>CM024579.1:29903748-35420424 GCA_014182395.1 Eucalyptus sp. ANBG9806169 | reverse complement strand
GCACTTGAGAGAATTGGTTGGAAGATACAACACATGGCCTTTTGGAAAAGGGATGGTGCTACCTTTATGCCAAAAGGAATAACTTTACATTGAAAGTGCTGGTTCGTAATACAGAATCCTGTTTTGGATCTGTCTTCAGGATGGATGTCCAGTTGCCAAAATCCGGCTTTGAGGTCGAATTTGGAATAGATATGGGCCTTTGTTAACCCAATAAAGAGGGAAACTCTTGATGGTAAAGGGAATTTATCATCTTTGAGAAAAATGTTTAGAGGTTGATAGTTAATTACCAATATCATTTTTCCTCTATTCTGCTCAGCACACTTATTGACATAGAATACTTCACAAGCCCATTGAGAGTTGGAGATTTCAATAAGGTCTTGTTGCAATAGTTCTGAGCATTCACTTTGAGTTAAAGCCAAGTGTTTTGGCTTCATTCCCATGTGACTCGCCTTGGTTGAATTTATATCTTCATTTTTCTTGAAAGGAAAGCGAACAAAGAATTCTGGGTTTTCCCACAAAAGATGGGAACACTTTTGAGTGAATTCCGAATGGGATTCTGAGTAAGATTCTAACAATTTTTGCATGATCGGGTCTAATAAACTCATTTGAATGGAAAAAAGTCTCTGAATGTTGACGAACTCAGAGAATTGGTCCTTATACCTAAGACATTTTCCAGGAATGATGCAAAGTTGTGAGATTTGGGTCATGACATCCCAACCAATGATTAGGTCTTTATTAGAAAGATTGGATCCGAATATTTTTGTGGTTATAGAACACTGGGGGAAGAACTTGATAGTCACAGGAGTGGTTCTCACATTTGTGGAGAAAGTATCTCCTAAGGCAAAGTTGAAATATCGGACATATGGAGTCCAATATTCTTCAGGAAGAACTTTGGTATCCAAAATTGAACAACTTGATCCGGTATCAATGAGGACAATAACAGTGATAGGCTTAGCAAACTTTGATGTGAAGATTTTTACAGGGAAATGGAGACAGTGAGTTTGACTTGAAAATATGTCAAAGCTTTGTTCTGCAGATGTGGGTGATATGTGAAAAATGTCTTCAAATTCTGAATCAATCATTTCACTTTGAAGTGTTATAACATGGAATAACACAAAGAGTTTGTTCAGATGGTTTTTCATCAACAGAGAACAATGATTCGATATTATCATTTTCAAGAGAAATACCTGTTTCGTTCTCAATTTGATGTATCAAATGATGCTGACATTTTTTGGCTTGGGAACAGTTTTGGCAAAATGTCATTTTTTATTGCGAGATGAAGCAACGATTCGACTTTTTATGGCCCGTGCGATCCTTTCTTTTCCGTAGGTATCGCCATTTCTTCTTTCTTCGGAAGTTCTTGTGGCCATGTTTGGACTTTTTCATTCAGAACTTCTTGAAATGTTTCTTCTTCCGGGAATACTTACCACAAGTACCATTGCAGTCTTGCTTGGAACATTTGATTTTCAACTTCTGGCGAGAGCAAGCTGCCTCGAGACTTTTATCATCTGTGACGTAGGAGCGGACCATCTGATGCTTTAGACATATTTCTTCAAGGCATAGATGGATTTCTTGTTGTATTTCTCCCAAGGGAATATCATGTACTCTCCTTTGTCTTCCAAAAAAGGATCTTTCAACCATCTGGGATAGTTCTTTAGGAATGGAAGTCAAGAAAACATGCTTCATATTTGAATCAGCTCCAATTTGATAAAAAAAAGGTGAAGCATTATTCGATAATGCTTATCAAGATGTTTCTTCTGGAGAGAGCAACATTTTCTTTCAAAAAAACTCTCTTCTTTTCATCTCTATGAGGTCGGTGGGTTTTCCCACAAAAAAGTGATATAAGAGAGTAATGGCATGGCTAAAGTCTAATGACATCACAAAATGAATCTAGTCTTGTTTTGACACTGATTTCCGCCAAAGCTTGAGGCTTCCTATGAATCTCGTGATAAAATTGTAAAGGATATCATTCATATCATGGTTGGTAATGGATTGAGTGTTCAACCAAGTATGAAATTCCTCAAGTCTTTCTAGCCATTTATGATAAGGGATATCATCGATGGTGAAAAACTGTTTTGATGCCATGGACACATGATTTCTCGGATTGTCCCGAACAATCTCTAGGTAAGAGTAATTTGATTCCATTTCCTAATCTGGAGGATCAGTCATAAATATGGATGAAGTTACTGGTACAATAGGAAGGGAATCATCTTCAGGGATTGAGAATGATGAGGAGGATGAAAAGGATATTGGATCGGATTCAGTATCAGAGGTGGTAAGAATAGTTTGTTTGGCTGGAAATAGAGTCTGATCATTTGGAATGGTAGGATCAAGCTTTTGGACAGGATCAGGATGTTCCTGAACACTCAAATTCTTTAGAAAGGATTCTTATGGATTTGCTAGCATCATCCGATCTGGCTTTTCTCTTATGACAGCCGAGCTTGATTATTCATGAATTTTCTCTTTTCCTCTTTCCTTTTGAATTTGATTCAACTTTTTGAGATGATTACGTACTTCTGCCATATCTGGTTCCTTTCTGAAGGAATCTTCTGGAATGGTAGCAAAGATAGACGTCTGGGGTGGTGGAGGTAAGTACCCAGTTCTTACTGGAGTTGCAAATTGATCAAAAGATCTGAACCTTCCTTCTTCAAAGAGTTGGATTTGTCTTTTGAGCTTTTCTATCTCCGGCTTTGGGCTCTCTAGATGATGGTACCCAAGATGTTGTTCTGATTCCAAGGCATTTAGCCTTTTCTGGAACTCAGAAACCATTTTCTTTGTGGTCTCATCATACTTTCGAAGATCTTGTTGCACATTTTCAATCTTTGACCAAAAGAGATAACTCGCAAGTGATGCTTGCGAGAGGTAGAAAGAAGCAAAAAAAAAAATATATAAATTAAGTATGTGGGGGCAACGGAACGACACTGACGAGAAGATGGGCATTCCATCGTCACTCACGAGAAGATCAGAACTTATAAGTGAGAAACTTGACAGTAAGAATTTTCCCCTTTATTTTTGTTTTTTTCATTATTTTTCATATGTTTACATTTTGACCCCTCAAGTATTGAATTTTTTAAAAAATTAACCCCGTGCATGTCGGAATCGCTTGTCGAAATTTCAGACTCGCGTGTCAGGAAGAGTTGACCACGTGTCGGATTTTCCAACACTCGTTGACTGCATGTCGAAACGTGTCGAAGCGTCGGACACGACACGAAAGTTTCCGGAGAATATCGGTGCTTCTTAAGTGATGCGTTGGTTCACCTTGCACATGTAAGCCACGGCAGTCCAAAATCTCCACAATTAAAATTTAAAACGCAATAATGAAAAAAGAAGAAGATTTGCGCATTTAATTTGAAATCCATCATTTTTTATGTGTAATAATGACAATCTAATTGTATCACTGGATTAATGAGACTGCGCTTCACGAATTGCATTTTGTAATTGCTCCTTATATTAAGTTATTTATACATCAACATTAGAAGAGAAACTTGAATACAATTTACAAAGTTTTCAGTCACATGTCTACTTATTACAAGCAAAGCCCTATAGCCCACGCAATATAACCTCATATTAGACTAATTGAAAATCTTTATATCTTATTTTATTAGACAATCATGTAAAACGGTAAATTTTAATCTTAATTAATGCAGTACACATCAAAAAAACTCTTATAGCACGATGACAATGAGTCCTACAAATTACAAATGAATTGAAGCTTTAAAACATAATATTTATTTATCATCATGTCAATGACTCATTGTACTTGAATTGATTCTCAAACTTATCACATCTCTTTAGCTTTCGACGTGAAATCGGTTGAATTTTGTGAGACTAACAACTTGCTTTTTAAAAGCTTTAACTCTATTGGCCTTTTATTAAAGTGATGTTCCTATCACATTTCTTTTTCGATGCGGATTTATCGACATTGATTTGCGCATCACAATATTTGGAAATGTTTTGTTTTGAAATTTTATATAAGAATGCATTAACCAAGGCTAGATGTTTTAAATGCACTTATTGAATATATATCACGCAAGCTGAGCTCAAAACAATGTTAGTGCACACTTTTTAATGTATATTGTCGTGCGGAAACAATCAAGACCTAGAAAATAATTTGCGATTTTATAATTAATGGAAGTATAACTTAAAGCAAAGTGTCGCATTTACTTCCCCAAAACACACTCTCAATAAAGTTCCGGAAGTCCATAAATATTATAACTCCTTATGGAGAAAAATAACCGAAAGATGACAGGAATTACCAGTTTGATTCTTCTTTGATTGCAGCCTTGCATTGTCGAGAAGTTGGCAAAACTAATGAGGAAGAGGCATCTCTAACTATCTACAATTTCAATATAGGGTTAATATCACAGAAAATTCAAAATTGGTACATATGCGATAAATTTATTTTGCTAATTTTTTATCATAAAAAACCAAACTGGTACATTCATGACAAATTTACTCTCTGTTAGTTTTTGTTAAATTTTACCATTAAATTGTTGATTTCAATGTTGTAGTACTTAGAATGAGTATGCCGGTTTGAAGTTTTTTTTTTATTTTTTATCACATATATTTTGATTTGTGTTTTTTTCGTGGTATTAATCAAATTTAATATAAACTAATTGAGGGTAAATTTATTATAAATGTATTAGTTTAAAGTCTTTGACAGTTAAAAAATTAATTTGGGACATGTGTATCAGTTTGGAGTATTTGGTGGTTAAAAATTCAATTTAGGGTAAATCTAAGGTTTTTCATGATATATATCAATATGGATGCTCAAAAATAAAAGCCAAGTGATTGAAGTAAATGTTCACATTCATCGTTGACTTCTAGTTAAGGAAGATGACACAAACAGTTTCTAAACTTTCACTTAATGTGCAATTTGATCCATAAACTTCCAATTTGTTCAATATAATTCTTGAATTTTAGCTCATTGTATAATATAGCCCATGAATTATTCAATATAATCTTTGAACTTTAGCCAAATATATAATGTGGTCCCTAAATTTTTTATTTGTTCAATGTAATCCTTAAATTTTTTATATATATTTTAATATTGATGTAATGCCTAGTCTTGAATCAATGGAAGGATTATGTTGAATATTTTCATACAGTTCAAGAACCATATTAAACATATATCAAAAGTTCATGGACTCCATTGAATAAATAAAAAGTTTACATATTGGGCTAAAATTTAAAGATCATATTAAACAAATTAAAAATTCGGGACCAAATTGCACATTATATGAAAGTTGAGAGATTGTTTATGTCGTCATCTCTTCTGGTTGAGATTCATCCAATTTTTTCATCTACTTATTATTTCAGTATCAGCAGATAATTTTAATATCTTAAAAATTAACGTCACTCATGCCATGATACGCTTCCGATATAAAACAGTCGACGAAGCTTAGGTTGCAAGAAGCCGAAACATTGAAAAAGCGGAGAAAAGCGGGAATCTTTACATGCACCTGGGCAGTAAAGAAAGCCATCAGACCGTGTTCGGAAGACGAGGTACCCCATCTTTTCGCCTTTCGTAGACGTCGAAGGTTGGTTGACGAAAAGACCTCGAGTCTTCTTTTAAGAGTCCATGGACGACCCCTTTACCTTCCCCGTGTCATTCTTCTTCGTCGCTAAGAATGCTCACTTCGGAGCTCAAGAAGGGCTGATGATGTCCGTACAAGCTTTGCCCAATATTTGCCTCGAAAGTTCCTTGAAACCTCAGAGCGATTTTTCCCGGGTGCTTTGATGGGCAAGAAAAGGGGAGAAAGAAACAAGTAGAAGATTTTAGTGCGTGGGTTCAGATGGGTTCGGGAGGGAGCACAAACAGAGCGGTGGGCGTGGAGATAGCAGAAGGTGGTTTGAGCAGGAGGAGGAGACAAGGTACCAATGACCTGACTGATTTTGTCTTCTCTTGGTCTCTTCACGACATTCTCAACGAAAACCTCTACCATGACAAGGTTTCTTTCTATTCTTCCCCGATCTTTGCTTTTTCTGTTTTTTTTCTTCCTTTCTTTTTATCATGCCCTTTTGGTTTATTTTCGTTTAAGTTCAACGACAACTTCGTGTTTACCTGAGAATTTTCCAATGATGTCTGTTCGTTCCTCTTTTTTTTTTTTTTTCGGTGCTTTTAGTAAGCCTGCCTTATAAGAACCTTGCATTCAATTTAGTAGAATGGAACCCTTTATGATTCTACTTTGTTCGGCAAGCTCGTTAGGCATTTTAGGAGTATATGTTATGTTTTATGGAATTTGGTCCAAGTATTTTTGAAATGTCAAGGTTGGTTGGTCATATTTGACAATTGGCCGAGCTGTTTTTGTAGGTGGAGACTATACCGGATCAATTTCAGTCGGTCCAGGATTATCTCGGATCGTTTGTCTACCCTTTACTGGAAGAAACCCGGGCGAGTCTGTGCTCGAGTTTGGAAAATATTTCTTTGCTGCCTTTCACTGAGGTTATTGAATGTGTGGAATGCACGGGAAGTGGGAACTCATATGCTGTTAAGGCCGGTCGGTGGAACAATGAATCCAACACTCGTGGCAAGGAAACTTACAAAACTTTGCCTGGAGATATCTTGATTCTAACTGATGCTAAGCCAGCAACTGTTCCTGACTTGGAGAGGTTCGGAAGAAGATGGGCGTTCGCATTAGTTAGGATGATTGGAGAAGACGATGAAGAGGATGAGGCAACGTCATCCACAAACTTTGAAGTGGAGACATTATTGAACCTTGAAGTAAATAATTCCCAGAAGCCAATGTATGCAATTTTCCTGACACATATAGTCACTAACAGAAGGATATGGAATGCGTTGCATATGTCTCTGAACTTGGATATTTTGAAGGAAGTTCTCTGCACAGATTTGGTGGTATGACTTTCCTTTTTGTACCTTCGGTCCATTTAGACTTGAAATTGCTATTATAATCATCTAAGCTTCAAAGCTTCATTTTACTCCTATCGATTTTTACATTTCTTCGGAAAATAAGATAAATGTTGCTTTAAGCCATGCTGTTGCATCAATGAATTAGGATGATTGTTTCTTTTAGTTGGTCTGTTTCATGATATGGAGATGAATGAATTATGTCTTGAACAGGGCAGATAACTTCCTTGGTGGCGACTTGCTCGTTAGTACTAGACCTTAAAATTTTCTATACTATACTTTTCATGGGATTTAAGTTTGTGCTGTGCAATGCTCTTTATATCATATTAACACCAATTAAGTTTCAGGACCTTCTACCATATTTACATGGTCTGGATTATCACAAGAAATGTGTTTTGGTTGCAGGCTGACAAAGTTTCTAATCTTTGTATTACAAAGGGTAATGGTTCTGCGAGTGAGAGCCTTGACAAGAGATTGAGCCATGATCTAAATGAATCCCAAAAAAAAGCAGTGGGGGCCTGTCTCAGGAAACTCCAATGTGAGAACAAGCCATCTGTCGAACTGATATGGGGTCCTCCTGGAACTGGGAAAACTAAAACCATTGCTACACTGCTATTTACTCTCTTAAAAAGGAAACATAGAACCATTGTTTGTGCTCCTACAAATGTTGCCATCAAGGAAGTGGCATCTTGCGTTCTAAAGCTGCTAAAGCAATCCGATAGTGGTATAAGCACTGAAACGGGAAGTTTTCTCTGTTACTTTGACATGCTTATTTTTGGGAACGAGGAGCGGCTGAAAGTTGATTCCGACATTGAAGAAATATACTTGGAACATCGTGTAGAGTGCTTTTCTAAATTCACTAGTCTAACTTCCATGATAGATACTCTTGCCAAATGTGTCCATCAATACCACATATTATTGGAAAAGGAAAACACAAAAAGAAGCAAACCAGGAAGTGATGATGATGGGAGCGAATGCGGAAGCAGTGAGCTTAAATCATTTCTCGAGTTCTTCAGGGACCGATTCAAGGCAACTGTCCAGCCCCTGCGGAGATGCCTTTATATTTTCTGTACTCATATATCCAGAACTAATTTCCAGAATATTACATCCCTCCTTAACTTACTAGATTCTTTTGAAACTTTATTATGTGGAGAGAAGTTGGATTCAGAGATGATGGAGATAACGCTTTCACGTGATGAACTTAGCCAGTTCTCATTTGAGACGTCCATGGGTCCACTATATAATTTATATATGAAGATACAGGAATGCCTTTCCATGTTGCTAACTGTTCATGATTCTCTGAAGGATCTAAAACTTCCAAACTTTACGAGTAAGGCCATGATAGCGGACTTCTGTTATCAACATGCTTCCCTGATTTTGTGCACCGCTTCTAGTTCATATAAGCTGTACTCTGTGAAAATGGAGCCTCTCAATTTACTGGTAATTGATGAGGCAGCCCAGTTGAAAGAATGCGAGTCAGTAATTCCTCTGCAACTCCATGGTGTCAAGCATCTGATTTTAGTTGGAGATGAGTGTCAGTTGCCTGCCATGGTCGAAAGCAAGGTAATGTTAAAATGTCTGAAAAGGAACTTTGTATTTGGTTTTGAAAGATTTGTAATATCCTTCTCTTCATTTGAACTTAGATGGGCTAAATGTTCTATACCTAATGCCCGTTGAATTTTATATCATGTTTTTTTTTACAGGTTTCTAATCGGGCTGGTTTTGGAAGGAGTCTATTTGAACGATTGAGTTCACTGGGTTATCCGAGTCAACTTTTCAATATACAATACCGGATGCATCCATCAATAAGTCTGTTTCCGAATTCAAAATTTTATCAAAACCAAATTTTGGACGGGACAAATGTGAAGAGCAAAAGTTACAGAAAAAGTCATTTGCCATGGCCGATGTTTGGCCCTTACTCGTTCATAAATATTCCTGATGGAGAAGAACAAATCGGTGATGATGGCTGTAGCCGTAGAAACCCTGTTGAGGTGGAAGTTATCTCGAGGATAGTGAGGAATCTGCACCGAGGTATGTCAAGAGAATTTTATACATATTGCTTCGAGCACATGGATTTTGCATGTATTACTTAATCATATAGGTGTAGATTATGATGGCAATTAATAGTTCTTTTCCCAAGATATTTCTTTCGAAGTTTTGCACCCCGCAAAAAGTAATATCACTGCAGTGATAGTTTCATTTCCTTTTCTTTGCAGCTTGGAATTGGTCAGAAGAAGATCTGACAGTAGGTGTCATGTCTCCTTACAGAGCTCAGGTTGCTGCGGTTCTAGCTAAACTTGGAAAAAAGTACGAAAATATCAAGGGCTTTATGGTCAAGGTGAAGTCAGTGGATGGATTCCAAGGGGGTGAAGAAGACATTGTTATAATATCCACCGTGAGATCAAACTCGCGTGGGAATATTGGGTTCTTGTCCTGTCCTAAGAGAACCAATGTTGCTCTTACCAGGGCCAGGTACTCTATCCTCTTAACTGTGTCAAATTACATTTTTAGAGTGATATAGCAAGTAAATCCCAGAGTTAATTTCCTATCAATAGGTATTGTCTGTGGATTCTGGGAAATGGGAAAACACTGACAAAAAGCAATTCTGTGTGGGAAGCTGTGGTTGACAATGCAAAGAGTCGTGGATGTTTCTTCAATGTTGATGATGACAAGGATTTGGCTAAAGCCATCTTAGATGTGAAGAAAGAGAATAATCAGCTTGATGATCTGCTCGACAGAAGCAGTGTACTTTTCAGAAATGCAAGGTGGAAGGTAAAAAGCTTTGCTCAACAGTATTCTATGGCTACATTTATTTTTCAAAATAAGCATTGAGTTTTATAGAACTTGTGACAACATATCTTATTGTCATTCTTTGGTCTTATCAGGTTCTTTTCAGTGACAACTTCCTGAAGTCTTTCAGAAAGCTGGCATCACTCAGGACAAAGATGTCCACCATCAACCTTCTGTCAAAACTCTCCAGTGGCTGGAGACCAAAGAAGATAAACGTGGATATAATTTGTGAACACTCATCTCATATCGTAAGACAATTTAAAGCTGACGGTTTCTATGTCATATGCACGACTGATATTGTAAAGGAACTGAGATACATCCAAATCCTGAAGATATGGGATGTATTGCCTTTAGAGGATGTGGTAAAATTGGTCAAACGTTTGGACAGCATATTCGAGACATATAGTGATGATTTTATTAGTCGTTGCAATGAGAAATGCATTGAGGGGTAAGTCTGATCTTTTCTTCTTACTTAAGATAGGTAGCACATCTCTTACTAAATTAGACCGCATTCTTTTCCGGATAGATGACTAAAATATCTTGAATTGATGTTATCCCCCTATTTTCTTTCATTTCACATGCCTCTTCCTGTTATAGGGATCAGGAAGTTCCGAAGACCTGGCCTTTTGATGTTGTGCGCTATCGAAGTCCTAGTGAAGATCAATTTGGGAGTAGTTCTGATGCTGATGCTTCAGATCGTAGGTTGTATGTAGAAAATGTGAAAGTGAGCGAGAGTTTGCTTCTGATGAAATTCTACCCCTTATCATCAGATATTGTCAGAAATTTGCTCGATGACAGTGATGGTAATGAAGCAAGTCTTCCGTTTGAAGTAACAGAGCAAGAACAAGAGATAATTCTTTTCCCCAGAAGCACTTTTATACTTGGGCGATCTGGAACCGGTAAAACTACAGTCCTGACAATGAAGTTGTTTAGAAAGGAGAAACTGCATGATGAAGCAACCAAGGGATTTCAGGAAATCCAAAGTGGTATTAGCCACAGCAAAGATGCCTCCCTGGAAATCAATGTTGAGAAAATCGGTGAAGGAGCAGAGGATTGTGTATTGCGCCAGCTTTTTGTAACTGTCAGTGCAAAATTATGTTTTGCGGTCAAACAGCACGTATCTCAACTTAGAAGGTACATAAAATGTCATGGGAAGATGTTTGAACAATAGAATAAATATTCTGCAATTTTCACAATGAACAAACATATGCAAGGGTTAATGGATTGTCATAGTTTATTTTATTTTTATGAATTAGTCGGGAGAAGAAGATAACCCCTTTGGCATGCTACTATTTTCCTCCTAGCGGAGAAGCACAACCAAGATACTTCATTTTATAGAGTTCGATAGGAAATATAACATGTGGCAAGAGCGCATGGGTCAAATCAGCACTTTGCCATGCTCGGGTGCTACCACTCGGATATAGCAGCTAGAAACTAAACATTGCATGTTAGAGATTGACATCTTCTGCTTGCTGAAACTAAACATTAGTTTGTGCAGCAATATTCCTTATTTTGGTCTTCGTGCCACCTATTTAGTTTGCAATACCATTTTATTGGAAACTTTCACATTAAATTTTGTGATAGTAGCATCGTACGTATAAAAGGAAAATCGTCCTTTTTGAACTTGTGCAATTATAACCAGAATCGAGAAAGGACCATGCGTTCTACAAATCTTGCTGAAGGGGAAAATTTTTATTGCCAGCGGATGTAAACGCTATCCGTGTCTCATAGTATATATCATTACAACCTTGGTGCATCAGCGTATTCTAATCTCCTTTTTGCTGTTAGTTACCTAAAAGTAGCAATTATGAGATTGCATGTGTAGTGGAGGTATTCCCATAAGTTTGTTAAAACTATATATTTTCCATTTCTAATTGCTGGCTTCATTAATCCTGCAGCTCCAGCATTGGTGCAAAACATAGAGTTAAAAGCTCTTCAGTCGGTGAGATAGTTGATGATGCAGCATTATTCAAGGATATCCCGGATTCATTTTTAGATATATCTCCCAACTCTTATCCCCTTGTTATAACTTTTCATAAGCTTCTGATGATGCTAGATGGAACAGTTGGGGCTTCATTCTTTGAAAGGTTTCCTGATCTAAGGGAGTTTTGTCATGGCCAAACCTACAATTCCAGACCAGTTGCCTTACAAAGTCTTGTAAGAGCAAAGGAGGTTACTTACGAAAAGTTTAGTGCAGTTTATTGGCCTCACTTCAATGACAAGACAAGAAGGAGGCTTGATCCTTCCAGAGTCTTCACTGAAATAATGTCCCACGTAAAGGGTGGTCTTCCACCAGCAGATGGTTGTGAAGGCAAACTTGACAGACCAGCTTATGTTTCTCTTTCAGAAGGTCGCGTCTCCACTCTGAGTGTTCAGAGAAGAGAAGAAATTTATGATGCGTTTGAGAATTATGAAAAGATGAAAATGAAAAATGGTGAATTTGATTTGGCTGATCTTGTCAATGATCTTCATCGCCGTCTCTTTCGTGGGCAGTTTACCGGAAATTTGGTGGATTTTGTATATATTGATGAAGTGCAGGATCTCACCAAGAGGCAAATTTCACTGTTCAAGTATATCTGTAGAAACGTTGATGAGGGCTTTGTGTTTTCTGGTGACACTGCGCAAACTATTGCAAGGGGAATAGACTTCAGGTTTGAAGACATAAGGTCCCTTTTCTACAAGGAATTCTTGATGGATTCAATGTATGGACGTGATATCAGAATGGAAAAGGGTTGTCTTTCCAAAACTTTCCATTTGAGCCAAAACTTCCGCACTCATGCTGGTATACTCAAACTGGCGCAGAGCGTTGTTGATCTTCTTTACCATTTTTTCCCTTTTTGCGTTGATGCTTTGGACCCTGAAACTAGCTTCATAAGTGGCGAAGCCCCAATTTTACTTGACTCGGAGAATGAAGAAAGTGCCATACTATCAATTTTTGGCAACCATGATGTTAGTGGCAATTTCGTTGGCTTTGGAGCAGAGCAGGTTATTTTGGTTCGAGATGATCACTCTAGAGATGAAGTTTCAAACCTTGTGAGAGGGCAAGCCCTAGTTCTGACGATAGTGGAATGCAAGGGGTTGGAATTTCAGGTAGGTGTGTCAGGTTTGGATTGTTTGCCATGGGATTTTAGTGGTAGCAGCAATAGAGATTTCATGATCCTTTTTTTTTTTTTAATGGGTCATGACCAATTTGCTGCAAGCTGTTACTCTGTAAGAAGCATGGATTGGCATTTTCATTCTACTATACCCATTTTTGTATGTAGACAATGGCATCTAGATACTCATAACGTAGAATTTGTTTGGGCTCATGTCAACATCATCCTCTAGGTTAATAGACAATATCAACGATCTTGCGACTTTACGGCTGTTCTTGATAGGCTGGTGTGTTGAAATGAGTCCAGATTTTTTTTGCTAAATTTTTTAAAATTGTTCATGTATTCATGAAACTTGAAATCTGTCATTTTGGTCATAAATCAGATGTTCTGACCTCAAACTTTTTTGCCGTGACGTTGTGTAGGATGTCTTATTGTACAACTTCTTTGGCACATCACCTCTAAAAAGTCAGTGGAGGGTCATTTATGGATACATGAAGGAGCAAGCTTTGCTCGATCACAGCTCTCAATGGTCTTCCCCAAGTTTCGATGACGCGAAACACAATATATTATGCTCTGAATTGAAACAATTGTATGTCTCAATTACTCGGACAAGGCAAAGATTGTGGATTTGTGAGAATGCCTCGGAGTTCTCGAAGCCAATGTTCAACTACTGGAAGAAGAAGTGCCTCATTCAAGTTAGGTTGGTAGATCATGCCCTTGCAGAAGCAATGCAGGTCAGGAGCACGCCAGAGGAGTGGAAGTCACAAGGTTTTAAGGTTCGCTGTTTTTCTGTTTTTTCTTTATTGGTGGTTTCCTCTTCACGGAATTGTTGTTCTTGCCTCATTTGGAGTGAACATGATCTGTGAATGCTAGGGATTTTGGAATGACCATAGTGACTGCAAAAGTATGACTGATCCTGAAAAGAAAAAAAAGTGTGTAGAATGTGGACGTTCTATGGTACAAATATGGTGATTGATTTGCCAGCTTTTTTGGTTTTTTAATAGTTTGGCTAATACTTCATTTAGACATACAATGGATAAACAATATGATATCAATTTTCCTTGAATCTTTATCGTTTTTTGAGGTTATCAGGTCAATGGCAGTACCTTTTCTTGGTTCAAGGCTACACCACTGATTTTTCCAATAAAGGAGGACCGTGTTTTTCTATTTTTCTTCTTTTCACCTTCTCTGAAGAAGCTGTTGATCTCTCTTTTTTATTTAAACTTTGCAAGCTCTTACATGAGGGTAACTACCGAATGGCAACCATGTGCTTTGTGCGAGCAAGGTACGAATACGGGGAGAAATTGGCTAAAGCCTCTGCTTTCAAAGCAGATGCAGATCTCAAGCATGTTTTAAGTCCAAAAGAGGCTTCTGACCTTCGAAGGCAGGCTGCAGAGATTTTTGAAGCAATTGGAGTGGCTGACTCTGCAGCGGAGTGTTTCTACATGTTGAAGGAATACGAGAAAGCAGGTATGATGTTTACTTTGTTTCAATTTCTTTCGAAATGATAAGATGGACAATTTATATGCTTTATGCTGCTTCTTTATATTTCTTCTTGTCGTAGTGATGTCAAAGCTGCCTAAGAACGAGGTAGTTTGACATCAATCTCAATTATCCTCTTATTAATAGTTTTTACATGCATGGTACCCTCTTGTTTATTCATATGATCAAATGTTCTCTCTCAAAATTTCCAACAAAAGAAATTCAGTCTGTCTTGTTTTTCCCAAATGGTTTTGGTGATTCGAGCAGCTGCAAATAACGTTGACTTCATGATTATGCCTTCGCTTTGAGAAGTTGATTATTTTATATATGACAACACGCCTCTGCACTCTTATGAGCTTGGAAAAATTTGAGCTGCAAAGTTCTTAACACTGACCCACACCCATAAGGTTAGAAAAGCCGTGGCTATCAGTTGAATACTCCATATATACTATGGTTTATCAGCAACTTCTTGGTATTGTAGCCACCTCTGGACGTTGATCTTGTTTTGTATCTTGACATCGGACAATATGGTTGAGCTGTGCAAGAGCATCTCTGGCAGCTTCCAAATGTCCCTCTGCTAATTTTTATCTTCTAAACATCGTGAAGTTATTAAATCTTACGCGAAGATCAGGACACTAGAAATAGGACTAACATTAAATTTTTTTGTGCTTCAACAGGTAGTATAATTATGGAAAAATGTGGAGAATCTGCTTTGCAGAAAGCTGGAGAGTGTTTTTCTCTGGCTGGGCACTACAGTCGTGCAGCGGAGGCATACGCAAGGGGAAATTTTTTTCTCCAAGTGCTTGTCCAATTGTGCCAAAGGAGAACTCTTTGAAATGGGTCTGCAATATATTGGGAATTGGAGAAGGCTGGGAAATGAGGACAGGGGAATAGTAAAGAAAAGTAAAGAAATAGAGAAATTGGAACAAGACTTTTTAGAGAGTTGTGCCCTTCATCACTATGACCTCGGAGACTACAGGGCCATGATGAAGTATGTGAAGGCTTTTCGTTGCATTGATTCAATGCGAAACTTACTCAAGAGGCTAGGATGCCTTGATGAGCTTATCAGTTTGGAGGAAGACTTTGGTAACTTTTCGGTGGCAGCAAAGATTGTGAGGATGAAAGGTGACATCCTTCGCGAGGCTGATCTACTTGGAAAGAGTGGACAAAACAAAGAAGCGTCAATGAATATCCTGTGGTACGTGTTATTCTATTCCCTTTGGGCTCCTGGAAGCAAAGGGTGGCCCTTGAAGCAGTTTGCACAAAAGGAGGAGCTGGTAGCGAAAGCCAAACATCTTGCAAAGTACAAGCCTATTGCCTTCTACGAATACGTTTCTGTAGAATCGAGCATTCTGCTAAACAAACAGAGCAGCCTGGCTGAATTGAAAGAATGTTTTAGTGCTTCCAGGAGAAATGGAAGCGTCAGAGGTGAAATACTATGCGCTCGAAATATTCTGGACTTCCATCTTCGTCAAAATATCTCTAATTTTTTTTGGGAATATGACTGGCTTGTCGACCCAATGGAGTATTCTGAACCACGGATCCTGGGGAATCAGATTTCCATTGACTCATTGGTCTGCTTTTGGAATCTTTGGAGAGAGAAGATCGTTAGAATTATAAAGTGTGTAGAATGTGTGGAGATGGTTGAGGAAATGGAAAATAGGTGCTGTTGGGAGTTCTGTTTGAATTACTTTGGTGTTTTGGAGCAACGGACCAACATGCAAGGAACTTATCACCTTCTAAACCCAGATGCTGATTGGGTCAGAAACATAGACAAAAGAACTCTTCGAAGAAATGGACAATTGGTTGCTTTGGAGCTTCAACAATTGGTCTCTGCTGCTCAAAAGTATTGGTATTCTGAGCTTACTTCTCTTGGTATGGAGCTCCTGGACAAATTGGATGCACTTTATCTGTTTTTGGCAAAGAGTTCTCTGTCGAACTTCTGGCAAAGCAGATGTCTTGTTCTCTTACATGAGGTTGCAAAGTTCCTTCAAGAACTCGATTGTCCCAATCCCTCCTTCCGGGATAGCAGGGCACTGGAGGGTTTCATCGACACATCCTGTAGGAGGTACTTTGGTCACATATTTCCTCTTGACTGGCGCATATCACCAGCAGAGAATATGATATCTCTAAGAGGAAGTCAGACTTCTCGCCTTTTACTTAGAAGAACAATAAACCTGATAATTTCGAAGAAGGATTTTTCACATGGGAAGATGGGTGAGCTTGCGACTTTGGTTCTTGGGTCTGGAATGCTCGATGATGATTTGTACAGGAAAATTGTAGAATCATTTAAAGGAAATGCGTCATGGGAGGCATTCATGGAATGCCTTTGTCGGGATCTACCATCAGAACTTCCTCAGGCTAGCGATGGACCCGTGGAAATCTCTTTGGCTTGGAACCTTTATCGAGCTTTGGCAGATACTTGCAATGCTAATTGGACTGAAAGAAACTCCATGACACCAATTTGCTTTTTGTATCTGTTGGAACGACTTTTGATTTTGTTTTCTTGCTCCAAAGGGCAGTTTTATGCAACCAAGTCTTCTCTAGTTGAGTGGCTAATCTGCCATGAAGGTTTAGCAAAGCGCAGCCTCAGTTTCAACCTGAGTAATTGCTTGGAGCCCATCATTGGGTTCGTTACTAGCACTATTAGGCAGCTGCTTTGCAATGAGGAAGAAACCAGAGAATGGATCAAAAGATCAAAACTAAATGTGACGGAGTACTACCCGCTGTTGGTCTTGAAGTTGGTTCTGTTGGTTTGTTTGCTTCACTTAAATTTTGGCATCAGTCCATACTTTCTCAATGATTTGCTGGGTAAGAGTTGGATTTCTGAGCAATTACCTCTAGAGTTTCTTCGTATTCTCTCACATTGCCAGAAGAGGAACTTACAGAAAACTTCAGTTGGTGTTCTCGCCGAAGCATTCAAAAAGTTGACGATCCCCTCGTAATTACCAATTTCGGTGCAGATTGTTCCAATTTGTTGTGTCCCCATGCCATCATTTTAGACGTGAAATCAAACAAATGCAAGGAAGAGATTATGAAAGTTTTATTCCCCAAAGATGGAAGCACTGTGAGCTCTTGCGAGTTGCCAGATCTGACTGAAGTTTCCGAGGATTCCTCTTCATCTTCCAACGGTGTTCCAGCACCAGTTGTGCATTTGGTCAGTGCAAACACGTTGTCTTTGGAGCATGAATGCGAAGGACGCAATTCTGCCCCAGTGAAAGCTCAAAAAGCCAATGATGTGAAGAGGGATGGGCAGCCTGTCGTTAGGCGCTGGTTAATGGTCCTCGGGGAGTGCTTGGTTTCCTGGTGTGGAAAAGAGGAACAAGAACAAGGGCAATTGCAAGTCCAGAGGTAAGCAAAATAGAAAGGGAGTGGCAAGAAGAGATGAATCCCTCTTCATTTTTCCTATATGATGTTTTTCATTGAAAATTGTGCGTTATAATCTACAAGTAATCCACCCTCTTGTATATACATGTGGAACTTTTTATATAACAGTTCTTAGAATTGAAGTGAAACAGATCTCCCAGACAGGAAGGTCATTACTCTATAAATTTCCTGAAGTTCTAGCAGTGAGTAGTCATGAAAATGTACCGTTCCTTACTTGACTGGAATTGTTGTTCCTTCTTTTTCACCTCTCTGAACTTTTAATTCTCTCATGCCTCGTGATAGCTCAAATGCAGTTAAAAAATGAGAAAAAAATGTATCTTATTTACGATCATCTTGATATAGAAGTTTGCCTGATTGGAGTGAAAATACGTTACGAGATCCAGCCTGTGACAGCATTTGTCCATATGGGAGTGTACATAATTTATCTGTTGGTACCTTCACCAGACGAAGGACGACTCCGTCACCGGAAAACTCTCCTATTTGCAGACGGATAAGCACAACAGTGAAGCCAAATCTGGATCTTGATGGAGGATAAAGGATGGCATTACTGTAAGATTTTAATACTGGAACAAATCTTACAATGAGTCACCTCCTAAACAGCTGTTGTTATGCTAAGAACGCGTCTCCACTCCATGGCTATATGATTTCGGGCCTCGGTATTGATTGAGCAATGTCAATGTTGTAAAATAATGCAGAAACTGTCGAATCTTGCAATTAAATTAATGTGTAATCACCGGAGAGGAAAAACAAACAACACAATAGTGTCGGTTCCTACTATATGAAGATAGTGGCCAACAAATAGTCTACTAAGAAATCGGAGAATTACTGAGTTATAATTGCTCAGACTTGAGTGTTTCCCAGCCTTAAATTATACCCAAAGCTCACAGTACAAAACCACCCTTGAGTTCAGAGCTTCCTTTTTGCGCGTTTATGTTGAGCTCCTCTAATCGTGCAGCAATGATAAAGCGCTTCGCTTGTGCGGCCAATCTAAGAAGCTCCTGTTGCTGTCAAGGCAAAAGAGATGTGTCGTGTCATCTAATTTGGGCGCATGGATTCAAATTCAAGACATAATTTAACAGTCGACACTCGAAATTGCTGGTGAGATTAGCTGTTGTCGGACTGCTGAGATGGATCCTCGGAAAGCAAGTAGCAGTAGCAATGCACCTGCTTTGATTTGGAAGAACTAAGGCGGCATTCTGTGTACCTTGAAGTTGGATGTAGTTTTGATGTCCTGAACTTGCTTAGCAAAAGCTTTGTCAAGTACTTGATAAATTTACCTTATTTAACCCGATTTTTAAATATAAGAGAAAAATCGATTAACATGCTCTAAATTGGATTTAATTGTCAAAATGTGGAGAACCACGTGTCAAAAAAATAAGTGAACATGTAATAACCTATCTTAACGATTTCCATTGGACTAAAGGCTGAAAATCACAATTTTATTCATTCTTAATGAAAGAAATATAAGAAAAGGAGATATGATATCCAAATAATTTGATTCATTTTCAATGAACTGTCGCTATCTTAATAAAGAAGAACGTGAGGGCTCAAGAGATTGGTGACATGAAAACCGATTAAGTTGGGAAAGAAAAATCATCCTTGATTCTTAACCTAGTACATGAAAAACCGACTTATGTTTCATTCAGTCCGTTTATCTGTAAGAGATCCAACTTGACCCACCTGAACTCATTTTTAAAAATCGGGGAAATACATTTTTGTTCCTATGTAGTGTTTCATTCATTCCATTTATTCGTAAGAGATCCAGTTTGACCAACATATACTCAATATTAAAAAAAAAAAAAAATTGGGTAGTGACCGGCAATGGATTAGGCTGCAACAAGTCAAATGCATCGTTCCCACAAAAGACGATTACATCTCAAATTCAGACCACTGGTCGCGTGGACACCCTTGGGTCAAGGGACATTCCCCTAGTAGAATACCGGAATCAAATAGCTTTGTGCCGGCAATGCATATCCATCATTTAGGATTACAACGCCAACAGAGTATGTGGGCGGTGTGACCGGATAAACCGAGCAAATATCTCATTTAGGCTTCTTTTGCTTAGGCCAAGTGCTGATGGACAACTAAACCTGAAAACTTCCACTCAGCCTCTGAAACTTCCAAACCGGGGTGTGCAGAGCAAGCCGTGGAAGTGGCTGTCTTCTAGGCCACTGAAACGGGCGGAAGGCCCCATTCGATGCTTAAAGACAGTCAAGGCCAGAGATCTGGTAACTTCTGAATGGAGGAAAGCTGCTCAAACCTATGTCATAAGCATTGCAGATCTCAGATTCCTGGAGGAGAAGGCAACTGCTAAAGCAATTGTTGGGATTAACGGATCCCCGAAAACCGGATTCGACACTAAATCGAATCCCTAAAACGAATGCGGAAGACAATCCCGGGAACAATCACGTATCACCGATCCTAAGGCACATCACATAGACGAACGTACCTTGTATCCACAGACTAAACACCGACGCCGATTTGAGGAAGAGAAACTGATCCCGTTCGATCCGATGATGTCAATTTGCCTTGAAGGGAAGATGGGTGTCGCCTCTTGCGCACTTTGTTCTTTTCTTTGGAAAGAGTTTGAGGGAGAGAGAGAGGAGGAACGTATGTTATGCCAAAAGGTACGTTCCTCCCTCTTTATTTCCCTTTATGTACGTTCCCTCCAAGAAGAAACGTGTCCCTTCATTATATTCCTTCATCCATGGCCCCAATTTTGTGGGCTAGGCTTTTAGGCCCATCGTGGGCGGGCCAACTTAAGCCCATATATTTATTAAAACCATCATCTCCCACTCGCACATGATGGGCCAAAAACCAACATGGGCGGACAGGCCCTACTTAGGCCCATCAATTGAAAATCCATCAACTCTCACTTGATATAGTGGCCCGAACAAAATTCTCTTTTCCTCATTGCAACATTCATACTGGTGAATAGTCCGTGCGACCAGCATACTTTGAGAGCTCATTTGCCATACATTTGTTAGGAATATATAGCAGCTCATAATGGGCATCACATTCTGAGTAAATTTAGTATGCAGTACCCTAGATCGATCGATCACATTTATATCTCTCTTAATCTCATTTAAACAATGATATATTTTGTATTCACAATTATGATTATCCCAAAGATAGTCATAATTGGTCGATCAGTGAATACAAAAGTACAATGTGATTCTCCAAAATCCGATCTTCCTCTTTCCTTCAAACTCTCAATTTCAGTTCAGATTGCTTTTCTAGAAATGTCCCATTTGATCAAATCAACTCATGACCATTGGCAACATTCTAAGATAGCAAACACTAAATAGAAATCTTGAGAATAAGTAAAAGTCATGAGGGCACTAAAAATTGAGGAACTCTATTCCTCAAGAGTCTCACATGTCATAAAAGTTGAGATCAAACTTTTGCCACTCTTATTGGTCATCTCATGCATACGTAGTATGAAATACGTATTACGGTATTAACTTATTTCCCATGGAGCGTATGTCTACATTTTTCAATACCGTACAGATGATAGTTCAGACATACCCAATGTCGAACTTGAGTTCACGTATCCACTTATTTACAAAATTCATCAGAACTCACATCTGGCATCTTAGACAGATAAAGTAAAATATGTGGGTTATTTTACTTTCGGACATCGTAAGTACTATGTCCTCATCTTAACACTCAGTTAAGGCGACATACGTATTTTGCTCTCGATTATCACCTAGATAATAAGCTTAAAAACAGTCTCATCTCTATTTATCACACATTAAATAGAGGTGATCACCCGTGTGAGTGGGCTAATCTTTTATCTGTCCGACATACTTCCTTAACTTAATATAATGCACTGAGCATTAAGATGCATAAAGATCAAACAAAGATTCATAGGCATTAATAATGAAACAACACTAGTTCATACATGTGAACAACTCGGGGAAATTACAATCCAAGTACATCAGACTCTACGCAATCCTAGAGATTTTACATGACCACAAAACACATCTCTAGGTATTGGCTTTGTCATAGGATCTACTACCATTCTATGCGTAGATATGTACTGTAAGTTCACATCCTTTCGTGCAACCATATCCTTGACAAAATTATACTTGGTATCTATATGTTTGGTCTTGCCATGATATTTTGGATCTTTGGTGTACGCTATAGCTGCTTGGCTATCACAATTAACTAATAATGGATTTGCAGCTTTCTCAATAACACCTAAATGATCCAAAAATCTCTTAAGCCAAACTCCTTCTTATATTACTGCTGATAATGTCATGAACCCAGCTTCCATCGTGGACAATGCTATTCACGTTTGTTTCTTACTTGCTCCAACATATGGTGCCATTATTCAATAAGAAAACAAACCTAGAGGTAGATTTCCTTTCGTCTAAATCTCCTCCTCAATCAGTATTAGAATAGCCTTCGAGTCGCAGATCATTTTCTTGATAACTCAACGTATAATCAGCAGTTCCCTTTAGATACCTCAGTATTCTCTTAATGGCTTTCCAATGTGCTTGACCCGGATTGAATTGGTATCTACTCACCATTCCAACTGCAAAACATATCTCAGGTCTTGTACACTTCATAGCGTACATCAAGCTCTCAACAGCACTAGCATAAGGAACATGTTTCATTTGTTCCTTTTCTTGTGGAGTCCTTGGACACAGTCTATGGCTCAATCCTTCACCTTTTGCAATAGGAGTGTCTATGGGTTTACAATCTAGCATACAAAATCGTTCAAGAACCTTATTTATATATGTTTCTTGTTAAAGAGATAATGATCTCTTCGAACGATCTCTTGAAATCTTAACTCCAAGAATGTATGCAGCCTCACCCATATCCTTCATCTCAAAGTTGGAAGACAATCAACTCTTGACAATATTAACAAACTCCATATTGCTTCCGGCAATTAGTATATCATCAACATATAATGATATGATCACAAATTGATCTTTGGATCTTTTGATATATACATAATGATCCCCATCTATCATTGTAAAATCATATGTCATTATGGCATTATGAAAATGTATATAACATTACCTTGACGACTGCTTAAGGCCGTATATCAATCTCAAAAGTCGACATACTTTTTATTCTTGGCCTTTCAATATGAAACCAGCAGGTTGTTCCATATATATTTCTTCCTCTAATTCTCCATTGAGGAAAACAGTCTTTACATCCATTTGATGTAACTCAAGATCCATACTAGCCACTATTGCCAGAATAATGCGAATCGAGGTAAATCTCGGTACGGGAAAATGTTTCTTCATAATCAATTCATTCCTGTTGATTATACCCCTTCGCCACAAGGCGAGCCTTATGCCTTTCTATCGAGCCATCAACCTTTCGCTTTATTTTGAGAACCCACTTGTTCCCAATAGCTTTGCGTCCTTTTGGAAGATCAATCAGTTCCCAGACTTGGTTTGATTTCATTGACTCAATTTCCTCTTTCATTGCATGAATCCATTTTTCCTTACTAGGGCAATTCAGAGCCTTATTAATATTTCTTGGCTCATCCTCATCTTGTGGAGCAACCATAAAAGTTTCCCCTTCAATGTCAAAACGTCGACGGGGAATACTTTGGCGACTTGTTCGCCGTATGGGAGATTGTACACTTTGCACATCATTCCCCATTATGCTCCCACTTGGATTAGATAATGATGATGTCGTCTCATTATGTGATTGCAATTGAGAATGAGTTAAATTCAATTCATCACTTCTCATATTACTCCCACTTGGAAGAACTCCACTAAGATCATTATTTTGATCCAAGGTTTCAAATAGGGAGTAGTCTTCCCATATTTCGCCCTTCTTAGGAAATTCATCCTCTAAGAATGTGACATCCCGTGATTTAAATTCAGTTATACTCCCACTTTCCTACTCACCTATGAACACATACCCTTTCAAGTGTTCGGAGTATCTTATGAAAATACTCTTCTTTCCTCTGGGACCCAATTTCCCAAACTTGTGAGAGGACTCATGTGTATAGGCAGCATTACCCCATTGCCTAAGAAAACTTAAGTCCGATTTTCTACCTGTCCATAACTCATATGGAGTGGAAGTAACTGATTTGGAAGGCACACGGTTAAGTATATAGGTAGTAGTTAACAACGCATCTCTCCAAAAGGTAATAGGTAAGTTAGCATGCGCCATCATGGACCTAACCATTTCCAGTAGGGTTATGTTTTTCTCTCCGCAACACCATTTTCTTGAGTAGTATATGGAATAGACAACTGTCTTTCTATTCCTTTTTCATCACATAATTTTCTGAACTCATCGATAAATATTCTCGACCTCGATCGGATCTCAATGCTTTTATTTTCTTGTCTAATTGATTCTCTACCAGGTTCATAAACCTTTTGAAACAACTTATTGCTTCAGATTTATGAGAAATCAAATAGACATATCAGAATCGAGTATAATCATCCATAAAAGTGATGAAATAAACAGCCACATGCCTTCCTCTCACATTCATTGGACCATAGACGTCAGAATGGATTAAATGCAAAGGGAATTCAGCTCTTTTACCTATTCCAAATGATTTCCTTATCATTTTCCCTACCGGGTAATGCTCACATATGGGCAAATCGACTCTTTCAATATTGCCTATCAAGCCCCCTTTGGCTAGTCTATTCATACGTTGTTGGCCAATATGACCAAGTTTAGCATGCCACACATTCACATCATTATCATATGAATTAGGAGACGTGAGAAGGGAATAACAAACATTTGCATTAACATAATCAATATCTAATACAATGAATCCATCCGGAAAATAACCACAACCATAGTATTTTGTATTCAAATACAAATCTACACCTCTATTATGGAAGTTCACATTAAAACCAAACTTAACCAACACTAAAACAGACACTAAATTTCGACGAATCTCTGGAGTATACAACACATCATGTAGGAATTAAAGTGCGCCCACCACGCACGTTCAGTTGGCAAGTGCCAATTCCTTTTACTTCAGCTCTGGAGTTGTTTCCCACATAGATCCACTTAGTTCCAGTCGGAATTCGTCGAAATTCCACGAAGGATTCTCTATCCTTCGCTACATGGTCCGTCGCTCCTGAATATACAGTCCACAAAGAATTAGACTCAGTCAAGAATACAGAACTTGACACATATGCAAAGTTCTCAATAGTACAAAGGGTGTGTACCTTCCTTGGCTCGCGACAATTGCATGCATAGTGACCCCTCTGGTCACGGTTGTAATATTTCACCCTTGAGATATTCTTCACATGAGAACGTTTTCCTCTCTTCACATGAGGACGTTTTCCTCTCTTCACACGAGGACGTTTTCCTCTCTTTTGTTGGTTAATTCTTGGTTTCTTGCAATAAGGACTTGATCCCTTGCTTTCCCACATATTGAACGAATCAATGCGCTTGCGCTTAGAGCTTGATAATCCTACTAAGCTGAAAGCAACACAGCAAATATCTGTATCCCGCTCAAATGCCTTGTGGCGATCATCTGCTAGCTCAAGGTGGCGCACAGCATTCTCAAGATCTTCCATAACATGGTCAAGAGCTTTTAGTGCTTCTTTGTTCCAATCAACAATTATGTTCTTAGTTGCTAAATCCATTTATCTAAACATATCAGACATATATGTACGAAATATTAATGTCTATCACTTATGCATCTATTTTGCACAAACCCATCATATTAATTAATAATTTTAAGTAAGGTTTCGGAATCAAAAGGTCACTACGTTTCCAATCATCCTCCAAAAATCCTAACTTAAAATTATCATTAATATGATTGTCATATGCAAAATCAATTCTATGAAGCTACAAAAAACTTCTATAACTACCCACAGCTAACTACCCACAACAACCAGCAATAACAGAAAGCAACAGATAATTGACATACAATATTATAATGATGCTTTCACATAATACAACTAACATATAGGTTGCTACATCAACAACAATCAAGTAGTTAACATTACATAAGTTGTCCACAAAGCACACTTAACAAAAAACAGCCATAACATCTAAAACCAAGGCATCAAACAACGGATAGGAAAAGTTTCTACTTGGATCAATTTCTTTTTCTTTTCCTCTGTAAAATTTTCGGGCATTCTTGACAGCCACGGAAAAACAGACGAATATCCCTTAGGATTTCTCCTATGCGCATTCATTCCTCGCTTAATCGAAGTCATTCCCTAGGTCACAGTCTTTGTGGCTCCAACCCGATGATACTCATCTACAAATTCCATTACTAGCTCCTTATAACTAGTAAATCCTTTGACCTCCCATAGGCGATTCAACACTCCTTGCCATTTTAATAGAAGAGTGTTCATAAAGAATCGCACCATATGAGTATATGGCATGGGATAACCGTTCCAAATGACTTCTTGAATTTTGTTGTTGACAACATGATCAATTATGTCGTCACTCTCCCATCGATAACCATTCAAATCGGCTATCAATCTTGAAAGCTTTTCCTTTTTTTCATTTGACATTGAGCGCATAGATGCGCGCGGCTTACGGGGAGACATTATTCCTGCAACAAATGCAGAACAAAAAAAAAAAAAGATTACATATAATCCACGTAGACATAATTGAAAAAAAAACAAATCCTTTTTTTTTTTTTTTTTCGGTCAATAGTCAATGGAAGTCAACGGTCAACAGAAGTCAATGGTCAACGGTCGGTCAACGGTCAACGGCAGTCAACGGTCAGGTCGTCGGACCGGTCGGACCGGACGGGCCGGTCGGACGAACCGACCGCATGTGCCGCGCGCGTGCCAGGCATCCGCGGGTCGGGTCGGGTCGGGTCACGTCCACGGCCGGTGACCGCCGGCCAACCGACGTTGTTGGCGCCGACGTCATCGATGACGTCATCCCGGCTACTACCGACCGTTGGGTGACGTCATGCTGCGTCGCACGCGTCGGTCCGTCAACCGGCGCGTGCCAGTTCGTCGGCTGGCGGCGCGCACGCGTCGGTTCACCAACCGACACGTGTGCCGCATGCGCTGGGCAAGCCAGCACTTTTGGGCGTGTCGCGCCCATCGCAGCGGCTTCTGGCCGCGTGCGGCGTCTCCCGGCGGCGTGCGACACATCGCCAGACTCGTCTCGACGACCCCTTCCTCCCTATGCCATAAGAATTCGATTTCGACTTACGAAAACTCGGAAAAATGGGCGAACAACGCTCGGGTGTCGGGATTTCTCGCCCCGATCCGTACGGCCGAATCACTTTCGCGAAAAATCAATCAAAAACATCAATCAGGTCAGGAAAAGCGTGAACTAGGGCTCTGATACCAATGTTGGGATTAACGGATCCCCGAAAACCGGATTCGACACTAAATCGAATCCTTAAAACGAATGCGGAAGACAAGCCCGGAACAATCACGTATCACCGATCCTAAGGCACACCACATAGACGAACATACCTTGTATCCATAGACTAAACACCAACGCTGATTTGAGGAAGAGAAACTAATCCCGTTCGATCCGATGATGTCAATTTGCCTTGAAAGGAAGATGGGTGTCGCCTCTTGCGCACTGTTCTTTTCTTTGGAAAGAGTTTGAGGGAGAGAGAGAGAGGAGGAACGTACGTTATGCCAAAAGGTACGTTCCTCCCTCTTTATTTCCCTTTATATACGTTCCCTCCAAGAAGAAACGTGTCCCTTCATCATATTCCTTCATCCATGGGCCCCAATTTTGTGGGCCGGGCTTTTAGGCCCATCGTGGGCGGGCCAACTTAAGCCCATATATTTATTAAAACCATCAGCAATCTACTTAAAGAAGGGAATTAAATCAGGTCTTGGTACCATGCTAGGCCATCAGCGCCCAGCGGGATAAGAGGGATCTTAAGCAAAGCTTAATTGGGGCAAATATTGGCGGCCATCGATGATCACGGTTGACATGCATGGTGCGAAAACGATCTCTTCCAAGAACCTGGTTCGAGTTCCAATTACGGGATGACTTCGAGGTACTGAGGGATGGGACACCCAGCAACTCAAAGGGGCAGCTTGTTGATGTCCCTCGAGACATTGAAATTTCAGGACTCCATTTCCAGGTGCCATATACACTGATTTGCTTTTCAAAGTTGATTTGACCTCTTATATTTAATATAAAATTGTTACGATACGACTTTGGTGTCTTTTTTTCTCCGCATACATAATCGTGGTGCTGCCGATGATGCATTATCGAATCAAATAACGAATGGTAAAACAAAAATCTGGCCACTCATTGACATGATCATATATAATAATCGAGCCAGAGCTAGACCCTTTTCAATCCCAATTTTTTGTAAGTGGGACTGATTTCATCTCCTTTACACATATTGGAAGACCATTTATAGTAAGATAAAATGTTTGGTTGAACATTTCTTCCAAATCTCTTTCTACCTTTTATTTGCTTGATAAATTACAAGTTATGAAGATCGCTTACGTGCAACGTAGCCGTGCTCAATGGGGTGAGACGATGCCTGGCAATGCCAGTAGACCGTCGAACTTGGGAGTAGGCCATACCCTTGAGGGGCATAATTATCAATTGGAATGCATGATGGATTGAGTTTGATGCGCCTGATTATGAGACAAAATTGTGTGACATGGTATGGGATGTGTCATAATGGTTTGGCCTTATAATCGGGACCCTTGTGATTTATTGAGTTGAGTGAGGCATTTCAATTGTTGTGTGCATCGATTTTATTCATAGTGGATATGAACTGTACTTGACATGCAAGGTGGATTTGAGGCGAGGTAAGTCTCTCTTGTTGTATGATTGTGTGGTTAGGACGCTTCTAGGCGTATTACCCTCCTAATCGGGGTTTAGAGCGTGAACTCACTGAGATTTATATCTCACCCCGTCATTGGCTTAAATTTTCAAGGCCATAGAGTGGAGGACCCGAAGCCGAGCTGTGGTGATCTGAGGTGTAGGTTAGATAGGATAGCTTCTTTTTGAGAACTAGTCTTTTGTAGGCTTGTGGTTGTTGACTTTTGTATATGACTCAGTGTGTATATAAAAGCATGTTTTGTTTGTGAATATGTTTCCTGCTTTTCCATCCCAAGCTATTGATGTCAGGGGATTAGTAATTCGCTTCTACATGTGCAATAAAATAAAAGGGTCGGCGACTCGGCCTGGGAAGTCGCAAATTTTATCGACCAGAGAAGGATGGGCACGTGCTCGAAGTTCGGGGCGTGACAGCTTAGCCTTGCCGAATCTAGCAAGGTGGAGCCTCGCTTGAGGTAGGATCAGCTGTTAGATCCAACTTTGGTTGATTTTAAATTTTGAGCATCTATATTGATGTACTATTACAAAAACTTCTCATAGGATTACCTGGAAATTTGAGACTTAAAACTATAGATAATTAGAGGTATCTCAAAAAATTGAGCCGCCAACTAGATGTGATCTGAACAGTTAAAAATGTTTATCTTTGAATACTTTTTTTAACCAAAAAGAGAGTCAATTACGTAATTTCTACTGTCCCTTAACTATTTCCGTCCCTAATGAGCTATAATAATTATGGACTATATAAATCCTATTGAGTGTGATTTTATTTTTTGCTTTGATTTAGTTTTACTTTGATTTATTATAAAGTCACCACTCATTTTCTATGTTTTTATCAATTCAATACGATAATACGAATTAAAAATCTACACTTTGTTTCACGTGTTTCCTTTCACAATGATTTTCGACAAGTATATTGCACATGCCCAACTCTGATTGATACGTTCCTTGATAGTGTCACAATATGATACTATCAAACATTATTAAAGTTATCTAATGCCCAATGTTCATATTGTCGTCTAGTAAATCGTCCAGAAAAAGAGATGCGATGGGAATATCGCTTTAGTAAAAGTCTGGAATTCTTTAGACAAACGGCTTTTCAAAAAGCCGTGTTGGCAATCTCGCATTTCATTCTCAAAGCCGAGGAAAATCTGTCCCCATTAACCTTACATATTTCTACAATACCTATTATTGAGACAAATGACGAGGCAAACATATCTATGTTTGGCGTAAATTCCACAAAATGATAGATCAAGTTCATGTTGGACAAATGCTGGAAACATTGATACAGACATGTACGAATTACTGGTCGACCTAGAGTAACCCCTTGAGAAGTACAGATATTTCAAAATTATGACTACAGTCTACATTTGACTTGGGAATCTATAATATATATTGTCTTAAAGGGGCCATGAGAACCACGTCACCCAATTTTACTAATGATTAAATGAGTAGGACGTCCATCCAACACAGTTCGGGGACGGGTTCTCTTAACCATCACACAACCAATCAATCTCGACTCAGGACACTGTGCATTGCACTCAAATGCCTCAATTAAAATAATGATCCCGGCCTATTTTCTTCGTATTAAAAACACCTGGTGAAAATAGTTGTGCATGGGTACACGGTCAGATTGGACCCGAAAAATTCATAACCTTCTTTTTAAAATCCCACTGGTTTATATTATTTTCGGTGTTTAAAACCCGACACCCGGGATTTTCTAAATAAATATTGAAATTCACAAACCAAATGACCAAATTTCCAATCAGCACTTAAATCTGCACAATTTAACACTCAATTGTAGAAATTAACCACACTATTGCAATCAACATGAAATTCCGATCACCGGCTACCCCGACCTAATTTCCGGAAAATATTTAATAATTAAACTAATTACACTTAAATAAATATAAACACCCCTTAAACGTCATTAGCCTACTAAGAAGAGTTTAGTGCATAAACCCACTGGGATAGCAAATACACCGGTTCACGGCAATAATGACGCGACGGCGACCGAAACTCGGGCCTACGGCGGCGCAAGAGGTTGGTGACGTGGGTGGTGCGGCGTGTGGTGCGAGTGGTCAATGAAGCACAGGTGGAACGGCACCGGAGGTTGGACTGGCTTCGGCGGCATGACAACGGCGGCTACGCGCGTGGGCGAAGAGTAAACGATCCCCCCTCTTCCTCTCTCTCTCTCTCTCTCTCTCTGTCTCTCTGTCTCTGTCTCTCTCTCTCTCTCGCTCGCGGTTTCGTTCTCAAGTCTTCCGTCTTCTCACGTCCATGGCCGGTTTTGTTCCTCTTTTGATTGACTAATTTAGTCAACAAACACAGGTGTGGTGGCGGCAAGAAGCGGAGCCAGGTGGAGAAGACGTGGGCCTTCATCCGGGCCTTCTTTTGCCAGCGCAAGAGGAGCTGCTGCGTGGCCACCGCTTGGTCGAGGTCCTCGGCTTCGCTGTCCAGCTGAAGAGAAGCCGTTCTTTTTTTTGTTGACTGCATGGGTCAACATAGGGGATCCCGGTGGCAGCAGGAGGCAGAGACGGGTGGGGAAGACGTGGACTTCCACCGAGAATTCTGGCCAGCACTTCCCTTTCCTCATGCACGAACGTGTCTTCATTTGTTGCATGGGTCAACACCCTCTTTCGTTGACTCCATTTGACGTGCACATGGCCACATGATTTTAATGTCTTTTTTTTCTTGCATGGAGAAGATGTTGCGGACGTACGCATGGCCGTTGCATGCTACAGGCCTTCAGCTCGGTCGATTTGCCAAGTCGCTCGGGATTTGGACATGTGCATGAAGATGTCGGGTGCTTGCATGAAAGGCTTGTTTTAGAAAGGTACAAATGTGGAAGGGGCTGGTCTCGTGAGTAATGTAAGAAGATTTTTGACGAGAGGATAAGCTATATGAAAATCGGATCGTCTCGACGTGGCAAAGACGTGACCACGAGGGTACGTCATAAGACCATCACGAAACGTGATGTCTCGGTCTGGTGATGGAAATGATGAAACGGCGGTCGAAAGTGGCGCCAATGACGTAGTCTGACGACAAATTCGTCGACCTGTCATGAACTGTTACGTACTTAAGGTCCAGCGAAATTTGGATGTCACATAAGCTCTTGCTCGACGCCGACAAGCTTAAACCTCGCTAGAGGTCAAATCTTGAGCTTAGGCTCCCTGACCTCTAGCTAGCTCAAATCTTGCCAAATTGATGAGATTTGAGCCTCACCAACGCCAGAGGTTGGGGAGCTTATCCCTTACTTGTGGTGGGTTGCCAACTATCATCGTGATAGCCATCAACGGTGAAAGAAGGAAAAAAAGAAAATAAAAGAAAAGAAAAATAAAAAATTATAAAAAAAATAAAAAGTCAGAAAGTTTTAAAAAGATAAAAATGACTTGATTATGATTCATTTAAGCTTGTTAGGTAACCTTATTAATACACATTTAAGACCCATAAATTGTTAGTAACCCATTTATAACCTTCTTAAGTTGGGAAAGAGGACCTCCCCAAAGTGCATAGGGGTCCAATGTCATCTACACCTGAGTGGATTGGACAATGTCATCTACACCTGTAATTTCATTATCTTTGGATGACATAGCTTGTCATTTTAAATAATTTTTTTTTTTTTCGAATTTTTTAATTATTTTTTATTCATTTTTAAAAATATATATATTTAAAAACTAAAAAATTAAATTTATTCATTTTATCTTATTTTCACCAAAAAATTACAAAAAGTTAAAATATTTATTATTAAAAAAAAAAAAAAAAAAAACGCTCCTCTCCGAGTGCTTCCTTAGCTTCCCTTGGTGCTAGGTCATAATAATCACATGCAAAGGTACATTATAATTCCATACATCTTCATGAATGATTTTGTTTTCTTGGCACAAAATTATGAATGATTTTGTTTTTCTTGGCACAAAATTATCTGGAGTTCTCGGTACTGGTGTTCACAAGATCTAACAAATCTTGGATAAGATTTGTGAATTCGAGCTTCTCTACTGTCCAAATGAGGTTTGTAGGATGTGATTTCTATTTCCAGTGGGGCATTAATGATGTTGTCATTATTTCTGAAAAAATGCCATGGACGTTGGAAAAACAGGATGGTGTGGACTTCAGGATTTGGTGTCGTGGTTCTTAGTTCTTTCTCCAAAAGATGTTTCCAGTGAGTAGGAGGATAGAACCAATTGAGAAAGTCTAAAAGAATATCCTGGTGAGGTTGGCGATGAATCTTCTAGTTGGGATTTTAATAGCTATCAAGTACTTATTGGTTAAGTACCATAATAGCATTTTGAGCTGATCAGGGAAATCATCTTCTTTCCAGATAAGAGGATGTATGAATGGATATTTCGAATTTAATCCACAAGGATAAAGAATCAAACCTTCATTGAATCTGAACAGATCTATGTGGCATTACCACATGAGATTTTCCAGATTTTCAGTGAGATTATCATTCTGGATTTGTTCAATAATCTCTTGGAGATATTTCCAGCTTGGCAAATATTTGATCTTCTCAATCTTGTATTTTACGCCATGATTGAGTATGTGGAAAGTAGGTCTTTTGATGTACATGTTGATTTCGGCTGGTGCTTTTGGTCTTGACAAGAAATCAGCAAGCACATTCTTTTTCGAGAATATGTTTGGTTTCAAAAGAATATTTTGAAAACCATTCAGCCCATCGAAGCAGCTGAGAATTTGGGATATGCTTTTGTTTAAACTTGGTCATCTAAGGAAAAGATGCCATATCTAATTCCACCAAGAAATGATGATCGATAAGATGGAATTTAAACTTCTTGATTCCATTTTTTACTGCTAAGATTTCTTTGAAAGTAGAATGGTAATGCATTTCAGCTTGAGAAAAATTTCCACTTTTGTGAGCACAAATGTGTCTCTTACCATCAATTTCTTCAAGCAGGATGGTTGTCCAGTATTCATCACTGGCGTCTGTTTAGAGAATTCTTTTACCTGTTAATGGTATCTTCAATGGTGGGAGATTCTGCATAACCTCCTTAAGTTTAGCAACTACTTTAGTCTGAGATTTTCCCCAAGGTGGGGGATTCTTCTTTAACATGGTCTGGAGTAGAATCAGTAGCTTAGCAATGTTTGAGACAAAATCCCTGAGATAATTAATTATCCCAAGAAATTGCTGAACTTCTTTCTTCATGAAATTCTCATCAGGAAATTTTAACAGTTCTTGAGCAATATGCGGCCCTGGATAGTATGTACTATTGTTGAGGTGCATACCAAGAAATTCGATTTCTGTTTTAGCAATATTTAGCTTTCGATGAGAAAGAATAATGCCATGCTTTCTGACAATTTCTACGAATTGTTCAAGGAGTTGGCAGTGTGACTATTCATCAAGACTGTAGAGTAAGATATCATCAATATACACTGCAGCACTTGAGAGAATTGGTTGGAAGATACAACACATGGCCTTTTGGAAAAGGGATGGTGCTACTTTTAGGCCAAAAGGAAGAACTTTCAATTGAAAGTGCTAGTTCGGAATACAGAATCCTATTTTAGATCTGTCTTCAGGATGGATGCCCAGTTGCCAAAATCCGGCTTTGAGGTCGAATTTGGAATAGATATGGGCCTTTGTTAACCCAATAAATAGGGAAACTCTTGATGGTAAAGGGAATTTATCATCTTTGAGAAAAATGTTTAGAGGTTGATAGTTGATTACCAATCTCATTTTTCCTCTATTCTGCTCAGCACACTTATTGACATAGAATACTTCACAAGCCCATTGAGAGTTGGAGATTTCAATAAGGCCTTGTTGCAATAGTTCTGAGCATTCCCTTTGAGTTAAAGCCAAGTGTTTTGGCTACATTCCCATGTGACTCGCCTTGGTTGGATTTATATCTTCATTTTTCTTGAAAGGAAAGCGAACAAAGAATTTTGGGTTTTCCCACAAAAGATGGGAACACTTTTGAAAGAATTCCGAATGGGATTCTGAGTAAGATTCTAACAATTTTTGCATGATCCGGTCTAATAAACTCATATGAATGGAAAAAAGTCTCTGAATATTGACGAACTCAGAGAATTGGTCCTTATACCTAAGACATTTTTCCAGGAATGATGCAAAGTTGTGAGATTTGGGTCATGACATCCCAACCAATGATTAGGTCTTTATAAGGAAGATTGGATCCGAAAATTTTTGTGGTTATAGAACACTGGGGGAAGAACTGGATAGTCATAGGAGTGGTTCTCACATTTGTGGAGAAAGTATCTCCTAAGGCAGAGTTGAAATATCGGACATATGGAGTCCAATATTCTTCGGGAAGAACTTTGGTATCAAAATTGAACAACTTGCTCCGGTATCAATGAGGGCAATAACGGTGATAGGCTTAGCAAACTTTGAGGTGAAGATTTTTACAGGGAAATGGGGACAGTGAGTTTGACTTGAAAATATGTCAAAGCTTTGTTCTGCAGATGTGGGTGATATGTGAAAAATGTCTTCAAATTCTGAATCTGAATCTGTTTCGCTGGAAGTGTTATAACATGGAATAACACAAGGAGTTTGTTCAGATGGTTCTTCATCAACAGAGAACAATGATTCGATATTATCATTTTCAAGAGAAATACCTGTTTCGTTCTCAATTTGATGTATCAAATGATGCTGACCTTTTCTGGCTTGGGAACAGTTTTTGGCAAAATGTCATTTTTTATTGCAGATGAAGCAACGATTCGACTTTTTATGGCCCGTGCGATCCTTTCTTTTCCGTAGGTATCGCCATTTCTTCTTTCTTCGGAAGTTCTTGTGGCCATGTTTGGACTTTTTCATCCAGAACTTCTTGAAGTGTTTCTTCTTCCGGGAATACTTACCACAAGTACCATCGCAGTCTTGCTTGGAACATTTGATTTTCAACTTCTGGCAAGAGCAAGCTGTCTCGAGACTTTTATCATCTGTGATGTAGGAGCGGACCATCTGATGCTTTAGACATATTTCTTCAAGGCATAGATGGACTTCTTGTTGTATTTCTCCCAAGGGAATATCATGTACTCTCCTTTGTCTTCCAAAAAGGATCTTTCAACCATCGGGATAGTTCTTTAGGGATGGAAGTCAAGAAAACATGCTTCATTTTGAATCAACTCCAATTTGATAAAAAAAAAAAACTGAAGCATTATTCGATAATGCTTATCAAGATGTTTCTTCTGGAGAAAGCAACATTTTCTTTCAAAAAAACTCTCTTCTTTTCATCTCTATGAGGTCGGTGGGTTTTCCCACAAAAAAGTGATATAAGAGAGTAATGGCATGGCTAAAGTCTAATGACATCTGAAAATGAATCTAGTCTTGTTCGACACGATTTCCACCAAAGCTTGAGGCTTCCTGTGAATCTCGTGATAAAATTGTAAAGGACATCATTCATATCATGGTTGGTAATGGATTGAGTGTTCAACCAAGTATGAAATTCCTCAAGTCTTTCTGGCCATTTATGATAGGGGATATCATCGATGGTGAAAAACTGTTTTGATGCCATGGACACATGATTTCTCGGATTGTCCCGAACAATCTCTAGGTCAGAGTAATTTGATTCCATTTCCTGATCTGGAGGATTAGCCATAAATATGGATGAAGTTACTAGTACAATAGGAAAGGGAATCATCTTCAGGGATTGAGAATGATGAGGAGGATGAAAAGGATATTGGATCGGATTCAGTATCAGAGGTGGTAAGAATAGTTTGTTTGGCTGAAAATAGAGTCTGATCATTTGGAAGGGTAGGATCAAGCTTTTGGACAAGATCAGGATGTTCCTGAACACTCAAATTCTTTAGAAAGGATTCTTATGGATTTGCTAACATCATCTGATCTGGCTTTTCTCTTATGACAGCCGAGCTTGATTATTCATGAATTTTCTCTTTTCCTCTTTCCTTTTGAATTTGATTCAACTTTTTGAGATGATTTCGTACTTCTGCCATATCTGGTTCCTTTATGAAAGAATCTTCGGAATGGTAGCAAAGATAGGCGTGCAGGGTGGTGGAGGTAAGTACCCAGTTCTTACTGGAGTTGCAAATTGATCAAAAGGTCTGAACCTTCCTTCTTCAAATAGTTGGATTTGTCTTTTGAGCTTTTCTATCTCCGGCTTTGGGCTCTCTAGATGATGGTACCCAAGATGTTGTCCACGATTCCAAGGCATTTAGCCTTTTACGGAACTCAAAACCATTTTCTTTGTGGTCTCATCATATTTTCGAAGATCTTGTTGCACATTTCCAATCTTTGAATCAATTGCTTTGAAAGCATTGTTTTGTGCTAACAGAGTCTTTGATTGCCAATTTAGAACAGTTTCAGCAGCAGTAGTCTTTCTCTGTCTCCCATGTTCATCCACATAAGTGGGGGTAGGTATTTTGGGAACATGGCGGTATCTGTCTTGCGAATCAATGAATTTATCTGGGGCAGGAAATGAAAGTTTAGAACTTTTTCTGACAAGAGGGGGAAAGTCAGTATCATGAAACATGGCAATGGAGGAAATGGGTGGTGTTTCTGATGGGGCTTCAAGTGGATAGGAATGCTTCTTGGCCCACTTTAAGATTGGCTTATAGAACAGGGAGAGAACTTGTTTTTCTGAGGAGGAGATGGTGGAGGTGATCTTGGTGGATCTGGTGAAACCTGTGGTGTAATACTAAACTTTGGTGGTGAAGGTGGTGCATAAGAAACCATAAACTGATATTTATCGCATTCACCAAGAGTATCTACTGAGGTGTCTCCGTTTAAGTATCTTTGGTACACCTTATCCTTTGGCTTTTTCCGTCGAGGTGGAGATCTATCATATGGATTTACCTCATCAGGAGAATTTGTACAATAGGAACATTGGCAAAAAGGATCCCAAAAACAATGACCATACTTGTCTTTATAGTAATGGACAGGATGTCCATCACTATTAAAGTGTCGGACAAGTTTTTTGGGATCTGACTCGGAAATTGATTCAGGAACACATGGTTCAATCATAAAGAGGGTCTAGAAGATAGAAGGACTTTCTTCCTTTTCCTTGCCAAATTTGATGGAAACAGTTCCATCTTTTTTTCGGGACGAACTCAGAGTCCGTAGACCGAAAAGGCTTGTTATACTGATGTAGCTTTTCGTAGTTGGTAATCCAAGTTTCTGGAAGGAGCTTGGCCAACGTGTCCTTCAGGATCTGCCTAGGAACATGAATGCATGATGCCTGATCATTCTGCATGGAAATAAACAAAGCATCTTCGTTACCATTGTTGAAGTTTAGATCAAGAGCATGGTTCTGTACTCGATAAACCATATGGTAATACAGAGTTGCAGCTACAGAGTCAGCAGTTTGAGGAGCTCCAGTGAGCTGGACCTGGACTTTTAAGAAAGAGAGTAGCTGGGGGTCTGAAAGGGCGATGTTGAAGTTTGGATACAAGGTTACAAAGACTGTTCTAGCATTCAAAGTAGTTTGAATGGTACCAATGCAAGCATGCTGGTATTGTAAAAATCTGGTATCTAACAATGCAATTCTTGCCACAACGAGCAAACCTTTACGACTATGAAAGGTGAGAGCAAGACGAACATCGCCATAATGGACATGAGTATATCCCTGTTGAGTCCATTGTCTGGGGAACTTAGGAGGAATCTGAAGAGTAACAAAGTACTCCTTTTCAGTAGCAAGAATGGAGTGCCGGTCGAATTTGGAGGACTGGACGTACTCCTTTACTTGCTTTGGGATTTGATGAATAAGTTGGCGAATGGAGCGGATGGGTGAAAATGACGAGTTGGGTTTAGCAAAAGCGGAGTATGGGTTCATGAGAGGGAGTTGGGTTTCAGAGATCTTAGTTTCATCACTAAGAGAGACTTCATAGAGATAGTCTATCTTAGAGGCATTAGAAACTCGAAAGTCTGAAGGAGCTAAGGATGATGGAGCAAGAGAGACAGGTGCTTCGAGAATTTCAGGTTTTGTGGACATGATGTAAAGAGATCTTCTCAGCACTGGATTCACCTACTAAGCGCATGGAACGGATAATATTACAAGTTAAACCATAGCCCTGATACCATGAATGGACCTAGACCTAGAACTAGGGAAGGAATAGTCAATTTTGAGCATAAATAAATAAATAATAATAAAAAGAGTATACTAAAAATATCAATCCAACATTTGTTAATATCATTTATTGTTTTAATTTGACAGAAATTGAACGAGAAATTCAAAAATTGCAAACATGAAAGAGTAAACTTGAAGGAACATGTCCCGTTTTCTTATACTTGTTGGAGATTAGTGAGATTTCTTATAGTCCTAAACAGAGTTCGGAGTTCATGATATAGACTAGCTTGAAGCTCCTCTGCAAAACAAGGTTCGAGAAAAATGAAAATCCAAGACAAGAACTCTCGAAGTGTGACCAAAAGAAAAGGAAATCACTAAATTCGCCACGGAAAATGTGAGAGATAACTCACAAGCCAATAACATAAACCAAAAGAGATAACTCACAAGTGATGCTTGCGAGAGGTAGAAAGAAGCAAAAAAAATTATAAATTAAGTATGTGGGGGCAACGGAACGACACTGACGAGAAGATGGGCATTCCATTGTCACTCACGAGAAGATCAGAACTTATAAGTGAGAAACTTGACAGTAAGAATTTTCCCCTTTATTTTTGTTTTTTTCATAATTTTTCATATGTTTACATTTTGACCCCTCAAGTATTAAATTTTTTTAAAAATTAACCCCGTGTGTGTCGGAATCGCGTGTCGAAATTTCAGACTCGCGTGTCAGGAAGAGTTGACCACGTGTCGGATTTTCCAACACTCGTTGACTGCATGTTGGAACGTGTCGAAGCGTCGGATACGACACGAAAGTTTCCGGAGAATATCGGTGCTTCTTAAGTGATGCGTTGGTTCACCTTGCACATGTAAGCCACGGCAGTCCAAAATCTCCACAATTAAAATTTAAAACGCAATAATGAAAAAAAAAGATTTGCGCATTTAATTTGAAATCCGTCATTTTTTATGTGTAATAACGACAATCTAATTGTATCACTGAATTAATGAGACTGCGCTTCACGAATTGCATTTTGTAATTGCTCCTTATATTAAGTTATTTATACATCAACATTAGAAGAGAAACTTGAATACAATTTACAAAGTTTTCAGTCACATGTCTACTTATTACAAGCAAAGCCCTATAGCCCACGCAATATAACCTCATATTAGACTAATTGAAAATCTTTATATCTTATTTTATTAGACAATCATGTAAAACAGTAAATTTTAATCTTAATTAATGCAGAACACATAAAAAAAACTCTTATAGCACGATGACAATGAGTCCTACAAATTACAAATGAATTGAAGCTTTAAAACATAATATTTATTTATCATCATGTCAATGACTCATTGTACTTGAATTGATTCTCAAACTTATCACATCTCTTTAGCTTTCAACGTGAAATCGGTTGAATTTTGTGAGACTAACAACTTGCTTTTTAAAAGCTTTAACTCTATTGGCCTTTTATTAAAGTGATGTTCCTATCACATTTCTTTTTCGATGCGGATTTATCGACATTGATTTGTGCATCACAATATTTGGAAATGTTTTGTTTTGAAATTTTATATAAGAATGCATTAACCAAGGCCGGATATTTTAAATGCACTTATTGAATATATATCACGCAAGCTGAGCTCAAAACAATGTCAGTGCACACTTTTTAATGTATATTGTCGTGCGGAAACAATCAAGACCTAGAAAATAATTTGCGATTTTATAATTAATGGAAGTAGAACTTAAAGCAAAGTGAAAGAATTACTCGCATTTACTTCCCTAAAAGACACTCTCAATAAAGTTCCGGAAGTCCATAAATATTATAACTCGTTATGGAGAAAAATAACCGAAAGATGACAGGAATTACCAATTTGATTCTTCTTTGATTGCAGCCTTGCATTGTCGAGAAGTTGGCAAAACTAATGAGGAGGAGGCATCTCTAACTATCTACAATTTCAATATAGGGTTAATATCACAGAAAATTCAAAATTGGTACATATGCGATAAATTTATTTTGCTAATTTTTTATCATAAAAAACCAAACTGGTACATTCATGACAAATTTACTCTCTGTTAGTTTTTGTTAAATTTTGCCATTAAATTGTTGATTTCAATGTTGTGGTACTTAGAATGAGTACGCCGGTTTGAAGTTTTTTTTTTTTTTTTATCACATATATTTTGATTTGTGTTTTTTTCGTGGTATTAATCAAATTTATATAAACTAATTGAGGGTAAATTTATTATAAATGTATTAGTTTAAAGTCTTTGACAATTAAAAAATTAATTTGGGACATGTGTATCGGTTTGGAGTATTTGGTGGTTAAAAATTCAATTTAGGGTAAATCTAAGGTTTTTCATGATATATATCAATATGGATGCTCAAAAATAAAAGCCAAGTGATTGAAGTAAATGTTCACATTCATCGTTGACTTCTAGTTAGGGAAGATGACACAAACAGTTTCTAAACTTTCACTTAATGTGCAATTTGATCCATAAACTTCCAATTTGTTCAATATAATTCTTGAATTTTAGCTCATTGTATAATATAGCCCATGAATTATTCAATATAATCTTTGAACTTTAGCCAAATATATAATGTGGTCCCTAAATTTTTCATTTGTTCAATGTAATCCTTAAATTTTTTATATATATTTTAATATCGATGTAATGCCTAGTCTTGAATCAATGGAAGGATTATGTTGAATATTTTCATACAATTCAGGAACCATATTAAACATATATCAAAAGTTCATGGACTCCATTGAATAAATAAAAAGTTTATATATTGGGCTAAAATTTAAAGATCATATTAAACAAATTAAAAATTCGGGACCAAATTGCACATTATATGAAAGTTGAGAGATTGTTTATGTCGTCATCTCTTCTGGTTGAGATTCATCCAATTTTTTTCATCTACTTATTATTTCAGTATCAGCAGATAATTTTAATATCTTAAAAAATTAACGTCACTCATGCCATGATACGCTTCCGATATAAAACAGTCGACGAAGCTTAGGTTGCAAGAAACCGAAACATTGAAAAAGCGGAGAAAAGCGGGAATCTTTACATGCACCTGGGCAGTAAAGAAAGCCATCAGACCGTGTTCGGAAGACGAGGTACCCCCATCTTTTCGCCTTTCGTAGACCTCGAATGGTTGGTTGACGAAAAGACCTCGAGTTGCTTCTTTTAAGAGTCCATGGACGACCCCTTTACCTTCCCCGTGTCATTCTTCTTCGTCGCTAAGAATGCTCACTTCGGAGCTCAAGAAGGGCTGATGATGTCCGTACAAGCTTTGCCCAATATTTGCCTCGAAAGTTCCTTGAAACCTCAGAGCGATTTTTCCCTGGTGCTTTGATGGGCAAGAAAAGGGGAGAAAGAAACAAGTAGAAGATTTTAGTGCGTGGGTTCAGATGGGTTCGGGAGGGAGCACAAACAGAGCGGTGGGCGTGGAGATAGCAGAAGGTGGTTTGAGCAGGAGGAGGAGACACAGTACCAATGACCTGACTGATTTTGTCTTCTCTTGGTCTCTTCACGACATTCTCAACGAAAACCTCTACCATGACAAGGTTTCTTTCTATTCTTCCCTGATCTTTGCTTTTTCTGTTTTTTTTTCTTCCTTTCTTTTTATCATGCCCTTTTGGTTTATTTTCGTTTAAGTTCAACGACAACTTCGTGTTTACCTGAGAATTTTCCAATGATGTCTGTTCGTTCCTCTTTTTTTTTTTTTTTTTTTTTTTTTTTTTGGGTGCTTTTAGTAAGCCTGCCTTATAAGAACCTTGCATTCAACTTAGTAGAATAGAACCCTTTATGATTCTACTTTGTTCGGCAAGCTCGTTAGGCATTTTAGGAGTATATGTTATGTTTTATGGAATTTGGTCCAAGAATTTTTGAAATGTCAAGGTTGGTTGGTCATATTTGACAATTGGCCGAGCTGTTTTTGTAGGTGGAGACTATACCGGATCAATTTCAGTCGGTCCAGGATTATCTCGGATCGTTTGTCTACCCTTTACTGGAAGAAACCCGGGCGAGTCTGTGCTCGAGTATGGAAAATATTTCTTTGCTGCCTTTCACTGAGGTTATTGAATGTGTGGAATGCACGGGAAGTGGGAACTCATATGCTGTTAAGGCCGGTCGGTGGAACAATGAATCCAACACTCGTGGCAAGGAAACTTACAAAACTTTGCCTGGAGATATCTTGATTCTAACTGATGCTAAGCCAGCAACTGTTCCTGACTTGGAGAGGTTCGGAAGAAGATGGGCGTTCGCATTAGTTAGGATGATTGGAGAAGACGATGAAGAGGATGAGGCAACGTCATCCACAAACTTTGAAGTGGAGACATTATTGAACCTTGAAGTAAATAATTCCCAGAAGCCAATGTATGCAATTTTCCTGACACATATAGTCACTAACAGAAGGATATGGAATGCGTTGCATATGTCTCTGAACTTGGATATTTTGAAGGAAGTTCTCTGCACAGATTTGGTGGTATGACTTTCCTTTTTGGTACCTTTGGTCCATTTAGACTTAACATTGCTATTATATTCCTCTAAGCTTCAAAGCTTCATTTTATTCCTGTTGATTTGTAAGTTTATTCGGAAAATAACATTCATGTTGCTTTAAGCCATGCTGTTTCATCAATAGATTAAGATGATTGTTTCTTTTAGTTGGTCCGTTTCATGATATGGAGATGAATGAATTATGTCTTGAATAGGGCAAATTACTTCCTTGGAGGCAACTTACTCATTGGTACTAGACCTTAAAATTTTCTATACTATATTTTTCACGGGATTTAAGTTTGTGCTGTGCAATGCTCTTTATATCATATTAACACCAATTAAGTTTCAGAACCTTCTACCATATTTACATGGTCTGGATTATCACAAGAAATATGTTTCGGTTGCAGGCTGATAAAGTTTCTAATCTTTGTGTTACCAAAGGTAGTGGTTCTGCGAGTGAGAGCCTTGACGAGAGATTGAGCCATGATCTGAATGAATCCCAAAAAAGCAGTTGGGGCCTGTCTCAGTAAACTCCATTGTGAGAACAAGCCATCTGTCGACCTGATATCGGGTCCTCCTGGAACTGGGAAAACTAAAACCGTCGCTACTCTGCTACTTACTCTCTTGAAAAGGAAACATAGAACCATTGTTTGTGCTCCTACAAATGTTGCCATCAAGGAAGTGGCAACTCGTGTTCTGAAGCTGCTAAAGGAATCAGATAGTGGTATAAACACTGAAAAGGAAAGTTTGCCCTGTTACTTTGGAGACATGCTTATTTTTGGGAACAAGGAGCGGCTGAAAGTTGATTCCGACATTGAAGATATATACTTGGAATATCGTGTCGAGCGCATTTCTGAATTCACTGGTTGGCATCAGTGTCTAACTTCCTTGATAGATACTCTTGCTGACTGTGTCCATCAATACCGTGTATTTTTGGAAAACGAACACGCAAAAAGAAGGAAACTAGGAAGTGGTGATGATGGGAGCGAATGCGGAAGCAGTGAAGATGTTAATTGTGAGCTCAAATCATTTCTTGAGTTTTTCAGGGACCAATTCAAGGAAACTGTCCAGCCCCTGCGGGCATGCCTCTATACTTTCTGTACTCATATATCCAGAACTAAATTCCAGAATATTACATCCCTCCTTAACTTACTTAATTCTTTTGAATTTTTATTATGTGGAGAGAAGTTGGATTCAGAGATGATGGAGATAACTCTTTCACGTGATGAGCTTAGCCTGTTTTCGTCTGAGACATCCATGGGTCCACTATATGATATATATATGAAGAGACAGGAATGCCTTTCCATGTTGCTAACTGTTCGTGATTCTCTGAAGGATCTAAAACTTCCAAACTTTGTGAGTGAGGACATGATAGCCAACTTCTGTTATCGACATGCATCCCTGCTTTTTTGCACAGCTTCTAGTTCATATAAGCTGTACTCTGTGGAGATGGAGCCTCTCAATTTACTGGTAATCAATGAGGCAGCCCAGTTGAAGGAATGTGAGTCAGTAATTCCTCTGCAAATCCCTGGTGTCAAGCATCTGATTTTAGTTGGAGATGAGTGTCAGTTGCCTGCTATGGTCGAAAGCAAGGTAATGTTAAAATGTCTGAAAAGGAACTTTGTATTTGGTTTTGTAAGATTTGTAATCTCCTTCTCTTCATTTGAGCTTAGATGGGCTAAATTTTCTATGCCTAACGCCTGTTGAATTTGATATCATGTTTTTTTTTTTTTTTTTTTTACAGGTTTCTAATCAGGTTGGTTTTGGAAGGAGTCTGTTTGAACGATTGAGTTCACTGGGTTATTCAAGGCAACTTTTCAATATACAATACCGGATGCATCCATCAATAAGTCTGTTTCCGACTTCAAAATTTTATCAAAACCAAATTTTGGATGGGCCAAATGTGAAGAGCAAAACTTACAGAAAAAGTCATTTGCCATGGCCAATGTTTGGCCCTTACTCGTTCATAAATATTCCAGATGGACAAGAACAGATCGGTGATGATGGCTGTAGCCTTAGAAACCCTGTTGAGGTGGAAGTTATCTCGAGGATAGTGAGGAATCTGCACAGAGGTATGTCAAGAGAATTTTATACATATTGCTTCGAGCACATGGATTTTGCATGTATTACTTAATCATATAGGTGTAGATTATGATGGCCATTAATAGTTCTTTTCCCAAGATATTTCTTTCGAAGTTTTGCAACCCGCAAAAAGTAATATCACTGCAGTGATAGTTCCATTTCCTTTTCTTTGCAGCTTGGAATGGGTCAGAAGAAGATCTGACAGTAGGTGTCATATCTCCTTACAGAGCTCAGGTTGCTGCGGTTCTAGCTAAACTTGGAAAAAAGTACGAAAATATCAAGGGCTTTATGGTCAAGGTGAAGTCAGTGGATGGATTCCAAGGGGGTGAAGAAGACATTGTTATAATATCCACCGTAAGATCAAACTCGAGTGGGAATATTGGGTTCTTGTCCAGTCCTAAGAGAACCAATGTTGCTCTTACCAGGGCCAGGTACTCTATCCTCTTAACTGTGTCAAATTACATTTTTAGAGTGATATAGCAAGTAAATCCCAGAGTTAATTTCCTCTCAATAGGTATTGTCTGTGGATTCTGGGAAATGGGAAAACACTGACAAAAAGCAATTCTGTGTGGGAAGCTGTGGTTGACAATGCAAAGAGTCGTGGATGTTTCTTCAATGTTGATGATGACAAGGATTTGGCTAAAGCCATCTTAGATGTGAAGAAAGAGAATAATCAGCTTGATGATCTGCTCGACAGAAGCAGTGTACTTTTCAGAAATGCAAGGTGGAAGGTAAAAAGCTTTGCTCAACAGTATTCTATGGCTACATTTATTTTTCAAAATAAGCATTGAGTTTTATAGAACTTGTGACAACATATCTTATTGTCATTCTTTGGTCTTATCAGGTTCTTTTCAGTGACAACTTCCTGAAGTCTTTCAGAAAGCTGGCATCACTCAGGACAAAGATGTCCATCATCAACCTTCTGTCAAAACTCTCCAGTGGCTGGAGACCAAAGAAGATAAACGTGGATATAATTTGTGAACACTCATCTCATATCGTAAGACAATTTAAAGCTGACGGTTTCTATGTCATATGCACGACTGATATTGTAAAGGAACTGAGATACATCCAAATCCTGAAGATATGGGATGTATTGCCTTTAGAGGATGTGGTAAAATTGGTCAAACGTTTGGACAGCATATTCGAGACATATAGTGATGATTTTATTAGTCGTTGCAATGAGAAATGCATTGAGGGGTAAGTCTGATCTTTTCTTCTTACTTAAGATAGGTAGCATATCGCTTACTAAATTATAAAGCATCTCTTTTCCGGATAGATGACTAAAATATCTTGAATTGATGTTATCCCCCTATTTTCTTTCATTTCACATGCCTCTTCCTGTTATAGGGATCAGGAAGTTCCGAAGACCTGGCCTTTTGATGTTGTGCGCTATCGAAGTCCTAGTGAAGATCAATTTGGGAGTAGTTCTGATGCTGATGCTTCAGATCGTAGGTTGTATGTAGAAAATGTGAAAGTGAGCGAGAGTTTGCTTCTGATGAAATTCTACCCCTTATCATCAGATATTGTCAGAAATTTGCTCGATGACAGTGATGGTAATGAAGCAAGTCTTCCGTTTGAAGTAACAGAGCAAGAACAAGAGATAATTCTTTTCCCCAGAAGCACTTTTATACTTGGGCGATCTGGAACCGGTAAAACTACAGTCCTGACAATGAAGTTGTTTAGAAAGGAGAAACTGCATGATGAAGCAACCAAGGGATTTCAGGAAATCCAAAGTGGTATTAGCCACAGCAAAGATGCCTCCCTGGAAATCAATGTTGAGAAAATCGGTGAAGGAGCAGAGGATTGTGTATTGCGCCAGCTTTTTGTAACTGTCAGTGCAAAATTATGTTTTGCGGTCAAACAGCACGTATCTCAACTTAGAAGGTACATAAAATGTCATGGGAAGATGTTTGAACAATAGAATAAATATTCTGCAATTTTCACAATGAACAAACATATGCAAGGGTTAATGGATTGTCATAGTTTATTTTATTTTTATGAATTAGTCGGGAGAAGAAGATAACCCCTTTGGCATGCTACTATTTTCCTCCTAGCGGAGAAGCACAACCAAGATACTTCATTTTATAGAGTTCGATAGGAAATATAACATGTGGCAAGAGCGCATGGGTCAAATCAGCACTTTGCCATGCTCGGGTGCTACCACTCGGATATAGCAGCTAGAAAATAGATTTAATCATTGCATGTTAGAGATTGACATCTTCTGCTTGCTGAAACTAAACATTAGTTTGTGCAGCAATATTCCTTATTTTGGTCTTCGTGCCACCTATTTAGTTTGCAATACCATTTTATTGGAAACTTTCACATTAAATTTTGTGATTGTAGCATCGTACGTATAAAAGGAAAATCGTCCTTTTTGAACTTGTGCAATTATAACCAGAATCGAGAAAGGACCATGCGTTCTACAAATCTTGCTGCAGGGGAAAATTTTTATTGCCAGCAGATGTAAACGCTATCCGTGTCTCATAGTATATATCATTACAACCTTGGTGCATCAGCATATTCTAATCTCCTTTTTGCTGTTAGTTACCTAAAAGTAGCAATTATGAGATTGCATGTGTAGTGGAGGTATTCCCATAAGTTTGTTAAAACTATATATTTCCATTTCTAATTGCTGGCTTCATTAATCCTGCAGCTCCAGCATTGGTGCAAAACATAGAGTTAAAAGCTCTTCAGTTGGTGAGATAGTTGATGATGCAGCATTATTCAAGGATATCCCGGATTCATTTTTAGATATATCTCCCAACTCTTATCCCCTTGTTATAACTTTTCATAAGCTTCTGATGATGCTAGATGGAACAGTTGGGGCTTCATTCTTTGAAAGGTTTCCTGATCTAAGGGAGTTTTGTCATGGCCAAACCTACAATTCCAGACCAGTTGCCTTACAAAGTCTTGTAAGAGCAAAGGAGGTTACTTACGAAAAGTTTAGTGCAGTTTATTGGCCTCACTTCAATGACAAGACAAGAAGGAGGCTTGATCCTTCCAGAGTCTTCACTGAAATAATGTCCCACATAAAGGGTAGTCTTCCACCAGCAGATGGTTGTGAAGGCAAACTTGACAGACCAGCTTATGTTTCTCTTTCAGAAGGTCGCGTCTCCACTCTGAGTGTTCAGAGAAGAGAAGAAATTTATGATGCGTTTGAGGATTATGAAAAGATGAAAATGAAAAATGGTGAATATGATTTGGCTGATCTTGTCAATGATCTTCATCGCCGTCTTTTTCGTGGGCAGTTTACCGGAAATTTGGTGGATTTTGTATATATTGATGAAGTGCAGGATCTCACCATGAGGCAAATTTCACTGTTCAAGTATATCTGTAGAAACGTTGATGAGGGCTTTGTGTTTTCTGGTGACACTGCGCAAACTATTGCAAGGGGAATAGACTTCAGGTTTGAAGACATAAGGTCCCTTTTCTACAAGGAGTTCTTGATGGATTCAATGTATGGACGTGATATCAGAATGAAAAAGGGTTGTCTTTCCAAAACTTTCCATTTGAGCCAAAACTTCCGCACTCATGCTGGTATACTCAAACTGGCGCAGAGCGTTGTTGATCTTCTTTACCATTTTTTCCCTTTTTGCGTTGATGCTTTGGACCCTGAAACTAGCTTCATAAGTGGCGAAGCCCCAATTTTACTTGACTCGGAGAATGAAGAAAGTGCCATACTATCAATTTTTGGCAACCATGATGTTAGTGGCAATTTCGTTGGCTTTGGAGCAGAGCAGGTTATTTTGGTTCGAGATGATCACTCTAGAGATGAAGTTTCAAACCTTGTGAGAGGGCAAGCCCTAGTTCTGACGATAGTGGAATGCAAGGGGTTGGAATTTCAGGTAGGTGTGTCAGGTTTGGATTGTTTGCCATGGGATTTTAGTGGTAGCAGCAATAGAGATTTCATGATCCTTTTTTTTTTTAATGGGTCATGACCAATTTGCTGCAAGCTGTTACTCTGTAAGAAGCTTGGATTGGCATTTTCATTCTACTATACCCATTTTTGTATGTAGACAATGGCATCTAGATACTCATAACGTAGAATTTGTTTGGGCTCATGTCAACATCATCCTCTAGGTTAATAGACAATATCAACGATCTTGCGACTTTACGGCTGTTCTTGATAGGCTGGTGTGTTGAAATGAGTCCAGATTTTTTTTGCTAAATTTTTGAAAATTGTTCATGTATTCATGAAACTTGAAATCTGTCATTTTGGTCATAAATCAGATGTTCTGACCTGAAACTTTTTTGCCGTGACGTTGTGTAGGATGTCTTATTGTACAACTTCTTTGGCACATCACCTCTAAAAAGTCAGTGGAGGGTCATTTATGGATACATGAAGGAGCAAGCTTTGCTCGATCACAGCTCTCAATGGTCTTCCCCAAGTTTCGATGACGCGAAACACAATATATTATGCTCTGAATTGAAACAATTGTATGTCTCAATTACTCGGACAAGGCAAAGATTGTGGATTTGTGAGAATGCCTCGGAGTTCTCAAAGCCAATGTTCAACTACTGGAAGAAGAAGTGCCTCATTCAAGTTAGGTTGGTAGATCATGCCCTTGCAGAAGCAATGCAGGTCAGGAGCACGCCAGAGGAGTGGAAGTCACAAGGTTTTAAGGTTCGCTGTTTTTCTGTTTTTCCTTTATTGGCGGTTTCCTCTTCACAGAATTGTTGTTTTCACCTCATTTGGAGTCAACATGATCTGTGAATGCTAGGGATTTTGGAATGACCATAGTGAGTGCAAAAGTATGACTGATCCTGAAAAGAAAAAAAAGTGTGTAGAATGTGGACGTTCTATGGTACAAAGTATGGTGATCGATTTGCCAACTTTATTGCTTTTTTAATAATTTGGCCAATTGCTTCATTTACACAATGGTTAAACCATATGATATCAATTTTCCTTGAATCTTTATCGTTTTTTGAGGTTATCAGGTCAATGGCAGTGCCTTTTCTTGGTTCAAGGCTACACCACTGATTTTTCCAATAAAGGAGGACCGTGTTTTTCTATTTTTCTTCTTTTCACCTTCTCTGAAGAAGCTGTTGATCTCTCTTTTTATTTAAACTTTGCAAGCTCTTACATGAGGGTAACTACCGAATGGCAATGATGTGCTTTGTGCGAGCAAGGTACGAATACGGGGAGAAATTGGCTAAAGCCTCTGCTTTCAAAGCAGATGCAGATCTCAAGCATGTTTTAAGTCCAAAAGAGGCTTCTGACCTTCGAAGGCAGGCTGCAGAGATTTTTGAAGCAATTGGAGTGGCGGACTCTGCAGCGGAGTGTTTCTACATGTTGAAGGAATACGAGAAAGCAGGTATGATGTTTACTTTGTTTCAATTTCTTTCGAAATGATAAGATGGACAATTTATATTCTTTATGCTGCTTCTTTATATTTCTTCTCGTCGTAGTGATGTCAAAGCTGCCTAAGAACGAGGTAGTCTGACATCGATCTCAATTATCCTCTTATTAATAGTTTTTACATGCATGGTACCCTCTTGTTTTTTCATATGATCAAATGTTCTCTCTCAAAATTTCCAACAAAAGAAATTCAGTCTGTCTTGTTTTTCCCAAATGGTTTTGGTGATTCGAATTTCGAGCAGCTGCAAATAACGTTGACTTCATGATTATGCCTTCGCTTTGAGAAGTTGATTATTTTATATATGACAACACGCCTCTGCACTCTTATGAGCTTGGAAAAATTTGAGCTGCAAAGTTCTTAACACTGACCACACCCATAAGGTTAGAAAAGCCGTGGCTATCAGTTGAATACTCCATATATACTATGGTTTATCAGCAAAACTTCTTGGTATTGTAGCCACCTCTGGACGTTGATCTTGTTTTGTATCTTGACATCGGACAATATGGTTGAGCTGTGCAAGAGCATCTCTGGCAGCTTCCAAATGTCCCTCTGCTAATTTTTATCTTCTAAACATCGTGAAGTTATTAAATCTTACGTGAAGATCAGGACACTAGAAATAGGACTAACATTAAATTTTTTTGTGCTTCAACAGGTAGTATAATTATGGAAAAATGTGGAGAATCTGCTTTGCAGAAAGCTGGAGAGTGTTTTTCTCTGGCTGGGCACTACAGTCGTGCAGCGGAGGCATACGCAAGGGGAAATTTTTTCTCCAAGTGCTTGTCCAATTGTGCCAAAGGAGAACTCTTTGAAATGGGTCTGCAATATATTGGGAATTGGAGAAGGCTGGGAAATGAGGACAGGGGAATAGTAAAGAAAAGTAAAGAAATAGAGAAATTGGAACAAGACTTTTTAGAGAGTTGTGCCCTTCATCACTATGACCTCGGAGACTACAGGGCCATGATGAAGTATGTGAAGGCTTTTCGCTGCATTGATTCAATGCGAAACTTACTCGAGAGGCTAGGATGCCTTGATGAGCTTATCAGTTTGGAGGAAGACTTTGGTAACTTTTCGGTGGCAGCAAAGATTGTGAGGATGAAAGGTGACATCCTTCGCGAGGCTGATCTACTTGGAAAGAGTGGACAAAACAAAGAAGCGTCAATGAATATCCTGTGGTACGTGTTATTCTATTCCCTTTGGGCTCCCGGAAGCAAAGGGTGGCCCTTGAAGCAGTTTGCACAAAAGGAGGAGCTGGTAGCAAAAGCCAAACATCTTGCAAAGTCCGAGCCTATTGCCTTCTACGAATACGTTTGTGTAGAATCAAGCATTCTGCTAAACAAACAGAGCAGCCTGGCTGAATTGAAAGAATGTTTTAGTGCTTCCAGGAGAAATGGAAGTGTCAGAGGTGAAATACTATGCGCTCGAAATATTCTGGACTTCCATCTTCGTCAAAATATCTCTAATTTTTTTGGGAATATGATTGGCTTGTCGACCCAATGGAGTATTCTGAACCACGGATCCTGGGGAATCAGATTTCCATTGACTCATTGGTCTGCTTTTGGAATCTTTGGAGAGAGAAGATTGTTAGAATTATAAAGTGTGTAGAATGTGTGGAGATGTTTGAGGAAATGGAAAATAGGTGCTGTTGGGAGTTCTGTTTGAATTACTTTGGTGTTTTGGAGCAACGGACCAACATGCAAGGAACTTATCACCTTCTAAACCCAGATGCTGACTGGGTCAGAAACATAGACAAAAGAATTCTTCGGAGAAATGAACAATTGGTTGCTTTGGAGCTTCGACAATTGGTCTCTGCTGCTCAAAAGTATTGGTATTCTGAGCTTACTTCTCTTGGTATGGAGCTCCTGGACAAATTGGATGCACTTTACCTGTTTTTGGCGAAGAGTTCTCTGTCGAACTTCTGGCAAAGCAGATGTCTTGTTCTCTTACATGAGGTTGCAAAGTTCCTTCAAGAACTCGATTGTCCCAATCCCTCCTTCCGGGATAGCAGGGCACTGGAGGGTTTCATCGACACATCCTGTAGGAGGTACTTTGGTCACATATTTCCTCTTGACTGGCGAATATCACCAGCAGAGAATATGATATCTCTAAGAGGAAGTCAGGCTTCTCGTCTTTTACTTAGAAGAACAATAAACCTGATAATTTCGAAGAAGGATTTCTCACATGGGAAGATGGGTGAACTTGCGACTTTGGTTCTTGGGTCTGGAATGCTCGATGATGATTTGTACAGGAAAATTGCAGAATCATTTAAAGGAAATACGTCATGGGAGGCATTCATGGAATGCATTTGTCGGGATCTACCATCAGAACTTCCTCAGGCTAGCGATGGACCCGTGGAAATCTCTTTGGCTTGGAACCTTTATCGAGCTTTGGCAGATACTTGCAATGCTAATTGGACTGAAAGAAACTCCATAACACCAATTTGCTTTTTGTATCTGTTGGAACGACTTTTGATTTTGTTTTCTTGCTCCAAAGGGCAGTTTTATGCAACCAAGTCTTCTCTAGTTGAATGGCTAATCTGCCATGAAGGTTTAGCAAAGCGCAGCCTCAGTTTCAACCTGAGAAATTGCTTGGAGCCCATCATTGGGTTCGTTACTAGCACTATTAGGCAGCTGCTTTGCAATGAGGAAGAAACCAGAGAATGGATCAAAAGATCAAAACTAAATGTGACGGAGTACTACCCGCTGTTGGTCTTGAAGTTGGTTCTGTTGGTTTGTTTGCTTCACTTAAATTTTGGCATCAGTCCATACTTTCTCAATGATTTGCTGGGTAAGAGTTGGATTTCTGAGCAATTACCTCCAGAGTTTCTTCGTATTCTCTCACATTGCCAGAAGAGGAACTTACAGAAAACTTCAGTTGGTGTTCTCACCGAAGCATTCAAAAAAGTTGACGATCCCCTCGTAATTACCAATTTCAGTGCAGATTGTTCCAATTTGTTGTGTCCCCATGCCATCATTTTAGACGTGAAATCAAACAAATGCAAGGAAGAGATTATGAAAGTTTTATTCCCCAAAGATGGAAGCACTGTGAGCTCTTGCAAGTGGCCAGATCTGACTGAAGTTTCCAAGGATTCCTCTTCATCTTCCAACGGTGTTCCAGCACCAGTTGTGCATTTGGTCAGTGCAAACACGTTGTCTTTGGAGCATGAATGCGAAGGACGCAATTCTGCCCCAGTGAAAGCTCAAAAAACCAATGATGTGAAGAGGGATGGGCAGCCTGTCGTTAGGCCCTGGTTAATGGTCCTCGGGGTTGGGGCAGTGCTTGGTTTCCTGGTGTGGAAAACAGGAACAAGAACAAGGGCAATTGCAAGTCCAGAGGTAAGCAAAATAGAAAGGGAGTGGCAAGAAGAGATGAATCCCTCTTCATTTTTCCTATTTGATGTTTTTGATTGAAAATTGTGCGTTATAATCTACAAGTAATCCACCTTCTTGTATATACATGTGGAACTTTTTAGTATAACAGTTCTTAGAATTGAAGTGAAACAGATCTCCCAGACAGGAAGGTCATTACTCTATAAATTTCCTGAAGTTCTAGCAGTGAATAGTCATGAAAATGTACGGTTCCTTACTTGATTGCAATTGTTGTTCCTTCTTTTTCACCTCTCTGAACTTTTAATTCTCTCATGCCTCCTGATAGCTCAAATGCAGTTAAAGAATGAGAAAGAAAATGTATCTTATTTACTTACAGATCATCTTGATATAGAAGTTTGCCTGATTGGAGTGAAAATACGTTACAAGATCTAGCCTGTGACAACATTTGTCCATATGGGAGTGTACATAATTTATCTGTTGGTACTTTCTATTATTTATTTTTGTGATCCCACATTTTCAGACCCACATTTTCTCTTTAAATGGCGGTTATTCAACATGTAGTTTTTCCACATTTCGTACCTCTTTGTGACAACCGCCCATTTGGTAACTGTCTTGATGGGATATGGTATATAAAAGAAACGGTCGTTCATTTCTAATGGGGTGATCACAAGGTCTAATACAAATCCTCTCTTTTGGAATACACCATCAGTATATTGAGGGAATTGGGTTAGTAGTGTGTGTCCAATATTTCTTTGATTTTCAGGATTTTCCGATGAACGTGAATACGAACAATGGCTGGAGGTTTGTTTATAATCGATCCTAGCTTCCGAATTTGATTTTTATGTCTTACATTTGGTATCAGAGCAAGCTAGGTATAGACCATTGGAGAGCTACAAAGAAAGTGATAAGATACCTTCGAGGTACCAAAGGTTACATGCGTATGTATAGATGGACTAACAACTTGAAAGTAGTCGATTATTCGGATGCGGACTTTGCGGACTACGTTGATTCACGAAAATCAACATATGGATACATTTTTATGTTAGCTAGCGGAGCTGTGTCATGGATAAGTGCCAAGCAAACTTTAACTACTACTTCCACTATGGAGACTGAGTTTATTTCTTGTTTTGAGGTTACCTCACATGGTGTATGGTTGAAAAGTTTTATTACTGGGCTTATAATTGTTGATTCTATTTCTAAGCTATTAAGAATATATTGTGACAATTCAGCTGCGGTTTTTATGGCTAAAAATACCAAAAGGGACAGTTGAAGTAAGCATATCGACATCAAATATTTAGCCATAAGGAAACGTGTTAAGGAGAATAAAGTGGTCATAAAACAAGTTAGTATTGAATTAATGATAGCTGATTCTTTAACTAAAAGCATGCCACCAATGAAATATAAAGATCATGTGACTAGTATGGGAATAAGTCCCATTATGTGATTTGTCGTTATATGGACGATTTTTTTGTATGAAACTCTTAGTCTGTTGTAATGTTGATTCTTAATTTTGGTGTACACATTTTGTTCTTTATGAGAATAACATTTATCCTTGGTTCTGGAATAAACATAGGGTTTATTCATTAAGATATGTTGTTCCGACATTAAAAAAATAAGATATAATAAGATGCATTGTGATACATTGAAGATATTACTCACTTTTAGAGACATGTCGCCATAATCCATATGTTTTGTTTCTTTTCTTTAAGCAAAAATTTTTTCGTGGAATTAGTTAGATAATCTATATAATGAAAATGATGGGATCAAGTGGGAGAATATTATTTATTTTTGCAATCCCACATTTTCGGACCCACATTTTCCTCTTTAAAGTGGCGGTTATTCGACATGTAGTTTTTCTACATTTCGTACCTTTTTGTGACAACCGCCCATTTAGTAACCGTCTTGATGGGAGACGGTATATAAAAGGAACGGTCGTTCATTTTTAATGAGGTGGTCACAAGGTCTAACACAAACCCTCTCTTTTGGAATACACCATCAGTATATTGAGAGAATTGGGTTAGTCGTGTGTGCCCAATATTTCTTTGATTTTCAAGATTTTTCGACGAACGTGAATACGAACAATGGCTGGAGGTTTGTCCATAATCGATTCTAGCTTCCGCATTTAATTTTTATGTCTTACAACTTCACCAGACAAAGGACGACTCACCGGAAGACTCTCCTATTTGCAGACGGATAAGCACAATAGTGAAGCCAAATTTGGATCTTGATAGAGGATAAAGGATGATATTACTGTAAGATTTAATTACTGGAAAATTTTTTACAATGAGTCACCTCCTGAACAGCTTTTGTTATGCTAAGAACTCGTCTCCACTCCATGGCTATATGATTTCGGGCCTCGGTATTGATTGAGCAATGTCAATGTTGTAAAATAATGCAGAAACTGTCAAATCTTGCAATTAAATTAATGTGTAATCACCGGAGAGAAAAAACAAAGAACACAAGAGTGTCGGTTCCTACTATATAAAGAGAGTAGACAACAAATAATCTACTAATAAATCGGAGAATTACTGGGTTATAATTGCATAGACTTGAGTGTTTCCCAGCCTTAAATTATACCCAAAGCTAACAATACAAAACCACCCGTGTGTTAGAGCTTCCTTTTTGCGAGTTTATGTTGAGCTCCTCTAATCGTGCAGCAACGATAAAGCGCTTCGCTTGTGTGGCCAATCTAAGAAGCTCCTGTGCTGTCAAGGCAAAAGAGATTTGTTGTGTCATCTAATCTGGGCACACGGATTCAAATTCAAGACATAATTTAACAGTCAACACTCGAAATTGCTAGCGAGATTAGCTGTTGTCAGACCACTGAGATGGATCCTCGAAAAGCAAGTAGCAATAGCAATGCACCTGCTTTGATTTGGAAGAACTAAGGCGGCATTCTGTGTACCTTGAAGTTGAATGTAGTTATGATGTCCTGAACTTGCTTAGCAAAAGCTTTGTCAAATACTGATAAATTTACCTTATTTAACCCGATTATTAAATATAACAGAAAAATCGATATAATTGTCAAAATGTGGAGAACCACGTGTCAAAAAAAAAAAGTGAACATGTAAATTATGTAACATATCTTAACGATTTCCATTGGACTAACGGCTGAAAATGACAATTTTATTAATTATTAATGAAAGAATATAAGAAAAGGAGATATGATATCCAAATCATTTGATTCCTTTTCAATGAACTGTTGTTATCTTAATAAAGAAGAACGTGAGGGCTCAAGAGATTAATGACATGAACTTTGTGCTCTAATTAAGTGTGAAATTACATGTTTTAGTTATAATCAATGTACCCAATTGAGTTGGGAAAGAAAAATCATCCTAGATTCTTAACCAAATATATAAAAACCGACTTATGTTTCATTCAGTTCGTTTATTTGTAAGGAATCCAACTTGACCCACCTGAACTCAATTTTAAAAAACGGGGAAATACATTTGTTGTCCCTATGTAGTGTTTCATTCATTCTATTTATTTGTAAGAGATCCACTTTGACCAATCCGTACTCAATTTAAAAAAAAAAACAGGGTAGTTACATTTTCTGTCCCTATAGTGTTGGGGGAATTCAATATTCGTCCTTATCCTTCGTTTGGTTACGAGTCTAATTCTTAAATTATACTTCGACCACAATCAAAGTCATTCCATCAAAATTTCCAATCAAAATTCGTCAGAAATTGCTGAGATAGCACTAGTTAAGTCTCTAAAAAAAAAAAATTACAATTTAAATCTGCATACTTTCTATAATGCACACCTCAAAGTTCGACTTAATTACTCTAAAGATCCGATTTCATTGTTCTATCCAATTCGGAACAATATTTTTCCAATAATTTTAAAGATTTATTTTGCAACAATGCTGTCAAGTGGACGAAGGTTATGAATCACGACATGTGACTAGAGAGATGTAGAGAAGCGAAGCGTGATCTACAAAGAAGGCATTGAAGGAACTACCCAACAGGCCACGTTAACAGAGCAAAAAGGGCAGAGGCATTTGATGAGAAAGGATTTTTCAAGAATTCTCTATAGGCTTTCTCAATGATCACCGCCAAGCTCCTCCCACCTCTTAATTGCCAATTGTTGCCTTCCCTGGAGTGCGTATCGTCTCTGTTCACTCATCCGTCGCAAGGATGCGCTGTTCGGTCTTCTAGACTCAAAGCGAGTTGTTCGAATCCAAAGCCCCGTATCCGTTGCTCACCTTCACAAGCAACGTTGCCAAGAGTTTCCTTGCGCTAACTGGACTACTGACGGTACCTGAGAATATCTCCTCGACAAGCGCATGAAACGGTTTGTCAAAATGCCCTTTAGACATGCATGCGAAGTAATTTGCAATTTTGGTGTAAATCTGAGGATGTGATGTGGCTTAATAATCTCATTACCGCGTAGACTCATTTTTGCTTACTTTCCATTGTTGTTAAGACCGAAAATCTGAGCACATTTTTTTTTTGTCATTCTTTGTTTCTCTGTATCTTGTAGTATTCCCATGTCCATCCATGGTGATCGTCGGAGAGAGATGTCCAAGGGGTGTGGATGTGCATACAGAAGAATCGATAGCTGGAAAATGAGAGAAACTGATTGGCAACGCCGCCAAGAACCAGGTTGCCATGAATCCCACCAACACCGTCTTCCATGCGAGTCGGTTGTTCCGGAGGAGATTCAGCGATCCTTCGGTCCAGAGTAACAAGAGGCACTGGCCGTCCAAGGTCATTGCTGGTCCCGGCCTCACGCCCATGATTGTCATCATTTACAAGGGCTGTCAATCACAAGGGTGAAGAGAAGCAGTTTGCTGCAGAGGAAATCTTATTCATGGTCCTCACAAAGATGCGTGAGATGGCCGAGGCTTGCATCAATACATGATGGATTCACTTTTCTGAAGACACTTTCATCTCTTTCGCTGATTGGCATTTCGGACCCATATCAAGTAGGAGGTACTTTCGCAGGTATGGTCCAATTTTCAATTTTTTATTTTTACCGCCACGAGGAGTCCCATTCTAGATTTTTTTCTAAATGGCTGCGGATTATGTGAACTCATGGGGATATTGTTTTGGTTAAAACAAAAAAAAAAATTATTGAATTTGGAGATGGTAGTGTTGGAGAGATCAGGAATGCAGTGGCCCATGCGAAGGAATTCACGGAAGGAGCGGCAGAGATGAGCGTGGAGTTAGCCAAGGGTTGCGGGGACATCGTGAGGCAGAATCTTGGCAACGAGAACTCCTTCCTCCCCAAGTGCTTCGGGAGGAACTCGTACGTCATGGGCAGGCTCCAGGGGCCGTGCGTGAGGACGTTTATGAGATTGGAGTTCTAAGCGAGTACTTTCCCGAGGACAAGAACCCGACGCATGTCTGGTCAGTCGTGTTGTTCATCTCTATCGTGGTCGCTGCAGGTTGGTTGGTGATTCTCTACCTAGTTCCTGGTTTGAGCAAGGAAATTGTTTGATTGAGAAATGCATCATATCACATTCTGTGTACTGGTGTTGTTGATCCATTATGACTGTTTTTTTTTTACTATTGTTTGATCTTTCTGAGAACGAAAAATTGGAGAATTCGATTGACTGTCCCCTTAGTGATCTAAAATCGCATACATTTCTTTTAGTTTTGCTTTTGACGAATTTGGATGCACATAATCGAAAGATCTTACTGAGATGATGAGTCGTCATAATGATGGGGCAATCTTCTGTTCTACCGTCCGTTTGTCTTGGTGAAGCTATTGGAAAATTACTTGCTATATGCTTCTGTTCCCACAAGCTTTTTGATTGTTGGGGGTGGTGTATAAATTGCTAGAATTTATCCGTTTATTTTTACTTGTTTCCCATCCTTGGATGGATTTGTATACTGGGTTTATTATTAATTGGATATGATGATGAAACATACGTTATCATATTGACTACCTATGCTAGCCTTTTTAGATGTTCACTAGAAAACTTGTCTTATTGCGGCCAATCCTTCATGATAATGCTTGGTCGAGCTTGCTTCTTGATTCCCTGGGTTCTTGTCTTTGTGCTAATGTTCAAAGCCCCAAAAGGAAAAGGTGAAGGCGGCTGAGACAAAAAGAAGCCAAATAAGCATTTCTTCGTGGTTTCTTTGGAGCCATGGTAGAAAATATGCTTATTTTGGAACCAATATTATTGAAGTCATTGAGATTAAGAAATATCTAACTTTTATTTTCAAAATGAAAGATTTCGGAAAAGTGAATATTATCTTGGATATTGAAGTTAAAAAACATAGTGGGGGTTATACTTTTGAGTCAAAGTAAAAATGTTATAAATTTTAACATTTTGGTTTCAAAGAAATGAGTATTCTATTTGATTCCGATATTAAATTTATTTATAATATCGGTAGAGCAATAGCATAGCTTGAATATGCGAGTGCTATGGGGCCTTTAATGTATGTGATGCATTGTATTATACCTGATATTGCTTATTCAATGTGCAAGTTGAGTAAGTATACTAGTAATCCAAATATAGAACATTGGAGAGTTATCATAAGAATTTTTGGTTATCTTAAGAGAAATTTAAAAAAAAAAAAAATTGGGATTGTTCAATAATAATTATTCAGTCATATTAGAATAATACCCCGATACTAGTTAGATTACAAGTGTGGGGGATGAGCATTCTACTTCTTGATGGATTTTCACACTAGGTAGAGGTGTTATATCTTGGGGGAGTAAGAAACAGACATATATAACTCACTCAATGATGGAATCAGAATTCATTGCTTTAGCGGCAATTAGAAGAGAGATTGAATGGATTAAGAATTTGTTCTTATATATAAAGTTATGGTCTAGTCCTATGCCTCCTATTTCTATCTATTGTGATAGTCATGCCACCTTGGTAAGAGCTCATAATAACACCTATAATAGTAAGTCTAGACATATTAGTCTAAAACATGAATATGTGAGATGATTAAAGATGATATCATAACAATTGTCTACGTGAGGTCAAGTAAGAATTTAGTTGATCCCTTGACAGAGGCTTTACTAGGAATGTTGTAAAGATGACCTCATAAGAAACGGAGCTAAAACCCTTTAATTAAAATCACCAAAAATGGTAATCCGACCTTTTTTTTCTAAAACATCACTAGTTACAAGGTATAATGGATAAAAACAAGTTACTAAATGCGATTGTTTGATACTAACGGTAGCCTTGATATAAGAAGTTAGTATCGTATGTTACATTTTGTAGATTGAATTGAATTCTTAATTAAGTATAGAATAAATTTATAATGTGTTAATAGTAACACAAACACACGGTTGATGCTTCACCTATATGAGTTTAGAAGTGGTGCTGCTTCTTACGATAGTTAGGGTTGCTTTCTAAAAAACTCATGAAAAATGATGAAGTATAAGGCCATAATAGTGCGGAGTAATATAAAATTTCTTGCTGAAATAAGATGTTAGTATATGTGCGGTGTGTCCGATTCTATTATTTAAAAAAGTACAAATTTAAAGCCGAGCAATTTGTTACTTTGATAGAGTTTTGAGATACTTACACTAAGTAAAGGTTTAACTCAAATAAGACCTTTATGTATGTATATCAATTTCACAGAAATTTTGGCTATATATTTTTAATGTTGTATTTTGTATTTTTATTTTACAAACAAAGTGGCGGATTATTGATAATTTGTTTGTAAAACAAACGAAGAGGTACCTTGTCTCACATCGAAAAGATATGATTGCGCACATGAATAAGATTCGGCATTAACCGACAATCATTATTTTTGTTTATTGGAAAATTCTGATTTATTTTTATAAAAAAAATTAACCATCGCGTCATGTTGAAACAATGTAGCTATTCAGAAGGAGTTATGGTTAATTTTTCATTTTTTGTTTATTTAATTTCGAATTTTGTTATTTCTTCCGATGGTTATCTCAAAAATTCGTATCTATTCAGACATAACTTCTTAAGCTACGTTTGGTCCGGATTTCTAATCATAATAGGATCGAATAGGACCGGATATAAAATCTAGGGGATTTTGATATATTCTATCCACCATTTGGTAATTACAGTAACAAAGTTGGATATATTCACAGTATATCATTACATTATTTGGTATAGACGACATATTAGAAAAAATGAACCAAAAATTTTACAAACGAAGATGGTAAAAATCTCTCGCGACATTCTTGCTTGCTTTATTTTATTTGGTTTTTTGTTTTGTTTTATTTTCCTCTCTTTTATTAATTAATTTCTTTTTCTAGTTTTTCCCCTTCCATCATTCTCTAATAAAATTTTATTAAATAATAGATTGTACTAATATAACCAAAATACCTAAAATACCTAAAATATATAATAAATATATATTTATATATTGAAATTATTTTATAAAAAATAATTAAATTCAAATATATAAAAATAAAAATAAGATTAAATTAAAATAACTAAATTGTTATTTTTTTGCTATTTTGAATTTCTTATATTATAATTCAAATATTATTTATTTTGAGAAATAATTTTAATTTTGTTAATTTAAAAATTTGTCCTTTGAGAAAAATAACTATCTCTTGCATCACTCTTACTTACTTTATTTTATTTGCTTTTTATTTTATTTTCCTCTCTTTTATTAATTAATTTTTTATTTTTTCCCTTCCCACCATTCTCTAATAAAATTTTATTATATACCTAAAATACTAAAATACCTAAAATATATAATAAATATAAATATATATTTATATATTGAAATTATTTTATAAAATATAATTATATTCGAATATATGAATAAAAATAAGATTAAATTAAAATAGCTATTTTGTTTGTTATTTTGAATTTCTTGTATTAGAATTCAAATATTATTTATATTGAGATATAATTCTGATTTTGTTAATTTAAAAAGTCTGTCATTCAAGAAAAATAATTTTCCTAGTATGAATGTCGAAATCTTATCTACCCTTGTCACACTTCCCCTATGGGATAATTTTATCCGGTTTATATCATCCTTTATCATGTTTTGAGCATGCACCAAATACAAGATATGATAAATGTTTTCATATCTCGAATTTTATCCTAACTACCAAACGCAGCCTTAATCCTTGAAAGGTTGTGTATATTCGGATATAACTTCTTGGGAAAAGACAACAAAAAACCTCAAACTTTGCCCAAAGTGAATAATTTACCCCAAACTTTTTTTTATGATATGAAAAACTCCAAACTTTGCAAACTATGACACATTTACCCCTATTAAGGGCATCTTCGTCTTATTCTTTTTGTTTTTTTTGTTTTTCTTTTTTTTTCTTCTTCTCTCTTCCCTTCGCCGGCCATGGCAGAGCCGGCGGAGGGAAGCCGGCGTCGGGTGAGGGTGGCCCTCGCCAGATTTGGCGCCCGACGCAAGCAAGGGTGGCCCCCGCCAGACACCGACGAGCGCCACCCTCGTCGGACTCGGCGAGGGCCGCCCTCGCCGGATGCCAGCTTCCCACCGCCATGGTCGACGGAGGGACGAAAGAAGAAGAAGAAGAAGAAGAAGAAGAAAAAAGTAAAAAAACCAAAATGGCCCTATGATTTAGGGTAAATGTGTCACAAAAATAAAAGTTCAGGGTTTTTTGTGTCACAAAAAAAAAGTTTGGGGTAAATGTATCACGATTAGAAAACTTTGGGGTTTTTCATGTCACAGAAAAAAGTTTAAGATAAATTTGTTACTTTGGGCAAAGTTTGGGGTTTTTTGTGGTTTTTTTCCTAACTTCTTGTTTTTACTATAAATTACTGAACATGTATGTTTGATCAGAATCTTCTTCTGCCATTTTTTTTTTTATTTTCTTTCAAAAGAATATACAACCATCTTTTCAATTGTTTCGTAGAGAAACCTTAGAAATATATTAGAATTGATATCTAGTATTCACATTTGAGACTTTATTATATCATTAAGGAAATTTGCCCGTGACCATTAGCAACATTGTAGGGCTAATAAATCCTTAAAAAAAGTTATATCATGCCTCAAAGTCCAACTTGATTGCTCTAAAGATTCGATTTCATTGTTCTACTCAATTCGAAACCATATTTTCCCAACGGTATCTATCTATCCTCTTGCTGATGACATAGTACACGTGAATAGATTCCCAACTCTATTAGATCTCCTTAGCTTTCCGTACGAAATTAGTTGAATTTTCAATCTTGTTAACCACTTTTTTAAAAACTTTATTGACCTTTTATTAAAGTGAGATTCCTATCGCATTTCTTTTTCCATATGGATTTATGTAACGACAGCCCGCGCATCTCGCGGGATAACAATAATAATGTAACGATTCTAATAATATTTTGAAATATTATAATTCAGCATTTTATATAAGAATGTATTAACCTGGCCAAATGTTCTAAATGCACTTATTGCATATGATCGTGCAAGGAGAGCTTGAAACAATGTTCGTGCACAATTTTTTAACGCATATTGTAGTACGAAATCAATCAAAATGTAGAAAATGATTTTTGATTTTAGAATTAATCGTAATAGAACTTAAAAGCAAAGTGAGGAAACCACACTCAACCGCGTAACACGTTGATTAAATTTACTTTCCTAAAACACACTATGAATAGAATTTTGTAAGTCCATAAATACTATAACTTGTTATGGAGAATAATTAAGAAACAACAAGAATTACTCAATCAATTCTCTTTTGATCAACAATATTTACACCGTCAAATAGGTAGGTTGGGTCGGATTAAAAATGATTCAATTCATATTGACCCATTTAACTCATTTTGACTTATTCCCAAATAATACAATTCTAAAGACTCATACCAAATTCAACCCATACCTGACCTGATTTATATTGTTAAAAGACTCAATATTAAACCCAATTTAGAAAAAACTTGTTTCTTATAAAAAAATTTAAAAATATATATTGCTAAAACACCATGGACAATTTTTACAAATTTTAAAAAATCATATTTTTTAATATTTTTTTTCTTTTTTTTTTCTTCTACGTCTAGCAACTGGCGATCGACGACTGGCAACAGTTGGCGGTGACCAACGACCGGCGACCGGTGGCAACCATTGACTAGAGACTGACGATTGGTAGTGGCAAAACGTCTCTAATTGTTTAGGTGGTGTCTGGGGGCATGAATGATAACCATTCTAGCCATTAATATATATATATATATATATATATATATATATATATATATATATATATGTTTTTATTCTTAGATGAGTTTTTGAGCAAAAATGCGCATTTAATAACAACACAAAGATGTCTCCCTTCTAGGCGGCGGTGGGGAGCAATGGCGGTGGCGAACAGTGGTTGGTGGATGTGGACGGCAAACGTTGGGGGATGGACGGCGATGATTGGCGAGGGGGACTGGCGACAATTGATGTTGGGCGGTAATGGCGAGTGGGCGGCTGGTTAGTAGCAAGGACGAATGATAAAAATAGTTATTATTTCTCATTTATATTCTAGAAATAGAGAAGTAGAAATTTCTACTTCTCATTTATGTTCTAAATCTATTTTTAGACTAAAAATTCACCTCGAAATAAAAAATACAATTGCATTGCCAAACAGATTTTTGTTCCAAAAACAAGTTTGGAAAAGAAAAATAGTTCTGAAATATAAATAGAATGGTTATCATGCACGCTCTAGGTAGTAACCCACTTTTTTGAGAATTTGGCAAAACCAATGAGGAGAAAGCGTCTCTAATTATGCACAATTTTAAGTGTCGAGTTTTCAGATGATTCTTTAAATAAATTTTCAATGATGTATCAATATAGATGCTCGAATAATTTTACACTCTGTTTGTTTGGCGAAAAATAAATGATTTGAAAATATTTTTCTAAAAATAATCATTAGAAATAATTGATTAATGAAAAATATTTTCATTATAAACAATAATTTATATTTAAATATTTTTGCTAACGACGAAAATGTTTTCCATTCATCCATTTTTTTCAGTGATATCGATAATTATTTTTTAAAAAAGTATTTTCGAAAACATCTATTTTTTACGTAATACACCGAGCCTTAGTATCCACATGACATGATACAGGTTGGGACTGAAAACAATGGACAACGCCTAGTACGCTTAGAAAGCATAGGTTGCAAGAAATCAAAATGCGGAAAAGCGGGAAAAGCGGGAAAAGCTTATGCCATTATGATAAAGAAAGTCATCGGACAGCGTCCGGAAGACGAGAGGACAACACTTTTCAACTTTCGTAGACCTCGAATGGTTGAATGACAAAAACCTGAGGAGAAGTTATCTCTAGCTATCTATAATTTCAAGTGTTGAGAATTCAGGCGATCCTTTGGAAGAGTTTCAATAATACATTAATATAGACGCTCAAAAAATGAAAGCGAGGTGATCGAATAATCTTCATCAAAAATAGAACATTCGATTTGTCTATTTTTTTCATCTACTATTATTTCAGTATCAACAAATAATTTTATGCTTCATTTGTATAGCCAAAAATAAATGACTTGGGAATTATTTATTTATTTATATCACTTGAAATAATTAATTATATTCAAATGTTTTTTTGAATGATTAAAAAAATTTCGTTCATTCTTATTTTAAGCGAAATAAATGTTTATTTACAATTTTTTTTTTATAAAATTATTTATTTTTTACGAAATAAATGAGGTATTAATATCCTAAAATATAACTTCGTGATACGTTTTGGGACTGAAAACAGTGGACAGGCCTAGTACGTGTGGAAAGCTTGACATGCATTTATGCACTAAAGAAAGTCATCGGACTGTACGGAAGACAAGAGGACGACCCACCCCCGTCTTTGCACCTTTCGAGGACCCAGGGATGGTTGATGAAGACCTCGAGTTGCTTCGTTTCACCTTTCCCCTGTCAGGCTTCTTCGTCGTTAAGAATGCTTGCGCCTTTCGTGGACCCAGGGATGGTTGACCAAGACCTTGGGTTGCTTCTTTTCACTTTCCCTTGTCAGGCTTCTTCGTCGTTAAGAATGCTTACTTCGGAGTTCAAAATGGGACTGATGACGAGGGTACACGCTTTGCCCAATTTTCGCCTCGAAAGTTTCTTGAAACCTTAAGAGTGATCTTTCCTTGGTGCTTTGATCGGCAAGGAAAGGGGAGAAAGAAACAAGGAGAAGATTCTGGTACGTGGATTCAGGTGGATTTGAGAGGGAGCACGAACGGAGTGTTGGGTATGGACATAGCAGAGGGTGGTTCGAGCGGCAGGAGGAGAACAGACAATGACCTGACGGATATCGTCTTCTCTTGGTCTCTTCACGACATTCTCAACGAAAACCTCTATCTTGACCAGGTTTCTCTTTACTCTTCTCATCTTTGCTTTTTAATTTTTATTATGCCCTTCTGGTTTTGTTCTCGTGTAAGTTAAACGACAATATGGTGTTTACTTGAGAATTTTCCAGATGATGTTAGTTCGTTCCTTTTCTTTTCTTTTATTTTCTTTTCCTGCTTTTAGTAAGCCTGGCCTTATAAGAGCCTCGCATTCGACTTGGTGAGATAGAACCCTTTATGCTTCTACTTTGTTCGGCAAACTCATTAGGTATTTTAGGAGTACATGTTATGTTTTACGGAATTTGGTTGAAGTATTGTTTGAATGTTGAGGTTGGTTGGTCATATTTGACATTTGGCGAGCTATGTTCGTAGGTGGAGACTATACCGGAGACATTTCAGTCGGTCCAGCATTATCTCGGTTCGTATGTCTACCCTTTGCTGGAAGAGATACGGGCGAGTCTGTGCTCGAGTTTGGAAAATATTTCTTCGCAGCCTTTCACTGAGGTTACTGACTGTGTGAAATGCACGAGAAGTGGGAACACATATGCTGTTAAGGCAGGTCGGTGGAGCAATGAATCCAACACTCGTGGCAAGGAAAGTTACAAAACTTTGCCTGGAGATATCTTGATTCTAACTGATGCTAAGCCTGCAACTGTTCCTGACTTGGAGAGGTCCGGAAGAAGATGGGTGCTTGCATCAGTAAAGATGATTGGAGGAGACAATGAAGAGAATAAGGCAACGTCATCCACAAACTTTACAGTAAAGGCATTATTAAACCATGAAGTAAATAATCCCTGGAAGCCAATCTATGCAATTTTCCTGACAAATATAGTCACTAACAGAAGGATATGGGATGCGTTGCGTATGTCTCCGAACTTGGAAATTGTGAAGGAAGTTCTCTGCACAGATTTGGTGGTACGACTTTCCTTTTCGCACCTTTAGTCCATTTAGACTTAAAATCGCTATTATATTCCTCTAAGCTTCAAAACTTCATTTTACACCTGTCGATTTGTAAGTTCCACTGGAAATAAGATAAATGATTCTTTTAGCCATTATGTTGAATTAAAAGATAAGGATGATTGTTTCTTTTAGTTGGTCCACATCATTATGTGGAGATGAAAGCAGATATGGGAAATTAGTGAAGTTATGTCTTCAATAGGGAAAATTAATTCCTTGGAGGCGACTTACTCATTAGTACTAGACCTTAAAATTTTCTGTACTATACTTTTCAAGGGATTTAAGTTTGTGCTGTGCAATGCTCTTTATATCATATTAACACCAATTAAGTTTCAGAACCTTCTACCATATTTACACGGTCTGGATTATCACAAGAAATGTGTTTTGGTTGCAGGCTGACAAAGTTTCTAATATTTGTATCACGCAAGGTAATGGTTCTGCAAGTGAGAGCCTTGACGAGAGATTGTGCCATGATCTGAATGAATCCCAAAAAAATGCAGTTGGGGCCTGTCTCAATAAACTCAAATGTGAGAACAAGCCATCTGTCGAACTGATATGGGGTCCTCCTGGAACTGGGAAGACTACAACTGTCGCTACACTGCTATTTACTCTCTTGAAAAGGAAACGTAGAACCATTGTTTGTGCTCCTACAAATGTTGCCATCAAGGGAGTGGCATCTCGTGTTCTAAAGCTGCTAAAGCAATCAGATAGTGGTATAAGCACTGAAACGGGAAGTTTTCTCTGTTACTTTGACATGCTTATTTTTGGGAACAAGGAGCGGCTGAAAGTTGAGGCCAACATTGAAGAAATATACTTGGAACATCGTGTAGAGTGCTTTTCTAAATTCACTAGTCTAAATTCCATGATAGATACTCTTGCCAACTGTGTCCGTCAATACCACATATTTTTGGAAAACGAACACACAAAAAGAAGCAAATCAGGAAGTGATGATGATGGGAGCCGATGCGGAAGCGGTGAGCTTAAATCATTTCTTGAGTTTTTCAGGGACCGATTCAAGGCAACTGTCCAGCCCCTGCGGAGATGCCTCAATATTTTCTGTGCTCATATATCCAGAACTAATTTCCAGAATATTACATCCCTCCTTAACTTACTAGATTCTTTTGAAACTTTATTCTGTGGAGAGAATTTGGATTCGGAGATGATGGAGATAACTCTTTCACGTGATGAAGTTAGCCTGTTTTCATTTGAGACGTCCATGGGTCCACTATATAATTTATATATGAAGATACAGGAATGCCTTTCCTTGTTGCTAACTGTTCGTGATTCTCTGAAGGATCTAAAACTTCCAAACTTTACAAGTAAGGACATGATAGCCGACTTCTGTTATCAACATGCTTCCCTGATTTTTTGCACTGCTTCTAGTTCATATAAGCTGTACTCCGTGGAAATGGAGCCTCTCAATTTACTGGTAATCGATGAGGCAGCCCAGTTGAAAGAATGCGAATCAGTAATTCCTCTGCGACTCCCTGGTGTCAAGCATCTGATTTTAGTTGGAGATGAGTGTCAGTTGCCTGCTATGGTTGAAAGCGAGGTAATGTTAAAATATCTGAAAAGTATCAATGTATTTGGTTTTGAGAGATGTGTAATATCCTTCTCTTCATTTGAACTTAGATGGGCTAAATGTTCTATACCTAACGTCCGTTGAATTTTATATCATGTTTTATTTCAACAGCTTTCTAATAGGGCTGGTTTTGGAAGGAGTCTGTTTGAACGATTGAGTTCACTGGGTTATTCAAGGAAACTTCTCAATATACAATACCGGATGCATCCATCAATAAGTCTGTTTCCGACTTCAAACTTCTATAAAAACCAAATTTTGGACGCGCCAGATGTGCAGAGCGAAAGTTACAGAAAAAGTCATTTGCCATGGCCAATGTTTGGCCCTTACTCGTTCATAAATATTCCTGATGGACGAGAACAAATCGGTGATGATGGCTGTAGCCTTAGAAACCCTGTTGAGGTGGAAGTTATCTCGAGGATAGTGAGGAATCTGTACAGAGGTATGTCGAGAGAATTTTGTACATATTGCTTCGAGCACATGGATATTACATGTATTACTTAATCATATAGGTGTAGGTTACGGCCATTCATAGTTCTTTTCCTAGGATATTTCTTTCGAAGTTTTGCAACCCTCATAAAATGATATCATTTTTGTGATGGTTTTATTTCCTTTTCTTTGCAGCCTGGGATGGGTCAGAAGAACATCTGACAGTAGGTGTCATATCTCCCTACGCAGCTCAGGTTGCTGCAGTTCAAGCTAAACTTGGAAAAAGGTATGAAAATATCAAGGGCTTTACGGTCAAGGTGAAGTCAGTGGATGGATTCCAAGGTGGTGAAGAAGACATTGTTATAATATCCACCGTAAGATCAAACTCACGTGGGACTATTGGGTTCTTGTCCAATACTAAGAGAACCAATGTTGCTCTTACCCGGGCCAGGTACTGCATCCTCTTAACCACGTCGAATTACTTATTTGGAGTGATATAGCAAGTAAATCCCAGAGTTATTCCCTATCTATAGGTATTGTCTGTGGATTCTCGGAAATGGGAAAACACTGAGAAAAAGCAAATCTGTGTGGGAAGCTTTGGTTGAGAATGCTATGAGTCGTGGATGTTTCTACAATGTTGATGATGACAAGGACTTGGCCAAAGCCATCTTAGATGTGAAGAAAGAGAATAATGAGCTTGATGACCTGCTTGACGGAAGCAGTGTACTTTTCAGAAATGCTAGGTGGAAGGTAAAAAGCTTTTTCTCAACAGTATTCTATTCTATGGCTACATTTCTTTTTCAAAATAAACATTAAGTTTCAAAGAATTTGTGACAACATATCTTATTGTCACGCTATGGTCTTTTCAGGTTCTTTTCAGTGACAACTTCCTGAACTCTTTCCGAAAGCTGACATCACTCAGGACAAAGATGTCCATCATCAACCTTCTGTCAAAACTCTCCAGTGGCTGGAGACCAAAGAAAAGAAATGTGGATATAATTTGTGAACACTCATCTCATATTGTGAGACAATTTAAAGCTGACGATTTCTATGTCATATGCACGACTGATATTGTAAAGGAAGAGAGATACATCCAAATCCTGAAGGTATGGGATGTATTGCCTTTAGGGATGTGGCAAAATTGGTCAAACATTTGGACAGCATATTCGAGACATATAGTGATGATTTTATTAGTCGTTGCAATGAGAAATGCATTGAGGGGTAAGTCTGATCATTTCTTCTTACTTAAGATAGGTAGCATATTGCTTACTAAATTATAAAGCATCTCTTTTCCGGATAGATGACTAAAATATCTTGAATTGATCTTATCCCCCAATTTTCTTTCATTTCACATGCCTCTTCCTGTTATAGGGATCAGGAAGTTCCGAAGACCTGGCCTGTTGATGTTGTGGGCTATCGAAGTTCCTCTGCATCTTCCAACAGTGTTCCAGCACCGGCTGTGCATTTGGTCAGTGCAAACACATCGTCTTTGGAGTATGACTGGGAAGGACGCAATTCTGCCCCAGTGAAAGCTCAAAAAACCAATGATGTGAAGAGGGATGGGCAGCCTGTCGTTAGGAGCTGGTTAATGGCCTTCGGGGTTGGGGCGGTGCTTGGTTTCCTGGTGTGGAAAATGAAGTAATCCATATATGGTTTCCTGGTGTGGAAAACAGGAACAGGGCAATGAAGAGGGATTCATCTCTTCTTGCCACTCCCTTTCTATTTTGCTTACCTCTGGACTTGCAATTGCCCTGTTCCTGTTTTCCACACCAGGAAATCAATACCTACAAGTAATCCACCTTCTTGTATATACATGTGGAACTTTTTAGGATAACAGTTCTTAGAATTGAAGTGAAACAGATCTCCCAGACAGGAAGGTCATTACTCTATAAATTTCCTGAAGTTCTATCAGTGAATCGTCATGAAAATGTACTGTTCCTCACTTGACTGCAATTGTTGTTCCTTCTTTTTCACCTCTCTGAACCTTTAATTCTCTCATGCCACGTGATAGCCTAAATGCAGTTAAAGAATGAGAAAGAAAATGTATCTTATTTACTTACATATCATCTTGATATAGAAGTTTACCTGATTGGAGTGAAAATACGTTACTAGATCCAGCCTGTGACAGCATTTGTCCATATGGGAGTGTACATAATTTATCTGTTGGTACCTTTACCAGACGAAGGACGACTCCGTCACCGGAAAACTCTCCTATTTGCAGATGGATAAGCACAACAGTGAAGCCAAATCTGGATCTTGATGGAGGATAAAGGATGACATTACTGTAAGATTTGAATACTGGAACAAATCTTACAATGAGTCACCTCCTGAACAGCTTTTGTTATGCTAAGAACTCGTCTCCACTCCATGGCTATATGATTTCGGGCCTCGGTATTGATTGAGCAATGTCAATGTTGTAAAATAATGCAGAAACTGTCGAATTTTGTAATTAAATTAATGTGTAATCACCAGAGAGGTAAAACAAAGAACACAAGAGTGTCGGTTCCTACTATATGAAGAGAGTAGACAACAAATAATTACTAAGAAATCGGAGAATTGCTGAGTTATAATTGCTCAGACTCGAGTGTTTGCCAGCCTTAAATTATACCCAAAACTCACAGTACAAAACCACCCTTGAGTTCAGAGCTTCCTTTTTGCGCGTTTATGTTGAGCTCCTCTAATCGTGCAGCAAGGATAAAGCTAGTCGCTTGTGCGGCCAATCTAAGAAGCTCCTGTTGCTGTCAAGGCAAAAGAGATGTGTCGTGTCATCTAATTTGGGCGCATGGATTCAAATTCAAGACATAATTTAACAGTCGACACTCGAAATTGCTGGTGAGATTAGCTGTTGTCGGACTCTTTGAGATGGATCCTCGGAAAGCAAGTAGCAGTAGCAATGCACCTGCTTTGATTTGGAAGAACTAAGGCGGCATTCTGTGTACCTTGAAGTTGGATGTAGTTTTGATGTCCTGAACTTGCTTAGCAAAAGCTTTGTCAAGTACTGATAAATTTACCTTATTTAACCCGATTATTAAATATAAGAGAAAAATCGATTAACATGCTCTAAATTAAATTTAATTGTCAAAATGTGGAGAACCACGTGTCAAAAAAATAAGTGAACATGTAATAACCTATCTTAACGATTTCCATTGGACTAAAGGCTGAAAATGACAATTTTATTCATTCTTAATGAAAGAATATAAGAAAAGGAGATATGATATCCAAATAATTCGATTCCTTTTCAATGAACTGTCGCTATCTTAATAAAGAAGAACGTGAGGGCTCAAGAGATTGGTGACATGAAAACCGATTAAGTTGGGAAAGAAAAATCATCCTAGATTCTTAACCTAGTACATAAAAACCGACTTATGTTTCATTCAGTCTGTTTATCTGTAAGAGATCCAACTTGACCCACCTGAACTCATTTTTAAAAATCGGGGAAATACATTTTTTGTTCCTATGTAGTGTTTCATTCATTCCATTTATTCGTAAGAGATCCAGTTTGACCAACATATACTCAATTTTTAAAAAAAAAAAATTGGGTAGTGACCGGCAATGGATTAGGCTGCAACAAGTCAAATGCATCGTTCCCACAAAAGACGATTACATCTCAGATTCAGACCACTGGTCGCGTGGACACCCTTGGGTCGAGGGACATTCCCCTAGTAGAATACCGGAATCAAATAGCTTTGTGCCGGCAATGCATATCCATCATTTAGGATTACAACGCCAACAGAGTATGTGGGCAGTGTGACCAGATAAACTGAGCAAATATCTCATTTAGGCTTCTTTTGCTTAGGCCAAGTGCTGATGGACAACTAAACCTGAAAACTTCCACTCAACCTCTGAAACTTCCAAACCGGGGTGTGCAGAGCAAGCCGTGGAAGTGGCTGTCTTCTAGGCCACTGAAACGGGCGGAAGGCCCCATTCGATGCTTAAAGACAGTCAAGGCCAGAGATATGGTAACTTCTGAATGGAGGAAAGCTGCTCAAACCTATGTCATAAGCATTGCAGATCTCAGATTCCTGGAGGAGAAGGCAACTGCTAAAGCAATTGTTGGGATTAACGGATCCCCGAAAACCGGATTCGACACTAAATCGAATCCCTAAAACGAATGCGGAAGACAATCCCGGAACAATCACGTATCACCGATCCTAAGGCACATCACATAGACGAACGTACCTTGTATCCACAGACTAAACACCGACGCCGATTTGAGGAAGAGAAACTGATCCCGTTCGATCCGATGATGTCAATTTGCCTTGAAGGGAAGATGGGTGTCGCCTCTTGCGCACTGTTCTTTTCTTTGGAAAGAGTTTGAGGGAGAGAGAGAGAGGAGGAACGTATGTTATGCCAAAAGGTACGTTCCTCCCTCTTTATTTCCCTTTATGTACGTTCCCTCCAAGAAGAAACGTGTCCCTTCATTATATTCCTTCATCCATGGGCCCCAATTTTGTGGGCCGGGCTTTTAGGCCCATCGTGGGCGGGCCAACTTAAGCCCATATATTTATTAAAACCATCATCTCCCACTCGCACATGGTGGGCCAAAAACCAACATGGGCGGACAGGCCCTACTTAGGCCCATCAATTGAAAATCCATCAACTCTCACTTGATATAGTGGCCCGAACAAAATTCTCTTTTCCTCATTGCAACATTCATACTGGTGAATAGTTCGTGCGACCAGCATACTTTGAGAGCTCGTTTGCCATACATTTGTTAGGAATATATAGCAGCTAATAATGGGCATCACATTCTGAGTAAATTTAGTATGCAGTACCCTAGATCGATCGATCACATTTATATCTCTCTTAATCTCATTTAAACAATGATATATATTGTATTCACAATTATGATTATCCCAAAGATAGTCATAATTGGTCGATCAGTGAATACAAAAGTACAATGTGATTCTCCAACATCCGATCTTCCTCTTTCCTTCAAACTCTCAATTTCAGTTCAGATTGCTTTTCTAGAAATGTCCCATTTGATCAAATCAACTCATGACCATTGGCAACATTCTAAGATAGCAAACACTAAATAGAAATCTTGAGAATAAGTAAAAGTCATGAGCACTAAAAATTGAGGAACTCTATTCCTCAAGAGTCTCACACGTCATAAAAGTTGAGATCAAACTTTTGCCACTCTTATTGGTCATCTCATGCATACATAGTATGAAATACGTATTACAGTATTAACTCATTTCCCATGGAGCGTATGTCTACATTTTTCAATACCGTACAGATGATAGTTCAGACATACCCAATGTCGAACTTGAGTTCACGTATCCACTTATTTACAAAATTCATCAGAACTCACATCTGGCATCTTAGACAGATAAAGTAAAATATGTGGGTTATTTTACTTTCGAACATCGTAAGTACTATGTCCTCATCTTAACACTCAGTTAAGGCGACATACGTATTTTGCTCTCGATTATCACCTAGATAATAAGCTTAAAAACAGTCTCATCTCTATTTATCATACATTAAATAGAGGTGATCACCCGTGTGAGTGGGCTAATCTTTTATCTGTCCGACATACTTCCTTAACTTAATATAATGCACTGAGCATTAAGATGCATAAAGATCAAACAAAGATTCATAGGCATTAATAATGAAACAACACTAGTTCATACATGTGAACAACTCAGGGAAATTACAATCCAGTACATCAGACTCTACGCAATCCTAGAGATTTTACATGACCACAAAACACATCTCTAGGTATTGGCTTTGTCATAGGATCTACTACCATTCTATGCGTAGATATGTACTTGTAAGTTCACATTCTTTCGTGCAACCATATCCTTGACAAAATTATACTTGGTATCTATATGTTTGGTCTTGCCATGATATTTTGGATCTTTGGTGTACGCTATAGCTGCTTGGCTATCACAATTAACTAATAATGGATTTGCAGCTTTCTCAATAACACCTAAATGATCCAAAAATCTCTTAAGCCAAACTCCTTCTTATATTACTGCTGATAATGTCATGAACCCAGCTTCCATCGTGGACAATGCTATTCACGTTTGTTTCTTACTGCTCCAACATATGGTGCCATTATTCAATAAGAAAACAAACCTAGAGGTAGATTTCCTTTCGTCTAAATCTCCTCCTCAATCAGTATTAGAATAGCCTTCGAGTCGCAGATCCTTTTCTTGATAACTCAACGTATAATCAGCAGTTCCCTTTAGATACCTCAGTATTCTCTTAATGGCTTTCCAATGTGCTTGACCCGGATTGAATTGGTATCTACTCACCATTCCAACTGCAAAACATATCTCAGGTCTTGTACACTTCATAGCGTACATCAAGCTCTCAACAGCACTAGCATAAGGAACATGTTTCATTTGTTCCTTTTCTTGTGGAGTCCTTGGACACAGTCTATGGCTCAATCCTTCACCTTTTGCAATAGGAGTGTCTATGGGTTTACAATCTAGCATACGAAATCGTTCAAGAACCTTATTTATATATGTTTCTTGCGAAAGAGATAACGATCTCTTCGAACGATCTCTTGAAATCTTAACTCCAAGAATGTATGCAGCCTCACCCATATCCTTCATCTCAAAGTTGGAAGACAACCAACTCTTGACAATATTAACAAACTCCATATTGCTTCCGGCAATTAGTATATCATCAACATATAATGATATGATCACAAATTGATCTTTGGATCTTTTGATATATACATAATGATCCCCATCTATCATTGTAAAATCATATGTCATTATGGCATTATGAAAATGTATATAACATTACCTTGACGACTGCTTAAGGCCGTATATCGATCTCAAAAGTCGACATACTTTTTATTCTTGGCCTTTCAATATGAAACCAGCAGGTTGTTCAATATATATTTCTTCCTCTAATTCTCCATTGAGGAAAACAGTCTTTACATCCATTTGATGTAACTCAAGATCCATACTAGCCACTATTGCCAGAATAATGCGAATCGAGGTAAATCTCAGTACAGGAGAAAATGTTTTTTCATAATCAATTCATTCCTGTTGATTATACCCCTTCGCCACAAGGCGAGCCTTATGCCTTTCTATCGAGCCATCAACCTTTCGCTTTATTTTGAGAACCCACTTGTTCCCCATAGCTTTGCGTCCTTTTGGAAGATCAACCAGTTCCCAGACTTGGTTTGATTTCATTGACTCAATTTCCTCTTTCATTGCATGAATCCATTTTTCCTTACTAGGGCAATTCAGAGCCTTATTAATATTTCTTGGCTCATCCTCATCTTGTGGAGCAACCATAAAAGTTTCCCCTTCAATGTCAAAACGTCGACGGGGAATACTTTGGCGACTTGTTCGCCGTATGGGAGATTGTACACTTTGCACATCATTCCCCATTATGCTCCCACTTGAATTAGATAATGATGATGTCGTCTCATTATGTGATTGCAATTGAGAATGAGTTAAATTCAATTCATCACTTCTCATATTACTCCCACTTGGAAGAACTCCACTAAGATCATTATTTTGATCCAAGGTTTCAAATAGGGAGTAGTCTTCCCCTATTTCGCCCTTCTTAGGAAATTCATCATCTAAGAATGTGACATCCCGTGATTTAAATTCAGTTATACTCCCACTTTCCTACTCACCTATGAACACATACCCTTTCAAGTGTTCGGAGTATCTTATGAAAATACTCTTCTTTCCTCTGGGACCCAATTTCCCAAACTTGTGAGAGGACTCATGTGTATAGGCAGCATTACCCCATTGCCTAAGAAAACTTAAGTCCGATTTTCTACTTGTCCATAACTCATATGGAGTGGAAGTAACTGATTTGGAAGGCACACGGTTAAGTATATAGGTAGTAGTTAACAACGCATCGCTCCAAAAGGTAATAGGTAAGTTAGCATGCGCCATCATGGACCTAACCATTTCCAGTAGGGTTATGTTTTTTCTCTCCGCAACACCATTTTCTTGAGTAGTATATGGAATAGACAACTGTCTTTCTATTCCTTTTTCATCACATAATTTTCTGAACTCATCAGATAAATATTCTCGACCTCGATCGGATCTCAATGCTTTTATTTTCTTGTCTAATTGATTCTCTACCAGGTTCATAAACCTTTTGAAACAACTTATTGCTTCAGATTTATGAGAAATCAAATAGACATATCAGAATTGAGTATAATCATCCATAAAAGTGATGAAATAAACAGCCCCATGCCTTCCTCTCACATTCATTGGACCACAGACGTCAGAATGGATTAAATGCAGAGGGAATTCAGCTCTTTTACCTATTCCAAATGATTTCCTTATCATTTTCCCTACCAGGTAATGCTCACATATGGGCAAATCGACTCTTTCAATATTGCCTAACAAGCCCTCTTTGGCTAGTCTATTCATACGTTGTTGGCCAATATGACCAAGTTTAGCATGCCACACATTCACATCATTATCATATGAATTAGGAGACGTGAGAAGGGAATAACAAACATTTGCATTAACATAATCAATATCTAATACAATGAATCCATCCGGAAAATAACCACAACCATAGTATTTTGTATTCAAATACAAATCTACACCTCTATTATGGAAGTTCACATTAAAACCAAACTTAACCAACACTAAAATAGACACTAAATTTCGACGAATCTCCGGAGTATACAACACATCATGTAGGAATTAAAGTGCGCCCACCACGCACGTTCAGTTGGCAGGTGCCAATTCCTTTTACTTCAGCTCTGGAGTTGTTTCCCACATAGATCCACTTAGTTCTAGTCGGAATTCGTCGAAATTCCACGAAGGATTCTCTATCCTTCGCTACATGGTCCGTCGCTCCTGAATATACGCTCCTGAATATACAGTCCACAAAGAATTAGACTCAGTCAAGAATACAGAACTTGACACATATGCAAAGTTCTCAATAGTACAAAGCGTGTGTACCTTCCTTGGCTCGCGACAATTGCAGGCATAGTGACCCCTCTGGTCACGGTTGTAATATTTCACCCTTGAGATATTCTTCACATGAGAACGTTTTCCTCTCTTCACATGAGGACGTTTTCCTCTCTTCACACGAGGACGTTTTCCTCTCTTTTGTTGGTTAATTCTTGGTTTCTTGCAATAAGGACTTGATCCCTTGCTTTCCCACATATTGAACGAATCAATGCGCTTGCGCTTAGAGCTTGATAATCCTACTGAGCTGAAAGCAACACAGCAAATATCTGTACCCCGCTCAAATGCCTTGTGGCGATCATCTGCTAGCTCAAGGTGGCGCACAGCATTCTCAAGATCTTCCATAACATGGTCAAGAGCTTTTAGTGCTTCTTTGTTCCAATCAACAATTATGTTCTTAGTTGCTAAATCCATTTATCTAAACATATCAGACATATATGTACGAAATATTAACGTCTATCACTTATGCATCTATTTTGCACAAACCCATCATATTAATTAATAATTTTAAGTAAGGTTTCGGAATCAAAAGGTCACTACGTTTCCAATCATCCTCCAAAAATCCTAACTTAAAATTATCATTAATATGATTGTCATATGCAAAATCAATTCTATGAAGCTACAAAAACTTCTATAACTACCCACAGCTAACTACCCACAACAACCAGCAATAACAGAAAGCAACAGATAATTGACATACAATATTATAATGATGCTTTCACATAATACAACTAACATATAGGTTGCTACATCAACAACAATCAAGTAGTTAACATTACATAAGTTGTCCACAAAGCACACTTAACAAAAAACAGCCATAACATCTAAAACCAAGGCATCAAACAACGGATAGGAAAAGTTTCTACTTGGATCAATTTCTTTTTCTTTTCCTCTGTAAAATTTTCGGGCATTCTTGACAGCCACGGAAAAACAGACGAATATCCCTTAGGATTTCTCCTACGCACATTCATTCCTCGCTTAATCGAAGTCATTCCCTGGGTCACAGTCTTTGTGGCTCCAACCCGATGATACTCATCTACAAATTCCATTACTAGCTCCTTATAACTAGTAAATCCTTTGACCTCCCATAGGCGATTCAACACTCCTTGCCATTCTAATGGAAGAGTGTTCATAAAGAATCGCACCATATGAGTATATGGCATGGGATAACCGTTCCAAATGACTTCTTGAATTTTGTTGTTGACCTCCACAACATGATCAATTATGTCGTCACTCTCCCATCGATAACCATTCAAATCGGCTATCAATCTTGAAAGCCTTTCCTTTTGTTCATTTGACATTGAGCGCACAGATACGCGCGGCTTACGGGGAGACATTATTCCTGCAACAAATGCAGAACAAAAAAAAAAAGGATTACATATAATCCACGTAGACATAATTGAAAAAAAAAGAAACAAATCCTTCTTTTTTTTTCGGTCAACAGTCAATGGAAGTCAACGGTCAACAGAAGTCAATGGTCAACGGTCGGTCAACGGTCAACGGCAGTCAACGGTCAGGTCGTCGGACCGGTTGGACCGGACGGGCCGGTCGGACGAACCGACCGCACGTGCCACGCGCGTGCCAGGCATCCGCGGGTCGGGTCGGGTCGGGTCACCGGCCGGTGACCGCCCGGCCAACCGACGTTGGCGCTGACGTCATCGATGACGTCATCCCAGCGGCTACCGACCGTTGGGTGACGTCATGCTGACGTCAGCACGCGTCGGTCCGTCGACCGGCGCGTGCCAGTTCGTCGGCTGGCGGCGCGCACGCGTCGGTTCACCAACCGACGCGTGTGCCGCATCCGCTGGGCGAGCCAGCACTTTTGGGCGTGTCGCGCCCATCGCAGCGGCTTCTGGCCGCGTGCGGCGTCTCCCGGCGGCGTGCGACACATCGCCAGACTCGTCTCGACGACCCCTTCCTCCCTATGCCATCAGAATTCGATTTCGACTTACGAAAACTCGGAAAAATGGGCGAACAACGCTCGGGTGTCGGGATTTATCGCCCCGATCCGTACGGCCGAATCACTTTCGTGAAAAATCAATCAAAAACATCAATCAGGTCAGGAAAAGCGTGAACTAGGGCTCTGATACCAATGTTGGGATTAACGGATCCCCGAAAACCGGATTCGACACTAAATCGAATCCTTAAAACGAATGCGGAAGACAAGCCCGGGAACAATCACGTATCACCGATCCTAAGGCACACCACATAGACGAACGTACCTTGTATCCATAGACTAAACACCGACGCTGATTTGAGGAAGAGAAACTAATCCCGTTCGATCCGATGATGTCAATTTGCCTTGAAAGGAAGATGGGTGTCGCCTCTTGCGCACTGTTCTTTTCTTTGGAAAGAGTTTGAGGGAGAGAGAGAGAGGAGGAACGTACGTTATGCCAAAAGGTACGTTCCTCCCTCTTTATTTCCCTTTATATACGTTCCCTCCAAGAAGAAATGTGTCCCTTCATCATATTCCTTCATCCATGGGCCCCAATTTTGTGGGCCGGGCTTTTAGGCCCATCGTGGGCGGGCCAACTTAAGCCCATATATTTATTAAAACCATCAGCAATCTACTCAAAGAAGGGAACTAAATCAGGTCTTGGTACCATGCTAGGCCATCAGCGCCCAGCGGGATAAGAGGGATCTTAAGCAAAGCTTAACTGGGGCAAATATTGGCGGCCATCGATGATCACGGTTGACATGCATGGTGCGAAAACGATCTCTTCCAAGAACCTGGTTCGAGTTCCAATTACGGGATGACTTCGAGGTGCGGGGATGGGACACCCAGCAACTCAAAGGGGCAGCTTGTTGATGTCCCTCGAGACATTGAAATTTCAGGACTCCATTTCCAGGTGCCATATACACTGATTTGCTTTTCAAAGTTGATTTGACCTCTTATATTTAATATAAAATTGTTACGATACGACTTTGGTGTCTTTTTTTCTCCGCATACATAATCGTGGTGCTGCCGATGATGCATTATCGAATCAAATAACGAATGGTAAAACAAAAATCTGGCCACTCATTGACATGATCATATATAATAATCGAGCGAGCTAGACCCTTTTCAATCCCAATTTTTTGTAAGTGGGACTGATTTCATCTCCTTTACACATATTGGAAGACCATTTATAGTAAGATAAAATGTTTGGTTGAACATTTCTTCCAAATCTCTTTCTACCTTTTATTTGCTTGATAAATTACAAGTTATGAAGATCGCTTACGTGCAACGTAGCCGTGCTCAATGGGGTGAGACGATGCCGGCAATGCCGTAGACCGTCGAACTTGGGAGTAGGCCATACCCTTGAGGGGCATAATTATCAATTGGAATGCATGATGGATTGAGTTTGATGCGCCTGATTATGAGACAAAATTGTGTGACATGGTATGGGATGTGTCATAATGGTTTGGCCTTATAATCGGGACCCTTGTGATTTATTGAGTTGAGTGAGGCATTTCAATTGTTGTGTGCATCGATTTTATTCATAGTGGATATGAACTGTACTGACATGCAAGGTGGATTTGAGGCGAGGTAAGTCTCTCTTGTTGTATGATTGTGTGGTTAGGACGCTTCTAGGCGTATTACCCTCCTAATCGGGGTTTAGAGCGTGAACTCACTGAGATTTATATCTCACCCCGTCATTGGCTTAAATTTTCAAGGCCATAGAGTGGAGGACCCGAAGCCGAGCTGTGGTGATCTGAGGTGTAGGTTAGATAGGATAGCTTCTTTTTGAGAACTAGTCTTTTGTAGGCTTGTGGTTGTTGACTTTTGTATATGACTCAAAGGTGTATATAAAAGCATGTTTTGTTTGTGAATATGTTTCCTGCTTTTCCATCCCAAGCTATTGATGTCAGGGGATTAGTAATTCGCTTCTACATGTGCAATAAAATAAAAGGGTCGGCGACTCGGCCTGGGAAGTCGCAAATTTTATCGACCAGAGAAGGATGGGCACGTGCTCGAAGTTCGGGGCGTGACAGCTTAGCCTTGCCGAATCTAGCAAGGTGGAGCCTCGCTTGAGGTAGGATCAGCTGTTAGATCCAACTTTGGTTGATTTTAAATTTTGAGCATCTATATTGATGTACTATTACAAAAACTTCTCATAGGATTACCTGGAAATTTGAGACTTAAAACTATAGATAATTAGAGGTATCTCAAAAAATTGAGCCGCCAACTAGATGTGATCTGAACAGTTAAAAATGTTTATCTTTGAGTACTTTTTTTAACCAAAAAGAGAGTCAATTACGTAATTTCTACTGTCCCTTAACTATTTCCGTCCCTAATGAGCTATAATAATTATGGACTATATAAATCCTATTGAGTGTGATTTTATTTTTTGCTTTGATTTAGTTTTACTTTGATTTATTATAAAGTCACCACTCATTTTCTATGTTTTTATCAATTCAATACGATAATACGAATTAAAAATCTACACTTTGTTTCACGTGTTTCCTTTCACAATGATTTTCGACAAGTATATTGCACATGCCCAACTCTGATTGATACGTTCCTTGATAGTGTCACAATATGATACTATCAAACATTATTAAAGTTATCTAATGCCCAATGTTCATATTGTCGTCTAGTAAATCGTCCAGAAAAAGAGATGCGATGGGACTATCGCTTTAGTAAAAGTCTGGAATTCTTTAGACAAACGGCTTTTCAAAAAGCCGTGTTGGCAATCTCGCATTTCATTCTCAAAGCCGAGGAAAATCTGTCCCCATTAACCTTACATACTTCTACAATACCTATTATTGAGACAAATGACGAGGCAAACATATCTATGTTTGGCGTAAATTCCACAAAATGATAGATCAAGTTCATGTTGGACAAATGCTGGAAACATTGATACAGACATGTACGAATTACTGGTCGACCTAGAGTAACCCCTTGAGAAGTACAGATATTTCAAAATTATGACTACAGTCTACATTTGACTTGGGAATCTATAATATATATTGTCTTAAAGGGGCCATGAGAACCACGTCACCCAATTTTACTAATGATTAAATGAGTAGGACGTCCATCCAACACAGTTCGGGGACGGGTTCTCTTAACCATCACACAACCAATCAATCTCGGCTCAGGACACTGTGCATTGCACTCAAATGCCTCAATTAAAATAATGATCCCGGCCTATTTTCTTCGTATTAAAAACACCTGGTGAAAATAGTTGTGCATGGGTACACGGTCAGATTGGACCCGAAAAATTCATAACCTTCTTTTTAAAATCCCACTGGTTTATATTATTTTCGGTGTTTAAAACCCGACACCCGGGATTTTCTAAATAAATATTGAAATTCACAAACCAAATGACCAAATTTCCAATCAGCACTTAAATCTGCACAATTTAACACTCAATTGTAGAAATTAACCACACTATTGCAATCAACATGAAATTCCGATCACCGGCTACCCCGACCTAATTTCCGGAAAATATTTAATAATTAAACTAATTACACTTAAATAAATATAAACACCCCTTAAACGTCATTAGCCTACTAAGAAGAGTTTAGTGCATAAACCCACTGGGATAGCAAATACACCGGTTCACGGCAATAATGACGCGACGGCGACCGAAACTCGGGCCTACGGCGGCGCAAGAGGTTGGTGACGTGGGTGGTGCGGCGTGTGGTGCGAGTGGTCAATGAAGCACAGGTGGAACGGCACCGGAGGTTGGACTGGCTTCGGCGGCATGACAACGGCGGCTACGCGCGTGGGCGAAGAGTAAACGATCCCCCCTCTTCCTCTCTCTCTCTCTCTCTCTCTCTCTCTCTCTCTCTCTCGCTCGCGGTTTCGTTCTCAAGTCTTCCGTCTTCTCACGTCCATGGCCGGTTTTGTTCCTCTTTTGATTGACTAATTTAGTCAACAAACACAGGTGTGGTGGCGGCAAGAAGCGGAGCCAGGTGGAGAAGACGTGGGCCTTCATCCGGGCCTTCTTTTGCCAGCGCAAGAGGAGCTGCTGCGTGGCCACCGCTTGGTCGAGGTCCTCGGCTTCGCTGTCCAGCTGAAGAGAAGCCGTTCTTTTTTTTGTTGACTGCATGGGTCAACATAGGGGATCCCGGTGGCAGCAGGAGGCAGAGACGGGTGGGGAAGACGTGGACTTCCACCGAGAATTCTGGCCAGCACTTCCCTTTCCTCATGCACGAACGTGTCTTCATTTGTTGCATGGGTCAACACCCTCTTTCGTCGACTCCATTTGACGTGCACACGGCCACATGCATTTTAATGTCTTTTTTTTCTTGCATGGAGAAGATGTTGCGGACGTACGCATGGCCGTTGCATGCTACGGGCCTTCAACTCGGTCGATTTGCCAGGTCGCTCGGGATTTGGACATGTGCATGAAGATGTCGGGTGCTTGCATGAAAGGCTTGTTTTAGAAAGGTACAAATGTGGAAGGGGCTGGTCTCGTGAGTAATGTAAGAAGATTTTTGACGAGAGGATAAGCTATATGAAAATCGGATCGTCTCGACGTGGCAAAGACGTGACCACGAGGGTACGTCATAAGACCATCACGAAACGTGATGTCTCGGTCTGGTGATGGAAATGATGAAACGGCGGTCGAAAGTGGCGCCAATGACGTAGTCTGACGACGAATTCGTCGACCTATCACGAACCGTTACGTACTTGAGGTCCAACGAAATCCGGATGTCACATAAGCTCTTGCTCGACGCCGACAAGCTTAAACCTCGCTAGAGGTCAAATCTTGAGCTCAGGCTCCTTGACCTCTAGCTAGCTCAAATCTTGCCAAATTGATGAGATTTGAGCCTCACCAACGCCAGAGGTTGGGGAGGTTATCCCTTACTTGTGATGGGTTGCCAACTATGATCGTGATAGCCATCAACTAAGAAAGAAGGAAAAAAAGAAAGGAAAACAAAACAAAAATAAAAAATTATAAAAGAAAAAAGTCAGAAAGTTTTAAAAAAATAAAAATGACTTGATTATGATTCATTTAAACTTGTTAGGTAACCTTATTAATACACATTTAAGACCCATTAAATTGTTAGTAACCCATTTATAACCTTCTTAAGTTTTTTTTTTTTTTTTTTTTTTTAATTTAAGGTAACTCATTTACTGCCCACACCATTAAATATGAGTCAAAATATGGGTTTTAAACCCATTTTGATGCCTCTATTAGTAGCGATAGAGTGGTTCGCCATGCACGATGGCAAGTCCTACAAATTACCGAATCGAAACATGGCATCTATCTATCATCATGTGAATGACATTACATATCATAAGTCAATAGATTCCCCTACCTGTTACATCTCTTTAGCATTCGGTGCAAAATCGATTGAATTTACTAATAAGCTTTTTAAAAGCTTTCAGTCTATTGACCTTTTATTAAAGTGATTATCTTATTGCATCTCTACGACCTGCTCATCACGCTAGATAACAATAAGAATCTAAAGATTCTACTAATATTTCAAAATGTTATATTTCAGCTCTTATATATATAAATGTTTTAACCACGGCCAGATGTTTTAAATGCACTTATTCAATATAATCGTGCGAGGAGAGCTTGAAACAATGTTAGTGCAGAACTTTTAATGCATATTGTCGTCCCGAATCAATCAAAACGTAGAAAATAATTTGTGATTTTGTAATTAATGGAAATAGAACTTAAAGCAAAGTGAAAGAACGACAGTCCATAGCATAACATAGTGATTGCATTTACTTTTCTGAAACACACTCTCAATGGAGTTTCGGAAGTCCATGAATATTGTGACACGTTATGGAGAGATATAATGAAGAGGCGATATGAATTTACCCAGTCAATTCTCCTTTGATTGACAATACTTGACAGAAAACAACGTCTGATAGTAGCTCGCTTTGTCGAGGATTTGACAAAAATAATGGAGATGAGGCGTCTCTAAGTTTTGGGCAAACCTTATACAGAGTTTCTAAGAATATATCAATGTAGATGTCTATACCAATGTTTCAGACATTTGTCCCAAATGAACTTGATAGAACATTTCATAGATTTTTACATCAAATATAGATATTTTTGCCTAATCGTTTGTCTCAATAAAGGTACCACTTGAGTATGTAAGGTTAATGGGGGAATTTTCCTTGGCTTTGCGAATGAAATGGGAGATTGCTAGCGTAACTTTTTATATACTATTTATCTAAAAAACTTCTGACTTTTTCTAAAGTGATATTCCTTTCACATCTCTTTTTTATATACGATTTGCTAGACGACAACCAGCACATTGCACGTTAGATAACTTTAATAATGCCTGGGAACATTGACTTTATTAAGGAACGAATCAATCAAAGTTGGATATGTTAAATGTACTTCTTGAAGACTATTGTGAAAGGAATACATGAAATAAAGCTAGTGCAGACCTTTGATGCTTATTTGTCAAAATATGAAGGGAAAGGTAGATCGAGAGGAAGAAGTGTAGGAATTTCTGTGTATTTCTCTGACTTTCATTCAATGTACAGAGTTACATTATATTACATAGTATGTGTAGAAGAAAAGGAAAAGATACAATGTACAGATTAGATCTGATTTTAATTGATTCAATAAAATCCCTATGATTTAATCTAATCAAATCTTTCCAAACTTCTGTGTATCTTCCAACACTCCCCCTCAAGCTGGTGGCTTGTAGATGTCCAAGACGCCTAGCTTGCTCAAGAGATACGCATGTTGTTTTTGACACAGAGGTTTGGTGAAGACATCCGCCGGTTGTTCTTGTGTTCCAATCCCTTGTGTCTCAATCACCCCTTCCCAGATTTTCTCCCGGGTGAAATGACAATCTACTTCAATGTGCTTTGTTCTCTCGTGCACGATAGGATTGGATGCAAGTTTGAGGGCTGCATCATTGTCGCAAAACAATCTTGTTGGTCCCTTGACTTGCACTCCAAGATCCTGAAGTAACCCTCTCAAACACACTATTTCACACATGGTTTTAGCCATGGCTTGATATTCTGCCTCTGCTGAAGACAACGAGACAGTCAGTTGTTTCTTCGTTCTCCAAGAAAGTAAAGAATTCCCCAATTTGATGCAAAAACCGGTTATCGATCTTCTGCTCATAGGACAGGTTGCATAGTCTGCGTTGCAGTATGCGGTCATTTTCATGTCACACTTCCTAGAGAGAAAGATCCCAAGACCAGGACATTTCTTCAAGTACCTCACGACCTTCAGCGCGGCATTCATATGAGACTGTTTGGGCTTATGCATGAACTGACTAAGTGTCTGCATAGCGTAACTTATGTCTGGTCTGGTCATAGTTAAATATATGAGCATCCCAACAAGCTTCTGATAGCCCAAGGGGTCCTTGAGAATAGGATCTGCCTCTTGAGGTACTTCAGCATCATAATCAACGGTTGTCAGTTTGATATTTTGCTCAATCGGCACCACAGCTGGCTTACATCCAGATAATCCTGCTTCTGAAATGATTTACAATGCAAATTTTCTCTGACTGAGAGAGATTCCTTGGCTGGATCGAGCAATTTCAATTCCAAGGAAATACTTTGGCGATCCCAGATATTTAATATGAAAAGTAGAATGCAGGTATCCTTTAAGGCCTTTGATAGCTATTTCATCATTCCCCATAATGACTATGTCATCCACATATATCATCAAGTAGATAGATGACGTACCTTGAGTCCATGTGAAAACAGCATAATCAAATCTGGATTGTTGAAAACTAGTAGCTATTAGTGATTCAGCAAATTTCGCATACTACTGTCTGGACGCTTGCTTGAGTCCGTACAAGGATTTGCGGAGACGACATACTTTATTCTCCCCCTGTCTCTGTAAACCTTGAGGTGTCTCCATATATATCTCCTCGTCTAAATCACCATGGAGAAAAGCATTATGAACATCCATCTGATGTAATGACCAGTCTTGAGAACCTGCTACAGAGAGAAAAGAACGAACTGTGACATCCTTGGCCACGGGGGAAAAAGTCTCATGATAATCGAAACCCTCTTTCTGTGTGAAGCCTTTTGCCACCAGTCGTGCTTTGTATCGTTCAATCGACCCATCTGCTCGATATTTGATCTTGTAGACCCATTTACATCCAATTGCTTTACGATGTGGAGGTAAGGGAACAAGATCCCATGTATGATTATCCATGAGGGCCTTCAGTTATGCCTCCATTGTTGTTTGCCATCGTGGATCAGTGCTTGCCTCATGGAAGTTGGATGGTTCTTGTTCTTCAGAAATACGAGCAATGCAACATCGATGCATCAAGGATAAACGATCGAAGGAAACATAAGATGATATTGGAAAAGGAGTACCTGATGAATTCCTGACTCCACATACATAGTCTTTAGTCCAGGTAGGTGGTCTAGTAGCGCGTCCAGAACGTCTGGGTCGATCATCTTCTGAAGATGTGGCATTGTCTGGAACTTCCACTAGAAGCGAGTCTAAGGTAGGCAAATCTGAAGGAATCTCATCATCAATTAGTCTTTCACTCTAGACTTCCTCTAAAGGTGTTGAGTTGATAGTGGATTTGGAAACATCTTGTGTATCTATCAATGGAGGAAGAAATATATATCCAGAACCTTCAAATCTATCTTCAGCAGAATGGGTTGGAGAATGCCCTGGTTCGGTGCCACTTTTGTTCTGGTGGGCGAAAGGAAAAATAGTTTCTTGGAATACAACATCCCTGCTGACAAAAAAATTCTCCTGTACTCGGATCAAAAAGCCAATATCCCTTTTGTAAGGTAGAATATCCCATGAAGATGTAGTGGCGAGCACGTGGACCCATCTTATCTTTGGGCCCGACAATTGCAGCATAGCACAGACAGCCAAAAACTCTCAAGTGACTCAAGTCAGGCTTCTTTCCAAAAAGTATCTGGAAAGGAGATTGTCCATCTAGAATTTTGGTCGCATTCGATTTATTAAATACGCAGCAGTCAATATGCAATCCCCCCAAAAAATATCTAGAATAGAAGCTTGAGACTTTAAAGCTCTGGCAACCTCCAAGAGATGACGATGCTTCCTTTCTACCACTCTATTTTGTTGTGGTGTATAAATACAGGAGCTCTCATGTAAGATTCCTTGTGATGAAAGAAGATCCGCACACTCATGATTAAAAAATTCCTTTCCATTGTCTGTCCTTATTTTTTACACAGGTTTCCCAAACTGGGTCTTAGATAAGGAAAAAAAGGTTCTTAAGTTGGACACAACTTGACTTTTAGACTGCATAAGAAAAATCCATGTGGCTCTAGAGTGATCATCCACAATGGTAAGAAAAAAACGAGACCCATCATGATTTACTCTATGGTAGGGTCCCCAGACATCAATATGTAGTAAGGAAATGATATTTCTCGAACGAATTTGACTTAAAGGGAAAGGATTACGTGATTACTTTGCAAGTGGGCAAATTTGACATTCAAGATGAGAAAAATGAGAGCTATGACCCAATCTGGAGTGCAGAAGGAAATTTCTATCATTGGAAGTCAAGTTACACAATGATTTCTTATTACAAGAAATGTTAAAATTTGCAGGCAAGCTTTTCCAGAAAAACAATCCTTTAGAGAGACTACCCCAGCCCATCAGTGTTCCAGTCGAAAGGGCCTGAAACAGACAAGTATCAGTGTTGAAAAGAACTCGACAAGAATTTTCCTTACAGGCTCTAGACACTGAAATGAGGTTAAATTGGAAGTCCGGAATATAAAGGACATTGGTAAAGATAATATGGGAATTAAGTTTGACTGATCCTGTTGTAGTGACATAGGCAGCATTTCCATTGGGCAATTGCACAGTGACAGGATCTTCTAACTCTTCATTAATAGCAGAAAATAATCTTCTATCACATGCTATATGATCACTGGCTCCTGAGTCTATAATCTAGGTATTTATAGAAATAGTATTTGCCGAGCAATAAGAAATATCTATAAAGCTGCTTTACTTTTTCTGGACATCCATTTTTTGCAAGGTCTACATAAGTTGCTGATATTCCCCATGTGTAATAGGCTGATTTGCAGAATTCATCGATCCTAAAATTTGATAGGCTGCTGCAGAAATTTCTTTTCCCTTTTTTTCCTTTTCTCTAGGCTTGCCATGTAATTTCTAGCAGGTATCGATAGTGTGGTAGGGCCGCTTGCAAAAATCGCAAAATAATTTGCCTTTATTTTTCAAATTTGGCCCATATCCTTTCAGATTTTGAGGACCGTTGGATCCTCTTAAAACGGACGCATCTCTACCGTCCAGATCAGCCGAAGCTCGCGCGCCTCTAGAGCCGTCAGATCGCGGCATCCGATCTGAAACGTCCGCGCTGCCCCATTTATAGGGCTTTTGATCCGCGAACCCTAGCTGCCTTCGGTTCTCCGCGAACCCTAGCGACTCTTTGTTCTCTTGCCCTTTTCATTCTAGGGTTTTCTCCTTCTCCACCCTTGCCACCAGCGCTAGGGTTCCGGAGTTCTTGCTGTCCGACGAGGCAAGCCTTTGATTCTCCTCTTGCACCGCAAGCTGGAAGATCCGACTGAGGAGTGGTGCTGGTTCCATCGCCAGGATCTACGATCGGAAGGTGAGATACAAATCGTTCAAAATGAGTAAGAACCGAGTCACCTTCTCCTTGTCTTTCATAGCCTTATACTGCTGGAGGGTCGATTCAGGCCCTTCCAGTTTTTCTTCAGCGGCTTCCAACTCGTTCTAGAGGGCTGGAAGCTTGTTGAAGCACGTCATCACTGATGTGTTTCCTTGCTTCAATTCCCTAAGCGCTTGGTGGAGCGAAAATATTTTTGTCCGATCTAATTTGCCGTACATTTCTCGGATGCTATCCCAAATTATTTTTGAATCTTCTGTGGGTGGTAACCCAGCCGCAATTTCTGGGTTGATGTAGTTGCCGATCCATGTTTTGACCAATTTGTTGCATTTTCTCCACTGTTTTCCCATTTTCTCGTCGGTCGGGATCGAAACGGTCCCGTCGATGAACCCCTCTTTGTCTTTTGTGATTAGGGCTCGTCGAAATTCCCGCACCCAAGTTGAGTAATTCTCTGGACCCGTGAGAGGGTGGCTGATGAGCCACAACTCCGGTCTGTCGGAAGTGGAGACATAAAGCGCGTCGCCAGGCTCTGATCGACCTATGGCGGCCGCAAAAGGAAAAGGAAGAAAACCAGGTGGTATTCCCTGGTAAGGATTAGTGGATTGTCCTTGAAGTCCCGCACCAGATTGCCCTTGAGATCCCGCTCCAGAATTATTGAATTCGCCCGTCTGCTCCGGGCCGACGATCAAGTCTGCCCCAATGTTGGTTGGTAGACTTCCATCGCTCGGCACATTACTCTGAAAACTAGGCGATGATGTGACTGGATTCATCCCTGGGATCCATGGATATGGCATCCATTGGTAGGGATACGCCAAAAATGGCTGACCCAGATTAAACTGAGCCGGTGCATTCTACCAATATGCATGTTGATTTTGGATCTGGCCGAGTTGTTGTTCGGCCACAGAAATCACACTGGAAGTTTGTGGGGTCGTTAATGTTGTTGTTGGTTCATCTGGATTGGAGGTGAGGTTCTCTGGTTGGTTCATGTTTGACAAAATTTCCCTTCAAAAAAGAACTTTGATTCCTCTTGGCAACCCTTTTGCAGGATAGGGTTCCTCTAGGCAATCAACAGAGATGAAGCAGAAGCAATGTCAGAGTCTCTGGTGCTCCGATACCATGTCAAATATGAAGGGAAAGGTAGATCGAGAGGAAGAAGTGTAGGAATTTATGTGTATTTCTCTGACTTTCATTCAATGTACAGAGTTACATTATATTACATAGTATGTGTAAAAGAAAAGGAAAAGATACAATGTACAGATTAGATCTGATTTTAATTGATTCAATAAAATCCCTATGATTTGATCTAATCAAATCTTTCCAAACGTCTACGTATCTTCCAACATTATTGTCATAATGAATTAATGAAAACGTAGAAATGAGTGATGATTTTATAATGAATCAAAATAAAACTTAAAACAAATTGAAAATGAAAATCACATTCAACAACATTTAGATAGTCCATAACTATTATAATTCATTATGGAGAGATGATAATTGAGAGGTTCTAGAAGTTACGTAATTGATTCTTTTTTAATTTCAAAATACTTGATAATAAACATTTTCAATTGTTCAAATATTGCCTTGATGGCAGCTCACTCATGGAAGATTCGGCAAAACCAACAAGGAGAAGGCATCTCCAACCTTTTATAATTTTAAGTCTCAATTTCGAAGTAATCCTTTGAGAAGTTTTTGTAATAATACATCGATACATATGCTCAAAATTTGAAAAACCAAAACTATTAAATAATGTTCATCATAAGCTGGAAGTTCATGTTCTTCGTGGATTTCGGGTTCAAATTCATCCATCTTTCAATCTATTTACCATTTTCGATGTCAAAAAGTAGTTTTAACTTCTTGAAAAGTAAATTTACTCAAGATTCAGACAGACAAACAGTGGACAGTACTACGGTGACAGAAATTAGACGCTTGCTTCTCCTCTTGCTTATCCTTTTCTTTTGTCGTTGTCAGCCTGAATCGGACTCGGAGTCAGAAAAGGAGACATGAGTTCACCGAAACGTGGAATTGACGAGTAAATATGAAAGCTTTACGCGCATTTTTGCAGTAACAAAAATCATCGCATGATGTATGGAGGGCGAGAAGACAACGACCTGTGCAAGTTCAAGGCAAGACCGCTCTGTCGCATGATGCCTCGGGACAAAGGGTTTCATGCCTGCGGCTCCTGCACTGTGAAGCAAAGCTAGTTCCCCATAGTGATGCGCTACGTAACACGGACACGCGATGATACGACACGATATGCCGACACGTCATTTCTCAAAAAATAGAGAATTCCGACACGTTCCGACACGTTATATTTTATACACCTAGAACCAGGGAAGGAAGAGTCAATTTTCTGCATGTATGCCTCCCACAGTGGGCGAACAACTCCCGTTCAAGCCCTTCAGGGATGGCCTTTTAGCAGAAAACCACTCTGCCCTTTAGTTCAGAGCCTAGAGACACCATGAGAACCAGGATAGAAACGCTTCTAATCTACCCGAGCTGCATTTCCTAGAGGATCCTACCAGGCTGGAGAAGAAGAGGAGTTTAGAAAACCATAGAGAGGTTTTTACAAAACACTCACTTTACTTCAAGGGACTTTGCCCAACACAATACACCATCCTTGCCTTATATAGACAATAAGAGGTCACAAGCGAACAAGGACCAAGCTCATTGGTCCGGAAACAAACAGAGGCACCAGAAACTTCCGGGAGGGAATTATTCGCACACTATGAACAGTACCTGTACTGCGAACAGTACTTTCCCTAGCCTAGTGCTACAGTAAAAGTGAACAATGCTTTGCTACAGTGAAATTGTAAGAACGTTGGCTTTTCAGCGATCTCATCCGTCACGAGCATTGTAGTCATAATCCGAGTCATCTGAGCTGTGTGTTGTTGCTAGAAGATGTTCCTCATATTTTTGTTCAAGAGCTTCAAAGTCTTTCTGGTGAGAGGATCTGTTTTAGGTTATGTGATGAGGATGCTTCCTCGTGAGCCCGGTGGGATGCTTCTTCTTGAGCCCAGTTTGTATTGTCATCTTCTGTAGTGTCGGCAAGAATGCTTGGCTGAGGCCAATTGGATGGCTGTGCATAGTAGGAAGTGTCCATGTGAGACAAGGACGATGGTCCTTGGTCATAGGGATCTTGGGAAAGAGGACCTCCCAAAACTGCATAGGGGTCCTGAGTGGATTGGACAATGTCATCTGCACCTGTCATTTCATTATCTTGGGATGACGTAGCTTGTCTGAATTGCCTTAGTGCTTCCTTAGCTTCTGGTACTAGGTCATAATGATCCCATGTAATGGGTACATTATAATTCCATACATCTTCAGGAATGATTTTGCTTTCTTGGCACAAAATTCTCTAGAGTTATCGGTATTGGTGTTCACAAGATCTAACAGATCTTGGATAAGATTTGTGAATTCGAGCTTCTCTGTTGTCCAAATGAGGTTTGTAGGATGTGGTTCCTATTTCCAGTGGGGCATTAATGATGTTGCCATTATTTCTGAAAAAATGCCACGGACGTCGGAAAAACAAGATGGTGTGGACTTCAGGATTTGGTATCGTGGTTCTTAGTTTTTTCTCTAAAAGATGTTTCCAGTGAGTAGGAGGATAGAACCAATTGAGAAAGTCTAAAAGATTTTGATCACTTTCTCTTTCAATATTTCTCTCGAGTAAGAATATCCTGGTGAGGTTGGTGATGAATCTTCTAGTTGGGATTTCAATAGCTATCAAGTACTTATTGGTTAAGTACCATAACAGTGTTTTGAGCTTATCAGGGAAATCATCTTCTTTCCAGATAAGAGGATGTATGAATGGATATTTCGAATTTAATCCACAAGGATAAAAAATCGAACCTCCATTGAATCTGAACAGATCTGTGTTGCATTACCACATGAGGTTTTCCAGATTTTCAGTGAGATTATCATTCTGGATTTGTTCAATAATTTCCTGGGGATATTTCTAGCTTGGCAAATCTTTGATCTTCTCAATCTTGTATTTTACGCCATGATTGAGTATGTGGAAAGCAGGTATTTTGATGTACATGTTGATTTCGGCTGATGCTTTTGGTCTTGACAAGAAATCAGCAAGCACATTCTTTTTTCCGGGAATATGTTTGGTTTCAAAAGAATATTTTGAAAACTATTCAGCCCATCGAAGTAGCTGAGAATTTGGGATCTGCTTCTGTTTAAACTTGGTCATCTGAGGAAAAGATGCCATGTCTAATTCCACCAGGAAATGATGGCCGATAAGATGGAATTCAAACTTCTTGATTCTATTTTTTACTGCTAAGATTTCTTTGAAAGAGGAATGGTAATGCATTTCATCTTGAGAAAACTTTCTACTTTTGTGAGCACAAATGTGTCTCTTACCATCAATTTCTTCAAGCAGGATGGCTGTCCATTATTCATCACTGGCGTCTGTTTGGAGCATTCTTTTACCTGCTAATGGTATCTTTAATGGTGAGAGATTCTGCATAACCTCCTTAAGTTCAGCAATTGCTTTACTCTGAGATTTTCCCCAAGGTGGGGGATTCTTCTTTAACATGGTATGGAGTGGAATCAACAGCTTAGCAATGTTTGGAACAAAATCCTTGAGATAATTAATTATCCCAAGAAATTGCTTAACTTCTTTCTTAGTGAAATTCTCATCGGGAAATTTTAACAGTTCTTGAGCAATATGCGGCCCTAGATAGTATGTACCATTGTTGAGGTGCATACTAAGAAATTCGATTTCTGTTTTGGCAATATTTAGCTTTCGCTGAGAAAGCATAATGCCATGCTTTCTGACAATTTCTGCGAATTGTTCAAGGAGTTGGTAGTGTGACTGCTCATCAAGACTGTAGAGCAGGATATCATCAATATATACTGCAGCACTTGAGAGAATTGGTTGGAAGATACGACACATGGCCTTTTAGAAAAGGGATAGTGCTACATTTAGGCCAAAAGGAAGAACTTTCCATTGAAAGTGCTGGTTTGGAATATAGAATCTTGTTTTGGATCTGTCTTCAGGATGGATGCCCAGTTGCCAAAATCCGGCTTTGAGGTCAAATTTGGAATAGATATGGGCCTTTGTTAACCCAATAAAGAGGGAAACTCTGGATGGTAAAAGGAATTTATCATCTTGGAGAAAAATGTTTAGAGGTTGATAGTTGATTACCAATCTCATTTTTCCTCTATTCTGCTCAGCACGCTTAATGACATAGAAGGCTTCACAAGCCCATTGAGAGTTGGAGATTTCAATAAGGCCTTGTTGCAATAGTTCTGAGCATTCCCTTTGAGCTAAAGCCAAGTGTTGTGGCTTCATTCCCATGTGACTCGCCTTAGTTGGATTTATATCTTCATTTTTTTTAAAGGAAGGCGAACAAAGAATTCTGGGTTTTCCCACAAAGGATGGGAACACTTTTGAGCGAATTCCGAAGATTCTGAGCAAGATTCTAACAATTTTTGCATGATCGGGTCTAATAGACTCATCTGAATAGAAAAGAGTATCTAAATGTTGATGAACTCAGAAAATTTGTCCTTATACCTAAGACATTTTCCAGGAATGATGCGAAGTTGTGAGATCTAGGTCATGACATCACAACCAATGATTAGGTCTTTATTGGGAAGATTGGATCCAAAGATTTTTGTGGTTATAGAACACTAGGGGAAGAACTGGACAGTCACAGGAGTAGTTCTCACATTTGTGGAGAAATTATCTCCTGAGGCAGAGTTGAAATATCGGACATAGGGAGTCAAATATTCTTCAGGAAGAATTTTGGTATCCAAAATTGAACAACTTGCTCCGGTATCAATGAGGGCAAATAACAGTGATAGGCTTAGCAAACTTTGAGGTGATGATTTTTACAGGGAAATGGGGACAGTGAGTTTGACTTGAAAATATGTCAAAGCTTTATTCTGCAGATGTGGGTGATATGTGAAAAATGTCTTGATTCGAATCAATGCTTTTCTCCGAAAGTGTGATAACATGGAATGACACAAAGAGTATGTTCAGATGGTTCTTCATCAGCAGAGAACAATGATTCGATATCATCATTTTCAAGAGAAATACCTGTTTCGTTCTCAATTTGATGTATCAAATGATACTGACATTTTCTGGCTTGGGGACAGTTTTTGGCAAAATGTCCTTTTTGATTGCAGATGAAGTAACGATTCAACTTTTTATGGCCCGTACGATCCTTTCTTTTCCGTAGGTATCGCCATTTCTTCTTTCTTCGGAAGTTCTTGTGGCCATGTTTGGACTTTTTCATTAAGAACTTTTTGAAGCGTTTCTTCTTCCGGGAATACTTACCACAAGTACCATCGCAGTCTTGCTTAGAACATTTGATTTTCAACTTCTGGCCAGAGCAAGCTATCTCGAGGCTTTTATCATCTGTGATGTAGGAGCGGACCATCTGTCACTTTAGGCATATTTCTTCAAGGCATAGATAGATTTATTGTTGTATTTCTCCCAAGGGAATATCATGTACTCTCCTCTATCTTCCAAAAAAGGATCTTTCAACCATATGGGATAGTTCTTTAGGGATGGAAGTCAAGAAAACACGCTTCAGATTTGAATCAGCTCCAATTTGATAAAAAAGCTGAAGCATTATTCGATAATGCTTATCAAGGTGTTTCTTCTGGAGAGAGCAACATTTTCTTTCAAAAAACTCTATTCTTTTCATCTTTATGAGGTCGGTGGGTTTTCCCATAAAGAAGTGATATAAGAGAGTAATGGCATGGCTAAAGTCTAGTGACATCAGAAAATGAATCTGGTCTTGTTCTAACACTAATTTCCACCAAAGCTTGAGACTTCTTGTGAATCTCGTGATAAAATTGTAAAAGACATCATTCATATCATGGTTGGTAATGGACTGAGTGTTCAACCAAGTATGAAATTTCTCAAGTCTTTCTGGCCATTTATGGTAGGGGATATCATCGATGTGAAAACTGTTTTGATGCCATGGACACATGGTTTCTCGGATTGTCTCGAACAATCTCTAGATCAGAGTAATTTGATTCAATTTCCTGATCTGGAGGATCAACCATGAATATGGATGAAGTTACTGGTACAATAGGAATGGAATCATCTTCAAGGATTGAGAAGGATGAGGAGGATGAAAAGGATATTGGATCAGATTCAGTATCAGAGGTGGTAAGAATAGTTTGTTTAGCTGGAAATAGAGTCTGATCATTTGGAAGGGTAGGATCAGGCTCTTATGACAACCGAGCTTGATTATTCAGGAATTTTCTCTTTTCCTCTTTCCTTTTGAATTTGATTCAACTTTTTGAGACGATTTCGTACTTCTACCATATCTGGTTCCTTTCTGAAAGAATCTTCTGGAATGGCAACAAAGATAGACGTCTGGGGTGGTGGAGGTAAATACCCAGTTCTTATTGGAGTTGCAAATGGATCAAAAGGTCTAAACATTCCTTCTTCAAGGAGTTGGATTTGTCTTTTGAGCTTTTCTATCTCCGGCTTTGGGCTCTCTAGATGATGGTACCCAAGATGTTGTCCTGATTCCAAGGCATTTAGCCTTTTCTGGAACTCAGAAACCATTTTCTTGGTGGTCTCATCATACTTTCGAAGATCTTGTTGCACATTTCCAATCTTTGAATCAATTGCTTTGAAAGCATTGTTCTGTGCTAACAGAGTCTCTGATTGCCAATTTAGAACAGCTTCAGCAGCAGTAGTCTTTCTCTGTCTCCCATGTTCATCCACATCAATGGGGATAGGTATTTTGGGAACATGGCGGTATATGCCTTGCGGATCAATAAATTCCTCTGGGGCAAGAAACGAAAGTTTAGAACTTTCTCTGACAAGAGGGGGAAAGTCAGTGTCATGAAACATGGCAATGGAGGAAATGGGTGGTGTTTCTGCTGGGGCTTCAAGTGTGTAGGAATGCTTCTTGGCCCACTTTAAGATTGGCTTATAGAACGGGGAAAGAGCTTGTTTTTTCTGAGGAGGAGATGGTGGAGGTGATCTTGGTGGATCTGGTGAAACCTGGGGTGTAATACTGAACTCTGGTGGTAAGGTGGTGCATAAGAAACCATAAACTGGTATTTATCGCATTCACCAAGAGTATCTACTGAGGTGTCTCCGTTTAAGTATCTTTGGTATACCTTATCCTTTGGTTTTTTCCATTGATGTGGAGGTCTATCATATGGATTTACCTCATCAGGAGAATTTGTATAATAGGAACATTGGCAAAAAGGATCCCAAAAACAATGACCATACTTGTCTTTATAGTAATGGACAGGATGTCCATCACTGTTAAAGTGTCGGACAAGCTTTTTTGGATCTAGCTCGGAAATTGATTCAGGAACACACAGTTCAATCATAAAGAGGGTCTGGAAGATAGAATGACTTTCTTCATTTTCCTTGCCAAATTTGATGGAAACAGTTCCATCTTTTTTTCCAGACGAACTCAGAGTCCGTAAACTGAAAAAGCTTGTTATGCTGATGTAGCTTTTCGTAGTTGGTAATCCAAGTTTCTGGAAGGAGCTTGGCCAACATGTCCTTCGGGATCTGCCTAGGAACATGAATGCATGATGCCTGATCATTCTGCATGGAAATAAACAAAGCATCTTCGTTACCATTGTTGAAGTTTAGATCAAGAGCATGGTTATGTACTCGATAAACCATCTGGTAATGCAGAGTTGCAACTATAGAGTCAGCAGTTTGAGGAGCTCCAGTGAGTTGGACCTGGACTTTTAAGAAAAAGAGTAGTTGGGGGTCTGAAAAGGCGATGTTGAAGTTTAGATACAAAGTTACAAAGACTGTTCCAGCATTCAGAGTAGTTTAAACGGTACCAATGCAAGCATGCTGGTATTATAAAAATCTGGTATCTAACAACGCAATTCTTGCCACAACGGGCAAACCTTTACGACCATGAAAGGTGAGAGCAAGACGAACATCGCCATAATGGACATGAGTATATCCCTATTGAGTCCATTGTCTAGGGAACTCAGGAAGGATCTGAAGAGTAACAAAGTACTCATTTTCAGTAATAGGAATGGGGTGTTGGTCGAATTTGGAGGACTGGACGTACTCTTTTACTTGCTTTGGGGTTTGATGAATAAGTTGGCGAATGGAGCGAATGGGTGAAAATGACGAGTTGGGTTTAGCAAAAGCGAAGTATGGGTTCATGAGAGGGAGTTGGGTTTCAGAGATCTTAGTTTCATCACTAAGAGAGACTTCATAGAGATAGTCTATCTTAGAGGCATTAGAAACTTGGAAGTCTGAAGGGGCTGAGGATGATGGAGCAAGAGAGACAGGTGCTTCGAGAATTTCAGGTTCTGTGGACATGATGTAAAGAGATCTTCTCAGCACTGGATTCACCTACTAAGCGCATGGAACAGATAATATTACAAGTTAAACCATAACTCTGATACCATGAATGGACCTAGACCTATAACCAGGGAATGAAGAGTCAATTTTCTGCAAAAATCAATAAATAATAATAAAAAAAAGTATATAAATAATTTATACTAAAAATATCAATCAAACATTTGTTAATATCATTTATTGTTTTAATTTGACAGAAATTGAACGAGAAATTCAAAAATTGCAAACATAAAAGAGTAAACTTGAAGAAACATGTCCTGTTTTCTTATACCTGTCGAAGATTAGTGAGATTTCTTATAGTCCTAAACAGAGTTCGGAGTTCATGATATAGACTAGATTGAAGCTCCTCTGCAAAACAAGGTTCGAGAAAAATGAAAATCCAAGACAAGAACTCTCGAAGTGTGACCAAAAGAAAAGGAAATCACTAAATTCGCCACGGAAAATGTGAGAGATAACTCACAAGCCAATAACATAAACCAAAAGAGATAACTCGCAAGCGATGCTTGCAAGAGGTAAAAAGAAGCAAAAAAAATTATAAATTAAGTATGTGGGGGCAACGGAACGACACTGACGAGAAGATGGGCATTCCATCGTCACTCACGAGAAGATCATAACTTATAAGTGAGAAACTTGACAGTAAGAATTTTCCCCTTTATTTTTGTTTTTTTCATTATTTTTCATATGTTTACATTTTGACTCCTTAAGTATTGAATTTTTTTTAAAATTAACCCCGTGCGTGTCGGAATCGCGTGTCAAAATTTCAAACTCGCGTGTCAGGAAGAGTTGATCACGTGTCGGATTTTCCAACACTCGTTGATTGCATGTCGGAACATGTCGAAGCGTGTCAGACATGTGTCGAAGTGTCGGACACGACACAAAAGTTTCCAGAGAGTATCAATGCTTCTTAAGTGATGCGTTGGTTCACCTTGCACATGTAAGCCACGGCAGTCCAAAATCTCCACAATTAAAATTTAAAACGCAATAATGAAAAAAAAAGAAGAAGAAGATTTGCGCATTTAATTTGAAATCCATCATTTTTTTATCACATATATTTTGATTTGTGTTTTTTTCGTGGTATTAATCAAATTTAATATAAACTAATTGAGGGTAAATTTATTATAAATGTATTAGTTTAAAGTCTTTGACAGTTAAAAAATTAATTTGGGACATGTGTATCGGTTTGGAGTATTTGGTGGTTAAAAATTCAATTTAGGGTAAATCTAAGGTTTTCCATGATATATATCAATATGGATGCTCAAAAATAAAAGCCAAGTGATTGAAGTAAATGTTCACATTCATCGTTGACTTCTAGTTAGGGAAGATGACACAAACAGTTTCTAAACTTTCACTTAATGTGCAATTTGATCCATAAACTTCCAATTTGTTCAATATAATTCTTGAATTTTAGCTCATTGTATAATATAGCCCATGAATTATTCAATATAAATATAATATTTGAACTTTAGCCAAATATATAATGTGATCCCTAAATTTTTTATTTGTTCAATGTAATCCTTAAATTTTTTATATATATTTTAATATCGATGTAATGCCTAGTCTTGAATCAATGGAAGGATTATGTTGAATATTTTCATACAATTCAGGAACCGTATTAAACATATATCAAAAGTTCAGGGACTCCATTGAATAAGTAAAAAGTTTATATATTGGGCTAAAATTTAAAGATCATATTAAACAAATTAAAAATTCGGGACCAAATTACACATTATATGAAAGTTGAGAGACTGTTTATGTCGTCATCTCTTCTGGTTAAGATTCATCCAATTTTTTTCATCTACTTATTATTTCAGTATCAGCAGATAATTTAATATCTTAAAAAATTAACGTCACTCATGCCATGATACGCTTCCGATATAAAACAGTCGACGAAGCTTAGGTTGCAAGAAACCGAAACATTGAAAAAGCGGAGAAGAGCGGGAATCTTTACATGCACCTGGGCAGTAAAGAAAGCCATCAGACCGTGTTCGGAAGATGAGGTATCCCCATCTTTTCGCCTTTCGTAGACTTCGAATGGTTTGTTGACGAAAAGACGTCGGGTTGCTCCATTTAAGATTCCATGGACGACCCCTTTACCTTCCCCGTGTCATTCTTCTTCGTCGCTTTGCCCAATATATGCTGATGATGTCCGTACAAGCTTTGCCCAATATTTGCCTCGAAAGTTCCTTGAAACCTCAGAGCGATTTTTCCCTGGTGCTTTGATGGGCAAGAAAAGGGGAGAAAGGAACAAGTAGAAGATTTTAGTGCGTGGGTTCAGATGGGTTTGGGAGGGAGCACAAACAGAGCGGTGGGCGGGGAGATAGCAGAAGGTGGTTTGAGCAGGAGGAGGAGACACAGTACCAATGACCTGACTGATTTTGTCTTCTCTTGGTCTCTTCACGACATTCTCAACGAAAACCTCTACCATGACAAGGTTGCTTTCTATTCTTCCCTGATCTTTGCTTTTTTCTGTTTTTTTTCTTCCTTTCTTTTTATCATGCCCTTTTGGTTTATTTTCGTTTAAGTTCAACGACAACTTCGTGTTTACCTGAAAATTTTCCAATGATGTCTGTTCGTTCCTCGTTTTTTTTTTTTTTTTTTTTGGGTGCTTTTAGTAAGCCTGCCTTATAAGAACCTTGCATTCAACTTAGTAGAATAGAACCCTTTATGATTCTACTTTGTTCGGCAAGCTCGTTAGGCATTTTAGGAGTATATGTTATGTTTTATGGAATTTGGTCCAAGTATTTTTGAAATGTCAAGGGTGGTTGGTCATATTTGACAATTGGCCGAGCTATTTTTGTAGGTGGAGACTATACCGGATCAATTTCAGTCGGTCCAGGATTATCTCGGATCGTTTGTCTACCCTTTACTGGAAGAAACCCGGGCGAGTCTGTGCTCGAGTTTGGAAAATATTTCTTTGCTGCCTTTCACTGAGGTTATTGAATGTGTGGAATGCACGGGAAGTGGGAACTCATATGCTGTTAAGGCTGGTCGGTGGAACAATGAATCCAACACTCGTGGCAAGGAAACTTACAAAACTTTGCCTGGAGATATCTTGATTCTAACTGATGCTAAGCCAGCAACTGTTCCTGACTTGGAGAGGTTCGGAAGAAGATGGGCATTCGCATTAGTTAGGATGATTGGAGAAGACGATGAAGAGGATGAGGCAACGTCATCCACAAACTTTGAAGTGGAGACATTATTGAACCTTGAAGTAAATAATTCCCAGAAGCCAATGTATGCAATTTTCCTGACACATATAGTCACTAACAGAAGGATATGGAATGCGTTGCATATGTCTCTGAACTTGGATATTTTGAAGGAAGTTCTCTGCACAGATTTGGTGGTATGACTTTCCTTTTTGGTACCTTTGGTCCATTTAGACTTAACATTGCTATTATATTCCTCTAAGCTTCAAAGCTTCATTTTATTCCTGTTGATTTGTAAGTTTATTCGGAAAATAACATTCATGTTGCTTTAAGCCATGCTGTTTCATCAATAGATTAAGATGATTGTTTCTTTTAGTTGGTCCGTTTCATGATATGGAGATGAATGAATTATGTCTTGAATAGGGCAAATTACTTCCTTGGAGGCAACTTACTCATTGGTACTAGACCTTAAAATTTTCTATACTATATTTTTCACGGGATTTAAGTTTGTGCTGCGCAATGCTCTTTATATCATATTAACACCGATTAAGTTTCAGAACCTTCTACCATATTTACATGGTCTGGATTATCACAAGAAATATGTTTCAGTTGCAGGCTGATAAAGTTTCTGATCTTTGTGTTACCAAAGGTAGTGGTTCTGCGAGTGAGAGCCTTGACGAGAGATTGAGCCATGATCTGAATGAATCCCAAAAAAAAGCAGTTGGGGCCTGTCTCAGTAAACTCCATTGTGAGAACAAGCCATCTGTCGACCTGATATGGGGTCCTCCTGGAACTGGGAAAACTAAAACCGTCGCTACTCTGCTACTTACTCTCTTGAAAAGGAAACATAGAACCATTGTTTGTGCTCCTACAAATGTTGCCATCAAGGAAGTGGCAACTCGTGTTCTGAAGCTGCTAAAGGAATCAGATAGTGGTATAAACACTGAAACGGAAAGTTTGCCCTTTTACTGTGGAGACATGCTTATTTTTGGGAACAAGGAGCGGCTGAAAGTTGATTCCGACATTGAAGATATATACTTGGAATATCGTGTCGAGCGCATTTCTGAATTCACTGGTTGGCATCAGTGTCTAACTTCCTTGATAGATACTCTTGCTGACTGTGTCCATCAATACAGCGTATTTTTGGAAAACGAACACGCAAAAAGAAGGAAACTAGGAAGTGGTGATGATGGGAGCGAATGCGGAAGCAGTGAAGATGTTAACTGTGAGCTCAAATCATTTCTTGAGTTTTTCAGGGACCAATTCAAGGAAACTGTCCAGCCCCTGCGGGCATGCCTCTATACTTTCTGTACTCATATATCCAGAACTAAATTCCAGAATATTACATCCCTCCTTAACTTACTTAATTCTTTTGAATTTTTATTATGTGGAGAGAAGTTGGATTCAGAGATGATGGAGATAACTCTTTCACGTGATGAACTTAGCCTGTTTTCGTCTGAGACATCCATGGGTCCACTATATGATATATATATGAAGAGACAGGAATGCCTTTCCATGTTGCTAACTGTTCGTGATTCTCTGAAGGATCTAAAACTTCCAAACTTTGTGAGTGAGGACATGATAGCCAACTTCTGTTATCGACATGCATCCCTGGTTTTTTGCACAGCTTCTAGTTCATATAAGCTGTACTCTGTGGAGATGGAGCCTCTCAATTTACTGGTAATCGATGAGGCAGCCCAGTTGAAGGAATGTGAGTCAGTAATTCCTCTGCAAATCCCTGGTGTCAAGCATCTGATTTTAGTTGGAGATGAGTGTCAGTTGCCTGCTATGGTCGAAAGCAAGGTAATGTTAAAATGTCTAAAACGGAACTTTGTATTTGGTTTTGTAAGATTTGTAATCTCCTTCTCTTTATTTGAGCTTAGATGGGCTAAATTTTCTATACCTAACGCCTGTTGAATTTGATATCATGTTTTTTTTTTTTTTTTTTTTTTTTTAACAGGTTTCTAATCAGGTTGGTTTTGGAAGGAGTCTGTTTGAACGATTGAGTTCACTGGGTTATTCAAGGAAACTTTTCAATATACAATACCGGATGCATCCATCAATAAGTCTGTTTCCGACTTCAAAATTTTATCAAAACCAAATTTTGGATGGGCCAAATGTGAAGAGCAAAACTTACAGAAAAAGTCATTTGCCATGGCCAATGTTTGGCCCTTACTCGTTCATAAATATTCCGGATGGACAAGAACAAATCAGTGATGATGGCTGTAGCCTTAGAAACCCTGTTGAGGTGGAAGTTATCTCGAGCATAGTGAGGAATCTGTACAGAGGTATGTCAAGAGAATTTTATACGTATTGCTTTGAGCACATGGATTTTACATGTATTGCTTAATCATATAGGTATAGATTATGATGGCCATTAATAGTTCTTTTCCTAAGATATTTCTTTCGAAGTTTTGAACCCCGCCAAAAATAATATCACTGTAGTGATGGTTTCATTTTCTTTGCAGCTTGGAATGGGTCAGAAGAAGATCTGACAGTAGGTGTCATATCTCCTTACACAGCTCAGCTTGCTGCAGTTCTAGCTAACCTTGGAAAAAAGTATGAAAATATCAAGGGCTTTACGGTCAAGGTGAAGTCAGTTGATGGATTCCAAGGGGGTGAAGAAGACATTGTTATAATATCCACCATAAGATCAAACTCGCATGGGAATATAGGGTTCTTGTCCAGTACCAAGAGAACCAATGTTGCTCTTACCAGGGCCAGGTACTCTATCCTCTTAACTGTGTCAAATTACATTTTTAGAGTGATATAGCAAGTAAATCCCCGAGTTAATTTCCTATCTATAGGTATTGTCTGTGGATTCTGGGAAATGGGAAAACACTGACGAAAAGCGATTCTGTGTGGAAAGCTGTGGTTGACAATGCAAAGAGTCGTGGATGTTTCTTCAATGTTGATGATGACAAGGATTTGGCTAGAGCCATCTTAGATGTGAAGAAAGAGAATAATCAGCTTGATGATCTGCTCGACAGAAGCAGTGTACTTTTCAGAAATGCAAGGTGGAAGGTAAAAAGCTTTGCTCAACAGTAATCTATGGCTACATTTATTTTTCAAAATAAGCATTGAGTTTTATAGAACTTGTGACAACATATCTTATTGTCATTCTTTGGTCTTATCAGGTTCTTTTCAGTGACAACTTCCTGAAGTCTTTCAGAAAGCTGGCATCACTCAGGACAAAGATGTCCATCATCAACCTTCTGTCAAAACTCTCCAGTGGCTGGAGACGAAAGAAGATAAACGTGGATATAATTTGTGAACACTCATCTCATATCGTAAGACAATTTAAAGCTGACGGTTTCTATGTCATATGCACGACTGATATTGTAAAGGAACTGAGATACATCCAAATCCTGAAGATATGGGATGTATTGCCTTTAGAGGATGTGGTAAAATTGGTCAAACGTTTGGACAGCATATTTGAGACATATAGTGATGATTTTATTAGTCGTTGCAATGAGAAATGCATTGAGGGGTAAGTCTGATCTTTTCTTCTTACTTAAGATTGGTAGCACATCTCTTACTAAATTAGAAAGCATTCTTTTCCGGATAGATGACTAAAATATCTTGAATTGATGGTATCCCCCTATTTTCTTTCATTTCACATGCCTCTTCCTGTTATAGGGATCAGGAAGTTCCGAAGACCTGGCCTTTTGATGTTGTGCGCTATCGAAGTCCTAGTGAAGATCAATTTGGGAGTAGTTCTGATGCTGATGCTTCAGATCGTAGGTTGTATGTAGAAAATGTGAAAGTGAGCGAGAGTTTGCTTCTGATGAAATTCTACCCCTTATCATCAGATATTGTCAGAAATTTGCTCGATGACAGTGATGGTAATGAAGCAAGTCTTCCGTTTGAAGTAACAGAGCAAGAACAAGAGATAATTCTTTTCCCCAGAAGCACTTTTATACTTGGGCGATCTGGAACCGGTAAAACTACAGTCCTGACAATGAAGTTGTTTAGAAAGGAGAAACTGCATGATGAAGCAACCAAGGGATTTCAGGAAATCCAAAGTGGTATTAGCCACAGCAAAGATGCCTCCCTGGAAATCAATGTTGAGAAAATCGGTGAAGGAGCAGAGGATTGTGTATTGCGCCAGCTTTTTGTAACTGTCAGTGCAAAATTATGTTTTGCGGTCAAACAGCACGTATCTCAACTTAGAAGGTACATAAAATGTCATGGGAAGATGTTTGAACAATAGAATAAATATTCTGCAATTTTCACAATGAACAAACATATGCAAGGGTTAATGGATTGTCATAGTTTATTTTATTTTTATGAATTAGTCGGTAGAAGAAGATAACCCCTTTGGCATGCTACTATTTTCCTCCTAGCGGAGAAGCACAACCAAGATACTTCATTTTATAGAGTTCGATAGGAAATATAACATGTGGCAAGAGCGCATGGGTCAAATCAACACTTTGCCATGCTCGGGTGCTACCACTCGGATATAGCAGCTAGAAACTAAACATTGCATGTTAGAGATTGACATCTTCTGCTTGCTGAAACTAAACATTAGTTTGTGCAGCAATATTCCTTATTTTGGTCTTCGTGCCACCTATTTAGTTTGCAATACCATTTTATTGGAAACTTTCACATTAAATTTTGTGATTGTAGCATCGTACGTATAAAAGGAAAATTGTCCTTTTGAACTTGTGCAATTATAACCAGAATCGAGAAAGGACCATGCGTTCTACAAATCTTGCTGCAGGGGAAAATTTTTATTGCCAGCAGATGTAAACGCTATCCGTGTCTCATAGTATATATCATTACAACCTTGGTGCATCAGCATATTCTAATCTCCTTTTTGCTGTTAGTTACCTAAAAGTAGCAATTATGAGATTGCATGTGTAGTGGAGGTATTCCCATAAGTTTGTTAAAACTATATATTTCCATTTCTAATTGCTGGCTTCATTAATCCTGCAGCTCCAGCATTGGTGCAAAACATAGAGTTAAAAGCTCTTCAGTTGGTGAGATAGTTGATGATGCAGCATTATTCAAGGATATCCCGGATTCATTTTTAGATATATCTCCCAACTCTTATCCCCTTGTTATAACTTTTCATAAGCTTCTGATGATGCTAGATGGAACAGTTGGGGCTTCATTCTTTGAAAGGTTTCCTGATCTAAGGGAGTTTTGTCATGGCCAAACCTACAATTCCAGACCAGTTGCCTTACAAAGTCTTGTAAGAGCAAAGGAGGTTACTTACGAAAAGTTTAGTGCAGTTTATTGGCCTCACTTCAATGACAAGACGAGAAGGAGGCTTGATCCTTCCAGAGTCTTCACTGAAATAATGTCCCACATAAAGGGTGGTCTTCCACCAGCAGATGGTTGTGAAGGCAAACTTGACAGACCAGCTTATGTTTCTCTTTCAGAAGGTCGCGTCTCCACTCTGAGTGTTCAGAGAAGAGAAGAAATTTATGATGCGTTTGAGGATTATGAAAAGATGAAAATGAAAAATGGTGAATTTGATTTGGCTGATCTTGTCAATGATCTTCATCGCCGTCTCTTTCGTGGGCAGTTTACCGGAAATTTGGTGGATTTTGTATATATTGATGAAGTGCAGGATCTCACCATGAGGCAAATTTCACTGTTCAAGTATATCTGTAGAAACGTTGATGAGGGCTTTGTGTTTTCTGGTGACACCGCGCAAACTATTGCAAGGGGAATAGACTTCAGGTTTGAAGACATAAGGTCCCTTTTCTACAAGGAATTCTTGATGGATTCAATGTATGGACGTGATATCAGAATGGAAAAGTGTTGTCTTTCCAAAACTTTCCATTTGAGCCAAAACTTCCGCACTCATGCTGGTATACTCAAACTGGCGCAGAGCGTTGTTGATCTTCTTTACCATTTTTTCCCTTTTTGCGTTGATGCTTTGGACCCTGAAACTAGCTTCATAAGTGGCGAAGCCCCAATTTTACTTGACTCGGAGAATGAAGAAAGTGCCATACTATCAATTTTTGGTAACCATGATGTTAGTGGCAATTTCGTTGGCTTTGGAGCAGAGCAGGTTATTTTGGTTAGAGATGATCACTCTAGAGATGAAGTTTCAAACCTTGTGAGAGGGCAAGCCCTAGTTCTGACGATAGTGGAATGCAAGGGGTTGGAATTTCAGGTAGGTGTGTCAGGTTTGGATTGTTTGCCATGGGATTTTAGTGGTAGCAGCAATAGAGATTTCATGATCCTTTTTTTTTTTTTTTTTTTTTAATGGGTCATGACCAATTTGCTGCAAGCTGTTACTCTGTAAGAGGCTTGGATTGGCATTTTCATTCTACTATACCCATTTTTGTATGTAGACAATGGCATCTAGATACTCATAACGTAGAATTTGTTTGGACTCATGTCAACATCATCCTCTAGGTTAATAGACAATATCAATGATCTTGCGACTTTATGGCTGTTCTTGATAGGCTGGTGTGTTGAAATGAGTCCAGATTTTTTTTGCTAGATTTTTTAAAATTGTTCACGTATTCATGAAACTTGAAATCTGTCATTTTGGTCATAAATCAGATGTTCTGACCTGAAACTTTTTTGCCGTGACATTGTGTAGGATGTCTTATTGTACAACTTCTTTGGCACATCACCTCTAAAAAGTCAGTGGAGGGTCATTTATGGATACATGAAGGAGCAAGCTTTGCTCGATCACAGCTCTCAATGGTCTTCCCCAAGTTTCGATGACGCGAAACACAATATATTATGCTCTGAATTGAAACAATTGTATGTCTCAATTACTCGGACAAGGCAAAGATTGTGGATTTGTGAGAATGCCTCGGAGTTCTCGAAGCCAATGTTCAACTACTGGAAGAAGAAGTGCCTCATTCAAGTTAGGTTGGTAGATCATGCCCTTGCAGAAGCAATGCAGGTCAGGAGCACGCCAGAGGAGTGGAAGTCACAAGGTTTTAAGGTTCGCTGTTTTTCTGTTTTTCCTTTATTGGCGGTTTCCTCTTCACAGAATTGTTGTTTTCACCTCATTTGGAGTCAACATGATCTGTGAATGCTAGGGATTTTGGAATGACCATAGTGAGTGCAAAAGTATGACTGATCCTGAAAAGAAAAAAAAGTGTGTAGAATGTGGACGTTCTATGGTACAAAGTATGGTGATCGATTTGCCAACTTTATTGCTTTTTTAATCATTTGGCCAATTGCTTCATTTACACAATGGTTAAACCATATGATATCAATTTTCCTTGAATCTTTATCGTTTTTTGAGGTTATCAGGTCAATGGCAGTGCCTTTTCTTGGTTCAAGGCTACACCACTGATTTTTCCAATAAAGGAGGACCGTGTTTTTCTATTTTTCTTCTTTTCACCTTCTCTGAAGAAGCTGTTGATCTCTCTTTTTTATTTAAACTTTGCAAGCTCTTACATGAGGGTAACTACCGAATGGCAATGATGTGCTTTGTGCGAGCAAGGTACGAATACGGGGAGAAATTGGCTAAAGCCTCTGCTTTCAAAGCAGATGCAGATCTCAAGCATGTTTTAAGTCCAAAAGAGGCTTCTGACCTTCGAAGGCAGGCTGCAGAGATTTTTGAAGCAATTGGAGTGGCTGACTCTGCAGCGGAGTGTTTCTACATGTTGAAGGAATACGAGAAAGCAGGTATGATGTTTACTTTGTTTAAATTTCTTTCGAAATGATAAGATGGACAATTTATATTCTTTATGCTGCTTCTTTATATTTCTTCTCGTCGTAGTGATGTCAAAGCTGCCTAAGAACGAGGTAGTCTGACATCGATCTCAATTATCCTCTTATTAATAGTTTTTACATGCATGGTACCCTCTTGTTTATTCATATGATCAAATGTTCTCTCTCAAAATTTCCAACAAAAGAAATTCAGTCTGTCTTGTTTTTCCCAAATGGTTTTGGTGATTCGAATTTCGAGCAGCTGCAAATAACGTTGACTTCATGATTATGCCTTCGCTTTGAGAAGTTGATTATTTTATATATGACAACACGCCTCTGCACTCTTATGAGCTTGGAAAATTTTGAGCTGCAAAGTTCTTAACACTGACCACACCCATAAGGTTAGAAAAGCCGTGGCTATCAGTTGAATACTCCATATATACTATGGTTTATCAGCAACTTCTTGGTATCGTAGCCACCTCTGGACGTTGATCTTGTTTTGTATCTTGACATCGGACAATATGGTTGAGCTGTGCAAGAGCATCTCTGGCAGCTTCCAAATGTCCCTCTGCTAATTTTTATCTTCTAAACATCGTGAAGTTATTAAATCTTACGTGAAGATCAGGACACTGGAAATAGGACTAACATTAAATTTTTTTGTGCTTCAACAGGTAGTATAATTATGGAAAAATGTGGAGAATCTGCTTTGCAGAAAGCTGGAGAGTGTTTTTCTCTGGCTGGGCACTACAGTCGTGCAGCGGAGGCATACGCAAGGGGAAATTTTTTCTCCAAGTGCTTGTCCAATTGTGCCAAAGGAGAACTCTTTGAAATGGGTCTGCAATATATTGGGAATTGGAGAAGGCTGGGAAATGAGGACAGGGGAATAGTAAAGAAAAGTAAAGAAATAGAGAAATTGGAACAAGACTTTTTAGAGAGTTGTGCCCTTCATCACTATGACCTCGGAGACTACAGGGCCATGATGAAGTATGTGAAGGCTTTTCGTTGCATTGATTCAATGCGAAACTTACTCGAGAGGCTAGGATGCCTCGATGAGCTTATCAGTTTGGAGGAAGACTTTGGTAACTTTTCGGTGGCAGCAAAGATTGTGAGGATGAAAGGTGACATCCTTCGCGAGGCTGATCTACTTGGAAAGAGTGGACAAAACAAAGAAGCGTCAATGAATATCCTGTGGTACGTGTTATTCTGTTCCCTTTGGGCTCCCGGAAGCAAAGGGTGGCCCTTGAAGCAGTTTGCACAAGAGGAGGAGCTGGTAGCAAAAGCCAAACATCTTGCAAAGTCCGAGCCTATTGCCTTCTACGAATACGTTTGTGTAGAATCAAGCATTCTGCTAAACAAACAGAGCAGCCTGGCTGAATTGAAAGAATGTTTTAGTGCTTCCAGGAGAAATGGAAGTGTCAGAGGTGAAATACTATGCGCTCGAAATATTCTGGACTTCCATCTTCGTCAAAATATCTCTAATTTTTTTTGGGAATATGATTGGCTTGTCGACCCAATGGAGTATTCTGAACCACGGATCCTGGGGAATCAGATTTCCATTGACTCATTGGTCTTCTTTTGGAATCTTTGGAGAGAGAAGATTGTTAGAATTATAAAGTGTGTAGAATGTGTGGAGATGGTTGAGGAAATGGAAAATAGGTGCTGTTGGGAGTTCTGTTTGAATTACTTTGGTGTTTTGGAGCAACGGACCAACATGCAAGGAACTTATCACCTTCTAAACCCAGATGCTGACTGGGTCAGAAACATAGACAAAAGAATTCTTCGGAGAAATGAACAATTGGTTGCTTTGGAGCTTCGACAATTGGTCTCTGCTGCTCAAAAGTATTGGTATTCTGAGCTTACTTCTCTTGGTATGGAGCTCCTGGACAAATTGGATGCACTTTACCTGTTTTTGGCGAAGATTTCTCTGTCGAACTTCTGGCAAAGCAGATGTCTTGTTCTCTTACATGAGGTTGCAAAGTTCCTTCAAGAACTCGATTGTCCCAATCCCTCCTTCCGGGATAGCAGGGCACTGGAGGGTTTCATCGACACATCCTGTAGGAGGTACTTTGGTCACATATTTCCTCTTGACTGGCGAATATCACCAGCAGAGAATATGATATCTCTAAGAGGAAGTCAGGCTTCTCGTCTTTTACTTAGAAGAACAATAAACCTGATAATTTCGAAGAAGGATTTCTCACATGGGAAGATGGGTGAACTTGCGACTTTGGTTCTTGGGTCTGGAATGCTCGATGATGATTTGTACAGGAAAATTGCAGAATCATTTAAAGGAAATACGTCATGGGAGGCATTCATGGAATGCATTTGTCGGGATCTACCATCAGAACTTCCTCAGGCTAGCGATGGACCCGTGGAAATCTCTTTGGCTTGGAACCTTTATCGAGCTTTGGCAGATACTTGCAATGCTAATTGGACTGAAAGAAACTCCATAACACCAATTTGCTTTTTGTATCTGTTGGAACGACTTTTGATTTTGTTTTCTTGCTCCAAAGGGCAGTTTTATGCAACCAAGTCTTCTCTAGTTGAATGGCTAATCTGCCATGAAGGTTTAGCAAAGCGCAGCCTCAGTTTCAACCTGAGAAATTGCTTGGAGCCCATCATTGGGTTCGTTACTAGCACTATTAGGCAGCTGCTTTGCAATGAGGAAGAAACCAGAGAATGGATCAAAAGATCAAAACTAAATGTGACGGAGTACTACCCGCTGTTGGTCTTGAAGTTGGTTCTGTTGGTTTGTTTGCTTCACTTAAATTTTGGCATCAGTCCATACTTTCTCAATGATTTGCTGGGTAAGAGTTGGATTTCTGAGCAATTACCTCCAGAGTTTCTTCGTATTCTCTCACATTGCCAGAAGAGGAACTTACAGAAAACTTCAGTTGGTGTTCTCGCCGAAGCATTCAAAAAAGTTGACGATCCCCTCGTAATTACCAATTTCAGTGCAGATTGTTCCAATTTGTTGTGTCCCGATGCCATCATTTTAGACGTGAAATCAAACAAATGCAAGGAAGAGATTATGAAAGTTTTATTCCCCAAAGATGGAAGCACTGTGAGCTCTTGCAAGCTGCCAGATCTGACTGAAGTTTCCAAGGATTCCTCTTCATCTTCCAACGGTGTTCCAGCACCAGTTGTGCATTTGGTCAGTGCAAACACGTTGTCTTTGGAGCATGAATGCGAAGGACGCAATTCTGCCCCAGTGAAAGCTCAAAAAACCAATGATGTGAAGAGGGATGGGCAGCCTGTCGTTAGGCGCTGGTTAATGGTCCTCGGGGTTGGGGCAGTGCTTGGTTTCCTGGTGTGGAAAACAGGAACAAGAACAAGGGCAATTGCAAGTCCAGAGTTAAGCAAAATAGAAAGGGAGTGGCAAGAAGAGATGAATCCCTCTTCATTTTTCCTATTTGATGTTTTTGATTGAAAATTGTGCGTTATAATCTACAAGTAATCCACCTTCTTGTATATACATGTGGAACTTTTTAGTATAACAGTTCTTAGAATTGAAGTGAAACAGATCTCCCAGACAGGAAGGTCATTACTCTATAAATTTCCTGAAGTTCTAGCAGTGAATAGTCATGAAAATGTACTGTTCCTTACTTGATTGCAATTGTTGTTCCTTCTTTTTCACTTCTCTGAACTTTTAATTCTCTCATGCCTCGTGATAGCTCAAATGCAGTTAAAGAATGAGAAAGAAAATGTATCTTATTTACTTACAGATCATCTTGATATAGAAGTTTGCCTAATTGGAGTGAAAATACGTTACAAGATCTAGCCTGTGACAACATTTGTCCATATGGGAGTGTACAAAATTATCTGTTGGTACCTTATATTATTTATTTTTGTGATCCCACATTTTCAGACCCACATTTTCTCTTTAAATGGCGGTTATTCAACATGTAGTTTTTCCACATTTCGTACCTCTTTGTGATAACCGTCCATTTGGTAACTGTCTTGATGGGAGACGGTATATAAAAGAAACGGTCGTTCATTTCTAATGGGGTGATCACAAGGTCTAACACAAATTGGAATACACCATCAATATATTGAGGGAATTGGGTTAGTAGTGTGTGTCCAATATTTCTTTGATTTTCAGGATTTTTCGATGAATGTGAATACGAACAATGGCTGGAGGTTTGTTTATAATCGATCCTGGCTTCCGAATTTGATTTTTATGTCTTACATTTGGTATCAAAGCAAGCTAGGTATAGACCACTGGAGAGCTGCAAAGAAAGTGATAAGATACCTTCGAGGTACCAAAGGCTACATGCTTATATATAGATGGACTGACAACTTGGAAGTAGTCGATTATTCGGATGCGGACTTTGCGGACTACGTTGATTCACGAAAATCAACATCTGGATACATTTTTATGTTAGCTAGCGGAGCCGTGTCATGAATAAGTGCCAAGCAAACGTTAACTACTACTTCCACTATGGAGACTGAGTTTGTTTCTTGTTTTGAGGTTACCTCACATGGTGTATGGTTGAAAAGTTTTATTACTGGGCTTATAATTGTTGATTCTATTTCTAAGCCATTAAGAATATATTGTGACAATTCAGCTACGGTTTTTATGGCTAAAAATGCCAAAAGTGACAGTTGAAGTAAGCATATCGACATCAAATATTTAGCCATAAGGGAACGTGTTAAGGAGAATAAAGTGGTCATAGAACACGTTAGCATTGAATTAATGATAGCTGATCCTTTAACTAAAGGCATGCCACCAATGAAATATAAGGATCATGTGACTAGTATGGGAATAAGTCCCATTATGTGATTTGTCATTATATGGACGATTTTTTTGTATGAAACTCTTAGTCTGTTGTAATGTTGATTCTTAATTTTGGTGTACACATTTTATTGTTTATGAGAATAACATTTATCATTGGTTCCGGAATAAACATAGGGTTTATTCATTAAGATATGTTGTTCTGACATTAAAAAAATAAGATATAATAAGATGCATTGTGATACATTGAAGATATTACTCACTTTTAGAGACATGTCGCCATGATCCATATGTTTTGTTTCTTTTCTTTAAGCATAAAGTTTTTCGTGGAATTAGTTGGATAATCTATATAATGAAAATGATGGGATCAAGTGGGAGGATATTATTTATTTTTGTGATCCCACATTTTCGAACCCACATTTTCTCTTTAAAGTGGCGGTTATTCGACATGTAGTTTTTCTACATTTTGTACATTTTTGTGACAACCACCCATTTGGTAACCGTCTTAATGGGAGACGGTATATAAAAGGAACGGTCATTCATTTTTAATGAGGTGGTCACAAGGTCTAACACAAACCCTCTCTTTTGGAATACACCATTAGTATATTGAGAGAATTGTGTTAGTCATGTGTGCCCAATATTTCTTTGATTTTCAAGATTTTTCGACGAACGTGAATACAAACAATGGCCGGAGGTTTGTCCATAATCGATCCTGGCTTCCGCATTTAATTTTTATGTCTTACAACTTCACCAGACAAAGGACGACTCACCAGAAGACTCTCCTATTTGCAGACGGATAAGCACAATAGTGAAGCCAAATCTGGATCTTGATAGAGGATAAAGGATGATATTACTGTAAGATTTGAATACTTGAAAAAAATTTACAATGAGTCACCTCCTGAACAGCTTTTGTTATGCTAAGAACTCGTCTCCACTCCATGGCTATATGATTTCGGGCCTCGGTATTGATTAAGCAATGTCAATGTTGTAAAATAATGCAGAAACTGTCAAATCTTGCAATTAAATTAACGTGTAATCTTGCAATTAAATTAATGTGTAATCACCAGAGAGAAAAAACAAAGAACACAAGAGTGTCGGTTCCTACTATATGAAGAGAGTAGACAACAAATAATCTACTAAGAAATCGGAGAATTACTGGGTTATAATTGCATAGACTTGAGTGTTTCCCAGCCTTAAATTATACCCAAAGCTCACAATACAAAACCACCCGTGTGTTCAGAGCTTCCTTTTTGCGCGTTTATGTTGAGCTCCTCTAATCGTGCAGCAACGATAAAGCGCTTCGCTTGTGTGGCCAATCTAAGAAGCTCTTGTGCTGTCAAGGCAAAAGAGATGTGTCGTGTCATCTAATTTGGGCGCACGGATTCAAATTCAAGACATAATTTAACAGTCAACACTCAAAATTGCTAGCGAGATTAGCTGTTGTCAGACCACTGAGATGGATCCTCGAAAAGCAAGTAGCAATAGCAATGCACCTGCTTTGATTTGGAAGAACTAAGGCGGCATTCTGTGTACCTTGAAGTTGAATGTAGTTATGATGTCCTGAACTTGCTTAGCAAAAGCTTTGTCAAATACTGATAAATTTACCTTATTTAACCCGATTATTAAATATAAGAGAAAAATCGATATAATTGTCAAAATGTGGAGAACCACGTGTCAAAAAAAAAAAAGTGAACGTGTAAATTATGTAACATATCTTAACGATTTCCATTGGACTAACGGCTGAAAATGACAATTTTATTAATTATTAATGAAAGAATATAAGAAAAGGAGATATGATATCCAAATCATTTGATTCCTTTTCAATGAACTGTCATTATCTTAATAAAGAAGAACGTGAGGGCTCAAGAGATTAATGACATGAACTTTGTGCTCTAATTAAGTGTGAAATTACATGTTTTAGTTATAATCAATGTACCCAATTGAGTTGGGAAAGAAAAATCATCCTAGATTCTTAACCTAGTATATAAAAACCGACTTATGTTTCATTCAGTCCGTTTATTTGTAAGAGATCCAACTTGACCCACCTGAACTCAATTTTAAAATACAGGGAAATACATTTTTTGTCCCTATGTAGTGTTTCATTCATTCCATTTATTCGTAAGAGATCCAGTTTGACCAACCTGTACTCAATTTAAAAAAAAAAAACAGGGTAGTTACATTTTCTGTCCCTATAGTGTTGGGGGAATTCAATATTCGTCATTATCCTTCGTTTGGTTACGAGTCTAATTCTTAAATTATACTTCGACGACAATCAAAGTCATTCCATCAAAATTTCCTATCAAAATTCGTCAGAAATTGCTGAGATAGCACTAGTTACTGTCTCGTAGCTCCTACGGGTGTAAGTCTCCAAATAAAAAATTACAATTTAAATCTGCATACTTTCTATAATGCTCAAATTTAGTTTATGATATGTATGTGCGCAAATCTTTATAGTTTATACTGGTACCACTTAATATTATTAGAGACACTATAATGATTTAGACCACTTAATAGATAGTCAAAATAGTGGTTAGAAGATTTGAAAGTCAGTCTACGTCTTTATGAAACTAGTCCTCAATATGTCCATCCGAATTTGAACGGAAATAAAGATGTTGCATATTTGCATATAAAGTAAGATCAGAATCGAGTTCCTCCAATACGACACGGGCCAAAATGTAACTACCCTAAATAATTTGAGAGTAAAGGAGCTACGGTTTAATTCTTTTTGGCAAAATTCACGGTAACATTACGCCAAAATAATGGGAATTTGTAGCCAACCACTGGCTAATGAATTATTGATGCTAGATAGCTTTTACAATGTAAGTATCTTTTAAAAACCTCAAACTGATACATTTATGATAAGTTTATCCCAAATTAATTTCTTGACTACCAAAAACTATGAGCTAGTACATTTATAATAAATTTACACCAAAATAATTTTTTGACAACCACAAACCCAAAACCGGTGCATTTATGACAAATTTATCATATGTTAGTTTCTATTAAATTGACTTAATATCACGAAAAATCACAAATTGGTATATTGTGACTTCAAACTGGAACATTTGTTAACTATCACGTATCACTTAACTCAGCAATTTGACAATAAAATTTAATAAAAATCCTAAACTGGCATACTTGTGAGAAAATAATTTTTTTACAGCCAAAAATCTTAAACTGGTACATATATGACAACTTTATCATCCATTAGTTTCTATTAAATTGGATTAATATTATGAAAAATCACAAATTGGTACATCTATGATAAACAAAGGATAAAACTCCAAATTGGAATATTTGTCAATTAGCACATGTAACTTAACATAAGTGCACTGGGATTTTCTAGGCCAAAAACCAACGATTTAATATATATATATATTAAAAAATAATTTGTATTGCTTGAAAAAAAGTGAAGGATAAATATTTATGCTATCAATTAAGACACGTGGATATAAATTATTATTGATAATAAAAACATTTTCTGCCCGGTATTTTTTTAATCTATAAAAACAGTTAGTTTTTTAAAAAATATAGTTCAAATTATTAATTTTTTCACACAATAAATGAACTCTGTAGAGGTGAGTATCAGTCTAATTCTAACCTAAGAACCGAAATGAATTTGCTAGTTTTAGGCGGTTCCCGGTTCCAACAATTTGGAATGGATAATAATCGTTCCAGTTCCCAATTTTCTGGAGAGAAATCGAATGGTCCAAATTGGATCGATATTTTTTTATTTTTTACTATTCTTTTTCTCTTAGGGAGTAAAGATGATTAGGGTTGAAGCTTTAGAACCCTAATAGCCTCTCAATTAGCTAAACCATTTCTTACCGTGACTAGTGGCTAGAAAAAATAATATCCCATCTGTCATTGGGTGAATCCCCGTATTGATATCTTTTTTCCAACTTTACTTCCTTTTCGACCAACCAAGGAAACCAATAGAAAACATAAATTCCAAAAAACTTGCAAGACACTGGATCCTTTATTGGACGGAAATGGCTTGTGCAACGAGATTTGTCCTTGGATCAGCTGAAATACATGGTGCTCAGAACCTTGTTCATTTGAAAAAGGATATTTAAATGCAAATATGAGTTTATGGAACACCCAGACTAAAGCAACATTGATATTTGCGTAGAGCGTCGAGATGATAGAAGGAAAAAAGAAAGAAATATCCATTGATTTTTGGATTCACTCAGGAATCGGCTAAGACCGGTCAACCCAATTGCAAGACCAGTTGAGTCAATTTTCGATTCTACAAACTAGAAACCAACCATGTTGGATGGTGGCTCACTTTGTTGAGATTTCTTCAACTATCTATAGTTTTTGCCATAATAAATTGATATAGACATTTTAAATTAAAAACGAAGTGATTAAATAATCTTTATCATAAGGCAAAAGTCCATATTCTTCATAGATTTCCGATTAAAACTCATCATTTTTTTATCTAATTACCATTTCGATATCAAATAATAGTTTTAATTTCTTGAAAAGTAACTTTGCTTATGCCATGATCATCCGGTTCAGATGGACGGTCATAGAACATGCAGAAAGCTAAGGTTGCGAGAAATCAAGATGTTTGCCTGCCTTTCCTTTTCCTAATCCTTTTTCTTTTGTAATTGTTAGCCTGAATCGGACTTGCTGGTTCAGAAAAGGAGACCTGAATTCACCGAAATGTCGAATGACGAGTAAGACTGAAAGCTTTACATGCAATTGTACAGTAAGAGATATCACCACTCGGCCCTAGCGGACAAGAAGACGGCCCTCGCTGGTTAGAGGCAAGGCGACTCTGTCGTCGCATGATGCCCTGCGACGAAGCATTTAGTACCACAGCGCCTACCCTTGTGAATCAAGCCGGTGCCCCATAGTCACAATGCGCGATGATGACAAGTCCTACCAACTATAGATGAACTGAAGGTGCAAAACACAGTTGGTAGTTTGTTTGTAAAACAAATCAAGAGGTACTGTTCGATTAGAATCTTTTTCTTCCTTTTTATTTTTTATTTTTTATTTTCTTTCGAAAAAATATACAACCATCTTTTCAATTGTTTCGTAGAGAGATCTTGAAAATATACTAGAATTGCTATCTACTATTTTCATTTGAGACTTTATTGTATCATGAAAAAAAATTGCTGGTGACTAGTAGCAATAATGTGTGGTGAATAAATCCTTAAAGAAAGTGATATTACACCTCAAAGTTCGATTTAATTACTCTAAAGATCCGATTTCATTATTCTACCCAATTCGGAACAATATTATCCCAACAATTTTAAGGATTTGTTTTGCAACAATGGAGTCAAGTAGATGAAGGTTATGAATCAAGACATGTGACTCAGAGGGATGCAGAGAAGCCAAACGTGATATGCAAAGAAGGCATTGAAGGAACTACCCAACAGGCCACGTTAATAGAGCAAAAAGGGCAGAGGCATTTGATGAGAAAGGATATTTCAAGAATTCTCTAGTGGCTTTCTCAATGATCACCGCCAAGCTCCTCCCACCTCTTAATTGCCAATTGTTGTCTTCCCCGGAGTGCGTATCGTCTCTGTTCACTCATCCGTCACAAGGATGCCCTGTTCGGTCCTGTCCTTGGTCTTGGAGACCCAAAGCGAGTTGTTTGAATCCAAAGTCCCGTACACGTTGCTCACCTTCACAAGCAACGTTGCCCAGAGTTTCCTTGCGCTAACTGGACTATTGACAGTACCTGAGAATATCTCCTCGACAAGCGCATGAAACGGTTTGTCAAAATGCCCTTTAGACATGCATGCGAAGTAATTTGCAATTTTGGTGTAAATCTGAGGATGTGATGTGGTTTAATAATCTCATTACCGCGTAGACTCATTTTTGCTTACGTTCCATTGTTGTTAAGACCGAAAATCTGAGCACATTTTTTTTTTGTCATTCTTTGTTTCTCTGTATCTTGTAGTATTCCCATGTCCGTCCATGGTGATCGTCGGAGAGAGATGTCCAAGGGGTGTGGATGCGCATACAGAAGAATCGATAGCCAGACAATGAGAGAAACTGCTTGGCGACACCGCCAAGAACCAGGTTGCCATGAATCCCACCAACACCGTCTTCCATGCGAGTCGGTTGTTCCGGAGGAGATTCAGCGATCCTTTGGTCCAGAGTAACAAGAGGCACTGGCCGTCCAAGGTCATTGCTGGTCCCGGCCTCACGCCCATGATTGTCATCATTTACAAGGGCTGTCAATCACAAGGGTGAAGAGAAGCAGTTTGCTGCAGAGGAAATGTTATCCATGGTCCTCACAAAGATGCGTGTGATGGCCGAGGCTTACGTCGATACATGATGGATTCACTTTTCTGAAGACACATTTTCATCTCTTTCGCTGATTGGCATTTCGGATCCATATCAAGTAGGAGGTGTAAGAGTTTTCTTAATGTGAACTACATTAATTGATATTGTAATTTACCGTTTAATGTTTACCGTTTTACGGGGATTGGTCTAAGGTGAGATAGAAGGTTTCTTAATTAGTCTAATATGGGCTGGCTACTAGTGTGGGCCGAGTTGAGCCTGGCCCGTAATGAGGGGGGCCTAACCTGAAACTCTATAAATAGCGCTAAGTCTCTCCTCTAACCCTAATTCTCACATGTATCCTCACCTAAGGGGCGTTTACCTAACGCTAAACGTGAGGGGGCCGCCTCATTGAGCCAGTGATACGGAGGGCAATAGAGGAGAAGGACTTGCGCGTGGAACATTGTGTTTCCGCTTCCGCTTCAAGATCAATAGATTCCAAAACAGGTGCGTTAATTCTTCTGTTTAATTATGCATATTCTTGTTCTGGTTATGGAGATCTTGGGGTTGCGCAATTTGCGTTGGTATCAGAGCCTCCATAACCCTAGAACTTGAATGCATAAGTTTTTTGCCCTAATTTGTGATTTTTGAGATTTTTTGTTCAATAAAAAATAAAATTAAATCACAAATTTGGATTAGGCTCGACGAGACGATCAAGACCGTGGGCGGCGCGTCGCCGGGGGAGCCCCCACGCGCCCCCACGCGCAGCCACGCGCCGCCGAGCGCCGAGGACGTGCGCTCACGCGCGTTCACACGCCCTCACGCGCTCCCACGCGCGGGGCGCTGGACGCGCGTGCCGAGCACGCGGGCGCCAACGTCACGCTGACGTCAGCGATCCGGACCCGGACCCGGACTCGGACTCAGGTCGGATTCGATCCGCTGCGTCGATACTGACGTCAGGCTGGGTTCCGACCTGCTGACGTCACGCTGACGTCAGCGACCGACCCGAACCGCACCGACCCGACCCAAATATCGACCGACCCGACCCGACCCGAATGGCGACCGACCGACCCGACCCGATCCAGGACCCGACCCAACCCGGTCAACCGGTCGGACCGGGCGGCTGGACCGGAAGGTCGGACCGGGAACCGGTCGAACCGCCACCGGTCGGACCGGTTTGACCAGCCTTTTGACGCCCGCGCGTGGGCTCCACGCGCCTCGCACTTAGGTGGCGCGTGCGGGCGCGTGGATGCTCTGTTTCGCGCGTGGTTGGCGACGTTGGATTCGTAAGGCCGTCTTCTATCTTGTGGTGAATTTATTTTATTTTTTTTGATGATTTTATGGATGTTAAAATACATACAAAGCCCTAAATACGCGTATTTTTAGTGTATTTTTGTGTATTTTTCTTCTATTTTTCTGTGATTTTCGAAAATACAATTGTTGGGTTACTGGTATGTTATAACATGAATTTTATGAGTGTTATTCATCAATAATTTACAATAAATTTTATTTTTTATTAATGAACAAAGCAATGTAATTAGCATGATATGTGATTTTGGTGATATGCTTTTGCCCTATCACTAAAGCTAAAATTACATGTATATGGTGTATGTGAGGAGTAAAATTTATATCCCTGGTATGAGAGAGTTTCAAGGATTCAATTGAGTAGTGACCGCCAAAGTGGCACGCTTGATTGGGTTTGAGAAATTTCGGTCTCGTATATTGATTGGGATGTCTCCTGCTCTAATGTGTAGTCATACTCCCAAATGGGGTGATTATATATTAGTTCATGGAGGGATACATGATTATGTGGTGGAGGAGTGACTAATTCTAGTGATTCATATGCCCAAAGGTGATGAATTCACGAAAAATTGGAATATATTTTCATAATCGCTATCATGTGGGGAGTGTACAATTGCATGTCATGTATTCTGCCCAAAGGTGATTATATGATTATGCATGTCACTTTCTGGATGTGTACTTGTGTGTCAAGTTACACATTGCTCACATGATGCTAATTATATACATTGCTTGGTTTTTCAGTCATTTTTTCTGTAATTAATAATTCCACTATTATTGAGGTTTTTACTGCTTCAAATTTTAAGTTGTGGATATATGATTTGTTGCTTGAGAATGCAATAAAATTTGCTTACTGTCCATGAAACGTTCCATTCTGGAACACTTGAAAAGAGGTTTGCCTGCGGACTGCACTGCTATAATATGATGGAAGCCTTAGTTGCTTGAAATTATGTTTTGTATGATATTGAAATTAGGACATATCTGTAAAGATTGTGTTTAAGTCCTAATGATATATACATCTCATATAAGGATGAAAAAGTTGTTTCCAATTTTTTTTTCCTATTTACTCTTAACAGTTATCTAAAGACTTCTATAGATTATTGTGGAAGTAAAATTGACCGAGATAAAGAATAAATTGGTTAGAATTAGTCTTAAAGGTTGTCGATTTAATAGTGATGAGTATGATGAGTAAAACTAATTTATCCGGTCTTACGTGGGTTGATATTATGAAAGCAACTTTTTCACATACAAAAAGTGTCATTATCAAAGTTGTTTTATAAACTTCTTTTGAGTTATAGATTGGACATAGATTACTTGAATCATATTAAATTTAGAGATATCATGTAGAAGTGGGGTTATCTAATCCAATATTAAGTACGTTGGAATTTAGATTCACTCGAAATTATTTTGTATCTTATCTAGATTGTTAAAAGGGGTATTAATTTAATGACCCTAAAGAAGGTACAAGAATTATGAAATCACATACTCTAAAGTTCTTAAGATCGACGTAATTGTAGAGGATAGCTGCTCTCAAACTATTAAAGATAATAGTGTGATGGGGGTTACTGTGTTTTTGTCTTTATCTATACAGATAATTATGGAATCTCCTGTACCATAGACTAAACTTGTTGAGGTTTAATGTACTATTATTGATATAGTTTATAATGAAATTTCTTAAACCTCTCAAGTGTAGAATGAAATGGTTGCAGCTTTATTAAGGAGATTTATTAGGGAAAGACAATTAGTTATACCATCAGACTATATAGTCTATTTGTGAGAGCATGATTACAATATCCATTACATGGTTGTTTTAGCAACTTATATAAATGTCGTTTCTTGTTCTTAATTAAGTATGTGATTAAATGCCATAAAAAAATGATAATAATATTTTTACTCTGAAAGAGGGGTGGATAGTTAGTGAAGAAATAAATAACTATTTATTTACTACTAATTCTTTCAGAGTGAACGTGTCATTGATAGTTTATTTTTTATATGGAATTACGTCAAAGAGATACAAAATATATATAAATGTAACTGGAGAATTTTGCAACAGATTCAAGTAAATTTGTGTGTAGACTGAAAAGTCTTAATTCATGGTCTTAAGCAAGTTTCCAGACAATATTATTAAAGTTTCATAGTGTTGTTATTTTGTTCAATTAAGAACAAAGTAATTCAATATATTACAATGTCAGTGGGAGGAAATTTATTTTTTCTCATACTCTATGTACATGATATTTTGTTTACAAGTAATGACCTTGAGGCATCTTTTATCCTTTGTACTAAGGTTTGTAAGAATTGTTTTTGCAATATTATATTAGATTTTATCGGAGGACATTTGCTGATTGTATATTGGAAATATTCAATATACATTATTGCAAGCCAGGAATTGCTCATGTTGTTAAGGGTGATAGGTTGAATCTATCACATTGTCCTTATTTAGATATTGAGAAAATCTAATTAAAAGGTGTACCTTGTGTCAGTGCACTTAAAAGTATTTTTGAATGTGTTGTTTATTAATAACAACAGAAGTCTCAAGGGGTCTAAACACATGGAGGTTAAGTTTTTGACTATAAAGGAATCGGTACAAAATGGTGATGTTGCAGTAGATTATATTCCAACAGATGATATGGTTGCAGATCCACTAACTAAAGACCTACGTCCATGTATATTTGAGCGACATATCATTAGCATGGGCTTAGGAGCATCTTGGGATGCTGTTATTTAGTAGGAGCTATTTTATTTTTCTTTGAATAATGTTTACATCTGTTTTTTGTTACAATTTAGTAACATTTTGATATATATATATATATATATATATATATATATATATATATATATATATATATCAACTTTTGCATTCAATAAAATGTTTTTGAATGGTTTGTTATTATGTTGAATATATATATATATATATATATATATATATATATATATATATATATATATTGTTAAAGTCTCAAGGTATTGCTTAAACCTTGAGTGAAGGCTAGAGGCATCCGGTTATTAGCCTTGTCCATATGTCTTGTTATACATAAAGAATGGTTAACCGTAAGGACAAGACATATGTGGGTTCATGGAACCATAAATGCATTCTCTAGTGGCACAAGTTTTTTGTGACGCTTAAGGTAAGAGAATGGTGACTGACAAATGAGATCTCTCTATGAGAGATGTTATCCATTTGACACACTACCATATTGGATCCATATCAATAGAGTTGAGAACACTCGTGACCATGGAAGGCTCTGTGTGTATACATGCAGTTACCGCCATGATTCGGTGTTTGAGACTTTATGGGATAGGATTGACTATTAAGAATTATCTCTAGACCAATGTGCGCACATACAATACGATTTCAATTAATATAGTCCAAGTGGGAGAATGTAAGAGTTTTCCTAATGTGAACTACATTAATTGATATTGTAATTTACCGTTTAACGTTTACCGTTTTACGGGGATTGATCTAAGGTGAGATAGAAGGTTTCTTAATTAGTCTAATATGGGCTGGCTAGTGTGGGCCGAGTTGAGCCTGGCCCGTAATGAGGGGGCCTAACTGGAAACTCTATAAATAGCGCTAAGTCTCTCCTCTAACCCTAATTCTCACATGTATCCTCACCTAAGGGCGTTTACCTAACGCTAAACGTGAGGGGGCCGCCTCATTGAGCCGGTGATACGGAGGGCAATAGAGGAGAAGGACTTGCGCGTGGAACATTGTGTTTCCGCTTCCGCTTCAAGATCAATGGATTCCAAAACAGGTGCGTTAATTCTTCTGTTTAATTATGCATATTCTTGTTCTGGTTATGGAAATCTTGGGGTTGCGCAATTTGCGTCCAACAGGAGGTACTTTCGCAGGTATGGCCCAATTTTCAATTTTTTATTTTTACCGCCGCGGGGAGTCACAATCTAGATTTTTTTCTAAATGGCTCCGGATTATGTGAACTCATGGGGATACTGTTTTAGTTAAAACAAAAAAAAAATGATTGAATTTGGAGATGGTAGTGTGGGAGAGATCGGGAATGCGGTGGACCATGCGAAGGAATTCACGAAAGGAGCGGCAGAGATGAGCGTGGAGTTAGCCAAGGGTTGTGGGGACAACTCCTTCCTCCCCAAGTGCTTCGGGAGGGACTCGTACGTCATGGGCAGGCTCCAGGGGCCGTGCGTGAGGACGTTTATGAGATTGGAGTTCTTAGTGAGTACTTTCCCGGGGACAAGAACCCCACGCATGTCTGGTTGGTCCTGTTGTTCATCTATATCGTGGTCGCTGCAGGTTGGTTGGTGATTCTCTATCTAGTTCCTGGTTTGAGCGAGGAAATTGTTTGATTGAGAAATGCATCGTAGCACATTCTGTGTACTGGTGTTGTTGACCCATTCTGACTGTTCTTTTTTTTTACTATCGTTTGATCTTTCTGAGAATGAGAAATTGGAGAATCAGATTGACTGTCCCCTTAGTGATCTAAATTCACAGACATTTCTTTTGGTTTTGCTTTTGACGAATTTGGATGCACATAATCGAAAGATCTTACTGAGATGATGAGTCGTCATAATGATGAGGCAATCTTTTGTTCTACCGTCGGTTTGTATTGGTGAAGCTACTGGAAAATCATTTGCTATATGCTTCTGTTCCCACAAGCTTTTTGATTGTTGGGGGTGGTGTATAAATTGATAGAATTTATCCGTTTATTTTTACTTGTTTCCCATCCTTGGATGGATTTCTATACTGGGTTTATTATTAATTGGATATGATGATGAAACATACGTTATCATATTGACTACCTATGCTGGCCTTTTTAGATGTTCACTAGAAAACTTGTCTTATTGCGGCTAATCCTTCATGATAATGCTTGGTGGAGCTTGCTTCTTGATTCCCTGGGTTCTTGTCTTTGTGCTAAATGTTCAAAGCCCTAGACGGAAAAGGTGAAGGCGGCTGAGACAAAAAGAAGCCGAATAAGCATTTCTTCGTGGTTCCTTTGGAGCCAGGGTAGAAAATATGCTTATTTTGGAACCAATATGACTGAAGCCATTGAGACTTTTATTTTCAAAATGAAAGATTTCAAAGAAGTGGATACTATCTTAGATGTTGAAGTTAAAAAACATAGTGGGGGTTATACTTTGAGTCAAAGTAAAAATGTTATAAATTTTAACATTTTGGTTTCAAAGAAATGAGTATTTGATTCCGGTATTAAATTTATTTATAATAGTAGTAGAGCAATAGCACAACTTGAATATGTGAGTGCTATGGGGCCTTTAATGTATGCGATGCATTGCATTATACTTGATATTGCTTATTCAATATGCAAGTTGAGTAGGTATACTAATAATCCAAGTATAGAATATCGGAGAGTTATCACCAAAATTTTTGGTTTTCTTAAGAGAACTAAAAAAAAAAAAAAATCGGGATTGTTTAATAATAATTATTCAGTTGTATTAGAAGAATACCTTGATACTAGTTGAATTACAAGTGTGGGAGATGAGCATTCTACTTATGGATGGATTTTCAAACTAGGTGGAAGTGTTGTATCTTGGGCGAGTAAGAAACAGACATATATAACTCACTTAACAATGGAATCAAAATTCATTACTTTAGCGGCAACTAGAAGAGAGGTTGAATGGATTAAGAATTTGTTGTTATATATATCAAGTTATGGCCTAGTCCTATGTCTCCTATTTCTATCTACCGTGATAGTCATGCCACCTTGGTAAGAGCTCATAGTAACACCTATAATGGTAAGTCTAGACATATTAGTCTAAGACATGAATATGTGAGATAATTGATTAAAAATGGTATCATAACAATTATTTACGTGAGGTTAAGCAAGAATTTAGTTGATCCCTTGACAAAGGCTTTACTAGGAATGTTGTAAAGATGACCTCATAAAAAATGGGCCCGAAACCCTTTAATTAAAACCACCATTAATGGTAACCCGACATTTTTTTTTCTAGAACATCACTAGTTACAAGGTTTAATAGGTAAGAACAAGTTACTGGATGTAATTGTTTGATACTAACACTAGCCCTGATATAAGAAGTTAGTATCGTCTGTTACGTTTTGTAGATTGAATTGAATTCTTAATTAAGTCTAGTATAAATTTATAATGTGTTAATAATAATAGAAATACGTGGTTGATACTTCACCTATATGAGTTTAGAAGTGGTACCGCTTCTTACGAACATTAGGGTTGCTTTCTAGATGACTCATGAAACAGGATGAAGTATAAGACTATAATAGCGTGGAGTAATATAAAATTTCTCGCTGAAATAAGATGTTAGTATATATGCGGTGTATCCAATTCTATTATTTAAAAGTACAAGTTTAAAGCCGAACAATTTGTTATTTTGATAGAGTTTTGAGATACTTACATTAAATAAAGGTTTAACTAAAAAAAGACCTTTATTTATATATTAATTTCACAGAAATTTTGGCTATATATTTTTAACGTTGTATTTTCTATTTTTGTTTAGGTTAATACCTTGAAAAATTCCAAACTAGTACACTTATGACAAATTTACCTCGATTGATCATAAAAAAAACCCCAAACTAGTAAATTTATAACAAATATATCCTTCGCTAAATTGGATTAATATCACAAAAAAATCACAAAAATTGTAAACTGTGATAAACGGAACGTAAAATTCCAAATTGGTACTGTCACGTGTCATTTAACTTAATAATTTGACAGTAAAATTTAACAAAAACTAATAGAGAGTAAATTTGTCACAAATGTATTAGTTTGGGGTAAATTTGTCAAAAGTATATCTGTTTTGGGTTTTTGGTGGTAAAAAAAATAGTTTAGGATAAATTTGTCACAGGTGTACCAGTTTGGAGTTTTTCAGAATATTAACCATTTTTGTTTTACAAACAAACCTTTTTGTTTTGCAAACAAAGTAGTGGATTGTTGATCATTTGTTTGTAAAACAAACAAAAAGGTACATTGTCTCCCATCGAAAAGATATGAGTGAGCACGTAAATAAGATTTGGCATTAACCGATTATTATTATTTTTATTTATTGGAGAATTCGGACTTATTTTTATAGAAAAAAATTAACCATCACGTCCTGTTGAAACAATGTAGCTATTCAGAAGGAGTTATGGTTAAATTTAATTTCGAATTTTGTTATTTCTTCCAACGATTATCTCAGAGTTCGTATTTATTCAGACATGACTTCTTAAGCAACGTTTGGTGCGAATTTCTAATCATGGTAGGATTGGATAAGACCAGATATGAAATCCAAGGGATTTTGATATATCATATCCATTGTTTCGTGATTATAATAATAAAATTAGATATATTCATATTATATCATGTACATTATTTGGTATAAATGACATATTAGTAAAAATGAACCAAAAATTTTACAAACAGAGATGGTAAAAATCTCTCGTGACATTCCCGCTTACTTTATTTTATTTGGTTTTTTTGTTTTATTTTCCTCTTTTTATTAATTAATTTATTTTTTTATCTTTTCCCCTCCCTTCATTCTCTAATAAAATTTTATTAAATAATAGATTGTACTAATATACTCAAAATACTAAAATACCTAAAATATATAATGAATATATATTTATATTTATATATTGAAATTATTTTATAAAAAAATAAATTCAAATTCAAATATATAAAAATAAAAATAAGATTAAATTAAAATAACTAAATTGTTATTTTTTTGCTATTTTAAATTTCTTATATTAGAATTCAAATATTATTTATATTGAGATATAATTTTAATTTTGTTAATTTAAAAATTTTGTCCTTCAAGAAAGATAACTATCTCTCACATCACTCTTACTTACTTTATTTTATTTTCCTCTCTTTACTAATTAATTTCTTTTTTTATTTTTTCCCTTCCCACCGTTCTCTAATAAAATTTTATTAAATAGTAAATTGTATAAATATACCTAAAATACCTCAAATATATAATAAATATATATTTAAGTTTATATATTGAAATTATTTTATAAAATATAATTAAATTTGAATATAAGAATAAAAATAAGATTAAATTAAAATAGCTATTTTTTTTTTTTTGTTATTTTGAATGTCTTAGATTAGAATTCAAATATTATTTACATTAAGATATAATTCTGATTTTGTTAATTTAAGAAGTCTATCATTCAAGAAAAATAATTTTCCTATTATAAATGTTAGAAATCTTATCTATCTTTATCACACCTCCCTCGTGGGATAATCTTATTTAGTCTATATCATAATTTATCCTGTTTTGAGTATGTATCAAATACAGGATATGATAAATGTTATCATACCTCAAATTTTATCATGCCTACCAAACGGAGCCTTAATCCTTGAAAGTGAAATAAATGTTTATTTACAAATTTTTTTATAAAATTATTTATTTTTTACAAAATAAACGAAGGGTTTTGATATCCTAAAATATAACTTCGTGATACGTTTTGGGATTGAAAACAGTGGACAGGCCTATTACGTGTGGAAAGCTTGACATGCATTTTTTTTTTTTTTTTTGGTTAGTCCTACTCTATTCCTAGAATACACTCACTCTCAAACTTTTGCCATGTCTTTTGTAGGGTGTGGGAGTCGAAATCCACTTCTTGAAACTTACGCGTCCCCAACCCATCCCTCCTGAGAAGGTGGGGATTTGAACCCCTCACCTCCCCATTTCATGTTGGAATGGTGACCACTAGAGCGAATCCCAGTGATTGCTTGACATGCATTTATGCACTAAAGAAAGTCATCAGAATGTACGGAAGACAAGAGGACGACCCACCCCCGTCTTTGCACCTTTCGTGGACCCAGGGATGGTTGACGAAAAAGACCTCGAGTTGCTTCGTTTCACCTTCCCCCCGTGGGGCTTCTTCGTCGTTAAGAATGCTTGCACCTTTCGTGGGCCCAGGGATGGTTGACCAAGACCTCGAGTTGCTTCTTTTCACCTTCCCCTGTCAGGCTTCTTCGTCGTTAAGAATGCTTACTTCGGAGTTCAAAATGGGACTGATGACGAGGGTACACGCTTTGCCCAACTTTTGCCTCGAAAGTTTCTTGAAACCTTAAGAGTGATCTTTCCTTGGTGCTTTGATCGGCAAGGAAAGGGGAGAAAGAAACAAGGAGAAGATTCTGGTACGTGGGTTCAGGTGGATTTGAGAGGGAGCACGAACGGAGTGTTGGGTATGGACATAGCAGAGGGTGGTTCGAGCAGCAGGAGGAGAAGAGACAATGACCTGACGGATATCGTCTTCTCTTGGTCTCTTCACGACATTCTCAACGAAAACCTCTACCGTAACCAGGTTTCTTTTTATTCGTTTATCATCTTGGCTTTTTTCGTTTTATCAAGCCCTGTTGGTTTTATTCTCGTGGAAGTTCGATGACAATGTGGTTTTTAATTGAGAATTTTCCAAATGATGCTAGTTCGTTTCGCTTACTTTTTTTTTCTTGTGCTTCTAGTTAGCCTAGCCTAATAAAAACCTAACTAAACATATTAAATGTATCAAAAGTTATGTACAGCGCTTATTTTGATGTCAAAAATTTCCATCGGCTAACTTTGGAGCCAAATCAAAAAAAAAATGATCACTCAAGTGCCTTCAGTTATAAATTACGGCCAAAATATTACGTGGCATTTTTATTTAAAAAATAAGTCCAACGTAGATTATGACATGACTATACTCTTCATAAATGACGTCGTATGAGAAATAATCCTTCATAAACTTTACGGGAAAATTTGCATAGAGAAGGAAAAAGAGAGGGAAAGAAGAAAGGAGATAGATTGAAGAACCCCTAAGCTGAATCAAAGCCGAGAAGAGAGAGAGAGAGAGATCAGCTTGAGGAAGCCTTCAAATCAGGTCCTGGTAATCTCTGTCGGAGCCTTAGTGTCTTTCCTCGAGCTTGACCTTCACTTGTTCCTCTTCGTCCTCCCACCAGCCTAGTGTACAAACACCTAAAAATTGTCTTTGTCACGGAAGCTTGGGCTTCGAGCTCGATTTGGCGTGTGAATTGAGATCAAAGGACAGCAGCTCAGCTTGGTGGTGGTCTCGTAGTGCGGGGTGGCGTCACGAGTGTGAGAGCGCAGCAACCGGCTAGTGAGTCTCGCGTGGCAAGGGACTCTCGGCCAAAGTTGGCCGAGCACTCATCTCTGTGTGTTTTGGAATTGTGAATTTTTGACTCGATGTGGCCGTAGATATCAATTGTCTAACCCCTTTTGAAGGTTCACCGCTTCGTAGGAAACGCCAAAGAGGTCTTCATAGTGCAGGGGAGGCGTCTTTCACAGAAAAGGCAAAGGGGAGTGTAGAGTTAAAAAAGAAAATGAAAATTTGAAAAGTGGTCCTTTTCTTCTTCCTTAGTGTTTTGTCCGCTTCAACGAAATACTCGATTGCAACCTTGTGCCGCCGCTGATCTTCTTTCAGCAGCCACTGTCTGAGACGCTATCCACACTTGTTCTTGATAGCTTGAAGTTTCAGATCCAAGCATTTCCAGGGTACAAGTAAGCGAGACCACTCAGCTATGACGGCGGTGGCAAAGGAGCTTCTCTCCCCCCACGACGATGACAGTGGCAACGGAGCTTCTCCCCCACTACAATGATGACAAACGGCGACGGAGCATGGTCACGACTGAAGCAACCACCTTCATCATCTTCCACTTTCCTTCTTTAATCTTTTGCAAATTAAAAAGGAGAAAACCTAATTTAGACAAAAACCCTAAATTCCAAGTAAAATTACGGTTTATAATTGGGGCAAACACATAAAGGACATTATTTTGGACAATTAATGCTAACTGTACTTTCCAGTGAATCACGTCAGCTTCAAAAATTAATAAAAAAAATGTCACGTATGATATATGACCAATCAGATCGGCATTGGCACCGAAATAATTATTTTTCAAACTTTTTGATACTTAAGTGATTCAAAATAAACTTTGGCATCAAAGTGAGTAACGTACACAACTTTTGGCACCGTGTACTTATCCCTAAAAACCTTGTGTTCGACTTGATGAGATAGAACCCTTTATGCTTCTACTTTGTTCGGCAAACTCATTAGGTATTTTAGGAGTACATGTTATGTTTTACGGAATTTGGTTGAAGTATTGTTTGAATGTTGAGGTTGGTTGGTCCTATTTGACATTTGGCGAGCTATGTTCGTAGGTGGAGACTATACCGGAGACATTTCAGTCGGTCCAGCATTATCTCGGTTCGTATGACTACCCTTTGCTGGAAGAGATACGGGCGAGTCTGTGCTCGAGTTTGGAAAATATTTCTTCGCAGCCTTTCACTGAGGTTACTGACTGTGTGAAATGCACGAGAAGTGGGAACACATATGCTGTTAAGGCAGGTCGGTGGAGCAATGAATCCAACACTCGTGGCAAGGAAACTAACAAAACTTTGCCTGGAGATATCTTGATTCTAATTGATGCTAAGCCTGCAACTGTTCCTGACTTGGAGAGGTCCGGAAGAAGATGGGTGCTTGCATCAGTAAAGATGATTGGAGGAGACAATGAAGAGAATAAGGCAACGTCATCCACAAACTTTACAGTAAAGGCATTATTAAACCATGAAGTAAATAATCCCTGGAAGCCAATCTATGCAATTTTCCTGACAAATATAGTCACTAACAGAAGGATATGGGATGCGTTGCGTATGTCTCTGAACTTGGATATTGTGAAGGAAGTTCTCTGCACAGATTTGGTGGTACGACTTTCCTTTTCGCACCTTTAGTCCATTTAGACTTAAAATTGCTATTATATTCCTCTAAGCTTCAAAACTTCATTTTACACCTGTCGATTTGTAAGTTCCACTGGAAATAAGATAAATGATCCTTTAAGTCATTCTGTTGCTTTAAAAGATAAGGATGATTGTTTCTTTTAGTTGGTCCACATCATTGTGTGGAGATGAAAGCAGATATGGGAAATTAGTGAAGTAATGTCTTCAATAGGGAAAATTAATTCCTTGGAGGCGACTTACTCATTAGTACTAGACCTTAAAATTTTCTGTACTATACTTTTCAAGGGATTTAAGTTTGTGCTGTGCAATGCTCTTTATATCATATTAACACCAATTAAGTTTCAGAACCTTCTACCATATTTACATGGTCTGGATTATCACAAGAAATGTGTTTTGGTTGCAGGCTGACAAAGTTTCTAATATTTGTATTACGGAAGGTAATGGTTCTGCAAGTGAGAGCCTTGACGAGAGATTGTGCCATGATCTGAATGAATCCCAAAAAAAAGCAGTTGGGGCCTGTCTCAATAAACTCAAATGTGAGAACAAGCCATCTCTCGAACTGATATGGGGTCCTCCTGGAACTGGGAAGACTACAACTGTCGCTACACTGCTATTTACTCTCTTAAAAAGGAAACATAGAACCATTGTTTGTGCTCCTACAAATGTTGCCATCAAGGAAGTGGCATCTCGTGTTCTAAAGCTGCTAAAGCAATCAGATAGTGGTATAAGCACTGAAACGGGAAGTTTTCTCTGTTACTTTGACATGCTTATTTTTGGGAACAAGGAGCGGCTGAAAGTTGATGCCAACGTTGAAGAAATATACTTGGAACATCGTGTAGAGTGCTTTTCTAAATTCACTAGTCTAACTTCCATGATAGATACTCTTGCCAACTGTGTCCGTCAATACAACATATTTTTGGAAAACGAACACACAAAAAGAAGCAAATCAGGAAGTGATGATGATGGGAGCCGATGCGGAAGCGGTGAGCTTAAATCATTTCTTGAGTTTTTCAGGGACCGATTCAAGGCAACTGTCCAGCCCCTGCGGAGATGCCTCAATATTTTCTGTGCTCATATATCCAGAACTAATTTCCAGAATATTACATCCCTCCTTAACTTACTAGATTCTTTTGAAACTTTATTCTGTGGAGAGAATTTGGATTCGGAGATGATGGAGACAACTCTTTCACGTGATGAAGTTAGCCTGTTTTCATTTGAGACGTCCATGGGTCCACTATATAATTTATATATGAAGATACAGGAATGCCTTTCCTTGTTGCTAACTGTTCGTGATTCTCTGAAGGATCTAAAACTTCCAAACTTTACAAGTAAGGACATGATAGCCGACTTCTGTTATCAACATGCTTCCCTGATTTTTTGCACTGCTTCTAGTTCATATAAGCTGTACTCCGTGGAAATGGAGCCTCTCAATTTAGTGGTAATTGATGAGGCAGCCCAGTTGAAAGAATGCGAATCAGTAATTCCTCTGCGACTCCCTGGTGTCAAGCATCTGATTTTAGTTGGAGATGAGTGTCAGTTGCCTGCTATGGTTGAAAGCAAGGTAATGTTAAAATATCTGAAAAGTATCAATGTATTTGGTTTTGAAAGATTTGTAATATCCTTCTCTTCATTTGAACTTAGATGGGCTAAATGTTCTATACCTAACGTCCGTTGAATTTTATATCATGCTTTATTTCGACAGCTTTCTAATAGGGCTGGTTTTGGAAGGAGTCTGTTTGAACGATTGAGTTCACTGGGTTATTCAAGGCAACTTCTCAATATACAATACCGGATGCATCCATCAATAAGTCTGTTTCCGACTTCAAACTTCTATAAAAACCAAATTTTGGACGCTCCAGATGTGCAGAGCGAAAGTTACAGAAAAAGTCATTTGCCATGGCCGATGTTTGGCCCTTACTCGTTCATAAATATTCCTGATGGACGAGAACAAATCGGTGATGATGGCTGTAGCCTTAGAAACCCTGTTGAGGTGGAAGTTATCTCGAGGATAGTGAGGAATCTGTACAGAGGTATGTCGAGAATTTTGTACATATTGCTTCGAGCACATGGATATTACATGTATTACTTAATCATATAGGTGTAGGTTACGGCCATTCATAGTTCTTTTCCTAGGATATTTCTTTCGAAGTTTTGCAACCCTCATAAAATGATATCATTTTTTGTGACGGTTTTATTTCCTTTTCTTTGCAGCCTGGGATGGGTCAGAAGAACATCTGACAGTAGGTGTCATATCTCCCTACGCAGCTCAGGTTGTTGCTGTTCAAGCTAAACTTGGAAAAAGGTATGAAAATATCAAGGGCTTTACGGTCAAGGTGAAGTCAGTGGATGGATTCCAAGGTGGTGAAGAAGACGTTGTTATAATATCCACCGTAAGATCAAACTCACGTGGGACTATTGGGTTCTTGTCCAATACTAAGAGAACCAATGTTGCTCTTACCCGGGCCAGGTACTGCATCCTCTTAACCACGTCAAATTACTTATTTGGAGTGATATAGCAAGTAAATCCCAGAGTTATTCCCTATCTATAGGTATTGTCTGTGGATTCTGGGAAATGGAAAAACACTGGGAGAAAGCAAATCTGTGTGGGAAGCTTTGGTTGAGAATGCTATGAGTCGTGGATGTTTCTACAATGTTGATGATGACAAGGACTTGGCTAAAGCCATCTTAGATGTGAAGAAAGAGAATAATGAGCTTGATGACCTGCTTGACGGAAGCAGTGTACTTTTCAGAAATGCTAGGTGGAAGGTAAAAAGCTTTTGCTCAACAGTATTCTATGGCTACATTTCTTTTTCAAAATAAACATTAAGTTTCAAAGAATTTGTGACAACATATCTTATTGTCATGCTATGGTCTTTTCAGGTTCTTTTCAGTGACAACTTCCTGAACTCTTTCCGAAAGCTGACATCACTCAGGACAAAGATGTCCATCATCAACCTTCTGTCAAAACTCTCCAGTGGCTGGAGACCAAAGAAAAGAAATGTGGATATAATTTGTGAACATTCATCTCATATTGTGAGACAATTTAAAGCTGACGATTTCTATGTCATATGCACGACTGATATTGTAAAGGAAGAGAGATACATCCAAATCCTGAAGGTATGGGATGTATTGCCTTTAGGGGATGTGGCAAAATTGGTGAAACATTTGGACAGCATATTCGAGACATATAGTGATGATTTTATTAGTCGTTGCAATGAGAAATGCATTGAGGGGTAAGTCTGATCATTTCTTCTTACTTAAGATAGGTAGCATATTGCTTACTAAATTATAAAGCATCTCTTTTCCGGATAGATGACTAAAATATCTTGAATTGATCTTATCCCCCAATTTTCTTTCATTTCACATGCCTCTTCCTGTTATAGGGATCAGGAAGTTCCGAAGACCTGGCCTGTTGATGTTGTGGGCTATCGAAGTTCCTCTGCATCTTCCAACAGTGTTCCAGCACCGGCTGTGCATTTGGTCAGTGCAAACACATCGTCTTTGGAGTATGACTGGGAAGGACGCAATTCTGCCCCAGTGAAAGCTCAAAAAACCAATGATGTGAAGAGGGATGGGCAGCCTGTCGGTAGGAGCTGGTTAATGGCCCTCGGGGTTGGGGCGGTGCTTGGTTTCCTGGTGTGGAAAATGAAGTAATCCATATATGGTTTCCTGGTGTGGAAAACAGGAACAGGGCAATGAAGAGGGATTCATCTCTTCTTGCCACTCCCTTTCTATTTTGCTTACCTCTGGACTTGCAATTGCCCTGTTCCTGTTTTCCACACCAGGAAATCAATACCTAAGTAATCCACCTTCTTGTATATACATGTGGAACTTTTTAGGATAACAGTTCTTAGAATTGAAGTGAAACAGATCTCCCAGACAGGAAGGTCATTACTCTATAAATTTCCTGAAGTTCTATCAGTGAATCGTCATGAAAATGTACTGTTCCTCACTTGACTGCAATTGTTGTTCCTTCTTTTTCACCTCTCTGAACCTTTAATTCTCTCATGCCACGTGATAGCCTAAGCAGTTAAAGAATGAGAAAGAAAATGTATCTTATTTACTTACAGATCATCTTGATATAGAAGTTTACCTGATTGGAGTGAAAATACGTTACGAGATCCAGCCTGTGACAGCATTTGTCCATATGGGAGTGTACATAATTTATCTGTTGGTACCTTCACCAGATGAAGGACGACTCCGTCACCGGAAAACTCTCCTATTTGCAGATGGATAAGCACAACAGTGAAGCCAAATCTGGATCTTGATGGAGGATAAAGGATGACATTACTGTAAGATTTGAATACTGGAACAAATCTTACAATGAGTCACCTCCCGAACAGCTTTTGTTATGCTAAGAACTCGTCTCCACTCCATGGCTATATGATTTCGGGCCTCGGTATTGATTGAGCAATGTCAATGTTGTAAAATAATGCAGAAACTGTCGAATTTTGTAAATAAATTAATGTGTAATCACCAGAGAGGTAAAACAAAGAACACAAGAGTGTCGGTTCCTACTATATGAAGAGAGTAGACAACAAATAATCTACTAAGAAATCGGAGAATTGCTGAGTTATAATTGCTCAGACTCGAGTGTTTGCCAGCCTTAAATTATACCCAAAACTCACAGTACAAAACCACCCTTGAGTTCAGAGCTTCCTTTTTGCGCGTTTATGTTGAGCTCCTCTAATCGTGCAGCAACGATAAAGCGCTTCGCTTGTGCGGCCAATCTAAGAAGCTCCTGTTGCTGTCAAGGCAAAAGAGATGTGTCGTGTCATCTAATTTGGGCGCATGGATTCAAATTCAAGACATAATTTAACAGTCGACACTCGAAATTGCTGGTGAGATTAGCTGTTGTCGGACCGCCGAGATGGATCCTCGGAAAGCAAGTAGCGTAGCAATGCACCTGCTTTGATTTGGAAGAACTAAGGCGGCATTCTGTGTACCTTGAAGTTGGATGTAGTTTTGATGTCCTGAACTTGCTTAGCAAAAGCTTTGTCAAAATCCGATAAATTTACCTTATTTAACCCGATTATTAAATATAAGAGAAAATCGATTAACATGCTCTAAATTAAATTTAATTGTCAAAATGTGGAGAACCACGTGTCAAAAAAATAAGTGAACATGTAATAACCTATCTTAACGATTTCCATTGGACTAAAGGCTGAAAATGACAATTTTATTCATTCTTAATGAAAGAATATAAGAAAAGGAGATATGATATCCAAATAATTTGATTCCTTTTCAATGAACTGTCGCTATCTTAATAAAGAAGAACGTGAGGGCTCAAGAGATTGGTGACATGAAAACCGATTAAGTTGGGAAAGAAAAATCATCCTAGATTCTTAACCTAGTACATAAAAATCGACTTATGTTTCATTCAGTCTGTTTATCCGTAAGAGATCCAACTTGACCCACTTGAACTCATTTTTAAAAATCGGGGAAATACATTTTTTGTCCCTATGTAGTGTTTCATTCATTCCATTTATTCGTAAGAGATCCAGTTTGACCAACATATACTCAATTTAAAAAAAAAAAAATTGGGTAGTGACCGGCAATGGATTAGGCTGCAACAAGTCATATGCAGCGTTCCCACAAAAGACGATTACATCTCAGATTCAGACCACTGGTCGCGTGGACACCCTTGGGTCGAGGGACATTCCCCTAGTAGAATGCCGGAATCAAATAGCTTTGTGCCGGCAATGCATATCCATCATTTAGGATTACAACGCCAACAGAGTATGTGGGCGGTGTGACCAGATAAACGAGCAAATATCTCATTTAGGCTTCTTTTGCTTAGGCCAAGTGCCGATGGACAACGAAACCTGAAAACTTCCACTCAGCCTCCGAAACTTCCAAACCGGGGTGTGCGAGCAAGCCGCGGAAGTGGCTGTCTTCTAGGCCACCGAAACGGGCGGAAGGCCCCATTCGATGCTTAAAGACAGTCAAGGCCGAGATCTGGTAACTTCTGAATGGAGGAAAGCTGCTCAAACCTATGTCATAAGCACTGCAGATCTCAGATTCCTGGAGGAGAAGGCAACTGCCAAAGCAATCTACTCAAAGAAGGGAACTAAATCAGGTCTTGGTACCATGCTAGGCCATCAGCGCCCAACGGGATAAGAGGGATCTTAAGCAAAGCTTAACTGGGGCAAATGTTGGCGGCCATCGATGATCACGGTCGACATGCATGGTGCGAAAACGATCTCTTCCAAGAACCTGGTTCGAGTTCCAATTACGGGATGACTTCGAGGTACTGAGGGATGGGACACCCAGCAACTCAAAGGGGCAGCTTGTTGATGTCCCTCGAGACATTGAAATTTCAGGACTCCATTTCCAAGTGCCATATACACTGATTTGCTTTTCAAAGTTGATTTGACCTCTTATATTTAATATAAAATTGTTACGATACGACTTTGGTGTCTTTTTTTCTCCGCATACATAATCGTGCTGCTGCCGATGATGCATTATCGAATCAAATAACGAATGGTAAAACAAAAATCTGGCCACTCATTGACATGATCATATATAATAATCGAGCCAGAGTTAGACCCTTTTGAATCCCAATTTTTTGTAAGTGGGACTGATTTCATCTCCTTTACACATGTTGGAAGACCATTTATAGTAAAATAAAATGTTAGGCTGAACATTTCTTCCAAATCTCTTTCTACCTTTTATTTGCTTTGATAAATTACAAGTTATGAAGATCGCTTACGTGCAAACTTAATCATTAGTAAAATTGGGTGACGTGGTTCTCATGGCCCCTTCAAGACAATATATATTATAGATTCCCAAGTCAAATGTAGACTGTAGTCATAATTTTGAAATGTCTGTACTTCTCAAGGGGTTACTCTAGGTCGACCAGTAATTCCTACATGTCTGTATCAATGTTTCCAGCATTTGTCCAACATGAACTTGATCTATCATTTTGTGGAATTTACGCCAAACATAGATATGTTTGCCTCGTCATTTGTCTCAATAATAGGTATTGTAGAAGTATGTAAGGTTAATGGGGACAGATTTTCCTCGGCTTTGAGAATGAAATGCGAGATTGCCAACATGGCTTTTTGAAAAGCCGTTCGTCTAAAGAATTCCAGACTTTTACTAAAGCGATATTCCCATCGCATCTCTTTTTCTGGACGATTTACTAGACGACAATATGAAGATTGGGCATTAGATAACTTTAATAATGTTTGATAGTATCATATTGTGACACTATCAAGGAACGTATCAATCAGAGTTGGGCATGTGCAATATACTTGTCGAAAATCATTGTGAAAGGAAACACGTGAAACAAAGTGTAGATTTTTAATTCGTATTATCGTATTGAATTGATGAAAACATAGAAAATGAGTGGTGACTTTATAATAAATCAAAATAAAACTAAATCAAAGCAAAAAATAAACTCACGCTCAATAGGATTTATATAGTTCATAATTATTATAGCTCGTTAGGGATGGAAATAGTTAAGGGACAGTAGAAATTACGTAATTGATTCTCTTTTTGGTTAAAAAAAAATACTCAATGATAAACATTTTTAACTGTTCAGATCACATCTAGTTGGCGGCTCAATTTTTTGAGATACCTCTAATTATCTATAGTTTTAAGTCTCAAATTTCTAGGTAATCCTATGAGAAGTTTTTGTAATAGTACATCAATATAGATGCTCAAAATTTAAAATCAACCAAAGTTGGATCTAACAGCTGAGCCTACCTCAAGCGAGGCTCCACCTTGCTAGATTCGGCAAGGCTAAGCTGTCACGATGAAGCACAGGTGGAACGGCACCGGAGGTTGGACTGGCTTCGGCGGCGTGACAACGGCGGCTACGCACGTGGGCGAAGAGGAAACGATCCCCCCTCTTCCTCTCTCTCTCTCGCTTTCCCTCTCGCTCGCGGTTTCGTTCTCAAGTCTTCCGTCTTCTCACGTCCATGGCCGGTTTTGTTCCTCTTTTGATTGACTAATTTAGTCAACAAACACAGGTGTGGTGGCGGCAAGAAGCGGAGCCAGGTGGAGAAGACGTGGGCCTTCATCCGGGCCTTCTTTTGCCAGCGCAAGAGGAGCTGCTGCGTGGCCACCGCTTGGTCGAGGTCCTCGGCTTCGCTGTCCAGCTGAAGAGAAGCCGTTCTTTTTTTGTTGACTGCATGGGTCAACATAGGGGATCCCGGTGGCAGCAGGAGGCAGAGACGGGTGGGGAAGACGTGGACTTCCACCGAGAATTCTGGCCAGCACTTCCCTTTCCTCATGCACGAACGTGTCTTCATTTGTTGCATGGGTCAACACCCTCTTTCGTTGACTCCATTTGACGTGCACATGGCCACATGCATTTTAATGTCTTTTTTTTCTTGCATGGAGAAGATGTTGCGGACGTACGCATGGCCGTTGCATGCTACAGGCCTTCAGCTCGGCCGATTTGCCAAGTCGCTCGGGATTTGGACATGTGCATGAAGATGTCGGGTGCTTGCATGAAAGGCTTGTTTTAGAAAGGTACAAATGTGGAAGGGGCTGGTCTCGTGAGTAATGTAAGAAGATTTTTGACGAGAGGATAAGCTATATGAAAATCGGATCGTCTCGACGTGGCAAAGACGTGACCACGAGGGTACGTCATAAGACCATCACGAAACGTGATGTCTCAGTCTGGTGATGGAAATGATGCAACGGCGGTCGAAAGTGGCGCCAATGACGTAGTCTGACGACAAATTCATCAACCTGTCATGAACCGTTACGTACTTAAGGTCCAGCGAAATCTGAATGTCACATAAGCTCTTGCTCGACGCCGACAAGCTTAAACCTCGCTAGAGGTCAAATCTTGAGCTCAGGCTCCCTGACCTCTAGCTAGCTCAAATCTTGCCAAATTGATGAGATTTGAGCCTCACCAACGCCAGAGGTTGGGGAGCTTATCCCTTACTTGTGGTGGGTTGCCAACTATCATGGTGATAGCCATCAACTGTGAAAGAAGGAAAAAAAGAAAATAAAAGAAAAGAAAAATAAAAAATTATAAAAAAAATAAAAAGTCAGAAAGTTTTAAAAAGATAAAAATGACTTGATTATGATTCATTTAAGCTTGTTAGGTAACCTTATTAATACACATTTAAGACCCATTAAATTGTTAGTAACCCATTTATAACCTTCTTAAGTTGGGAAAGAGGACCTCTCCAAAGTGCATAGGGGTCCTGAGTGGATTGGACAATGTCATCTACACCTGTAATTTCATTATCTTTGGATGACGTAGCTTGTCTGAATTGCCTGAGTGCTTCCTTGGCTTCTGGTGCTAGGTCATAATAATCACATGCAGTGGGTACATTATAATTCCATACATCTTCATGAATGATTTTGTTTTCTTGGCACAAAATTATCTGGAGTTCTCGGTACTGGTGTTCACAAGATCTAACAAATCTTGGATAAGATTTGTGAATTCGAGCTTCTCTGCAGTCCAAATGAGGTTTGTAGGATGTGATTTCTATTTCCAGTGGGGCATTAATGATGTTGTCATTATTTCTGAAAAAAATGCCATGGACGTTGGAAAAATAGGATGGTGTGGACTTCAGGATTTGGTGTCGTGGTTCTTAGTTCTTTCTCCAAAAGATGTTTCCAGTGAGTAGGAGGATAGAACCAATTGAGAAAGTCTAAAAGATTTTGATCACTTTCTCTTTCAATATTTCTCCCGAATAAGAATATCCTGGTGAGGTTGGCGATGAATCTTCTAGTTGGGATTTTAATAGCTATCAAGTACTTATTGGTTAAGTACCATAATAGGGTTTTGAGCTGATCAGGGAAATCATCTTCTTTCCAGATAAGAGGATGTATGAATGGATATTTCGAATTTAATCCACAAGGATAAAGAATCAAACCTTCATTGAATCTGAACAGATCTATGTGGCATTACCACATGAGATTTTCCAGATTTTTAGTGAGATTATCATTCTGGATTTGTTCAATAATCTCCTGGGGATATTTCCAGCTTGGCAAATATTTGATCTTCTCAATCTTGTATTTTACGCCATGATTGAGTATGTGGAAAGCAGGTCTTTTGATGTACATGTTGATTTCGGCTGGTGCTTTTGGTCTTGACAAGAAATCAGCAAGCACATTCTTTTTTCCGAGAATATGTTTGGTTTCAAAAGAATATTTTGAAAACCATTCAGCCCATCGAAGCAGCTGAGAATTTGGGATATGCTTTTGTTTAAACTTGGTCATCTAAGGAAAAGATGACATATCTAATTCCACCAAGAAATGATGATCGATAAGATGGAATTTAAACTTCTTGATTCCATTTTTTACTGCTAAGATAAGTAGAATGGTAATGCATTTCAGCTTGAGAAAACTTTCCACTTTTGTGAGCACAAATGTGTCTCTTACCATCAATTTCTTCAAGCAAGATGGTTGTCCAGTATTCATCACTGGCGTCTGTTTGGAGAATTCTTTTACCTGTTAATGGTATCTTTAATAGTGGGAGATTCTGCATAACCTCCTTAAGTTTAGCAACTACTTTAGTCTGAGATTTTCCTCAAGGTGGGGGATTCTTCTTTAACATGGTCTGGAGTGGAATCAGTAGCTTAGCAATGTTTGAGACAAAATCCCTGAGATAATTAATTATCCCAAGAAATTGCTGAACTTCTTTCTTCATGAAATTCTCATCAGGAAATTTTAACAGTTCTTGAGCAATATGCGGCCCTGGATAGTATGTACTATTGTTGAGGTGCATACCAAGAAATTCGATTTCTGTTTTAGCAATATTTAGCTTTCGATGAGAAAGCATAATGCCATGCTTTCTGACAATTTCTACGAATTGTTCAAGGAGTTGGCAAAGTGTGACTGTTCATCGGGATCAGAGTAAGATATCATCAATATATACTGCAGCACTTGAGAGAATTGGTTGGAAGATACAACACATGGCCTTTTGGAAAAGGGATGGTGCTACCTTTAGGCCAAAAGGAAGAACTTTCCATTGAAAGTGCTGGTTCGGAATACAGAATCCTATTTTGGATCTGTCTTCAGGATGGATGCCCAGTTGCCAAAATCCGGCTTTGAGGTCGAATTTGGAATAGATATGGGCCTTTGTTAACCCAATAAAGAGGGAAACTCTTGATGGTAAAGGGAATTTATCATCTTTGAGAAAAATGTTTAAAGGTTGATAGTTGATTACCAATCTCATTTTTCCTCTATTCTGCTCAGCACACTTATTGACATAGAATACTTCACAAGCCCATTGAGAGTTGGAGATTTCAATAAGGCCTTGTTGCAATAGTTCTGAGCATTCCCTTTGAGTTAAAGCCAAGTGTTTTGGCTTCATTCCCATGTGACTCGCCTTGGTTGGATTTATATCTTCATTTTTCTTGAAATGAAAGCGAACAAAGAATTATGGGTTTTCCCACAAAAGATGGGAACACTTTTGAGCGAATTTCGAATGGGATTCTGAGTAAGATTCTAACAATTTTTGCATGATCGGGTCTAATAAACTCATCTGAATGGAAAAAAGTCTCTGAATATTGACGAACTCAGAGAATTGGTCCTTATGCCTAAGACATTTTCCAGGAATGATGCAAAGTTGTGAAATTTGGGTCATGACATCCCAACCAATGATTAGGTCTTTATTAGGAAGATTGGATCCGAAAATTTTTGTGGTTGTAGAACACTGGGGGAAGAACTGGATAGTCACAGGAGTGGTTCTCACATTTGTGGAGAAAGTATCTCCTAAGGCAGAGTTGAAATATCGGACATATGGAGTCCAATATTCTTCAGGAAGAACTTTGGTATCCAAAATTGAACAACTTGCTCCGGTATCAATGAGGGCAATAACAGTGATAGGCTTAGCAAACTTTGAGGTGAAGATTTTTACAGGGAAATGGGGACAGTGAGTTTGACTTGAAAATATGTCAAAGCTTTGTTCTGCAGATGTGGGTGATATGTGAAAAATGTCTTCAAATTCTGAATCTGAATCTGTTTCGCTGGAAGTGTTATAACATGGAATAACACAAAGAGTTTGTTCAGATGGTTCTTCATCAACATAGAACAATGATTCGATATTATCATTTTCAAGAGAAATACATGTTTCGTTCTCAATTTGATGTATCAAATGATGCTGACCTTTTCTGGCTTGGGAACAGTTTTTGGCAAAATGTCATTTTTTATTGCAGATGAAGCAACGATTCGACTTTTTATGGCCCGTGCGATCCTTTCTTTTCCGTAGGTATCGCAATTTCTTCTTTCTTCGGAAGTTCTTGTGGCCATGTTTGGACTTTTTCATCCAGAACTTCTTGAAGTGTTTCTTCTTCCGGGAATACTTACCACAAGTACCATCGCAGTCTTGCTTGGAACATTTGATTTTCAACTTCTGGCAAGAGCAAGCTGTCTCGAGACTTTTATCATCTGTGATGTAGGAGCGGACCATCTGATACTTTAGACATATTTCTTCAAGGCATAGATGGATTTCTTGTTGTATTTCTCCCAAGGGAATATCATGTACTCTCCTTTGTCTTCCAAAAAAGGATCTTTCAACCATCTGGGATAGTTCTTTAGGGATGGAAGTCAAGAAAACATGCTTCAGATTTGAATCAACTCCAATTTGATAAAAAAAACTGAAGCATTATTCGATAATGCTTATCAAGATGTTTCTTCTGGAGAGAGCAACATTTTCTTTCAAAAAACTCTCTTCTTTTCATCTCTATGAGGTCGGTGGGTTTTCCCACAAAAAAGTGATATAAGAGAGTAATGGCATGGCTAAAGTCTAATGACATCAGAAAATGAATCTAGTCTTGTTCTGACACTGATTTCCACCAAAGCTTGAGGCTTCCTGTGAATCTCGTGATAAAATTGTAAAGGACATCATTCATATCATGGTTGGTAATGGATTGAGTGTTCAACCAAGTATGAAATTCCTCAAGTCTTTCTGGCCATTTATGATAGGAGATATCATCGATGGTGAAAAACTGTTTTGATGCCATGGACACATGATTTCTCGGATTGTCCCGAACAATCTCTAGGTCAGAGTAATTTGATTCCATTTCCTGATCTGGAGGATTAGCCATAAATATGGATGAAGTTACTGGTACAATAGGAAGGGAATCATCTTCAGGGATTGAGAATGATGAGGAGGATGAAAAGGATATTGGATCGGATTCAGTATCAGAGGTGGTAAGAATAGTTTGTTCGGCTGGAAATAGAGTCTGATCATTTGGAAGGGTAGGATCAAGCTTTTGGACAGGATCAGGATATTCCTGAAAACTCAAATTCTTTAGAAAGGATTCTTATGGATTTGCTAGCATCATCTGATCTGGCTTTTCTCTTATGACAGCCGAGCTTGATTATTCATGAATTTTCTCTTTTCCTCTTTCCTTTTGAATTTGATTCAACTTTTTGAGATGATTTCGTACTTCTGCCATATCTGGTTCCTTTCTGAAAGAATCTTCTGGAATGGTAGCAAAGATAGACGTCTGGGGTGGTGGAGGTAAGTACCCAGTTCTTACTGGAGTTGCAAATTGATCAAAAGGTCTGAACCTTCCTTCTTCAAAGAGTTGGATTTGTCTTTTGAGCTTTTCTATCTCCGGCTTTGGGCTCTCTAGATGATGGTACCCAAGATGTTGTCCTGATTCCAAGGCATTTAGCCTTTTCTGGAACTCAAAACCATTTTCTTTGTGGTCTCATCATACTTTCGAAGATCTTGTTGCACATTTCCAATCTTTGAATCAATTGCTTTGAAAGCATTGTTTTGTGCTAACAGAGTCTTTGATTGCCAATTTAGAACAGCTTCAAAGCAAAGAGCAGTCTTTTTCTCTGTCTCCCATGTTCATCCACATAAGTGGGGGTAGGTATTTTGGGAACATGGCGGTATCTCGTCTTGCGAATCAATGAATTTATCTGGGGCAGGAAATGAAAGTTTAGAACTTTTCGACAAGAGGGGGAAAGTCGGTATCATGAAACATGGCAATGGAGGAAATGGGTGGTGTTTCGATGGGGCTTCAAGTGGATAGGAATGTTTCTTGGCCCACTTTAAGATTGGCTTATAGAACAGGGAGAGAACTTGTTTTTCTGAGGAGGAGATGGTGGAGGTGATCTTGGTGGATCTGGTGAAACCTGTGGTGTAATACTAAACTCTGGTGGTGAAGGTGGTGCATAAGAAACCATAAACTGGTATTTATCGCATTCACCAAGAGTATCTACTGAGGTGTCTCCGTTTAAGTATCTTTGGTACACCTTATCCTTTGGCTTTTTCCGTCGAGGTGGAGGTCTATCATATGGATTTACCTCATCAGGAGAATTTGTACAATAGGAACATTGGCAAAAAGGATCCCAAAAACAATGACCATACTTGTCTCTATAGTAATGGACAGGATGTCCATCACTATTAAAGTGTCGGATAAGTTTTTTTGGATCTGACTCGGAAATTGATTCAGGAACACATGGTTCAATCATAAAGAGGGTCTAGAAGATAGAATGACTTTCTTCCTTTTCCTTGCCAAATTTGATGGAAACAGTTCCATCTTTTTTTCGGGACGAACTCAGAGTCCGTAGACTGAAAAGGCTTGTTATGCTGATGTAGCTTTTCGTAGTTGGTAATCCAAGTTTCTGGAAGGAGCTTGGCCAACGTGTCCTTCAGGATCTGCCTAGGAACATGAATGCATGATGCCTGATCATTCTGCATGGAAATAAACAAAGCATCTTCGTTACCATTGTTGAAGTTTAGATCAAGAGCATGGTTCTATACTCGATAAACCATCTGGTAATACAGAGTTGCAGCTACAGAGTAATGGACAGGATGTCCATCACTATTAAAGTGTCGGACAAGTTTTTTGGGATCTGACTCGGAAATTGATTCAGGAACACATGGTTCAATCATAAAGAGGGTCTAGAAGATAGAATGACTTTCTTCCTTTTCCTTGCCAAATTTGATGGAAACAGTTCCATCTTTTTTTCGGGACGAACTCAGAGTCCGTAGACTGAAAAGGCTTGTTATGCTGATGTAACTTTTCGTAGTTGGTAATCCAAGTTTCTAGAAGGAGCTTGGCCAACGTGTCCTTCAGGATCTGCCTAGGAACATGAATGCATGATGCCTGATCATTCTGCATGGAAATAAACAAAGCATCTTCGTTACCATTGTTGAAGTTTAGATCAAGAGCATGGTTCTGTACTCGATAAACCATCTGGTAATACAGAGTTGCAGCTACAGAGTCAGCAGTTTGAGGAGCTCCAGTGAGCTGGACCTAGACTTTTAAGAAAGAGAGTAGCTGGGGGTCTGAAAGGGCGATGTTGAAGTTTGGATACAAGGTTACAAAGACTGTTCTAGCATTCAAAGTAGTTTGAATGGTACCAATGCAAGCATGCTGACATTGTAAAAATCTGGTATCTAACAACGCAATTCTTGCCACAACGAGCAAACCTTTACGACTATGAAATGTGAGAGCAAGACGAACAGCGCCATAATGGACATGAGTATATCCCTGTTGAGTCCATTGTCTGGGGAACTCAGGAGGAATCTGAAGAGTAACAAAGTACTCCTTTTCAGTAGCAAGAATGGAGTGCCGGTCGAATTTGGAGGATTGGACGTACTCCTTTACTTGCTTTGGGATTTGATGAATAAGTTGGCGAATGGAGCGGATGGGTGAAAATGACGAGTTGGGTTTAGCAAAAGCGGAGTATGGGTTCATGAGAGGGAGTTGGGTTTCAGAGATCTTAGTTTCATCACTAAGAGAGACTTCATAGAGATAGTCTATCTTAGAGGCATTAGAAACTCAGAAGTCTGAAGGAGCTGAGGATGATGGAGCAAGAGAGACAGGTGCTTCGAGAATTTCAGGTTTTGTGGACATGATGTAAAGAGATCTTCTCAGCACTGGATTCACCTACTAAGCGCATGGAACGGATAATATTACAAGTTAAACCATAGCCCTGATACCATGAATGGACCTAGACCTAGAACTAGGGAAGGAATAGTCAATTTTCTGCATAAATAAATAAATAATAATAAAAAGAGTATATAATTAATTTATACTAAAAATATCAATCCAACATTTGTTAATATCATTTATTGTTTTAATTTGACAGAAATTGAAGGAGAAATTCAAAAATTGCAAACATGAAAGAGTAAACTTGAAGGAACATGTCCCGTTTTCTTATACTTGTCGGAGATTAGTGAGATTTCTTATAGTCCTAAACAGAGTTCGGAGTTCATGATATAGACTAGCTTGAAGCTCCTCTGCAAAACAAGGTTCGAGAAAAATGAAAATCCAAGACAAGAACTCTCGAAGTGTGACCAAAAGAAAAGGAAATCACTAAATTCGCCACGGAAAATGTGAGAGATAACTCACAAGCCAATAACATAAACCAAAAGAGATAACTCGCAATTGATGCTTGCGAGAGGTAGAAAGAAGCAAAAAAAATTATAAATTAAGTATGTGGGGGCAACGGAACGACACTGACGAGAAGATGGGCATTCCATTGTCACTCACGAGAAGATCAGAACTTATAAGTGAGAAACTTGACAGTAAGAATTTTCCCCTTTATTTTTATTTTTTTCATTATTTTTCATATGTTTACATTTTGACCCTTCAAGTATTGAATTTTTTTAAAAATTAACCCCGTGTGTGTCGGAATCGCGTGTCGAAATTTCAGACTCGCGTGTCAGGAAGAGTTGACCACGTGTCGGATTTTCCAACACTCGTTGACTGCATGTCGGAACGTGTCGAAGCGTTGGACACGACACGAAAGTTTCCGGAGAATATCGGTGCTTCTTAAGTGATGCGTTGGTTCACCTTGCACATGTAAGCCACGGCAGTCCAAAATCTCCACAATTAAAATTTAAAACGCAATAATGAAAAAAAAAAAGAAGATTTGCGCATTTAATTTGAAATCCATCATTTTTTATGTGTAATAACGACAATCTAATTGTATCACTGGATTAATGAGACTGCGCTTCACGAATTGCATTTTGTAATTGCTCCTTATATTAAGTTATTTATACATCAACATTAGAAGAGAAACTTGAATACAATTTACAAAGTTTTCAGTCACATGTCTACTTATTACAAGCAAAGCCCTATAGCCCACGCAATATAACCTCATATTAGACTAATTGAAAATCTTTATATCTTATTTTATTAGACAATCATGTAAAACGGTAAATTTTAATCTTAATTAATGCAGTACACATAAAAAAAAAACTCTTATAGCACGATGACAATGAGTCCTACAAATTACAAATGAATTGAAGCTTTAAAACATAATATTTATTTATCATCATGTCAATGACTCATTGTACTTGAATTGATTCTCAAACTTATCACATCTCTTTAGCTTTCGACGTGAAATCGGTTGAATTTTGTGAGACTAACGACTTGCTTTTTAAAAGCTTTAACTCTATTGGCCTTTTATTAAAGTGATGTTCCTATCACATTTCTTTTTCGATGGGGATTTATCGACATTGATTTGCGCATCACAATATTTGGAAATGTTTTGTTTTGAAATTTTATATAAGAATGCATTAACCAAGGCCGGATGTTTTAAATGCACTTATTGAATATATATCACGCAAGCTGAGCTCAAAACAATGTCAGTGCACACTTTTTAATGTATATTGTCGTGCGGAAACAATCAAGACCTAGAAAATAATTTGCGATTTTATAATTAATGGAAGTAGAACTTAAAGCAAAGTGAAAGAATTACTCGCATTTACTTCCCTAAAACACACTCTCAATAAAGTTCCGGAAGTCCATAAATATTATAACTCGTTATGGAGAAAAATAACCGAAAGATGACAAGAATTACCAGTTTGATTCTTCTTTGATTGCAGCCTTGCATTGTCGAGAAGTTGGCAAAACTAATGAGGAGGAGGCATCTCTAACTATCTACAATTTCGATATAGGGTTAATATCACAGAAAATTCAAAATTGGTACATATGCGATAAATTTATTTTGCTAATTTTTTATCATAAAAAACCAAACTGATACATTCATGACAAATTTACTCTCTGTTAGTTTTTGTTAAATTTTACCATTAAATTGTTGATTTCAATGTTGTGGTACTTAGAATGAGTATGCCGGTTTGAAGTTTTATTTTTTTTTTTATCACATATATTTTGATTTGTGTTTTTTTCGTGGTATTAATCAAATTTAATATAAACTAATTGAGGGTAAATTTATTATAAATGTATTAGTTTAAAGTCTTTGACAGTTAAAAAATTAATTTGGGACATGTGTATCGGTTTGGAGTATTTGGTGGTTAAAAATTCAATTTAGGGTAAATCTAAGGTTTTCCATGATATATATCAATATGGATGCTCAAAAATAAAAGTCAAGTGATTGAAGTAAATGTTCACATTCATCGTTGACTTCTAGTTAGGAAGATGACACAAACAGTTTCTAAACTTTCACTTAATGTGCAATTTGATCCATAAACTTCCAATTTGTTCAATATAATTCTTGAATTTTAGCTCATTGTATAATATAGCCCATGAATTATTCAATATAATCTTTGAACTTTAGCCAAATATATAATGTGGTCCCTAAATTTTTTATTTGTTCAATGTAATCCTTAAATTTTTTATATATTTTTTAATATCGATGTAATGCCTAGTCTTGAATCAATGGAAGGATTATGTTGAATATTTTCATACAGTTCAAGAACCATATTAAACATATATCAAAAGTTCATGGACTCCATTGAATAAATAAAAAGTTTATATATTGGGCTAAAATTTAAAGATCATATTAAACAAATTAAAAATTCGGGACCAAATTGCACATTATATGAAAGTTGAGAGATTGTTTATGTCGTCATCTCTTCTGGTTGAGATTCATCCAATTTTTTCATCTACTTATTATTTCAGTATCAGCAGATAATTTTAATATCTTAAAAATTAACGTCACTCATGCCATGATACGCTTCCGATATAAAACAGTCGACGAAGCTTAGGTTGCAAGAAACCGAAACATTGAAAAAGCGGAGAAAAGCGGGAATCTTTACATGCACCTGGGCAGTAAAGAAAGCCATCAGACCGTGTTCGGAAGACGAGGTACCCCCATCTTTTCGCCTTTCGTAGACCTCGAATGGTTGGTTGACGAAAAGACCTCGAGTTGCTTCTTTTAAGAGTCCATGGACGACCCCTTTACCTTCCCCGTGTCATTCTTCTTCGTCGCTAAGAATGCTCACTTCGGAGCTCAAGAAGGGCTGATGATGTCCGTACAAGCTTTGCCCAATATTTGCCTCGAAAGTTCCTTGAAACCTCAGAGCGATTTTTCCCTGGTGCTTTGATGGGCAAGAAAAGGGGAGAAAGAAACAAGTAGAAGATTTTAGTGCGTGGGTTCAGATGGGTTCGGGAGGGAGCACAAACATAGCGGTGGGCGTGGAGATAGCAGAAGGTGGTTTGAGCAGGAGGAGGAGACACAGTACCAATGACCTGACTGATTTTGTCTTCTCTTGGTCTCTTCACGACATTCTCAACGAAAACCTCTACCATGACAAGGTTTCTTTCTATTCTTCCCCGATCTTTGCTTTTTCTTTTTTTCTTCTTCCTTTCTTTTTATCATGCCCTTTTGGTTTATTTTCGTTTAAGTTCAACGACACCGTCGTGTTTACCTGAGAATTTTCCAATGATGTCTGTTCGTTCCTCTTTTTTTTTTTTTTTTTGGGTGCTTTTAGTAAGCCTGCCTTATAAGAACCTTGCATTCAACTTAGTAGAATAGAACCCTTTATGATTCTACTTTGTTCGGCAAGCTCGTTAGGCATTTTAGGAGTATATGTTATGTTTTATGGAATTTGGTCCAAGTATTTTTGAAATATCAAGGTTGGTTGGTCATATTTGACAATTGGCCGAGCTGTTTTTGTAGGTGGAGACTATACCGGATCAATTTCAGTCGGTCCAGGATTATCTCGGATCGTTTGTCTACCCTTTACTGGAAGAAACCCGGGCGAGTCTGTGCTCGAGTTTGGAAAATATTTCTTTGCTGCCTTTCACTGAGGTTATTGAATGTGTGGAATGCATGGGAAGTAGGAACTCATATGCTGTTAAGGCTGGTCGGTGGAGCAACGAATCCAACAGTCGTGGGAGGGAAACTTACAAAACTTTGCCTGGAGATATCTTGATTCTAACTGATGCTAAGCCAACAACTGTTCCTGATTTGGAGAGGTTCGGAAGAAGATGGGCGTTTGCATTAGTAAGGATGATTGGAAAAGACGATGAAGAGGATGAGGCAACGTCATCCACAAACTTTGAAGTGGAGACATTATTGGACCTTGAAGTAAATAATTCCTGGAAGCCAATGCATGCAATTTTCCTGATAAATATAGTCACTAACAGAAGGATATGGAATGTGTTGCATATGTCTCGAACTTGGATATTTTGAAGGAAATTCTCTGCACATATGTGGTGGTATGACTTTCCTTTTTGTACCTTCGGTCCATTTAGACTTGAAATTGCTATTATAATCATCTAAGCTTCAAAGCTTCATTTTACTCCTATCGATTTTTACATTTCTTCGGAAAATAAGATAAATGTTGCTTTAAGCCATGCTGTTGCATCAATGGATTAGGATGATTGTTTCTTTTAGTTGGTCTGTTTCATGATATGGAGATGAATGAATTATGTCTTGAACAGGGCAGATAACTTCCTTGGTGGCGACTTGCTCGTTAGTACTAGACCTTAAAATTTTCTATATTATACTTTTCATGGGATTTAAGTTTGTGCTGTGCAATGCTCTTTATATCATATTAACACCAATTAAGTTTCAGGACCTTCTACCATATTTACATGGTCTGGATTATCACAAGAAATGTGTTTTGGTTGCAGGCTGACAAAGTTTCTAATCTTTGTATTACAAAGGGTAATGGTTCTGCGAGTGAGAGCCTTGACAAGAGATTGAGCCATGATCTAAATGAATCCCAAAAAAAAGCAGTGGGGGCCTGTCTCAGGAAACTCCAATGTGAGAACAAGCCATCTGTCGAACTGATATGGGGTCCTCCTGGAACTGGGAAAGCTAAAACCATTGCTACACTGCTATTTACTCTCTTAAAAAGGAAACATAGAACCATTGTTTGTGCTCCTACAAATGTTGCCATCAAGGAAGTGGCATCTTGTGTTCTAAAGCTGCTAAAGCAATCCGATAGTGGTATAAGCACTGAAACGGGAAGTTTTCTCTGTTACTTTGACATGCTTATTTTTGGGAACGAGGAGCGGCTGAAAGTTGATTCCGACATTGAAGAAATATACTTGGAACATCGTGTAGAGTGCTTTTCTAAATTCACTAGTCTAACTTCCATGATAGATACTCTTGCCAAATGTGTCCGTCAATACCACATATTATTGGAAAAGGAACACACAAAAAGAAGCAAACCAGGAAGTGATGATGATGGGAGCGAATGCGGAAGCAGTGAGCTTAAATCATTTCTTGAGTTCTTCAGGGACCGATTCAAGGCAACTGTCCATCCCCTGCGGAGATGCCTTTATATTTTCTGTACTCATATATCCAGAACTAATTTCCAGAATATTACATCCCTCCTTAACTTACTAGATTCTTTTGAAACTTTATTATGTGGAGAGAAGTTGGATTCAGAGATGATGGAGATAACGCTTTCACGTGATGAACTTAGCCAGTTCTCATTTGAGACGTCCATGGGTCCACTATATAATTTATATATGAAGATACAGGAATGCCTTTCCATGTTGCTAACTGTTCATGATTCTCTGAAGGATCTAAAACTTCCAAACTTTACGAGTAAGGCCATGATAGCGGACTTCTGTTATCAACATGCTTCCCTGATTTTGTGCACCGCTTCTAGTTCATATAAGCTGTACTCTGTGAAAATGGAGCCTCTCAATTTACTGGTAATTGATGAGGCAGCCCAGTTGAAAGAATGCGAGTCAGTAATTCCTCTGCAACTCCGTGGTGTCAAGCATCTGATTTTAGTTGGAGATGAGTGTCAGTTGCCTGCCATGGTCGAAAGCAAGGTAATGTTAAAATGTCTGAAAAGGAACTTTGTATTTGGTTTTGAAAGATTTGTAATATCCTTCTCTTCATTTGAGCTTAGATGGGCTAAATGTTCTATACCTAATGCCCGTTGAATTTTATATCATGTTTTATTTTTACAGGTTTCTAATCGGGCTGGTTTTGGAAGGAGTCTATTTGAACGATTGAGTTCACTGGGTTATCCGAGTCAACTTTTCAATATACAATACCCGATGCATCCATCAATAAGTCTGTTTCCGAATTCAAAATTTTATCAAAACCAAATTTTGGACGGGACAAATGTGAAGAGCAAAAGTTACAGAAAAAGTCATTTGCCATGGCCGATGTTTGGCCCTTACTCGTTCATAAATATTCCTGATGGAGAAGAACAAATCGGTGATGATGGCTGTAGCCGTAGAAACCCTGTTGAGGTGGAAGTTATCTCGAGGATAGTGAGGAATCTGCACCGAGGTATGTCAAGAGAATTTTATACATATTGCTTCGAGCACATGGATTTTGCATGTATTACTTAATCATATAGGTGTAGATTATGATGGCTATCAATAGTTCTTTTCCCAAGATATTTCTTTCGAAGTTTTGCACCCCGCAAAAAGTAATATCACTGCAGTGATAGTTTCATTTCCTTTTCCTTGCAGCTTGGAATGGGTCAGAAGAAGATCTGACAGTAGGTGTCATGTCTCCTTACAGAGCTCAGGTTGCTGCGGTTCTAGCTAAACTTGGAAAAAAGTACGAAAATATCAAGGGCTTTATGGTCAAGGTGAAGTCAGTGGATGGATTCCAAGGGGGTGAAGAAGACATTGTTATAATATCCACCGTAAGATCAAACTCGCGTGGGAATATTGGGTTCTTGTCCTGTCCTAAGAGAACCAATGTTGCTCTTACCAGGGCCAGGTACTCTATCCTCTTAACTGTGTCAAATTACATTTTTAGGGTGATATAGCAAGTAAATCCCTGAGTTAATTTCCTATCTATAGGTATTGTCTGTGGATTCTGGGAAATGGGAAAACACTGACGAAAAGCGATTCTGTGTGGAAAGCTGTGGTTGACAATGCAAAGAGTCGTGGATGTTTCTTCAATGTTGATGATGACAAGGATTTGGCTAAAGCCATCTTAGATGTGAAGAAAGAGAATAATCAGCTTGATGATCTGCTCGACAGAAGCAGTGTACTTTTCAGAAATGCAAGGTGGAAGGTAAAAAACTTTGCTCAACAGTAATCTATGGCTACATTTATTTTTCAAAATAAGCATTGAGTTTTATAGAACTTGTGACAACATATCTTATTGTCATTCTTTGGTCTTATCAGGTTCTTTTCAGTGACAACTTCCTGAAGTCTTTCAGAAAGCTGGCATCACTCAGGACAAAGATGTCCATCATCAACCTTCTGTCAAAACTCTCCAGTGGCTGGAGACCAAAGAAGAGAAATGTGGATATAATTTGTGAACACTCATCTCATATCGTAAGACAATATAAAGCTGACGGTTTCTATGTCTTATGCACGACTGATATTGTGAAGGAACTGAGATACATCCAAATCCTGAAGATATGGGATGTATTGCCTTTAGAGGATGTGGTAAAATTGGTCAAACGTTTGGACAGCATATTCGAGACATATAGTGATGATTTTATTAGTCGTTGCAATGAGAAATGCATTGAGGGGTAAGTCTGATCATTTCTTCTTACTGAAGATAGGTAGCATATCACTTACTAAATTAGAAAGCATTCTTTTCCAGATAGATGACTAAAATATCTTGAATTGATCTTATCCGCCTATTTTCTTTCATTTCACATGCCTCTTCCGGTTATAGGGATCTGCAAGTTCCGAAGACCTGGGCATGTACTTTCGATTTTGTCGGCTATCGAAGTCCTAGTGAAGGTCAATTTGGGAGTAGTTCTGATGCTGGTGCTTCAGATCGTAGGTTGTATGTGGAGAATGTGAAAGTGAGCGAGAGTTTGCTTCTGATGAAATTCTACCCCTTATCATCAGATATTGTCAGAAATTTGCTCGATGACAGTGATGGTAATGAAGCAAGTCTTCCGTTTGAAGTAACAGAGCAAGAACAAGAGATAATTCTTTTCCCCAGAAGCACTTTTATACTTGGGCGATCTGGAACCGGTAAAACCACAGTCCTGACAATGAAGTTGTTTAGAAATGAGAAACTGCATGATGAAGCAACCAAGGGATTTCAGGAAATCCAAAGTGGTATTAGCCACAGCAAAGATGCCTCCCTGGAAATCAATGTAGAGGAAATTGGTGAAGGAGCAGAGGATTGTGTATTGCGCCAGCTTTTTGTGACCGTCAGTGCAAAATTATGTTTTGCGGTCAAACAACACGTATCTCAACTTATAAGGTACATAAAATGTCATGGGAAGATTTTTGAACAATAGAATAAATATTCTGCAATTTTTACAATGAACAAACATATGCAAGGGCTAATGGATATATGAATTAGTCGGGGAGAAGAAGATAAACCCCTTTCGCATGCTACTATTTTCCTCCTAGCGGAGAAGCACAACCAAGATACTTCATTTTATAGAGTTCGATAGGAAATATAACATGTGGCAAGAGCGCATGGGTCAAATCAGCACTTTGCCATGCTCGGGTGCTACCACTCGGATATAGCTGCTAGAAATTAGATTTAATCATTGCATGTTAGAGATTGACATCTTCTGCTTGCTGAAACTAAACATTAGTTTGTGCAGCAATATTCCTTATTTTGGTCTTCGTGCCACTTATTTAGTTTGCAATACCATTTTATTGGAAACTTTCAGATTAAATTTTGTGATTGTAGCATCATACGTATAAAAAGAAAATTGTCCTTTTCAGAACTTGTGCAATTATAACCAGAATCGAGAAAGGACCATGTGTTCTACAAATCTTGCTGCGGGGGAAAATTTTTATTGCCAGCGGATGTAAACGCTATCCGTGTCTCATAGTATATATCATTACAACCTTGGTGCATCAGCGTATTCTAATCTCCTTTTTGCTGTTAGTTACCTAAAAGTAGCAATTATGAGATTGCATGTGTAGTGGAGGTATTCCCATAAGTTTGTTAAAACTATATATTTCCATTTCTAATTGCTGGCTTCATTAATCCTGCAGCTCCAGCATTGGTGCAAAACATAGAGTTAAAAGCTCTTCAGTCGGTGAGATAGTTGATGATGCAGCATTATTCAAGGATATCCCGGATTCATTTTTAGATATATCTCCCAACTCTTATCCCCTTGTTATAACTTTTCATAAGCTTCTGATGATGCTAGATGGAACAGTTGGGGCTTCATTCTTTGAAAGGTTTCCTGATCTAAGGGAGTTTTGTCATGGCCAAACCTACAATTCCAGAGCAGTTGCCTTACAAAGTCTTGTAAGAGCAAAGGAGGTTACTTACAAAAAGTTTGGTGCAGTTTATTGGCCTCACTTCAATGACAAGACAAGAAGTAGGCTTGATCCTTCCAGAGTCTTCACTGAAATAATGTCCCACATAAAGGGTGGTCTTCCACCAGCAGATGGTTGTGAAGGCAAACTTGACAGACCAGCTTATGTTTCTCTTTCAGAAGGTCGCGTCTCCACTCTGAGTGTTCAGAGAAGAGAAGAAATTTATGATGCGTTTGAGAATTATGAAAAGATGAAAATGAAAAATGGTGAATTTGATTTGGCTGATCTTGTCAATGATCTTCATCGCCGTCTTTTTCGTGGGCAGTTTACCGGAAATTTGGTGGATTTTGTATATATTGATGAAGTGCAGGATCTCACCAAGAGGCAAATTTCACTGTTCAAGTATATCTGTAGAAACGTTGATGAGGGCTTTGTGTTTTCTGGTGACACTGCGCAAACTATTGCAAGGGGAATAGACTTCAGGTTTGAAGACATAAGGTCCCTTTTCTACAAGGAATTCTTGATGGATTCAATGTATGGACGTGATATCAGAATGGAAAAGGGTTGTCTTTCCAAAACTTTCCATTTGAGCCAAAACTTCCGCACTCATGCTGGTATACTCAAACTGGCGCAGAGCGTTGTTGATCTTCTTTACCATTTTTTCCCTTTTTGCGTTGATGCTTTGGACCCTGAAACTAGCTTCATAAGTGGCGAAGCCCCAATTTTACTTGACTCGGAGAATGAAGAAAGTGCCATACTATCAATTTTTGGCAACCATGATGTTAGTGGCAATTTCGTTGGCTTTGGAGCAGAGCAGGTTATTTTGGTTCGAGATGATCACTCTAGAGATGAAGTTTCAAACCTTGTGAGAGGGCAAGCCCTAGTTCTGACGATAGTGGAATGCAAGGGGTTGGAATTTCAGGTAGGTGTGTCAGGTTTGGATTGTTTGCCATGGGATTTTAGTGGTAGCAGCAATAGAGATTTCATGATCCTTTTTTTTTTTTTTTTTTTAATGGGTCATGACCAATTTGCTGCAAGCTGTTACTCTGTAAGAAGCATGGATTGGCATTTTCATTCTACTATACCCATTTTTGTATGTAGACAATGGCATCTAGATACTCATAACGTAGAATTTGTTTGGGCTCATGTCAACATCATCCTCTAGGTTAATAGACAATATCAACGATCTTGCGACTTTACGGCTGTTCTTGATAGGCTGGTGTGTTGAAATGAGTCCAGATTTTTTTTGCTAAATTTTTGAAAATTGTTCATGTATTCATGAAACTTGAAATCTGTCATTTTGGTCATAAATCAGATGTTCTGACCTGAAACTTTTTTGCCGTGACGTTGTGTAGGATGTCTTATTGTACAACTTCTTTGGCACATCACCTCTAAAAAGTCGGTGGAGGGTCATTTATGGATACATGAATGAGCAAGCTTTGCTCGATCACAGCTCTCAATGGTCTTCCCCAAGTTTCGATGACGCGAAACACAATATATTATGCTCTGAATTGAAACAATTGTATGTCTCAATTACTCGGACAAGGCAAAGATTGTGGATTTGTGAGAATGCCTCGGAGTTCTCGAATCCAATGTTCAACTACTGGAAGAAGAAGTGCCTCATTCAAGTTAGGTTGGTAGATCATGCCCTTGCAGAAGCAATGCAGGTCAGGAGCACGCCAGAGGAGTGGAAGTCACAAGGTTTTAAGGTTTGCTGTTTTTCTGTTCTTTTCTTTATTGTTTCTTTCCTCTTCAAGGAATTGTTATATTGGCCTCATTTGGAGTCAACATGATCTGTGAATGCTAGGGATTTTGGAATGACAATAATGACTGTAGAAGTATGACTGATCCTAAAAAAAGTGTGTAGAATGTGGACGTTCTATGGTACAAAGTATGGTGATCGATTTGCCAACTTTATTGGTCTTTTAATAATTTGGCCAATTGCTTCATTTAGACACAATGGTTAAACCATATGATATCAATTTTCCTTGAATCTTTATCGTTTTTTGAGGTTATCAGGTCAATGGCAGTGCCTTTTCTTGGTTCAAGGCTACACCACTGATTTTTCCAATAAAAGAGGACCGTGTTTTTCTATTTTTCTTCTTTTCACCTTCTCTGAAGAAGCTGCTGATCTCTCTTTTTTATTTAAAACTTTGCAAGCTCTTACATGAGGGTAACTACCGAATGGCAACGATGTGCTTTGTGCGAGCAAGGTACGAATATGGGGAGAAATTGGCTAAAGCCTCTGCTTTTAAAGCAGATGCAGATCTCAAGCATGTTTTAAGTCCAAAAGAGGCTTCTGACCTTCGAAGGCAGGCTGCAGAGATTTTTGAAGCAATTGGAGTGGCTGACTCTGCAGCGGAGTGTTTCTACATGTTGAAGGAATACGAGAAAGCAGGTATGATGTTTACTTTGTTTCAATTTCTTTCGAAATGATAAGATGGACAATTTATATGCTTTATGCTGCTTCTTTATAATTCTTCTTGTCGTAGTGATGTCAAAGCTGCCTAAGAACGAGGTAGTTTGACATCAATCTCAATTATCCTCTTATTAATAGTTTTTACATGCATGGTACCCTCTTGTTTATTCATATGATCAAATGTTCTCTCTCAAAATTTCCAACAAAAGAAATTCAGTCTGTCTTGTTTTTCCCAAATGGTTTTGGTGATTCGAATTTCGAGCAGCTGCAAATAACGTTGACTTCATGATTATGCCTTCGCTTTGAGAAGTTGATTATTTTATATATGACAACACGCCTCTGCACTCTTATGAGCTTGGAAAAATTTGAGCTGCAAAGTTCTTAACACTGACCACACCCATAAGGTTAGAAAAGCCGTGGCTATCAGTTGAATACTCCATATATACTATGGTTTATCAGCAACTTCTTGGTATTGTAGCCACCTCTGGACGTTGATCTTGTTTTGTATCTTGACATCGGACAATATGGTTGAGCTGTGCAAGAGCATCTCTGGCAGCTTCCAAATGTCCCTCTGCTAATTTTTATCTTCTAAACATCGTGAAGTTATTAAATCTTACGCAAAGATCAGGACACTAGAAATAGGACTAACGTTAAATTTTTTTGTGCTTCAACAGGTAGTATAATTATGGAAAAATGTGGAGAATCTGCTTTGCAGAAAGCTGGAGAGTGTTTTTCTCTGGCTGGGCACTACAGTCGTGCAGCGGAGGCATACGCAAGGGGAAATTTTTTCTCCAAGTGCTTGTCCAATTGTGCCAAAGGAGAACTCTTTGAAATGGGTCTGCAATATATTGGGAATTGGAGAAGGCTGGGAAATGAGGACAGGGAATAGTAAAGAAAAGTAAAGAAATAGAGAAATTGGAACAAGACTTTTTAGAGAGTTGTGCCCTTCATCACTATGACCTCGGAGACTACAGGGCCATGATGAAGTATGTGAAGGCTTTTCGTTGCATTGATTCAATGCGAAACTTACTCGAGAGGCTAGGATGCCTCGATGAGCTTATCAGTTTGGAGGAAGACTTTGGTAACTTTTCGGTGGCAGCAAAGATTGTGAGGATGAAAGGTGACATCCTTCGCGAGGCTGATCTACTTGGAAAGAGTGGACAAAACAAAGAAGCGTCAATGAATATCCTGTGGTACGTGTTATTCTGTTCCCTTTGGGCTCCCGGAAGCAAAGGGTGGCCCTTGAAGCAGTTTGCACAAGAGGAGGAGCTGGTAGCAAAAGCCAAACATCTTGCAAAGTCCGAGCCTATTGCCTTCTACGAATACGTTTGTGTAGAATCAAGCATTCTGCTAAACAAACAGAGCAGCCTGGCTGAATTGAAAGAATGTTTTAGTGCTTCCAGGAGAAATGGAAGTGTCAGAGGTGAAATACTATGCGCTCGAAATATTCTGGACTTCCATCTTCGTCAAAATATCTCTAATTTTTTTTGGGAATATGATTGGCTTGTCGACCCAATGGAGTATTCTGAACCACGGATCCTGGGGAATCAGATTTCCATTGACTCATTGGTCTGCTTTTGGAATCTTTGGAGAGAGAAGATTGTTAGAATTATAAAGTGTGTAGAATGTGTGGAGATGGTTGAGGAAATGGAAAATAGGTGCTGTTGGGAGTTCTGTTTGAATTACTTTGGTGTTTTGGAGCAACGGACCAACATGCAAGGAACTTATCACCTTCTAAACCCAGATGCTGACTGGGTCAGAAACATAGACAAAAGAATTCTTCGGAGAAATGAACAATTGGTTGCTTTGGAGCTTCGACAATTGGTCTCTGCTGCTCAAAAGTATTGGTATTCTGAGCTTACTTCTCTTGGTATGGAGCTCCTGGACAAATTGGATGCACTTTACCTGTTTTTGGCGAAGAGTTCTCTGTCGAACTTCTGGCAAAGCAGATGTCTTGTTCTCTTACATGAGGTTGCAAAGTTCCTTCAAGAACTCGATTGTCCCAATCCCTCCTTCCGGGATAGCAGGGCACTGGAGGGTTTCATCGACACATCCTGTAGGAGGTACTTTGGTCACATATTTCCTCTTGACTGGCGAATATCACCAGCAGAGAATATGATATCTCTAAGAGGAAGTCAGGCTTCTCGTCTTTTACTTAGAAAAACAATAAACCTGATTATTTCGAAGAAGGATTTCTCACATGGGAAGATGGGTGAACTTGCGACTTTGGTTCTTGGGTCTGGAATGCTCGATGATGATTTGTACAGGAAAATTGCAGAATCATTTAAAGGAAATACGTCATGGGAGGCATTCATGGAATGCATTTGTCGGGATCTACCATCAGAACTTCCTCAGGCTAGCGATGGACCCGTGGAAATCTCTTTGGCTTGGAACCTTTATCGAGCTTTGGCAGATACTTGCAATGCTAATTGGACTGAAAGAAACTCCATAACACCAATTTGCTTTTTGTATCTGTTGGAACGACTTTTGATTTTGTTTTCTTGCTCCAAAGGGCAGTTTTATGCAACCAAGTCTTCTCTAGTTGAATGGCTAATCTGCCATGAAGGTTTAGCAAAGCGCAGCCTCAGTTTCAACCTGAGAAATTGCTTGGAGCCCATCATTGGGTTCGTTACTAGCACTATTAGGCAGCTGCTTTGCAATGAGGAAGAAACCAGAGAATGGATCAAAAGATCAAAACTAAATGTGACGGAGTACTACCCGCTGTTGGTCTTGAAGTTGGTTCTGTTGGTTTGTTTGCTTCACTTAAATTTTGGCATCAGTCCATACTTTCTCAATGATTTGCTGGGTAAGAGTTGGATTTCTGAGCAATTACCTCCAGAGTTTCTTCGTATTCTCTCACATTGCCAGAAGAGGAACTTACAGAAAACTTCAGTTGGTGTTCTCGCCGAAGCATTCAAAAAAGTTGACGATCCCCTCGTAATTACCAATTTCAGTGCAGATTGTTCCAATTTGTTGTGTCCCCATGCCATCATTTTAGACGTGAAATCAAACAAAGGCAAGGAAGAGATTATGAAAGTTTTATTCCCCAAAGATGGAAGCACTGCGAGCTCTTGCAAGTGGCCAGATCTGACTGAAGTTTCCAAGGATTCCTCTTCATCTTCCAACGGTGTTCCAGCACCAGTTGTGCATTTGGTCAGTGCAAACACGTTGTCTTTGGAGCATGAATGCGAAGGACGCAATTCTGCCCCAGTGAAAGCTCAAAAAACCAATGATGTGAAGAGGGATGGGCAGCCTGTCGTTAGGCGCTGGTTAATGGTCCTCGGGGTTGGGGCAGTGCTTGGTTTCCTGGTGTGGAAAACAGGAACAAGAACGAGGGCAATTGCAAGTCCAGAGGTAAGCAAAATAGAAAGGGAGTGGCAAGAAGAGATGAATCCCTCTTCATTTTTCCTATTTGATGTTTTTAATTGAAAATTGTGCGTTATAATCTACAAGTAATCCACCTTCTTGTATATACATGTGGAACTTTTTAGTATAACAGTTCTTAGAATTGAAGTGAAACAGATCTCCCAGACAGGAAGGTCATTACTCTATAAATTTCTTGAAGTTCTAGCAGTGAATAGTCATGAAAATGTATTGTTCCTTACTTGATTGCAATTGTTGTTCCTTCTTTTTCACCTCTCTGAACTTTTAATTCTCTCATGCCTCGTGATAGCTCAAATGCAGTTAAAGAATGAGAAAGAAAATGTATCTTATTTACTTACAGATCATCTTGATATAGAAGTTTGCCTGATTGGAGTGAAAATACGTTACAAGATCTAGCCTGTGACAACATTTGTCCATATGGGAGTGTACATAATTTATCTGTTGGTACTTTCTATTATTATTTTTGTGATCCCACATTTTCAGACCCACATTTTCTCTTTAAATGGCGGTTATTCAACATGTAGTTTTTCCACATTTCGTACCTCTTTGTGACAACCGCCCATTTGGTAACTGTCTTGATGGGATATGGTATATAAAAGAAACGGTCGTTCATTTCTAATGGGGTGATCACAAGGTCTAACACAAATCCTCTCTTTTGGAATACACCATCAGTATATTGAGGGAATTGGGTTAGTAGTGTGTGTCCAATATTTCTTTGATTTTCAGGATTTTCCGATGAATGTGAATACGAACAATGGCTGGAGGTTTGTTTATAATCGATCCTGGCTTCCGAATTTGATTTTTATGTCTTACATTTGGTATCAGAGCAAGCTAGGTATAGACCACTGGAGAGCTACAAAGAAAGTGATAAGATACCTTCGAGGTACCAAAGGTTACATGCTTATGTATAGATGGACTGACAACTTGGAAGTAGTCGATTATTCGGATGCGGACTTTGCGGACTACGTTGATTCACGAAAATCAACATATGGATACATTTTTATGTTAGCTAGCGGAGCCGTGTCATGGATAAGTGCCAAGCAAACTTTAACTACTACTTCCACTATGGAGACTGAGTTTATTTCTTGTTTTGAGGTTACCTCACATGGTGTATGGTTGAAAAGTTTTATTACTGGGCTTATAATTGTTGATTATATTTCTAAGCCATTAAGAATATATTGTGACAATTCAGCTGCGGTTTTTATGGCTAAAAATACCAAAAGTGACAGTTGAAGTAAGCATATCGACATCAAATATTTAGCCATAAGGAAACGTGTTAAGGAGAATAAAGTGGTCATAGAACAAGTTAGTATTGAATTAATGATAGCTGATTCTTTAACTAAAGGCATGCCACCAATGAAATATAAAGATCATGTGACTAATATGGGAATAAGTCCCATTATGTGATTTGTCGTTATATGGACGATTTTTTTGTATGAAACTCTTAGTCTGTTGTAATGTTGATTCTTAATTTTGGTGTACACATTTTGTTGTTTATGAGAATAACATTTATCCTTGGTTCTGGAATAAACATAGGGTTTATTCATTAAGATATGTTGTTCTGACATTAAAAAAATAAGATATAATAAGATGCATTGTGATACATTGAAGATATTACTCACTTTTAGAGACATGTCGCCATGATCCATATGTTTTGTTTCTTTTCTTTAAGCATAAAGTTTTTCGTGGAATTAGTTAGATAATCTATATAATGAAAATGATGGGATCAAGTGGGAGAATATTATTTATTTTTGCGATCCCACATTTTCGGACCCACATTTTCCTCTTTAAAGTGGCGGATGTAGTTTTTCTACATTTCGTACCTTTTTGTGACAACCGCCCATTTAGTAACCGTCTTGATGAGAGACGGTTTATAAAAGGAACGGTCGTTCATTTTTAATGAGGTGGTCACAAGGTCTAACACAAACCCTCTCTTTTGGAATACACCATCAGTATATTGAGAGAATTGGGTTAGTCGTGTGTGCCCAATATTTCTTTGATTTTCAAGATTTTTCGACGAACGTGAATACGAACAATGGCTGGAGGTTTGTCCATAATCGGTTCTGGCTTCCGCATTTAATTTTTATGTCTTACAACTTCACCAGACAAAGGACGACTCACCGGAAGACTCTCCTATTTGCAGACGGATAAGCATAATAGTGAAGCCAAATCTGGATCTTGATAGAGGATAAAGGATGATATTACTGTAAGATTTAAATACTGGAAAAAATTTTACAATGAGTCACCTCCTGAACAGCTTTTGTTATGCTAAGAACTCGTCTCCACTCCATGGCTATATGATTTCGGGCCTCGGTATTGATTGAGCAATGTCAATGTTGTAAAATGATGCAGAAACTGTCAAATCTTGCAATTAAATTAATGTGTAATCACCGGAGAGAAAAAACAAAGAACACAAGAGTGTCGGTTCCTACTATATAAAGAGAGTAGACAACAAATAATCTACTAAGAAATCGGAGAATTACTGGGTTATAATTGCATAGACTTGAGTGTTTCCCAGCCTTAAATTATACCCAAAGCTAACAATACAAAACCACCCGTGTGTTCAGAGCTTCCTTTTTGCGCGTTTATGTTGAGCTCCTCTAATCGTGCAGCAACGATAAAGCGCTTCGCTTGTGTGGCCAATCTAAGAAGCTCCTGTGCTGTCAAGGCAAAAGAGATTTGTCATGTCATCTAATTTGGGCGCACGGATTCAAATTCAAGACATAATTTAACAGTCAACACTCAAAATTGCTAGCGAGATTAGCTGTTGTCAGACCACTGAGATGGATCCTCGAAAAGCAAGTAGCAATAGCAATGCACCTGCTTTGATTTGGAAGAACTAAGGCGGCATTCTGTGTACCTTGAAGTTGAATGTAGTTATGATGTCGTGAACTTGCTTAGCAAAAGCTTTGTCAAATATTGATAAATTTACCTTATTTAACTCGATTATTAAATATAAGAGAAAAATCGATATAATTGTCAAAATGTGGAGAACTACGTGTCAAAAAAAAAAAAAAAGTGAACATGTAAATTATGTAACATATCTTAACGATTTCCATTGGACTAACGGCTGAAAATGACAATTTTATTAATTATTAATGAAAGAATATAAGAAAAGGAGATATGATATCCAAATCATTCGATTCCTTTTCAATGAACTGTCGTTATCTTAATAAAGAAGAACGTGAGGGCTCAAGAGATTAATGACATGAACTTTGTGCTCTAATTAAGTGTGAAATTACATGTTTTAGTTATAATCAATGTACCCAATTGAGTTGGGAAAGAAAAATCATCCTAGATTCTTAACCTAATATATAAAAACCGACTTATGTTTCATTCAGTCCGTTTATTTTTAAGAGATCCAACTTGACCCACCTGAACTCAATTTTAAAAAACGGGGAAATACATTTTGTGTCCCTATGTAGTGTTTCATTCATTCCATTTATTCGTAAGAGATCCAGTTTGACCAATCCATACTCAATTTAAAAAAAAAAAAAACAGGGTAGTTACATTTTCTGTCCCTATAGTGTTGGGGGAATTCAATATTCGTCCTTATCCTTCGTTTGGTTACGAGTCTAATTCTTAAATTATACTTCGACGACAATCAAAGTCATTCCATCAAAATTTCCTATCAAAATTCGTCAGAAATTGCTGAGATAGCACTAGTTACTGTCTCGTAGCTCCTACGGGTGTAAGTCTCCAAATAAAAAATTACAATTTAAATCTGCATACTTTCTATAATACACACCTCAAAGTTCGACTTAATTACTCTAAAGATCTGATTTCATTGTTCTACCCAATTCGGAACAATATTTTCCCAACAATTTTAAAGATTTATTTTGCAACAATGGAGTCAAGTGGATGAAGGTTATGAATAAAGACATGTGACTAGAGAGATGTAGAGAAGCGAAGCGTGATCTACAAAGAAGGCATTGAAGGAACTACCCAACAGGCCACGTTAACAGAGCAAAAAGGGCAGAGGCATTTGATGAGAAAGGATTTTTCAAGAATTCTCTATAGGCTTTCTCAATGATCACCGCCAAGCTCCTCCCACCTCTTAATTGCCAATTGTTGCCTTCCCTGGAGTGCGTATCGTCTCTGTTCACTCATCCGTCGCAAGGATGCCCTGTTCGGTCTTCTAGACTCAAAGCGAGTTGTTCGAATCCAAAGCCCCGTACCCGTTGCTCACCTTCACAAGCAACGTTGCCAAGAGTTTCCTTGCGCTAACTGGACTACTGACGGTACCTGAGAATATCTCCTCGACAAGCGCACGAAACGGTTTGTCAAAATGCCCTTTAGACATGCATGCGAAGCAATTTGCAATTTTGGTGTAAATCTGAGGATGTGATGTGGCTTAATAATCTCATTACCGCGTAGACTCATTTTTGCTTACGTTCCATTGTTGTTAAGACCGAAAATCTGAGCACATTTTTTTTTTTGTCATTCTTTGTTTCTCTGTATCTTGTAGTATTCCCATGTCCGTCCATGGTGATCGTCGGAGAGAGATGTCCAAGGGGTGTGGATGCGCATATAGAAGAATCGATAGCCGGACAATGAGAGAAACTGATTGGCGACACCGCCAAGAACCAGGTTGCCATGAATCCCACCAACACCGTCTTCCATGCGAGTCGGTTGTTCCGGAGGAGATTCAGCGATCCTTCGGTCCAGAGTAACAAGAGGCACTGGCCGTCCAAGGTCATTGCTGGTCCCGGCCTCACGCCCATGATTGTCATCATTTACAAGGGCTGTCAATCACAAGGGTGAAGAGAAGCAGTTTGCTGCAGAGGAAATCTTATCCATGGTCCTCACAAAGATGCGTGTGATGGCCGAGGCTTACATCGATACATGATGGATTCTCTTTTCTGAAGACACATTTTCATCTCTGTCGCTGATTGGCATTTCGGATCCATATCAAGTAGGAGGTACTTTCGCAGGTATGGCCCAATTTTCAATTTTTTATTTTTACCGCCGCGAGGAGTCACATTCTAGATTTTTTCTAAATGGCTGCAGATTATGTGAACTCATGGGGATACTGTTTTAGTTAAAACAAAAAAATAAAAAAATGATTGAATTTGGAGATGGTAGTGTCGGAGAGATCAGGAATGCGGTGGACCATGCGAAGGAATTCACGAAAGGAGCGGTAGAGATGAGCGTGGAGTTAGCCAAGGGTTGTGGGGACAACTCCTTCCTCCCCAAGTGCTTCGGGAGGGACTCGTACGTCATGGGTAGGCTCCAGGGGCCGTGCGTTAGGACGTTTATGAGATTGGAGTTCTAAGTGAGTACTTTCCTGAGGACAAGAACCCGACGCATGTCTGGTCGGTCCTGTTGTTCATCTATATCGTGGTCGCTGCAGGTTGGTTGGTGATTCTCTATCTAGTTCCTGGTTTTTTTTTTTTTTGGTCAGGAAACAAGCTTCATTCATTAAACCGGACAATTACAACCTGCAGCTAGAAGATCAGCAGTTAAAAGTTCGAACAACAAAGGAGGAGGTGAAATGGGCCAATCTTTAGAAAGGGCCCCTGTTCTATGAAGCTTTGCGGCCCAGTCCGCTACACGGTTTGCCTCCCTTCGACAGTGGACAACCCTAGCGGAGGAGAAGCTGCACAGGACGCTTGTAGCCTCCTCGAAGAGAGAACGTACCTCCCACGATGGCAAGGTAATTTCATTGATCGCCTCCACCAAAATCAAACTATCCGATTCGATGATGAGTTGCTCTTAATGTCAACCAGTCTTTTGCAGATGGCAAAGAGTGATCAGCAAGGCCATGAACTCCGCTTGCAAAGCTGAAGAGACAGTGGTCGTCCGAGTAAGTCCGTCGAGCATTCTACCTCTCTGATCTATGCAAATGGAGGCTATTGTGCCAATGTTGGTTTGTGGCTGAAAAGCCCCATCAAAATTAACCTTGATCATGCCGGGATCAGGTGGTCGCCATAAGTCGCCAACGCTAATCCCCTATCACGCTCTGTCTGCAGGACGAGGAGAAGACAATAGGACTGATTAAGCCTGTATAAGAGCAGAGTCCACAATCCGACGAGGAACCAATGGCTGTTGACGGAAGATAAAATGATTCCGCGCCTTCCAAAGATGCCAAAGAACATATGCGAGTGTGGTCGAATCAGGTGAGTTCTTTCGTTGTAGTATCAGAGCTGCTACCGAATGCTCTATGCTGTGTGTAGTCTGTATGTTGATAGGGAAATGTTGATCTACCGTCGACCAAACAGGTGCTGTTTTGGGACAGAATAAGAATAGGTGAGTGGCTATTTCGGGTATGGTATCCTGGCAAAGTGGGCAGATCGGGTCTGAGGTTATATGCCGATGGAAGAGGTTTGCTTTGGTGGGTAAAGCATTATGGCATAAGGCCCAAAGGAAGTATTTAACTTTGGGGGCTACTATTAGTTGCCAAAGATATTTCCATAGGGCTCATGGGAGAGGGTGAGCAGGCGAAATTTGGGGCTGGCTTTGGTCGACAGCTGATTGCCATAAAGCATGGTACCCACTTTTAACAGTGTAGTCACCATGAGTAGATTTTGTCCAAATAAGTTTATCCTTAGTAGAGGGGCTGACGTGGATTGTAAGGATCTCCTGCACTGTGTGATTGTCATATAGTGCATTAATAACATAAAAATTCCAGTCATTGGTCCTGGCATCAATTAATTCAGCAACCTTAATAGGCTCATTTCTATTTGCTGGACCACCTATAATGCCTCTGGGCAGCCAACAATCTTCCCTTATTCTGATTCTCTGTCCATCACCTACTGACCAACGAAAATTGTGACTAATGGACTCCCGACCTAGTAAAAGGCCCTGCCATCCCCAAGAAGGTCGAGTACCTCTAGCAGCATTAAGAAAATCCTTAAGAGTGGAAGTAAATACCTCTGAAAAGCTGACTCCATAGAGCAGTTGGATTTTGATGCAGTCGCCAAGCTTATTTGCCTAGTAGGGCTTTATTGAAATGCAATAGGTCCCGAAATCTGAGACCTCCGTCAAATTTGCTACTCTTTAGCTGCTCCCATCATGTCCAGTGAATTCCTGATTTAGAAGAGTCATTCTGCCACCAAAAGTGTGCAATTCTCTTTTCAATGGCTATACAAATAGAAATCGAGATTTTAAAGATTGACATAGCGTACTGTGGGATTGCTTGTGTTAGGACTAGAATTAGCACCTAGAGGGGAGTGAATAGGTGATTAAAGCAATTTCAACAATTTAATCCGAATGAGAGATTAAAGAATTAAAACCAACAATCACAGCAAATGAAAGTAATGAAAGATAAAAGGATTAAGGATAGAGAATCAAGACTCCAGATTTATAGTGGTTCGGCTTAGACCAAGCCTACGTCCACTCTCCCGCACGGACAGCCCTTACGGGCCGGATTTCACTAAGAATCAAAAAGAGTGATTACGGTCTCACGCTCTTGAGTCAACGGTGTAGAAGCTCTACTACACTTCCTCAAGGTCTCACTACAATATGATCTCTTTTTGATTACATATAACGCTCGAAGAATAAGATCGCAAAATAGAAAAGGAGATTCGAGACTTTGGAATTCTTCTATCCGGCACCCTTCAACAACTGGAGCATCTCTCTTATATACTTCTTCATGCCTTCAATACCGTTGGCACCTTCCAAAGAAGTTCTTCCAATCAACTCGTTGAACAGAATCAATTAGAGAGATCTCGAGCTCTTTAAGGTAAGTGTTGATAGCCCATCAATCCTGCTCGCCCATACAATCAGGATCTTGGTTTCCATAAGTAGATCCTTCCAAATATAAGTTGCGAAATCTTTAGAGAATCTATACATATTCGAATACGAAAGTAAGATCTTCTAGTGCTGAATCCAGTAGAAAGATATTCTCTAGCCGTTAGAATAAAGATCATATAAGATCAGAACAAAAGATGGTCTGGAGACTGTCCATGAGAGTAGACTTTGAAACATGAGTCTTGCTAGCTTCAGACTTTGATATTCAGACTTTGTCAATAGAGTCTGTAAGTCTTCAGACTAGACTGAGGAAAATGTTTTGTCAACTTCAAAATACTTGAAGAGAATTTATCCAACAGCCTGGACCACTGCTTTGATAAGGACTTCCTTCCCCCCTTTAGTTATTAGGTGTTCTTTCTAGCCTGCCAGTTTTTTATTCACTTGCACAAGTATCCAAGCGAACATTTCCTTCTCAGATCGTCCCCAGTCCGAGGAGATTCCCAAATATTTGCCAGTCTGAAGTAGAATTGGGACTCTCAAAGCGTTGGCCAAATTTTCCTTTAAGGCACTGGGACAAGTCTTGGAGAAATAAATACCAGATTTGTTACAATTGATTGCTTGTCCCGTAGCTAGACAATACTGATTGAGTATGTTGGCAAGATTTAGACATTCCTGCAGTTTGGCATCTATGAAGAATATAGCATCATCAGCATAGAATAGGTGAGATAGAACAGGACACCACCTGTTTAGCTTAATGCCTTTGAGATCGCCTATGCTGATAGCTTGACTAATCAAGGTTGATAACATATTAGCTAGAAGGATAAATAAGTAAGGAGAAAGGGGATCGCCCTGTCGTATACCACGGGTCAGCTGGAAGAAAAGTAGCTGTTCACCATTAAAACGCACACTATAAAACACAGTTGTAATACATTGCATAACCCATCTAACCCAAGTAGGGTGAAATCCCGGCTTTAATAGATAAGCTTCGAGAAAGTCCCACTCCACCCAGTCATAAGCTTTTTGCATATCCATCTTTAAGACTGCATGAAAAGTGTTCTGGCTTTTTCTAGTGCGCAACTGATGTAGCACTTCCTGGACGATGAGAATATTGTCCTGAATCTGACGACCACTAACAAAAGCACTCTGCTCGGGAGAAATCAATTTAGGGAGACAGGGCTTAAGTCTATTTGCAATTACTTTTGAGATAATCTTGTAGGCATAATTACAAAGACTAATAGGGCAGTACTGGTCTAGGCTTTCTATTGAGACTTTGGGAATCAGGGTAATAATAGTTTGATTTAGATCCAAAGGCATTACCCCTGATATAAAGAACTGCTGCACAAGTGGGATAAGATAAGCATACAAAGTGTTCCAATAAGTTTGGTAAAACATACCATTCATGCTGTCGGGTCTAGGTGCCTTTGTACGTCCGAGCTGAAAGGTGGCTGCCTTGATCTCGTCTTCAGTCACGACTGCTGTCAATAGGTCATTCATAGTAGAAGAAACTACTGGCTGGCATTGTTCAATGATCGGCTGGAAATCGCGCTGACCAACTGTTTGATACAAGTTGGAGAAGTATTGGATAGTCATATTTTTCAATAGATTGTCTTCCCTAACCCATCCCTGGTCACTGTCTTTCAGCAATCGTATTCTATTTCGCTGTCGTCGTTGAATAGTCGTGGCGTGAAAAAACTTAGTATTTTTGTCACCCCATTTGAGCCAACTGATCCAAGAACGCATGGCCCAAAACTGCTCCTCTTGCTGTCATAATTTATGTATTTCTTCCTTCAATTTGCTCGCTGCCCACTTATCATACTGATTGTGTGGTTGGTTAATGATATCCTGAAGTTGTAGTTGGAGTATGGCTATTTGGTTTATAGCTAGAGAAAACTTCATACGACTCCATTTAGTAAGTGCTAGTGAAACCTGCTTGAGTCGTTTAGTCAGAGTCGTAGTAGTGCCATGGCCAGAGTTCCAAAATTGAGCAACAACTTCACCGCAGTCCCTTTCTTGTAACCAATAGGCTTCAAAGGTAAAGAACTTATTACGACTCCTTAGTCTGACCTCAGTGGTTAATATTAAAGGACTATGATCTGAACCCACTGCAGGTAGTGCAATCACTTTAGCTTTTGGAAAAGCTATACGCCAGTCATACGTGCAAAAAACTCAATCAAGTCGTTCTTTCACATAATTAGCCCCTGCTCTATTATTGGACCATGTAAACACACATCCGTTACTATCCATGTCCATAAATGCACAGTCTTGTATACCTGTCTAAAAGAAGTCATCCTATGAGCTTCTGTTGGTCGCCTGCCAATCTTTTCCTAGTAGTACATTACCTCATTAAAATCCCCTAGGCAGACCCAAGGTAAGGTATTGGTAGCAGCAATATGTCTAAGTACATTCCAAAAAGAAAGGCGAGGTTAAAAAGCAGCCGGTGCGTGGACACATGTGATGCGCATAGAAAGGCTACTATTAGATTCCATACAAGCCATGTCGAAGAAAGCTTGGGAGGACTGGAACATGGTGACCGTTATCTCATCCTGCCACATAAGAGTTAGCCCACCTACTATACCTGTCGGATTCACAATATAAGAGTGACAAAATTTCAACCTTCGCTGAAGACGGGTAATCACTTCCTCTCTATTTTTAGTTTCCATCAAAAAAATAACATTGGGCTTTTCTTTGGCCACTAGGGCTCTTAGGGCATGAACTGTCAGGGGAGAGCCCAACCCCTGGTAGTTCCAACTAAGAATCTTCATTTGTGCAACGGTGACTGTTTAGGGCCAGTCGCCATTGCCCATTGATTAGCCTCAGGAGCCAATAAAACAGGAGTCTCTAACAAAGTTCCATCATCGATCACCCCTTCAACCGGTGTACGGGGTTCATAAGGGGTATAATGCTTAGCCTTCTTAGCAACCCCTGCATTTGTGGTAAGTCTAGTATGCTTGAGTTTCTTGTGACTTGAACTTGCTGTACCTTGTTGTTTGATACCTGGCATTTCGGCGGGAAGCATGGTGGTAGTGTTGGGGGCTTTAGGCATATGAGGTTGAATGGCATATATATCATAATGTGAAGTCTGCTGAGGAACCAGGGCGAGAGGAGAGATCTCTAGTGTTGACACCCGATTTTTTGTCGACATTTTAAACTTTCTTTTTGCAAAAAAAATAAAAATAAAAAATAGCCAAAAAGATACAAAAAAATTAAAAGAAAACAAGAAAAAAAAAGTAAAGAAATCAAGAAAACAAAAAGAAAAAAAAAAGAAAAAGAAGAAATGAAAATGAATAAAAATGAAAGAAAAATGAAAAGGGGTTTTTTTTAGAATTTTTCTCTTTTTTGGGGGTGGATCCCTCTCTTTCTCTGGAGGACTCTCTCTCTCTCAAAAAGGGTTCGCGCGCAAATTCTCTCAGGGGGGCTCGGACTCGAAGCTCACACTCTCTCTCTCTCTGAAAACCAGTTTCTCTCTCGAGCGGGTTGGGGGCTTTCGGATCGGTGGCTCGACGGCTAGGGTTTTTGGAAGATTTCGATCGAGCGGAGGCGACGGCAGTCATGGCGATGACGACGCCAGCAGTTCTGTTCGCTAGATTTGACCCAATCTGAAGCCGACCGGAGATCCGCTTCATCTTTCGCCATTCTCGGACCTAGAAGACGAAGCGTAGCAATCGGCAGTAGCCTCTGATTGTTTCATTATTCTGTTCTTCCAGTGATTTCGCGAGCAAGAAGACTCAAGAATCAGTTCGTTCTCTTTTGATCGTTCCCTCGTGCGCCTGATCTAACTCTCTGAAACGGCCGGTTGAGCCAGGTAAAAACCTTGACCGATCGCCTTGAGTCTTGCTTCAGGCTCATCGGACCGAGCAGCCGTTGTTCGGTTCGTGCGAGTTTCGGCCTTATCTATGTGCATGCTGTGGTTGTGAGGTCTTGGATGTTGATTGCTTTTGAATCTCGACTCGAGCTCGGTCTCGGTACTCCCGTTTTCTTGCGCCAATTTAGTGTTTGATAAAATGCTTGAGCTAAACGCACGTTCATGATCTTTACTGTGATCAAGGCTTGCTGTCATTTTGTTTGCATTGAGCATAGACTAGTTGTCCCTATGTCAAGGCCGAATCTAGCTCGTTCATTGTGTGCTAATGTTGATCTAAGTTTGGGTCTCGGATAAATTTGAAGCTCTACTTTGTGTCATCCTTCAGCATCTGTCTTTTAGCCTTTTGACATTCGAACAAACGCCTTCCAGTTTCACTCAGTGCCCCTCTTACAAAGTTTGTACTTCTGACCTGGATATATACTTACATTTGATTCATGTTGGTGCATATACATAATACGTCGCCATGGACTCCATATTCTTACTGTATACTAACCTCTTCGATCACACCGGTGTCTATCGCCACCGTTTAGATAATATTTCTTTCATAGCAACAAGTACATACATGCATATAAAGATGAGTAATTCTCTGGGCTGCCTTTTGAACTGTTTGCTTTGCACATGGTATGGCACGCCGCTAATATCGAGTGACAACATGCTGGTCATGATAGCGAACTCCATGGGTACACTTTTCAGTTGGCATATATAGTTCTCTATGCGACATATGCAGATAAACAGAAAAAGTTGCTGGCCCCATTCGCATCTGATTTTTTTTCGATGCGAGATATGTTGGCAGCAGATTTTAATGGTCATAACTTTTGATTTAAGCTGCCATTCGTGTTATATTTGAATGCTTTTTTTTTAAGCAGATGATGATGTTGGGATTGCTCTCGGCTGTTCTTGGCATGATACACGCCATTTGTGAATATCAGTATGCTATAATTGCTGCTCTGTTTTTGTATAGATTGTTTTGGTTGGTTGACATACCTCTGCTCTTGATACACCCTGATCTGATATCATTAGCCACATGAAATTTTCTTTAAAAGTTAGGAAGTAATTCTGGAAAATTGTTATGTTCTGCTCTGATGTGCAATTTCGTATATCTGATATTCCACTTTCTGTTTTGGCTGAAACGAGATGCTAGAGATGTTTTTTTGACCTCGAGCCCTTCTAGACATAGAAAATAGACTTCTCAAGCTTCGATTTGATATGTCGCACGCCTTGAACGGATGTCACTCGGTCATCCAAAAACACCTATAAAATCTGTCAATTCTGCAGTAGTTTTTTGGTTGATTTGCTGTTTTGACTTACTGCAGTTTTCTGTTTTAACTGGAACGAACTGGTAGATGATGTTATTAGGACTTAATGCCTTCTAGAGATTTGTAATAGACTTCTTAAGCTTTCCATAGACATATTATATGTGCGATTTAGTCATCATTTGCCTTGCTTCTCCATTTTTTGAATCGAGCTTTGAAATCTGGAATTTGTCTTGAACTGCAGTGCTGTCTTGCCCTTATGAATCTGACTGTTTACCATTCTTGTGTGGTCTTATGCATGATGATTTTGAAGTTGAGTCCTCAATAAAATTTTGTCCACATCATCCATGTGATCACAATTAGGTTTTGAGTTCTAAATGAGAAATGTTTGTCATCCCTTATTTTATATGACACATCTTTGGTTAGATTCATGCTTATCTCTTAGTGAGCAAAATCATGCATGTTCTCAAATCTTGTTACAGAATTGAAGCCTTGATATATGCCCATCTTTTTATACTTGATGGGTCTCTTAGAGGCCAAAGTTCATGTTAGTGCCCTCTCGACACTTGAACTACATATGGCAAGTTTATTGTGCATCTTGCTTGGGTTTTATGTGCAAGTACATAGTCACTATTAGCTTGCATAATTTTCATCTCGACATGTGCTATTTGTTGAATTTGTACATTTGCTGCATTGTGAGCTCGCTAGATATGTCTACTCTTACCATACATGGCTCAAGTTTACTGAATTCATTGTTGTTCTTGCTGAACATGCTGAATTTTTGGCTATGAATATCATGTATGTTCATAATATGTTGTCGCCATATTATAATTGTTGTTTGTGACTTGAATTTGTTGGATTCGTGTTCATGTCTGATGCCTATGTTCATTCGTTATAATAATGATTTCAATGCATTGTCTTAGTCATATAAGATGAGGCAAGGAATCATTTTTTCTTAGATTGGGTTTAGATTAGGATTCCAAAGATGGACTTTGGTGTGAAGACGATGGAAGTCGATGTCCATTCCGACTATTATCTTGTACCATTTGTTTTCCCGACATATGTCTCGGGTTTCATACATTGTATAAAACCCGACGAGTTGCGGGTTTCTTTTCTTTCCCAGTTGTTTTCTCTTTCATATTCTTTAGAATTGCATGATTAGATTTACTGCTTTTCTTGATTGTTTACTTCATGTCTTGCACTTTCAATTTCTCTGATTGATTTCTTTTATTATTTTTCTTCTAGAAATAGAATAGCATAAAAGTAACCCACCACGCGTGATCACTTAGCTTAGAATTGGTGATCTCGAAAATATAAAAAGAGATGCATGGACATGTTAGGAAAAACACAACATACTTGTTAGGTACCGAAAGGGCGCTAATAGTTATATTAGCGTAACCCAAGTCCCCGAATCTAGATATCTGGTTGCGTAGGAATCGAGGGAATTCTCCCAATCCTCGATTGGGTTTTCTAGCCGACCTCCAAAAAATATATATAAGGCTAGTGGCGACTCCTGTATGTTCTTAGGTTGTTAAATACCTAGATTGTATAAATAAATTCGCTGTCACGCGGGGTACGAGCTTGGGAGAGCTCGCGATCTTATGATCAAGTATCCCTAAACCCGACCTTTCCCCCTTTGACATTCGAGGGGTGGCGAGATCGGGTCGCGACATCTAGACATTGAACCTCGCTGCCCTATTCTGGTGCAGGTAGTGGAATAGTTCTGGCTTTGTTGAGAGGAGCTGTAGTGGGGTCTTTTGTCCCCTGCACCTGTGGCTGCTGGAATCCACTTGCTGATGATGTCGCCATCTGTTGTTGCTGAAGCAGCAGGGCTATTGGAGGGGTTTCCGGCACTATCTCTTCATCGGTAAGTCGATGGCCCTCATAAAAAGATTTCCAATAGGGGCTACATTCCTTTACTTCAGCCTTTAGCCACTGTAAATAAGCCATTTTCTCTTTCCCTTCCATTTTAGCATCAGTAAACGGAATATCTTTGCAATATGTAGCATAGTGTCCTATTTTCCCACACGAATAACAAAAATGCGGGAGTCATTCATATCGAAAATCAATCCAAAGAAGCTTGTTAGCAATTCTAATTAGTTTTCCTTGTTGCAGTGGTTGGTTGAGATTTATATCAACACGAGCTTTTGTTGTTTTGATTGTTGTACCCTCTTAAGCATCCAATCTAACTTCCAGGACCTTCCCTACAGATTGGACAGCTCGGGAGATCATGGCATCAGAATACCATTCCAATGGTAGGCCATATATATGTACCCAAAAAGCACATGTGGAAAAGTCGTAACAATGAAGCGGCGTAGTGGGGATCCAAGGTTTAAATATCACCAGATGTCCATAAAATAGCCAGGGACCCCCAAACTGTATTCTAATTTTGTCATCTTCGGATTGAAATTCCGCTACATAAAAAGTCGCCCTCCGGTAAAGAAATTTCAACCTAGTCAGTCCTCCAAGCCCGTTTCAACGTTGTTTGGAAAGCTTGTAAATTCAGAGAAGTAGCATATGGGACTTTACCTATGAGCATCAACTTACATTCATCTATGTTTGCCAGGGATGTCAGGTCATTCCAGTCTTCAATTTCCTGCGGATTCCATAGTCGACCCAGTCGATGGCACAAAGCAGTAAGGCGAGGATCCTGATTGTCTCCACTCGGTTCCATTGGCGCAAGAGTCATGAAGGGCAAACCACAGCCCACTGAAATTGGAGGGCAATTGCAACTGAATTGGGAAGATCGGAGGGCATGCAGGAGGAACAAAGCGAGGATTGGCGATTCGGTAGTTCAGAGGATATGTGCGAGACGGGTGAAGGAAAAGTTAGAGAATCGGAGGGGCGGAACAAGGTTTAATCATGAAATTGACCATCAGAGGAGCATAAAGGAGGAGGACAGAGTGGAGCAACGCATCGAATGGGCGAGACGAAGGTTTTGTCGTAAACTACCATGGCGGTAGGATGAAGCTCTACATAGCGAGAGAATTGGTTAATTACCATTTGAGTATTTCTATCTAGTTCCTGGTTTGAGCGAGGAAATTGTTTGATTGAGAAATGCATCATTGCACATTCTGTGTACTGGTGTTGTTGACCCATTCTGACTGTTTTTTTTTTTTTACTATCGTTTGATCTTCCTGAGAATGAGAAATTGGAGAATCAGATTGACTGTCCCCTTAGTGATCTAAATTCGCAGACATTTCTTTTGGTTTTGCTTTTGACGAATTTGGATGCACATAATCGAAAGATCTTACTGAGATGATGAGTCGTCATAATGATGGGGCAATCTTTTGTTCTACCGTCGGTTTGTATTGGTGAAGCTACTGGAAAATCATTTGCTATATGCTTCTGTTCCCACAAGCTTTTTGATTGTTGGGGGTGGTGTATAAATTGATAGAATTTATCCGTTTATTTTTACTTGTTTCCCATCCTTGGATGGATTCGTATACTGAGTTTATTATTAATTGGATATGATGATGAAACATACGTTATCATATTGACTACCTATGCTAGCCTTTTTAGATGTTCACTAGAAAACTTGTCTTATTGCGGCCAATCCTTCATGATAATGCTTGGCCGAGCTTGCTTCTTGATTCCCTGGGTTCTTGTCTTTGTGCTAAATGTTCAAAGCCCCAGAAGGAAAAAGTGAAGGCGGCTGAGACAAAAAGAAGCCGAATAAGCTTTTCTTCGTGGTTTCTTTGGAGCCATGGTAGAAAATATGCTTATTTTGGAACCAATATGACTGAAGTCATTGAGACTAAGAAGTATTTAACTTTTATTTTCAAAATGAAAGATTTCGGAGAAGTGGATACTATCTTGGATGTTGAAGTTAAAAAACATAGTGGGGGTTATACTTTGAGTCAAAGTAAAAATGTTATAAATTTTAACATTTTGGTTTCAAAGAAATGAGTACTCCATTTGATTTCGGTATTAAATTTATTTATAATATTAGTAGAGCAATAGCACAACTTGAATATGTGAGTGCTATGGGGCCTTTAATGTATGCGATGCATTGCATTATACTTGATATTGCTTATTCAATGTGCAAGTTGAGTAGGTATACTAGTAATCCAAGTATAGAACATCGGAGAGTTATCACCAAAATTTTTGGTTTTCTTAAGAGAACTAAAAAAACAAAAAATCGGGATTGTTTAATAATAATTATTCAGTTGTATTTGAAGAATACCTCGATACTAGTTGAATTACAAGTGTGGGAGATGAGCATTCTACTTATGGATGGATTTTCACACTAGGTGGAAGTGTTGTATCTTGGGCGAGTAAGAAATAGACATGTATAACTCACTCAACGATGGAATCAGAATTCATTACTTTAGCGGCAACTGGAAGAGAGGTTGAATGGATTAAGAATTTGTTGTTATATATCAAGTTATGGCCTAGTCCTATGTCTCCTATTTCTATCTACCGTGATAGTCATGCCACCTTGGTAAGAGCTCATAGTAACACCTATAATGGTAAGTCTAGACATATTAGTCTAAGACATGAATATGTGAGATAATTGAATAAATATGGTATCATAACAATTGTTTACGTGAGGTTAAGCAAGAATTTAGTTGATCCCTTTGTTAGAACTAGTATTGGCACCTAGAGGGGGGTGAATAGGTGTTTATCGCAATTTTAACAATTCAAATCAAATAAGATGTGAATAATTTAAAGTCAACGATTGCAGCAAATGAAAGCAAATAACAATGTAAAGGATTAAGGATAGAGAATCAAGACTCCATTTATAGTGGTTCGGCTTAGATCAAGCCTACGTCCACTCTCCCGCACGGACAGCCCTTGGGCTGGATTTCACTAAGAATCAATAAGAGTGATTACAATCTCACGCTCTTGAGTCCACAGTGTAGATTACTCTACTACACTTCCTCAAGATCTACAATATGATCTCTCTTTTGATTACATGTAATGCTCAAAGAATGATATCGCAAAGTGATAGAGGAGATTTCAGACTTTGGAATTTTTCTATCCGCACACTTAAACAACTAGAGCATCTCTCTTATATACTCCTTCATGCCTTCAATACCGTTGGCACCTTCCAAAGAAGTTCTTCCAATCAACCCGTTGGACGGAATCAATTAGAGAGATCTCGAGCTCTTTAAGGTAAGTGTTGATAGCCCATCAATCTGCTCGCCCATACAATCGGGATCTCGGTTTCCATAAGTAGATCCTTCCAAATATAAGTTGCGAAGTCGTTAAGGAATCTAAACATATTCCATATAAAACTTAGATCGTTTAGTGCTGAATCCGGTAGAAAGATATCCATCGGACGTTAGAATATAGATCGTATAAGATCGGAATAAACGTCGTCCCGGAAACTGTCCTTGTGAGTAGACTTTAAAATATAAGTCTTGAGTCTTGCTAGCTTCGGACTTTAGTCTTCGGACTTTGTCAATAGAATCTGTAAGTCTTCGGACTTTGATCTTCGAGACTTTGATCTTCAGACTTTGATCTTCGGACTTTGATCTTCGGACTTCGTAAGTCTTTAGACTAGGCCCGATAAACTCGTTTTGTCAACTTCAAAATACTTTAAGGGATTTCATCCAACAATCTCCCCCTTTTTGATGGTGACAAAACTTTCCTGCAGATTTGAATATTATCGCCCGCAATACAACTTTTAAGCAAGTATCATAAAAGATTTAAATAAGATAGTAGAAGTTATCCTGTACACAGATATCCTGTACTCAGACTTTCCCTGTACATAGATCTGCATTCACAGAAACCTCATTAGTCATAAACAAACAGTACTATCAAATTTACGAAGCTTAAAGTATTGCCATAGAGAATTCTTTCCAAAAAAAACTCTGCAAGTTTAAGTCAAAGTCAAGATAGCAAGCAATAATAGAAAAAGATTGGGTTTGGATATTGGGTTTGGATCAAAAATCATCAAAAATCTGCAAGGTCTTCTCCCCCTTTTTGTCAGCAAAAAAAAAAAAAATCAAGGAGCTCGGGGAATGCGAACAAGTTGAAAGTCTTCCATCGACTTTACAGTGTCTTCCAGCTTCCTCAAGTCTGCCTGTACTTGGGTGAGTGTAGTGCCCTTTGCAGTTTCTTGAATCTGGCGCTGAACATCTTTAATCGATCATGCAAAGTGATGAACATTGCATGATTTTCATTCTGCAAGGTCTGAAATTCATATCCCATTGCATAAATTTGACCTTTTAGATCCAAGATAATATCAAGCGAGCCTTCGAAAATCTCGAGTTGTCGGTCGAGTGCTTGTTTCAGCTACGTCGACGGTGGAGTCAAGCCGGTAGGAATATCGGAAGGAGGTTCATTGTGTGGAGATGATGCCTCTCCTTCGGGAAACTTTGCAGCATGAATATCCTCGGCATCGGGAGGTGATCGGCTAACACCTATTTGATCATCCTCTTCTCGAAAGTCAGCCGAAGAGGTGTGTGTTCGCTTTCTTTATCTCCCCCGTCTCCATGTCTTACGGTGGAGAAAAGAATTCTTCTTTTGAGGCGATTCCTCGATTACGGGATGTTGGAAATCCTCCTTTTCTCTTGCTGGAGAATTTGTTCTTTCGGGTTCATCTCGCTTTCTCTTCTTTTCTTTCTTCCTTTTCCTCTCCCTCTTCCTTTCTTTCTTCCTCTGTCTTCTCTTCCTCTTTCTTCTCTTTTTCTTTCTCTTCCTCTTTCTCTTCCTCTTTCTCTTCATCTTTCTTCTCTTCCTTCTCTTCTTCGTTCTTCTCTTCCTCTGCAACTTTATGTTCTGGAACAGTTGGAATAGATGCAGCAAATTGAGAGATTAGAGTAGAGATAGGAATCGAATCCTCATCATCTTCATCCTCCGGGATGATTGCCCTTCGCTTCTTGGTGGAACTAGCCACGGCTTCTTTTCCTTTCCTTTTAGCCTGCGATGAGTCTGGTTTGAGCTTGGAAGGAGTCTTTTCCTTGAACTTTTCCAGCTTCTTACTAAGTTCCTTCAAACGCATCTTGGTAATCATCCCCAAACCGATGACCATTTTATCAATGGTCTTCACCGTGAAAATGTGAGGAGGTTGAATGTGTAGATGTTTGAAGAGACGAGTGAAAAGAGCAGCATAAGGAAGCTTTCCTTTATCCTTAACCATGCATCTATACATGTGAAAGATGATGGTATGTGGTAAAGAGAAGTTCACACCTATCTTGATGGCAAACATCAACTTCGCTTCAGAAATTGAAACATCTGTCTTAGACGTCGATTTGGGTCTTAGACAGGTTGATTACAATTTTATGCAGCAAAGTGTTTGTTGCATTCATTCGGAATAAGACAGTCTTCCTTCGCAATTCGTCCTTTGCTAGCTCAAGCGTAGCGAGAACTTACGAACACACCAATTGGTTGAAAAGCTCTTCTTTCCACACCAAGCACATCAGCCAGAATATCACAATCAATGACATACTCCTTATCTCTCACACTTTGAAGGTAAAACCTTTGCGTCAATGAAGCTGATATTGGAGTAGAAATAGGCGATCAATTCGGGATGTGCGGTGTCACGATGCAGTGCGGAGAATTGATAGAGTTGGAGCTTTTCGAATTTCTCTCGCAGACCTATACTCAACAAATCCAGGAAAGTCAAAATCAACGGTTCTTGGGTTCATCACCCCACGCTTCGGCGGTTTTCATATTTCTTCCCGTGTCCGTCCGAACGGAACAATTCATTCTTCTTCCCTCTTAGGCTCGCAGCCACACCCATCCATGGTTTAAAATGCATGAACATCTTCTCATCATCATCCTTGCCCTCGGGCCGATTCATGCTACTAAACCTAGGGTCACTCGGGAAATTTGCAAACGCTCTTGCAGCCGTTCCCTCGGGCACAACTCCGGACCTTTCCATCACGGTAAGAAAATGCGTCTCGTTTCTATACCCCTTCTCTTTCGAAACTCATCCACAAAAGTCATAGCGGACCCTTCCTTTAATGCGAGAATAGAGTTTATAAACAAAGGCGGGTTTTAGAGTTCTTGCGGTTCGATGTCTTCATAAACCATTTCATCTTGAGGTCTAGTTGGTGATGACTGCTTTTGAGACTGCTCAGAAGGAATGTCGCTTTCCTCAGTGAGATCAAAATGCGTAGGCCCCTCACCGAGCCTTGTGGTCCCTTGTTTGCAATTACGGAAGATTTCCTCGATACGACATTGTGCTTTTCTTTGGAAAGACTTTCTCACTTGTTTCGCAAGAAAGTTGAGAACTTTGAAACAATGAAGTTTGGGAAAAAAAAAAAAAATTGCAGGAGCAGTGAAAAGCTTTTGATCTAGGGTTTTCGAGTAAAGTGAAAACGAAGGAGAAGAGATGTATAAAAGATAAAAGGCACGGGGAAAAACGAAGCGTCGTATATTTTGGAAATTTTGAATTTTCCTTTTTGAAAAATAACTGCCTTAATAAAAACGATAACCACTTCTAACCAATTTAAAATTAGACAGATTATCTTACCTTATCAATTAGACAGTTTAAGTAAAGAAACTTACGGACGTGTCGATTCATATTCTCGATCCTTTGAGTCGATGCTCATCGGACTTTAGTTACTGAGTCGAACTCTAGTATTCTTCAAGAGATAATATATTGAGTCTTGAGCGAATAGACTCAAACAAGCTTTTCTCAAGAGGCTTTGTAAAGATGTACGCGAGTTGATTCTTTGAGTCTATGAATTGTATCAAGACTTCTTTGTTCTGAACATGATCTCTTATAAAGTGATGTCGGATCTCAATATGTTTTGCTCTTGAATGTAGAATGGGATTCTTTGTAAGATTGATTGCACTTTGGTGTTGTCACACCTAATTTCGTGCAAGAGTCTTCAATGCCAAAGTCTTGCGGTTGTTGTTTTATCCACAAGATTTGAGAACAGCAACTTCCAAGAGCAACGTATTCTGCTTCAGCTGTTGAAAGAGCCACGGTACTCTGTTTCCTCGAGAACCGGGATACCGTCCCCGTTTCCTAGTAGTTGACAAGTACCGAAGTGCTTTTTCTTTCAACTCTACAACCCGCAAGATCTCGTACGAATAGCCAAGAAGTGTAAAGTCTCCTTCTTTGGGATACCAAAGACCGATCTTAACGATAGTAGCAACATATTTAATAATACGTTTAACAGCGCTTAAGTGAGATTCTCTGGGATCGGATTGAAATCTAGCACATATGCAAACACTAAATAATATGTCGGTCGGATGCGGTAAGATAAAGAAGTGAGCCAATGATACTCTGTATAATTTTTGATCAATTTTCTTCCCTGCTTCATCTTTGTCTATCTTCAAGGAACTTGACATTGGTATGTCGAGTCTTCTTGCAATTTTCCAGACCGAACTTTTTAACAAGTTCTTTTGCATATTTCTCTTGATGAATGAATATACCCTCCTTTAGTTGTTTGACTTGTAGACCAAGGAAAAGGATAGTTCACCCATCATGCTCATCTCGAATTCATCCCGCATAGACTTAGAAAATTTCTTGCACAAGGTCTCATTAGATGATCCAAATATGATGTCATCTACATAAATCTGAACAGTAGAAAACTTTTACCTTCCTTTTTAATGAACGAGTAGTGTCTACATTACCTTTAGAAAAGCCACTATGAATTAAGAAATTGCTTAGCCTTTCATACCACGCTCGAGGAGCTTGTTTTAGTCCATATAAAGCTTTCTTCGGTCGAATACGAGTCTGGTTTCTTTGAATCTTCAAAACCAGGAGGTTGTTCTACGTAGACCTCTTCTTGAATAATTCCATTCGGGAATGCACTTTTGACATCCATTTGAAACAACCTGAAATTCTTATAGCAAGCAAAAGCAAGTAATAATCGATTGCTTCTAACCTTGCTCTTTGGAGCGTAAGTCTCATCGTAGTCAATCCCTTCTTCTTGCGTGTATCCTTTAGCTACGAGTCTTGCTTTGTTTCTCGTTACTTTGCCTTTTCATTAACTTTGTTTCGAAAACCCATTTAGCTCCAATAAGCGATTTACCTTTTGGTTTGGGAGTTAATTCCCATACGTCATTAATACTTGAATTGTCGAGTTCTTCTTGCATTGCTTCAATCCAGCTTTCATCGGCTAAGGCTTCTTCGATATTTTTGGGTTCTATTTCAGAAATAAGAGCAACGGCACTAGACTCTTCTCGCCTTTTGGATCTTGTTCGAATTCCCTCATTAATATTTCCAATAATGAGTTCTTCGGGATGACTAGACTTGTGCTTCCGATTCTTGTTCGATCGATAGATTGTTGATCTTCTTCTAGAGTAGATTCTTCATCGGTAGCTTGTTGTGCGATCTTGAATTAGCAACTGCTTCGGTGAGGTTAGCTTTAACGGTTTACGGAGCGGTTTACGAATCTTCGATCTGTATCTGCTGAACTTGTGGAGAGTCTTGAAATTTTACATTCATTGATTCTTCCACGGTCGAGTCTTTTTGTTGAACACTCTAAAGGCTTTGCTTGTTGTAGAGTATCCAAGAAAGAATCCTTCATCTGATTTTTCTTCAAACTTACCAACACGATCATTAGCATTTTTAGAATAAAACATTTGCAATCAAATATTTGAAAATAAGAAACTATTGGTTTCTTCCCTTTAAAAATTTCATAAGGAGTTTTCTCAAGAATTGGTCTTAAAAACACTCGGTTTATAATATAGCAAGCGGTTGAAACGGCTTACGCCCAAAACCTTGAAGAAACTTGATTTCCAATTAAAAGAGTTCTTGCCATTTCTTGTAAAGATCTATTCTTCCTTTCCACAACCCCATTCTGTTCGTGTATATGGAGAAGAGAATTTATGTTGAAAACCAAATTCATCACACAAGTTAGCAAATTCTTGATTTTCAAACTCACCTCCATGGTCATACGAATGCTTGTAATAGTATGACCTTTCTCATTCTGCACCTTTTTAGCAAATTTTGAAAAAGAGAGAAAGTCTCGACTTACTTGAAAGAAAGTAGACCCAAGTAAATCGTGAATAGTCATCCACTATTACTGCAGACAAACCTTTTACCACCAATGCTTTTCGTTACGGTAGGTCCAAACAAATCCATATGCAAAAGCTGCAATACATGATTAGTGGAAGCTTTATTTATAGATTTGTAAGAATTTCTAACTGTTTACCCGGTACACATGGTGTACATAGATCAGATTTTGAAAAATTCAAAGTAGGCAATCCTCGAACAAGTTTCTTTGTAAAGATCTTGTTGATTTGCTTCATGTTGATATGGCCTAGCTTTTTGTGCCATAGATTTGCTTCATCTTGTACTGATATTAAGCATTGTGATCTTTCTTGATTCACATCCGGAAGATAGATATTTCCATGTCTTCGACCGGTGAAAGATTGAGTAAGGTCTTTGCGATTCCCGAGCACGTTTCTTCCCGAAAGTTGATCTTGAAACCGAGAATCACACAACCGACTTATGCTAAGCAAGTTGTAATTTAATCCTTCAACTAATGAAACATTATTGATTGACAAGCTCCCAATCTTCACCTTTGTTCCTCGACCGGTAATCTTCCCTCTATTGTTACCACCAAAGGAAACTTTTCCTCCGTCTATCTGGATAAGTTTTATGAAGCGGTTTGAATCTCTGTCATATGTCTTGAGCAGCCACTATCAAGATACCATTTTATCTTCTTTTTGATAGTAACCTTTTGCAATTAACAAAAATTCAAGCTCTTTTTGGTACCCATACCATCTTGGGTCCGAAGTGTTAGTACAATAGACAGTCTTAGCCCAACTCCTTTTAACGAGGTCTCCAAACTAAAGGACATTCTTTCTCGAAGTGTTACGAGCTTTTACACTTGGAACAACTTAAAGCACTTCTACCAACGGGTTTTACAAAGACTTTCTGAAAATGATTTTTGTAAACAGTTCTAGCTGGTCTTTGTTTAATTCTTTCTTTTACCTTCGGAAAATCAATTAGTGGAATAGTTTCAGAAGTCATACCAAGACCCAACTTGTCAAAATATGGTCTTTGTATCGAAAGAATCTTGTCCGAGTTTTTCAGAACCATTTGAAAATCTCTTTGATATGTTAGTCATATCATTTTTCAAAAGATTATTTTCATTTAAAATATTGTCCGAGTTTTCTTTTGCAACAACAACATCTTTTTCAAGTTTTTCAACCTTTTCTTTCATAAGTTTATCCTTATGTTTCAAAGTAGAATTTTCCCTTTTTAATTCGGAGATCCTCTTAAGAGAGGTTTTCGAGACTAAGACACAATTCATCAATGTATTTAGAAACTTTAACAGGAATTTTCAAGTTACTTACCTCGAGTTCACTTTGTCAGTCTGAATCAAGGTCTCGAGTCCGAGTCCGATCGTGCCATTAAACAGATATTGGCATAATCATTGTCACTATCTTCACATTCGAGTATCACTCCAAGTCTCTGCCTTGAGTGCTTTCTGTTTTTCTCGGACTTCCCTTTTCTCTTCTTTAACGAGAGGACAGTTAGGTCTAATGTGTCCCTTTTCTTGCATTCAAAGCAAGTCACTTCTTTATTCGTGTCATCTTCCTCTGTTGACCTGTTTTGAAACCTTTGAGAATTTTGTTTCTTCCAATTGAATTTCCTTCCTTTTTTGTTCAGCTTTCGAATCTCTTTATCATCAATGCCGCTTCTTCATCATCTAGATCTTCTTCGAGAATGTAACATCAGAATAGTCATTAGACTTTAAGGCAATAGATTTCTTACCTTTTGAATCTTCCTCTTCGTTGTTCTGTTCTACTTCATAGGATTGAAGAGTTCCAACTAATTCATCTACGAAAGTGGAGCAATCCTCTGTGTCTCTCTTATTGAGGTTTTTATGTGATTCCGTCTTTTGAGAGTCCACGAAGAAGTTTGTTGACCTTCATATGTCCCGAGATTGGATGTCCCGATATTCAAGACCATTCACAATTTCAGAAAGCGACTAAACATGTCGGTTATTGATTCTCCCGATCTCATCTTAAAAACTTCATATTGTCCCAAGAGAATGTTGATCCTTGTTTCTTTCACACGATCGGTTCCTTCATAGGTAATGTGAAGCCTGTCCCATACTTCTTTTGCTGTATCACAAGAAGATATTCTATTATATTCGGTAGGGGATAAAGCACAATATAAAGAGTAAATAGCCTTGGCGTCGAGAGTCATCTTTTTGATAATTTCTTCTTGAGTCAAAAGAATAGGAACAGCGGGTTCTTTTCCTCTCTCGAGTTTGATTCAGCAACGGGAATAATTCCTTTATCGACAACTTCCCATTCCAAAGGATTTTTCGATCTTAGGAATGCCTTCATCTTATTTTTCCATATGCTGTAATCTTTTCCATCAAAGTATGGAGGTCTGGTATTGCTTTGTCCTTCAACCAACCCTGTAGGCAACATACTAGCCATAGATCTTTTACTTAGAAGTAAAGACACTTCTTACAAACAAGCACACAGGCTCTGATACCAATTGTTAGAACTAGTATTGGCACCTAGAGGGGGTGAATAGGTGTTTATCGCAATTTTAACAATTCAAATCAAATAAGATGTGAATAATTTAAAGTCAACGATTGCAGCAAATGAAAGCAAATAACAATGTAAAGGATTAAGGATAGAGAATCAAGACTCCGGTTTATAGTGGTTCGGCTTAGATCAAGCCTACGTCCACTCTCCCGCACGGACAGCCCTTCAGCCGGATTTCACTAAGAATCAATAAGAGTGATTACAATCTCACGCTCTTGAGTCCACAAAGTGTAGATTACTCTACTACACTTCCTCAAGATCTACAATATGATCTCTCTTTTGATTACATGTAATGCTCAAAGAATGATATCGCAAAGTGATAGAGGAGATTTCAGACTTTGGAATTTTTCTATCCGCACACTTAAACAACTAGAGCATCTCTCTTATATACTCCTTCATGCCTTCAATACCGTTGGCACCTTCCAAAGAAGTTCTTCCAATCAACCCGTTGGACAGAATCAATTAGAGAGATCTCGAGCTCTTTAAGGTAAGTGTTGATAGCCCATCAATCCTGCTCGCCCATACAATCGGGATCTCGGTTTCCATAAGTAGATCCTTCCAAATATAAGTTGCGAAGTCGTTAAGGAATCTAAACATATTCCATATAAAACTTAGATCGTTTAGTGCTGAATCCGGTAGAAAGATATCCATCGGACGTTAGAATATAGATCGTATAAGATCGAATAAACGTCGTCCCGGAAACTGTCCTTGTGAGTAGACTTTAAAATATAAGTCTTGAGTCTTGCTAGCTTCAGACTTTAGTCTTCGAGACTTTGTCAATAGAATCGTAAGTCTTCAGACTTTGATCTTCGAGACTTTGATCTTCGACTTTGATCTTCAGACTTTGATCTTCAGACTTCGTAAGTCTTTAGACTAGACTGATAAACTCGTTTTGTCAACTTCAAAATACTTTAAGGGATTTCATCCAACACCCTTGACAAAGGCTTTACTAGGAATGTTGTAAAGATGACCTCATAAGAAATGGGGCTGAAACCCTCTAATTAAAACTACCATTAATGGTAACCCGACATTTTTTTCTAGAACATCACTAGTTACAAGGTTTAATAGGTAAGAACAAGTTACTGAATGCAATTGTTTGATACTAACGCCAGCCCTGATATAAGAAGTTAGTATCGTCTGTTACATTTTGTAGATTGAATTGAATTCTTAATTAAATATAGTATAAATTTATAATGTGTTAATAATAATAGAAATACGTGGTTGATACTTCACCTATATGAGTTTAGAAGTGGTACCACTTCTTACGAACATTAGGGTTGCTTTCTAGATGACTCATGAAACAGGATGAAGTATAAGACTATAATAGCGTGGAGTAATATAAAATTTCTCGCTGAAATAAGAGGTTATTATATATGCGATGCATCCGATTTTATTATTTAAAAGTACAAGTTTAAAGCCGAAATTGTTATTTTGATAGAGTTTTGAGATACTTACATTAAATAAAGGTTTAACTCAAAAAAGACCTTTATTTATATATTAATTTCACAGAAATTTTGGCTATATATTTTTAACGTTGTATTTTCTATTTTTGTTTGGGTTAATATTCTAAAAAAACCCCAAATTGGTACACCTGTGACAAATTTACCTCGACTAATCATAAAAAACTATAAACTTGTATATTTATGACAAATTTACCCCAAACGAATTTATTCAACTGTAAAAAACCCCAAATTGGTAAATTTATAACAAATATACCATTCGCTAAATTAGATTAATATCACAAAAAAATCACAAAAATTGTAAATTGTGATAAACGGAGCATAAAATTCCAAATTGGTACTGTCACGTGTCATTTAACTTAATAATTTGACAGTAAAATTTAACGAAAACTAATAGAGGGTAAATTTGTCACAAGTGTATCAGTTTGGGGTAAATTTGTCAAAAGTATATCGGTTTGGGGTTTTTGATGGTCAAAAAAATAGTTTGAAATAAATTTGTCACAGGTATACCAGTTTTAGGTTTTTCAAGGTATTAACCATTTTTGTTTTACAAACAAACATTTTTGTTTTACAAACAAAGTGGGGGATTGTTGATAATTTGTTTTTAAAACAAACGAAAAGGTACATTGTCTCCCATCGAAAAGATATGAGTGAGCACGTAAATAAGATTTGGCATTAACCGATGATCATTATTTTTATTTATTGGAGAATTCGGATTTATTTTTATAGAAAAAAATTAACCATCACGTCGTGTTGAAACAATGTAGCTATTCAGAAGGAGTTATGGTTATTTTTTGTATTTAATTTCGAATTTTGTTATTTCTTCCAATGTTTATCTCAGAGTTCGTATTTATTCAGACATGACTTCTTAAGCGACGTTTGGTCCGGATTTCTAATCATGGTAGGATTGGATAGGACCAGATATGAAATCCACGGGATTTTGATATATCATATACATTGTTTTGTGATTACAGTAATAAAGTTGGATATATTCATATTATATCATGTACATTATTTGGTATAAATGACATATTAGTAAAAATGAACCAAAAATTTTACAAACAGAGATGGTAAAAATCTCTTGCGACATTCTTGCTTACTTTAATTTATTTGGTTTTTTTTTTCCTTTTTATTAATTAATTTTTTTTTTTTATCTTTTCCCCTCCCTTCATTCTCTAATAAAATTTTATTAAATAATAGATTGTACTAATATACTCAAAATACTAAAATACCTAAAATATATAATAAATTTATATTTATATTTATATATTGAAATTATTTTATAAAAAAATTAAATTCAAATTCGAATATATAAAAATAAAAATAAGATTAAATTAAAATAACTAAATTGTTATTTTTTTGCTATTTTAAATTTCTTATATTAGAATTCAAATATTATTTATATTGAGATATAATTTTAATTTTGTTAATTTAAAAATTTGTCCTTCGAGAAAGATAACTATCTCTCATATCACTCTTACTTACTTTATTTTATTTTCCTCTCTTTTACTAATTAATTTCTTTTTTTCCCTTCCCACCGTTCTCTAATAAAATTTTATTAAATAGTAAATTGTATTAATATACCTAAAATATATTATAAATTTATATATTGAAATTATTTTATAAAATATAATTAAATTTGAATATATGAATAAAAATAAGATTAAATTAAAATAGCTATTTTTTTTGTTATTTTGAATTTCTTATATTAGAATTCAAATATTATTTATATTAAGATATAATTCTGATTTTGTTAATTTAGGAAGTCATTCAAGAAAAATAACTTTCCTATTATAAATGTTAAAAATTCTATCTATCTTTATCACACCTCCCTCATGAGATAATCTTATTTAGTCTATATCATCATTTATCCTGTTTTGAGCATGTATCAAATACAGGATATGATAAATGTTATTTTATCTCAAATTTTATCTTATCTATCAAACGTAGCCTTAATCCTTGAAAGTGAAATAAATGTTTATTTACAATTTTTTTTTTATAAAATTATTTATTTTTTTCGAAATAAACGAAGGGTTTTGATATCCTAAAATATAACTTCGTGATACGTTTTGGGACTGAAAACAGTGGACAGGCCTAGTACGTGTGGAAAGCTTGACATGCATTTATGCACTAAAGAAAGTCATCAGAATGTACGGAAGACAAGAGGACGACCCACCCCCGTCTTTGCACCTTTCGTGGACCCAGGGATGGTTGACGAAAAGACCTCGAGTTGCTTCGTTTCACCTTCCCCCTGTGGGGCTTCTTCGTCGTTAAGAATCTTTGCACCTTTCGTGGACCCAGGGATGGTTGACCAAGACCTCGAGTTGCTTCTTTTCACCTTCCCCTGTCAGGCTTCTTCGTCGTTAAGAATGCTTACTTCGGAGTTCAAAATGGGACTGATGACGAGCGTACACGCTTTGCCCAATTTTTGCCTCGAAAGTTTCTTGAAACCTTAAGAGTGATCTTTCCTTGGTGCTTTGATCGGCAAGGAAAGGGGAGAAAGAAACAAGGAGAAGATTCTGGTACGTGGGTTCAGGTGGATATGAGAGGGAGCACGAACGGAGTGTTGGGTATGGACATGGCAGAGGGTGGTTCGAGCAGCAGGAGGAGAAGAGACAATGACCTGACGGATATCGTCTTCTCTTGGTCTCTTCACGACATTCTCAACGAAAACCTCTATCTTGACCAGGTTTCTCTTTACTCTTCTCATCTTTGCTTTTTAATTTTTATTATGCCCTTCTGGTTTTGTTCTCGTGTAAGTTAAACGACAATATGGTGTTTACTTGAGAATTTTCCAGATGATGTTAGTTCGTTCCTTTTCTTTTCTTTTCTTTTCTTTTCCTGCTTTTAGTAAGCCTGGCCTTATAAGAGCCTCGCATTCGACTTAGTGAGATAGAACCCTTTATGCTTTTACTTTGTGTGGCAAACTCATTAGGTATTTTAGGATTATATGTTATGATTTACGAAATTTGGTCGAATTATTATTTGAATGTGGAGGTTGGTTGGTCATATTTGACATTGGGCCGAGCTGTTTTTGTAGGTGGGGACAATACCGGAGACATTTCAGTCGGTCCAGCATTATCTGGGATCTTATGTCTATCCTTTACTGGAAGAAACACGGGCGAGTCTGTGCTCGAGTTTGGAAAATATTTCTTCGCTGCCTTTCACCGAGGTTTATGACTTTGTGGAATGCAAGAGAAGTGGGAACTCATATGCTATTAAGGCTGGTCGGTGGAGCAATGAATCCAACACTCGTGGCAAGGAAAGTTACAAAACTTTGCCTGGAGATATCTTGATTCTAACTGATGCTAAGCCAACAACTGTTCCTGACTTGGAGAGGTTTGGAAGAAGATGGGCGTTTGCATCGGTAAGGATGATTGGAGGGGACGGTGAAGAGGATGAGACATTGTCATCCACATACTTTAAAGTGGAGGCATTATTGGACCATGAAGTAAATAATTCCTGGAAGCCAATGTATGCAATTTTCCTGATAAATATAGCCACTAACAGAAGGATATGGAATGCGTTGCATATGTCTCTGAACTTGGATATCGTGAAGGAAGTTCTCTGCACCGATTTGGTGGTATGAATTTCCTTTTTGTACCTTTGGTCCATTTAGACTTAAAATTGCTATTATATTCCTCTAAGCTCAAAGCTTCATTTTACTCCAGTCATTTGTAACTTTCACCGGAAAATAAGATAAATGTTGCTTTAAGCCATTCTATTGCATTAATAGATTAGGATGATTCTTTCTTTTAGTTGGTCCATTTCATGATATGGAGATGAATGAAGATATGGGAAATTAGTGAAGTTACGTCTTAAACAGGGCAAATTATTTCCTTGGAGGCGACTTACTTGTTAGTACTAGACCTTAAAATTTTCTAAACTATTCTTTTCACGGGATTTGAGTTTGTGCTGGGCAGTGCTCTTTATATCATATGAACACCAATTAAGTTTCAGGGTCTCTAACCTTCTATCATATTTAAATGGTCTGGATTATCAGAAGAAATTTGTTTCTTTTGCAGGCTGATAAAGTTTCGAATCTCTGTATTACAAAAGGTAATGGTTCTGGGAGTGAGAGCCTCGACGAGAAATTGTGCCATAATCTGAATGAATCCCAAAAAGAAGCAGTTGGGGCCTGTCTCAGTAAACTCCAATGTGAGAACAAGCCATCTGTTGAACTGATATGGGGTCCTCCTGGAACTGGGAAAACTAAAACCGTCGCCACACTGCTATTTACTCTCTTGAAAAGGAAACATAGAACCATTGTTTGTGCACCTACAAATGTTGCCATCAAGGAAGTGGCATCTCGTGTTCTAAAGCTGCTAAAGGAATCAGATAGTGGTATAAGCACTGAAATGGAAAGTTTGCTCTGTTACTTTGGAGACATGGTTATTTTTGGGAACAAGGAGCGTCTGAAAGTTGATTCTGACATTGAACAAATATTTTTAGAACACCGTGTAGATTGTGTTGCTGAGTGCTTTTCTAAATTCACTGGTTGGCATCAGTGTCTAACTTCCATGATAGATACTCTTGCCGACTGTGTGCATCAATACCACATATTTTTGGAAAATGAACACACAAAAAGAACGAAACCAGAAAGTGATGATGATGGGAGCAAATGCAGAAGCAGTGAAAAAGATGGTAACTGTGAGCTTAAATCATTTCTTGAGTTTTTCAGGGACCGATTCAAGGCATCTGTCCAGCCCCTGCGGAGATGCCTCTTTATTTTCTGTACTCATATATCCAAAACTAATTTCCAGAATATTACATCCCTCATCAACTTACTTGATTCTTTTGAAACTTTATTATGTGGAGAGAAGTTGGATTCAGAGATGATGGAGATAACTCTTTCACAAGATGAACTTAGCCTGTTTCCATTTAAGATGTCCATGGGTCCACTATATAATTTATATATGAAGAGACAGGAATGCCTTTCCATGTTGCTAACCGTTTGTGATTCTCTGAAGGATCTAAAACTTCCAAACTTTACGAGTAAGGCCATGATAGCAGACTTCTGTTATCAACATGCTTCCCTGATTTTTTGCACTGCTTCTAGTTCATATAAGCTGTACTCTGTGGAAATGGAGCCTCTCAATTTACTGGTGATCGATGAGGCAGCCCAGTTGAAAGAATGCGAATCAGTAATTCCTCTGCAACTCCCTGGTGTCAAGCATTTGATTTTAGTAGGAGATGAGTGTCAGTTGCCTGCTATGGTCGAAAGCAAGGTAATGTTAAAATGTCTGAAAAGTATCTTTTCAATTGGTTTTGAAAGATGTATAATATCCTTCTCTTAATTTTAGTTTAGATGGGCTAAATAGTCTATACCTAACATCCATTGAATTTTATATCATGTTTTATATACAGGTTTCCAATAGGGCCGGATTTGGAAGGAGTCTGTTTGAACGATTGAGTTCACTGAGTTATTCAAGGCAACTTCTCAATATACAATACCGGATGCATCCATCAATAAGTCTGTTCCCGACTTCAAACTTTTATCAAAACCAAATTTTGGACGGGCCAGATGTGAAGAGCAAAAGTTACAGGAAAAGTCATTTGCCATGGCCAATGTTTGGCCCTTACTCGTTCATAAATATTCCTGATGGACGAGAACAGTTCGGTGATGACCGCTGCAGCCTTAGAAACCTTGTTGAGGTGGAAATTATTTCAAGGATAGTGAGGAATCTGTACAGAGGTATGTCAAAAGAATTTTATACATATTGCTTCGTGCACTTGGAATTTACATGTATTACTTAATCATATAGGTGGAGATTATGATGGCCATTGATAGTTCTTCTCCTAGGATATTTCTTTCGAAGTTTTGCACCCCTCATAAAATGATATCACTGTTGTGACGGTTTTATTTCCTTTTCTTTGCAGCTTGGGATGTGTCAAAAGAAGATCTGACAGTAGGTGTCATATCTCCCTACGCAGCTCAGGTTGCTGCAGTACAAGCTAAACTTGGAAAAAGGTATGAAAATATTGAGGGCTTTATGGTCAAGGTGAAGTCAGTGGATGGATTCCAAGGTGGTGAAGAAGACATTGTTATAATATCCACTGTAAGATCAAACTTGTGTGGGGATATTGGGTTCTTGTCCAGTACTAAGAGAACCAATGTGGCTCTTACCAGGGCCAGGTACTCTATCCTCTTAACTTTGTCAAATTACATATTTGGAGTGATATAGCAAGTAAATCCCAGAGTTATTTCCTATCTATAGGTATTGTCTGTGGATTCTGGGAAATGGGAAAACACTGACGAAAAGCAATTCTGTATGGAAAGCTTTGGTTGACAATGCTATGAGTCGTGGATGTTTCTACAATGTTGACGATGACAAGGACCTAGCTAATGCCATCTTAGATGTGAAGAAAGAGAATAATGAGCTTGATGACCTGCTAGACAGAAACAGTGTACTTTTCAGAAATGCTAGGTGGAAGGTAAAAAACTTTGCTCAACAGTATTCTACGGCTACATTTAATTTTCAAAATAAGCATTAAGTTTTAAAGAATTTGTGACAACTTATCTTATTATCATGCTTTGGTCTTTTCAGGTTCTTTTCAGTGACAACTTCCTGAAGTCTTTCAGAAAGCTGACATCACTCAGGACAAAGATGTCCATCATCAACCTTCTGTTAAAACTATCCAGTGGCTGGAGACCAAAGAAGGGGAATGTGGATTTAATTTGTGAACACTCATCTCATATCGTGAGACAATTTAAGGCTGAAGGTCTCTATGTCTTATGCACGATTGATATTGTAAAGGAACAGAGATACATACAAATCCTGAAGATATGGGATGTAGTGCCTTTAAAGGATGTGGCAAAATTGGTCAAACGTTTGGACAGCATATTCAGGAAATACAGTGATGATTTTATTAGTCGTTGCAATGAGAAATGCATTGAGGGGTAAGCTTGATCACTTCTTCTTAAGATAGGCAGCACAATACTTACTAAATTAGAAAGCTTCTCTTTTCCAGATAGATGACTAAAATATCTTGAATTGATTTTAACACCCTATTTTCTTTCATTTCAATTGCCTCTTCCTGTTATAGGGGTCAGGAAGTTCCGAAGACATGGGTCTGTCCTTCTGATTTTGTCCGCTATTGAAGTCCTGGTGAAGATCAATTTGGGAGTAGTTTTCATGCTGATGCTTCCGATCGTAGGTCGTATGCAGAGAATGCGAAAGTGAGTGGGAGTTTGCTTCTGATGAAATTCTACCCATTATCATCAGATGTTGTCAGCCATTTGCTTGATGACGGTGATGGTAACGAAGCAAGTCTTCCATTTGAAGTAAAAGAGCAAGAACAAGAGTTAATTCTTTTCCCCAGCAGCACTTTTTATACTTGGGCGATCTGGAACCGGAAAAACTACAGTCCTGACAATGAAGTTTCTTAGAAATGAGAAAATACATGATAAAGCAACCAAGGGATTTCAGGAAATCTAAAGTGGTATCAGCCACAGCAAAGATGCCTCTTTGGAAATCAATGTTGAGGAATTTGGTGAAGGAGCAGAGGATTGTGTATTGCGCCAGCTTTTTGAGACCATCAGTGCAAAATTATGTTTTGTGGTCAAACAACATGTATCTTAACTTAGAAGGTACATAAAATGTCATGGGAAGATGTTTGAACAATTGAATAAATATTCAGCAATTTTTGCAATGAACAAACATATGCAAGGTTAATGGATTGTCAAATCTTTTTATGAATTAGTCCGGACAAGGAGTTAACCTATTCGGCATGCTACTATTTTTCTCCTATTGGAGGAGCACAACCAAGATACATTATATAGAGTTCGATAGGAAATATAACATGTAGCAAGAGTGCATAGTCAAATCAGTGCTTTGCCTTGCTCGGGTGCTACTATTTGGTTTTAGCTGCTAGAAAATAGATTTAATCATTGCATATTAGTAAACAACATCACCTGCTTGCTGAAACTGAAGATTAATTTGTGCGGCAATAGTCTTTATTTTGGTCTTTGTGCCGCTTCTTTAGTTTGCATGTCCATTTAATCGGAAACTTTCATATTAAATTTTGTGAGTGTTGCATTCTACATATAAAGGGGAATTTGTATTTTAAATGAAAATATGCAATTATAAGCAGAACTGAGAAAGGACCATGTTCTTCAAATCTTGCTGTGGGTGAAGATTTTCATTGCCAGCTGATGTAAATGCTATCCATGTCTCCTAGTATATCATTACAATCTTGGTGCATCAGCATGTTCTAATTTCATTTTCGCTGTTAGTTACATGAATGTAGAAATTATGAGATTGCATGTGTAGTGTGGGTATTCCCATCAGTTTGTTGAATATAATTTTTCAATCCTGCAGCTCTAGCATTGGTGCAAAACATAGAGTAAAAAGCTCTTCAGTTGATGAGATTGTTGATGATGCAGCATTATTCAAGGATATCCCTGATTCATTTGCTTATGTATCTCCCAACTCTTATCTCCTTGTTAAAACTTTTCGTAAGCTTCTGATGATGCTAGATGGAACAGTTGGGGTTTCATTCTTTGAAAGGTTTCCCGATCTGGAGTTTTTCATTGCCAATCCTACAGTTCCAGACCAGTTGCCTTGCAAAGTCTTCTAAAAACAAAGGAAGTTACGAACGAAAAGTTTTGTGCAGTTTATTGGCCTCACTTCAATGACAAGATAAGAAGGAGGCTTGATCCTTCCAGAGTCTTCACTGAAATAATGTCCCACATAAAGGGTGGCCTTCAACCAGCAGATGGTTGTGAAGGCAAACTTGACAGACTAGCTTATTTTGACTTTCAGAGGGTCATGTCTTCACTCTGAGTATTCAGAGGAGAAGAAATTTATGACGCTTTTGAGGATTATGAAAAGATGAAAATGAATAATGGTGAATTTGATTTGGCCGATCTTGTCAATGATCTTCATCGCCGTCTTCTTCGTGAGCAGTTTGCTGGAAACATCGTGGATTTTGAATATATTGATGAAGTGCAGGATCTCACCACGAGACAAATTTCACTGTTCAAGTATATCTATAGAAACGTTGATGGGGGCTTGGTGTTTTCTGGCGACACTGCACAAACTATTGCAAGGGGAATAGACTTCAGGTTTGAATACATAAGGTCCGTTTTCTACAAGGAGTTCTTGATAGATTCAATAAATGGACCTGATGTCACAATGGAAAAGGGTTGTCTTTCCAAAACTTAGCCAGAACTTCCGCACTCATGCTGGTATAGTCAAACTGGCGCAGAACGTTGTTGATCTTCTTTACCATTTTTTCCCTTTATCCGTTGATGCTTTGAGGCCCGAAACTAGCTTTATATGTGGGGAAGCCCCAATTTTACTAGAATCAGAGAATGATGAGTGTCATACGATCACTTTTTGGCAACAATAATGTTGGTAGTAATTTGGTTGGCTTCGGGGCAGAGCAGGTTATTTTGGTTCAAGATGATTCTCGAAATGAAGTTTCAAACCTTGTGAGAGGGTAAGCCCTAGTTCTGACGAAAGTGGAGTGCAAGGAATTGGAATTTCAGGAGGTGTGTGTCAGGTTGGATTGTTTGGCATGTGATTTTAATGTTAGCAGCAGTAGAGATTTCAAGACCATTCTTTTATGGGCTATTTATTTTTTTGATGGGTCATGACCAATTTGCTGCTAGCTGTTACTCTGTAAAATGCTTGGATTTGCATTTTCATTCTAATGTACCCTTTTTTGTATGTGGACAATGTCATCTAGATACACATACCGTAGAATTTGTTTGGGCTAATGTCAACATCATCCTCTAGGTTAATGGACAATGTTAAAGATTTTGCAACTTTACTGACCTTGATTGGCTGGTGTGTAGAAATTAGTCCAAATATTCTCTTCCTAAATGTTTGAGATCTGTTCATTTATTCATAAAACTCGAAATCAGATGTCTTTACCCGAAACTTTTTTCCTGGTAACATTTTGTAGGACATCTTATTGTACAACGTTTTTGGCACGTCACCTCTTAAAAGTCAATGAAGGGTCATTTATGGATACATGAAGGAGCGAGCTTTGCTCAATAACAGCTCTCAATGGTCTTCCCCAAGTTTCGATGATGCGAAGCACAATATATTATGCTCTGAATTGAAGCAATTGTATGTCGCAATTACTCAGACAGGGCTAAGATTGTGGATTGGTGAGAATGCCCTGGAGTTCTCCAAACCAATGTTCGACTACTGGAAGAAGAAGTGGCTCATTCAAGTTAGGGTGGCAGATCATGCCCTAGGAGAAGCAATGCAGGTCACGAGAACGCCAGAGGAGTGGAAGTCATAAGGTTATAGGGTCAGCTGTTTTTCTGTTTTTTTCTTTATTAATTGTTTCCACTTCACGAAATTCTTATTTTCGCCTCATTTGGAGTCAACATGATCTGTGAATGCTAGGGATTTTGCAATGACAATGTGACTGTAAAAGTGTGATTGATCCCGAACAAACTGTTTATAATGGGGACGTTCCGTGGTACAAAATATGGTGATCGAATTCCGACATTATTGGTTTTTTAATACTTTGGTCGAATACTTTATTTAGACAAAATGGATAAGCCATATGATATGAATTTTCCTTGAATGTTTCTCCTCTTTTGAAGTTATCTGGTCAGTGGCAGTGCCTTTTTTCAGTTTAAGGCTACACCATTGATTTTTCCAATAATGGAGGATGTTACATTACTTTAATTGAGTTATTTTTTATTTTCAGAGTTTTATTACTTTTTTACTTATATAAGGGTATTATGGTCATATACAATTTATATTTAATATAAACACACTAGTGTAGGGTTTTTGTTACATAGAAACCCACAGCCCCCTCTTTGTTTATTTTACATTTTCCTTCTTCTCCTCCTCTCTATTCCTTCTCTTTCTTCTTTCTCTCTTGCTACTTGCTGCGGGTTCTTTAATCAGCTTTGTGATATGGTATCAAAGCAGATCTGACTACCTGATTCCTTGATCCTATTACTGGTTTGAGAGTCCCCTAGTAACCCTACTTCTTCTATGGTGCGCAACCACCTAAAGCTGTAGTTTTTTTCTGTTTTCTCTTCAAGTCTCGATACATATAAGATAAGAAGATATCAGATTCATCAGGTTCGATTTGTGAACATGGATTACAACACTTACTGATCAGTGGATTTAAGAATCAGAGTACTTTGTTGATTATGGTTAACTCATCTTGCTGGATTTCCATCAAACATATAATTATTTGAATCGAGATTTTTGGTCAAATATTTTCTTCTATACAACAACCTATATTTATGAGATTTCAGCGTCCCTTTAGTTAATTGATGGAGCCAATTACATCTGATTATACATTAGCATTGTTGTTTTGTTGCCTTCTTGATTAGTGGTATATATATTTATATTGAGATTATGAGTAATACTAAGGCTTCTACAGATAGTGTCAATGTTCAAATTACCACTAGTAAATTAAATGGATCCTCCAATTACTTGTTATGGGCTCAAGCTGTGAAGGTCTATATTAATGCCAAAGGGAAACTCAATTATCTTGCTTCAGACCCTCCTGTTGAAAATTCTAAAAACTATAGTGATTGGATGAGAGAGAATTATACACTTTTGGTGTGGTTATGGAATAGCATGGAACCATCCATCGCTGCTAATGTCATGTTCCACACAACTGCTAAGGGAGTGTGGAATGATCTTATGGAGAGTTACTCACAAGACAAAAATATGTCTAGAGTTTATGAACTACATGAGAATATCTTTAATTTTAAACAGGGGGACAAGTCTCATGGAGAGTGTTATAGTGCTTTGAAAGGTATGTGGGAAGAACTTAATCTTTATTAGTCCATCACTACTGATCTTGAGAGTAGCGAGCTAAATTTCAAGTGGCCAAGTTTTTATCTGGCTTGAATGCTAACTTACAGCCCGTAAAGAGTCAGCTTCTTGCTGGAGAGAGTTTCTTCTATGAATGAAGCATTTTGTTGAATTCAGCGCATTGTCCTCCTCTTTCACTTTGCTGGAGGCTGAACTTACAGAAAATTCAGTGGATGTTCTCGCTGAAGCATTCAAAAATGTTGACAATCCCCTCGTAATTACCAATTCTACTTCAGATTGTTCAAAATGTCCACATGCCATCATTTTAGATGTGAAGTCGCACAAATGCAAGGAAGAGACTATGAAAGTTCTATTCCTCAAAGATAGCGCTGTGAGCTCTTGCAAGTTGCAAGATCTGACCGAAGTTTCCAAGGATTCCTCTTCATCTTCCAACATTGTAGCACCAGTTGTGCATTTGGATGGTGCAAACACGTCGTCATTGCCGGGACTAGAAACAAGCTTAGCGAATGAGGAAGAGAAGGGCGAAGTTGTGGAAGCGCAAAAAACCAGTGAAGTGAAGAAGGATGAGCAGGCTTCTTCATCATCTTCATTTTCCCAGACCGGTGGTGCGGAAAACAGGAACCAGAACAAGGGCAATTGCAAGTCCAAAAGTAGGAATAATAAGAAAGGAAGAGGCAAGAAGAAATGAATCCTCACTTCATTGTCCCAGATACAGTTTGAGTGAAAATTGTATGCTGTTATAATCTACAGGTAGTCCACATTCTTGTTAATACATGTGGAACTTTTTGGTAAAATAGTTCTTAGAACGAAGAAAAAAAGATCTCTCGACATGAAGCTCCTTACATGTCCTGTAAGTTCTAGCAGAGAATAGTCATGAAAATCAACTATTCCTTGGCTGCAGATTATTGTTCCTTCTTTTTTACCTCTCTGAACCTTTAGTTCTCTCATGCCTCGCAATAGCTCGTAGAACGAGAAAGGAAATGCAACTTTCTCTGCATATCTTTTTTACTTACAGATCATCTTGATGGAGAAGGTTGCTTGATTGGAGTGAAAACCCATTATGAGATCCAGCCTGTGAGAGCATATGTCCATATGGGAGTGTACATAATTGATCTGTTTGTACCCTCACCGGACGAACGATGACTCTGTCACCGGAAAACTCCCCTGGACAAGCACAACATTGAGCCAAATCTAGCTCTTGATGGGGGAGAAACGATGATATTACTACAAGATTTGAACCCTTGAGCAACTCTTGCAACGAGTCACCTCCTGAACAGCTTTCGTGGTGCTATATGATTTCAAGCCTCGTGATTGTTTGAGCAATGTCGATGTTGTAATATACTGTGGAAGTTATCAGATATTGCAACTAAATCTACACGTAATCATCAAAGAAATAAACGAGGAACAATAAAGAACACAAGATTTACGTGATTCGGTTCAAATATAGGTATTTACTCCCTAGAGAGATTCAGCCGTCACTAATAAATCAGAGAATTATAGAGCTATAATCGCTCACATGCTGGAGCATTTCTCAGCCCTAGATTACACCCAAACCACAGTGTTTACAAGGAAAAACAACTCAATTCAACTGTAGAACTCAAAACACAGAACCACCTACGTGTTCGGCGCTTCTTTTTTGTACGATTCATGCTGCAAGAATACAGTGTTATGCGGCCAATCCAAGCAAGGCTAAAGAGAGAATTGGAATTCTTGACCGAATACTTATGTGTTGGAGTCCCCATGGCTGTTGGAGTTCAACCGAGGACTTATCTATTTTTCTTTAAATAGGTTTGACACCAGTTGTTGTAATATAATGTGGAAATTATTGGATCTTGCAATTGCAATTGAATCAATGAGGATCCGGGCCATTTAAACAAAATAGAGAAAGCCTTGGTTGAATTCCGACAGCCATGAAGACTCCTACACATAAGTATTCAGTCAAGAATTCAAATCCACATATCTAATTCGGCTACACAGACTCAAATTCAAGACGTAATTTAATAGTTAAGAAGCGAAACCGCTCGCCTGTTGCACCACCGAGAATCCTCGAAAAGTAAGTAGCAATGCCCCTACTTTGATTTGGAAGAAAGAAGGCGACATCGTGAGTACCGTGAGGTATGATGTCTTGAACTTGGTCAGGAAAAGCTTTCTCATATACTATAAGGTTTTACCTTGTTTTCACGTCAAGCACAATGTTACTAACTAAATTGATGCTCTGTTTACTTTGTGAAAATGATTGATTGAGAATATATTCCAAAAAAATAATCATTCGTATCATTTAAATAATTAGTCGATAAAAAATGTTTCATTATCGATAATAGTTTATGTCTAAATATTTTCATAAATGATAACAAAATCTATTCATTTATTTTTCTAAGGGATATGAACGATTATTTTTCAAAAAATGTTTTCTCAATCATTTATTTTTCGCAAAATAAACATATCCTCTGAGGGATAAAGGATGGCTCAAGTCAATACAGAATCAAGGCCATTTAGAATGAATTGGACTTAATTGTCAAATGTTGAGAACCATGGGTCAAAAACTAAGAAATTTAACATGTGACGTACTCCAATCTTAAGTCCAGGGATTTCATTGGACTAACGGCTGAAAATGACGACCTTATTAAATTGGAGTCTTAAGGAAACGAATATTTAGAGGAGATGTGGTATCCAACTGATTTGATTGCCCTTCAATGAACTGTCGCTATCTATTATCTTGTTAAAAGTGGCACGGGAAGATTGAAAGATTGGCAAGGATAATTATCGTAAAAAAATTTAATTTATTAATACGGAAAATAATTCAGTTATAAATTTTTTCAATCAAATCTTCTTTTTGTTTGAAAATTTTGCACAATTTTCCTGAAATTGTGACATGAGCTTTGAGCTCTAGAAAGTGTGAAATTATACGTATCACTTAAAAGTTAAAATTAATGTATGCAAAAAAAGTCTTAGATTCTTTTCCTTGCTATGGAAAGACCAAATGTTGATTAAATAAGTACCTGTGTACCGTGACTGATAATTGAGTAATTTAAGGGCTTGCCCCATTTCATACCCAATTAAAAAGTTGGAGGAATTACATTTTCAGTCCAATAGGATTGGGGGCATACACTTTGGGCCTGTTTGTTTGTGTTCTTTTTTTTTTCTTAAACAGTTTTTCTATTTTTTTGTTCCCGGGAACAAAAAAGAACAAACGCGTTTGGAAGCGTTTTTGTTCCAAATCTGTTCTTTTGTTCCCTAACAAAAAAGAACAGAAACAAGAAAAAAAAAAAGTTGTTTCTTTTTAAAAAAAACGAAAACACTTTTTCTCTCTCTCTTCTCTTCTCTTTTTTTTTTTTTTTTTTTTTTCTTCTTCTTCTTGCTTTGGCCGGTCGCCGGCCTCGGCCATGGCCGGCGGCGGCGGCCTCGCCCGGCCACGGCGAGGCTCGCCGTGGTTGGGCGAGGCTCGGCCTCGCCTTGGCTGGGCGAGCTCGGCCTCGCCGGATCTGGGCGAGCCCGAGCTCGCCCGGCCGGCCGCGATGCGCCTTGGCCGGGCGAGCTCGGGCTCGCCCAGATCCGGCGAGGCCGAGCTCGCCCGGCCACCGGCGAGGCTCGGCCTCACCGGGCCACCGCCAAGCGACGCCGACTGGCGGTGGCCGGCGAGGCCGCCGGCCGGCCATGGCCGAGGCCGGCGACCGGCCAAAGCAAGAAAAAAAGAAAAAGAAAAAGAAAGAAAAAAATGAAAAATAAAAAATAAACATTAAAAAATTAAAAGAAATAAAAAAAAGAACATAAATTAACCAAACATGTTTTTGTTCTTTTTTTATTTCAGAACAAGTTTACCAAACGCACATTTTTGTTCAAAAACTATTCCCCAGAACAGAAATAATTTTTTCTATTTCTGTTCCCTGGAACACAAAAAGAGCAGAAACACAAACAAACGCACCCTTTGCATCTCGATGATAGTAAAGCTTATTCGCATACTGGGGAGGCTATTAATATTAGGCACCAATCTCAACTCTTGATTATTAAGTTACTTGTCATGGAAATGTAAAAGTCACATTTTAAATCTCATCAATTGTCTACCGTAGGGACTGAAATCTAAAGACGTGTTTGGTAACGTTTCTGTTCCAATGAATAATTTTTGAACAGAAATAGTTTTTTTTTTTTTTTCTATTCCAGGGAAAAATTTCTGAGTATAAGAACACGTTTGGTAACTACAAAAAAATTTTACTTAAGGAATAAAAATGCGTTTGATAAACTTGTATAATTGTTTTTGTTTCTTTTAATTTTTCAATATTTTTAGTATATTTTTCATTTTTTCTTCTTTCTTCCTTTTGGCTGGTCGCCGACCTCAGCCATGGCTAGCGACCAGCCGACAAGGGCCGGCGACCTCGCTAGCCCCCCGACGAGCTCGAGCTTGCCCAGCCAAGGCGAGGCCAACCTCGTCTTTGCCTAGGCGAGATCGAGCCTCGCCAGTCACCTTGCCTCGCCACCGAGGCCACCAGCGAGGCCGAGCCACCGTTGGGTGACACCGACCTAGCAGTGACCCAGCGAGAGCCTTGCCCAAATCTGGCGAGGCCAAGCTCGCCTAGCCAAGGTGAGGCCGACCTCGCGCTGCCTGGGCAAGGTTGAGCCTCGCCGGTCACCTCGCCTCACCACCGAGGCCACTAGCGAGGCTCGGCCTTGCCGGGCCACCGTTGGGTGACACCGACCTAGTAGTGGCTTGACAAGAGCCTCGTCGGGGGCTGGTGACGCTCCGGCAAGATCGCCGATCGCCAGCCATGGTCGAAGCTAACGACTGGTTAAAAGGAAGAAAGAAGAAAAAAGAAGTATTTTTCGGAATTGTTCCTGGAAATAAGAAAAAACTTTTTTTTACTTCTTGTTTATGTTCTCGAGAACAAAAGTGTTGGCAAAGGCGTTTCTGTTCTTTTTTTGTTCCCCGGAACAAAAGAACAGAAATTTTTGTTCCAGGGAATAGAAACAAAAATAAACAAACAAGCCCTAAGGGACCAAATTTGAGCATTACAAAATGTATAGGGATTAAAATTGTAACTTTTGTTTACATGCTTGTATGTGTAGGAGCCACGTCTCGGAAACTGGTGTGGGTGCCTCAACAATTCTTGACAAATTTTAACAGGAAATTTGATGGAAGGATTTAAATTGTTGTAAAAAAAAAACATGACTATTATGGGAAGATTTTTCATAAACTATCCATACCGATTCGCCCGTCAGATAGTGAGTTAGAATTGTGATTATAAGATTTAAAAGTAATGTACGTTTCTATGAAATAGTCCTAAATATGTTTACACGACCTTGAATTGAAAAACAACTTACCGCTGTCATATAGAGAGAACTTAATTGTAATGGGCTGTCAATCTAATCAGGTGTACTTGCAAACTTAGGAATTACTAATTTACACTTGGGGTGCATTTGTTTCGCGGTAAACTCAAGATTTGAAAAATATTTTAAGAAAAATGATTGTTTGTATCACTAATAAATATGAATGAATGCAAAATATTGTTATTACCCACGAAAATAGTTAGGCATGAATTGTTATTTATAATGAAAACATTTTTCGTTAACTAAATTTTCTAAACGATATAATCAATTATAAATTTGAGTTTTCCGTGAAACAAACGTACCATTTTTTGATTTGACATTTTCATAAGGTTTTAGACGTAAACATGAGAACAATCAAGTTCTCATTGAAAAATAAACTCGGGATTAGTTTTGTTGATAAAATAAAGTACATCAAATAAATTTGATCGACCGTTAACGATACGAAAACTGTAATATTTGGCTAGTGGGTTAAAAAGAAGGGTTGAAAACTCAAAAAGAGGACAAAAAAAAGAGAAAGAAAAGAGAAAAAGGGGTGAGCGGTGGTCGATCACTTTAAAGAGCTGAACCACTTCGGGAGAAAGAGAAAAGAAAGGAAAGAAAGAAAGAAAGAAAGAAAGAAGAAGAAGAAAAGAGAGGGGAAGAAAGGAAAGGGGTTTTGGCATGTTCACGCCGTAGATGCCTTGCTAAGCCAACTCAACTCCATAATGCAGTGCTCGGTAAGAGATTAGGCCCCTCGTTTGTCCAATCGAAGTAATTTACGGGTTTAGGGCTCAAATTTGAAATTTTTGGAAAATCGGGCTGCAAAGTCCGATTTTTGAGTCATTGAGTTGCATATTTTTATAGAAATCTTAGTTTAAGATGTTGTGGAGCCATAGGATTTTATGGATCGTGATTTAAGCTTATGCTTTGTTCAAAACAACGCGTCCAACAGCTTTGGGCCTGTATTTGTCATTTTTCAGCTTGATTTTGGGACGGTCAAGTTGGGATTCCTATAGTATGTTTGAAGGGCTTTTTTTTTTTATTATAAATACGTTCAGAACGGAGTTCGAAGGAGGAAGTTGTAGCGTAACTAAGTTTTTTGTGCTTAAACTCTGCATTGCGAACGGCTTGAACAATCGCTTTGGTTATGCGATTTGTTAGCGCGTAGGAATTCTTTTGTTAGAGTTAAGGTTAATTTAATTGTTTCGTAATTGAGATAGAGTTTTATTAGATTGTTTAACATTATTCCTCGGTTATTTGATAGGGCCGTGAGTTCGACGATATGAGTATTATTTGTCGTTTCGTTATAAACGAAGAGGTGAATGGTACTATATCTTCTTTGGTTTTGTAAAACCATATCTTGAATATATATTGAATTGATGAGCATTTTTATTGCATAAAAGCTAAATCGAGCATTTGCTACTCTTTGGTTGATTATAAATGTTTAAAAAACGTGTTATATAAAGTTCGTGAAGTAACATATATGAAATTGCTTTGCGATTGAATTTATGGAAATGTTTATAATGATTTGAGAAATGGATATGAAATGGATAATAGGCTATGTTGCAAAATGTTATTTGCTTGGTTTAATATATTGATTTATGGATTGGATTTCTGGTATTGTAGGATGGTTTTTTATGTTTAATATGACTATGAGCCTAGTAAAGGGTTTTTGAGTATACATACCAGGTTTAGGATATCTCTCTGGGCCAAAGCACTAGCTTTGTAGATGGAGACCTTGTCAATGAGGAATCTTGGTCGCCTTGTCACCGAGCGTTATGTTGTGAGTATTGAGTAATAGATTAGTCAATGGATGAACCATTAATACGTGATATTTGATGGAGATTATTAAATGGACTTGACTATTGATACTTGACTTTTGATGGTGATTTAAATGAGTTTTTCATATTAGTATAAAATTTTGATGATAAGAAATAATTCTTATATGATTTGATCTGTATTTTATATATCAAGTTTGAGTTATGAAGTTTGGTATTACTTTTGTATACACGCATGATGGTTGTTCAATATGCTTAGAAGATATGTACTACTCACCGAACTGTTGTTGCTCATTCCACTCGTATTTTAATCTTTTCAGGTTGATGTTGCAACCATCTAATATGTATATATATAGTTTGAGATATATGTATACGTTGATATTAGGTTATTGGTTGTGTTTGAAGTTGCGTTCTTCGTGTGGAAGGGCGGCGGTGTCATCTCCATTATTTTTGTGGTTCTGGGGCGTGACAAAAACCGCAACCGAAGTGTGGCCACGTGTCAATGTAGGCAGTGGAGACTCAACACTTTCCAATGAATTCCGAATGGAAATTCGACCGGTGGAGCTTAAATTGTTGCCTCGGAGTAGCGTTAGATTCCAATTTGTAGCCAAATGAGGTACAAGACAAAGGTCGAGTTCCACCAGTACTGCTACATGGACCAAGATGCAAGTCTACCCTGAAGAATTTGCCAAAGGAGGAGCTATTTGTCGATTCTTTCCGCAAAATTCGGGACAACATTATATGCCAAATTAGCGAGAATCCGCAGCCAGCCACCTGCCATTGAATTATTGATGCTCGATGTCTTTTTGCGATGGGGCCGCATCCATCAAAAAGTTTACTTCTTTTGAATTACCAAAAGGGTCTATTTATATCGTTTAAAGAATATCATTTATATAAATGAGTGAAGAATAAATATTTCTGTTATCGAACAAAAGTTAGTTTTTTCGAAAAAGCATTTTTGGGTTATTTAATTTTGCATCGAATAAACCGACGCTACTGCCGTCCTTAGTTTTGTGGAACTGGGTATCAATGCAAAATGTTTTGAGGAATTAGTTTTTTTCTTCTTTTTTTTTTTTTCACACGTTTTAAAATATATTTCTGGGCGAAAAAAAAAAGAAAAAAAAAAAGAAGAGGAAAAATAAGTACCCGCGATATTCCATTATTCCCCTCCTAGAAACTCAAGAAGGAATCCCAGGCTTCAAATTATTTCTTTAGGGTTCCCCCAGCAGCAAAAGATTAAGAAAAAGATCGTTCAGTTTTTCCATCGATTCGGAGAGAAGGGCTGCATCATCTTCTTCTCCTTCCGATTCCGATCGGAGCACCCGTTTCAATCGCCCTCGCTCGCTCGCTTTCGCGTGCATTGGCGGTTCCCGATTCCGGCGACCTGCCCGGATCTTTCTCAGGTACCGCGCTCGACCGGGTTTTTCTCCGAATTCTCTCTCTCTCTCTCTCTCTCTCTCTCTCTTTTTTTGTGGTCGGCGAGAATCGCGAAACGGGCGGCGTAACGGCGCGGCCGCGGGGGGATGCGGAGGCGGAGGCGGTTTGGGGTGGGGGTGGGGTTCCGCGCCGTGGAGGCGTCGGGATTGGGGCGGAAGGAATCTTGGGGCCGGGGGTTGTGGCGGCGCGGCCGTTTCCGAGTCCTTTGACGGCCGATTGTTTGTTGATTGAAGAAAATGGTTCTTGGACGCCCCGGGAGTGAAAAAGAGTAATCTTTTGAGGCGGGTCGAGGGTCAATCGCGCCGCCCGCGGGGGGGGTGTGGGGTGGTGTTGTGCCCTTGCGAGAGTTGTCTCCTTTGCATGGCTCTGCGATGAATGTGAATTAAGGCTTGGATTTGGTTGAGATGTGTTTTTGTGTTGATGAAAAGGGATGACGATGTTTCCGGACCCAAAAAGGCATGGTCTTGGACGCGGGAAGATGGTAAACTTGAGGCGGAAGTTTTGAGCTCTCTCGGATTACGCCTCGCTAGAGTTACCTCCTTTCCGTGGCGCTGCCATGATTATAAATGAATCCTTGCCTTTGGTTTGAATGTATTCTGTGTTTACCAAAAACGATGCCGATATTTCCGGTCCTAAAAAGATGGTCTTGGGTGCCGGAAAGGAGTAGATTTGAGGCGGTTTAGGCATTAATCACACGGATTGTGCCTTGCTAGAGTTATCTCCTTTCTATAGCTATGCGATGGATATTAATTAAACCTTAGCTTTGATTGTAATGTATTTTGTGTTGACCAAAAAGGTGCTAATATTTCCAGACCGAAAAAAGATGATCTTGGACGCCGGGAAAAAGTAAAGTTGAGGCGGATTTGGCATCAATTGCTTGGATTGTACCTTACTAGAGTCATTTCCTTTCCATAGCTATTGATGGATATTAATTAAACCTTAGTTTTGATTGAGATGCATTTTGTGTTGAATTAGATAGCGAAATTGATGGCGAACCCGCAAGGGAACCATCAAGAACCCGCTCATGCTTCATCGACTTTTAATGGCAATGGAAATATTGCTGCTGCGGCGGCAGTGACGGCAGCGCCGGAGAGTTCAAGCACAACGTCTGCAATGAAGCACAATCCTGGAATCTCGATGGACTGGACTGCAGATGAGCAGGCTGCGCTTGAAGATGGCCTTGCTAAGTAAGACCCTATTTTTATTCTTTTTTCTTTTGGTTTGGTGATGATTGTGTCACTTTATTTCAGGTTATAGACAGATGTGTTTAGACTACGGAATTTGACTTCTACCTCAGGGGTAGTTATATAATGTAGCAAGTTCATTTAATACACACTTTCTATAGTAGTTGTGAGTGCTCATTGTAGTACTTAAAGGAAGTTGTTATGTTGTTCACAATTTATGTTCAATTATGGTTGCAGGGGTAATAGAAAGGCTGATGATACTTTCTAAGTTTGTTCTATAGCTTTTTTCCATTTTTTTGTCGGGATGTGTACCTCATTATGTTTCTAAAAAGTTTTTTTGGGACTTTACGATTTTTTTAAATTTGTTATTACCTGATCGGTACCCTTTAAAGTACTTTTTGCAGATAGTTTACTAAAAGTAACAGATTTACTTATTGAGAGGCCTCTGTAGAGAGGAGATAGGGGGAGATAAATTCCCAAGAAAAACTGTAGGTGCAGGCTTGAATAAGCCACCGGTTCAGTTCATTCCTTAGACCAGGGAAAGAGAAAGACGCAGCATAGGTTTCTTAGGCAAGGACTCTTTAGAATTAAGAAGTGTTATTTCTGCTTTAAGTGAGCCATCATATTTCCCATCTGCATTTGTTCTCCATAGAAAACAAGTGGGCAACAGACAGCTTAGAAAATTTTATGTGATTTAAATTATAGTTTCCTATTTTAAGAAGAAAAATATTTGAAGCTTCAGGAGACTTAGAAGCTCTTGATACCAAGTTACTCCACGTAGTTTTGATCTAGCCGAGTTAAGTCATAATAAAATCAAATTCAGCCGTAGAGCCTGTAATTCTATACTTTGTTTGGGGAACCTTGCTCTTGTCACAAGCATATGGGGAATGTTTACACTATTATTGTGATAATGACAACTTCATTTGTTCAACTATGATATTTCCTTGCACTAGATTTGGCGGCATTAAACTGGATGAGTTGCTTGATCTTGTGTCTCATGTCCTATGGCTGTTATGCATGAATAGCATAAGCAATGTGGTGTCATGTCTTCAGATTTGGCTCAGAAAATAAGGTGATTTGCTATGCAAAGGTAGCTTTACAGCTGCAAAACAAAACAGTCAGGGATGTGGCATTGCGTTGCCGTTGGATGTCGGTAAGCTTTCACTTCTTTTGCTTCTGCAGCCTTTCTTTTCCATAGGGTAAATGCTCCTCCTACTAGTAGTTATCTTGAGGCCAACAACAAATTAGTTAGTTATTTTTTTCTATCTTTTCTTCCCTGCATAGTTACCTTATCGAATAAAACTGGCCAAGTGAAGGCCATAATATGCTTTTGTGATTTAAATAGATATGAAAAAGATGCCTTAGGTCTATTTTCCCTATTCGTCCATGCTTTTCTTAGCCTAAATGTGAAAAGGACGACATAGTCTTTCCCTTTTCTTCAGAAAGGCCTTGAGGAATCTGACTCGAGTGGATCATTGCTTCTCTGATATCTTGTCATCTCAGTCAGCATATCTACTTGCAGTACAGAACTAAACCTTTTGATTTTGCCAGGCAATTCGATCAGATGTGAACTATGTTTCAGTCAAAGGTTTCTCTCCCGATAATTAGCTTCCTTTTGGTTAAATAAATAGGTATATTTGCAGATGAAACCTGCAAGTAAATAAGTTGACCAGAACATAATAATTAGTCGATAATTTCATTACTGGGTTGGATTTTTCAATGTTCTCCTAAACAGAAAGGTAAACTAGGTTAAATTTGATGCGCATATTTAAGTTATGCCTCTTTCTGTTATGAATTAAAGTATGAAGAGTTGGAAACTAGACTTGAGTACATCCGATTTCGTATTGACCTACTTTTATCATGATATGATGTTTTGGGTTGTGAGGTGACATTTTAATTTTAGTCTTGCTGGTGAATGTGTTGTGACTCTGAGATATAAATTGTTAATTTATATTATGCTATGTCTCAGAAGAAATCCATGGCTGATTTTAACCTTTTGCATATGTTGAGCACTTCTCTTTTTTCCTGATTTCAAGAGAGCATGCAGTAAACTGGATTATTGAAAGAATAAGTTGGTGGATGGTACAAGGGTTTTTAGATTTGCTGATAGCGGCTTTGACAGCATTTTTGCTTTTACTATGTTTTACCTTTTTTTGTGTCCTAAATTCTCTTTGTTTCCTTTTTTCCTGTCTAGAAAAAGGAGAACAGCAAGAGAAGGAAAGAGGATTATAATCTCAATAGGAAAAGCAAAGATAAAAAGGTTTGTTTCATTGCATTATCTCATATCAATTTGATGTTTTAGTTTTTGATATTATGGAAAACCTTTTCCTTAGCTACGATTTTGCAAGGTGGTGTAGTTATGTATTTTGAATTCAAATCAGACATTTCGTGTACTCTATAGTGATTCATGGTCTTGAAACAGAAATACTAGTGATCTTTGATGTTTTTATGTCGAGGAACTATGTTGTGCTAGTAGCCCATAGTTGGCACGGTTATCTACTCGCTGTTCCAAGTACATGCATGTGGAACGGTCAAGTCTATAAGTGCTCCATGGGCACTTGTTATACTTATCATTAATGAGGAATATTCGAACTTCAAAGCTCTGATTATGCATGCCACAAATAAGTGGGAGTATTAAAAATCGAGACATGTCCTTACTTGGGTAAGTCTTGAGAGGGAGAAAGGGAGCTTTTATTGCCTCTATATTTCATGCCTTTTGTATTTGGTTTGAGATCTTGCATATAGTGGTGAATTGAGATGCTTTGAGCAGGTTGATTGGACCCACTCCTGATGGCTTGTCTGTTAGTTTTGTATCATGATGAAAGAGAGAATCATGTGGAGGAAGATTTGACGAGATGCCTTTTCAATAATAAAATGTATTATTTAATTGGAGAACCAGTTTTAACGCCCATTATATTGGTAACATGAATTCCGTTTTGGGGAGCTTATAGACAAAAGTACTTTATACTGGGTTGCGTGAACTGTATTTCAACCTTCTCCTGCAGCCAACTGAAATTTTGGAAAGAATTTAGGCTAAACCTTGAGTTTTTCCTTTCCTCTTCTTCTTCTTCTTCTTCTTCTTCTTCTTCTTCTTTTTTTTTTTTTTTTTTTTTTTTTTCGGTTCATTCAATTATGGTTTAAGGGTTATAATAGAATATGGTACTTACATATATACTCAGAAACTTCTTTGCTGTGACATTTTAGGGCAACTTTTCCTGGAGTTGTACACTCTTATCTATCTCTTGAGCAGTAGGCTAATGTGCTTCTTGTGCATCATTACTTTTAATTGATGTTGTTGTCTCTGCTGTAGTTTTACACCACCTTATTGACAAGCTTCTCTGGGATATCATGTTGGTTTTCTCTACAGGAAAAGGTAGCCGATCCTTCACCGAAGTCTTCTCAGTTTGTTGCCCGGCCTAATGTTACTCCCTACATGCCACCAGTGATTCCTCTGGACAATGATGATGGCATTCCTTTTAAAGGTAGTGGCTTTTGACTTGAAGAAGTCTCTAGTTATATTTTGGAGCTTAGATTTTTGCTTTTGTGTTAGATGTTCACCAAACTTGAATGTACATTAACAGTACTCTGCGGGTTTTTCTAGATTTTATCTGCGATAGGGAGGCTTTGGGTCTTCCTTATTGAAATTGATGTTTGTGCGAGGACTAATCTGATTTGGCTTCTTGATCTGAAAAGTTTGTTTTGACGGGTAGAATTTCTTGACAAACATTTATATCATTTACCTGATATGGTGGTGCTTATATTCTAAATACGAGTGGGACATTTTATAGTTTTCAGCTAATTCCAGAGTTTGTAAAGTACTTGAGCTTAAGTTGAAACCAATCCCCCTCCCCAAACATGAAGAAGAAAAAAGAGTAATTGAGCTTAGGGAGTTTTGACTTTGAATAACTTGACGTCACAGGATTTTGTATACCTTTTGGCTAGTACAGAAAACAAAGCAGCTTCAGAAGTTCACTTGAATGTCGAATAACTGTCCAGAAAGATCCTTAGCTATTGAAGTTTCGCTTCCCATCTTTTTCCATTGTAGGTTAAATTTGAAGTATGAAATAAATTTAATTACCAACTGATATCTTCACATTTTTTTTTTCCAAATTTGAATAAGGGCCTCTATTGGCTGCTGCTTTCTGCAAGCATATGACAATGGACTTTACTTGTCTGGAAATTAATCAGCTTCAAAATGCATTATTTTATCATGCTGTGTGCATTTAGTTGTCTGGTAGGTGCTAATGAATTTTCTTCAGTTGTCTCTATGATTGTGTTGATTACAGAATTGTATCATTCTCTGCATTCATTGAATTGAAGAAACTTTTATCTGTTAATTTTGTGTTTGACGCAATTTTTATGCTGAAATTGTTCCATGCTGTGCAGCAATCGGTGGTCCTACTGGAGACCTTCTTGAGCAGAATGCACAAGCCTTTACTCAGATACATGCAAATTTCGCAACATTAAAGGTGAAGCACTTTTGTCATAGTTGGTTCAGACAATTCTTGGATATGAAAGTGTATAACAGTTTGGACCAAACTTCACAGCGACACTCCCATTTGCAGTTTTATTTCTCTTTTCAGTTTAGGCTTAGTAATCACTCTTGATTTACATTTTGATATTTCACACGGTGTCTATTAAATATTGTGTCCATTTTGGCAGTGTTTAGCGTGCATATTACTTTTAAGCCTATGGATAATGTGCACTCATGTCCATTTAATATTCCTCTCCTTTTCTTTTCTTCCGTGTGCATGTGTGAACATAGTCGAGTAACCAGATGGTTCATGTCCAGTTCTAATTGATGACCGTGCATGCCCAGATTCTGGTTGAATTAAAGCAAATTGTTTTTCTAATGCTCTTTTATTTTGTTTTTTGTATCGGAAACACTTACATGAGCTGGTTTGTGATGATTCTTGCACCCCAGGATAAGAATAAATTAACTTCCAACGAATCGCTCATGTCTCTTCAGAGTCATTCACAATATATTGGGGAGGATCATCAATGCATGGATCTTGCTTCTGTTATCTGAAAAGCAATATTGCATCAGCTTTGTGCTGTCGCTTAATGTTTTATAATTTGTATTCTGCATTATCTTCTAGCACCAACTCCAATTACTACATTCCATAATGTTTGTTAGACATAATGCAAAATTTAAGTGTGAATTATGATATAGAGTGCACGTAAGATGCCACTCTGGTCTGCAATTATGGCTTTTTTATGCTGTTCTTTTTATCAAGGCATCAGTTGAATGTTGAACTAACTAATGGAATTATTTTCTTTCAGATTCATGACAACATCGGTCTTTTCTGCCAAGCTCGTGATAACATAGAAAAAGTCATAAACGAGTGAGTTTTGATTGTTTCATCTTTTCTTTTGTGGTATTCGATGCTTCGTCCATGACGGATATCAAGTGGCAATATAAATAGCTATGGCTGTCACTAGCTTATGTCAGTGATGGCGCCTTACAGAATGCTGTGTAATTATTGTTGATTAATCAGTATGATGTTGAGAGATGTCTCTTTATTCGACAGCATTAATTTGTTGATGAAAAATGATGCTTTTCTTTTCCTTTCCACTTTGAGATGATCTCTCTGTGATGTCACTGGATTCAACTCTCATTCTTAATTCATTCTAGGCAGATTATGTCCATTTCTAGACAGATGCTGTGATTGTGCTTAATTGACTTGTTTTTATGAGACCACCTACATTTTATGTTTCAATCACAGAGTCTAACGAAGTAAAGGAAAGAGTACTCCATATCATTTGCATATTTTTACCCCCTGTTAAAATTGACAAATCTCGTATTTTATGAATTGCAGTTTGGGTAACCAGGTGGACATAATGAGGCAGATGCCGCCACTCCCTGTAAAGGTGAATGAAGAGCTAGTCAATACGATTCTACCCCGAACAGCACTTCCGCCGCAGTCCTGATCCTTTGTTTGCCTCTTATAGCTTTGGAACATAGCCGAGAGATACCAACTTCAAGGGTGATTTGTTAATTGATATCAACCATATGGGAGGAGGCAAATTGTCAACTAAGTGGAGCCGTCTTTCCCGAATTGTTAGATGACATTAGTAACTCCATTGCTTCAGTTTTTGCAGAGTCTTTTTTTTTCTTCCTTTTTCCTGCTTTTAATTGGATAGTTGATGCTGTACATGTCAAAATAGAGGTGGTTTAGGGTTTAGGAATGGCTGGAACAATAAGCAGTTAACTAGTTAGTTCTTTTCATTTTAATTTCGGGAAATTTGTCCTTGAAACAAACGTAGTACTCCCTAGAATTGCGTTGTCAAACGTTACCCTGAGTAGGTGGTATAGTCCAGCTCTTTTCATCAGATGTAGGACTACAGGAATTGAATAAATTTCAATCGATAGTTCTTTCTATGATCTCACTTAGCATCTCCCTCTGAAGGCTTACTGAGGCATGATGAGGGAGCAGCAAGCATCATCTTTGCCAAATTTCCCTACCTGATGCCTCACCTGTTGGTGATTTAGCAGCACTGCCTAGCCCGAAGAGGCGAGGTCTGGTCGCTTCTTTCCCGAGTAACTTCCCAAGTGTAAAGTTTTATGTATTTGCTATGCCGTATCGAAGTCAAGCCTTAATGCAGCCTGGTGAAGGTGCTCGCCGGCGCCTAATCAACATCGCATACCTAGAGGCCTTGGGAAACCATCTGAAAATTCTGGGCAAATCCTACCGAAATTGGGATTAATCAAGTGCAGGAAGAGGCACGGTATCTTTCTCGGTATACCGGGCCAAGCAGAAGAACCGGAGTTTCAACGGACCGTCGCCAAAATAGAGCTACAAAACAGGCCCTAAATAGGTATCCCACGACGGTACTGACGTTGCAAGGCTAGATTGGCACGATAATGTCTCTCTGATGTTAAATTTGAAGAGAACTGTTACAACCTTCCGCACAAGCTCATATTTTGCACCGATGACGTGCCTTAATGCATCGTCCATGGTACTCCACAAAGAACTTTGGCTCTTTAAAAGGAAATCAAAATGCACCTTCCATGATTCGGAAGAACCATGAAGGCATCCTCCAAACTTAATGGAACTTGCACATTTTGTTATGGTAGTATATAACAACTCGGAATGCAGGCAGACTAGTCTCAAATAAAATGGACTTGCCATCTAATGGTACCTTCTTGTCAAAATCAACCTCAAAGTAAACAAAAAAGTAGCCACAATCCAAAAGAAGTTTCGGGATTATATTGATTTCATTCGACATATAGCGTCAGGTATGTATGTGCATTTACAACAAGTGAACAAAAGAATCCATGTGCATATGTGAGAGAGAAAGAGAGAGAGAGAGAGAGAGAGGGAGAGAGAGAGAGAGAGAGAGAGAAGACAATTGAAAGCCTTTTTCGCTCATGAGGGACTGGCTACAGAAATACCACCTGAACAGAGCATTATGCACATCGAAACAAGAAAAGAGCATGCCCTGCTCCACGTTGAAAGGCCTCGCGTCTTCCTATGTCGGTGCACATTGAACATGGTGAAAATTCCTCACTTCAACATCGCAATCTATTTTCTCTTCCCTCTGACTGATTGCACTACTCCATCACAATCTACTTGTATATCCATTCATTGGCACGGCCACCAGACCCGTCCATATCTATGAAAATGCTAACTGCCTGCGACAAAAGCATCAGTGGTTGCAATCAATCAATATATATTCAACAGTCCTAATCATACCGCACGCTCTCTAAGCCTCGAAGTAAACACTAATTGAATGAACTTTGTATCAAGGGCATGCAAGTTCGCAAATGCAAACTTTTGTGGACATTTGCCAAGTATTGAATCATATCTTTACCTTTCCTATTCGCGGACGCTCTTTTGACTTTGCTAGGCTGTTTCTAACATGTGAGACAGCTCCCCAGCATTTTAATGAGTTCGCCACGTCATCAAGCCTCAGTATATACTCCTCTTCAGTTAGCGGAAAGGATCTCTTGGGGGGAAAAGGAAGAAAGGCACATCGAACAGAAGATTTAGAGAAGATTCTCATCCCAAAACTGATACAACAATATTCTTAAATTTCATCATTTCTGTCTAAAAGCATCGCTGGAGATACTACCAGGAAACCGTAAGATGTGGGTCAACCATCCACTGACCTGTTCAAGGTACTTCCACATGACATTGAGTGCCAGAAGATTTCTTCCCAAAAATTCCTGTAATGTATAGCATTTATAATCACAACTGAAATACCGGAATTTCAGCAAAGACAACCCAGTTAATCCAGTGTGAAGAGATATTGCAAGACGAGAGTACCTTAAGAAAATGTCCCAGCAAATTATACTTTCAGTTGACACATTCTCAGACATATAAACAGTGATTCTGTGGCAGATAATTCTTTTCTAAGTAAAAGCTCTGAAATACTAGTCTTCTAAGGGTGTGCATGGTAACGCTTCTTGGCTGGGGAACAATTTCTTTTCAAAAATAGTTTTTTTATATTTCTACTCCAGGGAACAATTTCTGAGTAAAATAAGGTATTTGGTAACTACATAAAATTTCCACTCTTGAAATAGAAAAAGAACAAAAATGCTTTTGGTACGAAACAGTTTCTTTTTTGTATTTATTCGTTTTTTATTCTTGTTCACGGATCGCCGACCGCCGGCCGCCGCCGCCGGTCGTCGCCCGCCATCCGCCGCCGCCACCGCACGACCGTCGGCTGGCGACTCCAGGCGGTTGGAGGTGGCCATGGCAAGAGAGAGGAACAAAAAAAAAAAAGAAAAAAGAAAATTGGCTTATTTCTAAAAATTATTCCCGAGAACAAGAAGTCATTTTTTTTTATTTCTTGTTTTTGTTCCAAATTTATTCCCAAAAACAAAAAAATAGAGAAATTGTTCCTAGGAATAAAAGTTTTACCAAACGGATTTCTGTTTTTTTTTTATTCCGGGGAACAAAAGAACAAAAATCCGGAGAAACAGAAATGTTACCATGCCGACCCTAAACTACTAAAGCTCTTGACAGAGGTGGGTGTCCAGAATCAAGTAAGAGATGTAAGATATAATCTCTAAGAAATTGAGGGTTGAATCAACCATGTAATTGACTGCTCATTGGAGTTAAAACAAAAAGACTGGAAACCTTAAGCATGATTTATAAAAGTCTCATACAGATTCTACCTCATGTTTGAAGTTCTACAGTTAAAGAAAAAGGTCCTTCCACTCTGAACCGCTCAGAAAGGCATGAATACAGAAGGACTAGAAAGTCATGTTCGAGTCAAAGGACACTGAAGTTGGAATAATAGAGCAACTGGAGCTCAAGAATATACCTTCTTTATAAGCTGAATGTCATATGACCTCCCATATTTGTTTCTAATAAGAGTGGCAAGATCTATGCCACTAAAGGCGGAATCATCCATGCCAACAATCCTTTCAAGCTTCTCTCTAAGCGATTCATCACTTACCTGAAAATTTAAAAACAGTAGCACAGATGCAAAGCGTAAATGTCTTGCAGCACAACTCTAAAATTGCAGGGTTGAGGCATATTCGTTCCATGACAAGAGGATCCAGCTTCAAACATTTAAATTATACCAAATCGTATGGCAATTGAACCTTTCTTCTTTATTCAAAAAGAAATAAAACAAATCCAGAAAAGTGGACAAAAGAAAAGAGGAGATGAGATGTTCTTTTCCTAGATTGAGAGCCAACAGTCTCTGATAGCAGGCTCTTAGGGAGGCAAGGACGTGACGGAGAGAGAAGTGAAATCTTAAACATCATTAAGATGAATCTTTATGTTACTCATATGAGGAGCATGAAAGGCTCATAATTGAAGATAAATAAACTTTTATTGCTTTTCAGTAAGCACAGTCAATTTCTTTTGTTTGCCAGTTCACTCCAGAGATAATGAATATAGAATTAAATCAATGATGAGTGAAGCAATTTTCAAAATGCAGATTTGCAGTCCTTGAAGATATTCAGAACACAAGAAAGAAAACAGCTTAATAGGCCGAAAATCCAAATCAAGAGACGAAGACAAACTAATTGCTCTTTCATCTTTCATTCCTCTGTCAGTAGCCAAACAAAACTTAAATGGGTGAAAATTGCGGCACTTGATGCTTCTTTTGCAACATCGCTCGAAATCTCAAAAAATGTTGAATTACCAGAGTACCAAATCCTTAAGAATTAATGTTGTATAACTTTTACTAAACCAATAACACTAATAGTATCACACAATGCTCCGCCAAAATATTGAATCAGAAAACTAGCATCACTGTCTAAAAGATGGTCTAGCAATTGAGGAAATGTACATAGTTAAGTACAGATAAATAAGATTAACAATTACCTCTCGTTTGTCATCATTAGTAGAACTTTCATCGTTAGGCTCATCTTCAGAGTTCTCTGAGTCCATCCCATCACCCACTGAACTGGAATAGACTGGCCCGTGTCTTCTTGAGCATGGACTGGGTTCTATTGAAGGCTGTTGAGCAAGGAAAAACATGCTTCCATCTGGGGAAAAATATGTGCTGGAATATCCTAAACGTGGAACCTTCTTGCATTTTCCTTTGAAAGAAAACTCTGGGATCCTCTGAGACCAATTACAATGATGGCTTGGGAAGAGACTTGTCATATCCTCTATATCACAAAAAATATGGATTAAGAATTTCCACGTAGCTCACGGAATCACTTTTTCCTTTTATCTTGATTTAATATAATGAAAAATTTCGCACATCAACAAACCATATCTAATGTTTTTCAAGAGGAAAAGATTTATCAATTGCTTCGGAGAAAATGTGAAGAATCTGCACTAAGAGTTTAGAATCTAGAAACCAACTTTTCAACATACAAAATGAAGAGGGAAATAACATTCTGCTAAGTAGATGCACTTCGATAGTCTACTGAAGTTGACATATTTTCTTCATTGGCCATCTCTCCTGAAGTTGATGCAGCTGCAAGGGACTAACAGAAGTAGGACTAGAGCACAAGCAAACAGGTTCAACACACACGAAGTGCGGCAGAGAAAAAACTCTCAAACTCTGTACTTTCCTAAATAGAGGCAAATGTCTAAACAAATTGAACATGACGAATAAATAGACTAATGTCCCTAGAATCCTGATATCACCCAACAAATTTAAGTGTAAAACTGTCCCATTTAAATTCCAAATGTAAAATATCTATCCAATTGGGATGTAAATCTGCATTTAAGCTCAGTATTATCGTCAAATACTTAAATGACACGCTCCTTTGGATGGACAAAACACAACCACGAGTTTAAAACAGTTGTAGATTTCCTTTGATTGCTAGGAACTCTAGAACCACATTACTGAAGCTTTCTAACTTAAGCACAGTTTATGCCTTTTATCCTAGAATCTCCTTTCTTTCAGAAACATACACACAAACTTAGTACAAACTCCTCTCTCCCTTCTTTCTCAACTAAGAATTAACCTACAGATCTTGTTACTGGTCATGTGTATGTGAGCTTTGTACTTCAGAATTGCATCCAAAGATGATAATAACACGTGCTGTCCTATAGTGAAATTCTGTCCTCTTTACCAGTCAGTCATGTCAAACAAAGTAAAACCCAGCATCATGAAAGGACGATGACCAACTGTGGTCATTGCCTAAGTAAATTATTACAGCGGATCAAAGTAATCGAAGATGGACACAGCCAAGATTACTTCAAATGGCGAAAAGGCCAACTCAAAGACAGCCCTCTGCAATCACGACAAACTAAATCGAGCAGGGCATGGACACACACTTCCCAACAGTGGGTATACACTCGGCGACTGATCCAAGCAACATGGATGTATCTTGCACTAGCAAAGCAGTTGAGAAAGCACATAAACTATGAAGCTTCCGATCCATATGGGTTTCGAGTGCTGAAACTTGCTTTCTGAGCCAATTAAGAATGAAAGGTATGAAAGTCTCGTTAACTTCAAGCAAGCTCTGGATTGAGAAAGAATTCAATCAAACGTTCCACTTTATCTTCCCTTTAGCTTTCACCCACTCATTTCATAATCTAAAGCTGCTATGCGGGTTGAAACAGAGGCCACCATGCACTCTCTGTTCACTTCAGAGTCCCGACAGACGAACAGGAAAAGAACAGAGGAAAACGTCATTGTACCACAAAGATATTCCCACTCGGGCATTCGTTTGTCAAAAGCCTTTCAAGTTTCTCCAGGTTGCACGATCGAATCCACAACGAACCCAGTTCCAAAAAGATGCTAGAGAGAGAGAGAGAGAGAGAGAGAGAGAGCTTACGAAGTGGATGCCGTTCGTCAAGAGTCAGCTGGCTAGTGGTTGGTCACCGATAGCTTTATGAAGCTTCTGCTTGGGAAGAAGCCGAAAGAAGAGAGAGAGAGAGAGAGAGAGAGCGAGACGTGGAAGGGAGAGAAGGAGAGATGTGTGGAGCAGTTTCTTCTCTGCAAGTGGACACTCGAGAGTCCACAGAGAGAGAGAGAGAGAGCGACAATTCTCCTCTATTTACGTATGATATGGTTTTCTTTTATCCCCTTTATTTGGAGAAAATTACAAATAAGAATATGTAGTGACCTATCAATCTTAAAAAAAAAAAAAAAAAAAACCCACCGAACCCCTCATGCGCCACCCTTCCATCATGGAAGGGGGAGGTGAGGGGTTCAAATCCCCATATTCTCATAAGGATGGGGTGGGGACGAGTAAGTTTCAAGTGGGTTTTTATTCCCACGCCCGGCAAGAAAGGGCGAAAAAGTCTCGAAAGAGAGTGTAGAATAGGAATAAAGTAGGACTGACCAAAAAAAAAATCTAAAAAAAAAGCCTGAAATGAATATGATTTCCTCAAATAAGGGTCTAACCTTGTCAGCTGATAAAAAATTCCGACTGATCAGAAATATTTTCATCCAAACACAATTTAAATTTAAACTAAATTTGATTAAAAAAATTAAAAAAAAAGGAAAAAAAAGAGAGGCAAAAACACAAGCGGGAGGGAGGCTATGCCTACCCCAACAACAATGACCGATGGGGTCGTTGACGACTAGGTAAGGGCTTAGCCCTCGTGCCCTAGTAAAAAACTGGAGAGGGTGGTGACGCTCTCCTTTACCTTAGCGAGGATCGCCCACCTTCGCCTCGGTCCAGGCGAGGGTTGCTAGCCCTCATGTAGGCCTAGCGGCCCTCACCCAACACCCTAGACTTGGGCAATGAGGTTTGGGGGCCTTGGGCAAGGGTCGATGACCCTCACCAGAAACGGAAGAAGGCCCAGGCGCCAGCAACCAGGGTGCCCCCTCCCCAAAACCAGTTATGGTAGCCACAGGCAAGAGGGAATCCTCCCTCCTATGAGTGTTCTTTTTTTTTTTAAAAAAAAAAATTAGTTTTTTTTGTGAAAAGAAACAATAGAAAAAAGAAAGAAAGAATTAACAAATAAAATTAACAAATAAAATTGCCATTTATCAAACTGTGATTTCGGATCCATTTTTATGATTGATAAAATCATTTTATACCCTTATTTGAAATAATATTAATATGATCATTTCATATCTTTATTTGAAATAATATTTACGTCAAGCCTTTATTTAAGAAAACGAGGACATTTCAAGTTTTTATTTGGAATTTTCTCTTTTATTTCCTTTTCCTTTCTTCTTTACCTGTTTCTTTATTTTTAATCTTTGAAATAGCTCAAAAAAGAATTGATTTGCAAAACCAATTCATTAATTAACGTGACTGACTGCTATTAGTTATCGAATACGACCTACTAGTTGTATAATCATTGGTAGCCACAGGCAAGAGGGAATCCTCCCTCCCGTGAGTGTTCTTTTTCTTAAAAAAAATAGTTTTTTTGTGAAAAGAAACAATAGAAAAAAGAAAGAAAGAATTAAAAAAATTAACAAATAAAATTGCCATTTATCAATCGGTGATTTCGGATCCATCTTTATGATTGATAAAATCATTTTATACCCTTATTTGAAATAATATTAATATGATCATTTCATATCTTTATTTGAAATAGTATTTACGTCAAGCCTTATTTAAGAAAACGAGGGCATTTCAAGTTTTTATTTGGAATTTTCTCTTTTATTTCCTTTTCCTTTCTTCTTTACCTGTTTCTTTATTTTTAATCTTTGAAATAGCTCAAAAAAGAATTGATTTGCAAAACCAATTCATTAATTAACGTGACTGACTGCTATTAGTTATCGAATACGACCTACTAGTTGTATAATCATTTGTAGTCTGGCACTGCGCTCTGCGCTCAATAAGACGATTTTATAGAGGAGCTAGCTTTTTAAAGTCAGGGCGCGGGATTATTTGAGTATGCTTTTGTTTTTTTTTTTTTCATCAAAGAGCTTTGCTAGAACCGAACACTATTTTAAAATTGGAGAATATACATAAAATTTTGAATAAAATAATATAAAGAAATGTCAATTACTAATTTACTGGGGCTTAACGGGGAAAGTGACACTAGAGCGTCATCATATGGCCTTCACTTTGTTATCAAAACTTTCGTTGAATTATTTAAGTGTCATTAAAAAAAAAAATCATCGCTTAAGTGTCAATGTCGGTCTGGAATGTTGAAAATCCAATGTGATAATATTTTATCAATTTTTATGGCCGACATGGTTTGCCGGTGCTCCAAGTTAGCATCGAGAGCTCCAAACGATGTAGTTCAACATTTTTTTTCCTAAATATAAACTCTAATTCAAACAAATCAAGCAATTTCCCCGAATTCTTCAACCCCTGATTTGGAACGCAAGTTGGTTTGAATACAGAGAGCATGCTTCAGCCAGCGGACGACCATCCTTGAAGAGGATAAATGTGATTATCGCCCAAGTCCAAAAGTTCGCGTATGAGGGAAGTAAAGGTGAGGGAGATTAAGCAGCGATGGAAAGAGATTTGTTTATTATGAGGGAGAGTTTTAACTTGAAGAGGATACGGAGTCTAACCACTGGGGGTCCGCCCCAGTGGCCACTCTTTCATCTTGGAAAGGGGAGGTTGGGGGTTCAAATCCCCACATTCTCAGGGGGAATTTGGGGTGGGGAAGATTTCATTTCAATAGTGAGTTTTGACTCCCACGCCCTGCACGGAGGCAGGGCAAAAGTCTGAGAGTGAGTGTTAGAGTATGATTAGCGTAGGCTAGGACTAACCAAAAAAAAAAAAAAGGATACGGAGTCTTTTAGGTATAGAAAGACCACGTCATAGTCCACGTTGGACTTGCTTTTCTATAGATATAAGCCATGTATGAATTAAGATTTTATTAAATAGTTGTATACGGTATTTTACTGGAATTTATTATCGGAGACATTTAAGTGATCGTTTTTTCTTTAATTTGTCATTTAAGTGATCTAGCGAAATAATTTGATACTAAAATAAACAATGTACAAAAGTTATAGTACTTTTAATGTATTTTTTGTAACTTATAGGATGTTTCATGAGCTCGGATCTAAACGGTCACTATTTTATCATTAAAATTAAAAGCCCTAGTGAGCATCAAACTAAATAAAAAGTATATCTTCTTAGGCCACTTAAAGTAAACGCAAGTTGCTCTTCCATAACGGAGAATTGATTGAGTTCTAAAGTACAAAAGCGAGGGAACAAAAGCGGATTTAGAAGATGAACGTGACAATACTACTTTAAGAGATAAATGAAGAAGATTTCACCCCTAAATTAGGAAAAATTTCAAATAAGAACCCAAATTTCCTTCATTTCTCAAATAAAAACCTGAAATGGACATTGTTTCAAATAAGAATCTGAAATAGTCATATCAGTCTCAAAGAATGGGCTTGAAGTTGATATAATTGTTTTTGTCCAAACATAATTTAAATTAAATTAAATTCAAAATAATAATAAAAATTTAAAAAGAAAGAAAAAAAAAAAATATATATATATAAATATAGACGAGAGAGAGTGGTGTCCCCCCATCGCTGGTGGGATGGCAGTGATGGCTGGCCGTCGATGGGGTGGCAGCCACAGGTAGGGAGCCCTCCTTCCCGTATGTGTTCTTTTATTTTTAAGTTCTAATTTTTTTTTGAGTACTTTTGAAAGGAAAAAGGAAAAAATTAAAAAAAAAAAAAAAATTCGAAAGAAGAAATTGTCTAGACTGTTTTCTGATATTGATATGTCAACTTCAGCCCTTATTTGAAATAATATTTTTAATATCTTATTTGAGAAAATAATGATACTTTCGAATTTTTAATTAAAATAATGTCCATTTGAAATCCTTATTCGAGAAAATGAAAACATTTCATATTCTTATTTAGGATTTCGCTCTCAAAGTATGACATGAATTGCTTTTGTTAAGCCTGAGTATCTTATGGTCAGGCGTTTATGTTTCAATCTTGATTATTATTCACGTAAGTTGGCCGCCCGCCCGCCCGCCCGCCCGCCCGCCCGCCATGGCGGTCGCCACCGGCATCCTTGCTCAGAGCTGGTAGAGAAGACGCGACACAGCCCCCAAAATCTCTCCGGCCGGCCTGAGAGGATGAGAAAGAAGTGGTGGGTGCCGACTGCTCTGACCCTCCAGATCGTCGCCGTCTATCGACGACGCGACGCCTACCGTTGTTAGTTGCCCCTTGCTCCGTTCCTGTGTAACCCGTTGACTTTCGCTGAACGTGGGTTGGTCAACCTCCATTATAATCATGCCAGCCATGGGGGTTGGGAGGAGGAAGGAGAAGAGTTGCGAGACCAACCCTTCAACTCCACTTCGTTCGTGGGCACCCATCAATTCTCCCCCCTTCCCCTCCCCGTTTCTGGAGATTCTGGTTGACGACCCGACGACCCCGTGCCGAATGCAGAGAACAATAAAATGATCGGTTTGCTTCTCGATGGACATGACAGGATCGTCGCGTGATCATTCTACAGCTGATTCTGTCCATCGTTGTCATGTTAAATCTGAGTTGGTGTCACGACTCAGAATATTTGGAACCCCTCCCTCCCTCTCTCTCTCTCTCTCTCTCTTGCTCGCTTGACAAGTTTGCTTTTTTTAAAAGAACTTTTATTGAGACGACCGAGTTCAATCCATGTATTCTATGTGCCAACACGCTTCAGTTGATTCCCCAAGTGGTGGCACGTATGTAGGACGGAGGGACATCAAATTTGAGGGACTCATGATGATGACCGTTTGAATAGAACTCCCAAATCATGCAACTTTGCAACATCGAAAGTCAAAAGATCCGACATCTAAGGAAAGTGTATCGAGTTAAATCACTATAATCCATGCTTGTGTTAGACTACTAACTTAGCTAGATATGGCATTGATTACAAGCGTGGCATTCTTAGTTCCTACAGGACGGCAACTTTTGTGTTCTTCCTCTTGATGCCCGGCCTCGCTGTTTTTTCTCTCCGGATCTATTCGCGGCAATGAGAATGTAGTGCACAGCTTCAGGGAAGTGCAAGACATGTGGAGAAGGAGTGGAAAAATGCTCTCCCCACCCATAACTACGAAAGAGAGAGGTGCCGGTGCTGCAGAATTCTCGTTCTCTGGTACTGCCTTCTAATCAAATGCCGCTGCTTTGCCAATCTGCCTGCTTTTGTCTTCACTGTTCTGCTTCAAGAGTTTTTCCTGAGATTTGTAGTGGTAAAGTGCTGGCCTGCTGGTGAATCCAAAGAGGTCCTTAACCGTCTCGAATCTGCTTTTGGGCAATACTGCATGGTGTGGTCCGAGTCCGCAAAAAGGGTAATCAAGGTGACTCATGTAGCTTCATTTATGGCGTTCTTCATGAAACTGGCCATAATGTTGGCGCTCCGCACAGCCACAAATTAGAGAGCGGCACTACAATCTTAGGACTTGCATTTGATCCTATACCAATGCAGTTGGCTAATGCAGAACAAAGTGCAAATGCCGCACTATCTCTGATTGGATTCTTTTGAGATGTTGTCGAATTTGGGAGGGTATGTGGTTTCAAGCCGCTTACTTCTAGTGCTAGCGGTTCTCTTCATTTCACGGGTTAATCTGGTTAGATCAGGTGATGCAGAAGCGCTTCTTGCTCTAAAATCAGAAATCGATCCCCTAAATTCCTTGAATTGGCTAGGAAGTGGGGTGTGCCGATGGCGAGGAGTCGAAGAGTGCATCAATGGGAGAGTCAGCAAGCTCGTGCTTGAGCATTTGAATTTGAGCGGCACTATAAATGACGGCATTCTGAACCAGTTAGACCAATTGCGCGTGCTTAGCTTCAAAGGCAACCTTATATCAGGCCGAATCCCTGGTCTCTCCGGCCTCGTCAATCTCAGATCTCTCTATCTCAACGATAACAGTTTCGCCGGCGAGATCCCGAGCTCCCTTTTGGAGCTGAACCACTTGAAAGTGATAGCCTTGGTGGGTAATCAACTTTCAGGGACAATACCGGAGTCTTTTCTCCGATTGGGTCGGCTCTACGCTCTCTATTTGCAGGACAACTCATTTACCGGGACCATCCCTCCATTCGACCAAGCCAGTCTCAGGTTCTTCAATGTGTCTGACAATCGACTATCCGGTCCAATTCCCACGACTCCTACCCTGATGAGATTCAATGCATCATCATTCTCAGGCAATATAAATCTCTGCGGTGAACAAGTCCATGTAGTGTGCAACAGCAGCGTGCTCGTGGGGCCTTCAATTAGTCCTGCGTACCCTCCCCTTCAACCGAGCTCTAAAGGGTCGGAAAGAAGAGCAAAGCTCATTAAGATCATTTTAGGGACGGTAGGTGGACTAGTGTTGCTCATAATAGTTTTCGGCTCATGGATGGTTTCGAAAAGTCGTGACAAGATCAAAGCTTTGGGGGAGGCAAGAGGGGAAGAGGGGGAGGCAAGAGGCGAAGAGGGTAAGAGCGCAGCAGCAGAAGGCGAAGAAGAGTCGAGTAGAAACAGAGGTGCTAATGCTGGGAAACAAGGTGGTCCTTTGTCGGGAGGCGAACAGCAGGAGGCCGGGGATCTGGTGTTCTTAGGAGCAGGTGATCAGAGGATGAGCTACGGCATAAAGGACTTGCTGGACGCATCGGTAGACATGCTCGGAAGAGGCTCCGTGGGGACTACTTTCAAGGTGGAGATCACCACGGAGTATAAAGCAGCCGTCAAGAGGCTGAAGGACACTAACTATCCGAGCATGGATGACTTCAGGAGAAGGATGGACGTGCTCGGGCAACTAAGGCACCCGAACCTGGCTCCGCTCCTGGCCTATTTCCAGTCCAATGAGGAACGCCTTCTCATCTACGATTACTTTCCTTATGGCAGTCTCTTCGCACTGATTCACGGTACGCTTGGTTTCTCTCTTTTTTCTCATCTTCATTCCCGTAAATGAAACAGTGACAAGATTCATATGCAGTTCTTGCCTTCTGCATTCTGTTCTTGCAGGGTCATCAGGGACTTCAGGAGGGACTTCAGGAGGTGAAAAGCCTCTTCACTGGACGGCGTGCCTCAAAATAGCTGAAGACATGGCCGCGGCACTTCTCTACATCCACCAGGACCACGGTTTAACCCATGGAAACCTGAAATCTTCCAATGTGTTGCTTGGTCCCGACTTCGAGGCATGCCTGACGGATTACGGTCTCTTCTCATTCCCTGATCTGAACACTCCTGAAGAGTCGAGCGGCTTTTTGCTATTCTATAGAGCTCCCGAGTGCCGAGACAATCATGAGCCAATCACACAGGAAGCTGACGTCTACAGCTTTGGCGCCCTGCTGCTGGAGCTCTTGACTGGCAAAATGCCGTTCCAGGATCACGTCCAGGAACACGGGTCCGATTTGCCAGGGTGGGTTTGGTCAATCCGCGAAGAAGAGATGGAGAACACGGGCGATTCTTCTCTAGGCAGGGACGTGTACGAGGAAAAGCTCGAGACGCTCTTGAGCATCATGATGGCCTGCCTCTCTCCCGATCCGAACAACCGGCCTTCGATGAGGGAAGTCCTGAAGATGATCCAAGACTCGAGGACGGGATCCCATGCGTCCTCCAACCACAGCGAACATCTGTAGATCCGTTGGTTCGATATGCTCCAATCTTTCCCTAGAGACTGGCATTTTCCGACAAGCTTCGTCAATCGACCTTTACCTTCATGAAGACGTGGTTCTCGCTTACGCGGCTCACTCGGGACTTCATTGCGAAGAATTTACAAGATTTGCAACCTCAACACGATCGAATTTAGCTGCCGAGATCGTGCACTTTAAGTTACATCACGCAACATGCTAGCTGGCAAAACTGTTGAACGTAGCTCTGATACTAGATGGAATGATTTTTTGATGTGCAACACTCACAACTCGTACAACACAAAGAAGAGAGGAGGCAAATAAACATTTGGTTTTCTTTGTTTCACCATATCACCCTATCTTAGAAACAATTTCAAGGGTCGCCTTTTATAGGGTTGATGCATGACTCTTACACTTAGGCTGCGTTTGGTAATGCTCCCGAGAACAAATGTTTCTGTTTTTTTGTTCTCAATAGTATAAATAAAATAGAAACGTGTTTTATAAGTTTTTTATTCTTAAGAACAAATTTATTCTCGGGAACAGATCTAGAACAGAAAACAAGAAATAAAAAAAAAAAAAAAAAAAGTTGCTTCTTATTTCCGGAACAATTCAAAAACGAGTTTTTTTTTTTTTTTTCATTTTCTTTTCTTTCTTTTTCTTTTCCTCTCTTCTTCCTAGCTGGTCGCCGGCCTCGGCGATGGCCGACGACCAACCAGACGAGGCCCGGTGACCTCGTTGGAGCCTTGTCGGCCCTCGGCAAGGCCAAGTGACGCCGACCCAGCCACCGCGAGGTCGGCATCACCTGGCCTCGCTGTGGCTGGGCGAGGCCAAGCCTCGCTTGACCACCACAAGGCTGGCAACCGGCTAAGAGGAAGGGGAAGAAAAAGAAAAAAGTAATAAAATTATTAATATACTAAAATAAATTATAAGTTACAAAAATATTAAGGACATAAATTTTTATAGTTTCCAAACGACTTAAAATATTTAGAAATTATTATTATTATTATTATTTTTGAGATAGGAGGAACCAGCTTGCAGCTGACAGCCGCGCCATAACCCCCTGGTGACGCTAGCGCATGACCCACCACCACGGTGTCACACTTAATACCACTAGCGGCTGCACGCTAGGGTTTGAACCCATCCTCTTCGTGAGGGGGATGAAAGCCCAAACCAGCTCGGCCACCACATGGGATGGTAATATTTAGAAATTGTTCCCATAACAGAAATAGAAAAAAAATGTTTCTCAAAAGAAACTGTTCCTGGAACAGAAATGTTACCATACGTATACTTAATGACTCATTAAATATTTGTAACATTCTAAGGAGATAATTTACTTGGAATTTACAAAACACTAACTATACATAGAAACACAAATAGTCAAGACATAGAAATACAAACATTCTTCTTAAAAGAAACGTTACAATAATAACTTTTCTTCAATTCATGCACCGGTTTTAGAAGTCGAATGGTCACCAACAATAATAACCTCTTGGCATCATTACCATTTTCAACTTATTAAATTATAGCTGAAATTAACCACTGGGATTCGCCATAGTGGCCACCCTTCCAATATGGAAGGGGGAGGTGGGGTTCAAATCCCCACCTTCTCGGGGGGGATGGGGTGGGGACGCGTAAGTTTCAAGAGTGGGTTTCGACTCTCACGCCCGCAAGAGGCAGGGCAAAAGTCCGAGAGTGAGGGGGAGGGATGGGGTGGGGACGCGTAAGTTTCAAGAGTGGGTTTCGACTCTCACGCCTTGCAAGAGGCAGGGCAAAAGTCTGAGAGTGAGTGTAGAATAGGAATAGAGTATGACTGACAAAAAAAAAAATTATAGCTGAAATTTGGTTTAATTACTATCACTCCCTCTTAAAACTTCCAAAAAGCATTGATATTGAGAAGTTTATTAAAATATCTGCTACTTGATTTCTCGTTTTCACACGTGACACTTCAATTCCTTTCTCTTTCAATTGTCTCGAATGACGTGATTTCGAACATCAATCTTTTTGCTTCGCTCATAAAAACTAGATTTTTTGCCAAAATAATGACAGAAAAATTATCGAGAAAAATCTCAATTACTATTTTATGCTCCGCATAAATGTCTTTTGAGTAGTTTTGTTGACCATATTGCATGATAAACATATGGAGATGCTGCTACATATTCAGCTTCACATGTCAAGAGAGTAATATTAAATTGCTTTTTTGATAAACATGTGAAAGCAGTGTTGCATAAGAAAAATTCAAAGTCTATACGAAGTCTATTGTGTTTTTTTCATCATCATGTCTCCACCATAATCACTATATGAATAGGCTCTAAAATGAAAAAATTAACTCTAAAATGAAAAAATTAAGACCGGTAATAATGTAAGCCATGAGCAACATTATCTTTGATGTAGCAAAGTATCCTCTTTATAGTTTTAAGGTTGCGCTTGGTTCAGCTTTGGAAATAAGCATTGGGGAAATGCAAATATCTTTGGCCTAAAGGGCTTTGGAGAAATGCAAATTGCATTTGGTAAAAAATTATTTGCAAAACTATTTTGACATAAAGAGTGTTTGGCAATTTTTTTTTATAAAGGGTGTTTAGATTTCATTTTTTATTAAAGGGAAAAAGCCACAAAAAACCCTGAACTTTGCCTAAAGTGACACATTTACTCCAAACTATTTTTTGTGACGTGAAAAATCCTAAACTTTGCCAACCGTGACACATTTACCCCAAAATATTTTTTGTAACACAAAAAACCCTAAACTTTCGTTGTGTGACACATTTACCCCAAAATTAAAGGGCATTTTGGTATTTTGGTCTTTTCATTTTTAAAATTTTTTTAAATTTTTTTTTGCTTTTCTCTTCCCTCCGCCGACTGGCCGGCGAAGGGAAGCCGGCGTCCGGCGAGGGCGGCCCTCGGCGGCATCGGGCGAGGGCCTCCCTCGCGCCCTCACCCGAGCAAAAAGCGAAGCGCCCTCGCCGACGCCGGCGAGGGCCTCCCTCGCGCCCTCGCTGCGTCGGGCAAGGGCGGGGACGCCCTCGCCAGATCTGGCGAGGGCCATCCTCGCCCGACGCCGGCGAGGGCCGCCCTCGCTTGCGTCAGGCGAGGGTGTCCCTGCCCTCGCTAGATCTGGCGAGGGCCGTCCTTGCCCGTCGCCGGTGAGGGCCGCCCTCGCCCGACGCCGACGAGGGCGACCCTTGCCGGACGCCGGCTTCCCTCCGCCATGGCCGGCAGAGGGAAGAAGAAGAAAAAAAGAAAAAAAAAAGAAAAAGGAAAAAATAGAATAAAAAGACAAAAATGCCCTTAATGGGGTAAATGTGTCACGGTTTGAAAAGTTTGGGGTTTTTCACGTCACAAAAAAAAGTTTGGGGTAAATGTGTCACTCTGAGCAAAGTTTAGGGTTTTTCGTGGCTTTTTCCCTTTATTAAAAAAATATTAAACTATTTGCCAACTCTAATGAAGATAAGGGTAGTTTTGGAAGGGGGAGGTTGGGGGTTCAAATCCCCACCTTCTCAGGGGGGATTGGGGTGAGGGACGATTTCATTTCAGGAGTGGGTTTCGACTCCCACGCCCTGCAAGGAGGCATGGCAAAAGTCTGAGAGTGAGTGTTAAAGTAGGATTAGCGTAGGACCGACAAAAAAAAAAAGGGGTAGTTTTGGAATAATGAAAGGTAAAATCAAAAATTGAAAAATATATATATATATATATATATATATATATATATATATATGATAGTACTTTTGAAAAAAAGAAGAAGTAGTTTTAGTATTTGGTCAAATCGTAAAAGCTCAAAGTTGATCCCTATCAGTATTAGATTTTCAATTTTCCCAAGACCAACATTTGACTGAATTCCCTTTGGACAGGCTTGCCAAACACTTCAGCATTTCCCTAAGAGATTTTGGAGGTCGAAAGCCCCTTGAGAAAGTTGAGTTAAACGTGCCCTAAGATGAGATGACTTCGGTTTCTCTTCCAACATTGCACATGATATCTGGTCTAATGCATGTCGAATATCTCAAACTTCCAATCAAGCTTCTATAGTACGTTGAATCAACACTGACACCATCATCAAACTTTGAGATTTTGGTTCTATACTCCATTGGTGTATTGACCGGTATATAGTTTTTCATATTGAATTTTTTAAGTATATTTTATGCAGATCCTTTTAGGGAAATAAAAATCCCACATGCACTTAGTTTCACTTCTATGCAAAAAAGAAAAAAGAAAAATGCATGAGACCATTATCAGTCATCTCAAATTCCTTCATCATGATTCCTCATAAGCATAGATCTTTGTTGGATTGTTTTTTGTAAAAACAATGTCATCGACATAAAGACAAGTCAATAAAACATCACATTTTTCTTGCTTCAAATAAAGTGCATGTTTGTATGGATATTGAGAGAATTCATTCACCTTGAAATGAGCATCAATTCTGGAATTCCATGCTCTAGATGCTTATTTAAACCCATATAGGGCTTTCTTCAACCTCAACTCCTTGTTTTCATGACCTTTCACAATAACCACTTGAGTTGTTCAACATAAATTTCTTTATCGAGGATGCCATTGAAAAATGCTGATATGACATCCATTTGATAAATTTGTCATCCATTTTGAGCTACAACATAAATGATCAATTGAATCATTCCATGTAGATGATAAAGGCTAATGGATTACTAAGCCTAAACTTAGCTCGGGCTCTCCTAAGGCTATACTAATTCGCGACTTAAGTTTAAGTTCTTAACATGCTATAGGAGTCGCCACTAATCTATTTTTGGTGGGTCGATTAAAAACTCAAGTAAAGTAACGGGAGATTTACTTTATTCCTACGAACCAAAAATTGTGAATTCAAGATTTAGTTACGCTATATTTCCCTAACGCCCTTTCGATACATTTCTCTTTTATTTTTGAAAAAAATGTTTCGCAAGTAGCTTGAATTGATTTTAATTTACTTCCCTAACATGTGAGATGACCATACATATGCGCAAACTACCAATTTAACATCCAAATAAATTAATGAATAAATTGCATGACTTACCTTATAACAACGAAAGCATCTGTAATGTTAGATCAGAATTCACATCAACAACCCTAGATATGATTTCTAATTAACACGCAGTTCACTTAATTTTGGTGCATGCTAAAGAGATCTTAGCTGTCCCACATCGCTTGGGAGAAGCCCTCTGGCTTGCTTTATAACTGCTGCGGTCCTCCTCACCTCTTAAGACATCTTTTGAGGCTGAGACCTCTAGATTGGCATCAGAGCCAGGTTAAGATGGATTCGGGTGCATGCTAAAGGGATCTTAGCTATCCCACATCGCTTGGGAGAAGCCCTCTGGCTTGCTTTATAACCGATGCGGTCCCCCTCACTTCTCAAGACCTCTTTTGAGGCCGAGACCCCCAGATAGCATGCTAAAGGGATCTTATCTGTCCCACATCGCTTGGGAGAAGCCCTCTGGGAAATCCTTTATGATGTTTTGAAGATGACAAAATAAATCAAATGTTACTAACGTGTTTAATGGTTAAGTAATAGACCATGCAGATGATAGAACATGTAAATGATATTATCAAAGTCTGAAGACGGCCGAAAACGAACGGAACACATGTCCAAACTATATTATGAAGATTTCAGTTTCGTGTCAAAGTCTCGAAGACCGCTAGACTTTAGTGTCAAAGTCTGTTCTACATCGAAGTCTGTCAACTCGGACAAATTCCAGATCGAACGTGAATGAAGAACCGAAGACGGACTCTATCTTTGTCGAGCGTAACATGACATGACAGACTGTGTTCAGACCTAAAAGCTAAATCTATTCAGACCCAGATTGCAAAGTCTATCGCACTTAGACTCAAATTGTAAAGTCTATTGCTCTCAGACTTTACATCCATAACTCGACAGAACGTAACTCAAGCCCGAAGATATAACGGCTAGTGATCTGGTTTGGATTCTACATCAAGATTGATTTGATTGACTCAATCTAATTGATTGACAATTAGATCTTGAAGACAAGAACTTTCTATACAAAGAAGCTTTACTTATGGAAACCAAGATTTCATTTATATGGGCGATCGGAATCAATTTGGGATTCTACCTTTGTCACTCAACGGCTACCAAATCTTCTTGATACAGAGCTGTCCAATAGGTATATTGGAAGACGATCCTCGGGATACTGTCCAACGGTTAGTTTGGAAGTGGAGGAGTATTTAAGGAGATGAATGACCGATGAGCAAGTAAGAGATAGAGTGTAGAATTTATAATTCCAAAGTCTGAGCGATCTTCTATCATACACTTGTCTCTCGTGAGCTTAAACGTTTGTGATCTTGAGAGAAATACCAAAAGAGTGACTTAGTGAGATAGTGTGATCTACTACTAAGTGTTTGCACTCAAAGTTGTAATCTCTTGTTGATTGCATAGTGGAATCCAGCCAAGAAGGCTGTTAGTGTGGGAGAGTGGACGTAGGCTTGGTCTAAGCCGAACCACTATAAATCTTGTGTTCTTATTCTCTATCCCTAATCATTTTATCTTTCATTACTTTCATTTGCAGCTATTGTTGTTTTTAATTCATTAATCTCTCATTCGGATTAAATTGTTAAAATTGTTTTAGTCACCTATTCACCCCCCTCTAAGTGCTCATACTAGCACTAACAAAGACGTCTAATCATGCTTTATGCAATGCAACACAACCAAATGACCTAATTCTAATGACGGGCAATTTCTAACTAAATAGACCTAGCAACAAACACTAAATGACATGCATTTCATGAACTTAATTCTATATAACATACATATGATATTTTTATTTTCTTAAAAAGCATGTAATCTATCATAGATAATGAAATTAATTTACTTTAAGATAATCATTTTTTTTTTGTATTTTTCATGAAATTCGAAATTAAGAAAAATGCGAAAATTATCTATGTAGGTCAAGATGTCATCTAACTTATATTAAGAATTAGGTTAGGCCAAACCCTAATTTAAACTAAAATGTTATCTTAACTTGTTAATCCCTAACCTAAGATGCAATGTATCTATGAAAAATTATTTAAACTTATAAATACTATCTAAAACTAAATTATGTGCAATTTTACCCTAATATGCAATGACGTGCAAAGAGTGCCTTAGCTCTAGTTTTTTTTTTTTTAATTCGAAATTAAAATTGTTAAATAATTAAACATGTAATCTAAAACTAGCATCCGAAGTTGATGTTCTTTTTTTTTTTTTTTTTTAAATTCGAAATAAAATTCCTATACTAAATATGCAAGATAATCCTGAGACGATAAATATTCTAAAACGAACCTAATTCTAATTTAAATATTTTTTTCAGATTTTTTTCCTTTTAAAAACAAAATTGATTCAAACAACACAACAGCAAATCATGCAAGATAAGATTGATATTCAAAAATTAGCGAATCATATCTCGCGCATAAAATCGAATTGGCTAATTTTAAACAAAATCATGAATCGAATCTCAAGCGTGAGATCATATTGACAATTTTTCGTGCAATTACGAGTCAGATTTCAAGCGTAAAAATCGGACCGTCAATCGTAATTAGAGATTAATCCCTAATTTAAAATGCTACTCGAGTTGAGAATATCAACCGGGGATTTCAATTATAATTGAGGAATAATAAAAAAACAAAATATTAAAAAAAAGATTAAAAAAAAAAACTACCTAATTTGAATTTTTTTCAAACAGGGCTTAGCCAACGGGGCTCGCGGCTTGGCGTGACTCGGGGACGGGTCGCCGTGGTGGTGGGCAGCCGTGGGTGGAGGATCACCGTGGGTCGGAGCTCCGGCGAGGAGGCGGTAGGCGGAGCAGCAGCGAGCAAGGGGCTGCTGTGGTGACGTTGCTCGGAAGGGGAGCTCGGAGCGAGGCGAACAAGCAGTTGGTTCGGAGCTCCCTGCTCGGAGCGAGGCTGGCGAGGTCGCGAGCAGCGACGCGTCGCGGACCGGCGCGGTGGTGCAGGCTGCAGGGGACGCCGGGGCGGTGGTGCAGGCGCGGGCTGAGACGGTCGCTTCGCGGGTTGCTGGTGTCGCGAGGGATTGAGCGGCGGTGGAGTGCAGTGGCGTCGGGCAGCGGCGGCTTCACGGGGGCAAGGGCGACGAGCGGCGGTGCGAGCTTGCGGGTGAGCCGGGTGCTGGTGCTCGGGCGGAAGCCGGCAGAGGGAGATGCCGGCGTTCGGAGGCGCAGGCGAGGGGCTGCACGAGGAAGACGAACAGTAGCTCCTTTTCCTTTCCTTTTCTTTTTTTTTTCTCTCTCCTCTGCTCCCTCACGTCACCACAATTTCTTCTTTGTTGAGTCCTTCCTAGAAACCGAGAAAAAGCCCCACAACCTTACGAGAACAACCATTTCATCGGCAAAGGATTAGAGTTTTATTTTATTCTTCAAACCAATGTCCACGAAGATTTTTTCCCGAACGTAATATTTCTTTTTATTTTCCACGTCTCTTCTAAATTTCCTTTACAAAAATGAATATTCTCCATCGATTTTTCAAAATTGCAATAGGATTTTTCTCAAATTTGAAATCTCGCAAAGATGAGTTCGTAATATCTCCTCGAAGATATGGGCTTGGGCCAATTTGCTCTCTTCGTGGGCTTAATCCAACTTGTCAATTTAAAGCTCAGAATCATCAAATCCATCCGTTACCGGTCCAATACAAATGCAATAATAATAAATAAATGCATCTAAAATTATATGTTATGCATTCTAATAATTTTTCAGGGATAAAATTAATCCCTAATTTTTATGCAATAAATAAATAATTGGATCGCCAAAATTTAGGTGTCAACAATCAGTAAGCTCCCATGTTTGATTCTTCTCAATGGTTTCTATTTCTTCATTCATGGTTTTTCTCCAATTTTCTTCTTTAGCAGCATGATCATAGACAAGTAGTCCACAATTTGCAAGAATTTATGCAAAGGTGAAGCTCATTGGTGACTTCATAAATCTCAGACTATCTCCTCAATGTTGATACTGATGGTTCATCGACACCATTTGAAGAAGTTAGCAGTGATGAACTTGAAGAAGATATTGGAGAAGAAGGTGAAGAGTAATCCTTTAACGCCATTTGGTTGGAATCACCACAAGTATTCATTTCATTTTTCGCGTTTTCTTCTCACGTGCCTTCTTTATCAAACTCGACATCTCTGCTTATATACACTTTCAGAGTGTTAGGATAAAATAATTTATAGGTTTTGGATGAGGAGTCATACCCAATAAAAATGAGCTTTTTGCTCGTCTTCTAATTTTGATCTTTTTTGGTTTGAGCATGAGCATAAGTAATGCTCCAAAAAATTCTCAAGCATGAAACACTTGGTGTTCTTCCGCTCCATGCTTTTTGTGGAGTTACACTTTTAAGTCCATATGTCGGACATCAATTTTGTACGTAGACTGCACATTAACAGCTTCACTGCAAAAGCTCATTGGGCAAATTTTTACTTTCCAAGATGCTTTGAACCATGCCAATAATGGTTTTGTTTCTTCGTTCAACCACACCATTTTTGTTGAGGGGAATATAGAGCCATCCAGAAATGCTGAATACCATGATCCTCATAGAATTTGTTGAATATGGTCGAGGTGATTTTTCCCCTACAGTCAGTTCTCATAACTTCGATAAAATAACCACTCTCGTTTTTCAACTAAGTTCTTGAATTATTTGAAAGTATCAAATAGTTCTGTCTTTTCTTTCAAAAAATGCATCCAAAATTTTCAAGTAAAACTCATCATTAAAAGCAACAAAATATAACGATAATTACCATACAATTAAGGAGTGATTGAGCCGTACACATCAAAATGAATCAACTCCAGTCGGTTTTTTGCTGGGTTAGTTACTTCCTTTAGAAAGCTAGTTTTGGAATGCTTGTCAATGACACGCCATTTTGCATAATTGATCAAGATGATCAATATGTGGTAAGCTATATACCATCTTCTTCTAGGAAAGCAAATTGAGTCCACCAAAATTAAGATGGATGAACCTTAAATGCCACAACCATGATGATCATCCAAGCATGCCTTTAAGCATTGAGACATCTCATTTTTATATCGAGAGTAAACATCTTGTTTTTCGACATCTTGACATTTGCAATCAAATTTGTTATTTTGCTCTCTTAGCACAAGATTAAAATCTTTTATGTGGACAGTATAGCTTTTCTCCATAAGTTGTTCCAAATTCAGGAGTTTGCTCAACATTCGTGGAACATAATAAATATTAGTAATAAATTGATGTGCATCATTCTTTAAACGAATTAGAATTGTACCTTTACCTTCGGCAAGAATTTTGGAATTATCGTCAAACGAGACTTTCCCTTTGATTGTTTCATCTAACTCAGTAAACATATCCTTTCTCCTACACATGTGATTACTTGCACCAATGTCCAAGTATTATGAATCATTTTGTTTGCCTTCCTCTTCTTAAAATGCCAATAAAAGAATTTGTTCGGCATCATTTACCAAGTTTGCATTTTCGTCCGTTGCGCTTCTTTCTTTGCACCAACAGTTAAAAGTACAAGGGCCAAGTTTATTGTAATGATAACATCGAATTTTACATTTATCATACCGTTGGCCCGTTGAGTTATTTCTTCTTTCATGAACACCTCTTTGATTATGGTATCTATTGTCATGTCGAGCAGTGTCTCCTTTACTTCGTCCATGACCTCTACCTTGAATGCGACCTCGGCCTTGGCCTTGCCCACGATATTGATTAGTCCTAGTTTGCACGGGATCTTGACTTTGCTATTTCTCATCTCAAATGGTCAACCGAGTTTGGAGTACTTCCTCCATAGGCTCTTGCTTGTTTCTTCTGAATTGTTCTTCATAGGCATGCAATGAACCCATAAGCTCATTGATTGTCATGGTATTCGAGTCTTTTGACTCTTCGATTGCAATGATGATGTGGTCGTACTTCTTGTATAGAAAATTGAAGAATCTTCTCAACAACTCGAACGTCTGAAACATCTTCACCATTTCTTTTCATCTAGTTGACAATTGCCAAAATTCTTGTGAAATAATCAGTAATGATTCAGATTCTTTCATATGGATTACCTCGAATTTGCCTTTGAAGGCAAATCTTTTGAATTTTATTTTTTTGTATTCCTTGGTATGTGTTGTATAGGATTTCCCATGCCTCTTGAGCAGTGGTGGCATTTCGAATATTGAATCATCTAAAGCTTGATTGACGATTGACAAGGCATATTGATCTTTTGCTCGAACTTTCTCCAAGGCATTCCTTTGGTTTTGATTTAAGGTGGCACATCTTCTAGCTTGTCATATCTGGTGTTGATAAGTTCCCATACACCATAGGTACCGAGTAAGGTTTTCATTCTAGTAGCTCAGTTACCATAATTTTCTTCGATAAGCATGATAGTATTGCAAAGGAAGTCGAGTGTTTGTTGAGGTCATAATCACAAATCGTGTACTACAATACCAATTTGTTGAACGTCATAGGTGTAGCTGTGATACCAATTTGATAAGATAATTTTTGGATGTGAAACACTCACAGCTCACACAATTCAAAGAAGAGAAGGGGCAAATAGACTTTTGGTTTTCTTTGTTTCACCCCATCTCACCTTATCACCCCATATTAGAAACAATTACAAGGGTTGCCTTTTATAGGCTTGACACATTATTTTTACACTTAGTGACTCATTGAATATTTCTAAAATTCCAAGGAGATAATTTCCAAATAATTTACAAAGCACTAACTAGACATAGAAACATGAACAATCAAGATATAAAAATACGAATATACTTCAAAATAATAATAATGATTTTTCCTCAATTCGTGCACCGGTTTTGAGAGTTGAATGACCATCAACATTAAATCGACCACATATTCATTGCATCAATAACAACCTCGTATCATCGGCATCTTCAACCTATTAAATTACTAACAAAAGCATCTTTTGATTGATCGAGCGTTCATGGTTCTGTAAAGCGAATTTCTCATGTCCACAAGAACATAATTAAATTCTACCGCTGAAATTGAGAAAGAAAAAAAATAAAATTTTGACTTTGTTTCGAACTTCAGTGTGAATGCATATGAGTCCAACAATAGGAAAAAGGGCGCATTAAAAGAAATAGAAAAATGGGAAGAAAAGAAAAAGAGAGGAAAAGGAAACCAAAGGTGGAGAGTCCACGATAATCGGCATCAAATGCCCCCTCATGGGGATTCGCACTGTTGCTGAATTCCAAGATGAGAGAGAAGAGAACCACTCCCTCTCCCTCCTCCAATTATATTATTTCTTTTTGCTCCAAAATCGAATAAATTATCTTAAAATTGCCACCAAAAAAATCAAAAAATTCCCTCTCTCTCTCTCTTCTTTTATTTGGAATCATCCTCCTATTTATCTAATTCGTCAAAATTCGATGTATATCCCACCAAAAAAAAAAAAAAAAAAAAAAAAAAAAGCTGGTGGTATGCAATACCCTTTTTGAGATCGTGTGAAAAAAAAAGAAAGAAATGAAAATATCGAGTTAAAAAACGAGAGGAGAAAATGGATTAAAAAACTGAAATAAAGAATGAAAAGAGCCCATCCCAACAGCAGTAAATACGGCGGGCAGTGGGGGCACCACATGAGTTTGGTTGATTTTTCTTACTTTTTTTTTAATTAATTATCACCATATATTATATATACATACATACTAGGAAAATGACGCAATGATCCACTCATGAATTTTTAATTTAATCGATGTGATCCTTCAATTTTGATTCGATGTATAATATCGTTCTTGAAATTTTATTTATTCGATGTGATCTTGAAATTTTTGATATATATCTAATTTAGTTTCTAAATTATTTAATATTGCCCATAAATTTGAATTAGTAAAATGACAACGCTACATTGAATACATATTAAAAGTGTAGGGATCGTATTACACGTTAAATTAAAATTTATAAATCACGAAGAATAAATTACATGTTCATAGGTCGCATTGTACATCGAATAAGAGTTTAATGACTATTCGTGTCACGAAAAAAGTTATAAGAGAATACATTATTCGGGAATAAAATTTATCTTATTCTAAATCCATCTTGGGGTTGCAAATACTGGCATATAAAAAAAAAAGGTGGGAGATAAAGGGGTGGTTTTAATTAATTATATTCTATATGATTTTTTTAAGTGAGAGAAAAAGGGTGAGCGGCCAATTAGGGCTCTGTCGGAAAGTTGAGCCCCAAAAAGTTAACGTTCTCTTATTGCCCCTCTCTCTCTCTCCTCTCCTCTCTCTCCGGCTCTGATTCTGTGCGCTCCGATTTTTTCTCTCTCTCTCTCGCTGCTGCAATTCCGCATCCTCGATCGAAGATGGCGTGAAGAGGAGCGGACCCAGTTGGGAAAGCTTCCCTTTTTTTCAACCCCCGCAGCCGAGCAGCTGCTGCAGCTGCTGCAAAGATCGGTTCTTGATTTTTGCCGGGAATTCATCCCGGGCAGTTTCAAGTTCCCCCTTGAGCACGGGGGCGTCCGAAGAGTCCGTGAGGAATCGTGGGTCCTTCTTCTTCGCGCCGGAATCGCGATCGGGGATGGTGGTTTCCGGGGCCGTCTCGGTGCCGGGCCAGCTTCGGTGAGTGGGGGGCGGCGATGGAATTTGAAGTCTCGTCGCGGGCTGAAGTCGAGGAATTTCGGTGCTGAGTTCTCTTTGAGCCTGTCGTGGTAGGCTGAGTTTGGCGGGAGCGGCGGTGGGTTCACGAGGTGCGTTGGTTTCAAGAATCTGCGGGGGGGAATTTTTTTTGTGTGGTTGGGGGAGGTTCGGTGGTGGTTGTGATGATAAAGTAGATGGCTTTGAGGTGGTATTAGAGCCAGCAGGGAGAGGCGAGGGAATGGCGATGGAGTCGAACATGCCGAGCTCGTCGGCCCTGAGCAGGCACGCGATTTCGTTTCAGACCGGCGCGTTGAACACCACCTCGGAGATGGTGCCGATGATGGGGAGCGGTTACTTCGGGGTCAACAGTACGGGCGGGATGGTTTTCTCTGCCGGGAATACCGCCGTCCTGAGCAACAATCTGGGGTTAGCTCAAGCGGGCAATTCTTCGAGCTCGCTCCTCGTGGACTACGTTCCGGGGCTTAAGCACGATGCGGATTTGGCTGTGGAGTGGTCTGCTGAGGAGCAGGATAAACTGAACGAAGGCCTTAGGAGGTAAATTTATTGTGCTCTCTCTCTTTTTCGAAACATATGCGATTTTTCTCCATTGCTTTGCTTATCTTCAGCTCAGGTTTTATTAGCCAGGAAGCTTTTTGAGCTTGGTCTATTAGCCATGTAGTTCTTTCACTCTTCCGCGCAATTGAAAGAGAAGAAAGAGGAGAGACATATTATAGAGCTGCCTTGTAGGCTTGTGGCTAATAACATCATGCTTGAGCTTGCCATTCTGAATATTAACCGGAGTTTTGAGGAAGATAGCACGCACTCTTTTCTGTTCCACAGATGCAAATCATTTTAAACCTGATATTTGAATTCTCTTGCTAGGTAAAAATCCATCTTTTGCTGCTCGGCAGAGACTCCTGTTTAAGCTACATATATTGAATTTCTGAATTAGCTTCTGCAGCTCTTCTGCTTCCGAACATTTTGTCCTTGATAACTCTTTTGGTCGCTGATAATGACTTTGATAAGCTTTTATAGGATCTCCTGAATAATCTGCTGTCTAGACTTCTATTCTAAGGTGTAATTTCCATAACTGTGCCTGTTTGTACCACCTCAAAGTGTATCCTTCATTTCCATTGTTGGCACTCATGTTTCCACTTATGGTATATGTACTTTAATTGAAGTCTTGGTGCATGTGACATTAAGCATTTTCTACATCAATCATGAGATTATCTTCTTTTTTTTTTGCTTTGGAAATCACAAATGCCTTTCTCCCTTCAATTATAGATACGCTGATGAGCCTAATATAATGAAGTACATCAAAATAGCAGCCACACTGCAGGACAAAACTGTGCGGGATGTTGCTCTGAGATGTAGATGGATGACGGTAAGTTCATCAGGAATGTCCTCAGAGAGTAGATAACCTTTTCAACTTCAATGGTTGCTTATGATGCGTTTGGATGTTGTCAGTTGTTTGGACTTGGTGTCTTTGCTGGCATAATCTTGTTGACGCACTTATGTACTTGTCAAAGCAAATTGTTAGATTATTTGCCTTTCATGTGTGGGGAATCAAGCCTATGTCATGCACCTAAACCCCACTCATTACCTTAATTTTCCCTAAGAGCAAGGTAGACTTTAATAATCAAGTAATCAAAATTCAGCTGATATTATGTTCTTCTTGTGCATGCACTCGGAGGCTTGGACTGTCTCAGCGCATAATGTTTCTTCAAATACCTTCTTAGAGTCCACTATTGTTTTTCCAACTTTGTTACTGTCACTGGGACACGCACGCAACTTCTGTCACGGGATGATTACTCCTTTATGTCAAATTCAATTGAGTGTTGTTTTAGTCAGTTAAGCAGTAAAACATATAAAACTTGGCCTGATGTTGAGGTCATTTGCTTTGGTTAAGGAGTGAATCCAATCATGCTCCTTTGCCCAACTTTGATGACTTTCAATACTAGGAAGTCAATGCAATATTTCTGCAAATTCATACGCGCTTAGCTTCTGATGTAATTTCCTCCTGCATGATATGCAAGGACAGTTCATAGCGATAAACTTTGTGCGTGTTTATTGGGATAAGTTTGGAAACTAAACCACACTCATTACTGAAATTTTCCCTAACAATAAGTCAGACTTTTAGGATCAAGTCATCAGAATTTAGCTGATTTTGATGTTCTTGTGCATGAACTTGGAGGCTTGGATTGTCTCAGCAGATTAATGTTTCTTGAAATGCCTCCTTGGAGTCCACAATCAATTTTCAATTCATACTCACGTCATTGTAACTGGGATATATATGTGACTTCTGTCATGTGATGGTCTTGCCTTCTTTACTTCCAATTTAATGAATGTTATTCTTAGTCAATTGAAGAGTAAGACAAATAATACTTGAGCTGATGTTGAGGTCAGTTGCTTAGGTTGAGGAGTCAATCCACTTGTGCTCCTTTATCTAACTTTGATAACTTTCCCTAGGAAGTCAATAAAATATTTCTGCAAATTCAAATGCTTAGCTGCTGATGAAATCTCATCTGGCACGATATGCAAGGAGAGTCCATTACAATAATAATAATCTTTATGCATGTTTGTTGGGATAATTGTGGAAACTAGTGGTGGCAAGCTTACTTGTTATCTTGATGGTCATTCCTTGTTTAAATTGATTGTGATGACAAATTTTATATGTTCTATTCTCATACTGAATGAATGAAAGTAGTATGGTGTCGTTAAAATCCATCAGATTTATCTTTTAAAGGAAAAAATGGAAATCATTGAAAACTATTATTAAGGGTTGAGCTGACTTGATAGCTCATTGGGAGTTGTAAACATGGTTGCTTCTCATACCAAAAAGTACTTGAGCTGCCTCCTGTTTGATCGGGTTTTTTGCTCCTTGCTTTTATAATATGATCTCTTTCCTCGACCTTCTGGTAACATGCTAATCAATAGAAGAGCTCACCAGAGTATTGGAGGAAATGTTTCTGAAAATTAAGGCCATCTGGAATCTCATAATGATCTAGTGTTACATGAATGAAACTTCATCTTGATAATACGATAGATGGAAATTGCTTTGCCTGATTATGCTGGTGCTTTTAGTTCATGAACTTCACTTTGTCTCCTTTTCTTTTTTGAGAAGTTTCCTTTTCTTTACTGGTCTTACTTGATATCTTGAAGCCGCGGAATCTTGTAGGAGAATTTGCACTATTTGGAGCAATAGATGTAAACTTGAATAATCACTTCAGCATTTTATTACTGGGTTTTTACGAGAAAAGCATCGGTTGTATTTTTTTTTTTTTTGCTACTAAACCAGTCTTGCTTCCTGAAATGTGTCCATACCATTTTATATTATATCAGAAGGAAAATTACACTAAGAAAGGGTACCAAGGCATGCCAACATGTGTATGAAATCACTTAACTAGCTACAAGATAATAGAAGAACCGTGGAAACTGCAATCCGTGACATGGTTTATGCTCCATTGAAGCGTAAGGGTTGATGGTCACTCTTTCAAGGTTATTGCCAAGAGCTTCTATTTCTTCTCTCCTGCTTAAGTTGAACCCAGAAAAGAAAATGAGGAATGAAAAGTAACTTCTCTCATTAAAGAGAATGTGAAATTTTCCGTGCTCCGTCATCTTCACAATCACGTTTGTGTCCCACATGTTCATGAAGTTGTTGCCACCTCTGCTTGCATGCAATGTAATATAAAATAATAGAAAATTAGCTGTTGTCTAGCTACACCTGACTAGGTTGAGTTAGAAGGATATATTTTGCAAATTACAAGTGCTCTATCACATTGTTGGAGTATCAGTTGGTAGATGCCAAGCCTCTTTTGGCCAAGATAGTATGTTGGAAGACTTTGTTATTCTCCATACTTCAGCCAAAGCAAAGAATAAAGTGTTACAGACTTCTTTTTCGCATTGCTTCTATTGACTGATTAACCTACAAATTTCTTTAGCCATTTTGAGAATTCACTTTGTCATATTCCTATTTAAACCTTCTATAGATGTTTGTTGATAGTTATAAGCATGTATATATATTTACCCTGTCTTTGACTATTATACGTATTTGGGAATTATTAGCCTATCCAATCTCTGTTTGGTTGATATATAAACCTTCTCCTCTCAAGATTGTGAGAGCAACATCATTAGTTGCTTAAATTTACTTTTTAGCTCTGAATGTTTGGTAACACAATTATTCTGGTCATATGTTGCATCAATTTATTTGAAAACATTTGGACATTTGTTCAATGATCAACAGAAGTTTTATAATTGAAGGAGTAATCATTCGTGGGTTATCTATTAAAAAAGAAAAAGAAAAAAGGGAAACTGGTGCTATACACCTGAAAAAGAGGAATTTGCTGGGCAACTTTTTAAGTGAGAGGACCCTAAGATATTGTCAATCTTGCACAGAAGAATCAATTGCCAGAGTTATCTACAGAAGACTCTCAAGTCTATATCACCCCAAACTTTCATATTTGTCTTGATTAAAACTGACGTCACTCACCAACATGAGGATAAAGATGTGCACCCCCTAGGTACCTTTTCAATTTAATTTTGTTTTTTTATGACCAACATGGCAAGAAAGGGGGTGGGGGTGGGAAGGCCTATGTTACAATTTTTCAATGGGCACAAGCTGAGATGTCTCTTATAGCCCCTATTAGTTTAAAAAGCTAATTGATGACACAGTTTGAGAAATTCCAGTTTGTACTAGGGCAGTGGAAAGACTGTTGTACTGCATCTCTTGCAGGTGATATTATAATATTCGGATTGCTTAAATTGACTGGCACTCCCTCCTATGTCCTCTTATGTGTTGAAATCTTATGCTTGAAAGTGCACTTGTTAAGAAAGTAAGTTGATTGTGTTGGAGTAGATGGCGAGGTTGCACTTATGGGCTGAGAACTAGGTCTATTTATTGCTTATCCATTTTTCTCCCTAGTCGATCAAAGTTCCGGAGATAAATCAACAGAAGGTTGGGGATTTTTCCAAGCAAGCTTTATATATGTTAATTTATTATCGAACCTTTTCTGAACAAAGTTGGCTGATAATATATGAAATGGTGGCCACAGTGTGGGATTGTTGGAGGAGGTAATGGTTGGTAGATTAAGGAAACATGGGATGTTCTTACGAAAATACTTCCTCATGCTAAGCTTGGGCTACGAGACCTTCTTGGCTCTTTTGACTTGCTTTGTAGCTTGAACTAACTGGTTTGATGAACTGACCGGTAATATGACCTTTGACATGCTGAAGCATACTCAATTATTTCATACTAATTATAATACTTGTATATTTATATCCTTTCATGAGGATAAATCAGAAGATTCGTTGGTCTGACTTATGCTGTGGAATTGCTGCAGAGGAAGCGAAGGAAACCTGAAGAACACAATCTAGGAAAAAAGGTGAACAGCCGAAAGGTGTGTCCCCCTTTACATTTTTTGTTGACCGAAAAGTGTTTTTTTTAAATACTTCCAAGTTATTTAAAATTTAAACCCAGAAACATTATCTAGAACAGATGATCTTACTGGTGATAGCAACCAATAGCTATTATTTTCTTGTTTGGGATTCCTGTGTCCTTATATGATACCACATGATTACTGTAGGTTTCCTTGTGTCCCTGTATATCTGTACCTTTGGAACCTTTTGGTAACCTCTATCATAAAAATTGCAGCAAAATAATTTTGTAGTTAAAACCAGTCCTGGGATCCTAGAAGTGAAAGTAATACTTTGTGAAGTTTCTATCATGTGCTTTTTTCTTACAGAGTGTATATCATGTTCTACTGGTGTAATTTGATTATTCAAAACATTCTTTGCGTATAAATTGATTGCCTTGCTTACTACCTTTGCAAAACAAGTTATTTTGGATGTGATAATTTCATGACCATGCCTCTTCAGGATAAGCTGGTGGAATTGTCTGCAACTAATTCTTCATGTCTACCACAAAATGTGGCTGGCTATACTTCTATGATTCAACATATGGACCAGAATGAGCTTCTATCTTGTGAGGGTCAGTAGCTCTGTTTGGATTTTAGTGAACAAAATCAGATAATCCTGTTTCTGTCACAACTTTGTTCATTAGTTCACTTGTTTTGTTTCTATGATGGCAAATTAAAGGTCATATTATATTTTCATATTATGTCATACCACTGAAATCAATTTGCTTCGTTTGTCCTTTCATTTTTCCCCTTTTCCTCTATTCAGTTGTAGGAAGAATGAATTGACATGAATTGGTCTACTACTCATTTTGCAGATGAATGTCTCAAGTGCATGTCATCAGTTGTAGGTGAAAGTTTAAGTTTGTTGCACATATTTTTCTCAAGCTGCATGAATATTTCATTAGCTAAGGAAAAGCATTGTTTGTTCCGATGGCACTTTGAACGGTTATTTAGCTTCACCAATCAATCTTTTATGCCATGCCTGCTGCAAAGGTCATAAAGAAGACTGATATTGGACTAATCATTAAATTCTGCTATGTCTAATTTGTTTGCAGAAGTTTCTTGCTATTAGTGTAGAAGGAGATAAATTTTTCTGTTAAATCTCCTTTGTATCATTACATTTTCCACTCAACTTCCTTTTAGCCCTTTCTAATTAAAGGGGTACACTATGTGTATCTTTTTTGGTGCCCTCATATTCTATAGGAGATTAAATTGAGCACTCCATTTAACACCCATGGCATTATACCTCAATGCCTCATGGCTCCAGGTCACGGTATACCAAAGCTGCTTCTCATTCCCTGAACTTGTAGTAGACTGTTTTTACCATCTTTGACAGATGGGCTGGTTATATTAGAATTCACAAGAAGCCATGAGTCAAATATCCTTTGGATGTGTTTGTCTTATAATATATGGGATACCAATTATCTTGAGTTGCTTTCTCAGGGATTGATGGTGCTTCTAGGATGCTCTTAAAGCAAAATTTGCAAGCTTTCAACCAAATCTCTACAAATCTTCATATGCTCAAGGTACTGCGCAAGAGGCCTCTTTGCGCAATAATTTTGCATATTCTACCTAAAGAAAGTGTGCAAAACTCGTCTTTTTTGTCTTATATGAACAAAAAGCTTGTATATTTGGTCTAGTCAGCTTTCTTTATCATATTTGTCGGAATTTTGCTGGTAACGTTGGAGAGTACATCTTCATTCATGCTCTGACTTTTCTTTAAAATTTTTTTATTTGTCTTCAACCATCAGTTTTGTGGTAGAGCTCTCTCTCTCAATGTGTGGCAAGAAATCAGATGTATCCACAGATACATGCTCACACATGCAAGAGTTTGTGTGGATGATGATTGTTAAGAGAAAATTGCATGGAGAATCTGGTCAATGGAAAACTGAAGTTTAGCATTTTTATTTGTTTTATGAAAACGCGGGGGTTTGTCTGTTCACATGATGTCACTATGTTGGTCTTCATAATATCAGACTATAAGTTCTCTCAATGGCGACAATGCAGTGCATATTGTTCCATAAGTTGTTTATTGATTCTTGTCTCGTTAATAACTCATTCCTTTATTGTGGACATATGTACTTAATTGATGGCTGTTAAGCAGTCACCTTTCTTAGGTACTTGTCGTACCCAATGATTCTGTCGATATGGAGCTAATTTTTTCTTTTGAAGAGAGGGCAATCCAATGTATCTTCAATAAAAACTAAGAAAACTGCTATGGATGGGCCTACTTGATGTCCGTTTGTATGGTTTCTACTATAATTTCCAGGTTCTGTCGGTCATAGACATATTTATAATCATCCACGATGATGTATAGGTTGGGTCCCTTTTCTGGGCATAAGAATTGCTGTTTATTTCAACTTTCTTTATTGCACAATTTGGTAAATTGTACGTGGAGGAATTCTACTGGCTTACTCTCTATCTAATGATTATGAGTAACAGTTACAGGAGAACGTTGACCTCTTCTATTGTGCCAGGAACAATATAACTTCTATCCTGAAAAAGTATGTTGATCTTCATTGTTTCTCCTTTCTAATAGTTTATCGATGGTAGTGGCCACATTAAGTAAATGGTTTCTTCCAATGATTTCCATTGCATTGTGCAGCATGAGAGATATGCCTGGTATAATGAGCCAGATGCCACCACTACCTGTTTCCATTGATGAGGATCTCGCAAGTACTATATTGCCCAATATTAGTCAGGTAATACAGAATCAATTTCTCTATGCAGTTTATACAAATTTGAAATGTTAACCCTATGAATAGATTCCTTTCTACTTAATTTTTGGGAAATGTTAACATTTCTATGGGAATGCAGTTTGAATTGAAGTCTCTTATTCTTCTCTGTTCAATTTATTCCAGTTCCTCCATCCCAATTTTTCTTGCATCTGCTTCATTTTATAGATATGCACTTATTTAACTTATCAGGTCAACTAGGTCAATTATTCATCTTCGCTAATATTTTGGATATTTTCCTCAGAAGTGTCAAAAACATGGTTTGTTTTCAGAACCAACAAATTTGGTAATCTTTGGTATAATCTATTGCAGAGTAGTGGATTCTCGGGACGAATTTGGTTAGTTATTTGACATATTCCATTCTAAGGCTTATGTGAATTTGTGAAATAAAGGGGTAGCAGCGCTCAGCTGTTGCTCTATATACTAGTAATGAGTCTAGGCAGTTAGTGAACAGATAGTGTTGTCAGGTTAGTCTGAACTGGTTTTATGTCAGGCGGGTGGTTCACTTTTGTTGTGCAATAGCCTATAGGCATATCATTACATAGGTCCTTGCATGCTCAATGCTGCCTAAAATTGTGTTATTGCTACCTAATATGTCCTGCCTGTTTGCTCCTTTCAGCCAATCATGTTTGGTTCGCATGGAAGGATCCAATTGAAGCAGGAGCCAAGGTGCTAAGGGGAACTGACTGAAATTCAATTGCATATAAGATTTGTGAAGTACAGAACAATTCTGCTGTATAACACAAGATGCTGTTGCTGAACATTCTTCCTTCCGTGGAAATGAGCGTCTAGCGATTGCCAAAAAGTTCAGAGATCGCATTTTTGGAATCAGAACCTCCACCTCTCAAACTAGTGAAAGCGAAAACATGACGATAGAAGCGCAGAACATGCGTTATCTACTCATCTTGAAAAAAGAGGTTTCTTGACAAAACTTCCTTTTCCTCGGTGAAACTCTAGTTTAAGTGCATTGTGTATAGATCATAGACATCTACTCTGTATTACTTTTTCAGTGCCTGATGTGTAACTTATATCTAAGTCAATACTCAGGTGAAGCCACTGATCTTATACATTGTCAGCATCCACGTTTTGATTCTTCGATGTACTTTTGGAGCATTTGTGTTTTATCATTCTCGTTTGGGTCAGCTGGAGCTCTTTTCACTTTGTAATAATGTACCAAAAGTCATTTTGACAACCTCTGAGCTCCGTGAAAATAAATTCTTTTAGAGGGACAGTGATGCGGGTCCTTGTTTTTATGTCTAACTAAATTCTTCTGTATGATTCCCCAACTGTTTTTCGCAACATTCTGCAGTAACATTGACATTCGATGTTGGTTTATTAAGTTATTGTAATTTTGATTCATTTCTGTGATAGCAGCTGATGAGAACCTCTTAGCTTAGTGAGGCAAGATATATCAGTATCTGTGCTGACCTACTCTTGGTTACTTTCTTATATTCAGTAGCTGGGCAAGGTAATAGATTCCAGGGGAAGCTAAATGCCAAACGTTCTAAACATATTGTTGGTTAGGATATGAATTTTTCCAGCCATAATACCGGTTTAACTGAGGCTGATTCGTTCAATTAGTGGAGTTGTTTCCTTCAAGATATCAGACTTTCAAGTTGCCCTTGTTGATTTCGGTTGTGTTTTTTGGTTTTTTGTTTTTCCTTGTTTCTTCTCCTCCTATCTAGATTTGGGGGTCATCTTCTCCCACTCTAATTTTAGGTACGATTTTAAACTCTCCTGATTTAGTTTTAAATTTGAAAGCTATCTTCTCCTAATCTAAGTATGAGAGTTTAATAAATGAGTTTTGGGGATTTGACGCCCTAGTGCTTTGTTCTTCACCTCCAGATTTAATGGTGATCGCAGGAGTTTGGGCCTCTTGCTGAACCATGAAGATATGCTCTCCTAAATGTTAGATTTGTGATCGTTTAACTTATTTTGGTTATTTCCATATGGTGATGGTGTAGAGAAAGACAAATCTAGCTGAGTGTATTGTCGACCGGCAACGTCATAGTTATTAGAGAATGAATTTTTAGTGTATGTTCATCACTGACAAAGATACTAAATTTAGTAATCGGTTGTTAATTATTTTTCTTGACAAATCCGTTGTCGTGGAACGAATGGGTACTTAACTTTGTATGTGCTCTATTGATTTTTTGGTTCTCTGGATCTAGCTTAGTTTTGCAATATTCTCGACTTTGCTATGCTTTTATTTGCTTTGCTATAACGTCTATGTAATTCGCATGCATTTTTTGTTCAATGAATTCAATTTTCTGCTGATAAAAAAGAAGAGTGCCGAACACTGTTTTGCCGTCCACATGTAATTCCTCACTGCCGTCGGCGACTGCGACATAGGTGGCGAAATTTCAAGAAGACTGTATAAAAGAGATTCCTATTTGGAGAGCCAAACTTCATTTACTTCCTAATTTCAGAAGATCTTGGTTTTACATGGCCCCCGACTACTTTCTATCTAATCCATCCATATGGTTAATCCCTATTCCTACAACAGTAGATAAAATAATTTCAGCCCATCTTAATATATCTGTGATTTAAGCGGGGGCCTCGGCGGTGGGATGTTGGGGCGCGCCGCCCCTCCCCGGGTATAGTCGGTCTATGCTCCCTTAAGGTTTGAATCAGGCTGGATCCTCGGCATAAAAAAAAAAAAAAAAAAAAAAAAAAAAACAGAAAAAGAAAACATGTGGCCAAGAGAGGAAAGAACCAAGATAGCTTTCTATGTTCCTAGACACAAGCTTCCAATTGCAGCAACGACACATTCCACTAATTCAAAATTAAATTGACAAAAAAGGGCTACCTAAAATCCAAAAATTCACTGACTTTTTCGATTCAAGAAAAAGACAAAAATCGCCTAACCAACTCAAGAAAAGTATGATTTGTCTTTTCATTAATTCCAAGTGTGCTAATTAATTTACTTATTAATTAAATTAATTGATTAATTAATTATCCCCCTTGGTTGTTACTGGTGAATCACACCTTCGGTTGGCATCTAAATTCCCCTTCGAGAGAGGCCAACAAAATGGCACTTTCTTCCAAACGGAAAATAGTCACATAGCTTTACAATAGAAAGAAATTGTACATACCCGTATGTTCTCATTCAATCGAATTTGGAAGATTATGCAGAATATCGTCATCGATCCTGTTTCGAAGTTCCGGTCAAACTTCCAAACATCGCTTATTTTAATTGAAAAGCATCTGATCTCTGTCTTAATCGCCGCCTAATCGATTTCGATTAATTTTAAAGCTGTTGCATTGAAAAAAAGGCAATGTCATTGGTTACTAAAAAACACAATTAGTTTAGTCCTCATGGGTGCATGGACTATTGGAATCGATCGATGAGGACCTTTTCGCCGTCTTCGGACGGCATCTCATTTTCAAAGAGGTCTATTGTCAACGTGGCTTCTTTGACTTTTCTCATTGAGTTTGTTGCTTTGTGTTGGGAGTGCAATATATTATCTATCTAGTATTGAGTGCAATACATGATCTATCTAGTACTCTTCCTATGTTCCTTATGCGGTTTCATAAATGAAGTATTTTGAGTCATTTATTTATTTGTTTGCTTGTTTTTTGGTGCTTAATGAAGCGAATCTTCGTGGTTTAATTGCATCATAGAAGAAGGCCGACTAAAAATAAAAATAAAAATGGAACATCTATTAAAGCAAAGATTTCTGATAAATGTATACATAGAAAAATCAATGTTTGGTACCATTCGCTCAATAAGAAAATGGGTCAGATTAGAGGGGTTGAAACTTTTGGGACTTAAGGTTAAGGAATGATGGAAGTGAATGAAAAAAATAAACAAAACAAGAATATCAATAAGAAAAGAGAGGAAAAAAAGTATAAAGAAAAAAAAAACAAAGGAGAAGAACCTAGAATTTAAATGAACAATTTCAAACTTGAAAATTGACAGAAATTGAAGAAGAGATGACAAAAATTGAAGAGGAGTTGTGGATGTAACTGTATCTTTTTAATAGTGCTTGTACATGTACATAATGATATTTATAACAGAAGAAAATACAAAAGGAAAAAATATACAGGATAATATTTTCTTATTTACCAATTGAATATTCAATTTTATGGATTGATTGAATCAATTAGTCCATAATCTAAGGAATCAGAATCAAATCAAATCCTACCTTCAATGCTCTCCCTTAAGTTGCAGCTTGTATATGTCAAAGGCGCCTAGCTTACCCAATAGATATGTGTGTTATCTTTGGCAAAATGGTTTCATGAAAATGTTTGTAGGTTGTTCCAGAGTTCCAATCTCACTTGTTGTAACCATCACTTATTGGATTTTATGTCAAGCAAAATGATAATTGACCTCTATATGTTTTGTTCTTTCATGAAAGACTAGGTTTGCCTCCAATTTGAGTGTAGTATCATTATCACAAAACAATTTGCTTGGTCCATCGATTCGCATGCCAAGGTTCAAAAGTAAACCTCGTAGTTAAACTATTCACAAACAATCTTTGTCATAGCTTGTTCTAACTTGGCTGGCAATAATGACACGGCCGATTGTTTCTTTGTCTTCCATGAAATCAAAGATCTTCCCAATTTAATGCAAAAATCTTTGGGTAATTGGACAAGCAACATAGTCTGTATTGCAATAGGCTGTCTTTTTCATCTCACAATCATGAGATAAAAATGTTCCAAGTCTAGGGAATCTCTTTAAATATATTACAACCTTTAGTGTTGCAATCATATGGGATTGCTCAGGGTTGTGAATGAATTGACTGATTATTTGCACTACATAACATATATTATGTTTGGTCATACTAAGATAAATCAACTGTACGATGAATTGCTAATAGCCTAATGGATCTTTAAGCAGTAGGTCTTCATTAGATGATGATGAACCCACATCATAGTCAAGTGGTGTTATTTTGGTATTTTGCTCAATTGATATGATAGCTGGCTTGCATCTAGATAGTCCTGCTTCTAAAATGATTTCCAAAACGAATTTTTGTTGGCTAAGAAAGATTCTCTTATTGGACTAAGCAATCTCAGTACCAAGAAAATATTTAGGAGGCCCCAAAATTTGATGTGGAAAGTAGAGTGCATATATTTTTTAAATTTTCTAACAACGGGTAATCATTTCTCATTATATCATCAATATATATCAATAAATAAATTGATGATTTACCTTTAGTTCCTATAAATAGGGCATATTCATGTTTACAGTGCTAAAAACACAAAAATGAGAGTGTAGTGGTAAATTTGACATACTAGTGCCAAGAAGCCTACTTAAGCCAATATAGAAATTTACAGAGACAACATACTTGAGACTCCCCCTGTCTTCGTAAACCCTGTGAAAGCTCTATGTAATTTTTTTTCTAGATTGCCACAAAGAAAAGCATTTTGGATGTACATTTAATGCGGTTGCTGATTGTGAAATGCAGCAATAGATAAAAAAAGAATGAATAATTACCTCCTTGGTGACTAGAGAAGAAGTCTCATGATAATTGAAACCTTCTTCTCATTGTGTGAACCCCTAATCAGGCCTTTAAGTGTACAACAAAACCATCTACCATGTACTTGATTTTGTATCCATATGCAATCAATTAGCCTTCAATGTGAAGGTAAGGAAACAATGTCCGGAGTATGATTTTCTATGAGGGCATTTAATTTTACCTCCATAGCCTATTGTCGGCATGGGTCCAAGCTACTTCGTCATAAGAAGAAGGTTCCTGTTTCTCGAATACGCAACTAATACAATGCATGGTCTGGTGATAGTTGACTAAATGAGACATAAAAGGATACATGATAATGTATACATGGAGAAACCAATGTAGGACATTTGTAATATTTGGTCCATGTAGGGGACGAATATGACGACCAAAGGTCGAGGTTGCTCAATAGTTGTTTGTTGAGGAATTGGTGAGGAAGATCCATTAATAAACGATTGTACTGATGAAGCAGGTGAATGGTTCTCTTCAAATGATAATATTAAAGACTTGATTGCTTGATTCAAGGTATTAGGATTGACTGGCACAGAAGATATGGGATTTTGCCCAATGAAGACATATTGTGGAGTCATTAATAAATATTCTTCTAATAAGAATTGACGATGATTTGATGTTGAGATAGAGAATTGGGATGAAAATGTCATATCTTGAAATGGGCACATCATTGTGCAAAAGAACATCTTGGCTTACAAAGAAACAACTTGTAGATATTCCCATAATTCGAGAATTAAAAATATTATTTTTATTGAAGATAGGATTTGATTTGATTTTGATTCGTTAGATTATGGATAATTGATTCAACCGAGCTATAAGATTGGAGCAATGTTTTCTTAAAACCAAAAAGAAACCTGTTTTTATATACCTATGTATATATGTATGTTGATAATGCTAGTACAAACACCTAGAGGGGGGATGAATAGGTGTTTAAAAGAAACTTTGATAAATAAAATATTTCGAATAAAGTTTGAGTATTGAACAAAGTCTAATAAATAAGTTGCCAGACTTCTGATGAATGTTCAGAATCAGATAAGAGATGGAACTGATTTTTGCGATATCTAAAAGAATGCAACATATTTAAATAAAGAAAATTAAGGGAAGAGAAGATTGCATACGAAATTTATAGTGATTTGGCTTAGATCAAACCTATATCTACTCTCCTATGCTGATAGCTTTTTGGCTGGAATTCACTATAGCATTAACAAAGAAGTACAATTTTTGAGTGCAAACATTCAATGGAAGATCCCTCCTCACTCACTAAGTCACCCTTTTTGTCATTTTCTTTCTTGAATACAATTTATAAGGACTGCCAATGAAGAACAAGTAGTTGGAAAGACTTTAGATTTTGGAATTTCAATTTTCATATTTTACCTCAAATAGACTAAATGACCTCTTTAAATATTCTTCAACGCCTCACTAGCCGTTGGCATTTTCCAAAGGAATTTCTTCAAATCAATCCGTTGGACAGAATTGATTAAAAATATCTTGTAGCTGTTTGAAGATTGAGATAAAAATCTGATGATTCTAGTTGTCCGTACAATCGGAATCTATGTTTTTATAAGTAGATGCTTCCCGAAAAAGAACTTCTCTTCAAGATGGAATCAATCACATCCATCAATTTGTGATTGATTCCATCAACGTATTTATAGAAGGTAAGTGAGATTCTTTGCTAGAGAGCTAGATGTTGTAGAATAAATTCCTAATGCATTTATTCTGAATAAGCTTGAGGAGACTGTGCAGTCACTGGAGGATTTTTGACTTGTTCGCGTTCCAAAACAGCCCTGATCATCTTTTCATTCACTCTTTTTATTCACTACTGACTTTATCTTTTTGCTGATGACAAAAAAGGGGAGAATGAGAGCATATTTAAAGTTCTTGTTTTGTTTGAACCTTTGTGATTGAACTTTTGTATTTGAACTTTTGTGATTTGTGGTGTGGTTTGAACATTTGAACTTTTGTGGTGCTTGAACTCTAATTGTTTTGTTGTTCTAGAACTGTTAAAGACTAATGGTGTTCTGTGGATGCAGATTCTATGTTATTCAGTTCTATAATAATCTGTTCTTATTATAAACTATCATGTACTGCTAAAGTGTTGTTTTGCAGGATATCATGTTTAAATATGCATGGAAGTTTTGTCACCATAAAAAATGGGGAGATTGTTGTGGAAACTCCTATTAGATTTTGAAGTTGACAAAACTTTTCTATTTCTATTCTTATTCTCATTTTGAGGACTACTAGACTTCTGTGGAATTCTATCAAAAGTCTATCTTACACCAGAAGTTTGCCTCGCTCTGACGAAGACCCAGATTGAACTCAAGTGAAGAACGAAAAAATAATCAGACTCAGGATTATTGATCTTCCTTCACGGATTCAGTATGAACAGGATATATCTGGTTTTCTGGTTGGAAATCTCACTTACCTTTTTGGATATTACTGATCAAATCAATCACGGATTGGTAAAATCAATTTGGAAGACAAGTTTATTTGGAAATAATCTACTTATGGAAACCAAGATTCTAATTGTATGGGTGACCGGGATCATCGGACTGTCATCTCAATCTTCAAATGGCTCAATATCTCTTTGATTGATTCTGTCCAACGGTTTGATTGGAAGAATTCCTCTGAATAGTGCCAACGGTCATAAAAGCATGGAGGAGTATTTAAGGAGGTTTCTCAGGTCATTTGAGAGGGGGTGAAAAGCTAAAATTCCAAAGTCAGAACTTTCTCAAATCACTTGTTCTTCATCGAAAATGCTCATATGTGTATTCAAAAGAGAGAAAAACATTAAGGAGCGACTGAGTGAGAGAAAAAGAAACTCTTTACTGAGTGATCAATGTTGAATTGCTGTAATTCTCTTTTGATTCATAAAAGCCTATGGGGTCGCTTCTGTAACTGGATAACCAGCACCGAAAACCGTCTTTACAATCTAACCAGAAAGCTGTCAGCGTGGGAGAGTGGATGTAGGCTTAATATAAGCCGAACCACTATAAATCTTGAATCCTTTCTCTTTTCCTTGAGCTCTTTTAATTTATTTGCTGTGTTATTTTTCCGAGTTTTGCTATATTTTAAAATATGTTACTTGAGTCTGACTCTTTATTCAAAGTCTATTGTCTAACAGACTCAGTTTAAAAGAAGAATATTTCTACTGCATCATTAGACAACTCTGTTTTAATTTTTACACCTATTCACCCCCCTCTAGGTGTTTATACTAGCACTTTCATGATCGAGCCAAGATCTTCTCGCTCACCCAAGCCTTGTGGAAGTTGAAACAAGGGAACCTCTTTGCCACTGCTTGCTTCAATTGACTCTTGCCTCTATAGAATGAACTTGAGGTAGTCGAGAAACAACTTGAGGCACCCAAGGTGACTCTCAAACTATACCAAGACATCAAAGAGCGACAAAAAGTGACTCGATTTCTCATAATCTTGAATGAGAGCTACTCATCTTTCTTGTCATAGATCCTCGCCATGGAACTTGTCTCGCCACTTGATCAAATCTACCAACTAACCACCCAGGAAGAGAACCAATGCCTAGCCACAATCAAATATGTGTGGATGGGGGAGAGCAGGGCATTTGCTACTTCGATGAGATCTTCGTAGCAAGCTCCTTAGCCCTCACATCCCACCATGCGGTGCCTAGACTTCGTTGAGAAGAGAAAGGAAACCCTAAAGAGTTTTGGACAGACGGCCTAGTTCAAAAGTAAGGATCCGAGGGCTATTGATCACTCATCCATGCGACCAACTCCAATAGCCCATATCAAGCCGCGTTTGCACCGGCCTTTAAACCATCTAATGGTCCATCTAATGCTACATAATCATAGAAATGAGGTCATCAAAATTTTAAAACAAAAGGTAAATTCTATGAATATTACAAGCGCCTTCATCATACTATTAATTCATGCTAGAAATTACAAGGAAAGTCAAATGATAAAGAGGGGGAAGGAATTCTCTGCTTATTAGGTTTTGGCAGAAGGGACTGAAAAGGAAAATCAGACAATTACCCAAGATTGGTATCGAAATATCACAAAGGCTCTCAGTCATGGGAGAACTATCGACAAGATTGTGAGTTTTTCAGGTACCTAGTTTTGCAAGACAAATTTTCTTTTAGTTGATGCATGGATAATCGATTCAAGTGCCAATGACCGCATAATATGCAATAGACAATTTTTTTTTCTCATGTTCATAAATGACACCACTCTTCCGTGTTAGTATGTCTTCCAAATAGGAATGTCACTTATATCATTGAAATTAGCACCATTTATCTTATTCAGAATATTATTCTTAGGAATGTTATTTACATTCCTGAATTTGAGTGTAATCTCAAATCCGTTTCCAAGGCCTGTGAGGACAATTATTGTTACGTCATATTCAAATTTGAAAATTGCTTCTTTTAAGATCATTCAACTAGCAAACTGATAGGCTTAAGTAGTGTCACACAATGACTACATTTTTGGATAAGCTATCCGAAAGACTTTGATTATCTTCCTTGAATAAAAACATTTCATGTGATCCCACCACTATTATTAAAATTTTTATTTCTCATCAATATTTGGATCATAGTGCTCGTTTTCTTCACCCAAAATGCACAATTTGCCTTTTGGCAAAGTAATAACAAACGTCATTCCCAATCAGTACATCTCAAGTTACCGATGTACTTTCTTTAATTCACATGGATATCTAGATTCCTTATCATACTTCACATTGTGACAAATCTCATTTTTTCCTCATTATTGTAGATGATTATACTTGCGCCACTTGGATTTTCCTCAGGCATCCAAGAGCCAAACTTTTTCCCATTTGTCGAATTTGTTCTCCTAGAACAAAAATCAATTCAATAGATCTGTCCAATGAATTTGCACAGATAATGGATGCGAGTCTTTCACTACTAAATGCATGTCCTTTCTATCTTCTCACGGGATACTCCATGAAAGCTCTTGCATTGACACTCTCCAACAAAATGGGATTGTTAAGCGCAAACATTGATACCTCTTAGAAGTAGCCTAAGCACTTAAGTACCAAGCTTCTATTCCTAAAACTTTTTGGGGAAATTGTGTGGTCATGGCAACCCGTTTAATCAATCGCATGCCTAGTTGAGTCCTTGAAGGTCAAACTCCTTTTGAGATGCTTTTTGGGAAATGACCGAAGATTGACCACCTATGAGTTTTTAGCTATTTGTGCTATTTGACAACTATGGGTCCATGTTTTAAGAAAACGTTGCTCTAGTCTTACGGATTGATTGAATCAATTAGTCCATAATCTAAGGAATCAAATCAAATCAAATCGGATCAAATCGTATCTTCAATAAAAGTGATCTTTCTAATTCTCGAAGAGTGAGGTGAGGGGGCACAAACGTTGATCAAGAAAGTTCTCTTATTCTTATACATGCATGCACATGCATGCATGCATGCATACATACATACATACATACTTACTTACTTACTTACTTACTTACTTACTTACATACATACATTGGTATATAAAAGCGGTTTTTTTTTTTTATAAAGAAAACGCTGCTCCAATCTTACGGATTGATTGAATCATTTAGTTTGTAATCTAAGGAATTAGAATCAAATCAAATCCTATCTTCAATGAAAATGATCTTTCTTATTCTCAAAGAGTGAGGGGGCAAGGAGATTGATCAAAGAAAGTTCTCTTATTCTTATACATACATAGGTATATCAAAATGGTTTTTTTTCTTAAGAAAACGTTGCTCCAATCTTATGGATTGATTGAATCAATTAGTCCATAATCTAAGGAATTAGAATCAAGTCAAATCCTATCTTCAATAAAAAAGATCTTTCTAATTCTTGAACAGTGAGGGGGCACAGAGATTGATCAAGAAAGTTCTCTTATTCTCATACATACATACATACATACATACATACATACATACATACATACATAGGTATATAAAAACCGTTTTTTTTTTAAGAAAACGTTGCTCAAAACCATGAACTTGTGACCGGGGCTTAAAATAGAGGATAAAGTTCGTAGCTTTATGAAGCAGAAATTAAAACCGACCTAAATTTTGTAGGTTGGCCGAAGGAATAAAGCAAAGTTAAGTTTCCGTCCCGTGAAAAAGGGAAAACCAAAGGTAGGCCGATCCCGATAATATGGATCGGCCTATCAAACACCCAAAAGAAGTACAATAGAAGGATGATTTCCAACAAAGATAATATGATTCCACGGGAGCTGTGCAACCTTTTTCTAATGCTTGGGCGGCAGCAGATCTTTCCAGAAATGCTGGCGTGAACGTGAACATAAGAAAAAAATGAGGATGATGGGGGAAATAAAGAAGAACGTGGGAAAACAAGAAACAGACCGGACTCTGCAGGGCGGCACCACCATGTCGCTGAATCGAGAGTCGTCCTCGGTGATTTTTGGGTCATGTCATGTGCCTCAAAGGAGCACAAACGCATCATTCACACGCGCCCTTTTCCCACACTGTATAAACATGTGCATGTGATGTATATTCTATATTATACTGTGCTTCTATATATATATATATATATATATATATATATATATATATATATATATATATAAACATATATAATTTTCTGAGTTCTAGCCCAAAAAGAATTTCCTTCTTTTTTCTGGGTTTAGCAAATATATATACACAAGTTTTGGTCATATTGCTTTTTCTAGAAAGGTTTTTTTCTACATAAGGGTGCCACTTTTGATTCGACAGAAATGTGTGGAAAGGAACTATAGGAACCTTGAAAAGGAGATGCCATATGTTTAATGTTTCACGCCAGACCCTTCTTTTCTTTGTTCTCGCGGACGAAGACAATCCCTTGCAATAAAGCAAAAGTGCATAGGCAAAACCCTTTTTGCTTTGTGGGTTTAGATGAGCGTGCCTTTTTTAACAGGGAAAAAGAAAGTCACTAGCGCCTACCGTTTCTTTATTCAAGCTCTCCTTTCTCCCCTGAAAAACAAAGAGACGAACAGTATAGAAAATATTCGGCGCGAATGGATTGCTTAGAAGTGGATGATTCGTATACTGCCTGATCCTGAAGAGCCACGATGCACTGAAAGCCCACTAGATAATGGGTATACATCATTTAGTCCTGTCCTAGTCGGGCCTAATCTGGTCGGTCCTTCTCGGCTTCCGTGCCTAATCACATGACTGTTTGCTCGCTTTAAGTGGATGAATTCAATAGAGCTCAATGCATTTCCCGAATAAGAGATCTTCTGTCAATTTCCAAGTGCCCGAAAAATACTGTGCATGTGGTGTTGTGCAGCTTCTTAGAAATTACCAAAAGCCAAAAGGGAATAAAGACATATTCGCGGAGGACAAAGAGAATGGGGACAAGGACAGAAGAAATCAGAGAGCGGCTGTGTTCCAAGTCCAAAGCAAAAGTTTCATTGGGACAAAGCTTTCTGGCACTTCATTGCCATCGTCCACGCACGAGAAGGGTCCCTGACCGTTGAATTTAAGAACCTTTTTCTCATGTCTTTTGGTAAACAGTCGAAAGATATGATGTGGGTTTTTTTTGGATCCATTCCTCTTATCGCCTTGCCTTGCCACTCTCTAAAGACGTGAGAGGAGTACAAGCTGGATTCACCAATGAAATTCTAAAGGAGAACACTCCCCAACTTTTTAGGGAGAAAAATAAAGAACGTGCCAAACCGATTGCCGTTCGTGAAAAGTGAAAGTTGATTCATGGGTCGAATCGATAAGACATGATGGTATGATACGAACGGCACTAGTACCTTCTTGGGTCCATTGTCACGGCACCAAGATTACTACCCAAGCGCAAACTGGAATTTGACTGTGAAAAGATTTAGGGCAAAATCCACAAAAAAACCCTAAACTATACTTACCGTGACATTTGCCCTAAACTTTCATCCGTGACATAAAAAATCTTAAATTTGTACTTGTATGACATTTATTCTATGAGATCTGTTAAAAATTTGCCTATACGGATGATAGAAAACAAACAAAGTTGATATGGTACCTACATAACGGAACCTTAATAGAATGGGTAAATGTGTCATGTAAGTACAAATTTGACGCTTTTTATGTCACAAGAAAAATGTTGAGGGTAAATGTGTTATAATTGACACAATTTGAAGATTTTAATATCTCAAAAAACATATCATTGTAAATATATCACAATGCGATTCGTGACTTTCTTCCTAAAAAGTTATTATACTTTTCGTGGAAGCCTCTCGACTCCCCCCGCCTTGTTTTCTCGGGGAGACCGAGTCTCCCTCTCTCTCTCTCTCTCTCTGTGATCGGAGACGAAGGCGAGAGGGGAAATGCTCTCATGCTGCCAACTGTCGCTATATTTGGAGCGCCGCCCTTATTCCCTCCCCCCTGCCCCGCCTTCGTAGCCGTCCGTTTGTGCTCTTTCGCCCCCGCCACACCTCTCCCCCACTTATAAATACGACTGGCCACCGCCCAACCCACAACTCTCTCCACGCGGTGTTGGAGCGATGGGCTCGATCTCAGACCCACCCCTTCTGTCCGACTTCACCCAACTCCTCCGGAGTTGCCCCACCGTCTCCTCCTCCTCCTACTCCCCCTCCTCTCCGGTCCAGAATGCCGATGTGGCGACGCCCCGGGAGTGTGAGCTCCCGGTCATCGACCTGAGTGGGCTGAGCAGCGAGTGCGAGGCGGAGAGGCGGTCTTGCGCAGCGGCAATCTGCAGGGCCTCCACGGAGTGGGGATTCTTCCAGGTGGTGAACCATGGGATCAGCAGCGAGCTGCTCGGGGAGATGAGGAGGGAGCAGGTGAAGCTGTTCGAGACACCTTTCGAGACCAAGGCCCGCTCTGCCCTCCTCAACAACTCCTACCGCTGGGGCAATCCCGCCGCCACCTCCCCTGCCCAATTCTCCTGGTCCGAGGCCTTCCACGTCCCCCTCACCAAGATCTCCGACCCCTCTTGCTACGGGCCGTTCATCTCTCTCGGGGGAGTAATGATGGAGTTCGCTGCTGCCATGTCTAGGCTGGCCAGGACGCTGGCGGGGGTCCTAACGGAGAACCTCAGGCATCGAGGCCGCAGCGCATTCGAGGAGACATGCCACGAGAGCACGTGCTTCCTCCGGCTGAACCGCTATCCTGTGTGTCCGCTCTCGCCAGAGATGTTCGGGCTGGTGCCCCACACGGACAGCGACTTCCTGACCATACTGTACCAGGACCAGGTGGGAGGCCTCCAGCTCCTCAAGGACTCCCGATGGGTCGCCGTCAAGCCCAACCGAGACGCTCTTATCGTCAACATCGGAGACCTTCTTCAGGTAAGAAAGCACTAGTCAAAACAAAGTGCCCAAAGTCAGTAGCGTCACGGGTTCATCCAATCCATGCTTATCCAGTCCTCCAATGGACTGAATTTTCTCGTGTCTTGAACGAGGACACTGACTGACACGAGTACGAATCGGTCATCTTTTTTGGGCAGGCGTGGAGCAACGACGTGTACAAAAGCGTGGAGCACAAGGTGATAACGAACGACAAGGTGGAGAGATACTCCGTCGCCTACTTCCTTTGCCCTTCGTACGACTCTCTGATCGGGAGTTGCAGAGAGCCCTCCGTCTACAGAAAGTTCACTTTCGGCGAGTACCGGAAGCAAGTCCGAGAGGACGTCAAGAGAAACGGCCACAAAGTTGGTCTCCCACGTTTCAAGCTACAAATGAGTACATAAAGACAGTTCGTTTGATTGAAATATACGAAAGCTATCCTATGGGGACTTCCATCTTTTATACCAATACACAATTCTGAGAAATTATTGGTTTATTAAAAGGAAATGAAGAAGGAGAGGAAGAAAAAAGGGAAGAACAGAGACGAAGGACAATTTTTCTAGGTGTCTTATGATGTATCTGTAAATCTATAGCATACCATCTATACTCTGCAGCCTCCAAAAAGCAAAGAAAAGGGCGGCACATCATGTATTAGTCAATATGGCCTTTGTATAAGATCTTTTTGACAGACAACATTAGTACTTAAATGTCAAGCCTTTTTTATTTGATTCTCTCTCTTTCTCTCATTTGACCACAATTAGTGTTCTCTTTTCATTCATATCTCATATGTCATGTCAACTGTCTCTTTCTCTCTCATTTGACCGCAATTAGTGTTTTTTTTTCATTCATATCTCATAATGTCAACTCTCTCTTTCTCTCTCATTTGACCGCAATTAGTGTTCTCTTTTCATTAATATCTCATATGTCATGTCAACCCTCATAAGCTTATTCCTTGGGATAACCATGATTTTTTCTCGCCTTGCCTGAAAATTTTCCTGATAAAACAGTAGCATAGTTGACAATGATCTTCTTGCACAAGGATGAGTTCAGCTCGGTGACCACCTCGGCTTCCTCGAGGATGTGCACCTCGCCTCTCTCCATTTTTTTCTGCATGATTTGCATCTTTTCTTCTGCTTCAAGGATTGCTGTCTCTTCCTTGTGGTTGTCATCATTGCTCTTGGCCTCAAGGAAGAAATACGAGCAGGATGAATTCCTTCAAGTTGTTCGTCAATTGGCGCTGGAACTCATGAGGGTCCACTCTCTTGTCCTTGTATCCGTACTGCACGATGCAGTGGAACATCCTGATGCTCCTCGGTTCAACCTGCCTGAACAAGAACCGCTCCTCCAGCTCGACCTCGCTGATCGGGAGGCTCTTGATTGAGATGACTAGAGCAGAATGGATTGACGGACTATTAGCCACAAAATGTGATAATATAGGAGGAATGCCCTGCACGAGCTCAGAGTAGAGGAGGGCAATCCCGGGGATCCTTTTGATGCTTCGGACCCGGATAGGTCCTTAAACTGTCCCGTTTATCGGAGGCAACCCCAAACGTAAAATGGGGTAATGTCAAGGAGAAATTGTAACCAATTGGTGAAAAACCCCCGGGCCGGATGGCCGTGAAGCTTTCCCCGGGTAATGGGTTTGCGGCAAGTTCTCTGATGAACTCCGTTGAGACCTTGTTCTTGAGCTCGTACATGTACCATTGATTTTGGACGTATTGCCAAATAATCATGACCGTCATAAGGACGGCTGCAACACGAGTCACAGGAAACCGCCCTCTATGAACTTGTAGAAGACTTGACGAGGGATAGAGCAATTCGATCGAGCCAAAGATGGGGAAGAAGAGCCCGATCCACCATATGTTTGTCTTCCATATCACAAGCATGATGAGAGTGACCATGCAAGTTGTGATCACCAGGACGCTCCCCACAGCGATTCCTGTAACCAGACTTTCAGGAAACAAATCAAATTATAAAAGCCACCAAATTAGGTCCAATTGGAATTTTTGTAGGGTGCCAATCTTTAGGCCGGTCTAGATTGATATAAAGTTATTAGAAGTTTCGAATTCTCATAAGCACTGGTTTATTACTTATTGGTTTATGGAGGTTAGTAAGGTGATTATTGAAGATGGCGCTGCTTGTAAATTAATAAGCATTGGAACGGTTCAAATTAAAATGCTTGATGGAGTAGTAAAGAATGTTGACTGACATGAGGCATGTACCAGAGTTGAGAAGAACCTTTTCTCACTGAGTACTTTTGACGGGTTCGGATATGGGATCTTTGCTGAAAGTGGAGTTTAGTCTCTCAAGGTTTGCTAACGTTGACGTGGGGGAAGATAAACTACGAATTGTATCTCATCTATGAGATGATAATGATTAGCTCATTTGCTAGTTTCTTCGAGGCTTTAGGTCAGGACATGACACAGTCATGATACAAAAGACTTGGACGTATGAATTATTTTGAGTCGAAGGGGTCTACTGTGAGATTTTTGGACTAAGAAGCTGAACATCTGCGAAGACTATGACATGGATAGTTAGTAGAAAGTGAAGTTAAGTTCACCGGATCTCGGAGATGACAAGCTGCATATTTGGTTCAGCATTTTCAAGGGGCTTTCAGCCCCGAAAGCCCATTGGGAAAAAATTTAGGTGTTTGGTTCAGCATTTGGAGGTGTCATTGGCCAAATGCTGGCCTTTGAAATACTGAAAGCCCAAAGCAGGTGGGGATCTGCTTTGGGCTTTCAGCATTTCGGAAATACAAGCCCACCTCTAGTATTCATCCGTTGACTTCGTTTTTTTTTTTTTTTTTTAAACCGATCATCTTCCCCATACCCCAACCGCCATTGATCGGCGACAAAGTTTCATCGGATTTCATTTTTATTTTATTAAAAAATAATAAAAACCCTTTGCAAATGTTGGGTTCACCTTTTTTTTTTTTTTGTCATTTTTATCTTTTGACAATCAATAGCTCAACTTTTTTTATCAATACACTAAAATGATCATTAATTAACGAAGATGATTAATACTAAAATAATTAAAAAATTTATTCAAAGTTGAAAACTAACCTAAAAAAACCCTAGGCCAAAAGTTGATCTTTGCATCTAATCTATAATCAAATTCTTTTAATATAATTTTTAAATAAATTTACTAATATATATCTTTTACATTACTCTCAACATGAAAATGTAAAATGTTATATAATCATTGTTTTTTTTTGCAATTTTAAAAATACTAAAACTAAAAAACTTAATTTTGTCACACTAAAGGGTTTTTCAAATATATGTTTACCAAACAGTCTTGCATTTCCCTAGAGTACTTTTCAGTTATGATTTACCAAACAGTCTAGCATTTCAGAAAACCCCTTTATCTCAAAGGTATTTGCATTATCTCAAAGGCATTTCTCAAAAGCCGAACCAAACGGGCCCATACTCACACTTGAGACCCTCTTAAGTTTCCTCCAATAGTGGTGTTAGGTATTTGTTATTCGTTAATGGCACTTCAAGGAAAGTGAGAATTTGTCTTCCTAAGCACAAGAGCAAGGTGCTTGATGGGTTCAAGTCTTGGAAGATGATGGTCAAAATGTATATAGAAAGGGAAATATTTGCCTAAGAATTAACAAATGGTTGAAATTCTATTTGAGGAGCTTAGCCATTTTTGCACAGAGGAAGGCATGAGAAATATCACACTAACATCGATTCACCATTGTTGCACAGAGTTGCCAAATTTGATAAACGAAATTATTTTAGAGAGAGCTCACTCTTTGCTTTCCAATGCTAGATTGGATAAAGATTTCTAGGTCAAAGTGGTGAATTTCGCTTGTTGGTTAGTGAATAGATCACCATTACTAGCAGTTGATTAGGAACTTAAACTTGGTTTTTTAAGCCTGCTAAATACACTGAATTCAGAGTGTTTGATGCACAGTGTGAAGAAATATAGTTTGTGGTGTATTAAGGAAGAATTACTGGAGCTCGTGTCCATAGAGATGTTATCTTTGACAAATTTACTTAGTTTCATAAGATAAGTGAGGGATCGATTGCAAAGAAAGATACGGATGGTATGTAGAAACAAGTGGAGCTTCAAAGAGAGCCTACGTATGTTTAGAGTACAATAGATGTGACATTATCTGCAAATTGTTACTTTCCATAGTAGTTGACAGTTGTTCATAGGTCCTAATTAATGAAGCTTCATGGTGGTTAACGAAGTTGGATGGGATAAAGGACCAATTGCATGCAAAAACTGATTTAGAAACTTGGGTCCACTAGAGATAGTTTCTAGTTTGGGGATGTAGAGAGTGAAGACTGTTGGAATGTTGTGAGTGACTTGGAGAAGTTATGTCGGAATAGCATTGAGATGCTTCAACGTTTGATTGAGAAATTCTATAAATACCCTACATGCTACAGATCATATATTGTTTAAACTATCACTCTGTACTTGGATGGAGGTGGAGTGCTTGTCCCACGCTTCACATGATAGTACCATTGGTTGTCTAAGTTATTTAATGGATAATACTAGGCTTGATCTTTCACATCCAATCAGGAGAACATTTACGATTAATCTAGGTGAATATAGTGATGCTGTGAAGTGGATCCTACTAATTTTATTGGGGATATTAGACGTTGGATATGCTTCAGAGGATGCGATTTAAGTAGGGTGGCAGTAATTGGATTTGTGAACCCCAAGGTCATGTAGGGAACACGCTGGATGGTCGATTTCTAAGCAGTAATGCCTTTACTTCTGTCGGTTGTGTTGTGAGTTAGAAGACGTCATTGAGAGACATGATGATTTCAGGAAGATTGAGGTTGGAAAATAGTGACAATAAAGGAGTTGAAGAGGAGGTGCGGTCTAATGAATTAGTTGTCGATATTGGCGTGGGACATTGGATTGATGCGGTGGTCAGTGAAAGCTGGAGATATTGCTAGAGAATTGAATTAATTGGTGACCCATATTTCAACATAAGAAATCACACGTTAGGAGAAAATTTGACAATGAATAAGCTTCTTGCAGCAGAGAATCCTACCGATGTATGGACTAAGTCCATTCCTCTAAACAAGTCCGAGCTCACCTTGGTCTTGATGGATGTTTGCAATGGTTGCATGCTCGTCCAGGCAATAAGAGAGTTGACACAAGTGTTAAGATTTATGTCTCAAGTTTAATTTCACAAAGGAAACTCCATCTAGATAGAAGTTCCAAATTCGAAAATCACTTTTGGTTTGATGTCTGAATAAGTAAGGAATTATTAAAATAGTTTCCATGTTAGAGCTGGATTTAGGTTCCCTAGTTTGATTTAGCAAGTTACCTAAAGAAACATAAAAATAGAATTCTATTATATACTAAAGCAAACAAGAGAAGTGTTAGGATTTTCTCACCATGAGTTTTTTGAGTGAGTTTTTAGTAAGAGATTATGAGATTATACTAGTGTGTTTTTCTTTTGATGTAATCTAGCACTAAGGAACAAACCACATTTTGTGATTGTCTCTCCTTGTAAAGTTAGTATCAACACTTGGACCAAACCACATTTTGTCATTCCTCATTGATTTCTCCAATTACTTTTTCTTTTTTCTTGCGTTACACTCGAGTTACAACATTCGTTAGCTTCTACCTTATTTCACAACTTATGACAAGCATATATTGGTGATCGAATTCGCTGCAGTCTTTTAAAAAAACACGTGGGACCCGCGTATGTTATGAGGTCCTCTCACTGTCTTTTGCTATTTTCGATCAATGTGATTCAGTGACCATTCAAAGGTTGCATCCTAAACAAACATAGGCATTCGCATTTCAGTAAAGACGGACGGAAGAACTCAATGCGATGTTTTCTTGAAATCCAGTCAATATCAAACGATGAAAAGGAATTACTTAGCCGATGAAGAACATGGCTACATGCAAAAATTGCAAGAATCACCTTGACCGGCCTCCGTGTTGAGGGAGTCGAAGCGACCTAGTTTCGCCCATGAGACCTTTCACTCCTTCATGTTCGGCTTTGCCTTGTTCTCCGCCTCATTCGCATCTGTTGTGATCTCCGATTCTTCTTCTTCCTCCATCTCCGCCACCTCCTCCACCAATGATTCTTCGTTGAACTTTTTCTATGTTTCTTTCTTCATTGTCAAGCGATGACTCCACTCTTCACGGGGCCCCGAGAGTTGATGACTGAAGTTTGCCTTTTTCGGCAATTTCACATATTGTTAGAAAGACGAGTTTGTTTTGCCGGAACAGGCTTCATCGGTCGTTTTGGTAAGTCGCGCGTTTTTGTGGCTATTCTGGAATCTTATTTGAGATATATTTATCTGTGCGGCAGCTGTCTTAGCATATTAATTATGTGCTGGCCCTAAAATCGTGGTGTGTCCGGAGCAAGATATTTCTTTTTTCCCCTCCTTTTCTTTGTCAATTTGTGTGTGTATATATATAAACATATGGTAATTGTGCTTATTTAGTCATAATTTTTTTTGGTTAATTCAGTTCTAGACTTTTCCATTTGTGCTATTTAAGTCCATTCAACTAATTTTGACTGGTTGGTGCCGATTATCCGTTGGCAACGGCGAGGCTACCCTCATTAGCCCTTGCCTCTGGCCAATCATTGCCGACGAGTGGTTGGAGGAAGAAGGAATAAAGAGGGAAAAAAAATAACAAAGAAAAATGAAAAATGAAAAAAATTTCGAAAAAAAAAATATTATTAAAATTATCTACATTAGCATTGGCCGGCCGGCCGACATCCACGTTATGGCCAATTGTATAAAAATTGCTCGGATGGACTGAATTGACATAAATACAAAAAATTTATTAACTACAAAAAATGTTTAGAACTAAATTGGCGTAATTATAATAAGTTTAAGGGTGTGTTTGTTTCACGGAAAACGTAACGTTTTTGGAAAATGTTTTTCGGGAAACCATTTTCCAAAAAAATGGTTAGTTTTCCTTTATTTGATGATACGTTACTGAAAGTAATTTATGATGTTTGGATCGCATTTGAAAAATGATTGAATGTCATTTGACCTAACAATTGACAATAGTGTGCCTCTTGCTTCCAAATTAATTTGTTGAGTCCATCACATTTTTTAACTTTATAAAAATATTGTTTTATAAAAAATTGAAATTATAATTATGTTTCATATTTCAATTCTTTTTTCTTTTTTCTTTTTCTTCCTTCCTTAGCCGGCGGCCGGTAGGGGCGATAGGCCGAGGCAAGGCTCGAGCTCGCGGCGTTAAGCGAAGCCTCGCCTCGCTAGATCGGCGAGATCGAGCCTCGCCCAATGCCGGCGAGCTTGAGGCTCGGCCTTGTCGACGATTGGTGAGGCTCAAGCTCGCTGTCGAGCGAGGCCTCAACCTCGCCGGATCGCCGAGATCGAGCCTTGCCTGACGTCGGCGAGCTCGAGCCTCTCCAACAACTGGCGAGGTTCAAGCTCGTCGGGCGTCGGGCGGGCCTCGGCCTCGCCGCCCGTGGTTGATTGTCGGTCGTCATCGTGGCCGACGGCCGGCTAAAGAAGAAGAAAAAAAAAAAAGAGAAAAGAGAAAAGAAAAAATGATTATTAAAAATTAAAATTATATTTTTAAAAAATAAAAATAATTAAATTGATATTTTAATAAATAAATAAAATTATATTAAAAATTAAAAATTCGATTTTTTAAAAATATTTTAAAAAGAATTATAAAAATTTTAAAAAATATCTTTATAAGAATAATTGTTTGTAAACCAAGCATCAAATTTAAGCTTTGGTAGATTCGGAAAACGTTTTCTGATCTTTTCAGAGGGGAAATCATTTTCCTGAATTTAAGCTTTATTAGGAAAACGTTTTCTGTTGACTAGGAAAACGTTTTTCGTTGATTCATTTTCCTGAGTGAACTAAACGTCGGAAAATAAGGAAAATGTTTTCCTTGAAAATGTATTCCACGAAACAAACACACCTTAAGACTTTTTTGGTAATTCTCCCTATATACACACACATGTTGTATTATCTTCTTGTTCATTTGTGGTTAGAGAAGGGAGAATGTGTTAAGTGGTCTTGGACCTCTTTTGTCATAAAAGCTAGTTTAAAGGGTGAGACTTTTCCTTACACTTATAAACTAACCATTAGCTCTTGGCTCCTATGACTCTACCATGTGACTATTGGGTCCAGACTTATTGGCAGCCTTTGTTCTAATATCACGTGAGATTTTGTGAGATTATTATTAACTGTTTTAAAAAATCAAACCGTTAGATAAATGTGTGGTTTATTTTTTATTAGTTAAGAGACATGATGTCAAGTGAACATCACATTGTTAATATTTAGGAGGCATTCCTTGACATAAAACTGTGCCACACATGTGACATCCTGAATTTCAGGTTTTGATTTCGATTAGATAAGTTGGGCCTTTCGTCGACGTGACGATAGTGCTTTTCTTTGAGATGGCACTCATGAGATAACTAGCATATTAGGTGAAGCCGTTAAGGGATGTTAAATGCAATAGACTTGAGAATTCGACCAGGAATCGACTGCTCGACCGTGCTAGTCCGCAAGGGTCATTACGACGCAATTAAAAATTGATTAGAGATCAGAGATAGGTCGGTTTGACTAAGATGTGTGGCTAAACGTGAGTGATTCCACTAATTTGCAAAATTCTCGTCGATCGGCACTAAAGAAAATCGACCACGAGTCAATTACACCAAAAATTTCTAAAAGCTATCTGGTAGATTAGGTCACGCTAAAACCGTGTCTGATTGAAATTAACTGTGAATTTGAATTCGATTTCAGAAATTGAAAGTCTTGTCGTGTCGCTACTCGGTAGATTAGGTCACGCTCACACCAGATGCCAAAATTCTCTTCAAATTGACCAATCCGAATTTCCGTTCGTTTTCCAAATCGTCCGATTCTATTTTTTGTTAAAATCCCGAACTTGTAGGAAATTCCTCGAAAGGTGAGTCAACATTCCTAAAATGACTCATCACACAACAAGACTTTCAATTTCTGAAATCAAATTCAAATTCGTGGTTAATTTCAATTAGACACGGTTTGAGCTGGTGACATGGAATTTCGTGGGTTTTTTCCGCAACAAATCGTACCTCAATCGGAGAAGTTTGTTTGGAAAATCAGATTCTGAGAAAAATGAAATAGAATTCGAATTTGAAGGAAATGGCCGTTTTTGTTGCTCGAGAATTGTTGTTTGAGGGAAATTTGATGCAAGAAAGTAAGTGAAGATCAAGTGCTCTAGCATGGGAATTTTTGGGGACCAAATTGGACTAAACAAGAGCAAGTGGGACTAAGAATTTTTTATTTAGGAATTTTCCTTTTATTTTCTCTCCTTTCCCCTCTTGGCCACACGTCCCCCCCTCTCTCTCTCTCTCTCTCTCTCTCTCTCTCTCTCTCCCACTCACTCGTGTGAAACCTCCACTGACTGTCCTCTCTGCCATTTTCCACTTTGCTTCCCCATTTCATTGACTTTGTCAATATTATCTCTCCCTCACTTATCCTCTCTTGTCGACATCCCTCCCCTTTTGTTTATTTTTTTTCTTTCTTTTATGCTTTTGGCCGTTTTCCTCTGCTCGGTCCAAAGACCAGCCGCCCTTGGTTTCTCTCTCCTCTCTCCCTTATCCGCACGTTGCAAGCCGAGAGCCTCATTTGCTTGCGTTTTCATTTCTGTCAAAGCTTTCCATCCCCACGTTGGCTGCTCCGCATCATCGTGCCGCCCATCTCCGTCTCTCTTCATTGGTCGGCTCTGCAAATTTGTCGCATCGAAGTAGCCGCTTGAAGCCGCAAGATTTGGCCATTGCTTCCTCACCGAAATCAGCCCAATAGCCGAGGAACATGAGCAGAAAATCATAAACTTTGCGGGCCATTTTTCGGGCCCGATTTGTGCTCGAAGGCCGTCGCCGCTTTGAAGTTTATCGAGCCCCTCCGTGACCCCATCGTTTTGATCCGAACGGATCGTTAAGCAAGTGAGTTTAACTCACTAAACCTCGCTTAGTAGGTTAATGATACTTAGAGGTTGATTAGATTAAATTAAGCATGGTTTATGTGGATAGATTAGATAGATTAGTTAATTTAATGATTTATCGATGCATGTTAGGTGGATAGTTAGTGTAATTAGGGCCTAGACAAGCTCTAGTATTTATCTAGAGTGATTCGGAAATTTTCCAAATCCGTCTCGGCATTCAATTAGGCTTTTTCGGGCCTAAGTCGCATTTTCGGTATTTAATAATTAATTTTCGAAATTAATTAAGTAATTATTTATTTTTCGAAAATTAGACTGGGATAGTTGGTGACTGGAATTTTACGTTGATTGTGATGGTGTGATTAGATTATTTTTTTGGATGTTAATTTGTGCTGATTTCGAGTGATTTGTGATTTTGGGAAATTATTCCAAAAAATAATTAATTTTAGTAATTAATTATAAAATCACCGGGTGTCGTTTTACAGCGCCAAAAATGAGTTTATGGATTGGGGAAATTGGTGGGATTTTCAAGTGAGGAAATTATTATATTTTGGTTAAGGCTGACCGTGTACCCACACACAATAATTTTTATCGGGTATATTGAATGCGAAGAAAATAGGTCATGACATTATGTTAATTGAGGAAATTAAATATGAAGCTCAATGTCATGGACTGTGGGTGAATAACCGTGTAAAAATGTGGGTTAAGTTGAGAATGCCACCTAATAGAGGTTGCGCCCAATCGGGCCGTGATTTGCCACCTGATAAAGGTTGCACTCAATTGGGCCGTGATTTACTACCTGATAGGGGTCGTGTCCGCTGAGCCGTGATTCAGCATTACTGCCGAAATAGGAATCGGCCGTGCCCATTGGACCGTGATTACCACTTGACAAAGGTCATGCCCTCTGGGCTGTGATTCACCGCTGAAGAATTAGTAGGCCGTGCCCAAGTGAGGTTGAGATTTATAATTGAAGTGAGTAATAGAATTGACCGTGTGAAGGTCCTGATAACATGTAATCGACTAGGTCGATTGATCGATGATTTGATCTATAGTGATTGATTGGGTGCCTATTGAATTGAATTGACTTGCAGGAATGAATTGAGGCCAAGGTAAGTCCTTTGACTCGTGATTGTGCTTAGGCAGCCTTTAGGGTGTATTTTCTTCCTAATCGAGTCTTAGGGGGTTGAACTTGTTGAGACATCGTCTGATTATTGTATAACCATTTTCAGGTCCCTAGATGGTGTCGTGGAAAACTTGAAGTTCCGGAGTTTGGAAAGGTGGAGAGACCAGAATTGGCGAACGGGTCTGACTAGTAAGTCATAGGATAGTTCCTTTTGGAATGAGCCGACCTTTTTGTAAATAGTCTGGTCTTGTAAATAAACCTGGTCATTTATAAGGGGTTTGTTTTGGTTTGAGAATTTGGTCTTACATTTCTATTCCATTGAATTGTTGTCTGGGGATTATATTTATCTGCTTCTGCATGTGCATTTAAAAATGAGTGGGTCGGCGATGTGTCCTGGTACATCGTTATTAAATCGACCAAGGAGGGATGGGCACGTGCTCGGAGGATTGGGGCGTGACATCCCCGTTTAAGTGGTATTAGAGCAAGGCCTATGTTTGGAGTGATAAGGTGCGATGAGTCATAAGATAGTTAGTAGGACTGACCTTTATTTCATGCCGGTGCATGTGAGTAATAGCTAATTGGTAGCTTGTTTGTGGGTCACTCAAATTTTAATATGCTATTGGAATTAGATAACGGGTTTCTATAAAAATCCTGCAGTATGAGTGATTGGGAGCTGAGAACTCTTAGTAAGAGGACAGTAGCCTCTGTGACTCAGGGTAGAACGTCGACAAGGATCGGTGCCCGAGGTTGTTGTGGCAGAGCGTTGGCTTAGGCCAGCGCGAGTGTAAGAGTACTGCCATAGGTCGGTACTGAGAGTGTAGCAGCATCGAGCGATCCTAGGTTCGATGGGATCGTTCAGGTGCTAGTGTTCATTGGAATTGGTTGAGCCAACAAGCTTAGGACCGAGCTGCCGTTGTTGCCACTGTCATTACCGCCGTCAGTGCCGTCACCATTGTTGTTGTCACCTTGTTGAGGTCCAACCTGGAATTGTGATCAGGGAACAAACTTCAGTATATGAGTCAAGATTCAGTTCAGGCAGAAATCAGTCAGGGAAAAGACTGATGTCGAGATAAAAGTATTCCATTCCGCCCAATAGGAAGGATGTGATAGTCAGGTCAGCACTGAGACAAAATGGAACATGTTGTTCCTGTGTGTGACGACGGAGATCGGTCTTATATATTTCCTAGGACAAGAAATTGTCTTGAGTGTAGCCAACAGGGTTGCCTGGCCAAAAACAATCCTATAAGGCTGGTGGAACATATTAGGAGGAGTGCGCCATAGAACGCATTGTGGGGGTTTTTGGAATAGGCCTCCAGTATAAGAAAGAGTGCATGCTGTCACCTGATAGGAGATATAGGACTCATCAGTTGTGTACCGAATTTGTAGAAGGAATCACGAATCAACCCAATGTTCGGATATGGCTAGAACGTGCTTTGGTTGTGACCAGGATGGCCATCAGGTGAGGGACTGTCGGTGAGAATCCAAGGGAGCATAGATGCCGTTACCACAGTTATAATGCCACTAGGATGGCGAAAGGGACAAGAATAGAACCGACCCTGCACCAATCAGAGGAAGAACGTTCATGGGGAGATTTTATCAGAGTAACGTAGTGGAACTTTGGACTAAGTTTGTCGAATTTTAGTTTGTTGAAATGAAGCGGGAGAAAAGGGAATCTCTAGTTATAATTGTACTCGACTAGTTGTTGAGGAATAACTTTGACGTCACAGATGAATAGAGTCGACTCAAGGAGCCTCTTGTAGTGGTGGATTATTGACGTGAAATAATCTAGTCTAATCCGTTGGCTTGTGAAAGTGTCGAGTTTATTGGGAGTCGAAAAGAATCTTCGATTTCATTAATCTCGTCGCTTGAAGGCAACCCGTTTGTTAGATGAGGGTTGTTAAGGTTACGTGGCGGTTGTCATAGATTAGACAAATTGAGAAAACTGAAGATTGAGGACATCTCAGTAGTCCAAGAAATTCTAGATGTGTTTCCATAGAATTGTCAGGCCTGTCGTCAAAGAAAGAGATAGAACTTGTGATAGAATTAGTACCCGAGACAGAGCCACTCTCTAAGGCTTCTTACCAGTTGTCATTGTCTGAATTGATAGAATTGAAGGTGCAAATATGAGGATTGTGAAATAAGGAATTCATGCATACCGGTGCATCACTTTGGGGAGCACCAGTTTCGTTAGTGAGAAAGAAGGATGGTTCGTTGTGATTATGTATCAACTATCGTCAACTCAATCAGGTGATGATCATGAGCAAGTGTTCATTGCCGAAGATCGATGAATTGTGTGACTAGTTATAAAGAGTGTCGACACTTCAAAGATCGATTTGAGGACATGTTATTATTAGTTGAGAATCTGAACGGATGTTATACCGAAGACAGCGATTTGTACTCGATATGGCCTTTGTGAGAGTATAGTAATGCCATTAGGTTTGGCGAACGCTCCAATTGCTGTCATGGATTTGGCAAACCAAGTGTTCGAAGAATATTTAGATCAATTGTGATCATGTCTTTCAATGATATTCTGGTGTATTCAAGAAATGCTAAGGAGCACGAGAGACATCTGAGAATGGTGAAGGAATCTCCATGGACCTGACCGAGATCGAAATAGTTATTAGTGGACCAAGATTGACACCAGTAACAGAGATCAGAAGCTGTATGGGTTGGACAGGGTACTACAGAAGGTTCGCAGTAGGATATTCAGTATCAGTGTCGCCATTGACTCGACTCCTGAAGAAAGGAGAGAAAGTCATATGGACAGAAAGTATGAGGATAATTACCCAGAGTTTAAGTAGAAGTTGGCTATCGCACTTGTACTGATTATTCCATATGGTTCCGGAGGATGCGTAATCTATTGTGATGTGCTGTTTAAAGGATTGGGTTGTGTGTTGATGTAATGTAGTAGAGTGTTGCATATGCGTCTCATCAGTTGATACCTCATGAATTGAATTACCTAGCGCATGAGATGGAACTCGCATCAATAAATTTCGCTTTGAAGATTTGGAGATATAATTTGTGGGGAGAAAGACTCAAGATCTTCGTTGAACACTAAAGTCTCAAAGTGTTTTATTTTCTCAGAAGGAGTTGAATATGAGACAGTGTTATGAGTTAGAATTTTGGAAGAACTGCGATTGTGATGTCTTGTGTCACCCTAGAAAGGCGAATTAAGTCGCAAGTGCACTGAGTCGAAAGTCTTTAGTTGCACGGATGGTGATCAAGGAGTGGAATTTACTCGAGAGAAAGGTCGAGATTCGGTTTTCAAATTTGAGGTAGGCCACCTTTCGAATGTTATCGTCGCCCTCAGAATTGAACCGGATATTCAGGTTAGAATCAGACGCTTCAGTTGACAGATCAGGATGTTCAGAAAATAATGCAAGAGGATATTGATAAGAGAGAGGCTGACTCTAAAAAATCTGAGGATGGAACACTCAAGTTTTGAGAGTGATTGGGTGTACTTGATGATGTAGCACTCAGGGAAGAGACATTGTTAGGAATTCACTGTAGCAGTTGCAATATTCAATTAGACAGTACAAAGTAGGTTAGAATTGGCGTCGGCTCGATTGGTAGACCGGTATAAAGATAGATATCATCGGATAGGTTGCGAGTGTCAGATGTGCTAATAAGTAGAAGTTCAGTAATGCAAACCAGGAAGACTTTTACAATCACTTGAGAGTCCTGAGTGGGAATAGAAGTATATCACGATGGAATGTTGTGACGGGCTTACCAAGAAGTCAAAGAAATAGTGATTCCATTTGAGGTGGTGGTCGACAGAATGACGAAATCGGCTTGCTTCTTGGTAGTATGAAATGATCTGGACTTAGACATACATGAAAAATTGTATGTGTGTCAGATAGTTTGTCTACATGAAGTGCCAGTGATGAACTATATCAGATTTAGTCCTGAGGTTCCTAGTTTCAATAGAACAGTTAGATGGTTACTTTTGAAGCAGTGCAGAGTAGAGTGTTCAGAACTTCAGTTTGTGAGAAAGAAGTCAAGGAAAGAAAGATCACAGGCCCATAATCAGTCAGCAGTTAGTGATTGCAGTTGTTGTGATCAAAGACAGATTCAAGACCGCTAAGAGTCGCTAGAAATGTTGTATCGTTAAGCATCAAAGGCCCTTAGATTTCCAAATTGGTGATTACATCTTTCTGAAAGTGTCACCAATGAGGGATACCTTGCGCTTGGGCAAGTAGGGAAAACTGGAACCGAAGTACGTAGATCCCTTTGAGATTCCAAAGAGTGAATCAGGATCCTAACGTATCGTCTTGCATTGCCGCCGAGGTTGGCGCAAGTGCATTATGTCTTTCACGCGTCGATGTTGAGGACATATGAGTCTAACCTGACCCACGTGCTGAGTCTCAAAGACTTAGACATGGACGACAAAGTGTCATATGCGGAAAGCCTGGTTCAGATTGTGGATCAGAAAGAACAGATTCTGTGTACCAAGATGGTCCCCTTGGTCGGTCTGACAACACCACGGGACCGAAGAAACAATGTGGGAAAGTGAGATTCGATGAGACGACAACACCTCCACCTTTTGATCGAGGATTGGTAAAGGTTTAAATTTCAAGGATGAAATTTTATAAGAGGGGAAGAGTTGTGACATCCTGAATTTCAGGTTCTGATTTCGATTAGATAAGTTCGGCCTTTCATTAACGCGACTATAGGCTAGCCGTTAAGGGATTTCAAACGCAATAGACTTGAGAATTCGACCAGGAATCAATTGCTCAACCGTGTTAGTCCACAATGGTCATTACAACATAGTTAAAAATTGATCAAAGATCAGAAATAGGTCGGTTCGACTGAGATGTGTGGCTAAACGTGGGTGATTCCACTAATTTGCAAAATTCTCGTAGTTTGGTATTAAACTGATTTTTCTGTCGTTTTGGCACCCTGTGTCCGTATTTGAAATCTTGAGATTTTCACGACAACCGAGAGTCGCCAATGTGTCAAAGAGGTACGTGTGGCTCAAAGAAAATCGACCACGAGTCAATTGCACAAAAAATTTCTAAAAGCTACCCGGCAGTTTAGGTCACGTTAAAATCGTGTCTGATTGAAATTAACCGCGAATTTGAATTCGATTTCAGAAATTGAAAGTCCTGTTGTGTCATGAGTCCTTCTAGGAACGTTGACTCACCTTTTGAGGAATTTCCAACTAGTTCGGGATTTTTACAAAAAACTTATTCGGATAATTCATAAAACGAACGGAAATTCGGATTGGTCAATTTGAAGAGAATTTCGGCATTTGGTGTGAGTAGGTGATAGGGAATTTTGTGGGCTTTTTCCGCAACAAATCGGACCTCAATCGGAGAAGTTTGTTCGGAAAATCGGATTATGAGAAAAATGAAATAGAATTCAGATTTGAAGGAAATGACCATTTTTGTTGCCCGAGAATTGTTGTTTAAGGGAAATTTGATGCAAGAAAGCAAGTGAGGATCAAGTGCTCTAGCATGAGAATTTTTGGGGATGATATTGGACTAAACAAGAGCAAGTGAGACCAAGAATTTTTGGTTTAGGAATTTTCCTTTTATTTTCTCTCCTCTCCCCTCTTGGCCACACGTCCCTGTCGCCCCCATCTCTCTCTCTCTCTCTCTCTCTCTCTCCCACTCACTCGCACGAAACCTCCACCGACTACCCTCTTTGCCGTTTTCCACTTTGCTTCCCCATTTCATTGACTTTGTTAATATTATCTCTCCCTCACTTATCCTTTCTTGTCGACATCCCTCCCCTTTTGTTTGTTTGTTTTTTTTCTTTCTTTTATGCTTTTGGCCGTTTTCCTTTGCTCGGTCCAAAGACCAGCCGCCCTCGGTTTCTCTCTCCTCTCTCCCTTATCCGCACGTTGCAAGCCGAGAGCATCATTTGCTTGCGTTTTCATTTTTGTCAAAGCTTTCCATCCCCACGCCAGCTGCTCTGCATCATCGTGCCGCCCATCTCCATCTCTCTTTGTTGGCCGGCTCCGCAAATTTGTCGCACTGAAGCAGCCGCTTGAAGCCACAAGATTCGGCCGTTGCTTCCTCATCGAAATCAGCCCAATAGCCAAGGAACATGAGCATAAAATCATAAGCTTTGCGGGCCATTTTTTGGGCCCGATTCGTGCTTGAAAGCCGTCGCCGCTTTGAAGTTTATCGAGCCCCTCCGCGACCCCGTCGTTTTGATCCGAGCGGATCGTTAAGCAAGTGAGTTTAACTCACTAAACCTCACTTAGTAGGTTAATGATGCTTAGGGGTTGATTAAATTAAATTAAGCATGGTTTATGTGGATAGATTAGATAGATGAGTTAATGATTTATCGATGCATGTTAGGTGAACAGTTAGTGTAATTAGGGCCTAGACAAACTCTAGTATTTATCTAGAGTGATTCGAAAATTTTCCAAATCTGTTTCGGCGTTCAATTAGGCTTTTTTGGGCCTAAGTTGCATTTTCGGTATTTAATAATTAATTTGCGAAATTAATTAATTAATTATTTTTCGAAAATTAGACCAGGATAGCCGGTGATCGAGTTTTACACTGATTGTGATGATGTGATTAGATTATTTTTCTGGATGTTAATTTGTGCTGATTTCGAGTGATTTGTGATTTTGGGAAATTATTCCAAAAAATAATTAATTTCAGTAATTAATTATAAAATCATCGGGCGTCGGTTTACAACGTCAAAAATGAGTTTATGGATCGGGGAAATTTGTGGGATTTTCAAGTGAGGAAATTATTATATTTTGGCTAAGGCCGACTGTGTACCCACACACGATAATTTTTATCGGATATATTGAATGCGAAGAAAATAGGTCACGATGTTATGTTAATTGAGGAAATTAAGTATGAAGCTCAATGTCATGGACCGTGGGTGAATAACCACGTAAAAATGTGGGTTAAGTTGAGAATGCCACCCGATAGAGGTTGTGACCAATCGGGCTGGGATTTGCCACCTGATAGAGGTTGCACCCAATTGGGCCGTGATTTACCACCTGATAGAGGTCGTGTCCACTGAGCCTTGATTCAGCATTATCGCCAAAGATTGAGTAGGCCGTGCCCATTGCGCCGTGATTCAGCATTACCGCCAAAATAGGAATCAGCCGTGCCAATTGGGCCGTGATTACCACTTGACAAAGGTCATGCCCTCTAGGCCATGATTCATCGCCGAAGAATTAATAGGCCATGCCCAAGTGAGGTCGAGATTTATAATTGAAGTGAGTAATAGAATTGATCGTGTGAAGGTCCCGATAACATGTAATCGACTAGATCGATTGATCGATGATTCGATATGTAGTGATTGATTGGGTGCCTATTGAATTGAATTGACTTGCAGGAAGGAATTGAGGCCAAGGTAAGTCCTCTGATTTGTGATTGTACTTAGGCAGCCCTTAGGGCGTATTTTCTTCCTAATCAAGTCTTAAGGGGTTGAACTTGCTGAGACATTGTCTCACTGGTTATTGTATAACCATTTTCAAGTCCCTAGATGGTGTCGTGGAAGACTTGAAGTTCTGGAATTTGGAAAGGTGGAGAGACCAGAATTGGCGAACAGGTCTGACTAGTAGGTCATAAGATAGTTCCTTTTGGAATGAGCCGACCTTTTTGTAAATAGTCTGGTTTTGTAAATAAATCTGGTTGTGTATAAAAGGTTTGTTTTGGTTTGAAAAATTGGTCTTACATTTCTATTCCATTGAATTGTTGTTTGGGAATTATATTTATCTACTTCTGCTTGTGCATTTAAAAATGAATGGGTTGACGATGCGTCCTTGGACATCGCTATTAAATTGACCACGGAGGGATGGGCATGCGCTCGATGGATTGGAGCGTGACAACACATGTACTTCCCATATCACTCCGATAACTTGCTCTTTCTAAGATACTATGAGATGTGAGGGTTCTACTACGACGGCTCGAGCGGCGGTGCGCAGGAAGGAGGGTTGGCAGTGCGTCCGCGCCGCGGTTCTCGGACGTGCGCAAGGAAGGGGTCCCTCTCCCTCTTGTCCCACATCGCTTAGAGGGGAGTCCTGGGCTAGTTTATAATGGCTTGGGTCCCTTTAATCTATGTGACACGTTTTAAAGCCGTGAGGACTCAGTGTCCAAAGTGGACAATATCACACAGTGGGGCCTGGGTTGTTACAATGGTATCAGAGCCAACTCTCGACCGCGTGTGGGGCCACAGCGAGGGCGCTGTGCTCCCAAGGGGGGGGGGGGAGAGTGTGACGGCCCGAGCGGCGGTGCGCGGGGAGGAGGGTTGGCGGTGCGTCCGCACCTCGGTCCCCGGACGTGCGCAAGGAAGGGGTCCCTCTCCCTCTTGTCCCACATCCCTTAGGGGGGGAGTCCTGGGCCAGTTTATAAAGGCTTGGGCCCCTTTAATCTGTGTGACGCGTTTCACACATGCTTCCGCTGTGCTGAGAACAAAGCCTTGAGAGAAAAGACGGTGGCTGGGATGGTGGTTCGTCTACGCTAGGGCGGGTGACCCAAAGAGGAAAATATCATGGCTTGGGAGAGGGAAGGCCTGAGGGATGACCCTCTGCTCCTGCATGACGCGTTTTAAAGCCGTGAGAACTCAGTGTCCAAAGTGGACAATATCACATAGTGGGTAGGGGTGAGCGGTTCCCGGTTCCGGTTCGGTTCCGTCGGGATTCTGGAACCTACCCTCGGGTACAGGTTCCTCATTTTTTGGAACCTGGAACCTACCCTGTCACAGGTTCCAGGGTCGGTTCCAGGTTCCAATAGGTTCTTTTTTTTTTTTTTTTTTGTTCTTTTTCAGATTTGAACTATAACAGAGAAGGAAAGAGACAAGCCAAAACTTCTATGTCCATAAATTGCCAAAAATAGTTCTTTGGGAGCAGAATTCATGTGTTCCTAGCACAAAGTTGATGATTCTAAATGTAATTAAGAGCAGCATATCCATGTGTTCCTATCACCTGGTCAAGGAGAAAGTTACCATAAGCAACGAACGAGAAGGTGCTACATTCCTCGTTCGCTGTCTTCAGAACAGTATCCTATCAGTTTGACAAGGTTTTCATGCTCCACATCGCCGAGGAATTGAACTTCTGCAATCCATTGTTTATGACCCTAAACCAAAAGGAGAAACATGACCGTAATGTAGTGAAAAATTTAGCTGCGGAGCATCTACTTGATCTATCAATTGAATATACTGCAACATAAAATGTTTTCATTCAATGGTGGCTGCTAAAAAATTGTTTAACAGAGTCATGCAAAATAAAGAAGATCTTGATGTCTGAATAAGGATAAAATAGATTTATTGGAATTTAGGTCCAAATGAGGATACCACGAAAGTCATAAAATAGGTGGTCCATAGAGAGCATCAATGCCATTTAAAGCTAGGGATAAAATGTTCAACGATAATACCAAGCCTTTCCCACTTCAAGGTTTGTGACGAAAAGAAGCCAAACTTAATAGAACTTCTCTATTTTGTTCACAACAAGTGCTGTAAAAATAGGGAAAAATTCCACACCCGCAATCCATCCCAGGTTGCGACGCTTTACAAGTTCACCTGTCAATAAAGCAATGTCCTACAATACACCTCTCTTTCCTTCTCCAAATCCTGGACGTTGCACAACAACTACATTCAGCAAGCCTTGGAATTTGTTCACAACAAGTGTTTCCAGTACTTGCCTAGCGATATCCTCTGCAATGATTAACGCTTAATTGAGTTGCCTTCTCCAGCAAAGGAATTATTTCCTTGACATTTGAAACCTGCTGATCTATCACAAGGAGTTTAGCATTCTCAAACTCCATGAGAGAACCATCCTGGTTTGCAATAAATGGGACGACATATAACCCTTATCAATGGCAGACAAAAACCTAAGGGAAGAATCATAAAAAAGGGGTATTATTTATTGAAAGATTGGTATGCATTCGATAAGCTCAGGATCTGTTGACGAATGTAATTGGAAACTTTATCCCTTAGGAGACAGAATATGGAAGATGTAGAGCTCACAAAAGAGCATAAGAAATGGATAACACTCTTTCCACATTTTGCTACAAGACAATCATCCAACTCCATGTTATTTCAAACCTAAAGCAAAATCCACCACCTTCATTCCCTCTTCGACTAGAACAAAGGTTTCCAAAGATGAAGATGACTCCATAGAGATTACTCCATCAAGTCCAACGCTTTCTATAGCGTCAGCTATTATTCTTCCAACGTTGTCATCATTTCCAGCAGAGATTGAAGACATAGCTGCAAAATGGTGAAGAAAATTCAGAAAACTCTTGCCCTGCACAAACCATCCAAAAAAAAAAAAAAAAGAAGAAGAAAGAAACCAATGATCCCAGATTTGATCATTGCTTGAGCAGTGTATGCTGATTAAAATCTGTCTCTCTTCTTACCTACAAGGCTTGATCATTCCATTGACATCGTTGAGGATCGCAATGGTTTCTTTCTACTAGGAAGGATGTGAAAGCAAAACTTGAGAAACCCCGTTGACATTGATTAACATGAGATGAGCTTCAATTAATTTGAGCAGAAAATGTATATATGTTATGAATCGAATGTTAAATAATTGAATATTGTGGGTAGAGCTCGGCTCCCAACATAAGCTTCTACCTCGACATTTAGATGCTCAAACGGACTAAACTTTTGCAAGAAAGGGGAAATCTCAGAGAGAATGTCCTGGACTACGATCATCAATTATCTAGAAGGCAGGGCACTTCACGAAAAGAAACCCAGAAAACTCGAGCAAATTGGGTCTTCAATTTCGAACGACAACCGAATCCTTCGTTCAAACAATTGACAAAATCCAAATCAGAAACGAATTTAGTACAAAACCATGAGAGCTAAAAGAACAGATAAACTCGCATCAGTAGAATTATAGAAACAACCACCATGACAACCCCTTCCAATAAAAGAAGAGAACAAGAAGGAACGGATTACCCAAGTTGGTAAGGGCGAAGTCCAAAGGAGAGGGAGCGTCGTCCAGCGTCGGGGCGAGCGGCGTCGAGGGAGGCAAGGGCTGGGCGTTGTCGTCAAGGGCGTCGTCGGGGGGCGAGCGACGTCCAACGGCGAGACAAGCAGCGACCAGTGGTGGGATGAGCGGTGACCAGCAGAGGGATGAGGCGAGCGGCGACTAGCGGAGGGACAAGGCGAGCGGTGACCAGCAGCAGGATGAACGACGACCAGCGGCGGGACGAGACGAGCGGTGAAGGGACGAGACAAGCGACGAGCGGCGGAGGGACGAGGCGAGCGGCGAGCGGCGGAGGGACGAGGCGAGCGGCGAGCGGCGGAGGGACGAGGCGAGCGGCGGAGGGAGGAGGCGAGCGGCGACCGGCGGAGGGAGGAGGCGAGCGGCGACCGGCGGAGGGACGAGACGAGCGGCGTCGGGGACAAGGGTTGGGCAGAGAATGGGAGAAGGGGACAAATTGATTCAATCGAAGGGAACTGTGAAGTGAGTTTTAGGAACCCTAACTCGGTTCCGGTTCCGGTTCCCCAAAAAAAGGAACCGGGAATCGGAACCGGTCCCTTTAGAACCGAGAACCGAACCGGACCCTCCGGTACGGTTCTCCGGTTCCCGGTTCTACTCGGGAACCACGCTCAGCCCTAATAGTGGGGCTCGGGTCGTTACAATGGTATCAGAGCCAACTCCCGACCGCATGTGGAGCTACAACGAGGGCGCTGTGCTCCCAAGGGGGGGAGAGTGTGACGGCCCGAGCGGCGGTGCATGGAGAGGAGGGTTGGCGGTGCGTCCGCGCCTCAGACGTGCGCAAGGAAGGGGTCCCTCTCCCTCTTGTCCCACATCGCTTAGGGGGGAGTCTTGGGCCAGTTTATAAAGGCTTGAGCCCCTTTAATCTGTGTGACGCGTTTCACACATGCTTCTGCTGTGCTAAGAACAAAGCATTGACGGAAAAGACCGTGACTGGGATGGCGGTTCGTCCGCGCCAGGGCGAATGACCCAAAGAGGACAATATCATGCTTGGGAGAGGGAAGGCCCAAAGGATGGCCCTCTGCCTCTGCGTGACGCGTTTTAAAGCCGTGAAAACTCAATGTCCAAAGCGGACAATATTACATAATGGGGCCTGGGTCGTTACATCTACCATCCAAAAATTTGCCAGATAGACACTAATATTAATTTTTGTGAAATTATGGGACCGACGTTCATTGTGAACTTGATTATGAGCTCTTTGGGTGTCAATTCATTATTAGAGCATTTGGTTTGAATGAAACAGATGTTGTATATGGCTCAAACCTTCTTTGATGTTTGTCGCGACCCGATCTTGCCGCCCCTCGTGTTGAAGGGGGAAAGGTCAGGTTTAGGGATACTTGATCATAAGATCGTGAGCTCTCCCAAGCTCGTACCCCGCATGATAGCGAATTTATTTATACGATCTAGGTATTTAACAACCTAAAAACATATAGGAGTCGCCACTAGCCTTATATATATATTTTTAGGGGTCGGCTAGAAAACCCAATCGAGGGTTGGGAGAGTTCCCTCGATTCCTACGCAACCAGATATCTAGATTCGGAGACTTAGGTTACCCTAATATAGCTATTAGCGCCCTTTCGGTACCTAACAATATGTTGTGTTTTTCCTAACATTTCTATGCATCTCTTTTTATATTTTCGGGATCACTAATTCTCTAAGCTAAGTGATCATGCGTGGTGGATTACTCTTATGCTATTCTATTTCTAAAAGAAAAACAATAAAAGGACTCAATAAGAGAAATTGAAAGTGCAAGACATGAAGTAAACAATCAAGGAAAAACAGTAAATCTAATCATGCAATCCTAAAGAATATGAAGGAGAAAACAATCGGGAAAGAAAGGAAACCCGCAACTCGTCAGATTTTATACAATGCATGGAACCCGAGACATATGTCGGGAAGACAAATAGTACAAGATAATAGTCGGAATGGACATCGACTTCCATCGTCTTCACACCAAAGTCCATATTTAGGGTCCTAATCTAAACCTAATCTAAGAAACATGTGAATAGGTGCATACAAATGAAAGAAACAAATTTCTAAACCAAATGATATGTAAATGATGCAAAATTAACATCATCTGAAAGATTAAGATGAATCTTGAGACTTCCTAATAGGGTTCAAATCCAATCAAGATCTAATTGATGGTCAAAAATTGATATTTGTGAAATCGCGCATATCAGCCACAAACAAAACAAAATATAATGCACGTTTAATGGTTCATAAGACCACTTAGACAATGCACAAAAATGTGAAACTTGCACATGACCTAAGGTTGAATGCGAAAAAAGGTTTGGGTAAACATTTAACCCTAAATCAGAATGCAAAGAAGTCACACAAGTCATTAACATTGCAAAGTGACTTAGAACCAAGAATGTCATGCTTGACAAATTTCAATTGTAATTAGCCAAATGGATGCATGATATTCCCATCAAACAAAATTCAAATATGATATGCCATGCATTGATGCGAAACTTGTAACATGTGTTTCAAATGCCAAGAAGACAATGAGGCATCATTTGGCCCTTAACACAAAGAACCAGCAAAATCATTACACAGAAACAGCAAAAAAATCTAAAACTGCTGCAGAATTGACAGATTTTGTAGGTGTTTTTCGATGACCGAATGACATCCGTTCAGGGCGTGCGACATATCAAATCGAAGCTTGAGAAGTCTATTTTCTATGTCTAGAAGGGCTCGAGATCAAAAAACCTCATTTAGCACCTCATTTAAGCCAAAACAGAAAATGACATATCAGGCATATGAAATTGCAGATCAAGGCAAACATCGCCCTCACACTTCAGCAGACGACCAATTTATCCAAAAAATTCAAACATCGATGGATCGTTCTAACCTTCCCTATCATTCTTTATCAAAATCTCAGCAGAATAAGCAACAAACATGGGCAAGAAGCATTTCCAGCAGTCAAAACAGCAGTATCTCAAATCAAGAAATCATTATAACATTTAGACCAAAAGTCTCATGATCCTGTCCATCTTTCTCTTCTAGACAAACATTTACAAAATGCATATCCCCGATAACCTTGCTATCTTTACCTATGAAACAATTACTGCAAAGCTCAACTAATACATTTGAAGTACTCTATAGGACATAGATTGCAAAACCAGCAAGCAAATGCATTTCAAAAACCAAAACCCTTAAGTGAGTCAGTCAAGCAAACATTAGAATAGAGTAGTCATATCAAGACATGAAACTTGCAGCTATTATGAAGGAATTTACTCTTGAACCCAGATTGCATGATTTGATTAATACCAAAGAATTGAGACACTCAAATCAACAATAGGAACTCTATAGAGTAAAGCATGAACGGTCAAGAATCTAAGCAACGAGAATGATATTTACATGATCTGCCTACTACTCTATATAGGTAGAGAGAAAAGTAATATAGTACATGCGCAATTGAACTACATATAATATTCACAGACTTTATATGTGACCAGGAAGTATTGCCAAGACAAGCAACGATGACAGTTTTAAATCTATACACAGGTTCCATGATCTAAACGAGACACTCGGAAAAATTTGAGCATAGACAATTAGACGCATTCGTTCAAATGATCCGGTCTTTCGATATCAACGTACTCTAAACCTACTGTCGATGGAAGACTGGCGATAACAAAATTCTCTACTCCCGCGCACCAGAACAGAACAGTCGCCATTATTTCAAACAAAGACATCAATCTCATCAGCATATGACATAAGAAAATGTATAGTTCAATTTTATCCAGAGAGATAAGCAATCAAAATTTGTCAAACATCACTTGTGTGCATTCATGTTGAACAAATCAGCATCTTCAATGCCATCAATGTATAGCTGATATTCTGGACAAATACAAACACTTCCCCGGATTTAAAATTAGCCATCAATCGACTAGAGACTAGCAACATCAACACAAGCCCAACCATCAATCCTTAAGAAATCGTCAGCAACATAGTAGCAAGATCATTCTAAATGAAGATCGGTGAGCTAACAAAAGGCAAAATGCTCGCTTTCGACCAGTCTAAAGCTCGGAGAACGGATTATTACCGCAAAAGCTCTACTCATAAGCAGTCACGTACACCTACACTCAGGTCCATCACAAGCCACGACGCGCGCAAACCTATCACCAAAACCGGTCCAAACATAGATGACCGAACCCCAAAACCACGCGATCTAAAGCATCGAGTGACCATAGAAGGCAAAACCAACGGCGACAAGCCGTGATTGTGGCGCAGGCTTACTCCTAGCAAACGCGGCGATTATCTAGAATCTTCGAAGGCACTCCTCAGGATCGAAATGATTGGCGAAACTGATCCCTCTACCCTTCGAGCTGACGGCAGCAGTGGTGGCAGCGGAGGCAGAAGATGCGGTGTCAGCAAAAGGAATCCATGGCGGCGGCGGCGATCGATAGATCGATTGACCAGGGGATCAAGGAGGATGTGTAAAACCCTAAGATTGTTTGGCCGTTTTGCAGAGAGAGCTAGAGCTCCAAGGGAGAGAATCCCAGAGAGACCGTTCAGCCGTTTTTTCTCTTCGAGAGAGGGATCCTCCGAGAGAAAAGAGAGAGAGCGTGCGGCCACCGAGAGAGACCCCCGTGTGAATGTCCCGCTTTTTGATTTTGTTTTCTTTTTTTTTTTATTGTTTTCTTTACATTTTTTCTTTCTTGTTTTCTTTTCATTTTTTTTTAATGTTGTCATTCATTCATCCATTTTTTTTTTTTTTATCTTTTTGGCTGTTTATTTTTTTTATATATATTTTTGCAAAAAAAATGTTTAAAATGTCGACAGAAAATCGGGTGTCAACAATGTCACTCCGACCACTTAATATGGAGTCTTACCTAATGCAACTTAACGAGGCTATCCGCATGCATAGGTTAGGAGGGGGGATAAATGCAGTAGAATATTGTTTTTTGTAATCCACTTCCCTAAACCAATCACTATATCTTTGAAAAGGCTCAAGATTATTCAAATAGCATAAATACTTTTGTCTATCAATTACTTTATCTCTGGAAATTGCATAAAATCCCCCGGTACTTTTAGGACGATGAACATTTACCCCTAAACTTTCAATCGTTAGGCAAAATCCCCATTAGACTTTCACTTTGTTTCAACCATCAACCCTTTGTCTACTTTTCAATTTGCACATAATGTTATTTTTCAAAGGTAAAACTGTAGTTCCAGTGAGGTCTTTGAGCCCTAGTCCTATGGCCAATCCATCCCTCTCAAATACCATGCTTCCCTTCTCATGTCATGTCATCTAATCTAATCTAATTCAACCCACCATCTAAGGGAATCTAGGTGGAAAGGGATGAAACAGGGGACGGTGTTGAAGCTAGCGAGGGTGCTGGTGGGTTCCTAACGGGGAAACTGGGCCGTTGGGGCGGCGATGTGTTCGACGAGAGCAAGTACTTCCTCCAGCTGAACCACTACAGGGCATGCCGGCTCTTACCGAAGATGTCCAGGTTGGTGCTCCACATGAATAGTGACTTTCTGACCGTTCTTTACCAGAACCAGGTCGGAGGCCTTCAGCTACTCAAGGGCTCTCGATGGGTTGCCGTCAATCCCAATTGAGACGGTCTCATCGTCAACATCGGAGACCTTCTTTAGGTAACAAAAAGAAAAGGGCGCACAAACGCTTTCACTCCACATTCACATCATTCTCAGGCGTACCGTACAACATTAAGGTGTATTGTCATAATTGAGTATAAAAATGTTGTAAGGCCTTTGGAAAATTGATTTATGATGTTACCACGAATTGTTGTAACCAAGTTTAAAAAACAGTCCACGATGTACTAATATACCTTAGAAATTCCCATTTTTGTTTGGTTTAAAACCCTTTGTGCTGAATTTAGATTATTGGGGTTTAGTGGTGGGTGTGTGTGGAGCTTGCATGGAGTCAGCTCAAATGCTACTAGGCCGACCCAAACCGATAAAAGAGCTACTGGCTTTCGGCCCAAGTCAATTTGGAGACGGGTTCATCCAACCAATGCTCATCCAATTCTTCGATGATTAACGCAGGAATGAATTACTCATCTCAGGTGTGGAGCGATGACGTGCACAAGAGCGTGGAGCACAGCCCTTCGTATAACTCTGATCAGGAGTTGCGGAGAGCCCTCCGGTTGCAACCCAGAAAGCTCTGAACTGTTAGCTGAAATCACAATTTAATATTTTAATAACATGGTATGCTAAACGTTGGCTCAAGCCTTGAAACAAATTTAAACTCACGATCTTTTGCTCTGATACCATGTGAGATATTTTGGGACTATTGTCAATGATTTTAAAGGTTTAAGCAGATATCATATGGATATTAATAGCATATAAACTTCATTGTCATGTGAGATATTTCAATGGAAATCAAGTCCACCAAGACATCAAAAGGACTGTCTATAAAGTCGGTCTCCCATGTTTCGGGCTATAAATGAGTATATAAACATGGTTTATATTAGTCCGCAATTCTGAGAAATATTAATTTTCATAAAAGAAGATGGGAAGAAAATAGAGAAAAGGTAGAGAAAAGAAGATGCATTTTTTGGTTTCTTATGGTGTATCTGTATATCTGTAGCCTAACATTCATCCTTTGCGGTCTTCAAACCAGTAGAGAAGAAAGAGAGGCACATCATGTATGAGTCAATATGGCCTTTGTATGACATCTTTCTGACACACAACATTAGTACTTAACCAATGTCAAGCCTTCTGTCATGATCATCCGATGAGCCGGGCAGGCTCGGCCCGAAGCCTTCGAAGAAAACAATCATGTGTCAAATGTGGCCTCCCTAGAAAGCATTTTCCAAGCTTTCTCATTACTAACTACGAGAATTGCTTTTATCTTTTCGAAAAGAAGAGGTCAGAACCAGGGAGGCCTAATAGGTATGGTCAAGTCGTAAAGTGAAACGCAAGGCCTACCCATCTAATAAAAGTTACACTCGAGCTCAGCCTGCCTATTAAGACTGATGGATTGACGGTCCTTGAACATTAGTGTATACCATAAGTTTTCACTATTTGAATTTTCTGGTTATATGCAAAATGAAAGGTAATTTACAACTACATGGGAAGAACATTCATCGATAGACACAAGGACAGTATATATCGAAACATTTGTTGTTTTAGTTATGAAACATGAACGTGATGTTTCTCCCATTAAAAGTTGCTAAATCTTATTTGACCACAATTAGTATGCTCTAATCATTCATATCATATATGTCATGCCAACCAATAGAAGCCTAATATTCCTTGGGATCGCCATGATTTCCATGCCTTCTCATTATATATCATGCCAACTCTCAGTATCTATTCAAGGCCCTTAACCCAAACTACCAATAAAATATGAACTCAAATTATAGAAACCCTCTGATGGCTTGAAGGCGCTGCCCCCACAGCCCCTTCTGAGGCAGCTCTAGACCTCTACATACTCGTCTTGGACCAGGACCCCATGCCTTCCTGTCGATGGAAGGTATGAATCACACCTCGACAAAATTAAAACTCTATGCATTTAGTATAGGCTTATGAGAAACTGGCTTTTACGCTTCCTAAGAGAGCTGGAATTTTCTTTTGTTTGAAATTGTTTGAGATGTAGCAATGACATTTTGTCTACATATCAACATGCAGGGGCAAGGATTGCTCCTGACCTTCGCTTAGCTGTTTTTCTGCCGGCCCTTATTTTCCAAAGTTCATTGTCCATGGAAATACATAAAAAAAAAAGTTTCTTATTTTGCATTCCCTGTTCTATTTGAGTTTACCTTGGCATTGAAAAAAATTGATAAAAAATGCATGTAAAAACATTTTTGAAATAATTGAATATATTATTTTTGCAATAAAATTGATGAAAAAATTGATCTATCGGTGAATTGCCAAAGGATGATGAGTTTGGCTTTTCATAGCATATCAGTACATTCAGAGGGAATTAAGGACACTGCGAACTTTCTAGGGATTCTATTGCTAATAATCTACAGATTCCCCGTGGAGGTGGCGCTCAGGTATGCCTTCATCGTCCCCTTGGCCAATGGTTATGGCAACAGTATGCATGGCTATCTCTAATGTGCTTTCACATACCAAGATTATCAAAATAACGTACATGACCATGTTTTGTAGGTTCACATGCCAATTGTTTTTTCTTTAAGCTGTTTCTCTATTTTTGGTGGCAACCCATGACTTGATTTTTCGAAATTCTTACATATGTGCCTCGTTCGTGCACGCGTCGTGCCTGTTCCGTGAAAGAGGGAAGTTCATGTTGTGCTGTCTGCTATGTGGGTACGCAAATGTGAGCCCAATCCTGAGTCACCAACCGGAGGATCGACAAGTGTAGAACTTCAAGCTTGACAATCAGTCGAAGCAACTGCGACAGGCTCATCTTCATTAGTGGCATCGGCCTCTGAGTACGGTACATCGTCAACTACGATGGGCTCACGTTCTTCAACCTGTTCAAATACGACAACGTTGTGTTGCGCGCCTTCAACCCTTAGTACATCATTAGTGTCTCCTGTACTCTGATAATGGTGCTTAGATTTGTAGTTCTCGAGCATCATATTTCCTATTTTAAGAGGATGGATGATTACTCTTAATTTTTTAGCACTATATTTTGCTCTGGGAGTTTTCTTTAGAGTTTCATGGACAATACTGCTGAAAAAGCTGATCGATTTGTTGAAAAGTGGATCGTAAATTTGCAATTATATCGAGAGCTATAGAAATCGACATAAATAAAACAAGGAACAATAAAAGGACACAAGGAAATTTATGTGATTCGGTCCAAATGCTAGGATTTACGTCTACGGATAGAACCAGCAAATAAACCACTATATTGGAGAATTACAAGATTATAATCGCTTACGCACTCGAGTGTTTTTCAATCCTAATGTATATCCTGTAAAAGTTTTCTTAATATGGACTACATTAATTGATATTGTAATTTACCGTTTAACGTTTACCGTTTTACGGGGATTGGTCTAAGGTGAGATAGAAGGTTTCTTAATTAGTCTAATATGGGCTGGCTAGTGTGGGCCGAGTTGAGCCTGGCCCGTAATGAGGGGGCCTTGCTGGAAACTCTATAAATAGCGTTAAGTCTCTCCTCTAACCCTAATTCTCACACGTATTCTCACCTAAGGAGCGTTTACTAAACGCTAAACGTGAGGAGGGCCGCCTCATTGAGCCAGTGATACGGAGGGCAATAGAGGAGAAGGACTTGCGCGTGGAACATTGTGTTTCCGCTTCCGCTTCAAGATCGATGGATTCCAAATCAGGTGCGTTAATTCTCCTACTAAATTATGCATGTTCTTGTTTCTGGTTATGGTGATTAAGGGATTACATATTATGCATCCTACATGTGGTATCAGAGCCTCCATAACCCTAGAACTTGAACGCATTGAATTTTGCCCTAATTTGTGATTTTCGAATTTTTTAAAGACTGTAAAAGTAAAATTAAATCACATATTATTACTGGGCTCGACGAGACTATCAAGACAGTGGGCGGCGCGTCGCCGGGGGAGGCCCCACGCGCCCCCACGCGCAGCCACGCGCCGCCGGGCGTCGAGGACGTGCGCTCACGCGCGTTCACGCGCCCTCACGCGCGGGGCGCTGGATGCGCGTGCGGCGCACGCGAGCACTGACGTCAGCGACCCGGACCCGGAATCGGATTCGGATTCGCGCTGCTGACGTCATGCGTGGTTCCGACCCGCTGACGTCATGCTGACGTCAGCAACCGACCCGAACCGACCGACCCGACCCGGATGGCGACTGACCCGACCCGGATGGCGATCGACCCGACCCGGACCCCGACCCGATCTGTGACTCGACCCGACCCGGTCAACCGTTGACCGAACCGGTCAACCGGTCGGACCGCCACCGGTCGGACCGGTTTGGATGTCCTTTGACGACCCGCGCGTGGGCTCCACGCGCCGCGCACTCAGGCGGCGTGTGAGGGCGCGTGCGGTCTCTGATCGGCGCGTGGTTGGTGGCATTTGACTCGTATGAAGATTTCCTACGTCGTGGTATGTTTATATTAATTTTTTGATGATTTTATGGATATAAAAATGCATACGGAACCCTAAATACGTGCTTTTTAGTGTATTTTTCGCGTATTTTGCTTGTATTTTTCTGTGATTTTGGAAATACAGTCTTTGGGTTACCGGTATGTTATATCATGATCTTTATGAGTGTTGTTCATCAATTTTTTACAATAAAGTTTATTTTTATGAAGCAATGTAATTAGCATGATATGTGATTTTAGTGATTTACTGCCCCTGTCACTAAAATTAAAATCACATATGTATGGTTAATGTGAGAAGTGAATTTTATATCCCTGGTATGAGAGAGTTTCAATAATTCAATTGAGTTGTGACCGCCAAAGTGGCACACTTAATTGGGTTTGAGAAATTTCGGTCTCGTATAATGATTGGGATTTCTCCTGCTCTAATGTGTAGTCATACTCCCAAAGGGGGTGATTATATATTAGTTCATGGAGGGATACATGATTTTGTGGTGGAAGAGTGACTGATCCTAGTGGTTCGTCTGCCCAAAGGTGATGAATTCACGAAGATTGGAATATATTCTTATAACCGCTATCATGTGGGGAATTTACAATTGCTTATCATGTATTCTGCCCAAAGGTGATTATGTGATTTTGCATGTAACTCTCGCGTATGTGTACTTGTGTGTCAAGTTACACATTGCTCACATGATGCTAATTATATATATACATTGCTTGTTTTTTCAGTCACTTTTTTCTGTAATTGGTAACTCCATCACTATTGAGGTTCTTGCTGGTTCGAATTTTAAGAAATGGAGAGAGGATTTTATGTTTGCTATGGAGATGGCAGATGTTCATATGGCTCTTACTACTGATCGGCCGGCAGATCTGACTGCCGAGAGTACAGAGGCTCAAAAAGCAAATTTTGCTGCATGGGAAAAGAGCAATAGAATTTGCTTGCTTTCCATGAAGCGTTCCATTCAAGAACACTTGAAAAGTGGTTTGCCTGCACTGCAATGCTAGGCAAATGATGGAAGCTTTGATGGCTAGAAATCGTGTGTCGCCTAATGCAGAGATAGGGACACATCTACAAACACTTTTTACAATGAAGTATGATAGTTCTTGTGGAGTTAGAGATTATGTCATGAGGATGGTTGATTTGCAGACAAAGCTTCAGGCTCTTAATGTTGAACTTCCTATAGCTTGCATCGTCCATCAAGCTCTAAATACTCTTCCTCCTGACTTTGGGATCATTAAGACCAATTATAGTTCTCAAGATGAAACCTGGTCTATTAATGACCTCATTGCTAGGTTGGTGGCAGAGGAAGATAAATTGAAAAAAGATAAAGGGCACATTGCTCTTTATGTTTCCACTTCTACTAGAGACAAAGGTAAGAAGTTGATGAATTATAACCACAAAGGCAATTCTGAAGCTGCTGGTCCTTCCAACTACAAAGGAAATTCTGAAGGTGCAGGTCCTTCTAACACTCGGGTCCTAAGAAATCATTCACCAAGAACTGTGCTGTTCTTTGCTACTTTTGTAGAGAGAGAGGACATGTGAAGAAACATTGCAATAAGTTTAAGGTTTGGTTGTCCAAGAGAACTAAGAATAAGCCGAAAGGTAATAATTCTTTGGCGTTTGTTTGTGAATCCAATCTATCTGAAACCCCAACCAATTCTTGGTGGCTAGATAGTGGAGCAACTAATCATGTTGCGTTTACCATACAGGGGTTTATAAACCGAAGGACGGCAAATCAGGATGAATTAAAGCTCACTGTAGGAAACAACGTTGGTGTTGACGTCCGCCAGTCGTGGGAGATGTCATTTTGATTTTAGATTCTGGTTTTAGGATGATGTTGAGGAACACCTTTTACGTACCTTCTTTTAGGCGGAATTTAGTTTCAGTGTCTTGTTTGGACGTGTGTGGATACTCTTTTGAGATAAAGAGTAATACAATTTCCATGTTTTATAATTCAAATAAGATTGGGTGTTGCAATTTATCCAATGGATTGTATCGACGAGCTTATCTCCCAACGACATGTACGTTGCTTATTCAGCTGAAAAGGTTGTTTCCAAAAGACCTCTACCTAAGGAACAGTCTTATGCATTATGGCATAAACGTCTTGGTCACATCTCCAAAAAAAGAGTAGAAAGGTTAATAAAGGCTGATATCCTGCCTACTCTTAAAAGTGATCTAGAGACTTGTGTGGACTGTTGTAGAGGTAAGATGACTAAGATAAAGAAGAAATCCGCCGTACGAAGTTCTGATTTGTTGGAGATTATTCACACGATATTAGTGGACCGTACACGGCTACCTTATGCAGAAATTTTTATTTCATCACATTTATTGATGACTTTTCCCGATATGGATACTTATACTTGATTAAAGAAAAGTCCGAGTCTCTTGATAAATTCAAGATTTTACGGACTGAAGTGGAGAAACAGTTGGGAAAAGTTATTAAGATTGTCAGATCAGATCATGGTGGTGAGTATTTTGGTAGGCACGGTGATGCTGGACAACTTAAAGGGCCGTTTGCTAAATACTTAGAAGATTCTGGGATAATAGGTCGGTTTACTATGCCCGGAGTCCTGAACAAAATGGTGTGGCTGAAAGGCGGAATCGCACTCTTATGGACATGATGAGAAGTATGATTAGTAGGACAAATTTACCCGATTTTCTATGGGGTGAAGCTTTGAAAACAGCCCTTTATATTCTAAATCGTGTTCCTACTAAATCTGTTCCATTAACTCCTTTTGAGTTATGGACTGGACGTAAGCCTAGCTTGATTCACTTTAGAGTTTGGGGATGTCCTGCAGAGGTGAAGTTATACAATCCGACATTGAGTAAGTTGGATCCAAAAACTACTCGATGTTATTTTTGTATCTTACCCAGATCATTCAAAGGGGTATAGGTTTTATAACCCTAATGGAGGTACAAGAATTGTGGAGTCTCGATCTGCAAAATTTCTAGAATTTGATGTAGCGGAAAATGGTAATTGCTCACGAACGATTGAAGATGATAGTATGGTGGGGATTACTTTGGATCATTGTCTCATCCCGTGCAGACAATTGTGGAGCCTCCTACGCCACAAAATGAGCCTGTTGTGGCCCGTGATCCTACCGTTGAGACAGTTAATGAAGAAATTCCACAAGCTCCTCGATTCGAATGAGGATGAAGTAGCTCCACTCGAAGATCAACTAGGGAAAGACGTTCTGCTATACCACCAGATTATCTAGTCTACCTAGGAGAGCATGATTATGATATTGGTTGTGTTGTTGATCCAAAGTGACTTATACGAATGCCATCTCATCTCCTCAATTAGATTTGTGGTTAGATGCGATGAATGATGAGATGCAATCTATGAAACACAATGGTGTTTGGGAGCTCGTTGAATTGCCCGAAGGTTGTAAACCTATTGGCTGCAAATGGGTATACAAGACTAAAAGAGATTCCAAAGGGAAGATTGAAAAATTTAAAGCCGACTCGGTAGCTAAGGGTTTCACTCAAATAGAAGGAATTGATTATGAAGCAACATTTTCTCCTGTTTCTTCTAAAGATTCCTTTAGAGTGATATTGGCGTTAGTAGCTCATTTTGATATGGAGTTACACCAGGTGGATGATATCTTGCTTGCTAGTACTGACATTGGTTTATTGCATGAGACAAAGTGGATGCTATCGAAACATTTTGACATGAAAGACCTTGGTGAGGCGTCTTTTGTTCTTGGCATTGAGATCCACAGGGATCGCTCTCACTGTTCATTGAGTTTGTCTCAGAGGGCATATATTGATCGCGTTTTAGAAAGATTCAATATGCAGCTTTGCAAACCAGGAATTGCTCCTGTTATTAAGGGTGATAAATTGATTCTTTTACAATGCTCTAATTCAGATTTTGAGAAAGCTCAAATGAAGGATGTACCTTATGCTAGTACACTGGGTAGTATTATGTATGCTCAAGTTTGCACTAGGCCAGATATTGCTTTTGCAACAGGGCTTCTAGGCAGATATCAGTCAAATCTAGGACATGATCATTGGGTTGCTGCCAAGAAGGTTTTAAGGTATTTAAAGAGAACAAGAGATTACATGCTGATTTACGACATGTTCCGGACTTGCAGCTAGTAGGGTATTCGATGCAGATTTTGCTGGATGTCAAGATGAAAAGAAGTCAACAACTGGATACATATTTATGTTGGCTGGAGGTGCAGTATCATGGAAGAGCGAGAAACAGAAGTCCATATCTTCTTCTACCATGCAAGCGGAGTTTGTAGCATGCTTTACAGCTACTACTCAAGCTATTTGGCTCCGGAACCTCATTAGGGAGTTATCAGTTTATGATTTTGTGGATAGACCCATACAGTTGCATTGTGATAATAACTCTGCAGTGTTATTTATTAATAACAATAGAAGTCTTAAGGGGTCTAAACACATGGAGGTCAAGTTTTTGACTATAAAGGAATCAGTACAGAATGGTGACGTTGCAGTAGATTATATTCCAATAGATGATATGGTTGCAGATCCACTAACTAAAGGCCTACGTCCATGTATATTTGAGCGACATGTCATTAGCATGGGCTTAGGAGCATCTTGGGATGCTGTTATTTAGTGGGAGCTGTTTTTTTTTTCTTTGAATAATGTTTACATCTGTTTTTTGTTACAATTTAGTAACATTTTGATATATATATATATATATATATATGTGTCAACTTTTGCATTCAATAAATTGTTTTTGAATGGTTTGTTATTATATTGAAAATATATATATTGTTAAAGTCTCAAGGTATTGCTTAAACCTTGAGTGAAGGCTAGGGGCATACGGTTATTAGCCTTGTACATATGTCTTGTTGTATATAAAGAAAGGTTAACCATAAAGACAAGACATATGTGGGTTCATGGAACCATAAATGCATTCTCTAGTGGCACAAGTTTTTTGTGACGCTTAAGGTAAGAGAATGGACATTCTCTAGTGGCACAAGTTTTTGTGACGCTTAAGATAAGAGAATAGTGACTGACAAATGAGATCTCTCTATGAGAGATGTTATCCATTTGACACACTACCATTTTGGATCCATATCAATAGGATTGAGAACACTCGTGACCATGGAAGGCTCTGTGTGTATACATGCAGTTACCGCCATGATTCGGTGTTTGAGACTTTATGGGATAGGATTGACTATTAAGAATTATCTCTAGACCAATGTGCGCACATACAGTACGATTTCAATTAATATAGTCCAAGTGGGAGAATGTAAAAGTTTTCTTAATATGGACTACATTAATTGATATTGTAATTTACCGTTTAACGTTTACTTTTTATGGGGATTGGTCTAAGGTGAGATAGAAGATTTCTTAATTAGTCTAATATGGGCTGGCTAGTGTGGGCCGAGTTGAGCCTGGCCCGTAATGAGGGGGCCTTGTTGGAAACTCTATAAATAGCGCTAAGTCTCTCCTCTAACCCTAATTCTCACACGTATTCTCACCTAATGAGCGTTTACTAAACGCTAAACGTGAGGAGGGCCGCCTCATTGAGCCAGTGATACGGAGGGCAATAGAGGAGAAGGACTTGTGCGTGGAACATTGTGTTTCCGCTTCCGCTTCAAGATCGATGGATTCCAAATCAGGTGCGTTAATTCTCCTACTAAATTATGCATGTTCTTGTTTCTGGTTATGGTGATTAAGGGATTACATATTATGCATCCTACATATCCAATACCCGTTGTGTTTAACAACTTAACTCAATGGACTCAACTTATGCACAAATCTCTTGGAGCTTTCACCTCTCAGTCTCTTGAGCTCTCACTTCTTGCTCTGCTCACTTCATCTTCATAGGTCCTCCCTATAAAAGGAAACAATAAAAAAATGAAATTAAGTGGCCTCATTAAATACAGCACAGGCGCGCACAACTCAAGCCCACAATCGGCACCGACGCCCACCGGCCAAATCTATAGGCAATGCATGCAAGTAGAAAAATGGACGTGGGGATAAAACAATGAGAAAGGTGCAAAAGTCAACACATTGGACGATGGCCTTTGTCTTCAACGTTCAACATGTGCAGCCTATAGGTAGAGTTGGATTCTTTCGGCTTGGAAGGCGCGCTTTCTCATTAAATGCTCCGTGGATGTGCTTCCTCATTTCGAAAAAAAGCTGTCCATGCAGATCGGGTACCGCACATAGATTTATACTTGACACATTTATTTAACACGATCCATGTAGCCACTATCATATCATTATCTTCCACTGTTTTGTAGAGTATAGTATAGATCGTCACTTGGAGAAGATAGGGAATGGCATTCGTCTTGGTAAGTTCTTTTAATATTTTCAGGTCAAATTAGTGTTCTCCCATTAAAAGTTGCTAAATTTTATTTGACCACAATTGTTGTTCTCTTTTCATTCATATCTCATATGTCATGTCAATCCTTAGAAGCCTATTGGTGGCTAACAGGTAGTCCCTATTTTAAGGCCAAGGAAGGGCTCCGTGTCTAGGATAGCATATTTACCACAAATTCTGTTTTTATTTTCCCTGATTCATATCATAGGCTAATTTTTTGGTATCAGAGCCATGGCATTTTTCAGCATATTTCTAGTTTGAAGTTGAATATTTAGTGCAAAAAAGGGGAGAATTTCCATACCATGACTGAATTCTCCGAAATTTCTACACCCTCCACTGTAAGTGCACCTGTTTCTCTTAGTCCTCTTCTTAAATTCCGCACTTCAAATGTCTTTAAAATTGACTTTCTTTATGAGGTTTCCTACCTCAACAAAGATAGCAAAATCTCCGAGACTTATCTTCCATTTATAAATCTATATTCTACTTTTGCTAAACCATAATCTTTTTCTCCTATCCATTCTATTAAGCAGCTTATAAAGCATACTTCTAAAGGGGTTAAAGAGTATGTTCATTCCTCGAATTTGACCAGCATCCTATTCTAATTACTCAGCAAAAACACTTTGTCACCCTTCAAATCCCTTATGATTTTCCATGCTAGTGGATACATCAAGGTTATACGCATCTTCATTTTGGTGCCATTAGACTCGCTTTATTCTTTCAAGAAAGGAAGGGGTTACTCGTGATTGCTTGACTGGTTCTCTTAGATACCCGTTTTTTGGACTATCAGCATGCTTGCATCAACACCATTCAATGCAGGAACATTATTTGTTACACTATTTCCTAACTTCAATATGGCTCTCTCGGATTCACGTTTTCTCTCAGCCCTTAAGGTCCAGCTGTAGATTACTGGAGCTCCTTAAACTCTAGATTCTATTGCTACTATCTTAGACTACCAAATGGTTTATCGGGTCCATAATCACGCCATTGATCTCAACTTCCCTAGTTTTGAAGATGCCTTGTTCATCTCAATGGATAATGACCAAACTTTATGTATCCATGTTCTTAGACAGATCCCTCAAGATCAATTAATTAAGTTACACCCAGACATGTAAGTCACTAACTATGAAAAATCTACTAGAACTCTAGGTTGATCCAATCTATAGAGTCCTAGTTTACCAAGAAGAAAGACAACGCGGTTGTCATCAAATTTAGTAAAGAAAATGAATAATCCACATCTTCTATTTTTCCTACTATTTTTATGATGCAACCTTGTGTAGATCATGTCCTAGCTGACAAAGGCCATCCTAATCCAAAATCCATGATTGAATTTTTTGACTAGGAGGGATGCCCTATTCATTATTATAAAGATCCCTGTATAGGACATTGTTTCTAGGATCTAGATTGTTAGTGCTCGCTTTGTACAAATCCTCCAGATGACGAAGAAGATGATAGGCCGTCCAAAAAAAAAAAAAAAAAAAAAAAACAGTCAACAGATAAACTTTACCAGAGGTACATTGACGAAGACCCCACTGTCAGATCTCTTGGTGAAGATGGAGGAAAATATCTATTTATGGTCTTATATGCACCACCTCGTTCATACCCTCCTCCAAAAATCCTTGAGTCATGTGAACTTCCTCCACCTCTTCAGTTGCCATCCAGAAAAAAACCCTTGCCCCAAAAGCTAGTTGTCTCGCTTTTCTGTAAACCCATTCACAAATGGGTTAAGAAGGATTCTTTTCCCCTACAAGTACCCAAATCACCTCAATCCTCATGTTCCCCAAAACCAGAACCACCACATGTCCTTTCATTTATTTGTTTCAATCCTCAGACTTTCCACCTTTGTAAAGATCTACTTCCAGTGCCCCCTTCCTGATGCTAGAAGAATTTACAAATATTCATAATTGATTCCGTCATATCCCTAAAATCTCGAATCCTATGGATAATGATGACCATGGAAGGCAAAAGAAAGTTATAGCTGCTAAAACTGTCTTGAATTGGCAGTTAGAAAATGCCTTGGCCCAGAATAATATTCTCAAGACAACTGTCCAAGCTTGTCTTGATCATGTCGATTAGAAGGTTGATCAAACGGTTTTGGTCATAAATAGATTGCTTGAGACATTCCAAAAAAAAACTTTAGCAGATGGAAGCTGGAAGATATGTCTCTCTTTATTATTTAGAAGATCAAACGGCTGAAATGAAAAAATTGAGAAGACAAATCAAGCTCTTGCAAGATGAAAAATTTATTCCTCCTCCAGATCCATTTTCCCAGCCTTGGTAAACGTTTCCAATGGATGTCGACCCTTCTAGGGCTACATGATTTGCTTCAATTATTGACGAAGCTCCAAGGCAGGAAAAAAAGGGATATTATTACCTTTCGAAATCGTATTAGAGAGATGGAAAAGCAAATAAAGATTAGCGAAGAAAAGAAGTCAGCTCTTGAACCTTTTCCAGAACCTCCCCCTGCTCATATGGTCTCAAATCCATTTGAGGCTTTCCTATGAGACCGAGGCAAACAAAGTATACCAATTATTGTTTCATTTGATTCTGCCAAGCAAAATACCTCTGAATCAACCTCAAAACTAAATTCCCTTTCCTCTAAAACAACGTCAACCTTTGAGCCACAAACACCAAAATCCCGTGTACTTGGTATTTTTATGGCTAACCCCCCTGAAGTAGAGATGGAATCAAATTCATTCGAGCTAGAAATAGTACACCTTCATGACTCAAATCCTAAACAAAAGTCTTCGACTTTAAAATACTACTTCACACTCGATGACATTTCATATTCCAAATGGTTAGATAGATTGCAAGAATTCCATACTTGGCTTAACACCAAAGAACTTTTTGTTGAACACCGATATGATATATTAACTGAGTTCATGAGTAGATTCACTAGAAGCTTAAAAGATTGGTGGAGATCTATTTTTGATTAGGATCAAAGGACACTTTTGCTTCGACAGATTTTTATCATGTGATCTAGGTTTTCCACCAATTCTTTATTGGTAAATCAACAGATCTCCTTGAGCTTAAAAAAGGAGATTTTTTTGAAAGAAAGTATTGTTCTTTACAAAGAAAGCATCTCAATAAGCATTTCCAAGAAATCCATAATTTATTCTATACTCTTGGAGCTGATCCTAACCCGAAGTGGGTATTTTTGGCCTCAATTCTAAAGGAGATTAGACAAATGATGGAAAGATCCATTCAAAATAAACAATAAATTGTCGCCAATGTTCCCCTTGGAGAACTCCAGCAAAAGATACATCTTGCTCTTAATGATCTTTGTATTCGAAAAAAAGGCTTTTAGAAGTTATCTCAAGAGCAACAAGGAACTTGACCGAGCTTGTCAAAAGTCTCAATTAAGAATCAAGTGTTCAAAGAAAGACTCTTGTGATGATCATTCTTATGGAGGTTGATGTAAAAAACGAAGGCATTTTAGAAGATTCTCCTTAGGACATACAAAGGAAAGGCACAAATGGTGATTCCTACAAAAAAGATGCTCTAAACGAAGCTCTTTTGGAAGGTGTAGAAAATCCAGTGAATGCAATTTATATGATGCATGGAAATGCTAATGCAAATGATAAATGAACCTATCTGGAATAACTTACCTTCATGGAGGATAGAGTAGTTCGAGGTAGTTGGTGTTACATGTCCAAGACCCGTACCATTCTACGGTCGCCTAAACGGGGATTCACTTTCCAAGACCCGTACCATTCTACAGTCGCCTGAATGGGGAAATTGCTTTTTCAGGACTCGTACCATTCTACGGTCGCCTAAATAGGGTTTTGCTTGGCTAGGACCCGCCCAGCGTTGCAACATAGGTCATCTGATCAGGACCCGAACCTTTCTTCGGTCGCCTTAATCAGACTGAATCTGGATAAAAATCTTTTGGGGACAACTCCATCAAGTGTCGGTGTAAAGGACTCTAGGCTACGAAAGCACGGCAGTTCGATAAAAAGGACTCTGGGTTACGAAAGCATGCCAGGTCAATATAGATGGACATCGGGCTACGGAAGCATGACGGGTTTATTAAAAGAGACATCGGACTACAGAAGCACGCTGAGTCAATGAAATGGGACATTGGGTTACAAAAGTACGCCATGTCAATATAAAGGGACACTGGGCTACGAAAGCACGCCGGGTCGATAAAGAGGGACTCTGGGCTACAAAAGCACGCCAAGTCAGGAACTGGACACCGGGCTACGGAAGCACGCCGGGTCGATGAAAGAGACTCTGGGCTACGAAAGCATGCCAGGTCAATACAAAGGGACAACTTGACCGAGTCACGTGTCGATGCACTTGAGAGAGAATACATGCACAATGACAAGTATATGGGTAGAGATATACTTACCTGGTGATATCAATTCTTAGGGATATGTCTTTTGGAATTTAAATATCTTGTGGAGGTCTCACCTCCTAGTATAAATAACTTTTGGAACATCAAGGATGCACCTTGAATGTTCGTGAAGGCTTCTCATCTCCTAATATCACGAGGCATTCTGAAATGAACTTGAATGTCAGGAGCTCTTGGGTCTTTAAGAAAGCATTACTTGTCAGACATAATTAGAGCAAAAGCTTATATGCATTCATAAAAAAGGTAGATAATTTGAGCTACCTTAAAATGCAAAATTCAATGAGTTTTTTTTTTTTTTTATCAATTCAATTAAGGCATATGCATAATGACTTTACCATATTTGCATTATCCAAATTTCCAGAAGAGAGAATTGTCGTTCAAGATAATGACATGGATTTCTTAAGAATGCCAAATGAGAGACTTTCAGTTGAAAGGACTTTCACTCACTTTCATTTAGAATGGCTATTTTATGAGCATCACTCTATCTCACCATCATCATATCGACAAGGGTCCGAGTATTCTCGCAAGTAGTATGACTTTACCAATCCGAGAGGTCTTTAATAGGGACCGTAATGTGGGCTTGGTCAACGGCTTAACAAAGGAACTCTTTGAGTCAAGGCAATTGAAAGAACAATCCTGTGATAATCTCCGAGCTTACAAATCAAGAACCCTACAAAATGAGAATGAAATAATCTTGCTCGCACTTCTTCGAGCAATGCTTATAAACATATGAACTCCTACGTTAATTCAAGTACCCTAATCAGAAGAGACTTTGCAAGGGACGTAACATAGGCTGGGTTCTTGGGTTGAGAAACGAAAGGACCGTTAGGCTAAAAAATGTGTATAGGGGTCAAAGTTGATGATCATCTTGGCATTGTCGCCAGTCTTCTTCTTCACTAGGGATTGTCTTGGCAATGTGCTCCATTAATTGTAAAAACTCAGCATTTGAGTTCTTTGAGTATTGCTCCATTGGAGATACAACATTTTTTTTCAACTAATAGTCCTTATATTGACTTTCTTTTTCATCTATGAGCATTGACTTTGCTTTTACCAGGCACATCGCTTTTTCATGCCCCTAGTTTTCATGCATTTTTTCTTCACTTGCTTTTCATGGGCATTGGCCTTACTTTTACCAGGCACACTGCTTTTTCATGCCCCTTAATTCTATTTTGATTTCAATTATTATGCACAATGCATGTGTCAAGCAATTACACTCTGAATGATACTTGAACTTTCAAGGGTCTTCATCTGTCTTTTGCCTTACCCCAGTGTGGGAGATGATCATCAACTGGGTTTAAATAAATGAAATTATAGGCTCAACTAGGCTAAGCAATGGATATAAGTATATAGGATAGAGAAAGAAATGCTCTTCGTCATCCTAAGGCACTTAAATTACCACATGAATTCAACGTAATAGCATGACTAGAAGATTGATGCAAGTGAAAGCAAGAAAATTTCTTTTCATTTTCTTCACCTCATGATGCCACCTTACCTCTGATTTGCCCCGATGTGGGGTGGTTCTTGACAAGAGTAATTTGAAAGAATTTCCACAAGTATATGGGGCTCAAAGAAGTTAAGCAATGGATCACCTGTAGTGTTTGGGATAGAGAAATGAATTGCCCCTCATCATTTCGGTCATCGTACATTTTGCGAGAGAACTCTTTATCTTGCGGATATGTAACTTCCTACACTCATCTCACAAGTGTATAAGTAAGGAACTGTGTATAGGATATGGCTTGCCTTTCATCATCCTGATATGTCTCATCAGCATTCTTAAGCATTGATGTCACTCCATTGAGTTGTCTATCTTGACAAATCTCCACATGAAATTGGTGAGCTATGAAAATTCTCTTTTCAAAAGAGTCCAACAACTTTAAGCATGAAAAGCTTTTGTGACTTCAAACAGATAATTTACACCACACTAAAAAATGCTCTCATAAATATGAAAACATGGTTTCAAGTTTTCATTCAAGGAATTGTCCCACGAAGGGACTGTCTCAGCAATGGGTGTCCTTGGATTACCCATATCAAAGGGGAACATAGAAATTAATCAATCGAGGCTGAAAATCCGATTTTTGATTTGATGAAATCTTGATTTTGCCCCTACACAAAACAATGTGTATGAATAGGATACTATGTAACATCAAAGTAAATGCACATGAACTATTCATTTTGGTTTGGGTGGAGATTTTGTCTCAAAATTTGTCATGCCCCCCAATTTGTCATCTGCAAGGAAAAGAACAGAGTGTCATTTCTCAAAATTTATTATGTTCAATGACGAAACGTACCTCTTCCAAGAAGATGAACAGGAACGTGTACGGATGGGTGAGCGGGATAGCTCCATAATCACCTAAATCAAATGAATGGGAACATGTAAGCATGAGGGTAAATAGAAAGTCAATCCATGACAAAGATCTAATCGATTTTTCCATTTTTTTTTTTCATTTATTCATGAAAAGTTCGTACAAGAATGTCATTTCCTAAAAATGGACTAGGAAAATAAAGATAGACACCCTAACAATGTGGCACCCCCAAACCCGATAAGGTCGCCACAGATACCAAACGCTCTACCTATTGCAATACTGGTTACTTGTCTTTGAAGAAGGGGAGTTGTAAAGAAGGGTCGAGGTTCAAAGGCATTTTTTTTTTTTTTGAAAGGAGTTTAGCGCAGCTCATAGCAAAAATTAGAAGAGAGTCTCACCATCCTTCTACTCTCTTAGCGATGATACAATTTACACCAACTACACATTAAAGGAAAACATAAAGCCGAACCACTTTTATTTACATTTTTCAGGATGGACATCTTGGGTCGGTATAAACAAAAGGAAACCAAGACTTTTCACTATGCTTGGCTTCATCCCAAAAGAGATCATCGACCCCCTATATCGAACGTGTAAGACCTTCCATCTACAAGTGTCGGCTCCCTCTCCAAAAAGTGTCAGCTCCCTCTCCTCCCACGGGCCATCACACCCAGCCAGGTGCATCGGGCGGCGGCGGCAGTAACATCCCCAGCATCACCCCGTCACGTCGGACATGGACGGACAGGAACTCCTGGATGACGAGGCCCCCAGCCAGGCCCACATCATACATCACCAGCACTCGAACTCGCAAAAACACCAACCCGGGGATGGTGACGCAAATGTGCTACATGCACTCAACCTCCACATCCGAGGGAATGCCGTAAAAAAGTGCCACGCGAGACTGGAGGGAGAGGCATTTCTCTAATCTGAAATGTTAGTCCCCGAAGAGGTGAGTACAACTACTTAGCAGGTATAAGATCCATTACGCTACTCAATGCATCAAACAGAACAATCAATGCAACATTGAGTACATCTAGATCATACATATCAATCATGTCTCACCTTTCGGTCATGCATGTTACATCAAGGCAGCCATGTGTACATATAGATCACCATATCACGTGCAAAATCCACCAATGCACTAGTACATACATCATACAGCTATGCATACATGACACGATATCATGTGCACCTATCACCATGCACTTATACATGTTACATTATACGATCATGCATACATGTCACCATACCATGTGCACATATCACCATGCACTTATACATGTTACATTATTCAATCATGCATACATGTCACCATACCATGTGCACATATCACCATGCACTTATACATGCTACATCATACAGTCATGCATAGATATCACCACATTATGCATGATTCGATTTCAACTCATGTTTTTCAATTGGATCGCCACATTTTTCTTTCTCGGGACCAGTAAATTACATCCCACATTTCTATCGCTCGCACCCAACCTGGCATCGCGAGGAACCTCCGGCACACACCTCTGGGCATCCGGCACACACCTCCGGGCATCTTGAAACTCCCGAGGACATCCGGCACACACCTCTGGGCATCCGGCACACACTCTGGGCATCCTGATACTCTCGGGGCATCGTCGGCTCATACCTCTAACGGTATCCATATTCTCATACATATCTTTTCCAATTTCACATTTGAAATTACAATACAATTGGTTTAAATCACTCTTTTGAAATCATGTAATATGCATTGGGAAAATGTCATTTGATGCAATGGTTTAAATGAAATCTTTCTTTGAGTTCATGAAAATTCATCATTTCTTTAATGTCATATGAAATGCATGAATGTCATCACACCATTGCATGAGTAATAATCCAAAGTATCATGATTCACACAATAATTTTATACAGATCACGCATCACATCATTATTAATTATGTCCGTTCATCTTGCACAGTTTTTGAAACACATTCGATTAAATATGCAAATGACCTTCAAAAATCACGAAATTTAACTATGTTGTAGTCAAGACATAGATAAAGACATATTATTAAGAACAATTTTTCCAAAAGAGATTTGTACAAAATAGTATAGGCCATGCATTCCAACATCATTAAGTCCGAAATATACAGATTGTACAGTTTTCAAAACACATTCGATTAAATATGCAAATGACCTTCAAAAATCACGAAATGTAACTATGTTGTAATCAAGACATAGATAAAGATATCTCATGAAGAACATTTTTCCAAAAGAGGTTCTTACAGAATAGTATAGGCCATGCATTTCAACATCATTAAGTCCGAAATATACAGATTGCACAGTTTTCAAAACACATTCGATTAAATATGCAAATGACCTTAAAAAATCACAAAATTTAACTATGTTGTAATCAAGACATAGATAAAGACATCTTATTAATAACACGTTTCCAAAAGAGATTTGTAAAAAATATTATAGGCCATGCATTCCAACATCATTAAGTCCGAAATATACAGATTGCACAGTTTTCAAAACACATTCGATTAAATATGCAAATGACCTTCAAAAATCACGAAATTTAGCTATGTTGTAGCTAAGACATAGAAAAAGACATATTATTAAGAACAATTTTTCCAAAAGAGATTTGTACAGAATAATATAGGCCATGCATTCCAACATCATTAAGTCCGAAATATACAGATTGCACAGTTTTCAAAACACATTCGATTAAATATGCAAATGACCTTCAAAAATCACGAAATTTAACTATGTTGTAGTCAAGACATAGATAAAGACATATTATTAAGAACAATTTTTCCAAAAGAGATTTGTACAGAATAGTATAGGCCATGCATTCCAACATCATTAAGTCCGAAATATACAGAGTGCACAGTTTTCAAAACACATTCGATTAAATATGCAAATGACCTTCAAAAATCACGAAATGTAACTATGTTGTAATCAAGACATAGATAAAGATATCTCATGAAGAACATTTTTCCAAAAGAGGTTCTTACAGAATAGTATAGGCCATGCATTCCAACATCATTAAGTCCGAAATATACAGATTGCACAGTTTTCAAAACACATTCGATTAAATATGCAAATGACCTTAAAAAATCACAAAATTTAACTATGTTGTAGTCAAGTCATAGATAAAGACATCTTATGAATAACACGTTTCCAAAAGATATTTGTACAAAATAGTATAGGCCATGCATTCCAACATCATTAAGTCCGAAATATACAGATTGCACAGTTTTCAAAACACATTCGATTAAATATGCAAATGACCTTCAAAAATCACGAAATTTAACTATGTTGTAGTTAAGACATAGATAAAGACATATTATTAAGAACAATTTTTCCAAAAGAGATTTGTACAGAATAATATAGGCCATGCATTCCAACATCATTAAGTCCGAAATATACAGATTGCACAGTTTTCAAAACACATTCGATTAAATATGAAAATGACCTTCAAAAATCACGAAATTTAACTATGTTGTAGTCAAGACATAGATAAAGACATATTATTAAGAACAATTTTTCCAAAAGAGATTTGTACAGAATAGTATAGGCCATGCATTCCAACATCATTAAGTCCGAAATATACAGATTGCACAGTTTTCAAAACACATTCGATTAAATATGCAAATGACCTTCAAAAATCACGAAATGTAACTATGTTGTAATCAAGACATAGATAAAGATATATCATGAAGAACATTTTTCCAAAAGAGGTTCTTACAGAATAGTATAGGTCAAGCATTTCCACAAAAGTAGTCACCAAAATCTCCAGATTCAGTCTCTCCGAAAAATAGAGATTTCACCCATTTATACTTGTTTATTTTGCCCCAAATTTGAGTATGTTGTATTTCAAAGAGTCCTTAACAACTTTCATTAAGGGATCAAGGTAATATTTTCAAAGGAAAGTCACTTTATAGTCGACGAAGTCGCTGGAGCTCAGTACAACATTTCCAGATCTAACGTCTTCAAAAGAAAAATCGTTTCACTAGGCTATACTTATTTGTTTTACCTCAAATTTGAGTATGTTAGTATTCAAGATGTTCTCTACAATGTTTGTGAAGAAGTCGAAGTGAAATTCTTAGTAAAACGTTAGATGCAACACACAAAATCACCAAGAGGTCAACAAAAGAGCTTCAGATTTAACATTTTCGTAGAAAGAGGGTTTTACCCCTCAAAACTCAGCCATTTTGTATCAAAGTTTAGTATGTTATAATTAAAGATGTTATCTACAACTTTCATGAAGAAGTTGAAGCCAAAATCCGACTCAAACACCGCATGCAAGCAGCTACAACAATCTGGGTCAGGCTGTTTACTCGAGAACAGTTTATACTTTCCAAAACAACACCCTTAAAACTTCAGTTTTTCCACCCTAAACATCCGAAATTCATTACCATTCAATAACATATTCTAGACACAACATGCAAGAGCAGCTTCAAAGGATCTAACTTGCCTCCAAACCGAAGCAAGCACGAGCACACGGCGGCTGGACACGGCAACGGCGATCGACGGACGAGCGGCCTCTTCCTCGCGCGGCCTCTTCCTCCTTTCTCTCGGTTTCTCACTCTCTCGGCTCCTCACTCTCTCGACAGCTTTCTCTCTCTCCCCCTCTCAAAACCGGTCACTCATCTCTCTTAATTTTCTTCCCCTCAATGATTAACAATCATTGGATGTGCATGGGGAACACTTGGCAGCTAGGAGGGACAAATGGCCTTCTTCATGCAAGATGGGCCTCCATCTTCGGCTGGGCTTGAGGCCAGCCATGGGCCGACAACAGCTCCCCTTCTTGGGCTTCGTGGGCCGGTCGAGAAAGGGGTGGGGCAATGGGCTGGTTTGGGCTTTCAATTGTCCAGCCCATCCTCATCCTATTAATTTACTTAATCCTTAATTTTATAAACACCTAATTGGAATTATAATTCACCAAAACTTTGTGACCTATCTAGATAAATTCCAATCCATAATCCACATGGCCAAAAATAGAATTTTCCCTATCAAATAATTGTTCACCAAAAGCTTGGCCAAACTTCTTAATGCAAGACATGAATTAGAGCACCCTTAAAGATTGGCAAGGAATTTTAGGATGCCACAAACAAAACCAAATTTCCTAGACATGAATTGAAAACAAATTCTCCAAAGTTTTTTTTTTTTTTACAAATGATTCATTGCATGGCAATTTCTTCATTTCATTCCTAATTGACGAATGAATTAGATCAAACAACTAACCTAGATTGTCATGGACGGACCAAAAGTAAATTGCATAGCATAACGGTAGAAGACTTACTTCACCAAGGAGAATCAATGCAATCACATAGACATGCGCATGGTAAGTGGCTCGATTTCTACTCTAGACAGGCTTAGCAAAGTGGAGCTTAAAGGGTGGGACGACTAGTTGCAGCCTCGCGTACTAAGTCAAGTCCTCTTAACTCCGGCTCAGTCAAGAATGATACCCCAATGCAACGCAGTCTCGTGGGCAGAGGTAAACATTCTTGACACCAAGAAAGAAACTTTTGGGATTGAGTTGGGCAACCTCTACTACGCGGCCTCGCGGTTGAAGTCATATCCAACTCAATACCATCCTACATATCCTAGTGCGGCCCGGGTCCGACGACAAGTTGTGTGTGCAAAAGTGTAGTGCAAAATGCAAAGCATGCACAACAATTTATATCAAGCAACACTTCATATGTGAAAGTAAACCATACATCCCTACACCTCCCTATAAGACAATGGTTAGCAATCACTACTCCCCTTATACCTCCCAATCTGCAAGAACATTTAACACCTTAAATGTTAGGGACGTACTTGGGATCCTCGCTGCCAAACAAAAATATTTTTGCAAATAAAAGAGAAATTGGCCTAAGTCCACTAAGAGCTTTAACTCAAGTGCCCAATGGAGTCGCCAAGCTGTCGCAACCAATTTTTTGAGTGATCCACCTAAAATTAGGCTAATGGATTGTTAAGCCTAGACTTAACTCGGGTTCTCCCAAGCCCATACCAATTTGCGACTTAAGTTCAAGTTCTTAACATGCAATTGATTTTATCTAGAAGTCGCCACTAATTTAGTTTTTTGTGGGTCGATTAGAAATCCAAGTAAAGTAACGGGAGTTTTACCTTACTCCTATGAACCAGAGACTATGGGTACGGGGACTTGGTTACACTAGATTTCTCTAATGCCTTTTCGGTACCATTCTTTATTTTCCAAAAAAATGTTTTTGAATGCAGCTTGGATTGATTTTAAATCTATTTCCTTAACATGTGAGGCGATCATGCGGGTGCGCAAACCATCAATTTAACACCCAGATAAACAATGAATAAATTGCTAAACTTACCTCAAAGCAACGAAAGCATTTGCAATGTTAAATCAGAATTCACATCAACAACCCTAGATATGATTTCTAATTAACATGCAATTTTTTTTTTGTTTTCACTTAATTAATGAAAATTATACGAATACTACAACCACTAAATGACATGCATTTCATGAATCTAATCCTAATGACGTGCACATGACATTTTTTCTTTCTTCTTTCTTTTCCTTAAAAGAATGCAATTTATCCAAGAAAATAAAACTAATTTATTCTAAGACATTTTTGTATTTTTCAAGAAATTCGAAATTAAAAAAAAATGAAAATTATCTAACTAAATTAAGATGCTATTTAATTTGCATTAGGAATTAGGTTAAGCTAAATCCTAATTTAACTAAGATATTATCTTAAGTTAGCAATTTCTAACCTAAGATGCAATCTATCTAAAAAACCAACCTAAACTAAAAATGAAATATGCAATTTTATCCTAATGTGCAATGACGTACAAAGGATGCCCTAATTCTACATGACATATGCATGCTGATTTTTGTTGTTGTTGTTTTTTATTATTATTATTAATTTCGAAATTAAAAAATGTCAAATAATTAAAGATGCAATTTGAGCTAATGAAACGAAAATCTAACATCCTATTTTTTATTTCGAAAATTCATGATAAATAAAATGCTTAGTCTAAATATGCAAATAACCCTAAAGCATGCAACATTCTAATGTGAACATAATCTAGCTCAAACATATTTCAAGATGAATAAAACAATCAAGACGAGACAAGCACCCAGCCATTCATAATCATCAAAGATATCATATATCATTCAGATCAAGGAATAATATCTCACTAATAAAATTGATAAATTTATCTTAAGCCTTAAAGATTAAAATATCAATTTTATTCCCGCTTGATTAATTATTCTATCTAAAGCCTTATAGATGGAATAAAAAACCCAGGTGCGGTTGCGAATCATGAAATATATCCCAATGAATATTATACCTCTTCAATTAGATATCAATCTCATCAATCTAGGCAATATGATGTTTAAATCAAATTAAGATGAGATTTTTTTACCTAATTGCCGAAAGCATTCCAAATTCGAATTTGTCAATGGACGGCTTGCGGGGGAACTTGACCGAACAAGGCTAAGGCTCTTGGAGCAGGCTGGTCACGTGGTGGTTCATAATGATACTGGTCAATGGGTTTTACTCTAATGGGAGGAGAAGATTGCCTATTGCCAAATTCAAGCATTGCTTGGATTTGATTAATGTTTGTTGCAACTGAGTTTTACTCTAATGGGAGGAGAAGATTGTTTGTTACTTATGTAGAATTCAAGCCAAGGTGGAGATTTGTTGAGTATGTCTTGAATTTTTTTTATGAGCTTGGGCCTATATTAGGGCTTGGGGACAACATGAACATTGTTTTTCTCAAGTTATTAGGTTTAAGAAATTGAGACACAAAGAGTTTTAGGTTTTTTCATAATCGCCTTTTGTAATCCTTGAAATTCTATAGTGGATTTTGCTTCTCCTTCCCTTGTGATTTTTTTTCCCGCAAGGGTTTTCACGTAAATCCGGTATTATTTTATTCTTATAGGTTCCAATTTCGTTTTAGTTTCTAGATATGCCATAACAATTTCTAACAACTTATCCTTACCATTCAACGCCTTGACCAAACCTTGAGTCATTAATAGCACGCATATCTTATCTTAATGCTCTTCAATCCAAAGTTATTATTTTATTTAAACTTCTCAATTTCTATTTTTGCTCTAGACACAATTGTAGTAACAAAATCTCAAGACAGTAATTAGACAAGCTATATGCTCAATTAGCCACAAAAAATCCTTACTCTAATTCTGATATGAAATATTATCAAATAATGTGAAAATTAATGAATCTTGCAATTCAAATCTAGCACAGGATAACAAAATTACTAGAGAAATAACGAGGAATGATGAAAAACATGAGCAATTTATGTGCTTCAACCGTGTGTCAGTATCTACTCTTTAGAGAGTCTGCTGTAACTAATCGACTATAATTCAAAGAATTATAGAATTACAATTGCTTAATCAAGTATTTCCCAACCTTAGTTACACCCAAACCCATATTGTTTAGTCTCACATAATTGTCCGATAAAATAAATTACAGAGAATTACCTCACGGCTTCCCAATACTCACGATTTCAGTAAAGTAAGTGATCTCAATTGGATGTGCTGCATAAACTACATAATGAAATCTACGAAGAAGAAGCTGCAAATATTCAAATTGCTCTTGGACTTTTTCTTTTTGGTGCCGTTATTGAACCACTTCTTGAATTATTTACAGACTCTGGCCACCAACACAAGGCAGAAGATCAAGAACCCACGAATTGAAAATATATTCAAACAAAACAGGACATCATTTTCCTCTCAAAGTTGGACTCCAATAATTAACAGGAAACATGGGTTTCCATGGCACGCGTTATGACGTGCATAAAGATCCAATTTCTGGACTTCCCTTTAATCAATTAGGCTTCCTTAAAATTCATCTTAAATGGACTTCATTCGAGAATTCAAACTCGAGATATATCCTAAAATTACTCAAAGCTCGGCCTGCCTATTAAGCCTGTTAAACAGGTGGGCCGGGAAGATTAGTATATATCATCAGTTCAGTAATTGAATTTCTTGTTGAATGCAAAGAAAAAGGTAATGTAGCAATAACATTCATCCATGGACACACAGGAGGTACATATCACAACATATTTTGTATTGTTGAAAGCCATTAGTTATGAAACACGAACATGATGTTTCTTCAACATGTCGTCTCCCTCTAAACATGCATTTATCAACTTTCCCGTTAAAAATTGCTGAGTTTATTTGACCACAAGCAGTGTTATCTTCTATTCATATTTCATATGTCATGCCAACCCTTAAAAGCCTATTTCTTGGGATCGCCATGATTTTCTCGCCTTGCCTGAAATTTTTCCTGAGAAAACTGTAGGCATAGTTGACAATGAACTTCTTGAACAAGGATGACTTCGGCTCCGCGACCACCTCAGCTTCCCCTAGGAGGTACACCGCACCCTTCTCCATTGCTTTCTGCACAAATTGCCTCTCCTCTTCGGCCGATTGGATCGAACTGAACACAGTTCGATTGGAAGAATTCGTCGACTTGACTATTTTTATTGATTGGATAGAATTGGAAGAGAGATTCGACAGGCTTGGCTGCGGCAGCAACTCTTCCATTTGGACGGTTGATCCCTTGGCCTGTCCAACTTCTGCTAGCAATGTCGAATGTGGTATACTGTCGTTGGCCGTTTCATCCTTTCGGTTGTGATCATTGTTCTCAGCCTCGAGCAAGAAGTACTCATGCCGAATGAATTCCTTCAAGTTGTCCACCAATTGGTGCTCGAACTCATGCGGCTCCTCCATCTTGTCCTTGTATCCATACCGCACAACACATCGGAACATCCTGAAGCCCCTCGGCTCGACCTGCCTGAACAAGAACCGCTCCTCAAGCGCGACCTTGCTGATCGGGAGGTTCTTGATTGAGACGAGGACTATAACTGAGTGGATAGACGAAATATTTTCCACAAAATGCGATAAAATTGGAGGAATGCCCTGAACAAGCTCGGAGTAGAGGAGGGCGACCCCGGGGACACGGTTGATGCTTGGGTTTATAGCGAGATCTCTGATGAACTCGGCTGAGACCTTGTTGTTAAGCTCATACATGTACCGTTCCTTGTGGACGTAATGCCAGATGATCATGACGGTCATGAGAATGGCCGAAAACACGAGCGGCAGGAAACCACCCTGTATGAACTTGTAGAAGACCGATGAGAGATAGAGCACTTCGATCGAACCAAAGACGGTGAAGAAGAGCACGATCCACCATATGCTTGTCTTCCATATCACGAGCATGATGAGAGTGAGCATGCTAGTCGTGATCACCATGACGCTCACCACAGCAATTCCTGCAACCAAACATTCGCGAGACAAATTAAATTATGAAAGCCACAAAATTAGGTCCAGTTAGACTATTTCGATGGCGCCGGATCAAATTAACGTAAAGTCGTTAGAACTTAGAAGTTCCAAATGGAAAGGAAAGCAAATCAATTCGTCGTGGAAGCCTCGCACTTTGGACTTACCATAGGCGTGGCCGATGTTGGTTGTTGTCTGGAAGCCGGCAGTGACCAAGATGCAGGCGAGCATGAGCATGTAGTTCACCTCCGGTATGTAAACCTGGCCCTCGTACTTGGCCGATGTGTGAACCACCTTGACCCTTGGGAAGCAGCCCAAGCTCAGCGACTGCGAGATGATGGAGAACGCCCCGGAGATCATTGCTTGGCTCGCGATGATTGACGCAGCGACCGCCACCACGAACGTTGGCCAGTACAACGGTCCTGCTCATTGATCAACAGGATTCACAAGACGATACGAAACATAGGCTCATTTGTACTGCAGGCATGAGGCCTTACAGTCTTTTGCCATCTCATCCTAAGACATCGCGTGCGATTTTACCTACGGGAGCTTAATTCGGGTCAATTTTCTAAGTCCCGATCATGCAAACCATACTAATAATTTTTCTTCGCTAGGTTATATAAATTATGAAATTAGAATCAGGCGTTGTATTCTAATTTTACGTACCTGGGACTGAGTTATAGAATGTATCGGCAAAATGGTCAGGGTGCTTCATGAGATAAGCTGCTTGTCCACAATATGCGGCCAAAATTGCAGGACATACCAGGCAAGAGAAGCTGATCTGCATCAATTGTACACCCAAATAATCAAACTCGACCATGGGAACACTTTGTTACTAGCCATGCATTTAGGATCGCGGGACATAAATATATCGCTTGAGGATCTTTTAAAGACAGAAAGGATTAATACTAATCGTTTAAAAAAGAAGGATTAATACTAAGAAAAATTCTAAACTAGTACACTTATAACAAACTTATCCAAAATTAATTTTTAAACTCCAAACAGTTACACCTAAGAAAAATTTACCCATAAGTAATATTTTGACTGTAATAGTAATATTTTGACTGTAAAAAACCGCAAGCTGGTATATTTGTGATAAACGGATGGTAAATCGGTACACCCATCAGTTACAATATGATATCCAACTCAGCAATTTGTTGGCAAAATTTAACGAAAACTAATAAAGAGTAAGTTTGTTATAGGTGTACCGGTTTGAGATTTTTTGTGGTTAACAAATTAGTTTGTGATAAATTTATTACAATTGTATTAGTTTGAGGCTTTTCGTAGTATTAATCCAAAAAGAAAATGTTGAGTTTGAAACTTTCAATTGTGTGGTTCATTGAAAAGAGAACAAATTCCGTGCTCGGTAAGCAATATTTTGTTATTAGCATTCTTTCCTCGAGGGACGAAGTCACGGAGACGAGAAGGGGGAAAAAAGAAAAAACAATAAACAAAGCACAATCAATAAATTATTCCTAAAGAAGTCAACGGGAGCCTCCCTCTGTTAAAAGTTTAGGAAAAGGAAATTGTATCTCCTTACTTGGATTGCTGGAACATTGAAATGACCCAGATCGGCAAACATGGCCTCAGTGCCTGATTCAATTGAACCATCCATATCAATGAGCTTAAAATTGTTACCAACTTGTTTACCTGGAAAAACACACACGAACATATGACACGCAGACCTGTAATGCAGAGGAGGACCCCGCCGAGCGAGACCCAGGCTTGCTTCCCGTTGCGGTTGAAGTAGTCGACAATGTACTTAGGGTTGAAGGCACGCAACACGCCGATGTCGTACTTGAACAGGTTGAAGAGCCCGATCCCACCAATGAACATGAACCAGACCAAGATGATGGGCGCGAATATGAACCCGACCTTGTCCGTCCCAAACCTCTGGATGCTGAAAAGAAGTATCAGGATCGCCACCGATATCCCCACCACCGCGCCTGCATGTCCATACATCATATACGTTTATTGAAGGGAGTTACTTATGGTTTTTAGAAGCACATTTGTATCACCAATTTACCAATGATGAAGCACCGTATTTTTACCTGTGCCCAGTGACTTGATCCCGCTCACTGCTGAAAGAACTGCAGGAACCCAAAAGAGAGGGAAAAAAAGGACCAGAGATTTAATCTTAGTTTCCATGGTGCAAAATATATTTCCGTCTATATTATTTTGTAATGAAGTATAAGAAATTATCAGTTTTCACTGAGTGGAAGTCTCAATCATAATATTGGCAAAGTTGTCTCGTATTACGCACCATCAGGAGTCATTGATTTTCCTTTTTCGAATGATTTCCAGATATATCAATTTGAATTTCATTCAACTATGAAGACATGAAAACAAAAACCTGCGACACATCTGTTATCCGGTACATGAATTGTGCATGGGTAACGAGAAAGAATTCTTCGAAAGGGGTTTGATGATAAATAGTGAGAAAGGACACGGATTTAAACCTGAAATAGATGGAGTCAGAATACCGTCACCAATGACCATTGAAGTGCCCATGATAGTGACGAGAAAGAGCATGATTTTGGCGATCCTGCTGTTCTCCAGCATCTCCTTGATCTTCTGAGACCGTCGCAGCTGGTTAGATGGAGGGTCGAGCTTGTAGTTCGAAACTTCTCGGTCCTCCGGCTGTTGATTGGGGATCAAGCTCACTTTCGCGTACCTACATATTAGAGAGTACAATGCAAAAGTCCCTCCTGCATACACACAAGGCACACCAATCAGAATTGCGGAAATCAAGTCATTGGTAGCCACGAAAAAGAAGAAATTGCTAAAATAATATATTATTGGCATGTGAACCTACAATAATTGGTCATGTACATATCCTGATAATATTAAGTATGTGAAGCAAAATAGAGATAAAATAGCATACCGTCGCCATTGTCATTGGCCAAGAGGACAATGAAGACGTACTTGAGCATGGAGATTAGGACAATCGTGTAGATAATTAGCGATAGAACCCCGAGAATGTCTTGAGTGTTGTTAATTTTGTCTGTAAATGTGCTCCCGAACACGTAGAGTGGAGATGTCCCTATGTCACCGTACACAACTCCTATGCTTTGAAATGCCAAACTCAACGTTCTTTGCCAATTCACCTACAAATAATTTATTTATCACTTCAATCGCAAAAACAAATATACCTGCTTATTCAAGGAGAAAAAAAGTTTTCACTATCTATCGATATTTGTGATCGACATGATGCAATAATTGTTCAAAGGTCCGTTATAGTAAAATGGAGGCATTCATACTTCAAGAAGGACTATGGAGAAACTCCAAGCACTTTTATTTATTTATTGAAATCCACTAATATCAAACAAAGAAAAGGGATATAATTAGCCGACGAAAAATATAGCTCCATGCACCACCTTGGAAGAGTGCAAGTGGGACTTGGAGACTCGACCTGCCTCCAGGTTGAGAGAGTCAACGCGGCGCAGCCTCGCCCACGAGACCTTTCGCTCCTTCATGTTTAGTCTGGTCTTGTTCTCCCCCTCCCTCGCTTCCATCGTGATCTCTGGCTCTTCTTCTTCCTCCAGCGCCACCACCTTCCTCTCCGCCATTTTTTTTTCTCTTCTCGCCGGCCTTTTTTCGCTCTGTTCCTTTCTCTCAACGTTAAGGGATGGTTCCGCACTTTATAAAGCTTCGAGAGTCCTGACGCTTTAACCGCATATTCGGCTGGACAAATCGTGCGAACAGTTTGATGTGGAAAAAAAGGTGATCATTGAGGTTTGTTTATCTCGAAAAATTTGACTTTTTTTTTTGTCGGTGAGACGTGTTTGTTCCGCGTATAGTATCAGGATAATAGGATTTCTATTCAAGGTGACTAGGCCCCATTGATCGATTTGGCAAGTTGCGCGCTTTTGTCGCTTTCCACATATGCTAGCTGAGATAGATTTAGCTATGTACTTTCTCATGAGTCAACTGTCTAAACTTATCTATTACTACTGTAACTACTATCAACTACATTTGTTTTTCCCTTTCCTTTAAGGGGCGGTTTCCAATAATGACATGTATTTTTCTTAGTTCCAAGGTTCTATTCAGAAGAAAGAATGAAAGCCCAATAAGGAAAAGTGCAAGTTGATCACAGCTAAGGGTAGAACCTGGGGAAAACGTTGAGTAATAACTTTAATTGGGGGTCTTTTCTCAAAAGAGGACCAAGACCAAATCTTGTCTCAAATAATATTTTCAAATGACAAACTTAGTTTCCCCGATCAGACAAAGAGCACACGAAACTTACATGATTGTGGAAGGAAGAAGAAAGAAAAGGAAGAAAATATTTCTGAATGAAAATGCCCTAGTCATGTTTTGCCAAGCGTCTTGTGAGTCACACATGTTCATCGACTAGTGAAGTTTTGGTCGGCTTGTCAATTTAAGGCGTTATTTGAGATTAAATTTGCCTCTTCAAGACTTTATCTAGGACGAAATCCATTTTTAGTTATATTTTGGGACAAAGGCCCCACTTCATGTTATTATATGAAATTATTCTATCAAAATTAATTAACTTTATCCAGGGATCTTATGTGCTGGCCCCAATAATCATGGCGCGTCCCCCCAAAAAAAATGTTTTCCCCCTTTTCTTTGTCATTGTTTTAATAATTAAATGACATTGACATATAGAGAGAGAATGTATCGGGTTCTTGTCCATTTGTGGTTTCATAAGAGATAAAATTATATGATTTCACCCGACCGCGAGCAGCAGCATTGGTTGAAAGTCTCTCATTTATTGCTGAGGTTGATAGTTTGAAACCCGCATTTGCTAATGTGTTGTAAGTGGGGGGCCATGGTGTTGAGGTCTTGTGCTAGTCTCCCTTGAGGTATAGTCGCCGTTAAAGTCCGAAGGTCCCATTCCATGTGGGCTGGAGGACGTTGTGACCCCGAATAACACAAGCGAAAGGGGGCTTAGGCAGATACTCAGTTACAAAAAAAAAAAAATATATGATTTCTTCTAATAGCATAAATTATGCGTAATTAAAAAGCTTTTCCTACTTTGAGTTAATTACCTGTGCAGTCACTTACTCCAAACATTTCAAACTATCACACTACAACAAAGTATACCATTGATCTTCACGGTATCATTCTTTCGCTTTAAGTTTTTAGTGCACATTCAATTCAACCTTTTGTCACTTTACTAGGTACAAGTTTTGAGTTGGGGGAATTCTCAACAATGTAACATACAATCAGTCAATCTTTTGATAACATAAGCTTTTGTTTTGTACAACGAGTCAAGTGGCGTATGAGTCTATTTTCACACACATCAATTAGTCCACCTCCTCTGAAGATCTTAAGGGCACTCAATTTTGCGCCCTCTTCAAAAGGGCAGGTGGGCAATCCTCAAGATGTTGCTCAAGCTCCTGCTCCCTCTTCGAAGGCTCACCAGAACCCGCCTCGTTCCTGGGCAGCGGTCACTCGTTCGGCAGCTAAGGGTATGGCTTATCTTTTAAACCCCCTGCAGTTGTTGATAGCAAGAAAGTTGTGCATATCTCCCATGACTTACTGCAGGATGCCCATCCTAAATGGGAGGAATGTCTAGTGGGTTATTTCATTGGTAGGAAGTTGCCGTATAAAATGATAGTGGATGCTCTTAAATATATATGGGGACACCACTTGACGGAAGTCATAGCTGCAGACTTAGGCTTCTATTTCTTTCGAATTCCGGATGATGAATTTAGAAGGACTGTGTTGGAAGGGGGTCCAGTTACTGTTGCCAAACTTCCCCTTATCCTCCACCAATGGCACCCTCTCATGGAACTCAAGAAGTCTGCTCATAACTCTGTTCCAGTGTGGGTTCGTTTTAGAAACCTCCCTGTTTCTCTCTGGTCGGCCTCGGGTATTAGCGCACTAGCAAGTGCAATTGGCAAGCCGCTCTTTGTTGATACCCGAACTGAGCAGATGTCCATGGTAGCTTTTGCTCGTGTTTGTATTGAGATTGATGCCTCTTCTTCCTTTCCTGAGGAAGTTGAATATATTGTGAATGGGGAGTCTCGTTTTATCACAATCTAATTTGAATGGGTTCCAGCTTTGTGCCCCTCCTGTAAATCATTTGGCCATAGATGCCCTGATCCGAATCGACCTGCCCCATCTAAAGCCGGTCCCTCTCGTTCAAAGACCCCTGCTGGGCGTAGTGAATGGCAAGTTGTAAAGGGCAAGAAGAATACTAAAATCTCCCCTGCAGCAGCCCCTCCTTCTCTGCCCTCTGCGATGGTTCCTTATGATCTTGAGCAGTGCCTTCCTCCTGCTCACGTAGATCCACTTGTTCCCCCTGCTCAGTTGAAGATGAAGGAAATTGAAGTCCCATCCTTCGAGCTACTTGCTGGCACCTCCAAGGAGCCCCGTCAGCTGGGTCTAGTACTTGCGGATAACATCGTTATCCCAGAATCTTCTTCCTCGTCTGGGAATGATATTCCTGATGACATCAGATCGGATGCTAGTGATTCGGATACTGCAATGGTTCCATCTTTTATCCCAGAGGAGTCCGTACCTTCTAAGGATATGGAGCCAGCCCCACCTGAAGTTGTCCAGCCAATAGGTGTCCCTGGTGCTTCAAAGTCTAGTGGTGTGGCTATCCCTACTCGCCATAAAGGATCCTTGCGATCTGCAGTTGTGGAGACCAATTTCCCGGATAGCCCCAAACTGGTGCCGCCCTCCATGAAGAAACGGGGTGGCAAGAAGAGGTAACTTTGGCGTATGGAATATTCGTGGACTTGGTGCCACTGTTAAGCAAGCTGAAATTAGATCTTTTGTGAGGACCAATCGACTTTATTGTATTGGTATCTTGGAAACTAAGATTACGTCTACTGCCTTCTCTTTGGTCTCGGATGGCCTCATCCCCGGCTGGCTTTGGTGCTCTAATTATGCTTATTCTCCTAGGGGTAGAGTGTGGGTGGGGTGGAATCCCCTTGAGGCCTCTTTTACTGTGACTTCTTGCTCTTCCCAGGTGATCCATGGTCGGTTGTTATACCTCGCCCGGTATTTCGGTTAGTTTATTTGTAGTCTATGCAGAACATTCTTTTGCTTTGCGTAGACCTCTTTGGGATGACTTGCTCCGGATGAGCCATCTGTTGAGTGATACTCCGTGGATTATAGCGGGCAACTTTAACACATTCGGTATGCCTCTGATAGAGCAGACATATTATCTTACTGGATTCCTGCTTTCAATGATTTTGGGGATTGTCTTATCGAAGCTGGTTTGGATGATCTTAACTATGTTGGATATAGATTTACTTGGGCTGCCTCATCGGGTTCTTCCCGTAAACAACGAAAAATTGATCGGGTTCTTATTAACTCGGCATGGTTGAATGCTTTCTCATTCTCACAGACCTCCTTTTTGCCTCCTGGAATATCTGATCATTCGCCTATGGTTATTCGGATCTATCCAATCCCCAACACCCGTAAGCCGTTCAAATTCTTTAACTTTTGGATGTCTCATCCTACTTTCTTTGATATTGTGGCTGCTGTTTGGAATTCTCCTTTTCCGGGATCTCCTATGTTTGTGCTCTGCAGCAAGCTAAGGGCCCTCAAATGCAGACTTAAAGCTTTGAACAAAGAAAGTTTTGCTGATATTTCCGCCAAGACGAATGAGGCTAGAAAGATGCTCTCTGATGCGCAAGTTGCCTTGCAACTTGATCCTCTTAATCAGGAGCTTGCTGACTTTGAACGAGTTCATTTAAGGAAGTTTGCTGACCTACGACTCCAAGAGGAATCCTTCCTCAGGCAAAAATCCAGACTGCGTTGGCTTAAAGAAGGAGATCGCAACACAAAATTCTTTCATCATTCTGTCAAACGCAATCATCTTCGGAATAGGATTATTACCATTTCCCATGAAGATTCGGTTATTTCTACACCCTCTGATGTTCAACGACTCTTTGTAGCGCATTTTCAGAACCTCCTTGCTGCGAACCCTCCCCAGGAGTTTCCCTCGGTGCAGGATATCTGCGCGAAGCTCATGCATACCTTGGATGCTAACCAAGTCCAGGTTCTTTCTTGCCCCTTCTCGGATGATGAAATTAAGGCCTCTCTTTTTTCACTTGCTAGTGGTAAAGCTCCGGGACCCGACGGATTCAATGTTGATTTTTTTAAGCGATCTTGGGATATAGTGGGCCGATCTGTTATTCTGGCTGTCAAGGACTTCTTTGCCTCGGGCCAGCTCCGAAAGGAATTGAATTCGACAATCTTGACCCTTGTCCCAAAAGTGCCGAATGCTTCCACGGTTAATGATTTTCGCCCCATAGCTTGCTGTAACACGATATATAAATGCATTACCAAGCTCTTGGCAAATAGATTGGCTGTGGTCTTGCCGACCCTTATTAGTCCCTCCCATAGTGCGTTTGTCAAGGGTAGGCGTATTAGTGATAACATCTTATTAGCCCAAGAATTATTTTGCGACTTCCACCATGATCCTTACCTTCCCAAGTGTATTGTTAAAGTGGATTTTTGCAAAGCTTACGACTCTGTTGATTGGACTTTCATTGAGCATACGCTACTTGCGTTTGGGTTTCCCCTTTTCTTTGTGAAGTGTATTATGGAATGCATCAGGACTCCCAAGTTTTCGATTGCTCTTAATGGTGAATTACATGGATTCTTCCCTAGTGGCAGAGGGATCCGTCAGGGAGACCCGATGTCGCCTTATATTTTTACCTTGATTATGGAAGTTTTCTTTGGTATCCTCCATGTCCAAACAAACTTGCGGGAGTTCCAATTCTATTGGCGTTGCAAGCAGACCAGGCTTTCTCACTTATTCTTTGCAGACGATGTCCTCCTTTTCTCTGAAGCCAATTTGACGTCTTTGCAACTTTTACTGGATGTGATTCACGACTTTGCAAATTGGTCTGGTCTCTCCCCGAATCACAATAAAAGTGAAATCTTCATCTCGGGAGGCTCCGACGATTTGAAGACGGCCCTGGTGAGTGCCTCTGGCTTTCAGCTGGGTTCTCTTCCTTTTAGGTATTTGGGTGTTCCTATTATATCGTCCAGACTTCGTAAGGAGGACTGTGTTTCTTTAGTTAATTCTATCACCTCGAGAGTCCAATCCTGGACCGATCGGTTCCTATCATTAGCGGGTAGACTACAGTTAATCAGATCGGTTTTACATGCTATCCAGGTTTATTGGTCTAATGTTTTTATCCTCCCCACGTCTGTCCTTAATCAGATCGAGCAGATTTTTAGACAATTCCTTTGGCGAGGCCCCACCATGGGCCCGGGGGGCGCCAAGGTTGCCTGGGATGATGTCTGTTTACCTAAAGAGGAATGTGGCTTGGGTATTAGATCCCTTAGAGTGAGCAACATAGCTTCTATGTTGAAACACATTTGGTTCTTATTCTCGGATAAAGAATCGCTTTGGTGCAAATGGATCCACTCGGTATTTCTAAAGAGAAAGAACTTTTGGGTTGTTTCGGCCCCTACTTTTGCTTCTTCGCCATGGAAGAAATTGCTAGGCCTTAGACCTTTGGTTCAGACTTACTTTAAATGGCGCATAGGCAATGGACAGGAAGTCTCCTTTTGGTTCGACCATTGGCATGCTAAGGGACCGCTCTATAAGCTCTTCTCCGATCGAGATATTTATTGTTCGGCTATCCCCCGTAATGCCTCTGTTGCTGATGTTATCTCCAAGTTGCCTTTTCCCCCGTCTAATGTGTCCACCGCCATGGCGAGCTGGACAGATGCTTTGCCCCTTCTTGCTGATTCCTCGGATCAGTTTCTTTGCATCCCAGGCCTCGAGTACCTTCTCCTCAGCGTCTGCCTGGAATCTCTTCAGACCGAGAGGAGCCGTTGCCCCCTGGGCGAATTTCATTTGGGACCCTGGCCTGCCCCCTCGATATCAGACCCATTTATGGCTCACTGCTCGTAATCGACTACCGACCCAGGTATTCTTATTAGCTTATAATCGTATTGAGGATTCAAACGTGCTTTCGCTCCTTGAGGCCGGATTCTATTGATCACCTTTACTTTGGCTGTTCCACTACTTGTATACTTGCTTTGTTTTGGGCTGATAAATGTAATATCTCCTGGAGGAACTGTGATTGGAAAGCAAATTTAGCTTGGGTGAGCACGCACCTTTGTAATCCTTCTTTCCACCATGCACTTCCTCGGTTTGCCTTTGCAGCTTTGTGCTATCTTATTTGGAAGGCTAGGAATAATATTATTTTCCGCAACCACAAGTTATTCCTCCCCTCGCTCAAGGAACACTTGTATAAGGCGGTTAAGGACTGGGCCCTCACATGCTCAGGGGTCCCTGATAATCCTCATAACTGAAGACTTCAACTCAATTGGGGAATCCATGAGTCAATCTTTCTTTGAGTTGCTGCTCTTCTGCTAGTGTGAATTATGGGTCAACCTTGTTCCCTCGGCATCTCACACAGTTTGTGCGTTCTTCCTCTCGCCCGTGCGGTTCGGTGCTTGCACTTCGCCTTTTGGAGTGCCCTTCGGTTTCTACAGGATGCCCTTCCTCTTCTGGTTTATGAGGGTTGTTCCGTTGAAGCTGCCGCCCTTCCTGCTCATGCCCAGCTCGCTTTCGACCTTCTTCCTCTTTGGTGGAAGCTTGCTGTTGTTTCGTGCTCCTCCTCTTAGCTTTGCTTTGTTCCTTTTGGCCGTCTGTTTGGCCTCTTTTCTTCTTGCTTGTTTCTCTCTAGTGTTGTTTAGTGTTGTTCTTCTTTCTTTCTTGTTGCCTGGCACCCTTTCACTCGGTTAGACATGTTGTCTTCTCTTAGTGCAAGTTGGAACCGGGCCTTTCTCCTTCTGTTTGTCCAGCTTTGTGCTGCGTCTTTGCATTAGTCTTTATATATACTTACCCTTTACCAAAAAAAAAAAAACAAGGACTTTGATAAAAAAAATCATGAGAATGGGCAAACTCCCCCGCCATCTAGGTCAAAAACACGTTGATTCTTAAGACAAAACTAATTACACCGATAAATACGTTATTTGGAAAATTGAAAATGACCATGTGTAATTTGCAAAATTCGAAAAGCCCCACATTGGTAATCATGAAAACCATTTCATTTACCTTAGAGGACATTACTATTTTTAATAGTATAAGCTTTTCCTTTTATAATGAATCAAATGTTGTTTGAGCCTACTTAAGTACATCTCGACTGTTCCACCTCTCAAAGGGATTTATGTCCGTAGTCCCCTAAGTTAGTTTGGTGTATTCGAGATTTTACTTATAGAGTGCTCTTTTACATTAATTTGATGTGTGGAGTGCTCTCAATAAGAGTTGAATTTGCGACCGTAAAAATGAGTCAATATGATATTCAAAATGCCCCACGTTGGTAGTCATTCGAGAAATCATAATAATTGTCTTAAGTGGCCCTTCTGAACCAAAAAGAAAACAAAGGGGCCTTAAAAAGCTCTTGGGGTCTGATGAGGTAACATAGTTTTGTCAATGCTACAAAACCATTCAGTTGTCAATTGGATACCTAATTTATATTTCTATTTTCTACACAATTGAAATTTTTTTGCTCTCACTTGCATCAATCTTCAAGTTGTGCTATTACATTGAATTCATGTGCTAATTTAAGTGCCTTAGGATGACGAAGAGCATTTCTTTCACTATCCTACACACTTATATCCTTTGAATAGCCCACTTGAGCCTGCTATTTCATTTCTTTTAAAACCCAAGTCGATGATCATCGCCCACACTGGGGCAAGGCAAGAGACAGATAAAGACCCTTGAAGGTTCGAGTGTCATTTAAAGTATACTTGACACACACATTGTGTGCAAGAACTGAAATCAAAATAGAACTAAGGGGCATGAAAAAGCAGTGTGCCTGGTAAAAGCAAGGCCAATGCCCGTGAAAAGAAGAGAGAAATGACTGATGAATTGGGGGGCATAAAAAAAACAGTGTGCTTGATCGATGCCCATCATCAAAGAAAAAAATGTTGAGAAAAGATCTCCAGTTGAATAATCATTGGCATCAGGTGATAAACTTTTGAGCCAATAATGAAATCTGTCAAGAAGACAATCCATGGTGAAGAAAAACTGGTGGTAATGTCAAGATGATCACCAACTTTGACCCCTATACACATCTTTGAGCCTAACGATCCTTTCGTTTCTCAACCCATGAACCCAGCCTATGTTATGTCCCTTACAAAGTCTCTTCAGATTATGGCACTTGAATTAACATAGGAATTCACATGTTTTAAGCATTGCTCGAAGAAGTGCGAGCAAGATTATTTCTTTATCATTTTGCAGGGTTCTTGACTTGTAAACCCGGAGATATTACAGAATCATTCGTTCAATTTGCTTTTCCTCGAAGAGTCCCTTTGTTAAGCCATTGACCAAGCCTGCATTACAATCATTGACAAAGACCTCTCAGATTGGTAAGGTCTTACTGATTGCAAGAAAATTCGAACTCTTGTTGACAAGATGATGATAAGATCAAGTGATATATTCCCGCATTAATGGTCGGGACAAATAACCCTTCTTAAATGAGAGCGAGTGAAAAAGCCTTTTCACACCAAAAGTGTCTCATTTAGCATGTTCAAGAGATTCACGCTATAACTGAAAATTGTCCTATTGATAATTTTTCCGGTAGAAGCTTGATAAAGCCATCATGCATGGGCCTTCATTGAATTTTTCCTCAAAGACCAAAAAGAATTGTCTTTGAAACCCTGAATTTGTTCAGTCATCTTTGTACTTGATGAGAATTCCAAGTACCAATTTATAAAATGTTTCCAAATGTCTAGTGTGAATTCTAGATATTTGAACTTTTAAACGCTTGACGTGATTTCCAAGTGTTTGTCTTTCCAAACATCTGATGTGATTTACAGACGTTTAGTAAAAGTTTTCAAATGTCTGACATAAGAATCAGATTTTTGAAGTTTCAAGTACTTGATGCAATTTCCAAGTGCTTAGAATCTGATGAGAATTCCAGATCCCTAAAAACTTTGAGACTTTCAATTATCTGAAGGGAGTTCCAGATGATTGACAGGTCTCATCGGAATCATTTCACGCCTAAATCCTCAAAACAGGTATGACAGGTACGTGCTCTTCTTTACATTTGCATTTCATTGGTCATAGGCACATGGAGATCTATGTTCTTGACCAGATCATTGCATTTACATTGCATCCTTTATTCTTAAAAAAAAAAAAAAAAATCAAGTCATTAACATTTGCGTATGCATTTCATATTTCATTTTGCATGGTTTAAATTTAGGTGTCATATATCTTTGAAGGAAACCTCTATGAGCTTCCCTTCAAAGAGGGGCAGCTGTTGACACCTAATTTTGGAAAAATAAAATTGCATTTTGAACAAAAGGAAAATAAGGGGAAGATCAATATGATTTGGTTATGAATGGAAGGTGGGAATTCTGACTAATTATTCTTGCTTCAATTAGATCTTCAAGAAATCAAGAGAATAAAAGTCAAAATGGAAACCAAACCCAAAATTGGTGAGGATAATGGCCAGATTGATAAATCAAAGGGAAAGTATCAAAAGATTATATTCATCAGGTGAACTGCTTGCAAAAATCAAAACGAACTTGGATGGGTTTTTGGTAACATGAGTGAAAAACCGAAATGTTAATTTGCGATGGCAAATCGGGGTTGAAATTCTGTAATTCCCGCAATCAAGGAAGCATAACTTTCTAAAAGACAATAGAGGTTTTCACTATAAAAAGGCAACGGTTCGTGAAAAAAAAAAGGAGGAGAGTGGAGCTCACAAGGGGAAAAAATGGTGAGAAAACGTAGAGAGGTTCGATAGACAATCTCTCAGAGAGGAGGCGATTTTCAAAAAAATTCAGAGCAAAAGTGAGGAAGGTTTTCTCCTTGGTTTCTTTTGAGTTCAATTTTCTTTGGAGAAGAGGCACACACCCTCAGGGATCTCGGACGATGGTGTAGTCTTCTTGACGATGCCCCATGTTCATCATGCTTCATGGATATTGACGACAAGCATAAAGCTAAGTCGAGCTTCCTTTTTTTAAGTTTGATTGTGTGCAATTCCAATTTGCTATTCGCACTAAGGTGATTTTATTTTTTCTTGCCTAGATTAAACTTCTACATCTCCGACAATAATTCCAGCAGCGAGACATCGAAGTGGCCAATGTACCTAAGCGCCGATTGCCATCCAATGATTGCCACTCCATATTTTTGGTATTTACTTTGTTTTGTTCTGATGTTGTGGTCACAGGCAATTCAATGCCGAACAAAAGACCACACAATTCCATATTCCACCATAATTGACAAGAGAGAGACGACAAGAGAAGGGGGACGTCCACTCAAAAAGTTCTCGGAGGAGACTAGCAAATGATCAAATCAAGAACTAGCCATATGCCCACCAATGCTGCTGCAATTCCCCTCCTTTAGTTTTATTTTTATTTCTTTCTTTTGCTTATTTTATGTTATTTTATTGTGTTTTAAATTTTGTTATTATTGTTTAAGTTAGAATATGGTTTGTCAATGTTAATATTTGTGCATTTTGTATGCATTATCTGTAGGGATTTTGTCCGAAATTAATGTAATTATTAATTTGATCCGAGAGACATCGGATCATTTTTTTTTAATTATATTAATTTTTGGGCTTTTTGGTGAAATTTCAATTGTTAAATCACAATAATTATTTAATTTGGTCAGTAAGACTTCGGATCAGATTTGTAATTGTTTTGATCTCCTTGTTGTGACAATTAGGGTTAGAATAACCGTTAATTTGACCTGTGAGACAATAGGTTATTTTTTCGATTATTTTAATCCTTTCTTGCTTTATTTTGTTGATAGTTTAGATTTAATATTTATTTAATAATTAATTATTTAAAAAAAAATCAAAATTCTGCATGAGCATATAGGTTTAGTAAATCAGACATGTAGGATTAGGTTTTTGAAATTTTCGTCATCTAGTGATTGTTGCTAAGTTCATTGCTCGTCATTAGAACTAAGTCATTTGATTAAATTGCATATTTAATTGTTGCATTTCTTTAATTTCGAATTTCATGGAAAATACAAAAATTTAGAATAAATTCATTTCATGCTTTAGGATGAATTGCATGCTTATTCATGTTATATAGTTTAGGTCATATTGCCACGTCATATCATTTCATGTTAAATTAGTAGCATGCATTGCTCGACTTTCATTAAATAAAGTGAAAACAAAAATTGAGTGATTGCTTATTAATTAGAAATCATATCTAGTATTATTGATATGAATTCTGACCTAACAATGCAGTTGCTTTCGTTGCTTTGAGGTAAGTCCTGCATTATTTTATTCGCTTTCTCGGGTGTTAAATTGGCGGTTTGTGCACTCGCATGATCACCTCACATGTTAGGAAAATGAATTAAAATCAAATCAAGGTGCCTGCAAAATATTTTTGAAAATTAAAAAGAAATAGTACCGAAAGGGCACTAGGATAGTCTAGTGTAACCAAGTCCCCGTACCCTTAGTCTCTCGTTCGTAGGAGTAAAATAATTCTCCCATTATTTTGCTTAGGTGTCTAATCGACCTACCAAAAACATATTAGTGGCGACTCCTAGATAGTATTTTGCATGTTTAAAAAGTTTAGACTCAAGTCGCGATTTGGTATGGGCTTGGGAGAGCCCGAGCTAAGTTTTAAAAACTTAACAGTCCATTAACCTAATTTTAGGTGGCAAAACCCGAAAAAATTATGTCGCGACAAGCCTACTCTTTCTAATGTACTTGTCACACAAGGGTTCTAGCCCCACAAAAAGAATTGAGGTTGACCTTCGCATAAAAGAAATAATGTCAGATGACAACGATATCATTTTCGTAAAGTTATGTGGCCAAATTTTATTGCATACTTCATCCAATTGGTTTGAATGCGACAAATTTTGTATTTGAAGTGCACCACCTCTATATAGAGGAGTCTTTGAAATCGCTCGTCTTTTAATTATGGAGAGTTATCTAATGTTAATTGATTTGACTATTTACATGGATAAGTGAGGAATGAGGATTAGTTGGGCCGAATATATAAGGTGTGTCACAATATTGTCTTGTAATCTAATTCCCTAAAATAATCATTATTTTTTTGATGAGGCTCAAGATTATTCAAAGAGAAAAATTACTTTTGTCAAGCAATTCTTTTTTATTAAAAATTGCATAAAACCCCTCCCGAACTTTCAGGCTAGTGTGCGTTTTGTTCCGAACAATGACATCTACCCTAAACTTTCACTTTGTTTTAGGTGATGAAATTTGAGTGCAATATTCTTGAAAATTTTAAATTTCTGCGAGATGAAAAGAAAAGAGAGAATTTAGAACTCGGAGTATCTTCCTGCCATTTCCTTCACCTGGGGTCTCCCAAGGCCTTTTATGAGTATGTTCCTCCTAAATTGATCTTATATAATTCGCCGACGAACTCACATAATCCAAATGGCACAATATTCTCTACACTTTTTTAAAAAAAAATAAATAAATGGAGTTTGTCTGATGTATTTTAAAAAAGGGTAAGGGGAAATTCTAAGGGTCGTCAAAGAATTACAGAAAATGATTAAGAGCATGGCCTTTGTCCAAATCTCCGCATGCACGCTCAAAACTGAATAAATCCATCCCTAATTGAGAACTTCGCCAAAACCCAAAAATGGGAAGAGGCGTTGCGCAGTGCCTGCGGATAACAATTGACCAAGCAAAGTAGATTAATTATTAGTTCAAAAAAAAAAAGCAGATTAATTATTATAAACGTTTGACAGCGAACTTCATTATTAAATTTGCATTATCGCGACATAGTCGTAGCACTCATTGTCGGTTTTAAATTACGGTTATCCAAGTGCACAGCGAGAGTGATCAAATCATGCGTCCAAAGTCAACCTCCGTACGCTACTGGACAGGCGAGTTGAGATTCTAAATTCACGGAACATGGATGGATATTGGATCGTCATACGCCATGCCTAGTTGACTTTTAGGCAAGTGACATGTCGGGATACGTGCTGCCTTGTCCATTTGTACTTAAATTAAATTACCTATATTGAACTATACAATCATTCAGTAGAAAAAATAAACCTAAATGGTTCTACGAATTCTCACTTTAATTGAATGTGTGTATTTGTTTCGCGAAAAGTGTGTGGCGAAAAGTGAGTAATTTAAAATTTGATTCTAGTATCATTTAAAATAATTAGTTAATGAAGAATTTTGTTATTATCGACAATAATTTATGACTTAATAATTTCAGGAATAATTCATTCATTTTTGTAAGCATTCCAAATGATCATTTTTAAGGAAATATTTATGAAATCATTTAATTTCCGTAAAACAAACAAACTATAAGTGATAATTAAAGTTACATTAGCATCCCAAATAAAGTTGGTGTGAATTAAAACAGTACTCCATAACAATGAAGGATAAAAAATGCCCATCTTATTTTAAGGATTAAACGGTTTAAATTGTAAAGTCAAAGGTGGATTGCACCATAGCACATCCTTGACAGTTGCATATAACTAGTAAGCTACCCGTGCTTGCACGAGTTCCAGTTTACTCATTCTTTTTCCTAATATGAGAATATATATATTTACTCTAATTAGCATATAGTTATATTTAGCATACAAACTTACTATATCTGAATTTTACGCTTGGGTGTAGTTTATATCTCTTGCAAAAATTAGTGATCCAACACAATTGTAAATAGAACAAAAAAATAAATTGAACATTGGATTTATGTGATTTGTCTGGTATGAGCTGCTCCATAGGAAAAGCAATACAAGATTCCATTATAGATCAAGCAGTCCAATAGATAATAGGACCACACTTGAACATTCTAAATGTTTCTCAGCCCATAATTAAACACTATAATTTATATAGTATTAACTCTCATAATTTCTCGCATGATAATTTCTCAATCTTACAAAATAATACACAAATCTTATCACAATATCTATTGACTTGAACATTTACAATTTCTTCGGGACGTAATTCATGAGAGCACCGCTAAATTAATTGTTTTGGCTAAAAAGCTCCCCATTCACTAAGGGTCAAAAACCAAAACGCCATGTCTGTGCATATATATATATGTATGTATCGAAAAAAGAAAACCTCTTCTAGCTTACTTAAATTAGGAAACCTACTCAAACTGTCCAAGTCCAACATGGAAAGCATTTCAACAATTTCTTGCTTATCCTGGCGTCAAATTAGAAATCATATTTTGATATAGAATTTTTACTTGGATCAATTTTCCTTCACAGGCTTAAACTTAAGACATATTCTCAACAATTTCCAGTTTGGCTCGACATTTGAGTCAAATCACAATCATTTCGCTGGAACTTGATCATTGCTACTCTCCCACGACACCTCATAAGCTTAATCGCCATACCACACTGCACTTGAACTTCCTAATTAAGGACCTTTACCTGCAACTTAAACCCTCCACAAGGATTTGCAGACACGGTCACTTCTATCAAATATAGCAAAACAATTGTGTCAAGGCTAAATATGCGACCTAGAGGAAGAATGTATATGCATTGATAGAATATTAAAAATTATGTGGAAATCAACAGCCAATACTTTGAAATTACAAGAAGCAAATTTTAGAGATATCTGCTTATGCTAATGTGCCATTGATTAAATAAGAACTGAGGCAAGAACAGCACATAACAATATAAAGTGGTTTGGCTTATTCACTAAGCCTACGTTTACTCTCAAGACTAACTATTATGTGTTAAGCTGGATTGTACTAGTAATCACTAAGATAAGTTACAACCAACAAATATTGATCCTATCAGATGATAAATCATGCTATCGGGACTCGGATACTACTATCAAGCTTGTACGCTTAATCTTCTCATGATTATAATGTAGCAAGATTACTACATTGGTGATCTCAAGAGAATGAAACACTATTTGATCAAAATGCAGCGTTGAAAACTTACAACTTACTCTAGATTTTTTGTCCAACCCATTTGACTTCAATGATCTTCTCTTATTAGACATCTTCAGTCATTTTGTTAGGGATTATCCTAAGAAGCAAGAAGCCATCGGGATTCTTCACTAATTGTTGTTCAGAAGCTAGACTATCTATACAGTCATTTTCTATGAACATTAACAAGCTTCCTCGAAATAGGTCCTGCGCTATTGCTCTTCACTTTGAAAATTCTGACAAAAGCTATTTACCGTTCTCTGACGATTTCCAATTCTCCTGCTATGTTAGTCCAGCTACCAATAGCTATATTTAAGTCTCCACAAACATCCTCAAATGATCATTATCCAGCATCATCAACCTCAACTATATAGAAATCGTCAAAAGCCAATTATCATAGTTAGTTGGTGATATTTACGGCCAACCATCTTGTGATCTCCTTCCAATGAAAATACATCACAGATACCACGTAGTCTCGAATAATCAGCATGAACATATGCAATTATTCTATTAAATATTATTCCAATGATATTTTTGGGACCATTAAAATTTCTAAGGATTTTTCCAACAACTTCCCCATTTTTTTATGATGAGAAAACTATCTCGTAAATCTGATAAAAACATTTGTATTGAATTTGCAAGCAAAGTAAATGTTTGCAGAAGTGATAATTATCAGTCTAGCGTAACTAAGTTGATTATAGGATCTTCAAATGATTTTCAATGAACTCAGAGATGAATTCTAGAAGAGTTTGAGTGACATGATCAATAAGCTTCACACTCCTTGATTAGCAATATTCTTATGATAAATAAAAAAAAAAAGATGACGAATAAAATAGGTATGAAATTCATCAAAAGACAAGTTTGGGGAGACAACATGTTAACAAATTGAATACACTATTAATATGTGCAGTTACTTATTGCTTTCCCTATCTTAGTGATATCATTTCAGATTATCACAAGACATCACCATATATACGGATTATCAACGCATTTGATCATTCTCCATATTTTAGTTAATCATAGCAATTATCACATCTCAGCCATTTTCTCCCCCTTTTGTCATTAGCAAAAATAACATAAGTAGTATGCAAAAGATAGTTCTATTAAGTTTGAATAGAAGCATACATCAGCCAATAGCAACTGTTCAAGAAACAAAGGCGAGCAAGCACGAAACATAGTAAAATCTAAGGTTGGGGCGAGCAATTGCGTTGCTGAGAAGGGATAGATAGTAGGCGGAGATAATTCTAGGTTGGTTAAAGAGGGTTGTAACAGTTCAGGGTTGGAATGGTTCGCTCTGCTTTCACAAGATATTTCTAATGGAAGCGATTAAAGTCATTAATTCCTGAACATCCACTTGGACTTGCACAAGAGCAGGAGAGACAGGTAGACCCACAGGAGATGGTGATCTTTCAAGATAGGGTGGATGAGCAGTTTACTACATCTGCACAAGCACGGGTGCCTTGGCCGATAGAAATCACCTCATTCCTAGGGTCGATCCATCTTTCCGTAGACATTCTTAACATCATCTTTTTCAGCGTTTCCTTCCCAATTTCAATATTGACCAAGCTCTGGTCAGCAACGTTAGCAAAATCAATACCATTGGACCGCATGATTTGAGTGATGAGCACGCCATAAGGAAGCTTGCCAACTTTTTATTGGAGAAACATCCCTAAAAATTTTGATGATCACCAAACTATCCATAGAATAATATTTACTATAATAGGATAATGTTTAGTCTCACAATTCCTATGAAATAATTTTTCAATCTTATAAAAATATATAAAATGAAACCATAAGACCTATTGACTTAACACATTTTTACATTATAGCCAAAAGCTTTCTGCCATTTTGGGATACATATCTATATCCAATATAGGAAATCCCTTTTATCTGACTCAACCTAGGATCCAACTCCCAAGATGGAAAGTATTGCACATAATTTCTTAGGGTGTGTTTGGGAGTGGCTTTTCCAAGCCACTTTGGGCATCCAAAATCCTCTGGCCTAAAAAAATGGTGTTTGGGAAATTTTTTTGCAAAGATGATTGAGGGAAAGTAGGCCTTTGGAAGGTTGAAAGTTCAAGGCAGATATGAGGCTGCCTTGGGCATTTAGCCTTCTCGGCATGCTTAGAGGGAAATAAGACAAAAATTTTCTTCCAAAAATATCCTCATTAACATTTAGTTTTTCTAGTTTTGTCCTCATGACTATTCACCTTTTTCTCCATTGAGGTTGGCCGGCGAAGTTGCGTGGGGCTGTGAGGGGCCAGCAACAGGTTGGAGAGAGGTCAACGTGAGGTTGATGTGGTCATGGTGACCGTTGCCGATCAGTCGTGAGAACTCGATGACCCCCCGCGAGTCGTATCGTCTTGACCTAGATTTGGGTCAAATGACCTCTATGAAGAGGTCACGCGACCTCCGGTGACTCAGATTTGGGTTGCCTAATTCATCACGAGCCAACAGTTCGGTGGTGGTGAAGAACCGAGACTTGGAGAGGTCGAGGGAGCGGAGGGCATCCCCGTGGGCGGTGACGATAATGGCGAGGTAGGCGTCGATGATGTAGGGTCAGAGGGAGAGGTTGAGGGCGGCAACATTAGGGTAGCGCACAAGGGCGATGGGGAGGTGCTCGATGCTGAGGGGGTGGAGGGACTCTCAATGCTAGGACTTGACGGTGTGAAAAGAGCAGTAGACGAGGGAGAGGGACTTGCAGTAAAGTAGGTCCCGGTCGGGGGAGTTGAGGATTAGGAACACAATCTCCTTAGAGAGGAGGTTGAAGAGCGCGTGGCCCTCCGGCGCCGAGACGGTCGGGCTTTTGCTTCTTCATGGTCCTCGAGAAAAGAGATTGAGAGATGGTGGAGAAGAAGATGGAGGAGAAGATGATGGTGGTTAAGATGAAGATGAGGAGAAGATGTTGTGATGATGAGTTTGATAGTGTGACCTCCATGGCACACGACCAGGCGGCCCTTGCTGAGGTCACGTGACCTCAGGCGGCCTTCACTTGGGTTGCACGACCTTCGCCGAGGGTCGCCAACCCTAAGCGGCCCTCGTCGGTGGTCTCCGGTGGTCAACTGAGGTCTTGCAACCCGAGACATCGGCCGCCGGCAACAGATTTCGATCACCGATGACTGCTTGCCCTTCATCGACCAATTTTTTTTTCTTTTTTTTGCATCACAATAATCATTTGTAAATGTAAATTTCTCCAAATACTATTGTACTCAAAAGTACTTCATAATGGACTTTTAGATTAAAATTATGCAAACGTCTTTAACTTAAAGTCCTTAGTATTTTCTCAAAGGCTTTTCCCAAAAGTCTAATCAAATGCACCTTTACTTGTTCAGGTGTCAAACCACAAGTTCTATTTGGATCGGGTTCCTTCATGGGCTCAAAATCAAAAAATATTATCTACAATATCAAAAGTCAAAGTATTTTGAGGACGAGTCTAATATACTATAAAGTGTTGATGAATTCAAAAGACGAAAATATTTCTATATTATTGAAATAATTAAGCTCGTCAAGTTTTACCATGTATCTAGAGCTGTCTAAAAATATAGAAATAGTGAATTGGACATATTTAGTTTGAATGTAGTGCAATAGGCAAAAATCTTTAGAAAATGCAGCAAATACGTTCAATTGGTCCAGTATACGTGTATTGTCATAGTCATATATCGAAGTGTTAGGACAAATACAAAATGAACATTTTAATTTTATGATAGATCTCATCTATTTTATGGACGAATATTCTAAAGATACCATGATTAAATATATAAACCACACTAAACTAATCAATTAACCACAGATAAACTATGGTTACGTGAATTAAACCACCGTAAAGCCTAAACATGCGATTTTGACCCAAAACGCATCCTAATGTAAAAGGGGACGTCCTAAGACCCTCATTGGAGTCAAATAAGAACCCTAGACCTGCTTTTTCAGCATGCTAAAGCCCATGGACGGCAGGCTTGAATCACTTATTTGAGCCCCCAATACACTTGATAATGCTAGGAAATTTCTCAAATGACATACTAAGGTAAAAGAGATTCTCCGTGTTTGCCTAGAGCCCTCAAATTGATCGTAATGAGTCCCAGAGTCCGCTGTTCAACACACTAAAGGTGCTGGACAGCGAGCGTTCAGTGCTCATTTTTTGTTCAAATGGCACGGTTGTCATGGAAAAATCCCAAGGCAATCCTGAGGCCTAATATCATGTGAAATTATGTGAACAGCACTAATGGAACTCGAAATCAAGCCATTAACATGTAATAAACATCTAGAGTGGTTCAATGTAAGATAATGACAAAAGCTTTATTTTAGCATACAATTTAACTTTAACTTGAATAGGAGAAGATGCGAGCAATGCAAATAAAGTTAAGGGCTCCTGGCTAATGAAAAATGAAGATAGGTTTTCAAGGAAAAGCACAAGATCAACATACTATAAAAATGAAATGCCATAACCAACTCAGTAAACCGATAGATTGAGATATCGAGTTTGCATCGCTTGCTAGGGCGAGGGGAACCATTGTACTCCGACTTTCAACTCCCATTCTAAACCTGATATCATTGGCAAACTACATAAAAGTGTGCATAGCTTTCTACCTTGAGCAAGGATAACGAGGTGACTTTAGGGTGACGACAACAAGATGAGAGATGAAACAGCATGAGGCTAGAAGAGGGTGGTGCTAGGAGGGTGAGAGGAAGAGAGAATGGTGAGAGAGGGTTTTTCTGAATGTGTAAGTACGAATAAAGTTGCATTTGGTTTAGCATTCTCAAGGAGTTTTCAGTCTTTAAAGTTCCTTGAAGAAATGCTGGAACGTTTGGCAATCATTTTGAATGAGCCTTCGGTCAAATGATGGTCTTGAGAAAGCTTAAAGTTCAATGCAGGCCCGTTTGGTTTAACTTTGGGGAAATGGCTTTGCATTTCCCCAAGTATCTTTAGAGGAATGACATTTGATGAAGGCAAAGGTGTTTGGATACTCTATTTTAGTGTATTTTGCAAAGTAGCTTTGAGGTGAAAAGAAAAAGGAAAAAAGGAAGAGGAGATGCTGAAGCGAGGGAACGATCGAGAGGCAGCCGGAGCTGGTGGTTGTGGTGGGGGCGAGTGCTGGTGGGGAGGTAGCGAGTCACGTGACCCTACACGCCATCGCCCGGGTCACGGCCTCGGCGATGCCAGCCCCGCGACCCGGGCAACGGCGGTGCGTGGGTCGTGCGACCCAACCGGCGTCACCCGAGGCCGTGACCTAGGCGACGACGATGTAGGGGTCAATGCCCAAGGTTGCCTAACCTTAGGCGACTAAATCCGACGACCCTTCATGCAACAAGTCCGAAGAAGACAATGAACAGTAATTATTTAGGGCAGCAAGTCGCGCGACCCCCGCACCGCCATCGCCCGGTCATAGCCTCGGGCGACGCCGACTAGGTCGCATGACCCACACACCATCGCCCGGGTCGCACGACCTAGCCGGCATCGCTTGAGGCCGCGACCCAGGCGACGACAGTGCGTGGGTTGTGCGACCCAACCGGCGTCGCCTGAGGCCGTGACCCAGGCGACGGCAATGCGGGGGGTCGATGCTCGAGGTCGCCTAACCTTAGGCGACCAGATTTGGCGACCCTTCACTCAACAAGTCCAAAGAAGACAATGAACAGTAATTATTTAAGGCAAAAGAGGAAAACGCAATTATCAGTGAGGGCAATATTGGAAGAAAAAAATCATTAAACCCTTATTAAGCATTTCAAATGCAAACATTTGGCCAATGAGACCTCCAAATGCTGAACCAAACACCAAATTTTTTTCCCAATGGGCTTTGGGGGCTCAAAGCCCCTTGGAAATGCTACACCAAATGGGGGTTAAGGATTAGCATTGAGCTTTCAGCATTTGATGAAATACCAAAACTAATTTTTACCTTCCAAAACTATCTTCAAAATTTTTTCAAATTTCCTTGGTTAAATTTTTTTATTAAAAAAATGAGACAACTCTTCGTTGGAATAATGAAGGGCTACAGTCCCCAATGAGTTAGATTTGGTGCCAATAGCCATCGATTGAGGTCACCCAAGGTTGGGCAACCATCGGTGAGGGTCATGCAGCCTAGTCAAGGGCCGTTGGAGGTCGCAGAACCTCGAATGACCCTCGGTGAGACCCACTTGACCCAAGTGACTACTGCTTAGGTCTCACGGCCTCAGGCAACCCTCGCTTAGGTCTTGTGAGGGTCATGTGACCATCACCCAAAGCAACCCTAGCTAAGAGTTTCTTGAGGTCTTTGACGGCCCTCGTCGGAGGTTGCCCAATCGACGGCCATTGGTGCCAGATTTAGCTCGCTGGCGGCCGTAGCCCTTCGCCGGTCGACGAAGGATACCCAAAGCCTATTGCAAAAGTTTCTTTGCCAAACTTACGTTCAAGTTAAAGTCCATTTGCAAAGAGATTTTACCAAACACAATTTATATTTTCTCAAATAATTTGACTTTTATCATTTGCATTACACCCAAAACTTATTTGCAAACCTAAACAAAATGCACCCTAAAGAAGGAAAATGAGAATGAGTGAGAGAGAGATCTAGGGAAGAGGTCGCCTAAGTTGGAGAGATAGAGAGAGACTAAAGTAAGCTATCTGTGCTCAAGAGTGAGCTAAGTGACCTTCAACCAAAAAAAAAACAGAGAGTGAAGCTAGAGTCAGGAGAGAGGGGAGAGAGAGGGTGGCAACCACGAAGGTGTGGAGAGGAAAAAGAGGAGGTTCTCCACTTATGACTCCCAAGTGACATCACTAATATTCCTTTTGACCCCTAAAGCACACGACTAGGTTTTGGTGAGGGATGCTGGAGGGTTGTTGAGGTTTTGATGTAGGCTTGATGGGCTGGGCCGAGTTGGTTGCCAGGCCGAGCTTGATGGGCCCGAGCTCTCCTTGGTCTTCCAAGTTTATTCTAGTTAGGCCTAAATTGGGTTAGGGAACCTGATGGGCCAATTAATAAGGCTTAATGAGCTCGGATTGAGCTAACAAACCCAAATGGGGTTTACCATAAAAAATAAATTGGGCTGGCAAAGTTGATTTCGGAGCCTCGATCTATAAAACATTTGATCACCAAGCCCAAGGTAAGGAAACTATAATGATGTCCCTAGTTTAAAAGCGTGAAAAAAAAAAAAAAAAAAAAAAAGTCCAATGGGAAAAAGGAATGCGTGATGATCAAACAACATCATTTTTCATTTAGGTGTTAGATTGCGTCATTATTGGTGAATTCTATCCTCAATCGGTTATGGAATGCACAAGTAATTTATCCAAATGGAAACCTCGCTACTAATGATCTATTGTGCCCCTAGCTTTTACATGTAGAAGGAAATAGATAGAACGTTGCATAAATTAATTGGTTTTTATCAAGGATTGAATTTCCACCGTTATTGCCAAATTTGATCTCTAAGAAAATTTCTTTAATAAGTATGACAAACTTTGCAAGCATATTTGGATGTCAATAACATGGCCAGCTTTAGGAAATATTGCTCACCTCCATTCTCAACCTTTGTTATCTATGGGTCTTCGGAATCTACACCTACAGGTTCATCTCACTATTGAGGCCATAATTCATTGGCTCAACTAGTTGTGTCTCGTGACAACTATATTGAAGCATAATAGTCTCATCATAGATCATGTCTCTGTTGACTAGAAAACCAAGTGACTAGAATTGATAAACTTCTTCCTACAAACTTCCACTTTATGTGCATAATAAAAAATATGCACTTCTTCATCTTTGACTCAAGCTCACTATCACTCATATGAGTATATGCATGACATCCAAACTCTCATAATTTGAAGTATTAATAGGTTTTACCAACCATACTTCTTAAGAAGTCTTCCACTCGATAGTAGATGATGGAGATCGATTGACCAGGTAACAAATCATGTTCACTACTTCAACAAAAAATTCCTCACCTAGTTTTGCATATGAAAGCATACATCGAGCTTGTTCAAGTGGAATTCAAATATTCATTCTAGGGCATCATTTTGTTGTGGTGTCTCAAGCATTGTTTTGTGCTTGCATTCCCTTCTTTATGGCAAGATTCAGTAATCTTGCTATTTGTTCAGATACTTGATCTACTTATCTAATTACTTCTCGATCAACTTGATTTAAACTTCTTGAATCAAGCATATTCCTTGAATTTGTACCGTAAAAAGTAAATTCGTACGATCCTCGAATAATTGTCAATGTATGTCAGCGTATAGCAAGCACTTTCTTTTGAAGGATGTGGATATGGGCCCTAGATGTCTCAATGATGTGTACTTAGCCGATTTTTGGCCCAATGCAAGCTATACTGAATTTAATCTAGTATCATTTTCCACTAGATGCAATGCTCACACAAGTCCAACTTTCATGTCTTCCGACCATTCAATAACACTCTCTCAGTCAACATCGTCATGCCTCACATCTATTAGTGTAAACAACCCGTATTGTACATCCCAATCTGAATTGTCCCAATCCCCACAACCTTGCAAACTATGTAATTCCCATAAGAACTATACCACTATTTGCAACATGGAAAGTGGTGAATTAGTTCATGCGATGCATCGCATGATGAGAACACATCTCATGTAATTGCTCGACATATCATAGAGAATTACCTTGCAGCTTTCAAATACTCACGCCTTCAGCAAAAGAAGTGAACTCAAGTGGATGTACTACACAAATCCCCGAGTGAAACACGTGAAAAAAGAAACTCGAAAAATTGAAATGGCTTGTGGACTTCTTTCTTTGTGCAGCTATAGAACCACTTCTTGAAATATATGTAATATAGGACATCGTATTCCTTCTCCAACTTGGACTCCAACATTGAAAAGGAAATCAGGAGTTCAAATGGCACAGATTAGGACGTTCGCAAAATCTAATTTCCAGACTTTCTCGTAATCGATATGCTTCCCTATAATTCAACTCGGACAGGCCTCGCTCACTGAGTTCAAAATCAAGACATTTTCTAACAATACTCAAGCTCGTCTGCCTACTAAGCGTGTTTAATCGACAGCCCGAAACATTAGTGGATATCATTGATTCCCTAATTGAATTTTCTTGTATCATTCAGGGAAAAGGTAATTTACAACAACATGGCTAGAACATTTATTAATAGACGCAGAAGAGGTACATTGCAAAATATATTTTTTATTAAAGAAAGCCAATAGTGATTAAACGTGAACTTAACATTTCCTTAACTAATGGGGAAGTCGCTAAATGCATGTTTGGAATGAAAAAAACATTTCCTTAACTTGTGCTCTCACTCCAAACATGCATTTAGCGACTTTCCTATTAATAATTGCTACATTATATATGACCACAAGCAGTGTTCTCTTGTCATTCATATCTCATATGTCATACCAACCCTTAGGAGCCTATTCCTTGGGATCGCCATAATTTTATCACCTTGCCTGAAATTTTTCCTGAGAAAACTGTAGGCGTAGTTGACAATGATCTTCTTGAACACGGATGAGTTCGGCTCGGCGACCACCTCGGCTTCCCCGAGGAGGTACACCGCACCCTTCTCCATTGCTTTCTGCACAAATTGCATCTCCTCTTCGGCCACTTGGATCGGACTAAACACAGTTCGATTGGGAGAATTCGTTGACGTGACCACGTTAAATGATTGGATAGAACTAGAAGAGAGATTGGACGGGTCTGGCTGCGGCAGTGACTCCTCCATTTGGACGGTTGATCCCTTGGCCTGTCCAACTTCTGCAAGCAATGTCGAATGGAGTCCATTGATTTTGGCCATCTCATCCTTTCGGTTGTGATCATTGTTCCCGGCCTCGACCAAGAAGTACTCATGCCGGATGAATTCCTTCAAGTTTTCCATCAATTGGTGCTCAAACTCGTGCGGCTCCTCGATCTTGTCATTGTATCCATACCGTATAACACAGCGAAACATCCTGAAGCCCCTTGGTTCGACTAGCCTGAACAAGAACCGCTCCTCGAGCGCAACCTTGCTGATTGGGAGGTTCTTGATCGAGACGAGCACTAGAACCGAATGGATAGACGGAATATTTTCCACAAAATGTGATAATATTGGAGGAATGCCCTGCACGAGCTCAGAGTAGAGGAGGGCAACCCCGGGGACCCGGTTGATGCTTCGGTTCGCAGCAAGATCTCTGATGAACTCAGCTGAGACCTTGTTCTTGAGCTCGTACATGTACCGTTGCTTGTGGACGTAGTGCCACATGATCATGATGATCATGAGGAAGGCGGCGAACACAAGCGGCAGAAAACCGCCCTCTTTGAACTTGTAGAGGACCGACGAGAGATAGAGCAATTCGATCGAGCCGAAGATGGTGAAAAAGAGCACGATCCACCATATGCGCGTCTTCCATATCACGAGCATGATGAGAGTGACCAAGCAAGTCGTGATCATCATGACACTTGCCACAGCAATTCCTGCAACCAAACATTCATGAGACAAACTATATAATAAAAACCACCAAATTAGGTCCAACTTAATATGACCTTATTAAAAGTCTTGAATGGAAATGAGGGCTCCATTTGTTTCCCGGAATACGAGTTAACATTTTTTTTTTTTAATAATTGCTTGAATCGCTTATAAAAGTGAACGAATGAAAAATATTTCCACTGTCGATGTAAATGTTTATACATAAATTGTTGTCAATAGTGAAATACTTTTAATAAACTAATCATTTTAAGTGATATAAGCATTCAGTTTTCAAAAAATATTTTTCCTTCAATGAAGCCATGTGTTTTGGGCTTACCGTAGGCATTGCTGATGTTGGTTGTGGACCGGAAGCACGCAGTGACCAAGACGCAAGCTACCATGAGCATGTAGTTCACCTCCGGTATGTAAACCTGGCCCTCGTACTTGGCCGACGTATGAACCACCTTGACCCTTGGGAAACAGCCCAAGCTCAGCGACTGTGAGATGATGGCGAACGCCCCCGAGATCATTGCCTGGCTCGCGATGATCGCTGCAGCGACCGCGACCACGAACATGGGCCAGTACAATGGTCCTGCCCATCGATCAACAGCAGTCACGAAACATTGTCAAAGGCAGGCTCCTTTACACTGCCGGCAGGGGGCCTTATAATCTTTTGTAGGCTCATTATAAGACATCGCACGTGATTTACCTTCAGGAGCTTAATTCGAGTCAATTTTCTAATTCTTAATCATGGCAATCATACTAATAATTTTTTTTTTTTTTTGGCTAGACCTCACCTTTCATGAAATTTACATGAACTGTGCTATTTCAGTTTTACATACCTGGGATTGAGTCATAGAAAGTGTTGTAAACATGGTCAGGGTGCTTCATGAGATAAGCCGCTTGTCCGCTATATGCGGTCACTAGTGTAGGAAATGTGAGGAAAGAGAAGCTGATCTGCATCAATTGTACACCCCAATAATCAACCTCAACAATGGGAACACATTTTACTGGCCGTATATTTTTAGTGCATAGGACTATATAAGAAAAGGTTCAGTGGACGCTTTCAATTGTGTGGTTCATAAAATAGAGAGAACTAAATTATGTGCGTTTGGATTGGGACCACGAATCCAGAGAGCAAGATTCAGAAAGTTTGTGCTTTTGTTATTGCTTATTGGCATCATTTCCTCAATGGACGGAGTCCTAAAGCAAATAATAATAATAATCAAAACAAAATTAATTAACTATTCCTAAAGAAGTCAAAAGGAGCCTCTTTATGTTGAAGGTTAAGGCGAAGGAAATTGTATCTGCTTACTTGGATTGCTTGAACATTGAAATGACCCAAATCAGCAAACATGGCCTCAGTGCCTGATTTAATTCAACCATCCATATCAATGAGCTTTAAATTTTAACCTACTTGTTTACCCAAAAGAAAGGGGAAAAAAAAACACACGGACCTGTAATGCAGAGGAAGATGCCGCCGAGCGACATCCAGGCTTGCTTGCCATTGCGTTTGAAGTAGTCACCGATGTACTTAGGGTTGAAGGCACGCAACACACCGATGTCATACTTGAACAGGTTGAAGAGCCCGATCCCGCTAAGGAACATGAACCAAATTAAGACAATGGGCGCGAAGGAGAACCCGATGCGATCCGTCCCAAACCTTTGGACGCAGAAGAGGATTATCAGGATCGCCACCGATATCCCCACTGCAGCATCTGCATGTCCATACATAAGTATACGTCTATCGATGAATTAGTATATGCGTGAGAAAAAGAATAGAGTTGTATCTTGATTTTAGAATCACATTTGTATTTTCTATTTGTTAATAATATTTACCTGTGTTCAGTGACTTGATCCCGCTCACTGCTGAAAGAACTGCAGGAACCCAAAAGAAAGACAAAAGGACCAAAGTGGTTATCTTAGCTTTCAAGATGCACAGAATATCTAGTTTATTTTTTGATAAAGGGTTGACGTTTCTTCCCAAAACCTTCGGCACGACTAATCGGAAGTGTACATGTGCAGTACCAAAGGAAAAACAATTAGACACTTTCTCCTTCAAAAGGAGGAAGCAGACTTTGTGGGCTTTTGTTCTAACACGAGGTTTGTGAAATTATCGGTTTTCTTGTTGAAGTCTCCATCGTAACATTGGCAAAAAGAAGCCCTTATCATGTTGTGCACTATCAGGAATCCTTGATATAATTTTTCAAATTCTTTCCATATATAACGATTGAAATTTCATTCAACTGTGAGAACATGAAAACGGAAAATTGCCGAATATATGTTGTGTTGTGCATAAACTGACGAGAAAGAATTCTTTGAAAGGATTGTAATAGATAAGGCGCGAGATAGGATGGCGATCTAAACCTGAAATAGATGGAGTGAGAACACCATCGCCAATGACCATCGAAGTGGCCATGATGGTGACGAGAAAGAGCGTGATCTTGGCACTCTTGCTGTTCTCAAGCATACCCTTGATCTTCTCAGACCGTCGCAACTGGTTCGACGGAATGTCGAGCTTGTAGTTCGAAACTTCTCGGTCCTCCGGCTGCTGATTTGGGATCAAGCTCACCTTTGCGTATCGGCATATCAACGAGTACAATGCGAACGTCCCTCCTGCACGCAAGAATGAGGCACACCAGTTAGAATTGCAAAATTAGTCTTTGATCACCAACAAAAGAAAAAAGAAAAGGAAATAGCTGAAAATAACATTGGCATGTGAACCTACAGAAAATGGTCATATGCTGATAATCCTAGCATGTGAAGCATGATAGAGATATATGTGAGTACCGTCGCCATTGTCATTGGCTAAGAGGACGATGAAGATGTATTTGAGCATGGGGATGAGGACAATCGTGTAGATAATTAGCGACAAGACCCCAAGAATATCTTGAGTGTCCTTAATTCCGTTTGTGAATGTACTCGCATACACATAGAGTGGAGACGTCCCTATGTCACCGTATATCACCCCTAGGCTCTGAAATGCTAAACTCATCGTCCTTTGCCAAGTCACCTATAAATAATCTATATTAGCAATTTAATCGAAAAAACAAAAGAGGGGAAAAAAGATTTTAACAAGTCCATCAATAGGAAAAACTAGAATCAATTTATCGCGCTTAGCTTATCATTATCATGTCACGCAGCCAATTGTTTCTGTAAAACTTATTTACCCCATCGCTTGTATTTCTTGAATAGGTAAAAATAATGGAAAGATTAATAAGGAAAATGATTCCATGACAAAAACATAAAAATGATCTATCTCACTGCAGTTTCAAATTCAGAAAATGGAATTAATTAGCTGATAAAAAAAAAAACATTTACAGATGCAAAATTTGCAAAGAGCACCTCGGAGGAGTGGGCGTGGGACATGGAGACTCGACCGGCCTCCAGGTGGAGAGAGTCGACGCGGCGTAGCCTCGTCCACGAGACCTTCCGCTCCTTCATGTTCAGCTTCTCCGCCTCTCTCGCTTCCGTCGAGATCTCCGGCCCTTCTTCTTCCCCCATCGCCACCGCCATCGATTCTCGCTGGAATCTGCTCAATTTCTTTCTCCCATGTGAACTGATGACTCCGCTCTTTATTCTTTATAGGGCCTCGGGAGTCGAGACCTTTTAACTGAATATTCCGCTGGACCAATCATGCGGCGTGCTCGATTAGAAAATGAGGGTGATCATTGAGGTTTGTTTATTCCGATAATTTGACATTGTATCAGCCAAACGATTTGTTTCATATGTAGGGATCAGTATAATAAGATGTGAGGTTGTGAAAAAGAATCGGGAACCGCCTAGACCACCAGAATTGGGTAGTTTTCAAGGAGTTCAGTCTGGTTTCCGGTTTCAATAAATTGGAATTAGTGAGGCGGTCTAGTTCTCGGTTCCAGTGTAAAACTACCCATCCAGACTACCTAGGTGCCCAGACCGAATCGTACTTTTATGTTTATACATACATTACATACATACATTACATACGTACGTACGTACAAAGAGAAGAGAGGACTTGTTGTTTGTAGGTACGGCGAAAAAATAAAAGGCTGTGTAAAAAAGAAAGCGGAGGGATTCGTAACGGGCACTGCTTCCCTTAAAATCACTATGTTGAGTAAACAAGCTGCGTCCAAAACTCAAAAAGCGTGAGCCAAGTAGTCACTGTGTCTATAACTAAAAGCACAGCACTAGCAGCAACCAAGGAGCTAAACTTCAACATCTTGCTCTTATTTAAGGAGCGCATGGGATGACATTAACATCTATCAATGACTCAAAAATGTCGAGCTTTGTGAGACGTCGCCAATCTTTTTCACACTTCACAATCAAAACCCCCTCATTGTCCCTTCGGCTTCCATGAACACAGTTCTTGTAAAGCCCTCGGCGAGCACCGTTGGGCATCAGAAAGTATTTTTTGGTCGGTCCTACTCTACTCCTATTTTAACTCTCACTCTCAGACTTTTGTCCTGCCTCATTGTAGGGCATGGGAGTCGAAACCCACTCCCGAAACTAACTCGTCCCAACCCCAACACCACCCCCCCCCAAGAAGGTGGGCATCAGAAAGTTTACTGAGTGTATTATTACCTTCTATTTGGTCTTGCATGATGTAGATCTCAAACTTTATATTATGTAGCATATATGAGGTATTACCAAACTAGACCAGTTCCATGGACCCACCTAGAAACTGGACTGGACCGGCGTCCAATTCTAGGGTGGATTCATGAGATCAATAGGCAATTCTCAATTATTTTATGGAATTAGTCCTTAGTGACATTCTTAGTTCCAGGGTGAGAGCCACCTACCCTAAAACCAATCACCTATAATAAGATATCTTTTCAAGGTGACTTAGGTCTCATTGGTCGATCGGTAAGTTGCAAGTTGTTGTCGCTTTCCGCAGAAGGTAGTTGAGAATGAGATACGTTTCTGTAATGGTTTTCCATGAGCCGGTCCTCTGAACTTACTTATTTACGAATGTCAATTTTACCAACTCCTTTTCTTAACTTAATTTAAGGGACTTTTTCCAACAATGCAATGTATTCGCCTCCGTTTCCAATAATGCAATGTATTCGCCTCTGTTTTTAGCATACATACATATGGCGAGTTGAGGAAAAGTGCAATTGGATCACAGCAAAGACTAGAGGTAATTAACTATGGTTGCCTGAGCTACGCGCTAGGATCTTATGAGCTGGCCCTAGAAACAATGGTTAGTCCAGAATAAAATATGAGGTTTCTTTACTCGTTTTCTTGGTCATTGTTTAGATTCTTAATGATATTCACATTCATACCATAAAAATAACAGTGACATATATATGTATTCGTTGTATTCATTGGTGGTTTTATAAGAAATAACATCCCACTAATCGCGAGGCGATGTCAAGCGAACATCACAGCGCTGCATTTTAACTTTCAATCCACGTTGTATTTTAATAGCACAAATTATAGTAACAGAATTTAACATGATATCAAAGTTAGATCTACTTATAAGTTTTAAACTTTCGCTACTTAAATTAAATTACATGTGGAGCCGCTTACTCCAAAAATTTAAATTATCAAAGTACAACAAAGCATACCACTCTTTCGCCCTAAAGCATTTTTTGATATAAACAGTACCACTCTTTCGCCCTAAGTATTTAGTACGGAAGCTATTCGACCTTTCATCACTATACTCGATCCAATTTCAAGTTGAGAGGGATTCCCAATATTGTAAAATATAATCCGTTACTTTTTAATACTATAGGCCTTTTTTTTTTTGTTGTATAGTGGATCAAATACTGTCCAAGCCTACTTCGGGCACTTGACTGTTCCATCTCCCAGTGGCAGTCCTAAGGTCATGGTATCCACGTTAATTTAGTGCATTCATAATTTTACTCATGGAGTGCTCTTAACAGGACTTGAACATATCACCATAAAAATGCATACTGAGTATAATCGGATTCGCCCGTCTTTTTTCTGAACAAAAAGAAAACAAGAGGGCCGTAAACTGCTCTCCGGGTGCTCATATAAGGGAACATAGTTTTGTCAACGATACAAAACCCTTCAGGTTTCAATAGGATAGCTAGGAGTATTTTCCTTTTTTCTACCCAGTAATTATTTAATATTCCCAAGGAGTTGGCCAATCTTGTCTGACTTAATGAAAGGGACATCTAAGAATATCTCGAAAAATTCTTCCTAATGCGACAACATGTACTCCCGTAGCCTGCTCTTTGTAAGATGCCATGTGACAATAGAGGTATTTAATCAAACCGATTCTAACTAGGAATCGGACCGAACTGCCCAAAAAATCAGTCCAGAAATAGGTTCCAAATTTTTGGAACTAATTGTAACCGATCCAAAAACAGGTTCCAAATGAATATCCACCTAGGAATCGGACCGACCCGTCTTGTTTGGAACCAGTTTCGAAACGGATTTTATAAGCTAGAAAACCAAAATCCTAATTTCTTTTTTCTCCTAAATTCAAAGTTTAGTACTCTTTTGTCTTTTGTCCTTCCTCGGAACTCCTCTCCAATTTTTCCTCCCTTAAATTTTTATGGATGAATGGGTAATAGGGTTTTATAATTTATGTTTTATGTTACGTGTTTAAACTTTTTATCGTGTAAAATTGTACGTAACTACGCATTCATCTCATGGATTGTTGTTTCTGGCAGATTAGTTGTTCATCTTTTACTTCAAATCATTTTATTACTCATAGCGTTATATGATTTTGCTTTAAAAAATGAACAAAAAAATAAAAACAAATTCTCAAATAGACCCTAGAATCGAACCGAAAAAATAGGGTAGATTCCAAAATTGATTCCAAGCAAACATGGTTGGTTCCATGATCCGAAAACTGAAAACCAGTAATAATAAGATAGGCTGCAGGTTCCAACTAGAACATACTCACTCTAAAACTGATCACCCCTATGTGACATGAGGGTTTCATCTACCAATTTTATTTTATTTTTTTGACGGTGCCTATTATGTGATTTCTCAATGGTAAAACTATAATACTTACTAATTACTTTAATCATTTTGCTTTCCGTCTATATTTTAATTTGATTATAATTAATTTTGCTCCTGAATTATTAACCTTGTTTCGTATGTTCTAATACGAACCGGTCCTAGCAAACAAAGTGGTTCCATTCATCTACCAAGTGTAAATTATTTGTCTCTAATTAAAAGATGGTTCGCTTTAATTTCTTTTATTTTTTTATAGTATTGTACGCGTATCTTTTTAGTTAGTCTTATTTCATAGTTTTTTCAATTGTATAAATTATGTTGTAGTATGTAGAAAATTACAAAAGTTCCTCAATGTGCCATGCCTTTGACCCTGATGCTATTAAGGACACGCATGCCAAAATTTATATTTCTTTATTTTTTTGTTCTCAGGAAAATGTTTGAAACAGAAATCCATTTGATAAGCAATTTCATTTTTCTATTTCTGGAACAGATTTCTATTCTAAAAATAGATTTGGAGTAGAAATCAAAAGTTAAAATTTTTAGTTTTTCTATTTTTAGAACAAAAGTGAAAAATGAAAACTCTTTTCATCATTCACTCTCATCACTGCCCACTGCCCTCCCATAGCCCATGGGACGCCGAATGTCAACTGTCAACCATTGGACGCCCAGCAAACGCCAAACGCCGGCTGCTCGCCACCAGACACAAGATGTTAGCCCCCTAGAAATATAATTTTTTTACTTTGTTATTAAATGAATTTCTATTCCATAAATAGAAATTTTGAGTCATTATCAAATGCACTTTTTGTTTAGAAACTTGTCTAGAGAATATAAATTGAGAAATCAATTTCTAGTAAGAAATTGATTTTTTGAACAAAAATGCTTTCATGTTTTCCTAATGAAGGATGTAAGGAAAACAAATTATTTTCACATTACAATAATAATGTATAGGATGGCCAATGTTCATGTCAATAATTTCCGGCCCAAATTGAGTAGATGGACTTAATTGCCAAAACATGAAAAGAATGAGGACCAAATTAGCACATTGAAATATTTAGAATTGAATTGGTACAAATGCAACAAGTTTAATTTTTTTTTTTTTTTTTTTTTGATATTTTCCTCTCATTAATATTATTGGTATTATTTATTATTTAGTTATTTATTTATTTATTTATTTATTTATTTATTTATTTATTTATTTTTTATTATTATTATTATTATTATTATTATTATTATTATTATTTTATTGTTATCGTTATTATTATTGTTATTGTTATCGTTATTGTTGTTATTGTTGTTATTGTATTTGCTGTCTAAAGATCGCTCCATCTTTTTCTTTTTCTTTTTTTGTTTAATAGATGTAATGAGCTCAAACTCTACTTGAAATTGAACGAGTTAACAGTTAATCAAGAGCAATCATAAAGCCAAGCTCGTATTACGCGCAATAACTTGAATCAGTTTCATCCTAAGATAGCTTTGCTCTAACTACTTCTTACCATTAAATTTTGGTGTCCATATTAAACTTTTTCAAAAAGACAAAAACTTTCTGGAAAAAGGTAATCAGAGAGCTCAAAATAATCACAAGGATTAATCAAGGAAGATGACTTTTATCAAGAAAACCCAAATGACCCTTACAATGAAATTGTTTAGAGATCTGTTTCAGACCATTTTTAACAATGAAATTTCTATGCATATTTCTATGAATGTGAGTATTAGTAAATAATTTAGCAAGTATTTGCATGCTTATTCTTCATCATGTATGTTACATACTTACGAATCAATTTTCTGCGACATTCTATTTTCAATGCAAATTAAATCCTAACATGAATATAATTTTTTTTCTACTGATGTTAAAAAAATCAGCCAATCTTGAAGTTTATTGTACAAGATGAAAGGGTAAATTATTCAAGAAGTCCTAAATCAATTGTATTTTTGCCAATTCAATCTTAAAACCTTCTAATTGTGTCAATTGAAGCATAATCCTTCTCATGTTTTGTCATTTAAGTCGATCCACTCAATTTTGACTAGAAATCACTTACATAGATGCCGCCATCCTAGATGACACAACAAGTGCTAACGTTGATAAGTTTTTATAATATTTTATTTTATTTTATTTTATTTTTTATTTTTCCTTTTTTTCCCTTCATCTTCTAGCCGGTCACCAGGGTTCAGGGATTTCCAACCAAAATGGACTAGATGGATTCAATTGCCAATACATAAAAATATTTAGGACTCAACTAACATAATTAAATCTTTAGAACTGAATTGGTAAAGGTCGAATAGGTTTAAAACTTTTTAGACAATTTTTCCTAAGGTGAAATTAATATCAAAGACATATTTGTGACTAATTTCACAGCTAAATAGTCATAACAAAAACGCATTTCCAATCGAGGGATATTCGCATATTGCGTGGCCATTAGACTGATGAAATCTAGGGGCGATATACATATATATACCCACAAGCGACGGTAATTCATTTTAGTCAGGACCTGGTTCAGGGGTAGCGTTGTTTTCTTTTTTTGAATTTCTTATCAGAAATAGCTTATTGTAGTAGAAATTTTAACATACCCGACATTAATTAACGAGCACACTGTATCAGGCATAGAAGTTCTTTCCCAAGCCCTTCAGTGAATCAAAAATAATGCGACAAAGTTGCAGATATTGAATATGACCGTCACATGGAAGCAAAAAATATGAGAAATAGCAAGTATTTATTGATATACAAATCTTGCCTATCTACTTTTAGCTTTATTCTTTAGGAAAAATGGTTATCCAATTTATGTGCCTTTTTTTTATACATATTTAGGGTTTTTTAACACAATGTGATAGGCGGAACTGAGGATTAGATTTTTACATACAAGTGTACAATTAAATATGCAGTCAAGTCCAAACTCAATTATGGAAAGACAGGTAATGACAAGACGAGCGTTAAAAGATAATGACATAACACATTCAAAATTTCAATTTTGAGGATCGTTTATATAACCCAAATTATGTGCAAAAAATTACAAATTTCATTAACTGATTAAATAAAACTTATTTGATAACTTTAATTAGTATTCACTAAGCAAACTCCGGTAAGTCAACAATTTATGTAATGTGGTAAGTAAGGGAGGAGTTATTGAATTCATTCAACAGAAAAATAATTGATGACGATAGTAGAACTTATTGACAATTATTCTTGTTCTATGTTTGGTATGAAATTAATAATATGCAATTATCAATTTTCATTTCTTGTCTACAATTTTTTATTTATCTTTTTGAGCATTTAAGTTAATCAACATTGAAAAATGAATAATTTTCACTAATTTTTCAATTTTATCAAAAGGGCCCATCCTGGTAAACTTGGACGTGAAACCATTACGAGAAGAATCAATCAAGTAAATAAGTAAGTTTAATATTAATGCCATGTTTGGGAGATCGAGGAAAATAGGGGTGATATTCAAGTGAAAACTTTTGAGAAAATTTAAATTTTTGTGGGATGAAAAGAGGAGATAAATTTTAAATTTGTGAGAAATTTCCTTCAATTTTCTTCACCAGAGGGGGCCTTTATGAGCATGTTCCTCCTAAATTGATCCTATATGACTCACCAACTTAATCACATAATTCCATTGACACAATATTTTCTACTGTTTCCATACATAAGTGGACATTCATCTAATGGAAAAAAAAAAACCAGAGAGAGATAGGTGTAGATTCTTTCTATTCAAAAATATATCTTAAATTTGAGCAGGAATAGAAATTTTATTAATACAAGTGAGTTTCCTATTTTCAATATGTTTTTTAATTGAACATTTTCTTAGTTGAAGAAAGTTTCCTAAAGCAGAGTTTTCTATTTTGGATTGAACTTTTGTCTATATATAGGGAAAATTCCAAATAAGAACTTGAAGTATCATCGTTTTCTTAAACGATGGCTTAAAGTGAATATTGTTTCCAATAAGGGTCTGAAGTGCTCTTATTTTCTCAAATAAGGACCCGAAGTGAATCTTATTTCAAATGATGGTCTGAAGTGTCATGTTGGTCTTAAAAAAGGATCTGACCTCACCAGCTCATCAAGGGCATTTCCGTCATTTACCCTTTCTTATTTTCTTTCCTTTTGTTCTTTTTTTTTCATTTTTTCTATTTTTTCTTTCCATAAAAACTCATAAAAAGAAAAAGTTAAAACCTGAAAATAACAATTACTTAAAAAGCGTATGCCTTCCTACTTGTGGCTGCCACCCCAACACTAGTGGGGCAATAGCCATCGCCGGTGATCCTCTCCCAGACTATAAAGCACTAACACAGATTATAAAGCACTAACACTTTCCGAGAGCTTTCGTATTGTATCAGATATTTCGACACTTGTCTGACACTCTCCGACACTCTTCAACACTAGAAAATCCGACACCTAGTAAACTTTCTCGACACTATTTAGTACTCGAGTCTGGAATGCTGACATGCGAGCTTAGAATTCCGACACGCATATGATCAATTTTAACATGTATCACCCCATTCGGTGGCTGCGTTGATATGCAATCAAACCCTCTTCACAGTAGGGCAAGAGTTCGAACCTCCAGGTTTGCATACTGCGCATTCATTAGTGGACTTAAGTGCGGCGTCGTGGTGGTGGGTCATACACTAGCGCCGCTCTAGGTTTATGTTGCCGGCTGCCGGCTGTACGGCAGTTCCTAGGTATAAAAAAAAATGTAAATATGTAAAAAAATAAAATAAAATGAGGGGAAGAAGAAGAAAAACTCAGTCTTCTTTTCTCTTTAGACTCTTACTTCCCACAATACATAATTCAACCTCCAAGTTTGGTTTTTCCTCTTCTCTTTCAACATACTTCAACACGTGAGTCCAGAATGTGAATTATTTTTTTTTCCTCCAACTTTTATGGATTATTGAAATATAATTGAATTTGTCAAGTTGAAACAAGGAAGATATTAACAAATGGTGTATAAATGTTTTTAATATAAATTCATTCTAGGCTCTTTTTCATTATTTATTTAATTGTGAATTTGAATCAAACTAATTTGATTAAAATAATCATAAAAATGAAATGTATATGGAAAAATGTACATTTAATATACGTGTCTTAACGTATTGAAATTCTCTATTTTTAAGAAAAGACGTATCGCCATGTCGTGTAGTGTCATGTCGAGTCGTGTCATATGTTGCGCGTCAATATCGGTGCTACTTAGCTCTCAGATCTAAGTAGCCCTCACTTGGCTTTGGCAAGGATCTCATTGGCCATGACCACAAGTAGGGGAGGGCTGCAAACCTTCCACTTGTATTTTTTTGAAAATTTTATCTTTTTTTTTCCTTTTTCGGTTTGTCTTTTTTGAAAAGAAAAAAAGAAAAAGGAAAAGAAAGAAAAAAGAAAAGAAAACTTAATAATCAAATGACAGAAATAACTTTGACCAGACTAAGGCCCTTCTTTAATATTGATATGGTACTTTATGTTCTTATTTAAAATAGAGTCAATTTATTTACGCAGTTTGTGTGGCTAACAATTGACCAAGTAAAGTAGATTAATTGTAATAAAAGTTTGACAGCGAACTTTATCATTAAATTTTCATTATCGCTAGATAGTCGCAGCAATCATTGTCGGTTTTAAATCAGGCCTCCAAAGTCGGCCTCCGCACGCTAATTGACAGGTGAGTTGAAATTATGAATTCACGGAACATGGATGGATATTGGATAGTCATATGCTATGTCTCGTTGACTTTTAGGCCAATGAAAGGTCATGATATGTGGTGCCTTGTCCGTTTGTACTTAAATTAAAGTATCTGTATTGAACCATACAGTTGTTCAGGTGAAAAAAAGAAGCTTCGATGGTCCCATGAATCCTTACTTTAACGGAGGATGCATTTGTTTCACGAAAAATTAATAATTTAATTTTTTTAAAATAATCTTTTGTACAATTTGAAATAATAAATCGATAAAGGATATTTTCATTATCAACAATAATTTATATTATAATAATTTTGAGGACAATTACATTTTTTTTTCGTTCATTCATTTTTATAAACGTTACAAGTAATTTTTTTGGAAATATTTATGGAATTATTTAATTTCTATAAAACAAATGCACCCTAAGTGATGATCAAAGTTACATTAGCATCTCAAATAAAGTTGGTTTGAATTAAAACCGTGCTTCATAACAATGAAGGATAAGAAGAAGAAATGTCCATCTTATTTTAAGTACTTAAAAGTTTAAATTGCAAAATCAAATTAGAAATCATATTTTGATATAGAATTTCTATGCGGATCAATGGTTCAAAAGATGCTTTAGGCTTTATAACAATGACTTGTTTGCCTTTATCTTTGACAGTCTTAGGTGCGGGAGGTACATCCTCTTTGGTAGAGCATTTTTTAGGCGATAATTGAGTGGCTGGTTAAGAGGTTCCTTGAGATTCCAACAATTTATGGAGTTCTTGTGCCTGTGATTTTGTCTTCCCTGTCTTTACGAGTTGAAGTAGCGCTAGCCGTGATTTCCCGTAAGTGTGACTAGTCCCTTGAGGAGCACTTCTATACAGAAGCTAAAGGAGAAGGAGTAGCCAGTTGGAGAGGCGAGATAGGAGGTACAACTCCTATTCCTCTTTCAGAGATCAAATTTGATTCGGGCATCTTTGTGATCGAATTTACATCTTCAATCAAGGATGGTAATGCTGTACTGACTGTTTTAGAACTGTTTGCCGGTTGAGATAGAGCCATGCTCTGACTCTGAGTTGTCTGTGTGGATCCTTCAGCGAGGTAAACATGAGAGAATCCATCTTTGCTGCGGTATGTCAGGATTTTCCGACAAGATGAGGAGCGGTTTCAGTGATAGAAAGAACGTGTGCACTATCTCCCTATGAATAGGAGCAGTTTGGCCACGTTGAGAAACCTATCCGTTAAACAATAACGGTAACTTTCTTATTCAATTTTCATTTAATATTTGATCTTAATCATCCAACAAAATTGAAAGAGAGAAACAAACCGATCGTTTTCCAGAAAATCGTAGAGAATTATCCATGTAATGTCAAAACGACTATATGAAGAGAGAGAATGTACTGTAACGGTAACTTTTTGAAAATAAATTTGCGTACCTGACATTTGGTGTCATTCCGATCTTTAACAAAAGTGACGATACTAATTGAACTATTACCTAGTGAAATCTATTCGATTGCATTGTAAGTACCTAGTTCACTTCCGTTATACTCAAAAGCATGCTTGTCCAGCGACATGGTGAATATGTCTACTAGTTGATGTTTTGATTCAACAAATTGAATACAAACATCTCCATTGCTGACAATCTCTACCGAATTGATGCCTTATCTCGATATGTTTTGTTCTTGAGTGCAAAATTGGATTCTTCATTAAATTTATAGCACTTGCATTGTCACAAAGAATTGGAATATTTCCATTTTCTTCTCCAAAATTGCTTAGCTATTGTTTTATTTAGATAAGTTGAGTGCAACAACTTTCAAGAGCAATATATTCAACCTCAGTAGTTGAAAGAGCAACTGAACTCTATTTCTTTGAGAACCAATAAATCAGCATACTTCCTAATAGTTTGTAAGTACATATTATATTTTTTCTATCAATCCTGCAATTTGCAAAGTCAACATCTGAATATTTAATCAGCATAAAATCTGTACTTTTAGATTCTAAATACCTAATTTTGAATATAATCCAATATATTGAATGATCCACTTAACAGCAGATAGATGTGACTCTTTTGGATCCAATTAAAATGAGCACACAAACATGTGCCAAATAGAATATCAAGTCTAGATACTGTTAGATATAATAGAGAGCTTATCATGCTTCTATACAGCTTGGAGTTAATAGATTTACTTTTTTCATCCTTATCCAACTCAATAGAAGATGGCATTTGTCTCTTTATCTTTTTGCAATCTTCTAAAACAAACTTCTTTGCTATTTCCTTAGCATACTTTTCTTGATGTATGATGATGTCTTCAGGAGTTTGTTTGATTTAAAGTCCAAGAAAGAAGTTGGGTTCACGAATTAGGCTCCTCTCAAGCTCTTTTTTCATGATATTTGTAAAGTCTTGCATAGGACATCATCAATGACTCTAATAATTATTTCATCAACATATATTTGAATAATGAACAAATTTTTACCTTTCTTCTTGATAAAGAGTGTTGTGTTTATCATACCTTTCTCAAAATTATGATCAATCAAGAATGTGCTTAATATTTCATACCAGGTTATTGGTGCTTGTTTGAGCACATATAACGCTTTCTTGAGTTGATACACATATTCATGTCTTCCTGGGTCTTCAAAACCTAAGGGTTGCTCAATAAAGACTTTTTCTTTGATATATCCATTTAGAAATGCACTTTTCACATCCGTTTTATATAATATGAAATTGTAAAAATAAGCATAAGCTAATACTACACGTATAGGTTCTAGTTTAGCAGCATGACCATAAGTTTCATCAAAATCAATACATTCCTCCTATGAGTATCCTTTGCAACTAGTCTTGCCTTATTACAAATCATGTTACTTTCTCATCAAGCTTGTTTCGAAATACCAATTTGGTTTCTACGACCGATGAAAACTAGATTGAAGCATGCAGGATTAGCTACGTCAGTTCAAAGTCAATGATGTTTAGAAACTAGAGCCAAGGAGTTCAACATATTCTTGAGAGATGACCTAATTTAATCCCTTCATCTACTTTCCTAATGATTTGTTCGTTGGGATGCTCTTGAATCTCCAATCTTTAGGGCTTGCTTTTGATTTGAGAGATCTGCTGGAGACTAAGGTTGTTGCTGTTTGGTTACAATTGGTACAAATATTTGCATGACATATTCACAGTCATCAGCTTTAATTCCCGTTTGATCATCTTTGAAATTCACAGTTATGGATTCTTCCACTACCTATGTATCTCTATTGAACACGGTGAGCTTTACTAGTAGTAGAGTATCCAAGAAATTACATTCACTTGCTCTTGCATCAGACTTCCGAATACTATCATTTGCATCCTTGAGAATGAAACATTGCATTCAAACACATGGAAATAATGTAGAGTTGACTGTCTTCCTTTGAAGATTTTCATATGGAGTCTTTTCAACCAGAATTCTCAACAATACGCTATTTAGTGTGTAACAAGTAGTAGCAACTATTTCAGCTTGGAGCTAAGTGGGAACACCACTTTTAATCATCATGGTTCTAGCTATTTCTTCTAGTGATCGATTCCTTCTTTCTGCTATGCCATTTTGCTTAGTGGTGTAGGCAGTGAAAAAATTGTGTTCCGCTCCATTTTCATTGCAACACTCAGCAAAACTTTGATTATCGAACTCTCTTCCATGATCAATTCTCATAATTGTGATGTTGTATCCTTTTTCATTTTGAATTCGACAAACGAACTTCTCAAATGAGTGAAATGCCTCATTTTTGGGAGATAGAAACATCATCCGAGTGAATTATGAATAATCATCAACGATTATTTTCTTCCACCTAAACTGGTAGTTCTTGTAAGTCTAAACAAGTCCATATAGAATAGTTGCAAAGATCTATTAGTAGCAATACATATTATAATTTTGAAAGAGTTTCTTACCTACTTTCTCAAAGTACATGCACTGCAAGAATCATATTTGCTATAGTTGATCTTTGGTAAACCACGAACAAGATCTTTCGAAAATATCTTGTGAATCTACTTTGCATTTATGTAACCTAATTTCTTATGTCATAATTCACATTCATCCTTGATAGACATTAGACAGTAAACTTCCTCATAATTGATATTGAGCAAATAATTTCACCATATCTATTTCTAGTAAAAGATTGGGATTTGTCTTTGTTAGTACTAATGCACTTACCTTCTTCAAAGCTGATTTGTTATCCCTCGTTGCATAGCTAGCTAATGCTTATGATATTCTGCTTCAGGTCTTTGACAAGTGAAACATCTTCAATGATCAAGTTTCCCAACCTGATATTTCCTTTGCCAATAATTCTTTCTTTGTCTTTCCCTTCAAATGTGACAATTCCTCCATTTATAGTGATGAGACTTATGAATGTGGTGCTATCTCTAGTCATATGTTTGGAGCATCCATTATCCAGATACCATTTGTTTTTATTCAAGATCATCTCATTTTCTTCATCATGATTTGAATAGGCCATTGGACAAAGATTTGCTTTCTCTTCATCACTTGATTCACATTCAGTGTCACTCCATGATTCAACCTTCAGTACATTCTTTTTTGTTTTGTATTTTCCTTCCTTTTTCTTAAGAGATGGACATTATGGCTTTATGTGACTTGGTTTTTTGTATTGATAACAAACGATATACTTATCTTTGGAATCTTCTTTGTTCTTGTAGGGCTTTCTATCATTCGAGGGCTTCATTTGTCTTTTTCCTTTGTGGTTTCCTCCTTTCCTCATGAAATTTTGAATCATTTAGTCAACAATGCCATGTCTCGCTACTATCTGTTAGGGAAATCCCTTATGATGTTTTGAAGATAACAAAATAAATCAAAGGCTACTAATGTGTTTAATGGTTGAGTTTAGACTTTGCATATGATAGAATATGTAAATAATATTATCAAAGTCTATATTTGGAAGAACCAGAAGACAGACTCTATGCTAAAGCTGAACTTATTCAAACCGTGTCCAGACCTTAAGGCTAAATATGTTCAGAAGCAGAATATGTTCAAACTTACGTTTAGATTGTAAAATCTATTTCGAACAAAAGACACTCAGACTCTACTTCAGATGGAAGACACTCAGACTTCTGACAGAACACTCTCAGACTTTACATACAAACACAAGTCCAGAATAAGACACAAGTTCATAACGTACCAGATTTAGAACGAAACAACTTAATAGAACATAACGCAAGCCTCAAACATATAACGGCTAGTGATCTGGTTTGGATTCTACATCAAGATAGATTTGATTGACTCAATCTGATTGATTGACAATTGGATATTGAAAACAAGAACTTTCTATACGAAGAAACTCTACTTATGGAAACCAAGATTCTGTTTGTATGGATGATCAGAATCAATTTGGGATTCTACTTCTATCACTCAATGGTTACTAAATCTTCTAAGTACGGATTTGTCCAATGGGTAGATTGGAAGACGATCCTCTAGATACTATCCAACGGCTAGTTTAGAAGTGGAGGAATATTTAAGGAGATCAAGGACCGATGAGCAAGTAAGAGACATAGCATAGAATTTATAATTTCAAAGTATGAGCGACCTTCGATCATACACTTGTCTTTAGTGAGCTTAAATGTTTGTGATCATGAGAAATACCAAAAGAGTGACTTAGTGAGATAGTGTGATCTACCACTAAGTGTTTGCACTCAAAGTTGTAATCTCTTGTTGATTGCATAGTGGAATCCAGCCAGAAGGCTGTTAGCATGGGAGAGTGGACGTAGGCTTGATCTAAGCCGAACCACTATAAATTTCATGTGCAACATTCTCTTTCCTTAACTCTTCTTATTTAAGTCTATTGCATACTTACAAGTTATTTCAGAAGTCTGTTCTATCACATAACAGATTCTGAACATCTACCAGAAGTCTGGTGACTCGTTTAATCAAACTCTAATCCTTATTCAGACTTTGCTCGTAACTTATTTTATTCCGCGTTTATTTGTCAAGACTTCTTTTAAACACCTATTCACCCCCCTCTAGGTGTTCGTACTAGCACTTTCACTATCTTCTCCTTCTGAAGACATTGTTCACTTGCATCATCCTAGTCAACCTTAAAAGCAATAGATTTTTTACTTTTTGAGTTGCTTTCCTCGTTTGGGTGTTCAACTTCATAGGACATGGATGTTCCCATCAACTCATCCATTGTGATTGGTTGAATCTTCATTGTTTCTCGTAGAGATGTCTTCACCGGGCTCCATTCCTTAGGCAAACCTCTTAAAAGCTTATTCACTTTTTCATCATCGGTGAACGCTTTTTCTTGATGTGCAAGACCATTCACTATCTCAGTGAATCGAGGGAATATCTATATCACTGTTTCATCAAGTTTCATTTTGAACAGTTCATAATTATTGAGTAGGATGTTCATCTTTATTTCCTTCATCCTGTCTATTCCTTTGAATGTCAATATGAGATGATCCCAAATTTCCTAAGGTGTAACACAAGAAGAGATTATGTTAAATTTAGATTATGACAAAGTACAATACAACAAGTTTCTAGTTTTTACATTGAGAGCAGCTCTTCTTCGTGCTTCTTCTATGTTATCAATAACAGCTATTGCAGTTGGAGCTTCCTATTGAACGGGAGTCGATGTAGGGTCTAACACGTCTACACCACTTTCAACCACATTTTAAGATTTGTGGCTTCAATATATGATTGCATTCTTTGTTTCCAATATGTAATAGTTACTTTCATCAAAGTAAGGTGGCTTGTTAGGAGCTTAAGCATCATTGGTAAATAAACTACCAAAATTAGCCACAAGAGAAGATCTTTGTACTCAAAAGAAATACAATTCAAATAATGAGTAACAGGGCTCTAATAACAATTGTTAGGAGGTAACAATATAACCTAGAGGAGGGCTGAATATGTTGTTTAAAAAACTTGGCAAACTTTCATGGAAAATAGTTGATGCTAAGTAAAGATAATGTCGATGTGATGTCTCAAAACTTGTGATCATAATGTGTACTTGTGAGACTAAATAGAGTAAAATAGTAGCACTTAGCGATATATAGTCGTTTGGCTTTATCTACAAGCTTATGTCCACTCTTTATATTAATAGCCACAAGACGGGTTGGATTCCACTAGTAATCTACTTACAAAGTTACAATCGGCAAGTACTAATCTTATTACAAGATAGATCACACTATCAAGACTTAATTGTTGTTCTTACTCTTGTATTCTTAATCTAAAGCACAATCACTTAGACAACACAAATACAATACTTAGTGAAACAATAAAAATAAAAATAAAAGAGCTTATCACTAAGAGCAACTTGAAGCAAATTTTCAGATCTTGAGGTATGTAGCTCTCTCTAATGTTTGGCTTCTAAGATTTTCTCCTTTATAACCATCTTCAATCTATCCATTGGAGGCTGATTGGAGAAGCAAAGAGCTGTTAGAGTTACTGTTGAACTGTTGTCCGGAGTTAGAATTGCCCTGTCACGCCCTGAATCTCGAGCGCACGCACATCCCTCGATGGTCGATAAAATTGCGATATTCCCAAGTTGCGTCACCGACCCAAATGATTATGCACATGTGGAAGCGTATAATAAACAATCCCCATACAACAATCAATATGGGATAGAAAAGCAGGACAACAATTTTTCACAAACCACTTTTATAAACAACCGAGGTCAGCCTACAAAGTTATATACACAAAAGTCGAGGTCTCAAAAAGAAGTTCCTAACTACCTTACCTCGAACCCTATCTACCTGGGATCCGGGTCTGCCATGACACCATCAAGGATGTCAGTGTCAAGAGGATTAACCATCTCCTCACCCTTAACAGCGAGTGTGTCGAAACCATCCAGGGGACATTCCCATTCCTCGTTAGGCCCTCATTGACCAAGATCATGGTCACGATAAGTTCACGGAGCTAGGGAGTCCTAGGGACAGGGAAGAAAGTACTCTGCTCGCTAAACCCTTACGGCTGCCCAAAATGAATCGGCCTCACCTCCATTTATGGACTTGAAAAGATTAAACCCACGACGAGGTGAGACAATGTCTCAGCGAGTCTACACCCTAAACTCTAATTAGGAATGAAATACACCTAGAGGCAGTCTAATCACACATCATAGAAGACTCACCTCGCCTCAGTTCCTTCTTGCACGTTAATACAATTCATATCACAAATGCATATAATAAATGCGCACATCAATTGGAACGTCTCACTCAATCTCTCAATCAATCACAGGGGTCCCGGTTATAAAGCCAAATCGTTATGACACATCACATTCCGTGCAACACAATTTTGTCTCATAATCAAGCGCGTCTATCTCTAACAATCACGCGTTCCAATTGATTACTGCCCGCACAGACATGATCTACCCAACACATATCAGTCTTCTAGCGTAGCTGGGCATCGTCTCATCCCTTGAGCACGACAACGTCTACATCTAGATGGCATTTCCAAAGGAGCTTCAATTTGGCCTCTACCACGATCCGGCATCCCTTGTTAGGGGCATTCCATATGGGAGCATCGTCCACCTAACGCACATCAAAGATGGGTTCTCATAACCATCACACGACCATTTAATCTCAGCCAAGAACATTGTGCTTTGCACTCAAATACGTCAATTAAGATAATGTGTTTGGCCTATTTTTTTCGTATTAAAAACACTCAGTAAAATAATCGTGCATGGGTACACAATCAGATCAAACCATAAAAATTGATATCATTCATTTAAAAAATCCCACTATTTGATATAGTACTTAAAAATATTTTTGGTGTCAAAACTCGACACCCAGTATTTCAAAATTTCACAATTTTGAAATAACAACTAAAAATCAAGAATCATCATCAATCGCACAAATTAGCATTCAATTGCATAAACTAATCAAATCACGACAATTAACATGAAATTCCAGCAACCGGCTATCCCGATATAATTTCCATAAAATATTAAATAATTAAATAAATTACAAAATTAATTAAATAAATGCAATTTAATTCCATAAATGTCTAATTAAGCTAAATATGCTAATCTAACCACCTAATTGACCCTAGAAAAATAATGCACTATACTAATTAAATACTACAATATAATTAACCCTTAACTAATCTAATCTAACCACCTAAGTATAATAATTAACTAACTAAATCACTAATTAAACTAAACTAACCCCCTAATCCAATCTTAAGCTAAGCTAATTACCTACTAAGCATCATTAACCCCCCTAAGCAGAGTTTAGCAAGTGAACTCATCGAATTAGTGAGCCGGTGAGTTCACGGCTATGGCGGCGTGATGGTGAGTGACACTCTAGTCTACGGCGACACCAAAGGAGGTCTGGACAAGGCTGAAAATGGGCCACGAAGCCTCATGGTCACCACTGACCTTTGGATCTGGTCGCGGCTAAAGGGGTTAATCGAGCGGCTAGGATGGCACAGGAGAGGGCTAGGTGGCAACGGCAGGGCCAAGCGAGGACGAGGACCTCTGGACAGCGGCGGAGGAGCTCAGGCAGACGGTGAACGGTGGCTCGAGGGCTTCGGAACAGCTGCTCAAATGGACCAAGACACGTGGACGGGCGCTCGCGGTTGTGCGGGCTGGCGATGGCTCGGGCGGCAGCGGCTGCTCAGACGGTTGGCAGTCGACGACTGAAGGGCTCGGGTGGCTACTGCTGGTTCTTCTCTAGTTCTTGGCTGGATTTCTTAAGCTCAAACAACAACAATGGAGGAACTAAGGCAAGGAAGGAGAAGAAGAGAGGAGCTACTGCTGGAGGGGGACCATAAAGCCACCAAAGTCTTCTAAAAATATCTCAAACCATCATTGGATGATGCCCAAAGTCCAAGTCACCATCCTTAGCCATTTTTCACTCCAACGCTTCCTCAAGAAGCCATTCTAGGTGCCCAAAATGTTGCACCCCCCATAGCAAAGAATTTTGGTGCAATTCCCCTTCAAATCACTTTAATTCCTCTCCAAATTAATTCAATTCAAGGGCCACAATGCCAAGGTAAGTGCCCACACTCAATTCCACATTTTTCCTTGCCCAAGTGATCCGCCTTGAACGCCAAAAATCCACACAAAAACGGCCCTCTTAATTTCCCAATTAAAAAATGCCCAAACTTGAATTTTTGCCAAAAATTCGGATTCGCCGAAAATTCTTCGGAGGATGAATCAATGTTCCTAAAATAAATCGTGACATGATAGAACTTTCAATTTCTGAAATCGGATCCAATTTCGTGGTTAATTTCAATCGGATGCGATTTTAGCGTGACCTAACCTCCTGAGTCACTTTTAGAAATTTTCAATGCATTTGACCTGTGGTCAATTATTTTCGAGCCACAGTGTACCTCTTCGACACATAGACGGCTCTCGGTTGTCGTGAAAATCTTAGCGATTCAAATACAGGCACAAAGTATATAAACGACAGATAAATCAGTTTAGTGCCTTTCGACGAGAATTTTGCAATTAGGTGGAATCACCCACGATTTAATTATATGTCTTAGTCGAAACGACCTATCTCTGATCTGTAATCGATTTTAACAGTGCCGTATTGACTCTTGCATATTAGCACGGTCAAGCAATCGATTTCTGGTCGAATTCTCAAGTTTATTGCGTTAAAATCCCTTAACGGGTTCACCTGATAGACTAGTTATCTCGTGAGTGGCCAAGTCAAAGAAAAAGGCCATAGGCACGTCAATGAAAAGCCCAACTCATTCAATCGAAAACAAAATCAGAAAATCAGGCTGTCACATGCCTAGCCAGTCCTTTTCCTAAACATTTACAAGCCAAAATAGCACTAGTTGTAGTCTCTTCCCTATAGTTTCCGATAGACCTATCATATTACCTAACTACTCGATTACGATTTCCACCCGAATTCTTCTGTTGTGCGAATTGATAGCCACAACAACTATATTACTAAACCAATGAACATTAGCAAAATGTACGTTGTTACCAGAGCACCAATGGCTCGATATTGACAGCATCAACATAGACATTGACATCAGCTAATTTTTTAGACTGTCGGTACTATTTACGAAAAATTCGTATCAGGACATAATGCAATCTTCTATCCACTAGATCACACCATGGATCTTGCTCGGTCCTTTGTAACAAACATTTGCATATAACATAACATTATACTAAGGATAGTTTGGACGTCATCAAAATCACTTGGAGATGCTTATCCAATAGCAAACACAATCACTTCTTTCAAGATATAGTAGAACAACTGTGTCAAGGCTAAGTATGCAACTTAAAAGGAGAATGTATCGATTGTATTGATAGACTGTCGCGACCAATTTTTCGGGTGTGCTAATGGATTACTAAGCCTAGACTTAGCTCGGGCTCTCCCAAGCCCATACCAATTCACGACTTAGGTTCAAGTTCTTAACATGCAAATGATTTTCAATTAGGAGTCGCCACTAATCTATTTTTTATGGGTCGATTAGAAACCCAAATAAAGTAACGGGAGGTTTACTTTACTCCTACGAACCAAAGACTATGGGTACGGGGACATAGTTACACTAGATTTCTCTAATGCCCTTTCGGTACCATCCTTTTATTTTCAAAATGTTTTTTTTTTTTTGCAGGCAGCTTAGGTTGATTTTAAATCTATTTCCCTAACATGTGAGGTGATCATGCGGGTGCACAATCCACCAATTTAACACCCAGATAATATTGCATTGCGTATTGCATGGGCTCTCCCAAGCCCATACCAATTCACGACTTAGGTTCAAGTTCTTAACATGCAAATGATTTTCAATTAGGAGTCGCCACTAATCTATTTTTTATGGGTCGATTAGAAACCCAAATAAAGTAACGGGAGGTTTACTTTACTCCTACGAACCAAAGACTATGGGTACGGGGACATAGTTACACTAGATTTCTCTAATGCCCTTTCGGTACCATCCTTTTATTTTCAAAATGTTTTTTTTTTTTTTTTTTGCAGGCAGCTTAGGTTGATTTTAAATCTATTTCCCTAACATGTGAGGTGATCATGCGGGTGCACAATCCACCAATTTAACACCCAGATAAACAATAAATGAATTGCAAAAACTTACCTCAAAGCAATGAAAACATCTGCAATGTTAAATTAAAATCCACATCAATAATCTTAGATATGGTTTCTAATTAACTCGCAATTTCTTTTTTTGTTTTCACTTAATTAATGAAAATCATGCAATACGCAATGCAATATTAACTAAATGACCTAATTCTAATGACACGTAATTTTAAGTTAAATAGGCCTAGCAAAAATACTGAATGGCATGCATCTCAATGAATCTAACACTAATGACGTGCATATGATATTTTTTCTTTTTCCTAAAAGAATGCATTCTATCCTAAATAATAAAACTAATTTTTCTAAGATAATTTTTGGTATTTTCCATGAAATTTCGAAATTAGAAAAATGCCGAAATTACCTAGCTAGATTAAGATTCTATCCAACTTATATTAAGAATTGGGTTAGGCCAAATCCTAATTTAAACTAAGATATTATCTTAACTTAGCAGTCTCTAACCTAAGGTGCAATCTATCTAAAAAATCAATCTAAACTCAAAATGAAACATGCAATTTTATTCTAATATGCAATGACGTACAAAGAATGCCTTAATTCTACATGACATATACATGATGATTTTTTTATTTTTTTTTTATAAAATTCGAAATTAAAACTATCAAATAATTAACATGCCATTTAAATCAGTGAAACGAAAATCTAACATCCTAAATTTATGTTTTTGGTGTTTTTATTTAAGAAATTCGAAATAAATAAATTTCCTATTCTAGACATGCAAAATAGCCCTAAAACAAGTAATATCCTATCAGGCATCTAATCTAACTCAAATATTTTTTTTTTATTTTTCTTTTATGGGAGCAAACAAATGAAAGCATCAAGACCAGCACGGCAACAAATCCAGCAAAATATCATCTATGTCCATTTAATTTTGAAAATAAATTGACGAATTGTATCTCGCACATGAGATCGGACTGGCTAATTTTAGACAAAATCACGAATCGTATCTCGAGCGTGAGATCGGATTGGTGAATTTTCTGTGTGATTGCAGGTCGTATTTCAAGCATGAAATCGAACCGTCAATCATATGCACGTTGCGAAATTAGGGAATAAATCCCTAATTTAAAAAGATTTTCGGGAAACTTTGGATAAGATACATCATTGGAAGATTTGAATTTAAACGCAATATCAATGAATTAAGTAAGGAAATTATCAAATTAAATTTGGATAATATCTTTACCTATTTCGTAGATATCATCCCCGAATTCGGACTCGTCAAAAGATGGCACTAGTGATGGCTTATGGTGAGCTCGACGCGGTGGTTCGATTGGGTGTGTCCATGGCTACAGGGCACGTGAGAAGACTGCATTGCTGGAGGAGTTTATCGTGCTTGATGGTCTTGGACCACAATGAGCACTAGAAAACCTTTTATTCCAAAAGACAGCACCTGCACCCACAGAATACACTTAAACCTAATCAGACTTTTTATCACTTGTAGTCTCCTTGTTCGCATATGGTCCACGTGCACTCCTCTAGGAAATTTTTACCACTTCATTCATGGATCACACCTGCACACCAAAAGAAATTTCTTATTTCTTTCTTCTATTTCAACCATAACCTCCGATGGACATAACGTGCGGGAATTTCTGCCACAGCTACACGCAATCGGAACTTGTCCTAGTGATTGATCGGGTAAACGCGGAGGACCTCAGTCACCAACGGCATGAAGGAACTGCTGGGTCAAGCGAGACATTGACGTCGATGGTGTCGATGGGGCTTGCCAAGGCAAAGCCGTGGCAAGTTTGGAGTTAGTCGTGACTTGGTGATGCTCTCCAACGGGTACCGCCCAAGGGATGCCCAACGGTTCACGGCCAAGGATAATTCACGGGCTGCTGGCTTACTGTGGATGGAGTCCCAAGCGGTGTCTCGTGGACTCAAGAATGAACGGCAAATGGGCTGTTTGCCAATATGGCTAGGCTCAAGAATCGGCAAGTGAATCTCACTTGACAACCTGCAAAATGGAAACTCAATGTTGCTAGTTCGATGGCTGCTGCCAGTGGCACTTGTGGCGAGGATCGTCGTTTGAAGGTTCACAGCTTGGCTGCATAGGGACTCCTCGGCAGCAGTTGGTCATCGGCTGAAAGCAATGGCGCTGGGATTGCGGAGTTGGAGGAGCTCGTGGACTGGGAATCATGGTGATGGACTCGGCTATGCGCCTCCTAATTCTCTCACCTGTTGCCAAGAAGAGAGTTCCTTTTCGTGTTCCTGTATTTCATGGCTATATATTCTCCATTGCATGGCCCCCTTTGAAGCCTAGTGTTGAATACGATGGTGGATGATTGCCTTGACTGAGTTGTCTTCTTCCTCTCGGTTCTGTCTCTTTTCATGAATTGTGGCAGTGTGTTTCTATTGCGTGGCCCTCCTTTTTTTACTTTGGGCGCGATGTATTTTATAGGTCCAAAAAATATATCCCCACGACATATATTTTTTCCTTTTTTGGTTGCGCACGATACCCCTAAATATGTCGTTGCACCCCATGCAATATTCCCTTTTGTATTTTTCAAATATTTTCCATCCAAAAATTTCTTTTCTACCAAAGAATATTCCCATTGGTGTATATTACCTGAATATATGAAAAATCCTATCGGAATATGCTCGCCGTCGGTCTAATGCTAAATGCAAAAAATGCAAGTTAAAAATAAATGCGCCTAAAACTATATGCTATGCAATTAACTATTTTTTTTTTCAGGGATAAAATTAACCCATAATTTGTTAATGCAATAAATGACTAAACGGATCGCCAAAATTTAGGTGTCAACATAGACTTTTAAAAATTAAGCGGAAACCAACAGCCAATACTTGGAATTAGGAGAAGCAAATATTAGATTTATCAGATTATGCTCATGTGCCTTTGCTCAAATAAGAATAGAAGTAAGAAGATCACACAATATATAGTGGTTTGGCTTAGTCATCAAGCCTATATCTACTCTCCAGACTAAGGGTGCGTTTGGGAACCACTTCCCAAAGCCCCTTGGAGGCCTAAAGGTCCTTAGGCAAATGCCAACCCGTTTGGCAAAAACTTTTGAGCCCATTTCGCAAATGCCAAGGCTTTGTGAAGCCGAAAGCCCAAGGCAGGTGAAGACCTGCCTTGGGCTTTCAGCTTTTTCGGTATGCCCACGCGGGCACTATTTATATTTTTTTTTCCGAAATTGTCCTCATGAATTTTTTGTTTTTCCGGTTCTTGCCCTTGTACGCGACACTGTTCATCTTCTCCGGGAGGTTCGGTTGTTTGACAGTGTGGGGGCCGGCGACTGCTGAGGGACGCTGGCGACCGTCGGGGGGTGGCGCGACCGACACCGGAGGTGGCGCGACCGACGCCTGTGTAGCGGGGGCGGCAGGCCGTCTTCTTCTTCTTCTTCGCGCGACACCGCCGCCCCCAATCTGGGTCGCGGCGGCGTCGCGCGACCTCCCGCAACCTCGCCGCCCCAGATCCGGGGGGGCGAGGTCCTCCCTCGACCTCGACGCCATGGATCGAGGTCGCCGGAGGTTGAGGGGTCGTCGCGCAACCTTGCGCCCTAGATCCAGGGTCGCCGGAGGTCGAGGGGTCGTCGCGCGACCTCGCCGCCCCAAATCCGGGGTCGCCGGTGGTCGCGACGGTGTCAAGCGACCTCGCTGCCCCAGATCCGGGGTCGCCGGAGGTCGCCAAAGGTCGCCGGAGGTCACCGGCAGCCGCTGCCTTTAGTGGTCAAATTTTTTTTATTTTTCTTTTAATAATTTTTTTTTTACCACAAAGATCTTTTGTAAATGTAATATCCCAAACGTCATTTTGCTCAAAGTACTTTACAAAGAGCTTTCAAAGTACAATTTACCAAACACGGTTGCATTTTGAAAAACACCTTTAGCTCAAAGGTATTTGCATTTCCCTAAAGACTTTCCCCAAAAGTGGTTCCCAAACCCACCCTAACAACTACAAGTTGAGCTGGATTGTACTTGTAATCACCAAGATGAGGTAAACAACAAACACTGGTCCTATCATTTAATAGATCACACTATCGGGAGTCAAATACTACCATCGAGCTTGTACATTTAATCTTCTCACAATTACAATGTGGCAAAATTATTACATTGGAGATCTCAAGAGAATGAAACATTATTTGCTCAAAATGCAGCATTGAAAACTTTCAACTTGCTCTAGACTTTTTGTCTAACTCAATTGGCTTCAATCATCTTCTCTTATATAGACATCTTCAATTTTCTCATTGGGGACTATCCTATCATATGATATATCACACTATCAAGACTCAAATACTGCTATCAAGCTTGGACATTTAATCTTCTCATGATTACAATGAAGCAAGATTACTACATTGGAGATTTGGAGAGAATGAAACATTATTTGCTCAAAATGCAACATTAAAAACTTTCAACTCATTCTAGATTTTTTGTATAACCCATCTAGCTTCAATGATCTTCTTTCATACAGACATCTTCAATCTTCTTGTTAGGGACAATCCTAAGAAACAAGAAGCCATTAGGATTCTCCACTAGTTATTGTTAAAAGCTAGACTGTCCATGTAATCCTTTTCCATGAACACTAGTGAGCTTTCCCAAAGTTGATTCTGCCTTTGTTGTCACATCACTAGTCACTCTGACAATTCTGACAAAAGTTATTTACTATTTTCAACGATTTTCAATTCTCCTACTATGTTATTCTAACAGATGACTTATCCCAAAATCATCAACAACAACTATATAGAAATCATCACAAGCTTATTATTATAGTTAGTTGATGATGTTTATGAGCGGACATCTTGCAATCTCCTTCCAATGAAAGCACATCACGGGTATCATGTAGCCCCTAATAATCATCACATAAAAATATGCAATTATTATATTAGATATTATTTCAATGATAGTTTTTGGATCATCAAAATTCTAAGGATGTTTCTCCATCAATCTCCCCATTTTTTAATATAACAAAACTATCTTGTAGATCTAATAGAAACATTTGTATTGAATTTTGCAAGTAAAGTAAATGTTTACAAAAGCGGTGATTGTTAGTGTAGCATAATTAAGGTGATTGTAGGATCTCCAAGTGATTTTCGATGAACTTGGAGATGAAGTCTAGAAGAGTTTGAGTGATATGATCAATAATCTCCACACTCCTTGATTAGCAATATTCTTATGATAAATCAAAAGTGATGATGAATAAAATAGGTATGTAATCATCCAAACACAAACTTTGGGAAACGACATGTTTACAATTTGAATACATTGTTAATACGCATAGTTACTTATTGCTTTCCTTGTCTTAGTGCCGTCATTTCATATTATCAACGCATTTGATCATTCTCCGAATTTTAGCCAATCAAAACAATTATCACATCTCAACCATTTTCCCCTCCTTTTTGTCATTAGCAAAAATAACATAAGCAATATCCAAAAGATAATTCCATTAAGTTTGAATAGAAGCATACATAAGCTAATAGCAACTGTTGAAGAAACAAAAGTGAACGAACGAGCACGAAACATAGTAAAATCTAAGGTTGGTGCGAGCGCTTGCATTGCTAAGCGGGGATAGTAGGTGCAGATTGTCATGGGGTTGGTTGAAGAGGGTTGTAACAGTCCAAGCTAAGGGTGGTTAGCTCTATTTTCATAAGATATTGTCCTAATGGAAGCAATTAAAGTCTTCAATTCCTAAACATTCACTTGTAGTTGCGGAAGAGCAAGGAAGATAGGTAGATCCATGGGAGATGATGATTTCTTAGGATAGGGTGGATGAGCAGCTGACTGCCTCTGCATAGGCATGGGTGCCTTGGCCTTCCTTTTCCTTTCTATCTTAGCTTGTTCTTCCAGTATTTTTTTCCATAACCTCTTTTGTTCTTTCATCATAGCCTCGGCCGATAAGGATCATCTCTTTCCTAAGGTCGATCCATCCTTCCGTAGACATTCTTAACATCATCTTTTTCAGTTTATCCTTATAATTTCAATGTTAACCAAATTTTAGTAAGCAATGTCAACAAAATCAATACCTTTGGACCACATGATTTGAGTGATAAGCATGTTGGATGTTATAGGTTTGAGAGAGAAGAAGTGGTTACTTGAAGTATTACACCAAGAGACATCAAGTTTGGAACGCTCAACAATGTTACCTCAAATGTAGGAAAACCGTAGAGTTTCTATATGCAAGTTATTGGGCTCCGACCCATATGAACCCAAATACTCTTGCTTTCACCTATTGGGCTTATATGTGAACATATTATTTTGGATTATATCAACAATATATCCAACAATCTCCTCCTATGTTCACCATACAGCACAATCCAATACGGTGGTCAGTGTAATGTTCAAACAAATAGGAATCATCCACATTTAGTCCAAGACAATCAACTCGGATTGGTCAAATAGTTTTTTGTTTTCAATAGTAAAATATTAAACTCAATCATCATTTGTAATCCAAATTAGTAAATCATCCTTATCATGAATCTGTTTTGAGATCAATAAATCAAAATAAGTATTAGGAGTTCTATATTCAGTCTAAACTCATCCAAATCCCAACACCCAAAATAAATCTCAGACTCAGTTCACAACTAACATATGCATACTAGTCAAGTATAAGTATGCCAGTCATAATAGTCCAATGCCTTACAAATATAAGAAACAAGCATAATAATGTTCACAAAATAGAGATAGCAAAATGAAAGTCTCAAGTAAATGGACTTCATCAAAATAGGCAATAGTAGGTAAACTGTCAAGTCTCTACATGCTCTAAATGATATATATGCATTCATCAAGTAGGTCATCCTAGTCAAGATCCTACTCATTAAGCTCTCCTCCATCTCTGCCATCCTTTGTAGAATGTCAAATATGAATTTTATATTATCATGAATTCAATTATTTGAATAAAAACTTAGCACCATTACATAAGGCAAAGAAGAATATATATTGATATCATAAAGCATCATAATATCATGTTCATAAGCATCAAGCCAGTTTCATAAATTATTAACAAGACCTAAATAATATGATTTACAAAGAACCATCAACTTAAGTTTATTTGTAGAAGAATAACTATTGTCTAGTTTCAAAGAACCTGACCAATAGTCAAGTCACTTACAATAACCTAGTCATGTAATATCAAGTTTCAATTAAGAACAATACTAGTAGGCTTCTTATGTAAACACCGGTTTCTATGTTTCAATTTGGAATGTCACAGTTACTGTTTCCTTAAAGTAAAAAAATCTAGCATTAAGTTTAAAATGAGATCATTTAACCAAAAAGATAGTCCAACCTAGTTGAATTGTATCATCAAGTTTGGAATGACACAAATTTTCCCAATAAAACATTTGAATTAGGTTAAAATCATCTTCATCAAGTTTGGAATGAGACAACTCACCATTTTCAAATTAGTCAGTAAATATGAACATCGATAAAACATATAAACTGTGCTCATCATTGTAGCCAATAAAGGAAGATTCGATAATTCAAAACACACAATTAAAAGGTAAGTAAATGGTAGTTAAGACTTGCCTATATAGTCTTTAACCCAATTTCCCCCACTATTTTGAATAATCGATCTTTAGGCATACCTTTGGTGAGAGTATAAGCTATATTATCTTTTGATCTCACATCTGTCAAGGTGATAACCCTTTGTTCTCTCAAATAATTCAACAATGCATGTCTCAGTCTCACATGTCTTTTCTTTGAATTAAAGAGAGCATTCTTAACGACTTGGACAACTGCTTGATTATTACATAATATGCTTAAAGAATTAATCTTTAGCTGAGTTAAATGACTATCCATAATCAGATTCTTTATCCACTCGGCCTCTTTGCCAGTTGAGGTTAAAGCAAAAAGTTCTGATTCCATAGACGACTATGACCCTTAGAGGTAGATTTTTTTATTCAAGCATTTGGTGGTTCGAAAGTGACAAATCTCTTATTTGGATCACGCCACCTCTATTCTGACTAATTTTCGAGATCGCTCTTGTTAGTTGTCACTTCATTATGGAGTCTTACCAATGTAAGTTGACCAAGCTATTTGCTTGTAGAGGTGAATAATGAGGATTAGTGTAATTCACTATATATGCAATGTGGATCATAATATTGATTTGCAACCAATCACTTTCCATGTACTCCCTCCCCCGCGGCCCCCTCCCCCTCCCAAAAAAAAAAAAAAAAATCCCACAAAGCAAGATCTCTAAGCCTCTTTCCATGGCCAATCCATCTCTCTTAGGTACCTTACCTCCATCTCATCTAATCTAATCTAATGCAACCCATTAACTCATAAATGCTAGGTTGAAACGAATGACACAAGAGCGATGGCGTTTGGTAGCCTATGTAAATGCCAACTTAATAAGTTTTAGGACTCGATTATACTTTTATGACAAATTTTAGGGTTTGATTGCCATGACATCCTCAATATGACATCTATTTACAAAATATAATTTCGATGGTAATTGGCAGACCATAGAAAAGCAAGAAATGGCCACCTTAGGATGTTAACTCAAAATTTAATTAGCAAATCGTGAAATTTCGAAAAAGTGGAAATTGGTTGCAAATGAGGAACCGTGAGGACCTGAGCCATGACAAGCTCATTGAGCCTCTCACCCATATTGGTTGGCCGAAGAGGGCCAACCAAGGCTATCCAAACCATTCTTGAATTCTGGAAGATTGCACATTAAATTACACCATGTGCATGAATAGTACTTGGACTATAGTTTAGTTTAACCCCTTCTAGAAGCTAGTAGCCTAATGAGATAAAATTTGTAGTCATGTAAGAAGGAAAGTGGTGCCTAAGGAAAGGACGAAAGAGAAGAAGACCAACCTAGCTAGCCTATCCAGCTCATATCTAAATTCTAGCACATGCCAATATCTTGCATTGAATGAGCTTGGATAAGATGGTCTTCATGAAGCAATATTGGCCATGTAAAAGCTTAGTCATGAGCAAATTAAGGATATTGTACATGAGCCCATTAATGCTTGATTAGGAAAAATCTTGTTGAACTCCTCTCTCTCTCTCTCTCTCATTTTGCCCCCACCACCGAAAGCCCCCTCCCTCTCATTCTCTCTCTCTTTCTCCCCCTCGGCACCCTCATCTCTCCTTTTTCATGAGCTGCCATCCACCACCCGCTATACCTTGCTATCGCCGTTGCCAAGCCACCATCCATCGCCGCTCACTATGCCATCCTCCTTGCATCTTTACCATGAATCCTCGCACCTTTGCCAAGCCGCCCTCACGCCATTTCCTTTTGCCCTAAGTCCTCATGTCACGCCACCTTCACCGTGAGTCGCTAGGAGCTGTTGCGAGCCGTTGCGAGCCACCAAGTTGTTGTCACATCTTGCCAAGCACTACTGCTCCTTGTTACCATTCACCGACCACACCTCATGCCCTCATCAAGCCACCTCCGTACCAAGCCGCTACCCGCTCTGAGCTGTCACGGCCATTGCTTGCCGTCAAAGCTAGATCCGGACCATGAGTAACTCCATAACCCTTGTTTAAAGTGGTAGTTACACTTAGGACTAGAGTTAAATTAAGGCTAATGATAGGTTGTGTGATAAATGATAGGTTGTGTGATAAGTGGATTATGATGATAGTTTTTCATTGATAGTGATAAGCTAATGTGATAGGTTATCATTGATAAGTGATAAGTACTTGCGATTTCTCTATTTATATAGAAAAAAAAAAACTCGAGTTTGTTTTTGTAGGTGGAGATTTTTACTCAACCACTTAACAAAGAAATGGCTCCAAAAACACACAACAACTATTTTTTTTGAATTTTGAAATGAGGATATATTTTCAACAACAAAGATTTTCAAAATCAAATGTTTTATTTTATTTATTATTTTCTAAAATATTATGTGTCAACAAGTGGATTATGATGATAGTTTTTCATTGATAGTGATAAGCTAATGTGATAGGTTATCATTGATAAGTGATAAGTACTTGCGATAGGCTATCATGAATAGTGATAAGTACAAGTAATAGGTTATCATGAATAGTGATAAGTATAAGTGGTAACCTATCGCTAATAGTGAATAGTGTAGTGATAACTTATTAAGAATGTGATAAGTGCTTATTATATTTAAATTTTAAATGTGATAAGTGCATATTATATTGCCATTTTAAAGTGATAAGTACTTATTATATTCTAATTTTAAAAGTGATAAGTGCTTGTTAAATTCCAATATTAAAGTTGATAAGTGCTTATGAAATCCTCATTTAAAAAAAATAATAATAATAAGTGTTCATGGTATCCTATTTTCATAAATGAAAAGTGCTTGTAAAATGTTATTTTGAAGGGTGATATGCTAAGTTGATAAATGAATTGATGGTGTGATATTTTATACTTTGAGGATAATGCATGATTATTTTGGTAGACAAATAATCAATGAATGATGACGTGGAATTATTTCATAGCATTTTTGTGTGCTAAAGTTGTTAGTATATAAAATGTAAACACTAAACACTCTTGCATTAGCTATTGAGAAAGATAAAAATTAGCTTAAGTGGTAATATGCTCACGTGATCACATTAATGATCCCATACTCATATGATTACGAGGACAACATCAAATGGATTTTGGATACCCCCACATCAACGGGATGCTGTTCGTGAATGAATTTTAGAACGAAACTCCTTAAATGGAATGCCGTCTTCGAGTGAGGTCAAGATGTTGCCCTGTCCAATGGGGCAGGACAATGAAAGACCACCGACATGGGTGTCGATCATGGTCGAGAGCAATCATAATAATCTGGACTCGTATGATGCATTATGCATGGGAGTATTAACATTTATGTCTAGATTATTATGCATGATTATCATATGCCTGTTGAAATCGTGCACCCACGTGATGATATATCTATATAATTATTAACTATTGTGTTAGGGTATTGTAAAATGAGTTGAGCATTTCATACTTATAGATAATGCACAGCAAAGGCTTTGCTATTGATCTGACATCAACAATTAAGCTGCATGTTTCGGATGTCTCCGAGGTGAAGTACTCTTTTACGTGAAATTTAGGAGTTTACTTACTGAATATATCTCACTCGTTGTTGTTTAAATGTTTTAGGCCCTCATCGTGACTAGACCGTTCCATCATGTACATTTTGGGTACCGGTGGACCAAGACACTAAGGTGACCTTCTACTCGATCGAGGGGTCTGATGTTATATATGAAAGTTATGTGATAACCATCTGGGTGAATGAGGAGTTGACAAACCTGGTATCCCATAAGTTTATGGCTTTGTATGCATGGTACGGGGAGGAGCTATTCGGCCCCCTCGAAGTTTTGACAGGCCGCCAAGCGGGGGGACATGGGGGCACCAATTGGGACCCCATAGACATGGATCTTCCCAATGGCGACGTCACTGATCCGAAGATGGACTTGGATTTGGAGTTGGATCCCAAGTCCAAGCCATGGTACTATAACATAGACGCGTACTAGACACGCAATGAACACTACTTTTTGAGGTGCCCTCGTAGTATAGAGGTTGTAGGCTAGGCCCAACCCCCTTTTTGATGAACAAGAAGGAATCCGCGCCGCAGATGTGTGAATATGTAACTTCGGAAGTGCTAACATGTACATATAAATATACATACATATATATATATATATATATATATATATATATATATATATAGATATAGATATATATATATATGTGTGTGTGGTTGTGGATGTGTTCTATGTTATCTCTCTTATTGCGTATGGTTGGGTGGAGTTAAATTTTGCTTTCTCATGTGTATAATCGAAAGATAAAATAAATAGGTCGGCAACGCCTCCTGAGACGTTGCAATTAAATGACCAAAGAGAAGGAGGGTTGTCGCTCGTCTGAGGATCAAGGCGTGACATCATTGCACTTTTGAAAGTCTTAGAAGTCAATTGCATTTTATTAACAAGCTTTATGATTTCTAGTACACTTTTTACTAAAAGGAAAACTTAAGCTTTTTGTCAAATCTAGCATCCATAACAAGTAGTGAAAATTACAAAAAAGTTGTAGACCTATTACATTTATTTTAATTTGATTTAAACCTTTCAATTGTATCAATTCAATATTAAACTTTTGACGATTTGTCAATTTAGTCTTAAACTTTATGACTAATTTTCATGGGAAATCACTAATGCCACGGTCTAGTCAATGTCAATTATCCTATATAGCAAAGTCAACATTTACGTTGATAATTTTTAATGAATTTTTTTAAAATTTTCTTTCTTTTTTCTTTTATTTTTTTCCTCACCCTAGGCCGGCCAGGTCTCCAGCCGATCCTCACTACCTCACCGGCTACAGGCAAGCCTTCTCATGACTAAGTAAACTTCTAAGAGAACTTCTTTCATGTAACCAGAAAAAGAAAATTAAAAAAAAAAAAAAAAAAAAAGGTTGCGTTTGGGGAGGCCCAACGGGTTAGGTGAAGTAGTAAAATGAACCACGAGCCCTGCCCATCAAATTAAAGTTATGCTCCAGCGCGGCGTGCTTACTAAGCTTCTTGGATTGGTGGACCCGGAACATTAGTGCATATCACTAACTAATTGAATTTTCTTTTTGAATGCAGAGGAAACAAAAGGGTGTGTACATTTACATGGCGATAACAATCATTAGGACACAAGGTGGTCCATATCAAAACATTGGTTGTGTTGAAGAAAAATGATTGCTTAAAAAACGTGAACATGATGTTTCTTCAACTTGTGCTCTTATTTTGAACATGCATTTAGCACCTTTCCCATGAAATGTTGCTAAATCTTATTAAACGATCATTAGTGTTCTCTTTTCATTCATATCTCATATGTCATGCCAACTCTCAGAAGCCTATTCCTAGGGATCGCCATGATTTTCTCGCCTTGCCTGAAATTTTTCCTGAGGAAACTGTAGACATAGTTGACGATGAACTTCTTGAACAAGGTCGACTTTGGCTCAGCAACCACCTCAGCTTCCCCGAGAAGGTACACCGCTCCCCTCTCCATCGCTTTCTGCACGAATTGAATCTCCCCTTCGGCCACTCGGCTCGGACTGAACACAGTTCGACCAGAAGAATTCGTTGACTGGATCGCGTTAAACGATTGGATAGAATTGGAAGAGAGATCGGAAGGGTTTGGCTGTGGCGGCAACTCCTCCATGTGGACAGTTGATCCCTTGCCCTGTCCATCTTCCCCTAGCAATGTCGAATGCAGTGCATTGTTGTGGGCTGGCTCATCCTTTCGATCGTGATCATTGTTCTCGGCCTCGAGGAAGAAGTACTCGTGCCGGATGAATTCCTTTAAGTTGTCCACCAATTGGCGCTCGAATTCATGTGGCTCCTCGATTTTGTCATTATACCCATACCGTGCGATGCAGCGGAACATCCTGAAGGTCCTCGGCTCAATCTGCCTGAACAAGAACCGCTCCTCCAGCGCAACCTTGCTGAGCGGGAGGTGCTTGATTGAGATGAGGACTAGAACCGAATGGATAGACGGAATATTTGCCACAAAATGCGATAATATCGGAGGAATGCCCTGCACAAGCTCGGAGTAGAGGAGGCCAACCCCGGGGATCCGGTTCATGCTTGGGTTCGCAGCAAGATCTCTGATGAACTCGGCTGACACCTTGTTCTTGAGCTCATACATATACCGTTGCTTGTGAACATAGTGCCAGATGATCATGACGGTCATGAGGACGGCTGCAAACACGAGTGGTAAGAAACCGCCCTGTACGAACTTGTAGAGGACTGACGATAGATAGAGCAGTTCAATGGAACCGAAGACAGTGAAGAAGAGCGCAATCCACCATATGCTCGTCTTCCATATAACGAGCATGATGAGAGTGAGCATGCAAGTCGTGATCACCATAACGCTCACCACGGCAATTCCTGCAACCAAACATTTTTTAGACTAATTAATGATAAGGGCCACCAAATTAGGTTCAATTGGGATATTTCATCGACGAAGCCTAGGGATTTGGACTTACCGTATGCGTTGCCGATTTTGGTTGTGGTCTGGAAGCAGGCGGTGACCAAGACACAAGCGACCATTAGCATGTAGTTCACCTCCGGTATGTAAACCTGGCCCTCGTACTTGGCCGACGTGTGAACCACCTTGACCCTTGGGAAGCAGCCCAAGCTCAGTGACTGTGAGATGATGGCGAATGCACCTGAGATCATCGCCTGGCTCGCAATGATCGCTGCAGCGACCGCCACAACAAACATGGGCCAGTAGATTGGTCCTGCTCATCGATCAACATAAGTCACGAAACATTATCTAACATAGTTTTATTTTTACCGCAGCCATGAAGCCTCATAAATTTCTTGGGGCTCTTCCTAAGACATCAAGTAGATTTTACTTTTGAGAGCATAATTTGTGTCAAATTTCTAGGCAATCATACTAATTATTTTTCTTTGCTATATTATATTTTATATATATATATATATATATATATATATATATATATATATATATATATTATGGAATGCAAATAAGGCGCTGTATTTGAATATTACATACGTGGGATTGAGTCATAAAAAGTGTTGGCAACATGGTCAGGGTGCTTCATGAGATAAGCTGCTTGTCCACTATATGCGGCCAAAAGTGCAGGAAATGTGAGGCAAGAGAAGCTGATCTGCATCAATTGTAAACTCCAATAATCAAACTCAATGGAAATTGTAACCGTATAGTTTGCGTAAATCACAAAGTAACATACGACAGTTTATTTTTTCTGTTTACTTATGGTATTGTTGTTTGCATCATTTGCTCAGTGGATGGAGTCTTGGAGATGAAAGAAGGAAATGCTATCTACTTACTTGGATTGCTCGAACATTGAAATGACCCAGATCAGCAAACATGGCCTCGGTGCCTGATTGAATTGAACCATCCATGTCAGTGAGTTTAAAAACTGTGACCTACTTGTTTACCAAAATAAAATAAAAAATAAAACACACACAAGCATACACAGAGAGACCTGTAATGCAAAGGAAGATGCCCCCAAGCGAGACCCAGGCGTGCTTGCCGTTGCGGTTGAAGTAGTCGACAATATACTTAGGGTTGAAGGCACGCAACACACCGATGTCGTGCTTGAACAGGTTGTAGAGCCCGATCCCGCTAATGAATGTGAACCAGACGAAGATGATGGGCGCGAATGTCAATCCAACCCGGTCCGTCCCGAACCTCTGGACGTAGAAAAGGATTATCAGGATCACCACCGATATAACCACCACCGCAACTGCATGTCCAAACATAGAGTAGTTGTGACAAAAAGAAGGGTGTTATAGGTGGGCTTTTAGAAGCACATTTGTATTATCAATTTGCTAATAATCAAGCATTGCGTTTACCTTTGCCCAATGACTTGATCCCGCTCACGGCTGAAAGAACTGCAAGAATCCCAAAAGAGAAAAAAAGGACCAGAGAGGCTATGTTAGCTTCCAAGATGCTAAACATATTCTAATATTTTATTTAGTAATCAGAGCTAATCCAAAATTTTCGGCACTCCATGTGGTTGTGTTTTCGCGAACAAGGAAAATCTTGTTTTTAGTTTTAAAATCAAAACATCATAATTTCGATTGGTGGCACAGTGACGATGATGATGATGATGATTATTATTATTATTATTATTATTATTATTATTATATGAGACACTCTCTTTCAAAATGAGGAAGGAGACTCGGTGGACTTTTGCTCTAGCACGATTCCTTTTATTTGCCCCTAACGTATTACGTTCATAAAATTATTGGTTTTTATTATATTAAAGTCGCTATCACAGTCTTGGCAAAGGAGTCTCCATCATGTTTTGCACCATTAAATAACTTTGGATATGGTTTTTTGAATAATTATCAAGATATACCAAGTTAAACTTCATAAAACTGTGATGGCACAAATATATATATATATATATCGAAAAATCTGTTTATGTTATACATAAATTGTTCATGGTTAACTAATTAAAATTTTTCAAACAAAATTTCTTTCAATTGAATTGAAGATAGAGGATAATGTAGCATTTTCTAAAATATATTTAAAAATATATATATAATATTTTTCGTGTTCTTACTCATATATTACTCGAAGTTAGAATGGGATTTGAGATATCATTTCTTGAAATGCAGAATCACGGTCAAACCCAAAAAAAAAAAGAAAAATGGTAAAAAATTCCCCTTGATGTGCACTATAACTGCCATGTCCCAGACGTCTTCCCTTTTTATTATTAACAATGAATCTGAGAATAAAAAACGCGATGACGTATTGATTTTGGAATAAGTATTCAAGATGGACATAGGTGCTTCGTGGCAAGTCGGGCTAAGAGAATTCTATGAAAGGATTGTGATAGATGGCGATTTAAACCTGAGATGGATGGAGTAAGAACACCGTCACCAATGACCATGGAAGTGCCCATGATGGTGACCAGAAACAGCACGATCTTGGCGGTCTTGCTGTTCTCAAGCTTCTCCTTGATCTTCTGAGCCCGTTGCAGCTGGTTTGATGGAGTGTCGAGCTTGTAATTCGAAACTTCTCGGTCCTCAGTTTGGTGATTCGGGATCAGGCTCACCTTGGCATACCTGCATATCAGCGAGTACAGCGCGAACGTCCCTCCTGCACTCGCACGCATGGGTCACGCGAGTCAGAATTGCAAATATCAAGTCGTGGGTCACCACCGGAATAAGACCCCAAAAGAATGGCACGTGAAACCTTCAAAAAATGGTCATGTGCACTGTTCTCATAATCCTAATATGTGAAGCACGGTAGTGATTTAGGTGCATACCGTCGCCGTTGTCATTGGCCAAGAGGACGATGAAGACATACTTGAGCATGGGGAGGAGGGCAATAGTGTATATGATTAGCGATAGAACCCCGATAACGTCTTGAGTGTCCTTAATTCCCTCCGTGAAAGTACTCGCATACACATAGAGTGGAGACGTCCCTATATCACCGTACACCACTCCAATGCTCTGAAACGCCAAACTCATAGTTCTTCGCCAATTCACCTGTAAATCAATTATTTCCAATTCCGGAAACAAAAAATACTTGGTGATGACTTGAGGGCAAAAAGGATTTTTACCATGTCCATCAATGGAAAAAATGTTTTCACGGCGTGCAACCAAAGGCGTCAGTACTTTACTATCATTGGTAACAAGCATATAGGGATCGATTTCACTGCAGTTTTAAACAAGCATGAGGGTCACGCATCTATCTAAGAGTCCTCCTCCTGTCTCTCGATATTCATGATCAATAGGATTCAAAAATCGTTCAAGGGTCCGTCCTGGTAAAGCCCGCTTTTCATTTGCCAAGAAAGGCGGAAGGAAGAACTCTATGCGATTTTTTCTTGAAATCCACTAATATCAAATAAGGAAAAGAGATCGATTAGCTGATGGGAAAAACATGGCTACATGCGAAGTTTGCAACAAGCACCTCGGAGGAGTGGGCGTGGGACATGGAGACTCGACCAGCCTCCAGGTTGAGAGAGTCGACACGACGTAGTCTCGTCCACGAGACTTTCCGCTCTTTCGTGTTTGGCTTCGTCCCGTTCTCCGCCTCTCTTGCTTCCATAACGATCTCCGGTTCTTCTTCTTCTTCTTCCTCCCCCATCGCCACCACCTTCCCCTCCGCCATTGATTCTCTCGCTGGATTTTGTCACTCTTCCTTTCTTCAACGCGAAGTGATGACTCCGCTCTTTATAGGGCCTCAGGAACCAAGACGTTTTAAGTGAATATTCAGCTGGGGAGAAGTGCCAAAAAAGTCTTAAACCTTTTGTCTTTGTGCCAATTTAGTCCTAAACTTTTTTTTGGTATCGATTTAGTCCTAAACATTTTTACGTTGTGCCAATTCAGTCATTTCCGGCCAATTTTGGCCGGATTTTGCTGACTGGACGCCGGCCGGCTGACGTGGCCTAATCGGCACTGATGTGGACAATTTTTAATAATATTTTAATAATATTTTAATATTTTTTTTCTTTTTTTTCTTTTTTTTTCTTTTTTTATTCCTCCAGCCGGTCACTTGAGCATGGCAACCGGCCACCTCGCCAATGGGCACGAGGGCGGCCTCACGTGGGGCGGCGAGGCTCGCCCTCACCGGATCTAGAGAGGGTCCTCGCCTCGCCCATGGCCGACGAGGCTCAACCTCGCCGGATCTGGCGAGGGCGAGGGCGAGGAGGCGTCCTTGTTGTAGTCGCGCCGTCCCCTGCTCGCGCGCCTGTCTGCGCGTCTTCACCTCTCGCGCTCGTCACCCGCACCCTGCTCGCTGTCCACTAGAGCTAATCCAGCCGCCTGCCATTGCCGTCGAGCTGGCCTCACGCTGAGCTGGCAGGGCTCGCCCTCCCCACCCAAGCCTCGAGGCGGCCTCACGCCAGGTGGGCGAGGCTCTCCCTCGCTGGATCTGGTGAGGTTGAGCCTCGCCCATGGCCGGCAAGGCTCGACCTCACCAGATCCGGCGAGGGTGAGCCTCACCGCCCCGCGTGAGGCCTCCCTCGCAGCCACGGCGAGGTGGCCGGCGAGGTCGACCTCGACCTCGCCGGCCATCGCCTCTAGCCGGTTGCCAAGCTCCGGCGACCGGGCTGGAGGAAGAAAAATAATAAAAAGAAAAACAGAAAAATAATAAAATAAAATAAAAAATAAAAATATTAAAATATTAAAATATTATTAAAAGTTGTCCACGTCGCCGGCCAGCATCCAGTCAGCAAAATCCGGCCAAAATTGGCCGGAAAGGACTGAATTGGCAAAACGTAAAAAGGTTTAGAACTAAATCGACACCAAAAAAAAGGTTTAGGACTAAATTGACACAAAGACAAAAGGTTTAGGACTTTTTTGGCACTTCTCCCTATTCAGCTGAACCGATTGTGCGCAGTGTTTGTCAAAGCTGACGTTGATGATGGAACTCGTTTTGCGTGAAAAAAAAAAAAAGAGTATAATAAGCTTTATTTTCGAGGTGACTAGGTTATATCGGTCGATTCCAGGAAGGCGCACGCTCCTGTCGGTTTCCTCAGAAGATAGTTGAGATAAATTTATTTGCAGTAGTTTCCATGAGTCAGCTCTCTCAAATTATTTATCACTGACGTGAATATTACTAATTCCTCTTTTTTCTTTCTTTAAGGGGCGTTTTTCCAATAATGACATGTATTTGTCTATATTTCAAGGTTCTATTCAGGAGCAAATAATGCCCAATTGAGGAAAACTGCAGTTTGATCACATCAAATGACTAGAATTAGTTAACTGTCATTGCTTTAGCTACACTCCAATGAGCTGACCCTAATAATTTGTCATTGTTTAGATGGTTTAATGGCATTGACATATACATACAATGTAATAGTCTTCCTGATCATTTAGGGTTTAATAAGGGAAAACATTCCACTAGTCGAGAGGCAATGTGAAATGAAGATCACCTCGTTGCAATCCATATACAATCCGTGGTGAATTTAAATAGCATATATTATCATAAAAAAATTAACATGACATGAGAATTAGAGGTATTAATATGCTTTAAACTTTCACTATTTTAAGTTTATTACATGTTTGGCCACTTATTCCAAGAATTTTAAACTATCATGGTCTAATAAAGTATTCTCCTTTATCTTAATGGTCCCAGTTTCGACTTTCGTGTCGAGGTATACTTAACGATGTGAAATATGGCCCATCAATTCTTTAAGGGTTCAAATCCTGTTTTTCTTTATAGTGATTCAGGTGGCATCTAGCATCGACCTCATACATTTAGGATTTTACTCGGTTGAGTGCTCTCAACAGGATTTGAAGCGAACTTTTCTGCCATTTAAGCCAAAATCTCATCGACAATACCGATTACACATAAACGCCTCATTAGCAAAATTAGAAGTGGTTTTTCTGAACAAAAAGACGAAAGGACCTCAACCAGCCCTCCGGATCCTGATAAAGTGACAAGAAGTTTCGTCAAATGCTACAAAACTAATCCAGTTTTGAATTGTAGGCCATGGAGAATACTCCTCCTATTCCCCCACCCCCGCCGCCCCACTTAAAAAAAATTATTATCTGATTCTCCCCAGGAGAATACGCTGGCCAAATTTGTCTGACTTCATGAAAGGGACATCTAAGAATAACATCTCAAAGAATTCTTCCTTAATGCCACTAATGTTTTTCCTATGCTATTCCAACGACCTGCTCTTTGTAAGATCCTATGTGGCATGAATATTCTACCCCACAAAAAAATTGAGGGTGACCTTTACACATTTAAAATTTCCAAATGACAATAATAACATTTTTTATGAAGTTGTGTAACCAACTTTTATTCGAATGTGACCTGTCGGATGCAGTTTCATTGTTTGAACATTTAATAAAAAAAAAAAATTGTATTTGAATCGCACTGTCTGTGCTCAAAGTAATTTTTGAGATGACGCTTGTCACTTTATTCTGGAGTCTTATCTAATGTAAGTTGATCAGGTTCTATATCTTAGACAAGGCTCAAGATTATTCAAATATATAAAATATTTTGTCAAGAAATACTTTTTTTCCCCCGGAAAAATTGCACAAAAATCCATGAACTTTCGAGGTGGTACACGTTTGCTCCCAAACACAAAGCCACCCTTGGACTTCATTCTGTTACAACAGTTAACCCTCCATCTATTTTTCTGTTGGCACGTGCCTAATATGTGATTTTTCATGGATTAAAATCTGATCTTCTCGTTTTTTTAGTTAAATCACTCTTCTGGCCCCGAATGTGTTAAGGATTATGAAATAAATAAAGAAAAAATGAAAAAAAAAATTGATTTTTAAATATTGGCATAAAAATGAATACTAAATATTTTTGCCTTCCATTTATATGGTAATTTGATTACAATTTTCTAATTCTAAGATTATTTATCCTGTTTTGTATTTAGAACGACAACCGCATCTAGCATACAAAGTGCTTCCATTTGTCTACCAAGTATAAATAATTTCTCCCTAATTGAAAAATGGGTTCAAGTTCATTTATTTTGATTTTTTATCTAGTATTGTATATATCTCTTTAGTTAGTCTTATTCCATAGTTTTTTGGTTGCATAAATTTTATTGTATTGTGCCTAAAATTACAACATGCTTAATTATGCCATGCCAACAGCGTGGTGCTTCTAAATGGCTAACTAGTGAAAAAAATTAAGGAAAACAAATTACTTTCACTTTTCAATGACAAATTTTGAGATAAAATTGAAATATTTTATTATTATTATTATTCCACCAAGGGCGGGCATGGCTCGCCCGAGGCCAACGAGGTCAACCTTGCCGGCCCTCCCCTTTTGAGGCCCAACGACCAGTTAGAGGAAGAAAGGAAGGGGAAAAGAAAAATAACAATATAAAAAATAAAGTCAAAAAAATATTAAAATATTATTAAAATATCTATGTCAATGCCGGCTATACCACATAAAATGGCTAGTGTCCACATCAAAAGTTTCCAGTCAAAATTGGTCAAATAGACTCAATTGGTAAAAGGTGAAAACGTTTAGGACTAGCTAGAGATAATTAAAAGCTATAAGACTGAATTGACAAATGTATAATTAATTTTAAAAAATTTAGACAATTTTCTCTAAGATGAAATTAATATCAAAGACATATTTGTGACTAATTTGACAATCAAACATTCATAATAATAGCGCATTTCCAATTGAGAGATATTTGCATATCGCACATGAATTTGACTAGTGAAATCTACGGGCGGGAAACATATATAACCACAACTGGGTTTTCTTCTTCTTCTTCTTTTATTATAAGAAATAGCATGTTATTGTAAAAAATTTAAAAGTCCAAACGTACAATTACTTAATAACGAGCATGCGTACCGGGCATAGAATTATTTTCCCAAGCCCTTCAATGAATTAAAGATAGTGAGACAAAATTATAGTTTTTTTTTTTTTTTTGGTCGGACAAAGTTACAGATATTGAATATGACCCTCACATGAAGCAAAAATATGAGAAATAACAATTATTAATTGGTATACAAGTCTTGCTTATCTCCTTTTAGCTTTAACCTTTAGGATAAATGATTATCCAATTTATGTGCTTTTTTTTTTTTTTACGTACTTCAGGTTTCTTAACACGATATGATGAGTAGAACCTCCAATCAAGTACAAGCATTAAAAGATAATGACATAATACATTAAAATTTCGAATTTTGAGGATCATTTATATAACCCAATTAACTGCTAAAAATCATAATTTTATTTAACTGATGAAATAAAAATTATTTGATAACTTTAATTAGTATTGACAAAGAAAACTCTGGTAAGTCAAAAATTTATGTGATGTGGTAAGTAAGGGAGGGGTTATTGAATTCATTCAACAGAAAAATCATTGATGACAATAATAGAACTTCTTGACAATTATCCTTGTTTTATGTTCGGTATGAAGTTAACAATATTCAATTATCAATTTTCATTTCTCATCTACAAATTTTTATTTCTCTTTTTTAGCACTTAAGTTTATCAACATTTGAAAATGAATAATATTCAGCACTTATTTTCCAATTTTATCAAAGAGCCCTTTCTGATAAACTTGGGCATGAAACCTTTATGAGGAGAATCAATCAAGTAAATAAGTAAGTTTAATATTAATGTCATGTTTGGGAGATTGGGGAAAATGGATTGAAGAAATTCAAGTGAAAACATTTAAGAAAATATAAATTTTTGCGGGACAAAAACAGGAGATAAAATTTAAAATTGTGAGTATTTTCCTTCAATTTTCTTCACCAAGGAGACTTTATGAGCATGTTCCTTCAAAATTGATCCTATATGACTCACTGACCAAACCGCATAATTTCATTGACACAATATTTTCTATTTTTTCTACACATAAGTGGATATTCACCCTATAAGGGAAAAAAATAGAGAGATAGAGAGACACATGTAGATTCTAAATGATGAAAATATGTCTTGAGTTGAGCATGAAGAGAACCTTCCTCATTCAAGTAAGTTTCTTGCTTTGAATATGTTTCCTGGTAGAATGGTTTGTTAGTTGGAAAAGGTTTCCTAAAATAGAGTTTTCTATTTTGGATCGAACTCCCGTTTATATATAAGAAGTGTCTCTTCATAAAGAGTATCTAAGAGAAGCCTGTGATCTTGAATTAAATCCTGAGTGTTTGAAGTTGTGAAAATCTTGTGTTAAGATTTTGCGTAATTCTTTTGTGAGATTGTAAGATTATTTTGTAAGGAATTGTGAAGTCAAAAACTGTAAGAATTATTAGGTGTAATTGAAAGTTAAGAAACACTTAGGCTGCGTTTGGCAGTCAGGATAAAATTCGGGATATGATATGATTTATCATATCCTACGTTTGGTGCTCGCTCAGGATAGGATAAAGTCGAATATAAGGGAAATATAGACATGATAAAATTATCCTATGGGAGAGGTGGGATAGAGGTGGATAAGATTTCTAATGTCCATGATAGAAAATTTATTTTTCTTGAATAACAAACTTATTAAATTAACAAAATTGAAATTATATTTCAATATAAATAATATTTGAATTCTAATTAAGATATTAAAAATAAAAATAAAATATTTTTAATTAATCTTAGTTTAATTTATATATTCAACTTCAATTCTATCTTATAATAAACATTCGATCTATAAATTAAATATTTATATTTATTATATATTTTAGGTATTTTTGTATTTTGGGTATGTAAGTACAGTTTACTATTTGATAAAATTTTATTAAAGAATGATGAAAGGGGAAAAAAGAAATAATAACGAAAATAATATAAAAAAAGAGGAAAAATAAAAAATAAAAATAAAATAAGGAATAGTGTTACGAGAGATTTTCACCATCTCCGTTTATGAACAATTAGGTTCATTTATAATGATATGACATTTATATCAAAAAAATGTACATGATATGATGTGAACATATTCGACTTTAATACTGCGATTCACCAAATAATAGATAGGATATAAAAAAATCCTAAGATTTCATATCTTATCATATCTAGTCCTATCTCGATTAGAAATCCGGACGACCAAATGTAGCCTTAGTGTTTTGACTTGAGTGTAATTGTAATCTCCATCGTATCGCTTGATCTATAATAAAATTCTGTGCTACTCTCTCCGTAGTTATAAATCTCCCTGACCAAATTACGTAAATCTAGTGTTTGATTATTTTCTCATTATGTTATATTTATTGATTTTTTTTATAAGGACTCATTATTTAAAAAAAAAAAATTGGTAAGGATGTTATATTTATTGTTCAGTCACTTGTTATGTAACAATTATATTAGCCAGACTTAACTAAATTGAAACAAATCAATGGCAACACAAGAATGAAAAGTGAAAATCAACGAATTTGATGGGAATAATTTTGGTTTATGGAAGATTTAGATTGAAGATTGTCTTTACCATAGGCATCTACACTTACTCATGTCTAGAGAGAAACTGGATTCAATGAAGAAAGTTGATTGAGAATCGCTTGATGGACAAACATTGGGTGCTATCCAATTTGCGTTGGCACATAACATCTTGTTTAATACTAGGAAAGAGAAGACCACAGCGGGTTTGAAGAATGTTTCATTGAACATGGACGAAAAAACCATTTTGCAATCGACAAGGTCTACTTATTATAACATATGTTTAACTTAAAGATACGCGAAGGTGCATCAGCTACTAATCAGATTAATGAATCCAATATTATCATTAGACATTTGATTTTAGTTGAAATTAAATTTGAAGATGAGATACATGTTTTGATTTTATTATCTGTTTAATCTGATAATTGGATTATTATTGTTACTATCATTAGTAATTCCTCTGGGTAAGTTTGATAAGGTTCGCAATTTGATTCGAAGTAAATACATCCGTATAAGAGAATTTGGTGAATCTATACTCGCTACTTTAGTAAGTAAAGCTAGATTAAGAGCTAGTTTTTGTGTTAGCTAAGACTAATGATGTTATCTATTGGAATTATGGTAAAATTGGGCATCTTAGAAGGGATTGCCTGAAGGTAAATAACGAGAACAATAAAGGAACTAAAGTTGAATCTGCTAATGATGTTGTAGTTGTAGTTGGAAAATGTTGATTATGACTTCTTTGTCACTGAGGATTCATTGGTAGATGGATGGATTTTGAATTTTGGTTGTTCATTTCACGCTACATCAAATAGGAACTGTTTTACTACTTGTAAATACATAGATAATAATAAAGTGCAGTACGGGAACAACATTGAGTATGATATAATGGCTGTTGGCAATATTAGAATTAGAATAATTGACGGTATTATGATAACATTGACCAGAATAAATACGTTCCAACATTTTAGAATAATTTGATTTTTTAGAGTGCTCTAGATTTAGCTAGTTGTCAATATACTTTCAAAAGTGGAGTTTTGAAAGTTGTTTGAAGTATGTTGATGACAATGAGAGGAATCAAGCATAGTAACCTATATGTACTTCAAGGTGGACAATTGGTCGCAGAGAAGTTAGATGCATTTATTTGAGAGTTTGAATTGTGGCATATGCGTTTGGGTATATTGGCGAGAGAAATCTAAAGATTTTGAGTGAAAGTAATCTGCCATGTGATTACATGGCTTAAAAACTAACTATATGCAAGTATAGTGACTTTGAAATGGTGAAAAGTGCAATTCAATACGATTGTCAGAGAAACATGGAGATTGTAGAATTGATTTACTTTGATATTTGTAGGTTATTATGGTTTCCTTTGAGAAAGATTGCCAAATTTATGCTAATAAATATGGATGAATATTCGAGGACGACTTAGGTGTTTGTGTCGAGTCACAAATTTGATATTGTTGTCAAAATCTGGCAATTGAGAGCTTTGATAAAAAAAAATGAGATTGGTAAGATGATCAAGCATGTATGAATAGACAATTATATGGAGTTTTGTTGAAAGCTATTAGATAAATTTTACTTAAAGTAATGCATGGCGAGAAACTGCACTACTGCCGATTAGCCACACAAGTTGTAGAGGTCATGAGCAAAATATTACTAAAGACAACTCCTAAAATGTTCTCTAATGCTAGTATGTTTAAAAGATTCCTATAGATGTGTTTAGTATGGCAAGCTACCTAGTGAATAAATCTCAATTGACTACTATTGGACGTCGAAGAAATGTGTTTAGGTAACTTTATCAATTATTTTGCTTTTAGAATATGTGATTGCCCATATTATGATCGAGAGTGATGGTAAACTCAATAAAAGAGCAAGAAAATGCATATTAATAGGCCATGCACAAGGTGAACGAGGCTATCGATTATGATGCCTGGAATTAAATTAACATGTTGTCACCCCCTCGACCCTCGGACGCATGGCAACCGTTCTTTTGTTGGTCATTTAATTGCGACGTCCCAATAGGTGTCTCCAACCCATTCATTTTATCTTTTGATTATACGCAAGCGGAAGTAGAATTAACTCCACCCCATCACACACATCAATAAGGATAGCATGCAAACACATCAACAAACACTTTCACACACACACACACACACACACACACACACACACACTAAGGGTCAACCTAGCTTCTCTATCCTACGAGGACGACCTCAAAAAGTGGTGTTTCTCCCTACACATATAGTACATGTCCACGTGATAATACCATGACTCGAGCTCGAGATTGGACTCAAGGTTTGGGTCCATCTCTGGGTTAGTGACAGAGCTGTTGGAGACATCCGCGATCATAGGGTCCTAAATGGCACCTCAAGATCGCTCGTCAGGCGGCCCATCAAAACCTTGAAAAAGGCTAAAGAGCTCCCCTTTGAACCAGACGTACTATGCCACGAACCGATAGAGCACTAGATTAGTCAGCTCCTTGTCCACCCAAATGGTGGTCACGTACTTCTTGTATACTACAATAGTCCCTTCTATCGAAAAGGGGGTCACTGGGTGTCCTGATCCATAGGCACCCCAAACGGCACGTGACGAAAAGGGCTAGTCATGATTAGGGCCTGAAAAGTTTAAACAACAATAAATGAAAAAATCTCAGCAAGTAAACTCCTTAAACCTTGCGTAGGAGAATACTTCGTCTCAAGGATGTCCTATTCGTGCAGCTTAATTGTCGATAGCAGATCAATAGCAAAACCTTTATTTTATATCATTTATAAATATGAAGTAAGCATATCACCATACACCGCCCTAACAATATATCCAATAATTACATAATTAATTTTCCCACGTGAGTCCAAAATTCCAATAGTTATATGACAAATGTAAATAATAATCCAAACAAAACCATTACCACTTCCATGCACAATGCATCAACACGAGTCCATATTATTACAATCGCTCACGGTCACAACTAACACTCACATCGGTGGTCTTCCGGCGTAATGAGTATCGTCCTACCCTATCGGGCATGGCAACGTCTCGACCTCACTTGGAGATGGCATTCAATTAAGGGCATTGTTCCGAAATTCATCCACAAATGGCATTCCGTTGACATAGGGGCCTTTAAAGTCCATCGAGCATCGTCTCTCGTAATCATATGAGTACAAGATCATTTAAATGATCACATGAGCACATCAACAACTCAAGTCAATTTTTATCTTCCCATTTAACGAATGCAAGAGTATTTAGTGCTCACACGTTATACACTAGTAATTTTTATACACAAGAATGCCATGAAATAATTTCATGTGATCGCCCATTGATTAATTATCCACCAGAATAATCATACAATAATCTCATTCCACACAATATCATACCATGAGTTTACTTATCAATATAGCTTATCACTTTTCAAAATAAGTTATCACAAACATTTATAAATTTTCAAGATAGACTATTACAAGCACTTATCACTATTTAAGATATTGCATTTGCTTATCACTTATCAAGATAAGCTGTCACATTTACTTATCACTTATCAAGATAAGCTATCACTTAATCCACTTATCTCTTAATCTAACTATCATTAACATTAAACACAACCCTAATCCTAAGCATAACCACCATCCTAATCAAGGGTTAGAAGTCACTCACAGAACTAATTTTCAAGCTTCGACGGCGAGCGGCAACAATGACGACGGCACGTAGCTCATGGCAGTAGGCGGTGGAAACGGTGATGAGGACGCATGACAAAGGGGACGGTGGTGATGGAGGTGAGGGCATGGCGGCTCATAGCCTTGAGGGATAGCGACGGCAACATCGACAACGACAACGATGGTGACACCGATGATGCGCAGCTCATGGTGGGCTGTGGCGAACGGCACCACGGCAATGATGGCAACAAACAATGCTGGACAAAGGATGACGAGGCAGTAAACAGCAGTGATGATGGTGTGCAGATGATGGTGTGCAGTTGGCGGTGGTGACAATGGCAACGGCATGGCAAGTAGTGGGCGGTGGTGGATGGTGATGAGCGACCGAGAGAAAAGGAGAGGGAGAGAGAGAGAGAGAGAGAGAGAGAGAGAGAGCCAAAAGAGTGAGATGAGGGAGAGAAAGAGAGAAATAGTGAGAGAAATGAGGGCTTCTCTTATAAGTTTCCCCTCCAAGCATTAATGAGCTTGGTACAAATTTCCCTAATTCACTCTTGGTCACGTCTTTGAATGACCACAATTTGCTCTTGAAATCTTCTTATCCAAACTTCATTAAATGCAAGATTTCATGCATGTGTTATAATTGGAATTGAATTAGGAAGGCTATAGGTTGAACTCTTCCCTTTCCTCTTCAATGGGCGCCCCTTTTTGGATGACAATCGTTTTGTCTCGGTAGGTCAACTGGCTTCTAGAATGGGTAATTTAGGGATATAATTAGACTATAGCCTAAAACACTATTCATGCACATGGACATTTTAATGTGCAAGTGTCACGGTCTGTGAATCCTCCCGTACTCGTGACCCTTGTGAGTGGCACTTAGGGTTATCTGGTGAAGAGTGTGAGGCAGAAGGGTAGAACACAACTGGCCCGTGGGAGTGGCGTCAGGACGGTTGGTGCTAGGAGTTCTAGGATAGAATGATTACATTACTTAGGAGCTCAAGACGGGGTAGGCCTCCCGTGCACAAACCGGGTCGGGAGCCGATGCCGCTCTCCTGACGAGGCCATGGCAGGCCGAAACCAGTTGTCGTACCTAAATGGATATGCTGTCTTATTCGATGGACCAGACGCCCGAGTGAAGCTAGACATGGTAGGATCTCGCACGAAGGAGCATTCACCGTATCGATCGTGGAACAGCTACAGAAGAAAGGCTGGCCTGGCGAATTCCGCTCGCTAGGCGCCCACGGGTCGTTCTAAGGCCAAGGAAACTCTCGGCCCGTGACAATTGGTATCAGAGCAGGAATCCCTCCAGTAAGCAAGTGAGCAAGTCGGAGAATTGAGCTTCTCGCTCTAACGCGGGTTGAACAGATAAGTCCTAGTGGGACCGGTCCTAGTGGGCAGAGAGGAATCTACCGGGGCCAAAAGATGCCCAAACGTAGGGGCTCTTAGCTCCTAGGATGACAATGGGTACTGGGACGAGTCGGTTTACCGCCAAGCTGATAGGGAGTTCGAGAAGAACCGAACCCTTGTCGAATGGGGATGACATTCCTGGATTGATCGGTGAATTCAAAGAAGAGGTCTACTATCACATTTTCAACAAGGAAAGAACCTCCATTGGTCTGCTGGGGTCAAGATGCTGGTTAGGCTAATTCGGTGCTGCCAAAAGATGCAGTTGACAAAAAATTCCACACTTGCCGGAAAGCGCAGGTGATCGAATGACCGAGTGGCTGAGATCAAAAGAGGCTACCGATGGAGCAAAACCTGTTTTGTTGGGCGAGCGTGACCACTCGATGTGAATTCCCAAAAGTGGCGCATCAGTGGTTAATTTACGCAAGGAAGCGACAGAGCAGATCGCAACGAGAGCGTTGCGAATTGAGTGGGGGAGAATGTCACGGTCCGTGAATCCTCCCGTACTCGTGACCCTTGTGAGTGGCACTTGGGGTTATCTGGTGAAGAGTGTGAGGCAGAAGGGTAAAACACAACTAGTCCGTGGGAGTGGCGTCAGGACGGTTGGTGCTAGGAGTTCTAGGATAGAATGATTACATTACTTAGGAGCTCTGAAGACGGGGTAGGCCTCCTGTGCACAAACTGGTCGGGAGCTGATGTCGCTCTCCTGACGAGGCCATGGCAGGCCGAAACCAGTTGTCGTACCTGAATGGATCTGCTGTCTTATTCGATGAACTAGACGCCCGAGCGAAGCTGGACGTGGTAGGATCTCGCACGAAGGAGCATTCACCGTATCGATTGTGGAACAGCTACAGAAGAAAGGCTGGCCTGGCGAATTCTGCTCGCAAGGTGCCCACGGGTCGTTCCGAGGCCAAGGAAATTCTCGGCCCGTGACACAAGCTTCCAAAAACAAGTGTGGGCTTAAATGGCTTGATGGGCCCCTTGGGCCGCCCATGATGGGTGTAAGACCCATTGGGATCATCTGTGGCTTAGGCCCTCATGATTTCTCATTCGTGGCCCATTTCCACTTTTTCAAAAATTTGTGGTCTGCCAATGAAAAATTGAATTTTTAACCTAAGGTGGCCATCCCTTCCTTTTTCATGATTTGTCAATTACCATCGTAATTCTATTCCATAGATAAGGGTTGAATTGAGGAATGTTGTCACTAGAAAAATTACATTTGATGAGCATTTAGTACTTTTAGATAGGAATGATTGTAGTAGTATTTATACAAATTTGAATGATGTTTAGTTCAAGATAGAATTGTAACTAGAAACTCCTAATACTAGTAAATTAATTGACACATATGGTACTTGTAGCAAAGTGGAAAATATGGAACTAATGAATATCGTATCTGCTAAGTTTGACAATGTGCTTGTTCAACCTCTGCATATATCTTGTACAATGATGCTTTTGCTTATCTGTGATAAACAAGGTTATGTCTAATAATCTTTGTGGAGTTGTTGAAGGTGCAGATAGAGTAGGTATTAGCAAAGTTTGAGTGAGCTTGGACTTGGAAGAGGTCTGTGATGATTGAGAAGCCCATGAGGGGTTGTGGGAGAGTATCGGTAAAGTTTAGATTATAACAAAGCAATTGTGACTAAGCAAACGTCAAGCCAATGTAAATATTATTGAAAATATGTCTTGAATTTGAGTATGAGGAGGAAACTTTCTTAATTCTAGTTGATTTCCAAGTGGGAGAAGGTTTCCTGAAAGAGAGTATTATAATTTGGATCTAACTCGTCTACATATAAGAAGTACCTCTTCATGAAGAGTATCCAAGAGGAGCCTATAATCCTAAATTTCATCCCCAATGTTTGAAACCATAAAAGTATTATGTTAAGATTTTATGTAATTATTTTGTGTGATTGAGAGATTATTTCATGAGGAATTATTAGGGGTGAGCAGTTCCAGGTTCCGATTCGGTTCCGTCCGGAACCTGGAACCTACTCTCGGGTACAGGTTCTTCATTTTTTGGAACCTGGAACCTACCTTGTCACAGGTTCCAGGGTCGGTTCCAGGTTCCAACAGGTTCTTCTTCTTCTTTTTTCATTTTAAGATTTGAACTATAACGAAGAAGGAAAAAGACAAAACTCCTATGGAATTTAAAATCCACATTACCATTTGCTAAACCCAAAGGAAAAAGGCAGAACTTAAATTTAGATCAACCTCCCTATTTGATTCCTATCTTGCAGAGTTGATCAAACCAGAATATGATACATAAATAACTGTTCATTAAAGTTATTGATCATATAAAGTATTTCGACAGCAAAGCATCTCAAAATTTAATGGTTTGGACCAACAATCCCCAATGAAGATGTAGGATAGGCAGAAGACACACAAATTCACAAACTGAAGTATACTAAATAGCATAACAAGCATAAGCAACCAGCCCAACAGCAAGTTAGATAAGAGTTTTCATAACCAGTAGCCAAAAACTTTACCATGTTAGTTTGCTTAACAATGTATATACTCATTGTTAAGCAACGTAAGAATGTTGCTACTGCTCCATCAAACATTGCAAGATCTTGCCCTGCTCCATCACGCATTGTGAGGGCTTGCGTTGACGTGCCTTCGACGAGGGAGTTGGTTTTCTTTGTGCCCTGTCAATGGAGGAATGGGACCTTGTTAGACATTCAAAACCAAAAACCTAGCAGAACTTTTACATCCTTCTCAGATTATGCATCGAATTGGTTTTTATGTGTTGGCAGCTCCTTATTTTGCTAATTCTTTGTACTGAGTTAATCTTTTGTGCACATCGGCGCCCACACCTGTTCAACACCGATTCGACCACATCCCCAAAACCATCGACTGCCCATAGACATGAAAACCATCGACCACTTGAGCTCAGCTCAAGCTCCGACCTTTCTACCCGTAGACACGAAAATCAGACAAAACAAAGAAAACCCAGATAAAGATACCCACAAAACAAACAGAGAGAGAGAGAGAGAGAGATCTTACGAAGAAGAGGTTGAGGAGGACTTATTGAGAAGTGGGCGAGGTTGAGGACGGCCAACGGTGGAACAACAGCAGCGTCACGGCCCCCAGTAGCTCGTCGTTGGGATGCAGCACACACGACAGCGAGAGCCGGCAGCATCGTCAAACCGGGCAATGGCAACCATGTCAGCACCCACCCACCCACCACCCTTCCTCCGCTTCGTCTCGCTCCCCTTTCCCTTCTCTCTGCCCCCGCATTCACAATCGCTCCGTCCACCACCCCAGAGCGAAGGAAGGGACACACAAAAAAAAAAAACAAAAAAAAACTAGAACCATCGTGCCTCAAACCCTAAGAGCCCAAGACTCCTGCGATGCGCAGGGCCATGGATTTCGACATGAACGTCGTCGACTAGTGTGGGGTCATCGGTGACTCGGGGGTGGAGAGTTGTAGAGGAAATAGGAAGAAGGGACAGCAAAGAAGAGAAGAAAAATTAGGGTTGAGCGATGCAGAGGAAATAGAAAGAAGGGAAAGTGGAGGAGAGAAGAAAAATCAGGTTTCTATGAAGGGTACTCTCGGTCCCCGTTCCGGTTCCTAGTTCCTGGTTCCGGTTCTGGTGATCCGGAACCGGAACCGGAACCGCCGGAACCGGAACCGCCGGTTCCGCGAAAAATGGAACCGGGAACCGGAACCGACCACTCAAGAACCGAGAACCGAACCGGACCCTCTGGTTCAGTTCTCCGGTTCCCGGTTCTACCCAAGAATCGTGCTCAGCCCTAGGAATTATAGGGTTAAACACCATGAGAGTTATTAAATGTAATTGAGAGGTGGGAAATAATTAGAATATTTGAGTAACTCGAGTGTAATCGTAATCTCTATTGTAGTGTATGGTCTATAATTGAACTTTGGGCCGCTCTCCCAAGGATGTAGGTCTTCCTGATTGAACCCATATAAATATAGTGTCCAATTATTTTCTTGTTCTATTAATTGTATCGTTCAATTACTTATTTCCATAACACTAAGAATCCATTAAAAAAATCATGGAAAATGATTGAGCATCCGTTTCACTCTCATTTAGAACATTATTACATACACTTAAAATAATAAATCGTATGACTTTTCTCCAAATCTCCACAGACACTCCCAAAAATGAATGAATCCTCCCCTGATTGAGAGCTTCGTCCAAACCAAAGGGGAAAAAGGCGTTGCGTGAAATCCGTGCGGATGACAATTGACAAAGCAAAGTCAAAATTTGATTAGTCTTAACGTTTGATAGCCAACTTCATTGACAAATTGCATTATTGCTAGATTAGTCAAAGCAATTATTGTCAGTTTTAAAATTGTAATTATTGCAAGTGCAGTTTAGGACCATCAATCATGCCTCTAAAGTAGATTAAACGCTCCCTACGCCATTGGACAGGAGAGTTGAAACTCTAAATTCACCGAACATAGATGGATGGTCGTAAGTTTAAGCCTCGTTGACTTTTAGGGCAAGTAGAAGGGTCCAATGATGTGGTGTGCCTCGTACCCTACATCGTAGACAGATTCGTATTTAGATTCAAATATCATGTATTAAACTATATATATTGATCGAAATGAAAATCCCCACCTACTGGTTCTCAATCTTATTAAGCATTAACAAATGGGACAGATCTGGCAGTTAAAACATTGGTACAGGCCCCACTTTCTCCTTACTCCACTCGATCGGGACAAAGAGCAGGTACTAGTAATTAACCTACTTACCGCCCTGCTGATTCGAAAGAACTCCGCGACACGAACTTTGGGGAAAGAAGGGAAGGATTGATTGCCCCAGAAAGACTGGAGTACAACGTAACCAAAGTAGGACTATCCCAGCGGACTTGAAAGTTCTTCTATTACGATCTTTCCTATGAAGGTGGGAATGAAAGGAATGCACCAGCTTCTATATATATATCGTGGGCACCATTTGGTGTTACTCCAAATAATGCCCTTCCCAGATAATTATCACTTCAATTAAGTGAGTTGAAATATATCTACCATATCGTCCATGAAGTGATTAAGGATCCAAAATTGGTGTCCAAACTTGATTTTTACTAAATTGATCCTTTCGAATTTAGAAACCGATGGCTGAGTGAAAGAACATGGAAGGGCTTGAGGGTAAATTTGGGAAGCGAAAATAATAACCCGCTACCCTATCCAAATAACAAAAAGGAGGGAAACTATATAAAAAGAATAACTCATGTGTTAAAAGTATCTCACGTCATTTATCTACATGATTTATATACTTTTTATATACATCCAATCTCAATTATTTATAAATTTAACCTTTTGGATTTGGTTTTTTGACCTTCATAAATTAGCATATCAGTACCAAAGGACGAGAGTGAGAAGAAGAAATGCCTGTCTTATTTTAAGTATTTAACAATTTGAATTGCAAAGTTAAAAGTGGATTGCACCATAGAATATCCTTGTCAATTGTAAAAACACTAATAAGCTATATGGTGCTGGCGCAAGTTCAAATGCTATGAAACACCAATACTTTTCAGGAGCCTTCGTGCTGTGTCAAATATTACTACCATGTCCGACACTCTCCAACACTTGGTTAACACGTGTTAGAAAAATCGACACCTGATCAACTATTTTGACACTTGACTCCGGGATTCTGACACGCATAGGGTCAATTTAAAAAAAAAAAAATTCAATAAATGAGGGAATACAAATATAACAAATTATAAAAATTATAAACAGGGAAAGAAGAAAGACCTAGTCTTCTCTTCTCTTCCGACTCTTATTTTCTGTAACACATAATTCACCCCCAAATTTGTTTCTTTTTTTTTTCTTTCGACACGCTCCGACACATGAGTCTAGAATGTGGATTGCTTTTTTTTTTTTTCCTCCATTGATATGAAGTTAAATTTGTTAAATTGAAACAATGAATGATATTAACAATTGGTGGATTAATGTTTTTAAAGTAAATTCATTCTATGCTCTATTTTATCATATATTTATTTGTGAATTTGAATCAAATTGACAATTTATCTTGTATATATAAAAATATATATTTAATATATAAAGTGTCACAATATGTCGAAATTCTCTATCTTTTTTAGAAATGACATGTTGGTGTGTTGAGTCATGTGGTATTATGGCATGTATCAGTGTCAGTGTTACTTAATTCAGATATATTCACTTTTTTAAAAATATGAGATAATATAATATATTAACCTTAATTAGTATATAATTATGCTTGATTAATTTAGGCTAATTAATTACACTAGGGTATAGTTTATGTCAAAAGCCAAAGTATATCGATGATGAGTCTAATATACTGTAGTTTCGATCAGTCCAAAGACAGAAATGTCCATATGATTGGAATTATTATGCTTATCAAGTTTTACCATGAATCCTCTCTGTCTAAAACTATAGAAATAGTGAATTAGAAAAACTCAGTTTAAAGGACATGCAAGAGGTAAATATTTATGGAGGACGCAATAGATATGCTCAATGGGAAAATTACGGAAAAAAGGCTTAAACATTTTGTATGGAGGACAATACAGTTTTAACTTTTTAATTTAACTAATTTAGTCATAAACCTTTTAACATTGTCAATATAGTCCTTTCAGTTAATTTTGGCTAAATATTGCTGACATGGTTGACGGCCATCTTATGTGGCATAACCAGTGCTAATGTAAATAATTTTTGAAATTTAAAAAAATTGAATTTTTTGAAACTTTTTGTATATTTTTTAATCTTTTTACTTTTTCTTTTCTTTTCTTTTCCATCATTGTTGGCTGTTGAAATTCGGCGGCCTTCACCCACCAATGAAAGATAAAAGAAAATAAAAAATAAAAATTGTAAAAAAATTAGTAAAAAAATTTTAAAATGTAGAAATTGTCAACGTCAGTACTGCCTATACATGAAGTGTTTACGATAAAGATATCAACCCGTCCCGACAAAATTGGACATGAAACCTTTATGAAGAGAATTGATCAAGTAAATGAGTAACTATTCATATTAATGCCATGGTTGGGAGATTAAGGATGGGGTTGACGAAATTCGAGTAGAAACTTTTTGAGAAAATTTAAATTTTTGTGGAATAAAAGGAGGAGATAAAATTTAAAATGTGAGTATTTTCCTCCAATTTTCTTCGCCTAGGAGCCTTTATGAGCATGTTCCTTCCAAATTGATCCTATACAACACACCAACCAAATCACATATTTCCTACTTTTATATACATAAGTGGATATTCATCTTATGAAAAAGAAATTGTATTTGGAGATTCTAAGATTCTGTCGAAGAATTATATAAAATGTTGAACATCCATTTCACTCTCATTAAGGAATTATTAAATGGACTAGAAAAATAAATGCATGACTTTCTCAAAATCTCCACATGCACACATATCAAATTTGAATATATTCTCCGATTGAGAACTTCATCAAAATCAAAAATGGCAAAAGGTGGAGAAAATTACCCAATCAATCATAAACTTCAGAGGTCAATCTAATTATAAACTTTTCAATTTTATCAATCTAGTCTTAAAATTTTACGATAAATTACAATGCAATCATTCCAGTTAATTTTTGCTAGAATTTACTAATATGATGATTTAGTCGTCACCAGTTGTCCGACATGGCAGACCACCACGTTAGCAATTTCTTGAGAACATTGATAAGAAGAACTACATTGAAAGTTACACAAAGGTTTAGAATTAGTAAAATTGAAATGTTTATAATTAAATTAATATATGTATAATGTGTTTAGGATTGATAGGGCAATTTCCCTGCAAAAGGTACTATGCCATGGTTGTGGATGAAAAGTTTGATAGCGAACTTGATTATTAAATTGCATTATTGCTAGATAGTCATGGCATCAGTTTCTTATTATTATTATTATACGGTGCACGATGAGAATCATCAATTACGCGTCCAGCGTCAACCCCCGCAGTAATTGGACAGGAGAGTTGAAACTTTAAATTCAGGGAACAAGGATGGATCGTCCGTATGTTACGCCTCCAACGTCAACCTCCGCAATAATTTGACGGGAGAGTTGAAACTTTAACTTCACGGAATATGGATGGATCGTCATATGTTACGCCTCGCTGACTTTTAGGGCGACGACAGGTCAATTGAAGTAGTGCCTCGTCCACCGTAGAAAGTTATATTAAATTATCAAAATTGTATATTAGTCTACTTAACACCCAAATAGCACCGTGGACCTTTTTTTTTTATGTTACTGCAAATGATACCCTTTCCACGAATTATCACTTCAATCAAGTAAGTTGAAGTACTAATAGGGAAAAGTATTTTAAAAAAAAAAAAGTCCTAAATCACATTCTTTCCAATTCAATTATAAACATTTCAATTGAGCCAGTTTAATATTAAACATTTTTATATTGATACAAATTCAATCTATTCGACCAATTTAGGTTGGAAACCACTATGGCATAGCCAACGTGATGTGTGCATTTTTTATGGGCAAGGCCAATCCTCACTGGCCATTGGCAAAAAATAAGGAAAGAAAAAAGGATGGGAAAAAAACTATTTAAAATAATTTTAAACAATGTTCATGTCAACATCAGCCATCCATATTGAATAAATATGTCATGGAGTATCAATTTGGGATCTTTAATGGCATTACCCCAAAGAAAAATATGAAAAAAATTTGCAACAACCGAGCACACTATATATGTTTGATTACCAAGTGTTTTTCATATAGAGTTCCATATAATATAATGATTATGACGAATGTTTACATGTATATAGTACTGTCTATGAAGTAATAAAGAATCCAAATTCGGTGTTCAAACTTGATTTTTTACCATCAGACACCAATAGAGGAATGCTAAAAAAAAAATGGAAGCGCTTGTGCTTAAATTCGGGAGGCAAAAATAATAACCATCATATGCTATAAAAATGAGAAAAATAATGAAATAAAATGAAAAATTCCTCGAATTAGCATCTCAAAGCATTGAAAAAAATAGAAAAAGAAACGCCCATCTTATTTTGAGTGACGAACATTTCAGATTGCAAAGTCAAAAGTGAATTGCGGCACGGCACATCCTTGACAATTGCAAAAAATTGGTAAGCTACCCGAGCTTACGCCAGTTCAAACTTACTCCCTTTTTTTAATGTGAGATAATATAAAAAAAAAATTACTCTAATTATCATAAATTTAAACTTGATTAAATTAGCATGCAGACTTCCTATAATTTAGTTTATGTCAAAAGCCCAACTATATCGATGACAAGTCTAATAGACTAGTGTGGTGTGGACGAGTTCAAAAGATTAGAATTATGTCCATATCGAAGATACTGTCCAAAAAGTCCTAACAAACAAAATTACGACCATCATCTGTGGCAGAGCCAATGTTGATGTGGACATCGGAATCTATTGCTAAAATTGGTTGGGATGACTAATATGATAAATCGTCAAAGGATTTATGATTAAATCGATCAATTGAAAAATTTAAACTGAATTAGCCGATATACAACAGATTTAAAACTCTTTAGACAATTATATGTATCCATATCAAGTGACTCATTTAATCTTCGTTATTTAGGTAAATTCATTTTTAATGATGCATATGTATTTTTCATCAAGATTGTATTGAACGTATACTATATACAATGTTAGCTGTCCATTTTTTTCATTTATGAGTCAAATTTAGGCCCGAGCAAAGTTCTTTAGCTCAAACGCATTGACAATTTATTAGATTATTACAAGTTCAATGATGTATTCATATAAATCTAGATTTATGCATAGTATAATGACATACATAGATGGAATTCAAGTTGGAAAATGTATTTCTACGGCTGCATTACAATAAACTTGTACAATCAATATAATTACGAAAGATATTTGGTTATATGATGTAAAGGGGAGAAGTGCCAAAAAAGTCCTAAACCTTTTGTGTTTGTGCCAGTTTAGTCATAAACCTTTTTTTGATGCCAATTTAGTCCTAAACATTTTTATTTAGTGCCGATTCAGTCCTTTTGGCCGGATTTTGCTGACGCTTGGCCGGGCGCGTGGATAATTTTTAATATTTTTAAATATTTTTCTATTTTCTTTATTCTTTATTCTTTTTTCTTTTTTCTTTTTTCTTCTCTCCTCCTCCCTTCGCCGCCGGCCGACCACCACGGGACCGGCCGGAGGAGACGGTCGGCGAGGCTCGCCAACCACCTCGCTAGTGGCCGCAAGGGCGGCCTCGTGCTAGGCGGCGCCGGCGAGGCTCGAGCCTCGCCGAGATCCGGCGTGAGGCGGCCTCCCGCCAGGCTGGCGAGCCTCGCCTCGCACCAAGCTGGCGAGGCTCGACCTCGCCGAATCACGGCCTCATGCCGGGCTGGTGAGGGTCAAGCCTCGCTGGCGCCGCCCAAGCCACGATTCGGCGAGGGCGAGCCTCGCCAACGCCGCCTAGCACGAGGCCGCCCTCGTGGCCACTGGCGAGGTGGCCGGCGAGCCTCGCCGGCCATCTCCTCTAACTGGTCACCATGGTCTGGCCAGCGGCTGGAGGGAGGAGGAGAGAAGAATAAAGAATAAAGAATAAAGAGAAAAAAGAATAAAGAAAAAATAGAAAAAATTGGAAAAATTATTAAAAATTATCCACGTCAGCCGGCCGGCATCCAATCAGCAAAATCTGGTCAAAAGGATTGAATCGACACTAAATAAAAAATTTTAAGACTAAATTGGCACCAAAAAAAGGTTTAGGACTAAACTGGCACAAATGCAAAAAGTTTAGGACTTTTTTGGCACTTCTCCCTGATGTAAAGTAATATTCAAATTTAAGGCGAAATTCATGTACTTCGAGGATAAGCTCAAGAGATCAACTACATCAGCAGCTTTGGTACATAGTTATGAGCTTATGTAAATGTCATAATGTTTTTAATGTAATATATGTTGGGAAACATGACTTAGAATCAATAGAGTAATCAACTTGGAATTTGAGGTGTAATATCACTTCCATTAAGGATTTATTTGCCCCACAATGTTGCTAATGGTCACTGGCAAATATCTTCCAAGATTCAACAAAGTCTCAAAAGCAATTCCAGTATTTCTCCAAGGAATCTCTAGAAAACAATTGAACATATAATTTCCAAAAATACTTAATAAACAAAAAAAAAAAACAACATTTGAACTAATAAAGGTTAATAAGATAACTGTACGAAATAAAATAAAATAAAGGAATCCGTGCTAATTAAACTACAAACGCACAAGCATGCTAAGTGTGCCTAATAATCAAGCCAAAATCGTGCAATTACTCACGCATCTGCATGCGGGTATTGTGGAGTCTAACTCACACCCAATCTTTTCTTTAAACACACTAGAGAAGGCTCACACTTATTAATTGACCAATCTCCTCTGAACTTTCATATGTGAGATAGGGAAAGGCATCATTTGTTTGTTTTACAAACAAAATTCCAATAACCCCCCACTTTGTTTGTAAAACAAAGATTTCAAAAAAAAAATTGAAAGCATACAACCAAAAATTTGGTGAGATTAATATACATATATAAAGGTTTCTTTTAAGTTAAATCTTTACTTAGTGTAAGTATCTTAAAATTCTATCAAAGTGACAAGTAACTCGGCTTTAAACTTGTACTTTTAAATAATAGAATCAAACATACCGCACATATACTAACCTCTTGTTTTAACGAGAAGTTCTATATTACTCTGCACTATTATGGCATTGCGCTTGATCCTATTTCATAAGCTCTTTAGAAAGCAACCCTAACTTTTATAAAAAGCAGTACCACTTCTAAGCTCATATAGGTGAAGTATCTATCATGTATTTCTATTACTATTAACCCATTACAAATTTATACTATACTTCATTAAGAATTTAATTCAATCTATAAAACGTAATAGACGATACTAACTTCTCATATCAGAATTATGTCATTATCAAACAATCACATTCAGTAACTTGTTCTTACCTATTAAACCTTGTAACTAGTGATGTTTTAGAAAAAGATCATGTTACCATTACTTGTTACTTTAATTAAAGGGTTTTGGCCTCATTTCTTGTAAGGTCATTATTACCATGTCTCTTGGTAAAGTTTTTGTTAAGGGATTGGCTAGATTAGTACTTAACCTCATGTAAACAATTGTTATGATACCATCTTTAATCAATTGTCTTACATATTCATGTCTTAGACTAATATGTCTAGACTTACCATTATAGATGCTACCATAAGCTCTTATTAAAGAGGCTTGACTATCACAATAGATAGAAATAAGAGGCATAGGACTAGGCCATATTTTGATATCCAACAACAAATTTATAATCTATTTAGCCTCTTTCCCAATTGCTGCTAAGCAACGAATTTTGATTCCATCGTTAAATAAGTTACGCATGTCTGTTTTTTACTCGCCCAAGATACAGCACCTCCACCTCGTGTGAAAATCCATCCAAAAGTGAAATGTTCATTTCTCACACTTGTAATCTAACTAACATAGGTGTATCCTTCTGACACAGCCCGATAATTATTATAGAATAATGCTAAAATTTTAGTTCTCTTAAGATTATAAAAAATTTAGGTAATAACCCTCAAATGTTCTATACTTGGATTACTAGTATACATACTCAACCTGCATACAAAATAAACAATATCAGGTCTAGTACAATATATCCCATACATTAAAGACCTTATAACACTCGCATATTCAAGTTATGTTACAGCTCTACCAATATTATAATTTAATTTGATACTGGAATCAAATGGAGTGCTAATTTCCTTGAAACCAAGATGTTGAAATTTATTTAACAATTTTTCAATATAACCATATTGATTTAAATAATAACCCCCACTACATTTCTTAACTTTAATACCTAAGGTAGTATTTATTTCACTCAAATCCTTCATTTTAAACATGGAGGTTAGATACTTTTTAGTCTCAATAATTCCAGTCATATTTGTTCCAAAGATAAGCATATCATCAACATACAAGCACACTAAAACACCATAGTCTTTAGTGAATTTAGAATATATACACTTATCAGCACTATTGTGGATGAAATCATTAGACAATATAACCTAATCAAATTTTTCATGTCACTGCTTAGGAGCTTACCTAAGCCCATAAAGAGATTTAATTAAGTTACATGCTTTCCTTTCATTTCTAGGAAGAATGAAACCCTTTGGTTATTCCATATAAATTTCTTCATTTGAATCTCCATTCAAGAAAGCAATCTTGAAATACATTTGATGAACACAAAGATCATAAATTGAAGCTAGAGTAAAAAGAATTTGAAGAGAAGTTATACGTGCAACAAGAGCATATGTATCAAAATATTCCATTCCTTTCTTTTGTCTATACCCCTTAGCCACTAGTCTAGCCTTAAAAGCTTGGATAAAACCATCGGCAAGATATTTTCTTTTAAAAACCCATTTACACTTAATAGGCCCAAATCCTTTTGGTAAATCTACTAATACCTAAGTAATATTGGACATAATGGAGTCCATTTCATCATTTATAACTTCTTTCCAAAAAGAAGCATCTCTATAAGACATAGCATTTTTAGGATCGTTTTCTAAATTTAATACTAAAGGGTATTTATTTATCATGTTATTATCTCTATCTCCTTCAACAAGAAAAAAATTGAGTAATAAAATCAAGACCTAAGTTTTTTAGTTTCCTAGCTCTATTGTTTCTCCTCAGTTCAATCATGTTTTTAGAATCATTCGTTTCTTTCTCTTGAGAATCTACTTGAGTTTCCATAGGTTTTGAATTATTTTTAATAATTTTAGAATCCGCAAAATATTTATTCTCAAAGAGTTCAACGTCTCTCGATTCTATAATAATATTGGACTCTAAGTCAAGAAGTCTATAAGCTTTTTTGTTTGCGGTATATCCAACAAAAATATTTTTAATAGCTCTAGGTCCAAGTTTTGTTCTCTTGGGGTCTAGTACTCAGCAGTATACCAAACACCCCTACACTTAAGGTATGACAAACTTGGTTTTCTACATTTCCATACTTCATAAGAAGCTATGTCATTTTTCTTGGAATATATTATATTATGGATATAACATGTAGTAAGCAATGCTTCTCCCCAAATATTAATTGGTAGCTTTGAATTTGAAAGCATACAATTAACCATTTCTCTAAAATATCAATTTTTTCTTTTAGTCAAACCATTTTGTTGTGGAGTATATAATACTAAAACTTGATGAATAATACCATGTTCTTCACAAAATGAAAATAATTCATTTAAGAAATATTCTCCACCTCTATTTAAATGTAGAGCTTTGATTTTCCTTTCTAATTAATTTCTACTTCAGCCTTATATTTTTTAATAATAATAAACGCTTCATCCTTCGATCTTATGAAATAAACACATAAAAATCTACTACAATCATCTACAAAGGTAATAAAATACCTTTTACCACCACATGTTAGCACGCCATTGAATTCACATATATCACTATGAATCAAATTTAATAAATTCGAATTTCTTTTAACACTAGGAAATAGTTTCTTAGTAAATTTACACTTAGCACATATTTCACATTTATCAAATTCGTCATTGAAATCAAGTCTAGCTTCTTCATATTCTTCAAATAATAAATATTTATACATGCCAACCTACCATGTCATAAAAATGAAGACTCAACAATATAAGCAAAACTAGCAATATTATTATTGATACTTAGTTAATACATACCATTATTAGCATAACTCTTTCCTACAAACAACCCATACTTCAACACAATAACCTTGTTGAATTCAAACAAAACCTGAAACCCCCTTTTACAAAGTAAATCAATAGAAACTAAGTTCTTCCGAATTTTGGATATAAATAACACATTAAGAAGAGTAATCTTCTTTCCATAAGTGAAGTATATCTCTGCTATGCCTTTTCCAGCAATCTTTGCAAGAGCATTCGCCATCAAGACCTCCTGAACATTTGAGTCGACAGTCTCTTCAAATTGCTTGAACATGTATTTGTCATTGCACACATGGACTATTGCTCCAAAATCAAACCCATCAACCAAATTGGACAATAGTAGAGTTGATTTCAGAAATCATAGCCATAGCCATCGCATCATTAATTTCAGAAATTTTCATGTTCAAAAATATGATTGAAATCATGGCCACATATTTTTCTTCAACCAAATTTGCATCTACCTTCATTGTTGGAATGTTCTTGTCCTTTGATATGCTCTTGCGATGAATGCAATCCTTTGCGTAGTGTCCCTATTTGCCACAAATAAAACAACAACCATTTTTCTTCTTTTGTGTTCTCTTAAATTTATGTCCATTCTTTACTTTAAAGTTCTAGCCAATTTTTCGTTTTCTTTCCACGGCATTCACCTTGGAATCATATAAAAAAAAATTTATCACATAAATGTGACTCTCTCAATATGAAGATCTTTATGTATTTGCTCCAAGGTGATGTCCTCTAACTTGTGCATCAACCTTTTTTCCATAGCCTTCCCAACTCGAAGGCAATGTTGCAATAATTACTCTAACTTAAAAAGTTTCTAGAATATTAATGTTGAGGGCACGAATTTTATTCACTAGCACTTGCAACTCATGGACTTTTTCCAACAAGGATTTGGTATCAATAAAAGTGAAATCAAAATACTTTGTGATTAGATATTTATTGGTTCCTTACTCCTTCGCTTTGTACTTGAATTTCAGTGTATTCCAAATTTCTCTAGCTGACTTCATTTCAGTGAATAAGTCGTACAAGTGATCGGACAATGTATTTAGAATGTGTCGACGACATAGCAATTCATCCTCAGCACATTTCTTCTTCTCCTTGTCAACCTTTTCAACGGCTTCCACACTTGGCTATCCTCCCTCGATAGCAAGCTTCAAATCTTCTATAGGCACCAAGTTAGGATCCAATACGTAGGAAATCTTCAAGGTAGTGAGTAGGAACATCATACTGTCCCTCCAGTGAGCAAAGTTGTTCCCATCGAACCAATCCAGTTTGACCATGTCTTGATTTATAATTTTGATTGTCTCCGACTCCATTGTTGAACAAAATAAATCTTTAAAATTGTTATGAAATATGGCTTTGAATCAATAGAGCAATCAAGTTGGATTTTGAGGTGTGATATTACTTTCATTAAGGATTTATTTGCCTACAATATTGCTAAAGCCACTGGCATATATCCTTCATGATATAATAAAGTCTCAAATGAGAATACTAGATAGCAATTTTACTATTTCTCCAGAGTTTCTCTAAGAAATAATTGAAAATATCACTATAGTTTTTGGAATGAAGACTCGAAAATGATTTCATACCCGTTCACGAAGAGTTGCATATATTCTTTAAAACCGATATATATATATATATATATATATACAAAGGCATCCCTTCGGAAGAAGTTGCAAAATGAATAAATGTAATCCTTTGGGAAAGGTTGCAAACTAAACGAGTATAATTTCTAAAAGTTGTCTTGAAAAGACACATAAATAAAAAATTGGGGAAAATAATAATAATAATTTTTCAATAAATAAAATTTCGAATTTTTATAATTTCCAACTTAATAAACAAAAAACAATCTTTGAACTAATAGAGTTTAATAAGATAAATGTACGAAATAAAATAAAATGAAAGGGTTAGTGCTAATTAAACTACGGGCGTGCGAGTGTGCAAAGTGTTAAGTGCGCCTAATAATCGTACATCTGCACATAGGTATTGTGGGGTCTAGCTCACACCCAATCTTTTCTTTAAACACACTAGAGAAGACTCACACTTACTAATTGGTCAAACTCCTCCCAACTTTCTTACGTGAGACAAGGAAAATCACCCTTTGTTTGTATTGGGAAGAGAGAATTTCAATAGACCAAAATTCTTATTGCGTGAAAGAAAACATGACCACTATTTGTAAAATTGTAATCTCTTGATATAGTTTATAATGGCCCAGAAAGAGGGGGAAAATGGCAGGTCTGCGCAACCCTCATCTCTAGTATTATCGTTTCCACCCTGATAAAGAGGATCACCAACGTTCGCTGTCACAAGTCCTATGTTTTTTGTCGACCGATCTTTATCCTCAAAAGCAATGCTATCTCATAAGTAGCTGGTCTCTCCGTTGTCATCGGGAGAGTTTTCACAAGAAAAAGAAAGAGCATTTTACAGTGCCGCTAGTGCTCTAAATTGTAACGCCTCGCCTTTGGAAACTTTTCAATTTTGTTAACACTCTACAATGCCAATCTTGGGTATTTTCTGTTGTGGGACTCTATGTCAATTGTGAGCGTCATCGATTAGGGAAATCACCATCAAGTGTCTTGGCGAGTGTGAATGCGGAAGTTGAGCATGCCTTCGTCGAGCAAACAATGTTGAGCGTCGAGAGGAAATGCAGATTATTTTGCCACAATTCGAGTTTTCTTTCACATAATTTCATAAAGATTTTGTGAGAAAGAGGTACAACCTTCTGATCATGCATTTCTCGGGCACCTGTCAATTCTAGCGATGATGTGGATTACATTTAATTTGTCATGTAAGATTTGACAGACAAATATATCCATATCCCTTGTCTAGTGTAAGGTCTAGCTTACATGCCACTTTGGTCATAGGCTTTCAAAGAAAGTTACACCTATCATATGCAAGCTACAAGCTTGAGCTTGAGGGGGAGTGTTCAAATATATGTAAGGATGTCATAGATTCTGTGTGCAAAATATTATTAGAGACATTATTAAATATTACAGATACTTTGTTATTTTCTAGGATAGCTAATTTCTTTATTTAGTTTAAGATAGTTAATTCTTTTGTTAGATTGGATTACTTCCTTTTTCTATGCATAATGTTCAAACATAAATACCCCTTGACACATTATAAAGTTGAGAAGTTATTAAGTAAGAATATAAATTTTGATTATTTTCTCTCTTCCTCTCTCTTCCTCTCTCTTTAAGATCTTAAAATATTTAAAGGGGCATACATAATTATTTATTAGCAAATTTTGGCTGTACTAAATTAATTTTAGTTTAATAGAGAAGAAAACAAATTTAGTATCGGATTGTCCGACGTGGCCTTTCTGCTGAGAGTGTTTGGACTTAAGCTTGTGACAGCCAACTGAGATCTTCTGCTACATCCTAACTCTATTAATATTATGTATCTTTCTGGTGATATGCTAACTCATAAAAGCATCATAATCCATAAGCATGCTTAATTAGGTGTATGAATCGATGGAAATTGGTAATATATATAGACGAACGTCTAATGCTATTACTTTACCAAAAAATAAAAAAAAATAAACGTCTAATACTATTATTGTCCTTTGCCATAATGTCAGTTTTGTCTTGCATTTCCATCTTCCAAGGCATATAAGATTGCATGATGTGGACTCTCTCTCTCTCTCTCTCTCTCTCTCTCTCTCTCTCTCTCTCTCTCTCTCAAAATAAAAGATTAAACGAAAATGGTCGCTAGCAATTTGTCATTGACGCTAACGAATTTGCGTAGGTTTTGATCCCTAGCAATTATTGAGGTTTCTTCCCTTGGGCTATGATTTAGAAGAAGAAAGCGTTGGGAACTCTTGTTTAAACACCATGTTTCTACCTAACCAATAAAAGAAATACGACACAGTGATTTTTCTTGTCATTTTGTGGGCAACTGTTCATCGAAGTGTTTACAACAAGTCTGTTTTTGACAAACAGCCCAAGAAAATACCATAATTCGTTTCACTTAGTCTCGTATGTGATGAAAATCCATAACAAAAGAAATGCTTTGACAATACTAACAACTGATAGATCATTACTCTATATGCTAAAAGGATTGTATTGTTTGTTCTTTTCGCAAACATTTCAATATGTACTGGAAACTATGATACCCTAAATCTCATGTCAAATGATAAATTTTTTGAGTGATTCATATATATAATTCATATAAAAATAAATCACCACCCAGTGTGATTACTTAAGCACTTCTTACGAGACCTTGACTCTTATAGATGGACCATATCATTGCAGATGGTTTCGGAGAGGATTCCTTTCAATAGATATGTGGTTTGTAGATGGACTAGGCATGTACTTGATCCAACATGGCAAGGAAAGATAGTTCAGCAAAAGGACTCGGACAATGGTGTGACTCCTTACAATCTACCAGGACGGTGGAGGAGACATGAATGGCATGGATAGTGCAATGAATAGAGAGAGTATCATTGAGTGATGTGGGCATTAATGCTTTAAATGGGGGAGAATGTGACATTCTAAGTTCCACATAGGGTGAAGGGGTCTTCTTTGAGTGAACCATAAATGAGACATACTCTTCAATGGTCATCATCTCCTATTGTCGCTTTGAGTACTCTTTTAGAGGTGAGGCTCACATGGATCGAGTTAAGCCAATAGAGATATTTCTCTTTCACATTCAAAATTTTAGATTGGACTTTGTATTTTTTATAATTATACCTACCCCCAATAGGTCTAATGTACTTGCACTGTCACCGTCATAAATAAATTTAAGTGTTTTGACATACAATTTATTTAGATACAAAGCAAATCCCCTTTACATTGTTAGAAAATTATTAGATATTAGGGATACTGCGTGATATTTCCTTATTACCTGCAACAACTACTTTTCTTATTAGATTGGATTACTTTCTTTTCTATCACTATTGTTTGGAAATACCCATTGTTTGTAAATTGTATAAAGAAGTGGTTTTTGGCTACTTTCTCAGTCGCTCTCTCTCTTGAAGATCCTGAAATGTTTGCACTAATATGTTATTATTTATTAACTTTCAAATAAGAGTTTTTGGCTGGACCAAAATTGGTTTTATTTATTAGAGAAAAAAAAACAAATTATCAAATTTTAGGACCTGGCCTTTTTGCTGGTAGTGTTTGAACTTAAGCTCGTCGTTGCCGACTGAGATCTCCTCATATATTCTTACTCTATTATCATTATTTCCTTTTTGGAGGTATGCTGACTCACAATGCGCAAACTTGTTTAATCAGGTGGATGGATCGATGATACTGATAATATATAAATGAACATGCTGTGTCACTAATGTCCTTTTGCGAAATGTCAAATTGGTCTCGTACTGCCAAGTTCCAAGGCATATGAATTTGGATTGCATGATGTGAACTTAAATTGGTCTCGTACTGCCAAGTTCCAAGGCATATGAATTTGGATTGCATGATGTGAACTTGGATTGCATGATGTGAACTTGGATTGCATGACTCTCTCTCTCTCTCTCTCCCCCTCTCCCCTGGGCCAAAGTGCGGCTTCTAACAAGTCCCCTGGACGAAGAAAGGATGAGAATGGGCTGCATCTCACGTCGAGTAAGAGAGTATCATTGGGTGAGATGGGCTAAAATAGCATCAACACATTGGAGAGGCGAATGGGATAGACGTGGGAGAGGTCAAATCTCAAGTAGATAATATATGGGCCTTATCTTATGTAATGCTTTAAGTCGTAGAGTATGTGATACTCCAAGTTCCACATTGAATATAAGTGACCTTATCGAGTAATTTATGAGCAAAACCCACCTAAAACTGTCATTACTTTGCACTCTGAATATTCGGGAGTTGGCCCGCTTGAAGCTGGATAGGCCATTACGGGAACAATTTGATCGTCAGGAATAATCGTTCAACTGGAAGACTCGGACCATGGTGTGACTCCTTACAATCTACCAGGACGGTGGAGGAGCCATGAGTGGTCTGGATCATGCATCAAATCAAGAGAGTATCACCGAGTGATATGGACCGAAACTTATGCGGGCATTAGTGCTTCAAAAGGGGGAGCTTGTAACATTATAAGTCCCATATCAAATGGAAGGGGTCTTCTTGAGTGAACCATAAATGAGACACTCTTGAATGGTCACCATCTCCTATTGTCGCTTTGAGTATTTGTTTTAGAGGTGAGGTCTACATGGATCGGGTCAAGCCACTAGAGATTTTTCTCTTTTGTATTCTAAATTTTTTATATTGATAAGTGAAACTTTTGAAGTGGTCGCTATCTTATGTTGTTATTATGAGTACTCCTTTTCGAGATGGGACTCTTGATGAATAGGTCAAGTCGTTACAAATAATATTAAGCTGGATCTCTTTGGTGGACGTGTGCTTCGTGATGGGTTAAGCCCGAGCCCATTTGACAAGGGGCAGGGAATGATCGATCGCTAGGGGAGAGAAGGCTCAGACTAGGTGCAGCTTCTAACAAGCCTCTCGGACAATAAAAGGACAAGAATGGGCTAGATCTCACATCGAGTAAGGGGAGTATAGTTGGACTAACGGTGACGAGAAAATCAATACATTGGAGAGGTAGATGGGATCATACATAGGAGAGAGGTCGGATCTCAAGTAGATAATATGTGGACCTTATCTTACTCAATGCTTTAAGAAGCAGCGTACGCGATACTCCAAGTTTCACATTGAATATGAGAGGCCTTCTTGAGTGATTTATGAGTAAGACCCACCTCAAATCGATCAATCCCTTGCACTCTGAATATTCGGGACTCGGCCCACGTGAAGTGGGATGGGCCACTACGGGAACAATTTGGACTATATTGTAACTTGAAAGAGATCTGTCGAAGGCATCGATTGGGCTTTTTTCTTTGGGCCGGACAAGGAACGAGTGCTCCAGCTCGAACGCCATATCGATGTTTAAGTGAACAAGAAAGAATCGTGGGTGCATCATTGTTTGGATCAGATGCAATAGAGGCTCGATGCGTTTTGTGAACATGTGAACTCGTCGTTTTTTAAGTGATGGTAGGCTTTGTCGGGGCAAACGTTGGTTTGAAATTTCATTGCGATTAAAGGACTCCAAAAGCCTCCCCATTAACTTAATCTTATCAATTGGCCAGCCTGATCTCATGCACGAGATATGGTTCACCAATTGGTGGATATCGATCCTATCTTATCTAATTTGCCATCATGTTGGTTAAATCAATTTTATTTTTGTAGAAGAAAAAAAATCCAAAAAAATCTGAGTTAGATTAAGTTCGTTTTAGAATATTCATCGTCTTAGGGTTATCTTGCATATTTAGAATTTCAATCTTATTTCGAATTTTTAAATAAAAAATCCAAAAAATGCATTCATTTAGGATGTTAGTTTTTTTTAAAAATTTAAATTGCACGTTTAATTATTTGGCAATTTTAATTTCGAATTTCATAAAAAGAAAAATGAAAAAACTAGAATTATAGCATTATTTGCACGTCATTGCATATTAGGATAAAATTGCATGTTTTTTTTAAGTTTAAATATTTTTCTTTCCTAAATAGATTGCATTTTAGGTTAGGGATAACATTCTAGTTTAAATTAAGATTTGACCTAATCTAAATCTTAATATAAGTTGGATAATATCTTAATTTGGATAGATAATTTTTGTTATTTTCTAATTTCGAATTTCATGGAAAATACCAAAAACTTGTCTTAGAATAAATCAATTTCATTCTTTAGGATAGGCTGCATGCTCATAATTCACTTTCATCATATAGCTTAGGTCATGTTGCTATGTCATGTCATGTCATGTTAGATTAGTAGCATTGCATAAAGCATGATTCTCATTAAATAAATGAAAACAAAAAAAATTAAGTGATTGCGTGTTAATTAGAAATCATATCTAGGATTGTTGATGTGAATTATGATCTAATATTGCAGATACTTTCGTTGCTATGAGGTAAGTCCTATAATTTATTCACTACTTTATCTGGATTTTAAATTGGTGATTTGCGCACCTATATGATTACCTCACATGCTAGGGAAGTGAATTAAAATTAATTCAAGCTGCCTGCAAAATATTTTTCAAAATAAAAGAGAAAGGTACCGAAAGGACGTTAGAGAAATCTAATGTAATCAAGTCCCCAAACTCACAAATCTCTAGCTCGTAGGAGTAAAATAATCCTCTCATTATTTTACTTAGGTGTCTAATCGACCTACTATAAATAGATTAGTGACAACTCCTAATTAAAAATCATTTGCATGTTAAGAACTTGAACCTAAGTCGCGAATTAGTATGGGCTTGGGAGAGTCTGAGTTAAGTCTATGCTTAATAATCCATTAGTCGAACCTTAAGTGGTCCACCTAAAAATTTGGTCGCGATAGCTATTTATAGAACTATGCTCATGATGACTTCTTGGCTTGGAGAGCAAGAGTGAATCTCTATCATACACTTGTCTAAACTTGGGAGGCACACAATGGACTAACTTGGAGAGCACACAATTGACTAGACTTGGGGAGCAATTAGCAATCTTGGCCATTCAATAGTCTAAGCTTAGGGAGCAAGGGTTGATCTCAACCATGCAATTCCCTAGGCTTGTCCTCCAAGCTTGGGCGTGTGGCATTCTCCCTTTCAGTGTAAAGAACAATTTTAAGCAACTTTTGAAATAAATATCATTACCTTATCAAATGGATTCGAAACATTATGAAAGTTTAATATGTGGTAGATAGGACCCTAAATAACATTTTCAATGAAGGAAGTGAAGGCCAATTCGTTTTTTTATAAAGAGCATAAAATCACTAAAGACAACCCAACATTTCGTCCGTCGGACAGATTCAATGACCACGGAAGGAAATTCATTTCTGACATCCAAATATTCTTAGAACACTTTGAAATTTTAGTATGTTATAGAAATGGATGTCATCTACAACTTTTGTGAAGAAATAATGTTCAGATTCCAAAGGGAAAATTTTATAGAAAATCGAGAAGACAAACAGGTCACCGTTTTTACTACACTAGGCAGTTTTCACACAGTAAAAGAAAAGGCTTTCGTACCAACCATTTCACCTTATAAAAATATGAAATTAAATTATGTTATACATCAAGATGTTTTGAACAACTTTCATGAAGGAAGTTTCTCAAAATTCAAACCATAAGAAGCTCTATAAAATTGGAAAATAGTGAGTCCAGGAATTTCGAAAATTGGAATCAAAGTAGAATTTAAGAAACTAAAGCCTTGGTCTTCTTGCAAGACCAAAGTCTTGGTCTCTTGTAATCATTGCTTCTTAGAGGACATTAAAGGTGCGTTTGGTAACATTTCTGTTTAAAAATTGTTCTAGAGAACAGAAATAGAAAAAAAGTGTTTCTGTTTCGGGGAACAATTTTTGAACAAAAAGACACGTTTGGTAAACTTGTTCTTAATAAAAAATGAACGAAACACGTTTGGTAAATTTGTATAATTTTTTTTATTTCTTTTAATTTTTAAATATTTTATTTTATTTTTTCTATTTTCTTTCTTATTTTCTTATTTTCTTATTTTTTTTTTTTTTTTTTTTTTTTCTTTTTTCTTTTTCTTCTTTTGACGTCGCCGGCCTCGGCCATGGCCGGCGACCGGCCGACGAGGGCCGGCGGCCTTTCCGGCCGGCCGGGCAAGCTCGGCCTCGCCCGGTGCCACCGGTCGGCGCCCCGCGGTGGGCGACGCTTTGGCGAGGTCGCCGGACCTCGACGGCCGGTCGCCGGTCATGGGCGAGGCCGGCGACCGGCCAAAGAAAAAAAGAAGAAGAAAAGAAGTGTTTTTAAATTTTGTTCCGAAATGCGAGGGAAACAAAAAAAAATTGTTTCTTGTTTTTCATTCCGGATGTGTTTAAACAAAAATAATTTTGGAACAAAAACGCACACAAACTCGTTGTTCCTTTTTTGTTCCCAGGAACAAAAAAACAAAAAAGTTGTTTAAAAACAGAAAAAAGAAACGAAAACAAACGGGGCCTAATAAACCAAGACTTTGAAGACAAGCCTAGAGTTAGGCTTCTAGAGGCTAGGGTACTATTCACATGAATTACTATTCACAAGATTAAACATTGGTTAAACCGATTAGGGACGTTTCCTAATTATCCATGAAGGATACCTGTAACCGGGCCAAGGTTCATGGCTAAATTCGATTGGAAATGATTTTAACGGGCCTATATGAATTGGGGGATCTCTTGGGGTATCACTTGCATAACCCATGGTTAATTCCAAACCAATCCATGTTTGAGCCTGATCGATCCATAATCTATTCCTATTAAGGGCACATCGAAGCTTTTGACCATTCTCTAAGATAGGGGTCAAATTCGAGGATGTCACAAAAATTAATTGGAATAATTATATTGAAATTTCGCAAAAAGATTTAGAATTAACTTAATAAAATAAAAAATTGATAACTGAATTAGCATCCATATAATAGGTTCAAAATCAATTTGGTAATTTTTCCTAAAAATAAGAAATAAAAAAAAAGGCTAATTAGTACATAGATGATCGAAAAACCTACTTTCTTACGATTACGAGGGTTATTCGAATATGAAATCCAATCATGGAAATACAGCATCCCACTTTTTTTTTACTGCTCAAGGCTTCGATACATTTTGAAATCGAGAAATTTCTACTAGGGCAGGTGCTATCCGAGAACAATTAGCCGATCTCGATTTGCGAATTATTATAGATTATTCATTGGTAAAATGGAAGGAATTAGGAGGAGGGCATAGTAAGATAAAAAAGTGAGAATGAGAGAACAGAGGAAAGCATAATCCTCGATAGTCCCATGTCGTGCCATCATTTCGACTCGACGGTGGTCGTCGAACAAGCTTGGGTTTGGTCCAACAACGGTCTCAACGTCAGGCCTAAATTCTTGTCCGACCAATCCACATCGTGTCGCTTCGGATCGGGTCATGAAAAACATTTCAATTTATTTATCTTTTACATATAATAATGGATTTGCCTGGACCAATACATGATTTTCTTTTAGTTTTTCTGGGATCAGGTCTTATATTAGGAAGTCTAGGAGTGGTATTACTTCCTATCTGATAGAAAAGGACCGATCTTACCTGGGATCGCAAATCCCAAGTTTGTCTATGAAGAGCAGATCTAATTGTATTAGTGTCTAGAATTGATTTCTTTTGTGTAATACTGAACACATGCTTTTCAAGACCCGTCCAGATTAATGTCGAGCCCATCGGGCCGAACCGGGTCCTCCGGGGGACGGCCAGGGCCACACGAGGCCGGGGACCGCGAACCGGCCCGCTGCTAAAAAAGCAGAAGCGGAAGACGCCCTGATCGCGAAAGAGAGTCTTCGTTGAATCCTCTTCTTCTTCTTCTTCTTCTTCCCTTCCTGCAGTTACCCAAGCGATCTCTTTGCTCCTCTCTATCTCTCTCTATCTCTATATCTCTATCTCTCTCTCTCTCCCTGGCCACGCCTATTCGACCATGAAGCGCCCGATCGAGGACGGCGCCCCCGCCCCCGCCCCGGCGGCCGCCGCCGCCAAGCCGGTCTTCCTCACCAAGGCCGAGCGCGAGAAGCTCGCCCTCCAGCGTCGCCAGGACGAGGTGGCCGCCGCGCAGAAGCACCGCCAGGAGCAGCTCCTCCTCGCCCAGGGCGGCGGCGGCGGCGGCGGCTCCGACCAGAAGCCCTCCGATCCCGACCGCCGCGACCGCGACCGGGAGCGGGAGCGGGACCGGCCGCGCGACCGGGACCGGGACCGCGAGCGAGAGCGGGAGCGGGAGCGGGACCGCGAGCGGGATCGGCGGGAGCGGGATCGTGATACCGAGAGGAGGAACCGCGAGAGGGAGCGCGAGGAGGAGGCGAAGGCACGGGAGCGGGCCCGGCTGGAGAAGCTGGCGGAGAGGGAGCGGGAGAAGGAGCTCGACGCCATAAAGGAGCAGTACCTGGGGTCGAAGAAGCCTAAGAAGCGGGTCATCAAGCCGAGCGAGAAGTTCAGGTTCTCGTTCGATTGGGAGAACACTGAGGACACCTCCCGCGACATGAACGCGCTCTACCAGAACCCTCACGAGGCGCAGCTGCTGTTCGGGCGAGGGTTCCGCGCCGGCATGGATCGCAGGGAGCAGAAGAAGCTCGCGGCGAAGAACGAGAAGGATCTCCGTGAGGAGATACGTCGGAAGGAAGGGGTTGAGGAGAAGCCCGAGGAGGCCCTCGCGCAGAAGCAGAGAGAGGAGGCTGCGGATGTTTATGATACGTTTGATATGAGGGTTGATAGGCATTGGACCGAGAAGAAGCTCGAGGAGATGACCGAGAGAGATTGGAGGATCTTCAGGGAAGATTTCAATATCTCCTACAAAGGGTCTAAGATACCTAGGCCTATGCGGAGCTGGGCAGAGAGTCATTTGAGCGCCGAGCTTCTGAAGGCTGTGGAGAGAGCAGGGTACAAGACGCCTTCTCCTATTCAGATGGCTGCAATTCCTCTTGGGTTGCAGCAGCGCGATGTCATTGGCGTTGCGGAGACTGGTTCTGGTAAGACTTGTGCTTTTGTGCTCCCTATGTTGACTTACATTTCAAGGTTACCTCCGCTGAGTGAGGAGAATGAGGCCGAGGGGCCTTACGCTGTTGTGATGGCACCGACTCGTGAACTTGCTCAACAAATCGAGGAGGAGACTATGAAGTTCGCCCATTATATGGGGATTAAGGTGGTTTCAATTGTTGGTGGGCAGTCAATCGAGCAGCAGGGGTTTAGGATTAGGAATGGATGTGAGGTTGTGATAGCAACACCAGGGCGTTTGGTTGATTGTCTGGAGAGGCGTTATGTTGTTCTTAACCAGTGTAACTATGTCGTTCTTGATGAGGCTGATAGGATGATTGATATGGGTTTCGAGCCACAAGTTGTGGGTGTGTTGGATGCAATGCCGTCCAGTAATTTTAAGCCTGAGAATGAGGATGAGGAGCTTGACGAGAAGAAGATCTATCGCACTACTTATATGTTTAGTGCTACGATGCCGCCTGCTGTCGAGCGGCTTGCGAGGAAGTATTTGAGAAATCCTGTAGTGGTTACAATAGGTACTGCTGGAAAAACTACTGACTTGATATCTCAACATGTGATGATGATGAAGGAATCAGAGAAGTTTCCCAGGTTACAGAAGTTCCTTAATGAATTTGGCGATAAGACAGCAATTGTCTTTGTTAACACTAAGAAGAATGCAGATACAGTTGCTAAGAATCTGGATAGGGCAGGCTACAAAGTGACTACTTTGCATGGTGGAAAGTCGCAGGAACAAAGAGAGATAAGCCTGGAAGGTTTTAGATCCAAGAGATATACTGTGCTAGTGGCAACAGATGTCGCAGGGCGTGGTATTGATATACCTGATGTGGCCCATGTAATTAATTATGATATGCCTGGTAACATAGAAATGTATACGCATCGTATAGGGCGAACAGGTCGTGCTGGTAAGACGGGTGTGGCTACAACGTTCCTGACTCTACACGACACAGATGTCTTTTATGATCTGAAGCAGATGCTTATTCAAAGTAACAGTCCAGTGCCTCCTGAGCTGGCGAGGCATGAGGCATCAAAATTCAAGCCTGGATCAATTCCTGACAGGCCTCCTAGACGAAATGACACCGTTTTTGCTCACTAATCAAGCGGAGTTATTGGAAGATAGTTTATAGTATAGGATCTAGTTGTTGTTCCATGCACTGTGCAATACTCTTCTCCAAATGAAGAATTCAGTATACTATTTGATGAGTGCTATTGGTCCAATTTGTCCAGGTATCAGTGCACTGAGCATGGTAATTGATGTTATTTCTGTTAAGAACATTGTAGTTGGAGCATTGTTTTTACAGCAGCAATTAGCTACTGCATCATTTCACTAGTTACAGCAGATGGAGGTTTTACTTGTGGTGGATTGTTGTATCTAAATCCTTCTCTCTGATTTGCTCAATTATCTGATGTTTCAGTGTACTTGTGGAATGTAATTTCCCCTTTCGACTTTTAAGATGTTGCAGCTTAAAGACTGTTATTTTCAACTTCTGCATAGTCTTTATTTGTTTTCTTTTATTCTGTGGATGCATTCTGTTTTCCTTTCAAATGTTTGGAAGGAACATGTTTACATTGATCAATCTTTATTAATAACATGGAGCTAATTGAATGAATAGTGCAGATGTTATGTTTAGTCGAGAGCCTTGAACATGTTATATGATGATCGACAGATGTTGAGTTTAGAAACTTAATTGGTGAATCATGTCCTTGAAATTTCAAACTGGTTGTCTGCCAAGAATGAGTGACCTCCTCTGCATATTTTTTATGGAGATTATAGATGAAAGTTGGGGTAGTATCAGTGAGAACTGTGGTGCATTACCTTTTCCACAGTTGTATAAACTTTTTTTTGTTACAGCTTAGAAAAGTACTTATTGCTTCTCAAAATTTTTAAAACGAAGATAAGCATAAAACAGTTCAGTAAACATTCCAAATGAGTCTACATATCATATTTATGTGTTTTGAAATGTTACAAGTGTTTTATGTTTAAAAATGTGAAGTATCAAACACTTCTACAAAAGAAAAGGCAAAATATGGTACCAAACACCTCAAAATCTGGACTCGGAAGATCCAGTTACTACTAGTCTGGAATGGCAAATGTTTGAAAGTTTTGAGTTTTGTATCTTATGTCAAGGTCTTTTGGTTGGCTAAACATTGGCAAAATCTGGACAGTGAGGATCCTTTAATGGAGCAGTGATTCTGACAAGCTAAAATCTTTTAGTTGAAGATAGAGATGGGAAAGTTGTGAGGAAAGACTAAACTAGAGAAGGGAAGTTACTAGGAAGAACAATGAACCTCATCCTGTTATTGAATCCAGATCTAAGTGGATGGAAACATTTAGATGCACAATTTAGTTGCAATTTTTCCCCACCTCCCCATGGGTTCCCACAAAGAAGGTAGTTTTTTTTTTTTTTTTTTTTTTTTTTTTTTTTTTTGGTGAAAGTAAGAATTAATAAAATGGGGAAGGTCAATATGTACAACCAAATGGCTCCAAAAACTTACACTCAAATGAACATGCTCAATTTGAGTGGAAGGGAGCCGAGAAGAACAAGCCAAAAGGCACCAAACCAAACAGAGAACCAAGAACCAAGCAGCAAAAACGCCAGGCAATATGACCTAGCTACTAACAAGACACCTAGCCAAGCGGTCTAGAATCAGGGGAAGAGAAGATAATAGGATCCAACTCCCATGAGCACTGCATCCTCCTGTTTCTAGCGGAGTCCTCCACATTCCTGTAGGTAATAGCCTTGTCCTTCACGACCTTGATGAGATGATTCTTCATGGCCGGAACAGAAAACGTCTCTCCCCTAAACAGAATGTTGTTCCCGTTCTTCCATATGATGTGGCATAGTGCACCAAAGGAATAACAGGCCAGACATTTATAAAACTCCCTTCCCAACAGGAAAGTATTAGCCCAACTGAGGGTCTCCTCCCAAGATCTATTGGTCCACAAAGAAGGTAGTTGTTTGCATTTGAATTTGAAATTAAGATGTTTAAATCTGCTGCAGCACTAAATTGGCATCTTAAACTACTGATATGATATGGGAATTGGAGGAATGACTTTTGGAGCTGTCTTCTTCTAGTTGGTAGCTAGGTACACATTTCTAGGCATGGAGATTTTGTTGCCTGGCAGTGCACACATGCATCCATGGGCATTGGGGTCTTTTACTTTCCCTTTTGATTTATCTTCCTTGTGATTTTTTTTTTTTTTTTTTGAGGGGGAGGGGGTGGTTGTTATTTAGCTTTCAATTAAAATGTTATATCACATGTAAGCTTGGGGACATCAATATTTGATATATAGATGCCATGTATCTCTTGTGCTCTTGTGGCTTACATCGGGGTTGGAAACATAAGCTGATTACATTCTGTAATCATCCGCTGTGCTCTTGCACTTTTCTGTAAATTAAGCTGTTAGTGTTACTATATCCTCTTTATGAATAAAATTATTGAGGTGACCTTAATGTAACATTGATCATGCTTTCAGATATTCTTCTAATGGAATGTTGGGATCCAGGTAGGGTGCTTCTGCTCAAGATGTACTTGTAGATTATTTACCCTAAGCTGTTAGTGTTGCCCTGTTCTTTCTATGGAGAATCATTAATGCAGCCTTAATGGAATAACAGTTATTTTCTGTTGGAAAGTCTACTGAAATTTTTGCTAAAAAGCAGGGAGCTGCCAAAGATGGCGAATACTGTGGGTCATATGTTATATCCAGATTGCATCTGCGTGAGCGGGCACTGTGATGTGATCTCGTGGCTTTGGATTAATTCACTCAAGTTGTTGAATGAGACTTGGTGGCATCACTTCTTTTTATTATGTGCCATAACTAACTCAATCTTCTTATGGCTAGAATTTGTTTTCTTTGATAAGTGATAAACTAGGAATAAATCTTAGAGGATCAGTGAGACTACCTAGATAAATGAGGGACTAAGGTGAAGCGCATATAGAGGCTCAAGGCATGCTAAAAGGAGAGGTATGGACGGCCTCACCTTCAGTTTATGTATCACTTGTGCACACCAAAGCGGTGTTGGACCTCATCCCTGCCCGGAGGCCTCTTTTTTATTTTTTATTTTTATTTTGGATAGCTGATAAATTAGGAAATAAAATCTAGGGAATCAAGTGAGACTAGTTCCCAGGCTTGAGGGACAGAAGGGAAACGCATCTAGGTTGACCTTGTACCTTCATAGCTTTTCTAGTATGGTTGGTGGAGGACGTCAGGATGCCTGATCATGGGACGCTTGCTTACTGTTACTGATAAGAGATGCAGATTGTTTGCCACAGATTAATGATGATCTTTGGATTGATTACTTCATTTTCTTGTTCGGGTTTTTTGATGTTTTAATTTGTTAAATCATATTGCTAACTGCTAAGAGTGATTTTGGTGGATTGCTGAAGACAGAAATCAGGCATTGTAAGTTGAAGAGATTGAAATCTCTTCACTCGTGCTGATGTATCGTTTCCTTCTTTCCATTTGATATTTTGGATAAAGTGTTCCGCTGTCAATATTTTTTATCTGAACAACTATCGAGTTCTAGTTGTGCTTTTAATAAGCCGACACATACGATTTTCTGTCTCTATTCTCATCCATTTGTTTTGTTACTAATAATTGGTTGTACCGTGAGATCTGATCACTTTATACTAGGAACCCTACAGTTAGTTGGATAGCAGTTATCTTTATCATAAAGCCATTCTTCTTTCGATCCGAAGCTCTTTAAAAGATGAATTGTAACTGTACCAAACATGGATCACAGATAGAGGCAAACTTGTGGTGGGCAGAGCATGTATATGGTTTCATGTAGGTGAATTGGGTTGTTTTAGTGATTCTATTTCTGGCGTAGTGGTTGGTCATTGCACACTGGAATTTTCTTTTTCATTTCAGTTTGAAAAAGGCAAGTAGGGAAGCATGTGGTGTTTCCATACAAGATTATTTCTAATTGTCAGAACTGAATGAAATATGCACAGATGAATGGTAAATGTAAGTACATGAAAGAACGACTTCTACTTCTTGTGGCATTCTCAAAGGTTTTCAAGATACTCCATGCTTTTGTATTTCTCACTGGGGCTTTGTGGCAGTTAGGTGGAAGGCAATGTTTTCAAAGCTTACCTAGCTTGTCCTGTAAGGGATATCTTTTGCATGTTGTTCCTCCACAGTTATTTCAGAATTTGAACTCTCCATTAGCATCCCTTCCTGGTGGCGTTCTACACTTTTGAGCATGTTAGGTCCAAAAGTCTGATCTACACCTGAACAAACCCAATCAAAAGTAAGATGATTGCTCCGGAAGGAGCTTCATCTGCCTAAGCACCAGAGCTGCTTTCTTCCTATGTCCATCCTCATGGACAAGTTGAATAAGAACTCCCTCGATCCTTCGGAATGATGGATCAGTAAGACTTGTGTGACTCAAGATCTTCTCCAAAAGGTCCAGAGCTTTTGGTTTCACTGAATGGGACCCTTTCTCCAAGACATGTAAAATTGCATCTATGCCATGATTGTCAACAATGGCGGCAGTTGCTTGAGATAATGTTCTGTCATCTGTCAGCAATGTTTCAAGTGCCATCAAAGCAGCCTCTTGCACGCCAGGATCTGTCCCCTTCAATGATTTCATGAGTGGCATCATTGCATCTGTCTTGACAAGGCAGAAAGTGTCCTTCGACGAGCAAGCGATACCATGAACAGAACACAAGCTTCCAATTTCTGATGAGGGGGCACAACACCAGGAAATGTTGGGGAAGAGCTTCAGTAATCGGCTGAGTGGTGCTGCCTTTCTGTCTGCTGTAGGGATAACTGTTTCACGAGAAAATGACAAGCTGGTAGACTGGGATAAATGGGCTAGTGCAATTGCTGCACGTTGCTTGGCTAAAGAGCTCCGACTGGACAGCGCACGGATCAGCGATGGATACAGTTCGAGTTTTCCCACTTGCTTCTGTAGATAAATCTTGGATGGTTCTGTGTAGTGTAGTAGTGCTGCCAGTGCATTCTCCAACAGAAGTTCACCTGAATTTGGCACAGTTTGAGCTCGATTGCTTTCCATGTCTACCCCACATATGATCTCATATATGGCTTTTAACACATCTGATTTAAGTAATAGATCATCAACAGTGGTATCATCTTTTGGGAGTTGGCCAATGATTCCAGCAGCAACAGACCTTTCTTCCGGATCTGGTGAATGCGTAAGAATGGATGCTATTTTGTGAATGACAGCTTCTTTTCTGGGTGTTGGAGGAAGTGGAACTCCACCAAGGTGACCGTTGGAGATACTGTATACAAGTTCCATTGCCCATCTTCTTACTGCAGGCTGGCCGTTTTCGAGGCAAGAGTAGAGATGGGCATTTGCATCATCATCCAATCGGATTAGTTCTCTAGCTTGCTCAGATTTTTGGCTGAGCTCCACCAGCAACTGTAAAAACTTTATTCTAGCTTGAGTCTCAGAAGTAGATATGAGGTGTAAGAATAAATTGATGCTGTGCTCAGACTGGAGCTCCTTCAAGCCTTGAAATATCTGGAAGTCACAAGGCTCAGCGGCCCCAACAAGCAACGCGAGAACCTCTACAGCTTCTTCCTTCGAGTATGGATCAGACATTACGTGTGATATGAGGCCGAGCAAGAGTGGAATAGTCATGGTGTCTGCCAGGAGCTGCTTAGAAATAGCAGCGTGTGCCATGAGTTTTTTGATGGCCTGGAGACAAGCTGATTTGTATGCCGGGGAGCTTGAAGAGAGCATTTCGACCAGACTGTGTATAAATGAATCATTTTTCAAATCAATGACGCTAGTCTCCTTGAGTTGCATCTGTACTAAAGCCGCAGCCATCAGTGCTCTGGTCTCCTGTGATCCTGAATGAAGAGTTCAACAAAGTGACTACATGGTTCTTATAATAACGAAAGATTCTGTTAGCTGGTTTTACGTACCTTCATTGAAGCGACAAACAAATGGTTTGAAGTATCCACATTCTGCCATTTTGACGACAAAGTGGGTGTTAAAGGACAGATTTTGCAGCACTATGTGAGCTTTCTCCGACACATCTCTTTCCGAGTAGTGAAGCATGGAAACTAATAGGGGAATGCTGTTTTTGGCTTTTCCGATTTCCTCTGCAATTGCCTCTCTTGAGGACAGCTCCAACAAGACTGCAATAGCATCGTGTCCCGCTTCATCTTTATAGAGATGTTTCACAACGAGATGAATTGCTCCTGCTTTAACAATGGATTCCTGCAACTGGCAACGCTATCTCTCACACACTCGGAAAACAACAAAGATGAAATAATCATTGCTTAATGATCTCACCTTGCATTCTTCTGAATGTCTGGCTAGGTAGCTGAGACATTGAAGTGTAGCCGCAGTATGTAACCTTTTGTTTTTCAGAAAGCCGACCAACCTTGGAATGGGATTTTCTTCTGAAAATTTGGCAGCATAGAGAGGCGTTCTCAGGAGAGACTTCATCTCCTCTAAAGCACCATTTTGTGTAGACTCCTCGTCGGAATTGATCCCGTGTATTGCTGCTTGGAATTTTAAGTCCATGTCCCTTTGCGTCCATTCTTGGATGGATCCTCGAAGAGAGAGGTTTGGTGTTATGTCCGGAGAGGGAAGCTTCTCTTTGCAGGTGGGGCAAACTGGCTCTCCTCTTTTAAAGTGCTCTTGAATGGCCTTCTTCTCAAAGCTATGGCCACATAAGATCGCAACGGGTTCCGTCATAAGTTCATGGGAGAGTGGGCATAGAAATGAGTCGATCGGGTAATACTGGCGACGTGTGTTGGAATTATCATCTACAGGCCTTGTCACGATTTCTGTGCTGTAGAGAAGCTGTATTAGCTGTGACAGCTGAAGTGCCTCGGCCTGTTTCTTTTGAGCCTCCATTTCTTCCTTCTCTTGCTTCAAAATTGTCAACTCCTGTTGCACTAAGGATGTATTCTCGCAAGCTCCAACAGCTTCTGCGATTTTCTCCAAGAGTTTCATGGCACTCTTGTGGTTATTTCTTTCCTGTTTTATCGAGTTCTCTATCTCTGAAGAAATTCTCTCTATTATAGTCGAAGACTGGAACTCCATGGACCCCAGTTTGTCGATGATGTTGCCGATCATTGTCTTTACATTCAAGCCGATGCTGAGATTGACCAGCTGCAATGAAGAGATGGTTTCAGCAATCTCTTTGGCCAATCCCTGCATGTGAGCGAGGACTCTGCTCGAACGGAGTATGAGGCGGAGACGGCTGCCGGATCTGCAATCTTCGATGACATCACACGCAAGATGTAGCTGGGAATTCAATTTCTGCAGGGTGGTCTTTGTGAACTCTGAGCCGAGCTCGGCTTCAACCTTCCCGGCATCCACAGCCTGGAGGACGCTGATCAGTTGCGATATGCTTCTGGAGAACTCCTGAAAGCTGTCCTTTGCGAGCACCACGTCCCGTGTTTCGCCCGCAAGCTTTATGGCTTGTAGAGTCACCCTGTTCCACAGTTCTTGCAGAACAGCTGCTCCGACATCTTCGATTCCGATGTTGAAGTCCATCGGGGGCCTCATTGGTCGTGGCAGATACGCAGAGACCAGGTGAGCTAATCCAAGTTGACCGAGATGACTGCGGATTTCCTGGAAACCTAAGCTCCGATGTGGCCGGCAAGAACTGCAGTGGACAACACAATCGTGGTTCAGTCAATCTCCAGGGGTATAGAGGGAAAGGGAGAACTGAGGAAGGAGATGGACCATGAGCTCAATTTTGGGTCGTGAGCAGTCGAGCGAAGCGAAAGTCTTCTCCCGTTCTTTTCCTTCGACCCCTGCAAGTACTTCAAGAAGACTTGGTTAAAAATGGTTGAGGTTGCAGTCAGGAAAGTTGACATTGAGAGCAGCACTGTGTTTTGTCTGTCGTGAAGTTGGGGTCTTGACTTGAAAATCAACTCACCCCATTCATTCGTTCTCGCGTTCACATATTTCTCGACGCGGACCATTTCTCATCCTCTGCTTCCTTTGTTCACATTGACCGCTCTACGCTTGCGTGGAATACTGTAGTTGACGATCAGAGTAAGAGGCGTCTGAACACAAACTTTACGCTTGGAACTTTCAAGAAAAAGACCCTTTTGAAATCGTCAAAGTTCGGCACCACGAAACAGTAAAATCGCTATCCTGTAGTCGATGCTGGGGCAACTTCCGTGTCGGTCCTTGCGTCCTTCCCAGGGCAAAAGCACGACTTCGACTTCGCCTACCCCGACACGGCTTATGTTGATTCATCTCGCCCAAATGGAAATTTTGTTAGATTCGCTGCGAACGACATGAGGTGTGCGGGTGACTTCATGTGTGCGCGTATGTTATGATTTGTTCATGCAATGAACTTCGGCGGGCACGTATCAAAGTGCGAATTGCTCAAGAGGGAGGCGCACCTCCATGTCTGTTTCAAGGAATCAGCTTGCTCTGTTTTTTTGGTTTCCTCTTTATCAATTTGATGTTGAGGTACACCATCACAATTATTTGAAGTGACTTAGACCCGCTCTTGGTCTTTTGTTTGGTTGACACTATACTACTATTGTATTCCAACTAGCTACCAACTGATAAAATTTAGCTCCAGCAAGCAGCAAGATGACCTTCTCAACTCCTGTCCGGTCATCGTGGTGGATCAAACAGGAGCACCACTGAAAACGCACATTGCGAGGAGAGTGCTTCCATGATACGAAGACAGAGACTCTTGGCGAATGCCCTGGAGTTGTGATTCCATGATCGGCTCCGATCAGCCGGTCACGAGATTCAATGGGCGCTTTGATCATGATGATCAATTACGGACCTTAGAGGCAATTGATGCGAGAACCGTCATCGAGAACAGATGACATTTGCTACCGGGCTCACGATACAGCCCAAAGCATGGGCCCTTTCTGTGCAAGCTTTTGAGTCTAGCACTTAACATAGTGTCCAAGTCATCAAGCCCATTGAGTTGGGTTGTGATCAAAGCGGGGTTTACAAGCAATTGAAATATTAATATAATTATATGTCTCGTTATGTTTAATTTTTTCTCGTATGTGATAGTAAGAAATATTAATTGAATATTTAAGTCAGGTGTAATGAAATTTTTTTCCCTCCTCCTTTCCCCTCCATTAAAATTCTGGCTCTGCCATCAAGCTTTTTCATAAATAAATTCTTGCGAAAATTACCGTTACTTCTAGTGTATCCTATCTCAGTGTGTATTATGATTTTCCCATCCATATTTTGGTGCATTTATGAAAACCATATTCTAAGTGTAGATCCCTTGCACCAAATCCAAATTCTAAGTAGACATAAATTCACCCATCCGCTAGTCTTGCGAAAACAATATTTGCTCTTCCTTTTGTTCTATCGTTAAGTTGAGACAGCCGACGTCCACCCTCGCTTGCGCCCGCAAAGGGTTGTCACCGTCGATGCGCACGAGCGCACTCGGCTCTTCCCCACAATCAAACTAACAGAGGGAAAAGAGACGGGAGAGCCACGACACCTTTGTTCGTGGGAGGTTGTATGCGTGTATCCTCCCATGGTTCACGCTTGGTGTGGGCCGGTCGAGCTCGAGGGCCGGGGGACAAGACCCGCCGATCCCGTTCAATGGCGAGAGGGAGAAGCATCAACATCATGAAACGAAATAATGATGAAAGCAACAAGTCCTAGAACCCAATGGGGAACATGTTGGTAGCTACTATTCATTGCACGTGATCGCGGTGGTTGTCATTGTGGCCCATTCTCTTTGACTCTCCTTCCCTCCCTCCCTCCCTCCGTACCTCCCTCCCTCCCTCTGGTTTCTGTCTTTTTGCTTGTGATCCCTTTTCTTCATTTACAGAGATTTCTTGTTCCTTTTTTGAGGGGTTCTAGGCATAAAACAGTGCTCTCACCTCGTTGGTTCCATGAGGACCGTGCATTCTCGTGCCGATATCTGCCATCCGTTGAGTACAGGAGAGGCTTATGTGTGGAGATAAGCTCGAGAGGTTTTGAGAAACACCTCCTCTTGCATGCACAGAGGACGAAGAAAGACATGTGAAGAAAGAAAGAAAACTTTGAATAAGACGAATAAGATTGACAAGCGAGTGAGACATCGAATAGGGAACCTAGATTCCAAACTTGCTGACCTTGTGATCGTGTTAAGGGTATTCAAGTTAATCGTGATAGATCAAGAGGTTCACAGTCCGAGCCGATTTTTCTGTAGAACTATTACTTTGACCACTAACGTATGCTAGCAATATCACCTAAAAGAGGGGTGAATAGATAATTTAAATAACAGTTGATAGTTTAATGTGGAAGTAAAGCAATCAAGATGAACATTGTTGAATTCGGTTGAAATCTGATTCTGAAATGATAACAATGATATGATGATGTTCGCTTGTGCCCAAATAGTTAAGAGATAAAGAAAATTGCACATGGAATTTATAATGTTTCGCCTTAAAATAAGCCTACGTTCATCTTTTTACGCTGACAATCTACTGACTGGATTTCCCTAATCACTAAGAGGTTATAAGTGTGAATGATAATATTAGGGTATATGATAGATCTCACTATTTCTCTCAATCACTATTTCAGTATCTCTCAAAGATTATGATTTGTAACTTGCCAAAGATAAGTATGTAAATTTGAAGCTCTCTTGTACTTTGGAATTTTATACTCTTGATCTTCTTATTCTTTGGCATTTTGGTCTCCTTTTATACTGCTTCATTTCCAATTAATTGTTGAACAATCTTCAAAAGATCAATCTCCAATCAACTTATTGGACATTTTGTGAAAAGAAGATTGAGTTAGATTTGGTCGTCAATACAAGCAAATCTTTAGTTTAGTTTCCATAAGTAGAAATGCAACTAATTGTAATGATTGACAATCAATCTAGATATCTTGCTAAAAAATTTCATTTCAAAACTATCTTTAAAATTGAAGATTAATCATTACTTTTTATATTGAAAATCCTAATTAGATCACTAACTGTGATGTCATAATCAATGGAGCTTGCATTTGAATGTGTATATCTTTGTAGATTTTAGACTCTAATGATATCCTCCTTAAGTAGACTCTGAAAACATTTTACGTTATGATGATATATCCTTATATAAACTTTACCGATATCCATATTGTTGCCTTGATAATATCCATTCAACAACATCGACAAAGTAACTATCCAAAGCTTTAATCACAATATTGATCGAAGTAGGAAGAGTTTGAATATATTTAAGATTAACATAATCTTCTCTTCATCAATAATTCTTGAAATAAAACATTATTATGCTATTTATCATATTCAAGATAAACAATGGATATTATTGTCATTTTAAAAGTATATTAAGAAGTTTTCTCAACAAGGTGCAATTACTTAAACTCAAATCCACACATTCATCTATGTCATTAATTTTTTGAATATGATTCCGTCTGCCATTTTTGACATTAAGTTCTGTTTAAATCCAAATTACTCAAGTCACCGGTAATTCAACAAGGCTTGAGATTCTCGAGCGCCTGGTGTTGAATTTATGAGGTGTACAGAGGATTGAAGCTAACACACGTGCGGTTCTTGAGAGATGGACGTGACCGGACTCAATCTGGAAAGGCAAGCAGTGACCCACGCTTCGCAGTCTTTTCACTTTCATAATGGTGCGTCGACAAAAATCTCCCTCCTTCTCTCTCCCTCTCCACCATTCTTCATGGGCCTGGAAAATTGCGTGGGGGACACATAATCCCCCGCAAAAAGGACACCTTGCTCTGTTGCTCTCACCATGTCTGCAGTGGGTAAATTTGATCTGATGGATCAAACTGTGTAGATGGATCGAAATTCTGTTTGAAGTGACAAATACTGATTTTTTCTAACTTTTGTATTTGGTGTTTCGGAGAGATTCTACTTCTTTTATTTATAATTAAATTACTTGAATCTTTAAACGCGTGTACCTATAAAAAATATGATATCATTTGAATTCATATGAGTATTTTTGTAATTCATTGAAAAGACATACATTTTTATTTATTTTTTTGGCTAAGATTTGTATTGTGATCTTACTCAGAACAAAAATGTAGATCCTAGATATTATGATGATGTTCTACCATAATTTTTGGAGAAAATGATTGGGTACTCTATTTTAGTGTGGCAGTAAAGACATTTTGAGTTTGTTTCTTTCATCTTTGTCTATGCATTTATACGTTTCTTTTCTTCAAGCTTGGTAAGTTTACATAATTCTCTTTCTTAAAGTATCGGTTTTGTACACTTGTGACCTTGGTATACTGTCGTCTTTTGTGTAATGATAAAAAAAAATTGTTAATTGAGGTGCACATGCAAGGGCTGCTAAATGAAGTTTAATATAAGAGAATTAATGTGATGTGGAGCGGTTAATATGCATAGTTTACTTCTAACTCATTAGCTTCAACTCTTAATTGGAAGTGAGTTAATTTAGATACATTATTTGAGCTCAGACTTGGATTTACCCTTGGCAATCTCCCGATGATGGAAATATAAGGCTTTTGCGACACATGTTAACAAGTGATATTAGAGTGGACGGTGGATTGGCAGGCCTTTGAAATGGGGTACCGATGTTTGATAATTATATTAAGAAATGAATCTCATGACCAATGCAGTGCTACTATCATGGTTCAATCTGATGGGATAGATATCTATACAATGGTGTTGCAAGGCGGTCTTGGACTAATGATGATGGTTGTTGCATAAACATATCCTTAGTTTAGATATTATTATCCACACAGGAGTAGATAATGTGTCATCTTTAGTTCATTAATGGCTTAAATTATTTAGTGAAGATAGGTCCAACTAAAAATAAATTTGGACTTACATTTGCTCATCGTGATCTCCCTATGTCCCGACAATAAAAATTTCTTGGAGCTTTATGCACTTAAATTATCTTGAATTAATACTATCAATTCATATAAATTCAAAACAAGATCATTATGATTCCAATAAAAATCTACATGAAAGAGTTCAAGTTGGAGCACCAAAAGCCTAATGCCTCGTTTTGGAGAGATCTTCAAAAAGAAGTTCAAATTTGAGTCTACTAACATATCGACTTAAGCCCACCTCCACTAAAAGAAAATTTTAAATAAAAAATGAATTATGGACCAATTAAGAATGATTAGTTATTGAGAACCATGTTGACTGTTGAGTGGTAGGATTTTGCATAACACCTTTTACATATGCATCTAATCGACAAACCAACTAACATTCAACCAAGATGTTTTGCTTCTAACAGAAGTTCAACCCATATATGTCTATAATCATGTCACTATTACCATTGCATTATATTGTACATGGTAAACTTTTGGCTCTTATGGAAACAGCAGTGGAGACAGCTACAGGGGAGTGCTCTTCAATTTCTCTCTGGAACGCGCCCACCATGACTCCAGCACACGTGTGGCTGGTCCTTGATGTCCTCCTCTTTATCCAGCTGAAGCAAGTCCAAGATGCAGCCTAATGCCAACCAAAATGTGGCCTCTTCTAGCCAGACACATCGCCATTCTACTTCTTCTTACTTTGAACATTCATTGAGTCACCCCACCTTCCTTTATGAGGCCAGCTTTTACTACTGATGTGATATGTTTGATGTTGAACATTGGCGATTAGTGGGTTTGTCTATGGCTCCATGTCTGCCAAATATTTATGGGATTTTGAAGTACAAAAATAAAATCTTATATATATAAATATATATGAATCGATCTTCTTAGTATTGAATTATGAAAAAAAGAAGAAATGGACAATAATAGCAAGAGCCTTAAATCTATATCAATATGACAGTTAAGGTCTAAAATTTTCATTTTGTGCCTTTCAATTTCAAAATTTATCGCCGTCCTCCATGTTAGGTCAAGAAGAGCCCTAAATCCGATTTCCCTTTAGCCATAGGAAACTTTCCATTGCTAAAAGGAAGCTAATTTCATTGCCATTCACAAGTAGTGTTCATGAAATGTTCCTTTCCTCGCTATTGATAAGCTACAGCGACGAACTTGCTTTGAAATGTGAGGCGACGAACTTGCAACTCCTATAAAAAGTAGGCGGGATTTTGGCCTCTTGCTTATTAGCGACGAACTTTCTAATTCATCGCCAAAGATATCTTTCTATAGTTAATTTTAGTTTTACTTTTTAGAAACTACTAAAAGTATGAAATTTTTTAAATATGATAGAATAAGAGAAATTTGAAATTATATTTAATAACAAGAAGAAAGAACATTAACAGTTAGAATAAATAATTGAAAATGACTAAAATTGATAATAAACCATTTTAATGAAACCAAATGAAATGAATTAAGAAAAAATAAGTAAAAAGCAAAGAAATCTAGTAAGTGAATACTATTGCTAAAAATCACTGGGGTTTATTTTGATGGCCACCCTTCCCACATGAGAATGGGGAGGTAGGGGGTTCGAACTCCCACATTTCCAAGAGATTAGGATGGCGATAATTTAATTTCAAATGTGGGTTTTGATTCTCACATTCTACAATGAGATAGGGAAAAAGTCTGAGAGTGAGCGTTGGAGTAGGAGTAGAGTAGGATTTACGAAAAAAAAAAAGAAAAAGGAATGTTGTTGCTAAAGACTCTATGGAGTGTTCAAAGTAGAAATCCAACATATAGGCAATAAAACTTTCTTTAACTTTTTATTTAGAAGGAAGTTATGAGGCCCATGATACCATTTTGGAAAGCTCATTACAAGTGTAAGGCTCAAGCCTTAAAAAAAAAAAAAAATGTTTTAGGCATATTTTAAGACACTTTCTCTTTTCTGAACTTCTTTATTGCTTAGGGTTATTTTCGGGCTTTCTCATGTTGCCTAGGTTTATAGAGTATTTATTTATTATTTTCGATAGTTTAGACAACTTTTAATCATTTTAGCGGAAATACAGCAAAGAGGGCTTTCTTAGAGTTTTGACCTGAAAGCAAATACCTGCATGAGGGCGTGTTTGCGGTTGGATTGTCCATGTTTATATACCATTTATGCTAGAGTTGGTTACTTGTGTTGTGTCGAGAGAAGGGCATGACACGACTATGCCTAACCCAGACACGACATTGTTAACAAATGTTTCGAATTGCCTTGACACACCCAATAAAACATGTCACACGATACTGCACGACTAACATAATTATCAAGTGTGGTCGCAGCCCTCTTAAGATGAATCCCGAGGGAGTTTGACGGATTGTTAAGCAAACGTGAATAACTCTCTTGTAAGGTGGCATTTATGCTTCGTACATGTTAAAATATGTCTCGAGTTTGAGCCTAATGCAAAATTCCGAATATTCCGAATTGGATATGTTATGAACATTTGAAATCGAGCAAAGAAGATCCAAAGATCAACTCCCAAAATTTGAATCTGCATTGGAGAGTTTGGCCACTAAAATAGGAAAGTCCAACTTTGACTTGGACTTTGATTTTGTTTAAAACATACAGAGATATGTTTTGGATAAAATCGTTTAAGATAGGAAACATAATCTTATAAGAAGTCGGCAAAAGAATAAGGGTCTCACTTATATATATATATATATATATATATATATATATATATATATATATATATATATATATATATATATATATATATACTTGTGGCCGTGGGTGGTAGAGGTTGATCATGAAGAATTGGTCTTGAAGAGTCGTCTTGTCGTCGAATGCTCGGGAGGGATTTTCTTTGTCATTCTTGTCCGTGAATTGCATCCAAGAAAGATTAGTGTTTGTAGCCGATTTAAATCTTGAGGTAAGATTTGTGTGTAATTCCTTCATGAGATTGAGAGATTATTTCTTGAGGAATTTCGGGACTAAACACTACGTGCGTTGTTGGGTGTAATTGGGGCTTGGGAAACACCGAGAAAGTGTTTGAGTGACTCGAGTGTGTAATTTCCCTATATCGCTTGATCTATAGTGAATTTGTCGCTATGCTACTCTCCCCGTGGACGCATGTCTTTACGACCGAACCACGTAAATCCGATGTTCGATTTATTTTCTTCTTCTGTTTATATTATTGTTCGATCGCTTGCTTTTCGCAACAATTGGTATCAAAGCTAGGTTTGGCTAAGTTGAAGTGAATCGATGGCGACAGAAGAAGTAAAAGTGAGAATTGACAGATTTTATGGGAATGATTTTAGTTTCTGGAAGATGCAGATTGAAGATCATCTTTACTAGATGAAACTGCACTTGCCCTTATATGGGGAGAAACCAAAGTCGATGAAGCAAGCTGGTTGGGATTTGCTGGATAGACGAGCTGTGGGTGTTATTCGGCTGACGTTGGCTCGTAACGTCACGTTTAACATCTTGAAGGAGAAGACCACTGCTGATTTGATGCAAGCCTTATCAGATGTGTACGAGAAGCCTTCTACGATCAACAAGGTCTATTTGATGCGACGTCTATTTAATTTGAAGATGAGCGAAGGTGCGTCAGTTGCAGATCATATCAATGAATTCAATGTGATTGTTAGTCAATTGAGCTCAATTGAGATTGACTTTGAAGATGAGGTACGTGCTTTGATTATATTATCCTCATTGTCTGATAGTTGGAATACTATTGTTACTGCCATTAGTAATTCCTCTAGGTCAACAAGTTTGACATTTGATGGGGTTCAAAATTTGATTCTGAGTGAGGACATCCGTAGAAGAGAATATGCCGAACTTATATTTGCTGCTTTAGTAGGTGAAAATAGAGGAAGATCTAGAACACATGTGGGTAAGAGTAGTACTAATATGAACAGGCGTAGTCAATCTATGACTGCTGATGTTGTCTGCTGGAGCTGTGGCAAGAGGGGGCATCTTTGAAGGAATTGCCTTAAGTTGAAGAATGAGAAGGGTAAGGGAATTATAGTTGATTTTGCAGATAATGTTACAGCTATAGCAGACAATGCTTATTATACCTTGTCTGTCATTAATCATTCATCGTTTGATGGATGGATTATGGATTCTGGTTGTTCTTTTCATATTACACAAAATAGAAACTGGTTTACTACTTATCAATGCATGGATAATAGTAAAGTGCAGTTGGGGAACAATGATGAATGCAAGGTTGTTGGTGTTGGCAATGTTATAATCAAAATGCATGATGGTATCGTGCGGACATTGACTGGAGTGAGGCATGTTCCAGAGTTGAAGAAGAACTTAATTTCCTTGAGTGCCCTGAATTCAGTTGGGTATCGATATATTTCAGAATATGGTATTCTGAAAATTGTTTAAGGTGCTTTGGTAATAATGAAAGGAATCAAGCACAATAGCCTGTATGAGCTTTAAGGTGAGACAGTGACAAATTTCGCTGCGAAGACGTCGGATGCATATGTTCGAGAGTTTGAATTGTGGCATATGGTTTGGGGCACATTGGCGAGAAAAGCCTAAAGGTTTTAAGTGAATGAATTCTGCTATGTGGTTATGTTTCTAACGAACTGAATGTATGTAGGTGCTGCGATTTAGATCAACCGTGGAAAGTGCAGTTCAGTACGACTGTCAAAGAAACCACGGAAATTGTTGAGTTAATTCACTTGAATGTTCGCAGGTTGTCGCGGTTTCCTTCGAGGAAGAGTGCTAAATATATGCTAACAGTTGTTGATGACTACTTGATGAACACGTGGGTATTTGTGCTTAGGCACAAGTTTGATACTGTTGTCAGGATCAAGCAGTTGATAGCTTTAATTGAAAAAGAGACTAGTAAGACGATCAAGCATGTGCAGATTGACAATAGTATGGAGTTTTGCTCAAAACTGTTAAACGAATTTTGCATGAAAGAATGCATAGTGAAACATTGCGCTAATACTAATAAACCACAATATGTTACAGAATTGATGAGCAAAACATTGCTAGAGATAGCCCATAAAAGGCTCTCTAGTGCTGGTATGGCTAGGAGATTCTTGACGGATGCGCTTAGTACGGCGAGCTACCTGATGAATAGATCGCCATCGATTGCGATTGGATATCGAACTCCCGAAGAAGTGTGATTAGGTAACGTTGCTGATTATTCTATTCTTAGAATATTTGGTTGCCCGTGTTATATTCGAGCAAGTGATGGTAAGTTCGATGGAAGGGTAAGAAAGTGCATATTCCTAGGCTATGCACGAGGTGAGAAGGGTTATCGGTTGTGGTGCTTGGAGTTAAATTCACTTATTATCAGCAGAAAGTTACGTCTGACGAGTCTCTAGTACTTCTAGCTAAGAGTGATTATAGTAGTGTTCAAACGGATCTAAACGGTGTTCATCTTGAGGTGGAGTTGCGACCAGAAACTCCTGAGGTAGTGAGTACGAGTACTAGTAAAGTAATCGACAAGGATGGTACTTGTAGCGAGGTGGAGCCTATAGAGCCAATGGTTGCTATAACTGCTGAAATTAACAAGGTACGTATTCGATCTCCTGATAGATATGGATGCAACAATGGTTTTGCTTTATCTGTGGTTAATGAGGTTGCGTTGGAAAATCCTTGCGGAGTAGTTAAAGGTGCGTGTGGAGTTGGTATTCTGATGAGGTCCTCAGTTATGGCGAGGTTCAAGCGAGGCTTGGACTTGGATAATATTTGTGGCGGTTGAGCCCATTGGGGGCTATGGAAGAGTGGCAACATAGTTTGAATTTTTGCGAAGCTATTGCGACTTGGCTCAAACGTTGAGCCAATGTGGAGATTGTTAAAATATGTCTCGAGTTTGAGCCCAATGCAAAATTCTAAATATTCCGAATTGGATATGTTGCAGACGTTCGAAATCAAGCAAAGAAAATCCAAAGATCAACTCCCCAAAATTTGAATCTGCGTTGGAGAGTTTGGCCGCTAAAATAGGAAAGTCCAACTTTGATTTGGACTTGGATTTTGTTTAAAACATACAGAGATATGTTTTTGATAAAATCGTTTAAGATAGGAAACAGAATCCTATGAAAAGTCGGCAAAAGAATAAGGGTCTCACTATATATATATATATATGTAGACTTGTGGCCGTGGGTGGTAGAGGTTGATCATGAAGAATTGGTCTTGAAGCGTCGTCTCGTCATCGAGTGCTTGGGAGGGATTTTCTTTGTCGTTCTTGTCCATGAATTGCATCCAAGAAAGATTAGTGTTTGTAGCCGATTTTAATCTTGAGGTAAGATTTGTGTGTAATCCCTTCGTGAGATTGAGAGATTATTTCTTGAGGAATTTCAGTGCTAAACACCGCATGCGTTGTTGGGTGTAATTGGGGCTTGGGAAACACCAAGAGAGTGTTTGAGTGACTCGAGTGTGTAATCTCCTTGTATCGTTTGATCTATAGTGAATTCATTGCTGTTCTCCCTATGGACGTAGGTCTTTATGACCGAACCACTTTAATCTGGTGTTCGATTTATTTTCTTCTTCTGTATATATTATTGTTCGATCACTCGCTTTTTGCAACAGTACAGGTGCTCCCAAACCTATTGGTTGTAACTTGGTTTCTCATTCATTATTTTTGAACTTATAATAGAGTCGTCATTAACCTATTCTAGACCAATTAGATCCAAACTTTTGGAAGCTAGAGATTTGGAGCTCGAGAGAACGACCGTGCCCGGCACCTTTTCTCTTTTAAAAGAAACCGTGTTTCATGCAATATTTTTTTTTTCTTAAAACATGTAAACATATATATCATCATGCATAAGTGCTCGAGCATTGGAATGAAATGATCAATCATAAATTAAATAAATAAAAGATGAGAAAGAAAATAACTCGAGCCGTATCGGGCCAATTTATTACAAATCCCTGTTATAAAGTCCAAGACAAGACCCCCGTAAATTATGCGTAATGAAATCTAGTCGCAATACGATGAAACTAGTAATAAGACATTGAAATCGAAGTCGAAAAGGAGGAGGAGGAGGAAGGGTAACATCCACTATTTTCAGGATTTTCCACAAGAAATCAATGTCAAGCAAGAGTTCCTTGTCTTTTGATGCATGACGTTGCTGATCCCAAGTCCCCAACACAGTATATTCGTAACAGTTACATTGACTTGCATCCGGTACGAGTCTGCAGATCGTCGAATGCAACATTTCAGTTTTCCTATCCACTGTATAACGAGCGTAATCACTTTATTGGATGGTATTTTGTTTGTTTCTCCATGTACGGGTGCAAGAAAATATGTTCTCGCCGATTTCCATAGTTTCAAAACAAGAAGTTACAGATAATCCGGCATACGAATTCATCGCATGCATGCATGCTGGAAATGATATCCGTAGTCATCGAACGATGGCTAAAAACAGACGATTCATTTGCTTTTTTCCAAGAAAACCGCACGCATAAGTTGAGCCATGCATTTTTTCTCATCGTATATTTTATAAAAGGGGGAGAGAGAGAGAGAGAGAGAGAGAGAGAGAGAGATCAGGGTGGTGACAAAAAGAGAGGGGGTCCCAATTTACAGAGTCCCGGGCGCAAAGCTGGAGGAGGTGGTTATGGCCACATGCTCTGCCATAAATGCAAGTGTTAGAGAGAGAGAGAAGGGGGGCGACGGTTGGGGTGGTGGATGAAGCCAAGGATGCAGGATTGATTGATTATGTGAGGGTGCGTGTTAATGATTTATCATATGTGATTGCTTGAACAGTGCATGTTGTCCCCCTTGGGTTGCTCTCCTTGTCTCCTCCTTACATTTACGTCCCATGCTTCATGGATCTCACCCCTCTCATTTTCTTTATGTCCCTTAGTCCTCGTGGCCACACCATGGCCTTTTGCATCGCCCTCCCCCCACCCTTTCTCTTTCTTAATTTTCCTTTTTCTTTCCCATTTTTTTTTCTTTTGGTTGTCTTTTCTTTGATATCGACTGTTGTGACAGAAATTTCAATCCTTACAAACAACGTTAATGTCATTGGAAAGAGTGTTTTTTTTTTTTCAGAATTATTTATGACCTGCTTAAGTCGCATTATGTCAGTAGCGGTCTGTACTGGATCATTTAGATGCAACGAGCGATTGAATTATGTTCGTGGACGTGTGTGTCATAAATGATTGTTTCTTTACCCTTGTTGGTCGTGCATAAAAATGCCTGTGTAAAGAGCCTCAAATCGAGTCTTTCCTATGAAAATTCAAATGTTGTAGGCCAAAAAAAGTTCAAGTCACTTGTTTATGAACAGTGATGTGGAAACACATGGAACACTGTAGATTCAATTGGCACAGAGAAAAACACATGTTAATATATCGTCAAATTAAGTTTGTCACAAATCCAGCAATTGTGCAGGGAGAGAGAGTGCTTGTACAAAATCATCACATCAACATGACAGAGAGTGTTCTTGGGGCAACAAGCCACACCCAGCAACAGACAATATCGAATTAGGAAAGGAGAGTAGAGAAGAGGGAAAAAAATATGATAAAAACTCTCACTACCGCGTAATCGTTTCTCAGGTATCCTCGTCAGGGATGAGCAGGAGAACCTGTGAAACCTGCCAAACAAGCACGAAGAACCTGAAAGGAACTCGTCACTTGGCGGCATAACCCTCCATCTTGTAAGGCTCCCAGAAAGGGACCTTCTTGCTGAAGAACCTCCCCGCCACCCTCGAGTCCAATATCTTTAGGGCATCCTCCGACTGTATGCACCTGGGCGTCTTGTACTGGTTCACTGAGGACCCCTGTGACAAACAGTAGTCCATCAGCGCATCAAATGTCCCGTGCCTCACCACCCTAATCTCCAATGCGCCAATTGACTTGTCCTTGGCCCGGCAGCGCCGGTACACGTAGTCCAGCCACTCCTCGACCCTTGAGCAACACTCCTCCATGATCTCACTGTCGAGCCCCTTGAGCTCGTTGATGATAATATTGTTGCCCTTGGCCTTGAGCTCCCAAAAGAGCACGTAGTGGCCCGGCAGTGATGATGTGTCGGGGTAGCTCGTGTACTCGGTCAGCAGGAACCCGAGTGGCTCCAGCAGCTTCTTTGCTTCCGTGACTGCCTTGAGCAGGTCCTCCTCGCTGGTCTTGTCAGTGTCGATGCTCAGGACAACATTCTGCCGTTGCACGAACCGGAACTGGGGGGCATTGTTGTAGAATCCGGTCACCATTAGGATGTCGCCAACCCTAAATCTGTATAGGCCTGTGGAAGAGATTTTACCGGCATTTTGAGAGAAATGTTGAAATTATCCGATTCTTTAGCTACGATAATCAGTGACTAATTCTCAAAGAACGGGGAAATTTTAGTTAAATTTTATCGGAAGGCTTTATGTGTTGCATGTGACCTTAGGACATGAATATGTGATTTCCAATGCGACACCCCATCAAGCTGGTGTTTTTAATGCTATGTATCCTCCTCAAAGTTTGAAGTTCCCAAAACATGTGCATGTGCATGCTGGTTCAAAATTTGCACTCTTAGAGTAGCAAAAAAATAAATAAATTATAAACCAACTGTGATCTTTCCTATTAAAGAAACTTTTGCATTGCATTTGGCACATGGAAGGGTTGGGTTTAGAAGCCAGAAAGTGTTGCAGCACATTAATTCATGCTTTGTGCTGTGTCCTGCATTAGATCAGTGAGGCTTTCCATGGTGACAGTTGTGGTGGTTAACTAAATTTGCACTACAGATATAGACTTACCAAATTCACGAAAAAACAGAAATAGTTGTTGGCTAACTGAATAGGGACTTTAAGTCATTTATCTTTCAGACAAAGAAACAGATCTGAAGAGGGAAGAGAACACACCCGTAAAGGTTGTGACTATGAGCTCATAATACTGACCGAGCTTCACATCCACGAGATCAACGGTCTCTTTTACAGAACGTGAACCAGAATTGCCGTTGCATTGAACCTCTTGAGTCGTTTCGCCGTGGCTTTTCTCTATAGGCAAGAACTCAAAGTAGGCCATGTTCGGTAGGAGGGTGTACGAGACATCCGAAGGCTCGCTTAGTGGCTTGAAGTTGATCCCGAAGAAGCACTCTGAAGAGGCATACATTGTGGAGATCAGAGGGAGCCCACCACTGTAAAACTCTAGAGTTGGGATGTATTGGGCCATAGAGCCTGTAACTATGACCTCAATGTACTTTGTTCTAGGCCAGATCCTCTTAATTATGCCTTCCCAAGATTCTCCTCCGCACTCTTTCTCAATTGAATTGGCTAAATCCGGATCAGGCTTTCTGAGGATCGAGGAGACAGAGCTCCTGCAACCCGGTTCTGTGATCCAATCGCTGATTTGACCTGTTCTGATGTTTGAACACAATTCTTTCCAATAGTCTTCCAAGAACTTGATGGCCCTCAAGAAAGCGGATGCGAATACCGCCCCCACTCTAAGAACCTCGTCCCGTTGTACCAATCCACAAAGCAATTGGCAGTACATGCTTTGTTTGCTGTCGGAACACAAAATAGTCTCATCAGGGCTAGTGTATACATTGTACCTGTTATAAGGCCTATTCCTGAAGTTGTCGCTCTTGTAGTAACTCGTCAAGACGGGTCTTGCCTTTAAACCAGAGGGAGTACCGATCTCTGGCTTAATAAATAGAAGGTACATCCCCTTTCCTTGGTCCAATCCATCGACATACCTGAAAAATTAGTGGGAATATAGCATACCGTTTCGATTAGTATTTTACTGTTACATTCAATTCCTGCCAAGAATTTGACTCAGAAAAGAACATATGACGATAGAAGTACGGAACTTGTTCATCACGGGCACGAGGAGGTTGTAAAAGAATGTCTTTCGATCCAGGTCTTCTGCAGTTGAAGGCATCATTTTAGGCTGCCCGCCTGAGGTTCCCGAGCTGTGAGAAAGACGAACATGCACAAGGTTCAAGAAAATATGCTTCAGTGAAGGCCAAGAACAGATAACAGGAGAAAACTCGGTATACCTGGTCAATAGCTCAGTGATCGGTTGGGATGAAATAATATCGGATCGTTCACCATTGGCGATCCTCTCGATGTATGGCTTGACGTCCTCATAATTCACCACGGGCACTTTCTTCTTGAAGAGTTCCTTATCGACATGGCCGTCCAGGAAGTCACTGAGGTAATCCGTCCGAGCATTCTGCATCAGGATCTCCTTCAACACCTGTCCCTGAATCTGATTTGCATCCGTGGTGAGATCCTCCAGAAGCTTCAGGCCAGCTTCGCTGTCGTTTGGGTCATAGCTAACCAACATCCTCTCGGCGAAATTGCTTTTCAGGCAGAACTCGAATGGTGAGCACTTTTGGATTGACAGTTTGGCGAACTCCTAGGATTCTGTCATTCCTGGGGTGTTTATAGCGAGAATCCTGAAAGAGCCACACTTTCTTTTTCGCAAAACTGAACTCAAAAGTCGACCTCACCAGCTGAAGCACTACTTTTATAAGCTAACTTATGAATTCACACATATTTAACAGTCACTTCTCTTCCTCTTTCCCTCTCTCTCTCTCTCTCTCTCCGAATTGGACCATGTTTTTGAGTAGTTGCTGATTGAGGGGTTTGAGAGAGGAAATGATTAAATATAACAGCTTTCTTGATGGAATTTTTTGGAAGCTTTTACATGATATCAGAAATGGAGGAGAACAGAAGAAAATGAATATATAGATTGGAAGGCAAGCAGCTGCTGCAATAGGGGTTGAAGAAGTAGAGAGGCTACGAAGGTCCTACACACGTGGCCTTGTCTGGTAAGCTGTGATTTAGATGCAACTCATCACTGGTCAAAACACCCTACAAGTGCCTATTCCTCAGCCAACAAAAAAAAACAAAAGAAAATTATGTGCACTGTACAGTTCCAAGCCCAATGGTCATGTACTTATTTTTTCTGTTGAAATAAACTTGAAGAGCAAATAAAGTATTCACTCACACATGACTCCTTTGCTTGGTCTTCCCACTGACACAAAAGTTAAGAAAAGGAAACAAAGAATTAGAAAAAAATGATTATTTAATCAAAGATGAAAGCTGTGCCTTTGTGCAGTACAAGAAATCCAAAGTCCAAGTGACCTCAAGAAGAACAGAACACAGTTTAATCATATTTGCAATCTTGGACGAACTTATCCTCATTTATCAATCATTTCAAAGGAGGTCCTAATCTAAATTCGCTTCTTTCCAAATGAATAGACATTTCTCTTCCTATCTTGCAATATTACAAAATGATTGATCCTAACGAATTCTACGTTAGAATTTCGAAGAATCTTAATATTTGATTGATTTGTTTATCCACCTGTTTATCATGATACGGTGTAATTGCTACACAAAATATCCATCCGTTCTCCAGCACAATTCACACACAAGATGTGTATGATGTTACTGTACTTCTCTTCCGCGACCCAATTGAGATTTCAGCTATAGACAAAATGCATCTTGAAACAAAACAGGGCCTGTTTGGCTGATTCTCCAGCAGACAAATGACTGTCTGCAACAGTATGGAAGCTTCCAACTTCACCCACCAAGAAAGACTTTGTGTCCCCAAAGAAAATGAAAGCGGTCGAGCTCATGACTTCACATTGTCCTGTTTAGCATTAATAAACTCTCAAATCACCACTTAATTACTCATGAAAAAAATTCCCTGCAGAGCTTTCTCTAGCCCCTACTAAATAGCAGAAAGCGACTCCCAAAGCACACAGCTGTCCTTTGATTAAAATGTCCACTTTAAAAAGAAAAAAATATGATTATTCCTGCCTATAATAATCTGGTCTGTGATGCAGAGCTCCAAAAAATTTATATATATTTTTGCTTTTTTAATCCCTTTTTGACGATCTTGAGGTTTGTGAAGTCGCCATCACATGTTCACGGACTCACTGTAGAATTGCCTTCCTTAAAGGGTATGCTTTGCAAGATCTGTGGCATAATGGATATGCAATGTAACGGCAAATATGGTGCATTGCGACAGCAGTAAGAATTTCCTTTGTCAGGCGTAGTTGGATTCTTCAATGATGTGTTTTCGGGACCTTGAAGCAACCAAACCTTAGAATACTCGAGGTTTGGCACTTCCTTTTCAATTCTTTGTCTCACTTTGATTTTTGGTTACATCATTTACTAGTTGCATATATACTCCTACCCTACATGGGGCGAGTTTTTTTTAAGTTGTGTAAAATCGGAATATGTATTTTAATGAACTGTTCGCCATATCTTGTTTCATATGAATTTTTCTCTTTTAAATAAGGGATAAGGGTATTGAAAGTCCTAAAACTATCACGAAAGTGTAATTAAATCCTAAAACTTTCAAAAAATGCAATTAAGTCATAAAAGTTGTCAAATTGATTTAATCAAATCATTCTATAACAATTAGAAAATTGTTAATAGTCATAGTTATATGACATAGAGAAATTCCACATGTAATTTGCTACATTATTGCAATATCGAGGAAAAAAAATGGATATCTTCCTGTAAAATACTTAACAGGAAGAGTTTAAAAAAAAAAAAAATTTCAATATTTGCTAATTTCCAACATCAAAAACTCATTAAAATTAGTTCTTTTTTATAACAAAACTCGTGTATTGAATGAGGTAAGTACAAATCTGATTGAAAATAAAAAAGAGTGAAGAGTGCAAGATAAACCGCTGCAAGAAAAATGATCAATCCTAGCAATTTATATGTGTCTCCCCTATAGGCAATCTTTAAGAAAGAACTTGTTAATTCATATTTATATAGATGACCATGTGTATTCGATCGTTCGACCATGTTAGGTACTTGTTACTTGACCAACCACACTATGCTCCAACAACTTAATTAACTTTGGAAGCTATACAAACATTATATGATGTTTTGACACTGGATCACGAGAAGACAATGCATTTATGGTAGTCATTATCAATACTAAAGTGCTAATTATATTGACTAACATTTTCGGTAAATTCCCATATTAGTTACTTCCTTGATAACACATAATTGAGGAAACTCTTTTCCCAAAGATAAACCTCAGTTATCTAATCCAACAAATGACGAAAGTACCTGAAATTATCATGTGTTTGGGCAACTTTAGTACTTTTCGTTGGCCTATTTTATGATTGTACCACTTTACATCCTATATTTTTAAATCTAAAACTTCGGAACTCGATCTAAACAGAAAATTGAAGACCACAAAGAGTGAATTGCCCATCTTGGAAGGAAGTTATCTAATCTCCTGAAAACGATAATACCAATCTCCTGTGAGCACCCACCTTTCCATCTCCCGCCATTATTAGCTGCCTCCCAACTGACTCCGAGCATCGTTCCTGGCAACACCACCGTAACCATGGTGACCTTGTCGCGGTACTAATAATTCCAAATCTAGGTCTCCTTGTCTAAATTCATGAGCTCTCGACTACAATGGATCGAGGTTGAACATTGGAGAGAGAGAGAGAGAGAGAGAGAGAGAGGGGTTTTCACACTAGTGTCTTAGGTAATTTAAGTGTTTAGCCATATTAAATGGAAGAATCTTTTGAGAAGAACGGGTGATTTGATAATTATATTTTTTCCGCAGATGTAATCTAGTCTCCAAATAGAAAAGTGAGAATACACACTTGTGACTTCAAATATTGGCTAAAATTGCAAAGCTATGGTTATAGAAACTCTCACACAAATAACTATTGCAAACTTAAAAGAACTTTTCACCTGAAATTCTCGCCAAACAATTTCAAGTATACCCTTGCATATCATAAGGTGAACAGTAACCATGTGTTATATGTTGACTGATAGGCAAAATGATCATTTTAAAAAGCTCGCAAAACTATCACGGTTTACCTCATGCCCATATGGCTTCTAACCTTTTTTTTCCCTTTTAGTTAGTAGTCAAGTGGTGTCAACACCGGGTTTTGTACACTTCGATTGATCTGCGTTTTTGAGTGATCTTACGAGCATACTCCCCAAATCAGTTAGATGCATTCAGGATTTTATTCTTAGAGTTTTCCCAATAAGATTTGAACCTAAGATCACAAAGAAGAGTTTACTCCTTTTTCATCTAAACCAACACTTTGTTGGTGGCTTCTTATTTAATAGAAAGTATTCTAAGATAATCCAAATTACCCTCTCTCTTAGGTATTTTTTGTAATTTATTTTTCATATGCACATATGTATGTGGTGGAAACTGTCCAATCACTCCTAAATTTATCATGTAAATGTCAATTCAATTCTGAACTTTTCAATTTTACCAATTCAGTCAAAACATTCCATGTGAAATTTTAATATAACCATTCCGATCAATTTTCACCAAAAATCACAAACGTATAGGACTGCTGACAATGACTAAACCGTCACATCAGCGATTGAAAATTGACCGAAATGACAAAATTGTAATTTCAAGCAAAGATTCAAAACTGAATTAGCAAAATTGAGAAATTTAGAATTGAATTAGCACTTGTAATATAAATTTATGATTGACTGGGTAATTTTCTCCATATAAAGATATAAGTCTTTTGAACATCGTTAGTAATTTTTAATTATTAGGACATTTTTATCAAATGGTGAAATACCTCATCACTTGTCAATGCAGGACAGCCAATGTAGATGACTTGCCCACATTATAATTCTATCTTGCTTTGCATTTCGTTGCTTGTCATGTTTGATTTAGATTCTCCTCACCACATTATCAGTACTATCCTCATTTAGAAAAGTTCGATTAGAGTTAATTTACTGCATGAACTGACCAACTAAATTTCATGTTTAATAATGAAGATCCACGTTGTCTCGAGAAACCTTTATACCCTTGACAGAACTTTCTCATGGACTGTTATAGAGAGACAAAGCAGCTTTACTTTTCGCGTGGTTTCTTTTTGTAATTATTTTCATTGCTGCGCTGGAGAAATTGGGAAGAGTGGCGCGCGCGAGCCCCACGAAGAGGACAAAGAACAAGAAGTGCCATGCAAGCGAATCGTGTGTCTTTTCGAGGACCCTACTTTGGGATCGTGAGCATTATGATTGCAAACAGACCAGTCGAACCCTGATTTAAAGGGGTTTAAACCAAGAAAACCCGACTGAAACACATGTTGTTTCCTGAATTCGAGACTACAGCTCAAAAGAAGAAAAAAAAAATGATAACAATAATAAAAATAATTATTGAAAGCGTATAGTAAAACTTCGATACCTATATTCGAAGAAATTGTCAAGAAAGAGACAAGTTCGAGCCCGTCAATAAATTTAGTTGAATCTACTGTAAGTTAATGAATCACGAGTCAACTAAAATATATTATAAATTAACTACTATACCCTATACCAATTTTTCGATGTGGAACTTTTTAACACAAGTCACATTTGTACCTCAACAATCTCTTTCTCACGTGTGAGCTTGGTATTAGGTTTACTTGCCCTTAATTCAAGTATCTCTGTGAATCAACATATCTCAACTTGAATATCCAAAATGGTTTCTAAGCGGTGAACATTGTGGGTCTCTCCCTCACATGTATGTTCAATGTTAGGTTTGCTCCTTTCTAATCCATGTATGTTTCTTCATCGACATCTCAACTTGAATCTCCAACACCTGGCTCGAGATCACATTGCTACGCGACATTGTCCATCCCTTGAAAATTCCATCAATAATGAGAGTCATTCTTTGAAATATTCACCAAACATCGGAAAAGAAGAGGAGCCTACCAATCTATTATTGGCTTTAATAACATTCGCAGCAAAAAACCGATACGGAGATTGCCAAGAAGGAGTCAAATTGTAAAATTGTCAATATATTTAGTTGGACTTAACTTCACTAAAAAATTTAAATTAATGAGTTATGAGCCAATTATAATATATTAATTTTTTCATACCACATCAATTCTCTAATATAGAACCTTCAAATACAATTCAAATATGCAAGTCAACAATAATAATAATAATAAAGAAGACGAAGAAGGTTTAGGGACTTTAGGCTTTTTGGGTATGACCGCCAAGTAACATGAGTGTGAGGACAAAAGATGAGCACCATTTTGAGCTTAGCTTTAATTTGTATTTTGTGAACCTTTTTTATGTTGGCATTATTAGACCTTTACAGCTTTTTTTTTACTTTGATCTATTTGGAGTGATTACAGCGGTTTTTAAAGAATGATGCGGAATATATATTGAATATGTTACACCTTCCTATCATAGGAAAGTCTGAAGCATATGATCCATGAATGTGTGGGAAGGTTTTTCTTTCCTGTCACACTACCTCTCTAATAGAAATGTAATAAGTGGGTGACCTGAAAGTGTTGCGCAGCTTTACATCTAAAACTTTTAGAGTGGTAGAGGACAGTGCCGAATAATCTCCTCACAAGAATATTTCTCGATATCTAATGGATTGACTTTCAATATTTCTCGGTATCTGATGAATATCTGAATATCTCCGGGAAAGAATTTGTGGGCTGTCACAATTTCCCCCCACGACATTCCCCATCTCGGTTTAGTTTGACGGAACAAACCATATATAGGTGAAGATAAGCCGGGACAGATCTTCATAATTGATGTTAGATCCTAATGATTGAGATCCTGTAGGGGTTAGAGATGACTGATGTAGAGACATCCAATGCTGGTCAGATATATGTTAGTGCATGAAGATAAATTAATGGCACCTTGACAGGCATGGAAAACTCATAGGTGAGCGGTACATTTGTTAAGGTACATGTGCATCACTCTGGCAAAACAAAGTTCCATTTGTGACAATTGTTGGCTTGTTATTCAATATTTTGAACTTTTTTTTTTGGTGAAACTGGACCGAATTTTGTTACACCTTCAAACGATATTGACATAATGTAACTCTTTGGAATTGGCTTAGGGTGCGTTTGGTAACATTTCTGTTTAAAAATTGTTCTAGGGAACAGAAATAAAAAAAATAAAAATAAAAAATAAAAGTGTTTCTGTTCCGGGGAACAATTTTTGAACAAAAACGCGTTTGGTAAACTTGTTCCGAGAATAAAAAATGAACAGAAACACGTTGGTAAATTTGTATTCTTTTTTTATTTCTTTTAATTTTTTAATATTTTTATTTTCTTTTTCTTTTTTTCTTTCTTTTTTTCTTTTTCTTTTTTTCTTCTTTTGGTCGGTCGCCGGCCTCGGCCATGGCCGGCGACCGGCCAACGAGGGCCGGCGACCAGCCGATGAGGGCCGGCGGCCTCGCCTTGGCTGGGCGAGCTCGGGCTCGCCGGATCCGGGTGAGCCCGGGCTCGCCGGATCTAGGCGAGCCCGAGCTCGCCCAGCCACCGGCGAGGCTCGACCTCGGCGGGCCACCGCCGGCCGGGCCGAGCCTCGCCGGGGGCCGGCGATGCTCCGGCAAGGTCGCCGGCCCTCTTTGGCCGGTCGCCAGCCATGACCGAGGCCGGTGACCAACCAAAAAAAAAAAAAAAGAAAAAAAGAAAAAAAAAAAAAAGAAGAAAAAGAAAAAAAGAAAAAAAAGAAGAAAAAGAGAGGAGAGAGAAAATCTATTCTTAATTTTTGTTCAAAACAAGAAACAAGTTTTTCTTGTTTCTTGTTTCTATTCTAAAAGTGTTCCCTGGGAACAAAAATAGATTTGGAACACAAACGCAAACAAACGCGTTTCTATTCTTTTTTTGTTCCCTAGAACAAAAAAAAACACAAAATTTGTTTATAAACAGAAAAAAGAAGTATTAACAAACAGGGCCTTAGTAGCTAAGGGTGTGTTTGTTTAAAATTGTTTCTGTTCCCTAGAACACAAATTTTTGTTCTTTTATTCCGAGGAATAAAAAAAGAACAAAAACGCGTTTATTTACACTTTTGTTCCAGGGAACAGATTTGGAACAAAAACAAGAAGTATAAAAACCTTGTTTTTTTATTCCTGGGAACACTTTCGAGAAATTTTTTTTTTCTTTTCATTTTTCTTCTTCTTTTTTCTCTTTCTTTTCTTCTTCTTCTTCTTCCTTTTGCTAGTCACCGGCCTTAGCCATGGCCAGCGCTGGCGACCGGCTAGACGAGGGCCGGTGACCTCGCCGAGCGTCGTCGGCCCCCGGGAGGCCCGGCCACGGTGAGGCTCGGCCTCTTCAACCGGCGCAAGGCCGGGCCTCACCAGGCTAGGGCGAGGCCGACCTCGCGCCGCATGGGTGAGGCTGAGCCTCATCGGTGACCTAGTGAGGCTTGCCTAGCCAGCGGTGATCTCACCAAGCCATCGGCGAGGCCGAGCCTCGCCGGGCCTCGCCTAGCCCGGCGAGGCTCCAAAGTGAGCTCGCCGAATGTCACCCAACCAGTCATTGGCCACGGCGGTAGCCGCGACCGGCCAAAGAGAAAAAGAAAAAGGAAAAATAAAAAAAAAAAAAAAAAAGGAAAAAGAAAAAAGAAAAAAAAAAAAAAAAAGAAGAAAAAGGAAAAATAAAATAAAAATATTAAAAAATTAAAAGAAACAAAAAAATTATATAAGTTTACCAAACGTGTTTCTATTTTTTTTCTATTCCGAACAAAAATTTTGTACGATTTACCAAACGCGTTCTTTTGTTAAAAAATTGTTCCCCTGAGCAAAAATAGTTTTATTTTTTTATTTTTTTTATTTCTGTTCCCGAAAACAATTTTTGAATAGAAACATTACCAAACGCGCCCTAAACATGACACAAATTTGATTTTCCCGCACCGTAAAATGCAAATAACTTCGTAATTGAGTAAGCTCATATTATACTTCATTCATGAGATTATTTCAAGAGTTCAATTTTTATCTATTTAAGGTACACTTCCTCGTTAGAAAACAGATAACGGTGACTGAAAGTGATAAAACCTACACTGCCTCCGATAAGTAGCTAGGGTCAATTCTTTAGAAATTGAATGAGATTCATACACTTTACGTCCACACCAAGCACACAAAACATAGCTGTGGAAAACTTCATATTAGCTGTAATTGAATAAATTATGCGGATGAGAAATAAACTTGACATCATTGGGATGGCATCGAGGAATTTCCAAATCAAGAACCGGAGATTACTCATTCAAATTTCACCAATCACGCACGCGCAAGATGCTCTAGTTAAGGCCACATGTACAAGTTGAAGGCATGGAATTAACTAATTCACTGGACTTGCAAGATATTCTATTGTCCTCCAAGTAGATTTAACGGTTAATAAAAAAATTAATACCAGATAAATGACACAAGAAGATTAAGCAGAAATTCACTAATCCAAAATCCGGATTATATTTAAAAAAAGAAGAAGTCTTAAGACCTTAATCTCCTAATATAATTGATTAATTGATCTTTGCTCATCTATCCCTCTTGACTCAAATGTCTCGTCGCTTATTCTAGAGCTATCGTCCTTTCTACTACATTTCACACTGTTTCTCGAGTCGCGTTGTGCCTATTCCCCGCTGCAATCCAGCTTTCTTTCTTCTATTTTCAAGGCCTACAGAGGTTGAGTTGGCCTATTGAGCCTTCCAGCTGATATGGCATACATTGAAATTTTCAAGCCGCAATTAACATTCGGACTTGAGCAAGACCTTAAATGATTTCATTTGAATTTCCATCCAGATTTTCGGATCACCTGGATGTTAAATAAAAGAGGGTATTGCTGGATGTGAAGTAAGAATAATATATTGACCAATTGAGGGCGCATAGCGTGCAGACACTAATATATCGAATTTATTTCATTTGGTGTTTGAGTGGTGTACGCTCCATCTCCATCCACTCTCCCCTTGAACATCCTGTGGAGGAAAGGTAAAAGAGAAATCTGTCTTTTTGGATATGAAGCAAAGTACAATGTCCTATCCAAGGACTATCAATGTATATTTGTCAACGAATCTAAACTTCAAGAATCAGAAAAGTTAACCCACAGAAAAAACAAGCCAGTCCTTGGTACTTGCAAACTATAGCCTCAAAAGTTTCTTTCATGCGTAAGCGGCCGTGTCTTCATCTTTGAGTTGAACCAATCTTGAAGGCTGTCTTAAATCATGTTTAAAAAGAAAAAAAAAAAACCCCCGGAGTTATATTATCTTATACCAAAACAAACCTCTCTTGAACCCTTGCAGAAAAAAGAAAGGGTTTATGAAAATGCATGAACTAAGAGAAATTTAAATTCTCACGACAGTCATTTTGCTCATAATAAATTGGATTAACAGCTGGTTTTTTTCTCCACTTTGAAACAATGCAAGTGATAATGTTCGGTGAGTCAGTAATGAAGATTTGATTACCAACGCAATGTGGTTGATTCCTTGTTTACATCGGTCAAAGGATCTTGTCGACCTCGATAAACTTATTGCGAATCGTAAAACGAACCATGGAATAGGATATCTATTCTGTTTGAATGCAATCGTGAACAGGACAAATTAAAATAAGTAAGCTTGTCTAGACATGGAAAAGGGAAACATGCCACGCATGGGCTGACCTTCATAAATGACTCAACAAATCTAGCTCCGTCAAACTGAAAAGATTAAGCTTTACTAGAGTCAGCTTGAAAATTTATATGCATTTTACTCCATTTACACACAATTAAAAACGTCCCATCATTTTCTAATGACTAGTAAACATGCAGGGGTTCGAATTCGATGGATCTGCATAACGCAAGACTATTCGACGCAACTTATATTAGCTTATATCACAAAATGTAATATAAATTGTTCAGAAGATGGAAGGAGCAGCAATAAGATGGGGTCTGCATACGTGACTGATCTGCATGGATACGAGATCATTGGGGACGCACTAGATTAATGCAAAGATAAAATTTTTAAAAAAAGGGTTTTGGCAGGCACACATTGAAGAATTAACTAATGAGGGGTCTTATTGATTATTGATAGTAAGACACGTATGTTGGGATTTGCTAGATTTGGTTGACCATGTTCAAGTGGAGAGATGGGAAAAACAAAGGGAGGGATGGCGTCACGAGGGGGAACAGGAGCCCTTGAGAAGGGGAGGGGAATAGGAGCGAAACAAGGGAGGAAGGGTCGAGGAGCCTTGGCTTGATCCTCGTGTGTGGATATCTGCGAGCCCTTTGGGCGTCCCTCATGCTTTGACTTTCCCATTCTAAAAGTTTCCCGAAATCGGGTCTCCCTCTTTAAATGCTCCAGGCTCTTGCCCTTGCCCTTGCATCGTGTGTTTTGTCCTCTATTTATTGCAAGTCGGGAAAGAAGAATAAAGAAATGTTGGCCCTTAAATTATTTGTTTTCTTAATCAGTTTCATTTCATGCGTTCAAAATTATCAGATAATAAGAAAATATATGTTATTTCTTAATACTTCGGCGCAAATACCAATTTGATGATCAGGACCTTACGGGATGGATCGTGATATGCAGGACCACGGGCAAAGGATTGTTGAAGTTTAAGGTAAATAAATAAGAAATCAATAAATAAGTGAATGGCTATGTTTTGAGTTAATCATGATTGGAGGAAATATCGTCCAATTACCTTTGAATTTGTAGGCTATGTGAGTTATGTAACCTACATGTGAATATAAAATGAACAAACACACGATCGAAGAAAACAAAGAAAAAAAAACTCTTAACACCCACATCCTCACTCTCTCCCTCTCTCACATTTGCATCGCTGCCGCCACATCATGGCGCTACCACCGTCAATAGTCCTCTCACCCCGATTCTCTATCTCTCTCTTGCTCGATTTGGATCGAGAAGGCTTAAAAGCCGCCACGACCTTGGTTTCCACCAGTTTGTAGGCTCGACGAAAGTGACCCGTTGGCTTAGTAATGGTAGTGGCTCGGGCTTGGTGGCGTCAATTAGGGTGGGCATGATTATATGGTAGAACTTGGAACAGATAAACAGGTCCAATTTCGAATTCTAAGGAGAGATGGTTCGATTCTCAATCCCATTTTTATAGAAACAGGAACCACTAATTGGGAACTAGAACCAAGAATCAAGAACTAGAATCAAAACCGGATGGGGAACCTAACGTAAAATCCCTAATTTTTCTCCCGCACTAGAACCTAAAGTGATGTTTATATTTTTGTATATTGTAATTTCTTTTGTATATCTAATGAGTGAATGTTTTATTTAATTTCTGCTCTTTTTTCATATATAAATTATTTTAATGAGGAGATTATCATCAATAAATAGAATTTACAAGTTTAAGTGGAATGAGAATATGAGGTAAGGCTTTCTAATAATTATTTTAGTTTAGTTAACAGTAATTTCAAATTTAAAACTATTATTAAGTAACTAAGATTGTTATTTCTTTATTTTAGGTGATTAAAATTTGAAACAATTTTTCATGAATGATTGAGGACTAAAGTTTTATAATTTAGGTTTTATATTATGTGTTTTGAACCTTTATTATTTATTTTATTTTTTGTGTTCATCTTTTATGAATTGTTGCTATTGACAAATGAGAAACTTTTATTTTGTTGTTGCATTCACTTTTGTTTTGCATAACTTAAAAAAAAAAAAAAAAAAAAAGAACATTAGATCGTGGAACTTGCTTTGAAACCTATGACAGGATAGGTTCCAGATTTTGTTAGGGAGGTTCCAAGTTATAAGTGAGACTTGTGTAACCCGTATCTACTCACCCCTACAATCAACTGTGTAGCTGCAACGTCAATGTCTACTCCATAGTTTGTAAGAGTAGAGGCCAAGGGAGGGAGGAAGAGAGAAAAAGAGAGGAGAGAACGCTTCTTCTGTCTAAGTCCGGTCATATCATTAAGTATAGGGTTTTTCCAAAAAATCCCACCAATCAACATCTGAGTTGGAGGAAAACATGACTAATAGGTGAAAGGACAATTTGATGATTCGAGCTTGAGTCATTTAACATTATTAACAACTCAAAATTGAATCCACAGCGATTTACTCCAAAACACTTAAACTCTTAGAATGTGACGTGCCTCCACATTCAAGGAGAAAAATAAAATACATATGCCCGGCTTAACTCCACGAAAACATCATTTCATAATTGGATTTAATGTAGACATAGATGTATCAATTCCATGACACACCCAACTCGTGGAAGCTGAAGTTTGGTCCAACTAGACACGATGAACGGGACTAAAAGCTCTACATGACCCAAAAGGGAACCAAAGATCAAGAAAAGGAAAAGTTATAGGCCATGTATTAATTAATACTTGTTGGTTGGTGATTAAGCTGTGAAGATACATAGAGATGGGAGAGGAAAAGAGATGCGGCGAGGAGTGGGAAGGGGAGCTGTGGCAGGGATAGCATAAGTAGGTTTGACCCACATATTGGGGGCAACGCATACACATTGGCGGGTTGTGTTGACATCTTGCCTGCCTGTTGTGGGAATAGTAAGCCCTATTTGTCTTAGGCTCTAAGACAACCTTAAGAGTCGGTTGAGCTCTTTGTCTCAAGTGAGTCAGTCTCGAATTTCAGTATCGATTACTTAGGCCAAATTCGCATTGGAATTGTCGAGAAAAAACACTTATCAGACATCTTTTAATAAAATCTGACAAAGACATCTTTTGATAAAAAGAGTGCGTGGGCTCCCACCAGTGAACCTTAAAGACCTCAGTGAACTTAGGAAAGCTGACATATGAAGTCCAAGTACGATCAGAAACAGGGTTAGGAAAAGGTTGACTCTAGAGCTTGCTGGAGGACGTTTTGTAGTCCGGGAATTGTCCAATTAACAACACCAATTATACGGATCTCAATTCAGTTTTTAATTTTTTAAATTTTATCAATTTAATTTTAAACATTTTTGCGAAATTCTAATATAGTCATTCGAATTAATCTTCGCTATAAATCAACGACATGGCAGTGCACCATATAGGACAGTAATTTTTAGCTATGTTGAAATTTCATGTAAAGTTTTAGAACAAAATTGAAAAAAATTTAAAATTGAATTGATATTCATACATTAAATTTAGGACTGACCTTGTAATTTTTCCTTCAATAGAACATTCACAAGGATCATCAAAAGCTTCGTTTTTGAGAACTTAGACTTTGCTCTTATGCTTATACTAAAAAACAAAGCTAAGTGAGGACTCTTGTAACACTCTAGGAGGTGATTTGGAATATGCGAGAGTGTACTTAAAATAGAGATGAGTGTTGGAATTCATATAGAGGTTCACAACTTCTCACTTGAAATTACATCTCTCGTAGACAGTTGTAAACAAATGCTCGATCATATATAGTAGATTACAGCCTTGTTGGCCTACTAGTGCTAGAGAATTAGACAGATCAAAGGAGCACCGAATCACTATAAATCTTCTTTGCTAGATTATTTAGGCCCATCTAATTCATTGGTACAAGTACTTATGATGCTATTTATTATGGAATAGCGGACGGTCATGCCAAAGAAGTGTGCAAAACATGTAACTTGCTTGCACATAATTCCTTTGTTTGGAACTTTTTTCGTCAAGGTAGCATTGTAATCAAATTTGTGCATAAAGCTATTCTTTTTATTAGGTAAGTTTTCTTCATTGACTAAAGAAAAATGGAGGACAAGACCCATTTACAAGCCCCAATTACTAGCATGCCTTATTATCAATATTGTTATGTACTTTTCTACTCTACATATTGTTATATAAAGAGAGCAATCGAACAATAAAATAAGCAGAACAATAAAATAAATTAAATACTAGATTTGTATGGTTCAGTCGTAGTGGTCCATGTTCACAGGAAGAGTAGAAATGAATTCCACTATAGATTAAGCGATCACGGATATTACAACCACACTCGAGTTACTCAAACACTTTCAATGTTTCTCAACTCTCAATTACACCCAATAATAATGCAATATTTAGCCCCACAATTTCCTACAAAAATATTTACTCAATCTTATGAATGAATTATACCCAAATTCTTATCACAAAAATTTATTCGGCTTGAACATTAAATCTTCTTGGAAATAATTCATGAATATGCTTTACCTCACGAATCTATTGCCAAGCATCTAGCACTTATGGATGTCATGCACAAATTGTGCATCCACAGCACTCACTGAAAAACGGCTCTTCAAGGACTTCACATAAAAAAACAAGGCATATAACAAACCCTTGACAATTAACATATATATATATATATATATAGACTACCGCCAGAGAAGTAAATATTGCATCAATCAAAAGGTCAACACCGAATTCGAGAAAGCAACAAGTCCAACTGGACTTTCTTTTTTGATTATTTTCCTTTGTAGACTTGAACTAGGATTTTATTTCTTTAATGCAATTGGCCATAAATCTCACGGTCAAAGTCCAATATCCTTTGGGCTCCAAAGAGGAAATAAAATCAACTCCGACTTGTAAAAGAAAATTGCCATATTCTGTATTGCACGATTTTGGACGTTTGCAAAATATCCAATTCAAAATATTCGTACTTTCACTTTGAGCTCAAATTCGAGACATATTTTAACAATCTTCTCTTTGGCTTGACGTTTAAGCCAAGCCACAATTACTTTGCTAATAAAATTTGAGCTCAATTATAACTTTCCCATAACCCCCAATGGACTAAACTGCTACAAATATTTTCAAAGTCCAAGCTTTGCTTGAACTTTGCCATAATGATAGATCTCATTAGAACACTAGCTCTACATGTACCTTTAACTACTCAGCTAGGATTTTCCGACATAATCTTTTCTACCATAGATAAAGCAAAACCATCATTGCATCATGCCTATCAGGAGATCGAACACAGACCTAGTTAATTTTAACAGTTATAGCAACTATTGATTCTATAGGTTCCCTCTTGCTACAAGTACCATATGTGTCTATTAACACGTTAGCACTAGTTACCTCAGAAGTTTTTGGTTGCAACTCCACCTCAAACATAATACTATTCAGATCCTTATAAACACTACTTTAATCACTCATAACTAGAAGTTCTGAAAACTCATTAAACGTAACTTCTTTGTTAACTATAGATGAATTTAATTTCAAGCACTACAACTTATAGCTCCATTCACCTTGTGCGTAACACATTAACTTTTATCAAGCTTACCATCACTAAAACATAACATGGGCAACCAAATATCCTAAGAGCAAAATAATTAGCAACATTACCTAACCACACTTCTTTAGAAGTCCGACATCCAATTATAGTCGATGGGGATCTATTCATCAGATAACTCGATAACTCACCAACTAAGTGCATCCACTAAGAATATCCTAGCCATACTAGCACTAGAGAGCATTTTATGGACCATCTCTAGTAATGTTCTACTCATAAATTCAATAACATGTTATAGTTCATTAGCACTAGAACAGTGTTTCACTATGTCTTTCTTCATACAAAATTTGTTTAATAACTTCAAACAGAATTCCATGTTACTGTCAATCTGCACAACTTCTTCATTTTATCAGTCTTCTTTTCAATCAAGGCTCTTAACTGCCTAATCTTGACAATAGCATCAAACTTGTGCCAAAACTCAAACACCCATGTTTTTCTCAAGCAATCATCAACAACTGTTAGCATAAAATCAGGCATTCTTCCTTGAAAGAAACGGTAATAACCTATGAATATTCAAGTAAATTAACTGCAATTTTTGTGATTTTTCTTTTTTTACAATCATACTAAACTACATTTTTCGTTGTTGAGTTAAACGACAACACATACATATATTCAGTTCATTAGCAACATAACCACATAACATATTTATGTCACAATCCAGACACTCGAACAGATGCATTTGACATCCATGCAATGAAATTTGTCGCAATTTCACCTTAAAGTTCATATAAATCACTGTATTTGATTCCTTTCATTATTATCAAAGCACCTCAATAACTTTAAAACTCCACATTCTGAAGCATATTGTCATTCAGTTGAACCTAAGGCACTCAAATAAATCAAGTTTTTCTTTAAGTTTGAAACATATTTCACTTTAGTCATTGTTCTCATGATATCATCATGTATTCTAATTTTAACATTGCAAACACCTACAACATCGCATTGTGCATTGTTCCCCAACTGCATTTACTATTATCCATGCACTAATAATTAGTAAATTAGTTTTTATGTGGTGTAGCATGAAAAGATCAACCACAATCCATTATCCATGCATCAAATGATGGATAATCAATGACAAACAAGACAAAATTAGCACTATCTGAATTACCATCAGCTACATTTACAACATCGTCTACAATCTTAACTATGATTCCCTTACCATTATCATTTTTCAAGTTAAGGCAACTCCTTCCAAGATGCCCTCTATTGCCATAACTCTCAACAGATAATACCAATAGTCATAGACTGACTATATCTATTCATGTTTATACTACTTTTGCTAATATGTGTACTAGTTTTTCCTTTATTTTCACCTATTGAAGTAGCAGATACAAGTTCGCCAGATTCTCTTTTATGAATGTCCTCACTTTAATCCTATCAAACGTCAAGCTTGTTGACCCAAATGAATTACTAATAGCAGTTATAGTAGTATTCTAACTATTAAGCAATTATGATAACAAAATCAAAGCATGTACTTCATCTTCAAAGTCAATCTCAATTGAATTCAATTGACTAACAATCACATTGAATTTATTGATATGATCTACAACTGTCACACCTTCGCTCATCTTTAAGTTAAATAAATGTCGCATCAAATAGACATTGTTAATTATAGAGGGCTTCTCGTACATATCTAATAGGGCTTTCATTAAATCAGCAGTGGTCTTCTCCTTCACAATGTTAAACGCGATGTTACAAACCAATATCAGTTGAATAACACATATAGCTCGTCTATTCAACAATTCCCAATCAGTTTGGTTCATCGTCTCTGGCTTTTCCTTAGATAGGGGCAAGTGCAGTTTGATCTAATAAAGATAATCTTCAATCTACATCTTCTAGAAACCAAAATCATTCCCATCAAATATGTCAATTCTCACTTTTCCTTCTTCTCTCATCATCGATTCACTTCAACTGAGCGAAGCTTGGCTCTAATACCAATTGTTACAGAAAGCAAGCGATCGAACAATAAAATAGACTGAGCAAGAAAATAAATCGAATACCGAATTTATGTTATTTAGTTGTAGTGACCTAAGTCTAGAGGGAGAGTAGCAATGAATTCCGTTATAGATTAAATAATACACGGAGATTACAACCACACTTAAGTCACTCAAATACTTTTAGTATTTCTAGAGCCCTACTTACACCCAATAGCGCAGGTAATATTTAGCCTCACAATTCCTCATGAAATATTTACTTAATCTCATGAAGGAATTATACGCAAATTATTACCATAAGAATTTATTCGACTTGAATATTAATTTTTCTTGGATGTAATTCACGAATAAACTTCACTACATGAATTCGTTGCCAAGCATGTAGCACCTATGGACGTCACGCACAAAATATTGCACCCATGACACTTACTAAAAAAAACGGCTCTTGAAGGAATTCACATCAACAATAGGGCATAAAACAAACCCTTGACAAACCACCAGACAAGAAAATATTGCATTGGTCAAAAGGTCAACACCGAATTGGAGAAAGCAACAAGCCTAGCTGGACTTTCCTTTTTGATTATTTTCCTTTGCCGACTTGAAATAGGATTTTATTTCTTTGACACAATTGGCCATAAAACTCACGGTAAAAGTCCAATATCATTTGGTTTCCAAAGAGGAAATAAAATCAACTCCGACTCGTAAAAGAAAATTGTCGTATTCTACATAGCACAATTTTAGACATTCACAAAATATCCAATTCGAACTATTTAGACTTTCACTTTGGGCTCAGATTCGAGACATATTTTTACAAAAATTATAGTGATTCATTGTATTTACAAACTTGGTACAGATGTACACTGTCAATGTATTCCACATTACTTGTCTATGAAATTTATATACTCTTTATATATATTTGGTCTCATTCCACCTATTAAGTTTAACCTTTTGGATTGGACACTTTCCAACGTAGTATCAAAACTAGGTTCTATCCCAATTTATTTCACATGTACTTGCTCCCCTCCGACATGTGCGTCAAATTCCATGTGTTATTTGTATCACATTGCTTGTTTGCATAATTTATACCCTCTATTAATGTGGATATTCTAACATGAGCATAATTCAGGCAGAGCAAGTCCATGCGCGGTTCACGAGCATATATGGACATTGGTTGCCATAGACGAAGACAAGTTATAGAAATCCTGAATTTGGACTCCACACACGCCTTGTTCACATTGCTTCCCAGCCATTCTCTAGATGAGATCTCACAACATATCTTCAAAACTTCACTTTGGCTCCTCCCCAGCCCCAATAGTCTTCGTCGCTATTGCCCTTTAATTAATATTTTTTAGGTCAAATTACCCTTTAATTAACTGCGGGCACATCTTCCACTATTTTTGTCTCTTTCTAGTAGTAGTGGCTTGGAAAAAAAACCATATATTCATGGGTTGCTTGATTACTAATTAAATCATGTTTGTCGGGCAATCCAATAGTAATCGCACGTTAATCTAAGATCAGGCGTCCTCCTAATCGGTCACCACTGCTTCGAAATTGAGTTTTAGTGATCCGGGTCGATCTGAACAGGAAATTTTCTCGCTTTTCCATGGGGATTACTTAATTATTCGTCGCCATGTAATTTAACTATCTAATCATATGCCGGTAGGCAAGAGAGCTGGCTCCAAGTCGACGCTAGACCACGAGAAATCTTTCTTTAATTAAGGTTTTTAATGAGAGGTGTTGACATCGTTTTCTTAAACGAGAGACTCACAAGATCCAAGAACATCATATTAAATAGATAAATTAAAAAGAAAAAGAAAATGGCAAGTCAATTTGGTGAAATTTATGATGTTTATACGTAGCAGATTTTTTTTCTGTGCGAAAGATAGGGCCAAAAGACATCTCTATGAGAAGAAGGTCTCACATGACACTTGAGAAGGCCCTTTTGTAAATGAATAGGCAGGCCGGTGATGAGAACGTGGGCCTTTAGAGTCGGATCATTGGGCTTTTGTCACGATTATTCGATGCACTAAACTTTCAATTCTCTCTTACGGTGGATGCAATGACCGGAATCTAACCAATTTTCCGTCGAAATGCTCATTTGCCAAAAGCATGATTATGCTATGACCGCCACGTGACCGCCACATCAGCATGTTGCCGAAAAATTGAAGGGTTATCGATCAAAGTGTATCAATTACAGGAGGACGAAAGTTTAGTGCACAAAATTGAAAGTTCAATGGCTTCATGACAAGTTCCACCAATATTCCATAATCCATGTTCGTAGAACTGACAAAATGTTTCCTTGTCATGTCCTCGTGCGCGAAGACATTCAATTTGTCATTAGTTCCTGTTTATTGCATTCTATATTATGGCATGGCATTCGCTGATGCACTATTTGTCATATTACATGTTATGCCATTTGTTTATACAAGTCAGGTGGTGTCCAAGTCAGTTTTCACGCACCTTGAACCATCCATCTCTCTAGGTGATCTTATGGGCGCACTTCTCCATATTGGCCTGATGCGTTCAACATTTTACTAACAAATACTCTCAATAAGTCTTGAATCCAAGACCATAAGGAAGAGAGTAAACATTTCATCTTCATATCATTCATCATATTACCTACTATGCCATCCATGGACACTTGCCGTATCATTTTCATTTTGTGTTCTGCTATGCCATGCTTGCACATATACTTGTCATCTGAACATTCTCGTAATACATATTTTGTCCTTCATGCATTTTATTAAAGGAAAATAACACGGGAAGTCATAAATCTTTGGAATACAGCTTAATCCTAAACCTTATGTATAAATTGCAATTGACTCCTAAGCATTTCAATTGGTCTAATCCAATCGCAAACCATCTTCAGAAAGTGCAATAAGTCATTCAATGAACGGTACCCAAAATTGCCTATATGTCACTCAAAAAGTGCAATGCTTGTATGACATCCTTAGAGAAAGGTGTCAAAAAAATCCTAAACCTATAATATGAGGACAAATTTAGTCATAAACCTTCCAATTGTGCTAATTTAATCCGAAACTTTTAAATATGATGTCAATTCAGTCCTAAAACTTTTGATTTAATGCCAATTGCGTCATTTCGGCTAATTTTGACCAGATATTGTTGACATAAACGTCAACAGATTTACATGGTACGACCAATGCCGATGTGAACAACTTATAATAATACTTTAATACTTTTTTCAAAAAAAATTATTTGTTTTTGCCTCTTTTTTCTTTCTCTTTTCTTTTTTTATCCTCCCCCTACCTTCTTCCTCCAACTAGTCGCTAAATCTTGCTGGCCATTGGCAAGCTCATCAGAGATCACAAGGGTGGCCTCAGCGCTCGGCTGGCAAGGGTTGAGCCTCACTGGTGATGGGCAATGCCTAACATCACCAAATCTGACGAGGTTGTGCCTCACCTAGCCACTAGCGAGCCTTGAGCCCTTGCCAGCCTAGCGCGAGGTCGCTCTTGCAAGTTCCTTAGCAAGGCTTGGCCTCACTCTTGGCTAGCCAATCGCCGATTGGCGACCAACTAAAGAAAGAAGAAGGTAAAGGAGAAAGAAAAAAGGAAAAGGAAAAAAAAATTGGAAAATTACTAGAATATTATAAAAAGTTGTCCACGTCAATACTAGTCATGCCACGTCAATCGACCAGCATCCACATCAGCAAAATCCAACTAAAATTAATCAGAATGACTGAATTGGCACTAAATCAAAAAGTTTATGACTAAATTGGTACAATTAAAAGGTTTAAGACTAACTCGGTACCAATAGAATATATTTATGACTTTTCTGACACTTTTCTCGACATCCTTAAATTGCACTTTTCAACGTGATTTTAGGATTTAATTGCATTTTTCAATAAAAGTTGAAGACATAATTGAACAAACTAAAAGGTTTAGGATTCGATTATACTTTTTGGTAAAGATTTGGGATTTGATTGGACCATTTAAAAGGTTAAAACTCAATTGCATTCCATATATGGGGTTTGGGACTTGTAGTGCAATTTTTCAATATTTGTGTGACCCAATTCTTTTCTCAATGAAAAAGATGCCTTCAAGTTTTGCAAATCTATCTCAATGCGATTTTTCTGCTTACCTTGTGATTTAGGATGCACTTAAGGATAGTGGGTGCATTTGGGAGAAGCTTTCCAAGGGGCTTTGAGCATCAAAAGCCTCTTGGGCCAAAATAAAGGTGTTTGGGAAAAAACTTTGGAAGTCCCTTAATGGCAAAGCTGACATTTGCAAGGCTGAAAGCCCAAGGTAGGTAAGAGGCTACCTTGGGCTCTTCAACATTCTCGGCATGCTGGGGGTTCATTAAAGGAAAAATTTATTTTGCCTTTGTTGCCCTCACAAATTTATTTAATTCCAACTTCGACCCTTTTGAAAACCCTAGATTTTCATCGCCGCTCACCTCTACGATCTCGCTTCTCTCGTGTCATTCTCTCACTTCTCGGGGACTGGACGGAATAGAGAGAGGTCTGAGTGCGAGAGAGAGCGTGGCAGAGAGAGTGAGACTCGAGAGAGAGAAGGAGTTCTCTAGCGGATCGGCCTCGCCCGGACCCTCTCCGACAACCTCTGGCCGATGCCCTCAAGCACACGATCTTTTGCTCCCCAAATCTCCGCGCCGCCGGTGAGTTTCTTTACTTGGTTCGAACCTCCCTTGCCCAAGGATCCCGGCTCAAAGACACCAAGGCGGCAGACCATAGCCTGATTTGTCACAAGCTGGCCCGCTTGCCGCCATCTCCGAGTCGGGTAGGGAACTCCGCGATTAGACGGTCATTATCTTGAATCCCTATTACTCCACGCTGTTTTGATCCAAGCAAAGCCGAGACTCGATCTCCTTAAGTACATACACATGTTGGGTTTAAGCTATCTTGTGATGATTTCTTTTGAGTCCAAACTTAAGTTTGGGTTTTAAAAGTGGTTGATATTTTCCTCTCAATCTGCGCTCGCCAGTTGTTTGCCAAAATGTTTAAACTGATGTCATGCACATCTTTCTCTTATTTTGGCTAGCGTACCAGTAAATCCAAGCATGCCATGTTATGTTCTATAGCGTTCTGTTATTATGCAAGTTGGGGTCGTTGCAATGCCTATCTTGTGTTTGCTGATTTATTTGCTCCAATGCTACTTGTGGTCAAGTATAGGTCGTTAGGTTGTATCACGTGCCGTAGGATTTGGACTCTGTTTTTTGTTTGGTTTTTCAAGCTTATTTGACTTCTTGGGTAGCGTTGTTGGTGATCGATCGAGAATTTGAGCTCGGTGGTGTGCAGCATGTTGTTTGTATTCTCTTTTTTAAATGTGTTTTGACCACTCAATAATAAAATCTGCGACTAGGAAGGGGGGAAAATAAAGTCCCATGATGAATTATGCTTCCATGCACTGGCAATGAATCACTTTGTGGCTTAATTTAATTATGCTTTTGTTAGTTTTCATCTCCTAATCTATCTAGTTTTTGAACAGTAGTTCCTTTTCTATCCTTACTGTTTGCACTGGCATATTAAATAGTGTATCTAAATTTTGTCAATTTTTTTTAATCGATTACTTCGCAAAATGGGTCATAAACCCATATTTTGTAATTTACTGTATTTAAGTGACCTACTTCTACATAAAATTTGGGTGGTTCCCATTCCCACATTGCTGAATTTTCCACTTGTTTCGATGTTTATTATTCTAAATTAAATCATTTTTCAGCTTAGAAATTTCACCTGAAACAATACATTGATTAATTCGCAAGCTTTGCTGATGTTGACTCTTGTGACTTGTTCATATTCTTTCTTCTTCACTTCTCTTTTGGCTTAGAATCCAGGTGCTCAACTCTCTTTTCGCTCACAACCGAAGTGCTCGCCTCTCTCTTCGCTCAAAAGGTGTCGATTGTCTCACTTTGAACCCAGGTTCTTTCACTTCTATTTCTTATGTTTTTGTTCTTTTTCCCCACTTACATATCCACTTGGTGTACTCTTTCATGGGTTCATATGAATTGCATTTTAATTTATTTATAGTGTCCCTTACTTTATGTTCATAGTTAACATCATCTCTTTTCATTTTTCAAATATGTTTGTATTCATTTTATTGAAAGATGGCAATTTCATCAAAGGAAAAAGCATATTGGAGCCCTAAAGATATAGAAACTTTTTGTCGATTATGCATTGAACAAATTGAAAAAAGGCAATCGTCCGGTGAGCAACAAAAGGGATGGATGGACGAATATAATTAACAAGTTTAAGGAGCTGAGGGGAAAAATATGATAAAAATAAAATGAAAAGTAAGTGAGATAATTTAAAGGAAGAATGGAAAAAATGGAAGCAATTGATTCAAAAGGAAACAAGACTAGGATGGGATCCAAGGAAGAAAACCATTGACGCAAGTGACGAATGGTGGGAGAGAAAAATTCAGATGTTATCTAATCTTTTGTTACTTTTTGTTTTGTAAGTTCATCTTTTATAATATAACTACTAAAAATATTTTATTATAACAGGCCAATCCTAAGCTTAGAGCCTTTCGAACGAAAGGCATATATCTAGATGTTGAAGTTTTGTTGGATCAAATGTTCCAAGGTACAGTTGCTACTAGAAGTGTTACCTGGAATCCTGCACAAGGTTTATGCAATAATGAGAATGTTGAGACCACACAAGCTAATATTGATGATTGTGCAGGATCTACTGATGATACTTTAAAGGATGATGTAGGTGAAACAAATGCCCAACCAAGTCAAAGTAAGGGCCATAAAAGAATGGTAGAAAGTTCAACGAAGCAAACTTTAGGAAAGAGAGGAAAAAAATTGGCCGGACCTAATAAATTAACATCACAAATCGATAGATTTTGTTCAGCTGTTGAAAGTAGGAGCAATGCAACATCGGTTGCAAGGGAGTTTGATCCTTACAAAGAAATTGTGCAAACATTGAAAGCCATACCTGAGATTAAGCAAGACAAAAAGTTGTTCTTTTTTGCACTATCTCATTTTGCTGAAAAGAAAGACAATAGGCTGATTTTTATGAACTTTGATGAAGATGAAAAAAAGGTTGAGTGGCTGAAATATAAGTTAGAAGAGCGTGATAGTTGCCACTAGGATGTTAGTTACTTATTTGAGCTCTTTCATATTAATCTATGTTGTAATGTGAGATTTATTTTTAGTTGCTAATTTGCACTACTTGTGAACTCTTTTTCTGATTATTTTCTAATGTGAGACATGTGTTTTCAGTTTATGTTATTTCGATTTAGTGGAATTTGCATATATATTATGGAAAATAATTGTTCCATTGATGGATAATTATTCATCACTTTTCTTACTGTTTTATTACTTTAAACAGATATGAACGATTCTCTTGAAAGAGAAATTCATGAAAAAAAGGATGAGGAATTCAATCAACTTGTGGAAATTACTCAAGCCACAATCGCTTATCAAACAATATACAGTCGCAAAAAACCTTGTAGGACATTATCATATACAGGATATGCATGGTTAGAAGAGTTGATGGGCGAAAATGCTAATCCGATAAGATGTTATCAAATGTTTAGGATGGATAAGGTTGTATTTAATAATTTAATGCATGATTTAGTAACACGCTATGGTCTTGAAGGAACTAGGAATATTGATGTTAGAGAAATGCTTGGAATATTTCTTCATATTTTAGGACATGGTATAGGTAACAGATTAACACAAAAGCATTTTCAACGCTTGGGGGAAACTATAAGTAGGTACTTTAGCTTAGTATTAGACAAAGTATATGAAATGAGAAAATATTTGATCCAACTAGCTGATTGGCAATTTAGGGATGTTCCGGAGAAGATAAAAAATAATTGAAGATTTTATCCATATTTTAACGTATGTTTTGATTATTCAATAGAAAGAAAGAACTAAATGCAATTTTGATTATATAATAATATTTATGTTTTTGTTTTAGAATTATATTGGAGTTATTGATGGCACTCATATCCTAGCGGTGATACCTGTAAAAGATCATATTCGTTTTATTGGTCAAAAAGGTACACCAACTCAAAATGTCTTAGCGGTGTGTAATTTTAATATGGAATTCACTTATGTTTGGGCTGGTTGGGAGGCCCAAGCCCATGATACTCATATTTTCTATGAAACTTTAGGGAGACATGATATGCAATTTCCTCATCCTCCTCCAGGTTTGTTAATTAATGGTTTTTGTACATTAATATGTATAAATATAGTATATGTTGATCAAATTTATATTATATTTATGCAGGTAAATATTATTTAGTAGATGCTGGATATCCAAATGCGACGGGTTATTTGGGATCTTACAAAGAAGTTAGATATCATTTGCCAGAATTTCAACAATGTCACATCCCTACAGGCTATCAAGAGGTATTCAATTGTGCTCATTCCTCGTTGCGATCGGAAATTGAGCGAGCTTTTGGTGTATTGAAGAAGAAGTGGAAGATCCTAAAGCATATGCCAAGTTTCCCTTTTGAAAAGCAAATAAAAATTGTAATAGCAGCAATGACTTTGCATAATTACATACAACGAAACGCCACCAATGATAGACATTTTGCAAGAGCAGATTTGGATCCCAATTATGGATATTCAGTTGACCTTCATAATACAAATGAGAGGGCTGGTACTTTAAATGACAATTTATTTTCTGACATGGCGCGTTTACATGATCAAATAGCAATGATTTTAGTAAATACTTGAGGATGTTTGTAATTTTCAATGAAAATCTATTTCTTTCTTTGATGCATATGTAATCATGTTTATTATAATGAAATTACTCTTTCTTTTTATTAATAAATCTCTTTTATATATACATCTCAGTGCAAAAATATAATAAAAAGTAGTCATTGAATTTGTTAATATATCTCTTATATATATCTTAGTGCAAAAATATATATAAAAAAAAAAAAAAAGTCATTGAATTTGTTAATATATCTCTTTTATATATACATCTTAGTGCAAAAATAAAAATAAAAATAATCATTATTTTTGTTTTCAATTTTAAAAAATAAAAACTTAAATTGGTCGTGCTAAATGACTTTCTAAATATGTGTTTACCAAACAGCATTTTCCCAAAGCTGCTTCTCAATGCGCTTTTCAATTATAATTTACTAAACATTTTTTGCATTTCACCAAAACCCTTTAGATCAAAGGCCTTTACATTTCCTTAAAGGCTTTTCTCAAAAGCTTTCCCAAACGCACCCAATGTCACTTTGATGTTGTAGGAGAACAAATGGATCAAGCCTTCTAAGAAAGTTATTCAAACCAGATATAGTGATGGTGAGATTAGTTATGTTTAGCAGAGAGATCATATTTTAAGGCTTTTCATGTAAGTAGCTTCTTTTATATGATGTGGACCGCCGATTTCACGAGAGCCGCTAGCTCAGGCTCTGGTGATTTGACTGTCCCAACGATCCGTTGTAGGTTCTTGTAGAATCATGGTTTCCCATTTTCCAGTTCGATGTCTGATCCCAATCTGCACGAGTGGTGGTTCAGCAATTTGGACATTGACCAATGCTTGTGTGGCATCACATGACAATGCGAGAGAGAGAGAGAGAGAGAAAGAGAGAGAGTCCAGCATGTCATAGCTTCGACTCAGGCAACAATCGGTCCCTTGCCTCCGCTGCGAATAAGGTTGCGAGGCCGCACGACCACAGCAGCGCATCTTTGCTGAAGCTCAGGGTTGCTTCTTCTGTCGTGGCTGAGGTCACGACCCAGCTCACCCGAGTTGGTGAGGTTACTCGTGTTTTTATTGAATGGTCCCGATTCGCTTGCTTCCGGTACGTGAGAACTGTCGAGTTTTTCCTGTCCCACATCAGACTAGCATGATGCAATGACTGGATAGTATCGTGTCGACATGATCCGAAACAATGCAAGACCCGCTGTTGAGTGCCTGGTTCCCAAAGAGATGCTGAAATCACCACTCAAAGGGATGATCACTTGGGATTGGATCTTACCTACGGGTAACATCGCAAGGCTTTGCCCCCCTCTTGATGTGGAGCTCGAGATGTTACCTTTTGCATACCAAACGCGGTAAAATGAGGAATTGTTTGAATCGGGTCTGTTTCTTCCAATCGAAGGCAATGGAAAATTCACTTCGTCGTGTTTGTTCAGACCAAAGGCTAGAAAGCAACAGTTTTTCGTCGCGAATGTGGTCACGACCAAGTGCAGTGAAAATCAAATCTGGTCTGCTCTAATGAGATGACGCTTTAAACTTTGGCACGCTCGGTTGGAGAACGACGGCAAAATATTAGTTTCGCCATGTCTGATGAGCTTCTGGTCTAATCAAATTCGAGGTAATTGTCTCAAAAACTTTCGATTTCGCTGCCATTGCATTGAGTAACAGCGACGAAATGCAAGTTCAGTCGCATTTGCTTCCCCCCAAACATGACGAAACCAATGTCTCGTCCCTTAGGGTCTTGCTTTGGTCTGTTCTGACGCGACGGAAACCTATATTTCGGTTCAATAAGGGGGATCGATGGCGACGGAATTTTTATGTTTGACTTTGGTTGGTCTCTCGACGACGACGAAATTCGTATCTCATCGCCATTGCTCGGCAAATGGCGATGAATCAGTAAGAACGAGAGTTCTTTCCCTGGAATGGGTTTGATCAGAACCGATCGAGCCTTTGCATTGAGCTTCTATATGAGCGTACCCGGAGAAGCAGACAAGGCAATCGCAGGCTCTAATGTCACTATGGGTGCGTTTGGGAAGACTTTTGGGGAAAGTCTTTAGGAAAATGCAAAGACATTTGAGTTAAAGGTGTTTTCCAAAATGCAAACTGTGTTTGGTAAATTGTAATTTAGAAGCCCTTTGTGAAGTACCTTTGCGCAAAATAGCGTTTGGGAGACAAAGGGCTTTTGTGAAAAAAAAAAAAATTATCAAAAGAAAAATAAAAAAATGAAAACCGGCAAGGGCGAGAGGCAGCCGGCGGCCGGTGACCCCGGCGACCTCCGGCGACCCCGATCTGGGGCGGCGAGGTCGCGCGCGTCGCGCGCGCCGCCGTCGCGACCTCCGGCTACCCTGCAGATCTGGGCCGGTGAGGTCGTGTGCGTCGCGCGACGCCATTGCGACCTCCGCGCGACCCCGGATCTGGGCCGGCGAGGTCGCGCGCGTCGCGCGACGCCATCGCGACCTCCGCGCGACCCCCGGATCCGGGCCGGCGAGGTGTCGCGCGTCGCGCGACGCCATCGCGACCTCCGGCGACCCCAGATCCGGGCCGGCGAGGTCGCGCGACACCGTCGCGAGGCTACGCAACCCTCGCCGAGGTCGGGGACCTCGACAAGGGTCGGGCTGGGTCGCACGACCTCGGCGAGGGTCGCGCCCGGGTCGCGCGACCTCACCAAGGGCCGCGCTTGTCGCGCGACCTCGCCGGCGGTCGCGCGACCTCGCCGGTGGTCGCGCGACTCGAGCGGCCGCCGTCGGGGCCACCCTCGACGGAGAAGGAACACCGACCCGAGCGGTTGCCGCCGGGCCACTCTCGACGGAGAAGATGAACAGTGATCCTCACAAGGGCAAAAACGGAAAAATCAAAAGTTCGTAAGGACAATTTCGGAAAAAAAAAAAATATGAATAGTACTCCGAGCGGGCATGCCGAAAAGCCGAAAGCCCAAGGCGGGTCCTCCCCGCCTTGGGCTTTCAGCCTTCACAAGGCTGGCCTTCTCCAAAGGGGACTTCAAATATATTTGCCAAACACCCCTACTTTAGCCCAAGGATCTTTAGGGGCTCAAAGGTACTTGGCAAAGTGGTTGCCAAACGGAGCCTATATCTAGTAACATGAGATCCTTATTACAAACACGTGGATTTAAGATCCAATCGAGTCGAGCTTGGGAAAGACTCGAGCCAAAGGCTTGGCTTTGAATCGTGTTTGTGCCGAGATCTTGCTTTCTACGTTGAGCCTAGGCTCGTCTCGATTCCCATTGATGATAAGTTTTAGGATTTAATTCGGCAGGTGAGCTCTTATATTGTTACAATGTAAGGCAAGAGGGACCATTTTTATCGAAAGGAAGCGAATTAGAATATGCTCAAAAGCACAAGGACTTTAAAAGTATTTCAACAAATTATTTAGGGATAAGTACAATAAAAGTCCTAAAACTTATCGTGATAATGCAATTGAGTCATAATTTTTTAAAAAATTATAATGAAATCCTAAAACTTGTCATGAAATTACAATTGAATCCTAAACCTTTCAAAATATATAATTAAATTATAAAACTTGTCATGAAAACACAATCGAATTCTAAAATTTTCAAACAACACAATCAATGAAAGGACTTAATTGAACCAGCTTGATAAGTTTTTGAATTTAATTACACTTTTTAAAAATTTTAGGACTTAATTGCATTTTTATGATAAATTTTATGATTTAACAATACTTTTTGAAAGTTTTAGGACTTAATCATATTTTTATGATAAGTTTTAGGATTTCTAATGCAATAATCCCAATTATTTACTGATTTTCCCGTCAAATCAGAAGAGACACGAAAGTTTAAAAGAAGAACCAGAGACGAAAGTCACTTCAAATAAATTCGGATGTTCTTTTGTCATAACTTAAACAAAATCATGCATCCAACATGAAACGTAAGCATAATGGGATCTTAGTTCAATGTTGGACCGTTCTGGCAAACAGAGTCTTGTAATGGTCTCTTAAATAATTAGATGGAAATGTATCTTGCTCTGTTTTCATTGGTCACGCGAGACCGATGTGGGCGGTGAGATGAGATTACTGGACAAAAGTATAGTAAATTTTTCTTCACTATTCTCTAAAATTTGGTCGTCAAACTTTTATTTCCATAAAGGTATGAAAAATAATTGAACGTAATGAAAACTTTAACAGAAAGTTACCGTTGACTCCCATGTGACTTGTAAGTTAAGTTGCAAAGTCTTGAGTTTACCATTACGAGGACCACCTTCTTTAGGACTTTTCAAACATACAGTGATGCAACAGCAGATTGAGAAATTGAGATTAGAGTAAGGCAAGACAGTGATTATTCATTAAATAGCATACACGATTCTTCTCGAAAAATTGTTACCTTAAAAACCCAAAAATGTGTTTGGACCTATGGGAAAGTGGGGCCACCGCTATCTCTTGGGTCCGTCGTTACGTATGTGTACGAGCTTGGATTTGACCTGATCGTGGACCTAGTGGCAAGGTAACCCTGTCTAGGGCTTGAAGCACCGCTTCAGATGGCTAGGGCAATTAGCTCCATTTTCAAGTTAGACCCGCCTGTGCCCGATCTTTCGGGCGGCACTTGAACGGGTACTTTTAGACTAGGTAGGCTTGGTACTCCACTCGGTCTACCTAAGCCCCACCTATCGATCGCACATCTAGCTTCAAATTCTTAGACCTTTGGTCATTGGGTTGTCATGCTTTAGCTCAATCCGTTCAAATACAGAGCTCTACTTGTTTTACCAAACAAAGCGGTCCCGAGAACTCGGGGCAACTTCCCAGGGAGGATAGAATGGAAATTTCAGCAGTAGCTTCTTCAGGGTGTAAACCTCTTCCTAGAAGATGGAAAATATTGCAGTCAGCTTCCCCTTGGGAAACAAGGGCTTGGGGGGAAAGGAGGCTTCCGGCACAAGGGGGAAGACCCTCAAAAGCAGCAAAAAAGCAGAAGCTTTGAGCCGGATGTCGAGTCCGATTATAAATTGATCATGAACTCAAAAGAATTACTCGGACGCTCAAGTTCAACTCGAGTTTCGAACACATCACTCGCCTGAGTCAATTAGCCAAACCCCGCTCTCTCCGACATGGATCAATTCCAGATAGGATACAGATTTTCTCCGACGGAGGAAGAACTCATCAATGATCACTTGATGAGAAAGGTGCTGGGATACACCGACCATTGCATCGTCCCTGAGCTAGACGATTTCTATGCATGGGATCCTTGGGATCTACCGGGAGTGCATCAGGGTGAGTTTCATTCGCCTTCACGTTTCCCTTCTACTTAGGCATGTGTTGTGGTACTTATTTGTGACATGGAAAAGTCGTTACTTACACTATTTGCAACTATGGTGTTTCGATAAGTTGTCCTAATTTTTTGTTGCCGTGAATGGGTGCAGAAATATCGAGTGTTCCATCGGATGGGTGGGACTGGTACTTCTTGTGCCCTTCTCCTTACTTAGCCCAGAACAACGAGCGCATCAAAAGGAAGACGAGGAGCGGTAACTGGAAGATCACGAGCCAGAGGGACGAGATCAAAAGTCGAAACACCGGGGTTCTAATAGGCAGCAAAAGGATTCTGACCTTTTACAAAAGTCGCGTCAAGACCGGATGGGTCCTGCACGAATATCACCTGAACCATAAACTTCTCGATGGATACTCTTCCACCATCCAGGTTCTCCAACTGATTTATCTAAGATCTCTTCTATCTTTTCATTTGCAAACTAAATTAGTGAGAAGTGAATCGGCATTGCACTAAGCTAGGCTGAAGAATGTAGGATGATGTTCTTTTGAACTATAGCATAATATCAAGAGCTTTCAATGAGATGAGCCAATTGACCTTTTAGAGTTGCCATAATTGATTGTGGTGTCGGGATTTTCAGTTTACGATCCTGCCAGCGTACGTACAAACTACTCTGAATTAGGATAAAGGGCAACTTGCACAAATTAAAAACTTGAATTTAACAGGTCCATCAGATCTGCATGGTATTTCAAGGGCCTGACTTTATGCTCGTACTATTGAACTGTGGAAAGAAAAGGATAAGCCAATTACATCATTGCATCTTGTCATCATCATTATTTTTGTCGTTTTGACCACTCTCACATTATGCTGACTCTAATCATTGGTATATTAAAATCTATATACATACATACATACACATATATATATATATATATATATATATATATAATTTTTTTTTATTTTTTTTACAGATTCCATATGTCCTTTGTCGCTTAAAGCGGAAACCGGGAGAAAGCTATGATATTTCCCCAAGCTTCGAAGGAGGAGAGTCAAGTGTAACTGATGACACTCCAATTGCTGCTCAGCATGAGTCAACAGAAGACACAGAACAAGAGGTAAGTAATCCAAAGGACCAAACCTTCTTTCGATCAAAATAATGTTCCATGCACTGAGCACTAGCCGATTAATTCCGAAGCAATCCGAGAGTCTTTTTAACACGTAATTTTTCGTTCCCGCATCAGTCGTCCTATCAAGCAACCCTGGAATCGCTCTCCCAAATAGAGCTGGTCGACGACAACCCTCAGAACTACTCGCATTACTCCCATGCTCTGCAGCCCTATGTGTACGGCGACAACCAGGTAAGGCGTGCGTCGTTACTCGTGGTATACACTGACGGTTCGATCAATTGGCAAAACAAATTAATCGCTCGCTAATTCCCGATTAAACTAATGATCACTATGTTTGGTACAGGGCAATGATTTCTTAAATCCTTGGAGCTGAAGAATCACCACTACGGGCTCTTCAACAGCGCTGCTTTGCAGGATTTTTGTGTTAGAAAGGTTTCGTGTAATGTAAGCGTGCGTGCTTTGTGTGCCTAGGTGTATTTCGTTAAGTACTGTACTGCATGTTCTCTAATGGGCTTGTGCCGACCAGATGGCCGGACTAAATTCCGGTCCGGGCATTTTGCGCGGCAACCCATGTCGGACAATTTTGTGTGTATTAGTTCGAATCGACACCGGATGCTTCCGACCGGGTCGGAGCAACCTCAAGATATCCAATTTACAGTTTGTGGGATTATATGACTGAGGATAATCTGAAAAGCTCTTGCCGATGGCCGGCCCGAAAAAAAGGACGACGGCGATCCGTTCTCATGATTTCATGGGCCGGACCGACTCTATTTGGGCCCAATCGGCCCATTGGGGAACCGGCCCGGCCCCAAGTCACGCGCGGAGCTCGCGGGTCCTCGCGTTGGCTCAGCGCGTCAATGAGTCAACTCGCTTGCATTGCAAAACTCGCGAACGTTGATCGATCCGCCGGGGCCCCAACGATCGGACGGCCAGGATCGGCCCGGACACGTCACCGCCCGTCTCCAGGGTCGCGCACGTCGTCTCCTCCGATTCGCGTCACTCCCACTCGAGAAGACCAGACCAGCTCCCCAAGAAATCACCGAAAACCCTCTCTCTATCTCTCTCTCTCTAAACCGCCCCCGCCGCCGCCGCCGCCGCCGGCGAAGATGATGCCGCCGGAGCTCCAGTCGCGGTCCTTCCGCCCGTACATCTCCTCCTCCGTCAGCGCGCCGACCTTCTCTTCCTCCTCCCCCTCCGCCTACGGCAACGGATCGCCGCCCTACTCCCCCGCCCCCCACGGCTCCGGCTCCGGCTCCGGCGATTTCTCCGGCGGGGGGCCCCGATCGGCGAAATCGTCGTCCCGCTTCGCCCCCTCCGCCTTCTCCCACAACGCCCGCGTCGCCGTCGCCCTCGTCCCCTGCGCCGCCTTCCTCCTCGACCTCGGCGGCGCGCCGGTGGTCGCCACCCTCACCCTTGGCCTGATGGTCGCCTACATCCTTGATTCCCTCAGCTTCAAGGCCGGCTCCTTCTTCGGCGTCTGGTTCTCCCTCCTCGCGGCTCAGATCGCCTTCTTCTTCAGCTCCTCGCTGATCTCGACGTTCAATTCGTTGCCCCTCGGGCTCCTCGCGGCGTTCCTCTGCGCCGAGACGAACTTTCTGATCGGTGTGTGGGCGTCGCTTCAGTTCAAGTGGATTCAAATCGAGAATCCTTCGATCGTGCTCGCGCTCGAGCGGCTTCTCTTCACTTGCGTGCCCATTGCGGCCTCGGCGCTCTTCACTTGGGCGACGGTCTCTGCAGTCGGGATGAACAATGCCGCGTATTATCTGATGGCATTCAATTGCGTTTTCTATTGGCTTTACTCGATCCCTCGAGTATCGTCTTTTAAAGCTAAACAGGAAGTGAAGTATCACGGTGGAGAGGTCCCGGATGATAATTTGATCCTCCGGCCGCTCGAGAGTTGCATTCACACGCTGAATTTGGTCTTTTTCCCTTTCCTCTTTCACGTTGCATCCCATTACTCTGTGATTCTCTCGTCAGCTGCTGCAATTTCCGATCTGTTCCTGCTTTTCTTTATCCCTTTTCTGTTTCAACTGTATGCATCAACGAGGGGTGCACTTTGGTGGGTGACGAAGAATGCCCATCAGCTGCAAAGTATTCGCGTGGTGAATGGCGCAATATCGCTGGTGGTGGTTGTGATCTGTTTGGAAATAAGAGTTGTTTTTCACTCTTTCGCGAAGTACATTCAGGTTCCTCCTCCATTCAATTATCTTCTTGTGACAATTACTATGCTTGGAGGGGCTGCTGGTGCTGGTGCTGGTGCTCTTGGGATGGTTTCAGATGCTTTCAGCTCAGTGGCTTTCACTGCTTTGGCTGTAATCGTCAGTGCTGCTGGTGCAATAGTTGTGGGATTTCCTACAATGGTATGCATTTTAATTTCCTTGCATTTTTTAGATTTGAAGTTTAAACATGTGTCAAATATGTATCATTTGTGGAAATTGAATTAGCATCGTCATAGTATTGCTTCAAGAGTCCTGTCAAGTGTTAAACAAGTAACTGGAGGTAAAGGGAAAAAGCAGATGACTTCAGTGCCAATGAATGACAAGTTTGGTCTATGTTTGCAAGTTTTCATTTTTCTTTTGAAGCGTATTATTACATTCAGTAAAATTTCGTTAGCACAAAGATTCAGACTTCTCTCTTTTGCGACATTTTGGTAGGATATAGGTGCATGATTGAAAAAGGTAGTGGTTGTTCTATCGCCTAGGTATTATGCCAAATAGTTCATACTTTATTGGATGATTTAGCTATGGCTATTAGTACGAGTCAACTATTCAGTGACATCTTAGTTAGCTTGTCATAACATGAACCTTTAGTAGTTATAATTTTTCTCCACTAAATCAGCAACATTAATTTCATTGTGGGAAACATGAAACTCAGTTTTTGCTGAAAAAATCCTTTCCCATAATCCCATTTCCAGGACTGATGACCATTTTCCCTGTGCCTTGTCCCTCTTTGCTATTGCCGCTATGGAACTTATGACATCGCTGATGTAGTGCAACATATCAACCGTTGCATCATTCATGCTACTTTCATTTACAGATGATCTAGTGGTAAAAATTGCACAACCTCATTGTAGCTGCTTCCTCTTCAATTTGGAATCATGTCACTACATCCCATTGTTTCAACTGACTCCTAAACTGTAATATATGATTATTGACAATAACTAGAGACCATTTTCTATTTGCTCCTAAAATTATTTATATATATATATATATATATATATATATGCAAAGCAGGTTTAAATGGACAAGAATAGCTGCTAAGATGGAATTGTCACTGAAATTAGCAATTATACTGATGTTATGTGGAATTCCACTGCAGATGGTTTTTTTCTTTTTTAAGGGCAACATTGGGTTTGAGTTGTTCTATTTATGCTGGCATTTGATATGTGGTGGCAACTGTGAAACTTACATTTCACAAAGCAATATGCTGCTGAGGGTGGCTGACAGAGCTGGCAATGTTCTGATTTTGGTTCGCTCGTGCCTTTCTTTCGACTGGTGGTTTAGGAGTTAATGGTGTAGTTCCATATGAATGAGAGAGAGAGAGAGAGAGAGAGAGAGAGAGAGAGAGAGAGAGAGAGAGAGAGAGAGAGAGATGAATGCCGCCAATTAGAATTGTCTGGAAAAATGCCCTGGAGGCAAACTGAGCAGGTTGATGTCATTGGGTAGAGTTAAAAGATCATGCAGCTTCTTTGTTCTATCTTAGTGTTGGCTTGTCTTGGCAGTGTGGCCTACGATCTGTTCTTTTCTTGACTATGGGCCTCAAAAAGGTCGGAATATTTAGAGGAACTTTTCGACTTAAAAGCACCAATGGTATTCCAGAGCATAGTCCCAAATTAGGATACAATTGAATTCTATATCTCTTATGTAATGAAATGAACTAGTTTGCTAACACATGAATCCTAAGCTTTTAACTCAGAGCCTCCCCTTGCTCTGGCAAGTGCCTTGGACACTTAGCGCCTCAAGCATTAGATTTCTTAGTGCCTTAAGAACGCTTGGCAAGTCTTATTTGATATTAGCAATTCCTTGAGAAAATAAACAGTGAGCTCTTGCAATCCGCAAGTCTTGATTTGATATATGAACATTGACTAGCTGGTTGCAGTTTGACTTTTCATTGCTTGGTTATATTAATCTATAGGGAGTTTCACATGGCATTTACAATCAACCATGGATACAACAATTTATTATTTTTAACTTTTGATCTTGCAGTTTCTTCCATTGCCATCAATCGCAGGCTTCTATTTTGCTCGATTTTTTACTAAGAAGAGCCTCCCGTCGTACTTTGCATTTGTGGTGCTTGGAAGCTTGATGGTCGCATGGTTTGTCATGCATAATTTCTGGGACCTGAATATCTGGATGGCAGGCATGTCATTGAAATCCTTTTGTAAACTCATTATGGGAAGTGTTATTCTGGCCTTGACGGTTCCTGGATTAACTCTGCTGCCATCGAAACTGCATTTTCTGATTGAGGTTGGCTTAATCAGTCATGCGCTGCTTCTATCCTACATTGAGAATCGGTTTTTCAGTTATTCTAGCATATACTATTATGGGTTTGAGGAAGAAGTGATGTATCCAAGCTATATGGTAATATTCACGACTTTTCTGGGTTTGGCTTTGGTGAGAAAACTGTCTGCGGATCATCGTATAGGACCAAAGGCAGTTTGGGTATTGACTTGCTTGTACTCTTCAAAGCTAGCCATGCTGGTCATTGCATCAAAATCCATCGTGTGGTCTTCAGCTATCCTGCTGCTGGCAATATCTCCTCCTCTGCTTCTATACAAGTACTGAGTGTAGTTTTTCGTCTGAGCATATTTCAGGTGTCTATCATCTTCACTAAGATTATATTATTAATCCTGTTGGGAACTTCCTTATGCATTGCAGGGATAGGTTCAGAAGTGCTTCAAAAATGAAAGCTTGGCAAGGTTATGTACATGCTGGGGTAGTTGCTCTATCAGTATGGTTTTGCCGTGAAACAATTTTTGAAGCCCTCCAATGGTGGAATGGAAGAGCTCCATCTGATGGTTTACTTTTGGGTTTCTGTATTGTGTTGACTGGATTGGCGTGTGTGCCTATCGTTGCTCTCCACTTCTCGCATGTCCTGGTAAGAGTCGTGCTCATGGAGTGGGGAATTTGCTCACTCTGTGTGGATGTTCTTTCCTGGCTAACTGTTTCTTTGGCATGTTTCTTTAAGTGGAGTGCTTTTGGTTTGGTACCATTCGTGAGTGTTGTTCAAACTTCCATACCTTTTGAGTGATCTATGTTGACCTCTGCCTTCAGTTTTTTCTTTTTTCCCCCTTCCCTCACTGAAACTAATCTTTGTTTCCTTTTGCCTTGCAGCCTGCTAAGAGATGCCTAGTCCTCATTGTGGCTAGTGGTCTGCTGTTTATCTTGATGCAGCCCCCAATCCCTCTGTCATTGACTTACCGATCTGAATTAATTAGAGCTGCCCGTGAATCTGCTGATGACATTTCAATTTATGGATTTGTGGCATCAAAGCCCACATGGCCATCATGGTTGCTTATTGCAGCTATTTTGCTCACTCTTGCTGCTGTAACATCCATCATACCCATTAAATACATTGTTGAGTTGAGAACGTTTTACTCAATAGCCATGGGAATTGCTTTGGGCGTCTACATATCAGCAGAGTACTTCCTCCAAGCCGCTGTCTTGCATGCCCTAATTGTTGTGACTATGGTTTGCACTTCTGTATTTGTGGTGTTCACCCATTTTCCATCTGCCTCAAGCACCAAGCTCTTACCATGGGTATTTGCGCTGCTTGTTGCTCTCTTCCCAGTGACTTATCTGTTGGAGGGCCAGATGAGAATTAAAAACATCCTTGGAGATGGTGTTATTGGTGAAATGGAAGAGGAAGACAAGAAATTTACTACTTTATTGGCTGTCGAAGGTGCGAGAACATCTCTTCTTGGTCTGTATGCAGCAATCTTCATGCTCATAGCATTGGAGATAAAGTTTGAATTGGCCTCACTGATGCGTGAGAAAGCTGTTGAAAGGGGTGGGATCAGACAGTCTCGATCTGGCCAAAGTAGCTCTGGTACTTTTCCTTCTAAAATGAGGTCCATGCAGCATCGACTTGCGTCTAATGCTCCAACATTCACTATCAAGAGAATGGCTGCTGAGGGAGCTTGGATGCCATCTGTTGGGAACGTTGCCACCGTGATGTGCTTTGCCATATGCTTAATTTTGAATATCAATCTCACAGGTGGCTCAAACCGTGCCATTTTCTTTCTGGCACCTATTTTGCTCCTCCTCAACCAAGATTCCGATTTCATCGCTGGATTTGGGGACAAGCAAAGGTATTTCCCAGTCACAGTAGTTATATCGGGATACTTGGTCTTGACTGCCTTGTTCAGCATATGGGAGGATGTTTGGCAAGGGAATGCTGGTTGGGGGCTACAAATCGGTGGTCCAGATTGGTTCTTTGCTGTGAAGAATGTGGCACTCCTAGTTCTTACGTTTCCCAGCCACATTCTTTTCAACCGGTTTATTTGGAGTTACAGAAAGCAGAACGACGCCATGCCATTGCTTGCAGCCCCTCTTAATCTGCCATCTATTTTGATAAGTGACGTGCTTAAGATTAAGATATTGGGTTTGTTAGGTATAGTGTACTCCTTAGCCCAGTATCTAATTTCTAGACAGCAATACATATCTGGTCTGAAGTATATTTAGGCTCATACATGTTTTTTGTACCATATGATTAGGCAATTTTCAAAGGAGATGTGAAAGGTCAATTTCTTCGCCCCTTTTCTTATTGGGGTTTTTGATGCCCCAGAATTGCCAGAACTGTGTGAATCCCTGAGTTATGATAGCTTTCCTTGTTATTCTTGAAATTACTATCCTTCCAAGCATATCTCCTGATTTGGGATGCATTGCAAACTATTTTCGGATCAAGCAGGCAGACTAGCACTCGCAGGTAAAAGTAATCCATTTCTCCTGATGAGGGTTGCGATGTCGCGTCAGGATACGGCCACTCGCAATATCTGCTGGAAGTTGTGGTAGTGATTCTTTTGTGAATTTGAGTCGCGGCAAAGCTGTGTTGTTATTCCTCGAGGACAATGTGTTATAGAGTAGCAGGAATTTTCTTTGGTTAGTGTACATCTTTGTCATACGGGACTATTGCAGATTAGTTGGATTTTCGCTGATGCCATTGAAGGTAACCGATGAAATAGTTTTCAATGTTTTGGCACTTCACTCTCTCTCTCTCTCTCTCTTCTCTCTCTCTCTCTCTGCGCTTACTCATTTGTGGAGGAGTCAGGTTTTTGAATTAGTGTGGGATCTATACAGATTGAGGGGGACTGTTCATCCCATGTTTGCCTTTCAATAGTGCGATAGGATAAAAGTACACAACGATGAAAGAGCATGCTTCTATTATATTAAGAGAATCTCATATGCCTTCTTTAAGGCGATCTTTCTTCTTCTTCTTTACTTCTTTTGTGATGTTTATACTTGCTATTTCACTGTACCCACCCTTAATTTTTGGAGCATATAATCGTTCAATTAATTGTCAAGTTCCAAGATAGATCCACAGCCGATCGATAGCAACTGCTGATCGATTGCTCCAGTGACGAAACAATCCAATATTGACTTCATAACTTTTGGCGCAAATGAAGTCGAGGTCGAATAGCCGAGATTGTGAACTAATTGGGGCTGAACGCACTTCTATGTAGATCATTGTCGATCTTCACATTCAACAAGGGCCTGACTGGTCCACGACCTGATCCCTTCTCTAACTACGGATCAATTAATATATATTTGCCATGTTTAGTGTTTAGATTTCTAGGCAAGACAATACTGGATATGATGGTTGTGAAATTTATGAATTATATTATATTCAATCTACTGTTTACTGAATTATAGTAAGAAAATTGGATATTTTCATATTCTATCATGCCATGTGCATGATGGTAACTGCTTATTAATATAAACGACAAATAAGCTCTTCTATATTGCCCATGAAAACAATATAGATCTTATCATCATTACCTCTCAAGACCGGGATTTTTGTCTACCTATGAGGAATGATGTGAATAATCGCCAAGACATAGGAACAAACGCAAGAATTGTCGGCTACAAGAATATTGACTACATCAATCTAGAGAATTTGCAAAAAAAAAAAAAAAAAAAAAGATCTTTCGATTTGAAGAGTTATTAAAAGAGTCGGATATTTATTAATAACATGAACTTCAAATCTCAAACCCCTGGACCTGCCAATGACCTAGTCGAGTGAGCAATCTAGGCCTTTAATCGAAGCAGTAAGCATGGAGTAATTGTTGGATATTTTTTTGAAATATTGAAAACTATTAATTTTTGTAGCAGTTTTCACCGTTATCAATTTGTAATGATTTTTTCTGTCATTATATAAAATGGTTTTGTATAACGGTTTTACCTATAAATTGCTTCTTCGAACGTAATTGGAAAATGATATCGATATTTCAAAACCATAATATCTTTGTTTCTTTATTCCTATTTTCGTTATGTATTTTTCACATAACGATGTTTCTATTTCCTTTTAATATTTAGTGTGGAGTATAGAAAAATGTCTGTCGTATCTTGGGAGAATAACCACTAGAGCCTTATACACCGAATTTCATATTTCGAGGAGTGGAATTATCCTTAAAGATGGTGTTTACATGGCTCAGACAATTCATTTTATTTTCTAATCTTTTTCATTGTATTTCCAATAATTATTATTATTTTCATGTATTCTAATATGTTTTGAACAGTAACAACATTTCTTTAACCCCCTCATCTTTTCATTCTTTGGGATAACTATTCAAAAAATTCTAAACTTATTATAAGGCGACTAATATAGCCTTTGACCTTTATACATACCTATATATACATACATTTTGACGATTTACCAATATAGTCTTTCTGACTAATTTTGGCTAACAGTTGCTAACATGGACATTGGTTGTCTGACATGACATTGCTAGTGTCTACGTGAATAATTTTTGTAATTTTTTTAATTTTTCTAAAACGTTTCCTTTTTCATTTTATTTTTTTCCTTTATTTTTTTATTTTTTTCCTATTTCCTTAGAGGCAAGGGCGTTGTATCTAGGCCCTCGCGACCATAGCAAGGGTGTTGTGGCCCCCGTTGGGCATAGAAAGGGCTCACTAGCCGTCACTAGATTTGGACTGGTGAGGGCATCGTGGCTTTGTGTTTGCGGCCAACAACCTTCATTGGCCATAGTTGAGACCTCAACAATTGACACTTGGAAGAGGGAAATAAAGGGAAAAAAGAAAGAAAAGGAAAAGAAAAAAATATATATTAAAGGAAAAAAAAAGAAAACAATTAGAAAATTAAAAGATTAGAAAAAAAAATCATTTATATCAATGTAGGCCATTCGTGCCCATAGGACAGTCGACGATGATTGAACCATCATATTAGCAACTTTCCATCAAAATTGATCAAAAATACTATATTGATAAATCGTTAAAAGGTTTAAGATTAAATTTGCAAAATTGAAAATTTTGAGACTGAATTGGTCGAAATAGGTTTAGGAGTTTTTAGACAATTTTACCTTTCATTCTCCTAGACATCATGAAGCAACTAAACCGTAGAAATAGGATTTGCCGTGACGAAGAGTTGTCTATGCACTTGACATGGTCCATCTTTTGTGAGACAAACTTTCACAAAACCACCTTTTATGCGGTAAGACAAGCATTCAATTTATAAGAAAGTCCATATCTATGTAATTCACAACTTTGCAAAAAGAACATTGTTCGATGTTTTTCAATGTCATAGAACAACAAAGGACAAAACAAGAGACCTAATAGCTATGGCACCATTAACCAAGTTTAAATATCATCACAGAAGTTGCAATTATACAAAACATAGTCAAAAGCCATTCTAAGCGACCTAGCCTAGAATGGTGAGTCGTTATTGCCTTACCTTCTCTTAGAGAAGCTTTTTCATAAATACTTTCTTGTCATCTCCTTCGAATCCAAAAAAGAGCTTAATGTTCTTAGGATCCTTCACAATTTTTCTGCATAATTTTATTCTATCTATGGTAGTTAGGGACATTTTAAGACACTCCTCAATTATTTTTCTCTTATCACTATACATAATATTGAGGAGTGTCTTAAAATGTCAGCCGGTGTCCAATCAGCAAAACCCGGCCAAAATTGATCGGAAATGACTAAATTGGTACAATGTAAAAAGGTCTATTTTGAATCCTCTTTTGAAAAAATAACTTCACTCCAAGCACTTAATTAAAATTTTCACTAACTTTTATATTATGACAATAAGAAAATCCATATTCATTTGTATCCAATCCACATATAAGATATTTTTGTCTATATTCATTTTATGATGTCTTGAATAATAATCAAATATCAGATATGATAAAATTTGTTATGTTCCGACTTTTATCATTAGTTTATCTAATGTTACCTTTGGGAATTGGGTAACCGGGTACCTATCGATGTCAAATTGGGTACGGTGGCAATGGCCTGATTTTTTTTTTTTTTTTCCCTTTGCAAAATCAAAGTATAAATAAATTTCCAATTAAATCGCGCTAAATATGGAGAAAGACAAACACTTTTTTTAAGTAATAGATTTTGGAGAAATGGAAAGGTCGCCCCATAAGATCAAGTGAATTCCACTAGATAATTTGAGAGAGTTCCATCGAATCCGGACAGTCCACGCCACGGAATGTCGTCGTCACATCTCCGACCCATCTCCGCCGCCCTCCTCCTCCTCCTCATCTCCGCCGTCGCCTCCCCTCTCCTCTCCTCCGCCCCGGCCCCGGAGCCGGCGCCGGCGGCGACCCCGTGGCCGCCCCAGTTCCACGCGGCCCTGTTCATGAACAACTCGAAGGGGACGCTCCAGCTGGTCGACCTCTGGTACGACCTGCCCAACGGCCGGAACCTCAACGCCATCCGGGACCAGCTCTCCCCCTCCGTCCTCCACGACGTCGAGTGGGACAACGGCACCTCCTACTTCTACACCCTCGGCGACGGCGGGGGTTGCCGGACGATGCACTTCCCGGTGGGGATCCTGCGGCCCGACTGGCTGGACGGGGCGAGCTACCTGGGCCGGAGCCGGGTGGACGGGTTCCTGTGCGACGGGTGGGCGAAGGTGGACTTCATCCGGTACTACGAGGACGTGGCCACCAGGAGGCCCGTCTTCTGGGCCTTCTTCAACGGTGAGGGCTCCCCATCCTTTCTGACTCGTCTTTGTTTAATTGCTGTGTTTTTTTTTTCTTTAATTATTCGAGTGGTAAGCGTGTTCGTTCTTCTCGCCTTTCGTTTCAAAATGTGTTTGATTACAAAATTTGGGTTTGCTCCAATGATCATCCGGCACGTGTGAAATAAGAGTGTCGTGTTCTATGAGTTTGGTCCGATAAAATTGGACTAAAAGGGAATGATACGAAGGGAACTTGATTGTTTTGTAAAAAATAAATAATTTATAGAATAATTTTCTTGAATTTAATATTTTCTCATTTTTTATTTTCGTGGATGAAAGGAATGGTATGGATTGCTGATTGGATCATATGCACCCAAGTTTGTTTTTTCATATTAATTAAGGTTAATATTAAAAAAACGTCAAATTGATATATCTTTGATAAATTTACTTTTCATTAATTTTCGTTAAATTTTATCATGAAATTGCTAAAATTATTGCTACATGGCAATTGACATAGTTTGGAGTTTTACTCTCCGTTAATCCAATTTAACGAAAACTAAAAGATGTTAAATTTATTATAAATGTATTAACTTTGAATTTTTATGATAAAAAAAATAATTTGAGATAAATTTATCATAAATGTATCAATTTAAAATAAATTTATTACATACATATCAATTTAAAGTTTTTCATGCTATTAATCCTTTTCTTAATTTTGAAGGGTCAACTCATTAAATGTCGGTGCCAAGGTGTACTCATTTTGAGCACGTCTGATGCCAGTTCTAGCGGCAATTTTACGATAAAAGTTGTCTACTTCGTCGCTTCCATCTTATATAATTGTCGGTAGGACGATATTGACTAAATAGTTAACGTGGGTTGCGGTGTGTTAATGTGTGAAGGGATGACAGCTCACGTGATGACATTTGAAGTGGGAGCTGTTCTGGAAGATGCAGGGTGGCAAGCCCCTGCCTATTGCTTCGGGAAGAAGGAAGGAGCGGATGGTCCTAAGCTCGCCGCGGCTTCCGGCGTTTCTCGTGGATATCCGATGGCCGGACTTGGATGGCCGGACTCGGAGCATTGGGACGTTTGATGAGTTTGTGAACATGAGCGAGCGAGCGAGCTCGCTCTTGATCGTGTAGTAAAAGTTGTATTCCGTCGTGCCAAGAGAAAGTGGCTGTGTTTCGATAAACGTTAGTCTGAATTAGTGTTGGCGTCATGAGACTATTGTCATAGTGAGCATTGGACCGTGATGCTCTAGATACTGATAATGAAAGTTTGCTATGGTATTGGAGTGACCGCGGGATCGGTAGAGTGCTCCAATTGATTCCGATGTCTCTGAGTCTTAATGAAATAGGTAGCCGCTTTTTAAGTCGGGAACCTCCTTATGGCGAGCGCTATCTTCACGCGATCATCAAGAGGTGGTGAGTCAATCTCCAAAACTTATGGCTGTGTGCAACATTTTTGTTTGAGAGAGAGAGACATTGGCTAAGCCATGAGCTATGGCTCTCAAATCTAAATAGGGAAAATGATTTGAATATTCTTAAATTTATTACATTAATACCAATTCAGTCATAAACCCTTCAATCGAATCAGTTTAATTCTTAATATTTTTATATAAACATCGATCCAATCTACCCGGCCAATTTAAGTCGAAGTTGCTAACGTGGACACGTAGTATGGTCACCGATTAGTGTTGAAGTGAACATTTTCAATTATTTTTTTGATTTTTTTATAATTTTTTGGTTCTTTTCTTTTTATATTGTTTTTTTCTTTTTTCTTTTTCCCTTCATTTGGGCTAGCAAAAGTCAGACCCTTGCCCATGCCCTCGCTCAATCTAGGTGGGAGCCACCTCACTAAAAAATTCAACCTCGGCACGTTTCCTCCTCTAACCATTTGTGAGGCAATAATCCCTCATCGAACTAATGATTTCTTTACTTTACAAAAAAAAATAAAAAATTTGAAAAACATTTTCTAAAAAATAAATCACTCATTTCGCATATAAAAATGATCGGACGAAAAAATATTTCCACCGTTTACAAAAATGTTAAGACATAAATGATCCTTGATAATAAAAATATTTTTTGTTATTTTAATTATTTTAAAAAATATGAACGCTTACTTCTTTAAAAAATATATATAATTTTTAAATTATTCAATTTTTTCGCGAAATAAAATTGGAAATTGAAAGAGATGGTTTTGGTAAAATGCAACGAGTGGAGTTCGGATAACTTCCCGGACGACCTCATACCATTGGAAGCAAAACGCCATAGCCTGGTACTCCATCAACAGTCGCATTCCCCACCCACCCAAAGACCCAAAAAAAAAAAAAATGCCATTCTCCGTCTCCACTCCCTCCTTCCTCCTCCTCCTCCTCGCCGCCGCCGCCGCCGTGGCGCCGCCGGCCGAAGCCCAATCCCGGGCGGCCGAACCCGACCCGACCACGACCCCGGCGCCGACCCCATGGCCGCACCAGTTCCACTCGGTGATGGTCATGAACTTCTCGGGCGCGCTCCAGCTGATCGACCTCTGGTACGACTGGCCCAACGGCCGCAACTTCAACATCATCCGGGACCAGCTCTCCCCCACCCTCCTCTACGACCTCGAGTGGAACAACGGCACCTCCTTCTTCTACACCCTCGACGGCGACTCCCCCAGCTGCCGCACCGCCCACCTCGAGGTCGGGATCCTCCGCCCCGGCTGGCTCGAGGGGGCCGCCTACCTGGGCCGCCGCCGCGTCGACGGGTTCCTCTGCGACGGGTGGGAGAAGGCCGACTTCATCCGGTACTACGAGGACGTCGACACCAAGAGGCCCGTCTACTGGCGTTTCTACACAGGTGAGCTCCGAGCTGCGAGGTCTATCCTCTTTGACTTGACAATTTGATCTTAAAAAAGAAAGATTTCGACCAATTTTGAGCAAGATCAGAGAATAATCGGCCCACTAGATTTCGAGTTCCAACTGGGTCAGACCCTTGCGTGAATTTTGATTTCAAAAGAACTTCTTGATGCATTTGCAAGTGGGTTTTGATTGGGGAAGAGAATGAGGAAGGGGCAAGTGAGAGTACTTGCCTCTTTTTCTTGGTGAGATCAGGGTCTGCGAGTTGCTTCATGAAGAATTCAGTTCTGCTCTCGGTTTCCGATTCTTGATCTTGAGTAATGTGCATCTGCAACTGGGTCGTGTTTTTACTCACTTGGGATTGGTGCACTGCTGTTGATTGAAGGGAGAGAAGCTCATGTGATGACGTTCGAAGTCGGAGCTGCGCTCGAAGATGCCAAGTGGCAAGCCCCTGCATACTGCTTCGACCAGAAGGAAGCGGAAGAAGATGATGAATCCGAGGTGAGAGGACGTTCTGCTAGTCTCTGTGACGTGCGAGAAAGCTCTTGTTTCGATCCCTTTCTCGGTACTCTCTAGTTTGTTTCGAGAACGCTAATGATCGATTCACGGTCATCATCGGCGGTTTCAGTGATGTGACTATGTCATCTACTGTAATTCCTGTTGGTCTGATGCCAAAACTAACTTTGAATATCACATCTGAGCAATGAATAACCTGAAGAACAACACATCCAAGGGAGTGGGGACCCTGGAAACCAAGATGGGTCGTTCCCATTGAACTGCTTCGAGGGCTCATAAATGCTCCCGTCCTCTCTGGTCGCGCGGGCTGTGACAATTTCACCACCTCTCTGCGCGACATGAGTGGCGAGCAATGAGCCGTCGCTTTTGGTGGAACCTGGTGGAGAATAAATAGGTTGCAGGAGTGGGAGTGTGAAAGGACACTGTCGAGTTTTGAAGGATTACACGGAGAGAGATGCTCTTGCATTGATGTGCCGATGGTACGAAGCGATACGATGGATCTAAATCGATCCGACGCGAATCTGATGAAGAAGCGATTGGGGAAAGCGAGTTTAACCTTGATCCCATTTCAAACTCGACCATGAAGTGATCAAAACTCTCAGGAAAACAAGTTCTTTCTCCAGAGATGGGAATGGGATGGGTGTGAATAGAGATGACCAAAAGTTATAGATGCATCGACGCTCAAATGGAAACATGGAAATGAACATAACATCGATATTCTCGCTGCACATTCTGAAGAATAAACTTGATCCTAAAACTATGACTAAAATCGGGAAACATCGATTCGAAAACAAAGAGAAAAAAGTGTGGCCGAATTATGGTATGGCTGTAATGAACAGAACAAGGACAAACTCTATGTGGTATTTGTAAATGATCCACGGATGATAGGACCTCTTGACACCTGAAACCCCAATGATCTACGCTAGAATGAACAGAGCAAGGAGAAACTCAAACCCTAAATCACAAATTAAAGATATAATGCAGCCACTGATCGATGCATCATCCTCTGCGTCGTCGCGCGAAGCTTGCATTGCTCCGGTCTACGGCTTCAGCTTCCTGTCCTGTCTAGTGTTTCTGGATTTCTATTTTGACCGGTTCCCTGGTCTCGGTTGTGTGCCCTCCCCTGTACTTATACCTCCGAGCCGAGTACAAGAACACGCCGAAATTGATCAAGCTCAAGATGGCGAGCAGCCAGTAAAAATAATCAAATCTTCCGGTGTTGATGTTTTGGGAAAGCCACGATGGTCGCGTTTCCTTCTTGTCACCTGTGACCGAGTTCACGATGTTGTTCAGTATAGAGGCTGCGAAGCAACCTAATCCGCCGGCCAGAGCGGCATAAGCAGACCCTATGCTTTTCATTGCATCCGGTGCTTCCTCGTAGAGGAACTCCAACAACCCCACGATGCAGAACACTTCGGCTATCCCGATTAGGCAGTACTGAATTAACAACCAGTATGCGCTCAGGTTGGGCATCGGGCTCAGGAAGGTAGCCTGGTAGCCGTGCTCGATGGCGTAATTCCTCCTGAACCTCTCGAAAAGCCCTGCCCATGCCACGGACAGGATCGAGACCACCATCCCAATCCCTACCCTCTGGAGCTGAGAGGCGCCGTGCGGATTGCCTGTGACACGTCTGCACAGAGGGACGAACAGGGCATAGTACAGAGCTAGTATGAGGAATATACTGAGGCCCGGGAAGACGGGCATGCACGTCACAGGCAGCTTGAGATGACCCATGTGGGTGTTCATCGTGTAGGCCTGCTGGACCGATAGAGTCAGGTATTCGGTCAGGACCAGGCTGAGCACGATTGTGCAGGCTGGGATTGGGATGAGCTTGATCAGGATCTTCACTTCCTCAACTTGGGTCACAGTGCAAAGCCGCCATGGACTAGGATCTGGACCATCCTCTTTCAGCTGCAGAGCCGCCTTGTCCAAGCACCTGCGAGGCCATGAACATGTTAGTCATCGAGCATGAGCCGACCGACCAGTCCTGAAGGACTCTAATTAGTAAAAAATGTCTGGCTTGTCTAAGAAAGGCAGCAGCAGAACAGTTCTACCTGAAATCATCTGTGTGGGCAATTTTTCCGCTACCCTTTATGGTGGAATGTTTCCCCGGAACTTCATAGAGGCCTACGAATTCGCTGCTCGAGAATTCGGCTTTCCTCTTCCGAAAAGCGGCAACCAGAACTTGGGCAACCCTCGTCAAGGGACTGCCTCCTGGCAACCTGTGCCGGTACAAAGGCGTGCCCACGAAGAACACCATGTTCGATATTCCCATGGCAATGGCCAGAGAACCAAAGGCCAAGCCCCACCCGAGTTCCATCTGAATATAAACCACCAAAGTGAATGCCACGATCGCACCGACCGTGACAGAGAGATAAAAGAAGTTGAAGAACCTATCCAAGTGGGACTTGTAGTCTTTACTTCTCTCGTCGAACTGATCAGCCCCGAAAGAAGAGACACACGGCCTGATGCCGGCGGCACCGAGCCCGGTTATATAGAGGACAGCATTTAGGTAAAGCATCTGCCAGGGTTTAGCGGGCTCACAGCTTCCTACCAGAAGCGCAAGCTTATCGCACCGCTTTTGATCTGGCATGAATATGCCCATGCTTGCACACAAGGTGATTCCCGTCAATCCCTACACACACAGATTTTGCACCAAAGAAAAAAATCATCAGAATCCTGACGCAGGTTGTAGCAAGGAAACTTGAAATTCACACTGATGTGCTAAACTAGAGGATGCACCAGAAATTTGATCTTGCAACAAGATAGCAATATAAATCGAGCTAGGACAACTAGATCTGGATCGAGATTATATGCTCTTTCATTTTTCTCACCGCAAGATAAATTGTGGTGAAGATTGCTATTGTCCAATATCGGCCTAGGTATGCATCGGCTATGAAACCTCCTAGGACGGAGGAGGCTTGCGAAATCCCAAGGAAATTGTTAACCGCGTTCGATGAACTGGAGAAGGGTTTGTGCATAACGGAGAACATGAAGGCCACCATGTTCACGGAGAGGCCAAAATATGCCATTCTCTCTGCCATTTCATTTCCTGCAGAAGAAAACAGCTCAGCTCCTACGGGTTTTGCAAAAGGAACAATAACCAAAGCAATCCTGTCTATCTCATCGGCTTAGAGAATCAATCACCATGATGTGAATCTCAATGGTGTCCGATTCACCGGTCATCCTTTTCTCTTTTCGAAAACATTCACTTTGCTCACCGAAAATGAAGAAGGCCGCAATCCAGCCACCCGTCTTGGACAGGTCGGCAATCGGCTTCCCACGGATATTGACGGGGGTGTTGCCGCCAGTGTAACCCCGCCCAAAAGCCGTCCTCCTGTCGTCAGACTCGACAAAGAAGACGCGCAGCTTCTTCCTCCTAAACGACTCAGAATTCAAGTTCACACTCGCGTTTGCACTCGCACTCGCACTCGCACTCGCACTCGCTTGAGTCTCCGGGAGACACTCCGGCGACTTTATCTCCCCGGTACCCATTATCCAAAACTCCCTGAACAGCAAAGAAGAACAAGAAGAAGAACTACCACGTCCTAAAACCTCGTCGCTTTCTGAGCAAACAAAAAGATTCGCGTCATCAGGACCCGTGTGACCAACAACTACAACCGAAAGAAGAGAGAAAAAGGAGCATAAGTATTAGTTGCAAGAACAGATTCACACACCCTTTTAGTGGGAAGATGAACTCAACCGTGCCATTCTACTTAGTGCACAAAGGCAAGCGCAATGCCAAGCCGATGCCTAAGTATCTAATCACGACAACTGCAGTCCCATCTTAAAGCCTTCGAAGGCTATTCGGGACGAGTGACATTTTTCTTTCCAGAAGTTACAGCAGAGGGAGACAGGCAATTAAAGGTGATCCAGCTGACAGCACACGGTGACCCAATGAGGTTGAAGGAGTCTGCTGCATTTGCCATTAGTTGCTGAATCGGTATAAGATAGACTGGGCATTAATGGCTGCCACCGGTCTTGGAGGCTGCATCCATTATAGCGGTTGATGCTGCCTTCGTCTGAGGAGCATTTCACGCAACTACTACTGTTGCAAGAAAGCGAATGATATTTATTTCGTCCGGTCGGAGTGTTCTCATTTGATCATGTTTCAGAATATGCTTTGAAAATGATCATTCGAGGTTCGCATCATATCGTTGTATCACATTACAAAGAAATGGTACCACGTGACGAAGTAGCGATAGCAAAGGAGGGCATTTATTAGAGTTATGCAAGTAATCAGCCTAGCTACATCCAACTTTGAATTCTCATGCCTATCTTTCGCATTGAACATTTGAGTAATCCGAGGATGATAGTTGCTAAAGAAAAATCCTAAATCTATTATACAGATATCGATTCGATCATAAACTTTTCAATTTCGTCAATTTAATCTTAAATCTTTTGACGATTTGCCAATACAGTCATTTCGACTGATTTTTTTCTAAAATTGTTGATGTGGACGTTGGCCATTCTACGTGGTGGCTAACATTAACAGGGACAGTTTTTGCAATTTATTTAACCAGTTTCTAAATTTTTATAATTTTTTTCTCTTTTTTCTTTCTTTTCCCTTAAATTTCTATAAAAAAAAATTAAAAAACAAAAAGAAAAATTATCCACATCAGCAATTTCCGATTAAAATTTGATTGAAATGATTACATTGCCAATTCATCAAAGTTTGGGCCTAAATTGACCAAATTGAAAATTTAGAACTGAATTGGTATATGTACAATAAATTTAAGATTTTTTTTTTTTTGTAATTTTTCGATAGTCCAATTTCCATTAATGAGTCGATATAATCGTTGGAGTACGCTTCTTATTTTCAACTTTTGCATAGTTTCTATCAATAATTCAAGAACTGACCCCATGCAATGGGACTCCCATCAGAACGATAATCTGTCCTGTTCAAGCATTATGTCCACAAACTGCACAGCCAATGAGGAGGGATAGAATTTGCTCAAAGCCAGGATTTTCTGGGTGGCTTTTGATGTAGCATAAGTTGAATAATTGAACGCCATCATCGTCAACTATTGTTTTCAGTTTGTTCAATGACCCAGAAGCATTTAAACCTTCAAAATTGATCAAGATGAGGTTACTAAAGTTTATCGAGAAAACGGATTTTTTTTTTTTTTGGGATTTTTTAAAGACTTGGTAATTGAAAAAAAAAATTATTAGGGGAAAATTTTTACCAGTGATCTGATTCCTCAATAATTTGTTCGAACTCTATCGATACTTTTATAAAATTACCAACTCTTGTTTAAATTTACAAATTACCAACTATTCTTATCCTTTTAATTTCGTCTGCCTTTTCTTACCAGCTCCTAAAAATTTACTTTCTCTTATGTGAATTTACCTATCTTTATTCGAGCAACTTACCAGCTTTTTTTCTGATTAAATTAATGTCTATAAATGCAATTCATTCAGGTAAGTTCTTCTTTTCACCTGGAGGGAAGCATTCGCGAGGCGAGATGGAAAATCAGAAAGATTAGAAATATTATCCACGACGTAACTTAAAAAATGATTTTTTGCTTCGCAAGTCCAAAGTACATTTTCCCACAAGCATGGTACTACTCATGGTTGGTTTTCTAATAATGTATTCATTACTTTGGAGAAGAGAAGCGTGAGCAGCCTGGCTACAACATCTTCCTTAAAGGAGGGGGTGGCACGTCTCAGTCAATGTCGAATCGACCCCTCCTTGAACTGCAAATTCCATCTTCTTGTTCCTTGCCTCTTTCGTCCGTTGGCTGCGGAAAGAGACAGGAAGTGTATCTAGAGGATTGGACAACCTCTGGCAACAAGAGATTTTCCCTTCTACGTCATGAATTCAATAACCTTACCGAGGTCTTCCGTTCCTTTGTAACGAGATATGCCCAAGTTAGTACATTAGCGATTATGTTTGTCGAGGTCTTACGTTCTACTTTCTTTTGTGTGCTAGTAGAGATGCGCGTGCGATGCGTGAATTTCAAAAGCTGAGTAAAGCTACCCTATCGAGAAATAGAAATTCACAATGAAGAGTGGAAATTCAACACACATACATATATATATATATATATATATATATATATATATATATATATATATATATATATATATGAAAAGAGAGATATCATTTTAAGTTTTTTGGAAGGTGGTTGTTAAATCGAATTACGCATTTGTCAAGCAAATTTGGCCTTTCATGCGAAACGCATTTAACGCATTATGTGGACGGGGGCTACTATGATCATATGACCTCACCGTTAGGTAGAGGTCATTTTCTTCGAATAGAAAGTCAAAATCATCCGTAGTAAATCATATTCAACAAAAAGTAAAGTGGGCCCCTTTTTTAGCAATACTTTTTTTTTCAATGGAAAAATGAAATTTCTGGTGTGTGATTATTGTCGGTAACTTCATCTATTTTGTGGTGTACCGCATTCATTGAAGAGTAAAGCGAGTCTATTTGTTACTAAAAATTGTTTATTCGTAATGAACTTCACTTATTCACAGTAAATCTTCTCATTTTTGGCAAACTTTATTCATCCTTTGGTAAAACCTTATTTGTTAGTAAAAATTCCAAAATTGTTTCCTTCCAACAGTTTCTCTATCTTGATTTTTTATCTTGGTTTTTTTTTTTTTTTTGCTTAGTGTGTTGAGTGACTATTATTTGGTTTAGATCATTAATATTTGTGCCTAGTTCACTCATAAAAAGCAGATATTATTATAAAAATAATATTTGTTATTGTGATTGAATGATTTTACTGCACATGAAACATTTTACCACGAATGAAAATCTTTTACTGTAAAATATATGTGTAAGAGGCATGAGTTGCTTAAACTAAAAACGATGGACGACTTATGGTTAAGTCACTCGACCGTACAAGCCTCTCATGGCGACAGAGCTGCGTTGTACCACCCAGTAGTTCTTTTTTTTTTTGGCTCATTGTACCACCCAGTAGTCCGCGAGTATAATGACGAACAGAGTTGTCAAGGGGGATTAACAGCAAAAAGCGAAAGAGTTGTTGGTCCGAATGTCTAACTTGTCCATGTTTAACGATTCGCAATGCATCCATTTAGCATCCAGAGACTACTTCAAAGGCAAATCTGTGAAATGCCATACTTGTGCCACCCTTGTCCCAAATAGCCAAAAAAAAGCAAGCCATGTCTTAAAGCTAATCGGAAGGTATAGGTACTTCTCAAGTTATAGCTGTATATTTCTAGTCAATCCTCAGCAGTAAAAGTAACTTTCGGTTTGCAGCCGAAATAGAACTTGAAAATTTCTAAGGGGACCCATGTTCATTGGTGTGACCGCTTAGACATAGAAATGGCAAGCATGAGCTAAGTGTGAAGCCTATCCTTAGTTTTAGAGAGAATAAAATCATAGAACTTAGACGCACTTACACTTCTCTGTAACATTATAGAACTTAGCTAAGCACTCGCACTTAGCTAAAGAATGGATGCACCTTGGGAAAACAGTGACAGGATACATAGCCAGCTAATTCGGGCAGCATAGATAAGGAATTCGTACTTCCTAAAATGCAGCTTACAGAACAAAAGAGCCTCTCCAAGAGTGACAAAGAATTGATTAGGTGACTTCCTCAATTTCCCTTCGCTTGACAGTTGACTCTAATATTATAGGGTGGGCGCTGAACTAGATTGATGCACTCTAGGCTCTAGGAAAATGCCCTCTCCATCACTTGTTGCCTCTTGTTGCCTGGATAAAGTGACTGGTTCAATTACTCCACGAACTATGAAATTTTCACTTCAACTGGGAAGATATGCTGCAAACCAAAGACTAACCTCATGCGTTAACAGAAGCGTGTTTCAGTTTATCAGCTCCGGATGATTTTAAGGAGCTCAATATCAAAAAGAAGTGTCTTGTCTATCAGCCCTTGGTTCCTCAGGACAAAATCGAGAGCTCGCTGACCCTGTTAAAAAAGTTGCTTCTAAAATTTCGTCGAGTTGATAGACTAACCATTCCGATGTTATCAGAAAAAGACATTAATATTACCGAAAAGGTAGTGGGCCTTGGGCCACTTTTGTTATAGTCGTTCTCTGGATATCCCAGTTCTGGTGGCACTATGATCCTGCATTGCTGTGAGTAAAGATGTGAATTTGAATGTAACCAGTAGAAACAGTAGAAGTATGACTCTGGCCATTGTTTCACTCTAAAGGTATTTATTTTTTTGTTGAATTCTAAAGGTAATTAAATAGGATACGAGCAAGAAGATCTTCACTCTGAATTTCATTAAGTAAACAATATAGAACTGCATCAAGTATGCTGACTAAAACTTCAAGGGAAACCATAACATACTGTTAACATTGCGCTCATTGTCAAAGAAGCCAGCCATTTAAAGATTATAAGAACTGAAGCTGCCATTACCTTTAGCAAAGACTTTTTTTCAGACATTTTGTCCTCTCTTGTCAGCATCAATCATGATTCGTTACAGGCATGCATAACTAATGAGCATTTGGATCATCAACACAACGAGCATATAGACAAGATACAGATACACTACTCCATACACTTGAACAGGAACAAAGTGAAAGACTATGTAGCCAAGATACAGATGCAGCACCTTCTAACACCCCCAAGGGCCATCCCAGCAATAGCTTCTTCAAATGCCGGTATTACCTGAAAATGTGAACAATAAGTATGCTTACCTATCTAACTTGCTCCAAGTATTAAACAGAAGCACTTCAAAAAGAAATGCTCAGTTGGGATAGATTAAAGTATACAAGTACAGTTTAATATTTGTAAAACCAGGGACATTTATGAATGACACAGAGGATAGCTGAACAAAATCCTAGAGCACACAAACTATATGATAAGGGAGTAAAATATACTTTTTGCTTCCATATAACCTACCATAGCCGTTAAAAGGGAACCATAACTAACCTCTTGAGATCCTATTTTGAATTTGAAGAAGTCCTTATCATTTCCCTGCATAAGAGGAACAGGGGATATTGCTTCAAGTGAATGACTGAGAGATGGAGAGCATAAAAAAGAAACCTATATACCTCAAAGGAACCGCCTTTTGTCTTGTTACGAGCTTCAAATATGCGGCCATAGTATCCAATAGTATAACCATCCCAGTCAACCTGTGATTTATTCAATCTGTCACTGACATTATTGACATTAAATATCAGACAATCCTGCAATCATATCACACAATCATATGGAATAAGAAGGCCAGTTATGTTCACTCATTATTTCTTCTAAAGCGGTTTCACCCCTCCAAATCGAAAAGTATCAAATGTACAAAACTTCACCATTTGCAGACAATCCCTTGTATCAACTAAATAAAATGAGCAGCACCACAAGCAATGCTTAAAACACCATCGGTAAAAGATCATCACTCACCACTACAGTCTCTCCCATTTTGGGGGTAGGACCATCTCCAACTCTCAAGTCCTGCAGTCCTTTAAGCAATGAATTAAATTAGACGAAAAAGGTTTTCCTTTAAGCAATGAATTATACTAAACAAACGAAGTATAAGTGCTTCTAGATGGAACAAAAAAGAAAAGTTTCAAATACAACACTGGCATATAAATGACCTTGTACTGAAGACCTGAATCTGTTTCCGTGTAGTCTGGATAACGCATTTTTGACTTGCCATAATCCTTCCCTCTAATTGCCGGCACTGTGACCATACAACAACAATTAACCACAATAAGACTACCAACCACCTTGAAACACTTCAATGTTGAGTCTTAAAACAATTGAAGTAGGCATAAACAGTCTCACGAGACATCCATTCATTAGTTTCCGATGAAGTCAGTTGTTAATAAATGTCACGACTCGTGAAGCAAAATCAGTCGACGGGTGGATGAATTTTAACAAACATGGATAGCAGAAAATGACGTGCCACCAAGTAAATAAGCCATGACATCCGCAAATGTATCATATCAACTTACAGATCGACACCAGCATAAGAGAACCGACAGGCCGACGCTCCTCAAACAGAAAAAACAAACATTCAGCCAAAGCCAACGGCACCCAACAGGACCGACTTTTCACACAGACACAAGTCACGATTACGACCTCATTTACATCGATTTCATCTCACGCGGTAGAGCAATGTCTCGACAAACATGAGCAAATTCACACGACAGCCTCTTCAATTCGAATGGAAACACCGAAGTGGCGCAACGACATTGAGATAGAGAGAGAGAGAGAGAGAGAGGGAAGGGGGGGATAAGTTTACTGTCGGTGAATTCGGAAGCGAGGGCGACCCGATCGCGAGAAACGCTCCACAGGAGTCCAACCAGCGTCCCCGCGGTGGACGGGACCAGAACCTCCCGCCGCCGGAGCTCGCGCGCTCTCCCGCTGCAGCTCGGCCCTAATGCAAAGACACGCGATCGGAGCTTAAGCAATAACTTAAGTAGTCATCGCCAGCTCGTAATTGGACGAGAGCAGCATAGCCAATCCGATACTGACCAGAACCACCGGAGGAGGAGGAGGAGGAGGAGGATAGGGACAGCCGAGGGCGGAGGGGCGTTCGCGGTCGCCATGGGGAACGAGACCTCGCGGGCCCGCTTCGACTCTGCGGAGATTCAAAGACGATGAGGGGAAACGCGTCAGTCTTCAGCTTTTGTGAAAGCGGGAAACGGGGAGAAGGGAATCGTTTCGGGCAGAGAGAGGGAGAACCGCCGTCGCGGATGGTCTTAGAGACGGCGGCGCGGGCGTTGGCGGTGGCCCGATGGCTGAAACGGACGCCATGGACGCGCGCGCAGAGAGAGAGAGAGAGAGAGAGGAGGAGGAGGAGGAGGAGGAGAGACAGGCTTGCGCGGGCAGATAACGGCCTCAGCTTTGTGGCCCTTCTCAGGAAAAAAATATAAAGAAGGTTTCTAGACCTTTCGTTTGACAATTCTGGCATTTACGCACTTTCTCATGAAAAAAAAAAATTAATACTCTGAAAAATCTCAAACCAGTATACATATAATAAATTTACTTCAAATTAATTTGTTGACTTCTAAAAACCCCTAAATTGTTATACATTTGACAAATTTCCCCCAAATTGATACGATTATGACAAATTTACCTAATTTTCGTTAAATTTTATCGTCAAATTACTAAGTTGAATGACACATTATAGTTGACTGATGTATCAATTTGGGATTTTATTCTCTATTTGTCACAGTTGTATAATTTTTATGATTTTTTGTGGTATTAATCTAATATATTGGATGTTATATTTGTCACAAATGTATCGGTTTAGAGTTTTTAACGGTGGAATAAATTAGTTTGGGGTAAATTTGTTATGAATGTACTAGTTTGGAGTTTTTTGTAATCATTTACGGTAAATTTGTCACAAATATACTAGTTTAGGATTTTCCGTTGTCAAAAAAATTAATTTAGAATAAATTTGTCACGGATATATTAGTTTAGGGTTTTTCAAGATATTAACCAAAAAAAAAAAAAAAAACACAAATGATTCATAAGCTTTAACTCAATATATAATATCATCCCCACTAAATTATTAGTAAGTGTTCAATACGGTCCTTCCATTTGCTCAAACAACAAATCATGCATTTTTGGTGACGTAGCTAATGAATCAACATGTTTATCTTTTTACCCATCTACTTTAAAAAAGGAAAAAAAAATGTTAGGGTGTTAAATTATCTATCATTGTTCAATGACATAGATTATTATACTCTGATTGAAATAAATATTTCATTACAAAAATCCACGTCTAACTTTCATTTTTGTTTTTGTTATCCATAATTCAAACCTAATGAATTGGGAGTCTTATTAGCAAATTTTGTTGACTTGAATTACCATAAAGACAGCATAAAACATTTTCATATAGCCTATGATTAAATTGAATATTTATTAGTAGTTCATGAACCACATTAAATAAATTAAAAAGTCGTGGACGATATTCAAATTAGACCAAAGTTCAGGATATCTATTTCCTTAGGGGAGATTACTAGTTTCGTCAGGTGAATATGAGTTTAACTTTACATGCTGGGCTCAGCTCATATTCCAACAAAAAAAGGAAAAAAAAAAAAAAAGGCTAAGATGATTTGAGACTTTGAGTGCACCCAACATTTGTTCACTTTTGTGAACTTGTCGAGCGCCAAATAAGCATCTGCAACAACAGCATTGCTCCTCCGTCGCCACACGAACCTTGCCACCGTCGCCTCCCCCCAATCTTCACTCCTCGTTGTCGCAAGGCCATTACCCAACTCCCCCCATGCCTCTTCCCTCTATCCACAATGAGATGACCAAAGGGATCACAACCATGGAAACCGTAGCCAATATCGAGCAACCACTTGTATGGGTTCATCGAGGCAGACATCCTCAGTTTTTTAGGTCAAGAGCCTCACATGCGCAAGCCTCATTGAGGCATTGTAGGAGGCTTGATCAATCCCGGTGGCCACCGGTAGGTAGAGAGAGGGGGAAAGGGTTCATGATGAGGCTCTCGTGGCTGATGAAGCGCACGGCAGCTCATGTGAGGTTCTCGCCTAGGGCCGAACGACAGTGGCTAGATAGGTGGGGGTTCCTAAGTACTCATGAATCAAGCGATCGGTGCTTGTGAATAATGCAAGGGAATGGACTGAGACAAATTAGAACAACAAAGGACCGACACAAAAAGAAAGAGAAGGAAAAGAAATGAAGGGGAAAAAAAATGGAATTTTCAATTTGGGCCATCCAAATTATGTTGACGTTGATACGTCCGACTCTCACAGGTAAAATTTTAGATCTAAAGTTAACCCCTAACTTGGGGATTAAATTATTTCATACTATTCGTGTGATATACATCTATCAAAGAATCATCATCCTTAGTTTGCCTATAATTCTATATTTGACATCGTCCCATAATAAAAATGATGTGTAGAGCATGTTCTTCATGCAAAAAGGGATGGTGTGCATATGTAAGAGGTATGAGTTGCTTATACTAAAAACTAATAATTAATATCCTGAAAAACTCCAAACTGATATACCTATGATAAATTTACTCAAAACTAATTTTTTAACCACAAAAAACCCCAAACTTGTACACATTTGACATATTTACCCCAAACTAATATACTTGTGATAAATTTATTATCTATTAGTTTTTCATAAATTTTACTGTCAAATTACTAAGTTAGCTGACATGCGACAGTGAACTAGTGCAATAGTTTGGGATTTTACTATACGCTTGTCATAGTTGTATTATTTTTGTGATTTTTTGTGTTATTAATCCAATTTAACAAAGAGTATATTTATTATAAAAATACCAATTTTGGGTTTGTGGCGATTGAATAACAATTAGAATTAGGCTCGATCAACTAGAATGTGTATTATCCATATAAGGGCAAATTAATTTTGGGTAAATTTGTCATAGGTATATCAGTTTAGGGTAAATTTATCAAAGGTATACTAGTTTGAGATTTTTGGTGGTCAAAAAATTAGTTTGAGATAAATTTTTCATAAGTGTACAAATTTGGGGTTTTTCAGGATATTTCCCAACCTATCATATAAACCCGCTTGGGGTTCTTTTATGTTGATTGCTTATTGAACTCCGATATTCGTTTGTATACTCCAAGTATTAGTATGTTTATGTATGCTTCAACTAATTGTATGTTTATAGTATATTTAGGTATAATTAAGTATATGTTGAATTGATATTAATATTACGTGAAGTATGGTCATTTTTCTCAACCTAATATCGCAACAACTTATCTATTCGTGGAATTTTAAATTTCTTTACCATTTCATTTGCATAACTACAGGCGGATGTTCATCACTGATTGATTGTTAATTTTTATTTTATAAAAACTCTTTATCTTCTTCCTCTCACTCCCACCGTCTCACTTCCTCTCCCATATTTTCATCTCTATTCATCCAAGTTCAAGCATTTCTCAACAACACGCATCCTCCTTTGAAAAATTAAAAAAAAAAAAAAAAAAAAAAAAAAAAAAAAAAGAGAGATAAGTTTTGAGGTAAGAAATAGAAAATTCTCATGGAAATACTATCAAATCCTTGTAAGAATGCATATGACAGTATCATGTGAGAGTTTTTCAAGAACAATGGCTTTCGTAACGAGAAATGTTTTTTGGAGGATTTTGCCAAAAACCATCTTCTAGACAGAGAATCATCAAGATTAGTCAAAATCCTTTCCTTATCTCACTTCTTTTCAAAGAGCTTACTTCTTCACTAAGAGTTCATTTCTTCTCAAATCTTTTACTCCCACTTCATTTAGGGCTAGGATTAGAGCTCGAATTCAAGGAGAACAAAGTTTGATGATAAAAGATAGATAACGTTTATGAGGACAATCTAAATACCTTAAAAGTCGGGAAGCATATGACAATATCATGTAAAAACTATATAGGGATAATGGTTTCAAAAACAATGAAAGTTTTCTCATTGCATTTCTACTTATTCCACTTCCTTCTGTAGCAAAGGAATCATCATCAACTGATCACCAAGCCGCTGCATCCTAAACTAAACTATCGCCAAGTCGTCTCCTGAACAGCCTCTGCCTTTGAAATTGGATGTTTGTTTATATATGTGCTTGTTGAACTTTGATGTTCGTTTTCCTTTATATTTATGCTTATTAAACTTCAATGTTCGTTTATATGCTCAAAGTAGTGGTATATTTAGGTATGCTTCAACTAATGGTATGTTTAGGTATAATTTGAATTAATATTAATATTACGTGGAGTATGGTAATATTTCCTAACATAACATCCCAACAATTATTTGTTTGTGGAATTTTAAATTTCTTTACCATTTTCAGTCTTCCACCTGATCCGGGTGTCTTTTTCACTAGAAACCTTAAATAGCCGGTTTCATTTACATAGCTAGAATCGGACGTTGAATGCTTGTTAATTGTTATTCTTTAGTTTATAAAAACTCTTCCTGTTCTTCTCATTCCCGCCGTCTCACTTCCTCTCCCATCTTTTCCTCTCTGTTCATCTGAGTTCGAGCATTCCTCAACAACATGCATCCTCCTTTGAAAAATGAAAAAAAAAAGAAAAAGAAAAGATAAGTTTCGAGGTAAGAAATAGAAAGTTTATGTGGAAATACTATCAAATCCTTTGTAAGAATGCATGTGATAGTATCTTGCAATAGATTTTCAAGAACAATGGCTTTCGTAACGAGAAATATTTTATAGAGGATTTTGCTAAGAACCCCATTTTAGACGGAGAATCATCAAGGTAAGTAAATGTCTTTTTCTCATATCACTTCTTCTCAAAGAGTTTACTTCTTCTCAAATCTTTTACTCCCACTTTATCTAGGGCTAGAGCTAATGCTTGAGTTGGAGGAGAACCAAGCTTGATGATAAAAGATAGAAGATGTTTATGGGAACAATATAAATACCTCAAGAGTCGGGAAGTATCTGAAGATATCATGCAAAAACAACACAGGGATAATGGTTTAAAAAACGATGAAAGTTTTCTTTCTGGATTTTTGCCTCTTTTACCTCCTTTTGTAACTGTAGCAAATGAATCGTCATTAACTAATCACTAGGCCGCCACATCATGAACTGAACTATCGCCAAGCCACTTCCTAAACAACGTCTTATCACCAAGCCGCCGCCTCCTCCTAAACAGTCTCTACCACTGAATTTGGATGTTCGTTTATATTTATGCTTGTTGAACTTGAATATTTGTTTTTCTTTATATTTATACTTATTAAATTTCGATATTTGTTTGTATGTTCCAAGTAGTGGTATGTTTAGGTATGTTTCAACTAATAGTATGTTAATGTATGTTTAAATTGATATTAATATTACGTGAGGTGTAGTCATATTTCCCAACCTAACATCACAATAACTAATTTGTTCGTGAAATTTTAAATTTCTTTACCATTTCCAATTTCTCACCCGCATTCGAGTGTCTTTTTCATTGGAAACCCTAAATGGCTGGTTTCATTTGCATAATTATAGTCGAACGTTAATCATTGATTGATTATTATTTTTTATTTTATAAAAAATCTTCATTTGCTTCCTCTCACTCCCACCGTCTCGCTTCCTCTCTCATATTTTCCTCTCTTTTCATCCAAGTTCGAGCATTTCTCAACAACATGTATCATCTTCTAAAAAATGAAAAACAGATAAGTTTCGAGGTAGAAAATAGAAAATTCTTGTGGAAACACTATCAAATCATTTATAAAAATGTATGTGATAATATCGTGCGAGAGTTTTTCAAGGATGATGGCTTTTATAACGAGTAATGTTTTTTGGAGGATTTTGCTAAAAACCCCTTCTGGACGGAGAATCATCAAAGTAAATAAAAATTCTTTCCTCATCTCACTTCTTCTCAAATGTCTCACTTATTCTCAAATATTTTACTCCCACTTCATCTAAAGCTAGAGCTAATGCTTGAGTTGGAGGATAACCAAACTTGATGATAAAAGATATAAGACGTTTATGGAAATAATATAAATACCTTAAAAGTCCAGAAGCATTTGAAAACATCATACAAAAACAATACAGGGATGATGGTTTCAAAAATGAGAAAAGTTTTCTCGTTGCATTTCTGCCTCCTTCACCTCTTTTTGTAGCTGTAGTAAAGAAATCATCATCAACTGATCATCACTAGGTGCCAAATCCTGAGTTGAACTATTGCCAAGCCACCTCCTGAATAACCTCCTATCACCAAGCCGCTGCCTCCTGAACAGCCTCTGCCATTGAACTTGAATGTTCGTTTATATTTATACTTGTTAAACTTGGATATTCGTTTTCCTTTATATTTATACTTATTGAACTTTGATGTTCTTTGTATACTCTAAGTAATGATATGTTTAGGTATGCTTCAACTCATTGTATGTTTATGAGATGTTTATGTATGTTTAAGTATAGTTTGAATTGATATTAATATTATGTGGAGTGTGGTCATACTTCCCAACTTAACTCATGACAACTAATCTATTCATGAAATTTTAAATTTATTTATCATTTCCAGTTTCTAACCCGCATCTGAGTGTCTTTTTCATTGGAAACATAAATAGTCGGTTTCATTTGCATAGCTACAGTCGAACGTTGATTGCTGATTGATTATTTTTTTTTAATTTTATAAAAACTCTTCATTTTCTTCCTCACTCCTACCGTCTCACTTCCTCTCCCATATTTTCCTTTTTGTTCATTCGAGCTCGAGCATTTCTCAATAACATGTATCATCCTCCAAAAACTGATAAAAAGATAAGTTTTGAGTTAGGAAATAGAAAGTTCTTATGGAAACATTATCAAATTCATCATAAGAATACATGTGACAGTATCATGTGAGAGCTTTTCAAGGATAATGGCTTTCGTAATGATGAATGTTTTTTGGCGAATTTTGCTAAGAACCCTATTCTAGAAGGAGAATCATCAAAGTAAGTAAAAATCATTTCCTCATTTTACTTCTTCATAAATAGCTCACTTATTCTCAAATCTTTTACTCCCACTTCATCTAAGACTAGGGCTAATACTCGAGTTGGAGGAGAACCAAGCTTGATGATAAAAGATAGAAGACGCTTATGTGAATAATATAAATACCTTAAGAGTCGGAAAGCATCTGAAAATATCATATAAAAACAATATATAGATAATGGTTTCTAAAATGAGGAAAGTTTTCTCGTTGCATTTCGGCTTCCTTCACCTCCTTTTGTAGCTGTAGCAAATGACTCATCATCAACTGATCACTAAGTCGTTGTATCCTAAATTGAACTATCACCAAGCCACCTCCTGAACAGCCACCTATCACTAAGTTGCCGCCTTCTAAACAGCCTCTGCCACCGAACTTGGATATTCATTTATATTTATGCTTGTTAAACTTGAATTTCCGTTTTCCTTTATATTTATACTTATTGAACTTCGATGTTCATTTGTATGCTTCAAGTAGTGGAATGTTTAGGTATGCTTCAACGAATTGTATATTATGGGATGTTTAGGTATGTTTAAGTATGGTTTGAATTAATATTAATATTACGTGAGGTGTGGTCATATTTCTCAACCTAACATCACAACAACTGATCTGTTTGTGAACTTTTAAATTTTTTTACCATTTTCCAATCTCCCACCTGCATTTGGGTTTTTTTTTTTTTTTTTTGCTAGAAACTTTAAATGGCCAATTTCATTTACACAGCTGCAATCGAACGTTCATCGCTGGTTGATTGTTATTTTTTATTTTATAAAAACTCTTGCTCTTCTTCATCTCACTCCCACCATCTCACTTCCTCTCCTATATTTTCCTCTTTATTCTTCCGAGTTCGAGCATTTCTCAACAACATGCATCCTCCTCCAAAAAAAGAAAAGAAAAGAAAAGAAAAAAGATAAGTTTCGAGGTAGGAAATAGAAAGTTCATGTGGAAACACTATCAATCCTTCTATAAGAATGCATATGACAGTATAATGCGAAAGTTTTTCAAGAATAATGTCTTTCTTAATAATGAATGTTTTTTGGTGGATTTTGCCAAGAATCTCCTCTAGCCTCTAGACAGAGAATCATCACGATAAGTAAAAATCATTTTCTCATCTCACTTCTTATCAAAAAGCTCGCTTCTTCTTAAATATTTTACTCCAACTTTACTTAGGGTTATAGTTAAGGCTCGAGTTGAATGAGAACCAAGCTTGATGATAAAAGATAGATGACGTTTATGGGAACAATATAAATGCCTTAATAGTCGAGAAGTATCTGTAAATATCATGCAAAAATTATATAGAGATAATGATTTAAAAAATGAGGTAAGTTTTCTCGTTGTATTTCTACCTCTTTCACCTCTTTCTATAGTTATAGCAAATGAATCATCATTAACTAATCACCAAGTTACCGCATCTTGAACTGAACTATCGCCAAGTCGTGTCCTGAACAGCCCTCTATCACCAAGCCGTCGTCTCCTAAACAGTCTCTCCCTCTAAACTTGGATAATCGTTTATAATTATATTTGTTGAACTTGGATGTTCGTTTTTATTTATATTTATGCTTATTCAACTTCGATGTTCGTTTATATACTTCAAGTAGTGGTATGTTTCGGTATACTTCAGCTAATGGTATGTTTATGTATGTTTAAGTATGGTTCGAATTGATATTAATTTTACGTATAGTGTGGCAATTTTTTCCAATCTAATATCAGAACAACTAATCTATTTGTAAAATTTTAAATTTCTTTACTAATTTTAGTCTCCAACTCACATCCGAGTGTCTTTTTAACCAGAAACCCTAAATGGCTGGTTTCATTCACACAACTACAATCGAACATTCATTGCTGGTTGATTGTTATTTTTTATTTTATAAAAACTTTTAATTTTCTTCTTCTCACTCCCACCGCCTTACTTCCTCTCTCATCTTTTCCTTTCTGGTTCATCCAAGTTCGAGCATTCCTCAACAACATGCATCCTCCTCTGAAAAATGAAAAAAAAAAAAAAAAAAAAAAAAAAAAAGAGATAAGTTTCAAGGTAAGAAATAGAAGATTCATGTGGAAATACTGTCAAATTATTTGTAAGAATGTATGTGATTGTATCATGCAAGAGTTTTTAAAAAACAATGGCTTTTGTAACGAATAATGTTTTTTGGAGAATTTTGTCAAGAACCCCATTCTAGACGAAAAATCATCAAGGTAAGTAAAAATCATTTCTTCATCTTACTTATTCTCAAAGAGCTCACTTCTTCTCAAATATTTTACTCTCGTTTCATCTAGGGTTAAGGTTAGGGCTAGGACTTAACTTAGAGGAGAATCAAACTCGATGATAAAAGATAAATGGTGTTTATGGGAACAATATAAATACCACAAGAGTCAAGAAGCATCTGAAAATATTATGCAAAAACTATATAAGGATAATGGTTTAAAAAACGAGGAAAATTTTCTTCTTGCATTTTTATCTCCTCCACCTCCTTCTGTAGCTATAACAATGGAATCATTATCAACTGATTACCAAGCCGTCGCATCTTTAACTGAATTATCATCAAACTGCCGCCTCCTGAACAGCCTCTACCTTTGAGCTTAGATGTTTGTTTATATTTATGTTTGTTAAACTTAGATGTTCATTTTTCCTTTATATTTATCCTTATTGAACTTCGAAGTTCATTTGTATGCTGCAAGTAGTGGTATGTTTAGGTATGCTTCAATTAATGATACGTTTATGGTATGTTTAAGTATGATTTAAATTTATATTAATATGACATGAGGTGTAGTTATATTTATCAACTTGAAATCCCAACAATTAGGTATGTCTCATGCTCCAGCGTGGCAAACAAGAAGGCGGTGGGAGCGTGACACGTGTCCTCGTGGGACCCATAAGGTCAGGCGCCATTTTGAAAATGTTTATGTACTGTAGCTAGGATTTTCAATTATTTTTTTGCGCCTCTCTCTCTATACACTCGCTCTCTCTCCCCAACGAACTCCCTCTCTCTCTCTCTCTCTCTCTCTCTCTTCCCTCGCTTTTTCCGACTGGCAAACCACCGTGAGCAATTGACAAACCAAGATGATACCGGCAAGATGACCGCGAGCAACCGACCGGTGTGCGACCTCCCTCTCTCTTTCTCTACCCTCCCTCTTTCCGACCAACCGGCGTGCAACCTTTCTCTCTCTCTACCCTCCCTCTTTTCGACCGATTGGCATGCGACCTCCCTCTCTTTCTCTCTGCCCTCCGACGTGCGACCTCCCTCTTCTTGGCCGATTGGCATGCAACTTCCCTCTTTTCAACCGATCGACGTGTGACCTTCGTCTCTCTCTGCCCTCCCTCTTATTGACTGGCAAACCATCGCGCCACCCCTCCGACTCCAGATCTAGCCCCGACTCGTCCATCCCTTGCTCTTTCTCTCCCCTTACGTCTCTTGTCTGCCCTCCCTCTCTTCACGGTGAACCAGCGCATGATCGGCGAACCACCACCCCCCTCAAGCTCCAAATCCGACACCGGCTTGTCTTGTATGCTGGAATGTTGGCGCCCACCGCCTCACACCCACTGGCCTGTTGATCTCCAGTTCCACTCGCATCACGATCTCGCCAATCACTCGCCCGACATCCTTGGTCGAGTCCCCAGCCTCCTCTCCCACGTCTAAGTAATTTTGCTTCTATCTTTTTCTTTGATGGCGTGCGTGTTTTCCTCTGATGGGTTTGCAGCGATATTCGGATGTTATATTGTCATGTCGATGATGAGATCTAATTGTCATGAATGTGTAGACTAAGTATATCATATATATTTAACGATTGGTTCTAGTTCATTTGAGGGTAGGCTGTTAACACTCTGTTTTGTGCATTTAATTTGCAAACAGTAATCGTGCTCTGGGATAACTTAACATAATCTTCAATGTGATTTACCAACCAAATGGAAAAAAAAAAAAAATTAACATAGCTCAATCAAAACAATTTGCTAATATTTTAGGACTTAGTTGAATTAGGTGGCAATGGCACAACTTTAGGAGTCAAATGTTACCCAATCTCGTACTCTAGCCTTAAAGCTTTGGAGGCGATGTTCTTGCTCCCTGAACCGGTCAATTTTCTGGTTTGGCTAATGCCGGTCACCCGGCTTTTTTTTTAACATGATGCAGATCGAAGGGTAGTTGGAGGATGTTGATGGGCTGAAGGCATCTACTAAAAATGAATCAAATTTAGTTGGATTCAATGATTGGAAGAAAGTTCAGTGATCAGATTGTAAGATTCATTAAAGTACAAATGAGCGTCGATGGAACTTACCCGTAGAATGAGTTAATGGGAACAATTAAGCTTGATGATAAAAGATAGATGACATTTATGGGAACAATATAAATATCTCAAAAGTCAAGAAGTATATGAAAATATCATGCAAAATTATACAAGAATAATAATTTCAAAAATGATAAAAAAATTTCTCATTGCATTTCTGCCTTCTCCACCTCCTTCCGTAACTGTAACAATTGAATTTTTATCAACTAATCACCAAATTACCGCATCCTGAGCTGAACTATCGCCAAACCGCCTATTGAACAGCCTCCTATCACCAAGCTGTCGTCGCCTCCTGAACAGTTTCTATCTCTGAACTTGGATGTTCATTTATATTTATACTTGTTGAACTTGGATATTCGTTTTCCTTTATATTTATACTTATTGAACTTCGATGTTCGTTTGTATACTGCAAGTAGTGGTATGTTTAAGTATACTTCAACTAATTTTATGTTTATAGTATGTTTATGGTATGTTTATGTATGTTTAAGTATGATTTAAATTAATATTAATATTACCTGGAGTGTGGTCATATTTCCCAACCTAATATCCCAACAATTGATTTGTTCATGGAATTTTAAATTTTTTTACCATTTCCAGTCTCTCACCCGCATTTGGATGTCTTTTTCACTAGGAACCCTAAATGACCAATTTCATTTGCACGGCTGTAATCGAACGTTGATTGCTGATTGATTATTATTTTTTTAGTTTATAAAAACTCTTCCTCTTTTTTCCTCTCACTCTCACCGTCTCACTTCCTCTCCCATATTTTCCTCTTTGTTCATCCGAGTTAGAGCATTACTCAATAACATGCATCCTCCTCCGAAAAATGAAAAAATATAAGTTTTGAGGTAGAAAATAGAAAATTTCTATGAAAATACTATCAAATCCTTCATAAGAATACATATGACAGTATCATGTGAAAGCTTTTCGAAGATATGGGCTTTAATAACGAGGAATTTTTTTGGAGGATTTTACTAAGAACCCCATTTTAGATGGAGAATCATCAAGGTAAGTAAAAATCATTCACTCTTCTCACTTATTCTCAAAGAGCTCATTTCTTCTCAATTTTTTTACTCCCACTTCATCTAGGGTCAAGGCTAATACTTGAGTTGGAGGAGAACCAAACTTGATTATAAAATATAAATAATGTTTATAGGAACAATATAAATACCTTAAGAGTCGGAAAGCATCTGAAAATATCATGAAATAATTATATAGAGATAATGGTTTCAAAAACGAGAAAAGCTTCATCATTACATTTCTGCCTCCACCTCTTTTTGTAGCTATAGCAATAGAATCATCATCAATTGTTTCCAAGCCACCGCATCCTAAATTGAACTATCGATAAACTGCCTCCTGGATAGCCTCCTATCACCAAGCCGCCGTCGTCTCCTGAATGGCCTTTACCCCCGAATCTTGATATTCGTTTATATTTATGCTTGTTGAACTTGGTTGTTTATTTTCCTTTATATTTATAATTATTGAATTTCGATATTTGTTTGTATGCTCCAAGTAATTGTATGTTTAGGTATGCTTCAATTAATGGTATGTTTAAGTATGGTTTGAATTGGCATTAATATTACGTGGAGTGTAGTCATATTTCCCAACCTAACATCACGACAACCGATCTGTTCGTGAAATTTTAAATTTCTTTACCATTTCCAATCTCTCACCCACATCCAGGTGTTTTTTTCATTGGAAACCCTAAATGGCCAATTTCATTTGCACAGTTGTAGTCCGACGTTAATCGCCGGTTGATTGTTATTTTTTATTTTATAAAAACTCTTTCTTTTCTTCCTCTCACTCCCACCATCTCACTTCCTCTCTCATTTTTTCCTTTCTATTCATCCGAGTTTGAGCATTTTTCAATAACATGCATTATCCTCTAAAAAATGGAAAAAAAAAAAAAAAAAGATAAGTTTCGAGGTAGGAAATAAAAAATTCCTATGGAAATATTATCATATCCTTCGTAATAATACATGTGATAGTATCATACGAGAGGTTTTCAAGAACAATGACTTTCGTAATGATGAATGTTTTTTGGAAAATTTTGCCAAGAATCCTCTTCTAGACGGAGAATTATCAAGATAAGTAAAAATCATTTTTTCATCTTATTTCTTCTCAAAGAGCTTACTTATTCTCAAATCTTTTACTCCAACTTCATTTAGGCTAATATTAGGGCTCGAGTTGGAGGAGAATCAAGTTTGATGATAAAAGATAGAGGACGTTGATGAGAATAATATAAATACCTTAAGAGTCAGGAAATATCTAAAAATATCATGCAAAAAGTAATAGGGATAATGGTTTCTAAAACAATGAAAGTTTTCTCATTACATTTCTGCCTCCTCCACCTCCTTTTGTAGTTGTAGCAATGGAATCATTATCAACTGATCACCAAGCCGCCGCATCCTGAATTGAACTATTGCCAAATCACCTACTAAACAGCCTCCTATTACCAAGCCACCGCCGTCTCTTGAACAACCTCTGCCTCTGAACTTCAATGTCCGTTTATATTTATGCTTGTCAAACTTGGCTACTTGTTTTCCTTTATATAAATGTTTATTGAACTTCGATGTTCATTTGTATGCTGCAAGTAATGGTATGTTTAGGTATGCTCCACCTAATGGTATGTTTAGGGTATGTTTAAATATGTTTAAGTATGGTTTGAATTGGTATTAATATTACGCGGAGTGTTGTCAGATTTCTCAACCTAACATTATAACAATCTAAGTAGCACGGACACACGACACGACATGCCGACACGTCATTTCTCAAAAATAGAAAATTCCGACACGTTGGGATACGTTATTATTAAATAAATATTTTTAGTTTTAATTAATTTGATTCAAATTCACAAATAAATAAATAAATAACAAGAACTTATAATGAATTTGCACTAATAATATTAATAGATATATTCATAGAAAATTCGAAAGATATATTCATAATTAATGCTTAATCATATTTGAGAACATATTTTTAACTTTAATAAAAATTATGGATAAAACTAATGACTAACAAAAAAATATAATCAACTTTATTTAAATAAATCTATGATCTTTTATAATCATCAAAATTTTTTATCATTATTTAACATTTAATATTTTTATTTTTTGAAATCATTTTTTAACTTATTTATTTATTTTTATAAGAAAAATAACTTTACCACTCAAAAGTTATTTCCCTCAAAAACCTCTCAAATTTATTTTTCTTTCTCTTTTTTTTTTCCCTTTATACGTTCATTCCCAAAAATTATTTGCCCTCCCCATTTCTCTCTCTCCAATCCCCCACGCCACCCCCAAAATCCGGTCCCCCAATCTTTTCTCCAATATTTTCTCCCCACCTTTGGTTTCTTCCCTACTCTCTCTCTCCCTTCCCCCACGACACCACCTGCTCCTTGCCTCGCCCCATCAATCACCCTGCCCCCATCTATCATCCCCAACCCACGCCACCACCTGCTCCCTACCCCGCCCCTATCAATCACCCCGCCCCCATCAATTATCCCCAACCCACGCCACCACCTACCCTCCCGCCCCATCAATCAACCCCCCAAGCTGTCTTCTTCTCCCTTCGCACACTCTCACGTTGGGGGAGAAAGGGGTCACAGAATCAAGGGCGACGATATCTCCGGCCCGACTTCGTCTCCGGTGTGCAAGAGCCTAATCTCGATTAATCACGGATGAAGTGGACAAGGAGTACCAGAAGATATCCAAGCAGATCAATGAAACTCGAACATCTTTGAAGCCTCGCCATTGGTCCTCCATCACAGCGTCGCAATCGCGGCCTTGCCCTCTGGATTGTCTACTCTTTCTTTAGCACTCCCTCGCCATCGCGGCATTGCCTCTACTCCCTAGTCTCGCCTCCACCCTCCGTCTTCTTCAACGATCCCTCTTTTTCGGACACGCTCCAACACGCGTGTCGAGAAAGGTTGACCGCGTGTTGAAAAATCCGACACGCGGTCAACGCGTGTCCGAGCATGTCGAGGTGTCCGACACGCTCCAACACATGTTGGACATGACACGAAAGCTCCTGCGACGTGTCCGGGCTTCATAGACAACAATTAATCTATTCATGGAATTTTAAATTTCTTTACCATTTCCAATCTCCTCCCACTTGCATTCGGGTTTTTTTTTTTACTGAAACCTTAAATGGCTGGTTTGATTTGCACAACTACAGTCAAACGTTGATCGCAGGTTGATTGTTATTTTTTATTTTATAAAAACTCTTTATTTTCTTCCTCTCACTTCCTCTCTCATCTTTTCCTCCATTTTCATCTGAGTTTGAGTAGTTCTTAACAACATGCATCATCCTCCAAAAAATAAAAAATATATATAAATTTTGAGGTAGGAAATAAAAAGTTCATATGGAAACACTATCAAATCCTTTGTAAAAATGTATGTAACAATATCATGTGAGAGGTTTTTAAGGACGATGGCTTTCGTAACAATGAATGTTTTATAGAAGATTTTGTCAAGAATTCCCTTCTAGACGAAGAATCATCAAGGTTATTCTCAAAGAACTCACTTATTCTCAAATATTTTACTTCCACTTCATTTAGGGCTAGGGTTAGAGCTCGAGTTGAAGGAGAATCAAGCTTGATGATAAAAGATAGATGGCGTTTATGGGAATAATATAAATACCTTAAAAGTCAAGAACTATCTAAAAATATCATGTAAAAATTATACATGAATAATGATTTCTAAAACGATAAAAGTTTTCTTGTTGCATTTATGCCTCCTCCACCCCCTTCTATAGTTGTAGCGATGAAATCATCATCAATTGATCACCAAGCCGCCGCATTCTGAACTAAACTATCGTCAAATCGCCTACTAAACAACCTCTTATTACCAAACCACCGCCTCCTGAACTGCCTCTGAACTTCAATGTTCGTTTATATTTATGCATGTTGAACTTGGCTGCTTGTTTTCCTTTATATTTATGCTTATTGAACTTTGATGTTCGTTTGTATACTACAAGTAGTGATATGTTTAGGTATGCTTTACCTAATGATATGTTTAGGGTATGTTTAAGTATGGTTTAAATTGATATTAATATTACGTGAAGTGTGGTCATATTTTCTAACCTAATATTACAACAATTGATTTGTTCATAGAATTTTAAATTTTTTTTATCATTTCCAATCTCCCACTTGTATTCGGGTGTTTTTTTTACTGGGAATCCTAAATGGTCAATTTGATTTGTACAGCTGTAGTCAGACGTTGATTACTGATTGATTATTATTTTTTATTCTATAAAAACTCTTCATTTTCTTCTTCTCACTCCCATCATTTCACTTCCTCTCTCATATTTTCCTTTATTTTCATCCGAGTTTGAGCAATTCTCAACAACAAACATCATCCTTCAAAAAAAAAAAAAAAAGATAAGTTTCGAAGTATGAAATAGAAAATTCATGTGAAAACACTGTCAAATCTTTTGTAAGAATGCATGTGACAGTATCAAGAGGTTTTTAAGGACAATGGCTTTTGTAATGAGAAATGTTTTTTGGATGATTTTGTTAAGAATTCCCTTCTAGACGAAGAATCATCAAGGTAAGTAAAAATCATTTCATTATCTCATTTCTTCTTCTTAAATCTTTTACTCCTACTTCATTTAGGGTTAGGGTTAGGGCTCAAGTTAGAGGAGAATCAAGCTTGATGATAAAAGATTTAGGATGTTTATAGGAACAATATAAACATCTTAAAAGTTAGCAAGCATCTACAAATATCATGCAAAAACTATATAGGGATAATGGTTTTAAAAACAATTAAAGTTTTCTCGTTACATTTCTACATCTTTCTATAATTGTAGCAATGGAATCATCATCAATTAATCACCAAGCTGTCGCATCCTAAATTGAATTATTGCCAAACCGCCTCCTGAACAGCCTCCTATCACCAAGCCGTCACCTCCTGAACAGCCTCTGCCTCTAAATTTCATTGCTCGTTTATATATTTATGCTTGTTGAACTTGGCTATTCGTTTTCCTTTGTATTTTTACTTATTGAACTTCGATATTTGTTTATATGCTGTAAGTAAAGGTATGTTTAAGCATGCTTTAACTCATGGTATGTTTATGGTCTATTTAAGTATGTTTAAGTATGGTTTGCATTGATATTAATATTACGTGGAGTGTGGTCATATTTCTCAACCTAACATCACAACAACTGATTTCTTTGTGAAATTTTAAATTTCCAATCTCCCACCCACATCCAGTTGTCTTTTTCACTAGAAACCCTAAATGGCGGGTTTCATTTGCATAGCTACAGTCGGACGTTAATCGCTACTTGATTGTCATTTTTTATTTTATAAAAACTCTTCCTCTCACTCCCACTGTCTCACTTCCTCTCCCATCTTTTCCTTTTTGTTCATTCGAGTTCGAGTATTTTTCAACAACATGCATCCTCCTCCGACAAATAAAAAAAAGAAAAAGTTTCAAGATAAGAAATAGAAAATTCATATGGAAACTATCAAATCTTTCGTAAGAATGTATGTAACAATATCATACGAGAGTTTTTCAATGACAATAACTTTCATTACAATGAATGTATTTTGGAGGATCTTCCCAAGAATCCCCTTCTAGACGAAGAATCATCAAAATAAGTAATAATTATTTTATCATCTCAATTCTTCTCAAAAAGCTCACTTCTTTTTCAAATCTTTTACTCTCACTTCATCTAGGATTAGGGTTAGGGTTTGAGTTGGAGGATAATCAAGTTTGATGATAAAAGATAGAGGACGTTTATGGTAATAATATAAATACCTTAAGAGTCAGGAAGTATCTAAAAATATCATGCAGAAACTATACAGATTTCAAAAACGAGAAAAATTTTCTCATTGCATTTTCGCCTCCTCCACCTCCTTATGTAGCTATAATAAAGAAATCATCATCAACTGATCATCAAGCCGCCACATCATGAACTGAACCATCGTTAAGCCGTCTCTTCAACAGCCTCTTATCACCATGCCGTCGCCTCTTGAACAGCCTCTGTCTCTGAACTTGGATGTTTGTTTATAATTATGCTTATTGAACTTGGATGTTCGTTTTCATTTATATTTATGCTTATTGAACTTCGATGTTTGTTTGTATGCTCCAAGTAATGATATGTTAAGGTATGCTTCAACTAATGATATGTTTATAGTATGCTTAGGTATATTTAAGTATGATTTGAATTAATATTAATATTACGTGGAGTGTAGTCATATTTCCCAACCTAACATCACAACTACTGATCCGGGGTAAAAAAAAAAAGGATCGTGTGTGTTTTCCTATCATATGGACCACAAGCGGGGCACATGCCCTCCAGCTTAGTCGGACGCTGCCCTACAATAACTAGGCCATGTAAACAGAACGTCATAATACCCAACATGCACATAGGATATAGCGGCAGTAGAATGATTTTTGGCTCTACAGCAATAGGCAATGTCACGACAATCGCAGTCGTCTATGAATTGAAGCCGTGCCACCTGTAAACCACGACGCTTTACCAAGTTTCTCGAACATGGACGCTGATGTGGCCCAAGGTGATGACAAGCAATGGCGATCTAAGAGACATCTACCCAAACAGGAGCTCATCAGCTCCTAGTCCTAGCCACGCAACGCGGTTAATGTTCTGTCCCAAGCTCGCTCACACAGCAACAAACCAAGACAATCCTATTTTATAGCACTTGGAGAGCAAAGAACACTGGCGAGAATGGAAATCTAAAGGCTGTACGTGCCAATCTAGAAACTGGCGAGAGCCTCACATTATATCGTAAGGAAAGGGCATATCAAAGTGACAGCGTTTGTGTCAAGCGACCACGTCACCATCACTGCTTGAAATCCCTCCCTTGGCCATAATAGCGCCCAGGATTTTGGCTCTCTTTTCATCCTTGAGCTGCCTATGCTTCTCAATAAGGTCTTGAAGTGCCTGACAACCGTATGGTGGAAAGTTGTCACACTCGTTCCTTCATTTCCCGTCAATGATTGTACAGTTCTAGACAGTGTGAACAAAGAATCCGACTTTCAACTATGAAAATTCTTAAAGTCCCCACAAGGAAGACAATGTCTAGTCGATGTAACAAGCCAATCTACGAACCGTAAAAACCTTGACGGAAGAGCAAAGCTCTATCGTTGTGCTGGGCAATCTTCTCACAACATATAAGACAAACACCAGAGAGCCTTCGAAAATAATCTTGATAAGACTTTCTTTAACCACAGCTGAATATAAATCACTTGAAATACAATATTGTCTTTGAAAGTCACTCATGTACCAACTTTACAGCTGGAATACTTCATCTTTATTGAGCCACACCAACACCAAGTACATGAACCATAAAAATTACAGGCTAATCAGGTTGAGAGAATTTGCCTTTTCTTGCAGGGTATCAAGGAGGCTGTCAAAACTCTTTTTGAAGGAATCCACTCCTTCAACTTCAAGCTGGGTTCCAACTTGATTCCAGTCAATTCCGATTTTCTCAAGTGCACTGTAAATACCTTCGGCTTCAGAAACATTCGAATCGATTGTCCTGGATACAATGCCATGATCAACAAATGCTTGGAGAGCTTGGTCAGGCATGGTTGAAACCTGTTAAGATGGTTAATAAGAAAAAATTGAGTTAAAACTAGAACACTACTCAACAAACATACAACAATTTGAGGTGAAGACATGAAATTCTTTCATTTACTAATTTAGTATCTAAAAGAGTGCGACATTACTTAATGTATCCTAAAGAGCGCCAGATAAAAGAGGGGGAAGAAGCAACTAACAGTGTCTGGTCCAATGAGAGGAGCAACATATAGGGTGTCGGGATATGCCGGGTTCTTTACACTAGTGGACGCCCAAAGAACCCTCTGTTTCTTTGCACCTTTCTTTACAAGAGCCTCCCATCTTGGACCAGAAAATTTCTTCTGGTAGAGCTTGTAAGCTAGAGCTGCCTGGGCCACTGCAGCCTGCAGTGATCAATGCATCACAACATGAACATAAATTTACAAACATAACTTAGTTGCATGTCCTGAGAATTTACAAATGGTTGTAGTCATGTACCTTCCCTCGAAGATCAAGAGCCTCAGGTGTTCCAATCTTCTCAAGCATCTTGTCAATGAGGGTGTCCACACGACTGACAAAGAAGGAAGCAACACTTGTAATCCTGGAGAGATCATCTAACCCAGAGGCTTCAAGGCCATCCAAGTATGCATCTATGACAGCTTCATATCTCGCCAATGAAAATATCAACTGCACATGGAAAGAAAAGTGTATTTCATCAGCACAGGGATGGACTCTGTTCTTATTATTGCGTGTAAGGCACTAGCCAAGTAATACAGAAACATTAAGATGCAGTCTGCAAGGTTTTTACTCCAAGGAAATTTTTCCCTAGTTATTTCAGATAATTTAATTCTAAGTGCTGTAACACCCCTCATCAAATTGTCAATACATGTATATCATTAAGCAGAAAGAGAACTCGTTCAGATAGATGTGAGGGGTCAACATTCTAGTGGCAAAAAAAAATGTGAGCGCACACCAATGCATTTAGTGAAGCATCCACCAAAGCATAGGTACATCAGAAAAAGGGAAAGGGTTGGTCAAGGTTAGGCATCCACCATACACTAGAATGCAACACTTTAATTGTTTCATGAGAACTCCAGTCATGCACCCTGCCATTATATACACAGGAACAGCACAGGTAGTACCCACATGCTTCTACTTCCAAACCAATAAAAGAGACCAAAGGCTCCCATGGTTTGAGAGCTCCGTTGACCACCCGTTCTTCAATATACTTTGGGTCCAATATTACGTAAACAGCCCCCATTAGTTAGAATCCTTCAAATAGCACTAGCACAGCATCCATGGAACTTAGGACAACTATCCAAGATGCCATCATTTGGACTTACATATGACGTACTGTCCTACAAATCTAAGTACCCTAATTGATAGAGATGCCATGAACAGAACGACTTACAGTCACATTGACACTGATCCCATTGGAGATGACTTGCTTTATTGAGGGAACGCAAGGTGCTGTGGCAGGGATCTTGATGTAAACATTACGGCGATCAACCACTTTATGAAGATATTTTGCTGCCTCAACAGTCCCTTCTGTATCATCTGCCAGTCTAGGAGAAACTTCAACAGAGACATAGCCATCGCCACCATCAGTTTGATCGTATACTGTCTCAAAAAGCTTGCACGCATCTTGAATATCCTTCACCACAAGCTCCCAATATGCACTCTCAATGTCTTTCCCTGATTGCACAACCTCTCTGCAAAATTTGGCATATATGTATAAAACAACAAGAACAGAAGTAAATCGGCAAAATGAAATAAAAGGATCAAAGACAATCAAAGACCAGGCCACTAGGTACAGTCAATGGTTCTAAAAAACATCCCAATAACAAGCACCAAATTAAAGAACACAGGACAAGACACAGATTTGAGCAAGATCTTCTTAAGTCGGTGAAGCAGATCCAAGTTCGAGATGACTAAAATGACATCTCAATTTCCAGACTCCATTGTACTCAAGCTTTGAACTTAACCAAAATCTCCATTTAGAAGAGTCACTAAAAAATAACAATATCTGCAGCCTTTGAAGCTTTTTGCGAGCTTTTTGTTAAAATGATAGGTTTCGAGCAACTCCCACGCAACTCCTTAGGTTTATTTACCCTTCAGTAACAGGTAAAACGGGGAAGAGCTACATACCTGAACTGATCATTATAAGCATTTGAAGATGATATTGCTTTCTGGAAAATCTGCAAATTGATTTCCATATGTCATCAGCAAGGACAAAAACTAATAAGAGAACAACCAAAATACTGTTATCATCATCAACTTTTCACGGTTTCATTCTTTTAATTTGTTATGCAAATTATCAACACTTGCAAGGAGGGAAAATTTCTGACAAGTGAGAACACAGTTAAAAGGATGGCAATCGCTCCAATTACCGCAGGGTTGCTCGTCACCCCTCTAACGCCGCTCTCGATCAGGGGGATCAGGTCCGTCACGGGTCTGCAGAGGTTGTCGTACCAGGGGCTCTGGCCTTCCCGCTCGTACAAATCATGCAGCGTGGTTCTCTTGACCACGCCGCCGTTCGCGCCATTCTGAGAGCACGTGACCCTGCGACAAGAAAGGATAATATACTCTCAGCGACAGAGCAGCTCATGCAAAATCCAACCTATCCCCACCGCCACTTTCCGAAAGCAAAAGAATTCGAAATGCAGAAATCATAGATTCACCGTAAGGTAAGCATCAGAGCATCCTAATAATTAAAAAAAAAATTGAAACTTCAGGACATCTAACACAAATTCCAAACTCCAAACTGATAACGCTCCCTCGAAGAGTCCATCACCCGCGTGGAGAGAGCCGGCTCACTGATGACGTCCGGTTATCAAAACCAACGAAGTAAAAACCAAAAAACTTGATCGAGCAGCGATAGCCGAGATCCACGGCGAAGTCGACGAGATCGGCCACTTCATCGTAAAACCGCACACGGGATCGGACCACGCGTCGACAGCAGAAACGGAGGGGAAAACGAATGAATCAGAACGAGGGAGGAGAGACGGATCACGAGCGCAGCCAACACGGAGGCACGCATTTCACGAGGGGGGGAGAAGACTCACACGAGCGAGCTCCGGGAGGGGCGGTCGCGTTTCACGGACAGCCCGGAGGCGGCGGCCAGGGAACGGAGGGCGGTGCGGGACTGGACGAAGCAGAGCGGGCGCGGCGACCGGGGCTGGCCGGTCGAGGACCGCAGCGAGGAGGAGGGGCCGGGGCTGGAGAGCTTCGAGATCGTAGCCATGGCGGCGAGGGAGGGAATTAGGTGAGGCGAGGCTTTTCGTATTGCGATAGGAACGAACGACGACGCAGGAGCGAGAGAGGGAGAAAAAGCGAGGAGAGGAAGACAAGGAGGTTGGTGGAGGGTGGGGGAGGGGGATGATAAAGTCACCCCCGGGGGATCCGTCGTACTTATACGCAACGGATTGGGGAGGAGAGACGGACGCGCCACCTTTCGGGTTGACCCAACGGGCAGGTGGCGAGAGGGATCGCCACTATTTCCCCCTCCCCCGCCCTTTTTTTTTTTTTATTTTTATTTTTTATTTTTATTATTTTTTTGATTTTTTTGATTTTTTTTTTTTTTATTTCGTGTGAACATTCGGTGGAACGTTTTTTTGTCCTTTTCTCGGGTGTCATGCTGGATCATTGCTGATGCGCGAGCGGCGGATCAGGTCGATGACCTTTCTTTGCCATTTTTCGCTCCGATTAGTTGGATAAATATAGTGCTTATCTGTCCCGGAGTTAATTAGACGCTAATAAAATCTATTTTTTTCTCCAGATATGAATCGAGAGCACATCCTTAATTAGGTTTTCACGGTTCGGTTTCAACGGGATTTGCTAAATTTATAAAAGAGACACTATATTCGAGGAAAAAAAAAGAAAGAAAAAGAGACTTTCGAGGACCGAGTCGGATTCATCATTCGCGCCAAGTCAGGTGAAAGTCAAAAAATGAAGAAAAAAAAATCTCCGAGCGGATTTGCCATTTTTATGGGCTACTAATGAAAATCTAAAAAAAAATGAAAAAAAAAAAATATATATATATATATATATATATTTTTTTTTTTTAATATGAACGGCTCTTCAAATGCAACCATCGCATGAAATTGAACAAGAGGATCAGGGTGACGTCCGAGGGTAAGGCAAAACGGATGGGGACAAGGAAAAGACTTTCGGATGTTGCGAGTGCACACACGGAAAGGATGCGGAAGATAAGAGGAATTTAATGCAGGACGATGATGGTTGGAATATGCTCGATCACAGATAAAATTTAAAATCGAATTCTGCATGTCGTGTTCAGACAGTTGTAGAGAAAACTGTATTACGGCCGTGTTGGGATCATTTTCAGGTATGAAAATCTCGAATGTTCTAGGCCGACGTAAACAGGGTGTGTAAGATCGCCCAAAAACTAGATCTGACGTGATGATGGAGGTAAGAGTATATATAACCACATCATATCGATGGTCACGAGCACAATCACATCGAGTTTTTAATGGACATATGGACGGAATATTCAGGTCATAGATATACTAATTTAAGGGTATCGGTATGATAAAAAGAAGTTAAAAAAGTGTTTAAATTTTGACGAAACTATTCGATGAGAGAAACCCAACACAACCTGTTGACGAAATTCATGGAAACTCTCCTCAAAGAAACAAGTCCTACCAAGGTTTCCAAAATGAGAAGATGGCAAAAGCAAGATGACCCTATAGCAACTCAGATCAGACCCCATAGCCGACAACAGATTGGCAAAGGAGAGGTCTTTGAAATGCAGTTCACCATGGGTTGGGAACTTCAGATGCACCCAAATTTTGTTGCCCCATCACCCAACGATTTTGGGTGTATTTATTCGGGCCGTGTGAGGTGAGCTAGTGGTCAAATTAGCCAAAAAGGAAAATGAGATTCAGTCAACGCCTACCGGACCTTCAATCCTTCATTTCAAACGAGCCCTATCAAGAATGTGCAGGCAGGGCAGGCTCCGTTTTTGCATGAAATGCTGTACTGCTACTACCTTTGGATCTTGGTCGCCATTGATTTGTTTAATGACCAGGAATCAAAGCTTGTGATGTCTGTATAGAGGCAGCAAATTGTCCGCGTCCTATTCTGTGTGCTACCTACCAGAAATAATAAGAGAGAGAGAGAGAGAGAGAGAGAGTGGGTGGGACAGTGAAAGCATTAGTTTATGTAGATAGATCTTGGAGAAGTTGAAGAGAGGGAGGCCAAATGTTGAGGGGTCAGTGGGGTTAGATAGCAATTTGGCCTGTCCTTTTGTCTTGAGAGAAAGTTTGCTTAATCATCCACTGACCTTGACCCTCTTTGCACCTCAAGAGATGCTCTCAAGTCACTTCACTGATCTTATTCATCCACTGTTTTCTTTTCTTGCTGCTTCAGCTGTTGGTATGGTATTGTATCATTTCTTTTAAAATATATATATATATAGACACACACACACAGTAAGATGAAGTCATGTCATCCTTACTTTCTTTTTATAAGTAAAAGGATGAAGATGAGCGAAAGGTGTCAATGGATAGCATCAATACTCGGTCTGATTTATAACTACTGTTCATTTTGGGCGAGCCTGTCACTACTACGCACAGTAGGATTTTTAAGATGAAGTAGTGACCGGGGGTGGGGGATTCAAACTAGTGACAAGAGAAACTCCAATCTACATAAGAGTAAATTTCATCGGATTCGATCCTACTTGTGGATTTTGGTGGGGAAATTCCCCACCTATACAGGAGAGGCCTAACTGCAGCATCCAAATTAAGGTAGGAATAGAATTCAGCGACCGAAGATGGAACCGAAGCAGCACTGCCACTCGGGGATCAGTCCTCCGACCGAGTTGGACGGTCGAGGGATCACAACGCTCAGCTACCATTGTTCTTGCATTGATACGATATCATCAGTACAAGAATGAGAAAATACAACTCAACTTGTTGATGTTCTCAATTCAACAAAGCTAAGTTCATCTTCAAAACAAAAGCCGGGAGAGGCCATTTGACATGGGCCATACACAGCATTTTACGCGAGTAGATCATCACTCCAGTAACGTTCAATGCTACTTGATTTCTAAGACAGGCACAAACATGTACAGGTCTTGAAAGCTGCCAGAAGAACGGGATGGAGCCATCTACAAACGTGGGGGCAGAGAAAGGTGGCGGCCCAAATTCAAGGAACTTCGCCCGAGCCCGAGCTCGAGAAGAAGCAAGAGATCCAGCAAGAGGACGAAGGAGCTCACCAGCATTCATCTTCCAGAACTTTTTGAAGATCTCAATGAATTTTTAGCCTGCACGCTCGACACGAAAAGATACGCGAGTACCGTGTAGCCGCTCGAGGGGACTCGCCGTTCTTGCTACGTCAAAGATCAGATCACATTCCATGACGCGTTCGCAGGGACAAGAGCCCCGGCCGAGGGAATGATCGACTTCAGGCTCTACAACCAAAGTCCAAACCGTCGTCTCCTACTTAAAATCGTGGCGGCAGAGAAGGGTCGCGGCCCATATATAAGGAACTTCGCCCGAGCCGAAGCTCAAGAAGAAGCAAGAGATCGGCAAGAGGACAGAACAAAGGAATAGCCGCCTTTATGTGTAGCTGCTCAATTGGACTCTCCGTTCTCGCATCATCAAGATTCGATCGTACTCTCAGATGCATCGGTCCATTGCTGGGACGAGGGCCGCGGACAAAAGAACAATCAACTTTAGGCTATACGATCAAAGTTGAAATTGTTATCTATAATGCGATCCCACATTTTTAAGGATATAGTTTTTCAAATAAAAAACTTATCCTCCGGCATTGACCCATTATTTTTTTTTTAAGTGACAGTAATTCCATGGTTCGATTTTCACATTCATACCTTCTCATGACAACCGTCCATTAAGAAACCGTCTTGATGGGAGGCAATTTATAAATGACGTGATTCATTTATGTAAAGGAAATCACAAGGTCTAACATAAATTTTCTCATTACGCAAGGATTGAGTTAGTAGAGTGTGCCCTTAATTCCTTTGAATTTTCATAAATTTCCGACGAATGCAAACTCGAACAATAACTGAAGGTCTATTTTATTTTTGATCCTGTTTTCCTCATATGATTCTAATCTATACTTGAATTTTGTTTCAATGGGTCATTAGAATTGCTAGTTTATATCTAACAGAAACATCATCTCCTACACAAAATCCAGAAGATGACCGCCTTGTCTTTCCCTGGAGATCACAGAAGAAAGGCACGTTGTTAGTTTCATGTGGGGAAAAGGGAGACTGGACCAAATTTAAGACTGTGACATCACCTCCTGCTCCGTGTTTTTTTTTTCTTGGTCAGTCCTACTCTAATCCTATTCTAACACTCACTCTCAGACTTTTGCCCTGCATCCTTGCAGGGCGTGGGAGTCGAAACCCACTCCTAAAATAAAATTTGCCCCACCCCAATCCCCCCAACCTCCCCCTTCTCCGTTGACTATATGCTGATCTCTGTTTTACCAGCCACGCCCGCTACGTTGAATAATCTTGTCTGAGCCTTATTATAGTGCACGGAAACTTGGCGGGACGGTCTTCCCGTCCAGTTCGCTGCAATGGAAGCCCTCCACGTGGCCAATAAACTCAAAGTTCCTGCACTATGACATGTGTCAATAGCCCCAGAGCTACAGTTCATGGTAGTTGAAGTTTTGCCGGAATAATTCCCACGAAATATCTTTTTCCGAAAGTAGTTCTTTAGCTTATATTTAAGGAAATCAAGGTTCTGTGCTAATTCAGGAAAGTGGATATCTCATGCAAAAGGGGACTGATTTCTTTGATTCAAGCAAAGCTGTACAAATTTCAAACCAAGATCTAAGAATTACAAACTCAATGACGTAACAGGATACAAACAAACTATGCCGGAACTCAATCGACGACATACTTGAGAATATAAAATAAAACATCGAAATTCAATTAATGACACGACATTAAGATAAATATATGCGTCGAAATTTAATCAACAACTAAATCATTTCCTTGTATCTGAAAATTTTTTCCATATTAATAGGAAGGCAGCTTAATTTGAATGAATTATAATTTTTCTTCCATGATCGATCTGTATAAATATTAATAACTCTAAATTGGACCAGTTTCTCATCAACAAATAAGTGCTTGGGTCAAAAAAAAATCCTCCCTAATGGAGAGATAGTTGGAGAGGAACCAAATCAAGAAGCCACAATTAGGGAAATTTAAATTACAGGATGGGAAAAATAATTGAAAGATAACATTTTGTTGGATTTGCGCGGGTTCCAAGTGGTGATATTTATAATGATTAATGGTAGCTTTTTGACGGTTGTTGACAGTCACAATCTCCCGTGTAACTCCTACAAATTATCTCCATGTTCCTAAATTTCACATGTACAAACTGCTCAATGACTTGGTCTCTTGTGATTAGTGTATACTCCATGATCTTTCTTTCGGTAACTACCCTTTTTTAAAAAGGTGTCTTTGACTTCAACCAACCCATTGGACAACTTGGTCTTCAAACAATCCCTCCAAAATTGTGCACCTAGTCTCAATTGATCTATCAATTGACTTGGTTCTCAAATGGTAAGTATTCCCTCCAAAACTATGTGCCTTTAGTCTTATCGATCTTAAATTTCAGAACAACCTATGGACATTCTTTTAACAAATATTGCTAATATTCATATTAGCAACTATCTATGATTCATCATCATATTTCAACAACTGAACACGCGGCGCCAATGGGTACCACTACCAATTGATATATATCAATCCCCATACTCGTGGATAAGTTAGCACACTTGTATTAATACCCACATGGTATGCACATGATCATCTATACCATTCTCATGTAATGTTCACGAGCTTGTGCTAGACAAGTCATAATTTGGGTGCCGACGGTAGTTGAATTATATTGAGGAGAACTTTCTCATGAAGAATCCATGAAAAAAAAAACTTTCCGACTACACTTTTCGTGATCTTCCCAACTCATTTGAAAACGGCGCGCCCGTTTCCTTGCACGGCAAGCGACTTCATCCACACTTCGAAAGCTTCTCTCTTGTCACTCATGGAGAGCAAGAAGCATAAGCTGTGGTGATCGGTACTCCAGAATGAGTCATGGCCATCTCATCCGCTGCACTTCGTTTCGCTGTGAGAAATTTCGTCTCGTCCTAGTCACAATTCTTGTTTTTTTCCGACTCATTTGTTCATCCTCTACATGCGGAAAGAAGATCACACGATAAACCACTGTGCCCTCCGCCCTTCCGGCTGATTCTACCGTGGAATTCGAAGGCGAAAAGTGATTCAATTTGCCCTAACGAAAACCATAAATTTCCAGTTCTTGAACATGGTTCTTGAGGGAAAGTACTATTGATTTACCTATCTCGATAAAAAGCCTAGCCACCCTTTGACTTCGAGTGTGTTCCAAAACTGATAGGTGAAGGCTCTTTTTTGGGGTATAAACGAGCCAAACATCCAGTCAAGACTGGTTCTTATCCAAGTGGAATTTCTTAATACATCTAGCATTTCTCTTTTATATTTTGTGCAATCTTGTACACGTCAGCGGCATTATTAGTATTTGTGACTACATCATCCTTCATATATAACAAGAAATTAAGTCACTTTGCAAGCGATATCACTCTAATCCATAATTTGCTCATAGTCAATGCGCGACCCTGTCCATACGACCAAGAATGTTCATCAGATGGACTAGGTGATGTCCTTGATTGTCCCATCTTGGCAGCTTAATTAGTTCTTTGGCGCGATTGAGTTACTCTAGGTGAGCATGTTCACAGGACTAAATTCGGGTCCTTGACCTTCCACGATTTGGCCCAAGGGAGGCGACCACAAGCGAAGGAATGCATCGCGCATTATGAGTAGCTAGTAGGGCCTTTCGCAGCCCAAATATATTCGATCCAATTAAAAATTATTGGTATGGAAACTATGATTGGTTCTTGATCCGATCCGGTATCAAGGTACAACTGGAAACCGAACTAATTCCCTAAAATTGAAACCGGGAACTAGACCGGACTAGTCCAATCCATTGAAACCGAACACTTTTTTCCCCATTACTTTTTTTCAATTGGACCAACAAAGTATTTACTTCATACTTTACTAATTTTTTTTGAAAAAATAATTAATAAAAATATATATTTAGTTGATCCGGTTCGATTCCTCTTTAGATTCAAGAACTAGACCACCCGGACACCGATGCCACTTTTAGAGACCGAGAACCAGACCAACACTCTCGGGAACCAAATCAAACCAACCGATTTGGTCCGGTCCAGTCCAGACAATTCCTGATTCGAGTGGTTTATTTTGCACACCCCTCACGAAAACTCTCATATGATTCCCCAACCAATAACTTCGATTCATTATTGAGTCATGAAATTGTAATTCAAGACAAGAGTGAGACATTTTGAACAAAAGAACATGAATTATGACACTTACATCAGAAAAATATGAAGGTCGTTATCCGCCCGTCGGTTTGGCTCAGTTTGCGAGTTCGGCATGGAATGCCGAAATTAAAACCGAAGCAGAGTCGCCGATTTCGCTATTTTCCAAATCAAAACCAAACCAACAAATCGATAGATTGAGAATTTCAGGCCAAATCAGTTTGGTTCGTTGATTTCCCTGGGACACCATCGGCAGTCTAGTCGGAGCGCTAACTAAAGATGGAGTCGGTTTTTTTGGTATAGTTTCTGCCTTCTTGTAGAAAGTATAGAAGAAATTCGCTCTCAATTCTATACATCTTATGTACCATGCAAAATGATGTGCGGAACGAAAAGCTCTGACGAGAGACGACCTTGTCACCATGGTTTTAGATCCCCGACCGGGCCGGCCGTCCAGTTCAAGACCTTTTCGCCGGGCTTCAGGTAAACACTCCGGTGGTGCGGCAGCTTGCGAGCCAGCCCGTTGAGTATCTGGTGGAAAGCGTCTCCTGATTGAGCGGGTTGAGGGAACAGCATCGCCCGTTTCATCGAAGGATTGGCGAGCAGCCTCTGCTTTCTCAGGATCACTTCCGGAGAAATAGATGTCAGGATCGTGTCTAAGTTGGGGACGTCTTCCTCGGCGACGAAGACTCCGATTTCCTCCCATGGAATGGCGTCCGCGAAGGGCAAGACGATGTCGTCCGCTATGATCACGGGGATGCAGCCGAACACGACCGCCTCCACGAGCCGAGGGCTCCAGGGGGCCCACCCCAGGGGGCACAAGCAGAACACGGCCCGTTGCATGTCTTCGTAGTATGTGGTCGGATGGTCGGTTGAGATGTCAAAGAGAGGATTGTCCTTGAAGTTCTCCCAAACAGCTGCCCTCGCTCCTCTATTGGTCAAACCAAAGGAAAGTTCAAAAGCAACGCTCACACCAAACCATGATAAAGGACAGCTCATAAGGGAGTAACAACACCTAAAAATCGAATCGACCTCAAATCACTCCGTAAAATTGTGAAAAAGAGAACTAGATTTGTACCTTGCATAGTAGCCGCCTTCAGGGTCATTGTTCACGTCATAGAATAAGCCACGGAAGTACACGAAGATGGAACGAGGAGTGTCTTGAGGAATCAGGTGAGCCTGCATTTTCTGAGGAGGGGCAAAAGGAGGAATCGTTATTGAACCATCCTTCAAGCACACATGGTTCCTCTGTCCAAAAGTCTGGACTAAAGTAGCACGCCGGTGTAATGACAGAATTCCACGCTCGATAGCTTTCTCTTCCTGCATAAAAAATTCCCAGCAACAACCATAGATGTGTCTTAGCAAAGACCAAGTCACCCACTGATCTTACAAGTTCACGAAACGCCAATCTACTTAGAATAAAACAATGTGTAGAGGATTTCCAACCGGATCATATAAAGACAGCTACAAAAAAACCGAGATAAAGGATAGACCTCCATCAGCCTCATCTCTGTTTCATTCTTCTTAGTGTCAAAAACAAGGGTGAAGCTGATGAATTATTAATATCAGAATTCCTCATTCACTATGTATACAGATCAGGTCAACTAAATCTCAATTGAACATAAATATCATCGACATTATAAGAGCTGGGACTTCATATTGTCTATTTCTTTCTTCAAGCAAAAATTAAAAGGCTTCATTTGTCATCCAACATCCAAGCACAGCATTCTACAGCAGGAATGTATAGACAAATTTTTACCTGATAATGAAAGCAGGCTCCAAAATCATGTGGTACAACAAAGAAATGATCTGCCCCTTCTGTCCGATTCCAATATGGCCAATTTGAAGAAATGAGTTGGATCGCGCTTCTCATCATTCTAGGAGATTTGAAGGGTAATGGCAAGCCAGTGGGTGTAAGATCACAGGTGGTGTAAATAGGGGTATAAAACCAGTCTGCTTCCTCCGGATTAAGAGTGCGAACAGCGCTCGATAATAGGAATCTATGCATAAAGATTTCAGCAGCAAACATGTGGTTGAGGCATCGAGGGTCCTTCTGGAGGAGTTTTTTGTTGTATTTGATCGGAAGCTCGTAAACATACACTTTCAATCTTCCCACTGGATTATCCTCAAGGACATCACCAGCGCTTCCTGCCAATCATCATCCAAAGCACAAATAAATTCCCAGCTCTCTCAGAAATCAGCCATCTCACATCCATGTGAGAGTCCAAGGACCACTGATCTTTACAAGATTTTAGCGACCAAAGTCTCAGGTAAAAGCAGATTCACAATCGACAGCACCCAGAAAACAGAATAACGTCCCCAGTTTATATCGATCAGTTCATGCAGTCAAAGAAGCATTCTTCGACAATTAGAAATGTATCAGGGCCTAATACACAGTTACCCTCCATAAAAGTAAATCCTACCAGGCAATCTATAATATATATACAAATATATGAGCATAATAACTCTTATCCGACAGGATTATCGCATCAAACTGCCAAATTAGAAATGTTACTTCATGCACGAGCCAAAAATTGTTCAAAAACACTATTCATGCTCCGACCTCATGAAAAATCAATGTCTGATCTCTCTTATCTTCACCAAAAAAAAAAAAAAAAAAAAAATCAATGTCTGATCAGCAACATCCTCCAAGAGATGTAGGAGAAATGGTTCAAGTGATGAATCATCTAGTCCTATGCACATTACATACGATGCATCTCATCCACAGAGGAACACAGTCAATCAATCATCTGTTATGTCTCCTGTCCCTGCTCTCAACACCCTGCGTCTGGGACCACCTTTAGCTCAACATTTTCTAGCCTTCCCCCAACATCAAATACCAATACTCATCAGCCGAAGCTCATCTTTCAACCGAATAACGACAACAACACATCACGCAGGACACGACCAAACTCAAGCACGCATTCAAAAAACCATCCAGGGGATCATCACCTGAAATCCGCTCCGTGTGCGGCCTCTGCTCCGCGCCAAGACTCCCGGCGAGCGCGTGGACGAGGGCCACCGCGAAAACCCACGACCAAGTCCTCATCTTTCGAGCTCCAACCCAACCCGGGGGGCCAAAATCGAAATGGGTCGCGAGCGTTAGGTGAGGAGGAGGACCCTGGATCAAAGGGTCTTATATGAAGAAGTTGGTCATCAGCACGTATTATCGGTGGGACGTCAAGAGGAGTAGGGGGGCAGTAGTTGAGGGGTTACCTTAGAGTTTAGTCTTCAGTCCCCAACGGGGAGAGACTTTCGGAAGGAATATGAAATGGAGGTTTCCAGGTCAGGGCGGATTGATGGGGAGAGCTCGAGGGGGGATTTTGCTTGAAGAAACAGAGAAGGATGGAGGATGGCGTTGTTCGGAACGAAGCTTTGTTTTTTTCAAATGGAACCAACACGTTTTCAAAAAACTTAGGGGGGTTTTTCTGCGTGAAAGCTGTGTTTCTTTTGCCGGTTCGATGGCATGTCCATCTCATCATCGGCTCCGACAAAGGATTAAGAAAATACAAAATCGTCTGATTAGAATCGAGCATGTTCTAGGCTCAACGCCTTTACTAACGTACAAAGGGAGGGATTTTGCATTTAGCTTTTTCTTTCCTATTTGGTAGAATTTGTTAATGAATGATCTTAAATTGGATGGTTTTTTTTTTTTTTTCTAATACTGAATTCATGCACTTACTAATTGTATCGACGAAAAATAGATTAAAATTAGAGTTGAGATAATGTTTCCATATATGGCCATTATATGGCTCATTTACTTTGTCTCCGTATTCATAATGCGTCGATGGTGTGGTTGATTTAAAATTACGTGTAAATTCATCGCATGGCATTTCAATAATCTTAAATTGATGGAATTTGTTAATGAATAATCTTAAATTTGATGGTTTTTTTTTTAATAATGATTCCTTATTAGTTATATTGACGATAAATAGATTAAAATTAGAGTTGAAAGAATGTTTCCATAAATAGCTCCTATATGGCTCATTTACATTGTGTTCATATTCATGATGTGTTAGTTGTGTGATTAGTTTCAATTGCGTCACGTGACGTTTGAATAATTTGTTTAGAGCGATTTTAAGTTGAATATCGAGTCATATAGTGAAATATATGATCCTTTTTAGTTGAATGTTTATATACATGTTTATATACATGTATATATATACACATATATATATTTGTGTGTGCGTCAATGGCATTAGGAGGAGAGCACATTCCACGCCGGTGCTTTAAAAAATTACAAGATGCCAAATTGATGGAGAATAATGGAAGGAAGGGAGAAAGTAGGCAAGGTGAGAGAGTGGTTGAGAGAGGTATAGAGGGGGAGAGAGAGTCAAAGAAAGGGCGTTGGAAGTTGGCATCTAATCTAATAAACAATTACTGACCAAAAAAAATAATCTAATAAACAATTATAACTCGAGTTTTTTATATGAGGCGTTTTATAAGGGAAAAACATGGGTGGGACGGCCTGTGGCCCTGTCATACAATGTGTATTTATAGTTTAATATTTTTCAAATAAATAAATAAAAATGAAAACTACATAGAAAAAATTCTAGTGTTTTGCCGTGTTTTATTTAATATTTTGTCCATGCGTAATGTGCTGTTTTTCTTGTTAGTATCCATAATTTGAGCCCATCTATGTTTTGCTGTTTACAAATTTTATACGTCGAGAGAGAACAACTAACAGAAAGCATCTCTTAATTAATTATTCGATAATTTTATATGGCAAGATAGAATAACTAACAAAAAGCATCTCTTAATTAATTATTTGATAATTATATCAAGAGCCCAGGTCGTGCGTCGAGTCCTCGCCAGGCCCAGCCCATTCATTGTTGGGTCTCAAGGAAATGGTCAGCCTCGCCCAATGGGCCAACAAGGAGTCCAAGTCACTCCATGTTCTAGCCGAGATGTCGGCCCACCGAACCGGTTGACCGCTTTTAAAAAGGTTGCAAACTCAACGTCAGTTCATGACCCACTTGGGTTTTGATTCGGGTCTTGTCCTATCTACAAGATCAGTAGAGTATTTCGTAAGCTTGAAACCAACCTATTTGGGCATAGGTTTAAAGATATTACTTGCATGGACAATAACTTAAGAATTTAAGTATCAAGAGACGTCGCTTTAACATGACGTTCAAAGTTGTCGCTTTAACATGACGTTCAAAGTTCTAGATCTAAGTGACGATGCATATATTTTTTTACTAGGCCGTCGCCAATGTTGACCAAATTGGGTCCTCCCCATGTGGTAGCTGCTTTTGAAAAGCTTGAACTTGAATATACATATGTGAAAATCAACTTTATCTCTTCAACTTTGCAAGGGATCAAGAAGAACATTATAAGACATTAGCGTTGGATATGTACATCAGATATCAGATACGATCACGAACTGATCCGTAGAAAATTTGATTAACTTACAGAAGATCAATGCACCATGCCAAATGAGTGGACTAAAATGTGTGTTTGATGAAGTTTGTAAACATGTCCTAGTTCTTCTGTTGCAAGGGCGGTTTGGGTTTCCATCGTCTGGTTGATCCCATTTGGGCAGAAACGGGTGTGACGTTCATGGTCCATGCGCAGCATGTAAACACCGCTGAGGAGATCGACTAGGAATCATCGCCGGCGAGTGGAACCTGGAATCAAACCGGCAAGGGTCGTGTTTTGCTGATCAAAGAGCAGTTCCAGATGAGATGGAAGATGCATGTGTGTGGTTAGGGATTGGCGGTCAAGGGTTGACTTTGATCTGAGATACCCATTAGGTGAATGGTGAAAATTTAGGTGACCGTCTCTTGGGGTTTGGGTTTTCCTTATTAAAATTAGATTATATTGTATTAGATTAAGAGCTAGTCATTGGAAGGTTGTTGGCAAGTCAACGTCCCTCTTTGTTCATCACAACTCAATGACTTGTCCCATACTAATTTTTAGAGTAGCACCTAGCGCAATGATTTTATTTATTTTTTCGAACAAGAAAAGAGGTGACTCATTCATATGTGACTGCTACCCCAATCAATTAGGTCTCGATTAGCCGGTACGACGTGGGGTCTAAGCCACTTAAATGGGGAAAAACCTACTTGAGTTAATGTGATGGGTAGATAATTTTCAAGAAAATTGAGGTCATACCAAGGGTATGTCTCTAGGTAGATAGGTCATGGCAAGATGCCGAACGATTCCTACTTCTCTGATTGTGTAGAAAGAACTTTTAATGGTGATTCATAGGGCACCGAAAAAAAGCCCAACTCTGTCCGAACCAAATCAGGAGAACTTGCAAATTAAGGACGATCACTAATTGTTGGAGTAGGTTATATTCGGGTCGGGCCCCACTCGGGCTACTTGAAACGCACCACCTTCATGTGTCGGTGCCGACCTGACCCGAACCGTTGCCAACCCAAGTGAGTAGGCCAGAGTATGGCATGGAATCTCCTCTAGCGTGTGGATATCCCTCTCCAATTATCCAGGCACGGCCTCACTGGGCGAAGAGTTCTCGTCCACACATTCGCTCGACTGACCAAGAAGACGGCCCACATGTATTCATTGTCGCTCAGTGTCGTAATGAATGACAGCTACCAATGTACCATAGAGCGCACAGGCTATAAGATATTGTCAATTAGTGTCGCATTGGATGACAACTACCAATGGACCATAGATTGCACAGGCCATAAATTATTGTCATTTAGAGTCCCTCTAGTTCGCAAAAAAACGAATAATTGGAAATACATTTTCATAAAAAAAATCGCTCCTATAATTTTGTAAAGATGAATATATGAAAAATATTTTCATTGTCCACGAAGATATGTGAATATAAATTATTGTTGACAATGAAAACTTTTTTCATTGACTAATTATTTCAAATTATGCAAACTATCATTTTAAGATTTTTCCTTTTTAAACCATTCATTTCCCACGACAGAGACATAGCTTTGGATTCCATTTATTCTATGAAAAATAAATAACTTGGAAAATACATTCCTAAATCGACTGCTCGTATAGTTTGAAATAATCGATGAAAAAAGTTTTCATTATCAATAACAATTTACGTCTAAACTTTTATGTCAATGATGAAAATACTTCTCGTTTGTTAATTTTGTTAAGTGAAACGAGTAATTATTTTTTTAGAAAAATATTTTTCAAATCATTCATTTTTCACACAACAAATGGATCTTTGTATCAGATCAAGACATGCATTTCTATTAAATTGTGTCGTATTTCTTAACATACAATTCCATAACAGTTATATAGTTCATTGTTGTATTCGCTATATAATGAAATTGACAGAATTATTGTAACATTGAGAGAAGAGTTGCCAAAAGAAAATGTTGGAATTTGCAGTAATTGCGAATTTCACCACTTAAAAACTCGTTCAAACCAATGTTCTATCTTTGGTCGAACAAAAACTCATGTTTTCTTATCGAGCAAAACGCGCAAATTCTAGCCGCAAGCAAAACTAGTGCTCAAGATATCAGAAAGTCGCCGATCAGAATTGCAAGGATGTGTATTTAATCTCAATTTACATTTAAAGAAAAGATTCCCATGCCCCCCTACCGAACTCGAATTTGTATGATGGATCAAGTTTATCGCAACCGTAATTCGTACATATTAGGAAATCCCACTTCATTAATATGTAGAGCCCCACAAGAAAGGCACAAATTTCCCAAAGAGGAGGGGGACAATCCCAACAGAAATTGCCAAAAAACAATATCCCGTTGACTTTTCTCTCCCCCAACCAAGCAGTCTAGAAGAAGTCAACGAAAGACTTTTGGGTCCGGCACTCCGCACCGTCAAAAACGAGCGACGACGGATCTTGAATTTCGCAGACCCGAAAATGCCCCTAGACTTTTACTATCAGGCGGCGGAAAAAGTCTCATTTTCAATTTCTAAACCCTTGTCTCTCACCATAATTAGATCCGTAAAGTATACGTAACGGAATTTTTCCTTAAATTTCGATGACGGAAACTCGTCTGCCTATACATCATTTTAAGTCCAAAAAAAAAATTAAAAAAAAACCCTTTCGCCTTGCTTTTCACCCGTGTTTTCTTTTTTTTTTTTTTGGTTGTGAACTTTTCATGAGCGTTAATAATGTCTCTTTTTAAATCACTGGGGTAAACCCCAATGGCTACCCTTCCAACATGGAAAGGGGAAGTGAGGGGTTCGAATTCTCACATTTTCAAGGGAGGTTGGAGTGATGACGATTTAGTTTCAGGAATGAGTTTCGATTCCCACGCCCTGCAAGGAGGTAGTGCAAAAGTCTGAGAGTGAGAATTCGAATAGAAGTAGAGTAGAACCGACAAAAAAACAAAAATCCCTTTTAACACTTTTCCACGATTGTGAAAAATTAGGTATCAAAATATCACCGTGTTTGGTTGTCCGTACTTTATATGTATCTTCTCTTTATTTTCCGAACTTATAACAAGTTACAAAAAATAAATTAATTTATATTTTTTATAGTCGCATTAGTAACTTGAGGAGGAATTTTCATCTTACTCCAATTCGGAGCATGTTCGTTTACACCGGAGCAAAAGCATCATGTTTCAGTCAAAATTTGGAATAGTTGTTTGAGTTTTCTAGAAAATCACAAAAGAAATTTACATTTGAATTTGGGTATCGTAAAATTTTCGAGATTAAAAAAGATAAAAAAAGTCAAAATACGCGAGTCGAAAGATAAGTCAATCTAGTCAGGCCGCAATACAATTGCAGAAATTATCATGGAGGAGAAAAACTAAGGAAAAAGAGAGAGAGAGAGAGAAGTCTGTTGCCTCGCATCGTTTTAACAAGTCATTATTAATAAGCGTATACGAAATACTCATTAATAAAATTTTATAATTCTTATAAAATATAATTAACAAGTCTCTCGACAGCACTATTTAAATATTATATGTATATTTATTTATTTGTCTATATAACAAATTGGCTGACGGTTTCGTGAACGGAATCTACAAATTCCGTTATATTCGGCAGCCGCGGGTCGGTCCACCGGCTCAACTGCATTGCATTTAAACCCGTCTTCGCTCGGTCATTAATAATCTCCTCCTCCTCCTCCTCCTTCTCCTCTCTATGGCGGACACTGCAACTCGACCGATTCCTCCGATGATGGAGTTCTCCGGCGAGGCTGCGGCCGGCGGAGCGGCGGCGGCGGCGGCGGCGGAGGAGGAGGCGCCGTCGCCGTCGGCGTCGGCGGAGATCAGCGAGGTCGAGAAGAGCAAGATCGGCATCATGCGGGCCGTCGTGGAGCGGGACGACCCTTCCGCCAAGGTCCTTCCTTTCTTCTTTCCACCCCCCTCCTCCCCGAATTCCTCGTCCCGTTTCCGTCGCCTGCTCTTCTCCTTTTGCGATCGCGCGGGCTCTTGAAGCTTGCATTCGAGTCTTCTTGCTAGCTTGGATTTTTGCTCTCCTAGATCTTCGGACTGCGCTTTTGGATGTCGTTGGATTCGGAGAGTGAAATGCGAGCGAGGGAAGTGAGCTGACGTTGCTCTTCTGCTGTCCTTAAACTAGAAAGCAAGAGATTGACTGTGATTTGAGTCGAAGCTGTGTCCGTCGTCGATAGTCCGTCGTCGATAGTCCGTCGGTCAATTTGTTGGAATCGGAGCTGCATTATCTAGTGCTCTGTAACTAGGTGCCGCCTCACATGGTCGCAATTTGCTCTAAAGTATGGTGCTTTTTTTTTCCTCCGGGGGGACGACGCTCGTACTTCAGTCCATACCGGATTTCGGTCTTACGTGAGATTGGTAAACCCTTGTCTTCCTACGCAAGACACGCCGCCGGACTGGATCATCCAAATTCGGATGTGTATGTATATGAGCAGATGGTTAACAATGTGTCTTGTGGTTTCCTTTTCATGTAGTCTTGAAACAGAGAACTGGGCTGATTTAAATCGGGAGACTGGTTTTTGGGTTCTGGTTTCTTGAATTTAAGTTTCATCGTCACTCTGTTATGATTTCTTGTCGCAGGATGTCGATGATTATATGATACGGAGGTTTCTGCGAGCTCGGGATCTAGATATAGAGAGGGCTTCCAAGCTATTTCTGAAGTACCTGAGCTGGAGACGGTCTTTCGTCCCCAATGGGGCCATATCGGCATCAGAAATTCCAATTGAGCTTGCTCAGCGGAAGATGTTTATGCAAGGTCTTGACAAAATGGGACGGCCTATAGTAGTTGTGTACGGGGGTAGACATAATCCTTCCAAAGGAAGTCTCGAGGAGTTCAAGCGTATGATACTTCTCTGATTCTTCTGGATTTTCTTCTAATCGATATGAATTTATTGCTTCATGCAAGACTTACCATCAATAACCATTATCATATTATTGAAAAGAAATTTAGGCAGAAAAATACTGAATTTGGCTAAAGTTGAGTTGTTTTTTACTGTGCCAAGGTTTTGTGGTCTACACTCTTGACAAAATATGTTCCAGGTAACTCTTCTCCTTATTAAGACTCTGCACATCACGGAAATCTAAAAACATTGCAAACTGAGGATTCTTCCAAAAATGAAATCCTTCAGAAGCATTCTGGTTAAGGTGTCTATCTTGTGAGGCACAAAAATTGCACGTGTCACCTACTTGCATGATTGGAAAAGAATGGCCATATTAGTTGCAAATGAAGCCCTTGAAGACTATATCTAGAGCCACCCTCCTCACTGGGAAGTGTTGGAAATTTTTTACCTGGTCCCTTATTGGTTTCTCAATTCCCAGTTTCTTAAGAACTGTGATCAACCCAAGTCTTTCTTTCGAATTCGCTATCCAGTGTTGGTCAAATTTTAGCCAATAATTTAAGTTGTTTCTTGGGTGTTGATCTTTCAGAATGCCTGGAGGGCAGGAGAAGTTTATGGCCATAGGAGATCTCGAAGGATGGGGATACAAAAGCAGCGATGTTCGTGGATACTTAGCAGCATTGTCGATCTTGCAGGTTCAATCTTCTGTCTCCTGGTTTTCTTTTGTATCAAGTCGATGCTGACGAAAACATTAAACTAGAATCCAATTCCTCTGTGAAACGTAAAAATGTCAAATTTTTGTCTTTACGGATTGCTTGCACCTTACCTGAAGCTAGGTTTTAACAGAGTATAGAATGTGCAAACTGCAAATTGTAACTATTTTGCTTGGTCGACGCCAGGATTGCTATCCAGAGAGGCTGGGCAAGCTCTTTCTTATTCATGTGCCTTACGTATTTATGACTGCATGGAAGATGGTTTACCCATTCATTGACCCTAAGACGAAAAAGAAGGTATTGTTGGATTTATTACTTCTTGCTCACTATTTGAATCCTGTATGTTGACTTTAATATCAGAATTCTTAAAATTTGATTAGTAAATGAAGATTGGAACTTTTGGAATTCTCCTTCGTATTTAATTGGAAGAACATATAAACAGAACATAAGAGCTTAATGAACTCCTACTGCGGCTGCAAGCATTAAAGATTAGCAATTTGTACTTCATTGATTTGTTTGGACATAAGTAAAATTAGTACAACGCAACTGACCATAGATATGAGTAAATCTATATCAGAAACCATTGCTTCATTCCTGCTGTATTTAAGGTAGATGGCCGTCAGGTTTCAACTGTTCACGCGGTCACAAGATTAGCACTCTGAAGTTTTACCTTTTAGCGTTGGAGCATCATGTCCGCCCTTGAAACTGTGGAAAATGCCTAGGTGATGCTAACCGATTATGATCTCATCTCTCAGATTGTTTTTGTCGAGAACAAAAAACTGAGAACTACTCTGCTCGGGGACATCGATGAAAGCCAGCTCCCGGATGTATATGGAGGCAGGTTGCCACTAGTTCCCATTCAAGACAGCTAAATTCTGCTCAAATTACAAGAATTTTCTCCTCATTTCTTTTCTGGCCGTGGGTCTATATTGTAGAATATAAAGAAGATATAATTTGATAAAATGCGGAACAACAGCCAAATTTCATGGCTGAACTCTCTTGATGATAGGTATCTCTCGGTATTCATATTCTTTGTTTGAGGGACTTATAGGCATATACCAGGTAGTGATGTCCAATGCACCCTACTCTTCTTGAAAAAATGATCGGTTATGCCCCTAGGCTATGAAGCACGGACACGCTGTCCGAGCTTCCGTGTTATGTCCGACACGTGTCGATGTGTCCGACACGTTGGGACACGCTTGGACACGCGGTGTCGGATTTTTCGACACGTTCTGACACGCGTATCCGAGAGAGGATCATTGAAGAAGACGATGATGGGGGGTGGAGACGAGGGCGAGGGAGCGGAGGCGACGCCATAACAGTGAGGTGGGAGAGAGAAACAACAGGTGATGGCCCATCACTGATGGGGGCCGGGGGCGGTGTGAGGGTGAGGGGAAGAGAGAAATGAGGGAAATGACAGGCGGTGGGTGGGGGGACAAACGAGACAAACGAGGGAAAGAAATCAAAGCGGTGGCGTGGGGGTGGGAGAGAAAATTCAAGAAAATGACAGGTCATTGGGGGAGAAATGAGGAAAAGAAATTGAGAGTGGGGTGGGGGAGAGAGAAATGAGGGAGGGAAATAAATTTTGGGGAATGTGGGTTTGGGAAAAAAAAAAAGTGAGGAAAATAATTTTTGAACGGTGATGTTATATTTAAAAAAAAATTAGCTAAAAATAGTTTTCAAAAATAAAAATACTAAAAGTTAAATAATGATAAATTTTAATTATTATAGAACAACGTAGATATTTTTAAATAAGTTGATTATAATTTTTTGTTAGTCATTAGTTTTATCGATAATTTTTGTTAAAGTTAGAAATATGTACTCAAACATGGGTACACATTAACTATTGATATGTCTTTCAAATTTCCTATGAATAGATTTATTAATATTATTAGTGCAACTTCGTTGTAGCTCTTTTTTATTATTTATTTATTTGTGAATTTGAATCAAATTAATTAAAAATAAAAATATTCATTTAAAATATAACGTGTACAAATATGTTGAAATTCTCTATTTTTGAGAAATGATATGTTGGTGTGTCGTGTCACGTGTTCGTGTCGCATGTCCGTGCTACTTAGCCCCTACTAGCATACGGCGAAGGCGATTTTACCTTGAAACCGGCTAAAATCAGCTTGTTCAATTTGATATAAAGCCAGTTCTTAGGAAAATCGATTTGATTCAAGATTTTCAAGAACCTTGAACCGGCTTAGGATAAGTTGACTTCTTGATTCCGAGGTGGAAACCGTCGGTCCAATCAGAAACCTACAATCCTGCGTAAACTGATTCCCCCTAAATTGAAGAAATAAGTTTTTGCGCTTCTAGGTATTTAAGTCATGGGCTACAAATCACCTAATTAAGGATGTCCTTAATTAGACATAGTTTTTCAATTACGAAATGAGATGATCAACTTTTAGTTTTACAAATGAAAAAGGAAATTGATTAGCTTTGGTACCTAGGACTCGACTCGGAACTAGCATGTTCATTTCTTGATTCTTAGTCGAGAATCAATAACTCCAATGTCCACTAAGTATGAAATGATAATGGAGTATAAGAAATCTTTTTTCCATTAAGCATACTTTTAATCAACCAATTTCTATCTAATATTAGGGGTGAGCAATATAGACCAACCAATCTAGGAATTGCCTAGATCGGACTGACCGGTTCTAGACAATTCTCGGAGCCGTTAATTTGATTTGCGGTTCCATAAAATTGTAACCAATAATTTCCGTCTAGTCCATAATTCCAAGAAAACAGAACCAATGATTTTAAATTTTTTTATTTCTCAAGTAAGAATTTTGTCCCTCGCCTTCTCATGTCTCCCACTCTTCTCTCTCCTCTTTCCCTAGTTCTAAAGGGGTATTATATGTAAATCAATCGGTTCTATTGGATCACTTGAAAACCGGACCAATTCCAAGATAAGATGGTCCAGTCTTCTATCATAGAAACTAGGAATTGGTCCTTTCAATCCGGTTCTAAATTTCTTTGTTTTTATTATTTTTGCAATCAAGTCATCTATCATCCTGCGTTGGAGGTGGCGACAATTCCTAGAACAGACTCTTGACTATGTATTGATTGATGGTTCCTATTTTGAGTGGGTGGTTGTGTTTGCGTGTGTGAAGAGAGAGATCCTTTTTTCTGGCTTTGAATTTACACAAAACCCCTTAAACTTTATGTGGCGGTACATGTTCTAGCTTTCACCTATTAAACAATATTTTTAAATTGTCATTTTGTTACGATCGTTAACTCTCATTTATTTTTATTTTTTCTGTTAGTATGTGTTACCCAAATAACTTTAAGGGGTAAGAGTATATTTTCATCTCTTTTTTTATTTAATGAAAGCTCTGTTTACCTTAATTGTAGTTAAGAAATTGAAAATATAGAAACTAGGAGAAAAATAAATAAACTAAAATTAATATTAATAGAAGAAATGAATATAAATAATAATATCAAAGTAATAAAAAATTGTAAAATCGTTTTAATAGAGTTAAATGATACTTTAAGAAAAAGAATAAACACAATCTAAATAAAAAGCACAAAGTAACAAAAAAATCAAATGACAAAATTTGATTGCTTATTTTAAAGGGTTAACTTAGATAAATAGTGATTGATTAACAAAAATGTTATAAAGATTTACAAATGGAAATGATGTCCTCAACTCATAAAAAGAAATGGTTAACTGATATTTAAGGTGATTTTTTTAGATCTTTACTTTTTTCCATTAATTGATTATCCAAAAATATATAATGATTATCCAATTTTTGTTATTTGTTCTTTTTGTTGTAGGGGCCTTTTTCGTCTTACTAGCTACTTAGTTCCGTTTCTTTTCTTCTTCTTTTTTAATTTTTTTTATCAATTTTTAACAAACTCAATTTCAAACTAATTATTGGTATTTTATTTATTATTCCAATATTTTGGATAGTTTATTTTTGTCAATTTCCTCTCTTTTTCTTCATTATTAAAAATGAAAGATTGAAAGAGATTTCTAATCCAAAAAATAAGATGAAAATATATAATTACCGCGTAACAGGTTATGTGCATTATAGATGCTAACGAAAAATATAATGAAAGTTAATGACTATAACAAAAAGGTAATATACTAAACAATTGAAAATTTAAGCATAAATATGTATTACCCCCAAGTTCAGGGGAATTTGTGTAATTTTCCCTTTTTCTAAGTGTTCAACTTGTTTTATTTTATAAAAAAATTCAGATTTCTTTTTAAAAAAGGAAAACATTTTGGGATAAAATATCAAAAAGCATGAAGATTATTTTCCTCTCAATTTCATGGACACTACCTGTTAGAGAAAGGATCTAATTTAATCTGAAGATTAATTCCCAATACAGATTCCAATCTATGCCTATTAAGTATCGGCACATGGAAATGACAAAGCTCATCATCCACTCGCCCATGATCAATATGAGTAAATTATGATGGCACTGAATCAGTTGAGGACAATTGACGAGACTACCAATTTTTCAAATACTTCATCATGCGAAACTAAAAATATTTCAATTAATGCATGGATTATTGATACAGAGGCTAGTGACCACATTATTTGCAATTAATGTTTAACTTATGATGTCCATACAAAACCTAAAACCTCAATATCTGTTCGGCTTTCAAATGGGACTGTCACTAATATCAGAAAAATTGGCACTGTACGCCTTAGCACAAAACATTATCCTAAAAAATGTGCTACACATTCCTAAGTTTGAATCCACTACCATATTTGTTTCTGAAGTTTGTGAGGATAATTATCGTCAAGCCAATTTCAATTGTAAAAATTGTTCCTTTCAGGGACCTTTCAACTGGAAAACTAATGGGCTTGAGTAGAATGGAATGGGTCAACTTTTCTAGAAATTATGATTTATCCATATTTTGCAATGCTATTGCTAGAGATAAAATTTCCCTTTCTCATAAGCGTATGAGTCATAATGCCTGTTTCCCTTGTCTTGATTGTAAGATATGCCCTCTGGCGAAATAATCACGAGCACCATTTGTCTATTGAGTAAGCTTGGCGCCTTCGACATTTATAAGCCGTCAGCTTGGGGGAAAGTGTTGGAGAAAAGATCTAATTTAGTTTGAAGATTGATTCCCAATCCAGATTTCAATCTTGTGATTGATTCAGCAAATCATAGATATGATGTATTTTAGGAAAGATAATATTGTATAAATTCTTTCTGATTCATTTATTGTACTACAAATACAGCCACATACTTGTAGATTGCAGTGATGAGAAATGCAGAATACAAATTTCTCTTTATCCCTATTACGTTTCTTGTCACTATCAAACAAGAGAAAGTCAATCACTTTCGAGGGAAATGACTTTCTTGTAAAATGGCTTCCTTGAACATAAAGTCCTTCGCGAAATAAACACCGTTGAACTTGTGTTCTTCTCCATTGCACGTTTACTGCATCACCTTTGTAGCTCATTAGTGTATGCCTTGCGAGCTGTGACAAGCCAAAAACTACACATCCCGACTATGAATTTTGTCCTCGTTGTGACTGCTTGACTCTCATTTTTCACCTTTATGCCATGTCAATTGTCGAGCTGAGCATCTCGTTCGAGCTCTCTTGTGTGTTCGATCACCGGAAAGGCTCTTCATAGAATACTCTAGATAGTGCTAATTGCCCATCGCTAGGAACATCCTAGACCACAGACCTCTATCAATGTTTGTTGCTTTCATGGCCTCATCTGCTCTGTCTAAGCGCAATCTTGCAGCCAGTGAGTTACATCCATCACCAGAAGTCCCTGCACGAGCAGCACCCTTTACTAAAATGGTGGAAACGGTTTTGATCTCGGACAACAATCTCTCTGTGGAATACATCCGACACGTGCTTCATAAAAGAATGGCAATCGTGACAAATTCGGATGTTCTTCATGACCCGAATCGTCCTCCCATTTTCAAAATGCAGAAAGGCGAAAGCAACTGCCAACTTCTCGCTGTGATAACTCAGATTGCTCTCCTTCTCCTCCTCTTCAATATCATGGAGCACGTTCGACGTTTGTGGCATATAACCTCGAAGCTTCAATCTGTCCATTATTGAAGTTAACAAGTCCCTAATATTTTCCCACTCCGGATGAGAATTTTCCCCTGAAACAAACTCATGGATCTCTTGGTCTGCATTGATCAAACTATAACCTGGTCTTTTGCTAATTCTCCTATCTTTCATTAAAATCCTCATCTGAGCTTTGCGGTTCCACTTACCAACTCCCCCATAGGCATTGGACAGAAGGACATAATCGCCATCGTGATGAGGATCCAGCTCATGAAGTTTTCCTCTCGCCTTTTCAGCTAAGCCAAGATGGTTATGATTCACACAGGCTCCAAGCAGAGTTCTCCAGACAACTGAGTTTGGCCTGATCGGCATCTTTTCGACAAATTCATATGCTTGCTCAACCATCCCAGCTCGGCCAAAAATGTCAACCATACACCCATAATGCTCAAGCGTTGGTTCCATGCCATAATCTTTCTTAATGCTTTCAAATATTCCTCGGCCTTCTTCGACAAGTCCTGCATGGCTGCAAGCCACTAAAACTGCGGAGAACGTTATAGAATCCGGCTGCATTCCTGATTCCTTCATGTCATGGAACAATTTGAGGGCCTCATCACCGTGGCCATGCACCGCAAGCCCATTGATCGCCACTGTCCAAGTCAACACATTTCTCTCGGGCATTTCATGGAACACCCTCATCGATTCATCGACCGACCCGCACCTGGAGTACATGTCTATCAAAGCAGTCCCAACAGAAATCTTCCAACTCAAGCCACTTCTCCGAACATAACACTCGACCCACCTCCCCAATTCCAAAGCCCCTAAGCTGGAAACCGCCGAGATCACACTGAGCATAGTTACCTTATCCGGTTCAAAACTCTCTACCAGCTGCATTTCCCGAAAACAAGCCAAGGCATCGTACCCAAATCCATTATTCGCGTAACACCCAATCAAGGACGACCAAGACACCAAGTCTCGCTCAGGCATTCTGTCAAACACCTTCTGCGCCGACTCCACCGCACCAACACACCCGTACGCGCTGATCAGCGCGTTCTGGACATAGACGTCGGAGCCGAGCCCGAGCTTCGCGATCAGGGCGTGAAGGCCGTGGCCCATCTCCCGGAGGCGAGAGCAGGCCTTGAGGACGAAAGGGAAGGTGAAGTTATCGGGCGAGACGCCGCGGCGGAGCATCTGGGCGAAGTATGAGAGGGAGTGGGGAGGGGAAGAGCGGGCGTGGCATCTGATGATGGTGTTGTAAGCGACGGCGTCGGGAGAGGAATTGCCAGCGAAGAGGGAGCGGGCGTGGGGCAAGCTCTCCGGGGCCGAGGCGGCGCATGATAGCAGGAGGCGGCGGAGGGTGGCGGCGTCGTCCTGGAGGCCGGTCTTGATGACGAGGGAGTGGAGCTTGTAGACCTCGTTCATGGATGTTGTCCTCGACAACGTATGTTCAGGTCTTGTCGGCTAGCCCACTTTGCTTTTATACAACGAGTCTGCCAACTAATTTGATTTTTGCAATTGGGTCCTTTTTCCATCAATCGTATTGTCAGCAACATACAAGAAAGAAATTCATATTTTAGGGAGGGAAGAAAATAAAAAAGAAGCAGACTCGCCGTGGCATTGACGAGCACCGACCATCCTCTCGGAGATTAGTCGACCCTATCTCTGGAAAGGGCGAGATGGCCCTCTCCGGCATAGGACCTAACTAAGCAATTTCTTCCTCATGCTGTGGTTTTCACGTCAATGTTGCGTAAATTCTTGCCACATTTTCTATCACGCATGTTTTCTGTGAAAATCGAGAAGGCGCGACAATAAGAGTCTTCCAATGTCGCCACCCCGTTCGGTAATACTGCCTCTGCCTACACCTTCATCAATGGCACTGCTAGCACACAGCCTCTGCCTACACCTTCATCAATGGCACGGCTAGCACACATAAATCGGCGACCTCCCTCTACCTATCTGGCATTTTATGGATCCGTGGTCAATGATCCCAATCGACCTTAAATAAGAATTTGGCGAAGCAACAGTCATGGCACCGCATGCACGTATAGATAGGTCCACATGAGATCAATGACCTTGTTCCATCATGAGAGAGAGAAGGAGACAGGTTTAGCAACCGAAGGCTAGAAAAATACATATCAAAAGTATACCATTGGTTTGCTACCTCAGATATCCAAAAATGTGACAAATTACATTGTATGTTTGGTTCTAACTGATGTAAAGTCAAGCAAACATCGATATAACTAACTCAACTATTCATCTTCAGCAGATGCAGATGTATGGTGTGGGAAGCTCGACCAGACATCAGACCAGGTCCGGTGACCGTCAATTACCTCCTTCACAACTGAGGCCACTTCCCCCACACTTACTCGAACTTGATCTTTGCTGTCCCTCTCTCGAATGGTCACATCAACTTGAGAATCAACAGTGATTGCAAAGGGCACTCCAAGCTCATCGGTTCTCGCATATCTCTTCCCTATGGTGTTGCCTGCAAACATCGCCAGGGCGCAGTAGCAGATGATCATCCAATGTAACTTTGGTGCTTTCACCAAGGACAAAAAAGTAAATCTCGGTCCAAATATACAGCTCCCTAACAGAACATGTTCTCAACTAATTTATTTGCATATCATTCAGATCTGCACACCTGACACCAACCTTAGTCTTGGCAGTTTCCACAAATCATAGCTCAGATTTTAACAAGAAAAAAGATCAAGAGGGAAGATAAGATGCCAATTAATGGAGCTAATCCTACCATTAGGAAAAAAGAACACAATCTTAGAAAAACAGGCATTCAAACCCCTCTAGAAGATCCCTTTACATTGTGAATAGGACAAAAAAGGAGTAATCAATATATAGTATTCATGTAAACACATGCGAAAAGGAAACTGCTTCAGAAATCATAGCTCTGTTTTAGAAAGAAAAAGCAAAGAGGATAAAGATGTCCATCAAACTTTGGAGCTGATTTTAGCATAAGGATAAATGAAAACAGTTCCAAGGAACAGGCAATCACACCCCTCCATTAAAGCCCCTACTATGGTGAGTAAAGACAGGAGAGTGACCAAGATATAAGCATCATGTAAATATGTACAAAAGAAATTCATTTCATGCAAGAAATTAAGAACCTAAATTCTATATTGGATAAGTACCTGTAATGTCAATCTTGTGTGAAACACCAGCCACAGTCAGTGATCTGCTAATAAGTTGAGCAACCGACTCATACTCTGGCTTCTGTATCAATGGGAAAACTGTACATTTGATAGGTGCCACTAGTGGAGGGAAGCGGAACACATTAAATTGTTCATCGCCCGCTTTGTTGGGCCTTGTATAGAAAGAATGCTCAAAAAGACAGTATATTATGCGTCCAATGCCAAAAGACGGTTCAATAACAGATGGTGTAAAAACCCTCTGATTTTCCCTTATCTTCTGCTTAGAAATCTTGACCATGTTATCCTTGATAATTACACTCTTCCCCATTGCACATACAAGAAATTCTCCCTCTCCTTTGGATTCTAAAGCAGCCTTCAACTGGAAAGCTTCCTCTTCCTTCATGGCCTGGTATTGACAAAACAAACACAAGCATAATGTAAATGATTAATATACTTAGCGAAAGAGCAAAAACCTAGGAACCTCCAGCGTATACCTCCAGAGATTCAACCACCATCTTTTGGTTTCCCTTAAAGGCAAGACCTAGTTCCTTCTTGTTTGGAACAATCACCAGTTTCTGCATTGATACTTCAATTAGTTAGCTCATGATAACAAACTTGAGCATTTACAAATGAAGGGCAGACACCTGTTCCATGCACTCCAAGAATAGCTAGCAAAATTAATTAATCTGAAGAATTACCTCCACTTCTCTAGGTTCAGTAAATTTTTCATGGGCAACAAGAGCAACTCCACTTTTCTCCTGTCAAATGATAACAATCATCAATCCAACTAGATGCCTCTATAATTAGCAGAACATATACATTTCTAAATTTTTCTTATCCAGTTTTCAACCCCCAAATGTGTCGGATAATGTTTTCCTTCAAACAGTATATTAGACAAAAGAATATAATTGTGCAACAACAGATAACATGTCATCCAACAAATGGTTGCCACACAAGACAGCTAAAAAGAGAACTAACAAACCACACCTTGCCATACAGAGATCATTGAAGAAAGAAGTAATATGGATGAAATGAAAAATACATATTATTAATTTCTTAGGCATGATGACAGCTTATGATTCACATTCCTTAACTTTGCTTCTGCTAGGATGAAGAGTTCTGGAAAATTTCAGAAAGACTTAAGAGGACCCCATGATAAAACCATTTCACTTATTGAGATAACAAGGTGCAGCTGTTTCTTTAGTATTCGTGAACATGCGCCTTCTCCCAAAAAAAAAGGACTTGAAAGAAAGGCAACATAAGATGAAGAGTTCTGGAAAATTTCAGAAAGACTTAAGAGGACCCCATGATAAAACCATTTCACTTATTGAGATAACAAGGTGCAGCTGTTTCTTTAGTATTCGTGAACATGCACCTTCTCCCAAAAAAAAAAAAAAGTACTTGAAAGAAAGGCAACATAACTCTTACCGTATGTGCTCGTAAATCAAATGCTGATCTATCTGCAATACCAACACACTCAATCCAACCATAGGAACACTCAATTTCAGCATCCCAACAATCTGCTGCATAATGAGCCATTTCATTTGCAAGATGCTGCCTAAACCGCAAGCGATCCTTGTCTATGCCAAGGTGAGTTAAAAATAGATATACTCTTCCAATGAAGTAACCAAGAGTCGCATTGTTAACAGTTCCCTAAAAATAAAAAATTGAAATTTGTGAGACAGGTGAATGAGTTAGGGGAAGAAAAATCAAGTCCAAAAGATGATTCAAGCTAACCCTTGAAACTGCTTCACCAAGCTGAGTTATAATAGCAGATTGGCCAGACATTTGTTGTTCCCTTGGGAACATCAAAAATTCCAGATCTGCAACTTCAGAAAACTTTGGATGGCTTTTATCTTCTGGATCAACAAAATGCTCAATCTCAGCAAGAGTGAACTCTCGTACTCTCAGAAGACCTTGGCGAGGAGAAATCTACACTTTGTGAAAAGCATTAGAATCAACCATAGAATAAAATATAAAGACATCATGAAGATAATGACAATATCTCAACTCCAGCATTGAAGACCATGGTTTCAGCCCATTGACTAAAGACAATCAAATCTTACGCTTAAGACAAGTTATCCTATTGCAATAATGTCAATGCAGACATCATGCATGCAACCCAAGCATGTGAACATGCACAATTTAACATGATCAGAAAGAGTGATGCACAACCTCATTTCTAAAAGCCTGACCAATCTGAGCGGCAGCAAAGGGGAGTTTATTGCCGTTATAATAATATAAGTCTTTGAAATTTACAAATATGCCTTGTGCAGTTTCAGGTCGCATGTACCTGCAGTAAATTGAGAAAGTAAAAAACTACTGTAAATCTCAAAGACATAAAACCAAAAAAAACAAAACAAAACAAAACAAAAGGCTAAAATAACATTTGAAATTGGGAACTTAATTCACTTGAAGTCTGCACTGCACAGCAAGACAGTGTGACATCCATTGCTGGTACTTACCCAGGGAGCATACCAGATGGGCCTATGGAAGTTTGAAACATCAGGTTGAATGGATAGGGATCAGAGAGAGGGTTTTTGGTGTCAGGAGCTGTGATACCATACTCTTTTATCTTGGCACCCAATTTATCAGCAGAGAGATCATCCAAAGTTGCGAGTACGAGCTTTAGTTCCGCAGCCTTCTCTGCACTAATGCTCAAATCCTTTTGGAGCTTCTCATTACAAAAGTCTTTGAGCAGATGATCAGCTCGATAGCAAGTCCCAGTTTTCTCATCCTTCACCATAAGGTCAGTAAACTTGTCCACGTGACCAGACGCCTTAAGGACAATCTCCGGAGTGACACAAGGGCAATCAACCTCCAACATGTTCTCCTCATGAACAAAATGCTAATAATAGAAACAAAAAGATTAACACACTTAGACCCAGAAAAAAAATGGATCTTTCTCTTCAGATAATAGTCAAACAAATTGTTTAAAAATCATCATCTAATCTACACAAGGTTCTGCATCCGAGCATTTTCTATACAGGCACAATACGGACATGTAAAGATTCAGAATAACAAAAGAATGGGGAGACAATCCTTATCCATGGCCCTTGCTCAGCAATATTGACAAAGATAAAAAGGAAGAAACACACTACTATGATGCTGTAAACAGCTGTAAATGGGCACCTAAATTGAACCGAATCACACATTTCCATTTGAATTCTATCACAAATTTCCACTTGGAGTACCTAAACGCCCATCAGAACTCATTTCCGTTACTTCACTCGGATTCTCCTCAGAACTCTCGCGAATGTTAACTTCGACAAATCACTACACAGATGTCATCAAACGATTTCCATCGTCTAACTAGCTAAATTAGGGAAATAATCGAACCCATTAAACCCATAAATTCAAATTCGGCCAAGAAGAGAAGAGAACAGTATCTCTAAACACCAATTTGCAACTGACAAACTATTACCGGCTAAAGCATCTACTCCTATCGCCACAATCCAACTCGAATCCACGACTCACCTGACGCCAGTACGCCAAGACGTTCGACTTGACGGCGCAGCCGGGCGGGCCGTAGTCGTAGAGCCCGGCGACGCCGCGGTAAATCTTGAAAGAAGGAATGTAGAACAGGCGGCGCTCGAGCGTGTTGACGACGGTGTGGCGGAACGCCTCCCGGGGGAGGGCGCCGTCACCGCCGGAGACGGCGGCCTGGAGCTGCCTCTCGATGTCGGCCTTCCCGATCTTGAGGTCGTTGAGGGCCTTGATGGCGGCGTCGATCTCCGGCTTCGGCGCCTTGCCGGCCTTGAGGGCGCGGACGGCGTTGCCCTGGGCGTCGACGGCGGCCTGCCGGTCGGCGAGGGCCTTGCGGAGCGAGTCCTCGGCGCGGTCCATGGCGGGAGGAGAGGAGGAGAAGAGGCGAGAGATGGAGAGACGAGAGGCGAGGGAAGCCGATGAGGCGAGTCTGGCGAGGAGCGAAGGAGGGGATGACGATGGCCAAGGTGGCATGCAAATTTGCGTCCTCTCGGCGATGACTGAGGAGGACGGCAAAATATCTGAGGCTAGGGTTTTTGAGAGGGGGTGGTGAGTGGAGGGCTTCTTTTTGGGATTCTTGGGGATTTTATGGAAATTATTATTATTTCCATCGACGAATTGATTCCAATAAATCGATCCAAGTGAACTCATTTAACTCGTTTTGATCAATTTTCAACCTTTTGACCTATATCCGATTCTTATGACAAAAAAAAAATTATATCCTACCCGATCAATATTATTAAAACATCTCTATATTCAATCCAGTTTAGGAAAACTCATATTTCAATTAAGGTGAGAGTATGGGATGAGTGAGGACGAGTGAGAATGAAGAGAAAAGAGTAAATGGATTAAGTCTAATAAGTTGTAAGCCCATTTATGATTCATATTATTATATCATATAACAATTCAACCCATTGTACATGGGTTAATTAATAAGTTTATGACTCATTTTGACATATCTAATTACATACAATCATTTAATTTTTAGTGACATTAATTAGGGGCATATATTGATCTCGTCCAATCCAAAAACCGGAACAACATGAACTAGTCAGCTCTGGATTTCACTAAAATGCAAATATGAACTATATTGATGGTATTTTTGTTTAGAAATTAAGAACAACTCTTAATTAGATAAAATAATTTGTTAAAATTTATATGTCAACAGTAGAAAGTTGATAATTTCAACATGTCTTATCTAACTCACAGTATATCATTAGATGTTGGCACGAAGTCTACAACACTATGAACTGACCATTTGTTTTTGTTTGCTATTTAATGAATGAATTAAAAATGGCTTTCGTGTTTTGAGTCACTAGGTTGGGAAAGAGGTTGCATACCCCGCTAGACGGAATGAGTCAATATGCTTTGCAATGGACAGGTATTACACACATAGAAAAAAGAAAATACAAAAAGAAGTAGGCTAGATTTTCAAGTTGACTCGAGAACCATACCAGAACTAGCTAGTTTGGTTTCAAGTCCTAGAAAATACAAAAAGAAGTAGCCTTTTGCTTGTGGTCACTACTGTATCATTGATGGGGCGATGGCGAAGGCCCGTGAGGTCGTCGGCACTTGGGTGAGGGCTGGCAATCCTTGCCAACCAAAGGTAAAGACTAGTGTAGAGGCGTTGAGCGAGGGTCGCTGGCCTGTGTGAGGACCGGTGACCATCACCAAGGCCGTGGAGAGGGCAAGTGACCCTCACCCAAATTTGGGAAAGGGCTGTTGCCCTTTCCCGCTTCTAGCAAAGGCCTATTGGCCCTCGCCTTTGGTCGACGAGGATTGCTAGCCCTTGCCATGCGCCAACGACCTTGTCGGCTTTCACCGTCGCCCATCCAACTATGGGGTGGTGGCCTTGCGTTTTCTTTTATTTTTAAAGTTTATTTGTTTTTATAAAGAAAAAGGAAAATTTTAAAAATTTAAAAGACGAAATTGCCCTTCACACTCCGTGAGTTCAAACCATTTTTTGAGACTGATATGGACACTTCGGACTCTTATTTGAAACAACATGCACTTCATGCTCTTATTTGAAAAAAAAAAAAAAGGATATTTCGAATTCTTATTTGAAATAATGTCAACTTCATGCTCTTATTTGAAAAAATGAAGGTATATCGGATCTTTATTTGAAATTTTTCCAAAATATAATAACTCTAATTTATGCATATAAATTATAAAAATCATCTCTTAAAATTGCCTCTTAGGTATGTGATTTAGGATTTTCAATTGCTAAAACTTAGTCAAGAAATGTGAAAGCTGTGTAAGGTGTTCAACTCTTGAATTACATTAATTGCGAGACCTGTTCGGAGCATCTATGGAACCTTAAGTTACTAATTTTTTTTTTTTTGGTCAGAAACTAAAACATATCATTAAGTGAGCAAAGATGAGAGGCCCAATATATGGGCATCATTACATAAAAGATCCCATAAAGTTTGTGGAGGTGATGAGACCCAATTCAGAGATAAGTAGTGATTTTTGTGGGCTTTAGCAACCCAATCTGCCACACTATTAGCCTCTCTAGAGCAATGGGCTATCTTTACGTTGGAAAAGGCCTGCATATTTTCCTTGCATTTGCTGAGGATAGGTTGAACTTCCCAACTGAATTGCTTTGAACTGGTCATCGCTTTAACAAGTTGCAAACTGTCAGATTCAAAGAGAAGTGCTTCGTGTCTTTTAGGGTAGAAAAAGACGATAGCTTCCCAAAGTGCTAGGGTTTCGACCATTAAGGGGGAGGAGGCTCTGATTTCTTTAGCCACTCCATCTACCATCCTCCCCTTCGAATCACGGCAGATGCATGCGATCGAATTCCTCACTGAACCGGGTAAGAAAGTTCCATCTATGTTTATCTTCAAGACTCCTTCTTTCGGTGGAACCCATTTCTGAGGAGGTGTGTTCTCCGGAGTTGCGAGATCGATTTTCGTTTGAGGTTGTTCGCAGGCTTTCAACCCTTCGTTCTTCTCCCCGCACCGTCGTTTCCTTCCGGTTCCATCGTTTCCGTCCATGTCCATCGTGTCCGTCCGGTTCGCAGCTTAGATCTGGCGTTCATTTGAGCGTGTTCTCGGTTTTTAGAGCTTCGGACATCGCCCTCTACACCCTCGTTTTCGTCCGATTCCGGCGCTCGGTGGGGCTGTCTCGGCGAATCTCTCCATTTCAGAGGCGTAAACCCCCGATTTGCAGATCTGGTGTTAATTTGAGCTCGTTCTCGGCTTTCAGAGTTTCTGACATCGTCCCCTACACCAACCTTCCCCACCGATTCCAGCATTCGGTAGGGCTGTCTCGACTCAATTTTCTGTTTAGGTCACCATTCTTCATGTGCCGAACTTGATTTTCTTCCATTTCTACCGTTTTGCCCAGCTTTAGAGCCGTCTGCTTCTTGTATTTTCGAACAGGTGACTCCTCGGGTGTCAGAGCTTTGAAGGGAGTGTTTTTCGTGGGTTAATTTCTGGGCATCATCTCTTCGAGCTCTGTATTGTAGCAATTCCCCTGCTTCTCGCCGGTTCTCATCAGTTCGAGGGTAATCGGTGCTGAACCGAGGGTACTTGTCTCGCCGTCGTGCACTACATTCAACCACTCCTGTGCCGGACTTTAATCTTAGGTTGTCTCTCCACTCCTCTCCCCTATTCCGCGAACCATCATCTGCTCTGTGTTCTTGTATACACACCCTATGATGTTGTTCCTCACCCGATTCTCTATGTCCCTGCCTCTGCTCTGCATTGATCTCTCTTCTTGTTGTACCGATTACCATATGTTCAGGTGCGACTTCTCCTTCATCTCTCGATCCACCCGTTATTGGGTTCCATCTATGATAGCTTTTAAGGAGTGCTTGCGCTCCATCAATGATAGCTGGCGCCTCTGGTTTTCGACCTCGGAAGACTGCCTGATTTCTGGCTTTCCACATATTCCACAGCGTTACAACCACCATCTGCAGAAGTGAAGGGTTCGTGGTCTTCTCTTTGAGTTGACAAAACCATGTTTCGATTCTTGTCAATCCATGACGTGAAATTTTGATTTTCAGCTCAGTGTCCCAAATTTGTCTTGTCCATGGACACAGCAAGAACAAATGTTCAACCGTTTCTCTCTCAGGTTTGCACAATGGGCGAGATAGGGTCGGGTAAAATTTTCCCGCCATAAAGGTTGTCTTTTGTTGGGAGAGCATTGTTACATAAGTTCCACATAAAATTTCTTATTTTGGGTGGGGTGTGCAATTGCCATATATCTCTCCAAAGTGAGGGGGGAGGTTGAAAAGAAGTTGTAGCCTGATTCTCCTGAATGTGTGCTTTGTCCTCCCCGATGTAGTTATACACACTTTTCACTGTATATTTACCTGCATGTGTGCCAGTCCATACTCGATCCTTTTCTGTTTGGGGGCTTGATAGGAATGGTCAGAATTTCTTCAGCTAACTGTTCATCAAAGTGTGTTGCTATTTTAACATCATCCCACCTCCCTTGTTCTTTATCTATAAGGTCTGAGACTAGGGCAGGTTCATTCACATGCACTGGACCCTCAATAATACCTCTGTGCAGCCATTTATCCTCCTTGATTTTGATCTTTGATCCATCCCCTACCTTCCACATGATTTTAGGTGCTATAGTCTCTCTCCCTAAGACCAAGCTTCTCCATCCCCATGAAGGTCGGGTACCATTCGCTGCATGCCAAATATCTGTATTTGGATAGTATAACCCCTGAAATAATCTGCCCCAAAGAGAATCTGGTTGTTGTGCTAGTCGCTATGTTTGTTTCCCTAACATTGCTTTACTAAATGAGAGAAGATCTCTAAAACCCATACCACCTCTATCTTTCCTTGTTTTCAATAGATCCCATCGCTTCTGATGAATGCCATCTTTTTTCTCATTAGTTTTCCACCAAAATGAAGCAATTTTCTGTTCAATAGTCTTGCAGATAGATACAGGGATTTTAAATACTGACATGGCGTATTGAGGGAGTGCTTGAATGACTGTTTTCAGCAGGACTTCTTTTCTAGCTTTAGATAATAACTTCTCCTTCCAGCTTTCTAACTTTGAACTGATTCTCCCAAGTACCCATGCAAACATTTGTTTTTTCGACTCTCCCCAATCCGAGGGCATACCTAGATATTTTCCTGTTTTATCCATAATAGGAACCCTCAATGCCCTTGCCATATTATCTCGCAATGTCCGAGGGCAGCCCTTCATCAAGTATATGCTCGATTTGTTCAAATTAATCTCTTGTCCAGCAGCTAGACAATATTGGTTCAAAATCATAGCTAAGTTTTGACATTCTAGAATGGTACCATTCATAAAGAAGATCGAATCATCGGCAAATAATTAGTGTGAAAGTGTAGGGCAATGCCTGTTTAGCTTGATTCCTACAATGCTTCCATTTTCTACAGCTTTCTCCATCAGAGAGGATAAAACATTTGCTACAATAATAAACAGATATGGAGATAAGGGATCCCCTTGCTTGAGTCCTCTTGAAGGTTGAAAGTATTTTAGGGCTTCGCCATTAAATATGACACTAAATGTAACCGTAGTAACACATTGCATCACCAATTTCACCCATTTCTCATCGAACCCAGTTTTTAAAAGGCACGCCTCCAAGAAATCCCATTCCACTCGATCATATGCCTTCTTCATATCTAATTTCAAAACTGCTTGAAACTTCTTTTTTTTGCTCCGAATTCTGATTTGATGCAATACTTCCTGAACAATAAAGATATTATCTTGGATTTGCCTTCCTCCAACAAAAGCACTCTGTTTTGGGGCTATAATTTATGTTAGGAGAGGTTTGAGTCGATTAGCTAGCACCTTAGAAATAATCTTATAGACAAAATTGCATAAACTGATTGGACGATACTGATCCAATCTCTCCAAGTGCTGGACTTTCGGGATAAGGGAGATGTTTGTTTTATTTAGTGCTGGTGAGAAATATGTAGTTGCCATAAAGTCCTCCACCTCCTTGAATATGTCCCATTTTATATCTTCCCAGTGATGGTGATAAAAGAGACCATTGAGACCGTCCCGGCGGGGGCTTTAGTAGCTCCTAGCTGAAATGTAGCTTTAGTAACTTCTTCAATAGTGATTTCAGCAAGTAATTTTCTGTTCATATCATCTGTTACTCTTGCAGGTAGTTGGTCTATCACTGGCTCAAAATTCCGGGGTCCATTGGACTGATATAATTCCCTGAAGAAGTGCACGGTATGTTCTTTCAACTGATTTTGTTCAACCAGTCATGTATCCTCTGTGTTTTGCAACATAGAAATTCTGTTTCCCTGCCTCCTTTGTATAGTCATCGCATGAAAGTATTTGGTGTTCTGGTCGCCCCATTTCAGCCAATTAATTCTCGATCTTAACCCCCAATACATTTCCTCTTGCCTTCCAAGCTCATCAATTTCGCTGAGTAGCTTTTTAAAGATTGCCTTGTTATAGACAGCAGAACTATTATTAGTAATGCCTTCTAGTTCCTGCTTTAAAAGAGTAATACGCTCCTTGCCATTTGTTTACTCCACTTGGAGATTCCCTTTTGAACAGCCTGAAGTTTACCAATTAATTTGGGTTGTTGCTGAGTTGTAGATGACCATGATTGTAGCACCACTTCTTTGCATTCTACACTTTCAAGCCAAAAAGCCTCAAATCTAAATCTTCGTTGCCTTCTATTTTGATTAGGTTGGAGAGACAAGATAATGGGACTATGGTCTGATCCGACTGTTGGAAAGGCAAAAACTTCAGCTTCAGGGTATAACAGCCTCCATTCCAAGGTACTCACCACTCTATCAAGTCTTTCTTTGACATAGTCTTGTCCTTCCCTATTATTAGACCAAGTAAATGCACATCCCTTGCTTTCTATATCCATTAATGAACATGCATCTAAGCAATCCCTAAACGCTGTCATTCTGAAATTTTCAGCCATCTTCCTCCCAACTTTTTCCCAATAAAACAGAACTTCATTGAAATCTCCCAAGCACACCCAAGGTAGAGTATTAATAGAACTTATCTGACGTAGGCTATCCCACAATTGTAACCTCTTGGAGTATGTAGATGGCGCATGAACAAAGGTAATCCGCATTTTCCCCTTAACCCCCTCTTGACATTTTATATTGATAATGCTCTCTGCCATGGAATCTATTTCCACTGTAATCCGATCATCCCACATAATCACCAGACCTCCCGCCGTACCTCTTTGTTCAACTTCTAAGCGGTTCTGAAATTGAAGTCTTCTCCTCACTCTCTCGCACAACTTCAGTTTTGTTTTTTGTTTCCATTAAAAAAACCAAAGAGGGCCTGAAACGAGTCGTGATGGCTCTCAATTCTCGAACTGTCAAAGGTGTGCCCAACCCTTGACAGTTCCAACTTAGTATATTCATTTTTCATGCGGTGGCTTATTAGGGCTAGCCACCACAGCCCATGCTGTCGCTTCTTCAGTTATCGAATGGGAGTCTCCGTGTTGCGTCTCATCGATCACTTGTTGAACTAGAGTACTTGTAATCTGAGCGCTGCCTTTTCTTTGTTTCTTGAAAGAGTGAGTTTTATGCTGAGATAGGGTTTTCTTTTTGCTATTTTCAGATGAAGTTGCTAGTTGTAAATCTGTATTCTGCACATAGTCTGGCCCAGTAAGCATAAGTATTCTTTTCCCGAGTTGTGCATAGGCACCTCGCCTTGCGATGCTTTGTGATTAAACCCTCCTTGCTGAAAATTCGATTAAGAATGGGAGGAGTAGGCTGACCAACTTCCATAACGTCATTTTATCTTTGTTGTTCGGGGTTTCGGGTACAACCTCATCTACATTTGCTTTGTCACCTGTACTTCATGATAGAATACTTTCCGAAAGGGCCGTGTTCGAAGTTTCGCCTTCATCCAGCTTCCAAAGCAACCTCCCAAATTCGGTTGTAAATTTTTCCTCAACATAAGGTATGTCTTTACAGTAGTTGGCATAATGCCCAATTTTGCCACAAGAGTAACAATAAAAGGGCAACCGTTCATATTTAAAGTCCAGCCAAACTTTCTTATCCCCATGACTCATCAATTGTCCCACTCTCAATTCAGTTTCGACATCTATCTCCACTCTTGCCTTCCCAATTTTCTGAAATGCAGGGCCTCTTGCATCTGTTTTAACCTCCAGAACTTTCCCCATTGAACTGGCTATCTTCGTTATCGTCCGTTCCGAATTCCACTCCAAAGGGAGGCCACAAATTCTAACCCAAAAGGCACAAGTTTTAAATTCATAGCGGTGTAGAGGGGTATCCGGCTCCCAAGTCCTCAACATTAGTAAATGATTGGAAAATGACCAAGGACCTCCCTCAAGTACCCGGTTCTTATCCCCTTCATTACTAAAGAGAAAGCTGATCTTCCCATTCTCTAATGGCTTTACTTCTACATGATCATTTTTCCAGGCTTTTTTCATTGCTGTTGCAAGTGCTTGAAAATTAACACTAGGGTTTTTGTAAAGTTGGCCCACGAGGGAGAAGCGACATTCTTGTATTTTTTCTTCAGAAATTTCCTCATCCAGAACAATCATATCATTCTCATATATTAGCTTACCCAATTTGTTGCAAAGATGAGCGAGACGACCAACTGCTTCTGCCTCCCCTGCCATGGACTCTAAGCACAGCTTTTAGGGTTTGTTGAGTCAAGACTCTTTGCCAATCTGCCCACCCGAGACACAGCCTAGAATGAAGACTGCAAGTCTCGCTGAACTCAGAATGCGAGATGGAAAACTCACTAAAAAGATGGGCGAAAACCCCTTGCAAAGGGCACCTCTCACTCCCGATGAAGCTCTGTGCGAAACTAATAGAACAGTGAAAAGGAATTATGAATGTACTTAGTGTAATGATTGATGCTCTACTTATGATGGGCGTGTGGGCTATAGTATGGTGGGTGTTTAGGGTTTGAAGGAAAGAAGATGAAAGCTGCCATGGCTACACAGACGGTAGAGAAAAGCTCCAAGCGAGGGAGAGTTTTTTACTAATTTACTAATACAAAATCTTGAATTCTGAGTTGACCAATGGTCAAATCCTTAAGCCTGTTTTCCGAAGATTGTCCAGAGAAAATAAGAATCATCAGCTCAGATTTTGACTGACAATCCTGTGTGGAAGTAAACAAGTATGGGAAATCTAGGACACCTTGGAAAAAAATAATCAAATAAAAATATCTGCAAAAATTGTTTTTAATTTATAAAAACATGAATCTCGCATAAAATCTACAATCCTATGAAAAAAAAAAGGCATTCTTTCCATGTGATAACGACGCTACAAGTGGCATAATTACTATATGGTACTCACTTTAGTTTCATTATTTCTTTTTTCGATTACTTGAGTGCCACGTTTATTAAACATCATTCATTTAAGTGTCATCGACACTTGTCTCGTTGGAAAATCTTATTTGACATTAATCATTATATAATTTCAGATGTGGCTGATCAATAAGATGAAGTTAGCAATTGAGCCTCTAAACGATGTCGTCTAGAGATCTATTTGCCCAAATTGTTGAATTGGAGCAAACTGCAGACCTTTAAGAACCCTAATTCCAATTCCTCAATCAGCTTAGATCAGCTCTTCCCGCTGAGCTTATTCAGTTTGATCGACCCCAACGCAAGCTCTCCTTATTTTGCTTCCCCATTTAGTATCTCTCTGGTCTCTTCAGCCTCAGCATTCTTCAAAGAGCAGAAATAGGAGAAGCGGCCTTCATTGGTACAAGCATCGAGCATCCCATGGCTTTAGCCTCAAAACCAGAACTCCCATCTTAGAAACACAGTTTGACGAGGCTCTTAAGGTGGTCAAATGCAGAGACCGTTTAATGGTCCAAAAAATTAAGAAAGCGAAGATCTTTCATTGCGGTGGAAGGATCAAGAACCAGTTGTGCAATTGCTGATAAACCGAAGGAAAACGGAAGCATTTACAGAGAGAGAAGCATGGTCCTCTTTTGTGGCGGAACCATTCAGAGAGAGAGATTGTCATTTTCGCAGAGAAAGCATTTAGTAGGAGAGACGTCGTTCTTGCTACTCTTACCATGTCGGAGGAAGAATGGCATGTTGGACATTTTTTTTTTTTAAAAGCCACGTCGGACTAATAATTTAAGTTAAAAAGGCACGTGAGGCGAATTGCCGGAACGAGCATTGGAGTGAATGATTTTACATCGATATATGATACTCAAGTGATCGAATACTCAAATGAATGTTGTACGAAATTTATGGTATTTATGATATCCTTTTTTGTTCTATCCACCATTGTAAACTTGGATAGTCATTAGTAAATTTCAAATTGAGTTGTTAAGAAGAATGGATCGGCAAATTTTTTTAATTGGCTAATTATTAGTAAGTTGATAACGATAATGCATTGGTAGTAAAATAATTTGGAAACAATAATTTTACCTCTATTTAACCTACCAAAATAATGCAATATGGAATGGCGAGTGCTTTACCCCAATGCCCAGGCTTTTGCCCTACCAGCAATAGGTTCGGATCATTCTCCACTTATTCTATCCCTACAACAAAAAGAAAGGCATAGGCAGAAAATGTTCAGATTTCAACCCTTTTGGCTAGAAGACTCGGGCTGTGAAGAGGTGATAAAGGGGGTTTGGCATGCAAATGGTTCTCGTTGCAATCGCCTAAGTCACAAACTAAAGCTGGTGGCATCAGCATTACATAAATGGAGCTTGAGAAGATTCCAGAATGCTCAAAAACAGATCAATCCCCTTAAGTTTAGGCTAATGGAGATTACAAATCACTCAGACAGGGATCACAACCGAGAGGAAACCAGGAATATTGTTCGAAAGATTGAAGAATTGTGGAGACAAGAGGAGATGTACTGGTGTATGAAATCTAGAGTAGAATGGCTAAAATGGGGAGACCAAAATACCAAATATTTTCATGCAACGACAGTTCAAAGAAGACAGCGAAACAAAATATCCATGCTTCGACTCGACGATCAAACATGGTGCAGAGACCCAGAGACTCTTTCTCATCATATATGCAGTTTCTTTCAGACTTTATTTACCTCAGTGGGTGACAGAAATTATCAACCTGTTCTAGAGCAATGCCATGCAGTGATCAATGAAGAAATGAATGACAATTTGATCAAGCCAGTAACAAAAGAAGAAGTTAAAGCAGCAGCCTTTCAGCTAGGGGCCACTAAGGCACCAGGACCGGATGGTATAACCGGGCTATTCTATCAAAATCACTGGCCAATCATCCAAGATGATATCTTCGTATGGTGCAAACTTTCTTCAGTCAAGGTACGTTAGAGCAAGACCTAAACAGAACGTACATTACTCTCATTCCTAAAGTTACTAACCCAGAGAACATCACACAATTCAGACCTATAAGCCTGTGCAACTTCAATTATAAAATTATAGCAAAAGTGCTGGCTAATAGACTGAAACCTTGGCTGTCAACAATAGTTTCTGAAGAGCAATCAGCATTTATAAGTGGCAGGCAGATTCAAGATAACATTTTTATTGTCCAAGAAGTGATCCATCAACTAAGGGTGAGAAAGAGGAAACGTAAATTTCAAGCCATTCTAAAACTAGACATGCAAAAAGCGTATGATAGAGTAGAATGGGATTTTCTTTGTGAGTACATGTTGAAGCTGGGTTTTCATGAGAAATGGGTCAAGTGGATCAAGAAATGTATCTCATCGGTCACTTTCCAAATACTACTTAATGGAGAGCCTTCAGCTGAATTTAGACCAACTCGAGGGCTTAGGCAAGGAGACCCCCTTTCCCCCTACCTGTTTATCATCATGGCAAACACTCTCTCGACCCTTATGTGTAAAGCTGTCCAAGATGGAACTATAAAAGGCATTCGCCTTAATTCTACAAGTCCTACTCTATCACATCTCCTCTTTGCAGATGATGCTATTTTCTTCCTTGATGGCACAATCCGAGAAGCTCAGAATGTCTCAAATGTGCTTAATCAATACTGCTACGCATCAGGTCAGGCCATAAACCTCAATAAATCTGGCCTTTTCGTGGGAAGAGATTGTCCTCACAACCTAAAACAGAATATGGCAAATGTAATTGAGAGTCTCTTCTTCAAAATGTAGGGAAGTATCTTGGTATTCCAGAGATTGGGGGAAAACTAAGAAGCAAATGTTTGCTTGGATCCTTGCAAAAGTTGAAAGAAAATTGGAAGGGTGGAAGGAGAAGTTGATCTCGAAAGCGGGCAAAGAAATTCTCATCAAAACAGTTATTCAAGCTATTCCCCAATATGCAATGTCTATTTTTAAAATCCCTACTTCCATATGCAGAACTATAGAGAAGAGAATGGCTTCCTTTTGGTGGAAACAGAATGCCGATAGAAGAGGAATCCACTGGAAGAAATGGGATGATCTGAAAATCAGAAAGGATCAAGGTGGTTTAGGTTTTAAAGATCTGGTAAATTTTAATAAAGCCATGCTGGGAAAACAGGCTTGGAGAATTGTCACACAACCACAAGCCCTATGGTGTCAAGTGATAAAGAGCATCTATTATCCCCGAGGTGAGTTTTGGGATGCAAACAGAGGTAGCCGGCCGTCATGGGGATGGCAAAGTATCTTGATAGGAAGAGGAGCAATGGAAGCAGCAACAAGATGGGAGGTCGGGGATGGACAAAAGATACGAATTCGAGAAGATGCCTGGCTCCCTACGGGAAGAATATTTGGCCCAGAAAATGTGCATGATCCAAAAGTGGTGGCTGACTTAATAGATCCCGACACCAAAGAATGGGATACAAGCAGAATCAACGCACTGTTCCCAGAAACTATTACAAAGGAGATACTAGCACACCCTCTTAGTCTACATCCTAACCCAGACAAGCTGGTCTGGACAGCCAATAGATCGGCTCATACTGTAAAAAGTGGCTATAACCAAATACACAAAGACATCCATCCCCCATCAATACAAACCCATCCCCATCCTACCACATCCCAAAATCACTTTGGCACGACATATGGAAGCTACCAACATCCCCCAAAATTCGATTCCTAATCTGGCATATCTGTAACAACTCCCTCCCAACCACAGAAAATCTACATCGAAGACAAGTGTTACCTGAACCCACCTGCCAGATATGCGGCCAAGCACCCGAGACAGTGGAGCATCTGTTCATTCTCTGTGAATGGACAAAACGAGTGTGGTCAGGCCCTGATATTCAAGTTGATACAAACCCAGCAAACATCACTCGCATTGACAGATGGATATCAGAACATCTCACCTCCAGGGTCGATTCAAAATCGAAAACTCTGTTTGCGGCTCTCCTATGGCAGATTTGGAAGACCCGCAACTCTGCGGTTTTCCAAGGAAAGGCGCCAAATCCGATCAATACCCAAGAAGAAGCTCGAACACTCGCAGATCTGTGTATAAAATGGACTGCTTTTGGTAAACCTGGAGCAAGCCGACGGCAACCAGAAACGAATAACTGGGAAAGATGGAACCCACCTGCTCCAAACACGCTGAAGCTCAACGTCGATGCTGCGTGGTGCCACTCGGAATCGGAGGGATCGATTGCAGGTATATGCCGGAACACCTCGGGTCTCCTTCTCGCCGGATTTACGAAGAAGATCTTCGCCCCGAGTGCCTGGGTCGCAGAAACCCTAGCGGTGAGAGAAGCTCTGTTGTGGGTTAAGCAAAAAAGGGCGAACCGGGTCGCACGAATCCGAAGCCCCGACCGGAAGACTTCCTCAGACTTATCAGCACGTGCACCTAATCTCAGATAGTTTATCCCTTGTGGAAAGCTTATTGGGCCGCGAAGAGCCTCCTTGGCAGGCCCACTCTATTGTTGCTGACTACACCCAACTCTTGGGCCAAATAGCTGATGTTTCGGTCTCTACGAACCACGGGATTTCAACAAAGCGGCGGATTGGGTGGCCGATCCCATCGCACCAACTCTCTCGCCTAGCAATTGGGTTGCTTTTCCTCCGCATCCCTTAATTTCTATATTATGTTTAGACTCACCATCTTACGGTGGCCCTTTTATGGGATAGTAATGAAATTCAGCATATTCAGACAAAAAAAAAAAAAAAAAAAAAAAAAAACCTACCAAAATAATAGATTAACACTAAATTTATCAGTTTGGGATTTGTTGTGAAACGAAAATTAATTTTAGAGAAAAGTGTGTTGACAATACCATTTTGGAATTTTTTGCGTGACCAAAACTAATTTCAAATAGGTATGTCTAGATTGGAATTCTAATGGTTTCAACCCGAGAAGAAAAAATTCAGATAACATACTTAGGGTAGTGTTTACGATAATAAAGATTTATACTCGAGCAACCTTAGTTGTAATTTAAAATGAAGATACCATCTAAATAAATTCGTAAAAAATCAAAGATGCCTTTGGATTTCTTAACGGCCTTGTGATAAGATTCGCGTGTTGATGACACTTGATGATGCTCTCTTTCCTTTTTAGCTATTAAATCAAGCGTTATCCAGCTGTAAAAGTGCTTTATCTGCTATCCACTTCTTCAAAGCAAGCCAAGTTTCTGCATCTTCCCCTCCACTTTTCTGCGTCAACCAAGGGATTGTTATAGCAAGAGAGGGGCCAGTTTTACTTGCTAAATAAGCTCCCATTTACGGTGTTTAAAAGTGCTCTTGAACCGTCGCTCATTGAGGATTTCTCGACGGCCTTGTCCATCAAGAAGTTTAATGTTGGGATCAATGCCAATATAACCAAAAATCGCAAGTTCTCTATGCAATAAACGACCCGTGCGCTTGATTTTAGTTATAAAACCGAATATTTCTATATATCGACAATTCAATAATATGTATGCGAGTTATTTATTACACTGGTAGTGTACCTAATAAAAGTCCAAAACATAATTTTCATATATAAAAGTTTATATTATTGTTGACACATAAATTTTGTAGAGTGATTGCTATTACATTTATTCGGAAATTAAGGACCAACTTCGCCATTAACGGCAAAATTCAACCCCTATTAAAAAAAGATGATTGATTGATTTTGCACCATCTTGCATCGTTATTTTTTATTAGATTCCTTTGCATTTGGAAACTATGAGCACCATACTAAAAGAATTAGTGATCATGCACTTTATAAACTATGACATCTCCGATTCTCCCTCAAACTGATTGGAGGTGTCGTTGATTGGAGCCCCTAACTCGCATCACCTCGACCTTACATTTACCATGAAATTATACTAAACAAAGGTCGAAATCGGACTAGATTGAAAGGAAGCAGTGGCTGCAATTGAAATCCAAACCAAAGGAGGGAGGTTGAATGCGATTCAGCAAAAGTTGAGGGACCACATTGCAAAGTTGATCCAAATACTCGCAAGGTCGGATGAGGCCTTTGAAATACGAATTATTTTAGTAAAAAAATTTGACCAGAATATCAGCCCAAATTGAGAACCAAAAATCAGAAAATGAGCCCAAGGTCAAATTGGAACAAAAATGGGCCACTTGGGCCTATATTTGGCAAGATTTGGAGGGTCAGTTTGCAAAATCTGGCCATGAAACCTACGGAACTCGACAAGGGTCATAAAATACAATATATGATGTTAACGATTGAGAAAAGTTTTTGCCAGCAAAATACATATGAAAAGTATACAATTTGTTTGCTACCTCGGATACCCAAAAATGTGACAAATCACATTACATGTTTGATTCTCATTGATGTAAGGTTAAGTAAATAATGATATCAGTAACTCAACTATTTATCTTCTTCGGCAGATGTAGATATTTGGTGTGGGAAACTCAACCATACATCGGACCACATTTGTGCCCACCAATTGATTGTTGCCCCCCACTCCTGGCAACCTCCGGTGTCCCCCCTCACTGGTTGCATCCTCCGCCGATGGTGATCTTCACAAGAAAGCCTTGGATCGACCGCTTACTTTTCTTCGGCTTCATCCCATGCTTAGGATGATAGAGCAAGCTGCCAATTTCCAATCCTCATCCAACAGTAGGCGGTGGTTCCTTGGTGTTCCGGAGCTTGCGACATCAGTTGTTGACCTATCTTTGAGCTATCCTTGGCCAAAGCTCATTTGATTCTAGCCAGATCATCATTGATTATTCTCAACTTCTTTTGATCCTCAATTGTTGATTGTTATAAGTTTGATTCAAATACTACCTCACTTTAGATATCGTGATTTGATCAAGATTGTTGCCGAGCTATTCTAAGCCATCTTGTGTAGCCCCTCCCTCCATCCCTCCTTCCCTCTGCGATAAAAGGGCCGAAGCCCTCTCGGCTACCCACCGATTGATCGTTGCCCCCCACTAGCGAGCCACCCCACTCCTAGCAACCTCCCGTGTCCCCCCTCACTGGTTGCATCCTTCGCCGGTGGTGATCTTCGCAAGAAAGCCTTGGATTGACCGCCTACTTTTCTTCGGCTTCATCCCGTAATCAGGATGATAGAGCAAGCTGCCAATTTCCGATCCTCATCCAACAGTTGGTGGTGGTTCCTTGGTGTTCCGGAGCTTGTGACATCAGTTGTTGACCTATCTTTGAGCTGTCCTTGGCCAAAGCTCATTTGATTCCAGCCGGATCATCATTGATTATTCTCAACTTCCTTTGATCCTCAATTATTAATTGTTATAAGTTTGATTCGAATACTACCTCACTTTAGACATTGTGATTTGATCTAGATTGTTGCCGAGCTATTCTAAGCCATCTTGTGTAGCTCATGGTGGTCGATTAGCTCAGTGGAGCTTGAAGTTTGTCATAATCAAGGTATAGTTCCCTAATGCTCGAATTCAATGAAGCGAGATCACCTAAGGTGATCGATGCGTCCAGACGATTAAATGTCGCCTGATTAGCATCTTTTCAACAAATTCATGCCCTTGCTCGACCAACCTGGCTCGACCAAGAAAAGGCAGACTATACACCCATAATGCTCAAGCGTTGGTTCCATGCCATACTATATCTTAATGCTTTCGAATAATCCTCGGCCTTCTCCAACAAGTCCTTCATGGCTGCAAGCCACTAAAAACGCAGAAAAGGTTATAGAATCCGGCCGCATTCCTGATTTCATCATGTCATCGAACAATTGAGGGCCTTGTCACTGTGGCCGTGCACTGCGAGCCCATTGATCGCCACTGTCCAAGTCAACACATTTCTCTCAGACATTTTGTGGAACACCCTCATCGTTTCATGGAGTCACCCGCAGCTGGAGTACATGTCCATCAAAAAGGCCCCACCAGTACTCTTCCAACTAAAGCCACTTCTCCGAACGTAACAATCGGCCCACCTACCCGATTCCAAGGCCCCTAAGCTGGAAACCGCCGAGATCAACCTGAGCAAAGCGACCTTATCCGGTTCAAAACTCTCCACCAGTTGCATTCCCCGAAAACAATCCAAGGCATTGTACCCGAATCCATCATTCGCGTAACACCCAATCGAGGACGACCAAGACACCAGGCCTCGCTCAGGCATTTCGTCAAACGCCTTTCGCGCCGACTCCACCGCATCAACATCCACGTAGGCACTAATCAGCGCGTTCTGGACATAGACGTCGGAGTCGAGCCCGAGCTTCGCAATCAGGGCGCGAAGGCCGTGGCCCATCTCTCGGAGGCGAGAGCAAGCTTTGAGGATGAAAGGGAAGGTGAATTTGTTGGGCGACACGCCGCGGCAGAGCATTTGAGCGAAGAGGGAGAGAGAATGAGGAGGGGAGGAGCGGGCGCGGGATCTGATGATGGTGTTGTAAGCGACGGCGTCGGGAGAGGAGACACCGGCGAAAAGAGAGCGGGGGTGGGGCAAGCTCTCCGGGGCCGAGCCGGCACATGCTAGCAGGAGGCGTCGTCGTCTTGGTGACGGGTCTTGATGACGAGGGAGCGGAGCTTGTACACAGTTTTGTTCGTGGAAGTTCGAGTTGTGCCATCAAGCCCACTTTGATTCATACATTGCATCCCTTTTTCCATCAATTTTGTTACGTTAGCAAATCCTTATAATTTGCTGACAATACATTATTTATGAATTGACACTTTGACAAGTGGAACTTCTGCCCTATGTGACATTGACGTCGGCAACATGTGAAAAGAAATTCCTATTTTTTTTTTAAAAGAAAAGAATAGAAAAGAAAAAGCAAGATGATCATAAAATCAACGGGCATCAATTCTCCTCCCGTAAATTGGTCGATCCTATCTTTAGAGTGGACCGCCCTCTCCGGCAAAGGACTTAGCTAGCAATAACTATGGTCTGGCTTGTAATGGTATGGCCAATAACTTATATTTTTATCGAAACTTTTTTCTTGTACTCTTGATTTGATTTTCATGTCAATGCCGCATAAGTCCTCTTGCAACCATTTTTTATCACACGTTTTCTGTAAAATCGAGAACACAATATTATAAGAGGTTTCCCATGTCGCCACCACATTCGGTGATGCTGCCCTTTACCTCCATCAACGTTACCACGAGCACAAATAGATCGGTAACCTCTCTCTCTCTGGCATGTGCATGAGTAAAATGTTATGTACAGCTTGATATCCGAGAGAGAGGGAGAGGAGCGGGCGAGGGGCTGAGATTTGGTAACTGATGGGTAGCGTTCGGCGGAGCAACAGCCATGATGGTTGTAGCGATACGCACATCGGAGTACCCAGGGGTTATGATGTGGCGGATCTTGATGACAGGTCAGTTGAAGCAGAGAAGCTCATAGATAAATATTCACCTTCTCAAGAAGCAGAATTTCCATGAAAACTGTGCGATGCGAAATCAAGAGGAGCCCAACGTACATCTGCAACTTCCTGTTTGTTTTATCTACGACACCGACTAAAATATCAACAGAAAAATAATAAAAAGTACGCCGTTTGTTTCTTTCCTTGGATGCCCCAAATACATAACAAACTGAAGTGAGCAATGACAGCGGTCACTCAACTATTCGTTTTCTTCAGCAGATGCGGAAACTCCACCGTACATCATCCGTACATCGGACCAGGTCTAGCGCCCATCAATCATTTCCTTCACAATTGAGACCACTTGCCCCCACTCTTAATCGAACCTGATCTCTGCTGTCCCTTTCTCGTATGGTCACATCAACCTGAGAATCGACAGTGATTGTGAAAGGCACACCATACTCATCCGATCGCGCATATCTCTTCCCTATGGTGTTGCCTATAATGGCCCCATTTCTCTTCCCTCTGGGTTTGCCTGTAAACAAAGCCAGGGCAAAGTAGCAGAAGATCATCCGATGTAATTTTGGTGCTTTCACCAAGGACAGTAAATCTCTATCCAAATATACAGCTCAATGACAAAACAAGTTCTTCTCTAAGTTATTCGTGTATCATTCAGATTTGCAAAGCTAACTCCAGCATTAGCAGTTTCCACAAATCATAGCTCATATTTTAACAATAAAAAGGGAACGTGGAAAGAGAAGATGCCAACAAATGGAGCTGGTCCTGGCATTAGGGGAAAAAAGAACACAATCTTTAAAAACCAAGCATTCAAACTCCTCTATAAAATCCCCGACTAAAAAAGAGCGATCAATCCATTGTATTCATGTAACCACATATGGAAAGGCAAAGCTTCAGAAATCATATCTCTGTTTAAGAAAGAATAAGCCAAGAGGATAAAGTTGTCTGTCAAACTTTGGAGCTGAGCATGAGAATAAATGAAAACAGCATCAAGGATGCAGGTATTCGCATTCGTACCCCTCGATATAATCCCCTTCTACGGTGAGCAAAGAAAAGAGAGTGACCAAGATATGAACTTCATGCAAATATGCACAAAAGGAACTCATTTTACACACAAAATTAAGAACCTAAATTCTATACTGGATGAGTACCTGGAATGTCAATCTCATGTGGAACACGAGCATCGGTGAGTGATCTGCTAATCAGTTGAGCGACTGACTCATACTCTGGCTTCTGTATCAATGGCAAAATGGTACATTTGATAGGTGCTACAAATGGAGGGAAGCGCAACACATTTAGTTGTTCATCTCCCGCTTTGCTGGGCCTTGTATAGAAAGAATGCTAAAAAAGGCAGTATATTATGCGTCCCATGCCAAAAGACGATCCAATAACAGACGGCATAAAAACCCTCTGATCTTCCTCTATCTTCTGCTTCGAAATATTGACCATGTTATCCTTGATTATTACACTCTCTAGGTCTGAAACCGGTTTGGAAATTCTGGTCCCACTTCATAACTGGACATGAGACTCTTAAAATGTGGAAAGGAGGAGCCCAAGACGGGTTAACAATTATAACAACTTCATTCAGGAAAATTGATAGCTTTGGTCAAGTTCTTAAGATTTGTAAAGTGGATTTCACTTACAATGACATTCAAATATCAATTTCCATCGCCTCCGAATTGGATAGTCAGCCAATATTTTCTGAAAAAATTCCCGCTTAATTTGTTACCTTCGAGATGCAACTCTCTCGGAGATATAGCTTCCCCACTGTAGAGGGAATAGGACTAGAAATTGAGTCCCGCGACAGATCAAAAGATCATTTTGAAATTTCCAAATTGAATCGGCAGGTGACCGCCGGAATTGTTATTAGAAACATGAATATTCAAGTTACTTCATCCACAAACCAAGGCACCGTCTTTGGCGTCAGAAATCCACCTACTTGAATAATAAAAAGTGCACATAAGAGCTTAGACTCTGAAAGCTAATTTAGGACGACCTAGCTCTTCGCAATCTCCCTAGTTTGCTTTAGAGGAATATTTTTTCCCCACTTGATGGCGCGATTAATGGTCACAAAATAAGATCGATGAAGAGTTATGGATGTGTCTCTGGTGAGTATCGGCACCGGCAAAGGAAATTCCACCAATTTACTAAGCCGAAAAAGAAAAACAGAGTAGAACAGAGCACAATCAGTGCAACTTGAAAACAGAGACCGGTGGCGATGAGTGGTGCCGGACAACTTTCGGAGGCAGCGGCAAGGACTTAAGGACCAGAAAAATCTTCAATTTAGAGGAATTTTCAAACATCGTATGAGTGGTGATGAGTGCTCTGCTCTCTGTTCTCCGGTTCTGTTGTGGCCTAGCGTATGGTGGCCGGCGATGGAGGTCCGGAGTGGTTGTGTGGGCTGGAGTTGACTGAGGCCAGCCCTGGTGATACAAGAAAGATAACGAGAATCAGCGCTATTGATTGAATCGAAATCGAGCACCAGAGAAAGAGAGAGACCTTTCACTTTCATTTCGGTCCATCGAAGAAATGAAGGATCCGATCTCCATTGAGCTTCAATCATGGCCATTCTTCTTGAATCAATTCTTGAGGCTAAAGTCCGCTCTCATGAGGATGCTCGTGCCGGTAAAATTATCCAAATGAGGGTTTTGACCGTGATTTCAATTTATAAATAGATTATTAGTTGTACGTTGTGTACGTACATTATTCAATTTTCAATGACAGGGAGCCGTGAACCGTCACATGGAAGTGCGATATGTGTCGTGGATTTCCGTAAATAACCGGAGATGTTAGCGTGATCATCAATCATGTCATTGTATAGTTATATGATTAGAAGCCTCGTAAGAAGTGATTAGGGAGACTAATTTTTAGGGCTTTTCGAAATAATTTAACTTCGATGGTGATAGGATAATCGAGCTAATGCATTGGATAATAATCTTTCTAATAAGTGCGTTTAACATTGATTCCTTGAAAAGAAAATTCAGATGACATATCTAGCCCCATGCTTAAAATTATAACAATTTGTCTTTGTGCAATCTAGTTAAAATTTATAATGAAGATACTATCTAAACAAACTAGGGAAGTATGCATGTTGATACTCACCCTCAAATTGGTGTGTGAAAATCGATGATGCCTTTAACTTCTTAATGGCTTTGTGAAAAGATTTGTTAGTATGCTGGAAGAAATTTTTGGCCACACTTATGCAATCAAGTCTTATTTATTGTGACAGTGCATTACATGTGTAGTGCACTCAATACACTCCCGAATTTTAAATCATGCAGATTTCTAATGGGATTGATAAAAAATAGGAGTGTATCTTCAACAGTAGTTCCTTACACCTTGACCGGTCCACAAAACTAAACATATTAATTCTGCCACAAACTAGAAATTGACAAGAGAGGAAAAAGAAAAGTCGAAGGCTTAAAACACGTTCTATTTATTGATGTGAACGTATTTTCTTCTGTCCATCTGATAACCCGAAGCAGTTCTTCAAAGTGGGGCAAGTTTCTCCAGCTCTCTAGCTCTTCTAGTACACATGCCAAAATAATCAACAATGGCTTCAACCAAGAAAAGATGCAAGAAATTGGTTAGCAAGAAAGGGGCAAGTATTACCTGCTAAACAAGCTCCTTTTCACGTCGTGAATTTGTTCTCTTGAACCAAAGCATGGTGATCATTGTTGTCATTGAAAATTTCTCAATGGCCTTATCCATCGCTTGGAAGTAAGAGACCCTCCAAGATCCCTTGAAGTGCGGGGCGCTACGTAATCCTAGAAATCCCACCGTAAAGCCAGGTCCCAATCCCGCATATAACCAATTGCGGATATCCAAATCACCTTCTCTAGGCTTGTCTCCACCGGAATTATCACCGTCGCGCCCATCACTACCGGGTGGCTCGTCTCCAGGACAAGTATTCAGAAGAGGAGCTCCACAGAGCCTGTCATTGCCGCAATAAACGGATTCATCGTCCACGGTGCGCAGATGATTGCCAAACGGAATAGGGCCATAGAGTCTATTGAAGGACAGATTGAGATAACTAAGGAAGTCCATGCTCGATATGCCCAGAGGGATGGTACCTGACAATTTGTTTCTGGAAAGATCAAGAGATTCTAAATTTTTCAGGTCACCAATATTTGAGGGGATATATCCACTCAACTTATTCCGAGAGAGGTTCAGATTTTCAAGTCTGACGAGCTTAGTGAACTCTTTTGGTATTTGCCCATCCAACATGTTTGCTGAAAGATCGATTGAGCGGAAGTATCGAAGCGTACTCCCAAAGATTTGGCTAGTTCCCTTTGTGTTAACCATAACCTTGACACCACCCAGTATATAGTATAATTCTTTATGCACATTAACCGTAGAAAAGATCCCGTCAAAACAATTGGGAATGGGTCTAGAAGTGTAATTCTGTGCTAGGCTCAAGAACCGGAGATCTTGAAGTTGGCAATATTGGGGAGGAATGCCCCCAACAAAGCTATTTTTCTCTAAATTGATCAGTAACAAATTTGATTGTGGCCCAGATGGTGGTAACCTACCTATGAATTCATTGTCGCTAAGATCAAGGAACCACAAATTCGACAGATTTAACAAACAGTTTGGGATTTCTCCAGTAAAGCCATTCCTATGTAGGCTAAGAGCGTACAATTCCTGAAGATGGCACAAGGATATTGGAATCTTGCCATTTAACTTGTTATCCCCCAAAAACAAATAAATCAACCCGTGCAATGCTCCCCAGCATCGAGGAAGTTTCCCAGACAGTTGATTCTTTGAGAGAATAATTACATACAGATTATTTAACTTACACAAAGAATTTGGAATGCCACCGGTGAGATTATTATCCTCAAGACTCAGATATGTTATCTGTGGCATCTTGTCTCTGATATCTTGGGGAATTTGGCCTCTAAGCATGTTGCTTGAGATATCTAAACCTCCAATGTTAGAGAAAATGTCACAGAACCAATCAGGAATGTCGTCTGAGATGCTCGCATTTGACATCATCAAATAGGTTACGTTCCCTTGTGTTTGAAGCCATTTTGGAAATTTAGGTCCCACTTTGCAATCTGACAAATCTATCTTGCGAACTTGGAATGGTGGAACCCAGGCAGAGCTCATATTTAATATGAGCTCATTGGAAGAAATGTATAATTTGGTTAAGCTTTTGAGATTTTTAAAGTGAAGTTCGCTTACAACTCCATACAAAAAATTCCCTTGTAGGAAGATTTGCTTTAGATTCGATAGTTGCCCAATACTCTCTGGAATGGTCCCACTCACTTTGTTATTTCCAAGATCAAAATTTTTTAGAGACGACAGCTCCCCCAAATTAGCAGGAATAGAACCAAAAATCAAGTTAAATGAAAGATCAAGGCACTCTAATTCTTTGAAATCTCTGAATTGATTTGGCAGGTCATCGCTAATATTATTCCAGGAAACATCAAAGATCTTCCACTTACTTTGTGCGCAACCAAGTGAATCACCTAAAATGTCGGAGATATTCCCATTTAAGTAGCTACCTTTTAATAGGACCGATTGCAATTTGCAAAGACTGCTCAAATTTTGGGAAAATCACCTCGCATTAAATTCCAAGACATGTCCAAGAAGACAAGCCTTTGATTATTCTCGATGATTGTCATGGGAAAAAGGCCTTTGATACCGTAGTGAAATAAGACATCCTCATACTCATTGGATAAATCAATATGTTCTAGCTTGCTAAAGTTATAGATCCATGGGGGAATAGAACTTAGATTATTGGCACTGATGCTGAGAAATCTAAGAGATGTGAAATTGGCTTGCAAAGAGCTAGATATATCTTGCAATCTACAACCGCTCAATCCTAAAGATTGCAAAGATGGGAGCATGTTAATGGAACCAAACCAATCTTTGACCTCATAAAGGCTAACACCGGACATGTGCAAATATTTCAAGGAAGATAATTTCGACACCCCAAAAGTCATTCGAGGTTAAATAACCTACATAGAATTTATCACTGAGATCCAAGTACTGTAATTTGGAAAGTTTACTGAGCTGCCTAGGAATATCTCCGTTAAAGCGTGCATATGAAAGGTTTAGATACTCCAATTTCTGAAGAGAAGCAAAGAACGTTGGGATTTTTTGGGTTGAAAAGTTGTTGGCACCGAGGTCTAGATACTTCAAATACTTCAATTCAGTTAAAGAAGGAACTATGTTACCTCCCAGCATGCACTTATCTGAAGGTACGAAGAAGTCAATATCAATCTCTTCTATACATGGATTACGAAGATCAAGCTTCTGGACATGGCCAGTTTTCTTGTTGCATTCAACTCCTTCCCACTTGCAACATTCTTCTCCAGTCCAAGACGAAAAGCGTCTTGAAGGATCAATGAGACCATGCTTGAACTTTAGAAGAGTTTCCCTCTCTGCACCAATACAGCTTACATTGGTTGAAACGTTGGTTGAAGCGTTGGAATGACTGAATTCAATTACTTGAATGACAAAGATTGCCCATAGGACAGAAGACACAAGGCTATCATAAGACGCCATAGGTTCTTTGAGACCTGAGAACAAGTATTGCTTTAATCAAGTGGATAATTGTCTTTGATTCACCAAGAAAAGAGCCATTATATAATATTGATACAGTCATTTTCTCAATGTCCACCATGATTTCTTAAAGGACGGCTCCAACTTTCCAAGTCAATGCCTTCCAAGACCCGCCGGCCAAACGGTTGATCTTTCAAATTAACCCAAAACATGTATCTTATTTAATCTTTGTAATAAGGGTCAATGGAGGACAACAAACAAAAACGAAGAAAGAAGGATGCAGACGGCACTACGTAACTCTAAGTCTGGCTATTGTCTTCTTTAATTTATTTAAGCAACTCTAGATAAGTAATCCATACTACGATATAAATGCAAAGGAGAAACTTGGTGAGAACCTCCATGCCGCTGAGTCTCTACATTTACCGTCAAAGGTTTTCATTTTTAAGAAGACAATCTCTCCATTAGAATGACTCGTGAAATAGCACACTCATGTTAAAAAGAAAAGCAAAAGTTCTTTTATATGAAAAGGAAAAAACCTTAGCAAAATTAATTTGCATTAGGAAATTGATTCAAATGATTATTGCATTACATGAAAATTGGAAAGTTACTCTCTCTTTTTTTTTTTTTCCATTATTGTTTCTGTAAAAACTGTTCTGCATGCCACATATGAACGATTTTATCGTTCCAGAATGGATCGAAATTTTTTGGCCAAGTTACGTTGGAAGAACCTCTTAGATCTTTAATGTACTAGCTATCCTATATGCCTTTGGGACTAGATAACTAATCTCATATCTACAATCAATTTTCCGCAATTAAAATGGCAACGAGAGGCTTTTTGACAATGATAACTTTGAAAAAAACCGTTGGCAAAAAAGAATAACTTGTGACTTTTTCTCCACGTAACATATTGGTAATTTATCAAGATTTTTCTGAAATCATCAATTTTTTACAGTTGGCAAATTACAAATTTTTTGCATAGCTTACTAACGTTTCAATTTTACTAACTATTACATGAAATTTTTAATCTAAATTAGAGTAATTTACCAACTTTTGTCCATTAAATTATGAATTTTCATTGAGTTGCCAACGTTTAATCGTTCTTTCCTAATTTACTTAATTTTTTATTTAGTTATTAAAATTTATTTGCTCCGATTAGCTATCACTTTAAGTTGCTAAGTCTTTTTAGAGATTGCTAGCCCATGTTAGCATGGCTCGTCAACAGAGCTAATTTTCTGTCATCAATTGGAAAGAAAGAGAGGAGTGTTGAAGAATGAGGACAACGGCGACATTGTATCATTTGAATTATGGTGAGGGACACGGCTCCAAAGACATTGAATTTATCAAACATTCTCTTGTGATGTAATTTGTGTGTTGTAGTTACAAGGACACCATTATGTGCAATTCGTTTTTTTTCAAATGATGTGAAGAGCTACTTTCATTTTAATTGGTTTAATTGAATAAGAGTTTTTCATTAATTTTCTTCAAGTATCTTTTTCATTATTTGACAAAAAATAGCTTCATTTTTTAATTATTTTTATTCGAAAAAATAAATCAATTTCTAAGAAAAACCTACCCCGGGTCTGACATGTTGGCCAGCACGACCTAGCGTCCAAGTCGACTACTGTGCGGATTTCTATCTCTGCCAATACTTTCTTTTCATAAATGATCCATAAGTTGGAAGCGCAAATCTTCAACCAGACATAATCGTCCACCCTACAACGACAATTTCGAGTGAGGATGTTCATATGGCTAAATCATAATTACCGTGAATTTTGAGTTTATAAGCAGATTATAAGACATATATTGTACATAGGTTATTCTGTAAACATCATAATCAAAGTACGATGTGTGTCATGGACTTTAGTCAAAAAGGGGAAGAGATTAACGTGGTGATCAAGCAAAGTCATTCGCACGTTCTATTTTATCGATCGAAGTGCAACATGCGTTTAAATAAATGGTTAGGAGCATCACAAGAATTGACTGGGGAGATTACTTTTAGACTTAAAATATTTTAACATTGATAGTTACACGATAATTTGACTAATACCAACGAGAAAAGCAAGATTAGAAATTTCTAAGTCATGCCCGTCACAACCCATCCGGTCAAGCCATCAAAGACAACGGGACTTCAAAGTCTTGTTTGTTTATAACCTTTAAAGATTTCAACAATTTAACCAAAACTTATTGTATCTCCAATGTTCAAAGTTTCTATCCGCATATATTTACTTTAGAAACTTGAAAAAAAAAAAATGTAAGTTGTTCTTATTATGGCGCATATCATCTCTTTGTACGTGCTGGTCGGGGAAGCAATCCTGTAGTCATGCTAGGACTAATGCCATCTAGAACATATGTTAGTGAGTCATGATAACTGTTTTCACATGTATTTTGCAATACATGGAGCTTGTGTAAGAAAACACAAGGAACCCCATAAATAGCTCGAGAGATATTTCTTTAGGGGAAATGACATAAATAATCCATGAATTTTAATCCAACGTGCACTCTAGTACCTAGATTTTTAATTTGCTTAATATGGTCCCTGAACTATTATTAAATGTTCAATCTAGTTTCTAAACTATATAAAATCATTCCATGTCTTCCTTCTGTTAATTCAAGTTAACAAATCTGCTGATGTGAATCCCAATCTATTTAAGTTTGACCAGTGGATAATAAAAAAAAGTTATATGTCGATTACCAAGTAAGATATTCATATCGAATCATACTACAATAGTCCACGTCATGAAATAAGGATGGACATGTCCACGTCCTAATTGTTTTCTTCTTTCCTAAAGTAGATGGAAAAAATTATGACTCATCATTTTAAAAAATGCAACTCAATATATGATAACACGTCATCAATTATTGTCTGTTTTGTCATTTGAACCAAAAATAAAATAAAATTACGTTGTACATTCACCAACAGTTTAGGGATGACATTGAATAAATTAAAAGTCCAGAATGAGCCGTATTGCACAAATTAAAATTTCAATGACATTACATATTAAACTATAATTAAGGTATCATTTTCATTTTTCCCTTTCTTTATACTCATAACAAAACAGCGCACGCCATGTGCATGGGAAAAAAGAAGGAATAAAACTTAAATCATGGAAAGAAAGTACTATTATAGATTAACTAACTTTAAAAAATGAATTCAAATTATTATTGGATGCACAATGCTAATTAAAGTCGAATTTGGAATGTGAAGACTATATGGATTGCATGTAAATTACCTTGATATTTTCAATTTAATACGTTACAAGACATATAGCAAACACTGATATCCATGAAATTCATGTGCATGAGCATTATTGATATCCCCGGCTGAAATTTGCCTGACAACAAAGATAGGTTCCGGTACATGCCATTCAAATATATTAATTAAGAGGGTTACTGACTGTCCATTGACTACGTAAATAAGAGAATATCAATGAAATATGTGCCACACAAGTAACACTGGTAGTAATGCCCATGAAGGACGCTAGGTTCAAGTTAGAGGGGCTTGAAACTCTCCTTGTTCGATTATTATGAAAATTGGGGGCTGTGTGAAGAGGTCCGAGTGGAACAAATATTGGCGATGGTGATGAGTTGTCTCCGAAATATACATGTCGCATGCACTAGTTGATTTGATATGACGGTTCCACCCCCACGGAGATGGCGCCCTCAACAAGAAGTGGCTAGAAACCCATACGTCTTTGCTTCGCAAAAACAAGAACACCCCACAGCCTTTTGCTAGATTTACCAATGGAAGGAGACATACCTAGGAACAGATTAGTCCAAATAAATTAATAGAGTTGGTGAAGACAATATCAACGTTACAAAATGATGAAGGGCAGAGCCACTAGCTTTTCGATTTTTTCCATCATATGACTCATAATTTACTGACCCACCAACATCTATAGTTTTATTGGAGTCCACATTGTCTACAAAAATTTAGAAATTGTTGTCATAGGGCATGATTAGTTTTTGTAAGAATTGACACCATATTGATGTGCCCCACATGAACAAGAGGACAATGGCGACATTGTAGTATTTGAATCATGATGAGGGACATGGCACCAAAGACATTGAATATGTCAACCATACTCTTACAGTGTAATTTGTGTGTTATTATTAGAAGGACACCATTATGTGAATTTTTTTTTTTTTCATACTATGTGAAGAGATAATTGTATTTTAATTTGTTGAATTTTTTTGGTAGATTTTTAATTTTTTAATTGAATAAATGTTTTGCATTAATTTTCGTTAAGTATATTTTTTTTTATTTGACCAAAATAGTTACATTTTTCCTGAAATATTTTTATTAGGAAAAATATAAATCAATTTCTTAGAGGAACCTGCCCCGAGTCTGGCACGTTGGCCAACTCGACCGAGAACCTTACTGCTATGTGGATTTCTATCTCCCCCAATTCTTTCTTTTCATAAGTGATCCATTAGTTGGAAACGTGAATCTTCAACCGGATCTATAAAGCTTATGTGAGATATAGAATCGCCCACCCCACTGCGACATTGTACAAACATTATTCTATGTTCAATAAAAGGAAGCCGTGGACATCACGATGGAAGTGCCATATGTGTCATGGACTTGAGTCAAAAAGGGGAAAAAACGTGGTGATCAAGAAAAGCAGTGTTTAATTATATGATTAGGAGCGTCATAAGAATTGACTCGGGAGACTTACTTTTAGACTTTAAAATATTTTAACATTGACGATAACATGATGATTTAATTAATACATCGGATATTCTTTCTACCAAACACGTTTTACACAAGAACGAAAGCTCTTGGAAGTGGATAGGCCTTGGAAATCTGCATATATCAATGCACTAAATTTAAAATTTTTTTTACTGTAATAAATGCCCAAGCATTACTTATTCCTCCAACATTAGTTCTGTTGTAATATATTCTATTATTTTAAATGTGATCCCAATATTGTATTTCCAATTAATTCTGATTTATTGCCCGATTTATTACCCGCATTTATTACGTGATATTTGCCTGTTAATATTTTACCATAACAAATTTGATGAAAGACATCGGTAATGTAAGAAACAGAATAAAACGTTCAGAAAACACGTCATCACGTTTGAGAGGTATTGGTTAGTGGAGCAGGATGTACAGATCTAGTGTTTCCATATCCGTTAATCAATCGTGTTTCGTGGATTCGTCAAAGGTTTTAGGGTTTTCCGCATTTGCAAATATTCATAAATGACTAGAGGTATGTCCATCTTTGCGTTTTCGCAAATCGATCATGAATTATGCATGTATTTGTTTGAGAATAATAGATTGGGATCACCAGGTTTTATTTAAAATTAGTTTTACAATTGGTATCAGAGCATGTTTATAATCTCTGCATTGGTGAAAATTTTGGAATTTTTGTATGTTTTCATTGAATTATGTATGGGTAAACTTCGGATCTTCCGTGGCTTGGAACATAAATTCAAAATCTAGCCAAATTCGGGCAACCCACCACGCGATAATGGATCTGCATAGTCACACTACCATTAGGAAGAAAACCCCTTAAATTATTTATCATATTACTGATCATCGGAAGTTTATCGTGCAGTGAAATTTTGGTTGTTAAGGTTTTAGGGTAGATCGTTTTAGGCTTAATTATGATCAATATGTTAGTCGTTTTTGCCAGATCTTGAAACTATGGATTCGTCTCGGCATTTTTTTTTGAAACCCATTGATGAATTTGATCGGATATATATGTGAAAGAAGACCCAAGCGGCAAAATGAAGGCAGTTCGCGGCGGAGGAGTGGCAGAGGAACCTTACTGCTGTGTGGATTTCTATCTCCCCCAATTCTTTCTTTTCAAAAGTGATCCATTAGTTGGAAGCATGAATCTTCAACTGGATCTATAAAGCTTATGTGAGATATAGAATCGCCCACCCCACTACGACATTGTACAAACATTATTCTATGTTCAATAAAAGGAAGCCGTGAACATCACGATGGAAGTGCCATATGTGTCATGAACTTGAGTCAAAAGGGGGAAAAGACATGGTGATCAAGCAAAGCAGTGTTTAATTATATGATTAAGAGTGTCATAAGAATTGACTAGGGAGACTTACTTTTAGACTTTAAAATATTTTAACATTGACAATAACATGATTCTTTAATTAATACATCGGATATTCTTTCTACAAAACGCATTTTACAAAGGAAAGAAAGCTCTTGGAAGTGGATAGGCCTAAAAAATCTCCATATATCAATGCACTAAATTTAAAATCATTTTTACTATAACAAATGCCCAAGCATTACTTATTCCTCTGAGGTTAGTTCTGTTGTAATATATTCTATTATTTTAAATGTGATCCCAATATTGTATTTCTAATTAATTCCGATTCATTGCCCGATTTATTACCCGCGTTTATTATGTGATATTTGCCTGTTAATATTTTACCATAATGGTTTTGATGAAAGACGTAATGTGAGAAACGGAATAAAACGTTAGATCGTCCAATTCAAACCCCATCACTACAGAAAACACACCATCACATTTGAGAGGTATTGGTTAGTGGAACATGATGTACAGATCTGGTGTTTCCATATCCGTTAATCGATCGTGTTTCGTGGATCCGTCCAAGGTTTTAAGGTTTTCCACATTTGCAAATATTCATAAATGACTAGAGGTATGTCCATCTTTACGTTTCCGCAAATCGATCCCGAATTATGCACGTATTTGTTTGAGAATAATATATTGGGATCATCAGGTTTTATTTAAAATTAGTTTTACAATTGGTATCAGAGCATGTTTATAATCTCTGCATTGGTGAAAATTTTGGAATTTTTGTATGTTTTCACAGAATTATGTATGGGTAAAATTTGGATCTTTTGTGGCTTGTAATAGAATTTCAAAATCTGGCCAAATTCGGGCTACCCACCACGCGATAATGGATCTGCATAGTCACACTACCATTACGAAGAAAACCCCTTAAATTATTTGTCATATTACTGATCATCGGAAGTTTATCAAGTGGTGCAATTTTGGTAGTTAAGGTTATAGGGCATATCGTTTTAGGCTTAATTATGATCAATATGTTAGTCGTTTTTGCCAGATCTTGAAACTATGGGTTCGTCTCGGCATTTTTTTCGAAACCCATTAATCAATTTGATCGGATATGGGCTGCGGAAGAAGACCCAAGCGGCGGAATGAAGACAGTTCGCGGTGGAGGAGTGGCGGAGGAACTTTACTGTTGTGTGGATTTCTATCTCCCCCAATTCTTTCTTTTCATAAGTGATCCATTAGTTGGAAGTGTGAATCTTCAACCGGATCTATAAAGTTTATGCGAAACGGAATAAAACGTTAGGTCGTCTAATTTAAACCCCATCATTACAAAAAACGCACATCACATTTGAGAGGTATTGGTTAGTGGAACATGATGTATAGATCTGGTGTTTCCATATCCGCAAATCGATCGTGTTTTGTGGATCCGTCCAAGATTTTAGGGTCTTCCGCATTTGCAAATTTCCATAAATGACTAGAGGTATGTCAATCTTTACGTTTCTGCAAATTGATCCCGAATTATGCACGTATTTTTTTTTTTAGATTAATAGATTGGGATTATCAGGTTTTATTTAAAATTAGTTTTACAATTGGTATCAGAGCATGTTTATAATCTTTGCATTGGTGAAAATTTTGGAATTTTGTATGTTTTCATAGAATTATGTATGGGTAAAGTTTGGATCTTCTGTGGCTTGGAACAAAATTTCAAAATCTAGCCAAATTCAAGCGACCCACCACGTGATACTGGATCTACATAGTCACACTGCCATTAGGAAGAAAACCCCTTAAATTATTTGTCATATTACTGATCATCGGAACTTTATCGAGCGGTGCAATTTTGGTAGTTAAGGTCTTAGGGCATATAGTTTTAGGCTTAATTCTGATCAATATGTTAGTCGTTTTTGCCAGATCTTGAAACTATGGGTTCGTCTCGGCATTTTTTTTGAAACCCATTAATCAATTTGATCGGATATGGGCTGCGGAAGAAGACCCAAGCGGCGGAATGAAGACAGTTCGCGGTGGAGGAGTGGCGGAGGAACTTTAGGGTGCGTTTGGTAACACTTCTGTTCCAAAAGTGTTCCAGGGAACATAAATAGAAAAAAGTATTTCTGTTCCGGGGAACAATTTTTGAACAAAAAAACGCGTTTGGTAAACTTGTTCCGGGAATAAAAAATGAACAGAAACACGTTTGGTAAATTTGTATTCTTTTTTTATTTCTTTTAGTTTTTTAATATTTTTATTTTTATTTTATTTTATTTTTATTTTATTTTTCTTTTTTTCTTCTTTTGACCGGTCGCCGGCCTTGGCCATGGCCGGCGATCGGCCGACGAGGGCCGGCGACCTCGCCCGGCCACGACGAGGCTCGCCGGCCCCGGCGAGGCTCGGGTTGGGCGAGGCTCGGCCTTGCCTTGGCCGGGCGAGGCTCGGCCTCGCCTTGGCCGGGCGAGCTCGGGCTCGCCCGGATCCGGCGAGCCCGAGCTCGCCCACCACCCGAGGCTCAGCCTCGCCGGGCCACCTCCAGGCCATCGCCGGTGGCTGGGCGAGCTTGGGCTCGCCCGCCACCGCGAGGCTCGGCCTCGTCGGGCCACCGCCCGTGCGACGCCGGCTTGGAGGTTGCCGGCGACTCTTGGCCTCGCCCGGGCCGGCGACGCCTCGGCAAGGTCGCCGGCCCTCGACGGCGTCGCCGGCCCTCTTTGGCCGGTCGCCGGCCATGGCCGAGGCCGGTGACCGGCCAAAGAGAAAAGAGAAAGAAAAAAAAAAAAAAAGAGAAGAAAAAGAGAGGAGAGAGAAAATGTGTTTTTAATTTTTGTTCCAGAAACAAAAAACAAGTTTTTTTTGTTTCTCGTTTCGTTCCAAAAGTGTTCCCGGGAACAAAAAAATAGATTTGGAACAAAAACGCAAACAAACGCGTTTCTGTTCTTTTTTTGTTCCCTGGAACAAAAAAACACAAAATCTGTTTAAAAACAAAAAACAGAAACATTAACAAACAGCCCCTTACTGTTGTGTGGATTTCTATCTCCCCCAATTCTTTCTTTTCATAAGTGATCCATTAGTTGGAAGTGTGAATCTTCAACCGGATCTATAAAGCTTATGCGAGATATAGAATCGTCCACCCCACTACGACATTGTACAAACATTATTCTATGTTCAATAAAAGGAAGCCGTGAACATCACGAGGAAGTGCCATATGTGTCGTGAACTTGAGTCAAAAAGGGGAAAAGACGTGGTGATCAAGCAAAGCAATGTTTAATTATATGATTAGGAGCATCATAAGAATTGACTAGGGAGACTTACTTTTTAGACTTTAAAATATTTTAACATTGACAATAACATGGTTATTTAATTAATACATCGGATATTCTTTCTACCAAACGCGTTTTACAAAGGAAAGAAAGCTCTTGGAAGTGGATAGGCCTCAGAAATCTCCATATATCAATGCACTAAATTTAAAATCATTTTTACTATAACAAATGCCCAAGGATTACTTATTCCTCCAACGTTTGTTCTGTTGTAATATATTCTATTATTTTAAATGTGATCCCAATATTGTATTTCTAAGTAATTTCGATTTATTGCCCAATTTATTACCCGTGTTTATTACGTGATATTTGCATGTTAATATTTTACCATAACGGTTTTGATGAAAGACGTCGGTAACGTAAGAAACGGAATAAAACATCGTTTCGTCTAATTCAAACTCTATCACTACAGAAAACACACCATCACGTTTGAGATGTATTAGTTAGTGGAATAGGATGTACAAATATAGTATTTCCATATCCGCAAATCGATCGTGTTTTGTGGCTCCGTCGAAGGTTTTAGGGTTTTCCGCATTTGCAATTTTTCATAAATGATTAAAGGTATGTCAATCTTTATGTTTCCGCAAATCGATCTCGAATTGTGTACGTATTTCTTTGAGAATAATAGATTGGGATCATCAGGTTTTATTTAAAATTAGTTTTACAAATGGTATCAAAGCATGTTTATAATCTTTGCATTGGTGAAAATTTTGAAAATTTTGTATGTTTTCACTGAATTATGTATGAGTAAAATTCGGATCTTTTGTGACTTGGAACCGAATTTCAAAATCTAGCCAAATTACAACCCACCACGCGAGAATGGATCTGCATAGTCACACTGCCATTAGGAAGAAAACCCCTTAAATTATTTGTCATATTACCGATCATCGGAAGTTTATTGAGCAGTGAAATTTTGGTTGTTAAGGTTTTAAGGTAGATCGTTTTAGGCATAATTCTAATCAATATGTTAATCATTTTTGCCAGATCTTGAAACTATGGGTTCGTCTCGGTATTTTTTTCGAAACCCATTGATCAATTTGATCGGATATGGGCTGTGGAAGAAGACCCAAGCGGCGGAATGAAGGCAGTTCGCGGCGGAGTGGCGGCGGAAGAACCTTATTGCTGTGTGGATTTCTATCTCCCCCAATTCTTTCTTTTCATAAGTGATCCATTAGTTGGAAGCGTGAATCTTCAACCGGATCTATAAAGCTTATGCGAGATATAGAATTGCCCACCCCACTACGACATTGTACAAACATTATTCTATGTTCAATAAAAGGAAGCCGTGAACATCACGATGGAAGTGCCATATGTGTTGTGGACTTGAGTCAAAAAGGGGAAACGACGTGGTGATCAAGAAAAGCGGTGTTTAATTATATGATTAGGAGCATCATAAGAATTGAGTAGGGAGACTTACTTTTAGACTTTAAACTATTTTAACATTGTCGATAACATGATGATTGGGATATTCTTTCTACCAAACTCGTTTTACACAAGAAAGAAAGCTCTTGGAAGTGGATAGGCCTTGGAAATCTCCATATATCGATGCACTAAATTTAAAATCATTTTTACTATAACAAATGCGCAAGCATTACATATTCCTCCGACATTAATTCTATTGTAATATATTCTATTATTTCAAATGTGATCCCAATATTGTATTTCCAATTAATTCCAATTTATTGTCCAATTTATTACTCGCGTTTATTACGTGATATTCGCCTATTAATATTTTACCATAACGGTTTTGATGAAAGATGTCGGCAACGTAAGAAACGGAATAAAACGTACGGTCGTCTAATTCAAACCCCATCACTACAAAAAAACACACCGTCACTTTTGAGGAGTATTAGTTAGTGGAACAGGATATACAGATGTGGTGTTTCCATATCCGCAAATCGATCATGTTTCGTGGATCCGTCCAAAGTTTTAGGGTTTTCCACATTTGCAAATTTTCATAAATGACTAGAGGAATGTCGATCTTTACATTTCTGTAAATCGATCCCGAATTATGCACGTATTTGTTTGAGAATAATAGATTGGGATCATCAGGTTTTATTTAAAATTAGTTTTACAATCAGTATCAGAGCGTGTTTATAATCTTTGCATTGGTGATAATTTTGGAATTTTTGTATGTTTTCACTGAATTATGTATGGGTAAAATTCGGATCTTCTGTGGCTTGGAACATAATTTCAAAATCTAGCCAAATTCGGGCCACCCACCACGCCATAATGGATCCGCATAGTCACACTGCCATTAGGAAGAAAACCCCTTAAATTATTTGTCATATTACTAATCATCGGAAGTTTATCGAGCGGTGAAATTTTAGTTGTTAAGGTTTTAGGGCATATCGTTTTAGGCTTAATTCTGATCAATATGTTAGTCGTTTTTTTTCCAGATCTTGAAACTATGGGTTCGTCTCGGCATTTTTTTCAAAACCCATTAATCAATTTGATCGGATATGCGCTGTGGAAGAAGACCCAAGTGGCGGAATGAAGGCAGTTCGCGGCGGAGGAGTGGCGGAAGAAGAGAAGGCTAAAGAGAAGGCCTTGGGTGTGTGCGATGCACGTGGCCGAGCGCATGGAGTGGGTGCGTGCATCACACACGCCCGAGAGTTGCACGCGCTCGAGAGGGGTGGTCGTTTCTCCATTTTGCCCCTCCATAATTGCAAAATTCCGATTTTGCATTGTCCGCATAAATTTCCAATTTTGCCCCATCCGCATTAGGAAAATTAGGGTTTTTCCTTAGCCACATTAAATTCCGGTTATACACCCTCAGGGGGCATGAAAATTTACGGTTTTGCCCTTCTTGGCGTAAAATTCCTATTTTGCCCCTTTCAAGTGAAATTTCAATTCTACCCTTACACGAAAAATCCCAACTTTAACCCTTTACACGTGATTTTACTGTTTTACCCTTACGTGCAATTTCATGAATATTTTCTCATAAAATTAAATGTCTAGTGATCCATATATATTTAATCAATTGAATATTAGCCACATCATCTTTGATTATATTAACTATATACATTAAAGGCCTTTGGATCACACATAGTCAAAGACAACAGCTTGTTATTAGTCACACTAATATTTTGAATTTTATCCCACATGAATTTTCAATATATTAATGTGATTAATTAGGATGAAATATTATTTTATCTTTCTTAATTTACCCATAGGGATTAAGGAATGTAATATAATTTGATAGTTTCATCATGAAGTAATTATGAATCTATTTAAATTAAAAACTTAGCCCACAAGTAGTTTTTGTTGTTATGTGATTCATTTTTTTATAACATATTTTATATTAGTAAAATATGATTTAATTTTATTTGCCTCAAATATATTTTATTTTAAAAAATTATAAAAGTATATTTTTAAATTTTTTATTTGGAAAAGGGATCCAGACAGGGCTCGGGCCCGAATCCGGGCCTGCCGATTTAGACCAATTCACAAGGGGACTCCCACACTGAGCCCAATTTGGCCTAGGCCCTAAAACAAACCCAAACTAAACCCCAAAATCCAAATTCACCTAAAACGCCAGCCCAGCCCGACTAAGCCCTAAACTTACTATGGCCAAACTCATATCCCGTCTGAGGCCGACTATCCAAACCGGTCACCAATATCGACGAACCAACCCATGGCGAACAACCAACTCACAATTTGGAGAGACCAACTTATACCGACATCCCACGCAACTATGACAGCCAAGGACGAGATGAGTCACCCCGCGCCACTGACTGCCATGGAAAACCACTGACACAAACAAACGTGGAATAAACAACACAAGGGAAGGCCACGGCACAGATGATCAACAGCACTCCAGCCACAATAGCGTGTCTCGAACTCGAAAGAAAAGGCGCTGTGCTCACAGGTTCACTTGAGGGTCATTTCGTCGAACATATGGTGAGTACGGAAGATATCGAGCATTTTTAGAACTCGAACTCGGGTCTAGACCCAAAAAACATCACCAGGGAATACTCGACATCAAGCACCAACTCAGTTAAAAGGAAAGCGCTCAAGATCTAGAGACACCACATTCGGTCCTTCCTTAAAACAGAATAGGGCGAGGCAAAATAGGAGTTCATGGGAATGAGTTTCGACCGAGGAATCCCTATCCGGGTCGGAGATGGCGGCCATAGGGCGAGCTTGGGACAAATCGAGCTTTGGTCGAGTGCTTCGCAATGTGTCCAAGCTGAGATCCTCGGGAAACTCATCGGAGGTTTGGTGCGGGGTTAAAACGGAGCTGCAAACTCGAAGGCGTCGACCGATAGTCATCGGACGGGGCTCAAGCGTGCCAAGCTGCCGGAGAACTCCTTCTCGCCCTTCGGTTTTTATCTCTCAGTCGCTCTCCTTTTCAATCTCTCCCCCGGATTCCCTCTCTTCCTCTCCCTCTCTCCCTTTTTCACTCCAGGCCAGGACGACGCTAGCTGCCTCTGTACGAACCCGTGCCGCGCGACCTTCTCCGCGGCGTTCTCTGTACCATGCACCGGCGTCTTTCGTCCTGTGTCGTTTGTCGTCAAGCCACAGGCCACGACAGAGAGGAGAGAAGGTGAAGGGAAGAGATAAGCGGGCTGAGCCGAAAAGCAGAGGAGATGACCCGGCCTGCAAAAGGGAAAGTCAGAAGAAGATAAAGAAAAAGGAGAAGGGGCCTGGCTGGCCCAGCCCTGGCCCAACCTCCCCCTTTTTCAAGAAAAAATATATATTTAATTATCTTTTTAATTTTTTAATACTAGTAATGCAAATGTTCCTAATGTTTATACGCGATGTAATTTAATAAAAATTAATTTTGTTTAAGGGTTAGAAATTAATCTCTAATTTTTCATATAATTTGAAACCTAAATAAATATGCAAAATTTAAGTGTCAATAAGGTAGAACTAATTGTATTAAATTTTTTTTTTTGGTCGAATAATTGTATTAAATTGACCAGCATATATAGCACACATATTTTGAAGCCAACTTATTGCCATTGCCAATATCTATTCCACTTGAATCTCTTCATCTAGTCTTAAGGGTGTCAATAGTTAAACTGAACCAAATCACGTCTCGAACTAATTATGAACTAAACCAGAAACCCGTTCAACTCGGTTTGGATCAATTTGGCTTCCGATTTCCCTTCACTCCTAAAATTGAGTATGAACTAAACTAAGAAGAGATACTTTTAAGTTGGGTGTTCATTTTTTATGGAGAATTTTGGTTTGGTTTGGTAAACCCAAATAATCCAAACGAAAAAAAAAAAAAAAAAAGAGGTTGTTTTTCCATCATTCATGAACCGAAAATGCACAAAATTTCGATACTATTTTCCAGTTTCTAACACCCCTACTTAATCCCGCACTTTCGTAATATAGAACAATGTGAATTTCAAGCCCCTCCAATCGTGGATGTCAAAAAATCAGGCAAAATGTCCTAATACTTGAGGAATTTTGACTTCATGGCCACCACTAGTGTGACACCAACGCTATTTGCATAGCATATATTTTCTTGCTAATCTCTTTGTTACGTGGTTAACGGACAGGCAATTATAAACAAATTGTACACTCAGATACCAAATTTGATGGGATAATTTGAAGGTGAAAGTCACTCACAACTCACAATACTTAAGGAAGAGAAGGAGATGAAGTGGCTTTTTTCTGTGTTTTCTTTTATTTCACCTTTTCGAAAAGGATATTTTTTTTAATGTATCGAAAAAGATCAAAAGACTTGCTTTTAAATAGGCTTATAGTACTAACCAAAAAACAAATAGGCTTACAATAGGACACTTAAATGACCCGTAAATATATCTAGTATTTTAAAGAGATCAATTCCTAAGAATGTACAAAACATAAAACAAGACATAGAAACGCAAACGAACACTTTGAAAACAACGGTACAATAAAGACTTGTGTATCAATCTTAGGAGCTGAACAAAAATCGACATTAAACTTGTACATCGACAACAAGACAGCCAATCGACAACCACTAACATCAACAACTTGATTAGTGAATCGGTAACCTCTTCGCATAATCAGCAACTTCCAATGAATTTGGTTTAATTATTAACATGGACGGCATTGCTCTGGGCGTCCACGGCATCGTGCTTGTTGGCGACGGCTTTGCAGAGCGAGTAAAATGGGGAAAAAACGACTGTTTCGTCCATCGCGCGAGAGGTCGGGGAAGGAGGGAGAGAACGAGAGGGGAGAGAGAAGAAGCGAGATTTGCAGAAATGAAAGCAAGGGAAGAGGATGAGCCGAGTCTAGTGAGGAGTGAAGAAGAAGATGATGATGGTAGCGGCGGCGGCGGCGGCGGCGGCATGCAAGTCCTCTTGGCGATGCTGAGTTAAAAAAGATATCTGCTTTTGGATAGGGAAGTGAGTGAGCGGGGGATATTTTTGGGATTCTTGTCATTTTTTTTTTGGAAATTATGATTATTTCCATAGAGGAATTGAACAGTTACATTCAAGCATTTAGTCAATTAAAAAAAGATTATTGTTAGATTCTTGAACGTTACGAAAATTAAAATGATTTAAAAATTATTTTCCTAAAAATAACTGGATATAATTTATTGTTGATAATGAAAAAATATTGTCTAGTTATTTCAAATGATACAAATGATTATTTTAGGAAAATATTTTTCAAATCATTCATTTATTATGAAACAAACAGAGTCTTAGAATAACAAAAAAATCATGCATTCCTTATTGAATGAATGATATATATGCTTGAACTTAGCTGTGCAACCGAATGATATCACATGTTAATAGTTCAATGATAAGTGTGTAACTTATTCGTTACACTAAAGATGAATTTAATAAAAGTCCATAGACAAAATAACTTTAATTTATATGAATATAGTACAGCAATCTCTCTAAGTATTGCCTTTAAGTTTGTCACTTAAGATCGTCAAAACGAGGCAAGAAAACTGTTTGATGTCCCGACTAGCGATATGGTAAGTCCAATCATGGTAACAGTAGCAAAAACGTGAGGTTGCCTGAGTGCATTGTTTTTTAGTGGTATTAAAGAAAATTAGGGATAAGTGTAGAAACATAACTTGTTCGGTTGATGGCTAATTGAGGACTTCGGTTTTAATTTTGGTCAATTGAGGAATTAATGCTTTAAAAGGCCACGTTCAGGTTTCGTGGTCTTCTTTGTGAAATTCAAGCATAAAAAATGATACATGACAAATTATGAAATATTTCACGTGGAAACCATGTAGGGTTTTCAACTCTTGAACATCGATGGCTAGTTTAAGATTGGATTGGAGCCTTTTTTTGAAATCTTCAGTTATTTATTCATTAAAATAAAATCTTAGTATCTCAGTTGATCAGTGGCCAAATCCTTAAGTTTGTTTCCGCATTTGTCCAGAGAAAATAAGAATCATCAATCAAAATATTGACTGACAATCATGCGTGGAAGTTCAGGTTTTTTGTGAGATGGAAATTAGTTTTAGATAATTATGGCATGGGGGTAACGGTTGGCATTTTAATGGTATTAGTGTGAGAAAAATTCAGATAAAATATATAGCATCATGTTTATAACAATAGAGTTTTATACTAGCACAATCCTAGTTATAATGTAAAATGAAGAAACATATCAACAAGCTAGGGAAGTTGGTATCCTAATACTGGCCCTTAAGTGGGAAAACATCCTTTTTACTTCTTGATAGCATCCTTAAAAGATTCGCCGGTGGCTCAAAGAAATCATCAATAGCATATTACCAGCCGAACAAAGTTTCAATTTTTACCATACGGATGAGTAGACTTGTCCAATTTCGACTCAAACAATCGGCTCATTTTATACACATCTTATTTTATAGGACAAAAGCAAGGGATTATTTTGTTGTTTTTTTTATAACCAAATGGAAAGAAAGAGCAATGTTGGAAAATAATGAGCACAACATGTTTATTATTTGAAGCTTCAATAGCAATCTTCCAACATGAAGAGAAACACTAAGGATTTATTGCAATCAAACTTGTATTTGCCTCCGGAATTTGATTAGTCAATTTGTACTTCATCCACAAATCAAGGTGCCGTCTTTTGTGTTGGAAGTCTTCCAAATAAATTTGTTACCACGCAAGCTTAGTACTTGCCAACTGCATGAAATGTTGAGTCTTTTAAAAGTTCACCTTCCAACCTATTTCCAAAAACATCAAGGAATCTAAGCCATCGTCTACTTTCAAAAGATGACAGCGGAGAATATGCCATGGCTATCATTATAACTATAACTCTGATCAAGATGCTCGAGGTTTGCTGAAGTTTTGAATAAGGAGGAATAAATAAATTTATGAAGTTTTAACATGAATCAAAGAATTTGTTTTTTTTTTTTGTCTGGTTGAACAAATCAAAGAATTTAACAGAAGTGAAATTGACATGCAAAGAGGCTGAAGCATCTTCCAAATGACATCCCGTCGATAAGGAAAACTCTAGGAAGGAAAGCATGTGGATGGCACTTAACCCTTCTTTGGGGTTGACAAGGACGACATACGACAGGTCCAAATATCTCAAGTTAGAAATTGTCCACTCCCACCGGAGGGTTCTCTTGTTTAAAATGAAGTCATGCCTTGCAAGACCCGTCATTAGGGGTGAGCGTGGTTCCCGGGTAGAACCGGTTCCCGGTTCCCTTTTTCTGGGAACCGGTCCGATTAGGGCTCAAAAAAAGCCCCGACACTTTCAGTCTCAGTCTTCACTCTTCAAATACCTGTGTTCTCTCTTCGCCCTCTGCTGAGTCTGCTCGACGCCACCTGAGATTCCATCGGCGCATCCCTGCTCTGCACTTTTGCCGGCCGCCGCGTCTCCGAGTGACCCCTTCTCGCTCGCACCGACACCAGAAGCCCTCTATAGCAGATACCAAGCCCCGCTGCGCCTCGCCTACAGCCCGCACCGACCCGTGACGACCCTCCTGCTCCGCCCGCTGCTGCTGCCCGACGCCGTTGCTCACCCCCGCCGCTGTGATCCGACGACGCCGCTGCTCTGCCTTCGCCGTGCCCCGAAGCCCACACGCTTGAGCTTCAGTGCAAGCTCACACGCTTCTCCAATCGCGGTCGCTCGTTGAAGCGTCACTGTTCTCTTGGCACAGCTTCCGCTCTCGGCTTTCGTTCTCGGCATCGTGCAGCTCGCTGATCGGCGATTCTCTCCAGGTGAAGATTTACTCTTTTTTTTTTTTTTTTGGGTTTCGGTTTCGCGTCTCGCGACGTCGAAGCAAATCGAGGTTGACGCTGCCAATGTTCGTGCCGCCTCGCCTTCGTGTGTTTCGATGAACGATCGTCTCGAGCGGTTTTGGTGAATTACATGGTCCAGTTAGAGTTTCGAGGCAAAAGCGTCAATGAAGTTGTTCAGAGAGAATATAGAACTTTCTTAGTTTTGGAAGATGCTCTGATATCGGTGTTCTATCCTAAATTAAAGTTGATTTCCTCATGTTCATCTATGTTCTTATTCGAGTATCTGAAATGTGGTTTACACCTGACTGACTGACTGAAGAGTGCTAGCATGTCCTGGTCAGAGTATGAGTTCCTTTTTCACTCTCTAAGATATTTGCCTCGATTGCTAATGGTGATATAACTTGCAGTGTTTTAGCAACCCTGGTAAAGAACAAGGCATTTCCAGATCCTTTTTATGGGTTAAATAACGACTCCATTATAGATATTATACTTCTTTTATCACAGGTTTTGAAGCATTAACAGACATACATAATCTATTGAATAGTGGAACTCACAATCAATCTGTCAAAGAAAGTTTGCTCATTGATGCTAGCAACCGATTTTTCAGAGTCATCCTCTCTATTCATCCGCATGTTATCAAGGATGAAGACAATTTTCAGTCCAAGGTAGCGAATGCACTGCGAAATGCATTGCATGTGAAGCCAATGAGATTGTGGCTGATTGATTACTACCTGGTTTTTATAGTACTCATATGTGTCATCTCATATGTTTACATGTGAGGTAAGGATGAAAGAAGTCTTCTCTTATATGACTCAAGAGACGTACACCATTCTCGGGTAGAAAATGTCCACTCGTGACTTGCTGGCTCCTTGCATGAACCCATGTAAATTTTTCTTGATGCGGCCAGAATCAATGTATCATTTTGGTTTCTGTTTTGGTTTTGCAACATGGACTCTGTTGGGATTGACAGATCCCCGAAAAACAGATTCGACACTTAAACCGAACCCTTAAAACGAATGCGGAAGACAAGCCCGGGAATAATCACGTATCACCGATCGTAAAGCACACCATGGATTCGAGCGTACCTTGTTAGCCACATATTAGACACCGATGCCGAGAAGAGGAAGAGAATTCAGCCATGTTCGATCCGAAGACGCCAATTCGCCGTGAAGGAAAAACGGCGTTGCTTACTGTCCTTGTGGAGAGAGAGAGAGAGAACGTTGGAAGAGAAGGGAGAACGTACGTACTGATTATGCCAAAAGGTACATTCTCCCTTTCTCTATCCCTTTTTATACCTCTCTCCATCCACGGGCCTTTTTCCTGTGGACTGGGCTTTTAGGCCCAACATGGGCGGACGGGCCTTAAGCCCATCAATAATAAAACCATCATCTCCCACTCGCTCATGGTGGGCCGAATAGGATTCTCTTTACCTCTCTTCAACATTCATACCGGTGAATAATCCGTGCGACCAGCATACTTTGAGAGCTCGTTGCCATACATATGTTAGGAATATATAGCAGCTCATAATGGGCATCACATTCCGAGTAAATTTAGTATGCAGTACCCTAGATCGATCGATCACATTTACATCTCTCTTAATCTCATTTAAACAATGATATATATATATATATATATATATATATATATATATATATATATATTGTATTCACAATTATGATTATCCCAAAGACAGTCATAATTGGTCAACCAGTGAATACAAAAGTACAATGTGATTCTCCAAAATCCGATCTTCCTCTTTCCTTCAAACTCTCAATTTTAGTTCAGCTTGCTTTTCTAGAAATGTCTCATTAGATCGAATCAACTCATGACTATTGGCAACATTCTAAGATAGCAAACACTTAATAGAAATTTTGAGAATAAGTAAGAGTCATAAGGGCACTAAAATTGAGGAACTATATTCCTCAAGAGTCTCACACGTCATAAAAGTTGAGATCAAACTTTTGCCACTCTTATTGGTCGTCTCATGCACACGTAGTATGAAATACGTATTACGGTATTAACTCATTTCCCATGGAGCGTATGTCTACACCATCAATACCGTACATATGATAGTTCAGACATACCCAATGTCTAACTTGAGTTCACGTATTTACTCATTTACAAAATTCATCAGAACTCACATCTGGCATCTTTGACAGATAAAGTAAAATATGTGGGTTATTTTACTTTCGGACATCGCAAGTACTATGTCCTCATCTTAACACTCAGTTAAGGCGACATACGTATTTTAAGCTTAAGCTCTCGATTATCACCTAGATAATAAGCTTAAAAACAGTCTCATCTCTATTTATCACACATTAAATAGAGGCGATTACCCGTGTGAGTGGGCTAATCTTTTATCTGTCCGACATACTTCCTTAACTTAATATAATGCACTGAGCATTAAGATGCATAAAAATCAAACAAAGATCCATAGGCATTAATAATGAAACAACACTAGTTCATACATGTGAACAACTCAGGGAAATTACAATCCAAGACATCGACTCTACGCAATCCTAGAGATTTTACATGACCACAAAACACATCTCTAGGTATTGGCTTTGTCATAGGATCTGCTACCATTCTATGCGTAGATATGTACTGTAAGTTCACATCCTTACGTGCAACCATATCTTTTACAAAATTATACTTGATATCTATATGTTTGGTCTTGCCATGATATTTTGGATCTTTGGTGTACGCTATAGCTGCTTGGCTATCACAGTTAACCAATAATGGATTTGCAGCTTTCTCATTAACATCTAAATGATCCAAAAATCTCTTAAGCCAAACTCCTTCTTGTACCGCTGCTGATAATGCCACGAACTCAGCTTCCATCGTGGACAAGGCTATACACGTTTGCTTCTTACTGCTCCATGATATGGCGCCATTGTTCAGTAAGAAAGCAAATCCTGATGTGGATTTTCTTTCATCTAAATCTCCTCCCCAATCAGCATCTGAATAGCCTTCAAGTCGCAGATCATTTCCTTGGTAATTCAACTTGAAATCAGCAGTTCCCTTCAGATACCTCAGTATTCTCTTAACGGCTTTCCAATGTGCTTTGGACTGGATTGGATTGGTATCTACTCACCATTCCAACTGCAAAACATATGTCGGGTCTTGTACACATCATAGCGTACATCAAGCTCCCAACTGCACTAGCATAAGGAACATGTTTCATTTGTTCCTTCTCTTGTGGAGTCCTCGGACACAGTCTATGGCTCAATCCTTCACCTTTCGCAATATGAGTGTCTATGGGTTTACAATCTTGCATACGAAATCGTTCAAGAACTTTATTTATATATGTTTCTTGCGAAAGAGACAATGATCTCTTCGAACGATCTCTTGAAATCTTAACTCCAAGAATGTATGCAGCCTCACCCATATCCTTCATCTCAAAGTTGGAAGACAACCAACTCTTGACAAGTATGAACAAACTCCATATTGCTTCCGGCAATCGCATATATCATCAACATATAATGATATGATCACAAATTGATCCTTGGATCTTTTGATATATACACAATGATCCTCATCAATCATTGTAAAATCATATGCCATTATGGCATTATGAAAACGTATATACCATTGTCTCGATGACTGCTTAAGGCCGTATATCGATCTCAAAAGTCGACATACCTTTTCTTCTTGGCCTTTCACTATGAAACCAACAGGTTGTTCCATGTATATTTCTTCCTCTAATTCTCCATTGAGGAAAGCAGTCTTTACATCCATCTGATGTAACTCAAGATCCATACTAGCTACTATTGCCAGAATAATGCGAATCGAGGCAAATCTCACTACAGGAGAAAACATGTCTTCATAATCAATTCCTTCCTGTTGATTATACCCCTTCGCCACAAGGCGAGCCTTATGCCTTTCTATCGAGCCATCAACCTTTCGCTTTATTTTGAGAACCCACTTGTTCCCAATAGCTCTGTGTCCTTTTGGAAGATCAACCAGTTCCCAGACTTGGTTTGATTTCATTGACTCCATTTCCTCTTCCATTGCATGAATCCATTTCTTCTTACTAGGGCAATTCAGAGCCTCATTAATATTTCTTGGCTCATCCTCATCTTGTGGAGCAACTATAAAAGTTTCCCCTTCAATGTCAAAACGTCGACGGGGAATACTTTGGCGACTTGTTCGCCGTATGGGAGATTGTACACTTTGTACATCATTCCCTATTATGCTCCCACTTGGATTAGATAATGATGATGTCGTCTCATTATATGGTTGCAATTGAGAATGAGTTGAATTCAATTCATCACTTCTCATATTACTTCCACTTGGACGAACTCCACTAAGATCATTATCTTGATCCAAGGTTTCAAATAGGGAGTGATCTTCCCCTATTTCGCCCTTCTTAGGAAATTCATCCTCTAAGAATGTGACATCCCGTGATTCAAATTCAATTATACTCCCACTTTCCTATTCACCTATGAACACATATCCTTTTGAGTGTTCAGAGTATCTTATGAAAATACTCTTCTTTCCTCTGGGACCCAATTTCCCAAACTTGTGAGAGGACTCATGTGTATAGGCAGTACATTACCTGTCCATAACTCATATGGAGTGGAAGTAACTGATTTGGAAGGCACACGGTTAAGTATATAGGCAGCAGTTAACAATGCATCACTCCAAAAGGTGATAGGTAAGTTAGCATGCGCCATCATGGACCTAACCATTTCCAGTAGGGTTCTGTTTCTTCTCTCCGCAACACCATTTTGTTGAGGAGTATATGGAATAGACAACTGTCTTTCTATTCCTTTTTCATCACATAATTTTCTGAACTCATCAGATAAATATTCTCGACCTCGATCGGATCTCAATGCTTTTATTTTCTTGTCTAATTGATTTTCTATCAGGTTCATAAACCTTTTGAAACAACTTATTGCTTCAGATTTATGAGAAATCTGAGAGGACTAGTAACAACACCTAGAGGGGGGGGTGAATAGATGTTTAAACAAAACCTTGGCAAATATATGCGGAATAAAATAAGTTGTGAGCAAAGTCTGAAGAACAGCAGACTTTGAGCGAGATCAGACTTTAACACAATAAAGAGTTTAGAGAAGAGAATAAGAACACAATGTTTATAGTGGTTCGGCTTAATCCAAGCCTACGTCCACTCTCCCACGCTAACAGCCTTCTTGGCTGGATTCCACTATGCAATCAACAAGAGATTACAACTTTGAGTGCAAACACTAAGTAGTAGATCGCACTATCTCACTAAGTCACTCTTTTGGTATTTCTCTCAGGATCACAAACGTTTAAGCTCACGAGAGACAAGTGTATGATAGAAGATCACTTAGACTTTGGAATTATAAATTCTACACTATATCTCTTACTTGCTCATCGGTCCTTCATCTCCTTAAATACTCCTCCACTTCCAAAACTAGCCGTTGGACAGTATCCTAAGGATCGTCTTCCAATATACCCATTGGACAGCTCTGTATCAAGAAGATTTGGTAGCCGTTGAGTGACAAAGGTAGAATCCCAAATTGATTCCGATCGCCCATACAAACGAAATCTTGGTTTCCATAAGTAAAGCTTCTTCGTATAGAAAGTTCTTGTCTTCAAGATTTAATTGTCAATCAATTAGATTGAGTCAATCAAATCAATCTTGATGTAGAATCCAAACCAGATCACTAGCCGTTATATCTTCGGGGCTTGAGTTACGTTACGTTGAGTCCGGATGTAAAGTCCGAGAGCAATAGACTTTACAATCTGAGTCCGATCTGCGATAGACTTTGCAATGGGTCTGAACAGATTTAGCTTTAAGGTCTGAACACGCTTTGTTATGTTCTCGCTCGATAGAGTCTGTCTTCCGGTTTTCATTCACGTTCGATCCGGAATTTGTCGAGTTGACAGACTTCGATGTAGAACAGACTTTGACACTAAAGTCTAGCAGTCTTGACTTTGACACGAAATCTGAAATCTTCAAAATATACTTTGGACATGTGTTACGTTCAGTCTTCCGCCGTCTTCGTACTTTGACAATATCCTTTACATGTTCAATCATTTGCATAGTCTATTACTCAACCATCAAACATGTTAGTAGCCTTTGATTTATTTTGTCATCTTCAAAACATCATAAGGGATTTCCCTAACAAAATCAAGTAGACATATCCGAATCGAGTATAATCATCTATAAAAGTGATTAAATAAACAGCCCCATGCCTTCCTCTCACATTCATTGGACCACAGACATCAGAATGGATTAAATGCAAAGGAAATTCAGCTCTTTTACCTTTTCCAAATGCTTTCCTTGTCGTTTTCCCTTCTAGGCAATGCTTACATATGGGCAAATCGACTTTTTCAATGTTGCCCAACAAGCCCTCTTTGGCTAGTCTATTCATACGCTGTTGGCCAATGTGACCAAGTCTAGCATGCCATACATTCACATCATTATCATATGTATTAGGAGACGTGAGAAGGGAATAACAAACATTTGCATTAACATAATCAATATCTAATACAATGAAAACATCCAGAAAATAACTACAACCATAGTAATTTGTATTCAAAAACAAATCCACACCTCTATTATAGAAGTTCATATTAAAACCTAATTTAACCAACACTAAAACATACACTAAATTCCGACGAATTTCCGGAGCATACAACACATCATGTAGGAATAAAGTGCGTCCACCACGCATATTCAGTTGGCATGTGCTAATTCCTTTCACTTCAGCTCTGGAGTTGTTTCCCACTTAGATCCACTTAGTTCCAGTTGGTACTTGTCGGAATTCCACGATCCTCTATCCTTCGCTACATGGTCTGTCGCTCCTGAATCCACAGTCCACAAATGATTAGACTCAGTTAAGAATACAGAACTCGACACAAAAGCAAAGTTCTGAAAAATACAAGGGGTGCATACCTTCTTTGGCTCACGACAGTCGCGAGCATAGTGACCCTTCTTGTCATAGTTGTAGCATTTCACCCTTGCAAGCTTTTTCATGCGAGGACGCTTTCCTCTTTCATGTTGGTTAAACTTGGGTTTCTTCCCTGAAGGACCTGCTTCCTTGCCTTTCCCTTTATCAAACCAGTTAGGGCGCTTGCGCTTGGAGCTCGAAGCTCCATTTGAGCTAGAACTAGCATGATAAAGTTCAGCATCCGGCTTAGCCGCCAACAGGCGGTCCTCTTCCAGCTCAAGATGACGCATTGCATCCTCGAAGGTTTTGATATTTTCATTATGAGTCAGGTGCACCTTCATATGCTCCCAACTCTGAGGCAAGGAACGAATCACTGCTTGCACTTGTTGCTCATCCGTCGGGACATGGCCAGCATCTTTCAGCTCATTTATCATGTTTGACATCTTTCTAAGATGTTGCTTCATGGTCGACCATGAGGCTTCTTATAAGAGTCAAACCTAATAGTGAGCTGCCTCGCTCCGGTCACCGAAGTATGACCAAATCTTGCCGCCAATGCTTCCCACATATCTTTGGCATTGTCAAAACGCCTAAACTCTCGCATGACGTCATTTTCCATGCTTTGCTCAGCAACGTGATGCGAGCAAGAGAGTTCTTTCTTTCCACGCAGCAAATGCTTCCTTGTCTCTCTTATGCTGTGCAAGTGCTTCCTTCTTCGGGTTCTACCATGGTGAGGTTAAGAGCCTCAAGTGCTTCTTGCTCTTCCAGCACATACTGGATTTTCATTTGCCAAATTTCATAGTTGTCACCATTGAGCTTTTCACCTTTGTTCAGCTCGGCAATTATGCTCTTTGTGGCTGAGAATATTGTTCTGAACACATCAGACATATATGCACGAGTTATTAATGCCTATCATTTATGCATCCCTTTTGCACAGACCCATCATATTAATGAATGATTTCAAGTAAGGTTTTAGAATCAAAAGGTCACTACGTTTCCAATCATCCTCCAAAAATCCTAACTTAAAACTATCATTAATATGATTGTCATATGCAAAATCAATTCTATGAAGCTACAAAAACTTCTATAACTACCCACAGCTAACTACCCACAGCAACCAGCAATAACATAAAGCAACAGATAATTGACATACAAAATAATAATGCTTTCACTTAATACAACTAACAAATAGGTTGCTACATCAACAACAATTAGGTAGTAAACATTACATAAGATGTCCGCAAAGCACCCTTAACAAAAGAAAACAGCCAATACATCTAACACCAAGCCAGCACACGAACTGGGAAAGATCCTCTTTTGTTCAAATTCTGGATCTTTTCCCTTGTAACAATGCAGTAATATTCTTTTACAAAATCCATTACAATTTTCTTATATGAAGCAGCTCCGTTGACATCCCATATACGATTCAACACATCTTGCCATTCAGGTGGAAGAGTGTTGATGAAAAATCGCACCATCTTTGACTGTGGCATGGGACGACCATTCCATATGACCTGTTGTATATTCCCGTTGACTTCAAGAACATGATCAATTAAGTTACCATTCTCCCATCGATAATAAGTCAGATCAGCTATCAACTTAGAAAACCATTCCTTTTGTTTATCGGTAATTACGCGAATAGGCGTACGTAACTGAAGGGGAGGCATTGTTCCTACAACAAATGCAGAACAAATAAGGGATTACATATAATCCACATTGACTCAATTGAAAAAAAAGAAACAAATCTTTTTTCTTTTTTTTTGGGTCAACGGTCAACCGTCAACCGTCAACGGTTGTCAACGGTCAACGCTAGGTCAACAGTCAACGCTTGGTCAACGGTCACGCGAGGTCAACGGTCAACCGGGTCGGTCGCCGGGTCGGGCCGGGCCGGTTGGGTCGGACCGGTCGGACGAACCGACCGCACATGCCGCGCGTTTGCGTGGGCTGACGTTAGCCGACACGTGCCGCGCACGTGCGCGTGCTGACGTCACGCAGACGTCAGCCGGCACGTGCCAGGCGTCCGTAGGTCCGGTCGGGTAGCCGGCCGGTGATCGCCCGGCCAACCGATGTTGGTGCTGACGTCAGAGATGACGTCACTCCAGCGGTTAACGATCGTTGGGTGACGTCATGCCGATGTCAGCACGCATCGGTCCGTGGACCGGCGTGTGTCGGTTTGCCAGCCGGTGGCTCGCACGCGCCGGTTCGCCGACCGGCGTGTGTGCCACATGCGCTGGACAAACCAGCGCGTCTGGGCGCGTGCAGCGTCTCCTGGCGGCGTGCAACATGTCGCCAGACTCGTCTCAACGACCCCTTTCTCCCTATGCCATCAGAATTCGATTTCGACTTACGAAAACACGAAAAAATGGGCGAACAACGCTCGAGTGTCGGGATTTCTCGCCCCGATCCGTACGGCCGAATTGCTTTTTGCGAAAAATCAATCAAAAACATCAAACAGGTCGGGAAAAACGTGAACTAGGGCTTTGATACCAATGTTGGGATTGACGGATCCCCGAAAAACGGATTCGACACTTAAACCGAACCCCTAAAACGAATGCGGAAGACAAGCCCGGGAATAATCACGTATCACCGATCGTAAAGCACACCATGGATTCGAGCGTACCTTGTTAGCCATAGATTAGACACCGATGCCGAGAAGAGGAAGAGAATTCAGCCCTGTTCGATCCGAAGACGCCAATTCGCCGTGAAGGAAAAACGGCGTTGCTTACTGTCCTTGTGGAGAGAGAGAGAGAACGTTGGAAGAGAAGGGAGAACGTACGTACTGATTATGCCAAAAGGTACGTTCTCCCTTTCTCTCATCCCTTTTTATACCTCTCTCCATCCACGGGCTTTTTTCCTGTGGACCGGGCTTTTAGGCCCAACATGGGCGGACGGGCCTTAAGCCCATCAATAATAAAACCATCAGACTCAAACTGCAGGATGTCTTCTCACTTGAACGTGAGGGAGAATTTGATAAATTTGCTCCCTTTCGGCAAAACCTAAGGAATAAAATGCTTGGACGTTTTCATCGCATATCTTCCCTTATCATAATTCTTGCAGACACTCAGTTCCATGCAGAAATGGTTGAATCTCTGTATAGCTCTTTGCTATAGCAGCTTATATGTTTTCCATCGAAGGTCGGTTGTTGGTTTACTAGTTTAGTTGGTGGACCGGGCATTCGGACCAGAAACAGATGTGTGACACTTATGGTACAAAGTGTGACCATTTATACCTTCTCTTTCTGGCTTCCCTGGTGTTTGTATATAAACAGCCATGATTGCTCTGGCGCTCTCATCTAATTTTTTTTTGGCACAATGTAGGGGGCGCAACTCAGGAAGCATATCGATGCTACTCTTGGGAGTGGAAACCTGAGGGAGGCAGTGAGACTTTCTCCTAGAGAAGATCTGAATGAGTGGCTTGCTGTAAACTATATGTTTCTTTTCTAACCTAATTTTGCTCTCTCTTCACATGCACATGTGCCTACGTCCATGTGGGAGCACGCGTACTTTGCATTTGCACTAAGATTATTACATTCATGCAGCTAAACTTACTCCAGCAATTAATTTTTTTCTAAGTATCTGAGCTAAATGAGCTGGTTGTGTGTTTCAATTTCAGCCGTGGATTTCTTCAACCAGGTGAATCTGCTCTATGGTACCCTGACAGAGTTTTGTACTCCTGAAAATTGTCCTACTATGACTGCAAGACCCAAGTAAGTTAATGGAAATGGCCCATTCTTGCTTTATCTGCATTTGTTGAGTTGTAAAAGACATAACAAAGCACTTTCTGTTTGATTGTTTTGCTGTATGTATCATATAGTAGAGAGCACACGTAGAGAGCACACTTGGAGTATCATGTACATTATGGAGGTTCAGATCGTTGTAATTGTTTTATCTTTGCTAATGCAAAAGTAGAACGTCTGTGTACTATCTTTGCTAGAGCAAAAGTTGATTTTGTGTGTGCATGGGATAGAAAAAGAACGAGATGTGCAAGTGAGCTAATTTTAGATGATAATATCAACGATAGAGCAAGTAGGAGTCAACGGATTATCATGGATTATTGGACCAGTCAAGAAAACCAGTCTAAGAGACCTCTCCTGAAAGTCATTGACAAGTTTGTTTATGATTGTTGCATTCATTTCCATTTTTTTTAACTAAAAATGAAAAAAAAAAGAACCTGTTGGAACTTGTTGGAACCTGGAACCGATCCCGAAACCTGTGACAGGGTAGGTTCCAGGTTCTTGGTTCTGACGGGTAGATTCCAGGTTCCAAAAAATGAGGAACCTGTACCCGAGGGTAAGTTCCAGGTTCCAAGCGGAACCTGTAAGGAACTGGGAACCGCTCCCCCTACCTGTCATAGGTCAAGAAACCTAAAGCCACTTTTCTTCATATTGCAAGGGAAAAAGAAAACGGAAGGATTTATGAGCAATGTCGTGCAATTATTTTCAATATTCCTTCCCCTCTATCCGTTGCAATTTAGAAAAAAGAAAGAAAACGTTAAAAAAAAATTATGCTACGTTAGCCGCAAGTGCACTGTATTCTACAATCACATTGTATTCTACAATCACAGTGCACCGTGAGACTTTTCCTCCAGAGGAATCATGAATACAGATGCAATTATTTTCTAGGCTAAATAGGAACAAACTGGCATCGAAACTTTTGTCTGTTTTCACCACAATTTGGAGCCACTAACTGATATCGTTCTTTGTTTAATTGCTTTAGTGATCAATCAGTTTTAGTACGACCCAAGGCAAAGCACCGGATCTTCACTAGTTGACATAGAATGTTGGCCTTGAGTTGTCTTGTTAAACTTTTCAACCTCCTAACTTTTGTAAGATTTTGATTAATGCAGAGGTGGTGACTGTTGGATAATTTCTCTTAAAGTATTTTGAAGTTGACAAAACATTTTCATCAGTCTAGTCTGAAGACTTACATACTCTATTGACAAAGTTTGAAGATCAAAGTCTGAAGCTAGCAAGACTCAAGACTTATATTTCAAAGTCTACTCACATGGACAGTTTCTAGACCGACGTTTATTTTGATCTTATATGATCTTTATTCTAACGACTAGAGAATATCTTTCTACTGGATTCAGCACTAAAAGATCTTACTTTCATATTTGAATATGTATAGATTCTCTAAAGATTTCGCAACTTATATTTGGAAGGATCTACTTATGGAAACCGAGATCCTGATTGTATGGGCGAGCAGGATTGATGGGCTATCAACACTTACCTTAAAGAGCTCAAGATCTCTCTAATTGATTTTGTCCAACGGGTTGATTGGAAGAACTTCTTTGGAAGGTGCCAACGGTATTGAAGGCATGAAGAAGTATATAAGAGAGATGCTCTAGTTGTTGAAGGGTGCGGATAGAAGAATTCCAAAGTCTGAATCTCCTTTTCTATTTTGCGATATCATTCTTCGAGCGTTATATGTAATCAAAAGAGAGATCATATTGTAGTAAGACCTTGAGGAAGTGTAGTAGAGTAATCTACACTGTGGACTCAAGAGCGTGAGACTGTAATACTCTTATTGATTCTTAATGAAATCCAGCCAGAAGGGCTGTCCGTGCGGGAGAGTGGACGTAGGCTTGGTCTAAGCCGAACCACTATAAATCTGGAGTCTTGATTCTCTATCCCTAATCCTTTTATCTTTAACTGCTTTCATTTGCTGCAATTGTTGGTTTTAAGTTTTTAATCTCTCATTCGGATTAATTCATTAAAATTGCTTTAAACACCTATTCACCCCCCTCTAGGTGCTAATTCTAGTCCTAACAATTGGTATCAGAGCTTGTGTACTTGTTTATAAGAAGTGTCTTTACTTCTAAGTAAAAGATCTATGGCTAGTATGTTGCCTACGGGGTTGGTTGAAGGTCAAAGCAATACTGGACCTCCATACTTTGATGGAAAAGACTACAAAGCATATGGAAAAATAAGATGAATGCATTCCTAAGATCGAAAGATCCTTTGGAATGGGAAGTGGTTGATAAAGGAATCATTCCCGCTTGCTGCATTGGAATCGAGAGAGGAAAAGAAACTGATGTTCCTACTCTTCGACTCAAGAAGAAATCACCAAGAGATGGACTCTCGACGCCAAAGCTATTTACTCTTTATATTGTGCTTTATCCCCTACTGAATATAACAGAATATCTTCTTGTGATACAGCAAAAGAAGTCTGGGATAGGCTTCACATTACCTATGAAGGAACTGATCGTGTGAAAGAAACGAGGATCAACATTCTCTTGGGACAATATGAAGTCTTTAAGATGAGATCGGGAGAATCAATAACTGACATGTTTAGTCGCTTTACTGAAATTGTGAATGGCCTTGAATATCGGGGACATCCAATCTCGGACATATGAAGGTCAACAAACTCCTTCGAGGACTCTCAAAAGACTGGAATTACATAAAAACCTCAATAAGAGAGACACAGAGGATTGCTCCACTCTCTCGTAGACGAACCGGTTGGGACTCTTCAATCCTATGAAGTGGAATGGACCAACGAAGAGGAAGACTCAAAAGGTAAGAAATCTATTGCCTTAAAGTCTAATGACTATTCGATGCTACGGACTCAAGAAGATCTAGATGATGAAGAACGGCACTCATGATAAAGAGATTCGAAAGTTGAACGAAAAGGAAGGAAATTCAATTGGAAGAAACAAAATTCTCAAAGGTTTCAAAACAGGTCAACGAGAGGAAGATGATTCTAATAAAGAAGTGACTTGCTTTGAATTCAAGAAAAATGGACACATCGGACCCAACCGTCCTCTCGTTAAAGAAGAGAAAAGGAAAGACGAGAAAAACAGAAGGCACTCAAAGCGAGAGACTTGGAGTGATACTGAATGTGAAGAAAGTGACCATGATTATGCCAATATCTGTTTAATGGCAAAATCGGACTCGGACTCGAACCTTGATTCGCACACGGACTCGCACGGCGAACTCGAGGTTGGTAACTTGAAAATTCCTGTTAAAGTTTCTAAATATATTGATGAACTTTGTCTTAGTCTGAAAACCTCTCTTAAGAGGATCTCCGAATTGAAAAGGGAAAATTCTACATTGAAGCAACAGGATAAACTTATGAAAGAAAAGTTTGAAAAGCTGGAAAAGATTTTGTTGTTGTGAAAGAAAACTCGACAAGTATTTCAAATGAAAATAATCTTTTGAAAAATGATATCACTAACATATCAAAAAGATTTTCAAATGGTTCTGAAAAGCTGGATAAGATTCTTTCGATACAAAGACCATATTTTGATAAGTTAGGTCTTGGTATGACTTCTGAAACTATTCCACTGATTGATTTTCCGAAAGTAAAAGAAAGAATTAAACAAAGACCAGCTAGAATTGCTTACAAGAATCATTTCCAGAAAGTTTTTGTAAAACCTGTTGGTAGAAATGCTTTGAGATGTTCCAAGTGTAAAAGCTTAGAACACTTTGAGAAAGAATGTCCTTTGGTTTGGAGACTGTTAAAAGAGCCGGGCTAAGACTGTCTATTGTTCTAACACTTCTGGACCCAAGATGGTATGGGTACCAAAAAGAGCTTGAATTCGTATTAATTGCAGGTTACTAACAAAAAGAAGATTAAATGGTATTTTGATAGTGGCTGCTCAAGACACATGACAGGAGACTCAAGCTGCTTCATAAAACTTGTCCAGATGGACGGAGGAAAAGTTTCCTTTGGCGGTAACAACAAAGGAAGAATTACTGGTCGAGGAACAGTAAAGATTGGAAGCTTGTCAATCAACAATGTTTCCTTAGTTGAAGGATTAAATTACAACCTGCTTAGCATAAGTCAGTTGTGTGATTCTGGTTTCAAGATCAACTTTCAGGAAGAAACGTGCTCTGGAATCAGTAAAGACTTTACTCAATCTTTTACTGGTCGAAGACATGGAAATATCTATCTTTTGGATGTGAATCAAGAAAGATCACGGTGCTTAATATCAGTACAAGATGAAGCAAATCTATGGCACAAAAAGCTAGGCCATATCAATATGAAGCAAATCAACAAGATCTCTACCAAGAAACTTGTTCGAGGGTTGCCTATTCTCAATTATTCAAAGTCTCGATCTATGTACACCATGCGTCTGGGTAAACAGGTTAGAAACTCTTACAAATCAATAAATAAAGTTTCCACTAATCATGTATTGCAGCTTCTGCATATGGATTTGTTTGGACCTACCAGAACGCAAAGCATTGGTGGTAAAAGGTTCTGTTTGGTAATAGTAGACGATTATTCACGATTCACTTGGGTCTACTTTCTTTCAAGTAAGTCAGAGACTTTCTCTCTCTTTTCAAAGTTTGCTAAGAAAGTGCAGAATGAGAAAGGTCACACTATCTCAAGCATTCGTACAGACCATGGAGGTGAGTTTGAAAATCAAGACTTTGCTAAATTTTGTGATGAATTTGGTTTTCAACACAAATTCTCCTCTCCATATACACCCGAATGTAATGGGGTTGTGGAAAGGAAGAATAGGTCTTTACAAGAAATGGCAAGAACACTTTTAATTGGAAATCAAATTTCTTCAAGGTTTTGGGCGAAGTGTTCTGTCTCAACCGCTTGCTATATTATAAACCGAGTGTTTTTAAGGCAAATTCTTGAGAAAACCCCTTATGAAATTTTTAAAGGAAAGAAACCAATAGTTTCTTATTTTCAAATATTTGGTTGGAAATGTTTTATTCTAAAGAATGCAAATGATCGTGTTGGTAAGTTTGAAGAAAAATCAGATGAAGGATTCTTTCTTGGTTACTCAACTACAAGCAAAGCTTTTAGAGTATTCAACAAAAGACTCGATCGTGGAAGAATCAATGAATGTCAAATTTCAAGACTCTCCACAAGTTCAGCAAATTCAGGATCAAGATTCAGAATCTGCTCCGAACGCTAGATCTAACTCCACTGAAGCAAAGTTACTAATTCGAAATCGTACAACAAGCTACCGATGAAGAATCCACTCAAGAAGAAGATCAACAATCTATCGATCGACCGAATCGCAAGCACAAGTCTAGTCATCCTGAAGAACTCATTATTGGGAACATTAATGAGGGAATTCGAACAAGATCCAAAAGGCGAGAAGAGTCTAGTGCTGTTGCTCTTAATTCTGAAATAGAACCCAAAAATATTGAAGAAGCTTTAGCTGATGAAAGCTGGATTGAAGCAATGCAAGAAGAGCTCAGACAATTCAGTATTAACGACGTATGGGAATTGACTCCCAAACCAAAAGGTAAATCAGTTGTTGGAGCTAAATGGGTTTTCAGGAACAAAGTTGACGAAAAAGGCAAAGTAACGAGAAACAAAGCAAGACTCGTGACTAAAGGATACACGCAAGAAGAAGGGATAAACTATGATGAGACTTACGCTCCAAAGAGTAGCAAGGTTAGAAGCAATCGATTACTACTTGCTTTTGCTTGCTATAAGAATTTCAGGTTGTTTCAAATGGATGTCAAAAGCGCATTCCTGAATGGATTTATTCAAGAAGAAGTCTACGTGGAACAACCTCCTGGATTTGAAGATTCAAAGAAACCAGGACTCGGTGTTCAGGCTGAAGAAAGCTTTATATGGGTTGAAACAAGCTCCTCGAGCTTGGTATGAAAGGCTAAGTAATTTCTTAATTCAAAATGGCTTTTCTAAAGGAAAGATAGACACTACCTTGTTTATTAAAAAGGAAGTCTATGCAGGATGAATTCGAGATGAGTATGATGGGTGAACTATCATTTTTCCTTGGTCTACAAGTCAAACAACTAAAGGAGGGAATATTCATTCATCAAGAGAAATATGCAAAAGAACTTGTTAAAAAGTCCGGTCTGGAAAATTGCAAAAAGACTAACATACCAATGTCAAGTTCTTTGAAGATAGACAAAGATGAAGCAGGGAAGAAAATCGACCAAAAGTTATACAGGAGTATCATTGGTTCACTTCTTTATCTTACAGCATCCAGACCTGACATATTATTTAGTGTTTGCATATGTGCTAGGTTTCAATCTGATCCTAGAGAATCTCATTTAAACGTATTATCAAATATGTTGCTACTACTGCTAAGATCGGTCTTTGGTATCCCAAAGAATGAGACTTTACACTTCTTGGCTATTCAGACGCAGATCTTGCAGTTGTAGAGTTGAAAGAAAAAGCACTTCGGTACTTGTCAATTGCTTGGAAACAGGGCGATCTTGGTTTTCAAGGAAACAAAGTAATCGTGGCTCTTTCAACGGCTGAAGCGAGAATACGTAGCCCTTGGAAGTTGCTGTTCTCAAATACCGTGGATAAAACAACAACCGCAAGACTTTGGCATTGAAGACTTTTGCACGTAAATAAGATGTGACAACACCAAAATAAGCAATCAATCTTACAAAGAATCATATCCTACATTCAAGAGCAAAACATATTGAGATTCGACATCACTTTATAAGAGATCATGTTCAGAACAAAGAGGTCTTGATACAATTCATAGACTCAAAGAATCAACTCGCGTACATCTTCACAAAGCCACTTGAGAAAAGCTTGTTTGAGTCTATTCGCTCAAGACTCAATATATTATATCTTGAAGAATGCTGAAGCTCAGACTCAGAAACTAAAGTCTGACAGAGCATCAGACTCAAAGGTTAAAGACTGAGAATACGAATCGACACGACTGTAAGTTCATTTACTTAAACTGTTATTTTGAAAAGGTAAGTTTGTCTGTTTATCTCTGATCGAGTTTATTAAGGCAGTTATATCTTAAAAAGGGTGGTTATCGATTTATTAAGGCAGTTTTTTTTTAAAAGGAAATTCTTAAGATTTCCAAAATATGCGACGCTTGGATTTCCCCCGTATCTGTTATCTTTTATACACTTCTTCTCCTTCGTTTTCACTTTACCCGGAAACCCTAGATCAAAACCTTTTCACTGCTCTGTATTTTTTCTCTCCAAAACTTCTTCGTCTCAAAGTTTTTAACTTTCTTGCGACACAAGTGAGAAAGCTTCTCCATAGAAAGCAACAATGTCGTATCAAAGGAAGTCATCAAGAATAGCAAACAGGGGACCACAGGGATCTGGCGAGGGGCCTACACACTTCGATCTTACCGAGGAAAGCGACTTTCCTTCTGAGCAAACTCCTCAACGATCTCAACATCGGTCTTCCCCAACTAGACCTCAAGGACATCGCCCTCAAGATGCAGAAACAGTTTTTGAAGATATTGAACCAGTAAGAACTCTTAAGCCTGCCTTTGTTTATAGGCTTTACTCTGCATTAAAGGAATGAGGTTCCGCAATGACCTTCATGGATGAATTTCTGAAAGAGAAAGGTTACAGAAACGAGACTCATTTTCTCACTGTCATGGAGAGGTCTGGGATTGTTCCTGAAGGAACGGCTGCAAAAGCGTTTGCAAACTTCCCCAGTGACCCTAGGTTTGGTAGTATGAATCAGCCAGAGGGAAAGGATGATGATGAAAAGATGTTCATACACTTTAAACCATGGATGGGTGTGGCTGCAAATCTTCGTGGGAAGAAGGATGAACTGTTCCGCTCAGACGGACATAGGAAGAAGTATGAAAAATTGCTGAAGCGTGGGGTGATGAATTCACGGACGGTGGATTTTGATTTTCTGGACTTATTGAGTATAAATCTGAGAGAGAAGTTTGAAAAACTTCAACTTTATCGCTTCTGATCGACCGTGATATGGCACATTCCGAATTAACAGCGTACTTCTACTCCAATCTCGCTTTATTGATGCAAACAGCTTTTCTTTCAAATAAGAGGGATAAAGAGTATGTTGTTGATAAGGACATTCTGGCAGATATACTTGGTGTGGAAATAGGGGCTTTCCAATCAATCAGTGTGTCTGTAAGCCATGCTACTCTTGAACTTGCAAGAGACATAATTGCAGAAGGTTATCTCTCCTACTCCAGGATGAATGCAACAAATACTTTGCTGCACAAGATTGTGATCAACTGTCTGAGACCCAAATCAACATCCAAGACAGATGTATCCATCTCAGAGGCCAAGTTGATGTTTGCAATCAAGACTAGTCTTAACTTCTCTTTGCCGCACACCATCATATTTCACATGTATAGATGCATGGCAAAGGACAAAGGAAAACTTCCTTATGCTTTGCTCTCATCACACGTCTCTTCGACATCCGAACATTCAGCCTCCTCACATTCTCACCGTAAAGACCATTGATAAAATGGTCATCGGGCGAGGATGATTACCAAGATGCGTCCGAAAGAGCTCAAGAAGAAGTCGGAGCAATTCAAAGAAAAGACTCCTATCAAGTTCGGACTTGGACTCATCATCGGCCAAAAGAAAAGGGAAAGAACCAAAGGGTTAGTTCTACCAAGAAGAGAAGGGCAATCATCTTGGAAGATGAAGATGATGAGGATGCTCTACCCATCTCTACTTTTGTTTCTCAATTTGCTGCATCTGTTCCAACTGTTCCAGAACATCAATTTGCAGAAAAAGAGAAAGAGCAAGAGAAAGAGAAAGAGAAAGAGGAAGAAGAAGAGAAAGAAGAAGAGGAAGAAAGAGAGGAAGAGGAAGAAGAAAAGGCAGAACAAGCAGATGAACCGAACAAACAGATTCTCCAGGCGAAAAAGAGAATCTCCAACAGCTACACACCGAGGAAACTCCTCGAAAGAAGAGTTCTTTTCTCCTCCAGAAGACATGGAAATAGGGGGAGATACAGACAAAGAACACACCCCTCTTCTACTGACTTTTAGAGAAGACGATGCACAAACAGGTGTTAGTCGATCACCTCCTGATGCTGAAGATGTTCACGCTGCACAGTTTCCTGAAGGAGAGGCATCATCTCCACATACTGAACTTCCTGCTGACATTCATACTGGCTTGACTCCACCATCAGACCAAGCTGAAACAAGCACTTAGACTGACAATTCTGGAGATTTTTCAAAGGTTGCTTGAAATCATCTTGGAACTCAAAGGCCAAATTTATGCCATGGGATATGAATTTCAGACCTTGCAGAATGAAAATCATGCAATGTTTATCACTCTGCATGATCAGCTTAAAGAGGTTCAGCGTCGATACGATACCGCAAAAAGCACTACTCTCACCCAAGTACGAAGATTTGAGGAAGCTAGAAGCAACTGTCAAGTCTATGGAGGACTTTCAACTTGTTCGCATTCCTCGTGCTCCTTGATTTTTTTTATGCTGACAAAAAGGGGGAGAAGACTTTGCAGATTTGCAGATTTTCAAGCATTTCAACTTCAGACTCTATCACTCTCTATCCTCAAACCAAATCTTTTTTTTAGTTGATATTTTGACTTTGACTTGAGTTTTTTTTTAACGTGTGCAGTTTTTGAATGTGTGCTCGCTATGGCATTACTTTAAGCTTCTTAAATTAGATAAAGATAGTACTGTCTGTTCATGACTAATGAGGTTTCTGTGAATGCAGATCTGTGTACAGGGTAAGTCTCGAGTACGATATCTCGTGTACATGATAACTTCTACTATTTTTATTCTAATCTTTTATGAGATATCATTGCTTGCTTAAAAGTTGTGTACATGGACGATAATATTCAAATCTGCAGGAAAGTTTTGTCACCATAAAAAATGGGGAGATTGTTGGATAATTTCTCTTAAAGTATTTTGAAGTTGACAAAACATTTTCATCAGTCTAGTCTGAAGACTTACAGACTATATTGACAAAGTTTGAAGATCAAAGTTTGAAGCTAGCAAGACTCAAGACTTATATTTCAAAGTCTACTCACATGGACAGTTTCCAGACCGACGTTTATTCTGATCTTATATGATCTTTATTCTAACGACTAGAGAATATCTTTCTACTGGATTCAGCACTAAAAAATCTTACTTTCATATTTGAATATGTATAGATTCTCTAAAGATTTCGCAACTTATATTTGGAAGGATCTACTTATGGAAATCGAGATCCTGATTGTATGGGCGAGCATGATTGATGGGCTATCAACACTTACCTTAAAGAGCTCGAGATCTCTCTAATTGATTCTGTCCAACGGATTGATTGGAAGAACTTCTTTGGAAGGTGCCAACGGTATTGAAGGCATGAAGAAGTATATAAGAGAGATGCTCTAGTTGTTGAAGGGTGCGGATAGAAGAATTCCAAAGTCTGAATCTCATTTTCTTTTCTGCGATATCATTCTTCGAGCGTTATATGTAATCAAAAGAGAGATCATATTGTAGTAAGACCTTGAGGAAGTGTAGTAGAGTAATCTACACTGTGGACTCAAGAGCGTGAGACTGTAATCACTCTTATTGATTCTTAGTGAAATCCAACCAGAAGGGCTGTCCGTGCGGGAGAGTGGACGTAGGCTTGGTCTAAGCCGAACCACTATAAATCTGAGTCTTGATTCTCTATCCCTAATCCTTTTATCTTTAACTCGCTTTCATTTGCTGCAATTGTTGGTTTTAAGTTTTTAATCTCTCATTCGGATTAATTCATTAAAATTGCTTTAAACACCTATTCACCCCCCTCTAGGTGCTAATTCTAGTCCTAACAGTGACCGTTGGGGAGTCCATCTCGTGACACTTGTCTGTCCTCATAGAGTTAGCTGAATTCGTTCCATATTAACAGGTTTTCATTACGAAAGTTCAGAAGACTAACGATTTTGTCTCTTGAAATCTATTCATACCGAAGGCAATGGTGAAAAGTGATCAAAGACACCTCAATGCCAAATAACGATTTTGTCCATGACAATTGTTCTGACGATTAATTTCCAAGTCGCTAATTGAGAAGAATTGAAGTAGATACATAGTAGTTCTTTTCTATATTAATTTTGGGTTGCATCCTCGAAAGTGTACTAAAAAAACATGCTTCATCTCGCAAGGTTGGAACTTCAATTAATTCCCTCATATTGATATCCTATTTTACCAAAAAATTAATGCCCGACCCCTTTGACCATGGAGCTTAGAGAGGATTATTGTTGAATGACAATTGAGGTTTTTGAACTCTCAAGTCCTCCATAGAAAAGGAGATCGTTGAGTGATACATAAATGTGAACGCAAGAGGATTGCTGTCACCAACGAGGTTATTTTTGCAAAGTGACACTAGATGTAATTGCAGCATCTTGTTTTCATTAATTTGGGGAATGTTGTCTTTGATAATACTATCGAAAAGATCCAGCTAATGTTGAAATAGTTCATTGGGTAGCCAATTGGGAATTTCATCCGAGATGCTTGCACATGACATGTCTAATGTTGAAATAGTTCTCTAGGTTTGAAACTGGTTTGCAAATTCTGGTCCCACTTCATAACCGGACATGATACTCTCTTAAATGTGGAAAGGAGGAGCCCAAGACGCTTTAATGATTATAACAACTTTGATTCAGTAGAACTGATAGCCTTGGTCAAGCTCTCAAGATTCGTAAAGTGGATTTCGCTTACAATGACATGCAAATATCAATGTCCATCGCCTCCGAATTGGATAGTCAGCCAATATTTTCTGAAAAAATTCCCGCTTAATTTGTTACCTTCAAGATGCAACTCTCTCAGAGATATAGCTCCCCCACTGTAGAGGGAATAGGACTAGAAATTGAGCCCCGCGACAGATCAAAAGATCATTTTGAAATTTCCAAATTGAATCGGCAGGTGACCATCGGATTTGTTATTAGAAACATTAATATTCTTCAAGTTACTTCATCCACAAACCAAGGCACCGTCTTTGGCGTCAGAAATCCACCTACTTGAATAATAAAAAGTGCACATAAGAGCTTAGACTCTGAAAGCTAATTTAGGACGACCTAGCTCTTCGCAATCTCCCTAGTTGGCTTTAGATGAATATATTTTCCCCACTTGATGGCGTGACTAATGGTCACAAACTAAGATCGATGAAGGGTTCTGGATGTGTCTCTAGTGAGTATTGGCACCGGCAAAGGAAGTTCCACCAATTTACTCGGCCAAAAAAGAAAAATAGAGTAGAACAGAGCACAATCGGTGCAACATTGAAAACAGAGACCGGTGGCGATGAGTGGTGCCGGACGACTTTCGGAGGCAGCGGCAAGGACTTAAGGACCAGAAAAATCTTCACTTTAGAGGAGTTTTCAAACATCGTATGAGTGGTGATGAGTGCTCTGCTCTCTGTTCTCCGGTTCTGTTGTGGCCTAGCGTATGGTGGCCGGCGATGGAGGTCCGAGTGGTTGTGTGGGCTGGAGTTGACTGAGGCCAGCCCTGGTGATACAAGAAAGATAACGAGAATCAGCGCTATTGATTGAATCGAAATCGAGCACCAGAGAAAGAGAGAGACCTTTCACTTTCATTTCGGTCCATCGAAGAAATGAAGGATCCGATCTCCATTGAGCTTCAATCATGGCCATTCTTCTTGAATCAATTCTTGAGGCTAAAGTCCGCTCTCATGAGGATGTTCGTGCCGGTAAAATTATCCAAACGAGGGTTTTGACCGTGATTTCAATTTATAAATAGATTATTAGTTGTACGTTGTGTACGTACATTATTCAATTTTCAATGACAGGGAGCCGTGAACCGTCACATGGAAGTGCGATATGTGTCGTGGATTTCCGTAAATAACCGGAGATGTTAGCGTGATGATCAACCATGTCATTGTATAGTTAAATGATTAGAAGCCTCGTAAGAAGTGATTAGGGAGACTAATTTTTAGGGCTTTTCGAAATAATTTAACCACGATGGTGATAGGATAATTGAACTCATGCATTGGATAATAATCTTTCTAACAAGTGCGTTTAACGTTTGTTTCCTTGATAAGAAAACTTAGATGACATATCTAGCCCCATGCTTAAAATACTAACAATTTGTCTTTGCGCAATCTAGTTAAAATGTATAATGAAGATCCTATCTAAACAAACTAGGGAAGTATCATCTTGATAGTAACCTTCAAGTTGGTGTGTGAAAATCGATGATGCCTTTAACTTCTTAATGGCTTTGTGAAAAGATTCGTTAGTATGCTCGGAGAAATTTTCGGCCACACTTATGCAATCAAGTCTTATTCACTGTGACAGTGCATTACATGTGTAGTGCACTCAATACACTCCTGAATTTTAAATCATGCAGATTTCTAACGGGGTTGATAAAAAATAGGAGTGTATCTTCAACAGTAGTTCCTTCCACCTTGACCGGTCCACAAAATTAAACATATTCATTCTACCACACACTAGAAATTGACAAGAGAAGAAAAAGAAAAGTCGAAGGCTTAAAACACGTTCTGTTTATTGATGTGAACGTATTTTCTTCCGTCCATTTGATAATCCGAAGCAGTTCTTCAAAGTGGGGCAAGTTTCTCCAGCTCTCTAACTCTTCTGGTACACATGCCCAAAATAATCACAATGGCTTGAACCAAGAAAAGATGCAAGAAATTGGTTAGCAAGAAAGGGGCAAGTATTACCTGCTAAACAAGCTCCATTTCACATCGTGGGAATGTTCTCTTGAACCAAAGCATGGTGATCATTGTTGTCATTGAAAATTTCTCAATGGCCTTATCCATCGCTTGGAAGTAAGAGACCCTCCAAGATCCCTTGAAGTGCAGGACGCTACAGAATCCTAGAAATCCCACCGTAAAGCCAGGTCCCAATCCCGCATATAACCAATTGCGGATATCCAAATCACCTTCTCTCGGCTTATCTCCACCGGAATTATCACCGTCGCACCCATCACTACCGGGTGGCTCGTCTCCAAGACAAGTATTCAGAAGAGGAGCTCCACAGAGCCTGTCATTGCCGCGATAAACAGATTCATCGTCCATGGTGCGCAGATGATTGCCAAACGGAATAGGGCCATAGAGTCTATTGAAGGATAGATTGAGATAACTAAGGAAGTCCATGCTCGATATGCCCAGAGGGATGGTACCTGACAATTTGTTTATGGAAAGATCAAGAGATTCTAAATTTTTCAGGTCACCAATATTTGAGGGGATATATCCACTCAACTTATTCCGAGAGAGGTTCAGATTTTCAAGTCCGACGAGCTTAGTGAACTCTTTTGGTATTTGCCCATCCAACATGTTTGCTGAAAGATCGATTGAGCAAAAGTATTCAAACGTAATCCCATAGATTTGGCTAGTTCCCTTTGTGTTAACCATAACCTCGACACCATGCAGCGCATTGTATAATTCATGCACAATAACCGTAGAAAAGATCCCGTCAAAACAATTGGGAATGGGTCCAGAAATGTAATTCTGTGCTAGGCTCAAGAACCGGAGATCTTGAAGTTGGCAATATTGGGGAGGAATGCCCCCAACAAAGTGATTTTTCTCTAAATTGATCACTAACAAATTTGATTGTGGCCCAGATGGCGGTAATCTACCTGTGAATTCATTGTCGCTAAGATCAAGGACCCACAAATTCGACAGATTTAACAAACAGTTTGGGATTTCTCCAGTAAAGCCATTCCTATGTAGGCTAAGAGCGTACAATTCCTGAAGATGGCACAAGGATATTGGAATCTTGCCATTTAACTTGTTATCCCCCAAAAACAAAGAAAACAACCCGTACGATGCTCCCCAGCATCGAGGAAGTTTCCCAGACAGTTGATTCTTTGAGAGAATAATTTCATACAGATTATTGAACTTACACAAAGAATTTGGAATGCCACCGGTGAGATTATTATCCTCAAGACTCAGATATGTTATCTGTGGCATCTTGTCTCCGATATCTTGGGGAATTTGGCCTCTAAGCATGTTGCTTGAGATATCTAAAACTTCAATGTTAGAGAAAATGTCACAGAACCAATCAGGAATGTCATCTGAGATGCTCGCATTTGACATCATCAAATGGGTAACGTTCCCCTGTGTTTGAAGCCATTTGGAAATTTAGGTCCCACTTTGCAATCTGACAAATCTATCTTGCGAACTTGGAATGGTGGAACCCAGGCAGAGCTCATATTTAATATGAGCTCATTGGAAGAAATGTATAATTCGGTTAAGCTTTTGAGATTTTTAAAGTGAAGTTCGCTTACAACTCCATACAAAAAATTCCCTTGTAGGAAGATTTGCTTTAGATTCGATAGTTGCCCAATACTCTCTGGAATGGTCCCACTCACTTTGTTATTTCCAAGATCAAAAATTCTTAGAGACACTAGCTCCACCAAATTAGCAGGAATAGAACCAAAAATCAAGTTCGATGAAAGATCAAGGTACTCTAATTCTTTCAAATCTCCGAATCGATTTGGCAGGTCACCGCTAATATTATTCCGGGAAACATCAAAGATCTTCCACTTACTTTGTGCGCAACCAAGTGAATCACCTAAAATGTCGGAGATATTCCCATTTAAGTAGTTACCTTTTAATAGGACCGATTGCAATTTGCAAAGACTGCTCAAATTTTTGGGAAAATCACCTCGCATTAAATTCCAAGACATGTCCAAGAAGACAAGCCTTTGATTATTCTCGATGATTGTCATGGGAAAAAGGCCTTTGATACCGTAGTGAAATAAGAAATCCTCATACTCGTTGGATAAATCAATATGTTCTAGCTTGCTAAAGTTATAGATCCATGGGGGAATAGAACTTAGATTATTGGCACCGATACTGAGAAATCTAAGAGATGTGAAATTGGCTTGCAAAGAGCTAGATATATCTTGCAATCTACAATCGCTCAATCCTAAAGATTGCAAAGATGGGAGCATGTTAATGGAACCAAACCAATCTTTGACCTCATAAAGGCTAACACCGGACATGTGCAAATATTTCAAGGAAGATAATTTCGACACCCAGTCAAAGTCATTCGAGGTTAAATAACCTACATGGAATTTATCACTGAGATCCAAGTACTGTAATTTGGAAAGGTTACTGAGCTGCCTAGGAATATCTCCGTTAAAGCGTGCATATGAAAGGTTTAGATACTCCAATTTCTGAAGAGAAGCAAAGAACGTTGGGATTTTTTGGGTTGAAAAGTTGTTGGCACTGAGGTCTAGATACTTCAAATACTTCAATTCAGTTAAAGAAGGAACTATGTTACCTCCCAGCATGCACTTATCTGAAGGTACGAAGAAGTCAATATCAATCTCTTCTATACATGGATTACGAAGATCAAGCTTCTGGACATGGCCAGTTTTCTTGTTGCATTCAACTCCTTCCCACTTGCAACATTCTTCTCCAGTCCAAGACGAAAAGCGTCTTGAAGGATCAATGAGACCATGCTTGAACTTTAGAAGAGTTTCCCTCTCTGCACCAATACAGCTTACATTGGTTGAAACGTTGGTTGAAGCGTTGGAATGACTGAATTCAATTACTTGAATGACAAAGATTGCCCATAGGACAGAAGACACAAGGCTATCATAAGACGCCATAGGTTCTTTGAGACCTGAGAACAAGTATTGCTTTAATCAAGTGGATAATTGTCTTTGATTCACCAAGAAAAGAGCCATTATATAATATTGATACAGTCATTTTCTCAATGTCCACCATGATTTCTTAAAGGACGGCTCCAACTTTCCAAGTCAATGCCTTCCAAGACCCGCCGGCCAAACGGTTGATCTTTCAAATTAACCCAAAACATGTATCTTATTTAATCTTTGCAATAAGGGTCAATGGAGGACAACAAACAAAAACGAAGAAAGAAGGATGCAGACGGCACTACGTAACTCTAAGTCTGGCTATTGTCTTCTTTAATTTATTTAAGCAACTCTAGATAAGTAATCCATACTACGATATAAATGCAAAGGAGAAACTTGGTGAGAACCTCCATGCCGCTGAGTATCTACATTTACCGTCAAAGGTTTTCATTTTTAAGAAGACAATCTCTCCATTAGAATGACTCGTGAAATAGCACACTCATGTTAAAAAGAAAAGCAAAAGTTCTTTTATATGAAAAGGGAAAAACCTTAGCAAAATTAATTTGCATTAGGAAATTGATTCAAATGATTATTGCATTACATGAAAATTGGAAAGTTACTCTCTCTTTTTTTTTTCCATTATTGTTTCTGTAAAAACTGTTCTGCATGCCACATATGAACGATTTTATTGTTCCAGAATGGATACTAATTTTTTGGCCAAGTTACGTTGGAAGAACCTCTTAGATCTTTAATGTACTAGCTATCCTATATGCCTTTTGGACTAGATAACTAATCTCATATCTACAATCAATTTTCCGCAATTAAAGTGGCAACGAGAGGCTTTTTGACAATGATAACTTTGAAAAAAACCGTTGGCAAAAAAGAATAACTTGTGACTTTTTTCTCCACGTAACATTTTGGTAATTTATCAAGATTTTTCTGAAATCATCAATTTTTTACAGTTGGCAAATTACCAATTTTTGTACTAACTTATCAACTTTTGTTTGCATAGCTTACTAACGTTTCAATTTTACTAACTATTGCATGAAATTTGTAATCTAAATTAGAGTAATTTACCAACTTTTGTCCATTAAATATGAGTTGCCAATGTTTAATCGTTCTCTCCTAATTTACTTAATTTTTTATTTAGTTATTAAAATTTATTTGCTCCGATTAGCTATCCCTTTAAGTTGCTAAGTCTTTTTAGAGATTGCTAGCCCATGTTAGCATGGCTCGTCAACAGAGCTAATTTTCTGTCATCAAATGGAAAGAAAGAGAGGAGTGTTGAAGAATGAGGACAACGGCGACATTATATCATTTGAATTATGGTGAGGGACACGGCTCCGAAGACATTGAATTTATCAAACATTCTCTTGTGATGTAATTTGTGTGTTGTAGTTACAAGGACACCATTATGTGCAATTCGTTTTTTTCAAATGATGTGAAGAGCTACTTTCATTTTAATTGGTTTAATTGAATAAGAGTTTTTCGTTAATTTTCTTCAAGTATCTTTTTCATTATTTGACAAAAAAAATAGCTTCATTTTTTTAATTATTTTTATACGAAAAAATATAAATCAACTTCTAAGAAAAACCTGCCCCGGGTCTGACATGTGAGCCAACACAACCTAGCATCCAAGTCGACTACCGTGCAGATTTCTATCTCTGCCAATACTTTCTTTCATAAATGATCCATAAGTTGGAAGCGCGAATCTTCAACCAAACAGAATCACCCACCCTACAACGACAGTCACGAGTGAGGATGTTCATATGGCTAAATCATAATTACCGTGAATTTTGAGTTTATAAGCAGATTATACGACATACATTGTACATAGGTTATTCTGTAAACATCATGATCAAAGTACGATATGTGTCATGTACTTTAGTCAAAAAGGGGAAGAGATTAACGTGGTGATCAAGCAAAGTCATTCGCACGTTCTATTTTATCGATCGAAGTGCAACACGTGTTCCATTAAATGGTTAGGAGCATCACAAGAATTGACTGGGGAGATTACTTTTAGACTTAAAATATTTTAACATCGACAATTACACGATAATTTGACTAATACCAACGAGAAACGCAAGATTAGAAATTTCTAAGTCATGCCCGTCACAACCCATCCGGTCAAGCCATCAAAGACAACGAGACTTCAAAGTCTTGTTTGTTTATAACTTATTAACTTTCAACAATTTAACCAAAACTTGTTGTATCTCCAATGTACAAAGTTTCTATCCGCATATATTTACTTTAGAAACTTGAAAAAAAAAATTTGTAAGTTGTTCTTATTATGGCGCATATCATCTCTTTGTACGTGCTGGTCGGGGAAGCAATCCTGTAGTCATGCTAGGACTAATGCCATCTAGAACATATGTTAGTGAGTCATGATAACTGTTTTTCACATGTATTTTGCAATACATGGAGCTTGTGTAAGAAAACACAAGGAACCCCATAAATAGCTCAAGAGATATTTCTTTAGGGGAAATGACGTAAATAATCCATGGATTTTAATCCAATGTGCACTCTAGTACCTGGATTTTTAATTTGCTTAATATGATCTCTGAACTATTATTAAATGTTCAATCTAGTTTCTAAACTATATAAAATCATTCCATGTCTTCCTTTCGTCAATTCAAGTTAACAAATCTGCTGATGTGAATCCCAATCTATTTAAATTTGAATAGTGGATAATAAAAAAAAGTTACATGTCGATTACCAAGTAAGATATTCATATTGAATCATACTACAATAAAATTACGTTGTACATTCACCAACAGTTTAGGGACAACATTGAATAAATTAAAAGTCCAGAATGAACCGTATTGAACAAATTAAAATTTCAATGACATTACATATTAAACTATAATTAAGGTATCATTTTCATTTTTCCCTTTCTTTATACTCATAACAAAACAGCGCACGCCATGTGCATGGGAAAAAAGAAGGAATAAAACTTAAATCATGGAAAGAAAGTACTATTATAGATTAAGTAACTTTAAAAAATGAATTCAAATTATTATTGGATGCACGATGCTAATTAAAGTCAAATTTGGAATGTGAGACTATATGGATTGCATGTAAATTGCCTTGGTATTTTCAATTTAATACGTTACAAGACATATAGCAAACATTGATATCCATGAAATTCATGTGCATGAGCATTATTGATATTCCCGGCTGAAATTTGCCTGACAACAAAGATAGGTTCCGGTACATGCCATTCAAATATATTAATTAAAAGGGTTACTGACTGTCCATTGACTACGTAAATAAGAGAATATCAATGAAATATGTGCCACGCAAGTAACACTGGCGGTAATGCCCATGAAGGACGCTAGGTTCAAGTTAGAGGGGCTTGAAACTCTCCTTGTTCGGTTATTACGAAAATTGGGGGCTGTGTGAAGAGGTCCAAATGGAACAAATATTGGCGATGGTGATGAGTTGTCTCCGAAATATACATGTCGCATGCACTAGTTGATTTGATATGACGGTTCCACCCCCATGGAGATGGCGCCCTCAACAAGAAGTGGCTAGAAACCCATACGTCTTTGCTTCGCAAAAACAAGAACACCCCACAGCCTTTTGCTAGATTTACCAATGGAAGGAGACATAACTAGGAACAGATTAGTCCAAATAAATTAATAGAGCTGGTGAAGACAATATCAACGTTACAAAATGATGAAGGGCAGAGCCACTAGCTTTTCGATTTTTTCCATCATGAGTCGTGATTTACTGACCAACCAACATCTATAGTTTTATTGGAGTCCACACTGTCTACAGATATTTAGAAATTGTTGTCATAGGGCATGATTAGTTTTTGTAAGAATTGACTCCATATTGATGTGCCCCACATGAACAAGAGGACAATGGCGTCATTGTAGTATTTGAATCATGGCGAGGGACATGGCACCAAAGACAATGAATATATCAACCATACTCTTATAGTGTAATTTGTGTGTTATTATTAGAAGGACACCGCTATGCGCAAATTGTTTTTTTTTTTTTTTTTTTTTTCAAACTATGTGACGAGATAATTGTATTTTAATTTGTTTATTCTTTTGGTAGATTTTTAATTTTTTTAATTGAATAAATGTTTTTCATTAATTTTCATCAAGTATCTTTTTTATTATTTGACAAAAATAGTTTCATTTTTCCTGAATTATTTTTATTAGGAAAAATATAAATCAATTTCTTAGAAGAACCTACCCCGGGTCTGGCATGTGGGCCAACTCGACCGAGAACCTTACTGCTATGTGGATTTCTATCTCCCCCAATTCTTTCTTTTCATAAGTGATCCATCAATTGGAAGCTTGAATCTTCAACCGGATCTATAAAGCTTATGCGAGATATAGAATCGCCCACCCCACTATGACATTTTATAAACATTATTCTATGTTCAATAAAAGGAAGCCGTGAACATCACGATGGAAGTGCCATATGTGTCGTGGACTTGAGTCAAAAAGGGGAAAAGATGTGGTGATCAAGAAAAGTGGTGTTTAATTACATGATTAGGAGTGTCATAAGAATTGACTCGCGAGACTTACTTTTAGACTTTAAACTATTTTAACATTGACGATAACATGACGATTTAATTAATACATCGGATATTCTTTCTACCAAACACGTTTTACACAAGAAAGAAAGCTCTTGGAAGTGGATAGGCCTCGAAAATCTCCATATATCAATGCACTAAATTTAAAATCATTTTTACTATAACAAATGCCCAAGCATTACTTATTCCTCCGACGTTAGTTCTGTTGTAATATATTCTATTATTTTAAATGTGATCTTAATATTGTATTTCCAATTAATTCCAATTTATTGCCTGATTTATTACCCGCATTTATTACGTGATATTTGCTTGTTAATATTTTACCATAACGGTTTTGATGAAAGACATCAATAATGTAAGAAACAGAATAAAACGTTAGGTCGTCCAATTCAAATCCCATCACTACAGAAAACACACCATCACGTTTGAGAGGTATTGGTTAGTGGAACAGGATGTACAAATCTGGTGTTTCCATATCCGTTAATCGATCGTGTTTCATGGATCCGTTCAAGGTTTTAAGGTTTTCCGCATTTGCAAATATTCATAAATGACTAGAGGTATGTCGATCTTTACGTTTCCACAAATTGATCCCGAATTATGCACGTATTTGTTTGAGAATAATAGATTGGGATCATCAAGTTTTATTTAAAATTAGTTTTACAATTGGTATTATAGCATGTTTATAATCTCTGCATTGGTGAAAATTTTGGAATTTTTGTATGTTTTCACTGAATTATGTATGGGTAAAATTCGGATCTTCTGTGGCTTGGAACAAAATTTCAAAATCTGGCCAAATTCGGGCGACCCACCACGCAATAATGGATCTGCATAGTCACACTACCATTAGGAAGAAAACCCCTTAAATTATTTGTCATATTATTGATCATCGGAAGTTTATCGAGCGGTGAAATTTTGGTTGTTATGGTTTTAGAGTAGATCATTTTAGGCTTAATTCTGATCGATATGTTAGTCGTTTTTGCCAGATCTTGAAACTATGGATTCATCTCGGCATTTTTTTGGAAACCCATTAATCAATTTGATCGGATATAGGCCGTGGAAGAAGACCCAAGCGATAGAATGAAGGCAGTTCGCAGCGGAAGAGTGGCGGAGGAACCTTACTGCTGTGTGGATTTCTATCTCCCCCAATTCTTTCTTTTCATAAGTGATCCATTAGTTGGAAGCGTGAATCTTCAACCGGATCTATAAAGCTTATGCGAGATATAGAATCGCCCACCCCACTACGACATTGTACAAACATTATTATATGTTCAATAAAAGGAAGCCATGAACATCACGATGGAAGTGTCATATGTGTCGTGAACTTGAGTAAAAAAGGGGAAAAGACGTGGTGATCAAGCAAAGCAGTGTTTAATTATATGATTAAGAGCGTCATAAGAACTGACTAGGGAGACTTACTTTTAGACTTTAAAATATTTTAACATTGACGATAACATGATTAGTTAACTAATACATCGGATATTCTTTCTACCAACGCGTTTTACAAAGGAAAGAAAGCTCTTGGAAGTGGATAGGCCTCGGAAATCTCCATATATCAATGCACTAAATTTAAAATCATCTTTACTATAACAAATGTCCAAGCATTACTTATTCCTCCGACGTTAGTTCTGTTGTGATATATTATATTATTTTAAATGGGATCCCAATATTGTATTTCCAATTAATTCCAATTTATTGCCCAATTTATTACTTGCATTTATTACATGATATTTGTCTGTTAATATTTTACCATAACGGTTTCGATGAAAAACGTCGGTAACGTACAAAACGGAATAAAACGTCAGGTCGTCTAATTCAAACCCCATCACTACAAAAAACACACCATCACGTTTGAGAGGTATTGATTAGTGGAATGGGATGTATAGATCTGGTGTTTCCATATCTGCAAATCGATCATGTTTCGTGGATCCGTCCAAGATTTTAGGGTCTTCCGCATTTGCAAATTTTCATAAATGACTAGAGGTATGTCGATCTTTACGTTTCCGCAAATCGATCCCGAATTATGCACGTATTTGTTTGAGAATAATAGATTGGGATTATTAGGTTTTATTTAAAATTAGTTTTACAATTGGTATCAGAGCATGTTGATAATCTCTTCGTGGGTGAAAATTTTGGAATTTTTATATATTTTCACTTAATTATGTAGGGGTAAAATTCGGATCTTCTGTGGCTTGGAACAGAATTTCAAAATCTGGCCAAATTCGGGCGACCCACCACGCGATAATGGATCTGCATAGTCACACCACCATTAGGAAGAAAACCCCTTAAATTATTTGTCATATTACTGATCATCGGAAGTTTATTGAACGGTGCAATTTTGGTTGTTAAGATTTTAGGGCATATTGTTTTAGGCTTAATTCTTATCAATAAGTTAGTCATTTTTGCCAAATCTTGAAACTATAGGTTCGTCTTGGCATTTTTTTTCGAAACCCATTGATCAATTTGATCAGATATGGGCTGCGGAAGAAGACCCAAGCGGCGGAATGAAGGCAGTTCGCGGCAAAGGAGTGGTGGAGGAACTTTATTACTGTGTGGATTTCTATCTCCCCCAATTCTTTCTTTTCATAAGTGATCCATTAGTTGGAAGCGTGAATCTTCAACCGGATCTATAAAGCTTATGCGAGATATAGAATCGTCCACCCCACTACAACATTGTACAAACATTATTCTATGTTCAATAAAAGGAAGCTGTGAATATCACGATGAAAGTGCCATATGTGTCGTGAACTTAAGTCAAAAATGGGAAAAGACGTGCTGATCAAGCAAAGCAGTGTTTAATTATATGATTAAGAGCGTCATAAGAATTGACTAGGGAGACTTACTTTTAGACTTTAAAATATTTTAACATTGACGATAACATGATTATTTAATTAATACATCGGATATTCTTTCTACCAAACGCGTTTTACAAAGGAAAGAAAGCTCATGGAAGTGGATAGGCCTCGGAAATCTCCATATATCAATGCACTAATTTAACTATAACAAATGCCCAAGCATTACTTATTCCTCCGACGTTAGTTCTATTGTAATATATTCTATTATTTTAAATGTGATCCCAATATTGTATTTCCAATTAATTCCGATTTATTGCCCAATTTATTATCTGCGTTTATTACGTGATCTTTGCATGTTAATATTTTACCATAATGGTTTTGATGAAAAAAGTCGGTAATGTAAGAAACGGAATAAAACGTCAGGTCGTTTAATTCAAACCCTATTACTACAGAAAACACACCACCACATTTGAGATGTATTGGTTAGTGGAATAGGATGTACAAATATGGTGTTTCCATATCCACAAATCAATCGTGTTTTGTGGCTCCATCGAAGGTTTTAGGGTTTTCCACTTTTGCAAATTTTCATAAATGACTAGAGGTGTGTCGATCTTTACGTTTCCGCAAATTGATCCCGAATTATGTATGTATTTGTTTGAGAATAATAGATTGGGATCATCGGGTTTTATTTAAAATTAGTTTTACAATTGGTATAAGAGCATGCTTATAATCTCTGCATTGGTGAAAATTTTGAAAATTTTGTATGTTTTCACTGAATTATGTATGGGTAAAATTCGGATCTTCTGTGGCTTGGAACGGAATTTCAAAGTCTGGCCAAATTCGGGTGACCCACCATGCGATAATGGATCTGCATAGTCACACTGCCATTAGGAAGAAAACCCCTTAAATTATTTGTCATATTACTGATCATTGGAAGTTTATTAAGCGGTGAAATTTTGGTTGTTAAGGTTTTAAGGCATATCGTTTTAGGCTTAATTCTGATCAATATGTTAGTCGTTTTTGCCAGATCTTGAAACTATGGGTTTGTCTCGGTATTTTTTTCCGAAACCCATTGATCAATTTGATCGAATATGGGCTGTGGAAGAAAACCCAAGCAGTGGAATGAAGGCAGTTCGCAATGGAGGAGTGGCGGAAGAACCTTACTGCTGTGTGGATTTCTATCTCCCCCAATTCTTTCTTTTCATAAGTGATCCATTAGTTGGAAGCATGAATCTTCAACCGGATCTATAAAGCTTATGCGAGATATAGAATCGCCCACCCCACTACGACATTGTACAAACATTATTCTATGTTCAATAAAAGGAAGCCGTGAACATCACGATGGAAGTGCCATATGTGTCATGGACTTGAGTCAAAAGGGGGAAAAGATGTGGTGATCAAGAAAAGCGGTATTTAATTATATGATTAGGAGCGTCATAAGAATTGACTAGGGAGACTTACTTTTAGACTTTAAACTATTTTAACATTGGCGATAACATGATGATTTAATTAATACATCGGATATTCTTTTTACCAAACGCATTTTACACAAGAAAGAAAGCTCTTGGAAGTGGATAGGCCTCAGAAATCTCCATATATCGATGCACTAAATTTAAAATCATTTTTACTATAACAAATGCTGAAGCATTACTTATTCCTCCGACGTTAGTTCTGTTGTCATATATTATATTATTTTAAATATGATCTCAATGTTGTATTTCCAATTAATTCCGATTTATTGCCCAATTTATTACTCACATTTATTACATGATAATTGCCTGTTAATATTTTACCATAACGGTTTTAATGAAAGACGTCGGCAACGTAAGAAACGGAATCAAACATCAAGTCGTCTAATTCAAACCCTATCACTACAAAAAAACATACCGTCACTTTTGAGGGGTATTGGTTAGTGAAACAGGATATACAGATGTGGTGTTTCCATATCCGCAAATTGATTGTGTTTCGTGGATCCGTCCAAAGTTTTAGGATTTTCCGCATTTGCAAATTTTCATAAATGACTAGAGGTATGTCAATCTTTATGTTTCTGTAAATCAATCCCGAATTGTGCACGTATTTGTTTGAGAAAAATAGATTGGGATCATCAAGTTTTATTTAAAATTAGTTTTACAATTGGTATCAGAGCATGTTTATAATCTCTGCATTGGTGAAAATTTTGGAATTTTTTTATGTTTTCATTGAATTATGTATGGGTAAAATTCGGATCTTCTATGGCTTGGAACAGAATTTCAAAATCTAGCCAAATTCAGGCCACCCACCACGCCATAATGGATCTGTATAGTCACACTACCATTAGGAAGAAAACCCCTTAAATTATTTGTCATATTACTTCCTCAGAAGTTTATCGAGTGGTGAAATTTTGGTTGTTAAGGTTTTAGGGCATATCGTTTTAAGCTTAATTCTGATCAATATGTTAATTGTTTTTGCCAGATCTTGAAACTATGGGTTCATCTCAGCATTGCTTTCAAAACCCATTAATCAATTTGATCAAATATGGGCTGTGGAAGAAGACCCAAGTGGCAGAATGAAGGCAATTCGCGGTGGAGGAGTGGCGGAACAAGAGAAGGCCGAAGAGAAGGCCTCGGGCGCGTGCGATGCACGTGGCTGAGCGCATGGAGTGGGCACATGCATCGTACACGCCCGAGAGTTGCACACTCTCGAGAGGGATGGTCGTTTCTCCATTTTGCCCCTCCATAATTGCCGATTTTACCTTTGTCCACATAAATTTCCGATTTTGCCTTAGCCACATTAAATTCCAATTATACACCCTCATGGGCATGAAAATTTACGGTTTTGCCCTTTTGGGCGTAAAATTCCTATTTTGCCCCTTTCAAGTGAAATTCCCATTTTGCCCTTACGTGTAAAATCCCAACTTTAACCCTTTACACGTGATTTTACTGTTTTACCCTTACATGAAATTTCATGAATATTTTCTCATAAAATTAAATGTCTAGTGATCCGTATATATTTAATTAATTGAATATTAGCCACAACATCTTTGATTATATTAACTATATACATGAAGAGCCTTTGGATCACACATAGTCAAAGACAACAATTGTTATTAGTCATACTAATATTATGAATCTTATCCCACATGAATTTTCAATATACTAATGTGATCAATTAGGATGAAATATTATTTTATCTTTCTTAATTTACCCATAGGGATTAAGGAATGGAATATAATTTGATAGTTTCATCTGAAACGTCCAGCCCAGCCCGACTAAGCCCTAAACTTACTATAGCAGAATCAAATCCAACGCTAGCTCTCTGTTTCCATTGACGCCACCCCCAGGCCAGCTTCTATTGTGACGGAAATCAGCCCAAGATCCCTTAAGATAAACCTAAGCCGAGCTAACATTTAGTCCCTTTATGCCCTAGAAGCCCCCTTTCACGCCATCCATGAGCAAACGACGCCGCTTGGCCTGACCGCTCTCCAACTCCGGCGACTTTGGACTTTTAGCGACTGCGACATCGCGGAACCTCGGAAACGGGCCTCCCCCTGCGAAGGAACTCATATCCCATCCGACGCCGGCTATCCAAACCGGTCACCAATGTCGACGAACCAACCCATGGCAAACAACCAATGAATGATTTGGAGAGCCCAACTTATACTGACATCCCACGTGACTATGGCTGCCAAGGACGAGATGAGTTGCCCCGCGCCACTGACTGCCATGGAAAACCACTGAAACAAACAAACATGGAAAAAAACAACACAAGGGAAGGCCATGGCACCTTAATTGATGAGCAAAAATTTCATAAAAACACACTTAATAATAAATGAGACGATCAACAGCACTCCAGCCACACTAGCGTGCCTCGAACTTGAAAGAAAAGGCGCTGTGTTCACAGGTTCACCTCCGGATCATCTCGTCAAACATATGGTGATTACGGAAGATATCAAGCATTTTTAAAACTCGAACTCGGGTCTAGACCCAAAAAACATCACCATGGAATGCTCGACATCAAGCACCAACTTAGTTAAAAAGAAAGCGCTCAAGATCTAGAGACACCAAATTCGGTCCTTCCTTAAAACAGAATACGGTGAGGCAAAATGGGAGTTCATGGCATGAGTTTAGATCGCGGAATCCCTATCTGGCTCGGAGACGGTGGTTATAGGGCGAGCTCGGCACGAGTCGAGCTATGGTCGACTGCTTCGCGACGTCCCCGAGCTGAGATCCTTGGGAAACTCACCGGAAGTTTGGTGTGGGGTTAAAACGGAGCTGCAAACTCAAAGGCGTCGGCCGATAGTCATCGGGTGGGGCTCAAGCGTGGCCAAGCTGCCGGAGAACTCCTTCTCGCCCTTCGATTTTACTCTCTCAGTCGCTTTCTTTTTCAATCTCTCGCCCGGATTCCCTCTCTTCCTCTCCCTCTCTCCCTTTTTCACTCCAGGCCAGGAAGACACTAGCTGCCTCTATACGAACCCGTGCCGTGCGACATTCTCCGCGGCGTTCTCTGTACCATGCACCGGTGTCTTTCGTCCTGTGTTGTTTGTCGTCGAGCCGCAGTCCACGACAGAGAGGAGATAAGGCGAAGGGAAGAGATAAGCGGGCCGGGCCGAAAAGCAAAGGAGATGGCCCGGCCTGCACAAGGGAAAGTTGGGAGAAGATCAAGAAAAAGGAGAAGGGGACGGGCCGGCCCAGTCCTGGCCCAGCCTCCCCCTTTTTCAAGAAAAAAGATATTTTTAATTTTTTTTAATACTAGTAATGCAAATGTTCCTAATGTTTATACACAATGTAATTTAATAAAAATTAATTTTTTAAGGGTTACAAATAAATCTCTAATTTTTCATATAATTTAAAACCTAAATAAATATGCGAAATTTAAGTGTCAATAAGGTAAAACTAATTGTATTAAATTGACTAGCATATATAGCACACATATTTTGAAGCCAACTTATGGCCATTGCCGATATCTGTTCCACTTGAATCTCTTCATCTAGTCTTAAGGGTGTCAATAGTTAAACTGAACCAAATCACATCCCGAACTAATTATGAACTAAACCAGAAACCCGTTCGAATCGGTTTGGATCAATTTGGCTTCTGATTTCCCTTCACACCCAAAATTGAGTATGAACTGAACTAAGAAGAGATACTTTTAAGTTGGGTGTTCAGTTTTTATTGAGAATTTAGGCTTGGTTAGGTAAACCCAAATAATCCAAACCAGAAAAAAAAAAAAAGGGTTATTTGTCCATCATTCACGAACCGAAAATTCACAAATTTCGGTTCTATTTTCCAGTTTCTAACACCCCTACTTAACCCCGCACTTTCGTAATATAGAACAATGTGAATTTCAAGCCCCTCCAATCGTGGATGTCAAAAATCAGGCGAAATGTCCTAATACTTGAGGAATTTTGACTTCATGGCCACCACTAGTGTGACACCAACGCTACTTGCGTAGCATATATTTTCTTGCTAATCTCTTTGTTACGTGGTTAACGGACAGGCAATTATAAACAAATTGTTCACTTAGATACCAAATTTGACGGGATAATTTGAAGGTGAAAGTCACTCGCAACTCACAATACTTAAGGAAGAGAAGGATACGAAGTGGCTTTTTCTGTGTTTTCTTTTATTTCACCTTATCGAAAAGGATTAAAAGACTTGCTTTTAAATAGGCTTATAGTAGGACACTTAAATGACCCATAAATATATCTAGTATTTCAAAGAGATCGATTCCTAAGACTGTACAAACCATAAAACAAGGCATAGAAATGCAAACAAACACTTTGAAAGCAACGCTACAATAAAGACTTGTGCATCGATCTTAGGAGCTGAACAAATATCGACATTAAACTTGTACATCGACAACAAGACAGCCAATCGACAACTACTAACATCAACAACTTGATTAGTGAATCGGTAACCTCTTCGCATATTCAGCAACTTCCAATGAATTTGGTTTAATTATTAACACGGACGGCATTGCTCTGGGCGTCCACGGCATCGTGCTCGTCGGCGAGGGCTTTGCAGAGCGAGTAAAATGGGAAAAAAACGACTGTTTCGTCCATCGCGGGAGAGGTCGGGGAAGGAGGGAGAGAACGAGGGGAGAGAGAGAAGAAGCGAGATTTGAAGAAATGAAAGCCAAGGGAAGGGGATGAGCCGAGTCTAGTGAGGAGTGAAGAAGAAGATGATGATGGTAGCGGCGGCGGCGGCGGCGGCATGCAAGTCCTCTTGGCGATGCTGATATCTGCTTCTGGAGAGGGAAGTGAGTGAGCGGGGGATGTTTTTGGGATTCTTTTCATAATTTATGGAAATTATGATTATTTCCATAGAGGAATTGAACAGTTACATTCAAGCATTTAGTCAAGAAAAAAAAAGATTATTGTTAGATTCTTTAACGTTACGAAAATTAAATGATTTAAAAATTATTTTCCTAAAAATAATTTGATATAATTTGTTGTTGATAATGAAAAAATATTGTCTAGTTATTTCAAACGATACAAGTGATTATTTTAGGAAAATATTTTTCAAATCATTCATTTATTATGAAACAAATAGAGTCTTAAAATAACAAAAAATTTATGAATTCCTTATTGAATGAATGATATATATGCTTGAACTTAGCTGTGGAATGTAATAGTTCAATAATAAGTGTGTAACTTATTCGCTACACTAAAGATGAATCTAATAAAAGTCCATAGACAAAATAACTTTAATTTAAATGAATATAGTATAGCAATCTCTCTAAGTATCGCCTTTAAGTTTGTCACTTAAGATCGTCAAAACGAGGCAAGAAAAGAGTTTGATGTCCCGACTAGCGATATGGTAAGTCCAATCACGGTAACAGTAGCAAAAACGTGAGGTTGCCTGAGTGCATTGTTTTTTAGTGGTATTGGAGAAAATTAGGGATAAGTGTAGAAACGAAACTTGTTTGGTTGATGGCTAATTGAGGACTTTGGTTTTAATTTTGGTCAATTGAGGAATTAATGCTTTAAAAGGCCACGATCAGGTTTCGTGGTCTTCTTTGTGAAATTCAAGCATAAAAAATGATACATGACAAATTATGAAATATTTCACGTGGAAACCATGTAGGGTTTTCAACTCTTGAACATCGATGGCTAGTTTAAGATTGGATTGCAGCCTTTTTTTTTGAAATCTTCAGTTATTTATTCATTAAAATAAAATCTTAGTATCTCAGTTGATCAGTGGCCAAATCCTTAAGTTTGGTTCCGCATTTGTCCAGAGAAAATAAGAATCATTAATCAAAATATTGACTGACAATCATGCGTGGAAGTTTAGGTTTTTTGTGAGATGGAAATTAGTTTTATATAATTATGGCATGGGGTAACGGTTTGGCATTTTAATGGTATTAGTGTGAGAAAAATTCAGATAAAATATATAGCATCATGTTTATAACAATAGAGTTTTATACTAGCACATTCCTAGTTATAATGTAAAATGAAGAAACATATCAACAAGCTAGGGAAGTTGGTATCCTAATACTGCCCTTAAGTGGGTGCGTGAAAACATCCTTTTTACTTCTTGATAGCATCGTTAAAAGATTCGCTAGTGGTTCAAAGAAATCATCGATAACATATTACCAGCCAAACAAAGTTTCAATTTTTACCATACCGATGAGTAGACTTGTCCAATTTCGACTCACACAATCAGCTCATTTTATACACATCTTATTTTATAGGACAAAAGCAAGGGATTATTTTGTTGTTTTTTTTTTATAACCAAATGGAAAGAAAGAGCAGTGTTGGAGAATAATGAGCACCACATGTTTATTATTTGAAGCTTCAATAGCAATCTTCCAACATGAAGAGGAAAACTATGGATTTATTGCAATTAAACTCGCGTTTGCCTTCGGAATATGATAAGTCAATTTGTACTTCATCCACAAATGAAGGCACCATTTTTGGTGTTGGAAATCTTCCAAATAAATTCGTTACCAAGCAAACTTATTACTTGCCAATTAAGACCGAGTCTTTTAAAAGTTCACCTTCCAGCCTATTTCCAAAGACATCAGGGAATCTAAGCCACCATCTACTTTCAAAAGATGACAGTGGAGAATATGCCATGGCTATCATTATAACTCTGATCAAGATGCTCAAGGTTTGCTGAAGTTTTGAACAAAGAGGAATAAATGAATTTATGGAGTTTTAACACGAATCAAAGAATTTGTTTTTTTTTTTCTAGTCAAACAAATCAAAGAATTTAACAGAAGTGAAATTGACATGCAAAGAGGCCGAAGCATCTTCCAAATGACATCCCGTCGATAAGGAAAACTCTAGGAAGGAAAGCATGTGGGATAGCACTTAACCCTTCTTTGGGGTTGACAAGGAGGACATACGACAGGTCTAAATACCTCAAGTTAGAAACTGTCCACTCCCACCGGAGGTTCTCTTGTTTAAAATGAAGTCGTGCCTTGCAAGACCTGTCATAGGTAAAGAAACCTAAAACCACTTTTCTTCACATTGCGAGGAAAAAAGAAAACGGAAGGATTTATGAGCAATGTCGTGCGATTATTTTCTATATTCCTTCCCCTCTGTCCGCTGCAACTTAGAAAAAAGAAAGAAAACGAAAAAAAAAAAATTATGCTACGTTTGCCGCAAGTGCACTGTATTCTACAATTACAGTGCACCGTGAGACTTTTCCTCCAGAGGAATCATGAATACAGATGCAATTATTTTCTAGACTAAACAGGAACGAACTGGCATCGAAACTTTTGTCTGTTTTCACCACAATTTGGAGCCACTAACTGATGTCGTTCTTTGTTTAATTGCTTGAGTGATCAATCAGTTTTAGGATGACCCAAGGCAAAGCACCGGATCTTCACTGGTTGACATAGAATGTTGGCCTTGAGTTGTCTTGCTAAACTTTTCAACCTCCTAACTTTTGTAAGATTTTGATTAATGCAGAGGTGGTGACCGTTGGGGAGTCCATCTCGTGACACTTGTCTGTCCTCATAGAGTTAGCTGAATTCGTTCCACATTAACACGTTTTCATTACGAAAGTTCAGAAGACTAATAAATTGTATCATGCGGGTAGTTTGTCTCTTGAAATCTATTCATACCGAAGGCAATGGTGAAAAGTGATCAAAGACACCTCAATGCCAAATAACGATTTTGTCCATGACTATTTTTATGACGATTAATTTTCAAGTCCCTAAATGAGAATAATTAAAGTAGATACATAGTAGTTCTTTTCTATATTAATTTTGGGTTGCATCCTCCAAAGTGTACTAAAAAACATGCTTCACCTCGCAAGGTTGGAACTTCAATCAATTCCCTCATATTAATATCATATTTTACCAAAAAATTAATGCCCGACCCCTTTAACATTGAGGTTTTGAACTCTCAAGTCCTCCATAAAAAAGGAGATCGTTGAGTGATACATAAATGTGAATGCAAGAGGACTGCTGTCGCCAACGAGGTTATTTTCGCAAAGTGACACTAGATGTAATTGCAGCATCTTTTTTTCATTAATTTGGGGAATGTTGCCTTTGATAATATTATCGAAGAGATCCAGCACTTCAATACTGGACAAAGCATTGGATAGCCAATCGGGAATTTCATCCGAGATGCTTGCACATGACATGTCTAATGTTGAAATAGTTCTCTAGGTTTGAAACCGGTTTGGAAATTCTGGTCCCACTTCATAACTGGACATGAGACTCTTAAAATGTGGAAAGGAGGAGCCCAAGACGCGTTAACAATTATAACAACTTCATTCAGGAAAACTGATAGGTTTGGTCAAGCTCTTAAGATTTGTAAAGTGGATTTCGCTTACAATGACATTCAAATATCAATGTCCATCACACCTCCGGATTGGATAGTCAGCCAATATTTTCTGAAAAAATTCTAGCTTAATTTGTTACCTTCGAGATGCAACTCTCTCAAAGATATAGCTCCCCCACTGTAGAGGGAATAAGACTAGAAATTGAGCCCCACGACCAATCAAAAGATCATTTTGAAATTTCCAAATTGAATCGGCAGGTGACCACCGGAATTGTTATTAGAAACATCTTCAAGTTACTTCATCCACAAACCAAGGCACCGTCTTTGGCGTCGAAATCCACCTACTTGAATAATAAAAAGTGCACATAAGAGCTTAGACTCGAAAGCTAATTTAGGACGACCTAGCTCTTCGCAATCTCCCTACTTGGCTTTAGATGAATATATATTTCCCCACTTGATGGCGTGACTAATGGTCACAAACTAAGATCGATGAAGGGTTCTGGATGTGTCTCTAGTGAGTATCGGCACCGACAAAGGAAGTTCCACCAATTTACTCGGCCAAAAAAGAAAAACAGAGTAGAACAAAGCACAATCGGTGCAACATTGAATACAGAGACCGGTGGCGATGAGTGGTGCCAGACGACTTTCGGAGGCAGTGGCAAGGACTTAAGGACCAGAAAAATCTTCAATTTAGAGGAATTTTCAAACATCGTATGAGTGGTGATGAGTGCTCTGCTCTCTGTTCTCTGGTTCTGTTGTGGCCTAGCGTCTGGTGGCCGGCGATTAGCAGGCTGGAGTTGACTGAGGCCAGCCCTGGTGATACAAGAAAGGTAACGAGAATCGGCGCTATTGATTGAATCGAAATCGAGCACCAGAGAGAGAGAGAACTTTTACTTTCATTTCGGTCCATCGAAGAAATAAAGGATCCGATCTCCATTGAGCTTCAATCATGGCCATTCTTCTTGAATCAATTCTTGAGGCTAAAGTCCGCTCTCGTGAGGATGTTCGTGCCGGTAAAATTATCCAAACGAGGGTTTTGACCGTGATTTTCAATTTATAAATAGATTATTAGTTGTACGTTGTGCACGTACATTATTCAATTTTCAATGACAGGGAGCCGTGAACCGTCACATGGAAGTGCGGTATGTGTCGTGGATTTCCGTAAATAACCGGAGATGTTAGTGTGATTATCAATCATGTCATTGTATAGTTAAATGATTAGAAGCCTCGTAAGAAGTGATTAGGGAGACTAATTTTTAGGGCTTTTCGAAATAAGTTAACCTCGATGGTGATAGGATAATCGAGCTCATGCATTGGATAATAATCTTTCTAACAAGTGCATTTAACGTTGTTTCCTTGATAAGAAAACTTAGATGACATATCTAGCCCCATGCTTAAAATACTAACAATTTGTCTTTGCGCAATCTAGTTAAAATTTATAATGAAGATCCTATCTAAACAAACTAGGGAAGTATGCATCTTGATACTCACCTTCAAGTTGGTGTGTGAAAATCGATGATGCCTTTAACTTCGTAATGGCTTTGTGAAAAGATTCGTTAGTATGCTCGGAGAAATTTTCGGCCACACTTATGCAATCAAGTCTTATTTACTGTGACAGTGCATTACATGTGTAGTGCACTCAATACATTCCCGAATTTTAAATCATGCAGATCTCTAACGGGGTTGATAAAAAATAAGAGTGTATCTTCAACGGTAGTTCCTTACACCTTGACCGGTCCACAAAACTAAACATATTAATTCTGCCACAAACTAGAAATTGACAAGAGAGGAAAAAGAAAAGTCGAAGGCTTAAAACACGTTCTATTTATTGATGTGAACGTATTTTCTTCTGTCCATCGATAACCCGGCGAGTTCTTCAAAGTGGGGCAAGTTTCTCCAGCTCCCTAACTCTTCTGGTACACATGCCCAAAATAATCAACAATGGCTTCAACCAAGAAAAGATGCAAGAAATTGGTTAGTAAGAAAGGAGCAAGTATTACTTGCTAAACAAGCTCCATTTCACGTCGTGGGAATGTTCTCTTGAACCAAAGCATGGTGATCATTGTTGTCATTGAAAATTTCTCAATGGCCTTATCCATCGCTTGGAAGTAAGAGACCCTCCAAGATCCCTTGAAGTGCGGGACGCTACGAATCCTAGAAATCCCACCGTAAAGCCAGGTCCCAATCCTGCATAGAACCAATTGCGGATATCCAAATCACCTTCGCTAGGCTTATCTCCACCGGAATTATCACCATCGCGCCCATCACTACCGGGTGGCTTGTCTCGAGGACAAGTATTCGAAGAGGAGCTCCACGAGCCTGTCATTGCCTCGATAAACGGATTCATCATCCACGGTGCGCGAGATGATTGCCGGACGGAATAGGGCCGAGAGTCTATTGAAGGACAGATTGAGATGACTAAGGAAGTCCATGCTGGATATGCTTGGAGGGATGGTACCGACAATTTGTTTCGGAAAGATCAAGAGATTCTAAGTTTTTCAGGTCACCAATATTTGAGGGGATATATCCACTCAACTTATTCTGAGAGAGGTTCAGATTTTGAAGTTCGACGAGCTTAGTGAACTCTTTTGGTATTTGCCCATCCAACATGTTTGCTGAAAGATCAATTGAGCGGAAGTATCCAAGTGTAGTCCCAAAGATTTGGCTAGTTCCCTTTGTGTTAACCATAACCTCGACACCAAACATAGCAAAATATCCCTCAGACACATTAACCATACGCAAGATCCTATCAAAACAATTGGGAATGGGTCCAGAAATGTTATTCTGTGCTAGGCTCAAGAACCGGAGACTTTGAAGTTGGCAATATTGGGGAGGAATGCCCCCAACAAAGCGATTTTTCTCTAAATTGATCACTAACAAATCTGGAGATTGTGGCCCAAATGGCGGTAACCTACCTGTGAATTCATTGTTTCTGAGATCAAGGACCCACATTATCCACATATTTAACAAACAGTTTGGGATTTCTCCAGTAAAGCCATTCTTGTGTAGGCTAAGAGCGTGCAATCGCCAAAGATGGCACAAGGATATTGGAATCTTGCCATTTAACTTGTTATCCCCTAAAAACAAATAATCCAACACTTGCGATGCTCTCCAGCATCGAGGAAGTTTCCCAGACAGCTGATTCTTTGAGAGATTAATTCCATTTAGCCAATTTAACTGACACAAAGAATTTGGAATGCCACCGGTGAGATTATTACCCTTAAGACTCAAATCTATTAACTATGGCATCTTGTCTCCGATGTCTTGGGGAACTTGGCCTCTAAGCATGTTGCTTGAGATATCTAAAACTTCAATGTTAGAGAAAATGTCACAAAACCAATCGGGAATGTCGTCTGAGATGCTCGCATTTGACATCCTCAACTCAGTAATGTTTCCCTGTGTTTGAAGCCATTTTGGAAATTTAGGTCCCACTTCGCAATCTAACAAATCTATCTTGCGAACTTGGAATGGTGGAACCCAGGCAGAGCTCATATTTAATATGAGCTCATTGGAAGAAATGTCTAACATGGTTAAGCTTTTGAGATTTTTAAAGTGAAGTTCACTTAAAACTCCATAAAAAAAATTCCAGTCTAGTAAAAGCTGCTTTAGATTTGATAATTGCCCAATACTTTCTGGAATGGTTCCATTCACTTCATTATTTCCAAGATCAAAAGTTCTTAGAGACGCTAGCTCCACCAAATTAGCAGGAATAGAACCAAAAATGAAGTTCGATGAAAGATCAAGGTATTCTAATTCTTTCAAATCTCCGAATCGATTTGGCAAGGCGCTGCTAATATTATTATCGGAAACATCAAAGATCTTCCACTTACTTTGTACGCAACCAAGTGAATCACCTAAAATGTCGGAATCAAGGTATTCTAATTCTTTCAAATCTCCGAATCGATTTGGCAAGGCGCTGCTAATATTATTATCGGAAACATCAAAGATCTTCCACTTACTTTGTACGCAACCAAGTGAATCACCTAAAATGTCGGAGATATTCCCATTTAAGTAGTTACCTCGTAATCGTACCGATTGCAATTTGCAAAGACTGCTCAAATTTTTGGGAAAATCACCTCGTAGCAAATTCCCACCCATATCCAAGAAGACAAGCCTTTGATTATTCTCGATGATTGCTGTGGGAAAAGGGCCTTTGATACCATCGAGGGACAAATCAATATGTTCTAGTTTGCTAAAGTTATAGATCAAAGGGAGAATAGAACTTAGATCATTGCCCCCGATACTGAGAAATCTAAGAGATGTGAAATTGGCTTGCAAAGAGCTAGATATATTTTGCAATAAACAATAGCTCAATCCTAAATATTGCAAAGATGGTAGCATGTTAATGCAACCAATCCAATCTTTGACCCTAGAAAGGTCAACATTGGACATGTGCAAATATTTCAAGGAAGATAATTTTGACACCCAATCAAAGTCATTCGAGGCTGTATCGAGATTATTACTGAGATCCAAGTACTATAATTTGGAAAGGTTACTAAGCTGCCTAGGAATATCTCCATTGAAGTTTGCATATGAAAGGTTTAGATACTCCAATTTCTGAAGAGAAGCAAAGAACGTTGGGATTTTTTGGGTTGAAAAGTTGTTCACACTGAGGTCTAGATATTTCAGATACTTCAATTCAGTTAAAGAAGGAACTATGTTACCTCCTAGCATGCACTTATTTGAAGGTACGAAAATGTCAATGTAGATCTCTTCTAGACATGGATTATGAAGATCAAGCTTCAGGACATGGCCAGTTTTCTAGTTGCATTCAACTCCTTCCCATTTGCAACATTCTTCTCCAGTCCATGACGACAAGCATCTCGAAGGATCTGTGCGACCATGCTTGAACTTTAGAAGAGCTTCCCTCTCTGCACCAATACAGCTTACATTGGTTGAAACGTTGGTTGAAGCGTCGGAATGACTGAATTCAATTAGTTGAATGACAAAGATTGCCCATAGGACAGTAGACACAAGGCTATCATAAGACGCCATAGGTTCTTTGGTACCTGAGAACAAGTATTGCTTTAATCAAGTGGATAATTGTCTTTGATTCACCAAGAAAAGAGCCATTATATAATATTGATACAGTCATTTTCTCAATGTCCACCATGATTTCTTAAAGGACGGCTCCAACTTTCCAAGTCAATGCCTTCCAAGACCCGCCGGCCAAACGGTTGATCTTTCAAATTAACCCAAAACATGTATCTTATTTAATCTTTGTAATAAGGGTCAATGGAGGACAACAAACAAAAACGAAGAAAGAAGGATGCAGACGGCACTACGTAACTCTAAGTCTGGCTATTGTCCTCTTTAATTTATTTAAGCAACTCTAGATAAGTAATCCATACTACGATATAAATGCAAAGGAGAAACTTGGTGAGAACCTCTATGCCGCTGAGTCTCTACATTTACCGTCAAAGGTTTTTCATTTTTAAGAAGACAATCTCTCCATTAGAATGACTCGTGAAATAGCACACTCATGTTAAAAAGAAAAGCAAAAGTTCTTTTATATATATATATATATATATATATATATATATATATATATATATATATATATATATATATATATTGGTCGGTAAAAAGTTCTTTTATATGAAAAGGAAAAAACCTTAGCAAAATTAATTTGCATTAGGAAATTGATTCAAATGGTTATTGCATTACATGAAAATTGGAAAGTTACTCTTTTTTTTTTTCCATTATCGTTTCTGTAAAAACTGTTCTGCATGCCACATATGAACGATTTTATTGTTCCAGAATGGATCCTAATTTTTTGGCCAAGTTACGTTGGAAAAACCTCTTAGATATTTAATGTACTAGATCTCATATATGCCTTTTGGACTAGATAACTATTCTCATATCTACATCCAATTTTCCTCAATTAAAATGGCAACGAGAGTCTTTTTGACAATGATAACTTTGAAAAAACCGTTGGCAAAAAAGAATAACTTGTGACTTTTTTCTCCACGTAACATTTTGGTAATCTATCAAGATTTTTCTGAAATCATCAATTTTTTACAGTTAGCAAATTACCAATTTTTGTACTAACTTGCCAACTTTTGTTTGCACAGCTTACTAACGTTTCAATTTTACTAACTATTACATGAAATTTTTAATCTAAATTAGAGTAATTTACCAACTTTTGTCCATTAATGAATTTTCATATGAGTTGCCAACGTTTAACCGTTCTTTCCTAATTTACTTAATTTTTATTTAGTTATTAAATTTTATTTGCTCTGATTAGCTATCCCTTTAAGTTGCTAAATCTTTTTAGAGATTGCTAGCCCATGTTAGCATAGCTCATCAGCAGAGCAAATTTTCTGTCGTCAAATGGAAAGAAAGAGAGTAGTGTTGAAGAATGAGGACAACGGCGACATTATATCATTTGAATTATGATGAGGGACACGGCTCCAAAGACTCTGAATTTATCAAACATTCTGCTTTTATTTTAATTGGTTTAATTGAATAAGAGTTTTTCGTTAATTTTCTTTAAGTATCTTTTTTATTATTTGACAAAAAATCGATTCATTTTTTTAATTCTTTTTATTCGGAAAAATATAAATAAATTTCTAAGAAAAACTTGCCCCGGGTCTGGCATGTGGGCCAGCACGACCTAGTGTCCAAGTCGACTACCATGCGGATTTCTATCTTTGCAAATACTTTCTTTTCGTAAATGATCCACAAGTTGGAAGAACGAATCTTCAACCAGACAAAATCGCCCACCCTACAACGACAGTTTCGAGTGAGGATGTTTATATGGCTAAATCATAATTGCCGTGAATTTTAAGTTTATAAGCAGATTATAAGACATACATTGTACATAGGTTATTCTGTGTTCAGTGAAAGGAAGCCGTAAACATCATGATTAAAGTGCAATATGTGTCATGGACTTTAGTCAAAAAGGGGAAGAGATTAACGTGGTGATCAAGCAAAGTTACTCGCACGTTCTATTTTATTGATCGAAGTACAATATGTGTTTAATTAAATGGTTAGGAGCATCACAAGAATTGACTGAGGAGACTTACTTTTAGACTTAAAACATTTTAACATTGACAGTTACACGATAACTTTGAAAGTGCTAGTATGAACACTTAGAGGGGGTGAATAGGTGTAAAAATAGATTCTGCAAAATACAGTGAAAACCTTTACTTTTAACCTGAGTCTGAATAACAACAAACTTTTGAAACTGAGTCTGAAGAGTAACAGACTTTGAGCGAGTTTAGACTTTAGCAGTTAAATAGAATTACGAACAAAGTAAAAAGATTCATGAAAGAGAATAAGAACACAAGATTTATAGTGGTTCGGCATAGATCAAGCCTACGTCCACTCTCCCACGTTAACAACCTTCTTGGCTGGATTCCACTATGCAATCAACAAAAGATTACAACTTTGAGTGCAAACACTTAGTAGTAGATCACACTATCTCATTAAATCACTCTTTTGGTATTTCTCTCACGATCACAAACGTTTAAGCTCACAAGAGACAAGTGTATGAACAAAAATCGCTCAGACTTTGGAATTATAAATTTTACGTTCCGTCTCTTACTTGCTCATCAGTCCTTAATCTCCTTAAATACTCCTCCACTTCCAAACTAGCCGTTGGACAGTATCTCGAGGATCGTCTTCCAATCTACCCATTGGACAGATATGTATCAAGAAGATTTGGTAGCCGTTGAGTGACAAAAGTAGAATCCCAAATTGATTCTGATCGCCCATACAAATAGAATCTTGGTTTCCATAAGTAGAGCTTCTTCGTATAGAAAGTTCTTGTCTTTAAGATCCAATTGTCAATCAATTAGATTAAGTCAATCAAATCAATATTGATTTAGAATCCAAACCAGATCACTAGCCGTTATATGATTGGGGCTTGTGTTACGTTCTGTTGAATATGTATGTAAAGTCTGAGTGTAATAGACTGTACAATCTGAGTCTGAGTGCAATAGACTGTACAATCTGAGTCTGAGTGCAATAGACTTTACAATCTAGGTCCAAACATATTCTGCTTCTGAACAGATTTAGCTTTAAGGTCTGAACAGTTTGAATAAATTCATCTTTAGCATAGAATCTGTCTTTTGGTTCTTCATTCACGTTCAGTCTTGAATTTGTCAGAGTTGGCAGACTTCTGATGTAGAACAGACTTTGACACTACAGTCTGGCAATCTTCAAACTTTGACATAGAAGCCTGGAAATCTTCATAATAGAATTTGGACATGTTTTACGTTCAGTCTTCTGGTTCTTCCAAGTATAGACTTTGACAATATCCTTTACATGTTCTATCATCTGCATAATCAATTACTTAATCAATAAACATGTTAGTAGCCTTTGATTTATTTTGTCATCTTCAAAACATCATAAGGGATTTCCCTAACAAACTTAACTAATACCAACGAGAAGGCACTAAATCTTTTCCAAATCCTAAAGCAAGATTAGAAATTTCTAAGTCATGCCCGTCACAACCCATCCAGTCAAGCCATCAAAGACAACGAGCCTTCAAAGTCTTGTTTGTTTATAACTTATTAACTTTAAAGATTTCAACAATTTAACCAAAACTTATTATATCTCCACCGTAAAAAGTTTCTATCCACATATATTTATTTTAGAAACTTGAAAACAAAATGTCAGTTGTTGTTATAATTGCGCATATCATCTCTTTGTACGTGCTGGTCAGGGAAGCAATCCTGTAGTCATGCTAGGACTAATGCCACCTAGAACATATGTTAGTGAGTCATGATAACTGTTTTTCACATGTATTTCGCAATACATGGAGCTTGTGTAAGAAAACATAGGGAACCCCATAAATAGCTCGAGAGATAATTCTTTAGGAGAAATGACAAAAATAATCCATGGATTTTAATCCAATGTGCACTCTAGTACCTGAATTTTTAATTTGTTTAATATAGTCCGCGAACTATTATTAAATGTTCAATCTAGTTTTTAAACTATATAAAATTGTTCCATGTCTTCCTTCCGTCAATTCAAGTTAACAAATCTGCTGATGTGAATCCCAATTTGTTAGGTTTGAACAGTGGATAATAAAAAAATGTTACACGTGGATTACCAAGTAAGATATTCATATCAAATCATAATACAATAGTCGATGTCATGAAATAAGGATGGACATGTTGACGTCCTAATTTTTTTCTTCTTTCCTAAAGTAGATGGAAAAATTATGACATCATTTTATAAAATGCAACTCAATATATGATAACACGTCATCAAATATTGTCTGTTTTGTCATTTGAACCAAATATATATATACACATCATACATTCAGCAACTGTTTAGGGACAACATTGAATAAATCAAAAGTCCAGAATGAACTGTATTGCACAAATTAAAATTTTGATAACATTACATATTAAACTATAATTAAGGTATCATTTTCATTTTTTCATTTCTTTATACTCATAACAAAACAGCGCACGCCATGTGCATGGGAAAAAAGAAGGAATAAATCTTCAATCATGGAAAGTAAGTACTATTATAGATTAAGTAACTTTAAAAAGTGAATTCAAATTATTATTGGATGCACAATGCTAATTAAAGTCGAATTTGGAATGTAAAGACTATATGGATTGCACGTAAATTACCTTGATATTTTCAATTTAATACGTTACAAGACATATAGCAAACATTGATATCCATGAAATTCATGTGCATGAGTATTATAGAAATTCCCGGCTGAAATTTGCCTGACCACAAAGATAGGTTCCGGTACATGCCATTCAAATATATTAATTCAAAGGGTTACTGACTGTCCATTGACTGCGTAAATAAGAGAACATCAATGAAATATGTGCCACGCAAGAAAAACTGGTAGTGATCCCCATGAGGGGCTTGAAACTCTCCTTGTTCGGTTATTACGAAAATTGGGGGCTGTGTGAAGAGGTCCAAATGGAACAAATACTGGCGATGGTGATGAGTTGTCCCCGAAATATACATGTCGCATGCACTAGTTGATTTGATATGACGGTTCCACCCCCATGGAGATGGCGCCCTCAACAAGAAGTGGCTAGAAACCCATACGTCTTTGCTTCGCAAAAACAAGAACACCCCACAGCCTTTTGCTAGATTTACCAATGGAAGGAAACATACCTAGGAACAGATTAGTCCAAATAAATTAATAGAGTCGGTGAAGACAATATCAACCTTTTCGATTTTTTCCATCATGACTCATGATTTACTGACCCACCAACATCTATAGTTTTATTGGAGACCACATTGTCTACAAAAATTTAGAAATTGTTGTCATAGGGTATGATTAGTTTTTGTAAGAATTGACTCCATATTGATGTGCCCCACATGAACAAAAGGACAATGGTGACATTGTAGTATTTGAATCATGGTGAGGGACATGGCACCAAAGACATTGAATATATCAACCATACTCTTACAGTGTAATTTGTGTGTTATTATTAGAAGGACACCATTATGTGCAAATTGTTTTTTTTTCAAACTATGTGAAGAGATAATTGTATTTTAATTTGTTTAATTTTTTTGGTAGATTTTTTATTTTTTTAATTGAATAAATTTTTTCATTAATTTTCGTCAAGTATCTTTTTTATTACTTGAAAAAAATAGTTTCATTTTTCCAGAATTATTTTTATTAGGAAAAATATAAATCAATTTCTTAGAAGAAACTGCCTCGGGTCTAGCATGTGGGCCAGCACGACTGAGAACCTTACTGCTATGTGGATTTCTATCTCCCCCAATTCTTTCTTTTCATAAGTGATCCATTAGTTGGAAGCGTGAATTTTCAACCGGATCTATAAAGCTTATGCGAGATATAGAATCGCCCACCCCATTATGGCATTGTACAAACATTATTTTATGTTCAATAAAAGGAAGCCGTGAACATCATGATGGAAGTGCCATATGTGTTGTGGACTTGAGTCAAAAAGGGGAAATGAAGTGGTGATCAAGAAAAGCAATGTTTAATTATATGATTAGGAGCATCATAAGAATTGACTCGGGAGACTTACTTTTAGACTTTAAAATATTTTAACATTCACGATAACAAGATGATCTAATTAATAAATCGGATATTCTTTCTACCAAACACGTTTTACACAAGAAAGAAAACTCTTGGAAGTGGATAGGCCTCAGAAATCTCCATATATCAATGCACTAAATTTAAAATAATTTTTACTAAAACAAATGCCCAAGCATTACTTATTCCTCTTACGTTAGTTCTGTTGTAATATATTCTATTATTTTAAATGTGATCTCAATATTGTATTTCCAATTAATTCCGATTTATTGCCCGATTTATTACCCGCATTTATTATGTGATATTTGTTTGTTAATATTTTACCATAACGGTTTTGATGAAAAGCGTCAGTAACGTACGAAACAGAATAAAACGTCAAGTCGTCTAATTCAAACCCCATCACTGCAGAAAACGCACCATCACATTTGAGAGGTATTGGTTCGTGGAACGGATATACAGATGTGGTGTTTCCATATCCGCAAATTGATCATGTTTCGTGGATCCATCCAAAGTTTTAGGGTTTTTTGCATTTGCAAATATTCATAAATGACTAGAGGTATGTTGATCTTTACATTTCCGCAAAGCGATCCTGAATTATGCACGTATTTGTTTGAGAATAATAGATTGGGATCATCAGGTTTTATTTAAAATTAGTTTTACAATTGGTATAAGAGCATGTTTATAATCTTTGCATTGGTGAAAATTTTGGAATTTTTGTATGTTTTCACTGAATTATGTATGGGTAAAATTCGGATCTTCTATGGCTTGGAACAAAATTTCAAAATCTGGCCAAATTTGGGCAACTAACCACGCGATAATGGATCTGCATAGTCACACTACCATTAGGAAGAAAACCCCTTAAATTATTTGTCATATTATTGATCATCGGAAGTTTATCGAGCGGTGAAATTTTGGTTGTTAAGGTTTTAGGGCAGATCGTTTTAGGCTTAATTCTAATCAATATGTTAGTCATTTTTGCCGGATCTTGAAATTATGGATTTGTCTCAGCATTTTTTTTCGAAACCCATTGATCAATGTGATCGGATATGGGATGTGGAAGAAGACCCCAGCGGCAGAATAAGGGCAGTTCGTGGCGGAGGAGTGGCGGAGGTACCTTACTGCTGTGTGAATTTCTATCTCCCCCAATTCTTTCTTTTCATAAGTGATCCATTAGTTGGAAGCGTGAATCTTCAACTGGATCTATAAAACTTATGCGAGATATAGAATCGCCCACCCCACTACGACATTGTACAAACATTATTCTATGTTCAATAAAAGGAAGCCATGAACATCACGATGGAAGTGTCATATGTGTCATGAACTTGAGTCAAAAAGGGGAAAAGATGTGGTGATCAAGCAAAGCAGTGTTTAATTATATGATTAAGAGTGTCATAAGAATTGACTAAGGAGACTTACTTTTAGACTTTAAAATATTTTAACATTGACGATAACATGATTATTTAATTAATACATAAGATATTCTTTCTACCAAACGCATTTTACAAAGGAAAGAAAGCTCTTCGAAGTGGATAGGCCTCGGAAAGCTCCATATATCAATGCACTAAATTTAAAATCATTTTTGCTATAACAAATGGCCAAGCATTACTTATTCCTCCGACGTTAGTTCTGTTGTAATATATTCTATTATTTTAAATGTGATCACAATATTGTATTTCCAATTAATTTCGATTTATTACCTGATTTATTACCCGTGTTTATTACGTGATATTTGTCTGTTAATATTTTACCATAACGGTTTTGATGAAAGACGTCGGTAATGTAAGAAATGGAATAAAACGTTAGGTTGTCCTATTCAAACCCCATCACTATAGAAAGCACATCATCACGTTTGAGAGGTATTGGTTAGTGGAACATGATGTACATATCTGATGTTTCCATATCCATTAATCGATCGTGTTTCATGGATCCGTCCAAGGTTTTAGGGTTTTCCGCATTTGCATATATTCATAAATGACTAGAGGTATGTCGATCTTTATGTTTCCGCAAATCAATCCTAAATTATGCACGTATTTGTTTGAGAATAATAGATTGGGATCATCAGGTTTTATTTAAAATTAGTTTTACAATTGGTATAAGAGCATGTTTATAATCTTTGCATTGGTGAAAATTTTGGAATTTTTGTATGTTTTCACTGAATTATGTATGGGTAAAATTTGGATCTTTTGTGGCTTGCAACATAATTTCAAAATTTGGCCAAATTCAGGCAACCCACCACGCGATAATGGATCCGCATAGTCACACTCCCATTAGGAAGAAAACCCCGTAAATTATTTGTCATATTATTGATCATCGGAAGTTTATCGAGCGGTGAAATTTTGGTTGTTAAGGTTTTAGGGCAGATTGTTTTAGGCTTAATTCTAATCAATATGTTAGTCGTTTTTGCCAAATCTTGAAATTATGGATTCGTCTCGGCATTTTTTTCGAAACCCATTGATCAATTTGATCAGATATGGGATGTGGAAGAAGACCCAAGCGCAGAATGAAGGCAGTTCACAACGAAGGAGTGGCGGAGGAACCTTACTGCTGTGTGAATTGCTATCTCCCCAAATTCTTTCTTTTCATAAGTGATCCATTAGTTGGAAGCGTGAATCTTCAACCGGATCTATAAAACTTAGGCACTATATAGAATCGCCCACCCCACTACGACATTGTACAAACATTATTCTATGTTCAATAAAAGGAAGCCGTGAACATCACGATGGAAGTGTCATATGTGTCGTGAACTTGAGTCAAAAAAGGGAAAAGACGTGGTGATCAAACAAAGCAGTGTTTAATTATATGATTAAGAGCGTCATAAGAATTGACTAGGGAGACTTACTTTTAGACTTTAAAATATTTTAACATTGACAATAACATGATTAGTTAATTAATACATTGGATATTCTTTCTACCAAACATGTTTTACAAAGGAAAGAAAGCTCTTGAAAGTGGATAGGCCTTGGAAATCTCCATATATCAATGCACTAAATTTAAAATCATTTTTACTATAACAAATGCCCAAGCATTACTTATTCCTCCGACGTTAGTTTTGTTGTAATATATTCTATAATTTTAAAAGTGATCCCAATATTGTATTTCCAATTAATTCCGATTTATTGCCCGATTTATTACACGTGTGTATTACGTGATATTTGCTTGTTAATATTTTACCATAACGGTTTTGATGAAAGACGTCGGTAATGTAAGAAATGGAATAAAACGTTAGGCCGTCCAATTCAAACCCCATCACTATAGAAAACACACCATCACGTTTGAGAGGTATTGGTTTGTGACATCCCGAATTTTCGGTTTTGTTTTATTCTGATTGAATCGGGCGTTTCATTGACGTGTTTTAAGGGCTATTCTCAGAACTGATCATTCTTGAGATAACTAAACTATCTGGGGAAATTATCAGGAATTTTAAGGCAATAGACTTGAGAATTCGACCAGGAATCGGCTTCTCGACCGTGTCCAGCTTTTAGAGGCCATCTCGGCACGCTTAAAAATCGATTTGAAATCGAGATAGACTGGATCGACAGTGATGTGTGGCTAATCGTGGGTGACACCACTAAATTAGAAAATTCATGTCGATCGGCACTAAACTGATTTTCTTATTGTTTTGGTACCCTGTGTTCGTATTTGGATCCTCGGGATTTTCACGACAACCGAGAGTCGTCAATGAGTCGAGTGGGTTCATAGTGGCTTGAAGAAAATCGACCACGAGTCAATTGCACTTAAAAATATCTGAAAGTTACTCGGTAGCCTAGGTCACGCTAAAAACGCGTCGAATTGAAATTAACCGCCAATTTGAGTCCAATTTCAGAAATTGAAGTTTTGGCCATGTCACAATCAATTTTAGGAGTGTCGACTCGCCTTAGAAGATTTTTCGGAGATCCCGAGATTTTTACGGAAAATCGGTTCGGACGCTGCGGAAAATCAACGGAAATTCGGATTGGCCGAATCGAAGAGATTTTTGACTATCAAACCGAGCTATATGACGAAGGGGACTTGCAAGAATGGTATGGACTTTTTCTACATCAAAATCGGACGTCGAAGTTGGGAATTTATTGAAGAAATTGAAGATCAAAAGAAAATGGGAAATTCGGATTTTACAAGGGCAGAAATTTTTGGGCATTTAAAATGAGTTATATGTGAAAATAATACAAGAAAGTATTATGGGACAAATTGGATAAGTTTGAGGGTTAATTGGGGGACCAAGCATTCAATGCAATGGCTAAGGATTGCAAGTATTGGGTCCCTCCTTGGCTTCTTCCTCACGTGAAGCCTCCCCCATCCGCTCATTGTTCCTGCTTTTGGTTTTGATCTCTCTGCCGTGCGAAACCATTCCCATCCAATTTCTCTCCCTCAACCGAGAGCCCATTGACCAGCCCACAAGAATCGAAGCAGCTTCACTTGTGACATCCCTTACGGTTGCCTCGTCCAGCGCGCGTCCACTGAAGTCACCGAAGGAGCTGCCCTCGTCCGTTTCCTCTCATCGCGTGTCCCTCTTGGCCCGAGCGAAGCAGCTCCTCCATCAAGTGTCTTCCGCCAGGCGTCCTCTTCAGTCAACAACCGGAAGCATTGAAGCCCCTTTGTTGACCGAACCACCCACGTGAACCTCTCCACCAACTCAACGCCAGCTAGACCGAAGCTCCACATGGCCTCACGCAGCTGATTCTCTTCAATTTCTTGTCATCCGCAAGCCTCCACTAGCGTTGGTCTCCCTCGGTCAAAGCCCTCTCGCTGGCTTTGATGTTTGACCGAGCAACACCCACGGGAATCTAGCTGCCAGCGAAGCCACCGAGCGCCATCTTCTCTCCATCCGCGGCCAAGTGTCCGCGATCTTGCTTCCCCAGTCAACCATCGAAGAAGCTGCGCCAACTCACGTCCACCGCCTGCAGTTTTCGACGACCAGCTTCCACCGAACAGGCCCAATCCAACGTCTTCAGCCCGTGCAAGTCAGTCCGGTCGGAAATTGTTTTTAGTAGCAGCCCAGCAATTTCAGTCTTTTGGGCCGCAAGTCAAGCCCAGTGAATTTAGCTCCAAGGCCCAGCAAAGTCAGCAACTTTCGGCCCATTTGCAGTCAAGCCCAAGCCCAAGAGTGAAGCCCGGTTCAGTACAAGACAAATCTCAGTTGGGTTGAGATTTGTTGGGCCCGAGTCTAAGGCCCGGCCCAAGCCCGCCGGTGTCGCCGAAAATCTGATTTCGGCCGCCGTCGCGTCGCCGTTGCAGTGATTCGGTTCCCGCTTTTGCCAAGTGAGTTTTACTCACTAATGCTTTCTTAGTTTGTTAATTATACTTAGGGTTGGTTAGATTTAATTAAATGCATTTAGGTGGTTAGATTAGTTTAAATTAATTAAATTAGAGACTTAATGATGCATGTTAGGTGGTTAGAAATAGACACTAACAAGTAGACATGCCATGTTATTTATTGAGCGAGTCTCGGTAATTTTCCGGGCTCGTCTCGGCTTCCAATCAGGCATTACGGGCCTAAATTGGATTTTAATAATTATTTATTTAATTTTCGAAATTAATTATTTAATTAATTATTTTTTCTGGAAATTCAACCGGGATGGCCGGTGACCGGAATTTCGTGCTGATTGTCGTGGTGCAGTCCGTTTATTTATTTGAGCTCTACGTTGTGTGAAATTGATTTAAATTGTGAATTTTAGGACATGTTCCTAATTGGTTGATTTCAATTATGTGATGAGAAATGATTGGGTACCGATGGCCAGTATTGAGGGTGGAGTGGTGAATCAGTGTGGCATCTAAAAGGGCACGTGGGCTCGGTGACTTGATGCATCACTTTGGTGAACGAGTGCCTTAGAGAATGCACGTGGCCCAGGCATCGTAAAAAGGGCACGTGGGCTCGGTGAATTGATGCATCACTTTGGTGAACTAGTGCCTTAGAGAATGCACGTGTGCTCTATGACATGTAATCGACTAGTTCGATTTGTTAGGAGTAGTTAGGTGCCTATTATGAATTGTATTGATTTGCAGGTGGAGTCTGAGGCCAAGGTAAGTCCTCTGACCTGTACGTGTTTAGGCAGCCCATAGTGTATTGGCTTACTAATCGAGTATTAGGGGGTAGAACTCGCTGAGACGTGGTCTCATTGGTTATTGAATAACCATTTCAGGACCCTGAGGAGGAGCTGAGGAGGAGGATCCTGAGGAGGAGAAAGATTTTTTGAAGAAGAAGATGATCCGGAGAGTGATCTTGAATACAACCTAGATTTGGATTGAGATCCCATCCCTTTTGTGAACCCTGTCTTAGTGTAGATAGGCGTGAGACTAGTATGTTGTTAATAGTATTGTAATTATGCTATGAGTTGTACTGTAAATGAAAGTGTGGTTGTGAATTTCAATATGAAAATTATGGCCTGCTTTTCTATCCCATTGTTTTATTGTCTGGGGATTCTTAACCGCTTCCGCATGCGCAAAATAAATTGAAAGGGTCGGCGATACATAGTCCTGGGATATCGCACTTTAAAATCGACCAAGGTAAGGGATGGGCGCATGCCCGAGGATCGGGGCGTGACATGGTTAGTGAAATGGGATGTATAGATCTGGTGTTTCCATATTCGCAAATCAATCATGTTTCGTGGATCCGTCCAAGATTTTAGGGTCTTCCGCATTTGCAAATATTCATAAATGACTAGAGGTATGTCGATCTTTAAGTTTCCACAAATCAATCCCGAATCATGCACGCATTTGTTTGAGAATAATAGATTGGGATCATCAGGTTTTTTTTTAAAATTAGTTTTACAATTGGTATCAGAGCATGTTTATAATCTTTGCATTTGTGAAAATTTTGGAATTTTTGTATGATTTCACTGAATTATGTATCGGTAAAATTCGGATCTTGTGTGGCTTGGAACAGAATTTCAAAATTTGGCCAAATTCAAGCGACCCACCACACGATAATGGATTTGCATAGTCACACCGCCATTAGGAAGAAAACCCCCAAAATTATTTGTCATATTACTAAACATCGGAAGTTTATCGAGCGGTGAAATTTTGGTTGATAAGGTTTTAGGGTAGATCGTTTTAGGATTAATTCTGATCAATATGTTAGTCGTTTTTGCCAGATCTTGAAACTATGGATTCATCTTGGCATTTTTTTCAAAATCCATTGATTAGATTGATCGGATATGGGATGTGGAAGAAGACCCAAGCGGCAGAATGAAGGCAGTTCAAGATGGAGGAGTGGCGGAGGAACCTTACTACTGTGTGAATTTCTATCTCCCCCAATTCTTTCTTTTCATAAGTGATCCATTAGTTGGAAGCGTGAATCTTCAACCGGATCTATAAAACTTATGCGAGATATAGAATCCCCCACCCCACTAAGACATTGTACAAACATTATTCTATGTTCAATAAAAGAAAGCCGTGAACATCACGATGGAAGTGTCATATGTGTCGTGAACTTGAGTCAAAAAGTGGAAGAGACGTGGTGATCAAGCAAAGCAATGTTTAATTATATGATTAAGAGGGTCATAAGAATTGACTAGGGAGACTTACTTTTAGACTTTAAAATATTTTAACATTGACGATAACATGATTATTTAATTAATACATACGATATTCTTTCTACCAAACGCGTTTTACAAAGGAAAGAAAGCTCTTCGAAGTGGATAGGCCTCGTAAAGCTCCATATATCAATGCACTAAATTTAAAATCATTTTTGCTATAACAAATGGCCAAGCATTACTTATTCCTCTGACGTTAGTTCTATTGTAATATATTCTATTATTTCAAATGTGATCCCAATATTGTATTTCCAATCAATTCCGATTTATTGCCCAATTTATACCCGCATTTATTACGTGATATTTGCCTGTTAATATTTTACCATAACTGTTTTGATGAAAGACGTCGGCAATGTAAGAAACAAAATAAAAGGTTAGGTCGTCCAATTCAAATCCCATCACTACAGAAAACGTACCATCACGTTTGAGAGGTATTGGTTAGTGGAACAGGATGTATAGATCTGGTGTTTCCATATTTGCAAATCGATCATGTTTCATGGATCCGTCCAAGATTTTAGGGTCTTCCGCATTTGCAAATATTCATAAATGACTAGAGGTATGTCGATCTTTACGTATCCGCAAGTCGATCCTGAATTATGCATGTATTTGTTTTAGAATAATAGATTGGGATCATCAGGTTTTATTTAAAATTAGTTTTACAATTGGTATCAGAGCATGTTTATAATCTCTGCATTGGTGAAAATTTTGGAATTTTTGTATTTTTTCACTTAATTATGTATGGGTAAAATTCGGATCTTCTATGGCTTGGAACAGAATTTCAAAATCTGGCCAAATTCGGGCGACCCACCACGCGATAATGGATCTGCATAGTCACATTGCCATTAGGAAGAAAACCCCCTAAATTATTTGTCATATTACTGATCATTGGAAGTTTATCGAGCGGTGCAATTTTGGTTGTTAAGGTTTTAGGCTTAATTCTGATCAATATGTTAGTCGTTTTTGCCAGATCTTGAAACTATGGGCTTGTCTCGACATTTTTTTCGAAACCCATTGATCAATTTGATCAGATATGGGGTGCGGAAGAAGTCCCAAGCGGCGGAATGAAGGCAATTTGCGGCTAAGGAGTGGTGGAGGAACTTTACTGCTTTGTGGATTTTTATCTCCCCCAATTCTTTCTTTTCATAAGTGATCCATTAGTTGGAAGCGTGAATCTTCAACCGGATCTATAAAGCTTATGCGAGATACATAATCGTCCACCCCACTACGACATTGTACAAACATTATTCTATGTTCATTAAAAGGAAGCCGTGAACATCATGATGAAAGTGCCATATGTGTCGTGAACTTAAGTCAAAAAAGGGAAAAGTCGTGGTGATCAAGCAAGGTAGTGTTTAACTATACGATTAAGAGCGTCATAAGAATTGACTAGGGAGACTTACTTTTAGACTTTAAAATATTTTAACATTGACAATAACATGATTATTTAATTAATACATCGGATATTCTTTCTACCAAACGTGTTGTACACAAGAAAGAAAGCTCTTGGAAGTGGATAGGCCTCGGAAATCTCCATATGGCAATGCACTAAATTTAAAATCATTTTTACTATAACAAATGCCCAAGCATTACTTATTCCTCCGACGTTAGTTCTGTTGTAATATATTCTATTATTTTAAATGTGATCACAATATTTTATTTCCAATTAATTATGATTTATTGCCTAATTTATTACTTGCGTTTATTACGTGATATTTGCTTGTTAATATTTTACCATAACGGTTTTGATGAAAGACGTTGGCAACGTAAGAAACGGAATAAGACGTAAAGTCGTCTAATTTAATCCCCATCACTACAAAAAACACACCGTCACTTTTGAGGGGTATTAGTTAGTGGAACAGGATATACAGATATGGTGTTTCCATATCCGCAAATCGATCGTGTTTCGTGGATCTGTCCAAAGTTTTAGGGTTTTCTGCATTTGCAAACTTTCGTAAATGACTAGAGGTATGTCGATCTTTACGTTTCCGTAAATTGATCCCGAATTATGCACGTATTTGTTTGGGAATAATAGATTGGGATCATCAGGTTTTATTTAAAATTAGTTTTACAATTGGTATCAGAGCATGCTTATAATCTTTGCATTGGTGATAATTTTGGAATTTTTGTATGTTTTCACTGAATTATGTATGGGTAAAATTCCAACCTTCTGTGGCTTGGAACAAAATTTCAAAATCTAGCCAAATTCAGGCGACCCACCACGCCATATGGATCTGCATAGTCACACTCCCATTAGGAAGAAAATCCCTTAAATTATTTGTCATATTACTGATCATTGGAAGTTTATTGAGCGGTATCTTGAAACTATGGATTCGTCTCGGCATTTTTTTTGAAACTGATTGATCAATTTGATGAGATATGGGATGTGGAAGAAGACCCAAGCGGCAGAATGAAGGCAGTTCGCGGCGGAGGAGTGGCTGAGGAACCTTACTGTTGTGTGAATTTCTATCTCCCCAAATTCTTTCTTTTCATAAGTGATCCATTAGTTGGAAGCGTGAATCTTCAACCGGATCTATAAACTTATGCGAGATATAGAATCGCCCACTCCACTACGACATTATACAAACATTATTCTATGTTCAATAAAAGGAAGCCGTGAACATCACGATGGAAGTGTCATATGTGTCGTGAACTTGAGTCAAAAAGGGGAAAAGACGTGGTGATCAAACAAAGTAGTGTTTAATTATATGATTAAGAGCATCATAAGAATTGACTAGGGAGACTTACTTTTAGACTTTAAAATATTTTAACATTGATGATAACATGATTAGTTAATTAATACATTGGATATTCTTTCTACCAAACCTGTTTTACAAAGGAAAGAAAGCTCTTGAAAGTGGATAGGCCTCGGAAATCTCCATATATCAAATGCACTAAATTTAAAATCATTTTTACTATAACAAATGCCCAAGCATTACTTATTCCTCCGACGTTAGTTCTGTTGTAATATATTCTATTATTTTAAATGTGATCCCAATATTGTATTTCCAATTAATTCCGATTTATTGCCAAATTTATTACCCGCATTTATTACGTGATATTTGTCTGTTAATATTTTACCATAACGGTTTTGATGAAAAACGTCAGTAATGTACGAAACAGAATAAAACGTCAAGTCGTCTAATTCAAACCCCATCACTGCAGAAAACGCACCATCACATTTGAGAGGTATTGGTTCATGGAACGGGATGTACATATGTGGTGTTTCCATATCCGCAAATTGATCATGTTTCGTGGATCCGTCCAAAGTTTTAGGGTTTTCCGCATTTGCAAATTTTCATAAATGACTAGAGGTATGTCGATCTTTATGTTTCCGTAAATCAATCTCGAATTATGCACGTATTTGTTTGAGGAAAATATATTGGGATCATCAGGTTTTATTTAAAATTAGTTTTACAATTGGTATCAGAGTATGTTTATAATCTCTGCATTGGTGAAAATTTTGGAATTTTTGTATGTTTTCACTGAATTATGTATGGGTAAAATTCGGATCTTCTATGGCTTGGAATAGAATTTCAAATTCTAGCCAAATTTGGGCCACCCACCATGCCATGATGGATATGCATAGTCAGACTGCCATTAGGAGGAAAACCCCTTAAATTATTTGTCATATTACTAAACATCGGAAGTTTATTGAGCGGTGAAATTTTGGTTATTAAGGTTTTAGGGTAGATCGTTTTAGGCTTAATTTTGATCAATATGTTAGTTGTTTTTGCCAGATCTTGAAACTATGGGTTCGTCTAGGCATTGTTTTCAAAACCCATTAATCAATTTGATCGGATATGGGCTGTGGAAGAAGACCCAAGCGGCGGAATGAAGGCAGTTCGCGGCGAAGGAGTGACGGAAGAAGAGAAGGCCTCGGGCGCGTGCGATGCACGTGGCCGAGCGCGTGGAGCGAGTGTGTGCATCATACACGCCCGAGAGTCGCACGCGCTCGAGAAGGATGGTCGTTTCTCCATTTTGCCCCTCCATAATTGCAAAATTCCGATTTTGCCATTGTCCGCATAAATTTCCGATTTTGCCACATCCGCATTAGGAAAATTACGGTTTTGCCTTAGCCACATTAAATTCCGATTATACACCCTCAGGGGCGTGAAAATTTACAGTTTTGCACTTCTGGGCGTAAAATTCCTATTTTGCCCCTTTCATGTGAAATTCCAATTCTACCCTTATGTGTAAAATCCCAACTTTAACCCTTTACACGTGATTTTACTGTTTTACCCTTACATGCAATTTCATGAATATTTTCTCATAAAATTAAATGTCTAGTGATCCGTATATATTTAATTAATTGAATATTAGCCCCCAACATCTTTGATTATATTAACAATATACATTAATAGTCTTTGGATCACACATAGTCAAAGACAACAATTGTTATTAGTCACACTAATATTATGAATGTTATCCCACATGAATTTTCAATATAGTAATGTGATTAATTAGGATGAAATATTATTTTATCTTTCTTAATGCACCCATAGGGATTAAGGAATAGAATATAATTTGATAGTTTCATCATAAACTAATTATGATTCTATTTTAATTAAAAACTTAGCCCACAGGCAGTTTTAGATGTTATTTGATTTATATTTTCATAACATATTTTACATAGGTAAAATATGATTTAGTTTTATTTGCCTCAACTATATTTTATTTTAAAAAATTATAAAAGTATATTTTTAAATTTTTTATTTGGAAAAGGGATCCAAACAGGGCTCAGGCCCGAATTCGAGCCTGTCGATTTGGACCAATTCATAGGGGGACTCCCACACTGAGCCCAATTTGGCCTAGGCCCAAAAACAAACCCAAACTAAACCCCAAAAGCCAAATTCACCTAAAACGTCCAGCCCAGCCCAACTTACTATGGCAGAATCAAATCCAACGCTAGCTCTCTGTTTCCATTGACGCCACCCCCAAGCCAGCTTCTATTGTGACGGAAATCAGCCCAAGATCCCTTAAGAAAAACATAAGCCGAGCCAACATTTAGGCCCTTTATGCCCTAGCAGCCCCCTTTCACGCCATCCATGAGCGAACGACGCCACTCGGCCTGACCACGCTCCAACTCCGACGACTTTGGACTTTTAGCAACGGCGACATCACGGAACCTCGGAAACGGGCCTCCCCCGGCGGCGGAACTTATATCCCGTCCGACGCCGGCTATCCAAACCAGTCATTAATATCGACGGACCAACCCATGGCGAACAACCAATGAATGATTTGGAGAGATCAACTTATACCGACATCCCACGCAACTATGGCCGCCAAGGACGAGATGAGTTACCCTGCGCCACTGACTGCCATGGAAAACCACTGAAACAAACAAACATGGAAAAAAAACAACACAAGGGAAGGCCATGGCACCTTAATTGATGAGCAAAAATTTCATAAAAACATACTTAATAATAAATGAGAGGATCAACAGCACTCCAGCCACACTAGCGTGCCTCGAACTCGAAAGACAAGGCGATGTGCTCACAGGTTCATCTTTGGATCATTTCGTCGAACATAAGGTGAGTACGGAAGATATCGAGCATTTTTTAGAACTCGAACTCAGGTCTAGACCCAAAATACATCACCAGGGAATGCTTGACGTCAAGCACCTTAAAAAGAAAGCGCTCAAGATCTAGAGACACCAAATTCGGTCCTTCCTTGAAACAGAATAGGGCGAGGCAAAATGGGAGTTCATGGGAATCAGTTTCGACCGCGGAATCCCTATTCGGCTCGGAGATGGTGGCTATAGGGTGAGCTCGGGACAAGTCAAGCTACGGTCGACTGCTTCGCGACGTCCCTGAGCCGAGATCCTCGGGAAACTCACCAAAGGTTGTTGGATATTTCAGTAGTTTTGAAATATTTATTATAATAACTTCATAATAGTTATGACCGCATTGAAGACCATCATTATTTTTAACGGCCAAATAACGGCTTTCTAATGATTGTATAACAGTCGTCTAACGGCTTTATAATTTTTGATTTATTACTTCATAAATCCTCCATTATTTTACAACGGCTCTTTTAACGGCTCTATTTTGTCTGAATATAAAAATAAGATCTCATAAGACACAATACGCTCTCATTTCTTTTTCTTTTTGCTGGGTTATACACAAAAGTTGTTCTGTTTCCTTCTAATATTCAGTGCGGAGTATAGAAGAAGGTATGTTGTATCTTGGGAGGATAGCCGCTGAAGCCTTACGCACCGAGTTTCGATTCGAGGGGCGGAATTATCCTTAAGGACAGTGCTTGCACGCCTCGACATTTCCTTGTATTTTCTAATATTTTGTAATGCATTTCCAATTATTATTATTATTTTATGTATTCTAATAAATTTTCCAACAATCTTAAGGATAATTGCCTTATAGCTTTCAAAATTGGAATTGCTAGTGCTTCCACCGACCTTGGAATTGAACAAGGATTTGGAGATGGTGAAGGACAAGTATCACATATTCTTGGGTGGTTTGTCATGGGACAGTATCAAGCATTAACACAAAATAGCTTTCGGTCATTTTGTATTCCTCACAGTGTTGTCCCATCATTCTTGGGAATATGCTAGAGTGCATAAAATCATTCGTCGGTCGATGATGTCCATGCCAATATGCTCAAGTAAGTGTAGACACGAGTTTGTGTTGGTATTTGGTGGCATATCTTTATTCATGCTTGTTTGGGAGTGCAACGTGGGCCTCTATCTATGTATATGCTCATACATGTGTTGGTATTTGCTGCATGACAATGTGTATGTTTGATAAATACATGAAGATATGCTAATTCTCTCTTGTCCACGCATAACTTTTGATAGAATTATTAAATAGTATTTTATTGCATAATTAAATTGATTACATGTTTTGTATTGAGTATGCATTGTTGAGACATTTTTGGTGATTCATATATAACCTCAAAGGAAGTCTTACAGTTATTTTGTGAAATTATTAATTCATTTTGGATTTTTGCTAACCTCTGAGTTTTGGTTAATATTTTTGGAACAACATGTACTATTGACAGCAGTAATGATATAAAAAAAAAATGTTCTTTGTAAGAATATTTACTTTGCCAATTTATGTTGAATGTCCATTCATGCATGATGATCATTAGAGACTTGATTGGCTATTGCATTGGGAAAGAGAATCTCCTTTAGTGATTGTTGTGGAGATGAAATTTATTTTTATTTCTTTGCATCCATAGCCATCATAGATCTATATTGAATAAGATTGATGCCTTTTGTGAAATATTTTGTTAAAGGGCGACTATTGTCAAGTTTATTATAGTGGATTTTCTACTGTATTATAAGGATACAGTGATGTTAACTGGATCTTGGATTCATATGAGATAAAATCCATTGACAAATATGTGTTCACCCAGTGGAAGTGCTTGACATAAAAGCAATCGAATGAAATTGTGGGGGAAATGGCAATCCTACTAAACCAAAAGTCGACTTGGTTTAAGTAGATGATTTGATGAAGTAATTGATGGAGTCATTCCCATGCCAATATTGTGGCTAATCAAAATTATGGGTGGTAGACTCAAGTGCTACCGGGCATATATGTGTAAACAAAATGCCTTATCCTCCTAAGCTCCAATGGGTGAAGGAGAAGAAAATATTTACTATTTTTTGGTAAATTGTGAACTATTCAAGTTCTTGAGAAAAAGAGAAAATTCTTCTCACTCAAATATGAAAATGAGGCTAAGTAGTTGAGAAACTCTTAGCAAATATTCATTTGGGAATAAATTGACACCTTATGTGTCTAAGTATCATGATTGCCAAGTGGCAATAACCATTGCAATGAAAAATTTTCAATGGTAAAAATGGACACATCTGATTGAAGGATGATGTGATAAAGCATGCTTAATGATGGAATTATGTCCATTAATTATATGAAGTCAGAAATGGATTTTGGCCAATCCTTTGACTATACATCAAGGGGAATGGACAAGCCAATTGAAGAAAATCAACAATGATGGTAACCCAACCTATGTGATTGGCGATCTCATGAATTAGGTTCATATGGGTAATGACAAGTCATTTGTTGATCTAGTGCACTACTAAAAATTATTGTCCATCCTAAGGTGAAAATAGTGCAAAATTGCAAGGAAAAAAAGGTTGAGCTAAGCTCTTAATGAAATTCCATAGCCATTATTGGTGGTGTATTAAACTGCATAATACACTTGATGGAATCACCTATATAAGTGTGAAGTGGGGCCGCTCCTATGAGAATTTTTGGCGAAAATCTCTAAAGCGCTTATGAATAAACCAAGCACGTGCATGGCCTATTAGCGCAAAACCGCGTTGAACAACAAAGTTTGTGGGAGTGTAATGTGATTGGTGAAAATTATAATTCACAAAAAGAAATTCTTGGTTCATAGAAGTTTCAAACTTCACCAATAATTTCGTGAATTATATTTCATTCTTTCTAGGGTTGGTTCATAGCCTAACAAGCACCAATTCCGATGCATTACTCTCCAATAACCCAGCATTATTCTATTTTATTGTCAAAACTTTCTGAAATATGTGGGGGATTGTTGGATATTTCAGTAGTTTTGAAATATTTATTATAATAACTTCATAATAGTTATGACCGCATTGAAGACCATCATTATTTGTAACGGCCAAATAACGGCTTTCTAATGATTGTATAACAGTCGTCTAACGGCTTTATAATTTTTGATTTATTACTTCATAAATCCTCCATTATTTTACAACGGCTCTTTTAACGGCTCTATTTTGTCTAAATATAAAAATAAGATCTCATAAGACACAATATGCTCTCATTTCTTTTTCTTTTTGCTGGGTTATACACAAAAGTTGTTCTGTTTCCTTCTAATATTCAGTGCGGAGTATAGAAGAAGGTCTGTTGTATCTTGGGAGGATAGCCGCTGAAGCCTTACGCACCGAGTTTCGTACTCCGAGGGGCGGAATTATCCTTAAGGACAGTGCTTGCATGCCTCAGACATTTCCTTGTATTTTCTAATATTTTGTAATGCATTTCCAATTATTATTATTATTTTATGTATTCTAATAAATTTTCCAACAGAGGTTTGCTGCGGGGTTAAAACGAAGCTGCAAACTCGAAGGCGTTGGCCGATAGTCGTCGGACGGGGCTCAAGCGTGGCCAAGCTACCGGAAAACTCCTTCTCGCCCTTCGGTTTTACTCTCTCAGTCGCTCTCTTTTTCAATCTCTCCCCCGGATTCCCTCTCTTCCTCTCCTTCTCTCCCTTCTTCACTCCAGGCCAGGACGAAACTAGCTACCTCTGTCCGAACCCGTGCTACATGACATTCTCCGCGGCGTTCTCTGTACCATGCACCGACGTCTTTCGTCCTGTGTTGCTTGTCGTCGAGCCACAGTCCACGATAGAGAGGAGAGAAGGTGAAGGGAAGAGATAAGCGGGCCGGGCCGAAAAGTAGAGGAGATGGCCCGGCCTGCACAAGGGAAAGTTAGAAGAAGATCAAGAAAAAGGAGAAAGGGCCGAGCCGGCCCAGCCCTAGCCCAGCCTCCCCCTTTTTCAAGAAAAAATATGTTTTTAATTATCTTTTTAATTTTTTTAATACTAGTAACGCAAATGTTCCTAATGTTTATACGCAATGTAATTTAATAAAAATTAATTTCGTTAAGGGTTAGAAATTAATACCTAATTTTTCATATAATTTAAAACCTAAATAAATATGCAAAATTTAAGTGTCAACAAGGTAGAACTAATTGTATTAAATTGACCAGCATATATAGCACACATATTTTGAAGCCAACTTATTGTCATTGCCGATATCTATTCCACTTGAATCTCCTCATCTAATCTTAAGGGTGTCAATAGTTAAACTGAACCAAATCATGCCCCCAACTAATTATGAACTAAACTGGAAACCCATTCAAATCGGTTTGGATCAATTTGGCTTTCGATTTCCCTTCACACCCAAAATTGAGTATGATATGAACTAAGAAGAGACACTTTTAAGTTGGGTGTTCAGTTTTTATTGAGAATTTTAGTTCAGTTCAGTAAACCCAAATAATCCAAACTGGAAAAAAAAGGGTTATTTTTCCATCATTCACAAATCGAAAATGCACAAAATTTTGGTTCTATTTTCCAGTTTATAAATACCCTACTTAACCCCACAGTTTCGTAATATAGAACAATGTGAATTTCAATCCCCTCCAATCGTGGATGTCAAAAAATCAGGCGAAATGTCCTAAAACTTGAGGAATTTTGACTTCATGGCCACCACTAGTGTGACACCAACGCTACTTGCGTAGCATATATTTTCTTGCTAATCTCTTTGTTACGTGGTTAACGGATAGGCAATTATAAACAAATTGTACACTCAGATACCAAATTTGATGGGATAATTTGAAGGTGAAAGTCACTCGCAACTCACAATACTTAAGGAAGAGAAGGAGACGAAGTGGCGTTTTCTGTGTTTTCTATTATTTCACTTTATCGAAAAGGATTAAAAGACTTGCTTTTAAATAGGCTTACAATAGGACACTTAAATAACCTGTAAATATATCTAGTATTTCAAAGAGATCGATTCCTAAGAATGTGCAAAACATAAAACAAGGCATAGAAACACAAACAAACACTTTGAAAGCAACGCTACGATAAAGACTTGTGCATCAATCTTAGGAGCTGAACAAATATCGCCATTAAACTTGTACATCAACAACAAGACAGCCAATCGACAACCACTAACATCAACAACTTGATTAGTGAATCGGTAACCTCTTTGCATAATCAGCAACTTCCAATGAATTTGGTTTAATTATTAACACGGACGGCATTGCTCCGGGCGTCCACAGCGTCATGCTTGTCGGCGAGGGCTTTGCAGAGCGAGTAAAATGGGGAAAAAACGACTGTTTCGTCCATGGCGGGAGAGGTCGGGGAAGGAGGGAGAGAACGAGGGGAGAGAGAGAAGAAGCGAGATTTGCAGAAATGAAAGCCAAGGGAAGGGGATGAGCCGAGTCTAGTGAGGAGTGAAGAAAGAAGATGATGATGGTAGCGGCGGCGGCGGCGGCATGCAAGTCCTTTTGGCGATGCTGAGTTGAAAAAGATATCTGCTTTTGGAGAGGGAAGTGAGTGAGCGGGGGATATTTTTGGGATTCTTGTCATTTTTTATGGACATTATGATTATTTCCATAGAGGAATTTTTTTTTTTGATCAGTCCTACTCTATTCCTATTCTACACTCACGAGAATTAAATGATTTAAAAATTATTTTCCTAAAAATAATTAGATATAATTTGTTGTTGATAATGAAAAAAATATTGTCTAGTTATTTCAAATGATATAAGTGATTATTTTAGAAAAATATTTTTCAAATCATTCATTTATTATGAAACAAATAGTCTTTGAATAACAAAAAATTTATGCATTCCTTATTGAATGAATGATATATATATGCTTGAACTTAGCTGTGCAACCAAATGATTCCACATGTTAATAGTTCAATGATAAGTGTGTAACTTATTCGTTACACTAAAGATGAATTTAATAAAAGTCCATAGACAAAATGACTTTAATTTATATGAATATAGTACAGCAATCTCTCTAAGTATTGCCTTTAAGTTTGTCACTTAAGATCGTCAAAACGAGGCAAGAAAACTGTTTGATGTCCCGACTAGCGATATGGTAAGTCCAATCATGGTAACAGTAGCAAAAACGTGAGGTTGCCTGAGTGCATTGTTTTTTAGTGGTATTAAAGAAAATTAGGGATAAGTGTAGAAACATAACTTGTTTGGTTGATGGCTAATTGAGGACTTCGGTTTTAATTTTGGTCAATTGAGGAATTAATGCTTAAAAGGCCACGTTCAGGTTTCGTGGTCTTCTTCGTGAAATTCAAGCATAAAAAATGATACATGACAAATTATGAAATATTTCACGTGGAAACCATGTAGGGTTTTCAACTCTTGAACATCGATGGCTAGTTTAAGATTGGATTGGAGCCTTTTTTGAAATCTTCAGTTATTTATTCATTAAAATAAAATCTTAGTATCTCAGTTGATCAGTGGCCAAATCCTTAAGTTTGTTTCCGCATTTGTCCAGAGAAAATAAGAATCATCAATCAAAATATTGACTGACAATCATGCGTGGAAGTTCAGGTTTTTTGTGAGATGGAAATTAGTTTTAGATAATTATGGCATGGGGTAACGGTTGGCATTTTAATGGTATTAGTGTGAGAAAAATTCAGATAAAATATATAGCATCATGTTTATAACAATAGAGTTTTATACTAGCACAATCCTAGTTATAATGTAAAATGAAGAAACATATCAACAAGCTAGGGAAGTTGGTATCCTAATACTGGCCCTTAAGTGGGTGCGTGAAAACATCCTTTTTACTTCTTGATAGCATCGTTAAAAGATTCGCCGGTGGCTCAAAGAAATCATCAATAGCATATTACCAGCCGAACAAAGTTTCAATTTTTACCATACGGATGAGTAGACTTGTCCAATTTTGACTCAAACAATCGGCTCATTATTTTATACACATCTTATTTTATAGGACAAAAGCAAGGGATTATTTTGTTGTTTTTTTATAACCAAATGGAAAGAAAGAGCAGTGTTGGAGAATAATGAGCACAACATGTTTATTATTTGAAGCTTCAATAGCAATCTTCCAACATGAAGAGAAACACTAAGGATTTATTGCAATCAAACTCGTATTTGCCTCCGGAAATTGATTAGTCAATTTGTACTTCATCCACAAATCAAGGCACCGTCTTTTGTGTTGGAAATCTTCCAAATAAATTCAATACCACGCAACCTTAGTACTTGCCAACTGCATGAAATGCTGAGTCTTTTAAAAAGTTCACCTACCAACCTATTTCCAAAAACATCAAGGAATCTAAGCCACCGTCTACTTTCAAAATATGCCATGGCTATCATTATAACTCTGATCAAGATGCTCGAGGTTTGCTGAAGTTTTGAACAAGGAGGAATAAATAAATTTATGGAGTTTTAATACGAATCAAAGAATTTGTTTTATTTTTTTTTTCTAGTCGAACAAATAAAATTTTTTAACATAAGTGAAATTGACATGCAAAGAGGCTGAAGCATCTTCCAAATGACATCCCGTCGATAAGGAAAACTCTAGGAAGGAAAGCATGTGGATAGCACTTAACCCGTCTTTGGGGTTGACAAGGACGACATACGACAGGTCTAAATACCTCGAGTTAGAAACTGTCCACTCCCACCGGAGGTTCTCTTATTTAAAATGAAGTGGTGCCTTGCAAGACCCGTCATAGGTCAAAAAACCTAAAACCACTTTTCTTAAGATTGCGAGGGAAAAGGAAAACGGAAGGATTTATGAGCAATGTCGTGCAATTATTTTCAATATTCCTTCCCCTCTGTCCGTGGCAATTTAGAAAAAAGAAAGAAAACGAAAAAAAAAAAAAATTATGTTAACGTTTGCCGCAAGTGCACTGTATTCTACAATCACAGTGCACCGTGAGACTTTTCCTCCAGGGGAATCATGAATACAGATGCAATTATTTTCTAGACTAAACAGGAATGAACTGGCATCGAAACTTTTGTCTGTTTTCACCACAATTAGGAGCCACTAACTGATATCGTTCTTTGTTTAATTGCTTGAGTGATCAATCAGTTTTAGTACGACCCAAGGCAAAGCACCGGATCTTCACTGGTTGACATAGAATGTTGGCCTTGAGTTGTTTTGTTAAACTTTTCAACCTCCTAACTTTTGTAAGATTTTGATTAATGCAGAGGTGGTGACCGTTGAGGAGTCAATCTCATGACACTTGTCTGTTCTCATATAGTTAGCTGAATTCGTTCCCCATTAACAGGTTTTCATTACGAAGGTTCAGAAGACTAATAAATTGTATCATGCGGGTAGTTTGTCTCTTGAAATCTATTCATACCGAAGGCAATGGTGAAAAGTGATCAAAGACACCTCAATGCCAAATAACGATTTTGTCCATGACTATTGTTCTGACGATTAATTTCCAAGTCCCTAAATGAGAATAATTAAAGTAGATACATAGTAGTTCTTTTCTATATTAATTTTGGGTTGCATCCTCGAAAGTGCACTAGAAAAACATGCTTCATCTCGCAAGGTTGGACCTTCAATCAATTCCCTCATATAAATATCATATTTTACCAAAAAATTAATGCCCGACCCCTTTGACCATGGAGCTTAGAGAGGATTATTGTTGAATGACGATTGAGGTTTTGACCTCCCAAGTCCTCCATAAAAAAAGAGATCGTTGAGTGATACATAAATGTGAACGCAAGAGGATTGCTGTCACAAACGAGGTTATTTTCGCAAAGTGACACTAGATGTAATTGCAGCATCTTTTTTTCATTAATTTTGGGAATGTTGCCTTTGATAATATAATCGAAGAGATCGAGCACTTCAATATTGGACAAAGCATTGGATAGCCAATCGGGAATTTCATCCGAGATCGCACATGACATGTCTAATGTTGAAATAGTTCTCTAGGTTTGAAACCGGTTTGGAAATTCTGGTCTCACTTCATAACTGGACATAAGACTCTTAAAATGTGGAAAGGAGGAGCCCAAGATGCTTTAACGATTATAACAACTTGATTCAGGAAAACTGATAGCCTTGGTCAAGCTCTCTAGATTTGTAAAGTGGATTTCGCTTACAATGACATTCAAATATCAATTTCCATCGCCTCCGAATTGGATAGTCAGCCAACATTTTCTGAAAAAAATCCCGCTTAATTCGTTACCTTCGAGATGCAACTCTCTCAGAGATATAGCTCCCCCATTGTAGAGGGAATAGGACTAGAAATTGAGCCCCGCGACAGATGAAAATATCATTTTGAAATTTCCAAATTGAATCGGCAGGTGACCACCGGAATTGTTATTAGAAACATGAATATTCTTCAAGTTACTTCATCCACGAACCAAGGCACCGTCTTCGGCGTCAGAAATCCACCTACTCGAACAATAAAAAGTGCACACAAGAGCTTAGACTCTGAAAGCTAATTTAGGACGACCTAGCTCTTCGCAATCTCCCTAGTTGGCTTTAGATGAATATATTTTCCCCACTTGATGGCACGATTAATGGTCACAAACTAAGATCGATGAAGGGTTCTGGATGTGTCTCTGGTGAGTATCGGCACCGGCAAAGGAAATTCCACCAATTTACTCGGCCAAAAAAGAAAAACAGAGTAGAACAGAGCACAATCGGTGCAACTTGAAAACAGAGACCAGTGGCAATGAGTGGTGCCAGACGACTTTCGGAGGCAGTGGCAAGGACTTAAGGACCAGAAAAATCTTCAATTTAGAGGAATTTCCAAACATCGTATGAGTGGTGATGAGTGCTCTGCTCTCTGTTCTTTGGTTCTGTTGTGGCCTAGCGTCTGGTGGCCGGCGATGGAGGTCCAGAGTGGTTGTGTGGGCTGGAGTTTACTGAGGTCAGCCCTGGTGATACAAGAAAGGTAACGAGAATCAGCGCTATTGATTGAATCGAAATCGAGCACTAGAGAGAGAGAGAACTTTCACTTTCATTTCGGTCCATCGAAGAAATGAAGGATCCGATCTCCATTGAGCTTCAATCATGGCCATTCTTCTTGAATCAATTCTTGAGGCTAAAGTCCGCTCTCGTGAGGATGTTCATGCCGGTAAAATTATCCAAACGAGGATTTTGACTGTGATTTTCAATTTATAAATAGATTATTAGTTGTACGTTGTGCACCTACATTATTCAATTTTCAATGACAGGGAGCCGTGAACCGTCACATGGAAGGGCGATATGTGTCGTGGATTTCCTTAAATAACCGGAGATGTTAGCGTGATGATCAATCATGTCATTGTATAGTTAAATGATTAGAAGCCTCGTAAGAAGTGATTAGGGAGACTAATTTTTAGGGCTTTTCAAAATAATTTAACCTCGATGGGGATAGGATAATCGAGCTAATGCATTGCATTATAATCTTTCTAACAAGTGCGTTTAACGTTGGTTCCTTGATAAGAAAATTTAGATGACATATCTAGCCCCATGCTTAAAATACTAACAATTTGTCTTTGCGCATTCTAGTTAAAATTTATAATGAAGATCCTATCTAAACAAACTAGCGAAGTATGCATCTTGATACTCACCTTCAAGTTGGTGTGTGAAAATCGATGATGCCTTTAACTTCGTAATGGCTTTGTGAAAAGATTCGTTAGTATGCTCGGAGAAATTTTCGGCCACACTTATGCAATCAAGTCTTATTTACTGTGACAGTGCATTACATGTGTACTGCACTCAATACATTCCCAAATTTTAAATCATGCAGATTTCTAATGGGGTTGATCAAAAATAGGAGTGTATCTTCAACAGTATTTCCTTCCAACTTGACCGGTCCACAAAACTAAACATATTAATTCTGCCACACACTAGAAATTAACAAGAGAGGAAAAAGAAAAGTCGAAGGCTTAAAACACGTTCTATTTATTGATGTGAACGTATTTTCTTCTGTCCATCTGATAACCCGAAGCAGTTCTTCAAAGCGGGGCAAGTTTCTCCAGCTCTCTAACTCTTCTGGTACACATGCCCAAAATAATCAACAATGGCTTCAACCAAGAAAAGATGCAAGAAATTGGTTAGCAAGAAAGGGGCAAGTATTACCTGCTAAACAAGATCCTTTTCACGTCGTGGGAATGTTCTCTTGAACCAAAGCATGGTGATCATTGTTGTCATTGAAAATTTCTCAATGGCCTTATCCATCGCTTGGAAGTAAGAGACCCTCCAAGATCCCTTGAAGTGCAGGACGCTACAGAATCCTAGAAATCCCACCGTAAAGCCAGGTCCCAATCCCGCATAGAACCAATTGTGGATATCCAAATCACCTTCGCTAGGCTTATCTCCACCGGAATTATCACCGTCGCGCCCATCACTACTGGGTGGCTCGTCTCCAGGACAAGTATTCAGAATAGGAGCTCCACAGAGCCTGTCATTGCCGCGATAAACTGATTTATTGTTCACAGTTTGCATATGGTTGCTAGACGGAATAGGGCCAAAGAGTCTATTGAAGGATAGATTGAGATGACTAAGGAAGTCCATGCTGGATATGCCCGAAGGGATGGTACCCGACAATTTGTTTTTGGAAAGATCAAGAGATTCTAAGTTTTTTAGGTCACCAATATTTGAGGGGATATATCCACTCAAATTATTCTGAGAGAGGTTCAGATTTTGAAGTTCGGCAAGCTTAGTGAACTCTTCTGGTATTTGCCCATCCAACATGTTTGCTGAAAGATCGATTGAGTAGAAGTATTGAAGCGTAATTTCATAGGTTTGGCTAGTTCCCTTTGTGTTAACCATAACATCGACACCATGCATATTAAATATAGCAAAAGCATTAACCATAGACAAGATCTCGTCGAAACAATTGGGAATGGGTCCAGAAATGTAATTCTGTGCTAGGCTCAAGAATTGGAGACATTTAAGTTGGCAATATTGGGGAGGACTGCCCCCAACAAGGCGATTTTTCTCTAAATTGATCACTGCCAATAAAGATTCAGATTGTTGCCCAAATAGCGGTAACCTACCTATGAATTCATTGTCGCTGAGATCAAGGATCATCATTGACCACATATCTAACAAACAGTTTGGGATTTCTCCAGTAAAGCCATTCCCGTGTAGGCTAAGAGCGAACAATTGCAGATGGCACAAGGATATTGGAATCTGGCCATTTAACTTGTTATCCCAAAAAAACAAATACACCAACAACCCTTGCGATGCTCCCCAGCATCGAGGAAGTTTCTCAGACAATTGATTCTTTGAGAGATTAATTCCACTCAGCCGATTTAACTTACACAAAGAATTTGGAATGCCACCGGTGAGATTATTACCCTCAAGTCTTAGTACTTCTGATTGTGGCATCTTGTCTCCGATATCTTGGGGAACTTGGCCTCTAAGCATGTTGCTTGAGATATCTAAAACTTCAATGTTAGAGAAAATGTCACAGAGCCAATCAGGAATGTCATCTGAGATACTCGCATTTGACATCACCAACCAGGTGACGTTCCACTGTGTTCGAAGCCATTTTGGAAATTCTCCCACTTTGCAATTTGACAAATATATCTCGCGAATTTGGAATGGTGGAACCCAGGTAGAGCTCATATTTAATATGAGCTCATTGGAAGAAATGTCTAACCTGGTTAAGCTTTTGAGATTTTTAAAGTGAAGTTCGCTTACAACTCCAGACAAAATATTCTGGCCTAGGAAGATCTGCTTTAGATTCGATAGTTGCCCAATACTCTCTGGAATGGTCCCACTCACTTTGTTATGTTGAAGATTGAAAGTTCTTAGAGACGACAGCTCCCCCAAATTAGCAGGAATAGAACCAAAAATCAAGTTAAATGAAAGATCAAGGTACTCTAATTCTTTGAAATCTTTGAATTGATTTGGCAGGTTCCCACTAATATTATTGACTGAAACATCAAAGATCTTCCACTTACTTTGTGAGCAACCAAGTGAATCACCTAAAATGTCAGATATATTCCCATTTAAGAAGTTTTGATTTAATCGTACCGATTGCAATTTGCAAAGACTGCTCAAATTTTTGGTAAAATCACCTCGTAGTAAATTCCAAGACACATCCAAGAAGACAAGCCTTTGATTATTCTCGATGATTGTTGTGGGAAATTGGCCTTGGATGCCATCGAAAATTTTCGTATTCTCATACAGGTTGGACAAATCAATATGTTCTAGCTTGCTACAGTTATAGATCCATGGGGGAATAGAACTTAGATTATTGGCCCCGATATTGAGAAATCTAAGAGATGTGAAATTGGCTTGCAAAGAGCTAGATATATCTTGCAATCCACACTTGCTCAATCTTAAAGATTGCAAAGATGGTAGCATGTTAATGCAACCAATCCAATCTTTGACCTTAGAAAGGTTAACACCAGACATGTGCAAATATTTCAAGGAAGATAATTTCGACACCCAGTCAAAGTCGTTCAAGGTTAAATAACCTGTATGGAAATAAATACTGAGATCCAAGTACTGTAATTTGGAAAGGTTACTGAGCTGCCTAGGAATATCTCCATTGAAGTTTGCATGTGAAAGGTTTAGATACTCCAATTTCTGAAGAGAAGCAAAGAACGTTGGGATTTTTTGGGTTGAAAAGTTGTTGACATTGAGGTCTAGATACTTCAAATACTTCAATTCAGTTAAAGAAGGAACTATGTTACCTCCCAGCATGCACTTATCTGAAGGTATGAAGAAGTACTTAGTGTAGAACTCTTCCATACATGGACTATGAAGATCGAGCTTCAGGACATGGCCGGTTTTCTTGTTGCATTCAACTCCTTCCCACTTGCAACATTCTTCTCCAATCCAAGACGACAAGCGACTTGAAGGATCAGTGAGACCATGCTTGAACTTTAGAAGAGCTTCCCTCTCTGCACCAATACAGCTTACATTGGTTGAGACGTTGGTTGAAGCGTTGGAATGACTGAATTCAATTACTTGAATGACAATGATTGCCCATAGGACAGTAGACACAAGGCCATCATAAGATGCCATAGGTTCTTTTGGACCTGAGAACAAGTATTGCTTTAATCAAGTGGATAATTGTCTTTGATTCACCAAGAAAAGAGCCATTATATAATATTGATACAGTCATTTTCTAATCAATGTCCACCATGATTTCTTAAAGGACGACTCCAACTTTCCAGGTCAATGCCTTCCAAGACCCACCGGCCAAATGGTTGATCCATCAAAATCAACCCAAAACATGTATCCTATTTAATCTTTGTAATAAGGGTCAATGGAGGACAACAAACAAAAACGAAGAAAGAGGGATGCAGAGGGCACTACGTAACTCTAAGTCTGGCTATTGTCTTCTTTAATTTATTTAAGCAACTCTAGATAAGTAATCCATACTACGATATAAATGCAAAGGAGAAACTTGGTGAGAACCTCTATGCCGCTGGGTCTCTACATTTACCGTTAAAGGTTTTTCATTTTTAAGAAGACAATCTCTCCATTAGAATGACTCGTGAAATAGCACACTCATGTTAAAAAGAAAAGCAAAAGTTCTTTTATATGAAAAGGAAAAAACCTTAGCAAAATTAATTTGCATTAGGAAATTGATTCAAATGGATATTGCATAAGTTACTTCTTCTTCTTTTTCCATTATTGTTTCTGCAAAAACTGTTCTGCATGCCATATATGAACGATTTTATTGTTCCAGAATGGATCCTAATTTTTTGGCCAAGTTACGTTGGAAGAACCTCTTAGATATTTAATGTACTAGATCTCATATATGTCTTTTGGACTAGATAACTATTCTCATATCTACATTCAATTTTCCTCAATTAAAATGGCAACGAGAGGCTTTTTGACAATGATAACTTTGAAAAAAACCGTTTGCAAAAAAGAATAACTTGTGACTTTTTTCTCCACGTAACATTTTGGTAATTTATCAAGATTTTTTTCTGAAATCATCGATTTTTTACAGTTGGCAAATTACCAATTTTTGTACTAACTTACCAACTTTTGTTTGCATAGCTTACTAACGTTTCAATTTTACTAACTATTACATGAAATTTTTTATCTAAATTAGAGTAATTTACCAACTTTTGTCCATTAAATTATGAATTTTCATTTGAGTTGCCAACGTTTTAATCGTTCTTTTCTAATTTACTTAATTTTTTATTTAGTTATTAAAATTTATTTGCTTTGATTAGCTATCCCTTTAAGTTGCAAAGTCTTTTTAGAGATTGCTAGCCCATGTTAGCATAGCTCATTAAAAGAGCTAATTTTCTGTCATCGAATGGAAAGAAAGAGAGTAGTGTTGTAGAATGAGGACAACGGCGACATTATATCATTTGAATTATGGTGAGGGACATGGCTCCAAAGACATTGAATTTATCAAACATTCTCTTGTGATGTAATTTGTGTGTTGTAGTTACAAGGACACCATTATGTGCAATTCGTTTTTTTTTCAAATGATGTGAAGAGCTACTTTCATTTTAATTGGTTTAATTGAATAAGAGTTTTTCGTTAATTTTCTTCAAGTATCTTTTTCATTATTTGACAAAAAATAACTTCATTTTTTTAATTATTTTTATTCGGAAAAAATATATATCAATTTCTAAGAAAAACCTGCCTAGGTTTGACATGTGGGCCAGCACGACCTAGCGTCCAAGTCGACTACCATGCGGATTTCTATCTCTACCAATACTTTATTTTCATAAATGATCCATAAGTTGGAAGTGCAAATCTTCAACTAGACAGAATCGCCCACCCTACAACGACAGTTTTGAGTGAGGATGTTCATACGGCTAAATCATAATTACCGTGAATTTTGAGTTTATAAGCAAATTATAAGACATACATTGTACATAGGTTATTCTGTAAACATCATGATCAAAGTACGATATGTGTCATGGACTTTAGTCAAAAATGGGAAGAGATTAACGTGGTGATCAAGCAAAGTCATTCGCACGTTCTATTTTATCGATCGAAGTGCAGCATGTGTTTCATTAAATGGTTAGGAGCATCACAAGAATTGACTGGGGAGATTACTTTAAGACTTAAAATATTTTAACATTGATAGTTACACGATAATTTGACTAATACCAACGAGAAACGCAAGATTAGAAATTTCTAAGTCATGCCCGTCACAACCCATCCGATCAAGCCATCAAAGACAACGAGACTTCAAAGTCTTGTTTGTTTATAACTTATTAACTTTCAACAATTTAACCAAAACCTGTTGTATCTCCAATGTACAAAGTTTCTATCCGCATATATTTATTTTAGAAACTTGAAAAAAAAAATGTAAGTTGTTCTTATCATGGCGCATATCATCTCTTTGTACGTGCTGGTCGGGGAAGCAATCCTGTAGTCATGCTAGGACTAATGCCATCTAGAACATATGTTAGTGAGTCATGATAACTATTTTTCACATGTATTTTGCAATACATGGAGCTTGTGTAAGAAAACACAAGGAACCCCATAAATAGCTCGAGAGACATTTCTTTAGGGGAAATGACATAAATAATCCATGGATTTTTTTTAATCCAATGTGCACTCTAGTACCTGGATTTTTAATTTGTTTAATATGGTCTCTGAACTATTATTAAATGTTCAATCTAGTTTCTAAACTATATAAAATCGTTCCATGTCTTCCTTCGGTCAATTCAAGTTAACAAATCTGCTGATGTGAATCCCAATCTGTTTAAGTTTGAATAGTGGATAATTAAAAAAAAAAAGTTACATGTGGATTACCAAGTAAGATATTCATATCGAATCATAATACAATAGTCCACGTCATGAAATAAGGATGGACATGTTGACGTCCTAACTTTTTTCTTCTTTCCTAAGTAGATGGAAAAAAATTATGACTCATCATTTTAAAAAATGCAACTCAATATATGATAACACATCATCAAATATTGTCTGTTTTGTCATTTGAACCAAAAATAAAATAAAATCACATTGTACATTCACTAACAATTTAGGGACGACATTGAATAAATCAAAAGTCCAGAATGAACTGTATTGAACAAATTAAAATTTCAATGACATTACATATTAAATTATAATTAAGGTATCATTTTCATTTTTCCCTTTCTTTATACTCATAACAAAACAGCGCCAAGTGCATGGGAAAAAAGAAGGAACAGAACTTCAATCATGCAAAGAAAGTACTACGTTTATAGATTGAGTAACTTTAAAAAATGAATTCAAATTATTATTGGATGCACAATCCTAATTAAAGTCGAATTTGGAATGTGAAGATTATATGGATTGCACGAAAATTACCTTGATATTTTCAATTTCATACGTTACAAGACATGTAGCAAACATTGATATCCATGAAATTCATTTGCATGAGAGTATTTTTGAAATCCCCGGCTGAAATTTGCCTGACAACAAAGACAGGTTCCGGTACATGCCATTCAAATATATTAATGAAAAGGGTTACTGACTGTCCATTGACTACGTAAATAAGAGAATATCAATGAAATATGTGCCACGCAAGTAACACTGGCAGTAATGCCCATGAAGGACGCTAGGTTCAAGTTAGAGGGGCTTGAAACTCTCCTTGTTCGGTTATTACGAAAATTGGGGGCTGTGTGAAGAGGTCTAAGTGGAACAAATATTGGCGATGGTGATGATTTGTCTCCGAAAGATCCATGTCGTATGCACTAGTTGATTTGATATGACGGTTCCACCCCCATGAAGATGGCGCCCTCAACAAGAACTGGCTAGAAACCCATATGTCTTTGCTTCGCAAAAACAAGAACACCCCACAGCCTTTTGCTAGATTTACCAATGGAAGGAGACATACCTATGAACAGATTAGTCCAAATAAATTAATAGAGTTGGTGAAGACAATGTCAACGTTACAAAATGATGAAGGACAAAGCCACTAGCTTTTCGATTTTTTCCATCATGACTCATGATTTATTGACCCACCAACATCTACAGATTCTCTCGCTTTTGCGAGTTTCCTCTCTACATTCAGGGTAGCGTCCTCCTCTCTTTTTTTCTTAAACCCTAGCCCCTCAATCCCTGGTTTTCTTCCAGGATTCAGTTCTTTCCTCCTGACTTGTTTACAAATAGGAAAATAAAAAGATTCTGTAAGTATTACAATGAAAAACCCCCCAGCATCTTCTCCAGATGCTCATCTGGTTTCCATCCGTTTATTCGGACGATCATGATCGTAAGTTATCTAGGTGAAGTGATTCTGAGGCATCTGAGTCTGTGTTGTGTAGATCTTCGTTTAATGTTCTTGTGTTGTTGTTGGGCTGATGAGATCGGTGTGGAATTCGCACTTTGGTAAAGTTGGGTTGTCATTGGAGTAGGGAGCATGGTATCGCTGATTTGGGCTGTTCTGGGGATGTTGATTGGATAGACCTGATTTTATCTAGGTAATCGATTGAAAGTTAGAGAAAATGGAAAGTAAAGAAGAAAATGAGATGCGAGTGGCTGCATTGTGTAAAAGTTTAGGGTACCTGTGGTATGAGGAAGATGTAGTCGAAGTGTCTGCTGAAATACCTCTACGAAAAGGGAGGAATGCCGTCGTACTCTCTTCGGCAAATTGTACTCCAAACCAAATGTCAATTTCCCGCTTTTATCACAACAATGAAAAAGCTTGGAAAACGAAGGGGTTCTGTGTACTCAAAAGGAACCAGGGCACTTCACATTTGTTTTTCAATCGAAGAAGACAAACAGAGTTATCGAAGTTCACCTTGGTCATATGCCACTAATTTGCTTGTTCTGAAACAGTGCCTCCCTGAAGTCCCTGAACATTGCTATGATTTCAATAGGGCAGCTTTCTGGGTGCGCATTGGAGGAGTTCCACCTGGTTGGAGATTAGACACAGTGTTTACGATCCGGGAAAAGAATGGGAAAAGTTATTGAAGTACAACTCGATTCTACCAATACTGCCCAGAACAGGGGAGGTAGAGTTAGAGTAGAGATCGATCTGACTTTACCTTTGAAAGCGGAAGCTATTCTGGACATTGGAAACAACTGGCTGTGGGTGGAGTTTAAGTATGAGCGTTTACCACATTATTGCTACTCCTGTGGCAAAGTTGGGCACTATGCAACAGATTGCCTTTAGATCCCTTATGCTACTTCACCCCGGCAAGAACAAGAAAGGGTTATTTGGACCCCGGTTGAAAGCAGAAAATATTGATCATAGTCCTTCTTGGGAGGCGTTCTATGGGAAAAAAGAGGAGGAATTGATAGTAGAAGAAACTGTTCCTAATACTCCCTCTCAACCGGCTCAAGGGGTAGCCTGTGATATGCAAATTGTCACAAGCTATAAAAAAAAGATCAGAAAGCAGCATAGATCAGGAGATTAGCCCAGCAGGTGGAACTACTTTAGTGGAAGACAGAGATCGTGGAAAACAGATAGTATGCCCTGACTTCATCAACCCACAGCTCTTAAAAGTGGGGAAAAGTAGCAAGAAAACCATGAAAGTACAAAAGGCAAAAAAACAGAAATGCACACCAACAACATCCTCTCTTCTTATAGATGAAGTAGACCTTCCGAAACCCCAAAGAAATTGCTTCAAGATGGGCACGAATGGGCTTTGGTGGCTAGCCCTAATAAGCCACCACAGAAGCCATGAAAATCGTGAGTTGGAATTGTCAGGGGCTGGGCAACCCCCTGACAATCCAGGAATTAAGAGCCTTAATTGCTCTCGAAAGGCCCAGACTACTTTTTCTTATGGAGACAAAGAATAAAGCAACGATGGTGGATAAGATTTGCAAACAACTTCAATTCCGAGAATCTCTACTTGGTTAATCCAATGGGAATAGCGGGGGATTGGCTATCATGTGGCAAGAGGAGATTGATTTAAAGGTGCAAGCAAGTTCAAAACATTTCATTGATGTGCGATGTACCGATCCGATAGCAAACAAATGATGCGAGATCACCTTCCTACATGCTTCTACTGATTTTGGGGAACGGCTGAACCTATGGCAAATGTTGGGTAATCTCAAACCTATAACATCTATGCCTTGGATATGTATGGGAGACTTCAATGAAATACTGTATGTATGGGAGAAAGTAGGGAAAAAAGAAGCAGACAACAATAGAATTGCAGCATTCCGAAATATGCTTAATGACCTATCTCTAATGGATGTAGACAGCCATGGATGTGCATTTACATGGGCAAATAACGGGGACGGATCGAGATTTGGTTAAAAAGAGACTCGATAGAGTGCTCGTACATTAGAGTGGAGAGTCACCTTTCATGAAGCGAAGTTCGGGCTTTCCCAGCTATTGGATCGACCATAGTCCCTTAGTCCTTCGATTGCATCCTAGTTTTCGAAGAGGAAGAAACAATTTAAATTGGAAGCTTTACGGACGGATCATCCAGTTATCGATAGCTATCCAACAAGGGTGGGCAGAAAACACATCTCACTCCTCCTCATTTGTAGAGAAATTAGAGAGAACATCACAAGTACTTACAAAGTGGAGTAAAGAGAGATTTACTAATGCATATACGAAGATCAAAGAGCTGAATAAAGCTTTAACAGCAATTACGAATCAAACATCCCAGCATACAAGCAAGAAGGAAGGGCAGCATATCATTAGTCAAATAGACACACTAAGAAAACAGGGAGGAACAGTTAAGGGAATGAGATCACGCATCAAATGGTTACATTGGGGAGATCAAAATACTAGATATTTCCATGCTATGACAATCAAACGAAGGCAGCAAAACCGTATCACAATGTTGCAACTAGAAGATAATAGCTGGTGCAGGGATCCCTTAACTCTACAAAGAACACATTCAATCTTTCTATATGGAGCTCTATAGAACAAGGCACAAGAAACTATCAAGCAAGACTTAATCAATGCCCATCCCCAATTACAGCGCAAATTAATGAAGAATTGGTGACAAGACCCTTATTGGAGGAAATCGAGCATCTGTTTTCAAATGGGAGCTTTTAAAGCTCCCGGGCCGATGGCTTTAATGGCATCTTTTACCAAAACTCATGGGAAACCGTAAAAACAGACTGCGGAACTAGTTCAGGACTTTTTCCAGAAGGGAGTTCTTGATCCCAGGCTCAATCATACCCATATAGTGTTGATTCCCAAAGTTCACAATCCTGAAAAAATCAGCCAATACAGACCAATTAGTCTGTGTTGGATAAATTCTCTTGAAGTATTTTGAAGTTGACAAAACGTTTTTATCAGTCTAGTCTAAAGACTTACAGACTCTACTGACAAAGTCTGAAGATCAAAGTCTGAAGCTGGCAAGACTCAAGACTTATATTTCAAAGTCTACTCACATGGACAGTTTCCAGAAAGATGTTTATTATGATATTATATGATCTTTATTCTAACGATTAGTGGATATCTTTCTACTGGATTCAGCACTAAACGATCTTACTTTCATATGGAATATGTTTAGATTCTCTAAAGATTTCGCAACTTATATTTGGAAGGATCTACTTATGGAAACCGAGATCCTGATTGTATGGGCGAGCAGGATTGATGGGCTATCAACACTTACCTTAAAGAGCTCGAGATCTCTCTAATTGATTCTGTCCAACGGGTTGATTGGAAGAACTTCTTTGGAATGTGCCAACGGTATTGAAGGCATGAAGAAGTATATAAGAGAGATGCTCTAGTTGTTGAAGGGTGCGGATAGAAGAATTCCAAAGTCTAAATCTCCTTTTCTATTTTGCGATATCATTCTTTGAGCGTTACATGTAATCAAAAGAGAGATCATATTGTAGTAAGACCTTGAGGAAGTGTAGTAGAGTAATCTACACTGTGGACTCAAGAGCGTGAGACTGTAATCACTCTTATTGATTCTTAGTGAAATCCAGCCTGGAAGGGCTGTCCGTGCGGGAGAGTGGACGTAGGCTTGGTCTAAGCCGAACCACTATAAACTGGAGTCTTGATTCTCTATCCCTAATCCTTTTATCTTTCATTACTTTCATTTGCTGCAATTGTTGGTTTTAAGTTATTTATATCTCGATCGGATTAATTTATCAAAATTGCTTTAAACACCTATTCACCCCCCTCTAGGTGCTAATTCTAGCTCTAACAATTGGTATCAGAGCTTGTGTACTTGTTTATAAGAAGTGTCTTTACTTCTAAGTAAAAGATCTATGGCTAGTATGTTGCCTATAGGGTTGATTGAAGGTCAAAACAATACCAGACCTCCATACTTTGATGGAAAAGATTACAGCATATGGAAAAATAAGATGAAGGCATTCCTAAGATCGAAAGATCCTTTGGAATGGGAAGTGGTTGATAAATGAATCATTCCTGCTGCTGCATCGGAATCAGAGAGAGGAAAAGAAACTGCTTGTTCCTACTCTTCTGACTCAAGAAGAAATCACCAAGAGACAGACTCTCGACGCCAAAGCTATTTACTCTTTATATTGTGCTTTATCCCCTAATGAATATAACAGAATATCTTCTTGTGATACAGCAAAAGAAGTATGGGATATGCTTCACATTACCTATGAAGGAACTGATCGTGTGAAAGAAACGAGGATCAACATTCTCTTGGGACAATATGAAGTCTTTAAGATGAGATCGGGAGAATCAATAACCGACATGTTTAGTCGCTTTCTGAAATTGTAAATGGTCTTGAATATCGGGGACATCCAATCTCGGGACATATGAAGGTCAACAAACTCCTTCGAGGACTCTCAAAAGACTGGAATTATATAAAAACCTCAATAAGAGAGACACAGAGGATTGCTCCACTTTCGTAGACGAACCGGTTGGGACTCTTCAATCCTATGAAGTGGAAAGACCAACGAACAGGGAAGACTCAAAAGGTAAGAAATCTATTGCCTTAAAGTCTAACGACTATTCTGATGCTACGAGACTCAAGAAGATCTAGACGATGAAGAACTCGCACTCATGATAAAGAGATTCATAAAGTTGAACAGAAAAGGAAGGAAATTCAATTGGAAGAAACAAAATTCTCAAAGGTTTCAAAACAGTCAACGAGAAAGATGATTCTAATAAAGAAGTGACTTGCTTTGAATGCAAGAAAAGGGACACATCGGACCCAACCGTCCTCTCGTTAAAGAAGAGAAAAGGAAAGACCGAGAAAAACAGGAAGGCACTCAAAGCAGAGACTTGGAGTGATACTGAATGTGAAGAAAGTGACGATGATTATGCCAATATCTGTTTAATGGCAAAGTCAGAATTAGACTCAGACCTTGATTCAGACACAAACTCAGACAGTGAACTCGAGGTTAGTAACTTGAAAATTCCTGTTAAAGTTTCTAAATATATTAATGAACTTTGTCTTAGTCTGAAAACCTCTCTTAAGAGGATCTCCGAATTGAAAAGGGAAAATTCTACATTGAAGCAACGGGATAAACTTATGAAAGAAAAGTTTGAAAAGCTAGAAAAAGATTTTACTGTTGTGAAAGAAAATTCAGACAGTATTTCAAATGAAAACAATCTTTTGAAAAATGATATCACTAGCATATCAAAAAGATTTTCAAATGGTTCTGAAAAGCTGGATAAGATTCTTTCAATACAAAGACCATATTTTGATAAGGTAGGTCTTGGTATGACTTCTGAAACTATTCCACTGATTGATTTTCCGAAGGTAAAAGAAAGAATTAAACAAAGACCAGCTAGAATTGTTTACAAGAATCATTTCCGAAAGCTTTTGTAAAACCTGTTGGTAGAAATGCTCGAGATGTTCCAAGTGTAAAAGCTTAGAACACTTTGAGAAAGAATGTCCTTTGGTTTGGAGACCTGTTAAAAGGAGCCGGGCTAAGACTGTCTATTGTTCTAACACTTCGGACCCAAGATGGTATGGGTACCAAAAAGAGCTTGAATTCTTGTTAATTGCGGGTTACTATCAAAAGAAGATTAAATGGTATCTTGATAGTGGTTGCTCAAGACATATGACAGGAGACTCAAGCTGTTTCATAAAACTTATTCAGATAGACGGAGGAAAAGTTTCCTTTGGTGGCAACAACAAAGGTAGGATTACTGGTCAAGGAACAGTAAAGATTGGAAGTTTGTCTATCAATAATGTTTCCTTAGTTGAAGGATTAAATTACAACCTACTTAGCATAAGTCAATTGTGTGATTCTGGTTTCAAGATCAACTTTCAGGAAGAAACGTGCTCTGGAATCAGTAAAGACTTTACTCAATCTTTTACGGGTCGAAGACATGGAAATATCTATCTTCCGGATGTGAATCAAGAAAGATCACAAAGTGCTTAATATCGAGTGCAAGATGAAGCAAATTTATGGCACAAAAGCTAGGCCATATCAATATGAAGCAAATCAACAAGATCTCTACAAAGAAACTTGTTCGAGGGTTGCCTATTCTCAATTATTCAAAGTCTGATCTATGTACACCATGCGTGCTCGGGTAAACAGGTTAGAAACTCTTACAAATCAATAAATAAAGTTTCCACTAATCATGTAATGCAGCTTCGCATATGGATCTGTTTTGGACCTACCGAACGCAAAGCATTGGTGGTAAAAGGTTCTGTCTGTGATAGTGGATGATTATTCACGATTCACTTGGGTCTACTTTCTTTCAAGTAAGTCGAGACTTTCTCTCTCGTTTCAAAGTTTGCTAAAAGGTGCAGAATGAGAAATGTCACACTATCTCAAGCATTCGTACGAGACCATGGAGGTGAGTTTGAAAATCAAGACTTTGCTAAATTTTGTGATGAATTTGGTTTTCAACACAAATTCTCCTCTCCATATACACCAGAATAGAATGGGGTTGTGGAAAGGAAGAATAGGTCTTTGCAAGAAATGGCAAGAACTCTTTTAATTGGAAATCAAATTTCTTCAAGGTTTTGGGCGAAGTCATTTCAACCGCTTGCTATATTATAAACCGAGTGTTTTTAAGGCCAATTCTTGAGAAAACTCCTTATGAAATTTTTAAAGGGAAGAAATCAATAGTTTCTTATTTTCAAATATTTGGTTGCAAATGTTTCATTCTAAAGAATGCAAATGATCGTGTTGGTAAGTTTGAAGAAAAATCAGATGAATGATTCTTTCTTGGATACTCAACTACAAGCAAAGCTTTTAAAGTGTTCAACAAAAAGACTCGACCGTGGAAGAATCAATGAATGTCAAATTTCAAGACTCTCCACAAGTTCAGCAAATTCGGGCGAAGATTCGAGAATCTGCTCCAGACACCGCTAGATCTAACTCCACCGAAGAAGTTACTAAATCGAAATCGGTACAACAAGCTACCGATGAAGAATCTACTCAAGAAGAAGATCAACAATCTATCGGGGACCGACCAAGAATCGGAAGCACAAGTCTAGTCATCCTGAAGAACTCATTATTGGGAACATTAATGAGGGAATTCGAACAAGATCCAAAAGGCGAGAAGAGTCTAGTGCTTTTGCTCTTATTTCTGAAATAGAACCCAAAAATATTGAAGAAGCTTTAGCTGATGAAAGCTGGATTGAAGCAATGCAAGAAGAGCTCGAGACAATTCGGTATTAACGACGTATGGGAATTGACTCCCAAACCAAAAGGTAAATCGCTTATTGGAGCTAAATGGGTTTTCGGGAACAAAGTTGACGAAAAGGCAAAGTAACGAGAAACAAAGCAAGACTCATGGCTAAAGGATACACGCAAGAAGAAGGGATAGACTATGATGAGACTTACGCTCCAGTAGCAAGGTTAGAAGCAATCAGATTACTACTTGCTTTTGCTTGCTATAAGAATTTCAGGTTGTTTCAAATGGATGTCAAAAGCGCATTCCTGAATTTTCTAAAGGTAAAGTAGACACTACTTTATTCATTAAAAAGGAAGGTAAAAGCTTTCTACTTGTTCAGATTTATGTTGATGACATCATATTCGGTTCATCTAATGAGACTTTGTGCAAGAAATTTTCTAAGTCTATGCAGGATGAATTCGAGATGAGCATGATGGGTGAACTATCATTTTTCCTTGGTCTACAAGTCAAACAACTAAAGGAGGGAATATTCATTCATCAAGAAAAATATGCAAAAGAACTTGTTAAAAAGTTTGGTCTGGAAAATTGCAAAAAGACTGACATACCAATGTCAAGTTCCTTGAAGATAGACAAAGATGAAGCAAGGAAGAAAATTGACCAAAAGTTATACAGGAGTATCATTGGTTCACTTCTTTATCTTACGCATCCGGACACTGATATATTATTTAGTGTTTGCATATGTGCTAGGTTTCAATCGATCCTAGAGAATCTCACTTAAGTGCTGTTAAACGTATTATTAAATATGTTGCTACTACTGCTAAGATCGGTCTTTGGTATCCCAAAGAATGAGACTTTACACTTCTTGACTATTCAGACGCAGATCTTGCAGGTTGTAGAGTTGAAAGAAAAAGCACCTCAGGTACTTGTCAATTGCTTGGAAACAGGGCAGTATCTTAGTTTTCAAGGAAACAAAGTACTGTGGCTCTTTCAAAGGCTGAAGCAGAATACGTAGCCCTTGGAAGTTGCTGATCTCAAATATTGTGGATAAAACAATAACTACAAGACTTTGGCATTGAAGACTCTTGCACAGAAATAAGATGTGACAACACCAGCGCAATCAATCTGACAAAGAATCCAATCCTACATTCAAGAGCAAAACATATTGAGATTCGACATCACTTTATAAGAGATCATGTTCAGAACAAAGAGGTCTTGATACAATTCATAGACTCAAAGAATCAACTGGCTGACATCTTCACAAAGCCACTAGAGAAAAGCTTGTTTGAGTCTATTCGCTCAAGACTCAATATATTATCTCTTGAAGAATGCTGAAGCTCGGACTCGGAACTAAAGTCTGACAGAGCATCAGACTCAAAGGTTAAAGACTGAGAAAACGAATCGACACGACTGTAAGTTCATTTACTTAAACTGTCTTATCGATAAGGTAAGATTATTTGTTTATTTTTAAGGCGGTTATATTTAAAGAGAGTGGTTATCGTTTTATTAAGGCAGTTATTTTTTTTAAAAGGAAATTTTAAAGATTTCCAAAAGATGCGACGCTTGGATTACCCCCCGTATCTGTTATCTTTTATACACCTCTTCTCCTTCGTTTTTCACTTTACCTAGAAACCCTAGATCAAAAGCTTTTCACTACTCTGTATTTTTCTCTCCAAAACTTCTTCGTTTCAAAGTTCTCAACTTTCTTGCGACACAAGTGAGAAAGCTTCTCCAAAGAAAGCACAATGTCGTATCAAAGGAAGTCATCCGAATAGCAAACAAAGGGGACCACGGGGATCTAGTGAGGGGCCTACGCACTTTGATCTCACCGAAGAAAGCGACTTTCCTGCGAGCAAACTCCTCAACGATCTCAACAGCGGTCTTCCCTAACTAGACCTCAAGATCATCGCCCTCAAGATGAAGAAACGGTTTTTGAAGATATTGAACCAGTAAGAACTCTTAAGCCTGCCTTTGTTTATAGGCTTTACTCTGCTTTAAAGGAAGGTGGTTCTGCTATGACCTTCGTGGATGAGTTTCTGAAAGAGAAGGGTTATAGAAACGAGACTCATTTTCTTACTGTCATGGAAAGGTCTAGAGTTGTTCCTGAGGGAACGGCTGCAAAAGCGTTTGCAAACTTCCCCAGTGACCCTAGGTTTGGTAGTATGAATCAGCCAGAGGGAAAGGATGATGATAAAAAAATGTTCATCCACTTTAAACCATGGATGGGTGTGGCTGCAAACCTTCGAGGGAAGAAGGATGAACCTGCTTCCGCCGGACGGACACGAAAGAAGTATGAAAAACTGGCTGAAGCGTGGGGTGATGAACCCACGAACTGTGGATTTCGATTTTCTAGACTTATTGAGCATAAATCTGCGAGAGAAGTTTGAAAAACTTCAACTTTATCAGTTCTGTACTGACTGTGATACGGCACATTCTAAATTAACGGCGTACTTTTACTCCAATCTCAATTTCATTTATGCAAACAGCTTTTCTTTCAGCGTGAGGGATAAAGAATATGTCGTTGATAAAGACATTCTGGCTGATATACTTGGTGTGGAAAGAGGGGCTTTCCAATCGATCGGTGTATCTCGTGAGCCATGCTACTCTTGAACTTGCAAGAGACGAGACTGCGAGAAGGTCGACTATCCTACTCCGAATGAATGCAACAAATACTTTGCTGCATAAGATTGTGATCAACTGTCTAAGACCCAAATCGACATCCAAGACAGAGATGTATCCATCTCTCGAAGCCAAGTTGATGTTTGCCATCAAGACTGGTCTAAACTTCTCTTTGCCGCACACCATCATATTTCACATGTACAGATGCATGGCAAAGGACAAAGGAAAACTTCCTTATGCTACTCTCATTACTCTTCTCTTCGATCATCCGAACATTCAACCTCCTCATATTCTCACAAAGTGAAGACTATTGATAAAATGGTCATCGGGCCGAGGATGATTACCAAGATGCGTCCGAAAGAGCTTAGCAAGAAGCTGGAGCAATTCAAGGAAAAGACTCCTATCAAGTTCGGACCCGAGACTCATCGGTGGCCAAAAGGAAAGGGAAAGAACCTGTGGTTAGTTCTACCAAGAAGAGAAGAGCAATCATCTTGGAAGATGAAGATGATGAGGATGCTCTACCCATCTCTGCTTTTGTTTCTCAATTTGCTGCATCTATTCCAACTGTTCCAGAACATCAGTTTGCAGAAACAGAGAAAGAGAAAGAGGAAGAAGAAGAGAAGAAAGAGGAAGAAAGAGAGGAAGAGGAAGAGGAAAAAGCAGAACAAGCAGATGAACCAGAACGAATAGATTCTCCAGCAGAAAAGGAGGATTTACAACAGCTGTTGAGGAAACTCCTCAGAAAGAAGAGTTCTTTTCTCCTCCAGAAGACATGGAAACAGGGGGAGATACAGACAGAGAACATACCCCTCTTCTACTGACTTTTAGAGAAGAAGATGCACAAACAGGTGTTAGTTGATCACCTCCTGATGCTGAGGATATTCATGCTGCACAGTTTCCTGAAGGAGAGGCATCATCTCCACATACTGAACTTCCGGCTGACATTCATACTGGCTTGACTCCACCATCAGACCGAGCTGAAACAAGCACTCAGACTGACAACTCTGGAGATTTTCAAAGGCTGCTTGAGATCATCTTGGAACTCAAAGGTCAAATTTATGCCATGGGATATGAATTTCAGACCTTGCAGAATGAAAATCATGCAATGTTCATCACTCGCATGATCGGCTTAAAGATGTTCGGCGTCGATTCGGGATACCGCAAAGGGCACTACTCTCACCCAAGTACAGGAAGATTTGAGGAAGTTGGAAGACACTGTCAAGTCTATGGAGGACTTTCAACTTGTTCGCATTCCTCGAACTCCTTGATTTTTTAATGCTGACAAAAAGGGGGAGAAGACTTTGCAGATTTTCAAATGATTTTTTTTCTCAAACCAAATCTTATCTTTTATATTTTTGTTGCTATCTTGACTTTGACTTGAGTTTTTTTTTTTAAAACGTGTGCAGTTTTTGAATGTGTGCTCACTATGGCAATACTTTAAGCTTCGTAAATTAGATAAAGATAGTACTTGTCTTTTATGACTAATGAGGTTTCGGTGAATGCGGATCCGTGTACAGGGAAAGTCTCGTGTACATGATATCGTATACAGGATAACTTCTACTATCTTTTCTAATCTTTTATGATGCTTGCTTAAAAGTTGTATTGCGGGCGATAATATTCAAATCTGCGGGAAAGTTTTGTCACCATCAAAAAGGGGGAGATTGTTGGATAAATTCTCTTGAAGTATTTTGAAGTTGACAAAACGTTTTTATCAGTCTAGTCTGAAGACTTACAGACTCTACTGACAAAGTTTGAAGATCAAAGTCTGAAGCTGGCAAGACTCAAGACTTATATTTCAAAGTCTACTCACATGGACAGTTTCCAGAAAGACGTTTATTATGATATTATATGATCTTTATTCTAACGACTAGTGGATATCTTTCTACTGGATTCAGCACTAAACGATCTTACTTTCATATGGAATATGTTTAGATTCTCTAAAGATTTCGCAACTTATATTTGGAAGGATCTACTTATGGAAACCGAGATCCCGATTGTATGGGCGAGCAGGGATTGATGGGCTATCAACACTTACCTTAAAGAGCTCGAGATCTCTCTAATTGATTCTGTCCAACGGGTTGATTGGAAGAACTTCTTTGGAAGGTGCCAACGGTATTGAAGACATGAAGAAGTATATAAGAGAGATGCTCTAGTTGTTGAAGGGTGCGGATAGAAGAATTCCAAAGTCTGAATCTCCTTTTCTATTTTGCGATATCATTCTTTGAGCGTTACATGTAATCAAAAGAGAGATCATATTGTAGTAAGACCTTGAGGAAGTGTAGTAGAGTAATCTACACTTTGTGGACTCAAGAGCGTGAGACTCGTAATCACTCTTATTGATTCTTAGTGAAATCCGGCCCGGAAGGGCTGTCCGTGCGGGAGAGTGGACGTAGGCTTGGTCTAAGCCGAACCACTATAAATCTGAGTCTTGATTCTCTATCCCTAATCCTTTTATCTTTCATTACTTTCATTTGCTGCAATTGTTGGTTTTAAGTTATTTATATCTCGATCGGATTAATTTATCAAAATTGCTTTAAACACCTATTCACCCCCCTCTAGGTGCTAATTCTAGCTCTAACACAATGGTCAGTAGGGGATGGACATTCTATTCGCATCAGAGAAGACAGATGGCTATCACAAGGTGTCATTGGGGGTCAAGCAAACCAGAACGAACCTACGACAGTAGCTGAATTGATAAATGCAGAATATAGAGGTTGGAAAGAACAGGAAATCCATCAACTCTTTGATGATACCATTGCAAATGAAATTTTAGCAATTCCCCTAAGCCAACAACCACAACCAGATGAACTTATATGGAGAGGCAACAGCTCTGGGCAATATTCTGTTAAAAGTGGATATAACAGAGCACGGGAAACAGAAAGCAGAGCAGATCAGAACCGACCCTCCTGCTCATTTCAACCACCACGTACCTTATGGACTCAAATTTGGAATCTCGAAGTGCCACCCAAAGTTCGAAGCTTTCTCTGGAGTTTTTGTCAAAACGCCTTACCGACAAAGGAAAACCTGCATAAACGAACAATAACCTCAGACCCACTATGCCCGTTCTGCCGATCAAGTATTGAGACAACAGAGCATCTGTTTTTGCTATGTAAATGGACACAGAAGGTTTGGGGAGCACAAATTTTCGACAAGATCAGACCAAACAGGAGTATTAATCGCACAGACCAGTGGCTTATCTCAGCTTTCAGTAAAGAAACAACCTCACCTGATCGCGAGCTCACTGGAATGATACTGTGGAACATTTGGAAGGCGCGAAATAACTGGATCTTCCGAACAATCGTCCCCAAACCAGCGGATCTACCGAGGTCCGCTCGGGAACAACGAGTTCGTTCAGCGAGGTAAACCCAAAGCAACAACGAAGCACTCGCAAACCAGACAAACTTGCACGGTGGTGGCCTCCGGACGGGCAGGATCTGAAACTTAATGTCGACGCGGCATGGAATCCCGGTCAATTTCGTGCTCGGTGGCTGGAATCCTTCGCGATTCGACCGGAAGGGTGCTTGGAGGGCTTCGCGGCAAAGGCTAGGGTTTCTTCGGCGAATGAAGGGGAAGTGCGCCGCTTTTACACGGGCTTCGGTTCATTCGGGAGCTTCGGTTGTCGCACGTGAGAGGGTTTGGAAGCCGAACAGGAAAGTGGATTATTGAGAGTGACTGTTCAGGGGTGGTGGGCCGGGCCGGGCCGAAAGTTCATGGAATTTAAAAGAAGCAATGCGTTTATGTAGGGATATGTTAAACCAAAGCAATACCGTTTCGGTTCGTCACTATCCACGCCAAGCAAATGCAGTTGTAGATTGGATAGCACGTAACCATAATTCTCAGTCTCTCCCTAGTAATTGGTTAATTCCCCCCCCCCCCTTTCCTTTATGGAATGTTTTATGTGCAGATCTTTCTTCATCTGCGTTTTGTAAGAATCCTTCGTGATTAAGTAAAAACTCAGTTATGTTTTGACCAAAAAAAAAAACATAGTCTACAAAAATTTAGAAATCATTGTCATAGGGCATGATTAGTTTTTGTTAGAATTGACTCCATATTGATGTGCCCCACATGAACAAGAGGACAATGGCGAAATTGTAGTATTTGAATCATGGTGAGGGACATGGCACCAAAGATATTGAATATATCAACCATAATCTTGCAGTGTAATTTGTGTGTTATTATTAGAAGGACACCATTATGTGCAATTTGTTTTTTTTTTTAAACTATGTGAAGAGCTAATTGTATTTTAATTTGTTTAATTTTTTGGTAGATTTTTAATTTTTTTAATTGAATAAATTCTTTTCATTAATTTTCATCAAGTATCTTCTTTTATTATTTGACAAAAATAGTTTCATTTTTTCTGAATTATTTTTATTCGGAAAAATATAAATCAATTTCTTTGAAGAACCTGCCCCGGGTCTAGCATGTGGGCCAGCTCGACTGAGAACCTTATTGCCGTGTGGATTTCTATCTCCCCCAATTCTTTCTTTTCATAAGTAATCCATTAGTTGGAAGCGTGAATCTTCAACCGGATCTATAAAGCTTATGCGAGATATAGAATCGCCCACCCCACTACGACATTGTACAAACATTATTCTATGTTCAATAAAAGGAAGCCGTGAACATCACGATGGAAGTGCGATATGTGTCATGGACTTGAGTCAAAAAGGGCAAAGGACGTGGTGATCAAGCAAAGCGTGTTTAATTATATGGTTTGGAGCGTCATAAGAATTGACTAGGGAGACTTACTTTTAGACTTTAAAATATTTTAACATTGACGATAACATTATGATTTAATTAATACATCGGATATTCTTTCTACCAAACACGTTTTACACGAGAAAGAAAGCTCTTGGAAGTGGATAGGCCTCGGAAATCTCGCTATATCAATGCACTAAATTCAAAATCATTTTTACTATAACAAACGCCCAAGCATTATTTATTCCTCCGTCATTAGTTCTACTCACCATAGATCATTGAAACATACAATTCATACCATAATCTATAGTTTCATCCGTTAATAGCTAAGTAATTTTCAAGATAATAGTCATATGTAAATGTTAACTCCATAAAAATCATAATTTATGCCTTTATTTCTGTGAATCTTATTTATTACAACGATAATGTAAAAACTATCCTTGTGGGTTGGCTCATTAATTCAGTTTGTTGCGGAAGAAAATGATTCTAACTTCTCTTTCTTCAGTGTACGTGATGGATTTAATAAATGGGCCTAAGTTGGCCCGGCCACGATGGGCCTAAAGGCCCGGCCCACGGGAATAAGGCCCGTGGGAAGGGGAACCTATAAAAGGGATGAGAGAGAGAAAGAACGCACCTCTTGGCATTTACAACGTACGTTCTCTTTCTCTTAAAGAATTCTCTCTCTCTCTAAGGCTAAGAAGCGACGCCATCTTCCCTTCACGACGATTCTTCGACATCAGATCGAATAGGATTGATTTCTCTTCCTCAATACGGCATCGGTGTCTAATCTGTGGCCAATAAGGTACGCTCGAATCCGTGGTGTGCTTTTCGATCGGTGATACGTGACATTCCCGGGCTTATCTTCCGCATATGATTAGGGGTTCGGTTTTAGTGCCGAATCCGGTTTTCAGGGATCAGGCGATCCCAACATTGGTATCAGAGCATCGGTTCACATTTTTCCCGATCTAATTTACTATTTATGATTGATTTTCGCATAATGCTTTTCGGCCGTACGGATCATGGCCATGAATCTCGACACCCGAGCATGTTCGCCCATTTTTCCGATTTTTCGTAAGTCAAAATAAAAATCTGAAGGCATAAGGAGGAAGGCGACGTCGAGACGAGTCCGGCGACATGTCGCACGTCGCCGGACGACGCCGCACGCGCCCCCACGCGCGGCCGTAAGGCTCGCGCGTGGGCGCGACGCGCCTGACGCGCTGGTTCGTCCAGCGCGTGCAGCACATGCGCCGGTGACGAACCGGCGCATGCGAGCCGCCGGCCGGCGAACCGGCACGCGCCGGTCCACGGACCGACGCGTGGTGACATCAGCATGACGTCACCCAACGGTCGGTAACCGCCGGGGTGACGTCATCGCTGACGTCAGCACCGGCTCGTTTGGCCGAACGGTCACCGGCCGGCGACCCGACCTGACCCGCCTGGCACGCGCGCGGCACGTGCAGCTAACGTCTGCGTGACGGCATCCCACGCACGCGCGTGGCGCGTGCGGTCGGTCGGTCCGACCCGAGCGACCGGTCCGACCGCCCGACCGGTCCGATCGGTCCGACGACCCTGCCGGTTGACCGTTGACCGTGACCACCGTTGACCGTGACCTCGTTGACCGTTGACTTTAGTTGACCGTTGACCGTTGACCGTTGACCCCCAAAAAAAAAAAAGGATTTGTTTCTTTTTTTCAATTATGTCTATGTGGATTATATGTAATCCATTTTTTTTTCTGCATTTGTTGCAGGAACAATGCCTCCCCGTAAGCCGCGCGCATCTGTATGCACAATGTCAGATGAACAAAAGGAAAGGCTTACAAGGTTGATAGCTGATTTGAATGGTTATCGATGGGAGAGTGACGACATAATTGATCATGTCATAGAGGTCAACAACAAAATTCAGGAAGTCATTTGGAACGGTTGTCCCATGCCAGATATTCAGATGATGCAATTCTTTATGAACACTCTTCCACTAGACTGGCAAGGAGTGTTGAATCGCCTACGGGAGGTCAAAGCATTTACTAGCTATAAGGCGCTAGTAATGGAATTCGTAGATGAATACTATCGGGTTGGAGCCACAAAGACTGCGACCCAAGGAATGACTTCAATTGGGCCAGGACTGAATGTGCGTAGGAGAAATCCTAAGGGATATCCATCTTTTTTTCCGTGGCTGTCGAGAATGCCTGAAAATTTTACAGAGAAAAAGCAAAAGAAATTGAACCATGTGGCTGCTTTCCCTATTAGTTGTATGATGCCTCGTTTATAAATGTTATGGCTTGTCTTTATTTAATGTTCTTGGTGGACATCTTATGTAAAGTTAACTACCTGATAATTGTTGTTGTAGCAACCTATATGTTAGCCATATTATGTGAAAGCATTATTTTTTTTTATTGTATGTCAATTATCTGTTGCTTTCTGTTATTGCTGGTTGCTGTGGGTAGTTAGTTGTGGGTAGTAATAGAAGTTTTTGTAGCTTCATAGAATTGATTTTGCATATGACAATCATATTAATGATAGTTTTTAAGTTAGGATTTTGGAGGATGATTGGAAACATAGTGACCTTTTGATTTTGAAACCTTACTTAAAAATATTAATTAATATGATGGGTTTGTGCAAAATAGGTGCATAAGTGATAGGCATTAATAACTCGTGCATATATGTCTCGATGTGTTCGGATCAATGGCTTCACCACAAAGAGCATAGTTGTCGAGCCGAACAAAGGTGAAAAGCTCAAAGGTGACAACTATGAAATTTGGCAAATGAAAATTCAATATGTGCTGGAAAAGCAAAAAGCACTAAAAGCGCTTGACCATGTTATGGAAGATCTAGAGGATGTTGTGCGCCACCTTGAGCTAGCTGATCATCGCCTCAAGGCATTAGAGTAAGAAACAGATATTTTTCGTGTTGCCGTTAGCTCGAAGGGGCTTCATGCTCTAAGCGCAAGCGTATTGATTCGTTCAATATGTGGAAATGCAAGGGATCAAGTCCTTCTTGCAAGAAACCAAGAATTAACCAACAAAAGAGAGGAAAACGTCCCCATGTGAAGAATATCTCAAGGGTGAAGTGTTACAACCGTGACCAGAAGGGTCACTATGCCCGCAATTGTCGCGAGCCAAAGAAAGTACACACCCTTGGTACAATTGGGAACTTTGCATATGTGTCAAGTTCTGTATTCTTGACTGAATCTAATCCTCTGTGGACTGTGGATTCAAGAGCGACAGACCATGTAGCGAAGGATAGAGGATCCTTCGTGGAATTCCGACGAGTACCTACTGGAACTAAGTGGATCTATGTGGGAAACAACTCCAGAGCTGAAGTGAAAGGAATTGGCACATGCCAACTGAATATGCGTGATGGACGCACTTTGTTCCTTCATGATGTGTTGTATGCTCCGGAAATTCGTCGGAATTTAGTGTCTGTTTTAGTGTTGGTTAAATTAGGTTTTAATATGAACTTCCATAATAAATGTGTAGATTTGTATTTTTGTATTTGGATACAAACTACTATGGTCATGGTTATTTTCTGGATGTTTTCATTGTATTAGATATTGACTATATTAATGCAAATGTTTGTTATTCCCTTCTCACATCTCCTAATTCATATGATAATGATGTGAATGTGTGGCATGCTAGACTTGGTCATATTGGCCAACAGCATATGAATAGACTAGCCAAAGAGGGCTTGTTAGGCAATATTGAAAAAATCGATTTGCCCATCTGTAAGCATTGCCTAGAAGGGAAAACGACAAGGAACCCATTTGGAAAAGGTAAAAGAGCTGAATTTCCTCTGCACTTAATCCATTCTGATGTCTGTGGTCCAATGAATGTGAGAGGAAGGCATGGGGCTGTTTATTTCATCACTTTTATAGATGACTATACTCGATTCGGATATGTCTATTTGATTTCTCACAAATCCGAAGCAATAAGTTGTTTCAAAAGGTTTATGAACCTTGTAGAGAATCAATTAGACAAGAAAATAAAAGCTTTGAGATCCGATCGAGGTCGAGAATATTTATCTGATGAGTTCAGAAAATTATGTGATGAAAAAGGAATAGAAAGACAGTTGTCTATTCCATATACTCCTCAACAAAATGGTGTTGCGGAGAGAAGAAACAAAACCCTACTGGAAATGGTTAGGTCCATGATGGCGCATGCTAACTTACCTATCACTTTTTGGAGTGATGCGTTGTTAACTGCTGCCTATATACTTAACCGTGTGCCTTCCAAATCAGTTACTTCCACTCCATATGAGTTATGGACAGGTAGAAAACCAGACTTAAGTTTTCTTAAGCCATGGGGTTGTGCTGCCTATACACTTGAATCCTCTCACAAATTTGGGAAATTGAGTCCCGGAGGAAAGAAGAGTATTTTCATAAGATACTCGGAACACTCAAAAGGGTATGTGTTCATAGGTGAGCAGGAAAGTGGGAGTATAACTGAATTTGAATCACGGGATGTCACATTCTTAGAGGATGAATTTCCTAAAAAGGGCGAAATAGGGGAAGACAACTCCCTATTTGAAACCTCGGATCAAGATAATGATCTTGGTGGAGTTCGTCCAAGTGGGAGTAATGTGAGAAGTGATGAATTGAATTCAACTCATTCTCAATTGCAACCACATAATGAGACGACATCATCATTATCTAATCCCAGTGGGAGCATAATGGGGAATGATGTGTAAAGTGTACAAACTCCCATACGGCGAACAAGTCGCCAAAGTATTCCCCGTCGACGTTTTGACATTGAAGGGGAAACTTTTATGGTTGCTCCACAAGATGAGGATGAGCCAAGAAATATTAATGAGGCTCTGAATTGACCTAGTAAGGAAAAATGGATTCATGCAATGGAAGAGGAAATGGAGTCAATGAAATCAAATCAAGTCTGGGAACTGGTTGATCTTCTAAAAGGACGCAGAGCTATTGGGAACAAATGGGTTCTCAAAGTAAAGCGAAAGGCTGATGGCTCGATAGAAAGGCATAAGGCTCGCCTTGTGGCGAAGGGGTATAATCAACTGGAAGGAATTGATTATGAAGATACGTTTTCTCCTGTAGTGAGATTTACCTCGATTCGCATTATTCTGGCAATAGTATCTAGTATGGATCTTGAGTTACATCAGATGGATGTAAAGACTGCTTTCCTCAATGGAGAATTAGAGGAAGAAATATACATGGAACAACCTACTGGTTTCATGGTAAAAGGCCAAGAAGAAAAGGTGTGTCGACTTTTGAGGTCGATATACGGCCTTAAGCGATCATCGAGACAATGGTATATACGTTTTCATAATGCCATAATGGCATATGATTTTACAATGATTGATGAGGATCATTGTGTATATATCAAAAGATCCAAGGATCAATTTGTGATCATATCATTATATGTTGATGATATACGATTGCCGGAAGCAATATGGAGTTTGTTCATACTGTCAAGAGTTGGTAGTCTTCCAACTTTGAGATGCGGGATATGGGTGAGGCTGCATACATTCTTGGAGTTAAGATTTCAAGAGATCGTTCGAAGAGATCGTTGTCTCTTTCGCAAGAAACATATATAAATAAAGTTCTTGAACGATTTCGTATGCAAGATTGTAAACCCATAGACACTCCTATTGCGAAAGGTGAAAGATTGAGCCATAGACTGTGTTCGAGGACTCCACAAGAAAAGGAACAAATGAAACATGTTCCTTATGCTAGTGCAGTTGGGAGCTTGATGTACGCTATGATGTGTACAAGACCCGACATATGTTTTGCAGTTGGAATGGTGAGTAGATACCAATCCAATCCAGGTCCAGCACATTGGAAAGCCGTTAAGAGAATACTGAGGTATCTAAAAGGAACTGCTGATTATACGATGAGTTATCAAGGAAATGATCTACGACTCAAAGGCTATTCTGAGATTGATTAGGGAGGAGGTTTAGACAAAAGGATATCTACCTATAGGTTTGTTTTCTTATTGAATAATGGCACCATTTGTTGGAGCAGTAAGAAACAAACGTGTATAGCCTTGTCTACGATGGAAGCTGAGTTCGTGGCATTATCAGCAATAATATAAGAATGAGTTTGGCTTAAGAGATTTTTTGGATCACTTAGGTGTTATTGAGAAAGCTACAAATCAATTATTAGTTAATTGTGATGCCCAAGCAGCTATAGCATACACTAAAGATCCAAAATATCATGGCAAGACCAAACATATAGATACCAAGTATAACTTTGTAAAAGATATGGTTGCACGAAAGGATGTGAACTTGCAGTACATATCTACGCATAGAATGGTAGCAGATCCTATGACAAAACCAATACCTAGAGATGTGTTTTGTGGTCATGTAAAATCTCTAGGATTGCGTAGAGTCTGATGTACTAGATTGTAATTTCCCTGAGTTGTTCACATGTATGAACTATTGTTGTTTCATTATTAATGCCTATGTATCTTTTGTTTGATCTTTATGCATCTTAATGCTTTGTGCATTAGATTATGTTGAGAAAGTATGTCGGACAAATAAGAGATTAGCCCTCTCACACGGGTAATCGCCTCTATTTACTATGTGATAAATAGAGATGAGACGGTTTTTAAGCTTATTATATAGGTGATAATCGAGAGCTCAAGCTTAAAATATGTATGTCGCCTTAACTGAGTGTTAAGATGAGGACATAGTACTTACGATGTCCGAAAGTAAAATAACCCACACATTTTACTTTATCCGTCTAAGATGCCGATGTGAGTTCGATGAATTTTGTGAATGAGTAAATACGTGAACTCAAGTTAGACATTGGGTATGTCTGAACTATCATCTGTACGGTATTGATTGTGTAGACATACGCTCCATGGGAAAGGAGTTAATACCGTAATACGTATGCATGAGACGACCTATAAGAGTGACAAAAGTTTGATCTCAACTTTTATGACGTGTGAGACTCTTGAGGAAAAGAGTTCCTCAATTTTTAGTGCCCTCATGACTCTTACTTATTCTCAAGATTTCTATTTAGTGTTTGCTATCTTAGAATGTTGCCAATGGTCATGAGATGATTCGATCTAATGGGACATTTCTAGAAAAGCAAGTTGAACTGAAATTGAGAGTTTGAAGGAAAGAGGAAGATCGGATTTGTAGAATCACATTGTGGTTTTGTATTCACAGGTCGACCAATTATGACTGTCTTTGGGATAATCATAATTGTGAATACAATAAATATATCATTGTTCAAATGAGATTAAAGAAAGATATAAATGTGATCGATCGATCTAGGGTACTGCATACTAAATTTACTCGGAAAGTGATGCCCATTATGAGCTGCTATATATTCCTAACAGATGTATGGCAACGAGCTCTCAAAGTATCTTTGGTTGCACGGATTATTCACCGTATGAATGTTGAAAGAGAAAAAGAGGATTTTCAGTTGATGGGCCTAAGTTGGGCCTATCCGCCCATGTTGGTTTTGGTCCACCATGTGCGAGTGGGAGATGATGGATTTAATAAATGGGCCTAAGTTGGCCCGGCCACGATGGGCCTAAAGGCCCGGCCCACAGGAATAAGGCCCGTGGGAAGGGGAACCTATAAAAGGGATGAGAGAGAGAAAGAACGCACCTCTTGGCATTTACAACGTACGTTCTCTTTCTCTTAAAGAATTCTCTCTCTCTCTCTCTCTAAGGCTAAGAAGCGACGCCATCTTCCCTTCACGACGATTCTTCGACATCGGATCGAATAGGATTGATTTCTCTTCCTCAATACGGCATCGGTGTCTAATCTGTGGCCAATAAGGTACGCTCGAATCCGTGGTGTGCTTTTCGATCGGTGATACGTGACATTCCCGGGCTTATCTTCCGCATATGATTAGGGGTTCGGTTTAATATTTTTTATTTAATCAATCAATGATATAACATGTCAACTGCCATTCATATAGAAATATGATGATATAATATCATATTCAGATTATAAATGTATTTTTTTTATAATTTCGCACCAAATAGTACAAAGTTTGGCAATTTTGGTCCCCCCCAAACTAATTGGGTGGGTAAATTGAAATTGGGTAAAATTTCAATTAATGATATAAAGTGGACAATATTTTAAATAAGGATCCGAAATGGTTAAATCAATCTCAAATAATGACTTAAACTTGCCAACTGGCCAAATATTTACCGGCTGGCGAGCATGAGACATTTATGGTGCTGGAGTACAGGTAATTTTATCCCAAAAAAGAATATGGATAAAAACTAACAAACCCTAAAACAAAAACCAAAAACAAAACGAAAAACGAAAAACGAAAAAGCCAAATTCTAAGGGTAGACACAAAGCCACAATAAGACGCCATAGGTTCTCTAGGACCTAAGAACATATATTGCTTTAATCATGGGATAATGGTCTTGATTCACCAACAAAAGGGGTCACTATAAAATATTCTGCGGGTCATTTTCTGATCACTGTCCACCATGACTTCCCAAACGATAACTCCAACTTTCTAAGTCATGCCTTCTAAGACCCACCAAACAATCCACCGATCAAAATCATGGAAAAATTATCCAAAAAGCCCTAAACTTATTACACTTTTACCAATTCAATTGTAAACCTTTCAATTTTGACAATCCAGTCCTAAACCTTCTTTTTTTTTTTACATTTTTCCAATTAAGTAAATCCGGCCAATTTTGGACGGAAATTGCCAACGTGAACGACCGACGCCGATGTGGTATTTTTTTAATAATATTTTGAATTTTTATGATTTTTTATAGCTTTTTTTGCTTTTTTTTTATAAAGGTTTTTGGATCTTTGGCTGCCAAGGGTCGTCGGCCAACCCTCGCCGGCCACAAGCGAGGGCGTCGTGGCCCTCACCCAGAGCTAGCAAGGGTAGGTCAGTGAGGGTCAGTGAGCAACCCTTGTCGCCAAAGCTCCAAAAACCTTTTAAAAAAAGCAGAAAAAGAAAAAATCTTTAAAAAAATTCAATATAATAATAAAATATTATTTAAAAAGTGCCATGTCAGCGCCAGCCATCCACGTCAGCAATAGATTTACTGATAGATGCATTTCGGCGCCTCTTGAGGCACAAGGATCTTCAACTAGTGGCGATTGGTTATGAGTGTATGAATGCATTATGAGCTTTTTCTCTTTGATGTGGAACTCGGGGGCCCGGAAACTGCTATAGGGGGGAATGAACCATGAAAGTAAACATTGGCCGGCGCCAAAGCTATCCTAATTTCATTTTCTGTAGTTTAAAAATTAGAGCAATCCATCGTTCTGGCATGCTTAGGCAAATCTATTTTCATCGAAAGAGAACAAGTGTTGTGTGTTCTGAGTAATAGGAGAAGAAATTATGGGGAGAGAGAGGGAGAGAGAGATTTTACTCACTACAAGATCGGTGGGCACGTTTATTCTTTTATTGAGATTGGCGTATCCAATATACGCCGAAGGTATTATTTATCATATAAAACATTTATTAATAGAAGTTTAAAGAACATTTGTCTATTTGATACATATTGTTCTACGTTGTCATTTTACGCAGCAAAAAAGTCATATCAAGAAAACATAAAAACTGGGATATCTTGAACCATTCATATCTGGATTGCTTTTCTTCAAAAACTTAAAATGTGTGGAATATTCAGATTTCTTTTATCGATAGGAGACAACATTAAACTTGCTTTGGATTTGTCCTCGCGCTAAGCATGAGACAACAATCAGCTGTTCATTAGATAGTGTCGACATATTTCTTACGTCGACCATGCCTTCCTATCTAGGGTTGCTGTTAGTATTAAGTTGAATATGTGATGTAACTGAAAAATTTCCTAAAGATTACTTCCTTGGTCTGTCCCATTAGCGTTCTACATGTACATTGAAGAAATTGTTCGGCAAAGATGCCAAATTAATTTGCAGTCAAGGTCCCTGTTGAATCTTCAAGTTGTAGTTTACACACAGCACCTGTTATTGAAATTTTCAGGAGATGGTAAAAATCGTTATTCATTTTCCAGTCCAAAAAATGATACAATAAAAGTTATGTTGCCATGTGCGTAATGCATTGGCTCGTGATTCTTCTGAATTTATTGCAAAGGCGCTTAATCCCTTGGCCGCAGGAGAAATTTCTAAAAGAAAGTTTAACCCAAAGTTGAAGTATCTAAAAAATTTTGTTATACTAAAGTTGCATTATAACTTATTGTTGATTTATTATTTAAATTTGAAAAGATCGTACTAATAATTTTAACCCGCCCACACAAAAGGAAATAAGAAAGGATGGTAAGTTTGCATAATAATTTCTTCTTCTACAAGAGTTCATTTTTATGGATGTATTCTTAATTAATAACTATCATTTCTTGGACCATTGCGGTGGCGGTTTTTGGTTGGAAAAAGTACCAAAAAAGTTATAAACCTATTGAGACCTAAACATTTTCACATTAGTACCAATTAAGTTCATCCAACCAATATACGTCGGGAATCGCTAACATGGATACCGTCATTTTACATGGCACAACTGGTGCTAACGTGATTATTTTATCTAACGTTTAATTTTTTTCGATTTTTTTATTAATTTTTTCCTTTTTTTTTTTCCCTTCTCTTTTCCTTCATTTCTTTTTTCCCTTTTCTTTCTTTCTTCCTCATCTTCCTTCACTCACCTCCGATCGGTGGAGGTCGCCGGCTACCGGCTAGGGCGAGTGCCAGGACGCCCTCACTGGCCACAAGCAGACTAGCCCTCGCTAGCCTTTGGCAAGGTCTAGGGAGGGCTTGGCGAGGCCGCCCCTCGCCAAATCTAACAAGGGGACACTCGCCTAACCTTCGCTAGAGGTCAGCGAGGATTGACGAGCACTGGGAAGCCCTCATTGGCCTAGCCTCAACGAGGCCCCTCGCCAGCACCAGAGATCGACGAGGGCTGGCGAGGGTTGGCCTTACTTGGATGAGGCCCCTCAACATTTGAGCGAGGCCAGTCTTGCCGTAGGGTCCCCTTGCCAGATCTAGCGAGGGACCTCATCCAGGCAAGGCTGACCCTTGCTAAAGCCCTGTTGGCCCTTGCTAGCCTCTAACGAGGCTGGGTGAAGGTCCCCTCACTGGATCTAGCGAGGGGCGGCCTTGCCTAGCCCTCGCCAAAGGCCGACAAGGGCCGGTCCGCTTGTGGCCGATGAGGGTGTCTTGACCCTCGCCCACGCCAACAATCGACGACCACCACCAGTCGGAGGTGGGTGAAGGAAGAGGAAGAAAGGGGAAAAAAAGGAAAGAAAAAGGAAAATATCAATTAAAAAATCAAAAATATTAAAAATTATATAAAAATATCTATGTTAAGACTAGTGCATACACAAAGCGACGACGATTATCCATGCCAAGAATTTCCAAAGATAAATTATCCGGATGTACTCAATTGGTATCGATGTAAAATGTTTAGGTTGGTCTGATTGAAAAGTTTATGATTGAATTAATATTCATGCAATAGATTTATGATTTTTTTGGTACTTTTCCCTATATTCAAATTATGTGGAAGGTACTATTATCATGTAAATTGCTATGAGCTACTTGTCAAATTGCACTTGTTCTCTAAATTGTCACCAGTTGGGTTCCTCATCTATGCTTATATCTCTGGAAAATCAATATATGTATGATTAGCACATAATCTACACTTATCATAGTAAATATTAGTATCAAGAATAGTTTTGAAATCATCAAAATTCCATAGGGATATTTTCCAAACAAGAGGCGTCGCCATGGATCAGTGGAGCCGTGCTTGAATTTTATAATAGCTTCGCTCTCTCTACCAACACCACTTACAGTGGTAAAAGCTTTGGAATGACCAAATTCGATTGCTTGAATTACAAAGATTGCCAATAAGAGGATAGACACAAAGCCATTACAAGATGCCATAGGTGCTATAGGACCTGAGGATAAGTATTGCTTGAGTGGCGTAGATAATGGTCTCACGTCACCATCAAAAAGGGTCACTACAAAACATTATGTAGGTCATTTTCTGATCACCGTCCACAGTGACTTCCTAAAGGACGGCTCCAACTTTTTAAGTCATGCCTTCCAAGACCTGCCAAATGTCAACCCAACAATATCAAGCCAAAATAAATATCATCCTTTATCTGGAATAACGATCAAAGAAGAACCACTAACAATGGAGAAGAAAGGGGATGGTAACGACACTATACAATGACGAAGAACGAGGGATGGTAACGACACCATGTACCCATAAGATTATATGATTGGTGTCTGATCTCTAAAAATTTGTAATTTTCCGGAATTATTTTCTCTAATAATGTGGAATAGCATAAGAGAGGCTTAGGCCTTATAAGGAAACAAACATGCATGCACAAATCAACGCTCCGCCGAGAGTTTATCCATTCAATTTCCTTGTATTTTCGCTTCCTTCTACATTTTAATTCCTATAATTTCCTTTTAATATTTTTTCATTTCAATATCCTTTAATTTTCTCCTCAATTTGCGTTTCATGGCATTTAGATTTGCAGATTCATCACTACATCCATGTCTCATTCACACAATTTGTGCTCGAGTGTGGAAACATGGAGCAATCTCGGTCGTTCTCCAATCGTCTAAAGCTCGGATTGGCTTATACTTCGTTGATTTCGTCAACACTTATTTTGGCACGCCAGAGAGAGAGAGAGAGAGATTTTCCTTACTACTGATTTGGTGGCCATGCACATTCTTTTATTGAGAATAACATATTCAGGTTAAGTGAAAGGTACTATTACCATATAAGATATCTATTACATATAAGTTTATATAACATATCACTATTTCTTACATAGAAGATATTGTTCTATTTTTTAATTTTACATAGCAATTATCATGGCAATAAGAAATTTAGTTTGCACGGTTAATGTCTACCTATATGACAACATCATCTACACTATTGATAAAGTAAAAAGGACTTCATAATTTTATGGGATCTCAATCATTTTATTTGTTCCTCAACTATCCTCATATATATATCCAAAGACAAATACGTAAATATATGATTTTATGCCATCTCTTATATATTTCAAAATTTGAATTCAAATCTTTTCAACCCTACAATAACCTTCCAAAAGAATTTCAAATAATCTTCAAAAAAGCTCTCCTTAAATATGTACAATGTGTGCATTTTTTTTCTTTTGGTCAATTCCAATGCAATGTGTATTTCTTTCAATTTCGAGTATTCATTTTTTTTTATATAATGATTTTGCTTAATCTTTCAAATATCACTTTCTTGCACACAATTTACACGTGCTCATTTCCTAGTTTCATATATACAAAAGAATGGCGTAAGGAAAGGAACAAGAACTCATCATCGCATGGTGTCCGTTCCATTCTCAGAGCCCAACTTGCAATTCGAGTACAGCGAGCTTAGTCAAATTGCACTTGTCAAATTACACTTGTTCTCCGAATTGTCACTATTTGGGTTCCTCGTCTTTGCTGATTATTTAGTAAACATCAATATATGCATCATTATCACAACATTTGCATATATCATGGTAGATATTAATACCAAAGTTAGTTTTTGAATCATCAAAATTCCATAGAGATGTTTTCCAAATAAGAGACGTCGCCGTGGATCAATGAGGCCATGCTTCCCTCTTCCCTCTTTGTACGAGGTCAAAGCTTTGGAATGACTGAATTCGTTTACTTGAATTACAAAGATTGCCAATAAGAGAATAGACACAAAGCCATCACAAGATGCCATTGGTTCTATAGGACCTGAGAACTAGTTTTGCTTGAATAGCGTAGATGATGGTCTTGATTCCCCATCAAAAAGGGTCACTACAAAACATTCTACAAGTCATTTTCCAACCGCTGTCCGCCATGACTTCCTAAAGGACGACTCCAACTTTCCAAGTCGTGCCTTCCAAGACCCGCCACACGGTCAACCCAACGATTCCAACTTTCCAAGTCGTGCCTTCGAAGACCCGCCAGACGGTCAACCCAACAACTCCAACTTTCCAAGTCGTGCCTTCCAAGACCCGCAAAACGGTCAACCCGTCAAAATCAAGCCAAAATAAAATATCATCCTTTATCTGGAATAACGATCAAAGGAGACCACAAACGATGGAGAAGAAAGGGGGATGGTTACGACAACTATACAATGAAGAAGAAAGAGGGATGGTGATGACACTTCGTACCTACAAGGCTATAAGACTCTGTATAGTCATTGTATGATCTCCAGAAATTTGTTATTTCCAAAAAAAAAATTCCAATAATTCGGGACAGCATAAAAGAGGCTTAGGCATTATAAGGAAACAGACACACATGCACAGATCAACACTCCGCGGGTAGTTTATCCATTCAATTTCCTTGTATTTTCGCTTCCTTCTCCATTATAATTCATATAATTTCCTTTTAATATATTTTCATTTCAATATTCTTCAATTTCTTCACAATTGACATTTTATGGCATTTAAGATTTGCAGATTCGTCACTTCATCCATGTCTCATTCACGCACGCAATCTCGATCGTTCTCCAATCATCTAAAGCTCGGATTGGCTTATATTTGGTTGATTTTTGTCAACACTCGTTTTTGCATGCCAGGGGGGAGGGGCGGGGGCAGAGAGAGAGAGATTTTACTTACTACTAGTTTGGTGGGCGCGCACATTCTTTTATTGAAAGGTACTATTATCATATAAGACATTTATTACGTAGAAATTTATATAACATGCCACCATTTCTTACATAGAAGATATTGTTCTATGTTTTAATTTTACACGGCCATTATGATGGCAATAAGAAATTTAGTTTGCACGGGTTAATGTCTACTTACATGACAACATCATCTATACTATTGATAAAGTAAAGAGGACTTCTTACTTTTTTGAAATCTCAATCATTTTATTTGTTTCCCAACTATCCTCAATTACATATTTTAAAAATATATATATATCCAATGATAAATACATAAATATATAATTTTATGCCATCTCTCATGTATTTCAAATTTCGAATTTGAATCATTTCTACCCTACAATAACCTTCCAAAAGAATTTCAATAATTTTTAAATAGCGTTCTCTTTACATATGTACATATGTGTACGTTGCTTGTATTTTTTTTCTTTTGCTCAATTCTTATGCAATGTGTAGTTCTCTCAATTTCGTGTATTCTAATACTTTTCTATAAAATGGTTTTGCTTAATCTTTCAAATATCGCTTTCTTGCATACACGTCACTCGTGGGGGCTCGTTTTCTAGTTTCATATAAACAAAAGAATGGCGTAAGGGAAGGAACACGGTGTCTCTTCCATTCTCTCGGAGCCCTACTTGCAATTCGAGTATAACGAGCTTAGTTCAGCCCAACATCATCCTCGTACGTCGAAATTGTCAATCAAAGTTAGCAAAATGCCCTCTCGATTCCACATCCTTGGGCTTTTGGTGGACTTGGATTTTATCGAACCGAAAACATCTGCACCATATTCACATGTATCGTTCTGAGCCGGAGTTTATAAGTCGATTGGCTGGAGCTCCACTAAGCCCGGTCTTGATAACACTTGGCGTGCAATCAAGAGTGACACGTCACGCCTTACGTGATTCACCCGACTCAACCCTCATTTATTTTTCATTAGTTTTCATTATAATCCATATCCCTATTTGTCCCACTCTAAGTGGGTTTGGTTTGAATTGGTTAAGCGAATTTGTTTTTTGATATATTTCATCTCTTTTATCCTTTTTAATACTTTCTTTTAAAATGAAATGCTATACACTTTACATATTTTACCTACATACATTTGATGCTAACGCTAAAATTATTTTGCGCTTGTATAACCATTTGAATTTTTTATAAGAGATCTTTTGACATTGTACTTTAAATTTTAAAGTTGGACTAGACAATTAATTGTGGGGACACTTCAATTTTCCTCTTGCCAAGTTACTCTTTCTTGTTGTCCTTAAGGGGTGCATGACAAAATTTCTGTTCCGAAATAGTTTCGAACAAATAGATTTTTCTATTTCTATTTCTGAAGAGTTTCTAAGCAAAAATAACCGTTTGATAACGACGCAAAATTTCTACTCTAAAAATAGAAATTCGTTGATAACGACACAAAATTTCTTCCTTTCGAACGGCGGCGGCGGCGACCGGCGACCTTTAATATAAAAAATAAAAATAAAAATGATTTATTAACAAAAACAAATAAATAAATCATAAAAAATAAAATAAGAATATCATTTTATTTTAAAATAAAAATATCCTTAAAAATAAATTTATTTTATTTATTCTATTTTATTTTATTTTACGAATAAATTTATTTTAAAATGAATAAAAAAAAAAAAAAATATTTGGCAAAATACTCAAGACAAATAAAAATAAATTTATTTTAATAAAAATAATTTATTTTTATTTATCATAAATAAATTATTTTTAATAAATTTATTTTTAATAAACTAAAAATAAAATGATAAATAAAAATAATTTATTTATTTTTAATCTATTTTAATAAATTTATTTTTATTTTTAAATGAATAAAATGAATATATTTATTTTTAATAAAATGATATTTAATTAAATTTATTTTTAATAAATAAATTTATTTCGATTAAATTTATTTATTAAAAATAAAAATAATATTTATAATAAAAATAAAAAATAAAAATGAATAAATTATATTTTTATAATAATTTTTATTTTTATTTATTCATTTTTAAGGAGTTTTTAAATTTATTCGTAAAAATAAAAATAAATATCATTTTATTTATTTGAATAAATTTCATTTTAAAATTAGGGTTGGGAGAAATAGAAATTGATTTCTCCTCCATTTCAATTTCTGGAATAGAAACTTATTCCAGAAATAGAAAATTTGATAAGCGTTATCAAACAAGTTTCTATTCCAGAAATTGGTCTGAAATAGAAAAATCATTTTTGGAACAGAAATTTTGGTTATCATGCACCCCCTAAGTTTCCATTTCACATGTAATTTAAGAATAAGCCGATAAATTTAACTAATACATACATTAATAGCCATGGCTATACAAAGTAGCACCTATCAAGATCTCGCAAAAAAAAAAAAAATCAACCCATATGCATATGAATATATATTTAAATTAATCAGTTGAGAGATAGAAAAAATTCAAAGATGTGAACTATTTAGGAAAGAAATTTAAATGGTTGTCAGATATTTTAGAAAGTAAAATATTTGTGGGATAAGCTGGCTCTTAATTGACTGTATTACGATTATATCAATTTTTTTATAACACGTTATCATAGAATATACTAGCAACAAGCATGGGCTTTTCAAAGAATTCTAGGAAAGTTTGTTGAAATAGGACATGCTATAGGATAGACTTATCATCATTCTCGTGGTATTATTTATTTAAAATTTTATCTTACGTGAATGATCACTTAGTTAATAAATTCTGAAGATAATACTGTATTTTGATATGCAGATACGTTATAAGTGAAGTATCTCATTTTTATGATGTCCCAAGGGAAAGCGCCGAATCTTCCATAGTTGGTTGACATAGAATGATGGGTTATTGGATTGCATCGATTGGCCTTTACTGCTTTCTCATTATTTCGAAGGGGCTACTTAGAATGGCCGTTGGGCTTGAGTTGTCTCATTAATCCAACTTGTGCCAGTCAATCGAATAATACTTACTACAAATGACAGACTACATGATGCCATCGATCCAACCAAATGTTTTAGCATTTTGGGATTTCCAAACATACGGCGAGAAGGATGATAACTTGACATATTTGGACGTCACATGAGGATTGAGCGTCCTCACATTTGACACTCTCTCTACAATTTTCCTATGAATGTCCATGTTTTCTTAAAATTATGCTTACGATTACGACTCTCTCCGCTACTATAAAATCTCGACTTATACTTTATAATAAAAGATTATGATAACCAACAAAGAATGCACCAACCACCAAGAGTATCCCAAGCCCATTTTTGATCAGTCGCGGAATGAGCATGAGACAAAATAAACAATCTGTGACCAATAGTCGGAGCATGCAACCTAGCTATAATCCCATGTTCAGAGAAACTCTACAAACATGTATTCAAATCCAGTCTTATTAGTCCAATTAGCCTAAGACATCACGTGCTTGGGGCTTATAAAGTCTTTGCTCAACACCAATTTGATCCCCCGCACCATCAAATACAAATCAATTTACATTTGGTATATCCACTTAAAATTTAATTCATGCTTATCAGGTCTATAAAGTCGATGAAGAATTTTATTAGTCCAGAATTTATCTATGTAAAATGAGCTTTCTTGTCATAGATAACTAGATGATGCTCTATTGTCAAATCTGCATACCACGTGTTGTCAGTATTACTTAATATTTTAACTTAAGATCGGGATTAAGTGGAAGAATGAAGCTGCATCCATGGACACTCTCCGGGACCCTTCGTGTTGTGTTCGACACTCCGACACGTGTCCAACGCTCTGACACATGTCCAACTGCTTTCGACACGCTCCGACATGCGAGTCAGAAATTCCGACATGTGACTCCAACACGCATAAGATTATTTTTACAAATTTCCAAAACTTCTAGGGTCTAAATATAAATATATGAAAAAAAATAAAAACAAATAATAAAAGCTAAAACAAATTTCCAATACTCGTTTGAAGATGTTGGTGTGCTTGAAGTTGCAAATTTTTCACTTGATGGCCAGAGGTAGAGTTTTTTTTTTTTTTTTTTTTTTTTTTTTTTTTCAAAGAAGTGGATAATGTGGATGAATGATTTTTTTTTTTTTTATATTTGATGATGAAATATTGATTTTTTTCTTATTGTTAAATTTTAAATTTAATAGTGGAACGTGGATTACTTGTTTTTTCCTTTAAGTTTTATGGATTATTACAATGAAATGTAGTTGAATTTGTCAAATTAAAACAATGAATGGTATTAACAAATGTAGGATTAATGTTTTTAGTATAGATTAATTCTATGCTCTTTTTATTATTTATTTATTTATTCATTCATTTATTTAATATATAACATGTCGGAACGTGTCGAAATTTTCTACATTTGAGAAATGACGTGTCGGCGTGTCGTGTCGTGTCATGTCGCGTGTCGCGTGTCCGTGTCGGTGCAACCTCGGCTGCATCTCTCTTTCTCATGCTTGCAATAAATTTTTTTTTTTTTTTTTTTTAGTGGGCTTTGGACCACCTAACGTGGCCCACTTTGACTTGCTTCCTAGGGCAAGTGGAGGCGAGGCCCACGATGCTTATGTGGGCATACGTGCACGCAAAAGACAGCGATGATGATGTAGCTATTAATTTACAAATTTTCCCTCTAATAGAATATTCATAAAGTAACTCGTCGACAATTTGTTTGGGGAGAAAAAAAATCGTAATTCCTTAAAAGTAGGGATTTTTTATATAATTGAAGAAAATTGTCTAATTAGTTATAAATATATTATACGGATGTTAATTTAGTCTTAAATCTTCATATAAAATTTCAATGTAATCATTCCAATTAATTTTCACCAGTGACGCAGCAGTGTACCACGTACGACAAGTGGCGATGATTGGACTATCACGTCAGCAATTTCCGATCAAAATTGATTGAAAAAAATTTGAAATTTCACACAAAGATTTAAGACTAAAATTAAAAAATTTAGGACCTAATTGATATGAGTACAATAGGTTTATAATCGATTGGATAATTTTTCTTTATAATTGTATGTATTATAGTATTTCCCATATTTTCACATTTAAGTGTGCCACTTTTTGGTAGCATTGGAATCAGAAACTTAATGTTACATAATTAGAGTAATTCATATATAGCTGGCTCGTCATATGATTTCGATTGCTTGGTATTTGTTGATTGGTGTGTGATGGGTAGCTCCACATGACTTCCCCTTGATTGGACATGGAAGGTAAAACAAGTGATATGATATGTTCTCAACGTTAGAGATATCGATTTATCTACATAGCCTGATGGACTTGATTCAGACGTAATATACAAAAGAGTCTTTAACAAATCACTTATTGCATTCCCCACTTTATAATCAAGCGTACGATGCAAGTCAATCGGTTTGAACTCGTTTTAAGCCTATGACGTCTCTCAAGTTTTGCTCCAGGTCTCTTGGTTGACCTTTTACGGACGGAGCATTTGACTTTCACCAGCTCTCCCTCTCGAAGCATTCCAAATTCAAACTATTAAATGTAAAGTATCAAGTGTTTTTTTTTTTTTGGTAAGGGAGTAAAGTATCAAGTGTTGTGACATACTTTTGATCAAAATTAGGATAAAAGCTATCAAAAACCCTAAACTATATCCACTATGATATATTTACTCTAAACTTTTATTTGTCACACCAAAAGACCCAAACTTATACCTATATGACTGTTGACACCTAAATTTTGGCGGCCATTTAGTCATTAGAGATTAATTTTAAATATTATAATTCATTTGCATAGCATTAATTTTAGGTACGTTTATTTTTAATTTACATGTTTTGCATTTTTTATTTTTAGGACGGCGGATGGGTCGAATTAATTGTTTTTGAGTTTAAATTAATAGGCCGGACTAAGCCCATGAAACGAGCAAAATTGGCCCGAGCCCGTTTTCTTTTAATGACAAAAATTACCTAAATCGAGATTTGATATGATATTGCGGTGGTTTTTCGAATTTAAGATAATCGGGTTGCAATCTTATCTTTAGTCTTTAGGTGATAAAATCATTGAAAATATTAAAGAGATAAGGAAAATAAAAAATATTTTTTGTGATCAAAAGGATATCGGCAATCAAGAGGTTATGGGCAATCTTTTTGACATATAAGATATTTGCAAAAAAAGATTTCATTTGGTTTTTGCTTATAAAAGGAGTGTGCGAAGTTCTTGTTTTGGGGGGCTTCTTTGTTCGGATTATTAGGGCTCTCTCTCTCCTTTCAAAAAAGAAAAAAAAAGGGCAAAAACACAAAAGAGAAGAAGCAGGGATCCGGGCGTGGAGAAGAAGAAAGCAAAGAGAAGAAAAGTCAGAACCAAAAAGTGAAAAGTACAAGGGAAAAGAAAGAAAGTGACGTGAGAACAAAAAAATTGTGCACTGTTCATCTTCTTCTTCGTGGGTTTCTCCTTCGCAAAGACCCACGCCGCTCCGGAGCCACCTGAGATCCCTGCGCCCACTACCGCACCCCCGTGCCGAGCCTGCGCCTGCTACCAGAAGCCGAAGCCCGCCGCGCCTGAGCCCCGCTTCGCCAGCCACCTCCACGACCCAGCCTGCAGCAGCCCGAGAACCCGAGCCGCTCCGCCTCTGCGCTCCTCTCGCACCCAGGAGCTCCGCCCGTCGCACCAGCAACTAACGCCGGAGTCCCCCAGCCGCTCCGCCGTGCCGCCAAGAGACCGCCGCGCAGCCCCTACAGCACCTTCATCCGCAACCGCGCCTAGCTCCGCCCACAAAGCCGCGCCGATCGCCGCCCCGAGGCCAGCCGCGATCGCCACGAAGCCACGCCGATCCGCCTTGCCACCGCCCGAGCCGCCGCCGCCGATTTACCCTTGCCGGAGCCCTTCGCCGGATTGTCCAGCCCTGTCCTTGGAGACCCACACCCGCGAGCACGAGTCGTGCGTGGGAAGGAAAGGAGGAAAAGACAAACAAAAAAAAGAAGGGACATTAGGTAGTTTTTTATTTATTTATTTTTTTACTTTTACTTACTTTCTTTATAGTTTTGTTTATTTTATTCTTTCTATTTGCTAGGTTATGTTTTGGGTTATGTTATTTGATAGTTTTTTCTTTTTAGTCTAGGAATTTAAATTGTGATAATGGATGTAATATTCGTAAAATCTTTTAGGCATTATCTTTAAGGTGTTGCCTAAAATTATGTAATTATTAATTTGGTCCGTAAGACGTCGAATCATTTTTTTTTATTACATTAATTTTTGGGCATTTTGATGATATTTAAGTTGTTAAATCATTATAGTTATTAATTTGATCCGTAAGATTTTGGATTAGATTTTTAATTATTTTGATTTCTTGCCGTGATGTTCGGGGTTAAAAATATTCGTTAATTTGACCCGTGAGATAACGGGTTATTTTTTCGTTTATTTAATCCTTTATTTTGTTGAATATATTGCTTGTTAGATTTAATGCTTGTTTTAGAAAATCACTAAGAAAAATCAAAAGATGTTTGAATTAGGATTTCAATTGATTTTAGAATATTTCTGGTTATTTTGCATATCTAGAATAGGGATTTTATTTCGAATTTAGAAAACACAAAAAAAAAAAAAAAAAAATGCATTCATTTAGGTTGTTAGTTTTCTTTTTATTTGAATTGCACGTTTAATTGTGTGTTAGTTTTAATTTCGAATTTCATAAAGAAAAGCAAAAAAAATCATTGTGCATATTAGGTTAGAATTACATGTTTCATCTTTAATTTAGATCATCTTTTTAGATAAATTGCATGTTAGATTAAGATAATGTCTTAATTTAAATTAGGATTTAATATGATCTAATCCTTAGTTTAAATTAGATAGAATTTTAATCTAGCTAGATCATTTTTGCATTCGAATTTCATGAAAGAAAATATAAAATTTGTCTTTGCATAACTTAATTTCAATTTTTAGGATAGATTGCATTTTAAAAAATAGAAACATTAAATGCACGTCATTTAGTTTATTTAAGTTCATTTAATTAGAACTTTCTTGTCATTAGACTAAGTCATTTAATAAATGTCACGTGACATATAGCTTGCATATTAAATTGCATGAAGCATGTCATTTTAGTTTAAATAATTTGGTATGTCATTGCATCGCATTGCATGTCATTATAATTAGATCATTTAGATTGCATTTAATTATTGCATTTCTTCATGTCATATAGTTTAGATCATGTCGTCACGTCATATTAGATTATTAATATGCATTGCATGATTTTTTTTACTAAATAAAGTGAAAACAAAAAAAATTGAAATTGCGTGTTAATTAGAAATCATATCTAAGATTATCTATATGAATTCTGATTTAACATTGTAGATGTTTTCGTTGGTTTAAGGTATGCTTTTTGCATTATTTAAATTGCTTTCTTGATGTGTTAAATTGGTGGTATGCGCACATGTATGATCACCTCAAACACGCTGCCTGCAAAACATTTTTTTAGAAATGGTACCGAAAGGGCACTAGGATAGTCTAGTGTAACCAAGTCCCCGTACCCAAAATCTTTGGTTCGTAGAAGTAAGATAATCCTCTCGTTATTTTACTTAGGTGCCCTAAACTGATTAGTGGCGACTTCTAGATAATAAGCTTTTGCATGTTAAAACCCTAAGTCGTGATTTGGTATGGGCTTGGGAGAGTCCGAGCTAAGCTTAAAGGCTTAGTAGTCCATCAACCTAGTTTTAGGTGGCAAACCCGAAAAATTGGGTCGCGACAATGACACATTGAGAAAATTATTTAAAAAGCCCTAAACTTATTCAGTCTTAATCCTTTTAATTTTGTCAATTCAAATTTAAATATTTTCACATTTTATCAATTGAGTCTATTTAGTCAATTTTGGCCGAAATTTGCTGGTGTAGACATTGGCCATCTTATGTTATAAGGCCAATGCTAACATGAACAATTTTTAATAGTATTTTAATAATTTTTTCGATTTTATGAATTTTTTAATTTTTCTGTTTTTTTTTTCCCTTTCTTTTTCCTTTTGCTAGTGGCTAGGAGGGCTATCCTCGCTTGCCACAAGCACGGCCTAATTGGGCGAGAGGAGCCCTCGTCTAGGCTAGGGAGGTGTCACCTTCACTCGGCAAGGCCAGTAGCCCAGCCCAACCGTGGTCGATAGCCAGCCATAAGCAAAAGAAAGAAGGGACAAAAAAAAAATCATAAAAAAAAAAAATTCAAAAAATATTAAAATATTATTACAAATTGTCCACATCAGTGCCAGCCGTCCTAGTGTCATCGCCGAGGTCCACATCAGTGATTTTCGATCAAGATTGGTTATATGAACTCAATTAGCAAAAAAATAAAAAGATTTAGGATTCAATTGACAAAATTAAAAAGTTAAGACTAATTTGCAATAGGTTTAGGACTTTTTGGACAATTTTTCCATGACAAATTTACCCCAAATTTGTACAATGTAACACATTTACCCCAAACTCTTTCTTGTTGCACAAAATCCCCCTCCCCAAACTTATACTCACGTGACATATTTACCTAAAAAATTTGGTGTTATAGAAAAGATTTAGGGTTTTTAATCTCATAAAAAAAGTTTCAGATAAATTTGTCATATGGGTAGAAGTTCGGGGTAGTTTAGAGTAAATGCCTCACAGTAAGCAAAGTTTGGGGTTTTTGTGGCTTTTTCCCCATATATATATAATAAAAATAAAAACAAAGTGGTATCATATTTCACAAGTGAACCAAAACTTGACTTCTTGTGATATATCTCTTCCATTTTTTATTTTATGCACTATTGGAGGCTATAGAGTCATAGCTTGGGCGAGGTTGATTTGGTATTAGTTCAACTTTAATCTTACAGGAGAGGTGAATATCGAAATATGACAAATGTAGCAAGTCGGATTTTTAGGTTAATGCCTGAAAGAAGTGATCACGCTAAGTGCCTCTCTTCATCTTCTTATTAATAAAGAAAAGTGCATAAATAAACCAGTGCCTATAATGTGGACGTAAATTCGTTTTCATTCATTATTATGGCCTAGTTTAATAATGGAGGGACTACGAATGCGGCGATGGGTACAGTGGGTGCGTTTGGATGGGCATTTAGAAAGCCCATTCGCGCCTGAAAGCCCTTTGAGAAAAAAAAGAGGTGTTTGGCAACCACTTTTGAATGAGCTTTGAGTTGAAAGTTGGCCTTGGGGATGCTGAAAGCTCAATGCTAGTAGAGACTAGCATTGAGCTTTCAGCATTTTCGGAATGCTGAAGGCCTCCATTAATGAAATTTCGTGAAGTCCCTTTTTTACCCTAAAAAAATCATGAGAAACCCAAATTTACCCCCTTCTGAAAGAACAAAACCAAGGGTTTCTCCTTGCACCTCCAGAAACACACGCTCCTCCGGTCCTCACGCTCCTCACTCTCCCGAGAGCCCCACGACGACGCCAATCTCCAGCACCTCAGATCTGCCGACGAAAAATCTGGGTTTCCTCCTCCCCTCTCCCGAGAGCCCCACGACGACGCAATCTCCAGCACCTTCAGATCTGCCGACGACAAATTTGGGTTGGTTTCCTCCGCTCGATTCTTCTCCTCATCTGGGTTTGTTTCCTCCAAATCGATTCTTTTCTCATCGGGTTTGTTCTTCAATCTTCGAAATGGAGGACGCAGCAGCTCACAATTCGACTCCTCCCTCCCTCCAACGCGACCACTCAGGCCATCGCCTCCTCTCGATTCCCTGCATCCTTGCACGTTTTTCCCCTGCTTGTGGGTAGTGAGGTTCGGGTAGTGGCAGTCTCCTCAGCACAAATCTCAGCCTCTCGATCGCTTCCCTAAGGTAAGGAATACTTTTAAACTGTCTCTCTCTCTCTCTCTCTTTCTGGCATCTCCGTCGCTCTCCATCTGAGATCCGTTTGCTTTTTTTTTTTTTTTTTTTTTTTCTCGTTTCCGTTCTCAGGTTAGACCTTCTCGTCTGTAAATCTCTCAGATCTGATTGTTTGCTCCTTGTTCGTTAGATCGATTTGTTCCTTTTCCATTTCATTTGATTCTACGCCCGCGATAGATTAGCCCTATTGCCGTTTCCAAGTTTACAGGAGTGTCCGCTTTGCAAATTTGTGTAGATTGCGTAGTAACAATTGATTCTTCTCCTCATCTTGGTGTCTCTAAGCCTATGGAGAGAGAATGCTTCACGTGAAGTTTCTGATCGAGTGATGTTGCAAGGCCCTTGATTTCTCATCTTACCAGGATTACTATTGGCTAGTGGGGATAGTTAAGTTGCACTGTTTTGTCATGGGCAAGATTATACTGTTTCTGCTTTCGGGAAGGAACAAATCGAAGGGAGGGTCGGTTTTTTTGGTGTTTGATTTAACCATGGAGGCTAGGATTTCTGGTTCTTGTTCATATGCATGTGTAAAATGATCGAGTGATTGGACAATACCTATTTGGATTACAGTTTAAGGTGAGATGTTGAACTGCAATTAGCGATTTCCATTTATTTACAGAAAGCACATGGGAAATGTAGAAATATCTAGCACTAGCTTGTGATTAATTATCATTGCAAAGTTACTTAGAAGAGGGATACTCTTGGTTAACAACTTCATAAGTCCCAAGAACCACTAGGAATCTAGAAGGAGTAGCCTAGGTTTTTTCATGTTTGTTACAAAGTTGTGTGCCTGAAAATAACTGGTAAAAGAGAAACGAAAACTATGGAAAAGAATAGCCAAATAAATAAAAAAAGCAACCATCCATTTGAATCTTGTCATACCAGATCCCTCTCTCTTCATCATCTTTAATCAGAATGGTGAGTGTGCTTTCAATTAGAATGAGAGCATAGATTCATGGCATTTCGGTATTCTTTTGGCCACTTAATTAAGTTTTCTGCAATTGGCAGATTTTTCTTTGTTTTATTTACTGCTTTTGTTGGGTGTTCCTCTGCTGAAAATGATTAAGTTAATGCTACCTTATTCAGATTGTTAACAGTAAGCATGACACATGAGCTGTGTGTTTTCCATTGAGTTTGTCTTCTGCTGCTACAATCTAGTCATTCAGGTTTCATGCTTCAACTTAATGCTTGAAGTTTTTAAGCCATGACATCTAATTGCTATGTTCTTGTTGGTCATTAATATGTTGATGAATCATTTGCGGTAGGAGGGCCTAAACAGTGCAGGTTGTAGTGATTCACAATATATAAAAGACTTGCTGTTTTACTTCTCTGAGGATGATACTCTTTCTATGATGTATGATTTATGAACTTCCCCCATCCCCATATTATTGGTAGAGCAGCAAGTTTCCTCTGAAAAATAGCACATTAAGTGTGGATTGCATATGTTGTCTATTGTCTTTATACTGAAATTTGCATTTTTTAATGTTGCATTTATTAGTAGATGGCAAGTTCATCAAAAGAAAAGGCATTTTGGAGCCCTGAAGATGTTGAAACCTTTTGTAAGTTGTGTGTTGAACAAATTGACAATGGCAATCGTCCTGCAAACAACAAAAGGGATGGATGGACGGTTATAATTAAGAAGTTTGAGGAGCTAAGGGGCAAAAAATATGATAAAGGTCAAATGAAGAGTAAGTGGGATAATCTTAAAGAAGATTAGAAAAGATGGAGGACATTGATCCTAAAGGAAACTGGATTAGGATGGGATCCAAAAAAGAATACCATTGATGCAAGTGATGAATGGTGGGAGAGGAAAATCCAGGTTTTTTCTATTCTTTTATTAATTTTTTTTAAGTTCATTTTTTTTTTCTATAAAACTCACAAAAATGTTTATCACAATAGGAAAATCCTAAGGTTAGACCTTTTAGAATAAAAGGCATACATCCGGATCTTCAAGTTTTATTGGATAGAATGTTTGGAGATACTGTTGCCACTGGAAGCATCACATGGAATCCTGCACAAGGCTTACATATTGATGAGGATGTTGTGGCCACACAATTTGACATCGGTGGTTCAGTAGGATTTACTGATGATAATATAGAGGCCGATGTGGGTGGAAAGACTAGTGAACAACATAGAAGTGATAAAAGAACGTCGCAGAGTTCAGTGAGACAATCTCAAGGAAAGAAACAAAAGAAAAGTATGGGTGATAAGCTAGCAACGCAAATGGAGAGGATTTGTTCAGCTATTGAAAGTAGAAGCTATGCCAAAGAGTTTGATCCTTACAAGGAACTCATGGAGACGTTGAAAGCTATACTCGAGATAAAGCAAGATCAATAGTTATATTTTTTTGCACTAGATTATCTTTCAGAAAAGAAAGATAATAGGCAAATCTTTATGCACTTGGATGATGATCAAGAAAAAGTCACATGGCTTAAGTATAAGTTCGCACAACGTAGGGCTCACTAGGATATTTGTTATTTATATTTTTCATGTGTAATGTTATTGTAATGTGATACATATTTGCACTACTTATTTGTATTAGTTGGCAAGACATATTTATGCTATGTTATCAGACTTGTTTCTAATTGGTGTTCTTTTTATTGAATGGAGTTTGCATATGTATATATGATAAGTGTTTTTTATTGATGAATGATCTAAATAATTCATTATCTCTCTTATTCTAATTTTATTTTGTTACTTTGATCAGTTATGGATGACTCTCCTGAAAGAGAAAACCATGAAAAGGAGGAAGAAGAATATTGGCAACTTTGTGCAGCTGCACATACTTGTTGTGTTTATCAGGCAATATATGGTCAAAAAATACCGTGCATGACCTCATCATATACAGGAAATGCATGGTTAAGAGAGTTGATGGACATGGATGCTAATCCTGAAAGGTTTTATCGAATGTTTAGAATGGATAGAATTGTGTTTAATAATTTAATGAATGATTTAGTGACACGATATGGTTTGCAAGGAACTAGAAATATTGATGTTGCAGAAATGCTAGGATTGTTTCTTCATATTTTAGGACATAATATAGGTAATAGGTTAGCACAAGAGCGCTTTCAGCATTCTGGGGAAACCATATCCAGGCTATTTAGTGCTGCGGCTGAGTGAGGCTAAAAGGAGGAGAGATGGAGGAGGGGAGAAAAGTTTAGAGTTTTCATTACTGAGTGTAATGTTCACTCAACATTTTCACAAGAGCCAGCAATCGGAGGCCGCAGCTGATCAGGGACGGAGAAAAACATAACCCCGCATGCTGATTTTGATCCTTGGTAGACCATACTCCAATGGTAATCTTTCCTGCTCTTTTTTCGCGAGAAACACAAACAGTTAACGCCCAAATTTAACGTAGCATCACTACACGAAGAGGAAAACTATGGATTTATTGCAATCAAACTCGCGTTTGCCTCCGAAATTTGATAAATCAATTTGTACGTCATCCACAAATCAAGGCACCGTCGTTTGTGTTGAAAATCTTCCAAATAAATTCGTTACCACGCAAGCTTAGTACTTGCCAACTGCATGAAATGCTGAGTCTTTTAAAAGTTCACATTCCAGCCTATTTCCAAAAAACATCAAGGAATCTAAGCCACCGTCTACTTTCAAAAGATGACACCAGAGAATATGCCATGGCTATCATTATAACTCTGATCAAGATGCTCGAGGTTTGCTGAAGTTTTGAACAAGGAGGAATAAATGAATTTATGGAGTTTTAACACGAATCAAAGAAATTTTTTTTTTCTAGTCGAACAAATCAAAGAATTTAACGGAAGTGAAATTGACGTGCAAAGAGGCTGAAGCATCTTCCAAATGACATCCCGTCGATAAGGAAAACTCTAGGAAGGAAAGCATGTGGATAGCACTTAACCCTTCTTTGGGGTTGACAAGGACGACATACGACAGGTCTAAATACCTCAAGTTAGAAAATGTCCACTCCCACCGGAGGTTCTCATGTTTAAAATGAAGTGGTGCCTTGCAAGACCCGTCATAGGTCAAGAAACCTAAAACCACTTTTCTTAACATTGCGAGGGAAAAAGAAAACGGAAGGATTTATGAGCAATGTCGTGCAATTATTTTCAATATTCCTTCCCCTCTGTCCGTGGCAATTTAGAAAAAAGAAAGAAAACGAAAAAAAAAAAAAAATTATGTTAACGTTTGCCGCAAGTGCACTGTATTCTACAATCACAGTGCACCGTGAGACTTTTCCTCCAGGGGAATCATGAATACAGATGCAATTATTTTCTAGACTAAACAGGAACGAACTGGCATCGAAACTTTTGTCTGTTTTCACCACAATTAGGAGCCACTGACTGATATCGTTCTTTGTTTAATTGCTTGAGTGATCAATCAGTTTTAGGATGACCCAAGGCAAAGCACCGGATCTTCACTGGTTGACATAGAATGTTGGCCTTGAGTTGTCTTGTTAAACTTTTCAACCTCCTAACTTTTGTAAGATTTTGATTAATGCAGAGGTGGTGACCGTTGGGGAGTCAATCTCGTGACACTTGTCTGTTCTCATATAGTTAGCTGAATTCGTTCCACATTAACACGTTTTCATTAGAAAGTTAAGAAGACTAATAAATTGGATCATGCTGGTAGTTTGTCTCTTGAAATCTAAGACACCTCAATGCCAAATAACGATTTTGTCCATGACTATTGTTCTGATGATTAATTTCCAAGTCCCTAAATGAGAATAATTAAAGTAGATACATAGTAGTTCTTTTCTATATTAATTTTGGGTTGCATCCTCGAAAGTGTACTAAAAAAACATGCTTCATCTCGCAAGGTTGGAACTTCAATCAATTCCCTCATATTGATATCATATTTTACCAAAAAATTAATGCCCGACCCCTTTGACCATGGAGCTTAGAAAGGATTATTGTTGAATGACAATTGAGGTTTTGAACTCTCAAGTCCTCCATGAAAAGGGAGATCGTTGAGTGATACATAAATGTGAATGCAATAGGACTGCTGTCACCAACGAGGTTATTTTCGCAAAGTGACACTAGATGTCCATCGCCTCCGAATTGGATAGTCAGCCAATATTTTCTGAAAAAATTCCCGCTTAATTCGTTACCTTCGAGATGCAACTCTCTCAGAGACATAGCTCCCCCACTGTAGAGGGAATAGGACAAGAAATTGAGTCTCGTCACAGATCAAAATATCATTTTGAAATTTCCAAATTGAATCGGCAGGTGACCATTGGAATTATTACTAGAAACATCAATATTCTTCAAGTTACTTCATCCACAAGCCAAAGCACCGTCTTTGGCATCGGAAATCCACCTACTTGAATAATAAAAAGTGCACATAAGAGCTTAGACTCTAAAAGCTAATTTAGGACGACCTAGCTCTTCGCAATCTCCCTAGTTGGCTTTAGATGAATATATTTTCCCCACTTGATGGTGCAATTAATGGTCACAAACTAAGATCGATGAAGGGTTCTGGAGGTGTCTCTGGTGAGTATTGGCGCCGGCAAAGGAAGTTCCACTAATTTACTCGGCCAAAAAAGAAAAACAGAGTAGAACAGAGCACAATCGGTGCAACTTGAAAACAGAGACCGGTGGTGATGAGTGGTGCCGGACGACTTTCGGAGGCAGCGGCAAGGACTTAAGGACCAGAAAAATCTTCAATTTAGAGGAATTTTCAAACATCATATGAGTGGTGATGTATGCTCTGTTCTCCGTCCTCTGGTTCTGTTGTGGCCAAGTGTATGGTGGCCCGCGATGGAGGTTCGACAGTGGCTTTTGTGTGCGCTGGAGTTCACTGAGGCGAGCGCTGGTGATACAAGAAAGGTACCGAAAATCAGCGCCATCGATTGAATCAAAATCGGGCACCAGAGAAAGAGACAGAACTTAGCTTCACTTTCATTCGGGTCCATCGAAGAAATGAAGGATCTGATCTCCATCGAGCTTCAATCATGGCTGTTATTCTCGAACCTAGCGACGAAGCTTTATGTTCATTTTGACAATTGTCGTCCTGGAATTGTGAATTCGGCCTGCATGGGAGCTCGAGGTGGTTCGTGCTCTCGTGAGGCTAAAGTCTGCTCTCGTGAGCTTCAATCTATAAATAAATTATTAGCTGCACATTGTGCACGTACATTATTCAATTTTCAAAGACAGGGAGCGGTGAACCATCACGTGGAAGTGCAGTATGCGTCATGGATTTCCATAAACAACCGGAAATGTTAGCGTGATGATCAATCATGTCATTGTATAGTTAAATGATTAGAAGCGTCGTAAGAAGTGATAAGGGAGACTTATTTTTAGGGCTTTTCAAAATAATTTATCCTCGATGGTGATAGAATCATTTAGCTCATGCATCGGAGAACCTTTCTAACAAGTGCGTTTAACGTTGCTTCCTTGATAAGAAAATTCAGATGACATATCTAGCCCCATGCTTAAAATACTAACAATTTGTCTTTGCGCAATCTAGTTAAAATTTATAATGAAGATACTATCTAAACAAACTAGGGAAGTATGCATCTTGATACTCACCCTCAAGTTTGTGTGTGAAAATCAATGATGCCTTAACTTCTTAATGGCTTTGTGAAAAGATTCGTTAGTATGCTCAGAGAAATTTTTGGGCCACACTTATGCAATCAAGTCTTATTTACTGTGCATTACATGTGTAGTGCACTCAATACACTCCCGAATTTTAACTCATGCAGATTTCTAACGGGGTTGATAGAAAATAGGAGTGTATCTTCAACAGTAGTTCCTTACACCTTGACCGGTCCACAAAACTAAACATATTAATTCTGCCACACACTAGAAATTGACAAGAGAGGAAAAAGAAAAGTCGAAGGCTTAAAACACGTTCTGTTTATTGATGTGAACGTATTTTCTTCTGTCCATTTGATAACCCGAAGTAGTTCTTCAAAGTGGGGCAAGTTTCTCCAGCTCTCTAACTCTTCTGGTACACATGCCCAAAATAATCAACAATGGCTTCAACCAAGAAAAGATGCAAGAAATTGGTTCGCAAGAAAGGGGCAAGTATTACCTGCTAAACAAGCTCCATTTCACGTCGTGGGAATGTTCTCTTGAACCAAAGCATGGTGATCATTGTGGTCATTGAAAATTTTTCAATGGCCTTATCCATAGCTTGGAAGTAAGAGACCCTCCAAGATCTCTTGAAGTGCAGGACGCTACAGAATCCAAGAAATCCCACCGTAAAACCAGGTCCCAATCCTACATAGAACCAATTGCGGATATCCAAATCACCTTCGCTAGGCTTATCTCCACCGGAATTATCACCGTCGCGTCCATCACTACCGGGTGGCTCGTCTCCAGGACAGGTATTCAGAAGAGGAGCTCCACAAAGCCTGTCATTGCCGCGATAAACGGATTCATCGTCCACGGTGCGTAGATGATTGCCAGACGGAATAGGGCCAGAGAGTCTATTGAAGGACAGATTTAGATGACTAAGGAAGTCCATGCTGGATATGCTCGGAGGGATGGTACCTGACAATTTGTTTCCGGAAAGATCAAGAGATTCTAAGTTTTTCAGGTCACCAATATTTGAGGGGATATATCCACTCAAATTATTCTGAGAGAGGTTCAGATTTTGAAGTTCGGCAAGCTTAGTGAACTCTTCTGGTATTTGCCCATCCAACATGTTTGCTGAAAGATCGATTGAGTAGAAGTATTCAAGCGTAATTCCATAGATTCGGCTAGTTCCCTTTGTGTTAACCATAACTTCGACACCATACATATCATATAATTCCTCATCCGTAACCATAGACAAGATCCCGTCAAAACAATTGGGAATGGGTCCAGAAATGTAATTATGTGCTAGGCTCAAGAACTGGAGTTTTTTAAGTTGGCAATATTGGGGAGGAATGCCCCCAACAAAGCGATTTTTCTCTAAATTGATCACTGCCAAATATGAACCAAATGGAGATTGTGGCCCAAATAGCGGTAACCTACCTGTGAATTCATTGTCGCTGAGATCAAGGACGACCATTGACGACATATTTAACAAACAGTTTGGGATTTCTCCAGTAAAGCCATTCATGTGTAGGCTAAGAGCGAACAATCCCCCAAGATGGCACAAGGATATTGGAATCTGGCCATTTAACTTGTTATCCCCAAAAAACAAATAATCCAACACTTGCGATTCTCCCCAGCATTGAGGAAGTTTCCCAGACAGTTGATTCTTTGAGAGACTAATTCCATCCAGCCGATTTAACTTACACATAGAATTTGGAATGCCACCGGTGAGATTATTACCCTCAAGACTCAATTCTATTATCTGTGGCATCTTGTCTCCGATATCTTGGGGAACTTGGCCTCTTAGCATGTTGCTTGAGATATCTAAAATTTCAGTGTTAGAGAAAATGTCACAGAGCCAATCAGGAATGTCGTCTGAGATGCTCGCATTTGACATCATCAACTGGGTGACGTTCCCCTGTGTTTGAAGCCATTTTGGAAATTCAGGTCCCACTTTGCAATTTGACAAATCTATGTCACGAATTTGGAATGGTGGAACCCAGGTAGAGCTCATATTTAATATGAGCTCATTGAAAGAAATGTCTAATCTAGTTAAGCTTTTGAGATTTGTAAAGTGAAGTTCACTTACAACTCCATACAAAAAATTCCAGCCTAGGGAGATCTGCTTTAGATTCGATAGTTGCCCAATACTCTCTGGAATGGTCCCACTCAATTTGTTATGTTGAAGATTGAAAGTTCTCAAAGACGACAGCTCCACCAAATTAGCAGGAATAGAACCAAAAATCAAGTTAGATGAAAGATCGAGGTACTCTAATTCTTTGAAATCTCTAAATTGATTTGGCAGGTCGCCGCTAATATTATTGGCGGAAACATCAAAGATCTTCCACTTACTTTGTGAGCAACCAAGTGAATCGCCTAAAATGTCAGAGATATTCCCATTTAAGAAGTTTATATTTAATAGTAGCGATTGCAATTTGCAAAGACTGCTCAAATTTTTGGGAAAATCACCTTGTAGAAAATTCCAAGACACATCCAAGACGACAAGCCTTGGATTATTCTCGATGATTGTCGTGGGAAAAGAGCCTTTGATACCATCGTCGGACAAATCAATATGTTCTAGCTTGCTATAGTTATAGATCCATGGGGGAATAGAACTTAGATTATTGCCCCCGATACTGAGAAATCTAAGAGATGTGAAATTGGCTTGCAAAGAGCTAGATATATCTTGCAATCCACAATAGCTCAATTCTAAAGATTGCAAAGATGGTAGCATGTTAATGCAACCAATCCAATCTTTGACCATAGAAAGGTCAACATGGAACATGTGCAAATATTTCAAGGAAGATAATTTCGACACCCAATCAAAGTCGTTCAAGGTTGTAAAGAAATTACTACTAAGATCCAAGTACTGTAATTTGGAAAGGTTACTGAGCTGCCTAGGAATATCTCCGTTGAAGTGTGCATGTGAAAGGTTTAGATACTCCAATTTCTGAAGAGAAGCAAAGAACTTTGGGATTTTTTGGGGTGAAAAGTTGTTGGCACTGAGGTCTAGATACTTCAAATACTTCAATTCAGTTAAAGAAGGAACTATGTTACCTCCCAGCATGCACTTATCTGAAGGTACGAAGAAGTCAATATCAGTCTCTTCTATACATGAATTACGAAGATCAAGCTTCTGGACATGGCCAGTTTTCTTGTTGCATTCAACTCCTTCCCACTTGCAACATTCTTCTCCAGTCCAAGACGACAAGCGTCTTGAAGGATCAATGAGACCATGCTTGAACTTTAGAAGAGTTTCCCTCTCTGCACCAATACAGCTTACATTGGTTGAAACGTTGGTTGAAGCGTTGGAATGACTGAATTCAATTACTTGAATGACAAAGATTGCCCATAGGACAGAAGACACAAGGCTATCATAAGACGCCATAGGTTCTTTGAGACCTGAGAACAAGTATTGCTTTAATCAAGTGGATAATTGTCTTTGATTCACCAAGAAAAGAGCCATTATATAATATTGATACAGTCATTTTCTCAATGTCCACCATGATTTCTTAAAGGACGGCTCCAACTTTCCAAGTCAATGCCTTCCAAGACCCGCCGGCCAAACGGTTGATCTTTCAAATTAACCCAAAACATGTGTCTTATTTAATCTTTGTAATAAGGGTCAATGGAGGACGACAAACAAAAACGAAGAAAGAAGGATGCAGACGGCACTACGTAACTCTAAGTCTGGCTATTGTCTTCTTTAATTTATTTAAGCAAATCTAGATAAGTAATCCATACTACGATATAAATGCAAAGGAGAAACTTGGTGAGAACCTCTATGCCGCTGAGTCTCTACATTTACCGTCAAAGGTTTTTCATTTTTAAGAAGACAATCTCTCCATTAGAATGACTCGTGAAATAGCACACTCATGTTAAAAAGAAAAGCAAAAGTTCTTTTATATATATATTGGTCGGTAAAAAGTTCTTTTATATGAAAAGGAAAAAACCTTAGCAAAATTAATTTGCATTAGGAAATTGATTCAAATGGTTATTGCATTACACGAAAATTGGAAAGTTACTCTTTTTTTTTTTTTTTTTTTTTTTTTTCCATTCTTATTTCTGTAAAAACTGTTCTGCATGCCACATATCAACGATTTTATTGTTCCAGAATGGATCCTAATTTTTTGGCCAAGTTACGTTGGAAAAACCTCTTAGATATTTAATGTACTAGATCTCATAAATGCCTTTTGGACTAGATAACTATTCTCATATCTACATCCAATTTTCCTCAATTAAAATGGCAACGAGAGTCTTTTTGACAATGATAACTTTGAAAAAAACCGTTGGCAAAAAAGAATAACTTGTGACTTTTTTCTCCACGTAACATTTTGGTAATTTATCAAGATTTTTCTGAAATCATCAATTTTTTACAGTTGGCAAATTACCAATTTTTGTACTAACTTATCAACTTTTGTTTGCATAGCTTACTAACGTTTCAATTTTACTAACTATTACATGAAATTTGTAATCTAAATTAGAGTAATTTACCAACTTTTGTCCATTAAATTATGACTTTTCATATGAGTTGCCAACGTTTAATTGTTCTTTCCTAATTTACTTAATTTTTTATTTAGTTATTAAAATTTATTTGCTCCGATTAGCTATCCCTTTAAGTTGCTAAGTCTTTTTAGAGATTGCTAGCCCATGTTAGCATGGCTCGTCAACAGAGCTAATTTTCTGTCATCAAATGGAAAGAAAGAGAGGAGTGTTGAAGAATGAGGACAATGGCGACATTATATCATTTGAATTATGGTGAGGGACACGGCTCCAAAGACATTGAATTTATCAAACATTCTCTTGTGATGTAATTTGTGTGTTGTAGTTACAAGGACACCATTATGTGCAATTCGTTTTTTTTTTCAAATGATGTGAAGAGCTACTTTCATTTTAATTGGTTTAATTGAATAAGAGTTTTTCGTTAATTTTCTTCAAGTATCTTTTTCATTATTTGACAAAAAATAGCTTCATTTTTTTAATTATTTTTATTCAGAAAAATATAAATCAATTTCTAAGAAAAACCTGCCCCAGGTCTGACATGTGGGCCAGCACGACCTAGCGTCCAAGTCGACTACCATGCGGATTTCTATCTCTGCCAATACTTTCTTTTCATAAATGATCCATAAGTTGGAAGCGCGAATCTTCAACCAGACAGAATCGCCCACCCTACAACGACAGTTACGAGTGAGGATGTTCATATGGCTAAATCATAAATGAAAGTGCTAGTATGAACACCTAGAGGGAGGGTGAATAGGTGTAAAAATAGATTTTGTAAAATACAGTGAAAACATTTACTTTTAACCTGAGTCTGAATAACAACAGACTTTCGAAACTGAGTCTGAAGAGAAGCAGACTTTGAGCAAGATCAGACTTTAGCAGTTAAATAAAACTACGAACAAAATAAAGAGATTCAGGAAAGAGAATAAGAACACAAGGTTTATAGTGGTTCGGCTTAATCCAAGCCTACGTCCACTCTCCCACGCTAACAGCCTTCTTGGCTGGATTCCACTATGCAATCAACAAGAGATTACAACTTTGAGTGCAAACAATTAGTAGTAGATCACACTATCTCACTAAGTCACTCTTTTGGTATTTCTCTCAAGATCACAAACGTTTAAGCTCACGAGAGACAAGTGTATGATCAAAGTTCGCTCAGACTTTGGAATTATAAATTCTACACTCCGTCTCTTACTTGCTCATCAGTTCTTCATCTCCTTAAATACTCCTCCACTTCCAAACTAGCCGTTGGACATATCTGTATCTAGAAGATTTGGTAGCCGTTGAGTGATAGAGGTAGAATCCCAAATTGATTCCGATCGCCCATACAAACAGAATCTTGGTTTCCATAAGTAAAGCTTCTTCATATAGAAAGTTCTTGTCTTCAAGATCCAATTGTCAATCAATTAAGTCAATCAAATCAATCTTGATGTAGAATCCAAACCAGATCACTAGCCGTTATATCTTCGGGCTTGAGTTACGTTCTGTCGAGTCTAGATGTAAAGTCTGAGAACAATAGACTTTACAATCTGAGTCTGAGTGCAATAGACTTTACAATCTAGGTCTGAACAGATTTAGCTTTAAGGTCTGAACATAGTCTGAATAAGTTCAGCTTCAGCATACAGTCTGTCTTCTGGTTCTTCATTCACGTTCAGTCTGGAATTTGTCTGAGTTGATAGACTTCTGATGTAGAACAGACTTTGACACTAAAGTTTGGCAATCTTCAGACTTTGACACAGAAATCTGGAAATCTTCAAAATATACTTTGGACATGTGTTCCGTTCAGTCTTATGGCCGTCTTCAAACTTTGACAATATCCTTTACATGTTCAATCATCTGCATAGTCTATTACTCAACCATCAAACATGTTAGTAGCCTTTGATTTATTTTGTCATCTTCAAAACATCATAAGGGATTTCCCTAACAATAATTACCGTGAATTTTGAGTTTATAAGTAGATTATAAGACATACATTGTACATAGGTTATTCTATAAACATCATGATCAAAGTACGATATGTGTCATGGAATTTAGTCAAAAAGGGGAAGAGATTAACGTGGTGATCAAGCAAAGTCATTCGCACGTTGTGTTTAATTAAATGGTTAGGAGCATCACAAGAATTGACTGGGGAGATTACTTTTAGACTTAAAATATTTTAACATTGACAGTTACATGATAATTTGACTAATACCAACGAGAAACGAAAGATTAGAAATTTCTAAGTCATGCCCGTCACAACCCATCCGGTCAAGCCATCAAAGACAACGAGACTTCAAAGTCTTGTTTGTTTATAACTTATTAACTTTAAAGATTTCAAAATTTAACCAAAACTTGTTGTATCTCCAATGTACAAAGTTTCTATCCGCATATATTTATTTTAGAAACTTGAAAAAAAAGAAAAAAAGAATGTAAGTTGTTCTTATTATGGCGCATATCATCTCTTTGTACGTGCTGGTCGGGGAAGCAATCCTGTAGTCATGCTAGGACTAATGCCATCTAGAACATATGTTAGTGAGTCGTGATAACTATTTTTCACATGTATTTTGCAATACATGGAGCTTGTGTAAGAAAACACAAGGAACCCCATGAATAGCTCAAGAGATATTTCTTTAGGGGAAATGACATAAATAATCCATGGATTTTAATCCAATGTGCACTCTAGTACCTAGATTTTTAATTTGTTTAATATGGTCCCTAAACTATTATTAAATGTACAATCTAGTTTCTAAACTATATAAAATCATTCCATGTCTTCCTTCTGTCAATTCAAGTTAACAAATCTGCTGATGTGAATCCCAATCTGTTTAAGTTTGAACAGTGGATAATAAAAAAAAAGTTACATGTGGATTACCAAGTAAGATATTCATATCGAATCATAATACAATAGTCCACGTCATGAAATAAGGATGGACATGTTGATGTCCTAATTTTTTTCTTCTTTCCTAAAGTAGATGGAAAAAAAATTATGACTCATCATTTTAAAAAATGCAACTCAATATATGATAACACGTCATCAAATATTGTCTGTTTTGTCATTTGAACCAAAAATAAAATAAAACTACATTGTACATTCACCAACGGTTTAGGGACGACATTGAATAAATCAAAAGTCCAGAATAAACCGTATTAAACAAATTAAAATTTCAATGACATTACATATTAAACTATAATTAAGGTATCGTTTTCATTTTTCCCTTTCTTTATACTCATAAAAAAAACAGCGCACGCCATGTGCATGGGAAAAAAAGAAGGAATAAAACTTAAATCATGGAAAGAAAGTACTAATATAGATTAAGTAACTTTAAAAAATGAATTCAAATTATTATTGGATGCACAATGCTAATTAAAGTCGAATTTGGAATGTGAAGACTATATGGATTGCATGTAAATTACCTTGGTATTTTCAATTTAATACGTTACAAGACATATAGCAAACATTGATATCCATGAAATTCATGTGCATGAGCATTATTGATATTCCCGGCTGAAATTTGCCTGACAACAAAGATAGGTTCCGGTACATGCCATTCAAATATATTAATTAAAAGGGTTACTGACTGTCCATTGACTACGTAAATAAGAGAATCATTGAAATATGTGCCACGCAAGTAACACTGGCAGTAATGCCCATGAAGGACGCTAGGTTCAAGTTAGAGGGGCTTGAAACTCTCCTTGTTCGGTTATTTCGAAAATTGGGGGCTGTGTGAAGAGGTCCAAATGGAACAAATATTGGCGATGGTGATGAGTTGTCTCCGAAATATACATGTCGCATGCACTAGTTGATTAGATATGACGGTTCCACCCCCATGGAGATGGCGCCCTCAACAAGAAGTGGCTAGAAACCCATACGTCTTTGCTTCGCAAAAACAAGAACACCCCACAGCCTTTTGCTAGATTTACCAATGGAAGGAGACGTACCTAGTAACCGATTAGTCCAAATAAATTAATAGAATTGGTGAAGATAATATCAACGTTACAAAATGATGAAGGGCAGAGCCACTAGCTGTTCGATTTTTTCCATCATGACTCATGATTTACTGACCCACCAACATCTACAGTTTTATTGGAGTCCACATATTCTACAAAATTTTAGAAATCATTGTCATAGGGCATGATTAGTTTTTGTTAGAATTGACTCCATATTGATGTGCCCCACATGAACAAGAGGACAATGGCGAAATTGTAGTATTTGAATCATGGTGAGGGACATGGCACCAAAGACATTGAATATATCAACCATAATCTTGCGGTGTAATTTGTGTGTTATTATTAGGACACCATTATGTGCAATTTGTTTTTTTTTAAACTATGTGAAGAGCTAATTATATTTTAATTTGTTTAACTTTTTGGTAGATTTTTAATTTTTTTTAATTGAATAAATTCTTTTCATCAATTTTCGTCAAGTATCTTTTTTATTATTTGACAAAAATAGTTTTATTTTTTCTGAATTATTTTTATTCAGAAAAATATAAATCAATTTCTTAGAAGAACCTGCCCCGGGTCTAGCACGTGGGCTAGCTTGACTGAGAACCTTATTGGCATGTTGATTTCTATCTCCCCCAATTCTTTCTTTTCATAAGTAATCCATTAGTTGGAAGCGTGAATCTTCAACCAGATGCGAGACATAGAATAGCCCACCCCACTACGACATTGTACAAACATTATTCTATGTTCAATAAAAGGAAGCCGTGGACATCACGATGGAAGTGCGATATGTGTCATGGACTTGAGTCAAAAAGGGCAAAAGACGTGGTGATCAAGCAAAGCGTGTTTAATTATATGGTTAGAAGCGTCATAAGAATTGACTAGGGAGACTTACTTTTAGACTTTAAAATATTTTAACATTGATGATAACATTATGATTTAATTAATACATCGGATATTCTTTCTACCAAACACGTTTTACACAAGAAAGAAAGCTCTTGGAAGTGGATAGGCCTTGGAAATCTCCATATATCAATGCACTAAATTCAAAATCATTTTTACTATAACAAATGCCCAAGCATTACTTATTCCTCCGACATTAGTTCTACTCACCATAGATCATTGAAACATACAATTCATACCATAATCTATAGTTTCATCCGTTAATAGCTATGTAATTTTCAAGATAATAGTCATATGTAAATGTTAACTCCATTAAAATCATAATTTATGTCTTTATTTCTGTGAATCTTATTTATTACAATGATAATGTAAAAACTATCCTGGTGGGTTGGCTCATTTATTCAGTTTGTTGCGGAAGAAAATGATTCTAACTTCTCTTTCTTCAGTGTACGCATCTGCCGCAAACCTTCGTTGGTACATAACACTCGTATTCTTGCTTAAAATATACATATGCACGTAATTTCAATAAACCACGGTATCCAGCTCCTTCGCCCAACTTACAGAAAATACTCGTCTTTTTTAAATTAATATGAACTTACACGTATAAAAACACATGGTGTATCATACTTCTGTTAAAATACGTCAATTCTTAACTAGTTTAATATTTTTTATTTAATCAATCAATGATATAACATGTCAACTGCCATTCATATAGAAATATGATGATATAATATCATATTCAGATTATAAATGTATTATTTTTATAATTTTGCACCAAATAGTACAAAGTTTGGAAATTTTGGTCCCACCCAAACTAATTGGGTGGGTAAATTGAAATTGGGTAAAATTTCAATTAATGACCTAAAGTGGACATTATTTTAAATAAGGATCCGAAATGGTTAAGTCAATCTCAAATAATGACTTAAACTTGCCAACTGGCCAAATATTTGCCGGCCAGCGAGCATGAGACATTTTTGGTGCTGGAGTATAGGCAATTTTATCCCAAAAAAGAATATGGATAAAAACTAACAAACCCTAAAACAAAAACAAAAAACGAAAAAGCCAAATTCTAAGGGTAGACACAAAGCCACAATAAGACGCCATAGGTTCTCTAGGACCTAAGAACATATATTGCTTTAATCATGGGATAATGGTCTTGATTCACCAACAAAAGGGGTCACTATAAAATATTCCGCGGGTCATTTTCTGATCACTGTCCACCATGACTTCCCAAACGATAACTCCAACTTTCTAAGTCATGCCTTCTAAGACCCACCAAACAGTCCACCCATCAAAATCATGGAAAAATTATCCAAAAAGCCCTAAACTTATTACATTGTTACCAATTCAGTTATAAACCTTTCAATTTTGTCAATTCAGTCATAAACCTTTTTTTTTTACATTTTTCCAATTAAGTAAATCCGGCCAATTTTGGACGGAAATTGCCAACGTGAACGGCCGACGTTGATGTGGTATTTCTTTTAATAATATTTTAATAATATTTTAAATTTTGATGATTTTTATAGCTTTTTTTTTGCTTCTTTTTTTTTTAGGTTTTTAGATCTTTGGCTGCCAAGGGTCACTGGCCAACCCTCGCTGGCCACAGGCGAGGGCATCATGGCCCTCTCCCAGAGCCAGCAAGGGTAGCTCGGTGAGGGTTGGCGAGCAACCTTTGTTGCCAAAGCTCCAAAAACCTTTTTAAAAAAAAGCAAAAAAAAAAAAAATCAATATAATATTAAAATATTATTTAAAAAGTGCCACGTCAATGCCAGCCATCCACGTCAGCAATTTTCAACCAAAATTAGCTAGATGGACTCAACTAGTAAAATGTGAAAAGATTTAGGATTGAATTGACAAAAAAGTAAAAACATTCAGGATTGAATTGATAAAATTGAAAGGTTTAGGATTGATTAACAAAAATGTAATAGGTTTAGGACTTTTTGGACAATTTTCCCTCAAAATCAACCCGAAATATATATCATCTTTTATTTGTAATAATGAGCAAAGGAGGACGACAAACGAAAATTACGAAAGTGGGATTCTTACAGCATTGCATGCCTCTAAGACTGGCTATTGTCAGTGAATGAAATCCAAAATTTGTTGTTGCCGGTGTCGACCATCCACCTCTACCCATTTTATCACGAAGTAACAAGTATCGTGAAAATTAAAGGGGGCCTAATGAAAGTCCAGAAATATTGAATTCTTGAATGGTTCCTTTTTGTAATAGCCATAATTGGTGTTACAAAAGACAGGCCATAGGAAAGCCGAACCATTGGCATGAAGGGGTCGAAACAACGAGGAAAACTTCCAAAAAGATTGATATGGGATAGGCTTAAGTAATGGAGACGGTTTAATGGGCAGAGTTGCATAGGAATATCTCTAGTCAACTCTCGGGATCATTAATTCTAACGATCAAGAGTGTTGTCCAGGCGTTCTACCGGTGAATTCATCGTTACTGAGATGAAGGATATACAAATCTAGCATTTGCAGACATTTGGTAATATCAATTAAAGAAACATTTATAACCAATTGAAATATCAATTGGTAATTTTATATAAAGGTTGGTAAATTACGCTCTTTAAGTAAATGTTAGAAAATGATTGAAGTAAACGGCAATTCTGAAAATATTTGATAATTTTCTACAAAAGTTAGTAATTTAACACCTTAGTGCTTTAACAAATACGTAGTGGTAAATTATAAGAATGATTTGTAATTTCCAAAATAATGTAATACGCATTTTAAGTAAACTCAATTAATAGTTGGTAATTTCATAGACTAGTTAGTAAATTGCAGCAGAGTGTAGGCAAGAAGCTTAATGTGGAAGGGGACGCCATTGTCGTTTGAAATGAACCTCTGAACTTTCGTATATTTTGGCAAACCCTCAAGGAAGATATCATTTTCTTTCTTTTAGTTTATATTAATCTTGGTCTTGATTCACCAAAATAAAAAAGAAAGAGATAGGACATAAACATCTTTTCAAAGGCCTTTTCTCTTATGGCCGTCCATCAATCATAGAGGCACAACACCATCGAAGCCAGGACAAGCCAATCACCAGAGTGTGGCCGATAGCGTAATGTCGCTTGAGTGCATTCTTTAGTAAAGTGTTGGATTAGGAGGAAATTCGAATCATTAGTTAAAAAGATTCGACTGATAATCATGTGTGGACGGACGCAAACAAGCATGAAAAACAAAACTGTGAAGAGAAAACAGCAAGAAAGAAAGAGAAATTAATTTAAAAAAAAAAAAAGGAAACTGTTGAAATAGTGTTAGCGAAGAGTAAACATTGCGTTTGAGCTCCCCACGAAAAATAAAAAAGGAAAACTTTGGCTGAAAGCTGTTCGATTCAACGGAAGACTTTGAAAGTTTTATTTTGAATAGGACTGATAGATGCATTTCGTCGCCTCGAGGCACAAGGATCTTCAACTAGTGGCCATTGTTTATGGGTGTATGAATGCGTTATGAGCTCTTTCTCTTTGAAGTGGAACTCGGGGGCGCAGAAAATGCTATAGGGGGGAATGAACCATGAAAGTAAACATTGGCCGGTGCCAAAGCTATCCTAATTTCATTTTCTGCGGAAATTTTTCTGTAGTTTAAGGATTCGAGCAATCCATCGTTCTGGCATGCTTAGGCAAATCTATTTTCATCGACAGAGAGCAAATGTTGTGTGTCCTGAGTAATAGGAGAAGAAATTACGGAGAGAAATTACGGAGAGAGAGAGATTTTACTTACTACAAAATCGGTGGGCACGTCTATTCTTTTATTGAGATTGGCGTATCCAATATATGCCGAAGGTATTACTTATCATATAAAACATTTATTAAATAGAGATTTAAATAACATTTCACTATTTGTTACATATTGTTCTACGTTGTCATTTTACGCAGCAAAAAAGACATATCAAGAAAACATAAAAACTGGGATATCTTGAACCATTCATATCTGGATTGTTTTTCTTCAAAAACTTAAGATGTGTGGAATATTCAGATTTCTTTTATCGATAGGAGACAACATTAAACTTGCTTTGGATCTGTCCTCGCGCTCATAAGCATGAGATAACAATCAGCTGTTCATTAGATAGTGTGGAAATATTTCTTACACCGACCATGCCTTCCTATCTAGGGTTACTGTTAGTGTTAAGTTGAATATGTGATGTAACTGAAAATTTTCCTAAAGATTACTTCCTTGGTCTGTTCCATTAGCGTTCTACATGTACATTGAAGAAATTGTTCGGCAAAGATGCCAAATTAATTTGCAGTCAAGGTCCCTGTTGAATCTTCAAGTTGTAGTTTACACACATCACCTGTTATTGAAATTTTCAGGAGATGGTAAAAATCGTTATTCATTTTCCAGTCCAAAAAATGATACAATAAAAGTTATGTTGCCATGTGCGTAATGCATTGGCTCGTGATTCTTCTGAATTTATTACAAAGGCGCTTAATCACTTGGCCGCAGGAGAAATTTCTAAAAGAAAGTTTAACCCAAAGTTGAAGTATCTAAAAAATTTTGTTATACTAAAGTTGCATTATAACTTATTGTTGATTTATTATTTAAATTTGAAAATATCGTACTAATAATTTTAACCCGCCCACACAAAAGGAAATAAGAAAGGATGGTAAGTTTGCATAATAATTTCTTATTCTACAAGAGTTCATTTTTATGGATGTATTCTTAATTAATAACTATCATTTCTTGGACCATTGCGGTGGCGGTTTTTGGTTGGAAAAAGTACCAAAAAAGTTATAAACCTATTGAGACCTAAACATTTTCACATTAGTACCAATTAAGTTCATCCAACCAATATATGTCGGGAATTGCTGACATGGATACCGTCATTTTACATGGCACAACTGGTGCTAACGTGATTATTTTATCTAACTTTTAATTTTTTTCGATTTTTTTATTAATTTTTTCCTTTTTCTTTTTTTTTTTTCCTTCTCTTTTCCTTCATTTCTTTTTTCCCTTTTCTTTCTTTCTTCCTCATCTTCCTTCACTCACCTTCGATCGGCGGAGGTCGCCGGCTACCGGCTAGGGCGAGTGCCAGGACGCCCTCACTGGCCACAAGCAGACTAGCCCTCGCTAGCCTTTGGCAAGGTCTAAGGAGGGCTTGGCGAGGCCGCCCCTCGCCAAATCTAACCAGGGGACACTCGCCCAACCTTCGCTAGAGGTCAGCAAGGATTGACGAGCGCTGGGAAGCCCTCATTGGCCTAGCCTCAACGAGGCCCCTCGCCAGCACCAGAGATCAACGAGGGCCGGCGAGGGTTGGCCTTGCTTGGATGAGGCCCCTCACCATCCGAGCGAGGCCACTCTTGCCGTAGGGTCCCCTCGCCCCGATCTAGCGAGGGACCTAATCCAGGCAAGGCCGACCCTTGCTAAAGCCCTATTGGCCCTTGCTAGCCTCTAACGAGGCTAGGCGAAGGTCCCCTCGCTGGATCTAGCGAGGGGCGGCCTTGCGTAGCCCTCGCCAAAGGCCGACAAGGGCCGGTCCGCTTGTGGCCAATGAGGGTGTCTTGACCCTCGCCCACGCCAACAATCGACAACCTCCACCAGTCGGAGGTGGGTGAAGGAAGAGGAAGAAAGGGGAAAAAAAAAGGAAAGAAAAAGGAAAATATCAATTAAAAAATCAAAAATATTAAAAATTATATAAAAATATCTATGTTAGCACTAGTCGTACCACGTAGGACAACTGGCATCCATGTTAGCAATTTCCAGAATAAATTATCCGGATGTACTCAATTGGTATCGATGTAAAATGTTTAGGTTGGTCTGATTGAAAAGTTTATGACTGAATTAATATTCATGCAATAGATTTATGACTTTTTTGATACTTTTCCCTATTTTCAGATTATGTGGAAGGTACTATTATCATGTAAATTGCTATGAGCTACTTGTCAAATTGCACTTGTTCTCTAAATTGTCACCAGTTGGGTTCCTCATCTATGCTTATATCTCTGGAAAATCAATATATGTATGATTAGCACAAAATCTACACTTATCATAGTAGATATTAGTATCAAGAATAGTTTTGAAATCATCAAAATTCCATAGGGATATTTTCCAAACAAGAGGCGTCGCCATGGATCAGTGGAGCCGTGCTTGAATTTTATAATAGCTTCGCTCTCTCTACCAACACCACTTACAGTGGTAAAAGCTTTGGAATGACCAAATTCGATTGCTTGAATTACAAAGATTGCCAATAAGAGGATAGACACAAAGCCATTACAAGATGCCATAGGTGCTATAGGACCTGAGGATAAGTATTGCTTGAGTGGCGTAGATAATGGTCTCACGTCACCATCAAAAAGGGTCACTACAAAACATTATGTAGGTCATTTTCTGATCACTGTCCACAGTGACTTCCTAAAGGACGGCTCCAACTTTTAAGTCATGCCTTCCAAGACCTGCCAAAGGTCAACCCAACAATATCAAGCCAAAATAAATATCATCCTTTATCTGGAATAACGATCAAAGAAGAACCACTAACAATGGAGAAGAAAGGGGATGGTAACGACACTATACAATGAAGAAGAAAGAGGGATGGTAACGACACCATGTACCCATAAGACTATATGATTGGTCTCTGATCTCTAAAAATTTGTAATTTTCCGAAATTATTTTCTCTAATAATGTGGAATAGCATAAGAGAGGCTTAGGCCTTATAAGGAAACAAACATGCATGCACAAATCAACGCTCCGCCAAGAGTTTATCCATTCAATTTCCTTGTATTTTCGCTTCCTTCTACATTTTAATTCCTATAATTTCCTTTTAATATTTTTTCATTTCAATATCCTTTAATTTTCTCCTCAATTTGCGTTTCATGGCATTTAGATTTGCAGATTCATCACTACATCCACTATTTCTTACATAGAAGATATTGTTCTATTTTTTAATTTTACATAGCAATTATCATGGCAATAAGAAAGTAGTTTGCACGGTTAATGTCTACCTATATGACAACATCATCTACACTATTGATAAAGTAAAAAGGACTTCATAATTTTATGGGATCTCAATCATTTTATTTGTTCCTCAACTATCCTCATATATATATATCCAAAGACAAATACGTAAATATATGATTTTATGCCATCTCTTATATATTTCAAATTTTGAATTCAAATCTTTTCAACCCTACGATAACCTTCCAAAAGAATTTCAAATAATCTTCAAAAAAGCTCTCCTTAAATATGTACAATGTGTGCATTTTTTTTTCTTTTGGTCAATTCCAATGCAATGTGTATTTCTTTCAATTTCGTGTATTCATTTTTTTTTATATAATGATTTGCTTAATCTTTCAAATATCACTTTCTTACACACAATTTACACGTGCTCATTTCCTAGTTTCATATATACAAAAGAATGGCGTAAGGAAAGGAACAAGAACTCATCATCGCATGGTGTCCGTTCCATTCTCAGAGCCCAACTTGCAATTCGAGTACAGCGAGCTTAGTCAAATTGCACTTGTCAAATTACACTTGTTCTCCGAATTGTCACTATTTGGGTTCCTCGTCTTTGCTGATTATTTAGTAAACATCAATATATGCATCATTATCACAACATTTGCATATATCATGGTAGATATTAATACCAAAATTAGTTTTTGAATCATCAAAATTCCATAGAGATGTTTTCCAAATAAGAGACGTCGCCGTGGATCAATGAGGCCGTGCTTCCCTCTTTGTACAAGGTCAAAGCTTTGGAATGACTAAATTCGTTTACCTGAATTACAAAGATTGCCAATAAGAGAATAGACACAAAGCCATCACAAGATGCCATTGGTTCTATAGGACCTGAGAACTAGTTTTGCTTGAATAGCGTAGATAATGGTCTTGATTCCCCATCAAAAAGGGTCACTACAAAACATTCTGCAAGTCATTTTCCAACCGCTGTCCGCCATGACTTCCTAAAGGACGACTCCAACTTTCCAAGTCGTGCCTTCCAAGACCCGCCACACGGTCAACCCAATGATTCCAACTTTCCAAGTCGTGCCTTTGAAGACCCGTCACACGGTCAACCCTACGATTCCAACTTTCCAAGTCGTGCCTTCGAAAACCCGCCAGACGGTCAACCCAACGACTCCAACTTTCCAAGTCGTGCCTTCCAAGACCCGCCACACGGTCAACCCAATGATTCCAACTTTCCAAGTCGTGCCTTTGAAGACCCGTCACACGGTCAACCCTACGATTCCAACTTTCCAAGTCGTGCCTTCGAAAACCCGCCAGACGGTCAACCCAACGACTCCAACTTTCCAAGTCGTGCCTTCCAAGACCCGCAAAACGGTCAACCCATCAAAATCTAGCCAAAATAAAAATATCATCCTTTATCTGGAATAACGATCAAAGGAGACCACAAACGATGGAGAAGAAAGGGGGATGGTTACGACAACTATACAATGAAGAAGAAAGAGGGATGGTGATGACACTTTGTACCTATAAGGCCATAAGACTCTGTATAGTCAGTGTATGATCTCCAGAAATTTGTTATTTCCAAAAAAAAAATTTCCAATAAATCGGAATAGCATAAAAGAGGCTTAGGCATTATAAGGAAACAGACACACATTCACAGATCAACACTCCGCTGGTAGTTTATCCATTCAATTTCCTTGTATTTTTGCTTCCTTCTCCATTTTTATTCATATAATTTCCTTTTAAAATATTTTCATTTCAATATCCTTTAATTTCTTCACAATTGACATTTCATGGCATTGAAGATTTGCAGATTCGTCACTTCATCCATGTCTCATTCACGCACGCAATCTTGATCGTTCTCCAATCATCTAAAGCTCGGATTGGCTTATATTTGGTTGATTTTTGTCAACACTCGTTTTTGCATGCCAGGGGGAGGGGCGGGGGGCAGAGAGAGAGAGATTTTACTTACTACTAGTTTGGTGGGCACACACATTCTTTTATTGAAAGGTACTATTATCATATAAGACATTTATTACGTAGAAATTTATATAACATGCCACCATTTCTTACATTAAAGATATTGTTCTATGTTGTAATTTTACACGGCAATTATGATGGCAATAAGAAATTTAGTTTGCACGGGTTAATGTCTACTTACATGACAACATCATCTATACTATTGATAAAGTAAAGAGGACTTCTTACTTTTTTGAAATCTCAATCATTTTTATTTGTTTCCTAACTATCGTCAATTACATATTTAAAAAGAAATATCTATCCAATGATAAATACATAAATATATAATTTTATGCCATCTCTCATGTATTTCAAATTTCGAATTTGAATCTTTTCTACCCTACAATAACCTTCCAAAAGAATTTCAATAATTTTTAAATAACGGTCTCTTTACATATGTACATATGTGTACATTGCTTGTATTTTTTTCTTTTGTTCAATTTTTATGCAATGTTAGTTCTCTCAATTTCGTGTATTCAAATACTTTTCTACAAAATGGTTTTGCTTAATCCTTCAAATATCGCTTTCTTGCATACGCGTCACTCGTGTGCTCGTTTTCTAGTTTCATATAAACAAAAGAATGGCGTAAGGAAAGGAACATGGTGTCCCTTCCATTCTCTCGGAGCCCAACTTGCAATTCGAGTATAACGAGCTTAGTTCAGCCCAACATCATCCTCGTACATCGAAATTGTCAATCAAAGTTAGCAAAATGCCCTCTCGATTCCACATCCTTGGGCTTTTGGTGGACTTGGATTTTATCGAACTGAAAACATCTGCATCACATTCACATGTATCATCTCAGCCGGAGTTTATAAGTCGATTGGCTGGAGCTCCACTAAGCCCAGTCTTGATAACACTTGGCGGGCAATCAAGAGTGACACGTCACGCCTTACGTGATTCACCCGACTCAGCCCTCATTTCTTTTTTTTATTAGTTTTCATTATAATCCATATCCCTATTTGTCGCACTCTAAGTGGGTTTGGTTTGAATTGGTTAAGCGAATTTGTTTTTTGATATATTTTATTTTTTTTATCCTTTTTAATACTTTCTTTTACAACGAAATGCTATACACTTTACATATTTTACCTACATACATTTGATGCTAACGCTAAAATTATTTTGCGCTTGTATAAGCATCTGAATTTTTTTAAGAGATCTTTTGACATTGTACTTTACATTTTAAAGTTGGACTAGACAATTAATTGTGGGGACACTTCAATTTCCTCTTAGCCAAGTTACTCTTTCTTCCTCTCCTTAAGTTTCCATTTCACATGTAATTTAAGAATAAGCTGATAAATTTAACTGATACATACATTAATAGCCATGGCTATACAAAGTAGAACCTATCGAGATCTCGCAAAAAAAAAAAAAAAAAATTCCACACATATGCATATGAATATATATTTAAATTAATCAGTTGAGAGATAGAAAAAATTCAAAGATGCGAACTATTTAGGAAAGAAATTTAAATGGTTGTCAGATATTTTAGAAAGTAAAATATTTGTGAGATAAGCTGGCTGTTAATTGACTCTATTACGATTATATCAATTTTTTTATAACACGTTATCATAGAATATACTAGCAACAAGCATGGGCTTTTCAAAGAATTCTAGGAAAGTTTGTTGAAATAGGACATGCTATAGGATAGACTTATCATCATTCTCGTGGTATTATTTATTTAAAATTTTATCTTACGTGAATAATCACTTAGTTAATAAATTCTAAAGATAATACTGTATTTTGATATGCAGATACGTTATAAGTGAAGTATCTCATTTTTATGATGTCCCAAGGGAAAGCGCTGAATCTTCCATAGTTGGTTGACATAGAATGATGGGTTATTGGATTGCATCAATTGGCCTTTACTGCTTTCTCATTATTTCGAAGGGGCTACCTAGAATGGCCGTTGGGCTTGAGTTGTCTCATTATTCCAACTTGTCCCGGTCAATCGAATAATACTTACTACAAATGACAGACTACATGATGCCATCGATCCAACCAAATGTTTTAACCTTTTGGGATTTCCAAACATACGGCGAGAAGCATGATGACTCGACATATTTGGACCTCACATGAGGATTGAGCATTCTCACGTTTCACACTCTGTCCACAATTTCCCTATGAATGTCCATGTTGTCTTAAGATTATGCTTACAATTACGACTCTCTCAGCTACTATAAAATCTTGAGTTATACTTTATAATAAAAGATTATGATAACCAACAAATAATGCACCAAACACCAAGAGTATCCCGAGCCCATATTTGATCAGTCGCGGAATGAGCATGAGACAAAATAAACAATCTGTGACCAATAGTCGGCGCATGCAACCTAGCTATAATTCCATGTTCAGAGAAACTCTACAAACATGTATCCAGATCCAGTCTTATTAGTCCAATTAGCCCAAGACATCACGTGCTTGGGGCTTATAAAGTCTTTGTTCAACACCAATTTGATCCCCCCACACCATCAAATACAAATCAATATACATTTGGTGTATTCACTCAGATTTTAACTCATGTCTTATCAGGTCTATAAAGTCGATGAAGATTTTATTGGTCTGGAATTCGTCAATGTAAAATGAGCTTTCTTGTCATAGATGACTAGATGATGCTCTATTGTCGAATCTGCATGCCACGTGTTGTCAATATTACTTAATATTTTAACTTAAGATCGGGATTCAGTGGAAGAATGAAAATGCATATATATATATCCCTCTCTCTCTCATGCTTGCAAAAAAAAAAAAAATTTGACTTTCAGTGGGCTTTGGACGACCTAACATGGCCCACTTTGACTTGCTTCCTGGGGCAAGTGGAGGCGAGGCCCACGATACTTATGTGGGCATGCGTGCATGCAAAAGACAGCGATGATGATGTAGCTGTTAATTTACAAATTTTCCCACTAATAGAATATTCATAAAGTAACTCGTCGACAATTTTTTTGGGGAAAAAAATCGTAATTCCTTAAAAGTAGGGATTTTTTTTTATATAATTGAAGGAAAGTAGACATAAATATATCATACAGATGTTTATTTAATCTTCGTATGAAATTTCAATGTAGTCATTCCAATTAATTTTCGCCGGTGACACAGTAGTGTACTACATACAATAGGTGGCAATGATTGGACTATCACATCAGTAATTTTCGATCAAAATTGATTGGAAAAAAAAAAAAAACATTGAAATTTCACACAGAGATTTAAGACTAAAATTGGCAAAATTAAAAAATTTAGGACTTAATTGATATCCATACAATAGGTTTATAATCGATTGATAATTTTTCCTTATAATTGTATATATTATAATATTTCCCATATTTTCACACTTAAGTGTGCCACTTTTTGGTAGCATTGGAATGAGAAACTTAATGTTACCATAATTAGAGTAATTCATATATATATATATAGCTGGCTCGTCATATGATTCCGATTGCTTGGTATTTGTTTATTGGTGTGTGATGGGTAGCTCCACGTGACTTCCCCTTGATTGGACATGGAAGGTAAAACAAGTTATATGATATGTTCTCAACGTTAGAGACATCAAATTTATCTACATAGCCCGATGGACTTGATTCAGACTTAATGTATAAAAGAGTCTTTAACAAATCACTTATTGCATTGCCCAGTTTATGGTCATTTATGGTCAAGCGTACGATGCAAATCAATAGGTTTGAACTCGTTTTAAGCCAATTGCGTCTCTCAATTTTTGCTCCAGGTCTCATGGTTGACTTTTTACAAACGGAGCATTTGACTTTCACTAACTCTCCCTCTCGAAGCATTCCAAGTTCAAACTATTAAATGTAAAGCGTCAAGTGTTGTGACCTACTTTTGATCAAAATTAGGATAAAAGCCATCAAAAATCCTAAACTATGCTCACGATAATAAATTTACTCTAAACTTTTATTTGTCACATCAAAATATCCAAATTTACTTATACGACACATTGAGAAAAATATTTAAAAAGTCCTAAACTTATTCAATATTAGTCCTTTCAATTTTATCAATTCAATCCTAAATATCTTCACATTTATCAATTAAGTCTATCTAGCTAATTTTGACCGAAATTCGCTGGCATAAACACTGGCCATCTTACATTATAGGGCTAGTGCTAACACAAACAATTTTTAATAGTATTTTAATAAAAAAAATTTCTTGTTTTTCCCTTTCTTTTTCCTTTTGCTACTGGCTAGAAGGGCTCCCCTCGCCTACCACAAGCAAGGCCTGGTTGGGCAAGGGGAGCCCTCGCCAGGGGTCAACCTCACCTAGGCTAGGCAAGGTCACCTTTGCTCGGCAAGGCCAGCGAGCCCAACCATGGCCAATGGCCAGCCACAAGCAAAAGGAAGAAGAAGGGGACAAAAAAGGAAAGGAAAAAGAAAATTCAAAATAATAATAATAAATTCAAAAAATATTAAAATATTATTAAAAAATATCTACGTTAATGCCGACCATCCTAGTGTCATCGCCAAGGTCCACATCGGTGATTTCCAACCAAGATTAGTTATATGAACTCAATTAGCAAAAAAGTAAAAAAAAAAAAAAGTCAGGATTTAATTGACAAAATTGAAAGGTTTAAGACCGATTTGCAATAGGTTCAAGACTTTTAGGACTCTTTTCCCATGACACATTTACCCAAAATTTGTACAGTGCAACACATTTACCCCGAACTCTTTCTTGCGAAACAAAATCCCCCTCTCAAAACTTGTACTCATGTGACCTATTTACAGCGTTATAAAAAAAAATTTGGGATTTTTGATCTCATAAAAAAAAGTTTAAGGTAAATTTCTCACATGGGAAAAAGTTTAGGGTTTTTAATATCACAAAAAATAGTTCAAGGTAAATGCCTCACAGTAGGCAAAGTTTGGGGATTTTGTGACGTTTTCTCAAAAAAAAAAAAAATGGTATCGTACTTCACAAGTGAGCCAAAATTTGACTTCTTGTAATATATCTCTTCCAATTTTTATTTTATGCACTATTGGAGGCTATAGAGTCATAGCTTGGGCGAGGTTGATTTGGTATTAGTTCAACTTTAATTTTACAGGAGAGGTGAATATCGAAATATGACAGATGTAGCGAGTCGGATTTTTAGGTTAATGCCTGAAAGAAGTAATCACGCTAAGTGCCTCTCTTCATCTTCTTATTAATAAAGAAAAGTGCATAAATAAACCAGTGCCTATAATGCGGACGTAAATTTGTTTTCATTCATTATTATGGCCTAGTTTAACTTTGTAAAGGGCCTTGGCGTCGCTCCCCTGCGAGTATATCTAAGGTCTCCCAATGGAGGGACTACGAATGCGGCGATGGGTACAGAGAGTGCTGCGGCTGAGTGAGGCTAAAAGGATGAGAGATGAAGGAGGGGAGAAAGGTTTATTAAAGAGTTTTCATTACTGAGCGTAATGTTCACTCAACATTTTCACAAGAGCCAGCAATCGGAGGCCGCAGCTGATCTGGGACGGAGAAAAACATAACCCTGCATGCTGATTTTGATCCTTGGTAGACCATACTCCAAAGGTAATCTTTCCTGCTCTTTTTTCGCAAGAAACACAAACAGTTAACGCCCAAATCAAACGTAGCATCACTACACGCTTGGATCTGCGACTCATTCCAATATAACCAAACCAAAAATATTTCCTAAAGACACATACCAAAGCACTTTCTTCTTCATTTGCTTTGGTCACCAGGCTCGTATTCTTCGACACCCTGAAAATCAGAACTTGATTATCTCGTTGTCCTGTCTCGTCCGCGTCAAAGACTGCAAACTAAAGTGTTCTTGACCCAACAGGCTCGAAGGAATGATGGAGAAGTCCGCATCGCTACTGGAAAGAAACTGCGCGTACTGGGTCAGGTCCAAGTATAGTTCGTGCGATGATAACGTCATAGTGGCTGGAGGATTGAAGGGCACAGCATTGACATTTTGTTCAGACAATGACGATAAATTGCTAGGATTGTATGCATTCCTGATGATGCTAATATTAGCGTTGCCTTGAAGCTGTTCGGGGAAATTGAGCTTGGCCTTGGTGCCTTTGAATCTCTGAGGGCCGCAATGGCATAGCCGAGGGCTGCTACTTCGGCCCATCAAGTGCCGAGCCACATCCGAGATGCTTTGTTCGGTCCTGTATCTCAGCAGCCCATCTGCCTCGCGGCCTTTGACTCACTCCTCTGTAGTGTCTTCTCATCATCCTGATACTCTCTTCGCGAACATAAGCAAACCAAAAAATGGAGGCTTGTTAGTTAGGTTAAGAGCGCAAAGTGAGAAAGCTGTGATGGAAGAACCAAAAAAGAGCACTGGGAGGCTCAATTTCGTGTCCATACCTATATTGCATTGTCCTCTTAAGAAATGACTAGTTATCATGAGCCATGTTTTTTCCCCTACCAATCTTTGATGTGTTTTCAAAACAATTTTAAGTGTACATAATCGTTATATTTTGAAGACAAGATTTATCAAAATAGAAACCCCATCTCCGCGATCTTGATCTGAGGTTGCTGGAGGTGCACAATCTCGGATTAAACCCGAGCTGATGCAAACAATCAGATATCCTCACATTCATTCATGTACACACAGACAGAGAATTGCTACGATGTTGTATGCACCTTGAAGTCTCTGGGAAATTATCTCTAGCGAACCCAAAAGCCCTCAAGGTCAAGGTCTTATTTTCTCGTTACTTCACTCAGATTCTCTTTAGAATTCCCTCTGGAAAATGTGAATTTTGACTTATCACTTCACAAATGTTATCAAAGGATTTCCTTCGTCTAACTAACTAAAATCAAGGAAACAATCAAACACATTAAACTCATAAATTCAAATTCAGCCGAGAAGAGAAGAGAAAACAAAAACTTCAGCACCAATTCGCAACGACTAACTATACCGGCTAGCATCTAATACTATCCACGCCAATTCAACTCATATCCATGACTAACCTGACGCTAGAATGCGAAGACATGCAACTTAGCAGCACAGCAGCGCGAACGTAGCAATAGAGCCTAGTGGCACCTGGTAAATCTTGAACAATTAAATCTTGAACGTGGGAATGTAGAACAAGCGGCACTCGAGCGTGTTGACGATGCCCTGACAGAAGGCCTCCTTGGTGACCCCACCATCACTAGCACTGGAGACGGCAGCCTATAGCTGCTTCTCGATGCCGGCCTTATCGATCTTGAGGTCGTTGATGACCACGATGGCAGCATTGATCTCTAGATTTGGCACCTCGCTGGCCTTGAGGGCACGGACATCATTGCCCTCAAGAGGCATGGGGTACCAGTTTCTCAGATAATACTAAATTCCAGATACTACAATACACATTGAACTAAAATTCTTGGACAACTTGTGTCACTTTCAAGATCTCTCGAGTTATTAATGGGGTCCCCTGTGTTTTCTTACACAAGCTCCATGAATTGTGTGATACATGCGAAAATTAAGTTATCATCACTCACTAACATATATCACATATGGTATTAGTCCTAGCATGACTCCAGGATTGCTTCCCCAACCCGCAAGTACGAAAACATGATATGCCAATAACAAGAACAACTTACAAATTGATTTCAATTCTCTAAAATAGATACGCAAATAGGAACTTTGTTCATTGGCCAATACAATAACTTGTGGTTAAACTTTTTAGGTGTGTAACAATAACAAAATAGATACTGCATTCTTGTCAACGCGACCACAATTGCTTAAAACTGAAGCGTTTGTGGTCAATATTTTCTATGTACATCTAAATGCCGAGAAAGCACGTGGATATAGGGCAATCGGCCGCGTTCAGACCAAATGGAAGGAAGGGTGTTATTGTCTTTCACGAGGAGTATATGCTGACTTTTACTCCCCTCCTTCCCCGGCGTTTGGCTGTTAGGATAAAATTTGGAATAAGATAAAATTTATCATATCCTATATTTGGTACCTATTCAAGATAGGATAAAAATGAATATAAGGGGATATAGACCGGATAAAATTATTTCATGGAGGAAGTGGGATAAAGGTGAATAGAATTTCTAACATTCATAATAAGAAAATTATATAGTCGAGTTTAATTATATTATATAAAATAATTTCAATATATAAATATAAATATATATTTATTATATAGTTAGGTATTTTAGTATTTTGGCTATATTAGTATAGTCTACTATTTAATAAGATTTTATTAGAGAATTTTGGGAGGGGAAGAAAAAAATAAAAAAGAAATTAATTAATAAAAGAGGGGAAAATAAAATAAAGTAAGCAAGAGTGTCGCGAGAGATTTTTACTATCTCTATTTGTAAAAAAATTTGTTCATTTTTATTAATGTGTCATTTATACCAAACAATAAATATGATATGAATATATTCAATTTTATTATTACAATTACCAAACGGTTGATAGGATATGTCAAAATCCCTTAGATTTCTTATCATATCCTATCTACTTCTCTCCTGATTAGAAATCCGGACAACCAAACGTAGCTTGGGTCATTGTTTCTAGATGTTGGGCCGACCTATCAGAGAAACGCATCATGAAGTAAAGTTGATTGGCTCCAAAGCTGGAACTTGAAATTTACCCTGTTGTGACTGATTCTCATTTTTTGAACCTTGAAACCTATCATGTTTGCTTGGAATCGATTCTAGTACCTATCCTTTTTCTTCGATCAAATTCCAGTGTCTAACCGAGGATTTTTCTTTTGTTCCTTTTCTTGGTTCATTTTTTACGGCAAAATCGTGTGAGTTTATAAGCAACAAAACTATTCGAAGTAAAAAATGAATAACAGGAATTTTCTATCCGTTAAAAATGACAATCTATAAGATGAACATGTAGTAACGTATAATTACAAGCAATAAAAAATTCAAACACGTAACATAAAGAATTAATTAAAACTCAATTCCCCATTAATCCATAAAAATTTAAGAAGAGGAAAGACCGGCAAGGAGTTCCAAAAAAGGATGAAGGATGAAGGATTTTGACTTTTTAACTTATAAAACCAGTTCCAAAACTAGTTCCAAAACGGGGTGGTCCGGTCCAATTCCCCAAAGTATTCACTTGAAACCAATTCCCATACCTACTTTTTGAGAGATCTGATCCGATTGCACACTCCTATCGTGAAATTGGACGGTTCATTTCGCATACAGAAACTTTTCTCGATAACCATCTCCATTGACTCTCTCTCATAAAATTTTCTTTCGTCTTCTCAGCATCAAGATCTGGTGAACATTGAAGCGAACCACGAATATTCAACGTGGAAATTTCGTGGACGGGCATGACTTGGAAACTTCTATGACTTTTTGCGGGATTGGTGCAGTGTTTGAGAACAATGCATTTCATCAAAAAATTGATCACAACGCATATCATTTTATTCTCCTTTTCTAAGGAGAATTTTACTTGGTTTTGTGAGAAAAAAATTATAAATCAAGCGGGATTGAGGCAAGTGTGAAATCGGACTAGATTGAATTTGAACGAAAAAAAAAAATCAAATCAAATTTATTCTCTTCCTCTTATAAAATTGGATCTCATAAATTCTTAAAAGTTTTCTATTAACTAAACCTTCATTTCTTAAAAGAGAAAAGAGAAAAGAAAATAAACTAAGAGCCCTTTTTCTCTCGTTAAAGGAATACATTGAATAGCGGATGTCAATCCATTACGCAACTTGAATCCTCAACGGATGTGGTGACCGGACAAGACTTAATGGGCATGACTAGGAAATTTCTAATTATGCTTTAGGATTTGGAAAACATTTAGATTGCATTTGATAGTCATGATAGAATAAAATTTGTCATATCCTATATTTAGTGCATGCTCAATACAAGATAAAATTAGATATAACAGGGACATAGATCGAATAAAATTATCTCATGGGGAGGTAAGATAAAGATAAATAGGATTTTTAATATCTATAATAAAAAATTATTTTTCTCCAATAACAAACTTATTAAATTAAAAAAAAAAAAATAGAATTGTATTTCAATATAAATAATATTTGAATTCTAATATAAGAAATTCAAAAAAATAATGATTTCATTTTTAAATTTAATTTTTATATATATTCAAATTTAATTCTATCTTATAATATAAATTCAATATGCAAATATACTTATATTTATTACATATTTTATGTATTTTTACAATTTACTATTTAATAAAATTTAATTAGAGAATGATGGAAGGGGAAAAGGAAATTAATCGAACAAAAGAGAGAAAAAAAAAAAAAATAGCAAATAAAAATAAAGTAGACAAGAGTATCATGAGAGATTTTTACCATATGTATTTGTAAATTTTAAGTTCATTTACATTAATATGCCATTTATAAAAAAAATAATATAAATGATATGATATGAATATATCCGACTTTATTATAATGGATAGAATATAGCGAAATCCCTAGATGTCATATTATATCATATCCAGTCCTATATGCTGATTAGAAATCCAAAGGACTAAACATAGCCTTAATGTATTCTCATTGTCAATCAAGACCAAGAGATCCATTTGACCAAAGTTGGGAAATTGCGAATAACTATGGCGTCGTCCACTAGCTTTCAGTCTGAGTCTAAGTTCCTGTGTGCAGTTTTTGTTGTGCAAGCATTGGAATTCAGTCATTCCGAAGCTTTAATTAATGTAAGCTGTATTAGCACAGAAAGGGAATTTCTTCTAAAATTCAAGCAAGGCCTCGTCGACCACTGTTGAAAATCTTCTCCGAGGCACATTCCCCACTGCCATCGTTGAAAAATAATCAATGGCTTAAATCCCTGGACGAACCTGCCAATTATTGGCCGGAAGGTTAGCTTTTGGAAAGGGACTTAGCCGATCTTGCTTAGCCGATCTTGGGGGAGGATTTCCGGACCAAAATACAATGCTTTTGTTTGTGCACAAAGTAATATGAAGAATATTGATGTTTCCGACAGTAATTTCAATGGTGACCCACTCAGATCAATCTCGGTGGGGCCAAAATTTCCAATTTTTGTGCTATTTAATGGGAAATAATAAAATAATAAATTTATAATCTGAATATGATATTATAACATCATAATTTCTATATATAAATAGCAGTTGACATGCTATATCATTGAATGGCTAAATAAAAAATATTAAGCAAGTTAAGAATTATTTTAACGGGAGTATAAAAAGCAACGTGTTTTTATACGTGTATAATTCGTATTAATTTCAAAAAGCCGAATATTTTCCGTAAGTTCGGCAAATGAGTTGGAGACCGTCGTTTTATTGAAATTACATACGTATGTGTATTTTAAACAAAAGTACGAGTTTTATGTACTAACAGAAGCTTGGAGCAGCTATGTAAACTGAAGATAGAGAAGTTGGAATCATGTTCTTCCACAAGAAACTGAACAAATGAGCCAATCCACCAGGATAGTTTTTGCAGTATCATTGTAATTGACAGGATGTTCGGAAAAGAAGGCATCGTTTATGATTTTTACGGAGTCAACATTTACGTATGACTATTATCATGAAAATTACATAATCGTTAACAAATGAAACTATGGATTATGGTGTGAATTGTATTATTGAATGGTCTGTGGTGAGTAGAACTAATGGCGAAGGAGTAAGGAATGCTTGGGCAGTCGTTATAGTAAAAAAAAAATTAAATCAGTGCATCAATATAGGGAGATTTCCGAGGGTTTATACCAAGGAAACATCATAAAACGTGCTTGTTAAAAAGAATATGCGATGTTTTAGTTACATTATCATGTCACTGATGTTAAAATATTTTGAAGTATTAAAGTAAGTCTCCCTAATCAATTATTAGGACGCTTCCAACCATTTGCTTGATCACCATGTTAAGATCTCCCCTTTTTTACTCAAGTCCATGGCACATATCGCACTTCCACCATGAAGTTCGTAGCTCCCTTTCACTGAAGATAGAATAATAAATGCACAACGTACAACTAATAATCTGCTTATAAACTTAAAATTCATGGTAATTAGGATTCGGTTCGGATTCATGATCGACAACCTCGGATGATTTTTACCCGTAAGAAAATCCCACTCGGATTTGTCGAAGTGTTAGGCAGTCCTGGATTTTACATAAGCTTTATATATCTCGTCACACACTTCCAACTCATGAATCATTTATGAAAAGAGAGAATGGGGAGATAGATGTTGATGTGGCAGGGTCAAGCCATGTTTTCTAAAAAAATTAATTTAATTTTTGTTAATGAAATTTTTTTTAAAATGAAAGTAATTTTTTCCACATGTTACAAAATAATAAAAGGTTATGAAAGAATATGAATGGAAAACACTTAATCAATCAAATCAAATAGAAAGACAACTACAGCTTCATATAATACGCACATCAAGAGCACATAACAGTGTCCTAACAACCATTCGCCAAAAGAGAATGTCCGATATGTTGTGCATTTATTGCGTGTTCCTCCCCGTGATTTGGATCATGCAATGTCGTTAATTTCCTCTTGTTCATGTTGGGCATGGTTCTTCGGGCTCAAATTTTACAAAAACCAACCAGTTCGAGGACAAGCCAGACCTATTGTCTTTCAAGATCCATTGGCTAGTGCACGTGGACTCCCATAATACTATAGACGCCGATAGGGCCAGTAAGTCATGAGCATGGAAAGAATAGGAAAACTAGTGGCTTTCCTCTTCCATCATTTCATAATGTCATCATTGTCTTCACCAACTCTATTAACATATTCAGAAAATTTCAAATAATAATCCGAAGTACCCTCATTTTTTTTTCAAATAAAGGTATGAAATAGACGTTATTTCAAATAAAGGCTTGAATTACTCTTATTTTCTCAAATAAAGGCCTGAAGTGAACGTTGTTTCGGATAATAGCCTGAAGTAGCCATATCAGTCTCAAAAAAGGACTTGAACTCATCATTTAGTCAAATTTTGTCTTTTAAAATTTTTATATATTTCCTTTTTTCTTTCTTTTTCTATTTTTTTTTCCTTCCAAACAAACTAAAAAACTTTAAAAATTAAAAATTTACAAAAAAAAAAAAGAAAAAAAAGAGAGGAAAAGATGAACACGCACAAGAGGGAGGGTCCCTCCCAGCTATGGTCGATGCCCCATCACCGGTAGGGTAGCGATAGTCAATGAGGTTGTTGACGCCTGGGCAAGGGCCAACGACCCTCGCCACAAACCTTTCCCAGATCTAGGCGAGGGCCGCTTGCCCCCACCCCAGCTTGGGCGAGGCTCAACAACCTCGGGCAGGCCTAGCAACCCTTGCCCAACGCCCCCAACATTGGGTGGTGTAAGATCTAGGGGCACTTGGCGAGGACCACTACGCTTATGCAAGGACCAACGACCCTTGCCCAAGCCGAGGCAAAGGGGGGCGACCCTCGCCAAGATTTGGGAGAGGGTTCCCACCCTCTCTCATCTCTAGCGAGGGCCGATTGCCCCTCGCCTAAGCACCAACAACCCCACCAATCATCACCACTGCCCCCATCGGCGATGAATGGCAGCCACAAGTGAGACCTCCTACCTCTATTTTTGCTTTTTTTTTAAATTTTTTTTTTAATTTTTAATCTAATTTAATTTAAATTTAAATAGTATTTGGACAAAAATATCCATGATTGGTCGGAATTTCTTACTAGCAAGGCTAAGCCCTTATTTGAAAAAATCATAATTATTTCAAGCCCTTCTTTGATACTAATATAGCTATTTTAGACCCTTATTTAAAAAAAAAAAATTCACTTCAGGCTCTTATTTGAAAAAATGAAAGCATTTCGGGTTCTTATTAAGAATTTTCCCTAATATATTTGGAGTCGTTTGTTTCCAATTATATCTCCAACACATTGATAGATGAAGATGCTGACTTAGCAAAGGCTGTGGGGTGTTTTTCTTCTCACGAAACAAAGACCATACATTATTCTAGGCACTGCTTACAAAGGGTGCCATCTCTATCCATGAGGTGTGTCGCGACCTACCCCCGGTACGGAGGGAAACAGGTTCAAGGATATTACTTAAAAGGCAAGCCTACAACCCTAGTTTTAGACGCAAGCTCTTCCAAACCCATACCTCACATAACGTTGAGTATTCAAATTAACGTTATGAGAATTTTCTAATAAGGAGTCGCCACTAACCTATTGAAGTCAGCTAGAAATCAAGTAAAGTAGGGGAGCATACTTCACTTCCTATGCAATCAAAGAATCCAGGATCGGAGACTTGATTACACTAATTAATTAATACCCTTTCAGTACCTAATCTTGTTTATTTTTTGTGTCAAGCAATCTGAATTGATTTTAAACATATTCACTAACATCTGAGATGATCACGTGAATACGTAATCATTAAAATAACAATCAACAACCAAGGAAGGCGGAGCAAGGGTCTAATGCTAGATAAATGCTATGCTAAAGGTGAACGATAATCAATATAATGAAAGTGTTCAATCAAGAGTGTTCATCTCTAAGAACAATAGTAACTCTATGATAAAGCCCTAAGGGGTTTTTTTTTCAATTTTTTAGCATGATTTTTTAACAACGATTTTCCCACAATGTTAAGAGTATATATATATTAGCTTTTTCATGACTTTATTAAAAAAAAATTTAAAAAAAAATTTGAATTTATTTATTTAGTTATTTATTTATTGTTGTTGTTATTATTCGTATATTTTATTTTTAAAATTAAAAATATATATTTAAATTTTTTATTTGGAAAAGGGATCCAGACAGGGCTCGGGCCCGATCCGAGCCTGCCAATTTGGACCAATTCAAGGGGGGACGCCCACACTGAGCCCAATTCGGCCTAGGCCCTAAAACAAACCTAAACTAAACCCCAAAAGCCCAATTTACCTAAAAGTCCAGCCCAGCCCAACTAAGCCCTAAACTTACTCTGGCAGAATCAAATCCAATGCTAGCTCTTTGTTTCCATTGACGCCACCCCAGGCCCAGCTTCTATTGTGACGGAAATCAGCCCAAGATCCCTTAAAATAAACCTAAGCCAAGCTAACATTTAGGCCCTAGCGGCCCCCCTTTCACGCCATCCATGAGCGAACGACGCTGCTCGGCCTGACCATGCTCTAACTCCGGCGACTTTGGACTTTTAGCGATGGCGACATCGCGAAACCTCGGAAATGGGCCTCCGTCGGCGACCGAACTCATATCCTGTCCGACGCTAGCTATCCAAACCAGTCACCAATATCGACGAACCAACCCATGGCGAACAACCAATGCATAATTTGGATGTTAGAAGATATGCGAGATTTCTTTAGAAGATTTGGAATTGATTTTATTATGTACATATCAATTCAAGATTAGATCTAGATTTAGATTGATACATAGAATTCTTTATTTCTATTAATTGTACAAACCTAACTCTATATCTTTAGGATTTGTACAGTTTACAATACAATTTGAGGAAATACAGAAAAGCTTCGTTCCTCTCTCTTCATCACCTTCGGTTTCTTTCATGGTATCAGAGCCTCCAGGCTTCTGATTTGCTTCTGCTTTGTTCTTCTGCCAAAGAGTCTTTGACCTACAAAAAAAGAGGTTGTTCTTTCGGCATTAGAATCAATATTCGAAGGTATTTTTTTATCTTACCATGACCTCCCCGCAAACTAGCTTTTCTGCTTCTGGAAATCCACCGACTGGAGAGACGTTGCCCCAAGATCCGCAAGATGAAGATCGATCTGCAACACTTCCAGTCACAAGTCAGCAAACACAAACACGACCCGCTCAGTGGTGGCCCACGCAGACTCAGCTCAGTGCGGGGCAACCCTTAGCGGGTCAACCATACCAATGGATCCCGTATCCATTCTTCTTTGGGACAAATTCAAATCCATCATCGTCTGCATCTGTGGGTCACCAGAGCTACGTCCGACCCTATGGGGGCCCGCCAACCACGAATGGGGCAAACCCAGCCATCGGATCGGAGCAGTTAAGAGGGTCGGGTCAGCCAGGTATGGGAACAAATCCCAACCCGGGTTTTTATGCGGGTTATCCAATTGTTGTGAGTGAATCAGGTCAAGGCACGAATACCTACCCGAACCTCGCGCCCGGTTTTCTGCCTTTCCCAGCGGCGGCGCTCGCCGGACGACCAGAACCTGGCGATCCATTGTTCGTTTCCAACGCTGACGGGCCAGAATTACGGCTCATCAGCCAGCAACTAACTGGCCCAGAAAACTACACAAGATGGTTGCAGGAATTCCGGCACGCCCTGGCAACCAAAGACAAAGATGGTTTCCTCGACAGAACCATCCTAGTTCCCATGGAGGAACGTCTGGCCCGACTCTGGAGGAAGAGCAACCGCCTGATCCGAACCTGGATCGGCAATTGTGTCTCCTCCGAAGTCGCGGCCGGACTCCCACCAACAGAAGATGCAAAAGAGATGTGGGAAAATATCCAGGAAATGTACGGAAAACTAGATCAGGCAAAAATTTTCAATCTAATGCAAGAGCTTAGTGAATTGAAGCAAGGAAATATGACGGTCACAGCCGTTTTCAACCGGCTCTCGTCTCTGTGGAACAATCTCGAGGTGGCCGAGGAGAAACTCGTGGGACCAGAACCCACACTTAAACAATACAGATCTATCAAAGACAGGGAGAAAGCTACACGCTTTCTCCTCATTTTGAACGAAACTTACCTCGGATTTCGCTCACAGATCCTCGCCATGGATCCGATGCCGCCGATTGGGCGGATATTTCAACTGGCCGTGCAGGAAGAGAGTCAGCGACACGCGACGCCAGACCACACCAGGAGCAGCGAGAGCGTCGCTCTCGCGGCCCACGGAGATCGGCGAGACGCGGCCACTAGGACGCAAATCCAAACCCTAAATCGAGAGAGACGAGCGGCCAAATTAGGGTTAGGGTTCGCAGAAGAGGAATCCAGAGTATTTAAAGCAGACCGGATGGACGGTCAGGATGTGCTGCGAGGATCGGACGGCTTCGATCCTTCGATCGGATCCAACGGTGGACAGGAGCTCGCGACCAAGGGATCGGACGGTCAGATTTTCGCTGCAATTAAAGGCACGGACGGTCAGATGCTTGCCACGTCGTCAAGGAATTTCGGAAGAAATTTTTAAGGCAAGAATAAATTATTTTGTGATTATTGCAAGCGTGCTAATCACTCAATTGATAATTGCTGGAAATTACATGGAAAGCCCAGTGAAAAAGAAAAAAGGATTTCAGCAGCTTATCAAATTACTGGTTCGACCGGTAAAAAAGGTGACCAATCTATCTCAAATAGTCAATATCATCAGTTGATGGAGGCACTTCAAAAAATGGACACCACAAACAGAGTAGCAAGTTTCTCAGGTATTACACATTGCTTAATTAATGCAATATCCAGAAAGTCATGGATAATTGATTCAGGGGCAAGCGACCATATTATATGTGACAGGGGATTTTTCTCAAGTATAAATCACAAATTGAATTTCCATATTTCTGTGCAATTGCCTAATGGGGATATTACCCATGTCCATGAAACAGGGACAGTCAATCTCAGTCCACAAATTACTCTTAGAAATGTTCTTTATGTCCCAGAATTTCAGTTTAACCTAATATCTGTGTCAAAAGCTTGTCAAGAAAATTCATGCCGGGTCATTTTCAATGCTGATGCATGTTTCTTTCAGGACCTTTCGACTGGGAAACTGATGGGCTTGGGTAGTCTCTCTGAAGGCCTTTTTTTCTAGAATAATTCCTCGAGTAATTTTTCTTGCATTTCTTTGAATAAATCTTCATCGTGTAACCTGACTACCAATGATAGAAATTCCATTATGCATTTGAGATTGGGTCACAGTGCCTCCTTTCCATATCCACAATGTTCTATAGTCCTCTTGCTAAACAATCTCGTGCTCCTTTTCTGTCTAGTAATACCCGCACTAGTGCAATTTTTGCCCTAATTCATGTGGATATATGGGGACCATACCACACATTAAATCATGATGGGTCTAGATATTTTCTCACTATAGTCGATGATTATTCTCGTGCGACTTGGATTTTCTTGATGCAGTCTAAGAATCAAACTTATTCTCATTTGAAAAGTTTTCTCTCACTCTCAAAGAATCAGTTTGGGAAATCCATACAGCGGATTCGTACTGAGAATGGAAGAGAATTCGTCAGCCATGACTGTTCTTCACTATTCACTAAATATGGCATACAACATGAGAGCTCTTGTGTCTATTCACCACAACAAAATGGCGTGGTAGAACGGAAACATCGTCATCTATTGGAAGTCGCACAAGCCTTAAAGTTTCAAGCGTCAGTTCCTGACGATTATTGGGGAGATTGTGTGGTCATAGCCGCTTACCTAATTAATCGTATGCCGACTCGGATACTTAAAGGGAAGACTCCATTTGAGTTATTATTCTGGAAAAAGCCAGAGCTTCAACATCTCAAAGTCTTCGGATGTCTCTGTTTTGTCGCAACAGTGGGACCTAGAGACAAATTCACTCCACGAGCTCGGCGATGCATTTTCATGGGATATCCCAATTTACAGAAAGGATATCGCGTTCTCGACATCTCTACGAAGGAATTTCTGGTAAGTCGTGATGTCATCTTTCATGAAGACATATTTCCTTTTTCTGAGCAACCCAATACAGATACAAATACAGGGATGACAGCTCCTTCTGGTAGCATTGATGAAGCAATACCTCAAGATACTGCCTATATACCATTAGCAGAATCGAGGCCCATTCCTACAACTGCTTCATCTCTTCCAGAATCAACATCAACACATGTTGATGGGACCGTTTGCTCAGAAGAAATTTTCCAACCACGACTAGAATATACCCATGATATTGAGGAAAGTCGGCATATTGAGTCAGCGTCTACTAATGAAACAAACATAGACATCATTCATCCAAGGCGTTCAGGTCGCAGCACACGACCTCCCACATGGACTAAAGACTATATCTATGCCACTCATCATTCTCCAGGTACTCAATATCCAGTTTCATCATATGTTTCCTTCCATAGATTATCACAGGAGCATAGATGTTGTGTTAGTCACCTATCAGAAGAACAGGAACCTTCTAGTTATAATGAGGCATCTATTCATCCAAAATGGCAACAAGCCATGAAGGAGGAACTTTAGGCACTTATTGACAACAAGACATTGGATCTTGTCTCTCTTCCATCTGATCGAAAGCCAATTGGCTGTAAGTGGGTCTACAAGATAAAGTATCGTGCTGATGGTTCCATTGAACGATACAAGGCACGATTGGTTGCCAAAGGATTCACACAAAGGGAAGGTTTTGACTACCACGAGACTTTTTATCCGGTTGCCACCGATGTCACTGTTCGTTCTTTTTTATCTGTTGCTGCTATTAATAATTGGAGTTTACATCAAATGGATGTGCATAATGCCTTTTTGCATGGGGATCTTGATGAGGAAATTTATATAGACATTCCTCAAGGCTTACGGAGACAGGGGGAGAATCGAGTATGTCGTCTCCGTAAATCCCTTTACGGATTAAAGCAAGCATCCAGACAATGGTATGCTAAGTTTGCAAATGCTCTTACAATAGCAGGCTTCAAGCAGTCTAAGCATGATTATGCTTTATTCACACAGACTAAAGGTATGTCATCTATTTATTTGATGATATATGTTGATGACATACTTGTTATGGGAAACGATAAGGCTGCCATAGACAATTTCAAGGATTATTTACATGCTACCTTTCACATTAAAGATTTAGGAGCACCTAAGTATTTCCTTGGAATTGAAATTGCACGATCTGATCAAGGGATTTCTCTTAGTCAACGGAAGTTTGTCTTAGAGATTATATCAGAAGCAGGTTTATCAGGATGCAGACCAGCCGTGATTCCTATTGAACAGAACATTAAGTTGACTACTGCAGAATATGATAGGGGCATTTCACAAAATGATGATCCCATTCTCAAAGATCCATCAGGGTATCAAAGACTTGTCAGGAAACTCATATACTTGACAATGACCAGACCTGATATTTCTTATGCAGTACAAACACTTAGTCAGTTCATGCACAGTCCAAAGCGATCTCATTTGGAAGCTGCATTAAAGGTTGTGAAGTATTTAAAAGGGTGTCCAGGACTTGGAATTCTTTTATCCAAACGATGTGACATGAAGATGAGGGCATACTGTGATGCTGATTATGCTACATGTCCTACTAGCCGAAGATCAGTCACTGGATATTGTATCAAATTAGGAGACTCACTTCTCTCATGGAAGACCAAGAAGCAACCTACTGTGTCCTTGTCTTCGGCTGAAGCTGAGTACCGAGCTATGGCAAAAACTACTTGCCAAGTAGTGTGGATACGAGGGTTACTTAAGGACCTCGGAATACAGGTACAAGGAGCGACGACATTATATTGTGACAATGATGCAGCTCTCAAATTGGCAGCAAACCCTATAGTGCATGAAAGAACTAAACACATAGAGGTGGATTGTCATTTTACACGAGACAAGATTCAAGAAGGGGTGATTGAAACAGAAGGAATTGGCACGATAGAGCAGCCAGCAGACATCTTCACCAAACCCTTATGTCATCGACAACATACATATCTATTAAGCAAGCTAGGTGTCTTGGACATATACAAGCCACCAGCTTGAGGGGGAGTCTTAGAAGATATGCGAGATTTCTTTAGAAGATTTGGAATTGATTTTATTATGTACATATCAATTCAAGATTAGATCTAGATTTAGATTGATACATATAATTCTTTATTTCCATTAATTGTACAAACCTAGCTCTATATCTTTAGGATTTGTACAGTTTACAATACAATTTGAGGAAATACAGAAAAGCTTCGTTCCTCTCTCTTCATCACCTTCGGTTTCTTTCATTGGAGAGACCAACTTATACCGACATCCCGCGCGACTATGGCTGCCAAGGACGAGATGAGTTACCTCGGGCCACTGACTACCATGGAAAACCACTGAAACAAACAAACAAGGGAAGGCCACGGCACCTTGATTGATGCGCAAAAATTCATAAAAATATACATAAAAATAAATGAGACGATCACAGCACTCCAACCACACTAGCGTGCCTCGAACTCGAAAGAAAAGGCGCTAGGCTCACAAGTTCACCTCCGGGTCATTTCGTCGAACATAGGGTGAATATGGAAGATATCGAGCATTTTTTAGAACTCGAACTCGGGTCTAGACCCAAAAAAACATCACCAGGGAATGCTCGACATCAAGCACCAACTCAGTTAAAAAGAAAGCGCTCAAGATCTAGAGGCACCAAATTCAATTCTTCCTTAAAACAGAATAGGCCGAGGCAAAATGGGAGTTCATGGGAATGAGTTTCGACCGCGGAATCCCTATCCGACTCAGAGGCGGTGGCTATAGGGCGAGCTCGGGACAAGTCGAGCTATGGTTCGCGATGTCCCCGAGCTAAGATCCTCGGGAAAGTCACTGGAGGTTTGGTACGGGGTTAAAACGGAGCTGCAAACTCGAAGGCCTCGGCCAATGGCCGTTAGACGGGGCTCAAGCATGGCCAAGCTGCCGGAGAACTCCTTCTCGCCCTTCGGTTTTACTCTCTCAGTCACTCTCTTTTTCAATCTCTCCCCGGGATTCCCTCTCTTCCTCTCCCTCTCTCCCTTCTTCACTCCAGGCAGGACGACGCTAGCTGCCTCTATACGAACATGTGCTACGTTCTCCGCAACGTTCTCTGTACCATGCACCGGCGTCTTTCGTCTTGAGTCAATTGTCGTTGAGCCACAGACCACGACAGAGAGGAGAGAAGGTGAAGGGAAGAGATAAGCGGGCCGGACCGAAAAGCAGAGGAGATGCCCCGGCCTGCACAAGGGAAAGTTAGAAGAAGATAAAGAAAAAGGAGATATCTTTAATTATCTTTTTAATTTTTTTTAATACTAGTAATTTATACGCGATGTAATTTAATAAAAAATAATTTTTTTTAAGGGTTAGAAATTAATATCTAATTTTTCATATAATTTAAAACCTAAATAAATATGCAAAATTTAAGTGTCAATAAGGTAGAACTAATTGTATTAAATTGACCAGCATATTTAGCACACATATTTTGAAGCCAACTTATTACTATTGCCGATATCTGTTCCACTTGAATCTCTTCATCTAATCTTAAGGGTGTCAATAGTTAAACGGAACCAAATCACGTCCCGAACTAATTATGAACTAAACCAAAAACCCGTTCAAATCGGTTTGGATCAATTTGGCTTCCAATTTCCCTTCACACCCAAAATTGAGTTTGAACTGAACTAAGAAGAGATACTTTTAAGTTGGGTGTTCAGTTTTTATTGAGAATTTTGGTTTGGTTCGGTAAACCCAAATAATCCAAACTGAAAAAAGGGGGTTATTTTTCCATCATTCACGAACCAAAAATGCACAAATTTCGGTTCTATTTTCCAGTTTCTAACACCCCTACTTAACCCCGCACTTTCGTAATATAGAACAATGTGAATTTCAAGCCCCTCCAATCGTGGATGTCAAAAAATCAGGCGAAATGTCCTAATACTTGAGGAATTTTGACTTCATGGCCACCACTAGTGTGACACCAAGGCTACTCGCATAGCATATATTTTCTTGTTAATCTCTTTGTTACGTGGTTAACGGACAGGCAATTATAAGCAAATTGTACACTCATATACCAAATTTGATGGGATAATTTGAAGGTGAAAGTCACTGATAACTCACAATACTTAAGGAAGAGAAGGAGAAGAAGTGGCTTTTTCTGTGTTTTCTTTTATTTCACTTTATCGAAAAGGATTAAAAGACTTGCTTTTAAATAGGCTTACAATAGGACACTTAAATAACCCGTAAATATATCTAGTATTTCAAAGAGATAGATTCCTAAGAATGTAAAAAACATAAAACAAGACATAGAAACGCAAACGAACACTTTGAAAGCAACGTTACAATAAAGACTTGAGCATCAATCTTAGGAGCTGAACAAATATCGACATTAAACTTGTACATCGACAACAAGACAGCCAATCGACAACCACTAACATCAACAACTTGATTAGTGAATCGGTAACCTCTTCGAATAATCAGCAACTTCCAATGAATTTGGTTTAATTATTAACATGGACGGCATTGCTCCGGGCGTCCACAGCATCGTGCTTGTCGGCGAGGGCTTTGCAGAGTGAGTAAAATGAGGAAAAAACGACTGTTTCGTCCATCGCGGGAGAGGTCGGGGAAGGAGGGAGAGAACGAGGGGAGAGAGAGAAGAAGCGAGATTTGCAGAAATGAAAGCCAAGGGAAGAGGATGAGCCGAGTCTAGTGAGGAGCGAAGAAAGAAGATGATGATGGTAGCGGCGGCGGCGGCGGCATGCAAGTCCTTTTGGCGATGCTGAGTTGAAAAAGATATCTGCTTTTGGAGAGGGAAGTGAGTGAGCGGGGGATATTTTTGGGATTCTTGTCATTTTTTATGGACATTATGATTATTTCCATAGAGGAATTGAACAGTTACATTCAAGCATTTAGTCAAGAAAAAAGATTATTTAGATTCTTGAACGTTACGAAAATTAAATGATTTAAAAATTATTTTTCTAAAAATAATTAGATATAATTTGTTGTTGATAATGAAAAAAAATATTGTCTAGTTATTTCAAATGATATAAGTGATTAGAAAAATATTTTTCAAATCATTCATTTATTATGAAACAAATAGTCTTTGAATAACAAAAAATTTATGCATTCCTTATTGAATGAATGATATATATATGCTTGAACTTAGTTGTGCAACCAAATGATTCCACATGTTAATAGTTCAATGATAAGTGTGTAACTTATTCGTTACACTAAAGATGAATTTAATAAAAGTCCATAGACAAAATAACTTTAATTTATATGAATATAGTACAGCAATCTCTCTAAGTATTGCCTTTAAGTTTGTCACTTAAGATCGTCAAAACGAGGCAAGAAAACTGTTTGATGTCCCGACTAGCGATATGGTAAGTCCAATCATGGTAACAGTAGCAAAAACGTGAGGTTGCCTGAGTGCATTGTTTTTTAGTGGTATTAAAGAAAATTAGGGATAAGTGTAGAAACATAACTTGTTTGGTTGATGGCTAATTGAGGACTTCGGTTTTAATTTTGGTCAATTGAGGAATTAATGCTTTAAAAGGCCACGTTCAGGTTTCGTGGTCTTCTTTGTGAAATTCAAGCATAAAAAATGATACATGACAAATTATGAAATATTTCACGTGGAAACCATGTAGGGTTTTCAACTCTTGAACATCGATGGCTAGTTTAAGATTGGATTGGAGCCTTTTTTTTTTAAATCTTCAGTTATTTATTCATTAAAATAAAATCTTAGTATCTCAGTTGATCAGTGGCCAAATCCTTAAGTTTGTTTCCGCATTTGTCCAGAGAAAATAAGAATCATTAATCAAAATATTGACTGACAATCATGCGTGGAAGTTCAGGTTTTTTGTGAGATGGAAATTAGTTTTAGATAATTATGGCATGGGGTAACGGTTTGGCATTTTAATGGTATTAGTGTGAGAAAAATTCAGATAAAACATATAGCATCATGTTTATAACAATAGAGTTTTACACTAGCACAATCCTAGTTATAATGTAAAATGAAGAAACATATCAACAAGCTAGGGAAGTTGGTATCCTAATACTGGCCCTCAAGTGGGTGCGTGAAAACAATAAGCACAACATGTTTATTATTTGAAGCTTCAATGGCAATGTTCTAACACGAAGAGGAAAACTATGGATTTATTGCAATCAAACTCGCATTTGCCTCCGGAATTTGATAAGTCAATTTGTACTTCATCCACAAATCAAGGCACCGTCTTTTTTGTTGGAAATCTTCCAAAAAAAATTGTTACCACGCAAGCTTAGTACTTGCCAACTGCATGAAATGCTAAGTCTTTTAAAAGTTCACATTCCAACCTATTTCCAAAAACATCAAGGAATCTAAGCCACCGTCTACTTTCAAAAGATGACAGCGGAGAATATGCCATGGCTATCATTATAACTTTGATCAAGATGCTCAAGGTTTGCTGAAGTTTTGAACAAGGAAGAATAAATGAATTTATGGAGTTTTAACACGAATCAAAGAATTTTTTTTTTTTCTGGTTGAACAAATCAAAAAATTTAACGGGAGTGAAATTGACATGCAAAGAGGCGGAAGCATCTTCCAAATGACATCCCGTCGATAAGGAAAACTCTAGGAAGGAAAGCATGTGGATAGCACTTAACCCTTCTTTGGGGTTGACAAGGACGACATACGACAGGTCTAAATACCTCGAGTTAGAAACTGTCCACTCCCACCGGAGGTTCTCTTATTTAAAATGAAGTGGTGCCTTGCAAGACCCGTCATAGGTCAAAAAACCTAAAACCACTTTTCTTAAGATTGCGAGGGAAAAAGAAAACGGAAGGATTTATGAGCAATGTCGTGCAAGTATTTTCAATATTCCTTCCCCTCTGTCCGCTGCAATTTAGAAAAAAGAAAGAAAACGAAAAAAAAAAAATTATATTACGTTTGCCGCAAGTGCACTGTATTCTACAATCACAGTGCACCGGGAGACTTTTCCTCCAGAGGAATCATGAATACAGATGCAATTATTTTCTAGACTAAACAGGAACGAACTGGCATCGAAACTTTTGTCTGTTTTCACCACAATTAGGAGCCACTGACTGATATCGTTCTTTGTTTAATTGCTTGAGTGATCAATCAGTTTTAGTACGACCCAAGGCAAAGCACCGGATCTTCACTGGTTGACATAGAATGTTGGCCTTGAGTTGTTTTGTTAAACTTTTCAACCTCCTAACTTTTGTAAGATTTTGATTAATGCAGAGGTGGTGACCGTTGAGGAGTCAATCTCGTGACACTTGTCTGTTCTCATATAGTTAGCTGAATTCGTTCCACATTAACACGTTTTCATTACGAAAGTTCAGAAGACTAATAAATTGTATCATGCCGGTAGTTTGTCTCTTGAAATCTACTCATACCGAAGGCAATGGTGAAAAGTGATCAAAGACACCTCAAAGCCAAATAACGATTTTGTCCATGACTATTGTTCTGACGATTAATTTTCAAGTCCCTAATTGAGAAGAATTAAAGTAGATACATAGTAGTTCTTTTCTATATTAATTTTGGGTTGCATCCTCGAAAGTGCACTAAAAAAACATGCTTCATCTCGCAAGGTTGGAACTTCAATCAATTCCCTCATATAAATATCATATTTTACCAAAAAATTAATGCCCGACCCCTTTGACCATGGAGCTTAGAAAGGATTATTGTTGAATGACGATTGAGGTTTTGAACTCCCAAGTTCTCCATAAAAAAGGAGATTGTTGAGTGATACATAAAAGTGAACGCAAGAGGATTGCTGTCACAAACAAGGTTATTTTCGCAAAGTGACACTAGATGTAATTGCAGCATTTTTTTTTCATTAATTTGGGGAATGTTGCCTTTGATAATATAATCGAAGAGATCCAGCACTTCAATATTGGACAAAGCATTGAATAGCCAATCGGGAATTTCATCCGAGATGCTTGCACATGACATGTCTAATGTTGAAATAGTTCTCTAGGTTTGAAACCGGTTTGGAAATTCTGGTCCCACTTCATAACCGGACATGATACTCTCTTAAATGTGGAAAGGAGGAGCCTTGGTCAAGCTCTCAAGATTCGTAAAGTGGATTTCGCTTACAATGACATTCAAATATCAATGTCCATCGCCTCCGAATTGGATAGTCGGCCAATATTTTCTGAAAAAATTCCCGCTTAATTCGTTACCTTCGAGATGTAACTCTCTCAGAGATATAGCTCCCCCACTGTAGAGGGAATAGGACTAGAAATTGAGCCCCACGACAGATCAAAAGATCATTTTGAAATTTCCAAATTGAATCGGCAGGTGACCACCGGAATTGTTATTAGAAACATGAATATGTTGGATGAAATCCCTTAAAGTATTTTGAAGTTGACAAAACGAGTTTATCAGTCTAGTCTAAAGACTTACAAAGTCTGAAGATCAAAGTCTGAAGATCAAAGTCTCGAAGATCAAAGTCGAAGACTTACGAGATTCTATTGACAAAATCTGAAGACTAAAGTCTGAAGCTAGCAAGACTCAAGACTTATATTTTGAAGTCTACTCACAAGGACAGTTTCCAGGACGACGTTTATTCTGATCTTATACGATCTGTCCTCTAACGTCTGATGGATATCTTTCTACTGGATTCAGCACTAAACGATCTAAGTTTTATATGGAATATGTTTAGATTCCTTAACGACTTCGCAACTTATATTTGGAAGGATCTACTTATGGAAACCGAGATCCCGATTGTATGGGCGGCGAGGATTGATGGGCTATCAACACTTACCTTAAAGAGCTCGAGATCTCTCTAATTGATTCTGTCCAACGGGTTGATTGGAAGAACTTCTTTGGAAGGTGCCAACGGTACTGAAGGCATGAAGAAGTATATAAGAGAGATGCTCTAGTTGTTGAAGTGTGCGGATAGAAAAATTCCAAAGTCTGAAATCTCCTCTATCACTTTGCGATATCATTCTTTGAGCATTACATGTAATCAAAAGAGAGATCATATTGTAGATCTTGAGGAAGTGTAGTAGAGTAATCTACACTTTGTGGATTCAAGAGCGTGAGATTGTAATCACTCTTATTGATTCTTAGTGAAATCCGGCTGAAGGGCTGTCCGTGCGGGAGAGTGGACGTAGGCTTGATCTAAGCCGAACCACTATAAATCTGGAGTCTTGATTCTCTATCCTTTATCCTTTATATTGTTATTTGCTTTCATTTGCTGCAATCGTTGACTTTAAATTATTCACATCTTATTTGATTTGAATTGTTAAAATTGCGATAAACACCTATTCACCCCCCTCTAGGTGCCAATACTAGTTCTAACAATTGGTATCAGAGCCTGTGTGCTTGTTTGTAAGAAGTGTCTTTACTTCTAAGTAAAAGATCTATGGCTAGTATGCTGCCTACAGGGTTGGTTGAAGGACAAAGCAATACCAGACCTCCATACTTTGATGGAAAAGATTACAGCATATGGAAAAATAAGATGAAGGCATTCCTAAGATCGAAAGATCCTTTGGAATGGGAAGTTGTTGATAAAGGAATTATTCCTGTTGCTGAATCAAACTCAGAGAGAGGAAAAGAACCCGCTGTTCCTATTCCGTTGACTCAAGAAGAAATTATCAAAAGACAGACTCTCGACGCCAAGGCTATTTACTCTTTATATTGTGCTTTATCCCCTACTGAATATAATAGAATATCTTCTTGTGATACAGCAAAAGAAGTATGGGACAGGCTTCACATTACCTATGAAGGAACCGATCGTGTGAAAGAAACAAGGATCAACATTCTCTTGGGACAATATGAAGTTTTTAAGATGAGATCGGGAGAATCAATTACGACATGTTTAGTCGCTTTTTATGAAATTGTGAATGGTCTTGAATATCGGGGACATCCAATCTCGGGACATATGAAGGTCAACAAACTTCTTCGTGGACTCTCAAAAGACTGGAATCACATAAAAACCTCAATAAGAGAGACACAGAGGATTGCTCCACTTTCGTAGATGAATTAGTTGGAACTCTTCAATCCTATGAAGTAGAACAGAACAACGAAGAGGAAGACTCAAAAGGTAAGAAATCTATTGCCTTAAAGTCTAATGACTATTCGATGTTACTGATTCTCAAGAAGATCTAGATGATGAAGAACTGGCATTGATGATAAAGAGATTCGAAAGCTGAACAAAAAAGGAAGGAAATTCAATTGGAAGAAACAAAATTCTCAAAGGTTTCAAAACAGGTCAACAGAGGAAGATGATACGAATAAAGAAGTGACTTGCTTTGAATGCAAGAAAAAGGGACACATTAGACCTAACTCGTCCTCTCGTTAAAGAAGAGAAAAGGGAAGTCCGAGAAAAACAGGGAAGGCACTCAAGGCGAGAGACTTGGAGTGATACGAATGTGAAGATAGTGACAATGATTATGCCAATATCTGTTTTATGGCACGATCGGACTCGGACTCGGACCTTGATTCGGACTCGGACAGTGAACTCGAGGTAAGTAACTTGAAAATTCCTGTTAAAGTTTCTAAATACATTGATGAATTGTGTCTTAGTCTGAAAACCTCTCTTAAGAGGATCTCCGAATTAAAAAGGGAAAATTCTACTTTGAAACATAAGGATAAACTTATGAAAGAAAAGGTTGAAAAACTTGAAAAAGATGTTGTTGTTGCAAAAGAAAACTCAGACAATATTTTAAATGAAAATAATCTTTTGAAAAATGATATGACTAACATATCAAAGAGATTTTCAAATGGTTCTGAAAACTGGACAAGATTCTTTCGATACAAAGACCATATTTTGACAAGTTGGGTCTTGGTATGACTTCTGAAACTATTCCACTAATTGATTTTCCAAAGGTAAAAGAAAGAATTAAACAAAGACCAGCTAGAACTGTTTACAAAAATCATTTTCAGAAAGTCTTTGTAAAATCTGTTGGTAGAAGTGCTCTAAGTTGTTCCAAGTGTAAAAGCTCGAACACTTCGAGAAAGAATGTCCTTTAGTTTGGAGACTGTTAAAAGGAGTTGGGCTAAGACTGTCTATTGTACTAACACTTCGGACCCAAGATGGTATGGGTACCAAAAAGAGCTTGAATTTTTGTTAATTGCGGGTTACTATCAAAAAGAAGATAAAATGGTATCTTGATAGTGGCTGCTCAAGACATATGACAGAGATTCAAACCGCTTCATAAAACTTATCCAGATAGACGGAGGAAAAGTTTCCTTTGGTGGTAACAATAGAGGGAAGATTACTGGTCGAGGAACAAAGTGAAGATTGGGAGCTTGTCAATCAATAATGTTTCATTAGTTGAAGGATTAAATTACAACTTGCTTAGCATAAGTCGGTTGTGTGATTCTGGTTTCAAGATCAACTTTCGGGAAGAAACGTGCTCGGAATCGGTAAAGACCTTACTCAATCTTTTACGGTCGAAGACATGGAAATATCTATCTTCCGGATGTGAATCAAGAAAGATCACAATGCTTAATATCAGTACAAGATGAAACAAATCTATGGCACAAAAAGCTAGGCCATATCAACATGAAGCAAATCAACAAGATCTTTACAAAGAAACTTGTTCGAGGATTGCCTACTTTGAATTATTCAAAATCTGATCTATGTACACCATGTGTACTTGGGTAAACAGTTAGAAATTCTTACAAATCTATAAATAAAGTTTCCACTAATCATGTATTGCAGCTTTTGCATATGGATTTGTTTGGTCCTACCGTAACGAAAAGCATTGGTGGTAAAAGGTTCTGTCTGGTAATAGTGGATGATTATTCACGATTTACTTGGGTCTACTTTCTTTCAAGTAAGTCGAGACTTTCTCTCTTTTTCAAAATTTGCTAAAAAGGTGCAGAATGAGAAAGGTCATACTATTACAAACATTCGTACAGACCATGGAGGTGAGTTTGAAAATCAAGAATTTGCTAACTTGTGTGATGAATTTGGTTTTCAACATAAATTCTCTTCTCCATATACACCAGAACAGAATGGGGTTGTGGAAAGGAAGAATAGATCTTTACAAGAAATGGCAAGAACTCTTTTAATTGGAAATCAAGTTTCTTCAAGGTTTTGGGCGAAAGTCATTTCAACCGCTTGCTATATTATAAACCGAGTGTTTTTAAGACCAATTCTTGAGAAAACTCCTTATGAAATTTTTAAAGGGAAGAAACCAATAGTTTCTTATTTTCAAATATTTGGTTGCAAATGTTTTATTTTAAAGAATGCTAATGATCGTGTTGGTAAGTTTGAAGAAAAATCAGATGAAGGATTCTTTCTTGGATACTCTACAACAAGCAAAGCCTTTAGAGTGTTCAACAAAAAGACTCGACCGTGGAAGAATCAATGAATGTAAAATTTCAAGACTCTCCACAAGTTCAGCGATACAGATCAAGATTCGAAACTGCTCCGAAATTGTTAAAGCGACTCCAATGAAGCAAAGCTTGCTAATTCAAGATCGCACAACAAGCTACCGATGAAGAATCTACTCTAGAAGAAGATCAACAATCTATCGACCGAACAAGAAATCGGAAGCACAAGTCTAGTCATCCCGAAGAACTCATTATTGGAAATATTAATGAGGGAATTCGAACAAGATCCAAAAGGCGAGAAGAGTCTAGTGCTGTTGCTCTTATTTCTGAAATAGAACCCAAAAATATCGAAGAAGCCTTAGCTGATGAAAGCTGGATTGAAGCAATGCAAGAAGAACTCGACAATTCAAGATTAATGACGTATGGGAATTAACTCCCAAACCAAAAGGTAAATCGCTTATTGGAGCTAAATGGGTTTTCAAAACAAAGTTAATGAAAAGGCAAAGTAACGAGAAACAAAGCAAGACTCGTAGCTAAAGGATACACGCAAGAAGAAGGGATTGACTACGATGAGACTTACGCTCCAAAAGTAGCAAGGTTAGAAGCAATCGATTATTACTTGCTTTTGCTTGCTATAAGAATTTCAGGTTGTTTCAAATGGATGTCAAAAGTGCATTCCCGAATGGAATTATTCAAGAAGAGGTCTACGTAGAACAACCTCCTGGTTTTGAAGATTCAAAGAAACCAGACTCGTATTCGACCGAAGAAAGCTTTATATGGACTAAAACAAGCTCCTCGAGCTTGGTATGAAAGGCTAAGCAATTTCTTAATTCATAGTGGCTTTTCTAAAGGTAATGTAGACACTACTCTGTTCATTAAAAAGGAAGGTAAAAGTTTTCTACTTGTTCAGATTTATGTAGATGACATCATATTTGGATCATCTAATGAGACCTTGTGCAAGAAATTTTCTAAGTCTATGCAGGATGAATTCGAGATGAGCATGATGGGTGAACTATCCTTTTTCCTTGGTCTACAAGTCAAACAACTAAAGGAGGGTATATTCATTCATCAAGAGAAATATGCAAAAGAACTTGTTAAAAAGTTCGGTCTGGAAAATTGCAAGAAGACGACATACCAATGTCAAGTTCCTTGAAGATAGACAAAGATGAAGCAGGGAAGAAAATTGATCAAAAATTATAAAGGAGTATCATTGGCTCACTTCTTTATCTTACGCATCCGGACGACATATTATTTAGTGTTTGCATATGTGCTAGATTCCAATCGATCCCGAGAATCTCATTTAAGCGCTGTTAAACGTATCATTAAATATGTTGCTACTACTGCTAAGATCGGTCTTTGGTATCCCAAAGAAGGAGACTTTACACTTCTTGGCTATTCAGACGCAGATCTTGCAAGTTGTAGAGTTGAAAGAAAAAGCACTTCAGGAACGTGTCAATTACTAGGAAACAGGACAGTATCCTGGTTCTCGAGGAAACAGAGTACTGTGGCTCTTTCAACAGCTGAAGCAGAATACGTTGCTCTTGGAAGTTGCTGTTCTCAAATCTTGTGGATAAAACAACAACTGCAAGACTTTGGCATTGAAGACTCTTGCACGAAATTAGGTGTGACAACACCAAAGGCAATCAATCTTACAAAGAATCCCATTCTACATTCAAGAGCAAAACATATTGAGATCCGACATCACTTTATAAGAGATCATGTTCAGAACAAAGAAGTCTTGATACAATTCATAGACTCAAAGAATCAACCGGCGTACATCTTTACAAAGCCTCTTGAGAAAAGCTTGTTTGAGTCTATTCGCTCAAGACTCAATATATTATCTCTTGAAGAATACTAGAGTTCGACTCGCAACTAAAGTCCGACAGAGCATCAGACTCAAAGGATCGAGAATATGAATCGACACGTCTGTAAGTTTCTTTACTTAAACTGTCTTATTGATAAGGTAAGATAATCTGTCTTATTTTAAATTGGTTATTATTTTCAAAAGAAGTGGTTATCGTTTTTATTAAGGCAGTTATTTTTCAAAAAGGAAAATTCAAAATTTCCAAAATATACGACGCTTCGTTTTTTCCCCGTGCCTTTTATCTTTTATACATCTCTTCTCCTTCGTTTTCACTTTACTCAGAAACCCTAGATCAAAAGCTTTTCACCGCTCTGCAATTTTTTCCTCCCAAACTTCATTGTTTCAAAGTTCTCAACTTTCTTGCGAAACAAGTGAGAAAGTCTTTCCAAAGAAAAGCACAATGTCGTATCGAGGAAATCTTCCGGAATTGCAAACAAGGGACCACAAGGCTCGGTGAGGGGCCTACGCATTTTGATCTCACCGAGGAAAGCGACATTCCTTCGAGCAGTCTCAAAAGCGGTCATCACCAACTAGACCTCAAGATGAAATGGTTTATGAAGACATCGAACCAAGAAGAACTCTAAAACCCGCCTTTGTTTATAAACTCTACTCTGCATTAAAGGAAGGGTCTGCTATGACTTTTGTGGATGAGTTTCTGAAAGAGAAGGGGTATAGAAACGAGACGCACTTTCTTACTGTGATGGAAAGGTCTGGAGTTGTGCCTGAGGGAACGGCTACAAGAGCGTTTGCAAATTTCCCGAGTGACCCTAGGTTTAGTAGCATGAATCAGCCTGAGGGCAAGGATGATGATGAGAAGATGTTCATGCATTTTAAACCATGGATGGGTGTGGCTGCGAGCCTAAGAGGGAAGAAGAATGAATTGTTCCGTTCGGACGGACACGGGAAGAAATATGAAAAACTCGCTGAAGCGTGGGGTGATGAACCCAAGAACCGTTGATTTTGACTTTCTGGATTTGTTGAGTATAGGTCTCGAGAGAAATTCGAAAAGCTCCAACTCTATCAATTCCGCACGATCGTGACACCGCACATCCCGAATTGACTGCCTATTTCTACTCCAATATCGGCTTCATTGACGCAAACAGTTTTACCTTCGCATGAGAGATAAGGAGTATGTCATTGATTGTGATATTCGGCTGATGTGCTTGGTGTGGAAAGAAGAGCTTTCCAACCAATTGGTGTGTCTGTAAGTTCTGCTACGCTTGAGCTAGCAAAGGACATAATTGCAGAAGGAAGACTGTCTTATTCAAGAATGAATGCAACAAACACTTTGCTGCATAAAATTGTAATCAACTGTCTAAGACCCAAATCGACGTCTAAGACAGATGTTTCAATTTCTGAAGCGAAGTTGATGTTTGCCATCAAGATAGGTGTGAACTTCTCTTTACCACATACCATCATCTTTCACATGTATAGATGCATGGTTAAGGACAAAGGAAAGCTCCCTTATGCTGCTCTTATCACTCGTCTCTTCAAACATCTACACATTCAACCTCCTCACATTTTCACAAAGAAGACCATTGATAAAATGGTCATCGGTTTGGGGATGATTACCAAGATGCGTTTGAAGGAGCTTAGCAAGAAGCTGGAAAAGTTCAAGGAAAAGACTCCCGCCAAGCTCAAACCAGACTCATCGGCGGCTAAAAGGAAAGGAAAAGAAGCCGTGGCTAGTTCCACCAAGAAGCGAAGGGCAATCATCCTGGAGGATGAAGATGATGAGGATTCAATTCCTATCTCTACTCTAATCTCTCAATTTGCTGCATCTATTCCAACTGTTCCAGAACATAAAGTTGCAGAGGAAGAGAAGAAAGAAGAAGAGAAGGAAGAGAAGAAAGATGAAGAGAAGGAAGAGGAGGAAGAGAAAGAGGAAGAGAAAGAAAAAGAGGAGAAAGAGGAAGAGAAGACAGAGGAAGAAAGAAAGGAAGAGGGAGAGGAAAAGGAAGAAAGAAATAAAGAGAAAGCAGATGAACCTGAAAGAACAAATTCTCCAGCAGAAAAGGAGGATTTACAACATCCTGTAACTGAGGAATCGCCTCAAAAGAAGAATTCTTTTCTCCACCGAAGACATGGAGACAGGGGGAGATAAAGAAAGCGAACACACACCTCTTCGGCTGACTTTCGAGAAGAGGATGATCAAACAGTGTTAGTCGATCACCTCCGGATGCCGAGGATATTCATGCTGCAAAGTTTCCTGAAGGAGAGGCATCATCTCCACACAATGAACCTCCTTCGATATTCCTACGGCTTGACTCCATTGTCGACCGAGCTGAAACAAGCACTCGGGCGACAACTCGGAGATTTTCGAAGGCTGCTTGAGATCATCTTGAATCTAAAAGGTCAAATTTATGCAATGGGATATGAATTTCAGACCTTGCAGAATGAAAATCATGCAATGTTCATCACTTTGCATGATCGATTAAAGATGTTCAGCGCCGATTCAAGAAACTGCAAAGGGAACTACACTCACCCAAGTACAGGCAGACTTGAGGAAGCTGGAAGACACTGTAAAGTCGATGGAAGACTTTCAACTTGTTCGCATTCCTCGAGCTCCTTGATTTTTTAATGCTGACAAAAAGGGGGAGAAGACCTTGCAGATTTTTGATGATTTTTGATCCAAACCCCAATATCCAAACCCAATCTTTTTCTTTTATTGCTTGCTTGACTTTGACTTAAACTTGCAGTTTTTTTTGAAAGTATTCTCTATGGCAATACTTTAAGCTTCGTAAATTTGATAGTACTTGTCTGTTTATGACTAATGAGGTTTCGTGAATGCGGATCTATGTACGGGGAAAGTCCGAGTACGGGATATCTGTGTACGGGATAACTTCTACTATCTTATTTAAATCTTTTATGATGCTTGCTTAAAAGTTGTATTGCGGGCGATAATATTCAAATCTGCGGAAAGTTTTGTTACCATCAAAAAGGGGGAGATTGTTGGATGAAATCCCTTAAAGTATTTTGAAGTTGACAAAACGAGTTTATCGGTCTAGTCTAAAGACTTACAAAGTCTGAAGATCAAAGTCGAAGATCAAAGTCGAAGATCAAAGTCGAAGACTTACGATTCTATTGACAAAATCTGAAGACTAAAGTCCGAAGCTAGCAAGACTCAAGACTTATATTTTGAAGTCTACTCACAAGGACAGGTTTCCGGGACGACGTTTATTCGATCTTATACGATCTGTCCTCTAACGTCCGATGGATATCTTTCTACCGGATTCAGCACTAAACGATCTAAGTTTTATATGGAATATGTTTAGATTCCTTAACGACTTCGCAACTTATATTTGGAAGGATCTACTTATGGAAACCGAGATCCCGATTGTATGGGCGAGCGAGGATTGATGGGCTATCAACACTTACCTTAAAGAGCTCGAGATCTCTCTAATTGATTCTGTCCAACGGGTTGATTGGAAGAACTTCTTTGGAAGGTGCCAACGGTATCGAAGGCATGAAGAAGTATATAAGAGAGATGCTCTAGTTGTTGAAGTGTGCGGATAGAAAAATTCCAAAGTCTGAAATCTCCTCTATCACTTTGCGATATCATTCTTTGAGCATTACATGTAATCAAAAGAGAGATCATATTGTAGATCTTGAGGAAGTGTAGTAGAGTAATCTACACTGTGGATTCAAGAGCGTGAGATTGTAATCACTCTTATTGATTCTTAGTGAAATCCGGCTGAAGGGCTGTCCGTGCGGGAGAGTGGACGTAGGCTTGATCTAAGCCGAACCACTATAAATCCGGAGTCTTGATTCTCTATCCTTTATCCTTTATATTGTTATTTGCTTTCATTTGCTGCAATCGTTGACTTTAAATTATTCACATCTTATTTGATTTGAATTGTTAAAATTGCGATAAACACCTATTCACCCCCCTCTAGGTGCCAATACTAGTTCTAACATAATATTCTTCAAGTTACTTCATCCACAAACCAAGGCACTGTCTTTGGCGTCAGAAATCCACCTACTTGAATAATAAAAAGTGCACATAAGAGCTTAGACTCTGAAAGCTAATTTAGGACGACCTAGCTCTTCACAATCTCCCTAGTTGGCTTTAGATGAATATATTTTCCCCACTTGATGGCGCGATTAATGGTCACAAACTAAGATCGATGAAGGGTTCTGGATGTGTCTCTGGTGAGTATCGGCATCGGCAAAGGAAGTTCCACAAATTTACTCGGCCAAAAAAGAAAAACAGAGTAGAACAGAGCACAATCGGTGCAACATTGAAAACAGAGACCGATGGCGATGAGTGGTGCCAGACGACTTTCGGAGGCAGCGGCAAGGACTTAAGGACCATAAAATTCTTCAATTTAGAGGAATTTTCAAACATCGTATGAGTGGTGATGAGTGCTCTGCTCTCTGTCCTCTGGTTCTGTTGTGGCCAAGCGTATGGTGGCCCGCGATGGAGGTTCGACAGTGGCTTTTGTGTGGACTGGAGTTGACTGAGGCGAGCGCTGGTGATACAAGAAAGGTATCGACAATCAGCGCCATTGATTGAATCAAAATCGAGCACCAGAGAAAGAGAACTTAGCTTCACTTTCATTTCGGTCCATCGAAGAAATGAAGGACCTGATCTCCATCGAGCTTCAATCATGGCTGTTATTCTCGAACCTAGCGACGAAGCTTTATGTTCATTTTGACGAGTGTCGAATTGTGAAATCGGCCTGCATGGGAGCTCGAGGAGGTTCGTGCTCTCGTGAGGCTAAAGTCTGCTCTTGTGAAGATGTTCGTGCTAGTAAAATTATCCAAACGGGGGTTTCGATCGTGATTTTCAATCTATAAATAAATTATTAGTTGTACCTTGTGCACGTACATTATTCAATTTTCAATGACAGGGAGCGGTGAACCGTCACGTGGAAGTGCAATATGTGTCATGGATTTCCATAAACAACCGGAGATGTTAACGTGATGATCAATCAGGTCATTGTATAGTTATATGATTAGAAGCGTCGTAAGAAGTGATTAGGGAGACTTATTTTTAGGGCTTTTCAAAATAATTTAATGATAGGATAATCAAGCTCATGCATCGGATAATCTTTCTAACGAGGTGCGTTTAACATTGATTCCTTGATAAGAAAATTCAGATCACATATCTAGCCCCATGCTTAAAATTATAACAATTTATCTTTGTGCAATCTACTTAAAATTTATAATGAAGATACTATCTAAATAGACTAGGGAAATATGCATCTTGATACTCGCGCTCAAGTTGGTGTGTGAAAATCGATGATGCCTTTAACTTCTTAATGGCTTTGTGAAAAGATTTATGAGTATGCTTGAAGAAATTTTCGACCACACTTACGCAATCAAGTCTTATTTACTATGACAGTGCATTACATGTGTAGTGCACTCAATACACTCCCGAATTTTAAATCATGCAGATTTCTAATGGGGTTGATCAAAAATAGGAGCATATCTTTAACAGTAGTTCCTTCCACCTTGACCGGTCCACAAAACTAAACATATTCATTCTGCCACACACTAGAAATTGACAAGAGAGGAAAAAGAAAAGTCGACGGCTTAAAACACGTTCTGTTTATTGATGTGAACGTATTTTCTTATGTCCATCTGATAACCCGAAGCAGTTCTTCAAAGTGGGGCAAGTTTCTCCAGCTTTCTAAATCTTCTGGTACACATGCCCAAAATAATCAACAATGGCTTCAACCAAGATAAGATGCAAGAAATTGGTTAGCAAGAAAGGGGCAAGTATTACCTGCTAAACAAGCTCCTTTTCACGCCGTGGGAATGTTCTCTTGAACCAAAGCATGGTGATCATTGTTGTCATTGAAAATTTCTCAATGGCCTTATCCATCGCTTGGAAGTAAGAGACCCTCCAAGATCCTTTGAAGTGCAAGACGCTATAGAATCCTAGAAATCCCACCGTAAAGCCAGGTCCCAATCCTGCATAGAACCAATCGCGGATATCCAAATCACCTTCGCTAGGCTTATCTCCACCAGAATTATCACCGTCGCGCCCATCACTACTGGGTGGCTCGTCTCCAGGACAAGTATTCAAAAGAGGAGCTCCACAGAGCCTGTCATTGCCTCAATAAACGAATTCATCGTCCACGGTGCGCATATGATTGCCAGACGGAATAGGGCCTGAGAGTCTATTGAAGGACAGATTGAGATGACTAAGGAAGTCCATGCTGGATATGCTTGGAGGGATGGTACCTGACAATTTGTTTCTGGAAAGATCAAGAGATTCTAAGTTTTTTAGGTCACCAATATTTGAGGGGATATATCCACTCAACTTATTCTGAGAGGTTCAGATTTTGAAGTCCGACAAGCTTAGTGAACTCTTTTGGTATTTGCCCATCCAACATGTTTGCTGAAAGATCAATTGAGCGGAAGTATCGAAGCGTACTCCCAAAGATTTGGCTAGTTCCCTCTGTGTTAACCATAACCTCAACACCAAACATAGCAAAATATCCCTTAGACACATTAACCATATGCATGATCCTATCAAAACAATTGGGAATGGGTCCAGAAATGAGATTTTGTGCTAGGCTCAAGAATTGGAGATATTTAAGTTGGCAATATTGGGGAGGAATGCCCCCAACAAAGCGATTTTTCTCTAAATTGATCACCGTCAAAAGTGGAGATTGTGGCCCAAATGACGGTAACCTACCTGTGAATTCATTGTCGCTGAGATCAAGGACCATCATTAGAAACATATTTGACAAACAGTTTGGGATTTCTCCAGTAAAGCCATTCCTGTGTAGGCTAAGAATGGACAATGACCAAAGATGGCACAAGGATTTTGGAATCTGGCCATTTAACTTGTTATCCCCAAAAAAACAAATATCAACCTTTGTGATGCTCCCCAACATCGAGGAAGTTTCCCAGACAGTTGATTTTTTGAGAGACTAATTCCATACAGCTGCTTTAACTTACACAAAGAATTTGGAATGCCACCGGTAAGATTATTACCCTCAAGAGTCAGTTCTCTTATCCGTGGCATCTTATCTCTGATATCTTGGGGAACTTGGCCTCTAAGCATGTTGTTTGAGATATCTAAACCTTCAATGTTAGAGAAAATGTCACAGAGCCAATCAGGAATGTCATATGAGATGCTCGCATTTGACATCCTCAACTCGATAACGTTCCCCTGTGTTTGAAGCCATTTTGGAAATTTAGGTCCCACTTTGCAATCTGACAAATCTATCACGCGAAGTTGGAATGGTGGAACCCAAGTAGAGCTCATATTTAATATGAGCTTATTGGAAGAAACGTCTAACACAGTCAAGCTTTTGAGATTTTCAAAGTGAAGTTCGCTTACAACTCCATACAAAAAATTCCAGCCTAGTAAAAGCTGCTTTAGATTCAATAGTTGCCCAATACTTTCTGGAATGGTCCCACTCACTTTGTTATTTCTAAGATCAAAAGTTCTTAGAGACACTAGCTCCACCAAATTAGCAGGAATAGAACCAAAAATCAAGTTCGATGAAAGATCAAGGTACTCTAATTCTTTCAAATCTCCAAATCGATTTGGCAAGTTGCAGCTAATATTATTCGCGGAAACATAAAAAATCTTCCACTTACTTTGTACGCAACCAAGTGAATCGCCTAAAATGTTAGAAATATTCCCATTTAAGAAGTTAGACTTTAATCGTACCGATTGCAATTTGCAAAGACTGCTCAAATTTTTGGGAAAATCACCTTGTAGCAAATTATAAGACACATCCAAGAAGACAAGCCTTTGATTATTCTCGACGATTGCTGTGGGAAAAGGGCCTTGGATGCCACCGGTAAATAACAAATCCTCATACTTGCCGGACAAATCAATACGTTCTAGCTTGCTACAGTTATAGATCCATGGGGGAATAGAACTTAGATTATTGGACCCGATACTAAGAAATCTAAGAGATGTGAAATTGGCTTGCAAAGAGCTAGATATATCTTGCAATCCACAATCGCTCAATCCTAAATATTGCAAAGATGGTAGCATGTTAATGGAACCAAACCAATCTTTGACCTTATAAAGGTTAACACTGGACATGTGCAAATACTTCAAGGAAGATAATTTTGACACCCAGTCAAAGGTTTTCAAGGGTGTAAAGAAATTACTACTAAGATCCAAGTACTGTAATTTGGAAAGGTTACTGAGCTGCCTAGGAATATCTCCGTTGAAGCTTGCGTGTGAAAGGTTTAGATACTCCAATTTCTGAAGAGAAGCAAAGAACGTTGGGATTTTTTGGGTTGAAAAGTTGTTGACACTAAGGTCTAGATACTTCAGATACTTCAATTCAATTAAAGAAGGAACTATGTTACCTCCCAGCATGCACTTATCTGAAGGTACGAAGATGTTAGTGTAGATCTCTTCTATACATGGATTATGAAGATCGAGTTTCAGGACATGGCCGGTTTTCTTGTTGCATTCAACTCCTTCCCACTTGCAACATTCTTCTCCAATCCATGACGACAGGCGTCTTGAAGGATCAATGAGACCATGCTTGAACTTTAGAAGAGCTTCCCTCTCTGCACCAATACAGCTTACATTGGTTGAAACGTTGGTTGAAGCTTTGGAATGACCGAATTCAATTACTTGAATGACAAAGATTGTCCATAGGACAGTAGACACAAGGCTATCATAAGACACCATAGGTTCTTTGGGACCTGAGAACAAGTATTGCTTTAATCAAGTGGATAATTGTCTTTGATTCACCAAGAAAAGAGCCACTATATAATATTGATACAGTCATTTTCTAATCAATGTTCACCATGATTTCTTAAAGGACGGCTCCAACTTTCCAAGTCAATGCCTTCTAAGACCCGCCGGCCAAACGGTTGATCTTTCAAATTAACCCAAAACGTGTATCTTATTTAATCTTTGTAATAAGGGTCAATGGAGGACAACAAACAAAAACGAAGAAAGAGGGATGCAGACGGCACTACGTAACTCTAAGTCTGGCTATTGTCTTCTTTAATTTATTTAAGCAACTCTAGATAAGTAATCCATACTACGATATAAATGCAAAGGAGAAACTTGGTGAGAACCTCTATGCCGCTGGGTCTCTACATTTACCGTTAAAGGTCTTTCATTTTTAAGAAGACAATCTCTCCATTAGAATGACTCGTGAAATAGCACACTCATGTTAAAAAGAAAAGCAAAAGTTCTTTTATATGAAAAGGAAAAAACCTTAGCAAAATTAATTTGCATTAGGAAATTGATTCAAATGATTATTGCATTACATGAAAATTGGAAAGTTACTCTCTCTTTTCTTTTCTTTTTCCATTATTGTTTCTGTAAAAACTGTTCTGCATGCCACGTATGAACGATTTTATTGTTCCAGAATGGATACTAATTTTTTGGCAAAGTTACGTTGGAAGAACCTCTTAGATCTTTAATGTACTAGATCTCATATATGCCTTTTGGACTAGATAACTAATCTCATATCTACAATCAATTTTCCACAATTGAAATGGCAACGAGAGGATTTTTGACAATGATAACTTTGAAAAAAACTGTTGGCAACAAAGAATAACTTGTGACTTTTTTCTCCACGTAACATTTTGGTAATCTATCAAGATTTTTCTGAAATCATCAATTTTTTACAGTGAGCAAATTACCAATTTTTGTACTAACTTGCCAACTTTTGTTTGCATAGCTTACTAACGTTTCAATTTTACTAACTATTACATGAAATTTTTAATCTAAATTAGAGTAATTTACCAACTTTTGTCCATTAAATTATGAATTTTCATATGAGTTGCCAATCGTTCTTTCCTAATTTACTTAATTTTTTATTTAGTTATTAAATTTTATTTGCTCTGATTAGCTATCCCTTTAAGTTGCTAAATCTTTTTAGAGATTGCTAGCCCATGTTAGCATAGCTCATCAGCAGAGCTAATTTTCTGTCGTCAATTGGAAAGAAAGAGAGTAGTGTTGAAGAATGAGGACAACCGCGACATTATATCATTTGAATTATGATGAGGGACACGGCTCCAAAAAATCTGAATTTATCAAACATTCTGTTGTGATGTAATTTGTGTGGTAGTTACAAGGACACCATTATGTGCAATTCGTTTTTTTTTTTTCAAATTATGTGAAGACATGCTTTTATTTTAATTGGTTTAATTGAATAAGAGTTTTTCGTTAATTTTCTTGAAGTATCTTTTTTATTATTTGACAAAAAATCGCTTCATTTTTTAATTATTTTTATTCGGAAAAATATAAATAAATTTCTAAGAAAAACCTGCCCCGGGTCTGGCATGTGGGCCAGCACGACCTAGCGTCCAAGTCGACTACCATGCGGATTTCTATCTCCGCCAATACTTTCTTTTCGTAAATGATCCACAAGTTGGAATTATGATGAGGGACACGGCTCCAAAGACTCTGAATTTATCAAACATTCTCTTGTGATGTAATTTGTGTGTTGTAGTTACAAGGACACCATTATGTGCAATTCGTTTTTTTCAAATGATGTGAAGAGCTACTTTCATTTTAATTGGTTTAATTGAATAAGAGTTTTTCGTTAATTTTCTTCAAGTATCTTTTTCATTATTTGACAAAAAATAGCTTCATTTTTTTTATTATTTTTATATGGAAAAATATAAATCAACTTCTAAGAAAAACTTACCCCGGGCCTAACATGTGGGCCAACATGACCTAGCGTCCAAGTCGACTACCGTGCAGATTTCTATCTCTGCCAATACTTTCTTTTTCATAAATGATCCATAAGTTGGAAGCGTGAATTTTCAACCAGACAGAATTGCCCACCCTACAACGACAGTCACGAGTGAGGATGTTCATATGGCTAAATCATAATTACCGTGAATTTTGAGTTTATAAGCAGATTATACGACATACATTGTACAAAGGTTATTCTGTAAACATCATGATCAAAGTACGATATGTGTCATGGACTTTAGTCAAAAAGGGGAAGAGATTAATGTGGTGATCAAGCAAAGTCATTCGCACGTTCTATTTTATCGATCGAAGTGCAACATGTGTTTCATTAAATGGTTAGGAGCATCACAAGAATTGACTGGGGAGATTACTTTTAGACTTAAAATATTTTAGCATTGACAGTTACACGATAATTTGACTAATACCAACGAGAAACGCAAGATTAGAAATTTCTAAGTCATGCCCGTCACAACCCATCCGGTCAAGCCATCAAAGACAACGAGACTTCAAAGTCTTGTTTGTTTATAACTTATTAACTTTCAACAATTTAACCAAAACTTGTTGTATCTCCAATGTACAAAGTTTCTATCTGCATATATTTATTTTAGAAACTTGAAAAAAAAAAATGTAAGTTGTTCTTATTATGGCGCATATCATCTCTTTGTACGTGCTGGTCAGGGAAGCAATCCTATAGTCATGCTAGGACTAATGCCATCTAGAACATATGTTAAGTGAGTCATGATAACTATTTTTCACATGTATTTTGCAATACATGGAGCTTGTGTAAGAAAACACAAGGAACCCCATAAATAGCTCGAGAGACATTTCTTTAGGGGAAATGACATAAATAATCCATGGATTTTGATCCAATGTGCACTCTAGTACCTGGATTTTTAATTTGTTTAATATGGTCTCTGAACTATTATTAAATGTTCAATCTAGTTTCTAAATTATATAAAATCGTTCCATGTCTTCCTTCCGTCAATTCAAGTTAACAAATCTGCTGATGTGAATCCCAATTTGTTTAAGTTTGAACAGTGGATGATAAAAAAAAAGTTACATGTGGATTAGCAAGTAAGATATTCATATCGAATCATAATACAATAGTCCACGTCATGAAATAAGGATGGACATGTTGACGTCCTAATTTTTTTCTTCTTTCCTAAGTAGATGGAAAAAAATTATGACTCATCATTTTAAAAAATGCAACTCAATATATGATAACACATCATCAACTATTGTCTGTTTTGTCATTTGAACCAAAAATAAAATAAAATTACATTGTCTGTTTTGTCATTTGAACCAAAAATAAAATAAAATTACATTGTACATTCACCAACAATTTAGAGATGACATTGAATAAATCAAAAGTCCAGAATGAACTGTATTGAACAAATTAAAATTTCAATGACATCACGTATTAAATTATAATAAAGTATCATTTTCATTTTTCCCTTTCTTTATACTCATAACAAAACAGCGCACGCCAAGTGCATGTAAAAAAAGAAGGAATAGAACTTCAATCATGCAAAGAAAGTACTACGTTTATAGATTGAGTAACTATAAAAAATGAATTCAAATTATTATTGGATGCACAATCCTAATTAAAGTCGAATTTGTAATGTGAAGATTATGTGGATTGCACGAAAATTACCTTGATATTTTCAATTTCATACGTTACAAGACATGTAGCAAACATTGATATCCATGAAATTCATTTGCATGAGAGTATTTTTGAAATTCCCGGCTGAAATTTGCCTGACAACAAAGGCAGGTTCCGGTACATGCCATTCAAATATATTAATGAAAAGGGTTACTGACTGTCCATTGACTACGTAAATAAGAGAATATCAATGAAATATGTGCCACGCAAGTAACATTGGCAGTAATGCCCGTGAAGGACGCTAGGTTCAAGTTAGAGGGGCTTGAAACTCTCCTTGTTCGGTTATTACGAAAATTGGGGGCTGTGTCAAAAGGTCCAAGTATTGGCGATGGTGATGAGTTGTCTCCGAAATATACATGTCGCATGCACTAGTTGATTTGATATGACGGTTCCACCCCCATGGAGATGGCGTCCTCAACAAGAAGTGGCTAGAAACCCATACGTCTTTGCTTCGCAAAAACAAGAACACCCCACAGCCTTTTGCTAGATTTACCAATGGAAGGAGACATACCTAGGAACAGATTAGTCCAAATAAATTAATAGAGCTGATGAAGACAATATCAACGTTACAAAATGATGAAGGGCAGAGCCACTAGCTTTTCGATTTTTTCCATCATGAGTCATGATTTACTGGCCAACCAACATCTATAGTTTTATTGGAGTCCACATTGTCTACAAATATTTAGAAATTGTTGTCATAGGGCATGATTAGTTTTTGTAAGAATTGACTCCATATTGATGTGCCCCACATGAACAAGAGGACAATGGCGTCATTGTAGTATTTGAATCATGGTGAGGGACATGGCACCAAACACATTGAATATATCAACCATACTCTTATAGTGTAATTTGTGTGTTATTATTAGAAGGACACCATTATGTGCAAATTGTTTTTTTTTTTTTCAAACTATGTGACGAGATAATTGTATTTTAATTTGTTTAATCTTTTGGTAGATTTTTAATTTTTTAAATTGAATAAATGTTTTTCATTAATTTTCGTCAAGTATCTTTTTTATTATTTGACAAAAATAGTTTCATTTTTCCTGAATTATTTTTATTAGGAAAAATATAAATCAATTTCTTAGAAGAACCTACCCCGGGTCTGGCATGTGGGCCAACTCGACCGAGAACCTTCTTTGCTATGTGGATTTCTATCTCCCCCAATTCTTTCTTTTCATAAGTGATCCATCAATTGGAAGCTTGAATCTTCAACCGGATCTATAAAGCTTATGCGAGATATAGAATCGCCCACCCCACTATGACATTTTATAAACATTATTCTATGTTCAATAAAAGGAAGCCGTGAACATCACGATGGAAGTGCCATATGTGTCGTGGACTTGAGTCAAAAGGGGAAAAGACGTGGTGATCAAGAAAAGTGGTGTTTAATTACATGATTAGGAGTGTCATAAGAATTGACTCGCGAGACTTACTTTTAGACTTTAAACTATTTTAACATTGACGATAACATGATGATTTAATTAATACATCGGATATTCTTTCTACCAAACACGTTTTACACAAAAAAGAAAGCTCTTGGAAGTGGATAGGCCTCGAAAATCTCCATATATCAATGCACTAAATTTAAAATCATTTCTACTATAACAAATGCCCAAGCATTACTTATTCCTCCGACATTAGTTTTGTTGTAATATATTCTATTATTTTAAATGTGATCTTAATATTTTATTTTCAATCAATTCCGATTCATTACCTGATTTATTACCCGCATTTATTACGTGATATTTGCTTGTTAATATTTTACCATAACGGTTTTGATGAAAGACATCAATAATGTAAGAAACATAATAAAAGGTTAGGTCGTACAATTCAAACCCCATCACTACAGAAAACACACCATCACGTTTGAGAGGTATTGGTTAGTGGAACATGATGTACAAATCTGGTGTTTCCATATCCGTTAATCGATCGTGTTTCGTGGATCCGTTCAAGGTTTTAAGGTTTTCCGCATTTGCAAATATTCATAAATGACTAGAGGTATGTCGATCTTTACCTTTCCACAAATTGATCCCGAATTATGCACGTATTTGTTTGAGAATAATAGATTGGGATCATCAAGTTTTATTTAAAATTAGTTTTACAATTGGTATCATAACATGTTTATAATCTCTGCATTGGTGAAAATTTTGGAAATTTTGTATGTTTTCACTGAATTATGTATGGGTAAAATTCGGATCTTCTGTGGCTTGGAACAAAATTTCAAAATCTGGCCAAATTCGAGCGACCCACCACGCGATAATGGATCTGCATAGTCACACTACCATTAGGAAGAAAACCCCTTAAATTATTTGTCATATTACTGATCATCGAAAGTTTATCGAGCGGTGAAATTTTGGTTGTTAAGGTTTTAGAGTAGATCATTTTAGGCTTAATTCTGATTGATATGTCAGTCGTTTTTGCTAGATCTTGAAACAATGGATTCATCTCGGCATTTTTTTGGAAACCCATTAATCAATTTGATCGGATATAGGCCGTGGAAGAAGACCCAAGCGTCAGAATGAAGGCAGTTCGCAGCGGAAGAGTGGCGGAGGAACCTTACTGCTGTGTGGATTTCTATCTCCCCCAATTCTTTCTTTTCATAAGTGATCCATTAGTTGGAAGCGTGAATCTTCAACCCGATCTATAAAGCTTATGCGAGATATAGAATCGCCCACCCCACTACGACATTGTGCAAACATTATTCTATGTTCAATAAAAGGAAGCCGTGAACATCACGATGGAAGTGTCATATGTGTCGTGAACTTGAGTAAAAAAGGGGAAAAGACATGGTGATCAAGCAAAGCAGTGTTTAATTATATGATTAAGAGTGTCATAAGAACTTACTAGGGAGACTTACTTTTAGACTTTAAAATATTTTAACATTGACGATAACATGATTAGTTAATTAATACATCGGATATTCTTTCTACCAAACGCGTTTTACAAAGGAAAGAAAGCTCTTGGGAGTGGATAGGCCTCGGAAATCTCCATATATCAATGCACTAAATTTAAAATCATCTTTTCTATAACAAATGTCCAAGCATTACTTATTCCTCCGGCATTAGTTCTGTTGTGATATATTCTATTATTTTAAATGGGATCCCAATATTGTATTTCCAATTTATTGCCCAATTTATTACCTGCATTTATTACGTGATATTTGTCTGTTAATATTTTACCATAACGGTTTTGATGAAAAACGTCAGTAATGTACGAAACGGAATAAAACGCCAGGTCGTCTAATTCAAACCCCATCACTACATAAAACACACCATCACGTTTGAGAGGTATTGGTTAGTGGAACGGGATGTATAGATCTGGTGTTTCCATATCTACAAATCGATCATGTTTCGTGGATCCGTCCAAGATTTTAGGGTCTTCCGCATTTGCAAATTTTCATAAATGACTAGAGGTATGTCGATCTTTACGTTTCCGCAAATCGATCCCGAATTATGCACGTATTTGTTTGAGAATAATAGATTGGGATTATTAGGTTTTATTTAAAATTATTTTTACAATTGGTATCAAAGCATGTTTATAATCTCTTCGTTGGTGAAAATTTTGGAATTTTTATATATTTTCACTGAATTATGTATGGGTAAAATTCGGATCTTCTGTGGCTTGGAACATAATTTCAAAATCTAGCCAAATTCGAGCGACCCACCACGCGATAATGGATCTGCATAGTCACACTGCCATTAGGAAGAAAACCCCTTAAATTATTTGTCATATTACTGATCATCGGAAGTTTATTGAGCGGTGCAATTTTGGTTGTTAAGATTTTAGGGCATATTGTTTTAGGCTTAATTCTTATCAATATGTTAGTCATTTTTGCCAAATCTTGAAACTATAGGTTCGTCTCGGCATTTTTTTTCGAAACCCACTGATCAATTTGATCAGTTATGGGCTGCATAAGAAGACCCAAGCGGCGGAATGAAGGCAGTTTGCGGTAAAGGAGTGGTGGAGGAACTTTACTACTGTGTGGATTTCTATCTCCCCCAATTCTTTCCTTTCATAAGTGATCCACTAGTTGGAAGCATGAATCTTCAACTGGATCTATAAAGCTTATGCGAGATATAGAATCGTCCACCCCACTACGACATTGTACAAACATTATTCTATGTTCAATAAAAGGAAGCTGTGAATATCACGATGAAAGTGCCATATGTGTCGTGAACTTAAGTCAAAAAGGGGAAAAGACGTGGTGATAAAGCAAAGCAGTGTTTAATTATATGAATAAGAGCGTCATAAGAATTGACTAGGAAGACTTACTTTTAGACTTTAAAATATTTTAACATTGACGATAACATGATTATTTAATTAATACATCGGATATTCTTTCTACCAAACGTGTTTTACAAAGGAAAGAAAGCTCATGGAAGTGGATAGGCCTCGGAAATCTCCATATATCAATGCACTAATTTAAAATCATTTTTACTATAACAAATGCCCAAGCATTACTTATTCCTCTGACGTTAGTTCTATTGTAATATATTCTATTATTTTAAATGTGATCCCAATATTGTATTTCCAATTAATTACGATTTATTGCCCAATTTATTATCCGCATTTATTACGTGATATATGCATGTTAATATTTTACCATAATGGTTTTGATGAAAAACGCGGTAATGTAAGAAACGGAATAAAACGTCAGGTCGTTTAATTCAAACCCTATTACTACAGAAAACACACCACCACGTTTGAGATGTATTGGTTAGTGGAATAGGATGTACAAATATGGTGTTTCCATATCCACAAATCAATCGTGTTTTGTGGCTCCATCGAAGGTTTTAGGGTTTTCCACATTTGCAAATTTTCATAAATGACTAGAGGTATGTTGATCTTTACGTTTCCGCAAATTGATCCTGAATTATGTATGTATTTGTTTGAGAATAATAGATTGGGATCATCGGGTTTTATTTAAAATTAGTTTTACAATTGGTATCAGAGCATGTTTATAATCTCTGCATTGGTGAAAATTTTGAAAAGTTTGTATGTTTTCACTGAATTATGTATGGGTAAAATTCGGATCTTCTGTGGCTTGGAACGGAATTTCAAAATCTGGCCAAATTCGAGCGACCCACCACGCGATAATGGATATGCATAGTCACACTGCCATTAGTAAGAAAACCCCTTAAATTATTTGTCATATTACTGATCATTGGAAGTTTATTGAGCGGTGAAATTTTGGTTGTTAAGGTTTTAAGGCATATCGTTTTAGGCTTAATTCTAATCAATATGTTAGTCGTTTTTGCCAGATCTTGAAACTATGGGTTTGTCTCGGTATTTTTTCCGAAACCCATTGATCAATTTGATCGAATATGGGCTGTGGAAGAAGACCCAAGCGGCGGAATGAAGGCAATTCGCAATGGAGGAGTGGCGGAAGAACCTTACTGCTGTGTGGATTTCTATCTCCCCCAATTCTTTCTTTTCATATGTGATCCATTAGTTGGAAGCGTGAATCTTCAACCGGATCTATAAAGCTTATGCGAGATATAGAATCACCCACCCCACTACGACATTGTACAAACATTATTCTATGTTCAATAAAAGGAAGCCGTGAACATCATGATGGAAGTGCCATATGTGTCGTGGACTTGAGTCAAAAGGGGGAAAAGATGTGGTGATCAAGAAAAGCGGTATTTAATTATATGATTAGGAGCGTCATAAGAATTGACTAGGGAGACTTACTTTTAGACTTTAAACTATTTTAACATTGGCGATAACATGATGATTTAATTAATACATCGGATATTCTTTTTACCAAACGCATTTTACACAAGAAAGAAAGCTCTTGGAAGTGGATAGGCCTCGGAAATCTCCATATATCAATGCACTATGTCACGACCTCTTTTTTTCCGTTTGGGGGAAAAGAAAGAATGGTTTAGGGGTATTTGCCTAAAGAGGCGGACCAACGGCCCTAAATTAGGCGCAGGCTCTCCCAAGCCCATACCTCGCGCGACATTGGATTTTGAATTTTAATTCTTAACAACCTATGTACTTCTAGGAGTCGCCACTAGCCTATTGGGGTCGGCTAGAAACCAATCAAGACGCGGAGTGTTGTCTCAATTCCTACGCAACCAGAGATTTCTAGGAACGGGGACTTGTTTACGCTAATGTTTCTATTAGCGCCCTTGCGGTACCACTAAATTGAAAGGTTGTTCATCTAAATGGCCACACAATCTTGATTACCAATTATAATTCTTACAAAACCGCTAAGCGTCCATGCAAATGTTTTTTTGTAGGTTTTTTTAATATCTAGACTAATCCTAACATAATCTAGAAAAGAAATTTACACTCAAATTAATGGAAAGCGGTGCATAAGTAAACATCCAAGAAATTGAAATAACTTGAAAATAAATGCCGAAAATGAAAACCCGATACAAGTCGGGCAAATAATATTACATGGCCTTGTTATCACGCCCGGGACAGGACCCCGTGAGCAAAATGAGAATTTAAATATGCATGAAATTACCCTAGATGCATGAAATTACTCTAAATAATTTTAATCTAAGCAAAATATATTATTTACAAAAATGGTTATAAAATACCAAAATATCATTTAATTAGGAAAAATGACTTTATAAAATTAGGAAAATCTCCTAGATGTCATTTTTGGCTTAATTTGATAACATCTAACATTTTTTGATATTTTTTGAAATTTTCATATTTTTCTTTTTTTTTTATTATTATTTTTAAAAATATTAATAATAATTCCTTAAACCGATCTATGCTAACATGGAGTAACACAGCACATGAATATCACAATAACCGAGCTCAAATCGACCGTTTCGAGATCGAAACTTAGTTTGCGCATTTCATCGAATACTTGGCGTGCATTAAATCACCCCAAAACAGCTTCGCGGGCCATGTTTGCGGCCTTCAATCTTCACCCATGAGCAATATTATGTGGGACTAAAGCATCAAGATTATACTACCACATGCAAGGAGCAATATTAGACAGAAATCATAGCTTAAAACACAAAAGAACTAAGCTAAAATCATCCTCAAACATGCGGGTGTGATCTGATTTCACAAATCTGGGTTTGAACCCAAGTCAAACAAACAGTTTGCATGCCCATGTTCAAGCCCCGACACTTATCACATGCAAGATCTAAGGGAAACACTACTTGATCCGAGTGAAATTAGGTAACATGAGCTTTCAAAAGCAACAAACATCATAGAGAATGACCAACCGAACGCATCAAAAACGACCTCTCCAAGAAGCACACATTCAAAACTCTTGAAGAGATTCCAACACTTAGAAAAATTTCCACCTCGAAAATCAGTCCTCCGGGCTGCTTTTTCTCTTCATTTTCATGATAAAAACATACTCAAACTCGAAAGAAAATACATCTAGGATGCTTACCTTGCTTTTTAGTTTCCCTTTCAAGTGGTTCTTCGCTCAAGAAACCAAGAAATTATCCTCGGGGGCCCGTGGAAGTTGGCTTCTTCAACTGGAAAATGAGATCTGCAGAAGAAAAAATGACAACGAAGGTTTTTGTCGACCTCTAAAATTAGACTTCAAGACCTCTTTTGTTGGAAAAATTAACACCAAACCAAACTAAATATATTCAAGTTTGGGGTAAAAGTCAATCTTTTCCTCATTTGTCTCTCAGTTTTCTCAAAAACACCCGCTTTCTCTCACTCGTGACCAACCGGGCTCAACACTTAGAAAAATTCAGACTTTCATTGGCCCGTGAGGAGGGTAGTTTTTCGGGGGGCTTTAGGAGACCTTCCCGATCTCCATTTGGGACGTGCGACCTATGGTTGGAAAGATCTTTGAGTGAAGTTTCACTCTCTAGTTGAAGGTTTTGGCTAATTTTGGCTGCAAGTTTGTGAAAATGGCACTTTTCTCTCTCAAGGTCGGTCTGGAATTTCTGGGCTTGCTTTTCTGGAGTTGCTTCTGAGGGCCTCTTTGGGGGACGACCGTGAGCTCTCTCCTCTCCCTCTCGTCTTCTCTCTCTCATGTGGCGAAAGAGCTTGCTTCCGTGATCTTATCCACTGAAATCATCAATCCCTTGGTCGGCTTTTTGTCCACCTACCAAGCCTGCCAACTGAGCTAGTTCACCCACTCTCTGACTTAGCCAATTTTTCCAACTTCTGCAGCTGTTGAGTGTCCGGATTTGGTGCGATTTTCCCGTGCATTCAGCAGCTTATCTCTGGCCAATTTCCGTCCACTGGTACTACTCATTATGGTCTTCAATCACGTGCAAAGATCAGGCTTGATGGGCGGCTGAGTGGGATATGGTGGGGCCACCAAGTTGCTTACTCAGCAACTCCGAATTGAGGCTAAACCGTGGGCTGGGTTTTGGTAGCTCGTTTGAGTGCTTTAATCCAACAATTTGGCTGCGATTTTTGATCAATTAGCAAGCTCATGCATAGTAGTTTAAGATCTCTACCAGATTTCGCAATTTTGCCCAACCAATTTTGCAAGAAAGTCCCTCAAAATTGGCCATTTTCTTATCCGAAAATACCCAATCCAATACCAACTTGGTCTTTTTGGCCCGATTTGATTGATTCAAGTTGGCCCAAGTTCAATTTCAACTTAATTGGTGACCAAGATGATGATTTAAGAGTTCGGGCAAAATTTTGCAAAATTTGCGAATTGGTCCCTCAACTTTTGGAAATTGCAATTTGGCCCCAATTTGCCATTTTAATTCCAATCTGACCTCCTGGGCTTGGCTAGTCACATTTAGATCATTGGCCCCAACTTTTTTTTTTTTTTTTTTTAAATATATATTTTCAATTTTTTCATCTTTTTTTTTTTTTTTTTAAGTAAAAACATCTTCCATTTAAAACACTATATTAAATGTCTAGATAATCTATATGCAAGAATTTAACTTGGAATATTTTTGTGGAAAAACAAGTGTTCCCATTTTTGGAAATGATTTTTTTTTTTTTGGGCAAAAATTTAGGTGTCAACACACTAAATTTAAAATCATTTTTACTATAACAAATGCTGAAGCATTACTTATTCCTCCGACGTTAGTTCTATTGTCATATATTATATTATTTTAAATATGATCTCAATGTTGTATTTCCAATTAATTCCGATTTATTGCTCAATTTCTTACTCACGTTTATTACATGATATTTGCCTGTTAATATTTTACCATAACGGTTTTAATGAAAGACGTCGGCAATGTAAGAAACGGAATCAAACGTCAAGTCGTCTAATTTAAACCCCATTACTACAAAAAAACATACCATCACTTTTGAGGGGTATTGGTTAGTGAAACAGGATATACAGATGTGGTGTTTCCATATCCGCAAATTGATTGTGTTTCGTGGATCCGCCCAAAGTTTTAGGGCTTTTCGCATTTGCAAATTTTCATAAATGACTAGAGGTATGTTGATCTTTATGTTTCCGTAAATCAATCCCGAATTGTGCACGTATTTGTTTGAGAAAAATAGATTGGGATCATAAAGTTTTATTTAAAATTAGTTTTACAATTGGTATCAGAGCATGTTTATAATCTCTGCATTGGTGAAAATTTTGGAATTTTTGTATGTTTTCATTGAATTATGTATGGGTAAAATTCGGATCTTCTATGGCTTGGAACAGAATTTCAAAATCTAGCCAAATTCGGGCCACCCACCACGCCATAATGGATCTGTATAGTCACACTACCATTAGGAAGAAAACCCCTTAAATTATTTGTCATATTACTTCATCGGAAGTTTATCGAGTGGTGAAATTTTGGTTGTTAAGGTTTTAGGGCATATCGTTTTAAGCTTAATTCTGATCAATATGTTAATCATTTTTGCCAAATCTTGAAACTATGGGTTCATCTCAGCATTGCTTTCAAAACCCATTAATCAATTTGATCGAATATGGGCTATGGAAGAAGACCCAAGTGGCGGAATGAAGGCAGTTCGCGGTGGAGGAGTGGCGGAACAAGAGAAGGCCTCGGGTGCGTGCGATGTACGTGGCTGAGCGCATGGAGCGGGCACGTGCATCATACATGCCCGAGAGTCGCGCACGCTTGAGAGGGATGGTCGTTTCTCCATTTTGCCCCTCCATAATTGCAAAATTCTGATTTTGCCTTTGTCCGCATAAATTTCCGATTTTGCCTTAGCCACATTAAATTCCGATTATACACCCTCAGGGGCGTGAAAATTTACGGTTTTGCCCTTTTGGGCGTAAAATTCCTATTTTGCCCCTTTCAAGTGAAATTCCCATTTTGCCCTTACATGTAAAATCCCAACTTTAACCCTTTACACGTGATTTTACTGTTTTACCCTTACATGAAATTTCATGAATATTTTCTCATAAAATTAAATATCTAGTGATCCGTATATATTTAATTAATTGAATATTAGCCACAACATGTTTGATTATATTAACTATATACATTAAGAGCCTTTGGATCACACATAGTCAAAGACAACAATTGTTATTAGTCATGCTAATATTATGAATCTTATCCCACATGAATTTTCAATATACTAATGTGATCAATTAGGATGAAATATTATTTTATCTTTCTTAATTTAGCCATAGGGATTAAGGAATGGAATATAATTTGATAGTTTCATCATGAAGTAATTATGAATCTATTTAAATTAAAAACTTAGCCCAGGCAGTTTTAGATGTTATTTGATTCATATTTTCATAACATATTTTACATTGGTAAAATATGATTTAATTTGATTTGCCTCAAATATATTTTATTTTAAAAAATTATAAAAGTATATTTTTAAATTTTTTATTTGGAAAAGGGATCCAGACAGGGCTCGGGCCCGAATCCGGGCCTGCCGATTTGGACCAATTCACAGGGGGACTCCCACACCGAGCCCAATTTGGCCTAGGCCCTAAAACAAACCCAAACTAAACCCCAAAAGCCCAATTCACCTAAAACATCCAGCCCAGCCTGACTAAGCCCTAAACTTACTATAGCAGAATCAAATCCAACGCTAGCTCTCTGTTTCCATTGACGCCACCCCCAGGCCAAATCAGCCCAAGATCCCTTAAGATAAACCTAAGCCGAGCTAACATTTAGGCCCTTTATTCCCTAGAAGCCCCCCTTCATGCCATCCACGAGCAAACGACGCCGCTTGGCCTGACCGCTCTCCAACTCCGGCGACTTTGGACTTTTAGCGACTGCAACATCGCGGAACCTCGGAAACGGGCCTCCCCCTGCAAATGAACTCATATCCCATCCGACGCCGGCTATCCAAACCGGTCACCAATGTCGACGAACCAACCCATGGCAAACAACCAATGAATGATTTGGAGAGACCAACTTATACTGACATCCCACGCGACTATGGCTGCCAAGGACGAGATGAGTTGCCTCGCGCCACTGACTGCCATGGAAAACCACTGAAACAAACAAGCATGGAAAAAAACAACACAAGGGAAGGCCATGGCACCTTAATTGATGAGCAAAAATTTCATAAAAACGTACTTAATAATAAATGAGACGATCAACAGCACTCCAGCCACACTAGCGTGCCTCGAACTTGAAAGAAAAGGCGCTGTGTTCATAGGTTCACCTCCGGATCATCTCGTCAAACATATGGTGAGTACGGAAGATATCAAGCATTTTTAAAACTCGAACTCGGGTCTAGACCCAAAAAACATCACCATGGAATGCTCGACATCAAGCACCAACTTAGTTAAAAAGAAAGCGCTCAAGATCTAGAGACACCAAATTCGGTCCTTCCTTAAAACAGAATACGGTGAGGCAAAATGGGAGTTCATGGCATGAGTTTAGATCGCGGAATCCCTATCTGGCTTGGAGATGGTGGTTATAGGGCGAGCTCGGCACGAGTCGAGCTATGGTCAACCGCTTCGCGACGTGCCTGAGCTGAGATCCTTGGGAAACTCACCGGAGGTTTGGTGCGGGGTTAAAACGGAGCTGCAAACTCAAAGGCGTCGGCCGATAGTCATCGGGTGGGGCTCAAGCGTGGCCAAGCTGCCGGAGAACTCCTTCTCGCCCTTCGGTTTTACTCTCTCAGTCGCTTTCTTTTTCAATCTCTCCCCCGGATTCCCTCTCTTCCTCTCCCTCTCTCCCTTTTTCACTCCAGGCCAGGAAGACACTAGCTGCCTCTGTACGAACCCGTGCCGTGCGACATTCTCCACGGCGTTCTCTGTACCATGCACCGGCGTCTTTCGTCCTGTGTTGTTTGTCGTCGAGCCGTAGTCCACGACAGAGAGGAGATAAGGCGAAGGGAAGAGATAAGCGGGCCGGGCCGAAAAGCAGAGGAGATGGCCCGGCCTGCACAAGGGAAAGTTGGAAGAAGATCAAGAAAAAGGAGAAGGGGACGGGCCGGCCCAGCCCTGGCCCAGCCTCCCCCTTTTTCAAGAAAAAAGATATTTTTAATTTTTTTTAATACCAGTAATGCAAATGTTCCTAATGTTTATACACGATGTAATTTAATAAAAATTAATTTTTTTAAGGGTTACAAATAAATCTCCAATTTTTCATATAATTTAAAACCTAAATAAATATGCAAAATTTAAGTGTTAATAAGGTAAAACTAATTGTATTAAATTGACTAGCATATATAGCACACATATTTTGAAGCCAACTTATTGCCATTGCCGATATCTGTTCCACTTGAATCTCTTCATCTAGTCTTAAGGGTGTCAATAGTTAAACTGAACCAAATCACATCCGGAACTAATTATGAACTAAACCAGAAACCCGTTCAAATCGGTTTGGATCAATTTGGCTTCTGATTTCCCTTCACACCCAAAATTGAGTATGAACTGAACTAAGAAGAGATACTTTTAAGTTGGGTGTTCAGTTTTTATTGAGAATTTAGGCTTGGTTAGGTAAACCCAAATAATCCAAACCAGAAAAAAAAGAAAAAAAAAAGAAAAAAAAAAGGGTTATTTGTCCATCATTCACGAACTGAAAATTCACAAATTTCGGTTCTATTTTCCAGTTTCTAACACCCCTACTTAACCCCGCACTTTCGTAATATAGAACAATGTGAATTTCAAGCCCCTCCAATCGTGGATGTCAAAAAATCAGGCGAAATGTCCTAATACTTGAGGAATTTTGACTTCATGGCCACCACTAGTGTGACACCAACGCTACTTGCGTAGCATATATTTTCTTGCTAATCTCTTTGTTACGTGGTTAACGGACAGGCAATTATAAACAAATTGTTCACTTAGATACCAAATTTGATGGGACAATTTGAAGGTGAAAGTCACTCGCAACTCACAATACTCAAGGAAGAGAAGGATACGAAGTGGCTTTTTCTGTGTTTTCTTTTATTTCACCTTATCGAAAAGGATTAAAAGACTTGCTTTTAAATAGGCTTACAGTAGGACACTTAAATGACCCATAAATATATCTAGTATTTCAAAGAGATCGATTCCTAAGAATGTACAAACCATAAAACAAGGCACAGAAACGCAAACAAACACTTTGAAAGCAACGCTACAATAAAGACTTGTGCATCGATCTTAGGAGCTGAACAAATAACGACATTAAACTTGTACATCGACAACAAGACAGCCAATCGACAACTACTAACATCAACAACTTGATTAGTGAATCGGTAACCTCTTTGCATATTCAGCAACTTCCAATGAATTTGGTTTAATTATTAACACGGATGGCATTGCTCTGGGCGTCCACGGCATCGTGCTCGTCGGCGAGGGCTTTGCAGAGCGAGTAAAATGGGAAAAAAACGACTGTTTCGTCCATCGCGGGAGAGGTCGGGGAAGGAGGGAGAGAGAGAAGAAGCGAGATTTGAAGAAATGAAAGCCAAGGGAAGGGGATGAGCCGAGTCTAGTGAGGAGTGAAGAAGAAGATGATGATGGTAGCGGCGGCGGCGGCGGCATGCAAGTCCTCTTGGCGATGCTGATATCTGCTTTTGGAGAGGGAAGTGAGTGAGCGGGGGATGTTTTTGGGATTCTTGTCATAATTTATGGAAATTATGATTATTTCCATAGAGGAATTGAACAGTTACATTCAAGCATTTAGTCAAGAAAAAAAGAAGATTATTGTTAGATTCTTTAACGTTACGAAAATTAAATGATTTAAAAATTATTTTCCTAAAAATAATTTGATATAATTTGTTGTTGATAATGAAAAAAATATTGTCTAGTTATTTCAAACGATACAAGTGATTATTTTAGGAAAATATTTTTCAAATCATTCATTTATTATTAAACAAATAGCCTTAAAATAACAAAAAATTTATGAATTCCTTATTGAATGAATGATATATATGCTTGAACTTAGCTGTGGAATGTAATAGTTCAATAATAAGTGTGTAACTTATTCGCTACACTAAAGATGAATCTAATAAAAGTCCATAGACAAAATAACTTTAATTTAAATGAATATAGTATAGCAATCTCTCTAAGTATCGCCTTTAAGTTTGTCACTTAAGATCGTCAAAACGAGGCAAGAAAAGAGTTTGATGTCCCGACTAGCGATATGGTAAGTCCAATCATGGTAACAGTAGCAAAAACGTGAGGTTGCCTGAGTGCATTGTTTTTTAGTGGTATTGGAGAAAATTAGGGATAAGTGTAGAAACGAAACTTGTTTGGTTGATGGCTAATTGAGGACTTTGGTTTTAATTTTGGTCAATTGAGGAATTAATGCTTTAAAAGGCCACGATCAGGTTTCGTGGTCTTCTTTGTGAAATTCAAGCATAAAAAATGATACATGACAAATTATGAAATATTTCACGTGGAAACCATGTAGGGTTTTCAACTCTTGAACATCGATGGCTAGTTTAAGATTGGATTGCAGCCTTTTTTTTGAAATCTTCAGTTATTTATTCATTAAAATAAAATCTTAGTATCTCAGTTGATCAGTGGCCAAATTCTTAAGTTTGGTTCCGCATTTGTCCAGAGAAAATAAGAATCATTAATCAAAATATTGACTGACAATCATGCGTGGAAGTTTAGGTTTTTTGTGAGATGGAAATTAGTTTTATATAATTATGGCATGGGGTAACGGTTTGGCATTTTAATGGTATTAGTGTGAGAAAAATTCAGATAAAATATATAGCATCATGTTTATAACAATAGAGTTTTATACTAGCACATTCCTAGTTATAATGTAAAATGAAGAAACATATCAACAAGCTAGGGAAGTTGGTATCCTAATACTGCCCTTAAGTGGGTGCGTGAAAACATCCTTTTTACTTCTTGATAGCATCGTTAAAAGATTCGCTAGTGGTTCAAAGAAATCATCGATAACATATTACCAGCCAAACAAAGTTTCAATTTTTACCATACCGATGAGTAGACTTGTCCAATTTCGACTCACACAATCAGCTCATTTTATACACATCTTATTTTATAGGACAAAAGCAAGGGATTATTTTGTTGTTTTTTTTATAACCAAATGGAAAGAAAGAGCAGTGTTGGAGAATAATGAGCACCACATGTTTATTATTTGAAGCTTCAATAGCAATCTTCCAACATGAAGAGGAAAACTATGGATTTATTGCAATTAAACTCGCGTTTGCCTTCGGAATATGATAAGTCAATTTGTACTTCATCCACAAATGAAGGCACCGTTTTTGGTGTTGGAAATCTTCCAAATAAATTCGTTACCACGCAAGCTTATTACTTGCCAATTAAGACCGAGTCTTTTAAAAGTTCACCTTCCAGCCTATTTCCAAAGACATCAGGGAATCTAAGCCACCATCTACTTTCAAAAGATGACAGTGGAGAATATGCCATGGCTATCATTATAACTCTGATCAAGATGCTCAAGGTTTGCTGAAGTTTTGAACAAAGAGGAATAAATGAATTTATGGAGTTTTAACACGAATCAAAGAATTTGTTTTTTTTTTTTCTAGTCAAACAAATCAAAGAATTTAACAGAAGTGAAATTGACATGCAAAGAGGCCGAAGCATCTTCCAAATGACATCCCGTCGATAAGGAAAACTCTAGGAAGGAAAGCATGTGGGATAGCACTTAACCCTTCTTTGGGGTTGACAAGGATGACATACGACAGGTCTAAATACCTCAAGTTAGAAACTGTCCACTCCCACCGGAGGTTCTCTTGTTTAAAATGAAGTCGTGCCTTGCAAGACCCGTCATAGGTCAAGAAACCTAAAACCACTTTTCTTCACATTGCAAGGAAAAAAGAAAACGGAAGGATTTATGAGCAATGTCGTGCGATTATTTTCTATATTCCTTCCCCTCTGTCCGCTGCAACTTAGAAAAAAGAAAGAAAACGAAAAAAAAAAAATTATGCTACGTTTGCCGCAAGTGCACTGTATTCTACAATTACAGTGCACCGTGAGACTTTTCCTCCAGAGGAATCATGAATACAGATGCAATTATTTTCTAGACTAAACAGGAACGAACTGGCATCGAAACTTTTGTCTGTTTTCACCACAATTTGGAGCCACTAACTGATGTCGTTCTTTGTTTAATTGCTTGAGTGATCAATCAGTTTTAGGATGACCCAAGGCAAAGCACCGGATCTTCACTGGTTGACATAGAATGTTGGCCTTGAGTTGTCTTGCTAAACTTTTCAACCTCCTAACTTTTGTAAGATTTTGATTAATGCAGAGGTGGTGACCGTTGGGGAGTCCATATCGTGACACTTGTCTGTCCTCATAGAGTTAGCTGAATTCGTTCCACATTAACACGTTTTCATTACGAAAGTTCAGAAGACTAATAAATTGTATCATGCGGGTAATTTGTCTCTTGAAATCTATTCATACCGAAGGCAATGGTGAAAAGTGATCAAAGACACCTCAATGCCAAATAACGATTTTGTCCATGACTATTTTTATGACGATTAATTTTCAAGTCCCTAAATGAGAATAATTAAAGTAGATACATAGTAGTTCTTTTCTATATTAATTTTGGGTTGCATCCTCCAAAGTGTACTAAAAAAACATGCTTCACCTCGCAAGGTTGGAACTTCAATCAATTCCCTCATATTAATATCATATTTTACCAAAAAATTAATGCCCGACCCCTTTAACATTGAGGTTTTGAACTCTCAAGTCCTCCATAAAAAAGGAGATCGTTGAGTGATACATAAATGTGAATGCAAGAGGACTGCTGTCGCCAACAAGGTTATTTTCGCAAAGTGACACTAGATGTAATTGCAGCATCTTTTTTCATTAATTTGGGGAATGTTGCCTTTGATAATATTATCGAAGAGATCCAGCACTTCAATACTGGACAAAGCATTGGATAGCCAATCGGGAATTTCATCCGAGATGCTTGCACATGACATGTCTAATGCTGAAATAGTTCTCTAGGTTTGAAACCGGTTTGGAAATTCTAGTCCCACTTCATAACTGGACATGAGACTCTTAAAATGTGGAAAGGAGGAGCCCAAGACGCGTTAACAATTATAACAACTTCATTCAGGAAAACTGATAGCTTTGGTCAAGCTCTTAAGATTTGTAAAGTGGATTTCGCTTACAATGACATTCAAATATCAATGTCCATCACACCTCCGGATTGGATAGTCAGCCAATATTTTCTGAAAAAATTCTAGCTTAATTTGTTACCTTCGAGATGCAACTCTCTCAGAGATATAGCTCCCCCACTGTAGAGGGAATAGGACTAGAAATTGAGCCCCACGACCGATTTCAAAAGATCATTTTGAAATTTCCAAATTGAATTGGCAGGTGACCACCGGAATTGTTATTAGAAACATCTTCAAGTTACTTCATCCACAAACCAAGGCACCGTCTTTGGCGTCAGAAATCCACCTACTTGAATAATAAAAAGTGCACATAAGAGCTTAGACTCTGAAAGCTAATTTAGGACGACCTAGCTCTTCGCAATCTCCCTACTTGGCTTTAGATGAATATATATTTCCCCACTTGATGGCGTGACTAATGGTCACAAACTAAGATCGATGAAGGGTTCTGAATGTGTCTCTAGTGAGTATCGGCACCGGCAAAGGAAGTTCCACCAATTTACTCGGCCAAAAAAGAAAAACAGAGTAAAACAGAGCACAATCGGTGCAACATTGAAAACAGAGACCGGTGGTGATGAGTGGTGCCAGACTACTTTCGGAGGCAGTGGCAAGGACTTAAGGACCAGAAAAATCTTCAATTTAGAGGAATTTTCAAACATCTTATGAGTGGTGATGAGTGCTCTGCTCTCTGTTCTCTGGTTCTGTTGTGGCCTAGCGTCTGGTGGCCGGCGATTAGCAGGCTGTAGTTGACTGAGGCCAGCCCTGGTGATACAAGAAAGGTAACGAGAATCAGCGCTATTGATTGAATCGAAATCGAGCACCAAAGAGAGAGAGAACTTTTACTTTCATTTCGGTCCATCGAAGAAATAAAGGATCCGATCTCCATTGAGCTTCAATCATGGCCATTCTTCTTGAGGCTAAAGTCCGCTCTCGTGAGGATGTTCGTGCCGGTAAAATTATCCAAACGAGGGTTTTGACCGTGATTTTCAATTTATAAATAGATTATTAGTTGTACGTTGTGCACGTACATTATTCAATTTTCAATGACAGGGAGCCGTGAACCGTCACATGGAAGTGCGATATGTGTCGTGGATTTCCGTAAATAACCGGAGATGTTAGCGTGATCATCAATCATGTCATTGTATAGTTAAATGATTAGAAGCCTCGTAAGAAGTGATTAGGGAGACTAATTTTTAGGGCTTTTCGAAATAAGTTAACCTTGATGGTGATAGGATAATCGAGCTCATGCATTGGATAATAATCTTTCTAACAAGTGCATTTAACGTTGTTTCCTTGATAAGAAAACTTAGATGACATATCTAGCCCCATGCTTAAAATACTAACAATTTGTCTTTGTGCAATCTAGTTAAAATTTATAATGAAGATCCTATCTAAACAAACTAGGGAAGTATGGATCTTGATACTCACCTTCAAGTTGGTGTGTGAAAATCGATGATGCCTTTAACTTCGTAATGGCTTTGTGAAAAGATTCGTTAGTATGCTCGGAGAAATTTTCGGCCACACTTATGCAATCAAGTCTTATTTACTGTGACAGTACATTACATGTGTAGTGCACTCAATACATTCCCGAATTTTAAATCATGCAGATCTCTAACGGGGTTGATAAAAAATAAGAGTGTATCTTCAACAGTAGTTCCTTACACCTTGACCGGTCCACAAAACTAAACATATTAATTCTGCCACAAACTAGAAATTGACAAGAGAGGAAAAAGAAAAGTCGAAGGCTTAAAACACGTTCTATTTATTGATGTGAACTTATTTTCTTTTGTCCATCTGATAACCCGAAGCAGTTCTTCAAAGTGGGGCAAGTTTCTCCAGCTCCCTAACTCTTCTGGTACACATGCCCAAAATAATCAACAATGGATTCAACCAAGAAAAGATGCAAGAAATTGGTTAGTAAGAAAGGAGCAAGTATTACCTGCTAAACAAGCTCCATTTCACGTCGTGGGAATGTTCTCTTGAACCAAAGCATGGTGATCATTGTTGTCATTGAAAATTTCTCAATGGCCTTATCCATCGCTTGGAAGTAAGAGACCCTCCAAGATCCCTTGAAGTGCAGGACGCTACAGAATCCTAGAAATCCCACCGTAAAGCCAGGTCCCAATCCTGCATAGAACCAATTGCGGATATCCAAATCACCTTCGCTAGGCTTATCTCCACCGGAATTATCACCGTCGCGCCCATCACTACCGGGTGGCTTGTCTCCAGGACAAGTATTCAGAAGAGGAGCTCCACAGAGCCTGTCATTGCCTCGATAAACGGATTCATCATCCACGGTGCGCAAATGATTGCCAGACGGAATAGGGCCAGAGAGTCTATTGAAGGACAGATTGAGATGACTAAGGAAGTCCATGCTGGATATGCTTGGAGGGATGGTACCTGACAATTTGTTTCTGGAAAGATCAAGAGATTCTAAGTTTTTCAGGTCACCAATATTTGAGGGGATATATCCACTCAACTTATTCTGAGAGAGGTTCAGATTTTGAAGTTCGACGAGCTTAGTGAACTCTTTTTGGTATTTGCCCATCCAACATGTTTGCTGAAAGATCAATTGAGCGGAAGTATCCAAGTGTAGTCCCAAAGATTTGGCTAGTTCCCTTTGTGTTAACCATAACCTCGACATCAAACATAGCAAAATATCCCTCAGACACATTAACCATACGCAAGATCCTGTCAAAACAATTGGGAATGGGTCCAGAAATGTTATTCTGTGCTAGGCTCAAGAACCGGAGACTTTGAAGTTGGCAATATTAGGGAGGAATGCCCCCAACAAAGCGATTTTTCTCTAAATTGATCAGTAACAAATATGGAGATTGTGGCCTAAATGGCGGTAACCTACCTATGAATTCATTGTCACTGAGATCAATGACATTCATTAGAAACATATCTGACAAACAGTTTGGGATTTCTCCAGTAAAGCCATTCCTGTGTAGGCTAAGAACGGACAATGACCAAAGATGGCACAAGGATTTTGGAATCTGGCCATTTAACTTGTTATCCCCTAAAAACAAACGATCCAACACTTGCGATGCTCTCCAGCATCGAGGAAGTTTCCCAGACAGCTGATTCTTTGAGAGATTAATTCCATTCAGCCAATTTAACTGACACAAAGAATTTGGAATGCCACCGGTGAGATTATTACCCTTAAGACTCAAATCTATTAACTATGGCATCTTGTCTCCGATGTCTTGGGGAACTTGGCCTCTAAGCATGTTGCTTGAGATATCTAAAACTTCAATGTTAGAGAAAATGTCACAAAACCAATCGGGAATGTCGTCTGAGATGCTCGCATTTGACATCCTCAACTCGGTAATGTTTCCCTGTGTTTGAAGCCATTTTGGAAATTTAGGTCCCACTTTGCAATTTGACAAATCTATCTTGCGAACTTGGAATGGTGGAACCCAGGCAGAGCTCATATTTAATATGAGCTCATTGGAAGAAATGTATAACCCGGTTAAGCTTTTGAGATTTTTAAAGTGAAGTTCGCTTACAACTCCAGACAAAAAATTCCCTTTTAGGAAGATTTGCTTTAGATTTGATAGTTGCCCAATACTCTCTGGAATGGTCCCACTCACTTTGTTATGTTGAAGATTGAAAGTTCTTAGAGACGACAGCTCCCCCAAATTAGCAGGAATAGAACCAAAAATCAAGTTAAATGAAATATCAAGGTACTCTAATTCTTTGAAATCTCTGAATTGATTTGGCAGGTCACCGCTAATATTATTCCTGAAAACATCAAAGATCTTCCACTTACTTTGTGAGCAACCAAGTGAATCGCCTAAAATGTTGGAGATATTCCCATTTAAGTAGTTAACTTCTAATCGTACCGATTGCAATTTGCAAAGACTACTCAAATTTTTGGGAAAATCACCTTGTATTAAATTCCGAGACACGTCCAAGAAGACAAGCCTTTGATTATTCTCGATGATTGCTGTGGGAAAAGGGCCTTGGATGCCACCGAAAAATTTTGAATACTCATTCGGGTTGGACAAATCAATATGTTCTAGCTTGCTACAGTTATAGATCCATGGGGGAATAGAACTTAGATTATTGGCCCCGATACTGAGAAATCTAAGAGATGTGAAATTGGCTTGCAAAGAGCTAGATACATCTTGCAAACTACAATAGCTCAATCCTAAAGATTGCAAAGATGGTAGCATGTTAATGCAACCAATCCAATCTTTGACCATAGAAAGGTCAACACCGGACATGTGCAAATATTTCAAGGAAGATAATTTCGACACCCAGTCCAAATCGTTCGGGGCTGTATTGAAATTACGACTAAGATCCAAGTACTGTAATTTGGAAAGGTTACTGAGTTGCCTAGGAATATCTCCGATGAAGCTTGCATATGAAAGGTTTAGATACTCCAATTTCTGAAGAGAAGCAAAGAACGTTGGGATTTTTTGGGTTGAAAAGTTGTTGGCACTGAGGTCTAGATACTTCAAATACTTCAATTCAGTTAAAGAAGGAACTATGTTACCTCCCAGCATGCACTTATTTGAAGGTACGAAGATGTCAATGTAGATCTCTTCTAGACATGGATTATGAAGATCAAGCTTCAGGACATGGCCAGTTTTCTTGTTGCATTCAACTCCTTCCCATTTGCAACATTCTTCTCCAGTCCATGACGACAAGCATCTCGAAGGATCTGTGAGACCATGCTTGAACTTTAGAAGAGCTTCCCTCTCTGCACCAATACAGCTTACATTGGTTGAAACGTTGGTTGAAGCGTCGGAATGACTGAATTCAATTACTTGAATGACAAAGATTGCCCATAGGACAGTAGACACAAGGCTATCATAAGACGCCATAGGTTCTTTGGGACCTGAGAACAAGTATTGCTTTAATCAAGTGGATAATTGTCTTTGATTCACCAAGAAAAGAGCCATTATATAATATTGATACAGTCATTTTCTCAATGTCCACCATGATTTCTTAAAGGACGGCTCCAACTTTCCAAGTCAATGCCTTCCAAGACCCGCCGGCCAAACGGTTGATCTTTCAAATTAACCCAAAACATGTGTCTTATTTAATCTTTGTAATAAGGGTCAATGGAGGACGACAAACAAAAACGAAGAAAGAAGGATGCAGACGGCACTACGTAACTCTAAGTCTGGCTATTGTCTTCTTTAATTTATTTAAGCAACTCTAGATAAGTAATCCATACTACGATATAAATGCAAAGGAGAAACTTGGTGAGAACCTCTATGCCGCTGGGTCTCTACATTTACCGTTAAAAGTTTTTCATTTTTAAGAAGACAATCTCTCCATTAGAATGACTCGTGAAATAGCACACTCATGTTAAAAAGAAAAGCAAAAGTTCTTTTATATGAAAAGGAAAAAACTTTAGCAAAATTAATTTGCATTAGGAAATTGATTCAAATGGTTATTGCATTACATGAAAATTGGAAAGTTACTCTCTCTTTTTTTTTTTCCATTATTGTTTCTGTAAAAACTGTTCTGCATGCCACATATGAACGATTTTATTGTTCCAGAATGGATACTAATTTTTTGGCAAAGTTACGTTGGAAGAACCTCTTAGATCTTTAATGTTCTAGATCTCATATATGCCTTTTGGACTAGATAACTAATCTCATATCTACAATCAATTTCCCACAATTAAAATGGCAACGAGAGGATTTTTGACAATGATAACTTTGAAAAAAACTGTTGGCAACAAAGAATAACTTGTGACTTTTTTCTCCACGTAACATTTTGGTAATTCATCAAGATTTTTCTGAAATCATCAATTTTTTACAGTTGGCAAATTACCATTTTTGTACTAACTTGCCAACTTTTGTTTGCATAGCTTACTAACGTTTCAATTTTACTAACTATTACATGAAATTTGTAATCTAAATTAGAGTAATTTACCAACTTTTGTCCATTAAATTATGAATCTTCATATGAGTTGCCAACGTTTAATCGTTCTCTCCTAATTTACTTAATTTTTTATATAGTTATTAAATTTTATTTGCTCTGATTAGCTATCCCTTTAAGTTGCTAAGTCTTTTTAGAGATTGCTAGCCCATGTAAGCATGGCTCGTCAACAGAGCTAATTTTCTGTCATCAAATGGAATGAAAGAGAGGAGTGTTGAAGAATGAGGACAACGGCGACATTATATCATTTGAATTATGGTGAGGGACACGGCTCCAAAGACATTGAATTTATCAAACATTCTGTTGTGATGTAATTTGTGTGGTAGTTACAAGGACACCATTATGTGCAATTCGTTTTTTTTTTTTTCAAATTATGTGAAGACCTGCTTTATTTTAATTGGTTTAATTGAATAAGAGTTTTTCGTTAATTTTCTTCAAGTATCTTTTTCATTATTTGACAAAAAATAACTTCATTTTTTTAATTATTTTTATTCGGAAAAATATATATCAATTTCTAAGAAAAACTTGCCTCAGGTCTGACATGTGGGAGCACGACCTAGCGTCCAAGTCGACTACCATGCAGATTTCTATCTCCGCCAATACTTTCTTTTCGTAAATGATCCACAAGTTGGAAGAACAAATATTCAACCAGACAGAATCGCCCACCCTACAACAACAGTTTCGAGTGAGGATGTTCATATGGCTAAATCATAATTGCCGTGAATTTTAAGTTTATAAGCAGATTATAAGACATACATTGTACATAGGTTATTCTGTGTTTAGTGAAAGGAAGCCATAAACATCATGATCAAAGTGCAATATGTGTCATGGACTTTAGTCAAAAAGGGGAAGAGATTAACGTGGTGATCAAGCAAAGTTACTCGCACGTTCTATTTTATTGATCGAAGTACAATATGTGTTTAATTAAATGGTTAGGAGCATCACAAGAATTGACTGGGGAGACTTACTTTTAGACTTAAAACATTTTAACATTGACAGTTACACGATAACTTTGAAACTGCTAGTATGAACACTTAGAGAGGGGTGGATAGGTGTAAAAATAGATTCCACAAAATACAGTGAAAACATTTATTTTTAATCTGAGTCTAAATAACAACAAACTTTTGAAACTGAGTCTGAAGAGTAATAGATTTTGAGCGAGCTCAGACTTTAGCAGTTAAATAGAATTACGAACAAAGTAAAGAGATTTAGGGAAGAAAATAAGAACACAAGATTTATAGTGGTTCGGCATAGATCAAGCCTACGTCCACTCTCCCACCCTAACAACTTTCTTGGCTGGATTCCACTATGCAATCAACAAAAGATTACAACTTTGAGTGCAAACACTTAGTAGTAGATCACACTATCTCATTAAGTCACTCTTTTGGTATTTATCTCACGATCACAAACGTTTAAGCTCACAAGAGACAAGTGTATGAACAAAAATCGCTCAGACTTTGGAATTATAAATTTTACACTCCGTCTCTTACTTGCTCATCGGTCCTTAATCTCCTTAAATACTCCTCCACTTCCAAACTAGCCGTTGGACAGTATCTCGAGGATCGTCTTCCAATCCACTCATTGGACAGATATGTATTAAGAAGATTTGATAGCCGTTGAGTGACAAAAGTAGAATCCCAAATTGATTCTGATCGCCCATTCAAACAGAATCTTGGTTTGCATAAGTAGAGCTTCTTCGTATAGAAAGTTATTGTCTTTAAGATCCAACTGTTAATCAATTAGATTAAGTCAATCAAATCAATAGTGATGTAGAATCCAAACCAGATCACTAGCCGTTATATGATTGGGGCTTGTGTTACGTTCTGTTGAATATGGATGTAAAGTCTGAGTGCAATAGACTGTACAATCTGAGTCTGAGTGCAATAGACTTTACAATTTAGGTCTGAACATATTCTGCTTCTGAACAGATTTAGCTTTAAGGTCTGAACACAGTCTGAATAAATTTATCTTCAGCATAGAATCTGTTTTCTGGTTCTTCATTCACGTTCAGTCTTGAATTTGTCAAAGTTGGCAGACTTTTGATGTAGAACAGACTTTGACACTAAAGTCTGGCAATCTTCAAACTTTGACATAGAAGCCTGGAAATCTTCATAATAGAATTTGGACATGTGTTACGTTCAGTCTTCTGGTTCTTCCAAGTATAGACTTTGACAATATCCTTTACAAGTTCTATCATCTGCATAATCTATTACTTAATCAATAAACATGTTAGTAGCCTTTGATTTATTTTGTCATCTTCAAAACATCATAAGGGATTTCCCTAGCAAACTTAACTAATACCAATGAAATTCGTTTTTTTTCAAATGATGTGAAGAGCTACTTTCATTTTAATTGGTTTAATTGAATAAGAGTTTTTCGTTAATTTTCTTCAAGTATCTTTTTCATTATTTGACAAAAAATAACTTCATTTTTTTAATTATTTTTATTCGGAAAAATATATATCAATTTCTAAGAAAAACCTGCCTCAGGTCTGACATGTGGGAGCACGACCTACCGTCCAAGTCGACTACCATGCGGATTTCTATCTCTACCAATACTTTCTTTTCATAAATGATCCATAAGTTGGAAGTGCGAATCTTCAACCAGACAGAATCGCCCACCCTACAACGACAGTTTCGATTGTGGATGTTCATATGGCTAAATCATAATTACCGTGAATTTTGAGTTCATAAGCAGATTATAAGACATACATTGTACATAGGTTATTCTGTAAACATCATGAGCAAAGTACGATGTGTCATGGACTTTAGTCAAAAAGGGGAAGAGATTAACGTGGTGAACAAGCAAAGTCATTCGCACGTTCTATTTTATCGATCGAAGTGCAACATGTGTTTAATTAAATGGTTAGGAGCATCACAAGAACTGACTGGGGAGATTACTTTTAGAGTTAAAATATTTTAACATTGACAGTTACACGATAATTTGACTAATACCAACGAGAAACGCAAGATTAGAAATTTCTAAGTCATGACCGTGACAACCCATCCGGTCAAGCCATCAAAGACAACGAGACTTCAAAGTCTTGCTTGTTTATAACTTATTAACTTTAAAGATTTCAACAATTTAACCAAAACTTGTTGTATCTCCAATGTACAAAGTTTCTATCCGCATATATTTACTTTAGAAAATTGAAAAAAAAAATGTAAGTTGTTCTTATTATGGCGCATATCATCTCTTTGTACGTGCTGGTCGGGGAAGCAATCCTGTAGTCATGCTAGGACTAATGCCATCTAGAACATATGTTAGTGAGTCATGATAACTATTTTTCACATGTATTTTGCAATACATGGAGCTTCTGTAAGAAAACACAAGGAACCCCATGAATAGCTCGAGAGATATTTCTTTAGGGGAAATGACATAAATAATCCATGGATTTTAATCCAATGTGCACTCTAGTACCTAGATTTTTAATTTGTTTAATATGGTCCATTAATTATTATTAAATGTTCAATCTAGTTTCTAAACTATATAAAATCATTCCATGTCTTCCTTCCGTCAATTGAAGTTAACAAGTCTGCTAATGTGAATCCCAATCTGTTTAAGTTTGAACAATGGATAATAAAAAAGAAGTTACATGTGGATTACCAAGTAAGATATTCATATCGAATCATAATACAATAGTCCATGTCATGAAATAAGGATGGACATGTTGATGTCCTAATTTTTTTCTTCTTTCCTAAAGTAGATGGAAAAATGACTATCATTTTAAAAAATGCAACTCAATATATGATAACACGTCATCAAATATTGTATGTTTTGTCATTTGAACCAAAAATAAAATAAAATTACATTGTACATTCACCAACAGTTTAGGGATGACATTGAATAAATCAAAAGTCCAGAATAAACCGTATTGAACAAATTAAAATTTCAATGACATTACATATTAAACTATAATTAAGGTATCATTTTCATTTTTCCCTTTCTTTATGCTCATAAAAAAACAGCGCACGCCATGTGCATGGGAAAAAAGAAGGAATAAAACTTAAATCATGGAAAGAAAGTACTATTATAGATTAAGTAACTTTAAAAAATGAATTCAAATTATTATTGGATGCACAATGCTAATTAAAGTCGAATTTGGAATGTGAAGACAATATGGATAGCATGTAAATTACCTTGATATTTTCAATTTAATACGTTACAAGACATATAGCAAACACCGATATCCATGAAATTCATGTGCATGAGCATTATTGATATTCCCGGCTGAAATTTGACTGACAACAAAGATAGGTTCCGGTACATGCCATTCAAATATATTAATTAAAAGGGTTACTGACTGTCCATTGACTACGTAAATCAGAGAATATCAATGAAATATGTGCCACGCAAGTAACACTGGCAGTAATGCCCATGAAGCACGCTAGGTTCAAGTTAGAGGGGCTTGAAACTCTCCTTGTTCGGTTATTACGAAAATTGGGGGCTGTGTCAAAAGGTCCAAGTGGAACAAATATTGGCGATGGTGATGAGTTGTCTCCGAAATATACATGTCGCATGCACTAGTTGATCTGATATGACGGTTCCACCCCCATGGAGATGGCGCCCTCAACAAGAAGTGGCTAGAAACCCATACCTCTTTGCTTCGCAAAAACAAGAACACCCCACAGCCTTTTGCTAGATTTACCAATGGAAGCCGACATACCCAGGAACAGATTAGTCCAAATAAATTAATAGAGTTGGTGAAGACGATATCAATGTTACAAAATGATGAAGGGAAGAGGCACTAGCTTTTCGATTTTTTCCGTCATGACTCATGATTTACTGACCCATCAACATCTACAGTTTTATTGGAGTCCACATAGTCTACAAAAATTTAGAAATCATTGTCATAGGGCATGACTAGTTTTTGTAAGAATTGACTCCATATCGATGTGCCCCACATGAACAAGAGGACAATGGCAACATTGTAGTATTTGAATCATGGTGAGGGACACGGCACTAAAGACTTTGAATATATCAACCACAATCCCGCAGTGTAATTTGTGTGTTATTGTTAGAAGGACACCATTATGTGCAATTTGTTTTTTTTTTTAAACTATGTGAAGAGCTAATTGTATTTTAATTTTTTTAATTTTTTTGGTAAATTTTTAATTTTTTAATTGAATAATTTTTTTTCATTAATTTTTGTCAAGTATCTTTTTATTATTTGACAAAAATAGTTTCATTTTTTCTGAATTATTTTTATTCGGAAAAATATAAATCAATTTCTTAGAAGAACTTACCCCGGGTGTGGGGCCAACTCGACCGAGAACCTTAATGCTGTGTGGATTTCTATCTCCCCAAATTCTTTCTTTTCGTAAGTGATCCATTGGTTGGAAACACGAATCTTCAACCAGATCTATAAAGCTTATGCGAGATATAGAATCGCCCACCCCACTACGACATTGTACAAACATTATATGTTCAATAAAAGGAAGCCGTGGACATCACGGTGGAAGTGCGATACGTGTCGTAGACTTGAGTCAAAAAGGGGAAGAGACGTGGTGATCAAGCAAAGCGGTGTTTAATTATATGGTTAGGAGCGTCATAAGAACTGACTAGGGAGACTTGTGATCAAGCAGAGCGGTGTTTAATTATATGATTAGGAGCGTCATAAGAATTGACTAGGGAGACTTACTTTTAGACTTTAAAATATATTAACATTGACGATGGCATGATGATTTAATTAATACATTGGATATTCTTTTTACGAAACACGTTTTACACAAAAGAGAAAGCTCTTGCGAGTGTATAGGCCTCGGAAATCTCCATATAACAATGCACTAAATTTAAAATCATTTTTACTATAACAAATGCCCAAGCATTACTTATTTCTCTGACGGTAGTTCTACTCACCATAGATCATTGAAACATACAATTCACACCATAATCTATAGTTTCATCTGTTAATAGCTATGTAATTTTCAAGATAATAGTCATATGTAAATGTTAACTCCATAAAAATCATAATTTATGCCTTTATTTCTGTAATCTTATTCATTACAATGATAATGTAAAAACTATTTTGGTGGGTTGGCTCATTTATTCAGTTTGTTGCGGAAGAAAATGATTCTAACTTATCTTTCTTCAGTGTACGCATCTGCCCCAAACCTCCGTTAGTACATAACACTCGTATTCTTGCTTAAAATACACATATGCACGTAATTTCAATAAACAACGGTATCCAGCTCGTTGGCCCAACTTACAGAAAAATACCCGTCTTTTTTAAATTAATATGAATTTACACGTGTAAAAACGCATTGTGTATTATAACATGGCAATTGCACGTGTAAAAACACATTACGTCAATTCTTAACTGGTTTAATATTTTTTGTTTTTTCAATCAATGATATAACATGGCAACTGCCATTTATATAGAAAATATGATGATATAATATCATATTCAGATTATAAATGTATTATTTTTATAATTTCGCACCAAATAGTACAAAGTTTGGAAATTTTGGTCCCACCCAAACTAATTGGGCAGGTAAATTGAAATTGGGGAAAATTTCAATTGAAGATCTAAAGTAAATATTATTTTAAATAAGGATCTAAAATAGCTTAATCAATCTCAAATAAGGACCTGAACTCACCAACTGACCAAATATTTGCCGACCGACAAGCATGAGACATTTCTGGCACCAGAGTATAGGCAATTTTATCCCAAAAAAGAATATGGATAAAAACTAACAAACCCTAAAACAAAAAAAAAAAAAAAAAAAACAAAACACAAACAAGCCAAATTCTGAGGGTAGACACAAAGCCACAATAAGACGCCATAGGTTCTCTAGGACCTAAGAATAAATATTGCTTTAATCATGGGTAATGGTCTTGATTCACCAAAAAAGGGGTCACTATAAGATATTCTGCAACTCATTTTCTGATCACCGTCCACCATGACTTCCTAAACAATGACTCCAACTTTCTAAGTCATGCCTTCTAAGACCTGCCAAACGGTCCACCCATAAAAATCAAGGGAAAATCAAGGGGTCACTATAAAATATTCTGCGAGTCATTTTCTGATCACTGTTCACCATGACTTCCTAAAAGATGACTCCAACTTTCTAAGTCATGCCTTCTACGACATGCCAAACGGTCCACCCATCAAAATCAAGGGAAAATCAAGGGGTCACTATAAAATATTTTGCGGGTCATTTTCTGATCACTGTCCACCATGACTTCCTGAACGATGACTCCAACTTTCTAAGTCATGCCTTCTAAGACCTGCCAAACGGTCCACCAATCAAAATCTTAAATTTATCCAAAAAAATCTTAAATTTATTATACTTTTGTCAATTCAGTCATAAACCTTTCAATTTTACCAATTAGTCATAAATTTTTTCACATTTTGCTAATTAAGTCAATTTGACTAATTTTGAATGGAAATTGCCAACGCTAATGTGGTTTTTTTTAATAATATTTTGAATTTCTATGATTTTCTTTTTTTTTTAAGGTTTTTAGATCTTTGGCTAGCAAGGGTTGCTAGCCGACCCTTGCCAACCACAGGCAAGGGTGTCACGGCCCTCGCCTGGAGCTAGCAAGGGTAGGCCGGCAAGGGTTGGCCAACAGCCATTTGTTGGCATCCTTCTTGCTTCTACAGAGTGGTCCAGGCCGTAAGACCCTGAGTGGCTGTCAGACCGTTGGTTTAGCTCTATAACGGTTCCGAAGAAGGATTAGTTCCGATCTTAAGTATGAGCTTACTTAGAAGATCTACATCTTCCTCTAGTTCTCTATCACAAATGGACTCAGATCCAAGTCCTATACATAGAGAAGAAGTAAGGATAGAAGATTTCAACAAATCTATAGAAAATTGGGAAATTCCTAAAATACAGCTTAAGGAAATATACAAACAATCAAAATTGAAATTTTTCAAAAAATCATACTATGTCATATCCACCGAAGAAAGAGATGTTCCTCTTTCTAATTCCTATGAAAAATACATCTTTTAAACAAAGAGTCCATCCATAAGCATAAACAAAAATACAATTACATTCATATAGGATTAGTCCAAGTAGGAGTCAAGCCTCTCACTAAAGAAGGTCTTAATACTTCTATTCTCTTAGTTTTAAGAGATTCACGTCTCTTAAATTATGATGAGTCCATTCTAGGTACTGTGGAGACAAGTCTCTGCAAAGGACCTATACATTTTGACTGTTATCCCAATTTCTTTGTTTCACTCAAAGATAAGAACATTCTTAGAGCCTTAACACTCCAAATCAAAACACATAATTATAAAGTAGCAGATGGATCTATTCCTTTAGCCCTTGTCTATAGAATTCACTACAAAGCCATGTCCTCCGCTTTTGGAGAAAATGCTTTCAAACATAGTCCACGGGGAGAAACACTTTTTCTCCAAACAGACATTTCTAGAGCTAATACTACAATTCCTAGATCTATTAACTGGAACCAGATTACTTTACCAGAACAATGGGAATTAGAAAACCAAATTCCCCAACAAGTTGTTCAAAATACAGACCCGACTAATGTCATTCAACATCCAGAAGGAAGAGTGACAATTAGATTCCCTAGAAGATCTTTTGATTCTAGATCTAGTCCTTCTTTTCATAATTCTTATACAAGGTCCGTAAATCTTAATCCTAATCTTCCTCCTATAATCACAATTCCTCCCAGTACTCATAGAAACACACCTCCTCCTAGTGTGCATAGAGACATTCCCACACATGATACAACACCTTTACCTCCTTCTACCAGTAGAAGTAATAATGAGTCACCTCTTGAACCAGAAATTAGTGGTTTAGATAATAGATCAGGAATTTCCAAGCCAGTTTACCAACAAAACCAGCCTGAACCTGTCATAGAAAATACAGATTCTCCTCATCATTCTCCCACTTATTCCCAAATGATAGATGCTGAGCTTAATGTTCTTGAAAAACAATTTGAACCAAACAGAGCTTTTCTTAACAAAGATTTTAATTCTGAAAACAACAAACAAATCAGAGAATGGTTCTTCAAAACCTTTGCTGATAAAGCAAAAGATATCAAGCAAAAATATTACGACTACATATACGAATATGAAGTCCATATATTTTTCTTTGATTGGTTAGAAGAACAATTCCTTGAACCAAAAGAAATTGTTGTTTTAGACCATCATTATAAGTGGAAACTGGATAATAGTGAAACCATAGAATCCAACCACCCACCCCTTAGGAGAATAAAAATACAACATGGAGAAAGCGAGGTTACTGCCACCCCTTTTAGAGTTCCAGACAAAGGAGACTCCCTATACACCCATAAAGTCATTGAACAAAACAATTTTACTAATCAACATCTAGTAACCATAGGAAAACAATTAAACAGGATAGAATCCACCATACAAAATCCTACCCACGTAACCACTCCACCTGTTGACACACTCAAAAAACCCATTTTCAAAGCTTTAGAATTCCCAAAAAACCTTAGTCCGGAGTTTGCCAAAGCCATAGAACAAAAGAAAAAACTCCTAGGGAAAGCAAAGCTACAACCTGCTCCTATACTAGACACTCCTAAATTTCAAGGACTAATTATTAATGACACCCCTGATCAACCTACTATTAGTACCTTGACCAAACCCTCCAATGACTCTGACAATGAATCTGTCCCTGAGGTAAATAGACTCAATTGGAGACATCCTCAAAAACTTTATTACAGTAGAGCAACCCCACCAGACATAGCCCAAGAAGAATCATCGCAAAAAATACAGAATAAATACTTTCCATACGCCATTTATGAATGGAATATAGATGGTGTTGCCGAAACCAATATCATGAATATTCTTAACAACATGGTAATGCTTGCTAACGCCTATAAAACACAACAAGATGTTTCTGATCATGCTGTTGCTAATCTTTTAGTAGCCGGTTTTACTGGACAACTAAAAGGTTGGTGGGATAATTATTTGACTGAAGAACAAAAAATACAAATTTTAACTGCTTATAAAATAGACGATTTTGGACAACGCATGGATGATGATCAAGGACGTCTCATCCAAGATGCGGTGAACACCCTTATTTACTCCATTTCACAACACTTCATAGGAGACCCTTCACACATCAGAGATAGGAACCAAGATCTCTTATCTAATATGCGTTGTAAATCCCTAGGAAGATTCAGAGAATACAAAGAACTTTTTCTTCAAAGGGTTCTTGTTAGACCAGACTGCAATCAACCATTTTGGAAAGAAAAATTCTTAGCTGGTTTACCTCAGATCATAGGTGACCAAGTTAGAGATAGAATTAGAGAAGAATACAGTGGCCAAATTCCTTATGATCTCCTTTCTTATGGAGAAATTATCTCTTATGTTTACAGACAAGGTACCCAAATGTGCAATACTATCAAATTACAAAGACAGCTCAAGGAAGAACAATCTCTCACCAATCGTAGTCTAGGAGATTTTTGTGCTCAATACAACCCCTCTTATAATGAAAAAACAAAATCAAAATGTAAAGGAACTTGTCCTCCTGAGAAAGAAACAAAAAAACATCACAACAAACCTCCGCTTCGTAGGAATAAACAAAGACACCAGAATAACCAAAATAGACTCCATACTGATAAGAAAAATTTTAAAGACATTAAATGTTATTCTTGTGGTAGAAAATGTCATATTTCAAAGTATTGTAGGATTAATAAAAAATTAAATGAACTTTCTCTTGATGACAATACTCTTAACCAATTAAACAACATCTTCATAGAAAATGGTGATACTTCTTCTGATGAACTTCTTGAGGAAGAAGGTCTTCAGATCAATGAAATAGATTCCTCTTCCGATTCCGATTATGAAGACACTTCTCCAGAAAACCCCATTCCTGAAATAAACATGTTAACAAAAGAAGAAGAATTTCTCCTTAGCACCGCCGATAAGATCACCGACCACGAAGCCAAGAAAGAATACCTAGATAAACTTCATTCTTCCATGAACATTGTCACTAATTCCAATACTTCCTACAACCTCAAAGACATTCTTAATAGAAACAAAAAACCCCTATCTAGGCCCATAAACATTAATGATCTTCAAAATGAAATAAAACAACAAAAATTAGAAATACAAGCCCTCAAATCAACACGATAGAAATGAAACAGGAAATTTCTGCTATAAAATCTCTCGTTATAAAAGGAAAGACTTTAGAAGATCAAAATGAAATCACTAATACTTCTGAGTCTACTGATCCAGCCTTTCTTATGTTATTAACAGAAATAACATCTAGGAAATGAATCATTAATATTTTGATAAAAATCAACAATGAGTTTACTATTGAAACAACAACACTCTTTGATACAGGAGCTGACCTCAACTGTATTAAAGAAGGCCTTGTTCCTACTAGATACTTTGATAAGACATCGAAATCCTTAAAATCAGCCTCGGAGACAAACTAAATATACAATACAAGCTACCCGAAGCTTCAATAATAAAAGATCAAATGTCCTACAAAACATCTTTTCTTTTAGTCAAAAATATGAGACAACAGTAATTCTTGGAACGCCTTTCATACAATTAATTCAACATTTTTCAGTTACTAATGAAGGTATTGAAACTCATGCTCTAAACAGAAAAATCACCTTCAATTTCATAACAAAACCACAAAAGAGAAGCTTAAACATTTTACAAGAACATTCTATTTCTGAAATCAATTGCCTTATAAAAGACAAAAAAAACCAGCTTGAATTCCTAAAAGAAGACTTAGAATTTAAAAGAATAGAAGAACATCTTATAAAACCAAATATTATAGAAAAAATCACTTCTCTACAAAAACACAGAAAAAACCATATGCTCTACTTTATCCAACGTTTTTTGGGAAAGAAAAAAGCATATTGTAGATTTACCTTATGAACATGATTTTTCAGAAAACAAAATACCTACAAAAGCTCGTCCTACACAAATGAACCAAGAAGTTCTAAAATTTTGCCAAGCAGAAATACATGATCTTTTAAATAAGAAACTCATAAGAAAAAGTCAATCACCATGGAGCTGTTTCGCTTTCTATGTCAACAAAAATGCTGAACTAGAAAGAGGAGTTCCCAGTTAGTTATTAATTATAAACCTTTAAATACACCCCTTAGATGGATAAGATATCCAATACCCAACAAGAAAGATTTGTTAAATAGGTTATGTAGGTCAAAAATATTTTCTAAATTTGACATGAAATCAGGATTCTGGCAAATACAAATCAGTGAAAAGGATAAATACAAGACAGCCTTTACGGTCCCTTTTGGCCAATACGAATGGAATGTTATGCCTTTCGGCCTCAAAAATGCCCCTTCAGAATTTCAAAGAATTATGAATGACATCTTCAATCCCTACTCTGAATACATCATAGTTTATATAGATGATGTCCTAGTCTTCTCCTCTAATATAGAACAACACTTTAAACATTTGTCTACTTTCATAAAAGTAATCATACAAAATGGTCTTGTTGTCTCTCCTACTAAAATTGCACTTTTTAAAACCAAGATTAGATTCCTAGGTCATTACATTCATTTAAACACCATAACTCCTATAGAAAGATCAATTTCCTTTACTGATAAATTCCCTGATGAGATCAAAGACAAAACACAGCTACAAAGGTTTTTAGGGAGTCTCAATTACATTTTGGATTTCTTCCTAATATAAACATCCTTTGTAAACCCTTACACCAAAGATTGCAAAAAGATCCTCTACCATGGACTTCTGTCCATACTAACATAGTCAAACAAATTAAGACTCATGTTAAAGAAATACCTTGCTTACATCTGGTTGACCCTTCTACATTCAAAATAGTTGAAACAGATGCCTCAGAAATAGGATATGGCGGTATTCTTAAACAAGTCAAAAATAACAAAAAACAAGTTGTTCAGTTTATTTCAAAACATTGGAATTCTACTCAACAAAATTATTCAACGATCAAAAAAGAAATACTTGCTATAGTCTTGTCCATATCAAAATTCCAAAGAGATTTGTTAAATCAAAAATTTCTCTTGAGAATTGATTGCAAATCAGCCAAAGACGTTTTACAAAAAGACGTATTAAACATTGCATCAAAACAGATTTTTGCCAGATGGCAAGCCATACTTTCAGTATTCGATTTTGACATTGAATTTATAAATGGTTCTTCAAATTCTTTACCTGATTTTCTCACAAGAGAATTTTTACAGGGATACCATCATGCCAAGATCAACCAAAAACAAAAAGACAAAGGCAAAGACAAGGTCATTGCCGAAACCTCCAATACACCACCAAAGCCAACCGGCTTAACACCCCTCAAAACATGGCTTCAAATGGCAGAAAACAACCAACCATTCTTACAACAATACCAAACAACAAATACACCTTTGAAAAAGAACCCATATCATCGATTCAAAGATCCGCCCTCAAACAAATAGCCAGACATACTACCCCCAAGAAACACTACTTTTACTTGCCAAATCTTTAAAGAAAGAACCATCCAAAGACTATTGAGGTAAGCAACAATCCTTCCCCACTTTGTTACACAAAAACCAGCAGAATACAAAAGAATTTCGAATGAGGTGGTTATTAGGCCTCGGGCAACCCCTCAATCTCAAAGATCAAAATTTTTCCCCAAAACATCATTTCAGAAAATATTGACTCGTAGAAGATGGATTCTTCGATAAAGATCCTATCAATTTTGCAAAAAACATCTTTCCAAAAACCTGGTTATTCAAACCACACAATACAAACAAAACTCTTGCTTATTATGAACAGATTCTAGTGGAGATAGAATCAGCAAAATTTACCCATTTTGCTGACAAAAACAATACAGAAAACATTCTATACTCCACTATATCCATCAGTAAAGTCATACAGCCCTCACACTGGGGAGCCGCACCTCATACACCCAGAAAATTCCAAACCAGACTTACCCAAAGTCTACCATATTCTACCTCATATACCTACTGGGACTACCAACAAGCTTGGTGGAATGTTTTCTTCAGACAAAATACAAATTTCCAACACACCTGGTTGTTATTTTTCAAAGATAACTTCCCAAGACAAAGTGTACCAAACTGGTTTGACTCTTGGTGGGATCTCTTTGGTCCTTTGGACATAATACTACACCCCACAGTCAAACAAGGTTACAAAGCTTTTAGCGAATACTTCGTACCAACTCCACATGATATAAGGTTTCCATGCCTTATGCATTTCTTCATAATATTCAGAATCTCTTGGGTAACAGCCTGGGAATTTGAATACAATACATCCACAAAACCTGGAGTACCGGTCCTTGTCCGGAAATACAAAACAAAATGGTGGGATGGATTCAAACACATTGAACAATGATCCGAAGCTGCGGTTAGAACATGGCTAAACAGCCAGAAAAACATGATAACCACAAATCCATCAAATACATCCTTTTTACAGAGAAATCCATGGCAAGTGCAAAGCACTTGCTGCAGTCCGCACTGCAGAGGAATACCGCAACACTCTCGGGACAATGCTATCGAAGCGGAAGGATCACAATGTGGATCTTCCAAATCTCAAGACAATACAAACGGATCCTCACAAATCACATCACAAAGTGGAAACACCAATGAAGACGACTGCTACGGGATCAACCTAGACAGAGATTAAAATCAAGACATCACATGCCGACACTGTTGCGAGCGGTGCAAAGGCTATACATCGTAGGATACACTGTTCACTATTCACTATACAATGTTCACTATTCACTTTATACTATTCACTCAGTACTGTTCACTTTACACTGTTCAGCACTGTAGCACTTTCACTGTAGCACTTTCATTGTAGCACCACTATAAATACACTCCACCGGCACAAGAGAAAGGGGCCTCGAAATTTTCCAGATTTCTCTCTTCTCCTTCCCTCTCCCTCTTGTAAACCCTCATCCTTTCCATCCTCATCCTCATCTCTTCCATCTCCAAGCTCTCTTACCTTGTATCCCTTGTTACAAAGTAAGTTTGTTTTTCAAATACATCTAGCATAGTTTATACAGGGTTACCAACTTACATGATAGTTGGTTAACCATCTCTTGTAATACAAACATCGATAATCCCCTGGGAGTGCGGATTACCGCCCTAGTGGATGACTTGATGCTTTAATTTTCTGCATCTTTAAATACATGTTCTTTAAATACATGTTCTTTCAATACATGTAAACTTTCAGTTTATTCAATACAAGTTCATACCACCTTCATGGTTGGTTTTTGTTTATGCATATTATTACTTTACATCTTATATATTGTTTTTTGTCTTTATATTATTTTTAATTCCCGTGACTTTATTTAGATCATATACTCTCTCATACTCTCGTGTTCTCTCATATAGTACTCCGATTATATATATATATATATATATATATATATATATATATATATATATATATATCATGCTTGCAAAAAAAAAAAAAAATTGATTTTCAGTGGGCTTTGGACGACCTAACATGGCCCACTTTGACTTGCTTCCTGGAGCAAGTGGAGGCGAGGCCCACGATACTTATGTGGGCATGCGTGCATGCAAAAGACAGCGATGATGATGTAGCTGTTAATTTACAAATTTTCCCACTAATAGAATATTCATAAAGTAACTCGTCAACAATTTTTTTTGGGGAAAAAATTCGTAATTCCTTAAAAGTAGGGATTTTTTTTATATAATTGAAGGAAAGTAGACATAAATATATCATACAGATGTTAATTTAATTATTAATCTTCGTATGAAATTTCAATGTAGTCATTCCAATTAATTTTCGCCAGTGACGCAGCAGTGTACTACATATGACAGGTGGCAATGATTGGACTATCACGTCAGTAATTTCCGATCAAAATTGATTGGAAAAAAAAAAAACATTGAAATTTCACACAGAGATTTAAGACTAAAATTGGCAAAATTAACAAATTTAGGACTTAATTGATATGCATACAATAGGTTTATAATCGATTGATAATTTTTCCTTATAATTGTATATATTATAATATTTCCCATATTTTCGCACTTAAGTGTGCCACTTTTTGGTAGCATTGGAATGAGAAACTTACAAGTTATATGATATGTTCTCAACGTTAGAGACATCAAATTTATCTACATAGCTCGATGGACTTGATTCGGACGTAATATATAAAAGAGTCTTTATGTGTGTGTGTGTGTTCTCAACGTTAGAGACATCAAATTTATCTACATAGCTCGATGGACTTGATTCGGACGTAATATATAAAAGAGTCTTTGTGTGTGTGTGTGTGTGTGTGTGTGTGTGTGTGTGTGTGTGTGTGTGAAGGTAAAACAAGTTATATGATATGTTCTCAACGTTAGAGACATCAAATTTATCTACATAGCTCGATGGACTTGATTCGGACGTGTGTGTGTGCGTGCGTGCGTGCGTGTGAAGGTAAAACAAGTTATATGATATGTTCTCAACGTTAGAGACATCAAATTTATCTACATAGCTCGATGGACTTGATTCGGACGTAATATATAAAAGAGTCTTTAACAAATCACTTATTGCATTCCCCAGTTTATGGTCATTTATGGTCAAGCGTACGATGCAAATAAATAGGTTTGAACTCGTTTTAAGCCAATTGCGTCTCTCAATTTTTGCTCCAGGTCTCATGGTTGACTTTTTACAAACGGAGCATTTGACTTTCACTAACTCTCCCTCTCGAAGCATTCCAAGTTCAAACTATTAAATGTAAAGTGTCAAGTGTTGTGACCTACTTTTGATCAAAATTAGGATAAAAGCCATCAAAAATCCTAAACTATACTCACTATAATACATTTACTCTAAACTTTTATTTGTCACATCAAAAAGATCCAAATTTGTACTTATACGACACATTGAGAAAAATATTTAAAAAGTCCTAAACTTATTCAATATTAGTCCTTTCAACTTTATCAATTCAATCCTAAATATTTTCACATTTATCAATTAAGTCCATCTAGCTAATTTTGACCGAAATTCGCTGGCATAAACACTGGCCATCTTACGTTATAGGGCCAGTGCTAACACAAACGATTTTTAATAGTATTTTAATCATTTTTTTCTATTTTTAATAAAAAAAATTTCTTGTTTTTCCCTTTCTTTTCCTTCTGCTACTAGCTAGAAGGGCTACCCTCGCCTACAATAAGCAAGGCTCGGTTGGGCAAGGGGAGCCCTCGCCAGGGGTCAACCTCACCTAGGCCAGGCAAGGTCACCTTTGCTCGGCAAGGCCAGCTAGCCCAACCATGGCCAATGGCTAGCCACAAGCAAAAGGAAGAAGAAGGGGACAAAAAAAGAAAGGAAAAGGAAAATTCAAAATAATAATAATAAATTCAAAAAATATTAAAATATTATTAAAAATTGTCTACGTCAATGCCGACCATCCTAGTGTCATCGCCAAGGTCCACATCAATGATTTCCAACCAATATTAGTTATATGAACTCAATTAGCAAAAAAGTAAAAAAAAATCAGGATTTAATTGACAAAATTGAAAGGTTTAAGACTGATTTGCAATAGGTTCAAGACTTTTAGGACTATTTTCCCACGACACATTTACCCAAAATTTGTACAGTGCAACACATTTACCCCGAACTCTTTCTTGTGAAACAAAATCCCCCTCTCAAAACTTGTACTCACGTGACCTATTTACAGCGTTATAAAAAAAAAAAAATTGGGATTTTTTATCTCATAAAAAAAAAGTTTAAGGTAAATTTCTCACACGGGCAAAAGTTTGGGATTTTTAATATCACAAAAAATAGTTCAGGGTAAATGCCTCACAGTAAGCAAAGTCTGGGGTTTTTGTGACTTTTTCCCAAAAAAAAAAAAAAATTGGTATCGTACTTCACAAGTGAACCAAAATTTGACTTCTTGTAATATATCTCTTCCAATTTTTATTTTATGCACTATTGGAGGCTGTAGGGTCATAGCTTGGGCGAGGTTGATTTTGTATTAGTTCAACTTTAATTTTACAGGAGAGGTGAATATCGAAATATGACAGATGTAGCGAGTCAGATTTTTAGGTTAATGCCTGAAAGAAGTAATCACGCTGAGTGCCTCTCTTCATCTTTTTATTAATAAAGAAAAGTGCAGAAATAAACCAGTGCCTATAATGCGGACATAAATTTGTTTTCATTCATTATTATGGCCTAGTTTAACTTTGTAAAGGGCCTTGGCGTCGCTCCCCCGCGAGTATATCTAAGGTCTCCCGATGAAGGGACTACGAATGCGGCGATGGGTAGAGAGATTGCTGCGGCTGAGTGGGGCTAAAAGGAGGAGAGATGGAGGAGGGGAGAAAGGTTTATTAAAGAGTTTTCATTACTGAGTGTAATGTTCACTCAACATTTTCACAAGAGCCAGCAATCGGAGGCCGCAGCTGATCAGGGACGGAGAAAAACATAACCCTGCATGCTGATTTTGATCCTTGGTAGACCATACTCCAATGGTAATCTTTCCTGCTCTTTTTTCGCAAGAAACACAAACAGTTAACGCCCAAATCAAACGTAGCATCACTACACGCTTGGATCTACGACTCATTCCAATATAACCAAACCAAAAATATTTCCTAAAGACACATACCAAAGCACTTTCTTCTTCATTTGCTTTGGTCACCAGGCTCGTATTCTTCGACACCCTGAAAATCAGAACTTGATTATCTCGTTGTCCTGTCTCGACCGCGTCAAAGACTGCAAACTAAAGTGTTCTTGACCCAACAGGCTCGAAGGAATGATGGAGAAGTCCGCATCGCTACTGGAAAGAAACTGCGCGTACTGGATCAGGTCCAGGTATAGTTCGTGCGATGATAACGTCATAGTGGCTGGAGGATTGAAGGGCACAGCATTGACATTTTGTTCAGACAATGACAATAAATTGCTAGGAGTGTATGCATTACTGATGATGCTAATATTAGCGTTGCCTTGAAGCTGTTCGGGGAAATTGAGCTAGGCCTTGGTGCCTTTGAATCTCTGAGGGCCGCAATGGCATAGCCGAGGGCTGCTACTTCGGCCCATCAAGTGCCGAGCCACATCCGAGATGCTTTGTTCGGTCCTGTATCTCAGCAGCCCATCTGCCTCGCGGCCTTATGCCTCACTCCTCTGTAGTGTCTTATCATCATCCTGTTACTCTCTTCGCGAACATAAGCAAACCAAAAAAATGGAGGCTTGTTAGTTAGGTCAAGAGCGCAAAGTGAGAAAACTGTGATGGAAGAACCCAAAAAAGAGCACTGGGAGGCTCAATTTCGTGTCCATACCTGTATTGCATTGTCCTCTTAAGAAATGACTAATTGAATCCACCTTGAAGTCTCTGGGAAATGATCTCTAGCAAACCCAAAAGCCCTCAAGGTCAAGGTCTTATTTTCTCTTTATTTCACTCGGATTCTCTTTAGAATTCCCTCTGGACAATATAAATTTTGACTAATCACTTCACAAATGTTATCAAAGGATTTCCTTCGTCTAACTAACTAACTAAAAGCAAGGAAACAATCAAACACATTAAACTCATAAATTCAAATTCAGCCAAGAAGACGAGAGAAAACAAAAACTTCAACACGAATTCGCAATGACTAACTCTACCGGCTAGCATCTAATACTATCCACGCCAATTCAACTCATATCCATGACTAACCTGACGCTAGAATGCGAAGACATGCAACTTAGCAGCACAGCAGCGCGAACGTAACAATAGAGCCTAGTGACACCTGGCAAACCTTGAACAATTAAATCTTGAACGAGGGAATGTAGAACAAGTGGCACTTGAGTGTATTGACGATGCCCTCAGAGAAGGCCTCCTTGGTGACCCCACCATCACTAGCACTGGAGACGGCAGCCTATAGCTGCTTCTCGATGCCGGCCTTATCGATCTTGAGGTCGTTGATGACCACGATGGCAGCATTGATCTCTAGATTTGGCACCTCGCTGGCCTTGAGGGCACGGACAGCATTGCCCTCAAGAGGCATGGGGTACCAGTTTCTCAGATAATACTAAATTCCAGATACTACAATACACATTGAACCAAAATTCTTGGACAATTTGTGTCACTTTCAAGATCTCTTGAGCTATTAATGGGGTCCCCTGTGTTTTCTTACACAAGCTCTATGAATTGTGTGATACATGCAAAAATTAAGTTATCATCACTCACTAACATATGTCACATATGATTAGTCCTAGCATGACTCCAGGATTACTTCCCCAACCGGCAAGTACGAAAACATGATATGCGCAATAACAAGAACAACTTACAAATTGATTTCAATTCTCTAAAATAGATATGCAAATAGGAACTTTGTTCATTGGCCAATACAATAACTTGTGGTTAAACTTTTTAGGTGTGTAACAATAACAAAATAGATACTGCATTCTTGTCAACGCGACCACAATTGCTTAAAGTTGAAGCGTTTGTGGTCAATATTTTCTATGTACATCTAAATACCGAGAAAGCACGTGGATTTAGGGCAATCGGCCGCGTTCAGACCAAACGGAAGGAAGGGTGTTATTGTCCTTCACGAGGAGTATATGCTGACTTTTACTCCCCTCCTTCCCCGGACAACAGCATGTTAAACTCCAAGGCTGCGTAGTAAAATTCGAAATAGGATAAAATTTATCATATCTTATATTTGGTACCTACTTAAGACAGGATAAAAAGGGATATAATGGGGATATAGACCGGATAAAATTATTTCATGAAGGAAGTGGGATAAGGGTAAATAGGATATCTAGCATCCACAATAAGAAAGTTATATATTCGAGTATAATCATATTTTATAAAATAATTTCAATATATAAATATAAATATATATTTATTATATATTTTAGGTATTTTAGTATTTTGGTTATATTAGTATAGTCTACTATTTAATAAGATATTATTAGAGAATGATGGGAGGGGAAGAAAAAATAAAGAAAAAAATTAATTAATAAAAGAGAGGAAAATAAAATAAAGAAAGCAAGAGTGTCACGAGAGATTTTTACTATCTCTATTTGTAAAAAAATTTGTTCATTTTTATTAATGTGTCATTTATACCAAACAATAAATATGATATGATGTTAATATATTGAACTTTATTATTACAATTACCAAACAATTGATATGATATATCAAAATCTCTTAGATTTCATATTCTATCCTATCCAATCCTATCATGATTAGAAATCCAGACCACCATAGCTTGGGTCATTGTTTCTAGATGTTGGGCCCACCTATCAAAGAAATGCATCACGAAGTAGAGGTGATTGGCTCCAAAGCTGGAACTTGAAATTTACCCTATTGTAACTTATTCTCATTTTTTGAACCTTGAAACCTATCATGTTTGCTTGGAATCGATTCTAGAACCTATCCTTTTTCTTCGATCCAATTCCAATGTCTAACCGAGGACTTTTTTTTGGTTCCTTTTCTTGGTTCATTTTTTACGGCAAAATCATGTGAGTTTATAAGCAACAGAACAATTCGAAGTAAAAAAAATGAATAATAGGAATTCTCTATCCGTTAAAAACAATAATCTATAAGATGAACATGTAGTCATGTATAATTACAAGCAATAAAAAATTCAAACATGTAACATAAAGAATTAATTATAAAACTCAATTCCCCATTAATCCATAAAAATTTAAGAAGAGGAAAGACCGGCAAGGAGTTCCAAAAAAGGATGAAGGATGAAGAACGAAGAAATGCTAAGATTAGAATTTATGAGAAAAAGAAATTAGGATTTTGACTTTTTAGCTTATAAAACCAGTTCCAAAACTGGTTTCAAAACAGGGTGGTCCGGCCCAATTTCCCAAAGTATTCACTTGAAACCAATTCCTGGACTTGCTTTTTGAGAGATCCAGTCCGATTGCACACTCCTATCGCGAAATTGGACGATTCATTTTGCATACAGAAACTTTTCTCAATAACCATCTCCATTGACTCTCTCATAAAAATTTTCTTTCGTCTTCTCAGCATCAAGATCTGGTGAACATTGAAGCGAACCACGAATATTCAACGTGGAAATTTCGTGGACGGGCATGACTTGGAAACTTCTATGACTTTTTGCGGGATTGGTGCAGTGTTTGAGAACAATGCATTTCATCAAAAAATTGATCATAACGCATATCATTTTATTCTCCTTTTCTAAGGAGAATTTTACTTGGTTTCGTGTGAAAAAATTATAAATCAAGCGGGATTGAGGCAAGTGTGAAATCGGACTAGATTGAATTTGATACGAAAAAAAAAATCAAATCAAATTTAGTCTCTTCCTCTTATAAAATTAAATCTCATAAATTCTTAAAAATTTTCTGTTAACTGAACATTCATTTCTTAAAATAGAAAAGAGAAAAGAAAATAAACTAAGAGCCCTTTTTCTCTCGTTAAAGGAAATACATTGAATAGCGGATTTCAATCCATTACTCGACTTGAATCCTCAACGGATGCGGTGACCGAACAAGACTTAATGGGCATGACAAGGAAATTTATAATTATGCTTTAGGATTTGGAAAACATTTAGACTGCATTTGGTAGTCAGGATAGAATAAAATTTGTCATATCCTACGTTTAGTGTCTGTTCAAGACAGGATAAAATCATATATAAGAGGGACATAAATCGAATAAAATTATCCCATGGGGAGGTAAGATAAAGATAAATAGGATTTCTAAAATCTATAATAGAAAAATTATTTTTCTCGAATAACAAACTTCTAAATTAAAAAAATTAAAATTATATTTCAATATAAATAATATTTGAATTCTAATATAAGAAATTCAAAATAAATAAAATAATGATTTCATTTTTTAAATTTATTTTTTTTATATATTCAAATTTAATTCTATCTTATAATATAAATTCAATATGCAAATATACTTATATTTATTACATATTTTAGGTATTTTTACAATTTACTATTTAATAAAAATTTAATTAGAGAATGATGGAAGGGGAAAAGGAAATTAATTAAACAAAAGAGAGAAAAATAAAATAAAATATAGCAAATAAAAATAAAGTAAACAAGAGTATCATGAGAGATTTTTACCATATGTATTTATAAATTTTTAATTTCATTTACATTAATATGTCATTTATAAAAAAAATATAAATGATATGATGTAAATATATCCGACTTTATTATAATTATAATGGATAGAATATAGAGAAATCCCTAAATTTCATATTAAATCATATCCAGTCCTGTACTGATTAGAAATCCAAACGACCAAACATAGTCTTAATGCATTTTCAATGTCAATCAAGACCAAGAGATCCATTTGACCGAAGTTGGGAAATTGCGAATAACTATGGCGTCGTTCACTAGCTTTCAGTTTGAGTCTAAGTTCCTGTGTGCAGTTTTTGTTGTGCAAGCACCGGAATTCAGTCATTCCGAAGCTTTAATTAATGTAAGCTGTATTAGCACAGAGAGGGAATTTCTTCTAAAATTCAAGCAAGGCCTCGTCGACCACCGTTGAAAATCTTCTCCGAGGCACATTCCCCACTGCCATCGTTGAAAAATAATCAATGGCTTAAATCCCTGGACGAATCTGACAATTATTGGTCGGGAGGTTAGCTTTTGAAAAGGGACTTATCCGATCTTGGGGGAGGATTTCCGGACCAAAATACAATGCTTTTGTTTGTGCACAAAGTAATATGAAGAATATTGATGTTTCCGACAGCAATTTTAATGGTGACCCACTCAGATCAATCTCGGCGGGGCCAAAATTTCCAATTTTTGTGCTATTTAATGGGAAATAATAAAATAGTACATTTATAATCTGAATATGATATTATAAAATCATAATTTCTATATATAAATAGCAGTTGACATGCTATATCATTGAATGGCTAAATAAAAAATATTAAGCAAGTTAAGAATTATTTTAGCGGGAGTATAAAAATCAATAAGAATTATTTTAACGGGAGTATAAAAGGCAACGTGTTTTTACACGTGTATAATTTGTATTAATTTCAAAAAGCCGAATATTTTCCATAAGTTCGGCAAATGAGTTGGAGACCGTCGTTTTATTGAAATTACATACGTATGTGTATTTTAAGCAAAAGTACGAGTTTTATCTACTAACAGAAGCTTGGAGCAGCTATGTAAACTGAAGATAGAGAAGTTGGAATCATGTTCTTGCACAAGAAACTGAATAAATGAACCAATCCACCAGGATAGTGTTTGTATTATCATTGTAATTGACAGGATGTTCGGAAAAGAAGGCATCGTTTATGATTTTTACGGAGTTAACATTTACGTATGACTATTATCGTGAAAATTAGATAATTGTCAACAAATGAAAATATGGATTATGGTGTGAATTGTATTATTGAATGGTCTGTGGTGAGTAGAACTAATGTCGAGGAGTAAGGAATGCTTGGGCAGTCATTATAGTAAAAACAATCTTAAATTAGTGCATCAATATGGGAGATTTCCGAGCGTTTATACTAAGGAAACAACAACAAAATCGTGCTTATTAAAAAGAATATGCGATGTTTTAGTTACATCATCATGTCACTGATGTTAAAATATTTTGAAGTCTGATAAAAGTAAGTCTCCCTAATCAATTATTAGTACGTTTCCAACCATTTGCTTGATCACCATGTTAAGATCTCCCTTTTTTGACTCAAGTCCATGACACATATCGCACTTCCACCATGAAGTTCGCGGCTCCCTTTCACTGAAGATAGAATAATGAATGCACAACGTACAACTAATAATCTGCTTATAAATTTAAAATTCATGGTGATTAGGATTCGGTTCGGGTTCATGATCGACAACCTCGGATGACTAATTTTACCCGTACAAACATCCCCACTCGGATCTGTCGAAGTGTTAGGCAATCCTGGATTTTACATAAGCTTTATATTTCTCATCACACGCTTCCAACTTATGAATTATTTGTGAAAAGAGAGAATGAGGGAGATAGATATTGACATGGCAGGTCGAGCCATGTTTTCTAAAATATTGATTTAATTTTTGTTAATGAATTTTTTTTTAAAATGAAACTAATTTTTTCCACGTTACAAAATAATAAAAGGTTTTGAAAGAATATAAATCGAAAATACTTAATCATCAAATCAAATAGAAAGACAACTACAGCTTCATATAATATGCACATCAAGAGCACATAACACTGTGTCCTAACAACGATTCACCAAAAGAGAATGTCCAATATGTTGTGCGTTTGATGCGTGTTCCTCCCCATGATTTGGATCCTGCAAATGTCGTTAATTTCCTCTTGTTCATGTTGGGCACGGTCCGTTGGGCTCAAATTTTACAAAAACCAATCAATTCGAGGACAAGCTATACCTATTGTCTTTCAAGATCCATTGGCTAGTGCACGTGGACTCCTGTAATACTATAGACGCCGATAGGGCCAGTAAGTCATGAGCACGGAAAGAATCGGAAAACTAGTGTCTTTCCTCTTCCATCATTGCATGGTGCCGTCATTGTCTTCACCAACTCTAATAATATATTGCGAAAACTCCAAATAAGAGCCAAAAGTACTCTCGTTTTTTTCATATAAGAACATAAAATAGACATTATTTCAAATAAAAAACTGAAGTTAACCTTACTTTGAATAATGGTCTGAAATGGCCATATTAGTCTAAAAAAATGACCTGAACTCATTGTTTAATAAAAGGTAATCTTGTCTTTTAAATTTTTAAATTTTTACTTTTTTTCTTTCTTTTTCTATTCTTTCCTTCCAAAAAACTAAAAAAAATTAAAATTAAAAAATAAAAATTAAAAAAGACACGCACAGGAGGAGGCTCCCTCTTGCCTATGGCCAATGCCCCATCACCAGTGGGGTAGTGATAGCCAATGAGGTTGCCGACACTTGGGCGAGGGCCGGCGACCCTCGCCGACTAAAAGTGAGGACTAGCAAGCCTTCGCTGGAGATGCGAAAGGACGGCGAACCTCTCCCAGATTTGGGCAAGGGTCGCCCGCCCTCACCCCGACTTGGGCGAGGATTGATGGCGAGCAAGCTGAGCAGCCCTTGCCCAATGCCCCTGAAATTGGGTGGTGTAAGGTCTAAGGGCGCTTGGCGAGGATCGCCAACCTTGCATGAAAGCCAACGACCCTCGCCCAGATCTAAGAGAGGGTCGCTGCCCTCTCTCGTCTCACCCAAGCACCAATAGCCCCACCAACCATCGTTGCCACCCCATTAGCGATGAGTGGCGGCCACAGGTGAGAGGGGGCCCTCCCGCCTCTGTTTTTGCCTCTTTTTCTATAAATATAATTTTTTTTAAAAATTTTCAATCTAATTTAATTTAAATTTAAATTGTATTGAATGAAAAAGTCCTTGATTAGTCGAAATTTTTTGCTAGCAAGGTTAGGCCCTTATTTGAAACAATCATAATCATTTCAAACCCTTATTTTATACTAATATAGTCATTTCAGGTCTTTATTTGAAACAATATTCATTTCAGACATTTATTTGAGAAAATGAAAGCACTTCGGATTTGTTCCCAATATTATCTCCAACACATTGGTAGATGAAGTTGCTGACCTAGCAAAGGTTGTGGGGTGTTTTTCTTCTCACAAAACAAAGACCGTACATTATTCTGGGCACCACTTATAAAGGGTGCCATCTTTATCCATAAGGTGTGTCGTGACCTACCCCTTGGTACGAAGGGAAATATGTTCAAGGATATTACATAATAGGTGAGCCTATGGCCCTAATTTTAGATGTAGACTCTCCCAAACCCATACCTTACATGATGTTGGGTATTTAAATTGATGTTATAAAAATTTTCTAATAAGGATTCGCCACTAACTTATTGAAGTCGGCTAAAAATCAAGTGAAGTATGAGAGCATACTTCACTTCCTATGCAACTAAAAATTCTAAGATCGGAAACTTGATTATACTAATTAATTAATTAATGCCTTTTCAATACCTAATCATGTTCATTTCAAAAAGATTTTTGTCAAGTAGTTTGGATTGGTTTTAAACATATTCACTAACATTTGAGGTGATCACGTAGATGCACAATCATTAAAATAACAATTAACAACCAAAGAAGGCAAAGCAAGGGTCTAATGCTAAGATAAATGCTATGGTAAAGGTGAACGATAATCAATATAATGCAAGTGTTCAATCAAGAGTGTTCGTCTCTAAGAACAATAGAAACTCTATGATAAAGCCCTAATGGTTTATTCAAATTTTTAGCATGATTTTTTTAAAAATGATTTTCCCACAATGTTAATAGAAGATTACCCAAAAAAAAAAAAAAAAAAAAAAACTATTTTAAAGCTTTTTCATGACTTCATAAAAAATAATTTTTTATGGAATTTTTAATTAATTTATAGTTATTTAGTTATTTATTTATTGTTGTTGTTATTATTCTTATATTTTATTTTTAAAAATTATAAAAATATAATTTTAACATTTTTATTTGGAAAAAGGGATCCAGGCCGGGCTTGGGCCCGAATCCGGGCCTGCCGGTTTGGACCAATTCACAGGCGGACTCCCACACTGAGCCCAATTTGGCCCAGGCCCTAAAACGAACCTAAACTAACCCCCAAAAGCCCAGTTCACCTAAAAATCCAGCCCATCCCGCCTAAGCCCTAAACTGATTCTGGCAGAATCAAATCCAACGCTAGCTCTCTATTCCCATTGACCCCACCTCAGGCCCAGCTCTTATTGTGACGGAAATCAGCCAAAAATCCCGTAAAATAGACCTAAGCCGAGCTACCATCTAGGCCCTTTCTGCTCTAGCAGCCCCCTTTCACGCCACCCGAGAGCGAACAATGCCGCTCGGCCTGACCACGCTCCAACTCCGGCGGCTTTGGACTTTTAGAGACGGCGACGTCGCTGAACCTCGAAACGGGCCTCGCCCGGCAGCCGAACTCATATCCCGTCCAACGCCGGCTATCCAAACCGGTCACCAATATCGACAAACCAACCCATGACGAACAACCAATGCACGATTTGGAGAGACCAACTTATACCGACATCCTGCGCAACTTTGGCTGCCAAGGACGAGATGATTACCCCGGGCCACTAACTGCCACGGAAAACCACTGAAACAAACAAACATGGATAAAACAACATAAGGAAGGCCAGGGCACCTTGATTGATGAGTAAAAATTCATAAAAATATACTTAATAATAAATGAGACTCTCAACAGCACTCCAGCCACACTAGCGTGCCTCAAACTCGAAAGAAAAGGCCCTGTGCTCACAGGTTCACCTGAGGGTCATTTCATCGAACATATGGTGAGTACGGAAGATATCGAGCATTTTTTAGAACTCGAACTCGGGTCTAGACCCAAAAAAACATAAATACTTGACATCAAGCACCAACTTAATTAAAAAGAAAGCGCTCGAGATCTAGAGATACCAAATTCGGTTCTTCCTTAAAACAGAATAGGGCGAGGCAAAATGGGATTTCATGGGAATGAGTTTGGACCGCGAAAATCCCTATCCGGCTCGGAGACAGCGGCTATGGGGCGAGCTCGGGACGAGTCGAGCTATGGTCGACAGCTTCGCGACATCCCCGAGCCGAGATCCTCGGGAAACTCACAGGAGGTTTGGTGTGGGATTAAAACGGAGCTGCAAACTCGAAGGCGTCGGCCGATAGTCGTCGGACGGGGCTCAAGCATGGCCAAGCTGCCGGAGAACTCCTTCTCGCCCTTTGGTTTAACTCTCTCAGTCGCTCACTTTGTCAATCTCTCCCCCGGATTCCCTCTCTTCCTCTCCCTCTCTCCCTTTTTCACTCCGGGCCATGACGAAGCTAGCTACCTCTGTCCGAACCTGTGCCGCGCGACATTCTCCGCGGCGTTCTCTGTACCATGCACCGGCGTCTTTGTTAAATTAAGTTTTCGACTTTCATTTGAGTTGCTAACTTTTTTAGTTTTGATCGGTGAGTTGCTAACGTTTATTTGTTCTTTTTAAATTAACTAAATTCTCTATTAAGTTACTAACTATTATTTGCCTTGATTAGCATAACTTATCAACAGTTCTAGTTTTTTGTGTTATCAAACCTCATATCTAGTTTAGAGATTACTAAGCAATTCTGTTACCATATAGTTTTGGGTTATCAACCCTCATTGGAAGTACTCATCGATTTTATTTTTTTTTATTTTTTTTACAATTTACCAACTTTAAAAGAAAATTATCAACTTAAATAAAGTGACACACCAAGTTTTCACATAAATCTCTTTTGGTTGAACAAATTTTCGAATGTTTACCACTCACAATGTTGTTGCAGACGTGTTCTGATAACATATTACCAGCTGAACAAAGTTTCAATTTTTACCATACGGATCAGTAGACTTGTCCAATTTCGATTCACACGATCGGCTCATTTTATACACATCTTATTTTATAGGACAAAAGCAAGAGATTATTTTGTTGTTTTTTTATAACCAAATGGAAAGAAAGAGTAGTGTTGGAGAATAATGAGCACAACGCACGACGTGTTTATTATTTGAAGCTTCAATAGCAATCTTCCAACATGAAGAGAAAAACTATGGATTTATTGCAATCAAAGTCACATTTGCCTCCGGAATTTGATAAGTCAATTTGTACTTCATCCACAAATCAAGGCACCATTTTTGGTGTTGGAAATCTTCCAAATAAATTCGTTACCAGGCAAGCTCAATAATTGCCAATTAAGGCTGAGTCTTTTAATAGTTCACCTTCCAGCTTATTTCCAAAGACATCAGGGAATCTAAGCCATCATCTACTTTCAAAAGATGACAGCGGAGAATAAGCCATGGCTATCATTATAACTTATCAAGATGCTCGAGGTTTGCTGAAGTTTATGGAGTTTTAACATGAATCAAAGAATTTGTTTTTTTTGTTTTTTTTTTTCTGGTCGAACAAATCAAAGAATTTAACAGAAGTAAAATTGACATGCAAAGAGGCTGAAGTATCTTCCAAATGACATCCCGTCGATAAGAAAAACTCTAGGAAGGAAAGCATGTGGATAGCACTTAACCCTTCTTTGGGGTTGACAAGGACGACATACGACAGGTCCAAATACCTCAAGTTACTGTCCACTCCCACCGGAGGTTCTCTTGTTTAAAATGAAGTGCCTTGCAAGACCCGTCATAGGTCAAGAAACCTAAGACCACTTTTCTTCACATTGCGAGGGAAAAAGAAAACACGAGGATTTATGAGCAATGTCGTGCAATTATTTTCTATATTCCTTCCCCTCTGTCTGCTGCAACTTAGAAAAAAGAAAGAAAACGAAAAAAAAAAAATTATGTTTACGTTTGCCGCAAGTGCACTGTCTTCTACAATCACAGTGCACCGTGAGACTTTTCCTTTAGAGGAATTATGAATACAGATGCAATTATTTTCTAGACTAAACAGTAACGAACTGGCATCGAAACTTTTGTCTGTTTTCACCACAATTTGGAGCTACTAACTAATATCGTTCTTTGTTTAATTGCTTGAGTGATCAATCAGTTTTCGGATGACCCAAGACAAAGCACCGGATCTTCACTGGTTGACATAGAATGTTGGCCTTGTGTTGTCTTGTTAAACTTTTCAGCCCCCGAACTTTTATAAGATTTTGATTAATGCAGAGATGGTGACCGCTGGAGAGTCAATCTCGTGACACTTGTCTGTTCTCATATAGTTAGCTGAATTCGTTCCACATTAACACGTTTTCATTACGAAAGTTCAGAAGACTAATAAATTGTATCATGCTGGTAGTTTGTCTCTTGAAATCTAAGACACCTCAATGCCAAATAACGATTTTGTCCATGACTATTGTTCTGATGATTAATTTCCAAGTCCCTAAATGAGAATAATTAAAGTAGATACATAGTAGTTCTTTCTATATTAATTTTGGGTTGCATCCTCGAAAGTGTACTAAAAGAACATGCTTCATCTCGCAAGGTTGGAACTTCAATCAATTCCCTCATATTGATATCATATTTTACCAAAAAATTAATGCCCGACCCCTTTGACCATGGAGCTTAGAAAGGATTATTGTTGAATGACGATTGAGGTTTTGACCTCCCAAGTCCTCCATAAAAAAGGAGATCGTTGAGTAATACATAAATGTGAACGCAAGAGGATTGCTGTCACAAACGAGGTTATTTTCGCAAAGTGACACTAGATGTAATTGCAGCATCTTTTTTTCATTAATTTGGGGAATGTTGCCTTTGATAATATAATCGAAGAGATCCAGCACTTCAATATTGGACAAAGCATTGGATAGCCAATCGGGAATTTCATCCGAGATGCTTGCACATGACATGTTTAATGTTGAAATAGTTCTCTAGGTTTGAAACCGGTTTGGAAATTCTGGTCCCACTTCATAACCGGACATGATACTCTCTTAAATGTGGAAAGGAGGAGCCTTGGTCAAGCTCTCAAGATTCGTAAAGTGGATTTCGCTTACAATGACTTTCAAATATCAATGTCCATCGCCTCCGAATTGGATAGTCGGCCAATATTTTCTGAAAAAATTTCCGCTTAATTTGTTACCTTCGAGATGCAACTCTCTCAGAGATATAGCTCCCCCACTGTAGAGGGAATAGGACTAGAAATTGAGCCCCACGACAGATCAAAAGATCATTTTGAAATTTCCAAATTGAATCGGCAGGTGACCACCGGAATTGTTATTAGAAACATGAATATTCTTCAAGTTACTTCATCCACAAACCAAGGCACTGTCTTTGGCATCAGAAATCCACCTACTTGAATAATAAAAAGTGCACATAAGAGCTTAGACTCTAAAGCTAATTTAGGACGACCTAGCTCTTCGCAATCTCCCTACTTGGCTTTAGATGAATATCTTTTCCCCACTTGATGGCGCAATTAATGGTCACAAACTAAGATCGATGAAGGGTTCTGGATGTGTCTCTGGTGAGTATCGGCACCGGCAAAGGAAATTCCACCAATTTACTCGGCCAAAAAAGAAAAACAGAGTAGAACAGAGCACAATCGGTGCAACTTGAAAACAGAGACCGGTGGCGATGAGTGGTGCCGGACGACTTTCGGAGGCAGCGGCAAGGACTTAAGGCTTATTTTTAGGGCTTTTCAATATAATTTAACCTCAATGGTGATAGGATCATTTAGCTCATGCATCGGATAATCTTTCTAATAAGTGTGTTTAATGTTGCTTCCTTGATAAGAAAATTCAAATGGCATAGCTAGCCCCATGCTTAAAATACTAACAATTTGTCTTTGCGCGATCTAGTTAAAATTTATAATGAAGATACTATCTAAACAAACTAGGGAAGTATGCATCTTGATACTCACCCTCAAGTTGGTGTGTGAAAATCGATGATGCCTTTAACTTCTTAATGGCTTTGTGAAAAGATTAGTTAGTATGCTCAAAGAAATTTTCAGCCACACTTATGCAATCAAGTCTTATTTATTGTGATAGTGCATTACATGTGTAGTGCACTCAATACACTCCCGAATTTTAAACCATGCAGATTTCTAACGGGATTGATAAAAAATAGGAGTGTATCTTCAACAGTAGTTCCTTACACCTTGACCGGTCCACAAAACTAAACATATTAATTCTGCCACACACTAGAAATTGACAAGAGAGGAAAAAGAAAAGTCGAAGGCTTAAAACACGTTCTATTTATTGATGTGAACGTATTTTCTTATGTCCATCTGATAACCCGAAGCAGTTCTTCAAAGTGGGGCAAGTTTCTCCAGCTCTCTAACTCTTCTGGTACACATGCCCAAAATAATCAACAATGGCTTCAACCAAGAAAAGATGCAAGAAATTGGTTAGCAAGAAAGGGGCAAGTATTACCTGCTAAACAAGCTCCATTTCACGTCGTGGGAATGTTCTCTTGAACCAAAGCATGGTGATCATTGTTGTCATTGAAAATTTCTCAATGGCCTTATCCATCGCTTGGAAGTAAGAGACCCTCCAAGATCCCTTGAAGTGCAGGACGCTACAGAATCCTAGAAATCCCACCGTAAAGCCAGGTCCCAATCCTACATAGAACCAATTCCGGATATCCAAATCACCTTTGCTAGGCTTATCTCCACCGGAATTATCACCATCGTGCCGATCAGTACCGGGTGGCTCGTCTCCAGGACAAGTATTCAGAAGAGGAGCTCCACAAAGCCTGTCATTGCCGCGATAAACTGATTCATCTTCCACGGTGCGTAGATGATTGCCAGACGGAATAGGGCCATAGAGTCTATTGAAGGACAGATTGAGATGACTAAGGAAGTCCATGCTGGATATGCCCGAAGGGATGGTACCCGACAATTTGTTTCTGGAAAGATCAAGAGATTCTAACTTTTTCAGGTCACCAATATTTGAGGGGATATATCCACTCAAATTATTTTGAGAGAGGTTCAGATTTTGAAGTTCAACAAGCTTAGTGAACTCTTTTGGTATTTGCCCATCCAACATGTTTGCTGAAAGATCGATTGAGTAGAAGTATTCAAGTGTAGTCCCAAAGATTTGGCTAGTTCCCTTTGTGTTAACCACAACCTTGACACCACGCATATAGGATAATACATGATCCGCATTAACCATAGACAAGATCCTGTCAAAACAATTGGGAATGGGTCCAGAAATGTAATTATGTGCTAGGCTCAAGAATTGGAGACATTTAAGTTGGCAATATTGGGGAGGAATGCCCCCAACAAAGCGATTTTTCTCTAAATTGAACACTAACAAATCTAGAGATTGTGGCCCAAATGGCGGTAACCTACCTGAGAATTCATTGTCGCTGAGATCAAGGACCCACAGCCCCATATTTAACAAACAGTTTGGGATTTCTCCAGTAAAGCCATTCCTGTGTAGGCTAAGAGCGTACAAATATTGAAAATGGCACAAGGATATTGGAATCTTGCCATTTAACTTGTTATCCCAAAAAAAAAAAAAATCCAACCCTTGCGATGCTCCCCAGCATTGAGGAAGTTTCCCAGACAGTTGATTCTTTGAGAGATTAATTCCATTCAGCCGATTTAACTTACACAAAGAATTTGGAATGCCACCGGTGAGATTATTACCCTCAAGAATCAGTTTTGTTATCTGTGGCATCTTGTCTCCAATATCTTGGGGAATTTGGCCTCTAAGCATGTTGCTTGAGATATCTAAAACTTCAATGTTAGAGAAAATGTCACAAAGCCAATCAAGAATGTCATCTGGGATGCTTGCATTTGACATTTCCAATATGGTAATGTTCCTTTGTGTTGAAAGCCATCTTGGAAACTCGGGTCCCACTTTGCAATCTGACAAATATATCTCGCGAGCTTGAAATGGTGGAATCCACGTAGAGCTCACATTCAATATGAGCTGATTAGAGGAAATGTCAAACGAGGTTAAGCTTTTAAGATTTTCAAAGTGAAGTTTGCTTACAAATCCAGACAAACAATTCTCGCCTAGGAAGAGCTTCTTTAGATTCGATAGTTGCCCAATGCTCTGTGGAATGGTCCCACTCACTTTGTTATATCTAAGATCAAAAGTTCTTAGAGACGATAGCTCCACCAAATTGGCAGGAATAGAACCAAAAATCAAGTTCGATGAAAGATCAAGGTACTCTAATTCTTTGAAATCTCCGAATCGATTTGGCAAGTCGCCGCTAATATTATTACTGGAAACATCAAAGATCTTCCACTTACTTTGTACGCAACCAAGTGAATTGCCTAAAATGTTGGAGATATTCCCATTGAATTTGTTATTGCATAATCGTACCGTTTGCAATTTGCAAAGACTGCTCAAATTTTTTGGAAAATCACCTTGTAGTAAATTCCAAGACACATCCAAGAAGACAAGCCTTTGATTATTCTCGACGATTGCTGTGGGAAAAGGGCCTTGGATGCCATTGAAAGCTATTACATTCTCATACCGGTTGGACAAATCAATATGTTCTAGCTTGCTACAGTTATAGATCCATGGGGGAATAGAACTTAGATCATTGGCCCCGATACTGAGAAATCTAAGAGATGTAAAATTGGCTTGCAAAGAGCCAGATATATCTTGCAATCTACAAAAGCTCAATCCTAAAGATTGCAAAGATGGTAGCATGTTAATGCAACCAATCCAATCTTTGACCTTAGAAAGGTTAACACCGGACATGTGCAAATATTTCAAGGAAGATAATTTCGACACCCAGTCCAAGTCGTTCGAGGTTAAATCACCCATATCGAAGTCAATACTGAGATCTAAGTACTGTAATTTGGAAAGGTTACTGAGCTGCCTAGGAATATCTCCATTGAAGCTTGCATGTGAAAGGTTTAGATACTCCAATTTCTGAAGAGAAGCAAAGAACGTTGGGATTTTTTGGGTTGAAAAGTTGTTGGCACTGAGGTCTAGATATTTCAGATATTTCAATTCAATTAAAGAAGAAACTATGTTACCTCCCAGCATGCACTTATTTGAAGGTACGAAGATGTCAGTGTAGATCTCTTCTATACATGGATTATGAAGATCGAGCTTCAGGACATGGCCGGTTTTCTCGTTGCATTCAACTCCTTCCCACTTGCAACATTCTTCTCCAGTCCATGACGACAGGTGTCTTGAAGGATCAGTGAGACCACGCTTGAACTTTAAAAGAGCTTCCCTCTCTGCACCAACACAGCTTACATTGGTTGAAACGTTGGTTGAAGCGTTGGAATGACTGAATTCAATTACTTGAATGACAAAGATTGCCCATAGGACAGTAGACACAAGAGCATCATAAGATGCCATAGGTTCTTTGGGACCTGAGAACAAGTATTGCTTTAATCAAGTGGATAATTCTCTTTGATTCACCAAGAAAAGAGACATTATATAATATTGATACGGTCATTTTGTAATCAATGTCCATCATGATTTCTTAAAGGACGACTCCAACTTTCCAAGTCAATGCCTTCCAAGACCCGCCAACCAAACGGTTGATCCATCAAAATCAACCCAAAACGTGTATCTTATTTAATCTTTGTAATAAGGGTCAAAGGAGGACAACAAACAAAAACGAAGAAAGAGGGATGCAGACGGCACAACGTAACTCTAAGTCTGGCTATTGTCTTCTTTAATTTATTTAAGCAACTCTAGATAAGTAATCCATACTACGATATAAATGCAAAGGAGAAACTTGGTGAGAACCTCTATGCTGCCGGGTCTCTAGATTTACTGTTGAAGGTTTTTCATTTTTAAGAAGACAATCTCTCCATTAGAATGACTCGTGAAATGGCACTCATGTTAAAAAGAAAAGCAAAAGTGCTTTTATATGAAAAGGAAAAAACCTTAGCAAAATTAATTTGCGTTAGGAAATTGATTTAAATGTTTATTGCATTACATGAAAATTGGAAAGTTACTCTCTTTTTTTCCCATTATTGTTTCTGTTGCGAAAGACGAGCGATCGAACAATAATATAAACAGAAAAAGAAAATAAATCGGACACCACATTTACGTGGTTCGATCGTAAAGACCTACGTCCACGGGAACAGCGACGAATTTCACTATAGATCAAGCGATATAAGGAGATTACACACTCAAGTCACTCAAACACTCTCTCGGTATTTCCCAAGCCCCAATTACACCCAACAACACACGCAGTGTTTAGCCCCGAAATTCCTCAAAAAATAATCTCTCAATCTCATGAAGGAATTACACGCAAATCTTACCACAAGATTTAATTGGCTTGAACACTAAACCTTCTTGGATGCAATTCACGGACAAGAACGACAAAGAAAAATCCATCCCAAGCACTCGACGACGAGACGGCGCTTCAAGACCAATTCTTCAATATCAACCTCCTTGCCCCCCACGACCACAAATCTATAAATAAGTGAGACCATTATTCTTTTGCCGACTTCTTATAGGATTCTGTTTCCTATCTTAAACGATTTTATCCAAAACATATCTCTGTATGTTTTAAATAAAATCAAAATCCAAGTGAAAGTTGGACTTTCCTATTTTAGCGGCCAAATTCTCCAACGCAGATTCGAATTTTGGGAAGTTGATCTTCGGATCTTCTTTGCTCAATTTCGAACATCTGCAACATATCCAATTCGGAATATTCGGAATTTTACATTGGACTCAAACTCGAGACATATTTTAACAGTTTCTGTAAAAACTATTCTACATGCGACATATGAACGATTTTATTGTTCCAGAATGGATCCTAATTTTTTGGCCAAGTTACATTGGAACAACCTCTTAGATCTTTAATGTACTAGATCTCATATATGCTTTGGACTAGATAACTAATCTCATAACTACATTCAATTTTCCATAATTAAAATGGCAACGAGAGGCTTTTTGACAATGATAACTTTGAAAAAAACTGTTGGCAAAAAAGAATAGCTTGTGACTTTTTTTCTCCACGTAACATTTGGGTAATTTAGCAAGATTTTTCTGAAATCATCAATTTTTTATAGTTGGCAAATTACCAATTTTTGTACTAATTTACCAACTTTTGTTTGCATGGCTTACTAACGTTTCAATTTTACTAATTATTACATTAAATTTTTAATCTAAATTAGAGTAATTTACCAAGTCTTGTCCATTAAATTATGAATTTTCATTTGAGTTGCCAACGTTAAATCGTTCTTTCCTAATTTACTTAATTTTTTATTTAGTTATTAAAATTTATTTGCTCTGATTAGCTATCCCTTTAAGTTGCTAACTCTTTTTAGAGATTGTTAGCCCATGTTAGCATGGCTCATCAACAGAGCTAATTTTCTGTCGTCAATGGAAAGAAAGAGAGTAGTGTTGAAGAATGATGACAACGACGACATTATATCATTTGAATTATGGTGAGGGACATGGCTCCAAAGACACTGAGGTTACGTTTGGTTGTCCGAATTTCTAACCAGGATAGGACTGGATAGGGTAGGATATGAAATTCTTGGATATTTCTATATCCTATTAACTGTTTGGTGAATCGCAGTATTAAAGTCGGATATATTCACATCATAAATTTAATCTTTTTTTAATTTAAGAAATTTGTTATTCAAGAAAAATAATTTTCCTATTATGGACATTAAAAATCTTATCCACCTTTATCTCACCTCCCCCATGAGATAATTTTATCCGGCCTATATCCCCCTTATATACAACTTTATCATATCCAAAGTAAGCACCAAACGTAGGATAAAATAAATCATATCATATCCCGAATTTTATCCCGACTGCCAAAAGTAGCCTGAATTTATCAAACATTCTCTTCTGATGTAATTTGTGTGTTGTAGTTAAAAGGACACCATTATGTGCAACTCGTTTTTTTTTTTTTTCAAATTGTGTGAAGAGCTACTTTTATTTTAATTGGTTTAATTGAATAAGATTTTTTTGTTAATTTTCTTCAAGTATCTTTTTTGTTATTTGACAAAAAATAGTTTCATTTTTAAATTATTTTTATTCAGAAAATATAAATCAATTTCTAAGAAAAACTTGCCCCGGGTCAGGCATGTGGGCCAGCATGACCTAGAGCCCAACTCGACTGCTGTGGGGATTTCTATCTCCACCAATTCTTTCTTTTCATAAATGATCCCTAAGTTGGAAGCGTGAATCTTCAACCAGACAGAATCGCCCACCCTACAATGACAGTTTCGAGTGAGGACGTTCACATGGCTAGATCATAATTACCATGAATTTTAAGTTTATAAGCAGATTATAAGACATTTATTGTACATAGGTTACTTTGTGTTTAATGTAAGGAAGCCATGAACATCATGATCAAAGTGCAATATGTGTCATGGACTTTACTCAAAAAGGGGAAGAGATTAACGTGGTGATCATGACCAGGAGGAAGAAAATCGGCTGACTACCCTGTGTTCTCGTTTGGGTCGCCTCTGGCCGGAGCACGGCATTGAAAACTGGGATGAATCACCACCTGTGGAGAAACTCGAAGAATGTAAATTGATGCTGGTAGGTCAAATTTTATCAAATCCTTCAATTAATCTTCAGGCCTTTCAAAGTACTTTGCAGTGTGCTTGGAAAACAAAACAGGTTGAAATATCTGCCCGGGAAGCTGGTATCTATGTCGCCAAATTCAAATATGCTTCCGACAAACAAAGAGTTTTGGAAGGTGGTCCGTGGCTCTTCTTAGGTCACTTAGTGAATTTTAAATCTTGGCTTCCCAATACACCGCTGCATTGTTATGATTTCTCTACTTGCGCTTTTTGGGTGCAAGTCTTTGGATTGCCATTGGAATGGTGTTCTACACATTTAATTGAAAAGGCAGTTAGAAATATAGGAAAAGTACTTGAGGTTCAGACTGAGAATAAGGAAGGCACCTATATGCGGGCAGGGCGAGCTCGGGTTGAGCTTAAACTGCAGGAACCTTTGAAGACGGGTCAGATTATAAGAATCAATGGTAAAGTTTTGTGGCTGGATTTTCGGTATGAGAGATTGTCACACTTTTGTTATTCCTGTAGCATACTTGGACACTACGCAACTTACTGCAAAGATATTCCATTCACTGACGCGAAGATGGATGGCAGAGAAAAAATGACGTATGGCCAATGGTTAAGAGCCGAAGTGAGGGAGCACAGTCCATATTGGAAAACTTTGTATGCATCTCAATACAAAACTGATTCACCAGAAGAAGTTATACCTGAAACTCCCCTACCAGCACCTCTTTTAGAACCAGTTAAGTGTCCAAGTAGTGAAATGAACAACACATTACCTCAATCGGCAACTGACCCTACTCGCATTAACATCGCCACTGTTGTTCAGCAACAACCTCCTACAGATCAGTCAGGACAACAACTAACCTCAACAGTGCCTGTTATAGCCGTTGCACCTGTGCAAAATATTCAAGACCTAGGAGTGGGCTCTTCCAACCCAAAGCGACAGAAGCACAGTAAGCTTAATATTAAAGCAGCAACTGCGAAAAAGTTGAAGCGGTATTGCCCTTATGAATCACGCATACATCAGTATGACACCATTGACGAAACTCAACTGATGGACACTCCTATTCTTGAAACTGATGAAGCTAGAAAATGGGCCCTGGTGGCTTGCCCAAAAAAGCCATCACTGGACAAATGAAGTTTTTGAGTTGGAACTGTCAGGGGCTGGGCAACCCCCTGACAATCCGATCCCTTAAAGCCCTAGTGGCTAAGGAGAGGCCCGATGGTATTTTTTTGATGGAAACCAAAAATCAGCAGTTTTTACTTCTACGTCTACAAAAACAACTCAAGTTCCCTAGCTCTATTATTATTAATTTTATTGGTTTAGCTAGTGGCCTGGCTTTTTTTTGGAATGACCAGCTAGACATATCCTTGGCGAGTTCATCCTCTGACTATTTTGATGTTTTTTGTACTGATCTACCTACTGGTGTGAGGATGCGACTAACCTGTCTTCATGCACCAGCCTGTTTGCAGCAGAGCCTTCAATTTTGGGCAACATTACGTCTCATCAGTGCCTCCAACAATCTTCCATGGCTCTGTATTGGGGACTTCAACGACATTCTCTATCATTGAGAAAAAGTTGGTAAGCATTTGGCCAATTCGCAAAGGATGCAAACTTTCAGGGATGTATTGCATGATTGTTCCCTCATGGACATTGAAAGTAAGGGATGTTCTTTTACCTGGATGAATCATAGGGCTGGTGCTGATTTTGTTAAGGAAAGATTAGATAGGGCTGTCTGCACTTTGGACCGGCGTCTTACATATCCTGAGGCTGAAGTGTTTGCTTTACCAGCTGTGAGATCAGATCATAGTCCCTTGCTATTGATTACGGATGGTGTACATCATCGGCGGACTCAGCCTTTTGTCTTCGAAGCCTTCTGGAATCAAGACCTGGAGTGTCAAGACATTATAACTCGGTCTTGGTGATCCAAAAATCCAACAACCTCCTCATTTACTTCTAAATTGAAGTTGGTTTCCTTTGCACTAGCTCAATGGAGTAGAAAAAAATTCTCCGAGGGTCACCAACAACTTGCAGTATTACATCAACAGCTTTAGCAACATGTGAACCAACCCTACCACCATTATGATCAGCCGCCGATCTCTTATCTGAAACAGCAAATACAGACATTATGGCAGCAGGAGGAACAATATTGGGCTATGAGGTCGCACATAAAGTGGATGCGGTGGGGGGATAAGAATACTAGATTTTTTCATGCAACTACTATTCAGAGGCGACAGCACAACAAGATTAGCATGCTGCAAGATGACAATCAGGTGTGGGTGCATGATCCTCAGGTTTTAAAACAGATGACTACTGATTACTTCTCTACTCTCTATCAAACAGTGGGGAATCGAGATTATGGCCCTATTTGAATCAATGTCCTTGTATAATCACGGAGGAAATGAACTTATCTCTATAGCGCTGGTCACTAAGGAGGAAGTCCAAGATGCTACTTTCCAGTTGGGAGCTACTAAAGCACCGGGTCCTGACGGTTTAAATGGCTTATTTTTCCAAAATCATTGGGATGTTCTTCAGGATGACCTAGTGTTTTTTGTGCAACAGTTCTTTTTATCCGGAGTTATGCCACCTATTCTAAATCGAACTATCATCTCTCTCATTCCTAAGGTCCCTCATCCTGAAAGGCTTGATCAATATCGCCCAATTAGCCTCTGCAATTATGGCTATAAAATTATCTCTAAAGTGCTAGTGAATCGCCTGAAACCCTTCTTGCCTGAACTCATATCCAGGGAACAAAATGCCTTTGTGAGTGGCTGCCAAATACAAGACAACATCTTAATAGTGCAGGAGGTGCTTCATCATATTCATATCAGAAAATGCAAGCGGCAATTTCGAGTTGTTTTGAAAATGGATATGCAGAAAGCATATGACCGGGTTGAGTGGGATTTCCTACAAGACTATCTCCTCAAGATTGGCTTTCACACTACATGGGTACATTGGGTTATGCAGTGTATCACGACAGTCTCCTTTAGTGTTAAGTTTAATGGTGAACTGCTTCAATTTTTCAAACCATCCAGAGGTATTTGACAAGGTGATCCTCTTTCACCCTATCTATTCATTCTATTGACAAATGTTTTATCTCATCTTATGAATCAAGCAATTACCATGGGACTTCTCAAAGGCATTAAGTTGAATAGGTGGTGTCCCACTTTATCTCAAATCTTTTTTGCGGATGATGCCATTTTCTTTTTAGATGGTAAATTACTTGAATGTCAGAATTTGGTTAACATCATAAATCAGTATTGCTATGCTACTGGCCAAACAGTCAATAGAAATAAATCTGGAATCTTGTTTAGTAAGGATTGTCCTCTTACCCTCAAGGAAAATCTTGCTCGGGAACTCCGAATACTTGTGCTAGACAAGGTCGGGAAATATCTTGGTATACCATATGACTGGGGCAAATCTAAGAGAGAAATGGTTGCTTGGTTATTAGGAAAAGTGAATGCCAAATTAGAAGGGTGGAAAGAAAATTTGATTTCTAAGGGTGGAAAGGAAATTTTACTAAAGGTTGTTGTACAAGCAATTCCTCCGTACGCCATGTCAATTTTCAAGATACCTGTGTCTATTTGTAAATTCATAGAGCGGAAAATTGCTAGATTTTGGTGGCAAAGTGATGGCGAGAAATCGGGTATCCATTGGAAGAATTGGGACACTCTTAAAAATAGCAAGCACAATGGGGGTATCGGCTTTCGTGATCTGCTTGACTTCAATAAAGCCATGCTTGGTAAGCAAGCTTGGCGTCTACTTCAGCATCCAAACTCTTTATGGAGCACCCTTTTTAAAGGTCTATATTTTCATGCTCGGGACTTTCTGCATGCTAAGCTAGGTTCGAAACCATCCTGGGGTTGGAGGAGTATTTTGATTGAAAGGGATGCTATTGTACCTCATTTACTATGGTCAGTTGGTAATGGCCAGTCTATTAACATTTGGGAAGACCGTTGGCTTCTGAGTGGGGTTCTCGGAGGTCCTGTTGCTCGTGAGGCTCCCAAAATGGTAGCGGACCTATTCAACTCAGAAAACAGCACTTGGAACATCCCCCTTATTACTCAGCATTTTGATGCCCCCATAATGGCCGAGATTCTCTCTATACAGGTGCACCCTATTTATGCTACTGATTGTGTTATATGGACCAAAACTCATAATGGTACCTACACAGTCAAAAGTGCCTACCATACCATACGGCAATACAAGAGTAGCTTTCGTCCTACTCAAGCATCATCATCATCATATACACCTCCTCTGATTCTATGGAAAACTATTTGGAAAGTTAAATTACCCCCCAAAATTCGCCCTTTCCTTTGGTCAGTTTGTCATAATGCTCTAGCTACCAAAGATAATCTCTATCAGAGGCACATCATGGCCGTCCCAACATGCCCTATCTGTAATCACAACCAACCGGAAACCACAGAACATCTTTTGCTTTTGTGTCCATGGACACGTCGAGTTTGGACACATCCTTAGATTAACATTCCCATTGCACCACGCTCAGTCAGGCGAATGGATGAGTGGTTAGCAGAATAGATTGAAAGTAGGGGTCGCTTACCTTCCATGGATCTAATTGCTGCACTGTTATGGCAGATATGGAAAGCTCGAAATGGATTTATCTTTCGACAAAAACGGCCAAATCCATTAGTGGTCGTCGAGGAAGCCCTCGCTCAGGTGCGGATCTCTTCGCTCTCATCCAAACCGCTGCTGTGTACAGCCCGAACTCCATCCCAACCAGATCTCCTGTGGCGACCTCTAGATCCTGGTGAAATCAAAATCAATATCGATGGGGCATATCAATAGGCGACATCAAAGGGCGCTATGGCATGTATACTCAGAGATCACACTGACACTTTCCTCCATGGCTTTACCTGCGGTTACACAGCAAACTCAGCTTTGCACAACGAGATCCAGGCGTTCCTGCGCACTCTTGACTATCTGCTACAGCATGGAAAACATCACGAACGACTTGTACTTGAATCTGATTGTCTTACTTTGGTAGATGCCATTCATAATCCATCGTCGACGCCATGGGAGATGCGCCCTTTACTCGCAGAAGTGGCGGCCAAGCTTCCTCTTTTTGAAACCCTACGGATTCGTCACTGTAAGCGTGAAGCCAATTGGGTGGCTGATTGGGCTACTAAGGCCCATTCTCATGTTAGCATATCACCGAACTGGGCCTCCTCAATTCCTCCCCTCCTTTCAGATCTTATGTACGCGGATGCCCAAGCTGCGAGATGTTGTACTCCTTTTATTTAGTGCTATAATATTTCTTATTTCAACCAAAAAAAAAAGTGCAATGTGTTTAATTAAGTGGTTAGGAGCGTCACAATAATTGACTGGGGAGACTTACTTTTAGACTTTAAAATATTTTAACATTGACAGTTATATGATAATTTAACTAATACCAACGAGAAGGCACTAAATCTTTTCCAAATCCTAAAGCAAGATTAGAAATTTCTAAGTCATGCCCGTGACGACCCATCCGGTCAAGCCATCAAAGAGAACGAGACTTCAAAGTGTTGTTTGTTTATTACTTATTAACTTTAAAGCTTTCAACAATTTAACCAAAACTTATTGTATCTGCCAATGTACAAAGTTTCTATCCCCGTATATTTACTTTAGAAACTTGAAAACAAAATGTAAGTTGTCCTTATCATCGCGCATAGCATCCCTTTGTACATGCTGGTTGGGGAAGCAATCCTGTAGTCATGTTAGGACTAATAGCATCTAGGACATATGTTAGGGAGTCATGATAACTGTTTTTCACATGTATTTCGCAATTCATGGTGCTTATGTAAGGAAACATAGGGAGCCCCATAAATAGCTCCAGAGATATTTTTTTTAGGGGAAATGATATAAATAATCCATGGATTTTAAGTAAATATGCACTCTAGTACCTGGATTTTTAATTTGTTCAATATGGTCCATAAATTATTGTTAATGTTCAATTTAGTTTCTAGACTATGTAAAATTGTTCTATGTCATCTTTCCATCAATTCAAGTTAACAAATTTGCTAATGTGGATCCTAATTTGTTAAGTTTGAACAGTGGATAATAAAAAAAAGAAGTTACATGCGGCTTACCAAGTAAGATATTCATATTGAATCAGAATATAAGAGCAGACGTAATAAAATAAGGATGGACATGTTGACGTCCTAATTTTTTTCTTCTTTCCTAAAGTAGATGGAAAAAAGATAAACATATGACTAATCATTTTTAAAAATGCAACTCAATATATGATAACACGTCATCAAATACTATTTGTTTTGTCATTTGAACCATATATATATATATATATATATATATATATATATATATATATATATTGACATTGTATATTCACCTATAGTTTAGGGAACATATTAAATAAATCAAAAGTCCATAATGAACCATATTGAACAAATTAAAAGTTTAGGGATGATATTACATATTAAACTATAATTAAGGTATTATTTTCATTTTTCCCTTTCTTTATACTCATAACAAAACAGCGCACGCCATGTGCATGGGAAAAAAGAAGGAATAAAACTACAATCATGGAAATAAAGTACTATGTTTATAGATTGAGTAACTTTAAAAAATGAATTCAAATTATTATCGGATGCATAATGCCAATTAAAGTCAAATTTGGAATGTGAAGACTATATGGATTGCACGTAAATTACCTTGATAGTTTCAATTTAATACGTTACAAGACATTTTGCTAGCATTGGTATTCATGAAATTCTTTTGCATGAGAGTATTATTGAAATTCCCGGCTGAAAATTGCCTTATAACAAAGGTAGGTTCCGGCACATGCCATTCAAATATATTAATTAAGGGTTACTGACTGTCCATTGACTACGTAAATAGGAGAATATCAATGAAATATATGCCACGCAAGTAACACTGTTAGTAATGCCCATGATGGACGTTAGGTTCAAGTTAGAGGGACTTGAAACTCTCCTTGTTTGGTTATTAAGAAAAATTGGGGGCTGTGCGAGGAGGTCCAAGTGGAACAAATATTGGCGATGGTGAGGAGTTGTCTCCAAAATATACATGCTGCATGCACTAGTTGATTTGATACTACGGTTCCACTCCATGGAGATGGCGCCCTCAACAAGAAGTGCTTTTTTTTAAAGGTTTTTGGAGCTTTGGCTGGCAAGGGTTGCCGACTGACCCTTACTGGCCACAAACGAGGGCACCGCGGCCCTCACCCGGAGCCGGCAAGGGTTGGCCAGCAAACCTTGTCGGCCAAAGCTCCAAAAACCTTTTTAAAATAAGCAAAAAAAAAAAAAAATCACAAAAAAAATCATAAAAAAATTATAATATTATTTAAAAAGTGTCACGTCGGCATCAGCCATCCACTTTAGCAATTTCCAGCCAAAATTGGCCAGATAGACTTAATTAGCAAAATGAGAAAATGTGAAAAGATTTAGGATTGAATTTGACAAAATTGAATGGTTTATGACTTAATTGACAAAAAAAAATAATAGGTTTAAGATTTTTTGAACAATTTTCCCTCAAAATGAACCCCAAATACATATCATCTTTTATTTGTAATAACGATCAAAGGAAGACGACAAACAAAAAAGACGAAAGTGGGATGCTTACAACATTGTCAGTGTATGAAATCCAAAAATTTGTTGTTGCCGGTGTTGACCATCCACCTTACCCCATTTTATGACGAAGTAACAAACATCGTGAAAACCAAAGGGAACCTAATGAAATCCAAAAATATTGAATTCTTGGATGGTTCCTTTTTGTAATAGCCATAATTGGTGTTACAAAAGACAGCCCACAGGAAAGGCCAACCATAGGAGAGAATGTGTCGAAACATCGAGGAACACTTCCAGAAAGATTGATATGGGGTAGGCTTAAGTAATGGAGAAGGTTTAATTGGCAGAGTTGCATAGGAATATCTCTAATCAAGTAATTCCTCTCGGATCAATTTACTCTAATGATCAAGAATGTTGTCCAAAAGCAGGCACTCTACCGGTGAATTCATCGTTACTGAGATGGAGGATATACAAATCTAGCATTTGCAAACATTGGTAATACCAATTAAAGAAACATTTATAACTAATTGAAATATCAATTGGTAATTTTATATAAAAGTTGGTAAATTAAGCTTTTTAAGTAAATGTTAGAAAATGATTGAAGTATTTGGCAATTCTGAAAATATTTGATAATGTTCGAGAAAAGGTAGTAATTTAACACATTAGTAAATTATAAGAATGATTTGTAATTTCCAAAATAATGTAATACGTGTTGCTAAGTGAACTCAATTAATAGTCGGTAATTTCATAGAATAGTTAGTAAATTGCATGAGAGTGTAGGCAAGGAGCTTAATGTAGAACAAGGACGCCATTGTCGTTTGAAATGAACCTCTGAACTTTCGTATAGTTTGGCAAACCCTCAAGGAGATACCATTTTCTTTCTTTTAGTTTATATGGATCTTGTTCTCGATTCCCCAAAATAAAGAAAGACAGAAATAGGACATTAACATATTTTCAAAGTCCTTTTCTCTTATGGCCGTCCATCAATCACAGAGGCACAAACACCATCGAAGCCAGGACAAAGCCAATCACCAGAGTGTGGCCGATAGCGTACTGTCGCCTGAGTGTATTCTTTTGTGTGGCGTTGGATCGGAGGAAATTCGAATCATTAGTTGAAAAGATTCGACTGATAATCATGTGTGGATGTAAACAAGCATGAAAAACAGAACTGTGAAGAGAAAACAGCAAGAAAGAATGAGAATTATTAAATGAAAAAAAAAAAAAAAAAAAAAGGGAAACTGTTGATATAGTGTTAGCGAAGAGTGAACATTGCGTTTGAGCTCCCCACAAAAAAGAGAAACGAAAACTTTGGCTGAAAGCTGTTAGAGTCAACGGAAGACTTTGAAAGTTTCATTTTTGAAGAGGACTGACAAATGCATTTCGTCGCCTCTTGAGGCACGAGGATCTTCGACTAGTGGCGATTGGTTATGAGTGTACGAATGCATTATGAGCTCTTTCTCTTTGACGTGGAACTCGGGGGCCCAGAAAATGCTCTAGGGGGAGGGGGGCGCGGGGTGGCGGTGTGGGGGTGGTGTGGTGTGGAAGTAAACATTGGCCGGCGCCAAAGCTATCCTAATTTCATTTTCTGCGGAAATTTTTCTGTAGTTTAAGGATTCGAGCAATCCATCGTTCTGGCATGCTAATCTATTTTCATCGACAGAGAGCAAATGTTGTGTGACCTGAGTAATAGAAGAAGAAATTACGGAGAGAGAGAGAGAGAGAGAGATTTTACTTACTACAAGATCGGAGGGCACGTCTATTCTTTTATTGAGATTGACGTATCCAATATATGCCGAAGGTATTATTTATCATATAAAACATTTATTACATAGAAGTTTAAAGAACATTTCACTATTTGTTACATATTGTTCCACGTTGTTATTTTACGCAGCAAAAAAGCCATATCAAGAAAACATAAAAACTGGGATATCTTGAACCATTCATATCTGGATTGATTTTCTTCAAAAACTTAAGATGTGTGGAATATTCAGCTTTCTTTTATCGATAGGAGACAACATTAAACTTGCTTTGGATTTGTCTTCGCGCTTCATAAGCATGAGATAACAATCAGCTGTTCATTAGATAGTGTCGACATATTTCTTACGTCGACCTTGCCTTCCTATCTAGGGTTGCTGTTAGTATTAAGTTGAATATGTGATGTAACTGAAAAATTTCCTAAAGATTACCTCCTTGGTCTGCTCCATTAGCGTTCTACATGTACATTGAAGAAACTGTTCGGCAAAGATGCCAAATTCATTTGCAGTCAAGGTCCCTGTCGAATCTTCAAGTTGCAGTTTCAACACAGCACCTGTCATTGAAATTTTCAGGAGATGGTAAAAATCGTTATTAATTTTCTAGTCCAAAATATGATACAGTAAAAGTTATGTTGCCGTGTGCGTAACGCATTGGCTCGTGATTCTTCTGAATTTATTACCAAGGCGCTTAATCCCTTGGCCACAGGAGAAATTTCTAAAAGAAAGTTTAACCCAAAGTTGAAGTATCTAAAAAATTTTGTTATACTAAAGTTGCATTACAACTTATTGTTGATTTATTATTTAAATTTGAAAAGATCGTACTAATAATTTCAACCCGACCACACAAAAGGAAATAAGAAAGGATGGTAAGTTTGCGTAATAATTTCTTATTCTACAAAGAGTTCGTTTTTATGGATGAACCCTTAATTTATTTATTTTTTTGTCGATCCTACTCTATTCCTACTCTAACTCTCACTCTCAGACTTTTGTCATGCCTTCTTGCAAAGCGTGAGAATTGAAACCCATACTTGAAACTAAATCGTCCCCACCCCAACCCCTGAGAATAACAATCAAAGGAGAACCACTATCAACAGAGAAGAATGGGGATGGAACCGACACTATACAATGAAGAAGAAAGAGGGATGGTAACGACACCACGTACCTATAAGACTCTATATGATTAGTGTCTGATCTCTAAAAATTTGTAATTTTCTGGAATTATTTTCTCCAATAATGCGGAATAGCATAAAAGAGGCTTAGGCCTTATAAGGAAACAAACATGTATGCACAAAATCAACGCTCTGCCGAGAGTTTATCCATTCAATTTCCTTGTATTTTTGCTTCCTTCTACATTTAAATTCCTATAATTTCCTTTTAATATTTTTTCATTTCAATATCCTTTAATTTTCTCCTCAATTTACATTTCATGGCATTTAGATTTGCAGATTCATCTCTCCATCCATGTCTCATCCACACAATTTGTGCTCGAGTGTGGAAACATGGAGCAATCTCGGTCGTTCTCCAATCGTCTAGGTCTAAAGCTCGGATTGGCTTATAACGTTGATTTCGTCAACACTTATTTTGGCACGCCACAGAGAGAGAGAGAGAGAGAGAGAGAGAGAGAGATCTTTTCCTTACTACTAATTTGGTGGCCATGCACATTCTTTTATTGAGATTAACATATTCAGGTTAAGTGAAAGGTACTATTACCATATAAGATATCTATTACATATAAGTTTATATAACATATCACTATTTCTTACATAGAAGATATTGTTCTATTTTGTAATTTTACACAGCAATTATGATGGCAATAAGAAATTTAGTTTGCACGGTTAATGTCTACCTCTATGACAACATCATCTACACTATTGATAAAGTAAAAAGGTCTTCATAATTTTATGCGATCTCAATCATTTTACTTGTTCCTCAACTATCCTCAATCACTTATTTTACAAATATATATATATATATATATATATATATATATATATATATATATATATATATATATATATCCAAAAACAAATATGTAAATATATGATTTTATGCCATCTCTGATATATTTCAAATTTTGAATTCGAATCTTTTCGACCCTATAATAACCTTCCAAAAGAATTTCAAATAATCTTCAAAAAAGCTCTCCCTAAATATGTACATATGTGTGCATTTATTTTTTCTTTTGGTCAATTTCAATGCAATGTGTATTTCTCTCAATTTCGTGTATTCATTTTTTTTTTTATAAAATGATTTTGCTTAATCTTTCAAATATCGCTTTCTTGCACACAATTAACACATGATCATTGTCAGAAAAAAAAGAGGGCACCGCCTCTCTCTCTCTCTCTGGATTTCTCCAAATTTCTCTCCCTCTCTCTACTGCACCAGATTTTTCTCCCTCTCTCCAGACTTTTCTCTCCCCCTCTCTCCAGATTTTTCTCACCGACTTTACACCCTATAAATAGGGGTTCTTGCCCCTTGTGTGAGTGTGTGTAAAATGTGAGTGGAGTGTGTACGTGAGTGTGTGAGTGGGTGGAGTAGGTGACGTGAGTGTAGAGTGATAGAGAGTGAGTGGGTGTGTGTGCAAGAATTGTGTTCGTGTGAGGTGTGAGACGTGTATGAGAGTGGTGTGTGTAGAGAGTTTGTAATATTGTTTATATAAAATAAAGCAATTGTTTTACTTGTACATCCACTTGCTTCTCAACAAGTGGTATCAGAGTGGGTTGTCGGAGGCCGTGCAAAGACAGTGGTCAGGGACCATTGTAAGTGAGTAGGCGGTCAAGGATCGTCGAGCCAAGGAGCGAAGAAGCGAAGGACGTCGGAGTTCTGCCAATGCACAATCTGGGATTGTGAAGTTGGTTGGTCTGGGACCAGGCTTACTTGGTATAGTTTGGGCATTATACTCAAGTCACGATGGCGGATTTCTCAAGTTTGGTAAGTGGCGTCAAGAAGCTCAACAACTCAAATTATAATAATTGGAGTATCCGCATGCAATATTACTTGCTAGGTCAAGATTTGTGGGATATTGTTGGCGGGAGCAATACCACACCACTCACGAATGATAGCGAATTAAGAAAATGGAACATAAAATCAGGAAAAGCTCTTTATGTTCTTGCCGTGACTGTTGAAGATGAATTATTGCAACACATAAAGAGTGCGAAGACTCCGAAGGAGGCATGGGATAACTTGGCGACACTGTTTGCAAGGACAAATGATGCCAAGTTACAAGGCTTAGAGAACGAGCTCCTCTCAGTCTCACAACAAAGTATGATGGTAAGTCAATACTTTTCTAAAGTTAAATCTATTTGTGAAGAAATTTCAAAATTAGATCCTGAGAATGCCATCTCTGAGACGAGAATGAGAAGAATAATAATTCATGGGTTAAGGCTGGAATATAATGGTATTGTTACGGCCACCCGTGGATGGGCAAATGAGCCAACTCTAACAGAGTTGGAGAATATATTGGCCAACCAAGAAGCCTTAGATAAACAAATTTCTAAGGTCTCAATTAAGGAGGATGAAAGTGCTCTCTTCAGTAATAAAAGAGGCCAGAATAGAAATAGAGCAGGTGCAAGAGATGGCAAACCATGGAAAAGTCATAGAGAATGGCCAAAGCGAATAGAAGGAACTGGACCTTGGCTAGGGGGAGCTCGTCAAGACCGCGACAAGGACGACAATGAAGATAAGAAGAATAGAAGGTGTAATGGAAGGTGTTACACCTGTGGCAAAGTAGGACACTTTGCCAGAGATTGTCGGTTCAAAAGAGTTGAAGGAAACGTCGCGGCATCCAAGGAAAATGATAGCGAAGAAGAATGGGATTTCCAAGCATCCTTTGTAGTGGAGGAACAAGAAGAGATCGCAGTCTCCTCCATCACAGAGTTAGAAGATGCGATGGCCCTCATCACAGTAAGTGATAAATTGATTGATTATGATGAAGATTGGATAGTTGACTCGGGGTGCTCAAATCACATGACCGGAGATCAAGGCAAGCTATCAAACATGTGCGAGTACAAAGGAGGACGAGTAGTTGTCACCGCAGACAACTCAAGGTTGCCAATTACCCATGTTGGCCAAACGATGATAACACCCCGATTCAGTTCGCATCAAGTCAAACTGAAGAATGTGTACCATGTGCCAAGAATGAAGAAGAATCTATTGTCCGTGGCACAACTTACAGACTCAGGCAATTATGTTGTGTTCGGTCCTAGAGATGTTAAGGTGTACCGCAATTTGAAACCAACTGGTACACCAATCATGGAGGGGCATCGATTAGAGTCTGTCTACGTGATGTCAGCTCAAACGACATACGTGGACAAAACTCGAAGGAGTGAAACGCCTGATTTGTGGCATGCACGGCTTGGGCACGTGAGCTACCATAAATTAAAGGTGATGATGAAGAAAGGTATGCTAAAAGGTCTCCCCCACTTGGAAGTCCAAGAAGATGTCATCTGCGCCGAATGCCAGTACGGGAAGGCACATTAGCTTCCATACAAGGAGTCCGCATTCAGAGCTAAGATGCCTCTCGAGCTTATCCACTCAGATGTATTTGGACCAGTGAAGCAACCATCAGTCAGAGGATCAAAGTACATGATAACATTCATCGATGATTTCTCCAAGTACGTCTGGGTCGACTTCATGAAAGAAAAATCCGAGGCATTAAACAAATTTAAGGAGTTTAAAGAAAAAGTAGAATGTGAAGTAGGCAAGAAAATACTATGCCTTCACACGGATAATGGGGGAGAATATACATCAGATGACTTTACAAAATTTCTTCAAGAATGGAATATTTGGGTGCGTATGTTATGCATTCGTGCCAGGCCATCTTCGCAACAAGTTCGATAAAAAGGCAGTTCGATGCATATTCGTGGGCTACGATGATCAAAGAAAAGGATGGAAGTGTTGCGACCCTACAACAGGGAGGTGTTACACTTCCAGAAATGTGGTGTTCGACAAACTATCATCTTGGTGGCCATCACAACCTAATTCAAAACAAGTTGAAGAAGAGATTCGTGAAGGAATGAAAGAAAATGATGAGATTGATAAGGGTCAGCAAATTGAAGAAGGAAATGATAATGTAACTGGAAGAAAAGAAGTCAGAGCACAATCACCAGAAAAATCAAAGAGCCCATGGTGAACTGGTGTACATCCAAGAACTACAGAAGAGCTTCGACCAAGTCAGATGGAAGAACCTGAAGAGGAGGAATCTCAACTTAGGAGATCAACAAGACAAAGAAGACTAAATCCCAAATATGCAAATGCAGCGCTGACTGAAGATGTCGGAGCAGTCGAGCCGTCCACATATGAGGAAGCCTCGCAAGGCGTGGAATGGAGGAAAGCTATGGAGGAAGAGATACAAGCACTAAGAAAGAACGAAACATGGGAAGTGCCGAGACCTAAAGAGGTACGTCCTATATCTTGCAAATGGGTCTATAAACTTAAAACTCGACCAAATGGGTGGATAGAAAGATATAAGGCACGACTAGTTGCTCGAGGATTCTCTCAAAAGTATGGCCTAGATTATGATGAGACCTTTAGTCCAATAGCAAAGATTACTACAGTTCGAGTCTTACTAGCACTTGCAGCAAGCAAGTCGTGGAAATTATGGCAAATGGATGTGAAGAATGCCTTCTTACATGGAGAACTAGATCGAGATATATACATGGAGCAACCAGATGATTTCAAAAGTAAGATTCATCCGGATTACGTTTGTAAGTTAAAGAAAGCCCTCTATGGCTTAAAACAAGCTCCGAGAGCATGGTACGAGAAGATTGCTGAATTTTTGGTACAAAGTGGTTACTCTGTAGCCCCAGCAGACTCGAGCTTGTTTGTGAAGGCATAAGATGGCAAGCTTGCAATAGTGTTAATCTACGTGGATGATCTAATCATCACTGGAGATAATGAAGAAGAGATATGCCAAATCAGAACCAACCTCTCAGTACGGTTTCAGATGAAAGAGCTTGGAGAATTAAAACATTTCCTGGGGCTCGAGATTGAAAAGACCAATGAAGGATTATTCCTATGTCAGCAGAAGTATGCACGAGACCTCCTAGACAAGTTCGGGATGCTTGATTGCAAACCTATATCTACTCCAATTGATGGAAATGTAAAGTTATGTGCAACTGAAGGACGAGAATTGGAAGACTCAACTATGTACAGGCAATTGGTGGGTAGCCTTATTTACCTAACCATAACACGGCCTGATATTGCCTTTGCAGTAGGAGTAGCAAGCCAATTCATGGAGAAGCCACGAAAGCCCCACTTAGATGCAGTCAGGCGCATACTAAGGTATGTAAAGGGTACATTTGATTTTGGGCTTCTAAATAAGAAAGAAGCAGCATGTGAAGTTGTAGGCCATTGCGATGCTGACTTTGCTGGAGATCGTGACACACAACGATCAACTACTGGATATATGTTTAGCCTCGGATCAGCATTAGTGTCATGGTGCAGTAAAAGACAGGCAACTATGTCACTATCTACGACAGAAGCTGAGTATAGAGCAGCAGCAATGGCAGCACAAGAGAGTACATGGCTGGTACAGCTAATGGAGGATCTCCATCAACCAATAAATCAACCTACACGGATATATTGTGATAATCTGTTAGCCATAAGCTTAGCGGAGAATCCAGTTTTCCATGCGAGGACCAAGCATGTAGAAGTGCACTATCATTTCCTACAGGAAAAAGTATTACAAGACGAGATAAAGATGGAGTATGCCAAAATAGATGATCAAGTTGTAGACATCTTCACCAAAGGTCTTGGAGCTGTAAAATTTGAAGAGTTTTGAAGGCAACTTGGTATGATCACAATGTCCATGCTAAGAGAGATTAGTCGGTGAGGGGGAGTGTCAGAAAAAAGAGGGCACCGCCTCTCTCTCTCTCTCTGGATTTCTCCAGATTTCTCTCCCTCTCTCTACTGCACCAGATTTTTCTCCCTCTCTCCAGACTTTTCTCTCCCCCTCTCCAGATTTTTCTCACCGACTTTACACCCTATAAATAGGGGTTCTTGCCCCTTGTGTGAGTGTGTGTAAAATGTGAGTGGAGTGTGTACGTGAGTGTGTGAGTGGGTGGAGTAGGTGACGTGAGTGTAGAGTGATAGAGAGTGAGTGGGTGTGTGTGCAAGAATTGTGTTCGTGTGAGGTGTGAGACGTGTATGAGAGTGGTGTGTAGAGAGTTTGTAATATTGTTTATATAAAATAAAGCAATTGTTTTACTTGTACATCCACTTGCTTCTCAACACTCATTTCCTAGTTTCATATATACAAAAGAATGGCGTAAGAAAAGGAACAAGAACTCATTATCGCATGGTGTCCGTTCCATTCTCAGAGCCCAACTTGCAATTCGAGTACAGTAAGCTTAGTCAAATTGCACTTGTCAAATTACACTTGCTCTCCGAATTGTCACTATTTGGGTTCCTCGTCTTTGCTGATTATTTAGTAAACATCAATATATGCATCGTTATCACAACATTTGCATATATCATGGTAGATATTAATATCAAAGTTAGTTTTTGAATCATCAAAATTCCATAGAGATGTTTTCCAAATAAGAGGCATCGCCGTGGATCAATGAGGCCGTGCTTCCCTCTTTGTACATGGTCAAAGCTTTGGAATGACTGAATTCATTTACTTGAATTACAAAGATTGCCAATAAGAGAATAGACACAAAGCCATCACAAGATGCCATTGGTTCTATAGGACCTGAGAACTAGTTTTGCTTGAATAGCGTAGATAATGGTCTTGATTCCCCATGAAAAAAGGGTCACTACAAAACATCTGCAAGTCATTTTCCAACCGCTGTCCGCCATGACTTCCTAAAGGACGACTCTTCGATAAAAAAAATAAAAATAAATAAAAATAAAAGAAGGACGACTCCAACTTTCCAAGTCGTGCCTTCGAAGACCCGCCAAACGATCAACCCAACGATTCCAACTTTCCAAGTCGTGCCTTCGAAGATCCGCCAGACGGTCAACCCAACGACTCCAACTTTCCAAGTCGTGCCTTCGAAGACCTGCCAAACGATCAACTCAACGATTCCAACTTTCCAAGTCGTGCCTTAGAAGATCCGCCAGATGGTCAACCCAACGACTCCAACTTTCCAAGTCGTGCCTTCGAAGACCTGCCAAACGATCAACCCAACGATTCCAACTTTTCAAGTCGTGCCTTCGAAGACCCGCCAGACGGTCAACCCAACGACTCCAACTTTCCAAGCCGTGCCTTCCAAGACCCGCAAAACGGTCAACCCGTCAAAATCAAGCCAAAATAAAATATCATCCTTTATCTGGAATAACGATCAAAGGAGACCACAAACGATGGAGAAGAAAGGGGGATGGTTACGACAACTATACAATGAAGAAAAAAGAGGGATGGTGATGACACTTCGTACCTACAAGGCCATAAGACTCTGTATAGTCAGTGTATGATCTCCAGAAATTTGTTATTTCCAAAAAAAAAATTTCAATAATTCGGAATAGCATAAAAAAGGCTTAGGCATTATAAGGAAACAGACACACATTCACAGATCAACACTCCGCTGGTAGTTTATACATTCAATTTCCTTGTATTTTTTCTTCCTTCTCCATTTTTATTCATATAATTTCCTTTTAATATATTTTCATTTCAATATCCTTTAATTTCTTCGCAATTGACATTTCATGGCATTGAAGATTCACAGATTCATCACTTATCGATGTCTCCTTCACGCACGCAATCTCGATCGTTCTCCAATCATCTAAAGCTCGGATTGGCTTATACTTTGTCGATTTTTGTCAACACTCGTTTTTGCATGCCAGGGGGAGGGGCGGGGGCAGAGAGAGAGATTTTACTTACTACTAGTTTGGTGGGCACACACATTCTTTTATTGAAAGGTACTATTATCATATAAGACATTTATTACGTAGAAATTTATATAACATACCACCATTTCTTACATAGAAGGTATTGTTCTATGTTGTAATTTTACACGACAATTATGATGGCAATAAGAAATTTAGTTTGCACGGGTTAATGTCTACTTATATGACAACGTCATCTATACTATTGATAAAGTAAAGAGGACTTCTTACTTTTTTGAAATCTCAATCATTTTATTTGTTGGAAATTTATATAACATACCACCATTTCTTACATAGAAGGTATTGTTCTATGTTGTAATTTTACACTACAATTATGATGGCAATAAGAAATTTAGTTTGCACGGGTTAATGTCTACTTATATGACAACATCATCTATACTATTGATAAAGTAAAGAGGACTTCTTACTTTTTTGAAATCTCAATCATTTTATTTGTTTCCCAACTATCCTCAATTACACATTTTAAAAAATATATATATCCAATGATAAATACATAAATATATAATTTTATGCCATCTCTCATGTATTTCAAATTTCAAATTTGAATCATTTCTACCCTACAATAACCTTCCAAAAGAATTTCAATAATATTTAAATAGCGTTCTCTTTACATATGTACATATGTGTACATTGCTTGTATTTTTTTTCTTTTGTTCAATTCTTATGCAATGTGTAGTTCTCTCAATTTCGTGTATTCTAATACTTTTCTATAAAATGGTTTTGCTTAATCTTTCAAATATCGCTTTCTTGCATACACGTCACTCGTGGGCTCGTTTTCTAGTTTCATATAAACAAAAGAATGGCGTAAGGAAAGGAACATGGTGTCTCTTCCATTCTCTCGGAGCCCAACTTGGAATTCGAGTATAACGAGCTTAGTTCAGCCCAACATCATCCTCGTACGTCGAAATTGTCAATCAAAGTTAGCAAAATGCCCTCTCGATTCCACATCCTTGGGCTTTTGGTGGACTTGGATTTTATCGAACCGAAAACATCTGCACCGAAGTGACTTAGAAAAATTATATGCTGCAAGGGATTTCACACGATAAATTGTTATTAGATAGATCCAGCAATTCTAAATGTATCAAGTTACCAAAATCTGAGGGGTTTTTCTAACGAGCTTATTTTTCAAGAAAGCCTAATCGACCCATGCGATATTCGTCTGTCTAACTCGATGATTGAAAGATCATTGAAAAAAAAAATGGGAGTGTGGTGGTGAATTCGGGACTTTTTCCTTTTATAGTAACCATAATAGAGAACCTCAGCATGAACATCCCACCTGGAGTAAAAGTGGAGTTGGCCCATACATTGCGGAAGTTGTTGAAACAACCAGGAATGCCTCCAAAAGGTTGTCGTGCTGTAGACTTAAATAATAGAGATTAAATCGATAATCACTTGGAAACTAGTTTTTTTATTACCTCTTTCGGGTTTACTTCATGTTTTATTAGGTAATAAAATAAAATAAAATAAAAAATTAGATGTATGACATTAAATTTTTGTATTCGGCTTTAGCCATTCTTCATACCCAAAATATATATATATATATACACTAGAGATTAACAAGATGACATAGCTGCAAAGGATGTCCCTACTTAAGTCATTTCTTTCACGATCAGTTATCCTAAATAATCAAGAGTCTCGTCCAATTGGAGGTCTTCTACCAGTGAATTGATTGTCATTGAAATCAAGGATTAGCAAATCTAGCTTCAATAAAAAATTTGGAAGTATTCCAGTCACCCCATTTTCATGTGAGCCTAGAACTTTTAAGCACTCCAAATGGTATAGAGAGTCTAGAAGTGATCATTTAACTTGTTGTCTCCCAATAAAATCCATTTCAAATATGCTTGCAACTTCCTCCAACATTTTGGAAGTCTCCTAAACAGTTGGTTCCTAGAGAGATCAAGAAAAGACAATCTACCTGACATGCATAATGAATTTGGATTGTCCCCACTAAGGTTTTCACGAAAGTGATACTTACATCAATAGTGGCATCTTTTGTCCAATATCTTTGGATATGTTGCCTCTGAGCATATTGGTCGAGAGATCCAACTTTATAACGTTAGATAAAATGTTCAATAGCCAATCAGGAACTCCATCTGAGATGCTAGCATTTTTGCATGTATGATATTACAATGTACCTCTATTTTCTAAGCCAGTTTGGGAATTTGATCCCACTTTACAAGTAGATATGAGAATCTCTTGAAATTGGGAAGGAGGAACCCAAGATGCACGAACGGTTATAACAACCTCATTTGAAAAAATAAAATACAATACAATCAAGCTGGTGAGATTTGCAACGTGAAGTTCATTAATAACTCCATCCAATTGGTTGTTGATGTGAATCGTTGCGGAAAGATCGTTCTACGAAGGTCCAGATGGTGCAAATTGCAAACCTCGACCTCCAATCAAACCTGTGATTGGCAACCTCGGTATGAACGTGACATGTTGACGAACGCGTGTCAACCAACCAACGTTATAGACGTCACGAGCGAAAGAATTCGCTATCTCGCTCGATAAGTCGAATCGACCGTCACAAGGGAACCTTGATTAGGTCAAGTCCTCAAATGAACAATAGAAGAGAATTTCTCAATTTTTTCTCAAAGTAAAACTATATCTGTCCCCAAAGAAATTCAGTCAATCTTATATATAGGCCTTCTAGCCGCCACACAAACCCTAAAATCAACCCTAGAAATATAATGCGTCATATTCTAGAATATTCCTAAACAAGAAGATATATAATCAAATTGCGCCAAGATTTCCAAGATTCTTCAAGATTTGATCCAAGGTCATCTCCACGCCGAAAATCACGAACCATGACGCCAACAGCTTGCCTGAATTGCTTGGCCCGCGCTCGAGTAATCGAACCAGCAGGAATAGATAATGGGTCTCTAGCACCTCCTCCTCGATATGGCTCGATGTCCACATCATTCCCTCCCCGTGCAAAGGATTTGCCCTCAAATCATCACTGGCATCGAAAAGAGTCAAGTCGAAACATTAAATGTGGCACTAACGTCATACTTACCTGGAAGATCAAGCTTGTAGGCATTATTGTTAACTCTTTCCAAAACCATGAATGGTCCATCCCCTCGCGGTAATAACTTAGAATGTCGCTGCTCAAGAAATCTCTCTTTGCTCATATGAACCCAAACCCAATCGCCGGCTTCAAACACCACTTCCTTACGCCCTTTGTTGGCTTGCCTTGCATATTGCTAAGTCTTGCGCTCAATATTTGCGCACATCTTCTCATGCAACACCTTGACAAATTCAGCTTTCTTTACTCCATCTAAATCCACACGCTCATTAATAGGTAAAAGTGTTAAATCTAACAGAGTTAACGGATTAAAACCATAGACAACCTCAAATGGTGTAAATTTAGTAGCAGAATGCACGCTCCTATTATATGCAAACTCAACATGTAACAGACAATCTTCCCAAGATTTTATATTCTTTTTAATAATAGCACGCAACAATACCCCTAAAGTTCTATTAACTACCTCGGTTTGACCATCGGTCTGTGGATGACAAGTAGTAGAAAATAATAACCATGTTCCTAGTTTTTTCCACAATGTTTTCCAAAAGTAGCTAAGAAATTTAGAATCTCGATCTGAAACAATCGATTTAGGCATGCCATGCAAACGTACAACCTCCCTAAAGAACAAATCAGCAACATGAGATGCATCATCAGTTTTATGACAAGGTATAAAATGAGCCATCTTTGAAAATCGATCAACAACCACATAAATAGAATCTCTACCATACTTAGACCTAGGCAATCCTAACACAAAATCCATAGAAATATCAGTCCAAGGATGCGTTGGAACAGGTAATGGTGTATACAAGCCATGCAGTTTAGTTGTAGACTTCGATTACTTACAAGCAATGCATCTCTCACAGACACGTGTGACATCTCTCTTCATATGTGGCCAATAAAAATGTTCATGCAGCACTTCATAAGTCTTATTAATGCCAAAAAGCCCCATTAAACCACCACTATGCTCTTCTCGCACCAATAATTCACGCAAAGAACACTTAGGCAAACATAGTTTGTTTTCACGGAAAAGATAACCTTCACGCCTATAGAATTTATCAAATGCAACGTGCTCACATGCTTCAAACACTCTCCCAAAGTCATCATCATCAGTATATAAGTCCTTAATATGCTCAAAATCTAAACACTTTGCTTCTAAAGTAGTTAGAATCGCATACCTTCGAGAAAGTGCATCGGCTACCACATTTTCCTTACCTTTCTTGTACTTGATCACATATGGAAAAGTCTCAATGAACTCCATCCATTTGGCATGTCTTTTATTCAACTTTTGCTGCCCTTTCAAGTACTTCAAGGTCTCGTGATCGGTGTGGATTACAAACTCCTTTGGCCATAGATAATGTTGCCAAGTTTCCAAAGCTCGCACTAAAGCATACATCTCCTTATCGTAGGTAGGATAATTCAATGTTGCTCCACTCAATTTCTCGCTGAAATAAGCTATGGCACCCTCCTTGCATCAACACGGCTCCAATTCCTGTACCAAAAGCATCGCACTCTATCTCAAAAGTAGCACTGAAATTCGGTAAAGATAACAAAGGAGCATTAGTTAACTTATCTTTTAGCAGATTAAATGCTTTCTCTTGCTCTTCTCCCCACGTGAAACCCACGTGCTTCTTGATAACCTCAGTTAAAGGTGCGGCAATGGTGCTAAAATTTCTCACAAATCGCCAATAAAAACTCGCCAATCCATGAAAGCTACACACCTCTCCTACGGTCTTAGGCGTTGGCCATTCACGAATTGCTTTGACCTTTTCTTCATCAACCTGTATACCATCAGCACTAACAACAAATCCTAGAAATACTAATTTGTTGGTAACAAAATAGCACTTCTTTAGATTAGCGTATAATTGTTCGGCCCTTAAAACCTGCAAGACAGCTCGCACATGCTCAATATGGTCATCAGGGCTTTGACTATATATCAAGATATCATCAAAATAAACAACCACAAATCGACCAATAAAAGCACGCAAAACATGATTCATAAGTCGCATAAACGTGCTCGGTGCATAAGTTATTCCAAATGGCATGACTAACCACTCATATAACCCATACTTGGTCTTAAATGCAGTTTTCCATTCATCACATTCTTTCATCCTAATTTGATGATAGCTACTTTTCAAATCGATCCTAGTGAAAATGCAAGAACCATGCAACTCATCCAACATGTCATCTAACCTAGGAATAGGATGTCAATACTTTACCGTAATATTATTGATTGCTCGGCAATTGACACACATTCGCCAAGTTCCATCCTTCTTTGGCATCAACAAAACAGGGACGGTGCACGAGCTAAGACTCTCTCTCACATGCCCTCACTCCAATAGTTCGCTAACTTGCCGCTGAAGTTCCTTTGTCTCCTCGGGATTGCTTCGATATGTGGGTTGGTTAGGTAATGGCGCACCAGGAATCAAGTCGATTTGATGTTCAATGCCTCGAATCGGTGGTATCCCTCCAAGAAGTTCATCAGGAAAGACATCTTCAAATTCCTGCAATAAAGATGCAATAGGACTAGGCAAACTTGGGTCAAGATCGTTAGTAGAAAATAAAACCTCCTTGTACAAAAGTACAAGCATTGGTCGATCTAGAACATAAGCTTTCCTCACATCACTCAATTTTGCATAAAAATTCTTTTGCCTATTTTCTTTCCTCTCTTCTTTTCCCTTGATTTTTACCACAATTCTCCTCTCGGCCTCTCCTTTTCCTTGCATCTCAGACACACCATGCAAGCCCTCGGATTTCTCACCTTTTCTCTCTCTCTCGGCTTCTCGTTGTAACTTTGACTGATCTTGATACACCTCACTAGGTGTCATTGGTACCAAGGTGTAAGTCTTTTGATTCATCACCAATGAATAACGATTAGTATATCCATCACGATGTACCTTTCGATCATATTGCCATGGTCTTCCAAGCAAGATATGACTCGCTTGCATAGGTACAACATCACACTCTACCTTGTCCTTGTATCTCCCTATCTTAAATGGGATTCGAACTTGCTTCGACACTTTCACCTCTCCACTATCATTTAACCATTGAAGTCTATAAGGCCTAGGGTGCTTTGTCGTCTTCAAACCCAACTTATCCACCATAATACAACTTGCCACATTTGCACAACTACCTCCATCAATTATCATACTACAGATCTTACCATTCACCACACATCTTGTATGAAACAAGTTATCTCTTTGTTGATGATGCTCCTCCTCCTTTACTTGCACACTAAGAGAACGTCTAACCACCAATAAGTCTCCTTTTATAGCTATTTCTCCATCACTACAATCCTCCAACGGTGGCATCTCATTATCCTCTTCTTCCCTTTCACTTTCAGACTCAATAACACCATGTCCAGTCATGATCATCACCCTCCTATTAGGGCATTGATTCGCCATATGACCCCTGCCCAAACACTTAAAACATTTAATCTCACGAGTTCTAGTATTAGGGTTTTCAGTTTTACCTGAAGCCAGATTCGTTCCATCTTTACCATCCCTCTCCTTCTCCTTTGAGGTTTTAGTTTTGGTGTTGTTTCCTCTCCAATTTGGCTTTTCATCTCTCTTCCAATTGGATCTCCAATTTTGATTTGAACCTCATCCACTTTTGTGATTTCGGTCCATCTTCAATTGCCGCTCAACTTTGATGGCTTTGTCCACCAATTCCTCCAATTCAACATAGTATTGCAGCTCCACTACCCTTGCTATGTCTCGGCTCAAACCACTCAAAAATCTTGACATTGTGGCCTCACGATCCTCCACCACATTAGCACGGATCATGACAATCTCCATCTCCTTGTGATACTCTTCCACGCTCTTATTGCCTTGTGTAAGATTTTGTAACTTTTGAAACAAATCTCGATGGTAATGACTTGGCACAAAACGCCTCCTCATCACCGCTTTCATCTCATCCCCCGTCTCTATCGGTGTTTCACCATTGCGCCTCCTACGAGTCACAAGTTGATCCCACCAAATTATAGCATAATCAGTAAACTCAACAGCTGCAATTTTTACCCTTTTGAGCTTAGAGTATCGTTGACAATCAAATACCATCTCCATGTGTTTCCCCCACTCTAGATACGCATCGGGATCATTCTTCCCTTGGAAGGATGGAATCTTCATCTTGATGTTGCCAAGTTCATCATCTCCTCGGTGTCTAAACCTTCGGGCTCCATTCCACCTTCCAAATCGAGCATCTCGATCATCCTCCATGTCAGCTTCATCATCATCATAATGCCGCTGCCTTCTAGGTTGTGTTCTAGAGGCATCTCGCTAATGCTGCGGCCTTCCTCAAGGTATCTCTCAGTCACCATCAACCCTCATGCCATTCCCCATCATTCGACCACTAAACTCCTCCACTACGACCCTCAATTGTTGAATGCTTTCCACGAGCGCTTCATCCTTTCGTATGGAGTCAACCTCCCGTTGATTCACGCTTTCTTCACGCAACATATTTTAGACCTGTAAATAAACGTTAATCACAAAAATCCTCACCAATCGCTCCCTCACATGTTTCTCTCAAGGTGTTTGTCACTCCCCTCGTGTTTAACTCAAGTCTAGGCTCTCTTTTTTTACCCTCAATTAAACTCACACACTCTTGTCTTTTTCCTCTCGTATTCTCTTTTCACAAGCTCTTTATTGGACTCAAAACTTATCTCTCAACCCCCTCACAACAATCAATCAAACTAATCAAACAAGATTAGATCACTGCTAATTTTGTTTCAACAAGTAACAATTTCAAACCAACAAGTACAACTTTCAAAATTCCAATTGAAACGCAAATCACTGCTGATTTTGTTTCAATTCGATCCACTAACAAACGAGTCGCCTTCTTGATTTTTTTTTTGTTCGGCTATATTTTTTTTTTTTTTTTGCCGAATCTATTTTTTTTTCTCTTGCGCACTTTTTTTTGTGCATTTTCTTTCTTTTTTTTATTTTTGAAGAACTTTCTCTTCTTTTTTTTTTTACGAACTCAGATACAATTTAAGATGCTAGGAAAAAAAATTAAAACTAACAGCAAACAACTACGTATGGAAGCACAAAACCAATCAAATTCTTAAATTGGCTAGAACTGAAACCCTAGCTCAATAAATCTCAAATTGCTGAATATAAACAGAAAATTAAAGATAAATAGACCTTGTAGAAGCAAGCTCTGATACCAACTGATGTGAATCGCTGCGGAAAGATCGTTCTACGAAGGTCCAGATGATGCGAATTGCAAACCTCGACCTTCAATCAAACCTATGATTAGCAACCTCGGTATGAACATGACCTGTTGACGAACACGTGTCAACCAAGCAACGTTATAGACGCCACGAGCGAAAGAATTCGCTATCTCGCTTGATAAGTCGAATTGACCGTCACAAGGGAACCTTGATTAGGTCAAGTCCTCAAAAGAACAATAGAAGAGAATTTCTCAATTTTTTCTCAAAGTAAAAATATATCTGTCCCCAAAGAAATTCAGTCAGTCTTATATATAGGCCTTCTAGCCGCCACACAAACCCTAAAATCAACCTTAGAAATATAATGCGTCATATTCTAGAATATTCCTAAACAAAAAGATATATATTTGACTTGGTCAAATATTTGGTGTCCATATAATCAAATTGTGCCAAGATTTCCAAGATTCTTCAAGATTTGATCCAAGGTCATCTCCACGCCGAAAATCACAAACCATGACGCCAACAGCTTGCCTGAATTGCTTGGCCCACGCTCGAGTAATCAAACCAGCGGGAATAGACAATGGGTCTCTAGCACCTCCTCCTCGATATGGCTCGATGTCCACATCAGTTGTTCCCAATGAACATAGCCTTTAGATTGGACAGTGGCCCAATTTAGCTGTAGATGTGGAATCATTAGTAAGAGCATGGCTTAAGACAGCTCTTGACTGAGGGTATGACATCGCTCTTCATCTTTCTTTGGGTATGACATCACTCTTCATCTTTCTCTGTCGGAATTGGCTTTGAAGGAAAGGACTTCTTTATTCTAACATAACTCTTTCCATATGCCAAGAATCTCACTCCTTTCAGAGCTATAAGAGTGCCGCAACCATTCTTTCTGCCCGGTAGCAAAGGAAGTAGCGGCAGTGCTATATAGAACTGCTTTTCTTAAGTAAGGAATTGATAGAGATAATTGACTTAGCTAGTTATAGTCTGTCTCTTGGAACTATCTAGATTCACTCTTAAAATTGTCTAGATGCAGTTGGTCTTCCATGAGTGAGCAAAGCCAAGTCAGTTGCCTTTTCTTCAAAGAGGAAGTGTCAAGTCTCCAGTCGTATGAAAAAGAAGCGATCCAAGCGAAGTGGGAATACCCCGAGAAAGGCGAGACAGAGCAGAGAGTACACTGGGTGAAGCTCCTTTCTCAATCAGTTCAATCTAGATTAGACAGTAGCCCAATACTTTCTAGAATGTTCCTATTCAATTTGTTAGAATAGAGGTGTGGATGATAGCTAGCTCACAATAGCAAGAATAGGACCAAAAATCTAGCTCTTTGAAAGATTAGGGAATTTGAGATCTTTGAAACTCCCAAATTGATTAAGTAAGTAACCACTAAGATTGGTGAAGGCAACATCAATAGTCTTTAGGTTATTTCGTCTATAAATCAAAGCACCATTTTTGGTGTTAGAAATCCTCCCACTAAATTTGTTATCACACCAATTTTGTACTTGCATATTGTAAAAAATGCTTGAGTCTTTCAAAAGTTAGGAAAATTACCACAAAAAAAAAAAAGATCCTAATTCTATTATACTAATGCTATTTCATATGAACTTTTCAATTTAGCCAATTTAATTCTAAATCTTTTGATAATTGGCCAATTATGGGTCTTAAACGCTAACATAGAAGCCATTTGTCTTATGTGACACAGTGGTCGGTGCTGACAATGGTCAGTGTTGAAATAAACAATTCTTAAAGTTTTTATTTATTTTTTTAGTTTTTCTTTTCTTTTTAATTTTTTTTCTTTTTTACATTGTAATTTGTGAGGGTGAGGGCACTGCAAGTCCTCACCAGCCACCAGCAAGGGTTGCAACCCTTACTTATGACCAATGAGGCCACAAAAGCCTCACTCAGATCTAGGTGAGGGCTAGCCCACCCGCGGGAGGCAAGGCTACGAAGGTTTCATCCAAATCTTGGAAAGGGCTTCGTAGCCCTTACCCACAGCCAAGGAGGCCTTTGCGACCTCGCCCAATGGCCAGCAACATTGCCAAGGTGTCAGCAACCCTCGTCGATTGCAATGCAAAAAAAAAAAAAAAAAAAAAAAGGAAAGGAAAGAAATTAAAAATATATATAATTCATAAAAAAAAATTAAAAATTTGAAAAAGTACCTATATCAGCGTTGGTTGTTGCCAACTGTGCCATGAAGGATGGTCAACATTCACATCAGCGATTTCCAGTTAAAATTGATAGAAATGACCACATTAGTAATTTATCAAATAATTTAGACTAAACTGGCCAAATTGAAAAGTTTAAACTACATCCAAATAACAAGTTTAGAACTTTTTCAATAATTATCTCTTTAATAGCTCACCTACCATTTATTCCTAGAGGTGTCAAGGAATCTAAGCCATCGACTATCTTCAAGGATGATATTGGGGATTATGCTTTGGTGATAATTATAACTTAAATCAAGATGTTTGAGTTCGTTGAAGTTTTGAAACCAAGGAGGAATAGATGAATTAATGGAGTTTCAATGCATATTGAGGTGGAAAGTTTTGTGATCTATTTTCAAAGATTTATAGATTTCTCCTTGCAACCTTGTCAGAAATTGCTGCTAACATTCTCGAAGATTGTCAAAAGTTCTAGCTTTCCAATTTAGAAGTAAAATTTCATTGTCGAAAAAGTATGGGCTAGGAAAAGTCGATCGACGATGCTCTTGTTGTCAACATTTATAGTTTCAGTCAAATATGTATGTCTTGTAAGTCTCATGAGTAAATCATGTTAGAACTAGTATTAGCACCTAGAGGGGGGTGAATAGGTGTTTATCGCAATTTTAACAATTCAAATCAAATAAGATGTGAATAATTTAAAGTCAACGATTGCAGCAAATGAAAACAAATAACAATATAAAGGATAAAGGATAGAGAATCAAGACTCCAGTTTATAGTGGTTCGGCTTAGATCAAGCCTACGTCCACTCTCCCGCACGGACAGCCCTTCAGGCTGGATTTCACTAAGAATCAATAAGAGTGATTACAATCTCACGCTCTTGAGTCCACAAAGTGTAGATTACTCTACTACACTTCCTCAAGATCTACAATATGATCTCTCTTTTTGATTACATGTAATGCTCAAAGAATGATATCGCAAAGTGATAGAGGAGATTTCAGACTTTGGAATTTTTCTATCCGCTCCCTTCAACAACTAGAGCATCTCTCTTATATACTTCTTCATGCCTTCATACACCGTTGGCACCTTCCAAAGAAGTTCTTCCAATCAACCCGTTGGACAGAATCAATTAGAGAGATCTCGAGCTCTTTAAGGTAAGTGTTGATAGCCCATCAATCCTGCTCGCCCATACAATCGGGATCTCGGTTTCCATAAGTAGATCCTTCCAAATATAAGTTGCGAAGTCGTCAAAGAATCTAAACATATTCCATATAAAACTTAGATCGTTTAGTGCTGAATCCGGTAGAAAGATATCCATCGGACGTTAGAAGACGGATCGTATAAGATCGGAATAAACGTCGTCCCGGAAACTGTCCTTGTGAGTAGACTTCAAAATATAAGTCTTGAGTCTTGCTAGCTTCGGACTTTAATCTTCGACTTTGTCAATAGAATCTGTAAGTCTTCAGACTTTGATCTTCAGACTTTGATCTTCAGACTTTGTCAATAGAATCTGTAAGTCTTCAGACTAGACTGATAAACTTGTTTTGTCAACTTCAAAATACTTTAAGGGATTTCATCCAACAATCTCCCCCTTTTTGATGGTGACAAAACTTTCCTGCAGATTTGAATATTATCGCCCTGCAATACAACTTTTAAGCAAGCATCATAAAAGATTTAAATAAGATAGTAGAAGTTATCCTGTACACGGATATCCCGTACTCAGACTTTCCCTGTACATAGATCTGCATTCACAGAAACCTCATTAGTCATAAACAGACAGTACTATCAAATTTACGAAGCTTAAAGTATTGCCATAGAGAATACTTTCCAAAAAAAACTGCAAGTTTAAGTCAAAGTCAAGATAGCAAGCAATAAAAGAAAAAGATTGGGTTTGGATATTGGGTTTGGATCAAAATCATCAAAAATCTGCAAGGTCTTCTCCCCTTTTTGTCGGCATTAAAAAATTAAGGAGCTCGAGGAATGCGAACAAGTTGAAAGTCTTCCATAGACTTTACAAACGGTGTCTTCCGGCTTCCTCAAATCTGCCCGTACTTGGGTGAGTGTAGTGCCCTTTGCGGTTTCTTGAATCGCGCCGAACATCTTTAATCTGATCATGCAAAGTGATGAACATTGCATGATTTTCATTCTGCAAGGTCTGAAATTCATATCCCATGGCATAAATTTGACCTTTTAGATCCAAGATGATCTCAAGCAGCCTTCGAAAATCTCCAGAGTTGTCAGTCTGAGTGCTTGTTTCAGCTCGGTCTGACGGTGGAGTCAAGCCAGTAGGAATATCAGAAGGAGGTTCATTGTGTGGAGATGATGCCTCTCCTTCAGGAAACTTTGCAGCATGAATATCCTCGCATCCGGAGGTGATCGACTAACACCTGTTTGATCATCCTCTTCTCGAAAGTCAGCCGAAGAGGTGTGTGTTCGCTTTCTTTATCTCCCCTGTCTCCATGTCTTCCGGTGGAGAAAAGAATTCTTCTTTTGAGGCGATTCCTCAGTTACAGGATGTTGTAAATCCTCCTTTTCTGCTGGAGAATTTGTTCTTTCAGGTTCATCTGCTTTCTCTTCTTTTCTTTCTTCCTTTTCCTCTCGCTCTTCCTTTCTTTCTTCTTTCTTCTCTTTCTCTTTCTCCTCTTTCTCTTTCTCCTCTTTCTCTTTCTCCTCCTCTTTCTTCTCTTCCTTCTCTTCTTCTTTCTTCTCTTCCTCTGCAACTTTATGTTCTGGAACAGTTGGAATAGATGCAGCAAATTGAGAGATTAGAGTAGAGATAGGAATCATATCCTCATCATCTTCATCTTCCGGGATGATTGCCCTTCGCTTCTTGGTGGAACTAGCCACAGCTTCTTTCCCTTTCCTTTTAGCCGCCGATGAGTCAGTCCGAGCTTGGCGGGAGTCTTTTCCTTGAATTTTTCCAGCTTCTTGCTAAGCTCCTTCAAACGCATCTTGGTAATCATCCCCAAACCGATGACCATTTTATCAATGGTCTTCACTTTGTGAAAATGTGAGGAGGTTGAATGTGTAGATGTTTGAAGAGACGAGTGATAAGAGCAGCATAAGGAAGCTTTCCTTTGTCCTTAACCATGCATCTATACATGTGAAAGATGATGGTATGTGGTAAAGAGAAGTTCACACCTATCTTGATGGCAAACATCAACTTCGCTTCGAAATTGAAACATCTTGTCTTGGACGTCGATTTGGGTCTTAGACAGGTTGATTACAATTTTATGCAGCAAAGTATTTGTTGCATTCATTCGAATAAGACAGTCTTCCTTCGCAATTCTGTCCTTTGCTAGCTCAAGAGTAGCGAGAACTTACAGACACACCGATTGGTTGGAAAGCTCTTCTTTCCACACCAAGCACATCAGCCAAAATATCACAATCAATGACATACTCCTTATCTCTCACACTGAAGGTAAAACTGTTTGCATCAATGAAGCTGATATTGGAGTAGAAATAGGCATCAATTCAGAATGTGCTTTGTGTCACGATGCCTGTGCGGGAATTGATAAAGTTGGAGCTTTTCGAATTTCTCTCGCAGATTTATACTCAACAAATCCAGAAAGTCAAAATCAACGCTTCTTGGGTTCATCACCCCACGCTTGGCGGTTTTCATATTTTTTCCCGTGTCCGTCCGGCGGAACAATTCATTCTTCTTCCCTCTTAGGCTCGCAGCCACACCCATCCATGGTTTAAAATGCATGAACATCTTTTCATCATCATCCTTGCCCTCGGGCTGATTCATGCTACTAAACCTAGGGTCACTCGGGAAATTTGCAAACGCTCTTGCAGCCGTTCCCTCGGGCACAACTCCAGGACCTTTCCATCACAAAGTAAGAAAGTGCGTCTCGTTTCTATACCCCTTCTCTTTCGAAACTCATCCACAAAAGTCATAGCAGACCCTTCCTTTAATGCGAGTAGAGTTTATAAACAAAGGCGGGTTTTAGAGTTCTTATTTGGTTCGATGTCTTCATAAACCATTTCATCTTGAGGTCTAGTTGGAGATGACTCGCTTTTGAGACTCGCTCGGAAGGAATGTCGCTTTCCTCGGTGAGATCAAAATGCGTAGGCCCCTCACCGAGCCTTGTGGTCCCTTGTTTGCTATTCGGAAGATTTCCTCGACACGACATTGTGCTTTTCTTTGGAAAGACTTTCTCACTTGTTTCGCAAGAAAGTTGAGAACTTTGAAACAATGAAGTTTGGGAGGAAAAATTGCGGAAGCGTGAAAAGCTTTTGATCTAGGGTTTCGAGTAAAGTGAAAACGAAGGAGAAGAGATGTATAAAAGATAAAAGGCACGGGAATAACCAAGCGTCGTATATTTTGGAAATTTTGAATTTTCCTTTTTAAAAAATAACTGCCTTAATAAAACGATAACCACTTCTTTTGAAAATAATAACCAACTTAAAATTAGACAGATTATCTTACCTTATCAATAAGACAGGTTTAAGTAAAGAAACTTACGGACGTGTCGATTCATATTCTCGATCCTTTGAGTCGATGCTCGTCGGACTTTAGTTACGAGTCGAACTCTAGTATTCTTCAAGAGATAATATATTGAGTCTTGAGCGAATAGACTCAAACAAGCTTTTCTCAAGAGGCTTTGTAAAGATGTACGCAATTGATTCTTTGAGTCTATGAATTGTATCAAGACTTCTTTGTTCTGAACATGATCTCTTATAAAGTGATGTCGGATCTCAATATGTTTTGCTCTTGAATGTAGAATGGGATTCTTTGTAAGATTGATTGCACTGGTGTTGTCACACCTAATTTCTGTGCAAGAGTCTTAAATGCCAAAGTCTTGCAGTTGTTGTTTTATCCATAAGATTTGAGAACAGCAACTTCCAAGAGCAACGTATTCTGCTTCAGCTGTTGAAAGAGCCACAGTACTCTGTTTCCTCGAGAACCAGGGATACTTGTCCTGTTTCCTAGTAATTGACACGTACACTGAAGTGCTTTTTCTTTCAACTCTACAACCTGCAAGATCTGCGTCGAATAGCCAAGAAGTGTAAAGTCTCATTCTTTGGGATACCAAAGACCGATCTTAGCAGTAGTAGCAACATATTTAATAATACGTTTAACAGCACTTAAGTGAGATTCTCTAGGATCGATTGGAATCTAGCACATATGCAAACACTAAATAATATGTCGTCCGGATGCGGTAAGATAAAGAAGTGAGCCAATGATACTCCCGTATAATTTTTGATCAATTTTCTTCCTGCTTCATCTTTGTCTATCTTCAAGGAACTTGACATTGGTATGTCGATCTTCTTGCAATTTTCCAGACCGAACTTTTTAACAAGTTCTTTTGCATATTTCTCTTGATGAATGAATATTCCCTCCTTTAGTTGTTTGACTTGTAGACCAAGGAAAAAGGATAGTTCACCCATCATGCTCATCTCGAATTCATCCTGCATAGACTTAGAAAATTTCTTGCACAAGGTCTCATTAGATGATCCAAATATGATGTCATCTACATAAATCTGAACAAGTAGAAAACTTTTACCTTCCTTTTTAATGAACGAGTAGTGTCTACATTACCTTTAGAAAAGCCACTATGAATTAAGAAATTGCTTAGCCTTTCATACCAAGCTCGAGGAGCTTGTTTTAGTCCATATAAAGCTTTCTTCAGTCCGAATACGAGTCTGGTTTCTTTGAATCTTCAAAACCGGGAGGTTGTTCTACGTAGACCTCTTCTTGAATAATTCCATTCGGGAATGCACTTTTGACATCCATTTGAAACAACCTGAAATTCTTATAGCAAGCAAAAGCAAGTAATAATCGATTGCTTCTAACCTTGCTCTTGGAGCGTAAGTCTCATCGTAGTCAATCCCTTCTTCTTGCGTGTATCCTTTAGCTACGAGTCTTGCTTTGTTTCTCGTTACTTTGCCTTTTCATCAACTTTGTTCCCGAAAACCCATTTAGCTCCAATAAGCGATTTACCTTTTGGTTTGGGAGTTAATTCCCATACGTCATTAATACTGAATTGTCTGAGTTCTTCTTGCATTGCTTCAATCCAGCTTTCATCAGCTAAGGCTTCTTCAATATTTTTGGGTTCTATTTCAGAAATAAGAGCAACAGCACTAGACTCCTCTCGCCTTTTGGATCTTGTTCGAATTCCCTCATTAATATTTCCAATAATGAGTTCTTCAGGATGACTAGACTTGTGCTTCCGATTCTTGTTCGAGTCGATAGATTGTTGATCTTCTTCTTGAGTAGATTCTTCATCGGTAGCTTGTTGTACGATCTTGAATTAGCAACCTGCTTCGGTGGAGTCGGCTTTAACAATTTACGGAGCAGTTTGAATCTTCATCAGATCTGCTGAACTTGTGGAGAGTCTTGAAATTTTACATTCATTGATTCTTCCACGGTCGAGTCTTTTTGTTGAACACTCTAAAGGCTTTGCTTGTTGTAGAGTATCCAAGAAAGAATCCTTCATCTGATTTTCTTCAAACTTACCAACACGATCATTAGCATTTTTTAGAATAAAACATTTGCAACCAAATATTTGAAAATAAGAAACTATTGGTTTCTTCCCTTTAAAAATTTCATAAGGAGTTTTCTCAAGAATTGGTCTTAGAAACACACGGTTTATAATATAGCAAGCGGTTGAAACACGACACGCCCAAAACCTTGAAGAAACTTGATTTCCAATTAAAAGAGTTCTTGCCATTTCTTGTAAAGATCTATTCTTCCTTTCCACAACCCCATTCTGTTACGGTGTATATGGAGAAGAGAATTTATGTTGAAAACCAAATTCATCACACAAGTTAGCAAATTCTTGATTTTCGAACTCACCTCCATGGTCTGTACGAATGCTTGTAATAGTATGACCTTTCTCATTCTGCACCTTTTTAGCAAATTTTGAAAAAAAAAGAGAAAGTCTCTGACTTACTTGAAAGAAAGTAGACCCAAGTAAATCGTGAATAATCATCCACTATTACAGACGAGAACCTTTTACCACCAACGCTTTTCGTTACGGTAGGTCCAAACAAATCCATATGCAAAAGCTGCAATACATGATTAGTGGAAACTTTATTTATAGATTTGTAAGAATTTCTAACTTTGTTTACCCAGTACACATGGTGTACATAGATCAGATTTTGAATAATTCAAAGTAGGCAATCCTCGAACAAGTTTCTTTGTAGAGATCTTGTTGATTTGCTTCATGTTGATATGGCCTAGCTTTTTGTGCCATAGATTTGCTTCATCTTGTACTGATATTAAACATTGTGATCTTTCTTGATTCACATCCGGAAGATAGATATTTCCATGTCTTCGACCGGTAAAAGATTGAGTAAGGTCTTTGCCGATTCCGAGCACGTTTCTTCCCGAAAGTTGATCTTGAAACCAGAATCACACAACGACTTATGCTAAGCAAGTTGTAATTTAGTCCTTCAACTAATGAAACATTATTGATTGACAAGCTCCCAATCTTCACTTTGTTCCTCGACCGGTAATCTTCCCTCTATTGTTACCACCAAAGGAAACTTTTCCTCCGTCTATCTGGATAAGTTTTATGAAGCAGTTTGAATCTCTGTCATATGTCTTGAGCAGCCACTATCAAGATACCATTTTATCTTCTTTTTGATAGTAACTGCAATTAACAAAAATTCAAGCTCTTTTTGGTACCCATACCATCTTGGGTCCGAAGTGTTAGTACAATAGACAGTCTTAGCCCAACTCCTTTTAACAGTCTCCAAACTAAAGGACATTCTTTCTCGAAGTGTTCGAGCTTTTACACTTGGAACATCTTAGAGCTCTTCTACCAACAGGTTTTACAAAGACTTTCTGAAAATGATTTTTGTAAACAGTTCTAGCTGGTCTTTGTTTAATTCTTTCTTTTACCTTTGGAAAATCAATTAGTGGAATAGTTTCGAAGTCATACCAAGACCCAACTTGTCAAAATATGGTCTTTGTATCGAAAGAATCTTGTCCGGTTTTTCAGAACCATTTGAAAATCTCTTTGATATGTTAGTCATATCATTTTTCAAAAGATTATTTTCATTTAAAATATTGTCTGAGTTTTCTTTTACAACAACAACATCTTTTCAAGTTTTTCAACCTTTTCTTTCATAAGTTTATCCTTATGTTTCAAAGTAGAATTTTCCCTTTTTAATTCGGAGATCCTCTTAAGAGAGGTTTTCAGACTAAGACACAATTCATCAATGTATTTAGAAACTTTAACAGGAATTTTCAAGTTACTTACCTCGAGTTCACCGTCCGAGTCCGAATCAAGGTGCAGTCCGAGTCGATCGTGCCATTAAACAAATATTGGCATAATCATTGTCACTATCTTCACATTCGGTATCACTCCAAGTCTCGCCTTGAGTGCCTTCCCGTTTTCTCGGACTTCCCTTTTCTCTTCTTTAACGAGAGGACGGTTAGGTCTGATGTGTCCCTTTTTCTTGCATTCAAAGCAAGTCACTTCTTTATTCGTATCATCTTCCTCTGTTGATCTGTTTTGAAACCTTTGAGAATTTTGTTTCTTCCAATTGAATTTCCTTCCTTTTTTGTTCAGCTTTCTGAATCTCTTTATCATCAATGCCAGTTCTTCATCATCTAGATCTTCTTCAGAATCTTCATATGTCCTGAGATTGGATGTCCCTGATATTCAAGACCATTCACAATTTCAGTAAAGCGACTAAACATGTCAGTAATTGATTCTCCTGATCTCATCTTAAAAACTTCATATTGTCCCAAGAGAATGTTGATCCTTGTTTCTTTCACACGATCGGTTCCTTCATAGGTAATGTGAAGCTGTCCCATACTTCTTTTGCTGTATCACAAGAAGATATTCTATTATATTCAATAGGGGATAAAGCACAATATAAAGAGTAAATAGCTTTGGCGTCGAGAGTCTGTCTTTTGGTAATTTCTTCTTGAGTCAAAAGAATAGGAACAGCGGGTTCTTTTCCTCTCTCTCGAGTCGATTCAGCAACGGGAATAATTCCTTTATCAACAACTTCCCATTCCAAAGGATCTTTCGATCTTAGGAATGCCTTCATCTTATTTTTCCATATGCTGTAATCTTTTCCATCAAAGTATGGAGGTCTGGTATTGCTTTGTCCTTCAACCAACCCCGTAGGCAGCATACTAGCCATAGATCTTTTACTTAGAAGTAAAGACACTTCTTATAAACAAGTACACAAGCTCGATACCAATTGTTAGAACTAGTATTAGCACCTAGAGGGGGTGAATAGGTGTTTATCGCAATTTTAACAATTCAAATCAAATAAGATGTGAATAATTTAAAGTCAACGATTGCAGCAAATGAAAGCAAATAACAATATAAAGGATAAAGGATAGAGAATCAAGACTCCAGTTTATAGTGGTTCGGCTTAGATCAAGCCTACGTCCACTCTCCCGCACGGACAGCCCTTCAGCCGGGATTTCACTAAGAATCAATAAGAGTGATTACAATCTCACGCTCTTGAGTCCACAAAGTGTAGATTACTCTACTACACTTCCTCAAGATCTACAATATGATCTCTCTTTTTGATTACATGTAATGCTCAAAGAATGATATCGCAAAGTGATAGAGGAGATTTCAGACTTTGGAATTTTTCTATCCGCTCCCTTCAACAACTAGAGCATCTCTCTTATATACTTCTTCATGCCTTCATACCGTTGGCACCTTCCAAAGAAGTTCTTCCAATCAACCCGTTGGACAGAATCAATTAGAGAGATCTCGAGCTCTTTAAGGTAAGTGTTGATAGCCCATCAATCCTGCTCGCCCATACAATCGGGATCTCGGTTTCCATAAGTAGATCCTTCCAAATATAAGTTGCGAAGTCGTCAAAGAATCTAAACATATTCCATATAAAACTTAGATCGTTTAGTGCTGAATCCGGTAGAAAGATATCCATCGGACGTTAGAAGACAGATCGTATAAGATCGGAATAAACGTCGTCACAGGAAACTGTCCTTGTGAGTAGACTTCAAAATATAAGTCTTGAGTCTTGCTAGCTTCGGACTTTAATCTTCGGACTTTGTCAATAGAATCTGTAAGTCTTCGGACTTTGATCTTCGAGACTTTGATCTTCGACTTTGTCAATAGAATCTGTAAGTCTTCGGACTAGACGATAAACTTGTTTTGTCAACTTCAAAATACTTTAAGGGATTTCATCCAACAAATCAGTCGTTGGAAGCCTATGAAAGGGCCTTGGAGTCGTCCAAATGCAAAACAACTAGAATACCCGCACAAAAGGTTCACCTGTAATATATAAACTACACAATAAAATTTCCCTTCTTGCTCCCTTTATTCTTTTGCTGTCCCGTTGCAAAAGTTTTGTCCTTTTTGTTATTCTTGCCTATTTGCTGAATCCTTTACCCAACACACTCTTGCACACACTCACCAAAAACCAACTCCGGCTTCCGCAAACTAACAGAAGGAATCTAAGAGAAATGAAATTGACATGTAAAGAGGCCAAGCATCTTCCAAATAACCACCCCCTTAATATTAAAAACTCTAGGGATTAAAGCATATTGATAGCACTTAACCATTCTATGGGGTTAAGGATGGCATAAGACTGATCCAAGTCCTTCAAGATAGAAAATGTCAATAGCCATAGGAGGTTCTCCATTTTTAAAATGGGTCACTCACTACTAAGATCCAAGTAGTGTAAGCTAGAAAGGATACTGAGTTGATGAGGAATATCTCCATAAAAGATTGTAGATGAGAGGTTTAGATACTCCAAATTCTAAAGAGAAGCTAAAGACTCTAGGGTTTTTAGTGTTGTAAAATTGTTGAAGTTAAGGTCTAGATACTTCAAAAACTTATGTTCATTTAGAGCAGACATATCTTAATTCGCAAACTACCGTTCTCAAGGCCATCACAAGAATTACGAAGATCAAACTTCGAAGCATGACCAGTCTTCCCACTACATTCAACCCTTTCTCGCTTGCAACAACCCTCACCAATCTATGACCATAGACGTCTCAAAGGATCGATGAGATCCGACTTGAATATCAGAAAAGCTTCTGTCTCGGCACCAATGCAACTTAAATTCGTTCAGGCTTTGGAATTGATTGAACTCCAAGGCTTGATTGACATGGCGCGCACGAAATAGCCCTCATGACACCTAGTGAGCCAAGAACACTATGCTAGCTTCCTTATATAGTTGTTCCTAACAATTGTATGGTGAATAGTATTCTCATATCATATCATACCACGTCCAGCTTAACTCAGGCATCTAGTCTATTTAGCAAGACACACAAAACACTTTAGGCACAACTAGTTTCAGCCTTCCATGGCCTCATCAAAAGAGAGTCATCAGCTCTTAACTAGTTTGTGCGCAAGAAGTGTATCTCGCCTTCAAAGTTTCATAGAGATATATTATTTCTATTTAGAACTCCTAGCACTAACTGTCCTAATGTCACACCCACCAACCAGTTATATAATCCCCTCTACATCAGTCACTCTTCACTCAATAACTCTAGACTTCACTCACAAGAGTACACGAGTATGAGAAAATCGTTGTGTCACATTAGTCTATGACATCCTCCCCTACTCAATTCCATAATGTCCTCATTGCGGACTGTCATGTCACTTCTCTGCATTGTGGAACCGTCAACACTACTTCCTCAGGACTCACATGAATGGCAACACTCGCCCAACAAAATAGGTCATTATGCTTCCTGCAGCACCTTCTTTCACCAACTAAGCTTCTCCAGATCTCAACAGAACCAATGGAGGTTTCTCCCCTTGAGATTCACCAAATTGGTCTAGGAACGTTTTCCCTATTTGCTAAGGGATTCGGCTCTTTCTATGCCCCAATAGTCTTCCTAGAAACTTATCAAGAGCCATACTTTGTCTTAGCATGTTTGCCCCAGCAATTCACTTCTACCCTCATAGGACCTGGTAGACCAAAGATTTTCTCCAACTCTAACTCACTTATTGGAGGGATCCGCTTTTCTACCATCTGTCACGGGCCAGCAATTCCTTAGCCACAACATAGCCTTTACAGTGTCTGATGAGTAAAAACCACTTGGCTAGCCTTCCTTCTATAGCTGTTCCTAAGAACGATACGGTAAATAACATACTCATACCGGATCGTACCACATTCAGCTTAACTCGAGTATCTAGTTCATTGAGAGAGACATATATAACACTTTAGGCATAATAACTAGTCTTGGCTTGCCATGGCCTCATTAGGAGAGCGGTATAAGCTCCTAACCGGTTTATGCACAGGAGGCGAATCCCACCTTCAGAACTCCATAGAGATATATCATTTCTATTTCAAAACTCCTACCACCAACCGTCCTGATACCACTTTTACAAACCAATTGTATCATCCATGCTATATCACTCACTCTTCACTCGATAACCCCAAGCTCTACTCACAAAGGTATGTGAGTACGTGATAATTCTTGTGTCACACTGATCCTTGACACAAGAGTGTAGGCATAAAGCTAGTGTAGAAGTAGAACACCATCAGTCAAAATGAATGCCATTTCCTCTAATTGCTGTTATTTACAAAAATGCAAAAAAGGAAAGGTTATGATTGCCGCAAGTGCATTGTCTTCTAAACACATGGCAATCGTAGCACAATGTCATGCTTTTTCTGAAGAGTAATCAAGAATATAGGTGCAAATATTTTCTAGACTAGACGGGAATGAATTGGCATCAGTTTTTTGTTTCTATTTCCACCACAAATCATAAGCCACTAACAATTGTCCTTCTTTGATTGCTCGAGTGATCAATCAATAAAAAGATTTTTCTTTTTACATTAATGTAAAATAAAATAGATCTAAATTTATGCTTTGAGAGATGGAATATATTCAAAGATGTGATTAAATTTAGGAAACAAATTTAAATGGTTTTCAGATGAGGGATAGCTTAATTCAATTTTGGAAGGTAAAATATTTAGGGTTAATACCCTGGAAAAACCCCAAACTGGTACACCCGTGACAAATTTACCCCAAACTATTTTTTTGACCACCAAAAACCTTAAACTGGTATACTTTTGACAAATTTACCCCAAACTGGTACACTTGTAACAAATTTACCCTCTGTTAGTTTTTGTTAAATTTACTGTCAAATTATTAAGTTAAATGACACATGACGGTTGAATGGTATACCAATTTGGGATTTTAAGCTTTGTTTGTCACAGTTTAAAATTTTTGTGATTTTTTTGTGATATTAATTCAATTTAACGAACGGTATATTTGTCATAAATTTACCAGTTTTGAGTTCTTGAGATTAAATAAATTAGTTTGGAGGTAAATTTATCATAAATGTACAAGTTTATGATTTTTTATATTCAGTCGGGGTAAATTTGTCACAAGTATACTAGTTTGGGGTTTTTCATGGTCAAAAAAATAGCTTAGGGTAAATTTGTCACAGGTATACCAGTTTTGGGTTTTTCAGGATATTAACTCAAATATTTACGAAATATATTGATAATTAACTAATATATTAGAAAAATCACTCCCATCAGTCCTAAATATGTCAATCCAATTATAAACTTCTTGATTTTGCCAACTTAGTCCTAGACCTGTGTACGAAATTCCAAGATAGTTCTTTCGATCAACTTTTGCTAGGAGTGAGCAATTCTAAAGTTAGTCCTGGTTTTGCTTGGAATCTTAAACCTTTTGTCAGAACTAGTTCCCCAATTTGTGAAACCCGGAACGTGCCTTATCACAAGTTTCAAGATAGATTTCAAAGTCTACTAAGTTCCATATGTTTTCTTAATTGAATTATTGTAGTGAATTATCACATCTAATGAGCAGCATTTGCTGCTACAATTTATTTACCATAACTCTTATTTAGACACACAACAAAAATGAAACATTAACAAAATAAAAGTTTCAATTATAGATATCATTAGAAATGGAAACTCAAACTAATGGTTTCAAATTACACACTCGTCATTGAACATCATGAAGTACTGTAAGATTGCATGCAAACATAGAACAAGAAAAATGCAAAAACTTGTTTCATATTATAGGTTCCAAAAACCTAGAACCTACCCGTCGAAATCAATTCCCCAACTTTTGGAATCTAGAACCTACCTTACATACCATAAAACCATGTCCACCCTAACTTTTGCTGCAAAATCACTAACGCAATAGTCTAGTCTAGGGGTGAATGATTCCAAATTCCATACAGATTTCATATGGAACTTGGAACCTACCCGTTAGAACAAGTTCCTCAATTTTTGGAATCAGAAACTTACCATGTATATCCTAGAAATTGGAACTTACCCTACTACAAATTCCAAGGTCCACTCAAGTCCCACCTATATTATCAATTGAACAATTACAATAAATTGAAACCCTTAATGACCACCACTTGCTAATATAATTTATTGATTGTAAAGACACACACAAAATATTAACGTTAATAAAGTAAAATCCTCAATCAAGAAATGGAAGCTCAAACTAATGCTTTCGGATTATACACTTATCATCGAATAATATGGAATATAGCAAGATCACGCGAAAACGTGAATCAAGAAAAACATTAGAACTTATTCTAGGTTCTAGGTTCTAGATTATAGGTTACAAGTTTTAGATTCCAGGCTCCTCCAATTAAAAACTTGAAACATATCCATTGAAATAGGTTCCTCATTTTTTGGAACCCGAAACCTACTCTATATATCTTGGAACCTAGAATCTACAGGTTCCTATCAATTCGATTCTCAACTTCCAGATTCTACCCTGGAACCATGCTCACCCCCAATCTAGTCATCAATTGTTGTCCTATATGGATACCACCACGTCAGCGATTTCCGGCGAAAATTGACTGGAACGATTACATTGAAATTTCACGCAAAGGTAGTAGACTAAATTGGCTTATATTCATACAATAACTTGAGGACTGATTGGACAATTTCCCCACTATATTACTATACACCCGAGGCAAAGCCCCGGATCTTCGGTGGTTTGACATAGAATGTTGGATCATGTGATGGTATCTCTGAGCCTTTACTACTTTCTCCTTATCTCAAAAAGGCTACTTAGAATGGGTGTTGGGCTTAGGTTGGCTTATTAAACTTTAGAGTTTCATAAAATTTTGAATTGACGCAGAGATGGTGACATCCCAAGTCGTACATGAAATAGGAGAAGTTATCGAGTGATACAAAAATGTCAAAAGCTGTAAAACGATTACCACCTCGAGGGCTCTTCTTAGGGGCTTGGCCCAAAATGGGCCGAGTGTGATCATTTCAAATAATGCCGAGTAGTGCAGTGGTTGAAAGTATTCTGGGTCTCATGGGTTCGAAAGACATCGATGAGGAAGTCAGTGCATAAGCGGAGAGATTGTCGAGTGAAACATGACTGCAACACACACCCAATATGATCGCCAACTTGAGAACTCATTTTAAAAGACTTGACCTACATAGATAGAGTTGGAATGCTCGAAGAGATGAGATACTTATTTGGCTAGCTTGCAATCAATACACCATCCATAGCAATTATTAGACCCGTCAAATGGTGGATTGTCTTACCCAAATAAACCCATTTTGACTCATTTCTAGGCAATGCAAATTTAGTAACTCATACCTAAGTCGTATCCAACACACACACAGTCGGACCCATTACTAAAATACCTCCATTTCTAACCCAATCTATGGAAACTCAAAGCCAAACTAAAGTGAGAGTGTGAAGTGAGTGAGTGTGAGATTGAGTGAAGGTGAGAGAGATTAAAGAGAGTCATAGAAACAATTGGGTCCAACTCATATTGTGTTAAAACCCATTTATGACATATTTACTCAACATAACTAACTCATTTATAACTCACTTAACACCTATATGGGTTAAGAAATTTGTTTATAACCCATTTTGGCAGGTCTAACAATGATACAGTTATTTGGGTCAAAAAAAAACAATGATATAGTTAATCCAATCAAATATTTTAGCTTTTTGAGATTTTTATGCAACAAGATGATGAGTGGACCTTTTTTGACATCACAATAGTCAATTGATCTCTTCTTCGTTGTTATTGCAACTCGTGATAACCATCGAAGAACGTTCTCAGTGTACACCCTCTCACTGCAGTTTCTCTAGGGATGGTCATGTCATCAACAGATTATGTTCATGATTACAACTATCTCAGCTACTCTACTTCGTGACCGTTTACCGTAAAAATCCCTAGTTTTCTCTCCTTTTCTCATCAGTCTCTTTGATGGGTGTTTTCTGAAGTATTTACAAACATTTTGAAGGGAAATGTTTTGGATTTGAATACACTAATTACGCGTAATCTAATTAAAGTACATGTATATTTAAAATCAATATAATGAATGAGCAAATAGATGAATTATGTGGATGGATATCAATATAGACCTTGTGGAGTTGATTTAGTGGTTAGGAAGTGGATTCATATGTAAATTATGCATTCGACATAAATTCGATCTCCCACGTCACCAAGTATATATAATTCAATATTTGATCTATGTAGCCGGGTTTTAACTTACATCTTATTTGACTTATGGGGTTATTGGAGAATTTTGTAGGTTCGGGATGTATTTATCTAATGTGGCTTTTTTGTTATAAAAAATAGATGATGTTCTGAGAGAAATCTACATAACACATGTTGTCAGCATCATATTTTAGTTTAGTTTAAGATCGGGATACGGTGGAAGAATGAAGCTGCCTCTCTCTCTCTCTCTCTCTCTCTCTCTCTCTCTCTCTCTCTCCCGGAAAGTGAGCTTACTCATGATGGCTGGTGATGGCTGCATGCCAAAAGATTTTGAGTTTCAGTGGGCTTGGAACGGCCTTACCTGGCCCACTTGGACTTGCTTTATGGGGCAAGTGGGGGTGAGGCCCACGACACTTTGTGTGCATGCGTACATGCAAAAGACAGCGTGATGATGTAGCTTCCGACAATAGAGCATTTTCGAAGCTAGTGACATGACATATCCTCAACGTTAGATATATGAACATTATTTACTAAACCTAATGGACTTTATTCAAACGTGTTATAAAATAGAGTTCTCCACAAATCACTGACTGCATTCCTCAGTGCAAACTATCAAAAGTAAAGTATCGAGTGTGGTGTCATACTTCACCAGGCAAATAAAACTTGACCGTGAGAAATTTCTTTTATGCGATATATTTCTCGATCCTCTCCCTCCGTCGGTCATTCAGAGTCTTGTCAATCTAAAGTATTAGTTGATATACGTAACTCTAATTATCAAATATATGATGAATGTACCGACTTTTGGAAGCACCTTAATAAAAATAGAGATTCCTCTTCCATTTTTATTTTATGCACTATTGGAGGCTGTAAAGGCTTAGTTTGGGCGCAGTTGATTTGGTATGTGTCTATCATTAATCTTATGAGAAACATGAATTCTTATGAGAAACATGAATTCCAAGTCAAAATATGATCATACATGTAGTAGGGTTGGGATCTTTAGGGTAATGACCTAAGTAACATCGACACTAACATGCGACGCGGCACGACACGCCGATACGTTGTTTCTCGAAAAATAGAGAATTCTGACACGTTATAACACATTATATATTAAATGTATATTTTTACATATATAATAAATTATCATTTTTATGATTATTTCAATCGAGTTAATTTGATTCAAATTCGGAAATAAATAAATAAGAATAAAATAGAATGAATAATATTAACCATCATTTATTAAAATTATTTATTATTTCAATTTGACAAATTCAACTTCATTCCAACAATCTATAAAAGTTGGAGGAAAAAAAAAAAAAACAACTCACATTATAGATTCGTGTGTCAAACGTATCGGAAGAGAAAAGAAAAAAACTTGAGGATGAATTGTGTATCACGGGAAATGAGAGTCAGAAGAAAAAAAAAGGATAAAAAATTTTTTCTTTCTCCATTATTTTTTTATTATTGTTTTTTATTTTTTCACATATATACATTTTGACCTATCATTTATTGAATATTTTTAAAATTGACTTCGCTTGTTGAAATCATATGTCAAAAAATCGTATGTCAAAATTCCAACTTGAATGTCATAAAATATCGGAAAGTTGACTAGGTGCCGGATTTTCCGACATGTGTTAATCAAGTGTTGAAGAGTGTTCAAGAGTATCGGAGAGTGTCAAACACATGTTAGAATATCTGGTACGATACGAAAGTCTTCGAAAAGTGTTAATACTCCTTAGGGAATGACTAGAGGGGGGAGCGGCGTTGATCATTCCTCTACACCCTTTTATTGATTAGGAAAAAAAGCTGCAAACATAATGTGTTCTTATCATGCTGATAGAAATTCGTTTTCATTCACCATCTAACTCTATATGTCAGTATAGGCCTGGTTAAAGGGCCAAGGCGCCCAAGCACTGACAAAGGCGTTCAACCCTCGATATCGAATGCAAGGTGGTGGCGTCGCCCCTTCAAGTTCCAATCCCCCACGCAGTCGACCAAAGCTAGCGCTCTCTCTCTCTCTCTCTCAATTTTCTTCTCTTAAATTTTTTGTTCTTTGATTTGTGGGCCTTTTTTTTTTTTTTTTTTTTTTGTGCTGCCGCGTCTTCTAAAAATAAAGTTTAGCGTCAACAATTTTTGACCAGACGGAGCTAATAAAAGTTTTTAATGGCTTTATAAGTATACAATAATTTAGATCTCGATTGCATTAATTAAAAAGGATTTGATAATATTTTCACAACGAGTATATCTAAGGTCTCCCAAAGGAGGAGAGACTCCAGAAGCAGCGATGGGTAGAGAGAGCGTTGCGGCTTGGCGAGGCTAAAAGAACAGATGGAGGAGGGGTAAGAGGTTCATTAACCAGTTCATTTGTGAGTGCAATGTGCACCCAAAATTTTAAAAAGAGCCAGCAATCGGAGGCCGCGCTCGATTAGGGAAAAAGGAAAACACGACATTCCATGCTAATTTCGATCCTTGCCAAAAACATACTCCAATGGTAATCTTTCCCGCTCCTTTCTCGCAAGAAACACAAACAATTGACGCCCAAATCAAGCGTAACACAACACGCTTGGATCTGTGCGTCGTTCCAATATTAACCAGACCAAAATATTTCCAAAGAGAATGTTCCAAAGACACACACAAAGGCACTTTCCTCTTCACTTGCGTCGGTCACCAGGCTTGTATTCTTCAGCATCCTGAAAATCATAACTAGATGATCTCGCCACCTCATCTTGTCGAGACGACGACGTCGAAGATGGGGAACCAAAGTGCTCTTGACCCAACAAGGTCGAAGTAATGATGGGGAACTCCGCATCACTACTTGAGAGAAGCTGCGCGTACTGAATCAAGTCCGGGTATGCTTCATGAGACGATGCCGTCGTTGTCACTGATGGATTAAACGGCATGGCGTTAATGTTTTGTCCGGATAATGACGATAGATTGCTAGGAGAGTACACGTTCCTAGGGGTGCTAGTACTAGTGTTGCCTTGAACTCGTTCTGGGAAATTGAGCTTGGCCTTGGTGCCTTTGAATCTGAGGGCAGCCTTGTCATAGGCGAGGGCCGCTGCTTCAGCCGTGTCGAACGTGCCAAGCCACACCCGAGCTGCTTTGATCGGGTCTCGTATCTCGGCAGCCCATTTGCCCCACGGCCTTTGCCTCACTCCTCTATAGTGTCTTCTCGTCATCCTGCTATTCTCTTCACAAACATAAGGGAAATCAGACAATGGAGGCCTGTTAATAAGGTTAAGAGCAAGACGTGAGAAAGTGCGATGGAAAAACATACAGAGGAGATAGAGTTAAGTTTATGTGGAGATTACACAGAGTATGCGAGCCACCGACCAAAAGAGGGGAAGATTAAAATTTTCTTTAAAATTGGGCGAGGAAAAGATGAGTCACTTGTCGTCATCTTACATAAATTGACAAAGACATTCGCATCGAAAGCAAAAGGATTTAATTAAATTTGAAGATTCTTATAATTTTTTAAAGGAACATGGGGTTGAGAATGATGACAAGTGTACACTGAAAGAACTAAAAAAAATTGTTAATTTAAAAAATCCTCATTGAGAATGGAAAAAAATGGTGATGGTAAAGATCAATTTCTAAGATTTGTGGGGTGGAGGATGATGACAGGTGTACATTAAAAGGACTGAGAATTGTTATTTTAAAAAATCCTTATCAAAGTACTTTCAAAAATTGTGGGGCTAGATTTTAGAATATCGAAGAAGCATGATCCTTCTTCAAACACCATACAGCTCATAATCCGATCGATGTAAATATTATTTTTCTATCTGCTAACTCATACGAATGAGAAAGAACGTAGACATAGGAGTACGGTAACAGTATTGGACACCTAAGTATAAATCTAACGGAGAGAGAAAAGAATAACAAATTTACATGAGGTTATCTAAATCAAAAGGACACGGACCCACAATTTCCTTTGAAATTCCTAACAACTGATACCTAAATATTAGCTAAACATTTAACGATAAATTGCATAGAAAATTAAGGACCAACTTTAATCCCTAAACAAAAATAGTATAATTAAATTTTATAGCATATAGACATGTCATCTTTAAAATACTAGAGAGATAGATGTAAATTTAACTTCAACATTTTATCCTTTACCATTTGAGATTTAACTAAGGAATTATCGAATACCTCGAGCCCTTTGAAAGCCATACATATGGACATTATGAGTCATTTAGAACCATGTCCAATATTTTCATAATATTTTAGGCTAAGAAAATTTTCTTTTTTCTGGTTTGGCAGGGACATCAACAAGTGCTTCTTTTGCTTAGTTAAAAAGTCAAGATAGATTATTATACATGATGTGATAACACAAAGCACATGAAGCACATTGATATTTTTTATCTCTTTTATAACCTCAATAACCACAATGTCTCTGATTGATTTGCTCTACTAACATGCAATACTATAGCGCATTCAAACTTCAACAAAAATTTGGGTTTTAAAGCAGCAAGTGCGTCACCCTACCAAGCGCAACCACAACTAGGGCGAATGAGTTTAGGTCAAAGACGCAACTTTAAAGAAGCTCCTTCAAGGAGAAGACGACTTGCAGAAGCGTACTGAAGTCTTCATCTGTCAGGCAAAAAAACATATTGGTTGACACATACTGAACCACGTAGTGAACATTAAAAGGCAGCCAATATTGCCCCACCAGAAATTTTTTTGTGTAGATCAAGAATGAGAAGATGGGAACAGAAGAAAAGAGTGAAAAGAGAGCAAGTTCTTTACGGAAAGTAACGAGATGCCTTGCACTTGGACAACACGGATCTTATCTCCTATGCAGCCTCAATCATGTGTGCATACGGATATTTTAATTCATTCGCTAAAATCCCACACTTATCCCCCTTTGTTTTCATTTTCTTTTAAATCCCTCTTGCGAGTTCACATTACACATCAAAAAACCATGAAATAAAGGCCTATGTTTGACTAAAATCTTGCATCACAATTTGATTTAAGAGATTCAACAAGGATAGGACAAAAGAGAAAAGAAACGCGGACATACACACAAAAGAGTGAAGATCTAGATACATCCTATAGCTAAGATCAAAAAAGACAGGAGAGAGAGTCGCTTTAACTCTTGCCTGGTGCACTTGCAAATGCTAAAAGAAGCATATCTAGAAGTCTCTTTTCCGATTTTGGGGAAACCAAAACACAGTTTTGCCTAGTATCAAACCCCAAAATCCACAACAAAGGATCCCCCAGAAAGGAAAATCTTAAAAAAATCATGGAAGCAGAAGTATATATGCTTAAGAAACATGAGGGTTTTTGCGGGATAGTGCAAAAGCAAGAGCACAGAAGGATACTTACCCTGATCTTGAGATGGTTGAGGCGAGTCGAAGACGAGAGTTGTAGTGGTGGATTCAACTGATGAATAAGCTGAGCTGGGACGATTTGTGGTGTTGGTGGTGGTGGTGGTGTCCATGACTTGAGTGAGAGTAGTGACCATGGCCGAGAAGTCGGTCTCGGACCAGGATGACGAGAAACTGCACGGCTCTTCGTCTTGTTCTTCTTCCTCTTCTTCTTTGACCTTCTCTTGCACCGATGCTTCAGGAGGAAGTGACCTCTTTCCATGCCTCCGATGATGATCCACCTTTCGAACACTAGTGTCCTTCAGATTAACAAATGGCTTCTTGAGATGCTTTCTTTTTCGTGTGCCTGTGGCGGGGAGAGAGAGAGAGGGAGGAAGGGAGGGAGAGAGGGAGAGAGTTTGTGAAGAGACTGCTAAACGACTAATATATTGCCTCTCACTCTGTGGCTAGGGTTTTGAGGACGATGAACAAAAAAGGGGGTAAAGGAGTGATAGATCGATCTGAAACTACACATTTTTTTTTTCTTTTCTGTTTGTTCATTTTATGCTCAAAAGAATTATTCGAAGAGCAAGCGGTGGGAAAGTTAGGTCGTAGAAAGTGAGAAATAGGGTTTGAATTGAAACTTTTATTTTATTTTATTCCAACGTTAAGAGAACAATTGACAGTATATTTTGGCACATCATGATTTGAACTAAGAATTTTTAAGTTCCGTATCCCGTCCCCACAATTCTCTCACAATTTCACTTATAAAGATGTTTTGTGAATAACTTAATAATCATTCAAAAGTTATCAGAGAATCAGATTCTCTCAATTTTAAGTGTAAATCTAATCGAATTTGAAAAGAATAATTAATCCGTTTAGGTGATTTTATTTATTAATGCTAAACACGTTACAATCTTTATTCTTTTGTCGCTAGTTATTAATACCTTAAGACTCTGAAAATGTAAGAATATAAGAACGTAAGTATTTATAAAACCTCTATTCTTATAAATTATTCTTAGGTTGATACTAAAAGAGTGCATACTCAATATTTCGTCGTTGACTTCCACCAATATCTTGTTCAATAAATACTGATTTCACTGCAGTGTTTGGGTGGACATGCATAAGCGTGCTGACATAAATGCGAACATTAGTCCATCTATTTGAGTGATGATCTTAAGCGCGCACTTTCTCACATTTGACCTGCATTCAAAATTTTTCTCATAAAGTGCTTCTAACAAGCTTGAATCCAATACCACAAACGTTAGTGTTTTAAAAGGATGGAATTATGAAGCCCTTATGGCGTAGTGGAATCTCCCTTGTATTGCAATATCGAGGGCAAAGATATAATTGGACATTGATATTGTAGGTGGGACGGGTAAAAAATTTTCCATAGAAAAACAGGTCGTTGACACTCTTCAAAATATAAAATGGAATCAAACAAATTGCCAAATTCATGGTTACAAAATAAGGTGATGATAAGAAAATAGAGAGTTGTTGCTCAAAAGGGCAACACTTTTATAAATTCATGGCTTTCAAAATGTGCAAAACATAAAATTTCGAATATCGGGGTAAAAATTTAATATTCCATGACCCGATTTGTAAGTTGCATTTCATACCATTCAACTCCAAGTGCATTCTTTACTCAATTTCTCTTTAGATCGCACGCGTAAGAGAATCTCAATTTCACTTGTCTTACAAACCTTGATTACGATATCATGACTTTATACGCATGTAGTCTACCTTACCTATTAGTTTAAGTTTCGAGGTGCTACAAGACAAAATTAGCCGAATGCATGACAAGTATCGATTAGCATCAATCGAAACTTACCAAGTTGACTAACCAAATTATTTATATCATTCAAAGTTTTACGAGCTTGGTAACATAATGTATAGTAGACCCTATGAAACAAGCCATCGGAAGTCAAAGCGATTCGTTCAATAAGACCCATTAAAGGCATCATATTTCAACTGGGAATTATTTAATTACTCCAAAGGCACCGTTTGTCATCAAGGGTATAAGTCAGGCAGCTATAAATTAGTATATATTTGATGGACTGGATTAAAAGATGAAAATCTTTTTCATGACCTTGGACTTCAATGACAGTATTATAACACCAAGTAGGGTTTTCAATATGAAAATCTTTTTTTATTTCTATATGAAAGGATGCGACAAACGGGGAGAATATCTATTTAATAATTAAAAGATCTCGAGTTACCCCATCTTAATTGTTGTAATTTTCCATAAATGTCTAAGAGATATCGTCTTGTTGTTGTGATTTTTCATCTGTAATTGGCGCAAGAAATGAGAGAGAGAGAGAGAGAGAGAGAGAGAGAGAGAGAGAGGAGATTGTCCACAAAATAAAATGCTTTAAAAAATGAAAACGAAGGTGCCATGTAAAGACAAGCACAACGCCTACTTCCAGAACGCACTATTTAGATATGTGTTTTATTCATGCTCAATGCAAGGAAAATGGTACGAAGGTCGCCAAATAATATAATATATGGATTTTTAGTCCATGCAGAGATCACGATCAGTCATCGAGCCCACATGCAAAAGCATCTCCTCCAGCAAAGATTCGCGATTTATATTTTGTCAGAAATGAGCACGCTTCACATGAATTCTAGACTCTCCCCCATCACCATTTGCATCTCGATGATGAGATACCCATTCCCTAGGCTTCATATATGGTAAGCAATGTCTTCCTAACATTCTATTTTGAGCATCGGATATGACCATCGCTTTAGTCTTTAGTTAGTTGCAAGGGATGATTGCCTTAAAAAAAAAAAAGCTGAGTTTTGCACTCACATATTAAACATCATTGGTCAGATCTTAAAATCTATAATTTGCACCTCATTTGACCTAACAAATTTGGGAAATTTATCCAATAAGTTTACAGATGCCAATTCAGCTCGAAATTTCTCAATTTTACCATTTTTTTTTGTCTCACTACTCTTTTCTATGTACATGTATATGCAATGCTTACAGGGATCGAAACCCTGATCTAATACTCTCTGGCAAGCTGCCACTTCAGTAATTTTAGCACAAATTGACTAGAAATAACTACATTGAAATTTCAAACAAAGATTTCTGATTAAATTAATATCCACACGATAAGTTTAAGACTAGTTAAACAATTTCTCTAGCACATTTACCTCCATACAACACCAGACCCTGCATCTCTCTCTTAGGAAATAGAAGGGCAAGTTTCAGTAGGCAAGTTGGTTTTGTGGCGTGTCTAGTTTGGGAAGAAAAATGGGAAGTTCAAATAAGTGGGAATGTTTGACCAAAAAAATAAAATAAATGGGTATGGGAGGGGACAACTTGGAATGAAGATTGAAATAGCAAAACTCATGGTGCAAATTAAGTTTCAAAAGTCATGATGGCGTTTGACATATGAGTGCAAAACTCATGTTGCTTTCTGCAACTATCCCTTATTGTAATCATTTAGATAAGGTGTGCATCTCTTAGTTATGTTTCGTGAAATGTTAGAATGCATCCTCCTTCAATCAAGCGTGGAAAAAGAAAATACGGCAAGAAAAGAAAATCACTACATGTAAGATCAAATTGTGATACGAAGTTAGTTAATTGGGGCATAAGGGATCTCCAATCAATCATTCTTATCTTCTTTTATCTTCTCTAGTGCTTAAACCATCTAGGATTTTTCCAATCCAAAGTTATTCAATGTTCTAGTTCATGGTACCGTCAACCTGTATTCGGTTAAACCATGTTTGATGACAAAGCAAGAACACCGAATAGGATCCAACTATTATATCTCAAATTACATCCGGTCTACTAAACTTAGCCTCAAAGCACCTCATAAACTGGTAAGCACAATTGGTGAGGTTTAAACATGTCTCCATTAGCTCCTGAGCAAGAAATTTCCCAACGCAATCAACTTCGCCAACCTAGCGGGTTGAGAGTATCTGGCTAGTTGTAAATAGCCCCACCCCAGGACTATGGGACAAAGGGTTATCCCGGACCTACACTGAGTTATTGATGGTGATTTTTTTAGTTGTGATATATGGGAATATGGGAATATAGGAACATGAGTAGGATACTCAAAACTACTGTTTTTAAGAAAGTACGAAGAAGAGTGCGCGCGCACTTATGCCGAAAAATCATCATCGAGGAATTGAAAGGGGCGTTCTTCACATGTGGGAAGGATGTCCCTTTCCTCATTGGGCATTTAAAGAATGATCATTCCAATAAATCCAAAAAACATGGACGTCAAAAACCTCATGAATCATATAAAACGTGAGGCAGAGTGAATGACTTGGGATATGGAGTTGTTTGCACTTGGTATCACGAGAATTGAATTTATGCCGTGCGTCTAATCCCGACAAAAAGCGGACTCTTCAATTCAGTGTATCCTATCCAAAGTTGTGAATCAGTAGTAGACCAGGTCATTTAATTACAAACGTATTTATTTCATTTGATAAAACACTCATATAAAGTAATATATTGACCACAAAAAAAAAAACACTCATTCCACCTTGTTCTGTTAGGTATCATGACATCACTGTATAATCAATATAAAAAATAAACATGGTCATAACTTCCTGCTGATAGTAATAAAGAGAAAAAATTATCAAAAAAATTATAAATTTATTGCACTTTTATCAATTTAATCCTAAACATTTCAATTTAGTCCATCCGGGTTATTTTGACTTGAAATCGCTAACATAGAGGCCAACCGTCTTACATGGCACTACTAACGTTGATGTGGACAAATTTATTGAATTTTTATTTCTTTTTTATTTTTTTTTATTTTTTTTTCTTTTCTTTTTCTTTTTTTTTTATCACTATAATCTGCAAGCTCCAGCAACGCCCGCAACCCCTGCTCGACGTCAGCCTCATCTGTGGCTAGCAAGGCTGGCTTTGCCTACATCTAGGCAAGGAGGCCTCACTTGCTGCCACAATGGTTTGGCAACGCCACCTTCACCTACAATCGGCAAAGCCATGGCAAGGCCAACCTCACTCGCATCTACAACCCTTGTCAGCATCAACAACAGCTTTGTGGCCCTCACCAACTACAATGAAAGGAAAAAAACAAAAAACAAAAGAAATGAAGGGAAATAGAAGAAAATAAACTTAATATAAAAAAAAAAATTCAAAGAAAATTTTTAAAAAAAAAATATCTACCTTGGCATTGACTGTACAACGTAAGTTGGTCAGTATCCACATCATCAATTTCCAGCCAAATTGGCCAGATATACTATATTGATAACTTGTCAAAAGATTTAAGACTAAATTACGTAAACTAAAAAGTTTATGACGGAAATGGTACAAATACAATAGGTTTAAATTTTTTTTTTGTAATTTTCTGCTATAAGCATGGTCATATTTCTCGCAAACATGTTTAGTCCGTTGTGATTCATAAATTTGTCTTTTATTTCACTATAAAACGATCGCTCTCACCATAGTGATGTACCTAAGAGGGAAAAAACAATACTGTGGACTTTCCAATTCACGGGTGAAAAGGGTGGAGCCAGATGATCGGCAATAACGACCCCCTCCACGCGTTCTAACGAGGGTGGCCCCCCTAACAACGGTACCTCTTATAGGTGTTCAAAACCACTTTGTACCACTCGTGACCAGAAAAATTCGAGGTCCCAGAGCCCGTCGTCGTGCAATTAGGAAAGTGTGTGCTGGAACGGAATTGGACGAGCGAATTTCGTCTGGTTGGCTGAACCTGGCTGCTTGCTGTATACTTTCAGAAACGAAGAAAGTGAGAGAGAGAACGTCATCCAACACTTCAAACTTCATAGCGACTGATGATTTGTAGATGCGATCAGACCAAAATTCTAAACATGTCGGTAAAAATTGACATTCATGCACTGGGTCCGCATCGAGCCCTCTCTCTCTCTCTCTCTCTCTCTCTCTCTATGTGGTGTGTGGGTTTTGTCCAAATCCCCGAAATCATGCGGGATTTGGATCGGTTTGACTATGACCGTGGCCACGCCTTAATTCTGCGAATTGGTCTGCGATTGGATGGACACGCTCTTTAAGTCTCTGGTTGCTTGCACGTGATCGTATTTGACCGATCTTGTCTTCGTCCCCACCAGAAAAGAAAGGATGAGTTCGTTAACATCCAGTCGAGCGAAAACACTTGATATAATATTTGAGTTCACATGGTTAATCCATACGTTTCGGATGCGTTCATTTTGAATTTTTTTTAGGAAGTATACTTTAGATGAAAGTCTCAAATCTTTGCCGATGGGCTCAGGCTGCTGGCAAGCCAAATCTAGGTAAATCTAGCATCAGCCAACGACCACTTTGCTTGGGTCACGGGACCTTAGGCGAGGCTGGCCTCAACCAAACTTGGCTTGCCGACCGCTAGCCAACCGCTCATTGGCGACATCACATAAGACGAGAGCATTTATGGAACTATAAAAGTGTGGCAACGGCAAAATTGAAAAACAGAAAAATGTAATAGCATTCCCGAAATGTTCGAGGTCCCAAACACTTTTGAAGCTACCTTGGACTAAATGTTTAGAGGCCTTTAAAAAATTTATCAGATGGCATTTGCATTTGTCCAAATATTTTAGAGTCCCAAAAGAACTTTTGTTAAGTGTTACCAAGGCACGGTCCCCTAGAAGATTTGGTTTGCGAGCAAGAGCACGCTTTGCGACTTGCGTCTTGTCCGTTCATGAACCCACATGCATGAGCATGTGCCTAGGACAGGGCTTGTGCCTATGGACAGAACGCACGTACATGACCCACGCACACGACTTTTGTCAAGGAGAACGTTTGGCCTTGATGTAACTCCTTTTGTTGTGTTGCAGTTTCTGTGCTCTGCCATTCTAGGCCAATCTGGTCGCAATTGGCGTTTGATGAACGATCTCTTCAGAGCAGAGTATCTCTAGCAGGATCTATATTCTCTCGATCTAGAACAAATCGATCATCTAATCCAGATCGTCACGTATCATCATGGCAATGTAAACAATGGTGACATCTTGACAGGCAAGTCGAGTTGTTAAATTAGAAAATTTTTGCTACTGTAAATGGTACTTCGCGAGTGCTATTGTTGTGTGGATTTTGTAAATGTGATCTTTGATTTGAAGGTAAATTTGGCTTTTTCATGTTACATAACGAGCTGGGATGGATAAAATGGGGAGAAGAACCAAAAATGTCTTTAACCTATTACATTTATATCAATTTAGTCATAAATTTTTCAATTAAATCAATTTAGTGTTAAACATTTTCACGTCATTACTATTTCAATCCATCCGCCCAATTTAGTCTAGAAATCGTTATTGTGGACGTCGGCCATCCTATATGATACGGCTAACACTAATATGTACATTTTTTATAATTTTATTTTTTTGAATTTTTTTATTAGTTTTTTTCTTTTCTTTTTTTCTTTAGTTATCTTTTCCTCATTTTCCTCTATTTTTTCCCACTATAGCCCATGAGATCAATGTAGCTCGCTAGCGACAGGTGAAGGTAGCCACGGCCTCACCAATCACAGACAAGGCTGCCTTCACTCGCGGCTGACTAGGTCATGGCGAAGTTGGCATCATCAAAATCTGCGCAAAGCAGCCTCATTAATGGCCACATGGGCCTCGCCCACATCTGGGCAAGGGCGGCGACACTCATCTACAGATAGCTAGCTCCAACGACACTTGTTGGCCATAATGAGGAAAGAAAAGAGAAGAAGGAGAAGAAAAGAAAAGAAAAGAATAACAAAAAATTCAAAAAAATATTAAAAATCATAAAATAAGATGTCCATGCCAGCACTAACCATTTTTAAATAGTCAGTGTCTACATCATAAATTTTAGAGCTAAATTATTATCAATATGAAAAGGTTTATAATTAAATTGGTTCAATTGAAAAGTTTATTATTGATCTAGTACAAGAACGATAAATTTAGAATTTTTTTGGGTACTTTTCCCTAATAAACTAATGTCGATATTGTTTTTTGTAGTCACAAAGAAACAAGCCGACTTGACCGCGGATTATCTTGACAAACAAGGACGATGACAACCGACGAAAGGGACAGGTACATCTTGCAAGGAGGAATCTAACTTGCAAAGAGAAATAAATGAGGAATAAAAAGAAAACAAGAAGATGTCAAAGCCTACTCAATGCATTGCTTGATACATCAACTTCGTAGACCCGGCCACTACTAAAGAAAGGAACAGAGCGTCACTGCTCCAGAGCAGAGGAAGGCGTGGATTCATGCGCAATTGAAAACGTTGGTGCAATACCACAAGCATAAGGACCCGTTAAATGATCATTTCAGAATAAAAATGACAATTTACGGGAGGAAAATACGCTCCAATCGCGAGTGAACCTGTCTGTTTCCTCGAACCACGCTTCCCCCCACGACAAAACAAAAAGACAATGATTAAATAGACAAATAAAGACAAACTTGTCGTTTCCCTTTCCGAGGAAGAGCGAGGTGGTGCAATTATTAGAAGCCTCTACGGACCACGTTCTCCCTAACTCGCGCGCACTTGATGTCGGACTCGGACGCCCGGGGTTCCGGCGAGGTGTCGGCGACTTTTGAAACCACTTTCATAGACACGACCGATGCAGATTGCATTTCAAATTTCAATCCGCCTCAACTCCGTTTGAGACAACATTGGCCAGACGGCAAACCCTGTTCACCCCAACCACCACGAAGCAAATGCCATGTGCGAAGCATGATCCAACTGGTTTCGTTGTCGCAAAACTCGGATCACAACTCGACATGATATGCTCAGACAGGCGTGTCAAGACAACCTTAAACATGTCGACATCGAAGCGACAGTTTGACATGCTAAACATTGATTCCGATGCTTTTAACCCGAGACCACACGAATGAATAAGGCTAATTTTCCGCATGCTAAGGCGAATTGCTAGTGCTAAACCTATATCCTCATTTGACTTCACCCCATTTCGGTGACGCTAAGATGAGTGATGGATCGTAGACTCTGAGCCAATGGTCGCACTCTAAAAGTTCACGAGCGGCAGAGGAGGAAAGAAAATCCTCTAGAAACAATATGTACATCAATCTCTCGGGGGAGACAAAAAAAAAGAGTAAACCAACGAGCGCAAACATGACTAGATACGAGAATACTTTATTCGTGTGATAGAAAACCACGTCGATTATCGAGTCTGTCCCTAGAGAGAATCACCAGCAAACTACGGAACCGGTTTGGAAGCCCAAGGAAGCTCCAAATCCTCGCGTTCGGAAGCTGCCTGTCTGAGCTCTGCACAGAGAAAACTGGTTTCAGCAATTTTGGTCCAGTTACGGACGGCCTACCAGCTCCAAATGCATCTAAATTCGAAAGGTCTTCTCCATATGAGTTAAGTTGATTTGCCAGCTATTATGGGGAAAACATATTCTAAGTATCGACTACGAGAAGACATCAAATATATCAGAATGGACGCATTGATCACAAGAGTTACATTCTTTCGAGAGGAACATGAGGACCATGTGACCAAAAATTTAAAAGCAGACTATAACCAAAACAAAGGCTAAGGGGAAATACCATGCTAAAGAAGAAGGACCACCACTTCATTGCCCAATCAGCGGTAAGCGGAAGCAACTCCCAGAAAAGAATGAAGAGAAGAAACTGAAAGATTTGCCTCGCGTAGAGCAACGGTTTCATGTGTTGTTCTAGCAAGAGGAACAGCATCTGCTTGGGTAGGACCATCATGAGAAGCTATATTATAATGTGGTTGGCAGGATGACTGCAACTCCTCGTATGCATAAGAAGCTGCCTGCGACGGTATGACAGAGCTAAAGCAAAATGACAATGCTATCAGAATTCAGAAACTTCTTAAATTTTTTAAGCTTCCCAGTCAACATCAATTAATTGACATGAAAATTAAAATGAGTAAACAGAGTCTTCACAAATGTAATGAAAGTTCATCGCCAAACACGGATCCTAGGTACTTCAATAGTTTGTGCCTTCCACGAACGGGTTCTTCTATGAACTAAACCTGAGTATCCATTGTGCAAAAACCTATTAAAACCAAAAAAGAAAAAGAGAACAAGGAACTTCAAGAAAAGGAAAAGTTTTAATTGATTACAAAATTGCAACATGTACCTAGTTATCAATGTTTATTCTTTTCCTTTCTTTTCTATTAATAAATAGATTTCTTGGTAACACAGAAACCGCATTAAAAAATGGGATTACCTCTCGCGTCATCCCCTGGATCCCTCTTATTTTAGTATTTAGACTGAGTCCTATTATTGGGCCACAAGGTAGTATACACAAAAGAAATAACAGCAGTAACCAGTCTAAACAGAAATAACCCTTCATAGATTAGGTTAAACAAAGATGACAAAAGAACATCTTGGAAAAAAGTTGATCAACGTGAATCTGCTCACAAGAAAGCCCTGGTCAGCCTATGCAACTCGACAAAATGTCAGAAGATCTATCACTAGCACAAGCAAGATACCAAATTTGGAATTTTATATAATCTCCAGACCAACAAGAAACCTTCAAAGATCATCCCACAGTGAAAGCTCCTCCTATTTGCGAGAGATAACCCCATAAGATCCCCCGCTAACACAGCTGCAGACACATAGCAATGCATTTTTCTTCACTATCCAGCCATTCAAACTAGCCTGCCTTTGGCTGTCAGTCCACATAGCCATGTGCTTGCTATTTCCAGCTAGTTCACTTTTCAGATAAGACCCAACTCATCTGATGTGAGGACCTCAACACTAGAAAACTTTAATAATCATGGGTTGTCAACAGTGAATCAATTAGCACTACAAGATAGTAATTAATACTAGACACTAATACAGTAGATCTCCTATTGCCCAAGCAGGGTTCTTTATGTGAATACAAGTTTTAGAGAACATAAATGCGCAGTACCTTCTACATGGATCGTCCACAGAATATTGTGGTTCTTCAGGGAAGTATGGCTGATGAACTTCTGAAGAAATTTGTGAGCCTCCTTCAGGAAGAAGAGAAACTTGCCGAACATAGTAATCAGTCTCCATAACCGGTTCTATCTGTCCCGTATGAGTTTCCGATCCATATCGTTCATACCATGCTTGTAGAATGGAGCCTTCATATTGCTGCCTAGGAATGGCCAGGGAATTTGGGTGCTGCCTCTGGGGTAGATACAAGTCCCCTGGAGGAGGAAACCCTGCCGCTGGCTCCAAATAATTTTTCTCCAGAGCATAAGCTGGTCGAGCAGACCGAATTGTTCCATAGGGGAAGGCAACAGAAGAAGGTGGTATCACATCTATTGGTCTAAACAATGATAGTAGAGACCTCACCTACAGCAAAGATAAAGCCCATGAGAATCTTCTCAGCCCAGATATTCCTTTTGTTGCCAATAAAGTGAATGACATCTACCTGGTTTCTATTGAGCTCCTGGCGAAACTTAGAACGGCTAACATAATTATCCTCGATTGCTCTCTTGAAAACACTCTCAGGAATAGGTAAACACTCTCTGTAGATCCTAAACTTCACCTACATTGAGGATAGGAGCGAAACAACCATCAATAAAAACAATCTTTCTGAAGGCACTAGGATCATAAGATATCCATCAAAGCAAGAAAAATATTGTTAAAACTGACTCCAAAAGTAAGATATATTAGCTGAAATCCTAAATCAATGAAAAACCCATAAAATGACAAAGGCAGCTCTTTCATCTCACTCATATTCAGTGCAACTGGCTGTCTCCAAGCTCAAACAGAATTTTACTGTAGTGACCAAGAAAGAAATTAAATATTGAAATACAATCCAGATGAAACCAAGTATTCATAACATATGCAAAATGGACAATCATCGGAGACTCTTGCATTTCTTTCTCCAGACTACAGAACAAATTAATGTAGACAAGCTCCTCCATGCCACAGCTGTCAGACTCAACACTATTTCTGCCACAACTAGGGGTGAGCAGCGGTCTAGGGTCGACCCTGGACCAACCCTAGACCGGCTCAACCCTGCTGGTCCTAGTCCGGTTCCCAAGGGGACTGGGTCGGTCCTCGGTCTTGAAATTTCAGGACCAATACTGTGCGGGTTGGTCCTCGATTCTAAGAGTTTTGGGTCGGTCCAACCCTGGACCAACCCTGTATATATATTATATTACATTATATTATTTATAATTCTTTTATATATTCAGACCTAAGTAAAATGTCTGTTATAAAACCTAAGAGTTATGGTAAGATGTTCTATCAATAGCACTAATAGTAATTTCAAATTAAAACTTTTGTTAAGTATTAATTATGTGTCGTTTGTTTTGTTTTCCGGTGTTTAGAAGTTCAAGTGAATTAACAAGATGTAAAGTAGAAAGTTTACTAATGAATTTCAGCTGCACTTTACTTTTCAATTTGTGTCAAATAGTAGAAAGTTTTTGAAGAGTAGAGTAGTACTGCAATTGCTACGGTGATTTGCTAGTCAAGTGGTGTGAAACTCATTTTTTTGTTGAGTGGACTCTACATGATCAAATGCAGGAAAAAGCTTTTGCATATGGTGTTATGAATATTAAAGATAGATTATTACAATAACTTTCCATCTTATCCCATATCTCGATGAACGATTAGCAGGTACGAAATTTCTATTATTGTGTCATCTTAAATTTGCTGAATATATATTGGTATTTATAGTTTAGTTGCACAATGCCGCATTATCGACGGATGCGTAATTTGAATTTGTAGGTTTGCTTTTTTAGGAAGTATAAAAAATAAGACAAAAAAAATTATCGATCAGTCCCGGGTTGACCCTGGAACCGGACCGAACCCATTGGGTCGGTCCGGTCCTTGGTCCTAAACTCAATAGGGTTGGTCCTCGGTCCTAAAAATTGAGGACCGACACTGTACGGGTTGGTCCTAAGGTTAGGGGGTGGCCCGAACCAACCCGGACCATGCTCACCCCTAGCTACAACCATCAAGCAACAAATCATGCTCTTCACAATCCCACAATAACCATAAATTAGAAAGCTTTTCTCTGTCAATGCACGAAGACTTAAGCAATGATAGACCTTTTCTCTTTCTGACTGAAAAAAGAATTCGTTAAATAGGTATCGAGGAGTAGCACCCTTATATGATTTCACTTAAAAGAGAGAATCCATTAAGTCAAGTAAAGAGTTTAATGATGTAACTTGAATACTTTTGGCTAGGAATGTAACTTGAGCTTTTACAAGCATAAGTTATAAAAAATTTAAGTCAAGATTCTTGTTTGTTCTATCTTGAATTCTCTTATCTTAGTAGTTCCCTTCCTTAAATTTTGCACCAAATAATCAACATTTCTACATTCCAGTTCGTATTATTGCAATACCAGCATTTGATTACTAAACTTCAGTGACGTGGTTGAAAGATTCATGTTATGTCAACTCCTAAGTAGAGATGATATATCCTTTACTGTAAATAAACATATAAGGATGTACAACCCACCACCACTGGGCATGGCAATGACGATTTGAGTCAAGATCAACTTCTGTCATTGGCGACATGGAGGTTTCAAAAAACCAACACATCTTAAGCCACCTCCCTTAGTGGCCAGCTGTCACACAAAACTATGCATCCCTACAGATCCATACCAGTTGACATTGACATTAACTGTGAGTTACATGTCCATGGTTCAAATAGCCATAGCCAAGAATGGTCTCGGTTTAAATTAAAAAAATCATTGACCAAAGCCACCACCAGCATTTATATTTCACGCTTCTTTACTTTGTTATTCTTCTTTGTACTTCGTAGTTCTTGTGTTGAGGTCTCCACTCATTCGATTAAAAGGTAGAAAATCAAGACATCATTCTTTTTCATAGTCTATACTCTATAGACGACATTATACATTGTCATGGCAAGACCAACGTCAAAGATCATCCACGTCAGCACTTGACACCAAAAGACCATTATTTACTTTTGAAAATAATATTTATCCACATTAAATAAAAGATGAACCTGAAAATGATAAATAAAAGCATATAAAAGAAAACAGTAAAATCAATCCATGCACACACTAAACATAAGATACCTTTTAGCCACCACCCACCTCTACGAATTGCAACATGCTCAGTTAAATGACTTTCCAACTAAGCAAAACCTAGACAACAATGAGGTGTCAAGGTTGCAAGACTAGTTTGGGTACCCTTTAGAAAACCCTATTAGCCTTGGCCATATAGTTGGTGATTACTCCAAACCCGACTATCATACTAATATAGTACCTTCATTATACTAGATTATTCAGATAATTAATTTATCTATCCTTGTATTGCTATAATGATTTCTTCAAAATACTCAAAAAAAGCAACTAGACCATCCGGGCAGTATGAAGTTCTCATGGGCTCAACACAGACAGGTTTGGGACAAGTTCAGGTCATAATCAGAACTAATTGGATTTGAAATGGGCTCAGCAATTCCTAACTCACCTCCCTCCAACCAATACCTCACCACCCAACTCCCAAAATAAACCATGAAAAATTAAAAGTAGATAAAGAAAAAATGGAAAATGTCTAACTTCGCCACTTTTTCACAAATAAGCATGTGAAACAAAAGCTCGCAGAGGATAAGAGCCAGAGGTGGTACTGGAGTCCAGCAAGCCAAAAGAGTGCATTTGTTCAATAAACACCAGAGACAAAATCACTTTCAATCATAGAAGGGCCAAGTTGCATGCTTAAATCATCAACCGATACTCCAGCGCACTACATTCAACACAATGCTAACTTTCAAGATGCAATAAATAGATTATCTTAAAAGTTCCTTGATACCTGCGAACGAAATTTCTGGTCAAATGCCATGGGCTCTATGTCCAAGTCTCCCCCAGATGTCGCCTCATATATTCCATAGAGAAGTTTTAAGTCAAAATCAAACAAGAATAGTTTTGCACCTGGCTTGACTTTCTTCACAACTTTCAATTGTCCCACAGGCAGCCCGAAAACACGATATCGATAACATTCCGGCTTCGTTTTCCCACTACACAAAAATATAAACCCCGCATCCCTCTCACTATCCTTTTCCACTTTCTCCTCCTCATGTGTCGGAGATGGGGTTGGTTCAACAGTAGGACCGCCCTCAAATGCCATGACGCTAGCCATTACTGGACGAGTCTCCAAAACACTGATGGGATTAGGAGGAGGCCCACCATCAAGTGCAGAAGTCGCTATCATCTTGGAATGTGTCTTCAAAGTGCCCTTCCCTATCTTGGAATGTGTCTTCAAAGTGCCCTTCCCTATCTTCTTGCCTTTCATCTTTGCTGTGGAGAAACTGCAGCAACCATAAAGTAGATAGTATTTGCAAGTTTCGCACCCAAACCAATCTATAAACACAAAAGACATTTAATTTTGTAGTGCTAACCTAATAATCATGGATGTTGTAAACATATTCTCTTCTTCAATTTCACACTTTCTTAAAATTTTGACACATCAAATTCCGATCAAATTTCCAGTACGCAGAACCAAAGTGCTCACATAGGAATCTTGTAACTTACGATGAAAGAAATTGAACTAGATTGAACTGCAATTCCCCAAAAAGAATTCAATAGACATTTCAGATGCATAATCGAATTGACACATTCCCCTAGCAGTCCAAGGATGTAATACCTTTAAAAAAAAAGAGTTTAGTAGCTTCAAAATAAAGGCCAACAGAAAAGCAAGATTACTTGGTTAGAGAATCAAAGGATAAGCTGTGACCACAGGGTAAAGGTAAATGGAGTTTTAAAAGTAGATTTCCTCGAAATGATTTGCTCACTTTTATCTAATTATCAAACACCTACCCAAAGATTATGTCTACATCCAATTTTAACATGTTTTCAAGAAATGACCATATTTTCAGTCAGCGTCAATTAAAGAGGTCAACCGTAGTCAACCAACGACACAGCTACGTATCAGAGAAGTCCTAATCACCATTGGAGTGGACCTGGTGGCTGTCATGAACCAAATACAGCACAAGTAGACCTGCTCTTCTATAATCCAGGGCATGTTACTTGTCCGAAATCTTATCACAGCCCTTGACAACTTACCTCCATTGCAACACTTCTCATGGTCTCATTGTTTAATCACGGCATTAAGGTATCTTCCAATACCTTAATTTCTTATTTCCGTCAATTGCCTCCAGATCACATCCATAAAATGTTATCCATGTAATGGTAGTCATATCAATCATCCAAGGCCTTTTACTCTTTCATTTAATTACTGCCACAGCTTACATCTAGCCTCTTGGTCCAAGAACCTCAAGATCATTAGTCGTGTACAAATAAGGTCACTTATATCTTCTCCAATAAAGCACCATTATTCCAAAATCGGCCATCAAGCCCCTGGGGCTCAAAGAAAGCCTAAATATAAGTTCTTGAGATATATGCTAGCATGGTCAAGCATGAATGGTATGTAGGTATGTCAAAACAAGTGTTGATGACTCAAAGTTAAGTTCAAATTGGCCCAACTGTAGAAAGTTTCACACTATAGGACTTATCAAGGTATGCTCCAAAGCTGAATAATCAATGTCAAACTTTGATACAGTACTTTGGCCCCTTCAATTAAAATATCATGCCAAAGCATCAAGGGGACCACAGTGAGCAAGCAAGGAGCACGTAGTAAACAGGTAGTATAGGCATCACTCCCCACCACAAGACTTCTTGATACTATCAGAAAAGCTAATCTCAACTTTTGCTTTCCGATTCTAGGATCTTCAGGAGATTTTTCACATTGCCACCAGTTGTTAAACCACATATTGCAAGCAAGATGAACACAACATAGCACCAAAATAGGACTCTATTCAGCCATTCTCAAAGCCAGCCTAACACAACTTAGAGCTGGATTCTCATGCTCGCATCACCTAAATGAGAAATCAAGCCGAATCCTTTCAAAAAGGCGTTCGCTGAAATATGCACAGAACCGGTAGAACTGATCCAAGTAGGAAACCTGAAATACATCATTCAGAACAACAACGAGTTCGTCTACCAGACTCATCAAGCAGCACATTGTCCAAATTTGCACCAATAAACCTCGTAGAGCATGAAAAAACATCACGCTAATGGCCGATAGCACAGAAATTCGACATACAAACCATGGATATCCATTTGTCACAGCTGCAAAGAACGACGCTAAGGGTGCATTTCATTCAGTATTTTGAAAGCCTGCTAGGGAAGTGTAAAGGCCCTCAATCTAAAAGAGTTGAGGAAATGCAAATTGTGTTAGGTAAAAAAATTTCTGTAAAGCAACTTTGGGTGAAGTAGCACTCAGTAAAGAAAAATTTTGCAAAGGGCTCCTCTAATTTTTCTTTTTTTATTAAAAAGATATCACATTGTCGCCTGGACAGTCACGCAACCTCAGGCGGCCATTACGTGGGTCGTGCGACCTTGTTGGCCCCTCGCCAGTCAAATCTACCCACGTCAGCCCTTGCCAGCCGCTCTCACAAAGATGATGAACAGTAGCAACAATGGGGGCAAAGCTGAAGAATTAGTGAGGGTAATTTTAAAAGAAAAAAAAGCTATTTAACCCTAGTTTTAGCATTCTGCACATACTACTTTAAAGGACTAGTCCTAGGATTTTGCAGCATTTCCAAGGCAAAGCTACTTGAGGCTTGCCAAACACCCTAACATTTCCACGAAAGCTTTGGCGGCCGAAAGCCCCGAAAAAGCCGAACCAAACGCAACCAAGTCGCGGCCTTTAGTTTCCCTCCAAAATCGGCAACCAAAAACCGGAAGGAAGTAAAAAAAAACAATAGAAAAGAGCAACCGCGTCTACAGCGGAAAATTCAGCAAGCAAGCGTCGCCTTCGCCGATCAACCGCATGCAAAAACGGCTGGCCGCGGCGAGCCGCGAGGGAGGAGGCGCTGATCAGGAGCGGAGACGCGAGGGAAACGTTACCTCGCAATGACGAGCTTCTCGAGGCGCGAAAATGGCGGAACGACGGTCGATCGATCGATCGATCGGAAGCGAAGCGGACTCGTCGATCCGGAGGGGCCGAGAGCGAACGGGCTGCGTCGACTGATCGCGGAGTGGCGTGGCGGATAATTGAACGAGCGAGGAACGGTCACTCCGATTTGTCCGTTGGATGCGAGCGGGCTCTCGCGGGCCATGCGGACCGCGGGCTTTTCCCCGAACGGTACCCCGAACTAAGCCCGAAATTAAATAATAATTATAATAATAAAAGAGAAAAAGATAAATCCAATAAAATTCTGAGAACTTGTGATGAAAATGCAATCAAATCTGATCTCAGGATCCACTTATTTAAAGGGAAAACTATTTCCGGAAAAAAAAAAAAATGACTTTGCAATGCGCGATGTCGAATGAAATCTTTTTCCAGCAAAAAGAAAATCATTTTTCTTAAATCACTGAATAAATGAAGATTAAGTATTTTTCTTGTCCGACCAAAAAAAAAAAAACACTATTTTCTTGAAAATGATATTCATCAAAAATATTTTCATTTATCGTGAAATTTTTAATAAAACAATGCACCTTTAAATTGTTCAATTTGTGCATTTGATTTCTAAAACTTGTTACGAATGTATAATCGGTACTTTTGTTAACTTCATCAGATTGAAATGACAAAATATGCATTCGGGACTTTTTTTATTTTTATTATAGAATAATTAATATGAAATTACTTGTAAAATAGGAAATTTCCTATTGAGAAATGAAGTTTGAGGATCTTAACTTTTTGATAGGGTTCAACCTTTGATCCGGATAGATATATGAGGTGGGTAGGCGATTCAGATCGTTTAGCAATTTACTTTTTCAACATGTTTCTTGTTGTTTTTCCTTACTCTTAAAATCACAATTATTTTTCTTTTCCGTTGATATTTTAATGTTAATTTAAGATTCTATCGTAGTCGATAAAAGTAAAATTTTGAAAGAGTGTTAGCTCATCGCTCGGGCATTTGTTCTAGATGTTTTTATTTTATTTAATATAACTTTCGAGAAAAATCTCATGGAAAATAAAAAATTGCTAGGAAAAAAAAAATTATTAGAACACGTTCCCATTATTTCTCTTGTTGCAAGATCTTTGAGAGGCAAAAACTTCAAGAAAGATAACTCATCCCCGGGATATCTTTTTTGTTTTTATTTCACATAACTTACTATTGTTATTCAAAATCATCCCTTCTCATTAGTTCAAAATTGGACTCTAAAATGCTCACTTGGATAAACCTAGCATGCATGCCACATTTTTGTCTACACACATGGCGCTGACGTGAGTATTATAATTCATTATAAAAATATAATACATTTTTTTATAAAAATATAATACATTAAAAAAATGAAAATTGGGAGGAAAGGATTATTGCAGCGACAAATCACGATTAGCGAGTGTGCCACAGCAGCCACGACTCCCGATCTCGGTTGTTTATAGAGCTGGCAATCAATCAATTTGGTTTGCATTTCAAATGAAATCCAATCCGATCCAAAAAGATTTAAACAACAGCAATTTAGACGAAGTCAATTACCTGAATCATTATGATCCTGTCAAAAATTCAGCTGTTTTAGTCGGTTCAGTTGGTGTTTTCGATTCACATTTTGTTTGCCTTCTTTTTTGCCAAATCCTTTTGCCTTTCAAAGATTATGGGCCCGTTTGGTTCGGTTTTGGAGAAATGCCCTTGGGAGAATGCAAATACCTTTGGTAGAATGGGGTTTCCCGAAATGCTACACCGTTTGGTAAATTATAGCATTGAAATGTTACTTAGCATAAATACGGTTCGGCAAAAATCACATTTGTAATTGGCTGTTTTTTATTTTTATTTTTTTTAATCTAAAAGTTAAATCCGTCGGACGACTAAACACCGGCCAACCGCCGGACGGCCAGCACCGTCGTCTACAGTCGCAAAGGCCAAATCTGGCCGCCGGAGGGCCAAATCTGGCGGCCTGAGGCCTGATTCATGCGAGCCGAAGGAGTCGAAGCGCAGAAATAGGGAGTCGATGCGGTGCTGCTCGCGCTCGTCGAAGCGGATGGATCTGCCGCAGAAGAGGAACTCGTCAACAGTGGAGGCGAAGGCGGCGGCGAGGCCGGTGGAGAACTCGAAGTCGGGGGCGTCCCAGAACAGCGGGGCAGGAGGGCCATTGGGTTAGTCGAGGAGGGGGGGGGGTGAAGGCCAGATCTGGCCGTGATGTTCCACTCACCAGGCTCCGCACATGCTCGTCCTTAACCGAAAGCTTTTCAGTCCGTGACAAATATTATGAAAGCAGGTTTCCTACCGTATAGGCAAATTTCGAGAAAAAGAGAAATTTCCATTGGTTTGCCAAAATAGGGAGAAGCCTAGTAGGCGAAAGAAAGCCCTAATAATTTGCTCGAGATGCCACAGTTGTGAGGGAGAGTATAAGTGGCTGGAGATTGCAAACAGTTTCAATTGGGAAGGCAACCGATGGAGTGGAGTGACTTGTCCTGTTGGGGGCGAGCATTTGCTTCACGTAAGTATCAAGGCAGTGAAGACAATGGTTGAAGAACACAAGGAACAAATAGCCCGCAAGGGGAGCGTGAAATTGTAAAGTTATCACTGCTATTTAGTTTGATTTTCATCCTTTCTGCCCTTAGATCTATTGGATTTGTCTCCGGATATGCTCTTCTCCTGTTTTAGTCACACCCCTGCTCAAGAACACCTGATCCATTTTTTAATGTTCTCGAGTGTCGACGGGTCGATTCGGGTCTTTCGTTCATTGACCTGAAACCCAAACCCGTTCCGGTTTGGCTCTCGATAATTTAGGTCTGTTCGACACCCCCTAGTGGTCGCAGTGCTCGAATCTCAGCTCCGAGATCTGAAACCGGAGCGTCCGCAAGCCAGTCAAGCATAGGATGACCACAGCCGGTGGTGAACACAGTGGTTGTGGTCACCTAAAACTCCCAAGCACACCAGATCAAGCAAAAGCGCACGCCATGTAACATCGAAGGAACTCCACGTTTAAAGAGAACGAGAAAAAGAGATGAATACACCGATAGAAGACAATTTAACGAAGTGGTTCTCATAAATATGCGAGTATATATAATCATCCCATCATCGCTTCAAAATTTCTAAAACTAGAAAGGGAAACAGGAGGAGAAAGGAAAAAGACAAAAAAAAAGAAAAAAGAAGAAGCTCTCCCTGACCGGTTTCACCTCACAACAGGTACAGGGGGCTCTAGGACTAAGGATACAGAGCAGGACAAAACGAGAATGTCCAAAAAAGAATGTATAGCGGAGGAAGCCTCCACGGGCTGCAGGGCTGCAGCGGAAGTCTCTTGACTGCGCCATGCCGCACTGTCAAGATCGTCCAAAATTTCAGAGCTACAAAAAAAATGCTCCTTCGCCACCAGGAACTTCGCAAAAAATCCAAGAAAAAAAAACCGGAAAATTGCTCAGCGCTAAGCTAAGCGTCACTTCTCTAACTTTCGAAGAGGCTTCCGGATGAAGAAAAAAAAAAGGGTTTTTTGAGTTTCTCTCTATTCGGTTCTATCTCTTTTCCCGAGAAGTCCAGATAATTAGAGGGTCAAAGCGATGAGTTACTCGGCTGTGAGTTAGTACACGCAAAAGGGCAGCTTCCTTAGTCTAAATCCTTGGCAGAACTTGCGGTTGGGTCTAATCCAATGGATGAATCTTCGCCGTCTGCCATGCTTGGGAAGCTTCCCATGTTGTTCTCTTCAAGGATGTTGCCGCGCATTTTCCCGGGTCTTGTCCGGACATTAACCCCCATCGGAAAAGGAACCTGTAAATCCAAGTTGTCAGCTGCGTGAGGCTACTTCCGGTTTTGCCATATATATCACCTCACTGGTGTTCCATCATATCCAACTTATTTCCTTTGTGGGTCAATAAATAAGTAAGACATTGCTACAAAGATTCTGGCATATGAGGCTGGAGAAAATAGGCTTTTGTTAAGTGACCACAGACATACCTGATCACCAGCATTCGGTCCCTCAGTATTGAAAAGAATAGGACGACATCTTTTGTCCTCATTCATCAAGCTCGAATTTTGGAAATGTGCGATGAGTGCGGCTTTTCCTTGTATACGAGCATATGCAAGAGATGCTACTTTTTCACTGTTGAATTTTTCCCATTTCTTCCCATTGAATGCCTATTGAAAGTGGAATCATGTTTGAGGTCTGATCAAGCCATAATCTTTAAATGCCCCATTCAGCTGCATTTTGAACCAATTACGACATACCTTATAGAATGGAATTATTTGGATAGGCTCGGTCATGTTGATGAAAGCATACCCGACATTGCATTTGTTCTGCAGCAAACATGAAAGTCAAACAACTACAGTAAATAGGAGTTTAAAGTGAAAAACCCATATCGACTCCTCCCTTTCTCCAACCTAATGCCTCAAGCCCACAACACTCACTTCAGGAAAGAAATGCACTTGCCTTAAAATCTATTGGCAGATAAATGAAGTCGTAAGTTCCTCGATGTCGTTCATCAATTGCAGCCAAAAGCATTTTGGAAGTATACCTGTGTTTAACAGTAACAGTAACTTCAGACTAACTTGAGTACATAAAGAGAAATCAGTGCTCCTATCAAATACTAATGATTCTCTTATTGATGCTTCAAAAAGGACAACGAGGTCAAAACCAACAAATAAGCCTTTACCAAGGAAACATATAAATGATAAATCGTCATCAATCCACCCTGCGAAACCATAAATGACCAGGCACAAATACATAGTAACAAAATTTGAACTTTCTCCTTTTCTATACTAGTAGGGCACAATTTATCGTGCCACAGCTGAATCAAATCTTCAATATGAATAGTAAATCATATCCTACCACTAGACCAACAGATCTAACCATGTTTATCCTTCTCTGCACAGTAGCTTCTAAGTCATGATATATACAGAGGAATAACAAGGATTTTTCCCCCTTTAGGTATCGGGCCAAAAGGAATTAGTAGGAAGAAATGCCAAGGACTGTTATTTGTAAAAGCATATGCTTCTGAAGGATACATTGGTCAATATTAAACAGAACAAAAGTTGATGAGTATTCTTTCGGATGTCAAATTACGTACTTGTTAGGAATGTTCTTAATCATCAAAGTTGTCCTGTTATCTTCTCCTCGCATAATCCGGTCAATGTCAAGTTCATACTGCTTCTTGTTGTCCACCTGACTAGAAGCACCATCATTTCTTCGATTTCTAGTACGCTCATTGGAAGGATCAAATGGAGTTACAACAGGCATCATGTGGCCTCTCCCAGGAAACATAATTCCCTGCTGATGATGTGATTGGAGTCCCACATTTCTAGGGGCCATTGGCAAGTCCACAGAGTTCCTGCCAGCTTGCTGAATGATGTTATGAGGAACAAAATCCACAGAATGTGGCCCTCCACCAGAAATTCGCATATTTCCAAGGGACACATGATGAAAACTGGAAGCCTTGGGTGATTCTCCTATATATGGTTGGTGCCGGTCCCAAATAGAAGGATTAATGGCTGGAGCAGACCCAACACTATGATTATTCATGGGCAAAACTGTGTTGAGCATTTGAGATGGTGCTCCAGGGAGTCCATGTAGTCTTGGCAGAGGAAGAGCATTACTGATTCCACCGATAAAAGATGGAGAGTTTGGCCACAAGAGGTTTGGAGGTTGAGGAGAACATGAATTGCTCCATGTGCGATGATGTCCAGCAAGAGGTTGGTTCCCATTAAGAGCGGCTCCAAAGACTGAGAAAGAGAGCTCACATAATTAAATCCGAAAGAAGACCCAAAAAGATAGTCAGTTAGCAGTACAAAAGATCCTCCTACACATCTAAAGGAGAATAAATGAAACTAGCTCACCCTTAAGTTAGAACTTGAAGAGGCCGTTGGTTACATACATACTTTGCACCGCACTACATCTAAAAGGAAAAACAGCCAAAATACAGATCCTTTTGTCCGCTTAACCCATGAAACAACTTCAAAAGGATCTTCCATTTAAAACTACTAAAAGAACAGTGGCAATCAAGACTCAAACGTTTGGGATTTCTAGATTTCTGGTTTGGCCAGAAACGACTCAGAAAAGAGAGCCTACTCGAGAAATATTATCCAAAATAGCAAATGTGCCCTTTTGTTTTTTCCTACTGACAGCCTGCTCGACATCTATTTGCAAGAAATAAATTCAATGCTTACTAGTTGCATGCAGATCTGCTAATGAGAACACACACAGCATTCTAGAAAATCATACTTACCACCTTCATTAAGTCCCAGTGAGTGTCCTTCTGAACCTACTCTGCACAATTGCCTGGGATCCACTCTTTCAGGTGGTATCTGGTTGAAGTTAGCCCCCATGATATTGGGAGAATTACAGGGAATGCCATTTGCAAGGCCATCATGATATTCTGGAAGAGAATGAGGATGAATGCCAGGTGCTGGTCGAATATCAAATGCCAGTTGTCCTTTGGTATAACCAGATTCAGTAATACCAGAATAATTTCCAACTGAACCAACCCTCATCAAAGAAGGCAAGCTGCTAGGAACACTAGAAGATATCCCCTGATGAAATGCAGCTTCTAGAAATGGGGATCCCACAGAGTGCATGCCCAAACTAGTTCCATTATCCATGCCGTTAGATGTGATTGTGCCCAGAGGTGGTCCTGTTAATAATGCTCTGTGAGAGAACTGCCTGCTTATTAATTTAAAACAGTGAATGAAATTCCAGCATCTACACACCAGATATTCTAACAGTGGAGTTATTTGTGGGGCTGTTCTGCTGCATGAAAAGATCAATCTCATCTTGCTCCAAGTCCTGTGGCAGCTGTTGCATACTGCAGCATAAACAGATTGATGAAAAGTCAGTAACAGATCAACAGATAGAGTTCCTCTCTTTATACATCTCAAGCCAAGGTTAGAAATATACTCAGCAAAGGTTAGTCAAATCAAAGTGTACATAAGTCTTTGCATGATCAGATGTGTCCAAAATTGCAAACTTGCTTCAGAGACAGTACTTTCTCAATTTAATAACCAATATAAGTTAGGATATCACCCTTAGCAGAAAAACTTTTGAGTATGATTAATCCAAGCCCCAGGCCACAGAAGGTACAAGGGTACAAGATTACTGTTAAGGTTGTCAAGTTTAAAGAATCGCACCGTCTTGCACCACCAGGACGACTTGGCTCAACTTTAATCTGTTTTCCAGCAATATCACTCCTGTTCAATGCACGCAGAGCAGCCTCTGCAGCTCTAACATCATAAAATTCAACAAACTTATGATTACTTCGGAGTGGAGTCTCGCGAATCTGCAACAGAATTACAAGTATGCAAGTCAATTCACTTTGTTGCAATTCCATGAAGAAAGACACGTTACAACCCATAGAATTTCTGACCTCTTTGACTTCTCCGTAGACACCAAATATGTGGCGGAGTTCATCATTTGAAACAGAAGAGTCAAGGTTAAATACCACAAGAGTCCCCTGGTTAATATCTTTTTCTGATGGATTGTCCTGATAAATGGGGAAAGAACAAAACATGAGGGTCGTGCTAGATAATTTAAGCACATGACAAAATGACAAAGAAATTAATTCTAACCATAAAGTGAAATCTCCATCTAAAACAACAAGAACTGCACGTCAACAAGGACAAAACAAGACAGATTACCTTCGGAATCGAGTAATGAATGTCTAGTTTTCTACGCCTTAGAGGTTTGTTCTGGAGTGCTTTCATGGCAGTTCGGGCTGCTCTGATGTCATAGTAAGATATCATCACAAAGCCCCGATGTTTGCATGCTGTATAAAGAGTGCGAATAGCTCCATATTGCTGCATCATGAACACAGTGGGTCATAAACTGGCCAACATAGGAAAAATGTCAAAACTAATTCCATATTGCCGCACATTGACGATGTGAATGGATCATGTCCAAGAACCTGCAAATAAAGTTAAGAAAACCAAAAAGAGCAAAACCTCAAAAAGAGCCCGTAGCTCGGCATCTTCAACATTGCTATTTATGTTCCTGACAAACAGTGTCCTAGAGGGGTGTTCCCCATGAGGGTGCTCCCCTGCAATTGAAGCATTATTTCCTGATGGAGAGACTCCGCCAGTAAATTCAAACTTCTTCTGTCCTGCAGATAAAACATCATCTTCCAGATCCATTCCCCCGACACTACTAAAGAAGTCCAAGTCCTCTGCATCATCCCCAGCCTTAGGCTGCGCAAGAAAGTCAAGTCCATCCGTCACTCCAGAAAGAAGGTCATCATCATCAGGGAGTAGGTTTCCTATTGTCTGTGCTTCAATTTCTTCCAAGGATTCAAGTACTTCCTCTTCTTCATAGTGGACAGCGTCAATTGAATGGCCATACACTGCGGTATTTGATGTTAGTTTCACTGCACCAAGAAGATGCAAAACCAATGAGATAAACAGAAGCACCACAAGCCAACTTGAAAGAACGAGCTAGCAGTATCATAAAGAACTGCCATGCAACAGAAAATTAAACATCAAAGAAGTTAGAGACAGAATATTAAATAGAGTAGTTTCATAGGAGGAACTTGAACATAATTGAGGAAATGAAAAGAGAGAGGGCCTACTTTTCCTGCTAAATAACTCCGACAATGAGCTTGAGAATAGACTGTTCTCAGACCAAGCACCCATCACATTAATTCTGTTACTTTCCATAAGGTGTGGAGCTAGCTTTCCATTCAAACTAGTTTTCGATCCTGGAGCATAGTCTGCAGTTCCCAACAAAGCCGAAGACTGAGTAAAGTGTCCGTCTCTTGCAGTAGCCTTTGCATCTAAGCTAACATTAACATTCTCTTCTCGCATTGGGAAAGGCTCAAGAAGATCAGCAGACATTGTTGCTGGCAATTCCATTCGTGAAAGCTTGGACAGGGTTGAAGAAGTGAAGAACTTTCCACCTACTGTTCCTGACGTTAAGAGAAAAAGCTACTCTCAGAAATGTCAAAATTAATTCGTCAAGATTTGATTCCTCTGAGAATATGTCAATGAAAACCAGCAGTGACGAGGAAAGTAAATCGAATCTAAGCTATACTAATATGGAACTCTTTCCCATTCAAATAATCCATGACTCCATTTACCGCTTGAGTTATAATGGCCTTAGCAACACAAAAGGAAGAAATGAAAAATTATTCCTATTATAAATGAGAAGGCGTTAAACCAAATATGAAAGAATCCAACAAAGGAATGCGCAATGGCCACCCGATGCACAATGAATGCAAACTGAGTTTTCTTGAAAAGCTTACTACTACCAATGATAACTTTATGCTGTTTGCAAAACAATGTCTCCCAGCATACGATTACACTGGAATCCATCAACTTATACAAATTGAAGAAAGTCACTGCTACCTTAGAATCCAAAAAACTTTATCCCCCTATCCAACATAACATGTAGGTCGCTGTTTTTTTTTTTTTTCAATTTATTTATTTATAATTATGTAGGTCGCACTTTTTTGATGATATTGTATGAAAGTCTGATGATTGTTTCATTATTTACGATTCTTCAATATTGCTTTTATCATTCAAATCCCAAATTAACGGTTATTTGGGATTTGAATGATAAAAGCAATATTGAAGAAGCATCAATAAGGAAACAATCATCAGACTTTCATAGAACATCATCAATGCAAATCCCTTATGTCTCACAATAAATTTCAAAAGATGGCGTGTCACGGGATCCTCAATCTAATCTGGCATGCCAAGAATACTGGCCCCAGTACCACTTTAGGTCCCTTATCTAGCTCCAACTAGCAAACCAAAGCAACCTGACGCCTTAGGAACAACGTTACATTCCTATACATTTTCTTACCAAAGGTTGGAGTTGTCCAAACTCTAAGATCCTTATTGCGGCTGTATATGCCTGTATCACAACAGACACCCCACCTTAAAGATGCTCAGGGAATGGAATCCTCGTCCTGAGCTTCTAAGTATAAGTTCCATTGACAATGTTTGCAAATGCTAGAAGGTTGAGTTAAAGTTAGGTGAAAAATACTATTGACTCCTCCCCCCGATCATCAGACGCATTCACAGATCGAAATTCAAGAATAGAACATGAAAAAGGATGCACTTTTCCCCTCAACTGAACTGTTTTTCCCAGCCTTTGTTCTTGATACATGAACTCAGTTAGGCTTGATCCACAGCAGAATTTTGCCGATCAGCCAATTTTACATAGGTTGAGAATACATTCGTACAGTTCATGGTTATAGAGCATACGGCCACTAAGGTAGAATGGCCATCTTGAATTGGCAATCACTTCCTAACTTTGCTAACTGTCTAGACCACATTGGAGACAAAATGACTAGAAAGATATGAAACATTAAAGCTAACCCTTTAGTCAACCTGTGACAAGAAGAATCATTGGACTCAAACTACCATGCAGGTTCCGCGAGGATTAGACATGCGGTATCACCCTTTGGCCTTCAGAGTTTTCATTGGCCAAACGCTGGCTTGCTTAGATTCCCAGTTCAGGACACAGCTCATATTAATACATATACTCTGTGCATGTTTCTTGATACTAAAATACTAAAAGATAAAGATTGGAGTGAAGTAGACTGGAATGACACCCAAAGCCGTATCTGCCACTGGGTCCTATTAAGACTTTAGAGGTTGCAGATAGGCTAAGACACATCACTCAACTGCCTTCCCATCCGGTGAAGAATCACTGGAACAGTTAGTCCACTTAATCATATACGGTCACTTTCACATCTGGATTCACTTTTTCTTCTTCTGAATTCACACAGAAGTAAGGGACAAAAGAGAAAATCATCCTAGTTGACATAGAAACTCTGGAAATTCTACTGTATACATAATGTGTCGTGATTAGGATAGGGATTGAGCATTACCATTCAAAAGCAATTCACCTATTTTATATATGACCCTATTACATGGAACTTATGCAAAAACAATCAGAATCCATCAAGGTGATATTTGAAATCTAAACACCTAGGGGCCATCAATCACATTCCATCTAAACTTGCGGTAAAGTTAACAAGAAACCTGATTAATAAAGTCAAGCAAAAAAGATTCCTTACAAACAGTTTGCCATCAATTTCTAATTTGTTTTTCCCCGCTATTCTGAGACTTGCCCTTAGGGAACTTCTAATTTTATTAGTAATTTGTAGGCACCAATAGTGATAGAAATTGTGGTTCAACCAGTGAGGACAAACTACTCTTGAGCAAAGTTCAACCAGCATCTGAACGAGAATGCACCAGATTGCCATCTTATCCATTATATTCATAGAGTCGTAGCACATTCTGCATGAATATAATGCAGGACAATCCTTCAAAGCAATATTGGGGCAATTTTGTGCTTCCTTGGGGCAAAAAGATGGGGGATAACCAACCACGTGAACACACATATATATTGCAAGTATACTTTCACTTGGCATGATTCAAAAGTAATAAATTAGTTCTCCATGAAATACATGCCACAGTGAAGCAGAGAGAAGATTTAGGAACTTCCCCATCACATGTTCATATTGGCAGCAGTGGTGTTGTTACACCATGAAGCGTAGGAAGCAAATACAAAGGGAAAGTGCAGTAAGTACTGCTAAAAATACAGCACTTTCGACCCAACAGACAAGAAAAGGTACAGTGCCACATGGTGATGCTATTCATAAAAGTAACAACGACTTGCCACTTACCATTTTGATCAGGCATAGCCTCTGACTTCCAAAACCCAACCTGCCTCTGTAAAGTATGAGATGAAGTCAGGCGACTAGAATGGATAACGAAACAAAAGGATGAACTTCAAATATGCAATTCTAGCCAAATCCTCCCATGTGACCACAACTGTGCAGTTAAACCAAATAGGAAAATGAGCAAAGGCATAATTTCCCAATACCTCACTGGGGAAATGGACATCTTCAGGAGTGCGGTATGCTGAGGATAAACCCTTCAGGTCCATCATCGGAGACGGCATGATCGAACCCTCGAGCTAGAAACTCCCTGACTGTTCTTCAACGAAACAGCATGAAAGGACTCCTGGTTGCACAGAAAACCTGGAAAGAAAAAACCCAGACTTACTCTCCCGCAGAATTTTACAAGCATAAACGAGACCATCAAACAGAATATGTAGGCTCGAAAAAAAATCTCCAGCTTGAATCAGCAAAAGAGCTTGCATATAACCACGCACTAATGACGAGGAAGACAGGGAGAATCATTCGCGGGCAGACAGCATAAAGACACAGAAAGAATTCTCGTAATAATTCGCCCAAGCTAATTCCACTGACAATTATGCCGAATTAATTACAGAACCCCGCATCCATCGACGTTCACGAAGCAAAGACCGCAGAGCCAACACGCAAAGCAACTAGCAGAAACGGCAACGCCACCACCACAACCAAAAACATAAAAGAACAAAAAACGCACATTTCAAAACTGCATAATCAGCTCAAATTCGAAAGCGGCACACCAAAATCAGCACACAATTCCACCGAATTCAGCTGCCGGAGCCCCGAACGAGCGTAAAAAACCGAACTTTCGGCCTCGACCCCGGACCAACCGCACGGGGGAAGAGCCCGACTGGCCGACGAAGGCGAAATGCGACGTAGCAACCGCGACTAGAACAGCTCCAACGAGGAACCTTAAGAAAAAACCCACCTTTCTCTCGCAGGCGAAGGCGAATTTCCGCAGCGACAGAGAGAGGGAGAGAGGGGCGGAGAGGGAAGAATTTAAACAGCGAAGCAGGAGGAGAGAGAGAGAGAGAGAAGATGGAATGAATTACGGCATAAGGCAAGGGAGGACGAGGCCGAGACAGCAAGGGATCGCCTCAGGGAACCTGTGCCTTGCAGGATCCTCCTCCGGAAGAAAGTCCCCTTAATAAACTTCGATTCCTGTTCTTCCCTGCATTGCACGTCAACTCCCCGATTTTCAAAATTCTCCGAGACGCGGCAGCCGCGTCGTCGCCACCGTCACCTCCTCCTCCTCCTCCTCCTTCCTTCCTTCCTTCCTTCTTCTGTCTCCTCCCCTGCCTCGCGGCGGCGGTCGGAGGCCGCGGCGTCCTCCGGCGAAGTTCCGGTCGCTCGCCCGAAAGACAGAAGGACAGCAAGCGAGCGAGAGAGAGAGAGAATCGCCGATGTTTTTTTTTTTTTTTTTTTCCCCTCCTTCTCTCTCTCTTTTCTTTGGAGGCGTGCGTGCGGGCGTGCGTGTCGTGGAGAGAGAGAGAGAGAGTTTACGGAGAAACGACTTTGACGGTTGTTGAAGCGGAGGGCGAGCCGCCGTTAAGGCGGGGGGTGCTTGGGCGCGCTAACGGCGTCAATGCGGGGTCAGTTGTCGTTGTGCGGTGTTGAATTGCGTGGCAAAGCGAAAGAGAGCCTCTCTCTCTCTCTCTCTCTCTCTCTCTCTCTACGGGATGAAGTGTTGTACGATGATTAGCGAGCTTTAACATCTCTCTCTCTCTCTGTCTTAAAGCCAAGTCGGTTAATTAATAAAGGTTTATCTCCTTTTCCTTTTTTCTTTTTTCTTTTTTCTTTTTTCCTCTTTTGCGTTGTTTGGAGTCGAGATTACCAAATTACCCTCTTTGAAAATGATTGAGATTACCAAAAATCGAGAAAGATAAAAGAGGGTTTTGCACAGCATTTATCCATAATCAGTACACGCGATTCGAAAGGTGTCTCCCGGAAAATTTACTTTACCACCGGAAATTATTTTTCTCGTCTTTCGACCTTTGAATCGTTTGAGAAAAATAGTTAACTGAAATTACGTTTTTGATTTATCTTACGTTTGAGCTTGGGGAAAATCGCCTCTTTTTTAAAATGATTTTACGTGAGAGGAGGACTCTCTCTCTCGTCTTTTTTTTTTTTTTTTGGACAACAAAAAGGGGTCAAAGGTTTGGTACGGCTACGTGGAGCTCTGCCGTTGGTCGGGTCGCCGAGAGTCTTTTGCATGTTGTGGCGGAGAAGGAAAAGGGAAGATAAAAAAAAATAAAAAATAAAAAAGCGGGTGCGATTCGTCGACGCTTGTTTGTCGCTAGCGGGAGCGTGTGCACGCGCGTGCGGCGACGGAACGCGCACGAGGCGACGCGAGTGGTAATGATGCGGTGCGCTCGAGTCCACGGACTCTCGGGGGACGCGTGGGCCCCAGAGGCAGGTCTCCGGAGACGCTCCCCATCCAGGTGTCCATATCGGTGGCGGGATTTCACGTAGGTCGGGTAAATCACAATCGTTGATTTCGAAAGTCTCGAACCATAGAATTCTCGCCATTTAATGGCTAGGATTTGTGGCCCACGGTGAATCAGGTAGACTCGGCTGAATGATGAATTTTAATTGTGTAGATCTCATATGATTTTATTATCGGGATTACAATCGATCTATGGATTTAAATTCAAGGATAATTACTTCTCGAAATTGCGAGTCGTGCCATATCTGATCGCACTGCTACGTTAGGAAAAACTTGCAAGTATTTGACTAATATCACAATTTTAGGATATAGTCAGATCGCGATCAATAGCTGCTTTAAACTTGTGCATAGCTGCTTTAAACTTATGCATAGCTGGTCGGATCTCGAAACCTAATTAGACCTAGATAGCGATTTTAAGCATTCGATGCGATTGAAAATTCAAAACTAAAGCAAAGTGGATCAAGTTGCTAACCTTGAAAATCTTTTGGATCTTTTTTAGCTATCAAGATATCCTTAAGGAAAAAAGGTACAATCATTTAAATGTCACCCAACATATTCTTGCTCGCAACCAAAACGATCCAAGTGTCACACTACTAGACGAGTTCACCTAAGAATCCAGACCACTGCAAAAGATCAACCTCCAAACTTCACCAACACTCGACCAAACACCATTTTAGGCAGATTGAATTAGAGAGAGAATTATGACCTAACTCGAGCCAATGCCGCCGGTTTTCATGTTCACGAAACTATCGAATTGAAGTAGACAGCCGGAGAATTTTCAAGTCCTAGTGATTGTCAAAGGGTGCAACTGTAAATTGCAATGCAAAGAAATTGGAAAAGGGATTGGTGTGTGAATAAAGCGTTATGGTGGGTCTTTAGGATTTCCTAGTTTGTCATTTCACCATAGGCCATTTTCATGCCCAGAAAATGCTCCTACTACATGCCATAAAAGCACATCCTAATCATTGCGTTTGATGCTTCCCATGTTTTTGTTTGGCAACAAGGAAGCTTCATAGAGCGAGGCCGGCCAATCTTTGCAATAGATGTTAACTGATGCATTTTGAGACCACAACACTTAGTGGCTATGATTGTCCCACTTTCGAAGCATTATTTGCTTCCCGTAGGAGATCTAGTCGCTTAACAAGTGCAAGAACCATATTTGAAAGCTCGTAAAATAATAATATCTCATTTTAGATCCGCCAAAAGAAGGAGAGCGAGAGAGGTGGTCCGGTGCCCACAACAACTTATTCCCGACACACCGTCTGTCCACACGACATGCGATAACTCAAATCTAAAACCAAATCAAAACATTATCCTCCATAACATAATGAGAACACGAGGAATTTGTCATGAGAAGAAGATGACAATGAGAAGTAGTCAAGTGAAAAAACAGGGGGCACTCATGGATAATGCCAAAGAAAGGCCGAAAGCAAAAAGCGAACCCCTCATTTTTTTTTCCTTTAATGTGCTCGTTGAAACGGAGATTAGGGGAGCATTTAGTGTTTGGGCTGGCCGTGTGCTGGAACGACACTTGGCTATCCAAATACGACTTCTCCAGATGGCATGATTGGATCATGATTCGATTTGTCTTGCATTTTGTTAAGCTTGATTCGCATTATCCTCTCACCGACAAGATGAAGATCACAAACAATGATCAATGATGCCTAAAGCGTACCAAATCCACGTGAATAGAATGCATCGAAGTTGTTCTCCTGGGATCGGATGCAACCGGTAGTCACTTCGAGTTATAAGTTCTAGATTCGAACTTGAAAGAAAAAAATCAAAACTTTAGTAGTCGGTTGAAAACCATTAAGGGTTCGGAGACGAAGCTATTCTTAACACCTGAAGGCCCTTGACCATGTAATTTTTCAAAGCCTCCGCTTAAAATTGAACCGGGCGCTTACTTAACTACATCAGAATGATTCGCCTAGATTGTTAATGTGCACGAAAATTGCACAAACATCATCTTTATGCGATTATATTTTTTCATTTTTTTTTATAGGAGAAAACCTAATAAGTGAAGATAAAGTAAGGAATTTATGGAATTATTTGACAAAAAAGAAAATGGATCCGAGTCGAGAAATTCGGTAGTTGGCCATGTTTTGCACCTAATTCGAACACTCCAATCTCTTATTTAATTAATAAAATCTACACAAGAGGATTTTTTTCTAATTCTTTTTTCCTCAGCACTAATATTTTAGGGAGACAATGACAGATGACAGCAGAAGCTCTTGACGTACGTTAGGAAACATGGGGGACTTGTCCAGGCTACGAGGATCGAGCTAATGTCAGCCGAGAGAATTATTATGTTACTAATTAAACAATGATAAATTATAAAAAGAAATTACCCCATTGGCCAAAAAGGAATTAAAAAATTTAAAAAGCGAAGAGCAGATTGAATGATTGGAGCGAGGGAACATGTGGATGTAATCATACGCCGACGGGTCCTGCATTAAAATTCATTAGCCACCCTACGAGATTCTATTTATAGCCCTATGTATATTTAACTCCAATCAACTCTTTCTCAGGAAAAATATATAAAAAAAAGGAAAGAAATTGTAATTAAGAAATAATTGATTCCAAAATGAAACGGGTTGATTTCGATCGAGTGCACTGCACTTCAATGTCACTTGTCAAGGTTACGTAAGTCAAATCTCTTTTCTTCGATCTGGCCAAACAAAAAATTGAATATTTTATTTTCTATGAAATCCTGGCTTGAGTAAATCTTATGTATTAGGGACCACAGAGACGGCGATTTGCTCTTAATTTTTTCACAAAGTACGGGGAAAAAATTGGTTTTGATCCATTAGTGTCTTAGGCACCTTATTCCAAAAATTTCACTTCCATGGCCATTTTGATAATTTTGAGAGCTCATCTATCGTTTATATAGATTAGCAGATATTCGAGTTTTATTTGTGAAAAAAAGAGGACTATCTACCACGTCGCTGTTACCAAAATTGACCATTTCCACTAAGTTGGACTGTGAAATGGTGGAGGACCGCATTTATTGAAAATGACGCGAACTAAGGTCTCAAAGTCAAATCTATGCCCGTACTTCTTTTTTGGTCATGGAATTTCACTTCAGAAAAGTAAACAATATGGATTTTGGACTTCAGTTTTAGTAATTTGTTTGCAATATAACTCGCTTGTTTAAGTTGAGCGAGAAAGTTTCTAGAGACTTGTTTTGCTAGAAAATCGAAGTATCTTTTAAATGTAAGTCAAATTGAATCGACATGTGACAATTCTTTTGTTGATCTTGGATGGAAAAAATAAAGTAGGATGCTGAAAAGATAAATTTACTGAAATTTAAAGGTAAAGATAAATTTGTAAAGTATATTTAGTTCCGTGATTGATTGGACAAATCTTTATAACGAATACGATGTGATGTATTTATAACCCATTATTGAGATTGTTATGAAGAAGTAGATATTGATTTTAAATCCACCAATAACTTCCTAATCTTATTTACAGTTATAATAAATTATTAGCACTAGCCACGCACTTCTATCATGTAGTTATGATGATCCACGAGAGTTGTCAATTCTGAGAATATTAGCAGAACTAATCAACAGTTATGTCCTCACATCAATCCACTATCCTCGATATGTTGACAGGCTACTGCTCAATAATTGCACCGTTCACCAACACTTAGCCACAATTCGATGTGGTTTGATGTCAATGACTTCATCAATCAACTTTTCTCTGGTGCTAGCGATGACACCTTTGGATGACTTGCACCATATCACCAACTCTCTTCATTGTCAAACAAGCTCTTGTTGTTGACTTATGAAATTACCAGACTTTATTCCTAATGACCAAATTTGCTCTTGGTTGATTTCGTGTCATTCATTTTTTGGTGTCAACAAGACTTCAGTTTATGTTCGGAGGAACATGAGGCCAGAGTGATCGGCCGCTGCAGGCACCCATCTCTTGTGATGAAATCTCGATCGACTCATAGCAAAAAAAAAAGAAAAAAGAAGAAGAAGGAAATACGATCTATCATGGATGCATTGCCTAAATCAGGAAGATCGACATGCCTGATGCAGGAAGGGGGTTCTCTATCACGTCGTCGTTACCAAAATTGGCCATTTTCACTAATTGAATCGTAAAATGATAGAGGATCATGTATGTTAAAAGTCACATGAATCGAGAGCTTAAAGACAAATCTATGCATGTACTTCTTTTTTGGTTGTGGAATTTCACTTCGGAAAAAGTAGTTGATATGGATTTTGGACTTCAATTTTTGTAATTTGTTTGCATTATGGGTTATCTCAAGTTAGGTGCGTGTCAAGTCGAAGCGCTCTCAGGCAATAGTAGATATGTCCTCGCATCGATCCACTGCCCTTGATGCAATGGCAGGCTGTTGCTCATTAATTGCATCATTCCAACAATAAGTCACAATTTAAGGTAGTCTGATGTTAATGACTTCATCGATCAACTTCTCCCATGTGCTAGCGACAACGCCTTTCGAAGACTTGCACCATCGTCAAACTCTCTTCACTGTCGACAAGCTCGTGCTATTGACTTATGAATTCACTAAACTTCATTCTCATCGACCAAGTCCGTTACTAGTTGATTTCAGGAGTCGGCCATTTTCCAGTGTCAACGAGACTTGAGTTTATGTTCAGAGAAACGTGAGGTCGCGCAGTTTACATCTGGAGGCGCCCTCTTTTGTGATGAAATCTAGATCGACTCGCATAGAAAAAAGGAAATATTACCTTAACATGGACGCTTTGCCCAAAATCAGGAAGGAGGACATGTTTGGTAAGCCAAACTCAATTACCTAACCCCAACACCCAGATTAAGAATGCAACGTCAAGGGCAACAACATGGGTGCTAAATCATGCTGTATGATCTTTCTGTGATTGAAATTGGGTGGGTATGTAGTTGGTCACTCAAAGCATGATGATGTCTAAGATAATGTTATAGGTACGGCAAAAGATACTATAAATACCCATCGTTGTGGTAGTGACAATGCCTTTCGAAGACTTGCACCATCGTCAACTCTCTTCACTGTCAACAAGCTCGTGCTGATGACTTATGAATTCACCAAACTTCATTCTCATCGACCAAGTCCGCTACTCATTGATTTCAGGAGTTGGCCATTTTCTAGTGTCAACGAGACTTGATGTTTTTTTTTTTTTTATATCTGAAATAGTTCGTTCATTCATTCATAAAGCAAGGATTACAAGTAGAATATATTGGAATTATAACATAAAATACTCCAGAGAGGTTGTGGTGGTGCAAATAACCCATTTGGGAAAAGGGTTTTGAGACGATGCGCTTTTGCTATCCAATCGGCGGCTTGATTTGCTTCTCGATTGACTCACATAGAAAAAAGGAAATATTACCTTAACATGGACGCTTTGTCCAAATCAGGAAGGAGGACATGTTTGGTAAGCCAAACTCACTTACCTAACCCCAACACCCAAAATCAGAATGCAACATCAAGGGCAACATGGGTGCTAAATCATTCTGTATGATCTTTCTGTGATTGAAATTGGGTGGGTATATAGTTGGTCACTCAAAGCATGATGATGTCTAAGATAATGTTATAGGTACGGCAAAAGATACTATAAATACCCATCGTTGTATTCGAAAGTTTCTTATGTCGTATACTAAAAGTAATCATCACATGCTCCAGAAGCCACTCCTCCTATTCGATAGGGATATGGTTCCAGAGTAGAACCTAGAACCCGAGAACCGAGCTAGTGGCAATCTGTCTGATTCCATGTTTCAAGATATGCAAGATAAGTTTGGGTTCAAAAAATTGGGGAACCTATTTTGCTGGGTAGGTTCCAAGTGACTTTAGGTCAGTGGAACCTGAAACTTGTAACCTATAACTTGGAATAAGTATTTGTATTTTTCTTGATCCATGTCTTCACGCGCTCCCGTGATATTCCATGGCGTTCGCTAATGAGTATATAATCTAGATTCATTAATCTAAGCTTTTTCTTTATAATCGTGATTTTTACTTTATTAATATTTCATATTTTTCATATATCTAAACATAAGTCATGATCAGTGAATTATAACAGCAAGTGGTAGCCATTAAGGTGATAATTCACTTTATTAATATTTCATATTTTTCATATATCTAAACATAAGTCATGATCAGTGAATTATAACAGCAAGTGGTAGCCATTAAGGTGATAATTCACTGCAATCGTTCAATTAATAATAAACACGAAACCCGAAATAAAATACGTTCCAAGTTTCGAAGTATGTAAGATAGTACCGACTTCCACAAAATGAAGAATATGTTCTAACAGATAGGTTCCAAGTGGAAGCTGTAACTGCGTACTCCTAATATCCAATCCATAGCAATGACGATTGGCATCAAAACTAATTCGGTATTCTGCTGCTCAATCTTCTCATCATTTTGTGCAGTGGGCTACGTTGGGAAAATAGAAAATGCAAAATTTTCCACAATCCTTTTTCATCCATTGCCGCTTTCCCTTTCAAAACGTGACACAATTTCACTTTTGTATTCCCCCTTTTTTGACTAAGCAGCGACATGACCCGTTCTTAACCAAGCAAACGCTGATCCGAACTTCATCCAATTGACTTCGCAGTCGTGTAAAACACAGAAACGTTTTCCATTTGCTTCCTTCTGTCCCGTTCCAAGATTTTTCCGCGTCCTCACGGAATCACTAGTCTGGTCGAGTGCGAATATCCCCGTAGGATACCCGGCTTTGATGCCGAGCCCATCCCCCGCCGATTCTTCCTACTGCCACGCCCCTCGATGGCGACGCAACGCAAGATGTGACTTCGCATATTTCGACTTTCACAACAACCACATAAACAAAATGAAGGGGACACAAAGATCAATACCATTAAAAATATCAGATTGGTTTGTTCACTATATATTTGTTATGAACTAATTTACATCTCGCAAATAAACCTTAAGTTAATATCCTCACCACATATTTACCTCGAATTGAACTTCGTCTTATGAAAAACCTCGAATCAGTATCCCTTACTCAAATCTACCCTATGACATACATAGACTTGTTATTCTCCATGTAAGATTTGTCGTACTAGGGGTGAGTAAGATGGATCGATCAAATCGGGAACCTCCCAGATCTGACCCAACCTGATTCAGTCTAGTTAACTGGTGTCCGGATGATTTGGTTCTCAGTTTCAAGGGGGAATCGAACTGCGCTAGAGCAATTATTTATTATTATTATTTTTTTTAATTTGTTAAATGTCTCACGCACGCCTCCTATCCTCTTTCAATCTTTTCCTCTTGTCCCACGACTGTCGGACCAGACCGAGGATCAATTACTCCTATGTCTTATAGTCATCTATTACACATGTTGACAAATATGCATTTTAACATGATATTTTGGGGAAAATGTATTGCACTATACCAATTTGGTATTTTACCTCGCCGGCTGCCGGCTGTTCGGGAGTTCCCAGGTCACAAAAAAAAAATTTAATTTAAGGTCTATGTGTCATTGGGTATTGATTTGGGATTTTTAATGATATCGATCCTGAGAAAAAGGAGGTGGCTTCAATATATGTTATAGCATTTGGAAACCCATTTTTCTTTTTGGAAAAGTTTCGATTGGGGACACTAGTAAAAGAAAAATTGAAACCATCCCATGTGCTTTCAACATATGGCCCATGTTATCATACCAAACCACTGGATTAGCTAGGCCCTAATGGGCCAGTAACCTTGGAATGGGCTTAACAGGGCGTAATGAAAAGGGCCAATGAAAAAATATATATAGCCATCGTGGGCCGGGCTGAACGAACCCGGGATCCGACCGGAATTAGGATGACAAAATAATGAGAGGTGGTGTTTTATCGTTTCCATGAAAAAACGAGGGTCTGCCGGCTCCGTCGATGGCCCCGTCGCTGGATTACGACACGTGTGTTTTGTAAAATGTTGGGTCCATTAGTAGTTTGAACATTTTTCAACTTATATTTCTCTTTGTCATTTGTTTTTTACGAGTCTTCCAATCAAATTTAAGTACTTATATGTACTCGCGTCTTTATAAATCCGTCCTAATCTCTTCGAACTCCACAATGGGCATGCGATATTTTTCAGACCCAATAGTCCACTCTATCTGTAGCATTATCAGATTCTTAATAGCACCCTACAGCAGCAAAATTCGATAATGAAGCACCGACGTTATCAAATAATTTTTTTTTTGTTGGTACGTTAGGGCGCGCATAATAAAATTTATACTTCTCTATTTCTCTGTTTTCTTTTTTTCAAACAGGGTTTGGAACAATAATCCGTTTGGTAACACAATTTGATTTTTCTATTTCTAATGCATTTCATTCCGTAAATAGATTTGAAGAATAAATCAGAAGCTAAAATTTTTAACTTCTCAATTTCTGAAATAAAAATTGAGAAATCAATTTCTATTCCAGAAATTTTGTCATGCGCACCCTTATCAAGTAGTTGAAGAAGTCTCCATCGTTGTATATTTTATGCCGATGCTTTCCCAATTATCTCAAAACAGGATTCGAAACATGGTAAGGCCTAGAGGGTTTCGAGGCCCAGGAGCAATTCTTTAGCCTCGATGATAAGAGCAATTTGCCTGGGGCGAAGTGACCTGCTCCTGGAAGTGGTCCTTCCTTATCGAGGTCAAATGATCCGACTCGACTAGAAGACTTCCCTTCGGTTATCGTGGCCAGAAATTTTAGGGTTTCGACCATGGCCACTGCTTCAGTCTGCGCAGATGAGCTCGAATAGTCAAGGATTCCGATAGCCAAAGTCAGTGAAGAGCTGAATCCGAGCAATGGGAATCACATACCTTGTGTGGTCTGCAAATTACAACATATGGATATTGGTACGGGAGCAGTTTTATAATCGCCCGAGGGATGTATCCTGATCATAAGTCGTGATACTTTTTGTTTATTTATATTTTTGTGATTCCTATGTAAAATGTGATGACGCCCAAAAGTTCAAAAGTTTTGTGATCGGACGGACGGACGGACGTATTTATTCTTATTGGGCTGGCTGGTCATCGAGGAGTTGAGAATATGATTCTCAAGGATCCTTGAATTTATTAATTGTACACTTGGAGCCGGGCGACATTTTTGTTCGTGCTTCTATGGCTGGCCTCCACTTACCGGTACTAAAATCTCCAACACGAGTGTATACTTTTGCAACCGGTGCGGAAGTTGGGTAGTTCACTCGTCTTGAATTCTAGTTTAACCGTCGAATTTCTACGTCGAGACCTTCGACACGAGAGCAAAAATCGGGCGGGAAGCCATCCGGAGATGCGAGGAGACACGGGCGGAAAATCCTCCTCGGTGTCAACGTGCGTGCAACGTATTTATCGACGCTGGATTTCGATCCGGCCCGCGAAAATCGATCTAATAATGGTAACTAAAGCGGCGGGAAGGTGAAGGATTTTGCCCGACTGTAGATGTGATGGAGCCGCTCTTGCTAAAGCGAGAGAGATTTTGGCGTGGTGGGATTACGAATGGAGTCCAGGTTTGGCTGATTAAGCGGGACAGTCTTTAGCTTTGGTGGGGGAGGGGGAGGGACAGGCGAAAAAGCGAAGGAGAGAAAAAGCACAAGAGAGAGATTGTTCTACTTTAGCTTCGTCCCACCTAAGAGGCGTCCTTGTCTTGTCGGATCCTTTGGTTCCCCGTCCCTTTTTCCCCCCTACCCTTTTATCTCCATTCTCTCTCTCTCTCGTGCCATTTTGATTCTCTCTCGCTGTTTGGTCAGTTTTGCCGGTTGGGTCATTCACACCGGTCGTGTTTCGAATGATTGCTGGTGACCATGACGATAGGCTTCCCATATTGGCTCATGTAAAAGAGAAGCCGAGACCCGATAGGATCACGAAAGCTCGAGGAGAGTGTGACTACTGCTGCCGGCAGGTTTCCTGTACCGTCTCCATGTTGATGTCTCGACATATCTCAACCATCAGTACGTTCGGTCGGTCTGAAGTATCGCGACTGCCTTGATTCGTGTGGATTACTCGTTTTGAACTGTCGATATGCTGAATTGGGTAACCTATATGAATTGAGCATGTGGCCTTGAGAACCTCTTTTTTTCTTTTGTTAATCAATACCATGAGGTAGCAGTTCACGGTCCAAACCGAACATTCTGTAATAGGTGCGAGATTCGAATAACGTCCAACAAAAGTCGTTAATGGTGGATGCCAGTCGCTCGCCCTTTTCACTTATCAAGAAAGAAAAGGTGGGTATCGTAGTGGAATTTAGGCTCTCCCCTCTTACCGATAGCCTACAGAGGCTGCAGCAGAGCAAGTCCTGCAAGTCCTAAAGGAAGTTCAATCACTTTGCCAAATCATGGTGGAAAAATTGGGCAGGCTCTTTGATTGAATGGTGCTTTTACTTTAGATTTGCTCCAAAAGTGAAGGTTTCACTGAGCAATTTGTTAAGAATGAACAGAGAAAAAAAGCAATGCAGGTAGTCAAAAAAGAGTTAAACACATGGGCCATGGTCCTCATCATGAAAAGCCCCTCCTCTCATCTCCCTCCCTCTCTTTTTCTTTTCTTTTCTTTTTATTTTTTTCCCTCAACTTTTCATTTCCTTCAATTTGATCATTTTTTTTCCTAAACTATTCCTTCTAGCCCCAGCTCTTTCTCTGTAGCTGGCTGGTAGGACGAGACATGGATCCACAGCCCACGGTGGCCAATCCCTTCCTCCCTTATAATAATCCAATGACAGCTTTGTTGAGGACCCCCCCAAAAAATTCAGAAAAAAAGGAAAGTTCGAATAGACAAGATTTCATCTAAGCGTGGCTGATGATAATGCTAATGTGATCAATGTCGTGTACTAAATTATTCAGGGCGGACATTGCAAATCCCCAGAATCTAGTGATTCTTACCGAGCTTGTCATTTCCATCAGTCAAGAATGATCAAGAACAATTCCTGCTGTTCTGGGTTTTGAATTCTGTGAAGTACTTTTGGCTTTTTCAACCTGGACTTGCATTTACCTGAGGCCCACCGAGGTTTCCTGCAGAACCCACCGAGGTTAATTGACGAGGATTTTGCAAAGTGATGTCTGAGATCAAATTAGGGCAAAATATTTAGAAAAAAAAAAATGACCAACTTAAAATCGACGAGCTACAAGCTCCATTGACAGGAATGAAATTTGGTGAGAACGGAAATTGACTACACCATGTGAGCTACAGACAAAAGCCTTCGTCGTCGGATTTTAAGTGAAGTTGATAGACAGCAACCTATCCCAAAATTTGGCTAAGTGTTGAACAGTGAAATTAATGAGTAGCACATATCGACGATGGTGGATTGACATGAGCATGTAACCCTGGGTTGGTTAACCTAATATTCTTAAGGTGTGTTTAGTTCGGTTTTTCCAATAGACTTTAGAGGTCCAAAGTCCCTTAGAAAAAAATTAGAGTGTTTGGTAATTTTTCTCACCACAAAATAATCGACATTGGACATGGATATGTCTCGGGCTTATAGCAATTTTGAAATGCTATTATAGAATTTGATTATTATTTTTCTTTCAATCTCACCCTCTTTGATAATGGCGCATTTCACTCTTATCTTCTAAAACACTGTTTGTCTCCTTCCTCATGTACGCTCTTTCTACTCACTTGTTGTTGACGTGACTAAGGTTGAGGTTGGGGATTGCAAGGTCAAGCTAAAGTCGACGATTGCTGTGGATCAAGGTCAAGAGACCCAAAACTAACCCTTCAAAGGCAGTTGACGAGGTCACACATCCTTGGTGTTGTGGATCCTCGGTAGCTCTCTCATGGGTTGTGCCGACTATCAAAGGGTTAAATTTGGGTCATCTAGAGATTGCGCGACCTTGGTGGTCCATCATTTATTGTCACACGACTCTGACAACCCTTGCCTTGAGTCACACGATCTTGTTGACAGGCTAACACCTCTCTTTCTGGTTTGCCCGAGCTTCATTGTGGTTGATGTCTTCTCTTCCATCTATGCTTCCACTTTCCTTTTTTTTTCTTTATAAAAAGCGAAAGTTCTTTACAAGTTTGTGAGAAAATAGTGTTTATCCAAACTTTTTTTTTTTTTTTGGGTCAGAAGTTTACCCAAACATTATACACAATTTATGAAAACCCTTTACTTTTATCTAAAGACACCCTCAAAAACCGAACCGGACACACTTTTTTAAAACCTCCGGTAGATATCCAACCAAAAAAAGAAACCTCTCTATTTATTATTAAAAAATAAGAGATTGTGTTCATTTCTCGTGATTCAATGTACTTTTAGGCATAGGATTAGGAACTTATAGGCAAGCTCAAAGTCAATAATTGCTTGCACCTTAGAAGTCAATAATAAATTGATCATATTATTTAGGCCGGTTATCCGATCAACCACGAAACTCAATATTTCTATAATTCATTTTTTTTTTTAAATTTTCAATAAATTTAACTTTTCCACATAATAATTTCCCGTCATTTACTTTCCCATCCAAGATCATCGAAAGATCCTTTCGAGACCTTTTCACGGGTTCGATCTAATGAATGTTTATTTGGGAATGATAATTTTTTGCTTTTTTTTTCCAGTGAGACGGCACCTGATCGTCAAATAAAATATGAAGGTAGCGTTCTGTCAATTCCCCCCAGATTTTAAAATCACTCGAAGAGGGGCAGAGGGGGTGGTGCCCCAACGTTGGACCGCGTGGGGCCCCGCCGTGCTTCGGAGCAGGCATTAGTTACGGGGAGTCGTCGTTTTCGACGGGCCCCACCTGAATAAAATAAAAAAATAAAAAAATGGGAGGATTAAGAAAATTATTTTAAAAAAAAAATCCCTCGAAATGAGCCGGGCGTGCTTTTTTGCAGTCGGATATTTCTCATTCTTTCCATCTCATCCGCCGATTAAATTAACGACGATCGCATAATTAAATGAATTAATTAAAGGGTCGAGCCGAGGAAGTGACGTCGTTTCATATGTTCCGGGCGGGAGGCAAGATGGGTGCGGGAAAAGCATTCCCCTGGCGCGGGCCCCACCACGGCTGTAGACGTGAAGTGCCTCGCGCGTGCGTGACAGAAGCATCTCTTCCTTGTCCCCACCGTTCCCCCTCCTCCCCCACGCGCTCCCCCTCCGCCGTGTCCGTCACGCGCCTCCGGTTAAAGCATGATTCGAGCGCTGACGTGGCTTTATCACTACTCTCGTATCGCGGCTTCGAAAATCCGACGACATGCATTTATTAAGCGGATCGCGCGAAATCGTGTATTTATTTAACCCCAAAAAAGAAGATGGGAAATAATCCACGGATCCATGGAAGTGTCTGAATGCATAATCAATTTTACAATATTTAACACAAATATCATGTAAATCTCTACATGTATCATAAATGATCACAAAAATAGTTAATGCTCGGATGTCCCGAGAATTGTCTAAATTACGTGTTCTGTAATTCAATCACGAAAAATATCAGATCCAAAACTAATCAGTTCTAAAAGTACAAGTGAGTCTTAACTATTATTAAAACTTAAGTAATAAATGAATTTTTTTTTTGGGGTGCCTCCAAGGGCACTTCTTAAAGTGATTATATTAAGGAAAAATGTTTAACTTTGGTCTGGAGACGCTTTCTTTTAGCCTATCAATCGGAATAATGATAAAGAGTAAGAAAAGATGACCATTGATTTTCAATGCCTTGCGCTAGTGTATCGAACAATTGGTACTTAAAAAATTCGAACCTTCGTTTTAATTTTAATTTTATTGTAAAGAAATATTTATTAAGATTCCGTTCATTTTATGAAAAATGTGTCGTTTTTTGAAAATATTTTTCTAGAAAGCCACTTTTCAGGAAAATAATAATATTTTTCGGTGTTCGGTTAGGAAAATTCGATTTCATTTTCTTCTATGCATTCATTTTAATATATTTTTTTATAAAAATTGATTTTAATTTTTTTTTTTTTGCCACTTCCTTTTCCTTGGCCGGTCGCTAGACCAGTGATGGTTGGTGACTGGCCAAAGAAGAAAAATGGGCAAAGCAAAAAGAAAAAGAAAAGAAAATTAATAAAAATTCAAAATTTTATAAAAATAAAAAGATTAAAAAAATAAAGAGAAATAAGTGGGGACTAATAAGATGGTGAGATAAGAGAGAGTGAGTAAGGAAAATGTTTAAAAAGTGGAAAATATTTTTCCTTATTTGAAAAGTGAGAAATATTTTTTTCTCATTTTAGAAGACTTTTTTCCTTTCATGAAAAATGATTTTCTAAATCAATTCATCTTTCGTGAAACGAATGTTGGAAAATAAGGCAAGGAGGGTGTAATGTGGGGTAGAGTCCTTTGAAGTAAAGTGAGTGTTTTTGTAAAAACTTCTCTATGACTTTCTAAACTCCTCTTCTTCTCCAGCCTGGTAGAATCCTCTAGGAAATGCAGCTCGGGTAAATTAGAAGCGTTTCCATCCTGGTTCTCATGGTATCCCGGCAGAGTGGTTTTCTGCTAAAAGGCCATCCCTGAAGGGCTTGAACGGGAGTTGTTCGCCCACTGTGGGAAGGCATACCTACAGAAAATTGTCTCTTCCTTCCCTAGTTCGAGGTCTAGTTCCATTATGGTATCAGATCCTTCGAGTCGAACTAACTCGAGCACTTAAATAATACAGGCACGAACTTCGAGATACTTTGCTAATCTGACCAATATATATATTTTTGGAGACATGAGGAACCACTTAAATAATACAGGCATGAACTTTCCTTCCCTAGTTCAAGGTCTAGTTCCATTATGGTATTAGAGCCTTCGAGTCGAACTAACTCGAGCACTTAAATAATACAGGCACGAACTTCGAGATACTTTGCTAATCTGACCAATATATATATTTTTGGAGACATGAGGAACCACTTAAATAATACAAGCATGAACTTCGAGATACTTTGCTAATCTGACCAATATATATATATACATATATTTTTGGAGACAAGAGAATCAGGTTTGCGGTGACACACCAAGGTCTTTAGAACCTCCTGAGTGACGTTAGGGCGTGACCCACCACCACGCGGCTCACACTTAATACCACTACGGCTGCACGGGGGGTTTGAATCCGTCCCATTCGTGAGGAGATGGGCGTAGGCGTGGCCACCACATGAGGTGGTTATATATTCTATTCTACTTTTGTATATTCACAAATAAAAAACAAATGAGTAATTAACAGTTTTCACCGGTTCAACTTTGGTTTGAAAATTCGATCTCGCATTCCATTCCAGCTAAAATTAAATCATACTTTATCGGTCGAGTGGAATCGAGACTGAGTTTATGGAAAGATCGAATTCAAGTCGGCCTCGAGCGAGATCGCACGCGCTTTCCCCGGGACGGCGCGTTGTCCTCTTCCCCTCCTCCCCCTGTAAAGCGAACTCCTGTCAGCGACTCTCCCGTCGTTTTTCTTTAACTCGAAAACGGCCTCCGCAAAAACGACGGCGTCCCCGGTACGCTCCGCGAGCAAAACGACACACCGGTCGTCCGCCCGTTCGCCCGCGCCGTGTAGAGCGAGGGAAGGGAATGATGTCTGGCGTTCCCCCCTCCATTTTTAATTTGGCTTTTCCCACATAAAAGCCAAAACATTAAAAAAAAATCAAAATAAAAAAAAAGGCAGGCGAGAAGCGCAATTCGCTTTTGTCCATGTCCGCCCCCCTCTCTCTCCTTCTCTTTCTCTCTCTCTCTCTCTTTTTTCTCTCTCCTCTGCGTCTCGTCTCGAACGTTTTCGGCTGCTGCTCCGACGTTTTACACCCCCGCCCCCCGCCCCCCTCAGGTCTCGACGATGACGAAGCGAAACGGGACGGCGCGATCGATCCGCGCGTGATCCCCGAGGAACGCCATTGACGCGCCGGAATCGAACCTCCGCATGCTCGCCTCCCCTGTCCTCCCTCCCTCCTCCTCCTCCTTCTTCTTCTTCTAGGGTTTCCTGCGCCCGGCGTCGTTCCCGTTTCTTCGCCCGCTACTCTTGATCCCTCGGAGGAATCCGCCGCGGCGTCGGAGCTCTCCGGTTGTGTCGTGGGGTTCGCATTGGCCGGGAAAAACCCGCCGGCCGGGTTCCGCATTGCGGTCGCTTCGCGAGAGCGCGGGGTGGTTTTTCTGTGCGTCCGAGCTGAAAAAGGCGAATGAGATGGAACCCAAATGCGAGATCTTGGTCGCGATCGCGGATTGCGAGATCGCGTCAGCTTGAGGTCGCCCGAGGAGGACGGTGTTTTGTTGGGGCAATGCTGAATTGAGGTCTCGTTCTGGATTGAGCGAAGAAACCGTGACTCGAAAATGCATTTCGCCAAGCTCGATGACTCGCCTATGTTCCGGAAGCAGGTCCCTCTCTCCCCTCTCTCTCTCCCTCTCTCTCTCTCTTCCCGGAGCGTGCCTTTTGTGTGGGTTTTCTGTCTTGCTATTCTCGTGATTCCTTTAAATTCCTACAAGTTGGGATAAAAGGCGCTGACTTTTTTTCTTCATCTCTCTGCAATTGAGCTGATTTGGGCGAAAATCTATTTGCTACGAGACTACCTCCGCTCTTATAATTCTTCTTCGTTTCTATTTTTGTCCGTTTCTTTGTTCTTTTCTTCTTTGCTGACGAACATCAGCTGACGTTGTTAGAAAGAGATTAAACTCACTTAAAAAGTCGATTTCTAGTTAATATCGTCAAAGATAGGAAATGATTTAAGTGTTCATTTTGGGGGGCTCCTGTGAAATAATTGGTAAGAAGTACTTCTGGGTCTAGTGCGGAAACCCCTGTTCTTAAAGTATAGAAGTTCTTTATTAGAACTCTGGATGTAAAGAAAACGAAGTAATTTGGTAGATTGGTATGTTATAGATCCTGCTTTTGCCTTTATTTTGGAGAGAAAAAAAAAGCGAAATTGACATTATATGAGGATAGATTGCTTATCAGAACAGCTTCCTGAAATCAGTGGGGAATAAAGCATCTTCGCAGGTTTTGTCGTACATTTCCTGATTGATCGTGATTGCCATGTATGCTGTTCAGGGGATGGTGCAATCATCCATCCTATTAATTTTCCTTTCGATAATTGCTGGTGGGATATTAGTTAGCTTTAAGTCAAAACTTCAAAGGCCATCCCACATACTTCTTTTGGAGGTCAATTGTCCCAGAAGCTTTGGAGGCATAGCCATACCCTTGGTCATCTTGCATACTTCTTGCTAGATCGTATATGTCTCTTCTTCTCATAGTACGTTATACATGCTGATAACTGCACTTTGCAAGATCATGTTGGAGGCAAGTTATCTTCCATGATGAAATTACTCTTTGAAAACTTGTTAGCATGATAGTCCATTGAAATGAGAATCTTTCTGTCCCATTTTAGATGGAAGGTAGAGTTTCCATAAAATTTGCTCTACTGTTTTGTTGCTGCTTACTCGCAGTGTTTCTAGTTGTTATGTAGTGACGCATATCCTGCCATAGTGTCTATCTGTTTTCTTCTAATGATGACTTCTTTGAAGTTGTTTTTCCTCAATCTACATTCTCACTGATGCTACCAGTTCTTGACTATAAAGTTTCTGTTGCTCATGTTTTGGTTGAATCCTGTGGAGCTTATCATTAAAGGAGATATGAGATCATATTTACATTTTAGTACATATCTCCATGGAAGAGCCTCTTGAGGACCTCGTGTAACCTTTTTCTAGCTTAAGTTACACAAGTCAGTATACGTGTTCTTCACTTTTTATGGAACTGGATATGCATGTTGTTCGATTCAAGCTAAGGTAGACTAGGTCATCTTCAATGCAATTTTTCCATTTTTGCATGCTTAGTTTGCAGAAAGTACCAGAAACGTGGTTAATATTTTGCCCAGATTCTACCTTTTGGTCCCTACAAACTTTTTCAATCAAATCCTTAAACTTGCATAAATTATCTAATCAAGTCCCTCCTATACCAATTTTGCTCAATCCGAGATTCTTAGCTGTCAAACTAGGCTGGAGTATGAAAGTTTGCCGCAGAGATAATCTGCTGTGGAAAATGACATGGAGGGAAATGAAAATATATTCAAGTTTTCCTTGGGACCACTATTTCCCCCAGCTCATGTGCATAGGATATATGGAAAGAACGTCAACTTTTTTTTCATGGCTCGCTAGTTATTTTGACAAACCAATGATTTTTCCCTTGTCTCAGAATATGATTAACCAACATGGTAACTAATTTTGATTATGATAGGTAGGATTAGATTTTCCAATTTTTTCTTCTGCTTCCTCGATGTGACATGAGCTTTAAAGGGACTCTAGAATCTATTTTATTTTTATCAGGGCTAAACTAATTTACTTAGGCTTTTTGACCCCGTCGTTCTAAGGTAAGGAATTACCAGTTACATCAAAGGATGTGGTCAATACAGCTAAAACCAAACTCGTAACCTGAGTTCATTTGTGAGGCAAAATTTTTCCAGAATGGCTTGTCCATAGAGGCAAAATTTTTTCCATGTTATACTGGATCACGGCCCAGCAGCCATGTTAGCCCGAATTGACCGAAATTGGTACCTGAGGGACTTTATTAGAAAATTTATGCAAGTTCAAGGACTTGGTTGGACAAATTAAATATTGAAGCATTTGATTGAAAAATTTGCATAATTGTGGTGACAAAAAAAAATGTAGAATTTTGCTTGATATATTCTCTCCTAGTATTGTTTGTCATAGCTACTTAAATGCTTTGGTGTACACTGCATTGTTAGCTGGCAATGTGTGGCACTCCATTTTCTCTCTGCGTTACAGCAGGAGTATCCCTTAATACCCTGAGGGTGGCCTCTTCATATTCCTTGCTATAATTATTGAACTGTCTGTCTTTATTATTTTGTTTATCTATAAAGAACATTGATTGGATTGAGATGGTTATTTATGTATCATATCAAGGGCATAGCAATTGTCTAGAGTCAGTTTGAGGCGAAGTTATACTCCAGTTTCTTCTCAATTAGTCTTTTTCTCCTGAACTGTCTCCTTTACTTTTTCATGTGAAAAATAAGTTATACATAAAAAAGTGGTTCATCTGTTCATTGAAGCTAAATTTGAGAGTCCATCTTTGATCCGTGGTCTAATCCTCTGATTCTGTCAAAAGAAAGACTTTTGAATTTGTGCCTGGCATATGCACTTTGTCAACTTTTATTCACGCTGAGGTTTTCTAGGAGGTTGACAACTGCTTTGGTAAAACAGATACAGAGCTTGGAAGAAGGTTCTGATTCATTGAGGGAGCGATGTATGAAGTTCTACAAAGGGTGCAGAAAATATACGTATGCTTGCTTAATCTTTCTTGACAGTGCTCTTTTGATCCACCGAATGTTTTTGTTCCAAGAGAATTGGGAGAACGTTTCTACGAGATGGTCACTTTTAGCATTGTTCTTTGCATTTTTTGCAGCATGAACTATCTACTATATGTGCTAATGTCCTCTTAGTCTCCTGTCGTATAACCTTAGCAATACTCTCACCCTGTTCAATCTTGGCTTTTGGTTCATTACTGGCTCTAGTTCATTTGTTAGTGTCTACTGCTGTACTGTTGTAATTATCAATGTCCTTAAAGTATTTTGCTGATAAAATGCAATTTGGTGCTTCTTTCTAGTGTCTATGTTTCCAACTCATTTCCTTTCCTTTGAAATGGATAACCAGACATTTATGTATGGTTATCCATGACAAAGATAGCTGTAGGGTAATCAATGAATTTGTAGTGAGGCTTTTGGACAGATTGATGTTAGTTTTAGCAATGCCTTGATTAACTTAGTATTTGTAGACTAAAAGAATGGCTCAACTTCGTTACTTTTAAGTAGTTTCTTATTATTGTCACGATTGTTATTAGTGTGCCAGACAATCAGCTTTTGCTTCTTATACTATTGCTCTGTGCCCTTGTTCCTTTTCTCTTTTCTAGGGAAGGCCTTGGTGAGGGTTATGATGGAGACATTGCTTTTGCAAGTGCCCTGGAAGGTTTTGGCGGGGGGCACAATGATCCTATTAGTGTGGCCTTTGGAGGTATGTGTCCGTGCAACTAATTTGTTATATGGGGAAGCTGACTTGCAAATGTTATAGATGCTGCTGCCTCTTCCTACGATCTCTGTGTTCCTCTCTCTCTCTCTCTCTCAGTGCACAGTCATAAGTGAAGTTTGGCCTTGTACGAGTGCTTGTAATCCTTATAAACATGAATTTGACTGCATTCCTGAACGTCCAGACCTATGATTTTTTTTATGGGACTGAGAACGTAGGGACCTAGTTCACTCTGCTGTTTCAAGTTCAACAGCAGTTCAATACAAACATCGTGAAAAGACCAACTGCGAGTACCTGCACTTGCGTGCTTGCTTTGACAGCTCTACCTTTGGCTGTTTCAGTGAGATGCTTCCTGATTGAATGAGTTCTTTCTGTCAAAAAGTTTCATAAAAAAAAGATTACATGGGCATTTCCATAAAGCTCCTGATATTTTATTTAGCTTCATTCCTAAACATGTCCCGAGAGCATGTGAAGTGAAGGCAAGCATGGCATCTGTATTTATTCTTTGATTTCATCTGCATGGTTTGATTTGCAATTAGGAGAGCTGATTCTTTTGATTACTGATTTATTGCCAATGATGAAACTTCTCATTTGTTTTGCAGGCCCTGTCATGACAAAGTTTACTATTGCTTTGAGAGAGATTGGAACATACAAAGAAGTACTTAGGTCACAGGTACTCAATTATTTGAAACTGTAGTTGACTCGATTCTGACAATTTTTCTTTTGCTGTAGTGGAATTGCTTCTTACTTGTGTGTTTGTCTTTTTTTTTTTCTTTCTTTTGCTCACTTTGTTAAGGCTAAGGAATCTTCAGAATGTTTGTTTTGTATGGAAAACTCTTGATAGTCCTTGCTGGTAAATATGCCGGTCTGTTGCATTTATCTGATTAGTTGAAGAGACTTTAATCCTCCCAAGTTTTTTCTTTAATAATATATAGTTTCACTCCAATTGAATTTTTCCTCTCTCGAAATAACATATGCTGGCATCCTTTGGTTCTTTAGCAAGTGCTGTCTCCTAGAAAGCATTCTCTACACTGAAAGTGGGAAAATGACTACATTTAGTGGTGGGAAAATGACTTCTTTGTCACTACACAGTACATACATTTGATATATCTGATGGACTGCTCTGTACAAATGGTCATGGAGCAGTCTGCATTCTAAGTTGTGGCTCAAATGAAGATGAAGCACTGTGCTGCATAGTATGAATTTAAAATAACCGAATGAAATGTTGTCTTCTGGGAAAGATCCGGACTGTCATACACAGTTTGATCCGTTGAATGTGGCCACATTATTTCTTGTTTCTAGATCTTATGTAATAATCAACTTGCTGACATGAGCTCCTTCTGTATACGGCGTCGCACCCCATTGGTGCCCTATTGTAGTCTTTTCTGTAATGGTCAACTCGCTGAGATGAGTGCTTATGTCTTATTTAGTTTATTCCTTCACTTGTTTCTCATGACTACAATATCATGCGTTGGCTTTCTATCTGTATTAATAATTATGTCACTCTCTTACCCTTTTTACTAGACATGCTAGTTTGTCAAATAAATAGTCTCTTTTGAGTTTCTCAGAAGCTACTGAGATCAAGCTTGTGAGTGTAAGTTTGGATCAGTTTTAGTAGATTGATTCACTTTGCACCGAACACTCTACATCGCTTCTAAGATAAGGTGGTTTTCTTTTGCTCACCGAGAGCACAATTCCCCTTTTGTGCTTTTGCTTTATCATTATTTTTCCCTTTCCCTCTAGGTTGGGCTCTCTCTTAAAGATGCTTCCCGGATTAAACTATAGTAGTTTCACGAACAAGTTTTAATGGCCATTAAGTGGAGGATCTGTATTATGACGCCCAGAATCTTTTGAAGAAACTACATGACACATTTGTATAGTTGCATTGACATTTTTCATCACCTGACACTGGGAATATTTTTTTCTAGTAAGGTTTTCATGTGATTGGATTGCCTTCCTTCTCCCATGCCCGTCTCTTCCCCTTCTGACAGCTTCACCTCTTGCTTTTATTGGCGTATATGCATATGCAATGACATTGCCTTTTGTATGTTTGTTTGCTTTGTTATTCTAGGTTGAGCATATGCTAAATGACAGATTATTGCAGTTCGTCAACATTGACTTGCATGATGTCAAGGTATTATGATGCAAACTCTTACTGGATTTCACTATTCGTTGAAATTATGACATGGCCATCCTATTAAGGATGGGTGCATAGCAAACATGTATAGAAGCATTTTAGGAGCATGGCTTCTACCTGATAGGAATTAAGCTGTTCACTTTTTTATATGCAATGAGGCTTACTAAAATGCTTGTCCTTATCATGATTTCTGATATAAGTTGGCTAAGATTAAATAATGTATAGTAGATTCGATGAAGCTTTTATGATGCAACTAATCTTAGCAGAATTATATGTCGTTTGAGGATCATGAGGTCACTATGAGAACTCATATTTTGCAATTAGTAGTTGTTTGCAAAGAGCAACTGCAGAAGCCGAGTATAGAGAGGATGCAATCAGCCTACCATTTATATTTTGGCATTTGAAGCTTGCCTTGCACGGAATTGCTAATTGAGAAGCTCAGACCAGATTTCAGTCATAAAGCCAGGGGAGGAACGTTATCATATAGTATCTCAGAATAGATAAGAAAATGATTTTTAGAAAACTACTTTGTGTTTAAAATTAATGTCCACTTTCTCTTGAAAGATTTAAGGGTTGTGCATTGTGACTAAACTGTCCTGAAAGATAAAAGAGATTATTCTAAATGGATATGGGAATTAATTTAGGTAGGGTGGCACTTTCTTTACAAGAAAACATGGCTTAAAGCTGACAAGAAGTTGGCACGCTTAGGGTTGTTAATGGTGTTTATGTTAGAATCATGTGAGCTGTTGTCGCATGATTAACGGACGAGTCATATTTGGGTTCAATCCATGAACTCGAAAGTCACCTGCTTAATTAAATGAGCCAATCCAATTTATTAATTCGAGTACATTGATATACTTAATTTAATTTTTCTTTTTCTGTAGAGAACCATATCTAGCAGATCCATTTCATGAATAAAATGCATAAAAGCTAAATTCATCTCAAAGAAGCTATTCGGATATTTCCAGTCATATTTGGGTTTGACTGACCCAATTCGATCTAGTTCATCTAACTGGATATGTGAATGATTAACAGGTTGCATTCGGGTTTAAGTTTTCCAATACGATTAATAAACAGGTTGTCTTTGGGGTTAAAAACATTTTAAGTCTAATTTGACGCAACTCAAAGATGACAATCACATGAAGCGGCAACCTTACATTTGGTAGGAATACTTTCGAAACTTTGGATTTTATATGCATGGCTTGTTACCCATCTCACGACATGAGATACCAGACTTGATATTAATGCGCGATTTTTCTTTGTCTAGATGTTAGGACATTATTATTTGGCTGTTTTTTGGGTGGCTTTGCAGTCAATTCAATACTGTTGGGCTGGAATTGCTAAATATATGCAAATAATTGCCTGTATTTGAAGTGGATTTTTTGGAATCCAACCCCCCCAAAAAAAAAATAAATAAATAACCCGCGCCACTTAAAAAGTGGCTTGCCTGAAAGATCTTAGTACAGCCAAAATTGCAGAGTTGAGTCTGCCTGTATAGCAGGTTTTACCTTGAGGTGCAAAAGGGAACACCACTTCTTTGCTTTGAACTGATTTTGGGCAACTGGTACTGGCAAATTTATTATTACAGAAACAGAGAAGTAATTGGCATAAATTAATTGTTTTATGAAGAGCATGACGAAGTTAGTTTTGCAGTATGTTGGTTCTTCAGACAGTTTAGTATGACAAATTCAAATTTCGTGCAAGTGCAGGAAGCGCGCAAGCGGTTTGACAAGGCCAGCCTTATTTATGATCAGGTGTCATTCCTTATCCTCTGCCAATATAATATCCTAGCAGCAATTATCTTGTTGTCTGAAAACCTAGTCGCGGTCATATCGTTTTGAAAGTACCTTTTCACTGGTTCCAGATAACATAGTGGTCACATCTGAGGTTTGTCTTCCCGTTTTTTTTTTTTTGGTGTGGGGGGGGGGGGGAAGAGGGGTTGGTGGGGAAGAGGAAGGGTGTCCTAAATGCAAAGGAACTTTTTCTTGTCTTGGTAGATGTAATTGAAAAAAGGTATGACTGTTGGGAAGAACGTGGACTAGCCACCTATTCAGACTTATAGACTCATTAATCACAATTTGTTAAAATATTATTGGTGGACAATCTTAAATTATCTAGATAGGGAGTATAACTCAGGCAACGGACGTTGTTTGAGAAGAGCATTTTCGAATATTTTCACTTTGCATTGGGCATTCCATATCCAATTGCTGGTCAATGAACCAATTAAAGTTTTTGTTTTTGTTTTTTTTCTTTTTTTCATTTTTGTTAAGAATATACTGTTGACAATGGAGACTGAAGTCGTTTTATCACATACATTTATATCTTGTTGTTGCGGTTTTTTTATGCATGAATCTTTATGGCCCGTTATTAGTAAACAAATGGACAGATGTAGACCAATTTTTATGTGCAGGCCCGTGAGAAGTATCTTTCATTAAGGAAAGGAACAAAAAGTGATATAGCGATTGTCTTAGAAGAGGTAAGATCTATGTACTTGCGGTTAATTTTATCTTATATATGACCATGTCAATATCTCTGTTATGTGTTTTCTTTTCTTGGTGGAGAAAAAATGGATTTGAGAAGAAGAGAGAAAAAAAGGGGGGTGGGGCATGCAGCATGATGAATTCTCTGATTTTTGTTGTAATGATAATCTTATTTAGCATAATATTCATTGAACTTGGTACCTTCAAAATTTAGGAGCTTCATAGTACGCGGTCCGCCTTTGAGCAAGCTCGTTTTAACCTGGTGAGTACTTGCATCCTTCCAGTTCACTTTGTGTCAACAAATGTGATGCGCCATAACCATTCTACTTGATCTCTTCTATAGGTAACTGCTTTATCTAATGTCGAAGCAAAAAAGAGGTTTGAATTCTTGGAAGCAGTGAGTGGGACAATGGATGCTCATCTTCGATACTTTAAACAGGTGAATCATATTGAAAGACTTTAGCCTTCACTGGGTCTAATTTTTCCAAATACTTGGTATACTCACATTGAACTTACTTTATAGGGCTATGAATTGTTGCATCAAATGGAACCATACATAAATCAGGTCTGGTATAATATTCCCCTCAGTGTTTTTCCTACTCTGTCTTGGGTAGATTTTGTTATTTGACATTAGTTAAAAAGCTTCTGTTATTAAGTAACTGTTTTTTACCCAAAAGCTCTAACATGAGACATCCACAGTCATATGTAAGCTGCTTCTACATGTGTAACACATGTTTCTTGACACTCTCACTCCTATGTAAGCCGTTTCTTGAATGTGAATTACATGATGTCGATGTAACCTCTTTAATAAGATAACTTAAGATCAAAACCAATGGTTTGAAACCTTGCAATGGTCAAAGACCCGGCGTGGCTTCTGTTTTGGTAGGTCATCTGGTCCAACTGAGTTGAACCGCAGCGTTGATGATTTTCTCACAATTTACGACTGAGTTATCTACTTTATTCATTGGAGTGTACGTTTGTACACAAATATGTGCTCAGCCAAGTTGACTTGAGAGTCTGTGTTTATGCTTGAGGTTAAGGGTTCCATTCCCCTTGTGGGTGCCTTTGCATGTTTTTTTTCATTTCTTTTCCTGAGCTAGAGACCCAGTCAAGGATCTGGTCAAACTGCTGATGTATTCACCAGGTTTACTGCTTGAACTGGGCCTATGTTGGGTATGATTGGTTTTTGACCTGTCTGTTTATCACATAAAAATTGGACCTGTCGTGGGTCCAGTTCCTGGTTCAACTGGTTGAACCAGCTGTTCCGGGTTCAAAAACACTGATCACAACATTAGTAACAGAAATCGACAGAATAACACTAAAACTTGGTGTTAAACTTCGAACTTTTAACTGGTGCTTTTTACCGCATTAGACAGACCAAGAGAAACTGGCCTTTAATGCATATCAACATGTTTCTCAACAATTATTTTGGTGGTCATTTATATATGTTGTGTGATGTCTGGTTACCCGTCTATCTTTGTTTTTACCCTAATTCTCGACCTTTTTGTTTAGTATTAAGACTTGATGATAATGTGGTGTAACCAATGGATAAAAACACTGTTGATTTGGAATTTTATAGATTATTGGGTGAGTTTTTGCTGGAATTTACAGTTTAGTAACACTGGGATTCGAAGACATTCGATCCTTTAATTCCTCCACACCAGTAATAACAACTCAGTCAAACCTATTCCTACTGTGGGTTGGTTATATGGATCCTACACCTTATTTAATGTGAATACATAAACAAAATGATGATAAGCTCCAAATGGTTGACTGAAAAGTGTAGCCAGATTGCTGCCATGACCTATGTTGATGAATTGATTGAGCAACTCGACATCGGTGACGCCAGCTTATCGGGAAGGCAATTCAGGAGTGCTCTTTGGGATTAGATGCTTTGCTTTGGAAGCTTCATGTCAGATGTTCTCCACTTGTAATCTCTTGTAATCTTGTGGGCGAGAATTCTCTTTTGATAACCATCAAAGAATGAAGCAAGTGATGGTTCTTGTGTACGTCCTCTGTATGGATACATCCCCAGATGGCTAAGTGATTAGAGTGTTGGTGTTTTTCATAAGAGTTACCTAAGTAGATCGCCTGGGATATTCGCCTTTTTATATCTTGAAACTACATGGTAGTGGTATTTCCGGTAACTATGAATCATCAATTGTGAGCAAGTTCTCCACTGTGACAATTGATGAATGTTTGCTTATTGTAATTTGTCTTTGGAAGGAAACAAGTAGGACACTTGAAGATGAGTGATTAGTGCTCTAGGAAAATACTCCGAAGCCCGTTTTGTAGTGGTTTCTCAAAATCTTCTAGGAGAAATTTTCATTTTTTCTTCTTGCTATATATTGTTTGTTTCCAAATACTAAAAACTTGGAGCTAGCTCTTTGCAGGTATTGACTTATGCGCAACAGTCAAGAGAACGGTCCAACTATGAGCAGGCAGCTCTTAATGAAAGGATGCAGGAATATAAGCGACAGATTGATAGGGAGAGTAAGTTGTCCAATGGTCCTAATGGGTCTCCCAATGGAGAGGGTATACAAGCAATTGGCAGAAGTTCCCACAAGATGATAGAGGCCGTCATGCAATCTGCTGCAAAAGGAAAGGTCCGAAGAAACTTCTTTCCTTCCCTGTATAAGGCCATTATCTTTGTCTTCAGCATCTTTTGTGCTACTCACCGTTTCTCTCAGCTTATCTATTGTGAATTTCGTAGGTTCAAACCATTCGGCAAGGTTATCTCTCAAAGCGATCATCAAATTTGAGAGGTGACTGGAAGAGGAGGTTTTTTGTTCTTGATAGCCGAGGAATGCTTTATTATTATCGCAAGCAATGCACTAAGCCATCAGTAAGTAATATTTTCTGTTTTGTCATTGAAATTAATTGTTCACATGGTGCTTACTTGTAGGAATTTACCAGGAAACAGCTTTAACCACATGAAACTGAGCAAGCTGAAATTTCTTTTTTCTTTTTTCGGCCAAACCAATTTTCTTAGTTTGGTTTTGGTTTTCCAATCAAGCCAACTAATGTTTTCATTGTAGCTCTTCATCTTTTGTTAACTATGTAAACCCCATTGCAGGTGTGCAATTATCTCAAACATTTTTTTTCGTTTTAAAGTGAAAGAATAGTCTATGCTTGAAGAGATTGATACGGATAAGAAGAAGGTGTTTTCGTCTTGGGTTAGACTATAACTGTATACCGGCTAACTGCTACCAGTCCAATTGGGCCTAGAAAAGAAATATATCATTGTGAAGGCCTAAACGGTTCAGTAAGAGACCAAACTAAGATGTTGATGACTTCTCCTTTAATATTTTCCATGGTGGACTTCCTAATCAGTTGGTGGACTTCTAATTATTCATGGCCCTACTTATTATTATCATTATTAAATACTGGTATCAATTTGACTTCATCTCTTAGGGTTCTGTCAGTCACAACACTGGTCAGAGAAATAGTTCAGAGCTTGGGTCTGGATTGCTAAGTCGTTGGCTTTCTTCTCATTATCACGGTGGAGTCCATGATGAGAAGTCTGTTGCTCATCACACGGTGAATCTGCTTACGTCAACCATAAAAGTGGATGCCGACCAGTCTGATCTAAGGTTTTGTTTCAGGATTATTTCACCATCAAAAAGTTACACTTTGCAGGTGCGTTTCCTGCATCTTGCAGCTGTCTTTTTTTAATGGTTGTTTCAAACAACTTGTGATTTGTGCATAATTAGAGTAGCTTGTAGAAAAGAACCTTACAATTGTTATTTAGCTGGTCAGTGCAGGCAGAAAGTGCGTTGGATCAGATGGACTGGATTGAAAAGATAACAGGAGTGATTGCTTCATTGCTAAGTTCTCAGGCACCTGAAAGGGTAATTGCCACAGAATTGGAACTGCTGGCTTCTTTTTTTCTTCGTCTGAATATATGACATCGTATTATCTTTCAGTGTCTTTCTGCTGGACCTTTGGGAGGTAGTCATCATCATTCTGCCAGTGAGAGTAGCTCTTATGAAAGTTCTGACTTTGATCACAATGCTGCTGAAGAATACACAGCAGAGAGACATCTTGGTTCTTCTCATCATGACCGCTTGTCGAGGAACTTACAACAGCAACGATCCTGTGTCAAAATTGAGAAGCCCATTGATATATTGCAAAAAGTGTGTGGCAATGATAGATGTGCTGATTGTGGAAATCCTGAACCAGACTGGGCATCCTTGAATCTTGGCGTTCTTGTTTGCATTGAGTGTTCTGGTGTTCATCGGAACCTCGGGGTCCACATATCAAAGGCAAGTGAAGGAGTTTCCAGGTTGCTTTTGCATGTGACATTCATTTAGTTAGTGATACTGGTGTGCCAAAAACAGCTTACTCCTTAAATGTGAAACATTTGCCTTTACTTTTAAATGTTTGACAGAAGCTTCTTGATGTTACGTCTTAATTGTTTGTATCTTCGTGGTGTGATGGTACTTATGAATGTTGAATGCAAATCATAGGTGAGGTCACTTACACTTGATGTCAAAGTATGGGAGCCTTCAGTTATAAGTTTGTTTCAGTCTCTGGGCAATGCCTTTGCTAATTCCGTTTGGGAGGAACTCTTGCAATCAAGAAGTACTTTGCATCATCCAACAAGGTAACCATTTTTGCGGCTGCTTGAAGCCTTTTCTCGTTTCCTTCTGAATGGTGTTAAAGAAAGCTCATATTACTAATGTTCAGTGTTCTGTATGTAGCTTATTTGATTCCAACAAGCTGCAGATGCATCTTATGGCCAAGCCCGGTCCCAATGATACTATATCATTGAAGGAGAAATTTATCCATGCAAAGGTATTGCCCATGTACTTTTCACTTCATTGCTTTTGTATCTGGTTTCTCTTACTGTTGCTCTGCACACTAGCTGAGAGGATACGCTTATTCTGGAACAACTTTTGACAACAATCCTCTTGGGCTATGTTCTTTTCGGTGAACAATTTTTATGAGTAACAGAGTCTTCGATGAGATTATTGCAACTCAACAGAATGTGATTGGAATAATATGGTCACCTGTGGAATCTGCTCACGGATGAACATCTTTTTATTAATGGAGTCATATCTCAGCCAGTGGTTTAGAGAATAAATCCAGATGACCAATTAGTACATTGGCCTTCTTGTTGCACTGCTGACGAATTGATTGGACTTTGGATTTGGATGTATCATTCTTTAATCATTTGAGTTCAGCTCTGCAAGTTCCCCTTTTATATTGTAATGAAGGGCTGTAAGATATTGTGCATCATTAGAGCCTTTTCAGTTCATGACTCCCTTCTTCCTATTGCTTGCAGTATGCAGAAAAGCTTTTTGTCCGCAAGCCCAGGGAGAGTCCAAGTTTTCAATCAGTGGCGCCAGAGATCTGGGAAGCTGTCTGTGCCAATGACAAGAAAGCAGTATACCGGTACATTGTTACTTCTGAAACAGATATCAATACTGTGTTTCAGCAAGCATCAAGCAGCTCTTCTTTGACTCTTGCAAAAGTGATGCTATTGCAAGAACAGACAAATCACAACCAAAGCTGTAGCTCAGAGAGATCCTCAACGAGCTCCTTGAATCTTGGAAGTGCTGGTGACAGCCAAAGGATGGATTATTTTGAAGGATGTACTCTACTTCACCTTGCATGTGAAACTGCTGATATTGGCATGCTGGAGCTCCTTCTACAATATGGTGCAAATGTTAATGCTGTTGATTCAGGAGGGAATATGCCGCTCCACCGTTGCATTCTAAGAGGCAGAGCTGCCAATGCCAAGATGCTTCTTGCAAGGTGACGAAAGGGATCTTGTTGGCTTTTAACCATAGCTGATTTTTATTTATAACCATTTATTATGCCTTGGTCCTTTGATAAGCTAAACTGCAATATTTGATGCTTGGTAATTCTAATATGAATTGGATGCATGGCTTATAAAGTAATTGATGTACATTGTGGAGGATGAATGTGTTGTCCTATTTTTTTGGGAAAATGTTGAGATAGCATAAAGTTGGGGGCAGAATACAGTTTAGTTTGAGTACCATGGTACTAATAAGTAACATTTTTTATTCTGTTAGCTCCTTTAGTTGGTTTACCTCCTCTGTGATCCATAGTGCAGTGGTCATGAAGCTTGTGCTTGATAGCAGCATTAATGTCTTTACTTAAAAAAAAGTTTATCCTTTGTTATATCATATAGACATCCTGCTTGAGAATCATAATTCAATTGCAGGGGGGCAGATCCACAGGCACTAAATGATGAAGGAAAAATTCCCCTGGAGCTTGCAGTGGAGTCGAGTTTTGGAGACAATGAGGTTCTCACTCTATTGTCGGATACAAATGGATGAAGTCATTGGGAGATAATTCTTGAAGTGTCATTCTGGATATCCTGGGGAGGAGGTATTTTTGTTGCTTATGTGTTGTCATCTATACATATAGTTCAAGAGCTGGTTTTGTTGAAGGAAATGCAAAAGGCAATTGGGGGTTCTGGAGGAGAGTGGTAGGTTGTTGTGCCTGCCCCCACAGGATTTTGTGGAAGTCAGTCCCCACCATTGTCACCATTGTAATTTAAAGCATCAATTTGTAAGGTGAGAGGTAAGGTGAAGCCTCTGATCAAGAGAACTGTAGTGTGATATCTATGCTGTTTGCATCATTTCCTGGTCTAGCTGTGAAATTGTACTTAGGCCATTGTCTGTTTTGTCTGTATATTAGTTCTTTTTAGGCAATTTTCCTCTGGGATGGAAGCTTTATTATGATGTAAACTCTATGATGGTAATTAGAAGTGGGTCACTAGGGAGTGAGGAGGAAGCTCACTTTGATTTTTGAATGGGGAAGTAGGATGTACAAACATTTGATGTGTTCATATCTTCTGAAGAGTCATGCTTTTCAGAGCCCCCGTTTTCTTTTCTTCGGTGGATGGTTAGCCAAGAATGAACTGAAATTGGAGGATCAAACTCGTTGATTTTAACTTCTGAAGAATGCTTGGCGCATTAGCATTTGGTTATCTGGAATTGTTCCCAGTTCACTTTATGATTTTATCGGAGTGAGTTTTTGGTCCCTTTCTCTTTTTCAAAGTTGGGTTGTGCTAACTTTGAGGATTTTGTACTCCATGACTCATTTTCTAGAATTTATTTAGCTTTTTTTTTTTTAAATTTTATTTATGAAATCAGATATATTTAGATTGAATGAGTAAGATTCGGGCTACACAGACCTTTAAATGATGTAATGATTGGCTCAATATATATATTTTTACTGTGAGCACCTTTATAATTCTATGAGCACGATCCTATCCGGTTCAGTGCTGATCTTTTAGCTGGTAGTTTGCTTCCGAGCGTTATTGAACAAGGTGTGCTGTACATTGGGTGCGTAAGTGAGTATTGTCCCGACTGACGATGCTGATGTTCGTTATTCAAGATGTAAGTACTCAAACGTACCCTGGCAAGGGAAATGGTTCGGGATTTTGCCGTCGATGTGGTTTGGCCTCATGCAATGCTGATTTTGTGAAGCTTACCAAAGAAATTATAGTCTCAATGGACAACGGTAGATGAGGATGTTATCGGACGGAGATCATATATGCTTTGAAATAGCAAAGGTCGGATGCCTTTGAGATTTCAGCCTCCGTCTCACCTTGCTGGGTAAAGTTCATATCTTGGCCGTTGGGTAACTCTTTTATCTGTAGGGAAACGAAGATGAACAACTTACACGAGATGCTCTAATGGACTAGCTGGCGACGTATCTTTTATGGGTACGTGAAAAGCCCGATATTTCCTGTCATCCCACGCTCTAACCACCTCCTTTGTTACGTTCAATGATTCGCACGATGAGATGGTAACGCAACACTCGGAAGTTGCCGGTGAGCCCCCACTGTCCATACGCAAGTGAGCTGGAGCGAAGTCATCTTTATCCATTAGAACTTGCCATAAGCCATCGTTTTGGCTTAAGTACCCAAAGATCGAGCAGATGTCTGATGATGAGAAGCTGAATTTTGTTTCCTCTTGAATTGGTTTCCGAAGTCCGCAACTAAACCGAACAAGACCTATAATTTCGTTTTGACACCGTAGTGATTCAGTCCGAAAGGTTTGTGCAAAGCCACGATTCATCTTAGGTGGATCACCCGACTGTTGCGCGAGAACATTGCATTAAGCATCGACCTTGGCCGTTCCCAATCGTGTCCCAAAATGGCCAAATACCCGCAACGGATGTGGCCTCTCTGAAAGCCTCACCACCACATCTCTAGTCAAACAGAAAATGACCCAAACCTTATCCGATATCCGGAAGTATCTCCTTCATCTTATCTCTTTGAACTCATCAACCCCACTCCTATAAATGCACTTCCGAAGGCATCGAGTCCGGATGATGCTCGAGACCCTGCATCAAGTCTCACACCAGAACCATGCAGACATCAGTAATTTTCGCAGCAGCACCGTCTCTCCCGCTAGTGTCCATCAAAAGGTCACTTGGGTCCCCATGGAAGCTCATGCCAAGGCCACAGAGTAGTCGTTTTCCTCTCGTTAAAGCGCATGCCATCGCATCCGATTCGTCTGCGGTCGACTATAACTCCACGGCCTCGTAAGTTGCTGCCATCTCATCTTTCTTTCTCCGTTCGGTTGAATACAGAACCACGGACAACAAGCGTCCTCCTCGGCTTGTCTCTCTCTGTGTTCCAGTGTCTTTCCAGTAGAGGCTTGTGAGACGGTTGGAGGGGAGGCCTGCAATGTGGAGATGTATCCGGAAGTGAAGCTGAAACCGGAACCTCGGAGCAGCAACCCCAGGACTTCTTCGGAGCATGTCGACAGAGAGTACTACGAGTATGATAGCCCCAACACGTGAGCTCTCGTGATCCCCAACTTGTTCATTATTCGGCAATTTCGGCTGTTGAATGCATATTGAGTCTGGAGACTTTTACTTCAGGGTGTTTCTAGGAGAGGCCTGTGATGATCTTGGAGGATAATTCTGTGAGGCTGAATTTCAAAGAGGAGTGCACTGAGAGAAGAGCTTCTGTAGATCAGTCTGCCGGCTGTGGTATAATAATGTCACCGTGTACCGTCTCTTCTGGTGCCAATCCTTTTTGTGTTATGTAATTGGACATCCTGTAGCTGCATATATGCCTAAATAATCCATCCACAATATGGACTTGACCTTGAAATAAAGATGGGGGTTTAGTTCTTGGAGTAGTCCTCATGTGAATTGTCACATTCAAGTCGAATGATGCTTGGCTATGGACTCTAGTGATTTCGCTATACTTCTGACCAGAAACAGGAGCTATCATGAGAATATATTTCTGAGATGAGAAGCAGCCCATATCTTCTAGTATGAATTTCATACATCTAGAATTTAAGAATCTGGCATAAATACCTTCGATAGATATTCCAACTACCAAAAATTGACGTATTGGTAAGGAAAGTGATGCAAGAGGATCTGAAGATCTCCGCTTGATGAACCCAGTATTATACTTCTCCAAAAGGGATATTCAAAATGACATCAAGACGCTAATTTCAAAGATAAGAAAGAACCCTGCTAATGTTTTATGTTGATCATAAATTTCATCAATAGCTACAAGCCAACAAAATGATATCTGGTTGAGAGTAATGAAGGAAATATCACTGCTCGGAGTCATCATCTATTGCCTCCAGGAACAAATACTGAAGAGCTATAGAGTACTTTGCAGTTTCTCTTCTAATGGAGTTGCCATTTCCTGTTTTGCTACTGCTGCTGAGAAGAAACGACCCACAGCCATCACCTGTGACTCATACAGCCATTGTAATACTGGGTTATGCAGCATAACACAAAATTGAGTAAAAAGCTAATCAGTTTTATCCTGGAACCAACCTTTTATTGTGAAAATGGATGAAACCCATCTCTTATAGATATATAACAACCGGGGGGAGTCTCCATGATGTGTATCAGCCAGCAGAATCTCGCAATGGCTTTTCTTGCTATGCAAGTCATGTACGACAATAGCCATCACAATTTGTAGTGAAACAGAGTTCAAATGCACAGAGGGATTGTAAATATTGTCTAATTACCGAGCATGCATTATAGCATTGTGACACAAAGCCAAAGTTCGGACCATTGCAAGGTCTCGCCCTCGAGGATTAGCATATTTCTCTTGGCAATTCCTTCAGTAAGACAAACCAAATTATATAGAACTCTAATCACAGAGGTAGCTGTCCGAGTCACTTTGATGATAATCAACCAGAAGGAGAGCATTGAAAACCATCAGCAACACAAACACACAAAGGCAAACGCGCAAGAGGGTACCTCTCATCAAACAGTTCGCCAAAATCATCGACGATAACAGCAGCCGGAAACGACTCGTGCAGGTGAAACGCCGCAAAATACTTCTTAACCGCTTCATCATCCTCGACATATCTTGAATCAATGCAGAACCAAACGTATCATACATCACCGTATAACCTCTCTCTCTCTCTCTCTCTCTCTCTCTCTACGCTGTTCTTGTAGTCTAGTAATAAGTAAAAGCGACTGGTTCAGCAAATTGCTCACTTCATTTGTATACGCCCAAACACGCGGGACGACGGATCAATGCCCTACAGACATAGAATGCAGAAGCACGAATCAACGGCTAATGAAGTGGCAACCCACATGAGAGAGAGAGAGAGAGAGTTAGTGCCTGAGAGAGATAAGGGGGTTTAGCTTCCAATCTCTGACGGTTGCATATGAAGACAACAGCAGGGACATCGTCGGAATCGCTCCGCAGCGCGCGGTTATAAGCGAACTGGAACAGCAAAGAAGTTTTCCCGCTGCGGCATCATTCGCAGCAGCGGAAGCACAGTCACTGTACAGCGAACTGAAGCTCAATGCATTGGGTCCCCCGATTCTGCACCGACCCAGAAGGAAAACAAGAATGCCCACCACCTGTTTGATGTGTGCATGCGTCACAGAGAGAGAGAGAGAGAGAGAGTACCAGGAAGGAGGACCTGAGAGAAGCGTGATGGGATGAGATTCAGTAGCTGAGGCAGCATCGTTCACGCAGAAGAACCTCCTCACGTTCGAAGCCATCTTCGTTTCGAAGCGACACAAGCTCGGTCGATGCCACGAGCGGGTTGCTTTTGGTTTTAGGTGTTGGGAAACGTCTGTAAAATCCAGAAAGGTCCTTCCTTTTCCGAAGACACAGCGTCGCTTTCTTGAGAAAATTAAGGGAAGATGAATGTGTCCGGGAATTCGCTTCGAGGACGGTTGTGTTGTTACGAGACATTTGTTGGTGTTTGATGACACTTCATTAAAAACCTCTTAGGTTTTATTTGGGAGTATAAATTTATTCTATCCCTTATTTGATTTTTACTCAAGTTAGGATAAAGTTGGATATGGAAAAATATGAATTGGATAAAATTACCGCATGGGGAAATTGGATAAACGTGAATAGAATTTTTAATCTCCATATTAAATTAACAAAATTGAAATTATATTTCAATATAAATAATATATGAAATTTAATATAAATTCAAAATAACAAAAAACAAAATTAGTTTTTTTAATGTAATCTTATTTTATTTATTTATTCCACTTTAATACTATGCTATAATATAAATTTATATTTTATATATTATAGGTATTTTAGTATTTTAAGTATATTAGTATAGTTTGCTATTTAATCAAATTTTATTATAGAATGATGGAAGGGGGAAAAGGAAAAAATAAAATAAAAAAGCAAATAAAAAAAAAAAATTAAGCAATAGGATTGCAAAAGATTTTTACCATTTCCGTTTGTGAACTTTTGCGTTTATGTACTAATATGTTGTTTATATTAAAAAATATACATGATCGACTTTTGTCTTTGGATTCACTGCATAATAAAATCCCCGAATTTCATATTCTATCATATCCAATTATGTTCGGATTAGAAATTCGACAACCAAACATAGCCTTAAAAGATAAAAGTGAAGATGCAAAAGTGGAAAATTCCCAAATTATGCTCGATGTGGCATATTTATTCTTAATTTTTTTTTTCCTGTGATATAGAAAACCCTAAACTATACTTATTGTGACACATTTATCCTAAATATTTTTTGGTGATATAAAAAACCTTGAACTTATACTCATGATGAATTTACTTTTTGTCAAGGTTTTTTAAGATGATTTTTCAGCCAAAACAACGCGAGTTTCTATTTTACTAAGTCATGTGGGGTAATGTCAAAGTTATTTGCTTTCTAGCATCCATGCAAAATAGAATTTTAATGGTTTTCATTTGAGGAGGTAAACATGTTACATATGCACAAGTTTGACATTGTTTATGTCACAAAAAGAAGTTTTATGGGAAATGTGTCACAATAAATATAACTTAGATTTATGACAAGTTTTGCCTAATAAAAGAAGTTTCATTTAATCGATAGACTTTTTACATCTTTTTTGTTTTTTTCACTTTTCTAAATTTGGAATGGGCGGTTGTGTATGAGCTCAAGCGACCGGTTAATATATAAACATAATTAGGAAATGAAGATTTGGTATTATTACTTTATAGGAAGAGTAGCACGAGATTCCACCACAGCTTAAGCACACTTGAGCCACTCAGTTACTTGTACAATGTTTAGCCATGATAATTCCTCACTAAATACTTGTAAAATATTTTTTTGTCTTTTTGTTTTTGCTATATATATATTATTTTTACTTATTTTCTGACGCGGCATGCACTTAAGGCTGCAACAGTAGCAAAATTGAGTGACTGGTTAATTGAAGGACTTGATTAGAATTAGGCTTCATTCGATTTGCGAAAAATTGTGGCATTTTTGGAAAATAAAGCTATTTTCTAGGAAAATGCAATTATTTTATGATGTTCGGTCGAAATCTAAAAAGAAGCAAAAAATATTTTTCGTTATTAGGCAAGATTTTTTTTTTTCTTTCACACACTCTTTTTCAATTATTTTATTATTTTATTTTTATATATATATTTTTAAAAATGGATTATTTTATTATTTTTTAGGTGAGTTCAAGTTACACTATGTGCGCGAGGGAGCTCGAGCTTGCCGTTCATCAGATCAACGAGCTTGGAGCCCTAGCTAGCTCGTTGCTCATTGGGCGAGCGGCGAGCTGGGGCCTGAGCTCATTGTTGATCGGGCAAGCGGCGAGCTATGATTCGAGCTCGTCGTTGGCCTAGTGTGCCGCTAATCGGGATGTTGGTAAGCCTCAAGCTTGCCCGAGGCCAATGAAGCTCGAGGCTTGACTATGGTTGATCGCCGGCGGTCGTCATGGCCGGTGACTGGCCAAGACAGACTTAAAAAAAAAAAAAAAAAAAAAGGAAAAGAGAAATAAGAAAAAGAAGAAGAGAAAAAGAAAAAGAATTAAAAATTTTATTTTTTAAAATAAAAAAAAAAAAAAAAGAAAAAAAGAAAAAGAAAGATAGAAAGGTTAACATTGGTGTGAGATAAGAGAAAATAAGTGAAGAAAATATTTTTCTCTTTCTCAAAAAAGGAAAACACTTTCCCCTATCTTAGAATTTTTTTTCCCTTCATGAAAAATATTTTTCCCTTCATGAAAAAAAAAAAAAAAAAATTTCCAATCTAATTTATTTTCAAAGAAACGAACATCTAATATTCGGAGTACGTTTTTCTAGAAATTATTTTTGTGAAACGGACAGAGCCTTAGATCCAAAGCATTTTGCCTACACTTTTTCAAAAGTTGACGACTCGATTACCCATTTGACTAAACATGCGACTGCATAGGACGAATAATGCGGAAAATAAGATTGTTGCACTTTTATTTTATATGATCGAATCCATACAAGAAAGGAATCCTAGTAATCCACTATTCATTCCCGCTCTAGTCTCTAACCTTATAAATGTTGGAAAAATGTTGAGAATACACGAAAGTTATTGGAATAATTGAAAAAAATTAGAAAATAAATATAATTATCTGAAGTGTGCAAGCATTGTCCTTAAGGATAATGTTGTCCCGCATAAGGCTGTAGTGGTTATTCTTTCAAGATACAACAAATCTTCTTTTTTATTTAGTACTAAATTATAGAAAGAAACATAACAACGTTATGTGTATAACTCAACCAAAAAAAGAAAAGATACGAAAAGATAAATAAGAAAATTCCAGTTTATATGTATGTATGTATGTATGTATGTATGTATGTATGTATGTATGTATGTATCACTCCATATTACTTTTCAATTACGTCTAGAGTAACAATTTATAGGTAAAAGAAAGAGAGAGCTGTTAAGAAATAGTTATAAATAAATTGGTAATTAAAGAAGAAGATGACTGTTGTATAGTCATCATAAAATAATGAAAAGTTTATGTAGAAATAAATGAAATGTTATAAAGCCGTTATATGGCTGTTAGAAATTCGTTATATGGTCATTATGTGACCGTTAAATAACCATTATAAAACATAACAAAACTGTATGTTAATTGTAGACAAAAAAAACCGTTACAAATTAATAGTGGTTACCATTATAAAAATTAGTGACTTTCAATATTTTGACCAGGCACCACAAATCGCATCTACGCCCTCTTTCAACTTCTAGTAAAAAAAAAATCTTTTGCAAAGATGATGAAGCTCTCTTTCTTCTTCATCCTTGCCCTCATTCTCTTGGGTCTCTACCGAGCACAATCTAAATTTCTTTCGTGTTTTGTAACCGTGTGATTGTCGATGACACGAGTCAATAATCAAGTGTTTCTGATGCCCAATTTGCTCTCACAGGTTCTTGTGACAATCTTCTCCATGCCGATGCACAATGCCTAGAGGTGTCAAAATGGGCCTTGGACTTATTTTTGGACTCATATTTTATTTATATGGATTGTATATGAGTAGAGGTTTTTAAAAACCCAACTAAAAATGAGTCAAAAAACAAGTCTGATGTAAATGGGTCAAAAGTGGGTCAGAATTTGTGACCCATTTAAAATATCAAGTGGGTTGGAATTTTAGAACCCATTTCTAAATCCCAACTCAAGCCCCCACACAAATTTTCCCCTTTAACTTTACAAAAATGCGTGTTTTTTTTTTTTTTTTAAATAAAAAATAAAAATTATAATTATTTTCCTTTTTTCTTTCTTTTTCCTCCTTCCTAGCCGATGGCCGGCGGGTGACGGCCGCGGCGACAGCCGGCGAGGCTTGAGCCATGTCGGGTTTGGCGAGACTTGAGCTCGCCGGCGTCGGGCGAGGCTCGATCTCGCCAGATCCCCGACGCCACGGGCCTCGGCCTCGGCCTCACCCGATTGGCGAGATTGAGCCTCGCCGATGACTAGCGAGGCTCAAGCCTTGAGCTCGCCGGCGTTGGCAAGCTCGATTTCGCTCGTGGCCGGCCGCCGACCGTCGTCGTGGTTGGCGGCTGGCCGAAGAAGAAGAAAAAGAAAAGAGAAAAGAGAAAAAGAAAAAGAATTATATTTTAAAAATAAAAATTATAAAAATTATATTTTTAAAAAATAAAAATATTTAAAAATTCGTTTTTTTAAAATATTTTAAAAATAATTATAAAAATTTTCCATTAAATTGGTATTGCATAAAAGTGTTTTAGCAATAATTTTTTTTATAAAAAATAATAAAAATGAGCTTTTTAGGTTTAGTTAAAGATTTTTCATGTTATAGTTTTTCGTTACTCAATAGTATGTTCACTTCAAATAAAAGAAGTAGGTGCATAGTCTAATTCTTTATAAATATTTCAATTTATAGGTTTTTTTTTTCTAACTTTTATTTTATTTTATTTACTATTTTTAATTTAATTTGAAATTTTAATCTAATTAGCATATAGTAGGTGTGAGTTTTCCTAGAATATTAATAGGTTTAAGCAATATGGATCGGATCGGGTATGGGTTGGGTATGGATCGAGTATGGGTCACTTGATTTACACTATATGAATATGGGTCAAAACAGATTAAATGGGTCAAATATGGGTTGACCCATTTTCGACCCGACCCAAACTGACCCGACCCACCCATTTGACGGGTCTAGCATGTGCAACATTAACCAATAATCACCACAAGAACATTTACCAAGCTTAAAATGATGGAACCCACTCGAATCTCTAATTGCAATCTTGCGTTCGGTGACTGTAGACACATGCTTCGCAAAATCGTGGCAACCTCTGCAAGCTCGAAGATTCTTGAAAATGAGAGTAGGCGAATTCCTCGGCGAGGAGAGCATCCCGAATGCTATTGCCAGTCTCTCGCTATGCTCAAGAAGCTGTTGTCTTCGCTTTGGCAAAATACAAGATGCATCCTCCTCAGTCAATAGGGACCGATCTCCACTGTCACTATCCAGAAAGTCAATTTCCTTCAGCTTTGCATAAATCTCCTCTGTTTGAGGATGGTGTCTGTCCCCAACTATGAACCTGTGCCATTTACCCTTCACCGTAATCCAGCTGCAACCGACCTCTTTCCTCAATCTATTTTCCATCATTTTCTTCCTAATTCTTGCTGCTTCTTCCCATTTCTCATGCGAAACGCACAAGTTAAAGAGGAGGATGTAACCTGCAGTATCATCCGGGTTCAGCTGAAGAAGATTCTCTGATGCTATCCTTCCAAGCTCAAGATTTCTATGGTTCCAACATCCAGCCAGTAAACATTTCCAGCTCATTGCATCAGGCTCAAAGTTCATACTATTAATTAGTTCGAATGCCGCTTGAAGTAAACTGGCACGAGAGTATACATCGATCATACAATTGAAATGGTCAACTGTAGGAGCAACACCATATTCACTGCTCATCGATTTCAAGTAACCCTTGGCCTCTGTTATTAAACTTGAATGGCTACAAGTAGTCAGGACTGCAACAAGAGTGACTCCATTTGGCCTGGCACCAGAATCCTGCATCTTCCATGATATGCATACCCAGCTATTATAGCAGCCCAGGCTATAGTGTCTGGTTCACTAATTGACTCGAAGACTCGACTGGCATAATCCATATTGCCACATTTAGAGTACATGGTGATTAGTGCACTCTCCCCCTATAAAGGTGAGATCAGACCTCGTTTTATTGCATCAGCGTGAGCTTGTGCACACAAATTAATATCTGCAAGGATGGAGCATGCTTGGAAAATGCTAGTGTAGATGAATGGATTTAGTGATCCATCTCTAACTCTCAAAGATTTATAAGTTTTAAGGCACTCCTCAACTATCCCAGATTGAGAGTAACCAGATATCAACGTGCTCCACGAAACATCATTTGGGTTGCCTATCTTCTGGAATGCCAAGAGAGCAGACTCGAAACATGTGCATTTCACATAAAGGTCCACGAGAGGAGTTCCCACAGAAACTTCAGATTCCAACCCCAGCTTAACAATGTAGCCATGAATTTGCCTTCCAACTCTCAAGTCCTCCAACCAAGCGCGGGCTTTGAGAACAATAGAGAATACAAACTCATCCAATTCCACACCTTCCCCGACCATTTTCACAAATAAAGGAAGAACATCATTCTGCTTGTTAGCCTCAGTGTACCCCACCATCAATGCAGTCCAAGCGACCGCTTTCTTTTCAGCCATCTGATCAAAAACGATCCTGGCACCCTCTAACCACCCGCATTTAACGTACATATTCCAAATTGCCGTTCCGACCGAGGCATTTGAACCTGACCCAGTTTTTATCAAATGAGAATGCATCTGTCTGCCAATCTCCAAACGAGAAGAGTCCATCAATTACCTCAATAAACTTGTGTAGACGGAAAAATTCGGTCCAACCCCAGAGTCTATCAAGAGCGAAAACAACTGAAAGGCTTTGTCCAAAACACCCCTTTGCGCATAAGATGATATCATCGTACCCCACGCGAACGAACTTCTCTCCGGCATTTTATCGAATAGTCTCCGCGCCTCCAATAAGCTCCCACAGTCGCAATACATCCGGAGAGCGCAATCTTCAAGAAACCCAGGCGGGTTCTTCAACCGGTCGCGAATCGATCTTCCGTCCGATGAGAGTCCCATCTCCCCACACGCTTCGAAGAGGGATTTATACGTGGAGGGACTGACGGCGATGCCGGCCTCGTCCATGCTCTTGATGAACTCATGAACCTGTTCGAATTTCCCGTCTGGACAGGGAGACCAAATGCAAGTTCTACACACGGCCCTGCTGGGTGGCGGGAGGAGGCTGCGCCGAAGAAGTGCGGTTGAGGGAGACCCACGAAGGGATCCGGGCAAAACTCGCTGGCCTCGCAGGCAAAATCCTGTCTTGAGCGGTCCTGAGGTGCGAAGGATCGGAAGGTGAAAAGGCTGTGCAGAAGTCATTGACGGAAGGCATCCAACCGCTCGAGGTAAGCTTTAGTTACAGTGACGTGATGATATTCCGGCAAAGTTGCAACGATGTCTGAACAAGAAAGAGGAAGACCATGAAACGATGCCTACGTAGACGGATGCTCTTCGCTCCTCCTCGTTCGCTGATAAGACCTCCGCCACACTCAGTTGACTTGACGATTATTGGCTGTAACAACGAGGGGTAAGTGGTTCCCGTTTCGTACAGGTTTTATTAGGAAATTACAACTTACCGGTTACAATAAATTCTTATCTGCAGAAGCTGCGGCTACGACATACCTGCAGTGTTTTCTGCAAAGATGGTGAAGCTCTCGCTCTTCTTCGTCCTGGTGATGCTTGATTCAGGTTCTTCTCACTCCTATCTGCATGATCTCTCCTTCCATTTCGCTGGTTACGGCTTGAATGTGCGTCTTTCGTGTGTTTAGCTATGTCAAAGCTGTAGCTCACGACGCAGTACACTATGTGATAGGCATAGTTTCCGGTTCTTCTCGCTCCGATCTACGTGATCTCTCCTTCCATTTCGCTGGTTACGGCTTGAATTTGCGTCTTTCGTGTGTTTAGCTATGTCAAAGCTGTAGCTCACGACGCAGTACAGTATGCGATAGGCATAGTTTCCGGTTCTTCCCTCTCCGATCTACCATTCTCTTTCGCTGGTCACAGCAGGAATTCGCATGTCTTTCATGTATTCAGCTATTTCAAAGCTGTAGCTCACGATGCAGTACAGTGCATGATAGGAATAGTTTCAAGTTTCTTCGTGTGACGTAACCATGCACGTGTTTGTGACGGGATCGTTTGTTTGTTCATGTCGAAGACACAAGTTTATGAGTCGTATGTCTGATAACCCCGAGTCGCTTCCCGTGCAGGTTCTTGCAGCAGCGGCAACCGTGTACGTGTTGATGCGCAAAATGTTTGCCAGAAGATCATCGAGCAGCACAGCTGCGAATTCTACAGCTGCACGAGGCACTGCTCCGAGGAGTTTGGTTCGGTCAAGGCAAAATGCATCCCCAATCCTAGCAAGCCCGGGCTCCACGCCTGCGCCTGCTACCCCCCTTGCTGACATCGGTGCCGGTTTCGATAACAGAAATTAGACGATGCCAACGTTGGATTTCTGTTTGATTAGCAGCACTATTATATGATGCCCGATAATGAGACATTTTGATATTAATAATAGCTATTACATTATAGCTTTTTACGATGTATTTATCATCTATTGCATTGTTTATTTACGATAATAGTTGTTGCATCACAATCCTATATTACCTACAAAGGCGTCTTGTAATGGCCGCGACACGACCTACTTATATAATATGATTAAAACCGTTAAGCCGTAATGAATTGTGCCAAAGCACCTTTTTGTCTCTCGTTTTTTTTTCCCATCACTCTACATCAATGTCATTAAAAAGATCGCTCAAATAACTAATGTAACCGTTATAGTTATTCACATATTTTTCGAAATAATAATATTATTAGTTCCAACGATATGACATCGTTTAGATTAATTCAATATCTTGATTCTATGATTACTATTTGTACTCAATGTAAATTTCAAATAAATAACTAATAGTATAATTATGTCCTCAAGGACTTATTTGGATACTATTATCTAAAATCACACAATATAATTATGGCACATTTCTTTTTTCTTGAAAAATGAATTATTTAAAAAATATTTTCTTATAAATTATTGTCCATAATAAAAATATTTTATTTTTAATTATTTCGAGTGATATAATATTTTCTTTTTAATGAAAAAGAGGATTATTATTAGGGGTGAGCATGATTCGAGAGTAGAACCTGAAATCAAAGAATTGGACAATAACCCTTCCGGGTTTCAAAAATTGAGGAAAAGGTAAAACTTGAAACTTGGTACTTAAAACAAGTTTTTACGTTTTTTCTTGATTTATGTTTTTGCGTATGCCATGGCGTCTAATGATGAGTGTATAATCCGAAACCACTAATAACTTTTATTTATGATCAAGATTTTTATTTTTCCTATGTTTCGTATTTTTCGTATGTCTAAATCTAAGTTGTAGTTAATGAATCGTATCTGTAAGTGATGATTATTAAAGATGATGATTATAATCGTTCAATGTGTAATACGGGTGGAGATTTCAAAATATGCATGATGGGTTTCGGATTCCGAAAGATAAGAATTCGTTGGGGCTAATTCCATTAAAAAAAAAAAAAAGTATCAACTTTAGGTCGATGAAAAAGCCAAAACTTTTTTTTTGTCTCATGAAAAAGCACAAACTTTAAGTCGAGGGACAAATTTGGCCCGGACTTTTTTCGTCTCCTAAAAAAGCACCAACTTTAGGTTAAGTGACAATTCTAGCCCCAATTTTTATTTTATTCTTATCTCATAAAAAATTACAAACTTCTACTCCTATCCAAAATCTAACTCGTACCAAGCCGTGGCTCAAGCAAGAAGACAACGGATGGTATTAGCTAGCGAGTGCATAAGGACAATCAATGAATCTAAGTTAATGGGGGCCAGATTTAGGATTTAAGTGAAAGTTGGTGATTTCTTTTTAATTTACCCTAAAAATTATATTACAGATACTATACTTTGTCGATAAGATAAAGATTAAAATGGAATCATAAAAAGTTGTTCCCCATTTTTGTAGGTTTGTTTCCCACTCCAAAAAATAACGGAGACGTGGGAAATTTTTTTCAAGAATGTTCAAATATCGTACATATTTGAAGTGTATATCGGTAAAAAACTGAAATAAGTCCATCTACAATTTTTCATATTAAAGTAAACTGAAAAGGAACGTAAAAAAACTTCACCCCGATCCATTTAATGTAAGAAAAATCAATTTATTCAAAATAAAGCTCGCATGTGAAAATATATATCATAAAAGGTCACACTCAAAAAGTACCTAATTAAAAGGAGACTTCTTTCCTACCAGAAAAATGAAGGGGACTTCTCTAAAATCTTTTCGTACACACAAAAAGAAAAAAAGAAAAAATATCCAATCAATCCTAAATTTTTCAAATCTTTTTTTTTTTTTTTTTTTTTTTTAAATTTTGTCATAAAACTTTATACAAATTATAATATAGTCTTTCTAGTCAATCTTCGTCTAAAATTACTGATGTAACGGTATGACACTCAAGAGCCTATTTGGTTACAGAGAATGAGTTGAGCGAATTTGAATGAGATTCTCGTTCTTCCTCTAAAAAGTTTTTGGCAACGTAATAGATTGTCTGTGTATGAGTTGAACTTAAATTGGGGTACTACCGTGACATGACCGCACGAATTGCCAACTTCAAGCATCGTCAATCGGAGACCTGGCGAAGGAGGTAACAACGAAGGCAAACGACAACAACATATCAAAGCTGAGAAAAGGAGTATCAAATTTTATTTGCTCGTCAACACTAACGTAAGCACATACCATAGATCTCTCATAAAGAACCATGAACACGTATCGAAGGACGTCAGCAAAGGTAGCAGGCGCAGGCGAGAGCCCCTATCTTGTTAGGATTGGCAACGCGTTTTGCCACGACAATCCAGAACTCCTCTGAGCAGTGCCTCGTACCCTCGTAGAAATTGCAGTTGTCTTCGTCGATTATCCTTTGGCAGTGACAATCCTAATTTTGTTATACAAATGCTAATTCAATCCTAAATTTTTCGAGTTTCGCCTTCTTCAATTAAATCTTAATTCTTTTACAAATTTGTCAATTCAGTCCGTCTAGCCAAATTTTGATCATGCCACGTCGGCCATGCCGCGTTAGCATCGATCGTGCCAAGCTAGTGTTAGCTGACCAAATTTAATCAGATGGATTTAATTAACATAATTACAAAAATTTTAGGACTTAATTATTAAAAAAAAAAAAAAAAAAAAAAAAAGGTTACGAACCAAATGGCACAATTCTAATAGATTTATGACTTCTTTCTTTTTTATAATTCACCCACTCGTCGTCAAGTCAAATGAGTGTGGTGGAAGTCTTGTCTGCGAACGAGGAGGAGCGAAGATTGTCCATTTGTCTTCGTAAGCATCGTTCCATCGTCTTCCTCATCCCTATTCGGACATCGTTGCAACTTGCCGGAATATCATCACGTCACTATAACTAAAGCTTTCTTCGAGCGGTCGGATGCCTTCCGTCAGTGGCTTCTGCGCACCCTTTTCACCTTCCGATCCTTCGCACCTCATCATCTATTGAAATTCTAAACCTTAATTTTTCGGAGAGATTTATTTCCGAAATTACTTTCTTTCCTTTTCTACAGAGATCGATTTGAGAATATTAATCGATTAGAATATACGCAGTATCTCGAAGAAATATCCAACCCGCTTTTAATTTCCTATTGCCGATGGGGAAATCCGAGTGAACAATGATGCAACTTACCTTTTCAAAGTCGATGAAATCTATTGAAATCCTAAACTTGAATTTTTTGGAGAGATTTCTTTCCTTTTCTACAGAGATCTATTTTAGAATATTAGTAAGTTAGAATATGCGCAATATTTTTTTCCTGTTGCGGATGGGGAAATCTGTGTGAACAATGCAAATTACCTTTTCAAAATCGATGAATATGGCAAGAAGGGAGAACCTCCATAGGGAAGAAACGAGGCCAAGAAATCTTATAAATTGACCATGCTCCAGAAGCTGCGGCTACGACATACCTGTAGTGTTTTCTGCAAAGATGGTGAAGCTCTCGCTCTTCCTCGTCCTGGTGATGCTTCTTTCAGGTTCTTCTCACTCCTATCTGCATGATCTCTCCTTCCATTTCGCTGGTTACGGCTTGAATGTGCGTCTTTCGTGTGTTTAGCTATGTCAAAGCTGTAGCTCACGACGCAGTACACTATGCGATAGGCATAGTTTCCGGTTCTTCTCGCTCCGATCTACGTGATCTCTCCTTCTGTTTCGCTGCTTACAGCTTGAACTCGCATGTCTTTCATGTATTCAGCTATTTCAAAGCTGTAGCTCACGATGCAGTACAGTGCATGATAGGAATAGTTTCAAGTTTCTTCGTGTGACGTAACCATGCACGTGTTTGCTGTCAGGAAAGTTGGCCTTTTAACACGACGGGTTGGCTATACGAGTGTTTTTATAATATCGTGTGACGGGATCGTTTGTTTGTTCATGTCGAAGACACAAGTTTATGAGTCGTGTGTCTGATAACCCCGAGTCGCTTCCCGTGCAGGTTCTTGCAGCAGCGGCAACCGTGTACGTGTTGATGCGCAAAATGTTTGCCAGAAGATCATCGAGCAGCACAGCTGCGAATTCTACAGCTGCACGAGGCACTGCTCCGAGGAGTTTGGTTCGGTCAAGGCAAAATGCATCCCCAATCCTAGCAAGCCCGGGCTCCACGCCTGCGCCTGCTACCCCCCTTGCTGACATCGGTGCCGGTTTCGATAACAGAAATTAGACGATGCCAACGTTGGATTTCTGTTTGATTAGCAGAACTATTATATGATGCCCGATAATGAGACATTTTGATATTAATAATAGCTATTACATTATAGCTTTTTACGACGTGTTTATCATCTATTTATCATCTATTGCATTGTTTATTTACGATAATAGTTGTTGCATCACAATCCTATATTACCTACAAAGGCGTCTTGTAATGGCTGCGACACGACCTACTTATATAATATGATTAAAACCGTTAAGCCGTAATGAATTGTGCCAAAGCACCTTTTTGTCTCTCTTTTTTTTCCCCATCACTCTACATCAATGTCAGTAAAAAGATCGCTCAAATAACTAATGTAACCGTTATAGTTATTCACATATTTTTCGAAATAATAATATTATTAGTTCCAACGATATGACATCGTTTAGATTAATTCAATATCTTGATTCTATGATTACTATTTGTACTCAAATGTAAATTTCAAATAAATAACTAATAGTATAATTATATCCTCAAGGACTTATTTGGATACTATTATCTAAAATCACACAATATAATTATGGCACATTTCTTTTTTCTTGAAAAATGAATTATTTAAAAAATATTTTCTTATAAATTATTGTCCATAATAAAAATATTTTATTTTTAATTATTTCGAGTGATATAATATTTTCTTTTTAATGAAAAAGAGGATTATTATTAGGGGTGAGCATGATTCGAGAGTAGAACCTGAAATCAAAGAATTGGACAATACCCCTTCCGGGTTTCAAAAATGGAGGAAAAGGTAAAACTTGAAACTTGGTACTTAAAACAAGTTTGTACGTTTTTCTTGATTTATGTTTTTGCGTATGCCATGGCGTCTAATGATGAGTGTATAATCCGAAACCACTAATAACTTTTATTTATGATCAAGATTTTTATTTTTCCTATGTTTCGTATTTTTCGTATGTCTAAATCTAAGTTGTAGTTAATGAATCGTATCTGTAAGTGATGATTATTAAAGATGATGATTATAATCGTTCAATGTGTAATACGGGTGGAGATTTCAAAATATGCATGATGGGTTTCGGATTCCGAAAGATAAGAATTCGTTGGGGCTAATTCCATAAAAAAAAAAAAAATGATCAACTTTAGGTGGATGAAAAAGCCAAAACTTTTTTTCGTCGCATGAAAAAGCACAAACTTTAAGTCGAGGGACAAATTTGGCCCGGACTTTTTTCGTCTCGTAAAAAAACACCAACTTTAGGTTAAGTGACAATTCTAGCCCCAATTTCTATTTTATTCTTATCTCATAAAAAATTACAAACTTTTACTCCTATCCAAAATCTAACTCCTACCAAGCCGTGGCTCAAGCAAGAAGACAACGGATGGTATTAGCTAGCGAGTGCAAAGGACAATCAATGAATCTAAGTTAATGGGGGCCAGATTTAGGATTTAAGTGAAAGTTGGTGATTTCTTTTTAATTTACCCTAAAAATTATATTACAGATACTATACTTTGTCGATAAGATAAAGATTAAAATGGAATCATAAAAAGTTGTTCCCCATTTTTGTAGGTTTGTTTCCCACTCCAAAAAATAACGGAGACGTGGGAAATGTTTTTCAAGAATGTTCAAATATCGTACATATTTGAAGTGTATATCGGTAAAAAACTGAAATAAGTCCATCTACAATTTTTCATATTAAAGTAAACTGAAAAGGAACGTAAAAAAACTTCACCACGATCCATTTAATGTAAGAAAAATCAATTTATTCAAAATAAAGCTCGCATGTGAAAATATATATCATAAAAGGTCACACTCAAAAAGTACCTAATTAAAAAGGAGACTTCTTTCCTACCAAAAAAATGAAGGGGACTTCTCTAAAATCTTTTCGTACACACAAAAAGAAAAAAAGAAAAATTATCCAATCAATCCTAAATTTTTCAATTTTTTTTTTTTTTTAATTTTGTCATAAAACTTTATACAAATCATAATATAGTCTTTCTAGTCAATCTTCGTCGAAAATTACTGATGTAACGGTATGACACTCAAGAGCCTATTTGGTTACAGAGAATGAGTTGAGCGAATTTGAATGAGATTCTCGTTCTTCCTCTAAAAAGTGTTTGGCAACGTAATAGATTGTCTGTGTATGAGTTGAACTTAAATTGGGGTACTACCGTGACATGACCGCGCGAATTGCCAACTTCAAGCATCGTCAATCGGAGACCTGGCGAAGGAGGTAACAACGAAGGCAAACGACAACAACATATCAAAGCTGAGAAAAGGAGTATCAAATTTTATTTGCTCGTCAACACTAGCGTAAGCACAGACCATAGATCTCTCATAAAGAACCATGAACACGTATCGAACGACGTCGGCAAAGGTAGCGGCGCGGCGAGAGCCCTATCTCTTTAGGATTGGCAACGCGTTTTGCCACGACAATCCGTAACTCCTCGAGCAAGGCCTCGTACCCTCGTAGAAATTGCAGTTGTCTTCGTCGATTATCCTTTGGCATTGACAATCCTAATTTTGTTATACAAATGCTAATTCAATCCTAAATTTTTCGAGTTTCGCCTTCTTCAATTAAATGTTATTTCTTTTACAAATTTGTCAATTCAGTCCGTCTAGCCAAATTTTGATCATGCCACGTCGGCCATGCCGCGTTAGCATCGATCATGCCAAGCTAGTGTTAGCTGACCAAATTTAATCAGATGGATTTAATTAACATAATTACAATAAATTTTAGGACTTAATTATTAAAAAAAAAAAGAGGGGTTACGAACCAAATGGCACATTCTAATAGATTTTTGACTTCTTTCTTTTTTTATAATTCACCCACTCGTCGTCAAGTCAAATGAGTGTGGTGGAAGTCTTGTCTGCGAACGAGGAGGAGCGAAGATTGTCCATTTGTCTTCGTAAGCATCGTTTCATCGCCTTCCTCATCCCTATTCGGACATCGTTGCAACTTGCCGGAATATCATCACGTCACTATAACTAAAGCTTTCTTCGAGCGGTCGGATGCCTTCCGTCAGTGGCTTCTGCGCACCCTTTTCACCTTCCGATCCTTCGCACCTCATCATCTATTGAAATTCTAAACCTTAATTTTTCGGAGAGATTTATTTCCGAAATTACTTTCTTTCCTTTTCTACAGAGATCGATTTGAGAATATTAATCGATTAGAATATACGCAGTATCTCGAAGAAATATCCAACCCGATTTTAATTTCCTATTGCAGACGATGCCAATGTTTGATTTCTGTTTGATTAACAGAACTATTATATGATGCCCAATAATGGAAAATTTCAATATTAATAATAGCTATTACATTATAGCTTTTTACGATGTATTTATCATCTATTTATCATCTATTGCATTGTTTATTTACGATAATAATTGTTGCATCACAATCCTATATTACCTACAAAGGCGTTTTGTAATGGCTGTGACACAACCTCCTTATAATATAATTAAAACCGTTAAGCCGTAATGAATTGTTCCAAAGCACCTTTTTGTCTTTTTTTTTTTTTTTTCCTTTACTCTACATCAATGTCATTAAAAAGATTGCTCAAATAACTAATGTAACTGTTATAGTTATTCACATATTTTTTCAAATGATAATATTATTAGCTCAACGATATGACATCGTTTAGATTAATTCAATATCTTGATTCTATGATTAATATTTGTACTCAATGTAAAGTTCAAATAAATAACTAATAGTGTAATTATATCCTCAAGGACTTATTTGGATACTATTATCTAAAATCACGTAATATAAATATGTGACACATTTTTTTTTTCGTGAAAACTGAATTAATTAAAAAATATTTTCTTTTAAATTATTGTTCATAATAAAAAAAAATTATTTTTAATTATTTCGAGTGATATAATCTTTTTTTAATGAAAAAGAGGATTATTATTAGGAGTGAGCATGATTCGAGAGTAGAACCTGAAATCAAAGAATTGAATGAATTGGACTTCTCTAAAATCTTTTCGTACACACAAAAAGAAAAAAAGAAAAAATATCCAATCAATCCTAAATTTTTCAATTTTTTTTTTTTAAATTTTGTCATAAAACTTTATACAAATTCTAATATAGTCTTTCTAGTCAATCTTCGTCGAAAATTACTGATGTAACGGTATGACACTCGAGAGCCTATTTGGTTACAAAGAATGAGTTGAGCGAATTTGAATGAGATTCTCGTTCTTCCTCTAAAAAGTGTTTGGCAACGTAATAGATTGTCTGTGTTGTCGCAACCTCTTTTTTCTGGCCCCCGATCGGGGCGGGCGCCTAAGGAGGCTAATGGCTCGGCTAGGGTTATTAAGCCCGGACTCTCCCAAGTCCACCAATTCACGACTTTAATGGTCAAAGTTTTTAACCCGTAAGTTAATTTTTAAAACGGAGTCGCCACTAATCAATTTGGGGTGGGTTGATTAGAAACCCATGCGAAATATTGGGAGAAATATTCTCTCCCCGCGCAACCCGAGAAATTAGGATCGGGGACTTGATTACACTAGTTAATCACTAATGCCCTTTCGGTACTTAACATTGTTTAAACCCTGAGTTTTTTTTTTGAATGTTTTAGGGTTTTTCCATGCATTTTTGGGAGGAAAACATTTTTTGAACCTTTTTCCAATTTTTTTTGACATAAAAGGGATTTTTTTGGATTTTTGGTATTTTTTGGAAAAATACAAGTCTTTTTTTGGCTTTTTCTGAATTTTTGGCCTTTTTTGGGAAATAAGGAAAATATTTGATTTTTTTTTTTTTTGATTTTTCTGGAAAATAAAACATTTTTTTAATATTTTCTGTTTTTTTTTTGAAATTAAAATATATTTTTTATATTTTTCGAAAATAAAATAATTTTTTTTTTTTTTGGTTTTTTTTTTTTTTGGAAAATAAATAAATTAATTATTATTCATTTAAAAAGGGAAACAACCGCGTACGGGCCCGACTCGGATTTTTTTGTTTTTTTTGTTTTGGCAAAACGGTGCCGTTTGGAGGGGGGAACCGGTGGAAACTCTACCCGGTTCCCCCGACCCGGATCCGGGTCGCGATCCGACCTCCGCCCCCCCCTTTTCCCGGATTTGCGGAATCCCTACCCGGTTCCCGATCCGAGTCCGACCCAACAACCCGGGGTCGCGACCCAGAAAATCGGGGACCCTAGGGTTTCCGCAAATTCCGGCGCCGAGGAGGAGGAGAGGTGGATTGATGCAGCGGCAACGGCAGCGATGGTGGTGACAGCGAGGGGGGTGATGGCGACGGTGGAGCGGCTACTTGCAGCAGGGGGTGGTGACGGTGGCGGCGACCCACACGATCCTCCTTTCCCTTCGGCTTCGCCCTCCCTCTCTCTCTCTCTCTCTCTCTCTCTCTCTCTCTCGGCGCGCTCGGACCTCCGGATCCGAACTCGTGGGCGTTCGGGCCTCCCTCGAAGTCTCTCGAGGGAAGTTTCGCGCTCACGAGCCCTCGATCTCGCCTCTCTCTCTCTCTCTCTGGTGGTGCTGGTGGTTGTTGTGCTTCCACGGAGATGGGGGGGGCTATTTATAGGCCGAGGGGCGGCCGGTCGACGGAGCTCGACCGAGGGCTGCCACGCCTTCCGCCGGCCGAACCGGCGTCCCCATCCGACGCCAGCCACCCCTGCTTCACGTCCCGTCGCCGCCTGCTCCTCCCTCGCTCCACGTGCGTCTCTCGCTGCTCGCCCTCTCTCTGGAGGTGCGCCCTCCGCGTGTGCGCTTGTGAGGGCGGTCGGAGGAGGAAGACGACCCAAAGTGGGCCGGGCCGGAGGAAGATGGGCCGCGGGGCCCATGCGGAGAGGGGGGCTGCTTTTTGCTCTCTTTTGCTTTCTTTTTCTTTTGTTTTTTTTTTTTTTTCTTTTGTTTTCTTTTTTTTTTTATTTATTATTTATTATCCGAAAAGGAAAAAAAAGATAATTAAAAAAACCTAATTTAAGAAAACGGAATTTAGGCATCAACAACTGCCCCTCTTTGAAGGTGAGTTCGCAGAAGTTACATTCAAAGACAAACTGATGCCTAAATTTTATCCATGCATGTGTAGCATATTTTATTTAGGACTTATTATTCCATGCGGAAAAAGAGTAATATAACTTTACATATACTAAGACAGATAAGAAGATACCTGGAATTACTTACCGAGAGTGAGTGAGATAGGGTGTGAACCCCGAGTTTTGGCAAGTATCAAGGTGTCATCTTACCTGGTGATATGAGAGGGTTGCTTCTCTAGGACCCGAACCATTCTTCGGTCGCCTGACGATAAACTGTTTCTCCAGGACTCGAACCATTCTTCGGTCGCCTGTTAAAACAATCAATGATTTGTCTAGGACTCGAACCTTTCTTCGGTCGTCCTGACGGGAAATTGCTCTTCCAGGGCCCGAACCATTCTTCGGTCGCCTGTTAAAACAATCAATGATTTGTCTAGGACTCAAACCTTTCTTCGGTCGCCTTGACGGTAAACTGTTTCTCCAGGACTCGAACCATTCTTCGGTCGCCTGTTAAAACAATCAATGATTTGTCTAGGACTCGAACCTTTCTTCGGTCGTCCTGACGGGAAATTGCTCTTCCAGGGCCCGAACCATTCTTCGGTCGCCTGTTAGAGCAATTAGTGGTTCGTCTCGGACCCGAATCGTTCTTCGGTCGCCGTGACGAGAAATTGCTTCTCCAAGACTCGAACCATTCTTCGGTCGCTGTTAAAATAATCAATGATTTGTCTAGGACTTGAACCTTTCTTCGGTCGCCTTGACGGGAGATGCACCGACCTTTCTCAGGGCATCTCATTTGTGGGTGCCTGATTTGTATCGAGGACACCAGTTGGTACTCGACCTTTCTCGGGAGATGCGCCGACCTTTCTCAGGGCATCGATTTTGTGGGGATGTCTGACCTCTGTCGAAGACACCAGTTGGTACCCGATCTTTCTCGGGAGATGCGCCGACCTTTCTCGGGGCATCATATTAGTTGGGGTGTCTGACTTCTGTCAAAGACACCGGTTGGTACCCGACCTTTCTCGAGGGATGCACTGACCTTTCTCAGGGCATCGATTTGTGAGGTGCCTGATCTTCGTCAAAGACACCAGTTGGAACCCGACCTTTCTCGGGGATGCACCGATCTTTCTCGGGGCATCGGTTTGTGAGGTGCCGATCTTCGTCAAAGACACCGGTTGGAACCCGACCTTTCTCGGGGATGCACCGATCTTTCTCGGGGCATCGGTTTGTGAGGTGCCCGATCTTTGTCAAAGACACCAGTTGGAACCCGACCTTTCTCGGGGGATGCACTGATCTTTCTCAGGGCATCGGTTTGTTGGGGTGTCTGATCTTTGTCAAAGACACCGGTAGGAACCCGACCTTTCTCGGGGGATACACTGACCTTTCTCAGGGCATCATATTTGTTGGGGTGTCTGACTTCTGTCAAAGACACCGGTTGGTACCCGACCTTTCTCGGGAGATGCGCGACCTTTCTCAGGGCATCAATTTGTTGAAGATACCTGGACATTCACAGGCATTGAAAGAGTACTTGGATATTCACAAGTACAAACCTGGAGGATATTTGGGCCTTTGCAAGCGTTGAAGGGGTACTTTGATGATCACAAGTACAAACTCTTGGAGGATACCTGGATGTTCGCAGATATTGAAGGGGTACCTGTATGCTCATAAGTACTAGTTACTGGAAAATACCTAATTGATTGCAAGTGTCAAAAGAGTACTTGGATGTTAACAAGTACGGACTTTAAAGGATGCCTGAACGTTCGCAGGCGTTGAAGAGATACTTGGATGATCACAAGTACGAATCTCTAAAAATACCTGGCAAACGGGTTATCGAGGATGGGTCTCGCATATTCGTTGAGGTCTCTCACCTATTGATAATTGGGGAATATCGAGGATGTGCCTTGCATATTCGTGAAGGTCTCTCACCTCCTGGTTATGGGGAATATCGAGGACATACCTGGGATATTTGTGAAGGTCTCTCACCTCTTGGTAATTGAGAATATCGAGGGCATGCCCTGCATATTCGTGAAGGTCTCTCACCTTCTGGAAATTGGGAATATCGAGGGCGTACCTGAGATATTCGTGAAGGTCTCTCACCTCCTGGTAGTTGAGAATATCGAGGACGTACCTTGGATATTCATGAAGGTCTCTAACCTCTTGGTAATTGAGAATATCGAGGGTGTACCCGAGATATTCGTGAAGGTCTCTCACCTTCTGGTAATTGAGAATATCGAGGGCATGCCCCGCATATTCGTGAAGGTCTCTTACCTTCTGGAAATTGGGAATATCAAGGACGTACCTCGCATATTCATGAAGGTCTCCTACCTCCTGGCAATTAGGGAATATCGAGGACATACCTGGGATATTCGTGAAGGTCTCTCACCTCCTAGTAGTTGGGAATATCGAGGACGTACCTGAGATATTCGTGAAGGTCTCTCACCTCCTGGTTATGGGGAATATCGAGGACGTACCTCGCATATTCGTGAAGGTCTCTTACCTTTTGGAAATTGGGAATATCAGGACGTACCTCGCATATTCATGAAGGTCTCCTACCTCCTGGCAATTAGGGAATATCGAGGACATACCTGGGATATTCGTGAAGGTCTCTCACCTCCTGGTAGTTGGGAATATCGAGGACGTACCTGAGATATTCGTGAATGTCTCTCACCTCCTGGTTATGAGGAATATCGAGGACGTACCTCGCATATTCGTGAAGGTCTCTTACCTTTTGGAAATTGGGAATATTAAGGACGTACCTCGCATATTCGTGAAGGTCTCCCACCTCCTGGCAATTGAGAATATCGAGGACGCACCTGAGATATTCGTGAAGGTCTCTCACCTTCTGGTAATGGGAATATTGAGGACGTACCTCGCATATTCGTGAAGGTCTCCCACCTCCTGGCAATTAGGGAATATCGAGGACATACCTGGGATATTCGTGAAGGTTTCTCACCTTCTGGTAATGGGGAATATCGAGGACGTACCTCGCATATTCGTGAAGGTTTCTTACCTTCTGGAAATTGGGAATATCAAGGACATACCTTGCATATTCGTGAAGGTCTCCCACCTCCTGGCAATTAGGGAATATCGAGGACATACCTGGGATATTCGTGAAGGTTTCTCACCTTCTGGTAATGGGGATATTGAATGTAACACAAGGCTTACCTAGATGGCGGCAGTCACACAGGTGTACAAAGTAGAGAAATATTTGGATGAACACAAATATTTAATGATATAATCAGGGACCACTCAACTGGTCCAAGTGTAAGAAAGCATACCTGGGTAATTGCAGGCGCATAATGTGGTGGAATACTTGAGTAGCTGCTAGAATTCAAAGATACAATTTTGAGGACAACTCGGACAAGTCGAGTGTCATGGAAAGGGAGTATCCGAACGATGATTGGTACTCAAAGACAAGAGGATACTTGGATAGTCATGAGCATCCAAACTTTAAAGACAACTTGAACAGGTCGAGTGTCAACAGAGGGAGTACCTGAGTAGTGGCAGGCATTCAAAAACAAGGGGATATCTAGACAGTTGCAAATATTAATACTCTGGGGACAACTCGCACATGTCGAGCGTCGATAAGAGGGAGTACCCGGCAAAAGGTGGGTACTCAAAAGCAAGAGGATACTTAGACCGCTGCAAGCACCCAAACTCAGGGGACGACTCGAATAGGTCGAGTGACAAGAAGAGCGTACCTAGACAGTGGTAGGCACTTTAAGACAGATGGGGATAGGGATATACTTACCTGGCAATATCTCTGATCACTGAGAGTATGTTTGCTATTTACACAATATGCATACATGTACACAATGATTGTATATGCTATAAATTCATAAATTCAAATGCGATTTATGCATGACAACTTTGTCGATTTTGTATCATCCGAATTCCACTGGGGAAGATTTTGAAAGACAACCCTCATTTAGAACGTAGATGTCTTGAGCATGCCAGATGAGGGACTTTCAGTCTGAAAGGACTTTCCACTCACTCTCATGGAAAGGCTGTTGTATCCTGACCATTGATGCAGAATTTATAAGGATCGCACTTCTCACTGTCATCATGTCAGCAGGGGTCCGAGTATTCTCGCAAGTAGTACGACTTTACCAATGTGAGAGGTCTTTGTTGAAATTGTGATGAAGACTTGGTTAGCAGCTCATCGAAGGGGACCATCAAGGTTGAAGTCGATGGATGAAAATGTTGCATGATTCTCTCCGGGTTTACAAGTCAGGAACCCTGCGAAAAGAGATAGAGTAATCTTGCTCGTACTTCTTCGAGCGATATTTATGCACATATGAAATCTTACGTTAATTGAAGTGCCCCTAGTCTGAAGAGACTTTTTACAATGGGAATATAACGTAGACTCAACTCACATGTAGAAGGGTGAGAGTTGGTGACTGTCTTAGCATTCGTCACTAGTCTTTCTTCTTATTATCAAATGGAGATTTTACAACCACAACTTTTTCTTGGCTGCATTTTTTGACTGGGGGGCATTGGCCTTGCTTTTACCAGGCACACTACTTTTTTATGCCCCTGCTTTTATTCCAGTTCCTCATTTATGGGCATTGACCTTGCTTTTACCAGGTACACTGCTTTTTTATGCCCCTGCTTTTTTTTCATTTTTGTTGCTTGAGGAACTTATCTAGGCGAGTTCAATTGAAGCACCATTATTTGAGTCTTCATCTTCAGCCAGCGCTCTAGGCTATGGCAATAACTTCTGCTTTGTCTCAATGTGAGGGTAAAATTACAGACTCACTTGGGTTGTACAATGTATACAAATGCATAGAAAAGGAATTGCTCTTCGTCATTCTAAGGCACTTAAATTAATGCGAGTGTTCATATGCAATAAAGACACTCGAAGATTGATGCAAGTGCGAGCAAGAGAATTTCTATCCCTCTTCTCACCTTGTGATGCTGATTTGCCTTGTCTTTGACATGCTCCAGTGTGGGGTGATTCTTGATGAGAGAAGCTTCACCAATGTATGGGGCTCAAGGGGGGGTGAGCAATGAAATGCCTCTTACTATTTTGGTTATCGTACCATTCGCGAGAGAACTCTTTACCCTGCAGTCATGGAATTTTCTGCACTCATCTCACAAGTGTATAGATGGGGGACGTGTGTAGGATATGGCTTGCTGTCATCATTCGACGTGCCTCATCCAGCATGCTCAACTAATCTTGTATTGTTCACTTGGTTGTCTATTCTAGTAATCCTTAATGGAATCGGTGATTTAGACAGACAAAATCATCGTGCAAAAATCCATTTGGAGAAAGGCATGCATCAATTTTTTTAAGTATGAGGGAGTTTGTACTCTCAAAACAAATGAATGATTTTTACTCAAGAAACCCTATTGACAACTTTAGGGGTGTTTACTTGGTGAAATTGTATTTACAAATGTGTTGAATTTTGAACATCAAAAGAGTTATTCACAAATGGGGTGTCAATGGATTATCCTAATTAAGTAGGAAATGACACAAGAAGGATCGGTGGGATTGGGGATCGATCATTGATTTGATGGCCCTTCTGCTTTTGCCCCTACAAAAGAGGAGATGTGGAAATAGATCAATTAGTAGGGTCAAAATCACACGTGATTTAAGGCCTGAAAGGTTTCTGTCATCTGCCTTGGCGACACTTGAGACGCCATTTGGGCTTGGGAGAGCTTATCATGGTCTGACATGCCTCTCATTGATTTGTTTTCTACATCTTTGACGATCAGGTGATCCTGCAACAAATGAGAGGGATCATATTAGTTAGAAGCTCTTTCCAGAGTCGAATAACTTGGAAGTGATACAACATTACCCTTCACTGGTTTACAAATGTTTGAATGGACCTGAAGTATGAGGAGGATATGAATTCCTGTAATTTTCACTCTGTTAGGTCATTTGCTCTCTTGTAATTTGCAGGTGCAAGAGAAGCAAAATTTTATTTATTATATTTTTTCAAGCGGCTAACTGTTGCGTCGGGGAATCGAACCCTCGACTTTGGACCATTTTGCTTCTTCCGGGTAGCACTTGGCTAGAGGCGCCGACAATATCTGCTGGGGCGTTTTTTTCATTTGACCGAATCGGCTTACGGACGACACGTCCTTTCATACCAAGCCAGGTAAATCGATATGGGCTACTTGGTTTGCACAAATTAACCACTAAGCTTGTGCTCTTGAATCTTATGCTTCCTGTCAAATAGGAGAAAATATATCAAAAGTGAATTCAGAAACTGGGAGTATTGGAAACGATACCAAATTACTCTTCCCCAGAGTTTATATTTGCTGACCCTTAGGGATATTTGAGTGTCAATGACGGTCTTTTGTCTTTGACACAGTTCAAATGTCTTTTTGATTGGCCCTCCTCATTTGTGGCCCTGCATGATTGCTGGTTGTTGATTCATCTTCAACGCCTTCCTTCTGTGGAATTTTTCTTCTGTTTTTTACTATAGCTACATTGAGCAAAAAGCCACGTACCTCAAGCTTCTATGAAATTTGAGATGGACAATCAAAAACCTCCAGCTTTCTGATGGCGATTATTTTTGGAAGAATACATGTCTGGAACACAGAGTGAAGCTTTCAGGCTCAAGAGTCATTGTCTGGAGTGGGGGCTATAAATTGCCTTGACTGTCTGGATTTTCTCCCTATTGACAGTAATGAATTCAAAGGAAGAGAAGAAATTTCTTCCTTGTACTTCTTGGCTTGTCGAAGCTGGAAATCCCTTTAATGAAACTATGACGTCTAATTGTTCGGGCATGTCAGGGGGAGGAGATATTTGCTCCGTCTTGAAAAGGAATTAAACAGGAGTGAGGTGGAACGCACAGAGCTCCTGAGGACGGCCTGCAAATATGGGAAGGTCGAAAGTAGCCTGGAGGAGGTTATCCTGCCTCGAGCTACCATGGTGTGCGTGTGTCGGGTTTAACCGCACGCTTATGCCTATTATGTCCGATCTTTTGTTTCCTGTACACAGAAGAGAGGAGACATCATTTTTAAAATTATGTTTGGGGAATAAGACTTACCTTCTTTGAAACAGGATGATCCTTTTTGTTTGCCCCTGCTTCCTTGAAAGGGTGTCTTTGAACTTGGTCTGTTCACATGATGTGTCAGTTTTAAATGCTTTCTGTTACACTAAGTCAAAGGGAATGATATTCTGGGACATGAAGTGAGAGAGTCAGAAAGACAAACACGGTTAAATTTATCATCTTGTTTTGATGAAAGCTTTTGGTGATGAAACATTTTTTATTTTCGGAACATGTCTTTGGGAGAGAAAAAGCATGAGGAAGCCCAGCCCTCAGTATTCTCCTTGGATGATATTTTCTTTTCATGGTTGGATAGCATCACTGGGCTGGTTTGGAATACCGCCTCATGCTTTCAAAACAAAATATTATAACCATACATTAAAGTACTAGAATGAACAAGACAACAGTAGCACACTAGATAAAAACAAACAAAACTAATAAAAACTCCTATGAAAAGGAGCGCTTTGATAGTGCTGGTCCTGAAGTCAAGCGTCTTTGAATTCCTCGCCTCCGTGAGACTCGAAGTATTCGCATGCGATGACTATTTCGTTGAAGCTACGGAAGTGTAACCCATGCAGCCAACAGCGATGTTCGTGGGGCAAAGTTTCCATGAACTGCTTTATCAATTCTTCTTCAGTCACTTGAGGGTAGGTTTGCATCATAAAAGCCCTCCACCTTCCTGCATATGCTCGGCAATCCTCCATTGGTCTTCTTCTGAAGTGGGCCGAACTCTCGCAAGGCAGCTCGGTTCCAATCTGGTTTTGGTAATGCGATGCAAGAATGTGGAAGACAGCTCATTCCAATCCTTTATGAGGTAAATACTTGCTGTGACGAACCATTGCAATGCAGACCCCGTAAGAGTTTCTTGGAACGCCTGAGTTGTGAATGTCATCGGGCCATGGTACTGACTCATCTCAGTATGGAGATATTGCAAATGAGCCACGAAGCAAGTCGTGCCGTTATACTTGCGGAAATTAGGTATCCATACTTCATTGGGGGTCAAGATCATATGAGGGCAAGGCGGGCTTGACATGTCTTGGTTAGGCCACTTTGGTTTTCCCACTTTGCATATTCGTTGAAGTGGTGAATTTTTCTGTTTCGAGAAGTTGGACTCTACCGAGATCACTCCGTTGCCTTCTTCGGGTCAAAATTTCCGAATGAGGATGAAGTATTGAAGCTATCCTCATGGTCGGAGGACGAGTTTAGTAGCTCGTTAGGATCGTAGCGGATAAGGACGTACGTTTCTTCTTCTGACGGGCCTTCATCCCCGGGTGACGGTAGGAAACAATTATATGATGAGTGATCAGTTCCATCAAAATAACGCTGGAAATCCTTGAGATTGTATTCTAGGGACTGGAAGTCATCAGGGTCATATTCTAGAGGAAGGTAGCCTTCAGAGTTGTATTCTAGAGAATGCTCGAAGTTTTGATGCAGTGGTTCGCCAGTTATCAAATTTCGCTTATACTCAGTGGTAGATGTTGAATTGATTGGTTTAGGCTTTCTTTTCTTGGCTCCTGGTCCAGACCTTTTGAGTAAGGCCCTTCGTCTTGCCAGTTCGATTTTGTCAACGGGAACGAGAGATATTAAGGCTTCACTCTCTGTTTCACTTTCTATGTCGATAGGGGTTGGTATTCTTTGAACCCTAGCTCTTGCAGTAAGCTTGGGGAGTCGTCTTGTCGTGCCCCGATCTTGAACAGGCTCTGTACCTGTGATCTTGTACATAGGTTCCTTACCTTTCCGAGTGGGAAACTTTTCAATAATATGATGTTGCTCAGTTGCCCATTTTATCATGCAAGGTTTCATTGACATTTGACGGCTCCTCGTGCTCCGGGATCATCGGTTCTTCGTAGGGCAAGGCGATGTCAGGGCTGATGTCAATATCATATTCTTGGTGGAAAACATGAATTAGTTCCTTCCGGGTTTTAAGGGAACTAATCTTCCCGATAATGTACCATCGCAAGGCGGGGCCGGTCGGGTTTGATTGGTATGATTGAATCATCCTTTGGACCGAGGTAGGCTTGTAAGTAGGTCTCTGGGCGGGAGGTATCGCATACCTTTCGCATTCGGGCGTTACGAGTTCTTCGGGGATCTTAAAGCGACATAATTAGACAAGTCAATGGGATTCGGCTCTTGCAAATTTGTCTCAACCTTTTCATGATCTTTTCAAACTGTTCATCTTGTTGGTCATTATCGGCAAATTTGCGGGTGCCGGAGTGTGCTTAAAGTAGTTATGGAGTTGGGTTTAGCTTGAGTGGATTCCATTTGCTTTGAGAGTTGTCGAAGGACAATGGACATCTATCCTACGCCGTCTTCAATGTTGGTGAGACGATTTTGTACATCATTCTGATCGGGTCCTATCACATGAGGCCATTCGCGGGTGGCTGATAGTTGACGATCCATAATTAGCTGCGTCGCAAAAAATCGTGGATGAGTACGAAAGCAACAAAGATTGACCCATGGCAATGGTCTAACTGCTTCTTTATTTATCAAAAGAGGATTTTATAGACCACACACTTCCGACATTTAAAACTTGAAATGACAGAAAGAAATACTATGTATTAAACAAAAGTCCCTAAACAATGGGACAGAATTTTTACAATATCAATACTAAGGGACACATGATTGCTAGTTATATGCGACGGGGAGCCTTGTTCTTGCGCGGGTGTTTGTCTTCTTGGACCGGCTCTGAGACATGCATCCAGCCTATCCCCAAATCCCCTTGCATAAGCTCTGCTTGTTCATGCTGGCTGATCTCGCTGATTGGGTGAGGGATTGATGGCTTCCACTTTGTCGGGATACGATGGTTGAGGATGTAGGATTCGGGGCGTGGTGGGCTTTTTCTTGTCCCTCAAGCCCTTCAGGTACCACGATCCTTTTGCGATGGCACTTGCTCCATGTTTCCTCATGGATAGAAATTTCGACTGCGTAGTCACGGCTTGTGTTGAAAAAGAGTGGAGGAGACTTTCTCTTGAAAGGCGGCGGGATCTCCTGGAGGGCTCCATAGTGTCGTGCCACCCGATATGGAAAATAGGAAATGGCGCCAGTGAGACCGAGCAACGGAATTGGACGGCGGCGTTTATAAGCAAAACGAGCTCTCTTTTCATGGAACCAACCAGCACACCATTGGAATGCCTCAGGAGCTGGGTCTCTTAGAAAGTTTATCCAATTTAAACAGCTTTGGTTAGGAATGTATGGTCCTAAAACCATAAATTTCTGAAATGGATTTTCGAAATCATTTATTTCAGACGATCGCATGAAGCCTCGAAATTCGCTTAGGTGAGAAAAGAACCAGACTTGTAAAATTTCCGAGGAGACCCGCATGACATTTTCCGTATTTTCTTTAAAACGATTGAGGGACAAGAATGTTTCAGTTAAAATCATGTTGACATAATTTTGCCCCCTTAAGATCTGATCAACTATCCATGCCATCTTTGGACTTATGACATTTCTTTGATGGGGGAAATGATGAACCCGAAAAATGGCCAAGAGGAAAATCTCGTTTTTCGAGTCATGGGTTGATTTTCAAAACAGGCAGTCAAAAATGTTAGGGGGCGAGGTACTATGGTTGTTTTCAAGAATTTGCCTCATAACATGGACTTCAGTTCCTAAGATTCGTGCTAACCCACGCAACGGGATAATGCCTGTTGATGGCCTAACAAGCCTTTTCTCGAGAGGCATTCCAGTGATGATGTTGTATTCTTCCAGAGTTGGGGTTAGCTCGAACCCACCAAATATAAAAGTAGTCGTCTTTGGGCACCAAAAATGTGCCATGGCTTGTATGACTTCGAGGTGAATACGGATTCGGATCAACGATAGAAGATGACCGACTTTGGCTTTCACACGCTCTTGGGCATACTGGTCCAATTGACCCCACCATCTGAAGAGCTCTGCCTTGGGAGTGGGAATAAGCTGGATGTCATCTTCTCCCATCGCATATAAACTGGGACTCGAAAAACTTACCCTAAATTGCCATGGATCAATAAAAGGACTGAGTAAAAGTAAATAAATTACTTTGCTTTTAAAGAAAATGGCAAGCACAAAGACATGCACATAAGATGTGCGGCTCGATTTCTAACTGAGAAGGCTTGTTGAAATTAAAAGGATATCCGTCCGTCGCAGTCTCGCGTTAGCAGCATACCCTTCTAACCTCGGCTAGAGAAATTCGGGGAAAAGAAAGGCAACCTCTACATCACAGTCTCGCGTTCGAGGTCGTATCTTTCTTGACACCATCCTAAATATCCTATGGCGGCCCGGTCCGGCGGCCGGGTTGTGTGTGCCATGTGTAGTGCTGAAACAGTAAAGCATGCACCACAATTCATAATCACAAGACAATCTATTTTAAGCAAAGTTGAAATAAATTTCTAAGCTACTGACCTGCATAAAAAAAAAACCTAAGTCAGTAAAGAATTTAAACAAGGCAAAAAAAGCCTAAGTCTTCAAATTCCCCAGCGAAGTCGCCAAGCTGTCGCGACCTCTTTTTTCTGGCGCCCGATCCGGGCGGGCGCCTAAGGAGGCTAATGGCTCGGCTAGGGTTATTAAGCTCGGACTCTCCCAAGTCCACCAATTCACGACTTTAATGGTCAAAGTTTTTAACTTGTAAGTTAATTTTTAAAACGGAGTCGCCACTAATCAATTTGGGGTGGGTTGATTAGAAACCCATGCGAAATATTGAGAGAAATATTCGCTCTGCGCAACCCGAGAGAAATTAGGATCGGGGACTTGATTACACTAGTTAATCACTAATGCCCTTTCGGTACCTAACCTTGTTTAAACCCTGAGTTTTTTTTTTTTGAATGTTTTAGGGTTTTTCCATGCATTTTTGGGAGGAAAACATTTTTGAACCTTTTTCCAATTTTTTTGACATAAAAGGGATTTTTTTGGATTTTTGGTATTTTTGGAAAAATACAAGTCTTTTTTCGGCTTTTTCTGAATTTTTGGCCTTTTTTGGGAAATAAGGAAAATTTTTGATTTTTTTTTTTTGGATTTTTGATTTTTCTGGAAAATAAAACATTTTTTTAATATTTTCTGTTTTTTTTTGGAAATTAAAATATATTTTTTATATTTTTCGAAAATAAAATAATTTTTTTTATTTTGGTTTTTTTTTGGAAAATAAATAAATTAATTATTATTCATTTAAAAAAGGGAAACGACCGCGTACGGGCCCGCGTTGCGGGCCCGACTGGATTTTTTTTTTTTTTTTTTTTTTGGCAAAACGGTGCCGTTTGGAGGGGGAACCGGTGGAAACCCTACCCGTTCCCCCGACCCGGATCCGGCTCGCGACCCGGTTCCCTCGGAACCCTACCCGACCGGATCCGGGTCGCGATCCGACCTCCGCCGCCCCCTTTTCCCGGGATTTGCGGAATCCCTACCCGGTTCCCGATCCGAGTCCGACCCAACAACCCGGGTCGCGACCCGGAAAATCGGGGACCCTAGGGTTTCCGCAAATTCCGGCGCCGAGAGGAGGAGGAGAGGTGGATTGATGCGGCGGCAACGGCGGCGATGGTGGTGACAAAGGCGAGGGGGTGATGGCGACGGTGGAGCGGCTACACCGCAACGGGGGCGGTGGCGACGGCAGCGGCGACCCACACAATCCTCCTTTCCCTTCGGCTTCGCCCTCCCTCTCTCTCTCTCTCTCTCTCTCTCTCTCTCTCTCTCTCTCTCTCTACGGCGCGCTCGGACCTCCAGATCTGAACTCGTGGGCGTTCGGGCCTCCCTCGAAGTCTCTCGAGGGAAGTTTCCGGCGCTCACGAGCCCTCGATCTCGGCCTCTCTCTCTCTCTCTCTGGTGGTGCTGGTGGTTGTTGTGCTTCGACGGAGATGGGGGGGGGGGGCTATTTATAGGCCGAGGGGCGGCCGGTCGACGGAGCTCGACCGAGGGCTGCCACGCCTTCCGCCGGCCGAACCGGCGTCCCATCCGACGCTAGCCACCCCTGCTTCACGTCCCGTCGCCGCCTGCTCCTCCCTGCTCCACGTGCGTCTCTGCTGCTCGCTCGCCCGCTCTCTGGAGGTGCGCCCTCCGCGCGTGCGGCTGCGGGCGGTCGGAGGAGGAAGACGACCCGAAGTGGGCGGGGCCGGAGGAAGATGGGCCGCGGGGGCCCATGCGGAGAGGGGGCTGCTGCTTTGCTCTCTTTTGCTTTCTTTTTCTTTTGTTTTTTTTTTCGTTTTGTTTTGTTTTTTGTTTATTTATTATTTATTATCCGAAAAAGGAAAAAAGATAATTAAAAAAACCTAATTTAAGAAAACGGAATTTAGGCGTCAACATGTGTATGAGTTGAACTTAAATTGGGGTACTACCGTGACATGACCGCGCGAATTGCCAACTTCAAGCATCGTCAATCGGAGACCTGGCGAAGGAGGTAACAACGAAGGCAAACGACAACAACATATCAAAGCTGAGAAAAGGAGTATCAAATTTTATTTGCTCGTCAACACTAGCGTAAGCACAGACCATAGATCTCTCATAAAGAACCATGAACACGTATCGAACGACGTCAGCAAAGGTAGCAGGCGCAGGCGAGAGCCCCTATCTTGTTAGGATTGGCAACGCGTTTTGCCACGACAATCCAGAACTCCTCGAGCAAAGTGCCTCGTACCCTCGTAGAAATTGCGGTTGTCTTCGTCGATTATCCTTTGGCATTGACAATCCTAATTTTGTTATACAAATGCTAATTCAATCCTAAATTTTTCGAGTTTCGCCTTCTTCAATTAAATGTTATTTCTTTTACAAATTTGTCAATTTAGTCCGTCTAGCCAAATTTTGATCATGCCACGTCGGCCATGCCGCGTTAGCATCGATCGTGCCAAGCTAGTGTTAGCTGACCAAATTTAATCAGATGGATTTAATTAACATAATTACAAAAAATTTTAGGACTTAATTATTAAAAAAAAAAAGGGTTACAAACCAAATGGCATTTATGACTTCTTTCTTTTTTTATAATTCACCCACTCGTCGTCAAGTCAAATGAGTGTGGTGGAAGTCTTGTCTGCGAACGAGGAGGAGCGAAGATTGTCCATTTGTCTTCGTAAGCATCGTTCCATCGTCTTCCTCATCCCTATTCGGACATCGTTGCAACTTGCCGGAATATCATCACGTCACTATAACTAAAGCTTTCTTCGAGCGGTCGGATGCCTTCCGTCAGTGGCTTCTGCGCACCCTTTTCACCTTCCGATCCTTCGCACCTCATCATCTATTGAAATTCTAAACCTTAATTTTTCGGAGAGATTTATTTCCGTAATTACTTTCTTTCCTTTTTTACAGAGATCGATTTGAGAATATTAATCGATTAGAATATACGCAATATCTCGAAGAAATATCCAACCCGCTTTTAATTTCCTATTGCCGATGGGGAAATCCGAGTGAACAATGATGCAACTTACCTTTTCAAAGTGGATGAAATATATTGAAATCCTAAACTTGAATTTTTTGGAGAGATTTATTTCCTAAGTTATTTTTGTTTTGTTTTGTTTTTTTTTTTCTTTACAGAGATCTATTTTAGAATATTAATAAGTTAGAATATGCGCAATATTTTTTTCCTGTTGCGGATGGGGAAATCTGTGTGAACAATGCAAATTACCTTTTCAAAATCGATGATTATGGCAAGAAGGGAGAACCTCCATAGGGAAGAAACGAGGCCAAGAAATCTTATAAATTGACCATGCTCCAGAAGCTGCGAATACGACATACCTGCAGTGTTTTCTGCAAAGATGGTGAAGCTCTCGCTCTTCCTCGTCCTGGTGATGCTTATTTCAGGTTCTTCTCACTCCTATCTGCATGATCTCTCCTTCCATTTCGCTGGTTACGGCTTGAATGTGCGTCTTTCGTGTGTTTAGCTATGTCAAAGCTGTAGCTCACGACGCAGTACACTATGCGAGAGGCATAGTTTCCGGTTCTTCTCGCTCCGATCTACGTGATCTCTCCTTCTGTTTCGCTGCTTACAGCTTGAACTCGCATGTCTTTCATGTATTCAGCTATTTCAAAGCTGTAGCTCACGATGCAGTACAGTGCATGATAGGAATAGTTTCAAGTTTCTTCGTGTGACGTAACCATGCACGTGTTTGCTGTCAGGAAAGTTGGTCTTTTAACACGACGGATTGGCTATACGAGTGTTTTTATAATATCGTGTGACGGGATCGTTTGTTTGTTCATGTCGAAGACACAAGTTTATGAGTCGTATGTCTGATAACCCCGAGTCGCTTCCCGTGCAGGTTCTTGCAGCAGCGGCAACCGTGTACGTGTTGATGCGCAAAATGTTTGCCAGAAGATCATCGAGCAGCACAGCTGCGAATTCTACAGCTGCACGAGGCACTGCTCCGAGGAGTTTGGTTCGGTCAAGGCAAAATGCATCCCCAATCCTAGCAAGCCCGGGCTCCACGCCTGCGCCTGCTACCCCCCTTGCTGACATCGGTGCCGGTTTCGATAACAGAAATTAGACGATGCCAACGTTGGATTTCTGTTTGATTAGCAGAACTATTATATGATGCCCGATAATGAGACATTTTGATATTAATAATAGCTATTACATTATAGCTTTTTACATGCATTTATCATCTATTTATCATCTATTGCATTGTTTATTTACGATAATAGTTGTTGCATCACAATCCTATATTACCTACAAAGGCGTCTTGTAATGGCTGCGACACGACCTACTTATATAATATGATTAAAACCGTTAAGCCGTAATGAATTGTGCCAAAGCACCTTTTTGTCTCTCTTTTTTTTTCCCATCACTCTACATCAATGTCATTAAAAGATCGCTCAAATAACTAATGTAACCGTTATAGTTATTCACATATTTTTCGAAATAATAATATTATTAGTTCCAACGATATGACATCGTTTAGATTAATTCAATATCTTGATTCTATGATTACTATTTGTACTCAATGTAAATTTCAAATAAATAACTAATAGTATAATTATATCCTCAAGGACTTATTTGGATACTATTATCTAAAATCACACAATATAATTATGGCACATTTCTTTTTTCTTGAAAAATGAATTATTTAAAAAATATTTTCTTATAAATTATTGTCCATAATAAAAATATTTTATATTTAATTATTTCGAGTGATATAATATTTTCTTTTTAATGAAAAAGAGGATTATTATTAGGGGTGAGCATGATTCGAGAGTAGAACCTGAAATCAAAGAATTGGACAATACCCCTTCCGGGTTTCAAAAATTGAGGAAAAGGTAAAACTTGAAACTTGGTACTTAAAACAAGTTTTTACGTTTTTCTTGATTTATGTTTTTGCGTATGCCATGGCGTCTAATGATGAGTGTATAATCCGAAACCACTAATAACTTTTATTTATGATCAAGATTTTTATTTTTCCTATGTTTCGTATTTTTCGTATGTCTAAATCTAAGTTGTAGTTAATGAATCGTATCTGTAAGTGATGAATATTAAAGATGATGATTATAATCGTTCAATGTGTAATACGGGTGGAGATTTCAAAATATGCATGATGGGTTTCGGATTCCGAAAGATAAGAATTCGTTGGGGCTAATTCCATAAAAAAAATAAAAAAATAAAAAAATTATCAACTTTAGGTCGATGAAAAAGACAAAACTTTTTTTCGTCTCATGAAAAAGCACAAACTTTAAGTCGAGGGACAAATTTGGCCCGGACTTTTTTCGTCTCGTAAAAAAGCACCAACTTTAGGTTAAGTGACAATTCTAGCCCCAATTTCTATTTTATTCTTATCTCATAAAAAATTACAAACTTTTACTCCTATCCAAAATCTAACTCCTACCAAGCCGTGGCTCAAGCAAGAAGACAACGGATGGTATTAGCTAGCGAGTGCATAAGGACAATCAATGAAGCTAAGTTAATGGGGGCCAGATTTAGGATTTAAGTGAAAGTTGGTGATTTCTTTTAATTTACCCTAAAAATTATATTACAGATACTATACTTAGTTGATAAGATAAAGATTAAAATGGAATCATAAAAAGTTGTTCCCCATTTTTGTAGGTTTGTTTCCCACTCCAAAAAATAACGGAGACGTGGGAAATTTTTTTCAAGAATGTTCAAATATCGTACATATTTGAAGTGTATATCGGTAAAAAACTGAAATAAGTCCATCTACAATTTTTCATATTAAAGTATACTGAAAAGGAACGTAAAAAAACTTCACCACGATCCATTTAATGTAAGAAAAATCAATTTATTCAAAATAAAGCTCGCGTGTGAAAATATATATCATAAAAGGTCACACTCAAAAAGTACCTAATTAAAAAGGAGACTTCTTTCCTACCAAAAAAATGAAGGGGACTTCTCTAAAATCTTTTCGTACACACAAAAAGAAAAAAAGAAAAAATATCCAATCAATCCTAAATTTTTCAATTTTTTTTTTTTTTAATTTTGTCATAAAACTTTATACAAATTATAATATAGTCTTTCTAGTCAATCTTCGTCGAAAATTACTGATGTAACGGTATGACACTCGAGAGCCTATTTGGTTACAGAGAATGAGTTGAGCGAATTTGAATGAGATTCTCGTTCTTCCTCTAAAAAGTGTTTGGCAACGTAATAGATTGTCTGTGTATGAGTTGAACTTAAATTGGGGTACTACCGTGACATGACCGCGCGAATTGCCAACTTCAAGCATCGTCAATCGGAGACCCGGCGAAGGAGGTAACAACGAAGGCAAACGACAACAACATATCAAAGCTGAGAAAAGGAGTATCAAATTTTATTTGCTCGTCAACACTAGCGTAAGCACAGACCATAGATCTCTCATAAAGAACCATGAACACGTATCGAACGACGTCAGCAAAGGTAGCAGGCGCAGGCGAGAGCCCCTATCTTGTTAGGATTGGCAACGCGTTTTGCCACGACAATCCAGAACTCCTCTGAGCAGTGCCTCGTACCCTCGTAGAAATTGCAGTTGTCTTCGTCGATTATCCTTTGGCATTGACAATCCTAATTTTGTTATACAAATGCTAATTCAATCCTAAATTTTTCGAGTTTCGCCTTCTTCAATTAAATCTTATTTCTTTTACAAATTTGTCAATTCAGTCCGTCTAGCCAAATTTTGATCATGCCACGTCGGCCATGCCGCGTTAGCATCGATCGTGCCAAGCTAGTGTTAGCTGACCAAATTTAATCAGATGGATTTAATTAACATAATTACAAAAAAAATTAGGACTTAATTATTAAAAAAAAAAAAAAGGTTACGAACCAAATGGCACAATTCTAATAGATTTATGACTTCTTTCTTTTTTATAATTCACCCACTCGTCGTCAAGTCAAATGAGTGTGGTGGAAGTCTTGTCTGCGAACGAGGAGGAGCGAAGATTGTCCATTTGTCTTCGTAAGCATCGTTCCATCGTCTTCCTCATCCCTATTCGGACATCGTTGCAACTTGCCGGAATATCATCACGTCACTATAACTAAAGCTTTCTTCGAGCGGTCGGATGCCTTCCGTCAGTGGCTTCTGCGCACCCTTTTCACCTTCCGATCCTTCGCACCTCATCATCTATTGAAATTCTAAACCTTAATTTTTCGGAGAGATTTATTTCCGAAATTACTTTCTTTCCTTTTCTACAGAGATCGATTTGAGAATATTAATGGATTAGAATATACGCAGTATCTCGAAGAAATATCCAACCCGATTTTAATTTCCTATTGCAGACGATGCCAATGTTTGATTTCTGTTTGATTAACAGAACTATTATATGATGCCCAATAATGGAAAATTTCAATATTAATAATAGCTATTACATTATAGCTTTTTACGATGTATTTATCATCTATTTATCATCTATTGCATTGTTTATTTACGATAATAATTGTTGCATCACAATCCTATATTACCTACAAAGGCGTTTTGTAATGGCTGTGACACAACCTCCTTATAATATAATTAAAACCGTTAAGCCGTAATGAATTGTTCCAAAGCACCTTTTTGTCTTTTTTTTTTTTTTTTTTTTTTTCCTTTACTCTACATCAATGTCATTAAAAAGATTGCTCAAATAACTAATGTAACTGTTATAGTTATTCACATATTTTTTCAAATGATAATATTATTAGCTCAACGATATGACATCGTTTAGATTAATTCAATATCTTGATTCTATGATTAATATTTGTACTCAATGTAAAGTTCAAATAAATAACTAATAGTGTAATTATATCCTCAAGGACTTATTTGGATACTATTATCTAAAATCACGTAATATAAATATGTGACACATTTTTTTTTTTCGTGAAAACTGAATTAATTAAAAAAATATTTTCTTTTAAATTATTGTTCATAATAAAAAAAATTATTTTTAATTATTTCGAGTGATATAATCTTTTTTAATGAAAAAGAGGATTATTATTAGGAGTGAGCATGATTCGAGAGTAGAACCTGAAATCAAAGAATTGAATGAATTGGACAATACCCCTTCTAGGCTTCAAAAATTGAGGAAAGTGAAACTTGAAACTTGGTACTTAAAACAAGTTTTTACGTTTTTCTTGATTTATGTTTTTGCGTATGCCATGGCATCTAATGATGAGTGTATAATCTAAAACCACTAATAACTTTTATTTATGATCAAGATTTTTATTTTTCCTATGTTTCGTATGTCTAAATATAAGTTGTAGTTAATGAATTGTATCTGTAAGTGATGATTATTAAAGATGGTGATTATAATCGTTTAATGTGTAATACGAGTGGAAATTTCAAAATATTCATGATGGGTTTCAAATTCCAAAAGATAAGAATTTGTTCGGGCTAATTCCATAAAAAAGTATCAATTTTAGGTCGATGGACAAATCTAACCAAAACTTTTTTTGTCTCATGAAAAAGCACAAACTTTTAAGTCGATTGACAAATTTGGCCCGAATCTTTTTTGTCTCATAAAAAAGCACAAACTTTAGGTTAAGTGACAATTCTAGCCCCAAGTTTTTTTTATCTCATAATAAATTACAAATTTTTACTCTTATCCAAAATCTAACTCCAACCAAGTTGTGACTCAAACAAGAAGACAATGGATGGTGTTAGCTAGCAAGCGCATAAGGACAATCAAAGAATCTAGTTAATGGGGGCGGATTTAGGATTTAAGTGAAAGTTGGTGATTTTTTTTTAAACAAAAAAAGAATGGGCTAGAATTGTTACTCGACTTAAGGTTGGTTCTTTTTTACATGACACAAAAAAGTTTGGACTAGATATGTCACTCAATTGAAAGTTAGTGTTTTTTTACGAGACAAAAAAAAGTTTAGGCCAAATTTGTTTATGGACCTTTTTTTTTAATTAACCTATATTTGTTGTAACGGATAAGTTGTAACTTCCTAATAAAACCTATACAAACGGGAACCACTTACCCCTCGTTATTAAAACAGCCAAATATCGTCAAGTCAAATGAATGTGGTGGAAGTCTTATCAGCGAACCAGGAGGAGCGAAGACTATCCGTCTTCGTAAGCATCGTTTCATCGTCTTCCTCGTTCCTGTTCAGACATCGTTGCAACTTTGCCGGAATATCATCACGTTACTGTAACTAAAGCTTACCTCGAGCGGTTGGATGCCTTCCGTCAATGGCTTCTGCGCACCCTTTCCACCTTCCGATCCTTCGCACCTCAGGACCGCTCAAGACAGGATTTTGCCCGCGAGGCCAGCGAGTTTTGCCCGGATCCCTTCGTGGGTCTCCCTCAACCGCAGTTCTTCGGCCAAGCCTCCTCCCACCACCCAGCAGGGCCAAGTAGAGAACTTGCATTTGGTCTCCCTGTCCAGACAGGGCAAATTCGAACAGGTTCATGAGTTCATCAAGAGCATGGACGAGGCCGGCGTCGCCGTCAGTCCCTCCACGTATAAATCCCTCTTCGAAGCGTGTGGGGAGATGGGACTCTTATCGGACGGAAGATCGATTCGCGACCGGTTGAAGAAGCCGCCTGGGTTTCTTGAAGATTGCGCTCTCCAGATGTATTGCGACTGCGGGAGCTTATCGGAGGCGCGGAGACTGTTCGATAAAATGCCGGAGAGAAGTTCGTTCGCGTGGGGTACGATGATATCAGCTTACGCGCAAAGTGGTGTTTTGGACAAAGCTTTTCAGTTGTTTTCGCTCTTGATAGACTCTGGGGTTGCACCGAATTTTTCCGTCTACACAAGTTTATTGAGATCATTGATGAACTCTTCTTGTTTGGAGATTGGCAGACAGATGCATTCTCATTTGATAAAAACTGGGTCAGGTTCAAATGCCTCGGTTGGCACGGCAATTTGCAATATGTACGTTAAATGTGGGTGGTTAGAGGGTGCCAGGATCGTTTTTGATCAGATGGCTGAAAAGAAAGCGGTCGCTTGGACTGCATTGATGGTGGGCTACACTGAGGCTAACAAGCAGAATGATGTTCTTCCTTTATTTGTGAAATTGGTCGAGGAAGGTGTGGAATTGGATGAGTTTGTATTCTCTATTGTTCTCAAAGCCTGCGCTTGGTTGGAGGACTTGAGAGTTGGAAGGCAAATTCATGGCTACATCGTTAAGATGGGGTTGGAATCTGAAGTTTCTGTGGGAACTCCTCTCGTGGACCTTTATGTGAAATGCGCATGTTTCGAGTCTGCTCTCTTGGCATTCCAGAAGATAGACAACCCAAATGATGTTTCGTGGAGCACATTGATATCTGGTTACTCTCAATCTGGGAGAGTTGAGGAGTGCCTTAAGACTTATAAATCTTTGAGAGTTAGAGATGGAACACTAAATCCATTCATCTACACTAGCATTTTCCAAGCATGCTCCATGCTTGCAGATATTAATTCGGGTGCACAAGCTCACGCTGATGCAATAAAACGAGGTCTGATCTCACCTTTATATGGGGAGAGTGCACTAATCACCATGTACTCTAAATGTGGCAATATGGATTATGCCAGTCAAGTTTTCAAGTCAATTAGTGAACCAGACACTATAGCCTGGACTGCTATAATAGCTGGGTTTGCATATCATGGCATTGCTTCAGAAGCACTCAGGTGCTTTAGGAAGATGCAGGATTCTGGTGCCAGGCCAAATGGAGTCACTCTTGTTGCAGTCCTGACTGCTTGTAGCCATTCAAGTTTAATAACAGAGGCCAAGGGTTACTTGAAATCGATGAGCAGTGAGTATGGTGTTGCTCCTACAGTTGACCATTTCAATTGTATGATCGATGTATACTCTCGTGCCGGTTTACTTCAGGAGGCATTCGAACTAATTAATAGTATGAACTTTGAGCCTGATGCAATGAGCTGGAAATGTTTACTGGCTGGATGTTGGAACCATAGAAATCTTGAGCTTGGAAGGATAGCATCAGAGAATCTTCTTCGGCTGAACCCGGATGATACTGCAGGTTACATCCTCCTCTTTAACTTGTACGTTTCGCATGAGAAATGGGAAGAAGCGGCAAGAATTCGGAAGAAAATGATGGAAAAGAAATTGAGGAAAGAGGTCAGTTGCAGCTGGATTACAGTGAAGGGTAAATGGCACAGGTTTATAGTTGGCGACAGACACCATCCTCAAACAGAGGAGATTTATGCAAAGCTGAAGGAAATTGACTTTCTGGATAGTAACAGTGGAGATCGGTCCCTATTAACCGAGGAGGATGCATCTTGTATTTTGCCAGAGCGAAGACAACAGCTTCTTGAGCATAGCGAGAGACTGGCAATAGCATTTGGGCTGCTCTCCTCGCCGAGGAATTTGCCTGTTCTCATTTTCAAGAATCTTCGAGCTTGCAGAGACTGCCACGATTTTGCGAAGCATGTGTCTACAGTCACCGAACGCGAGATTGTAATAAGAGATTCGAGTAGGTTCCATCATTTTAAGCTTGGTCAGTGTTCTTGCTGTGATTATTGGTGAATGTTGCACATGCCATCCTCTCTACTTACCTTGATGGCCCAAGCTGCGTGACTGGTAGGTTACAGGATGTCCGATTTTGCTTTCCATACGCACCTCATTGATAATGTTATGCCTGTGTAGATTTTATGGGCAATGAGAGAAGTAGTTCGACTGTACTTTCCGCACCATCCAGCATCATATTCCTCATCCCTTAAATGATGATACTTTTTGCAGTATCAAGATGCAAAATCACCATATATTGAAAGAAAAACTATGTAGTATGTACTCGACATGGACAAGATCATTTCACCAGAGCGAAGACATCGGGCAACCAGACGATGAAATATCTCATTTATGACAACAGAAGCATAATTAACTGCGATTTAACTTGCAAAATCAGGTAGTAGTTGAGAACATGTGAACAAAGGTGGGCTGCACGATAATCACTGGCACAGGCGAAGTTACTACCCTGCAAAATGCATTTTCATCTCAACGGAAAGCAAAAATGTACTACTTATTCTCTTGGGACTCAGGATCAGGTCATTATTCCTGCTTTCTAACTTTTTGAAACCTTGAAACAATTGGTAAACGTTGGCACCTTATAACTTGCATTCTGTAAGCAGGGGTCTGCATTTTATACAAAATGATTGTTCGTGGAGGAGTAAGCAGACATTTCCACTTGCATATTTTAAGGAGAATTTAAATGTGATGCTGCAAGAAATGAAGATAACATCACATAGAGCTATACGGGAAAAGACTCGGATAGTATAAAAGCCTCGGCTGCTGTTACTGTCTGAAATGGCGTGGTATAATTCTGAGAAATGAATGAACAATGTTAGGGGCCTGTTTCTTTGCGCGATGCTTCCCAGAGTCGATGCTCAATTCCAAGCTTTCTTAGCTCCATCAGACCTTGCTCGACTGAAAGCAAGACAACCCAAATGAATACCCCTTTTTTTGGTCGGTAAATGAAAACTGTTAAGTAGGTAGGTTTGCAGATATATGAAAATAAATCTAGAATTTAAACTGAAATTTGGCCTGTGGTACTTGTACAAAAAAGCATTGAAATATTACCATCGACTGCGTCATGTGATGTAGGGGAATGAGCACTCCGGTTTATCCAGAACTGCAGTCGCTCTTTTGCAGTTTCCACCTCTATACCGTGAGCTTTGGCTCTTCGCCAGAAATATGTAAGCCATGCCTGTGTAAAGACAAAGCTCAAATGAGAAGACGGTGAGACTCAAAAGTACAATACCTTAAAGTAAGCATCATACCTCCTTAAAGAGCACATCCTCGGATTCCTCTGGACTCAATTCTGCCATAGAGAGGACCACAGTTGCATTGTAATCATTGACCAGAATATTAGAAAATATCGATTATTAGAAAATATGATTAACTCGTGCAAGTGTGACCAGCTATTTTAATGTCATAATCATCATCCAAAGAGCATCCATGATGGCACTGAAGTGTGAACCCATGACCAAGTCCGAAGTCTGTATGGATCTCAGAAATGAAGGTTATGGGCAACAGATGCGCCATCAATATATGTAATCAATCAGAAGCCCACTGGATCAGCAACATTAGACTTGTCCAAAGATGAATACATAGTGAAATAACACTACTTTTTTCAGAAACGTTAAAAATGCAGGGATGGTATATAGACTCTTATAAATTATCAGGCAGCTAAAAGTTTAACTCCAAAATCATGTTGCTGGAGGGAGAAATGATGTTCCCTTGTTTATATATTATGATGAGGAACTCTAGATGGGTAAACCTCGAGGTGACGAAAGACTGGTGGAGGTTCAGTATGAGATTTGTTCACACTGGTTGATACCTGAGATTGAACCGGTATAGTGTGCCTAAACCACATCCGGCCGTTTTTACCTTTTAGCTGGTAATATCAACATTTCTTCCCACTGGTATACAGTTCTATCAAATGTTTTGCAATACAGAAGTCCGCCGATTCACCAACTACAAGCATTTTGGACACCACTAATATCAAACCATGATTCTATTTTGAGTCTTCTAGGATCAGGCCAAAAACTTTGCCAAACTAACAGGGATACTTGAACATTTTGCCATCAGGATTACACGCAATAGTAATCCACTTGAAAACTTGTGGCTAGGACTGGTCTCAGCAATACTGAAACAATCACAATATAACAACCTTAAAAAGTGACAATGTCATCCATGGATATTAGTACCAAATGAGCAGGAAAAGGTACAAGTTTGTGCGATAACAGTAATGCTGTCTAGAATGAGGATTATGAGATGATGGTGGGATACGTTTCCTAAACACATGAGCGCTACCAATGCTGCCAATGAGAAAATTCTCTTACCAAATGCCTCCATGAATTTCGGATCACCGGGAGATTTGAGATCTGAAAGAAAAAGGAAAAAGCCAATGGCAAGCATTCAGCGGGTATCACTCAAAAGAGCATGTAGTTCACACAACTGTAGCGAACTTTGAATCATTCAGTGATAATGCAGAGGGACAGTCATTGGCCTATCATTTGCTAGAAGTAAATCCCCAAGAAAAAGCGCATTATTCTTAATTGTCTCAGTTTTCTTTCTCATCTCATTAATTAGAAAAGTTTATGACATTTCTACGAGCTTTGAGCAACTGAATCAACAATACAAAGAAGGACAAAATTTTAACCACCTAGTGGAAACAGGCTCCTTCATAATTTATTAAAAGCTACATCTGTCCAAAGATTACCTCTACCTTACAGAAAAGTGAAAGTAAAAATAGAATCATGCCCAGAAGAAAAGTCCTAGTAAAAAGGCAAATATTGGAGAAAAATGCAAGAAAATCTGTAGTACATAAAGTACCTGATGCTGATATTCGTGTAGAATTTGGCCGCCGTTGTTGCGCCAATGCAAGCACAATAGCCTCCTCAACCTTGAAGAAGCAAGCAAAAGTTTGAGAAAAATATTAGCAACTAAGACAGAGCACGACTAACAGAGAATAAAGAAAAACATATGGCAATTCATGATAATGATGCTAAGTAGAACTTGGCAAAAAGGAGCATTAAGCAAATTTAGTGCGTTAGACAAGAAAACCTTCAAGGATGCTAGCTCCTTCAATCCCATTTCAACCGAGAGCATACTTTCAATATTGCCCTCACCCGTTAGATCACTCAAGTCATGAGCAATTTTGCCTCTCTCAGGATTGTCATCACCTGCTCAACATTGCAATTAACAGCTTGAGCATGAATTAAATGCAAACCAATGTTACATGGAGAATCGATCACTGACATACATCAACCGAAAAAAGAAAGAGGAAAGTTAATAGTCTAAAGTTCTGTATGTTTGGGGTAGGCTTATCCATTATCTAGTTGGACCGATTTTATATAGGATTGCCACGACAAACATGTGCTAGATGCTCAGATAAAAAGGTCAGCATCTATCACTAAAGTAAAAATATTTCTGGTGACAAGTAGAGAGGTAATACCATAGTATGAAGAATGGTAGTATCCAGTTACGGATTGTCATGAAAATATAAACTGTCTGTATAATTCAATTATTAGGAACTCCACATCAATGACAAAACTTTATTATCATAATGAGTTTGTCATGAATATCTTTATGATTAAGGTGATCAGTAGGCTCATAAGCTACCGCCCATCAGAATTTTCACAGGAAATAGGAAATGCTTAGGATACAGTTATACAGAGTTTTACTGCAATTTGAAAGTTAGAAAGATGATATATCCTATGTAACATGCCAAGGCACACGAACTTTTAGCCATATTTTAACTTCATATAATAATTAGATATAAGAAAACTTCCACAGTTCAATTACATTAAGGGTGCATTTGTTTCACTAAAAACTTTTTGATAAAAGAAAATATTTTTCGTGAAAATCATTTTCAAGGAAAATAGTTAGTTTTCATTTGTTTGGTGGCTTAGGGAACATAATTTCCTTCTTGTTAGAAAAAGGAAACCGTTTTCCCAACCTTTCATTTTTAGTCCATGGAAAAACATTTTTCATAGATCAATAAATCTTCTGTCATCCACACATCGGAAAGTCAAAAAATAATTTCCTTCAAAAAAGAAAGAAACCTTCAATTCATTTAAATTACATTGAGTTATTGATAGGAAAAGATAATGAATTTGACAAGCAAAAAAGAGAGAATATGAAAGAAACCTTCAATTCTCCTGTAAAAATAGAGCTTAGGTTAGAAATTAAAAAAAAAAAAAAAAGTTATAATTTGTCTACCAAAAAGACCAAAATAAACTAAGGTAGAAGGCTAGAATGTAAAGAAAGAATGTATAAAAATAATTTTACATAGAATGAGGCCTTTTATTCCCTTTAAAAAAAAGAATCAGACAACAAGGTTTTAAAATAATAATAAAGATTCTAACAGGTTGTAGGTTAGTTCAAAACATAAAAAAGACACCTTTGAGAAAAGAAACGGTACATGGGAAGCTAGGCCGCTTGTTATTTGTACAAAATGTGTGTCGTGGGAAATGCTTGTAGACCAAGTGCAACCTGAGATGTGGCATGTCCAAGTTACTTGCAGAAGATCTAAAGTTTTAATGTAGTTAGGTATCATGGAAAGTACGACTATGAATCTATGCTGGAACATGGGCACTATTGATTATAGCATTCCCAATTGCAGCTGTATCATAAAATGCAAGCAAGTCCAAGATCGCCAAATACTAGGAGTCTAGTGTATTTTAGAAGCAAACCGGTAGTTCCTTCTTCCAAGCATATACATATTTTTCAAGTTCCTCAAAGGAAAACTGATTTGAATGCATGTACTGAAAAAATGTTACTAGCCTTTTTCTGAAAACTCCTCTTTAGCCTTCTGTCCAGCAGAAAGGACCACCTCAAATGGTAAAGGTGCTAAGGATGACCAGTGTTCATGCTTTGACACTGCTACGTCTGCACAAATACCTAAGTACCAAGAGGAAAGGCAACGTCGTGAACAAAGGTACATACATGCCTCTTACGATAAATATAGAGCATAAACTCCTCTTATTTATAATCTACATTAGCTTCAACCTTCAAACAATAGAAAGAAAGATTGTGCATGACTTCATTGAAAGACCACCAAGTTTATGGAATGTTTAGCAGGCACGTTAAACACCAATGGCATGGAAAGAAACTAAAGTGATGCAACTTCAGTAAATTACCATATTTCACAGCCAAACCCCAGTAGCGAGCAAGCCAACATCTTTTAAGAACGACTTCTTCCTGGAAAATGTGTCTCATATATTAATGATAACAACTGCTTAATATAAGCTTCTGTAACTGTAACTACATAAATACCTACCAACTCTTTCTGAGTCAATATCATTCTCTGGGTCATTGATTTAAGAGCTTTTACTTCAGATTCAGCTCCATGAAGCTGTCTGGCAGTAGCTGCAGCCTCATCCTTGGCATTCTACTTAAGCCAACAAATTGGATGGTAAGAGCCAAAGATTAGAGACGTGCAAGCCACAAGCATTTATGCAAGCAAATTTTAGCCAGTTTAACAGGCATGATGCTAGAGCCAACCTCCAATTCAGACCTAAGAGCACCTGCTTCTTTGTCTACCCCATTTGATTGCTTTGCATCTTTCAATGCAGCCTGCAGAAAAATGAAATTCAAAACATGTAATCAAAGGTTGAACAAAATTACAGAATGAAAGAAACCTGTTTTGATCAATATGATAGTATCTTGCATTTTATCGAAAATAACATAATGGAAACTTAAACTTCCTGTTCTCATTCTGCATCCCGATGAATAACTATTTGAGGAATTGAAGTGAAGTTACTGCGAAAGATGCTACCGAGATGAAGTTATCAAGCAACAACAATAGAAGCAGCACACTATGAACCACATAAAACTAGAAGAGCTTTGTTTTCAAGTAAAACAAACAGACCATGATCCATCTGCATAGCATCCGTTACAGAAGAAATTCCAATTTCCTTAATTACCTCTCTTTGACGCAATGCAGCTTCCTTTCTGCAAAGAAAACACAAAATGCAGTCCCAAATTTAAGCAGGAAAAGAGAAAACAAAATGAAAAATTGTGGGAGCACATATAGATAGCGGATTTCATGTACCTGCTCAACAGTTTTGCTTCCAAGGACACTCCTTCTCCAAGTGCAGCGACCTAAAACTCAGCCAACCAGAGAGTGTCATTTGCTGCATTTACAATGAAATCCATGACATAATATTATCAAAAAACTGTATATGCTGTTTGCTCATCCTCAGCAAATAGAAGATGAACCGCTTTAGTCCTTTTAGTTGACATGGCAATCCAACTCACTTTATGAAATCTACATCCGTTGATGTTGCTGTACAGCTACCTCAGCGAAATTGATTAGAAAAAAAAAAATAGAAAAGAAAGAAAACCGGCAAAGTACGGGGAGAGAGAGAGAGCTGGGGTGCCACCACACTTGCACTGTCGAGGGGCCGGTAAACCTCGTTGATGGCCACCTGAGGGCTGGCTGACCTCGCCGGTGCAAGTAGGGCGGCAGCACAGCCCCTAACACTCTCTCCCCCTTCCCAGTGCTACTATTCTTTTTCTTCTTTTGTATTTTTTTTTCCCACTGAGTTACTGTTGTGACTGTATGCATGTATAGCCATGTCAACAAATGAGTGTTCCAAGAGATGGGTTGGATGACCATGTCCACTAAAATGATGCATTGGTTCAAATCAAAGAGTACAAAGGACCAATTTGACCAAAATTAAAGTTCAAGGACCAGAACGAACATTGCGTAAGAGTTCAAGGACCAATTATGTCATTGTCCCATGATGTAGCATTAAGCTGAGAGCATGAAGTGCATTCAGGTACACCACTATGTTTACTATAGAGGAGTTTTATACAAATTGCAAAAACATATTGAGAGAGAAAGGGAAAAGCAAGTACCTGCTTTTCTAGCTCCTTAACTCTGGCCTCTGCTTCCTTACACCTCTCATCCTCAAGTCTGAGCTGTTCCATAATGTACACAATGGTCACATCCATAACTAAAATGATAGAATATGAATTTTTTCAATTTCGTTTACAATCATGGAAATGCACCTTGTCCATTATATTCTCATTTTCTTCTTGTAGCATATCAAGCTGCACAATGTAATTTTGTCAGTAACTCAAAATTATCAAAACAGGAAATCAATCATGAAGACAAAATCTATTTTGCATACTTCATCCTGAAGTGCAGAAGCATCATGCTGGTCTCCTTTAGATTTGGAGTTTAGATTTATATCCGATGAGAATCTGCAATTGGATCCCAACAGAACTGAATCACCTCAGGGGGGAGAAAGAAAAGAAAAAGGATATGGCAATTTTCTAGCATTAAAGGAAAAAACAAACACTAAGAAAGTACTTATAGGAAAAAAGCATCAACAACACAAGATAAAGGCATGCATAATGTATCCCATGCACTCTAATCCTCCAGCAGGCCTGAAGTCTCCCAATTCGTGAGGGCAGGGGCTCTGGAACTAATCACTGACACGAGTAGAGATATGACTTGTCACATCAACTGGGTAGGAAGAGCTAAAAAGATTCACACCACTTCAAACTAAAGTAATAATTAACAAGTCTGACTGTTAAGCATAAATGAGTATATGAAAGATGAGATTGGTCGAATAAGACTTTCATTAGTCTACAAATAAGTATGACAAACTAAATAGAGAATAATCTGTTTGATCAAAGGGAAGACCTGCTCAAATTGCGAAACTGGGGCAATGTGGGCCTTTACCATATAGCAAGAGTGATAAATGAAAACACCCCATTAATTTACTTTATGTTTTTACCTTTTCTCTCTCAGACGATCAGACGGAGGCTCAATCGGAGGCAAAGAAACGGCAGTTCTAAGGGGCGGTGCTTTGCTGGGTGGCACTAATGGTGATGGCCGAGGAGACATTGCAGGCCTTCCAGCCGATGCGGAGCGCATTGACGGGATCTCCTCCACAAAGTTCCTCGCTAGCTAATCAAAAGCACGAAAGATTCGCTCAGTCTTCACATTTCAAACCTCTCAACTGGCCATCAAGCGTGCTCTCCCGACCACATGAGGATCTATACAAATCCGCGCGTGTCCGGGTCATATAGATCGTGTTCGGAAGCAAAAAAGAGCCTAACCATCTCATCAAGGCGTGAAGGGGGAAACAACATGAAGGATCAGTCAGATCGGCATTGTTTTCAAATTCCGATCCTTATGTCGATTTAAGCAAAATAACAAAGCATAGCGAGTATCCAACCGTCAGCACCAAATCCAAACTCCAAAGCGCTAACTGAGCTCGAAACGTTACCAGCTCCAAACGAACTTGGCGAGCTACATTGTGAACTCACCGCAGGCGAAGGAGATCTAGCCGCTCTCGCGGCCGCGCCGCCGCCGGGCCTGCCGGCATTCGCGTTGGCCCTCGAGAGCGACAGCGGCGGGGGCGCGCTGTACCGGAAGCCGAGATCGTCGCCGTCCTCGTCGTCGTCGTCGTCGGCGGTCTGGGAGGCCATGACCTGGGCGAGCCGCTGGGCGGCGGCCTTGGCCGCGAAGTTCTGGGTCCGCTTGACGCTCGAGAGGCCGGCCCCGGCCCCGGCCCCGGACCCGGAGGAGGAGCGCGCGTGGTGGTACCGCGCCGGCGAGGAGGAGCCCCCGGCGGCGGCGGCAGCGGCGGAGACGGCGGACTCGCTGCTCCACTGGCGGCCGTAGACGGGGCTGTCGGTCCTCTTGCGGTCCATTTCCGGCGGCGGAGGAGCGACGGTTACTGCGGCGGTGGCGAGGGAGGCATGTACGCGTGGATTTGCGTGCAGGCGAAGGGGACAGACAGAGATACGGTGCCGGCGAGAGATTGGCGGAGATGTGTTTCTTCTAGAGAGAGATAAAGAAGGGATTAATGCTTATGTTATGTTGTCGACTGCAGGTGAGTGGTGCGCTCGCTCGCCGAGTCGTTCGCTCGTCATTTTCCGAGTCCACTCGGATTCTTTTTTCCTTCTTTCGGGTTAACGCCGCGGATAATCTTGGGTTGATTAACTCGTGATAAATTTATTACAAAATTAATTTATTCGATTACTTTAAAAACTTTATATTAGTATGTTTGTGATAAATTCATCTAAAACAGATTTTAAAATGATACATTCATGATAAATTTGCTTTTCGTTATTTTTATTAAAATGTTAATATCCCGAAAAACCTCAAATCGGTATACCTATGACAAATTTACCTAAAACTAATTTCTTAATTACCAAAAACCCTAAACTTGTACACTTTTAACAAATTTACCCAAACCGGTATACTTGTAACAAATTTACCTTCTGTTAGTTTCTGTTAAATTTCACTATCAAATCTATCGGGAGTAGATTGTCATAAGTGTATTAATTTGTAAATTTTGGTGGTGAAAAATTAGTTTATGATAAATTTGTTATAGGTGCATTTTCCCTTTTTTTTTTTAGTTTAGTATTATTAAAAACCCCAAATTGATACATTGATGACAAATTTTTAATTTTCTGACCATACCTTATGTTAGTTTCCATTAAGTTTTACTGTCAAATTATTAAGTTAGATGACATTGATGTATCGATTTTGGGTTTTATTTTCTGTTTGATACATGTACCAATTTATAGTTTTTCATGGTATTAATCCAATTTAATGGAAATCAATAGATGATAAATTTATCACAAACATATCAATTTGAGGTTTTTAGTAATCAAAAAATTAATTTCGCTTAACTTTTTAATAGGTTTATCAGTTTAGAGCTTTCATGGTATCAATCATTTTCTTTGCCGGTTTATCTTTTTCTTAATGAATGGCCCTTTTTTCCTCGGATGAGAACTAACATAAGCAACAAAATTACCAACAACAAAAAAAACGAAGAATGAATATAAACGAAACGGCACGAAAATCGCAACCATGCCAAGCGTCGTCGCCTCGCTCGTCGAGCAAAACGTGCGTGATAAGCTCATTATATTATTCTTCATGGTGTCTTGTCGATCCTGTGAAAATACTCGGTACTATTTTTCGTCGTTACTTTAGAATTGATTTCAAAAAGAGGGAGAGGGGAGAGCCGGATGATGATGTGAGAAGCAAAAGACTACGTTACCACGCACGAAAAATTAGGACGAAATCCCGCAAAAAAATCCATCAGCATTCATGGCATAATTTTTGAACCGACTTCAGACTATATTCTGAACCTCATCTGGTGTTTTGCAAGACCTGAGTTGCTAACAGAACCAGCACATCCTTAGAATATTCTTGACGATGAATCCTCTGAATTTCCAAAGCCAAGACCCCTCCTCCGGCCCTCGCCCTCGCCGCCTGCCGGCCTCGCCGTGGGCCGATAGACGGTTCTTCAGCTCGGCATTCTCGTCCTTGAGCTCCTTGATCCGGGAAGCGAGCTTCTCGTTCTTCTTTTTCTCCTGCTCGTGCCTCCTCATATGGTCGGCCTCCCTCGACTCCTGCATCTGCACGAGTGCCTGGATTTCGTCTCTCTTCTCCTCGTTCCTCCTTATAAGGGCTTCCTGCACCAACGAGCACATCTTCAAGAGTTCCTCGCCCGTTAGCACCAAGAATTCGCTTTTCCAGGCCTCGAAGCGGCAGTCGGCTTTTCCCGGACGCCGGCCGAGTTGACTTTCGGCATGTTCGGCTCGGTTGGAGGAACTTGAGGAGGCGCTCGCTGATCCTGATGAGGTAATGGCTTCAGCGTAAAGGGACCTGAGCTCGGCGTAGCTTCGTACCAAAGAGCAGTAACATCTGTGCCAGATTTTCAGCATCTCCGCGAGCTCCGGCCTCCAATGGTAATAAACCTCGGCTCTCTCCGCCACGAACTCCTCCCCGTCGTCTTCTATGAGTCTCAGCATCTGTAGCATCGCCGCGTCGGCGTCTGCACGTGATATCACAGACCGATATTGACTAACTTCTCTTGAAATCAAGGGACTGGATTAAAGAAGCTTTGAGTTCGTTTGCAAAAGTAAATCGTGGATGCATGACCGAAAAGGACGTGAATACATGCCCCACAAAATTCGATTAGCTTCGACAAAAGCCCCAGATTTCGCCGTCACATAGAGACATAGAAATTAGGGCAAAACCCTCGTTCTAGCAGAATATATAACATTATAATTCGCGACCCCTTTCTCCATCGGTAAAGCCTTACCCAATACATGTAGACAAGCCAGTGTTCGTTAAAGACGTGCGAAGTTAGTAACGTTCGAAAGCAAGGAACAGCGATGGAGAGATGACAGAGAAACCTGAAAGAGTAGTGTCTAGCCACTGCGACGTCTGAGAATGAAGAAGAGGAAGAATGCTGCAGCCATCTTCGACATGAGAAGAACCAGAAGCCTGACCCCCTTCTTTCTCCATCTCCATGGACGACGATTTCACACAGAATACGAGCCAAAGCAAGAGAAGAGGATACGCACTATATACGCATGATAAGAATGATGAAACTTATTTACATTATGTGTTAAAGATAATCACGATAATTCTTTAAGATATTTTCTTATATTAGAGATAACTAGAATATTTCTATTTGTTTTTTGTATATCTTAAAATTGTACAGATATCTCTTTTGATTGTGTACTAATGGTCATCTCCTAAAGCCTATAAATAGGCCAATGTACTCTTTATTATAATATATCGAAATATATTGAAATTCCCCAATTCTATTTTCTACTTTACATTTAACTTTATGTATGATGACAACATCGAATACTATTATTGAATAACCTCATAGGTAGACTTCATTCATAATAAATTAAATAAAAGATAACATGTAATTATTTATTATACTCATAATCATTCATATTATGAAACCACTAGAAATGTTTGTGATTAAACCATATTAGTCATAATACAATGACTATCTTGATTATCAATAGTATTAATTAATGCTTGAATTGACATACAATCATAAAATTAAATATGTAATAATAATTTTTAATTTCATTATAATCACATGGTATATGATTAATTTTAAGAGCAACATTAACTATAATCATATTTTGAATTATTAAAAATAGTAGATAAAAATTATCCATGAACTTGAAGTTTCTTGATAAAACATATGAAGTAGCCACACTTGGGGGTAGCTATCAAAGCGATATTCCTTTTAATGATGTGCTTAGATTTTGGCCTAATATCATTAGAAATCGCAAACTGATATACTCACGCCACATTTACCTTAAATTAATTTTTGTGTCACAAGAACTCCCAAATTGGTACACTCATGCCACATAGGTTGGGATATATGTGACGAAAATGCACTAATTTGGGGTTTTTTTGTGGTATTAACCTTAAAAATGTTTCATAATCGTAAATAAATATTAACAAATAGACTAGTATTTGACATGGTATATTACATATCTAGTAATATCTATATAATATATACACGTGTGTATGTATATTGAGCATTCAATTCACAAATTATGATTGACTATTAAAGTGATAATCAATATATTTCCTCAAATTCTAATGTCAGGGGTATCTTGGAATCTTCACTTATTACAAATGTCATTCAAGAAACCAAATAGTGTAATATGTATTACGTTACTTAAACCGATCAACATTATAATTATTACTTGTGGGGCAAATACCACAAAAAATTTCAAACTATACCTATTCCAATTTTTTTGTCACAAAAAATCTAAAATTTACATTCAGTGATACATGTGGTCTAATTTTTTTATGCTACAGAAAATCTTAAAGTACTTTATGACACAAATATCCTCAATTTTATTTTTTCAGGAAAAAAAAATTCAAACTTATACATGTAAGATATATAATCCCTCTATTTCAGTTTCATCTAGGTTATATATTGTCACACATGTATAAGTTTCGGTTTTTTATGACACGAAAAAAAAAAAAATTGGGTATGGCAAGTTTATAAAAAAAAAAGTTCGAAGGTATTTGTGCCACAATTGAAATAAGAGTTAATACCCTGAAAAATCCCAAACTAGTACACTTGTAACAAATTTACCCTCTGTTAGTTTTTGTTAAATTTTACTGTTAAATTATTACGTTAAATGACACGTGATAGTTGTCTGGTATATCAATTTGAGATTTTACGCTCCGTTTGTCACAGTTTACAATTTTTGTGATTTTTTTGTAATATTAATCCAATTTAGCGGGGGGTATATTTGTCATAAATTTATCAATTTGGCATTTTTTGCGGTCGAATAAATTAGTTTGGGTAAATTTATCATAAATATACCAGTTTATGGTTTTTTATAGTCAATTGGGGTAAATTTGTCACGGATATACCAGTTTGGGTTTTTCATTGTCAGAAAAATAGTTTATGGTAAATTTGTCATAGGTGTACCAGTTTGGGGTTTTTCAGGGTATTAACCCTTAAAATAATTTGAGATTTTTTTTTTGTTTTTTTTGTTTTTTTTTGTGATATTAACCTTAACTTGACTAGATTACAACGTAATAATAGCTCCTCTATTATAGCCTTATTCCATCAGCGCAACCAAACGGGTTGTTACTTTAATTAAGTTTCCTCCATAGCAGTCCTAGCTTGCGATGGCACTCCTGACAATGGAATTTATCTCCTACAATAATATAAACAATATTTCTTAAAAGACGTGAACAAGTAGAATATGAATGAAATTTTATCTTTAAGTTTCAGTTACTATGGATTTTGCTTTGATTCTAGACAATTTCTTGACCTTTTTATTTTGTCAATGATTTAATTATATAGAATGTGCATTAAAGAAGATTATTCACAATGATGCTAGTCCACCATTTTAATGTTAATTTAATTATTTTAGGTCAATACTACGAAAATTTTCAAACTGATACACTTGTGACAAATTTACTTCATACTAATTTTTTGACTATCAAATACCCCAAACTAGTATGCATGTGATAAATTTACCTTAAATTAATTTTTGACATTCACAAACTCCAAACCAATACATTTTTGACAAATTTACTCTCAATTAGTCATGTTAAATTGGATTTATATCACGAAAAAATACAAATTGATACACTTGTGACAAACGAAAGATAAAACTTTAGACTAGTACGGATGTGTTTGGTCCAACTTTGCAAATGAGTTTTTGATATAATGCAAATGTTGAAAGCCAAGTTCTTTAAGGAAATGCAAATTGTATTTGTTAAAAATTCTTTACAAAGGGACTTTGAGTTCAAATGATGTTTGGCCAAAAAACTTTTATAATGGGCTTTAGTTGTATTTATTATATTTTTTTTTAACTAAAAAATTACCCAAACCCTTTGTCAGCTCCAGTGAGCCAAATCTGGCATCGACAGTCATCGACTGAGGTCGCACAACCCAGGCAATAGTTGCCTTAGTCGCAAGACCTAGTGGCGGTCGCCTGAGGTCGTGTGACCTCTTGCAGAGGTCACTTGGGTCACGTGACCCTCACCAGCCCTTCGTTGGACCCTTGCCAACCCTTCGCTAGCCACTCTTATGTGAAGAATATGAATAGTTACAATAAGGGGCAAAATCGAAAACTAAAGAATTAGTAAGGATAGTTTTGAAAGGAAAAAAATATATTTTAATCTTAGTTTCAGCATTCCAGAAATGCTATTTCACAAGGCTAGGTGGAAGTAGTATTGGACTTTCAGCATTCCTAATGTTAGCAATTGATCGAAAATTATTTCAAAATACTTGCCCAACGCTCCAGCATTTGCCTAGAGGGCTTTAGAGGTCGAAAGCCCTTGAAAAGTTGAACCAAATGCACCACACTTGTCAACTGCCACATATCATCTAACTCATCAATTCAAAGGTAAAATTTAATGGAAACTAACGGATAAATTTATCACAGGTGTACCAGATTGAGATTTTAATTTATGGTAAATTTATCATAAGTGTACAAATTTAAAATTTAACATGTTATTGACTCAACTATTATTTTCTCGTTTGTTTACGGTTTATTTACTCAATAACTTTCTACATGTTTGAGATCATGATGAACAATGGTCATGTCTAAAGTCAATCATACCTATCGGGAACATAACACTTACCAAATTGATTTCTCTTTAGGGGGGATTGGGGTGGGGACGATTTATTTCGGGAGTGGGTTTCGACTCCCACGCCCGCAAGGAGGCGGGCAAAAGTCCGAGAGTGAGTGTTAGAGTAGGATTAGCGTAGACTGAAAAAAAAAAAAAAAAAAAAAAAAAGTCATTAATTATTCATTATATTCATATATAAATTTTATTAGTTATTATTTTGGGCGTCTCCATACCTCTTCAGGAACAAAAATACCCAAATCGGCCCAAATTAAACCTATCGGTTCAGGTGACAAGTAAAGGAATTTATGTATTTTGACGGTTCAATTCGGGTCATATACCGCCAGCACCTTCGCCTCCTTAGTCTCCCTCTCTGTCACAGTCGAGCCCTATTGTCTTTCTCATTTGCTGCCACTGCACCAAGAATGTATGAAGACTAAGATATTTCAGTTTCTTAGATGTTCAAGTTATCGTGAATAAACAATGAGTATAATCTATTTATTTGATTAGTAAGCATAACATAATGTTTTAACTAAACTATACTTGATTGTTAGGTCATTTATTAATATACCACAAGTTCTATTACAAATTAAAAGAAAAAAAAATAATTTCTATTATTTTTATGTCAAGTAATCGAATTAACTATAATCGTTATACTTGCAATCACAAGTGATTTTATTAAATAGCTGAACAACAATTATAACGTAATTATAGCATTGACAGTTAAAAATTACAAAATAATCATCCAATTATGATAATTATTAGATGTTTAATCACTTCGATTATCTAACATTAAAGGATAGTACGAAATTTCTCTCCTATACTTGTATAATGGTAAACAAGAGTACGATCTCGGACTTAATTGTCACCCATTTCATAGTGCCTGGAAACGGCAAGTTTTATAAATCTACAAACCTATCTGGAAAATAATGATTCCATTCTTATTCTTACTCGATTCAATTCTCATGGAATGACCATTCCATTTCTACCTTATTCCTTTCCACGAAGCAAACACATCGTGAACGTCACTTGCCGCTTTACGATCTCCAAATTAATCTCATCCGCTCTAGATGTGATCTTGTTTACCAAATCAAATATATATATATATATATATATGAAAAGCTTTGTGTCATACGCTACCACGTTTGTCTTGATTTGGTAACCCATGGCCCCACTTTGGAAGAGTTGTTCACTTTTCACTAGTTTCACTTTTCATTTTGGTACCTGTATCGCGTTTCTTTGTTGTTTTGGGTAACTTTAATTTTCCAAAAAATTCACAAAACTCGTATTTTAACTTTCATTTAACTCGAGATATTTCAAACATTCCGAAATGCTCAATCATCTATGCTTACAATCAAGTTCGATATTCTTTCGTTTTTTTTAGAACTTGAGTCGGAAACCCTACTCTTTAGACGGAGAGCTATAGGATGAAGTCATTCAGTAAATGACAATGTCCCACGAAAGCTGACATCTTGTGGGTTGACTTTTATCGTACTCGGAATATCTGAAATTTTCAAGAATTTTCAAGTATCGACACGGGTAGCGCAGCCTTTCGCTGGTACTTAAAAAAAAGGCCAGTTCATCTGTCGAAAAAGGAATTCAGGGTTTATTCCGGAAAACAGAATAATTTAAGACAGTGGTCCTGCTGCAAATTGTTATTCCAAGAAGAATCTAACTTAGGCTAATCCCAATGCAGTAAATTCTCTTATAACAAGCAAGACATTCATCGAAATCCTCAGATTGATCATACTCGTGCCATCCCCCTGCCATCTCCCTCAATTCGGATCAATTGGACAAACGTCATAAAAGATTTCCCCTTTCAATCCCCTTTCGGCTGATGTTCCTATGAAACCAGTTTTGTCTGGACCATTTCGGTCGGGACCGTATCGAATTCGGGCAGTTTTCGGGGTCAGAGTTCGAAGCCTCGGTTCCCTTTTTTACCATTTTCTTTATTTGTTACTTTTTGGTGAAGAGGTGGAATTTAGGGGGATAGCTTCGGACCATTATCCCTTTCCCCACCAGCATGCTTCCCAAAACAGGTATCTGCTTTAGCAGAGATCCCACAGACACAGCAGCCTGTCCACATCAGGATTTCTTAAGGCCCCGAGAATTCCGAGCGTCCCTCAATAAATGTCGAGAGATGCGAATTAGACAGCCACATTCATTCCGAGCTTCAACCAGAATCCACCAGAACGGCTTCAAATCTTGGAGAATTGCGTGCTCCCAGACCCAAGCCACAAGCGGAATCCAATTCCAAATCCATCATCAACCCAGATTCGTTTCCGTTCGTTTGCAACAGGAGAATATACTTTTCGACAACAGCGTGAGACCCCCCAAAAACCATACTGACTGAATTTCCTCGTCTAGTCTTTAAATCAAGGTAAAAGAAACAAAAACAGAAAAGGACTGGAATTTTAAGGGGGAATTTTGGAGATTGAGACAGGACACACTCTCAATAGAAAGCTTCTGCAGAATCAGCGGTTTACCAGCAGGGCCGACCCTAGGAATTCGAATGATTAATCTTCTCCGGAAATTCTACGACACCTTACACATTAAGACACCACAATTAGATCCTGAGCTTGTTGCTAACGTCGAATCCGACCCATCAGGACAGACGTTTCTTTTGACGCGATTCCCCCCAAGTCAAGAATCATGACCTCAAGCACACCGATAATCTAAAACCCCATTTCACAGCTTTAAGATCCTTTCTTTCCCCGGTTTGTTGAGTATCCATGAGGGATCCATCATTGTTTGGTTTCCGAATTTGTCCGCTTTTCCTACCCGACTTCCAAAAGGAAACTGTCCCCTAGAGTTAACCACCCCAAAATTTAATCAAGGAGGATATTGCCCATTCATTCTCATTCTCGCTGGGGAGCCAATACCCTAGCCAAAATGATAGCGCCTTGCCCATGCCTATTTCATTTTGGATAATCCATAGGCAAGCAGGCACAAGGTATGAAAGGGTCTATCTGAGTCAAATTATGCCGAGCGGAGTCTGTTTCTTGCTTCATCCACTCGGCATTATGCAGATACTGTACTGTAGTTCAGGGTTATGTCGGGTCGGATTTTAGTTTTCAATGTGTCATTTCATTGGTTACTGTTTGATGGCAAAGTCTTGTTCGTTTGCTCTCCGATAAAGCAAAGCCGATGCTTCCACCCTGTTGTCATCGAGACATGCAAAAACTGTCACACTAATAAACTTATGGAATGCCCAAGCTAATTACCAAATCAAAACCTGGAACCTGAAACCTACCAGCCAGGGTGGACAACAAATCTTCCACTGGAAAGAGCCCAATTTACCTGATGCAGAATTAAGAACAAAATCAAGTCAGCCTTCAGAAAAGGAAAATAATCACATCTTGTAATCAGCACAACCCAGTATGGTATCCTTAATTCCAGCTCAAGAGTCCTTGGCCGGTGTCTTTCAAGTGACCACGACGAAAAATGCAACCAGCAGACAGCCCCCTTGCTTTATAGTGCAATTATCAATACATAATGGTGGTCCTGTTTAATACACAAAGAATGTCTCACCAGGCATATTTTTTGCTATGGCTAATGAGGTTTAACTTCCCAGACTCAGACTTACTGACAACCTAATGAATTCCTCATGCAGTAGAAACTAAGAAATTCAACTATCCTATACTATAATCCATCATGCCAGAACCAAGTAGGCACATACCCTATTATTCCATATAGTCATGGAATTAGGCACGTTACCTTATCTGTTCCGAGAGAATTGGCAACTACATGAGTAACCTGATCATCTATCTGATTGGTACAGGTGGCACCAAACTGCTCAGCTGTCTGCCACAGTGGATGAAGTTGAGGGTTGGCCTCACCGACAGGAAATATCCTGCTGAAAACTATACGACAGCCGCCCAAAATCTTCTGTTGCTCGGCAGCTAATATATTTCTAACATCCACATCATCTAAAGATTGATGGGCAAAAAAATCCTGATGTATTCGCTCAATAACCTGTTGGAGGCAAGACAAGCATATAAGAGAAGAGAGTTATTCCATTAAAAGATCCCCAATTCTAACTGTAAGCTCACCGCCAAAGATGAGGCCAATGTTCCAGCTTCAGGTCTCTCATCATGGTCAATCTCAAGAAGAGATGGACCCAAAAGCCCAAACTGGCGTCTGCTACAGGGAAAATAGGTATATCTGCATAACATTGTATTAGATGAGAATTGCGAACAAGTAAAACACCATAATCAGGTGTCAATTGTAAGACTTGTGAAAGTGAACATATACAGCACAACAATTGGATGTAAATTGTCATGAAATTAATACATCCCTTCAAAGTCCAGTATACTTGCCTTTCTACAACTATCAGATTTAGTTTGTTGTGTGGCCACACTCTCACGGAGTCGTCTATGATGACAACAGATGATTCCATTCCCAAAACTCCTTCCAAATCCTTACTCTTGGGACACCTGTCATCACTATCAAATGGATCACTATCATCACCCCTTGATATGACTCTACCCGCAAACAGCACCCCTTTTGGATCGAGCACTTTTGCCATCTCTGTAGCGTAAAGCTTGTTGCCCATGGTGTAAAGATGCAGCTCATAAAGCTTACTAGCCTACAAGACAATGACCACAATAAGCTTAACATTTAGCATGACAAGAAGCAGACAAAGGAACTGGATGTGGAAGGTTACCTTCTCCAAAAAGTTCCAGATTCCTGGCCTCAACTTCGTCCACATTCCCATATGAATAAATCTAAAAAGATGTCTCTGAGGTTGTGCTCTGTCCTGTTCCTCTTTTTTCCTCAAGATCTCTTCATGTACAGGCTCCACTTCACCGAACTATCCAACAGACACATTAAATCATTTAAGCAAAATCAGCAACATAGAAGAACCATGGGTACTTCTACAAGTCAATTACAATTCACCTTGGCTGAATTGAGAAGTGTGTGATCAAGATCTAAAACAAGGCAGAGCTTGCGTGCAGCAAACATTTTCCTCTGTTCCTCCATCCTCCTTGCCCTCTCTCTCTGAATGGCTGCTCTTTGCTGATCATCATATCCTTCGAATATATGCTCCAGATCTCCCCATGAACTTTGTGAAGGAGATGGGCCTGGGGCACTTGCTTCCACCAAGGGATCAGTCCCAGATCGCTGGTCCTTGTGGTTTGGAAGTTCAGTTTTTGCATCCACTCCTGATGTAGATTGTATAGGTGTCTGAGAAGCTGGCACTGGGTTTGTTGATGATTGTGAAGAAGACATAATAACAGGAAGATTCTTCGAGTGCTTTAGAATCTTCTGAGGCACATCTGATGCAACAGAAGATTCAGAAGGCAGTGTTTTTCTATCTGCTAGATCCTCCGTCTGTGTCCGTGACACTGGAGGAGTATGTTTCAACTGCTCAGTACCCATGCTGCCAGTCCTCTGAAGCATGTTGCCATGGAGGACACGGCGAGGGTCACGGGGTTTCATGCGAATTTTGCCCAACTCATCCTGCTGCCCCTACACGAGATGAAGAGTCCAAAAATTTCACCGCACCAATTTCAAAAGATATAAAAACATAGAATTTCAGAGAAAAAGGATGGAAGAAAAGCTCAAATGATTCAGTATTGCAAGCAATGTGCCACAGAAATCTCACTAATGTATAGTACAGAGACATGAGTAGAAAGCAAAATATCATCCCGAATTTGCTAATATCCAAGGATGCAAGCTTAAACATCCTCCTGAACCTTCATTACAAGCTAAAGTTTAAAAGAGGTTTTTAAATAAAGTAATAAGCAGAAAAGATGCATGAAACTGCCTTCTTGGCACAGAACAAAAGCTAATAAAATTCCCAAGTTTGCTAAGTACACAATGCTTACCACAGGTGCCACTGGAGTGGGAGCTGGAAGCATTGCAGCAGGTTTCTGCAGAATCCCAGACCCTGCTGCTGTTGCTGGTGCAAGAGTGACCTTGGGTGCTGCTCCCAGTATAGAAGCGGAGTTGGACTGAGAACTCATGTTTTTTGAAGGATCAGCGGGGTTTTGCTGGGCCTCTGCTGATAATTTCTGCTGTTGACCCATTTTTAGTAAATTCATTAACATTGTTGGATTAACAGCGATATCCTTCAATAATGCAGGCAGCGCAGCTGCAGGATTGACACTTGCAACTCTAGACAAATTGATCCCACTGCTGCTGATCGCCACACTGGACTTACCACTGTCTATAGATGGATAAATCACCCCATTATCTGTTCTCTTCAAATCACTTGCATTTTCCAGCGGATTGTTTCTATTGATTGCTTGATATCCTCCTGCACGAGGATCCTCCAGCCAACCACCAGTTTTCACATCCTTTATAGCACCAGAATTTTCAAATCCATTTCTTACCCTTTTTGTTGCAGGACCATCAAGAGCAGGATCCTCCAAGTTCCTTTGCTTTCTAGCAATCATGCTCCCACCAAGAAGTTCGGCTCTCAGTGCACTATGTATCACAGGCAAGGGCCGTTGGTTAAGGTCCAGATTACCTGAATCGGAATTGGCAAACCTAAGCCTTGGATCTCTACTCTTTCCAGAAGATTTAACAGGAAGATTAGACCCAGAGCTTGTAACAGCATGATTTTGTGGAGCCGCCACTCCTTGCATATTGATATTGTTAACATGGGGCAAAGAGGAGAAAACCGGGCGCCCCAAGTTAGGTGCATTCATAATTTTACTATTACCAATTCTAGAACTAGAACTGGAGACTTCCCCACTAGTATCATCAACTCCATTTTCATGCTCCTCTGAAGGGGTTGGGCTTGGAAGTCTGTCATTGGAAAAGGAACCACTCCCAAACTTCTGTTGGAACTTTCGTTGATAGTGGTCAACCGCTTTAACTGCATCAGTTTCGTAAGGATGTACTTTGAAGGCGTCTACTTCCTGCACTGATTTACCCATGCTCATGCTCATCTCTGGCTTAAAAATTCCATCTGCCCTAGATAAAAATGGCCCCCTTGAAGAGGGTGGTGCTTGTTGAGTGGGTGATGGAAGACTGTCTTCATCGTGATCCTTGTGAAGATCAAGCAATGGAAGCAACATTCCTCGAGCCTTGGCACCCGAATTCCCTAGTTTCAGAGCTTTTAGAGTAATGTTTCGACCAGTCTGATCTGTCGACTCAGCAAGTAATGATTCTCCGTGTACTTCACTCGAGTGCCTTAAATTATAAGCAGCAATGCCACTTGAATTTTCCGAATTTTTCGGGCACGAAGAAGGTTCATTGAATCGATTATCTTTCTCTGTATCACCGGCTTTTGTGCTCGACATTATAGGAAGTGCATTTAAGTAGCATATCATGTCCTCTATCTGAAAAGGCAATAGTCACAACAAAATTCAGTGCCATTCTATGAAAACTAACTTCAACAACCATGACAACGAAAAATTAAATGCACAAATTCAACCTCCTTTGCCTGGTCAGAGGAAAAAAAAGAGGGATCGTTGCTCTTCACGAGAGAAAGCAGCCTGTCACGAATCAGGAACCAAGAGAATTAAATAATGACTAGAAAAATTTCCTTGGAAAGGAAAACAAAAAGAGAAACTAATAACCTTGAAATTTTGTCCTTGTTCTGTTCCTTCTTGCTGGAACCCATGAGGCAGAATTCCTGTCAACAAAGCATGGAAATTGATCAATGCCCGTGCATTAAAAGTAAAGTCTAAGTGACGCTAAACTAGGATTTCGCAATATGGAGCCAAAGCACTAGCAGACATCTTACAGCATGGACTCCTTGAATTGCCAGCAAGAACAGCTCTATCAGGCCATCCTTGAAGGTAAGACTATTCACCAAAACCACTTCCTTGAGATTCTCCAGACAACCTTGTAGGCGGCAACATTCTTCTTCGAATGATCTACCACAGCAAAACACATCAAATTAATCAAAACTAAAAGCTGGAGCACTTCATTGCTCGTACTAGGCACGCCCCCATTCTCTCAAGTCTGAAACACATTCTAACAAAAACCAACCATTGACTCGTATTGACTTCACTTACATCTCTTCACTGGACGACATCACGCTATCAAGAGCTTCCTGAATCAAGTGCAGTCGCCTCTCCACTTCCTCCTCTCCCAACTCCATCTCACACTCGCCGCCACCATTGCTCACGGACTTGGCACTCAAGGTCGCCTCCCCACCGTCTCCATCGACCTTATCCACTACCTCCGAGTCAAGATCGATTTCCCCTTCCTCGAGCTCCCCTTCCTCCTTCTCGCCGTCACCGACCTTCCCGTCCCCTTCATCCGCGCTGTCGTCAATCACGACTTTCTCCCCTCCCTTCCCCGACGCGCCCTTTTTTCCATTCCCCGCCACCGCCGCCGCCGCCGCCGCCGCCGCAGCATCCGCATCCATCACGACGACCTCGCTCAACGGCTTCTTCTGCACGGCCTGGGCCCAAGCGAGGTTGTGGAGTCCCGACGTGTACCCCTTCTCGACCTGGTACTTGTACAGGTCCTGCATCGTCCAAACCCTAGCCTTCGGCTTCGACGCCTCCTTCGCCTCCTTCGCGTCCTGCTTGAAATCCTCCTCACTGATCTCCTCGATCGACATGGCGTCCGAAATCTCCCTTCCTCCACGTCCACCGCGCCCTCCTCCTTCACCATCCCCTCCCCCGAAAACCCCCAATCCCGGCAACCCTCCCGCCGACCGATCCGCCGCACCAAATTCAGGTTAGTTTAAACGGGCAGATCCGATCCGATCCGATCCGATCCCGTCGGCGGGGCTGTTCTTATAAGATCTACGATCGGGTCGGGGGGTAAAGGAGAGCGGAATTCAGGAGGCGCCCGACGAGTCCTAGGATTTTCTCCGATCGCGAGATCCGGTCGTCGCCGACAAGTTTAATCGTTAATTATGCGGTGAACCAAAAAACCCCTTATTCGAATCGAAGCTCGAAGCTTTTTCTCCTCCCTTTGAACGCCCACAAGATTCAAGAGAGAGAAAAGAGGAGAGAGAGAGAGAGAGCGGCCCGAACTCGGAAACGGAGATGGAGGCCGAGGATAGGAGAGAGAATACGAATGACGGGAGTGACGAGAGGCCGAGGTCGTTTTATAGCGACGAGGGCAAGCAGCGGCCAGCCGGGAAGCGGGGCGAATCTAGGACACGGCGCGGTCCCAATCTGGGCCGTACACGTCAGCGATCTCCGTGACGAGGGAGGGGCGGGCGAGGGCTTTCGGCGGTTCTGGGTCTCGCGCGGGGCGGGGGGTTGATGCCACCGGGAGACGTGCGGTGAGGGGGGCTTCTCTTTTCTTTTTTCTCTTTTGTCTTTTGGAATTTGGATTTTGTTTCTTCTCTCTTTTTTTCTTTTTCTTTTTATGGCTAATTATATCTGGATTTTCTGGCTGCGAGCCTCACTTAGGTACTAAGTATTCGTTAGCATCGATTAAGCAACTGCGCGCTCCCAACGTGGTCATGGTGATGGTGATGGTGATGGTGATGGTAAAAATTAGGGTTTTTGCATGCTTTCATAAGTGGAATAATTATTATTTTTTTATCTCCTCAACCACTCTGAAAAAGAAAACTGCTCGATATGTAGACGAAGGTATAACCGTTAGCCCAACTCGGATTGGGTTGGATTTGAAAAGTCGAGCTGAACGTGTTTCTTGAGTTTGCTCGTTACTTGCATTGATAAGCATGCGGAACGTATTTAATACAAGATAGCTTGTGTTAGCATGTTTGGCGTGCTTACGGATGATGAGAGTAATCTTACTATACTTTACATCTTAGGACTTTTGTATATCTAGATACACTTTTATTTTGCCACTTATTCCTTTTCGACGCGACCGTTACATCTGCAATCTATTGGATGTGACAAAGTCTTTCAATTTGATCAAAATGTCTCACCGTGTCTTGTTGAAATAAATCGCCGATTAACATGTTAACTAAATCACGTCAACTAGTGCTTAAATATGTCAAGCGATCAACTTGCCGGAAAACACATTTTTTATCGTGCCATATGATGTGGATCCATTTATGCCAAATTTAAACACGTTTAACTGTGTATGTTGTCATATAAATCAATTGTGTCGTACTAAGGCCGTCAAATGGGTAGGTCAAGTCAGGTTTGGATCAGGTCGAAAATGGTCCGATTCATATTGACTCATTTAACCCATTTTGACATATTTTCATTTAATGTAAATTTGACGACTCATACTTGACCTGACCCCGTACCTAACTCATATTCGACTTGACCCATATTATCTAATATTTAACTCAATCTAGGAAAACCTTAGACCAAAAAAAAAATCTAGAAAAACCCACTCCCACCTATTTAATCCATTTGAAGCTCTTCACATATACACACACACATGTATGTTATTTGAATAAAAACTTCACATCAAATTAAAAAAAAAGTATATTAAACAATAAAAATTAGTAAATAAAATAAAAAAGTAAAAAACCTTAAATTAAAATACTTTTGAAAAATTCTTCCTAAGAAAAAGTTTGATCAATTAATGATTGACATGAAAATAATATTTGTTTATAACAAATCTTCTAGAATGCGAGAATGCATAACTTCTTAATTGTGATTTATCAAATTAAAAATTACGTTATAATGTTTATAATTTCTATTTTGATATTGACTGAATTTTCATCTAGACAACATCGAATTCCTCTAAAAGTACCTCTTCGATATGTATATGGATATCTATCTATCAAAAATATTAAAAAAAAATCAAAATTTTAATTATTTTTAAAATTTTGAATTTTTTTTATTATTATTTCTCTTCTTTTCTCTTTTCTTTCTTTCTTCTTCTTCTTCCCCCTTGTTCCTCCGTTGGTGGCGATCGGCCCGAGCTTGCCAGCTCGAGCTTTGTTGTGGTCAGCGAGCTCGTGCCTCACTAGATCCAAGCGAGCCTGAGCTCAACTAAGGCCAGCGAGCTTGCGACTTGCCAAATCCGAGCAAACCCGAGCTCCATCATGGCTAACGAGCTTGCGACTCGCTAGATCCAAGCGAGCATCGGCTCTGTCGAGGTTGGCGAGCTCGCTGCTCACTAAATCTAAGCAAGTTTTGACCTCGCCGATGACTGGAGAGGCTCGAGCCTTGTCAATCTAGTGAGACTCAAACTCGCCAATGTTGGGCAAGCTTGATCTAGCCATTGGCGAGGCTCAAGCCTCGCCGCTTGTTGGTGACCTCGAGCTCGGGCCGAGGCCGATGAGCTTGAGCCTCGCCTAGCCGATCGTTGGGCGTCGCCATGTCGGCCATCGGCTAAGGAAGGAGAAAGAAGAAAGAAATATGAAAAATAATTCTAATTTCAATTTTTATAAAGTTAAAAGGAGGAAGTTGGGTTATAAAAGGGTTTTCAAGTCCAACTCATTTAACCACTGGGATTCGCCCTAGTGGCCACCCTTCCAACATGGAAGGGGGAGGTGAGGGGTTCAAATCCCCACATTCTCGGGGGGATGGGGTGGGGACGCGTAAGTTTCAAGAGTGGGTTTCGACTCCCACGCTCTACAAGGGTAGAGGGCAAAAGTCCGAGAGTGAGTGTAGAATAGGAATAGAGTATGACTGACCAAAAAAAAAAAAAAAGTCCAACTCATTTAAGGTCCATTTAACTAGTCTCTTTAAAATATAAATGACCCATTTTAAAATATATGTGATTTATATAATTTAAATGGGTTAAATATGGGTGTAAGACCATTTTGACACCTCTATATCGTACAAACCAGTTGTGCCAAGAATGGTTGGTCTTAAATATCAATAATGTTTCCTTCTATCTATTGTAACGAAGAAAGTCATCCGTGCCTCCCTTTAACTTTTCTCTTATCTTGTCACTTTCTTTGTTTCTGAAGAAAAAAATCGCAAATCTATTGTCTGATGTTAATTCAATAATAAATTTTTTAATTTGGCCAATTGAATCTTACACTTTTAACGATTTGTTAATGTAATCATTCCAGCTAATTTTGATCGAAAATCACTGACATGAATGGTTTTTTTGAAATTATTCTCTATTTTCCTTTTTATACTTCTTCCTTCATTGGTTGTGGGGCCTCCGCAATGGCTAGCAAAGTTGAGCCTTGCTCGAGGCTTGTGAGGTCAACTCTCACCATATTTGACAGCCAATGGATGAAGAAGGAAAAAAATGGGGGAAAAGAAATAATAAAGTAAAAAACAAAGACAATTTTCAGAATTTTATTTTTAAAATTACAAAAATGGTCCATGTTAGTACCGATCATCTCTCTAGCCAAGCCATTTAAGATGACCGGTGATGATTGAACTTCCACGTTAACGGTTTCTAGCCAATTTGGCCAAAAGGACTAATTGACAAATGACAAAAAGATTTGAGATTAAATTGGTCAAATTGAAATGTTTATTATTGAATCGACGTCCGTACAATAATTTTTTTTTTTTGGTAATTATCCGCTCATGTTTTTTTGATCTCGCTCTCTTCTTTCTATAGTTGAGACATGCTATCCTTTTCTAGCAATTATAGCCTAAGAAGCATCAACACTTTTTGAGAGCTTTGGTGTCGTGTTAGATATTTCGATATGTGTCAAATACTCTTAGACACTCGTTTCTCAGACACTCTTGGACACTTGGTCAATTGATGTCGAAAAATCTGATATCTAGTCAACTCTCCCAATACTCTTCGTCACTCGAGTCTGGAATTCAGATATGCGAATTTGGAATTCTGACATGTAATTTCAAACATGCACGGGTCAATTTTAAAATTTTAAATAAATGATGGGTCAATATGTAAAATGTAAAAAAAAAAAATAATAAGAAAATAATACTTTTCTTTTCTTCCGACTTTCACTTCTCATGGCATACAATTCATCTCCTAGTTTGTTTTTTTTATCTTCTTTTCTGACATGTTCTAATACACGAGTCTAAAATATGGATTGCTTGTGTTTTTTCTTCAAGTTTTATGGATTATTGGAATAAAGTTGAATTTGTTAAATTGAAATAATGAATGATATTAATGAATAGTGGATTAATGTTTTTAATGTAAATTCATTCTAATTTTTTTTTTATTATTTATTTATTTGTGAATTTGAATCAAATTAATTTGATTAAAATAATAATAAAAATGATCATTTAATATATAACGTGTTTCAAGGTATTTGAATTCTCTATTTTTTGAAAAAGGACGTGTCGGCGATCAAGTCGTATCGTGTGTTACGTATTAGTATCGGTATTACTTAGATTATAGTTGTGACAATGATAAGTAGGATCTTGTACATGGCATACTTCTGGTCCACACCAATGTCCGTACCAATGATAAGTAGGATCTTGTACATTGCTTAGATTACGTATCCGAATAGTGCAGGTAGTTCCTCTTCGCAACCCTAAAGTACGCGTCCGTTACTAATAGGGCCCCCATGAATAGCTGTGGCAACGTCAAGAACCCGTGCACTGTCCAAAAATAGACAAACAATACCCTTCTCTCTCTCTCGCTCTTATTTTTGCAACCCAAAACGGTAAAACCTAAGTCTATTTCTACTTCTGTAATCTGAATAGTGTTGTCATTTTGGAAAGAGTACATCTACTACTTTCAAAGGGAAAATCAATGAAGCAATTCCCCATTTCAGAACATCAGGTGAAACGGCAAGACATCAACCCACCAATGAATCAAACAGAACTAAAATCCATGTTTACACTGCATGTCTTTCGTGGAATTGGAAGGAAGCAAGTAAAACTCGAAGCAAGTAAAACTCGAATCTTCATGGGCTCCTTCAATAAAAATAAAAATAAAAATAAAAATAAAAATAAAAATTTTGGGTTTCGGGGGACTATGGTCGCAAGTGTCACGACCAAAAGATTTTTGTAGCTAAAGGGTCGGGCCTTTCCGAGGAGGATCTTCTGCAATCGCTAGGATTCCCAACAAGAAGACTTTCAGAACGTTCCAAGGGTAGGCGATATAGTAATTGAGCCGAAGTCTAGAACTCTCCTGTTATTAGTATTGGTAGTTGGTAGGTTTGGTGGTACGATCTCGTTCGCCGGATGAAAACTCGATCAATGGATGTAATCCGAGGGCCTCTAGAATAAGAAGGGGTGCCCTCCCCCTCATTTGTAACCATCCAATCATTTTAGCAAATACAAAAGCTCATTTTTTTCCAGAGCTTCTCTCTAGAAACTTTCTCTCTCTATGATCCTAGTGAGTGAGCGAGTGTGCAATCGAGCAAGGCTTGGCTTAGGCACCTCGACAATCCAAGTCGATCCAAAAGTGCTTGAGTCGCGGCACGGTCATGATCCCAATCGATTGACCCGTGACATAATTGTTGATCCAAAAGTGCCTGAGTCGCCACATGGTCATGATTCCAATCGATTGGCCCGTGACACAAGGCTGAAACTTTAAAGCAATTGACAGAAAAAGAAAAGAAAAAAAAGGGAATCTTCAGATGACTCTCAATTCTATCTCGACATTCTTTTCCATCTTCACTTGCACCACCAGGACGTGTTTCCTAGGACTTACCCAGGCAAAATCTGTTTACAGCAGGAAAAACACGATATTGGTGACAACAGCAGAATCTTGAAGCAGCTCCAAAGATTTGCAATGACATTAAGCCAAAAGAGTCTGACAAATCAGAAGTGCATATCTCAGTTCATAATTGAGCAAAACCACCCGATAGCACCACCGGGACATGTTTCCTAGGACTTACCCAGGCAAAATCTGTTTGCAGCAGTAGACACATAATGTTGATGACGACAGTAGTATGCTCAAATGGCTTCAAAGATTCGCAATGACATTAAGCCAAAAAGTCTGAAATCAGAAGCGCATATCTCAATTCACAACAATCTGAGCAAAGCCACCCAATAGCACCACCAGGACATGTTTCCTAGGACTTACCCAGGCAAAATCTGTTTGAAGCAGTAGACACAAGATATTGGCAATAACAGTAGAATGCCGAAAGGGCTCCAAAGATTCGCATTGAGATTAAGCCAAAAGAGTCTAACAAATCAGAAGTGCATATCTCAGTTCACAACAATCAGAGCAAAACCTGATAGCTGACATACACAAAAATGTCGGAAAGAATCTCCTTTGCCCCCTCATCACGTCAAAATCTCCAGTGTCGCCGGCTCGATCCTTCCCGTCATGCCTCAGGTTTCTTCTGCACGAGCTTTTCTATCAAATCGGCGGCTTCTTGGACTGTGGTTATGTTCTGAGAGCTTTCCTCCTCGACGCTGATATCGAATTCTTCTTCCAATGCCATCACTATCTCCACCTGCAGATTTAAGAACGCCATTTCATGGGTTGCGTTATTACAGAATTTTAGATCCACTGACATATCTCTGAATTGAGATTTAAAAGCCTATTCAAGGTTCCAAGTTTTGTACTTTCTCAAAGAAATATTAACATCCATAATAATTAGTTCGAATTCGAGACATACTGTATCAAGGGAGTCAGCTCCTATGGCAGAAAACTTGGACTCTGGAGTGAGCTCCGCCTCCGCAGGAAGCGCCAGCTGTTTCCTCACTATTTCACACACTTTGTCCACAGTCTCAGGCTTCGCCTGCTGAACAAGTGTACAAGGTTGGTATGGTCGAAATACAGTCACCAAGTACTATAATGGAGCCTCTCTCCTAGTAATTTCGACTAAGATAGTTCTCTTTTCTCTGCTACGACTCATCAAGTTAGGGAAATACGCATGAACAGACGATGCTATGTACTATACCGCACAAGAGACGCGGAACCGGGAACTCCTCAAGGAAGGGAAGCCATTCTTTCTCCACCCCAGAGAGACGACCTTCAAGCTTGAGGTCTGCAAAATAATTAGTTGACATCTATGATCAAATTGAACGATAGCTGCAAGTGGGATCTCAAGATATCCTTTACAGCATTCCATATTTTGAAGGCCAATTCAAACCCAAAGCAAATTTTCCCGAGCCATTTTGAGAAACATGCGCCCTTATGTGTTAATCACACCGCACATATACGACACTGGTTTGGAGCATTATACAGAATATATGTCACCCCACTCTAAACTTTGAGGCCAAAGCATAAATATAACTCACTGTCACTGTGAAAAACTAGTCAAGCAAGACAGCCATGTCCCCAGCCAATGGCGGACAGTTCTGGGGATTGCTGAGTGTAATTTTCAGTTAGCACATACAATAAGAATTTCGAGTAAAATTTCAACGTCTGGCTTCCCGGACCTTGCACGAATTTCCTTTTAATCTTGGCCTCGATAATCTAGTTTTCTGGTTATGCCATACCATGACAACATCAAGTACAGTCCCAATAAAGCGAACAAGACCAATGTTCATAGAAACAGAAAGGACTTGACAACTTCTGGTACATTTCCCCAGCCAGAGCATGTAATCTCTCGTTTCCCTTTTGTGGTAGTACTAATTCTGTGGAGGTTACCCATTAACAAGACAAGAATACACAAGACAGAGCACGCATGTGGGTTCTCAACAGAAACTCCTATCAAACCTATCCAGGTTCACACCCCGTCGCCAGAACAACGAATTAAAAGCCTCTGACATGGTCGGCATGACATGAGAACGAGACAAACGCAATGTCTCTCCCGTCCCGTTCCCAGCTGCACCGGATGCGGCCGAGATACACACAGTGCCCCTGATTCACACCTCCGAGCAGAATCCCGAAGGAACAAAAGGGAAGGGACATGGAGAAACTCACCTCGTTGCTCTTCAGCGATGGCTTCGAGAGAGCTCTGAAGGTGACGGAAGCAGCAGAAACGCTAGCCATTGAAGAAGAAGAAGAAGAAGAAAGAAGAAGATGAAGAGGCTACGAACTACGAAGGATGCTCGCGGTGAGACGAAGAAGATAAACCGCGAGACGTTCGAGTATACATACGGTGGAGCGCGCGCTCATTTGAGCCGTCGGATTGGGTTTCTGGAACGATGTTGGCGGCTGGATGGACGATGCAGGCAGGAGTTGTCGGTCCCGCTTGGCTGGGATTGGGTGGAGGGATCTGGCACGAGTGGCTGGCGTGCGTCGTGTCGCCACCGGCTTTTGCTGACTTGACAATCACTCTGTTTCTCTCGTCTGCCAGCCTGGAGGCCTAGGAAAATTACAGACAGAAAACGCTTTATGAATTTTGAGGGTACCGCACGTTTGTCTCCACATTTTTAATTGTTAGATGTTAGTATCTGAAATTTACCGGATTTATTTATTATTTCATCTTTTTTTTAATAAAAATATCTCTTCTTACAAAGACAAAAAAAATTCTTGATACGATTCATTTGTGCAACACGACATAACATGCAATTACACAAATTTGAATTTGGTATAAGTAGATTTGTGCCATAGATAATGTTGTGTTTTACTCAATTGACTCGCTTAATTTGTGTAGACTCGGATCAACACATTCAACTAACGCGTTAACATGTCATTTATTTTAACATAATACTGTTAAACACGTTTTAACCAATTTAGTATTCATATTTAAAGACTCTGTATACTTTATGAAAATAACATCCGTGTTGAGGAGCACAAAACATAAAACAAAAGCATATTTACGGATACAAAGGCTTAGAATATTAATTCATTGATACAATTTAGATGTAACGCGAAGTGAAGTTATCCATGTTAAATCTCCGTCTGACGTGACATGATTAACACAACACGATTTGAATTGCTAGTCCTACTTTTACTATTGATTTCTTTAAAAATAATTAGAAAATTAAGATAATTGAGAAAAATAAATAAACAAAAGTACCAATAACAGAAAAAAAAAAACATAAATAACAGCATTAAAATGAAAGATTTGTGTAATTTGATGTTGCCGATAAATCGCATAAGTCATTATCCATCGAGAAATTCAAGTTGTAGATGCTCATTCTTATTCTTCTTCTGTGGGCCCTCCTTTATACCTTTCCACGCAATTTTCATGAACTTATTGTTGGGATTGACGGATCCCCAAAAACGGATTCGACACTTAAACCGAACCCCTAAATCGAACGTGGAAGACAAGCCCGGGAAAAGTCATGTATCACCGATCGTAAAGCACACCACGGATTCGAGCGTACCTTGTTAGCCACAGATTAGACATCGACGCCGCAAAGAGGAAGATAATTCAGCCCTGTTCGATTCGATGACGACAATTCGTCGTGAAGGGAAGACATCGTCGCTTTTTGACTCACTGTCCTTTCCTTGGAGAGAGAGAACTTTTGGAAGAGAAGGAGAACGTACGTACTAAATGTGAAAATGTAAGTTCTCCCTCTCTCTCATCCCTTTTATATGTTCCTCCTTCCACGGGCCTTATTCCCGTGGGCCGGGCCTTTAGGCCCAACATGGGCGGACGGGCCAACTTAGGCCTTAGGATTTCCCTTAGGATTTCTCCTACGCACATTCATTCCTAGCCTAATCGAAGTCATTCCTTGGGTCGCAGTCTTTGTAGCTGCAACCCGATGATATTCATCCGCAAATTCCATTACTAGCTCCTTATATATCCAGTAAATCCTTTGACTTCCCAAAGACGATTCAACACTCCTTGCCATTCTGGTGGAAGAGTGTTCATAAAGAATCGCACCATCTGAATATCTGGCATGGGATAACCGTTCCAAATGACCTCTTGAATTTTGTTGTTGACCTCTATGATATGATCAATTATGTCGTCACTTTCCCATCGATAACCATTCAAATCGGTTGTCAACGGTCAACGGTCAACCGTCAGGTCGTCGAATCGGTCGCCCGGGTCGGATAGATCGACCGCACGTGCCGCGCGTGTGCCAGTCTCCGCGGGTCGGGTCGGGTCGCCGGCCGGTGACCGCCCAGCCAACCGACGTCGGTGCTGACGTCAGCGATGACGTCACCCCAACGGTTACCGACCGTTGGGTGATGTCATGCTAACGTCAGCACGCGTCGGTCCATGGATCGGCGTGTGCCGGTTCGCCCACCGGCGGCGTGCATGCGCCGGTTCGCCGACCGGCGCGTGTGCCGCACGCGCCGGACGAACCGGCACGTCCGGGCGGCGCGCGCGCCCACGCGCAGCCGCCTTACGGCGCGCGTGTGGACGCGTACGGCGTCCCCCGGCGGCGTGCGACATGTCGCCGGACTCGTCTCGACGTCGCCTTCCTCCCTATGCCATCAGATTTCGATTTCGACTTACGAAACTCGGAAAAATGGGCGAACAACGCTCGGGTGTTGGGATTTCTCGCCCCGATCCGTACGACCGAATTGCTTTTGCAAAAAATCAATCATAAACATCAAACAGGTCGTGAAAGCGTGAACTAAGGCTCTGATACCAATGTTGGGATTGACAGATCCCCAAAAACGGATTCGACACTTAAACCGAACCCCTAAATCGAACGCGGAAGACAAGTCCGGGAAAAGTCACGTATCACCAATCGTAAAACACACCACGGATTTGAGCGTACCTTGTTAGCCACAGATTAGACACCGACGCCGCAAAGAGGAAGAGAATTCAGCCCTGTTCGATCCGATGACGACAATTCGTCGTGAAGGGAAGACGGCGTCGCTTCTTGACTCACTGTCCTTTCCTTGGAGAGAGAGAACTTTTGGAAGAGAAGGAGAACGTACGTACTAAATGTGAAAATGTATGTTCTCCCTCTCTCTCATCCCTTTTATATGTTCCTCCTTCCACGGGCCTTATTCCCGTGGGCCGGGCCTTTAGGCCCAACATGGGCGGACGGGCCAACTTAGGCCCATCTCCATAACATAATAAAACCATCACTTATTTTAGGGCTTGTGATGAATCTCCTCATCGTAATCCTTTTTAACAAAGATACATTAAACGGATCATATGTTGTGTCCTTTATCTTGAGCATCTCCAAACTCATCAATATTGTGGAGGAATCCCTCTCCTTCTAACATTCCATCAAATAATTCAAAAGCACATCATTGTTTTTGGGGACAATGCTCTATACAGAAAGCACACCTTTTTTTTTTTTTTTTTTATCTCCCTTCTAAATCGTCGTCGTAATTGGAAAATATCGTGGCCATCCATTCAATCCGATTCTTAAAATTCACAATCCCAACACTAGTTTTTGAAAATAAGATCACATTTTTTAAAATATTGGGTCAATGGTTTCTCGTAGGTACAAAAATTGAGTCAATAAGACATTAGATGGAAAAGTTATGCTCGTCAAAGTTTCATCAAATTTGGATGCAAAAATACATAAATATCGATTTCAAAATTTTTCTGAAGTAGATGATGTGAAATACTTAATCTAGCTTTTCAATTATCTAAATTTACTTATGTTCGGTTAGCAAACTAGAAGATGTAATTACCTGGTTGAATGGCTTGTGCTTTTTATAGTAGTTGTAAGCAATTTAATAATATGATTAGCTAATATGACTTGGTTTTGAGAATAATTTTTGTTAGCAAATATCCTAGAGTGCTGACAGCTAGAACGATAGGGTACTGGTTAACTAATAAATAGAAATAACATTTTTTCAAAATATTATGAGAATGAAAGAAATACGTGTTTTAATAACTTAACTTCTTTCGATTGGTAAATTTTGAATTTCCAAAACGCATTTAATAAGGCTTGACAAATGCTGAAGAGATACCTTTTAACATTTTCCTTTGAAATTTTATCCACCAATTAATTCGCTCTCAAGAGCTTTCCTATTAGAGATTTGTGTTTGAGCATATGTGCGTCCCTTGCGCAATTTATCTAGAAGTGTGCAATATTTTGCAAAGGTTAAACTGAATATATCATGTGGTGGAATTTTGATCTTTTAGAGAGTATATTATCATATAATTTTTTATATATCATCTAATTTCGAGGAATTTTCATTTCTCGGGATAATAACTTTCCTTAAAGTTCACTTCTCTCTCCAATGAACTACTAAAGACGCGCTAGAGGATGTCTCCAAACCTTAAAATCACCGGAAAACTTACGATTTTATCTAAGATTAATACAATAAAAATTTCAAACTAATACATTTGTATCACATTATCATAAAATTAATTTTTATATCACAAAAACTCTCTAACTAGTACACATATGCCATATTTATTCCAAATTGGTTCACTCTCCCTACATTTATCTCAAACAAATTTTTATATCACACAATATCTTAAATTGGTACACTCGTGCTACATTCACTCAAAGAAGTTATTGGGTTGAGATTTTCGTGACAGAAAAATTAATTTGGGGTAAATGTAACATAGGTGCACTAGTTTCGGGATTTTTATACTAATGTGGATAAATATGTCATGGGTATAACGATGTGAGATTTTGGATGGTAGTAGGCCTATTGTATTTTTAAACCCAATCTAGATCTATCCCACTTCTCAGCTGAATAACTTATTCTGGATTTTTAACCCTGTTTGTCCCATCCGGAGACACCGGATAGTAAGAATTCTATTTGCATCATGCCTCTTATCCGGGTGGTAAATACGGCCCAAGGAATTCGAACGAGAGAAATTACCAGTTGAGCAAAGCTTCAAGTCCAATCCGATGACAATCCCATGTACTCTTAGTAGCACTACAGCGCTTCAATCTGTGTGTGATTGCCCATCTTCACCAACTTGAGGGTATGTAGGAAGCCTTATCCCAGATTGCCCAATCTAAAGATAAAACCAAACTTAGGCACCCCGTTGCAAGAGCCAGATGAGTCTATTCAACTCAACTCGTTGCCGCAGTTCCTAACGGAAATTAGGGCAATTGCGAAAGTATCGAATTGGCCCTTTGAAGAAGCAATAACATGTAAAATTACTAAATCACGCCGTCATGCTGTCATTTAATTCAATCAAGATTACATGAATAACAACGGTCAATGTAACATTTAAGCACAAGAGCATAATCAATCATTAAGTACTTGTTCTAAGATTAGTGTAAATAGTAATCTTACTTAGCATTAATTTAATTTTCATTAAGTTAGTTTTGAGAAGATGTTTCTTGATGATTAAGACATTTCCTAGAGACAACCCAATTTCCAAGAAATTAACAAAAGAGCCTCGTGTTTACATAGGTAGTCATGTTATGAACTTCCTTAAAGTACGAGTTTTTATCTCTTCGTATCCCCTTTCAAATTCTATGATTTACTCGATTTGACCTAGGAAGGAAGACCAAGAATGGTATGAGTCTTGGCGAGAAGTGTCCTGGAATACTTGTTAAGGGTTTTTTGTTTGGAATAATTCAATTTTCAAACCATTAATCGTGCATAAAGTGCGAGAGGACAATCGACGCCCTTGAGCAAATTGAGAAATCAGAATGAGAAGATAATGCAATACTCGTTATTTTGGTTGATCTTCCAAGGACCAAAACCATCAAGAAGCGACCCACGCAATGTTCCAACTTCCAAGTATCCTGGGACAACATTCACACGACAAAGAAAAAATGCTACATGCGGTTGTAATTGAATCATAACCCAAGAGACACCTCAAAGCAATCCTAAATAATTAGAATTTTTCCGTTGATTAAACAAAATCATCCCGAGTCACGGATTAATTCATCAATATTTTGAGTTAGGAAAGATACGGGCACAAACCTCGATGAATGATAATATGAAATTTGATTTGTTCATGTATGGACTGTGATTTTCTTTTCACCTTACGGGGCCTCGAAATTCGAAAAGAATAGTCTTCTGAACATGACATATAGTGCGACACGTGCATATTGGAGGGGTTAAATTGAATTCATCTCAAATCAAACTGCCAATTAGATGAGTGGCCAAAGGAGAAAACTGTATAATTGATGAACCCCTTTTTGTTTTCCCACGATCTGAATTGACTAATTATGTGGCAAAAAGATTCATTTGCGCGACTTGTTCCTCTCTTAAGTAATCTGCGTGCCATCGAAACCGATCGAGAACATTCAATTTTTGTACTTTTCACCAACGTGTAGCGAAATTCACAATAGTGAAGGACAACGACTTATCACAAATTCAAATTTAGCCACGTCTCGATCAATTACTTGACACAATCACCTTCGTGTCCCCTTATTGGGCAACGACTTTTCTTTTAAAGATCCAGTCAAGGTCGGTTCAATCGAACGGGTGAAAGAGCAACCTACAGAACCAAGTCTAGACAACGCATATCACTCGTGATAAGTTCAAGCAATCATAATAAAAAAGAAATTTAAAATCAGAACAATGGGAGCTCTAACGTAAAAGAAGCTTTAAAACATGCTAATATCAAAACGTACCAAAGTTATCGGTAGAATTTGTAAAACTCGTCGTATAAGACTGATCCCGCCTCTTCGTTCAACTTCGGATAGTTGTGGAACTCTTTTCCCCAACTCTCTCAGCAAATTATCTTTGACACAAGTATAGATTTTTGCTTCTATTTTACGTGTTAAACAATCTACAACCGCTAATTCTAAGTACCACTAAGTTAAGCTACATACCACATGATCTAACTACCACTTCATGTACTTTTCAGTCACTTATTATACTATGATGCAGAATGTTCAATCGAGGACAATAATCTAGAAAAGAGAGAGAGAGAGAGAGAGAGAGAGAGAGAGAGAGAGAGAGAGAGAGAGAGAGAGAGAGAGAGAGAGAGAGGCGGTGTTTCTCAATACTCCCCCTCACCGATTGTGCTCTCTTAGCGTAGACCTTGCAACCATGCCAATGTCGCTTTTGAACTCTTTGGCTATCTTCCTCTATTCCGTGCCTTGCGAAGCTTCCTCATATGCAGATGGCTCGGTGACTCTATCTTCAGTTGCTTCTATGGCTTGAAGGGTGCAGAGCTAGCATGCGGTTCTTTGCAGTGTCGTAAGGCGTGCTAGCTCTACAGTAGGCTTTCCACCCACCCTCATTCACCCGAGGCACTGGTAGCTACTATACCAGCCTATCTGACGGTAGTCAAGGCATACAAACATATCTTGACGTGGAGTCTACCTTCCCATCGTGAAGCCCCTAAATTTCCTATCTATCTTTGAAATACGGAGGACAGCGCGGAGTCTCTCACCCCAGGCGATTCTCCCTCATGTTTCCTCCTTGAGCCTTTTAAGGACCTGCTCAGATTCGACATCAGGCTTTGTGAAGCTTGGACTTAGCAATGCCTCTTTTTCCTTTACCTCAGTCTCCATACTCATGTGGTCAAGTCTTCTATCCATAATTTTCATTTCGTGCTTCAGTTGCTTTGACTTCGTCTGCAGCCATTTGATGTCAACAGCTTGGTCCTTCTTCTCATTGGGCTTCTTCTCCTTAGTAGTACTTCTCTTTTCCATTTCACCCCCCAAAATGTTTGAAGTCTTTTTAATATCCACTTCCGGATTCCTTTTCTTAATATTCCAATGATGCTTGTAGCACAGGTGCTTTTTCTCTGGGCAATATTTCTTTTTCTCCATCTCAAGTTTCTTGTGTCTCCCATACTTGAAATCCTTGGTCTTTCACAAAATATTGAGCTCATGTCTAAGTTTCTTATGCTCTCTTTCCTTTGCCTAAAGCTCTTTCTCCTTCTTCCTAAGCATTTCATCCCTCTTCTTCAACATCCCTCTTCTTCAACATCTCTCCATCTTCACATTCTTGATTCTCAGCTTCTTCATCATCTCCTACATCTCTTGTAGTTTCTTCTCGCAATTATTTGTTGGCATTAGTACTTGCTTCTTCAAGTTCTCTCTTGACTTGCTCTTCTTTGTGGATGTGACAGGGGCCATTAAATTATCTTACTCAATGATATAGACGGTTTCGAGTTCTTCTCGTTCCTTTACTATAATAGTAGCTTAGAACTCTCATTCTTCTTCACTTTCAGTTTCCTTATTGATAAAAGTTGCAGCGTTTCCTTCCTCTCACTTGAACCAACAAACTCTAGCAATATGTCCTACCTCGCCATAGATGTAGTAGCATCATATGCTACACCTTTTGTTGCTCTCATCTTCATCGTCATCCTCATCACAATATCAACGAGCTCTCCCATAGTGAGCGCTTCACCATTCCCGTCGCCACTTCCATTTTCCACAAGTATTTGTTTTCATCTTCAGTGCCGGCACCATTTCTCATTTGGCTCTTGAAGTCTCTTTTATTACTAAAGAATGCAATTGTATCATCCTTAACCAAGACATTATACATTTGTTTGTCCAAAGCCTCTCGATTGGGCAATTATATTTTCTAACTTGATCAAAGTTCGTTCTTTCACCCCATCCATACTCATTCTTGTCTCAGAAATGGAATTTTGAGGATCTAACTTTGTAATTTCTTCACACAAAGATCTAACTTTGATTGTACTATCATGTCTTGTTACAAGATTGAGAGGATCTCATTTTCTAACCTTTGTAGCTTGGCAACGTTCGTCCTTGCGAACAATACCGCCAAGTTATCCAATGCCTATTTTGGGGTTTTTATGCTCTTGATATGCTGTAACAATTGATCCTCTATGGTAACAACAAGAACATAAGAGCCTCACCCGCTTTGATGTTTTATTTTCTTTACTTGTCATTGTTTGTGGTTAGTGTGGTGTTGCCGCCACCAACAATTTCTCATTATGCGGACACTCCTATTACCATAGTTGGAGTTGTTGAGCTTCTCGACATTGCTTGCCAAACTTGAAATGTCCACCATTGTGACTTGGTTGTAATGCTCGATATTATACATAGTAAGCTTGATCCCAAATCAACCGACTTCACAATCTTTGACTTGTACACTAGTAGAACTTCGGCATACTCCAATCTTTGATCGTCTACTCACGTATAATGGTCCTTGACCATTGTCTTCGCATACTACGACTTTTGATCGCTTGGTTTACGGTCCTTGATTGCCTTGTTCCGATGCCACTTGTTGAGAATCAAGTGGATGCCCAATTAAAATAAAGGTTAATGCCATGAAAAACCCTATATTGGTGCATTTATGATAAATCTACTCTTCGTTAATTTTTGTTAAATTGCTAAGGTTGGTAACACATGACAATTGACAGGAGTATTAATTTGGGATTTTACCATTTGTTTGTCATAGGTGTACTCATTTATGATTTTCATGGTATCAATCTAATTAAATGTAAATTAATGAAGTATAAATCTATCACAAATGTATCAGTTTGGGGTTTCCAGTGGTTAAAAAATTATTTTAAGTAAATTTGTCAAAAATACATCATTTTGAGGTCTTTTATGATAAAAAATTAGTTTAAGATAAATTTATCATAAATGTACTGATTTGGGGTTTCATTGCATTAACTCTTAAAATGAACACTCTTAATATTATAAGAGGACTCAACACCACTCACACACTGCTCAATTCTCTTTATATGTTTCTATTTTTGGGCGTGTACGCAAATGGAGAAGGCCAGCCCATTTACAGCCTTCATCCACCGATTCTCTAAGCAAATTATCTCTAACAGAAGTAGAAAATTTTGCTTCTATTCCATGTGTTAAACAATCTACAGCCACTAGTTCCAACGACCACTAGCTGAAGCTACACACCACAAGGCCCAACTACCTCCGCATGCATTTTTCAGCTACTTATTATACTTCTGATGCAGAATGTACGAGAAAGGACAATAATCCAGAAACAAATGTGGGCTAATGAAGACAATTCTGGAAAAGGGAAGAGAGAGGGGCAATGTTTCTAAATATAAGATTATGTATAAGATTATATCGATTGACGTGCAATAGATTTATGATTTTTTGAATAATATTTCCACACAGTAATGTCAAATTTGCATGATTGCCAATTTCACCAACTTGAGGATATCATCCATGGATGTATAAGTTTGATCAGATGTAGGAAGTCTATCCAGGACTGCCCAACCGGAAGATAAAACCAAATTTAGGCAAGTTGGGCAAGAACCAAATGAGCTAATGCCATTCAACTTGTTGCCCCCGCTCCTAATGGAACTAGGGCAATTGCGGAAAGTGCTGGGCCAGCCCTTTGAAGAAGCCGTACAAAGTACAAACTACTCTATCGTTGAGAGAAGAGTTGGGGAAAAGAACTTAGAAATAATCTCTCTCTGTAGGAGTAGTGTAAATGGTAATCTTACTTAGCATTATTTTATTACAGATTTTGCTGTACCGCATCCGTAAGTTGTTTTAGACAAGACGTTTCTTGATATTGAAGGCGTTGCCTAGATAAAAGCCAGTTTCCAAGAAACTACCAAAAACAGCATTTTGTTCATCATCCTCTTCTGAATTCACAGAAACTTTTCCAGGCTCAATTGCACCTCAAGAGTGTATTTTGACCAAGCAAGGAAGACCAACAATGGATATCACATTAGGCTCTTGTTGTCGACAAGTGCCTGGGTCACTTGTTAAGCATTTTTTATATAGAATAGTTCGATTATGAAAAGTATAGACTATGCGTAACATACACGAGAACAATCGACATATTGAAAATCTTAAAATCTCCTTAATTGGTTTCTTAACACACCTTTAGGGCACTCATAAAATCCATAATGTTATTTGCGCCCTCGAGCAAGAGAGAGAAGAAAAAAAGCAATGAGCTGGATGGCTGAGAACGAGAAGAGAATGGAATATTCGTTGTTTTGATTGATCTTCCAAGGACCAAAACCATCAAGAAGATGATGAACCACGCAGTACTCCAAGTATTGTGGCCAACTGTCACACGACAAAGAAAAAATTGCCTCGTGCGCTTGTAGTTGAATCAAGAAAAGTCCGTCATTGATTAAAAATAATTATCCCACGTCACGGATTAGCTCGTTAGGCTTTTGAGCTAGGAAAGACACGGGCACAAGTCTCGGTCGAATGATCTAAATATGGAGTACCTATTGTTTGTGCTCAGTCATGTTTGGATTGCGATTTTCCTTTGGCTGTGCTTCGGATCACGGGATCGTCAAAGCTTAAAAGTAATAGTCTCGCGGACATTGCATGAAGTACGCTACGTGCCTAAAAAAAGAAACTGCCAATTCAAGGAGTGGCCAAAAAGATAAATTGTCAAATTAATGAACTCTTCGTCTTCTTTTCTCCACGAACTCAATTGTAGTAATCACGTGGAAACTCGGTGCTCTTTTCAAGAAATTTGCGTGCCAATCCAATCAATCGAGAGCATTCGATTTTGTTCTTTTCACCAACGTGACGAAATTCCTCCCAATGGTAAGGGACAAACGACTCACCATAAATTCAAACTTGGCCACCTCCATGATTGACTCCTGGACACGGTCACTTTCGCGTCTCCTTATCAGGCGAATACTTTTCTCCTAGAGGTCCAGTCAGGATGGGTCTCTTTGTCACAAGCATGGGCGACCATGGTTCTAAAAATTTTAAAATAAAAAGAGATAATGGCACAAATCATTCTTGAATTTCAGTTTAATATGCAATATGATCTCCGAATTTTAACTCAATATATAATGTAATTCCTGAAATTTTAATTTATTTAACATAGTTTTGAACTTTTTGTATATATACAATTTAGTTCCTAAATTATATGAAAATGTTCAAAATTGTCATTCAATTAATTGAAATTCAAGGACAATATTGAATATTTTCAAATAGTTCAAAAACTAAACCGAAGATATACCAAAATTCAAGAACTACATTAAACAAACTAAAAAATACTTAGGAATCACATTACATATTATGTTAAAATTTAGTTATCATTTTAAACATATTAAAAAATTATTGGATCATTTATGTTATTTTCTCAAATAAAAATGATGAGAACTTTGAAGTGAAATTAAATAAATCAAAGTCAACGATAACATTAGCAAAACTATTAACCGATCCCACCTCTTCGTTTGACTTCAAATGGGGGGAGAAATCGAAATTAAAACCTCTAATGTGGCTACAAGTCAAAAGAAGAAATAAGCTCTCTCTATATATGTATAAATAGTCGGAGCTTTAAGGCATACGGACGTACACCCCACTCCTCTCCATGCAAGGACAAGCCATCCACGCCACCATGATGTCCTCAAAGATCGCTCTCCATTGTCTTCTCCTCACCTTCGCGTCCTTCTTGTTGTCCTCCACGGGCCGGGTCCATGGCGAAGCCGCTCGTCGTCCTTGTCCGATCGACGCCATATACCAGTTTGGAGACTCGACCTCCGACACCGGCAACCTCATCCGCATCGTGGGACCCAACGCCTCTGGCTCCCAGGCTGCTCGTCTCCCTTACGGCGAGACTCTCGGCAAGCCCACCGGTCGCTTCTCCGACGGCCGCCTCATAGTCGACTACTTCGGTACAAAGATCAAAATAACCCAATAACCCTCCCCGGAAAAATGGATATCATGTAAAGCTATGATACTGATGATCACCTAGGGTTTAACATGATCCCTTTCATTCCGCAGCCATAGCTCTTGGCCTCCCTCTTGTGAATCCCTCGTTGGGCAAAAATCTTTCCTTTGAGCATGGAGTCAACTTCGCCGTCGCCGGAAGCACCGTCCTCAACTCTTCGTTCTATGCTGCAAGAAACGTCAGTGTGTCGGCTTCTGATGTTCCCTTGCGCCTCCAGCTCAACTGGTTCAGAAACTATCTCAACTCAACCTGCGGGTCGAAAACCGGTACGCTGCGACTCTGCATAATCTGTGCTCTATTATTTGATTACTGTATGACTGGTGCTGCTGTGATCATTATTTTGACCTGGACATGCGATTTTGTGGCAGAGTGTGGAGAGAAGTTGAAGAGATCTCTTGTGATTGTTGGGGAGATGGGAAGCAATGACTTCCTCTACTCTTTCCTCGGTGGGAAATCTATTCAAGAAGTCATGACTTATGTGCCTCCCCTGGTTGAAGAAACCATAAATGTCACAAGGGTAAGATTCATCTAGAACACGGTGTTCTCTTTTCCCCCTATTGACGAACACCCATCTTGAATGGATAAACCCCAAATTCATGAAATACCCGATTAAACTAGCAAACTTCGTATTTTCTTTGTTGAACTGCCTGTGCCTGCATGATTTACCCAAATTTTCCAGCACAAGTCTCATAAACTCACTCCCCCTAATGTCTAATGAAATATATACACGGAACAGAACTAAGAATTTGGTATAAATTTAGTTATGGTTAGACATCTCTTCTAAGTGCAGGAGCTCATTAAAATGGGCGCGTCCAAAGTAGTGGTGTTCGGAGACTTTGCCATCGGTTGTTCCCCAATATACCTGACCCATTTCAAGAGCAACGATTCAGACGCGTACGACGACAAAGGTTGCCTAAAAGCGTACAATGCCTTTTCACAATTCCGCAACACTCACGTTCAAGTCGCACTTGCTAAGCTTAGACGCGAATTACCTCAAGCTACCATACTCTATGGAGACTACTACAATGGCTATAAGTATGTGCTCGACCAAGCCTCCCATCTAGGTAAAAACATCTGCTTTCGCCATCTTTGCTTCACCGTGTACTCTCATAGACTTTATCGCTTTGGCTATGCCGTCAACCTCCCTTCTTAACAAGTATGGGATGATTTCTTGCTTTGGCATTGTAGGATTCGACCCGGAATCGGCTCTGAAAGCTTGTTGCGGAACTGGTGGGTCATACAACTTCAACTTCTCCCAAATGTGCGGATCAACGGGTGTCACAGCTTGCCCCAACCCAAATGAGTTCATAAGCTGGGATGGTATACATCTGACACAGGAGGCGCATCGCCACATTACAGAGTACAACACCAACAAAATTTTCCCAGATTTGTCTTGTGCCACATAGAGTCAAGGGCAACACTAGCTCCCACATACATAATTAACAATTGATCTCGAATATAGTTCGAATCTCTTTTCCCTGTACTCAGAATAAAGGATGATCTACTCAAATAAAGCGGGAGCTGGTTGAATCATAAAGTACACAATAAACTACTTTTGCTAGTACAAATGTCGGGATGGCATCTTCCTTCTGGAGACAGCTCTACTGATTTAATATCTAGCAGTGGAAATTCTCTCAACATCTTCACTGTTTTTATGTTACAAAGCCTGGTGTATATTGAGGACAAAAATTCATCTAGACCTGCACTGATTCACTCGCATTCGATGCAATAAGAGTAACAGAACCATATGAAGTATACATGACTTGCTCACTGTAAAAAATGTTTCCCATGACAATATGCTTTGTTTCTCTATCTGCTCCCAGCATTCTCCAGGGGAGCATAAAATCCCGGAAATGATCACTATTCTTCAGCAAACCACTGAATGCTGAACCACCGCATCTTATTCTAATCCTTCAGAGGTTACCAACACATCAAAGTATCCATGAATTTGGACTTTAGATGCATAAGACAAATCTATTCTTTAACATGACAAAAAACTTCCTAAGGTAGCAACTTGCCACATGATGTGGGGGACCTCGAACGATGCCCTTTCCAGCAACTTGCAATGTGTCATCCTTTGAATTTCTTTTGAAGGGCCACTGATAACCAATGTCCACAGATATATTTTCCAGAGGAGAAAATAACAGTAGAGAGCTGTGCACCTCAAGAATATTCTTGTCTCTTTTTTGGATACACTGTGTCAAAAACAATCCTTGCCAATGTACGACGAACCTCTTCCAAGCTCCCCGATGACAGGGAATCATAGTCAATTTTTAACTGCTTAGGCACAGTTCCCCGCTCCATGCCCCTACGGACACAATCAAATATCCTGCATGCCCTTTGTAGCAAGGCCTCTGGAACAAAAACCTTAATTGAAAAACAGATACTTAGTAATGCACACAAAACCACCACTACGTGATGTTAAAGTAAGTCTAGCAAAATGTCATCTGCAGGTTGAATCCAAATGAATATAAAAGATACCGAGAATTTTAAGCTAGTTGACAAATATTAAAGAAAGAGAAATCTAAGGGATGCTGTTAGATAAGGACCCCTAATATCGCAATAACTGAAATAACACAAAGGCTATAAACAACAAAGTGATAAGAGGGAAATTATATGAGATCTCATGTTAGATAGGGAAGTTATTTGTTTTATCCAAACTGGGAGATTTTTGCAACAACTAATATTTAACACCCACTTTGAATGACAAATTGGGTTCTTACCAAATCAGTGCGAGGTGCTTGGGGGTACATGCTCATTGCTTGGGAAACATAACGTACACTAGTCATCTTGAATAATACATCCTTGATCGATGCAGCAAGATCAACAACTTCATCCCTCATTGCAAGTTTTGAGAGAAGCACCGGAGATTCTTGAAGCTCCATATAACTGGAGTCATGTGGTTGATTGATTCCTCTGGCTATTTCTATAGCTTCCAACAAAGAACCACCGCTATGGAGAGCAAGGCTGAATGCAGCAACAATCAAAGGGTCCCGTGGTTTATCAACAAGAGCCTTATGAAATGCCAATATAGCTAACCTGCAACAGCAACACAAATAGTACATTATAGGCAGCTCGAAATAATTCATTCAGGTGTCCAAGCAATCAAGCTAACTAGAAATATATGTTATACATCACAAGAAAAAGAATGCCATGAAGTACAAAAACGAACGGTGATCTGGAAGCTCACCTGTCAACTAGCACAAAATCAGCTAAAGCATATTCATATTAGAATCACCAAGTCATACTGTCCATGAGAGAGAGAGAGAGCTAACAGGTGCTAAATCTCCTTTATCTTAAAAAAGGAGATTTAGCACTCAGAGCCAAAAGATTAGGGAAAAAACTCAAGCATTCATGCAGTGCAATCACGTTTCAGTCATGTTCACTAATGCAGTGACATATGATGATGATAAGCAGCTAAAATTGCCTAATTGCAGGTGCAAACAATAAGATCTCAAAGAAGCAGCTTCTGTGAGTCCTTAGCTTTATGCTACAAGTTCCTCATATATTAGACTGAATTGCTGAAACACCTTACCATAAGCTACTATGACATGGTCGATCAGGTGCTACCACTTTATCAAGGCTGGCAAAGAGTGACTGCAATAGAGACAAAGTGACAATGACTGTGAGATGAAAATGAGTATATATAAGGGTTAACTACCATGAAAAAAACCCAGACTGATACACCTGCGATATATTTATCCCAAACTAATTTTTTAACTACCAAAAACCCAAAACTAGTACATTTATGACAAATTTACCCTCTATTAGTTTTTGATAAATTTAATTAATATTACGAAAAACTACAAACTGGTACACTTATAACAAACGGAGGGTAAAACCCAAAACTAACACACTCATCAACTGTCACTTATCATCCATCTCAACAATTTGATAGTAAAATTTAACAAAAATTAATGGTCGGCAAATTTGTCACAGGTATACTAATTTAGGGTTTTTGTTGGTCAAAAAATTAGTTTGTGATAAATTTGTCACAAATGTACCGGTTTGAGGTTTTCCGTGATATTAACCCTATATTTAAACTCTAATTCGGAGGTAATATGATTTCCAAATACAATATTTTGTCTTGTAGTTGACTGTTAGATTAAAAGGATACTATATGACGAAACATCTAAAGCATGTTGGCTGTGTGAAAAATACAAGGGAACAGTGCAGACCCAGACTAACCAGGAGCAAGTTTGATCCTTTATCACGTCTCTTGAAACGTTGGGAAACAAAGTACGATGCCTGTATGATTGAGCTGATTAGAACATCATTACAAGGAGAGTTGTGAAAAAGGATTCGTTCTTGAAGATTAACAAAACCTTGAGAGAGACTGCATACTTGGAAGGGCAAAAGCAATTCTAGAAGTCCAAATCTCCATAACAATCTCAAAGAAGCTTCCCCTGATCCAAATGCCAACATATAATTCACCTCCATGAGAATTCTACCCTGGAGAAATGGATGCCAGAGAGCATGAGATTCAAGTAACAGTAGCTAAACCATGGAAGACAAGAAACTGATATACCTTGTCAAGTCTCAACACAGAACGGTATAAGACCCTCAGAGAAAGAGCTATTTCTCTAGTAAAACGAAATCCCAAACGGGAAGCGACTCTAAATGCACGTAAAATGCGAGCTGTACAAAATGGTAAAGAAGTCAGATATCTCTCTTGAGGTTACAGTCGACTACAACTTCCAAACCAGCAATTTGAACATCACAAAAGGATGAAAACTTACCACAGTCTTCCACAAATGAAAGATTTGCAGGTATTACTGTTCGCACCTACAAGCAAGGACTCCTTATGAGATTCACCAGTTTAGTGATTTTTAACATAAGTAACGCAGATTAAAATAACTTCTGGCCACTTGCATACTTTAGCTTTCTTAATATCTTCCATTCCCCCAACATAATCATATATTATCTTCGCATAGGGATCAAAGAATAATCTGCATAAAGAAAATGATATCTTAAATAAATTTCTTAGGAATTAATCTCATCAATAGAAGTGACATCATAGATCATCTACATGTACTGTCAAAGCAATAACATAATTGACTCCAAGTCAGATTCAAGCAACAAACCCATTGACCGTGAAATCCCGCTTAAGGCAATTCTTCCATCGCATAAAATCCCGTTCACCACAGCCGGGAGGTCTCTTGACATTGTTTCTGAGCCCCCCAAAAGAGTCCCTTCCAGAGGTGCTAAAGCTGGAAACCTATCCCGGAAAATAATCAATAGAAAAAGATGCATATAGTACTCCACTTTGCTGACAAAGGATGGTACAAACAAAATTTAACCCAGCATATGCAATGTACCGACCTCAATGATAGTTTCATCGACATGCACATGGCATATTGGAAACCGTCGGCCAATAACTTCACATCTCGAAAAGGTATTTCGTACCTAAGTCAGTTGAGGAATGAACTTTAAATAACCACCTTAACATTTTTAGCAATGAAAAATTAGCATGAAGTAACCAAATTAACAATAATTACCACTAGAAGTAAATTCCTAAGCCTTTTCATTTGCTCAAAGTAATTCGAAATTGTTTTAAAAATTTCAAACGTAACCCTTACATCATTTTCATCCCAATCCAGCACCAATTACAAGATGCCATGCAGAAAACATCAAGGACATTGATGATGGGAGGTCTAAATTGCAAATTCTAAACAAGATTTATAACTACATTTTAGAAATTAAAAAGGTTTAAGAGTCAACTACATCTCTAGCAAAAGGTTTAGGACTTCAGTGTAATTTTTTCCCTCTAAAATTGCCCCTAATAATGGAGGAAAAACCAACGCCCCATCATGGCCACAAAGACATTTCATCCTTATGCAGGCTAAGCAGTCCTAACATTTTCCAAGTGGCTGGAATTTTAACCAAAAGCATAAGAGGACAATTGGTAGTTTCACTTTTACACAAAAACCATAAGATTACCGACATTATCCTCAATCACGCTTATGAGAATATAACTCCATATTAGAAGTCTATATTGCATAAATGAACATATTATACACTATTTGGATCCAATCCTCTAGCAAGTCTTCGTAACAAACCTCAAAGCCTATGGATTGCCCTGCTACCAAAGTTGTACGCCTAAGGATCTACATTATCTCTGAGTCATCCATTTGGATACCCTACAATAGATATATTTATGAATCCCATTAAGACATGCGTTAATTTTCAGTCACTATTACAACATAGATTAGAACTCAGTTATATTGGTCAAAGATACAACTAAGTTTTTTAACACTTAAAAAATATCACAATTTGTCCAGACTTAATAGGTTAAGATCGCGAAGTGACTGGGTCATGAAAAGTTGACCTTGGTTGAAAATGTTTAAGAAGTAATACAGAAGTTTGTGCTTGTTGCATGCTCAATACAGTTTGGATGCTCTCTGTTTCTCTCTCTCTAAAAAAAAACTTGGTCTAAAGATCTTACTTTTTGTCAATGTTGGAGTTTGTATCAAAGGTTTTAACACTTTAAGCTCATCATGAGCACATTTAGAAACCATCCAACAAAATATTGTATTATCATCAAATGAACCTTTGCCCATTAAGTGGAATAACAGAATAAACGGTAAACAAGGTTTAAGAAAATTAGGGACATGACAGAAAGAAGAACAGAGATTAAAGATTGGGCGACGCCATAAGAATGGGAGGGTATGACTCTTATCGTATATTAATATCAAAGCAAAGAAGACATGAATGGTGATTAGGCAAGTGTCCAACACTCTATGCAATTTAATTTAGCAAGACCGTGTTCGATCAATAGTTTCTAAAGCACAGCCTTTAGTATCATCTTCCAGGCATACACAGTCTCGCAGCTGCCGTGCAGTGCTTAATCAACCAATTATCCAAAAAGATAACCTGCTTGAGCTCAGCTGAGGTTATAATGTCAAAGTCTTTTGGAGTTCTCTTCAAAATAAGATCCCGTACGCAGCCTCCGACCAGATATACCTCATAACCTACAACAAAATGTGAGATCATGTCCATGCACAAACCAATGGCCTGTGTGCAACTTTCGCAATCAGGAAATACACAAAATTTATGCTGCCCTAGTCGAAATTGAACATTGCCTTGCCATCATTCTTCTATCAACTAATCATTTGCAGCATAGGAACAGATACATTGATGCCGGCTACTTACATTACATCACCTTTAGCAACTAAAGCTACTTCGACCAACCAACATATTGAATTGCACACGAAGTCGAGAACATCCCCACAAAGCCTTTACCTTTTTTCTTTAACGCATTCAGAACTACTCTCGTGGGCTTCGAAATCATTGAACTCCTGATGCCAAGCTCCACAGAACTCAGCTTCTTCCATTGAGGTGCCTGGCTGCTGTCCCTGTCTACTAAACAAAATAACAGCATACAATTACTACATAAAGTACACAGAACTTCAACTTCCCCAAAAGAAAAAAAGAACCCAACGAGCTCACACTGACCCTCTCCTATCAAATGACCAGCATTTTCCGTCCCCTTCTCCTCTACAAAGCCCGACGGTTCGACTGCAACGGAGCAGCTGCTGCTGCTACTGCTTCCCACCTGCAGACTCCCACAGCAATCCTCTTTTCCTAACTATCGCCATGGAAAAAGGGCAAAGGGAGAAGCTCAAAAAAGAGAGAAGTACCGACCTTGGAGATGCAGAAGATGAGAGGGCGATGGCGGTAGAGCGAAACTCGCGAGATGGTGCAGGCGAAGCCGAGGGCAGCGAGCGCCATCGATGAGTGCCGAGTGGGCAATTCACCATGTCATGGACGTTGCCCCGGGGGGATCTTTCGCCGATTGGAAATCGGTGGCTTGACGCCGGAGAGCGGAGCGAGCGAGGGCGGAGCGGCGAAGCGGCGGTGGCGGCTTTTTGGTAGGATTGAAAACCAGAGGATTGTCCAGAGGTTGAAGATGATCTTGCAGTGGATAATGTCAATGGGCCGAGATGGGCTTAAAGCCCATGCGGTGGCTCTAAAGTTGGGCTTTTTTTAGGGTTCAAAGAGGCAATCTATTTGGAAAGCTTCGAGCCAAATTAAAAGTAATTAATTATAAAATACACCGACAATAACACAAAATTCCAAGCAGTCTTAATCCACCATTGATTTAATGGTTAATGAGAAAGATCGTAGTCTAAAATATTGATAGCAATAATGGATAAGATTGTTCATGTGAAATTCTCTACGATATATGCTCTAATTTTCTTCCCAATTAACGGGGCGCAAAATTCATTACCTTCTCTAGACTATGGGTTTTTAAAACTTACTTGCAAATTTGAATGGTATAGACATGGCGTTCAAAAATGGTTTTTTAAGGGTTGTGTGACCCCACCAAATTTGTCGAGAGTCGCAAGACCTCTCAAGATTAGTAAAGATACGAGGCATGAACTTCAAATTACTTGATTTATCAGAGAATATCACTAGAGCCGTTAGCGTCGTAGCCTAATCTTATCTTGTTGGGTGATTATCTTTTGTTGTTCTTTAAGCGACTGATGATTTAGGGCATGTGTGGTAATACTCCTGTTTCTCTGTTATTTTGTTCTCCGAAACAGATATAGAACATAAATCTATTTGTTTACATTTATGTTCATATAATCTATTTGTTTACATTTATGTTCCCAGGAACAACGAAAGAATCAAGCCCAAACTATTTTCTTTTTCTCTTCCTCCTCTTCTTCCCCTAGTTGGTCCCCAGCCTTGGCCAAGGTTGCCCAGATGAAGTCTAACGACCTCACTAGAGCCTCATCAGCACCCACTGAGGTCGCCTTGAGCCTCACCGTGGTTGGTGAGGCTTGGCCTGACCCAAATCTAGGAAGGCTGAGCTTGCCCTGCCATCGCAAGGTCAGCATCGCTCGGCCAAGTGATGCCGACCTATGGTGGCTAGGCGAGCTCGGCCTCACCTTGGCTGGGTAAGGCCCCACTCAAGGTCAAGGACCTCATTGACTCTTGTCTAGCCGGTTGTCGGCTAGCTATGACCGAGACCAACGATTACATAGAAAAATAAGAAGAAAAGGTAAAAAGAGAAAAATGTAGTAAAATTATTTGAAAATAAAATAAATTTTAAGTCACAAAAATATTTGGAGGTCGTACTAAACACATTTTTATTCTGGGAATATAAATTTTGTACAGTTACCAAATGTATTATTCTGCTCAAAAACTTATTTAGGAAACATAATAGAAATAATTATTTATGGACAGAATTTGTTTCCACGAACAGAAATGTAACCATACACGCCCTTATAGGGCACGGCCATCTTCTTACCAACCTGTGGGAATGGATTGTTGTTATTAGCTTAGGAAGGCTAACGATATTTGAATAGGTTATTTCATAAATCTTGACAAACTATTACGAAAATTAGTGTCAAGATGAATATGGTCAAGGACAAGTAAAATAAAATATGAATATGATTAGATTATAAATATATCCAAGTTATCCAGTGTAGTGTTTCTATCGAGCAATAAATACATATGAATAGAGAGATAAAAAAAAAAAAAAACTTTACACACGGAGCTTTACAGTTTTTTGGCTTTAATATAAGCTTACATCCCTCTTCTACAGTAATAATCTACTGGCTTAATTCCACTATTTATCAATGAAAAGCTATAGTAGCAAGTCCTGCTTGAACTTTAGCACTTCTCTTCAATGTAGGTGCTACTTCTACTCAAGCTGACAGGACTTATTAACTCCTAACACAAACTATCACTTACAGTTGAATGCTTCTTAAAAAATTATAGTTGAATGCTCATGAAAGACAAAATAAGAATATATGAAGCTCTCTTAGATTTTGGAATTTTGTTTATCCATCTCTCTCTTTCTCTTTGACGCCTTAATCTTTTTTTTCTACTCTTTAGTATCTAGAACTTTTAGTCTGGACAATTTTCAAGAGGATCAATCTCCAGGCTAACTATTGGACAATTGTTGAGAAGATTAGGGAAGCTACTAAGGTTGAATAGTCAAAGATTCCGATTTGGTTGCTTATACAAACAAATCTTGATTTCCATAAGTGAAGTAGTTTACCTAATGAAAGAATCTTGCCTCTAGGTTGATAGTCAATCAATTAAGATATTTCATGTGATTAAATATTTTGCGAAGATAAAATTTAGATCGATAGTCCATCAAGATCTTCTAAGTAAAAATCTGTACCCGATCATAAGTTATCAATGGATGATAAAAATATCTCAAAATATTAATCTTGTAAATCATGACAAGAACTTTGTAGTAGGAAGCATAGATATTTTGCTATTATTCAACTAATTCAGTATTTTGATGATATTCAGCGCTTTGCTGATATCTAGCTTTTGCTTTGCCGATATCCAATGTTTACCTTGATAATATCCATGTAATTACCTTGTTGATATCCATACATTTCGTTACTTTTGGATTCTTGGATATGATCAGCTGTTAGCTGTTATTATGATTCTACTTTAACAGCAATAGTTATATGGATACTATAGACATCCAAATCAATATAAACTTTCCATCTTCTAAACTTGTTTATGTAGGTTTTTCCGTCATAAAGAATCCTTTTAACGTAAATATTACTTGAAACATAAACATTTCTTGCATTTATCAAGATGGAAATAAGTCATGGATAATTTTGTCAACTTTAATGAATATTAAGAGGTTTTCTCAATACTAGCAACAATGTCAATCTCTTGTTGATTTCTTGTTCTTACCATCTCGATCTCATCAAATAAACAAAATAGTCACATTGAGTGTGTCAAAAGAATGTCTCACCTAAAAAGTGAAAATCTCAAAATATAAGTCTATTATGGGTCTACGCCAATCTTTTATGGGTTAGGTTGTCCTATTAGTTGAGCAATATTTTCACTCATATGACACTTCAAATTATCATTACTAGATCCTGCATCATCATTGATATCATGCTATGTGGCGTCGATATCCTTATCAATACATAAATCTTGTGCAACATTCCATATGATTTCTCCATAGCAACTGTATCTCCGAACATTCTATATAACAATGCTTCAAGATTAGGAAGTATGCCTTTCGTCCTAAAAATGTTAACGTTAAGATTGGTTTATAAAGCATTTAAGTAAGTTGTGTCACTGAAAATGAACTAAAGAGAAAAGTAAATGAAAAGGTAATAATAAATCTAATTTTGCTCTCCCACCATTCATTACTTGCATCAATAACTTTTTTTCTTGGATCCCATCCTAGTCCCATTTCACTTAAAACTAATGTCCTCTATCTTTTCCATTCTTCCTTAACATTATCTCACTTAGGGTGCATTTAGGAGTGGCACTTAGACGGAGCTTTGGACATCCGAAGCCCTTTGGGCGAAAGAGAGGGTGTTTGGTGTTTTCTTTTAACCTCATTTGGGAAATGTGAGCCTTCTCGGCATTCTAAGCTGAGGGGGTTTAATAAAAAAAAGTTCTTCCCAAATTATCCTCGCTAATTTTTCATTTTTTTGGTTTTGCCATTGATGACTATTCATGCTCTTCTTCTTCATTGAATAGGACTAGCATGGCTGTGAGTGGACGCCGGCGAAGGGCAAGTAGTCAAGCGACCTTGGCAAGGGTCACACGACCCTTTGGTGAGGGTCGTAGGCCCCACCAAACCGTCTATCCTTGCCAAACTACTTACATTGGACCGCTTGCTTCTTGCTGGCGACTGCCTATCCTTAGCCAACGAACTCTTCATTTTTTTTTTTTATAACACAAGTCTTTTGTAAATATAATTTCTCCAAACACTATTTTGCTCAAAGGTACTTTACAATAGACTTTCATAATATAATTTACCAAATACAATTTGCATTTTGGAAAACTCATTTAACTCAATGGCCTTTGCATTTTCTCGAAGACTTTCTTGAAAAGCCTTCCCAAATGCACCCTTACTCTTCCTTTGAGTTTTATCATATTTTTTGCCCATCAACTCCTCAAACTTATCATTTATGACTATCCATCCATCCCTTTTGTTGGTTGTAGGGTGATTGTCTTTTTCAATTTGTTCAACATACAACTCACAAATTCCACATTTTTGGCGGTCTAATATGCCTTTTCCTTTGATGAAACATGAACAAATTTAAGAGGTACAAAAAAATGACATGAAAACATGTCGCGACCTCTTTTTTTTCTGCGCCCAATCGGGTCGGGCGCCTTGCGGAGGCTAATGGCTTGGCTAAATTTATTAAGCTTGAACTCTCCCAAGTCCACCAATTCATGACTTTAATAGTCTAAGTTTTTAACCTATAAGTTAATTTTTAAAACGGAGTCGCCACTAATCAATTTGGGGTGGGTTGATTAGAAATCCATGCGAAGTATTGGGAGAAATACTCGCTCCTGCGCAACCAGAAAAATTAGGATCGGGGACTTGATTACACTAGTTAATCACTAATGCCCTTTCGGTACCTAATCTTGTTTAAACCCTAAGTTTTTTTGGATTTTTGGCATTTTTGGAAAATATGAAATATTTTTGATATTTTGAATTTTTTTTGGAAATTAAAATAGTTTTTAATATTTTTTGAAAATAAATTATATTTTTTGATTTTTTTCGGAAAATAAATTATTTATTTATTTAAAATATTATTTAAAAAATAACTGACCGCGGGCTCGACTCGGATTTTTTTTCTTTTTTCTTCTTTTTTTTTTACTTTACGAAAGACGTCGTTTGGGTGGGTGGGGGGGACCGGCGAAACCCTACTCGGTTCCCCGACCGGGTCCAACCCAACGACCCGGTTCCCATGGGGAAACCTACTCGACCCGGATCCGGCTAGCGACCTGGTTCCTTCGGAACCCTACTCGACTCGGCTCCGACTCGCGACCCATCCTCCAGCCGCCTAAAATTGCGAACCCTACCCGACCCTCGAGACCCGGATCCGCCTCGCGACTCGGAAAATCGCAAACCGCAAACCCTAGGGTTTGCGAATCCGCGGCGCGGAGGACGGGAATCGAGGCGTTGCGGCGGCGACGGTGACTATGGCGGCGACGACAACGACGAAGGCGAGAACGATGATGGCGACAGCAGCTAGGTTCTTTACCTTTTCTCGAACAAGAGCGGCGATGGCGACGATGCTAGATCGAAGGCGGCAACGACGAAGGCGAACGACGGCAATGAGGGCAAGGATAGATTGGCGACGGCGAGAACCTGGACTTGGTCGAAACCAACCAGAACGCCCTCTCTTTGTGTCTGTGTGTTTCGTTTCAACCCTCTCACTCTCAGATCTATCCCCTCACGCTCGGATCCGCCTCGAGCACTTCGGCCAACCTCAGATCTCGGCCTGCTCGTCTTCGGTCCCCCTTTCTGAAGTCTCTCAGTTGGGAGGTTTCGAAGATCTACAGCCCTCGACCTTCGCCGTCTCTCTCTCTCTACTCCTCCTTCTCTACGGCCCCCTCTCCCTCCTCGACGTTGACGGTGGCCCCCCTCTATTTATAGGCGAGGGGGCGGCCGGTCGGCGAGGGTCGACCCGTCGGTTAGACCGCCGTCCCATCCGCCATCTGCTCCTCCTCTGGTCATGTCCCGTCGACGCCAACTGCTCCTCTGCTCCACGTGCGTCGCCGTTCGTCCGTCTCCCTCCGGCGTCGCGCCCCTCGCGCGTGTGCTGCAATGGCGCAAGGAAGAAGAAGACCCGGCTGGGCCGGGCTGAGGCGGAAATGGGCCGAGGGCCCATGCGGAGGCTGTTTTTTCTTCTTTTCTGTCTTTTGTTTTGTTTTTTCTGTTTTTGTTTTGTTTTCTGTTTTTTATGCTATTTGTTTATTTATTATCTGAATAAAATAAAATAAAGCATAATTAATTAAAACTTTAGGCGTCAACAAAACAACAAACTAATCAAGATAAAACAATAAGCCTACATTAACTTGGCAAAGCATGAACCAGCAAACTAAAAGTGATTGCTACATAAGTAGCATCTAACGTGAGGAAACTAGCAAACTAAGCAAGAGAAAATATCAAACATACATTAGTGTATTCCAAAGTTCATATTCTCAGACATGATCTTTGGATGCTATATGGTAGGTCTTAAACTTTAATCTAATTTGTATTGCCATGATGCCCTACAGTTAAAAGTTTGCTTTTTTGTTTGTTTTACAACTAAGTGCAAAGAAGCAAGCAGAGATAGACATGCATACAATAATAAGATTTAGTTCTCATTAGTTTCTGCTACAACAAATCAAAAATATAAGTAAGCTACTTAAGATAGGTTCAAGTTATCCATCAAAGACTCTAAAACTAGCGAACCTACATTAACTTGGCAGAGCACAAACCAAAAAATGAAGTGATTCTAGTGATATAGGGTTATTTAGAAATTAAAGTGAAGCCTAATCAAGACAAATCAACAAAACAAAAATCAAAGTGTCATCGTAAAAACTATCATTCTCAACATGAAGTTAAAATTGTAAAAACTAGTAAACCAAGTAGTATAGAAATTGTTGAGCTGTGAGGGAAGAGAGGCGAAGTGGCTAGCAACATTGAGAGTGGGAGTGAAGGAAGAGAAGGAAGTAGTGTTGTGAGGAAAGAGGCGAAGTGAGATAGGCTCGTCAAGAGCGAAGATATGAGATTGAAAGAGAGAGGAGTCTCTCTTTAAGGTTTATCTCATAAGGGGTAAAAATGGAAGTATACTTGATGAATGAGGATAAAATGGGACGTTTTGACATTTTCATTAAACCATGGCTCGGCATTCTAAAAACGCAACTTCTCAAGACATCTCCAACCCTACTTTCAACTAAAGTCTTTGAGAAAGCCTTATAGATACAATTGTAACTTTGCAAAGTGAGTAAAAAAAGTAACCATCTACCATTTCATTTGGCCAAGAGACTTTAAAGCCCCAAAGCTCATTTTAAAAGCTGAACTAAACGCACTCAAAGTGTATCTTTGACCCGAATGCTATATTCCTATATCCATGTTACATAGCAGAACCAACTTTTCTTTTAGATCTATTAAAAAACTTCTTATCAGCACCATCTTTCTTCTCTTCTAGATGATTGCTGAAGTCATCCAAATCAATGTTTTCAAATGCAGAAGTAAAGATAATCACTAGACTTGTTACAACTTTTGGTGTGGTTTTAGCCATAGTAAGAGAAGAGAAATTTTAAACATTTTTTTTGCCTTTCCTAGATTACAAAATCATAATATCCTCTATTCACATGGCTCTAATAGGTCTAGCCAATACATTTCAATTTTCGCCTCGAACTCGAAACCTAAGTCTTTTGCATACAATTGATCATTTCTTCAAAAGCACCTCTACTTCTAAAGAATAATATAGTGTTCTTAACGAACTTGACATTTACAATTCTAGAATTCTCAAGAGGAGGTAGAAGGTATTCAGATTAATGGGTATTATGATTGTCTCTGAGACGATACTCTGAGATCCTTGCTGAGCTAGAGTAGATTGAGTACCACTTGAATATTCAAAGCCAAATGACTTTATCCAACATGGATATGAGTAACATACCTCGGTTTATAGTTTATTATTTAAATTTTAACATGTAAGTTTTATTTTGCAATAAAATCAGGTACACATTCTAAGCTTCTTTATTTAATATGAAGTAAATCATTGATTGATTGTGTGATCTTCAACATATATTCTCTATTTCAAATAATGATTTATTTCCTAAAAATTGTTTTAAAAAATTACACTTTTTCTAATATATTTTCAAAAATTAAAATTTGCCTAAATTCACTTTCTAAAATTAACTTTACTCTTTTCCAAAACTAAGCTGTCATCTTCGATCAAATTCTCTCATGAATTAATTTTTCCTACTCCTTCAAATTTTCAAACTTTTTTTTATCAAATCATTCTCAAATCATCCAATGGCACCCAAAAAAAAAACATCCCTTGCAATTATAATAAAGCTCAATCATGGCTTTTTAAGGCAGTTAGACGAGTTACATTGACATTCTAGATAAGCTTAAATCAGATATCAAAAGTGAGGGTAGTTTGTTGATTCATGATTGAGAATCACTTGTGTGCAAGTTGTCTTTGGATATGACTAAAAGTTCATAACTTTATCTTGAATATTACCAACTACTACTTGAATATGACCAATTGATTGAGAAATAACTTTGAGTATGATTACCTATTTGCTCATATTCAACTTGAGCAAATGGATTAGTAACACCGAATTCATTTTGAATATATTCAAATGAATTATTTTCTAAAGGCTTTGTGAATATACCGGTTAATTAAAGTTTTGATTTAACAAACTAAATATTAACATCACCGTTAGGCACAAGATCACAAACAAAATAGTACTTAATTTCAATATACTTAACTCTTGAATGAAGAATATGATTCTTTATCAAGTTAATTGCACTGGCATTGTCACACTTGATTGCAACGTTGAATTATTCAAATTTAACTCTAAAATCACTTAATTGTTACCTCATTCACAAGATTTGAGTACATCATCTTACAACAGTTACATACTCTACTTCAGTGGTTGGAAGTGCAACCGTGTTTTTCTTTAGGAAAACTAGAATACCAATATGGAAGTGCAACTATGTTTTACTTTTGGAAAACTAGAATACTAATATACAACTCATTAGTCGACATGTCCCTACGATGCTTTTTCTATCTATGCTACATCTAGCAAAGTCAGCATAATAAGTACAAATTGAGAATCTTTGGGATATCATAGTCTAATTTAGGATATGTATCAACATACTTAACTATTCGTTTGACAACAGTAAAATGCGATACCTTAAGATTGTATTGAAATCTAGCACACATACATATATTGAAGAAAATGTCAGGTGTAAAAGCAATGGGATATAATTAGGATTTTATCATGCTTCTGTAAAGTTTTTTATCAACCTGTTTTGCCCTTATCATCTTTATCAAGCTTGGAAGAGTGAGGCATAGGTGTCTCTATTTTCTTGCAATTATCCATTCCAAATTTCTTAATGCGTTGTTTTGCACACTTTTCTTGATAGATGAAAGTGCTTTCTTTTGTTTGATTTACTTGAAGATCAAGTAAGAACTTCAATTCTTCTATCATACTCAATTCTAAGTCACTCCGCATTGACTTAAGAAAATTTCTTGCACAAGTATTCGTTACTAGAGTCAAATATAATATCATTAACATATATATGGACGAGAAAAATATCCTTACATTCATTTATAATTAAGACCGTGGTGTCATTTTTACGTTTCGAAAACCTTTTTCGATCAGGAAGCTGTTCAATCTTTCATACCAAGCACAAGATGTTTGTTTAAGACCATATAGGACTTTCTTTAACCTATAAACATGATCAATCTTTTTCAATTTTCAAAACTAGAAGATTGTTCTACACACACTTCTTCTTTGATGTAATCATTTAAGAATGCACTCTTTATATCCATTTGAAACAGTTTAAAGTCATAGCAACAAGCATAAGTAAGAAAACCCCTTTATGGCTTCTAACTTGATCACAAGATGTATAGGTTCCATCGTAATCAATTCCTTCTTCTTGTAAGTATCATTTGATCACAAGTCTTGCTTTATTTCTAGTCACCTTATCTTAATCATTCAACTTGTTTCTAAATGCCTGTTTAGTTTCAATTACTTGATGACTTAGGCACAAGTTCCTATACTTCATTGATTATGAATTTATGCAATTCTTCTTACACTACTCTTATCCAACTTTCGCATGAAAGTGCTTCATGTGATAATGAGTAAAAAGATACGTCAACGTATCAATATAGCACCTAAAACTTTGTATACTGAGCTTTATAGTGGTTCGGCATAATAAGCTTATGTTTACTTTCTCACGCTAATAACCTACTGACTAGATTCTGCTAATAAATTAAAAATAAGTTATAATAGTAAATGCTGCTTGAATTCAAGCACTTCTCCTCAAAATAGGTGTTGTTTACTCAAGTTGATAGGACTCACTATCTCCCGTTTAAACATAAACTATCACTTTGCCAAAACTTTTCAAAAGATGACAATTGAGTGCTCATGAAAAATAAAATGAGAATAAGTGAAACTCTTTTAGACTTTGGAATTTTGTCTCTTGATCTCTCTTTTTGTCTGACGTCTTGGTCTTCTTTTACACTCCTTAGCATCCAAAACTTCCAATTTGGAGAATTTTCAAGAAGATCAATCTCAAAGCTAGCCATTTGATAACTGTTGAAAAGGCTACGATGGCCGTTAAGGTTGAATAGTTAGAAATTCCGTTAATTTGGTCTCCCAAACAAACAAATCTTGGTTTTCATTAGTGGAGTACCTCACCTAATGAAAGAATCTTGCCTTTGAGATGATTGTTAATCAATCAAGATATTTTGTGTGATTAAATATTCTACGAAGATAATATTAAAGCTTAATAGTCAATGAAGATCTTCTAAAGTAGGTATCCATGCTAGATCACAAGCTATCAAGGAATAAGATAAAATATTTCAAAGTATTAATCTTGTAAATAATGACGAGAGCTTCGTCACAGGTGGTATAAGTATTTTGCTATTATTGAGCTATTTCAGTATTTTGATGATATTCAAAGCCTTACGGATATCCACGTAGTTACCTTTCTAATATTTATGCAGTTCGTTGCTTTTGGCTTCTTAAATATGATCAATTGTTCTAACAAATATACTTTGATAATGATAGTTATGTAAATACCGTTGACATAAAACCTTGATACTTTCAAGTCAGTATAAATTCACCATTCTTTTAGACTTGTTCATGTAGGTTTTTCATCATAAATAATCATTTTTTCATGAATATTACCTGAAACATAAACACTTCTTGAATTTATAAGATTGATATAAGCTATGGATAGTTTTGTCAACTACAAAATATATATTAGAAAGTTTTCTTAATGCTAGTGATAATGACAGTTTCTTGTTGATTTCTTGTTCTTGCCATTACAATCTCCTCAAATGAAAAAAAGAGTCACATCGAGCTTGTCAAAAAAATATTTCATCGAAAATGTGAAAATCTAAGAATATGGATGAATTTTAAGGAAAATGGTTCTTTGGTGATGCTAGACATGAAAGTAAATGATTTTACTATAAAGGAATTGACAATGCAAGTATTGGAAAACGAAGGTAGTTGAAAATATAAACAGTAAGGAAAATTGAAATAGGGAAATTATGAAAATGCATGTAATTTATAGATGAAAGTAATTGTATAAGAATATTGCTTATGCGAGAGAGCTAAAAGGATTATAACACGGGCTTTCATATCTTACTAACAATATTTCTCACAAATAGTTTGAATTTTGAATCCTTAAATAATTTCGTAATACTAACCATAACATCTAGGATTTTCATAATAATATTTGCATGACATTCAAACTTTTGTGTTCATTGATAATATTTAGATCATGAAGTTAAGTAATATTTAGCTCAAGATTCAAGTTGGTACGTAGAAAATCTTTGTGAGATTGTTAAGTTTATGAGGTGTGGAAAACCCAAAATATAATTCCTTGTGACCTTTATTATCTCGAGACCGATATGTTGGACTTAAATTGATAAATGTTAAAGTATACGTTGATGATGTAGAGTTATGTTAATTAATTATTGATGGAGATGGATATTATTCGAATTACATGTTTATTGATTTTTCGAGTTTAAAGGATACTAAATTGGGATTTTCCTAGTTTTTGGTATAGTTTAACAATAATTTTGGCAAATTTGAGATATCATGGGCTACGTTATTTATTTTAACCTTAACTAATTAATACTAATCAAAATTCACGTATATTAATGATGACCCACTCTCTTGGCCAAATGTGAAGGATTTATTTTTTACTATGATCATATTTAAACTACCAGAATTAAATCACATGTTAACCACTTGTCCTTTTAAAAAACTTACATGCCATGCCATTTGTCCTATTAAGATCTTATATGTCTCTTAACATATAAGGTTAAGCTATCATTATCAAAAATATTAGTCATCAACTCTTCTTTCTACTTGGCTAGAAACTAGGTGAAATCTTGCCACACTTAATTCTAATTTGAAAACAATTCTCAACCTAGCATTTTATTCCAAGTTATCACTTTAAATTTTGGTAATATTTGAGATTCATTTTTACCTTGGTCTTATCTTTCTATTTACAAATTTCAAAAAATTATCATATATTTTCAATCCTTATTTGAAAAGCAAATATTGCATCTTTCAAGAGTTACAATGTAGTTAAAACTTTTAGTCGTTCAAGTTTTGTTTAAGGTAAGTGAAAAATCTAAGGGCAAAGTTAGCTCGATCTACTTAATGCTTTCAACTTTGTTTGTTAATATTTATTAAACTTAGTTGTTAATTGAATTTGATGATAAGTATGAGTAAGTCCCGGTAGTGGTGTGTTTAGACATTAAGATGATTTAACTTATGATGATAAATTATTATAAGTTTAGTATGTATTTGATTGATTTTGTTGAAGTATGATATCATGTTACATGTGAAAATGACAAAATTGGGATTGAATGTATTAATTACATAATTTTGATACTTAAGGGTATACTCATGTATTGCTCATATTCAAATGTCACTAATCATATTCACCTTATAATTACTGACCGCTACTTGTATTCAACTTCTAATTGTTTAGTCACTACTCATATTCACTTTATATTCACCGACCACTACTCATATTCACCTTATATACTCACTAGCTACTACTCAAAATCATTTTATACTCACTAGCCATTGCTCACTCATATTCACTTATTACCACTTGAGTGTGACTACTTACCACTTACGTCCATTTGTTGGGTACATATTGCTCATATCCACCTAGTAAGTATGATCACTTACCATTTATATTCACTTGCTAAGTATAACTAGATACTTATCATATTCACTCATTGAGTATGACCACTTACTACTCATATTCAATTGCTTGAGTATATCTACTTGCCGAACATATCTACTTGCGAAGTATATCCAGTTTCTAAGCATACTTGCTTATCGACTATACCTCAAGTGAGTTAACTTTGGGATGCCAAAGCAAGATCCTTTTTGATAACCCAGTAGGTGTGTGATTCGGGACAAATTAGGTAGAAATTAGTGGGCCTTTAACAACCTAGTCCGATAAAGGCGAGAAGTTGGCGCCGAGATCAAAGGGCATGGATAAGCAATGACTTTTGACAAGCTTCTAAAATGGTGAAAGGGATAGGAGTAAATCAAATTACACATTGAATAGAGTTGGGACGTCCTGACCTTATACTTACTAGCCATTGCTCATATTCATCTTATACTCACTTGTTGTTTATTACCGTCTGAGTATAACCACTTGTTGATTATGTCCACATGTCGTTTTTTACTCAATTGCTTGACTAAATAAATTTATTACATTGATGATTACATGACAAGAAATGAATGAGAGTACATGTATTAAAATGTATGTAATCATATATTAATTATGGCTTGTATGAATATAAAAAAGGGTAAGCATGTCATTAGAAGGGAAGATGAGAACTGAAAAGAAATAAGTTTCTCATCAACATTACTCACGTATGTGATAATTAAAAAGTCAATGTAATATATGCATGAAAAGATATTGTGGACTAGACACTTATTATTAAAATGATTGTTGATTTCATTGTCAATGCAAGAAAGATTAAATGATTATAATGTTAACCTATTTATTACAATTACGTGATTAAATAAAAAAAAAGTAATATATATACACACACATGGAAAAAAATATATAATATATGTGTGTGTGTGTGTGTGTGTGTGTACACACATGTTTCCATCGCCCACGTATTAATGGTGATGATACCTCATGTGTTGGGATATCATGGTGAATGTTTTGAATGCCTCGAGGGTCGAGATGCCCCATGTGTTGTGATGTCTCGGAGTTGAGATGCCTTTGAAGTGTTCAGAAAGTAAAGTAAAAAATATGGTACATAGATACATGCCTATACATATCTATAAATGGATTAATTGGTGATGATCATGTAAGACGGCATGTTATACCATCCGTTTGCACTTGGTTGAATAATTTTATGTAAAAGTGTTATTTGCTTTGTCTCAATATATTATAATATATTCACTCATACTCTCATAGATAATTATTTTGTATTGCATTGAACTTAAGTTATTTGTTAGTGGGAGAATGAGTAGTAAGATGATATCCTATCTTAGACTTAAATATTTCTTTAACTAGGGTTTGGTTCACTTACTTTTCAGAATTATAGGATGGTTCTGTGGACACGACGATGGAGGAGAAGAGATGATGTCAAAAGCTATTAACCTATGAGTTGGATGGCGATTTAGCTATTGTATAGGCTCACCTTTAGGTTAGTATGGGTCTAGATATACTAGTTGATCTTGACCTTTTATAACACTGATGCATTATGTGTTTTGCTTGAATATTATCTAAAAATAGTAACTACTGATGTTATTGTAATGAAGAAGTATATGTGATTTATTAAATTTGTGCGATTTCTTGTAAGGGATATTGTGAATATTTTCTTGTCTTTTTGCATTTGTAATTATATTAAAAGATACAATTAGATAAGAGAAAAGGCATGCGTGACGTTCTGAGGCGTCACAGTTACACTTCTCGAGGTTCTAGCTATGATTATTTACAAAAAAGTCTTAAATTCCGAGACTATCATCATAACCACTAATAATTATGCGTTTGTGTCCATTGTCTCCATCATCAATTGACATTTTGGCAATTCTTTGTTTTGTTCATAAATAACATTACTTCAACACTTGAAAATTTTGAAATGACCATTGTTGATGACCTTGTCCATGGTAATCGACAACCTTGAAAATAAAGAAGTCGCATGGGAAAAAAACCTCAGCTTGGGAACTTGATTGATGTTGCGTGAGATTCCACTACAACTTGCGAAAGCATGAGTGGGAAAAAAGAATTGGCGAGATAGAGAGAGACAACCCTGAAAGAAGGTAAGTCACGTGATATGATGGCTTGGTGATAGACGGTGGACTTGCGTGGTGTGGGACCTGAATTCAAGAGATTACTTACGCACATAAAAGCCTTGCCACAATCTATCCATACTTGGATAAAAATCTAGTTGATACGCGTTTTTGTCCTTACAAACTTTCCATTGCACATCCCTAATGGCATCAAATTTAAGAAAACATATATTGATCATTTTTTGGTTATCACTTTGCTTCACACGAGAGGATGATGACTTCATTGTTTCTTCCAAATTGGATAATCAGGCTTCGCTGAGATTCGATGTTGCAAAATCTTGGCTCAACATCTTTGATACGTGCTTATAGTCTGCTTTCATCTATTATGAGATGGCTTTTAGTTTTGATCTATTTCCTGTTTCTCAAGAGTTAGTTGTTTTGTCAATGATGTGCTCTAATACTTCTTCAATGTATGATATAGAATTGTCGTCGTATTTATCAAAGGTTCAATAGGGATAACTTCTTCCTTTTCTTCTTCTTGTTCTTCAAGCCCTGAAGCAAGATTGTTGGCATTTTAGTATTGTCACTACATTACATATTTGTGCAATAATTAATTATATGCATTTACTTCTAATAATTGCTAGTATTAAAATGCCCCATTCAAGCTTGGAAGAGGAAGGTTAGGGGTTCAAATCCCCACATTCTCAGGGGGGATTGGGGTGGAGATAATTTCATTTCATGAGTGGATTTCAACTTCCACGCCCTGCAAAAAGGTAGGACAAAAGTTCGAGAGTGAGTGTTAGAGTAAGATTAGCGTAGGACCGACAAAAAAAAAAAAAAAAAAAAAGCTTGTCTATTGATTATAGGCTATCGTGGGTAAATAATTATTATATGACCATAATGTTAACCTATGCATTGCTATTGTGAGATTAAATAATTATTATATGTATGTGTGTGTTTTTTCGTCATCCATATATTAATGGTGATGATGTCCACGCAAGATATCCCAAGGAGTGCTTTAAGATGCCTCAAAAGTTGATATGCCCCTTGTGTCTAGATACCCTAAAGAGTGTTGTGGTATGTCTCGGGAATCGAGATACCCCATGCATTATAATGTCTTAAAGTTGAGATACCCCGAGAGTATCCGGGAGGAGAAGTTAAGAACTTATACATGCTTATACATATCTATTAATGGACTAATTGGTAATGATCATGCAATGCAATATGTTATACCATTCGTTTGCACTTGGGTGAAAAAATTCATGTAAGGTTATTATAAACTTCGCATTAGTATATATACATTCACTCCTACTCTCATACATGGCTACTTTATATTGCCTTGAATTCATGTTATTTGTTGGTGCTAGGTCGAGTGATAATATGATCTCCTATCTTAGACTTATAAGTTTCATTAAATGGGATTCGGCTCACTTCTTACTTTTCAAATTTGTAGGATGGCCTCCTGGACATAACAATGGAGTGAAAGCCATCAACTAGTGAATTGGATGACAGTTTGGATATTGTATAAGCTTGCTTTTGGATTAGTATGGGTGTAGAGGTGCTAGTTAACCTTGACCTTCTCCCAAGACTTATGTATCGTGTGTTTTGCTTGAATATTATCTAAATATAGTAACTACTGAAGTTGTGCAAGAAAGAAACCCTAATTGGGAACTTAACCGATGACGTGTGAGTGAGAGTGAAATTGCCAATCCTACTCATCGTTATCCTTACGCTAAAACTTGGGAAAGCATGAATGAGGAAAAAAAAATCCGTGAGCCAAAGAGGGACAACCTTGAAAGAAGGCAAGTCAGGTGAGACAATGGCTTGGTGATGGACGGTGGCCTTGCGCGGGATGACTCCCACCAACCCCAATTCAAAAATTTTACTTGCGCTCCAAAAAAACCTTATCTCGACCCATCTGTACTTAGTAAAAAATCCGGTCAGGACGCGTTTTCACCCCCACCAACTTGCCTCTTCACCTCCCGAACGGCATCAAATTTAAGAAAAACACATATATAGACCATTGGACCTTATCACAATCTCCATACATAGCATGATTCAAAAAGAAGAAGAATATCTTACCTCATATCTCAATCAATTTCTTACCAATTCATTTGCTATAAGAAGAAAAGGCACACAGGGGCCAATCCACGTTGACCAGGACCACCTGAGTCCCACCCCCTCAAGACTCGCCCCGACCCTTCCCCCTCCCTCCCCTCTCCCTCACTCCCTCACTCACTCTCTGATGGCAGCTGAGCTCCACTTGCTGGAATCCCCCTCGGCGACGACGACGCCTCCGCCGCCGCCGCTGCCGCCGCCTCCGCCATAGCCGCCCCGCAGCCGCCAGCTGCCGCCGCAGCGGTTCCGCCCCCGCCTCCGCCCCCGCCGGCCGCGGCAACCGCCGCCGCCCCCGCTCCGGCCCCCGCCGCCCAGGGACTCGCCCCGGCGACAGCCGACAATCCCGCCCCGCCGCTCGCCCCGAAACGCCAGCGCCGCCCCAGCGTCCGGCTCGGTGAGATCGGCGGCGAGCAGCCCGGCGCGCTCGCGCACGACTCGCACGCGCGGCGCCCCAAGCCGGCGTCGTCGTGGCGGCTCCCCAAGGACTCCTCCGCGAATCCGCAGTCCTCGAAATCAGTCAAGGCTCGCTCGCTGACGCACCTCGTCAACGGCGACGGCCAGCCGCACGACCTCGACAACAGCTCGGGCTTCGATTTCCCCAGCCGGAAGGCGAAGGCGCGGCGCGGGCTCTCCGCGAAGCGGCCGAGGTCGAGCTGGACGTCGTCGAAGCTGGACCACGTCGCGGACAACATCAGGGAGGACGAGGAGGAGGAGATCAACGAGGGCTTCCGGGATTTCGGCGCCGCCGATTCCGGGTCTCCTCCGACGAAGGAGCACAGTCCTGCTTCGCTGGATGATGCCGTGGCGCTTGACAATTGGCGGAGAAGGCCGAGCCGCGGGAGATCATCTCTGAGCCGCGACAACGGCGGGAATGAGCTGGACAATGCCCGAGAGTCCGACTATAGAGACGGGAAAGGAGGAAGCAGCGACGGGGTCAGGAGCTGGCTGGTGGAATTGGGGCTTAGCCGGTACGCCCCAGTTTTCGAGATTCATGAGGTTGACGACGAGGTTCTGCCGATGCTGACGCTGGAGGATTTGAAGGATATGGGGATCAATGCTGTGGGATCGAGGAGGAAGATGCACGCTGCTATCCTGAAGCTTCGCAAGGGTTTCTCTTGATGTGAGTTGCTCTTTTGATGCAACACAGTAGATAGTGAGCGATAGCTGCTGTAGCTGATAGCATTTGTCATAGATGGGTTTTGGGATTCTCCTGCTGATGATGAATAAAGATGCGAATAATGTTCTAACTTTGATCATACTGTGGTGCCTACTTGAGCTGAATACATTGTATCTGTTGATGTAAGAGCACAACCACAAAAGTTTAAAGAATTTGTGATTCATCCCACTGATCTTCATCCCATTGGAAGAAGAAAGTGCAGAAAAGTTGAGCAAGACATTTGACCAAATTTAGCAGCATCCCGAGCTAGATATTGTTAATTGACCCCATTAGCAACAGACTATTAAACTTTTTGCCAGTTCCCTAATAACGTACTTCAAGATCGTATCTTGCTTGCTTCTCATCTTGGCAAGTACTTCTGTGTTCCAAATATGTTGCGACCCTGCGTAAGAGGGGGTGATGTAGGTTTTCATTGGCTGATACTCTAATCAAGCCCTTCACTACTTAGGCTGAAGATACTGTATATGCTTCACTTTCTCTGTCTCACAATACAATCTTTTATAACATGCTGTTGTGTGCATGCTTCACTTTCAGTAATTGGAGGGGATATTTCATAGATTAGGGATTGGAGTCTGTAGTTTGTACGTGTGTCCCCAATAGAGGGCCTATTTGAAGATGTGAAGTTTTTGAATGAGTGGATGCTCTGAGATAGGACAAGGAGTCATTTTGCTCAAGAGAAATGAATGAGAAATCTGTAGCTTTTAGCAAATATTGTAGTGAAGTTTCTGACCAGACAATGGCTATTTGCGACCATGGAATTTAAGTTATGCTGTAGGAAATGACAGGAATTCTCTTCTTTTTCTCTTTTAATGATCTTGAGAGCAAAACAGCAAAAGAATAGGGCATAACCGCGTATGAGGGTTTATTGAGTTAGTGCTTCCAATTGATATTTGAACTTGATTTTCATGAAAATTTGGAGTTCTATTCGTAAATTGTGCTACAACTTGATAAAAGAACCATGTTACTGTATACAAGATTTGGCTAACGCTTGTGTTTACTGAAAAAGGCATAATACATTACATTCTAGATTTAATTGTTCTTGTGGTCGCAATTTCACTGGGTTGTAAACTAAAAATTGACCAATTAAATTACTTTTCACCAATACAGCTAATTAAATATTGAGAAACATTTGCTTCAGTTCCTGTAATTTGACCCTGATGAAGCAAAATTGGGCTACCGCTGGTGAAAAGTTAAAAGAAAAATGCATGTGTCAAGCTTGTGATCAGATTAATGAATAGGTAATACATTCATTACATATACGAACTGGACGCAACGTTGGACAAGCAAAGTCATCTCAAGGAAAGAAGAGAAAGGGGTCTGCAGTTAAATGTACGTCTCTTAGCCTATGAAAGTCCTCTTTGACCTGAGAAGTTCTTACTTATATCTATCTGGCGTGATTTGGAACTGTTTATGAAGAATGGAATGGCAGTAAAATGTGGTTCAAGCACTTGCGCTCTTGTAAAGCACTTCCATGAGCATGATGAATATGTTTTTCACATTGCTGGCATTTCCATTAATCATCTCAATGCTAAGAAATATTATCCACTATGCTTTTCATCTTTTCACAAGGTCAGCATTTTTATCAATCTGAAAGAGTAAAAAGATGGGTGCACAATGTTTACTTTAACTTGTTATTGCCAGCATTGATGTGTTCTTCTCAAATACAAAGAACTTTTCTTATCTGACACAAAACTCGAACCACATTGTCAATCAGATAAAGGCCTTAATGTCCTTTTGATTAGGAGCAAGATTTGTGTGCTTTCTTTATAAAATCCCAGATTCTTAGTTGGGTTCGTTTAAGCATTATGCTATGGTATATATATGGTGAAGCTAATGCTGACTCAGCTCAGGGAAAGTTTCTGTGCCAGTTATGTTGCTGAAACATGTCTAGCCTCTGCCTAAAGCTTATCACCTATAGAGAGCATAGGATCTCAGCTGTTGAATGAACATAAACATGTTGATGACATTTTCACAAGAAAATGACTACAAGAATTAGGTCACATGTTTATCCTGCAGAGTACTTTGGTGAGTCTTGGTAATTTAAAGGTTATGTATGATATCACTTTGTTTTGGTTTGTAATGAAAATTAGCCTTGTAATGGAGATGACTGTAGGTTTCTTGCGGATGGTTATGATACGAGAGAGAAGTCTTGATAAAAATTGTCAACATTTTCACTAGAAAATGACTACAAGAATTAGGTCACATATTTATCCTGCAGAGTATTTTGGTGAGTCTTCATAATTTAAAGGTTATGTATGATATCACTTTGTTTTGGCTTGTGATGAAAATTAGCCTTGTAATGGAGATGACTGTAGGTTTCTTGCAGATGGTTATGATACGAGAGAGAAGTCTAGATAAAAGTTCTGCAATTTTGGTATGAATGATAGTTAGGGTGAAAAAAATGATAAAGTTATGACTTGCACACGTTCACTCTACATAGAAAGGGAAAATTGTCAACATTTGTAGTTGTTTTTGAAATCTGGGCAGTGCTAGCTCAATATAAATTTGTAGTCTTTAAAATGTGTGGATAACGAGACCCATGATTTGATCCTTTAATTCTTGAAGAATTTGTATTCTATGGTTCAGCCTCAAATAGATATGTTATTCTGAGCAAAAATATTTAATTTGCTTAGTTTCCCAAGAGACTGAAAACAGATGAGAAATGGATGTTCAAACTTTGGCTCACTACTTTCTTTTTGGAACTGAGGAATGAACTTATACTTTTGGCAACATAGAGGTGCTCTTGTACACCTCTTTGAGGGCTCAGAAATGGATGATGGTGTGGAAGCTTTTACTCACTACATAATGTTTAGAATCGGGCAATGAACTTATCTTGTTGTGAACAGAACTGGTGCTTTTTTCTAGGTAAGTTTCCACCAAAGCGAAGCATCATGTTAATTTATCTCATGGTAAGGCATTGGCTTGGAACTTAACCTTTCAGTAAAAAATTTTGCTTGAATTTCTGAAATGCTGCATCAGTTTACTGGAAATGGCGAAGGGAAGGTATGGTTGATTGGAGTTCAGTCAAATGGGATCTGCTTGGTCAGGTTTGTTATCATGGTTTTAGGTTTGGGCAATTCAAACTTATCCTGTTGTGAACAGAACCGGTGCTCTTTTGAGCATCTGTATGTCTAATTAAACGTTTTTCTCTTGGTAAGCTTCCGCCAGAGAGGGGCATCATGTTCATTTATCTCATGGTAAGGCATTGGCTTGGAAACTTAAACTTTCAGTAAAAAAATTTGCTTGATTTTCTGAAATGCTGCATCAGTTTACTGCAAAAGGCAAAGGGAAGATATAGTCAATTGGAGTTCAGTCAAATGGGATCTGCTTGGTCAGGTTGCTTATCATGTTTTAAATTTGGGCAATTCGAACTCAGATAGGGATATCTCATCTTTTGTATGAAACTGAGTTTCTTAGTGAGTATGATTGTGTCGTTGCATTTGCAATAGTGAAGCTGAAGTAACAGTGATCAATTGTTCAGCAGTGAGAGAGCTTATGTCCTTAACTTATCGTTGCCCCACTGGTATATATAGAGTGGCTCCTGAGCGAGTTAAGAAGAAATTATGCCTGGGTCGCATCTTTCCATAGTAAGGATCTAATAAATGTCAACCCATTTATGAGAATCATTTAAAAGCCATGTATAGTTCAGCATTTCTATCTGTCAAAGAACACTACTGCTAAAGCCGAACCTTGACTCATGCTACTTTAAGGAAAGACCTCGCACTTCATTACCTCTAAAGCTCTTTTAGTTCTCTAGCCACTGAGTATCAGAAGTGTAGATAATATTGGATCAATCTACCCTTATGTGATTCCTGTTGAAGCATAAACGAGACTTGGAATATACTTGTTTTCAACTGCTGTCATTCCATTCCAAACCTCAGGAATTTGACAGAGTCCTGGAATATGTTAAGAGTAGCGACGCTGCACCCATTGAATGTTCAGTAGTTACAGTATCTAGTGCTGTCATTCCATTCCAAACCTCAGGAATTTGACAGAGTCCTGGAATATGTTAAGAGTAGCGACGCTGCACCCATTGAATGTTCAGTAGTTACAGTATCTAGTGCCTGAATCTTAAGCATCTTCTTGCAAGTTCCTTTCCTTTCTTTTAAGTTATAATAGGTCAAAATGTTAGCCACTGCTGGTTCCCCAATCGAAGTCCTATTTTTTCCTCTTTTTTTTTTTACCCCAGTTGAACAATGCCAGTGGACAGCCTTCATCAATATGAAGGCCTTTGAGCAGCATCTCTCTGTCTCTCTCTCTGCCTGCTTGGTCATAACTATATGAGGAATTTACAGAAGATTTTCCTTTCTTTTACAGCCTCCCAAATTCATTTCTTTTCACGCTCTTCTATAAGTTTAGCCTGCCTCTTGAAACGGTCAAGTGAGCTTGTTGATGATCTTGCTCCTCCTGTCTTGAGCACGTCTTCCCAGCTTCTCCCAGGCGCTGTAACAGGTAATAGAAAAGCTAATTGTGCCACATCCTCAGTCTTCTGGTTGATGCTTTGTCGGTTGCTTTGATCCTAAATATTCAAGCAGAGCTCTTCCTGTTTGGCGTTCTACATTTTCAAGCATGTACTTTGGGATGGGAATGGAGAAAACATAGTGTATGAGTTTATCATACCTTTTGGCCAAGATGTGTGACTTTTCTTTGAGCAATTCTTTATTCATTGGATGATGTTGAGGTAGACACAAATACTTGTGGACATTGTTTATCTTCAGATTATTTTATGTTACAATGGAGATGATTTACTTGAATTTTGAATAAACTGTCATTAGAGACACTTGTTCTGGGAGATTATAGACCTTTATTGTCATTTGCCCGCTTGGTACTTTTCTGGCTATTTCTCTTTCGCAACTCAAGAATGTCTGTCAATTGAAACTCCACAGGTCAGGGGCTATGGAGCATGCTGGGTTAATTCGGCAGTAGTTTATTTGGCAGGGCTTCAGTTAGGTCTGTGCGCTGGATGTAAATTAAAAGGAAATAGATGTGCTTTCTGCCATTAAAGCAGCTGTTTGTGGGACAATGTATGAATTACCTCCTCTGAAAGTAATCTACAGGTCTAATCGGAAGTTGCATGTCTGATGTAGCGTTTATACCAAAGCTTGCTAGCATAACTGGTTGTTGTCTGCCTATGGAGGGGCTGTTTTGAAGGATCACCTCCTGTTTTAGTCTGTATGTAGATGTGGGTCACTGTTTCTGAATCAACTATCTGTTTGATTTCTACAGATTAATTAGAGTATTCTCATTGCACTTTAGACCTCTATGTGCGCGTGCTCATCTGATTGCTCCTTAGATTAAGGAATTTAGAAATATCCGGCTTTTTCTTTTTCCCCTTTTTAAGGCTCGTTCTTATTATTTGGACTTACCTTATGAAATCTGTTCTTTCTATGCTTCTTTATTGTTGTTAATATATTATCCTTATACAGTCAATGGAGCCGTGGCGACGACGATTCATAGTTTACAAGCTCTCGACTAGCATCTCTGAAAGAGCCGCGACATCAATGATTTCTTGCTTGGATAGAGTTTGTCTTCAGTGACGATCAACTACCCTTTTAGGGGTCGACGAACCAATAACTTTTCAGGATCTACCATAATCAAGCGACCATTGATGGAATTAACCCCACAAACTTAGCATGAACGCACAAATTTTTCCTAATTAACGATGAATTGTGAAGAAGAATAATCAAAGGATGAGTGCCCAGCGAAAACATTTTCTACATCTGAGCCCGACAAGGTATTGTCGCATGCATATATAGAAAAAGGAACGATCGTTGCATCTGTCTTATCTTGATGTGATAAACTGAATCAGAATGCATGGGTGCATGAGTTTATACACCGTTCCTTCCATTCTGTCTTTGTTTAAAAAAGAGTTTACTATCTATGGTCATATTCCTTCTTCTCTCCTCATTATTTATATTTTTATCTTAAGGTTTGTTAACAAGTGCCAAAAATATCTATGGGATAAGTGTTCCAGAAGTCCTAAAACTTGTCACGAAAATGCATTTCAGTCCTAAAACTTGTAAAAAGTGTAAATAAGTCATAAAACTTGTCAAAATAGTTCAATTGAGTCCTAAAGCTAACACCGTTAGCGTTTTCCGTTAAAAATGCTGACGTGGCATTTTAAATTATTTTTTATTTTCCAGCTGGCTTTTTAAATTATTTTTTGTTTTCTAGCTGGCTTTTTAAAATATTTTTTATTCAATTTTTTAAAAAAAAAATATATGTAAAAACTAAAATTCATTTTTTTTAAACTATTAAAAAAAAAAAAAAAAAAAAAGAAAAGGGCGAGAGGAGGCGGCCGCCCATCATCGGAGGGGCCGGCGACAGTCGCCGGCCACCGCCCAACCAAAGCGAGGCCTTGCCGGCCCCAGGCGAGGGCCGACAACCCTCGTCCGTGCGGGCGAGCCCTCACGACCCTCGCCTGGCGTGGGCGAGCCCTCACGACCCTCGCCTGGCGCGGGCGAGGGCACCTAGATCTGGGCACGCCGGTCCTCGCTTGGGGGCCGACGACCGTCGCTAGCCCCGGGCGAGGCCTCGGTGGCTGTCGCCTGGGGCCGGCTAGGCTCGCCCAGATCTGGTCGGGCACAATGATGCGGAAGTCGCTGGGTCATGGGCGGAGGTTGTTGACGAGGGGACTCGGAACGGTGGTGATTGGTGGCCCGGCAAGTAGCTCGGATTTGTTGGCGTCGAGCACAGGGAAGCACGGGAGTGGGCCACTCGCGCGGCCCTCACGCTCCGCGGCAACGCCCAAATCTGGGTGAGCCCCGCCGGCCCCAGCCGAGGGCTGCCGAGGCCTCGCCTAGGGCTGGTGATGGTCGTCGGACCCCGGCGAGGGCCGGCGTGCCCGGATCTGGGCGCCCTTGCCCGCGTCAAGCGAGGGTCGCCGGCCCTCGCCTGGGGCCGGCGAGCCCTTGCCCGCGCCCGGCGGCCCTCGCCTGGGGCCGATGAGGCCTTGCCCTAGTCGGGCGGCGTCACCGGCCCCTCCGGCGATGGGCGGCCACCTCTTCTTCCATTTTTTTTTTTTTTTAATAGTTTTTAAAAATTGAATTTTAGTTTTTAAATATATATATTTTTAAAATTGAATAAAAAATTATTTTAAAAAACCAGCTGGAAAATAAAAAATTATTTAAAATACTACGTCAGCACCACGTTAACATTTTCCGTCAATAAAACTGACGGCGTCAATTTTAGGACTCAAATGAAACATTTTGACAAGTTTTAGGACTTATTTGCACTTTTTGCAAGTTTTAGGACTCAAATGCATTTTCGCGACAAGCTTTAGGACTTCCGTAGCACTTATCCCGATATCTATTAAGTAAGCAACTAAAGAAATTTAGAGTTATCAACACGCTGTTTTTCTTGTATTATGAGTAATCATTGTTTAAAAATATAAATATTCTTATTCAAGTATTGCTTAATAAGTATCTCGGGAGCATTGAGATGCTCAGTAGAAACTTGATATCCTTATCAAGGAGATCACTTGAAGGGAGCTCAAGTCTAAACCCATCAATACTTTTACTAGATTCACATTTACTCAAAAACTTAAGTTATGAAATGACAACCAAGTCAACTTCACCAAGACTCTTATTTCAATAAGGAATTTTATTGGATCTCGCCTAAATCCAATTTGGACATTGTACAAAGTGGATCAAGCTTCCACATACTTCAGTCTGGGTTGGGTTTTTGCGTAATGAGCTTAAAATTGAGACATATTTAACAAACTTCTATCTTGGCTTGACCTTTGATTCAAGTATAATCGCTTTGCTAGAAGTTAAATTTATCTCTGCCACTCTCGCACAACCCCTCGTGGGTTCAATTGCCACTTATATCTTTCCAATCCAAGCCATGCTTGAACTTTATCTTAGCCTTAAACCTCAATTGAAAACCAACTCCAATTGAACCTTTAGTTGCTTCACAAGGTTTTTCAAATGCAATCTCATCTACTACAAACAAAGCAAAAGTAGTGTTGTATCCACACTTGTTCAGAAATCGAACTCGTACTTGTCAAACACAATAGCTATAACAACCGTCAGCTCAACAAACTCCACTATGCTATTGGCACCATTTGTGTTGATTATGGTGCCATGCCAACACCCATTAGCTTAGAAGTTTCTAGTTGCAACTCCACCTTAACCTGAACACCTTACAAATATGTACAAACACTACCACAACCATTCTTGCCTAGAAGTATCAAACACTTGTTAAATTAATTTATCTATTGTTAACATGTCAATTTAATTCTGGGTACCGCACCTAATAATCCTACTCACCTTGCGCATACCCTGAGAATATGTACTCTTTTTTCCCTCCAAATTGAACTTACTATCACTTACTTAAACTTAACATGGGCAAGCAAATATCTTAAGAACAATATAGCTATGCTATTACCTGACTTCGCTCCTTCAAGAGTCTATATCTGTATGTAAGTGATGGGAATTTATTCTCTGGGTAGTTAGTTATACTAAGTGTTGAGAAAACCTCCAATGATTTTGATACCGACAAAGCCATTCGTTATGATTTGATAGATGCAAATGTTATTTTTGCTCAAGTGGCATCATTTAACAATCTAATATCATTGAATCTTATCCCAAACGCCAAGTTGAAGGACTCAAAAGATTGGATGGACCTTAAGGATGAATAAGTTAAGAGAACAAGAAGTTTTTGAAAACTTATAGGAACCAATATGTGAATAGGTTTGTGGAAGACTCATTCACGTATGTGCTCAGGAAGATTAATGAATATTGTCAACCAAATAAATGGGCAAAATCGCAAAAGGTTGAGAAGCTACTGCTCATAACAAACTAAGAAGGTCATTATTGATCATGTGGGATAATAAACAAATATCCAGATATTCCTTTAACCATTATTACGCATCTAAAAAAATTTGATGACCAATCACAAATCTAGAATTGCATATGCATTCACTTCGAGGAGAATCTAATCAATCATCCATTACACTGTTAGACAATGATTATTTCCTTATTTAAGTCTCTATTCTCGAAAGCAACAAGATTTGTGAAAAATCCAGTTGTATAAGCAAATAGATCTCCAGTGATTTTATTGTTATTGACAATGACTAAATTGATTATCTCCCAAATCATTCAACAGTCAAATAAAAATTTAACAACTATAAAGGACAATGCAAGCTAAAGCAAATGAAAACGAGTTGTGTGAGAATTGCTAGAACACTTGTACTTATTCTATGTTCAGTTGAATCACTTTGTAAGAGTTATACATCGATTATAAATTGTTTGAGAAGTGTACAACGCAGTGTGTGTAACTTGGTAGTGTAATCTACCAACTATGGATAGGAGCAACGCAAGTTACAACTCTAATAAAGAGCTACCAGTGAATTCTAGCCTTGTTGGGGACTATTAGTTTGAAAAGGTAGACATAAACTTGATCTAAGCCAAATCACAATAAAATCGTGTGCATCTATTTCTATCCCTTCACTTGTGATTTTATTTGTTTGATAAAAGCACCACACGTGTACATTGTACTAGCAGCATAATCCCGCATCTATCAATTTGTTCTTGCATAAATCGACTAGATTTTGTTTAACTCCATAAAAAAAATATCAAGTTTCTTTTTCACCCATCTCTAAGTTATATCACTGGCCATAACACTAAGTGCATTTGACAGAAATCTCCTACCATATTTGTACTAGAGCTTTTGATAGGTTCGTCTCTATTAATTTTTAGTTCATCAACTATGTTACCTACTATGATTTACTAGAACTACTGTGATGTCTCACTATGCCCTTCTCCTTGCATATTTATTAATAGCTTCAAGCATAAGTCCATGACATTGTCAGTCTACAAATCCACAAATGTTAACATAAGTTCGACATCTTTCTCAAAGGGAACCACGTCTACCAACGAACATCCCAGTGAATTAACTTTACAATCTTGATGATTTCTCTAATGGTAGTATTGAACTACACTTTTTGGTGTTTGTTCAAGTTACAACACCTACATATATTCATATCCTTAGCCTCATAACCATACAATAGACTCCCCTTACTAAGAATCTTTAGGTTCTTTTAAAAATGTGTTCCAAACACATATACTACCATTTAAACTCTCCACAAGTGCATCCAATATAACGGCAAACTCTGTCACTATCTCCCATTGGAGCTCATATAAGCTTTTGTCCTTGATTTCTTTCATTATCACTAGGCAGCTTGAATGACTTTTAGAACTCCACCTTCTAAATTATACCGACACTTGACTAAATCTAAGGTACTCAAGAAAATCAAATTCTCTTTCAACTTTGGAATGTGCCTCATACCAACTAATGTTCTCATAATATCATCATACATTCTGATTTTGATATCACAAATATCTAAGGATGTGTAATCGAGCTAGTTCAACCTAAGAACTAAACCAGCCTTACCTAGTGGGTTCAAGACTGGTTCACTTAGGGATCCAATTTGGACCTGAGCAGGTCCTTAAACTGCTCATGGAAGTAAAGGTAGGAGAACCGCCCTGGGATGGGTGACCCCATACTTGCTTCCCCAGCTTCCTCTACCGGCTGGATAACAATAGGTAGAGGAACATGGGGGGCCATAGCTAGTGGGGTAACACTAGGTCTGGTCACAGGCGGTGATCTGGATGCTGACTTCCTTCAGTGGAGAGGCTACCCAAGGACCATATGGCGGAGGTGAAAATCCTCCTGCAACTTGGGCTCACTTAAATGTCAAGTTCTATCAACCGAACGCCCAAGTTGTACCCCTGGTTGATAGAACTTGACATTTAGTTCCCAATAAAAAAAAAAAATTGGGAAATGGTGGTTTTCAATTCAACTCCCAATTCCATGCCTTGGAAAGTTGATTCTAGGGGTGTGCAACGAGAACTGCTCGAACTGAGAACCGCCTAGACCGGATGAGACCGGACCAGCCAGTTCTGGGTAGTTCCAACATGTAGTAGTCCGGTTCTCGGTTCCTATTCTTGGAACCAATGGGCAGTCGATCTAGTTCCCAGTTCCAAAATGGGAACCAGACTGACTGGATTGGACCAACTGTTTAATATTTATTTTAAAAAAATTCTTGTGAACCCTAATTTTGCTTAGAGGTGGAAGGCTATATAGTTACTGAGGTGTCTATAGTCCCCTATTTATGGAATGAAAGGATGGATATCCTTGTTCTTTTATAGTATATTCCCTCTTTCGAAATTGGGCTTTTGCCCATATGAGAGTTGCACAATTTATGAACAATTTGGACGAAAACATGGCATGAATTCAACACGACATGCTATATCTCTCTTGCTAATGCAAGCATGCTTGTGTAAGAAATAGTGGGGAAAGCAATTGGGGATCAAGAAATGGACAATTTCTATTTGTTTTTTTTGGAATCGGACTGGACCGATTAGTCAATCTAGTTATCAGTTCCAAGACCCGGTGGTTTGGTCCCCGATCCTAGAAAATTGGGAACTACTCCTCTTTATCCGATTCCCAATTCCACCTTAGAATCAGATCGGACTGGGAACCGATCATTTCTAGTTGGTTCTAACTAGAATATGTTGGGAAATTCCCTATGTTTGGAACGAAAGACTTGGTTTTTGGTAATCCTGTCTTTTGTTCTCATGGGATGGATAGGAATCCTATATCCTGAAATCACCTCTTGCGATGGAAGGAACGCTTTCTCGCCACCACTTTGTCCAATGTTATTGCCAGAAGAACCGATTCACAGCTTGAATATGAGATTTCATTTTAGAATTCTATCTGTTATGTGTGCTTTTCACTCGCAAACTGGCAACGAGCTAGGTTATCACTTTGGCCCAGCACATCAAAGTGACAGGATTCGACACTCATTAAAGTTAAGTGGTCGACTGGTCACTCATGGGTTGTTGTAAACAATGAAGAAGAAGAAGCGGCCTTAGCTGCTCTTGCCCCTGTTAATGCTCCCATTTCGCTTGCCACTACTACAAGAATCGCTTTTGCTTTCTTTTCCTCTGGCTACTAAGATGTTTTAGTTCGCCAGGCTGTCTCTTGTCTGCCCGTGGATTCAACAACAATTTGAAAAGTTGACCTATTTGGGAATCTCTGAATCTACACTTATTTCAACTCCTCGAAACATTTCGTCGCTTAGGGGCCCTAAACTAAAGGAATTAGAGCTTCTTTTTGTTGCTCCCCTGGGGTAAGGAATATAGGCTAGCTTTGAAGCATGGTCTTATAAGTCTAGAACGGAATCAAGATATAGAACAACATCCCCATACATATACACATAAGCTGATGAAGAAGATGGTACTAGAGAAGAAAATGAAGAATAAGCGAGCCTATGACTATTCCCTTCCTCATATGGAAGAACCAACACAACAAGGGCATAACCAACGGAAGGTTCTCACCCTATCCTCAACATTGTTCTCTGACGATGTCCCTTGAGCAAAAGGGACCACCATTGTCTTTCTTCAATCGTTCTAATCAAGACAAATGGGTTGGTTTGTTTCCTCCTCCTATATATGCAATTCTCTGTCTTCATTCATAAACATATTGGGTGAAAGGGGTAGTTGTAGAGGAGTAGCTGTGAAGATTCGCGTCGCCTACTTGCTGAAAGCACAAATGGGATGGCTGATCATGAATTCTATGAAGTTTTTAAGACCTCACTAATCAGCCTTACACTTGTTTCTCAGTTAAAAAGAGATCTCTTGAGCAATCGGAGAAGCACTTTGATAAACATATTTGATCTTGACTGACTCAATGTTGGTGTTCTCATCTTTCTGTACAATCTTTTGGGTACGAGTTGGGGTAGTGAGGAGTTGCTTCATAAGGCACATGATTTGGCTAATGAATATTTGCAAGTAATCTCTCACAGTGATGACACTTACATCTTAAAGCATTGGCGCAAGTATCCCCTGCACGACTTGCATCAAGATCATTCAAAGCAGTTGTTCAAGCTCGAGATAGACTGTAGCTTACTAACGTGTATATTGGTTGAGTAAGTGTCAGGTGATATATACACAAGTCACAATGCAAATGGTGTCATAATTAGTATCAGGTGTGATCTAGATATGTTGAGTGCTTTGTCGCGATTGGGAATGGTCTGTCAATATGGAAGGATCGATGTTGATATATGAGGTCAACAAGTTATTAGGCACCAAGATGTCTACAAAGGTGTACAAACTTGAAGAACCTTGATTAAGGGTGAATGAGCTAAGATGAATGACGATATTTGTGATGGCTTGAAATGACCGAGATAAGGTGAACAACTAGATAGACCTTGGTGATGGTGAACAAGCCTAAAAATGTGATTTTTGTTGAAACTTGGAAGGACTGCACTTGTGAAGGTGAACGGCTTGGTAGAGTTATGACCGTCAATATGTTTGGAAGGACCAGAAGATAGAAGAACATATTGTTATCAAGTTAGCAAATTATTGGCTAGAGCAATTCTCTTCATATGAGGTAGACTATAACTTGTTCTAAATTCCTAATTTGTCATTCTAGAAGCTAGTTAGCCCTTGAGGCAAATAGGATTGGCCATTTGAAGGGCATTCTCACCCAATTGAAGAGGAAAGGAAGAGGAGGCCCCACTTAATTGTCTTCCTTAGTTCCATTCCAATTATAAGCACATGCTTATATCTTGCCCTCATTAATGAACTTGGATTGACAATTTTCATGGGCATTTCTTGGTCATGTAGATGCTTGGACAAGAGGAATTTTAGGGAATTTAATACATGTTTTTTTAATGCAATTTCTCTCTCATTCTCTCATTCTCTCTCATTATCTTTTACTATCTCTCCCCTCAACCTCATCGGCACTCCTCGCCCTTTCTATCCTTCATTCTTTCCCCCAAACTAAACCCCTATTCTTCCATTTCTCCTCCATCTCATACCCATTTCTCTCTCATTTTCCCCTTGGATCTCACCTTGCTACCGTTACCGTGCCGTTGTCCACCACCCGCCATTCAAGCTCTCCATCTGTTATGCTATTCAGTACCATTATCATCCTCATGCCACTTGGGCTGTGAGCCTCACTAAGCCATCGACCATCCGTCACCGCCATCGTTGCCGTCCACAACCTTGTTGCCATCATCCATTGGCTACTCCAACTCTTACCGTGGGCTGACTACCAACCACCCACTATCGCGCCTCGCCATGCCCTCACTTTGAGCCACCACCACTGTGAGCCCTTGCTGCCATCACCGCCACTCGCTGTAGCTTAGACCCAATAGTAACTTCCTAACCATTTATTAGGGCTATAATTGCGCTTGGGAGTAGGATTAGGATTATATTAAGGAATAATGCCAATTAGATTAAGTAATAAGTGGATTAAGGTGGTAATAAGCTATTGTGATAGATGATAAGTAGAGATGATAAGCTATCATGATAAGTGATAATTATTTGATAAGTTATCACGATAAGCTATTATCACGATAATTATTATATTTGATAAGTTATCACGATAAGCTATTAGTAGATACGATAAATCATCACAATAAGTTATAATTAAAGGGCTAATTCCGTTAAAAAAAAAAGCATCAACTTTAGGTTGATGGACAAATCTGGCCAAAACTTTTTTTTGTCTCATGAAAAAGCACAAACTTTAGGTTGAGAGACGAATCTGGCCCGAACTTTCTTTTGTCTCGTAAAAAAGCACAAACTTTAGGTTAAGTGAAAATTCTAGCCCCAATTTTTTTTTTTTTTTGGTCTTATAAAAAATCACAAACTTTTCACTCCTATCCAAAATCTAACCCCTACCATTAACTTTCTATTTGAAGTTAAACTTATTTCAGGAGAAAAGGTTCTAGCCGTGAGGTTGGTGGATCTCATCGATGGTTTCTCTTAATGGGCGGTGATAAAGTATAGCCAAAGAAATTCAATCTTGAGATTTTTTTACTTGCTAGTGAAGTATAGGAGATGACACAGTTTCACCGTTATTCTTCGAGCTGTGGCTCAAACAATAAGGCAATGGATGGTGTTAGCCAGCAAGTGCAGGACAATCAACGAATCTAAGTTGAGGGGGGCCAGATTTAAAAGTTGGTGATTTTTTTTCAAAATGAAAAAAAAATTTGGGCCAGAATTGTCACTCGACCTAAAGTTGGTGCTTTTTTACATGACAAAAAAAGTTTGGGCCAGATTTGTCACTCGACCTAAAGTTTGTGCTTTTTTACGAGACAAAAAAAAGTTTGGGCCAGATTTGTCCATCGACCTAAAGTTGGTGCTTTTTTTTGGAATTAACCCATAATTAAATGCAATAAACTATCATAATAGGCTATTTTGGGACACAATAGGCTATTGTGATAGATTATAATTAAATGTATAAGCTATAATGTAATGTGATAAGCTACCATTATAAGTTATCATTGGATGTGATAACTTATCTTTATTGTGATAAGTACTCGTTATGCTATGAATTCCAAAGTGGCTAGTGCTTGTTGAATGCTAATCTTAAAGATGGTATATGCTTATACAATCCCTAATTTGAAAATAGCAAGTATTCTTGGCATTCTATATTTATAAGTAATAAGTATTTATGAAAGACTACTTTGAAAAATGAATTGTTGAATTGTTTAAGGAAATCATGGTGTGATTTTACATATCATGAGATTGACGCATAATTCCTTTGATGAATGATTAATTGAGATTTGATTACGTGGCATTATTGCATAACATCTTTGTATGTGATTATTGTTATCATATAATGTATGAGCATTACACACTCTTGTATTGGCTAATGACGAAGATACGAAATGAGCTTAAGTGGTGATATACTTGTGTGATCACATAATTAATTTCATACGCATATGATTACGAGGAATGATACACGATGGATTTCGGATGCTCTCACGTTAACAGGATGCCGTTCGCGGATGAATTTCGAAATGAATCTCCTTAATTGGAATGTCATTTTTGAGTGAGGTTGAGACATTGTCGTACTTGATGACGCAAGATGATGTTCGGTTAAGTTGAAAGACCAACGACGCTAGTGTTAGTCGTGGCCGAAAGTGGTAGTAATAATCTGGACTCATGTAATGCATTGTGTATGGAAGCATTATTATTCATGTATGGATTATTAAATTGTGATCCAGTATGCTTAATGGAATGGTGCACTCACATAGTGACTATTTATACTATCATTAGACACGTGGTAGAGTGATGCACATCGAGTGGTATATTCCTCGTTTATAGATAACGCAAAGCAAAACATTTGCTATTAATCTGCCATCGATAGATAAGTTGCACGTTTATGACAATTCTGAGACAAATTACCTCCCCTACGTGAGAATTAAGGAGTTTACTTGTTGAGATTTATCTCACTATTGCTGTTTAAATGTTTAAGGCCCTAAGCATGTCAGAGCCCTTCTATCATGTACATTTTGGGGTCCTAGTAGACCAAAGTTATGAGGAAACCACGTATCTGATCATGAGGATGAATACCTATTATGAGCGCTACATCACCACCGTATGGGTAGATGAGGGGTTAACAAACCTAGTACTCCACCGATTCATGGCTTGGTATGTTTAGGTTGGGGAGGATCTAAATGGCCCTCTTCGAGGCTTCAATGGACTTCTGGGTGCAAGATCAAAGAACCTCAATTGACCCGATGGACCTGGACATCCCTGATGGTGCTGTCATTAATCCGAAGATTGACTCGAATCAGGACCTCGAACTTGAGCCATGGTATCTAGAGCTAATAAGATATTAGGACCATGTTGGGTGCATCACTTTTTTTAGGTTGCCCTCATAGTAGTAGAGGAGCTAGGCCAACCCAACCCCTTTTGGATGAAGATGAAGGAATCCATTCCGTGGATGAGTGTGTATGGCCAAGTCTTTTGATGTAAAAAGTAGTGTGTAATGGCTAGTGTAATGTGTATATGAAAGTGTATTATGTTTTATATGTATTTTATGCTATCCTTGTTTATGATTGGTTAAGTAGTTTTATTTCTACTTCCGTTTGCATATAATCAAAAAATAAAATGAATGGGTCAATGACGTTTTTTGGGACGTCACAATTAAATGACCGAAATGATGAAGCGATGCCGCGCATCCGAGGGTTGAGACGCGACACGGTTCTTGCGGGATTCACCCAAAACTGACATCTCAATCTGGTTATTAGATTGACCAAGACCGGTGCTAACCTCTACAATTGAGAACTAGCCTAGAACCGGCCAGTTTGGTTCTAAGCTTATTTAAGGATCTACAGGGTTGGTTCCTGGTTTAAAAAATGGGAAACTGACGTGATGAAGTAGGTTCCAAACCTAGAACCAACTAACCTAGGAACCAATCACCCTATTAGCATACATTATATTGTACTCAAAGTTGTCTCCGTGCATGAATAGTGGTAATTTGTAGTTTTTTTTTTTTTTTTTTTTTTTTTTTTTTTGCTATTCGTGCATTTGTAAGTATTGAACCAATTCTTATTTGATATAACGTGAAGAAGATAACTAGAATCGAAGAACCATTCGTCAAGCAACAATTGCTTGGTCATAGACAAAAAAAAAAATAGCACTATTTGAAATCCTATCAAATATTCCAACACTATCGTCTATGAACTCAACTCTAATTTCCTTACCCTTCATGTTTGTTGGCTTTAGGAAACCGCTTTTATGATGCTCCCTCCTATCATTATTGCAACAGACAACACTATCAATCATAGATTGACAAATTCTATTCAAATTTGTACTATTGCTACTAACATGAGTACTAATTATTCCTCCACCTTCATCTAATAGCACTTGGTGCACGTTCACTATATTCTATCCTATGGATGTCCCAACTTAGAATCAAATTGTGAACCTCATCGAATGCCAATATCATTTACTCAAAGCACTACTAAATGTAGTATGAGAAGCACTCCAAATTATTAAGTAATGATAATAATAGAATCAAAGCATGCATTGCATTGACAAAATTAATCTCAATTAAACTCAATTGTTTGATGACCACATTGAATTCGTCAATACGTTCAGCATTTTTAAGTGAAGTAGAGATTGCATCAAGTAAACCTTGTTGATCGCAGAGAGTTTCTTGTACATATTCAATAAGGCATGGATAAGTTTTGAGGTGATTTTCGTTTCACAATGTTAAATGTGATATTAAGAGTCAACATTAGCTAAATTACACCAAATGCTTGTCAATTCAGCAAATCCCCGTCAGCTTGCTTTATCAATTTTGGCTTATGCCCATAGAAGGGCAAGTACAGATTCCTCTAATAAAGAATCTTAAATCTGTATATTCCAAAATTGAGCATGAGGACACTAGATATGGTACTTACTTTGGTTTTAAAAATTTACGTTGGATCACTTAAGTGCCATTTTTAAAAAATATGATCACTTAACTATTAACTTCGATTTGTGTTACCGAAAATTTGACATAGTAATATTTTATCAATTTTCTTGACCAATGTGGCTCACCAACATGCCCAATCAGGAATAATAGCCCTAAATGGTGTTGTTTACATCTTTGCCCCAAATATAGTATCTAATTTTTATTTGCAAACAAAATTAGGCCAAATTAGGAATTTTGTCCCGATAAGTTTTTTTTTTTTTTTTTTTTTTTAATTTGCAAACAAGCAGAGAAGAAGAAAATTTGGAAGATGATGAGGTGCTTGTTAGAGAAAACTCCCAGAGGTTTTGAAGTTGACAAAAATCTATTTAACTTTGATTGTCTCGCAGAATCTTCATTCCAGATGTTTAGACAATCCTCAACATTCAGATAGAACTAAGTCAGATATAGACAAAACTCAATTCTTATTTTCCACAATACTCTTATTTGAAGAAGAAGATCTCATTCTATTCACATCCTAACTTTCTCAGTTCGTAAATACTTATTTGATGCAAATTGAAATCTTACGCTCTTCCAAAAGGAAATGGATCTAGAATGAAATTATCTCAGATTCTACGATGGCAAGCAAATCTGGTTTGGATTTTACACAAAGAAATAATTGATTAACTTAATTTAATTGATTGGCGAATCAATCCTGAAGGCAAGATCTTTCCAAACCAAAGAAGCTCTCCTTATGAAAATCAAGATCTTGATTGTATGGCGATCGGATTCAAATAGAAATTCAAACCTTATCACTTTTCAGTCACTATATCTTCTTGATACAGTGTTGTCCATCAACCAAAAATGGAAGCGATCCTCTAGAAGCTGTCTAGGCCGCGTTTGTTTTCATTTCTTTTTTATGTTTTTGAACAACTTTTTTGTTTTTTTGTTCCTGGGAACAAAAAAGGAACAGAAACGCATTTGTGTGCGTTTTTGTTCCAAAATTATTTTTTTGTTCCCGAAATACATCTCGGAATGTAAACAAGAAACAAAAAAAAAAAGTTGTTTCTTGTTTTTGGAACAAAAATTAAAAACACATTTTTCTCTCCTCTCTTTTTCTTCTCTTTTTTTTTTCTTTCTCTTTTTTCTTTGGCCAGTCACTGGCCTCGGCCATGGCCGGCAACCAGCCAAAGAGGGCCGGCGACGCCGTCGAGGGCCGGCGACCTTGTCGAGGCGTCGCCGGGGCGTCGTCGGCCCTGGCGAGGCCGAGCATCGCCGACCCCGGCGAGACTCGGCCTCGCCTTGGTTGGGCGAGCTCAAGCTCACCCAGATCCGGCGAGCCCGAGCTCGCCCAACCACCGGCGAGGCCGAGCCTCAACGATGGCTGGGTGAGCTCGAGCTCGCCGAATATGGGCGAGCTCGAGCTCGCCCAGCTCGAGGCAAGGCCGGGCGAGGCTGCCGACCAAAAGAAGAAAAAAAAAAAAGAAATAAAAAAGAAATAAAAAGAAATAAAAAAGAATACAAATTTACCAAACGTGTTTCTGTTCATTTTTTATTCCCAGAACAAGTTTACCAAACGCATCTTTTTGTTCAAAAATTGTTCCTCGGAACAGAAACACTTTTTCTATTTCTGTTCCCTGGAACAATTTTTAAACAGAAATGTTACTAAACGCACCCCTAATGGCTAGTTTGGAAGTAGGAGTATCTAAGGAGACCATGGTGCCGAGGAGCATGTAAGAGACGAGGCCAAGAATCTATAATTCCAAGATTCGAACGAACTTCGATCATACATTTGTCTTTCGTGAGCTTAAACGTTTTTTATCATGAGAGAGATATCAAAAGAATAACTTAGTAAAATAGTATGATTTATCAATGAATGTTTGCACTCAAAATTGTAATCTCTTATTGATCATTTGGTGAAATCCAACCAAAAAGTTGTCAGCGTGGAGAGTAGACATATGTTAAATCTAAGATGAATCACTATAAAATTTTGTGTGAAGTTTTCACTGATCCTTACTCTCTTATTATTGCCAATAGAGTCTATTGTATACTTATGGGTTGTTCTTAAAGTTCATTCTACATCATTACAGATTCCGAACCTTATTCCATAATCTAGACCTCGTGTAGATGATGATATTGATTCATTCTATTCCACTTAATTTAAGTCAAAATTTATAGTATCACTTATTCACCCCTCCAGGTGATCTGAGCTAGCAACATTAGTGTTGATGAAGATAAGGAAAGTAATGAAGGCCGTCCTTCAGTCGTGACCATCAAAACTAGCAACAAAGAGGGAGCGAAACTCCGTTGCCGCCGTTGTCAGAGCTGAGTGCTCTTACTTACCTCTACCCTGAAAATGCTTAGATTCAAAACCTTGAGACCCCCCATCTTCCCCTAAAAGTAATACTAATCCAGTGACGGGTTCCTTAGAATTTTGAAACACACCATGCGACACTATCTAAATAATTCTCTTGCACGATCAGGTGCCTGTTCTCACCTGAACATGAATCCTCTCCCCTCATGATCCCTCTCTCTATCGTGATCACTCTGGTGACCAACATCATAGTCCCGGCCTCGATGTTCTTCGTGGTGAACATCTCCTCCTGCTAAACCGCATATTCAAAGCCGTACACCAAGTCCAATGCAAACTTCATACAATATGTATCAGGCACCCACATACTTCAATGTGGGTTGAGCTCTATATAACACGCTTAAGCTCGAAACATATTTTAAGAAGAGTGCACTCGCTAAAAAGAACTTTTTTTGTCTTTTCTTGTAAAAGATCTTTCAAATTAAACTTTATAATCACTTTACCAAATTGTCTCTCTTTGTACAGTAACATATTGAATGTTACAAAAGCATCAAATCCCTGAATTTGATTACAATCTCGAGCCAAAAGACTCACAATACAGTACTTTTTAATAGTTGTAATCTCAATGTATGAGTGATTCTTTGATACGTGGGGAGACTATGGAAGTAGTCGTCACTTAGATCTCAAATTCAACACTTTTGGTTTGAAGATGACGATTCGATCAATAAACAATCAGCAAAATGCTCGTCCTCATTCAACGATTAAGGGAAAAAGAAAAGTCTCCAACACTAGTACCACGGAAGTGCCTCTCCCCCAATATCTGACTTTGAGAAAAAGCAAAGAAAGGGAGGGAAAGAAATAAAAAAAATAAAGTTATGATGAACACAAGCAATAATAGCATCAGATAATATATATGAACCCTTTCCACAAGTTGGGTCCCGTGCAGATTAATTCTACTAAACTCAAAAAAAATTATTTCCAAGTACAGTGACTTTAGAGTTCCTTTCTCCACCAATTAGAAAAATTAATTTAAAAAGAGAGTGGCCAGAAAAACGAAAAAAACAAAAGGGGGGAAAAGAAAGAAAGAATGATGAGCTGGGTGCTAACCACGATAATTTAAACAAAATGACTCGAGCGTGCAGCACGTGCGAGAGAGCCGATCAATCGGGTTAATCAACACGGATTATGACACTAATCACGTTCTTCTTTTTCCAAGTTAATTAATTTGGTCATGGCGATTAATCAACCGTCGTTGCTTCTGCCGTAGTGAAGCACCATGAGATGCTCCGTGGTGGAGGACTCGGGAAGCAAGGTCATTGCCTGATCCCTCCGCTGGCCGGTGCTCCAAATCTGGTCCCTCACGTGCTGCAACGTCAAACCTGGCGGCAGATGTTGTCCTTTACATGTTATCACGACCTGCTTCATTCGTTCAAAACACAGCAAAATGAAACGAATAAGGTAAGGTGGCGCGCGTGTTAGGATTTGGGAGAGTTTCATGTGAATCAGGGGTTTGGTGAAAGGAAAGTGGGCGAAATCCTATGTGATTGAAGATAATCATTAAAAGATTTCCGTAAATATCAACGAAAGAATCGATCATCGACCCAAAAAAGAGCAATGGGATTCATCATCATACGCTTTCATGGGTTATATCTCAATTCAAACACATCCTTGTAGCGTCTACTTTAACCCTACTACACCTCTCTCTCTCTCTCTCTCCTCCCGACTAAGAAAATTAGACTTGCAAAGAAAAATAGAGGGGCAGCGGTCAGCCGCTGAAACCGACCGGACTAGGGCTGCCCGGCCACCCCACGATCAAAAACTGACCGAGTTTAATCATTCGCACCGGACCCACCCAAGACTTTGCTCCTAAGCCAAAAAAAAAAAAAAAAAAACATTAAATCATGATCCCCTAGACTTCCACTATGACATAAACAAAATACCAAGATTTCCTTAATCTTCTCGCATTATTATCAGTAGAATCTTTTAAAAGAGAAAGGACCCAGATAGCACGGCGACGAATTAGCCCCGATGATCAAAATCCCTTTACCTACTTGCATGTAGACATCTACACACACGCACAAACATATTCTATCCACCTCATCTCATGCACGTCTTCTTCACGTTGCTTTCTCATCTATTCCTTTTCTTCTTCAATAACCCTAGTCACTCATACGGAACACGCCATCTTATGGTCTTTCGCATTAAATAATGGACATTATACTTTAGTTAGAGTCGTAACCCGGGGAGTAATAATGACTCTTTAATTATGAATATCAAGCCTACCCTTTTCTAGATTTTATATCTGTGCATGCATTCCATTCAAAGGTCTTATTATATTGTGGTGGAGAGGTCCATTTGTCTCTCCTAGCTTTAGTTTTTGTATCTTTCTCAGCATGTTGGAATGATTCTGCTGTTGAATCATCCCTCATGCATTGCTTTCCTCCGACGTCAATTCTTTAAAAGGAGAAAAGGAATTCTCATCCTTTTCCCTTTGCTTCATCCCCATCTTGCCCCTCGATGGGTCCTCTTGTAATCCCATCGAAGCGCACCACTTATGGGGCTCTTGATGGGCATTTGTTCTAAGCACCGAACGGAAAAAAAGGGGCAAAGAAGAAAAACAGGGGTTACAAAGGGACCCACATGAGGTATGTGTAAGCTGACGTCAAAGGAGCGAAAGCATGACGACATCAAAAGGAATTCGGGAAGTTTTCATTTAAGAAGTAAAGAAAGGAGAATAAAGAATAAAGAAAAGGAGAAGAGTTGAGGATGACAGGGTCCACGTGTGATCTTTGAGGCCCTACGATGGGATTTGGACGTGCTAATTCTCCTACTTTCGATTTTCTTTTTGATGTTCATGAGTGTCAACTAGGGCCAGAATCGATCGTCCCAAGTCGATGATGTTTTCTATATGTTAAAGTCAATGCTCTTTCAGAGGGAGAGGGAAAAGAAAAAGGTTAAATAAAAGAGAAGGAGAAAAAGAAAAGTTATTAGGCAAACGTTCCTTGCCTTCCCACCAATCAATCACATCAACCCTTTTTCTTTTCGTTGTATTGATGATTCCCCTAGACTTTCATTCATGCGCACGTAAACGTACTCTAAGTGCTGCGACCATATTCTGCCCAATCATCACTAAGATATACCCCGGAATAATGCCGACCATGGTCTGAACACAAAGTTGAAGTCTATGGTAGAAATCTATAACAAGAACCGACCTGCCTTTCCTAACCTATGTACGATGAATTACTTCTTTTGCTAGATAGGATTAATTTTGCAAACCTACCGGATTGAACCTCAAACCAAAAATAAAATAAAATAAATCATAAAACTCCATGTAATCTTTAAATTATGACTAGGCAAAATTATTGTCACTCTAACTTTTCGAACGGACATTATTGGTTTGTTGAAAGATTCCATAAACTCAGCCTCTATTATATTAGTACACCAATGAGCGACTAATGGTATAGTTTTGCATGCCATGGGTGAAAGTTGATAGTTGAAGTGTCAATATTTTGGCCGGCCGCTAGTTGGTTCCTCTATATACGTATATAATAAGTCAACAACATGTCTACATTAGTATATAACTCAATTTAAGCAACAACATGACACGCATTATAGATGATTGGATACGTATTGCGTGTAGTCACGCTGGCAATTGTGCCAAGATTGTACTAAGAAAATGAGAAATAATTGGCACATATGTTTGACCCGGACAACTTAATTACATGCGTGCTTCAGACAGAACAACCAAAGAGAATGTTGAGAGCACTAAAACAAATGTTTGTTTTTATTCTATGTGATAGGTGACAGTTATTTGAAGATTACGTGTATGGGTGTTAGGTGGAGAGAAAGAGAGAGAGAGAGAGAGAGAGACGAGGGTTTATATGGTTCTTATTTCTTGGCGGTTGCACATATAGTTGTTTTCCATCCGGACGTGATTAATAAATAAAATCAGAAACTTAGCTAAGGAAGTGTCTTGTCCTTAGTTCATGGGCATGTAATGCAACAAAAGACAAAGACCCACGAGAGAGAGAGAGAGAAGATTATATGCATTCGAATCACGGTACCAGGGTTGACTTCAACCACAACATAAACGAATCATGTGGCTTTTTTATAATGCCCGAGGGAATGTTAGTAGTTGACATAAGACCCAACAACAAAGCAATCGATATTTTTTATGTACATGATTTTGGTGGGTGAAAAATGGCAAAGGAGAGAGAAAAAAAATATATGTTCTTTATATATGATTTAAAACATTAACACTTCATTATTTTTTCCTCCAGAAGAAATTGAAGTGTTCGGTTTTTGGTTTATGTGCGTAAATAATAATTTGACATTTTCAAAGGCAAGTGATTCAAGTACATAGATTCGTGTACAAACAAAGACACACAATTTCAGATTTAGCCCGGAAGCGAAGCAAACTGAATTGGCTTTTGCGGATTTTATGACCCCTAACTTGTGGATGGGTCTCTTGTCTTCTCCTCAATAGTAGTCCAAGCACATCTGGCTTGCTTATAGGGGAACATGAGAATGTTACGTAATTAGACCCTTTGTGTGGAAAAATTTCCTATTTTCTTATTTTTCTTGTCCTGTAGAGGAGAAATTTTCAGGTGTTTTGTATAACTCAGAATCTGTAAGAGTAACTATAACCAACATAGTTTAAATATATTTCTCTGATTTATATCTTAGTAGATATATGAGGCTTCCAACAATCTCCTTTAGGGATGAATCTCAGAGTACGGTGCACTGGCTGTAACCTGAGGCTCCATTTTTCAGCCTAATCGAATGAAATCTTCAAATTTAAGGTTATCTTCCTCATGAAACCTCTATTAAATAGAATTAAAACCTAGATTTATCAGAATATTTCAATTGAACTACTTTTGGGAATTCAGAAAAACACTTGTGTATGGTACCCAAACCTAAGGCTCAAGCTCTACATCCTTGAATAAATAAAAAATTTCACATGAAGAATGCTAATTTTGATGATCGGGGCATTATGTATCTAGAAGCACCTTTAAAAGAACCAGGCATTATATCGGAATGTATCCAGTAATCATTATATATTATTGCACACATTTTGATCATGATCCTCATCATCGAGAAGCACCTTTAGAAGAAATATGCACAATAATTTGGAATGTATTACCTGATTTAGTTTGCACGAGACGCATTGTAACGCACAAATAGAGACACGCCTATCTACTCAATCCTTGAATGATTGGTTTTCCATCTCGCGCAAGCATTATTGGCTTTGAAGAACTACGTTTTAAGTAATGATTGTCCCTTAAAATTTCTTGGGAAAACCCATCATCGGATTCCCTTCATTACACTAGTGACCCGCTCTCATTTTACCACATATCCAACAACGTCCTCGCAGATAATCTCGTTCAAAGCAACGAGAAATATATATACGAGACGTCGGTGCAACCTCGATACCTCCCAAGGATCGAGCAACAAAAGATGGTACCAAGATTTCATACACATCCATTAAATGGTGGTGATGATTGATCGATAATGATGAAGACAGGAACCCTAGAACTCAATAGTGCTTTGTCTTGACCCAGAAGTGGAGAAGGAAATTTTTAGAAAAAGGAGAAGAGGGGGAAAAAGAGAGAGAAACCCTATTAAATTATCAAGGAACCACATACAGCAACACATGTTATTATATGTCATATATACGATTAAATGAAGTAATGGCTTGTTTTTCTTATTTTGTATATATTTTCTTAAAATTAGTTTCTTTTTGCCGATGGAAGGGAGTTGGGTTGTGCTTTCTCCTGTTTCTAATGCAAGACATGTCGAATGATTGAAACATTACTTTCAGAAGTGTATGTGGGTTAATATAGTGAGGCATTCGCTCACAGAATGAGAGCTACGTTTCTTCCCATTTCACATTTTTTGGTGGTAGGTGCTTTTCTGAGCTATCGAACATTCCTCTTCGGAAACCCTACGCACGTTAATCCTTTCACTAATCAGCACTCTCACGACCATTCCGTAGACCCATCTCATCTCTAATTAGTCCAAAAATAGTTGAGTCTGATCTCCTCTTCTCAACATGACCCATCGATGAATGACTTCGAAAGCTAATAAGAACAAAACGAGAAGACGACTACACTCTTGGACATGTACATCCCACCTAAATATGGTGGTAACAGATCAAGAGAGAAATTATTTGGACCAGAGAAGATTAACTTAGTTATTCTATGTTTATCAAGTTTCAAACACCAACCACTTTCTCTAATTTAGGTTATTTTTGACAAATATTATCAAGTATTCACGTAATGGCAAGATTAAAACACACCTTTGGTATACATGTTTCCACTAAACAAAAGAAGAAGGAAAAAGGTGCATTTCAACGCAAGAAAATAGCCGATGTAGTAAACAGCATTTTTTTTAGAATTTCTTCATCAAACAGCAGCATTTCTAAGAAGAGCAAACTCGTAAGCGCAAGAACATGATGGTTTTAAGTTGACATACCTCTGATTCGCTAGCGAGTCTCAGCTTGTTGACCAAATACTTCGTTATTAATCTTACGGTCATCCTTCCGTCTCTTAATGTTAGAGAAAAGTAAAACAAATTAGCCAATGATTAATGCAGGAAAAACTACGAGGCGAACAAGAAAAGCTAGATGAATTTCAAGAACAATTGAAGAGCCAAGAGAGTTTTAGTGTTTACTTGATTCTCAGGTAGCTCTTAGGTATTTGAGGCAAGAACGGTTCTTTTGCCCTGCATTTGAGAAAAAAATGAAAACTATATTACAAATAAAATCATCGTTGGGTGAAAACTGTGGGTAGATCAAGACTCGAATGGGACTACAAAAAATTTCTATGAATATGAAATACTTACTGGTTTAGGGATGCTTGAAGCATAAACCAAATCCCAGAATGGGGTCTTCTTGGGGGATCGATGATCCTAATGTCCGAGCTTGGCCCCGCCACGTCCACTCCCATTTGTAGCTGAAACGGTCGCGGGAAGTACGGTCTGAGCGGTGTCAAAGATAAAGAGGAGGACGACGGCGACGGCAAGGACGACGGAGAAGCTGTGAGGCTCTGTGGGTACGAATATGGAGGCCTAAATGCCCAGTTAATCTCTTGGTGATGAGGGAAATTAGTAGAGCTACTTCCGCCAACTGGGTAGTGAAAATAGCTAAATGAGGACGCACTAAAACTAGTCGTGGCGCTCGCGAAATTCGTAGGCGGTGTTCTAGGAGATGGATTGAGTTCGGCCTTTGGGACAGCGAGGACCGGGGCTAATGGCAATGGACCCGTTCGTTGCAAACTTCCGCTGGATAGCAGATCGAGCTCGACGGGTCCCGCGCCTCTTTTGACTCTCAAATCTGTCCGGTCATGGTTCTCGCCGTGTGTGGCAATCGTGGTCGAGACGTGACCGCCGCCTATACCCAACTGTAGCCAACCCTCATCGTCCTTGTGCTCGTCATGACGAGACGCGTCCTTTGAGCTGGAGGCTGCTGCTTCATTGAAACTGCTCGTGATTCTTGATTCGTCCTCGGCCATTGTTATCGGGCCAATCACCAGATCAGATCCTCCTATGCAGGTAATTTCGCCGGAATAATCATGTGACCCGGCTTCGGCTCGGCTCATAACCCCACAACCAGCTGTGTAATTGCTACCGATTGTGTCGCAACTATCAGCATAACCAAAGAAGTTGCTGCAAATTTGACGATGACGGTGGCGGTGTTTATCAGAGAGGCTTTGAGCAGGAACCATGGTCATATTGGAGAAGCCGAGAGGGACCCGGTGGAAAGCGAGCCTGTTCCGTGACGGGCGAACTTCGTCTCGCTGTTCTTGATCTCAAGGTCAGCCATGGGGCCGAGGATTCTTGAATCTGCACTTTGGGAAACGGTAAGGAGGGATGTGTTTGTGGTTCACCAAAAGCATGTCTTCTTGGGACTGTCGAAATCAGAGGAGGGATCAAGAAGAGGGCAGATGGAGCAGATAAGGGCGATTGTTTGCTGTTTCATCGTGGACTTATCAAAGGACAACAAAGAGAATAAAACTTGCGATGAATCTCCCTTTCCATCAATTCTCTCTTGGTTTGGAAGTTTGTGGAGAGGGGAGAGAGAGAGAGAGAGAGAGAGAATGGTGGACAGTGAGTTAAATTGAATATTAATTAACAAGTACGTTGTCATTTATATGTTCCAAAGGATGGTCGAAGGCTAGTAATATAAAGTTCTTGACTTTATTCAGACGGAAATAAAATGTTCCACCTGTATTAAATTGGGGAAAAAACTATATCCGGGGAGGCTCCAGCTAATGGCTCGTGTAGGGCTAAATCCCAAGAATCAAAATTACCTTTTGAGGTTCTTCCCTTTTGGAATATCACGAAAAGGTCCCTTTTAGCCCTAAACGACAATCCTTTTTTGAGAAGTAGAGCTCGTGCTTTTTTACCTAAAAGACACGCCCTATAACATCTCCATGTATGCGCCTTTCAAGTTCAAGAAGCTAGGGGGACACATTCCTTTTCTCTTCTGCAATGCATAGGCCTCTTCAAGACTTACTCTCAGACAATTTGAAGCCTCGCTTATTTATAAGCTTGAATACCGCTACTTAAAGTGATTCTTATATTTATGGAAATCATGGTTCTTCCATTTGAATTGCAATCGGTGGTGAGATGCTAGCAAGCTCCCTCAAAATAGAGCAACGGCTATGGCTCGACAGACAAATTTTGACCGCGGATCTGGAACTCCTATAAAATTGTTGTGTTGCTTTTCGTCCATTCCCACTTTTTCTTTTTGGTTGTACTCGACAGAAAAGAACCCATTTCTTCAATAACGAAATTTCGTAAATTCACGGAATGCAATTTCCTCGTACCGAAACCCCTTATTGGGTCCTGTTAACGGGGGTGCTCTTTACTTCAAGTCTCATATATAGAGAGAGAACATTACCGATCGATAATGTCTTTCAGGATTAAGCACCAAGCTGCACAACTCAAATCGAATTGCTCTGTCGGATCTCCATATCTCCAAGGCCCAAGCAATCTTCACCGACTTGAGTTGAATCTCCTGTACATGGTGAAAGCTCCAGGCTTGATCAATGTCCATCTGCTGAACTCGAAGCTTTCCAAGGATCGAGATCTTCAACTATGAGCATCAAGAACACAAAAGCTTTTGAGCCCTCAAGACTTCATTCAAGATCTTCCTATTCGAGTCGACATCGCACCATCAAGGGGAAATGGATATTTTAAGAAGGAAAAACAGTTTCATCAGCATAAATTCGATATTTTAATAAAGTTTGACATGATTTCTAACTGGCCTCTAGACTTCTCCTCATTTTCCACTCGTGTCCTGGTTGGTAATGGGTGTTTATGTTTTGGTACGCGTGTTGCGATGTCTGGATAAAGAGGAAAAGTTGCTTTTATTTATGACATGAAAATGGGAATAAAGGACGGGCGTTAACCTTAGGAATTACAGTCAACTGACAGAGGGATTTTTTTTAGCATTTGAAAATGGGCATGCCTTTCTCTTTGCATCTTGGCCATTAAATTTTTTGGCTGCTCTCTATTAAAGAGAGTAATACTATGACAAGTTATAAATGAGCTTTACCCCAAAAAAAAATCATACCTAAATCTAATAAGAATTTATTATTTAACGTAAAATTCAGGCTTCAATTTAGCTAAAAGAGAAAAAAAAAAAAAAAAAAAGATAATAGAATAATGAGAACATCGTATATAAATCTGTGTCATTATTTTCATTATGTGAAATTTTTTAGTGTTTGGATTTAAGAAAAGAAAAGAAAAAGGATGTGAATTGCAAGATTTTTATCATAAAAAGTTAAAAAAATTATAAAAGTCAATCCAAACATACCTTTAGTTTTGTAAGGATTTTGTTAATAAATGCCTAGATGCGCAGACAAACAATCAATTAAGCAAAATTAAATTGACCATGCTTAATAGTCGTTCGAGAGGCACTTGCTAACATGACTACCTATTTCATAAAGGAAAACTTCAAAAAGCGTCCCTAAGGATTAACTCATCTACCAAAAGGTTAATATATTTATTCGACGCACATTACTTTTTTGAGACTTATTCCCTTATAAATTTCAAAATGTATTTATAGAGGTTATTGTCAATTTTAAAAGTCTTAATTTGGGTTGCAAACACTAATTAACAAGACTCATATATATAGATCAAACTTTTTGCGCAACTAATACTATTCATTGGGAAAAGACGGGGCCCTTATGTCTGACCTCTGCAAGATGACACACTTGCCTGGCATTAACACGGTTAACTAATAAATTAATTAATGAACTGAAGGAAGCACTTACAACAATGTAGGTTATTTTAATTGGGTGATTATAAACAATTTTGGCATGCATGATGGTGTTTCCCCATAATTACGAGAACCGAAACACTGCGACGTGGGACTTCTTTGCACATTCGCTTCCACAGCATGTGCCTCCCACCCTCCCTGCAACAACTATACGGACTCTGCATCGTCTAATATTTATATTTATATATGGAAACACATCAATATATAACTGTACATATATATTTTTGGATAGGTTATATGGGTATTGAAATGTATATGATGCCCCTTCAATCTCCGTCCTCTCATTCTTTCTCCAGAAAATTATAGAAAAATTAGCCTTCTAAGGTCGAGGCATTTGGTTTGGCATGAGAGAATTTCGATTCGAAAACTATAGATCACATATTCAAATATCAGTAATTGCGTGTGAACTGCTCTGCATTAGAACTACTTGCAAATGCCAAAAAAGGTCTAAATTAACTGATCCAAAAGGCAATAGGTTGTTTCATTGCACCAATCGCCTATGCCTGTGAACTATAGAAAAGGAATTATAAAAAAGAAAAAAAAAATTAATAGAGAGAAGAGAACGAAGTTATGGACCTCAATTTGTGCTCTAAATTTTTCCAATTATGAATACAATCAAAATGACTATATAATTATAAGTAAATGAAATGATTCGGAAGATATTATGTCGAGTATCTTTGCGTGTATGTTCATCCTGCAGCTGGTGTTCCACCAACTTCAAGAGGCGACGATGTTTACATTTACTAATTATTATGAGTATTATATATTCCGATTGTCTCCATTGGCCTATCTCCGCTGTCGTGTACACAATATTCGTTTTTTCAGTTAGAAATTTGACAATGTCGAGGGAATTAATGATATTCCACAAACTGATGACTTCCTGAAAAGCTGACCCTCTTTCCAGCCCATCCCAGACATGCGCTCTCTCTCGTCAAGGCGACTTTTCAAGGAGAGGTCAATCACTGAACTCTCCAACCGAAATCTGAAAGTTTGTCTAAGACAGGTTTAGACCATGATGTGCCACTGAGTATAGACTAAGATATATTATCTTTATTAGGGAGGGCCGACTTATTTGAATAAACTTAATACACTAAATGAAAGGGGTTAGAGTTTTATTTCGTTTTGAATATAATCCAATTATTTAAAGCTTTGCGTTTAGCTTACCGCTTCATTCTATATATTTGTTACATAAATTAACGTTAGTGTAGATATAGTTGGATCAAAGGAAATGAATAAATCTTCTTTTTTTTCATTTCGGGGGGCGTTCGAGTGTCGTAATTCTCTCATTGCACGCATTATGAGACGCATTCTGAGTAACATGTTGAAGGTACTTTTATCGATGCTACTAGGAGTGACTCGAGAGGATGTGAGGCATGGTGATTCAAACTCAAACCTCGAACAACGTGGATGAATAATCTTAACAACTGAGCAAGTCTTTAGGGAGACTTCACTAGTCGTGCTTTGTGATTTTTTGTTTGCTTCGTGCAATCTAAGTCCAACGGCCTGTATTTCTTTTATAATATAAGATGTGTTCCTGGCTGAGATGGGGGTTAGGGTTTCTTATGTATTTTTCGTAGTTTTTAGTGATGTTGCACCATCTTTCAAGCAGCATAAGATTTTTGTTTTTTTCCTTTCTTTTACTGAGAATTGTTCAATTTTCTTCTCACCTCATAGTGCATTATATTTCACTTTTGTTATCTGATCTTGATGGTGGATGAGAAAAAAACAGGAAAGTGGGGGAAAAAGGAGAAAAGAAAGTGACAAATGGGGTGATGGCTCTTCTGAAAAAGGAGCAGAAGTTTGAAAATGAGAGGGAGTGGCCCATGAAGGCAGTGCATGGGCATGGAATGACTTAAGCTTGCAAATAAAGCATGGCAAAGAAGGGGACTTTGATGCTGATACTTTTCTACTCAAATTTCAACCTCAAGATTCTTGCCGAGGGTACATGTGTGACTGGCTTTCCTCTCTCCTTGATTACCGCGATTCTAATTAATTAGGTGGATAATAATTGGATCAAGAGGATGTCGGGATAGATATTATTTAATTTTTGTCACGTTTTCTAGCTCTCTTGAGAGAAAAAATGTTGCTTACTGACTGAGCTTATCCTAATTGTATGCATAGTGTTAAGGCACCAGCGAAAAAAAGTTTGGTGAAAGAAATTCAATATCAAGGATGCAATGTAAGATTGAGCGGTTCATATATTCTACTCGACCCCTACTCATTATGTTAAGCTTTTGAATGAACATTGTTCCAACTGAATATGTTGATGAGTTCGATTGTGCTCTTTCTTGAGATCTCTCTCTATAAAGATCAAGCTTTTACTAAAGATGTGCTTGGTAATCATTCTATTTTCGGAAACAATTTTCACTTAGTAATTATTCTTTTTTTTTCTATTCCTAGAACAATTTTTGAGCATTTGAGGGTGTTTGGTAACTGTCCAAAATTTTTATTTTAGAAATAGAAATGCATTTGGTAAGACTCTTAAATTTTTTTGTATCTTTTAATTTTTTTAACATTTTTCTTATATTTTTCTTATTTTTCTTATTTTCCTTTTTCCTTTTCTCTTCTTCTTCCTCCTTCTTTGTGTCTGATCATTGACACCTGGTGAGTGAGGTCCGGCAAGCTCACCAAAGCCTCGACCTCGCCAATGGCCAGGCGAGTCGAACCAGGCCAGGGTGAGGTCAACCTCGCAACGCTTAAGTAAGGTCAAGCCTCATTGGTGGCCAAGCGAAATTCGACCAAATCTGTAAGGCCGAGGCTTGCAATGGCCAGGCGAGCCTCCAACAAGCTCATCAAACCTCGCCCAGCCAACCATTGGTGGTTGTCGATGACGATGGCGGTGGCCGATAGTGACCAATGACCAACTGGGAGCAAGAAGAAGAGAGGAGGAGGAAAGAAGAAAAGAAAAGAGAAAAAAAGAAAAATAGATTGGGCTTAATTCTAGAATTGTTCTCGGGAATAAAAAATCAACTTTTTTTTTTACTTCTTAATCTTATTCCAAAATTCTTAGAAACCAAAAATTTACCAAACGAGATTGATGTTCTTTTTTTGTTCTCGGGGACAAAAGAATAGCAAGTTAACAAACAAACCCTAAACGACCCAATAGGTAAAATGTTCCAACCACCTTACTAACTTGGTTCCTTATTTAATTTGATAATTTGGAATTATCTGGGATTGATGATATTTATCTTGACTTATTTCTTTCAAGTTAGATTTACTTTCCCCGTTTAATTTTGTAAATATTGCCTACAAATATAGGACGATACAATCGATCTATTGGATTAAATGATGAATTATTTTGGTTATCAAGATTGCCAAGTTTGATTTTTCTTCTTGCCCACTAAATTGGCATCTCTCTCTCCCTCCCTCCCTCCCCTTCTAATTGATTTTACTGCCTTGTCTACCGTCTAACACATATCTCACAAGTCGTAAACCTATTGCATCGACATTAAGTTAATCATAAATCATTTGACATTGGTAACAATCCAGTTCATCTGGCCAATTTAGGCAAAAAATAAATGACATGGACACTGACCATCAAACGTTGCACAATTGGCACTGATGTGAACAATTTTTAAATGTTCATGAATTTTGTTACTTTTTTTTTTGTTTTCTTTTTCTTTCCTTTCTTTTTTTTATCCAACCATGGGCTAGCAAGGTCGCAAGCCACACACGACCAATGGGTGGGGCAAGGGCCTCCGCACCCTTAATGGCTACAAGCGAGGGCATCAAGCCCTCGGCTAGAAAGTCGCCTGGTCTGGGCAAGGACACGGGCAAGGACACGAAGGCTCTTGCCAGCCCAAAGTGTATAAAAATGAAAAGAAAAAAAAAATAATAAAATAGTTCAGAAAAAATATTTAAAAATTATAAAATTTGTCTATAGCAGCGTCAATTATGCCACGTAAGACGGTTAGCGTTCACGTCAATGATTTCCAATCTGAATTGACTAGATGAACTCAGTTGCTACTAATATGAAAAGAACTATAAAATATAGAACTAAATTGGTATCAATATAATAGGTTTATGACTTCTTTTTTTCTACACTTTTTCCGTACTTTTTCCCATATCTTACTACAAGCTTTAAAAATAATTTCGTTCTTTCACTAATTTATACATACGGGCATATAAATACTACATAGGATGTGGATCTTATGAAGTCGAGATGGCCAAATACCCTTAGGTTTAGACAAATTTACCCCTCTCCCACCGCAAAGACAGATGAAGTCATGACCGCAGATGTCATGAGCAAGTGATGACCCAACCTTAGCGACTTAGGGTGCGTATGACAAAATTTCTGAAACAGAAATTGATTTTTGGCATCAATTTCTATTTCAAAAATTGAGAAGTTAAAAATGTTAGCTTCTGATTTCTTCTTTAAATCTATTTCTGGAATAGAAATATATTACAGAAATAGAAAAACCAAATTGCGTTACCAAACGGATTTCTATTTCAAACATGTTCTGGGGAACAAAGAAATAGAGAAGTATAAATTTTATCATGCACCCCTTAGGGTCTCCTATGATCGGCAACCTTAGATCGCAATATAGACAGCGATGAATACAAGCAATAGATAGTGAGTTCAGGTTACTTGAAGACCTATAAAGCACCCTCTAAGTCCCATTAACCAATTAAATTGAAAGTTCAGCTTGTGCAAGAGCAGTCGGCACGCGGCTGGTAGTTTGTAAGACTTGCACGTGCGATCTCTAATTCCTAAGTTGGAAATTCCTTATGCGCAACTAACCATGTTAACTCTGAGGAATACATATATATAATTGGACATCACATGCCAAGTAAAGCATGTCAAGGACGCTTCAAAACCTTGTGCATTTATCAATGGGAAACGTCGATCTGTGCGTGCACTTGTGGGTGTGTGGACCCGAAAGATACATTTATTATGAGGTCTGTGATCGAGTAGTAAATGCCACAAGTTCAACCATCACTCGAGAGCTTCCCCACATAATGAGGATGGATAGATGTGAAAAGCATGCTTTGCTGTATACGTAAATATCATGCATGGGATCCTCTCTAGAGAAAGAGAGAAAGAGAGGGTAAGGGGGACCAATATATATCATAGCAATGTAACTTTTTTGATGTTGTTGCATATTCCCGTGAGACCAAAAAGAGTGACCTCTTTTTCGCTAACTGCCTTTCGTCCACTAGATAGTTGGAGCTCAGGTCGAAGCAATGGTGATGAGGATGGGAAAGAAAGGGAGGAGGAAATTGTCTTCATCTCGTCATCGATTCATCATCAACACCATCATCATGATCATCATCAATGCTCCATCAGAATGACATTGCTTGAGAGAGAGAGAGAGAGAGAGAGAGAGAGAGAGAGAGGGTTAGAGGGTTATCATTTTTTGCATGTGCATGTGGGTATAATGAGTGCCAGTGTCAGTCCATGCATGTGAATTTGTGGGGATTGTAAACAAAGTGGGGCATTCGTCTTGGTCTCGCTTTTGCTTTTGTTTAAAGTGTTGAAATCGAGGGAAGAGTGCATGGCGACTCCCTTGCTGCTGCTGTAAATTTGTCAGGGTTTCATCTTTGATTCTTGGGGTTGGAGTGCATGTGTGTACTTTGCTTCCTGTTTCATTTTACTTCTTTTTGCCTCCCTCTAAAAAAGCCCGTCAACCCAACTTAGTCAAACATGCTATCATGCTCTGAGCCCTTTCATGTTTTTATGTGATTTCTTTTCTTTTGTACCGATTTCTTTTCGCGAATTCGCCAGAGAAAAGCGCCTGACGCGGTACAAGCGTCATTAGAATGTATAGAACTATGTGATAAGCTTTAATTGAGTGTGAAATAAGTGACATCCGTGAGTTGAATAATCCATCCCATAAAAAAATTTAATAAAAAAAAAGTTATCACGTCATTTAGTAATCAAATCTTTAATGACGTATCTTTGTGTATATGTTGCATTCCCCAACACGGAAATTCCTAAATTTATAATGGAAGTGAAACCGATTTTTCAAATAGTATAATCACATTTCAAACTTGTTCAAAAAACGTCACATCAACAAATTGATTGAAAATTTTTTAAAAGGCGACACGCACAAATGGCATCACCACCCTTCCTTTAATAGCAATGGTGGTATGTAGTAGCTGCCCCTCATGTGACACCATGACAATTACAAACTCCATTTGTGAGCAAATGGGCTCTTGTTAGCCGTCCTGAGCACCTTTTAATGTTCAAATATTTTAAATTAAGTAGAATTCACTGGTAAAGTAATAGTCGTTATAATTCTATATTTAAAGTAATTGGGTAGAATGTTAGGAATGTCCAACTCAAGAACTGAAGATCGCACATTTAAATGTCATCAATTACATGTAAAGTGGGGTTGTGAAAGAAAACCGATGGAACCGGCACAACTAAACATGATAGGATAAGTTCCGAGTAGATATCAAAATTTCAAAATCGCTGACTACAAGGTATGTTCCAACTGGACAATGGAATCGCTGCTCACCGTTGCCTGCCCGACCGGTGTGGATGCGCTTTTTCACTATTGCCAGCAGCCCCCGTTGAGCGGCTTTCTATTTGGGTGATCTTGCTGAATCTGAAAATGCAATTATTTGCTTCTTGATGGGTCAATCATTTCAGGAAGCGTTGTAAAACATTAATTAACCACTTCAAATTCTGAAGATGTCAATCGAATGCAGCCTTTGTATTTAATATTCATTATTTCTATTTGATGGAACAAGCATTCGACTATTTTTTCTTGTTTTCTTTTTTTCTTTTTTGGGTATAGCAAGACCAAGGCCAATATAATTGACAATTCAAGCAACAGAAGCTCCTTTGGCAGCATTCAAAGTTGTAATGGACACCCTTGATTGTCTTTGCCTAAAAGTGACAGAATAGAACTAGACCAACCTCTAGTGTAAACAAGAGAAAGAGACACAAAACCATTTTGCTTTCACACCACTCCTTGCTTTGATATACCTTGGATGATAAGGTACCCAAAGCACCTCTCTCTCTCTCTCTCTCTCTCTCTCTCTCTCTCTCTCTCTCTCTCTCATAAACATTCTTGCTTTTGCAATACTTGTGATGGAGACATGACTATGATAGAAATGGCTGGGTACGTTCTCTGCGTGATTTTTGAATTCGATAGTGGGAATAAAAGAAGGATTTCCGGGAGGGACATGCCTTCTGTAGGCTCATTTTAATAGTTTTGTCATGTCTTCCACGTAAGTGGGTTGTGGGGGCGGCCTTCCCAAAGTTAAAAAGGATAAAAAAATAAAAAATAAAAATTGATCTTTCGAAAAACAAAGTCGATTATCTAGATTGGACTTGCACAAGAGAATCTGTGTAAACTAAATTCTACCCAAAGTGTGTTGGATAAAAATAAGAATAAAAAGAGAAAGACCTTTCTTTTTTTTTGGTCAGAGAAACACCTTTATGAAAGTCCCACTTTTGTTTGGAAGTGGCTTTTCATTGCGTTGCATGCCCCCCTTTGAATGCAACGCAAGTAATCCTCACGTCCAAGGAAATATTCTCCACCTTTTCACCTAGTGGTGGTACCAAAGGATATTCGATTTCATCTAAATACTAACATACTAAAACAATTTTTAGCATGCACATCGAATTTTTCCTTTTTAGAGGTTATTTAAACTTAAGGTATGACTACATGGTGTGTAGCGACTCCGAGAAGACCAAAGGGCCCTTAGGTTTAGAGAATATTCACTCAACAAATTAAAGCACATATTCAAAAACTCTCTCCTCTCGACCCATCTTGCCCACTCAGCCACCCCTGTTGCTCACTAGATCGTTACCCATCACCCCTTTGTGTCCTCGCCACCGTTGACTACACCATCTCACCCTCTCCGCCTCTACGACAAATAGGGGCTAGCTTCGCTCAACAGTGATCGCTATGTAAATCCCTTGTGAATCAAAGACCATGGCCTTCGCCACAGCAATGCCTAAGCAAAGAAAAAGGGCGTGTGACAAGGATGAGATATGGAGGGCGAGAAGGGTCGCGCATGGGGTGGTTGTGGTGATCCTAACGGCGACACAACACACGGTGGGGCCGCGCGGCTTGGCGACAACGACGGGACACCGATGTTGGTGGTGACTTTGTGCAGGGGTTACCAAGCTATGATTGTGCTTGTGCTTGTGTGGGAGGAGAAGGGCAAAAATGTAAAGGAAGATAAGAGAAAAGGGAAGGGAAAAAAAAGGAGAAAATAGACACGAGCCGTCCATATTTCTTGATGCCGACATGTCAATTTCTCTAGAGAGAAAATTTACATTGTAAATGTATCATATAAGTTTAGAAGATCTCAATCCGTAAGTAAATTTTCGTTTTTTTTTTCCTACTTGTAAAAGATACCTCTTGAAAAGCCCATGATTTAATGGGTCAATAAATATCCAAATGTTATTGGTGATTATTTTTTTCCTTGCAGGGATGAGAGGACAAACAGTGATGTATGGGCAAACAGAAGTACATAAAACAAAACCCGTAACTCAGACAAAATCTATATAAAGTGAAAAAAAAAAAAAAAAAAAAAAGGGGATAAAAGAACAGGTTTTTTCTAGCTATAGGAGGAAGAGTAATTTTTTTTTTTTTTTTTTTTTTCGATCCTACACTAATCCTACTCTAACACTCACTCTCGACTTTTTGCCCCGCCTCCTTGCATGGCGTGGGAGTCGAAACCCACTCCCGAAATGAAATCTTCCCCACCCCCAATCTCCCCTGAGAAGGTGGGGATTTGAACCCCCAACCTCCCCCTTCCAAGATGGAAGGGTGGCCACTAAGGCGGACCCCCAGTGGTTGAGGAAGAGCAGTTAGAGTGGGGAACTAATGCAAGTGGACTTTGATTTTTTCCCTTGTATTAATATTTTCTTATTGATCTTATTCCCTTTTAATAGATTCTCTACCATTATTCAAGGTATCTTACATTAACATTTTTTTTTTCATTTTATCATCACTTTTATTTTTTATTTTAATTGTTTTAATTTAAATTTCCGAGACACAAGTAAATTCTGCCATATAAAAACATGATTTTTACACATATCTCATCAATCTATAATTTATATCCTTTCATTTTGTCAGCATTTCTTTATTGTCACTTAGAATTTAATTTCCTTGAATATTTCTTAAAATCTCTCTTATTTTCATTATGTATCTACATTGTATATGCAAATCATACAAATACCAAAATGTGGTATCAATGCTTATTTAGGGAAAATTGTCCAAAAAATCCCGAACATATTGCACTTTTGCTAATTCAATCATAAACCATTTAATTTTGCCAATTCCGTTCTAAACGTTTTTCATTTCCTGCCAATTGATTCCATCTAGTCAATTTTGGTTGAAAATTACTGACATAGAATGCCGGTGCTAATGTTGCACTTTTTTTTAATAATATTTTGGTTTTTTCTTCTTCTTTTTTAACTTTTCTTTTGGGGTTTTTGGACTAATGGCTAGTGACCCTTGCTAGCCATAGGTGAGAGCCAACCAACCCTCACCGGCTCTAAGCGAGGGCTACCAAGCCCTCACCTGGCCAAATCTAGCAAGGGCGTCATAGCCCTCGCCGTTTCTGGGTGAGGGCTCATGCACCCTTGCTTTCACTAGTGAGGGCATTGCAACCCTCACCAAACAGCTAGCGAGGGGCATGATGCCCTTACCCAGAGCTAGTGAGGGTCAGCTGGCCCTCTCCTATGGCTGGTGAGGGTTGTTGGCCCTCGCCTATGGTCGACGAGAGGTGGCCGACAGCCCTTGCCAACCCTAGTTCAAAAATCCAAAAAAAGTAATAAAAATAAAAAATCATTTAAAAATTCAAAATATTATTTAAAAAGTACAACGTCGGTGCTAGCCATGCACTTTAGTAATTTACAACCAAAATTCACCGGATGGACTCAATTGGTAATAAATAAAAAGCTTTATAACCGAATTGACATGAAGTAAAAATGTTTAAAACTCACTTGGCAAAATTGAAAAGTTTAGGACTGAATTGGCAAAATAATAATAGGTTTAGGACTTTCTAGATGATTTTCCCTACTTATTTAAGTAGTGAGTCAAACAAGATTCTCCCAATTATCTGGAATTTAATATAAATAAATTAGTAACTTGCTAGAAGTTAACTGATTTGAGGACTAACAAACTTACCTCATCGACGTCATATATAATTAACCATAATTATGCAACAAAGAAAATTTATTAATGAGTGTCTCATTTTATTCACTATCTATACTATATGAAAGCGTAGAGTTCTTGAAAACATATCATGACAACGAGAAAAATTTCGAAAGAAGTAAATATATTCAGTGAATGATAATAATAAGATTTCCTAGAAATCACAAATAAAAGTTCTCTTTTTCTTAAGCAATCGTTTCAAACGCCTACATGATTGCTCAAGACTCGCTAGGATAGGAGGCAAAATAGAATAGAAAATTGGTAATGATGATGAATGGCGATTCTACTCCGCTATGATTTTTCCTTTGCTCTGCTATTCATTTTACGAACAAAGTAAATATTGTGCCCTTCTAATCTTTCATTCTTAAATCGAAATACAACAGATTTTAGCCATTTAATGGATCTCAAACTGCACGATTTTGATTTTTTATTTCTTGATCCAATGTTAAAAAGTTCAGGAGACACAGCGTCACTCGAAGATCATAGTCTCGACTCACGTAAAGCGTTGGAGAGAGAGAGAGAGAGAGAGGGCATTTTTGCATGTCATTAAACCCTAATATATTCCCCTTCTTTTCCTAATTTATTTTCCCCTAGATTGGTGATTCCAATTCGCCTTCATCCCCGCACAACAGCCTCATCATCTTCTTTCCTTACGATTTCCTTCGCTGGGACGGCTGCATCGGCTTTGAGTTTCTCCTTCATTCAAGGATCAAGTCCTCTCTGGTGTAGTCTCCTAGTTTTAGGCGAAGCGCGTAATCGGATAGGTGAACTTTTACTTTCAGAATTAAATCTTCTAATTTACTTGATTTGGCGATTGAGCCTCTTGTCGGCAACATCAATTATATAGATGACGCAATAGGTGATGTCATGTATTTTATTGGCAACATAGAATAAACAAGATCAGGCGAGATTATGTACCTACACCACACGAAGAGAGCCAAGACCATCTCCGACATGATCTCTAGCAAGGGCTCAGCGGCCCTGGCTGAGCCAGCGAAGCGCTGAAACCATCGGTGACTAGAGCTAGGGGTCATAGGCCCCATGTCAGCGTCTCGTTAACTGCATGATACATTCCCGTCATGTCGGCTCTATAGTAATGTTTTGACTCGATCGGAAAAACCTAAGGGGTTTGATTGCATAACAAAACGTTCGAAAAGTACGAAAGTTGTGGATCAAAACTAACTTTCTTTTGGAATTGATCATTTCAAAACCTACCACTTTTCCACATAGGATCCCTATTTTCCCCTGAACGTATGCATGCGTGATCATAATTAGTTTCTACCGCCGAAGGGCACTTTGCATTATATACTAATTATGGGGAAGTGTCAAACTTCAGAGATAAAATAAAATAAGATTTATATAGCTTGATAGTTATATGTTATATCTTTTACACTAAAAAGTGTACAGATCGCTAAAATAAAGAAAGCAACGCATAGATCTCTAAATACGGATTTAGGTGCGGTTTTGTGATAAAAATCAACCTAGTGCTGCAACATGAAAAGAGTGTACGTAGAGAATAATTAATAATGCACATTAATAAAGTGGTACAATGTATGACTGTAGTCTAAAATCATGATCACGGACCTCCTATTGCTAGGTTTCCGTAAACGATGCCACCTAATCTGGCATTATATATGCATCATCTACAATGCAACCATGATTTCAATCAATCATAACCTACTCATATACCCTCTCTTCGGAGCCACCGAGCCAAAACTATGAATATTCTTTTGAATGAACACTTGATAAGCGGGAGATTTTTTGGGAAGCTTAAGTTGTTTAGTTTGCTCTTTTTGCATAGTACTAAGCATGAACATATTTTAATTGGGGAGGCAAATGATGTCCGAAAAAATTTGAACTTAAGACTTAGAATGATACTATATGAGATTTTATGGGATCATCGTGACAAATTAAAGAAATCTTACAATTTTCAGTGCACTGATTGTTCTCGTATTATTTAATATAATTAGTACCTTACATATTGAATTATTTTAAATAAAATATTGAGCAAGAGTCCGAGACATCGGTTAACAAAACTCTTTTTTTTAATATAATCTTAAGCACATGTCTAATCTTGGTTTCAGTGCGTCATCCCCGAAATCGAGCGCACAACAGCTAAAACTATTGTTAGTGAGCATCATCATTTGGTGGTACATCCTATTTGTTAAGTTGTCTTACTACTGCTTTACCGAGACAACAACAGTTATCTTTGGTAACTTTCGTTTGCCTAATTAACTTAGGCACGTCAAGTTCCAAAATGCATGATTAAATTTTAGGGTTGTGCTCCCCGATGCATTGTTCCCATCCTGGAAAGCGCTTACTTACTTGTCTTTAGTCTTAGTAGTCAATAGCATAGCTTATTAGCTTAATTTCGAAAAACCGGCACCATCAGTGCCGTGATTTTTATATGGTTTCATTTTAATATCATATTTTTTCAATTGATCATGTAAGTGTCGTTACTTTGAAAAAATGTTTACTTGAGTTGCTCCAATGACATTTCTCCGAGAACGAATGCTACCCAATAAAATATAATAATGGCATGTCCAATGTGGCTTTAAAGAGATTCAGATTTAGAGTGGAAAAACGACCAAATGACACAGCAGGCCAACCCTAAACAACGACATAAGAAGATGAATTAATGGTGGTTTAGTAGTTACATTATTCACTCCATCTCATTCTCTCTTGCTACAAGTGAGGAATCTCGCAAGTGGGAAAATTTGAGTGATTTGTCGAGACGATTGTGAGTTGCTTCTTTTGTTTCTATTCTTCATTGCAAAATTCAAAAGCAAGTTCTCATTGACCTACATTTTTTATTTTAAAATGAAAATGGGGTCTAGGGTTTTTTATTGAAATCTAATTTAGCCCTAAATCATCAATTTGGTAAGGAAAAGGCTTAAACGACATGGTTCTACATGCTTTTAATGACATAATTTTTCAAAAGGTTACTTGTCTTAGTGATGTTTCCACTTGAGTACGCTTAACTTGGAGTTCGAAAACTAAGTGGTGCCATTACATTAAAAGGAATTTTTTACATAATTATATCCCAAGAACACTTTCTCCCTATTCAATATATAATTCAGTTCAATCCTGCTCATTTCGCCATCCTAAAAGCTTCTTAGGAGTTGTTCCTTGTCCAAACTCTCTATCCCCAAAGATCACTCTCCATCCTTATCGGACCGGGTCATTACAATGATTTGCTAAAGATACATCGGTGGGGGTGGACGCAAACAGGCTAATGATAGAAGGTATTTGTGCTGCCAATGATGATGGTCGATGCAATAGCTTCCAAGTGTGACAATGGAGAATAATGGGGTAGGGGGAAGGAGAGAGGTGGATGGATTAGATTTTGGCGAATAATCTGTTGATGTGACTTAAGCTAGACAAATCAATTACTTAAGGAAAAATGACACAAATGATTCTTAAAATTTTAATTTAATGTGTAATGTTCTCCTTAAACTTTTAATTTATTCAATGTGGTCGATTGTTCCTTGTAGTTCATAACTTTTTTATATATATTTAATTCGGTCCATAGACTAGATAATTCATAGACTATATTGAATACAAGGAATATACTAAACATATAATTTTCTTTTAGCTAACTGTGCCCAGAAGAATTACATACATTTTGTGTCGACGATATTGACTCAACACTAGCCCGTTAATTCTGACGTATTATACTGGTCAATTTCATATCCGGCGGATATGATGCACGAACAAGATTAGCCCCTACCTAAGTTTACTAATTTCGTGCCGTGTTGTCGTCCCTTGCCGGATTGAGTATGAACATTTCAACATTCGTTCGGGTTAGAGAGAGAAAGAGGAGAGAGAGATCAGTCCCGCATGCAGACGATATTGTCTTATTTCCAGGCCCTCATTGTTCTCGAGAGACCCGGGGCCATAAAATTCCACACCTTTCCTTTTTTTTTTTCTCTCTCTCTCTCTCCCTTTCCCCTCTTTCTCTTAATTAATCAGTTTCCACTTTTCTCATTAAAAAATGAAATTAAAAAAAAAAAAAGATTCTCTTTTAAAAAAAAAAAAAAAAAAAGTTTTATCATGTTTGCATGGGACGTGCGTGGTGCTGTTCGGTTTGTGGAGCCCGCCTCCCTGACTGCGCGTGCAAAGCCGGAGTTCATGGGGGGCTCTCCTCGTGGGCTCCACCACCCTCTCTCTCTCCCTCCCCTCCCCTCCCCTTTCGCCTATCTAACTCGCGCGTATTCTTTCTCTCTCTACCCGCGCATTCCGTAGATAGGATTAGCGTATGTACTCGTACATGCGATGTACATCTACGTCGTGACACGGGGACATACGCACAAGTAGGAACGGCGCGAGGAATTCGACCAACGGGGAGACCACACGAGCCATATAAATCGAGTCAAAATCGGGCTCCAATAATACCATATAGACGTGAGGTAAGTAGAGGGAGGTGCTTACTGGTGTTGCGTTCGACGTATATCTTTAATGGAATAGGAATTCATTTTTCCAAAGTCTTAACACGCGTCAATTTTGATCGGGGAAAAACATCTCCCGTTGACCGATTCAATCTCTAAGTGCCCAAGCACGCAAAAAGATTGGAAAACACGCCCTTAAGATGTGACGCGCCTTTGCAAAACTTAACTCGATGGGTGGTACCACGTTAATTGATTCCCGTGACTTTCGTCTCGTCCTTCGTTACCGCGCCCATAATCACCGCATGCTTTTCGACTCACTCGCCCATCCACCTTCTTGATTGGTGTACCCCCACACGCCACACGTTACGATTTTAAGAGTCAATTAGCACGTAATGTAAAATCATATTCTAATCACGTCATCATAATCCTAACAAGATCAAATTTTGTTTCCCTTGTGATGCTGCTTTCAATATATAATATACATATATATATATATATATATATATATATATATTATATGTATAGGTCATAGATGATCGATGGAGAGCGGGTCCCCCGGGTGTTTTTTTTTTTTTTTTTTTTTTGGGCCGTTTTGTCAAACCGTGGAATGATAGTTCATGGACGTCGTGGATTGGAATGAGAGCTCTTTGGCTTTTCCCTTTTTAAGTGCGAAGATATTAAGAAAGAAGAGGAAGAAAGAACATCATGGGGAAGGTCGAAAGAAAGAGAGAGAGAGAGAGAGAGAGAGAGAGAGAGGGAGAGGGGTTTTGTCATGGTTGAGTCACGTCGACGTTTGATTTGTCATGTGATGTGAGAAAAGGCGAACCCGAGCTTTTCCAACAGCAGCAGCAAGCAAGCAGCTCGAGAAAAAGCAATTATGGAATTTGCAAATTGGCCCCCATCTTTTCTCTTCCCCTCTATTTGTCTCCTCTACCTTTTTTCGTTATTCTATAGTTTTTTTATGGCATGCATCTTGGGGTGTGTGGTGGGTCAACTTTGAGGTCAGGGAGTCGGCCATGTGTGAGCATTTTAGAGAGACGGGGGGAGAAAGGATCCCAGGACATGTCTGTCCATTTCGACTCTCAATAATTAAAGTCGTGTCGTAAATAAATACAACAAAATGTATAGATTATGCTGGTTTATGGAAATTGGTCTGCGATATCGATATGATATGTCGTGAGTAGACCTTCGAGAAAGGCCGGCCCACGTTCCGAGTTGGAGACATTTGTCACGTTGATTCTCATTGCATCTCCTTGGTCCGTGGGTAAACGAATGATAGGTGGGCGTGATTGTCAAAAGAGAGACAGGTTCACGCGGCCGTAGCGATGGCGACAACGGGCAACCGCAGTAACCACCGTCCTGCCATCAATCGCTTTGAAAACTAGGAAGGTGTACGGATCATCGGGTGGCTGGCCGGACGGTTCGATGGCCAATTTGATAGGCGACAAGAAGTAAAATATTGGTAGCGATGGTCCAGAACTCAGAACGCGGGCATACGACTGAAAAGGAGATACCGAAATCGATATACCAGAGTGGTTTGCAAAGTCGGCCGATCAAGTCCAATTTGAGTAAGTTTTGTGTACCAATCGAGCCTCGGTATAATATCCAAAAAGGGCGAAAAAGAAAAAGGATGGAAGACACGGCCATGTTAGTGATTTCCGATGATGATCTAATCCTTTCGAGCGATTCTGTGTAACTGTCCGGCGATGAAAGACTTGGGCTTGAAACACCGTCCTCGTATCAAGCTTGAAGGAATGCATGCTTGAGTGCAATGAAAGCTTGAGCTGGTACTTAGGCATGCATGTTATGCATAAACGATGCCCGCGTTCGTACCGTGTTGAGTTACAACGGACCATCGATCGCTCGTCGCTCGTTTAATCTAATAGCCTTGCTCACCCAAAGAGAAGAAGAAAAAAATCAAATAAGAGGCCAGGAGAGTTTGGATCCATGGACCGTGAAGCGTGAGGCCCAATAAGAGACAGAGGCCCATGCCCTTTGAAATATCAAAGCCCGCAATATGAAGAAGAGCCTCCTGCAAACATCCAGAGTTTACATAATCCAATTTGAACAAGAATTTTCACGCTTTCGGCCAACCTCTGCGCTGCATTGATATTTTACATGATACAATGCTGTATCGTGTCTTTACAATGCATTGCGCTTTCTTATGACGTTCGTAAAAGAAGAAAGCAGAAGACGGTTTACAACGTTAGGACGAAGTGTCGTAGAGTTAGTAATACAGCAAGCCAAATATCACTCTAATCATGTCACAATAGATGAACGTTGCCCCTGGTGTAGCTGAGAATCAATGCCATTTCAGCTGAATGGTTGCTGGAATGATTTTCATCTAATTCGTTGGAAAACATACAAGAACATCAATTATCCAGACTTTATATAACTGAGTAATCTCTTAGAAGCAACAATGACCGCAGATGCATCTTATCATCCCCATAATAGTTTGCATACCTCTCATGATTCTGCAGAACCACCGATATCTCATGCGTGAAAGTGTGAACACGCTCAGATAAAGTTGACCTGCTAGATGCGGAAACTTTGAAATTACCTGACTCATCATGTGATCAGATGATGCTCAAGAATAAAGTGACCTTCCAGATTCACAGGAGCCGGATTCTGTACATATAAAACTCCATCAAAATGAGAATGTTTGACCGAGTGATGGCTAGCAACCTGAAATAATGAATACCAATTACATTATGAATCATGACAAATCAATAATTTCTAGGAAAATGGACATGATAAGAAAACCGAGCTTTCGAAAAACCAGACCTGAAGAATCAACTCTGATACTGTAATATATGAGTTTGCATAAAAGCAGAAGCATCCATTAGATCGTTTGATTCTGGCCAATACACTCATTACCAGTAATGAGGGACATGTAGAAAAAGTGAATAGATGTGCCGTCCCAGGACGATAAGGCTAAATGTATATTATCAGTAGGAGAAATCCATGTTGAGTTGATTGGAAAGAGCGGACAAGGTCAAGGTGCTGTCGAAACTCTAGAAGACATTGCTAGTAAGTCAGTTGTCATTAAAGCATAATCCTACCAACGGGCAACAAGTCAAATGCCATGCTCTTCTGCTGAAATATTGCTTTCATGAAGCTGTACTAGTCATTGGAGATATTGGCACACCTCGGAAAATGAGTGTGAACATTTTGAGGAGAAAGGCCAAAAAAAGCTCCAGCCACTAGAAATGAATTAGAAGATAAAATGTAACTCAAGGAAAATGAATTTTCATTTGGAAACAGTTAATAATGTTGTTTTGGCCTTGGAAAATGACTATTCACAGGAACAACCTTTCTTGAACAAAAAAGCATAATATTGCCATGTATGTCTCAATTGCATGCCAAATATACAAATCCAATGAAGAGTGAATTGATTCCTATCCAGCAAATGTCCTTTCATGAAGATAAACATCATTAACTTTCCATTTGCTCACACTAAAGGAGCAAAAGTCAGTCAAGGTAGGGAGCCCTTCTTCTTCTTTTTTATATGATGAGGAGGCTTGGTTAAGATAGAAAACCCCCGATCATGAAATATGCTGCTAACCTCATTGACCAAATAACAACATTCTTAAACACGGGTGGGTGACCAAAACTTAAGATTGTTTGCGCTCAGTGATGTCGCTCCCCTCTGTCTCTGCCTCATCGCACATCTCCTTGCTCTGAACAGCTCCCCATGGACGTCCTGGAGCAGCTTTGTCCCCCCTCCCTCTCCTTGCAACCTTCGTGCAGGTGATTCGCGACCATGGCGCTAATTGCTTGCATGGTGGAGGTTGCCTAAGCCTAGCAACATCCAAGTCTGAAGGTGCAACCTCATATCCACCTCTAACAGTGTGCACATGAGAGAGAGAGAGAGAGAGATGGGACAGCAGCAGTGGGGGGGCGTGGAGCACAACCAACCAGGTTTAATTAAAATCAGAGGGTGATGAAATTTGAAAGGATATCAAAATGCTAAAGTCACAATCACAAGGTTAGTATCATTAGATGACGCACATACATAACAACGCCTATCATCATCTATTGCATAGTTTACCCTTATGTGATTGTATACCAGTAAATAGAAGATTATGTACTTGAGCTTGCATAGAGTAGATAAAGATTCTACATATCTATAATGTCTTTCACAAAATCAGAGATATATACATGAGTACTTATACCTATGTGTATGTTTTCAAACTACAAAGACCATTGTCATTGTAAATCATACCCGTGTTTCAAATGCTTCTCACACTTGGATTAAATGCAACATCTGCTAGACAAGAATGATCTCCTGTCCGATTAACATGCATTAACATATAAGACGATGTTTTGTCCGTTCAAAGGTGCCTTTCTCTGTGAATGATAAAGGAAGGTTCGGTATTGCTTGAACTATGATAGACCAATGAAATACTTTACTCTTGCTGATTCTGTGTATTTAAGTATTGTGGAAATTACTCTGGCCTTTGTATCATCTGAGCTGAAAGGGCCTAAAATGAGATTGTCATCAGTGGTACATAGATTTATTTAATATGATGAGTTAACACAAGGAAGAAAGGCAAGGCAGTGCAAAGACAAATTAATAATTGCAATTCTTGCAGGGCATGTACGGAAATGCATTTCCCTTGAGCAAGGTTGGGCAAGGAGAAACCATGAATAAGCCACAATAGCCCCAACCCCACTAAAGGCTCATGAACTGCTTTACTTAAAACACATCCATTATTATCTACAATGGTCATGCTACTTAGCAAAAAATTATATTTAAGATGACTGACTATATCTAAGTAGGTAGACAAATATGCTAGAAAGTACCTGCAATATTGCACCCATTAAAATGCTGTCTAGCATTCAGACCAGCCCCAGCATTCTGCACTCCACACTGAATGGTGGGAATGACTGAATTAGTCACGACATTGGCACATAATTCCCTTCAATAATACATTTAATGATGAACCTACCAGCAGTTGATGTCATGCGCTGGGATTTGACATGGTGTCTATAAAATAAATCTCTTCAATAAGTGAGACAGCTGTAGAAATCAACCCTCAGTCTTTGGGCAAAATTGGGCTCTGCCTTTTTTTCTCTTTTCTTGCTCATGAAATGCAAATTGAAATTCGAGGTACCAGATTGTTGTATTCAACTGATGTTGAAATTTCATTGTCAACTCATGGTGAAACAGCTCATACTTCTTAAGAAGTCCTAAAATTACTCCTCCAGAATCCTAGGGTCTGGACAGGAGATAGGTGATGATCCTGTTCAACTTTGTCTCAAGTTTAAGCCCATAAAAGAAACCTGATCCAAGTAAGAATTCCAAATCCAAATAGGACCTGTGGTTTGACATCCGACACTCGGACTGAACCATGTAGATCTCTAGTGTCCTTATTGGTTCTCGTTGATTTCTCTCATTATTTCTTCTTCTCGCACGACTTGAATTGCAAGATCCATTAGTCTCTGTGTTAATTTCACAATAGATCCTATGCCGAATTTCAAATTCCCAATCACCAATAATCAGCACAAGAACATGCCCCATTGTGAAAATGATGGAAGCGGTTGATATCTCTGATGATGATTTCTCGCGGCACAACCTTTGATATCAGCTTTATTGCAGCATGGCAGTCCACGCATATTCGAAGGTTTTTCATAATACGTATAGGGTTTCCGTAGGGCATTTTGATAAGTGCAAATGCTAAAGCTAATCTTTCACTGTGTAACCACAGCAAGCGCTCCTTTTCTTCATCTTCAACAGCAAGTAATATAGCACTACAATTAGGAACAAACCCTTCCTTTCTGGCTTTCATGTTCAACCACTCCAACATCCCACTGATCAGCTTCATATCAGGATGTGAAGTATCCCCAACAGTGAAGTAATGGCCTGTTCCCTGATATTCAAACCAACTTAACCCTGGTTCCTTTTTGATGCCTTGTCGCTTCATTTTTTTCCTCACAGCAGCAACATTCTCCCACCTCCTTTCATTTGCATATATGTTGGACAACAGAACATAGGCTGCTTCATCTTGAGGTTCCATCTCAAGCACACGCTCTGCTGAAAGTTTTCCCAGCTCAACATTATGATGGATAACACAAGCACCAAGCAAAGCCCGCCACACCATGACACTAGGTTCAAATGGCATCTCCTGAATCAGTTTCATAGCCTTATCGAGATAGCCTAGTCTTCCCCAAAGCCAAACCATACATGTGTAATGCTCTACACAAGGTTCAATGCCATAGTCATGCACCATAGAATGAAAATACCATTGACCTTTATCCATTAGTCCAGAATTGCTACATGCTGATAAGACGCCAACAAAAGTTAACTTATTTGGTCGAGATTTGCTGGCATTCATCATCTCAAATATGTTTAGAGCCTCTCCACCAAGACCATGCATAGAATATGCTGAGATCATAGCATTCCACGAAACTTCATCTCGTGCGTGCATCCGATCAAACACTAGTCGAGCTTCTTTGATGGCCCCACATTTGGCATACATATCTATCAAAGAATTACCAACTACAGTGTCCTTGTCATAAGTAGTTTTGATGGTCAGAGAATGGATCTGGTTTCCTGGTTCCAGAGATGCTAAGCCAGCACAAGCACGAAGAGCACTAGAATATGTCACTTCAGTTGCCGTCAGTTGATGATCAAGCATATTTGAGAACAAATTCAATGCCTTCTGCCCCTCACCTATTTGTGCAAAGCCAACAATCAGAGTGTTATAAGTCACATCATTTGTAGCTTGTGATTCCTCAAATATTTTAACCGAAATGTCAATCCTTCCACTCTTAGAATAGACATCCATTAGAGCATTTGAGACAAACACATCCGAGTCAAGACCAACCTTGAGGACATTACAGTGCACTTGCTCGCCCAATTGTAAGGACTCCATAGTGGCACATGCTTGCAACAAACTTGCAAATGTAAACTGATTGGGGAGGACAAAAGCTCGCCTCATCTGACAGAAAAGCTCCACCGCTTTTCTACTTTCGCTAATCTGAGCATACCGCCCAATCATAAAGCTCCAAGGAACCACATCTTTCTTAGGGATCTCTTCAAAGACCCTCCGAGCACCCTCCATGTCAGCCAAGCCACTATACAATTCCAGCAATCCCACACCTACATGTACATCCAGCTCATAATGCGTTTTCAGCGTGCATCCATGAACGCTTCTCCCCAAGTGTATAGTCCCCATACCAAGACAAGCCTTCAAAACACTGACAAAGGTATAGTTATTTGGCTTAAATCCAACAATTCTCATTTGAGAGAAGAGCCCCATGGCCTCTTCGAAGCATCCATTCTCAGCACAGCAGGAAATTATCCCAGTCCAGGAAACCATGTCCTTGAAAACAATCCCACCAAAAACATCCTTGGCGCAGGAAACAGAGCCACCCACAGAGTAAGCATCTATCAAAGCTGTCCCAACAAAAGCGTTCGTATCATGGCCCAACTTACATATGCAGGCATGAACAGCCCCAGCCATGTCTGCCCTCTCCACACTCACAAGCAATTTCAAGAAAGTAGTAAAAGCAAACGGGTTCAGCTCGTGCCCCTCCCTGTGCAACCTACCGCAAAGCTCGACAGCCTCGCCAAACCGGAGGCCCTGCGCTAAGCCCTGGATCAACGTCACGAACGATATGGTATTCCTCTCGGGCAATCCGTCGAACAGTGTGCGCGCATCCCCCAAGAGCTCGGACTTCACGTACGCATTGAGAAGGATGTTGGAAGCAAACAAGTCCAGGCAAGCGCCCCTCTTGATGACGTCGCAGTGGAGAGACCTGGCCAAGATGGGGTCGCCGCTGTGGATGCAGGCTTGGAGCATACTGGCGTAGGAATGCGAGTCGAAGCCCGGAGGTGGAAGAAGCTCCGAGCCGTTTCGACATTGGTCGGGCAGACGGGCGGCTTGGGCCGAGAACCCACATGCTGACGGTTGAAGGAAACTACTGCGTCCACGACCGTCGCATGGTCTCGCAACGCTTGCACATTGCAACGCTCTCCTGCTCGAGAATCTGATCATGCGACCGTGTTCCTCTGCTCAGGGAAAGAACCCAGTCCCGCACGCCAGGTGTTTGATGTTTTGGTTCACGTCGCCTCTTTTCCGCACGTATTTCGGCCTTGGACTTTATATTATAGGACACGATCTATTTGTCGATTCACATACATTATTACGTAATATCCACTATTCGTGTCCTTATGAGTGCCACTTGTACTTCTTGCAATATTACAATAATATCGATTACATACAAAATTTCCGCATGCCATATAATCACAATGATTAGGAGTTTTTAACTATTATCGGATCTCTATATTTTTATAAAACATATACTATGAACTAAAAATCTAGTATCTATTCCAAAGAGATCATACGAAATGGGATACAATTTAGCAGATTATACTAAGATACATGTCCCGATTTTGTACAAATGTAAAAATTTACGTCTATGCGATGGATTGGTATATTGCTAGTAATCGTATTATTACAAAGTTGAGGATGTTACAGTGCACTTGCTCACCCTCTAAATGGTTTTAATACTCCCTAATTTATTGAGTTGATAAGGGCAACCTCAAGAGAACTAATTAACCAAAATAACAAATGGAAAGAATGAAAGTTGCTATTTATTGAAAATACAAGAGCCACACATCGTCATGAAAATACAATATTTCCTCTTACTGATAAAAAAAAATATTTTTTAATCTACCACCTTATATTACTTTCATTTTTATACAGACTTCATTTTCCTCTCTTCTACTTACTAATGTGCTCAGGCTAATTTCTATAGAGGATTTCTTTTTGTAATGAGTATGAACTTTATCGGTAATCTTTGCTAATTAACATATCATAACCAAAGAATTTCCCTTAAACTATTAGAACTAAAGAACTGCATATTGCAAATGAGTTATTAGAATTTGCATTATAGAGCAATGTACATAAGTATACTTTATTAATAATTTATAAATAAGCATCCACTCGTTAAATTTATTAAAATATTTGAATCTTAATTGATTCTAGTAAAAAGGTAACAAATCTGCAGACTTCTCCAATTTGAATACAACAGGAAAAAAAAAAAGTGAAAAAAAACAGTAGTTTAGGAAAGATTGATAAAATTTATCGATTGATTTATCAACATTTCTTGAATAACAAACTTCTAAAATATATATATAATATAAAATAATATTTGGATTCTAATATAAGAAAAATAATTAAAATAACAAAAAAATAATGGACAAATTCCATTTTTATTTATAAATCTGAATTTCTTTATATATATATATATATATATTTATTTATTTATTTATTTATTTATTTATTTATTAAATATTTTAAGTATATTAGTACAGTTTGTCTTTATTAAATTTTATATTAAGGAATGATGGTGAGATTAAAAAGAGAGGGAAAAAAAAGGTAAATAAAAATGAAGTAGAAGAATCTTGATTTTTAATGAACAAACTCCAACTTGAAACAAATCTTTCTAATTTACTCTGTCTCTTTCTTCTCCGTATTTTTTGTTCATGTTAAAGCTTCACGACTCCTCCACAATTCGTCGTTCATGTCAAAGCTCCACAAAAACTACTAGAGAGTCAAAATTTCTTCTCCTCTGTACTCTCTAGTTCACGTCAAAAGTCAGAGTTGAAATTCATATTTTCCCTAACTATTTGATTCATGTTGAAATTCACAAAAGTGGCAAGAGAGTCAAAGTAGTATATTTTTCGAAATCACGACCATGAATAATCATGTTTTCTCTTTTTTACTAGATTTGACGTTCACTAGTTGATTTACATTGTAGATGTTACTTAAGCCCCTTTACAATTCTTGTCATTTTTGAACATGTAGCTCTAGAATGTTATTATAAGTTCTTTTTATACTTAAGATGTAAATCGTACAATAATTATGAATTCATTAATGGAGTTTATATATGTTTGTGGATTTGTGGTTTCGTTAGCAATGAATCATGAGACATTCTTATCATCTCTATTTGTTTATATACATTTATATGTCTTTGATACCAAACAATGGATATGATATGATATGAAAGTATTCGATTATATTACTAAAAATCACCAAACAATGGATACAATATAATAAAATCTATAAATTTCTTATCATATCCAATCATATCCTAGCTAAAAAACCAATCAACCAAACGCAGCCTAAAAGTATAATTTTCCTCCTTCGTCAACGTTACCATCAATGTTGACTTTTTCTTTTTTGATCAAAAAAGCCTATACGTGAAATTATCTCTCGGTTTGTAGAGTTCTCTCTACCTTTGTGGTAGTTTCTTTTCACATAAACCCTCTTTGTCCCCTTTTGCTGCTTTCAACTTCCTGAACAATCCTTACCTTCGATATCACTCTGTTTCTTTACGGCTACAGAATATGGCACCAACGTGGGTCTTTACAATCTATCCTCTTACATAGTCACACCCAAATTTCCTTCACTCCTATCGTTTTTCTACACTGCATCCCTTTCTTAATTTACAATTTCCTTCTCGTTGTTCGGTTGATGGTGATTTCTCTGCGCCTCTCACCCAATTGAACGCGTCTCTCTGTGATTTTCAACCCATGGCTTCTCGTGGACAGGTTTGCCCTAGCGAATCATCTTTATGCCCTGCATGTTCCAAATTGTCCTCCTTTTGCCCTGCCAATATGAATATCTCAGTAATTTGAGCAGAAGTCTTTATCTATCTTCAACGTCTAGGCCTCAATTTGGTTCGCCATACTCTGGTTTAGCATGTGAGGCAGTATGTATGGTCTTTCCTAAGGTTTAGAGAGTACCTGTTCCTTTTTATTTACTGCTATTAGAGGCGATGGCTTTGGCAGACAACTCAGCGTCTTCTCGATTGGCAGCTCTATGCAATAGTTTAGGTCGCCTCACCACAGAACAGATCATAGATGATTGGGATGAGCATCCCTCGCCTGAAAAATTAAAGGAGTGCAGATTATCCCTTGTGGGCAAAATACTTTCCAACCCATCCATCAATTTTCCAGCCTTTCAAAACACAATGAAAAAAGCCCGGCGGACTGATCTAGTTGATTTTTCACAACGAGAGGAAGGAATATACATTGCTACCTTTCATTCTGAAGCGAACAAACAAAGAATTCAGGAAGGCGGCCCATGGCTTTTCTCGGGCAATCTAGTTATCTTCAAGCCTTGGATTCCAAATACTTCTTTACATTGCTATGATTTCTCTACATGTGCCTTTTGAGTGCAAGTGTTTGGTCTCCCTTTAGAATGGTATTCAAAGCGGATGCTCCTCAGGGCAGTGCAACATGTTGGTCGAGTCCTAGAGGTTAAGGTCGACTCGAAGGATGGCACATCATCTAGAGCAGGCAGAGTCCGAGTTGAATTAGATTTAAAGGAACCACTCAAAACTGGACAGCTGATAAGGATAGCAGGCATACCTTTTTTGCTCAACTTTCGCTATGAACGACTATCCCATTTCTGCTATTCATGTGGAAAGCTGGGCCACTATGCCACCTACTGCAAAGACATACCATACACTGAGGATAAACATGAGGGCAGAGAGAAGATGGCCTATGGCCAGTGGCTTCGAGCCGAAGTAAAGGAGCATAGTCCATACTAGCATACCTTTTATGATATTCACGACTCATCAGCTCAATCAGAAGCTACCATTCCTGAAACTCCACATTCACAGCTACCGATGGTTCCTTTATTGCCCCCGCCACCAATGGTTACCGCCACTACCCCAATTCAGACCAGTTTCGCATCCACATATCCTATACTTGCAGTTGATCACCTTACTCGGCCACATCCAGCAGTGCAACCATCCACTACTTTTTTAACTCTTCAACCTGCAGACACAAAACTAAAAGGTATTCAGACCAAAACAATGGCATTTCCAGCGACAAAAAAGAGCAAGAATATAAGGTCAAAACCCACTTTGGGTTCTACCAAGAAACAACGACGCTACAGCCCCTATGAAGCAAAAGGTGTGACAATAGAGGACCATAACGATTCCGCTCTCATGGATACTCCCATATTGATTGTCGACGAAGTAGAAGTCCGGGCTTTGGTGGCTAGCCCTAGACAACCACTCGTATACAAATGAAAATCCTTGCCTGAAACTGTCAGGGTTTGGGCAATCCCCTGACAGTTCAGGCTCTTAAGGCTATAATGGCCAAAGATAAGCCCAACGCCGTTTTTTTAATGGAAACCAAGCAACCTGAAGTGAAGCTTCAACAAGTACAGCATAGGTTCAAGTTTCAACATGCTTATATTCTTAATCCAGTTGGTTTTGCTGGGGGTTTAGCGTTGTTCTAGAATGAGCCGGTTTTTTTTAAGGTACTCTCTTCTACTCCTAACTTGGTTCATACTAGAGTTTGTCAGGGGCAAAGAGGTCAACCAACTAGTATGACTTTTATTCACGCCCCTACAAATTATCAACAACGTCTGCTTTTGTGGGACGAGATAAGACAACTACACGCGAGCAACACCCTACCATGGATATGTGTGGGTGATTTTAATGAGATTCTTTATCCATGGGAAAAAATAGGGAAATGTCCTGCACACCAATCTCGGATGCTTTCTTTCATAGCTTTTATGAATGATTGTGAATTTACTAAGCTGGATAGTCATGGTTGTAAGTACACGTGGATGAATAATCGTGAGGGCGAGGAGCTTGTGAAAGAGAAATTAGATAGGGTGCTATGTACTATGGAATGTCGTCTTTTATTTCCAGGGGCAGGAGTGCATGCACTTCCGGCAATGAGCTCTGATCATAGCTCTCTTCTTATTTACACCTTGGCCAACTACCGCCGCAGCAAGAAACCCTTTCTTTTTTAAAGTTATTGGATAGAGGATGAGGAATGTCAAGAAGTCATCTCGCGTGCCTGGAATCTACATGGTCAGTTATATCCTAGTTTTCTCACTAAAGTGGACAGGGTGACCAGGGATTTGACGGTATGGAGTCGGAAAAAATTCTCTAATCGACGCACCAAGGTGCTTCATCTTCAAAATCAATTACAGAACCTGACAAATCAGCCACATCTACATTATGACAGGGTAGAGGCTTCTCAAATCAAAGAGGAAATCTCTCGAACTTGGGCGCAGGAAGAATAATATTGGGCGTCACGTTCCAAAATTCAATGGCCGAAAGGAGGTGATAAAAATTCACGGTTTTTTCATGCTACTACGATTCAACGCAAGCGACGCAACCAAATCACAATGCTGTAAACCGAGGATCAACAATGGGTTCGTGATATCCCTACTCTCCAAGATATGGCTACTACCTTCTTTTCACGTCTATATGCATCAGATGGCTATCGGAACTATGAACCTTTACTAACCCAATGTCACCAGGTGGTCACTAGTGAAATGAATGATCAGCTAACTGCCCCACTTACAATGGACAAGGTCAAGCAAGCTACTTTTCAAATGGGGTCAAATAAAGCCCCTAGTCCTGACGGTTTGAACGGATTATTCTATCAAAAAAACTGGGACATTGTCAAAGTTGATATGTTCCTATTAGTTCAAAATTTCTTGACATTAGGGGTATTACCTACAGATCTGAACAACACTATTATCACGCTGATTCCCAAAATACCTCAACCCGAGAAGCTTGAGCAATACCGCCCCATCAGCCTATGTAATTTTGCATACAATGTCATCTCAAAGGTACTTGCGAATTGTCTCAAGCCATACTTGCCTACTCTTATTTTTAAAGAACAATCAGCTTTTGTGCAAGGAAGACAAATCCAAGACAATATCCTCATTGTCCAAGAGGTTCTTCATCACTTCAGAACAAGAAAGCGAACGAGTCGATTCAATGCAATTTTAAAAACTGATATGACAAATGCATATGACAGAGTGGAATGGGATTTTCTTAGGGACTACTTCCTGAAAATGGGTTTTCATCCTACATGGGTGACCTGGATCATGCAATGTATTACTACAGTTGCTTTTAGTGTGAAATTCAATGGGGAATCATTACCTTACTTCTACCCATCTCGGGGCCTTTGCCAAGGGGATCCACTATCACCATACATTTTCATTCTGATGGCCAATATCCTCTCGAATCTCATTACACAAGCTGTAAGTATTGGACATCTAAAGAGTATTCGTTTGAATAGATGGTGCCCCACCCTATCCCACCTCTTTTTTGATGATGAAGCGATCTTTTTCTTGAACGCCACCATTTTTGAAAGCCAGAACTTGGCCAACATTCTAAATCTTTATTGCTTGGCAATTGGACAGCTTGTAAACCGCAATAAATCAGGTATGATTTTCATCAAACATTGTCCTCTCACTCTTCAGGCCAACATATCTCAAGAACTGAGGACTCCCATCATGCAACGTTATGGTAAATATCTGGGTATACCGTCAGAATGGGGTAGATCCAAGAAGGAAATGTAATCTTGGCTACTGGCTAGAGTTAATGCCAAACTAGAGGGCTAGAAGGAAAATTTTATCTCAAAAGGGGGTAAGGAAATTCTCATAAAGTCTATAGTCCAGGCTCTTCCACACTATGCCATGTCTATATTTAAATTGCCTCTTTCTCTTTGCAAATCTATTGAATAGCGAATTGCTCGTTTTTGGTGGAAAAATAATCAGAATAGAGTAGGCATACATTGGCTGAATGGGATCTTATGAAAACTCCAAAATAGCAAGGAGGTATGGGCTTTAGAGATCTAATCGCCTTTAATAAAGCGATGCTTGGCAAGCAGGCATGGCGATTATTACAACAACCTCAGTCATTATGGAGTACACTTTTTAAAGGCTTATATTATCACTCAACAGATTTCCTTTCAGCTAATCGAGGCGCAAGGCCGTCCTGGGGATGGCAAAGCATGCTATTGGGACAAGAAGCAATTCAACCTAATCTTCACTAGTCAGTTGGGAACGGTCAAAGATCAGGATCCGTGCTGATAGATGGTTACCCACGGGTATTCTATATGGACCTAAAGCTAGGGAAGGACCTCTTATGGTGGCAAATCTTATTGATCCCATCCACCGTAATTGGAATCTGTCTGTGCTTCAGCAATTCTTCGACAATCAGATAATTGAAGAGATACTGACCATACCAGTCAGACCTCTTTTAACAGAAGATAAACTCATTTGGTCGGCTAAGGCAGATGGCAACCACTCGATGCGCAACAACTACCTTTCTATCAGACAAACATGCGCCACTCTACAAAACAGTAACCCCTCTACCTCTACTTAGCATTCTTCAGCATTATGGAAAAGTATATGGATGATGCATACATAACCGAAAATCAAGCTTTTCCTATGGTCTGCTTGCCATAATGCCTTGGCATCCCGAGCAAACCTCTTTCATAGGCATATACTGACGGATCCTCAATGCAATCTCTGTCAGCAACATGTTCCAGAAACCACAGAGCATATCTTCCTACATTGCAATTGGACTTATACTATCTGGACAGACCCTCAGATCAACCTATACCCAACGACTCTAATAACTTATCGTTTTGATACCTGGATTACCGCACGGGTGACTGCTTCTCAGCATTCTCCACCTCTTCCCCTCGTGGCCAACATCCTATGGCAGATCTGGCGATCGAGGAACAACTTCCTATTTCGCAATCAGCCTCCGGATCCATCCATGGTTGTGCAGACAGCAATGGCTCACCTCAGCGCCTATCAGCTCCACTCGGCCCCCTCACGCTTTAGATCTCCTCTCGCCTCCACGGATCAATCTCATCTATGGCGCCCCCCTGCAAAAGGCACCCTCAAATGTAACATTGATGCTAGCTATCAGCCAGGAAGCGCTGAAGGACGAATCACTTGTATCTATAGAGACGATAAAGGGCGCCTTACTAACATCTACACGAACCGCGTCCAGGCACACTCAGCTTTTGAAGCAGAAATCCAAGCCCTAACGTCTGCTCTTCAACATCTGATCGATCGACGCCTCCACGAAGCTTCGCTTGAGATGGAAACTGACTGCTTGCTTTTGGTTGAAATCATCAAAGGACATCGAGCGCCTCCCTAGGAGCTGCGATCGCTGATCAACGAAGCAGCCGCTCTGCTCACTGCCTTCCCGAACCTGCAGCTGCAACACTGCTACCGAGCTGCTAACCTACCGGCTGACTGGGCTGCGAAGGCCCATACCTCTTTTTCGGCCCATGACAGCTTTACTTCACCCCCCCCCCCCCTTGCTTTACTTGATCTTGTCCTTGTTGATGCTTCCCTTTCCAGTTGTACTCTTAACTTATCTTAAATGCAAGTTTATTTTCAACCAAAAAAAAACGTTACCATCAATGAGTTCAAAGTGAGGGTTACTTTGAACCATCTAAATTTTAGAGTATGCAGGAACTTATTTAAGGGGTGGAAATAACCTGAACAAAAAACAAACACTAGTTAAATCATACTTGTCGAAAATTATCTCTTGCCTCCACATCTCAGGAAAGTGGCACAATAGAGCGTTAGTTCCGATATTATCCAACTAAACATTTGAGAAAAGATATATCTGAGCAGGTTTGCGCAAGGATCGTGTAATGTCTTTTTTTTATTTTTTTGATGCCGAAGATCCGGCCTAACTCACCGGCCTAGCTTCACATTTGAGAAAAGATATATCTAAGTAGGTTCGCGCAAGGATCATGTAATGTCTTCTTCTTTTTTTTAATGCCAAAGATCCGGCCTAGTTCACCGACCTAGCTCACCTTCAGGAGCACAACACCAACTATATCTTGAGGGGACTGACCCAGCAACCCATCGCTAGGGTCCCCCACTTAAATTACATAATTACTTTAAGAGTCGTGACGACTCAAGGAGTTAAACTCCTGACCTGGTGCCAAATCAAGGGGTTCGCCTCAACCAGCATAGCCATGTCGTGGGTGGGTGTCTTATTTTCTCTTGTACTTAGATGGTTTTTGTTTGGATCTCATTATAAAAATCCCTTGTTAAGAGCACAAGCTACACGCTGTACCGCTTAGTGCTGTATGCGCGGGTGGGTGTCTTATTTTCTCTTGTACTTAGATGGTTTTTGTTTGGATCTCATTATAAAAATCCCTTGTTAAGAGCACAACCTACACGCCGTACCGCTTAGTGCTGTTAGCGAGTGGCGTGAAGAAGTTGTCCTTCACACTCCATGCAGGAGGCAATCGAGGGAAGGCTATTGAGGCACGTCATCTAATTGATAAAAAATAAAAGAGATTCCTTTTAACTTTCATTTTGGAGCTGGCATGGTTATATCAGCCTCGAGACCTTAATGAGTCATCGCTAAGACTGTTACCAAAATCAACATGTGAATGCCGAAGAAGAGAGGAGCCTGCCAATGCATTTTCTTTTGTGATTGAAAAACAATCGACTGTTTCAAATTGTTGATGAACTAATTGCACATAGAAAAACACGAGTTAGCTAGGGAAGCTGTCAATGTTGCAAAGAGATACAAACGATAAAAGGATAGGAGAGGCCGGCCATAAAAGAAGGGGCAATTGAATTGGAGGGACTAAAAACAATTCTAACCATCCATGTACGAGTAGTGTTGATTTGAATCGAGAAGAGGCGATTTATTTGCTTGGAGAGATGGCCAACCCCACCATGTACATGGTCTATGCTGGGCCCATGAACATTAGGCCCTTACATAGCATAAAAAACCATGACATGCCACCAGTTAATAGTGGTAGATGGGAACAATAATTGGTTGTTTCTTCTTCATCAAGAGATTCTTAGGCTTGTAAGTAAATTCTTGATTGCCAATTACCATAACGTTATGTTGCCTCAAACTATAGGCCAATTATTGGTGATGGCAAACTAGTGGAGTTCCATTTTAGTTGTTGCGGCTGAGTCTTTTTGTTATCCTTTTTTTTTTATAAATAATGGGACAAACCTGAAAAATTACATCATTACTCTCCTAATAAAACATAATCCAATTTGATTCCTTAACAGCAAAGGAAGTAAACCTATTAGTGGCGTATCTAATACATAATAATCCCCACATTGTTGGGTTAGAAAATCTAATTTGCTAGTCAATTTGCACATGTCTTCCCTAAAATTATGGAGAATGTTAGCCTGTTGATGTTAGGCGTACGAAGACACTCTCTTCACTAAACTCTTTTAAGCAATTCTATCAGGAGTACAATGTCTACAAGAAGCTAGACTAAACTTCTTAGCGTGCCAGCCTCATAGGAGTAGATTGATAAAACCTTGTGACTCCAAAATGGAGATTGAAATGAGTCTATATTCTATTGACCAATTAGATGACCTGCCTCGACGGCCTCCCATCGATTGTGTGAAGAATGGCCTCTCCATGCCACTCGCCAACAACACAAAGCTGTATAACATATTGCTTGCAATCTTCACAAGGTATTTTTAAATGAGATCCTAACAAAATCCATTCAAGTACATGAGAAAATTACGCGCTTCATGACCCTTACGCGAACTTTGCATGAATCCTGCTCAAATCTATCTTTTCTCAAATGCCCAATTAAGTAAAGTTGGAACAAATCCTCCATCATGCTACTCTCCTTGTGTAGACATGAGATCGTTTTTTACCAGTATTATTTAACAAGGGTTTGTTTTTTTGTTTATGGTATTTCCACCCCATAAATAACTTCCCACACACTCTGAAATTTAATTGGTCCAGATCACTTGGAACTCATTAATGGTAAGATTGATGAAGGAGAAAATATATAACGTAAATGCATATCAATCAATCTAGTGATTTTTATCAATCTAAAGTTTTTTTTTTTTTTTTATCAATCGGAATTTTATCAATCTGAAATTTAATTGGTCCAAAGTAATATGAAGTTTTTTTTTTTTAATCTTTTATACTCAAGTCGGAGAAGTTTACATATGCTTTGCTTTTTTACAAGAATCATCTAAGATTCAAGTAATTAAATGAACATGATGATCGGATTCTTAATTAAAAAAAATACTAATAAAGTACATTTATTTACGAGGACTCTAGAATTCAATTTCTAATAAATCATTGTAGTATTCAATTCTTTAGTTCTTGTTTTTTTAAGGGGATTTTTTTGGTTAAGATATGTTGATAAACAAAGAGTCAAGACTACCGACAAGGTTTATAATCATTACAAAAGAAAATCCTTTACAGAAATCAGCCTGAGCACATTAGGAAGTAGAAAAGCTGAGATGAAACATGAGGTGGTATAGTAAAGTATCATTGTTTTTATTAATACAAACAATCTTGTATTTTCAAGACAATGTGTGACTTTTTGCATTCTTAATAATAGCGACCTTCATCATTTCCATTTGTTATTTGGATTAATCAATCCTCTTGAGATTGTCTTTGTCGACTCAATAAAGCCATTTTAGAGAGTGGAAACGGCGCGAGCACATAGACCTGATCATGAGCTTGGTGGCTCTTTAGCCCGGCTCGTGCCCGCAAGGCTCAAAGTGCAAATTGGGTTCATCTTGGAAACGAATTTCCTTTGTGGGCTCGGGCTCGGACTTGCCTACATTCGGTCCCCTTGGGGCCCGTTTAGGCCGTGGCCGAAAACGACGCAGTTCGGAACTCGAGATCAGAGACCCGAAGTATGCGACGGCGTTTCCGGGTGGGAGCAATTAGGGTTTCTGAGGCAGACCATCTTCTTGAAGACTCTATATAAACGTGCCCACCATCGCTATTCCTCCATGCCTCATCTCAAATCTTCATTCCATCCGCCGACGCTTCCTTCAGCTTCTTCTTCTTCTTCTTCTTCTTCTTCTTGGCTGGCCTCTGGTCTGCCGTTTCGTTCGGGCATGTCCCTGCATCGCCTTCGATTTCGATTGTTTCTTCGGGCGTTTTCTCTCCTTTTGAATCGCGGGTCTGGCTGGGGGGCCGAGCAGATGATGAGAAACGATGTGATTGAATTCTGATTGGATCTCTCCATGAAGTTTCACCAAAATCGAGCTTTTTAAAACTGATGCTCTGGCTCCCCCGCCTCTCTCCCGTCTTCCAAGATCGGTTTTCGCTCCGGTACTCTCCGGGAAAAAGAAAAGAAAGAGAGCAATTTGAAAAAAAAAATTACATAATTTCATCCCTTCCTTCTCATGAAAAATTCATTTATTTTTTTGTTTTCGTTTTATACCTCAGTTGATACACGGGGCAAATTTGATAATGTCGAAAAGAATCGTGAAGGTCCCTAGGGAAAGGGAGCTCTTCGCCTTGCTCTCTAATTCGATGTCGGGGAATTAAACCACGTAAGTTCTGTGCAAACATATTAGAAATTAAACTGGAAGCAATTGAAAAGAAAATACCAAATCGTTTTGTTTGTCGGTTAATTCTAAAGGAACTGGACTTGCAAGCTGAGGGGGCTTCAGGACACATTCAAGGACTTGACTGTACTTTCTTTTTAGACTTAATTGCACACTGGATAAAAAGTTCGGAACTAATGCTGCAGAATTTCTAAAATTTTAAATACCATATTGGAGTCTTCTCCTTTGGAATGGCCTATGTAGTTCATGATGATGAGGGAAAATGGGTTTGAGGTGGGTAAGTATTTTGATTTTCTCGTAGGTTTTTGTTCGATTTGGGCTTTTGCAATATAATCTGCAATTGTGTTGGACTCATTAAACCAATGGGCCAATTTTAAATCTAAAAAACACGAGCGACCCACTCAAGTAAACCTTCACGTGCATACCAAGAGAGCTATCATGTGCGCCAATTATTTGGCAAAGCTAGAAACACAGAATGTCGAACAGACTTAATGTTCATGAAGTGCCCCGTTGAGGTCTTCTCTTGCGTTTGCGAGTTGACGGGCCGTTTGGTTCAATTTTGGAGAAATGCAAAAGTATCTTCGAGTGAATGGGCATTTTGCGAAGGCAAGTGTGTTTGGAAATCCAATTTTTTGCGTATGTTTTGCAAAGCTACTTCAAGGTGAAAAGAAAAATGAAAAAAAGAAAAGGAAGGAGGAGATGCGCTACAGGGGAAAATCGTGGAGGAGCGGCTGGTGGGGCTGGTGGTGGTGGGGAGGCAACTGGTGGCGGTGGCGGTGGCGGTGGCGGTGGCGATGGGGGAGAGGCGGCTCACCTGAGGTTGCGCAGCGTCGCCTGGGTCTTTCGACCTCAAGCGCAACCCAAGGCGTCGCCTGGGTCACACGACCCAGGTGCGACTCGAGGTCACCCGACCTTAGGCGAGGCTTCCTGGCGGCCAGATCTAGCCGCTCGCGGCTGAACGCCGCCCGCCACGGTGGAGCAGCAAGCTCATTGAAGAAGACGATGAATGGTATTTTCGAGGGCAAAAGGGGAAAACATGATTATCAACAAGGGCAATATTGGAAAAAAATTCATTAAACCTCATAGTAGTATTTATGATACCTCCAAATGCTGAACCAAACACCTGAAAATTTTTTAATGGGCTTTCGAGGCTGAAAGCCTTTTGGAAATGTTGATCCAAACGGGGTCGTAACCATCCAAAGTCCAAGCACTCAATTTAGTCACCATTAGATTGAGTTCGAATCCACCTAAACCTACAACCATGGCGTTGCACTCTACAATCGAGTCGAGTAAAGTGTAAAGTTGAGAATGTTAATCGCCTCACGGAGTGAGCAGAAGTTCAATTGAGCTTGGATATGAATATTCGTTCAAATTGAGGACGATTTAGTTTTAAGTGTGGATTTCGACTCCCACTTTGTAAAGAGGCAGAATAAAAGTCTGAAATTGAGAATTAGAATAAAAGCGGAGTAGGACCGACAAAAGAAAGAAAAGAATATTCGTTCAAATAACACGACGCTCAACATACACGCGGAATAATGCCATTGGCAAAGCGCGCAAATTGGGAAAAACGGGTCTTCCTTCCACTTTTAGTTGTTTCAGTCATTTCCTTTCCTGGCGCTTCTTCGATCAGATCAAGAAACACGTGGTTTGCCAACCGCAACATTAGCCAGCAAAATCAAACGTCTTGTAGGCAGAGGCCCAACCAAGCTTTGGACCTATTCGTAGGCTCTGGTCTGGCCCCACCTCGTCTCCTGATTCATGCTTCCATCTCCGGTGGCGTCAGCGTCGGCAACATCGAAAGAACCTTCATGGAAAGTGGGTATTGCAGATGCGCGTGGGAATTGAGAAATTCATTTCACTAGGACTAGGTACCTGGACCATGCTGGCCTAAAAAGTAGTGACCTCAGCCAGGGCTCAGGTTCGATCCGCCTAGTATGGATTCTCGTGTTCAATTAGAGTTCCATTTCATACTTACGATGACCGAATTATTCTTATTTCCTATCGCGATCAGCCAAGTTTCGCATGTTCCCCACCCTTTCCTACTTATAGATTACGTGTTGGGATGAGAGAATTTATCTCTTACCAATGACCTCATCTCCGATAGCCCTGCCGACCATTCCCCCACCATCGCCGACACTTCTTGATGATGGTCAGGTGGCGACCACCTAGTTCTAACTTCTTCTTCTTTTTCTAATTTTACTTTATTGTTTTATTTAATTTAAATGCAATTCGTATTGAAAATCAATTTTTTACTAAAATAACGTTGTTTTAATCACGCCATCGCCACATACGATAAAAAATAATAATAAGAAAGTCATGTCAGCATTTTCTAATAGTCAAGTTCGACGGAGGTAATGAATGGCTCGATTACATCAATTATTTTTTTGTTAATTTTAAAATTCAATTATATTTTTATGATGAATTTTAAAATTTTGAGTAGCTAAATACCTTTGAAACATCACTGGCGGAGCGGATGTTGAGCCGAAAGCGTCCACCGTAGGACGCCACGTTTCAATCTTTGATTGGCTGGCCAAAAAGTAGTGGTACTAATGTTATCTTTTGGACTGCCAGGATATGGGTTCAACTCATAGCTCTAGCGCTTCGACTATTCTTTTTCTTTTTTCATGTTATTTTTCACTTTTTCCAAAGATATTCCCTTTCCTTTTTTCCGAAACAAACATAGGATTTTAGACATTTCATTTTCTTTTGTAACAATCTAATTAATCATGGAGTTCTTTTCTTATGTTATGTTATTCTTTTACTAGTTTTTATTCATTTTTGTAATTATATTTTTGTTCTTCAACTTTTAAGCATCGAATTGATACTTTGATTGTGTTATACTTCCAAATAAATCCATTAATGCATCTTTTATGATCTCATTCTTTTCTTTAGTTTTAAACTTCATTTGATTAGCCTTGGAAAGTAGTACATGATTAACTGCAAATTTAAGTGATTCATTCCATTTTTTTTCTAAATCTAGTCGTCATATGAATATGAAATTTAGGGTGAGAAATTGGAATTCTATGACGCTATTGTCAAATGGTATTCTACATTCCATTAGTGTGGTGTATCTAGAAGAGGTTCCTCAATACTTTGGGAAAATTACCAAAAACAAATCATAAACTTATTGTAATTGTATTGATTCAGCCCTTAACTTTTTTTTGGCCAATTTAATCTTAAACATTTTGCATTTATACAACCCTTTAGTTCATTCAACTAATTTTTCCAAACAGTGTTGACATGACGCTATCGACACTGATGCGGCATTTTTAAAACAATATTTTAATTGTTTTTATAATTTTTTTTATTTTTTCTCTTTTCTTCTTTAATTTTTTCTCTCTTCCCGAGGGCCAAAAAGCCCTCATTGGCCAAGGCGTGGGCATGTGGCCCCTCACCCATACCAAGTGAGTGAGGCAGTCACAATCCTCGCCTGTGGCCTGACCCTCACCAACGCTAAAGAATGAGAGAAAAAACAATTAAACAAAAAAAGATAAGAAAGACGCCACATCAGCATTGATTGGCAAAAATTGGGAAAATGGACTAAACTAGCAAAAATGTAAAAAGTTTATTATTGAATTGACACAATTGCAATAAATTTAAGAATTTTTTGGTAATCCTCCCCATATGTTTTGTTTGTCATAACCCCCACTAATAATATTATTCACGTATATACAAATTATTTTGTCAATTAGGCTCCTAATTGGTTTTTCATTATAAATTGTTTTTTTCTTGTAATAAATTAGTTCACTTTAGCAAACTAAGGTATAAAGAATGTCTGACCAAGAAATTACTCTCTTGATAGAATAGTTTATCGTAATCAACTCATAAAAGATTCTTTTTCATGTGAGTGTCTTTTTATTTAATATTGTCTATAGTCATTCATCTTTCTTTGTAATAAGAAACAATGTACACATGAATCATCATACTTTGTCATCGTTCGATACAGTATGGAAAATAAGTATTTCCTATAAATGGGAAAGATTTCGATGCTATTATCAAAATGTCTCAGAAATGGTTAAGATCTACAATGGTCGATATATAACAAAATCTCAACAAATAAAATCATCGTTTACAGTGATGTTAAAAATACTACTAGATGAAGAGTTGTTAAGTGAAAGTTTAGCATAGAGAAAGAGGGTACACGTGACATATTTTTATTAAATCAGGGAAGTAATATTTTCAAGGCACCTCCAACCCTCCATTCCCTTAAAGGCCTTTGAAGTACTTTGGAGATGCTAATTACATCGCCCCAACGTCCTTCAAAAAAAGAACTTAATACCATTTACATTTGACCAAACCCTTTTAGAGCTCCAAAATCCCTTCCAAATGCTGAACTAAATAGGACTTAAGTCAAAAAAGATTTTGAGGCAGATATAAGTAGTTCAATTTTTTGTCGGTTTTTGTTCGTTTAGACTTTTGCAACTCGATCCGTAATTTTATTGGACTCTCTAGAGCAATGGGCCAGTTGTATTTGGCAAAGCTAGGACAAGAAATGTCACAGAGACTAAATGTGGAATTATGCCGTTGGCGAAGCGTGTGAACCGGGAAACGGGAGAACTCGTGGGAGAGGGTGGGAATCGTTTGCCTTGCTTGAAGAGTGGGTTTCCTACTTTTAGCCGTTTCCAAGATTCCTTGCGAAGCGCACGCTACTTCGATCGGATCAAAAAGCACGTGGCTCGCCAATAGCGCAACGTTAGCCACCGGAAAGCAGACGTTTTGGAGGCAAGCCCGACCGAGCTTTGGACCTATTCCGTAGGCTCTGGCCCTGCCTAGTGCCTACTGCCTAGTCTCGAGATCACGCTTCCATCTCCGGTGGCATCAACGTAGGCGACATCGGAAGAACCTTCGTGGAAAGCGGGTCTCGCGGATGGCGTGGGGAAAAAAGTGGGGGACTTGAGGAATTCATTTCGCTAGGGCTTAGGTACTTGGACCATCTTGGTCAAGGGCTCGGGCTCGGGCTCGGACCGCCTTGTGTAGATTCTCGTGTTTGATTAGGGTTTCATTTCATACTTGTGACGACTGAATTGTTCTTATTTCCTATCGCGATCAGATGGGTTTCGAATGTTCTCCACCCTTTCCTACTTGTAGATTTTGTGCTGGATGAGAGAATTTATCTCATACTTTTGACTTCCTTTGCAATAGCCCCGCTGACCATTCCCCGGTGGGACGAGAGCCACTTGATTCTAACCTCATCCTCCTGTTCCTCTTCTTCTTCTTTTAAATTTTAACTTATTTTTAATTTAATTTAAATAAAAATCATATTAAATTTTAATTTTCCACCAAAATAACGTCGTTTTAGTTATGTCGCTTGCGTGTTTGATAGAGAAAATAATAAAAAATGTCACATCAAGATTTTTCAAATAGTCAAATTAAACGGAATTAATAAATAATTTGATTGCATCAATTTCATAAGATAAGTTTTAAAATTTTAAATGGTGGCATGGTAGAAGATGAGCCCAAAGTGTTCGCCATAGGACACCACGTGTCAATCTTTTATTGGTCGTCCAAAAGTAAGTGGTACTAGCGTTCTTTTTAGGACTGCCACGATGAGGGTTCAACTCAGAGCTCTAGTGCTTTCTAGTTTCTACCACTCATTTCTTTTTTTCATGTTACTTTTCATTTTTTCCAAAGATATTCCCTTTCCTTTTTTCCGAAACAAACATAAGATTTTAGACATTTCAATTTTTTTTGTAACTTAAGCATGGAATTCTTTCCTTATGTATTTCATTCTTTTATTTCTTATTCATTTTTATAATAATACTTTTGTTCATCAACTTATCTTTTAAGCATGGAATTGATACTTTGATTGCGATATACTTCTAAATCAATCCATTAATGCATCTTTTGTGATCTTATTCTTTTCTTTAGTTTTAAACTTCATTTGATTAGCCTTGGAAAGTAGTATGTGATTAACTGCAAATTTAAGTGATTCATTCCACTTTTTCTAAATCTAGTCGCCATGTGAATATCAAATTTAGGGTGAGAAATTGGAATCGGATGGTATTCTGCATTGCATTAGTGTGATGTATGTAGAAGAGGTTCCATATATAGTTGGAAAAACTTATCAAAAAAGTCCTAAATCTAGTGCTATTGTGTCAATTCAAGGCTAATTTATTTTTTTACCAATTCATTCTTAAACATTTAGCATTTATGCAAGTTTAGTTCATCTAGTCAATTTTGACTGGGCAGCCCTAGTGTGATACTACCAGCGTTGATGCGACATTTTAAAATAATATAATATTTTAAAAATCCCAACATTACGCAACCCTTCCCGTAAGACCAGCGATGGTTGCTGCCAACCTACGCCAACTCTAGGCAAGGGCGGCAATACCCTTACCAGCTGGAGTGTACGCACACGGCCCCTTGCCCAAACCAGGTGAGTGAGGTAGTCACCGCCCTCACCTAAGGCCAATGAGGGTGTCCCAAACTTCCTTGTGGTCGGCGAACCTTATCGATGCTAAGGGAGGAGGGAAAAATTAAAGAAAATAATAATAATAATAATAAAACATTATATCAAAAAATAAAATATTATTTAGAAAATACAACGTTAACACCAGACCAGCCAAAATTAACCAAATGGACTGAAATGACACAAATATAAAAATTTTATGACTAAATTGGCACAATTATAATAAGTTAAGATTTTTTTGGTAATTCTCCTCTTATGTTTTGTTTGTCATTGCGCCACTAATAATATTACTCACGCATGCATTATAACTTGTTTTTTCTTAAAATAAATTAGTTCACTTTAGCAATTTAAGGTAAAAGCAAAGTATGACAAAGAAATTATTCTGTTGACAAAATTTAGTTTATCGTAATTTTTTATCAACTCAAAAGATTCTTTTTTATTTTATTTTGTCTATAGTCATTCATCTTTCTATCGTAATAAAAGCCAATGTACATGTGAATCATCATACCTTGTCATCAGATACAGTACAAAATATAACTTTGACGACATAAACAGAATCTAAACAAATATGATTATTATATAGAGCGATCTTAAAAATACCACCAGCTAAGAGTTCTTGAATGAAAATTTAAGTTAGAGAGAGACACAAATTAAATAGATAAATTCGTGAAGATGATATATAGTAATCATATAGCATATATTATACATTCGACCCTCAAATCAAACGAATGGGATAAGCATCTTCGCAAAACATCGAAGAGAGAAAGAGAGAGAAGGTGCACACGCGACACGGTCAGATACGATCAAAGCAAAAGCACGAGACTAATACTACAAACTACTTCCGACATCCTCCGGTTAACATGTGGGTCGCCGTCGGCCCCTCGTCTTCAGACCTGCCAAACTACAACCATACGCCATAGCCCCGACCCCCCCATTATCCAAAAATAGGACGACAAAAGGACGGCATGCAACCATGCCAGTGGCCCCCGCTTAAACATCACGACCCTAAATTAACTCCTCTCTAAGGGAAGAGCAAAAACAAAAAGGGCAAAAAAAAAAAGAAAAAGAGCGTCCCCGTGTAAAGAGGTACGAATATACACATAACGTGATTAACCTGATTAGCCTTGGAAAGTAGTACATGATTAATTACAAATTTAAGTGATTCATTCCATTTTTTCTAAATGTAGTCGTCATATGAATATCAAATTTAGGGTGAGAAATTGGAATTCTAAGATACTATTGTCAAATGGTAACATGAGTACCAATAACCTTTATGTAATTTAATCTGCATTCCACTAGTGTAGAAGAGGATCCCCATATGTTTTGCTTGTCATAGCCCCCCACTACTAATACTATTCACGCATTTATATAATATATATATATATATATATATATATATATATATTATTTTGTCAATTAGGCTCTTAATTGGTTTTTCATTATAAATTATTTTTTATTGTAATAAATTGGTTCACTTTAGCAAACTAAGGTAAAAAGAAAGTCTGACAAAGAAATTACTCTAGACAAAATTAGTTTATCATAATCTTTTATAGACTCATAGAAGACTCTTTTTCATGTGAGCATGCCTTTTTATTTAATTTTGTCTATAGTCATTCATCTTTCGTCTTAATAAAAACCAATGTACACATCAATCATCACACTTTATCATCATTTGACACAATACGGCAAATAAGTATTTCCTATCAAAAGGGAAAGATTTCGATGCTATAGTCATTCATCTTTCGTCTCAACAAATATGATCATTCTTTAGAACGATCTTAAAAATACTGCTAGCTAGGAGATCTTCATCGAAAATTCATGAGAGAAATTAAACAGATAAATTCGTGAAGATGATATACAGTAATTGGGTAGCATATGTTGTACATTCGACCCTCGAATAAAACAAATGGTGCTATCTTCACGAACCATCAAAGAGAGAAAGAAAGATGGTGCACATACAACACAAGTAGATAAGATCTAAGTAAAAAAGCACGAGGCTAATACTAAAACTACTTCCGACATCCTCCGATCAACACGTGGGTTCCTGCCAAACTACAACCATACACCGTAGCCCCGATCGCCCCGCATCCCACGAAGAGATGAGAGGAAAAAAAAAGATAAAAAGGCTGGCGTGCAATCGTGTCAGTGGCCCCCACTTAGGCATCACAACACTGAACAGTTCATCAACTCCTCCCCTACAGGGAAGAGCAAAAACAAAGAAGGAAACTAATAAGATTAAAAAAAGAAAAAAAGAGCGTCCTCCTCCTAAAGGCTACGACGACGCCGTATACGTCCTTGACCTGTCCTCCTTCCTTCCTTCCTTCCTTCCTTCACATTTTCCACGTGCGCGGCGGAGAGAAGTCCGAGTCGCCTCCTTCTCCGCCCCTTCCGCGAAGGCGCCCGCCTCATTTGTCGCGGGAATACGGCGAGGCGAAAGTCAACCTGCCACCACATTAAACACGCGCGTCTTTCCATTAGTCGACGGTTGATTATTCATTAATGACCCCAACGACCGCACGCGGTTCTCCAAAAGAAAACGACGTCGCGCGCACGAATAGGAATACTGGAACAGCCAACTGGCCCTGCGACCGAGTCGGTACGCGACTCGGACGAGTCGCGGGAGGCCGGATGGGGACCCGAGGCGCGCCCTTTCAAATTCTGCTCACAAAAAAGCCGAACGGCGACGGTCCCGTCCGAATATCGGCTCGTGTTTTTCATGGGCGGGGTTTCGATGTTCGAATTCGAGGAGGACCGACCATCGTCGTCCTCGACTTCTTTTGCCTTTAGGAATCTCTGTACTTTTTTATCTTCTTTGTGTGTTGTCCCCCCCCTCGCCTGTTTTTAGGACCGTTCACATGACATTTCCCTTTCCCCATTTGCCGTAAGTAAAGACCCACCACGAAAAATCGACTGGTGACGAAAAAATGTACTTTGCTAAGTTTAAGCCGACCCAGTTCCTCGATTATTTTTTGGCTAGCAAACGGAAATTTAGGCTTTGCCACTGCCCTAAAACTAATTTCCAGAATACCCATGTCGACCCACATGAGCTATCGGGCGCATGAGACTTCTAAAATCTTCTCTCCCATATCTAGAAGTTACCTAATAGTTTTACTCCTCGTAGCAACGATGCTGCCGGCTCCCTCCGTTTAATTATAGCTCAGATACTTAACCCCAATCTTCTTAATTTTTTTCTCTCCGGGAATTAAGCTAGAGATACTTCTATTATATGTTAAGAGCTGGTTTGACGAACGTCGCCCTCGTGATGAAAATTGAAATTGAAAACTCATCTGGTAAATTACTTTTGCGGATCCAATGTTTCCAATTTTTTTTTTAATTTTTTAAAATTTCCTTATAATATAATTTCTCGCAGAGCAGAGTCGGAAAAGAGGACGAAATGCCGGACGTCGAAGATCTCGGCCGTCCATCCGATTCCACCGGACAAGACAAATCGAAAGGATAGAAAAAACAAACAATTCCTAAATTTGCCAGGTTTTTTTTTTCTTTTTTGAACGAGTCAATGTAAACGATATTTATATTTTCTTTATACCACGTGAAAATTAACTACCAAAAAGCGAAAGAAAAGCATCATAAATTAAGAAATAAAAAAAAAATTTGAAGGTTGAGGAGGGGGCTTTACCTCTCCTTCCGTTTCTCAAAGAATCTCTCCAGCGACTTCCTCCTCGTGAGCGGCAGATCTGCAAAATATAAAATAAAATAGATTTAATTTAATCTAAAACAAACGAAACACCATTATATCGCAAATAAATAGATCTAGAATTTTCGTTTGTTCATTGGAAAATATTTGATAGTTAAAGTGATACTGACACTATGCATAGGACTGATGAACAATGTAAGGAATTTACAAGGGCAGATCGACCGACCGACCGGTTGATTCTTACCTCCCATGCCGAGCAGCTGTTCCTGGCCGCCGGTAGCCGACGCGGCCTCCGGGCTCTCGGGTCCGGTGGCTTTGGAGATTCCTTGGACCGCAAGCTTCAGAATGTTCTCCGCCTAAACGAAACACAAGAGCCGCCACCCATCAGAACCACGAAGAAAAAGCCGAGTCGCCGGCGGGCGGCGAAACGGGACGGCATTTAATTCAAGTTGAAAAGCTCGAGGGGGACGGGCCGAGCAAACCTTGTTGGGAGGGAGGTCGAAGACGACGACGGTCCCGCCGTAGAAGATCGTCAGTGGAGCCACTTCTCCGCCGTGGGTCTCCGAGCTCGGCCTGCAAGCGAATTTTTTTCACGAGATTTCAAGTCCTGGAACCACCACCGAATCCCACAAAAAAAAAAAGAAAAAAAAAACTAAATTTGCGGAGATCGCGTTGGACAGTTATGATATCTTATTTTTAAATTTCGAAATCCGAACGATGTTTCAACTTTATGTCAAATCACATCATCTTAAAGCTGCAAAAAATTATCTGCGAAATCTCGAGACACTGACCTGACAAGAGGGGAGTAAACAGGCAAGGCGGGAGCAGCATTCTGGTCCGGCTTCGGCGTCGCGGGCGCCGAGAAGGGCGGCGACCTCGAGTGGGCCGCGCCGGGGGCGGCGATCACCGACCTGAGGAGCTCCGGGTTGATCCGCGAGATGGCGCTCTGGATGCCTGCACGAGAAACGCGGACCGCAAGATGAGAAAGGCAACCGCGGTCGAAAGACGAGAAGCCAGAGAGGCCGGCGGGCGGCGGAGACCGACCTCGGAAGCTGGAGAGGCGGTCGAGCGTCCGGCGCTGGGGGCGGGGGCGGGGGCCGGAGGGGGAGGCGACCCCCTTCTCCGCCACCCCGAGGAAGTCGAGCTCGACGGCGCTTCTGGCCATCTTTCTTTCTCCTCCTTTCTTTTTTCTCAGATGGGTCGAGAGGTGAGGATGCGAGGGGTGGAGTGCCGGTGGAAAGACGCGAGCTTGAGCGAGAATTATAGAGATCGAGGTAGAGAGAGAGAGAGAGAGGGAGGTGGTGGTGGTGGTGGTGGAGGAGAAGGAATGGAGGGCACGAGTTACATATGAGGAATACTGTAGAGAGAGAGAGAAGGGAGGTGGTGGCAAGATCGTGAATAAAAAGGGCGCACGTATTCCACGAGGGTGTCTTTAAGAGGAGGCAGGTCCAACGTAACTACGCAAAAGCAGGAAAAGAATAGGGCATTGGTGGATGGCCAGTGGAGGTTAGGTCTTCAGTCCAACCTCGTGACTCGTCCCTTCGCTCTCCTTCCTTTCCCTTTCGTTTTCTCTTTTATTTTTGGTTCGAGGGAAATATTATATTCGTTTGACTTCGGTGGGGATAAGTTATTAAAAAAAAAAACCCTAAATTATACTCACGACCTTTTTTTTTGCGATATCAAAAATCCTAAACATGAATACGGTAACACATGAACTTTTTCTTATACTATAAAAATCATAAACTTATAGTTCTATTGACATGTTTATCATTCTCTATCGGAATTTTGTTAGATTATTTTTTAATCAAAACTATGTCATAATCATAAACTTATACTTATATGACATGTTTATCATTCTCTATCGGAATTTTGTTAGATTATTTTTTAATCAAAACTATATCATAAGCGTTAGGTCAACATTATTTATTTTATGGTGTACACAAAGGTTAATGTATCACACGAGTACAAATTTAATATTTTGGTGTCATGAATAGAAGTCTAAAGCAAATGTATCACAATATGCATAAATTAAGAATTTTTTTTTGTGATTTTTGCCCTTTAATTTATGGATTTACATGTTAGGCCATCATCGGTTCTATAAAGTGGCTTGCTTATGTAAAAAGGGGGAATCGTAACCAGATACCTCACTTGATAAAACGATCTGTCGACTCGTTATCAGTAAGCCTAGCATTGCTCGTGATATAATGTTTGGAATAGGAAATAATAAATATTGTCCGGATTTTTTTTTTTTTTTTTTCTGTCTTACTCTATTCCTATTCTACACTCACTCTCAGATTTTTGCCATGCCTCTTGCAGGGCGTGAGAGTCGAAACCCACTTTTGAAACTTACGCATCCCCACCCCATCTCCTGTCCGGATGACTATGTGGGTTTGGCGCGCATGTGGGTCAAGACGGGTTGGCCAGATTAGATGCTACGGAAATGGGATGCTATTTAGATTCCGGCCGCCTTGTGACTGGTTTGCCCGTCGACGGAATATGTAAAAGAAGGTGTTTGGAGACGGTCACGAAGGGCCGACCACCGCATTTAATGGCGATTACGACCGCCGCGAGGTTGCCGTTTTGAAGAAAGAAGGGAAAGGTGGGGGATGGGGCACTCATATCAAAAATGGCATTCACTCTCTCTCTTCCTTCGATTTTCTTTTTTTAGAAAAAACGTGAATATTTATTTAAACTTTTTGTCACCTCCACACGTGATATTATATCTCGATGTGTACGTGAATAGACATCCTCAAGCACCGAACAGGACAACCTGTCGTGTATGAAACTCTCATTCGGTCCATCAAACGTGGCGTTACGAATTTTGCCGACCGAGGATCTTTTTTAGAATGTCTACGTTCTTTGAACATTTCTTTCTGAATCTCGTGCACTCGTAATTTGACTTTTTATTCAGAAAGAAACACTAGAAAATTTTCGATATTATAAACGTCGACATGAGAATTTGCATTTGAATTTTTCAACTCTTAGGAAAAGGAACATTTTTAAGCACAGACGAAAATCGATCTCGTTGTGAACTCATCCGCACGAATCTAAACACGGATGAAACTTCACAATTCGAAACTAAATACAAATGATATGTGAATTCATAAATTTTGCATAGCACAGTAAAATGCCTTGAAAATTCAAATCTAAGTACAGAAGACTCGTGTACCATTCTTCTAGGTTGGACTGACAATTGAGTATGCCCTTGTCCAATCATTTTAGGTGGGATGTGGTCGTGGTGCTGGCCAGATCTTTTCTCTCTTTTCTTTCTCTATTATTTCTCTTTTGAAACAGTCGCTTGCTTGTCTTGGAAGAGGAAACAATGTTTAAAACGTTGTTCTAAAGACGTGACGTACCAAAATGGGACAGTACGCTCTAGAAGCGATTAATCGGTTGGCTCCTTTAGAAAATCAAGCCAATGCCATGATATCCCGCGCGGAAATTTCATCAGCTTTCGGTCCACAGAAACCCTAGTGAGTTGAGGATCTGTTGGCGGGCATTGTAGAGCCAGTTATACGAGAATTGAATGAGGACACGTGATTTTTGAGAAGGGCAATTCTTCTCTTGGATTTTACTCAAGCTGAAAAAATAAAAACTAGTTAGGTGATGCCCTGCGGATAAGACCCATCATACGAGAGAGTCAAGTCGGATTTATATCGGGTCAATAATGGTCCATAACCCATTTTGATCTTCTTCTTCTTTTTTGGTAAAAAAATTTTGATAATTTTTTTTTTATGACCCGGGAACTCCCGTATAGCCGGTAGCCGACGAGGACAGCCGATAGCCGGCGAAGTAAACCCGAGGTGATGCTAGCGGAAGACCCATCACATCCACGTCACACTTAAGACACTAAACGCCTCCATTGGATTTCGAACTCCTCGCTTCTGGGGAATGATCAACGGAGCCCTTATCCAGCAAAGTCACCAAGATCGGTGATAATTTTTTTTTTTTTTGGTAAGGATTTTTGATCAATTTTCATACAATACAAATCGAGTGATTTATATTTGACTTATATTACTAAAACACTTCTATATTAACTCAATTTAAAAAAAGTCATATCCAAATTGAGATGGGAGAATGGAGTGAGCGAGTCCAAAATTAAGGGCGAAAGAAATGAAAAGCGAGTTTGAATAGCTAATTTATGACCCATTTATTTTGAGTTTTTATTATTTAAACTCATTTATAACCCATTTATTGAAAACAATTCATCTCGTAATAATTCAACCTATCAAATATAGGATAAAAAATGGGTCTCTAACCCATTTTTATGATGGTTGGTCAGAGAAGTATTATGTGATATACTAAGGTCGTGTTAATATATTGGGGTTTTAGCATTATACAGACATCTAATTAGAAAAATCAGATGGTGCGTGTTTTTTCTTTCGGTGATTAAAGCACACCTTTTTTTTTTATAGCAAAAACTACCCTTCTTAGCCAATAAAATAATCGATGCCAATTTTTTTTCTAACAAGCTTGGAAACCTCGGTTCGAACAATTGCCAATTTGATTATTCTTCAGACATGTGATGATTATTGCCTTGAGTAACGTTACTTAATGATTATTTTTCAGAGATGTGATGATTATTGCCTTGAGTAACTTTACTTAAACGAAACTGTTACTAGTGATGTCTCTGGTTGTACACAAGCATATCGAGTGAGTCTTACTCATGCCGTGTAACAAGAGTCTGTCGCAGTAATTTACAAATTAACTTTTATATCTCAAGAAGGCCCATTAGGATTTGCCTTTCAAAATTTTATACTATTAAAATAAATATATGAATTTTGTTAACTAGTATCCGATTTAAAGAATGCTTGTCAATTTTCAATCCATTGTCTTTCTCGTATTATGTGTAACAAATGTATTATAATATTTTCTTATTATGTATGATTAACAAGTGTTTCGAGTATTTTCGTTAATAAGATCCCTATATATATTTAAATAAACACTCAAAGCTTAAGAGAATTTACACGATATTTCAAAGTCAATTTAAGTCACTTTCAGATGATTTAAAGCAAACCATGTGGGTTGGCCCAATGGCCTTTCTTCCAAATTTGGGAAGGGAAAGTAAAGAGTTCAATTCTTCACCTTCGGAGGCTTGAAGTAAGGACACATGAGTAACGAAGTTTCGCGACCTATGGAGGATAGGACTAGACAAAAAAATAAATGAATTTAGGCAATTTAAGTCAAAAAAGTGGAAAATTAAGATGCATGAGTTGTATCATGAGATTTTACAGAATTACTGTTAATTATTTTAGAAATTTAAACAAAACGTGACTTGACATTTAGACATTTTAATATTTCCTTTCATACCTAGGTTGGATTTTACAGTTGCTGACGAAACACGATTTTCACACATCAATCGTGTCTACACTTCTCAACGCCAAAAGCTAAAAGCTATGCCTCCAACTAGACCTTTTACTTCGGACTCCCACGGTGTTCTCATTGGCCATCCGGTTAGTCAAAAATTTCCCGTGCCCCCGGTTATCGAAAAGAGTCCACTTACGAACAAAGGAAAAACCATCGAACCGAAATAAAGAATTTGTCAACACGAGGACCGAAAGCAAATCCCCAAGACGATCCGCGCATAAAGTTACCGCGTTCGTCCCGTCGCGTGGGCTGTTGGAAATCCGGGGGGAGCCATCATTGCGCGCGGCCCGCGAGGTCTGCTGGAACATGGAAATCGTGTCGATTCCTCTCCTCTCGCGTTGCTGCCGTTCGGGGCCGCCTTCGAAAGACCGCCAGAAAGTCAGCAAGCAAAAGCAAGGGTGGGGAGTGGCGCGGCTGTCGTGTCGTGTCGAGCCAGGGGGGTCTGTAGCGTTACCGTGGCGTGACGCGCACGTCGAAACCTCGAACGAACGCAGCACGTGGTTGAATCGGAGCGAACGCTTCTCGGCCCTCGCTGTGCCCCCGTGCTTGAATTCGAGATAGTGGCCCCCCGTCCGCCGAACCGACCACGTTTCTTTTTTCTTTACTCTCTCTCTCTTTCTTGTGCTCTGATGCGTGACGGCAGGGCACAACGTACGAGGAATTCGCGCCGTTACCGACGGCGCCGCGCATTTGGATTTGGGGACGGCGGATTTGGCTGCTGTATACTGTGTTATGTGGTTTTGTTAGAGGGTTAGGTTTTTTTTTTTTTTTTTTTTTTTTTTGAGAAATATACTATGTTATAAAGTTGTTTTGTGTTGAATTTGTTGAATTTAGGTGAATTTTCGGATCAAGCACGGGTGATCGAGATAAGTCAGAGATAGGGGTGTGCAAAAGAATCGGGATCCGTCCGGATCGCCCAGAACCGGACCGGAATTGGCCGGAACCAGTGATTATTGAGGGAACCGTTCCGGTTCTCAGTTCCATGAGCGGATCTGTCCACCCGCCCGCCCGGATCAGACCGATTAATTTTTAATATTAAAAAAAATTGAAATTACTAATTAACAAACCCGGCATCAGGTAAGTAATGCATGAACCCCCTTGACGGTTCTCCTTCTTCTTCTACTCCATCATCATCTTCAACGCCAAATACTCCAAGGTCCTCCTTTTTCCACCCCCAAATATCTCGCGCGAACTCCGTTCTCGTTGAGTCGAACAGACGAAAGTGAGTCGAACAGTCCCAGGGATTGATTGAGCTCGAAGCGCCTCTCTTTTTTCGTCTTCTTAATTGAAGAGCTCTGCTGAAATGAGCCTTCTGATGTCTGAATTTCCTTTTCGTGAGCAGCCGTTCTCCTGATTTGGTTTCGCATGCGTGATAATTTTTCCGGTTCTACCGTTCGAGAGTTTTTGCTCCTCTAATCCATTTCTTCACCAGGGGAATGGTGTTGCTTAGTTACAAGCTGTAGTAGTTGAGGAAAAGATATCATTTTAGTTTGTAGATCTGAAGTTCTGTTCGCTTCTTTCTATTTTCGGCACGATACTTTGTAGTTATATGGTTGCATATTGCTGGCGTATGACTTATGAGGCTAATTATTATTGTGAGACCGGTTCCATGGATCCACCAGAGAATCGGATTGGACCGGTGATCTGGTTCCCAGATGGATCAATGCAACAAACGAGTAGATTCCGATTCCAATTTTTCGAAACCGGTCTTTAACGGACGGTTCCTGGTTCTAGGTCGAGAACTACCCACCCGAACCATGCACACCCCTAGTCGGAGATGGGTGAGGATGTGCTTGTGGTGAGAGGAGCTAGGAGATTGGCCTGGCGGGGGATCTAGAGTGCCCGTGGCTTGCGGCTACTATAACGTTGGCGCTCAAGTGTCACTCCAACCTCTTATGTACAACATTGAAGATTTCGTTTTTATCTTTTTGACAGTAAAAAATTAAGGGAAAATACTAGTGAGTTTGTTTCGAATATGATCTAGGGTTAGGACTTGGGAATACTTAAGCTATCGAACAATTGTACTCTGCATGGTGGATCTCTTTGTGACTGGCTCTTTTTGTTGGAGTAGGTACCCAATAGACAAATCGATCTATACAAATATTTATTGTTTTTTTTTTTATCGTTTCTTTGATAAATTTTTCCTCTCCCGTTGAACTCGAAGTGAGATCTGTTAAGTTCCGTGTTATTTCACAATGGTCGGTTCACAATAATGACTTATTTCTTGTTAAGACCGAAGTTACGATAATTGCTGTTATGTACATGACCATTGCCGAATGCGGCACGCCATAAGATAAGCCCCGTCGCCGAAAGTGGCGTGCCAAAATGACGTGGTGAAAGCGAGGTTGACACGAATCGCAGCACCGCTTGGAACGCGCAGGTAAATTTCCAAAATTTGTCTCAAAAGTCAATGTCAAAAAGCCGTTTTGACAAGGAAAAATGAACCAATATTCAAAGTACAGACCCTAAATAACTCTGAAAGATGTCAAATCATAAACAAAAATACATCATAATTTTAGTGAATGTGCCCCAACCTGAAAATATTCAACCTTGGATCTCGACATGCTCGGTGATTGTTTATCATAAATAATATTTTACATCATCTCGATATAAAAAATTATAAGTAAAAATCCTTCAAAACTTTTAATGAGAATTCAGTAACAATTTTTTTTTTTTCAACCCATCTCGCAGTGAACGTGCTGTTGTGCGTCTTGTCCCCTTATTCTGCCCCCTCATCCGGGAGGGGAAGGGTTCGAAACTCCGCGCCCCAATTGCGTGACTAAAGTGAAGTGCTGTGGGTGGTGGGCCTCACGCTAGTACTCTCCTTAATTTACGCCACCGGCTACCGGCTATACAGTAGTTTCAAAGCATCAAAAGGAAAAAAAATCTTCTTTTTCACCCATCTCATTGTCGATGAGTTGGTTTTGGTAATACGTTGCCCCCTCGCTAGACAAGGTTTGATTCTCTAGCTCGTTCTGTTGTGCGGCGTGGGACGCCGTGGGAGATGGTCCCCGCGTCAGTGCTCCTGTAATTTACGCTGAGTGCCGTCGGCTGTGAAGAGATTCCACAATAAAAAAGAAAAAAGAAAAAATTGCTTTTTCGATTATCATCAAGAACATCGTCATTTGCCTTCTCTTAGACATTGTTCCTTCAATTCTTACCACCATAACAACCGCTTCGGTCTTTAGTTTGTGCTTTACAAACTTCACCATTTTGAGTTCCGGGATGTCTGCGTGACAGACAACACGATCTATCTCCGCAAATCTAATTTTATCCCTAGCCGATCATCCGTCGAAACGAGGAACTTGCACCTCAAAGCCGAATTCAGATCTCCACAACCATCTCTGTCACATCTGATCATCGCGTCTTCCATTATAATCCTGACCTCCATTAGCTTTCACAAGCCCCGAAGCCGCCATAAATGCGATAGTCCTGACGATCTCCGCGTCGTGTCAGGGTCACCGTGAAAATTTCTCCTGCTACTGAGCCTATGCCTGTACGGGTTGAATTTCTCGGGATAGGTTGGACGGCGATTAATTATGTACATCCGAGCAGGTAAGCTGGACGGTTGGCCGTTGTCGTTATTCCCCACGGCATCCACTTTGTCACCCTGTTCTGATTCTCTCTTCAAGCCAAGATCCTTCCAATCCAGTAGTTAATACGTTCGGCCTTCCAACTGAATAATAATAATTGCTAGGGGTGTGCATGGTCCGGGCGGGCGGTTCCCGACCTAGAACCGGGAACCGCCCGCTAAGGACCGGTTCCGAAAAATTGGAACCGGGATCCACCCGTTTGTTACATGGATCCACCCGGGAACCGGACCGGCGGTCCGGTCCGGTTCCCGGGTGGATCCATGGAACCGATCTTGACGTGAAACAATTTTAGTTTTCAACATAGAACGGTCGGGTCTATGAGTTGGGAAGGAGGGGAGGAGGTCTATGGTCGAGTTTTCAACATAGAACGGTCGCGAAACAATTTTCCGCGGCTGTGGCGGGTGGCGGCCGACGCGAGGGGGCAAACAGCGGCGACGGAGGAGCGGCGGCGGCGTCAACGCTCAGGGAGGAATCGAAATGGCAATAGGATTAGGAGGAATCGAGGAAGAGACAAAGAGAGAGAGAACCGAAAACGAAGGGAGTGAGGAGATGAGATATAATCTAGGGTTTCTTTTAGTATTTTTTTTTTAATATTAAAAAGGTTCCGGTCCGGTCCGGGTGGGTGGATCCGCCCATGGAACCGGGAACCGGACCGGTACCCACCGGTTCCGAAAAATTGGAACCGGGAACCGGACCAGTTCCCTCAAGAACCGCCGGTTCCGGGCGGTTCCGGTCCGGTTCCGGGCGGTCCGGGCGGTTCCCGGGTATTTTGCACACCCCTAATAATTGCACTCACTCGTCGTTTTATAGTTTGTCAAGCAGGTTCGAATTTCTACCTTTTTAGAAGATTGGGGTGTAGACGAATTGATTTCAGGAGTGGGTTTCGACTCTCACGTCTCGTACGAAAGCAGAATAAAAATCTGAGAGTTAGAATAGAAATAGAATAGGATCGACAAAAAAACAAAAAAAAAGATACTTGAGACTACCATTAAATAGCCTATCCCTTCCAATCTCGTTAACGAGACGGTTGTCCCCAGATTAGCTGGTGTCGAGCCTTGCGTTGCCACGACTAATCCACACCATCATCACTCGATGCAATGAAAATGAGAATAACGCGAATCGCAATTTGCAAACATACAGGAAGTTGCAACATGCTGGAGGCATGCAGAGATAAGCTTTAGTATTACCACCAAAATTCAACGTAAAAAAGTTGGCTTTATAACGTTAATAGAATCAACGTTGGAACTTTAAACTTTAACAGACTCCAAAGGAAGTTATTTCAAAGAAAACTATAAAAGTGGAAATAAATCATCCAAGATGTCATTCTATCTAAACTGCCTAAGATGTCATTTGAAATTACAAATAAAGAAATAAAAATTTTATAAGAATCTCGACGAATACCTGACCCGAGTCACAAAAGTTAGCCTTCTTAATAGGGGAGAGAGAGAGAGAGGGTGTGCGCGGTGCACACTTTGGATGCTAATCTCTTCACTTTAGTTATTGCACAATACTAATTCAATTTTAAATATTTTAATTTTGATCAATTGAATCATAAATCTTTCGATAATTTATTAATATAAAAAAAATTATTGTCTTGTCACATGGAACGGCGGAAACGCATGTCGGCAATTGCTTGTCAAAATTAATAGAAAAGACTAAATCAGCAAATTTTCACAAGATCAACAAATCAATTGATATCCTTGAGTCATCATCTCCATAGAAAGAAGGTGTCCAATCAGGTTGCTATGTACAGAAAGAATTGTCGGTTGTTGGTTCAGTAAGTGTTATCCGATAAAGCGGTTGGCTCTGAAAAAAGTTACAGCTTGAGAAACGGCACTTTCACATTAAGCATACATCCGCATCAGCAAAAGCAGGGGGGAGAGCACCGGCTGGAGTTATCTCATTTCAGTTGTCCCTAATCGAATAAAGATGCCATCCCGAGTCATTCAAAAAGAAGACCGACAAAAGCAAAGGAGGAGAGGCTCGTGTCTCCGACGGATCGCAGACACGGGATCCTGAGAAAAATCGTGGTCGAGCTGAACAATGTGGTCGATCTCTCCACGATTACTTCACCAGTCGCCATTGAAGGATTAGACTGAGATTGTGACGACCCAGACCCGGGGCAGTACGGAGGGACGGATTGAGATCGCCTCGACAGTATGCGGGCGAGGCTAAGGGCATTTCTCCTGTCCCACATCGCTTAGGGGAGAGTTATGGGCTAATTTATAATGGCTTGGGCTCCTTTAATTTGACGCGTTTTAAAACCGTGAGAACTTAGCGTCTAAAACGGACAATATTATATAGTGGGGCCCGGGTCGTTACAAATTATATCAGAGTCGACTCTCAATCGGGTGTGGGGCTACAGCGAGGGCCCTGTCACTAAAGGGAGGGAGAATGTGACGACAACGAGGGCCCTGTCCCTTAAGGGAGGGAGAATGTGACGACCTAGACCCGGGTAGTACGGAGGGACGGACTCACATCGCTTAGGGAGGAGTCTTGGGCTAGTTTATAATGGCTTGGACCCCTCTAATCTATGTGACGCCTTAAGGGAGGGAGAATGTGACGACCCAGACCCAGAACAATACGGAGGGGACGGATTGAGATCGCCTCGGCACGGCAGTACGTGGGCGAGGCTAAGGGCATTTCTTGGACCCCTTTAATATGTGTAATGCATTTTAAAACCGTGATGATTCAGTGTCCAAAACACAATAAGAACCCGGGTCGTTACAGAGATTTAGATTGATTCATAGAATACTTTATTTCCATTTATTATGCATATCTTGTGCTATATCTACAGAACACTATGTACATTAGAAGTTATTGAAGAAAGAATACAGAAAAATCTTCCCAAATTCTATCGTCTTCAATCACGAACTCTTTTTCCTTCCTCGTTTCCCTTTGTCTTCTTTCAGCCATCATCGTCGAGTTAGCTGCACCTAAAATCGTGACGTGTAGGACCTCCCCTCGTTGCGGTCTTTCCTGGAAGGAGCAAAGGACGGGGGACGCGTCTTCTGCCAGCCAACGAGACGACCCAGCTCTCGACACGTTTATTTCGCAGATTTTAGGTGAAAAGATGGCGACGAGCGATGGGACGAGAGAAAGAAGAGAAGAGTAGAGAAGGAAGGAAGTCCCCCGAGCTCTAGAGAAACGTGTTTAGCGAGGTCTGACTTTTACGACTCACGGAAGTGAGCCGTGAGTCGAGTGATAATGGAATCGGATGCCTAATCTTTTGTTTAATTGAGCACTCCTTCGTTAGTTCACGGGGAACTATAGGCCAATTTTAAAATGTTTGTTTTTCGTTTTCGGTAAATTGGTGATGTAATTCACATGATCTAATTGATTTGAAAGGAATCGACCCCTCTCTCTCTCTCTCTCTCGTAGACCCAACAAGCATGTTTAAATTCCATGACCCTTTCAGGTTATGCGCGTGAAGTGTCATATCGATTTCCATGATTTTGTCTCGAAAAGACTGCGGTGAACATCACACCGCGTCTTGGGCATTTGTTACTCGTGCGAAGACTTCTTGACTTCTAGAATGTCCATTTGGCTATGTTGACGGGCTCATGTGTCTAGGTCATGTCTAGATCAAGTATAGCTCGAAACGAATGTTATGTAATGGATGAAGAATTATTAGGATAGAGTTCAACAGGGCAGTCATACGAGGCTCCCCTCCTCTTCCTTTTGCTGGTAAAAGGAATATTTCATAAGGGAATGGCGACTAAAATGGGTAAAAATCTATCTTTATTTAAGATATTACCTATTTAAGCGTCTTATTGTTGTGAAAAGTTTGCGAATTGCATGTGATGGTAAGGAAATGATTCTCATCGTCATTGAGCGAAAATAAGCCGTTCTCTTTTTTTGCCCAAATTGCTTTATGCCTATTAGTTCAATGAATGAAACTCAACAATTGTTTCAAGGAAAAATACAAAATACATGTATTTTCACTCTGTTCATTCGTGTTTAGACGCCACTTTGCACCTAACATCCATTCCTTTTGTGGCTTTATGGAAAATACAATTGCTCCCCATACTTTAGCCCAATATATAACGTGATCTCCAAACTATGGTCAATGAACTGTAATCTATTGTGCAATTTGGCTCTTGAATTTTCGATTTTTTTTAATGTGATTCATGAATTTTTGGTACATATATTATATAGTCTATGCACTTTATGAAAATATTTAATATTATCCTTGAATTTGAATTTAATGAAAGGACAATATTGAATATTTTTATATAGTTCAAGAACTAAATTAAATATGTACAAAAGAATTCATAAACTATATTGAACAAATTTAAGGTTTAGAGACCGCATTACATTGGGTCAAAATTCAGGTACCATTTGTGTTATTATCCCTTTGCAAAATAGATCATCAACGACATTGTTGAATATCACAAGCCGCTACCGCCTCCACGTTGATCTTCCCTTAGCTTGTTGTATGCCGTTGATTGCCTTGCTGCTTGTATATATCTCTCTCTCCCCCCTCGTCTACCTTTGTTTAGATTGTGCTAGGCGTCCCCGACCTCGATCTAAGACTGCCTGCCTCATTCAAGCCATGGATGACCTTAGATCAAGATTGTCCATCGTGGGCCGAGACCTCAATATAAGATGAACTTAACTGAGGTCGTCCATCACAGTGGCCCGTCCATACTCATTTATTTGTAATCCATTACAATATTCTCTTTGATATTTTTGTCTTGGGGTTGTGAAAATGTAATGGCCATAATGGTAAATCTTGCAGATTAATGTGAAAACTTTCTCATTCTAGCCCTTACAAAATGGTATCAGAGCCTCGCTCAAGCGATGGAGTCTCGAAAGAAGATGACCGGACGAGGGCCTTGGGGCAAAGAACGCAATCCCGCGCGAGAGAAACCCAAAAGAAGCCGGAGGATATGAGCCCCACGGTTCAAGACACGGAAAAAGACCAGTGAAGCCGAGATCAAACAGACATCGAGGGAAAGAGCTCAAGCGAAGAAACCAGTTCTAACAATGACAAGGGTCCGACGGTGAAACAGCAGCTGAGGATATGTTATCCCACAGACCATGAATCATCCCTTGAAGCCATGAATAAGAAATATAGGTTTTATGGGAAGACACTCTCCTATACACAAGGGAAGAAGTACAAAAAAATGTGTAAATTTAAGAAATAAGAAATATAGTCATAATTTTTTTTAAGTTCTAACAATTGAGTCAATCAAACTAATTTAGGTAACCACTGGGGTTTGCCCCAGTGGCCACCCTTCCAACATGGAAGGGAGAGGTGGTGGGTTCGAATCCCCACCTTCTCAAGAGAGGTCGGGGTGAGGACGATATAATTTCAGGAGCGGGTTTCGACTCCCACGCCCTGCAAAGAGGTAAGACAAAAGTCTGAAAGTGAAAGTTAGAATAGGAATAGAGTAGGACTGACAAAAAAAAATAAAAAACTAATTTAGGTTGAAAATTACTGACATGAAAGTCAACCATCTTATTCGGCACGGTTGGCATTGACATAAACATGTTTTAAATAATTTTTTTATTAACTTTCTTTTAAATTTAAACTTTCTATCAATATTTTTATTCTTTTTCCTTTTCTTTTTTCCTTTTCCATTGGAGAAGGGAAAAGAAAAGAAAAGGAAAAAGAAATTAATAAAAAAATTCTAAAAAAGTAATTTAAAAAAATTGCCTACGTTAGTGCTGATTGTGCCATATAAGACGACATGCATTTACATAGTTTATTTTGGCCTAAATTGGTCAAATTAACTAAATTGATAAAATATGAAAATGTTTAGTACTAAATTGGTTAAATTGAAAGGTTTATGACTTAATTAATATAAATACAATAAGTTTAGGTTTTTTTTTTTTTTTAATACTTTTCCCCTATACATAGACTCAAACCCATCTTGACCTCTTCCTTTCCACTTGCGATAAGGCCGACTTTGATTCTTCACCGATTATTACGTTATACGAACAAAAAAGGAAGAAGAAAAAAGGTGAAATGACATATTACGGTTGTTTGTAATTCTTGGTGAGGTGGCCAACTTTGAATTTTGCAAGTGAGGATATGTTTGTTTTGCGGACTTTTTTTCTTAATAATGATTGGTTATATTGCTTGGAATAATTAGTCAATAAAAAATTTTCATTGACGAAAAAAATATTTTTTGTTTATATATTTTTGCAAGTGATATAAGTATCATTTTTAGGAAAATACACTTTCCAAAATTTAAATCTTTCGCAAAATAAGCGGACCCCAAATTTCATTTTGCTTTCTTTTTTAATTCTGCATTTTTCTAAACAAAGTCAACAAGAATGGTTAGTTAGAACCGTTCTTTTCTTTACCTTTAATATATTGGAGTTAGGTCAACCCTTTTTGGGCGACGTGGCCGCCTATGAAATTGGCATGGAAGTTCCGCTTGCGGTTCATCCCGGAAGACGACGTAATATTTTCTTTTAAATATATGTCGGCAGAGAACATTAGGAGAATATTCTTCTTCGAAATTGACTTGATGATTATTCAAAAACCTTCTTCAGCCGGTTGATAAGCTTGAGCGGAGCTCAACCTACCCTACAGTAGTTTTGAAATTATATTACTTCATCCCAGGCGCAGAGAACTATTATACTTCCCTACCCAATTGTAGCTAATATTGAAGTACTGACGTGGTGTCTACCTTTACCATCATCAAGCCTCTCGATTCTCATCCAAGCTTTTCCCGTAATAATAGGAGAGGTGACATCGTGGGATCTCCCACCCCAAGACGGATCTCCCACTTAAGCCTTTTAAGGGCCTGCTTGGGTCTAATATTTATTTTGAATATATTTTGGCAGAGAACATTAGGAGAATATTTTTCTTCCATATTGATTTGATGATTACTCAAAAAAATTTCTTTCATATTTGTAGGAAGTAGAAAGTGTTCTCCATATGTTGCCACGCGACGACAAAAGATATTTCAATCGATATATGAACAAATATCCTTATTGAGTCATCCACAAGCGTCACACGATGTTGGCATGTGTCCAATTTTAATATTATACATAATTTCCATTAGCTTGATTAAATGGGGTGAAAATGAAGCACTTTATTATTTATTCTTTTTGTGCCGGCGAGGGTTGGCAAGCCCCCTTGCCGGTGTCAGAGGGCTGAATCCCCTTGCTTGTTTGGGGAGGCCGTGACAGTCATCGGTGGATGGGTGAGGGCTGATCGCCCTCGCCCTAATAACATGAAGGGGTGGCACAATGCTACGGTTGGTCTTTATTTTTACTATTTAAAATTTGTGGCTTTTTTTATTTATTTATCATTCTCTAATTTTAGATTTTTTTTTTTTTGTAATTGTAATTTTTTTTCTTTAAATTTCAATTTTTCTAATGTGACAGAAGTGAAACGACCTCATTTTATGCCTGAAGAAGTTTCATCATCACGTTAATAATTATGGGAGACTGGAAAATATTTCCATGTGAAGTTTTCTGTCTATAGAAAAATGACGGATGTAATAAAAGTCCTCAAGTGCATGTTATAGACAAGTTTTAAGATTTGATCATATGAAAATGAGTTTCAGGACTGAAGTGATTAATCAAAAAAAGTTTTAGGACTTTCCCTATCATGGACCCTAGATAGCCTGAACCGAATAGGTCCGAGAGCAATCATGCTGGTGATCGTGTTCATTTAGTCTAGGCCAGCCAACTAGGCCTGGAAGTTCTAGGCTCCAATGTTCGGCCGAGCCCATTTTCTAATAAAAGCCCAGCTTTCCAGACCCGACCCATTTGCATCCGGATAATGTTGTGTCCGAAAGATCTGCCACGTGTCCACCATCAGACGTGTTGGATGGGGAGGGACACGTCCTGTCCTTGTCCTATTTTTGGCATTTTTTTTTTTTTTTTTTTTTGGGATGCCGGGGGGTCAAGGCTTCGGTGTATGATGGCGACTCATGGGTTAGCTGGATGATGTTGGAAGTAGCTGTAGTATTAGCGTCGTGTTTTGCTTCAATCGTATCTATATGTGTCATATCGTATGTACGTCATTACTCTCTTTCTTTCTTAGTTTCGTGAATATACATAATTATTTGTTCGATCTGAGGGTCACGTGTATAATTTATGCTATACAAGTCCTATATATCATCTTTATGAAACTATCCGTTTAATTTGAATGTCTCGTGAACAAAGGAAGGAGAAATAGGAAAAAGAAAATAAAGAGAAAGAAAGAGCAAAAAGTAAAAAGAAATAAAGAATTGAAAAATTATAAAAAATCATATTAAATATTATTAAAATTTGATTATGTTAGCGTCGATCATGGACGGTTGCCGGTCATGGACGAGGGCGCAAGAACCGGCCAAAGAAAAAAAAGAAGAAAAAAAGAGAAAAAATAGTGTTTTTGAAATTGTTCGCAGGAGCAAAGTTGTTTTTCTTATTTATTGTTTATGTTCCAAATTTGTTCTTGGAAACAAAAAAATATATATTTTGTTCCCGGAAACAAAAGTGTAAACAAATCCATTTATGTTTTTTTTTGTTCCCTGGAACAAAAGAACAAAAAATTGTGTTTCGGGGAACATAAACAGATTTAAACAAACAACCCCTAAAACTATTGTTAAAGAGCCTGCACCTTTCAATAATGAGATGGTTGTCCTTGCATTAGTTAGTGTTGAGTAGATGTGTCAAATGAGTTGTGGAACCCATTTATTGACCCATTTATGGTTAAATGGGTCGTTAATGGGTCAAGCTTTATTTCCTAAAGCATCTATAATGGGTTTTAATGGATCAAGACTTAAGATATATGGGTCTTAAATGGGTCGAGAGTTAACCCATTTAAGACCCATTTATCAATTCATTAAAAATTAACCTATTTATTTTCACTCAAAACCTCACCATCTCTCTTTTCTCTCTTTAACTTTACAAATTTTTTTTTTTTATAAAAACAGAAATTATAATTATTTTTTTCTTTTCTTTTTTCTATCTTCTTCCTCCGATCGCCGGCACAACGATGGCCGGCGACCGGCCAGCGAGCCGAGCTCGCCCGTCGACGAGCGGGGCGAGCTTGAGGCTCGCTGTGGCCGGCCGCCGGCCGTCGTTGTGGCCGCCGGCCGGTCAAAGAAAAAGAAGAAGAACAAAAAAAGAAAAAAGAAAAAGAAAATTAAAAATCAAAAATTATATTTAAAAATGAAAATACTTAAAATTTTAATTTTTTTAAAAATAAAAATAATTAAAATTCGATTTTTAAAATAATTATTTTTAAAATTATAAAAAAATTTCCATTAAATTTTTGTTGTATAAAACTATTTTAGTTTTAATTATAAGAAATAATTTTTTTGAAAAATTATAAAAAATTGAAATTATTGATTGGATTTGTATCGCTCGGGAGTTTTTTAGTAATATAATTTTTAAAAAAAAAAAACATAAGAATAAGTTTTCCTAAATTTGGTTAAATATGAAAATATTTTATTAATATGGGTGGGGTCGGGTATGGGTTTTTTTTTTTTTTTGGTCTGTCCTCCTACTCTATTCCTATTCTACACTCACTCTCGGACTTTGCCCCCCGCTTTTTGTAGGGCGTGGGAGTCGAAACCCACTTCTTGAAACTTACGCGTCCCCACCCCATCCCCCCTAAGAAGGTGGGGATTTGAACCCCTCACCTCTCCCTTCCATGTTGGGAGGGTGGCCACTAGGCGGGTATGGGTTGGGTATGGGTCAAAAAATTTACATTAGACATAAATGGGTCATAAATGGGTTAATGGGTCAATTTGGGTCAACCCATTAATGACCCGACCCACCCGTTTAACGGCTCTACCCGACCCAAACCTGACCCGACCCACCCGTTTAACGGCTCTAGTGTTGAGCCTTGTGTTCCCACGACTGACCCGCAGCGTCATCACTTGACGCGGTGGAAACGAGAATAACGCGAATGGCAGTTCGCGAGTGAGTAAACGCTCGAAAACATACCGGAAGGCGCAATATGCTCGAAGCACAATGAGTAAACTTTTATTTGTAATGAGTATCTTGTTGAATATCCGGCCCAAGTCACAAAAGTAAGTCTAGTCAGTTTGGGGGAGAGAGAGTGTATATGTGGTGCACATTTGAATGTTAATCTCTGTACCTTAACTAGTTTGTTGTGGAATCTACCTTTCTCGACCTTTTTGATTAAGATCACGTGGCACGCACCTGCGTGTCGTGGATTGATTCATGCAAATGGGGAAAATAATCAAAAAAATAATAAACATATTTTCTCGATACTAATTCAATTATGAACTTTTTAATATGTCCAACTGAGTTTTAAACCTTTTGATGATTTGTCAATATAGTTATTTCGATAATTTTGGTTGGCAATTGTATACGTGGACAACCACCACTGATGTAGATGATTTTCTTAAAATTCTTTTTAAATTTGTCTGAATTTGTTATAGTTTTTTTCCTTTTTTATTTCTTCTTCCATTGCCAACAACCAGCCTCTCCCTCGCTTGAGGACAATTGTCAACAATCGCTGAGGCCTGATAACACGTGGAGGAAGAAGGAAAAAGAAAATAGAAAAAAGTAAAAATTTTATAAAAAGTCCACGTTAGAGCCAACCATCGTTGTGTCACATAAGATAATCGGCGTTCACGTCATTGATTGTCTGTCAAAGTTGGCTGTAATGACTACACTAGTAAATCATCCAGAGATTTAGGATTCAATTGATCAATTTAAAAACTTTATAACTATATTAACATCCATATAATATGTTTAAAACTTTTTTCTTATAATTATCCCCATAGAAAGGATGTGTCCAATTAGGTTGGCTATGTATAAAAAGAAATATCGGTTGTTATTCGTTGAGTGAGTATTATACAATAGAGTAAGAGCAAGACAAACAACACTTTCATTTTAAGCATACACTTGCATCAGCAAAAGCAGGAGGAAGAGCACTAGTAAGGTTTTTCTCGTTTCACATGTCCGTAATTGAACAAAGATGTTATCCGAGTCAATGAAAAGAAGAACGACAAAAGCAAAGGGAGGAGAGGCTCGTATCTCCGACGTAGCACAGAGATGGGATTTCGAGAAACTACAAAAGACGTGCGGAGCGCGGAGTATTCGTGAAATCATCCCCTTTATCAGGTAAAAAAGATCGACGATGCTCATGGAATAACGCCTGCCAACCGAAGCCACGCAGCTGAACAACGTGGTCGAGCTTTCCACGACTACTTCACCGGTCGCCACCATCGTCGAGTTAGGTGATGCTTTCGCAGTTACGCCTAAAGTCATGACGTGTAGGACCCCCCCTCGTTGCGGTCTTTCCTGGAAGGAGCAAGGATGCAGAACGCGTCTCCTGCAGCCATTGAGACGACCCGGCTCTCCACACGTTTATTCCGCAGTTTTTAGGTGAAAAGATGGCGACGAGCGATGGGACAGGAGGAGAGAAGAAGAGAAGGGAAGGAAGGAAGTTCTCCCTAGTTCTAGAGAAACGCGTTTAGCGAGGATTGCCTTTACGACTCGGGGAAGTGAGCCGTGAGTCAAGTGGTAATGGAATCGGATGCCTAATCTTTTGTTTGATTGAGCACTCCTTCGTTAGTTCACGGGGAACTACAGGCCATTTTTAAAGTGCCTGTTTTCGTTTTTGGTAAGACGGTGACGTCATTCACATGACCGAATCGATTTGAAACGAATCTCCCTCTCCCTCTTATTTTAGATACATCAGCTCCCAATTCAGGAAAGTCATCTTGTGTGAGGTTTACGTTGCGCGCGTGAAGTGATGGATGATCATCTCGATTCCGCAGTGAACGCGATGTCGCATGCTGGGCATATGTTACCTCGTGCAGAGACTTCTTAGCTTTTAGGATGTGTGTATAACCACAGTGATGGGCTCGCATGTAAAAGGAATATTTCATATGGGAATGGACACTGAATTGGGTAATAATCTAGGATTAATACAATAAAAAGCCTCAAATTTGTACATCGGTAGCAAAGTTATCCAAAACAAATTTTTTGATCTCCAAAAATCTTAAACTGATACACTTATGATAAATTTACAAAAAACTAATTTTTTAATCATACAAAAACTTCAAACTGGTTGGATCAACACCACGAAAATCACAACCGGTACATTAGTGACAAATCAAGGGAAAAATCCTAAATCGGTGCACCAGGACACATGTCATCTAACTCAACAATTTGACGATAAAATTTAATGAAAATTAACAGAGAGTAAATCTATCATAAGTGTATAAGTTTAGGGTATTTTGTGATAAAAAAAATTAGATCGAAATTAATTTATTACATATGTATTAGTTTGAATTTTTGGGGAAAAGTGCCAAAAAAGTCTTAAACATTTTGTCTTTGTGCCGATTTAGTCCTAAACTTTTTTACGTTGTGTTAATTCAGTCATTTTCGGCCAATTTTGGCCGGATTTTGCTAACTGGATGCCGACTGGCATGACCTAATCGGTGCTTGACATGGATAACTTTTAATAATTTTTTAATTTTTTTCTATTTTCTATTTTTCTATTTCTTTTTTGTCTTCTCCTTTTCTTCCTTCAGCCGGTCACCGGCCACCTCGCCAATGGCTGCGAGGGTGGCGAGGGCGAGCCTCGCTAGCTCGGCGCGAGGCCCTCATTGGATTTGGCGAGGGTTGAGCCTCGCCCATGGCCGGCGAGGGCGAGCCTTGCCAGCTCGGCGTGAGGAGGCATCCTCGAGCCGGCCTCACGCCCTCGTTGGTGGGGCTCGCCCTCACGGCCATGGGCGAGGCTCAACCCTCGCCAGATTCAGCGAGGGTGAGCCTCGCCACCTAGCGCGAGGCTGCGCTCGCAACCACCGGCGAGGTGGCCGGTGAGGTTGACCTCGATCTCGCTAGTTGCTGCCTCGGCCGATCGCCGAGGTCCGGCAACTAGCTGGAGGAAGAAGAAGAGAAGACGAAAAAGAAAAAGAAAAAAAAAAATATTAAAATATTATTAAAAGTTGTCCACGTCAGCCGGCAGGCGTTCAGTCAGCAAAATCCAGCCAAAATTGGCCGGAAATGACTAAATTGACACAATGTAAAAATGTTTAGGACTAAATCGACACCAAAAAAAGATTTAGGACTAAATCAGCACAAAGACAAAAGGTTTAAGACATTGTTGGCACTTTTCCCGAATTTTTTATGATATTAGCTTAATAATCTATCCTTATCTAAGTAAATGCCTACAAAACATCCTATTCTTGTGAGAAGCTTGCCCATAACATGTGGTGGCAAGGGAATGATTTTCATCGTCATTGAACCAAAATAAGCCGTTCTCTTTTTAATCCAAATTGCTATAAGCCCATTTGTCCAATGAATAAAACTCAACAATTGTTTCAAGGAAAAATACTAAAGACTTACTTGAATTTTCACTCAATGTTCATTTGTGTTTGGACATCACTTTGCACCTAACATCCATTACCTTTGTGGCTTTATTTGCAAAAGGGAAAATGACACAATTGGTACTTAATTTTAGCTCAATGTGCAATGTGATCCCTAAAATTTTAATTTGTTCATTGCAGTCCTTGAATTGTACCCAATGTGAAATGTGGTCTACGAATTTTCAATTTTTTCAATGTGATCCTTAGACTTTAGTATATGTTCAATGTAGCCTCTTAACTATTTCATGTTTTTCATGAGTTTGAATTAATAGAAGGACAACATTAAACATTGTCATATGGTTCAAGGACAAAGTTGAATATATACCAAAAATTCAGAAATTATATCAAATAAATTAAAATTTTAAGGATCACATTACATAGTGAGCCAAAATTCTAGGACTTTTGTGTCATTATCCCTTTGTAAAAAAGGAGAATTACCAAATAATTCATAAGCCCATTACAATTGTGTCAAGTCAGTCATAAACATTTTTTTTGTCAATTCAATCTTAAATCTTTTGCAATTGTGTCAATTCAGTCCATTCACCTAATTTTGGTTGGCGGGTCTCGACATGGACAATTTATAATAATATATTTTTTAAAATTTTGAATTTATTTTGAATTTTTCCTTTTCCATTTCTTTTTTTTTTCCTTTTTTCTCTTCTTCCTTCTTTTTCCATTTTTCCCCACTTGCTGGTAAGTGGGCGAGGGTTGAGAAACCCTCGCTAGCCACCGAACCCCTCACTCGGCCTCATCTAGATTTGGGGAAAGCCTAGGGGTTAGGGCAAGGCAACTCTGCCTAGATCTAGGTGAGTTGCCTTTGCCCATGGCCCCCAAGGCCATAGGGAGGCCGGCCAAGGGTCGACAGCCGACGAACGCTTCACAACCCTCACCTAGTGACCGACGAGCCTCGCGGGCCACCGTGGGAGAAGAAAAGCAAAGAAGGAAGAAAAGGAAAACGAAAAGAAAATGAAAGAATTAAGAAAAAAAAATAAAAAAAATATATTATTTAAAAATTGTCCACGCCAGTGTCATTCGATTCCATTATCATTGAAAATTAGGTTTATGACTTTCTTAATAATTCTCCCTATCCAAATAGGGCATCTTCTTTCAAAAAAGGGCGTCATCGAATACTATAGGCCACTACTGTAAGAGTTTTTCTAATGTGGACTACATTAATTAATATTGTAATTTACCGTTTTACGGGGATTGGTCTGAGGTGAGATAAAAGGTTTCTTAATTAGTCTAATATGGGCTAGCTAGTGTGGGCCGAGTTGAGCCTGGCCTGTAATGAGGGGGCCTAGCTGGAAACTCTATAAATAGTGCTAAAGTCTTTCCTCTAACCCTAATTCTCACATGTATCCTCACCTAAGAGGCGTTTACCTAACGCTAAACGTGAGTGGGGCCCGCCTCATTGAGCCAGTGATACGGAGGGTAATAGAGGAGAAAGACTTGATGCGTGGATCCCCTTGATATGTGGGAAATCTTTTTTCTGCTTCTGCTTTAGATTTGATGGATCCCAAAATAGGTGCGTTAATCTTTCTACTCAATTATGCATGTTCTTGTTCTGGTTATGGAGATCTTAGGGTTGCGCAATTTGCGTCCAACATGAGGTATCAGAGCCTCCATAACCCTAAAACTTGAACGCATAAGTTTTTTTGCCCTAATTTGTGATTTTCAAGATTTTTTGTTCAATAAAAATAAAATTAAATCACAAATTCGGATTGGGCTCGATGAGACGAAAAGATCCGTGGGTGGCGCGTCGCCGGAGGAGGCCGCACACACCTCCATGCGCGGCCATGCGCCGCTGGGGCGTCGGAGACGCGCCCCACGCGCGGGGTGCAGCTCGCGCGTGCGTCGCACGCGCGGAGGCTGACGTCATTGTGACGTCAGCGACCGACCCAACCGTTGACTTGGACTCGACCCGAAAGTTGACCGTTGACCGTTGACCCGACCTGACCCGACCCGGTCAACGGTTGACCGGTCCGGTCAGCCGGTCGGACCGGTCCCGGCCGAACCGGTTTTGACCGGTTAGATTGCCTGCGTGTGGGCTCCACGCGCCGCGCACTCAGGAGGCGCGTGCGGGCGCGTGGAGGCTCCGATCCGCACGTGGTCGGCGGCGTTTGACTCGTATCTTCATCCTCTATCTTGTGGTGTGTTTATTTTATATTTTTGATGATTTTATGGATGTGAAAATACATACAAAGCCCTAAATACGCGTATTTTTAGTGTATTTTCGCGTATTTTTCTTGTATTTTTCTGTGATTTTCAAAATACAAGTGTTGGGTTACTGATATGTTATCACATGAACATTATAATGGTGTGATTCATTAATAAAAATTAATTTTTATTGTGAATTGAAGTTAGCTTAATGAGATACAACCATTATAAGATAGTATTTGAAGTATGTATTGAGGTAATGAGAGACAGTAAAAGTTATGAAACTTTTGTTACTCATGCATACTCCTTTACATGCTAATAACCTTTGCATGATGGACGTTTTAAGAACTTGTGACCATGATTGTACTAATTAACACATCTGCTGAATGTGGGTAATGCATGTCAGTTAAGTCATTGCATATTGTATTAAACTCATCTGGTCACCGGTTAATGTCCATTAAGTTGAATATTTTTTTATGATTAAGGAGTATGACAACCTTTACGCAGAGCAATAGTATGTATTGTTAAAGTTTAGATATTTGGTTCTCTGGTTTGACTCAATTAATAGGCCATTGGTTGATAACAATGATAATTTTGTTACTTAAAAAAAAAAAATTGGCTAATATATTAGCTGTTGGCCTTGGAGTCATGTTTTGCCATATGAAATTCATGAGTAATAGTGGATTAGCTATCAGGCTTGTCGATCTGGGGTATCCTGTATTGCTATTGATGTTAACTTGTGATAGATCCTCTTAATCAACTATCTTCTTTATGTTGTTATAGTAATATGTTATCTAGGTGCACAAGAGACGTTTTTTTTCTATGTTATGTGAAGTTTCTTGTGTTACTGTGTTCCGTGATCTCATTGGAGTCTATCTTTCAGATCATATATATATATATATATATATATATATATATATATATATATATATAAAAGATTTTATTTATGAACAAAACAATGTAATTAGCATAATATGTGATTTTGGTGATTTGCTGCCCCTATCACTAAAGTTAAAATCACATGTATATGGTGTATGTGAGGAGTAAAATTTATATCCCAGGTATGAGAGAGTTTCAAGGATTCAATTGAGTAGTGACCGCCAAAGTGGCACGCTTGATTGGGTTTGAGAAATTTCAGTCTCGTATATTGATTGGGATGTCTCCTGGTCTAATGTGTAGTCATACTCCCAAATGAGGTGATTATGTATTAGTTCATGGAGGGATACATGATGGTATGGTGGAGGAGTGACTGATCCTAGTGGTTCATATGCCCAAAGGTGATGAATTCACGAAGATTTGAATAAATTCTCATAACCGCTATCATGTGGGGAGTGTACAATTGCATGTCATGTATTCTACCCAAAGGTGATTATATGATTTTGCATGTAACTCTTTGGATGTGTACTTGTACGTCAAGTTACACAGTGCTCACATTATGCTAATTATATACATTGTTTGTTATTTTAGTCACTTTTTCTGTAATTAATAACTCCACTATTATTGAGGTTTTTACTGCTTCAAATTTTAAGTTGTGGACATATAATTTATTGCTTGAGAATGCAATAGAATTTGCTTACTGTCCATGAAGCGTTCCATTCTAGAACACTTGAAAAGAGGTTTGCCTGCGGACTGCACTGCTATAATATGATGGAAGCCTTAGTTGCTTGAAATTATGTTTTGTATAATATTGAAATTAAGACATATCTGCAAAGATTATGTTTAAGTCCTAATGACATATACATCTTGTATATGGTTAAAAGGTTGTTTCCAAAAGTTTTTTTTTTTTTTATTGAAGGAAAATGACCGAGATAAAGAATAAACTGGTTAAAATTAGTCTTGAAGGTTGTCAGGCCTAATTGCAGCGGTAAGTATTTTGGCAAGTATGACAATACTGAATTGCTTAAAGGGTCATTTGTACTATGCCTGAAAATCCTGACAAAAAGATTTGCCAAAAAGGCATAATTGCACCATAATTAACATGGTAATTAGTCTAATATGGGCTGGCTAGTGTGGGCCGAGTTGAGCCTAGCCTGTAATGAGGGGGCCTAGCTGGAAACTCTATAAATAGTGCTAAAGTCTCTCCTCTAACCCTAATTCTCACATGTATCCTCACCTAAGGGGCGTTAACCTAACGCTAAACGTGAGGGGGGGCCGCCTCATTGAGCCAGTGATACGGAGGGCAATATAGGAGAAAGATTTGATGCGTGGATCCCCTTGATATGTGGGAAATCATTTTTCTGCTTCCGCTTTAGATTTGATGGATCCCAAAATAGGTGCGTTAATCTTTCTACTCAATTATGCATGTTCTTGTTCTGGTTATGGAGATCTTGGGGTTGCGCAATTTGCGTCCAACAACTACTGCCTCCACGCCCATCTCCCCTTAACTCGTCGGATGCCGTCGATTGCCTCGGTGCTTGCATCTCTCTTTCCGTTTAGATTGTGCTATGGTGCCATGGACATCAGTCTAAGATTGCCTGCTTCATTCAATTATGGATGACCTTAGATTGACATTGTCCATTGTGGCCCGAGACCTCAATAATAGATTAACTTAATTGAGGTTGTCCATCACGGTTGCCCATCCAAACTCATTTCATCGTGATTTGTAATCCATTAAAATACTCCCTTTGATGTTTTTGGAGTTGCGATTCTATTGTTAGCATTTTGTTGTGGAGGAGAGCATGTCGTTGGTTGGCTGCTGTTATCCCCCTTTGAAGATTCTTCTTAAAGGGGTAGAAATTTCAGTTTGCACTAGCTTGAGAAAAATATCGTAACTTTCTTGATACAAATTGGAATGATGTGTTCCAAAGCCAAAAGTACGAATAGTCTTGAATCTACAACTTTTATGTTTTAAGCTTTCTTAGATGAGCACTTTAGGACATTTGAAATTAGGGAGGAAGTGGATGAACGTAGATGGACAGAATGAGGAGAAGGATAGAAACTTTAGTGGCGCTCTCCAACACCTCTAAGGAAGTCGAGATTGCATCAATTCTTCTAGAATATGACCCGAGAGTTACCAGGGTGTCACCTAGATCTATGAGTATGGCTCACCCAGCTGCGCCACCAAGCAGAAAGTCTTGGAGTTTTGGCGTGAGATTAGTCATAGAATTAAGTTGAATTGGCGTGGAGAGTATAGTTGCTTTAGCCAGTAACATTTGAAATATTTTTTCTTTTCAACTTTATTAAACTTGCCTAGCAAGGGTTAAGGATAGATAGGCTTATCTACCGTGTTGTTGTTATTATTATTATTATTATTATTATTATTATTATTATTATTATTATTATTATTATTATTGTTATTGTTTTATTTCTATTGTTAGCATTGTGTTCTAGAGAAGTGCATGCCGTTGGTTGGCTACCATTATCCCTCTTCCAAGATTCTCCTTAAAGGGGCAGAAATTTTAGTTGTGTGTTAGCTCGGGAAAATTGTCGTGACTTTCTAGATGCGAATCGGAATGATGTGATTCCAAAATCAAAAGTATGATTCTTGAATTTACAACTATAATGTTTTGAGCACTTTAGAAAAGTTGAAATTGGGGAGGAAGTGGATGAACGTAAATTGACAAAATGAGGAGAAGGATAGGAACTTCAGTGATGCTTTCCAACGCCACCAAGGAAGTTGAGATTGCATCAATTTTTCTAGAATATGGCCTGAGAGTTACTGGGGGGTCATCGGGATTTGCGAATATGGCCCACTTGGCTGAGCCATGGAGTGGAAAGTGTTGAAGTTTGGTATGAGACTAGTTGAGGAATTAAGTTGAATTGACGCGGATGACATTAGATGCTTTTGCTACGTGAAGCGCAAAAAGTGCGTCTTCGCGCAAAATGAAGTCCCCTTCCTTGAACACATTGTCGGGGGTGGACGAGTGTGGATGGACGTGGCTAAGATCCGTGCCATAGTTGAATGGGAACCACTAACTAAGGTGACGGAGCTGAGATCATTCCTTGGTCTCACGAATTATTATCAGCGCATCATCCTAGGATATTTGAGCCTCACCATGCCACTCACGGATATGTTGAAGAAGAAAAGGCCGTGGGAGTGGAGGAACCAATGTCAAGAGGCGTTCGATTGGTTGAAGCGGGCCATGACCGAAGAGCTAGTGCTCGTGCTGCCTGACCATGCCAAGCCATACGAGATAGAAACTAATGCCTCTGATTTTGCTATCAGTAGTGTTGTTATACAAGATGGGCACTCGAATACCTTCGAGTCTCGGAAATTGAACGATACCAAGTGGCAATACACAATCCAAGAGAAAGAGATGATTGTAGTGGTGCACTACCTTCATACGTGGAGGCATTACCTTTTGAGATCCCGGTTTGTCGTGAGGACAGACAATGTGGCCACAAGCTACTTTCAAACTCAAAAAAAGCTCAGCCCGAAACAAGTTTGGTGGCAAGATTTCTTGGCTGAGTTCGATTATATGTTGGAACATAAGCCCGGGAAGTCCAACTCCGAGGCCGATGCCCTACGTTGAAAGCTGGAGCTGGCCAGCATGACGAGTTGACCCAACTGCCCGTGGATCGATTGTATTAAGGAGGGGCTCAAGTACGATCGAACTGCCCAAGCTCTCATTCGATACGTGTGAGAGGGCAAGATGAGGTGATTTTGGTGAGAAGACAACCTCCTCTACACCAAAGGACGGCGACTTTATGTGCCACTCCACGGAAAACTAAGGAAGGAATTGCTGCATGAGTGCCATGATTCCAAATGGGCGGGCCATCCGGGAATTCACTACACAATGGCACTCGTTGAGAACCAATATTATTGGCCTCATATGTGGGATGACGTTGAAGCTTATGTGTAGAAATGTTTTGTGTGCCAACAAGACAAGATTGAGCAACGATCATTGCTGGGGCTCCTCGAGCCATTGCCCATCTCGAAATGTCCATGGGGGAATGTCTCCATAGACTTCATCGTGAACTTGCCAAAGTTTGAAGAATGTCGGACCCTCATGGTTGTAGTGGATCGATTTTCCAAGTACACGACGTTCATGCAACAACCAAGGATTGTTCGACTAAGGAGGCGGCCAAGCTATTCCTCAAGCACGTCGTCAAGTACTAGGGCGTACCATGCATGATCGTGAGTGATCACGATCCTCGATTCATCGGTCAATTTTGGATCTAGCTCTTCAAGTTGCTGGGATCGAACCTCAACTTCTCCATGAGTCTGCATCCCCAAATCGATGGTAAGACAGAGAGGGTGAATGCGCTCATAGAAATATACCTTCGGCACTATGTGAGCAACACAAAAGTGAACTAGGTATGGTTGATTGATGTGGCTCAATTCTCATACAACTTGTAGTGGAGTGAGTCCACAAACCAAAGCCCGTTTGAGATCGTGACAGGGCAATAGCTACTCACACCAAGCGCGATTGCCTTGGGCTACTAAAGGAGTAGTCCATTTGCGTACAAGTTTGCAAAGAAATGAAACGAACATGTGGACTTGGCGCGGGCGTGCCTACACAAGGCCGCGAAACGCATGAAGAAGTGGGCCGATGAGAAGCGACGGCATGTTGAATTTCAGGTTGGGGACCTAGTGCTGGCCAAGCTACATTTAGTCCTTTGGTACCGCTATGTGCACAAAGGATTGATCCGTTACTATAAGGCCCATTCCAAGTATTGCAGTGGATCGGGAAAGTTGCATACAAGATGGATTTGCCGAAAAAACTCAAGATACATCCCGTATTCCACATAAGTATGTTCAAACCTTTCTATGCAGACAACGAGGACTCGAATCAAGGCGTATCTCAACGGGCGCCCTTGGGGCCAAAACCTTGTACAATTGGGATGTCAGGTGCATCATGGTGGACCGAGTCATTCGGAAGAGGTATAGCGTGCCAAAGAAGGAATATTTGGTCCGATGGAAGGGTCTCCCAGAGAGTGAAGCGAGTTGGGAAACCTTTGAGACTCTGTGCCAATGCTAGAAACACACTGATGCCTTTCATGCAGCAGACGCGATGAGGGCGTCGCCCGAATAGGTGGGGGAAATTGACACAGCCCAAGAACGAGCATGGTCCAAGACTGTCCAAGTGATGGGGCTGTGTCCAAATAAGGACCAGCCAATAAGCTGCCCATGAATGATTCGTGAACAACCCTTGATCAAAACAAGGCCGGCCCATGCGCAACATGGGAACCAAGCCCATGTTAGGCGGCCCTGCAAATTCTTCTGACATATGTCCCTTGGGCCTTCCCCAGCCATCAAGTAACCTAATGTACAAACTTGTAATGATGGTATAAATTCAAATACCACCGTTGGATCGGAGAGGGGACCAACGGCTGAAATTAGACTCGTCTATGTATAAATAAGGGACCCTCCCCCTTCAGTTGTACATACTAGTTCACTGGTAATACATTCGAGCTTCACTCCTATACTTCGTTCTTATGAGCTGAGTGCATATAAGACTGACTTGGGATCATAATCCTAAGGCTGCACGGGTGTGTGGTCGTTCGGAATCGATTGACCCGTGACATTAGCATGTTCTCAAAAGGTTGGTCAGATTTTTTATTGAAGTAAAAAGAAATGAAACTTCGGTTTCTTGGGTTATGAAAAGAGGACGACATATATACTTGAATTGATTTTTTTTTTTAAAAAAAATCAATGTAATAAGTGATTTAGCCACTTGTTGGACGTTGGACGTGACCCGTTTATTTAATTTTTCTTTGGTAATGTGAAAAATCGCTTGGTATTCCAATTGTGTAGATCAATTATAACATGTCCACCATTGTTTTTCTAAAATCAAGTCCTTTTCAGGCTCTATTAGTTCCACTAGAACTAAATGATTTAAAAATATTTTCTTAAAAGCAATGATGAACGAAAAATAAAATAAAAATCATCTTCCATGAAAGATACTCAAGTATTAAATATAACGAATAATAAAAATATTTTTATTAATTATTTCAAATATGACATTCATAATATTTTTCAAATTATTTATTTTTCACAGCCAAAATTCGGTCCCAAACATTTTTCTCTCGCTCTACTATCGCTTTCTATTGCTAAATCGAAAAAACTTGAGTACAATATCTGCTTCTTCATGGACAAAAGAAATGGTGAAATCGATCGTGCAATTGGTGATCTCTGCTCTCGTTGCTCTGGTCCTAGTCTTGTCGGCCCTCGCTGATTAGGACGTCATGCCTTTCATCTTCACTCACAAGAAGTAGGGATGATTGATTCTCGATCCTGTCCAATGAAACCGGTCATTTTTTTTCCACTACTTGATGTTATATGTTATGAATAAATAAATAAATAAATAAATAAAGCTATTTACTATTATTTTTTTGAAGAAATAATTAAAAAAATTATATGTAGTCGGTTTAGTCCGATTGAACTGGATCACCCAGACATCGGTTTCACTTTTACAAATTGGGAACTGAACCAACACTCTTAAGAATGGGACGGAACTAGTCAGTTTGGTCCAGTAAGGGAGGTTCTTGGTTCCGGTGCATTTTGCACACCCCTAACAAGAAGGCCTCTCTCAATTGGGTCAGATTCGGCGGCAAGCGTGTCTCCGTCACCGTCGGAATCTACAATCGTGGGACTTTGTAGGTCGAGTCGGTTCGTGTTTGGAGGTTTTTCAGGGCATTTTGCTTATCGGATCCAGCTTCGATGTGCTTTTTGCGGATCTAATTGAGCTCATGCACGGCTCGTTTGTTTGGTTGACCTGAGGATTAGCTCGATTGGTTTTGCTTTAATCTTCGTCCTTTCGAGCTACGTGTGCGTGTTTTTCTTTAGCAGGGAATTAGTGGTTCTGGTAATGTTCTAAACAACAGTAGCGTGCACATTGTATCTGTCATTTGATTGCGACATTTTCATTGCTCTCTCGTTGCAGAAGAGTATGAATGTCCGATGACGCCGTCCCATGGATTCACTGTTATGTTCGGCTTAGCATTATTGGGATCTCAAGGATGAGTTGAAAAACAAAGGACACAGACTAGACGTGACATGCAAAATTCCACGAACATTTCTGAATGTAGAGCTGTGGCGTGCAGTAGCTTAGTGTGTTATACAAGTGGTGTATGAGTGGACTGTTTGTATGATCAGATTGTAGCTCTGTATACTTCCCCTGGGATGTAAGCATTTCTTACAGCACTTCTCAGCATTGGTCAGTCCTCATGAAGTGTAAAATGTTTACCTTTCTTCCCAGTATGGTTCGGACCATGTTTGGGATGCTATTAGTCCTAATGCGAGGGACAACATTGACGCATTAAGCTGAGAGTACTTCGTTGCGGTGGCAAAATTTAGCATTTCCTTTTCCTTCCATTATGTCTACAGGTCTGCCTATGATGCGAGTCCTGCAAATAATAGCTGGCCATCGGATGTTTTTGCTATTGTTGGTGGTAACACATCTAGGACATGGGAAAGGATTGACGGCTGAGTCTTCTTTTTCTTGTTTGTTTGCTCCTTGATTTGCTTGTTCTATGTTATTCTGGAAGTGTGGAGGTCCATAAATGTGGATTGCAGTGGTGGTCTTGTATCACTCTTTCGAATTGGAGGCCAAAGAACAAGGGAGGTTAGCCGGGCGCCTGCAATAATTACATTCCAAATTCGCACTAAACCTGCTCTTCAGGTGCAACATCTACTCTAATGTGACATAATATCTCTCGTTGATCTGTGGCTTTACTCATCGGTTTTTGGTTTTAAGGAGGCCTATTCTACTCCTATACTGCCTCTCTATATCCTCGCAGATAGACCACCGCAGCAAAAGATTGACTGGGTAAGCTACTGCACTATGTCTTTGTATGTTCGAAGTGAGCAAATGCATTTTTCTTTGATGACTGATCCATTTTCTTGTCTTTCATGGAATTATCTTCTTCTTGGACGGAATCGTTGCAGGTTAAGGTGCGAGTAGTAGTGACCTTGCTTCTAATCTTTCAGTTTCAGCTTAACTGGCTGTCATGAATGTCATGCTTTTTTGTTCTAGCATCACTTTCTTGTCTGTTTCTGGATGTATATGCTCTTATCAAGCGGTGAGTTTAAAGGGGAAAAGGATGTGCATCCATATCCGCAGCAATAAAGGAGTTACGATGCCTGGCAATATTTGCTTTTATGTTTGATTTTCCTTATTTAAACCTTATAATCATCTAGTCATGGGCATATCTCGGTGCGGCACAGCACTCTAGATTAGCTTTAGTCTGCAGAGGTTGATTTTTCAACCGGATTTTACCTCGTTGTGCGAGATCACCTATATTACCTAAAATGTACATCGAATAATTTCAGGGGTGTGCTGCTAATTGAATGATTTTCAGGACTGACGACATACATCATCAAACAAGATGACACAGATTCATCGTCATTCAAAATTGTACCGAGTTACAAGGGCATAAATATTTTTATCTATATAAGATCGGAATGCTCATTTGAATATGAATTATCCGTTGAATTGCATCATGTTTCATATGGATTTGCCATTTTTGAGCAATAAAAAACCAGAGTTCTGACTTCATATCATACATAATTAGTAAAATATAAGGACATGATAATGATCTAGAAATTAACAAAATTATTATGGTGTCGACAGAAAATGATAAAAATCCTCCAAGGAAGTACTTTAGGGGACCAATTGCCGAAAAATGTAGGAATTCTCAATAATTGGTAATTTGCAGTATTGAAACTCTTGGAAGCTGATGTTTCTGTCTCTTGTTGAGCAAAATTCACGTCATTTCCTGAGACCACGCATGGATTATGGCAGAGGCTTTGCATATTAGATTCACGAGAAATTAGGATTTTATATTATGCTCACTTTTAAAAATTCTCTTTTTGGCGAAATAAACCCATCCTAATCACACCTAAACACTATACAATTCCACATATTTTACCGCATGGTGTTCACGGGTAAAATAGTTGGAGCCCTAATTTCACAGCTCGCTGTTCACGGGTCATTGTTCGCAGGTCATCGCTCATCATTGTTGCTCGTTGTCATCGCTTGCCGTCATCGCTCGCCGTCATCGCTCGCTCAGGTTTGTTCTCTTCTTCCTCTCCCATGCGGTGAAATTAGGGCTCCAACTCGTTTATTAGGGCTCTAACTTGAAATTTGGGAGTCGGCTGGGAAATCTTAGGCTTGGATGGTATTGATGTGAGATTTAGGGCTCAAATGTGGTGCTAGAACCCTATTGGAGGTTCGAATTGACAGTTTAGGATCGAGCTCGAAGTGTAGGGCTCAACGTAGGGCTCGACGGGGGGAAAATTAAGGCTCAGATGTAGTGCTAGGTACTGTGATGTTTGATTTAGGGCTCGGATGTGGAATTGTGATGTGCAAAAGTAATTTGTAGAGGTCAGATGTGAAATGTGATGTGCGATGGTGATTGTTAAGGTTCAGAGTAGTTGTCGTAGGGACTTCTGGGCATTTTTTTTAAAATTGCAGTGTTGAAATTGGTGTCATAAGGACCCATGCTTATCTAGGGGACCTCTCCATATTTTAAGGGAATGCGACATAATCAAAGTAGCTGTCGGGTGGGGACCTCTATTTGTCATGAGGGCATCTTTCCAATCAAAGTAGCTATTGTCTGACCTGTGTATCTTTTCCCTCTTTCTTCTTTTCTTTAATAAAGAGTGTAGGGACCTCCACATGCAATTGTCTGTCGTCCTTTGTGAATGTGGTCCCAAAAGTTAATTGTATTTTTTTCCTCTTTTGTTGCAGAAATGGCTTATGATAAGGACTATGTTGCTGTCATTATTTGCTACGGTGGGGATTTTGTGATTAGGGAGGATGAGTGAGAGTATGAGGGAGGAATGAGGGTACTATCTTTGTAGATATAAAAAATGCATATTATATTGGATTTGTTAGGGATATAGTGACATATTTGCCTTGTAAAGTACAAAAGTTGTTGTACTGTGTTTCTGGGAAAAGCTTGAGAGATAGTTTGAGAAATTTAGAAGATGATAATGTTTTTAGGGATGTCCTATATCATTATCTTCATGGCGAAGAGGCGAAAGTATATGTTGAACACAATAGTGATAGTGAGGACGAAGATGATGACAGAGATAGCACCCAAGTAGGAGAAGGAGGATATGGTATTCAAGCTAGTACTGAGGTTAGCGATGAAGGAGGGCATGATAGATAGGACGGGGAGGAGAGGGGCGTAGATGCTGTTCACTAGAGTAGTGGTGACATAGGTGATGTCACCATCACTGAATTAGATTGGGAATTAGCTGAATCCAGTGATGGTGATGATGACGATGAAGTGTTGGCTGCTGAAAATTTCTCAATCTTAAGTGATGACGAGGAGGAGGAGCTTACATAGTCAAGGAAAAAACAAATGGACTTTTTGTCAGATAGATTTGCAACTTTGCAGGTAGCTTATGAAGTTCCAAACAGAGATAAAGGCCTTGCAGATGCTGGTGTTGTTGGCCAGGAGACGGATTATGAAGAAAGCATCAACACTACTACTTCCCAGGACGAGCTTGAAGAAGATCAAGGAGCTATGCGTAGAAGGAAAAGTAAGTTTCCTTCCTATGATCCATCCGTTGCCTCTCCTACTTTATCAGTAGGTATGAAATTCCAAGATGCGATACAATTTAGGGAAGCTATACTAAAGAACTCTATTGCTGCACAAAGAAATATTAACTTCATTACAAACACTAAGAACTTTGTAAGAGTTAGGTGTTCGCAACAAAATTGTCCATGGAAGATTTACGATGCGTTTGTTAAGAGGAGTGGGTCTTTCCAGATTAGAGCCTATCAAGAGGAACATACTTGTTCCATTAATTTTCAAAACAAAATGGTAACTGTTGACACCTAAATTTTGGCGACCCAGTCATTTGTTTAATGTATAGAAAATTAGGGATTAATTTTTAACCTCTAAAAAAAAATAGAATTAAGTTGAATAGCATATAATTTTAGGAGCATTTTTTTATTTGCATTGGACTGGTGACGGATGGGTTCGACTTGGTAGTTTTGAACTTTAATTTGGCAAGTCGGACTAAGCCCACGAAGAGAGCAAATTGGCCCAAGCCCGTATCCCCAAGGAGATAGTGCAAGCTCATCTTTGCAAGATTTGCAATTGGAGAATATTCATTTTTGCAAAGAAAATCTAGAAGAGATGTGGTAAATAAAAAAGGAAATATTGCGTTTGGGAAAAATCTTTGTGGATGTCAATTTGAAGAATGAAATAAAACCCTAGTTCACTCACCTATAAAAGGGTTGCTGCACTAAAGAAAAAAAAGGAGGCCACGCATTGAATATACAACCGCACAAAAGGAGGTTTTTAATCACATCGAAAGGGAGGGCCACACATTGAATATACGGCCGTACAAGAGGGGGTTTTGTTTTTTTTCGTTCGACGAAGGAAAAGGAGAGAGTTATTTTTCATTGTTTTATTGGGGTGAGTCTTTTTTGTTTTTTTTTTTAAAATCAACAAAAGGGGTAGCTTCGCTTTTTGTTGAAAGGGGGGTCTTTAAGGTCCTGAGTGGTAGCACTTGGAGGACTTCTCTGGGATCAACATTCGACACATTGGAGAGCACAAACTTGGTCTTCACAGAGCACTTGCCATAGACGCACGCAAAGAAGAAGACCATTCTTGGTGATCCTTGAGACGTCGATCTTTGCCTCAAGTGTTTCATTATTTTTTTTATTGGCACAGCTCCCCGGCGCATGTATTAGGTCTAGCCCCGCTCAGTCCATCTCGCAGTGCACTTTACGAAAAAGACACAAGAAGGAACAAGTTCTTAGGACTCCTCAAGTCCTCAAAGCGGCTACCGATCCATTGTTGATCCACCGTGAGTCCAGGCCGCTGATTCCCTAACTATGTAACGATGAGCGGCATCCGTACCAATCGATAGCCTCGCGACAATCACACCGAGAAGCTGCTGCTTCAGCCGTCGCAACTTCAGGAGTCCCAGAAATTCACAAGCCCGGCCACGCCTGCGGGAGACGCAAAGCTCTAAACGAAGAGGTAGTCGACGACGACGACGAATCCCCTCCATCGGCAAATAAGTTGGTGCGGTCAATCTGCAACGCTTGGCCTGTCAAAGTGGAGTGTCGTCGGTTCGAAGTTTCTTTTATGTCTGAACCAGCCTCACTTTTTTTGTCATCACTTGGATTACTTGGAGAGTTCTGGGCTACCATCACTTGAAAGGAAAATAAAGGCCACGGATATTGAATAAAGGAGTAATCCCACCGTGAGCAACTCGTTGAGGGTCAACCCTTTATTGTGTGCTTGACTTCGGCAAACCAATCTCTGGACAACTCCAATCGCATGTAACCACGCCGCGAAATCCCGAGCATTGTGTCCGCGGGAGAGTCATTGCTAAAACAAAAAAAGTAAGAACTTATTTTGTGCAGGTTTCTGAGTGAGCCAAGCACCGTGGAGCCGTGCTTCATCGCCATGCACGTAACGTTTGCCGCCATTTGCCGTCGAGAAGCTAGTTGTAATCCTAATCCGATTGTACTTGGTCCAACTTTGGAAAGAATATCCTCAAATTAGGTAAGATGCACATCTCTAGTATATTTGCATATTTTACTGTCTAATTTGCAACCGCACACCGATTTCTTTATTCCATATATAAGGCTTTAGATGGAATAATTAATCACGCAGGAATAAAATTGATATCTTGATCTTTAAGGCTTAAGATCAATTTATCGATTTTATTAGCGAAATAATCAAGCTGATTTGGATATTGTTCCTTGATTCGAACAATGTATGATATCTTTGATGATTTTGAATGATTCGGTGCTTATCTTTTAATTGCTTTATTTATCCCGAAAATACAAAAAAGATTGCATTTGCATATCATGTAGATTACAATTAATTTCTTAGATATAATTGCATGTTTATTATTTAGCAATTTTTAATTACGATTTTTTATATAAAAAAAAACAACAAAAAAATCATGCGCATGTCATATAGAATTAGGTTCATGAAATACACATCATTTAGTGTTTGTTGCTAGGTTCATTTAATTAGAAATTGCCTGTCATTATAATTAAGTCATTAGATTAATTTAGATTGCACATTTAATTATTGCATTTCTTTAGAAATTATTTCACTTATGTCAAATAATTAGGTTATGTTGCCATGTCATATCATTTCATGTTAGATTAAAAGCATGCCTTGCATGATTCTCGTTAATTAAGTAAAAAAATAAAAATTGCGTGTTAATTAGAAATCATGTCTAGGACTATTGATGTGAATTCTGATCTAACAACGCAGATGCTTTTGTTGTTATGAGATAAGTTCTGCATTTTTATTCGCTTTCTTGAGTGTTAAATTGGTGGTTTACGAACCCACATGATTATCTCACATGTTAGGAAAATAAATTAAAATCAATTCAAGCTGCTTGCAAAACATTGTTTTTCGAAATAAAAGATAAAGATACTGAAAGGGTGTTAAAGAAATCTAGCGTAATCAAGTCCCTAAACTCACAATCTCTGGTTCGTAGGAGTAAAGTAAATCTCCCGTTACTTTACTTGGGCTTCTAATCGACCCACAAAAAATAGATTAGTGGCAACTTTTGATTGAAAATCATTTGCATGTTAAGAATTTGAACCTAAGTCGCGAATTGGTATGGACTTGGGAGAGCCCGAGCTAAGTCTAAGCATAGCAATCCATTAGCCAAATTTTAGGTGGTTCATCCGAAAATTTGGTCGCGACAGTAACAAGTGCATGGTTGTCTAAGCACTTCTTCAATCTGATCAAGCTGACGTCCAAGATGAAAATTACTGACTTTAGGATGCTAGTGAAGGAGCATGCATGCATCAATATATCTAGGAATTAGTGCAAAAAAGAAAAGCAAAATGTGATAAAGATACTTATTGGTCAGTAGGGCAAGGAATATGGGCAGGTGTGGGAGTATGCTTAGGAGTGTAGGTTGCAAAACCATTCAAGTAGAGTGTATGTAGAGGTGGTGGAGAGGCCACTTTCTGATAGTGGGACCAAGTTCAATAAGTTCTATGTGTGCTTTGATGCATGCAGACGGGGATTTTTAGCTGGTTGTAGATGGATTATAGGATTGGACGGCTGTTTCTTGAAGAGCTTGTGCAAGGGAGAATTGTTGGCGATGATTGGAAGAGATGCGAATAACCAAATGTTCCCACTAGCTTGGGCTGTTGTAAAGATTGAGAATAAGGACAATTGGTCCTGGTTCTTGAAAAATCTGATGGCTGATTTAGAGATAACAAATGGGGAAGGGTGGACGTTTATGAGCAACCAACAAAAAGTAATGCTTGCTTTTTGAAAAATTTAGTCAATAGTTTGCTTTGTAATATTAACATGTTATTTGCTTACATTTCTTACTTTGAATTATTGTAAAGAGTACAAACATGGCTGGCTTTAGGATAGCCAAAGAATGACCGCTTCAGTTGACAAAGGAATGTTGTGCTATACTATTTCAACTAGAACCGAAGCATTGGTGCAGAGCATTCTTCAGTGAGAAATTCAAGTGCGATAACATCGACAACAATATTTGTGAAGTATTAAATTCAAAGATAATAGATGCCAGATGCAAACCAATCATCTCAATGCTTGAAGACATATGAGTTGCGGTCATGACTCGGCTGCACAAACAAAGAGATGAGGTTGCAAAGTGGATTAGACAATATGGTCCTAGGATTGCCAAGAAATTAGATGAGAACTTGGCTGCAAGTAGGCATTGTTATCCCATTTAAATAGAGATGATGGATATGAGATAATGAAGGATTCTGATAAGTATATTGTCCATCTAAGTACGAGGAAGTGTTCATGTAGAGCATGGCAACTAAGTGGAATTCCTTGTGCATATGCCATATGTGCCATCCAGTTGAATGGCCACAATACAGAGGATTACATCGATGGTTGGTACAAAAAATAAAAATACCTTGCTTCATATCAATTCATGATGCAGCTAATTAGAAGTATCAAGTTTTGGGAGCCCACAGTTTATGAAGTACCTCAACCTTTGCCACTGAAGAAGAAAATTGGAAGGCAAAAACGAAAACGAATAATGGCGGAGGGAGAGGTCTCAAGTCAGCAAAGAATGAGCAAGACAGGTGCAAAGATGATGTGCTCTTATTGCCGCATAGCATAGCACAATATTAAAGGTTGTCAATTGAGGAAGCAACAAGAACAGTTGAGGCCAACTAAAAGGCCTAGTGAAGAGACAGTCTATGTAGCATCGACACGCGACACGCGACACGCGACACGACACAACACATGACACGTCATTTCTCAAAATGTAGAGAATTTCGACACGTTCCGACACGTTAAATATTAAATAAATATTTTTATATATAAATGCATAAATAAGTAAATAATAATAATAATAAAAAGAGTCTAGAATTAGTCTATACTAAAAACATTAATCATACATTTGTTAATATCATTCATTCTTTTAATTTGACAAATTCAACTACATTTCATTGTAATAAACCATAAAACTTGAAGGAAAAAACAAGTAATCCACATTTCACTATTAAATTTAAAATTTAACAATAAGCAAAAAAACAATCAACATTCCATCAAGTAATATAACAAAAAGTCATTCATCCACATCATCCACTTATTCTACAAAAAAAACAGACTCCATCTCCAACTCATCAAGTGAAAGATTTGCAACTTCAAGCACCCCAACATCTTCAAACGAGTCAAACGCATCTCTGCCAATATCCCACATCTTAGTCTCTCCTTCTACGTATTGTGGGCTTTTTCTTGATAGAAGACGAAGATTGCTATGAACAAAAACCAAATCTTCTGCACGTTTTGGGGTTATCTTATTTCTTCTCGCCGAGTGCACAAATGAATAAGTACTCCAATTTCTCTCAGCACATGATGAAGAAGAAGGTTGTGCGAGAAGCTTTAAGGCTGATTGACTCGCCAAGTCTTAGGATTCATAGAATATCGATTTTGAATGTAATCAAATTTTCTAAAATCCCCATTTTTACTTGCAAAATCTACGTACTCCAAATTCATCTTGTTGCGCTCATCCAAGTTAGGAAAGTATTTCTTGAAGCATTTTAGTCTTTCTTGGTTGATCTCCTTATTCTTGTATGGAGAAATTCGAGTAGGATCTTCATCAAGCCATTGATCACTATAACCTTTCTTTAATCAAATGAAATAAAATTAGAAAACAATAATAAATAAGAGGAGTATTATATTATCATGTTAAAGAAAGAATAACTATTAAAGTAATAATCTCATACAATTTTAGAACTTACCTAGGATTTAAGGCATGTGCCAAGCAATGAAGTGGAGTGTTGTTCTTTGTCCAACGATCTACAAGAATTGTGTGAATCACCTCATAAAATGTGAACTTCTCATCTAGCCTCTTCACTTCATGTGCATATATAACTTTCTTCACTTTTTCGATCATCGAACCCCACATATCATAAACTAAGTGAAGACAAGGCTTATTGGTGTCACAAACTCTAAGCATATCATAAATAGGAGCCGTGAAGGAAAGTATATAATCAATCAAATCCCACCAAAAATCATCCAACACCGTCTCCTTGACAAACTTAGCTTTCTCTTGATTAACATCTCGATAGATATTCCATTTGTCACAAATCACCATGTTTTGAAGACCATTTTTTATCAACTTGAATTTCTTAAGCATCACAATCATCGAAGCAAAACGTGTATCTACTATAGAAAGCAACTTCAAGCTAACAAACTCATTGTATATTGCTAATCTCATAGAATGGTTCATGATGAAATGTTTGATTTGCATAACTTCTTTAATAATATCTGAAATCCACCTACATTCCTAATAAACTATCTGATTGCTCTCCATATTTTTTGCGGCACAAATGTTCTTCAAAGATAGATTAAGGGTGTACACCACACAAGACGTCCACATAATGGATGTAAATTCTTGCTCAATGAGTTGTCCCGCGCTCTTACAATTTGAAGCATTATCTGTAATTACTTGGACCACATTCTCATGCCCAATTTCATTGATAACTCCTTTCAGTAAGTTAAAAATGAAATGCATATCTTTTGTTTCTCTCGAGCAATCAACCGATTTTATAAACATTGGTTCTCCATCTGATACCGCCATGAAATTAATAAGCGGTCTTCTATGTGAGTCGTTCCATCCATTACTCACAATACTTACACCCTTCTCCTTCCACATGATTTTGATAGGTGTACACAACCTATCAATATTTGCCTTCTCCTTTTACAATAAAGTGGTTCTCAACAAATTATATTTCAGTGGTACATAACCTACAATATTATGATTAGCGGCATAAGTAAAAGCGGATTGAAAATAAGGATTCCTTGCTAGGTTAAACGGCAAGCCCGCCAAATAAAACATCCTAGAAATTTCACAATCTAGACGTTCCCGTTGAGTTATATTAAATGCATTTTCAAGTGATTTTCCACTCCCACTTTCACCTTCTTCTTTTTTTTGGAGTTCAATGATAAATCCATTTCGTCACCACCACCACCACTAAGTGGATAACTAGCAAGAGGCAAAGGTACATTTCTAGGTGCAATACTCATTAATTTAGTATCGACATCTTCCTTTAATCTTTCCATCTCCAAAAGATCTTTTTTTTTTCTACTTTTGTGCATTTTCCAATTCATTTTCCATTTATCATCATCAAATGGCCCCTCACTCTCGTAGATGAACTCTTAAAATCTTTTTGACAAAAGTTGCATCTCCAAGAAAAATTTCCCCCCGCATCAGTGTGATTAACTAACTTAGTAACATACCTCCATAATGGTTGTTTTACAACTTCATTGCTAGAGGTAGCTTGTGTGCTTGAAGTACTACTAGCCATGTTTGAACTTGAAGACATTCTGCAAAATAAAAATAAAAAATAAGCATGTTATTATCAATTGCTATAAGGTTTCAAGTCGGAAGCAAGTGAACCAACATCAACGCCAGTCAAACACCCAAGAAGAAAGAAATCATAACGGAGCACAATCCATATTGCCTTGAAAATCGAGCTAATATGGTTGAAATCTCAACAAGATAAGACTCATGAACTCGAGACTTGGGAGTTTGACAAGACCTTTAACCTAAGCCAGACTCTGCGCTTGAGCTCGGCTAGAATCAACATACCCAAGATTGACTCAACCCATATAGTTTCTTAATAGGACGAGTTCAAAGCACTTTGAAGCTCGACCAATCATACAAATCAGACAAGGATAAAAAGCACTAAACCCGTAGTTTCTCACTGTCTACCTCGTGTAGCCCCCTTTCCTAAACCAACATTCAGAACCCAGATCATAGATTGCACTAATTGTATGAATGATAATGCTTTAATATCAATTACAAATCAGTAAATCGCCCAAAAAATAAAAGAACTCTGTAAAGGGGAGAAACACATTCGAAAGCTACATAAACAAAAGAACGAAATTCAAAACTATCCCCTCATGCGTTAGCAGCAAAAGCAGGCCAATCAACCACAAAAGTTTTGAGTCTTGCGAAGTATTCTTTGCTTTGCATCGAGAGAGAGAGAGAGAGAGAGAGAGAGAGAGAGAGAGAGAGAGAGAGAGAGAGAGAGAGAGAGAGAGAGAGAGAGAGAGAGACTCCAAATGCAACCCCGAAACTAAAACACAAGCACAAAAGACGAGTACCCACCTCGGAATCAATACTTCGAATTTGAAAGGCAGCTCAGATTTACGGCGACAGTCGTGGTGGTAGAGAGAGAGTTTCCAAGCAGCAATTGAAAGAAAAAGACAATTCACGGAAAATCTCATAATCAAGTGAAAAAATGGAATGGATGGAGCACCAAAATCTAAAAAAAGAAAGAGAACGCGAAGCATCAGTCAGCGAGCAGTCCACCGAACAAAAACAACAACAACCCAGGGAGCGAAACCGGCAAAAGAACGGCACAAGAGTGCCGGAGACAAAGAGACGGAAAGAGGGTCCGAAAAATCCCCATTTCCCTGAACTAGGGTTTGCCAAAAAATCCCAAATCACAAGATGCTAACCCGAGGCGCGGGGGCTACGGCGAGTCAGTGACTGGTGGGGTGGGCCGCACGGCCGGGAAAGCAACACCGGTGACACTCATGGCGAAAGAAGAGAACCAAAGTGGTCTGCTCATTGCTCAGGCTCGTTCGCTGCGACTGAAGAAGATGAAGAGAAGACTGAAGCGAAGAACCCGTGCGTGCGAGTGCGACGACATTTTAACTTTTATTTTTTTATTTTTTCATATATTTATATTTATAGTCCAGACATTTTGAAAATTTATAAAAATAACCCCGTGCGTGTTGAAATTTCCGACTCGCATGTCGGAGCGTGTCAGAGGAAGTTGACCGCGTGTCAGACACGACACAAAGGGTCCCGGAGAGTGTCCGTGCTTCATAGGAGAAAGTTGAAGAAAGGCAAACAGAAGGGCCAAGTGAGTCAACTATTCTTCAGGCGACAACTAGAACCCTAGTAAGTCATGAAATAAAATTTATGTTTATGTTGCTTTGTAGTTTATCATAAATATGTACATAATATCCTATTTGGTTTTGTATGTAATGTCTTTGTTAGGTCACGAGAAGAACCCAAGTAAGTCTTGAAACTGAACGGCCTGTTCGAAGAAGGCAAGGTAGAAGACGGCTAGCTGAAGGATTGGCCCAAGCAACTAAATGGCCAGTTCAGTCGACTGTTCTTCAGTAGAGAAAGAAATACCCAGTGAATTCAACAATTTGTATTCAGTTTTTCTTTATGTTATTATATGGCCCGATATTATATTTATGGTGTCTTTTGCCTCTTTCTCAGGTTCGAAGAATGCAAGTTGGAGCTCAACTACCTATTGAAGGCTCATCACAAAAGCCACCACAAGGGTCATCACAGAGGCCTCCAGAAGAATCACTACAAGGGTCACCACAAGTACTACTAGAAGACCCAACAGAAGGTGTCACTGAAGTTGAAGGGCTACACAGAAGGACAACTAGAAGAAGGCCAGGTGAAGGGGCAGCTACACAAAGGCCATATAGAAAACGCCCAGTTAAAGAATTGGTCGAAGAAGCCCCGACTGTAACTGAAGAGCCCAAGAAATCACTGGCAATAAAAAGAGCCAACAAATCACAAGTTCCTGAAAGTGACGCCCCTATTCAAACAAGAGGGGCACTTGGGAAAATGTTAAGACAATATGATTATGGCCTTTATATAGATGAGTGTATTTGAACAATCATTCTGAATGTAATTTTTGTTGGCTACATTTAATTTAATTTATGTTGTAGACTTTTGCTGACAATTTATTGTCTTTTTGTAGCATGTGAGGAGTTCAGAGGTTCTTATCTCAAGCCCAACTCAAGAATGAATGGCTACACCAACAAAAAAGAAAACATCAACTGCGACAACAAGAAAGAAGAGCAAGAACCCAGTTGCAAGTCCATCTGATTTAATTCAACCTGGGACAATTGCAACTCTTTTTGAATCAATTTAGCCTGGGACATTTGCAGCTCCATCTGAGTCAGTGGATACCGAGAAGGTTGAAGAAGAAGTTGCACATCCAGTTAGAAAGAGTGTAAGAGTTATGAATCAAGTGAAAGGCCTATCAAAATGAGCACGAACATGGGGTGTTATGCATATTGATTGATGAGATGAGACGTGATAGGATTTGTGGAGCTTAAGAGTCAGTTTTGTAAACGTTTATAATAACTTGCTATGGATGGTTATTTTTTGTTTTCTTTAGTTTGTCATTGCTTTTGTGAGACTTAATTTCAATATCGATGGAATGATCTTGCTGCTTGTAAAATTCTTTTTGCTTTTTGTAAGATATTGATTCTTCTTTTACTTGTTGCTGTTGGTTTTGGGTCTATGGTGGTAGCTGGAGTGCTGGTGTGGCGGGTGGTGCTAGATGGTGATGCTTAGTGGTAGTGAGTTTGTTGTTCGAGTACTAATATGGTGGCTGGGGTGCTGGTGTGGCCGGTGGTGTTGGCTGGTGATGCCCAGTGATTATAGGTTTGTGGTGGGGGTTATGGGCTTATGCTGCACTTGGTGCAAGTGTGCAGTTTGCAAATCTTACACCATGTGTACTAGTGCAAGTTAGTGTAAGGCTCAGCTTACACCAGTACCTTATGCAGCAACACCACCAACACGGTGTTGGCTAGAGCGCCTAGTGTGGCTAGTGGTGATGGTTGGTGGCGCAGCCGGTGGTGGTGGCTGGCGCAATTTTTAGAGAATACCTACAAAAAATTGGCACTTAACTAATCACATTCTAAAAAACTTGGCACTTAAATGTTCACTTTTAACTACAAGTGGCACTTAAGTGATCACTTTAATAATAACTTGACACTTAAGTGATCATTTTTTCATCGCGACTAGCATTTAAGTGATTACTAAATACAACTTATGGCACTCGGGTAATCACTCATATTTGTCTTGTTGCAATAAAACAGAGAAGGTGATGGTAATTTAACTTATGGCAACTCCATTCAATTCCAATATTTGCTGCTGGTTAATGTTTATATTTGGTTCAAGTAAAAAAGTCACCATAACACATTGACCCAATACACATCCATCATTATTGGTTTATATTCAAGAACAAGTAAAAACATAGTACAAGCAGCATCTAATTCACTCATTCTATTTCCTTAACCTCCCCACAAACACAAGAAGTAACCCACAATACATATGACAGCACAAACAACAACAAAGCCACAATGATTTTGTGGAACAACACAAATTTCTTCTCATCTTTCAAAAAGAAAAAAAAAGGCCTACATTTAATCCAAAACAATTACATTTGTCCACTCATTTTTAACTATGGCAGTCGGAGAAACTTTTTTCTCATCTTCAAGTGCTTTACATTTCATCATAAAGTATAATAGACATCAAAACAACACCATAATAAACGCTTGGTAACACTACGGTTCAATTTTCATCCTTGAAATTTCATTCTTGAAAGGTTTAGCTAAAGACACTTGAGCTTGCATTAAGACTTCATTCTTGAAAAATTTAGCTGAAGACGCTTGAGCTTGCATTGAGTCAATATCGTCCAAGTCGTCCATGAACATAGATGGAGATTGATGTCTTTTATATCACCTTCGTGGCTTGGTCAGAGAATTTCGCATTGACCCATTTGAAGTATTTGCACTTCGACCATTCTTTATATCAGGCGCATCCATAAAATCTTCTCCCTAGATTGATTCGAGTCCACAATGTTTTTCTTGGACTTGGTAACCCACAAAAACGGAAACCCTGGCTTTCTCCTTCACTTCGGTGAGAGGAATTTGAGGCGCTGCTGCGAGTCCTGCTTTCCATTTCCAATATTCGACGATGAAATTTTGGGCAAATCAAATTAGGGTTCGAGACTTGGATTCGAGCACTTCAATAGGGATTTTGGCCGATTTAGGGTTTTAGATTTGGGGCAATTTGGGAGATGACGTTGTTTTTGCAGATTCTAGGCTTTTATTTTGGCCAACTATGGAAACGGCATCGTTTTGGGTGAGTTAGAGCCAAGTCATCTCTCCGGCGAGCCCCATAGGCAAGAAAAAACAATAAAATATTGTCATGTAGGATTTCCGGCAAGATCGTCAAAGGTGGCACTTAAGTGTCCCACTTTTCAAAAAAAGTGGCACTTAAGTGTACATTTCCTAACTTTTGGCACTTAAGGGTGCGTTTGTTTGTGTTTCTGTTCAAAAATTGTTCTAGGGAACAGAAATAGAAAAAAACTATTTTTGTTCCGAGAAACAATTTTTGATTAGAAGAACACGTTTGGTAAGCTTGTTCCCGGAATAAAAAAGAATAGAAACATGTTTGGTAAATTTGTGTTCTTTTTTTGTTTCTTTTAATTTTTTAATATTTTTATTTTATTTTTCATTTTTTTTTCTTTCTTTTTTTCTTCCTTGTGGCCGATCGCCGGCCTCGGCCATGGCCGACGAGGGTCGGCGGCCTCGCCCAGCCACGACGAGGCTCACTAGCCCCCAGCAAGGCCAAGCCTCGCCGTGGTTGGGCGAGGCTCGACCTCACCTTGGCTGCGCGAGCTCGAGCTCGCCCAAATCCGGCGAGGCCAAGCTCGAGCCTCGCCGGGCCACGGCCCGGGCGACGCCAACCCGGCGATGGCCTAGCGAGGCCGAGCCTTGCCGGTGGTTGGGCGAGCTCAGTGGCGCCGGATCTAGGCGAGCCCGAGCTCGCCCAACCAAGGCGAGGCCGAGCATCATCGGCCGGCGTGAGGCTCGGCCTCGCCTTGGCTAGGCGAGCTCGGCCTCGCCGGGGGCCGGCGACGCCGGCGAGGTTGTCGGCCCTTGACAGTGTCGCCAACCCTCGACAGCCGATCACCGGCCATGGCCGAGGCCGGTGACCGGCCAAAGAAAAAAGAAGAAGAAAAAAAAAAGAGGAGAGAAAGAAAATTTGTTCTTAAAAATTGTTCCAGAAATAAAAAACAAGTTTTTTTTGTTTCTTGTTTCTGTTCTTTTTTGTTCCCGAGAACAAAAAAAATAAATTTGGAACAAAAACACAAACAAACGCGTTTCTGTTCTTTTTTTTTGTTCCCGAGAACAAAAAAACAGAAAATATGTTCATAAACAGAAATAAGAAACACAAACAAACAGCTCATAAGTGTCCCATCGTGCCAAGTTTGGCACTTGGGCTGTACTTCTGCCCATCTTCTTCATATGTGCGAAACTTAACCATAGTAACTTTGACTATTCAAATTCTTTAGATGTGCGAAATTCATCCATAAGTTGGACCAATCCCGGCGACTATTCAAATTCTTCAAATGTGCGAAATTCATCCATAAGCTAGACTTGTCCTGTGCCTGCCGATCAGCTCCTTCATAGTTGAGGCTGCTTTCCCCATGTGTACTCGAACTTTATCTCCCACTCTCGAATGGTGACATTAAATTGTGCATCAACAGTGATTATAAGTGGATTATGTGATTCTGTTGTTCATTCTCTCGAATCTTGGCTCACTCCCTTAGCTTTTTGAACAACTTCATGATTACATTAGGTAGAGGGTGTAACTTCTTTTTCTCTCACCACTAAATTCAATTATTCTCTATGCATTGGTTGCTGGCATAGTATGGTTCCCTAGTTTTTGTAATTTCCATCGTGGTTCTCCTTGTATACTTGATGCTGCCAAAGGTTGCAAGACAATGCGTAGGCTCGATTTGATTAGATTTTTACCCTGTTGTACGAGCAAGCAATTAATCAAACCATTTAGTTAGAACGTGAATAGATTCGCTCGCCCACCCAAATTGCAAAGAGATAAAGTTTTAGAGAGAGAAGTTCTTGGAAAGAATGCTTTTTATTATTGAATGTGTGGATAGTTACGAATGATGGACATAGCTCCACTTTTATACAAGAAGTCCCCTATTACAACCGTTGATCAACATTCCATCTAGCAGACGAGATTGCATCTCCCTATCTATCAAGAATGCTCTAGAATTAGGTACAATTAGGGGGTGCATGATAACCAGTTGTTTCTAGGGTTAATACCCTAAAAAACCCCAAACTGGTACACTTGTGACAAATTTACCCCAAACTATTTTTTTGACCACAAAAAACCCCAAACTGGTACATATGTGACAGATCTACCATCCGTTAGCTTCCGTTCGATTTTTCCGTTAATTTTGCTGACGTGGTTGCTGACGTGGCAAGCCATGTGGAAATTCATAAATTTAATACCATTAAAAACCCCAAACTGGTATATTTATGACAAATTTACCCCAAACTCGGTATATTTACGACAAATTTACCCTAAATTAATTTTTTCGATCATAAAAAACCTAAATTGGTACACGTGCGGCACATTTACCCTCTTTCAATTTTCCCAAATTTGACCGAGTTGTGATGTCCAATCAATTTTATTTTATGGATTACTCTAACATTGCCTACATATCATTAATACTTGATTTTTTTTCCTTTTTATTGGAATCATTATTAGAAAACTATTCAAAGGCTACCAAATGTGCACTTCATTCTTGTGCCGAGAAGATGCCCATTAAGGTGCTGCATGGTAAAATTTCTATTTCTCGGTTTCTCAATTTCTCTGTTCCCCGGAACAGAGAAATTGGAGAAACCCGTTTGATAACACAAACCGATTTCTCTATTTCGAAACTGATTTCTGTTTTAGAAATTGTTTTGGAGGAGAAATGAGAAGTTAGAAATTGTAGCTTCTCTATTTCCGAAGTAGAAATAGAAACTATTTCTCCACTTCTTCCTTCCAGCCTCCTCTCCTCTCCTCACTATCATGCTTTCCCCATTCCTTCTCCTCACGACGCCGTTTTATTTAAAAAAAAATAAAAATTAAAAAAATTAAAAATTAAAAATTAAAAAAATTAAAAATTTAAAAATAACCTAGAACCTAGTTTAAAACCTCCTTGTTTTATTGAGAAAATAAAATTTGGCATCCAAACCCGACACTGCATTTATTTTCTATTTTCTTGCCTAACCACCCTTTTTGGAAATAATCTTGCACAACTTTTTTTTTTCTTTAAAGCTTTCGGAAATAAATTCGTACGTGCTCCCGTACTCAAAATTAATCGATCAAACTTTGCACGCACCTAGTTTAAAACATCCTTGTTTTATTGAGAAAATAAAATTTTGCGTTCAAACCCGACACCCCATTTATTTTCTATTTTCTTGCCTAACCACCCTTTTTGGAAATAATCTTGCGCAACTTTTTTTTTTTTTCTAAAGCTTTCGGAAATAAATTCGTACGTGCTCCCGTACGAAATAAATCCAAAGCTTTAGAGAAAAAAAAAAAGTTGCGCGAGATTATTTCCAAAAATGGTGGTTAGGCAAGAAAAAATAGAAAATAAATGCGGTGTCGTGTTTGGACGGCAAATTTTATTTTCTCAATAAAACAATGAGGTTTTAAACTAGGTTCTAGGTTTTTTTTTTTTAACTTTTAATTTTTTTAAAAAAAAATTAAATTTTTTTTTAATAAAACGGCGTCGTTTTGTTTTCGAGGCATCCATGTCGCCCGGTCCATTCACGTAGGACGGCCGGCGCTGGCTTTGTATCCACGTAGGCATTTTCCGAGCTAAATTTGCCGGAAGGACTAAATCATCACCAAATAGAAAGGTTTAGGACTAAATCGGCACCAAATAGAAAGGTTTAGGACTAAATCCGCACAAAGACAAAAGGTTTAGGACTTTTTTGGCACTTCTCCCTAAATTAAAGTGATTTACCAACTTTTATCAAATTAAATTACCATCACAAGCACCAAGAAGGGTGAAGTAAAAGGATGGGGACAACATGATTCATAGAAATAGAATTTTTTTTTTTCTGTTATCAAACGGATTTCTGTTTCAGAAATAGAAATTTTGAGTCGTTATCAAACATGTTTCTTTACTCAAAAACTTGGCTGGGGAATAGAAATTGAGAAATTGATTTCTGGCCAGAAATCAATTTCTGTTTCAGAAATTTTGTCATGCGCTACCTAACTAAAAGATGGACAGATCGCTTTGCGCGCATATACAAAAGAATCACACTCAAAGCACACCTAAAATTAGCAACAAACATAAGTGATTTTGGTTCCGGCATTTCAACGAGCATGTGATGTACGAGTCACTCATACCATTCACATGCAAGTTCCATGTTAAAATTTTGACACACTTACGATTCAAGGTAGGAAAGACTACGTAATGCTAATAAGGACATAGACTAACACGAGTGAAGCAACCACAATATGTGCACTTCTTTTGTATATGTGCGCAAGCGATCTGTCCATCTTTTAGTTAATGGGCATCCTCTCGGCACAAGAATGAAGTGCACATTTGGTAGTCTTTGAATATTTTCTAATAATGATTCCAATAAAAAGAAAAAAAATCAAGTATTTAATGATATGGAGGCAATGTTAGAGTAATCCGGAAAATAAAATTGATTGGACATCACAACTCAGTCAAATTTGGGAAAATTGAAAGATGGTAAATGTGCCGCACGTGTACCAATTTATGTTTTTTACGATCGAAAAAATTAATTTAGGGTAAATTTGTTGTAAATATACCAGTTTGGGGTAAATTTGTCATAAATATACCAGTTTGGGGTTTTTAATGGTATTAAACTTATGAATTTCCACATGGCTTGCCACGTCGCAACCACGTCAGCAAAATTAACGGAAAAATCGAACGGAAGCTAACGAGGGTAGATCTGTCACATATGTACCGTTTGGGGTTTTTTGTGGTCAAAAAAATAGTTTGGGGTAAATTTGTCACAAGTGTACCAGGTTTAGGGTTTTTTAGGGTATTAACCCTTGTTTCTATTTCAGAAACAATTTTTCTATTCCAGACTTGTTTCTGGAATAGAAATCCGTTTGATAAAATTATTTCATTTTTCTATTTTTGAAATAGATTTTGATTCCAGAAATAGGTTTGGAATATAAATTAGAAGCTCTATTTCGGAATAGAAATCGAAATAAAAATTCTTCTCATCGTTCATCATTGCTGACCATCGTTCGTTGGACGCCACCCGCCGTCGGTCGCTAGTCGCCACTGGTCGCCGCTGCCACCGGTTGCCGGCCGTCGAGCCGCTGCCGCCGATCGCCGACCGTCGGACGCCGCTGCTAAACGCCGCCGCCGTCGATCGCCCGATGCCATCGCCGCCGGTTGTCGGACGCCGGACGCTAGCCATTGGACACCGCCGCCGGCCGTTAGACACCACCACCGGTCGCCGGACGCGCTAACCGCCGCCGCCACCGCCACCGGCCGGTTGCCGGTCGTCACCACCAGTCACCGGTCGCCGGTCGCTGCCGCCGATCGTCGGTCCACCGCCGTCCAAAAGGAAGAAACTTTTTGTTGTTATCAAACGAAATTTTATTTTTGTAGTAGAAATTTTATATCGTTATCAAACAATTATTTTTGTTTAGAAACTCATCTAGAAATAGAAATAGAAAAATCTATTTCTCTTCTAGAAATCAATTTCTAGCCAGAATGGTTATCATTTGCACCCTTACTATCTCGCCCGTCCCTAAGGATGTTCTAGAAACCCTAGGCAACTGCGGTCTTCTTCAATCAGGCTCACTCCATTGGTGACGCAAACTTTGAGACTGTGACAATTGCATGTTTGTGCGCAAAGTGCTTTTAACCAGAAGTATGGATCTTGGGCTGAAGCTCCGAATGCAATGACAACCAAAATAAGAGGTGCGCGGTAGTCAGTTTGTAAGTGCCCCACCGGTATATATGCATCCAGACCATTTAACCAGAAGTATGGATCTTGAGCCGGAGCTCCGGATGCAATGGGAACCAAAATAGGAGGTGCGCTTGTCCATGCCAACATTTTCATCCCGACGTCTGGTGTAACTCAATCTTCGCTTCCGGTATAACCATCGGCAACAGCTTGCGATCACGAACTATGACCTCCTCACAAAAAGGTCAACTCTGATGAGACGAGAGGCTTTTGGCAAAATTTGTGACTATTATTTTAGTAGCCAGTGGCTCAATTTACCATGGTCGATGGATTTTAGGAAAACTAAACCTGTTCCATTGCCCATCTTGACGACTTTGCACGGTGCAATGTGCAACAGAGAAGGAAGAAGCTGCCAAAAACACGAGGTGGACACATTCAGCTGGACGAAGTTTCCTTTGATGGAGAAATTACTATCTATTCTCGAAAAAATATTGTTTCCGACTTGATTATAGGCAAACCATGGCTCAGGTTCAGGTTCGAATGGATCGGGTCCATCGACACGAGTCTCACATGATCAATGGAAGCGGTTTTCATAAACCCCAGTTCAATTAAGACTTTCTTCGGATTGCGTTGCAACCAAGTCGATTTCCTTCTAACCACTAAAATCCGTAAGTATCATCACGTGCCCTAATGAATATTTGATGAGTCAAATCTGTAATGTTTTCCCCCTTTTTTATTAAGAATAACTCAACAATAATCCACCGTACGGGGCATTTATTAAATAACCATATAAAATTGATCATGATACATGTAATTAATATTTTAAAATCTAAGTAATATGGTAAGTGCTTTATAGGGAATCAGGATAATTACAAACGTGCAATTCAGTCATTAAACTTTTAATTTATTCAATACAGCTCATATATTACATGAATCCTAAACTTTTGGTAAATGTTCAGTACAATTCCTTAATTATTATATTACCAAATTCAATCTATTTTTAGATTATCTAGTTTAGGGATTAAATTGAACAAACTAAAAGTTTAAGGATCATATTGTAATTAAATTGAATTTAAAGGATCTGTATTGAATATATTGAACGTTCATGAATCAAATTATTCCTTCAGGCAAAGTCGGTGAACTATTTATGTCATTTTGTCTGGATAACCGTTAACACAACCGTGACTAAAAATTTATCGACAAGGCGTGCTTTTGCCGTAGCGATTAAGAAAACCACGAGAATAGGACAGGGCACGACTTCATCTCCTCTCTCTCTCTCTCTCTCTCTACAATTACTAACATAAAACGAGAAAATCTATGACAGCTTGAATTTCTTCATCGTCGCAGAAAAGCCAACGGGAGAGAGAAGATGAGCTACCAGAGAGCACCTCAGGACCCTTACCCTCCACCAGGTGAGATCGATGATCGCTTTTTCTTGATCAAAATCGCTTTTTGATTTGTTGGGCAAAAGGCGACTTCCTTTCCCTGATAATCTGCTTGAGCTTTTTGGCTTGAATTCTTCGCAGGGTACCCATCTGCTCCCCCTCCGCCGCCGGGTTACCCTTCGGCCCCGCCGTTTGAGGGCTATCCGTACCCTCCGCCGCCGGGGCCGGCCCCGCCTCGGCCTCCCTTCGAGGGGTACCAGGGGTATTTCGCCGGAGGGTATCCTCCGCCGCCGCCGCCCCCGTCGCTGCCTCATTACCACCATCACCACTATGATCATCAACAACACTATGATCATCAACAACACTACGATCATCACCACTACAATGATCAGCCGGGCTGTGCCTCCTTTTTGCAGGGCTGGTATGATGACTCTCTTTGGACAGTTCTGTTTAATTTTTTCCCTTTCCTTTTTGTGCCTTCAGCTTTTATTTTTTTTCTTTTGGTCGTGGTAGGTGAATTATGGTGATGTTATCGACTTAGTTCTTGAGAATTGCATGAGGAGCGGAGAGAAATGTGTTTTTGATTATGGATATGGTTGCTGCTTTTTAATAGTTATGGGCTTCTGTTTTAATCTTTATTGGGGAGGAGGAAAAGAGATGCAGAGTTCATTGATGTTTTTGTTCAGTTGGGTTTGTTTCGTCAATGTTCATATTTCCTGTATGTTAACTGGGACACTTGGTTTTCACAATAAATTTGAATCTGGGCACCTGGAAGTATTCTTCTTGAGATTGGAAAGATTTCTTAGGATGGAGAGGAGTTGAGAATCGAGAGAGTTCGATCTAAAATTAACATGATTAGCATTTACAAGATGCTGGTGTGAGCAACAAGGTTTCAAATGTCTGACTTGAGTTAGATCAATGAGGTCTTTATTTGTTTTGCTAGCACCCTTGTTTTTGGATTAGAACAGCATGTTTGGAGCTCAACTGGGAATTGCTGACTATGTGCTGGTTGAGGACCCAAAGGATAGTGTGAAAGTTAAGCCATATCCATCCTCTCTGTTTGTCTCCTTATAATGAATTTTCACAATATCAAGATGCTGCAGTGAGGCATGACACCTTTATGAACCATGTTTTTGGCAGTGGCAATATCATTGACAAGGATCATTTTAGTTTGTGAGGGATGGTCAGTTGTCATCAATGAGCTTTCTTTCGTCCTTAGTTGCTGTTTAGTTGCTACTGTTCCAGTCATGAAAAGAAATGATAATTCTTGTAGTCATTGCTGGAGAAACTTCTCCACTCTCAGTTTCCTTTGTGAAAGCTCTTTAAAAAGCTTTTTATTATGTGGTAGAAATTGATGCACAAGCTTTGACTTTTACTCTGGCGAATAGGAAATGAGTTGGTAACTGTGTGGTTTTTGTGTTGTGCAGCTTAGCTGCGCTCTGCTGCTGCTGTATGATGGAGGAATGCTGCTTCTTTCTTCGCTGAAGATGGATGAATTATAATACCCGATGCGCTTGGTGGTTACTGTTCGTGAAATTGTCCATGAACTGCTATTATTGAAGAATGTTGTTGAATCTGATATCTCTCTGTTATAGCTGTTTGCTGAGAAAGAAACGTTGTTCCATGTTTATTAAAGATTTGTGGAGTCTGAAAGCTGACAGGCTTTTTACTGTTAATAGTATATATGTAATTTTCATATCAAAGCAAGGAAAGAGTATTGTTGCTAATGGCATACATATAATTTCCATCATAAATATATATATATGTCTTAAGCACCTAATGTATATTGGGCATATCTATTGTAATCTTTGAAACTTGTTACTCCAAAAACTGATACTAATAGTGGAGAGATTGGTTAGCATGGTACTGCAGTTTCTCCCATTCTGATTTTGAAGGAATTTTTCATGTAAAAATTTGCTTTTCATTTTTTTTTATTTTGATTTTGATTTTTCGATAATTCGCGTTCCTAACAACTAGTATTAGAATTTAGTTTGGTGAAATAATGGATGCAATGAATGTGGACAAAGAGAAGGTGATAAGGACTTTGGAATCTAGAAAATGCAAATTGAGAATGTGTTTGTATGATAAACTAGATTCAATCGGGTTGGAAAATTGAGAATTGTTAAATCGACAAAAATGGGTGCGAATCGTCTCACTTTGGTGTAAAACAATGCCTTCAACATCGCCAATGAGAAAACAATGACGGAATTGATGAGGGCTTTGTCAAACATGTACAGTTGCCATCTGCGTCAAATAAGGTATATATGTTGCATTTGTCATTTCAAGCTAAAGATGGACGAAGGTAATCCTGTGAAAGATCATATCAATAAATTTTATGTGATCACAATTCAGTTGAGTTCGGTAAAAATCAAATTTGATGACAAGAGAAAAGTTGTAGTTTTGTTATCCTCTCTATCTAAAAGCTAGAGTGTAACTATGATTGCACTAAGCAATTCGTTTAACCAAAAAAGGTTAAAACTTCAAGTAACACGAGATATGATTCTTAGCAAGTATACTTATAGAAGAGAATTGGGTGAATTTTTTAGCACCGCCTTGAATACCGAAGGTAGAGGAAGAAGGAATCAACGAGGTTGGAACAAATACCATGGTAGATCAAAGTCCAGAGGGAAAGCAAATTGAGATCTTGTGGTGAAATAATTTGCTAGAATTATGAAAAGAAAGGCTATCTGAGACAAGATTATAGAGCCTCGAAGAAGAAAATTAAGTATTGAGATTGAAAGTGGGGGGAGGGGGAATCTGTGATTAGCAATTTTGTTGTTAGAAAGTTTAGAAAGGTTTATCTTGTTAATATGAACCTTTAGATATTATTGGGAAGGTTGATGGTCATAAAAAGACAATAGCAGGTATTAGTGAAAGTTGCAAGATGTCAAATTTATTTCTAACTTTAGGAGAAATTTGATCTTTCTTTGTCAATTAGAGAGCATCTCACACAAGACTATTTTTGCTGACTATTCGTTGAAAATTGTTAAAGATCAATCGTAGCATGAGGAACAAAGTTATCAACACCATATAGGACCGAAAGCATTAGAGATACACCAACATTACTGAGTCGAAAGCTTATTCGAAATTGTGGCATTGTAGGCTTGGACACGAGTGAAAAGGGAATAAATATGTTAATATCAAAGGGAAAATTTTCTGATTTGAAGTCCACGATATTGGTTTGTGTGAGGATTATGTTCTGGGCAAGTAAAAATGTGTCAATTTTTTGAAAATTGAGAGAGAACCAAAAAAAAGAAAAAGGAAAATTAGAGTTGATGGGTAGAGATTTGGGGGGCCAACCCTGTGCATTCACCTGGATGTTCGCGCTACTATGTCATATTCATTGATGACTTCATTAGAAATATATCGGTTTATTTTTTGAAAAAATAACTCCGATTTGTTTACCACTTTTAAAAGATGAAAAGCTAAAATAGAGAATGAAATTGGTCTAAAGATTAAATGTCTAAGGTTTGATAATTGTAGCAAGTAAGACAGCAAGGGGTTCAAGCAGTTATTGGGATAATAAGAACAGTTTCCAACAAACAGCAACAAAATCGAGTTATTGAGAGGATGAAAGGAACTATAAATGAGCGTGCAAGAAGTATGATGATACGTGCAGGATTACCCAAGAAATTTTGGGTGTCGTGAGCAGATACATAACTACTCTAGGAATAAATTATTGGAAAGCTATAAAGTAGCTATTAAGATACCTAAAAGGCATTTCAATCATATCACTATGTTTTTTCAAAAACATTGTAACTTTACAAGACTAAACACTGTGACATTCATCGGTGGTCGTGACACTCATTTGTGGATCAGTGAGGGTCGATCGCCCTTGTGCTGAAACATGAAGGGGTTACACTGCCCTACGGTTACTCTTTACTTTTAATATTTGAAATTTTTAGTGATTCTTCATTTTCTAAATTTAGATTTGTTTATTCTCCTAATTTGAGTTTTTCTCTAAATGTTTCCAATTTTTTAATATAATAATAGTGAAATGACGTCGTTTTGTGCTTGAAGAAGCTTCACCATCACGTTAATAGCAGCTATATGGGTTTGAAAAAAAGTATAAAAAAAAAAAATTCAACACGGGAAATTTTCTGTCTATAAAAGGCTAACGGATGTAACGAAAGTCCCAAAGTGCATGCTGTAGATAGGTTTAAAGATTTGATCGAATGAAAAGGAGTTTTAAGACTAAAGTGATTAACTAAAACAAGTTTCAAGACTTACACCGACATGAACTCATATCTTTTATAAAGAATATGTCTATGAACATTTCTTGTTCCTACAGCAACCAACTTGCATCGGATTGTGCTCTTCAAAGTGCAATTCTTCTCAAAATGTGCCAAGTTGGAATCTCATTATAGAGTCGGCTACAAAACGCTAATCTTTCTATAGTGCTTGCTTTTCTTAGGAATCAAATAGCGCAAGTCGTTCGGAATAGGATTCATGTCGAATGACGGCCTTGGTTTACACGGCACCTAGCATCGTCGAATTTCCTTGGGCATGTTCGGTCCGCTTGAACTGAATAGGCCCAGGACAATCACGCTGGGCCGAATTTGTACATTGGTCTAGCCCAGCCAGCTAGGCCCTGAAATTCTAGTGCAGGTCCTGTCCGGTTTAGGACTAGCTTTTGGGGCCAGGGCAGACCATCGGATGACCGGCAAGACCCATGCCAGTCCAGGCCCGCCCAATTCTTTGGGCCAATCTTTTCCAACCCGATGAGCATTCCGGTTCCTCGGGCGTGACAAAAATCGTTGCAAACGGTGTGATCATCGGCGACGACTCGTGATCGACGGCGACACCCTTTGCCGGACATCGTGAGTGGATTAAAATTTTCAGAGAACAATCTTAAAGTTCCCTATCGCGCGAAACAAGTCGAATCTAGCTGGTCAAGGATCGTGCGAGTAATACGGATAGGAGGAATTAAGGCCAACTCCGACGTCCCGAGAGGCTTCCTAAAATCCGCCAAACACGAACTCTGCATACAAATCTTGCATGATCAATGAATGAAAAATTCGACCCTTTTTAGGAATAGCTCAAAACGGAGTTGATTATGAAATTTCGTAAAATCCCTTTCGGGATATTCCATTAAAAAAAACAAATAGAGAAGTTTGTCAACTCCATACATCGATTATTCTTGTAATATGCGCAATCAACATTTCGAAACTCTGGATCTTCTTCTTTTTTTGTGGTTAAGTGTTATTAATAGCGTACTATCTTTACCAAAAAAAATTTCACTTTACCAAAAAAAAGTAGCGTACTAAAAATGCTCGTTAACGAAACCAACGGCGAGCACGACAGACAGTTGTATACCGGCGTGGCAGTTAAGAATGCCACCCGACAGGACAGAACGCGACTTCATCTCTCTCTCTCTCTCTCTCTCTCTCTCTCTCTCTCTCATCTCTTGCCATTTACTGACGTAAAACAAAAGAATCAATGGCGGTTTGAATCCTGTCGTCGTCGTCGTCGCGGGAGGAGGAGCAAGAGAAGATGAGCTACTCCCAGATAGCTCCTCAGGGACCTTACCCGCCACCAGGCGAGATCTCAAACCCCCCCATTCTTTTCCACCGCGAACGCTTCTTTCTTGATGAGGAAACGGAAATGTAGTTTCTTTAGCTGATGACCCTGGTCGATCTTCTTCTTGTTCTTTAATCTCGCCTTTTTCGCAGGGTGCCCGCCTGCTCCCCATCCGCCGCCGGAGGCCTATCCGTACCCTCCGACGGTGGGGCCGCCGACTCAGCCTCCCTTCGAGGGGTATCAACGGTATTTCGCCGGAGGGCATCCGCAGCCGCCGCCGCAGCCGCAGCCGCCTCCTCATTACCACCATCACCAACAATGTGATGATTTTTACTATAATGATCAGTCGGGTTGTGCTCCCCTTTTGCATTGCTGGTATGATTACTCTCTTTGGGCGGTTTTGGTCGTTTTTCCCTGTTCTTTTTGTACCTTCAGATGCATGTTTCTTTTGGTAATTTAAGGGAAAATTATTGCATGTTATCGACTCAGTTCTTGAGAACTTGTATGAGGAGTGGAGAGATATGTGTCTTTCCGGTTGTTGATACGGTTGCTGCTCTTCACTAGTCAAGGGCTTCTCGTGTATTACTTATTGAAGAGAAGGAAAACCAATGCAGAGTTCGTTGATTTTTCTGTTCAGTCGGGTCTGTTTGGTCTATGTTCAATTTTCTTATAATGTCAATGGGGACATTTGGTTTTCGCAATGAATTCGAATCTAGGCACAAGGAAGATTCTTTCCGAGATGAGAAAGGGATATTAGGATGGAGAGAGTTTGGTCTGAGATTAATACGATTAACATTTACAACCTGCTGGTGTGAGTGGTGTTGGAGCAAGGTTTCACGTGTCCACTTTGAGTTGCATCAATTCTGCTTGTCAATTGTCCTGCTAGAACCCTGTTTTTGAATAATACGGCATGTTATTGAGCTCAATTAGGTATTGCTGACCACATGCCGGTTGAGAACCCACAGGATAGTGTTAAGAGTTAAGCTGTTTCCACCCTCTCTTTTGTGTCCTTGTAATGAATTTCGCAATATCAAGATGCTGCTGTGAGGCATGCAGAGATTTACCCGTTACATTTATGTGAACCGTGTTTTCAGCAGTAGCATTATCATAGACAATGATCTTTTTTGTTTGCAAGGGATGCTCAGTTGTCGTCAACAAGCTTTCTCTCACACCGTAGTTGCGGTTTAGTTGTCACTGTTCCAGTATTGAAGAGAAACGATAATACTTAATAGTCATAGCTCGAGAAACTCTTACGCTCTTGCTTTCCTTTGTGAGGCTTTCTGAAAAGCTATCCATTATGCGGCGGGAATTGATACTCAAGCTTTTGACCTTTTTTTTCTGGAGAATTAAGAAATGAGTTGCTAACTGTGAGATTTATGTGTTGTGCAGCTGGGCTGCGCTCTGCTGCTGCTGTATGTTGGAGGAATGCTGCTGCTGTATGATGGAGGAATGCTGCTGCTTTTTTCGATGAAGACAGATGAATTGTGATATTCGATACACTGCCTATGGATTGCTATCATCGAAGAATGTTGTTGAATCTAGAATATCTTTGTCATATCCGTTTGCTGATAAAGAAACAGTGTTTCATGCTTATTCGCCAGCGGAATTAACTGCAGTGTTTCCCCATCAATGTACATGAGAAAGATTCTGTGTAAACTATGCACTTCTGGGACTGTCTCGATGCGGTTGCTTAATTTCTTGCTCCTTTCTGCTCGAATGAGCAAGTGTGGTTTGGCCTTGAAGCCTCTCTGGGTGACCTTTTTGGCTCTCCTTACCTCGAATCCTCGATTTTAACTGGCGTTGCATGAAAATGCCAGACGATCATGGGCATACAACACCTTACAAGTCGGCAGCCATGCATCACCCGTGTCCACATTCTCAAAGGCACACCTCTCTTTCAAGAGGATTCACAAGCCCTAGTAAGGTTCTTCGCTTATCGAATTAAATCACATGCTCCACTGCTATTGCAGGCCCCTACCAATTCCTTCAAGTTTCATTATTGCGAACGTACTCCCCAACAGGATACTTAATGCGTTAGCTACAGCATTGAACGGGTCAATACGCACAATACCCAGTATCCATCGTTTATGGTTAGGACTACTACGGTATCTAATCCCATTCACCCCCCTAACTTTTGCCTCTTGGTATTAGTGTCGGCCTAGCAAAGTGCTTTCGCCATTGGTATTCTTTCCAATCTCTATGCATTTCACCACTCCACCGAAAATTCCCTTTGCCCCTAGCGTACTCCGGCTTTGGTAGTTTCAACTTTCCATCGCCTGTCCAAGGTTCAAACTTGAGAATTGATGGTGGACTTAAAAAGCCACCCACACACACTTTACGCCGAATCATTCCGGATAACGCTTGCCTCCTATGTATTACCGTATCTGCTGGCACAAATTTAGCCGATGCTCATTTCCCAAATATCGTCATTGCTTCTTCTCCATAAAAAGAAGTTCACGAGCCGTGAGCCTTCTACCTCCATGTAGCAATGCTTCGTCGTCAGGCTTTCGCCCATTACAGAAAATCCCCCGCTACTGCCTCCCGTAGGAGTCTAGGCAATGTGGAAAAGTTGCAATCCTCAACGAATGATCCCTATGAACGTGGTTCTGCGCCGTGGCTCATTTTCATAGCTCAAATGTTTGGAGACTACTTCACATGAACTAATGGGATCCGTCTTCTTCCTTGTGCTCGTCCACTCTCGTTAATGGGAATTCTTGCCTCCTTGCCAATCTTAACATAGGCATCTTTCTTGTAACTTTCTATCATCCATTTTGGTGGTGATTCAATCGTGAATGCCTTCGAATTGGGGAGCATACATTCAACTGTGATCTACTTCAGCAGGATCAGAGAACCAATTCTTACTACTGCTTAGCAAAAGCGAAGAAAATGTCTGACAGAACAACTAAGTAACGCAAAAACTAGAAATTTTTCCTCAGTCGATGAAATGAATAGTTCTGGAGACATCAAGAAGCTCCTAAAATCACTGCAAAAGTATTCACAATAGGCCCACGTCGGCTTATAATTGGAGGCAGAACGCCCTGTGCCAGCGTAGCTAAGACATATAGAGGGGGCGGTATGTCATATAATTAGCATAACGAAATCAATCAGCACCGTGCACTGCATTTCCCTTTATACTAGAACAAGTTTCCACTGAACTTTCATTACACCTAAAACAATGGTCTAAAAGCTTATTCCAAACCTGTAATATCACAGAAAACTGCACCCTGCCTCACCAACCAGCATGAAGACTCAGCATCTTTGAATTTATCGTGCTAAAGAAAAATCTATTTATAACTAGAAGCACAATAGAATCTCTTCTGAATAAAATAAAAAATCACCATACAACTAAAAATCCACAAATTACGAGCCTAAACGAGGTACAATGATGGTACAACAGGAGATTTCGAGGCAAAGCCACGGCAATGAACCTCGGGGGAACCCTACAGTATCCAAACATGCTCTGGTGCATCCTTCCTCGGCCCCACCAAGGTTCTGTAGAGGTACATCCTTTCTACTTTCTGCTCATCATCAATGCAATCCTCCATCTCATTGTTTTCATTGATAATCTCCACATTTAGCCTCGGCATCTTCTTTGCCAGGGTTTTGCAGCCTCCAAGGGTAATATCGCACGACGACATCCAAAGGGATCGCATTGTTTCATACTTTCCCACGTCCGTCAGAAGTGCGATGTTACCAAAGGGGCAATCCCTGATTTCCAATTTCCTCATCTTCTTGCACCCATTTAACACATAAAGCATTCCCTTGTCGTTGTCCCCAGCAAATGCAATAGAAAGCATCTCAAGCTGTTCAGCGAATGTGCCAATATAATTGAAGACCTGGTCAGTAAGAAGGCCAGAAAGTGACAAGCGCCTGACACCCTTGCATGACTGAACAATAGCCCCGAATCCTTCATCAAGAGGCTGATTGGTTGAAGAATCCGGTTTTGTGGGCTCGAGGATGCACAACCTGAACCTTATGAAATTAGGGCAGTTCTGGGCTACAATTTTCAGGGCAACATTTGTCATCTGCTGGCAGAAGTACAGAATTGAGTTAAGCATTGGACAACCTCTGGAAATAGCAACCAACCCTTCTTCAGTCACTGCAGCATTTCCAACTCCGTAAGGATCAGATGGAAAAACCCTCAATTCCTGTAGTTCTTTGCAGCTTGAAGCCACGACTCCCAGCCCTTTATCTCCTATGCAGTCAAGTATCTGCAAAATTTTGCCACAGATTGATGTGAAGACGAATTTTACTCCCAGCAACATAAATATGAAAATTAATTTGATATTCAGCTAAGGGCTAAGATATCACACCCATAAGCGCTGCAGCTTCCTGCAATAACGGATTAACTTAGTTAGCTCACTTCCAGGGATCCCAGGAGCATAACTAAGATTCAAGGAGGTCAGGCCTGAACATATTGGATATATAGCTGGTAGGCAGTAAGCAGAAACCTCCAAGAATCCGGATAAGCTCCTCATAGATTTGCATTTTTCAATTGCTGTCACCAACTTGTTGTAGGTTTCAGAATCTGGGTCATGGACAAAAGAGCCCACGCCTAAGTCCACCAACTGAGGTGCTCGGACCAGGATCTTCTGCAGCGTGTCAAGAGGGACAGCACGGCTTAGCCTCAAGCTCTTGAGATTTGGAGATCTTGCCACAAGCCTCTCAAGTGCTGCTAAATTTATATCTCCTTTTAAGCATGCAAAATTTAGGGAGACAAGAGAGGTGCAGCTATCAGGAAAGCAGTTTAGCCACTGGCCTCTATGATCCTCAACTTCATTTTCTTGCAAGTCCAGCTCCCTAAGAAACCTAAAATGTTCCAAGTTCAAAGAAGCAGATTAGGGAAGAATAGAAGCCAAATTCAAATCAAGTCCAATTATGCATGCTGATCCCCATCATCAAATCCATTATTTTTTACTGCATAGAACCTCATTTTATGAGAACCCTTCCCACAACAGCACAGTATGAGCTATTGGATATGTTGCACCATCCACAGGCCATGATAAACTTGAACACTATGAAAGCATTATAGTTTTGCTCAAGAAAGAACAAGACCGACTAAGTCTACCTTCATTTAATTCTTAAAACAGAAAACAAAACAGAAACTAGGAGATTGGTAAAACATAAAAAACCAAACATATGCTGCCATGCAATGCTAGCATCCAGAAGGGTCAACTCGCAATGCTGCTACAAAATTAGCCGTGCAAATTTATTCACTCTTATGTCTAGGCAATATTATGCTAGCTGGCATGAACCACAAAAAATAAATATAATGCGGATAGCACTCTCCCAGAATTGTACTAGCATATCATACTCTGTACTAGCATATCATAACCATCAGCCTCAAAGAGAAAACTACAGCTGCCCAATATCTACATTAGAGACCCCAGGTTCCAGCCACATAAGGCTGTACAACAAGCATTGGATTAAGGCAACACAAGCGCATGCAGAGGAATATAACCAACCAATGAGAAATTGCTAGTGACAGGTATTGAACAGCACAGGGCCTTCTAATTCATGTGACGCACAGCCATCAGCGTATTCATCCCATTTTGGTTCTTCACACGGCTATGCTTACAGTCCCCATCAATGAAATGCACGACACTGGCATACCTCTACCACGACATGGTGCATGTGTACTACATTCTAGTTGCTGCTTACAAATCAGTCAGCACGACCTGTAAGCGTGCACCACATTCCTGTACTTGAATCCACCCAAGTTTTCTATGCGTAACCAGGTTACAGAGCAAACTAGTAACCAACGAAACAATCAGCAAAGTATGGCAGATATACAAGGACACAACCAGCATATACAAAAATAAGATTATATAAAGAGACTACATGCTAAAATGTATACACCCCTAGGACTGTGACAAGCAAATCGCAGATTGTTCAGGGCACGACATTGAAACATCAGAGTTAATAAACAATATGGAACTACTCAAAGTCCTCACCTACAGTTGGCTGCTATAGCAGCAAGGCCATCAGTAGTGAAACCTTCGCAGCTAACGAGAACCAAAGACTTGAAATTTACAAATGATCTCGAAATCAGCTCAAGACCATCATCTGTAACCACCATCCTCTTCAACCTGAGCTCCTCCAAATTAACCTTGCTCCTAGCCAATGCATCGATCCAAGGGTACACGAACCCTCCCCAGTCATGTGGCACTAGATTGAAGTCAGCGAAATGGGGCTTCCCCTTCAAAGTGAGCGACCTCACCCCCGGGAATCTCGCGACCAATCTCTCGGGACTTATCGCGTAGCAGTTCCCGATAAACACTCTCTGCCTGCTAAGCCTCTCGATCCTATACCAAGATTTACACACTAAAGAGATCGCGTTGCGGTCCCTGTTCGACGTCACAAAGTCAAACACGTGCTCGATAACTTCATCCGGAAAATAATTCATCTTCCCTTACCCAAGTGACAAATCCAATTCCCACGACTGCCCAGGAAAAAAAAATCCCAACTTTCAAACGAAAAGAGCCCTCAATCCATCCCTCCCGCAGGAAGAAAGAAGAAAAAAGAACAGAAACCCTAACGAAAAAAACAGCCGGGGGGGCAAAAACAACCTAATCCCAACACAACCCTTCGCCCCAAAAGAACCAAATAGCTCGGAGACAAAAAAAAAACAAATGTACAGAGATTAAGCTACTACAACCTGCGAACTGAATCCGAACCTACCCAGCTAAAAAGACCCAGATCTAGACGCTTAAAACCGCGCGAGGCTCGAGAGGAAATGGCGACGGACAAAACCCAGAAGACCCCCCCTCACATATCTTCCCGAATCCGATTAGATCTGAACGGAGAGAGGCTCGGAAAAGACAGACGCTAAGCAAATTCCGGCCCGAGAGAGAGAACGAACGGCTTTCTGGGTATGGAGCGGAGAGCTAGGAAAGAGAGAAGAGAAAGAGAAAAACCCCCCCTTTCTTCTTCTTCTTCTTCACCTATCATCTACGAATCAAGGAGTCATGATGATGATTGCAGCAGCAGCAGCTGCAGCAAGCAGCAGCAGCCGAGAAGAGGGAGACCAAAAAAACAAAAAACAAAAAACCAAAAAGACAAGACAGGAAGAGAAAGAGAAGAAAGAGAAAAAGATAAGCAGAGCTCCCGAATTTTTCAGATCGCAGAATCTACAATCTCCATAAGTAGATACAAATCTCCTCAATGACCCTGAATATACAGAGGTCTCTCTCTCCTCCTCCTCCTCTCTCTCTCTCTCTCTCTCTCTTTCTATCTATCTTTCTCTCTCCTCTGCCTCCTCTGTGTGAACCGCAATGCTCTCGTTCGAGTTGAGCTCAGCTCGAGGAGAGAGAGAAAGAGAGAGAGAGAGAGAGGGGCAGGGAAGCGAACGGAGAGAGGGAGAGAGAGAGAGAGAGGAAAGGCGTGAGCTTGACCACCCCCCCCGAGTAATCATGGTTTACGTACCCCCCGCGAGCGAGCGGCAGGCTTTAACCATGGTTAGATCGGACGGCGGCGGAGGCGTGTCGGGGAGGGGACGGGACGAGATCCGGGCCGTCCGTGGGTGGACCAGCGATGTAACATGCATGTGTCCTTATCTCTCTCTGTCCTGGGCGGGAGTAGAGAGAGAAAGATAGAGAGAGGATTGGGGGCCAGAAAAGTCTTCAGTCGTGTCCCTCTTGCCGAAAATGACACTCGGTCTCGCCCGAAATTACGGCCCCGTGCCACTCCTGCAGATAAGACCACCCGGGGCCGGGCCCCGCCCACGCGCCCCGCCCCCGCGCGCGGGCGCCACTCGCCGTGCCGGGGCGCGTGGTCCCCCCGGCTCGGACCGCCGGGAGGGGCGAGTGGGCGCGTCTTTCCGTACGCGCGCGGAGGAGATTCGCCCGGTTGCTTGTGGGGCTCAGCATTGTTGTGTCAGAAAAACAAATTATCGCTCCCTTTTTTTTTTTTTTTTCCCTGGTTTGTCTTCTTTTTTTTTTTCGCCTTTTTCTGAGGATAAGTGAATCATGCCATTTTAATGATTAGGTGACTCGTGAAAAATGAAAAAAAAAAAAAAAAAAAAATCGATCTTGACAAAATCTAGGACTGCAATTAATGCGCGCGGGGTAAATAGTGAAAAAGCGAATTTTTTTCTGAATTTTTCTTTTTTTTTCGGATTTTTATTGTTGTCGTTATTATTTTCTCTCGTGTGGTGAACGTTGGCGCTGTCGGAAATTCGTTTTCCATCGGTAGTCAAGAAGCATATTTGTATGGCATAAGATACCGACAATAATAATAAAAAATAATAATAGCAACAATAATAATAACTATAATAACAATAATAATAGCAATGAACGTACCTATCTTGTGAGTTCTTTGACTAGTGATTATTGAAATAAAAAATATGACCAAAAAAATGATTGAAATAAAAAAATTATATATTGTCTTTTTTGCTTATGCAATCGCATGCTCCTTGCACATCCTTATTTTTTACAATGTTATACAAATTAAGTAATTCTACCATTTCTCCTAGATTGAATATATAGCCATTAGATATCAAATGACTATTCGTAATTCAAATTCCATTTGACTTCATTTTGTACCTCGAGGTTCATTGTTTAAGGTGTTCTGGCAGAGCAATTATCCAGTTTTAATCTTCTCAACTTTACCACTTCCTTATTATTATTATTTTTTCCACTATTTCATTTGTATCATTTTCATACCATCTAAGACTTTCATTTCGACCTGCGGGGATTAGGTAAAATATAGAAAAAATCGAGAGTTCTTGCCGTGTCGGTAATAATAATTTATTTCTCTGTGGGCTCAAGAAAAGACATAATCACGTCGGGAAGTCCTCATAGATTTATCAATAAAAAGGAAGAAAGAAAGGAAAGGAAGGAAGGAAGGAAGGAAGGGTGATTACTACTCTACACCCTAATTTGCCAAGACTTTCTCCTTTGAAATTGACATTCCACTCCATTTTGGTGGAATGATGCTATTTCAGTTGCCCTTGATTTTCTCTTTGAAAATTGCGATTTGCTTATCGACGTCAAAACTCACCCCAGTCTTTGTCAAGCCACTGTATTATTGGATACAAGGTCGACTTCAAACTTCAATTTTTCTCTTGAAATAGTGACTTGGATCTCACATCATCAACATGAGATGAAGTCATCATGGGAATTTTGTATATTTCAGAATAAAAAGTCATACTTAAATCTTTTGGAATCACGGAGAAATCCAATGTATTGACCTTTTTGCAACCTCAGCAAGTATATACCGCATTAATAGGCATTTTCAAGTGTTAATTTTATATGACGGTTAATCCTTCTTTGGACCGTCTTTAACTTGTTATGATTTCTATCTTTAATTTATTCTCCGCACTGATTGATCAAGAATTCCATGCAAAGAGGAAAATAGAGGAGATGGAGTAGTACTTTCTACGTATTTGGAGCCATAGCAGGCTCCTCTTTCCACATCCACGTTTAAACACCTCTAGTTCTAGGCTAATTAATATTTCTAGGTAAGAAATAAAATTCATTTATTACCCAAAAAATCCTTAGACTTATCTCTAAATAACAATTCCAAGTGTGCATATTTCGCATTCGAATTAACAAATTCAAAAAAAAAAATCGATTGCAATCGTTTTTTCTTTTTCTTTCTTTTGGATGGCTATCATACCAAATCATAAATAGTCAAGACAAAACAAATGATGGGTTTTATTTTATTCAAACCCTAAAATCTCAAATTTCAAGACATGACCACCAAAACCACCTCAACATCACTCAAATCCAAAAAATAAAAATAAAAATAAAAATTGTCTTCTTTTTTTCTTGGGCTCGGATTCGTTTTAATTGGGTTTTTTTTTTTTTTTTTTTTTTTTTTTTTTTTGGGAAATTATGACTTAGATTATTATTCCACCTCCCAAGCCACGAACCCCCACGCATTTTCATGTGGCCTCCTCTTTATTTTATTTGGGAATTCGAACGGGTGGGCGATAACCGAGGTGGGAAAAAATCGAAGTTAAAATATAAGAAATTTCGCGACGGAGAGAAGCCCGAGACGAGAGGGAAGAAGAAGAAGAAGAAGAAGATGGAGATGATGATGATGATGAGAGGGGGGAGTTAGGAGAGAGTACTCGAGATTCCGCAAAGCACTTTGGAGCACAACCACATGATTGCTATCGTCGCCCCCCCCCCTCCTCCCCATAATCCTCATCCCGTTCGCGACGCCCGCGCGAGTCAACTTCGTCTCGAGGTTGGGCCGCTCTCCTCGCCTCTCCTGTCGCTAATCAAATGACGATGTCCCGGTGACACTGATGCATAGGATTCGATTCGATTCGATTCTTTTACTCGTCAATCATGTCACGACCCGATGTCGAGAGGAGTTGGGGGGAAGCTTTGGTTTTCGGATGAGATGGAGACTAGGGTTGTTGGGTAGAGAAGCTGCGAGTTTCTCCATCTTCTCAGGGAAGTTGCTGCCTAACGCGCTCTATATTTCGTGCGCTTTAGGCTTTGATTGCATGGCATTGTCTGCTCCATAACTCAATTGTGTTTTCTGGTTCTTACTCTATGGTTTCGAAGGCATGTTTCAACTTTGATTGGTATGTGAACAACGCTTACTGTTTGTTTCTCCTGAGCTTCCGGTTTTGATCAGTGAAAGAACGATATTGGATCGAATATATATGGATGCCCTCATCGGTAATAGACATCGGCACCTGGAGAAAAGTCCGACCATGTAAGCATATAAGTTGGATAGAACCGTGTGAACATTCGTATTAGGAAATATGTAAAAAATAGAATGTAATGACCTAATTATTTCCACATGGGTCAAGTTCCAAAAAACGAATACTCTTGGTAACTACATAAGGTCATATGACTATTTTAGGAGTGAATCCTTTTTACGAATGATATAATGAGACCGTACCTATCTGATAGGGACTTGACTGAGGAGAATTTCTGCCCCATTTAATTTCCTTCCTATATATATAGAAGGACAAAAAGGATTAGGAAGAGTAGAGGATGAGAGTATTTCCATGTTTTGATTGCACCTTTCGTTCAACATCCCAGAACTTGCGTTTTGTCGCACTTATTAACTTGTTTTGCTTTTTAGGAAAAAGCAGGTCAAATGCAATTTTTTCCTTCAATTCAAGCTATACTATATACATAAAAAGGAAAAATTGACACCACTAAACCTCAAAATTACCAGCTTAGTATATTTAATGTGGAAAACTTATGAAATATTTGAAAGGGTTACTAGAAAAATAAGTAGATACAAAAAATAAAAAAAGAATAAAAAAAAACCTACAAAATTTCTCAACCATTTGAAATGGTCATTAGTTGTCAAATTGAGCTCATTATCATTGCTAAACCGTATATTCTATTAATTCAATGCATAGAATTAAAGAAGAACTTTACCACTAGGGATTTTTTTTAAAAAGAAGATGGCAAATTATGCAAGCCATAATCTTAACTTATGTATCGATTTTTAAGTCTCTTAAACTTTTCGTTTTCTTAATTTCATTTAAAGTAGTTCTTTTCTTAATTTTTCACTTTAATAAGTAAATTTTTATGCACGGTAGCACGTGCTAAGGGAAAAAGTCAATGCTCTTAATATATAGGAAAAAAAAAAAAAAAAAAAAAACAAACTCATGGGTGTCCATTGTAAATTTTTAGAGTTCGATGTTGAACAGGCATAAACCCAAAAAATTGAGGGGCACAAAATGAAATTTTTTCAAAAAATATTAGTTTTTTGTCAAGAATGCAATAACATAAACAAGATAGGCAACGTTGAGCTATCTTTCATAAGGATGCAAGTTCGAATCTTTAAGTTACGCATGATAAAATTTATACTTCTATTTTTCGTTTATCCTTCTCCTCTAACGCGTTTGGAACATAAATCTGTTTGGTAACGTAATTTGATGTTTCTTTTATGGAACATATTTCTATTCTATAAATTGATTTGAAGAAGAAATTAGAAGCTAAAATTTTAACTTTTCAATTTCTGAAATTGAAATTGAGAAATCAATTTCTGGCTAGAAATTTTGTCATGTGTAGTTGCACTGATTGGGCCCCTCTCGCCCGTTTCGCTTGTAGATGAAAAAAAAAAGAAAAAAAAAATAAACCAATGTTGGATTAAGTTTCTAAGCTATAGGAGGAGAGAAGAGATTTTGAATGACCAAAACATGTTCGACTGAAGGGGAGGATTCTTGTCTTCTTCTGCGTGAATTGCCAATTATGCAACCAATTATTTGGTATTTAATTAAGAAATTGCTTTCTATACTCTCTCTCTCTCTCTCTCTTGCCTTCCTGGAAACAGCTTCTATGCAGGCCACCACTCTTCAACAACGCTCTTTGCAAAGTCAAAAATTGCAGTTTCATCACAAGCCGAGCACCGCCCCTCCCCAGGCAATTTTGTCACATGATGCATTTGCTTTTTCAACCTTCGGCATTTTTCACTTCCAATCACGCCATTCTTTTCCCATCCATCTGTGCCTTTCTCGTTTCTCTTTTTCCCCAAAAGACGTTTTTCTTAATTGACTAAACCCCAAGTCCAAGGCACTTGCGTTTGGATTCATCTGCCCCAATTTCCACACTTTGAAGCAACTCACGTCTCTTCCATCCAATCCGTCAGATCGTGATCAGTATTACATCTTGATAAAGATGCACATCATAATCTAACTCCCGTTGAAGATAATCTCTCTCTCGTTTTTCCTTTATCTTTGCTTTTGTTGTGACTGTTGGCGTAGCTATGTGTCTATATGCTCCGACTATTGTTTTCATGCCGGAGAGTGGTAAGTTCAATTTCACGGGAGATTCACCGACGGAGGATTTTAGGCTTTTCGAGTGGGTTGAGTGGTTTACTGTTTATGTGATTGACAAGACGTGTCGATTGATTACGAGACCTTGACCTTGAAAGACAATCTTCTCATCCTAGTAAAGTTTGACACGGCGGTAGATGCGAAAATTCGGACTTTGTGATTTGAAGTATCGGAACACGATGATCTTCAAGATCACCTATTCCATGACTATGAATAGTCGGACACGAAATTGATATGAAAGATAATCAATGACTGAGTATTAGAATGGACGGATATTCGCCCAACTTTCTCTTTCACCAATTTGCGCATTCTTCTTTGTAATATGAAGGTTCGAACCATTCGTCTTTCATTGACATGTGCTGAGCTCGCATGACTTAGGCTTTCTTCATTCTAAAAGCAATTGAATGAGGATGGGTGTTATGTTAAGATATAATCGTACCGTCAGTATCTACGAAATCATGAATTTCTCATCTTTTCCTCAGTTAATCCTGATACAACGCTGATGTCCAATTAACATCGTTTGCCAAAAACCTAGGTATATCTTTTGTCTTTACATAGCCAATAAGTGTCAATAATGATAATCTCCTTTATAAAGTGTTGAATTTCGGTACTTTGTAGAAGCCAACTAGATGACTCTTTGGAAGCTGCCGATAAGCCTTTACATTACTTGTCCTAGAGGCCTAAGTTAATCGAAGAGCACGTGGAAAAGTCTCCCCCTCTTCCCCCCTTTGATTAAGACTCAAGGTCCATGTGCGCCAAGAATAATGCCCTCTTGATTATGGATTAAACTAAAGATTAGTGTATGGGGGGTTTTCTAGCCTGGCAAATTTTGTCTGACATGAGGCCTAATCACACAAAAAACAATAAAAAAAGCTACAAAAATGAATTAAAAAGTAAAGCAAAAATGAAATACGTGGTAAGGAATGACGTGAGTTGAAGCAATGGGTACAAAAGCCTTGAGCCAATGGAGAGAGAGGAAGATGCATTTAAAAGGGGAGTGGTTAAGCCAAAAGGGAGATTAATCAAATCCAATTATAGCCCCACTTGCCTATAATTACAAGCAGAAGAGAGGAAAAAAGGGATGATTGAAAGCGATAGAGGCAAAGGAGGGAAAAAAGAAAAGAGAAATTCCTTTTAATGGGTTCATGATCATTTCCAACTTGAGAATGCAATCTCCCATCATTTGCAGTCATGTGATTAGCATAGTGCTTAGAGTTTTTTCCCGTAAGCATCTCCCAAAAAGCGCGTCGTGTCCCAACCCCGAATCGCTAGCACTGGCTCCCGCAGCGATAGGACATCGCCCCGCGACAGGCGAGAGAGCCAGAATTTAGGGCTTCACATGACCGGACACCGACACGGTATCTCATTTGCCGGGCGCCCATGAACGCCCTCTTCCAACGGATTTAAAGCTGGGGGACCTCGATAAAAACCGTGCAGTGAATCCATACACACTAACATAACGCTAGAGCCACGCGACATCATAACGCACGGCGCTGCATGCGCTGCGGTCCAACCGCCCTCCGTGCCGGACACATGATTTTTTGGGGGAGGGGGGTGCTTCGGGACATTGATGAGGTGAAACATCGAACGTGAATGTCCACATTTACGACACTCTTTGGAGTGGTCCTCGTACCGTCCAAAAGGAAAGCACGAAAGGGACTCGTTCTAAGGGGGAAGAAGGGAAGAGGGGGGGGCAAGCAAAGCAAAAGAGGCAGAGGGCGAGGGCGAGCAGAAGACGAGGAAGGTACGACAACAGCAGCAACAGCTGCAGAGGGTTTGGCGTCTTGTTGCTGGTGGTGGTGCTGGTGGTGGTGCTGGCGTTGGTGGTCTCCAATCAAGCACAGACGACCCTGAAAATAAAACGACGAAAAGGGAAAGCGAGATAGGGAGAGAGAGAACCACATGATTGGGTTCGTTGATGTCAGCCTCCCTCCTCTCCCCTCCTCTCCTCTCCCCTCCTCCTCCTCCTCCTCGCTTTATTAAAGAGGGGAGGAATAAATGTTGCAGGCCCACCATGTTGATGTTCAACATATGTGGTTTTGTCAGAGTGAATCCATGCCTCGACAACTTGGGGGTGTGTCCACTGTCGTTCACTGTTCCATTACGATCTTATCTGCACCCTCTCGCGTTACGAGACCTTCGAATGTAAAAACGTATCACAAGCAAATCTAAGAGCCCAGACACGAACAGGGTCGAGGCCGAGGTGGGTTGCGGCCTTCCTCAAGTCCAAGAAACTGGTTTACAAGGGAGCCCAAAAGCCCCAAGAAGATACGTCATTTCGACTTGTCCGTGTCCTTACAGTAACCTTCTGTAGCGAGTCGTGGCAAGCTCCTCCTCGCCTCCGGCCATCAAGCCATGCAGTAAGAAGAATGGCTATTGGGATGACCCGAAGATATGAAAATGTTCGAGATCGGTTGGAGATTCCAGGCTGAGAAGGCTCAGTAGAGTGCTTCGGGTATGATCTTGAAAGGCATGACAAAAGGATCATCTTAATCATACCATATATAGGAGTGTCCTTTTATCTTTTCCCCGGAGAATGGATGGACGGTCGGCACCATGTGTACCAGAGTTGAAAATCCCCCATCTAGATAGAAGTGCCTGTTCGAACAGCCAGGTGTTTACCCCAAAGATAACAAACAAGAACAAAACTACCATCTCCAAAGTGGGAGGATATTTTTTGCTGCCAGCAATATGGCAGAACTCTAGGGAAATCGCTAAATGTGCCGAGGGGAGGGAAATAGTTTCTGAGGAAGAAGGTTATAATGACACAGGCATATTTCAAAAAACTTTGCGACACAGAATGATGCTAGAGGATCTTAGAGGCTCAGAGACAAGGACAGGATTCTCAATGTCCAAGCTGTTTACCTCTGCGAACTTTGGCCTCACAGTGGATTTCCTCTCGTGCACGAACAGTCCAAGAAATGATCAAGGATTCGACTGGAATCCGTATCTCGGCCACTAGGCTTAGACCATCAGCAGCACTGGAGATATGAGAGGACTATCAGGGTGCTGAATTCGAAACTAGTAGTTCAAAAAATAGCAGAGTGAAGAAAACAGAGGCATGAAGCACAGATTCTTCCAGTTATGACAATAGGAAGGGCTACTTTTACCACATCTGCCCTTTCAAAGAAAAGCACTCTCATTGGGAATGAAAATCACGAAAACTGTAGAGGCTCCAATCCAGTATGATTCATGTGCTCTATGCCATTATCTACAACTGCCAGAAGGGCTGCCCACTAGTCCTAATAAAAAGTCTCAAGGAGACTATGAGGACAAAAGTTAAGGCTTCAAGAGAAACTAGATCACGAGCTCAAGCTTCCAATAACTAGTCTGATGCCTAGGCAACCAGCAATATTTGCATGCAATGGCACCAGGCACATCATCAAATCCACTCCGGTGAAGATAGTCAAGTAAGGAGCTTCAATGCAATGGTAGTTAGGAAACTTTGCTATATAACTAAGGTCGGCAGGAGCACCTTGCTAAGTTATACCAATTACAGATGATCCAACATTAGAGAAAGGGCTAATTACCAAGCTGGCCTAAATATACCGACTACAGATGATCCAACATTAAAGAAAGGGCTGATTACCAAGCTGGCCTAAATATACTTCCTCCCACATAATACCAGTTACAAACTAGTGGACAAGCACACACGCTTGCAAGGGCGAGTGACTGCTCTTAATGTGCAAGTCGTAACTGCATGCGTCCACGCTTTTTCAGGTTCCAGAGGTTCCAGACACAGTCCGACGTATGGTATCATTCTCAAGCTTTGAGATAATGGCAATGCATTGCCATACATGTATAGTATTTTCTCTTGATCTCGAAATAATTCGAAGAAAGACAAAATTTTTCTTCGTCAAAGCAACTGCATACTTCCCAAACCACTATAGCACTGAATATTCACCAAAAAGGAAAAGAAGGAAATGGGAGCTTCTAAGGTTAAAATCCTGTCATCTCACCAGCAACCGAGGTTCGAGCTACTAGAATGCCACTCAGGGCATCTTGTATTACAGGCTCTACTAGCACAAGGAGCCCCCAGCTTCAAGCATCGAGGAATTTCAGTATGAAAGTAAACTTCTTTCCATAATCTGGCAACATCAAAGCATATGCTTGTAATTTACGTAATCCTATGGAGATTTAATGCAGACAATTCAACCAAAGGACGAATATCCAACCCCAAGTAACTGCAACTGAATTAAAGGTCCGACACCGCAACAAGCTTCACAAGTATAGCCTAAACACATCTACAACCCTATTGTCAAATGTAAGCTTTCGAGATTTCAACTTGAAGCATAAACTCATCAGGAACCAATTAATGCCAAGCGCATTGCAATTGTGGACCCCAAATTAAATTTTTCAGCCAGGTTCAGTATTTTCCTTTCATGCCGACCTCCCGATATGATAGCAGCCACCAAGTATCCGGAAAAGAATCAACTAGCGAAATTCAGGTGCCTAAACAAGCAAGTAGTTGTCCACTCCACACCGGCTCTTCACTACTGCTTAGTCAATTCAATCAATTTAATGGCTAAGCGGTTTCATAAACCGAGATTTCCTTAACCAGCTGACCTTACTTCAACCTTAAACATACTTATCAGGTGATCAGATACCAGAAAAAACCAAGTAATTTCCAACGATGGCATGTGACAGACAAAATTTGGCCCGAGGAAAAGACCATGTCACAATACAAAATGCATCAGCAGCATTGCCAAGTTCCAGTTCCTCGATATCACATTTGCCAATCAACTACAACTATCAAATATAATTCCTAACCTCGAAGCCTCGATCGCATCAACAACAATTCAATAGATGTCCCTACCTTCGAAACCAGCAATATAAATGAACCTTCGGAATCTCTACGACCGATCGTCGTCTCCCCCGTCCTTACGGTCCCCGGCGATAAAAACCCCGGGCCGGGCAGTCCGCCGCCGAGTCCTGGACGGGAGGATGTTGTCCAAGTCGACCTCGGCGAGCGGATCGTCGGACAGATCGCTGTCGCTCTCCGAAGGGACGCCGCCATTGCCGTAATCGTCGCTGCTGCTATCGCCGCTGCCCTCCTCTTCTCCTTCTTCGACGATCAATTTGCCCTTCCCCTTATCGTCCTTCATAACCCCCTTCCCCTTCACATCCACCCCGTCACCTTCATCGTCTCCATCCTCATCCTCCTCCTCCTCCTCCTCCTCCTCCTCATCATCCTCGTCGTCGTCGTCGTCGTCGTAATCGTCATCCTCCTCTTCCTCCTCCACCTCGACCACCGCGTCCGCTCGTTTCTCCTCCCGAACCGGGGCCTCCGCCGAGTGATTCCCGTCGCCGCCGGCGTGGTTGGGGCTGTCCAAAGGCTCGAGCTTGAGGCTCTTGCTGGAGCGATCTCCTCCTTCGGATTCGGCTTCGGCTTCGGCTTCGGCTTCGGCTTCGGGGCGGGCGAGATCGGGCTTGCGCTTCGCGGGGTAAGCGAATTCCTCGCGGTTCTCGGTGTTCGCCATTAGCTCTGCTGCGGGCGGCGGCGGAGGAGATAGATTTCGAGGTTGGGTTCGAGGAGGAGGCGGCAGCGGAGTTGAGCGAAACTGGTGGCGGTTGTGGTGGTGGTGCTGCTGCTGCTGGTTTTGTGTGCGGACACCGGCCACCGCTTGGCGCACGTTTTTCGGTTTTTAGGGCTAAGAAGAGGGTCGACGGACCAACGCTACTTCGCACGCCGTAATTTTTTTGGGACGAAATCTCAAAAATCAAACATTCTCAACTTTTTTCACGTGAAATACCCGTACTTTTTCGTCTTATAAAAATCCCACAAAAAGTTTTAAAAAATTATCCAGAAATTATACTCGCGATCTAAAAGTATTTCGGTCACCATTTCCTCATCATGACAACATTCGTGGACTTATCAAAGCAAACGTACGGGTGAACACTGGTCGGATGGACAGTTTTCATTTTGGAATCGAAAATTGTCCTAAGGACCGATTTAGTTCCATGAATCCATTTGGAAACGGGATCACCGGTCCGGTCCGGTTCCCAGGTCAGTCTATGAAACCGACCCCCAATTTCTACAAAGCTTGTTCGGCCTTATATGCTGGTCGAATTGTGAGCCATTTATTTTGATTAAGAATTGAAAATTATAAGACAAAATGAATAGATTATACTTGTTAGCTAAGAATTTAATTTATTCAAAGGTCATAGGGTGGTCCTCTTAAGGTTTCTTAATGCTGGAAACAAATGGAGAATCATATTTCGCGTTAAAAGTCCTAACCTCACAAAAGTTAAAACATTAATTACTTGATTCATTTTTTTTTCAACGTCAATCTAATTTAATCATAGGAAGGATAAAGAAATACCTAATTATACTTTTAAAATGAGGCATTGGCTCTTATGAACATTTCCAATCGGTTCTCTCATTCCTCTACATTTGTTTATTTTGTTTTGGTTGAGAAAGCAAGTAAATGGATTATTAAAATGAAAAAGAAAAGTAGATGATTAATCTTATTACACACCCAAGAGACAAACTTAGTTAGTAATGTCCAAAAACTACGAATACATATATATTTGATCGAAAAACTACAAGATAATTAAGTAATTATAATGAAATTTTCTTTTTAATATATATAGGTTCGATCAGGGTGGGTGGATGGGCGGGCGGTTCCACACCTAGAATCGAAAATCGAACTGGTACTCACAAATTCCACTAAATTAGAACTGGGAACCAAATTGGCCCCCATGGGAATTGCCGGTTCCGGTCTGGTCCAGTTCTGGGCGGTTCAGGTGGTTTATGGTTCTTTTACACACTCCTAAGCAAACGGATCTAAAGTGGTTATACATATCTCTCTAGTCTGCTCAAAACAGTATGACACCACACTCTTTATCTCTCTGGAGGATGAAATTAGGGCAAATGGGCAAATGGATAGTTTTTTGTTTTTTTTTTGTTTTTGTTTTAAGGTCTTTCCTCTAGTAAAAGGATGAATCTGTCTCTGACTAAAGTCGTGCTTGAGGGACCAAGATTTATCGAAGTAAAGGCCTCCGTTTAACCGAGATCTTGATTTTTAGGTTCACGATGTTCGATTCGTCGATTGGATCGACATTCTGGGCCTTTTCCTGGCAGTGATAAAGTGCTGGGGTTTTTGTTGTGAGAATCGACGATATTGATGATCTACTCAATGTCTAATATACTGGAAAGCCTACTTGCGACTTCTTGTTTATGTGCATGCGGTAGGGTTCTGTGATCCGAAGCTAGCGATCGATTTTGTATTGAGTATGAACAATGGGCGAAATATAGGCAGGTGTATTGCTATTTTATTGTAGATGGAACGCCATTTCTTAATTGCGCTCTTCACGTGGGTGGCTTCATGGAATTTGGAGAAAAGGCGACATGTTCGGGTCTTGTTAAATACTACCTTGGGGGTTGAATCATGAGTTTGTAGATTATGCGATGCTTACGAGTATATGCTAGAACTATGCTATAAAGCTCCAAAGTCAAGGTATATGCTATGCTTACGAGTATATGCTAAAACTATGCTATAAAATTTCATGGTTATACCTTGAAGAACGAGACTATGCGAATTTACAACAATGATCAAGGGTTTCAATTGGTGGGGTCTAGCGTTAGGATTGGATACATTGGATGCTTATGTCGAGGGAGAATTGATAAATAATGTTGATGTTGAATTAGTAGATGAAGTTAGGGGTTAAAATTGAGACTCTGGTTGAAATAGGAGACGAAATATCCACTTCGGATTGAGTTGGGAGGAAATTAGGTCTCGAGTGAGGGCTGGGCTGGGGCTGGGGCTGGGGTTGGGCTTGAACATGGGCGTGGGTAAATAAGATCTTGATATTGGACATTGACAATAAGAGAGATGGTGACACTCTCATCTTAGACATTTGTTTATCTCTTTTTGGAATGATGATCCAATTTGTGATGGCTAGAAACATGTTGTATTGGATTTCTACTTCAATGTGATGGAACAAGTTATGAACTTGGATGATCAATGTCCAAAGATCCGACGAACAGAGCGTTGTGAGATTGCAAATTCTACTCTACAATTAATGGTGCGAAATAGGTTTTACAGGACTAGAATTCGAAATCAACAAGGCCAGCATCTGATAGAACTATGTAGCGATCGAATTTCCACATTTGGTTTGCTATAAATTTATGTCGCAGCCAAATTACAGCAACTTACCAGAATGTATCTCTAGCGACCAACAATTTGGTTGTCGAAAGCTATCCGGACAAGAGAAATGACAACTCCTATAAATTCATGGTGTGGCTTAAATTGTCAAAATAGTGGAGAGCAATTATAAAAGTACGCAATATAAATAAAAAGTATATCTAAATATGAAAGCGACAAAGGCATTAGAGGTTTTTGAATTTTCTTTTGGTACAAGTAGATCGGATCTATTAGTTCCTTAAACTATATATTTTTCTGTAAGAGCCTTCCGTTAAAATAGTGATTGGAAATGTCGAAGGGGGGCAATTAATTTGCCATTAGATGCCTGGCTGGCATCCACGTGACATCTCATGCGGCAATAAAAAGCCTTTAGATATATAGAAAAAACTTACATATTTTTTTTCCACATAAAAAAAGGGAAATCTTTCGACAAAACAAAAAAGAAATTGTGACAAGTAAAAATTGAGAAACGAGCACAGGTGGAAGCCCTCCTCATCATGGCCACTGGCCAGGACGGCTGCCGTCGTCCAAGCGCCGGAGAGGGGCATCAGCCTTTCGTTGGAGTCATGCAAACAATGGCGCCCTCGCCACCGCCTCCCCGAACATAAGCAAACCCATATATACAGTCTACACGACCCGACGACCGTCATTTGTATTCGATGAAGTGCAAAATGCGGCAGATGAGAAAATCAAAAAAGAAATTCCAGCAAGAATTGGACGTAGATCTTCAAGTCCTCCCCATCGACATGACGATTTACCATCCTTGACCTCAAAATCAACTTTCGAATTCTAGGTACTTCGATGTTCATAAGAAACGAGGAACAAAGAAGCAGCAAATTAATGTAACATTCCCAAATTTTGAACTTTTCCAAATACCATACTTAACCCCGTCAATTGAAAAGACCATTTTCTTCTTTTTCTTCTTCTTCTTTTTTTTTTTTTTTTTTTTTTTGGCAAAAAAAATGGTTCGACTCGAAGATTGTTGCGTCGATTCACCCAAGCTTGGTGTGGGACGCTCAGTGTGGAACATAGCCGGTCTTTCTATCGCACTCTCTCCTTTTCTTTCTCTCCCTTTCTTTTGGTCTCTAGAGTTTCTCATTTATTATCTTAATTTTCTTCCCATTTTCTATTTCACATCAACAATTGGGAAAATTTCGAAAAATGACCTAAAGTATTCTCATTTTTTTTGAATAAGGGTTCGAAGTGGACTTTATTTTAAATAAAGACCTAAAGTGACATTAGTTGTTTCAAATAAGGGTCTGAAGTGGCATTGGTTATTTCAAATAAGGGCTTGGTCTCGTTAGTTGCTGGCTGGCTAAATTTTTCGATTGGTCAATGATGTTTTTGTCCAAATTTCTTTTCTTTTTTCTTTTTTAGCATCGGTCGGTGGGCACTAGCAATGGTCGGTGAGGCCATCCTCATCAAATCTGGCAAGGGCCGATCTCGCAAATGGCCACAAGGGGCGGCGTCCCCTAGGTGAGGCTATCCCTCAGTTTTGGCCGGCATGGGTGACCCTCAACAGCAAAGGCGACCCTCACCCAGTCCTCTGTGGGCATCGTCGATGGCCGGCCAATCATCAGCGAAGAGGAAGAAGAAGAACCAAAAAAAAAAAAAAAAAAAAAAAGGAAAGAAAAAAGAAAAAAAAAAGGAAGAACAAAAGGGAAATGGCAAATGACGAAAATGCCCTTGACCACTGAAAAGTTAGGCCTTTATTTGAAACCGACATAGCCACTTCAAGCTCTTATTTAAAACAAATATAACTACATCAGACATTTATTTGAAACAAGATTCACTTTAGGTCCTTATTCGAGAAAGTGATGGCACTCCGGGTCCTTATTTGAAATAAAGTCCACTTCAGATCCTTATTTGAGAAAATGATGGCACATTGGCCCTTTTTTAGAATTTTCCCTAAACAATTAAACTAGTTGGTAATGTCGTGGCGGTGGCATGATCATTCCCATCTATGTGCATGACGGAAGAACTATCATAGACAATAGCAACATGGTTCAAAAACTCAATTGCATAAAAAAAGTTCAGTGATCTTATTACATATTTTGCAAAAAATTAAAGATTATTGGTGCTTTTTATCCCTTATATGAAAAGATAAAAGAAAAAATTTCAAGATTTAAACTCTTTGCAAGAATGAATTTTTAGGATAGAAGAAATTCAAATTTTGATATGAAACACGTGGGTGATTAAATAGAATTATTATCTTATGCATTTTCTCATGGATTTAAAAATTTTAAAATATGCCAATTTGGGCAAGAAAAAGAAGATATTCGTTAAAATAGGACGTTTTCTTTTCTTTTCTTTTTTTGGGGCGGTCAAAGTAGGATTTTTCCTTTGCTTAATATATCAGCACAGATTAAAAAACAATGAAATGATATTAACAGAAATAAAACTAAACTAAGTGGATGACTGCATGCTTAAAGATACAAATAATACAAACAAATTAAAGTAATCATGGGAACAATTGAAAAAATGAATAATATTTCTTCCAAATATTGAAACTTCTCAAGAAGCCATTGTCACAGATGTGACTTGTTGTCCAAAATAAGAGAAATTCTGAAGATTTCTTATGCCAGTATTCTTATCCAACGAGAAAGAAAAGGAAAGAGAGTGAAAAAAAAGAGTTTTGAAAACACCACGCTATTGAGAAAACTCCTTTCTTAAGAATATCATGCTTTTTTAGATGGAAGTGGTCATCCCATTATTTTTCTAAAAATGTGTCTCAATGTTGACGGGAAAACGAAATGTTATTTTTTTTTTCCTTTTTTTCCCCTTAAATAAGCATAAACAGACCGGCCCTGATCATACAACTTTTTGTTCACATAGATTGATTTGTTTTTTTATAATCTAGGGACACAAGAATGGAGATTGAGCTATCTAAATACTCATAGACTAGCCTTTAATTTTCATAAACCGATTAAGCCGAGACCTTTGATTTATGCAAAAGATTCTGACCTAGAGCAATTTACATGCATTTGATGAGAATTGAACGGCAACCTTTAATTTTTGAATGGTAAATCCCTGACGCTCTAATTATCTGCGCCGAGCTAACCTTGAGGGTTACTTACATTGAAATCTCTAGCTGAGAGCTTTTCAATTTATGTGAGCGAAATCAAATGCATACACAAAATACATACATACGGAATTATGTCTAAAAGTGCATTTAGGACACTTATTACTAAGTATCCAAACAAAGAAACATCGCAATCTTCAATATACCGATTATTATGTGACATGCACAACTAATGTTTCGAAAATCCGATATTTGCTCACTAAAATATGTTTAACAGGTATCCGGAGTGCTCTCCAATAGAATTCATATATAAAAGCTTTTGAACATAATTCTCTCTCTCTCTCTCTCTCTCTCTCTCTCTCTCTTTTTTTTGTATTTTGTGTTTTGTGAAAATCCAACCAAGCGGGGACCATGAAGAGCCCGTGCATGGCGTTTACGTGGCTTGGAATGGGCCGACTCGTATTTACCGAAGGAAAACGGGAAAAGCTTTTGAAAACCATTCCCCGCTCAAGAGAAACCGCCATTTTCACTTTCTTCTCTCCCTCTAAAGCTTGTAGTCCGGCAACGCGCGGTGGGTCGCCTGTCTCCACGGTGGCGCACCGGAGATCGGGGGCAGAAGGACATGCTGCCCCTGCACGCCAGGTGCCTTCAAGGGAAAGGGTCCGCACGCGTGAATCTCTTACTGCAAGAATCATGGCGTACGTCGTTGATGTTGTCCTTGCAGGGTAGATGGCGATGACACGACAACTGCTGCTGCAGTTCATTGCGGAACTGCCGTCCGTTAACTGAGACGACTCTTACCACGAAGGAGATCAGCTTGCTGAGTTCCATCCAGAATAAACAGATGTTAGGTTATGCAGCTTGGGTTCCATCTGAAACACGATTCTGCTTTGATATTCTGTACCTTCTTCTACGATCTGCTGCGCCTCCAGGAGTTTGCGCAGCGGCTCCTTCTGCGAATCTAAAGTCCTGAAATGTACCTTCCGTCCCTTTTTCTTTCGTGAAGAATCTGAATCCCAGCTCCACAGGATGAACTCTTCTACCTCGGCGTTTCATGCTGCGGTTGTGTATGGGGAAGTTGGTGAGGGAAAAATGAATCTCGAGTTTCAGGATTTGGATTCTGATACGGCGATTAAGTATTCCTTAGGACTGACGCGATTGGTCCTGCAAAGAAAAGCCTCAAACTCTCCTTATTCAATAAGATCATTGTAGTAATTTAATCCCATTAGGCTGTGTAAAAAGCCATTTTGGCCATGTATCCAAGGTACGGTCATAATTAAAAGGCATTATGTTTATTTTTTTTACTTTATTTTTGTCTAAATTAGCTTTGTTGAAGATAAATTTGTAGAAAACTTCTACATAGTCGAGCAGATTTATGATTAATTGTCGAGTAAAATGTATACAAATTTTAACATAACTAACTATTTAACACGGTCACATGTTTATTAATTTTCATTTATTGTTTTGCATATCACCATTAAACTTTTTCTTATCTGCTGTCTTTTTTTTACATATATACATATAATGGGATGATTAAGTGAAGTGCAAAAAATGAAAAATAAAGACAAAGATCACAGTTACAATCACAGCGTGAAACTTTAAAAGATGAAATTAATCAAAGCATAAAATAAGATTTTATTAAAATGCCAGTAATATGCTATGTATTGTTGATTGATTAGCATCATTTGTGGAGAGTTTACGGAAAAATATCAAGATACCTCTATATGCATAACTTTTTTCACATCAATGTTTTAGTGTATTTCTAAATAGTCTTATAATGTCTTACATACTCTCTGTAAAATGTCTTGCCAATAGTAATGAAAAAACACAAATTCTTAGATATAGTAAATAGAGAAACTTAATCTTTTTAGATTAATGAAATTAATGAATCAATTTGCAAAAGTGAGCTTTGAGAAGGAGGGAGAAAGAATAGATGAGTTGTTATAAGAGTGATGATGAAGAAAAGGCTAACTTTTATTTTCTAAATAACAATAAGTTTTAATTTGACAGAAAATCATAAAAGGAATATAACTAGGTTAAAAGAAACTATGCAAATATGGAAATCATAAAAGCTGGTTTTTGCCTATCTAGTAAAAGAGGAATGGATTTGATCACATAGGGGTGGAAATAGCCCACCACTTTTGAAGTATCCAGAATTTACTCAATTCACTTTTTTGTTCAACTCCTTATTTACACTCCATTTACAAATAATCAAATGTCCAGAAGAAAAACCTGTACAATATCATTATGGTATAAGATAATCTAATTAAAGATATAATATTGCGCACACCCTACACATGATAATTATTTATGAAAAGTCTATTCGGAGCGAGGTATATTCTCTTTATCTTTCAAAATTCAGTGGCTTTTACAATTAAATTTTTATTACCAATTGATCCAGGCAGATTAATCATCTTTGTAATCTTTGCGAAAGTGTAGAGTACTTTTCGTGAAATTTGGAAAAAGAAACAAGATATTTTTGGCATATGATTAAGAAAGTAGACCTGAGGCAACAAAAAAACATTATACAGTTGATGCAACACCATCGTCCATGTTATGAGTAGACATTAGAACACTTATGTTTTCTCATCCCCACATTGAACTCAAAACCCTTCGCAGCAAATGATGGCAACTCATGTCAACAAGCACAGAAAGCACCATGTGTTCTCTGAGTTTCCAGGTGCAGAAGAAATATCCGCCATATCGAATCTTGAAGAGAGAGAGAGAGAGAGAGATGCCATTGATTTCTGGGTTGGTGGTGAAGCAACAACTGAAACCAAAGAAAGAGAGAGGGAAAAAGTGAAAAGAGAGGGGAAAAACTGAAGGAAAACGCAGAACTTTTGCAACACCTGGAGCCCTAACGTACTCCATTCGTCCTCCTCCTCTTGGCCAAACCCCAACCACTTCCGCTCCCCTTCCTCTCTCTCTCTCTAACCCCCATTGTTTCTGTGCCCGTTTCTCAATGCTAACCGCTGAACTCCAACCCAAACCCAACCCCAGTTCAACCATCCTCTCGAGTTTGCGCTCTTTTTATCACCATCCATCACATGTCTTTATGCACCATAGACATCCATGTGTGTCGCTGTGAACCCTAGAAAGAAGATGTAAATGCAACCCTCCATGAATGAATGCACATAGCCCACCTGTCTCCACTCCCTCGCCCACTCTTGCACTCGCCAAACCAAACCCTAGCTTCCCAAAAAACAAGCCAAACAAAGAAAAGAAAACAAAAGAAAATAGTAGTAATGAGTACCCCGATTATCACACTAACCCCGATGAACCCACATTAGCCTGAATGCAGCAGGCACACATGTCGCCATGGCCTCGCTGTGTAATCAACAACGCACACGGAAGTTCAAAACAAAAAAGAGAGAGGAAAAAGAAAGGCCTTCCCCAAAACGGAAATATAAAGAGAACCCACCACTCATCGCATAGAGAGAGAAAGTAGAGAGCAGAGAGAGACGAAAGAGAGAGACGAGAGAGAGAGAGGGAGACAGATTTTTAGACTTCGGCCTCTTCTTAACACCCACCTCACCACCACCACCACCACCTGTAGCTCCTCCATCTGCAACAGACTCTCAGTCCCCCTTGTCTCTCTCCCCCTCCCCTTTACACTGAAACCCAGAAGCCACGGCCACCACACACTCACTCGCCGAGGAAAATATGATGATGGTGGCGGATCACGATGAGGATCGTGGGCTCAAGAAGAAGGCGGGCGATGGCCACAATGCCGGGTCGGGTCCCGACGGGTCGGACCTGGTCTCGGCCGTGGCCACCCTCGGGGCGGTCCAGAGGAGGAAGAGGATGGCCAGGCTCAGGCGCCCTCACGTCAGCTTCCTCACCTTCCCTCGTGCCTCCGCCTCGCACGTGCCGCATTGCCCCCTCCTCCCCAAGCCCCACGCACGTGTGAGCCCCCTCGTTTCGATATAACACCCCCTCTTTTTTTTTTTCCTTTTTCTTTTCTGTAGTTATTACTGGTTCTCTTCTTCATTTAATCGCTCGTTAATGAAGATCTATGTCGTCTTCCGCATTAGTTGGGTTGGTCAAATGGGTCGCTGATGATCCTCTCATTTTCAAGAACGATCTTTCGCTGTTACCATATAGATCGTCAAGAATTTCTTGTCCGCTAATTAATAAACTAAATATCGGGTTCATACTGTAAAACGAAGAAAATTCGAGGTAATTTTCTCTGAACTGATTATAGTGGATCAACCCCATATAATAATATAATAATAATTTGCGACAAAGAGACAGAAAAAGAAAATCGTACGGTGAGTAATTGATTATCTTTGTTTCTGTCAATGAATTTGACGATCAAGGGAAGCTATCTCCTAGATAAATTAGCAAAGGAAAATATAAAGCTTATAATTTCTGGCGATAGCAAGTAAAGGGGGGATAAGACGGGAAAAAAAAGCAAAGAGAACCGAAGAACGCTTTGATCTACTTTAAGTTCCCAAGCTATTATAAGCAGAACAGTGGACATGAAATTTCAATAATGTCCCGAGGGCTTGGCATTAATATCTCTAGGTGTCATTTAGTCCAATCTTCGTACATGAGATTTACCAGATTTTCTATCCAACATGATGACTCCATGGACTGCAAGAGAATATATTGCCATTTCTATAAAAAATAAAGTGTATGTATATCTAGAGAAATTTTTTGAATGGCTTCGTCTGGAGACTTGGAGTTGATCGGTCAGAATTAGCTCGTTCCATTTGACCGCTAGTGTTAACTTTCCTGATGAATAATGGGTGACGGCAATGGATCTTCTGAACAAAAGCCAGCTCAGGTGTTTTGAGTTCACTAAATCTAGGAATTGTTTGGATCGGGAGAAGCATTACGTGTGTCATTTCGGTGACAACAAGCGTAATGTAAAGATGGTCCTTTACATATTAAGTTCTCTTGTTGGTATTAGTCTATGCTTGGACACTGATTTGTCAATTAGCTTTGGTGGTAGAATTTTTTTTTTTTTTTTCATAATAGATATTTTTAGCTTGCTTGAATGATGAATTATGTTCTTTACTTCAATTTGCTGCAAGCATTGATACGTGTTCTGAGTATCCTCTTTGTAATAACATTGTAATAATTGCGATGACTGAAATTTGATTATAGGAAATCGATCCACGGAAATTGAGATTCCTCTTCCAAAAGGAACTGAAGAACAGTGATGTGAGCTCCTTGAGAAGAATGATACTCCCAAAGGTATATGCTTATGTCTACATCTAAATAACTTTGTCAGTCGTTACCACATGAAGATCTTAACTTGAGGCCGTTAGCTAATGTTAACAAGTAGTAATTATTGATTGCCAACAATTTTAAATTGGTAACTACACACATTATTTCAGAAAGCAGCAGAGACTCATCTTCCCACGCTCGAATCCAAGGAGGGCATTCTTGTAAACATGTACGATTTGGATGGTCAGCACACATGGAATTTTAAATACAGGTTCAAGTATACTTCTATAGTAACCTAAATTACAACGGTTGCACATTGGCCATGCCTATAGTAACCAATTAGCTCATCCGGGATAGTTTTGGCCTAGTATAATTAAGATGGAACAATGTGTTTTTTCATTGCTTTTCTTTTTTAATGTAGTGACATTGCTGAATTGACATCTATCTTTCTAGATTTTGGCCTAATAACAACAGTCGGATGTATGTCCTCGAGAATACCGGTAGGCACATCATTGTTTAGTTGATCAAGATTCACTTTTCGACTATTTTATCTTTCACTCTCCCGATATTCAATAGGAACTTATATGGTCTTTATTATGTCCCAGGGAATTTTGTCACCACTCATGGGTTACAACTTGGAGACTTCATCATGGTGTACGAAGACAGTCAAAATCACAATTATGTAAGCTAGATGTTATGCTACACACCAATGCTAATAGATGAATGAGCTTGAGAAAATTTCCGAATTCATAGCTATTCTGATCACTGACAACAGGGATTCATATAAATATCTACATTTTGATAGGTGATTCAGGCCAAAAAAGCTTCTGAAGAAGATGTTTATACGGATATTGTTCAGAGCACCATCAGCGACTTGGCTCTTCAAGACCACTATGAGATGAATAATAACATCAGCTCCTTCGATGAGAGTTACCCTGCAATCGATCAAGATGCAGAGATGTCATTTGTCTATGACACCAGCTTCTCGAATGACTCTCCACTCGATTTTTTGGGCGGATCTATGACCACCTATGCCAGGATTTCCCCACCGGAAAGCTTCGGTTCTGTCGAGAACTTGTGCCTTGATGACTTTTGCTAGGTTCACGATCTTGGTTTAGCCGAATTAAAGCCGACTTTCGCTAGATCTTGAAAAATGTTGGGTGGGGGTGACATGCTTTGGCCAAGATTGGAAACTTTTTTCCTTTTTTTGCATTGATCTTTTGAATCCATATATTATATATATATGCTTATCTATGTAGCTTGCAATAAGAAATAAAAAGTGTATGTCAAACTCTGTGGCGTGCTTTTGCTGTTACTATTCAGACGTTTGGTATTTGTCATCTTCCAAGGGAAGCAAAGTTGAGCACAAAAGAAGTTGAGTTCCCCAACTGAAGGACCCGTGCGTGGCATTTAGGTGGCTTGGAATGTTCCAAATCGCAATTCCTATTTAAACGAGAATTTTGTTTTTTGAAAACGTGGGTCTTGCTCAAGAATCAAATTTAGAGAGAGAGAGAGAGAACGAGACAGAGAGAGATCGGCTAATTTGAAATATCCAGAATTTACACAAGTCGGACTTTTTTGGTTCAGCTCCTTATCTACCGCTCCTTTACCAACCAAGTAATCAAATGCCCAGAAACAGAACTTTACACCATTATTAAGGAAATAAGTACACCGGAAGTCTCAATACTTGTTGCAAAAGTGTAATTGAATTTTTAAATTTTTAAATGGTATAATCGAATCTGAAGACTTCTTAAGTTGATGTAGTTTATTCTTTTGATTAACGTTGTCCAATCTAGCTAAAGGAAAACATCAATGTGATTTTTTTATTACTTTTCAGAACACGTGGCACCAATGTGGCGCTTGTCGAGTGTTACATCTAAAAAATCTTCAAAGTTTAAAAAGAAGAAAAAGGAAAAAAGAAAGAGAGTATAAAATATGAAAGAAACATATTCCCACGATCTCTTTATCTCTTATATACTTCAAGGTATAAAGCATTTCGATGAAAGCTAGGGTTTCAATCATAGTAGCTGAAGAACCCAGTTATTGTCATCACGAATCCGTCCACGAGAATGCCACGATTGTCTTTACAAATAACCCCAACGGCCCTAGTGAAGCTTCTCTCAAAACAAGCCTATTGGAATGATGAGGATACTAGATCATCCTAATCTCCATATAATAAGAGATCTAGTTGCATTATGCAATTTCTGTAGTTGCCAAATTAATGATTGTAACTCATTGTATTGCTCTCTATTAGAGGTTAATGAATCATCCCCAAAGAAAATAAGATGTATTAGGGAGTTACCTCATGGATATAAGCTTTCAAGGGATTGTACTCTTAGTCGTCTGAACCGCGTTAACTATTGAGTATCCCTCTTCTCTTCTTTCGTCTCTCTTCTATATAGGATCATCATTAAAACATAGTATTAGAGTGAAACACGATCTTAAGGTTGGCTCCATTGTCAATGTTTCCGCTTGTCTATTGGTGATTGAGAATCTGAGTATTGTTGTTACAATAATGGACGACTAGCGGCCTATTGAGAATTGTTCTTGCAATCTTATTCTTTGGACTAATCTATTTTGAAGTTTCTTCCAGCCCATGACATGTTCTCCTATTTATGGATCTATTTTTGCTATGGTGTTTTTGGTTTGCGCAAATGACAATCTGTCATTAGATTCGATTGGTCTCGGATAAGTTTACTGAATTTTGTGCTCTTTTTCTATCTAACACTATGGCTGATAACAATAAATCTGTTTCATAGTGGTCCAATAAACTTACAATTACTATGTCAAATAGGCGTAATTATTTGCCTTGGTCTAAAGTTGTCTCTATAGTTCTTGGGGTAGATTGAAATTGAGTCATGCGAATGGTCTTATCAGAGCACCTGCATCTACAAATGCAAAATTCCTTGAATTGTAGGCAAATGATGATATGATCATGTCTTGGTTGTTTAATTCAATAGAGTCTCAAATCTTTAAGATATTTGCTTATTTAGAGACTGCAAGTCCCTGTAGGATTCTTTGCAGGATATGTATGGCAAAGTTGATAATGCATCCCGTGTATTTGAGTTGCAACAGGAGCTTGCTCATATGACCAATCACCTAATCAAACATTCACCAAACATCCTGGTAATCTAAAAAAGAAGTGGGATGAATTGTGACAGTATTGACCACCAGCTCATACGGTTGGGATTCATGCCCAACGTGAAGAGAAGGACAAGATTTTCCAACTTCTGGTCAATCGTAGACTTGAATGTGAAGACCTTAAGAGACAGATCCTAACGAGTTCTTGTTGGTAATTTGTTTATAAAACAAATGAAGAGGTGCATTGTCCCACATCGAAAAAATGTGAGTGCGCACGTAGACGAGATTTGGCACTAACCGACGATAATTAATTTTATTTATTGAAAATTCAGATTTATTTCTATAAAAATTAACTATAAAATCTTGTTGAAATAGTGCGACTGTTCACGAAAAGTTACGGTTATTTTTATTTATTATTTATTTAATTCTGAATTTTTTTTTTTTTGTATTTTCAACGTAACCTTTGAGACGTACTTGTTCACGAAATGTTACATTTATTTTTTTGCAACATTTTGAAGGGTTGCCTCTATTTGAAAGAAAAGATAAGTGCGTTTGTTTTGAGATCAAACACACATCTTCTTTGATTTTTTCGTTTTATTTTGAAAGAAACTACGGTCATTGTTTCCAATTGTTTTCCATGAGAGACCCTAGAGAAATATTAGAATTGCTATATAGTATTCTCATTTGAGACTTTGTTGTATCTTGCATGAAATTTGCCGATGACCATTAGCAACATTGTAGGGCAAATAAATCATTAAAGAAAGTGATATCACGCCTCAAAATCCAACTTGATTACTCTAAATATCCGACTTCATTGTTCTATCCAATTCGAAGCCATATATTCCCAATAGTTCTACTCTTCCCAACTTTGCTATTGTTTGTGCTATGGTTAAAAGGGAGAAAACTCGTTGTCGCGTGATGCCTTCTGATTCCAAGAAAGGGGGAAATTCGGTTGAGAGGTCTGCCCATGTTGCTAAAGCTAGTTATAGCGGTTACTCTGGTTCTGATGGGGGTAGTTTTGGTTCGGGTAAAGGTAAATGCAAAGGCCGCGATAATAATTTTCATTGTGATTATTATGATAAGGACGATCACATTAAGGATCGTTATTGGGAACTGTATCTTCATCTTCGGCCTAATAAGGATAAAGGGGTGATGCCAAGGTTGTAGCTCAAACTCAAGGTTCAACATCTTACTTTCAAACCCCTCTGGGTAAACTCGCTCTTTAACTATAGCATGTCAGCCAATCCTATTGCATAAGACCTTCCATTTTAGATTCTAAGAATCTAGTTCAATTTAGTAATTCCTTGGTTTCACAAGATCCATCTAAATTAATACTCTATGATATTTGGAGTAATGCTCTCATGGACTCTCGTGATAGTCTCAGATATTTTGTTACTTTTATTGATAATAAGTCCAGCACCACTTGGCTTTCTTTGTTGACCTTTAAGAGTGAAGTGTTGGAAGTGTTTCGAGAATTTTGTAATATGGTTCACACTCAATTTGATCGTCATATCAAGATTCTCTGAACTGATAATGGAATTGAATAAACAAACCATTTTTTTTTATTCATTTCTTAAGTCTTTGGGAATTGTTCATCAAACCTCCTGTGTTGGCACCCCTCAACAAAATGGGGTAGCTGAATGGAATAATCATCACTTACTTAAAATGACAAGAGCTCTGTTATTTCATGGTAACTTTCCCAATACATATTGGTCATATGCCATGATTGCTAGTTGTTACTTGATTAATTGTCTCCCCAATAAGATCTTATGATACAAGTATCCAATGGAGGTACTTATTAGGCAACTCGTGAATATTCCACATCTATGAATATTTGGAAGTGTTTGTTTTGTTCACTCTCTTGAGGGAAAACTTGATTCTCATGCTCCCAAATGTGTTTTATTGGTTACTTCAATGTCAGGGGTATAAATGTTTCGATCCATCTACTAAGAAGGTTTTATCATCCGTAATCTTATCTTCGATGAGACTCGCATGTTTTTTTTTTTCTAGCATAGAACACTTGTAGGGGGAGAATGGTGGTACTAACTTAGACTATAATGGGTTCAATGTTGAAGTTGCTCCCTTGCTGATTATGAATGGTCACATCAGTGATCCTGTTCTTACTACAGAGCAAGTGGATGAAATTGTTGAGATAGAATAGCTTGTACCTGCTTCCGCTGCTTCAACTCCTACTCATAGGACCACTAGGATTTCACAGCCATCTACTAGACTTCATGACTTCACCACTCATTACTTGTTCGACTTCCTATACATGATCATATTTGCTACAATAAAATTTTGCTTGCTTCCATGATTTTTAATCAGCTGTTGATGCTCATAAAGAATCTACTATCTTTCTCCAAGCCAGAAGTTGTCAAGTGTCGTGAGATGTTATGAAAGAAGAGCTAGAAGTACTTGATAAAATTTCGCACTTGGATATCATTACCTTACCTGAAGGAAAGCGTTCTGTTGGTTGCAGATGGGTGTATAAAATTAAATACAAGAGTGGTGGTTCTATATAGCGTTATAAGGCGAGACTTATTGTCAAGGGCTACACTCAAACACATGGTGAAGACTATAAATAAATGTTTGCTCCCATAGCACAAATGAACATAGTAAGGGTATTGGGCTTGGAAGAATTTGCTTGGCCTCCGTGATTTGATCCAACATTATTTTAAGTGGCGCGTTGGTAAAGGGCTATCTATCTCTTTCTAGTTCAATCACCGGCACCCACATGGTCTGCTCTACAAGCTGTTCTTTGACCGAGAAATCTACTGCTCTAGTATACCAAGGCTCGCTTCGGTAGCTACTACTTTAACTGCCTTGCCCCTCCCTTCTTTTTTTTGCAACCTCCATAGTGAGTTGGGATGATCCCCTTCCAAACCTCAATGATGCTAGTGACCGTCTTCTATGGCTTGGTCATTCCTCAGGGGTGTTTTCTACTGCCTCGGCTTGGAACCTTCTAAGGTTGAGGGGTCTCATGGTCCCCTGGTCGAGATTTATATGGAACCCCTCGTTACCTCCTCGGTATCATACCCATTTATGGTTAATCTCCCGCAATCGACTGCCAACCCAGGTATTGTTGCTTGCTTATGAGAGAATCCCGGATGTTTCTTGTGCTTTCTGCTCTTCTATGCCGGACTCGGTTGATCGCCTATTCTTTGGATGTTCTATCACTAGTCACCTTGCATCCTTTTGGGCGGCTAAGTGTAACCTACCTTGGCGGAATCATGCTTGGAAGGACAATCTTTTATGGGCCATCAAACACCTTTCTGATGCAAGCTTCCACCAATCCTTGGCTCGCTTTGCCTTTGGTGCCTTATGTTATATCATTTGGAAAGTGAGGAATAACATTATCTTTCGCAATCAAAGATTATTCCTCCCGGATTTAAAGGACCACCTTCGTAAAGCCGTCAATGATAGGGCTTTAACCTTCCCCAAAGTCCCGGACAACCCCTGTAATAGAAGACTCCAACTTAGCTGGGGCATCCACCCCTCCATCTTTGATTGATTATGCTGACTGTTGGTTGCTTGCCGCCTTTGACATTCCTGCCCAGGGGTTTCACACTTGCCTATTCCCTGGGGATTATTTGAGGTCACCCCTTCTTCTTTTTCCTTGGATGGTCTCTCCCCCCCTTGTTACTCGGCCTGATGGTTGGTGAAGCTTCTGCGTCATCCTGCTCATCGCCTCCTTTGCTACATTGTTGCGCATCTCGTTGTTGTTGGGTGATGCTTCTGATGGAGCTCTCCTGGGTCTTCCCTGATGGTGCAGCTTGTGTTTCCAGCTTGGTGTCCCTCATGTTCTTTTCCTCTTTGTGTCCTTTCCTTGTGCGGGCCACAATGTTGTGTGCTCTTCCCCTCGTCTCCTTTGTTGGCTGTTGTTTTGGCCTTCCTTTGCTGTTGCTTTTATTTGCATTGTATCTCTCTTGCAACTCTTCCCTCCCCTTTTCTCCCCCCCTGGCCCCCCTTCCACTCGTTTGGACTTCCTGTCTTTCTGAGTGTAAGTTGGTGCCGGGGTCCCCCTGCTGTACAGCGGTATAGCTTTTTGTGCAAAAGTCTATATACTTCTTACCTTTTACCAAAATATAAACATAGTAAGGGTATTGATGTTTGTAATAGCAAATTATAATTCACCACTCTTTCAAATGAATGTTAAAAATGCGTTCTTACAGAATTGGAAGAAAAATTTTACATGAACACTCAACCTAATGCAGTATGCAAGCTTAATAAAGCAATGTGTAATCTCAAATAGTCGCCACATGCTTGATATGGAAATTAAGTTCCGCTCTTGGAAGTGTGGGATTCAAACAATGTGATTCGAATTCCTCCTTGTTTGTGAAGCAGAGTGCCATAAGAACGGTGACTCTTCTTGTCTACGTAGATGATATAGTGATTACAGGTGATAATCTTCATGAAATCGAGGCTCTTAGGGGGCACTTGAATGTGAAGTTTGACATCACGGATTTGGGACATCTACGCTATTTTCTTGGTATAAAGGTGGCTTGCTCTAGTAAATGATTATTTGTATTTCAAAGGAAATACAATCTTGACTTGTTCAAAGAGACTGAGAAACTTAGAGCTATTCTAGTAGTGGTCGATTTCAAAGGTTGGTTGGACAATTGATCTACTTAACCATTAACCGTCCAAATATTGCTTATGCCGTCAGTTAAGTAAGCCCATTCATACATGCTCCTACTGAAGGACACATGGCACTTGTGGATCACAGACTTTGGTACCTAAAGTCTGGTGCAAGTCAGGGTATTTTAATGAAGAAATGGTCATATTGGTATTGTAGGCTAAATTGATGCGGATTGAGCTAGGAGTCCTACGAACAAAAATCAACTACAAGCTTCTACACCTTTGTTGGCGGCAACCTAGTCTTGGAAAAGTAAAAAACAGACTATTGTGGCAAGGTCCAATGCAAAGGCCAAATACAAAGCCATGAACTCAACTACAAGTGAAATGGTTTGGCTTCGATTATTTGTGCAAAATTGGGGTTTGGAACCTCTAATTCTTCCATAAAGTTATTTTGTGATAATCAAGTTGCAATCCAGTTGCTTCAAATCCAGTTATTTATGAATGAATGAAATATATAGAAGTTGACTATCACTTTATTTGCGGTTCAAGACAAGACAATTGAAATTTCCTAAGTCTGTAGTGATGAGCAACTTGCAGACGTATTCATTGAGGCTCTCTCTAAAGGTGTTTTCCAACATATGGTATCCAAGTTGACCTTCGATGACGTTTTGGCTCCAGTTCTTTTTTTTTCTTTTTTTTGGTGGGGGATAGGATGTTGGAACAATGAGCATGTCAAATCGTCCTAATTTCAATATGGTTGGAGATTTGGTTGGATCGTGTGATAGTTGTAATTACCAAATTAATGATTGTAACTCATTATATTGCTATTAAAGGATAATGAATTCTTCCCAAAGAAAATTAGATGAATTGGGGATTTACCACTGTGGATGTAAGCTAAAGGGGACTATTCTCATGAAACTAGAGAGAGAGAGAGATGCCAAATTATGGTCCTCATGCAAAAAAAAAAAAAAAAAAAGAGAGAGAAAGAAAAAAAAAGAAAAGAAAACACCGTGTGTTCTCTGAGTTTCGAGTTGCAGGAATATCAAAACCCATATTGAATTTTGAAATGAGAGAGAGAGAGAGAGAGAGAGAGAGAGAGAGAGAGAGAGAGAGAGAGAGAGAGAGAGAGAGAGAGAGAGAGAGCGTAGATTATGCAGTAAAAGAGGACGAAACCTCCAAGAATCTGCCCAAGAAAGCGCCATTGGTTTCTGGGTTGGTGGTGAAGCAACTAATGAAACTAGAGAGAGAGAGAGAGAGATGCCAAAAATAAGAAAGAGGAAAATGAGGAAGAACAGCACAGAACTTTTGCAACACCTGGAGCCCCGACGTCCTCCATTCGTCCTCCTCCTCTTGGCCAAACCTCCAACACCTCCCCTCCTCCCTCCACCACCGCACCACCTCTCTCTCTCTCTCTCTCTCTCTAGCCCCCATTGTTTTTCTTCCCGTCTCTCAATGCTAACCGCTGAACTCCAACCCAAACTCAACCCCAGTTCAACCCCTCGTTAGTCATCACCATTCTCTCGAGTTTACGTTTCTCTTTTCTAACTCTGCGCATCACATGTCTTTATGCGCATGAACATTCATGTGTGTCGCTGTGAACCCAAACAGGGAAAAAAAAAAGATCTAAAGCCAACCCTCCATGAATGAATGCACATCGCCCACCTGTCTCCACACTCCCTCACCCCCTCCTCTGCTCTCCAAAAACCAAACCCTAGCTCCCGCAGAGAAATAGAGAAAAAGAAAACGAAAAACGAAACCCCACGGTGACCTGAACGCAGCATGCACACATGTCGCCATGGCCTCGCTCTGTAGTCAACAGTGCACATAAAAGTCCCAAAAAAGAAGAGTGAAAAGAAGAAAGCCCGAAAACGGAAATGTAAAGAACACCCACCACTCATCACGTAGAGAGAGAAAGTAGAGAGCAGAGAGAGAGAGATTATCGATATTTTCTCCTTCGGCCTCTTTTTAACACCCACCTCACCACCACCACCACCACCACCTGTAGCTCCTCCATCTGCAACAAACTCTCAGTCCTTTCTCTCTCCCTTTTTACACTGAAACCCAGAAGCCACGACCACCCGCTCGCTCGCCTAGGAAAAAAATGATGATGGTGGTGGTGGATCACGATGAGGATCGCGGGCTCAAGAAGAAGGCGGGCGACAACCACAATGCCGGGTCGCTCAGCGACGGGCCAGACCTGGTCGCGGCCTTGGCCACCTTCGGGGCGGTCCGGCGGAGGAAGAGGATGGCCAGGCTCAGGCGACCTCACGTCAGCTTCCTCACCTTCCCCCGCGTCTCCGCCTCGCACGTGCCGGACTGCCCCCTGCTCCTCCAGCCCCGCGCACGTGTGAGCTCCCCCCACTCAGTAAAACCCCCGCTTTCCTTTTCCTTTTTCTTTATCAACTAGCGGCTCTCTCTCTCATTGAATCCCTCGTTAATAAAGATCGATGTCATGTTCTGCATAACTTGGGTTGGTCAAATGGGTCACTGATGATCCCCCTCTTTTTCAAGATCGATCTTTCTCTGTTAATATCGATCGTCGTGAATCTCTTGTCTGCTAATTAATACCATAACTTTCTTCTTTCTTTTTCGATTTTTAGTTACCGTCTAGGGTTTGGTGTCTTTTTAACAGGGCTTTTATGCAAAGAGCAGTGAATTTGAAGCATAATTTTCTCTGAACTAATTACAGTGGATCGACCCCATTTATCAATAACTTGGACTAAAAAGAAGAAGAAGATCGTGCGGTGGGTAGTTGATTAGTTTTGTTTATGTTGATATATTTGACGATGAAGTGAAGCTATACATAAAGATAAATTAAAAAAAGAAAGATGGCGAAATAAGGGGGAAAAGTCGGGGACAAGATAACGAGAACCCAAGAACGTTTCGATCTGGTTAAGGTACCGAGCTGATATAAGCTGAACAGGGGACGTGAGACTTCAAGAATGGCCGAGGGCCTTCGCAGAATCTAAAAGTGGGGTAGAGCTCTAAATATTGCGAAATAAATGTATGTAATCAGTATTTACATCCATAAAGTTTCTACGATATCTGATTCGAAATAGGGAAAAAAAGTCAAAATACATCTTCTGATTTAGCCATCGGTCTCATTCAGTCCAATCTTCATATAGAGATTTACTAGATTGTAATCATATACATACGGGGAATTCTCTTGGATGGCTTCCTCTGGAGACTTGGGTTTGATTGGTCAGACTTAGAACTTCTTCTTCTGGTTATTTATCAGCTTTTTCTGTTCAATGGCCGGATACTTTCCTAATGGATAGCGGCTAACGCCAACGGATCTTTTGTACAATGGTCGGTTTAGGTGTTTCGAGTTCACCGCATCTAGTAAGTTTTTTTGGATCCACAGAAGCACAATGTATGCCATTTGGGTGACAATAACCATAACGTAATGATAGTCCTTTATACAGTAAGTTATCTCGTTGGTATTAGTTTACGATTGGACGTGATTTGTCAATTGGTTTAGCTTGTAGATTTCTGCTCTCTTTTTGTCTTTTCCACAAGGGATATCCTAGCTTACTTGAATTATGAATCATGCTCTTCACTTCACTTTGCTGCAGAGCCATGGTACGTGTTCTGAGTATCCTCTTTGTAATAATCTCGGTAATGGTTTGATGACTCGGATTTGATTATAGGAATTCGATCCACGGAGTCTAAGTTTCCTCTTCCAAAAGGAGCTCAAGAACAGTGATGTGAGCTCCCTGAGAAGAATGATACTCCCAAAGGTACTTGCTTATCTTTCTACATATGCTTAACTTTGTTGGTCATTACTATAAAAAAAATCTCAACTTTTGGCTATTTGCTAGTGTTAACAAGTAGTAATTATTACTACTAATTCAAAATTGGTAAGCAAGCAAATTATTTCAGAAAGCAGCAGAGGCTCATCTTCCTGCGCTAGAATCCAAGGAGGGTATTTTCATAAACATGTATGATCTGGATGGTCAACACACGTGGAGCTTCAAATACAGGTTCGAGTATGCTTCAATTTTAACCTAAATCACAATGGTACCGCATTGGTCCATGCTTGTAGTGACCAATTGAGCTCATCTAAGAAAGTTTTGGCTAAGGGTGATTAAGATGGAACTATGTTTTCTTTTTCGCGCTTTTCTCACTGATGAAGTGACAAATTTGAATCGACATCTCTCTTCCTGCAGATTTTGGCCTAATAATAACAGTCGAATGTATGTCCTTGAGAACACCGGTATGCACGTCATTGTTTAGTTGAGTAAGATTCACTTTTTGACTTTGTTTATATTTTGCTTTCGCGGTACTCGATGGGAATTTATTGGTCTGTTTTATGTCCTAGGGGATTTTGTGACCACGCATGGGTTACAAGTAGGAGATTTCATCATGGTGTACCAAGACGGTCAAAATCACAACTACGTAAGTTAAATGCTATTCTAATGCTTGAATGAGATTGGGGCAATTTCGTAGCACACAGCTATCTTGATTATTGACAGCAGGTGATTGCGCTAGCTCTCTACATTTTGGCAGGTGATTCAGGCCAAAAAAGCTTCTGAAGAAGATGTTTATACAGACATCGCCAAGAGCACCATCAGCGACCTACCTCTTCAAGACCACGACGAGATGAACAATAACATCAACTCCTTTGAAGAGACTTACCCTACCATCGATCACGACGTGGAGATGTCATTCGTCTATGACACCAGCTTCTCAAATGACTCTCCACTCGATTTTTTGGGCGGATCCATGACCAACTATGCTAGGATCTCTCCGCCGGAAAGCTTCGGTACGGTTGAGAACTGGTGCTTCGATGACTTCTGCTAAGGACATGGTCTTGATCAAACCGAAGTAAAGCTGCCTTTTGTTAGAACTTGAAACAAATTTGAGCGGGGGGTGACTTATGTTTGGGCCAAGATGGATCTATCAATCTTTTGAATCCATATATATATATATATATGCTTATCTATGTAGCTTTCAATAAGAAATAACAAGTGTATGTCAAACCCTGTGGCATGCTTTCATTGTTACTATAAAGTTGGATGTTTGGTGTGTATCAAGTAATGTGACAATACTTTGTGATAAGTATTGTGAGTAGAAATTTTCATGTGGATCACATTCGAGCACTTAATAAGAATTTGTTGCAAGATCGATAGTTTTATTCTTTTTTGAATTTCTTCTTACATCTCTAATATTATCTAAAAGTAGAGGGGTAGATCTAGTCAGGTTTGGATCATATTATAAATTGTCTGACCCAAATTGATCAATTAGCTCGTCTATCATCTATTGTGTATTAATGTAAATGTATTTACTCACACCTGACCTAATTCGTACCTAATTCATACTCGACTCGATTCATATTACTAAAACACTTCCACTGTTAACCAAATCTAGAAAAAAATTGTTTCTTATAATTATAAAAATTATATTGATAAAACACTTCAGCACAATTACAAAATTAATGGATAAATTTTCTATTTTTTTTTTTTTTAAATTGAGGCTTTATTTATTTCATGCAAAGCATGATATTTCTAAAACGATAATATTTTTCGGTATTTGATTAAAACTTAAAAATGAATTAAAAAATATTTCCCGCTTGGTATATAAAATTTGATTTGATTTTTGTGCACTCCTTTTAATTCACCCAGTCGCCAGCCAAGGTCGTAGTGGCTAGCAATACATGAGCTCTAGCCTCGCCACAGGTCGGTGAGGCTCCACCTCGCCAAATCCGATGAGGTCAAGCTCGTCTCAATGCTGGCGAGCTCGAGTCTCGCTAGATCGGCGAGGCTCAAGCCTTGGCCTTGCCTAATTCGGGGAGCTCGAGTCTTGCTAGATTGGGGAGGCTCGAGCCTCTCCAATGCCGAGGCTGGCGAGCTAAAATCTGGTGAGTCAATATCGCCTCAATCCAGCAAGGCACCGGCCTCACTCGATCGACGAGCTCAAGGCTTACCGATGCAATTGGGTAGGGGTCGCAAACCTCACCCTGTTGGTGAGGGCTTCACGGCCCTCACCCACAACTAGTGAGAGTTGGCCACCGAACTTCATAGGGGACAAAGTGTAAAAGAAAAAAAGAAATAGAAAATAAAAATAAAAATTATTAAAAATTAGAAAATTATGAAAACTATTCAAAGAGGATGATGGATCCTTGATGTGCTGACTTAACTAATAAATAATAACCTTTATAAGTTAAATAGGTTGACCCATTTGCAATCATATATGATTAGACTTACATACAACCCAAACCCATTAATAATCCATTTATTAAAACTTAACTAACCCGTATATGACCCATCTCATTGAGTATGGCTTCAAAGTGGGTTTTCAACCCATTTTGATACCTTTATCTAAAACACAACAATTATTATCTTTTGCTAATTTCCTTTTTCCCCTTGATTAGATGCAACAAAACGTTTTCTTTCCCTAAATTAAGGCTGTTTTAGTTCTCTCTAAGATCTCATAGAAAAAAAACTGACCAAAAACAAAAAGATCTCATACAAAAACAAAGAAGAATAATAAGAAAGAAATTATAATTAAAAAGAAAAAGAAAAGAACAATAGACCGGATCGTATAACTCCTAAGAATCTAGGGCGAGATGTAAGACTCAATCAAACAAAATAAGAAAAATAAAATTGTACCAATAGAAAGTTTTGAGACGAAACTATAACGCTATGTTCATTTCGCGAAAAGTGAATAATTGATCAAATATGTTTTTGAAAATGATGGCTTGTAGTATTTAAAATAATTAACTAATAAAAGATGTTTTCATTACCGATAACGATTTTATATCTAAACATCTTCATGGATAATAAAAATATTTTTTATTCATTTATTTTTATAAACAGTCATTTTTTGGAGATAGTACTTTCTAAATCATTCAATTTTCACGAAACAAATGGAACCTAAGTTAAAAAAAAAAAAAAAAAAAAAATGTCACCCAACGAACTTTCATGGGTTCTCACTGATTCTGCCGGTAATTCTCTTACAAATGATCATCTAATTAAACTTCACCTCCATCGAAAAGGCCAAAAAAGAACGAAGGATGAACTCGGGATTCAATGATTATGCTACTGTAATATCATCTTTTGGGAAATAAGTCAGGTTGGGGTCACTATATTTCGGCTAAACTTCTTAGTCGGTCCCTTCGTAAATGCGTGCTTATGTCCGTCTATGTAATTTCCTATTGAACAATTACAACCGCTTGTCATCCCTCAAAGCAAAAAATAAAAAAAATAAAACAGAGAGAGATGGCCGATCTCTAAAACGTTTTATATTAAAAAATCACAGACGCATCAGCAAAAGCCCGTCTAGCTCAGTTGGTAGAGCGCAAGGCTCTTAACCTTGTGGTCGTGGGTTCGAGCCCCACGGTGGGCGTCATTTCATTCTCCTGTTGTTTTTTTTTTTTTTTGTTTTTATATTTTCATTTCTATTTCGTTATACTGATTATTGTCGTGCCACTTTTCAGCACTTTCTAAAGTATAATGAAACTTTAATATCATAACATTCCTTTTTGAAGTAATATTCGAAGAATTTCTAAAATGTGTCTAATGAGACCCACTCTTTTTTTAAAAAAAAAATTTACCTAGGGGCTTTCCGAACTAAAAGTTGAGCATACAAAAAAATATTAAGAATTAGCAAATCCATTTATATAAATTGAAAATTCCTTTTTATCTCACTTTTAACTTTTCAAAATTATCTTTACGTTAAGTAATTACATGATTCACTCATTTTAATAATCACACATTAGAAGTGTGTTTCGATGAAAGGATTTTTTGAGAACTAGATTTTTAGACTTTCATTAGTTTGGTTTGTTATACATAATTGGTCAAAGAACAACTATTTATAGTCAAAGAAAATATGTATGGTTAAAATTATAAAAACGAATTCCCTAATTTGAAAAAAAGCAAAACATTTTTTGAAAAATTTATTTCTGGAAAAGCATTTTCCTTTTGTTATGATTTTTTTTTTTAAAACAAACACATTTTAAGGGTTTGTTTGTTTCATAAAAAAAATGAATGATTTAAAAATCGTTTTCATAAAGCTAATTGGTTATATCGCTTACAAAAATTAGTTAAGGGACAATATTATTATTATCAACAAGAAATTACACCTAAATATTTTCGTAAATGATGACAACATTTTCCGTCAATTCATTAGTTCTTAGGGAAAATTTCAAATAAAGGAATGAAGTACTTTCATTTTCTTATATAAAAACCTAAAGCATACATTATTTCAAACGATGGCCTAAAGTGTAATTATTTTATCAAATAAGGACCTTAAGTATGTCTTATTTCAAAGAAAGGCTCGAAGTAATTATATTTGTTTCAAATAAGGATATAACTTTATGACTGATCAATAACATTTTTGTTATTAACATTTTTTTTTTTTTTGAAAATTTTTCTTTTTCTAGTTTTTCTTTCTTCTTCACTAATGTTTTGCCGAGCACGGGAAGAAAAGGCTAGATGAGGGTTTCCCTTACTCAATCTAGCAAGAGATGGCCTCGCCTTAAGGAAGGCTATCCATTTGGGCATGGGTCCCATTGCCCTCAGGCAATGGCCAACAAGGGTAGCCAAGCCTTCATTGGCCCTTGCTAGCGATCGCACTTGCATGTGCCTTTTCAAAAGAAAAAAAAATATAAAAGAATATAAAATTAAAATTGTATTTAAACAAAAATGTTTTTTGGCCGGTCAGAATATTTAGCCGACCTAAGAACCAAGAACAACCATGGCCACTTCAAGTTCTTCTTTGACTCAAAATCCACTTCAAACTCCTATTTGACATTAATTTCACTTCAAACTCTTATTTGAGAAAATAATTTTACTTCGTATCCTCATTTGAAATTTTATCTTATTTTTTACGAAAGACCCAAGCAATTGGTTATAGACAAACGCACCCTGCATGTCCATTCGATTAAACAACCTACTCTTCATCTATCATTATGAAATAGGATCGCACCTCGCGGGTACTGCCTACGTGTCTCCACACCAATGTCTAATTAAGGGGAAAAATACAAAAAGGAAAGAGGAGCGACGTCCTGCAAAAACGAAGGAAAATAAGGAAAGGAGCTTCGCCACCGCATCGCTCCACTCTCGAAGGGCCGCACTCCCCCGACCACCGCCTCCTCCTCCGATCTCCGCCGCCGCCGATCGCCGATCGCCGCCCTCTCTCCGCCGCCGCCGCCGCCAGCGAGCTCGGGAAGACAATGGCGAGCCGATACTGGGTGGTGTCGCTCCCGGTGCAGCAGGGCTCCGCGTCCGCCGCTTCCCTCTGGAACCGCCTCCAGGAGCAGATCTCCAGGCACTCCTTCGACACCCCTCTCTACCGGGTACATCCTCCTCCTCCTTCTTCCTTCCTTCCTTCCCTTGGAGATCCGACTCCGAGACCGTGCTCGCTTCCTCCGATCTTTGTCGAAATCCTCGGGAGCTGACGATCCTCGCCCGATTCTGCAGTTCAACATCCCCAATCTCCGCGTCGGAACCCTGGACTCCCTCCTCGCCCTCAGCGACGATCTCCAAAAGGTGATTCGATTCCTCTCTGTCTAGTTTGGGGATTCGATGTCTGATTTTCTTCGGGTGGAGTGGGTAATTGGGATACGTGTGGGTAATTGTGCAGTCGAACACCTTCGTGGAAGGCGTGTCGCAAAAGATCAGGCGCCAGATCGAGGAGCTGCAGAGGGTGTCGGGCGTGGAGAGCGGTTCTCTTACGGTGGATGGCGTGCCGGTTGATTCTTACCTCACGAGGTATGTGATTAGTTCTCGATTGTGTCGCTCTTTCTGGGAAATTAGGTGCCCGTGTTTCGGGTTGCGAATTCAATTTCGGGCCTTTTGTCGAAATGGAGGGACTTGTGACAGTTTAGGACTGCTTCCGCGAAATTATTTTGGGATTTTTTTCTTTACCTTTTAGCATGTAGAAGTAATCTTTGTGTTGGGAACTGAGCCTTGATCTTGCATGGAAGGTTTGTCTGGGATGATGCCAAGTACCCTACCATGGCTCCCTTGAGGGAGACTGTCGACACAATTCAGGGACAAGTTGCGAAGATCGAAGATGATCTGAAGGTAAAAACCTTCCTTTTGCTTTTCATGTTAAGTGTATGTACATGTTATCCATTGATGCCTTCCTTAGCTAAATGAGGTAGTTGGTCTGTGTGAGGGAGAGACTTCGTTTTGCTTCTGTTTGCTCGTAGAAAATCTTATTTGATAGTCTAGTAGCAAAGGGGGTAAGAATTAGGCATGACGGCATTCGTGTGATGAACTCAGCTTAGCAGGTAAAGCTTTGTCGGTTGATGATGATGGTGATGTTGTTGTTGCTGCAAGAGTTCAGCTTAGCAAGTATAGGTTATTAGACATCAAATTGAGCACCTCTTCCATGCAAAGCTCATACATACTATTATGACCATTGCCTGTTAGTTCATCGAATCTTTTTCAAATTGAGGCATGTATTGATCTTGTATTTTAGGTTCGTGTTGCTGAGTATAGCAATGTGCGGAGTCAGCTGAATGCTATCAACAGAAAGCAGAGTGGAAGGTAAAACTACTATACCGGTTCTGATTGAGCTACGGCAAGAGTGTTTTTATTACTCATTGCTTGGTTACTTCTCTCTATACTTCAGCTTAGCTGTCCGTGATCTTTCAAATCTGGTCAAACCTGAGGATATTGTCATTTCAGAAAACCTGACAACTCTCCTCGCAGTAGTACCTAAATATTCACAGAAGGATTGGTTGTCAAGCTATGAAACTTTGACAAGCTATGTGGTAAGTGTTTCTTTTATCTCTACATCCTCACTCCATGTGCTATTTTCATGACCGTTGGCACTGCCTTGCTATTATAATGAGTGCTACCTTTGTTGCATATGATGTGTTGCCAGGATAGTATCTACAACTTTCTGGCCTACTTTCTTCTCGCCATGTCTTACTAATTTTCTATTCCGTCAGGTCCCCAGATCCTCGAAGCAGTTACATGAGGATAACGAATATGCTCTTTACACTGTAACGCTCTTTAACCGAGTTGCTGATAACTTTCGGACAAGTGCTCGGGACAGAGGTTTTCAGGTGTGCCACCCAATTAGTTGCACTGGCTTTTCCTGATGCATGAGTACTAAAAAGTGACAAAACTCAACAACAGCTGGCCTCAACCTGCATATTTCGAGAATTTTTTTGTCTTACTTTTTGTAATTTCTGTCAGCTAAAGATCGTTGTATTCTAGTCATGCTTTGTTCTTCCAAAGCATTTAGGTGCATTTAACAAAGATATCCAAATTGTCTGTGTGGATCGGAGATCTAATTGATTGTTTTTGGTTGCTGTGTAGATTCGTGACTTCGAATACAATTCAGAGGCACAAGAGGGCAGGAAGCAAGAGTTGGAGAGGTTGATGCGGGATCAAGAGAATTTTAGAAATTCGCTTTTGCAATGGTGCTATACCAGTTATGGAGAGGTATCTTTTTTGTTAATCTTGATCTTGAACCTAGGATGCTAATCTTGAATGGTGATGTATATCTGCCGTCCATCATGCAAAGCATCAGGCTGTGGTTATCTCCTTGTGCACTATTAAAGCCTGGGTAGGCACATAGACTGATAACTCTAATTATATAACTTATGAGTTCTGGATGAGGTTCCTGATTGGAGATTTCTTACAGTCATTATCATTCAGTATTTGCTTGAAAAGTGAGTGATGAGAGGTTACCAGTGTTATATGCCCTCTATATTGAGGGAAGTAGCATTGGACCTTTACCGTGACAATAATGATAAACCATCTCTTGATTCCTTTTCTTTTCTCGTTTATGTTGCAGAAATTACATTATGTTGCTTTCATATTTGTCTGTTAATTGCAATAACGAGTGCATTGAACCATTATAGTTGCTCTATTTTGCTTCGGCATGCTTGTTATTCTGTGGGTTGCTTAACTGTAGGTTTTCAGTTCGTGGATGCACTTTTGTGCTGTACGTGTCTTTGCAGAGAGTATTTTGCGATACGGTTTGCCGCCATCTTTCTTGGTGAGCTTGATGCCACACTCTGTCCCTTAGTGCTATTTCTTTCTTCATTTATAGTTGACTTATTTAGTGTAATGTTTTTTGTGGCTTCAGGCATGTGTTCTTGCTCCATCAGTGAAAGGTGAGAAAAAAGTGCGTTCAATTCTTGAAGGCTTGTGCGACAATACACACAGGCAAGTCAAACATCAAAGCTTTACTTAATTTCAGACACATGATTAAATTCCTATTGTATCATGTTTCCTTCGAGTACTTTGGCTGATGAAATCTAGTGCCTCGCCTTTGCTATGATCAAAAGCGTAGACTGTATTCATGGCTAAAAAAGAAAAGTGTGGACTATTGCATCGTCAATGATGGATATCATACTGCTGGTCTGTAACGTTTAGGCTGAAGTGATTGTGGTGCTATTCACAATTGACTTCTGGCAAGACCTATATGAGTTTCCCTCTTTTCACCTTAATGTGGGAGTCACTATAAAACTGCTTCCAAGAGCAATTTTCTGTGGAATTTTGATCTTGCTAATCAATTTGTGGACCTTGGTAATGGACATGGCACCCCACTTCTGCCAGAATTTGTTGATTGTAGGCGAACTTTTTAACTTTCTTCCCCTAAACTCAAATTTCTAGGTCTTCGCTTGTCATAGCTGATGCTGCTTTGTCAATTTCTGTTACTTCTGTTGGTGTCCGTATGTTCTCCCCCCCCTCCCTTCTCTCTCTCTCTCTCTTTTCTCTCTCCATGCCTTGCATCTCTGACCATGAGTTTGAATCATTTGAAGAGCAACCACAAGCAAAAAGGCCACAAAGGCAGGCTATTTCTGTAACTTCTGGGAGAAATTTTTTTGTTCTCCTTTTCATTTGATGATGTGTATAAATTTGTTTGATCAGATCTGTAAAGAAGATTCTGTAAAGAAGATGATGTAACTGCGAGCTTGATCTCTCTCTCTCTCTCACACGCATGCACGCACGCACACAGGTGCTTGCACAGTCACTGGCCGATGTTTGGTCTCAACATCTAATTAGTCGCACGTTATCCATCTTTTTCTGCATAACATGGTTGCATGTTAGGTTATTAAGTGCTAAACATGCAGCTTTTCCTGAATAAATAATTCTGGACTCATTGATCCCATCTGTCTTATTTATTACAGTGCATACTGGAAACCTGAAGAAGATGCAGGAGGGATGGCCGGGCTGGGAGGTGACGCGGATTCTCATCCGTACGTTTCCTTCACGATCAACGTTGCTTGATGACTGTTTAAGATGGTCCGAGTCCCGGGAATTCATCTGTTTAAGTAATAACAGAGGACAGGTATCAGCGGAGATATTGTATTATAGCATCAATAAACTTATTCTTTGGTTACTTCTCTGTAATTTTAGCGTTCTGGAGTTCAAGTGGGGTTTTTTCTTTTTAATATTTATTGAATATGAGTGATGGTTTTTGTGGGTATCCTGTGGCTACCTATATTGTGGTACTAAGATCTATTTGAACATCATTTTCCATTTAATAATTATGGATAAGATCTTTAGTTGTGCTGGTGAATGAGCCTTATGCGTTTTGGGGATGAACTTGAGATAAGGTATACGCGCGATTTGCCTGCTGAGGGGATTTAGCAATTTATATTCCACACCAGCACAAGAAAAAATGGCCGACCACGAATCTGACTCAAGGGTTAAAACCGCAAAACTAGCTGAAAAGAGAAGGATAGAATGATGGATTTATTCCAAGCAAAACAAAAGTGGAAGGTGGAAGGTTCGGTGTCTTCAGCATTGATTCCAAGCACGATGAATCTACTGTGGGAGGAAAGTTGGAGGAATAATCTCGTAGCGCACCGGAAGATCCTTGTCAACTCTCTCCAACATACTAATTAATTTTGTTAATTCTTGTTATAGCTGGTTGTGAAAAAGGCACTGTCTAACTGGACTAATCAGTGGAACGCACATGAGCTGAAATTAGACACTAGCTCCATGCTTTGGTGGTGAAACTTTTATCATTAGTAGGATAATGCGTCGCTTTTAACGCCAAATTTTGCTGGTCCTCATATGAGGAAAGCTTATTGCATATTCCGCTAGACCAATTCACGATATCATCGCTGGCAACGCATCACGAAACACTGAAAAATACTCCCAAGCTATGAACCGGAACCCATGGTTTGCGGACAAGGCTCACCGCAGTATTACCAATTTCGCAATGCTCCGGGGATGAAAACCGGAGGTACCCTCAAAGAGCATGTATGCAATATAGCCAAAAAGTAAAAGGCATCGGGGATTTTTATAGTCCTCGCCATGCTGCACCTGGACAGGGCCGATTCATTCAAGCAATAGGTCATATGCAACAACGATCGAGACTTCCATAATTTTTTTAGCTCAGCAGAGTTTAGGGAGTGAAGGATAGTTAGTAGCATTGAAACAGAAATAACAGCACGCTTTTAGATGAACAAGGCAAAGAGATAGCAAGAAAAAAAAAATGACACAGGATGGTTAATATAAGATGGAAAGATCTCGAGTCTCCAAAAGTATACCTCATGCTATGGCCCCCAAACTGTCTGTTTATTTAGTTTCCATGCCTCTGTCACCCTTAATGGGGGGGATTCAAAATCTTAGTTTCAACCGAACTTTAAAACATGCGACCTAGCTACAAAAAGATTTAATAGAGATCCAAGGACAGGACCTAGCCATCCTCCCCAAAAGAAAAATCAGTTGAGTAAAAATTGAACACTTGAGTTCCGAATACGAAAGAATAGTCAAATCACTTCGAGAGCCATTGAACCAGCTCCAGCAAAATCTACTATTATTACTTCCCAATGCAGATGAGTCTTGATGTCTGAGACAAATGCTGGTCCCTCGGTCACTAAGACGTTCTAAACCTTGGCAAGCTCAGTAGTGGGGGCAGGAGCCGGAGTGACACCACCCGTTGTTGGCCTAGAATTAGTAATAAGTTGCCATTAGTATTTGAACAATATATGGAGAGACTAAGTTTAAGAGACTCAAAATTTCTGGAGAAAACTTACAGTCCCACAAAGACTTTGAATGCGTCGTAGATACCCCATTGGGCTCCAGTAAGAGTACCGATCATGACTATACGGAGAGGAAGACCACGGGTGAAGAGACCCCACAGACCTAGTTTGTTCACAGCCTGCACAATGAGAAAACAAACAGTAGTCAGTAAAGCAGATATCAGATCCAAGCCAAGAGATGAACGACAGGGAAGTTCAGCAAGTGGAGCACTCACATCACCGACGGTTGCTCCCTTAGCGTTGTTGAGGAAAGAGACAAGATTGTCGGCAGGATGAGACACGATGGCACAGAAAACACCTGCCACATAACCACCAGCGAAACTGACACCAAGCTGCAAACCTTTACTGCACTGATCTTTTGGTTGGGGAATGGCGTATTTGTAGATCATCTCAACAATGTACTCAAAAGATGCAAACTTCATCATGGTATCTGCAAGAAAATGCATGTTAGTTAATTAAGTTCCTGCAGATAGTGCTGTTAAAATTTCAAAATGGAAGAGAAGCCAGCCTATGCAATAGCTAGTAAGTAAGTAGATGAGGGGACTGATCCGCACAACTGCACAGAAAGTCCCAAGCCAAACTATCTTAGGGCCTATATGTTTGAATCTGAATAAAAGCAAAAAGCCTACCAAAATCTAAAATAGTATTCAAATTTCAGAAAATTATGAGAAAATTGTTCGTGAATCCAAGTGTCAACATTGGAGTGTTGTGAAAGTTTCAAGAGTTTTGGATTTTAAAGGGAAAAAAAAGAGTCAAAGTGCAAGAGTCAACAAATTGGAAGGGGACGTGATTGCAGACAGGCCCTTAAATGCTTTGCCAGCTTAAGCTATTTGCCAGGGACATGATTGCAGACATTACTTATTCATAAGGTACAAGTGATGTTGACAAGTTCTCAAGCATCATAAAGAAAGTTTGTTATCGCATGCAAGAGTCAACAAATTTGAAGACCTAACGCCATGAGAAGTAAAACATGAGTAAGCATCAAGCGACATCCCCAAATGTGATGAGCTTTATATGATATCAAAGCAGAAAAAAGGAGAAGTAAATAGCCACTGCAAGAAGATCAACTTCAGTAACAGGTGGCTTCAATGGACCACTAAATGTATATATTGGTAGAAAACTCCGCAAGCATGGGGCCGCTGTTGTGGTTTATTTACTTCTCCAATAACATGTTGTGGTAAAACAAGCAAACAAAACCTGCTCTCTTTGAAATTGAATATGAGGAGGATAATATCGTGAATATACTTTTGGTAGAACTATATATCTTAAGAAAAACAGTGGTAATTTGCCAAACTTACATGGTATTTGACGACCCCAGAGAGGAACAAGGCCCTTGTATAACCTGCATTAATAGGCAGCAGAAAGTTACAACACAAACAAGACTATGACTTGGTTGAAACAACAAAATAATGCATGTGTTGGACACATACCCAAGAGCGCCCTCAGATTTTACAAACTTGGGCATTCCATCTGACAGACCTCTTGCAAATCCAGGCTGAGTTTGCACTCTGACCTTCACTGCTTCGAAGGGGCAAAGGGCAACATCGGCTATGATCTCAGCAGATGCAGAGCCGGCTAGGTAGATCAATGTCTTGTACTTGGTGGCAAACTCAGGTCCAGCAATGTCAGAGTAATATTTCTTGAAAAACTCGTAGAAGCCAAACTTGCAGGCACCTTGGGCACTGTAACCAAGCAGAGTGGGCACCCAGCCCCTGAAAAATCCCTTGACGCCCTGCTCTTTTAGCAGAATTCCAAAACCAGATGAAATGCCCTTGTACTTTGCAGGGTCGATCTGAAACATCACAAGACACGATTCATAAGATGTCAATTACTACATTTCAACAACAAAATGAAGATCCACCTTCATGGGAAAGCAATTCAAACCGTAAATCTACATAAGAACAGTCAATACTCGGCCAAATTCTCAAAAGCACAAGAAGGAAACAAAAATCGCATCCCGTCACATCCATAGATACTCTTTACACGGCCAGATCTAATATGCGCAGGCCCGAGTAATCACCGACCGCGCTCAAGGCACCAACATACACGAGTTAAGCAAAATCCGAGCTCTCTATGCATATATGCCGCCTTTTCTACGCGAGCGGACCAGAAATACAGCAGCGAACAGCATAAGGCACAATCAAACAACGCCAGCCGCAATCCTTCCAAAGTCTTACGCGATTAGAATCAGATATAAAATCGAACTAACGAAAGAGCAGTTAAACAGCTACCGATACACGCGTACGCACAAGACATCTGACGAACACGAAAGCGAAGGATCCAGTCTCCCAAACGAATCAGATCACGACACGCGCGCGCAAACAAAGGAGGAAACGAAAGAAGAGGAAGATCCCGGAAACGCGGCGAGATCTCCCCCCCGAAGAAGTCGGAGCTCCAGACCTGCATATTACACTTGACGAGGTCGAGCGGGGTGACGGCCATGTGAGTGAGGCCGCAGCTGAGGATGCCGCCGAAGGTGCAGGCGGCGTAGAACTCCGGGGAGTACATCGCGATCTTCTTCGACGGCTCCTGGGGCGCCGGGATCAGGAAGCTGCTCCGATCCGCCGCCGCCGGGGACGCCGCCGCCGCGGCGGGGGAGGAGGCGCGAGGGCCGGAGGAGCCGGAGCTGAGCATCTTCTCGAGGTAGAGGGACCTGGAGGAGGAGGCGGAGGAGGCGTAGAGGAAGCTGGGGATCAGCGACTGCCGCGAGCTGGAGCCGTCGGCGAACGCCATGGATGAGATCTGCGGAACGCTCTGCGCTAGAGAGAGAAGGAGCTAGAGAGAGAAGCTAGAGAGAGAGAGAGAGATTGAGGGAAATGAAGGTTCTTCGTTTCCAACAATCTCTCGCGAGGAGGCCTTTTCTGTGTTAGAGAGAGAAAGACAGTGAAGGGGGCGAAGGGGGTGGCGATTTTATTGGGCGAAACCCTCGCGAGATGTCTACTACGGGGAGGCCCCCCCTTGGGCATCGGCCCTCCGTTCTCGCGTTAATTGCGGTGTTGCCACTCTCCCTAGTGGCCTGCCCCCTCCCGTCGGTCAACGCAAGCTGGGAAGAATTAAAAAGAAAAGGAAAAATGGAAAGAGTATTTACGGACTAGGGGCGTCTGCGTCCGTCCCGGTTCAATTCCAGCAAGCGAACCGGACCGGACCGGACCGAACGGACTATTTTGGGGCTAGTCCGATCTCCCATTCCTTATACGGAACCGGACCAAAAGATTTGCCAAAAATTTTCGGATTTTGTTCGCTTTACGAAAAATGTGATGTTTCTAGGAATTGTTCTTTAGGAAATTGTTTTTCAGGAAAATAATCAATTTTTTCAATATTTGGCTGAAATTTGAAAATGAACTAGAAAATATTTTTTCTCATTCGAAAAGGAAAATATTTTCTTGCATGCACTCATTTTCAATATTTTATTTTCTTATTTTTATATTTTTTTTCCATTCCTTTTTTGTTTTTTCTCTTCTTTCTTTCATTCTCTTCTTCTTCAACCTGAGTTGGTGGCTGGCCATGGCTATAGCCAGATCAAGCTTAAGCCTCGCCGACCTGGCTTATGGTCGATCGAAGTCGAGCTCCCCAATGGTTGGTTGCCAGCTACCACCGTGGTCGGCGATCGGCCAAGGCCAAAGGAGAAGACAAGAAGGAAAGAAAGAAAAGAGAAGAAGAAGAGAAAATGGAAGAAGAAGAATTGGTTTTGATTCTTATATTTGTTTCCGGAACAAGAATCAACTTTTTTTTTATTCTTGATTCTGTTCCAAATCTACTTTCAGGAACAAAAAAATAGAAATTTTTTCTCGGGAACAAAAATTTTACCAAACGCGATTCTGTTCTCAAACTAATCCCGGGAACAAAAAATCAGAATTAGACACTATTTGGATGGTTACCAAACAGTACACTTAAAATACTTAGAATCCGTTCTTGGGATCAGAATAAAAAAGAATCATTCCTAATCAGAATCTATTCTCGGAAACAGAATCGTTACCAAACGGACCTTGAGTGGGCTGGTTCTCAATTCTACAGACTAGGAACCGACCTTGAGTTTTCAAATGGGAACCAACTTACTCTAAAACCGATCACTCTTATTATGGACCAACTAATTCTCAAGGGTTTGAATATAGGGATATGGTTACATGGTTGGTGTGGTATTCCCCATTTAGCTCATGTGATATGCATCTCCATTGATTTTAAATTTAAGTTCTAAATTATCTTGATTCCTTTCCTATGTCATTGCTACGTGATATGAGGAGTAGGCAAAATATTTTCTCGTGTAGAGCATGATATATGAGAATGCCAAGAGGTGCTCGTGGTGGTATCTACTCGAGTTTAGTGAAGCTTGGCCATAGCCGCTAGAGTTCCGTGAGCTCGCGGTCCTGGCTGCTCGAGTTTCATCGGGCTGGACCAAGGTCTCCTCAGCTTCCAAGGTTCTTCAAGCTCGATGAAGCTTGAGCTTTTTTGCTCTTTGTTGCCTTTGAATCGCCGTCGTCTCCTCTTCGGCGTAATCATGGTAAGCCGTTTGGTACTTTTTTTTTTTAGGAATCGATTATAATTTTACGATAAATACTAGACTGTTTGGTAACTTTTGCTCTTTTTCTAATTGGATTAAAAGAAAGCCCACGCGTACTACCTGATTAATATCTTCTTAGTAACGTGGTCATGATGAAAAGGGTGCCGTTCAAGCCAATTTGCATATGACCTAATTGCTTACGATAAAAGTGCGTGCCCACGAGGGGTAAAACCGTGATTAGAGCGAGGGAAAAGGGTCGTCAACTATGGTATATAAAAATTATTAAAAGAAAGACGAAACTATGGAGAAGAGTCGTAAAGGCATATTCCCGCCTATGTTATTGGAAAAATCAATCCATATTGACCGTCCATTACAAACTTTCACCAAATCATGGAGTTTAGGCTTGACAATTGGTATGGACGTAACCACTGGGGGTTCGCCTCAGTGGCCACCCTTCCTACTTGGAAAGTGGAGGTGAGGGATTCCAATTCCTCCTTCCCTACTTTCTCAGGGGGGATTGGGGTGGGGACGATTTCATTTTAGGAGTGAGTTTTGACTCCCATGCCCTGCAAGGAGGCATGTCAAAAGTCTGAAGGTGAGTGTTAGAATAGGATTAGAGTAGAACTGACAAAAAAAAAATGGTATGAACGTGACCCCTAGATTACTTCGACGACACAATTTATGTCGAATTTGAATTCAAATCAAACATTCGATCTCTATAGCTATTCTTTTAATGGTCGACTTTTTTTTTTTCTTTTTTTGGAAATTCAACACGTTGATTTTCTCTGTTTCATTTAATCAAAAGACACGAACAATCAAGCTAAGCTCGGTTAATTAGGCAAGCCATTTATTTGGCTCATTAAATTGAAATGGTATGGACGTGACCCCCTTCTCTCTCTCCTTGTCCGTGGGCACATGCGGTCGATGCTCCCAACAACTTAGGTATGTAACTTATGAACTTAAATAGAAAACGAAAGAAGAAAATGAATAGTAAGCTCGTATCTTCTATGCACATAATAATTTTTAACTACAAATAATCAGATCTAATTAACAAAAGTAGAAGATGAACTTTTTGAGAGGAGTTAGTTTTATTTAACATTGAACCGAAGAAGACTAATGATAATTGTTTACTTAACATTTGATTGTTGAATGATCCTAACGATGCAAATTTATTTCGTTAAAGAGATGAAGAAGATAAACAATAAAACTACCTTCGATTTTGATGAACTAATTGTTTTCACTTTTCACCCCTCTTTTTAGTATTTTTTTTATCCTTTTTTTTTTTATTTAAAAAGATCTCAATTTTCTTTCATATGGTGGGGATGCCATATCGACACCGCGCGTAAAAAGGAGAGAAAAAGACATGTCAGCATTTTCTTTAACCAAATTGAAAAAAAGTTAACTTAATTGTACAGATTTGATGAAATCTTAAGATTTAATTTAACCTTTTTGAAAGTTTTAGGAATCAATTATACATTTTATATAAATTTTAGAATGTATGATATACTTACATAATTGAAATGTTTGTAGAAAAGGTGGTAACGAATAACGATGAAAAAGAGGTGGAATGATTCAAGCATATTACCTAATTGCTTACGATAAACGTGCATCTCCCGGGGGTAAAACCGTAATTTGCGCGGGAATAAAGGGTCGATAACCATAGTGCGTTTAAATATTAAAAGAAAGGCGAGTCTTTGGAGAAGAGCCCAATGGCATATTCCTCCCTATGTTTTTAGAATAATCAAATCGATATCGACCCTCCGTTTCACACTTCTGACCAAAATCACGGGAGCTTAGGGCTCGATCTAACGGCGCTCCGGGCATGACCCTTAAAATTAATCCGGCGACGTGATTTATGTCGAATTCGAATCGCATTAATTCCTCTTTAACGATCGGCCTTTTTCCTTTTTGATAGTCGCACATTTGATTGTCTCCCCGTTTCATCAGAAGACGCCAACAAGCAAGCCGACCTCGATTAATTTAATTAAGCGGACCATTTGTTCGGCTGGTGAAATGAAAATGCTATTCTAGTTCTCTGTTAAAATAATAGAAATTTCTGGTTTTCTTTTTCCCTCTAAAAGATGGTTCCAAACTCTAAAAAGTTGAAGAAAATTCAAAAAAAGAAGTGAAACGAGAATAAAATCTACACCTAATTTACAGAGCCAGAACATTTTTGACGTAATATTTCCACGATATAGAAAGAATTAATTACGAATAATTAATCTCACTCAAGGAATGTCAAGATTTATCATATAATGTCAAGATTTTTTTGGCTTAAATTGCGAATGATTCTGATCACGGCACGCAATCGTGTCTCCGACGCTTCGGGAAAAGCTTTTGCGAGGATCGCATCTTATTCCATAGCATTTCATTTTTCGGTAATTCTTTCGTCCAGCTTCCTTGGATCGAAGAACTTTCGTATTTTCGTTAGTTTTGAATTTTCAAATTCAGCTTTAGTATAATTCTGCCCTTGAAGCTTGACTTTCATCGGATGTTGCATTTTGATTTAATTTTTAATTCACGGTTCATGGATTCGGAATTTTTGTTTATGATCGACGTTCCGATTTCATGGGTGTACGATGCACGGAAAGTTCAAGAGCCACTTCCCCGGGAAATAGCCCTGAGCAATGAGCATGGCACGAACACCTGCGCTTGAATATGGGATGACGAGCGTTGTCTGAATGGGAATGGCAACGGGCTATAGAGAGGGAGAGGGAAGAGATGAGCGGAGCGGCAGCCAAGATGGAGGCGGCGGAGGTGGCGGTGAAGACGATCATTAGATGTGTCGACAAGTCGATTTAATATATTGCCAAATAGGGATGAGCATGGTCCATGATGGCGGTTTCCATTCTAGAATTAAGAACCACCCGTTGATTCTATAGACTCACTTGAGAATCAGACTGGGACCGGGTGGGTCCATGGAACTGATTCCATCAAACTTCACACATTCAATGCAACATTTTCCAACAAACCAAAATAAAGTAAAAAATAAAGAACTTCCCTATTCTTAATTAAAGGATTAGTAAATAGATTGGGTTCATATTAAAAGTTGAGAGCTGACGTCGATGGGCATTGAGCTTGAAAGTCAAGGCTGTGAGTGAGAAATAGAGAGACGACTCATACAAGATGAGAGTGAGACAAGACGGGCACTTTTAGTTAATGGATGTTGAGTTTCGGATTAGAGATTTTAGGGTTTTCATTTTTTAAAATTTCTTTTGGTCGATTTTTTTTTTTAAATTAGATATATATATTTATATGTTACTAATTTAGTCTAGATGGGTGGGTGGCCAGCTCCAGATCTAGAACCGGTCCGATTCCATTTTGGATAGTTTGGATGGTTCCCGATTCTTTTGTACATCATTATTGCCAAATGCACTTGTAAAATAGAATTTATATTTGAATATACATGTTTGGTTGGGCTTTTCTCATATAAAGATATTGTTCAAGCCCACCCATTTTCCTTTTGAGCCTGAAAGGCCCGTTGATCAACTCTACAAGGCGGTGAGCCGGTGATGCCCGTCTTGATGCGGCCAGGCCATGGTGGAGGACGGTGGGCTACGAGTGGGCAGAGGCGACAAGGGAGAAAGAGAGCCGTTTCTTGTTTTTTGGTCAGTAGGATTGTTCTTGAAATCGTGTGAAATAGTTGAAATAATTATACAACTCTCTACCCAGAAAGGTCAATTTTAAGTAAGGATAAGTATATTGGGAGTTCTAGAACTTGTTTAAAAAGTGCAATTTAGTCATAGAATTTTGAAAAAGTACAATCCAATCCTAAAATTTACCATGAAAGTGTAATCGAATCCTAAAACTTTTAGAAAGTATAATTAAGTCCTAAAACTTGTTAAATTGGTTAAAACAAGTCGTTCCTTTGATAACACTTTTTGATAGTTTTAGAACTTAATTGCACGTTTTGAAAATTTTAGGACTCGATTACACTTTCGTGATAAGTTTTAGGACTTAGTTGCATTTTTTGAAAGTTTTAGAACTTAATTATTCTTTTTAATAAATTTCAGGATTTCTTATGTACTTATTTATTTTAAGAATGAAGCACAATTGGTGAAATTTAATGGAATTGTCTAACACTTTGTCCCATGGATTTGTATAATTGATGAAGAAAATAACACAAATAATCCATGAATTTTGGTTCAAGTGTAATATCATCCTTACATTTTTAGATTGTTCAATGTGGTGCTTCAACTTTAGTCTAATGTGCAATGTTTTCCTTGGATTATTAATTTATTCAATTTGATTATTGAATTTTGATTCAATGTTTAATGCGGTCCCTTAAATTTTAAATATTTTCATATAGTTTTGGGATTATAATAAACATTTACTAATAGTTCAAGAGGCACATTGCACAAATTAAAAGGGTAGGAATAACATCGGACATTAGGTCAAAGTTCGAGATAAGTACATCACAATTGTCATAATTTTCGTACGCCGCTCATTTAAATGCCATAATTCTTTTTTTTTTTCCGATCACTTGAATGCCATATCGGTGAAAAGTTGTTCACTTGATTATCTATTTTGGCAATTTGTCTTACATGGCATTTTAAAATAAATTTTGGGTATGATGTGGCTTTTTAAAAAGAATTTCACGTCCAAAGTGGAAAACGAAACAAATTTCTAAGTCCAAATTTCGAGTTCGACGATCCACACCTTCTCTTCTCCTTCCCATCGTCTTCATGTTCATCTTCTTCGCTGGAGACTTGGGATGAAGAGGAAACCAAAACACACGGTCCTCTCTCTCTCTCTCTCTCTCTCTCTCTCTCTCTCTCTCTCTCTCTCTTTCCTCGATCCATTCACTATAAATCTGTTGCTTTCGCGATGGCGATGGAATGGCCGCAGTGATATCAGAGCGAGTCGAGCTTGCCAAGCTCTGTAGCTCTCCCGATTAGTCCAAGGCAATCCGAGTTTCCAACTCGCTTGGCTTCGTCGTGCGCAATCCAAGACATTTGAAGAAAAACTCATTCTTCAGTTTGCCTTTAAGTGAGAAGACGAAGCAGTGGACGAACGAGAAGTATCGAAGCCACACTTCTCAGTTCGATCAGGTGTTCGATTCTGGAAATCATATTCACAGACAATCGGAGAAGGACTTTCAACAAGAGAACAAAATCATTGTTTTCCACTTCTTATTCTCTGGGTTAATATTACGAAAAATTTTAAATTGGTACATATACGACAAATTTATCTCAAACTAATTTTTCGACCATGAAAAACTTCAAACTCATATATTTGTAACAAATTTATCCAAAACTAATTTTTTAATCATGAAAAATTTTAAATTGGTACAACTGTTACAAATTTACCAAAAACTAATTCTTGAACCTCTAAAAACCTCAAACCGATATGTCTGTAATAATATACTTTTCGTTAAATTGCATTAATATCACGAAAAATTACAAAATAGATATTCTTATTATAAATGGAAGGTAAAATCTCAAATTAACACATCAATCAATTGTTACATGTCATCTAACTCAGTAATTTGACTAGTAAAATTTAATGGAAACTAACAAATGATAAATTTATCATAGGTGAATCAGTTTGAGATTTTTATTAATAGGTATACCAATTTGAATCAGACCAAAAAAAAAAAATACCAATTTGAAGTTTTTTTTTTGGTGAAAAAATTAGTTTGGGGTATATTTGTTATATGTGTACTAACTTGAGGATTTTTGTGGTATTAATGATATTCTCTCTATTGCCCAAACGACTTAAAGGGTTATTTTGCCCAAAATTAAGGAATTAGGGTTTCGACGATTTAGAAATGGAGCTTTAATATAAAAAGGGGAAGTTTTGAGAAGAAAAGAGGAGCATGTGAGGCCGAGTGCTTCTCTCTTGAACTATAAGAAGGCATGGTATTCCATAGAGAGACGAGCGCACATCAACTGACATTTGTGCTTCCTTGGCTGCTCGGTTCTCTTGTTCTTCCATGGCTGCTTTGTTAAGTTTACGTTTTTTTTTCCCTCTCTCTCCAATGATTGAGCCAAAATGACCACGTTTCCTATGGTTTTTGCTTATTGGACTTATCTGGTGAGCCACGTCGGTCAATTTATAATAAATTAATATCACATCAGATTTTTCAGCCACATAAATATCCGATGACATTTTTTTTTTGTCGGTCTTACTTTACTCTTATTCTAACTCTCACTTTCAAACTTTTGCCTTACCTACTTGTAGAGCATGGGAGTTGAAACCCATTTTTGAAACTAATTCGTCCACACCTCACCTCCCTGGAGAAGATGGGAATTGGAACCCCCCACCTCCCCCTTCCATGTTGGAAGGGTGGTTACAGGGGTAAACCCTAGTGGTTTCCGATGACATTGAAGTGATCCATTTTTTACTACTATGGTACTCAAGGTTATGTCATTCAAGTGAAAGGTGTATAAAAGTTATAGCACTTCTATTGTTCTTATTCCATCAAAGTTCAGATACCATAATGTATAATTTAAAAGTTTAGAGATCAAAATGGAGGGATCATTTGTGCTATCATTCCTAATGGATAGTAGAGATAGGGACTTTGGTGAGGTTTTAACAAATATAAAATGCATCATGAAATATGACAAGAAAATACATAACCAAAGTGGTAAAGTTCTGTAAAACTATGAATGGATAAAGGAGAAAGATATACGTTGAGTCGATAGATTCAACGCTGAATATGGATTATTATATGATTCGATACTTTAGGAATTCGTCCAAATAAGCACGTTGTATATCGAAATTGAATAGAATATGAATTGAGAACATATATAATTTACGAGGGACGACTATGTTTTGTTGACGCTTAAATTTTGGCGATCTGGTCATTTATTTATTATATATAAATTTAGGAGTTAATTTTATCCCTGAAAACATATTAATTGCATAGTATATAGATGTAGGTGCATTTATTTTTAATTTACATGTTTCGCATTTGGGCTGTGATGGATGAGTTCGAATTAGTGGTTTTGAGCTTTAACCACGCAGCCGGATTAAGCCTATGAAGCGAGCAAATTGACCCAAGCCCATTTTTTTTTTTAATAATCAAATGTCATCTCGTGAAAATAGGAATTTGAAAATTTTCCGAGATATGATTAATTCGGATAGGGCAAGTGAAAAAATAAATATTGCGTTCGGCAAAACGAATATTGTGTTTGAAAAAAAAAAGAATCTTCGTGGATATCAGTTTGTAAAAATTAAAAACCTAATCGGTGACCTATAAATAGATTTGTTTGCTTAGGGTTTTGGAGGGAGGCCACACATTGAATACACGGCCACACAAGAGGGGGCAATTAGATCCTCACGGCAAAAAAACCCGACAACGCATAGAACACATACTCGAAAAGAGAGAGATTCATGGCCACCACAGCAAAATCGTTAGTGAGAGTATAAGGAGTGGTCTTGGGTTGAACACCCTGAACAAAGAGGAGAAGAACACGCTTGAGAAGAGGAAAAAGGAAGTAGTCTCCCCCCGGCTACCGTGGCCTCGCACCACCCCTCGCTTTCTCGCCAGCTTACCTGAAGAACAGTCAAGGAGATTCTAGCGGCACCGGCAAGGCCCCGGTCCGATGCTCCTCCGTGACTTAACGGCAGCCCTCATCGCAGCTTAGCAATCCCCGGCATCCATCTAGCAAGCTCAAACCTTTTCCCGTATTCCTGGGCAATCTGGTTTCGCCGGTTGTTTGCTCCCTGTCCAAGACAGCAGCCGTGTCCACCAAGCTCCGGTCTGTCATCTATCTGAATCCCTGTTGCTCGTGGTCCTCATCCAGCATCTTCATCTATCCAATTTTCGGTGGCTACGTCCAACGAGCAGATGGCGTTCTCATCTCATGCATAACGTTAGAGAAAATTGGGGCACCAAGGCATCTGGCATGCCCACACAGAGATTCTGGGCTATGATCTCTCGAAAAGACTTAAAAGGAGAGAGTGACACGATTCTTTCACACATGGATCCGTAACATATGCAAAGATAGACACGCGGCCGAGTATTTCACGGCCAAACATCTCAAGGCCGTGCCTCCACCGATCCGCACCACCGTCATTAGAATCCTCGCTGCAACTCAGTGCTGCCTTACGAAGCTGAGAAGTTGCTGCCTCGCTGAAGATCGCCGTGCACTTTCTGTCGTAACTGTTCGTGAGTGATACGCGAAGAAACGTACATGGTGTGCTCCTGTTCTTCAAGTCGCATTAACAGCACGCTCTCACGTATGCAGGTGGTCCTCCTTCTTGACTTCAAGACACACGGACACGGCGTGATACACATGGAGCCATAAAGGGAAGACCAAGTGGAAACTTTGATCGTGGGTTTAGAGGGTCAAAGTTTGAAAATCAGAGACTATCATCACAAGACTTGGATGATGCGGACAAAGAGTTTGGGAGTTAGCAAAGTTTGACATTGGTCAGCGTTTCCTTGGCGCCCTTCACTGCCTTGTCGAGAGAACCAACACTCCTCGCCGTTGCCGAGCCACCTTGGAGCATCATCAACCCGCCGGTCATCTGTTGAGTGGATTCTATTCAGTTTAAATTTGGTAATATTATTTGCGAAGTTAGGTAATTCTCTTATCTAAATTTGATTTAGATATTTTATTGCCTAATACATGCCTTTCGATATCTTACGTGCATATTTGAATGATCGGTATCTTTCTGGTTAGGGTTTATTGCCCAATCCGCAACCGCACGCCAATTTTTTATTCCATTTATAAGGATTTAGATGGAATAATTAATCATGCGGGAATAAAATTAATATCTTGATCTTTAAGGCTTAAGATCAATTTATCGATTTTATTAGCGAAATAATCAAGCTTAATTAGATATCGTTTCCAAATTCGAACAATGGATAATATCTTTGATGACCGTGGATGATGTAGTGCTTATCTTTTAATTTTTTTGTTTATCCCAAAAATACAAAAAAATTTGCATTTGCATATCATGTAGATTAGAATTGATTTTCCTAGATAAAATTGCATGATAGAATAGTTAGATCCCTTTCTAAGTATGTTAGAATGCATGTTTAGATGGCATCTAGGTTAGATAATATCTTTTGAATTAAATTGCATGACGAGATAATTTTCTAAGTTAAGATATCATTCAGATTAGTCTATTCCTACCTTAAAATAGATAATATCTCACTTTAGTTAGATTTTTATATTTTAGCATTTTTAATTACGAATTTTTATAAAAAATACGAAAAAATCAATTGGCATGTCATGTAGGATTAAGTTTATAAAATGCCCGCCATCTAGTAATTGTTGCTAGGTTCATTTAGTTAGAATTTGCTCGTCATTAGAATTAGGTCATTTGGTTAGTTTAGATTGCACATTTAATTATTGCATTTCTTTAATTTTGAATTTCTTGAAGAAAACACAAAAAAAATTACTTTACTCCTATCATGTAGTTTAGGTCATGTTGCCATGTCATATCATTTCATGTTAGACTAGTAGCATGCATTGCATGATTCTCATTAAATAAGTGAAAACGAAAATTGAGTGATTGTGTGTTAATTAGAAATCATATCTAGGACTGTTGATGTGAATTCTGATTTAACACTATAGATGCTTTCATTGCCATGAAGTAAGTCCTGCAATTTATTAACTGCTTTTCTTGGAAGTTAAATTGGTGGTTTGCGCACACGTATGATAACCTCACATATTAGGGAAGTGAATTAAAATTAATTCAAGTTGCATGCAAAACATTTTTCGAAAAAAATAGAAAAGTACCGAAAGGGCGTTAGAGAAATCTAGCGTAATTAAGTTCTCGAACTCACAAATCTCTGGTTCGTAGAAGTGAAGTAAATCTCCCGTTACTTTACTTGGGTTTTTAATTGACCCACCAAAAATAGATTAGTGGCGATTCCTGACTGAAAATCATTTGTATGTTAAGAATTTGAATCTAAGTCGCGAATTGGTATGGACTTAAGAGAGCCGAGTTAAGTGTAGGCTTAGCAATCCATTAGCCAAATCCTAAATGGTGCACCCGAAAATTTAGTCGCGACATGTTTGCTCGAAAATACCTTGAGTGCAATGTCACCATCTTAGCAATCCATTAGCCAAATCCTAAATGGTGCACCCGAAAATTTAGTCGCGACATGTTTGCTCGAAAATACCTTGAGTGCAATGTCACCATCTTGTTATGAAGAGAATTTAATTAGGGAAAGATTGGTAAACGGAGACTACGAGCAATTGAAACTTCCATGAAAGGAATGGGCTATTAATTAGGCTGCAATTGAATGGGGCCGCAGTTTGAAATTCGGAATGCCTTGTCTGTGGGGGACGTTAAGGAGGGCTCTGGGGGAAATTCTTGACGTGCCTCTTTTGTTCTTGTCCTGCTGAGAGATTCTCAGCAGAGCCTCCAAGCCTCCTTCTCGAATCTTTGGTTAACCAGTCCGAACTTCGTTCCTCCTGAGTGATCCCCAAACGATGGCCAACGAGAGCTGTACATGGGTTGCACTTGCAGATTTCACCTCCAAGCCCCACCAGTCCCAGTGGCTCCAGGAAACTCTCTCCTGTCAGATCTCTCTCTCTCTCTCTCTCTCTCTCTCTCTCTACATGAGCGCGTGTTTTGCGTTGCTGTTGTGTCGGGGGACCTCGTGCTTGCATGCTCGGCTTGTCGATATCCGATGTGCAACATATGTCTTTGGTACGTGGTTTGATCGGTGAGTGTGGAGAGAGAGGGAGACCGGGAATCGAACAGGAGAGCTCCTGCGATCTCGATGAAGGCAGGACGTTAGATTTACTGTGCCGTCGTGCTAAGGATACAGAAGTACAACATGTTAGATGTGTGTTGACTGACTTCATTTCCCTTCTCAGTATATTTCCAATTGATCAGAAAGGAATCCAAGTGCTTGCTTGTTCTTTAACATTTGTTTTTCTGTCTCTGGCAAACAAAAAAGAAAAAAAAAACTAACTTGATTTTCCCTGAGTATGAACTTTGGACATCTTAAAGCCACATTTGTTCTTGATTCGGACAAAGTTCTCCTTGATCTCTTTCGATATCGATTTCAAGCTCGTATAACCAGTAAGCATGAACACTTCCCGGAGATTATATCGTCTCCTCTTTCTCATAAGGATTTGTCATGATTTCTGGCGCTCTAGTTCTTCCATGGATGTATCTCAATCTACTCCACTGTTTACTACGCAGCTATGAATTTCTTAGTGAGGGTTCAACATTGTATACTAAATCTGGGTTATGATGTAGAAGATGGAAGCAAGCAATATTCCTATCTTCAAGTTGAACAATTCTTGTTGTGTCCTTCCAAATTTTTCAACACAAACCTGCACAAGAAGAAAAAAGAACAAAAACTTGGTACTAGAATTGTTTCTATGAACTCAAATCATTCCATTTTTCATTGCAGATGTGGACAAAAAAGTGGGTGCCATTAGAGCACTTGTGGAAGATGATGGTGATGGATCACCAATCGTTCATATCCTTGAAGAACTGAGAAAGTCTTACTGCGCTCTAGCAGAGGGGCATGATCAGTTGAGGTCCAAGTTCAGTCACCTCCAAAATGCAAGAACTTCAACATCCCCCTTCGACCCCAAGATTCTCATCAAAGGCGTCAACAATGAGGACGTGTCGGGAGTCTCTGAGAGCCCCAAAATGGACAGTCTTGATTCCCCACCAGAGTCTGCCGTCATAGATCCTGATGTGGAGTTTGACAACTTCCGCTTCGATATCCTGGATGATTTGGCTGATGAGATAGTCCTGGATGAACCTACCAGTGCCAATCCGAATCTGACAAAACTAATTGGTGGGGAAATTCACGAAAAACATCCTGACACGCCCACCAAAGAAATCACTCCTGTGATCCACGGTTCTGAGACCGATTGGGAAGTGATTGGTGATCCCTGGACTGCACATTTAGGGTGGGAGATGAAGTGGAATGAGCTGAAGCTCCAGGTCACTAAGCTGATGGAGGAGAACCTGCAGAAGCAAGCAGAGCTGGTGCAAAGAAATGAAGAGAAGAGGGGAATCATTTGGGGCCTCAAGTCGCATCTGAATGGCTTGATGGCCGAGAATAAGGCGCTGCAGGACAGTCTCGTCTGCTCTAAGGCCGTTAAGAAGGGCAACCAGTTTCAGATGATGGGATTGAAAGGCCTAGTCTTGAGTAGAATTTTCGGAAGAAGTACTCATTGACGGTGTTGGGGAGATCACAAGCCACTGCATTGCCACGCTCAACCGAAACGAATCACTTCAGCTAATGAAGTTAAATTCTCTGGTCATGCCACAGGCAGCACGCGACTCACCTTAAAATCGCAAGCGAACATAGAGTGAACCCGTGCTGCTTTTCTTGTGCATACGTAGGGTGCAGAAACATTCTTGCGAAACTACAGACTGTAGGAATCTTCTCCTTCAAATTTCCCATCAACTTTTAACTTCTAGTAATAATTGTCTGTCGATTCCTAGTTTACCTTCAATCAGATCATACATAAGAAATTGAATACAATGCCAAATGTAATCAGGACATGATTCTTTCTGCCCCACAGTCAGTTTTAGATCAACAATTCCAGACATTGGATTATCAGATGTCACTCTTTGACAAGAACCCTACAAAGAATCGCAAATACAAAAAGGTCAAACTCCGGCGACTGTTCTGGTTTCTCTTTCTGCTCGGAGTTCATGAACATGGAGGAATAAATATATGATAGGTTACAACATCATTGCAAGTGTTTGCAGAGGAAAAAAGAATCACTCAAACATACAAATCCAAACATAAACCAGAATGTCGTGGGGTTTAACTCAATAATCAATCCTCAATGTTCTCGATACTGAGCTTTGTGTCTCTTGAGTTCTCCATCTAAAGGAGCCTCAGGTGCGAGGTGTCATTTAATCTTTTTATCTGCCACCCCGTTTTCCAGGAATGTTGTAAGACTGTCACCGAGGAATCTTCCACGTAGATCTTATGAGACATTAGAGGACTGCATCCCATAATCCCCGTGATTAGACACTTTATCGCAGTTGGATGCGTAAATATACCGACACAAGAGGAAATACTGGAAAGAGAGCTCCTTTCACTTAGATCATGCAGTGTGTTCTGGGAATGCACTTCCTGAGGAGAATTATCATCTTCGGTATCATGATTTCCAGTAGTATTTACATACTGAAGCCTGCTCTTACCAGATTTTTTCTTTACCAATCCCTGCCTGTGTCTGTGAAGCAAATCGGAGCGGGGTGATGGGAGGGAAGTCCCATCTCGGTCGCCTATAAAATTGGATGAAGCGTATGCATTCTGGTGGGAGTATCGATGGTTCTCATTTGCACCGTGGATAGAGAAATCCGAGCGCAACTTCTCAGGCAGACCAAGCACGGTTCCATTTAAGAAGCGAACCATTCGGAACTCCACCTCCCTAAGAGACTCTCCACCAGGTGCAGAAAAATCAGGCTGAAGTCTCTCCATTACACCCAAAATTTCAGGCGTATATACTTCTGACACAGGACATCCCTCCCATTGACCTTGGCTCATCTCTGTAAGCGCATCTGACAACTGAATCTGTTCTGAGGAAAAATTCATTTCCTAGACAGAATTGTTAACAAAATGAGTGGTCAGTTCAAATTATATAGCGTCAAAGACAGGATGGAAACATTCTTACATCACATAACATTCTCTCAACTAAGTAAATATGACACTAGCTCTGGGTATGGATGTCTACAAAATGTTTGTTGGCGTAACCAAAGAAGACCGCAAACTGCATTCACGTCGGTCAGCTTCAACAAGACCCTTTCTTTGTAATGTGGGATTGCTGATACTCACCAGATGACAAGCCACCACAAAATTTTCTCACTAGTTAAGCTTCTTAGACATAATTTGGTGGTGCCCACATCATCTTGACATGGTTAGCTTAATTACTCACCAACTTAATGAAGAAAATGTTGTCTAGGACTCTCAACCCGTCATACTTCTCATCCACTTCTTATATCTACTCAGCAGTTTCTAGGGCCTATGAACTTGACCCAACTGCTCAAATTTACTTTCTTTCATGTTGAAATATTATTCCACATCGCTTGACAACGAGTCCTAAATATTTTTATATTCATGTGGTCTCCCTCCACCTATCAACTTAAGCTTTTGAGTTGAGCTTTCTAATATAGTATTAGAGCCAGTTATCCCTTACATGAAGGTGCGTGGTAAACAATTCTATGTGAATGTGCGTAGGCAAAATTCCACGTGCATCACTTGACAACAGGTCCTAAATACTTGTGCTTGGTCTTCCTCCATATACTAGGATCATGAAGGGCTATGTGCAGTTCTACCAAAGCTCATTGGCACTCACTAATTGAAGCAACTGAATATTCTGATAGGTCAAATGAAGACAAGGTCCCTTCCTATAATTAGTTATTTATACACCATCTAAATTAATGCTGGAAATCCAATCCACTCAATATGACCCATCATATATGTGGCAATCTAACTCATGTCATTTTCAAGCCGAGTTAAAACTCACATTTCAAGCAGTCAAGCTTGGCGCTTCCGACTTGAAACTGATATAATACTGTCTTGCACAAGTTGAATATCAAGAGTTAGCACATAAAATTTGCAACTGTAATCAGCAACGTTGTTTGCATTCTCATTGCTAGTATATTCTGCTTAGTTCCCCCAACTCATTTTATCAATCCTAACAGAATTCAAGTTCTTGATGCTTCCAATTCGACGACATTTACTACAATTGAGAATTGACACTTCATGATTCCAAAGAAGCAAACACAACTTTAATCCACATTCTCTAATTGCACATAAAGAACCAACTCGGTTAAAGTAGCAAGCAAACCAATTTAAAGCTCATCAATATATGATCCGATTTTTACCTGGCAAACCAAAGCTGCCATCGACCTTGCTCGATCCAGCGGCGAAGAATATACGGCGCCAAACCGGACACCATGCGAATTCAGCAGCACGGCCAAGGCCCTGGCCTGCCGCTTCCCATTGGTCGTAAGCCCCGCCGCAGCACACCGCCCGCCGACCAAATCCGGCCTCAAGCCGGCCTCGCACTCGCCGTGGCTGATCAAGAACACCTCCGTCGCGGCCGCGCCCCGGTCCTCCTCCATCGTGCTCGAGGAGAAGCTCCGGGAGAACACCGGCGGGGGCGGCGGCGGCGGCGGCGGCGCGAGGACGTTGTAGGGGTCCCAGACCTTGATCGACGGCCCCATCCGCGGCGTCCCGAGGGTGGAGAGCTGCGGAGAGAGCGGCGACGCCGACGCGTAGCACGGCAACATCTCCGGCTCCTGCTCCAGCACCTTCTTGACCAGGTGGGTATTGCTCAATTCGTTCCTACTGAGCACCGCATTCCCGTCTTCCTCCTCGTCCTCTTCCTCCTCGTCGTCTTCCCCATCTTGGCTCTCCTCCTCGTCCCTCGCTTCCTGAACCGAGTGAGAGGATCCCATCGATCCCGCCGGCAGCAGCTACTCCGATTCCAACCCGAGCCGAAGCATCAACCGAAACGGATCGATCGCGCAGCAAGACGCGAAATTTACGACGCCCAGGTTACTGCCGGATCGAAAGATGAAGTGGGCAGGCTCGAGATAAATTTGCGGCGGACGGAATTCGGGTGCGCGGATGGATTGATGTTGCAGATGCGCGACGGGGAGAGAGAGAGAGTAAAGGAAGGAAAGAGATCTGAGGGAATCAGATAAGATCTGGTCAGAATACGGGCGCCAGCGAGATCGGCGGGTCGGGTTTTCCGGCGGGTCGGGAATCGAATCTCTCAGATTCAGATTCAGATTCAGATACAGAACCGAAGAGCTCGGTCTCAGACAAAGAAATCGAAGAGTTTCCCTACTTGTTCCTGAGTGAGATAACCCGGCACAGAGCATGTAAGCCTATAATTTGTGACGGGTCTCAATTCGGGTCATATTCGGGGTGAGTCTCGGTTCGGGTTTAGACGAACGTACTTCCATATGATAATGATCGGATATGGGTTTCATGAAAACACGATCCAATCCGACCTGTTGACATTCTTACATAATATGATGTTTGAGATGAGGTATGCTCGAGTGTATAATGAGACATTTGGGACATGAATGTGTCGTGGAAACTAGAATGATAATGTCACAACTATCACATAATTTTTTTTGGTCGGTTATCACATAATTTAATGATTGGGATGAAGTATGCTCATATGTACAATGAGTCATTTAAGACATGGATGTGTTATGGAAACTACAATGACAATGTGACAATTGTGTGTCTACATAGGTGTCTAGGCCATCGCCATTATTTCCAAGGACAATCATTATTTTTCTCGTACTATTTGTAATTGGTGATTGAAAATGGAAATATTATATATTGGAATAATTAAATATTAGATCATATCTTCATCTAATAACTCAAGCTTTTAAAACAGTTGGCAGTGATTCTATAAAATCTCACATAGTATCAGACTTAGAGGTTTTAGATTTCATTCTCCATTCACGCTTAATATCGGGCAAAAAGACGTGATTAAACGTGAGGGAGAGTGTTGTAATAATTAAATATTAAATCACGTATGTATCTAATAATTTAAGTTTTTAGAATAATTGGTAATTATTCTATAAAATTTCATACTATATATGATTAATCGGTATCTTGAAAGTTGTCACGAGACCTTTTTACTATAATTACTGTCACATGGTTATTATCACTACACCATCTTTATCTCTAATTTTTGTTTCTTTTCGTGAAAGGGCGGGAGCAATGACCGGCTTAACGACCTCCCCCGGACGTTATTATGTGTACGAACTGGTCCCCGCGTTTCCATCGGCGTGCAAGACAGATAACGTGAGACGATGCAACACATTTACCAGTGGGCACTACTGGTCGGTGGTGTCCCTTTCTCAAGTTACTATTTATAAAAATTGACATCGGTCAAAATATGAGCGTTTCTATGATTAATTAAGGACCCTATTCTTCTATATATATATGACCATCCGATCGTAAAATAAATCTCTATCCATCATGAGAAATTTTGAAAGTATTTATGTGGTACGATATTTGCATCCAAAGTACGAAAAAGAAAGTATGTTGAGATAAAATGCTTTCAAGATTATGGATCGACTCTCGAGATATCATGAAAAGCCCTTTATATTCAATGTAATTGAGAAACATAATTGGGGTATAGCTAGTTGATTTGAGCTTAATTACAATCTTACTTAGGGTTGCTTATATAATTGTCCAATAAAAACTCCTCATTGTTTTATCTGAAAATCATATGAACACTATATTCTTGTACTATTTCTCCATACACTTCAATAAGATAAGTTACCAATGATTATCGCTCGCTACCTTTGTCCATGCAATTTCATCAATTACACATTACATCACATGTCATTGAGGTTGAATATGAATGATATTCTCTCTATTCACTCACAAATGCAAATTGGCAACTTATCTCCAGCACATAATAAATTTTCTGTACTTTTCATTTATATAAATGCCATTCGTGATCAGGGTGAAAAAATAGAGTGGATAATTGATAAGTCAGATTGATAAGTTTGGCTTATCAGTTTATCTATTTGGTTTCGACATATTGAACTTTGAGAAAAAATTGCATAGATAGTCCTAAACAATTGGCCAAATGCGCAATGAAGTTTTAGATGCTTGAATTTGTGCAATTGGGTCATTAATGTTTTTGTTTGGCTGCAATTCAATCCTTCTTGCGAGCTTCCAAATAAATTTGCTGACACCGCAGACGATAATGCGGTGCGGTGTTTTTTAAATAACATATGTGAAGTCAGAAATTAATAAAAATCAAATAAAAAACCGGAAAAACCCTAGCCTAGGATTAGTTCATTTTTCTTCTTCTTCATATTATTTTTTAGAAAAATTATGGGCCTTTTTTATTATTCACTTTTATTAAAAAAAATTGACTATTCTGAGGTAACCCATGCCAGGGCCACAAATGCCATGTTGAATTCGAACGTGTAACGTCAGCAAATTTGTTTGAGCGGGCATTAGAAGGTTTAATATTGTTTTGAACTGAAGAGTGTTTCAGCTTTGATTGTCCAGATTTAAATGTTTAGGACTTTATTGCTCGTTAGGCCCAATATTTTTGGATCATTTGTACAATTTTCCTTAAGTTTTTTATATTATCACTGAACAATTCAACTTCTGTTTTATAAGTTTGTAAATCGTTGGAACCACTTCAAATCGATAACTTTAATAAAGAAATTTGTTCCTTTATGAACTAATAAACATTGCAGTTAGCCTAACAGAGTAAATTATATTTATTTAAATTATTGGTATTTATTCATCAAATCAGTCGTTGTTAATAAATTTTCTACATCGATATAGAATTATGGACAATTAATTTGACCTAATTGTGATTTTTCAATACACATACATATGATTTCTATTTCACAATGGAATGTGTATACAGTTAAAAGTAATCGATGAACTTCTCATCCGAGTGTTGGTTTGACGTTGACGGACAATTTCCTCCCTCTCTCCGCCGCCACGCCACGGCAGATCGACCGCTCGCCCTCGTCGGGCCGCTCAAATGAGCGTTCGACTACCTCCCCGAGCTCCTCCGCCCTTGACCTCTCGCATCACTCGGCGGCCATGTTAGAACATGGTCAAACAGTATACGCTGATGGGCCTACTATTTTGTTTATATTGGGCTGAACTTAAGGCCCATCCTCAACCCAACCCAAACCAATTCAATACTGAATAATGAATTTTATTATATTCTCGATAAGCATGGAATAGTGCAGATTATCAAAAGGCTTTTCAGCATGATTGATAATATTTTAATATTTATTGGGTATTTTATAACTTAACTAACTAAGTAAGCCGTTCCTTACTTACCGCACTAAGTGGCTTTTGACTTAAAACAATCAATTAAGTTGTCTGTAATTAAAGTTATCAAACACATTCGATAATATTAATTGCCAAGAACTTAATATTCGATCCTTAATATAGTTATCAAACACACCTTTAGTTTCATGAAATTGAATTTCAACTTAACAAGAGGAAAAAATTTATAGCCAGTATATACAATCTCTTTATATATATCCAGTTGAACCCTCATGCCATCCTGTTGATGGAGAGTATGAACCACACCCTTATATCTGACAGCAGCTAAACCTTTCGCTTACAAAGAATGTGGCAAACAACATGACCTTATCTAAGTACCCATCCTTCGAAAAAGTTCCTATCATCTACTGATTTCCTCTTGTTCATGTGAGACCCTATTTGAGACTCCCAATTTGACAAGTAATGTCGAGAAGGTCTATTCGCATGACCGCATGGATCCACATGGGTACTTTGCCACAGCACAAGCCCTCTTTCAACTTACGCACACATGCCTCATCTCAGACTTTCGTGCACTACCCAACCCTACCCAACAGTGTCTTTACATCATTGAATCTGACAGTGGGAACCTATTGTGGAAATCGATTATTGGGGGATTGAACGAAAACATGTGCGAACGTGTTGACTATGATGAAGGAATGATAAGTATCGACTGGGGATCGTGTTTCTTGCTGGTCTCCACATCTCCCATACATCAATCCATGGGTGGGAGGAGATTCCAACGCTGTCTCAACTCTAGTCTCTCGTTTTTTTCTTTTTTCTTTTTGGTTTTTATATACTTTATTAATGTCCAATTCATGTAGGTATTTTTAGCAGTTTCTTAGAGAAGCTGGATCCATACTAAGTGTATATGAAAAATCATATCATCTCACTTGATATACCAATAGTAATAGGTATGCTGTTTAATTAAAAATGCATATTTGCATATGTACAAGAAAAATAGGTCATTTGTACCATTTGATCTAATCATAGTCGATCTTTTGCTACATATTATATATATATATAATCTTTTCTTTTTCCCTTTTCGACTTGTTATTACAAATGAATTTTCAAGCTCAGAAAATTTAATTGAAATGTGTTCCCATACCGAAGGCATAGATGAATAACTAGGGTTAACGCAAAAAAAAAAAAAAAAAAACACACCAAATCAATACACCCATGACAATTTTATTTTAGATTAATTTTTTAACCACAAAAAACTCCAAATCAATATATTTGTAACAGATTTATCCAAAATTATTTTTTTACCACAAAAAATCCCAACATATACATTTGTGACAAATTTACCTTCTATTAGTGCCCGTTAGATTGAATAATACCACTAAAAAAGACAAAACTCATCACGAAGGATAAAACCCCAAACTAGTACATCCATCAACTATCACGTGTTATCCAATATAATAATTTGACAATAAAATTTTACAAAAACCAACAGAGGATAAATTGATTACTGATATACCAGATTTGGGTTTTTTTTTTTTTTTTTTTTTTCAGGATATTAACCCTAATAATTATAACGAAAGATTCAAGACACTTGTTAGAATATGTCTTTGAATTTACGCACGTAAAGAAAACTCAATCAAAGTAGGTCTTCTAATTTGAATAGGTTTTTTAGATCGAGTACTTTTCTAGTTTGAGTAAGTTTTCCAAAGGGTTTCTATTTTGAACACAAATAATATATATAGGAGATCGCATTTTACTCGATTATTACACACTAAAGAAAACACAGAGAGTGTTAGGTTTTTTTCTTCATGAGTTTTCTAAATGAGTTCTCAATGAGAGATAGTGAGAACACTTGTGTGTTTACTTTAGGTGTAACCTAGGGCTATGAAACACTTGAGGGATTGAGCGGTTGTGAACTCTATAGTTTTCAAACTTATAGTGGAATTCTTGGTGGCTGACTCTTCCCCGAGGTAGGTATCAATCCTCCAACTGCAACACTTAAATATATGGTGATCTCATTGTTCCTAGACGAATTCTTTAGTAATTTCTTCTTCTCACGTTAGACTTGTATTGCAAGATCAATTAATTTCCCTAGTTCTTTTCACAAAAATTGGCGTCAATGGTAAGGCTGGGGTTTTCTGATAACTATATGTAAATTCTTTCATTGCAATTATGTTTAGGGCGAAAATAGAAATTGAGAAGTTTAATGGAAGGAACCGAGCATTAAGATGAGTGTACTATTAACAACCCAAGATTTGGCCAAGTGTTGGATGCCAATGATATGTAGCCGCCAACAATGACAGAGACCAATAAGGATGAGTTAATAGAGAGACAATGAGTATAAACTCATTGAACCCATCAGATGAGGTGTTAATAGAAGTGACCGAGAAGGAGGACTCTGTAAGTTGTGGGTAAAACTTCAACTCCTTTACGTAATGAAGGGTTTAAATAATTGTCTATACATGTGAAAGAAGATATTTTGGTTTTGATTTGCTAAAGGTACTTCTATTAGAGTCCACTCAAATGAGTTTAACAAACTGATGATGGTTTTGAAGAATATTAATAAGGCTTGAATCGATAAAACATGGCATGATGTTGTTGACGTCTACCAGAATCATGGGAGCACTTTGTTGACTCACTATTATAGGGGCGTACTACGATTATCTCGAAAGAGGTAAAATTCACCTTGTTCTCTATGGAGTGTCGGGCAAAATTGCGACATGATGGTCTAGCTCAAGATGTAATTTAGAAACTAGTGATTTAAGATAGAGATGAACATCAGGGGTTTGGCAGCAAAGGTAATAGCAGGTCAAAATCATGTCATAGAAAATCCAACGGTCACATGAAGTGTTGTGAGTGTCACAAGAAGGAGAGCACATGAGGAAAGATAGTCCGAAGCAAAAAAATAGAGAGGGTAGGCAGAATGCCACAAGTAGTGTGTATCTTTGATATGCTCTTCCTCAATAACAAAACATTTTTGGACAAAACGAAGATAGATCTGAGATTTTTATATGTCTCTATTGTTGTTTTCACCCCCTTTTCGATTCATTTTTAGGTACAAATGCATTTTCAAGCTTGAGAACGTATAATTGAAATGCATCACCATACCAAAGGCACAAGTTAATAACTACAATGAAAAGATTAAAGCCCTTTGAATCAAACAAGCCAGCAACTGACATGGATCGTTCAATCTACTCACAACGAATGCGTTATTCGTGCCTCAAGCATGTGCCGTGACTGATAATCGAGGCCCATGCGTATCCACATATAACAAATTAGTATATTTTGCATGCGTGTATAACAATAAGCGTACTTTGCAAGAGTGTCCTTAAGACAACTTTTTGAGCATATTAAGTGATGAATGCTTTTAATTTTTAAAACACTAACTACGCATAATACGAAAAAGCAAGGCATTTGAAATTATAGATTCGCCTTTTTCGGTTGCACGAGTGAATTGAGTAATGGAAAAAAATGTTGCTCCGCTAATAGCGCATGCATAGGCTCCCTTAGTCCATTTATCTTCGTTAAAGAATTTCTAGGGCACTGCTTTTTTAGTGCTTTTTAATTACTAATCAGGAGGGATTATTTTTAAAAATTCAGACAGCAAAGCCTGGTAAAGGCTGGGTTCGTGGAGCTTGTCTGACGGTTGTCTCCGCTGTCTCAATAAGATGACAACCCTTGTATCCCGCTGGATCAGCCAATAGAGTCACGAATCCAAAAGTTAAAATATGCACCTTGTCATGGATCGCGATTTATTGGATACTTTTTAATTAGGAAAAGCTAATTAGGGTTTGACACTGGCCTAGATCCTCACGCCCAGCTATTGCATTAGTATTGGGATCCACCGGGAGCCCCATACACGTATTATCATGCACTACATATAGAAAAGCATTATTATTATATTTGGAATAATATATTAATCAAGTCATAGATAGGTTATGCACCCTTCCACCTAGGTAAGTTAAGAGAAATTAATCTCTACTTAAAAGCACAAGACACATACACAGACATGAAGGCAGGAAATTGCCGGTTATAAAATAAAGAGATAGAGATAATTAGGATATATTTAATGCATCCAATTAGGTTACAATGGCCACCCTAGTTGAGCACGGTTCCATGGTCGCGTCCCTTTGCTTTGCCTCCCCTATGAGGCGAGGGGGTGCGACACAAAGGTTACAACCTCCACCCTTGTTTAATCTCTAGCGAAGGATGGCAATCCTTGTTAACGACCCTCCACCGACCCTTTATAAGAGAGGGAAGTGGGGTTAGTGATGGTTGACACCACTGTCTAGAGTCTAGATCTTGGTATGGATCACGGCCACATATCAAAAACTATAGTCCGATCTTGACCTGGCTACCATGGCTAAGTGAGGGTTTTCACCTTCCCCCACCCCAAACCAGATGAGGTAGGGCCTTGTGACCTTGATGTGCTTTTGTTGTATTCATCTCCATCTTTGTTTAGTCAACGTGGACATAGGTGTTCGCACAAGTGTATCTATATATATTTGGTTCTCACGAACCAATATGAATAAAAATGACCATAATTAGGAAATTCATTTGACCCAAAAAAAAAAAAAAATTCATGTACTGATTAGTAGAACATTTAAGAAAAGCTTAACAATCAATGGTGCATGCCTTTTTCCCCAATGATATAAACTATTGAGATTAAGCCAACGAAAGAAACTAGATTCAAGTAGAATTTCTAAATTCAAATATAGTTTGTGAATTGGGCTTGAAAAAGTAAGAAATTATTGAAATACTTTTCACATAAGATTCATATTCCTGGCTTGAGTCGGCTGAAGGTGTTTCCTGTTTTGGATGTTGATATATATCTTGAGGCAGCAAGTACTAGGGTGGTAATAGACACAGATAGTGATTGTAATTATGTAAAGCCTATAGAGTCAACAATTGCTACAGTTGTTGAGTTTGACAACATGCTTGTTGGATTTCCTAATAGATATGGATAAAACGGTGGTTGTACTTTATTTGTAGTAAATGAGGTTTTGTCCAAGAATTTTTGTAGAGCAGGTAAAGGTGTAGGTAGAGTTGACATTTTAATGAGCTTCGCGATTATTAAAGTTCAAGTGTGACTTAGACTTGAAAAATATCTATGATGGTTGAAAAGCCCCATCAACCGACGCGATTGTGCCTTGACTCAAAGTTATGCCAAGGTGGATCTTGTTGAGATGAGTCTTGAGTTTGAACCCATGAAAGAAGTCCGATCCAAGTAGAAATTCCAAATCTGATGGGAAATGATGGTTTGATGTTTGGACAAGTAGGACTTTATTTAAATCTTTTCATGTTGGAGTTGGATTTCTAATTTTGAGTCGGCTAAGAGAGACATCTTATTTTGGACATATATATATGCATGAATACATATAGCTATTATTGAAGGGGAAAAGATAAAAAATTTCTTTTCCTTATATCCTTACTCGATGAGAGAATTTATTTTTGGTCTGTCTTCCTTTTCTCACTCTCTCTCTCTCTAGCTCTTTAAAGAACGTGGGAGTCAAATCCTACACCGAACCTAAATATCCCCACCCCACCTAATTTCCTTACTACTAAGTCACATGCCCAGTGGGTTACTTGATGATAGATTTAAGAGGTGGATTTTGTTGGTTTTCGCCCATTAGTAAGCAGAGGAGCTTTTGGTGGTAATGACAATCACCAATTGACGTGAAAAGTAGGCAATTGAATAGTAATAAAAACAAGACAAGCAAATAAATTAAATAACATAATTATATGGTTCAATCGTTATGACTTATCCCATGGGGAGAGTAGGACAAGCTTCAACTATAGATATCAAGCGATGGAACTAAAATTATAAATACATTTGAGTTATTCAAATACTTTAAGTATTTCCCAACTTCAATTATGCATAAAAACTTATACAATAATTAACCTTCACAGTTTCTCACGAAATTAATTCTCAATCTCACAAAAGAATAAATGAATCTTATCAAAAGATTCCGTTGCAGCTCCAAAACACTTGATTTTCACTAAATGTAATTCACGGACACATTAGAAGCTCCTTTGCAAGCTAATCGGGCAAACACCAACAAAATCCGCCTCTTGAACTAGGAACTGCTGGCCCAATTACCTTTAAAGAGTATTACGCATATTCCAAGGGAGTCCAACCAAGTAGCCGATTGGATTGCGAAAGCACACTGCACAATCCGCACAAAAACTCTTCCTCTAGGGTGGAAATCTTCGCCTCCCCAACCTCTGTGGGACATTTTATGTTCAGAATCTTCTCTTAGTGTCGCTTGTAGTACTTCTACTGATGAATGAATGGATGAAATGCTTCTTCGACCAAAAAAAAAACTAACTAGGAAATCCCTTTTAACCGACTATAACTACGAATCGAACTTCTACATGAGAAGTATTCCAACAATTTCTTGTTTGTTCATACGTTAAGCCATGGGTCTTCTTCGTGATTGAAATTTTAACTTAGATTGCGTTTTCTTCGCGGACTCAAATTTGATAGAGACGAGTGATTTAGACTCCAATAACCTGTATTTAATTCTCACGGCCGAGGGTCGATTATCTAAAAGCAAAGTAGCAATCTCGAATGAGATTTGGTCAAAATGAATCTAAATCCAAATTAGGGTCTTTGACTAGAGAAATCCATTCACGAGATCAGCTCTAATTCTTAATTCCCGAGCTGTACGATCGAGCTCAACCGTACGGATCTCCAGGCTGTCTAAGTACATTTGGGTGGGATTAAACATGATGCAGATCTAGATTGCACAAGCAAGTTTTTAATGACCCCTCTTGTTTATCTTTTCTTAGTCTTAACTCTTATAAAACGCCTGACCTTTTTGTTTATTTTTTCTTTAATTCATGGATACGCACGTGAAGACTCATTTTCGCGAGAAGCTAATGAAATACTGTACAAGTTGCATATTTTTTATCCTAAAAAAAGACATTTTTTCCTTATGAGAAAATCACCCAATTAGTCCTAAAATCTATTATAAGGATATCAATCTAGTCCTAATTTTTTTTTTTAATTTTGTCAATTTAATCTTAAATCTTTTGATGATTTGCCAATGATTCCTTATTATCTAATGTGGCGATCTAGTTATCATTGGTTCTCTTATGGTTGTTACTATGGAAAACCACCAATTAAGCTATGATTTAAGTGAAAATTTTGTTTTCTTTATAGAGGAGAATGAATGAACCCAATAAATCACCAACTATATATATATGACCCGGGAACCCCCGTACAGCCGGTAGCCGGCGAGGTAAACCTGGGATGACGCTAGCGGAGGACCCACCACCCCGAAGTCACACTTAAGACACCAAGCGCTTTCACTAGATTTCGAACCCCTCACCTTTGGGGAAGGATCAGTGGAGCCCTTATCCAACGGAGCCACCACGGCCGGTGGTTATATATTTGATATAGAGTTGGTGGGAGAAGAATAATGCGAGTACCATAATTTTTGTACAGCGCTCACTTAAGTAATATAAAATTTTTTTCACTTACTTAAGTGTCATTTCAAAGTAAAATCAATTATTTGAGTGTCATTTCTAGCAAATCATCCCAAGTGGATTTTTCATTAATTTCCCATTCGACGTAGATTTTTTATTTTTTTGAATTTTTTGAATATTTGAATATTTGATTTATTTTGTTAAATTTTGTTTTTGTTTTCCCTTATTATTCTTGGCCGGCAAGGGGCCAGCGAGGGTCACCTTTGCTTGCCCCGAGAAAAGGAAAAAAACAAAATAAAAGATTCTAAAATAATAATTGCAAAATAAAAATTATTTAAAAATTTTAAAAATTTATCCATGTTAGCACGAACGAAACCATGTAGAATGACAGGCAAGGCAAATCACCAATGACATTTAAGTGATTGATTTTTTAAAATTTATGACATTCAAGTGAGCAAAAAAAAGATAATATTTAAATAAGCACTGTACAAAAATTATAGCATTTACACTATTCTTACCCTTCTTATCCCTAAAGTTGGCATGTCTTAGGCCTCTTCTGCACAATTTTCTCATTTTACTTTTGAAAAAAATAAAATAAAATTTGGAGTTGACTTTTTTATCGAGAAATTTAAACCTCAGCGAACAGTTTGGACAAAACAACTTTTTCCACGTTTAGCGTGCATCTTGGCTTTAATGCTGAAAGGACAGATGCCAAATACTTTGTTAATAAATTCTTTTGTTTTGACCTTTTTGTGGAAACTCCACCGGAAGAGGTTTATGAAGAGCCTTCGCGAGTCCCATGCACCAACTAAGTTTGGCCTTTGGTGGTGCAGACAGACACAATGCTGGTGGATTTCTGGATCATTCGAAAAGCGGAAATTCAACGAGCGAGACCGGGACAAGATGCGCAATGCGTGAGACAATGCCCGCAACTTTCGATCGCAGAAGAGTTACGGACCCCACAGTGCAAGTTCGAAAAGCTTGCACGTAATCTTTTTGGGCCTCAAAATCCATCGTTTAATTGTGTTTCGGGGTAATTTTTTCTGTATTTATGTCTATTTTTCTCATTATATAAGATATTTGTCTATTTTCTTGAAATACTTTACTATGATTAGAGTTGATTTTCGAGCATTCCCATGTCACCTAGGGTTTGCTATCTATGTATTTATTCTTGTTGATGTTTTCAGAGAACTTTGATCATTATTTTCATTCATACTCGGAAGAAAGTTTTCTCTAAACTTTTGCTTTTGAGCGTCTTGAGTGCAATTTAACAGTGTTTATCACACTTTCAAAGATGGTAAGATTACTAGAGAGTATAGTTATGTCTAGTGAGATTATTGCCGATTATTCTAAAAATTTAAATTGTTGGATGAATGCATGGTTTAATGCGGAAATATGTAGTTGGCAAGCAAATATGTTGCTATAATACCATGTGAAATATTGTAAGACCATTGACCACTATTATAAAAGTTATGAAGATCATGGGACACAAGCTTTATTGACGGCTTTTCATTGTCACGGTACATTTCAATCAATATATGTTCATAGAGCGACTCGATTATGGGGAGAAACTCGGACTAGGGCTAATGAAGTCGCACCGTGGTTGAGTAATGCCCTAAGTCAAGCATTTGAAAAATCCCAGTTTGATGGTTCAAAAAACAATCGTCGTTTCCATCAATCTTAGAGGAATTCGATTCGGATTGGTATAGACCAGCTTGTGATAGGAGAAAGTTTTCATGGTGTCTACACGAAATTCGGAGTCCGTGATTACTATTTGAGGTCAAGATAATTACGATGGACGCGATGGTTAGTGAGGTAGGGAACATCACGGAAATCAGAATTGCACACGGGGGTTGAGGATTCGATGCGTTCAAGGTAGAAATTGCTTATTTTCATGCTTCATTTTTTTCTGCAGAGGAGCCCTTGAAGAGATCAATCATATATTTATATATATATATATATATATATATATATATATATATATATATATATATATATATATATATATATTTTTTGAATTATAAAGGACATCCTAGATCATTGAAAAGTGAAAGCTAGCATAGCGTAATAATTGAAAGATAGAGAGCATTAATGCTAGTGGGAAAGATTGAAAGGAGGACCGACATGGAGTATATCATTTTTTATTTTTTTTTGGTCGGATGGAGTATATCATTTAAGGAGTGGTTTTTGTGCTGACAGACCATGACGCCCATTATCAAATTCAAAACTATGCACACCCACAAAAAGAAACTTTTCTGAAATTATGAATTCTTTTGTTAAGTAAAAAATAAATTATATAAAAAAATAGCTTGAATCACTTACAAAAATGAATAAATAAAATATATTTTCATTGTTTATGAAAAAATTTAAATGTAAATTGTTGATAATAATGAAAATATTTTTGATTGGCTAATTATTTCATATTATGCAAATGATCTTGTTTTGGAAATTTTTTTCAAATAATTTAATTTTTATAAAATAAATGGACCCCACAAAGTTAATCAACGATGATTTCAGGAGAGTTCCATAATTGTAAAGATGAAATGACAAGCCGCAACAAAATTACGCCTCATGTCCAATCATCGGAAAATATAGGCCGGCGAGTTAGAAATCTATCTAAAATGATTATAAAATACCTAATATTGTTTACTTTTTAGAAAAGACATCTTTCTATTACAACAACAACGACAAAGAAAATTACGTGTTTGTCACACAAAACCATTGAAATTAATATTTTTTTATTTTATAATTCTCTATCATGACTCACAAAGTAAATTTACTTACTAATCAATATGATGCCCATTAAAAATGTCTCCTAATTAGCCATACATTTGACCCCTCAACGTACTTGTTCTAAATTCGTCATTATAAATAAAGATCGGTAAATTCATATAGCCATTGATAATGAATACATTTAAATAAAGTGAAAAATAAAAAATTATAAATTATCTAAAAAGGGTTCATCGTTTCATAAAAGTATTGGTTACCAACAAGAGATTGGAAAAATGATTTCACAATAACATTTTCTACCAACGGTTCTCTCTCTTTTTTTTTTTTTTTTTTTTTTTTTACACTTATCAACTCTTTTAAAAATATATCTACACCAAAAGAAAATATGATTCCTTTATATGTATAAATATATAATATATTCAAGGGTTAGTCCCACATAAAGTAATTTTCTAAGAGGCGGTGATCACGATCGACGATGAAAGGGACTTTTTTCTCTATGCTACTTCCTAGGGCGTCGTAGTCTTTCTAAAAGCATTTGTTCTTCTTCCAAGCTTTATGTTCTTAAGATAGATTAATGTAATCCCACCACCAACGTATGGTCGGTTCCTCCAATCTCTTTTGTCTCGGATTCACAATCATCGCGATGATCATCCAACCCTTCTTTTGACAACCTTTTGACGACCCCTAATTCATACTGAGTTGTCAATTTTTGGGTTACAAAATCGCATTCTATCGAATCAAATCTCATGAGTTGATCACGCATGCTAAAGAATGCGATAATATCATATCGTTCATGGACCACTCTCAAATCTGTTAATGACAAATTTTGTAGACGTGTAAGATCGCGCGAGCTTGATTCGAAAATCGCCAGTTGAGTTGCTTGTTTGTTGTGAGGATTCTATCCCACTCGAGTGCTTGACTTAGAGAGGTTTTCATTTTTCAAACAATTTTTGTCGCATGTTTTTCTGTTATTTTGCGTTGAGAATCTACCTTTTTAACTACCTAAAACTTTTCATGTATCATTTTAGTAATAATTCCATTTCCTTTGACCAAAAAACAAAAGCTACCTAAGACTCAAAATTAATTATTGTGTGCGAGTGTATTGATAAACGTTGCCTAATCCTACTCCATTTTGTTTAAACTAAAATTGCAACATAGACACATTTAGGAAAGAATAATTTGATTTTGATTTTGATTCAAACCAGATTCAATACCCCCGAAATAAGAAGATAAAATATAATTCTGAAATTGAGAAAAGAAGCAAGATTGGAATGTTTCATTGCCCATACCATTTGTTTTCTTTTCTCTTATAGCAATGTTGCTCTTTCGGATTGCAACTTCTTCTTACATGGAAGATTAAATCCGCTTTTATAATTCATTACAAGTTAGGTCATTTATGAAAATGCTACTACAAAATGATTTTGTTGCAAATTCTTCTTACATGGAAGATTAAATCCACTTTTATAATTCATTACGGGTTAGGTCATTTATGAAAAGGCTACTACAAAATGATTTTGTTGCAACTTCTTTCCATTAAATCCGCTTTTATAATTCATTACGAGTTAGGTCATTTATGAAAAGGCTACTACAAAATGATTTTGTAGGGTAATCCTAGAATCGCTCAATGCCATTTTGGCACTTTCATTAAAACATGGACCTTCATTTGAGTAAATGCGATTCTTGGCAACTAATTTGACCATATTCAATGTACAAAATCCTAATTATTCTATCTATTCTCATTGCATACTGATCAAGTCGTGCAACAAGAGATTCAACAAAACTATTTTATGTACAGATCACATCTATTGGGGTTTATATAGAAAATTACATTTTGCAATCCTAAAATTCTTTTCAAATGTAGAGAGAGAGAGAGAGAGTGGCATGTATGTGTGTGTGGTTTTTTTTTTAGGTAAACAATTGACTAATTATCAAAATAAGTAATATATGGATTTAAAAAGAAAGAAAACATTTTCCATTGGTGCATGAAAATGCGTGTCCAATACTTATGCTGGAAACGTTTCGCTTCGCCTCTGATAAATACCCATCTCCGTCTCTCTCTCTCTCTCTCTGTCCCTCTCTCCCTCCCGCTGTCCGCTTCTCCCTTCAAGATTTCTCTGAATCTCAACCGTGTCCCGTTCTATATCCTCCTTCCCAGATTCGCCATTCTCGCCTCCCCGACGATGCTCCGATCTCTTGCCAGGTCTGCCTCTCTCTCTCTAGCTTCGTCTTGCCATCTCTTTTCATGGAACATCTGGTGCAGACCACCAGCTCACCACTGAACTTCTTATGAGCTCATTTGACCCTTTAGTTCTCTCTCTCTCTCTTCTTCTGTCCATGACGGCAGGGAGTTCCGGGTCGTGGCCCCCGTCGCGTTCCGGAGGCGCCTGGCGTCCTACTCCACCGGAGATGGCGGAGTTGCCGGTGGCGCGGCCGACGGCAAGAGGTACGATGCACAAAGCTCCCTTCATCTTGTTCTGTGTGCTCGCTAGCGATCTGTTGAGTGGTGAGATGAAGTTGATTGTGTAGCGAAAATGCCTTGATGCGACGCATCTTCTGTTTTTCGTTCTTGGAAGAACTCGAAGGTTTCTTCTTCTCTTGTTCTCTCTCTCTCTCTCTCTCTCTCTCCTCCTGTTTAATTTTGACTTTGGAAATTTAACTTCGGGTTTTCCCACGCTGTTTTTGCAAAGCCGTTGACTAATTTTTCTCTTCTTCCCTGTGCTGAAACATCATATATTGGAAACCTAAAACCTGTTCCTTGGTTCCTTTTTTTTTCCCCGGGTCCTCTTCATGAATTTCTGCTAAGGTTTATGCAAATTTTTACATTAAAGAGCAGGCTTCGATTCTTTAAGGTAATATTAATTGATGATTCATCCATCGATTAGTTCAATACAACAGATATGCATCACTGTTATGCTATGTCTTGAACTTTGGATCATGAAGAATTGAGACCAATCAAGAAAATTCACGACACTTTTCAAATTCAGTTTGTCCCTTTTTTTTCCCCTCAGCCTTTGTGAGATTTCTTTTACCACTTTTGCTAGTCAAGTTACTTAAATCAGATATTGTCCTTTTACCCATTCCCTCAAGTGGCTCACATCAAGTCATTGATTTCGTCACCTTCAAATTTTGGCTAACAAGGAAAGAAAAATCATGACATTAGCAAATTTCCACCTTATATGCATATTCGCATTAATTTTATTGCCTCTTTTTTTCTCGGCCTTGCCAGATTTCTTTTACAACTTTTGTTAGTCGATTTGGCATGAATTTACCATATATGGAAAAACCACCAAGAATTCGAGCAATTTATTGTATACGTGAAGCACATGAGGGCACATAATATAGAATGCGTGGGACTTTTTTTATTGATAATTTAAAATTGTGCTAAGATTCTCATCTTACACAAAACTCGCAGGTTATCATGCCGCATATTCAGCATCTCCATTATTATTATTATTGCGTTTATATTCCAACACGTGTTTGTCTCCTCTTGTATGCCAACGAAGAGCTTACATGCCTATGTTATCCGTTAATTGTTTCATTAGTTTCATACTTAACAGAGAACTGTCGACTTTTTCCACATATTAAAGTCAATTTCTTTTTCCTAATTTAATTTAGCATTTTTATTGTATATTCGTACCGAAACTTACTTCCTGAACATGAGGATTGTAGTGATGGTAGGGGGATGTTGGAAATCGGACACTTCCTCGGCCCAGCATGTTGAGACCAGAGCGTGACTAGAGAGCGAGTTCTTAAAAACTCCCATTTTTTCGTTGGGGTTCTTAGGAGCTTCCTGTTCATCCGCCACGTTGATTTTTCCTTCTTCTATGAAATCTTGGATTTTTTGCTTCAAAGTCTAGCTTGCATCCGTCGCATGACCCGGTCCCCCCTCATTGGGACCTAACAAAATTCTGCCAATTCCTTCCAGCCTTACTCAAATAGGGGGTGGGGGTGGAGTGCGGGGGAGCGATTAGTACATGCTGACGTCCGAAAGTGCTTCGCTTTCTATGGAGATAAGAACAAGTAGATCATAAGTTAGTATTGGATTTACTGGCAGAACAGATCGATGATCCTATCTTCTTGGATCCAATTAAAAAATTCCTAATGAACCCTGGTGAATCAGCTGACAGAATAATCTTTCCACACAATGGGATTGGTCTCCCCCCTTTTGTTGGCCAAAAGTAATTACGTTTAATAGAAAATGCTGCGTTGCTTAGGCTTTGATCGAATCTCCAAATTTGAAAATGGGTCATTTCATTGATAAGGAATATTCTTACCTTACGACTTAATGTCATCTCTTTTCCTTTTTATGATCACGTCTTAAAGCCAATCCTCTTAACCTACCAATTTTTTTTGAAGAGCTATTTGCCCTAATCTACACTTGATTGGACGTTCATATTGTTGGTCACATCAATTTGATATAACATCTTTTTCCCTCTCTTATCTTCCTTTAGGCTTCTGGTCAAAAGCCATCGACTGGTTTTGCTTTTCCATCACATGAATTTTCTCATAGCCAATGATTGATGAATCCCCTCACTGATTGATTTGCCCATGATTGATTCGATCACCAGGCTTGTGGGCAAAGTGGCCCTTATAACTGGAGGAGCCAGTGGGCTTGGTAAGGCCACGGCCCATGAATTCATCCAAAATGGAGCCCAAGTCATCATTGCAGACATCGACTCAGAGCTCGGTCCTCAAACGGCCCATGTCTTAGGCCCCTCGGCCCACTACGTGCGCTGCGACGTGACGGACGAGTCCCAGGTGGCTGATGCAGTGGACGCTGCGGTGGCCCGCCATGGGAGGTTGAACATCATGTACAACAATGCCGGCGTGACGGGCCCAGCATATCCCCCGAGCATCGCCGACCTCGAACTAGACAAGTTCGACGAGGTCATGAGGATCAACCTCCGTGGTGCGGTCGCTGGGATTAAGCATGCAGCACGGGTCATGATACCGGCAGGCTCGGGGTCCATCCTGTGCACGTCCAGCATCAGCGGGATCATGGCTGGGCTAGGGCCTCATCCCTACACGGTGTCCAAATTCGCGATCCCGGGGCTCGTGAAGTCGGCCGCCACCGAGCTGTGCCGCCACGGGATCAGGATCAACTGCATCTCGCCCGCCCCAATCCCGACCCCAATGTCGGTGGGCCAAATAGCACAGTTTTACCCTGGCTTGACGCAAGAGCAGGTGGCCGGGATCATAAACGGGCTTGGGGAGCTTAAAGGGGCCCATTGCGAGGATGCCGACGTGGCCAAGGCCGCCTTGTACCTGGCGTCGGACGAGGCCAAGTATGTGACGGGCCATAACCTGGTGGTGGATGGAGGGTTCACTTGCTACAAAAACTTGAGCTTCCCTTCACCGGATCAAGTTGTGTAATGCTGGCATTGCATTAACAGGTTCGTGTAGTCCCTTTGTTTTTCCTATTCGTCCCCCCTCTCCTTCACGTGTCTTTTCATTATTATTATTATTGTTTAGTGTAATTAGTGAAAGATGAATGAGTGATTTCAGTGGTTGACCTATTCTTTTGAGAGTATAATTTAGGCCGTCAACGAACATAAAACCAGGTCGGGTCCATTCGTGGGCTACTGCTATGATGATAGAGCAGGGAGACGAGGAGTTCTTTAGATAATCATTCTCGTGCTAAATGGCGATCTGCATCTGTAAAAATGGCTACTTGCATCTGCGTATGCATGTGTATCTTGGGTCGATCAGTAATTATTCACACGTTTCATCGAATTTGGGTCCAAATGACGCGTCGAACTGGCTGAACTTTGGAGAGGAATGCAAAAGAGCAAGAGTGATTCCGACGCCTTTCGAGAGTGCTTATTGAATAATCAAATAATCAAATAAGAAGAGTGCCATTCGAAGCCGGACGACGGGGACATCTGGGGCATCGTGTGCTGCTCCTGAGCGGGACTCCGCTGGAGCTCGTCGGATGTACCCGAGATGGAACCGAAAGCCCGTCGACCCAACCTTGCTCATCACGACTTCTTGCCCATCGCTCCCTTGTAAGTCTCGTTCGTATACCCTGCAAAAACCAAACTCGGTTACCTAGGCAGAGGTCGTTCATGCACGGAGCAAGCCTTGCCCTTGTGCTTTCGCATCCTTCAACGACACAGGAAGGCAATTCAAGTTTCAAGAAAGACCCTAGGGTTTCGACCCTTGTGAACTCATCGACTGTGAAGTCAAATTTTGATCAAATCGGGGTGTGGGGAGCGTTCTTTCGGGGGACAGACAGATGGGTTTTGTCTCTTTACACACCTCCATAAACGACGAGCTCGGACAACGGGCCCCAATAATACAACTTCAGAGTGTCGCTAGGATGAGCACATAGTAATGACACAATGTCGCGAATGCTCAAAGCTTTTGCTCTTCCTATATAAGAAAGCTAGAAGCAAAGAGAGGCAAGCGACCAACCACCATAAATCGTGCCAGAATTAGAAGGGAGGCATCCTCGAGGGGTCACCTGGTAATACAGGCGGTGTTTTTTCGTGTGTATTCATATTTATTTATATGGTTTACGCCGTTATATCAGCGTCTGTGTTCCCAGGTCGCCCCTTTAGAATGATCACATTTCTTCCCTTTTGCATAAGAATGGCTCTGTCAAGTCAGTCCAATAGGCCAATCATAGCTCGTTGAGAGCAACGTGCTCCGACCACTTCTCCGTATTGATGAGATCGGATCACTCACCTTCAGGGTTCAATGTTGCAGTTGAGACACTCTAATAATCTATTTGTCTTAGCGATCATATTCATATTTTCTTCGTTGCATATTTCGAGAATCTTGTGCCCTTTCTTCATCCCTATGATGCCTTCTTACGTTTATTGAAACGAGTATACTATAATTAAAAGCGATAGATTTGAGTTTGCCAAAGTCAAACAGGAAGGAAAAAACTTTAGGAAGTCATCGAAATTGCACAACGGAATATGGCCCCTCCATTCTGCAAGCATACATGTTTCTGTTGTCCCATTTGTGTCCAAGATGCCGACAGACTTGGCTCCATACTTGGTACCACACATATGACATTGATTGAACGGTTTTGTTTGTCCAACCTCGAGGCAATTCTTGTAGGCCTTAATTTGAGAAAATTATCCAAAAAGTCATAAATCTATTATATTTGAGGTAATTCAATTCTAATTCTTTTGATTGTGCCAATTGAGTTTTAAACATTTTCACGTTTTGCCAATTGAGTTCATTCGGTCAATTTTAACAAGAAAATACCGACATAACAATCTAGTCATCATCGATCGTCCTATGTGGCATATTGCCACTGACGTGAACAACTTTTTAAAATTATTTATTTATTTTTCTTTTTTTCCTTTTTGCCCATGGCCAATGAGGGCGATCCTCGCTAGATTGAACAAGGTTGACCTTGCCAAGCCTTCAAGGGATGGCCTCGCTAGTGGCCAACGGAAAGCGGTCCTCGCCTATGGCCAATGAGGGCTGCCTTGCCCAAGCAAGGCAAGGGTCACCCTCGCTGGGTCTCACCTAGTGCCAAGTGAGGGCCGAGCGAGGGTCATCAATCTTTGCTTGTGGCCGGCGATCCTTGTCAGTACTTGATTTTTTTTTTTTTTTTTTTTTAAGTAAAGTAATGAAAAGAAAAGAAAAGAAAAGAAAAACCCAAAAATTATAAAAATCAAAATATTATTTAAAAAATCCCTATAAACGCCGGCCGTGTCAAATTGGACGGTCCATGTAAGCACTTTCGGCCAAAATTGGCTAAATAGACTTAATTGGCAAAATATGAAAAATGGTTAAGGCTTAATTGGCACAATTGAAAGATTTATAATTGAATTGGTCAAACTACAATAGGCTTAGAACTTTTTGAATAATTATTCCCCTTTAATTTGCTTAGTTTATAGCAGTTTGTGATCCACGGTTTTTTCAGGATTTCCCTATTATCTTTGTTTTATAGTTTTTATTTTTTTATTTTTTTCTGCTTCTCCAGGGTTTGAACCTCAAACTTGGGCATCCCCTCCCACCCCACCCCATCCCATCCCATCCCATCCCACATCATCCCAGCCCAGCCTACCCCATTCTCCCAACCACCGGGCTAGATGCCTCATTGACATCTTTGTTATTATTATAAGTGCATCATGAGTATGTACTCTACTGCCGTGAGGGATGATCAAGTGATGAGCGACTTAGTTTGCAAGTCGAACTTTGAAAGTCACAAGTTCGATTCTCTTGTCTATCCTCAGTTTCAAAAAACCTTAGGTTAGTTTATATAAGAAGGGCGTGGTTAAGGTGTACGTCTATATTGGGCTCTCCACTTGCATCATAAGGGCATGGGTGGCAGACTCTCCCAATGGATAGCAGTGCCCGGGTAGAATTACAAATTTAAACCAAATATTCTCCTATGGATGATCTATAGTTCATCAACACTAGATAGCCTTTCAGGAAAAGAAAAACTCACAGGTTTATATTAACACGATGTTTAACTTGTTGCTAAATAATGAAAGTGAGAAAATTGTCCAAAAAGTTATGAACCTATTGTACGGCAATTCATTCAGTCATAATCTTTTCAATTTTGCCAATTCGGTCCTGAACATTTTAACAACTTACCAAATTAGTCATAAACTTTTTAATTGTACCAATTTAGTTCTAAATCTTCTAACAAATTGTCAAACTAGTACTAAATATTTTAACAAATTGCCAATTTAGTTATTTCAGCTAATTTTAACCGAATATTGATCATGTGGCTGTCTAGTCAACGCTAACTGTCCTACATGTGATAATCAGCATCTTGATATGGACAAATTTTTTATTTTTAAATTTTTTTCTAATTTATTATTATTTATTTATTTTCTTTTTTTTTTTCATCTAAAAAAAAAAAACACCACGGGGGGCCACCAACCATTGACCCAGGGCTGGCGACCTCCACCAGCCACTAAGTAAGGGCTAGCGACCTCTGCTGGCCATTGAGCAAAGGCCAGTGACCCTCACCAACCGTTGGGGGAGGGCTGCAATGCCCTCATTGTGGTCCACGATGGCCTAGCGAGGTGAGGACGTTGCTACCTCGCCCAGGCCTTTATTAGCCACAACGAGGGCCACAACCGTAACTCGTGGGGCTTCACGGCCCTCACCTAGTGGCACATTGGGTCGCCAGTTCTTAGCTAGTGGCCAGCCCCCCCCGACCCTGTGTTTTTTGGTAAAAAGATAAAATAAAAGAAAAATAAAAACATTTAGAATTTTTTAAAAAGATTAAAAATTTGTCCATGTTAGCGGCGAGCACGCCATGTAAGAAGATTAGTGTTGATTAGATCGTCACATCACAAATATCCGACCAAAATTAGTCGGAAGGACTAAATTAACAATTCGTTTATGACTAATTTGACAAATTGTTAAAATGTTTAGGACTGAATTTGCAAGTTGTGAAAAAGTTTAAAATTAAATTGGCAAAATTGGAAGATGATAGGATTGAATTGGCCGCCCTATAATAGGTTTAGGACTTTTTGGACAATTTTCCTCAGAAAAAAGACCACTTCTTCTCTGTCTTCTTTTTTGCTGTGGTCCGCAGATATTAACTTTTACATCAAGTACTAAACTTAATGGATCACTTTATGATGACCCGATCCTATGCAATTACCGTCGTTGTTTTAACATAAATAGTGACATATTCAAGAATAAAGTAAGACTTAAGTTTCTTTCTCTTACTTTCTCTGTTTACTTAACCTAATCTAGTGATACTCCATCGTCTCTCCTCTTCTGGGGAGTTCCCAAAGATCTATCCCGCACACAATTTCGGTCCCCCACATACTCATGCCAATCTATGGTCCAAAGCAAATGTGGCATAGCCCATCAAAGGGTATTCGATCCCTCGATTCAAATTTTGGGGTAAACAAAAAGGAAAATTAATGTACATTGAATGCAAACGAACAAAAAGCAATAAGAGGGTTCATGTTGCTACTTGGACATGCCATATCCGCCACCAATCCCTGAGCAAGTAGAGAATCAGAGATGAAGCTGGTGATGATAAAGTGAGGGAGGGAGGACTCTCTCTCTCTCTCTCTCTCCCTCTTCAATCATGAACAGCTCTTAGAGAAAGCGACACCTCCATGTATTCACATGAAAATGTTCATAAGATTTTTCAATTGGGGGTCATTGAATGTGTGAGGTAAAGTGCAAATTAAAACTCTTATCTCCACAGTAGATCTAAAAGCTCATTCACTATATTATAAATATTTTAATGAAACGAGTCACGAGATGTGCAACCCGAGTGTTAATGTGCAAATGCCCCACTGCATAAGTTGCCAGAGAATTCCCTTTCCTGGCGTACCACCCAACCCCACAAGCTGTCACTGTAGATAGGTTCCCATGCAAGCCTGTCATGTTGGGTCGCGGGTACATCTCCACGTCCATTTCAAGCCTACAGGACTTCGTGGAGTTTATGGTAGGTCAATCATCGGGGGAGAGGCCTCTTTGAGGAAACCCTATTGATCTTGATAAGCTACCTTTTAGCTAATTAACCTTTTTTTTTTTTTGGGGGGGGGGAGCATGTTCCATGTTCCTATGTCCCGTGGCTATCGATTCCCATGGTCGCCGACTAGTATCGCAGTGGAATTCTTATTCGCGAACGAATAGGGAAAGCCGACAGAAAGCTTCGACTCTTGCTTCATGGTACCGGTGTTGTTGTTGCTTGTGAGTGGAGCCAAACCCCATTATTGGATGGACAAGAATGTTGTGCTAATGCCTAGAATCAAGTTTTTGTTAGGACGGAGTGTCTTTTCAACCCCCATTTGTTAGTAGATTGATGGGTTGGATGCTTGTCACTCATATTCTAGTCCAACATATCATTGAATGTGGGGATAATAATTTTAAAAAAAGTTCTAAATCTATTGCATTTATACCAATTCAATCCAAAATAATTTGATTATGCTAATTAAAATCCTAAATATTTACACGTTTTGCCAATTTAATCCATTGGGTTAATTTTGACTGAAAATTACTGAAGTTAAAGTTGACCATTTTACATGACATGGCTAACGTTGAAATCAACATTTTTAAATAATAGTTTGATAATACTTTTTAATAATATTTTTTTGGTTTTTATTATTTATTTTCTTTATTATTTTTTTTTTTATCAAGTGGCGGCGAGGGTCGGCTAGGCATTAGGTGAGGATTGACCAATTAGTGTGGCTGGCAAGGGCAGCCCTTGCTTGATCGTGGCTGTCGAGGGCGACCCTCATCTAGGCAAGGCGTCCCTCACTTTAGAGTGGGTGAGGACAACCTCGCCTATCTCTCTTTAGCCATCACCTAAGACCGGCCGTTGGCAAAAAGGAAAAAAAGAAACAGAAAAAGGAAAAAAAAAATAGAAAAATTATAAAAAATTGTCCATGTTAGTAATTTCAAGTTAAAATTGGCTAGATGAACTCAATTAATAAAAAAAAAGGGTTTAGGACTCAATTGTCATAATTGAAGGGTTTAGAATTGAATTGATACAAGTATAATAAAATTTAAGATTTTTTTGGTAATTTTTCCTTGAATTTGCATCATCATTTACACAATTATTTACAACTACAAAGTGCCATTGAAATCGTAATATTCTCCAGAGCCGCGCCATTGCTGTCTTGTCAACAGCACAGAGAGAGAGAGAGAGAGAGAGAGAGAGAGAGAGACGAGGCTCATTCACGAAGAAGATGAACCCATGCTGCATGGTGAAAGACGGGTGAAAAGATTGGTGGAGGGCAAAGGCATGATGGTAGAGAAAACATTGGTAGGGATAGTGATCAGGAGCAGAGACAACATGTCCCCTGGCTATGGTACGATTAGGGGTGGGGGCAATGATCCATGTTCAACACGAGATTTTTCGGGAGCTAACCTAACCAGTCCGATTTAGGCCGGTGCTTAAAAGTCCTATGATTGAAGAAAGGTTAGGTTTGTCGAGAAGTAAACATTTAGAAATATCTCCAAATGTGAGATTAACTATTGGTTCGAATTTTTTTGACATTTTTCTGAAAATAAATTTCAATCCTGAATTGTTCATGACCTTATTATCAAGTCATTCACCCAGTTGCTCATAATTTTTTCCGTGTAACATAGGGTAGGTCGACTGATTTGACGGATGCATGCATCTCGCCTCGTCCACTTTCATCAGGACAAGACTTCACCCCAGGTCGGCTGGCATGGCCTTCAAAAGTCGGTTTCAGTAAACAATGTTGTCATTTAAACATGATCGATTGAATCCCAATCGAACACTTAACGACTCGGTCAATCCCTTGAGAATTCCGTCGTTCATGCATTCAGCGGGATCTTGTTCGATGCTGTGTGCAGTTCAGGGAGACGCCTGGTTAGACAGACAACTTCGTACGGCATTAACAATTCGAACCGAAGAAGTTCGATTCGTTCACTGAAAAATCAAACGGATGAAAGGTGGTTTCACATGAAGGATGAAAGCTACTTTTTTACGACCGGGCGGCGATTTGGCCTCTAGTGGTCGAATTGCTTGCTCGCCAGGTTAGTGAATAGAAATTCATCATTTATCAACTGTTATTGGTCAAGCTGTCCAAATTCATCTCTCGATGTTTTCGTCCGACGCCATGGCTTCATCTGTCGCAGGAGAAATGCTTTTGCCGAAAGGTATAGGAAAACAACAAATCCATGGGGAAAAAGGCGGGAAAAGTACTTTAAGAAGTCCTACAAACTTATTGTATTATTATTAATTTAGTCTTAAACGTCTAATCGGGCCGATTTAATCTTAAATCTTTTCACATTGATACCACTTCAATTCAATCTATCAAGCCAATTTAAGTTAGAAATTATTGATGTGGACTATAGCCATCCTATATAACATGACCGATACAGACATTGATATATTTTTCTTTATTTTCTTTTGTTGCTTTTCTTTTTGCCGGTGGCTGGCCATAGGCCATAGCTAGCGAAGGTCGGCCTTGCCTAGACAAGGGTGAGGCTCGCCCTAGTGAGGCCACCTTGGCCTAGTAAGGATCGGCCTTGCTGACCATGGCCTGTGGTAAATGATTGACCACTAACATAAAGAATTGGAAAGAAAGAGAGAAAGCCAAAAATATTAAAAATTATTTAAAAAATCTATATTGGTGCCAACTTTGCCACATAGGATGGTCGACCTTTACGTTAGTAGTTTTCAGTCTAAATTAGTCGAGTGGATTGAATCGGTACCAATATGAAAAGATTTAGTTGAAAAATTCACAATTGAATTTGTACCAATTCAATAAATTTAGTCCAATCGAGTATCTATGCTTGTGCCAGCTAAATTATGTGAAAGGGAGAGAGAGAGAGGTAGGAGAGTAGAAGGGTTATATTTTCCATTAACTATATATTTGGATATTGATAACAAGGTATCGACATACATGCGAATTTAACAAAAATCAAAAGCGAGGGACATATCGCTTGCAACCCACTAATTAAAGTGAGAACAGTTGGATAATCAACGATAGAACCTGCTTCTCCTCTTGTCACGATTCTTTAGATAGGTCGACGACACATTAATTCGCATTCGAATGATGATAAACATACCAAAAACAATATATTTAGGTGAATAAGACCGGCTTTTTTTTAAAATCCCTTATAAATTACTCATTTAAAATGGGGGTAATATCACGAAAAATCTCAAACTAGTATACCTATGATAAATTTACTCTAAATAAATTCAATAACAACCAAAAACCACAAATTGAAAAATTCATGATAAATTTTTCTTCTGTTAGTTTTTAGTAATTTGGATCAATAACACGGAAAACCACAAATCGTTTTATTTATGATAAATGGAGAGTAAAACCCTAAATTGGTGTGCCCGTTAATTATTACGTGTCATCTAACTCGGTAATTTAACGGTATGATTTAACGAAAATTAATGAAAGATAAATTTGTTGAGGTATATTAATTTGGAATTATGATATTGTCCCCCCCTTTTTTTTTCTTTTTTTGTCGGTCCTACTTTACTCCTATTCTAATTCTCACTCTCAGACTTTTACCTTACTTTCTTGTAGGGTTCGGGAGTTGAAACTCATTTCTCAAACTAATTAGTCCCTATTCTAATCACTTCTGAGAATGTGGGAATTTGAACTTTCCACTTCCTCTTTTCATATTAAAAGGGTGGTTACTGGATATTGCCCCTTTAAAATACATGAAACGTGATGCTTGCGGCGTTACTGCTCCGAAGGGGGTTTTTTTTTTCTTTTCCTTAAATCGCGCTTACACGACTCGTCAAGTTCGAGGTAAATGTAACGTTGCCGTTCGCCGTTTGTCTTCCTCGAGAATCAAAGACGGGAGGGGAAAAAGAGAAGAAACCGCCATTGTTGACAGCTCCGAGGGGGAGGCTTCAAAGGTGGCTGGCCTTGGTCCCGCCCCCTCCGGAAAGCCCCTCCCGTCGGCCGCATGTCCGCCGCGTGTCCGACCCTAATCTTATCCCTCTCCCTAATGCAATTCAATTTTCACGTGAAGAGAGAGGACCGGACTCTCTCTTTCTCTCTCTCTCTCTCTCTCTCTCTTCGAAGTGAACCGCCGTGTACGGTCTTCTCTTTCAAGATTCGACTCTTGCACAACAACTTGTCCACGGCGATGCTTTGTTAGGGAGCCGTTGATTGATTCGTGATAGAATATTTAAATATTAAATTAATTAATAATCTCATAAAATCTCGCAATTTGGATATACACTACTAAAATTCAATGACGAATCTAGAGTAGTCTTATCAAATCACGTTTTTATATGATAGTTTAAAATTTTAAAATCGTTAGTAGTAATCTGATAAAATTTCACAATTCGAACATGAACGAAGTTTCCCAAAGGCTTTCATGCATCGTTGTCTGAGCTATAGTTGTCCAATTGTTGACCTCGCATCCCTTCACCAAAGTTTCCACGTTTGTCATTTCCAAGGGTGAAATTCAGTTTAACCAATTGAGAATAATCCGGGCTCGATTAGATGAGACCAACTTGTCTAACTCTAGGTCAGCCTTGAGGTGCTCGAGTGCCTTTGGTTGAGTCGCGAATACTCAACTCGATAGGTCTTGCAATCCTAATTAATCAAACATGGTCGAGGTTCTAATTTTTTTTTTCCCAAAATATTTCTCTTAAAGAAAACAAGTTATGGGAATACCCTTGAAATTACATAATATACCCATATCACTTGAGTTTTTTTCAAGGTCCAGCTTGCGCTAGAGTTCTTCCCGAGGTTGATTGTAATTTAGGCAAGTTCGAGCTAGGGTATCTCAAATTTCGAGTTGAGTCGAGGCTGAGCAAAACTCGATCGAGCTCAAGTCAAATTTCAAGTATTGAGCACGCGAGTTGAGTCAAATTAAAACTTGAATATGTATTGAATAGACTCTACTCCCGTTGCTATTTAGGGAGGGGAATTTCTTTAGAGCAATTTTAGGTACATTAAGATTGATATTAAATTGGCATACTAGTACTACAATAGATTGGCCCGAATGAGAGCGTACCATCTAAATATGTACATCTTTAATTCATAAGAACAAACATGCGGGGACCTATTTAAAGTTTGGAAAAACAAAGTTGTACCATGCGGCTTATGCTATTTGGGATTTAATAATCCATATATCCAATTAATTATGTACAACCATCATTGAGAGAGAGAGAGAGATAGAGAGAGATAGAGAGAGAGAGAGGATTGATGGGGGGGAGGAGTGAGTAGGTGCGGTGAAGTGGAGTGGAGTCACGAGAAACTTGGGTGGGTCGTTATGCTTTGAGTCCAAAAAAAGGAAAAGAAGAGTTATTCCCCTTTACTTTCAAAGTCTCTTCCATCTTCTGCAATCTCCAAATTCAAATCTCTCTCTCTCTCTCCCCTTCCCCCTCCCAAAAGCCACCACAGAGAATCAATTTCTCACGTTACCCATTGATTCTTATTCCGTTGACCGTTGATCAGTGGAGCTTTTCCCAAAAGCTAATTGACATTGTTAGACACCCTAAAATTGACAAAAATAGGTGTTGGCCATTTTGAGATGGACGCTGATCGTATTGAGCAAGATATCGACTTCATAACTATATAATGTTATTGAAATCATGCGAGCCATGCTGTGATTGGCTCATGTTTTGGCTCATGATTTCAAAAGGATGTTTTCAAGGAAAAAAAGGTACGGTTCTAGATCGATACACATGAAAACGGGCCAACGCTAATTTTGAAGATTAAGGAGTGAAGAAGGAGACCAAAATTATCTGACGGGCATTGAGGCACACAGTAGTCACCTATGGTACGATGAGCAATGACTAGAAAGGTATAAAAGGTTAGATCAAGACTTAGAGAATACTCTCAACCAAATTACAAGATTATATTGCCTTGATCTAAAAGGTTTGAGTTACTTGACGATTTAGGCTGTATTCCTTTTTAAGCTGTATATTGTCCAATCAACAATATCGGGACTACATGTTTCACATATTTTCCAATTCCAAGCTTGTTCTTCACTGGGGAGTTTTCCTTGTGGGAGACTAACACCCATTTGACGAATTTTACAAAAAATAAATATTTTTCTAAAAATGCTCGCATCGAGTAATATGGTTAATTAATAATGATTTTTCACTCAAGAAAGAAGTGTCTCATTACTACTAATAATAATATAATAGGTTTAGCAAATGAAACAATGATGTGGTAGAACTCCCTCTGCAGATTATTTTTATTTAAACCGGAAACTTGGGGAGATAAAATATTTTATATGCATGATTAAATAAGAGGAACATGTATCTATGTTCTCTATTTGAAAATGGAAAATTAAATTAAAAAATAGAATAGACTTACCGAAAATGAAACATTTGGAGTCCCAACTAGTCCCAAATTCCAATGTTCGACCAATTCGAGTAAGTATTTTATTCAAAGATATGTTATTTAATCACCTGTCCTTGCAAGAGCACTTATACCTCGTATAATCAATGTAATCTAAATCATTTGTCCGACGTACAGATTTTAGTGTCGGCTAGTCACTTGTCCAAGCCCCACTGAACATGAGTTTGAGAATTTCATAACCGTTGACTTTACGGGGGACAAATTGAAATTGTTTTAGTTTTCTTGAGAAATATGATTTTTTTTTTTAGCATTTACATATATATATATATAAATTGAGTTTGTGGTGTTGGATGTAAGTCGAATTTCAAATTTTACAAATTAATATTGAAGCAAAAGGTCGGAAGCGTAACCATTCGAAACGGAGCTGTAAGTTATGCCAACTTCGATGTACAAGCCAATGCCTTATTCCCGCATTTGAATTCACAATCTATAATCTCGAGTCCCTTCTATTATTCACAACCATTAGAAAGTATTGGATAAATTTCATTTATGAATAATGTGGCGGACAAAACCAATCTTCATGAAATCTCACTATTTGCCTATATGCGATCGATATGATTTATCACGACTAATATCTAGTACTTGCTCAACAACTATAGAAGAAAAACTTAGAAATCAGGGTTAATTGCAAAAGGCCATATGAAGATTGCACTCACATATTAAATGCCATCCCCACTTTTGAACAGGTAAAAGGTACATTTTGAATTTTATCATTTTATATCTACCTGCATCTTGACATCGATATTTACTTATGAAAGTCACTATTTTGCCCTTGCTTGAAAAAACCAGCGGCAAATCCAACCCCCAAGGCCTGTCGCCAGCCTCGAATAGTCCAATTCGAAATTGGCTCGACTAGGCAGTGCTTTGGTCCCTCACGCCATAGCCAAGGGAAACTTCCAAGCTCCATGACATGGTCCGCATGGCCACTGCGAACCCTATCATGAGGCACGCATTAGCCTCGTGTGATTAAGCTTGCGGGTCGATTGAGGAGAGAGAAAGAGGAGATGAGGTCGACGGCATGCCGCCAAGGGATGGAGAGAAAGAGTATGTGTATTTGGAGATAAATGCATTCATTCAGTATTCCGAAGAGGATTTAATACAAAAAAAATCTAAATTATGTTTGTAGTGACGCAAATACTCAAAATTTTTTTATGTCATTGAAAATTCTAAACTTGTCCATTATGACATAAATATTTCAATTTTTTTTTTGTATCATATATACTAATGTGACAAATGTATCATAAATTGAATCAGAATATATATAAATGTGGTTTTTTTCTTGAAATAAAGAAAAAGATTGTGGGGAGTAAATATGGGATTTTTAGAAACACGAAATAAAAGTACAATAGACATAATTAGAGGGTTATTTTTGTGCATTTGCCTTTAATGAGAAAGTGAGAAAATGCTTTGGATGGGCGAGTGGGAATTTCGAGCGGGTATTCTCACGATATTCCTAAAATCAAGACTCTCCCAAAAATAACGGCTCGCCAGACCGGGGAGGAACAGCAGCGTAATAACGACGGCACCGGGAGGGCAAATCCGTCCACCGGGGAAAATCTCGGAAAACTGAAGAAGAGTCCCTACAGAAGACGGCTTTTCCCACCAAGTTTCATCATCGTCGTCATCAGCATCAACAGCAACAGCAGAGGAGAGAGAAAGTAGAGAGAGAAAGCAGAGAGAGAGAGAGGGAGAGAGAGAAGCACGCAGACAGATAACCGCTAAGCGCCACCGTCTCCACTCATTTTTTCACCCCCCTTCCTCCTCTCCTCCTCCTCCTCCTCCTCCTCCTCCACCTCCTCTTCGTCTTCCCTCGAGTACAAAAAGGGCGACAGTGAAAAACCCTACAAGCCCTTTTCACCAGTACTTCTCCTTCTGCCTTCTCTCTCTGTCTCTGTCTCTGTTTCTGTTTCTCTCTCTGTTTTGCTCTCTCTGTCTCTCTCTATCTCTGTGTGAGCAGAAAAGGGAGAGATGGTTCTGGGTCCCAGCGGCGTCGCCTGGATGGACAACGTGGGCGAGGAAGACGAGGTCTCCTGGACCCGGGACGCCGCCGCCGCCGCCGCCGCCGCCGCAGCCGCCCACCACCACGACGGCGGCGGCGGCAACGACGACGAAGCGGCGCGGCACAAGGAGGACGAGTTGGCCATGGGAGGGTCCTCGCTACCCACCTTCAAGTCCATGCTCGACGCCGACTGGTCCTACTTCACCACCAACCCGCCTCACCATTCCCAGCAGCAGCTGCAGCCCGCTCCGGAAATGGGCGACCTTTCCTTCTCCTCCGCCGCCCCGATTCCCGATAACGCCCTGCTCCTCCACCATTCGCACCACCCGCACCCGCTCGACTCGTCCTCCTCGTGCTCGCCGTCGCAGGCCTTCGTCCTCGACCCCTCGCAGACCCACCAGTCCTTCCTGCAGCCCAAGCACTGCTTCTCCTCCCTCCTCAACGTCGCCTGGAACAATTCCTTCGACAATGGATTCGATTTGGGCTGCGACGCCGCCGGGCTTTTTGGCTCGGTGCAGGGCAATCAGACCTCCAGCGCGCCGCTTCTCATGGGCGGTTCCGAGCTGGGCTCCGGTTCCGAGCTGCTGCCCGTGCCCAGTCGGCTCGTCCCGCTCGGTGAAAACTCAACCCAATTGCCAGGCGGCGGGTTCGGGCTTACTGGGTTCGAAGGCTTCGAGAGCCCCGGCAACCCACTGTTCGCCAATAGGTCTACCAAGGTCCTAAGGCCTCTTGAGGTTTTCCCCCAGACGGGTGCTCAGCCGACTCTGTTTCAGAAGAGAGCTGCCCTGAGAAATGGGTCTGGCAGTAATGGCGGCGGGGCTGAGAATTTGGGGAATTTGGAGATCTCGGTGTCGAGGTTCGGCGAATTGGACAAGAAGAGAAAGAAGATTGATGATGGTAATAATGACGAATTGAGCTTTGATGGGTCCGGTTTGAATTATGATACCGATGAGGGTAATGATAGCGGGAAGGCTATGGAGGACTCGAAGCACGATGGGTGCAATTCGAATGCAAACAGCACGGTCACAGTCGGCGATCAGAAGGGGAAGAAGAAGGGGCTGCCGGCGAAGAATCTGATGGCTGAGCGGCGCCGGAGGAAGAAGCTGAATGATAGGCTGTACATGCTTAGGTCGGTAGTGCCCAAGATCAGCAAGGTGGGAACTTTCTCTGACAAAGTTGCAATTTTTTTCAAAAGTTTCTCTTTGTGAGTGTTTTCTTGATTAAATGGGTGTTATTTGCATGTTTGTGGCCAGTTCGTCCTTCGAGAGCGTTAGCTTATCTATATAATACCTGCGTTTTGTCTGGGATTGCTTTTCATGTTTTAGTGCCTAGTCTTGTGTTGCCATGATCTCTTATGTGGACCATCTCTGCCTATTGCACAGAGAAGTAGCCATAATGGCTCTTTACTTTACTAGCATGTCAGTTGTGGATTAGAAGGGTTTTACGAGTTCTTGTGAACCTATTGCATCTTCAGATACAAGTACTATGCTAAAAAGAGCCGGCGAATAAAGCAACTCTCCAGCCACATTTTAAAATAATAGATGAGAAATAGATTCGATGCGTCTTAGGATAGGATGTGAGAACTTTGTGCACTGATAAAAGAAGACTAATTTTTTTGCTTTCTGAAGCTCTGTGATCGTAACTTCTGATGTTCTGAATTATGTCTGGCAGATGGATAGAGCTTCAATTCTTGGGGATGCTATTGACTACTTGAAGGAGCTTCTGCAGAGGATCAATGACCTCCATAATGAGCTAGAATCGACCCCGCCTGGATCCATGTTGCCCCCTTCGACGAATTTTCATCCATTGACACCAACTCCGCCCACCCTTCCTTGCCGTGTGAAGGAAGAACTGTGCCCGAGCTCCTTGCCAAGTCCTAAAGGCCAGCCTGCAAGAGTAAATTTCTATCATCTGATCATGTTTGCTGTTTTAATCTTGATGTGTTGCTTCTGTTGCATCGTGCACTAAACTTTCTTGAAAATTTTGGGCCTTAGGTGTTTGCTGCATTCATGGAAACTTCGGGTTCCAATGGAGTGAATTTTTGAAATATATCTACCATCACGAAATTATGTTCTCCTTCGTATTAAGGAGGTAGAGAAAATAGTAATCAAAGTGGTCCTTGTGATTGACTCAAGTTGCAGAGAATACTAATTCGATGACAGTCCTCTTTGTTTTTACCTTTAAGTCAAATATTGCTTAATATTCGATTTTTGTGAGAAACCTTAATTTGTCGCCAATCAAATTTTGATTTCGTTCACTGCTCTAAATTTTGAACTTGCTTTCAAATGGTTTATAAGGGATTAGACATCCAAGATCGGTCTAACCATCATTTCTTTTATTTATGTTATAGCACCAAAATCCTTTTGCAATGTAGTTTCTTCCTTCGAAGTTGAATGCAAAACAAGAGCGTATGGATTTGGGTATTAAGTGTTAACATCTACTTTAAAGCATCTAAGTAGCATTAATACCTTAATCTAGCCTTGGATTCACAAAATAATATGTCCTCCCTTTTCCACAACCAATTTTTTATTTTACATCAATCGTAATAATTTCTTTTACATATTTCAAGTACATTACAATTTCTAATCTGTGCATAAGCACCCTGTTTTGCTTTTGCAGGTGGAGGTTAGAGTGAGGGAAGGGAGAGCAGTGAACATCCACATGTTTTGTGCACGCAGACCGGGGCTCTTGCTCTCCACCATGAGGGCTCTAGACAACCTGGGGTTGGACATTCAACAGGCTGTCATCAGCTGTTTCAACGCATTTGCTATGGACATTTTCCGAGCTGAGGTGCGTTTCGTTCTGTTTCTCCTTGTCCTACTCATAGTTCAGCTTGGCACGCTAACTATGCTAAACTAGCTTTCGCTAGAGGTGCTGAACTCGTGTTGTGCTGCCACGTGACTTTCGTTCTTGCTGATGAGCTAGCATTGAGATGGCTAACCGAAACATAAATGAAGATGATGCTGCGATAGGAAACGGAAGAAAAGCAGAATAAAGGATAACTCATATTAGCATTAATTAAAACAATATGGCCGTAACGAATTAAGTAAAAATATTGTTGTGACGTCTTTAAAGATACTACCATCTATGCATCTCCATTTGGCAATCTGTCAGCCTGTTCTCATTCACAAGACGATACCAAAACATATGCATTTTCCAATGAAATCATTGAAATGCACCATCATAATTGAAGCATTGCGGCTCACGCTTGCCTTCTTTTTCAATTGTCATTTGTTAATCATTTCTCCGATTTTGGTGTGTCTCGTGTCTCAGCAATGTAGGGAAGGTCAAGATGTCCTCCCAGAACAGATCAAGGCACTCCTCTTAGAGTCAGCTGGCTTCCATGGGATGGTGTGACTCGGCGGGAGTAGATTAACTGGAGCGAAGCCGATGCTAACCCTAGTTTCCGTTGAGCTGTTTAGTCTTTTTAATTGTAAATGCTGCCTCCTCTGGTATGCTTAAGCAGAAAGTAGGTTTAGCTAGTTCAATGTTGCAATTTCGAGGTTGAATTACCTTACTTTGCCTAAATGGAATGTACTTCCATGAACATGCTTCTAGAGAGCAAGACGATGTTCCTAAGTTTCCAGTTTCATAGATAGAAATTTGCTCTCCCTTTTCTTTTCAGTTTGATTGTTCTTTCATTTGTGCTCCCAGTTCATGTGCTTGTGCTATTAGATGCATTTCGGGGGGATGTGATGGCTATGTGTTTTCTAGTGGCTGTACTTAAGACCTCGTGTGAACTGTGAAAGTCTGGAAGCATGGGAGTCGGTATGCTTGGTAAGCTGCCTAGCAAAAGCAGTGTGTGATTTTGATAGCTGTGCTGCGGTTCAAGGAAACTTTCGGCTCCCTAACTTGTAAGTTTGTGTAATTGGGTCTGAATGGGGAAAGGCATTAAGAGAGAGAAACCACCATCGTCCAGTTGCCACCGGAGGTTTGGCAAGTCTGTCCGGCCCTTGCTAGACATGCGTGAGAGAGCGAGCGAGAGAGCGTCCGGCCACCGAAGGTAAGAGTTGTCGCCTTCGTCGTGGTGAAGGCGACGATGGTCTTGCCATCCTTACTAGTCCGCTGCTTTAGAGGGTTTAATTGCCAAAGGAAAAGGGGTGGTTCCGACGCGATAATAAGTTGGGGACTAAAAGTGTACTAAAGCCGTTGTGGACTAACTATTGCAATGCACGCTCTTCGTGGTGGGGGTGGATTCTCAAAAGCTAAAATGCCCGTCTCCGAGGGAGCAACTGATAAGTTGGTGTGAAATGTTGACAGCATAAAATGATATGGAATGCGCTTCTTGAATATCTAAGGTTGGATAAAAGGATTCCGATAAAAAGATCCACCTTACGGTGGAGATGCGATACAGACAAGATAGTTCTTTTGGAAAAATCTTAGGAAGAAGAAGACAAAGGCAACTGGGATGCTTTCAGGTCTATTTATTTCGAGAAAAACTTCATGATAAAAAAATATTTTTCTGAAAAATTATTTTTTAGGTAATATTTTTCCATTTTCAGGTTAAGGAATTTATTTCCCAACTTTAAGCATGCATATTTTCTTTGATCATGAATGATTTTCCAATGACCAATCATTTTTAGTGAACCAAAAGTGTGAAAATTTGAGAAAATAATTCTCGAGAGATTCTTTTACTAAAAAAATAGTCCACCCTTAAAGCAATTGCTTCTTTAAGGTTACAACCGTGGCTTTACTTCCGGTACTTCACAATTCTTAATATCATAGTATTAATACTTGAACATTAAATTATATGAAAATGGCGAAATGTCACCCTTAATGTCTATGGATGCAATATATATATATATGAGTGTGAGGTATGATCTCACTTATTTCTTAAGTTCTTTAGATAATCAATCGAGCTTATTCATGAAAAAGTAGATATTATGGATAGAACTAAAGGCTAATATTGGAGGGGAACAAAAAATCATCATTTGTATTTATAAGATTTTGAAAGAAAGCAAAAAGAGGAAGGAAGGATGGAGATGGACGGAGTCCAAAGAGAAGACATAGGAAATTTTGCTATTTTCTTTCAATGTAATTGTGGATGTACAAATCTCCTAAGATATAATACAAGCTGTAGCCTGTGTAAGGAAGTAAATGATCCTAAATATCAATCTAGATCTAAATCTAATATTTAATTGACATATACATACAAATCATGATCAATCAAGATCAAGACTTCCAATAAATGTGTTGGGCAATCATCCACATAATTACGGCATATCTTCCAACACTCCCCCTCAAGCTGGTGGCTTGTAGATGTCTAAGACGCCTAGCTTGTTCAATAGATATGCGTGCTGTCTTTGACATAAGGGCTTGGTGAAGATGTTCGCTAGTTGTTTTGTTGTCCCAATTCCTCTTGTCTCAATTACTCATTCCTAGATCTTTTCCCGTGTAAAGTGACAATCCACTTCTATGTGCTTGGTTCTTTTATGCACTATAGGATTAGATGCAAGTTTAAGAGCCGCATCATTATCACAATATAACTTTGTGGGTCCTTGCACTTCTACTCCAAAATCCTTAAGTAATCCTCGCATCCATACTATTTGACAAGTGGCTTTGGCCATAGCTCGATACTCTGCTTCGGCTGAGGACAGGGACACAATGGGTTGTTTCTTGGTCTTCCAAGAAAGGAGTGATTCTCCCAATTTAATGCAATATCCAGTGACAGATCTTCGACTACTGAGACATGTTGCATAGTCTGCATCACAATATGATGTCATCCTCATGTCACATTTTTTAGATAGAAGTATCCCAAGTCCTGGACATTTCTTCAAAATGAGAACGCTTCGGGTTATACATGAATTGACTAAGTGTTTGAACCGCATATGAGATATCAGGTCTAGTCATTGTCAGGTATATAAGTTTCCCAATAAGTTTTTGATAGCCTGATGGATCATTGAGTATGGAATCATCATTTTGAGATATTCCCTTATCATAATCTGTGGTAGTCAATTTGATGTTTTGCTCGATGGGAATTACAGTTGGCTTGCATCCTGATAATCCTGCTTCTGATATGATCTCTAATATAAACTTCCGCTGACTAAGGGAAATCCCCTTGTTAGAACGGGCAATTTCAATGCCAAGGAAATATTTGGGTGCTCCTAAGTCTTTGATATGGAAGGTGGCATGCAAATATTCCTTGAAATTCTCTATAGAAGCTCTATCATTTCCCATAACAAGTATGTCGTCGACATAAATCATTAAATAAATAGATGACATACCTTTAGTTCGTGAGAATAGAGCATAATCGTGCTTGGATTGCTTGAAGCCTGCTGTTGTAAGAGTACTGGCAAATTTGGCGTACCATTGTCTGGATGCCCGTTTTAATCTATAAAGGGATTTACGAAGACGACATACTTTATTCTCCCCCTGTCTCCGTATGCCTTGAGGAATATCCATGTAAATTTCTTCATCTAAATCACTGTGAAGGAAGGTATTGTGGACATTCATTTGGTGTAAATGCCAGTCATTAATAGCAGCAATGGCTAAAAATGAACGGACTGTAACATCTTTGGCAACTCGAGAGAATGTCTCTGGTAGTTGAAACCTTCTCATTGAGTGAACCCCTTGGCTACCAACCGTGCCTTGTATCGTTCAATGGAGCCATCATCACGATACTTGATCTTGTAAACCCATTTACATCCAATCGGTTTCCGATGAGGTGGTAATGAGACAAGATCCCATGTGTGATTATCGATAAGTGCCTTTAATTCTGCCTTCATGGCTTCTTGCCATTTTGGATCAATGGAAGCTTCATCATAATTGGACGGTTCCTTGTCGTCGGATAAATGACTAATACAACAGCTATGCTCTTGAGATAATTTATGAAAGGAAACATAAGATGAGATTGGATACTGAGTACCTAGAGAATTGTGAGTAGCATAGATATAATCTTTGGTCCAGGTTGGAGGTCACGTAGCCCGTCCAAACCGCCTAGGATAATCATCTCCAGTGGTAGATTGTATTGTTTTTGATGACAGTGCAATGTCATGAACTTCCTCATTTGCAATGGAATCTGCTAATGTATCTTCCTGAATATTTTTTGAAGAATTCGAATTCGTAATGGAATTCAGTGTAGTTGGAGCTGGAGGAAGAACAAGATTCCTTGGTTGTGCTACTAGAATGAAGGAAAGGTCTTGAGATAATGCCTCGGAAAATTATGATGGCTGGATATTCTCTTTGGGTCTTCATCTGGAGATGTATTTTCAGAAAAAGGAAAAGTGTTCTCATGAAAAGAGACATCATGACTTACTAGGAATTCTTTTGTGGAAATCTAAAGGACCCGATATCCCTTTTGCAGATTGGGATATCCCATAAAGATGCATCGCCGTGCACGTGGACTCAATTTGTCCCGAGGTCCCATTGTTGCGACATAACAGAGACATCCGAAAATCCTGAAGTGATTCAATTCAGGCTTCTTCCCGGATAGCAACTCAAATGGGGTTCGCCCATTAAGGATCCGAGTGGGCATTCGATTAATGAGATAAGCTGCTGTGGTAATACATTCTCCCCAATAATTTTCTGGAATTGATGCTTGAAATTTTAAGGCACAAGCAACTTCCAATAGATGACGATACTTGCGTTCAACCACTCCATTTTGTTGCGGTGAATAAACGCATGAGCTTTCATGTTGAATACCATGAGAATTGAATAACAAGAAGCATTCATGATTGAAAAATTCTCTCCCATTATTAGTACGGATCCGCTGAATGGATTTCTTAAATTGATTCTTGGACAGCAGAATGAAATTTTTCAGCTGAGAATATGTCTAATTCTTAGACTACATCAAGAAAATCCATGTCGCCCGAGAATAGTCGTTTACGATAGTAAGAAAGTAACGAGAACCATCATGATTGATTGCATGATAAGGTCCCCAAATGTCCACATGAATTAATGCAAAAATTTCACTAGTTCGGGAGGTACTAGAAGGAAATGGTGTACGAGATTGTTTTGCAAAAGGACATATAAGACGTTCAGGATATGGAAATGAGGCATTGTGACCCAATCTCATATGCATGGTAAAATTTTTATCATTGGTAGTTAAATTACATAATGATTTCTTATTCAGGGAATTTTAGGAAAAATTGAAATTACTTGGAAAACTTGTCCAAAAAAATAGTCATTCAGAAAGACTACCCAAACCCATCAATCTGCCAGTCGAAAGGGCTTGAAATAAACATGTGTCAGCATCGAAAATTACCCGGCATGAATTTTCTTTGCATGCTTTAGACACAGATATGAGGTTGAATTAGAATTCTGGGACATAGAGCACATTTCGAAGAATAATTTGAGGATCGAGATTAACTGTTCCTGTCACTTTGACATGAGTAATATTCCCGTTGGGTAATTGGACGGAAATAGGAAAATCCAAGCTTTCATTTATATTTGAAAAAAATCTCTTGTCGCATATAATATGATCACTTGCCCCAAAGTCTATAATCCATGCCTTTCTGGAAATAGAATTAATTAGGCAATATGAAATACTTGAGAAACTTCCCCCTTTGTTGGAAATATCCAATTTCTGCAGCGCCTGCATGAGTCGCTGATATTGACCATATGAAATAGGCTGCTCAATTTTTGGTCTCGTTGGTCAAGTGACTTGATAAGCTGTGGAAATATTTTTCTCCTTTTCTCCGGGTTTCCTGTATAATTTCCAACAGCTGTCAATCATATGGTTAGTGCGCTTGCAATATTCGCAAAATAATTTACCTTTTCCCCTTAAATTTCCTTTGCTAGGAAGATAGCATTTCCATTCACTTACTTGTACGACGCCCTATCAACTCCTCTTTTTCGCGAAATTTCTTGATGACGTGGCAAAGATCTAGCTGTCCGCTCCTTTAAACGCGATCTCCTGTCCACCGTCCGATCCAGGTACGATCTCGGCTCCTTGAGAACCGTCCAATCCTCGAGTGTAATCTGGGCCGTTCGCCCCATCCCTTTTAAGGACGCGCAGATCTCCTTCGCCAAATCCTAAAGGGCTCTTCTTTTCCTTTTCGTGAGCTAGGGTTAAGGTTGTTCAGGTGGCCGCCTCTCTCTGTTCACCGCGGGCCGCAAGAGCAACGCTCTCGCTGTTCCTCGTGTGTTCGGGCGTCGCGAGTCGCTGACTCTCCTCTTGCACCGCCAACTGGAAAATACGCCCGATTGGTGGCACTGGATCCATCGCAAGGATCTGTGAGCGAAACGTGAGGTATGATTCGTTTAGAATCAATAGGAATCGCGTGGTTTTTTTCTCTTTCTTTAATGGCTTTATACTGCTTGAGGGTAGATTCCGGCCCTATGAGCTTTTCTTCTACTGCCTCGAGTTGGTTCTAGAGAGACGATAGCCTGTTGAAGCAGGCCGTGACCGTCATGTTCCCTTGTTTAAGCTCGCTGATTTCCTGCATGAGATTGAAAATTTTGACTTGATCCAATTTACCGTACATTTCTCTTATGTTTTCCCACATAGTTTTGGCATCCTCTATCGGTGGAAGCCCAGTCGCGACTTCTGGGGATATGCAATTTCCAATCCATGTTTGGACGAGTTGATTGCACTTCCTCTAGTGTCGGGCTAGGCGTTCATCGGAGGGGACTACGACGGTTCCGTCAAGAAACCCGTCTTTGTCCTTTGTCACTAGTGCCCGTCGGAGCTCCTGTGACCACTTCGAATAGGTCTCTAGCCTGGTCAGTTGCTGGCTTATCAGTCGAAGCTTCGGTTTGTCGAGATATACAGAGGATTGCCTAGTTCCGGTTGCTCGATGAACACCGTTGCTGGAAGTGGTAGAAATCTGGGCGTGACATTCGGGTAGGGATTCGTCCCTTGACCCGATTCGCTCGACCCGATTGGATAACCTGCATTGAGATATCCCGGGTAGGGATTAGTTCCCATACTTGGTTCACCCGACCCGCTCGTCTGCTCCATTCCGGTGGTTGGGCTTGCCCCATTCGTGGCTGGTGGGCCCCCATCGGCTTGGATGTAGCTTTGGTGGCCCAAGAAACCAGGCGATGAGGAACTTGGGCTTGGCCCAAAATATAGTGGATATGGGATCCACTGGTAAAGTTGGCCCGTCATGGGTTGCCCTAAATGGAACTGAGCTTGCGTGGGCTGCCACTGCACAGGTTGGGCTTGAGTTGATTGCTGGTCGGGTACTGGAAGTATTGTAGGGAGATTCTGGATCTGCGAAGCTCGAGGACTGCCTTCTTCTCCGGTGGTTCTATTGCCAACAACCAAATTGGAATCTTGCGGAGACATGGTGGGTAAATAAATTTCCTTCCTTCAAGAGTAAGCCTAATGCCGGATGATTAATTCCTTCGTAGGTCGAAGGTTCTCCTCGGTAGCGGGTTGAGGCGGAAGTAAGTCAGAGATCAAGTTGCTCTGATACCATGAAAGAAAGCAAAAAGAGGAAGGAAGGATGGAGATGGACAGAGTCCAGAGAGAAGACATGGGAAAGTTTGCTATTTTCTTTCAATGTAATTGTGAATGTACAAATCTCCTAAGATATAATACAAGCTGTAGCCTGTGTAAGGAAGTAAATGATCCTAAATATCAATCTAGATCTAAATCTAATTCTAATATTTAATTGACATATACATTTCGACCAAAAAAAAAAAATTGACATATACATGCAAATCATGATCAATCAAGAACAAGACTTCCAATAAATGTGTCGGGCAATCATCCACATAATTACGGCATATCTTCCAACAGATTTCCCTCTAAATTAAGAATTGGAATCTTTTTTTTTTTTTTTGGAATTTTGGGATAATGTTAAATTAAATATAATAATATTTGAAATTCTAAATCGAGGTATTTCATATCGAATAACAGCAAGATGGCGAGGCACCAAGAATTGTAAATTTTTTTTTTTTTAAAAAGAATATCCCTTGAAAGTATTAATAACTTATGGTATAATTTGCATTAATCCTACTAAAAAGTAACAATTTATTAGCGTCTTGGCCCAATCAAAATAAATCAAAACTTCAAGGGCCAATTTGCAATTTCCTAAAGAAAAGGCGGCACTTCTCTAAACCCTATAAAACCCACCCCCAACGGCAGATTCTAGGGTTTTCACTTTCCTTCTTCTTCAATGGCGTGCACGATCGACTTTCGCTCCCTCGACGAGGGCTTCGGCGGCAAAACCTACAAGCGCAAGCGCGAGTCCCAGTCCGCCGCCGCCGCGGCCTCCTTGGCCGCCGACGACGGCGCCGCCATGGAGATCGACGGCCCCCGCCCCCGCCGTCGAAGCGGGCGGCGATCCCCTCGCTGGAGGACCCCGACCGGCCGACCACCGCCTCGACGTTCTCCTTCGGGACGCCGACCTACGACGGGGTGATCGCGGGGCGGGTGTCGGGGCGGAAGTGGAAGCAGCCGCGGAGGCAGCGGGCGTCGGCGCAGCGGGCGAGCGTGAAGGGGACGGACTTCGAGGAGCGGGGGAGGCAGAAGGAGATCAAGAGGGCGTACAGGGAGAGGATGGCGGAGCTGAAGGAGACGATAAGGGCGAACAAGGTGGAGAAGAGGAGGAAGAGGGAGGAGAGGGAGAAGAAGAAGAAGGAGAACATACTGAGGTCGGGGACAAAGCTCCAGAAGATCACCAACCCCAAGACGCTGAAGAAGCTCGCCAAGTCGAAGCAGAGGAAACTGCTCAAGGTCGTCCCCGACGAGCTGGTCAGGAAGTGAAGTTCCCTGTGTTCTTTATTTCAGTGTAACTTTGTCTTCGGGCTCGTAATTTTGCAGTTTCTGTTGTTTTATGTATAAGAAATGAAGTTTTGAATGAGATTAAGATAAAGTTCATCTCTTGATCTTGCCTTCTTTGAGTCTTCATGTTGTTTGGTGGTTCAATGGGCTTGAATCTAATTGATATCTGCCGACTGGAGTGGCAAATTCTGCAGGCTGTAATGGATTTAACCTCTTGTTCGGTCTCTGGTTAGGGAGGAGAAGATCGATCAGTATCATGGTGATCTCATAATCTTGCCTTATTTTTAAGTCTTCATATTCTTTGGCGATTCACTGAATTTGAATCTGATTGATATCAGCTGATCGGAGTCTTGAAATCTGCGGAAGAGTGTAATGGGTTTATCCTCATTTTCAGTTTCTGGTGAGGGATGTGAAGATTGATCAGAGGATCATGTTTATATCATAATCTTGCCTTCTTGAAAGTCCTTGTGTTCTTGGTGATTCACTGAATTTGAATCTGATTGATATCAGCTGATTGGAGTCTTGAAACCTGCAGAGGGTGTAATGGGTTTAATCTCATTTTCAGTTTCTGGTGAGGGATGTGAAGATCGATCAGAAGATCGTGTTTATCTCATAATCTTGCCTTCTTGAAAGTCTTCGTGTTCTTGGTGATTCACTGAATTTGAATCTGATTGTAGTCTTGAACTCTGCAGAGGTGTAATGGGTTTAACCTCATTTTCAGTTTCTGCTGAGGGATGTGAAGATCGATAGAGATAGGGATCATGATTATTTCATAATCTAGCCTTCTTGAAGTCTTCATGTTCTTTGGTGATTCACTGGGTTTGAATCTGATCGATATTCTGCTGATTGGAGTCTTGAGATCTGCTGAGTGTAATGGATTTAACCCCATTTTCAGTTTCTGGCAAGGGATGAGAAGATCCGATCAGGATGTGTTTTATCTCATGATCTTGCCTTCTTGAAGCCTTCATGTTGTTTGGTGATTCACTGGGTTTGAGTCTTGATTGATATCAGCTGACTGGAGTGTTGAAATATGCAAGGAGAGCAGTGGGTTTAACAACATTTTCAATCTGTGGTGAGGGATGAGAAATTCGATCGATGCTTGTGATGCACAAAATCATGATTTTAGAGCCTGCGATGGCTTCCTTGGCCAAATGCTTAATGCTCAGCCTCTGATCATCCCTGTTAAGAACTTTTGGACACCCATCACTACTTCCATTTTCACGGGGGGTTTATGCCAACACCGATGAGTATGTAGTATTTGGGTTATTTGGGGGATGAAAAATAAAGGAGGGCTTTCTTCGATGATGATCTTTTTGTATGGGACGGGGACGCTAATAATCCTTGAATTTTTCCTCATTGTTTAAAGCCATCTAAGCCATCTCTGAAGTTTTTAGTTGTTCAATTCGCCCCTGAACTTCGTAGTTTTTTGTTCAATGTGGCCGTTAATGTTATTGATTTCCTTTTTCTTTTTAATGATTTCATTCTTGAATTCCATTTGTTTATTTAATTTCATCATTCAACCATTATATTTTGGTTCTTTCTCACTAACTACCTTCGTTTTAGCTTAGGACCATCTGCGATATAAACGTCGATGACAATAAGTAGTTCTCAACATAATTCATTGACACTACCTTCTGGGTAGCTGGCTTTCTCCTCAACAGCAAACCTTAATCCACTCGCCACTAAAACCCTAAATGTCCCACCATGAGCTGAATCCTTATACGGCAGGTCCTTTCTTTATCTCTTCTAGCCTTCTCTCTCAGTTTACAGCTTCGCCATTGAACCCTAATGGCCACTCGATACCCTTCCATCCGCCCATGACTGCCATCCCCTTTCTACCCACCTTCTATACATACCGACGATCCCTACCCTCTCACATTCCCCATTTCGAGTCTTCCCTCCTCCACCTACTGAATCAGAGCTCCAGTCAACCATTCTGGAGATGCAACGCAACACTTCAGCTGGGTCCAAACGCTCCAGGCCAGCATTTGCGAAGAACAGCTAGGATCTCCATTAGCAAAGTCCCCTCTTCTTCTGGGTAATCTTCCGAGTTCTTTCTGAGTAGTCTCGTCTCTGAGGTTCGTATTCTGCTTAAATCCCTTTGGGCCCTGCATCTTGGAAATTCATTAATGGATGGTTTGTATAATGAAGAGCGAAGACCGGTGGCTCTCTGTAAAAGCCCGGGTAACCTATGTTTTGAAGATGATGTAGTAAATGTCAAAGATGGCATCTCTGAAGAGAAATTGACAAAATGCAGGCAAACACCGTTTGGGAAGCTTTACTCCAAGCTGAATATGAACTTTTAAGCTTTCCTAAACGCAATGAAAAGAGCATGAAGACTAAAAATGTATCCTACACCCTATTAGAGCCAGGATTTTTCTCCTTTTCCTTTAACTCAAGCTAAAATACAAAAAGTCTTAGATATTCCAGAATTCTGTTATGAATTCACTCATTGTACATTTGCGGTGCATTTCTATGGACTCCCGTTAGAAGAGTTACAAATAAAGTAGTGAAGGAAATAACATCGAAACTTGGTGATATACTGGAAGTGAAATTAGAAGCCAAAGGGAACAACACTTATAAGTAAGCAAGGCAAAAATAAACATGAACCTGGCTAATCCTTTCAAGACAGATGTTAGTATCAACTTGGGGAGTAAAAGGCTTTGGGTAGAATTAAAATATGAAAGACTTATGTATTATTGCTATTCTTGTGGAAGAATTGGGCATTATACCACCTTTTGCAAAGAGACACCTTATGAAGAACTTGGGATGGAAGAGAACTTACTAGGTAAATTTGGGCAATGGCTAGCTAAGAGCAAAAGTGCGGGAACTCAGTTTGTATGACAAAATTTTCTAAACAAGCTATTATCCAAGAAGAAGATGATATAGTGCTAGAGACCCCTCTTTCTTCTGAATTTGAGAAAGATGAGAAGCTGAAGGAGAAAACCAAGGACACAATCTTGTCCATCTATGGACAGTAGCATGTGGATGATGAATCTCAATAGAAGGACAATCATTTGACCTCTTCTTTAGCACTAATGATCATAGAAGATACAGGATCACAAAAGAGAGGAAGCAATTGCTTAGATGATGAGTGTACTATGGTGCTCTACAAGGAATAGCTGTAGGAATTGGAAACTTACATGATAGAGATCCCAAAATCTGAACAGGGACTAGTAAGATACAAATCTAGAGGCACCAAGCTTCCCACATCCAAAAAAGGGAAAAGATTTTGCTCATATGATGCTCAATCTTCAAAGACACCATCAATTGACAAAACTCAGCTAGTGGAGACCCTTATTATAATGGTAGAGAAGTCAATGGGGTTTGGTTGCTAACCCTAATAAGTCATCGGATTATTCATGAAGTTCTTAACTTAAAATTGTTAGGGGTTAGGTACACCTCTAACAATTCAAGCGTTAAGAGTCCTAGTGATCCAGGAAAGGCTTAATGTTGTCTTTTAATGGAAACTAAAAATCAAGAGCAAATGGCGCAACATTTGAGAAGGTGGCTAAAGTTTCAAAATAGCTTCTTAGTGAATTCGGAGGGAATTATAGGGGGCTTGGCCATTTGATGGGATGACCAAGTAATGTCATCAGTTGAATCGCACTCGGATACTTCTATTAATGTTCTGTTGGGATATAATACGCGGAAACGACATGATCTTATAATTTATGTCAATGCGAAATCACCAGAGAAATAAACGAGAAATAATAAGGACACCAGAAATTTACGTGGTTCGGTCCGAGTATTGGTACCTACGTCCACGGGGAGAGCTAGCAGCAAATAATCTACTATAATATGATAATCAGAGTTTACAATCACTCACACGCTTAAGTGTTTCTCACACCTAGATTTAACCCCAAAGTGTTTATAAATAAACAACTCACTTGGACATAAACTCACGGCACAAAATTACCACGCGTTCAAGCTCGAAACAAAGCGCTCTATATACGGTTTTGTGTGGCTTCTACGTGCTCCTATGCGCAGCTCCTTCTTTCACTTGGCTTGTACGTGCAGCAGCTCGCGGCTTCTTCTACGTAGGCTTTGGCGTTTTCTTACCCGAAGGAAAAAAAAAAGAATTGCTTCTTATTTCTGTTTTTATACATGTGCCCAGGTCAAACTTTGACCTAGGTCCACCACCATGTTTGGCTTCTTACGCGTGCAAAGGACTTCACGCCAAAAGGTGCAGAGAACTACGGCAGCTTCACTCCAAAGGGGAAAATTCCTATTTTATCATTATAGGTGTAACTTCGACTCTTTTTTTTTTTTTTTAATTATTTCCTCTTTTGTGCAGCTTTAAGGAGTCCAAGAAAATAAGGGCTTCTTTATCCAATTTGAAATCTACTTGGAAAATCTTTATCGACAAATTGGGTTTAACAAATCGTTATCCGAATTCAAACTTGAGACATTAATTTAACAATTCTCCATTTTGGCTCGATGTTTGAAGCTAAGTTATAGTGCTCATCATCCATGCCGCTTTCCCAACGCCCCAACGAGCGCTCACTCTTCACAAACGCCAATAAAGCTCAAGTAGAGCTTGAGCTTTGCCAAAGGAACAGACTTAGTCATTATGTCTGCCAGGTTATCTACTGTAGCAATCTTTTTGACAATAATATAACCCTTAGTTAAGACATCTTGGATGAAGTGGTACCTGATGTTGATATGCTTCGTTCGCTTGTGATAAACTGGATTATATGCCAAATATATCACACCTTGGTTATCACAGTGTATATCCACACTTTTCTATTCTAAACCAAAGTCCGAGAGAAAACTTTATAACCATATCGCCTCCTTCGCTACAAAGGTTAGTGCCATGTACTCTGCTTCAGTAGAAGACAATGCAATATGATCTTGTAAGGACGCTTTCCAACTAACTGCACTACCCGCTAGTGTAAATACATACCCTGCTAAAGACCTGCAATCATCCAAGTCACCGGCGTGATTCGAACCCACAAAACCAGTTGTCTCATTACCATTGCTATCCCTTCGATACATTATACTCACGTTTGTTGTCCCCTTCAAATATTTGAGGATCCACTTCACAGTTTCTCAATGAGCTTTACCAAGACGCTTCATATAGTGACTAATCACGCTCATAGCTTGTGAAACATTAGGCCTAGTGCACACCATAGCATACAGAATACTACCCACGGCACTGGAATAAGGAACACGAGACATATGCTCCTCCCCCTCCTCCTCAGTTTGCGGTGATAATTTATCTAAAAGTTTAAAATGTTTCGCTAAATGTGTATTTACAGATTTTGCCGACTGCATATTAAAACGTGCTACGATCTTCTCAATATTTTTTTTTTTTGAGATAGACGTAAAACTCCTACAGTCCTGTCACGCAAAATCTCCATACCCAAAATTTTCTTTGCAGCACCTAAATCTTTCATATCAAATTCAGCATTTAACCGCCTCTTCAACACATCAATATCAGACATATTTTTAGCTGCTATCAGCATATTATCAACATATAAAAGTAAATAAATCAAATAACCATTCTCCAATCTCCTATAGTAAACGCAGCTATCCATATGACTTTTTGAATAGTTTTGACTAGCCATGAAAGTATCAAAACGTTTATACCATTGCCTAGGAGACTGTTTCAGCCCATACAAATATTTCTTCAACAAGCAAACATGATTTTCCTTACTTGGAATAGCAAATCCCTCTGGCCGCCTCATGTAAATATGCTCCTCCAACTCACCGTGAAGAAACGCAGTTTTCACATTTAGTTGCTCTAACTCGAGATCCTGCGTAGTAACTAAGGCAAGTAAAACACGAATAGAAGTATGTTTTACCACATGAAAGAACACCTCATTGTAGTCAATGCCTTTACGCTGTGTATACCCCTTCGCCATAAGTCTCACCTTATACCTTGCTGATTTGATACCGGGAATGCCCTCTTTCCGTTTGAAGACCTATTTACTTCCGACAATCTTTTGGCTCTTGGGTACTTTGACCAGCTTCCATGTCTAATTTTGATAGAGTGATTCCATCTCTTCACTCATAACCCCTAGCCACTGCGATGACTCCGAACTAGCCATTGCCTCAGAGTAAGACGAAGGCTCATATGTCTCCACCTCATTACTTACAGTCAATGCATAAGCAATATATGTATAACCATAATGTATCGGTGATTTAGTTTGCCTTCTTTGTCTATCTGTGGTTATAGTATGCTGCGGCTTTGTTGGTTGTTCACTATCACCAACTTCAGGAACTGCGACTTCATCTGCAGTCTCAATTTCAGTTACCTTCGAGGTCTTTGGAGTCTCCACTTGAAGCTCCACCTCACTAATGACACCATGATCCGTCTTCTCTGCTGGTTGTGTCTCAGAACTCCTCCGTTGAAGCATTGCAGTCTTGTCGAAAATCACATCTCTATTAATTAGAAAACTGGGTGATCTGGTATCAGTGCACCACGGTCGGTAGCCTTTCACCCCATGTGCATAACCCAAAAATATGCACTTCTTTGCTCTCGGCTCAAGCTTACCATCACTCGCGTGAGCTTACACAGGACATCTGAATATACGTAATCCGGAGTAATCAACAGGTTTCCCCGACCATACTTCCTTAGAAGTCTTCCACTCGATAGCAGATGATGGAGATCGATTAACTAGGTAACATGCCATGTTCACTACTTCGGCCCAAAATTCCTGCCAAGTTCTACATGAGAAAGCATGCATTAAGCTCGCTCAAGCAAAGTTCTGTTCTTTCGTTCTACCACGACATTCTGCTGTGGTGTTCCAGGTACTGTGCGGTGTCTCACAATACCTTCTTTCTCGTAAAACTCGGTAAAATCTTTACCACAGAATTTCATGCCATTATCGGTTCTCAAGCACTTGATTTGTTTATTTGACTACTTTTCAATCAATGCCTTAAATTTCTTGAACCGATCAAACACATCATATTTGTGCTTCAGAAAGTAAACCCATACATTCCTCGAATAATCGTTGATAAACGTTAGCATATATCGGGCACCTCCTTTCGAAGGAACCAAAGACGGGCCCCAGACGTCTAAATGAATATATTCAATTGGTCGTTTGGTCAAATGAATAGGTGTAGTAAACTTAACTCGGTGCTGCTTCTCAAATATACAGTACTCACATAAGTCAAGCTTCCCTGTTTTTTAACCCTTCAACAACCCCCTTTCACTCAGCATCATCATACCTGCCTCGCTCATGTGTCGTAAACGCATATGCCATAATTGAGTCAAGTTAGAGTCTAACTCATCTGATGAAACTACAGTGGTTCCAGTTATGGTCTCTCCTAGTAAATGATAGAGAGTATTCACTTTCTTCCCTTTCATCACTGTCATAGCACCTCGAGAGATATTCAGTATTTCACCTTCAGCGGTGTACCTACACCCGATGTCATTGAGTGTCCCTAGAGAAATAAGATTCTTCTTGAGCTCTGGTACATGCCTCACATCTGTCAATATGCGCACTACCCCATCGTGCATCCGAATTCGAATTGTCCCTATCTCCACAGCCTTACAGACTGCATTATTCCCCAAAAGAACTCTACCACCATCTATAGTCTGGTAAGTAGTAAATCAGTTCTTATGAGGCATCATGTGATAAGAACACCCCGAATCTAGCACCCATTCATCTCCTGACGAAGTAGCAGTCACGTATAAAACAGCTTTTGCATCACTATTGCTCAATTCGGAAACGTTTGCCACACTGCTTGTGGCATTTTGCCCATCAGCTTTATTCCTCTGCTTTGGATAATCTCTCCTGATATGCCCCTCCTCGTGACACTTAAAGCACTTCACGCGTCATTTGGACTTTCTATGGCATGATTTCGATCTGCTTTTACCTCTGCTACTACTAGGCCCTCGATGTTGTTCTCTACCTCGAATAGTTAGTGCTTGCGTTACTCCTTGCGCCAGACTGTCATCTCGCAACTTTCTTTGCCACTCCTTAGAGAATAAGACGGACTTTACCTCTTCTGAGGTAATTGTAGTACGTCCCTGCAACAGTGAATCAGTAAAGTGCTCCCACGACTCTGGTAAAGAGGCTAACAATATCATGCCCTGTTCTTCATCATCAAGTATTTTACCGACGTTCTTCAGATCCATCATGAGTTTATTAAATTCATCTAGATGGGTTCTGATAGACGTACGTTTAATATATCTAAATTGAAACATCTTCTTCAACATGTACAAACGATTGTTCAAACCTTTCTTTACATAGAATGCTTGAAGTTTTGTCCATAATGCTGCGGCATCCTTCTCCTCAACAACCTCTATTAAGACCTCATCCGACAAATTTAACAAGATTGTGCTATTTGCTTTTTCCGTTAGCTCTACCCTCTCAGAGGCTTTCATTATAATCGGCAACTCATATTCACCATCCAGTGCCTTGGCCAAACCTTGGGTTGTCAATAAAGCCCGCATCTTGATGCTTCATAACACAAAGTTGTTACTCCCGTTAAACTTCTCAATTTTAGATTTCCTCTCAGACATAATTGCAATAACATAATTTTCAGATAATAATCAGACAAGCAAAAGCTCCAAATCACAATCAAGAAATCCAACCTGGCTCTGATACCAATCGTTGGGATATAATATGCGGAAACGATAGGATCTTGCAATTTGCGTTAACGCGAAATCACCAGAGAAATAAACGATAAATAATAAGGACACCAGAAATTTACGTGGTTCGGTTCGAGTATCGGTACCCATGTCCACGGAGAGAGTCAGCAGCAAATAATCCACTATAATATGAGAATAAGAGTTTACAATCACTCACACGCTTAAGTGTTTCCCACACCTAAATTTAGCCCCAAACCCAAAGTGCTTATAAATAAACAACTTACTTAGACATAAACTCATGGCACAAAATTACCATGCGTTCAAGCTCGAAACAAAGCGCTCTACGTACGACTTCGTGTGGCTTCTACGTGCTCCTACGCGCAGCTCATTCTTTCACTTGGCTTGTACGTGCAGCAGTTCGCGACTTCTTCTACGAAAGCTTCAGCAACTTCTTACTCGAAGGAAAAAAAAAAAAAAAAAACCCTGCTTCTTATTGATGCTTTTATACGTGTGCCCAGGTTAAACTTTGACCTGGGCCCACCACCACGTTTGGCTTCTTACGTGTGTAGAGGACTTCACACTAAAAGGTGCAGAGAACTTCGGCAACTTCTCTCCAAAGGGGAAAATTCCTATTTTATCATTATAGGTGTGCCCGGAGTCAACAACTTTGACTCTTTTTTTTCCTTAATTATTTCCTCTTTTGTGCAGCTTTAAGGAGTCCAAGAAAATAAGGGCTTCTTCATCCAATTTGAAATCTACTTGGGAAATCTTTATCGACAAATTGGGTTTAATAAATCGTTATCCGAATTCAAACTCGAGACATTAATTTAACATGTTCAATGCCTACTTCAAGATAGTAGACAATGTATGCGAATTACATTTATGCATATTCCTAATGACTTTAAAGAAAGAGTTCTATGATGGGAGGGTATCCATAAAGCAAGTGTTACAAACCATCTACCCTGGATATGTATGGGTGATTTTAATGAAATATTGTATAATTGGGAGAAAGTGGGTAAAAGAATGGCAAAACATTACTGGCTTATAGCTTTTAGAAATTTTTTGCATGCTTGCTCCTTAATGGATTTCAAATGTAAAGGATATGCGTTTACCTAGGCAAATAATAAAGGAGTAGAAGAATTTGTTAAGAAATGGCTAGATAGAACTTTTTGTATTATGAAATGGAGAATTGCCTATCCAAATGCGAATGTATAGCCTTACCAGCTATCGGTTCATATCACAATCCACTAATTTTATCACTATCCTAAAAGAAGAAACGTAGGAAAAGGGAGTTTAGATGTGAAGCTTTTTGGTCAAAGGATAGGGAATGTGCGCATATAGTGAAGAGAATATGGGCTGAAACAAATTCCCAAAGACTGAATATGGTGGAAACACTGCATGTAGTGGCATAGCAGCTGATTGAATGAAGCAAAAATAGAAAGTATAGAAGATAAACCAAGAAATTGAAATTCTGTGGCGGCAAGAGGAAATGTATTGGGGAATGCGATATAAAATCAGCTGGCTAAAATGGGGTGATGGAAACACCAAATCTTTCCATGCAACAACAATTCAAATAAGAACTCGAAACAAAATTATCATGCTAAAGAATATAGAAAGGGATCGGGTGAGAGAGGATAAGAATCTTAAGGAGATGATGGGGGTCTACTTTAAAAATCTTTACAAGTCAATGGGGTATAGAAACTTTCAGCCTATCCTAGACCAAGTTCCAAGCTCGATTGATGAAATTATGAACTAACAGCTAACAGAACCTGTCACTTTGGAGCAAATTACTACTGCAATACAAAAATTAGGAGCTACCAAAGCTCCTAGGCCGGATGAGCTGAATGGGTCGTTCTTCCAACATCACTGGCAAGATATATATTGGGATATTTTTGAGTAAGTGCATAAATTCTTTGATACCGTCCACTTAAACCCTGATATGAACAAAACCTTAATCACCCTCATCCCCAAAATTCCAAACTCAGAAAAGCTTGAATAATTTCATCCTATAAGCCTATGCAACTTTGTTTACAAAATTATTTGCAAGGTACTAATGAATAGGCTAAAATCATTGCTACTAAATCTAATTGCACCAGAACAAAACGCATTTGTGGGTGGTAGACAAATTCAAGATAATATTTTGATTGTGCAAGAGGTCCTTGACAAACTGAGAACTCGTGAGGCAAAAAGAAAGTTCCAAGCTATTCTAAAGCTAGAAATGCAAAAGGTGTACAATATAATAGAGTGGGATTTCCTCCATAAATGTTTAATCAAGATGGGTTGTTATGAAAAGTCGGTGCAATGGGTGATGTAATGTGTTTCAACGGTATCTTTTAGAATTAAATTCAATGGGGGAACCTATGCCATTATTCAAGCCAATGTGAGGTATTCGCCAAGGTGACCCATTATCTCCTCTCCTTATCTCTTTATTCTAGTGGCAAATGTACTCTCTCACTTAATGAAGCAAGCAGCTACTACAGGTACAATTCATGGAATCAACTGATTAGTAGTTGTCCTACTCTCTCACATCTATTATTGGTGGATAATTCTATCTTTTTCCTAGATGGTATTCTAGTGGAATATCAAAATCTGGCGGCTATCCTCCATTAGTATTGTTTTGCATCAGGCCATGCTATGAATCTAAATAAATCAGGAATACACTTTAGTAAAAGCTATCCAAAGAGTTTGAGGAAGAATATGGTTTCGGAGTTTAGAGTTCCAGAAATTGATAAAACGGGAAAATACTTAGAATTCCTTCAAATCGGGGTGCCTTAAAGAAAGAAATGTCCACCTGGATTGTCGCTAGAGTTAATATGAAGTTAGAAAGTTGGAAGGAAAACTCATTGTCAAAAGTTGGGAATGAAATATTGATTAAATTAGTGGTGCATATAATTCCTTAGTATGTAATGTCTATTTTCAAAATCCCAATTTCAATTTGTGAAGTCAATGAAAAGAAAATAGCCAACTTCTGGTGGAGAAATAGCAACAAAATATTTGGTTTACACTAGAGAAAATGGGAAATTTTGAAGCTTAGGAAGGATGAAGGGGGTCTTGGATTCAAAGATCTACTAGCTTTTAACAAAGCTATATTAGGGAAATAAGCGTGGTGAATTTCTCAGCATCTTGAGACTCTTTAGAGTCAAGTTATGAAGGGACTCTACTTTCCACAATGTGACTTTTGGCAAGCCGAAAAACGTTCTTGTCTTTCGTGGGGTTGGCAAAGCCTTATAGTAGGAAGAGATGCCATATCCTCTCAAGTTATGTGGGTTGTTTGGAATGGAAAGAAAATTTCTATTAGAGAAGATAAATGACTAAAGAGTGGACCTATTGGCAGCCCAGCAACAAGAAACTGGCTGACTTAATAGACATTGAAGCGGCAAAATGGAAAGATTCTCTAATAAGAACTCTGTTTGATAACCAGTGAATAATGGAAATTCTTACTATCCCCATAGGCGTATAGACTATAGAAGATAAATTGGTCTGGACAAATGACAAGTCAGGGTCTTACACGATGAAAAGTGGATATTTTAGCAACAGAGATACAGTAGCTGGCCCACACACAACAACAACAACCTCATCCTACCGGGCTAAACTAGAAGAACTTTGGAAATATATCTGGCAATCATGAATAGCACCCAAAGTGAAAATTTTCCTATGGAACACATGTCAAAATGCTCTGCCTACACTGGACAACTTGCACTGGAGAAATATAATACCTAAACCCGTATGCCCTATATGCTAACAAGAAGTGGAAATGATCAAGCACACCTTGCTGCTCTGCCCTTGGACAAATCAGATATAGAGCGGGAATTCCCTACAAATTAGAATCACAAGAGTGGGGTTAACTTGACTTGGTGAGTGGTTGCATAAGGTGTAGAAGATCCACAAAGCACTCATAATTTCAACCAAATAGTGACAACCCTATGGTGCATCTAAAAAGACAAAAACCATTTCATCTTCAAGTAACACCTCTTGAACTTGCAACAAACACTATTCGGAGCCGTTGCTTTTCACGAAAACTTTGCGACTTGGAACTGAAAATCAAAAGGAAAGATGAGAAGCGAAGACCCACCTCATAGATGGCGACCCTCGAACCTTAGTATGCTGACGATTAATATTGACGCCTCCTTTGCAGGCAACACCAATGCGCCATCAGCCACTAACGTAGACAAGGAGCGATAGCCTGCATCTACCAAGACTCCTTGGGCAAATATGTTGACGGATTCTCTAAATTGGTGGCAGCTACCTCGGTGGAACAAGCAAGGGCCCTCGCACTCATCGAAACCCTAGATTTTATCTTACCCAAATCTAACTTGAAGCTGCAAGTACATTCTAATTTCAGTGAACTCATGCAAGGCATTCTCACATCAGAAATGTCTAATTGGAAAGTACAGCCACTAATGGATAGGGCCAAGACCAAGTTGAAGGAATTTCCAAGTCTCACATTGGCCCATTCTTGCAAAGACACTAACAAAATAGCAAATTGGCTTGCAAAAGCCCAACGGATGAATAGTCTCCCTAGTAATTGGGTAGCCAACCCCTCACTTGCTCTCTTTGATTTATTATGTGCCAATGCTCTTGATGTATATGTACCGAACTTGGTTAAGTAAATTAATATCGTTCGTATTTTCAACAAAAAAAAAAAAAAACACAATTCATTGACAGGACATACACACTATACATGTTAATGTGAACTTTTAATTTTTATTCATTATGGCCGAAGTTATTGACTAGTAATTTTTTTTGTTAAAAATTTGTTACTTGAAGTTTTTTTTTGTTTGTTCAATGTCATCGTTAAACTATTATATTTTAGTTATTGTTTTTAATAGCCTTCACTTGAGTGGTGAGAATCGTAAAACATTCTATAAGATAGATCTCAATGATCCTTACATCCAACTAGTAATTTTTTGACACAATTCATTAACAAGACATATACACTACAAGTATTAATGTGATCTTAATTTTCATTCAATATGACCGTTAAAGTTTGGACTTTTTATGTGTTGGTTCAGCTTCATCATTAACTATCATGTTTTGACAAGCTCTCTTAGAACTTTCGTATGAGAATGGTGAGTCATCAAGTATTCTACAAGATAAACCTCGATAACTCTTATCTAATACTCTAATTTTCGACTCAATCCATTGACAAAGCATACACACTACACGAATTTATTGCTCCTTTGGAATAGACTAATATGTATAATGAATTTCCTTTTCAATTCCAATTGCAATTGTGAATTCACCTACTTGAACGCCCATCAATTGGGTTCATACTCGATTCCAAGTATTTTAAGTGAATTACCACGAAATTAGAATCTGCTCACCTCGATACCTAATTGAATTTTGCCAAAAATGATCGGATTAGGTTGGACTTCATACAGGTTTAGAAGTAATATTTCCTTCAAAATTTGATGCATATAAGTTAGCTTATCAATTACACATAACACGAGAAAAAATGTGATTATTTTATTTTTTTATTGTTGCTGGAAAGCAATTTTTTTTTTTTGAATTAGTAATATATGGGTGATTTCTGTTTCAAGAAGCTCGTAAACGAGGTTTGCGAGATTTAAGGTTTTTCGGAAATGGGACAGTATACAAGCTGACTCTGTTCTTGTCATAACAAAAAAGAGAGCGCTTCATGTAATGATCAGGAAGAGAACCAACGACCGGAGCTCCAACCGCCAACAACGGTCGAGCCTATGGCGAAACTGCGCGGACCTCCGCGCGCTGAAGCAGATCCAGGCCTCCCTCGTCGTCCGAGGCTTCAATTCGAACCAGGCGGCTCTGCGAGAGCTCGTCTTCGCCGGCGCGATCGCCGTCTCGGGCACCATCGGCTATGCCCTCCGGGTGTTCGCTCAAATTACTGAACCGGATCTTTTCATGTGGAACACCGTGATAAGAGGCGCGGCTCAGAGCCTAAACCCTTCCAATGCCGTCCGCCTGTATTCCCAGATGGAGAGCCGGTTCGTGAAGCCCGATGACTTCACGTTCCCCTTCGTGCTCAAGGCTTGCACTAAGCTTTCGCGGGTCAAGATGGGTTTTGGTATCCATGGGAGGATTATCAAGTTTGGTTTCGAGTCTAACACCTTCGTGAGGAACACCCTTATCTATTTTCATGCTAACTGTGGCGAATTGGGCATCGCAAGACATTACTTTGAGGGCTCGGCGAAGAGGGATGTCGTGGCCTGGTCGGCATTGACTGCTGGGTATGCTAGGAGAGGGGAGCTACTTCTCGCTCGGCAGCTATTTGATGAGATGCCTGTGAAGGATCTGGTTTCTTGGAACGTGATGATTACAGGCTATGCAAAGAGAGGGGAGATGGAGAGCGCGAGGAAGCTTTTTGACCAGGCCCCAGAGAAGGATGTTGTGACATGGAATGCGATGATCGCAGGTTACGTGCTTTGTGGTGGGAATGAGCAGGCGTTGGAGATGTTTGAGGAGATGAGAAGAGTTGGAGAGAAGCCGGATGAAGTGACAATGTTAAGCCTGTTGTCTGCTTGTGCGGAAATGGGAGATTTGGAGATCGGGCAAAAGATGCACCACTCGCTTTTGGAGTTGTGCTTAGGAGATTTGGGTGTGCTACTTGAAAACGCGCTCATAGACATGTATGCCAAGTGTGGCAGCATCGAGAGGGCATTTGCAGTGTTCAAAGGCATGAGAGAAAAAGACATATCGACATGGAATTCGATCATAGGAGGTTTGGCTTTTCATGGCCATGCCGAGAAATCTATTGATCTGTTTAGGGAGATGCAGAGGTTGGAAATCAAGCCGAACGAGATAACCATGGTCGGAGTTCTAGTTGCATGTAGTCATGCTGGCAAAGTCGAAGAGGGCCATCAATATTTCAACATGATGCGAGATAGATACGGTATTGAGCCAAACACAAGGCACTGTGGGTGTATGGTGGATATGCTGGGACGTGCCGGGCTACTGGATGAAGCATTCGAGTTCATTCAATCGATGGAAATAGCACCTAACGCCATCATTTGGAGGACCCTGCTTGGGGCTTGTAGAGTTCATGGAAACTTTGAGTTAGGAAAACTTGCGAATGAGAAACTACTGTTTATGAGACACGACCAGAGCGGCGACTATGTCTTGCTTTCTAACCTATACGCTTTCAAAGGGGAGTGGGACGGCGTCGAGAAGGTAAGGAAATCGATGAGCGACAGGGGAGTCAAGAAAGAGGCTGGGTATAGCCTTGCCGAAGGAGATGGCAAAGCACTCATGTACTATTTGTTCAATTCAAAGCCTAAGTTAAGCTCCAGAGACAAAGCGTATGGAGTAGTTGCGAAAGGATAAGAGAATTTTGCTTCTCTGAAATGAAAACGCTACCAATTTTACATCCTGTCTGAATTTGAGTCCATATTGTTTTTTCCACTCGAAGGAATACTACCAAACGGTGGTACTCGCGTCCGTGAACAATGGGAGAAGATTGAATGGCCTGTTCTTGGCCGTCGTGTATTTGTGCAAATTAGGATGACGGAAGAATCACCATCGGTAACAGATGAAGAACTGGAGGAACACAGACTAACAAGGTGGTCATTTTTAATGGATCGAGTTTATGCAGTTATGGTATCGTTCATCATAAAGAGTCCTTTCCTTCCTTGGTAGTGGTTTATAGCGCAGAGCCTGTTGGCAAAGGTCTTTTTCAAGCCTGGCCACATTCCGATGAGAGAAACATATGAACGTGGCCTGGCCTGGAAAAAAAAAAAACTTTACACAAAGTTCAGCACCAAACCTCGCATGCCAACTTCAGTTCTAACAAGGCCAACAAAATTTCAAGACTCGGATGACTGCCGTAGGTGCTGCTACTCCGCCCTACTGGTCAGTCTCAATCCAACAACCATTATTAAACTATCATCAAAGGCGATGCATCTTTTACCAAGAGACATCAGAAACCAATGGACCACTGCCAGATCATAAAGACAAGTACATATAGGCATAGTTCAAAGGCTTTCGGAAGACGAGACTGTACATGAGATAAGTAAGAGAAAGTGTTGTCCCATCGAGAAGTTCTCTTGTTGATGTAAAACAGAAATGAATGTAACGATTTCTGCATTCCCTAACAGCAGAGACATAAATAATCAGCATTCAGAAACAACATCGATGCCTCGTTGACTACATTTTTGTTTTCAAGTCACAGCATCTCTAAAATACACAGGAACAATAGCTTGGCCTATTCTTGGTCCACCCTCACCAAGATCCAAGAGATCCCGAGTTCAATTCATCTCTTTTCCCTCCCCTATCTTACCTATCCCAAAAAAGGGAGGAAAGTTTAGATACACTTGGCTTTTTGAGAAGATGTATATATGCATTGTAAGCAACTAGAGTCAAGGATCAGCTCCAACTAGATATGCCTACTGAAATATAAAGGCTTTGAAGGAAGATATCAATCTAACTGCGATCCGAAAAACTAAATTTGAGAAAAAAGCACCCACCACTGAGTTTCCATGAGTAAGTGAATGGACACAGATCACCCCAACTAAACTAAAACCAAGTGGCTAATAGTTTAGGAGGGGTCATTATAAGACAGTTCTGCACCTCCGGGTGCAACTGCAGTCAGTTATGGTAGTTCTTCTTGTAATTGGTCAAGGAAGCAAGTAGCCCGATTTGAGCACTTACTTTGTATGCACATCAGACCAAACAATACAGCGCCTGACACCAGGTCCATAGAAAAAACCAGCAAGTCTTTCCGCCACTTGTCAAGTGCTCTGTCTAATCTTCCATAGTTGCCACCTCCCGAGCATCCTCAGCACTTAGAACAGGTTCTACAGTTCTTTCAGCCCCAGATGTCTTGGTATGAGAAGTTTCCCCTTCATCATTCTCTTCAATGTCTTCTGCTTTAACATCTTCTATAACTTGAAGAAGGTCCAAGGGGGTGGCAGCAGGGTCCAGTTCAAGGCATCCCTTGGGAGCATTGGGAGCTTCTTGACCAGTAAGCATGTACGAGGGAACCTGATGTGAAAATCGGAACATCTCTTCTCTTGGAATCCTTCTGATTTCCCTGAGGTCCAGATGCCGATGAAACACTGCCCTGAATCCGGCAACTTTCACCAATGGGATGACAAGCACGCCTTGTTCTTCATCAAAGTCTTCTAGCACCTCCACCATGTCATACTTATGTATTATCTCATCTGCAGTTAGCTCGTTCCAATTAGGGGACCAATTTCTATAGAGAGCCCATACATCGCCCTTTCTTGGAAATATGCGAATAACACCACGCACACCTTTGGTCCACCGGACCTTGTGAGAAAAGGCATTGAGCGAATCATAAATCTCGTATTTTCCCACTCTGAAATCTCCACAAGTTTTTGAGAAACCAGAAGCAACCCAATTCAAGGGGCCTAATTCACTGTTAGTCTTGGAATTAAGCCAGCTAATACGCATCTTGAATGGATTTAAGGAAATCACTTTCTGAATCAGGGCATAAAATCTAGGCATCCCATCATCATCATCATAGGCTGCCCAAACATGGTTTTCTCTAAATGATTTTTCTGTTCGGTCTTTATCAAAATCATGGAAATCTGGATCCAAGACAGTCATTGACAGCATCTGCGAAGTTCCAGCATCCGTACTAGGAATGCCTGGGAAGGACTTAGCAGCAGAATATTCTTTCTTCAGATCCAGAGACTCTCTTGGCTTGGTTTTATCATCAGTGCCGCCATCTACAGGAACTTTTCCCACCGACTCATTAGTTTTGTCATCATTCCCGTTCCTCTCCCCCTTGCCTGCAGTTTTAGCTATAGTTGCCGATCTCGATTCAGTTAGGTTCTTGAGAATTTCTCTCTGGGCCTTCATAACCAGTACTTTCTGAACTTGAAGCTCAGTCATTTCCCTTACAGCATTAGGCCTTGTGATGCCATTAACAGAAACTGCTCCAAAATTTGCTTGTTTGGAAAAAGGTGCACCCACACCACCACCCGCCATTCCCATTTGATTGGTAACATCCCTCCCATGATCGCTGCCACCAAGATCATCCATACCTTTTCTTCTCTTCACAGCACCAGTGTGACCAGTCGATGACATGCCGCTGTTCTTTCTGGAGAATTGCTTCCTCCGAAGAGCCTCTTCTCTTTTTGTCGCTGCCTGAGCCTCCTCTCGCTCTCTCTTCACTTTCTCATATGCCTGTTGCACCACACTCGCAGCTTGAGCAGCGGTTGAAGCACTACTTGTTCTTGAGAACGGACTCCAGTTTGTGTTGTTTTGCATGTGTGAATCATGACCACTGAAGCCCCCCACACCAGTACCGGAAGAAGGCGCATTACTCCTGCCTGAGTTCATTGTGTCCTTGCTATTCACTTGATGATTTGTGGACTGCTGCTGCTGGGAAAAGTTCCAGGGGGTAGATGACGTAGTTCCATCAGATGTTGGTGGAGCTATTTCTATTGCAAAAAAGGGCTTCTGGCAGTTGGGACATAGCAGGTTGTGATTGAGGTATACTCTGAGATACTCATATTGCATTTTGCAGCGGTGACAAACTGTCCAAAATGTATTTGGCTTTGTCTTCTGGGAAGAGTGCCGTGCTCGCTCCGTAGTCCTATGACTCTTAGCAGTCGTATTTGTTGTAGCAGTTGCATTTGCGGTCTTATCGAAATTGTAAAAACTATTGGTCCTTGGAGTCGCTGATGAAGCTCCGGTCGATTTAGGAACCTTTGGGAAGGTCCTTACAAATCTCTTCTGGTCATATCCTGCCCTCTTAACCTTATCTGATAATAAACTCCAGGCCTGTGATATCAGTTTAAAAGCCCCTTCTGCTCCAATGGACTTGTTCTTATCAGGATGCAGCATGAGAGCAAGCTTCCTATATTGTCTCCTCACTGTCTCTTCATCAGCTGTCAGATCCACACCGAGCACACCATACCAATCTGGCTCCCCATTGACTTTGTTCTCTGCAGAAACATACACATCAAGCGTCGCTAACATTTGGGTCATGCCTTCCAGTCCTGGATAAAGACTATGGGCCTTCAAAGCAAACTTTTTGGCTCCTGCCATGTCCCTTGCTATGAACTTTGTCTCTGCAATTTCTTTTGCCCTTGTAGCCTCATCTTTATTGCATTCCATTCCCCCTGTACCTACACAAAGCCTGTAAAAAAAGCGATCAATTTTTTTGCATCTTCTTACAATTTAGTCGGGGGAGAGAGGGAAGGGGGATAAAGAAGATTTTACATAATTGTCTAGTAAACTAGTGAAACATCTTTCACGGTTCCCAAATATCCCAACAAAGCCAGCCAATTAATTTAACAGATTCAAGCGACCCCGCAACCTTAAGTCAACTAATCGACATACTAGCAGGAGGACTTGCCGACACGTATCAGGTCAAAATCTACCTTAAAAAGCACAAAACACAAAAAGAATACTCAGAATTTTGCAAAACTCACACTTGCGGATCAAACTACCAATAGAAAGTCTACAACACTTTAATGAAACATTGGAGCTATTTAGAGCAGGACCCAGAGCCAAGGCAACAACAAGAACATAATGACATGGCAAAAGTCACGACATGATAGCATGCATATCAATGGAGGAGTCTATGGCTTACCTTAACTAGGAAGGAACTGATTTACATTGAATCTCGTAAAGGCAACTGAGCTAATGCTTACTTCACACGAAAACTAAGCAAACATGGACCATAGCTATGTAAACAAAACCACAATAGCCAGACTATTAATCATGACCGATACGAATACCTTTCTAAGTCAACTTAACAAGATAGAACCCATTTTTCAGAAAGCTCACTCAAATTGCTTGCATCAATAGAAAACCATAGAAACAGCCACAAGTGAACACACAAAGCAAATTAGCCCAATGCTATGCAGCAAGAATTCCTGTTTACCTAATAATGGAAGCAGCTGCTTGACGTCAAGTTTTGAGTTCTCAAGGGCACCGTGTCCAGACTTCCATTACCATTTTATTCTGTTCCTCAAGTGAATCCCAAAAGAAAAGCCAAAACCGGGCTTTCGTTTTTCTTGTCAAAAGTCACAACAATTAAAATGCCCTAAGCTCGTTGAGGAAGTGTATGGATGTGTGACAACCAGACCATTAATGAACCAATTGACCGGTCTCTAGTGAAGGTTATAGATCAACACTTGTCCAGTCAGAAAGATTCAAGAAGAGCAGGAGAATCAGAACCAGAATAATGGCGAAATAGTGACAAACACCTGCAACAGAGAGCAGGAAGAGAAGCAGAGGATGAGATACTATTCTCATACTTGCAGAAGCATTTAGGCAACACATACTAATTGAAAGTGCAGATTTGAACTACCAATTGAAAGTCCACAAAACATAAATGAAGCATAGGAGCTATTAGAGCTATTCCGCTTTGAAGGAATATGAGCTGGAACAATAACAACAATATCATTAACATGGAAAAAATCACAAACTCAAAAAGCATGCATATTAATGAACGAGTCTATGGCATTACCTAAACCTAAGGAACTGAATTACACTGAACCTCGTAACGGATGACTTAGCTTATACTTACTTCCCACGAACACTATACAAACACAGACCACAGCGATGTAAACAAAACCGCAATAACAAGACTATCAATCATGACTGATACGAATTCATCCCTAAATCAACTTAGCAAAGAGAACCATTAGTCAGAAAATTCACTTGAATTGCTTGCATTAATAAAAGCCCTAGAAGCAGACCATTGAACATGCAAAGCACACTAGCCCAACACTATACAACAAGAATTCGTGTTTACCTAATAATAGAAGCAGCTGCTTTATATCGAGTTTCAAGTTCTCAAAGCCACCATGTCCAGACCTCCATTACGAACTTATTCTTTTCCTCACACGAATCCCAAAAATAAGAGCTAGACAGGGGCTTCGTTTTTCTGATCAAAAGTCACAACATTTCAATATGCCCTAAGCTTGTCAAGGAAGCGCATAGACGTACGAACCAAGTGCCACGTCTCTTGTAAAGGTGTAAGATCAATGCTTGTCTGGTCACAAAGATTCAAGAGAAGCCGGAGAATCAGAACCAGAATACACAACCTTCGAAAGAGTAACAAGCAACACCTGCAACAAAGAGAAGGAAGAGAAGCGGAGGATGAGTTAACATTGTCATACTTGTAGAAGGATTTGCACAACAGGTTTCAAGTAAAACATGTACCTTAAAAAGCACTTAATGCACAAAGAATACTCGGAATTATACAAAAATCGCACATTCAGATCGAACAATGGAAAGTCTATTAAACATAAAGGAAACATAGGAGCCATTAAAGCGGGATCCACATTTTAGGAATATGAGCCACGGCAATAATGAGAATATTGATGACATGGCAAAAGTCACAAACTCAAAGCATGCATATCGATCAAGGACTCTATGGCGTTACCTTAATTAGGAACGAACTGAATTACACTGAACCTCGTAACAGGCAACTTAGTTTAAGCTTACTTCACATGAAAATAAGCAAACACAGACCATGGCGATGTAACCAAAACCGCATTAAGAAGACTATTAACCATGACCGATACGAACTCATCCCTAAATCAACTTAGCAAAGAGACCCATTTGTCAGTAATTTTACTCGAATTGCTTGCATCAATTGAAGCCCAAGAAACAGACCATGGAACATGCAAAGCAACTAGCCCAACACTATAAGATGAATTCGAGTTTACCTAATAATAAGCGCAGTTGCTTGATGTCGAGTTTCAAATTCTCAAAGCCACCATGTCCAGACCTCCATTACTAACTTATTCTTTTCCTCATCCGAATCCCAAAAACAAAAAAACCAGACAGGGCTTCGTTTTTCTCGTCAAAAGTCATAACATTTCAATATGCCCTAAGCTTGTCGAGGAAGAACATCAACTATGAACCAATTGACACATCTCTAGTAAAGGTTAAAGATCAATGCTTGTCTGATCACAAAGATCAAAGGAGAGCCGGAGAATCAGAACCAGAATACACAACCTTCAAAAGAGTAACAAACAACACCTGCAACAAAGAGAAGGAAGAGAAGCAGAGGACGAGTTAACATTGTCATACTTGCAGAAGGATTTGCGCAACACGTTTCAAGTAAAAAATGTACCTTAAAAAGCACTTAATGCAAAAGGAATACTTAGAAGTATACAAATCTTGCACATGCAGATCGAACTACCGATAGAAAGTCTGCAAAACATAAATGAAACATAAGAGCCACTAGAGCAGGATCCGCATTTTAGGAAATGAGCCACGGGAATAACGAAAATATTAATGAAACGGCAAAAGTCACAAACTCAAAGCGTGTGTATCGATTAAGGAGTCTACACCGTTACCTTAACTAGGAATGAAATTGAATTACACTGAACCTCGTAACAGGCAACTTAGCTTATGCTTACTTCACACGAAAACTAAGCAAACACGTACCCTGGCGACGTAACCAAATCCCGCAACAACAAGACTATTAATTATGACGGACGCAAATTCATCCCTAAACCAACTTAGCAAAGGGAACCCATTTGTCAGGAAAACTCACTCGAATTGCTTGCATCAATAGAAACCCTAGAAGCAGCCACCAGTGAGAACACATACAAAAACCATTTGTAAGCCCCACCACTCCACAACCGGAATTCAGGTTTTACCCAATAAACAGGAGCAGTTGCTCGACGCCCAGTTCCCAGTTCTCAAAGCCGCCACCATGGGCAGGCCTCCATTACCAATTTGCTCTCTTTTTTTCTCTCACCCCCAATTTCAATAAAACGAAAAACCAAATGCCAAACAGGGGCTTCGTTTTTGCTTGTCAAAGTTCGTAACTTTTCGACACACCCTAAGCGCATGGATGCGTGACGTACCGGGATCATCAACGAATCAATCCGCACGTCCCCAGTAAAGGTTAAAGATCACCGCCTTGCCTGGCCAAGAAAAAGGTTCAAGAACGGCAGGAGAATCAGAACCCTGATACAGAACCTGTAAAAGAAGAGTGACAAGCGCCACGCCTGCATCAGAGATAGAGAGAGAGAGAGAGAGAGAGAAGAGGGAAGAGAACCAGATGACGAAAGCTTACCATCCGTCATTGCTGGCGACGGAGATCAGAGAGATGGACACGGCAAGAGCACGGGCAAGATGGAGAAGAGCGACGCAGCCGATTACCTCTCCCCCCTCTCTCTCTCTCTCTCTCTGGTCTAGGAACTCAAAAAACTTAATCCCATTTTCGATCACAGATGAGAAAATTTATAACACTTGTCGCCTGCTAATTCGAGTAAGTCAGTCATCAAGGAAAGGAGTATCTACGAGCCCGTTTACCATGGCTCGGGCCCATGATTGAATTGTAACTGTACTGTAAAATCTTGTAAATTACATGTATTGACAATACATATATGAACCTTTAAAACAGTTATAACTTAAAACCGACCTAAGTAGGACTATTATGTTGACTATTATGTTGGATGTGTTGTATATGTTGAACTGTTTGCCGAAGACATTTTAAAAACCGCAATGCCTCCTTTTACGATCGAGCTATTGTTGAAAGCTATACCTATCAACGATCATTATTGTGTGGCAAAGGTATGCATAGGTCCTATGACTTTGCCCGTCATGTGAGCATGTCTAATTACTCACTTTTAGTCATTAAGCCTTGTTTTCGATCGGTCGACTATGCTAGAGCATTAAATTGCTTAGTGAGCAGCTTAACGTATGCCTTATTAGTTTGGCTAACTCCATCCAAGTTGATACATTTATATTAAATTATATCCATCGATGATTATTATCGTGTAACAAACATATGTGTGGGTCCAATGACTAGGGCGGTCGTTTGAGTGGGTCTAAGTACAAACTCTTAGTCATCGAGCCTTGTTTGATTGGTCAACTATGCTGGAATATTAAATTGCTTAACCTATCAATTTGGCTAAAGTTAGTCCTAGTCAACACTTATGTATATATAATGATAGGTAATAAACTAAGATTTTTCATGTAATAAGCGAGTTAGGGCAAGGCTTTCTTAAGCATCTGCTAGATTCAACTGGGTAAATTAGATTATTTCTTAGTCCAAAAATTCAACCCAAGATAAAGTCTTCCTCTGGGGTCTTATTTGGTAAATATTAATGACAAAATGAAATAAAATGAAAGGAATCGCCCGTCCAAAAAGAGAAGAAGAAAGGAATCGAAACAAAAGATACAAAATGGGAATGATAATCAACCTCTAAATCCCCGTGCTTGGTAACATTTTATGTTTTAAATAAGGTTCCAATTTTCAAGTTGTAAGTTGCTATAAAACTTTGGCAATTATTGAATTTATGATTTGCATTTTACCATATGAAACTTTCTTCTTATAGTCACTTTCCAAATAGAAGCCTCAATTATTCGTGCATTTCATAAAGTTTCCATGTATGTTGATTTACTTACTCATTCATTCCGATGCCTATCATATATTCCTAACTCTCCATGTTAGTGAGAAGGGTGGGGCCATTTTCACCCCTAGATGACTAGATTCACTCCTTTTTGTTTAAATAGACAAAATCTGCCTCAATGATTTCCATATTTGTACAATTTTTAGATATTTTCATTTTATGATTTTTCGTCAAATTCAAATGTATAGCTATTTTGGAAATAAATCTAGTCCCTTATGCATCATCATTACTTTTGTAACAGCCGATTTATTCTTCGTTATTCTTCGTTCCACCTATGTCAAAAGCTCACTTTCCTAGTGAATTTTTATTATTATTTAACTTCACTAGCCTAAAAAGAATATCAAGTCTCTTTATTACTTTATCAAAGAATTTGTGTTTTTTCTTATTATTGGTGAGACACTATTATACTATGTATGTAACATATTATAAGAGTATCTAAAAATACACTCAAAATATCAACGTGAAAAAATTATCCATATTGAAGCATTTTGATTTTTCAATGACACTTCACAAATGATATCGATTTTTGTTCATCCAAAATGAATGAAATTTCTTTGGCATTTGTGCAAAGCTTTGATTTAGTTGTACTTCATCATTGAAAGTTTCACATTGAGGAAAATGTAACTATGATTTAGTTTTAGAAAATCTTCCAAGAAGGTTTTATTTTGTTGCATCCAATCATCTCATTAGAAACATGCAATCGTGCGAAAAAGTTTTTCTTGTAAAAATTCTTTTAGATTCAACTTGATAATAAATCTATAGATTTGATTGACAACATAAAAAGAAGTCGGGCTTCTTCTCTCTTCTCTCTTCGGCAAAGCTAATTTCTAGAGAAGTAAAACCTAAAAGCAAAAAATAAAATGTAATACCTCTAACATAAACAATTTACTCATAATTTTTTTTTGGTCGGTTACAATTTACTCATAATTGAAAAAAAAAAACAAAATATGTGATATTCTTAATTATGACAATTAGATTCTACATAAAAATAAAAAGTTGAAAAAGATTAAAAGAAAAAAAAAGCATATAATTTTAGGGTCTCTATTTTAAATTGCAATTGAATAATTGAGAAAATTCTTTAATGATAATGGGGTGAATTTTTTGGTCGGTCATACTCTACTCCTATTCTAACTCTCACTCTCACTCTCACTCTTAGACTTTTGCCCTGCCTCCTTGTAAGGCGTGGGAGTCGAAACCCACTCCTGAAACTAATTCTTGTTCCACTGGCTCTACTCCCAATTTCCAAATGGGGCTTGGCTGTTCAATCATTTTTGTAATGAATTTATATGCAGGATTTTCATAAAAAAAATAAAAATTATGTGCTTTAATTTATATTTTCAAATTTTAGTATAGCGTGTCAACCTTTTTTACTCATTATATCATGAAATTCTACTCTTTTTTTTTCTTCTATTAAGAGATGTATAGAATTCTTTCACATTTTGAATTAATGTGGTGCTTGACGAACGGTTGCACTTCAAAGATGGGGGATTGATGCCATCTTTGGATACCTAGCTAGAATGGGAGTTGAGTCCTTATTGTCAATCTGAATATTTTTCTCTGGTTGATGCTATTAACATTGGTGCTTGGTGTAGGTTGAATTTGCGTTAGCTTGTTAAGTCAATTGGATTGTCAAGAGTGCTAATCTTGTTCTATATATATATAAAGAACATGTAACGGTGCTCTTGGAGAGAGTAAGGATAATGCATCCCATCTTCCATCATTTTTGTAACTAGATGTATGATTTATCTCGCCTTGTGACTTTCATAACTTAAATCTAGGCTTTTTAATTGTAACTACTCGATTTACATGAAGGGTTGTATGTACTATAGTCTCATGTTAAAGGATGTTGAATAGTTTCCTGTGACAGTCATTTCGGGAGATAAATTATCTTGATATTTGTAGCATTTCAGTGTCAACAACTTCCATTTTCAATTGAGGAACTTTTAGAGTGGATATAGCACACGGCTATTGAAGTGCAAACATAGAAAGTAGAATTTTTCTATAGCAATTATACTAGCCCATTAATTTCACTTCATGTCAGTCTATCAATGCTCTAAGATTGAACCTTTTCTTTGGCCCATTGAATTTGAATCAGTTGACTGCAGATCACGTTTCACATGCTTTTTGAATGGCTCTAGTTTGTTTTATCAAAGTTCGATCCTTCATACCTGTGTCACAGCCTGAAAGAACGACGATCCAAGAGGTTCCTACGGGACAACCATGACACATCTATGGATCAAGCGACCCTCGGCTTGTATCCTCGACACTTAGGGTTTTCTCAAGTCTTCTAGATACTCCTGGGGGCGGGTGATACGGTAAATGTATTCGCATGTAATAAATGCGGGTAGTTAGTAGTTGGGGAGATGTGATCTCCACCGTTAGATTGAGAAGAGATCCACGGATACGGTTTGCCTTATCTTTATATAAATAGGGGTCTCCTCTCCCTCATTGTATCATCTCATTTTCACAAGTAATACAATCCAGAGTTTCTCTCTCTAAAGATCCTTGTGAGTGAGTGTGAGAAAGGCTGACTTGGGAGAAATTCCTAAGGCCGCATGAGCAAGGGAATGCTAGATCGATCGATCCGTGACAAGTGGTATCAGAGCTGAGTTTGTTCCAAGCGCAAGCACAATGGCTAATCCATGATCTGATGAGGCGCTCACCATGGGTGGTGACTGCATTGATCGTGGGAGGAACAAGTTGGCCGTCCTATGCAAAGAAGAGGAGCCTAAGGAAGAGTCGCGGTTGGGTTCGCTACGACTCCTTAGCACAATCAAGTCCAAGAAGGCAAAGGAGCCTAAAGGCTTGATGTTCACGAATTTGAAGATCGAAGCAACCACGATGAGTGCGCTCGTGGAGCATCCGATATATTCATCTCGGAGGAAGCCACAAAGAAACTTAACCTATGGGTCGAGAAGGGAGCCGAGTGGCTCAAGATGGTGAACTCCAAAGAAGTCCATGCAATCGGTGTCGCAAGGGACGTGGAAATACAACTTGGGCCATGGAAGAGCAAGGAGACCTTAAAGGTAATTCCCTTAGATGATTACGATATTGTCATTGGAATAAAGTTCCTAGATAGAATCTATGCGGTTGTAGTACCATTTGCCGAGTGTATATGCGTGTTGGACAAGCATTGTTAATGCGTGATCCCGATCCACCGTGAATCGGACTGCGATCGAAGGGTGATCTCGGCCATGCAACTCACCAAGGGGGCAAGGAAGGGTGAGAGGACCATCCTAGCTGCCTTGAAGATCGAGGACGACAAGGGTGAAGGGAAGGAAGTCTTGACGGAGGTAGCCCAAGTCCTCGGCTCGTTCAAGGATGTGATGCCTTCGAAGTTGCCGAAGAAAGTGCCACCCAAAAGAGAGGTGGATCACTGGATCGAGCTGGTGTCTGACGCTCGACTGCCTGCCATGGCGCCGTATCGCATGGCACCCCCCGAATTGGAAGAGTTGAGGAGACAACTCAAGGAGCTGCTCAACGCGGGGTACATTTGGTCATCCAAGGCCCCGTTCGGTGCGCCGGTCCTATTTCAAAAGAAGCACGATGGGTCACTCCGGATGTGCATTGACTACCGAGCGCTGAACAAACTGACTGTGAAAAACAAGTACCTAATCCCACTCATCGCGGATCTCTTCGATCAACTTGGTGGAGCTCAGTGGTTTACCAAGCTGGATCTCCGATTGAGCTATTATCAAGTTCGGATCACTGAAGGGGATGAGCCGAAGACAGCCTGCGTGACACGGTATGGATCCTATGAGTTCCTCATGATGCCGTTCGGCCTGACCAACGCTTCGACTACATTTTGTACGCTCATGAACAAGGTACTCCACCCTTTCCTAGATTGGTTTGTAGTGGTTTACCTATATAATATTGTAGTCTATAGTCGGATGCTTGAGGAGCATGTCGAACATCTAAGGCAGGTCTTCCAAGTCTTGCGCGAGAACGAGTTGTACGTTAAGCGCGAGATGTGTGCTTTCGTCCAAGAGGAAGTTCCATTCCTGGGGCACCTTGTCAAGGGTGGACGAGTGCAGATGGACAAGGCGAAGATTCAATCGATCATCGAATGGGAGCCGCCGACAAAGGTGACAGGGTTGAGGTCGTTCTTGGGCCTCACCAAATACTATCGACACTTCATCCAGAGCTACTCGAGCATCACCGAGCCGCTCACGGACCTGCTGAAGAAGGAGAAACCGTGGGAGTGGACGGATTGATGCCAAAGAGCATTCGATCGATTGAAGAAGGCCATGACCGAGGAGCCGGTGTTGGCATTGCCTGACCACACCAAACCTTATGAGGTAGAGACTGACGCATCGGATTTTGCTATTGGTGGCGTCCTTATGCAGGATGGACATCCGATGGTGTATGAGTCTCGCAAGTTGAACGATACCGAGCGTCAGTATACCGTTCAAGAAAAAGAGATGACCGTGGTGGTCCACTGCCTTTGGACATGGAGACACTATCTCCTGGGATCCAAGTTCGTCATGAGGACGGACAACGTGGCCACGAGCTATTTCCAGACCCAAAAGAAGCTAAGTCCGAAGCAAGCTCGTTGGCAAGATTTCTTAGCGAAGTTCGACTACGCGTTGGAATACAAGCCGGGGAAGGCCAACTCCATGGCGGACGTGCTGAGTCGGAAGATGAGGCTTATGAGCAGCTCGGTGAGTCGACCGAGTTGTCCTTGGGTCGACCGCATCAAAGAGGGATTGAAGCACAACTCAAGAGCTCAAACACTCGTCGGGTACGCGAAAGAAGACAAAACCCGACAATTCTTGTGTGAAAATGAACTCCTCTACACCAAGGGAAGGCGATTGTACGTGCCCTTCCATGGGAAGTTGAGGAAGGAGATCTTGCGCGAGTGCCACAACTCGAAGTGGGCGGGTCATCCAGGGATCTACCGCACGTTAGCCCTCGTTGAAGATCTGTACTACTGGCCGCAAATGCGAGACGACATGGAGGCGTATGTGAAGACTTGTCTAGTGTGCCAACAAGACAAGTTGGAGCAACGTTCGTCGTCGGGCCTGTTGGAGCCGCTTCTCTTTCCAACTCGTCCATGGGAGAGTGTTTCCATGAACTTCATCATCAACCTGCCGAAGTCCGAAGGGTGTCGGACTCTCATGGTCGTGGTGGATAGGTTTTCTAGGTACACGACCTTCGTGCCTGCAACTAAAGATTGCGTGGCCAAGGAGGCGACCAAGCTGTTCATGAAGCACGTGGTCAAGTATTGGGGAGTCCCGCAAACGATCGTGAGCGATCGTGATCCTCGCTTCACGGGGCGTTTCTGGACCGAGTTGTTCAAGCTACTGGGGTCGAAGATGAACATGTCTACAAGTTTGCATCCCCAAACTGACGGTCAGACGGAGCAGGTCAATGCACTCTTGGAGATCTATCTCCAACATTACGTGAGCACAACGCGAGTGAATTGGGCGAAGTTGATCGAGGTAGACCAGTTCTCTTACAACCTGCAGCGGAGCGAGTCGACCAGTCAAAGCCCGTTCGAGATCGCGACTGGGCAGCAACCGAATACCCCAAGCGCCATTGCTTCAGGTTATCGGGGGAGTAGTCCGCCCACGTACAAGTTCGCCAAAGATTGGCAGGAGCAAGCCGATTTGGCGAGGGAGTGTCTACACAAGGCCTCTAAGCACATGAAGAAGCGGTCCGACAAAAAGCGACGGCACATGGAGTTCCAAGTCGGAGATCAAGTGCTAGCCAAGCTGCATGTGGTCCTTCGCTACAAGGACGTGCACAAGGGATTGATCCGTTGCTACGAGGGGCCATTTTGTGTGCTACAACAGGTTAGGAAGGTCACATACAAATTGGAGTTACCACCGAAACTTAAGGTACATCCGGTTTTCCATGTGAATATGCTTAAGCCTTTCCAGGTTGATGAGGAAGATCCGGATCGAGGGGAGTCTCAACGGGCGCCACTCGGGGCAAAAACTCGTATGATCGAGAAGTCGAGAGCATCATGGCGGATCGAGTCATACGGAAGAGGTATTGCGCGCCCAAGCGAAAATGCTTGGTCCAATGGAAGGGTCTTCCAGAGAGTGAAGCAAGTTGGGAGCCCACGGAAAGTCTTTGGTAGTTCAAGAATGAGATCGATGCTTTCCATGCCAAAGACGCGACGAGGGCGTCACCTAATTAGGTGGGGGAGAATGTCACTGCCCGAAAGAATGACAGCCCAAGAGGTTCCTATGGGACGGCTATGACACATCTATGGATCAAGCGACCCTCGGCTTGTATCCTCGACACTTAGGGTTTTCTCGGGTCTTCTTGAATACTCTTGGGGGCGGGCGATACAGTAAATGTATTCGTATTAATAAATGCAGGTAGTTGGTAGTTGGGGAGATGTGATCTCCACCGTTAGATCAAGGAGAGATCTACGGATACGGTTTGTCTTGTCTTTGTATAAATAGGGGTCTACTCCCCCTCATTGTATCATCTCATTTTCACAAGTAATACAATCCAGAGCTTCTTTCTCTAGAGTTTTTCTCTCTAAAGATCCTTGTGAGTGAGTGTGAAAAGGCTGACTTGGAAGAAATTCCTAAGGCTGCATGGGTAAGGGAACACTAGATCGATCAGCCCGTGACACCTGCATCAACCTTGATATGCCACAAAGCAAAGGAAGCCACCATATACTACAACAGAGCAAATAAATTACATGGCAAAAATTGAAAGACAAAAAGCCCCGCTAATATTCCTTCCATGACCATGAAATCGATCCAATAAGTCGTAGTAATTCTAGGTTTACAGGCCACGAAACCAGTGAAACAACCCACAAGAAATGTCCATAACTCCACTTTACGATAGAAGCCCTTACAATATAGCACGTTCTTTACATTCACACGTCACAGTAACCATCTATACACATATATCCAAGCCTAGGAAGTCTCTCTTTTGTTGCTGAGTTTGGCCCTCGTGATCGATTCTAGTAAACACCTCTCTGGTATGGACGTTCACATAACTTGCCACCAAGATCATCGCAAGCCTCTCTGCTAGGAAAACCCTGCAAAAGAAATCAAAAGAAGTTCATGGATTTTCCTCAGACAAATTACCGGAATTTTGCTGGTGACGCTTTAAACAATGTATCAGTGGGCTTATGTTTTAGGACCGATGTATTCAAGATATTCCCTCTTGATGGCCTCCGCAGCCTACACCGCCGTGCCAATTCGGGCCGCAGGTTTGAGCTTGGCTTCAGGGTATGTGTCTACTAAGCATGCTTTGCCACCAATGGTTTCGCAAGCTTCTGCTGGGAACACTCCGTCAATGAACAGACTCTTGTTGAGTCACATTTTGCATCTAGCTTTGTCTACTCTTTTCACACATTCACTTATCAAGAGACACTTCTATGTAGACATGAGGGAAAAACTTCAAGAAAAATGGCAATTCAGTTGCCAAAAAGAAACGAAAACTAGTGTCGTACGAGAACGAGGAGCTGTAATCGACTGTCGCAGTTTCATAGGCCTCTGGAGAAGCTTTCGCTGGGGAGACTCGAGACAAAATTGAAGAAGAGAGCTTGGAAGGCAAAGCTAAAGGCTTAGAGAGGTTCTTGGATGGGGTCACCAGAAGGAGGGGTGGGGTGAGGAACAGAGCTGCCTGCATCTTGAATCTTTTGAGTGTTTGTGAGATTTGATGATAATGTGTTTTGTGTTAATCGCAGAGAGATTGAAGCCCAATTTATAGGGGGATGGATAGGCTGTTGGGAAGTGAAGATATTTGTGAAACTTTGGATAAGGTATGACCCTTTTTGCCTGAGATACTTTTTGAGAGCTGGAGTAACTTCAGCAAGTTCCAATCCTTTCAGAGATTTTTACGAATCGCTTGGAAAGTTCTCTTTGACCACCCTAGAGAGAAATATCTTGAGGACGATACAAAATTGGTACAGCCCAACTGGGACTCGATCAATGATGTTGAAGTTGCATGGTGTTGGCATACTATTAGCTAGTGTAGCCGATGGAGACGATTGCTATTAAATTAATGTCTCGAGTTTGAATTTGGATAACAATTTGCTAGATTAAATTTGTTGATAAAGATTTCCCAAGTAGATTTCAAATTGGATGAGAAAGCCCTTCTTTTCTTGGACTCCTTAAAGCTGCACAAAGGAGAAAATAAAATAAAGATAGAATATATATATAAGGTGAGGGTTTTCTATCTCTTTTATTATACGTGCAGAAGAAGGCAGAAGAATAATCCATATTAGAGAAAAAGAATCAAGGGTGGGGCCCAGAGTCAAATTTTTGACTTTGGGCACACACACTATACAAAAGGTGTGCTCTTCAGTGGAAAAAAGAAGAAGAAAAAGGCAGCCCTACAAGAGAAAAAGGAGCCGCACGTAGGAGCTGCATGTAGAAGCCGTGCAAAGCCTTGAATAGGAACGCAAAGCCATACGTACGCAGACCAAAGACAAACGTTGGAGTTACTGATTTTGGCGTACGTAGAGCGTTTTTGTTTCGAGCTTGAACGTGCGGTAATTTTGTGCGGTGAGTTTATGTCTAAGTAAGATGTTTATTTATAAACACTTTGGGTTTGAGATTAAATCTAGGTGTGGGAAACACTCGAACGTATGAGCGATTGTAAACTCTGATTCTCCGATTAAAGTAGATTATTTGCTGCTGGCTCTTCCTGTGGACATAGGATACTGATACTCGGACCGAACCACGTAAAATTGTGGTGTCCTTATTATTTCTCATTTATTTCCCTGGTGATTTTGTGTTGACGTAAATTGCAAAAGCGTGTCGTTTCAGCGTATTATATTTCAACAATTGGTATTAGAGCTCGGGATCATATTTCTTTATTGTGATTTGGAGTTTTTGCTTGTCTGATTATTATTTGAAAATTATGTTGTTGCGATTATGTTTGAAAGAGAATCTTAAATTGAGAAGTTTAACAAGAGGAACAACTTTAGGTTATGGAGCATCAAGATTCAGGCATTACTAACAACTCAAGGTTTGGCCAAGGCACTGGATGGTAAAAATGAGTTGCCAATTATAATGAAAGCCTCAGAGAGGGTAGAGCTAATGGAAAGAGCAAAGAGCACAATCCTATTAAATTTGTCAGATGAGGTTTTAATAGAGGTTGCTGAGGAGAAGGATGCCGTAGCATTATGGGCAAAACTTCAGGCACTATATGTGAAGAAATGTTTGAACAATCGCTTGTACATGTTGAAAATGATGTTTCAATTTAGATATATTGAAGGTACATCTATTAGAACCCATTTGGATGAATTTAATAAACTCATGATGGATCTAAAGAACGTCGGTAAGATACTTGATGATGAAGAACATGGCATGATGTTGTTAGCCTCTTTACCAGAGTCATGGGAGCACTATACTAATTCACTGTTACAGGGGCGTACTACAATTACCTCAGAAGAGGTAAAATCCGTCTTATTCTCTAAGGAGTGGTAGAGAAAGTTGCGAGATGACGGTCTAGAACAAGGAGTAGCGCAAGCACTAACAATTTGGGATAGAGAACAATATCAAGGCCCTAGTAGCAGTAGAGGTAAAAGCAAATCGAAATCACGTTAAAGAAAGTCCAAAAGACGCGTGAAGTGCTTTGAGTGTCACGAGGAGGGGCACATTAGGAGATGATAGGCAAAATGCCACAAGCAGTGTGATGTAGAAGTTGTTTTATGTGTAACTACTATTTCGTCAGGAGACGAATGGGTGCTAGATTTGGGGTGTTCTTATCATATGATGCCTCATAAGAACTGGTTTACTACTTACTAGACTGCAAATAGTGGTAAGGTTCTTTTGGGAAATAACATAGTATGTAAGGCTGTGGGGATAGGGACAATTCGGATTCGAATGCACGATGGAGTGGTGCGCACATTGACAGATGTGAGGCATGTACCAGAGCTCAAGAAGAACTTTATTTCTCTGGGGACACTCGATGACATCAAGTGTAGGTACACCGCTGAAGGTGGAGTACTAAAGATCTCCTGAGGTGCCATGATAGTGATGAAAGGGAAGAAAGTGAATACTCTTTATCATCTACTGGGAGAGACCGTGATTGGAACCGCTACAGTTTCATATGGTGAGTCAGACTCTAACTTGACTCAGTTATGGCATATGCATTTAAGGCATATGAGCGAGGCATGTATGATGATGTTGAGTGAAATGGGGTTGTTGAATGGTCAAAAGATAAGAAAGTTGGACTTATGTGAGCACTGCATATTTGGGAAGCAACACTGAGGTAAGTTTACTACAACTATTCATTTGACCAAACGACCAGTTGAATATATTCATTCAGACATCTGAGGCCCATCTTCAATTCCTTCAAAAGGAGGTGCCGGATATATGCTAACATTTATCGACGATAATTCGAGGAATGTATGGGTATACTTTCTGAAGCACAAATATAATGTGTTTGATCAGTTCAAAAAATTTAAGGCATTGATTAAGAAATAGTTAAATAAACAAATCAGATTCCTGAGAACCAATAATGGCATGGAATTCTGTGGTAAAAATTTTATCGAGTTCTGCGAGAAATAAGGTATTGTGAGACACCGCACAATACCTAGGACACCACAACAGAATGGCGTGGCAGAACGGAAGAACAGAACTTTGCTCAAGCGAGCTCAATGCATGCTTTGGCATGTAGGACTTGGTAATGAATTTTGGGCCAAAGTAATGAACATGACCTGTTACCTAGTTAATTTATCTCCATCATCTGCTACCGAGTGGAAGACTCCTAAGGAAGTATGGTCGGAGAAACCTATTGATTACTTCGGATTACGTATATTCTAATGTCCTGCATATGCTTATGCGAGTGATCGTAAGCTTGAGCCGAAGACGAAAAAGTGTATATTTCTGGGTTATGCACATGGGGTGAAAGGCTATCGGCTGTGGTGCACTGATCTCAGATCACCCAGTTTTTCAATCAATAGAAATGTGATCTTTGACGAGACTGCAATGCTTCAACAGAGGAGTTCTGAGACACAACCAGCAGAGAAGACATATCATGGTGTTATTAGTGAGGTGGAGCTTCGAGTGGAGACTCCAGAGACCTCGAAGGTAACAGAAGTTGAGACTCCGCAGTTCCTGAAGTCGGTAATAGTGAACAACCAGTAAAGCCACGGCACACTATAGCCACAGATAGACAGAGAAGGCAAATTAAATCACCGAAACGTTATGGTTATACAGATATTGATTATGCATTGATTGTAGGTAATGAGGTGGAGACAAATGAGCCTTCATCTTACTCTGAGGCGATGGCTAGTTCGGAGTTGTTGCAATAGCTAGGGGCTATGAGTGAAGAGATGGAATCACTCCATTGAAATCAGACATGGGAGCTGGTCAAAATACCCAAGAGCCAAAAGATTGTCGAAAGTAAATAGGTCTTTAAACGGAAAGAGGGCATACAGTGAGGTATAAGGCGAGACTTGTGGCGAAGGGATATACACAGCGTGAGGGCATTAACTACAATGAGGTGTTCTCTCCTGTGGTAAGACATACTTCTATTCGTGTTTTACTTGCCTTAGTTGCTTTGCAGTATCTCGAGTTAGAGCAGCTAGATGTGAAAACTGTGTTTCTTCACGGTGAGTTGGAGGAGCAAATTTACATGAGGTGGCCAAAGGGATTTGCTATTCTAGGTAAGGAATATCATGTTTGCTTGTTGAAGAAATCTTTGTATGGGCTAAAACAATCTCTTAGGCAGTGGTATAAATGTTTTGATGCTTTCATGGCTAGTCAAGACTATTCAAAAAATCATATGGATAGCTGTGTCTACTTTAGAAGATTGGAGAATGGTTCTTTGATTTATCTACTTTTATATGTTGATGATTTGCTTATAGCAGCTAAGAATATGTCTGATATTGATGAGCTGAAGATGCGGTTAAATGTTGAATTTAAGATGAAAGATTTAAGTGCTGCAAAGAATATATTGAGTGTGGAGATTTTGCGTGATAGGACTACATAAATTTTATGTCTATCTCATAAGAAATATATTGAGAAGATCGTGGCACGTTTTAATATGCAGTCAGCAAAATCTGTAAGTACACATTTAGCAAAGCATTTTAAATTTTCAGATAAATTATCACCGCAAACTGAGGAGGAGGAGAAGCATATGTCCCATATTATTTATTCTAGTGGCGTGGGTAGTATTATGTTTGTTATGGTGTGCACTACGTCTGATATTTCACAAGCTGTGAGCGGGGTTAGTCGCTATATGAAGCGTCCTGGTAAAACTCATTGGAAAGCTGTAAAGTGAATCCTTAGATATTTAAAGGGGACAACAGATGTGGGTAGAGTGTACCGGAGGGACAACAATGGTAGTGAGACCACTGGTTTTGTGGATTTGGATCACGCCATTAACTTGGATGATCGTAGATCTTTAGTAGGGTATGTGCTTATGCTAGCAAATGGTGCAGTTAGTTGGAAAGCGTCCTTACAAGATCACATTGCCTTGTCTTTGATTGAGGCAGAGTACATGGCACTAACCTTTGTAGCGAATGAGGCAATATGGTTACTAAGTTTGCTCTTGGACTTTGGGTTAGAACAAAAAAGTGTGGATATACATTGTGATAACCAATGTGCGATATATTTGGCATATAATCCAGTTTGTCACGAGCGAACAAAACATATCAACATCAGGTACCACTTCACCTGAAATGTCTTAGTTAAGGGTAATGTTATTGTCAAAAAGATTACTACAGCAGATAACCTAGCAGACATGATGACTAAGTCTATTCCTTTGGCGAGAGCTTGAGCTTTATTGGCATCCGTGGAGAGTGAGCGGTTGTCGGGACGTTGGGAGAGCAGCATGGATGATGAACACTGTAACTTTGCTTCAAACATCTAGCCAAGGTGGAGAATTGTTAAATTAATGTCTTGAGTTTGAATTTGGATAACGATTTGTTAAATCAAATTTGTTGATAAAGATTTCCCAAGTAGATTTCAAATTGGATGAAGAAGCCCTTCTTTTCTTAGACTCCTTAAAGCTGCACAAAGGAGGAAATAAAATAAAGATAGAATAAATAAATAAATAAAAGGTGAGGGTTTTCTATCTTTCTTTTATTGTACGTGCCGAAAAAGAATCCATATTGGAGAAAAAGAATCAAGGGTGGGGCCCAGAGTCAAAGTTTTGACTGTGGGCACACACATAATACAAAAGGTGTGCTCTTCAGCGAAAAAAAAAAAGGCAGCCCTACGAGAGAAAAAGGAGCCGCACGTAGGAGCTACACGTATCAGCCGCACGAAGCCTTGAATAGGAATGCGAAGCCATACGTACGCAGACCAAAGACGAACGCCGAAGTTCTTGATTTTGGCGTACATAAAGCGTTTTTGTTTCGAGCTTGAACGCGTAGTAATTTTGTGTAATGAGTTTATATCCAAGTGAGTTGTTTATTTATAAACACTTTGAGTTTGGAGTTAAATCTAGGTGTGGGAAACATTCAAGCGTATAAGCGATTATAAACTCTGATTCTCCGATTATAATGAATTATTTACCGTTGGCTCTCTCCGTGGACGTAGATACCGATATTCGGACTGAATCACATAAATTTCTGATGTCCTTATTATTTCTCGTTTATTTCTCTGGTGAGTTTGCATTAACGTAAATTACAAAATCCTATCGTTTCTGCATATTATATTCCAACAATTAGAATCAGAAAATGTGAAATCCCGCTTCATCGATAGTTATCGCCATTTGGTTCACATGTCGGCTTCAAGGTAGAATTTGTCAAGATAAATATCCTTTTGAAATATCACTACTTACCATATAGTAAGCTCAGAAAACGGGCTATGGGAGACGCGCTTTACACTACCAAGATTTCTGTCGACCGATCCATAATGACGTGTAAGTATGCCACCGTGTTGAGATATCTTATCTACCTCTCCAGGAAAATGGATGCCTACGTGTAGAATCTTCATTTTCCTTGTCTGTATGTTTACTGTTATTCATATCTTTTAGCGCTCATTGCACTTAAAATCTAATCAAAAAGTTTGTCAGCACCCTCAATGACAACATAGATACAAAATGGCAAAAGCTCGGGACAAAGCTGCATCTCAAGCGATGCCACCTAGATCCTAACACCCGGCTAAGATAATAATCCACAAGGTATGAAGTATGAACTCGAGTTGATCTGAACTTGAACAAAGCTGCATGAAGATTTGGCTTCAGTTCATGTATATTTCTCTTGGTTTCTTCTGATGTAGAAAACCTGAAAGCAGAGCATGTCAAAAGTGCAGATGCTCATTATACCTCAAAACTGCACGCTAAAAGGCAGAGCATTGCACTTGCAACCTCATCAACCAAGACACGACATTGTGAGATGAATACTCAAGTGAAATCTCCCACCAAAACAATACTAAGTCGCCAGAAGGTATTGATCATGCCTCTGATCTTAGAGCGTGCCGTACACAGACGAGATCATCCAACTTGTTTCCATCCATTTTATACAGGGATACACCTTCCATTTGGATAAAATGATCTCGTGCTTCCTTCCTTAGCTTCTCTAGAGGCATGAGTTCCCATTTGCTGTAATTCGAATATTTCCTGAGATCACTCATGTCTGAAGAACCAGAGACCCGCCCATTGTTTTTAGGGTCTGCATTGCCCCAAACCTTACAACTACCAAACTGTCCCTGTCCACCACTCTGACCAGCTTGACTCCTCTTTAAGCGCAATGCAGCCGCATGAGCACTCCTTATCATATCGCGATTAGGCACATCTGACCAATCTTGCTTCATTTTGGCCCTCATGGGAGAATGGATTCTTATAACCTGACAAGACAAACCAAGTTAGATAAACCGTGGAGAAGAAATTCGCTAAGAACTACATGCATGAGATAATTAACTCAAAATCTATTCCATACACCAAGGCACTCTAATAGCTGATAATAAGCCCGCCCTTGAAGTGGATTATGACCTTTCTTCGGTTCAGAGAAATAACGAGTCCTGCAAGAAAGATCTGAAAATTGATCAACAGCACAAATGGATCTACGACTTTTCTCCACCCAATTAAAGTGAGCAGGTAAACTCGAAGTTCATTTAGGAGAAGAAAATGATGGCGTTTTGATGGCTATGGTAATGTTCTAGGTACTTACCATCTATTCAAATCATTTCCATGATAAATTTTCTGCAAAAGTCACTACACAAAGTACTACACTTTTTTTTCGGCTTTTATCTCATGTCAAACCAGGAGCATGTCCCGGATCCTCAACAATACATATAAAAAGATCCGCTACCAATTTTTTCATAACAAGTGTAAGCATATATGCAGTTAGTTGCATACAATTTCACAATAAGAGTAAATCACATATTTGAAAAGATCATTGCAAGCAGTATAAGAAAAGGGAATTGAAGATAAGCGGAATGACTTTGCACACTTGCGGTAAGAAACATTAAATGTCCCAGGCAATCCCAGCTCCTACTCCTGATCACTCCAACTCAAGTTTACAATCATTTAAAAAATCTCTCTTTTGAGATCAGTAGTCATCAGATATAGAAGCTACAAGAAAATCATGAAAAGAACATGACTAGTGCATAAGATCATACAATCAAAATGCTAAATACATTACTAGAGTTGGGTATCATCAAAAACATCCAAGAAAGCTAACATTATGAGTAGGAATGGAACTAACCATTCTGTATAACCTGGATCAACAGTAAAACCATATATGTCAACAATATCGCACATAGAGAGTGCTAGCTCAATAGACTTCATTCCAGTCCCCTTTGCTCCTCTGCGCAACACAATCCCTTGGAACAGATAGACAGGATTTGGAACTTTCTGCATATGATATAATAAAAAGGTAACTGCATTGATCTAGAGATAGCTGATTCTTGAAAACTTGATTGACAATGTTAGGCAAAAATCCAGACAGTCCATTGGTTTAGGGCAAGCATTAGTGTAAGAAATGCTAACTGGATCAGGAATAAGCACAAGGCAGCCATGGGAATTAGGAGCTTTTTGTAGAAAGCATAGAAACTAGCCATCAGGATTTGTTCAACTAATTTATTAGTTGACCAAGGAACTGGAATACATGAACAAAATGCTCACCTTTATCATTGCATTGAAGTCTCGATGAGTCAAACTTTTGATTATGAGTACCTCATCATCTGCAGGAGAAAACTAGGAGTAATGACAAATGCAGAGAATCTTCATTAACAATGCATGATTCAGAGAAAAATTTCAGAGACAACTCCTTAGTATATTGAAACTCAATCAACATGCCATAATCATCGAAACCTCCTTTAAAGGCTACACCCCCTTCAGAGGTGAAGGTCTGACCCCTTTTCGAGAGGGTTAACCCCTTTTTTCTGTCTACAGTTTTGGGATCAACCTCTCTCACCTTCAACAATACGTGCAAAAAAAATTAATTGAAGGAGGGGACATACATCAAATTACAGTAGAGTACAGGACGTCTACAAATTTTCCCTAATTCAAATTATTTGTACCGTTAAAAGAAGAGAACAGATGAAAAAAGTGTAATGAGACTGAGAACTGAAAGCAGATACAGCTTTGATTTTGTCAATTATGTATCAAGAAATTGGTGAATAGCTAAGGAAACAAGAACTTGGGGAAAAACAGGATTTGATACATTTCTACTTTGTTCCTAAAGATCAGAACATACCAGACCCATTCAGTATGGCAATCATGTTTCGAGCACCACCACGAACCACGAGGCGAAAATCCCTTTTCATGCCAACATATTTGGCATATTTCTGTATTAAGTGAGAAGCCAGAAAAAAAGGGCCAAAAAAAGAAGCCAGAATAAGCACAATTCCATTTGCTTGCAGCAATCTAATCAACAGGAAGGCACTTGGTGAGAACAAGGAATAAAGCATCTACTTCACAAATATCACTCAATGTATGAAATTCATGCGATGGAGAAACAGACTCAATGATTATAACCACATAATGTATACAATAAAAGTCAATAGACAAGAAAGTAAATGCATGTTTCTTCAAGAGAGAAAAGGCAACCAAAAAAGAAAAAAAAAAAAAAAAAAAACTCAGTCCTTTTGTCAGTATAAAGTTTCATACATAATGACAGGAAGGATTATAGCTCATGCACCTCATTAACGGGAGCCTCGTTTTCTCTAATTACAGCATCATGACTGTCTATCTCTTCTCCAAACTCTGTCTTCAACAAATCTCCAGAGTTTCCGACAACAGCACATCTGTGAAACTGTCGGGGGTGAAAGGGAGGATTTGATGGTAGAATCATATTCAAATGCTCCTCACAAAGAGTTCGATTGTAGCATTTATCAGCACCCCTAGAACCAGTCGACAAGCACAAGTTAGCAGCTGCCAGGCATTCCAAAATTAAACTATTACAGATGAATGGGAAAAAAGATAGTCAGCAAGAGATTTTACAGTTGTGCTATTCTTTTTGCCGCATATTCCAGCCATCCATCTGGCCGAGCATCAAGATATTCTCTAGTCAGCACGGTAGTCATGTTACGATACTGCACCCTAGACACATTAGCTCAAATTATCTCCCCAAAGACTCTACCAGTAATCCAGACAAAAGTACAATGGTACTGACCTGTTCCCACAACAAGATGGCCTCACAGACATCATACTTGTACTCCAAGGGCTCAAAGATCTTAAACTGTGCATTGTACTATAAATAAAGACTATAAAGGTCAGCCACTCAGAATAATAAACCATCAGGATGAAGGACTAAATGACAAGGAGAGAGGGATCCGACCCAAGTACTGTTAGTGCCTTTTGGGAACTTCAGGACTAAGTTGCAATGATCAATGATGTGCGCGGAAAGCCCAAGCCCTCTCTTGGCCTACATCAGAGAATCAATGACTCAGCACCCAGCATACTTCAGCAATGAAGATTCATCAAAACCCATTGCGCATATGCAGCAAATGCACGCAAATGCTATAATACCAAGCTATAAGTAGCGACTAACTTCGCAATATCAACCAGAAAAGGGACGGAATCCCCTCCCAAGCCAAAATAACAAGAACGCGACCCATCTACCAAAGTCAGCCAAGCCAAGCTTAGCAACCACAATTGCGAAATGTTCACCACAACAGCTTCGAAACATCGTCACGCGATTCACAGAGATGGGTAACGCGGATCGGTTCAAGAAGGTTTTCGGGGACTAACCACGCATTGTTGCACGCTGGACTGGAAACCGGACAAGACCCGAACTTCCCGGCCGTCGAGATCCGAACTTTGGTCCCCTGAAAAACCCATGAAAGCGAAAGAAGGAAAGGAGTAAGGGATCGAAATGGGCAAGTGACCGAGCCCAAGAGGGAGACGGGAAACGGGACGCGACCTGCGAAGAAGGAAGATTGGGTGGCGAAGACGAGGAGGCAGAGGAATGCGGCGGCGCAGGCCAGATGCGGGACCGCCAGCCGCCCGCCGTTGCTGCCGGAGGAGGAGGAAGACGACGGTGCTCTGTGGTGGTATCTCATCCTTCCTTCGCCGCCGACCGAGAGAGAGAGAGAGAGAGAGACCGGTAGAAACGGAGATCGCCGTTTGACAGGGGTTCTCCTGAAAACAATGTCGTGGCAAGCAACATCATGTGTTGAAATCGAAGTCTTTTTCTTCACTTTTTTTTTTTCTCATAATAAAAAAAAAAAAAAAAAACTCACATTGTAAAAAATATTTACTAAAAGCGATTTCTAAAAATATTTTCATCATTCGTGAAAATATTTAAACACGAGCTATTGTCAATAATAAATAATTTTTTTGGCTAATTATTTCAAATAATAAAGTTAATCGTTTTAATCCATTTCATGAAAAAAAAAAAAAGTGATCAATTAACCAACCAACAAAACTACTTAGTAAAATGAATTAATTTTTTTTTGGTCATATGGCAAAATGAATTAGTTGAATAATTGAAAAATGAGATTATTCGGGAATAGCTGCTCCTACTCCTTGAGCATTTACAAAGGATGACTTGAATCATATATAAATGATCGAATCCTCAAAGGCCTGAAAATTTCATGAGGTGTTTAGGAGTAACTCGTTACCTTCTCGATAGAATTGCCATAAGAAATTGTGCTCTAAATTATTCATTTTCGCGAAATAAATTGACCTTAATAATGAGATGGAGTTCTTTGGTACATCGTGAAAATAGTAATTGGCAAATTTCATTTGTAATAAAAAAAGTGATTGACAAAATACTTACTCGATAACTCGTAATAACTTATCAATAGGTTTTGATAAATACCAACATTTATTTATGAGTCGATATTTAGCAACTACGTCAATAATCTTCCGATATTTACTTTTATGGGTTATCAACTTATTGAAGTTACTAACTGGGAATGTTAACCTTAATCTGAATAATGTACCGACATTAATTGCATTGAGAGATTAACTAATCCTAGCCACTTATCAACTTTGGATCTGTTTGGTTTTGTAAAGTACGAAAATAGTTTATTCTTGTAGCTTAAGGGCCTTTGAAGTTAGTAACTCTTATTTTTTTTCTTTTTATTTTGGTCGCAGTACCTGTTATTTAAAACTACGAGTTTTAATTTGACCAATGCATCAGCACACGTCACATTAAAGTTATGTTTGATTATCTAGATCTCTAATCAAAACAGGATTAGATAAGATATGATATGAAATCCAAGACTTTTGTCATATCCTATCAACTATTTGATGAATCATAATAATAAAATTAGGTCTATATACATCATATCATGTACATTATTTATTATAAACTGTATATCAATGTAAATAAATGAAAAAAATCACGAACAAAAATGGTAAAAATCTTTTGTGACACTCTCACCTATTTTATTATTTTATTATTTTTTTTATTTTTTCCTCTCTTTTTAAAAGTATTTTCCTTTTTATTTCTTTTTCCCCTTTCCATCATTCTCCAATAAAATTTTATTAAATAGTAAACTATACTAATATGCCTAAAATACTACAATACCTTAAAATATGTAATAAACATAAATATATATTTATATAATGAATATTTATTATAAGATAGAATTAATTAGAATATATAAATGAAAATAAGATTAAATTAAAAAGGTAAATTGTTATTTTTTGTTATTATTAATTTTAGGTATTAGACTTCAAATATTATTTTTAATGAAATATAATTTTAATTTTATTAATTTAAGAAGTTTGTTATTCGAGAAAAATAATTTTCCTATTATAAATATTAGAAATCCTATCAAATTTTATCTCACATTATGGAATAATTTTATTAGGGTTATATCTCTCTTATATTCGACTTTATTATGTTTTGAGCAAACATCAAATGCTAAATAGGATACCGATTACCAAACACAACCTAAGATATAAACTAATATTAGTCCCTAAATTTTTTTATTAGTTTCAAAAGGGACGAACATTTATTACTGGAACCACCCCGCAATGAACACGCTGGTTCACGCCCTACCCCCTCATTTGGGAGGGGAGAGGTTCGAAACTCCGTGCCCCATTGCGTGACTTAAGTGGAGTGCTGAGGGAGATGGGCCCCCGCGCTAGTATTCTCCTGGTTTGCGCCGCCGGCTGCCGGCTGTACGGTGGTTCCAGGGTCATCAAGAAAAAAAAAAAAAAAACATTTATTACTGGGGCTCACCAGCACCTTTCAAGTTGATTTGACTAGAGTATCTACATTTTACACATAAAACACCCACTAACTTTCGTCAGTTATCAATTTTTATCTTAATTTTGAGAACACCAATATTTGTACTTCCAAGTTTACCAACAACTTTAATACTATAACGATAACTATTTTGTGACTTACCAACGCCTTTGAAGTTACTAATTTTCATTTGAAATTACCAACCTCAATATGAATGACGTACCAACATTCGTCAAGTTAAGATAACATAGTAATTTTAGTCACTTGCAATATTTTTTATGACTTGTTTTTGAAAATTAACTTTGAGAATTAACAACTTTCTTTTATATTTCCAGAATTACCAACTGCTTTAGTAAACTATCAATATTTATTTTCATGACTTACAACTAGCTTTTATTCGAATTTATCAACTTTAATTTAATTGATGTACCAATATTCATCGTATTATGATACCAACTAATTTTAGCCGGTCGCCAACTTTTTATTTTGCTTGGTTTTGAAAAGTACAACCATTTCTTTATACTTTAAATATTACTCACTACCTTAATAATTTATTTTGTCTTACCAACGCATTTGAGTTACCAACTTTTCTTTGGAGTTATCATTCTTAATTTGATTGATAGCATCTTAATGAGATTAATATTGGTACATCAGTTGAATTAAAGTCGGTAATTCCAGCTAAGTGTTAGTAACTTCATATACGGTGAGCCACAAAAAATAAAAGTTAGGAAGATTATTAAAGTAGATAATTTTGAAAGTAAAAAAGAATGTTAGACTTTTCCGAACCAAGCAAGATAAAAGGTTGATAATGAGTAAATGTAGTCACTATTTTGATGTGAATAATGTTGATGTGTCGACTAAATTAAGGCTGGTAATTTTGGATAAAAATTAGTAATTTCAAAAGAGTTGGTAAACCACAAAAATAAATGTTGGCAGACTATTAAATTATTTGATAATCTTGGAAGTATAAAGAAGTGTTTGTACTTTTCAAGATCTATCATGATTAAAAAAAAAAAGTTGGTAAGTGACTCGAAATATTTAGAATCTTCGTGCGACAAATGTTGGTACACCAATCAAATTAAGGTCCATTGTTTCATATGAATGTTAATAACTTTCAAAGCGTTGTTGAACCATTAAAACAAATGTTGATACATTATAAAAATTGTTGGAAATTTTAATAATGTGATAAATGTTGGCACACCAATCAAGTTTAGGTCGGTAACTTTGCAAAGTTAGTACCTCCCAAGGCGTTGGAGAGCCATGAAATATATCTCGATAGATGATTTGCTGACAATTTTTTAAAGCATATATAAATATTGGGCTTCGTAAATAAGTCCGTGCAACGTCGGAGTTTTTAGGGGTGAAGAAGTATAAGAAATTTGTCTAAAATATTCTAAACATATTGCACTTTTGCCAATTCGTTATAAATCTTTTAATTTTGTCAATTCAATCCTAAACATTTTTACACTTTGCTAATTGGGTCCATTCAAACAATTTTGACTTGAAGTTGCTAACATGGATGCCAGCCACTTTCTGTGGCACAACTAGTGCTAACATGGATAAATTCTTAATGATAATTTTCATCTTCTTTTGATTTTTTTTCCTTCTTTTCTTTGATTTTTTTGTCCTTTTTTGTGCCAAATAGACGCGGGCAAGGCAACCCTTACCTAGACTGGGCAAAGGGCCTTCCTGCCCTTGCACATGGCTACGATGGCCTTGGGCGAGGGCTTTGAAGCCCCGCCAGTCATGGGCAAGGGTGTGAAGGTCCTCACCAAATCTAGGCATGCCTTGCCCAATTTGAGTGAGGCCTTCGCGGTCAATGAGGGCCACTGTTGACTCTCTCGGACACAAAAAGAACCAAAAAAAACAAAAGCAAAGAAAAAAGGAAAAAAAAAATTCAAAAAAATATTAGAATACTATTAAAAATTATCTAGGTTAACACCGATCGTTGTCACGTGGAATACTCGGCCTCCCCATCAATAATTTCCAGCTAAAATTAACCGAATGGACTCAATTTGCAATGCGTAAAAAAGTTTAACATTTAATTGACAAAATTGAAAATTTTAGAATTAAAATGGCAAAATTACAATATGTTTAAGACTTTTTGGATAATTTTCCAAGAAAAGTATAGCCAAATTATGTATGATACACGGTTGTGTTTTGAACATGTGCATCCTATGTAAAATATTGTGATAAGACGCTTGGGGATCAACTTTGCTAAAGGATGAACAAACTACACGGGTGCATTTCGTTCAGCATTCTCAATTGGCTTAGTCTCCAAAGCTCATTGGGAAAATGCTAAACCGTTTGGTAACTATTGGTAACTATTTTGAATGAGATTTCAAGTGAAAGTCAGTATTAGAAAAACTGAAAGCTCAATGTTAGTAAGAACTAGTATTTGGCTTTCAATACAAGCATTGGGCTTTCACTATTTGGCCAAACACTGAAGCTCATTCTTTTATTCTAAATCTACCCTCACCAATTCTTCAAATTTTCGATTGTGTCCCTCGTTATATATATTTTTTACTTAAAAAAGGACAAGGGTGGTTTTCGCTGAGCTTTTGTGTGACGAGCACTTCCGCCGCTTCGTCTCTTCACTGTTTCATAGAGAGGAGTGGACCTAGACCTCACTCTATCCTCGACTTAACATGAGCATTCGCCATCACTATCAAAAGAAATCGTCCCTCCAGACCGACTATTTTTGTTACCGCGACCTCCTCCTCTCTTGGCATCACCTCTCTCCTCGCCTCCACTCTTTTAATCTATGCCTTCACCATCACCAAAAACGGCCTGCTCCGGCACGCAGCAATCTAGCTGATGGTTGGTGATAATTCGACACCGGGAGCGAAATCAATGCTTTCAAGATCTTGAAAGTGCGTTGCGCAAAGGCATTAATTAGCGTATCAGTCTCTTAAAATCAGCGATTATATCTACAAAACACATGCAATGCATCCTAATAAACGCGAGACAGTCTTCATCATTCGTCTCAGAAAAATTACCATCAAAGGAGTTGCCATAAAAATCCGGAAGAATTGCAAAGTACATGATGAGGATCAAACGGAAGCCTTACCTCCAATGTCTCCTCTGTCATTCAGGGAAAGCTGCGAGAACTCAGACTTGACAAAAAATTTACTTCCCATTTCCACCGGTCCATGTATTTTTTACTGGAGTGAAAAGAGCACTTGACTCTTATACCAAGAAGGCCTCAAGAATTTGCAGCCTTATTTTTTTCCTTTTTTTTGGTGACACCCCTATATGACTAAGTCCACCCAATTTTTACCAAAAAAATAAAATTATCATCTATCATTTAGTTGCAATTTAAATTGAACTTTCCTTCTTCTTTTTCTAGTTTTTCAATATCCATGTCTATCGTAGGCGCTATGTTTTTTGTTATTATTGTTAAATATTACTTCGATAAAAATTTGTTTTGTCAAAAAGAGAAATTTCCTAAAAATTTAGTTCTTTATCACATTGTCGATTATTTTTATGCATAAATTGTTAAGCAAATGAAATTTAATTAAATCAAAACATTACATAAATAAGATTTTTTTTTTTTAAATGCCAAGGGAAATGTCATTGTTTTGGATTGACAAAAATTAATATCATTAATGAATTGTTCAAAAAACAACATCAATATACCTTATTGTGCATAATGTTTTTAGTGTTTTCCTATATATTGATCTAACATCTTACATGCTCTGTATAAGGGTATCTCACTAGTATAATAAGGAAAAATGATAAATTCTTTGATATTGTAAAGAAAGAGATTTGATACATAGAGTAAACTAATGAAATTAATAAATTCTAGTATTAGTGCCATGGCATTTTTCGTCACATTTTTAGTTTGAAATTGGATACCCAATGCAAAAAGGGAGATTTGTCCGACTGAATCCTCCGAAATTTCCACACATTTCACTATAAATGCCCCAATTTCCCCTAGCCCTCCTTTAGAGCTTTGCACTTCCAATGTCTCTAAGATTGACTTTTTATATGAGATTTCTTACCTCAACAAGATAGTAAAATTTCAAAGACTCGCCTTTCACTTATAAATCCGTATTCTGCTTTTGCTAGACCATCCTCTTTTTTTCACCTATCCGTTCTATTAAGCGACTTATTAATCATATTCCTAAAGAAGTTAAAGAATATGTCCAGTTTTCAAAATTTGACCATCATCCTATTCCAACCACTCAACAAAGAAACTTTGTCACCCTTCAAATACCTTATGACTTTCAATGAAAATGGATACAACATGGATATATGCACCTTCACTTTAATGCTATTAGACTTGCTTTATCCTTTCACGGAAAGAAGAGCTTACCCGTGGTTGCTCAAATGGTTCTCTTAGACACTCATTTTTTAGACTACCAGCATGCTTGCATTGGTACTATTCAGACCATGATTGTCATCAAATTTAGTAAGAAAAAGGAAGAAACCACTTCCTCTATTTTTCCTACTATTTTCATGATGCAACCCCTGGACGTCCAAATGCAAAATCCATGATTGAGTCCTTTGACTAGGGGGGATGCCCTATTCATTACTACAAGGATACCCACACAAGACACTGTTTTTGGGATCTTGATTGTTAGTGTTCCCTTTGTACAAATTCTCCGGATGAAGAAGATGATAGGCCATCCAAAAAAAAGAAACGGTCAAAAGATAGACTTTATCAAAGATACTTTGATGGAGACCCCACTATCGGATCTCTTAGTGAAGATGGAGGAAAATACCAATTCATGGTCTCGTATAAACCACCTTAATCAAACCCTCTTTCGAAAATCCCTGAACCATGTGAACCCCTTTGACCTCCTCAATCACCACCTAGAAAGTGTTGGAATATAATACGCAGAAACGACAAGACTTGCAATTTGTGTCAACACGAAATCACCAGAGAAATAAACGAAAAATAATAAGGACACTAGAAATTTACTTGGTTTAGTCCGAGTATCAGTACCTACGTCCATGGAGAGAGCTAACAGCAAATAATTCACTATAATCGGAAAATCATAATTTACAATCATTCACACGCCCAAGTATTTCCCACATCTAGATTTAAGTTCAAACTCAAAGTGTTTATAAATAAACAACCCACTTGGACATAAACTCACGGCACAAAATCATTGCGCGTTCAAGCTCAAAGTAAAACACTCTACGTACACTGAAACCAAAAACGCGTCCGCATGTTCTTTCTTGTGTATGGATTAGCGTTCTTCCTTCTCTTGATTGGGTGGCTTGTGCGGCGACTCCTTTCTAGTTTTCTTTTCTTGTGCGACGCTTCTCAGCTTTTGTGGCTCCACAAAATAAAATAAAATAAAATAAAAAAACACCGAAGTTTTGCTTTTGTACGTGGGTGCCTAGAGTCAACAATTTGACCTTGGGACCCACCCTATGAAACTCCAATATCGTTTCTTCTTTTGTAGGTACAAAAGATATAAACTTTTTTTTCTTTATTTTATTTCCTCTTTTGTCTTGTAGTTGTAGATAACTTTTTTTCTTTGCTTTCGTTGTACATCCAAAAGAAAAAAGTCCAACATAATAAAAAAAAAAACTTCTCCATTCGATTTGTAATCTACTTGAGAAATCTTTCTTGACAAATTCGGTGTAACAAATCAATATCCGAATTCAAACTTGAGACATTAATTTAATAATTCTCCATCTTGGCTCGACATTTGAAGCTAAGTTATAGTGCTCATCATCCATGCTGCTCTCCCAATGCCCATCACTCTCCACAGATGCTAATAGAGCTCAAACAGAGCTTGAGCTTTCTTTTAAGGAACAAACTTAATCATCATATCTACCGAGTTATCTGCTGTAGCAATCTTTTTGACAATAACATTACTCTTAGCTAAGACATCTCGAATGAAGTGGTACATGATTTTAATATGTTTCATTCACTCGTGATAAATTGGATTATACACCAAATATATCGCACATTGGTTATCACAATGTATATCCACATTTTTCTGTTGTAACCCAAAGTCCGAGAGCAAATTTCGTAACCATATCACATCTTTCGCTACAAAGGTTAGTGTCATGTATTTTGTCTCATCCGAAGACAAGGCAACGTGATCCTATAAGGACGTTTTTCAACTAACTGCACCACCCGCTAGCGTAAACATGTACCCTGCTAAAAATCCGCAATCATCCAAGTCACTGCCGTGATCCGAATCTACAAAACCAGTGATTTAACTGCCATTACTATCCCTCCAGTACACTATACCCACGTCTGTTTGTCCCCTTCAAATATCTGAAGATCTACTTCATAGCTTCCAAATGAGTTTTATCAAGATGCTTCATATAGTGACTAACCATGCTCACTGCTTGTGAAATACCAGACTTAGTGCACATCATAATATACATAATACTACCAACGACACTAGAATAAGCAACACGAGACTTATGCTCCTCCTCCTCCTTAGTCTGCGGTGATAATTTATCTAAAAATTTAAAGTGCTTCGCTAAAGGTGTACTTACAGATTTTGCCAACTCAATATTAAAACGTACCACAATCTTCTCAATATATTTCTTCTAAGATAGATGTAAAAGTCCTGCAGCCCTATCACGCAAAATCTCTATACCCAATATTTTCTTTATAACACCTAAATCTTTTATCTCAAATTCAGCATTTAACTGCTTCTTCTGCACATCAATATCAAATATATTTTTAGCTGCTATCAACATATCATCAACATAGAGTAATAGATAAATCAAAGAACCATTCTCCAATCTTCTAAAATAAGCACAGCTATCCTTATAACTTTTTGAATATCTTGACTAGCCATGAACGCATCAAAACGCTTATACCACTACCTAGGAGACTGTTTTAGTCTATACAAAGATTTCTTTAACAAGCAAATATGATATTCCTTATCCGAAATAGCAAATCCCTCTAGCTACCTCATGTAAATCCGCTTCTTTAACTCACCGTAAAGAAACGTAGTTTTCACATCTGACTGCTATAACTCGAGATGCTACGAAATAATTAAGGAAAGTAAAACATGAATAGAAGTATGTCTTACCACAAGAGAGAACACCTCATTGTAATCAATGCCCTCACTCTGTGTTCCGTTTGTCATAAGTTTCGCCTTAAACCTTACTACCTAGACACCGGGAATGCCCTCTTTATGTTTAAAGACCCATTTACTTCCAACAATATTTTGGCTCTTGGGTACTTTGACCAACTTCCATGTCCAATTCTGATAAAGTGATTCCATCTCTTCACTCATAACCCCTAGCCACTACAACGATTCCAAACTAGCCATCGCCTCAAAGTAAGATGAAAGCTCATCTGTCTCCACATCATCACATACACTCAATGCATAAGCAATATCTATATAATCATAACGTATCGGTGATTTAATTTGTCTTCTCTATCTGTTTGCGGCTATAGTGTGGTGTGGCTTTACTAATTGTTCACTATCACCGACTTCAAGAACTACAGTCTCATATGCAGTCTCAACTTCTATTACCTTAGAGGTTTCCGGAGTCTCTACCTGAAGCTCCACCCCACTGATGACACAATGATCTGTCTTCTCTGCTAGTTGTGTTACAGAATTCCTCTGTTGAAGCATTGTAGTCTCGTTGAATATCATGTCTCTGCTGATTAGAAAACCGAGTGATCTAAGATCGGTGCACCACAGTCAGTAGCCTTTCACCCCTGTACATAAACTAGAAATATGCAATTCTTCGCTCTTGACTCAAGCATACCACTATTCACATGAGCATACGCAGGACATCCGAATATACGTAATTCGGAGTAATCAATATTCCTCGACCATACTTCCTCAAGAGTCTTCCACTCGATAGCAGATGACGGAGATCGATTAACAAGATAACATGCCATGTTTACTACTTTGACCCAAAATTCCGTACCAAGCTCTACATGCGAAAGCATCCATTGAGCTCGCTCAAACAAAGTTCTATTATTCCGTTCTGCCACACCATTCTGCTGTGATGTCCTAGCTACTGTATGATGTCTCACATTCCCTTCTTTCTCACAAAACTCGGTAAAAATTTTACCACAGAACTCCATGCCATCATCGGTTCTCAGGCACTTGATTTGTTTATCTAACTACTTCTTAATTAATATCTTAAATTTCTTGAATTGATCAAATATATGATATTTATGCTTCAGAAAGTATATCCATGCCTTCCTTGAATAGTCATCGATAAATATCAGCATATATCGGGCACCTCCTTTAGAATGAATTGAAGACAGGCCCCAGACGTTTGAATGAATGTATTCAACCGATCATTTGGTCAAATGAACAGCTGTAATAAACTTAACTCGATGCTGCTTCCTAAAGATGTAGTACTCACATAAGTCCAGTTTTCATATCTTTTGACATTTCAACAACTCTCTATCACTCAGTATCATCATACCTGCCTCGTTCATGTACCTTAAACACATATGCCATAACTGAGTCAAGCTAGAGTCTGACTCATCTGATAAAACTGCAGTGGTTCCGGTCACGATTTCTCCCAGTAAATGATAGAGAGTATTCACTTTCTTCCCCTTCATCACTATTATGGCACCTCGAGAGATCTTCAATACTCTACCTTCAGCAGTGTACCTACACCCGATGTCGTTGAGTGTCTCCAGAGAAATAAGATTCTTCTTGAGCTCCGATACATGCCTCACGTTTTTCAATGTGCACACCACCTCATTGTGCATCTGAATCCAAATTGTCCATATCTCTACAGCCTTGCAGGCTACATTATTCCCGAAGAGAACGCTATCACTATGTGCAGTCTGGTAAGTAGTAAACCAATTCTTATTAGGAAGAGAACGCTATCAATAAGAACATTCTGAATCTAGCACCCATTTGTCTCCTGATGAAGTAGTAATCACACATAAAACAGCTTATGCATCACTAGTGCTCCTTTCGGCAACGTTCGCCACACTACTTATGGCATTCTGCCTATCACCTTTATTCCTCCACTTTGGACAATCTCTCCTTAAGTGCCCCTCCCGGTGACACTTAAAGCACTTCATGCGTCCCTTAGACTTTTTATGGCATGATTTTAATCTGTTTTTACCTCTGCTACTACTAGGCCCTCGATGTTGTTCTCTACCCCAAATCGTTAGTGCTTGCACTACTCCTTGCGCTAGACAGTCATCTCGCAACTTTCTCTACCACTACTTAGAGAACAAAGCGGACTTTACCTCTTTCGAGGTAATCATAGTACGCCCATGCAATAGTGAATCAGTAAAGTGCTCCCATGACTCTGGTAAAGAGGCTAACAACATTATGCCATGTTCTTCATCATCAAGTATTTTACCGACATTCTTCAAATCCATCATGAGTTTATTAAATTCATCCAAGTGGGTTCTGATAAACGTACCTTCAATATATTTAAATTGAAATATCATCTTCAACATGTACAAGCAATTGTTCAAACATTTCTTCATATAGAGTGCCTGAAGTATTGCCCATAATGATGCGGCATCCTTCTCCTTAGCAACCTCTATTAAAACCTCATCCAACAAGTTCAATAGGATTGTACTATTTGCTCTTTTCATTAGCTCTACCCTCTCAGAGGCTTTCATTATAATCAGCAACGCATCTTCACATCCAGTGTCTTGGCCAAATCTTGGGTTGTCAATAACGTCTGCATCTCGATGCTCTATAACCCAAAGTTGTTTCTTCCATTAAACTTCTCAATTTCAGATTTCCTCTCAGACATCATTGCAATAACAAAATTTTCAGATAATAATCAAACAAGCAAAAGCTCCAAATCACAATCAAGAAATCCGATCCTGAGCTATGATACCAATTGTTAGAATATAATACGCGAAAACGACAAGATCTTGCAATTTACGTTAATGCGAAATTACCATAGAAATAAACGAGAAATAATAAGGACACCAGAAATTTACGTATTTCGGTCCGAGTATCGGTACCTATATCCATGGGGAGAGCAAACAGCAAATAATCCACTATAGTCGGAGAATCAGAGTTTACAATCATTCACACGCCCGAGTGTTTCTCACACCTAGATTTACACATAAATCCAAAATGTTTATAAATAAACAACTCACTTGGATATAAATTCACGACACAAAATCACCACGCGTTCAAGCTCAAAGTAAAACGCTCTATGCACACTGAAACCAAAAACTTGTCCGCATGTTCCTTCTTACGTACGGATCAGCGTTCTTCCTTCTCTTGATCAGGTGGCTTGTGTGGCGACTCCTTTCTAGCTTTCTTTTCTCATGCACAGCTCCTTAGCCTTTGCGACTCCACACAAAGAATAAAAAAAACAACCCGAAGTTTTGCTTTTGTATGTGAGTGCCCAAAGTCAACAATTTGACCTTGGGCCCCACCTTGTGAAACTCCATTATCGTTTCTTCTTTTGTAGGTACAAAAGATAGAAAAAAAAATTCTTTATTTTATTCCTCTTTTGTCTTGTGGCTATAGATAACTTTTTTTCTTTGCTTTCTTTGTACGTCCAAAAGAAAAAAGTCCAACATAATAAAAAAACTTCTCAATCAGATTTGTAATCCACTTGGGAAATCTTTTTTAACAAATTCGATGTAACAAATCAATATCCGAATTCAAACTCGAGACATTAATTTGACAGAAAGAAACCTTCATCCGAAATGCCACTTGTCTCACCCTTCTATAAACCCATTCACAAATGGGTTAAGATTCTTTCCTCTAAAAGTGCCCAAAGCACCTCAATTATCGTGTTTCCCAAAACCAAAACCACCATCTGTCCTTCTATTTGTCTGTATGTGCCAACCCTCAGACTTATCACCTTTGGAAAGATTTAATTCTAGTGCCCCATTCCCAACATTAGAAGAATTTACAAATGCTCACGATTAGTTTCGTCATATGCCGAATGTCTCAAATCCTATAGATATTAACAACCATGGAAGACAAAAGAAAGTCACGGCTGCTAAAGCTATCTTGAATTAATAATTAGAAAATGCTTTGGCCCATAACAATGTTCTCAAGACAATTGACACCAAGCTTTCAACTGTCTGAGCCTATCTTGATCATGTTGATCAAAAAGTTGATCAAACGGCTTTTGTTATAAATAAATTGCTTGAGACTTTCCAGAAGAAACTCTAGTAGATAGAATTTGGTGTCTCTCATCATTATTTGGAAGACCAGATGGCTGAAACAAAAAAAAAAATGAAGGAGATAAATTAAGTTCCCACAGGATGGAAAATTTATTCCTCCCCAAAATCCATTTTCCCAGCCTTGGCAAACGATTCCAATTGAAGTGGGCCGTTAGGGCTATATCAATTGTCTCAATTATTAACGAAGCTCCAAAACAAGATCAAAAGGATATTGTTATGCTTCGAAACCGTATCAAGGAAATAAAAAAGGAAACGAAAATTAGTAAAGAAAAGAAGCCAACTCCTGAACCTTTTTCGGAACCTCCCTCTACTCATATGGTCTTTTCCACTTGAGGCATTCTTGTGAGATCGAAGCAGACAAAAGATATTAACTATTGTTACATTTGACTCCACCAAGCAAAATACCTCTAAATCAACTTCAAAGTCATATTCTCTTTCCTCTGGAAATACTTCAACCTCTGAGCCACAAACATCAATATCCAGTGTGCCTACTATCTTTGTGGGTGATCCCCCTGAAGGAAAAATGGTATCAAATCCATCTAAGCCAGAAGTGATACACTTTCATGACCTAAACCTAGAACAGAAGTCTTCAACCTCAAGATACTACTTCACGCTTGATGACATCCCATATTCCAAATGGCCAAATAGATTAAAAGAGTTTCATGCTCGGCTCAATACGAAAGCACTTTCTGTTGAAAGTCGATATGAAATACTAACTAAGTTAGTGAGTAGATTTATAGGAAGCCTAAGACTAGTAGAAAACTATTCCTAACCAGGGTCAATGACATTTTTACTCCAAACAGATTTCTATCAAACGATCCATATGATCCACCACTTCTTTATTGGTAAACTAGAGGATCTTCTTGAGCTTAGAAGATGAGAATTTTTCAAAAGAAAATGCTTCCATTTACGAAGAAAGCATCTTAATTGGCATTTCCAAGAAATGCTTAAATTATTCATAACCTAAAGTAAGTATTTTTGGCCTTCATTCCAAAAGAAAATGGTCACACTGTGGAAAGATCCACACAAAATAAGCAAGAAGATGGTTGCTAATGTTCCACTTGGGGAACTCCAGTAGAATATGCATCTTGCTATTGATGATCTCTACATCCAAAGGAAGGCTTTCAAAGGTTACCTTAAGAGTAACAAAGAACTTGACTGGGCTTGTCAAAAGCTTGAGTTAAGAATCAAATATTCAAAGAAAGACTCATGTGATAATCCTTCTTGTGGAGATCAATGCAAAAAACGAAGACACTTCAAAAGATTCTCCTTAGGACATATAAAGAAAAGGTGCAAAATGGAAATTCTTGCAAACAAACGCTCTAGATGAAGCTCTTCCGGAAGACGCAGAATATTCAATTGGTGTTACATTTACAACAAGAAATACCATTTTGCCAAAAAATATCCGAAAGCCAAAGGAAGAAATTCCCATTTAATCTAGAAGATAGAGAAGCAAACTGAAGTATCACTCGAGGATGATGATATTGAATCAATCTTCTCCCTAGAAGATGAAACAACCAAACACACTACGTGTGTCATCCAAACGTGGTCACAAACTAGTGACATTGAAAACTCGTCAGAAGAACCTAAAGAAGAGGTATTCTTCTTCTCTAAACCTCCCACAATCCAAGATCTTTGTGCATGCACTCCTTCTAGCCTCCTATATTTCCCTGTGAAAATATACCTATCGAAGTATGTTAAGCCAATTTCTCTTATTACCCTCCTCGACACTGAAGCCAGTGCTTCTATTCTCAACACAAAAGTACTTCTAGAAAAATACCGGATGTCATACACTCGGTATTTTAACTTTACTTCTGGAGATACCTTTGTTACAAGAATTCAAAGTAAACTCATCACCATACAATTATTTCCCTAGTGTTCAGTCACTACCAAGATCCTTGGCTCTAGCTCATCAGATGAAGATATCATTATTGGTTTGGAAATCCTTACACAAATTCCTAAACTTAGAATTGTGCCTAATGGACTAAGGTTCATAAGGTAGTTCTAGGAATTTCTAGAAATCTAAAGATTTTTCACTATTCAGATGAGTATTTTGGATCCAATTCTACTAATCCTTCTTGGGGCATGTGCAAACTCTCACTCAAATTTTGTCTAAAAAAGCTCCAACCCTTTGTGGAAAAATCTTGATTTCTTCGTCAATCTTCTTTTCAAGGAAAACGAGGATGTCAATCCTACCGAAGCCAGTCACTGTGGAATGAATCCAAAACATTTGTTTTTAGCAAAAAAAGAATATTAGGATTTGCTTCATCAATGATTAATAGAGCCCTCTAACTTCCAATGTGCTTGTAAAGAATTCTATATGAACAAGCGAGCAGAGTAGAATAGAGGAAAGATGAGACTGATTACTAATTGTCAGCCTCTCAATCAATTTTCACAAGATGATAAGTTTCCTTTGCCACATTAGAATTCTTTATTCTCTAGTCTCACTCAAGTTAAAGTGTATTCCAAGTTTGACCTTAAAGCTGGATTTTGGCAATTGGGAATTCACCCCGAAGACAAGTACAAAACTCGATTTTGTATTTCAAATCAACATTTTAGTGGACAATGCTCTCTTTTGGCCTCAAAACCACTCATTTGCTATTTCAGAAGGCTATTTGTAGAATTTTCCAACTTATTTTGATTAATTCTCAAATTTACATTAACGTACCCTCATTTACAGTCTAGATAAGAATTCTCATTGTAAATTATTAGCCCAATTTGCAGACCTGGTGCGAAAGTATGGCATCATGTTATCCCAAAAGAAGATGATCATTGCCCAAAGATAAATTAAATCTCTCAGTATGCATCTCAAAGATGGAACCTATTATCCCGATCCTTATATTGCTGAAGCATTACAAAATTTTCCTGATGAAAACACTTCTCATAAGCAAGTTCAACAATTTCGTGGGATTGTCAATTATCTCAGGAATTTTGTCCTTAAAATCACAAAGTTTGTAAATTCACTACAACAAATGCTCAAGAAAGATGCTCCTCCATGGGGACCATAGCAAACTTTGTCTATACACAGGCCTAAGGAAATTTTGTAGCACCTGTCTTCTTTATATATCCCTTCCATGAGAAAAAGGGTCTTGCAAACAAATGTTGGTGATGAATATTGGGCTATTGTTCTTTTTGAAGAAATTGATGGAAAGTGACGAGTTTGCGAACACAAGAGCGAAAGATTAACACAAGTGAAAATACATTACCACTCTACGTTCATTAAAAAGTTTGAATTCTATCTTATAGGACATCATTTCCTTGTGGAGATGGACATGTAGTCATTTTCTCAAATGTTGAGGTTCAAGCAAAAGCAAATTCCACATCAACAGCTTCTTAAATGGGCATAATGGTTTTTAAAGTATTCCTTTGATACCAAACATATTACGGGAAAAAAGGAATATACTTGTTGATTTTCAATCTAAACCAAAAGAATTTGCAGCTACCACTTTCATAAATATATATGTGGTAAGAAATCCAAGAGGTGGGTTCAAGGCCCCAAAAACAAAGCCCAAATGGCCTTCGTATTTATACCCGCCAGAAATCCCTAAGCTTGAAAATCTTGGAAGACTTATGTCGCAATATCATTTCTATATTTTTAGTGAATATAGTGATTTTCTCCTCAAGCCAAATGGACTGTATCCAAGATATCCAATTATTTATTCTCACTTTCTTCCCAGAAGAAGAATCTCCAAAAAAGCTCAAATGATTTTATTGATTTTTATTTAATCTTTACACCATTGCTATTAAGTTTTGGACAGGCAAAATGCCTCTTATCACTAGCAAAATTTTCCAATGAGAAGCCAAGTATAAATATTTTGGAGAAATGCTTAGTAGATTCAAACCATTGGATGCATTGAAGAATATTTTCTAGGCCCAACTCAAAGCATGCAAGCCCGATCCAAAACTTTATACGATTCTTTTATTCTTCAGGCCCTGGATATTTATCCGACCCAATGAGGATATGTGTAAAACTCCAGCAAATGTTAGAGTATCCACATATAAACCCAAACCTGTTCCAACTAAGATTTTTACAACACTTCATTATAGAATCTTAGCTTATCCTCAACGGTATCGGGAATTGCAAAGAATATTATGCCGGCGCAACCAAGTCATCCCACTAGAGGCATAGCTAATAGAAGATGATTCTGCCTTTTGGGACCATTGTGATGATTATCGTGCAACCTGTCCAACAATCAATGCTTGCCTAAGAAGATATTACAAAATTGATGTATTTGACACTTCTGAGTCACCGACGAATTCACAGGATCCAGTTTCATCATCATCACAAGACCCATGGGGAGAATCGCTGTTACAAGATCCTTTTGACCATGGAAAATTGTAACTTGCACTCAGACTAGGTCTTGACAAAGAAAGTCCATTGCTTCAACCCAGGTATCTACCCCAACCCGACATCTCAGCAAGTTCTACTGATGCTTTGGCAAACTCTCGTCAATCATCCAAAAATAAAGGCCATATGAATTAAATATAGAAGGTTCTCTAGCAATTGAAGAAGTAGAGAAGCTCCTCGAAGCACTCAAGCAACAGTATCCAAAAAAAAAAGAACTTTCAATCCTCTTGATGTTCTTCCCACCTCATATTAGCCTCTAGATGATACGGGTATTAAACATCTTGAAGTCTTAGAAATTGAAAGAATCATCAAAGAATACCAAAGGCAAAAAGATGGAGAATAGGGGTGGGCGGTTCTAGATTTCGGTTCGGTTCCATCCGGAACTTGGAACCTACCCTCGGATATAGGTTCTTCATTTTTTGGAACCTAAAACCTACCCGTCAAAACCAAGAACCTGGAACCTACCTTGTCACAGGTTCTAGAGTCGGTTCCAGGTTCCAACGGGTTCTTTTTTTTTTTTCTTTTTAAGATTTGAACTATAACGAAGAAGGAAAAAGACAAAACTCCCATGGAATTTAAAATCCACATTACCATTTGCTAAACCCAAAGGAAAAAGGCAGAACTTAAATTTGGATCAACCTCCCTATTTGATTCCTATATTGCAGAGTTGATCAAACCAGAATGCGATACATAAATAACTGCTCATTAAAGTTATTGATCATATGAAGTATTTCGACAGCAAAGCATCTCAAAATTTAATGGTTTGGACAAACAATCCCCAATGAAGATGTAGGATAGGCAGAAGACACACGGATTCACAAATTGAAGTATACTAAATAGCATAACAAGCAGAAGCAACCAACCCAACAGCAAGTTAGATATCTTTTTATTTGCACAAGAGTTTTCATAACCAGTAGCTAAAAACTTTACCATGTTAGTTTGCTTAACAATGAGTATATACATTGTTAAGCAATGTAAGAATGTTGCTGCTGCTCCATCAAACATTGCAAGATCTTGCCCTGCTCCATCACGCATTGTGGGGGCTTGCGTTGACGTGCCTTCGACGAGGGAGTTGGTTTTCTTTGTGCCCTGTCAATGGAGGAATGGGACCTTGTTAGACATTCGAAACCAAAAACCTAGCAGAACTTTTACATCCTTCTCAGATTATGCACCGAATTGGTTTTTATGTGTTGGCAGCTCTTTCTTTTGCTAATTCTCTGTACTGAGTTAATCTTTTGTGCACATCGTCGCCCACACCTGTTCAACACCAATTCGACCACATCCCCAAAACCATCGACTGCCCATAGACATGAAAACCATCGACCACTTGAGCTCGGCTCAAGCTCCGACCTTTCTACCCGTAGACACGAAAATCAGACAAAACAAAGAAAACCCAGATAAAGATACCCACAAAATAGACACAGAGAGAGAGCTTATGAAGAAGAGGTCGAGGAGGACTTGATCGGGAAGTAGGGATAGATCGGAGAAGTGGGTGAGGTTGAGGACGGCCGATGGTGGAACAACAGCAGCGTCGTGGCCCCCCAGTAGCTCGTCGTTGGGACGCAGCACACGCGACGGCGAGAGCCGACAGCATCGTCAAACTGGGCAATGGCAGAAACGGTCGCAGCTTGTCAAACCAAGTGAGGCGAAGAAGAGAAATGGCCGTCTTCCTTCTCTCCCCCCTCTTCCTCCCATCTCACGCCACGTTGAGGCCCTCCCCCATTTGGCAATCCAGCTTAGGCGCGGGTCGCTCCTCCTCTCCTCCTCCTCCTCCTCCTCCTCCTCATCGCCGTCCTCATCATCATCATCATCGCCACCCTCCTCCCTCATCCCTTTAGGAAGTTCTCTCTTTAATGACCTTCCTCACTTTGCAAGTCCGAAACCGGCAACCATGTCGCCACCCACCCACCCACCACCCTTCCTCCGCTTCATCTCGCTCCCCTTTCCCTTCTCTCCGCCCCCGCATTCGCAATCGCTCCGTCCGCCACCCCAGAGCGAAGGAAGGGACAAAAAAAAAAAAAAAAAACCAAGAACCGACGCGCCCCGAACCCTAAGAGCCCGAGACTCCCGCAATGCGCAGGGCCATGGATTTCGACTTGAACATCGTCGACCAGTGTGGGGTCATCGGTGACTCGGGGGTGGAGTGTTGGAGAGGAAATAGGAAGAAGGGACAGCAAAGAAGAGAGAAAAATTAGGGTTGAGCGATGCATAGGAAATAGAAAGAGGGGAAAGTGGAGAAGAGAAGAAAAATCAGGTTTCTATGAAGGGTACTCCCGGTCCCGGTTCCAGTTCTTGGTGATCCGGAACCAGAACTGGAACCGCCGGTTCTGCGAAAAATAGAACCGACCACTCAAGAACCGAGAACCGAACCAGACCCTCCGGTGTGGTTCTCCGATTCCCAGTTCTACCCGGGAACCGTGCTCAGCCCTAATGGAGAAGACTCGGACTCGAACTATAGCCCTTAGGAGCCTATTCATAGGCATAATAAGTGAAGGAACTAAAGACTCTACTAGAGATTTGTTCAAGATAAAATAAAAGAGGCAGAGGAATCACATGAATGATACGAAAATTTTGACTCAAAGTACTATAGCAAATTATTCACGTATTGTTTAATACTATTTATGTACTGTTTGGTACTATAGCGTATTATTCATTTATTATTTGGCACTGTTTATAGTACTATAGCACTATAACAGAAGCCAAAAAAGTGGCATAATGAGTAAAAAAATCAGTTTGTCAAAGGAAAACTTGACATATGCAAATAATTGGCTTTTGTCGGTTAAGGGGGATTTGTAAAATTCTAGTACGTTGTCTTTTGCCTATATAAGGCCATGTATGTAAAAGTAAAAGGGTAGAACGCACCATCTCCAGAAATAATATTGTGTGACTTACTATGAATCCCTAAAACCTCCCTCCTCTCTTCCTTTTGGTCTAGTATGATTTTTTAAAATTAGAAATGTTACAATCAATTTTAATAGTATGCTCTGCACTTGCCACAATATGGAACCTATGTATCAAAATTCTGCTACCCCCAAAATTTTCTATGATATGAGTCAAAAAATGAAAAGGAATTTGATGGCTAATAAGTAATCCCTATTCTGATACCAAGAAAGGGTTGTGCCTATGAGATAGCATACCTACCACAAATTCTGTTTTTATTTTCCTTGGCTTGTATCGTAGGCAAATTTTCTATTTTCAAATAAGAGGGACAATAATAAATAAAATTTATAAGATTAATGATAGGATACCTACCACATATTAGATTTCTAAAGTCCAACTAGAACCTTTCCATCCACACGCATCAAATAAGGCGACAAAGTTACCATTGATAGGAAGTTTCGAGCACAAAATTCATCTCATCTAAACTAGCCGACGCCCCCCCGAGGGGTGGACTCAGCTTTGAAGCACGAACACGCTGTCGGAGCTTTTGTGTCATGTTCAACACATGTCGACGTGTAGGACGCGCAATCAACAACCCCCCAGGGGGAAGGGTTGGACTCAGCTATGAAGCACGAACACGCTGTCGGAGTTTTCGTGTTGTGTTCGACACATGTTGACATGTTAGACACGCAGTCAACAACCCCCCGAGGGAAGGGTTGGACTCAACTATGAAGCACGAACACACTGTCGGAGCTTTCGTGTCATGTTCGACACGTGTCGATATGTCGGACATGCGGTCAACACGTGTTGAATTTTTCGACAAGTGGTCAACTTTTCTCGACACATTCCGATACACGTGTCCGAGAGAGGATTGTTGAAGAAGACGATGGAGGGTGGAGGCGAGAGCAAGGGAGCAGAGGCGAGGCCGTGATGGTGAGGGAGGACCAGAGGAAGAGTAGAGACCAAGGCAATCTAGAGGTTCGCGATTGCGATATTGCGATGGAGGGCCGGCGGCGAGGCTATGACTGCGAAGGAGGAAGGGCTGGAGGCAAGGCGATGAGCGATTGTGATGAGATGATTGAAAGAGAGTAGAGAGGATTGTGCAAGGAGGAGGAGGAGGAGGAGGAGGAGGAGGAGGATGTCGCGGGGCAAGGGGGAAGAAAGGGGAAGAACCAGAGGCGAAGAGCGGGGCCCCAGGGATTGGGGTGGCGCTTTGGGGGGTGTGGGGGAGAAACAACGGGTGATGGGGGTGGAAGAAAGGGAAAGAAAGAGGCAAGGGGGCCAAGGGGTTGGGGTGGCGTGGGGTTGAGGGGGGCCAAGGGGTTGGGGTGGCGTGAGGGGGAGGGGGAAGAGAGAAATGATGGAAACAACAGGTGATGGAGGAGGACACCGGGAAAGAAATTAGGGGGCTGGCGTGGGGTGGGAGAGAGAATCGAGGGGGAGAAACAACGGGTGATAGGGGGTGGAAGAAAGGGAAAGAAAGAGGCAAGGGGGCCAAGGGGTTGGGGTGGCGTGGGGTTGAGGGGGAAGAGAGAAACAATGGGTGAGGGGGGCCAAGGGGTTGGGGTGGCGTGAGGGGGAGGGGGAAGAGAGAAATGATGGAAACGATAGGTGATGGAGGAGGACACTAAGGAAAGAAATTAGGGGGCTGGCGTGGGGTGGGAGAGAGAATCGAGGGAAATGACAGGTCATTAGGGGGAGAAAAGAGGAAAAATAATTTGGGGGGGTGTTGAGGTGGGGTGGGGGAGAGAGAAATGAATGAGGGAAATAATTTCTGAGGACGAGGGTTTGGGAGAAAAAGGAGGGAGGGAAATAATTTTTGGACAGTGAGATTATTTTTATTAGAAAAATAAATAAATTGGCTAACAATGGTTTCCAAAAATAAAAATACATAATGTTCAATAATAATAAATTTTGATCATTATAGAAGATCATAAATTTATTTAAATAAGGTGATTATAATCTTTTGTTAGTCGTTAGTTTCATCTATAATTTTTGTTAAAGTTAGAAATATATTCCCAAATATGGGTACGCATTAATTATAAATGTCTTTCAAATTTCATATGAATAGATTTATTAATATCATTAATGTGAATTCATTGTAAGCTCTTTTTATTATTTATTTATTTATAAATTTGAATCAAATTAATTAAAAATAAAAATATTCACTTTATATATAACGCGCCCTAACGTGTCGGAATTTTCTATTTTTTAGAAACGACGTATCAACTTGTCGTGTCGTGTTACGTGTCCATGTCACGTGTCAGTGCTACTTAGGAACTCAATCTACTTAGGAACTCAATCGACCTCTTGGGGTTTGTAATTTGCTTGCTGCTGACTTGCTACTATTAGAGCAAAGGCGTCTTGCTTAATACAAGGTAGAAATATTTTACTACTTTCTTTTCCTCTGTTCAGCGGATATATGTACAGCAGCTCTCTTCGTCATTAGTAGAAAATTGAAAGAAAGGAGAGCATAGGGAGCTCAAGATTAGCTTATACAGAAGAAAGGTTTAAAAACTGCCGCACGTACTGTTAAGGAGAAATATGTTTCTCCTCAAGGACCAAAGACCTGAAGATGATCGATGTCGAGAAGAAAGTGCGCATTTCCATTGCAGTGAGTTCGACCACCAGCTCTTCAGGATCGATAGGCCCTCCTCTCTTTACGAGTTCCTCAGTGGAACTCTCGAAGATAATCAAAGTCCAGAAGGAAAGTTCGGATTTCCATTGGGGCGAGTTCGACCACCAGCTTTTCAGGATCGACAGGGCCCCCTCTCTTTACCTCCGGTTCATCAGTAGAACCTTCGATTTTCCAGATTAACCTCCTCTTATCCATGTCCGCTCTTTCTTGATTGGCAGACAGATTCATCTCCGTCACTTTGTTTATCTGAAAGAAGGCAATGAATATTAATTTGGAGAAATTTGACCAGCAACAGACAAAGGTTCTGCATGATGCAGCTCTCACCTTCCTGCTAGGGAACAGCCCTCTCAATTCTACACTTGCCAAGGTCGAATATTCTGTGTCCTCCCCAACCTGCATGAACGGAACATCCACAAATATATTGTTGAAGCATAAGATGAAAGTTTGAGGATGTAGCACTTTAGCAAATGAAGAACACAACTGGAAGTCCTCATTTCTCTCCTTGAAAGAGTGAGTTCTGTGTAGATATGCAGTGCACATTAGGTCCAAAGTGAAATATTTATTTTGCACAGCCAGTATCATCTGAGTTTCAGCATGGTTTCTCAAGAACGTATCACACATAAATTTCAAGGCTGTCATAAATCTCGGTGCACTGTACTCTTAAAACAATCTTTCCATAGGGACTTCCAGAAGAGATGAGGAAAATGGGCGGCAGTTTAAAAATCTTGAGGCTAATTTTTAGCGCGTCCATCCAATCATGCAGAAATTTTAGAGAAGACCAAAAAGCTTCTGCAACCTAGCTAAAAGATTAGCCGTCTTACAACAAACGAAGAATAATGTGTCATGTCCTCAATATATTCTTACCTTTACCAAAAAAATAATAATAATAATAATAATAATGTGTCATGACTGATGTTGGACAAATTAAATCTTGAGCATCGTATGATCAATCTAAAAAATGTAGTCAATCCTTATATACCATTATCTTTTAACAGTGTATATATCACAAAGGCATATAAAACCACTCAACAGGAGAAAAGGAAAAACCTCATATAGGTGAGCCAGCCTAATCAACACTTTGCCATTTTCAAGTTCCTGCAAATTTGAAAAGAGGAAAAGCATGTAAACTATGCAACCACAATCACAAACAGAAGGTAAAGGCACCTAAAGGTTACAGATCTCATTTAAATTGGCTACTAAACAGATTCCAGAAGATTTTTCCAGTACCTGGAGAGTTATTAGGGCAATATTGCCAGGCAAACTATAGGAAGAATCAATTCCTGAAAAGGTTGTCACGCGAGAAGTCAGTGGCTCACCAACATCCTGCAAACCAAAAGCACAAAAGTTCAGCATGAATGCCCCTATAACCCCAAGTCAATTTTAAGTACTTTTACCTTCTCACTGAATGCTAAAAGAAGTGGAGAGTATATCTCCTGACCAACAGAGCGTCGCCACCTTGCACCTTCTCCTTTGGGATCAATTCTAAAGTAAAACTTTCCTTGGATCTATAAAATCAAAATCATAAATTAGCATATGACTGCTGCCAGCCTATATCACTGCTGAAGACGAGGAAGAGAAGAGAACAAGCACCATGTGAAGCTATCATGTAACAATTATCAGCTGTATAATTATTCACTATGTATTACACAGTATGAAGTCCTGAAATTCAGACAACCAGGAACATGGCAGTACAATCCGGAGGTTTGTACATAATATGTACTTCAACTAGTGTGATTTAAACATCTGCCAGTCAAACACTTCAGATCCATCTTTAATTTGTATAAACTGAGGGCATTCATCTGAACTACAGACATAAGGCACAACAAAGGTTGAGATGTGAATAAACTAAGCATAGTTCAACTGTTATGCATAATGCAACAGGTCTTGCCTTTTTCTTCATTGTTATAGAACGCATGTGTCAAATCACACACGAAAGCTATGAAGGACAAGCACCGTTGCATCTTAATCCAAGCTTTTAAAGGAAAGAAGCCATATAGATAGTTATGGGAGGAAGGCAAGCATAAGCACCAGGACTTATACCTATCTGATTTATCTTATGTGGTCTATGGCAGCGATGTGATATCAAAACTTATTAAGGGAACATGGTAATGAGCCTAGTACAGCAATGAAGTCAGTCAAACAAGAAAGACATTAAAATAGACAGAAAAAGGAGTCAATCAGGACACAGATGACAATCAAAGATAGAGATTCTCCAACAGCCCCTACTCCAATAAAAGGATATGCATAGACATCCAGGTAGACATCATCTCCAAGCACAACACATAAATAATATGTAATAAGATGATTGTGCAATACGATGCTTGTGAAAATGAGGTTGAGAGATTTGCTTACGGTCAAGCCTTCACATTTATCAAGGACGCAAACTGTTTCATTTAGAACCTCACCAACACCTCTTACATCATCATGAAGAAGCCTCCTGCAACAACGCTTGTTCATTGAGTATCACAAAATGATAACTAAACCCTGGAAAGCCAGGCTATAGGCCTTTTATGTCACACAAGTAAATTATGAGTATCACGGAGAGAATAGAAGAAAAACAAGAGCAGAAACCTATGGAGCATCAGCTCTATTTCACCATCGACTAAACTAGATCCTCCCACAGATCGATCCACCAACACCGAAAGCTCCATGCTACCATCTTCCACATACATTCCCAAATTTATCTGCAATATTCAGCAATAGGTAGAAAGGAAGAATTGTGAAAAGTCCCCAAAAATGTGCACATCACAAGCGCACTTAATACATCGAAATCAGAATGTTGGCATGAATACAAGGTAAAGAGCACGATCTGGACAGAAATGTGTGTCTATCAAGCAATTAAACAAGTTTGATTAGACAAAGGTATGTGAAGACAATCCATAACTTCCTGAAACCGCTATAAGCTTACCAATCACTTCAAATTTTTCAATCATGTGGGATTAAATAACAAAGGCATAAAGCACAATTTTTCATCTTTTAAAGCAAACACGTATAAAAAAATCAGGAGCAATGTGGAAGAAGCGTGAGCTCATCGCATAATGCTGGTTACACAATACTGAGCCTTTTCTAACTTAGTATAGGCCACAGAGATCATTTTACACCATGGTGCTCTGTCAATCTGTAAAATTCAAGTACCTAGGCTCATTCTACACTATCCACGTCCTTTTTGCCTTTCCCCGCCCCTTTTATTGGAGTTTTCCATTGGGGTCGGCTATAAATATCAATAGACTAACTTCTTAGGCTATTAAATAGCCTCTTCCAAGGCAACAGATTATGTCAGATCGAAAGAAATTTCTTTCCAGATATGAAGGCTGGGAAACTTTCATATTACTCTTTGAACTAAAATGAGACACTACAGAGAGAAAAAAAAATACCATCCTTTTGAACATGCTTTTGAAATTCCTAAAGTTGCTTTTGTGCCTTCATATTTCTCAACTCAGAAGTTTTTAGAAATAACAATCAGAATCCTAACAAACATCTCTGCAAGGATCAACATTGAGTGATAGCCTAGTAACACATATTGCTACTAGATTACACTGGCCTGCATAGCTGGGTAATGCCCAGGTTGAGTGAAATAATGGAGATGCCAATCCTCTGGAATAGGCAAGGGATCAAAAGTGAGAATTTTATTTATACCCAATTGTGAGAATAAACTAAAGGATGACTCTTTATCTCAGCATATATTTCCAAAACTTCACCAAATAGTAAATGATATCTAATCTCAAAAGAGCAAAATGTATATAATTCTTTGTAAATCTAGGAAATTATGAAACATACAGGATAATAATTTCCAGCAACTGGCTGGTTCACTTCCAATTCCCAGTCACTCCTGAAGTCACGGATCTGCAAAATCATTACATAATCAGATTGAAGCACATGCAAACAGCGTCAAATAGCATGATTCACGTCCTTTTCTGAGGGTTGCTATCTACAATTAACAGTTCCTTGCAAAGTGATAATGAGGTATGTTTCTTAAAGAGAATCTGAATTAAAGTTTGCTAGATGAAGAAGAGAAATGTATGCTATATTATCAACTCAAAAATTAGGATAAGTAAACTGCAAGACTCAGATATTTGTACAAAGGTTACCGGCAACAATCAACATACCCTTTTGATGAAGTCACGTCCATTAGAATCCGTGTAAAATGTCTTATTGGTCTTCATATTAGTCCTTATTTGAGTGATGATTTCTTTACCAGTCCCATCATCTGTTGGTATAGGCCCAATCTAAAATCACGAAAAATAGAATATTGAGCCCAGTCTTGCTTGATTGTGTTAGCAGAAAGGAGGTCTTAATCTCAACTAACTCGATCAACAAAAGAGAGAAACTTACAGTGAACTCAACTTCAGCATGTTCCTTTCCCTTGTAAACCCTGGTAACCTGTGGAAGAAATTTGTTGTTTAGCTATCCATTCGTTATTGCCATACCTATCCATCACAATAGAGGCTTGGAGATGGGCTGTGAGCATTTGACTAGACTAATGATTAGCAAGCTGAAGATGCAAACCTATTTGGCTTCATATAGGTTGGAGATAGAAGCACTCTCTTAAGTGAGTGACAATACTTTCTTCCTCATGAATATAAATGCCACATGGAATGCAAATGTAAAATTGCAGCAAAATGCACAAGCACCAATTGCCAAAGAGGCCAAACATTTCATTAACTGTTGCAAATGTTGGCATTACTCTTGATTGATTGTTTACCTGAAGCTTTATATGTAAAAAGTGATATAGAGAGCCGTTTCCCCAACCATATCACTGATTATAGTTATTTACCTGAGATATCCATTCATTAAGTTGTTGGTGTACTTCATCCACCAATGGACCTTGTATGACGGTCAATGGAGCCTACAAGAAGCAAGAAAAGAACACATGTTAGAGGCATCTTCAAGTTTATTAATATTCCTCCAGTGAGGTTTGATGAGCGTACACTACCTGGCCTTGCGATTTTAAGGAGTGTGTCATATTTGGGCGGAAGACATAGGCCCCTGATGCCTTCAACAGAGAGGTAGTACAGTTAACTTAAGTTATTTAGCACCTTTATACAAACGAACCAAAAGAAAGAACAAAATGCCATGCCCTAGTAAATCAAAGAGGGACACAGACCAACTGATATAAGTAAGTATCAAAGGATTAACTACCTGAGGATCCTTATCAGTCCCATCATTTCCCGAGTAATACCCATATGATTGCTCAGCTGCTGCAGTAACCTTCAGCGGCAAAACAATTTGGGGACAAGTGTTAGTGTTTGCCAAATAAACTCATGATGAAGAAAAAGAGAAGCATTTCAAGAAAACAAGAATAGCAAATCATGTTATGAGAAAACATAAAGGTTTGTTTGGGAAAGATATGGAATCTGCCGGGCCAGCAGTTTTGTCCTTCCCACAGATTTGGAGAGGAAGTAGGAAGGTAAGCAGTAATTTGTCTCATCTTTCCATATTTATTCCCAAAAGTAAAAGAAATGACAAAATAGCAGATGATAAAATAGGAATTCTGCAATAAATTGTAATTCTCTATATCATACAAAAAAATCTAATACCACTTTCCTTCATCCCATTTTCTTTCTATCAAAATCATGAAAGGTTAGCTAATTTTAGCTTCTCCAAATTTCACTCCCTCCAATTCCCATCCCTTTTTTTCTTCACCCTTTTTCCCAAACTGAGGGTATAAGCAAACAGAGATGGAACAAATCCAAGAGAATGAGTCAAACTGGTCCATACTACTCAACACAGAGCTGAAGCTTGAGAGAATTTGCATACCAGAGTTCGACTATTGACATAATGAGAAAGTTTCCCTTCGTTCATGGAGTAAAGCAGCTTTAAACTCCCTTGACCAACTTCTATCGTAGCATTAGTATTTTCTTCTGAGGTGTATACAGTTGACATGATCGAACTACGATCTTCAGCCACAAATAAAGCACACAGAAAAACCAATTTTGGAATTAGTATCACTAATCCAAGAGGAGGAAATGGATAGATTCCACTATTCAATGTTGGACCAAGGAGCAAATTGCTAACCTCTTTTCTTTGCATTTGAAACAGTGTAAGTGCTGAAACCAAGAGGAGGAACAGATACTGGAAATGCAAGCCAATACTTGACTAAATCACTTGAGGATGTTCCCAAATATGCTTTCACATAGAAGCTTTTCAATTTTGAAGTGGCATTGGACACAGGCAGCAGCTGAGAATCAACTTCTACTCCACTGGAATCATGAACAACAGCATTTTCCGTGGAAACCTGTTAAGATCAGTTCCGATTATTTAGGCTGCTCTGAAGAGACTTTGAAATCGCAAACAAGTCAATTCTAACTTCAAGAGGCTCAGTAAGTGGCTAATCAATGCATGAAAAAGAAAATGGTATCTATCCCATGATTAGGAATATTCCGGTACATTGCTACATTCAACACCATCTTTAAAGCACTCGTGTTAAGACAACGTCTTTTGTTCCAGTGGCTCTGACATGTTGAAATTTGTAGTTTTGAATATTTAAACCTGTCACAAAAGAAGCAAACTTGAAACACTTACAGGTATTCGTACCACCTCCTCTCTGTGCCACCCAAGAGGATTGTATATGACAACAACCTGATTCAGAATTACCATGCGTAGAGAAATTAGCATCAACTTAATCCTTCAACATGACCAGTGTTTGAGCTAAGATGATATCATACCAAGCTTTTCCCATCAGACAAAGCAGCTTCTGACATAGGACAGTGACTGATGTTAAGAAGAGGACACTGCAATAGAGAATTTAAACCAAGAACTTTGAGCAAAATCTAAATATTAATAAGTGCATTGTTCCAAAGAGATGCTTGGCAGCAAAAGTTGTTGAACAAGCACAAACAGTACAAGTTAATCGACATATTCTAGAAAAACTGTTATGCTCAAAATGAGAAGAAGGAAGTTGAGTGACAGCCCCATGTCCAAGAGGCACTAAGGCCATTCACAAAATATGTTCAAAATTATAACAAGAATGAGAACATATTTATTCTGAAGCTCATTTCTCAAAACTCAACCTGATTACTCGATCAATCAATGTCAGTTGACTTTGCATTTTATCATAAAAACTAAAGGTTCTCCACATAATCCAATAATAAATAAAGTATTCATCAACAAATATCCACCAAATAAGTTTAACCCCATCAGCATGGAACAATAGTATGATGCTTCTATAGCACATCATGGGCGAATTCATCTGTATCAATATTCTTGGCAAAACACATCAATGTCAAAATCAAATTAAGAGCAAATAGTTAACGTGAGATTGCCTGCTGAAAGCTCAACATTGACTTCTGCTCTCCTGCGCCCACTTTTGGCTCGGCCAAGAATGCAAGCGAAGATGCAACCATCTTCTCAGCCTACAAAATGACATGCTCTTCACATTACCTATTATGCCTATTGCCCAAATTGATATAAAGCTATCACATTAACTCATCAGACAAGCACCTCCATGTAGCCTATTGATAATCTCAATGCATAATCAGCAGCAACATGCTGTCTTTGAGTACCACTAACAGCATCATGATGTTGAGCAATTGCCAGGGCATCGGCCAGAGCATCGGTATTTGGTCCTGTATTAGCCCTCCCTTTGAAGAATTCCAATTGCCTTGCAGCCTATCCCAAATGTGCAAAAAGCAAAAAGCAGTGACTTATATAGGTGCAAGTACATCGTCTACCAGGAACTGATAGGATTCCCTCATACCATGTGAGAGAAAAATACTTCTATTATTCAATAATGTCCTATATATACATAAAATAAACCCTAAAGTTCCTAAGGACTATTTTACCCTGATATTCTAACAATCAACAAGCAGTGAACTTCAAGCCAGCCTCTTACCACATAATAACCACTCAATACCCTGACATAACCTTTAAATCCAGGCCTACTTGTAAAGTATCCTGTCCAGTAGGCATTTGGACGATCTGCATACCTAATATAGCATTGAACTGTCAACCGCAAGGTTCAAAAATAGAAGCTTGGAAAAGGAAAAAAAGAGTTAGGCAAACTCACGGAAAAAAATCATCAGTTTTGAGAGGCCACTGTTCATTTGCTGCATATTTTGCATCTGTGTATATGGATGGTGTAGAATATAGAGCATTAACACGCCCATCCTGAAAGTAGTTCAGGTGTCAAAAAGGAAAAAAAGAATGCTTAAATGGTAATAAACTCTTGAAACACTTCATGGTCATGACTATTTGATTTTAACAAGGCTAATCAAATACCTTATTGACATAATGAATGAACTTGTCCATCTGCCTGAACCATGACACAGCATATTGATATCTGAAATCTGTACCCATGGTCCACATTATATGGTTGGTTCGGGTCACATTGGCCTGGCAAAAACAACATATTCCTGAGATGATTCTAGAGGCAGATTTATGATTTGAAAATATACGTTCTTCATAATGGGAAAAAAAAAAATTCAGCTTAACTAGCAGTAAGTACTTCCAGTATAGCATAATGGAGAATATAATAGATTAGCCTATCAACAGTCCCCCTCTAAAAACGACAGGAGTAAGAGAGAATAGAACCCCGTATGTGAAAAAATAAATACAGGAAAGAGAAGAAAGTAGACACAAAACTAATCAACGATATAGACTAATAAGAGAAAATCTTTGCCAATATTTAGCCTTTAATTTATTCACTGGTGAGTGGCTCAAATAAAACTGGAATGCTAGAAGTCAAGGTCATCTAAATGAGAAGGTTCTTTGGGCATACAATAAATCTCAAACCTTCCTTATGTGAACTAACTTATTAAGATGAAGTCCCAAAGTTAGTTTATCAAGAATTAAGTAATGATGAGATATGATCTGAATCACACCTGTGCCAAAGCAGCTGCTACAAAGGCATCGACTCGCTCTTGGACATTATAATCAAACAGGAAAATATCATCCTTCATAGGTTAAAAAGATAATTAGCTCAAAAGAAATATATTTGTTAGAATATCAATGTCATTTCCATGTGTTTTACAAGATTTACCTGAATAGGAGGGGAAACATCATTTATCTCAAATACAAAACCATCGGGAGGGTCATAATGCCTAGGGAATACACCAGTAAAGATCTGTAAATGGTTTGAATATCCAGCAGGGCAAGAACAAAGTGTTAGACGCAAATCATTAAGAAAGAAACAAGTACAATTCAAGTGATGAAACAAATTTAACTATAGAAGACTCATCAAGAACAGAAATTTAGCAGTTCAATTCTTAAAGGAAAAACAAGTCATTCCCCTAACCTGAGAAGATGATCCAAGGGACTTGGAACCTCGCCATATAACTTCAAGAGTTTTATCCTTTAGTCTCTTCGCTCTATCTTGGTAGTCGATGCGGGCAAAGAAGAGAGAGTCAAATCCTAACTGCACAGGAATTTGGCAAAAGAATATAAGTAAATCATGCAATATACATAAAACTTATGCAAAAAGACTCATTCATATCCAGAGAAACTAAGATCTCATAACTTCAGCAGCCATAATACAAAGAAGATCACAATCTGTATTTTGTGCATCACCCATTTTCAAATAGAAGGCCCACAACAGAAGGTGATCACCAAGCACGAAACAGATTCCACTTTTTAAGAAAAAAAAAGGCTACGTACCTCTGCGCCAAGCAAATAAGCTTGAACAGCAGAATGTCCAAAAGGATCAATCTGCCAACCCACTCTAGGAACCTGATTGAATTCCTTTTTGATATACCAATGGCCTAAAGTCGTCTGATCAATCAAGTCAATGTAATGTGGGCTCGCCTCATCATGCATACACATCCCGCCATTTCTTAAATGAAGCAAACCAAGAAAGCAAACAAAAGAAAAGGGGGGCAAAAAAAAAAACCCAAAGATCAGTATCAGAACCAGCATCGAAAACAACCAAAGCAAACGAATCTCCACATGTAAGAATCCAAGTAATTCACCCTCAGTTCTCAGTGCATTAACCATGCGTTACGTGCAGAAACATTATTCTATTACACAACTCATGCAACCATTAAATTCATAATCAGTCACAAGTCCGAGAGACCACGTTCCATCGAGTAACCAAATGTGGAAAGACAGTAACGAGAAAGATTCGTAAAGCCGAATGTACATGAACTCCAATCGGCCCGAGTCGACGAGCTCCTTCACTTTAATCCTCATTGCCTCGCTCTGCTGCCTCCACCATCTTTGGAAAAAAGCCTTCAAGAAATCCAAAAAAAAAGAACGACCACATGCCCAATCAAACCGCCATTCCTCTTCACGCGACCCGAAAACACCACTGAATTAAAAAGAGAAGAAGTACCATCTCGACATAAATGAACTTGCGATTCTTATCCTCCAGGAGCGCCGATATCACCGAGTCCAGCACGTTCTGCACGCATGCCCCCTGCGGAACCAATTCGAGCCACGCTGATTTCACCTCAGTCGGAGCAAATCGAACAAAGCACCGAAGTAGTAGCGGGTGTCAAAGACCCCTTTTTTTTGGGTACCCGGATGGAGTTGTTGGCGCCGACGTAGTACTGGTCGACGGTCTTCAGCCAGCCGACGTCGTCGTGGGAGTGGGGGACCAGGTGGACGTTGAGCTTGCCGGGTGCGATCCCGGCGCTCGTGTTGTAGGCCACGTGGGTGGAGACCTCCGCCGCGGCGGGGGAGAGGGCCAGGGAGGACAGGAGGACGACGACCGCCGTCGCCGTCGCCGCCGCCATCGATGCAGCAGCAGAAGAGCTCAGAGCATTAGCAGCGTCGAAGTGGAGAAGACGACGATCGCTTGCAGCTTGCAGAGAAGAGAGAGAGGGAGGGATTTTCAACAGGGGGAGCGTGGAAATGGAAGCAGTTGCGTGAGTGGCTTCTCGGGTTGGACTGTCTTGGAGTGAGAAGCAAGAGTAGAGAGAGAGAGAGAGAGAGAGATGTGACGTTCCTTTTTTGGATATTCAGTTGTGTTTTTTTTTTGGGGGGGTTTTTTTTTTTTTTTCTATTTCTGTATTTTTTGGGGTTGTTTTTTTATTATTATTTTAATGTATTTTCGGGTTGAGTTGTCAAGTGAGGAGTAGATGGGATAAGGTTTGATGATTTAAGATTAGCGGGAAAGTGGGACAGTGGCTGTTTTATTTAGTTGAAAGTGAGGTTGGGGAGTCGTTGGGACTGGTAAGTAAAATACACTGTTCTACAGGGGCAATTTTGGGAACTTGACATATGTTCTCTTTGTTTGACTCAAAAGTCAATGCCCCGAGAAATTAATATATACCTGATCCGTTTGTTTAGTAAGAAAATAAAATGATTTATAAAATACTTTCAAAATAATTGCTCATATTACTTGAAATTAATAGTTAATGAAAATTTTCTTTACCCATAGTAATTTATATTTAGATATTCTCAATATTTACCCGTTCATTCGTTTTGATAAATGATACAAGCAACCGATTTTAGGAAAGCAGTTTCCAAAATCACATTTTTTTTTTGTAAATAAAAGGCCTATATTGATTATCCATTCTTTACTAAAGTTGGAAAAATTATGCATGAGATATCACACGCTCGAGAGATCAATCACTATGGAATGCTAAAATTGGGGGTCCAGGGCGAATTAAGGAAAATAGACAATGGGGAATTGGGCAACCTCCACAAGTATAGGGCCAAAATGTATTCTCAATGTTGCTAGGAGAATCCTTTGCAAGGGATTGGTCACATCAAGTTGTCATGCATTTATCTAGCACATGCAAGTGACTACTTAGGCATATTAATCTCATTGAGAATCAATATAAAGGTTCAGTTTCGCTAGGAAAAGTGATTGTAAAACGATTATATAATTTGAAAAAATGATGGATATATCCAATGATGGGAAAAATTGTTCAATTAATCCTAAACTTATTATACAAATGTTAATTCAATCATAAATCTTTTAACTTTGTCAATTTAGTTTAAAAATTTTGCATAAAATTTCAATATAATCCTTCTGTCGATTTTCACTAGAAATCTTTGACATGACAATGTGTCAAATAGGACAATGGTTGACCGCCACATTATCAATTTTCAACGAAAATTGACGAGAAGGATCATATAAAAATTTCACACAAATGTTTCGAATGCAATTAAAATGTTCAAGACTAAATTGACAACATACTAAAGGTCCAATCATTCAAGTATACACACATTACGTCTGTGCCAAGGAAGACGTTATTCCATCTCTAGAAAGCAAAAGATAAACGAGCGTTTAACACTTTGAGCACCATAACAAAAAGGTCCAACCATTCGAGGATACACACATTGCTTGCGTGCAAAGGAAGCTATTATTCTATCTTTAGAATGCAAATTAAATAATTAAAGATCGTAATGGAAAAATGCGCAGACGGTGAACATTGCCTATCGCCCGTTGGCAACCAAGATTCATTCAAACACCACCAGTCTATGAGAGCAGCTCCTCTCATCGTTGCCCAATGCAAAAGAACCGTAGGGAAAAAAAGACACGTCTCAAGAGACCAACACAAGATATATACCCATTGAAACTCCAAAAAATCCGAATGCAAAAGGAGTATGAGATAATTAGGGCGCAACAAGTGAAAACCATTCTTTCTCGAGAACAATGCGTAGGCGAATTTTTAAACAAAAATATATAATTGATAACGACATAAATTTTTTGTCTCCCAAACAAAAATTCATTTCATACACCTTAAGATTTCTGGGCTAAGGGCAGGTATTGGCAAGTGACGAGAAGATTTTTTTACTTCTAATTCTATTTCAAAAAAAGAAAATTAAAAAACTTTCACTTCTAATTTTAGTTCCAAATTTATTTCTAAACTAAAAACTTACCTCAGAAATTAAAAAAAAAAATGAAATTATATTATCAAACGAATCTCTGTTCCAAATCTAATCCCAAGAATGAAACGGAAGAGTTATCCTTCGCGCCTTTAAAGGCTAATGTCAGAGATGGACAGTCATTTTCACGTGCAACGCACGTTTAATCTCAAGTTGTATAAGTGGAAGAAAGCATGAGATTTCACAAGCCTAGTTGTCTTCCCAGGAGGATAACCCTGCCAGGACCACTTGATGGAAGCAGCAAGGCACTTGACACTCCGAAGGGACCGCATGGCGTGAGTGACTTGAAAGGAAACCAAAGGGCTCACAATATAAGAAATCAACTGCACAGGTTCTACAAAACCAAGTCTTTTTTAGTGAGGGAAAAGCACCTTTTGTTGCTTCCCCTCACCCCTGAATTTTCATTTGCAGATATAGTGGGCAATCAAAGCCCAAAGTGTCGTAACACGGGAAAATGACAGATCCTAAATACACAAAACGGCTCCTTAACCGACAAATGACGTGCACTTCTTTGATTTTCACAACAGAACCTATTTGCTTTCCCTCTCCGCTTCTGGCTATAGAATCTAACCTACTGTATCTAACCTGTCACAGCAGAGACAACATTACAGGAACAAACAAGCTTACGCAATAGCACATTACCACAAAATTTGCTTGGCCAAGAAAAGCATAAGAACCACAGAAAGTGGAACAAGCACTTGGAATGTTTTACTGTTTTAGAACAAGCGCTTCCTACAATCAGCTGCACCACAGTAGCATGGCATTCTTTTCACCTTTCCATCAGGGCCAAAAACACTATCAAGTGCATAGCCATAGTCATACGTGAGCTCCTACAGACGAAATAAGTGGGAGTCAGTCATGCTGAGAAGAACCAGAACAAACCCGCTTATAAGATGTCAGTTCCTCAAAATTAGCGAGTACCAGTGGTCCACACTTTCAACAAATCTATCAGCAAAAGTTTACTAAAATAAAAGCAGTCAGTTTGCATGAATACGCAAGGCTTTCAGACTAGCAGCTATGTGCATGCACCTATATCTCGTAAGTGCACACGTAAGTACAGACAGAGAGAGCTACACCTTGACACAGTGCTGCTGAATATATTTAAATAAGTCTAGCTACCAAGCAAAGAGTGCATCACGAGAGAAAAATGAATTACCTGCAATGGTGGTATGTTGTCAGCTGCAAATAGAACCACCCTAGCCAGCTTAATGTCTTGGTGGGAACTTAATACACATTGGACAAATAGATTGGGCTCGCAGCTATGATTGATAAACCTGGCAATGTTTCCAGCTGAACCAGCATCAATGCAGAACTCTGGGACCTCAGATTTCTGTTCATCATGCTTTTCCACCTGATCAGCTGTCCCAGAGGATGCATCTCGTGACCTCCTCTGATCATGGATGAGAAATATGAGAAACATGAAGTCACATTTCGGCTGTTCTTGACAGAAAAATGCATTTGACAGCGACTTCGAGTTAGCTTTCACACAGTTACATGCTTTTCCTTTTTACAACTTTCAGTCTAAGAAGACAATACTACGAAGCAGTGCATAGATCTTGCATATCTCTTGTTAAAATTTGAGAAACGGCCAGATGACAATAGAAGAGAACAGCATTCAGGAAAACTTGAAAACAGACTAGTCAAACTATTCTCAAGACAGCAGTAGAAAAAAAGTTGCCAAGCAAACTTTTGAACCTTCTAGATATCTTAAATATATATTCAAAACAAAGCACTATTCTCCTGTACAAATACCTTGGTAACTAACCTCCATATTTGTAGCAAAATTTCAAGACTTTCAATTTTAAGCAATGAAAAGGCTGATCGTAGACGATATGCCACCTACCACATAATACTAATGCTGACGATGAAAATACTCAACTCATTTCTCAATGCTATGTCATTCCCATTTAAAAAGGCTAAAGATTACAATGTCAAAAAACTTAAGTTACTGAAAGGAAAGAGAGTTCATGCAGATAAGGTCGCAATAGACCCCAACCCCATAAACAAGTGAGGTGGAATAAAATTAACACCCCTTCTCACGTGCAAATCAGAATGAAACCATATGTATGCATGTATGCACGTGGAACTGCAGATCAGGGATCTACATGCGAAATAAACATAAAACTGGCAGGACAGATTAAAACTTGACTCTTAAAACCACGTCAAAAGTCTAACCCCAAAGCTCAAGCTACTAGGCCTTGATAAGTCCCTATACAAGCAATGTGGACAACACTTCAGCGCAATGCAACAACAAATTTTAAAGGAACTTTTGATTAAATGACCAATCACTTTATCCCCATGACACAAATGCCTAGCACTTATTTAGTGAAGTTGAGATCCATCTATGAAATGCTTAATTGATAAAATTGCTCTAAAAATTTAACTACAATATTCACAGTGTAATTATTCAGTTAATGGACTAGGTATTGTTCAAGCAATCACGAGCAATTAAAAAAGGGAAAAGCTTGTATCATCACAAGTTCATACCAATCCCCACAAATATTTGGACTCATATGCAAGCGTATAGTTCGTATAGAGACAGCATATCCCAGTAAATGTCTTTTTGATAAAAAAGAAAAAGAACACCTATAACTCCATCAAAAACAAAGATTTTTCATGGTGTAATCAAATCAAGCTAGTTGTACACTACTCAGGGTTGGGCTTGCCAAATCCTAGAATTTTACCAGCTCATTATCGATCTCGAGTTAAGCTCAAGCTCATGGATACTTGAGCAGTTGCTGAGCCCTTATCAAGTTCATGTACTTATTACATTTCGTTGACCTTGACTCTATATTTACCATCATACCCACTTTAAAAGCTTTATCTTACCCCTAATCATTATGGAAATATTAATTAGCCAGATTAATTTAGGAACTAGTAATTAAGTCGCCCTGTCCTGAAATATGGTGTTCCTAAAATACATACAAAAACATCTAATCACATGTTGCATAAAGTAAAATATTCCCATGCAACTTATATATCAACGAATACCTGTGTTACAAATCTTTTTCTTCAAACTTGCACGGGATTGAAAGCATGTAGCTTGTTTACATGTATGTGTGCATTTAACTTTAATAAGTGGAATTTTGTCATGAGAGGCAGAGTATCAGATGCTAACCTCCCTTCCACCAAGACCCCTCATGGTTTGCAAGCAATCAATATCAAAAATGTAGTTATTCTCGGAGGCATTTTCCATGTCTTCAGCCCTATTGAGAATACCAATGTATTCACATACCGGTGCTCCCGAAGGTATAAAGTCCCATGATCTAACAGCCCAACCCTTTCGTGGGGCTCGAAACACCTGGAATCCATGAGCAGAATTCAATCTGAGAAAAAGAAGTGGCTTGACATGTCATTGGGGAGGAGTTTATATCATTCAATCAAAATACAACCTCGAGACGATATCGTATGCCTCTCTGAGACACCCGATTCACACAACCAGGTCCACAGCCACAGTTTGGTCCACATTCATAGACAACATCCTTAGCTTCTATTAATCTGAAAAGCACAAAATAACCAGTGAATTTAACACATCCATCCATCTCCGAGCCCACACAGAGAGAGAGAGAGAGAGAGAGAGAGAGAGAGAGAGAGAGTAATGTATGACAACAAGTCCTGATGCGAACTTGATTTAACAAAACCACATCAAGAGAGATAATGAATAAACTCAAAACAAGTAAAGTTCTTCAGGCATCACACCCAAAATTTCGTAAACATAACACCTAGGATTCCTTTGCATCACACAATTCCAAAAGAGAAAGACTTCCTAGACTCATTAAATTGTCAAATCTATTGAATAGAAAGAATCAGAACTGTATACATACTCTTCTAAAAATCCCATTCCCAAGTCAAATAGAAAACTTAGATAAAAACATAAATCTGACTTAAATGGAAATAAGAAAGTCCACTCTAAATATAAAAAAACATAGAAACTTCCTGAAATCCTAACAGATAAGAGTCAAGACCTCTAACTGAATTCAGAGAAGAATCCTCATCAAATTAGGACACTTATTTGAGATAAGAATTGATGCAATCTTCTATCTTCTCCAAAGCTCGACGATAATGGAAACTTAAAAACAAATACAGACTCGATCAATCTTGTGGGTTGCACATCATTCTCCCCGGCTGGACAAAAATAGTCTCGAGTTTTGAAATGGCAAATAATTGGATTTTGCAATTTCATCCTAATCATACTATGCTCCAAAATTGAAGCCAAATAACATTCTCCATTTACTCTGAGCATTCTCTAAGAATCCTTCTGGAATAAAATCCTCATTTGAATGCTTCATCTAAAATGGCATCAACAAAATCAATATCCTTACTTATGCTAGCGGGATCTCCGATTCTTTCTTCTTCTACCCAAACAGCACTTTCATTTAACATCAATAAGCATTATGGCCTGGTGCTCCCAATGAAAACCAGGGATGATTCAAGCTCACTTACATGCTTGATTCATCAATATCCTTAATCTTCTCCAGACTACTCAAAGTGTCAAGTAACTCAAGATCTTCATCCTCAACCATGGAATTTTCTAACACTTGGAGATTTAGGCCACTTTCAGAATTTTCAAATTTAAAAGGGACTTTATCAACAGTCATTTTGTTTGGTTGAAATTCTACAGCAAGGACAAACTTCCTTACTTGCTGAGAAAGTTAATCAATTCAGCCCTTTTGTTGCTAAAAGAGCTCATGAATTATGGTTGTGAGTCTTGCTTTTGCATTCTCGTGATCCTTAAGCAAAGTGTCAAACTTGGAGTTCAACTCACCAAACTTGGAGTTCAACACAGTGTTGCTCATCATTGAGGGAGAAGAATTACAAATCATAGTTTATAGAAACCCGGCTCCACAGCCAAATTTAAGTAGGACCAAGAATCCTAACGTAGTGAGCCTGATTTAATACAAAATTGAAGAAAAATCACGACGAATGATAATTCAAACAAGTAAATTCCTTTAAATGCCACATCCAAAGCTTCTTAAATATTACATGTGGGGTTCCTATAGCATTTCATTTAAGAAGAATTGCATCACAATATTCCAAAGCATAGACTTGACGAAATACAATAATTCATCAACACTATAGATAGAAAGAACTATAACTGCATATGTGCTCTTTTAAAAATCTTACTCCCATTTAAAATCAAATAGGTATCTTAGATAGAAATATAAATCCTGCTTATAACAAAAATAAGAAACATAATATTATACTCCAAGACTCAAAGGCCAATTTGATTATGAAAAACAAAAAACATAATACTCATCCACGAAAAATATTTATTTACTGACAAAAAACATGCATAGAGTTGGGCCACATCAACAGAAGGATGATTGTTAGCTGATAAGCCAAAAAAGAAAGAGACTCCGAGAAATCACGCCATTGAAAAGCCAAGCAGCAATTCACATTGTTGCCACAGCTCAGCTTCCTCATCACATTATGTTGACATATATTACATTCATACCGAGTCTGTCAGTTTGCGACAAGTAATGAACTTGAGGTAGTAACCAACAATCACCATATTTGCAGAGGATCGTTCCTCGATTGACAAGCAAAAGAACTGTATTTGGTCATACGGACTATAATGGAATTGACCCATCAACCAAACCACATAATTCGACAATCCTCACCTGCCACCATCTCGCTGCACATATGGAAAGTCAGAACCATTCAATTTAGCACATGAACAGATTTTTGGATCAATGCAACCTCCTCGGCAGTTACAACCTGTGGAAGCTGAGGGAAGAATTATGTTCTTTGCAACTTGAATAGTCTTGACATACGTGTATCCTGAAATATAAGAACCCAATATCAAAGCTAGTTCATATTGGTAGTCAACTTATACCCAAAGTGCAATTGAATTGTGAGATGTCCAAATCGTATTATTCACTCCTAATGCTTCTATACATTTTGCAAACAATATCTCTGTCGGGTCTGTCCACTTTAGGCTAAAGGAAAACCCTGCGTGGCTTATTTCAGTATCCTCTCTCCTACGTGGTTGTGAGGCACTACCACCACAGGTACACAATTAACACCATTCTTCAAATGTAGCCTACATCCACCAATGTCGATGTCACTTGCCGCCATGCAACGCAGGCACCCTCTTGCCTCTGCCATCATCTCTGACAAGTATCTCTCAGATCTCTCTGATCCAATCTCAAAAGACATGCAGAACAACCAAATCTTTAGCAGGGTTTGCTCTCTCTAAATAAAGGTTGCAATCGTAAGACAACCCACTATCGAAGGGACATGCTACACCTATATGATACACTGATCAAATTCACCCAAGTTAACCTTCATCCAAAGAATAAGATGTGACACCCATGGCAAGCTATCAACAAGTAATACTCCAACAGACTTGACTATCAATAGGTTCCATACTTAAATGCACAAAAATGTGTTAATTACTTGCCTGTAGGAGCAACAGGAGGATCGTCCACTAAATTTGTAGCCGGTATAGGAATATCCTCTTTACCCCCAGTGATATCCTCGCATACCAGTCTTATTCAACAAATATTCGATACAATGAGATATTCCTTAAATTTTCAACATAAAAGATTGTTTTCCACATATTAGATTTTATTAATATCATACCCGCGTATTTCTGACACAGAGTTAGGAGCACGACCATATACAAACTGAACCTGCCGTTGGGAAGACAAACAATCAAAGAAGAGATCAATCAATTTACAACCATGTTGACAGTAACTACATAGTAATTAAGTATAAATACCGGACATGAACCATTTGGAACTTTCATTCATAAAGACAAAGTCGATGCCAACTCTCGAAAATAGAAAGGGAAGCTTCAGCACGAACCAAGACTTGGTACAACTTGAATATAATGTAAATCCAAACTGATTTCCCCGCTAGAAGCACTTATTTTGACAAGCCAAAAAGGTTGCAACTAAACAAAAATTAAAACTACCAAACATCCCTTTCTCCTTCCCTCAGCAGGTCTCATCCTGCATTCAGGTTTTGCCTTACGTGCGTCAAACACAATGTTTAGGTCATTTTCCTTCCTCTCCTTCAGCTAAGATGCATTTTCTTCTGGTTATTCTCTTATTTTCAAGATAGTTGAATGATTCTGACCTACTTTATACAAATTAATCACTACTCCTAATCTGAAGTTACTGAACCTCTTTCAGCTTGGACGTGTGCTTCTTTTGCACTTTTTTCCTCAAGTCATCTTTTGATCTTTCCCCTTAGGTTTGTCTTTGACTACACAAATACTTTTGTTTCCAGGTATTCAAGGCAATTTATAAAAATCAACAAGCAAGCTTATCTCATATACGTTCCTCCTATCAAAAACTTTCTTCAAAATTAGCCAGGATCTATACAGAACTACATGAGCATAAATTTTTGAAAATGGCAATTACATGTCATAGATGTAATAAATGTTCAAAAAGATGAAAACCCACAGAAACTATTCCACAGACAAGTATCCTGCATGTTGGCCATGTCATCATCTAGAATCACTCAAACAACCCCATGGGTTTTTACTAGGATCTATACAGAACTACATGAGCATATATTTTTCAAAATGGCAATTACATGTCATAGATGTAATAAATGTTCAAAAAGATGAAAACCCACAGAAACTATTCCGCAGACAAGTATCCTGCATATTAGCCATGTCATCATCTAGAATCACTCAAACAACCACATGGGTTTTTACTAATTATATGTATAATTAACTTAATTTAAATGCATTTCTTGCTACTGATTGGACAAGTATTTTCTGAATCAGCCTCAACAACATGTACAGGTTTAAAGAAACAATAAAAACTACTAGCTAACAGGAGGCTACCAAATAGAAAATTCTTAGGTTTTTGTATTTTCCCCTTTTTGGGTGGTCAATGTATACTTACATAGTCAGAAGGATAATATATGCTATATACTTCTTTTCATCTTTCACATGATTCCCACCTTTGTAATGCTTATATATTTCATTGTCGAGATGCAATAGATTTCTTAAAGCTCTTATTTTGCACGTGTTTCTTCTTGTTTTCCTTTTCACGACAGTCACCACCTAATATTACACCGGCACTACTTGGCTTTGCCTAAACGCCTTAGCAATTCTCCCACCGTCAAAAAATGGATATGGGTTTTAGAATGGAAGTAGATATTCCAAAAGTGTACATTCACATGGATGTATGTAGTAGGCTCATTCAATGATACTAAACAAGCTCAAACAATCAAATAAAAGACAATCACAGACCTGATTGGTAGTCAACATGGGCTGCCCTGGCATCCTCCTTAACCGAAATTTGAAGACAGTATATCCAGATATACCCTTCTCCGCCCAGTACTTAACAACCTATCGAGCAGAAAAAGATAAATGTGCTTGCAGATATCATATATCTACATAATTTTCAATGATTTGTGTGCCTCCTAAACTGATTTCACATCATGAAGCATTTTGTGTACACAAGCATGCTGGTGCATGTGAAAATGGATCAGTGTGTTTCCTTTTGTCGAGAATTAAAACTCGATAAAGTTTGAGGCAATGAAGATTTGATGTTCCACAGCAGAAACTATCTGACTCGCAAATAATGCAACCTCTTTCACTGAACAGCCTTGGTACCTGATACAGTCCATCATATGTATAGACTTTGCCACAGTAGCTGCTTCTAGATTCGTGACCACGTATCACTCTGACAGGCACATTTTGGTCAATGCAATTCTGCAATAGCAAATATTGACTATATATTACTCCAATTTTTATCAGATGCCAATAAGAGATTCATTTTATGTGCCCAGGAAAACAAGTTTTTAAGAAGAGACTTAAAGAGGACATTAGAACCCACCTTTAACAATAATGGAAAACAAAGAGAATCAGGTTTCATATTTGCCATCTCAAATCATATTGGAAGGACAATAAGATGGTATAAGCGCTGCCATCCTTATCAAGGATAAGATGAAAATTGGATACCGTAGCATTTATATAACATCACAAAATCATCAGTATCATCATATTGTAAATAAGATACTTGACATGATATGAACTAGAAATATCGGTGTGCAGACAAATTAAACTCCAATGAGTCGAACAGACAAAAGGGTGTTAGAGCTTCATCTTACAGTAATTAGCCTCAATATAAAGGTTCCACAAGTTACAAAAAAAGAAAAAAAAACAGAAAACAGTTCGGAGCTAAAGCTTCTCATAAGGGCAAGCATTTCAGAATGAAAAGAAAGAAATAATGAGCACAGAATGATGTGCATACCTTTAGAGCCAAATTACCACGCTCTAATACTTGATCCTTAATTTGACGCTTATCACCAGTTAGATTGTGCCCGCCTTGACCAGTATATACAACATCATCAGCATTATCCTGATCATCCTCATACATGCCCGACAGAACTATCGCCACGGCAACAGGGAATGTGTAATTACTGTATTCCTAAAACCAATGCACATAACCACCGGCTTCATTTTTTGTGCACTCAAAAGCAGTTTCAAAACATCTAACTAAACGCAAGTAACATGTTTGAAAAACCAAAGCTCCTGAGACAAACAAGTCATAAAATATATAGTATTGCAAAAATTAAAGCTTGGATAGAGCGAGAGTTTTCTCAGTATACTGTTTACTTGTGAACAGGGCTTGTCAAATTAATAACTATACACGGTATTCAATGACAACCAAGAACCAGAGAATCACTTTACAATCTAACAACAAAAGAAATTGAAAAGAAAATCTACCAAACAAGAAGTAGATTCATAGAATCCAGTCAATTTTGACAAGGATGCCCATCTTCCCTCTCCCGCAAATGGCATTAGTATGAAGACTTGGGAGGACCAAGGGTTATTTAGAGTCTTTATAGGGTGTTCTAGAAACTTCACACTTATTAGACTTGAAATAAGGCTCATTGGGAATGGCTTTTCACAAAACATCTTCAAAGTGCTCAAATATTGATCATTGCGGCGATAATCTCTCTTGTCACTGCCTTATGGCATGATTTTCTATAGCAACAAGAGCTGCCCTGCGCCCCCAACTTCATTCGTTAAAGAGCTAGCCCACTTATCATCATTCCTTCTTCCCCTAATGCTCTTACAGACTTAACTTTATCTTGACGAGTCCCTTCCATTCCGTACCCCAATTACTCAAAGATACTCCATAGCTAACATCCGACTGATACTTGAACCCTAAAATCATTTTCCATCAATTATATTGAAGCCAACTAAATTGCTGTTTAAGCCCTTATGGATAATACTATTATATCGGATGCTGTTACTTGTGACAATCAAGCGCAATTTTTTTTTCCCAACAGTAAACCTTCCATCACCTAAATGAGCAACCTGGATGACGTCAAGGACACCTCAATTTAGTAAAAAGATGAGAGAAACCCACTATGGGCTTGTACATCTGATGAGAAAATTGCAAGATCTTAGCTGAGAAAATACGGTTTAGGGATGGAAGTTGATCCAAATGGGTATGAAAGAAATAAAAAGAAGTGGGGTTATTCCCTTGTGTCTTTGTTTGGGAAACTAGGGACACTGGAAGGATAAAAAACTTGGATGGACAATTTTAAAAATTTATAAAGTTTTTGTGAGTATGGAGAAGAGGGAAAGTTCAAAATTGGGCGCCTTCTCCCCTCTCTTTCTTCATCTTCCTCTCCTCCCTCTCTCCCAAAGATAAGCTAAAAGATCTAGAAGTTTACAAATCTCAAGGAGATGATAATAAGTGTGCCGCATTGAGAGAATTGAGGTAACTAACTTAACTAGTGGGAGGAGGTTTTGTCTTGTCGTATGCCTTTTTGATTCCCTTCTGATAGAATTTGAGATCTAGTAAGTTACAACTCCGAAACATAAAGTACCACAAATGCACCTTCTGCACTGCAGGATCAAGGGGTGCTTTTTTCTGGTTTTGGGTATGGGGGGTTGTTTTTTTTTTTTTTTTTGGTGGGGGGACACTCCACCTCCCCAATTTCTTTTTCTATTTAAAGTTCTATTTGGCAAGAGAATTAACTAGTGCTTCCCATTGTAAAAGCCAGGAAGCTCATCCACCCCGCTCTTTGATATTTCTTTTCATCATTTGGCTAAATATTATAGCATGTCCACAAAGTTAAAAAAGTTGGCTGAAAAGCACAAAAAAAAAAAAAAAAAAAAAAAAAAAGGAGAAAACAAGAAGTATGTTATTTATGATCCAAAAAGACTAAGTAAAATAACTAAATTACTTAAGCTATGCATGTCTACACTTAAAGAGGTGATTTTTCCTACTTTTTACCTTCCCTCCAAGATTTAAAAAGGGAAAGAAATGTTTTCAGTTTTTAAAACTGTGACAGAATTATATATGATTCTGTATATCGATTGTTGTGCATTTTGAGAAGTTTCGGGTCTTACCCAATAAATAAAAGTCAAACAATGAGTGCTGCAAAATTTAAATGAAGTAAAGGATAAAATTAACCCTAACTACAAACAGACCCCATCCTTGTACCTTTATAATCAATTCAGTATTAGTATTATCCAATATAAGACATAATCAGTTATGACATAAATATCAAGTCTTTCAAATACTAAACTAAACTACTACTTAAGTGAAAAGGCCATTGCCAAAAGCCAACACCACACCGAACACCATCTATGTCATCACATTAAATTGTGAATTCAATAACTGATGTACCTCATTAAGTGCTGGCACTAAGAGCACTTACTAATGGTAAAAGTTTCAATAAGCCAAAGACTTACCCCAACATTACCATGGAGAACCAAAAAGAAAGAAATATATGTTCAACCAAACAGTGTGGAGAAAATATAGCTGGAGAATCCCCTCTTCATAATCAATGCACTATTCAAGATGCCAAAAGTAAACACTCCTCATTCAATCTACTAGTAGACCTAAAGACAATTACAGAAATCTAACGAAATTTATGATTCCAGCCCTCAAAAAGACTGATAGAAGGGAATAAACAGTCATTACCTTTCTATAGGCTTGGCCCATATAGTCGATACCATTCAACCAATGACTATGAAATCCAACGACAACCATTTCAGCCCGTGAAAAGAACTGATGACCAACATTAATACCTGACATTCAAAGTAATATATAAAACTCGCAGAAGAAGTTTCTTTTGTATTTTCATGTCAAAATCATATAGATCCTAACTGTCCCAAAACTTAGAAAGTCCTGACCAAGACCAACATCATCATTAACTAAACATAACAATGCAAACCACCTACCTGGAATATTACCAAACCTTTTCTTAGGATTTAACACACAATTGGTCTCCAGCATCTGAGGTTAGAAAATGAATAAGTGAGTCACATTGTTACAACGCATGGCCACAATCTTCTTTTTCCAAAAAATAAGGACAAGCAATGCGAGAGCAGCAAGCTTGAGAGGGTTCCAAGATGTTAAGAGAAGAATCAAATTGCATGAACACCAGGAGCTACAATTGTCAGAAAAATTGAAGTACCATGAAAGAATCAAAGCATGCACAATTACTTCTGACTTCCAATTATGATTCCTCTTTAAAAATTAAAAAATACATGTATATATTACTTAAGTCGCGAGAAATTATACATAATTCCGCATGTCATTTTTTGAAATGTTTCAAGTTCTCTCAATCAAATAAAAGTCAAAGTGCGATCCACATAATTTACAAAAAGTTAGAAATTAAAAGTAGAAGTAACCACTGATAGACCCTACGAACACAAGATCATGTCAACGTGCCTTGGATATCGCCTTCAGATCAGGCCTCATGGCTAATTTCTTGGTATCTCCTTCTGTTGAATTTCCTTTCTGCATCATTCTTGGAGAGATGCCAATTAGTATCGAAACAACTACATATAAGATTCTGACCAAAATAAAAAAGACTACACATACGATGATATCACTTATCACAATAAAGCGAGAAGTGCTTTTGTTCACACATTTATATTCTACAATGGGATTACACCGCAAGAAAAACAGTTTCAAAAAAATAACAACAAAGCATTTCACTACCAAGAGAGGAAAGATCAATTTTAAATTCGATAGAAGAAATAATCAGGAACTTGATACAGAATGGTAGTTAGAAAATTTTTACTCATGAAAATATGTGAGAAAAGAAGGACTAGAATTTTGAAATACATAATTCAGCCCAACTGCGTGCAATGCAGGAGATCTATGCACTGCCAAGACTTGAGTATAATAAGAACAACATAGATATGTGCGTGTGCAAAACTAAATTTCGGAATAAGGAAGCATATTGTATAGCGGCATTAATATTGCAACGTTGACCTTCGTTGCAAGAAGCAAAAGGATTGCAATGAGAACACCTTTTGTGTTGCAAGGTGTTGTAACTTTTAAGACACTCATTTCATCCATTAGTCGAATTTTATTTCGCACATAAACCTCTCATTCGAATGGTCTTCTTCCATTTAACCGAAAAAATACATAATCTTCTTCCTCCATAAGCGTTGTCCATCAAATTGGACATATTCAACAGGTGAGGATGGGGGATTCCACAATACTTCACTTGATTCAGGTTACATGATTGTTAAGTGATATATCTATCATATGCTTCTTTTAGTTATTATTTCTCTCTTCCCCCACTAGCACAGATATGATTATTTTATCTATTCCATTCAACTCAAAGGAAGGAATTTCCTTTGTCTTCTCTTCCAGCTAGGTAACAAAAAGCTTTTGTGAAAAAGAGGATAGTCGTTTCACAACAAAGGCTGCTACAGATGGCCAGATTGCTTTTTTGACAAGCCTGATGGGTGATTCTACTTCATAAGAGAAAAGATACAAGTTAGGCTTGAAAAGAAAGTAAGAATCCTACTTCTTGGATTGATCAACAAGCTGACTAATATATTATGGGTCCCCTTTGTCTCAGTTATGGTTTTCTTGAAACTCTAATACTGTCCTGCCTAACTTGATAGTGCATTGAAAATGCATAAACTGAATTACTCATTGATTATCTGGAAAAGATATTTAAATATTACCTTCGAAAATGGTCTTCCAACCATTAACTCAATGCAATGCACAGTACTTGTAGCTAGCACACAAGTAATTTTTTGAAGCAGTGACGATGATTATCCCGAGAATGAATGCTAAAGAAGTAGAGGACCTGAACTAGATATCATCAATGCTCAATTTATGGCACATAGGAGCACTTATGCAAAAGGCGGTAATACCTTCAGCTTTGTTTAAAAAGAACATGAAGTTATTCTCAACAGGGAGCATGACGGATTAAACCACAGAAAAACTCATGCAGTCCAATATGTCTCAGGCACAAACAATCCTTGTACAATCAAAGAGAGAAAAAGAAACTGCTTAAACAACATATGAGGAGTTGAAATGAATGGACTGAAATGGCCTGGAATCTGACAATAATACGGCAGCTAGAACACGATATGAGTGACAGTAATAAGAAAATGATGAAAAAGACACTGAGCTTGGAGTTAGATTTAGATTGCTTTGAACCTTTTTGTTGTTCCTAATCAAGAGAAGAAGAGGTCATGCAAACGGGTATCAGCAATCGCAACCATATGGCATCTTACACTATAAATTTTCATGGAAATGACAATGGCAAACCATGGTCGAGTCATTCATAAGTAGAAAGCTAGCCCATACACCACAAAGGCGGCTAAAACTGGAGATTGGTGAAGCAGACACTAACCTTGGATTTGGATTTTGATTTAGGTTTCTGCGAACCTTTAGATTTTTCCGCCTTCTCTTTGTTACATCTTTTCTCCTCTTCCTGATAGCCATTACGCAGACAATGTCATGTCAAGCAAGAACGCAAAAGAGGGCCGGCTGAAAGGGATAAGTGCATAGCTACGGCTGAGTCGTCAGAAAGAGAGAAGCCACTGAAAACTCACCTGAACAAAGTGAAGATAATGCTTGTTGAACAACCTCAGAGTCTCCTTGACCTTAGCAAAGTCGCTCTTCTCCCCCACAGTCACCACATTATCGCCGCCGACCGTCACCTGGCTCTTTCTCTCCACTTCCGAACCCGCATTCTCCACCAGCTCGACGCAGCCGCCGCTGCTTTCCCTCCCCCCGACAGCCTCCTCCACCACAGCCGCCGCCGGGGCGCTCTCCTCCACCTTCGGGGCCTCCTTCTCCCCCCTCGCGCTCTCCCCTCCCGACCTCTGCCTACCCCCGACATTGCGCCGCTTCCCGGCGGCCGGAGCCTCGTCGCTCTTGTCCAGGAGCTCCACCCTCCGGCGCACCAGGAGCTCCTTCTCGGCCCTCTGCTTCGTCTGGATCCTCGCGCTGCACCTCCTCTGCGTCCCCGTCCCCGTCCCCGCCCCCGCCTCCGCCTCCGCCCCCGCCCCCGTCGGGGAGGAGGAGGAGTCGCGCTCCGCCTCGCCCCTCCCCTTCTCCTTCTCCTTCTCCTTGTCCTTCTCCTCGCCGCGCTTGCCGGCCCCTTCCTTCCCGCCCTCGCCCTTAGGGCTCTTGACGCGGCCGCCGGCGCTGGAGGGGGCGGCGGCGGCGGAGACGACGACGACCTCCGCGGCGCCGCCGTCGCCCCTCAGCTCGTCGCTCGACAGGGAGCCCATGCACTGCAGCGACGGCACCACCATCGGATAAAAAGTCAGGTCCGGAGCCGGAAGGAATACCCAATGCTCTGAGGAGGAAAGAGAGAAAGGAAGAGAGAGAAAGGTAGAGAGAGAGAGAGAGAGAGAGAGAGGGAGAGGGAGGGAGGGATTGCTATTCGCTGCTTCTCCTTCTTCCTCCTCCTCCTCCTTTTTCCCTCCCTTCTTCGAGCTCTGATCTCGAGAAGAATGGAGCCAGATGGACAGCGTCTGATCTGGGCGTGCAGGAAGCTCTGCATTTTCTTTTCGCTTTTTTTTTTTTTTTTTCTTTTTTGAGAAATGATGAAATCGAAGGACCTTCTTTCTTCTTACATTATTTGTTTATTTATTTTATATATTTATTTATTTATTTTGCCCGTCCAGTTCGCGCTTTCGCGTTCCGACTCCCTCCCTCCCCTCCCATTTTCCGTGAGCGCGCCACGGGGCCTCTGTTCCCCTGCGCCCAGGCGTAGGATAGATGGAGGCGCTCCGCGGCTGCTTGGGACCCGTTGGACCGATCGGAGGGCTCGAAACCGTCGGTGCCTTTGACTTTAACGGCGGGGGACCCAGCGCGCGCCGGTCCCATACGGGCTTCGTTCTTACAAAAAGAGCATTTTTGCAGGGGAACCGGACACGCGCCAGCAAGTACGGCGGGGCCCATGTCTGGCGCGCTCCGCGGGTAATTTCGCAAATACGGCGCGTGGACGGCGCGCGGACGGCGCGCGTGTCGCGTGGCGCGCCCGTTATAAAAACTCCGCTCATCTATTAACGGGTCGAAGACCATTCTCAAATGGTCTTCCGGTCATTTATTCGAAATGTGTAATTAAATATACTCCAATTTTCGAGATAGTTTTGGCGCATAATGCGCGAAAAGCAATATATGTCGAAGACCGGAAACTCTTCTTAATTACTTGCTCTGCTGACATAGATAAGGCATTCGTTATCGAATCCTTACCTTACAATATCTACCGATATGTATATAGAAAAAACGCTCGGCACCTAAGATATTGTAGATGAACATATAGGAAGAAACGATACTCTTATGATTATTGGGAGTATGCGACGCTTTTGGAGCTTTCTATGGTACTGCTCTGCGAGTGTCCCGCTCTTCTTATGTTGCTAGCAATTTTGGCGCAGGTGTGTCATCGCTTTTGAAGCTATGCGATGGTGATGATTCTACCTTGACTTTTATGCTTGGAAAGATGGAAAAACGAGCATGACTACTAGTGGGGGAATATATACAATATGAACATCATGTTGTTTTGTGCTTTTGTTATTGAATTTAGGTACAAAATGTACTGATGGGAGTGGATTTTAGATGAGTTTTGAGGAAAGAGAGATGGGTGTCGAGTTAGAGGGTGAGGCACTTGCTACTTTCGGTCATCGTCAGATGACTACAAGACTCGTTAGGAGAGCTAAGAAGCTGAGATGGGAAGAAGAAATCCAAAGATCCATTTAAATGAAGATAGTTTCTCAAAAATTATTTTCTAACTTTTCGATATTTGAATAACCAAAAATTAATCAAATCACAACAAACGTTTTTCATTAATCGAAAACAATAAGCTTAAATGTAGAAATACGATTTCCCCTTTTAGAAAGAAGAAAATCACTTTCTATAAAATCATCAAATAAATGGAAACAAACCATTTTCCCATTAAAGTATTTTCCTTCGTCGTGAAGGAAACAAAAGACATGGGAATAGAGATAATCTACAACCCAAAATCTCCACTGTGGCCCGTGGCCAGCTTGATCTTATCCACTCCGGTCAGCTTGCCCGCACAAACACGGATTTAAAACGTGTCATATTTTATTTAAAGTTACACGATACTTATTTCACTGCGACCCATATCTAGGTAACGGGTACGAGAGAAAAAAAGAATAGTTAGGAAAACTGCCCAATCGCACTCAGGCTCAAGAGCCTGAAAGGCTTAAAGACCAATGGCAGAGCTTGGACAACATCCATCCCAACTTTGGCCCGTGCCAGGCTCAAACATTTTATTTTTGGGAAAATTGTACAAAAAGTCTTAAATCTATTATATAGAGGCTAATTCAGTTATAAACATTTCAATTATATCAATTTAATTCTAAACCTTTATACGTTTTCTAATTTAACCCTAAACATTTCAATTACATCAATTTAATCTTAAACATTTTGAAGATATGTCAATGTAACTATAAACCTTTTAATGATTTGCCAATGTAATCCTTTTGACCAAATATTCAATATAGATTAGAGACAAAATTTACAAATCATCACAAGATTTAGGACTAAATTTCCAAATCTTCAAAAGATTTAAAACTAAATTGGCACAACTGAAAGACTTAAAACTAGATTGACAATAAATTAACACAATTGAAAGGTTTATGACTAAATTGGATACAATAGATTTTGGACTTTTTTAACTATTATCCCTTTTATCTTACAAGAGGGATTGGGTAATAAATGATGCTAGACTTTCGGCTCAGACAGAGCCTGTCAAATGATTACCTCTAGCTCATAATGCTATCTAAAATTCAACAAAAACGTACTGAAAAGGGAGCTGCCAAAGTTTGACTCTTGTCCACCAAATGGGTAATAGCACAGTTACATTTAAATAGAGTTAGGACTAAATTAGCACAATTAAAAGGTTTATGACTTAATTGACTTACATTTAAATAGAGTTAGGACTAAATTAGCACAATTAAAAGGTTTATGACTTAATTGACTTATGTACAATAGGTTTTGAACTCTTTTAACAATTATCCCTTTTATCTTACAGGAGGGATTGGGCAATAAGTGATGCCAAACTTTCAGCTCGGACAGAGCCCATCAAATGATTACCTCTATATCATAGTGCTATCTAAAATCCAACAAAAACGTACTGAAAAGGGAGCTGCCAAAGGTTGACTCTTGTCCACTAAATGGGTAATAGCACAGTTATATTCAAATGGGGTTAGGACTAAATTAGCATAATTGAAAGGTTTATGATTGAATTGACTTATGTACAATAGGTTTCTAACTTTTTTAACAATTATCCCTTTTATCTTACAGGAGGGATTGGGCAATAAATGATGCGAGACTTTCGGCTCGAATAGAGCCCGTCAAATGATTACCTCTAGATCATAGTGCTATCTAAAATCCAACAAAGACATACTGGAAAGGGAGCTACCAAAGGTTGACTCTTGTCCACTAAATGGGTAATAGCACAATTACGTTCAAATGGGATTATGACTAAATTAACACAATTGAAAGGTTTATGATTGAATTGACTCATGTACAATAGGTTTTGGACATTTTAACAATTACCCCTTTTATCTTACAAGAAGGATTGGGCAACACCAAACTTTCAGCTCGAACAGAGCCTGTCAAATGATTACCTCTAGATCATAGTGCTATGTAAAATCCTACCTCTAGATCATAGTGCTATGTAAAATCCAACAAAAACGTACTGAAAAGGGAGCTGCCAAAGGTTGACTCTTGTCCACCAAATGGGTAATAGCACAATTATGTTCGAACGGGGTTATGACTAAATTAGTACAATTAAAAAGTTTCGGATGTTTTTAACAATTATCCCTTTTATCTTACAAGAGGGATTGGGCAATAAATGATGCCAGACTTTCAGCTCGGACAGAGCCCGTCAAATGATTACCTCTAGATCATAGTGCGATCTAAAATCCAACAAATACATACTGGAAAGGGAGCTGCCAAAGGTTGACTCTTGTCCACCAAATGGGTAATAGCACAATTACGTTCAAATGGGATTAAGACTAAATTAGCACAATTAAAAGGTTTATGATTGAATTGGCTTATATTTTGGACTTTTTTAACAATTATCTCTTTTATCTTACAAGAGGGATTGGGCAATAAATGTTGCCAGACTTTTGGCTCGGACAGAGCCTGTCAAATGATTACCTTTGGATCATAGTGCTATGTAAAATCCAACAAAAACGTACTGAAAAGGGAGCTGCCAAAGGTTGACTCTTGTCCACCAAATGGGTAATAGCACAGTTACATTCAAATAGAGTTAAGACTACATTAGCACAATTGAAAAGTTTATGAGGTTTTGGACATTTTTAAAAATTATCCCTTTTATCTTACAAGAGGATTAGGGCAATAAATCATGCCAAACTTTCAGCTCGGACAGAGCCCATCAAATGATTACCTCTAGATCATAGTGCTATCTAAAATCCAACAAAAACGTACTGAAAAAGGAGCTGCTAAAGGTTGACTCTTGTCCACCAAATGGGTAATAGCACAGTTACGTCCAAATGGAAAGGAAAAGAAACTACTAGGTTGACATTATCCTCCGAGGCAAATATACCTAAGCTAATTTTCATGGCATTTCAATATTTAAAATTAATATGTTAGAGAATAAGATAAGTCTATGATGCATTTTATCGATGAACGTCGCCCCATTTTGTTTTAAAATTCAAAACATTAACATGCATTAACAGCTTACTGAAAACTGTCTTAACTTCTCCTTCAGCGTGCTAGACTCCTCTATTCCTAATCTTCTTTTGATAGTAATGAAAGAAGGAAATGGAGAGTGAAGAACAGAGAAGGCAATCGAACAGGCCAATTTGAAATTATCTCCAAACTCATAAATACAAGTTGCCCAATATGATCAATAAAATAGGAAATATGATTTTATCTCTGAAATTGGAGCATAGAAGAACCAAAATTGAATGAACATTGTATACAAGAACTGTCCTTGGACTAGTCAAGCTTACCAGCGAGATCATATTCATCTATAATGTAACGGGTTCAAGGCCAGCACTTTCAATTGATTCCTCATTCCTCCTGCCTCCTTCAATTATTGCCAGCACTTTTCACCATAGAAGAATTGTCTCTGGAAATACAACAAAAACATCATATATAGCCCCTGGGGCATTCTGAAGCATGCACAGAACTGATTTAGAACATACAACTAAGACCAGCAGTTTCAAAGACTACACAGTTACCTTTGTGCAAAACAAAATTTCCATAAAGTAAAACGTCCATAATATCCAAATAAAAGGAAAATGACGTACACTCTAAAACCTTTCTTGTTCCTCAGGGATCTCTTCCAGTGGTCTGTTAGCAGGATGCCTCTGACTAGCATCGTCGTTCGCCATCATAACCAGAGAAGGGTGTAGCTCAGGCTGTGGAAATAGCAACTTTAAACGGAATGCATCAACTCCATTCAAATAGTATCGGAAGAGCCTCTTGGCCCTAATGAATCCAAGACGACCATAAAGTGCCAGGGCTCCTTTATTTGTGACTTCTGCTTCCAAAGTCACCTTCCAGAACAAGAAAAAAAAAGATGGAAAGAAAGTCATAAGACACGAGTAAAATTCGACACTGCCCTGAAAGTTTCAACTAGAGTATTTGGGAGTTCTTTAATGTAATATACAGGAAATATCACTGCCAACAATGAGTGCGAAAGCGCATTAAGAATTAGGTCTTCCTAGAATCACCTTCTAGGTTAATTCAGAAGACAAAGGGAACATTGAGAATCATGTGAACATACTTAATGCCCACACATGGATCAAACCCTTCTTCTTGGGCCAATGAAAGATTTAGAAAATAGGTCGCCCCGCAAACCTCAGTTTACAAATTCAAGCATTTCAAACACCTAGGGAACTCCATTTGAGTTTAAATCAGTGTCAGAACACAATACAGATTTGGATATCAGTTGCTGAAAGATCCACAGGCTTACAACAGTAAATATGGACAGAAAGGTCTCCTTATTTGCATCAACACGAGAAAGCAATGAAACACAGTTAATGCAAGCTACATCAATCAATTCAATAGATGTTCAATCATTGATGTCTTTACCAAGCTTTGGTTAAAATTGACCAGTTGACTACTCAAAGAAAAGCTCTAATTAGATTAGGCCTTTTCTCGCAGTTGAAATTAGTGGTCTAATGGAGTAGGATTTGAGTTCTATTAGAGTTTTAGTTAGTTTCCTTTGGAGTAGAATAATTTGTTTCTTTACTTTAGTCTGAAGCAGGATCCATGTGTCGAGTTAGGTTTCATAACTCCTATTTGAAGTTGGGAATGAAACTTCTGAAGTCCATATAAACTACTTTAATCTTTCTATTCCAGAGTTAATGAAGCTTACAGAAATTGACCGGAACACGAGTTAGCGTTAACGCTAACTTGTTATACGAGTTGATTTTGTATCTGGTGGATTTGAATTAAGGCAACACGATTATTAATCGTGTCTTGCGGGTTGAAACAAAATTGACCCGAACACATGTAGCATCAACCCAAACCTGCTAATTCCATATCTTGTCCCAGTTGTGTTGTCTTGTTGTGTTGCAAATTGCCATCCCAAGTCCCATTAAAATAGTAACCAACTAGGACTATCTATGAAGACAAAATAAATCATCTGGCATTAACTAGTAACTTTTACCATTCTTTTGCATGTAATCAGGAAGCTAAGGCCAAGACTCTAGATCTTTCAAATGTAGATGAAAAAAAAAAGTCCAAAGCCGGATTAGGTAACACATTCCATGCTATTCTTATCGACAGATGATTACAAGAGAAGATACCTAGGAAACAATTTTTAGCCCAGAATTCTCTTCTCCTAATCTTCCCATGATCATCCCATTTCCCAACAGTAGAATGATTTAAAGACAAATCAAAAGCGAGGTCTAGCAATGGAAACACTTTATCTCCATGAGCAGTCTAGGTTGAGATGCACGTCTATTTCCACTAAATAGACTAATTGGACATACATGAGTTTTGATCACAAAACTGCAGAGGAAGAAAGTTTTCTCCAGTCCTATTGCTGGTATGTGTAATCATAACTCGAATTAAGAACTAAACACTAAGCTTGTCGTTCTAAAGCTCGAGAGCCATGTGAAATTACCTCTTCGCAGCCAGACTCCCTCATGACACTGATGGATCTACTCACGAGTTCTGTGGCTGCAACAAGAAGAAAAAACATGGCACCTCAACTCCACACCCGTCTCAAAAACACAACACAAGCAAGGAAAATACAATAAGACGAGATAAATTTGGCCAATCGGGTCGCGCGCTACTCATTACACGGCATCATAACTACAGAACATCTTCACAAGCTCTTCTCATACAAACACATACTCTTAAAGTCTGCATTTTTATACGCAATTGAGCTTAACAGAGGATCGCACTTCACTCCCCAATCAATTCAACCGGAGCCGCACGAATCAAACGAAGTTCAGGCAATGCCACCGAATTCAAACGAGGAGTAAACGATTATTACCTATCCCTTTCCCTCGGTAGGGCTTGATGACGACCAGCATCGCAATGTAACCCCGGTAGGTGCTCCGATGCTCGCCCATCTTGCACACCACGGTCCCCACGCACTTGCCCTTGTGAAATGCCTGACTGACACGAAAAATCCACACGCGAGCGACACGAAGCTAAGCGAGAGGACGAACGATCGTTCGAGCGAGTTCCCGAATGCGAAATCGACAGGCGCGGAGACTGGAAAACTCGAAGAGGGAGAGGGAGAGGAGGAGTTACCAGGAAGGAGAGCTGAGGCCAGAGGTAGACGAAGTAGCGGTAGGTGAAGATGGAATAGGGCTCGCTGAGCTCCTGGTCGACGAGGCTCATGATGAGCGGGAGGTGGTGCTCCCCGCCGTAGCTCGCGTACTCTATCTCCGCATCGAACTCGGCCTTCCTCTCCTCCTCCACCTCCTCCGCGCCGCTGGTCGCCGCCTCCATCGGGAAGTAGAGCGCCCCCGACGATGCCAATACAGCGGCGGTGGCGGCGGGAGAACGAATGGGTCGAGGGAATTTTTGGGGGAACGGAGGAGCAGGAGGAGGGAAGGAAGTAGGAGATGGAGCTCCGAACCGGATTGCAGAGGATCCGGATTCGGAGTGGGGCCCGATTTGGGGCATTTGACCACCTGATAGGAGTGGGTCCCTTCCTACTTTCTATTTTCTGTCCTTCTTTTTTTTGTCCTTTTCGTAGAATTTATGGATATTTCAATTCAGCTTTTGTTTTATTTTAGAGGGTGTTACCTCAAACGTTTTTCGAAAATGAAAATATGGTCATGAGAATGACACACGAGTTTCCCATAATTATCTAGAATTTTGAGAATTTATCTTCTTGTTTCCATATTCTAAAAGAAAGCTCAAACCGAAGAAAAGAATTTCTAATAAGCATGTGCGATGAAGAAGAAAGAATTTCAATATGTGCGTGTATTAATAACAATTGATGCTCTAATTACGAGGTTGATTTTAAGAAGCAGCTTTTATATAATTAGCACTGTCCATTAGAAATTTGGATGTCCATTAGAAATTTGTAAGCAAAATGATAAAACACACGTTAAGAGTGGTGAATTGAAATAAGGTTTTTAATTTTAAAAGAAAAGGTACAAAGAGAAAGAGAGAGAGATAGATAAAAAAAATTTGCCAAAACATAAGAAAAAATTGGCATGCACATGTATTAGTAATTTACTATTATTACCCTTGACTACTGTAGAAGCGAATTGGCAGATTGTACCTGAATACTTGAACTATGAAACAATACAATTACAAGGATGATTTTAATAAGTGGCCTTGTTATAATTAGCATCGTATATTGAAAAATTGCAGGCAAAATATGAAAGACGGATTGAGAGTGGCCAATTGGAAGAAAAATTTTGATTTAAAAAAAGGGAAAGAAAGAAAGAGAGATAGGACAAAAAAATTGCCCAAAACAAAACACAAATTTTAATATGTGCCTATATTAGTAATGGGTAATGCTTTAATTGGTTTGTAAAAACATTAAATTTTCAAAACTGTGAAACAATGTAATTACATGGTTGGTTGACTTTAAGAAGCGACCTTGATATAATTAGCATATATTTATTGGAAAATTCGGGGCAAAAAATAAAACACAGATTAAGAGTGGCTAATCTAAAGGCAATTTTAATTTCTAAAGAATAGGTATAAAAATAAATTAAGAGCGGCCAATCGAAAGAGGATTTTGATTTTATAAGAAAATGTATAGAAAGAGAGAGAGAGATGGGAAAAAAATTAACAAAAATTTTCAATATGCTCCTGTAATAGTAGCGAGTAATGCTTTAATTGGTAAATAAAACATTAAATTTCCAAAACTAGGAAACAATGTTATTACGAGGTCGGTTGATTTTAAGAAGTGGACTTGATTATAATCAGCATTTGTTATTGGAAAGTTGGGGGCAAAAAGATAGAAGACGGATTAAGAGTGGCTATTTGAAAGATTATTTTAATTTTAAAAGAAGAGGTATAGAAAGAAAGAGAGATGGAATAAAAAAAATAGCAATAGTAGTGAGTAATGCTTTAATTGGTACATAAAACATTAAATTTCCAAAACTACGAAACAATGTTATTACGAGGTCGGTTGATTTTAAGAAGTGACCTTGATATAATCAGCATTTATTATTGGAAAGTGGGGTGCAAAAAGATAGAAGACGGATTTAGAGAGGCTAATTGAAAGATTATTTTAATTTTAAAAGAAGAGGTACAGGAAGAAAGAGAGAGGAAATAAATTTAAAAAAGGCCAAAAACAGAATTTTCGATTTACGGGCAAAAAAGGAAAGTAATTATTGAAGACGCCGTCTGTGGGAATCGAACCCACGACCACATGGTTAAAAGCCATGCGCTCTACCAGCTGAGCTAAGACGGCTATCTGTCTTTTTTGTTTTATCTTTTTATTTGTTCTTTACGTAGGTGCCGCCACGTGCTCCCTCCTCAGCCCCGCCTCGCGTCCCGCACCGCATGCAGCACCGTCTTGCTTTTTGCAGAACAAGAACAGGGCGGAGGAAATCTTTCCGGATCGATCGCCCCCCCACCTTCTCCTCTCTCTATAATCGAGAGCGGCGCGAGGTGGTTGGCATTCGAACGTCGCGAGAAAGGTCGCGCTCAGCCGCGCGAGGATGTGGAAGGCTGCAGCGGCCGCGAGGCGGCTCTCTCTTCTCTCCCCTCTCCGGAGGCCGAGCAGTTTCCCCATGGCCGCCGTCCCCGCCGTGACGAAAGATCCCGGCTCGTCGCCGCTCGACTTCTCGGGATACTTCTCGAGTAGACCGCCGTTTCGCCTTATGGGGAGAGGTGGGTCGGTTGGCGCGCCGTCGCATAGTTCGTCACAAGTTTCAGGTCCATTTTCATGCTTGTCATTTAGTAATTTGCACTCTGTTTTTTGAACGATCCGAATCAGGTCTCGCCTCCAGAGCGCTCGCGGCCCGTGGCGAAAGCATCGCCGTGGCGGACGGCGAGCCCCCCGTCGCGGCCGCCATCAAGAACCCCACCCCGAGGATAGTCTACGACGAGTACAACCACGAGCGCTTGCCTCCCGGGTCGCCGAGCAAGCGCGCCTTCGCCTACTTCGTCCTGGGCCTGGGGCGATTCGCCTACGCGTCGGCCGTCCGTTTGCTCATCGTCAAGCTGGTCCTGAGCATGTCGGCCACCAGGGACGTGCTCGCCATGGCGTCGCTTGAGGTCGACCTGTCGATCATCGAACCGGGCAGCACCGTGACCGTCAAGTGGCGCGGGAAGCCCGTCTTCATCCGGCGCCGGACGGAGGAGGAGATCGAGCGGGCGAGCCGCGAGGACTGGACCTCGCTCCGGGATCCCCAGCCAGACTCCGCGCGTGTCCAGGACCCGGAGTGGCTCGTGGTCGTGGGCGTGTGCACGCACCTTGGCTGCATCCCGCTGCCGAACGCCGGCGACTACGGCGGGTGGTTCTGCCCGTGCCACGGCTCGCACTACGACATCTCGGGCCGGGCCCGGAAGGGACCCGCGCCGCTCAATCTGGAGGTGCCGGTTTACAACTTCCTCGACGAGAGGCGGCTGCTGATCGGTTCTCAATGAGTTAATCTTTAGGACGACGGTGTACCTTGTATGAATCTGGATAATTTGGTCGTTGAACTTCGTAGCTTTGTGATGCATCTTTGGACTTTAATTGAAGCAGTACAAGTGTTGATGACATTATGATGGAAAGGGTATTTGATATTGATGTTCGATCGTATGCATTTCATGTCATAATCCTAAGAGGAAAAGACATTCCAACAATATAGAAATTGCGACAACAGATATTTCTTTCCATGACTTGGAGGGTCTACACAGTTTTTTGGGCTTCCCATGTTAGGAGGGGCACAGCCACAGATGAAATAAATGCGTCTTCAGATTGGTAAATCGATGTGATGAAATTCAAATGTTTTTTAATCTTACCACTTTTCACATTAAATTACCAGCCGCGGAATATTTATCGAATTTAATGCTGAAGTACCATTTGCGATGTCTTATCGCTCTGTAAAGAAGTTATGTGACTTATGGTTATGAATCTAAGAAACTTAGGATGGTAGAAAGTCCTCATTTCGTTCTTTTATTTAATGTTCAAGTACCATTTGCAATGTCTATCTCACTATACAAAGTTATGTAACCGATAGTTATGAATTTAAAAAATTGAGGATGGTAAAAAGTTCTCATTTGGTTCTTTTATTTTTTTTCTGTTGTATGTATAATGTGGTGAAAAGTTGCTATGCTACGGGTCCCTAGATCGATAAAAGCTTCTACCATTAAAGGTGCCGTTTAGAAAGAAACTGTTGGCCCCCAAAAAAATGATCAATTTTTAGTTATTTGAGTGCTTAGTCCATAAATAAACTGGCTATGTCTGACTGCTAGTTTAGAATTTTTATTATTCTTGACAGATAAGGGCGGGTTTGGTAATATTCTAGTTTCTCTATTTTTTTGCTTTTTTATTCCTCGAAACAGAAATAGAACAAAAAATCTATTTGTGTAGGTTTTTGTTTCCGAAAAAAATTTGGAACGGGTTCAAGAAATAATCATTAAAAAAAAAAATTGCTTCTTTGTTCCTGGAAATAACTCAAAAATCAAGCCAATTTTTTTTCTTTTTTTCCTCTTTTCTTTTCTTTCTTTTTCTCTTCATTCTCTTTTTCCCCTAACAAGTCGTCGGCGTTAGCGATGGCCGGCGACCAACCAAACGAGGCCGAGCAACCTTGTTGGGGCCTCACCAACCCCTGGCGAGATTGACCTCACCTAGCTAGGCGATGCCAACATCATATAGTTGCAATATAACAATTGTAGTAGAGCTTGTTTCTGTTGCTTTTTAGATTCCGACATTCTCACGACAGCATGCTTACCATAGTTACACCTTTAATTTTTAAAGGTCAATCCGCTTGAAATACCCTCATTCACACTGGATGACAACATCATATACATGCAATATAGCAATTTTATTTCTTGTTCAATTGTTGAGATGAAAATGGAAGTGCAAAGACAAGTACAACTATGAAATATTTTAATTAAAAAAATAATGCTCACCAAGAACTAAGTCTAGATAATTTGAATAATATCCAAAAATATTTTATTTTGACGTTACATAAATCTCCATAGCATATTGACTACATTCGTTATCATAAAACAAGTATTTAATAGCATAGTGCCGGAGAAGAACCCATGTGACAAAAACTATCTGGATTGCATTGCACGTTTCACCATTCATATGACAGTACTTACAACAGCAACACAATAAATTGGCCCAGTTCCCTTTTTCCATGTTTTCACTTTCCACAACTGTACTTTTCTTGGATTATGTTGTACAAAGAGAGCAAGAAAAATCTAAAGCATTGCTATTTTCTTTTTTCCAAATTCTAGAGTGAAGGGGGACCGATGTGCTGAATAGGTCAAGAACAAGTGGCATTGTCCATATTTCCCGTTTCATTCTCGGTAATAACTTAGAAACTTGGTTTAATAAGACAATGGAGATAGATGTTGCGACGGAAATTAGTGCAGTCACCATGTCCTGATTGGTAAGTTAAATTGAACTTTGAAGCAATGGAGCGATAACAAATGTAGATGTTGAAGCAAACATAAGGCACATTCATTCAGTCAATATTTTTAATATCCTTTGAGGTTAGCAGCCAAACAAAAAACAAAAGGATTCAGATAAACTCTGCAGTTGGTGGCTGCTATTTATATGTTTTAATAGAGGAGACTTGTACTCTCGGTTTGTCATGTAAGAAAATCAATTATGCCCACCAAAGAGAGAACTCTTTTTTAAAGGAAATGGTGCTTAACATTGCCATGGGAACGATAACCTTGGACATGACTCGATCACAAGACATAACTTTGATTTAAACTTTGATTTAGACTAACTTAACCACATTTTTTGTGCTGTAAAAACTAGTAAGCCCTTTAATAAAATACCTAATATTTTTAGAGAAGTCATTTTTTTCATCCTTAATCAATCACAAGGTTGGAAAGACACGTCAATGCCCAGGAAAAGCAAACCTTCATTCGTAAGCTGCCTGTGAGTTCTAACATTAAGCACATCATCTACTATTCCCAAAATGAGGTTCAACACAAGTGTAAGATGAGTACCTTAGACATGACTCGATTAGAAGACATGGGCACGAGATTGACCCGATCATAACCATTGAGCAACCAAAATTAAATCCGCTGCTATGCATGACTTGAATTTAAATTTCGATTCAAACCAACTTAACCACTTTTTTAGTGCCGTAAAAACTAGTAAACCCTTCAATAAAATACCTAATATTTTTTACAAAAAGGCATTTTTTTTCATCCTTAATTAATCATAAGGCTGAAAAGACGTGTTAATACCCAAGAAAAGCAAGCATTCGTTCGTAAGTTGCCTATGAGTTTTAACATCAAGCACAACATCTACCATTCCCAAAATGAGGCTTAGCACAAGTATAAGAGGAGTACCTAGTGGAGGTGGAAGGCGAGGGTGACATGAGATAGAGCGAGTTGAGAGAGACGGAGAGAACATGAAGTCATTCGGCGTGGTTTTGTTAAATGGCAGAGGCAATGGACAAGGTGGATTCAAACACAGCGACTTGGTTCGTTAGGCGATGAGGGTGAGAACAAGGAGGAAAAAAAACCTTGAATCAAAAGAAAACCTTAAAATTACAAATCGATGGTAAAAATTACACAATGTTGGAGTAAATGCAAGAAAATCAATACCTAGACAAAGGCGAAGGTGAAGGTGGAGTGGTTCGTCGGGCAACAACGGAGAGGGAGAGACAGAGTCAATCGAGAGAGAAACAAGCATCTATGGATGCGCAACGAATGTAGAGGCGATGAACGAGGCAGGTGTGGAGGCCGTGGCGACATAGCTCGTTGGATTGCTGGCTTTGTCGTACATCGCAAAAAGAGCAATGCAAAGTTTTAAAGGGGAGAGTGAACGAAATAGAGAAAGTATCTTTTTGTTGAAATTAAAATTAATTAAGAGAGAGGGAGAGTGGGGTTTAGTGAGAGGTGACACAAAGCTGCTTTGCTGTGTTGCGGAGAGAGAATGAAGAAAGAGAAAGGGAAAGAGTCGAATTCAAATCCAGAAGCCTCGCTGGCCAACGGTGGGGCGCGAGCAACATGTGTTGCCCGGTGAGTAGGCTAGTATTATCATATGCTGACATCAACTCATGTAACATGACCAATTTTTTTCAATGCTTGATAGTGTTCATAAGACTTTATCATAGTATTGTTCTTAATGTATTACCAAAATAATCTTTGCATTTTTATTTCATTGCACTTCCCATGGATGCGTCAATACATATCTTATGCTTAATTGAAGGTAACAACTTAGCCATAATTTGTAGAGAACTTTGCAAAATATGATTGCAACGTAAGACATATGTTACAAGTGTGACCATCTAAGAAGTATTATAAATAAAAATTAAATAATGAACTTTCATTTTGTTTATCACTAATTATAACATGATTTGGTCCATATGGGTTGATTATGTTGATAGTATACATCGAATTTATTAAGAACCTAGTGCAGATATCGCTACACTCAACTTTGACAACTGCCCTAGTAATTGGAAATATCTTATGATTTGTATCCCTTCCAACAACATACAAAATTCGACATCGATAAATTCTTTTTAAGAAACAACCATCTAAATTATAACTTTTTTACATTCATTAAGAAACCCTTTCTTACAAGTAACAAAACATATGTACATTCTCTTAAATAACATCTTAGATTGCATATTGAGTTTTTCAACTTTTGATATAATAATGCTCCTTTAATTTCTCTACCTAAACTCTTTTGCATAATCCCACAATTTTATATAGTCATTCATATAGTTTCCTATCAACACTTTTATAAGAAAACACATTAGCCTTCATACATTAAATTATAATTACATCTCAATTCGATTACCCCTTGAAAAGCTTCTTAAAAGTAATAGTTTTAATTAATTGATTACTCTTTGAAAAGCTTCTTAAAAGTAATAGTTTTAATTAATTGATTACTCTTATTGTAGGAAGATAATGGTTTGCCCACCAAGAGCATGTCATCCTCATATTTTTGAAATTAATGCTATATGTATGTGCTAAATAATAGCTCTTCACATGGAATAATCCACTATGAACATCAAATAGATCTAATAATCTTTTAAGGACAACTTTGGTGAACAAATTTTACTTTGATGTATTCTTGTCAATTTTCATAAATTTATTTCTCCACATTTAGCCACTAAATACTTTTTGAGTGCCTTTTTGAAATGCCTATTACCATCAAACATCATAAACACAAGAAACACATGCACAACATAATTAAGACCATACTTATGAAACTTGCTTCTCCTTCTAGAATTATCAGTTTCTCGCACAATATCAAACTCCAAGCTCTCATCTCGATCTGTTTCTTAGTATTATATGTGGTAACCAATTTTGGTATCAATTACTTTAATCACACCAAGTATTAGGATGATGAAATCTCGTGTCTGGTTCTCTATAATAAAATTATTTATGGTCTTTCCGTGGAATTTCATCACATTCTTCCTTACTTTTAAGCTCCTTATTATTACGATCATCATCATCAGTCAAGAATTTTACATCGACCATCATCGTCATCAACCACTATAAATTCATCACTTTCTATGTTAGTATAATCACCATTATTAATTATCTTGTTACCTAAACCAGTATCATCACAAACACTCTCATTAACAACCTGACCATCACCCTCACATACCTCATCGATTGCATAATTTTCTCCATATATTTCAATCAACTCATGAAGCAAATTGAGAAATCATTGTCTCTCTCCCTCCACTAAACAAATATATAAAATAAGTAGTTAGTAATTGTGGTGTTGAAGTTTCTTAATGTCAGTTAAGTCGTGTGGTTAAAAATCCCCTATAGAGAGTAGTTAAAGTTTATATTACACACAAATCCATAGTACACTACTTTTGTTCTTTGTTAGTAGGGAACTCTATATAAATAGGTAGCCCATCTTATTAACTTTTGTATAAAGAGGAAAAAAGAGAGAGTAGAGTTGTAGAAAGTGTGTGGTGTTACCCAGTGAGTGACAAAATGTATGGTTGTGCAGGAAAAAGGAAGTGTCGTGAGTGGTGTTGTGAGTATAGTGAGTGGTAGAGAAGTACATGAGTGTAGTGAGTGTTGGTGAGTATTAGGGTTGATGGGTGTTATGTGTTTGTTCTTGTAATAATAAAGAAGGTGTTTATCTTTAGTTGGAATATTCACTTTAAAATTCTATAGAAATAACTGAAAACTAGATTGACGACATCACTTTTATTCTATGTGTATCTCAACCTATCTTTTAGAGACTTATAAGGAAACTTAAAATAAAACTCTTCAAATTTACCCCATTCTTGATGTCTTTGATGAAATTTTCATAACTCATTGCATCGATATCTACTTGTACTGAATCCATCTTCCTCCCAACATATTCAAGCATTGATGACGGAAAAAATGTTCCATTGTAAAAAAGGTGGACCCATTCTAGCTTGTTGCTCATCTCCACCTTACAAAAAACGCAATGTATGTTTTAAGCAACTACACAATGGAGGGACAAATAATAGCAAATGAATAGACATATTACGGAGGGATAACATAATAACATATTAAAATATGTTTTCCTTATATTAGCATGCAATATATTGCTTGGTAAATTTTTCATATTAGATAAACTTAGGAGTGTATTTGAGTTAGTGCTAAATATATTATAGGGATAATATATAACATATGCACATTTTGATAAAACTTTGCAATAAGATTTTGCAATATATCGCACATTCAACAAATTAATGCAATATTTAATCAAATTCATATTATCTCTCTCTAAAGGTGAGTGTTCATATAATTTAAATAACATAAAATATAATTATAGAAACATTATAAACTTTAAACTCTAATGCAAGAGATGTTATTAGTCTAGTTATACATTACTATAGCCTAGAGTGTCACCAAAGTATTCTCCGGCAATTTAACATTTTATTATATAATATCATTTCATAAATCTTATTTAATGAATCCATATGACAAAGGCCGAGTATTCTCATATTAATTCTAAAAATTGCTTTAAGTGTTCTACTCCAACAAAGGCTAAATTTTCTCATCTCAATTAAAGGTGAGTACAGTTCCTAGTTCTAAGGAGAGAGGTTCCAATTTCAATTCCCGATTCCTCTTTTTTTTTTCGAAATTGGCGGCTGTTGGTTCCTAATGGAATCAAAACTAGAATTAGAATTAGAATCGGACTAGAATTCCTAAATCTAAACTTAATTTCTTCAATTTTCATTCTTCACGTTTCTGTCTACTTGACGCTTTCTCCTCTTCGCGACGACGTGATGCCCCTGATGCTCCTTGCTGCCCTTGACGCCGCCGTTATTGCCACGATGTTGCCATCGAAGTCATTGCTACTTCGTATTATGACGCTACCAACTCTCTCCATTTCAATCTTCTTCCACTCTCTCTTGTCCCGTTTCTTTTGTCGTCCTTCATTGGTAGCTGCCACTTGCCGTCATTCATTAGTAGCCGTCGTCACTAACCTCATCGAAAATGAAAATGCTCAACTGGCACCGAGAGTTCTTTTTCCCTTCTATCAAGATCTGCTTTTCTCAATACCAAATCGACACGAAAGTCAAAATTCTGACCACGAAGCAAGGACAAAGTTAGTCTTGGCCACACTGAGATCTTCAAGCTCGTCTGGTATAGCCACAAACCAAGTATGCTCTTCTCGGTTGCCCCTTATCTTCTGATAACTCCAAAACATAAAAGATGCACCTTTTCTCTCAATTTCATCTATATGATAATATTAGAAACAAAAGACGCTAGCCTTGTTTTGACTTCAGTATTGAGGGATATTCGCATATATATAATCCTGATATTGATGGAAAACATTGCAATTTTTAGCACAAATATACAAAAGTGAAGAAAAGAACTCAAGATTCCTCTCCAAGAGACATAGTTAAATGTATCTTATAATTGTATCATGGGAGAAGGTAAATAGTATTGTAAGGAATTATAAGGAGAACTTAAGTAAACTTCCAGATAGTGGATACTGACAATTATAATTTCCAAGCAAGAAAGTTAGATTTGATTGTTAACCTTACTTTTCTTTGTTGATTTTCCTAGTAAGAGGATTAATGCCAAGATGGATACATAATGATATGCATCCCCCTCTAAATCTGGTTAAAAATATACAAGGTATGATATTACATTGATTGCTACATTGTTTCATTAGATGACACCGAAATCCTTTTCTTTAGGTAATTTATCCTGAGATTGTGCAAATTGTAACTTATGATGTATCCTAGATGATACGCATAAATTCACATAAAGCATGCCAGCAAAAGGAAAACCAATGTTGTATTTCTTATGTTTCGTCCAACTTCTCAACATTAGTTGTGCTTTGTTATCCTAACAATGAGGTCCACTAGATCTGGTAATATTCCTATCTCGATGCATATGTGATAGTTGAGGGAGCTTATACGTTTGTGTTCATGGGTAGCTCTAGAAGAAAGTGAAAACATTATTACTTTTTGCCTTTTTATTCATATTAATCTTTCTTGCTCCTCGTTTTAGTGATTTGAGAAAGTTTAGTTAACTTGCCCTTGAGCATTTTTGTGGTTGAGTGTCTTTTTCTTATGGCTATTGGCATTTTAAAGTTTTGTATTTGTTTGTATTTTTCCTGTAAAGAATATTAATCTTTAAACATATAAATTTCGCATTTTCTGTTGCCCCATAGTTGAATTATGACATTCTTTTTATCTTTTACTTACAAAATACTTAATACTTGGCAAAAGAACGCTTCAAGTGCCATAACTTTGCACAAAGGGACACTTAAGTATCATAACTTACGAAAGGTACACTTAAGTGCCACATTCGAAGAAAAACGGATCACTTAAGTGCCACTCCGGCTAAAGTCCGGCCAAAACGCCGACATGGCATTTTTTCGGCGAAGCGAGCCCAAAACGACGCCATTTTGCTCACTAACGTGGCCAAATAATGCAAAAACGACGTCGTTTAGGCTGACGTGGTAAAAAAAATTATAAAAATTAATTAAATTTAGTTAAAATATTTTAAAATAATAATTTTAAAATTAAATTTAGTTAAAAATTTTTTAAAAAATTATTTTAAAATTAAAAAAAAAAAAAAGGAAAGGAGGGGAGGCGGCGAGGGTTGCCGTCGCCGCCCCACCACTGCTGGGAAGGGCCGGCGACGGCGGGAGGAGGGTCGGCCCGAGGTCGCCGGGCCCCGGCCGGGGCCGGCGACCTCGGGCGACCGGCGGCGAGGCCTCGCAAACCCTTGCCCCGGATCGGGCGAGGGTCGCGACCCTCCCGGATCTGTGGCCGAGTGGCGAGGGCTCGCGGCCCTTGCCCCGGATCCGGCGAGGGTCGATGACCCTCGCCTAGCCAGCCAAGGGCCGCCGCCCGCCGGGCGACCCCCCGTGGGCGGCCCTTGGCCCGGCCGGCGAGGGTCGCCGGCCCTTCCGGCAGCGAGCGCGGGGCGGTAGGGCGGCGGGGCGACGGCGGGCGAGGGCGATCCCTCGGCCACCTCCCCCCCTTTTTTTTTTAAAAATTTTTAAATTATTATTTTTAAATATTTTAACTAAATTTAATTTTTATGTTTTTTTATCACGTCAGCCTAAAAACGACACCGTTTTTGCATTATTTGGCCACGTTAGCGTGCAAAACGGCGTCGTTTTAGGCTCGCTTCGCCGGAAAAATGCCATGTCGGCGTTTTAGCCGAACTTTGGCCGGATTGGCACTCAAGTGATCCATTTTACTCCGATTTTGGCACTTAAGTGTACCTTTCGTAAGTTATGGCACTTAAGTGTCCCTTTGTGCAAAGTTATGGCACTCTAGGGATCCGCACGTCCTTAATACTTTGTCATAGCCTGATTATTAGACAATTGACTCGATGGAGAAACAAAAACAAAGCAGTGAATGTTCTTGTTTTTGTCATCATCTCTAGCTTCTCGGCATTGATCTTTTATCCATGCTTATTCTCTTAGTTATTGTAAATGTTTGATCTTTATTTTGAAATTTATAACTACATTATATTATTGTTGTGTATGTGTGAAATTAATGTATCAAGATAACATGTCAATGGAGGTGGAGAGATGTGAAGAGATAACTATGATTATAGATTGGAATTGTTTGGCAATAAAAATGAAGAAGAGCCAAACCCTACCATGACTGTCACAAACAAAGTACTTGGTTTTTATCTTCTTTCTCATGATAAGAAATATACATCAGAATACTGGAATATATATGCGAGAATCAATGATAAAGATGAAAAAATATATCAAGTGAAATGTATTCAGTGTGGGTTTGGGTTTAAGTACTATGTTTGTAACATTACTTTTGCAATGAGGAAGCATTTGACCATGTATAAAAGGTTTCCTCGCAATGTAGAAAAGAAGCATAATTTTTTTGCACCATGTAATGTAGACATGGCTGGCAAGACAAGGGAAGATTCTAGTACTAACATATTCTTATCGATATGGTCATTTAATCAAGAGCGTTGTAGGCAAATGGTTTGCTCGGTTCATTATAGTTAATGAACAATATTTTTCCTTGGTTGATCATGTTGGATTTTTTAAATTTGGTGAATTATAACCTCTCTTCAAACATTTATCACGTTTTACAATGGCTAAATATTGCATGAAGTTGTATTTCTGTGAAAAAACTTGTTTGGAGACTTATTTTGAAAATATTCATTATAGAATTGCACTCATGACTAATACATAGAGTTCCATTCAAAACTTGAATTCATTGTGTCTAACTGCACGTTTTATTAATGAAAATTGGAAGTTGCATGAAAAAATAATCAATTTTTTGATGATGCATAGTCACAAGGGTAGAAAGATTGGGAAAATGGTGGATAAATGCATTAGTGAGTGGGAAAAAAAAATGTGTCCACAATTACTGCGGATAATGCTAGTTCGAACAATGTTATTATTGGTTATTTGAAGGAAAAATTTCATAAAAAAGGTTATTGATATTAGATGGTACTATTTTGCACATTAGGTGCACGGCTTATATATTAAATTTGATTGTGAGAGATGGCTTAAATTCAATACATGACTCTATTGCACGTATCCAAAATGTGGCTAGGTATGTGAGTAGTTCTCCTACAAGAGCCAAAACATTTCAATCTTGCATTGATAGTGAAGAGATCGCTTATAAGAGTTCGGTTATTTTTGGCATTGCCATCAAATGGAACTTGGCTTATCTTATGTTTGGCACTGTCATAAAGTTTAGAAAAGCTTTTTAAAGAATAGAATAAGATGATATATCTTTTGCAACTGAGCTTAACCATGATCTTCCTAAAGATGATGATTGGGAAAATATTATTATTCTTTCGGAATTTCTAAAAGTATTATATGATGTCATCAATCGGACGTTGGAGAGTTCATATATTACTTCAAATGATTATTTTGAAGGGATAGCTCATTTGTATAGATATTTGAAAGATATGGCAGATGCTTCGAATCTTAAACTTCAACCTATGGGTATGAAAATGAAAGAAAAATTTGACAAATATTTTGGAAGTTTAGATAAAGTGACTATGATAGCGTTGATTGCAGTTGTATTAAATCCTAGAGCCAAGTTAAATCATATGAGTTTCTTGTTGGATAAATTTATGATGATGAATCGAAAATTAAATAGATGCATTATAAGATGAAGGACACACTTGAGTGTTTGTATGAATTCTATAAGCAATCTTTACTTTCACTAATCCATAGATGCAGAGCAAGAAGTGTGGAGTCTCTCAACAACAATGAACCCATAGACATTGCCAGACGCATGAAAACTTCAAAACAATAATATGAAAGAGATATCATTCTGATGATTTTCTTAGTTCAACAATTTAAAAAATATTTACAAATTGATTCACCAAAACAGGAGCTTCCTAAGTTAAAGATCAATGACAAAAGAAATTAGGAGAGCATTTAAGGATGATGTAGTCACTTGAATAGATGAAAGTGAAAGTTAGCCATGACAATCAAAGCAAGGTGAACACTATGAACATCAAAATCAACCACTCGAAAACTAACCTTTGAGCGAATAGGGTGTTGATGAGTGAAACCCTAACCGTGATTGAGTAGAAACAGTAATCGAAGTGGAACCCTGAGTGCTACAATAAAACCCACGAGTCGAAGGTTTGGTAGGAAGGGAGGTAATTGGAGTGGAACCCTGAGTGTTGCAGTAAAACCCTGGAACGAGTCGAAGGGTCGGGAGGTCAAGTCGACATGGCACAATAGGTAGGTGATCGGAGTGGAACCCTAAGTGTTGCAATAAAAACCCTCAAGCGAGTCGGAGGGTTGGCACGGCAAAGAGGGAGGAAAGGAGAAAGGGAGGTCGGGTCGAGCGAGGCCGATGTAAAATTACTAAATTAATAAGGCCCGTATTTTCCACATTTCCTCTCAAGTAAAACTACTTCAAGTAATCAAAATTTTGGTAGCCACAGTTTAAGTGCAAGTAGTAATGGTTTCAATACCGATGCGGTTGGTAATGAAATTATAAAGAAGTATGACGACCAAGTTTGGAAGAAAATATTTATGCACTTGAACCAATAAGGGTGCGATGACAACAAATTCGAGCTTGATGAGTATCTTTAAGAAAAAAAATGAAAATATTCTTGATCTTGACCTTTTGATGTGGTGGAAGACTAGTGGCTCAAAATATAATATCATTTCTTTAATGGCTCTGGATGTTTTGTTTATTCCCATAACTACTATTACTTCGGAGTAAACTTTTAATACATCATGGTTGTGTGCTTTGATGGCTTTCGAAGTTCTTTAACTCTCAAAATAGTGAAAGATTTGATTTGCACTTAAGATTGGTTGAGAGCCGTTCCTATGCCAATTTATGTTGAAGAGTGCATCGAGAATGCAAAAAAATTCGAGTTAGATAAGTGATATTTATATCTTTATATATTATAATTCCTTTTATATATTTAATAATGGAATATTTTATTCTCTTCTTTATTTACTTATTTTTTTTTAAGATATGGATTGTCTTAATGAGGAGACCATCGTCAGTAAATAGAGTTTACCAATTAAAGTGAAATGAATATATGTGGTAAGGCATTTAATACTTATTTTAGTTTACCAACATCTCCCATTGCACTTCTGTTTTGTTGATTTTAGATTTTGCAACAAAATATCTTTAACTAAGTGTTATCTTTTGGTTTTTATTGAAGGAGACTCAGTGTTAGCTTTGGACAGAGATGATCAAATGTGAACGAGACTATACCCCATATAATCTCGAATTCAAAAAAGTCGTTGACTTAGCACGAGCTTAATATCAACGATAATCAATGTTGAAACCTAATCAGTAATGTAATCTAAACTCACTTTAATATAATAATGAAAGCTTATTAAAATTAAGGTGGTTTATACAATATTGAAGATACTTCGATAACGTTGAATATCAACATAATGCCTAGAAAGCGATGCTATCTACTAAGTTCGAGGACACAACGTCGGAATCTAATCAACGACGCTAAACAATGAGAATAACACCTAGTAGATGCTGCCCCTAGATGGATATAAGGACACAACGTCGGAATTTAATCCACGACACTAAACAATAGTAACAACACCTAACAAATATTGCTCCCAAATACGTATGAGGACACAACATCGGAATTTAATTGTCAACATTGGACGGTGAAAATCACCCCTAGTAAACACTTATGCTAAATGCACATGAGAACTCAACATTTGAATCTAATCAACGATATTGGATAGTGGATTAGCACTAGAATCTAATTAACAGTATTGCTCAAGATATAGACATTTGCCGGAATTGAATCTACGATGAGAATCTTAAATTATAGCTAAGCTAAATCAAGTAAGGATAAAAGCAGGATAAATAATTTTTGTGTGTTGTTCGGGGGATTCTTTGTTGGATTACTTGTTGTATTTATAGGCCAATTTGGTAACTATCAATGGTCAGTTACGTCCTCCTCAAGAATCGTTTCACATTCTATTTTGAATTGCCTTATTCGTATCGGGTTTCTGATTTGTTCGACAACATTCTCATAGCTTGTCCAGCAAGGATTAACTGTTCCTCTTGAGTTTGACGCTCTTTTAACTATTCTTGCCTAATTCCATCGTTAATGTTGTGTCTTCATTAATGACCCTTGGCTTCGACACATGGCAATCAACTGCTTCATCGAATTATATGTCTTTGCTTGTATGTCCATCAAAATTTAGCCTAAGGTTTCTCGAAATCCTTAACTCCTTTGTTTTCATAATCACTTATGGTCTACACCGATGTAAATTACAGCTCACATTTCGCAACGAGGGCGATCTTAGAATTTTTTGTCCCTTGTGACTAGCACGTGCTTGTAGGGGTATTTTTTGGGCGTCAACGACTTCCATATGATGGGTTTAGTTCTCATATATGGGATGATTATAGAGCCAAGTTGAGCATTGCGCTATGCTTTTTTCTGTATGCTTCAAAAGGTGTTAGTTCTCACCATGTCCAAGGAGCACTTACTCAAACTGCAATGCCAGGCTACCTGCATTGGTGAGCTTTCGATTGCAAAGAAAACGCTGTAGTTGCAGTTGCAAATAACCAATACATGACACTTCAATTTTAAATTTAAAGCTATTAATAAGTTATTGACTATGATGGTTTTTTTTTTAGGTGATCAAAATTTGGAACAAATTTTCATAGATATTTGAGCACCAAAAGCTCATCTTTCTTTCCTTTTTCCTGCTTCATATTTTCTTTATGGTCCTCGATATTGTCTTGATCGACATGCTAGTCCCTTGTGAATTCCGTTGCGTATCGATTCATGCATTGACTTCTCATTTTAATTGTATTTATTTGAACTCATACTACTAGGAAAATAGCAACTCCAATAGGTACCATGCATTTGCTCCTTAGAGAACAACAATGAAGTCTAATTATTGAAACTTAGCTCTTTTGGTATGAATGTCTTCATTTAAAATATTTAAATTGACAAAAGTAGAATTAAGAGGAGTTAGTTAGGGTGCGTTTGGTAACATTTCTGTTTAAAAATTGTTCCAGGGAACATAAATAGAAAAAAGTGTTTCTGTTCCGAAGAACAATTTTTGAACAAAAAAAGGGGTTTGGTAAACTTGTTCCGGAATAAAAAATGAACAGAAACAAGTTTGGTAAATTTGTATTTTTTTTATTTCTTTTAATTATTTAATATTTTTATTTTTATTTTCTTTATTTTTTTTTTTTTTTTTTTCTTTTTCTTTTTCTTTTTCTTCTTTTGGCCGGTCGCCGGCCTCGGCCATGGCCGACGAGGGGCGGGCGGCCTCGCCCGGCCACGGCGAGGCTCGCCGGGGGCCGGCGACGCTCGGCCTCGCCGGGGCCGGCGACGCTCCGGCGAGTCGCCGACCCTCGACGGCCATGGCCGAGGCCGGCGACCGGCCAAAGAAAAAAAGAAAAAAAAAGAAGAAAAGAGAAGAAAAAGGAGAGAAGTGTTTCTTATTTTTGTTCCGAGAACGAGCAACAATTTTTTTTTGTTTCTTGTTTTTGTTCAGGATGTGTTTAGGAACAAAAAAACAATTTTGGAACAAAAACGCACCCAAACGCGTTTATGTTCTTTTTTTTTCAGTTCCTGGAACAAAAAAAACAGAAAAGTTGTTCAAAAACACAAAAAAGAAATGAAAACAAACGAGCCATTATTTCCTCTTACACGGCAGCAACATCCATTTCAATGTAAACTTTTGTTCCATTTTCTCTCTTTTATGTAGTTGAATTTCTTGCCAAATAGCAGCCAAATTTATTTCCTCTGTTGATAATTTTGTTCGTTTTGTATTCTCTTTGGTGAATGACAAATTTGTTTAGTATCATTGCATTCATTTTCATTTTGTTTAACTAAATATAAAACCCTCCCAAAAAAGAACCTATTAGAACCTAAAATCGACCTTGAAACCTGTAACAGGGTAGGTTCTAGATTTTAGATTCCGGCGAATGGGTTCTAAGTTTCAAAAAATGATGAACTTGTATCCAATAGTAGGTTTTAAGTTCTAAGTGGAACCTATAAGAAACCTAGAACCACTCACCATTAATTTCAATCGTATTAGTTGAGGTTTGTGCATTTAAACTTTATGCCTTTTGGCCTTACATATTTCTTACCGCATTTCATTCATTATATAGTTAAAGGTATGTGACAATGACCATCAAGGTTTAAGAATCAGGCAAGAATATTTTTCTTCCAACCAACAACAATACACATTAAAAAATTGAGGCAAATGAATTATAAAAATAAGATAAAGACTACACACTCAGTTTAAGATAATGACAACATACTTATTGAATGTTCTTTGTTGATTTTAGGACCACCATGTAGAGTTGTCATACTTGTTTAACACTGTTGACAACACAATTAAATCGAGACCACAACAATTGGTTGTGTTCGTTTCAGATTGTACAGACAAATCGAGTCTCAACTAGGTTGTAGACGAATTATGTCTTCGCAATTTGGAGGAATGAGTATGTGATTACGACAAATGAAGGCATCAACTAAAAGGAGGACTCAATTAAAGAATGCAATTGACGAAAGAACGACTTGGCTTGAGGGAAATGGTAAGATGAGATCAAATCTAGGGGAACTTTGCTTAAGTTTTGGGCAAGATCAAACTAGGGTTCATCTAGAATTGTGCGAAAATTGATATGCTATGTGAAAGCTACAAAGCGTTTATTTATTCTCCAGCCAACACTGACGCTGTTTTGGGACTTGAAGAAGGTTTTTTTATTTTATTATTATTTTATTTTAAGGGAAGCTGCATTGTTTTGTGAGAGGGAAATGACGTCATTTTGTTCTCCACATCCATGTATGTACCGGCTGGTACGATCGATGTTGATTGGATATCCATATCAGACTTTTGTAAGTAAAATTGACTAGATGGATTCAATTGAAAAATATGCAAAATGTTGAAGACTACATTAGTTGAATTAAAAGATTTAAGACTGGAGTAATACAAATGTAATAGGTTTAGGATCTCTCTAGTAATATCCTTATTCTTAAAGCCTACAAGTTTTTGGTATTCACAGTCGAATTCTACGCCATTTGATTGTTGCACTTAATGGATATAATTATGATGCCACTCTATGAAGTTGTATCCATGAAAGATAACAAAGTTGAGGCTGATGGTAGATGAATGTTATGAAAATTGTTTTACTCGTATCATCAACATTTTTGTCAGTTATAATATCAAGTGAATTTACTTATCACTTACATTAACTTGAAACATGTTTAGGTTATCAGGATGAAGCCACTAGAATGAGAACACAAGCTTCACTCCATTACTTAGTGTCTTTTGATTAATTGGAATAAAATGGAATGAAAATAAATGGGAATGAAAATTATTGAATTACTGCAAGGTTTGCTAATTTTTGTATAGAGAAAGTTTAATACGACAAAAATATTTATCTAATTTGCTAATTTGTATGACAATTTGAGACAATACAATTCAAACTATACGAAAATATGTTTCAATATCAATATGTCATTTTTGCAGTTATGTTGAATTTATTCATATTGGCAATTCCTCATATTTATTCATATTTTTTAGTTTATTTTCATAAGAAAAAATGATGGAAGTTTGAAGTTGGTGATTTTTTGTTACCATAGATCATCAAGGTTGAAATTCCTCTACATGAGGTATGCTATAGCTAAGCAACATGGCATGAAATTAATTACTTTTTTCAATATTCTTTTCATATTTTTGTTATAATTTTTTTTTAAAAAAAATTGTTTCCTTTTTTTTTTTTTTTTTGCCTCTCTCTTTGTCCTCTATCGGTTGCCTAGCCTTCGGCGACCGACCAGAGGCTGTGATCGGGAGGGTCGGCCCCGCTCGCCTCGGGTGAGGTCACCGTCATCAAGAACTGGCGAGGAGCGACCTCGCCGGCCTCACGTGAGGGTGGCCTCTCTAGCCTCAAACGAGGTTGCCCCTTGCTAGCCTCTAGCAAGGGTCTGCCTTTGCTAATTGCAACCTCTGGCCAATCGTGAGAGGCTGGGTGACCAATAGAGGAAGAAGAGAGAGGGGGAAAAAAGAAAAGACAAGAATTTAAAAAGTTATCAAAAATATATATATATATATATATATATATATATATATATATATATATATATATATATATATTTTTTTTTTTTGTCCATGTTAGCACCGATCATGCCATGTAGGATAATCAGTGTCCATGTTAGTGAATTCCAATTAAAATTGATTGGATGGACTCGATGGACAAAAAGTAAAAAGGCTTAGGACTTAATTAGCAAAATCGAAAGGTTTAAGACTGAATTAGCAAAATTGTAATCGGTTTAAGACTTTTTGGACAATTTTCTCGCTATAATACAAATAGTGTTAACCAAATATTATTTGCATAAAGGACTTTAGTTATAAAATAAAACAATTGCAAATTCTCAACCACTTAGGCAAAAGACAAATTGCAACAATGACCTTCAGCTCCGGCGACAGTTGTCGGCAATCGTGCCAGCCTAGGTGATGGGTTGCAGAGGTCGCACGACCTCAAGAGAATTGGATTTGGATTAGAGGTGAAGTAGATGAAGGAGAAGTTGTTGCCCTCATCTAAGGTCTCACAATCCCTGGCAAGCCAACGTTGGAGTCGGTAGACTTAGGGGGTGCATGATAACCACCAATTTCTGTTCCAAAAACAATTTTTCTATTCCAGACCAATTTCTGGAACAGAAATCCATTTGATAAACTTATTCCGTTTTTCTATTACGGAATAGATTTCTATTCCAAAAATAGGTTTGGAATAGAAATCAAATTAAAATTTTCTACTTCGATTTCTGGAACGAGAATGAGAAATAAAATTTTTCTCATCGTTCGTCAACCGGTCTTTCATCCGTTCTTTGCCGACCACCGTCCATCGATCGTCGATCGCCCGCCGCCCTCGCCGCCGATCGCCAAATAAATTATTTTTATAAATATCATTTTAAAATGAAATTTATTCGAATAAATAAAATGATATTTATTTTTATTTTTACGAATAAATTTAAAAAATCCTTTAAAATGAATAAATAAAAATAAAATTATTATAAAAATATCATTTATTCATTTTTATTTTTTATTTTTATTATAAATATTATTTTATTTTTAATAAATAAATTTAATCGAAATAAATTTAATTAAATATCATTTTATTAAAAATAAAAATAAATATATTCATTTTATTCATTTAAAAATAAAAATAAAAATATTAAAATAGATTAAAAATAAATAAATTATTTTTATTTATCATTTTATTTTTAGTTATTAAAAATAAATTTATTAAATTTATTAAAAATAATTTATTTATGAAAAATAAAAATAAATTATTTTTATTAAAATAAATTTATTTTTATTGTCTTGAGTATTTTGCCAAATAATTTTTTTTTTTTTTTAATCATTTTAAAATAAATTTATTCGTAAAATAAAATAAAATAGAATAAATAAAATAAATTTATTTTTAAGGATATTTTTATTTTAAAATAAAACGATATTCTTATTTTATTTTTATTTATTTATTTATTTTTGTTAATAAATCATTTTTATTTTTATTTTTATATTAAAGGTCGCCGGTCGTCGCCGCCGCCGTCCGAAAATGAAGAAATTTTGTGTCGTTATCAAACGAATTTCTATTTTTAGAGTATAAATTTTGCGTCGTTATCAAACGGTTATTTTTGCTAAACTCTTCTAGAAATAGAAATAGAAAAATCTGTCATTCAGAAATTATTTCTGGAACATAAATTTTGTCATGCATCCCCTAAGGTGACAGGTTGTCAAGGTTGCACAACCTTCATGGCTTGACCCCAAGTGACAGGCCACTAAAGTCGCATAATCCCAGGTGAGGCGATGATGAGGTGGTGCATCTTAATGTAGGTGAAATAGCATGAAGCAGCGGCTATCGTCCTCACCGAAGGTTGTGTGAACCCAGATCTCATGCAACCTCAAGTGACCCACGTGAGGCAAAGGTCAAGAGTCGCATGACCTCGGCAATTGTTGGCCTCCATTGGTGACTTGAAAATCTAGAGTGAGTGATTTAGAGAGATGATGAACAATGCAAAATTAAGGGAAGAGAGAGGGACGAGAAAAATTATTAAAGGTAAAATTGAAATAAAAGTTCATTACGTCTGGTATCCAGCATTTGATAATAAGAAATGCCAAAATTGATATGGACTTGCCTTGAGAGAAAAACCCTTTAGAAATACATTGCATTTGCCAAATCAGCTTCCAAATTGCTTCATTAAATTTTCTCTAAGGCCTTTATGGGGTTCAAAGTCCTTCGGAAAAGTGTTGCCAAGCCAACCCTACATTTCCCTCTATTTTTTTATTTGAGAAAATTACCTTCACATGATCCAATGTAACCCACATACTAATTTAATTTAATTACATAGCCAAAGACTAAAGATGTCACAAGAAAGTTGAAATAACCCATGTTCATAGTAACTTGGAATGTAACCTCGTGCCATTCAAATTCAATACTATCTCAAATGTTTTCCTTTGTAAAAAATTGTTGTTGCACTATTCATGCTAAAAGAAAAAAAAAAGCCACGCGCTAAAATTTTTATTCTATAGCTCGTTACCAACATCAAGAAAATGTTCTATCACCGAATTGGGTAGTCCACCCTTCTCAAACTGCATGAGATTTGCTTTGTCTTGAAACTCCCGCTCTTACGTTTAGGCATTTTCAGAATGGAACAGAAGTTTCCTTGAAAAAGCTGGTAAGAAGAAAAAACCTACGGAACAAGAAAAAGCATAAATCGTTGACTTCATGCACTCAAGTCCACCGTTGACCCCACCAATAAATCAAACTAATATATAATAAGACCAGCCATTCGGTGCAATCTTTCCTACCATCCGGCGGACCGGGTTCCTAGGCTTTTTGCCTTTGGCCTTAGATTTTCTTACTTTTTTATAACATTTTATTTAATTTATAATATTGACAGTTTGATGAATTCCTCTTATTTCAGGACACAATGTTGAATTAATGGACCCATAAGTTTCATTCTCGAAGCTCATCTTTTGTCAATTTCTTCTTAATGGCCCAAAGCAAGCTATCTTCTGTAAAAATAATATAAATCTATCGTAATTTCTTGGTTTACTTTGAAAATGTGATTGGTGATGTGAAACGAAAAGTCTAACTTCTGTTTTGCCTTTATCATCATTTCCTCCCCTTTTCCAACACTTGTATTAGATTGCGAGACCTACGGTTATTGGTGGGTATTGTCATTTACTAATTTTGGAAAACATTCATACTAATTTAACTTTACTAAGAAAAATTGAGGGACTTGATAGAAAAAAATTGAAATTTGGGGATTATATTACACATTTCTAGTTAATGATTAGATTGGACATTTCGCAATAGCTTAGGGACTTGTGTTGACTCTCCATTATTTGATTAGACAAAATAATTACTTTGGACATTTATGAATAAGTTTAAGGATCACATTAGATGAATTAAAAAAGTCCAATGACAACATTATATATTGGGCCAAACTTAACAATCAATTGGTGTAATTTTCCTTTTACTTTGTTTTTCTAACACTTGTTTGATAAATAGATAATTACTAAAAATAGTTCTAAACCTAAACCTATTGTACGACCACTAATTCAGTATTAAACTTTAAAATTTTGCCAATTTAATCCTAAATATTTTGATAATTTACATGGTGGTCCAGTCAACGACGGTTGTCCTACGTAATAGATAATTACTAAAAATAGTCATAAACCTATTGTACTATTAGACTTTTAAATTTTATCAATTTAGTCCTAAACATTTTTTAACCTTTTCTTATTTTCTCTTTTTTTTTTCCTTTTCATTTTTCTTTATTCTTTTTCTTCTTCCTTTGGGCACATGGCTAAATTGAAAATTAAAGAGTTTAAAACTGAATTGGCTACGCCGTACATTAGGTTTAAAACTTTTTTGGTAATTTTCCCTACTCGACAACTAGCGATATTTCCTTTTTTGCATGATGAAAACCTTATCTAAATTCGACTCCAATAAGTAAATGACCAGGACAATTGTATCTATCTAGCAAGTCATTAAACCCTCTTCATATTTTCATCCCAATACATATTGAAATCAAAATGCTCGCGGACCGTCACGTCATTCCATCACTGAAAAAACACAATGCAAAAAATTAATAAGCTACCAAAAATTGGTTTAGAATGGGCAAGCGCTATCCTCATTACTATTTATGAAAACCATGGATCCACCAATATTCGGCAGGAGCGCGCGTTTCCCTGTTTAGCAGTAGGTACCATCCTCACCAAGGGTTGTGCGAACCTAGGTCTCATGCGACTTCAAGCGACCCACGTGAGGCATAGGTCAAGGGTCGCATGACCTCAGCGATTGTTGGCATCCGTTGGTGACTTGACAATCTAGAGCGAGTGATTTAGAGAGATGATGAACAATGCAAAATTAAGGGATGAGAGAGGGATGAGAAAAATAATCAAGGGTAAAATTGAAATAAAAATTCATTACTTATGGTATCCAGCATTTGATAATAAAAAATGCCAAAATTGATATGGACTTGCCTTGAGAGAAAGACCCTTTAAAAATACATTGCATTTGCCAAATCAGCTTCCAAATTGCTTCACTAACATTGTCTCTGAGACCTTTATGGGGTTCAAAGTCCTTAGGAAAAGTGTTGCCAAATTAACCCTACATTTCCTTCCATTTTTTATTTGAGAAAGTTACCTTCACATGTTCCAATGTAACCCACACACTAATTTAATTTAAATACATAGCCAAAGACTAAAGATGTCGCAAGAAAGTAGAAATAACCCATGTTCATAGTAACTTGGAGCGTAGCCTCGTGCCATTCAAATTCAATACCATCTCAAATGTTTTCCTTTGTAAAAAATTGTTGTCTGCACTATTCATGCTAAAAAAAAAAAAAACCCACGCGCTAAATTTATTTTTCTATAGCTCGTTACCAACATCACGGAAATGTTCTATCACCGAATTGGGCAGTCCACCCTCCTCCAACTGCATGAGATTTGCTTTATCTTGAAACTCCCGCTCTCATGTTTAGGCATTTTCAGAATGGAGCAGAAGTTTCCTTGAAAAGGCTGGTCAGAAGAAAAAACCTACGGAACAAGAAAAAGCATGCATAATTCGTTGACTTCATGCCCTAAAGTCCACCGTTCACCCCACCAAATAAACCAAAATAATATATAATAAGATCAGCCACTCGGCTCAATCATTCCTACCATCCGGCGGACCGGGTCCTAGGTTTTTTGCCTTCGGCCTCCGATTTTCTTACTTTTTCATATAACTTTATTTTATTTATGATATTGACCATTTGATGATTTTTATTTTATTTTATTTTAGGACACAATGTTGAATTAATGGACCCATAAGTTTCATTCTCGAAGCTCATCTTTTGTTAATTTCTTCTTAATGGCCCAAAGCAAGCTGTCTTCTGTTAAAATAATATAAAATCTATCACTAATTTCTTGGTTTATTTTGAAAATGTGAGTAGTGACGTGAGAGGAAAAGTCTGACTTCTGTTTGGCCTTTATCATAATTTCCTTCCCTTTTCCAACACTTGTGTTAGTTTGCGAGACCCCATGGTTGTTGGTGGGTATTGTCATTTACTAATTTTGCAAAGCATTCGTACTAATTTAACTGAGGGACTTGATTAAAAAACTTGAAATTTGGGGATTATATTACACATTTCTAGTTAATGGATTAGATTGGACATTTCGCAATAGCTTAGGGGGCTTGTGTTGACTCTCCATTATTTGATTAGACAAAATAATTACTTTGGACATTTATGAATAAGTTTAAGGATCATATTAGATGAATTAAAAAAGTCTAAAGACGACATTGAGCCAAACTTAAAAAACAGTTAGTATAATTTTCCTTTTACTTCCTTTTTCTAACACTTGTTTGATAAATAGATACTTACTAAAAATAGCTCTAAACCTAAACCTATCATATGACCGCCAATTCAATGTTAAATCTTAAAATTTTGCCAATTTAGTTCTAAATATTTTGATAATTTACATGGTGGTCCAGTCAACGACGGTTGTCCTACGTAATAGATAATTACTAAAAATAGTCATAAACCTATTGTACGACCGTCAATTCAATATTAGACTTTTTAATTTTGTTAAATTAATTCTAAACATTTTGACAATTTACACGATGGTCCAGTTAGCGACAACTATCCTACACGGCATGACTATTGCTGACATGGACAGATTTATCAATTTTTTGAACCTTTTCTTATTTTCTGTCTTTTTTTCCTTTTCCTTTTTCTTTATTATTATTATTTTTTTCTTCCTTTGGGTGAATGGCTAAATTGAAAATTAAAGAGTTTAAAATTCAATTGGCCACGCTGTACATTAGGTTTAAAACTTTTTTGGTAATTTTCCCTACTCGACAACTAGCGATATTTCCTTTGTTGTCATGACGAAAACCTTATCAAAATTCGACTCCAATGAGTAAATGACCAGGACGATTGTATCTATCTAGCAAGTCATTGAACCCTCTTCGTATTTTCATCCCAATACATACCGAAATCAAAATGCTCACGGACCGTCACGTCGTTCCACCACCGAAAAAACACGATGCAAAAAATTAATAAGCTGCCAAAATTTGGTTTAAAATGGGCAAGCGCCATCCCCTTACTATTTATGAAAACCATGGATCCGCCAATAGCCGGCAGGACCGCGCGTTTCCCCGTTTAGCAAATTTTTTGAATCCCTTTTTTTCCAGTACATCTAGGAAGGAAAGAGGGCAAGCCATAGAGAAAAAAAGGGGCCTACAAAAAGCTCACCCTCTTTTGCAAAATCTGCAATGCATTTTGCAATTTGATAGGGCAAGGAGGTGGTGGTGGTGGTGAGATTTTCAGAGAGAGAGAGAGAGAGAGAGGAGAGACGGGTCAATCCGTGAACCGGACCGGCAGGAACGAACCCACCGGCCGAGGAGAAGGGGGCCGAGCCGCTGGCCGGAGCGGAGCCGAGCCGAGCGGGAGAGCGCGCGCCAAGAGGGGGGGAAGCGGTCCGGTTCCGGGGGAGGCGTCGCCCCTTCCCCCATCGATCTCTCTCTCTCTCTCTATCTGCCATATTCTCGTGGCCTGCGTCTTCCTTCTCTCTCCTCTTCCTCCCTTCTCTTTCTCTCTCTTCGAGACCGAATTGGATAACGCGGATTTTTCTCCGCCCTGCTCCATTCCGCCCCTTCTCGTTCTCTCTCCCCTCTGCGGTTTTCCATTCATTCATTCGATTCTTTCCTTCCTTCGAGTTTTTTTTTTTTTTTTTTTTTTTTTTTGGGTGGTGGGGGCGAGCCGATTCTCGCGGCCTCCTGCTGGGTTTCCTCCGCCGCCGCCGATTGCCTTGCGAAAGACGAGGGCTTTTCCGCCGCCGCCGCCAGCGCTTCCCGAGGGAGAAAAGCGGTCCCGGTCGCCGCCGATTTCCTAGGGTTTCGGCCCCCCGGAGGAATCGATTCTCCGCGCGGAGAGGTACGCCGGGGTGGGTGGGTGGGGGCAGCTACGGTTTTGTTTCCGAATTTAGGTTTGCTCTGCTTTGCTGATTAATGAGGGGGGAGCCTCGATATCCGTCGGTCGTTCGTGCGTGTTTGTGGTTTTTCGTTTTTTCTGTTTTATTTTTTGATTGATTTGTTCGTGAAGTTTTGAGTCCGCACGGGTTCTGTACGTTTTGGGATTGGGGGAATTGTTAAAACTTTGCCTTTTATGCGCGCGAATTGGACTTTTTGGTGGTATTTCCGCGTCTATGTGTAATTATGGATCGTATGGGGGATGTGATGCGTCAATTTTTACGTTGCTTTGATGGGAGTCTCTCGGGACAAATTCGGCAAGCGGTGAATTGGGGTGGACTTTCGTGTTTTGCTGTTTGAGGGGGTGTGCAGCGGAGGACTTAATTGGGGCTTTCCTGACTGATGTCAAACTTTGTTTTTTTTTGTTGGCCTCTTCGCAATATGGTAGGAATAAGTTTTGGTTAGAGCATGCAAAGGGGTGGTTAGGTTGACCATTCTGGTTTATTTAATGAAGTGTCCATGGTGAAGGGTTCGGTTTTATGCTGTTTTCTTAGATGGAGTTTGGCTAGTTTGTTTCCCCCAATTATCTAGTCACCACTCTTATTTTGGTTAATTCTTAGAATGTGACTTATTTCGGAGGTTCATGATACCCATCTACACTCTGCATGGGTTATACAGTTTATACTGTCATTTATGGTCTTAAGGCATATTCTAGAGTGTTGCATTTACTCCAATTTCCAGTTTAGGAATTTGTGAATGGATGAGAAATTAATATTAGAGTATTGGTTGCTTTATTGCCTTTCCTTTTTTTTTGGTTAATCGGTTGGGAGAGGCATCATATTCCTCTCTTAAAAATTTGAATGATAGAAGAAATATAGAGATCTCCTGGTACATGTACTCTTTATATCAACTTCATATTGGAAACTTCATTTAACCAAGTGCACTTTTAGTTCCTATGCTGTGTGAGATCACGTTCTGGAACTTGAATGCTGGGGCTGTGAAATTGGGCATCTAAATTGTTTAATTTCATTGATCTGCATTGCCATTTTCATGCCTTTCGAGGGATTGATTGGTAGTTTTGTGGGTCATTGGAAATAACCTATAACAGCCTCAGTTCTTTGTCTGCTGTTTCTTTGTCCGATTGTCTTAGGATCTGCATTTGTTTTTGTGCCTAGCATAATGTTTAAATTTGTGGGAGCGGTAGTGTTTTCTTCTGTATTGGCATCTTTTGGAGGATACGCGATCTTCGTTATCCTTCTTTTGGCGCTGGAGGAAGGGAAATATTCAAATGTAGCTTTTGTGATAGTGTCTGTATTGGTGTTGATAGCCAAAGTACATTGGGTGTTGGCTCGTTGGGTATGTCATTTTCAATTTTGTCATGTATGTCTGAGAATTATGGTTTAAGCATGAAGTTTATGCAGTGAACGCACGTGGACTTTTTTTTTTTCTTTTCTTGTTACACTTGAAACTTTCGCTATATACAAATTTTGACACGCATTCACATGTATTTTCCATGACCAATTGAAATTTGCTTCCACTGAAGCATAAGTAAACGCGCCCTAATTTGACAGATTGAATATCGTTTCTAAGCTTTGCAGTCAATCTTTATCCTTAAACATCTCTTCACGTTTTTTTTTTTTTTTTTTTTTAATGAATCTTTTGTGCATAAAGCATGTTTTTCTACTTAGGTTACACTGTAGACATCTATAAATTGCTACAACTACTGAAATGATGATTATATAGTTGTCTTCGCAATAACATCATACACTATTGTTAACTGCTGTCTGGCAATTTTAATCTATTTGCACATGGATTTCAGATTACGTGTGGATGGAAGATACTCCTTCAATGTTTCAAGAGAGCTTTTTCCTCTAGCTAGCGTGATGTGTTTCGTGGTCTTGTTTTGACATTATCTATTGTGATGGCTGCTGATCAAAGAAGAAAGTTGTCAAATGGTGCTGCTAATGTTGATAGCACTTTGCGTGGACAATCTAGGGCAAAAAGGAAACGTGTGGAATCAGTAGAAGATGGCTTAAACACAAAGTCTCATATATCTCTTCAGTGGGATGTGAACCAAGCGAGGGTTATCGCTAAGAAGGAGCAAATTGGCGTCAGTTGGAGAGATTTGAAAACGTTTGTTGATACTCCGCCGCATGGTCACAATAACTTGGCTGATGCCTTTGATATCCCGAGAGAAATATTTGACTTGCAGAGTTTGAAGGATGTGCTCTCCCATGAGGTATTTTCATATAATATGGTTATGTGAATTGCCTGTGCTTTTGCATGTTCAGATGCTCTGGAAACTAACCAAGGTATTTCAATTGGAACATGCAGGCTTGGAAAAGTTGTCTATCAGAAAGTGAGAGAAAATTTCTGAAGCAGTTTCTTCCCAGAGAAGCAGAGGCAAAGGAAGTTGTTAAATCATTGTTCTCAGGAGATAACTTCCATTTCGGAAATCCTTTAAACAAGTGGTTAGTCTTGATTTGAAATATTTCAGTTGAAGATAATTTTCTTTGCAAGTATCATTCTGCATTGATACGCTTTGTGCTTGTGGCATGGTCCGGTGTCCAACATAGAGAGTTACTCTCTTTCATGTTGGCATGGTGCAATTTCTGACATAAGCAGTTTTTCCTCTTCCTTTCATCAAGAAAAGCATACCCATCCATAGTTGTGATTGCTCTTTCCATTGTTTTATTGCCCAATCAGGTATTCTTGATATGTAATAATTTGTTTTAGGTGACCGTGGCACTTACAGGTTGTCCTCTTTTCTACGCCAAACCTTGTGTCTTTTGTTGTACGTTGTGAATTTCTTTTGTGCAATTGAACTTGACAATTCACAGAAAATCATCATGTTTATGAACCTCCTATATGAGAAGCTCTGTCATGCTTTTTGGGATTTGGAAATTCTCCTAGTCATTTGATATTCTTTCTCAACAGCTGGCGCAATTATCTCTTTACTTTTTCGAAAATCCACATATTTGGAGGGAGTCCTTGTTCTTTGTGCATGTGCCGAAGGTTTTCTGTTGGATTGACAAAATTGAGACCTTACTAGGTCATCTCTGAGCAGATCGTATTCTATGAGCCATGTTCATCAACAGAAGAGGAATAGTATTAGGCAAAGTAGAAGAACTGTTGAATTTGCTTGTAGGACTGGAAGGGATGAACAGTTGAAAGCTTGGTGAAAATTTATTGATATATATTTGAATATGGATTGAAAACATTCTGATTTTCTGTGAGATTGTAGTTTATACTTGCTGCATGTCAGAAGAAAATTGCTTTCTTAGATTGGGATTTTTTTCTTAGACTTGAAAGGAGTTAACCGTTGGGCTCAGCTTAAATGTCTGTATTTTGATAGGGCGTGTTGACTTTTAAATGTCTGTATTTTGGCAGGGCTTGTTGAAACTTTTAACTTTGTGAAAGAGTGCTATTTGCATGTTGTTATTTAATTTTAACTCTCTATTTTGTTTATGAATTGATCTTTTTCTCATTGTATTGAACACCACTATAATCATCCAATTGTACCTTCCATTCCTTCCTGACATTTGGTTATGAAGTAACGGTTGTTTATTTCTGCCTTTGGTCATTAAAATTTTTCAGTTATTTGGGCAGCCTTACCTGCATCTGTGCTTTTGAGTGTCAAGTCTCATCACCCCCTGCCTGTCATAATTAACAAAAAGGAAATTTAAAATAATCTGGTAGTTTGACCTTTTCCTTCCTCAAAATGGAAAGTTGGGGATTCTCTGATTCTGAGCTCCTAATGAAACTTGTGACTGCAGGGGTGCTTCACTTCAATCAGGTAATTTGCATCCTGATGCGGTTGTTAGACGTGAACAGCAATTAAAGGAAGAAAAGAAGGAATACTACTCGGACTTAAAGAAATATCACAATGAGTATGTAAAACATGTTCAGCCCCCTTTTTTCTTCAGTATTTTGCTTGTTAGACTGCAGTTGCATTGACATCTCAATTGTTTTTCCCCCTTGCAGTATTATAGGATGCTTGCTGAAGCTGAAGGAGAGTTGGGAAAGCGGCAAGGACCCAGAAAAAGAATTTGTCCAGAAGATCCGGAGGCTCGTCCCTTTCTTATATATTCTATATGCATATTGACGATGACAACATCTAATTGAGAATTTACCTTTCACTTTCAGCAGGTCCAGAAAGAATGCAGGAAAAAAGTTATCTTCACCTGCAAACGGATCCATATTTCGTGAACTTGAAGAGAGTCTCTCTGCTTCATCTGAATATTCCTCATGGGATGGAGATGAGAGGTCAAATAACAGTGATAAGCACCTATCCACTGTTCTGAAGGGTGTAGTTTCAAAGAAGAGGTAACTGATCCATGCAAAGAGTTCTTTGATGTTTGCCTTTAAGCCTTCCTGAAGGAGATAGGTTGATAGGGGAATCTCCTGTTTCTTTGAAGTTAGTGTGGTGTCTATTCTGAAATTTCTGAAGTGTGGTCTCTATATTCTCTGGGTTCTTTTGTTTGGTTTAATGTACAATTGTTTAGTTTGTTGTGCTTCTCTCATTCTGCTTTCTCTTTTTTCCCTTTTTATTCTGTTGCAAATTGTTTTTGGTTTCTTTCCACTGTTCCAAAAATTACTACAGGTCAATGTTCGATAGGAAGTGCTATTGAAACCCTATTTGTTGGAGACATTATACTTTGGCAGCTCCAGAAAAGCTATTTGATTAAATAACATGTGTAGCCATCATAAATGTGGAATGATGTAATATTTTCATTGCTTGTGATTACTAAAATACATTTTATGAGGGGTCATGTCCAGTTATGCATGCGTTTACAATTTATGAATCTTGCAAAACCTTTGGTTGCAGGATTGGCGAGAAAGGCAAGGGCAAAACCAGCACTTCATTTGCTGTCTTAGATAATGTGCTTAAGGCGCACAAGAAGCCAAAGAAAGACAAAAAGCTAAGCAAAAGTAGCATAATCTACAATGATGGAGCCAAATACATGTCCTACATCAAGGTCAGTATTTTCTTACCTTAGGGAGGTTGACTAAAAGGCCACAGCTTGGAAATTGAGTGAATCAGTTTAGTTGGGGCACATGTATCTCCATCTCTGAGAATTTTTTTACCTGTTGGTTGATCAGTAAAGCATGTGAATTTTAAAAGCATTTCCATGTCCCTTGTTCCGGCAAGAATCAGGCACCATATACTGGTGCTGCCAAGCTCAGGTTTCACTGAGCCAGAAGCATATAATATTCTTTCTTCTATCATTCAAACTATCTGGCTATGAGCACGGATTCAGTTATCTGGTTCAGCTCCAATCTTCCTTTATTGTTAGGGGACCTTGAACATATTTGGAACATTATCATGTCGTAAAGCTTGGGAACAATGCTTCTTAAACTTAAATATTAATTAAGCTTCTCTTAGTATGATTGTTGGAATATTGTGGAAAATTGCTACAAGCTTTGTCATAGTTTGTCCTTTTGTGCTTTCTTGTTCAAGCGACTAGGTGACATGATGAGAATCTGTTATATTTTTGACCTTCAAAATCTCCTTTTCCATTGTCTGTTCTTGCATATCAGTTGTGCTACGAACCATAATATTTACTAAAATTGGTTGTTGATGTTGGTACTGGAGTTGGCTTGTACATTATTCCTGTTTTTTGGCCACCTGCACTCTTCTAACAATATGAAATCCTCTCTTGTCTATGTTTATCTACTTGATTAAGGAGCATCTGTGTCAAGTTCGGCCATCGTCCCATGACGAAAAAGAGTCTTCACCTTTTTTGATCCTTTGGACATGAAGTAGTCATATGATCAATCATTTTTTCAACTCTATTAGTATATATAAGCGTGAAGGCATTCTAGACAAGTAACAGGTACAATCTATTCCTTGTCATATGATCATTTTGTTTAAAATGTTCAGATCAGTAAGAAGCAGCATGAACTTGCCAAGAGCATGGAGCAATCTGGTACCACCATGCACTCCAAGTCACTCAGACCTCTTTTAGGCAATCTTGATGATTTCAATGTACAACCGTATGAAGTATTTGTAGAAGAGGAACGGAACAAGTTGCATGAATACTGGTGAGTTACTTACATTATAGCTTCAGTTTTTATTTTCCTGGTATATGTATATTGAGCATCTGTTTTTGCCTAGGGTGCGATTGGCAAAAGAAGATATCCCTTCTACATATGCAAGGTGGAGGAACATGCAAGAGGAGAAACATCATATGGTTAGGGCATTGGAGCAAGAACTCAACGAAAAAGTAGAATCTTTCACAGAGGTTCTTACTGTCCTCCTCTTTTACCTGCATTTTTTGGCTACCATATGCATGAACATTTACATAGAGCCTTTACAAAAAAAAAACATTTAAAAAGAGCTATGATTTTTTCTGAAATTCACCCCAACATGAACTTCTACAAGTCTGCTGCGTTAAGAATCTTCATATGATTTAGTCCTGCAGCTTTTCTCTAGGCATTGCTGATGTGTTTTCTTCTGACAGGGTGGTGAGGATGAGGAAGAAACTTCTGAAAGTGTATCTGTGGATGAAAGTGTTGATGGGGACCAGAACACACTCAACATGGAAAATGAGAAAGAGTCTCTTTCAGGTTCCTCGGAGGATCAAAACGATGACACAAAAGCAGAATTTGCTTTTGATGGGGAGAATGATGAAGAGCCGGAACCTGACTTTTCCCCCGATAGTAGAAACGATCAAGCCACTGGCCTCGCTTCAATTATGCAGGATGACCAAGAGCCTATTCCTGGATCTGTGCATGATCTAAAAGATGTTGATTCAGTAGACAATATTTCTGCTGTGCATGGAGAGAGAAGTCCTGTTCCTGCATCGTCCCACAACCCACCTATGAAGGAGATATCCCCGCTTAGTGGCTGCCATGATTTTAACCATGTGAATCTCGAGTCTGTAGATAACAGAGCAACCTCAAGAACAGATAATGGTCCTCACAATGTATCAGCATTCTCGAGAACCCCTCTTCCTGTGTCTTGCCACAACCCATCGATGAAGGAGATATCCCCACTTAGTGGCTGCCATGATTTTAGCCATCTGAATCTCGAGTCTGTAGATAATAGAGCAACCTCAAAATCAGATAATGGTCCTCACAGTGTATCAGCATTCACGGGAACCTTGAGCCACACTAATAGAATGGCTGGTCAGGGACTTCCTCTCTCTTCTGGTGGTGGTAACATCTGGCAACCGGTAAGCATGCTCCATCCTTTCTATGAGTCTAATACAGGCCCTCAGGGCACTTCTTCCAGTGAGTTGAAACTCACCCATCCGCCGGTTAATGATGAGCAACGAGGGCACTGGATGGATCTTGAATGCAACTTGCATCAACAATCAAATGAGGGTTCTCTGAAATCCTATCCAAACCCAGACCAAAATGAGCTTCTCCAATCTATTCTTAAGGGCCAGGACATGATGTCTTACAGTCAAGAGCAGAAACCTACAGAGTTACACTTTGCTCCATCAAACAGTGTTTTGATGGAAGATTCTCGGTTCCCCAGTCACTTCCATCAGCAGCCAAGTCTATCTATGCCCCTGGAGCAAGTACATAAGACTGGAAACGAGGTTGTTTACATGCAGCAAAATATGTCCAACAATATTTTCCCCGATGGAGGTAGATATTTATTCCAGAGGCCAGAGCAAGTGCTTCCTGTCAACACGCAAGATTGGGCTGTGAATCCTGTTCGTGTGCCTGACACTCTACAACCTTCTCTAATTGGTGGAGATTTATCCAACCAAAACTGGTTTTCTGGTGAACGTCATGTTCGTGGAGGCTGGACTAGTTCAGGCACAGTATGTGCCCTGAGTCAGAGTATAGGAAGTGCAAGCAATCTCGATCAGGGTTTGTACAGTGTCTTGTCACATTGCAATCAACTACGTCCATCAAGCACTTCATATGATGCCATTGGCTCTGCAGAGCAGTTTATTCCTCCAAGGAATTATGGTCTGGTGGGCGGGCCTATGCCCAGCATGAGTAATGTTTTACCTCCAGCTGCCCATTCTCTCGATTACATGAATAGGCGGGACCCAACAACTTCCCTCATGCCTAATGACACTGGATGGATAAACTTACCACATCAGAACTCAAGCTTAAACGACCCAATGGGAAAACCGTTCTTGGGTTCATGGAATCAATAGCAGCAGAGACTTGTCCATTTATCTTTCTCACAAAATGTCAGAAGGCGACCCCAAGAAGCCATTAGAAGTAGATGCCTGTAGCAGGAGTTTTGACTTGATAGTTTATAGGAGCAACAAGTTGCGAGGTTTTCGAGATCCGCATGTGTTGGATAAAACCGTCCAGGATAGGTTTCTGTACATACCCATACAAGAGCCAACCCAGCACAGTGTATATAACTAGCCGTTAGATCTTAGATGAGCATTTGAGAAAAAATTTTATGGTAGGACAATTTTTCCGGGCATCTCGAACATGGGAAAAGGATGATTGAGCCTTATTTTTGTGATTCTGCTCTCCTTCTCCATCTTCTCATCTCCACAAGAGTTTGTCTCTGTAATTTTGGCATCCATTGACTCCTGGAATAATGAATTGCTGATATACAGCCCGATAATTGCTCATCTCATATTCCATAATTGCTTGTTCTACCCATCTATGATACTGCTCCAGATTGAGCTGCAAATTGATCCACCACCTTGGGTCTTCTTTCGGGATGTGTAACCGACCAAGTGCGCGTACAGACATGGGAATGTTTTGAATGGCCGAGGAACCTGATTCTTTCTGGTTAGTTTCCTTGGCCTAGTCGTGATGTAGGTAGGCAGTGAGTTGATTGAACCCGTGTCGTTTCATGTTTGTTTCCTTGAATCGATGATTTGCTCGGTCTGCTCCCAAGGGCCCCGACGGAGGAGGTAACTCTTTCTCTTATCATTTGATCAGTCAGATAAGTCTACGGCTTTTGTATCTCTCTCCTCTTTTGCTGCGGGTATTTCTCGTTTGGTTATGATTGTCTTTGTGCCATTTCTCAAGTACTCACGAATTAAGATCACGCGACGAGCGAGAACCCATGTCTAAAAGTCTCTTTTCTAGAGAGAACTGGTTATAATGGCCGGAGAAAATGTGGGTCCTGTACGCATGCGTTGGAAATCGAATGACTTCGAATATTTTCGCCTTCGCACATTCGTTTTTCTCGCCATTAAGATGATATTCTTTTTCCTCCGGAAGAAGCTTTGGCCGAATGATTTGCTTTGGTCGATGTTTCGGCCTTGGATTTGGCAAATTCAGATTCCTTTCGTGACGTTTGAAGTGTTTTTGGCTTTCAAGATAACCTTCGTGGCGTTGAAGTTCAAAGCGAGCTTGCGTGACCGAGGCTGGGACTTCGACCGGGGGTGGTTTGAAGGTCTTTCTGCCCGGTGAGAGGCCCAGCCGAGCCGCGCTGTCGAGTGACTCTCCGAGGGAGAGAGAGTGAAAAATTACGCTGTCCTATTTTCACTTATTGAAAAAATACTAAAAAATTACGTAGAATTAGAAAGATAATGATAAAAAAAGGCACCTTTCCATTTGAAATTAACGGACTTGACGCGATGAATGAAATATAAGAATGAAATATAAGAACGTGACAAGTTTCAGAATTCAATGCACGAGTCGAAAGTTTTAGGACAAGAGTTGACAAAGCTAGTAATTTTGAAGACTTACCTCCTAATTTTCTCACTACTCTTGTTGTTAGAGGCTATATATATATTTTTTTGGTAAGGATTTAATTTAATTTAATTTTTTTTTGGTTTCTTATGCTTCATTTATTTTATAAAAAAATGAGTGATTTGAAAAATTGATCGTTCGTATTGCTTAAAATAATTAGTAAATTGAAAACGTTTTTATTATCTAACTAATATTTTCATGGACTATGAAAATAATTTGCAGTCAATTTATTTTTTCACGTAAGCGACAAGAGTGATTAATTTCTTAAAAAAAAAATTAGAATTATTTATTTTCCATGAAATAAATGCTCCAAAAAGAAAGATTAGTTGGACTGGACCTCCACACTAGGATGTCGAAATACCAAATAAATAAATAAATAAATAAATAAATAGGGTCTTAAACAAAATTGGAACGACCGGACCGGTCGGGTCCGGTCCAACGATTGGACCGGACATCACCTCGCACTCGAAACAGTCGAGCTCAAATGGCGCTCCCGCCGAATGCCGCGGGTTGCAGAGAGAGAGAGAGAAGCATGCAGCGACGAACGGGGAAGACCCCTCGTCTCCACTATGAATGGGGAAGGCCACCTCTCTCTCTCTCTCGCTCTATCTTCTTTCTCTCTCTAGGATCTCATCTCCTCGCCGAAAGAGCTCCGATTTGATTCCCGCCGCCGACGAAGCGCCGACGAAGGAATGGGGAAGAAGAAGAAGCGTGAGCTCATGCGCTTGGAGCGCGAGTCCGTCATCCCCATCCTCAAGCACCGCCTCGTCGCCGCCCTGTCCAACCTCATCGGTTAGTTCCCGTCTCGATCGCGTCGGTCTCCTCCGGCGACTCGCATTCCGCGAAGTTCGCGTCTTCCGGTCGTTGTCTTCCGGTTCGAGTTCGATTTGCAAGGTTGTATTTTGCACGCTAGGGGAGTGGCTAAAATTGTCCAAAATGCTCCCGTCGTCCTTGATTTGCCGGAATTGTACTGCACAGCGTTGCGGAAACGTCTCTGATCGCGGCTTTTTACTGAAAGGGTGAAGCTTTTTTTTTTTTCCCTCGAGTTTTGCAGAGCGGAAAGCCGATCGGCCTGAGTTTGTAAGGCTCTGCGGTCGTGTGGAGTACGCCATTCGTGCTTGGTACAATCTTCAATTCGAGGAGATGATGGTATTTTTTTCACCACCTTTTCCTTTTTCCTTTCATGACCTGTCCATTTAGGCGACATGTTTGTTGCCTTGGAATTTTGATCCAACTCCCGTGGATCGTTTTTTGCAGTATTTGCACTCCTTTTTTGATCCGGTTCACGGGGCTAGGAAATTGGAGCAGCAGAATCTGACTCCGGAAGATATAGATTCATCGGAAGAGAAATTTTTGACCGACTTGCTGCAGGTATATCGACTACTGTGCTAACCAATTGCAAATGAGAAGAGATAACATGAAGCGGAAAATGAAATCTCATTAGTTGAAATATCTAAAAAATGACTAAGAATTATGAACAAACTGTATGATGAGTCTTTATGATGCATCCTTGGAGCAGTCGAAATCGGTAACATTTCCCTATTTTAATGGGATGATACTTAAAGGAACAATCTGATCTATTGTTTCCTGAGCTTTTGACATAGTATCCTAGAATGTGGATTAGTGAACATCTTATGACAATCAGAAATTTCAGATATGTTGTTTTCAGCTCATCCCGTCTCTCCAACTTGTCAACAAGTGGAATTGTGTGTGATGTGATCATCAAAATAGTTTTATGCATAGCTATGATTAATTTGCCAGTCGCAATGCTTCTGTGTGTCCAATTCCAGCTAGTCTCTTTTCTAACAGAGTTTTAGAGAGCTTTCATAGATAGTTCATGCCTGATTTAGCTTGAATTATTCCTTTCTGATTGCTAGACAATTTGTCCTCTTGTGACCAAATATATGTATTTCTGAGGGATCTAAGTTCCGTTTAGTTAGGATGCCTCCAATTTCCCATCAAGTCACTGCTTTTCATGATATGCTTATGCCTTTTGCAATGTGATCATATGTACCATAGAATGCATAGTAATCTGATTTTTTTTGTTTGACTTTATCAACTTCCATGTGACAAGACCAAGTACTAAACTATATTTCACACTTATTTCTTCAATTTTGCTTTTCCTATTTTTTTGCTCTCCTTCTTCTGGGTTTTGGTTGGGGAGAGCTTGTCCCTTCTTCAGGGGCTTAAATAGAGTTGCTTTGAGTCGGAAGGCACCTCATTTGTGTTGTAATAGCTTATCTACGCAGGTCATGGAAAAGAGCAACTTCAAGATACTTACTGATTATGAGATTAATGTTGCTCTGTCTGCACAATATCGCCTCAATCTGCCAATCAAAGTTGATGAATTGAAGGTCTGTATTTATCTGGAAGAACTCTGTGGGAAAATGGCACTGAAGAAAACATGCTTATGACCAAAAGCACCCAAAACAGAGAAGCATGACATTTATAGCTTTGCATTCTTTTATTGCGTCCCGATAATCTTACACTGATCTTTCTCATTGTAGCTTGACAAAAAGCTTCTGAGAAGGTACTTCTCTAAGTATCCTCATGATGATCTTCCATTCTTTGCTGATAAGGTAATATAGCATGGATACAGCTGAAACAATTGCAAGCTAAATGAACTCTTCCAATGTGATCCACAATTGCACTCTTTGCTTTTTGCTGAGAAACTGTTTCTTTGGCGATTCCACATGGAAATTATCAAATGCAAGAAGTGGAGAAGTTGCAGTAAACGAAAGCCTTTCCCACCCCCCAACCAATATTTATGTACACATGGACTTCCAAGTATAAACTCTTTTGCACAATCGAAGCTTTATAAGACTAGTGATCCTTTAAGGAAGGTTGCTTGCACTATCATCGAGCCACGATACTCTCTCTCTCTCTCTCTCTCTCTCTGCTTTGAATAATCCATCAGTTGTACATATGTTTTGCATATGTTTTGTTACTACCCATATATTAGGATGAGTTCCATACGTGGAGATGTTAAATTAAGCAGTATTGAAGGGAAAAATCAAATCTTTCAGTACTCTTTAATTTTTATGGAAATCACCAGACCCAAAAAAAAAAAAAAAAAAATTGTATAGAAATCAAAGAAGTTACAAAAGATGTAAATGTAGTTATTAAAAATTAGGTCTTTGCAAATTCCATGTGTGACATTTATTTTGTGCAGATACCCGATTGATTCAATTTAGATCCTTTCCACTTTCTTTCAAATTGCTACAGGACTTTAGTTTCTTTCCAAGAGGAAATCACTACCGTCTCTATTTTTGTATTGCATGTGAATGTTGCAAATTATATAACCGTCACTTCCAAGGAATCGAGTAATCATCATGGAGAGCTAAAGTATTTAAGTAGACCTTCCATCGGCTGATTTGTTTTAATGGTGGTTGCAGTTTGATATATTAATCGTTCTTTAAGTACCTGATAAATTTTGGCATCTCTCTCTAGCACATGCCCACTTGCAGTTTTGTTTAGGCAGGTTTATGGACCACTCATGTGTATCCTTCTACCCATTTTCAGTACATCATTTTCCGACGTGGAATTGGAATTGATCGTAGGACTGATTACTTTTTCAAAACGAAGTTAAACACCATCATTGCACGTTGGTGGAGACATTTTCTGAAGTACACTGGGTATGTCTTTACATTTTAGGGGCCAAATGGGTCTATTATATTCTCAGTTCAGTTTATGTGCAACTGGCTTGGTGCCTCTAGCATTTTATTGGGAACTCTTATAGTGCCCTTTTCTTGCAGAATCAAAAGAGTTTTTTTCAGAAAGTCAAGTGCTCAATCTAATATTAATCCAAGAGGACGTGTTCAAATTAACTCTGAAGCAGAGCCTGACAACTTATACATTGAGCGCATCCGTATTGAAAACATGAAACTCAGGTTTTACTTGGCACCTTTGCGTTGATGATCTGTGCTTGCTAATTTATCTTTGCTTGTATCGATGTGGAATTTGTGAGATAGGATAAGAGTTCCAGGAGTAGTAAGATAGTATAAGAGTACATGTTCATATAATCCAAGAATCACATTCCCTCTGGTTGAAGAGGAGGATTAAAGACCACAAACACATGCACACATGCACACATTTGTATGCCTCAATTGGCAGTGTTCATATATCTGTCCTACACACAATTTGACCCATTTGATTGAATTTATTTCCCCATTAGGAGGAACAAAGCTTCCATTAGACAAAGATTAGGGCAATTCTATTGGTTGCATTGAATTTGTTTACATTGTCAATTGTAATAAAAGAATCAGAGAAATTTGGACTTCCTTTGTCTTTGACATTGTTGCTTGCTGGAAAATTGTGAATATCGAATTGTTCCGTATCATTGCGGCAATTGAACATCTTCTCTCCTTTGTATTTGTAGTCTAGTTTGAATCTATCTTTAGAATGTAGCTTCTGATTCTTGTTTTCATAATTTCTGTTCACCTTAAGAAACTGTCAATGCATAAATGAACCACACTAAGCACGCATTAACTTTAAATAATGTGACATCGATTACCAGACTCAAACTTGACAGTTTGCTGAATTCCTTGTGCTTTTTTAGTTGATCTCAAATTATGAGAGAGAGAGTTCACATTTTCTGAGAAGTGAGATTGTCTCATTGGTGAACATGATAAGTAGCTTAAAATCATCTCATTGAGAGAGGGAGGGAGGGAGGGAGGGGATTGTCTCATCAGTGGACATGATAGGTAGCTTTAATATCTTATTTAGCTTAAATTATCTTATGGTTAAAACCCACAAGGTAGGTCACTACTAGTTCCAGTAACATTAGTAGTTCATTGGTAGGCAGTTTCATTTTGTCTGATAGTCGAATCTATCAAGTGCTTGGAGCTACTTTCTTAACAACTTGGAGGTCCTATCCATTTATAGTTCAATGGAGGCTTAGACTGAGGAGATAAATACCTTTTCGTTGCTGTCTTTCTTCCTGGCTTTGCATGCACGATGCCCCAACCTTTTGTAGCTGATGTTATTCTTCATTTGCATGCCACCAGTATTTCTAATCTGCTCAGCAAGAACACTATCCAAGAACCTACCTTTGAGAGGATAATTGTTCTTTACAGGTATATATAATGTTTCTGGACTCAGGTGTTATTGTAGACAAAATGTGCATGTTTGTCTCTAAAGATTGAGTAGATTATGTACACATCACAGCATGCTGTGAAATAATATTTTCTCGTATATTGAAGGAGAGACTATCCTTTACTAGACTGAGGCATTTGGAAGTTTCCTGGTTGTCTACAAACATAAAACAAGAATGTGAATTTACAGGCAAGCAAGCGACGAAGCAGATATGGATAGGGGAATATATCTGAAGCATTTCAAGAACATTCCAATGGCAGATATGGAGATTGTACTTGTGAGTTGTACTTTTTCCTCTCTCATGCATGCGAGCTAGAACTTCCATTTTGATCAAGGTGTGTCTTCTTATCGCTCCAACATCATTCTGTAAGCTGTGTCTGAAGATTTTGTTTGATAGCCAGAAAAGCAAATTCCAAGCTTAACACCAGTGGACTGGGTCAAATTTGTTGTTTCTGCTGTGATTGGTCTGGTGAGTTGTAGCAAATTCATGCAATAGTTGACATTCTTTTCTATTATACATACACCCAACTCCATCTCTCTCTCTCTCTCTCCAGGTTACCGTCTTGACTTCCCTTCAAATGCCAAAAGCTGACATTCGGATCATTTCTGGCATCCTATTTGCACTTGTTGGATATTGCGTAAAAACATACCTCACGTAAGTTCCATTTTGCAAACCTAACTTGTCCCCAACTTGGATGATGATAAATTTGTTATGTGGTTCCTCTTCCCTTTCAGAAGTTCTGATACAGCCAGTGGTTCACTGTACACACAAGAGAACTTACTGGTTTACAACTTCCTCTCCTTATAGCAATGATTTCTGTACGTGGATAGCTGGTTCTCTTTTCAAATAAGATGGTGATAAACCATCATGATTCTATTTTCACGTATCAATTGCTTGCAGCAGTTGTTACTCCTTTCTTCTTTATTCACTTTCCATCTCGACTTCTATAACTGCACCATAATAGTATATTCTGGACTTCATGCAGGTTTCAGAAAAATGTGGTTGCATATCAGAACCTAATTGCCCGTTCTGTTTATGAAAAACAACTTGATAGTGGAAGAGGCACCCTTCTTCATTTGTGTGACGACATGATCCAACAGGAAGTAAGCAATAAGACTGTCTGTTCGATGCTTGTCTAACAGTAAGAAAAAAATAAACTCTTTGTTCAACATTTCTTCAAATTTTCAATTAACTATCCTTTTTTTTAACCATGTTGAAGTATTGTCCACTATCCTATGTGACCCAAGAGCAAAATTGTTTCCAACCTCCGCTGACAATTATAGATCTTTTCCTCCTGATTCGTATAGTCTATCAGTAATTGTTGCGTGCATTGCTTCATTTTTGCAAATATGAGATTGATATGCATATGACATGTGGCTTCTGACACTGACCATGGCCAGCATTTTGACTTTTTTCTCCCTGGTGGAAATACTATGTTCTTAATTATTTTTCCATAATCAACATAATATTCTTGCATGTAACTTTTGATGAAAATGTCCTTGCAGGTAAAAGAGGTGGTTGTTTCATTTTTCATATTGATGCAAAAAGGAACAGCTACGAGACAGGTAGCACGCATGGCCTTTTTGACAATTGATAGTTTGTAATGTGAGACGAGGGAATCTTAATACTTAAAGCCTGAACACTTATTTTGTGTTGTAGGATATTGATCTGCACTGCGAAGAACTTATAAAAAAAGAGTTCAATGTGAATTGCAACTTCGATGTGGATGATGCTGTTAAGAAATTAGAAAAATTAGGCCTCATAGTTCAGGTAATCTCTCTCTCCTAAATATTCTGGTTTTTAATATAGTTACTGTAATTACATCTGGGCTAATCCTTCTGCTCTTATTTTCCTCATCCTTAGTGGTGCACATCTTTTTCCCTCATGCCTCATTTTCCTAGGAAACAACCCCAATCAGCCGTTGATTATCCAGCAGATATAATTGAGCTTAAAGATGCAATATTTCTACCTGATTGGCTGGAAAGAATCATCTTAGCATGTGGATTTCTGTGTCTTATTCTTAATAAGGGGCACCAATCTATATAGTTCAATGCATAAGCATCTCCCACGTATTATTGGATCGGTTGGAATTCTTTTGATGTTTGGGAGAGGCAAACCCAATCCATACTATTTATGCTCTCTGCTTCCTACCGTGTCTGATAAGAGAATAACCGACTCAGGATGCAGATGGAAATTGTTCCTGCGTAGAGTTGAAACATGCTAACAAGATCATCGGCAGCACTGCAGAGGAGGTTGTTATGAAGGCCAGGGAGGGTGCTACTGACATCCCTTGACATGTTCCCGGAATGTAAAAATATTGCCCTTTTTTTGTTAATTTTTGTTTTTTTTGGCCAGTTATATACATTTTTATTAATAGCGGCAGACATAGGAAGTTTGTTGGCACCTTCGCTTGTATCATGTGCTTAGCAAAGCACCACTGGAAACTGATGGTTAGAAGGTGACAAATGTGGTTTCATGATTCATTTAATCCAATTCCACTTAAAGTCTTAAAAAGTCTTTGCAGTTTGTGAGAAAGATGTCCAACTTCAGTTGCGCCCAAGTTCTGTGAAACTGTAGCTGAACATTCTGCAGCTGAATAGTTCCAGCATAGTTTACCGAAACGCTTATGTTGCAATTATATCTGAAAATCCGATACTATTCTGTCTCAAACCACCATGGCCATGAGCTGATGAAAAAGAAAAAGTATAGTAACATTAGTTCAACATTTCACAGTATAAATTATCGATGCAAGAGACTGGGCTTTTAAGAGTCACATTGCGCGACTCGCGAACATCATTTTCACTAGAAAAAGCTCGCTCATGCTGTAATAGAAAAGCAGGCAATTTCCAGCATTTCCCTCATGCTTTTATTCTGCTCTTGAGGAGTTGCAGTTTGCTCATGGGGAATTGACAGTTCTTATGTAAGTCAGATTCTCAGGAAGGCAAAGGAGAACGGAATGTTGGGTCTTTCTTGTTAAGCGATGAAGCATTGCACGTGCCAAATCCCCCATCACCTCTAGAAAAAGCTATCATTATAATTAAAGGGAAACAACACTGTTGATACAATCAAATCAATTAAGAATAATAACTTTGCTTTGATATAATTATATCCACAAACAGATTGAATACAAGGACAGGTTTTCCTTTTTTTTTTCTTTTTCCTTTCATGCTTCCACATAAGGGGAAAAAAAGAATCAAGAGATTAATGCAGCTGTTCTTTATACACTTAACAGCCAGCTGATCACTTGTTCTTTACGGCTTTTTGGAGAAAAGGAATATATGTAAAAATGAAGTAAAAGAAAAAAAGTACTGCACAAAATTCACACTCAAATATGAAGGTAATTGATTTTCGGTTTCTTTTCATTTTCCCTTTTATTTTGTTCTGAATAGCTGACTTCCCAGTGTCACGTTGGGCATCCCTTCAACCATCACTGTTGTCAAGCTCCTTTCCTTCTCAAGTATCCTGTCCAGCTCCACCATCACATAGTTCATTATTGGTCGCCGTTCACTTGAAACGTCCACACATCGGACTATTAGCCGTATGAACTCTTCCATCCCTTCAATGGTGAAGCTGCCCGCCAGTTTTGGGTCGATGATGTTGGAGAACATGCTATAATCTTGATTGTTTTGCGACTTTACAAAGGAGAAAAGGAAAGAAAATCAACCTCTACACATCAGCATGATCACGACAGTCAAAAAGACTTGCACTCAGCCACAATCACACAAGCAGTCGTAAGAGTGATTTGCCAATTTCTTACAAATAATTCTCCATAAGAGACACACCCCAGGTCACATAGGTAAAGGGAAAGGGATTATTATTATACACTTAATTCTTGGAATGTGGTTGTGTCGTGAAAACATGTTTTAAGGGAGCCACTTTACCCACACAGGTCAGCATGTGAAAAATAAGTGGCTGAGCATAGTACTTAATCAGCATTTTGTGCATGTTATCACTCATCACATACCCATTCAACCAAGCTCTGACTAGACTCTGGAGATGGTGTCTCCGTGGCTTCTCGTCCACTCATTAATTCCAAAAGAAATACGCCAAAACTGTATACATCACACTTCTCAGAAAATCTTCTGAACTCTTTCACCCTGCATGAGTACAGAGACGATATGTAAGAACTGAATCACATTTCACAGTCATGATCCAGGAGAAGTTTCTTAAAGGGGTCATACTCTGGGGCAAGAAATATATCATCTGCTGTCACCTCGGAGGATGGCCCTGCAGTATCAGCCCTTCCAAGGAAGTTGCGTAGTCCGGCATCGGCAACCTTTGGAATGAAGTTCTCATCTACCAGCACGTTGGCAGTCTTGAAATCCTTGTGTACTAATCGAGGTGTTAAAGAATGAAGATGGACCAAACCTGCAGGGAAGCAAGATCGGTCAGGCTTGCCCATGATGGGGAGTTAAGTACTGCTACCAAACAATTCGGTACTAGAGGATTGGTGATTTGGCATATTTGTTTTAAGATCACAGAGCAACTTTGCACGAGGTACATTATATGTGAACACTCTTCTATGAAAAAGATAAAAACTGATACCAGGAAAGCCATAAATGCTCACTGATTTTGCAGATGATCACCTTTAGCTGCCCCTAGAGCTATTGAAAGTCTATGCTTGAATTCTAGCTTCTCGCGTGAAAGCTGAGCAGCACCTACAAAGGAAAGCAATAGAGATTCAACATATGCAACGGCAATAATAACTGCGTGCTACTTCTATAAGTCATGATAAAATTTAGGATAGTTAGGTCTGTGCAGTGAGGACACTTTGGGTGAACGAGTACATGAAAAGAGGTATGAAAAGTATGCTTTATCTTCAACAACAAAATACTGTAATTCGTGTCATTGTAGTTTTATGCTATTGGAAAGAGCAATACCATACAAGTGAGTGGAAACACTCCCATTTGGTATGTACTCATACACAAGAAGCTGTGTATGGTGGTCCTGGCAGTAGCCCAACAGAGATACCAGATGCCGATGTTGAATAGCCGAAAGGAAGCGAACCTAATAGCGTCGGCAAACAGAGAAAAACAATATGATGTCAGATAGAGAGAATTCCACCTGTAGAGTTACCCCTGCTGCATGCACAAAGAAGATCAACAAGCAATTGAAGGGAAAGGAAGCAATCTCATGCTTGATATCAGATTCTTCAAGCTACTGATCAGCCGATAAGACGTCACAAGATCACCATAGGAAAAGAACAGGACAGGTCAACTAGATACCCCTAATGGAGATGACAATTCCTCCATTGAAGCTGTGTATATCTATTATAAAGCAAATTATTTTGAAATTCATGGGTTCTTTTTTCAGGGGTAAAATTAGGAAGGAAATCCAGTCAGGTTATCAAAACTGATACCACAAAAAACTTTTGAAGCATGTGTCAAAAACTAACTGATATCCACTTTTTAGTTACAATGGGGAAAGTCATTAAGATGGGATATTGACATCCAGAGAAAATTTCCAAACATGAAAGCCTGCCAGATTCTGCACAACATATTAATGGTGTAAGATATTTGGAACTGGCAAAGGTGGAAGAGGAAAAATGTACAACCTCGTCGACAAATTCCTGAGTAGGGCTTGCAGAGCGCTTTTTGATGGCTACAAGCATCCCATTATGAAGTAATCCCTTGTAAACCTCTCCGAATTTTCCTACCCCTATCAGATTCTTGTCATCGAAATTCTTTGTGGCCATAGACAATTCTTCCATCTCAAAGCGCCTGACTTCCCTCAAAGACATCTCAAGCCCCAAATGTCTTCCCGCTGCAGATCACAAGAATGAACCAATTAACTGACTTTTATAGACTCATTTAGTCTCCTCAGTGAGAAAGAAAAGGAAATATGGTATTAGCATTACATCGGACAGTCGGTTCAGAGGAACCGCTTTCTGAATTTCCCGACACACTCCTTCTGTGACATAGCCAGAACCATATGATCAATATAACTATCCCCACCAATGTCACGGCTCCTGCAGCACCTCCTAATATTGCTGCAAGAGGCCTTGACATTTGGTACGGGAACCACTTCAGCTACACAATATAGGATTATTCGCTCGCAAGGACAAGCACATCCAACCTGCAGAGACAAGGACACTGCAATGAGATCAGTAGTAAGCAAGAAAACAGAATATATACACAGAAGTAAACCAAGATAAAATGGATATGCAAGCTATCTAGGGCCACAATGGCGAAAATAAGTAAGCCAATAAAGCATCCTGCTGGTCCAGCGACGAATTCTTAATTACCAATGACCTCATATTCCTTAAAGAGCAATTCTATTAGCGGACACGGCGAATAAATGAGGCATTATAGCTGTCACACCTTTAATTAGGATGAGAGGAAAGCTGGATGGTGTTTGTCCTCAAACAAAACAGCTCTTGAATTTTACTAATATGAATCATGCTAAGGCTAACTCTATTGAAGTTTGAGGGCTTTTGTTTCTATTACAACAACAGTCTACCGGGACAGCTACCTCCCAGAAGCAGAATTGGGCAACTGTGCATCAAAGATATTATGTGTCATTCGAGAAACACTTCTAATTCCATATATGCACACAAATTACACTACAATCTGGAAGTGCCATTTATGGAATTGCAAATCCAAGCACCACAAACGAACCTGTCTTCCAAGAGCAATGCAGACAAGTGACCAGCCAAATCAGCCTCATTGGTTCACTGACAGATTGAATCATCCACCACAATCAACTCAAATCTCACCCTCATTCCAGCATTGACCCTGGTTGAGATCACACACTCTCTCTCTCTCTCTAAAACCTCAGTACAAAATCACGATGAAGAAATCCAGTCAACTCAAAAACAATTGGGTCTCACAGCTCAAAATTACCCAGCAGCACTCAAACATGATCAAATTTCTTGAAGTTGCGAAGCGGGTACTTAATCAAGAATCCTAGGTGGGCTTGTTTAACTAATTGAATTTCGAACACCCACCATCAAGAAAAAGAAGAAGAAAGCATCTCTCTCTCTCTCTCTCTCGGGTGTACTTTTGAATAAACAAGTCTGTGTATCATCGTCGGATACAGACAATGCCGACAGAAAGTGACCTCGCGCCGACAACACTTTCGGGGGTTTTTATCATCGCTCTTTCACTCACTCACAGCAACACAACAACATCAATGAATGAACTAATGAATGAAAGAATCGATGATGAATGAACGAATTACAGCCCCCTCTTTTTCACCCGTTGACATGTCCCCCAACCCAAGAGCAGAAAGAAGCCCCCAAGAGAAAAAGAAAAAATCCCAGCTTGCACAAGCGAAGGAAGAAAAGCTTCAAGAATTGGAACCCAATACATAAACTGGAACAGTGACTATAAAAGAGAACGATGGAGGGCGAGGCTAAAGCTTAAAAATTGAGTCTTCCTCCTTTTTTTTCTCCCCCTTTTTCTCTTTTCGGTCGTTTCTTCTTTAAAAAAAGAAAAAAAACTGTGGGTTGTAAAGCAGTATAATAGTGGGTTGTCTGCTTCTGCAAGTTGAGAGTTTGTGTGTTGGGTTTATTTGCCGAGAGAGTTCTGTACAGGGCATCTTTGGCGGTTCAACAGATCCATTCTTGTACTACAACAAGAACAGCAACAAAGCAAAACAACTTTGCCCATCTAAAACAAAAAAAGTTACTCTCACGCTCACACAGAGTCAAGAATCCAGCTTCCAAATGTAAACTTGCGGGAAGTTCATCAATTAAACTAAGAAGACAAAAAAAATATATAAAAAAAGGGGTTTAAACATGAGAGAGAGAGAGAGAGAGAGAGAGAGATATTCAAAGCTGTGGGGTTGCTATCCCCACCAGCCAGCTATGTTGACATTGCTCCTACTTGAGATATATATTTTTATACATCCAGCAGAAATCCATAAACAATCAGTACGGCCTCCTTTTTTATATACATGGGGAAGGGGATACCCCCAAGGCGAAAGGGGGAAGTCCACAACGGCTACCTCATACTCTCCCCCCTTCCAACAACGCTCATTTTAAAAGGAGGAGGAGGAGGCAGCAACACATGAAAACAACTTTGGATTCTTGTCACTCTTAGCGTGCACAAATGATGAGGTTTTCAATGATGCAAGAAGGCTGGCCAATGGCATCCCCCTTTTTCTCTCTCGTATTCTTTAAGGACTTCCCCGCCTCCCCCCCAACCCCAAAAGTCTCTCTCTCTGCATTTTTTGACACGGGATCAGGGCATGGAAATTCGTTCTGACTGACTGCTGATCCTCTGTTTTACTTTCTTCCCTCTCTCTCTCTCTGTAGCGAACCAAGAATTGCGGGAGAGTAATAATGCTTCCTCTTCGTGTGTAAAAGGAAGCATAGTTTTGAGGGAGAGTAATAATGCTTCCTCTGTCAACTCCAGCATAGTTTTGAGGGGGGTTTCCATGATCCCCTTTGACACCTCAGCTGAGGGAACTTTTTGGTCTTGTAATTCTTTTCCCCTGTCTCCCTATGAACAGGTGGTGGCCCCTTCCGTGGCTTTTTCCCACCTTTGTACCTCTTCTTTCTTTTGTCCGGGCCGAATCCCGAACCAACCAGCGAAGCTTTTTCACTCGGTGGATAAAAATTGCAAGACTTTTCACACCGGCTCAAGATCCACGAATTTGTATCTGAATATGGCAAATTATTTTAGCTGGCCATTTCTTGCAAGCCGATGCGGCATATGCTGACGCGGTTGATGACGCCTGGCATGTGGAAAAGGACACCCCCGCAGGAGCCAAGAACTCGTCGCGAACGTGTCGGCAATAACCAAAACGGAACGGCGCCTCTAAGAGAATCATATCCTCTGTATCGTTCAGGAGGTCGTTGCATCTCTTTTCTGTACTAATTTGTTCCTCTAAAACATAAATTTTAGATTCATTGTTTCAAGTTTCTTGAGTAACAAATTATCAGATGAGTATTTTTGCCCCTCGCGGTGGAAATTCGTGGATTTTCTTGGATCGTCCGACAAGTCGCGATATTTTATCCTACAGACAAAATTCCAGATGTTATTGAGGATTTGGTCGGACCCTTTTGTTGATAAAAGGACAATGTATGTGCCATTTTTCATTTGACATTTTCTGGTAAATAGTTGTCGGTTTTCGGATATTCCATCCACGCTTTTTTCCCCGAGAGGTCCGTTAGAGGGAAGTCTTATGTTTTTACATTTTTTTTTTTAACTTTTTCTCATAATGCTGTAATATTTTAAATTTAATTTCGTGCAATATATCTAAATCTCTGATAGATGCATGAATATTGACTCGTAAAATTATATTCAATTAGTAAAAATGTCCAGCTTGGACCGACAATACACTGTGTAAGGTTTTGGAGCGATTATCAAATCAAGAAAAGGGCGAAAAAAATAATTTACTGATATAAGGAAAGAGAGGCTGAAATATGGGAATAAGCAAACATATTAGATATACCTCGGTGTATATTTTCTTTATTTCTATACAAAAATCTGGTTTATTTTTTAGTTTAACTCAATGCATCTCATTGTTCATTTTTATCTTGATTTTTCTTTCAACCTGCCCAAAGGGATTGTTCTTTTCGTTATTTGATTAGGAAAATTGCATTACAAGTCCTAAATCTCATGTACAAAGTGCAATGAGTCATAAATTTTCAATTGGGTTCAATCAAATCATAAACCCTTACAAAAAGTGCAATTATAAGTACTAAGCTTTCAATTGGCTCAATTAAATGGTAAACTTTTATTGAAAAGTGCAATTAAATCCTAAAAGTTATTAAAAAATGCAATTTAAGAATTTCACAATAGCACTTTTTTTGTGACGCATAGGCAATTTCAAATATTATTTATCGAAAGCACTTGACCGCAATATTTCAAAGTTTTAGAATTTGTTGGAATCAATTAAAAGGTTTACGACTTGATCACATAGGTAAAAAGGTCTTGTGACTTTTATTCAAGTCTTCAAAAATCTGCTTCTATTTTTCTTCTTTCTAAAAGTCTTTTCTCATTGATAAACTTCAGTAATGCAAGTAATCACTCAACATTTTATTTTTCTTAAATGTCAAAATCAATGTTCTCAGTTTCCTTTTTTTCTTGAAAGAATTTCTCTCCGTATCTTTTCAATAGTTTTCTAGCAATTATTATATTTCTTTTTATCTAACATTTTCCAACAATTTTAAGGATAATAGCCTTATGGATTCTTAAACTGGAACTGCTGCTACTACCACCAATGTTGCAATTGAACGAGGACTTGGAGATGGTGAAGAACAAATATCACATATTCACGGGCGGTTCTTGTAGGACAGTCAAGAGCATCAGCACAAAAGAGTTTGTGGCCGTTTCATGCAACTCACATGAAGCTGTCAGTTGTTTGATGGAAAAGTATGAAAGATATTTGAGCTAAAACTTGAGAAAAGAAAATGCTTTGATTATTGGCATCTTAGTGACTTATGCATTCAATAAGTCTAGAGCCATGTGAATTAAAACTATAGCATTTTACATACTAGATTTCCCATTGTATTAGAAGGATAGAGTGATGTCATCTTGGATTCAAAAAAGACAAAATCCACTATAGATTATGTGTTCACCTTTGGTAGAGATACTGTAATTTGAAAATCTGCCAAACAAAATTATGGAGGAAATGACAGTCCTACTAAATTAACATTCGACATGGTCGAAGTAGATGATTTGATGACTTAATTACGATGATCATTTTCTTGGCCAATGTGACAGAATGGATGGTAAACTCAGGTGCTACCACATTATCCTCCTACACTTCAATTGGGGAAGGAGAAGAGCAGAAAATATTTATTATCTTTTGGTAAATTGAGTATTGCTCAAATTCTTTGAAAATTGAATGAAACCAACACCTTTCATGTTTATGCATTGTGATTGCCAAGTGACAACAACCATTGCAATGAAAAAAAAACTTTCAATGGTTAAAAGAGATATGTCTGGTTGAGACGTGATGTGCTAAAGCAACTGCTTAACAACATAACTATGTCCATTGATCACGTAAAGTCATAAGTGATTTTGGCCAATCTTCTAGTTATTCATCGAGAGGAATAAAACAAGCCAAGTAAGATAATCAACAGTGATGGTAACCCAACTTGTGTGATTGACAATCCCATGAATTAGGTTCATATGCATAATAAATTTATTGATCTAGTGATGTGCTATTAAAGATTTGATGTCCTTCCTAAGATAAGAATAATGCAAAATTGCAAGGAAAAAGAGATTGAGCTAAGCTATTAATTAAATTCCATGGTTATTATTGGTGGTGTATTAAATTGCAGAATACATTTGATGAAATCATCTATATAAGTGTATAGTACGGCCGCTCCTATGAGAATTATTGGCAATAATTGCTAGAGCACTTATAAATAAACTAAGCACGAGCATGGCCTATTAGCGCAAAACCACAATGAACAATGAACCTTGTGGGAGTGTAATGTGATTCGTGAAAATTATAATTCGCAAAAAGAAATTCTTAGTTCATAGAAGTTTTAAACTTCACAAGTGATTTCATGAATTATATTTCATTTTTTCTATGGCTGGTTCATAGCCTAACAAATACAAGTTCTGATGCATTACTCTCTAGTAACCTATCATTATTATCTTATACCCTTTTCAGAACTTTTTGACATACGTGGGGGATTGTTGGAAAGTTTAGCAATTTTCATTTATTTGATAATAACGACTTTGCTAATTATTATGACCACCATGAAAGCCATCATATTTTAACGGTTTTGCAACAATCGTATAACCGCTTTCTAATGATTTTATAATGAATTTATAATGGCTTTGTAACATTTTATTTATTTCTTTATTCAAAATCTCTTCATTATTTTATAATGGCTATATGACGGTCATATTCTTCTTTGAGTATTGGTTGATTTATAATGGTTTCCAAATGGCTCTCTCTTTCTTTTATATATAAATAGTCACTTTGAACATAATTGGAAAGTGATATCGATATGTCAAAACTATAATATCTTTATTTCTTTTTTCCTATCTCATTAAGTGTCTTTTTTTTTCTTTGTTAGGTTACACACATATCGTTGTTCCTATTCCTTTTAATATTTAGTGTGAACTTTAGAAGAAAGACTGTTATATCTTGGAAGGATAGCCATTAGAGCCTTACACAGAAAGCCCGAATGGCATAATTATCTTTAAGGACAGTGTTTGCACGCCTCAGATGATTGATATTTGTTTTTTCTCATATTTTCAACAGTTTTCCAGCAATTATTATATTTCTTGTTATCTAATATTTTTCCAAAACTAACAAGTTACATCATTTAATTGTGCATCAACAACACAACACAGTTATGGGAATAGCACAAAAAAAGTTATAAATATATTATATTGATACTATTTCAATCATAAACATTTCAATTGAAAGAATTTAATCATAAACCTTTCATATTTGCTAATTGAATCTATCCGATCAATTTTGGTCAGAAATCGCTAATATGGACGCTAATCGTCCTACGTAGCATGATCATCATTAACGTGAACAAATTTTACAATTTATTATTATTATTATTCAAGAGCTTGCTGGCAAGGGTCGCAACCCTCACCTAAGTCATCATCTGCCATGGGTAAGGGCCCCATGCCCTTGCCCAGCTGCGAGGATGAGCCCTTGCCAAATTCAGTGAGGGTGGGTCCTCTTTGGCCACAATGAAAAAAAAAAGGAAAAATTAAAACTTAAAAAATTTGTTTACATTGGCATCGGTCATGCCACATATGATGGCTAGCGTCCATACTAGTAATTTCTAGCCAAAATTGATCGAATAAACTTAATTGACACAAATGTAAAAAGTTAAGGATTATAAATTGATTCAATGGAAAAGTTTATGATTGAATTAGTACAAATGCAACGTGTTTAGAATTTTTTGTTACTTTCCCAACATAGTTACAATTTAACCATAGCTATATCAAACAAGTTCTTAATCTCATAGCTATTGAGAGTTGTGATAAAATAGTTTCAAGAACGATGAAGTGATTTGAGATCTTAAAATAAGAAATGCATATTTTCTTATCGATGTGCATGGATGATTGTATCCAATCTAATTCACCTCTTTAGTGAATTGATTGATAATGGTAGTTGTAGTGATGTTAGGGTTAGTTCAATGATTGAGCTCTTGACAAACAAATGCATATGGTATCAAATCCAACATGCCAATTTGAACAAATTTGGCATGGATTTGATGTTAGAGTAATTATCTGATGATCCATATATTGTTGAATTTTAACTAAAGATTTTTCCCGTATTACTATTCAAGGAAATTCTACTCATTTCTTTCATACCATGACTTTCCCAAAGACTCACTAGTCATCTAGCTTAGCTCCAACCATGCACTTAACCCTAATCTAACAATCTCAACTTTGTTTAGATCTCCAAGGGTTAGACTCTCTATGCCAAAGTTCCCAAGGGTCTCTCTCTCTCTCTCTCTCTCTCTCTCTCTCTCTCGCGTCCAATGACAGAAGAACCAAATAAGCATCGAATCTCGACATACCACTAACCAAAACCCTAGAACTTCCTCAACTCATCCACTCAACAAATGCCACATCTCAGCCTGACCAATCAAAAGCGGTGCCCGACTTGCGTGTGCTTCATATAATCAAGTAAACAAAGGAAAATCCTGCGATGGGCTATGGAAGTCATTATAACTCCAATAATGCTGGCCAAAAATAAATGCACATGATTATTGTGCACTATAGAGCATAGAGCTGTAAAGACACATAGCACTGGGGCTCAGGCTAGACTCCCTGTCCCTCCATTCATTTTGTCTTCTTCATCTAGGGTATATGAGCATGAAAATGCTATGTCACCACCCAATCCCATATGGACCACATTGTTCACCAAGCTTCTTGCAAACCATGTCCTCTTGATCATCTACAACCTTCCTCTCCATACAATATCATTCCAAACATTAAAATTATCTTCCTGAGGTTGTCAGGTACTCTGCTGGCAGGAATTTACCATTTGTCTCTCCTTCTTCATATAGAAGCTAATCATCTGTTGGCCTATGCTTGTCCAACTCAAGAAGATTAGCCACCCACTCTGTAATTTCTTATTAGTCTCTGAATTTAAAAATTAGATGTCCCTTTGTTGAATCTCTTATAAATTACACTCTAACCATACTCTTAAACTACCGCGGGAGTTCAAGTCAATGACTCAAGGGCATCAAACCGACAAGATTTTCTCTCTATTTTTTTTTGTTTGTTTTACTTTTTGTATTTTTTTTTTCTGTAAACCCATATAAAAGTACAAGAGGACATCCATGAAAGAGACACGTTCAGCAACTCTCTGTCAATCACTAAAAGGAGACAAAGCTAGCAATTTCTCTATTAAGTTTTGAGTTAAAGTTTCTTTAGGGTTTGCTGATTAAATATGGTATGAAATTTCGCCATAAATCACGTATGATTTGCAAACCTACTTGTCATGTGCAATTCTCTCTCTGTAGTTGCCTATCTAATAAGATCTCTACCTAGATGATTTTTTTTTTTTTATATTTATTTGTTAATTTTATAATTATTTGTGACGTGCAGCCTAGAGCAGGTATATACATATGGAAGCTATGAGGATTCTAAAATATGTAAGATGAGTAGGTGGGGTTTGAATAATTGATCTGAGCCTACTGAGGCACAATGCAATTTCTGACCGAGTCCTTCAATGAGCCCAGCCACGAATTCCACACCCTACCATCCACCATTCGTGGAGTAATGGCAATGGAGTGGATTTCACTCGAAGAGAAGGTTCTACTGATTTTGATTAGACTTAAAAATATGGACATTTATGAATTCAATGCGAAAATTCAATTTTGGCCTCAAAAGATATGCATCTTCTGATGAAAAAATGGAAATATTATCTTGTAAATTTATGGTAATATCGTTTTTACATCTTGTTTCAACTAGAAAGGATCGATATGAATTGATTATGCAAGTATTTTCTTGACTTTTTGGGTGGAAGCAAGGTCGCATTCCCCTACCCATCTAATGATAATTGAGAAGGCCTCATACTCTACCTCGTGCAGGAACATTTATGGGCTTTAGCAGCGTTTGGTTCATCTTTTGAGGAAATGTTGAACATTTATGGCTTTAGCAGCGTTTGGTTCATCTTTTGAGGAAATGTTTTGGAAAAGTGAAGGGCTTTGGGTTAGAGAGGTTCTTTGAAATGCAAATAGTATTTGGAGGTGCAATGGAAAGAAATTTTGGTTTAAATGGTGTATGGCAAAATGATAGTTTGCAAAGGACTTTTGATTATTTTTTCAAAAAAGACCTCAAATTGGCAAAAGGCTTGGTAGCTAAAGGGCCGTTGATGAGCTAGATTTGGCATCAGTGATCCAGTGGCCCTTGCCTTAGGTGGCATGACATTAGGCAAGGACCACTTGGGGTCATCGAGGGTTGCATGACTCTAAATCCCAAGCTGCCTTGCCTAGGGGGCATGACCTCATGTGAGGGTTGCCGATGTTAGATTTGGTCAAATTTGGCTAACAAGCGGCCGGACCCCCTCGCCAGTAACGTCATGCTAGGTGAGGGCATTTCCAAAATTATGAAAGTTTAACAAGGGTAAAGTCGAAAGACAAAACTATACTAGCGTCTCGAAAATACTCAAAATCCAAAGCATTTTCGGACCAACCTTAAGTTAAAGACCTTTTAGAAGGCGTTGGATATGCAATTGCGTCTCCCTAAAGCTCTTCAAAAAATTTACTAAACACCATTTGGCTTGGGTCAACTTAAGAACTTTGGAAAAGTTTTCCCATATGCACCTTTCATCCCCACTTTCATGACGCATTTAGGTGTCATCGCTGCCCCGTTTGGATCGCCCCTCCTTTAACTCTTTCTTAATTCGAAAAAAAATACTTAACTTTGGTATCATACCATTATTCTAATCCTTGTAAAAGTAACAACAAATAATTGTCAAGTCCTATTCAAATTAAAAAAAAAATAAAAAGACAAAAAAAGGACCTTCTTTCTTAACGCGAAAGACTTGTTATAAAACACTATATTTAATGTGTCAATGTGCTTTAGACCAAAAAAAAAAAAGACAAAAAGACAAAAAAATGTAAATGGGCTTGACTGCGGGACTAGTCAAAACAAGGGATGATGATGGCTAAAACCACCTCCCGCCCCCAACACGGTTTTTATCTACCCGTGAGATTCTTTATTTATAGACGGTTAATTTATTCTCTAAAAAATTTCAAAATTTAATTTCATAAGAAAAGAAATTTTAGAACTCCATGGTACTGCATGCACAAATTATGCAACTCTATCTTAATCATTCGAATCGAGCGCACACCCAATCAAATTCAGCATTGCTAGAGTTCAATCGAATTTCGCAATCTTACCTCTTTCACTTATTGAAAACATGAATTTTCACTCAAAGGTCGCATTCTCACTCTAGCCAAAACAATCTATTTATTTTCTGCCCGGATCGGATCCGAATTCAATCTCGGGCCATTTCGGTTCGGACCGCAGGATCATGAATTTTCATAATCCCTATTCATCGACACGAAGCAAACGTGCTCGAATAAACTCCGAGGCTGAATTTCCATTGGACTTGGCGTGGCTAATTGCTAAAGCTGACATTAGTGCACGATCCTTGCGGAAAAAAGAAACAAAATATGAATGCCGTGACGAAAGCCTTGCGAGCGACATCATGCGAACTCGATGAAGACAGTGTCCCGAACGCATGTTGCCGTGCGCCATCTATTTATGGTCACCTGATCGGTCCCGAAATGTTTCATCGGAGGAGAAGCGGAAGAACCCGACCCGACCCGACGAGAGCCGAACCACGAGCACCATGCGTCCTAGACCCATGGCGCACGCTCTCGCCTTCTTGGTCTTGCTACTGTGCACGGGCGCGGGCCGTGCCGATGGCAAGGGCGTCGGCGATGGCGTCGGTGTCGGCGATGACCCGCGCGTGCCGTGCCTCCTTGGTTGCGACCTCAAGTTGGTCAAGTGCGTCTACAAGTGCGCCAAGACGTTCCATCCCAGGATTTGCGCTTCCAAATGCGCCATGGACAATTTCAGCTGTCTCCAGTATTGCTTTAGCCCTGTTCCTGGGCCCAAGCCTGGGCCCAAACCACCCCACCCGCCGGGGCCTAAGCCACCCAAACCACCCAAGCCACCGCGGCCGGGGCCACCCGTGCCGCCCCCAAGGCCATGCCCAATGCCACCTCCGTTGCCGCCACCGGTCCCTCCCCCATGCGTGCCGCCGCATCCATGCCCACCACACCCGTGGCCACCGATACCGCCGCCATTCCCTCCTCCGAGGCCATGGCCGCCGACCCCGCCATGCCTATATCCGCCATGCTCGTAAGATTGTCCACCATACAAATATATCGATATTATCCGCCATGCCTATACCGGCTTGGGTAAAAAAAATATTCGGTATGCGATTTCACAAAATGTAGTCTATGTTTCACGAAAGTTTATATAAGTGTATATCCAAATGTCATTGGACTTTTTAGAGTTGGAATCAATAAAGGCAATTTAATTAAGGTACCTTCAAGTACGTCGATTCTTGCCGGATTTCGATGTCCAACCTGCAACCGATCATATCGCATCGGAAAGGATGGGTGTTACCGAGCATTGGATAGGATATTAGATTGGGCCCAAATTGGGCCTTCCTATATTTCTGATGGGCCGGGCCGGGCCGGGCCGGGACTTGGGCCTCCGACAACCTCAGACGGCCGCGAATCTTTGCGATTTCTTTAACGTCCACGCTACAGCGGACTCCCCACGACCCCGCCGCCGACGAATATCCCTCCGAACGCTCCAACGAAAGCCCACCTCAGAAAAACACGAAACGCGAGCGAATATTCCTTGCTTTTTCGGAACCACGATTTTTTAATTTTTTTTTTTTGGTAATAAAATATTATTTATTTATTTATTTTTTTCTCATTCGGCACGCATACCGGAAATTATTAGTATAGAAAGGGATAAAAATCAGGGTTGGCAAGAATGAAATAAAAAAGAAAAAAAAAGAAGGGGAAATAATATTTGGGAAACTTGCGTCCCGAAAAATATAAATCGCCCACATCGGATATATCAAAAAAGGGAAATAACATATTATTCCCCCTTCCCCCGGGGGTAATTCTCCTCCTTTCGATCGGCATCACATTTTTTTTTTCATTAAATATTCGAATACACAAAAACATACGAAGAAAAAACAATAAAATAATATATATTATTCTTCCCGGGGTAATTTCCCTCCTTTCGATCAGCATCACATTTTTTGGGTCATTATTTAAATAAATATTCGAATAAACATAAACATACCTGAAAAAAAAAAAAATCGAAGGATTCGATCTCTCTCTCTCTCTCTCCGTCTCTCGCCGCCTCTTTCCTTCCTTTTTACGATCTTACTTTTTCGGGCATCCCCTCCGCAATCTGAAGCGGTCATCGCCCCCCCGCCGGAATCCCCTCGGCGACGATGGCTCCTCGGCGCGCGCCGCACGGCGGTCTCCGCCGCCCCTAGGTCTTCGGTCGTAGTCTCCGCTCCGCGCTTCTCCTTTGACGCTTTCCCCGTCTCTCTCTCTCTCTCTCTCTCTCCAGGTTTTTCCAATTCCTCCTCGCGTGTTTGAATTCGCCGTCGCCTTTTTGACCTAAATCCGACTCGGATTTAGGCGTTCCGGCGACTCGGTCTCGGGCGCTTCTTGCGTTCGCGCGAATCGCATTCCCCGCGCGCGCGTCTCGCTCCCCCGCGATTCGTCGATCGGCGAGGTGGCGCGTCGCTCTGTTCGGCCGCATTCCGGCTCGGATCTCGGTTAGGTTATGGTCGGAGCCCGAGGATTGAGTCGGCCGTGACGAGCTATAAGGTCGGAGGATTTCGTTAGTGGAGTTCTGCGATGGAGGCGCCTGCGAAGAACGAGAAGGGGCGGCGATCGGACGGGTGTAATCCGGTCCGGAAGCCGGGGCCGGTGACGATGGATCACGTGCTGCTGGCGTCGGGCGAGACGAAGGAGAAGAGGGAGCAGAGGATCAGGGGCATGTTCGACTCCTTCGATACGGCGAAGGTCGGTTATTTAGATTATGCGCAGATTGAGACCGGGCTCTCCGCCCTGCACATACCTACGGAATACAAGTACGCGAAGGATTTGTTGAACGTGTGCGACGCCAACAAAGATGGGCGCGTGGATTACCAGGAATTCAAGCGGTACATGGACGACAAGGAGCTCGAGCTCTACCGCATTTTTCAAGCCATTGATGTCGAGCACAATGGTTGCATTTTGCCTGAGGAGCTATATGATGCTCTCCTTAGGGCAGGTAATGCTGCCTGGTATGAACTTGTGTTGTTCTTGAAGTGTTATTTGAACTATTTGAGATGCTTATTGCTCGATGGCTAGTGTTCTCAAAGGATTGAGAGTCCTGATTTTAGGTTTGGTTGCTTGATTTAATTCTCATTGGCTGATTTGAAGATCATAAATCATGTCTCTTGAACGATCAATTTGAAGTCACACTCAATTGGGATCGCCGATGTCCTTGAGATTCACTAGGGACTTGAGGTCGTGTCCTAGTCTTGTTTCCACACCTTGAACCTCTGCACGTTATGGCAGGAGTTGATTAGTTTTCTTCCCTGAATGCGATAATTGCTTCATTTCATCTCCTGTACTGATCAGTGATTTGTTCTTGTCGTCAGTGCCCCTACTAGAAAAATCAATTGAATTGAAAGAGATTCTGTTATATGGACTGTGGAGAATAAGCTCGACAAATTGTTGCATGCATACGTTTTTCCATAGCAATTCTATTTTCAACTTTCAAAAGAGCTCTTCATAGTTGAGGACAATATCTCCAGTAACAAGTTAGTCTTTCACGTTCTGCCAAGAGTAATTGAAATTGTGTTTAGTAAAATTCATTATTTTTCATGAAAAAAAAAAAGGAGTAAGACTGAAACTTCTTATGAACCTTCTGAATATTCGTCGAACAAAAAGAATGCCACAACCAAAATTTCCCTTTCCCCTCTTGCACTCGCTGTTTAGTTTTGTGGTAAATGTTCATTAGTATTTTGCCCTATTCTTCTGTTGCTATTGTTGTGCTTGATACAATGTGTTTGACCTTGGGAGCTCTGTACTTGTCTTTCAGTCAAAAGATACTTCCATTGAGTCCCAGCCTTGCATCATGTGATGTTTGATATTAACCTGTCAAAATTGATTCAGCAACCATTGTGATTATTCCTCTTTATGTTGTGAAGGCGGTTAGCAAAATACATGCAGGAAGTAACAATCCATCTGGTTAGGTAGATGTTCATAATTAAGGATAGGTAGATGTTCAGAATTGAATGAATTGATTGGTTTGATGTTTAGCATTCATGGATATTTAACAAAGGAATACTTATAAATGGATCTGCATAGATTGGTTATTTTCATTCTATAAGCCACACCAGACTCTTGTTTGCAGGCATTGAAATTGATGATGAGGAGCTTGCCCGTTTTGTTGAGCGTGTGGATAAGGACAGCAATGGAGTCATAACGTTTGAAGAATGGAGAGAGTTTCTTCTGCTTTACCCTCATGAGGCAACTATGGAGAACATTTATCGTTACCTGGAAAGAGTTTGCCTTGTTGATATTGGAGAACAAGCTGTGGTACCAGAGGGCATTAGTAAACATGTCCATGCAACCAGATATCTTATCGCAGGAGCTGTCGCGGGAGCAGCATCTCGTACTGCAACTGCCCCACTTGACCGGTTGAAAGTTATTTTACAAGTGCAAACCACCCATGCTCGTTTGATGCCCGCAATAAAGTCTATATTGAAGGATGGTGGTCTTGTGGGATTTTTCCGGGGCAATGGATTAAACGTTGTGAAAGTGGCTCCTGAGAGTGCTCTAAGGTTCTATACTTATGAAATGCTGAAACGTGTTATTGTGACTGCACAAGGAGGAGAAGAAAAGGTTGAAATCGGGCCTATGGGGCGTCTTCTTGCTGGTGGTGTGGCAGGAGCTGTAGCACAAACAACTGTTTATCCCATGGATCTTGTGAAAACTAGATTGCAAACTCACGTTTCTGACGTAGGGAAGATTCCTAGTATAGGACAAATGGCTAGGGATATATGGGTTCAGGAGGGCCCTCGGGCATTTTATAGGGGGGTTGTTCCATCTCTGATTGGGATAATTCCTTATGCTGGCATTGACCTTGCTGCATATGAAACCTTTAAAGATTTGTCCAAGAAGTACATTCTTCAAGATGGTGGTAAGCTTGTCATGACTACTGAAATGGCTTTCAATCCTTGTACTGTTTCACAGTGATTGTGGAGTGCTACTTGTGACTGGCTTTTATTTTTCTTAATGTTGTTTTTAATATTTGTAGAGCCTGGCTCTCTAGTGCAGCTGGTCTGTGGGATGACCTCTGGAGCTCTTGGAGCTAGTTGTGTCTACCCTTTGCAAGTTGTAAGGACAAGGTAAGTCCAAATGGTTCCATGTTATCTTCTCCTTTCCCTACTTGTGCACTCGTTGTTCAGATCTGGGACTAGGATATCTAACTTCTTGCATCCCATCCTGACTTCGCTTTTGATTTTAGAATGCAAGCCCAGCGGCCCAATACAGATGCTGCATATAAAGGCATGTCAGATGTATTTAGGAGAACATTTAAACACGAGGGACTTAGGGGATTCTACAAAGGAATCTTTCCTAATTTGCTGAAAGTTGTTCCATCAGCAAGCATTACTTATATGGTTTACGAGACTATGAAAAAGAGACTACAGTTGGAATAGCAAGTTATGCAAACTTTTCCAGTTGCTACCATGGGATTGACAAGGCTGACAAATGGCGGGGTGGTTTCATGAGGAAGACTTTGTTTACGTTAATAAGGTTACTCATTTTTGGTAGATCCTATGGTTATTTGTCTAATTTATAATTCAGCGCTAGTTTAAAATATATTGGAGGGGCAAAATTGGTTTGCCCAGCATCTGGTAGCTCAAGCCCTCTTTTTTGGAGTGATTACCAATTAGCCCGTGTTGTATGATACAGAAGCATACGGCATAAGATTCACAGAAACCTGATTTTGTTATTCTTTCTGGCGGCAATTTAATCAGAATCTCGACTTATGGAGTAATTGTGTTTTCTGTATATTTTACTCATTACGGATTACAGTATTTTATAGTCTTAGCACCTGTTGAATGTTCTTGTGGTTTTCATTCCTCTTGGATTTTACTGTGATGTATTCAATTTCTTTTACTGGAATAGTAAGTGACTACTTGCAGGATCACTTTAATGGACGCGTCGACTTGTCAAAATCTTTTTCTGGGCTATCCATTTCCTATTAACAAGTTGCTTAGATCATGTTGTTGACATATAAAAGATAGCTTCATAGCTCCAGTCCGAATAATTTGTCAGGCTTGGATCCTTGATATGATGTCTTGACTTCTGGAAATTCTGGTGATATCATTCATAACTTGTCCCTGGTATGTGCATTTCAGTTCTTTAACGTGGGCTGTTTCCTTATGGGGAATTGGCGAGTGAGTTGTGGCAGCATTACCTTCAGACACACGTACATTGTGTGCATGCACATGTGCGAGCGTGTGCGTGTGTGTGCGCGTGCGCGTGTGCGTGTGTGCCTGTGAGAGAGAAAGAGAGAGTTATCTTGCTATACTCCGGTTGCTTTGCATGAACAAAGAATCCACTCAGTAGTTACTTGACGGCGTTGTCCTTCGGTAATGAATTCTTTCGTAGTTCAGTTCTTTAGTCTGTGCAGTAGATAACTCTGATTATTATGGAGTTAGAGCTGGGCCCTGGACGATGAGCTGAGTTTCTTGTTCTGTGCATGTCATTTAATCATCGCAGTTGTGAACGTTGAAAATTTGTAGCAAGCACCTTTGACCGTTCTTGTGGAAATTAAATGGTGCGGCCCAATTGGGCTGATCATCTTCATTAACTTTGCCTATGCATATTTTGCTTATACAATGCAAGATTAATTTAGAGCTTCGATCAATCTGAAGCTATGATCTTGACCATAACTTAATACTTAATCTTACTATCGGGAACATGCCCCTAGGGAGGATGTAGTTTTACTTGGTGCTATGTTAATCTAGTTACAGAGGAACAGATATTATTCTGGAGGCTAGCGGTTTCTAAAATTTCATTCCAGAATCAAACTCTGCCTGCACTGTATCGCGACTGGGCTTGATGATTTCTGTTTTCATCTGTTCTTTTCGACCCAATTGACATTCATTGCTTTCTTGAATGGTTGCCGAGTACGACCTTTATTCTGTTCTTATATTTAGCCCTCAGTCGTGTTAGAAAGGACAAGAGTATACTCATCGGAAGCAATAAAAGATTGACAGGTGATTTTGTATGAAGAAAAAGTTTGCTCGACCGATATGCACCGGGCTTTGGACTGATACAGCTACAGTCATGCTAGTTGGGCTTTCGAAATTTTGCAGATGATCGGCGCTTGCGCCGCATTTAGAGTCCACCTAGTCGATTCAGCTGAAAACAAACAACCCATCCGCATCAAGGCGCCCTTCATAATACATTATGGCGCCGCGTGATACACGATGAATAGTTTGGCAAATTTCACGCTCTCATCTTCCTCGTGTATAAAATACAAACGTTCCACATGTGCCTCCAGTTATTATTTATAAGCAGGAAACCCGCTTTCGTTTGCTGAAAAGGCGGGCTATCCAATGCCATATACACATCCGGTGTAGAACCAAAATACCGGTTCAGTCTAGGGAGTCAGTCTCTTCTTCGCGCTTCTGTTGAGGGATAGATTAGTCGGTGCATCAACCACAAGAGAACCAACCGAAAAGCCGAATCGTGGCGCGGACTTGTCGGATGTGGCACTACATCGACCCTTTAAAAGAAAGGAAGCAATTCTCGCGAATCACCGCGCGAGGGGTCTACACAACCGATCACGAGTGCGCCCGGAGGACCGGTGGATGTGGACTTTTTAGGAGGGGGCTATAGACCTTACGATCGTTCGTCGCGTAGCTCGGGGGTGGGGGGGCCCGAGTCACGGCCTTTGTCTGATTCCCTGTCGCGGGAAGTGGCCCGACCCGGGGGGGCGTTGACCCCGGGTAAACGCATTTTGGCAACGTTCGCAAATCTGAATCGGTCGGAACACCTTTTGGCCCCCCACCCCCGAGAGGAGCTGCTGCTAGGTTTCTTTTTTATTATTATTGCATGCGGTGGGTGGGCGGTGGAACGAGTGGACCAGAGTCGAGGGTTCTTGAAATCTAAATGCAAAAGCCGAGTAGGATGCGATGTGATGGACCATGTGGTATCGGATGTGATGAGTGATGTGGTATCTGGATTCGTAGCACGGCCTAACGATTGATATATCAGAGGTGATAATTGATCGATAGGTTCACCAACGTGTATCGATATCCTGAGTACGATAAAGAATCCTATACGTGCGTGAAGGGCGCGTGATTTGAGGAGTAAATTTAACAATGAGTTCGCATAAGAGGGGAGATTATCGAGGTGCAAGTTTGAGTTGCGTTAGAAAAGTCGTAAACTAAAGAATCGATCAATAATTTTGTTTAGATCATGACTCACTGACTCAAAATTTTGAGTAAAGATCGATTTAAATTATGTATATCGATGGGTTTGGGATTTTCATTCCCTCTGGACGATCCAAATCGGGTTTCTGATGGGCCGATTTTTAGCACTGATGACCGTCACTAATGCAAGTCGAAATGGAATAATTTCTCTTGGCATGGTTAGCCAATTTCTACGATCGGAGACAAAAGGATCCGTCGCATCCGAAGGGTCCACGTCATTCCGACGTGGCAGTCCCTCTGAGCTCCTTTCTCATCGTCAGTCTCTCCCACCCGCCCATGTATTGCCGATCCGCCTTCGTTTCTGCACACGTGTCACGCGATGTAAGGGATGAGGAACGCATCAATCATTCAGTTATAAAGTATGGACAGCAAACATCAATGTCGTGCGTCAAATCTAATCCCAAATCTTTTAATTTTTTTCATAAATTTTTATTCGAAATTTTGATTTAATTCGACTTGTCAATTTCATTGAAAATCGTTAAAAAGATATCATGTCAATAATTTTTCAGCGATTTTTTTATTTTATTTTATGAAAATTGACCGAAATTATTATATTGAAATTTTGCACAGAGATATAAAACTAATTGTCAAAATCGAAAAATTTAATAAGAAGTTGATATCTATAACAATAAATTTAAACTGGTTGAGCAATTTTCCCTTTGGAGTTCATAGAGAGATAGTTATCTTTTTTTTTTTTTTTTGCCATGTTTATGGTGATTTGATGAAAGCAAAATGTTGTCCCCTCTTTGGTGCTAGCACATATTGTTGATGAAAGATGCTAAAGATGTTACAAACTTATGTACTTAAATCGCATGGTTGGCAACATTTGACTCCATGCATGCCAATTTAGAAAATCAGTCAGCAAACATTTGTTACATGCGACAGAAATAGTTAGGATTAATACAAAAAGAAAAATCCAGAACAAATTTATGATTAAAAAATCCAAAACTAGTATAGTTATGACAAATTTATCTAAATTAATTTTTTGATTATAAAAAATCCTAAATTTATATATTTATGACAAATGTACTCTCAATTATTTTTCATTAAATTAGATTAATATCATGAAAAATTACAAACTAGTACATCTTTGACAAATAGAGGATAAAACCTCAAACTAGTACATCTGTCAATTGGCACATATCATTTAACTCAGCAATTTAATTATAAAATTTAATAGAAACTAACGGATGGTAAATTTATCACATATATATCAGTTTAGGTTTTTTTTTTTTTTTTTTTACATAAGTATATCCGTTTAAAGTTTTCCTGATATTATTCCAATAGTTTTTTTTTTGTACCCTAATAGTTAAAAGCACCGTAATTAAATTACCATTAATTTTCTACATCACAAGAATGCCCCCATATTTTAAATGCATCGGAATTTAATTAATTATTTTTTAAGGCTTTATTTGTTTCGTGAAAAATAAAAATAAAAATTAGAAAATATTTGCTAGATATGATTAATTGTATCACTCATGAAAATGAATTAATGAAAATATTCCATTGCCTAACGAAATGAAACTTTTTCTTATTGGCTAATTATTTTAAGCGACACAAATGTTCATTTTCTAAAAAATAAATAAATTTCAAATGACCTATCCTTCTCGAAACAAGGGGAGCTTAAATAATCAATTAAAGTTGGGTTGATTAAAAGCCACGGTGAGCTTTGTGGAGTGGCGTCCCTATCCAGGCGAGCGTGGAAGGAAGTGAGTTTTTGTTGTCTTGTGCAAACTCAAATTAATGGAGATTAAAATAAGACGAAAAAGAGAGTTTCTTGGGATGTGGACGAGAAGGCGTTTGTCTCGTCCGCCGCACGAGGGTTGAAATCGAGGGTGTTTTGGCGGAGGAATTTGGCCTACAAATTCCAAAAACGATGGTTTGCAACTAGGGGCAACCTCCTCGGCTCGGAAGAAAATTTCCTCCATGGCGAGATGCTGTAATATGCAAATGAATCGTCCCAAAGATTCGTCCGTCCGTTGAAAATTATGCGACGGAATAATTAATGATTGTTTTACCGAAGCACGTGTGTGGAATTGATGAGTGACCGATGGTTTAATTTCTGTCTCAATCGAGAAAATCGTTCAATATCATGTCTCTGAAAAGATTTTGTCACTCGTCTTAACATGATAGGTGATACCAGTAGAAGGAAAACTGACTAATCAATCTTAAATTTATCGTATGGGCATTGCTAGATTAGTATTTTATTGATTTTTAGAGAAAATTATGCGAGAAAAGAATTAATGATTGTTTTATCGAAGCACGTGTGTGGAATTGATGAGTGATCGATGCTTTAATTTTTGTCTCAATCAAGAAAATCGATCGATATCATATCTCTCAAAAGATTTTCTCACTCATCTTAACATGATGGGTGATACCAGTAGAAGGAAAACTGACTAATCAAATCTTAAATCTATCGTATGGGCATTGCTAGATTAGTATTTTATTGATTTTTAGAGAAAATTATGCGAGAAAAGAATTAATGATTGTTTTATCGTGTGTGGAATTGATGAGTGATCGATGCTTTAATTTTTGTCTCAATTGAGAAAATCGATCGATATCATATTTCTCAAAAGATTTTCTCACTCATCTTTAACATAATGGGTGATACCAGTAGAAGGAAAACTGTCTAATCAATCTTAAATCTATCGTATGGGCATTGCTAGATTAGTATTTTATTGATTTTTAGTGAAAATTATGCGAGAAAAGAATTAATGATTGTTTTGTCGAAGCACGTGTGTGTGGAATTGACGAGTGACCGATGATTTAATTTCTGTCTCAATCGAATCGATCGATATTATATCTCTAAAAAGATTTTCTCACTCATCTTAACATGATAGGTGATATCAGTAGAAGGAAAGCTATCTAATCAATCTTAAATCTATCATATGGCCATTACTAGATTAGTATTTTATTGATTTTTAGTGAAAATTAATCGAGATGATTAGATTTGAATTCTAAATAAATAATTAGAATTAACAAAATTGAAAAATTTAGGTTCGAATTGGTAAAAGTATAATAAATTTAGAATTGATTGGATAATTTCCTTCAAAGATTGACGGCATGACTCAAGGGAGAGTTCCATGGATATACACGAGACTGTTCTTCTTGGGTAGGCGAAAAGAAAGGAGTAGTTTGAGTTAGTTTCCATCTTCTTCTTTTCTTATCATTTGCACCCATATTCAAACATTTTTCTTTCATTCTTTTGGCCTTTTCTAGAGGGGATTTTTTTTTTTTTAAAGAAACCAAATAAAATTAGTGATTTTCTTTGGAAAAACATGGAACAAACATAACTTTTGAAAATGACATCTTTTATTCTCGAGATCAAATGCACTAGGAACCCTTTTCCCATATAATCACAAACTCTTCTTATCCTTTCCTCACTAGTCACAATTGACCCCTTGAAAATGATCTACTTATCTCCACTATGGACTCTTAGAAACAAAGATACATTTTTCATAAATGATTGAATAGCCGACATGAACTTTAATCTTATATTTCCTCATTTCGAGTGTATCAGTAGAGAAACTTCCAAGAACAGATAGTCTAATTGACATGGCAACGATTGAAGGTAATGAAGCTAGGTAGGCTTACTGTGGACAGAATCACTCATGGTTTAAAAGTTACGTGACAACTTTCTGAGTTGGGTCCTTTGTTTCCCAACATGTAATGGGTGGTACATAGCTTGTCAAAATTACTCAAAAAATTGACATGATGGATCGAGCTATTACAGCAATGGTTGGTGGACAGATAATTTGCCAACTACCCAAGGAAATATTAAGTTTGGATAGGGCCCCTCTCTGTCTCTCCCTCCCTTCCTCCCACCCTCCTAAACATGTATGAAAATCAAACCGAATCGTTGAAAATAATGAGTCCATGGATCGCAAGTGCACGGACGTCAGTACATTCACTTTAGTCGCCCTCTCTCTCTCTAACATCATCAGCATGCCATGGACGGGGGGCGGCACTTGAATTTTTGCCTCGTGTATGAGGACCTTTGTAGCATAAATTCTTATGTGCATCTCGAATCCAAAACAATTACTCACTCTACTTTCTAAAGTAACGTTCGGAAGCACACGTACCCTTTCATTTTATAAGATTCAAGATGCTAATCATGAATCCCTCCGTCTTGCAAAAACTCAGCACGTCGCCTCCCGTTGAACTGTGCAGTCACCAAGCCGTGATCAAGTTGAGCGTTGCGCACTACGGCATCGGACGAAATTGCTTATATCACGATCGCGCCGACGGGGCTGACACTGTCGTGTCGGGTCTTTATCATGCCCGCTGTCTGAGGGGTTCTTCATTTCCAGGAAGTTGCTCATTTGATCGCTTTGATGGACAGCCGATGGCTACCTTAACTCATGCGCAGGCATTGAACTCGCTCGCAGTGCAAAGCTCTCGACTCGGTAACTCGAAAGGGGCGGACTCGGGCTGAGGCCGAGGGATTCGATGAGCCGACCTCGAGTAGCAAAACTCACTTTGAACCCCATGCTTGCTCACGAGCTCTTGGAATCGTTATTAGAACTAATTATTGAGTTTTTTTTGTTTATTAATCGCAATTACCATCTCACTTAGAGATGAAAATTTGCACTTATAAAGATTTCGAGTTGTTAGTGCTTATCCGGCGTGACGTTTTCTTTCTACTTTTTGTATTTGTTGTTTTAGATTTGACTCTTATCAAACCGAGTACTTTTCATCGTTAGAAATACATAAAATCATAGTGGTTATTCATTAAAAATGCGAAATAGTACTAAAGTGAGTATGAAAATGTCGTGCACATTCTTTTTGAGCATCAAAACATCTTTTAATTCTTTTATGAAAAATGAAAAAAAGAGAAATAGAATCAAATGTTGATAGGTTAAACTCATTCTTTAGAACCATAACGAGCGTACTTTGTGATGTCATGTATGTCAGATTTACGTTTTCGTTTTGACCTAAGTCGGTTCATCGGTCTCGTTTCAGGCAAACATCGGTATCTTGTTGATATGGAATATACATAATTTTAGGGCAAGAAGTGCAAGAACGTGATCTTATTAATTCCAGAGAAAAATATAAGTTGGTGTGCAGACTGCAGAGCATCAATCTTGAAGCCTCAACTCCAACCCGCCAACCAGCAGGTGCCGGCGTTTAAGGCCCCCCCTCTAATTGAATAGAAGATCATCATCATCAAGAATCCACAGGCCCATGAATGCTTCCCACATGGCTGAGGCAACAAAACCACCAACCCTGTCTTTAAATTTCAAATTCAAATTCAAAAACCCTAGAGATCTAGTCTTTTTTTTTCTTTCCTCTCCATCCGCTCCCAAGTTGAGGCCAAATCTGCAGATGCTCTGGTCAGAATCTGTCTGCTGATGGAAAGACCTTCCCTCAGATGGGTTTTGGTCAACAACATGGTCCTAGTTTGTTTGAGGTTTCTAACCCCTCCCAACACACTTGCATTTCCTGGAAATTCTGCTGCCCAAGCCTATCTTTCTGACTGCATATATTATATAAGTACGCATGAATAGATGAGATGGGCATGCTTAGTTGAAAATAATTATTTGCGCCGGTGGCATCAGATTGTTGACAACCACCTATTTACGAAGTTTAACATTAAACTTCATATACTATGCATGGTATGAGTCTGTCGTATCATTTGGTTATGGTGGTAATTTTTCTTTAGCGGAGCGCACAGTGATTATTCAATATATAATTAGCCTGAGCTTCACATGTCGTGTGATTTTCAATGATTTTTTGAAAGATAGAATTTTGATGAGCTCTTTGGGTAAAACTATTTCTTATAAAATCTTATGCAAAAGATTCGAGAAAAAATGTTATAAAACAGGCGCATGCGGTTCAATCATAGTTTATAGGAAATGTCTAATGTTTGACCTAGAAGAGGGGAAAATTAGAGTGTCCATATGAATTCATTTCTATTTGTTGAGCATCTCTTAATCTAATAAAGTTTTTGCATGACATGTTCATGGATAGTGCTCGATCACCTAACTATTTTTCATCAAATAAAAAAGTGGAGTCAGATAATTAGATTAAAAAAATTAATTAATTAGATTAAAAGATGGGATAAATCGGGTGGTAGTATGTATATCATGGGTTTGTGCTAATGGGTATTTTCGGTTGTGTAGGAATGCTATTAGTACTCCTAAAATTCGATAAACATATGAATTTTCAACCTAGCAAAACCCACATCCTCAAAATTTTAGGATCCATGTTTTTTGGGAAAATTACCCAATTAATTCCTAAACCTCTTATATGAATGCCACAATTTTATCAATTTAGTTTCAAAAATTTGCATGAAATTCTAATTTAAACCTTCCGGCCAATCTTCGCCACCGGAAACCGTCAACAATTTCCCAAGCGTTTCCCCTATAGGGTTTCCTATTTTTCCAAAAAATAAGGGCTGTAAATGGTAAGATCAAAATATACTTTTAGGGATATTAATTTAGCCAGTACAAAGTATGAAAAGACAATAATATGTGAACGAGGTAAATGTTGTTTACGAATCTGGTCTCAAGCTGGAGGGGTAAGAGCATGTGATGAAGACATGGATGTCGGAATGCTAGTTCGGGTGTACTATTATATCATGTCACCGTCTCATTCATTACCATATTGCATGGGCCTCATTTAATTCTTCCACCATCTTCTCCCCTCCATTACTTATCCTTCCCCTTTTTATAATCTCTTTAGATTTATAATATTGCCTTCCAAATATATTAATTACGCTTTGACTTCACCCTTGTTTTAACAAACGGGTGCGTCCATTGCATACGCTACAAAAAAGCAGGCCTGCACCATTTTTGAAGGAAGGGGAGGAAAAGTTTAATTTATGGATCTCATAAGTTTGGAGGTTCTCTCTCTTTTGCCCATTTCAAGCAAAAGAAAAGGGACAAAGCGCGAAAGATTATATGAAAAGATGTAGACTCTGATTAGGACACGAGTGGAGCGATAACTCAAAATAAAACAAATAAAACAGACGATGATGGGGTTCCGACATTATTCTTTCTTTCTTTGTTTTCACTTACTTTTAGTTAATTATCGAAGAAAAAGATAGAAATTGTGGGCGTTGTTGGATAATTGGGAAAAAGAAAAAGCTGTGAAAAGGTGGAAAAGGGAGAATTCTTTATGCCCTATGGCTGTCCATGAGAAATTGCTGAGAAGCTTCACTAATCAATATCGAGCTGCCATTATTTACTTCTTTGCTGCTGCTGATGATTCCATGTTCTCTTATGGGATGTCTCTTGCCTCATCTCCTGGCTTTGTCATCACCTGCATTGAGTTTGTATAAATCTGCTCAGCTGATAAAAGTTGTTTGTTGCGTGCACTTTCTTCTTTTGAAGCTTTCTTCTCACCATTTTTCCACGGGGAAGGGAATATTTACGTATATATATGAACAACTAGCGGTACATACCGCCAGGAGGAGCATCTCTTATGGCGAATATGATATTGTGGGTGAAATAGTCAAGCATTGCCTGGCGAATCCTAGGGTTTGGTGTTAGATTTTCTACATCGCATCTTGTGCAATGATATAATCTGATAATCATATCATAAATGAAATTATATTACCCACAAATACATGATGGTCAAGGAATAAGTACGTGTTTGGATTACACAAACGAAGGGCATGGCCAGTTCTCCGGCTCTCATAATTTTGAGCACCCCGCTTAGATTTCATTTATATCTTACGGGATTCATGAAGAGATGAACTTGGGACTGTCGTCCTTAGAAAAAGAATTTGTGTAGCCTCTATCGATGAAAGACTTGTCATGAAGCAGGAAAAAAACCTTTGAATAATCTCATACTGGCACACGACAATATTCTGGTATTGACCTTACAGCATACATCTGAGGGTTGTTTTCCTCGGGTGTTCCGCTAGTTCCTCGTTGTCTGTCTGTGATGCACCTGTAAGTGGGTGCAGTACTCTTAATAGTCCAATTAGTTGGGTTGGCATGTTCTGATGTTAGGAGTAACCCAATTGACCCAGATTTCTCCCGCTAGAAACCCTAGATACTCTTCCCTCCCTCCCTGTCTCCCCCTCTCCTCTGCCTTAGCCAATAGCCACCGGTTCGCGCTGAACTCGAGGTGACATCACAGCGCCACCACCGTCTGACCTTGCCGCCATCTCCCACTTCCTATCGATGTCCATCTCTCTTTCTCTCTCTCTCTCTCGCGACCATTGCAACAACAAAAGTCATGACGAGAGAGTGGGGAGGGCGACAAGAAAAGAAGGAAAGAGAGAAAAAAATGGGAAGAGAAGAGAAAGAGAATAAAGGGGGGATAGATCCGAGCCGCCTTTGTAGCAAAATGTCAATTTTCCTAGGTAAATTCAGTAGATTAGAGGATCCCTTCCAACATTAATCTATGAAATTTCGTAGAACCTTTTTAGTGCATGTAGACGCACACGCACACAAACAGTCAACAAACCCTACTAAAAATTCTAGTTCTAGTTTTACAAGATGCATGCACATGCCTCGTGCGACGGGTCGTTCTTGGACTCTAAACAAAAGGGGTACGAGCATGCTCTTATAGACCGAATTTTCTAAGCCATCCCCACGGACTTGCTAAGTTAAAATATACACACATAGTACCGAGAGATCATCACGGCGGCAGATTTTTCAACGAAAGAAAAAACGCAGTTTGGCATTGCTTCCGATGAAATTTCGATGAAGTGATCCTCTCAAACGATGTCTAATTTTTTTCTTGGTTAAATCTTGAATTGGTCAACTTTTGGGGAGGAGAGGTAGCACCTCCGGAATCTCTTGATTATTTACTTATTTATTCAATTTGTTTATTTTAAGCTAAAAGCATCTCTCAAACTTGATCGTCAGCTGAATTAAGAAGACGAAATCATTTGTTTCAATCATGGTGCATCATTGCACATGTAATGATGGGGGAGGGCTCTATTCTTTTCTATTTTCCCTCACCTTGGTTTCATAAGCTTGTGGGATCAAATTAATGTTTCTCATCATGCCACAGGCATCGTCCTTCGGACTTTACTGCTGATATATGGGGTGGAGCTCGAGTCGTCTTTAGCATGCCGCTTGAGTATATCTGCATGTGTTTTTAACTTGTTCATTCGATCTCGTTAGGGTTTCTCACACGTTGAACGATAGGAAATCACCTAGATTTGTTCCACACGTGTTTTCTTTCATCAACTTTGGTTTACTTGGGACACGAGATTGTTAAAAAGCGATGGGTTTTGGTGAATTAGTAGGGTACAATGTCGCCCATGAGGTCAACTCCATTTACGTCATAAATTGCGAGAGAACATGCGGGACGGTGCTTTTGAGAGAGAGAGAGAGAGAGAGAGAGAGAGAGAGAGAACCCTAGGAAACAACAAAGAGAGAGAGAGAACCCTAGGAAACAACAAGTTTACTTCTTGGACAAATAGTGTAATAAATCTTCTTCTTGGACAAGTGGTGTAATAAATCTTTGACCTTTCCTAGCGTGAGATTATTATATTATCCTAGAAGTCGGTGTCGATGGCCAAATTATTTTTTTCGAGCGATTATCAGGTAAAGTTACTATATATTTGCTAAACTTTTTGGACCGTAAGATCTGACAAGATCCAAATGAGATGAAATGGTCCAAATTTGGTTAAGTGTAATTCATGCATCTCTTGCTTTTCTTTCATACATAAAAGGGTGAGTTTGCCATTCTAGGGGAAAGATAAATGTGACCAACTGTATGCAAACTGATTTAGGTCTGGGCCACCTGCAAAAACTAAATCTTTAGACTTAATCGGTTCATAAAGTTTGTTTGATGTTCCACGGACCTCTAGATAGTTATTCTTTACTCTTGTGTCCCTGAGTTTTATGGGAAAAAGTTGGCATGATAGTCGCATGATGGTTGGCCTTTTATGATGTTCACATTGTGTGCTCTCTTACTTTTGGCCCACTGTTTATATTCTGTTCATTTTTGAAAGGTCTGATTTTGACGAAGTAGACTCGACAGCAAAAGCACATACGCATGTCTCTCTTATGACGGTTGGGTCAAGTTGACCTTAAATTTCCGATACATGTACAAGCTAATTTAAATAGATCGAAGGTCGATCTTTTCAAAATTTGGCTCTATAAGCTCTCGACTTATCTCGCGTGCTCCAGTAGGCTTGCACCAATCAATCCTTTACACATCCGTCGTCTGTCGCCTGTCGTATTCACTGCACCCACCATATTTTATAGGTCGTGGGGAGGTGGAGAGGAGAAAACAAAACTCAAGACAAGCCTGAGAATATACATATTTTCGTGTTCATTTTGACTATGTGGAGTACGCATTCAGACTTGGTTTTCCTATACACGTGGCGAAACCCCAGTTCCTCATCTTCCTCTACAAACTAAGCACATAATTGAAGAAAGAGATTGGTCTGTTCGCAGAAGCTTTTGTGACCTATCGAAAAAAATAATAATACTACTAACAAGGGAATGGCATCAAGTTCCTGGAAGACATCGATTCTCGTATAATAGAGATTGGAATCTAGCAGTTTCTAATTTTAGATGAATTGAAATCTACACGCATCAACTGCTGAGCAATTAGATATCCGGATTAGTCGTCGCTCTTTTCATTCTTCTCTCCTTTTGTTTTGGTCTGTGATCCTTCGTGTAAATTTCTCGAAAGACGAGGTAAGTAACTTTATTAGGTATATTTCTCCTCTTAAATATAGAGGAATCCAATCCACACAATAAAGTTATGGGACAAAAAAAGAAGCAATTAAAAATAAATCTCACGCAACCTCTTGGAACTAGGATTCTGCCCAACATGGGTTCGATTTTGTCCGTTATGTTATGCAAAGCGCATTGAGCTTTTTTGTTTTCTTTTCCTTTTGTTGGCAACCCAGGGCAATAGTATATGAACCCTTGGAAGGGAACTGGCACAACAGTCCGCCATAATCTCTTCTTAGATCCGAGTTTTTCAGGGCAAGAATTCTATCGGGACCTCGAGTCGAAAGTATGAGAACGCTCTTATTATCGAGTCAATCACAAGGCGGAGAAACTACGCCGAACTTAATCATGCCAGAGAGCAGTATAGGATGTTAGAGATGCATATAATTTTCAGGACAATTATCTATGTAAATTGAGCCTCTGTTGGTTGATGTAGCTGCTACAAGAGGAAACATTTTCATACAATGTGGTCAACCGAAGACTTTTGGTTCACATGGATTAAGCTTGTGCAAGTTTACTAAAATAATACACTCGTAGCATTATTTGAGTAATGAAACATGTCAATGATAGGGCAATCAAAATTCAATAAGTTTTTGTGGGTTTGTAGATAATAATGAAGGAGTACAATTTGTTTAGGGATTAGGTGGTGTTGGAGTGAGTAATGAAACATGTCACTGACATTGGCCCAGTGCATTCATGACTTTATTCTCGAAAGTGCTTCTAGTAAGATTTGGACCTAAGATCACAATGAGAAGAGCAGACTCCCTTACAATCTAAGCCAACACCTTATCAATGAATTTCTAGTGCATGTAGAACTTTGTCACTCATTTTTTAATATACTACAATTGGACTCGGTGATGCCATGAAACAAAAAAATATAAGTTTTGTGTGCGACACATTTTTGGGCGAATGTATCACTTCAACATTATTGCCTTTCTTTGAATGATTGTTTTACTTCAAATTTACTTGTGTATAATTAATATTAAAGATTGTCCAACATCACTTACCGACGAGTTATATATGCTCTTTATATTAACGCGATCTTCCTCCACTTAATAGTTTAAGTTTTTAGCTTGGATTTTTTAACAATTAAAATTAGGATCAATAGTATCTTCTACCAATAATAACATAGTATTCCAATTTCTCATCATTTTAGTTTTCAAAAGCAAGCATGACATCATTATGAACATAAAGCCCCAAAGTGTGGAACCCCAGAAAGAGGCTGGCCCAACTTAAATGGGATATAACAAATAAATTTTGAAAAAATGGAATAAGTCATTATAATTTGGATTTCATTCAAAATATCTTTAAAGGATCATGAATATAATAAAAATGAAGACAAAAAGAGGTACCTTATAAATCGACTTGGAATATAAAAGAAATTAAAAGTACTCTTCGATGCTTAGAAGATAAGTTGGAAATCAAAAAAAATTCTTTAGCTAGGTTTTAAAATAATAAAATAAAGAGGAAAAAAAAGAAAAAAAAAGCTAAGCTATATCAAAATCTGTGTTTATTTGGGAAGACAAGGAAAGAGACATTTTTGGAAAAAGAAGAAGATAAGAAACAAAAATAGAAATATAGAAATATTGTAGGCACTAGAGCTGGGACTCGAACCTTCAATCTACGGCCTGAGAATGCCATACATCTAGTGGGAGAGTTGCTAGTCTATGGGGGCTAGACAACCATTCAAGAATCGACACGTGATATTTCGTGATGAATGCCCTTGGATTTCTTATCAATGTATTTGAAGGTGTCTGTCACCTATTGTAGTTGTAGTGTTGACATTATTACCCTTGGCTAAACTTTCGATTGATAAATTATTAAATTTGATTGAAAAGTGCTCTAAAAACACTCGTTAAATAATCGATTAAGGAAACTTTGTAACTTTCAATGCATTGACTACTGTCCATGTACTTTACATAATCAAAGCTTTCACAATTGAATAATTTCACATTAAGCATATTTAACAAGTGTTCCGAAGGCACTCATCAATAGGACTAATGATGGGATTATTACTATCTAGGGAAGTTCATTTTGATTTTACTCACAATTTTTATAGGTATAACTAGGCCACCACACTAATATTATCTATGGACAAGGCCAGGCTAATCTGTCCCTCAAATTTTCAAAAATAAAAATATATGAAATTTCAAATTGTAAAAAATTAAAATTAGGAAATATATGGTCATATATAAAAAAAAAAAAAAAAAAAACTCATGAAGGCTTAGAAAATTTAAAATAAAATATCAAATTGGTTGAGATCACAAAGAGTTAAACTTAACCCTCATCACCTGTAAACATCACGGTGCCAAACTCCGAATTACTCCTCAAACCATGCTTTGAGTAACTCGGACCAAACCGAATCAAATGGGTTTGCGTTGGAGTCCAAGAAAGCCAAACCTTAGCCTATCTAGACAGAGCTAACAAAAAAATAAAAATCGGCCGTCTTATAGTCACTTAAATTTTACCAGGTCACCCCTCTTATTTAGTAAATTAAATCTTATTTTATCGTTCTACATGAACCATTGAACATTTCCAATGGTTGGACTCCGTCCGTGGACAATTATGGTGTTGGGATAACGATTGCGCCAAGTGATCGATTTCGGCGCCGGTCCACCCGCTCTTTGCTTCCGAAGAGAACACTTCCACAAAAGGACACATAATAATAAAACAATAATGATATAGTAATGACATAATAATGAAAAGAAGAGAAAACATCGAAAGAGTCAATTTATTCTATTTAAAAAAAAAAAAAATCGTAAAATTCACTGCGCCGGTTGAAATTAAAACATTATTTGGTCAGAACAAGACAAAGCGAAAAACGAAACAGGACGAGAAATCAAATGTAAGGGAAGGTAAACAAAATTAACGACCGCTCTGTCTGTTCGGGATGCAGAGCCTCCCTGCGCTGCGCATCGGCCAGTCGTTATAAATTGCAACCGTCCATCTGCGGATTTCCCTCGTCCTCCTCTTCCTCGTCCTCCTCCTCTCCGTCGCCGCTTCTTCTTCATCTCCTCTGTTTCTCTCTCTCTCTCTCTCTGTTTCTCTGTCTCTTTGTGTTTCTCTGTCTCTCTCGTTTCGTTTCGTCTCATCGTTTTCACCCCAAAAGGAGAAAGGGAAAGCTTTCCCATCCTTCTTTCCTCCTCCTCCTCTTTCTTTTGTTGCTGTTCTTGTCGTATCGTGTTCTTCATTGCCCTTCTTCTTCTTCTTCTTCTTCTTCCTTTTTGTCCGTTTGTGTCTCTTCTGGGATTTGAACCGGTCCGAGAAAGACAGAGCATGCGAACTCTGTCCGTTCAAATCTTTCGCTCGTTGCCCAAAGGCCGGCGTCCGTATAGAAGGAAATCTGGATCACGCGGACTGAGTTCACAACGAGCGCTTCGTCGACTTTGAAGGATTCCGAGGATTTGGTCGTCTCCTTCCCCATTCTTTTCTTCTATTTCTGCGGGTCTTTGTGATTCGGAAAGCGCGGCTTTGAGGGCTCCCGGTTCTTGTGGCTTCCCTCTTCTCGCTGTTCTTCCGCATTGGGGTGAAACAGGGGCGAAACCCCGAAAGGAAAACGAAAACTCGGTACGTTCTGCGCGCTGTTTGCATCGATTACTTTCCGTTTTCCGTTATTTGGGTTTATTGGTTTGTGTGGGTTTCGATTGGTCCCGGTCGCTTTGGCTTCCCATCTCGAGATTTTTTGCGGCTGCTTGTTTGGTGAAGTGTTCTAGTGAATTGACCCTTGTTTTATCTTGAAGCTTTTGCGCCGCCCGAACATGTCAACAATGCTGGCTCGAATAGGCCGACACCGACAGCGTTACGAGAACAACTTGCGGCTTGTTTCTGGGTACGCCGATGTTTCCCATTTGCTGGTGCAGCCCTCTTTTCTTTGTTCTGTCGACATGAACAGCTCGCCCGATTTTCTGATGTGCGATCGTTTTTTTCTTTTGTCGAATATATTTTCGTTTTGTGCGATGGAAAGTTTCAAATTGAAATTTCCTTGTAGTTTCTGAGAGAATTCAGAGCGTGTCCTAATGAAAAGCATACAGCTCTACAGTAACTTCTTATGGTATGATGGGTCGGTCGTATGATGTATAAAACTTGGATTCCTACATTCAACTGAACAAAAAGGGAGAGACAGAGGGCAGGGTGACACACCTGCTCCTTATCTACTAAAGTAATTTCATCAAGAAAGGGTATCCTCGTTGACTTACGCACGCTTGCAAATTCTCTGTGCGTGTATCGCATCTGTAGATAGTTTTTTGTCTTATATGTGGAATACAAGGATCGAAAAGTCTCTGCTCGTCACAGACATGTTTAAGAAGAGGGCAAACAGTAAATGCAGATCTTCACCGTCTTTCTTTATCAATGGACACGGCATATGGGGGCAGACAGTGACATGAACTTGACTTTTAGCGTTTGAGTTTCTTTTTTTACTGCTTCAATAATTGTTTCCTCAATTTTTTTATCTTGGTTATCGCTTTCAAAGGCCTGTTCATGCTCACACTTGCGGCTTTTAGAAATAACCGATGTCTAGGCATTCCACATGCACTGACACCGACTTTTTATGACAACATGCTATGCAGTGACTCTACATTATATAGATAGGGACGTGCAGTGCGTTCACATCTGGGGGAGGTGCTATTCGGCCAATAGTTTCACTAGCATGATTTCTTTTTGGGAAGGACAAGGAAAAACTGATAAAGCATAGGACATTGAAGTAATTTGTGCAAGTTTACATTGGATTACATGCATTCTTGAGTTGTAGAGACTAAAGAAGATGGTTTTTCCCCAGTAGTTACGAAAGTAAAGTATATCAGAAATTGGAAATTGAGTCTCACAGGATATAAAGACCAGCTAGTGAAGCAATTTCCTGCAGACAAAAGTTATCACATTTCTGGGGGTGCACTAATGGCTTTCGCAGACTCAATTGTCTAAATCTTTAAAGACATGGATCCATACTATCTTGTAAGCTAAGATGTCAGGGTTCATAGCGCGCTACACCATGACATGTTTTGTTTCCCTTTCTTGTTAAGCAGAAGAGCCTTGAGATCTGCAGTTAGAATCGTGTTTTATAATGGCAATTGGAATTAGGTGCTTGGCTTTTAATTTTGAAAGATAATGTAAGTTCTGTTCATCTGGAGCAAGTTACTTGATCTGTTTGAGTACATAATTCTTCCATTAGTAGATCATCGTTTGTCATTGGTTGCAAGAGATCTCGTGATTTCAAAGTTCTCGTTTGTACTTTTATTAACCTGATGCCTAATCCGTGCAAGTTAATGCTTTAAAACTCAGCGTCCATTGGAAAGTGTTGCTTATCGATAAATATGTGTAACAGATGCATTCCCTACCGCCTCGCAAAAGGAAATGACTGTGAGACAGATAACTTGGAAAGCAGAATTGAAGTCCTTATGATCTCATCACCAAATCGTGATGACCTAGTCTTTCCAAAGGTATAATATGTCTCGAGACATCAGTACTCATTTTTTCTTGTTTTTTTTTTTCTTCTGTTAAGAGAGATATTTGTTTTTTACTTTCAGGGGGGATGGGAGGATGATGAAACTCTTGAAGAAGCTGCATGTCGTGAAGCTTTAGAAGAAGCAGGAGTAAAAGGAAAGCTCAATGTAAGTTATTTTTGTGTTTTGGATCTTCTTCTTCATATGGAAAAGTTTGAGAAGCCTGGCAGTCGCCCTATAAAAAGCGAAAAGCTGGAAAGAATTATTTAAATTAGGCCTTTTCATCTAATATGCCACAAAATGTATCTGATATGAAATCTTCATTTGCGGGCAATTCTACCTAATCAGATGTATGGTTGATTTAACTGTATTGTAAGAGCACATGATGAGTACGCAGTAGTTACTGGGTCGTGTTTCCACCTTGTACTATCTGAGGTGTCACTAATATTTCTCATTGTTCAGGAGAAACCATTGGGGGTTTGGGAATTCCGAAGTAAGAGCAGACAGGACATGTGCAGTCTAGAAGGAGGCTGCAAAGGTTATATGTTTGCGTTGGAGGTCACTGAGGAGCTAGAGACGTGGCCAGAGCGCGAAAATCATGATAGGAGATGGGTGAGTGTTTCTTGGAAACTCATACTTTCATATCTAAATCAAAGGATCAAACTTAGGATGTTTGAATATCTTGGTTCAAGTTGGGGACATAATTGGTTGAAGGTTCTAATGGAAATTGCCTTCTGCACTCGTCTCAAAACTTGTTGACCAAGCCATATATCTCCTTCTTATTGACTGCAATCCCCTTGTCGACCGACATTATGCAATCACAAAGATCAAGCTCCATGTTCACATTGCTTCTTTTTTGGAGCCTTTGACTCAGTTATTAATGGTAATCCACAGCTATCTGTAAAAGAAGCATTTGAACTCTGCCGCTATGAGTGGATGCGCAGAGCACTGGACAATTTCCTGAACATGCTTGAAGAAAACTGGAAACAGAAATTTGAGGCGATTGAAGAGTTGATTGAGTCCCCTCCCCCGACTGTCTCGGATTGCCAAATCATCACGCCCAACTTGTGTATAGATCACCCTAGTAGTGCCCAACGCCATGGTATGACATTCTCTTGGCTCGTTCCAATAAGGGCTTACCGTTGTCTTGAATGATGCCGATATGTCTCTGGACTAGTTTTTATTAATTTGTGGGTTCTAAATTATTGGCTAACCTGCTCGGGGTTGGTGTTTCATTTGTGTATTAGGTTCTCGTGCGTGTTCTAGATCAGTGTGCCGAGTTTGTCCTTCCAAATGTGAAAAGGATAACGATTTAGTGAAGGTATAGACTGTTGGCACTCTTTTTCTAGATTAATCAAGAAAAGTGTACATTTCTTCAATTCTTATCTGTTTTCTGATGCTGAAGACACAATGAACTCATATTTTCTGGCATGCTGAAGCTTGACCTGGCTTTGCTTTTCTAGTCTCATATTTCGATGTTTGGTCGAGCTACCGTTGATTGATTTGTTTTACTTGTTTTCGCTTTCACTCTGATACGCAGTCAGTCGCAATCATCCCCGCAAAGGACCATCTTGCCACCGGTTTAAATAGACAAAAATGTACTTTAATCCTCAGTAGAATGATAAGTAAACCCAGTCTAAGTTCACCTATAGGGTCAAACATCCTCTTGACATATTCAGTCAAGCGTCTCTGCACTCAATATCTTCTTTGTGAACAAAATTATTTTAAAACTTAATCGGAGTTGACATGGCGATGAGAGTGAAGCACAGCTTCATTTCAACGAGGAGCGGTTCCGTTTTGTTTCTTTAGCTCAGTTCGAGTGACAGGCATTCTCAGTTACTCTAAGCCTCATGAACTACTCCTTAATTACAATGCATCAACTCGCCTTGTGAAACTAAATGGGACTAGTTTTGATTGAAAAGCTAATGTTAGGAGGAGATTTTATATAGATGGATAGGTCAGATGGCTTGATTGCAAAGTTAAAAACAGACCGGGGGAGATTCCTCCACTGGTAGCTTGCCTCTTTCACCATTTTGGAACGTTGGCGTTGTCTTGACCAAGTCTATCAACGCAGTCGGAGTATTTTGTTCCCAAATATGTCTCCATAAGGCTGTGGGGTGTTCTTCTTCTTATAGAGGTTCTTGGGCACTACTCATGATGGCGTCATCTCAATCCGTGGGGTGGAACTTGTCATATTGAATCGATGGCATATGTGGGATACCTATCGCAGAGCCTGCTCATTGCCATCATTAATATCTGCTCCATTTAGACCTCCTCACCTATTCCCAAGTATCTGTAATATGCTTTGACCCCTTCGGACCTGAACTTCGTATCCAAAACAGTGGGATGCAATAAAAACAAAAACACAGGTGGAATGTTCTTGTAATATTTCAGGAATTTCACCTTCACGGCCCGTATGGTTTCGTTGAAAAAGGGATCACCCTCCTTATTCGCCAATTGAACTGATATCACGGATATAAACAGAATGGCTTGGTTGTTTGATAGATGGTTCGCTGCAGCTCAAAGCATTTGTTGCATTGCTGAAAAGCTAAAAAAGTAAAGTCCCTGAACACTTGGGCAATCCTTCAATCATATTGTATCAACGACGGGAGACTGGTTTTGCTAAGAGCGGTGGAGTAGAGCGTTAATACGCTCATCTCCTTCTACGTATTCTTCAACATTTTGTACGTTGAATTCCACCTCGTTGTTATGTCAAGAGGGGATTTTTCAGCTTGTCTCCATCGCATCATGTATAAGACCTCCAATCTTGATGCTTCATTGAAGTGGATTCAATGTATTGAGCTGACCGTGTAATGTTGGCCACAAAATTTTAAAATTGGCAGGTCATCTTACACGCACAAGTCAGTAAGGTGAGCAGCCCAACTGGTGAAGGCAGGTTCCCCATTTTTGGAACTAAGAACCGAACTGATTCCCTTATGAACCGACCCAAACCGGCCTTGCCTATTAAATGTGGTTATAGATAAATAAAGGGAAGTAATAGTTGAAGCGAACTAATTGAAAAATCTATTATTTACGTTCTCACACTTCTCACAACCCACTTTCTAGAGAAATCATTTCTTACTGTAATGATATATATTGGACTTCTATTTATTAACTTGTGTAAAAATTACCCTAATAGCAGGGTGTCAGGAATCGAACCGAAACGAAAAATTTGGTTTTTTTCGTTTGGTTCAGTTTTCGGTTCGGTTCTCATTAAAAACCAATATTTTTTTATTGGTTCGGTTTTTATCGGTTAACCGAACCAAACTAAACCACAAACCGATAATAAAACCGAATTTTAATGGTTTGATTTTCTCTCCCGACTAGTACTACCGTCTCCTCTGGACCACTTCCCCGTTTGATGCTCTGTTTTGCCCTGTCTCGCTTCAACCGAGGGGGGACTCCTTGTTCGTTTATGCTCGTGTTTAATGTGAAGGAATCGTTTCTGAGTCGACCTTGAGCATTTTTTGTTTGCTGCATGTTGATTTTGGCTTGAGTTTTTGTCTCGGATGTCTTCGGACGCCCCCATTCGGTCGACAACCACTAGATGTTCGACATAATGCCCGAACCAGATCCGTCATGGCCTCATTCGGTTTAGGCTGAAAACAAACCGAAAAGAAAGAAAAGAACCGAAAGAAAAAACAGAAAAAACCAAAAGCTGATGGGCAATGGAGGGCGGTCGCGGAGGAGAGGAGAGAAGTGGTCTTTCGACGAGAAGCAGTCGAGTCTCGGCGAGATCGAAAAGGCGAGCAGATGGGCCTTGGACTTTGGGTGGCAGAAGAAAGATAAGAAAAAACCAAGAAAATGGGTCTCTGGCGAAGGCAAAGACAGCACCCAAAGTCGCGGAGGAGTCCTCGAAAAACGATGATAAAACTTGAATAATGAGAGAGAGAGATGCTGAGATGGTGAGCTTTTTGTTGGGCTTTTGCACGTTGTTTAAGTGGTTTGACTCGTAATGCCCGCACGGGTAATCACGATGTCCCGCATCCGCACGCCATCCATGGCCGTCGTCCTCGCCGTTTCCGAGCGTCCCGACTTTTTTTTTTTTTGGTAAAAGGTAATAAATGAAAGAAAAGAACCGAAAAGAAAAACAGAAAAAACCAAAAGTTGAAAACCAAAACCAAAAAACCGAAAAACTGAATCGAACCGAATTTTTTTTTTTAACTGTTCAGAATTTTTTTTAACAGTTCGGTTTGGTTCGATTTTTTGAAAAACTGAACCGAACCGAATCCTTGACACTCCTACCTAATAGTTCTCGATTTTTTTACCATTAAGGCCCTGTTTATTTGTGTTTTTATTTTTTGTTTATAAACAAAATTTCTGTTTTTTTGTTTCAGGGAACAAAAAAAAACAGAAACGCGTTTGTTTGCGTTTTTGTTCCAAATCTATTTTTTTGTTCTTTAAACACATTTGGAATGTAAAACAAAAAAACAAGAAAAACGTGTTTCTTTTTTTTTTTTTTTGAAACAATTTTTAAAAAAATTTCTCTCTCCTCTTTTTTTTTTTTTTTTTCTTTTTCTTTGGTCGGTCGCCGCCTCAACCATGGCCAGCGGCCGGCCATTGAGGGCCGGCGACGCGGTCGAGGGTCGATGACCTCGCCGGAGTGTCGCCGGCCCCTCGGCCTCCCTTGGCTTGGCGAGCTTGGGCTCGCCCAACCAAGGCGAGGCCAAGCCTCGCCGAACGAGGCGAGGCGAGGCGAGCTCGGGCTCGCCCAAATCTGGCAAGCCCGAGCTCGCCCAGCCATCGGCGACCGGGGGCTGGCGAGCCTCGCCGTGGCTGGGCGAGGTCGCCGGCCCTCGTCGGCCATGGTTGAGGCCAACGACCGGCCAAAAGAAGAAAAAAAAAAGAAAAAAAGAAAGAAAGAAAAGTAAAAATATTAAAAAATTAAAAGAAACAAAAAAAAGAACACAAATTTACCAAACGTGTTTCGTTTATCTTTTATTCCTAGAACAAGTTTACCAAATGCGTTTTTCTGGTAAAAAATTGTTCCCCGGAACATAAATAATTTTTTCTATTTTTGTCCCTAGAACAATTTTTGAATAGAAATACAAACAAACGCATCCTAATTGGCTAGTTCTTTATGAGAACTTGGAACATGGAATCTATAAGGCTAATTTTAGGGAAGAACCTAGAATCGAATCATTTTTTAACCTATTTACTCCTAATCAGTAAGTTCTTGTACACTTCTTTTTAAATAAAAAAATATTTATTGAAATTGAATATGTTTGACATATTATCCTCGACTAGAAAAAAAATTATTTATATGTCTAACACTTGCATATCATTGTATATATAATATAATGAAAAAAAAAAAAACCTCAACCAATTTCCCGGATTAACCTTGGAACTGTCACGAAATTGGCTGATTCAATTTTAGGCTAGTTCCTAAGTCCATAGGGTTGGTTTCTAGTTGCAAAAAATGGGAGCCGGCCTAACAAGTAAGTTCCAAGTTTAAGTCCAAAATCCATCTATCCTAGAATCGATCACCTTTACAAGTGAGTGTAGTGGCACATGCACTGCACATGGAAGAAAATCCCCATGAAAACGAGATTTAGCTATTGGAAAAGAGGGTAGATTAGGGAGGTATCAAATTGGCATTATATAGTGTGATGCTCTAGATTTTAATGAAGATACCAAACTCATTGATAGGTCTTATCATTTCAGTAGGCACATTTCGACAATCACGTTGGGATATGAGCTCAGTGACATAACTTCCATTTCTCATTGACCCATTGGCTAGTGTTGACGCAGCACGCCTAATTCGTAGGACTAGTTCTTAAATTAAGAGACTTGAAAGTTACCTATCCACAGCAGATGCAAAAACGCCAATTTGCAAGTTGAAAGTCACATGTTCGATTTCCCATTGCACCTTACAAATTTTGGAAACTTTGTTGGTCTGCAAGGGACTGTCATAGGCTTAGGCGAATAGCCGGTTTTGAGCTTTCCTACTTGCATCTGATGGAGCCGAGGTGACAAGCTCGCTTAATGGGCAGTTGATGCCTCATTATGGCCTTAAATCAAACATTCCGGTCGAGGATGAGGTGGGTCTCAATCCCGTCCAAAACCTTTGAAGAAAATAAATAATTGAGTTTTTTTTTTTTTTTGGGATCAATAAACAATCGAGTTGATGAAGCATATTTTTCATTGATATGTTATACATTATAAATAGAGATATTACCATCTATACTTATAGTAGAAGTTACAAATAAAAGATAAATATTTGATTTACGTAGAAATTGATTAAAAGATGTTTTACTTAATGAGTTATCTTCACACTGATTTGTTGAAGACTCTACATAGTACCCATTTTAATTTTAATTTTTTTGTCTTTTTGATTTGTTCCTTCGACACACCCCTTTAAACTGGTCAATGGGGAGGACTAGAGGCCAAGTCTGGCTCATCAGCCAACAAAACTATCTCGAGTTAATGGTTTGGTGAAAATATCACTTGTGAGAAAGATGTAACATAGCGAGTTACAACGAAACCAACAACCTTTTCTTGAACAAAATGATAATCGATCTCAATGTGCTTTATCCAAGCTAGAAAATTTGGATCAGTTGTGATATGCAATGTTGACATGTTGTCCAAGGATGATGAAGGTTAACATTGGTGGATCCTTATGTCACGCACTACGTATAAAATCCAAGTAAATTCAACAGCTGTGGAGGCAAGAGCACGATATATAGCCTTCGTCGCAAAGCGAGCCACAATAAGTTGTTTCTTGACACATCATGAAATACAAATTGAGTTGAGGAAAGTACGATAACTAGTGGTAGAATATCAGTGAGTTTGCACCTAGCTCAGTCTACAACAATAAAGCCAAATAAATGGAGAGAGCCACAGGACAAAATGTGAAGCTCAAGATATAAAGTATCGAGAACATATTAGAGATTACATTTTACCATCTAATAGTGAGCAACCATTGAGTATGCATATGTTGGCAAACTATGTTGACTGCAAGCAAGAGATCTACGCAAGTGAGGGTAAATTATTGAAGAGTGCCTATAATACTTCGAAGAGGAGATAGATTAGTGTAGAGCTTATTACCATGTTTGAGCTATGCCTACTTAGTAGCTATTGGAGTTGCAATTGGCTTACAGTGGGCCATTGGTGGGCCATTGATGCATGCTGGAGTAAATAGACATGGTCAAGACGTGATGAATCATGGAAGCCCATATAAATAGGAAGGACGAGATTGCCATGTAGGAAGACGTTCTTGACATCTAATTGGCGAATTTCCCAATTCTAAACAATAGCAATGTGAATTGTGGCTTGTTTGACTACAACTAGAAGTTCCTAGGAAGTCAATGCCCTCATCTTGATGGAAGCCTTTTTTAACAAGTCCAGTTTTCAATCAATACTCTGCTTTGTACACCCAATTATAGTGAACCACATTCTTCGAGCGATGATTGGAAACAAGTTCCAACTCTTCAAGCATAATGGCTATTCAACTAGGGTGTTTTAAGGATAGAATGAACAGTGTGTGACTTGGGAGGGATATTGCTACATTGGTATACTTGGGTCTGGCTTCAAGATTGCAACCTTTGAACATGTAACCATGGTATACATTGAGGATGTGGAAGCTTTAGATTGAGACTAAAGTAAAAGATTCACTCTCCATTCGTTGTGCCACGTTACTAGAGAGAGTAGCAGATCAAACTTTTCAGTCTAGTTCTATCTCAGTAAACAAACGTGCATGTTTGCTTGTAGAGTCCAGATTTGTTGGTGACAACCACCTTGACTATTTTTTGGACTAAGTTGGGCATAACCCAATGATCACTAGAACTTTTTGCTTGTGATGGATTTAAAATTGAATTTCATTGCAATAGGTTCCCTCAGTCATAGTAGTAACCTGAGAAGAATAGGCAAAAGGAAAATAATGCTCATAAAAGACACACACACATATATATAAACATGGCTAGTAGATCGATGAAGATAATAACATCCTTTGTACTTTTCACTGTATCCAAAAAATACAAATGATAGAGAGTGCTCATCAAATATGTTCATGTGGTATAAAGAGTGTTTGAGAAGATGGAAAAAGAAGAATAAATCTAAGGCGTGCAAGCATTACCTTTAGGATAATTCCGCTATTCGAAATACGAAACTCTATATGTAAAGCTCCAACGGCTATCCTCTTGGAAGACATCATATCTTCCTCCTTACTCTGCACATAATAAATAGAGGGACATGAACAATAATGTTGTGTGTAAAACCCAGCTAAATGGAAATAAAAGAGAGATTTTCTTAATTTTGGAATGTTATTATTGTGATGAGAAAATTCTCCCTTTAGACAAATACTGGAGAATTAATATAGAAATAAATCAAATCAACGATACAAATTTGTTACAAATTGATTGTGTTAATAATTTTCATTGAATCTATTATAAAACAATTGCTTCAAATAATTCAAAACTGACGAAATACCTAACAGTTCATCTTATAGTTACGTTAATTGGATAAAACAGGAGCCAAACACTCGAAGTAATGAGTAATCAGGGTTCTCTTTGAATAAGATCTAGTATGGGCTTTAGTTACCCAGATCAGTTGAAGAAATTCGATTTATCAAATAATTCGTTGTTATAGACGCTTCCACCCAATAGTTAAGTGGCATAGATACCTTAATTGATGTAGCAAGGTCGAGTTCAACAATGTGCTATTGTTTCCTCTTAGTGGGCAGCGGCCCTTGGCCTGGTCAGGTGAGGGTCGGTGACCTTTGCCCCGGATCTAGGCTCGGGCTCGCAAGCCCTCGTCGCTAGTTGGCCGAGGTCGCCGACCCCTGGCCAGGGCCCGGCGACCCCGACCGATCCTCCCCCCAATGTCGTCAGCCCTCGTCGGGAGGCGGCGATGACGGCGAGGGCTGAACCCTCAACCACTGTTCATCTTCTCCTCTTTCTTCTTCTTCTTCTTCTTCTTCTTCTTCTGCTTCTCCTTCTTCTCCTCTTTTTTCTTCTTCTTCACCTTCTTCTCCTCTTTCTTCTTCTTCTTCTTCTTCTTCTTCTTCTTCTTCTTCTTCTGCTTCTCCTTCTTCTCCTCTTTTTTCTTCTTCTTCACCTTCTTCTCCTCTTTCTTCTTCTTCTTCTTCTTCTTCTTCTTCTTCCCTTGCTTCTTTTGCTTCTTCTCCTCTTTCTTCTTCTTCTTCTTCTTCTCTGCTTCGTCTCCTCTTTCTCCTGCTTCTTCTCCTGCTTCTCCTCCTCCTCCTTCTCCTGCTTCTCCTTCTCCTTCTTCTTCTCCTTCTCCTTCTTCTTCTCCTTCTTCTCCTCCTTCTTCTTCTTCTTCTTCTTCTCCTCCTCCTCCTCCTCCTCCTCCTCCTCCTTCTTCTTCTTCTTCTCCTCCTCCTGCTTCTTCTTCTTCTTCTTCTTCTTCTGCTTCTTCTGCTCCTCCTCCTCCTCCTCCTCCTCCTCCTTCTTCTTCTTCGACGTCGTTTTTACATTTCTTTGCTGAGTTAGCTCTCCAATGAGCCATGTAGGCAAGCAAAATTAATAAAAAATTGCCATGTAGGGAATGGCACTCAAATGTCCAATTTTCCAAAAAAAAGTGACATTTAAGTGTCAATTTTCTAACTTTTAACACTTAAATGTTCCATTGTGCCAAGTTTTGACACTTGGGGTATTCTTTTGCTCTTTTTCTTAAGAAGAAATATTAGCATTCCCTTATGTGATTCTAGAAAATAAAAAATTGAGTCAATAGAGCGTTCTTTTTATCTGATGCGCAATATAATATGAATATAAACACCACTCATAATTATGGTGTAGGAGAAAAGATAACAATTTGATCTAAATGGAAATTGAATAAAAAATAAATCTTAAAAAATCTCCAATTGATCAATTGGTGGTTGCTTTGCTCGAAGTGTTATCTTCACATTGATTTGTTAAAGATTTTGCACTAATGCCTTTATGATTTTGTTCCTTTTTGATTTGGTACTTCAATACCCTTTTCCATCATTCACCCAATTTTAGGTATGGAAATTTAGATAGATAAAATTAACTATAGCTTGTGTAATTGTTGACATCCAAAAATACTTCTATAAGCGCATGTTGATCATGAGGAACAAAAATTCTAAAATCACTATCTTGGCCGGTATATGAGCCATAATCTACATCAGCCCAGCCCATAAGTGGTCATAAAAGAAAGGGGAATTAAGGACTTTGGGAAACCTTGGGACTGAATTTCAATAGACATACAAAGACATATAATTCCATGATGAAGTAGTTGATTACCATGTGTTGAGACCAAGGATCACTAAAGAAGATACAACATTGGCGTAGGTGGAAATAGTTAAAAGGGCGCTACATTCAAAGAGGAGCGATTAATATTTGCTGAATAAGTCGCGAGAATGTTATCGAACAAGTTAGAAACTAAACATGGATAAGGCGGTTCAACATGGAACGTGGGGCGACTCTCGGGAATGAGGTAACTGACTGTTGACGATTACCGAATGGGCCTATAAATACCCCAAGCAATCCAACAAATGACCCCCTCGAATAATACACACAATTACTTTATTTTGCCTTTATCCTTACTTAGTTTAACCTAATTATAGCTTAAGATTCCCTTTGTAGATTCAATTCCAACGAGTGTTTATATCTTGCGTAGTGTTGTCGATTAGATTCCAGTGTTAACTCATTGTCTAGCGTCATTGATTAAATTCCGACATTGTGTCCTCATCTTTATCTAGGAACAATATTCATTAGGTGTTGCCTCTGTCCAAGATTCCAACACTGTCTCCTCATATGCATCTAAGAGTAGTGTGCACTAGGTGTTATTATCACTATTCAGTATTGTTGATTAGATTCCAACGTTGTGTTCTCATCCTCATCGAGGAATAATTTTCATTAGGTATTGCCTCTGTCCAACATCATTGATTAGATTCTGACGTTGTGTCCTCATATGCATCATTAATTAGATTCCAACATTGTGTTATCACTATCCGGCGTCGTTGATTAGATTGCGACGTTGTGTTCTCATATCCATCCAAGATCACTGTTTACTAAGTGTTGTCCAGCATTATTAATTAGATTCCAACATTGTGTCCTTAGACTTAGTAAAAATTAGTGCTTTCTAAGCATCTTGTTAATATCCAGTGTCGTCGAAGTACTTTCGACATTGTGTTGCTTTAAATTTAATGGGTTTTCATTATTATGTTAAAGTAAGTTTAAATGATGTCACCGATTAGGTTTCAACATTGATTATCATTGATATTAAGCTTGTGTTAAGTCAGTGACATTGTGTTAGCTTTAGACAGAGAGGTTCAAATGTGAACGAAATTATACACCTTATAATCTCGACTATTGTCCATCGCGGCAAGGGTTTGTTTGTAGCTCCATCTATATTGTTGTGACTTCTTGTGTGTGGCATAGCACTCTCTTCAACTAACATTTAGTCCCATCGAGCTTGTCAAAAGGATGTTTTGCCGGTTTTAGATCCCACAACAAAATATCTTTCACAAGGTAAGAATAAAGATATCCCACGGTAACAGGTGGAGGAATCAAGGAGATCAGTGTAAATTACCCCGTTATACTTTCATCAATGAGACGAGCCATCGAAGAAACTCAAAATGACTTTGCTTATTACATGGTTAGAAGAATGACTGATGTGGCAAGGCCATTGTAATCAATACAAATCATGAGTATGCGAGAAGGTAACATGGGATTTTAGTTGGTACAACCTAGTCCCAAAGTGGATATGTTCCCATAATGACAAGGTATGTTTCTTTGCCATTACCTCTCTCGTTAAATTTCGGTACTATAGGGTCGAGTATGCTAGCCTTAGCATCTATAAGGATCTTGCAAAGAGGAGAAATAGTTTTGACAACCCAAACTAGTGAATCTAATTCCCAAGGAGCCTTTGATCCTAATGGCATAACTGGGTGGCAACCTCATAAGTATGCCTCACTTGTTGTTAATGAAAATACCCAATATGCCGTGAGTGTTCCTAATATTATGTCTATAGTTCAACCCAATATGCTGCCTAGACCCATAGCCGTTGACAACCAAGGAACAGTGTTAACTCTGGCTAGGGGCTAGGAGCTAGTGGCCTTAGCTAGGTGGCAAGACCAACTTTTTCAACCGACATTCCCAAATGCTAATTCATACATAACCAACCAGGAATTTCAACCCATACATCATATCCCACAACCAAAAATCCATCAGCCAACCAAAATCTACCTCAAGTGTATTAGGCTCCACAATAACTTATATACCGGGTTCCATAGCAACTTGTATATCGGGCTCAACAATAATCTGTATACCGAGTTCCGCAACAACCTATGTATCAGGCTCCACATCAACCAATGTATCAAGCCCCATAGCATCTGGTGCACTAGCTTCTTTAGTAGGCATGAACTTGATGTTGCATTCCAATTATGATCCCCAATAGCTACCAAAATTACCTATGGCCATTTCGGGACACAACTAGATGATCATCGAACCTACCCTAAGGAATAATATTGGTGATCCCGGTCACATGGGAGATGTCTACCAAAAGCCTTATCCAAATTGGATGGATATAGTTCCATACCCATAAGAATTCAAGCTGTTCATTAGAGAAAATGACCAATCAACTTTTGAATGCATTACCTGTTTCTTAGCCTTGTGTGGTGATGCTACTCATGGTGATCATTAGAAACTCTGTTTGTTTCCACTTTTGTTGTCGAAGATAGCTTTCACATGGTATACGGCGCTATCGACCAATTCGATTTTCTTGTGGGAGAACATGGAATGACTTTTCCATACTCAATTCTAGCGAGCTGTCCCAAACTTACCAGTTGTTGACCTGTTGACTATGAGATAAATGGCAAATGAGACAGTCGACCAGTTCATATCAAGATACAAAAGAGTTAGGAATAAATGCTTTGTCCCTTTGCCTGAGAAAACATTTGTGGATGTAGCCTTCAATGGTCTAAAGTTCGAGATCTGAAAAAGAATAGTAGGCTAGCCTTATTCAGATCTGTTTCAATGGTCCATTATAGCGATCAAACATGAAAGCTTACTTCGAGAAAAGGATAAAAGACATGGCCTAAGAGAGACAAATGATTTCCACGAAATACAAATGGAGCTAGCGAAAATAGCTGTTGCCAAGATGGTTATTGAAAAGTCGTACACATGCCGAGCGTTGGAGCTGGCTAAAGCAAAAGAAAAGTCAAGCATTGTGGCTAAATCTAAAGAATCGATCAGCTACTCTTTCGATCTTAGTAAGACTGAAGAAATTTTTGATCTATTACTAGTGGATGCTCAAATAAAACTAATAGAGAATGATAGAATATTCTTTCGAAGAACGAATTGGTAGGAAAGAAGTATTGTAAATGGCACCACTTATGGTGTCGTAATATTTTTGATTGTGTGGTCCTAAAGAAGAATATTCATGAGGCAATTCAACAAGGGAAGATAAAGTTTGCTGATGACAAAGAAAAGTCCCCAATGGAAGCAAATATATACCCTTTTCTAGTGATGACCAATATGGTTTCGATAAGATCTCGAGGTAGGAGATACAGATTGTCGCACATCTACACTCATTATAGACAGATAATTGAAGATGTTGGTTCTTCAGACCTGAGAGGACATGACTGTCCATCAAGGGATCGCATTGTTGGCAAATATCGAAGTGCAAGATTTTCTAGACCATACCGTGGTGCGCCTCACTAGAATGAACTAGTTCATATAGAAAATCATTGCCCTCATCGAAGGTCACATCAATCATTCAAACAAATGTATGATGAGAGAGATCCTACCATAGACATATTGGTCAACTAAGTGGGAAGTTTGATTATTATATGAGTTACACACCTCCTCCCTCTTACCCCATAAGGTCATCCCTTTTGGTTGGGGAGACGGATTTCACGATGATGACGAGGAGTATGACCGTGTAGTACAATCACATCATCGAAGGACTTTGAAGGTGCCCCGTGAACCACCGAAGGGTGAATGATATGAGTCTCAGGAGGTTCAATGTGGTAGTATGACTCGAACTCAGAAAGAAGGGTTGATAGGAAAAGAAGAATGCATCGGTTGCAGCATAAGTCAATCAAATCCATAACACCCAATTTAAGCCAGCACTAATTGCAACTAACAGACCAAAGCCCTATAAAACTAAAAACTTGGTTTGGTTAAGGAAGTTAGACATAGATGAGGCGACAACAGAATCAAGAAGAGACAAGACGGCCACACAAGCTAAGGATAAAGATGAAGAGTTTGTGCCTAGGCAATTGTCGAAGTCAGTCTCTCCTTTAAGTTCTGTATGGTCCAAGTTAGGTTATCAATGAATTCTGAATGGATTGGACTATTTAGCATAATTGAGAAGGTTATAGCTCATGAAAAGGAAGGAGTACAGTTTTCCTTTGACAATGAAGAAGTAATGGAGTTTAAGAGACCTTCTAAGAGCCTTTCTAATCACCTAAGGGCTTTGGATATTAATGCCAAAATGAATGGCCACTTAGTTACCAGAGTATTAGTTGATGGAGGATCAACTTTGAACCTTATCCCATATAAATTCTTTAGGAAGCCGAGTAGGAAAGATAAAGAAATAATTCTATCAAATATGCAATTCTCAGACTTTACTAGAGAGGTTATTGAAGTCAAATGAATATATGTGGCTAGCCTAAAGGTAGGGTCTAAAACTTCGAAAATTTCCTTTTGTGTCATTGACCAAAATTGTGTCATTTTATTTTTATTTTTTATTGTTACATTGTCTTTTTTAAGCAATTTCCTATTCATTTTCAAAAAAATATGAAAAGTCAAATGTTGACTTTTGGATTGACTTTTTAATCAACTCTTTGACTAAAAATCAACCCTAGATCAAAAATTGTTTTTTCACCAAAAAAGATGTCAATTAGCTTTAATTTCACTTTTTCAAATCAATTTTTGGAAAATTCAAAGATTTGACCAAAAAATCAACATTTAAAAAAAAAATCAACTAAAAGGTTGATTTTTTGTTAAACTTTGACCAAAAAAATTGAAAAAATCAAAAATTCACAGAACACTTCTTTTTAATGTCAATTTGATTTGTGCATCAATAATATCATAAAATTTGATTAAGAATCTTGTTTTCCAAATTGATTCTAAATCAACCAAAAATAAAATTGCTTGTGTTTTAGCCATAAGTAGGTATAATTCTTTTTACGACATTTGGTTTAGGGATTAATTTTAATCCACTCGTTCATTCAATTTTCGTGAATTGCTATATCGAAAGATGAATTGCCATTTTAACCCTAATTAAGAGGCCAAAATCAATTCTTCATTATCATGAACAAATTATTGTTTTCCACTTATTTTCTCGAGATAAGTCCAAATTCGGGGTCAATTTTGAAAATTCACATTAGAGGTTTCCAATTTGAGGGATTTCATTCTCTTAAAAGTAAAAAAACCAAGCTCTCGAGCCTTAATTGAAGAAATTTTGGTTGACCCATTCAAGACTATGGTTCAATTTCATAAATCTAGGTCCAATTTTAATATTAGACCTCGATTCATTTTTTCCCTAAGTTTTGGCACTTTAATCCAAGATCAATTTAAATTCATTAGATGATCCTACACACAGGTAATTAGTTAAATATATCTATTGCAATACTAATTTAATTTAATTTCAATTCATTTGCGATTTTAGTCATAACATTACAAAATTGCTCATTTTAGCCTTTAAGCCTCGATTTCATGTACCCATGATTTTGGTCTACTATTTTTCACAATAATCGCTCAATTAAATAAATAAAGAATCCATAAATTGCATTAATGGAATTCAATTGGCTTAATTAGATCAAAATCGGATAATTGCTCATCAAATTGTGCAAGTTTTCTCTTCAACTTGGTCCTCGAATGACCAAATTACATAAATTTTGAATCCACAAGGATTATATAGGTGTGAACTAGTCAAGACCAATCAAGAACTGATCAAGATCTAGCCAAAACGGTGTGAACTGGTGTAATCAGTCCGACTGGTCATCGGCGTGGCAGGTCGGTTTGACCCATTGCCAGCCGATTCTGGACCTTCGGCGATCAGTTTTGAGGTCCTCACCTCGTCAATTTTACTCTTGTGCCCTTATATTTTCACGATTTTGTGAATTGACCCCTGAATTTTGGAAATTTGCGATTTAACCCCTAATTAGGCCATCAAGCATAATTTTCATTTTGAATGTAATTTTCGCAAATTGGATCTATTCAATTAGTCTCCCAACACTTCTTAATGATGTTTAGACCTTTAAAATTTTAATTTGGCTATTAGATCAACATTTTGACTATCGGATTGAATCGACGGCCAAGATCGGCTTAAGACTAGTATAAAAGGTTTTTCCCTTCAAATAGCTCATTTTTTTTTTTTTTTTTTTTTTTTAAAAACTCTCTGAAACCATAATTCTTCTCTCATCTCTCTTCCCCCCCCCCCTCTCTCTTCTCCCTCTAGCCAAACTGGTTTGTCAATCTACTTCGCCTGACTCACATTGGCAGAAATTTCGCCATCGATTAGCCCCCTCAGCAGTCATTCTCCTCCTGTCCAAGCTCCCTCAAGTGATCAGCGGTTGGCTGAGACTTGATTGAAGCTTTTTTGATCAAGCCAAGCTCCTATGCTACCTAAACCAGTCCTATTTAGACGGGTAGTTTTGGCCGTTAGAAGCAGCGACTAACGATGGCTCAGCCGCCACTAGACTTGGTCCGATCTGCTCTCGACTCCATCTCAGACCTTGTCATGGTTGGGGATCATTGGATCAACCATCGAAATAGTTTCGATGGCTTGATATTTTCCAGGTGTTGAAGGCTGGTATAGTTTCTATTGGAGAAAACTCCTATGATGTTTTGAAGCTGATAAAACTTATCTAAGTTCTATTCTGAAGATTGCCAGACTTCTGTGTCAAAGTCTATCTTACCTTAAAAATCTGTCCACACTGACAAGTTTCAGACTGAACGCAAGAATGAAGACTTAATCAAACTTAGGATTATTTTTTCAAGGTTTCAGTACGTACAAGATATATCAGGCTTTCTGGTTGGAAATATCACTTACCATATTTGTTATCTTAATTGGAATCAAATCATTTTGGAAGGCAAGCTTATTTGGAAAGAATCTACTTATGGAAATCAAGATCTTGATTGTATGGGCGAACATGATTGACGTGCTTTCATCTCAATCTTTAAACATCTTGAGATCTCCTTAATTGATTCTGTCCAACGGGTTAATTAGAAGAATTCTTCTAGAAAGTGCCAACAGTCGACAAGGCATTAGATTCTGATGTTGTGTTCTCATACGCATCTAAGAGCAATGTTGTCGCGACCAAATTTTGGGTGAACAACTTAGGGTTTGGCTAATGAATTACTAAGCCTAAATTTAGCTCGGGCTTTCCCAAGCCCATACCAATTCGCGACTTAGGTTCAAGTTCTTAACATGGAGTTGCTTTTTCAATTAGGAGTCGCCACTAATCTATTTTTGGTGGGTCGATTAGAAACCCAAGTAAAGTAACGAGATATTTCCTTTAACTCCTACGAACTAGAGATTGTGAATTCAGGAACTTGATTACGTTAGATTTCTCTAAGCTCTTTCGGTACCTTTCTCTTTTATTTTGAAAAAAATGTTTTGCTGGCAGCTCGAATTGATTTTAATTTACTTTTCTAACATGTGAGGTTATCATGCAGGTGTGCAAACCACCAATTTAACATCCAGATAAAACAGTGAATAAATTGCAAGACTTGCAAGACTTATCTCATGGTATCGAAAGCATCTACAATGTTATATTAGAATTCACATCAATAGTCCTAGATATGATTTTTAATTAACACACAATTACTTTTTTTTGTTTTCACTTATTTAATGAGATCATGCTTTATGCAATGCATGTCACTAATCTAACATGAAATGATATGACAATATGATCTAATTCTAATGACGGGCAATTTCTAATTAAATGAACCTAGCAACAATCAATAAGTGATGTGCATTTCATGAAACTAATTCTACCTGACATGCGCATGATTTTTTTTTTTTTTGTATTTTTATTAAAATTCGAAATTAAAAATTGCTAAAAATAAAAATCTAACTAAAGTGATATATTATATATTTTAAGTTAGGAAATAGATTAATCTGAATCCTATCTTAACTTAGAAATTTATCTCGACATGCAATTTAACTCAAAGATATTATCTAACCTAGATACCATCTAAACATGCATTCTAATATAATTAGAAAAGAATCTAACTATTCTATCATGCAATTCTATCTAGGAAATCAATTCTAACCAACATGATATGCAAATGCAATATATTTTTTTTTCTGGGATAAATAAAGCAATTAAAAGATAAGCACCAAATCATTCATGGTCATCAAAGATATTATCCATCCGTCGAATTTGGAAACGATATCTAATCAAATTTGTTTATTTCGCTAATAAAATCGATAAATTGATCTTAAGCCTTAAAAATCAAAATATCAATTTTATTCTCGCGTGATTAATTATTAAGATGAAATAAAAAATTGACATGCGGCTGCGGATTAGGCAATAAATCCTAATTGGGAATGTGCTTATCATTCAAATATGCACGTAAGATACTAAAAAACATGTTTTAGGCAATAAAATATCCAAATCAAATTTAGATAAGATAATTACCTAATTCCGCAAATGATATTACCGAATTTGAATCGAAGGGTGACCGGTGGTGCGTGGTGGTGCTCGGCTAGCTGCGGGGACGGGTTGCCGTAACGTCATCGGTGAAGGAGCTGCAGTGACGTCGAGGGATGCTCGAAGAGGACGACCTCCTCTCTCCTTCTGTTGACTTATTGAACAGTGGACCCAGACCACTTTTTTCACTCTCGTCTCCTCTGTATGATGGCTCTCCTCCAATGGTGGCCGTGTGTGGTGGGGAGAACTAGCAAAATAGAAACTTGATAAACAACGCAGCAAAACTTGCAAACCGAGGCCCTGGATTAGTGTTCTTCGTTGAAAATTCAGCAAAAACCCATGCAACACAAGGAGGACTCGACATCAAAGAGAACTTGGATGGCCACAAGTGGAGGGTGTGTTTGTTTTGAGAAAAACAATTTCCGAGAAAACTTTTTCCTCATTTTCCAGCGTTTGGTTCATTTAGGAAAATGAGTCAACGGAAAGTGTTTTCCTTTCAAAGCTTAAATTTAGGAAAACGATTACCCCTTTGAAAGAACCGGAAAACATTTTCCAAAATGTTTTAAGGTCCTTGCTTAATAAAGAATTTATTATTAAAAAATTCTAATTAAATATTTTGAATTTGTTATTATTATATCTTTTCTTTTCTTTTTTCTTTCTTTTTTTTCTTTTCTTTTTTCTTGTTTTCTCTTTTATTTCTTTGCCCGTGAACATAAATCCTAACTCCTCCTCCCCTCTCTCCCTCACCTTCGTCCCCTCCCTTTCATTTTGACTTTCTCTTGTAATCGGAAATCATGTCCATTTTCAGAAAAATAAAAATAAAAATATGTGTATGAATTCAGGTTTCCTTTTCATTTTGCAGGTTCAAATTCTAAAGTTACTAAACTGATCGAGAAAAATCCATTTATTAAGTAATATGGACTCAACAAATTAATTTGGAAGTAAGAGGCACACTATTGTCAATTGTTAGGTCAAATGTCATCAAATCATATATCAAATGCGATCTAAATACCAGAAAATACATTCAATCATATATCACCAAATAAAGAAAAACTAACAATTTTCCTGGAAAATGGTTTTCCGGAAAACATTTTCCAAAAACGTTTACGTTTTTCGTGAAACAAACACACCCGTAGTTGAGAAATTAGCCCCTTGTTTCAACCCGATCATTACCCTTTTGTCATCAAATTTTTATGCTTCCTCGTGCAATTATTGCTGGAGTAGCATATTCCCTCGAATGTGCCATGTGATTTTTATTCTTGAATCGCTGTGAACAGATGCAGTTAATTGCCTGTAGATGACTAATCTGGCAATCGACACTTAAACTAACAAGATTAGAGGCCACTTTTCTAAATTGGAATTTATTTGTTATAAGTCACTTGCAATTTTTCTTTTTTTTTTACAGTGATGGTGTACTCTCCGTTCTTCGTGTCTTATTTGCTGAAATTGATGGGCATCCATAAACATCACCTGCGGGCCCAAACTCAAAAACGAATCGATTCTACATCTTATTTTAAGTGCCAATCACAAAATAAAACACAAATGGTCTGGTTGCCACGTTGATGAAAACTAATAATTTTGTCGCAAATTGATATTTACCTTATAAATTGCTTCCTGCTAATGTGGAAGCATTTGTGATTTTTTTTTTCTTCTTGGGTTTGTCGAAGCACGTTTATGAGTGTTTATGAGACTCAAGGCACATCACACATGTCTGGATAGACTTTTACCTTTTATTTTCTGTTTAATCCAAATTTTTAAGACGCACACATTTTGACCTTTTCTTATAAAAAAAAAACACATGAGATTTTCACTGCACATAGATTTTTACAAGTGAAAAGCCTATATGTAAATTTCATAAACTTTTAAAATTCGAAAAATATTTTAAATCTTGGCGACTTTTGCCGAAACATAAACAAATCTTAAGAACCATTTTTTTTTCATGGAAAACTCACTTCTTGAGAAATATTTCCTAAATATGATATGCTCGTATCACTTAAAAAATCGTATTGAACAAAAAGTAGTTTCATCATCTGTGAAAAAGCTTAGGCATGAATTACTGTCCGCATTGAAAATATTTTTTGCTGGCTAATCATTTTAAGTGATATAACCAATCATTTCTAAGAAGCATTTTCTAAATCATTTATTTAACACGAAACAAACGGACCTTAAAATCAAAAACAACGAAAATGAAATCAATTACAAAGATAAAATCCTCACGTGCTATGACCATCAACGTCACTTGTGGATCGTTTTCGTATCTGTCGCAAGACACGAAATATTACCTACCTAAATTAATTAAATAAATAAAAAGACTAGAAGGATTGCACTTCAATGTCCAAATGGAAAGAACCTAAAGACCTCTTGGCGGATATTCCTCCTGAGCCCCCCGTCAATCTCAACTCGACGCCATCATGATCGGAGGTGTTAAAGTTGTCATCATCCCACACATAATTGAATCAAATAAAAGATCAATAAATCATTGGGAAAACTTATAAGTTTCATCTTAGGGTCATGAGATGGTGTGGTTCTGTGAAATAATAATTTGCTGATGTCCCTTTCAATATCTCCTATTTGCAAACCAAACTATCAATCATGCCACTTCTTTTATTTAGTTGATTTATTATAGAATGCAACGTTTTTGGATGTTCTTTTTATGGCTAAGATAAGCACTATGATGCCTCAAGAGTGATATCTTAGATGAAGCCGTGATTTTATTATATAAATATTCTATTAGTCGCCCTCTTTTTGCCTAGTTAGGCGTTGACAAATTTAATTGGGAAAATAATTGAGGTTTGAAAATATTTGAACTTAGGACATCATATTCTGATATCATGTGAGATTTTCTGAGAATATTCATGACTGTTCAAGAAGGTTAAACAGTTAGGTAAAGGCGTGGTTAAAATATTTAAATGCTCCATCAGGCTTCTATATAAGCTCGAGCTCAGACTAAAACTTTCAACATTGCAAACTTTGGGTCTACCTTCAAGTCGAGCTTGAATTCGAGTTTCAAAAGCACCGCCTCCAAACCACTTGGTTTTTGAACCGACTACATGTGAATTTGACTCAAGTTAACGAAACTTTTCCAACTTGGCTATGCTAATAAAATAGTAAGAAGAATTAAACTCGAATAAAATTTATCAAGTAGCTTAGGGCGAAAATGATAACCATTTTATTCCCAAGCCCTATTTCTAGCCAGAATTAAAATTTTCAATTCCAATTCCCTGGACAAGCAAAAATACACATTTGATAATAATTCAATATTTTGATTTTGAGAATAAAAATTTGTTTGATAGACATTCTTAAATATTTTCCTTTCGGGCAATTAGTGGGAGGCAAGTGGCAGCCAGTTAGAGGCAAAAGTAAGTAAAGAGATTTATTTTTTATTTTTTATTTATTTTAGAAATAGAAAAGTATAAAATTTCTATTTCTCATTTCTATTCAGAAATTTATTTTTGGACTAAAAAAATCATCTTGAGAGTAGAAAGAATGAAATTTTATTACAAAACAAATTTTTATTCTCAGAAAAAAATAAAAAAAAAATTGAATGATTATTATTCGTGTTTTTAGTTTTTTTTATTACCACCGAATACAAGAATTTCATGTCATATTGCTTTTGGCTTGCTCTATAGCCGATATATATATATATGATATCAGTTGCGTGATTGAAAAGGGATGGCATGGGTTCACCTCTAGTCATAAAATAAAATAGAAAATATAAATGAAACGAGAAATTAAAAAAGAAAAAAAGAAAAAAGAAAAAAGGAGAGCCCAATTTCATTTTGAATTATCCTCCCGGGTTTTTGTTCCGGACGCAATCTTCCACCGTCTCCCGAGGGCGCGTGCCGCTACGCGCTGGCCCGAATTTAGCCGCCGGCGGCATCCCGCGTCCGAAGAGCGTAGCGTCCACATCAGCCCTGCCCTCACGAATGCCGAAACATCAGATCGCATCGTATCTTCCAGTTTCAACGACTCTCTCAATCATTATCGATTGAATTTAATGAAAAATTGGGAATTGCTTCGAACACTGATTTGGCCATCTGAGAATTTAAAATCATTGCAAGAAATTATTCCAATGAATTTTTTTTTCTCACAAAAAAAAATAAAAAGACGACGGTGTTTAATACGCAAGACTTGTCCTTATGATCCTGTCCCGCCTCTAGTGCACGATAAACTATGTCGACGTCGACCGCGCTATATTGGACAGCCAACATTGAGTAGACTATCATATCGTTAGTTTCCGGTCAAAACTAGTTAGGAAGACTATTTTGACAATTCATTAAAAGATCCATGACTAAATTGATAAGAGGTCGAAAAGTTTGGAAATAAATTAACACAATCAAGAGGATCAGGATTAAATTGGCCTGCCATGTGATAACTTGATAAGTTTATGATTTATTGGACAATTTTCTCATAAAAAATGAATTATTTCAATCGAGGCCCTTGATATGATTCAAAGGACTCAGATAAGCACGTTGACTAATGAAGAGGAGACCTACATTAGAGAGCATAGGAAAAATAATGCAGATAGTGTGAAATCATCCCTAAATTATTTCCATTTGTTTATAGTGGACGGTGCGATCTCTAAACTAGGCGATTGCATTGTATCTGACGATGATGATGACGAACTGCATCATAAACCTACTTATATCTTATATTCCCTCTTGCTTAGTCATGTCGTAGGCTCCTCAAAGTCAACACAAGTTTTCCCACCTTATGAGCTAAGCCGACTCTAATGCTAATTCCCTTTTGTGTTGATTTGCAGTTGATCTGTGTTGTTTCTCTCTTTATTAATTTTTTATGCTAATGAATGAAATGTTACTTTCGACGAAAAAAATGCTAATTACTTGGTTAAGGGGAAGGAGCCTTTAGGTCTTAGTCGAACATTGGTGTATCCATAAGTAATCAAGAATAAAGATTTATGTATGGAATGAAACTGATGGTGATGAATTGAGACAGCATAAACGTGTTTATGTACTATTTTATGTAGTAGATTGGGCACTCGAAGTTGTCGGTGATCGAGAGAAGGAGGAATAAGGTAGGAATCCTATATGGTCCACTAAATTTTACAACGTGGGAAGTGGAATGTGATCTTGCTCTCTTTAGTCTCATCGATTGGATAAAAAGAATTGGGGCTGGCACGGGATGCGTGGGGCCCCCGCCGCCTCGAGCAGGGCGGTTTTTTTCCCATAAGAAAAAGATTGGTGGGAATGTTTGCAGGGTAAAAGGATGGGATTTTGGCGAGGCGGGACAGGAGCGGTAATAGGCTTGCCCCACCGTGTTCTCTTGTGCGTTTATATAAGTTTTGAGGTATGGTTTATGCGTTTTGGCATTGCGCAGAACCAGAGGAACAGACCTAAATCTGCTATGAGCCTTTCACCCACCCTCACTCACTTCAAGCGCAGGTGACTACTATACCGTCCCACTAGGCTATAGTCGGTGCATGCAAGCATGCCCCGACGTGAAGTCTACATTCCCCACCGTGAGGCCCCCTAATTCATTGTCTATCTTTGTCTTCCTGGCAGAGAGGGAATACGAAGGACAACGCAGGGTCTCCCTCCCTTAGGCAAACCTCCTGCCTCCTCGAGCCTTTTAAGGACCTACTTAGGTCCACCATTCTCACTCACCTTAGGCGTGGGTGGTTACTATACCAGCCTACTCAGCGGTAGCTAGAGCATGTAAGCATGCCCCGACGTGGAGTTTACTTTCCCTACTGTGAGGCCCCCTAATTCCCTATCTATCTTTGTTTTCTCAATAAAGAGGGAATACAGAAGACAACACGAGGTCTCCTACCCCTGGGTGGACCTCCTGCCTATTTGCTCCTTGAGCCTTTTAAGGACCTGCTCAAGTCCACCACTCTCACTCAACCTAGGAGCGAGTGGCTACTATACCAGCCTACCCGACGGTAGCCGGAGCATGCAAGCATGCCTTGACGTGAAGTCAATCTTCCCCAACATGAGTCCCCATGATTCCCTATCTATCTTTATCTTTCCGACAGATAGGGAATACGGAGGATAGCGTGGGGTCTCCCACCCCTGGACAGATCTTTCGCCTATTTCCTCCAATGTTTTCTACATTCTCTTTCTGTGCAGTGCCGTTAGGCAATGCATAGAATCGAGAGAACAAACATAGCCTGCAGTTCTGTGTAGTGTTGTAAGGCGTGCTAGATCTGCTGTGGGCCTTTCACCCACCCTCACTCACTCTAGACGTGTATGGCTACTATACCAACTTACTCGGCGGTATATGTGGTAAAATGGGTCTTAGACTCATATATGACCCATTTAAATAATAAATGAGTCATATATGGGTCACTTATTTTTTGAAGAAACTAGTTAAATGGGTTTAGCACTTAAAGACTTAAGATAGGTGAGTCTTAAGTGGGTCATAAATGAGTTGCATTTAGAACCCATTTTCAACCAAAACCCCATAATCTCTCTCTTCCCTTTTTAAATGTACAAATATATATATTTATAAAATGGAAATTATATATATAGATGCTTTCTTAGGTTTAATTAAATGGGTTGGGTATGGGTCAAAAATTTTGCATTGTAAGAAATTGGTCATAAATGGGCTAAATTGGTTGATTTGGGTCGGACCATTTATGACCCGACCCAAACCCGACCCGACCCACCCGTTTAACGGGTCTACCCGGTGGTAGCCGAAGTATGCAACCATGCTTCGACGTGGAGTCTACTTTCCCCCACCATGAGGCCCCTTAATTCCCAATCTATTTTTATCTTTTTGACAGAGAGGGAATACGAAGAACAGCGCGGGGTCTCCCACCCATGGGGAGATCTCTCGCCTGTTTCCTCCTTAAGCCTTTTAAGAACCTGCTCAGATCCACCACCATGTTCTCGTGCGTTTATATAAGATTTGAGGTATGGTTTATGCGTTTTGCTTGTCTAATATAGATGATATATACAAATAATGTCCAAATATAGATAATTATGTATATTTTGTAACTTTAGTTAAATAATAGCGATGGTAATTAATATAAAGTATTAAAATATATAATCAATATAACTCGTGATATTAAAATTATTCATTTAAAATTTCAATTTTTGATAATTAGAGTATACGTAACTTTGTTAAGTGAGTACATTTTCATAGAATTTCACATCAATTCATATACTATTATAAACTAAACTACTCAAGGGTTAAAATGACATATCTCTAATATTAATTTATCTATTGTTAATTTCATGATATGAGGAGTGATATTAAATTAGAAATTTGCAAGTCTTTTTTTAGTGATTTATTGCTTAAATATATGTGAAGATAGAGAAATATTTACCCATCTCTAGAAATATTTTGAAGTTTTCGCCAATGGTCGGGCGAGGCCTCGAAGGATAGCGTCCCCTCACCCAAGATGTCCCGCCCTCGTCTGCTCTTGTGCCCATCCCTAAATAAAATTGAGAATTAGACATTGGACTTGCCGAAGAGAATTTGTCTAGAAAGAAATCATTGTATTTTCTCAATGATCAAGAAGAAGATACGTCAAGTTGGTGCCATGATAAGTGCTCATGCCTCCCAAGTTCATTTTCATTAGAGGCACTTTTTTTAACTAGACAGCATTAAAAATAGTCTTTCTTTCCTGCTAGCATGTTGTTGGGGCTGCAATAACTAGCCCGGCATTCACTATTTAGGCTACTTCCGGAGTTCTCTCCAAAAGCCTAAACTCCGCCGGTCGTAAATATGCCTCAAATTGAATATTTTATAGCAAGGCTCAAATTTTTTATGATTGAATCAAACTTGTGATCATGCTCTATATATATAAAGAGATATGTACTCTAATTTACTTTTAAATAAATGGCAGAGTTTTTAAAAATTGTTCACATTGGTTGCACCCCTAAAGCATTTTCAGATTCCCCACCAAAACATGTCATTCCTCTTTAAGCTCATTTATTGAATTTCCTAGTTGTGACCACATGACGTGAAATGGCAAATCGGCGAAAAGTTCGGGATTAAATTGGCATAATCGAAAGATCATGGACTAAATTGGCCCATTTTACAACAGGCCTATGACTATATTGACACAATCGAAAGGTCTATAATTAAATTGGCCTGCCATGCAATAAGTTCAAGATTTTTTGGACAATTTTCCTAGCAAGAAATGAATTGTGTCAGTCTAGTCCCTTGATATAATTAGAAGGACACAGATAAGCACATTGACTAATCAAGAGGACAATGATGATGAAGAAACTCCATTATAGAGCATATAAAAATAATGCAGATACTGTAAAATCTTCCCTAAATTATTTCCCTTTGTTTATATTGGACGGTGCCATCTCTAGACTAAACGATTGCATTTGTACCTAACAAGGATGATGATGAACTACATTAGAAACCTACTTACATCTAGGCTTCTCAAAGTCAACACAACTTTTCCTACCTTATAAGCTAAGCCAACCCTTAATGCTAATTACCTATCGTCTTTCTTTGCAGTCGGACCACGTTATTTCTCTCTTTACTTTTATTTTATCTATTAAAATGAGTGAAATGTTACCTTCGACCGAAAGAAAATGCTAATTGGTTAAGGCGTAGGAGTCTTTAGGTCTTAGTTGAACTTGATGGATCCATAAGTAATCGAGAATAATGGCTTTTGTATGGAATGAACTGATGGTGATGAATTTAGACAGCATAAGCATGTCTGTGTACTATTTTACCTAGTGGATTGGGCACTCAAAGCTGCCGGTCATCGAGATAAGGAAGAATAAGGTAGGCATTCTATACGGTCCCCCAGATTTTACAACTTGGGAAACATGATGTGATCCTGTTCTCTTTAGGGGACACTGACGACCAATTGCATTTTGCTCATCAATTGAACGAAAGAATTGGGGATGGCACGGGGTGCGCCGCCGCCTGCCGCCTCGAACAGGGTGGTTTTTTTCCCCATAAGAAAAAGGTTGGCGGAAAAGTTTGAGGGAACGTGGGTGGGACTTCGGCGGGGCGGGACAGGACTAGTAATGGGCTTGCCCCGCCCGGTTCTCCTGCACGTTTACATGCATGTTGAGGTATGTTTTATGTGCTTTGCTAGTTTAATATAGATGAAATATACAAATAATGTAGTCAAGTATAGGTTATCATGTATATTTTGCAAATCTAGTTAAATAAAAGAGATGGTAATCAGTATAAATTATTGCAATATATAATCAATATAGTTCGTGATATTGAAATTATTCATTTGAAATTTCAACTTGCGATAATTAGAGTATACGTAATTTTATTAAGTGAATACATATTCATCGAACTTCACTTTAATTCATACACTATGATAAACTGAACTTCTCACGGTTAAGATGACATATCTCTAATATTAATTTATCGATTGTTGATTTTATGATGTGAGGAGCGATGTTAAATTTAGAAATTTGCAAGTCTTTTTTTTTGGTGATTTATTGCTTAAATGTATGTAAGGATAGAGATATACTTACCCATTTCTCAAAAAATATTTTTGGAGCTTTTCACCTACCGGGTGAGGCCTCACGGGACAACATTGCTCCACGCAAGATGTCCCGCCCTCATCTCATCTCTTCCCCATCCCTAAATAAAATTGAGAGTTAGGCATTGGATATGCCGAAGAGACTCGGTCTAGCAAGATATCATTTTATTTTCTCCATGATTGAGACGAAGATATGTAGAGTTGGTGCTATGATAACATTGATAAGTACTCAAGGCTCGCAAGTTTATTAGCGTTAGAGGCATTTTTTTTTTTTAACTAGACAACGTTGAAAATAGTCTTTTTTTTTTCACTAGCATTTTGTTGGATACGCATTGGCTAGCTCGGCATTCACGATTTAGGTTGCTTTCCTCTTCAAAAGCCTAAATTCCGCAGGTCCTAAATATGCCTCAAATTAAATATTTTATAGCGAGGCTCAAATTTTTATGATTCAATCCAACTCGTGATCATGATATATATATAAAGAAGAGATACGTGCTCTAATTTGCTTTCAAATAATAGGCTGAGTTTTTCTTTTAAATAGTTCATTGATTGCACCCTAAAGCATTTTCAAATCCCCCACCAGATGAAAAACTTGTCATTCACTTGTCATTCCATTTGAGCTCACTTATGGAATTTCCTTAGTTGTGACCTCATGATGCGGATTGTTTATCTTTGGTGACTTGGAGGGGCAAGCTTAATCCGGAAGGAAACGTCGACCCAAAATAATTTCGATTGGAAAGGAAAAAAAATGAGGAGGAAGCGATTCGTATGTCATTATATCGCGCGTTTAAATGGCGTAACGTTAAAAAAAATGGTGTTAAAAGATTATTCAAGTTGTAAATACATTTGTTCTTCCTTGATCAAGGTTGCCCTGCATTAGAACTTCAAGACGCGAATGATAACCGGACTCAATTTCTGACCATATTTTTCTAGTTTTATCGAAGCAAAAGTACACATTTGATAATGACATAAAATTCTGTTCCTAGAATAGAAATTCGATTAATAATGATAAAAAAAATTTCCCTTCTTGGTGGTCGGTGGGTGAGTAGCCAGCTAGTAGCAAGAACGAGTAATGAGAAGAGTTTTTATTTTTCTCATTATAGAAAAGTAAAAAAAAATTACTCTCATTTTCATTCCAAACCTTATTTCTAGACAAAATTCAATTGATAACCAGGTTTGCTTGTTATTGGTTTGATGTTGAGGTTGAGCAATATGTGCTGAGCATACCGGGTTTGATTCCAATGATTTTTTTTTCTTTGCTAGAAAATTTCACATTGTGTCGTTTGCCAATGCGTACGCGCTGGCCTATCCCTATGGTCCTATTCTTGTCTCTCATGTCCATTTAACATGCAATAATCCACGTTTGCACCGGCTATACCACGTGAGATGGTTGGCACTAAGTAAATAACCGCATCGGTGGTTTCCAACCAAAGTTAGTCGGAATGACTATATCTACAAATCTTTAAAAGGTTCAGGACTAAATTGACAAATGATCAAAATGTTTAGGACTAAATCAAGACGATTGAAAGGCTTATGACTGAATTGATAGATCATCGAAAGACTTAAGATTAAATTGGCATAATCGAAAAGTTTATGATTGAATTGACCAATTGTGCAATAAATTCAAGATTTTTTTTTTTCTTTACAATTTTCCTTGCAAGAAATGAATTGTGTGAGTGGAAGCCCTTGATATGATTCAAAGGACTCAAATAAGCACATTGACTAGTCAAGAGGACAATGATGATGACAAACTACATTAGAGAGCATATAAAAATAATGTTGGATATTGTGAAATCTTCTCTTAATTATTTCCCTTTGTTTACATTGGGCGGTGCCATCTCTAAATTATTGGAGGGCATTGTATCTGACCTCGCATGCACCTCTCCCTCTCTCTGTGGAGTTATCTTAGAAACCTACTTGTATCTTATACTCCCTTTTGCTTAGTCATTTCGTAGCCTTCTCCAAGTCAAGACAAAATTTCTCACCTTATAAGTTTACAGTTAGACTGGGTTGTTTCTCTCTTTATCTATTTATTTTTATTTATGGAATTCGATGGAATGTTTTCGACTGAAAAAAAGAAAGAAAAAAGCTTATTACTTGATTAAGGGGTAGGAACCTTTAGGTCTTAGTCGAACTTGGTGTATCCGTAAGTGGTCGAGAATAATGATTTCTGCATGAACTGATGGTGGTGAATTGAACAGCATAAGCATGTTTGTGTACTGTTTTACCTAGTGGATTGGGCACTGGTAATCGAGATAAGGAAGAATAAGGTGGGGCATCCTATACGGTCCATTAGATTTTACAACGTGGGAAACATGATGTGATCTTGTTCTCTATGGTGGGCACTAATGGCCAATTTCATTTCGCTCATCGATTGGATGAAAGAATTTGGGATGGCACGGGGTGCTGCGCGTGCCGCCCGCCACCTCAAGTGGGACTCCGGCAAGGCGGGACGGGAGCGGTAATAGGCTTGCCCCGCCTCGTTCTCTTGCACGCTTTTATGCGTTTTGGGATATGTTTTATGTGTTTCGCTAGTTTAGATAGATGATATCTACAAATAATATATCCAAGTATAGGTAATCATGTATATTTTTTAAACTGAGTTAAATAAAAAAGATGGTAATTAATGTAAAGTATTGAAATAGATAATCAATATAACTCGTGATATTAAAATTACAGCAATACGTAATTTTGTACATTTCATCAAACTTCACATTAATTCATACACTATGATAAACTAAACTACTCAAGGGTTAAAATGACATATCTCTAATATTAATTTGTCTATTGTTAATTTTATGATGTGAGGAGTGACGATAACTTTGAAATTCGCAAGTCTTTTTTTTTTTTTTTTTTTTTGGATTTATTGCTTTAATATATGTAAATATAGAGATATACTTATTGGATTTGCCGAAGAGAATCAGTCTAGAAAGAAATCATTTTATTTTCTCAATGATCAAGAAGAAGATACGCAAAGTTAATGCTATGATAATTACTCATGGCCCGCAAGTTTATTTGCATTGGAGGCATTTTTTTAACTAGACGGTGTTGAAAAAAGTCATCTTTTTTTTTTTTTTTTGTTAGCATTTTGCTGGGATTGCAATAACTAGCCCGGCATTCACGATTTAGGCTGCTTCCGGAGTCCTCTCCAAAAGCCTAAATTCCGCCGGTCCTAAATATGTCTCAAATGAAATATTTTATGGCGGGGCTCGAATTTTTGTGGTTCAATCCAATTTGTGATCATGCTCTCTATAAAAAGAAAATAATATGTACTCTAATTCACTTTTAAATAATTGGTTGAGTTTTTTTTATTAAATTGTTCACATCGCTTGCACCCTAAGCATTTTCAGATCCCCCACCAGATGAAAACTTGTCATTCCTTTTGAGCTCATTCATGGATTCCCTCGCGGTGACATCATGATGTGGATTGTTCCCTCGGGGGGTAGGCTTAGTCCGGAAGGAAACGTCTACCCGAAATAATCTCGGTTGAAAAGTTAAAAAAAAATTGACAGAGAAGCGGTTGTCACGTCATTTTATCGCGTTTAAATAACATAATGTAAAAAAAGTAACGGTGTCAAATGATTATTCAAATAGTAAATGCGTTTGTTCTTCCTCGATTGAGGTTGACCTGCATTAAAAATTCAGATCGCGAATGATAACCATTTTTCTAATTTTATCTCAATATGAATTTCTGAACAGAATAACATGTTTGATAACAACATAAATTTTTTTCTTACTTAAGCAAGGGATGGGCGGGCGATCGATTAGTAGTGAAAGCCAACGATCTTTTCTCATTTTGTTCTAGAAATTGAAAGTATAAAATTTTTACTAATTATTTATTTCAAATGGATTTCTACTCCGGACCTATTTTCGGGAGTAGAAAAATAGATTTGGCCAAAAATGGAATGATTAGCACCCGTGAAAACTAGACCCGTGTACTTATGCAAACGTGCGGGACACGAAGATTGGCATACCATACGAGGACGACGGCAAGACACTCTAAAAAGCAAGGTGAAATTCACTGGGCGGGGAGATTCCTCGAAGGTCAAGAAGCGCCAGCGAGGACGACACGTGGCGCGTCCGGAGTCGCCGAGCGGCCAATCGCGCAGTCGGAGCCACACGAATTCCCGGGTCGGACCTTTCTCGACCCGAATCGGATCCGCACGGAAGCACGGACGCCGCCGGATAGACACGACGCCGAATCTGGCTGACGGGGAGCGACGCGCGCCTCCCGCGCGTGCGCCTCCGGCCCCGTCGTCCCATCCATGCCCCCGACCTCGAAACGCGGGCAGGCCGTTGTCGTTTTGCCCCGCAAGCCCAGCGAATTCGCGAGAGATTTAAAATGGAATTTTAATTCGAGGATCAACGGGTCCACACTGGCGATACTTGCTTCTTCGCTCTAGAGATAGAGAGAGAGAGAGAGGGAGAGAGCTTCTGCGGCACGGCGGCGCCGGTCATGGAGCCGGAATCCGGGGTCCCGAACCCCCGCAACCCGTCCCAGGTTAGGGTTCCTCGCCGCGTCGGGACTCGCCGGCCGGCGCGACGGCGGTTCGCGTGCTCTTTTTTGAATTCGAACGGCGACGGGGGGATGGGGGGGTGATGTCGTGTCGTGTCGTGTCGCGCTTGCTGCTGCTGCTGCTGCTTTGATCTCGTTGGGGATGAGGCTGTCGCGTGAGGATTTTGGGATTGGTTTCTCGCCGGTAATGGCCCCCGTTTCGTCTCGTGGTTCCGGGGGCTCTGTCTCGTTGAATCTGTGCGGTTCTGGCTCCGGGGAGCTTGGAGCTGCTCTTGGCGATTTGCGTTTCTGTGACTCTTTAAGCTGTGGATGCTGTGTACGGTGTATAAAGTTTGTTCTTTTTTTCTTTTTTTCCCCGGAAGTTTGTTGTTCTGATAAGCGACGTGTGATGTGTCCGATGGGCAGTGATGGTGTAGGTTGTTGGGATGAGTATGCTGCGATAATCCGATCGGAGTTATTTATGCAAATTGTTGATTGTTCGGTTTCTTGCCATTTTTTTTTACATACACACGGTTTGTTGGTTATCTGATTGAAGTTTTCGATTCGAATCACCGGGTTTATGGTTTTCTCGGGATGCTGTTCGAGTTAAACACGGTTATTAATCGTTAGCTGTCCCTGAATTTACAGTAGAATTCATTGTTTTGTACTCTTTCCGCATGTTATGTAAAGCTTGGGGCCAGACTTTACGAATGTTTCTCTTTGAATTTCTGTATGTTGACATTTTATGAAGTTCAGGCACTTGAGGATGCATCATGGTTGACTGGCTACTTGAATGCTTATATTAAGTGCGTGCGTGTGTTTGATTTGGTCATGGAACTTTGTTCATGAAGTGAACGGATGTGGGTGTATATGTCTGCTTTGTTTTTTGCTGGTTCCTTAGGATTTTCCTTCCTGTGAGTACAAAGATATAACCATGGTACAATTTATGGGTATCTATATTTTGCTAATTCCCGTCGTTCATTTGTCTTACATATGGCTGAAGCTTGAATTTTGTCTATGTGGCCTTGCAGCTTTGTTGGGTTAACCTATCAAGGACTTTGATATTAGCATACCAAAGCCTCGGTGTTGTGTATGGAGACCTGAGCACTTCGCCTCTTTATGTCTATACTAGCACATTTGTTGATAAGTTAGAGACACACCGTAATGAAGATGCGATATTTGGTGCTTTCTCCCTGATCTTTTGGACTCTTACTTTGCTACCATTGCTCAAGTATGTTTTCATTGTGCTCAGTGCTGATGATAATGGCGAAGGTATAAGAATTTTCCTGTTTCTCAATAGAGTACTAATATGGTTATGATCAGCACACTAATATGGTTATGATCAGCACACTAAAGGATCTGATGCATGTCAGGTGGGACATTTGCTCTTTATTCACTGCTTTGTAGGCATGCAAAGTTTAGTTTACTTCCCAATCAACAAGCGGCTGACGAGGAGCTCTCATCCTACAAATATGGACCCTCAGCATCTGTTGCAGCCCCTTCTCCGCTGAAAAGATTCTTAGAGAAGCACAAAAAGCTACGAACAGCTCTCCTTCTCGTCGTATTATTTGGTGCTTGCATGTTAATTGGGGATGGTGTCCTTACTCCAGCTATTTCAGGTAAGATACGCGGAATGTTATTATTAAATTGTTATAAATTAGGATTTAGCGGATGCTTTTACCTACATGTTAAGTTGGTTGTTGGATTGAGTACATTCAATCTACTGCCTTCTTGGTCTCATTTGGCTAGTGGTGACAATTGAAGCTTCTATAGGTGACTGTGGCACTTCTGTTCTCTTATGGCATCTATTTGGCTGCAGTTCTCTCAGCAGTATCAGGCTTAAAAGTCACAGAGGATAAGCTAACAACAAGTATGTGCATCTCTGTTCCCATATCCATGTGAACTAGAAATGTGATTCTCATATGTACTGTGATGGTTTACTAAATGCAGGTGAACTGCTCTTGATTGCATGTGTCGTATTGGTGGGCCTGTTTGCATTACAGCATTTTGGCACTCATCGGGTAGCTTTTATGTTTGCTCCTATTGTTATCGTCTGGTTGATATCCATTTTTATTATTGGCATTTATAACACTATATACTGGAATCCAAAAATCATACGAGCCATCTCTCCATATTACATAATCAAGTTCTTCAGTCAAACTGGGAAGGATGGCTGGATTTCGCTTGGTGGTATCCTCCTCTCAATAACTGGTATGTTGGTGCCAGATCCCCATGATCTATTCGCTATAGTGCATGTACTATTCGTTTGACTTTTATTCTGGACCTTTGGGCTGCGCATGATAAAATTTCTACTTCTCTATTTCTCTGTTTCTCTGTTTCCCAGAACAGGTTTGGAACAGAAATCCGTTTGGTAACGCAATTTGATTTTTCTATTTCTGGAACAGATTTCTATTCCAGAAATTGATTTGAAGAAGAAATCAGAAGCTAAAATTTTTAACTTCTCAATTTCTGAAATAGAAATTGAGAAATTGATTTCTGGCCAAAAATCAATTTCTATTCTAGAAATTTTGTCATGTGCACCCTTGTTGTTTAAGTGGTGCGAGAGATGTTAGTTGGTCCATTGTGCTTTTGGATGCTGTTTACCATTTCTGATTCCCTACTTGTCTGCTAATTTTCTGAATTTCAATCTGTTCTGGGCAGGTACTGAGGCTATGTTTGCCGATCTTGGTCATTTTACTGCTTTGTCAATAAGGGTGAGATCTTCTTGCAGTTGCATTTGTTTGCTTCATCATCATATGCATGAAGAGCTCTAATATGATGGGAATGCTGCACATAACCATTATGAATGATTCTACTTCGTTCGTGTAATAGATAGATCTGTGGGGAAAGGCAAATGAAATTTTCATCTGATGAAGAAAGTCAATGCCTTCTGGAAACAAATAGCCTAAAGGGTTGGAGTCCAATAATGTTTTCTATTCTTCATAGTGGATTCTAGGTGGAAAAGGGCTGAAACTTTCCTTGTTGTGCAATTATCCCAAAGTTCAGCTGATGCAACATAGCACTTGGTTGATCCTCCTTTGACATGAAATTAATCTCGTGTATTTTCTTGGTGAACTGTGCAGCTTGCATTTGCTTGTGTCATATACCCTTGTTTGGTAGTTCAATACATGGGTCAGGCTGCTTTCCTATCCAAACATCTTGACTCCTTTCAGTACAGTTTCTACGACTCGATACCTGGTTAGCTTATTTTCTCCATAATGCCTGTCCAAGTTCTTTGTATGGAGTTCATTTGGCATTTCCTCTGATGTTACTTTTTCATCCTTGCCCTGCAGACCCTGTGTTTTGGCCTGTATTTATCATTGCCACTCTCGCGGCCATTGTGGGAAGTCAAGCAGTTATAACTGCCACATTTTCCATTGTCAAACAATGCCATGCCCTTGGTTGCTTTCCAAGAGTGAAAATAGTCCACACCTCAAAGCATATATATGGACAGATCTACATCCCAGAGATTAATTGGATCCTCATGATTCTCACCCTTGCTATTACAATTGGATTCCGAGACACCACTTTGATTGGAAATGCTTATGGTAAATTTCCTCCCTTTTCCCCTCTCTACATGAGTCCTTTGCTTTTTCAGTTGGGTAGATGGCTAGATGCTTTAGGAAAATGAACTGTGGGGGTTTGCTTGCATCATAAACTGATCTAAGTGACAAGGACGCAATAATTTTGGAAAAATTATCTATCATGCATTTTGCTAAAAATTGTCTAACATGAAGGAGACCTAGTGTGCTGCTAAGCTTTCCCATTGTTCCCTGGAAGTAACTAGGTCAAGTTGCGACGATAGGTTCTCTGCCATACCAAGATAGTCTAGTATTGTTGTCTTCCGGCATTTTGTAGCACAAGAGCCTCACATTCTTCGAGGCTTTTTCGTCTGTTAGACCTTCCTGCATAATCTATGCTCATGTCTGTATCCACTCCCTAATTCTGTACCTAGAAAAGAGATCTCTAATCATCTTTAGGTGAAAGAGTTTAGTATATTGATTCTGAAGCTGTGATGATTTGTTTTCATCTCAATTATAATGAGCAGTTGTCGTTGGTTTTAATTATCCATTTCAATTTTGGTTTTCAGGACTTACGTGCATGACAGTTATGTTCATCACAACTTTTCTCATGGCACTTGTCATCGTGTTTGTCTGGCAAAAAAGCGTTGTAGTGGCTGCAGTTTTTCTTCTCTTCTTCTGGATCATCGAGGGCGTCTACTTGTCTGCGGCGTTTATGAAAGTGCCTCAGGGAGGATGGGTCCCTATTGTTCTCTCTTGCATTTTCATGATTGTCATGTTTGTGTGGCATTATGGAACCCGCAAGAAGTACAATTACGACCTGCATAATAAAGTGTCATTAAAATGGTTGCTTGGCTTGGGCCCAAGCCTTGGTATTGTGCGTGTGCCAGGAATAGGCCTCATATACTCAGAACTGGCAACAGGAGTACCTGCAATATTTTCCCATTTCGTAACAAATCTCCCCGCGTTCCATCAGGTGCTTGTATTTGTTTGTGTGAAATCAGTGCCGGTGCCATACGTCTCACCTGAAGAACGCTTCCTGATTGGTCGTGTTTGTCCTAGACCTTATCGTATGTACAGATGCATTGTCAGATATGGGTATAAAGACATTCAACGCGATGATGGAGATTTTGAGAATCAGCTCATACAGAGCATTGCGGAGTTCATTCAGATGGAAGCTGTAGAACCCCAATTCTCAAGCTCTGAGACTTCATCTCTGGACGGTAGGATGGCCGTTATAAGCACCAGGACTGTCCAATCAACTGCAAGCTTAGTAATATCTGAGGTGGAGGAATTTGATCTCTCCATTCAGAGCAGCAAATCATCGACGCTTCAAAGCTTGCGATCTGCATATGAGAGCGAGAACCCTCAGGTCAGGAGGCGTCAAGTGAGGTTTCAGTTATCATCACATCCAGGGATGGACCCAGCTGTCAGGGCTGAATTGGTGGATCTGATCCAGGCAAAAGACGCAGGGGTTGCTTATATAATGGGTCATTCATATGTGAAGGCAAGGAGATCATCATCATTCTTGAAAAAGCTGGTGATTGACATTGGATATTCATTCCTCCGAAAAAATTGCAGAGGCCCTTCTGTTGCACTAAACATTCCTCACATCAGTCTTATTGAAGTTGGCATGATATATTATGTCTAGAGCCTCAAGGATGCTCATTTTCTCTGCTGGGACCCAAAATTCTCTTTCTGGTGGGGAGGGATTGATAGGCTCTGTTGACTGCCTTTGGAGAAGGGTATACATTAGACTGGAGGTTGGGGCTTTCGTTCTTTCTTTTTGGTCGAATAAGACGAGGGAGAGTTAAACTGTGACTTAAAGATACACCTAGTGGTTGGTAAAGAAGAGTGACTCCTGCTTGTTATATGGCATCAATCTTCAGTTTTCAGTTATTAGGTTTCTAGATGCAGGCCTTTTTAGGGGAGTATACTTTGGCTGCTTTCAGATTGTATAGCTGGACACAAAAAGTTTTAAGCCTTCTCTTCATCTGGCTAATTGATTTCCTTTAATTATGTCTTATAGATTGATTTGAAGCAGGCAACTAAATATTAACATGTCGTACCCAATCCCTGGAAGCATTTGTATTGTTCCGTTCTCAAATCCCGGATTATACCAACAAAATGTGCTTATAAAAGGAAAAACTATGCATTCAGAAACCTGGTCGAGTTTTGAATTTCTTGATGGTGGGAACGGCTGGAGTTATACAGCGGTTCTGTTTCACGACAACTGTTGTTATGCCCGAACGTGTAGCATGTACTTGGATGTTGCTGTGCCTCCTTTTCAAACAAATTTCATCTTTTTGCTTGTGAAGAGACAGGTAATAGGTGAGTAGAACTATGTCTTAGCAGCATGACATGGTATTTCCTCTCCTCAGCACAAAATGTCTCCCGTAGGTGATTTTGTGCTGCAATGACCGGTGCTTCATTGGTGCTCTTTCTCGGCATTTACTCGGTGAGGAGTAAAATCTTGGTTTTGGAAACCGGAGTGAAGCTTGAGTATGTGCTGCAAAGTACTGATGATCCGTCCCTTGGTGCTAGCTCGGATCCATGAAAATTTTCAGGTGCTCTTTCAAAAATGGTCCATACATTCGTTGCATTTGTTCTCTCTTGGTACTCGATCCTATTTTATTCTTAAACGGGCGCCCGCCGTAGCGGTAGAGGAAGCAGTTATGGACTCTCTTTTTAAGCCGATTTGCAAACTACTTACAACAAATTTTGATGTCAAAAACAGCCTATTTGAAGATGTCAGCCGAAACCACTGGATTTGCTCCAGTGGCCACCATTCCAATTTGGAAATGGGAGGTGGGGGGTTCGAATACCTACCTTCTCAGGAGGGGTTGGGTTGGGGACGCTGTAGTTTCATGAGTAGGTTTCGACTTCCACGCCCTGCAAGGAGGCATGACAAAAGTCTGAGAGTGAGTATTAGAATAGGAATAGAATATGACCGATAAAAAAAAAAAAAAAAAAAAAAAGATGTCAGCCGCGAACTAAGGGGTGGTAAAACGGGCCCAGAACTTTATTTTTCAAAATGAGCTTTCTGAGCCAGGTTGAGTATTGAGTAGACTTTCATCAATTGGTTAGAAATGAGTTCAAAAGAAGAAAAGCCAAACCATGCAATGAGCCTTGGTGGATTCAAGCAGACCCGTTGCTGTTCTATAATGCATCGTATTGACCCACCAAACGACTCATCAAGAAGTCATGAACATATATCAAAAAGTTCCAAATTGCGGGATTTTTTTATTAGAATAAAAGGATCTTTCAATCACATGAACATGATATAAAATTAATAAAATATAGTGTACCCAAATCACATAGTTATTATTAATCCAACGAGGGAGAAATGTCTTCACATGAGTATGAATCTTCATCACTCTCCTCTATAATCCTTACGATGGGTGTGTATTTTTTCTTTCTTCAATTCTGTGGAATTAGCGGAAGCATGATATTAGAATTCAGTCATTCTCTAGCGAAAAGATATCTTATATAGAGGGAGTGACGAGACCAACCCTAGAGCTGTCAAATCTCAATCTTCCATTAAGGTTTAAGATATAAATTTTACATGTCTAATTAGATGTCAAATATATATTGCCCATGATATATTTTACTAAATTGGGCATAGACCTAATAAGCCACATTAATGGATTGGAATTCGTCAAGTCCAGCAATTTTTAGTTGATTACTACGTCTTATTTATTGCACTTTTACCAACGGTTTGCTTCCGGTTTGATAAACACTTTGATAACATTAAATAATTTTGTAAAACGAGAGAGTCAGTGAGAGACCTCCGAAAAGAGAAAAAAATTAAAAATATATTTCTTAAATTATTTTTTTAGTTTGATAGTCTTATATATTTATTTACTTGAAATGATGCGAGAAATTATTCGATTCGAATGAGTTCTAATGCCTGTGGCTTTAGTTCTTTTTTTTTTTCGGTCAAACTGTGGCTGTAGTTATTAGATTGCTTTTTGCTAATTGACTAGGCCTTCCAAAAGAATTTTTTTTGTTGTTGCTAATTTCCTCAGAAGAAATTATTTTCTTTTAAGTGAATTACATGGCTCATACACCAATAACAAAGTCCCCCAACTGCCGTCACCTCCAGTTTGGGTCTCAATTAGTTATAAATGTGAAAATAAGCACAACTCCATATGAATTTACTTAGCATAAGGTGAGCAAAAGTGTTTCCATTCAATAAACAGTTTTCCCATATTTTCTTTTTGATAGGGGCTTTCTTTTTAGCATTTAATCCGAACAAATATGAATCTCTTTTTTTTTTTTTTTTTTTTTTCATTCGAAAATAGAATGTATATGGGCCTTCTTTTTAGTACTTATCCTAAATGATTTTTTTTTAAAAAAATAGGGCATAATTGTACCGAGGTCAAATCAGTTTTAAACTTTTCAATTTAACTAATTTAGTCATAAACTTTTTGACTATTTGTCAATGTGTTCTTTCTTGCCAATGTTAGTTGGAAATGGCTAACATGAAATTTGACATGACACCCGATGATGATATAGACATTTTTTACAATTTTTTTATAATATTACATATTTTTTCTTTTCTTCCACTTCCTTTATTTACTTTTTCCTCTTTTTTTTTTTTCCTATTTCCTTTTGCTAGTCATTGTTGAAACCGACAAAGGTCACTGGCCATAAGTGAAGCTCGGGACACTCGTGTTAGATTTGTCTAACGGGTAGGTTAGGTTGGATTTGGGTTAAGTCATAAATGGTCCGACCCTAATCAACCTATTTAACTCGTTTATAACCAATTTATAATAGTGCAAAACTTTTTGCCCATACCCAAATCGAAGAAAGCTTATTTTTAAGACATTTAAAAAAAAAATGGTATTGCTAAAACACTTTCATGCAATAAAAATTTAGGAGATCATTTTTATAATATTTTAAAAATAAGCCTTAGTTTATTTCTTAAATATTTTCCAAGAAATATTTTTTAGGAAAATTACAATATTTTTTGGTTTTTGCCTCAACTTTGAAAATAAATTAGAAAATATATTTTTGTCGTTTGGTATGGAAAATATGATTACATTTTCCTCCTTAACTCCTTTAATATTTTTATTTTTTAAATATAATTTTTAATTATTTCTTTTTTTTCTTCTTTGGCTAGTCACCTACCACAATGACGGTTGGCAACTGGCCACAAGTGAGCTCGAGCTCGCCTGATGCCGGCGAGCTTGAGGCTCGCCAGTCGTCAGCAACCTTGAGTTCACTTGAGGCCAATGAGTTCAAGTCTCGCTTGGCTGGTTGTTGACCATCACCATACTGGCCACCGGCTAAGGAAGGACAAAAGAGGAAGAAGAAAGAAAAAATAAAGGAAAGAAAAAAATAAAATTATTATAATTTCAATTTAATTTTTTTTATAAGTTAAAGAGGGAAAGAGAGAGTGTCAAACTTGGGTTGGAAATGGGTTTTAAGTCTACCCTATTTAAGACCCGTTTATCTTAAGCGTTCAATTTTTAAACCAATTTAACTAGTCTCGTCAAAATTTAAGTGATTTCTATATGACCGATTTATGATTTAAATGAGTCATATATGAATTTAAAACTCATTTCGACACCTCCAACCTTTGCCTTCGTTTCGCCACCTTGCCTTGTTGTGCCCTTTTCATGGATCTTGAGACATGTACACGAACGCATCGCACAACTTATCCATGCGCATATACACATTGCACACAAACACGTGCTAACCCACGGGAAACATACCCTTTCCCGGCTGGATGTTGGAGAGACGAAGGCAAAGGACACTTCTTTGAACTCATCCCCTCCTTTCCCGTTCCCCTGGGAAGGCGAAGCTCTCTCTTTTTGACACTTTCATTAGTTTCCGTCGGACTTCATTGGCTGATCTTTGTCCAATTGAATCGAATCGAAGTTCGATTCCATCGATCGGAAAATGTCCTACGCTTACTTCTTCAATCGCATCAGAAGCGAGGTACTCTTCTTTAATTCCCAATGGATTTTGGGTATGGGCCGCCAATTTAGGCCTAATCCTTAGGAAGCTGTGGGAACTTAAAGAGTGGAGCAACTTGGATCCATCGACTTGAATGTCACCAGGAGTTGCAAGTTCGAATTTTTGATCTTGAGAGAACATCGACGGACTAGTGGGACAACTGTCGAGGGATCAAAATGACTGTTGCTGCTCGATCTTAGTTCGCAACTGACTGCTAGTGTGTCCAAATATTGCAGCCTGCTTGTCCTAGGCTCGCAACACAGCTGCACAGCTGGCCGGAGGAGGAAGGTTGAGCTCGAGAGAAAGAAGCATTAAGAAAGATTGGACCGTTTGGCTCACATTTTTTTTTTCAAATTTTTCAAAGTTTTTATCGCATTTTCTAGGTGTACAATATGCGGATATATACAAATTTTGCGTTAAGCCAAATACTTACAAAAATAATCGTATCTGAAGTTATATTCCCCTCACCAAAAATAGTGGGGTGGTTTTCTTTTAGGGAAAAAGCCACCAAAAACCCCAAATTTTGCCCAAAGTGACAAATTTACCCCAAACTTTTTTTTGTGACATAAAAAACCCTAAACTTTGCAAACTGTGACACATTTACCCTATTAAGGGCATTTTTATCTTATTTTTTTTGTTTTATATATATATATATATATATATTTTTAATTTTTTTCTTCTCTCTTCCCTCCACCGGCCATGGCGGAGCCCTCGCCCAACGCCGGCGAGGGCGGCCCTCGCCGGACGCCGGCGGAGGGAAGAAATAACAAAGAAAAAACAACAAAAAAAGTAAAAAAAAAGTAAAAATACCAAAATGCCCCTATGATTTGAGGTAAATATGTTACACAAATGAAAGTTCAGGATTTTTTGTGTCACAAATAAAAGTTTGGGGTAAATGTGTCATAGTTAGCAAATTTCAGGGTTTTTCATGTCACAAAAAAAAATTTGGGTAAATTTATCGCTTTGGGCAAAATTTGGGGTTTTTGGTGGCTTTTTCCCTTTCTTTTACGGGTCCATGTAGTCCATTTTCAATATTTTGATCCCTGATCTGAGCATATGGGAAACAAGAAAGTATACAAAGTTGCCCTTGGGCTCGTTCTGTATTGCTTGTAAGCAATGGTTTCAATTTATTGTGAACTTATATATCTTTTTTCTTTTTCTATATAAGAGAGAAATTTATTGCGATTCGTAAGTGATAAATTATGAAGCTAAGTTGAATGAAGCCGACATATTTATGCTCCTCCACATGCTATGGTAAATAAAGAAATGTTGCCATATGGCAAAACCAGGGGCGTCGAATTAACTAACTATATCTGTTCATATGTCACAAGTACACTTGGCTAATGGTGGTGGGCTCATGTCGTTAAGAATGGACCGACTTTAAGTCAGCTAAAAAGATAGGGCACGCTTTTAGCAAAAAAAGAAAAAGAAAAGGTAGGGTGCGCGACAGGATTCACTGATTAGCCCCACCCTAAATTTATTAAATCAAAACCTTCTAAATACTATCTGCTTTTTCAAAAGGAGTGAACTTTTTCAAATTAATGAAAAGAAGGCAAAAATAATCTTATAATCAGGCTTATAAATATATTTATAAGGTATCTGATATTTGTCCAAGATTTCTATTTCTTGATTTTTTTTGTGAGTTAACATTTTTTAAAAAAAATAATTTTATTACATTTTTTTTTCTTTTTTCTTCTCTTCTTCTTCCTTTAGTCGGTCCGGCCATAGCAATGACCTCACCGGCTCTCGTCTAGACCAGCTTGAGGAAGAGGAAGAAGAGAAAAAGAAAAAAAAAAAAATTTGGCTTGATTCTGGAGTTTTTTATGAGAATAAAGAAGTAATTTTTTTCTTTAATTTCTTAATTCTATTCCAAATTTATTCTCAGAAACAAATTTGCTTCTAAGAACAAAAATGTTACCAAATAGATTTTTATTATTTTTCTGTTTTAGGAAACAAAAGAATAGAATCAATCATTGTTTGACACGTTATCAAACGAGCTCTTATACATCGGATTGTGCTCTTATGTTAGCAACTAGAGAAGAAGAAGAAGAAGCTTTACATATTTTCAGAAATTTGTCGAGGTTTGTGATACCTTCATGCTTTCAATTTGTTTTAGGATAAGTTGCATTTATCTTGTAGGGGGCTCATGTAAATTGAGCTGGTTTAAATGCCATTGAATGAACTTGAGTATTCACACACACGGATATATATATCATCAAATATGCGAAATAATGCAATATGTATATGATTATACATTGGAAAATATCAATTATCTATTAAAGTTTGCACTATTTGATTTAATATCAATGAACCATCGTTTGTTTGTTTTTTTTTTTTAAATGTCGCAACAGTGAGTTTTTATCAAATAATGTTTTGTGCTAGTTGAAAGTTGAATTATTTTTGTACTAGAATTGGCATGTAACGTACAAATTTTGCAGGTCCACACGCAATCGATCCACTCTATGATATGCATATTATAGAAAAAAGAAGTATCATGAACATTTTACTTAAACACTTTTTCAATATTTAAATCTGTCAGTATTAGTATAAAAATAAAAAATAAAAAAAGAGTTTTTCGATAACTATGCATGTTTCCTCTCTTGGCAGACTTGTCATACCATATTTCGGGATTAATTAAGGGATGTGATTTTCCTTATTATGGATAAGACATACTTTCAAAAATTGATTGCATTTGATCCCGATCAATACATTTTAGATTGAATAACCATGAATATCTTACCAAATCTTCGTGATCCAGTTAAGTGATATTCGCCTACGATTTCACAACGACTCAACTACTTGTATGAACGCGTTACATACCCCGAGTGTGCTGACATTCTTAGGCCTCATCTATATGTAAAGCCCATGTAAAATTGAGCCATTCCACAAAGAAATTAGTGTTGTCCGAATGTCGATTAGTAATCGAAATTATTTACACTAGATCTATCCCTAACATAATTAATCACACTTTGAAATTATAAAAACCCTTGAGACTTAACTCTTTCAGGCATGAATTTTCGCATTGATGGGGAAAAACGAAGTTGCCATAGCGTGCGTGTATCGTGATAACTTGGGTCTTCCCATCAATGGTTTTGCGCCCTAGAATACTTTTGATTAAGGTAAGAAGCTACTTCGAAATTAGATCCGAATCAATATGATCTGATAAGGTGTCTAACTAACGTAAATCAATTCTAGTGGGAGGTAAGTCTACTTATTAAGATAGCCCGTCGCAATAGAGAAGCAAATAAAATGGCGGATCATGTTGCCAAATCCTACCATAAAAGCCTTATTTATAATCAGAGTATACATCCCTTCAAACCTATCGACGGTCCGACGATTTCCTCATGGAATAATATTATCTTTCTAACAGAAACAGAATAATAAAAATAAAAAATAAAGGAAGTACGAATCTTCGTGTTACCTAAAGAGGAACGAGAAAAGGAAATACCAAAAAGGCTAAGAACAATTTTTTGCTATTTCCAGTCAGGATAGCGGGACACTTGTCTCCTTGTCCACCCTTTACATCACCTGGAAGCAGCAAAAAGCGTTCTCCAATCCACGCCCACCACACCACCTTCTTCCTTCCTCTCTCTCTCTCTCTCTCTCTCTGCTCGTGAACGTGACTGCAACTTCCACTCGCGGCCGCGATCCTGCAAGCTCGAAGGTCGGAGACGGAGGGAGAATGAGCTTCCAAGACGTCCAGAACGGCGGCCGGCCGGCCCCTTCCCGATCGCAGAGCCCCTCGCAATCGGTGGCCGCCGGGATCTTCCAGATCAACACCGCCGTCGCCGGATTCCGCCGCCTCGTCGACGGCATCGGCACCGCCAAGGACACCCCCGATCACCGCCAGAAACTGTGCGCCTCGCTCCACCCCCTCCCCCCCTTTCTCTCTCTCTGTCGAAGGCAATGCTCAACGGAGAGTTTTTCCGTCGCAGGCACAACACGAGGCAGAGGATACTGCAGCTGGTGAAGGACACCTCGGGGAAGCTCAAGGCGCTGAGCGAATCCGATCACGACTCCGGAGTCAATGTACGATCGCTTCCGCTTCTTGAACTTTGATTGATCTCCCCTTGTGTTTGTTTTCGCTTCGTGATCCGGTGCGAATTTCGTCTCTCGTGAGATTGTGGAGTTCGATTGAATCAATCCGTGTGCGTTTTCGCGTTTTCGCGTTTTCTTCAGCCGAGCAAGAAGATAGAAGATGCGAAGCTCGCGAGGGATTTCCAGACCACATTGCAGGAGTTCCAGAAAGTGCAGCAGCTCGCGGCGGAGCGCGAGTCGACCTATGCTCCCTCCGGCCCTCCTCCTTCCTCCGCGACACCGTACGTCGTCTATTGGGATTTGTTGGGCTTGATTGATGGGGAAAAGATGATGGCTTGTTCGTTTCCTTTTTCTTCGTCGCTTTTCTCGGATTCCGTGGGTTTATGTTTTGACTTATTGGGTCTGTGTCGACTGCTTTTCGTGAAACAGTTCCGGGTCTGATGAGCAAGTGGCATCTAGAATGGACCAAGAGTACCAACCTTTTCTTATGGGGCAGAGGAGGTAGGCAATTCGACATTCTGCCAAATTACTTTAATGTTGATTAGCTGAGGTTGGTGTAGGTTTGGAAAGCCATTTCCATCGAGTCTCATTCGATGGCTTGTTCCACATTGGAAATTACATGCAGTGCGCATCATATTCTTCGGCAATCTTTTGAGTAGTAGTATTCATGCTGCGAGTGATCAATGCAATCTGCCCTCTGTAATTTATGTTACTTGCAAAGTGTGTCTGTTCTGTTGTCTGCTCAATGCAAGAGAGCCTTGGAAGCTCAATGTGGTCATTTTTCAGCTTTTATTCCGGCATCTCATTGGCTAAACATGATTAAACTTCATGCTAATGAAATGGAAGACAAAAGTCGAGTGTTTTAAAACCATGTCTACGATAAAATAATATCAGTACTTCTATTTCAGGCAGGAGGTGGTGCTTTTAGACAATGAAATTGCTTTCAATGAGGCTATGATTGATGAAAGAGACCAAGGTATAAGAGAAGTAGAGGAACAAATTGGACAAGCGAATGAAATATTCAGGGACCTTGCTGTTTTAGTTCATGAGCAGGGCGTGGTAATTGGTAAGATGCCAAAATAACTTGAAGCTATCTGGTTTCCTGTGCTAAATTTCTCCTGGTTCTGTTGATGTTTTTACTTTGGTTTTTATATGATCACATCTTTCAACATTACAGATGATATTCAATCAAACATTGAGAATTCCTCGGCTGCGACAAAACAAGCGAAAGTTCAACTGGTTAAAGCTTCTAAAAGTACAAAATCCAGAGCCTCATGGGTAAGTATCTAGCTCGACTATCAGATCATGTTTTTCCTTCATTTACCATTAACGATATCGATAGCCGAATATCAGAAAACATTGTTTGAACTGTCTAAAATAAAAGGCCACAAGAAATTGTCAATTGTAGTTTAAGTTAAATTCATTGTGGTTGTCATGTCCTTTGCTTTAAGAAAGGATATGTAGTATTAACATTGAATGTAGCTGAGGATGCCACAGCTGTCACTGCTACCTGTAGGCCAGTAACTTGGCTTACCATGATGGCAAAGGCATTGTGTCATATGAAGGTCATTTACATGGACGCTAATTCTTGTGCTTCCTTTTTCTTTGGAGAAGAATAGTTAGAAAAGAATCTGATTGCAAAGAAATGATAAAGTCATTCGATTAATTTGGAATTATGAATGTTCAGTTGTCCCTAGTATCTCAAAACACCTAGTTCTTATCTGCTACTGTCTAGTTATCCTTAAACAAGTTCTGGAAAATTCTGTGTGAGAGCCCTTTGGGAGAAAACTCTTGGGTACCAAATAATTTGCTTGATCTAAGAGGTGATCTCATGCTCTTCACGAAATGAAGGCAAAGGCTGCCCAAGCCCAAGTTTGCTGGGCATCTTGGGAACCGAGTCTCTGGTCCTCTCAGGCACTGTAAATCTTTACCCCTTAACCTCAACTTAATTGTTGATCCCTTTCGGCATATGACTCGTCAACTTAGGCTTTCTACATACCTGGAAAGACACCTCTTGACCAGAAGCCTATTGAAGAAAGAATTGGGTTCAGGCTTATTAGGTGAGCTCACCTATATATGGAGAAGGATGATACATTAGAAGAAGTCATGCATTAACTAACCCTTGTATTTATCATCACAATTTTTTATCACCACCTCTTGCAACTTAAGCTTAGTCTTTGGAGCCACATGTGTAATTAGTATCCAATAGAAACAGAAGGTAGAGGATGTGGCTTGAGGACAAATAAGCCTATTCTTTTTTAGATATTTTTCACGGATGCAGTGGTTCCATATGATCATAGAATAATTTTTGACTCTTAATATCCTTTGTTGAGTTCTGAGAATGTCACATGGTGACTCTTTGAGTAGGAGGTGTAATATCTTCTCTGAAAGGTTTGGGCTGTTTCTTCTATAGTTTACTTAAAGCGTTTTCATAAAATGTTCTGTATATTACTGAGTTTTCTCTTTGTTATTTTGGCAGTGTTGGTGGTTGTTGGGAATCTTTGTGGTGGCTGTGATCGTCTTCCTCCTTGTCCTCATCCTCTAGCTTTGCGAGTATATTAGGCCGTCGGGGTGACACTGCTAGATTATTTCTTCTCGATTGGTACAAGTTTTGATGGTCTCCATATCATAGATGAGTTTAGCGTGCATAAGCGTGAAACAGTGTTGTTGTGCTTTTCTCTTTATTGATCCTTTTGGTTTCTTCATTCGGTTTTGGCTGGGTTTTCTTGATTCTCTTTCATTTTTTTTTGCCCCTGGAATGTTGTTATAACTGATCAGATACTATTCTTCTGATTGGTGTGCTTTGGATGGAAAATACATATGGTCCTTTCCTTTTGGCTATTCAATAGACTTAAACTAGATCTATATGAGGTCAGTTACTGTGTTATTCTCTGAGTGGAAGTATGTTTTGGTATGTTCCATACGCAAGGAAGGGCTCTGGAACTTACAGCCTGGAAAGTGTGTTCTCCTCAAAAATAAATTTGAGGGTAGCGTGTGTACGTGTGGGGGTGTGTGAGAGAGAGCTCTTCGTTGTGGTCCAGGCTAATTAAAAAGGCACACGAGGACGAATATCCATCATTGGTAAGCTTCTCCTCTCTACTTAACCAAGCAGAGTTCTTGCTACCATGAGATGTCAGAGCAACTTGTCGCTCTTGCTGGATAGTTTCTGTTGGCATTATGGATTCCCATTAAATCAGGGAGAAAAATCTCTGTGGGGTGCAATGAAAATCCCCGGTTTATAGAGAAATGGCAAGCCTCCTTAGCTTTGAGTTAATCGTCGCAAACTGAACAAGGAGGGAAGAAACAAATTTGTCGAGGTTCCTTTTGTCCTTGAGATGTGCATTGGTTGAGACTTCAATATGATCGACGGTTAGGCCTTGTAATCAAATAATAGAAATTTATGAACGGATCGAGATCTTCGCAAAAGTCAACTTTCTATCTTGGGAAACATTTCCTGGAAGTTGCATTACAGGAGATGAATGGAGCACATTACTCCTGTACTATGTACATATCAACCTGCGGCAAAAAAAAAAAAAAAAAAAACCTGCGGTATGAATTATAAATTGGGTTGCAAATACCATCCCTTTTACCCTTGCTAATCAGGAAAAATGAATATTAGCGGTGCCATAATTTTTGTATACACTTGCTACCAAGTGTCATTACTTTTAAAAAAAAAGTTCACTTGAGTGGCCTTGACGATTTCCTTTGTTGGAAGATCCGACACGGTGTTCATTTAATGGAAATTATCTGACGTGACTTGCTGAGGAAATGATATCATTAAGATCATATAGAACGATATTGTATAGCGCTTTCCTTGCCCCAAATTGATGACTCGAGGCTATATTGGGTTCCAATCGAAAACCCTAGACCCCACTTTCATATGCAAATTAAAGAGTTGCGTGTCCATGAGAAAGTCAGCTTCTGAAATTTGCAATGGAGAGCTGAGCGGACGCTGATAAGCTTACCTTTTCATGCTCACACTCTTTTTGCGGACATGGCAACCTTATGTGCGGAGACAGACACATTCCATGCTCAGGCGACAAGTGCGTAATTCATCTGCAGTAGTAGAAACTTATGGACTTGCTGCAGCAACTTCTACAAAGAATTTCACATTCCTGATCACTCAGATCCAGGCAGAATTTGCATCAAGTCATGAAATCTGAGCATGAACCTTCCAAAGAACGAGCTTGGGGGCGTTAATCACCAACAACATTTTGCAGGAAATCAAGGCCTAAATCCTCCTTTCCATTACCATAAAAAACACAAGGCTTGTCGTCTGCCTGGCACAGGAACCTCCAATTCTATCTTTGATGCGGTGTTGTTTGAGGGCCAGGCTGCCACATCGTTTGGTCCTTTTTTCACTTTAGACTTAATTCTCTTTAGAAAAAAGCTATGCCGGATATGTCAAAATAAAATCCATGAACGTTTTTCTTTTTTAGAAAAATTATGACACTTAAGTGATTGATTGAAATATTACGACATCAAGATGAGTATTGTCTAAAAGTCATGACACTGTCACTTTTCTTTTTCTCTTACTGTTCTTTGTTATCTTCAACTGCCTAAGGGAGACTACAACCTACCTTGCAACTTCATGGAAATTCATCCGGCAATGCAAACACATACACATAAACAAATTCCTACCAATAACCTAGACTTAAAGCCCTTTGAAGTTTCTCTTTCTTTTCCCCACATAAATTCGTGGAGCCTCCAACGTCATATGGCTTCTATGTAGGCCAAAAAGCCGCGAGCCCTCTATTATATATACTCCTTATTATTGCTTCAAGTGTGTCCCCCTTCTCCCTCTTCTCCATCTAAAGGTTTGGCAGATTGGCCAAGAATGTGTCTCCATCAAGAACTAGCAAGAATCCATGAGGACTCGACCTTGCCTGAACTCTCTCCCTCAATGCTCCTCGCCTTGTTCGCTTTTAGCTGCCGTCCTTTCTAATTCCTTATGGAGCTTGATGCCTCGGAATTGTTTGCTCGAACAACCAAACAAGTCCTTCCTGGGACTTGAAAATGTCCATGAGTCGTTGAAATGCAGAGTTGTTTTGGCTTCCCTTGGGCTTTACCTAAAATTTGGTGAAAACTCTTGGGCTTTCAGTGACGTTTTTCTGGTTTTGTTTGCAACTGCACATTTTTTTTTTCTTTTTTAAGACAAATCTTCCACTTCCCCTCTGTACATCAGCTTTCTTTTCGGATTGCTGTTGTGGAAAAGTTTGCGTACTTGTGATGGCATAAACATTTTCATCGGATTGTGGGAAGATTCATGTCCGCTTCTCCATTAACTTTACAGTTCAAACTTTCCATCAACTTCAGCACTGGAGAAGATTGGTTTTTCCGTTAGTTTTATGCTTTTGCGGAATTGGGTTTGAGACATTATAAATCACCATCCGCATGTTGCTGTCCTTTTGCTCTTGAGTTTTGTACAAAACTGTTGCCAACTACCAAAGAAACACAATCGAAAGGATGCCATTGTATGTGTTTTCTGACTACTGAAAAATCATCTTCAACCATAGGCACCTGAGGTATTGTGCGTTAAACTGTAGCAAATTACATTTTCTGCTATCTTCCTTCTCTTTTCATCTTGGTATTTTCAGCTGGCTTCAACTCGATATTCTTCTGTATTGCCTTTTCTTTGAGAGTCGCTAAGTTTCTTTTGGTGTTTGTGATTGGTCAGTATTCTGCATAGTTTTTGATGAAAAAGAGAGACTATCCATGGATTATTTTCTTGTATTTTAGAGTGAAACAAGAAAGGGGAGGCTTGTGGGGGAAGTTCATACATGATCTAGTTCTCTCTTTCCATCTGAATGCACGATTTGTGTCTTTCGAAGCTTCTTTTCTGCTTCACCAGCAGAGTCGACATTAGCCTTGTACCAGGAGGAAATCCATGTATATATGCATGGTTTTGCAGGTCTTTAAAGCAGCTCACAATATGCGGATAGTCCTGTTACCAAACATGGAGTAAGATCGAGGGAGGCATGGTCGTGAGGAGTTGCTTCAGCATCTTTCTCCCAGGATTTTGGATCAACTAGACACTACTATTCTTGCAACGTTTATATGAGTGTTTGGATTGCTCTCTCTCTCTCTCTCTCTCATCACTCTTTGGTGCTAAATCCTATCATGTCAAGTAAATTGTGACTTAAGCTGATATGCCTTCTACTCGGTCCATTTTCGTAATGCTTTGAGGTCTTGATTCGCCATTGTGCCTGTCTTGTACCAATGAATTTGAGCCATTTTTTTGGACAATGTCGAGTCATCATTGTTTAGAGTGATTCTACAAGACCAGACTAAGTACCATTAAAAGAGACCTCCAACGGATTTCACGCATTAGTTACCATCTGAAGAAACATTTGAGGACATCTTTCTGCATTGCGATTGTTTTTCATATAGGATCATTCATGGAGTCTCTATACCATATATTTCAATATGACGTCGGACAGAATTGTCGAAATGACAATGTATATTAAATCACACCATGTGTGAAAAATAATCACATCCCTGTATGCATTTACAAGATGTTCTGAGTTTGTCCTAATTTAGTGGGGTTGGATAAAACAGCTCCTAAGCTGTAGCCAGAGACAACGAACAGAACAAAGATTACCTCTTGAGATAAGCGGGGAAGTAGTATTGTACCATTTCATATAATATTAAAAACATCTCCTGATTACAATGTTCACTGGTTTTATTCGATCTTGTTAGGTCCTCACAGTCAGCTGATTAAGCATTCAAGTATACCCCAGAACTCATCGATCCCCAGCATTGAAGGATTGAGCCAATTAGGAATTTCTTACACTGGACTTGGAGCAATAACCGCTTTTCGTTTCAAGCCTACAAAATAATCTGAGTGAAACAAAAAGAACTATACTGACCAACCGTGGATTTAGACTCAGGTACTTTGTGGCAGCTATTTGAATTTTCATCACACATAAACAACACATCCATGTTCAGCAAAGGCAGCTCTTCACCAGCAATGTTATTAAGGTTACATGAACTACAGGGAATCTCACTTTTCTTTTGACTAATTGCAGGACAATTAAGCATAGTTGGGCATCGACGTTTGTATTTGCTGCGGTTATCGACCAATCAATTTTCCCTTTTCTTCTTGCAGATAAAAACATGTACAGCCCTAGAAGTATTGACAGGATCATTTGGTCAAGAAAGGTACAGATTGGCCCAAAGAGACGCCAAGGGCTCAAGAGAAGACGGAATGTCTCGTCCCATCAGAGATGTTCCAAACTACATCAGTCCAGAGAGAGTTTTCTTCAAGCCTTTGTCTTTTCTTTTTATTGTTTAACGAACCCTTTTCTTGAAGAAACCAAGAAAAACGTTTTCTAGGTTTTCCCACTCTTGTACAGAAGTGAAACTTGGAGCGAATGTTGTACTGATGTACCGCTGTAAATTGTTATTCCTTTCTGGCAAATCAATCATGCCCCGCTAATTTTCTCGAGTTTAATCATTTCGTGTCCTCCTTTGCCTTTCCATCCTTATGTCCACATCACTAAATAAACTTATAATATTCACCGGCTCCATTTCTTTTCTTTTCTTTGGATTAACTTAGCACGTCCACGCCAGTTTAGCATCTTTAGACGGCACATGGTCAATATCACGTTGAGAAATAGAATTTTTATAAGTCAATGTCGAGGAGCAGAAACTTTTAGGCCAGTATTTGCATGAATATTCGACTTAGTGGGTGTTTGGTAAAATTTTTTCAAACCCCATTTGGAAAATGCTGGCCTTCCCAAGGCTGAAAGCCCAAGGCAGCCGGGGGATTTCAGCCTTCTCGGCATGCTGAGCTCTGAGCCTAAATAAAAAAAATTTCTTCCCAAATTGTCCTCGTTGGTTTTTCGATTTTTCCGGTTTTGCCATGACTGTTCATCTTCTTCTATCTTGTTGCGCCATGACCTCCGCCACGGCCGCGCGACCCTTTGGCGAGGGTCGTGTGACCTTGATCGAGAGGTCACCGCGGAGGTCGTGACCCTCAGGGTCGCGTGACCAAATGTGGTCACCAGGTGTGACCTCGCGACCTTCGTGCGACCCATTTGGTTGCCGGTCGCGACCTTCAGGCGACCTTCGCGGAGGTCACGACTGCGACCCATATGGTCGTAGATCTAGTTGTCAGCTGCGACCTTCGTGCTGTGACCAGATGGGTCGCTGACCGTGACCTTCAGGCGACCTTCGCGGAGCTTGCAATGCATATATGGTCATCGGCCGTGCTTCAGGTGACCTTCATGGAGGTTGCGACCTTCGCGCGACCCATTTGGTCGCAGATCTGGTCACCGCGACCCTCGCCGAATGGCTTGCATTGGACTGCCCGCCCTTCGCCGGACCACTTGTTCCTCGATAGCGACTACTTGTTCTTGGCCGGCCAACTCTTCTTTTTTCCAAACACTATTTTATTCAAAGATACTTCAGGACTTTTACAATACAATTTACCAAATACAATTTGTATTTTGAAAAACACTTTTTACTTAACGGTCTTTGCATTTTTTCGAAATCTTTCCCCAAAATTTTTTCCAAAACGCACCCTTATTCTGTTGCAGAGTATGTGTGTTCCCCACTCAACTTTTGAATTTCATGAATTGGAAATAATTGTCTCAGTCCTCAGTAATTTAATGATACTTACCTGTACAACAACTGATTTACTTCTTATGATAACTAATAACTTTGCTTGGTGAGGGCTCGACTATAAGTAAAGAGCAATCACGTATCTCTCAAATGTCATATCCAACACAAACCACTAATTCGATACCTCAACATACGTGTATCTTTGTATTTATTAAATGTGAAAATGATGCAAAATTTCACCTACGATCATTGAATTATAGTGCACTTTGCAATCAAGCTATCGAACTTCAATTTTCTTTTTCTCAATTAGGTTTAGTATGGCGCTTTGGTGACATCACATCACCGTCATATCATCTTCGGTTCTACGCAAGATGCTTCGTTAGTTTTCTGTTTTGCTTTCACCGGGGTTTGATCCCCGATGGAATCCCTGGACCCCCAACCCCCTCGCCATCAGACCGAGATGCTGGTGGTAAGATTACTCGTTAGTTGTTCACAGAAAAAAATTTGTCAATAGTTAGGCAAAGTGCCTCGATTGCCCAAAAAAGAAAACAAAAGAAATTAAAAGTTCGGTGCTCTCAATAATTGAAACCAAAGTTCAGTGATATGGTGGCCGATTGCACTAGGTTTTCAATGATTATGGTTGAAATTCACCTCAAAAGTGAAAGATGTGTATCTATAACATCTTATGCACAAAGCTTTATGTTTTCCCAAGTCGACGGTGAAAGAAGAAGAAGAGGAAGTTCCTCAGAAATTATCTTACCGAACTTCCTTTTCTGATTGGCAATATCTTATCAAATTAATCGACACCTTCTCCCCATTATCTTCCGATTGGCTCTTCTGTAATATCGGAGGGACTCCATGCAATTGCCGAGACTACGCGCGCTCGAGCCCCTCCACTCTCACTCTCTCTTCTTCGCGGAATCAAGCCACTCCCTTCGTCCGTCGACCCGCCTGGTCCGACACCGGCATCACCCTCATCAAGCAATGCGGCTCCTTGACCTCCCTGAAGGCCTTCCACGCCTCCATGCTCCTATCCTACCTCCACTTCCTCACCGACATCGTCGCCAGGCACACGTCTCTGAACTCCCTTTCTCGTGCATACGCGCTCTGTTCTCGCTTGTCCTCATCCTCTAGCTTCGGACCATATTAGGCAGTCAAGGTGCGACACTGCTAGATTATTTCTTCACTGTTGGTACAAGTTTTGCTGCTACTCATCATAGATGAGTTTAGCGTGCATAAGCGTGGAACAGTGTTATTGTTCTTTTCTATTTATTGATCCTTTTGGTTTCTTCATTCGGTTCTAGCGGGGTTCTCTTGTTTCTCTTTCGTATGACTGACTGGATATTATTTTCCTGAGTGGCACGCTTTGAGGGGAAGATACAGATTGCCCTTTGGATTTAGCTATGCAATATATTTAACTAGATCTATATGAGGTCAATCACGTGTTCTTCTCTTCAAGTGGAAGCATGTTATGTTCTGTTCCAGACCCAAGCAGGGGCTCTGGAAATTACAGCCTGGGAAATGGACACGGTCGGAAATAAGAAGCACGGACACTCTACCTTTGAGGGTTGTCGATGCATGTGTCACGGGCCGATCGATTGGGATCATGACCGCGCAGCGACTCAGGTTATTTTGGATCACCTAAGCTAAGCCTTGCTCGATCAATGCTCGCACACTCGCTTGCACACCCGGATCGTAGAGAGGGGCTCTAGAGAGAAAGGAACTTGTATTACTGAAAAGGATTGGATGTATACAAATGAGGGGGAATGCACCCTTTCTTATACCCGAGGCTCTCTGATTACATCTGTTGATTTAGATTTCATTCGGCGGACGAGATCGCACCGCCTTAACTCCCGACACTAATGGCGGCTACTAACCATCGATACTTATGACAGGAAACTATCAACTACCGACATAAATAGATAGAGACTAATTACGGTATTGCCCGCCCTTGGAAACTTCAGGAAGAAGACTTGTTGGGAAGCCAAGCGAGCATAGGAAGCCTTCCACGGTTGAGTCACGGCCGTCCCCCAGGAACCTCCTGGATCGGCCTTCTTTTGGGCCGTGACATTCTCCCCCACTCGATCGAGTGACACCCTCGTTGCTCATAGCTCGATGGGCAGCCTTCCTCGCACGAGCACGGGCTCTCTTCTTTTGATTTTGCTTGGTGCGGACGCTCACGTACGATGGACCACACCCTTCCACCCTCAGCTCGGACATGGCACACAGCTTCATCTTCGGCTTGGGTGTAGCACGCGGTGAGTACTCAACCTTGGGGAAGAGTACTTGGATCGGTATGTCGTGTGTTGGAGTTGTAAGGACTAGAATTAGCACCTAGAGGGGGGGTGAATAGGTGATTAAAGCAATTTTAACAATTTAATCCTAATGAGAGAATAATGAATTAAACCAACAATCGCTGCAAATGAAAGTAATGAAAGATAAAAGGATTAGGGATAGAGAATCAAGACTCCAGATTTATAGTGGTTCGGCTTAGACCAAGCCTACGTCCACTCTCCCGCACGGACAGCCCTTCTGGCTGGATTTCACTAAGAATAAAAAGAGTGATTACGCCTCACGCTCTTGAGTCCACAGTGTAGAAGCTCTACTACACTTCCTCAAGTTCTCACAACAATATGATCTCTCTTTTGATTACATATAACGCTCGAAGAATAAGATCGCAAAATAGAAAAGGAGATTCAGACTTTGGAATTCTTCTATCCGGCACCCTTTAACAACTGGAGCATCTCTCTTATATACTTCTTCATGCTTTCAATCCCGTTGGCACCTTCTAAAGAAGTTCTTCCAATCAACCCGTTGGACAGAATCAATTAGAGAGATCTCGAGCTCTTTAAGGTGAGTGTTGATAGCCCATCAATCCTGCTCGCCCATACAATCAGGATCTTGGTTTCCATAAGTAGATCATTCCAAATATAAGTTGCGAAATCTTTAGAGAATCTATACATATTCGAATACGAAAGTAAGATCGTCTAGTGCTGAATCCAAAAGAGAAAGATATTCTCTAGCCGTTAGAATAAAGACCATATAAGATCAAAATAAAAGTTGGTCTGGAGACTGTCCATGAGAGTAGACTTTGAAACATGAGTCTTGCTAGCTTCAGACTTTGTCAGTAGAGTCTGTAAGTCTTCAGACTAGACTGAGGAAAATGTTTTGTCAACTTCAAAATACCTGAAGAGAATTTATCCAACAATCTCCCTCTTTTTGATGGTGACAAAACTTTCCTGCAGATTTGAATATTATTGCCCTACAATACAACTTTTAAGCAAGCATTGATATCTCATAAAAGATTAGAATAAAAATAGTAGAAGTTATCCTGTACATAGATCTGCATTCACAGAAACCTCATTAGTCATGTGCAGACATTACTATCTTTATCTAATTTAATAGCTTAAAGTAATGCAATAATGAGCACACATTCAAAAAACTCAAGATAAAGTCAAACTATCAATCACAATCATAACAAATCAAAAATGTTTAAAAATGAAGATTTTGTTTTAGTTTGAGGATAGAGTCTTGAAATTGAAATGTGCTTGAAAAATCTGAAATCTGAAATCTGCACAAAGTCTTCTCCCCCTTTTTGTCAGCATTAAAAAGTCAAGGAGCACGAGAAATGCGAACAAGTTGAAAGTCCTCCATAGACTTGACAGTTCCTTCTAGCTTCTTCAAATCTTCCTGTAGTTGGGTAAGAGCAGTGCCTTTTGCAGTATCCTGAATCTGACGCTGAACCTCTTTAAGCTGATCATGCATGGTGATGAACATTGCATGATTTTCATTTTGCAAAGTCTGAAATTCATACCCCATAGCATAGATTTGGCCTTTGAGCTCCAAGATGATGTCAAGCAACCTTCCAAAATCTCCTGAATTGTCAATCTGTGTGCTTGCGTCAACGCGGTCTGATGGTGGAGTCAAGCCATTATGAATATCAGCAGGAAGTTCAGTATGTGGAGATGATGCCTCTCCCTCAGGAAACTGAGCAACATAAACATCTTTTGCATCAGGAGGTGATCGACTAACACCTGTTTGTGTATCTTCTTCTATAAAAGTCAGTAGAAGAGGAGTATGTTCTCTGTGGGTATCTCCCCCTGTTTCAATGTCTTATGGAGGAGAAAAAAACTCTTCTTTCTGAGGAGTTTCCTCAGTGACAGGTTGTTGTTGATCCTCTTTTTCTGCTGGAGAATTTGGTTTTGCCGATTTGTTCCATTGTTCTGCCTTTTCTTCTTCCTCTTTTTCTTCCTCTTTCTCTTCCTCTTTCTCTTCTTCTTCTTCTTCTTCTTTCTCTTCTTCTTTTTCTTCTTCTTTTTCTGCAAAATGTTGTTCTGGAACAGCTGAAACAGGTGCAGAAAATTGAGAACAAGAGCAGAGATGGGTAGAGCATCCTCACCATCTTCATCTTCAAAGATGATTGCCCTTCTCTTCTTGATAGGACTAGTCACTGGTTCCTTTCATTTTCTTTTGGCTGCAGAAGAGTCTGGTCTGAACTTGATAGGAGTCTTCTCCTTGAACTGCTCTAGCTTCTTGCTGAGTTCTTTCAGACGCATCTTTGTTATCATCCTCAGTCCGATGACTATTTTATCAATAGTCTTCACGAGAGAATGTGAGGAGGCTGAATGTTCGGGTGTCGAAAAGACGAGTGATGAGAGCAAAGATAAGGGAGTTTTCCCTTGTCCTTTGCCATGGACCCGTACATGTGAAACATGATAGTGTGCGGCGAGAGAGAAATTAAGACCAATCTTGATTGCATACATCAACTTAGCCTCTGAGATGGATACATCTGTCTTGGATGTTGATTTCGGTCTAAGACAGTTGATCACTATCTTGTGAAGCAGAGTGTTTGTTGCATTCATCCTGGAGTAAGAGAGACGACCTTCAGCAATTCGGTCTCTCGCAAGTTCTAGAGTGGCATGACTTACAGATACACCAATTGATTGGAAAACACCTCTTTCCACACCAATTACATCTGCCAGAATGTCCTTATCAACAACATATTCTCTATCTCTCACACTGAAAGAAAAGCTATTTGCATCAAGGAAACTGAGATTGGAATAGAAGTATGCTGTTAATTCATAATGAGCCATATCACGCCAAGATCTAACTTATGAAGTTGAAGTTTCTCAAACTTCTCTCTCGATTGATGTTTAATAGGTCCAGAAAATCAAAATCCACCGTCCGTGGATTCATCACCCCACGCTTCAACAGTTTTTCATACATCTTTCTGGGTCCGTCTGATCGAAACAGTTCATCCTTCTTCCCTCGAAGGTTTGCAGCCACACCCATCCAAGGTTTAAAATGTATGAACATTTTCTCATCATCATCCTTTCCCTCTGGTTGATTTACACTACTAAACCTAGGGTCACTGGGAAAGTTTGCAAAGGCTTTTGCAGCCGTTCCAGCAGGAACAATCCCTGATCTCTCCATGACGGTGAGAAAATGAGTCTCATTTGAGTAACATTTTTCTTTCAGAAATTCATCAATGAAGGTCATGGCAGAACCTCCTTCCTTCAATGCACAGTAAAGCCTATAAACAAAAGCAGGCTTGAGTGTTCTTACAGGTTCAATATCTTCAAGAATTGCTTCTGCATCTTGAGGACGACGAACATGAGGTCTGGTTGAGGAAGTACGCTGTTGAGATCGTTGAGTAGTCTGTTCAGTTGGAAAGTCACTTTCTTCGGTGAGATCGAAGTGCGTAGGCCCCTCACCAGATCCCTGTGGTCCCCTGTTTGCTATCCTTGATGATTTCCTTTGGTAAGACATTGTTGCTTTCTTGGAGAAACTTTCACACTTGTGTCGCAAGAAAGTTAAAAGCTTTGAGACGTAGAACTTTGGGTGAGAAAAATACAGAGAAGTGAAAAGCTTTTGATTTAGGGTTTCTGGGTAGAGTGAAAAACGAAGGAGAAGGAGTATATAAAAGATGACTGATACGGGGTAATTCAAGCGTCGCAAATTTTTTGGAAATATTAAGAATTTCCTTTTGAAAATAAAATAACTGTCTTAATAAATCGATAACCACCCCTTTTTAAATATAACTGCCTTAATAAGCTCGATTAGAGATAAACAGACAATCTTATCTTTTTGAAATGACAGTTTAAGTAAATGAACTTACAAATGTGTCGATTGGTATTCTCGCCTACAACCTTTTGAGTCCGATACTCGTCGACTTTAGATTCTCGAGTCCGAGCTTCAACATTCTTCAAGAGATAAAATATTGAGTCTTGAGCGAATAGACTCAAATAAGCTTTTCTCAAGTGGCTTTGTGAAGATGTCTGCCAGCTAATTCTTTGAGTCTATGAATTGTATCAAGACTTTTTTGTTCTGAACATGATCTCTTATAAAATGATGTTGAATCTCAATATGTTTTGCTCTTGAATGTAGGATATGATTCTTTGTAAGATTGATTGCGCTGGTATTGTCACATTTGATCTCTGTGCAAGAATCTTCAATGCCAAAGTCTTGTAGTTATTGTTTTATCCACGTATTTGAGAACAAAGCAACTTCCAAGGGCTATGTATTCTGCTTCAGCTGTTGAAAGAGCCACAGTACTTTGTTTTCTTGAAAACCAAGATACTGCACTGTTTCCAAGCAATTAACAAGTACCTGAAGTGCTTTTTCTTTCAACTCTACAACCTGCAAGATCTGCGTCTGAATAACCAAGAAGAGTAAAGTCTCCTTCTTTGGGATACCATAGACCAATCTTAGCAAAAGAGTAGCAACATATTTAATGATCCGTTTAGCAGCACTTAAATAAGATTCCTTAGGATCCGATTGAAACCTAGCGCATATGCAAACACTAAATAATATGTCGAGTCGGGATGCAATAAGATAAAGAAGTGAACCAATGATACTCCCGTATAACTTTTGGTCGATTTTCTTCCCCGCTTCATCTTTGTCTATCTTCAAGGAACTTGACATTGGTATGTCGATCTTTTTGCAATTTTCCAGACCGAACTTTTTAACAAGTTCTTTTGCATATTTCTCTTGATGAATGAATATTCCTTCCTTTAGTTGTTTCACTTGTAGACCAAGGAAAAAGGATAGTTCACCCATCATGCTCATCTCGAATTCATCCTGCATAGACTTAGAAAATTTCTTGCACAAAGTCTCATTAGATGAACCGAATATAATGTCATCAACATAAATCTGAACAAGTAGAAAACTTTTACCTTCCTTTTTAATAAACAAGGTAGTGTCTACCTTCCCTTTAGAAAAGCCATTATGAATTAAGAAATTACTTAGCCTTTCATACCAAGCTCGAGGAGCATGTTTCAATCCATATAAAGCTTTCTTTAGTCTGAACACTGAGTCTGGTTTCTTTGAGTCTTCAAATCCAGGAGGTTGTTCCACGTAGACTTCTTCTTGAATAAATCCATTCAGAATGCGCTTTTGACATCCATTTGAAATAACCTGAAATTCTTATAACAAGCAAAAGCAAGTAGTAATCGATTGCTTCTAACCTTGCTACTTGGTGCATAGGTCTCTTCATAGTCTATCCCTTCTTCTTGCGTGTATCCTTTAGCCACGAGTCTTGCTTTGTTTCTCGTTACTTTGCCTTTTCATCAACTTTGTTCCCGAAAACCCATTTAGCTCCAACAACTGATTTACCTTTTGGTTTAGGAGTCAATTCCCATACGTCGTTAATACTTTTGAATTGTCTCGAGCTCTTCTTGCATTGCTTCAATCCAGTTTTCATAAGCTAAAGCTTCTTCAATATTTTTGGGTTCTATTTCAGAAATAAGAGCAACATCACTAGACTCTTCTCGCCTTTTGGATCTTGTTCGAATTCCCTCATTAATGTTTCCAATAATGAGTTCTTCAGGATGACTAGACTTGTGCTTCCAGTTACTAGTCAGTCTGATAGATTGTTGATCTTCTTCTTGAGTAGATTCTTCATTAGTAGCTTGTTGTATTGATTCTGAATTAGTAACTGCTTCAATGGAGGTAGATCTAGCAGTGTCTGGAACAGATTCTGAATCTTCAGTCTGAATTTGCTGAATTTGTGGAGAGTCTTGAAATTTGACATTCATTGATTCTTCCATAGTCTGAGTCTTCTTGTTGAATACTCTAAAGGCTTTGCTTGTAGTTGAGTAACCAAGAAAGAATCCTTCATCTGATTTCTCTTCAAACTTACCAACGCGATCATTTGCATTCTTTAGAATAAAACATTTGCAACCAAATACTTGAAAATAAGAAACTATTGGTTTCTTTCCTTTAAAAATTTCATAAGGAGTTTTCTCAAGAATTGGCCTTAAAAACACTCGGTTTATAATATAGCAAGCAGTTGAAACAGCTTCAGCCCAAAACCTTGAAGAAATTTGATTTCCAATTAAAAAAGTTCTTGTCATTTCTTGTAAAGACATATTCTTCATTTCCACAAACCCATTCTGTTCTAATGTATATGGAGAGGAGAATTTGTGCTGAAAACCAAATTCATCACAAAATTTAGTAAAGTCTTGATTTTCAAACTCACCTCCATGGTCTGTACGAATGCTTGAGATAGTGTGACCTTTCTCATTCTGCACTTTCTTAGCAAACTTTGAAAAGAGAGAGAAAGTCTCGACTTACTTGAAAGAAAGTAGACCCAAGTAAATCGTGAGTAATCATCCACAATTACTAGACGTAACCTTTTACCACCAATGCTTTGCGTTACGGTAGGTCCAAACAAATCCATATGCGTGCTGCAGTACATGATTAGTGGAAACTTTATTTATTGATTTGTAAGAATTTCTAACTGTTTACCCAAGACGCATGGTGTACATAGATCAGGCTTTGAGTAATTGAGAATAGACAATCCTCGAACAAGTTTCTTGGTAGAGATCTTGTTGATTTGCTTCATATTGGTATGACCTAGCTTTTTGTGCCATAGATTAGCTTCATCTTGTACTGAAATTAAGCACTGTGATCTTTCTTGATTCACATCCAGAAGATAGATATTTCCATGTCTTCGTCCGTAAAAGATTGAGTGAAGTCTTTGCGATTCCAGAGCACGTTTCTTCCGGAAGTTGATTTTGAAACCAGTATCACACAACTGACTTATGCTAAGTAAGTTGTAATTTAACCCTTCAACTAAGGAAACATTATTGATTGACAAGCTTCCAATCTTTACTATTCCTCGACCAGTAATTCTTCCTTTGTTGTTATCACCAAAGGAGACTTTTCATCCGTCTATCTAGACAAGTTTTATGAAGCAGCTTGAATCTCCTGTCATATGTCTTGAGCAGCTACTATCAGGATACCATTTAATATTCCTTTTGATAGTAACCTGCAATTAACACGAATTCAAGCTCTCTTTGGTACCCATATCATCTTGGGTCCAGAAGTGTTAGAACAATAGACAGTCTTAGCCCAGCTCTTTTTAACAGGTCTCCAAACCAAAGGACATTATTTCTCAAAATGTTCTAAGCTTTTACACTTGGAACATCTTAAAGCATTTCTGCCAACAGGTTTTACAAGCAAAAGCAAGTAGTAATCTGATTGCTTCTAACCTTGCTACTGGAGCATAGGTCTCATCATAGTCTATCCCTTCTTCTTGCGTGTATCCTTTAGCCACGAGTCTTGCTTTGTTTCTCATTACTTTGTCTTTTTCATTAACTTTGTTCCTGAATACCCATTTAGCTCCAATAACTGATTTACCTTTTGGTTTAGGAGTCAATTCCCATACGTCGTTAATACTGAATTGTCTGAGCTCTTCTTGCATTGCTTCAATCCAGCTTTCATCAGCTAAAGCTTCTTCAATATTTTTGGGTTCTATTTCAGAAATAAGAGCAACAAAGACTAGACTCTTCTCGCCTTTTGGATCTTGTTCGAATTCCCTCATTAAGATTTCCAATAATGAGTTCTTCAGATGACTAGACTTGTGCTTCCAAGATTCGGACAGTCGATAGATTGTTGATCTTTTTCTTCGGTAGATTCTTTATCGGTATCTTGTTATACCGCTTCTGAATTTTTAACCGCTTCAATAGAGGTAGATCTAGTAGAGTCTCGGAAATGTTGAATCTTCGATCCGAGTTGGCTGAATTTGTGGAGAGTCTTGAAATTTGACATTCTTTGATTCTTCCACAGTCTGAGTTTTCTTGTTGAATACTCTATAGGCTTTGCTTGTAGTTGAGTAACCAAGAAATAAACCTTCATCTGATTTCTCTTCAAATTTACCAACACGATCATTTGCATTCTTTAGAATAAAACATTTACAACCAAATACTTGAAAATAAGAAACTACTGGTTTCTTTTCTTTAAAAATTTCATAAGTAGTTTTCTCAAGAATTGGCCTTAAAAACACTCGGTTTATAATATAGCAAGCAGTAGACACAGCTTCAGCCCAAAATCTTGAAGAAATATTACTTCCAATTAAAAGAGTTCTTGTCATTTCTTGTAAAGACCTATTCTTTCTTTCCACAACCCCATTCTGTTCTGGTGTATATAGAGAGGAGAATTTGTGCTGAAAACCAAATTCATCACAAAATTAGTAAAGTGTTGATTTTCAAACTCACTTGCATGGTCTGTTCGAATGCTTGAGATAGTGTGACCTTTCTCATTCTGTACTTTCTTAGCAAACTTTGAAAAGAGAGAGAAAGTCTCAGACTTACTTGAAAGAAAGTAGACCCAAGTAAATCGTGAATAATCATCCACTATTACTAAACAGAACCTTTTTCCGCCAATGCTTTGCGTTCTGGTAGGTCCAAATAAATCCATATGCAGAAGCTGCAGTACATGATTAGTGGAAATTTTATTTATTGGTTTGTAAGAGTTTCTAACCTGTTTACCCAATACGCATGTTGTGCATAGATCAGACTTTGAGTAATTGAGAATAGGCAATCCTCGAACAAGTTTCTTGGAAGAGATCTTGGTGATTTGCTTCATATTGGTATGGCCTAGCTTTTTGTGCCATAGATTAGCTTCATCTTGTACTGATATTAAGCACTGAGATTTTTCATGATTCACATCCAGAAGATAGATATTTCCATGTCTTCGTCCAGTAAAAGATTGAGTAAAGTCTTTACTGATTCCAGAGCACGTTTCTTCCTGGAAATTGATCTTGAAACCAGTATCACACAACTGGCTTATGCTAAGCAAGTTGTAATTTAAGCCTTCAACTAAGGAAACATTTTTGATTGACAAACTTCCAATCTTTACTGTTCCTCGACCAGTAATTCTTTCTTTGTTGTTACCACCAAAAGAAACTTTTCCTCCGTCTATTTGGACAAGTTTTATGAAGCAACTTGAGTCTCTTGTCATATGTCTTGAGCAGCCACTATCAAGATACCATTTAATCTTCCTTTTGATAGTAACCTACAATTAACACGAATTCAAGCTTTCTTTGATACTCATATCATCTTGGGTCAAGAAGTGTTAGAGCAATAGACAGTCTTAGCCCAGTTCCTTTTAACAGGTCTCCAAACCAAATGGCATTCTTTCTCAAAATGTTCTGAGCTTTTGCACTTGGAACATTTCAATGCATTTCTGCCAACAGGTTTTACAAAAACTTTCTGGAAATGATTCTTATAAACAATTCTGGCTGGTCTCTGTTTGATTCTTTCCTTTACCTTTGGGAAATCAATTAGTGGAATAGTTTCGAAGTCATACCAAGACCTAACTTATCAAAGTATGGTCTTTGTATCGAAAGAATCTTATCCAACTTTTCGGAACCATTTGAAAATCTTTTTGATATGTTAGTAATATCATTTTTCAAAAGATTATTTTCATTTGAAATAAAGTCTGAGTTTTCTTTCACAACAAAGAAAGTCCTTTTCCAACTTTTCAAACTTTTCTTTCATAAGTTTTTCCTGTTCCTTCAATGTAGAATTTTCCCTTTTTAATTCAGAGATCCTCTTGAGAGAGGTTTTTAGACTAAGACAAAGTTCATCAATATATTTAGAAACCTTGACAGGAATTTTTTGGTTACTGTCCTCGAGTTCACTGTCAGAGTCGTATCTCGAATCAAGGTCGAGTCCGAATCTGATTTTGCCATTAAACAGATATTGGCATAATCGTCATCACTTTCTTCACATTCAGTATCACTCCAAGTCTCTGCTTTGAGTGCCTTCCTGTATTTCTCAGTCTTTCCTTTTCTCTTCTTTAACAGATGACAGTTGGGTATGATGTGTTCCTTTTTCTTGCATTCAAAGCAAGTCACTTCTTTGTTAGAATCTTCTTCCTTTGTTGATTTGTTTTGAAACCTTTGTGAGCTTTGTTTCTTCCAATTGAATTTCCTTCCTTTTCCGTTCAACTTTCTGAATCTCTTTATCATGAGTGTCAGTTCTTCATCATCTAGATCTTCTTTAGAGTCTGTAGCATCAGAATAGTCATTAGACTTTAAGGCAATAGATTTCTTACTTTTTGAATCTTCCTCTTCGTTGGTCTGTTCCACTTCATAAGATTGAAGAGTTCCAACCAGTTTGTCTACAGAGAGTGGAGCAATCCTCTGCGTCTCTCTTATTGAGGTTTTTTTTATGTAATTCCAGTCTTTAGAGAGTCCTCGTAGGAGTTTGTTCATATGTCCTGAGATTGGATGTCCCTGATATTCAAGACCATTCACAATTTCAGTAAAGCGACTAAACATGTCAGTTATTGATTCTCCTGATCTCATCTTAAAGACTTCATATTGTCCCAAAAGAATATTGATCCTTGTTTCTTTCCCTCGATCAATCCCTTCATAGGTAATGTGAAGCCTATCCCAGACTTCTTTTGTTGTATCACAAGAATATATTCTGTTATACTCAGTAGGGGATAAAGCACAATATAAGGAGTAAATGGCTTTAGCGTCAAGAGTCTGTCTCTTGGAGATTTCTTCTTGAGTCAGTAGAGTGGGACAGCAACTTCGTTTCCTCTCTCTGATTCTGATGCAGCAGTAGGAATGATTCCTTTTATCTACCACTTCCCATTCCAAAGGATCTTTCGATCTTAGGAATGTTTTCATCTTGTTTTTCCATATGCTGTAGTCTTTTCCATCAAAGTATGGAGGTCTAGTATTGCTTTGACCTTCAACCAACCCTGTAGGCAACATACTAGTCATAGATCTTTTACTAAGAAGTAAAGACACTTCTTATGAATGAGTACACAAGATCTGATACCAATTGTTAGGACTAGAATTAGCACCTAGAGGGGGGTGAATAGGTGATTAAAGAAATTTCAACAATTTAATCCGAATGAGAGATTAAAGAATTAAAACCAATAATTGCAGCAAATGAAAGTAATGAAAGGTAAAAAGATTAGGGATAGAGAATCAAGACTCCAGATTTATAGTGGTTTGGCTTAGACCAAGCCTACGTCCACTCTCCCGCACGGACAGCCTTTCTAGCTGGATTTCACTAAGAATAAAAAAGAGTGATTACAGTCTCACGCTCTTGAGTCCACAGTGTAGAAGCTCTACTACACTTTCTCAAGGTCTCACCACAATATGATCTCTCTTTTGATTACATATAACGCTCGAAGAATAAGATCACAAAATAGAAAAGGAGATTCAGACTTTGGAAATTTTCTATCCGACACCCTTCAACAACTGGAGCATCTCTCTTATATACGTCTTCATGCCTTCATTACTGTTGGCACATTCCAAAGAAGTTCTTCCAATCAACCCGTTGGACAGAATCAATTAGAGAGGTCTCGAGCTCTTTAAGGTAAGTGTTGATAGCCCATCAATCATGCTCGCCCATACAATCAGGATCTTGGTTTCCATAAGTAGATCATTCCAAATATAAGTTGCGAAATCTTTAGAGAATCTATACATATTCGAATAGGAAAATAAGATATTCTAGTGCTGAATCCAGTAGAAAGATATTCCCCAGCCGATTGGAGTAAGAACCATATTAGATCAGAATAAAGTTTTTATCTTGTCGATCTGGAAACTGTCCATGAGGGTAGACTTTGAAACATGAGTCTTGCTAGCTTCAGACTTTGATCTTCAGACTTTGCCAGTAGAGTCTATAAGTCTTCAGACTAGACTAAGGAAAATGTTTTGTCAACTTCAAAATACCTGAAGAGAATTTATCCAACAAGTTATACATTTAAGATCTAAGATTCTTGTGTAAATTTCCCCCAACCTTTGGTATGTAGTGTAAATTGGATTGTAAGTACCATTCCTTGAACTCTGGCTATTCTTTGTTATCTCCAATAGCCTAGGGGCACTAAAACCTAGATTGCAAGTTTGCAACTTCAACTTCATGTAAATTCTTTTGACAATGCAAACATACACACGCAAACAATCCCTAGGTATTAGTAATGCTATGTTATTTCCAATAGCCTAGAGTTGAAGCCTTGAAATTTCTCTTTCTTTGCCCCCACATAAGATTTTGGAGCATCCAATGTTATTTGGCTTCTATTTAGTTAGAAAGCGGCGTGCCCTCAACTATATATACTCCTTTTTATTGCTTCAAATGTCCCCATTCTCCCTCTTCTCCATCTCAAGGTTTTCCATGTTGGCCAGGAAAGCTCATCATATCAAGGACAAAGCGAGAATCCACGGGCACTCGACCTTGCCTGAACTCTCTCCCTCAAGGCTCCTTGCCTTGTTCTCTTAGCCGTCGTCCTTTCTACTTCCTTACTGTTGTTAGGACTAGAATTAGCACCTAGAGGGGGGTGAATAGGTGTTTAAACAAAACCTTGGCAAAAGCATGCAGAATAAAATAAGTTGTGAGCAAAGTCTGAGGAACAGCAGACTTTGAGCGAAATCAGACTTTAACACAATAAAGAGTTTATAGAAGAGAATAAGAACACAAGGTTTATAGTGGTTCGGCTTAATCCAAGCCTACGTCCACTCTCCCACGCTAACAGCCTTCTTGGCTGGATTCCACTATGCAATCAACAAGAGATTACAACTTTGAGTGCAAACACTTAGTAGTAGATCACACTATTTCACTAAGTCACTCTTTTGGTATTTCTCTCAAGATCACAAACGTTTAAGCTCACGAGAGACAAGTGTATGATAGAAGATCGCTCAGACCTTGGAATTATAAATTCTACACTCTATCTCTTACTTGCTCATCGGTCCTTCATCTCCTTAAATACTCCTCCACTTCCAAACTAGCCGTTGGACAGCATCTTGAGGATCGTCTTCCAATATACCCATTGGACAGCCCTGTATCTAGAAGATTTGGTAGCCGTTGAGTGACAAAAGTAGAATCCCAAATTGATTCCGATCGCCCATACAAACGAAATCTTGGTTTCCATAAGTAAAGATTCTTCATATAGAAAGTTCTTGTCTTCAAGATCCAATTGTCAATCAATTAAATTGAGTCAATCAAATCAATCTTGATGTGGAATCCAAACCAGATCACTAGCCGTTATATCTTCGGGCTTGTGTTACATTCTGTCGAATCTGGATGTAAAGTCTGAGAGCAATAGACTTTACAATCTGAGTCTGAGTGCGATAGACTTTGCAATCCGGGTCTGAACATATTTAGCTTTAAGGTCTGAACACAGTCTGTTATGTTCTGCTTCAGCATAGAGTCTGTCTTCCGGTTCAGCTTCAGCATAGAGTTTGTCTTTTGGTTCTTCATTCACGTTCAGTCTAGAATTTGTCAGAGTTGACAGACTTCTGATGTAGAACAAACTTTGACACTAAAGTCTAGCAGTCTTCAGACTTTGACACAAAAATCTGGAAATTTTCAGAATATACTTTGGACATATGTTCCGTTCAGTCTTCTGGCCGTCTTCAGACTTTGACAATATCCTTTACATGTTCAATCATTTGCATAGTCTATTACTCAACCATCAAACATGTTAGTAGCCTTTGATTTATTTTGTCATCTTCAAAACATCATAAGGGATTTCCCTAACAATCTCCCCCTTTTTGATGATGACAAAACAATATCTGAATATGCAGATTTGTAAACATACTTTTAAAGATATTAATTTAAATAAAAGGATATCAAAAGATAGCAAATAGATTGAGCATAACAATATATAGAAATATAATCGCAGCTCAATATTATGCAATGAATAATATTAACCAATCAACACATATGCATATTCATATTCTCTCCCCTTTTTGTCATAATCAAAAAGCGATAACAAAGAGTCATGTAGAGAATATAAAGCGATAACAAATGATTTCCAAAAATCAGCTTTTATAAATCGAATATTAAAAATATGCAATATAGCTCACTTTGATCATATATATCGGCAAATAAAATTCACGGATGCATTATAAAATTCACTTATCCTTTTTGTCATAATAAAAAGATAATACCAATAAAAGATTTGTTATGACAAAAGGTAAAAAAAATGCATTAACCGGATTTTGTAGAACTTGGTAAGTTCAAACACATTTACCTTTTCCGATATTCCATAATAAATAAGATCACGATCAATTCAAAAAGATTTTTCCATAATTGATCGAAGCTCCCCCTCAATTTGTTGCCTTTTTGAGATGATCACGATTCTTTCCTTTCTTTTGGATTTGCTTTCTCCCCCTGTCATCATGACAATATTTGCGAATAGAAACAATTGTTGCTTGTGCACGTTGAGCAGAATATTTTTTTCGATTATTCCCTTTGTAGCAACAACATTCGCAACAATCACTTGCATTTTGAAATTCGAGCCAAAAATTTATTTTCTTCAATCAAGCTCTTCTCGAATTCAACCTGCATGAACTTAACAAACTTTCGTATGACACATTAGGGATTTCCTCAATAAGCAAGAGTTTTGCACAAGGAATATAATTTTTTAGCCTCCAGGAGATAGTATAGAATCTTCACAATTTTCTGATCAAGCTTTCCAAATTTCATATGGAAGATTCTATTGCCACCTGCAAAATCTTGTATAATAGATAATCATCTGTGCAAAAATGTCACGTAATATCTTCGTTTGATTTGCGGATCAAACCTGCTAGATATAATATATCTTCTAAGCATATAGCAAGAATATCCATGAATATGCAGTAATATCTTTCGAGATCAAAGGATTTCCTTGAGCATAAATTTCAAATATGCATTTTGCAAAAGGAAAATAGATATTTCTATCACGTGCCAAAATTGCAATACCTTATATTTATGACAAAAGATATTTGCAATATAATAAACAATCATCCAAAATCATGATAAATGCACGTAGAAATTTGCAAGGCAGGATGATAAAAAAATTTCTCTTACCCAAGGTATATGTTTCAAATATACCATTGATTAAAAAAACATTACCAATCTTCGTAGGAGATATTTTTCTGATTGCACCAAAATATGCGTAGATTCGCAATCATTCTTGCCTTATTGAATTTCCTGCAATCAACTCATTTCCAAACTCTCTTTCTTCTCTTCCTTTATTTCCTGCAAAAACAACTCACTTTTTCTTTGGTACCCATATTTTCTTGGGTCCTTGAAAGTTAGTAGAGTATGTTGCTTTTGCCCAATCTTTCGTAACAGGTCTCCAGACTTTAGGACATTCTTTCTCAAAGTGTTTCGAATCTCCACAATTTGAACACTTTAGGGCATTTCGACCAACAGGTTTTACAAATACTTTTTGAAAATGATTTTTGTAAAATGCCTTTGAAGGTCTTTGTCTAAGTCTCTCCTTGACTTTAGGAAAATCAATTAGAGAATCACTTTCCTTATTGAAACCAAGTCGCGACTTATTATAGTAAGGTACTTGTATAGAAAGGATATGCTCTAAAGTTTTTGAACCATTTGAAAATTTTGTCAAAATATTTGAAAGTTTTTTCTTTAAAGAATCATTTTCCTTGACAAGTAAATCTCGACTTTCTTTTGTTTGTAGAAAATCTTTTTGCAAAATTTCAAACTTTTCTTTTTGAGAAAGATCCTGTTGCCTAAGCCGAGAATTCTCCTTTTTAAGTTCGGAGATCCTTTTAAGAGAAGATTTGAGATTTAAGCATAGCTCATTTATATACTTAAGAACTTCAGTAGGAATTCTTGAATGGCCACCTCGATTTCTTCATCGGATTCTGAGTCTGTGTCTGAGTCAGACTTTGATTCTGAGTCTATGTCTGAGTCAGACTTAGATTCTGAATGTGCCATGAAGCATAGATTTCCTTGCTCATCATCTTCTTTTATTGTTCTTTTCTGGCCATTCTGCTTGTATTGTCTTCCTCTACGGAATTCACTTCATTTTCTATTCAACCTTTTGAATTTCTTGATCATAAAAGCAAGTTCTTCATCCTCCATATCATTTTGTGAATCTGTATCATCAGAACCAGCGTTAGATATTAAAACGATGGACTTCTTACCTTCGGGATCTTCATCATTGATTTGTTCCACTTCATAGGATTGAAGAGTGCCAATCAATTCATCAACGGAGAGTGGCATAATCCTTTGAGTTTCCTGGATTGAGGTCTTGATATGGTTCCAATCTTTTGAGAGACCTCGCAAGAGTTTGTTGACCTTCATTGGGGAAGAAATTGGCTGACCTTGATATGCTAAACCATTTACAATTTCTGTAAAACGGCTGAACATATCTCCAATCGACTCTCCTTGCTTCATCTTGAAGGATTCATATTTGCCGAGCAGGAAGTTTACTTTTGTCTCTTTTACACGATCAGTCCCTTCATATGTAACATGAAGTCTATCCCAAACTTCTTTTGCTATTTTACATGAAGAGATTCTATTATATTCAGCAGGAGACAATGCACAATATAAAGAATAAATGGCTTTTGCATCAAGCGCTTCTCTTTTGGACATCTCCGTCCGAGACATTGGAGCGGGGGGTTTGCTTTATTTGTCTTTGCCATTCTTATTTGATGTAGATGCAGCAGTGGGATTGATTCCTTTTTCCACAACATCCCATTGCAAGGGATCTCTGGATCTTAGGAATGCTTTCATTTTGTTCTTCCACACGTTGTATTCCTTTCCATCAAAATATGGTGGCCTTGTGTTACTTTGTCCCTCCATAAGTCCTGGTGCCAAGATACTAGCCATAAAAGATCTTTAGCTCAAAAGTAAAAATACTTTTATAAACCGAGCACTTGGCTCTGATACCAATTGTTAGGACTAGAATTAGCACCTAGAGGGGGGGTGAATAAGTGTAAAAATAGATTCTGCAAAATACAGTGAAAACCTTTACTTTTAACCTGAGTCTGAATAACAACAGACTTTCGAAACTGAGTCTGAAGAGAAGCAGATTTTGAGCGAGATCAGACTCAGTTTCGAAAGTCTGTTGTTATTCAGACTCAGGTTAAAAGTAAATGTTTTCACTGTATTTTGCAGAATCTATTTTTACACCTATTCACCCCCCTCTAGGTGCTAATTCTAGTCCTAACAACTGTGGCTGATAACTCTGAATTGCTTACTCGAAGAACAAAAGGGGTCCTTCCTAGGACTTGAAAACTTGCAAATCCATGAGTTATTAAAATGCAGAGTTGTTTTCGGAGAAGATTGGTTTTATGTTTTTCTCAAATTAGGTTTGAGATATCATAAATCACCATGCACATGTTGCTGTCCATTTTCTCTTCAGTTTTCTAAAAAGCTGTTGCGAACTACCATGGAAATATAATTTAAATGATGCCATCACACGCGTTTCTGATTACTATAAAACTCTTTTGAACCAAAGCAACCTGAGGTATTCTGCCTTAAACTGTGGCAAATTACATTTTCTGCTGTCTTCCTTTTCTTTTCATTTTGATTATTTGCAAGGGACAATGCCAAAGCAAAATTGCTATTAATTGCACTTTAAAGGGTGCCTTCTTCTGCAATGCCTTATCTTTTGGCATTGCCAAGTGTTTTTTGGTATTTTGATTGGTAAGTATTCCGTCCATTTTTTGATGAAAAAGAGAGATTATCTATGGATAATTTTCTCGTATTTTAGAGTGAACAAGAAAAGGGAAGCTTGAGGTGGAGAGTTCACACAAGGTCTAGTTCTCTCTTTCCACCTTAATCCATGGCTCGTGTCTCTTGAAGCTTCTTTTCTGCTTCGCCACCTGAGAGGACATAAGCCTTGTACCGGGAGGTAACCCATGTTTATATACACGGGGTCACAAGTTGTCAATGCATCTCGTGACATGCGGATAATCCTATTACGATGCATGGAATAGGATTGAGGGAGGCACAGTTGTGAGTTGGTTCGACATCTTTCTAAATTACTGTATATGCAAGCTGTATACAAGTCTGCTTGGATTGCTCTCTCTCTCTCTCTCTCTCTCTCTCTCTCTCTTTCTCTCTCTGGGTTTGCCGTGGTGCCTGTCTTGTACAAATGAATTTGAGCTATTTTTTTAAACAATGTCAAATCATTATTGTTAAAGAGTGGTTATCCTATACCAGATTAAGTACAATTCAAGAACTATTGCGACCGCCACAGTGTCACTCGTTAGACACCATTTGAACACACATTTGACATATTTTGCATGGTGATTGTTTTGTGTATCGGATCTTTTTCAGTGTGACGACAGACCATGTCAAATATATATATATATATATCAATTGCACCACTTATGAGAAATAAATACATACCTATAACCGTTTGAAGACGTTCGTAGTTCATCCTAGTATAGTAGGCTAAAAATAACACAACTCATAAGCTGTGGCTGGGCACGATGCACACAACAAAGATTGCCTCATCCGAGATAAGCAGGCAAGTAGTCCTAATGTTGTTTTGTTTGATTTTGAGATATCTCCTAATTCCAGTGTTTACTAATTTTATTCAATCTCGTTAGGTCCTCCAGTCAGCTGATTAAGCTTTCACGTTACCCCAGAAGTCATCAATCCCCAGCATCGAAGGATTGAGCAAATCGTGACCTTCTTAGATTGGACTTGGAGCAATTTTGAGAAATGACTGCTCTCCATTTCAACTCTGCAAAATGCTCAGCATGAAACAAGATGCATTGCACCTACTACCCGTGGATTTAGACTCTGGTAGTGTGGGATTTACTTTAATTTTCATTCTATACATAAGCAACACATCCATGTTAAGCAAAGGCAGCTCCCACAGCAAAGTTATAAAAGTCAGATAAACTACAGTGAATCTCATGCTCTTTTGTTTACATCTCTACCGCCATCGACCAATTTAATTTCTTTTTCCTTCTTGCAGATAAAACATAGTACAACCCGAGGAGCATCGACAGGATTATTTGGTCAAGAAAGATAGAGATTGGCCCAAAGAGACACCAAGGGTTCAAGAGAAGACATAATGTCTCATACCATCAGAGATTTTCCAAAATACATCAGTCCAGACAGAGTTTTCTTCAAGTCTTTTGTCTTTTCTTTTATTGTTTAACGAACCCTTTTCTTGGGGTGAACAAGTGCACTTGAAGAAACCAAGAAACATGTCTTCTAGGTTTTTCCACACTTGAACGGAAGCATAAACTTGGACTGAAGTTGTTGTACTGCTACAGATCCTTATTCCTTTTTGGCTAATTAATTAAACCACATTAATCTCTTGAAATAAGTAATTAATGCTCTCCTTTGCTTTCCATCATCACTAAATAAGATAGAATATTCGTTAGTTCCATTTTTTTCTTTTCTTTTGACAAGCTTAACACGTCTACGCCAATTTAGCATCTTTAGAATATGTGCCTTGATTGTGGCTAATGAGGGGCAGAGGCCCTTGCCTGTGCTAGGAAGGGTTAGCCGACGACCTCTTCAAGACAAACTTAGGACAAAAAAAGACAAAGGAAAGAAAAGGAAAAAAAAGGAAAAAAAATTGAAAAAAATTATTCTTGTTAACGCTGACCATGTCACGTGAGGCAATTGACATGCATGTCAGCAATTTAAGGTCAAAATTGGCTGGATAGACTTAATTGTCAAATTGTTAAAATGTTTATGATTTAATTGACATAATTGAAAGATTTATGGCTCAATTTGTACAAATACACTAGGGTTATAAATTTTTAAATAATTCTCCTTAACTAGATCTATATGAGGTTATTACGTGTTCTTCTTTCAAATGGAAATATGTTTTGTTATGTTCCAGATCCAAGCAAGGGCTCTGGAACTTTGAGCTTGGAATATGTATTCTCGTCAAACAAAAGAATTACAAGTACTTTACCATCAAGGGTCGTGCACGCATCCGTGCGTGCGTGTGGCGAGAGAGACATTGAGCGAGCTAGCTAGCTCTGTAGTGATCTAGTCTAATTAGAAAAGCGCATTTCGATGGAAAAATCAATGGGTAGCCTTCTCCTTTCTACTTAATCAAGGAGACCTCTTGCCACCAATGAGATCTCAAAGCAACATGCCATAGGCATTTTGGTTCCCATCGAGTAGGATGAAAACCGTCGGTTTGTCCTCGAGAGAAATCGCAAGCTTCCTGAGCTTTGATTTAATCGTGGCAAGCTGGACAAGGATGGAAGAAACAAAGCAGAAAACGTTCCTCTTGTCCCGGAGATGCACATTGGTTGAGGCTTCAATGTGATTGGCTGTCAGGCAATGGAATCCAACAAAAGAAATGTATCAACGGACCGAGATGGTCGCAAATGTCAACTTTCTATCTTGGGAAATATTTCCACAAAATTTGCATCACTTGGAAAAAAGAGAGCACGTCATTTCTGTCTTATTTACACAGAAAATCTTTCCGTTGGTTCAATCAAATCCCAAATATTTACGGAGAAGTGCAATGAAAAACTTTAATTTCGCCTCAATTTTTATTGACAAACCATAATTAAGTCTAAAAATTATCCTCATAGGTGTAGCTTAAGGATGGCACATAAGCACTTTTTGGGTGAAATGAAGGCAATTTTTGGTATTGTTAATCAAAAGGAATTGATCACACTTTTTAAAGAAGGTTTATGACATAATTAAATCAGATTTAATTAAAAGATTTAGGACTTAATTACACAAGATATAAGACTTTCTACGTAATTCCTCACAAAACTTGGTGTGTAGTGTAAATTGGGCTGTGAATAATATTCCTTTTACCCTTGCTATTCTCTGTCATCTTGAATTGCCTAGACCTGCCTTGCAACTTCAACTTCAAGGAAATTCGTCTGACAATGCAAACACGCGCGCGCACACAAAAGGAATTCCTAGGAATTGGGGCTAGGGGTTCCCTTTATTTTCCCCACATAAAACTGTGGAGCATCCAATGTCTATTTGACTTCTGTGCTGGTTGAAGGGCCGCGAGCCCTCTTCTATATATCTTCTCCTTTCCATTGCTTCAAGTATCGCCCTTCTCTCTCTCTCTCTCTCTCCATCTGTAAGTATTGGCCAAGAAAGTTTGTTTATCAAGAACTAGCGAGAATCCAGGAGCACTCGACCTTGCCTGAACTCTCTCCCTCAAGCCCTCCTTAACGAGTTTGATACCTCGGAAATGGTGACTCGAAGAATCAAACAAGTCCTTCCCGGGACTTGAAATCTCACAAAGCCATGAGTTATTCAAATGTGGAGATGTTTTGTATTTCCCTTATCCGAATTTAGTGAAATTTCTTGAGGGTCCTTTCAGTGACTCTTTTCTGGTTTTGTTTGCAACTGAATGTATCGTCTTCTTTTCATGACAATTTTTCCACTTCCACTATGTTCATCATCTCTCTTTTCCCGTAGCTTTTGTGTAGAAGTGTTCGTAGTTTTGATAGCATATAAATTTTCGGTGCATTGTCAGAAGATTCATGGACGCTTCTCCATTTACTTTACAGTTCAAACTTTCCATCGCCTTCTGTAGTAGATAAGATTAGTTCTTCCATTTGTTTTATGCTTTTGCTGGAATGGGTTCGAGGCATCATAAATCACCATGCATATGTTGCTGTCCTTTTGCTCTTCAGTTTTCTGTAAGCAAGCCTATTTTAAAGATGCCATCGTATGCATTTTCTGACTACTGAGAAATGAGACCAAAGGCACCTGATGTACTATGGATTAAACTGTGGCAAATTACATTTTCTGCCGTCTTCCCTTTCTATTCATCTTGATATTTTCAGCTGGCTTCATCTTGATTTCTTTCTGTGTTGCCTTTTCTTTATGCGTTATTATGTGTCTCTTGAAGTTTGTGATCGGAAAGTGTTCTGTATAGCTTTTGATGAAAAATAGAGATTATCTTTGGATTATTTTCCCATGTTTCCAAGTAAAACAAGAAAGGGGAGGCTTGGGGGAGAAGTTCAGCCAAGATCTAGTTCTCTCTTTCCACCCTAATCAATGGTCCATATCACTTGAAGCTTCTTTTCTGGTTCACCACCTGAGCCAACATTGGCCTTGTACCAGGAGGAAATCCATGTATATATACACGGTTTCGCAAGTCGTAAAGCATCTCACAATATGCGCATATTCCTGTTACCATGCATGGAGTAAGATTGAGGAACGCATCGTTGGTACGGCATCTTTCTACCAGGATTTTGGATTGATGAGACACTACTGTATTTGCAAGCTGTATATGAGTGGTTGGATTGCTCTCTCTCTCTCTCTCTCTCTCTCTCTCTCTCTCTCTCTCTCGATTCACTCTTTGGTGCTCAATCTTGTCAGCGTTAAATGAACTGTGAGTTAAGCAGATATGCCATCGACTCGGCCCACTTTTGTAATGGTTTAAGGTCTTGGTTTGCCATTGTGATTGTCTTATTCCAATGAATTTGAGCCATTTTTTGAGTCGTTATTATTTAGAGTAATTTTACTACACCAGACTATCATTCAAGAAATACTGAGACCACCATTGGGCTTCACACATTAGATGCCACTTAAAGAAACATTTTTTGTGAACATATTTGCATATCAGATCATTCAGTCTCTACGCGATATGTTGAAGAAAAACAAATACAGAAGGAAGTAGTCGAAGCTGAATGAGAAGAGAGCTTGCTGTCGAGCTCATCTTCTTCTTCCTTTCCTGGTCTTTTCATCTGAGAGCTCGACCTTTTTTCTGTTCTGTTTTTACATGCTTTTATATAACAACAGAGGAATAACTTCTAGATCTAAACCAACCACTCCTTGAATGACAGCTCTGCACGCACACATAACAGAAAAATAGAGCTCATGCATATGTGTACAAGAAATAACTCTACTGAAGCAAATGACGTAGTTTTACAGCTTTCTAATTCGACCGACTGCTCCTTCTTCACGCCAATCCTCTGTTTCCTCTGTTCCAGTTGACTTCAGTTGCTGAGTTTCTTCCTGCTGCTTCCTTCTAAGCATTTGCAGCTCTGCATTCTCAACATATGTTTCCACTATGATGATGGATAAAATTGTCGAGCAATATATATATATCAATCACACCATGTGTGAGGAATAAATACATATCTTAAGGCATTTACAAGTGTTCGGACCCAAACATAGTAGGCTTGGACAACACAATTCACGGCCTGTAACCAGATATGACAAACAGAACAAAGATCGCCTCATCTGAGGTAAGCAGGCAAGTAGTCCTAATACTTTCTCATTTGATTTTCAAAGCATCTACTAATTGCACTGTTTACTGGTTTTGTTCGATCTCATTAGTGTGAAGAAATGAAGAACAACAGAACAGTATACAAGAAAGCATGTAATTGAATGAAGAACAGAATACACGATGAAGAAGAGAAAGAACTTCTGTATATACTTGAATCGAAGTACTGAAACATGTATTCACTGAGAGCAATCTTCTGCAATACAATCTCATTCCATCTCTTTTTCTCTCTATCTCTCTTCTTTTTTTTCTGTTCTATCTCTTTCTCTTTCTATATTACACAAAACAGAGTAATGGCGGTTTATATATGACTTAAAGAAGAAGAAGAGGTTGTTAACCGACTTAACAACTTGAATCCTGATCTAACAAACTAACCATCCTAATGTACTCGACACGTGCTTATTCTTCAGTCTTCGAATGATCTCAACTTCATTTTGATCATGAACTCTGGATGGTTTCTGTATCTCTTTCTCGTTACTGCAAACATCTTCAGCAGAATTCTTCAGTCAATGAAGAGCTTTGTTTCCACTCTCTTTTCCTTTATGCATTCCCACAGCAGATCCTTTCTTCTTCAAGTCAGTATCTTTAACAATTAGGTCCTCACGGTCAGCTGATGAAGAATTCAGGTACACCCTAGAACTCATCAATCCCCGGCATCAAAGGATCGAGCCAACCGTGGACTTCTTATATCGGACTTGGAGCAATTTTGAAAAAATAACTGCTCTCCTTTAGCAATCTGCAAAATAATCTACATGAAACAAACCGCACTGCACCTTGGAACTGCAGATTCAGACTCGGGTAGTTCTCATTCTGTACATAGAGAACACATCCATGATAAGGAAAGGCAACTCTCACCAGCAATGCTATTAAGGTTAATAAACTACAGTGAATCTCCCATTCTTTTTCACAAATTGCAAAATAATTGAGCATCATCTGGTATCGACCAATTTATTTTCCATTTTCCTGTTGCAGTCATGCACAACCAAAGGAGTATGGACGGGGTTATCTGGTCAAGAAAGTTACAGATTGGCCCAAAGAGACATTAAGGGTTCAAAAGAAGACAGATGTCCTATACCATCAGAGATCTTCCAAACTACATCAGTCCGGACAGACTTTTCTTCAAGCCTCTGTCATTTCGTCTATTGTTTTAACGAACCCTTCTTCTTGGGGTGAGCAGGCGCGTTTGAAGAAACCAAGGAACATGTCTTCTAGGTTTTTCCACTACTACAGAAGTATAATTTTGGAGCGAACTCCTTGTGCTGCTATAGATTCTTATTCCTTCTTGGCTAATTACTTAGACTACACTAAATTTCTTGAGCTCACTAAATTAATGTTCTCCTTTGTTTTTCAATCATCACTAAATAAAATAGAATATATACCAGTTCCATTTTTTTTTCTTTGATCAACTTAACGCCTCCACCCCAGTTTAGCGGCTTAAGAAGACATATTGATCAATATCACTGGGAGAGATAGAATTTTAGTGAGTCAACGACTAGGGAATAAATACTCGAGTTTTAGGAAGTGGGAAGCTGTTTTTTTCTTTAATCACATTCATATGTATGTCTCAATTTTTTAGGCCAGTGTCGTATATGCATTCGATTTGTTTTGTGGAAGAGTGTATCTGTTCTTCACACAACTTTCAAATTTCATGGACTAAGAGATATCTCAATCCTTAGTAATTTCCTGATACTAGTCTATAAGATGACACATCTTTTTCTTAGGTTAACTTTACCTGTTTGTAGTGTAGCCTCGACTATAATGTACCCTTAAATTGTTGAATTCAAAGCAAGACTGCTAATTCGACACCTAAACATGCACATATCCTTGGATTTACTAAAGTTTCGGATGATGGGAAATTTCGTGTACGGTCATTCAACAAGGGCTCACTTTGCAATCTAGCTATCAAACTTTGATTTCTACTCAAACCCATTAGAGCTATTTTGCGATTGATGCATTTTTACCAAAAATTTGGTCAAATTTTTTAATAAATCTTTGTTTGGGCAAATCCAATTCACACAAGGTGTTGACGTAGCATGCATAGTATGACACTAACTAGAAAAGAGAGAAATCCAAAGTGATGTTTCTAGGACCTTGTTATTCATCTAGTAAGGGTCGTGTGGCCCTCGCCCATCACGTCAAGGGTCTATGTGACTCTCACCTAGTGCACATGAGGGCTTTACGACCCCCATCAACTGATTGTGGTCTCTCATAGTAGATGAAGGGCCGCAATGCTAAGGCTAGGTGGATAAGGACTCACGAGGTTGGAATCCTCTTCTTTTATTTCCTCCCTTTTCCCTAGAAGGCTGATGTAGCCTTCAGCTGATGTCACATCATCACGGTGTTAGGCAGGGTGCTATGTTAGTTTTTGATAGAAAACTTTGTCGAAATTTGGGTAGAGTGCATAAATTGGAAAGAAAGTGAAAAGTTCCATGCCTTGGAAAATTGAAATCAAAGTTTAGTAATATGATTGCAGATTGCACTCAATTTTTGAACATTATGAATTTTTTTGTTAAAATAACATTTCATTAATATCCATGGATATATAAAAGAGAAAAAGCTCTAAATAATAAGAGGAATAATTAGAATAAAGTTAGGAGTCACCCACTCAAAGAGTAGATTTTAGATTTCTTCGAATCAAAATTGGTGGCCAATTACCGAATTTCAATTCATTACTACGGTTTTGCCTTTTGTTAGTGCATGTCTAAGTTTGGTGTTCCTAACACCATTGCCATTTAGAGAAACAAGGTGTAATGAGCACAGGTTTGATACTTATGAGGGGAAAAACTTCACAAAACTCCTCTGATCTCCTTTGAAATTGGACTTGTACAACAATGAAACTCAAGGGAAGCGAAAACGGGAGAGAGAAGCTTTTAGATTACAAGTAGATCATAAGAGAAATGCTCCATGAAAAGGAAAGAAAGCAAAAAAAAAAAAAAAAATGATAACAAAGGACCAAATCAACAAAATAGGAAAAAGTAAGGGGAGGGAGAGATCTGCCTCAAATCCTCTAGTCCAATGGAGGTTGAAGAAGAGAAGTATGTGAAAATTAGAGGGAGAGGAGAAAGTCCTAAGAGAGAGAGACAATCTTTTAAATATTATGGCTGAAAATGTAAAATGTATGTATCAAATTAATGGGAAAATTATTCAAAAAGTCCTAAATTTATTGCATTTTTGCTCATTTAATCAATAACATTTTAATTTTACCAATTGAGTCCTAAATTTTTTCAGCTTTTGTTAGTTGAATCTATCCGGTCAATTTTGATTAGAATTCGCTAACGAGGATGTCGGCCATGCCACGTAGGACAACTGACATTGATATGGATAAATTTTAATAATTTTTTGATTTTTTGTGATTTTTTCCTATTATTGTATATATTTTTTTTCTGTCTTTAGAGTTAGGGCCAATGTCCCTTGCTAGCCACAGGTGATGCTAACTGACCCTTAGCTATGGCCAAGGAGGGTCGGTCAGCTACCCTCACTAGCCCTAACTTCAAAACCTAAAAAAAAAAAAAAGGAAAAGAAGAAGAAAGAAAACATACAAATTCAAACAAAATAATTTAAAAATGTTCATATTGGCGCTAATCGTGTCACATGCGGTTGTGCAACCAAATTAGTTCTATTCAGAAACCGGATTGGACCACCCTAAAAATAGGTTTGGGAATCGATTCCCACTGTAATCGATCTAGGAATAGGTTCCAAATTTTTGGAACCGGTTGTCACCGGTCTGGGAACTGGTTCCAAGTGAATATTCACCTGGGAATAGGACCGAACCACCCTATTTTGGAACCAATTTCGGATTTGGTTGTATAAGCTAAAAAGTCAAAACCCTAATTTATTTTTCTCCTAAATTATAACCTCGACACTCCTTTGTTTTTTTGTCCTTTCTTGTAACTCTTTGCCAGTCTTTCTTATTCTCTTAAATTTTTATTGAAGAATGGGGAATAGAGTTTTATAATTTATGTTTTATGTTACGTGTTTGAACTTTTTATCGTTTATAATTTTCCGTGAATAAGTATTTATCTTATGGATTGTAGTTTTTGATGGATTATGATTTCTGTTATTTATCTTTTACTTCAAATCGTTTTGTTACTCATAGCATTTTGTTGTAAAAAAATGAACCAAAAAAATAAAATAAAATAAAATAAAACACTTTCTTGGGTAGACCCTGGAACTGAACTGAAAAAACAAAGTAAGTTTTAGGATCCAAAAACTGATAATCAATTATATTAGAGTAGGTTTTATGTTCCAGCTCTGGAACTTACCTATCTTGAAATCAACCATCTTTGTGCCACGTAGAATGGTTGGGTCCATCTCAATGAATTCCGATTAAAATTGGTCGGATGAACCCAATTGATGAAAAGTGAAAAAATTTAGAACTCATTTGACAAAATCTAAAGGTTTAAAATTGAATTGATAAAAGCACAATAAGTTTGAATTTTTTTTTTGGATAATTGACGCCTTAGGACAAGAAAATTTTCCCCCACCTTATCATCGTCCGATGGCTCTTGCTGTAATATCGGAGGGAGAGACTCCATGCAACTGCAGAGGCTCCGCGCGCTCGAGCCCCTCCACTGTCACTCCCTCTTCTTCGCGGAGTCCCAGGCCACCTCCTTCGTCCGCCGGCCCGTCGGCCCCGACACGTGCGCTGCCGTCATCAAGCGATGCGGCGGCTCCCTGGCCTCCCTGAAGGCCGTCCACGCCGCCATGCTCCGCGCCCACCTCCACCTCAACCTCACCTTCCTCACCCACCTCGTCGCCAGGTACGCGTCCCTGGGCTCCCTCCCCCACGCCCGCGCCCTGTTCGCGCTGTCGGAGGAGACCCCCGACGTCTTCCTCTGGAACGTCGTCGTCCGGGGCTGCGTCGATGGCCTCCGGTACCGCCCCGCCCTGGGCCTCTACGCCCGGATGCGGGGGCAGGGCATCGGGCCGGACAACTTCACGTACCCTTTTGTCCTCAAGGCGTGCGGGTGCCTCGGGGATGTGAGGTCCGGGGCTTTGGTCCACCACGACGCGCTGCGATCTGGGTACTGCTCGGACGTGTTCGTGGGCAACTCCCTCGTGGCCATGTACGGGAAGTGTGGGCGCCTGGACGTTGCCAGGCAGGTGTTTGATAGGATGCCTGAGAGGAACGTCATCTCGTGGAGTTCGATGATCGGTGCGTGCGCGCGAAACGGGTGTTACGAGGATGGGTTGCGCTTGTTTTGGGAGATGTTGGATGGGGGAGTCCGTCCGAACAGGGGAGCCGCGGTGGATGCGATGGCTTGTGTGCACAGGGAAGCTGAGGCTGATGTGGTTTGTAGAGTTGTGAAGAATAATGGACTTGATTCAGATCTCTCCATCCTACATGCGGCAATGGTTATGTATGCGAGGTGTGGTAGAATTGATGCTGCACGAGCCCTCTTCGATGGGATACATGAGAAGGACTTGGTGTGTTGGTCGTCCATGATTGAGGCTTATGCCAAAGCTGATATGCCATTAAAAGCTTTGGATCTCTTTAGAGAGTTGTTATGCTTGTGTATTGACCCCGATGCAATAACATTACTTAGTGTGCTCCGAGCTTGTTTAGAGTTAGGTTCTTTTTTGCAAGCTTGCACGGTGCATGCAATGATAATTCGCAGATTTTTTGAAAATCACGTGGAGCTAAATACTTGTATAGTAGATCTCTATGCCAAATGTGGAAATTTAGAGCATGCTAGGAAGTTATTTGATCGGATGCCTGAGAAGAATTTGATATCTTGGAGTGCTATGATATCCGGATATGCGATGCATGGCCATGGTAGAGAAGCACTCCACCTCTTTGATCAGATGAAGCTTTCTGCAAGACCTGACCACATTATATTTGTATCAGTTTTGTCAGCCTGTAGCCATTCTGGGTTGCTAAATGAAGGATGGGAGTGCTTTGAATCCATGAGTAGAGATTTTGGGGTCACACCAATACATGAACATTACGCCTGTATGGTAGACCTATTAGGTCGAGCTGGACATTTGGATGAAGCAGTGGATTTTATTGAGAGAATGCCAATAGAACCAAATGCTGGTGTATGGGGGGCATTGCTTGGAGCATCTCGAATCCATAGGGATGTGGAACGGGCTGAAAAGGCAGCGAAGTTTTTATTTGAACTGGATCCTGAGAACCCTGGTCGTTATGCTGTATTCTCCAACATTTATGCATCATCAGGAAATAAGGAAGAAGCTGATCAAATAAGAGACCTTATGAAAAGAAGGGAAGTGAGGAAACTTTCGGGCCACTCAATTATAGAAATTGGGAACAGAATCTATACGTTTGTGGCAGGGGACAGATCACATCCGCAAACAGATGTGATCTATTCAGAATTGGACAAACTAATCGCTAAAACTCGGCTAGAATGGTATAAGCCGCACTTCCATGAAGCTGAGCAAGAGATTAAAGAAAACACGTAATATGCACACAGTGAGAAGTTAGCTATCATCTTCGGGATTCTAATCTACCATCAAGGAGTGTCATAAGGAATAGGAAGAACCTTAGAATTTATGGTGATTGCCATAATGCTACAAACTTTTCTTCCAAGGATCCTGAATCATGGTGAGTGATGCTCACAGTTTCCATCATTTTAAATAAGGTTCTTGCTCTTGTGGAGATTACTGGCGATTATATAGAAATCTAGCCTTTTGAAAAATCTTTGGATTTACTTTTCTTTTTCAGGTGACATATCGGATCAAGACTTGTCATTATTTATGATGAGGCAAAGATACTCGAAGTCTTCCATGGCTGGGACAAATTTATTTGGCTTATCCAAAAGACTTTTTCATGATCTTTTACAATGTGCAGCCCTTTGCATCTTTCTCTTAATAGTCTACTGAAGATCAGTGAAATTGGCAGGTATATACTGGAATATTTTCTGCATAGCTTGAATGAGACTTCTTATGCGATCTATTTTATCTGAACTGCATACGTGCTTATCTTGTGACAGTTATCAACTTTGGAGCTCATGCAATCGAGCAATATATTACTCCATATTAAAATTCTCAAAACAGTGGACTTTTTCCTGAAGCTCATATCTGATCACCTGTCAGCTCCTGCAATGATTTCACCATGGTTGGGTCAAACTTGCAACAGAAGTCATAATGAGGGGGAATGGAATTCTGAATGGATTCATCTGATGTGCTCTATATAGAAAGTTCAATTTCAGTTGCTGATCGCTTCTTCATGGAATCCTCATTTGGACAAGTACATGGACAATCGCGTTATGGGGGTTGTTAGCCAGCTTTGAAGAATTGATTGCATCAAAAGGTGTATTGTGCGGTTCATAGTTTTATGAACCTAAAAGATGTTGACAGGGTTGGATTGAGCCTTATATCCGGAAAGAGCTCTGATCAAAATCTTCTACTGGGTGATCCCGCAGAATTCCATTGGTTCTGCACTTTTTAGTCAACATCATACATCAGCGCCACATGATGCATCCTAGGAGGTTAACTATTCCTCTATTTGCAGAGCATCTTAGAACAACAATGTAGGAATTCCAGTTCCTAGGCAGGACCTTGCCTCATCTCCTGAAACATGGCATTGGGGAAACTAATTACTTGCTGCCTGATGCATATTATCCATGTTCATCACTTGTGATCTGTGGCCCTTCTAAGTCTGGATATGCAAGTGGAGCTGGAGTTCACCATGAATTTATCTTGATTACCAGTTCGAAATTCAGGGGCATGGTAACTGTGAGAACCCAGCTTTGATTTGTTATGTTATACATAATGATGGTCAATCGGGACAAAATTGATTGTCTATCTAGACGTGGTACCATTGGATGACCCATTCTAAAATTCCTTCTCCTAAAAAAAAAAGGATAAGAGGGTTGCATTATGTATATATTAGGTGCTTAGAGTCAATGCAAAAGGATACAATGAGGAAATTCAAGATGTGTACACAATGACCATCTCTCTGGCTTTTATTTGTTTCCCAACAAATGTGATGAGATAATACAGAGCAGGAATGTTACTCTCTCCCTCCCTCTCTCTCTCTCTCTCTCTCTCTCTCTCTCTCTCAGAGTTTGTGGCTGGAAGTTGCATCCTCAAACAAGTGTCATCAAAGCCTTTAGATCCACCTCTTGTTGCGTCGTGAATTGTGTTCGCCTCGGAACCATCTGTCCCAGCCAACATCTGCAGGACCTTTCGTCCTAAAGCAAAAACACAATCAACAGCAACACCATCAATATGCGGTATCCAACCTCATGATGAAAATCTGGAAGGATGTATCTGACATCAACGGAATCAATTCTTACACTGGAAGTAGTGGATCTGGAACAGATTCAATGCTTGAAATGAGCCTGCACGATAATCAAAGTTACAGCGAAGTTGTAGTGGGAGTCTGAATGTAATTCATGTCAAGCATATGATGACTTGGAGTTTCTCCTTACTCTTTGCATACAAGAGATGATTCCCCTGTGGTCTCAAGCTCCTCCAACTCTTCCTGCACCAAGAAAGATCCATGAGACCGTCTTTCAATTGTGATGCAAGCATCCGGATGGAACCCACACGACCAAAAGCACCACCAGTTTCTTCTTTCTTGGGCTGAGAAAACGAGGTCTTTTATCAGTGCCGTACCTGAATGATCGTGATCTGGTTTTGAAGCTGTGTTATGGAAGCAGCCAACCTGTGCTTGCCTATGAAAGCTGCGGGCTCTGCTCTTGGAAGCGGCAACCCTCCTTCTCTCCTTGCTTCACACGGCATGGGAGCCTCGGATTTTGTTGTCTCCATCGCTGGTGAAGCTCTGTCCATCATGTCAAACTCAAACCTCTGTACAGAGAAGAAGGGGGCTTGGAATTGGACTTTTTGATCATTGTCAAAAGAAGAGGGAGAGAGAGAGAGAACGTGGACCGAGTATGGTACACGTGATTAAAGCACTAGAGAAAGTGTAAACGAAGGAGAGGACATGGAAGAATGTGATAAACAAATGATTAAAGTAGGATCGAGGGGGAAAGGGTGTTAGCAGTGGTCAAAAGAAGAATGGGAAAAGGAGGAATTTTTTGGAGATTTAGGATGAGGACAGGAAAGTGGGGGCAAGGTCCACAGTCAAAGCATGACAATTCAGACTCCTTTTAATGTTTCCCAAACATTCAATTCAGGATGGGTCATACAGACCAGAGAACCACCCCAACCCCATGTCTTTGTCCGGCTTGGTCAGCTGTATGTGCTGCAGATCTGTTTTTCTAACTCTGGATCGGCAATAGATATAACCACAGCTACTCGGTCAGAGTTGACATTGATGAGAGGGAAGCGTTTGATGATGCAAAGGAGTGATCACAACCGGTTTTTTGTGGGAAACTTACCGTTGAGCTGTTTCTACACTTGGGATTTGTTTATGGGAAGATTTTCCCCATCAGAATGATTAATTCTTGATTGACATCATATGGCGACTGAGTTGATTAGTTCACACTTTTATTGACTTTTTCAATAAGATTATTTTACAAAATATCTTCTCACATGGTTATAAACCTTTCTTTCCAACAACTAAAGCTCGAAGCAGTCATTCAAACTTATTGGTCAATAAATTTGAATACACTCGACGATTCTCGTTTTAAGGTCCAAATGATTCTTCTGATTCGTGACACTAGTCCCTACTTATTTTGATGGCGAGAGTCGAACTCGTGTCACCTTTAATCAACTGGGCCTTTGCCACTGGGGCGGTGGTAGCCAGGATTGATATAAATTCCTTGGCTTCGTTTTCTTTTGTCCACGATTGAGCCGGTGACAGGGAAGAAACGATACAAAAATGGTTTTTTTTTCCCTGGCAGATGGCCTGGCCATAGGAGCAGATGGGCATCATTGCAGCCACAAAGAAAAGGACAATGATGCTTCCACCAAGCTGCCACTGCTGCAGGCAGAAAACTTTCTTCTGCATCTGCACCTGGTGGCGGAATTCTTTATGTGAGTGTAAAATCAAGTTATTTTTTTTAAAGGAAAAGCTGTTGTTTGAGCAAATCCCAAGAATTGACCGTACAGACCAAGGAATTGAAAATCCGCAAGTTGTTGGGAGCATGTATGTGGTTACTAAAAGCCCGTATGAGATAACCCAGCTCATCATTATCAGGCCAAAGCCCAGCTCCTCGCCACATCATGCTAAGCTAAATGAGCCTTTAAAAGAGAAGACTAAGGGGTTTGGTAACGTTTTTGTTTAAAAATTGTTTCAGGAAATAGAAATAGAAAAAAGTGTTCCTGTTACGGGGAACAATTTTTGAACAAAAAAAACGCATTTGGTAGACTTGTTCCGGGAATAAAAAATGAACATAAACACATTTAGTAAATTTGTATAATTTTTTTCATTTCTTTTAATTTTTTAATATTTTTATTTTCTTTTTTCTATTTTCTTATTTATTTTTCCTTTTTTTCTTTTTTTCTTCTTTTGGCCGGTCGTCGGCCTCGGCCATGGCCGGCGACCGGGCCGACGAGGGCGGCCTCGCCTAGCCACGGCGAGGCTCGCCATAGCCGGGCGAGGCTCGACCTCGCCTTGGCCGGGGAGCTCGAGCTCGCCCGGATCCGGCGAGGCTCGATCTCGCCCAAATCCGGCAATGCCGAGCTCGCCCAGTGGCCGGCAAGGCTTGGCCTCGCCAGGGGCCGGCGACGCTCGGCCTCGCCAAGGGCCGGCGACGATCCGGCGAGGACGCCGGCCCTCGACGGCATCGTCGGCCATGGCCGAGGCCGGCGACCGGCCAAAGAAAAAAGAAAGAACAAAGAAGAAGAAAAAAGAGAGAAGAAGAAAAGTGTTCTTAAATTTTGTTTCAGAAACAAGAAACAACTTTTTTTTTTCTTGTTTCTGTTCCAGATGTGTTTCTAGGAACAAAAAAATAATTTTGGAACAAAAACGCACACAAACGCGTTTCTGTTCCTCTTTTGTTCCCAGAAACAAAAAAAACAAAAAAGTTGTTTAAAAACAGAAAAAAATAAACGAAAACAAATGCAGCCTAAACCACTCGACCGAAAAATGTTAAATTTTAGGGATAATAGAGTCTACCTACTTTTTCTCGAAATTTATAGTGGTCCTTTACGGTTTTTTTTTTTTTTTTTTTTAATTTCAATATATTGGAGTTGACTTTCCAACATCCAATCTATCATTCCATTTATGATTCCAACAAAAAGGACCAATCGGGGATATTTTTTTAAAAGAATTGAATAAAAAAGGCAAATAAAGTAAAAGGAAAATTTCAAATAAGAACATGAAGTATCCTCATTTTCTCAAATAAGGACTTGAATTTGACCTTATGTCAAAGAAGGGCTTAAAATAACAATATCAGTTTGAAATAAGGGCTTGAAATGGCCATAGTAATTTCTAATAAAGGTTTGACCTTGCCAGTCATTGGCTGGCTAAATATTCCGGCTAGTCAAGGGTGTTTTAGTCCAAATACTTTAATTTTAAATTATTTTTTATTTTATTTTCTTTATTCTCTTTTCTTTATTTTTTTTTTTCATTTTAGTAAGGGTTGGTGGTTAGCCGTCGGCAAGGCCAGCCTCGCCTAGATCTAGAGAGGGTCGGCCTCACTTGGGGCTATGAGGGCGGCCTTGCCCAACCCTCTCCGGACATCACCAGTGGCTAGTTAGCTATTGGCGAAGAAGAAAGAAAAATCCAGAAAAAGAAAAAAGAAATAAAAAAAGGAAGAAAAAAGAAAGAAAATTAAAAAAATTAAAAAATGATAAAAGATGAAAATGCCCTTGACTAGTCGAAAAGTCAAGCCCTTATTTGGAATATTCCTAAAAGTAAATGACGAGTACAAGTTTCGAAAAAAAATGAAATGTTAAATTTGCGGTAGCCATGATTATTATGAAAATGAATGTTCCAAAGGTTGGAAACCAATTCGAAAAAAATTTCTAAGTATGGCCAATCCTTCTAACCAGAGAGGACTCAAACAAATATGGGTACCAAAAAAGACTTGAACTTGTCTTTATCTTTGCAGGTACCAAAGACAAAGATAAACAAGTGGTACCTTGATAATTGTTGCTCAAGACATATGACTGGTAATTCAAGCAAATTCATTGAACTCACAAGATTCAATGGCGGAAGCATTTCCTTTGGAGGGAACAATAAAGGAAAGATAATTGGCAAATGAACAGTTAAGATTGGCAACCAAACTATAAGAGATATGTCTCTTGTCAAAGGCCTGAAGTATAATCTCATCAGCATCAATCAATTATGTGATGCTGGGTATGAGATTTACTTTCAAGAAGATAAGTGCTCGGGCATTAGTAAAGATATGAAGCAGTCGTTTACCAGAAGGAGACGGAAATATCTACCTATTGGATTTATCAGTTGATGATGTTCAATGTCTAATCTCCATCAAGGACGAATAAAATCTTTGACACAGTAAGCTTGGACACATAAGTACCAAGCAAATTTCAAAGCTCTCCTCAAAGAAATTGGTACGAGGCTTGCCATTTGAAAGGTTTGAAGTCTACTCAATCTATGCTCTAGGTAAACAGGTTAGGAGTTCTTTCAAACCTATCAATTATATCAGTGCTAACAACATTTTGCAGCTTCTTCATATGGACATTTTCTTACCTACAAGAACACAAAGTCTAGAAGGTCAAAGGTATTGCTTGGTAATAGTTGATGATTATATAAGGTACACAAGGGTTTTCTTCCTTGTACACAAGCATGAAACATTTTCTCATTTTTTAAAATTTGCTAAAAAGATTCAAAATGAAAAATGTTATTTCATTTCTTCCATCGAAACTAATCGTGGTGTGAGTTCAAAAATCAAAGTTTCCAAAACTATCGTTGAGAAAGCGATTTTGAGCATCAATTTTCGACTCCCTATACACCTGAACAAAACGGTGTATTAGAGAGGAAAAATAGGTCATTGCAAAAAATAGCAAGAACTCTTCTTACGGAAAGCAAAATTGCATCACACTTTTGGGTTAAAGCCATTCAACAGCATGTTACATCATAAATTGAGTTTTCCTCAAACCTTCCTCAGAAAAAAGCCCCCTATGAACTTTTCAAATGTAGGAAATAATCATTTCATATTTTATAGTTTTTGGGTATAGATGTTTTATCTTGAGAAATGCAAATAATCGGCCTAGTCAGTTTGACGAAAGATCAGATAAAGGTATATTTTTGGGGTACTCAACTACGAGCAAAGCTTTAAGAGTACAATAAGAGATCTCAAGCAGTAGAGGAATCCATCAATGTGAAGTTTGATGAAAATCCTCAAATTCATGAAGACTATAATCATGTAAAGCAGCCGACACAATTCAAGCACAAGAAGAAATCAAGGATTCAAAATCAAATGAACAACCTTAGTAACAAGAAAGTGTTGATAAGTACGATAGAGAAAAACCCACAACGTCTGATGACAGATTCAACAAAAACTAGAAGCACAAGTCAAGCCATCCAAATGATGATTATCGGAAACATCGATGACAACATTAGAACGAGATCAACACTAAAAGATGCCATTAGTACCTTGGTACTCATTTTAGAGATTGAACCAAGAAGTACTAAAGAAGCCCTACCAAATGAAAATTGGATCCAAGTAATGTAGGAGGAACTCCAACAATTTTAGGTAAACGAAATATGGGAATTGGTTCCTAAACTAAATGACCATCCTATGATATAAACAAAATGGGTGTACGGGAACAATCTTAATAATCAAGGAAAAGTCATGAGAAACAAAGCAAGATTAGTCGCCAAAGGCTATTCGCAAGAAGGAGGAATAAACTCTAACGAAACTTATGCGCCAATAATAAGGTTAAAGGCAATCAATCTTTTACTCACTTACGCGTGTTTTCATGATTTTATGATTTTCTAGATGGACGTGAAGAGTGCCTTCTTGAATGGATACATTAAAGAGAAAGTGTTCGTAGAACAACCTCCAAATTTTGAGGAACTAGGAAAACTTTTATTTCTAAAGTCTAAAAAGTGTTTTGAGATCTTATACATTTATCTCTATAAGAGAAATTGTGTAACCTTTTAGATGCTGAGAGTGTGTGAGAAGTAGTTTACACAAATATGAATATTTTTAGCTCAGTTCTTGTAACCTTTGATTGGTTTTTATCAGTGGATTCCAGCCAATAGGTTGTAGCATGGGAAAGCAGACGTAAGCTTACAAAACCCGAACCACTATAACATTTTGTGTGCAATTCTTTATCCTTTACCACTTTCATTTATTGTGATTAGAATTACACATCAATAAGATCCGACCACTTCATCAAAAGTTATCTCATTGCAACAATTGTTTAAAATTATTTCATTTTCGCACAATCACCTATTCACCCCCTCTAAGTGATCGTTATAGTCATAATAAGGTTTTGTTAGTATAATAGTCTTCGGGCTGCTACGAGAATAACAATTTATTGTAAATCACAAATTCTTAAATGAGTGGGCTCTACAACAATTTATAATTATTTCTTATTTGATTTTTTTGGTCTAAAAGAGACTTTTATTCTTATAGTGTATTAAATACTGTCCCAATCATTTTTCCTTGGGAATATTTCACAAGCCAAAAAAAGTTCCTCCACCCACTATCCCTATTTGCTCTTAAGATCTAGTTTCGGCGTTCATCACTACTGTTTCCACACACCCCAATGCTCTTTTGCCTCTGTGTTGTGCTACTCGCCTCATCGTGCTACGTTGCTTGCCTCGCTATGCTTTGCCCTCAAATTACACCTGCGAGCAGTCCAAGCACCCACTATCATTTTTTGTTGCCAGCTAGCCACCGCGCTTCAGTCTTTCACGCTGTTGCTCCTTTCTTGTCACTGTTCAACATCGGCGACGCCTATAGCAATCTCCGGCCCAACCAAACAAGCCTCAAGCTAGTTCTAACGTCGTACCCTTGCCCTTGCTCAATTGAGTTTCAAGTCTTCTTGATGCCTTTTCTTGTGGGTTTCGTGGCACACCGGCAGTTCTAGTCTCGGCACCATCCCAATGATCAATACCAGGGGTGACATGGTTCTAGGGTAGAACTTGGAACCTAAGAACCTATTTAGTTCCAAGTTCCAAAAAATGCAAAATAGGTTCCAAGTTCCAATTAGGTAACCTGTTTCGATGGTAAGGTTCTAGGTTCTAGATTGGTGGAACCTGAAACTTGTAACTTAAAACCTATACCAGGTTTTTCTACTTTCTTGATCTATGTCTTTACGCAATCCCATGGTATTCTATGGCATTTAGTGAAAAGTGTATATTCTGGAATCACCAATCTAAGCTTCCATTTTATGGTCGAGACCTTTACCTTTTAAATGTTTCATATTTTTCATATTTATAAATATAAGTTATGATTAGTGAATTGTAACAGCAAGTAGTCATAACTAAATGCGATAATTAATTGTCGTTCAATTAATAATACAAGTGGAACCTGGGTAGACCCTAGAACTGATCTTGGAACCTGTGACAGGGTAGGTTCCAGGTTCTAAAAAATGAGGAACCTATTCCAATGAGCAGTTTTTAGTTCTAAGTAAAACTTGTATAAAACCTGGAACTACTCATTCCTAATCAATACCACACTAAGCCTCCCATTCTGCTGTTGCCAGTCCGCCACGTACCACGTCAATGAGCCCCCCAATGAATTTGTATAGCCCTTGGTTATTTCTTTTCAGATTTTCCAACAAATTATGGGGATTCCTAACAGTTTATCGGTGATAGCCCAGTGATCCCGTCGCCAATCACCATGAACCCCTCTTGTCACCTGTCGTTGTTCAAATCAATAATCCAATGTGGGTAATTTCCTAAATTATGTTTGATTCAGATGTTTAATTGCTTAAATTGTGATTATTGGATTCTAACACATTTTTTTTAAAAGTTTTAGGTGTTTCCTAAATAGGCATTTTCATTGCTTGAGTCACTGCATATTTATATAAGTGGGAATTCGAACTTTGGGGCCAAATATTGGATTCTCGATTATATTTGTTTCCTTTTTTTTCATGGTGCATATTTGATTATGTGGGGGTTATATATCTTGCATATCGATTAGTTTACAGCATTCCTATTATGAAATTACAAAAAAAAAAAAAAAAAGTTGCACTGCATTTAGAATGGTTTAAGTTTCACAATTTAAAATTGCATATTTTAGGACAATTTAGTAATTTTAGACTGGGATTTAATATAAATTATTTCTTAGTTTAAATTAGGTCATCATATATTTATGTGGTTCTTAATTTAACTTTCAAAGAAAATCACAAAAATTTGACATGCATATTTCATATAGAACTAGTTTCACGATTTTCACGTCATACAATGCATGTCATTTAATAGTCATATGCTTTCGGGTTATGTCATCTCATGCATTGCTTATATTTTAATTTTTATAAAAAGAAAACAAAATAATAATAATAATAATAATAATAATAATAATAATACCATATAGTTAAAATAATAAGATTAATTCATATTTAATCACAATTCATGTCATCAGAATTGCATGAAGGTTTTATTTAAATCAAATCGCATTTCATTAGTTGAATAATCTATGTCATATGTCATTAGTTTAACAACCCATGCATGTTAGCCTAGAATTCATATCGTCTTTGAATTAAGTCGTTTTTTAAACAAGGCCCATAAATAATTGCATAATCACGTTTAGAAATCATGATTACGCCATGCATCAATTTTTGTTTTTTTTATTAACATCTTGCAAAATACTTGGTGCATTGGTGCATCGAAGTATAATAAAGTCTAGCTTTTGCTTTGCTTAATGCATTAAGGGTTTTGCTCCTTTGCTAGCAATTTATTTATGGCTATGATTTATTAAGTATTAAGTTTTTGCTTGCGCACTCGCATGATCATCCATCACATGTTAATGAATTAGGATAAAAAGTGACCAAGACTGCTTGTTAAAATGTACTTGAAATAAGAAAAAAGATACCAAAAGGGTGTTAAATTTATTTAGTGTAATCAAGTCTCCACATCTATGCATAAGTAAATTCCCCACATTTTACTTTAGTTTCTATTCGATCCACAATAAATTAGTGGCGATTCTTAAATGAATTGAATTGCATGCTTAACTAATTAAATCAAAACCTCGAAATTGCACTTTGTATAAGTTTGGAAGAGTTTGGACTAATATTTGCTTAGTTATCTATTAGCTTTCCTTAGGTGGTTCACCTTTGGAAAGCTCGTGACACCGTCTCACCGATCAACAGGTCTTAAGGTTGAGCTCTGGCCACGTGCCAAATTACTTACTCAAGCACCTTATAGGATGGCCCCTCTATAGTCGGTTGAGTTGAGAAAGCAACTTGATGATTTTGAGGCTACCTAAGGACATGAACGATAACCTTTTTATTTATGGACTAAATTTTTTGGTAGAAAATAGATTTTTCTATTTTCATTTTTTTGATGAGTTTTTGAGCAAAAATATACATTTAATAACAATATAAAATTTATATTTCTAGAATAGAAATTAATTTAATAACGACATAAAATTTTTGCCTTCCGAGTTGCTGGAAGGCAGTAGTAGACAGTGGCTAGTGGGGGGAGGTGGCTAGCGACGATGTGTAGGTAGTTGGCTAGTAGTGAGGGCAATCGATGAGAATAATTTTTATTTCTCATTTCTATTCTAGAAGTAGAAAATTTTTACTTTTCATTTTTGTTACTTTTCTATTTCTATTTCAAACCTATTTTTGGACAAAAAATTTGTTCTAGAAATACAAAAAATGAATTGCCTTACCAAATGGATTTTTTCCAAACCTATTATAGAAATATATCTGGTGAGAAATAAAATGGTTCATGTGCGCTCTAAGCAACTTAGAAATGGATTAATAAGTTGCTTTGAAAGTTTCTCAAATATTAGCAACTTATACTTTAAAATTAAGAGAAGCTAATACTAAGAATATCAAGAGCTAATGTGCAAATAATCATATATAAACAGAAGTAAAGATAGCACACAACCATATATAATGGTTCAGCTTATTCACCAAGCCTGCATCTACTCACTAGATTAACAGCTACAAGTTGGGTTGGAATACACTGGTAATCACCAAGATAAGTTATAACCAGCAAGTATTGATCCTATCAAATGATAAATCATACTATCAAGACTCATATGCTGCTATCAAATGTTGTACACTTAATCTTCTCTCCATTATAGTGTAGCAAGGACACTACTCTGAAATCTCAAGGAATGAAACACAATTTGCTCAGAATACAGAGTTGAACACTTTCAATTTGTTCTAATTTTTTTCCAAATCCTTTCAACTCAAATGTTCTTCTGTTATATAGACATATTCAATCCTCCCATCGGAGATTATCCTCACAGACAAAGTAGTCATTAGGATCCTCTGCAAGCTACTGTCCGAAGCTAGACTGCTTGAATAGTCCTTTCCTGCGATCATCAACAAGCTTTTCCGAATGGGTCCTTTCGCTGCTGTCGCATCGCCGGTACTCGGACTTGTCCAAGGTGCATCATCTGTAGCCGCTTGGGTCAAGGACGCATCAACATAATGGAGAGTTACTTTAGACTTTTTCCATTTTTCTCATTTTTCATAATTTCTAGGTAGTGTCATCTCGTATCCCAAACATTTCTCATAGCTTAACAGGTTATCGCGAGTGCAACTGCTCGCGTTGATCTTGGTAAATTTAATACATGAGCCAGTTCATTGCAAGAGTTCACTTCTCATTGAGAAGAATAAATCTTGGTTTCCATAGGAAGGGAACCAAATTGAAGAGGCGTGTAAGACCTCCTTCCAACGTGCCAATAGAACAGAAATAGTCTTATAGATATGAAGTGAGAAATGCTGGCGGAGTGAAGGGCCCAGGTGCGCCTCTACAGAAAAATCAAACTGTGAAAAAGCAGAAGCGGGAGCACTTTCTTCAGTTGAAAAGGCCCCTCGCATCAACGACAAAAGATATCAAGCACATGTTAATCATTATGAGAAAACCGTCAATTAAGTAATAAAAGGAACAGAAACACACCCAAAGGTTCCATGATATTGCACGTAAGTTTGTCTCTTTTGCCATTTATACAAGCTTTATTTAAATTCAAGGTGCTTTGGACAGAGAGGTGAAATACGTAAGGAGGACGCAAGTCCCCTAACATGAGAAAGAAACATCAAGATTTGACACATTTTAGAGAGGACAGTATTTACAGACCACACAACCACTCTTGTAAGCCCAACATAAAAAAGAAGATGGGTCTATCCTAGGTGGTGCCATGAAAATGCTTGCAAATCTGATTGATGACTTGGGAAATTTATCCACAAAACCCATGAAAACTTGAAGCAGGATGTTGAACTTGAACCTTTAGTGCACTTCTTGCTTCCTCAGTTGGTCATGAAACTTCGTGATGAATTCCTCAGCCTTGTGGTCCACTTGCCCATTTTGGCCATCACCGTCATCATCTGATGGGTAATTAGAGACCACCTTAGAGGACGGCGAGAAGAGGGGGCCACATCGCTCCATCTGGATGCTGAATGTGTAATCGGTAGTCTTCGCCAAGCAAACGTGTCTCCGGGTACACGGGCTCGTCCTCCACAAAGTCCTCGATGACTTTAGGGAGCCTCATGCAGGGGAAGCGTTGGCCCTTGTTCTTGGCCGAGTGGACGATGAGCTGGTCCGGGCTGTTGCTGCAAGAGAACTCGTACTCGTACCCTTTGAGCCCGACCCGGCGCATTTTTGTTGAGTGGTTGTAGTGATTGAAGCTGAGATTCTTCAATGATTCTTTCGTAAGCTTCCTGTCACTTGGCCCGTCGATCATGTCACTAATAAAATTTCTCTTGGACATCAATCCTTTCCTGATCACTACAAAATTGATTTTCACAATCTGCCACAGCCTTGTGGCAACGGTTGGGCTCACTCTTGGTCGCAACTCCGTGACCAGAATTCAAACCCAAAAGCTATCCTTTTTGACAAACAAGAAGACTAAAAACTCTAAAAGTAAGTCCCTCCTTATGAGAATGATGCCATCGGAAAATAGAAGAGTTAAAAGAAGAGGGAATCAAAATAAGCCAACAAAGAGATTTCCGTGTGTGTTTGAGAGAGATCTCTCAGTGCTGGGTTTACACTAGTCTATGCAAAATGCGAGCAAGTTTTAGGACGGAAACTTGGGCGGCAAGTGTGGCAAGATCTTTATTTAATTTGAAATAGTGGGAAGTGAGAGGACTAGTAACAACACCTAGAGGGGGTGAATAGGTGTTTAAACAAAACATTGGCAAATATATGCGGAATAAAAATAAATGAGTTGAGGGAAGAGAATAAGAACACAAGATTTATAGTGGTTCGGCTTAATCCAAGCCTACGTCCACTCTCCTACGCTAACAGCCTTCTTGGCTGGATTCCACTATGCAATCAACGAGAGATTACAACTTTGAGTGCAAACACTTAGTAATAGATCACACTATCTCACTAAGTTACTCTTTTGGTATTTCTCTCAAGATCACAAACGTTTAAGCTCACGAGAGACAAGTGTATGATAGAAGATCGCTCAGACTTTGGAATTATAAATTCTATACTCTATCTTTTACTTGCTCATCGGTCCTTCATCTCCTTAAATACTCCTCCACTTCCAAACTAGCCGTTGGACAGCATCTCGAGGATCGTCTTCCAATCTACCCATTGGACAGATCTGTACCTAGAAGATTTGGTAGCCGTTGAGTGACAAAGATAGAATCCCAAATTGATTCCGATCGCCCATACAAACAGAATCTTGATTTCCATAAGTAAAGCTTTTTCGTATAGAAAGTTCTTGTCTTCAAGATCTAATTGTCAATCAATTAGATTGAATTAATCAAATCAATCTTGATGTGGAATCCAAACCAGATCACTAGCCATTATATCTTCGGGCTTGAGTTATGTTCTGTCGAATTCTAGATGTAAAGTCTGAGAGCAATAGACTTTACAATCTGAGTCTGAGTGCGATAGACTTTACAATCTGGGTCTGAATAGATTTAGCTTTAAGGTCTGAACACAGTCTGTTATGTTCTGCTTCAGCATAGAGTTTGTCTTCTCGGTTCGCTTCAAAGATAGAGTCTTGTCTTCTGGTTCTTCATTCACGTTCGATCCCGGAATTTGTCGAGTTGACAGACTTCGATGTAGAACAGACTTTGACACTAAAGTCTAGCAGTCTTCAGACTTTGACACATAAATCTGGAAATCTTCAGAATATACTTTGGACATGTGTTCCGTTCAGTTTTCTGGCCGTCTTTAGACTTTGACAATATACTTTACATGTTCTATCATCTGCATGGTCTATTACTTAACTATTAAACACGTTAGTAACCTTTGATTTATTTTGTCATCTTCAAAACATCATAAGGGATTTCCCTAACAATCTCCCCCTTTTTGATGATGACAAAACAATCTTTGAATATGCAGATTTGTAAACATACTTTTAAAAATATTAATTTAAATCAAAGGATATCAGAAGATAGCAAATAGATTGAGCATAACAATATATAGAAAAATAATCGCAGCTCAATATTATGCAATAAATAAAATCAAACAATCAACACATATGCATATTCATATTCTCTCCCCCTTTTTGTCATAATCAAAAAGCGATAACAATAGAAATAGTATGACGTAGAGAATATAAAACGATAACAAATATGTTTTGCATAATTTCCAAAAATCATCTTCTATAAAGTAAATGCAATATAGCTCACTTCGATCATGTATATCAGCAAATAAAAATCACGGATGCATTATAAAATTCACTTATCCTTTTTGTCATAATAAAAAGATAATACCAGTAAGAGATTTGTTAATGACAAAAGATAATAAGAGATGCACTAACCGGATTTTGTAGAACTTGGTAAGTTCCAACACATTTACCTTTTCTTTCATTCCATAATAATCAAGATCACGATCAATTCAAAAAGATTTTTCCATAATTGATCAAAGCTCCCCCTCAATTTGTTGCCTTTTTTAGATGATCACGATTCTTTCCTTTTTCTTGGATTCGCTTTCTCCCCCTATCATCATGACAATATTTGCGAATAGTACTAATTGTGGCTTGTGCACGTTGAGCAGAATATTTTTTCAATTATTCCCTTTGTAGCAACAACATCCGCAACGATCATTTGCATTTTGAAATTCGAGCCAAAAATTTATTTTCTTCAATCAAGCTCTTCTCGAATTCAACCTGCATGAACTTAACAAACTTTCATATGACACATTAGGGATTTCCTTAACAATTTGCAAAAACTTTGCACAAGGAAGGAATTTTTTAGCCTCCAAAAGATAGTATAGAATCTTCATAATTTTCTGATCAAGCTTTCCAAATTTCATATGGAAGATTATATTGCCACCTGCAAGATCTTGTATAATAGATAATAATCTTTGCAAAAAATGTCACGTAATACCTTCCTCTGATTTGCAGATCAACCTTGCTAGATATAATATATCTTCTAAGAATATAGCAAGAATATCCATAAATATGCAATAATATATTTCGAGATCAAATGGATTTTCTTAAGCATAAATCCAGATATATATTATTGATGCATTTCACAAAAAGAAAGATGATATTTCTATCTTGTGCCAAATCAAGAAAAACAAATATTGCAATGCCTTATATTTATGAGAAGAAATATTTGCAATATAAATGATAAGCAATCATCCAAAATCATGATAAATGCACGTAGAAATTTGTATGGCGGAATGATAAAAAAAATCTCTTACCCAAGGTATATGTTCGAAATATACCATTGATTAAAAAAGATCATTACCAATCTTCGTAAGAGATATTTTTCAGATTGTACCAAAATCCGCGTAGATTCACGATCGTTCTTCCCTTATAGAATTTCCTGCAATCAACTCATTTCCCTTTTTGGTATCCATCAATTTGGATCCTTCCATGACGTTAGAGCAAAATATGAAATCTCCATAATCAAATATTCTTTCTTAATTCATCATAACAAAATATTCAAAGAAAGAATATTATGCACAATGATATTTTGAAAAATAAATTCTCACTTAGTCATAGTATGATAAAAACAGAGAGAATAAAATCTTTGAATATCTAAGAATATCTTGCATCATCACATAAAACAGATTTTTATTTGGAAAAATATGATAAAATCTGAGAGTATAAAATCAAACCAAATAAATTCATTTGTCTCTTAAGCAAAAATGATCACATGTATTAAATCAAATCTCAATGCACGAAGCACAAAAATAAATCACATGATTCTTTCTTCAATAAAACAAATCAAAGAATATGATCATTATAAAATCTGAATCAACCAAGGATATATCGAATATCAAGCATAATGAGAAATTTTAAATTGTATACTCAAACCAAATTGAGAATAAAAAAAAATATATACATTCCTTACCAAACTCTCCTTCTTCTTTTCCACACGTTGTATTCCTTTCCATCAAAATACGGTGGCCTTGTGTTGCTTTGTCCCTCCATAAGTCTTGGTGCCAAGATACTAGCCATAAAAGATCTTTAGCTAAAAAGTAAAAACACTTTTATAAACCGAGCACTTGGCTCTGATACCAATTGAGAGGACTAGTAACAACCCCTAGAGGGGGTGAATAGGTGTTTAAACAAAACATTGGCAAACATATGCGGAATAAAAATAAATGAGTTGAGGGAAGAGAATAAGAACACAAGATTTATAGTGGTTCGGCTTAATCCAAGCCTACGTCCACTCTCCTACGCTAACAGCCTTCTTGGCTGGATTCCACTATGCAATCAACGAGAGATTACAACTTTGAGTGCAAACACTTAGTAATAGATCACACTATCTCACTAAGTTACTCTTTTGGTATTTCTCTCAAGATCACAAACGTTTAAGCTCACGAGAGACAAGTGTATGATAGAAGATCGCTCAGACTTTGGAATTATAAATTCTACACTCTATCTGTTATTTGCTCATCGGTCCTTCATCTCCTTAAATACTCCTCCACTTCCAAACTAGCTGTTGGACAGCATCTCGAGGATCGTCTTCCAATCTACCTATTGGACAGATCTGTATCTAGAAGATTTGGTAGCCGTTGAGTGACAAAGATAGAATCCCAAATTGATTCCGATCGCCCATACAAACAGAATCTTGGTTTCCATAAGTAAAGCTTTTTCGTATAGAAAGTTCTTGTCTTCAAGATCTAATTGTCAATCAATTAGATTGAGTCAATCAAATCAATCTTGATGTAGAATCCAAACCAGATCACTAGCCATTATATCTTCGAGCTTGAGTTACGTTCTGTCGAATTTTGGATGTAAAGTCTGAGAGCAATAGACTTTACAATCTGAGTTTGAGTGTGATAGACTTTACAATCTGGGTTTGAACAGATTTAGCTTTAAGGTTTGAACACAGTCTGTTATGTTCTACTTCAGCATAGAGTCTGTCTTCTGGTTCAGCTTCAGCATAGAGTTTGTCTTCTGGTTCTTCATTCACGTTCAGTCTGGAATTTGTCAGAGTTGATAGACTTCTGATGTAGAACAGACTTTGACACTAAAGTCTAGCAGTCTTCAGACTTTGACACAGAAATCTGGAAATCTTCAGAATATACTTTGGACATGTGTTCCGTTCAGTTTTATGGCCGTCTTTAGACTTTGACAATATCCTTTACATGTTCTATCATCTGCATGGTCTATTACTTAACCATCAAACACGTTAGTAACTTTTGATTTATTTTGTCATCTTCAAAACATCATAAGGGATTTCCCTAACAGGAAGCGGGACCCTCGGTCGGCGGGATTGAACAATGATTCCAAGCTCTTTTTGCCTTAAAGTTTTCTTGTCCGAGCAATTAACAGAAAGATCTCCCGACATGATTTTCTTGCGTTTCACAGAAAATTACTACGGAAAATGATGGCAACGGTGCGGTGGTCTTGGTTAATTATTTTCCCAACCCTATGGACTCATCTCATTTCTCTATACGTTCTTTCTTAAGTTACTTTCTTTCTTTTCTTTCAGAAATTAGCACAGGGACTAATACAAAGATTTAAACTGAAATAGCCATTGTGTCTTCTCCTATGTGTCAATCTCCAAAGATGATTGCATGGTGCAAATTCGTTGTCCGCTACTGCAGTTTCATCTACTGTTTTCGCAATATGTGTCCATCCAATTTTCTGAATTGGGTCGAACCAGTTGAAAACCGTCTTGGAACCGATCGGATAGAACCAATCGACATCGGTCAATGTCGATCAACAATGGTCAACTCCGGTCAATGGCTGACGTGGCAATTGATGTGGCAGCTGATGTGTAGATGACGTTAGGGATGACATCAACATCAGCGGTGTCTGTCAACGATGGCATTGTTCTAAGTTAGCAAGTATCATCTACAGGGAGTGAATATATAATTCTATAGACTTTTGATAAATTTGAAATGGAATTGAAAAGGTTAAGATTTGAATATGAACTTAGAGTGTAAAGTTCGTATTTTGAACAAACTTCACAAGCTATTGAGCAAGTGTGCAATGGACTATAATAATAAGATATGAGTTTAGGGATAAGAGAATTTGTGCACAAGACTTATAATGGTTTGGCTTTGATCAAGTCTACATATACTCTCTCATGCTGACAGCATAATGATCAACAAGAGATTACAATAATGAGTAATCACACTCACTGTATGATAGGTTTCATAATCTCACTCAACCAATCTTTTAGTATTTCTCTCAGGATCACAAATTGTAGCCCAACAAAACAAGTGTATATGGTCAAAGTTTACTCAAACTTTGGAACTCTTAATTCTAGCTTTGTCTCTTACTTTCTCCTAAGCACCTTGGTCTCCTTTTATACTCCTCTACTTCCAATCTAGCCATTGGACAGTCTTTAGAGGATCATCTTCCAATTTACTTGTTGGACAAATATGTATCAAGAATATTGTGTAGCCATTAAGTGACAAAATTCAAATCTCCACTTGATCTTGGTCACTCATATAACCAGAGTATTGGTTTTCATAAGTAGAGGTCTTTGTTTATAGAAGGTAACTTGTCTCAAGATTGATTTGCCAATCAATTAATATGTTTTGAGGAAGGACACTCCAAGTGTCAAAACTTGGCACGAATGGACATATAAGTATTAAAATTTCCAAAAGGTATACTTAAGTGTCAAAGTCGGAGAAGAAAGAAACACTTAAGTACCAATGGCAAAATTTGACTAAATAGCTGACGTGGCTTTTCCCGGTGAGATCTTTAACTGATGTGTCATTTCTTTAAAAAAAATTTATCGACGTGATGCTGACGTGGCTAGATAAGCCCAAAATGACGTCGTTGTGATCCAAATTTAGGTTTTTAAATTTATTTTAATTTAAACAACTAAATTTACAAAAAAAATGAGCAAATTAGGCCATGTTTGTTAACGTTCTTTATTTATGTTTATAAACAAAATTTCTGTTTTTTTGTTCCAAGGAACAAAAAAAGAACATAAACACGTTTGTTTGCGTTTTTGTTCCAAATTTATTTTTTTGTTCTTAGGAACACATTTAGAACAGAAACAAGAAACAAGAAAAACGTGTTTCTTGTTTCTAGAACAGAATTTAAGAACAAATTTTCTCTCTCCTCTCTTTTTCTTCTCTTTTTTTTCTTCTTTTCTTTTTCTTTTTTCTTTGGCCGGTCACCGGCCTCGGCCATGGCCGGCGATCGGCTGTCGAGGGCCATCAAAGGCCGGCGACCTCGCTGGCCCCCGGCGAGGCCGAGCGTCGCCGGCGCGAGGCAAGGCTGGGCAAGCTCGGGCTCTCCTAGATTGGCCTCGCCGGTGGCTGGGCGAGCTCGAGCTCGCCCGCCAAGGCGAGGCCGCCGGGCCTTGTCAGCCGATTGCCGGCCATGGCCGAGGCTGGCGACCGGCCAAAAGAAGAAAAAAAGAAAAAAGAAAAAAATTAAAAAATTAAAAGAAACAAAAAAAGAACACAAATTTACCAAATGTGTTTCTGTTCATTTTTTATTCCCGGAACAAGTTTACCAAACGCGTTTTTTTGTACAAAAATTGTTCCCTAGAACATAAACACTTTTTTCTATTTCTATTCTCTAAAACAATTTTTAAACAAAAATGTTACCAAACGCGTCCTTAGCGAGGGCCTCCATGACTCGTATTGCCGCTGCCCCACCATCGTCAAAAAGGGCAAACGATGGTGGGCCAAGGGTTAACAAGGTCATTGGGCCTTGACTAGTGGTTGGTGACCCAAGCCGACCGTAGGCTAGGGCTTGCACGCCCTCCCCTAGATTAGGCAAGGTGCCTACCCTAGCCTAGAGGGGCCAAAGGTCGCCTTTGGCTATGGTGGGGCTGGGTGGTGACCCCACCCTAGCCAACAACGGCCCTTGGCATGATTTGGGCGAGGGTTGGTGACCCTCGCCTTACTTGGGATAGGATTGCTACCCCTCACCCCATATATGGGCGAGGGCATGCAAGCCCTCAACTGCAGTAGGCTAGAGTCACCGACCACTAGCCAAGGCCCAACAACCTTGGTTGACCCTCACCCCACCGTTGTCAACACCCTTTCTAGTGAGGATGGGGTAGTGGCGGCGAGGGCCATGGAGGCCCTCACTAATTTGTTGCCCTTTTTTAATTAAGTTTTTAATTTAATTTAATTAATGATTATATTAGTAATCAAAATTGGGTGGCAAACCGACGTCATTTTGGGAGAAGGATTGCTGAGTGGACATTTTGGTAAGCCACGTAAACCAATTTTATTAATAAAATAACATCATGTTGGGTTTTCCTAAAACAAAAATTCATTTAATAGCGACACAAAATTTTTTCATTTCAAGTGACGATAGACGGTAGCGGATGGTGGCTGGCAGTGGCGTGTGGGCGGTGGGCTAGTAGTAAAAGAAAACAATAACAATAGTTTTTATTTCTCATTTCTATTTTAGAAATAAGAAATTTTTTTAAAAAATTACTTCTCATTTATGTTCCAAACTTATTTTTGGACACAAAATTTGTTCTAAAAATAGAAAAATGAATTGCATTATCAAATTGATTTTGTTCTAAAGCTATTTTGAAAATGGACCTGGTAAGAAATCAAATGGTTATTTGTGCACCCTAAACAACTTTGAGGGGGGTAAATAAGTTATTTTGAAAGTTTTTTGGATATTAGCAACTTATCCTTTAAAATCAGGAGAAGTTGATACTAAGTATATCAAGAGCTATTGTGCAAATAATCATATATAAACAGAAGTAAAGCTAGTGCACAACAATATATAATGGTTCGGCTTATTCATTGAGCCTGCATCCACTCTCTAGTTTAATAGTTACAAGTTGGGTTGAAATGCACTAATAACCACCGAGATAAGTTACAACTAGAAAGTACTGATCCTATCAAATGATAAATCACACTACCAAGACTCAAATGCCGCTATCAAATGTATACACTTAATCTTCTCTCAATTACAGTGCAGCAAGGACACTACTCTGAAATCTCAAGGAATGAAACACAATTTGCTCAAAATACAGAGTTGAACACTTTCGACTTGTTTCTATTTTTTTTTTCCAACTCCTTTCAACTCAAACGATCTTCTCTTGTATACATATATTCAATCTTCCTGTTTGAGATTATCCTGAGAAGCAAATAGTCGTTAGGATTCTTCGCTACCTATTGTCCGAAGCTAGACTGCTCGAATAGTTCTTCCTTGCGATCATCAACAAGCTTTCCCAAATGGGTCCTTCCGCTGCTGTCACATCGCCAGTACTTGGACTTTGTCCAAGGTGTAGTATCTATAGCCGCTTGGGTCAAGCACGCGTCAACATAGTGGAGAGTTAGTTTAGACTTTTTTCATTTTTCTCATTTTTCATAATTTATAGATAGTGTCATCTCATCTCTCAAACATTTCTCATAGCTTAACAGGTTATTGCGCGAGTGCAACTGCTCGTGCTGATCTTGGTAAATTTATTACATGAGCCAGTTCACTGCAAGAGTTCACTTCTCACTGAGAAGAATAAATCTTGCTTTCCATAGGAAGGGAACCAAATTGACGGGGCGGGTAAGAGCTCCTTCCAACGTGCCAATAGAATAGCAATAGTCCACTTGCTTTATAAAGTTAAATTGAGAAATGCCGGCGGAGTGAAGGACTCAGGTGCGCCTCTATAGAAAAATCAAAATGTGAAAAGGCAGAAGCGGGACCACTTTCTTTAGTTGAAAAGGCTCCTTGCATCAACGACAAAAGATGTCAAGCACATGTTAATCATCATGAGAAAACCGTTAATTAAGTAATAAAAAGAACAAAAATGCATCCAATGGTTCCACGATATTGTACGTAAGTTTGTCTGTTTTGCCATTTATAAGAAGTTCTATTTATATTCAAGGTGCTTTGGACAGACATCTGAAATACATAAGAAGCACGCAAGTCCCCTAACATGAGAAAGAAACATCAAGATTTGACACATTTTAGAGCGGACAGTATTTACAGACTACACAACCACTCTTATAAGCCCAACATTAAATAGACGAAGGGTCTACCCTAAGTGGGGTGCCATGAAAATGCTTGCAAATTTAATGGATGACTAGGTAGATTTATCCACAAAACCCATGAAACTTGAAGCAGGATATCGAACTTGAACCGTTAGTGCACTTCTTGCTTCCTCAGTTGGTCATGAAACTTCGTGATAAATTCCTCAGCCTTGTGGTCCACTTGCCCATATTTCCCATCACCCTCATCATCTGATGAGTAATTAGAAACCTCCTCAGAGGAGGGCGAGAAGAGGGGACTGCGTCGCTCGATCTGGATGTTGAACGAGTACTCGGGGGTTCTCGCCATGCAAACGTGCATCGTAGGATACACGGGCTCGTCCTCCACGAAGTCTTCGATGACTTTAGGGAGCCTTATGCAGGGGAAGCATTGGCTCTTGTTCTTGGCCGGGTGGACGATGACTGGCTCCGGGCTGTTGCTGCAGGAGAACTCGTACTCATACCCCATCCGGCCCATTCTCCTCGAGTGGTTATAGCGATTGAAGCTGAGATTTCTCAGCCATTCTTTCATGAGCTTCCCAACCTTCTCCCGGTCGATCATGTCACCGATAAAATTTCTCTTGGACATCAACCTTTTCCCGATCATGAAAAAATCGATTCTCATCTTCCTCAGCCTTGTGGCAACGGTTGAGGTCACTCTTGGTTGCGACTCCATGACCAGAATTCAAACTCAGAAGCTATTCTTTTTAACAAACAATAAGACTAAAATCGGAAAAAAAAAAAAAAAACAAGAAGACTAAGAACTCTAAAAATAAGTCCCTCCTCATGAGAAGGATGCATCGGAAAAGTTAAAAGAAGAGGGAATCAAAGTAAGCCAACAAAGAGATTTCCATGTGTGTTTGAGAGAGATCTCAGTGCTGGGCTCACCCTAGCCAATGCAAAGTGCAAGCAAATTCCAGGACGGAAACTTGGACGGCAAGCCTTGGCAATATCCTTCTCCATTTAAAATAATGGGTAAGCGGGACCCTGAGTTAGTGGCATGAATAATGATTCCAAGCTCTGTTTCCTTTTAAGTCTTTCTGTCCAAGCAATTTAACGGGAAAATCTTCGGACGCGATTTTCTTGGCGTGCAAAGAAAATTAGCACGGAAAGCGACGGCGACGGTGCAGTTACTTTCTTTCTTTCATTTTCAGAAACTGCCACGGGGACTAACGCAAAGATTTGAACTGAAATGGCCATTGTGGATTCGCTTGTCTGTCAAGCCCCAGGAAAGATCGTATGGAGCAAATTCAATGTCCGCTCGCTACTGTAGTTTCATCTAAAGTTATCGCAACACGTGTCCATCCAATCGGTCTGAATTGGGTCAAACCAGCCGACAATCGGAACCAATCGGATAGAACCGGCTGGTGTAGGTCGATGCGGATGAACATCGGTCAACTCCTGTCAATGGCTGACGTGGCAGCTGACGTTGTAGCTGACGTTAGGGATGACATCAACATCAGCGGGGGCCGCTGCACGTATGAGTCTGATGTCAACGATGGCGTCACACACCGGAAGAGCGTCTGGAGCATTGGACACCAGGGGCACGCGGATCTCACTCGCGAAGAGGTTGGACAGCACGGGAGGTTGCGTGTAAGTTTTGTTTCGAGACAGAGCCACCGTAATTTGACTCTTGGAAAGACGACAATTCTGATGGCGGCGCTCATTTCAAGAAACAACAACCGAAGTGTTGAAATTGTACTTACAGATACAGTGACGGGCTGTGGTCCACCACGGACATGATAGTACATGATAGGTCGTGGGGCAGCGTCCGACGGTCATTTGAGCTAAAATTTCAAGATGTAACTCGTTCGAGGACGACAAGCCTAGTGTTTGTGCCCATTTTCCGAAATGAGCAGCAAAGAAACAACCGAAGTGTTGAAATTGTACTTACAGATACAGTGACGGTTGTGGTCCACCACGGACGTGATGGTACATGATAGGTCGTGGGGCAGCGTCCGACGGTCATTTGAGCTAAAATTTCAGGATGTAACTTGTTTGAGGACGACAAGCCTAGTGTTTGTGCCCGTTTTCCGAAATGAGCAGCAAAGAAACAACCGAAGTGTTGAAATTGTACTTACAGATACAGTGACGGGCTGTGGTCCACCACGGACGTGATGGTACATGATAGGTCGTGGGGCAGCGTCCGATGGTCATTTGAGCTAAAATTTCAGGATGTAACTCGTTTGAGGACGACAAGCCTAGTGTTTGTGCCGTTTTCCGAAATGAGCAGCAAAGAATCTCAAGCCCCAACTGAAGTTGCGGCTTTGGCGGAGAAACAGGAGTGACGCGGGAGGTATGCTTGGCGTCGTAGCAACCACCGTGGAACATACTCAATTGGGTGCTTCGTTAGCTAGATAATATTAATAGCTGGGATATTAAGTTGAGAATTGTGATGACAAAGAGAAAAATGTAATATTCTGTGCATCATCAAACAAAGAGTGCATAGTCGTATAAATAGATTTTACAATATGATTATTTTAAATAGCAAAATATCAATTACAATCAAGAAAAATATATAAAATCTTCTAAGTATATATTTAACGCTTGGAAAAACAAAACCAGATGCAGCAAAGTGATGGAACACAAGCGGATTTGTTCGCTCGGTAAAGAAGGAACATTGTCAATCTAATTAAAAATGCAGCTAAGCAACTTTTATGAGTGAAAGACTTCACCGGCTCACCAGCGTAAATTTGTTTGTCGCAGCTTATGAATAGTTAAAAATTATTCTTTCGCTTTCCCACCACAATCTAAAAAACGATACAGATTTTTAAACATATCTAAAACTATATATGATGTTATCAATGTGCACATGCCTGGCATGAGAGTGAGAAAACTATTGCATACGGGCAAAGATAAAAATAGTCACATGCATAACACACGAACAACATCAATTATATATCGACAAATATAGGAGCTAACACATGGTAATTGGTGACGATATTCTTTAATGTCACGTGTCAAGTTGTTGAAATCTCACAATGGACAGTTGGAGGCCACTTATATGGGCACTGGCGGCAAGTTTTCGTTAGAAGTATTTTAGAGACCATTCAAAACTTGAAACCATAAAGATGGTTAGCATTGAGGATGCATGTTGTAGAGGGAGTAGTTACCATTTGGAGTCCTAGTCATGGGACGATCATCGATAACTACAAAACTGTCAACACATGATGAGGATAATTATTCAAAACATGGGCAAATGAAGCTTGCGAATATAAAGGAGTGTGGATCAGACCAGTAATAGTTACCTGAAGAAACACAACTGTTGGACATCATTGAAGAGCGGTTACTACACCTTACCATAAATACCACTAGCTGTCCAAAGAGAAGCCCCCACACAAATCAAACAAATGTTATCTTTCAATTATCTTTACCTTTCTTGCATTGTACTTTAAATTTCTTTAGCTGTAGCTCTCAAATTCATGTTGTCAATTAGATTTCGGCGTGTCTTTATCTCGATACCAAGTCGTATATTGAATTTTGACATTATATCTTTTTATCCTGAAGCTATCGTCGATTGGGTTCCAGCATAGTTTGATACTAATATTGTAACTTTCGGGTCTAGTTGTTGATTAAATTCCAATTTGGTCTAGGGTTATATAGTATTGTTTGGGATCAAAGAATTTCGATTCTTCTCCTCTGTTCGAAATTAGCAGAGAACATTGGTCCCTTTTAATAGAAAAGAAAAAAAATCGAAGAACGACTTTTGGTTGAAATATTTCGTTGCGGGAACTATTCTGGCAAAACAAATACGCGTACAAATATTTAGATGTTGTGAAACTTTCAATGATTTAAGATTAAAATAAAAACAAAATAAATGCGCTGCAAGATTTAAAAACTTAACCACTGAACAGCATATGGCAGCCGCAATAATAGTTCTGTTCACTTTGCTGTCTTTGATTTAATTTGGAGTATATATTAAGGCTCCCTTCGTTTCGCAAAAATAATTTATAGAAAAGTGTTTTCCAGATTTTACGGAAAATGAATGTCTTGAGGAAACATTTCTTTCATAAAAGTCTTCTAAATTAAGGGAAAATGTTTTCCACTTTTCAAAAGTGGAATTATTTTCCTCACTTGATTTCTCTTTTCTTTTTTATTCAAATTATTTTTAATTTTCCTTTTCATTTTTAATTCAAATTATTTTTTAATTATCTTTTTCTTTTCTTTGTTCCCAGCTTCTTCTTTCTTGGTCGGTCGTCGGCCATAATGACGGCTGACGACTGGCCACAGGCAAGCCTCGAGCTCGTCAACGAGCATGAGGCTCGCCTACCTCTAGCAAGCTCAGGCTTGCCGCTTGTTGGCCACAAGCTCGTGCTCACCGATCTGGTGAGCCTTGACCTCGTTGGACTTAGGCGTCGCTAGATCAGTGAGCCTCGTGCTTGTCGACGAGCTCGTGGCTCGCTTGTGGCCAGTCGCTGGCCATCGCCATGGCCAACAATTGGAAAGAATAAGATGGAAAACAAAGAAAGAAAAGGGAAAAATAAAATAAAAATAAAAATGAAAAAATAATTGAATAATCGATTTTTAAAAATAAAAATAATTAAAAATTCGATTGCACACGCACGCTAGCACCGACATCACCGTCAGTTTAAAGTGGAAGCTATGATTGCATAAAACGACAATTGATCAAGGTGTACCAACAGGAATAAGATGGATTGGTAAATGTTTTGCCATTAGTAGTATTGGTGTCAATCGAACATAATATGATTTTATATAGGAGTGAGTGGTTCCAAATTCCGTACAGGCTATATATGGAATCTAGAACCTAAAACCCACCCGTCGAAATAGGATCCTCATTTTGTGAAACTAAGAACTCATCCCACTACCCTAAAACCTGAAACCTACTCTGTCATAGTTTCCAGAGTCGATTCTAGGGTCTACCCGAATTCAATTCATATTATTAATTAAACCATTGCAATGAATTATCACATTTAATGACCATCACTTGTTGCTACAATTTACTGATCATAACTTATATTCATACTCATGAAAAATATGAATATTAACAAAGAAAAATTTTTAGTCATAAAATGGAAGCTTAGACTAATGGCTCACTGAATACCATGGAATACTACATAATTGCACAAAGACATGGACAAAACACAAAAACTTGTTATAAGTTCTAGGTTTGAGATTTCAGATTCCAAGTTCTAGATTCCAAGTTATGGATTTTAGGTTCCTCCAACTTAAAATTTAGAACCTACCTGTTGAAATAAATTCCTCAATTTTTGGAATCCGAAACCTATATATATATATATATTGGAACCTAAAACCGAACAGATTCTCGCCGGTCCGGTTCTTAAGTTCTAGGTTCTACCCTAGACCATGCTCACCCCTAGTTCCATATACATACCTTGTTAGAAAGTACCCAGAAGTAGAGAATTATACTAAGCCAACTAGGGGGCATAATTCATTGATGTTAACTTGAAGGGTATTTGCACAATTGCATTGATCTACATAAGCACTGTAGTGTTATTTGAAGAGGGGTCAATGACTATTATCAGTTTGAAAAATATAATGAACGATATGCTTGTGAGTGATAGGTTCAAATACTATATAAGATTTTATGGGACCACTGTCAACAATTCTAAAAGCTTGGGTTATTAAATGAATACGTAATTTAATATTTAAATATTTTAACACACCTCATGGAGTCGCGATCCATCTTGAACTGCTGTCCATACGTCTAGCCTGCAAAAGCAACTTGACTTTAGATCAAGGTTCCCATGATCTACCTTGATTATCAATGCTACCATGGCGAGTGCTATAGCGGTTAGAGAGACACAATCAATCAAGAGGAGAGAGAATATAGAAAACGGAGAGAAGTGGGAGAGAGCAGACTAACATCATTATTCGCCATATGAAGTGAGAATTACCTATAACTAAATACATAATAGTAACTCATGGAAATTTGATTTGAAGTGTAATATCAAAAGTGCAACCAGCCAAGTATTTAACGTATGAGCTTCACACATTGTACGAAATATTCGGTTTAAGTCCTAGCTCTTTGATATGCCTGTTGGTGAAAGCCTATCGGCAGCCTTACTAATGTGTTGGAGACCATGAAGATTGAGATGGTCGTACCTCAATCTGCAAGCATTCTAGAAATAGTTTTCCAAAGGAAGCAACTTATTGAGCAAAGAAGCCACTTGAGTTAATTCATTTTGATGTGTGTGGCATGTTCACTCCTCAATCGTATGGTAATCATCATTATTTTATTACTTTTATTGATGATTTTAATTAAAAAAATTGGGTGTAATTTTTAAGAAAAGTAAAAAATGTTTGGTACTTTCAAACAATTCTAGAATTTGGTTGAAAAGAAAGTGAATATTTTATCAGAGCTAAGAGGACTGATCGTGAAGGGGAATTCACTTCAACCACATTCGACAAATTCTATGAGGATCATGTTCTTCGGTGTTCCTTGATGACTCCATATTCTCTTCCAAAAATGGAGTGGTTGAATGAAAAAACAGGACCATTCTTGATATGATTTGAAGCACGTTGGCAAATAAAAAATTGCTAAAGAACTTTAGGATGAAACTGTTATGTGTGCAATCTATCTATAAAATAGATGTCTCACATATAGACTTGAAGGCATAACTCCACAAGAGGCACTTGTTAGAACTAGTATTAGCACCTAGAGGGGGGTGAATAGGTGTTTATCGCAATTTTAACAATTCAAATCAAATAAGATGTGAATAATTTAAAGTCAACGATTGCAGCAAATGAAAGCAAATAACAATATAAAGGATAAAGGATAGAGAATCAAGACTCCAGATTTATAGTGGTTCGGCTTAGATCAAGCCTACGTCCACTCTCCCGCACGGACAGCCCTTCAGCTGGATTTCACTAAGAATCAATAAGAGTGATTACAATCTCACGCTCTTGAGTCCACAAAGTGTAGATTACTCTACTACACTTCCTCAAGATCTACAATATGATCTCTTTTTTGATTACATGTAATGCTCAAAGAATGATATCGCAAAGTAATAGAGGAGATTTCAGACTTTGGAATTCTTCTATCCGCACCCTTCAACAACTAGAGCATCTCTCTTATATACTTCTTCATGCCTTCATCCGTTGGCACCTTCCAAAGAAGTTCTTCCAATCAACCCGTTGGACAGAATCAATTAGAGAGATCTCGAGCTCTTTAAGGTAAGTGTTGATAGCCCATCAATCCTGCTCGCCCATACAATCGGGATCTCGGTTTCCATAAGTAGATCCTTCCAAATATAAGTTGCGAAGTCGTCAAAGAATCTAAACATATTCCATATAAAACTTAGATCGTTTAGTGCTGAATCCAAAGAGAAAGATATCCATCGGACGTTAGAAGAAAGATCGTATAAGATCGAATAAACGTCGTCCCGGAAACTGTCCTTGTGAGTAGACTTTAAAATATAAGTCTTGAGTCTTGCTAGCTTCGACTTTAATCTTCGGACTTTGATCTTCGACTTTGATCTTCGACTTTGTCAATAGATTCCGTAAGTCTTCGGACTTTGATCTTCGACTTTGATCTTCGACTTTGTCAATAGATTCCGTAAGTCTTCGACTAGACTCGATAAACTTGTTTTGTCAACTTCAAAATACTTTAAGGGATTTCATCCAACAATCTCCCCTTTTTGATGGTGACAAAACTTTCCCGCAGATTTGAATATTATCGTCCCGCAATACAACTTTTAAGCAAGCATCATAAAAGATTTAAATAAGATAGTAGAAGTTATCCCTGCATTACACGTATATCCCGTACTCGAGACTTTCCCCGTACATAGATCCGCATTCACGAAAACCTCATTAGTCATAAACAGACAAGGTACTATCAAATTTACGAAGCTTAAAGTATTGCCATAGAGAATACTTTCCAAAACTGCAAGTAAACGTTAAAGAACTTAATTCAAAGTCAAGATAGCAAGCAATAAAAGAAAAAGATTGGGTTTGAATTTTGATAAAAAAATCTGCAAGGTCTTCTCCCCTTTTGTCGCATAAAAAAATCAAGGAGCTCGAGGAATGCGAACAAGTTGAAAGTCTTCCATAGACTTTACAAAGGTCTTCCAGCTTCCTCAAATCTGCCCGTACTTGGGTGAGAGTAGTGCCCTTTGCGGTTTCTTGAATCTCGGCGCCGAACATCTTTAATCCGATCATGCAAAGTGATGAACATTGCATGATTTTCATTCTCGCAAGGTCTGAAATTCATATCCCATGGCATAAATTTGACCTTTTAGATCCAAGATGATCTCAAGCAGCCTTCGAAAATCTCCGAGTTGTCGGGCCCGAGTGCTTGTTTCAGCTCGGTCCGACGGTGGAGTCAAGCCGTAGGAATGTCGAAGGAGGTTCATTGTGTGGAGATGATGCCTCTCCTTCAGAAACTTTGCAGCATGAATATCCTCAGCATCTGGAGGTGATCGACTAACACCTGTTTGATCATCCTCTTCTCTGAAAGTCAGCCGAAGAGGTGTGTGTTCGCTTTCTTTATCTCCCCGTCTCCATGTCTTCCGGTGGAGAAAAGAATTCTTCTTTTGAGGCGATTCCTCGCATTACGGGATGTTGTAAATCCTCCTTTTCTCGCTGGAGAATTTGTTCTTTCAGTTTCATCTGCTTTTTCTTCTTTTCTTTCTTCCTTTTCCTCTCGCTCTTCCTTTCTTTCTTCCTCTGTCTTCTCTTCCTCTTTCTTCTCTTTCTCTTTCTCTTCCTCTTTCTTCTCTTCCTTCTCTTCATCTTTCTTCTCTTCCTCTGCAACTTTATGTTCTGGAACAGTTGGAATAGATGCAGCAAATTGAGAGATTAGAGTAGAGATAGGAATCATATCCTCATCATCTTCATCTTCCAGGATGATTGCCCTTCGCTTCTTGGTGGAACTAGCCACAGCTTCTTTCCCTTTCCTTTTAGCTGCTGATGAGTCTGGTCCGAGCTTGGCAGAGTCTTTTCCTTGAATTTTTCCAGCTTCTTGCTAAGCTCCTTCAAACGCATCTTGGTAATCATCCCCAACCCGATGACCATTTTATCAATGGTCTTCACTGTGAAAATGTGAGGAGGTTGAATGTGTAGATGTTTGAAGAGACGAGTAATGAGAGCAGCATAAGGAAGCTTTCCTTTGTCCTTAACCATGCATCTATACATGTGAAAGATGATGGTATGTGGTAAAGAGAAGTTCACACCTATCTTGATGGCAAACATCAACTTCGCTTCGAAATTGAAACATTTGTCTTAGACGTCGATTTGGGTCTTAGATGCTTGATTACAATTTTATGCAGCAAAGTATTTGTTGCATTCATTCTGAATAAGACAGTCTTCCTTCTCGCAATTCTCGTCCTTTGCTAGCTCAAGAGTAGCGAGAACTTACAGACACACCGATTGGTTGGAAAGCTCTTCTTTCCACACCAAGCACATCAGCCAAAATATCACAATCAATGACATACTCCTTATCTCTCACACCGAAGGTAAAACCGTTTGCATCAATGAAGCTGATATTGGAGTAGAAATAGGCAAAATAATTCGAATGTGCTTTGTCACGCCCGTGCGTAACTGATAAAGTTGGAGCTTTTCGAATTTCTCTCGCAGATTTATACTTAACAAGTCAAGAAAATCGAAATCAACGCTTCTTGGGTTCATCACCCCACGTTTCAGCAATTTTTCATATTTCTTCCTGTGTCCGTCTGAGCGGAACAATTCATTCTTCTTCCCTCTTAGGCTTGCAGCCACACCCATCCATGGTTTAAAATGCATGAACATCTTTTCATCATCATCCTTGCCCTCGGCCGATTCATGCTACTAAACCTAGGGTCACTCGGGAATTTGCAAAACGCTCTTGCAGCCGTTCCCTCGGGCACAACTCCGCACCTTTCCATCACAATAAGAAAGTGCGTCTCGTTTCTATAACCCTTCTCTTTCGAAACTCATCCACAAAAGTCATAGCAGACCCTTCCTTTAATGCGAGTAAAGTTTATAAACAAAGGCAGGCTTTAGAGTTCTTATCGGTTCGATGTCTTCATAAACCATTTCATCTTGAGGTCTAGTTGGAGATGACTGTTTTTGAGACTCGCTCGAAGGAATGTCGCTTTCCTCGAGATCAAAATGCGTAGGCCCCTCACCAAAGCCTTGTGGTCCCTTGTTTGCTATTCCTGGAAGATTTCCTCGATACGACATTGTGCTTTTCTTTGAAAGACTTTCTCACTTGTTTCGCAAGAAAGTTGAGAACTTTGAAACAATGAAGTTTGGGAGGAAAAAATTGCAGAGCAAAGAAAAGCTTTTGATCTAGGGTTTCGAGTAAAGTGAAAACGAAGGAGAAGAGATGTATAAAAGATAACAGCACGGGAATAACCAAGCGTCGTATATTTTGGAAATTTTGAATTTTCCTTTTTGAAAAAAAAATAACTGCCTTAATAAAACGATAACCACTTCTTTTGAAAATAATAACCAACTTAAAATTAGACAGATTATCTTACCTTATCAATAAGACAGTTTAAGTAAAGAAACTTACGACGTGTCGATTCATATTCTCGATCCTTTGAGTCCGATGCTCGTCGACTTTAGTTACCGAGTCCGAACTCTAGTATTCTTCAAGAGATAATATATTGAGTCTTGAGCGAATAGACTCAAACAAGCTTTTCTCAAGAGGCTTTGTAAAGATGTCCGCCAATTGATTCTTTGAGTCTATGAATTGTATCAAGACTTCTTTGTTCTGAACATGATCTCTTATAAAGTGATGTCGAATCTCAATATGTTTTGCTCTTGAATGTAGAATGGGATTCTTTGTAAGATTGATTGCACCGGTGTTGTCACACCTAATTTCTGTGCAAGAGTCTTCAATGCCAAAGTCTTGCAAAGTTGTTGTTTTATCCACAAGATTTGAGAACAGCAACTTCCAAGAGCAACGTATTCTGCTTCAGCGTTGAAAGAGCCACAAGACTGCTTTTCCTCGAAAACCAGATACCGTCCCGTTTCCTAGTAGTTGACAAGTACCTCGAAGTGCTTTTTCTTTCAACTCTACAACCCGCAAGATCTCGCGTCTCGAATAGCCAAGAAGTGTAAAGTCTCATTCTTTGGGATACCAAAGACCGATCTTAGCAAAAGAGTAGCAACATATTTAATAATACGTTTAACAGCGCTTAAGTGAGATTCTCTCGGGATCGATTGAAATCTAGCACATATGCAAACACTAAATAATATGTCGTCCGGATGCGGTAAGATAAAGGAGTGAGCCAATGATACTCCCGTATAATTTTTGATCAATTTTCTTCCCTCGCTTCATCTTTGTCTATCTTCAAGGAACTTGACATTGGTATGTCGGGCTTCTTGCAATTTTCCAGACCGAACTTTTTAACAAGTTCTTTTGCATATTTCTCTTGATGAATGAATATTCCCTCCTTTAGTTGTTTGACTTGTAGACCAAGGAAAAAGGATAGTTCACCCATCATGCTCATTTCGAATTCATCCCGCATAGACTTAGAAAATTTCTTACACAAAGTCTCATTAGATGATCCAAATATGATGTCATCTACATAAATCTGAACAAGTAGAAAACTTTTACCTTCCTTTTTAATGAACAGAGTAGTGTCTACATTACCTTTAGAAAAGCCACTATGAATTAAGAAATTGCTTAGCCTTTCATACCAAGCTCGAGGAGCTTGTTTTAGTCCATATAAAGCTTTCTTCAGTCTGAATACAGAGTCTGGTTTCTTTGAATCTTCAAAACCAGGAGGTTGTTCTACGTAGACCTCTTCTTGAATAATTCCATTCAGGAATGCACTTTTGACATCCATTTGAAACAACCTGAAATTCTTATAGCAAGCAAAAGCAAGTAATAATCGATTGCTTCTAACCTTGCTACTCGGAGCGTAAGTCTCATCGTAGTCAATCCCTTCTTCTTGCGTGTATCCTTTAGCTACGAGTCTTGCTTTGTTTCTCGTTACTTTGCCTTTTCATCAACTTTGTTCCCGAAACCCATTTAGCTCCAATAACTCGATTTACCTTTTGGTTTGGGAGTTAATTCCCATACGTCATTAATACTTGAATTGTCTCGAGTTCTTCTTGCATTGCTTCAATCCAGCTCTCATCAGCTAAGGCTTCTTCGATATTTTTGGGTTCTATTTCAGAAATAAGAGCAACAAAGACACTAGACTCCTCTCGCCTTTTGGATCTTGTTCGAATTCCCTCATTAATATTTCCAATAATGAGTTCTTCAGATGACTAGACTTGTGCTTCCAAGCATTTCGCCCGATAGATTGTTGATCTTCTTCTTGAGTAGATTCTTCATCGCAGCTTGTTGTACCGATCTTGAATTAGCAACCGCTTCTGGGAGTCGCCTTTAACAGCTTTACGGAGCAGTTTCGAATCTTCGATCAGATCTCGCTGAACTTGTGGAGAGTCTTGAAATTTTACATTCATTGATTCTTCCACAGATCCCGAGTCTTTTTGTTGAACACTCTAAAGGCTTTGCTTGTTGTAGAGTGTCCAAGAAAGAATCCTTCATCTGATTTTTCTTCAAACTTACCAACACGATCATTAGCATTTTTTAGAATAAAACATTTGCAACCAAATATTTGAAAATAAGAAACTATTGGTTTCTTCCCTTTAAAAATTTCATAAGGAGTTTTCTCAAGAATTGGTCTTAAAAACACTCGGTTTATAATATAGCAAGCAGTTGAAACACTTTCCGCGCCCAAAACCTTGAAGAAACTTGATTTCCAATTAAAAGAGTTCTTGCCATTTCTTGTAAAGATCTATTCTTCATTTCCACAACCCCATTCTCGTTCTGGTGTATATGGAGAAGAGAATTTATGTTGAAAACCAAATTCATCACACAAGTTAGCAAATTCTTGATTTTCAAACTCACCTCCATGGTCTCATGTACGAATGCTTGTAATAGTATGACCTTTCTCATTCTGCACCTTTTAGCAAATTTTGAAAAAGAGAGAAAGTCTCGACTTACTTGAAAGAAAGTAGACCCAAGTAAATCGTGAATAATCATCCACTATTACCGCATTTAACCTTTTACCACCAATGCTTTTCGTTCGGTAGGTCCAAACAAATCCATATGCAAAAGCTGCAATACATGATTAGTGGAAACTTTATTTATAGATTTGTAAGAATTTCTAACATGTTTACCCAAGACACATGGTGTACATAGATCAGATTTTGAATAATTCAAAGTAGGCAATCCTCGAACAAGTTTCTTTGTAGAGATCTTGTTGATTTGCTTCATGTTGATATGGCCTAGCTTTTTGTGCCATAGATTTGCTTCATCTTGTACTGATATTAAGCATTGTGATCTTTCTTGATTCACATCCGTAAGATAGATATTTCCATGTCTTCGACCAAAAAAGATTGAGTAAGGTCTTTACCGATTCCAGAGCACGTTTCTTCCCGAAAGTTGATCTTGAAACCAGAATCACACAACTGACTTATGCTAAGCAAGTTGTAATTTAATCCTTCAACTAATGAAACATTATTGATTGACAAACTCCCAATCTTCACTGTTCCTCGACCAGTAATCTTCCCTCTATTGTTACCACCAAAGGAAACTTTTCCTCCGTCTATCTGGGATAAGTTTTATGAAGCAGCTTGAGTCTCCTGTCATATGTCTTGAGCAGCCACTATCAAGATACCATTTTATCTTCTTTTTGATAGTAACCTGCAATTAACAAGAATTCAAGCTCTTTTTGGTACCCATACCATCTTGGGTCCATAAGTGTTAGTACAATAGACAGTCTTAGCCCAACTCCTTTTAACAGGTCTCCAAACTAAAGGACATTCTTTCTCGAAGTGTTCTGAACTTTTACACTTGGAACATCTTAGAGCACTTCTACCAACAGATTTTACAAAGACTTTCTGAAAATGGTTTTTGTAAACAGTTCTAGCTGGTCTTTGTTTAATTCTTTCTTTTACCTTTGGAAAATCAATTAGTGGAATAGTTTCGAAGTCATACCAAGACCCAACTTGTCAAAATATGGTCTTTGTATCGAAAGAATCTTGTCCAGTTTTTTTCAGAACCATTTGAAAATCTCTTTGATATGTTAGTCATATCTTTTTTCAAAAGATTATTTTCATTTAAGATATTGTCTGAGTTTTCTTTTTCTATAACAACATCTTTTTCAAGTTTTTCAACCTTTTCTTTCATAAGTTTATCCTTATGTTTCAAAGTAGAATTTTCCCTTTTTAATTCGGAGATCCTCTTAAGAGAGGTTTTCGACTAAGACAAAGTTCATCAATGTATTTAGAAACTTTAACAGGAATTTTCAAGTTACTTACCTCGAGTTCACTGTCCGAGTCCGAATCAAGGTCTCGAGTCCGAGTCCGATCGTGCCATTAAACAAATATTGGCATAATCATTGTCACTATCTTCACATTCGCATCACTCCAAGTCTCCGCCTTGAGTGCCTTCCCCGTTTTTCTCGACTTCCCTTTTCTCTTCTTTAACAGAGGACGTTAGGTCTCGATGTGTCCCTTTTTCTTGCATTCAAAGCAAGTCACTTCTTTATTCGTATCATCTTCCTCTCGTTGACCTGTTTTGAAACCTTTGAGAATTTTGTTTCTTCCAATTGAATTTCCTTCCTTTTTTGTTCAGCTTTCGAATCTCTTTATCATCAATGCCAGTTCTTCATCATCTAGATCTTCTTCGTAATCAGTAACATCGAATAGTCATTAGACTTTAAGGCAATAGATTTCTTACCTTTTGAATCTTCCTCTTCGTTGTTCTGTTCTACTTCATAGGATTGAAGAGTTCCAACTAATTCATCTACGAAAGTGGAGCAATCCTCTGTCTCTCTTATTGAGGTTTTTATGTGATTCCGCCTTTTGAGAGTCCACGAAGAAGTTTGTTGACCTTCATATGTCCCGAGATTGGATGTCCCTAATATTCAAGACCATTCACAATTTCAGTAAAAGCGACTAAACATGTCGGTAATTGATTCTCCCGATCTCATCTTAAAAACTTCATATTGTCCCAAGAGAATGTTGATCCTTGTTTCTTTCACACGATCAGTTCCTTCATAGGTAATGTGAAGCTCCGTCCCATACTTCTTTTGCTGTATCACAAGAAGATATTCTATTATATTCAGTAGGGGATAAAGCACAATATAAAGAGTAAATAGCTTTGGCGTCGAGAGTCTTTCTTTTGGTAATTTCTTCTTGAGTCAAAAGAATAGGAACAAAGGTTCTTTTCCTCTCTCTGAGTCTGATTCAGCAACAGGAATAATTCCTTTATAAACAACTTCCCATTCCAAAGGATCTTTCGATCTTAGGAATGCCTTCATCTTATTTTTCCATATGCTGTAATCTTTTCCATCAAAGTATGGAGGTCCGGTATTGCTTTGTCCTTCAACCAACCCCGTAGGCAGATACTAGCCATAGATCTTTTACTTAGAAGTAAAGACACTTCTTATAAACAAGTACACAAGCTCGATACCAATTGTTAGAACTAGTATTAGCACCTAGAGGGGGTGAATAGGTGTTTATCGCAATTTTAACAATTCAAATCAAATAAGATGTGAATAATTTAAAGTCAACGATTGCAGCAAATGAAAGCAAATAACAATATAAAGGATAAAGGATAGAGAATCAAGACTCCAGTTTATAGTGGTTCGGCTTAGATCAAGCCTACGTCCACTCTCCCGCACGGACAGCCCCCTTCAGCCGGATTTCACTAAGAATCAATAAGAGTGATTACAATCTCACGCTCTTGAGTCCACAAAGTGTAGATTACTCTACTACACTTCCTCAAGATCTACAATATGATCTCTTTTTGATTACATGTAATGCTCAAAGAATGATATCGCAAAGTAATAGAGGAGATTTCAGACTTTGGAATTCTTCTATCCGCACCCTTCAACAACTAGAGCATCTCTCTTATATACTTCTTCATGCCTTCGATCCGTTGGCACCTTCCAAAGAAGTTCTTCCAATCAACCCGTTGGACAGAATCAATTAGAGAGATCTCGAGCTCTTTAAGGTAAGTGTTGATAGCCCATCAATCCTCGCCGCCCATACAATCGGGATCTCGGTTTCCATAAGTAGATCCTTCCAAATATAAGTTGCGAAGTCGTCAAAGAATCTAAACATATTCCATATAAAACTTAGATCGTTTAGTGCTGAATCCAAAGTAGAAAGATATCCATCGGACGTTAGAAGAAAGATCGTATAAGATCGAATAAACGTCGTCCCGGAAACTGTCCTTGTGAGTAGACTTTAAAATATAAGTCTTGAGTCTTGCTAGCTTCAGACTTTAATCTTCAGACTTTGATCTTCAGACTTTGATCTTCAGACTTTGTCAATAGATTATGTAAGTCTTCAGACTTTGATCTTCAGACTTTGTCAATAGATTCTGTAAGTCTTCAGACTAGACTGATAAACTTGTTTTGTCAACTTCAAAATACTTTAAGGGATTTCATCCAACAGCACTGAGTAGGAGAACACTTGATGTTTTACATTTGAGAATTTTTAGAAGCACTGCCTATGCTCATATCCCAAACCAGAAAAGATCAAAGTTGGAAAACAAGAGCTAAAAACTCATGTTTATCAAGTATAACTCTTCATCCAAAGCCTATTAATAATTTGGCCCTATCACTTGGAAAGTGTATTTCAGTAGTGTCAAGTTTGATGAAGAAGGCATGTGGGAAGACAATCCAAAATTTGAAGTGAATGTTCATGGTGATTTTAGCCAAATAGTGTTAAAGGATCACTCACCACCTTCTTCTCCAATATCTTCTTCAAGTCCATCACCACCAATTTCTTCAAGTAAAATTGATGAACCTCTAGTACCAAGATCAAAGAGATTGTCTAAGGTTTATGAAGCCATCGATGAGCTTCACCTTGTATGCCTTCTTACAGATTGTGAGCCACTTGTCTTTGTCTATGATGATACTGTCAAAGAAGAAAAATGGAGGAAAGCCATGAATGAATAAATTGAAGCTATTGAGAAGAATCAAACATGGCAATTTACTAATCTTACGAAGGACAAGAAAGTGATTGATGTCAAATGCTTATAAAGGCCAAAAAGAACAAGAAAGGGGACGTGGCAATGTACAAGGCCATATTAGTTGCAAAGGTGTACAAGGAAAAGGCTAGATGGACTATGATGAAGTTTTTGCATACATCATCCACATGGGAACAATTAGATCGATCAAGTCTATAGCAGCTCAAAATGGTTGGAAATTTATAAAATGGATGTCAAATCAACATTTTTAATGGCATCCTTGATGAGGAGATTTATGTTGAGCAAACCATGAGGTTTATTGCTAAGGGTAATGAAGACAAAGTTTTGAGGTTGATGATTGCTCTATATGGGCTTAAACTAGTATCGAGAGCATGAAATTCTAGAATTGATGCTCACTTCAAGGCAAATGGTTTTTCTCAATATCCATACGAGCATGCACTTTATTTGAAGCAAGAAAAAGGTGATGTTCTATTGGCCTGTTCATATGTAGATGACCACCTTTTTATAGGAAATAATCTAACAATGATTAATGCATTTAAGGCATCCATTTTGAAGGAATTTGAAATAACTAATGATCTCATGAATTATTTCCTTGGCATAGAAGTGAAGCAAGATATAGATGGGAGTTTTTACTTCCCATAAAGGATATGCAGGAAACATACTTAAAAAATTCAATATGAAGGTACACCGATTAGTACACCAATGGAGTGCAAAACCAAGCTTTCAAAGTTTGATGACAGTATTGATGTCGATTTAATGTTCTATAAAAGCATGATAGGAAGCTTGAGATATTTGAGATGTACTAGACTGGATGTCATGTATAGTTTTGGAATTATAAGTTGATATGTGGAGAAACCAAAGTTATCTCATTTTAAAGATGTAAAAAAGTTATTTTGCTATATCAAAGGAACTATCAGTCTAAATTCTTCCAGCTTAGAGCATATTTAGACAATAACTATGGTGCAGATATTGATGGTTGAAAAAGCACAAATATGTTTTGTATTTTTCTTCTATGTCACTGCTTTCATGAGGTCATCAAAGAAGCAACCCATTGTTACTCTTTCGACATATGAAGCTAAATATATGGCAGTGTCTTCATGTGTTTTTCATGCAATATGATTGAAAAGATTACTTAAAGAAATTCAAATGGATCAAAAGAAAACAACAAGGATTTGTGTTGATAAAACTTCTGCTATTGCTTTGGTAAAAAGTTCAGTTTTCAATGACCAAATGAAACACATGAATGTTTGATATCACTTCATCCGAGAATAAGTGAGAGAGAGTGTCACAAACCGAGGAGCCGAAGACACCAGCTAGGAGCTGGAGGCCTCAAACCGCTCTCTCATTGCAAAGAACAAGGCAAGTCACCAATGGTATCGACAAATTGAACAGAGGAGAGTGTCAGAAGTCATTTGTGGGTGCCTTGATCTTGACTTGTCCAGAGCACATCGTCCATGGCTACTAGGGTCAAGCACGCGTCAATATAGTATAGGGATGCTTTAGACATTTCTTATTTTTCTTATTTTCCATTATTTCTAAATGGCGTTATCTCATATCTCAATAGTTTTCATTGCTGAACAGGATATTGTGCGATTGCAACTTCTCATGCCAATCTCGGTAATTTTTTTTTACATGAACCAGTTCATTGCAAGAGTTCTCTTCTCATCAAGGAAGATAAATCATAGATTCCACTGGAAGGGAACCAATTGCCGACTCATGGAACACATGCTTCCAATGTGCCAGCAGAACGGGAATCAGTCCACTTGATTAGTGAAATAAAGGTAAGAAATGCTGGTGAACTGAAGTGCTCGGTGGGCCTCAAAAGGGAAATCAAATTGTGAAAAAGCAGAAGCAGAAGCACTTTATTTAGTTGAAAAGGGCCCACTTGCATCAAAAACAAATATCAGGCATTTATCAATTTTATAAGTAAACCATAACTTAAGCAAGAAAAAGGACTGAAACATACGCAATGGTTCCTTTATTTTGTACAAATTATTTGTTTTGCGATTTATACACGCTCCCCTTGTTATTGAGGAGTTTTGGACATACATGTGATATGCATAAGAAAGACCGAGTCTCCCAATATGAGAAAAAGACATCAAGATTTAACATATTTCAGAGTGAACAGTGTTCACAGATTAGACAACCACTTTTTATAAAACCCAACATTACAAAGAAGATGGGTCCTTTTAGCTTTCTTGGAAATCTTAAGTTGGGTAGCATGGGAATGCTTACAAATCTGATGGACGACTTGGGAGATTGATCAACACAACCCATGAAACTTAAAGCAGGATTTTGAACTTGAACCTTTAGTGCACCATTTGCTTCCTCAGTTGGTCATGAAACCTGCTGATGAATTCCTCAGCCTTGTAGTCAACTTGCCCATATTTTCCATCACCCTCATCATCTGAAGAGTAATTAGAAACTCTCACCGAGTAGGGCGAGAGGAGTGGGCTGCGTTGCTCGATCTGGATGTTGAATGTGTACTCGGGGGTCTTCGCCAAAAAAACGAGTGTTTCAGGGTACACTGGCTCGTCCTCCACGAAGTCTTCGATGACTTTAGGGAGCCTCATGCAATGGAAGAATTGGCTCTTGTTCTTGGCCGAGTGGACGATAACCGGGTTTGGGCTGTTGCTGCAGGAGAACTCGTACTCATATCCGTTGAGCCCCATCCGACGCATTTTCCTCGAGTGGTTATAGTGATTGAAGCTAAGACTCCTCAGCGACTCTTTCATGAGCTTCCCGTCCCTCAACCCTTCAATCATGTCATTGATAATTTTTCTCTTGGACATCAACCCTTTCCGGATCATTACAAAGGCGGCTTTCACAATCTTCCATAGCCTCGTGGCAATGATTGAGCTTACCCTCGGTTGCAACTCCATGACCAGAACTCAAACCCAAAAGCTCTCTCTCTCTGATGTTTTTTTTTTACAACAAGAAGACTAAATACTCTAAAATTAAGCCCCTCTTTATGAGAATAATGCCATTGGACATAAGAAGAATTAAAAGAAGAGGAAATCAAAATAAGCCAACAAAGAGATTTCTATACGTGTTTGAGGAGATCTCTAAGTGCGGTTTGCACTAGTCGATGCAAAGTGCAAGCACATTTATAGGGAGCGGGACCAAAAAATAAATAAAGCTGAGCGGCAAGCCTGTTTATTAATTAATATAAACTATAGAGACCCTAATGAAAAGCAACATGTAAATTATTGAGAGACGTTGAGTATTAAAAAGTGCAAAGGAAGGTGGTGGCAAGTTCTTATTGAAAGCATCACTACGATATTCTAGTGGACTACACACCGGCTCCACATATTTTCCTAGAAATACCTTTACAATACAGATAGTGTTTCTAAGGAGCTATTATTTGCTTGTGGGTCCAAAAGTGAAGTGTACAAGCTGATACAGGGAGTTGAATGGTATACAACTAAATTGATGGGATTTGAAATAATGGGTTCTTGGGGTCCTTGGTCGGAGGGATTGAAAATGATCTCCTCAGCTGCTCTTTTTGCCTGAAAATTAGCCCAGGAAGATCTTGCGGCATGAATTTCTTGACAACGTTGGAGAAAGTCCAGGTTATATCCAAGAAAGTACCCCAGAAAGTGACAGATAGACAGAGACTTGAGATTGAGATCGAGAACATCATCAATTTCATGAGAAATTATCGACTAGGCTATTGGCTATACTTTTTGTAGCCGGCTCAATTCATATGAAATGTCGAATCACGTGGATCTCCAATATATCACATGCATTAGGTCTATTCACTTTAAGTGCACTTAATAACTTTCCTAATCTTGTGCGCTCAGCTTATTCTCTATTCTCTCTTTTAATAAAGTTATCTTCTTTGTTTTATTTTCAGAAATTAGCATAATTTTGGATCGAATGGCTATTGCATAGTTTCTTGTGTTTTAATCTCCAGTGACGATAATATTGAGCAATTCTGCAGTCTGCTACTGGAGTTCAATCAACCGTTACCGCAACCCGTCTCATCCAACTCGTGTTCTCATTGCATCTAGTTCCGATAAGTGATGATAGATGGGCCGAAAACGTAGACCAAGATAAATAGCCAGATAAGTTTTCTAGATTCATTACAGACCAAAGAAAAGCTTTTTAGATTTATTGCGGGGATTTGGACAAAAAATTTAAGTCCCATCAGTGGGTGGGCCACGCCTGCCAAGGACCTTGAGCCCCCGCCACCCCACCTCGCCCACATACTTATTAAAAGAAATCGTGAAATTTGTTTTAACTAAAGATTATATCGTGATATTTGATATCTACAACCGCAAATAGGATAGGATAAGCCCAAATTTCTAATTCAGAATAGAAAAATAGTATGAAACTCATAGTTAAAGTATTACAATATAATAACACAAAGCCCTAAAATCATTTTTTGCATTTGCTTAGTTCAAAATAAGAAAAAGAAGGCAGCCCTAAGGGTCCGCCCATGATTTTCTATTGAGTAATCCTGGGAAGGACCTCAGGAACTTCAGGCCCGAGCAGGCTCCGTCCAATGAGCAGGTGCATTCAGATGTGGTTTTAGCTCATATGTTGTCTGGCATGGTACATAGATTCCACACCTCCGACTGTTGCTTCCTCTAGCATCATTTACACCGATTTGACCCGATTTACGTGGATTGAACCCTAAACCATTGGGGGTTCGCCCCAGTGACCATCCTTCCATCTTGGAAGGGGGAGGTTGGGGGTTCAAATCCCCACATTCTCAGGGGGGATTGGGGTAGGAACGATTTCATTTCAGAAGTAGGTTTCGACTCCCACGCCCTGCAAGGAGGCAGGGCAAAAGTCTGAGATTGAGTGTTAGAGTAGGATTAGCGTAGGACCGACCAAAAAAAAAAAAAAAAAACCCTAGAAATCCCAAGGAAACGACTATCGAGGTGTGTATCTTACTTTGTATATTTTGCAAGATAAATCCAATCTAATATAAAATTTTGAATGTCACACGATACTATGGGTCCGTTTGTTTCACGGAAAATGAGCCATTTCCAGAAAATATTTTCCCGAAAGTCATTTTCCAGGAAAATGACAATATTTTCTAGTGTTCGGTAAGGAAAATATTTTCCGCTCACCAGATTGGCGATTGTGAGCGTCAAGCTCGAGGCTCACCAGATTGACGAGCGCAAGTTTGAGATCGACGAGCTTGTTCACTTGGTTTGACGACTAGCCAAGAAAGAAGAAAACGGGAAAGAAAAAAAAAGAAAATGAAAAGTGAAAAATGAAAGAAAAAGAAAATTAAAAATAATTCGAATTAAAAAAGAAAAAGAAAATTAACAAATAATTCGAATGAAAAAAAGAAAAGAAGAAAAAGAAAGGGGAGGAGGAAATCATGATTTGTAGAGGTATGAGATAAGAGAGATTAAGGGTCCGTTCATTTCGCGGAAAATGTTTTCCGGATTTTCCGATGTTCGTTTCACGGAAAATAAACTAGTCAAAGAAAATGTTTTCCATCATTGGAAAAAACAACCTTTAAAGTGAGGAAAACGTTTTCCACTTTTGAAAAGTGGAAAACGTTTTCCATGACTTCTTTTCTCTTGCTTCTTTTTATTAATACATTTTCGTTTTATTTTTATGCTTTCTTTTTCTTTTTTCTTTTTTTTTTAAATTGAGTTTTTAATTTAATTTAATTTATTTTCTTCCTTTTCAACTTCTTCTTTGGCGGTGCCGGCGACCGGCCACGACGGCGTCCGGCGACCGGCCGCGGCCGGCGACCTCGCCGGCCTCGCCCCAGGCCGGCGAGGCTCCGCCTAGCTCGATCTCTTCGCCAGATCGGGCCTCCGCCAGATCGGGCGAGGCAGAGCTCTCGCCGGCCTGGGCGGAGCTTGCGGCTCGCCAGATCTGGCGAGCTAGGCGGGGCTCGGGCCTCGCCCGAGCTCGCCGGGCTCTGGCGAGCCGCGATCTCGCCGGATCTGTCGGCTCGGGCTCCCGATCCGGGCGAGCCGAGCTCGCCGCCAAATCCGGCGAGATCGGTCGAGCCTCGAGCTCGCCGGATCTAGCCACCGGGTCTTGGTCGGCCGCCAAGCGGCCGGCCATCGTCGAGCGGGAAGGAGGCGCCGGCGGCGGAAGGAGGAGGAAGGAGGAGGAAGGAGGTGCCGACGGAGGAAGAAGGAGAAGGAAGGAGGAAGGAAAAGAAAAAGAAAAAGAAAAAGAAAGAAAAATAATAAATAATAAAAATTTCGATTTTTTAAAAATATAAATAATTAAAAATTCATTTTTAAAAAATATAAAATTAATAAAATTAAGTTTTTGCTTAATTAAAAATATTAAAATTTAATTTTTGATAATTTTTACCAAACAATTAAATGAGCTAACGAACAGTGGAAAATATTTTCCACTCACATTTTAGGTTTTAGCCGAACATCGGAAAATATAGTCATTTTCCAGAAAAATGATTTCCAGGAAAATGTTTTCCGGAAACATGATATTTTCCGCGAAACGAACGGACCCTAAGTAAGGAAAATGTTTTCCATTTTTCAAAAGTGGAAAACATTTTCCCTTACTTTAGAAGATTTTTTTCCTCTGATGGAAAACATTTTCCTCAAGGAATTCATTTTCCGTGAAACGAACGCCGGAAAATCCGGAAAATATTTTCCTGGAAATTATTTTCCATGAAACGAACAGATCCTATGTGTCTAACATTCTTCTAAGAGTTAAAAGTTTGTTTTATATCAATAGGCAGAACAATTTCTTTAAGCAGGGAACAAACATTTTTAAACATGTATTATATGTGCCCCTGTGCATAAAAGTGTCGTGTTAATGCAAATAATATATCAGTCCATCTAAGAATCTATGTAACTTTATCATGTCGTGTCTTTTGAATATATGACCCAAAAATTGAAATAGTAACAAGTGAGCGTGATAATAAAGAACGAGAAAATATCATACACCCTCGTCATTTCTCAAGTATAATTGGATCCCTCACTGCCGCTATTCGTCTCTCTCTCTCTCTCTCTCTCTCTCTCTCTCTGGTGAAGCCTCGTGCGCAAGGCTTGACTTCTAATGATTCGGTGAGGTCATCATGTCGAGTTCTACAGCAATCTTGATTTCGCCTTGACCTTTCGGGTGTAAAAAAGAACCATTCAAACCAAACCAAACCACTTGCTCAAAAAAAAAAAAAAAAAACCAAACCGACCAAATCCATAAATTAGAGGTTTTTTTTAGGGTCGGGTTTCCTTTCAATTTAGGTAGTACAAGTAAATCAACATTCTTTTGAAGGGTCAATTTGGTTTGGTTAGAGGTGATGAACTCAAACCTACCCGAAACAACTTGAAACACTTTACTAACTTGTTTCAAGACCAAACTCCGATTATTTTACTTTACCTCATGAGCACAGAAAAGGAAAACCCTCTCGTTCGCTAGCTCGTCCGATTATGGCTCCTTATTCCACTTGGACTTCGGCAGCTGCTTCTTCTTCATGCCAACCTCCACGGACTAGGAGTTACTCGAATTCAAGTTGATATGAGATGCACATAGAGGCCCGCCAGGGTCGGGGGGAATTCAGGGTTTGGGTAGAGGCAGCAGTTGGGAAGCGGAGAAGGGGGAGAGTCGGTGGAGACGGGTGCGTTCTGAGGAGGCAAGGAAGGGATTTAAAGTGCATTTGCACCGTGAAGGATTCGGCTCGACTTCTATGTCTCTCTCTCTCTTCTAATGTCACTTTGTTGTGGATGGAATTGCGCGTGCGAGAGAGAGATTAGTATGATGTTAATGTCTCAAGGTCAACTTTATGACCAAGACCACCAATCCCGCCTAATTGTGATAATTTGTATGACCACTACTAACTATTCTAAAAGTTTAAGTTGTTACATGAAGGAGTAGTTATATTTCACTCTCCATCATGCTTAGTCTTCTCCTTTTTGCTCAATATTAAGTGTTGGACCTATTTCATTGGAGAGGCAAATGGGACTAGGAAAGATTTGAACTCGAGACATCCTACTTTAATACCATGAGAGATTTTACGAAAAAATTGTCAACGGTTCTAAAAGCTTAAATAGAAAAAATTTAAATATTAGATGATGCATTCATCGAATAGTTTGAACTTTTAGAACAGTTAGAAATGATCTTACAAATCTCACATGGTATCAGAACAAGAGGTCTTTAATTATTCCAAACCCTATTTACTATGTCCATGCTTAGTATTTTAAAAAAAAAAACAGACTAAGCGTCAAGAAGAGTTAAAAAATAATATTGAAATATTAAATTACGTCTTCATATAATAACTTAAGTTTTTACAACAGTCATAATAAAAAGTCATAACCCAACAAATTACAAACAATAAACTATTCTTTTATCTGATTCAGGCTCTATGCGGATCAAGTCTCAAGTCCGCAGTCATAACAAAACATAAACCCTTCATGTCCGGATCAAGTACCTTTCACAACCTCGGCGAGAGACTGAGAGAGAGATCTAGCCATACATATAGAGCGTAGAGAAGAAATAGAGCATGGAGAGACAGACGGGGCTGATGGTTGTGAGCAGGGGCGGCCGACAATGAATGACGACAGGATGGCAACGTCACAATGCAGCGGGTGGTGCTTGGTAGAGGAGGCTAGGGCATGTGGGGTGGCTCGTTTTGAAGGGAGGATAATTTTAGTCTTTTTAGATGTGGGATTTTGGCTGAGTATGCAATGGGGTTTTTTAGTCTTTTTTGGTGCGAGTGAAAGGATAGACAATGAAAATAAAGATTTTCTTTTCAAAATGAATTCATTATTTGGAGATATCATAAGGAAAAGGGGTTTGCTTATTTTGTCCAATGAAAGAGGGGAATGCTCATTTCCTCGAGTGTAAATGATACTCCAATGTTATGCTCAGCAATGACGTTCTGGTCCGACGTCTTCATGACCTAACTTAAATTTCCAGGAAAGTGACGGGATGGCTCGATTCAATGCCGTCACGAGGTTTAGTCGCTGTCATCTTGAAGAAAATCATGTACGTTAGAGGTTTGACCACTGAACCGCGTTATCTCGGCAGCAATAATTGTCCAGTTCACTTTGTTAGTATATGATTTGATTTAGAGTATAAATTAAGGCTCCATTTTGTTTCCTCGAAATTTCTTTTCAACTCTAGTATGATTTCCTTACGTTATGTCACTTGCATATGTGAAAAAGAGCACATGAGAAAAATAAATTTGGGATATTTATAAAATTCATCGTCAAGTTTCACTCTAGCAGTAATTTGCATCCTTGATTTTTAAAACCTATAATTAGGTTTCACACCTAAAACCCCTGAATATAAGGACTAGAATACCCTCTTTCAAAAAAGAGTCGAGAAACCCTACTATCTTTAAGCATGTCATCCCAAAGAATCAGCCACTTCAACTAGCAGAAGCACCAGCTGCCGCCGCCAGCCATCCACCCACCACTTGCAACCGTAGTCGCTTGCACAACCACCGGCATTGCCATCATTTACGGGTTGAAAAGAGTGGAGAACATCAACCAACTAACTCCGAACATGTTTAGACTTATCCTTTTTATGGGTTGAAAAGGGTAGAGAACATCAACCAACACAGAGTTACCATAAGAGCTTCACTCCCTCTACTAAATATTCGGTTTAAGTAGTAACTATTCATATATCTGTTGCGGGTGTATGAGCCCATCGTTGCAACCTTACCGACATGCTAGAGATCAGGATGCTCTCCATATAATGTAGAAAATGTCATAAACATAAGTTGATTACATTCACAATAAGACTCAAACATGTGACCTCCTAATAGGCAACTGTGATCATTTACCATTGGGCTACCACGATGTTTACATTTACATACAACCCGTTTGATTATAGTAATTGGATGAGACTGTAATGTAATGGTTATTACATTGAAATGTGATATATGGAGTAGTAACGACTATTGCAATGTGTAGTCTAAGCAATGCAATACTTATTACACCGTTTGGTTTCATGAATCAGCAAGGAAAAAAAATCATTGGAATTTTCAAGATACACCTAAAATCAGAAGTAGAGGGATGTGACCGACATTCCTATATCCAAATTTGATAGATGATGATGATGATGGCAAGCCAAGTCTTTGTTACTTTCGCTCCCGCACTTGTCCCATGAATTGATTATAACTCTAACCCATTCTCATTTTTGTTTCTCTTCCCCGTAAGATCATTCATATTGGGATGTGGTTGTTGTAGGTTGAAGTAGGTGTTCAGAACACCCAGGCGCCCATATTTAGGGCCTGCTTGTTAATGTTCCTATTTCTTTATTTTTCTGTTCTTTTGTTCCCCTATATAAAAAATGAACAGAAATCGTTCGGTAACGTCAATTAATTTTTATAATCCGAAAAATAGAAAGGTAGTTGAGGAATAGATTTGAAACAAAAGCAAGAAGTAAAAAAAAGTAATTTCTTATTCCTAAGAACAATTTCTAAAAATAAGTCATTTTCCTTCTTTTCTTATTATTTCTTGCCGCCCCTCGCCCCCCCAGTCCGCTGCACCCCCAACCGGCCACCGGCCACCAACCGTCGGCGGCAACCTAGAAGAAAAAAGGAAAAAAAGAAAAATCTAAAAAAATTATTAAAAAACTAAAAGAAATTCTACATTACAAAAATAAAAATAAAAATTAGGTCGTACTAAACGCATTCCTATTCTTTTTTTTATTTCGAAAATAGAAATTTTGTATAATTACCAAACACATTTTTTTTATTTAGAAATTGTTTTAGGGAGTATAAATAGAAAAAGACTATTTTTGAAAGAAATTATTCTCTATAATAGAAATGTTATCAAATGTACACCTGCTTGATATGTACTCGAGCCATAGGGGGACCTGACCGAGACCATACGGTGACGCCCCAATCAGTCTCTATTGGTTTGGAAAGAAAAATCAAAGGATCTAAACAAGCGATTCTCTTTCTGGGCTCCGCCGATTTTGCCATGCCCACCCCAGCTCAAACTGATCCTCTCAAACTTACTTAGGAAAATTAATGTGTAATCATGAACCGGCTTGAATAAGGACTTCTGGTCCTGTACTAAGCACGACCTGCTCAATTAATCAATCGACTCTAGCCATAGCATACCGCCAGAAACAAAACTCTTTCGAGCACATGAGGTGGTAGGTCGCGTGAAAAATCTCATGTGGGGATCACATCGTCTTTCTGGCAGGCGACACCGTGGAGGAGATCCTACTTGAGCGGACTGTTCAAGACCCGATCTGAGGTGTTAACCGAAAGGAGTCCCTGGTTTGGAAGGGCCAAGCAGCTGAAGACACCAGTTGGGTGCTGGAGAGCACCTCAAACCGCTCTCTTACCACAAAGGACAAGGCGACTCGCCAAGGACGTCGACAAAGTGAGTGAGGGAGCGTTACAAGTCCTTTGTGAGTGCCTTGATCCGGACTTGTCCCGGGCTGCCTGGATCAATAGAGGTACTTTAGACGTTTCCTATTTTTCTTATTTTTCACAATTTCTAGATCGCGTCATCCCATGTCTTAACATTTCTCATAGCTGAACTAGTTGTTGTGCGATTGCAACTTCTTGTGCTAATCTCGGTAAATTTGTTGCCGGAACCAGTGCATTGCTAAATTTCACTTCTCATTGAGAAAAAATAGAGTATCCATAAGAAGGGAACCAATTAAAAGGAATGCAACACATGCTTCCAATGTGCCATCCAATATGCCAATAGAACATATATTAGTCCACTTGCTTAGTAAAATAAAGAAATAAAGGGAGAATTATTAAAAAATTTATAAACCTATTACAATTGTGTCAATTTAGTCCTAAACATTTTGTATTTATGATAATTGAGTTCATTCAGTCAATTTTCGCCAGCCGCTGACATGATACTTGCCAGTGTTGATGTGACATTTTTAAAATAATATTTTTAGATTTTTAGATTTTTCTTTATTTTTTGATTTTTTGATTTTTTGATTTTATCTTTTCTTTTCTTTAATTTTTCCCCCTTCCCCTTCCCCTTCCCTTAGAGTCAGTGAGGGTCGGGTGTCCTGGCCCTCGCCTGATCTGCCCTTGCTTGACAAGATCAGGTGAGGCTATTACGGTCCTCGATTGACTAGAAAGGAAAAGATAAAAGAATTTTTTTTTTTTATAAAAATTCAAAATATTATTAAAATATTATCTTAAAATGCCACGTTGGCATTGATGGTGCCACATCGCGACGACCGGCCAAAATTGGACATATTGACTCAATTGACAGAAATGCAAAAGGTTTATGACTAAATTGGCACGATTACAATAGGTTTAGGACATTCTTGATAATTCTCTCAAGGGATAAATGTATTGGGAATTCTATAACTTATCATTAAAATATTAGTGAGTTCTAAAACTTTCAAAAAATGTAATCAAGTCCTTAAATTTATCACGAAAGTACAATTTAGTTTTAAAACTTTACAAAAGTGTAATCAAGTCCTTCCATTAACTTCATCTAACTTGACAAATGGAAAATGCTAAAAAGTTTCATTGACTCCGTACAATTAGACAAACGGAAAATGCTAACAAGTTTAAGACTTGATTGCACCAAATTGACAAGTTTTCTGATTTAATTATCCCGACTTGATAAGTTTTATAATTTAATTGTACTTTTTAAAAGTTTTAAAAGTTAATTGTATTTTCGTAACAAGTTTTAAAATTTTCAATGCACTCCTCCTAAAATAAAAGCAAGAAATGCTGATGAAGTGAAGAGCTCAGGTGGGCCTCAAAAGGAAAATCAAACTGTGAAAAAACAGAAGTAGAAGCACTTTTTTTAGTTGGAAAGGGCCTAGTTGCATCTACAACACAAAGATATCATGCGCTTATTAATCATTGTGATTAAACCACAAACTAGTATAAAATGGACAGAGGCAGACCCGGTGGTTCCATAATATTGTACATAAATTTGTTGGTTTTGCCATATATGCATGCTCCATTTATAATCAAGGAGCTTTGGACATACATGTGAAATACAGAAGAAAGACAGAAGTCCCCCGATATGAGAAAGAAACATCAAGATTTAACAAATTTTAGAGCGGACAATATATACAGACTATATAACCACTCTCATAAGCCCAACATTAAAAAGAAGACGGGTCTTATTTTATTTCTTTTGATGTCCTAAGTGGGGTACCACTGAATCGCTTGCAAATCTGATGGATGACATGACCTGCGAGATTGATCCACACCGTCCATGAAACTTAAAAGCAGGATTTTGAACTGGAGCTGGGACCATTAGTGCACGATTTGCTTCCTCAGTTCGTCATAAAACCTCCTGATGAATTCCTCAGCCTTGTGGTCCACTTGCCCATATTTCCCATCACCCTCATCATCTGATGAGTAATTAGAATAATTAGAGACCCTCACCGAGTAGGGCGATTTGAGCGGGCTGCGTCGCTCGATCTGGATATTGAACGTGTACTCAGGAGTCTTCGCCACGAAAAAGAGCGTCTCAGGGTACCCAGGCTCGTCCTCCGCAAAGTCTTCAATAACTTTGGGGAGCCTCATGCAGGGAAAGCGTTGCCTCTTGTTCTTTGCCGAGTGGACAATGACCGGATTAGGGCTGTTGCTGCAAGAGAACTCGTACTCGTACCTGTTGAGCCCGACCCGGCACATTTTCTTTGAGCGGTTGTAGTGATTGAAGCTAAGACTCCTTAGCGATTTTCTCATGAGCTTCTTGTCCCTCGCCCCGTCGATCATGTCATTAATAAACTCTCTCTTGGACATCAGCCCTTTCCTGATCATAACAAAAGCGATTTTCACAATCTTCCATAGCCTTTTGGCAATGATTGAGCCCGCTCTCGGTTGCAACTCCATGGCCAGAAACCCAAAGGCTCTCTCTCTCTCTCTCTTTTTCCTTTTTTTTTTTTTTTTTTTTTTCTTTTTCACAACAAGAAGACTAAATACTCTAAAATTAACTCCCTCTTTATGAGATTGATGCCATTGGAAATGAGAAGAGTTAAAAGAAGAGGGAATTAAAATAAGCCAACAACAAGATTTCTATGTGGGTTTGAGGAGAACTGTAAGTGCTGGGCTTACACTAGCCATGCAAAGTGCAAGCAAATTTATAGGGAGGGAAAATTGAGCTGCAAGCCTGGCAAGATTATTATTATTTTTATTGATTGATAAAAGCTATAGAGACACTTATGAAAATTAGCATGTCACATTGAGTATTGAGAAGGGCAAAGGAAGGTGGTGGGCAAGGTTCTATGGAAAGGACCACTGGGCTATTCTAATAAATGGAACAACTGTTCCATACAATTTCTTGGAACTTCATGTCCAATTTAATAATTGACCAAACGGAATAAAGAAAAAGAAAGATATTGTTTGAAAGGGTGGTCTAATATATACTTGCCGGCTTGCGGGTCCAAAAGTGAAGTTTACAGGTTGAAATAGGGGGCCGAATAGTAGATAGCTGAATTGATGGGATTTGAAATAATGGGTATGCGGGATCCTTAGTCGGAGGGATCGAAAATGATGTCTTCATCTGTTCTTTTTGCCTTAACATTAGTCCAGGAAGATCTTGCGGTATACCTTGAAGAAATCCAAGGATCCAAGAAAATACCACGGAAAGTGACAGCAAAACAGACAATTGAGATTTGAGAGGCATCAATCTTATAAGAAGCTATGAATGGGTTATTGACTGCACCTGATGCAGGCGCCTCGATTCATGGGATACGTTTTATCTCGTGGGTCTCCAACTTATCACATGCATTAGGTCTATTAATTTTATTTGCAGTTACTAATTTTCCCACTTTTATGGACTCATTTCTTTCTTTCCAGTAATTTATTTTCGTTATTCTAAGCGATATTAATTTCTATGCGAGGGCAAGATGGGAAATGAAAATAAAGATCCAGTTTTAAAATGAATTTATTATTTGGAGATATCGTAAGAAGAATGAATTTGCTTATTTTATCCAATAAAGGAGGGGATTGCTGATTTGCTCAAAACAATTTACAAGGATTTGTTTTAGTCTGCGATTAAATATAGGGAACTAAAGGTAATTTTATTGAAAAAAGAGAGAAAATTAAAGAGATAAAAATTTACGGAAATATCATAGAGGTTAACATCATGAAATACTCCAAACCAGTACAGTTGTGATAATTTTATCTTCTATGTCAACTTACTAAGCTAGATGAGACATGGCAATTTACGAATTTAACAATTTAAGATTTTACTTTCCATTTATCATATATGTATTAGTTTATGACTTTTCATTGTATGAATCCAATTTAAGTGAAACTAACATATGGTAAATTTGTCACAAATGTTTCAGTTTGGAGTTTTTTGTTGTCAAAAATTAGTTTTGAGTAAATTTATCAAAGGTGTATAGATTTTGGAATTTTTGTGATAAAAAAATTTATGATAAATTTGTCACCGGTGTATTAGTTTAGTTTTTCATGATATCAACGCAAATTATATTATCAACTTGCATTTTCATTTTTATTTGGCTCAAAGGAACATGTAATTTCAAAAGAGAGACAAGAGCACCTCAATCATTTGATCATTTCATCATGACTCTCGAAGTGGCTCTATTTTATTATATTCATTTCAACAAACAAGATTTAAATGTCCTTTACCGAATGGCCATATAAGACCTCAAATGTGCTAATTCCTTCTATTTTCCACCATACATCCTTTAAGATTAGAATTGGTGGGACAAATGAAAATTTTGACTTTTCCCATCAAAATCTCAAAAATTATATTAATTCAAACTAGCTATATAAATTTATAGATATCACGAAAGTGAATGCACCACAAGAATTAAAAAGTCAAAAGTAAAAGTACAGCAAACAAATTTAATTATTTCCAAGCATGATGGTACCGTTTAGTAGCGTTATACTCCAAGGTTAAGTTCCCTACTTTTTTTTTTTTCTTTTTCTTTTTTTTTTTATGAAAAAAAAAGCTCTACTTTTTTTTTTTTACTAAAAAAAAAAAAAAAAAAAAAGCTCCCTACTTAAATAATAGCATTTTGGTCGGACACCTTCATAAACTGACTTCAATTTCCAGGTAAATGCGTGCTTCTCTTTGCTTTTCAATTGGCGACGGGATGACTAAATTCAATATTCATCATGAGGTTTTAGTCTTTGTCATCTTGAAGGAAGGAAATAGTGGGCCATAGAGGTTTGACCACTGAACCACGTGCCTCAGCCGCAATAATCGTCTTGTTCACTTTATTAGTTTTTGGTTTGATTTAGAGTATAGAGTAAGGCTCCGATTTGTTTCCTAGAAGTTTCCTATCAACTCTAATAGGGGCTTTGCTATCTTATGCCACTATCACGTGTGAAAGAATCACAGGACAAATCAATATGGGATAGAAGTTTCGCCCCCATATTAATTTGCATCGTCAATGTTAAAACATTTTATGAGCATCTCAAATCTAAATTCCCAAAGTAAAATGTAAAAAGACTACTACACCCTTTTAAAAAAATGTTAAGAAAACCCTATTAGCTTTAACGACATTTTGTCGCGACCTCTTTTCGGGCGCCCACCGTGGGGCGGGCGCCTAAGGAGGCTAATGGCTCGGCTGGATTAATTAAGCCCGGACTCTCCCAAGTCCGCCAATTCACGACTTTAATGGTCGAAGTTTTTTTAACCCGTAAGTTAATTTTTAAAACGGAGTCGCCACTAATCAATTTGGGGTGGGTTGATTAGAAACCCATGCGAAATATTGGGAGAAATACTCGCCCCTGCACAACCAGAGAAATTAGGATCGGGGACTTGATTACACTAGTTAATCACTAATGCCCTTTCGGTACCTAACCTTGTTTAAACCCTAAGGTTTTTTTGGATGTTTTAGGGATTTTCCACGCATTTTGGGAAAAACATATTTTTTTTTTGGGGTCATTTTCTATTTTTTTGGACATAAAAGGGATTTTTTTTTTTTTTTTTTGGTATTTTTTGGAAAAATACAAGTTTTTTGCTTTTTTTGGAAAATATGGAATTTTTTTGATTTTTTTTTTTGATTTTTTTGGAAAATAAAAATATTTTCTGTTTTTTTTTTTTGGAAATTAAAAATATATTTTTAATATTTTTCGAAAATAAAATATTTTTTGGATTTTGATTGTTTCGGAAAATAAATAAATTATTTAATATTTATTTATTAAAAAATAAAAAAGGCCGAACGCATTCGGGCCAACGCGGGCCCGGCTCGGATTTTTCACTCTTTTCTTTTCTTTCTCTTTTTTTTTTTGTTTTAAAACGGCGCCGTTTTGGGGGAAACGGCGAAACCCTAGAGGAACCGGGTCATACGCCCGACCCGGCCCCCTGACCCGATGACCCACTCTCCTCGGCGAAACCCTACCCGACCCGGCTCCCTCGGAACCCTACCCGACCCGGCTCCGACTCGCGACCCGGCTCCGTCCGCCGCCCCCAAATCGCGAACCCTACCCGAGCCTTGGGACCCGGATCCGCCTCGCGACCCGGAAAATCGCAAACCCTAGGGTTTGCGGAATTTGCGCGCGGAGGGCGGGATCCGAGGCGTTGCGGCGACGACGGCGACTATGACGGCGATGGCGACGATGAAGGTAACGGCGGAGGACGGAACCAGCCCGGCCATTACCTTCGCGGTGTCGGCACGGCGGCTGCGGTCGCGGCAAGTAGCGGCGACGAGGCTCTCCTCACGGATCTTGAGACCCCTCCTCCCTCTCGACCTCGGCTACTCGCGGATCCAAGCTTTGCTCGTCTTCGGCCCCCGTTCCGAAGTCTCTCAGAGGGGGGAACCCGAAGATCTGCAGCCAAGATCGCTCGCTGCCTCTCTCTCTCTCTCTCTGCTGGTCCGTTTCTCTGTGGTCCGCCTCCACCTTTCGTCGACGGTGGCCCCCCTCTATTTATAGGCGAGGGGGGGGCCGGTCGGCGAAGGTCGACCCGCCGGTTAGACCGCCGTCCCATCCGCCCTCTGCGCCTCCTCCGGTCACGTCCCGTCGCCGCCTGCTCCTCCCTGCTCCACGTGCGTCTCGCTGCTCGCCTGCTCTCTTGGAGGTGCGCCCTTCGCGCGTGCGCTGCAGAGGCGATTGGAGGAAGAAGACGACCCGAAGTGGGCCGGGCCGGAGGAAGATGGGCCGCGGGGCCCATGCGGAGAGGGGGGGGCTGCTTTGCTCTCTTTTGCTTTCTTTTTTTTTTTTTTTTTTTTTTTTTTTTTTTATATTTATTTATCCGAATAAAATAGACTAAAAATAAAAATAAAAAAAAAACTAATTAATTTAGGCGTCAACAGTGCCCCTCTTTGAAGGTGAGCTCGCGAGGTTGCATTCAAAGATAAACTGATGCCTAAATTTTACCCATACATACGTAGCAGATTATATTTTATTTGGGACCTATTATCCTATGCAAAAAAAGAGCAATATAACTTTACATATACTAGGACAGATAAGAAGATACCTGGAGTTACTTACCGGGAGTGAGTGAGATAGGGTGTGAACCCCGAGTTTGGCAAGTATCAAGGCGTCTTTTACCTGGTGATATGAGGAGGTTGCTTTTCCAGGACTCGAACCATTCTTCGGTCGCCTGTTAAAACAATCAATGATTTGTCTAGGACTCGAACCTTTCTTCGGTCGCCTTGACGGGAAATTGCTTCTCCAGGACCCGAACCATTTTTCGGTCGCCTGTTAAAACAATCAATGATTTGTCTAGGACTCGAACCTTTCTTCGGTCGCCTTGACGGGAGATGCACCGACCTTTCTCAGGGCATCTCATTTGTGGGTGCCTGATTTGTATCGAGGACACCAGTTGGTACCCGACCTTTCTCGGGAGATGCGCCGACCTTTCTCAGGGCATCGATTTTGTGGGGATGTCTGACCTCTGTTGAAGACACCAGTTGGTACCTGACCTTTCTCGGGAGATGCGCCGACCTTTCTCGGGGCATCATATTTGTTGGGGTGTCTGACTTCTATTAAAGACACTGGTTGGTACCCGACCTTTCTCGGGAGATGCGCCGACCTTTCTCAGGGCATCATCTGTGAGGTGCCTGATCTTCGTCAAAGACACCAGTTGGAACCCGTCCTTTCTCGGGGGATGCACTGATCTTTCTCAGGGCATCGGTTTGTGGGGCGTCTGATCTTTATCAAAGACACCTGTTGGAACCCGACCTTTTCGGGGATGCACCGACCTTTCTCGGGGCATCGATTTGTTGAGGATACTGGACATTCACGGGCATTGAAAGAGTACCTGGATATTCACAAGTACAAACCTGGAGGATATTTGGGCCTTTGCAGGCGTTGAAGACGTACTTGGATGATCACAAGTACAAACTCCTGGAGGATACCTGGATGTTCGCAGATATCGAAGGGGTACCTGTGTGCTCACAAGTACTAGATGCTGGAAAATACATGATTGATTGCAAGTGTCAAAAGAGTACTTGGATGTTTATCAAGTACGGGTTTTGAAGGATGTCTAAACGTTCGCAGGCATCGAAGAGGTACTTGGATGATCACAAGTATGAATTTCTAAAAATACCCGACGACGGAAATTCGAGGATGGGTCTCACATATTTGTGGAGGTCTCTCACCTTTTGATAATTGGGGAATATCGAGGACGTACCTGAGATATTCGTGAAGGTCTCTCACCTCCTGGTAGTTGGGGATATCGAGGACGTACCTGAGATATTCGTGAAGGTCTCTCACCTCCTGGTAATAGAGAATATCGAGGGCATGCCCCGCATATTCGAGAAGGTCTCTCACCTCCTGGTTATGGGGAATATCGAGGACATACCTCGCATATTCGTGAAGGTCTCTCACCTCCTGGTTAATTAGGGAATATCGAGGTCGCACCTGCGATATTTGTGAAGGTCTCTCACCTTCTGGTAATGGGGAATTTGAATGTAACACAAGGCTTACCTAGATGGCAGCAGGCACACAGGTGTACAAAGTAGAGAAATATTTGGATGAACACAAATATTTAATGATATAATCAAGGACCACTCAACTGGTCCAAGTGTAAGAAAGCATACAGGGTGATTGCGGGCGCATAATGTGGTGGAATACTTGAGTAGCTACTAGAATTCAAAGATACAATTTGGAGGACAACTCGGACAAGTCGAGTGTCACGGAAAGGGAGTATCCAAACGATGATCGGTACTCAAAGACAAGAGGATACTTGGACAGTCACAAGCATCCAAACTTTAAGGACAACTCGAACAGTCGAGTGTCACGGGGAGTACCTAAGTAATGGCAGGCACTCAAAAGCAGGGGGATATCTAGACAATTGCAAATATTAATACTGGGACAACTCGCGCATGTCGAGCGTCGATAAGAGGGAGTACCGGCAAATGGTGGGTACTCAAAAGCAAGAGGATACTTAGACCGCTGCAAGCACCTAAACTCAGGGGACGACTCGAATGGGTCGAGTGACAAGAAGAGCGTACCTAGACAGTGGTAGGCACTTTAAGACAGATGGGGGTAGGGATATGCTTACCTGGCAATATCTCTGATCACTGAGAGTATGTTTGCTATTTACACAATATGCAGACATGTACACAATGATTGTATATGTTATAAATTCATAAATTCAAATGCGATTTATGCATGACAACTTTGTCGATTTTGTATCATCCGAATTCCACTGGGAAGATTTTGAAAGACAACCCTCATTTAGAATGTAGATGTCTTGAGCATGCCAGATGAAGGACTTTCGAAGTCCGAAAGGACTTTTCGCTCACTCTCGTGGAAAGGCTGTTTTATCCCGACCATTGATGCAGGGATTTATAAGGATCACACTTCTCACCGTCATCATGTCGCGGGGGTCCGAGTATTTTCGCAAATGGTACGACTTTACCAATGTGAGAGGTCTTTGTTGAAGACTTGGTTAGCAACTCATCGAAGGGGGTCATCAAGGTTGAAGTCGATGGATGAAAATGTTGCACGATTCTCTCCGGGTTTACAAGTCGGGAATCCAAATAAAAGAGATAGAGTAATCTTGCTCGTACTTCTTCGAGCGATGTTTATGCACATATGAAATCTTACATTAATTGAAGTGCCCCTAGTCTGAAGAGACTTTTTACAATAGGAATATAACGTAGACTCGACTCACATGTAGAAGGGTGAGAGTTGGTGACCTGGCATTCGTCCGGTCTTTCTTCTCATGATCAAATGGATATTTTACAACCACAACTTTTTCTTGGCTGCATTTTTTGACTGGGGGGCATTGGCCTTGCTTTTACCAGGCATACTGCTTTTTTTATGCCCCGACTTTTATTCCAATTCCTCATTTATGGGCATTGACCTTGCTTTTACCAGGTACACTGCTTTTTTATGCCCCTAACTTTTCATTTTTTTGTTGCTTGAGGAACTGATCTAGGCGAGTTCAATCGAAGCACCATTATTTAGACTTTGAGTCTTCATCTTCGGCCAACGCTCTAGGCTATGACAATAACTTCTGCTTCGTCTCAATGTGAGGGTAAAATTACAGACTCACTTGGGTTGTACAATGCATACAAATGCATTGCTCTTCATCATTCTAAGGCACTTAAATTAATGCGAGTGTTCATATGCAATAAAGACACTCGAAGATTGATGCAAGTGCAAGCAAGAGAATTTCTATCCCTCTTCTCACCTTGTGATGCTGATTTGCCTTGTCTTTGACATGTTCCAATGTGGGGTGATTCTTGATGAGAGAAGCTTCACCAGTGTATGGGGGTTCAATAGGGGGTGAGCAATGAAATGCCTCTCACTATTTTGGTTATCGTACCATTTGCGAGAGAACTCTTTACCCTGCAGTCATGGAATTTTCTGCACTCATCTCACAAGTGTATAGATGGGGGACTGTGTGTAGGATATGGCTTGCCTGTCATCATTCTGACGTGCCTCATCCAGCATGCTCAACTAATCTTGCATTCTTCACTTAGCTGTCTATTCTAGTAATCCTCAATAGAATTAGTGATTTAGACAGACAAAATCATCATGCAGAAATCCATGCAGCATTTTTGAAGTATGAGAGAGTTTGTACTCTCAAAACAAATGAATGATTTTCTACTCAAGAGACCCCATTGACAATTTTAGGGGTGCCTATGGTGGAATTGTATTTACAAATGTGCTAAATTTTGAATATCATTAGAGCTATTCACAAAAGGGGTGCCGACGGATTGTCTTCACAGAGAGATAATACACGAATGATCAGCTAAGGGTTGGGACGCTGAATGGGCATCTTTGCTTTTGTCTTGGGTTATGTAAATTGATCTCGGATCACTGGATTTGCCACTTTGTTTAACCATTAAGCTTGGTTCTGGAATCCCAACGCCTCCTGTCAATATGGCAAAGAAAATGAGTTCAGAGAGCGAGCGCTAGGGAACGATATTAAATTAGTTTTTCCCCATCATTTGTATGTGCTGGCCTCCAAGAATATTTGGATGTTGATGACGGTCTCTTTACAGTTCCATGCTTCTTTTGATCGGCATTTTTTATTTGTGGCTACGTATGCCTGATTGCTGGTTGTCGATTATAGCAACATGTGGATAAATCATGTATTTCAACCTTCTATGGAATCTGAGATGGACAATCAAAACCTCTAGCTTTTGTTAACTATTTCCCGAGAGAACATGCGTCAGGAACAAGAAGTGAGGTTTCCCAGTTCCAAGGTTATCATTTGGGATAGATGGCTTCTTTTATTTAATCGGACTGGTTCTTGAACGACACGTCTTTTACACCAAGTTAGGTGAGTCTCGACGTAGGTCACTCCTATGCGCTTGCTTGGGTAGCATCGATCATCCCATCAAGTTTGCTGCCGATTCTCAACACTCCCTTAAATGCGAGTGATTACCCTTCATTCCTCTTTGCTGAATCTACCAAACACATCTTTATGATGGTGCAAATACATCACTCACAAAAGGCACGAGGCAATTTCATTTCGATAGAGAAATGCTTGGCAATGCCAGGCAATGAACATCTTTCAAGGGTAGTACTTTTTTACAGCATCAGAATTAACCGGTTTGGAGAATTCCCGCCCATCCATTTCAGTCAGGATCAAGGCTCCTCCGGGGAGTATCTTCTTTATCACATAAGGACCCTTGTAATTCGGGGCAAACTTGCCACCGGGCTCCGGGAAGATCGGCATTGTCTTCCTCAAGACTAGTTCATTTACCTCGAAGTTCCTAGGTCGCACCTTCTGATTGAACGATCGGGCTACCTTCTGTTGATAACACTGACCATGACAGAGGGCTTTTAGTCGTTTTTCATCGATCATATTCAGTTGCTCGAGCCTTTGTTGCGTCCACTCTTCCTCAGACAACCCTACCTGGGATAAAATTCGTAGGGATGGGATTTCTACTTCTATGGGCAAAACCGCTTCCATGCCATAAACCAGGGAAAAAGGGGTTGCCCCAGTGGAAGTTCGAATCGAAGTTCGATATGCTGTTAGTGCGAAAGGTAACCTTTCATGCCAATCGCGATAGTTTTCAGCTGTCTTGGCTAGGATTCTCTTGATGTTCTTGTTGGCGGCTTCCACGGCTCCATTCATTTGTGGACGATAAGGGACGAGTTCGAGATGTTGGATTTTGAACTCGAGAGAATAATTGATCAATCAACTTGTTGTTCAGGTTTGACCCATTATCGGTGATGATGGCTTCTGGCACGCCATATCGGGCGATTATGTCACGTCTGATGAACTTCATAACGTTCCGCGCAGTTACGCTTGCATAGGATGTGGCCTCGATCCATTTTGAGAAGTAATCAATTGCAACTAAAATAAACCGATGCCCATTTGATGCCTTCGGATTGATTGGGCCAATTACATCAATGCCCCACATTGAAAATGGCCACGGTTCCGATGATTGATGCGGTTCGCTTGGAGGGACATTTATCTTGTTCCCGTGGATCTCGGCAACGATGACGCTTCGCACATGTCGTGCGCAATCGCCTTCCAAAGGGAGCCAATAATAACCTAATCTCATTATTTTCTTGGCCAACATGCGTCCATTCATGTGAGGGCCACATACTCCCTCATGTATTTCCTGCATTATCCGTGTGGCTTCGCTTGCATCAACACACCTTAGTAGGACTGAATCATATGATCTTTTGTACAGATTTTCACCGCTGACGAAGAACCTTGAGGCCATTTTCATTAGGTATTTTCGATCAGAGTGAGTGCTTTCTTCAGGGAATTCTTGCTTCTGGACGTATTTCATGATATCGTAATACCAGGGTTTTCCGTCGGGTTCTTCGGTTATAGCCATGCAGTGGGCCTGTCTTGTCAGAACTTCGATCTTCAAAGGTTCTACTTCTAACCCTTTCGTTACTTGTAACATAGATGACAATGTTGCTAGTGCATCAGCGAACTGATTATGAATTCTAGGAAGGTATTCAAATGAGATGTCTCGAAATTCTCCCACCAATTTTTCCAAGTAGTTGTGATAAGGCACAAGTTTGGTATCTCTCGTCTTCCATTCACCCACGCTTTGGAGGATGATTAAGGCGGAGTCACCGAATACTTTTAGTTTTGTCACTTCCCTTTCAATAGCTGCTTGTAAGCCGAGGATGCATGCTTCATATTCGGCTATATTGTTGGTGCATGGAAAAATCAATTTTGCAAACACGGGATAATGTTGCCCATTAGGGGATATCAAAACTGCCCCAGTGCCAGAACCTGACAAATTTACAGCTCCATCGAAAAACATAGTCCAAGCGTCTTCTTCTATTGTTGAGATCCGGTCGTCTGGTGTGTTATCCTCGTGTATCTCCTTAGGGCAATCTGCTAACATATCTGCAATCACTCGACCTTTAACTGATTTTCGCGACATAACTTGGATGTCGAATTCTGAGATCAGGATTTGCCATTTGGCCAATTTTCCTACCAAGGCCGAGCGACCGAGCAAATACTTGATCGGGTCACTCTCAGTTACGAGGAACGTTTGGTAGTGCAAGGTATACTGCCGGAGTCTGTGCAACACCCACACCAATGCAGCGCATGTTTTTTCTGATTTGGAGTAGTTTTGTTCCGACATGGTGAACTTTTTACTTAAATAGTAGATGGCTCGCTCCTTCCCGTCATGAGGTCCTTCTTGTGCGAGCATTGCGCCTAAGGATTCACTTGTTGATGGTAAGGTAGAGGGTTAAAGGGTGCCCGGGACCGGAGGTACCAGAATCGGGGCTTCATCGTGCACGTTTAGATTTTCGAATGCCGCTTGGCAATCATCATCCCATTTAATTTGTGCACCCTTCCCGAGAAGCTTAAAAAGGGTTTTGCAGTTTCAGAAAGTTGGGAAATGAACCGCGCAATATAATTTAATCTTCCCAAGAGGCTCCTGACTTCCTTTACAAAATCGAGGGATGAGGCATCTCAAATATTGCCTTAGTTTTTGACGGGTCTACTTCTATCCCTTCACAGCTCACAATGAATCCAAGTAATTTGCCAGAAGTTGCCCCGAACACACATTTTGCTGGGTTCAAGCGCAACTTGAACTGGCGGAGTCGGTCGAATAATTTCTCCAGGGTCTTCACATGGTCTTCTCCATGTTTGGTTTTGGCGATCATGTCGTCGACATATACTTCAATTTCTTTGTGCATCATGTCATGGAAAAGGGTGACCATGGCACGTTGGTAAGTTGCTCCAAAGATTTTTCAGGCCGAAAGGCATAACCTTATAATGAAAAGTCCCCCATGGAGTAATGAATGCCGTTTTTTCCTTGTCTTCTTCCTTCATCTTTATTTGGTTATATCCTGAGAATCCATCCATGAAAGAGAAAAGCTTAAATCCAGCTGTACTATCCACAAGAACGTCTATATGAGGTAACAGGAAATCATCTTTTGGGCTTGCTTTGTTCAAATCGCGGTAGTCAACACAAACTCGGATTCGACCGTCTTTCTTCTTTACTAGTACAATGTTCGCTACCCAACTAGGGTATTGCGAGACTTCGAGGAAGCCTACTTCCGGGAGCTTCATCACTTCTTCTTCAATCTTTTTGATAACTCGGTTTAGTTCTCCTTAGCCGCTGCTTCTTGGGAGCCGCATCGGGGTTAGTTGGCAAGCTATGTTCCACAATCATTGGATCGAGGCCCGGCATATCGGCATATGACCATGCGAATACGTCTTGATATCTCTTTAGGAGGGCGATTAAGCTTGCGGCTTCTTCTTTGGGAAGGCTTGCGCCAATCTTTATCTCCCTTGGATCTCCCGTGCTGCCTAAATTGACAACAACGGTGTCTTCAGTAGTAGGGGGCCTGGCTTCTTCATGTCGCTCCCAATTTCGTTGAACTTCGTCGGAATCATCAAAATCTTCATCTGAGTTATCAGAATGGCTACTTATGGTGTTGGTTTGGACCGTTCCCATACCCTCGCCTGCTGCTAGATTACTCCTGTATCATAAAGTAGACAGGTTAATGGGACAAATAAGTTTAACAGTATGTATGCTTATGCTTCTTTCTTTTGAAAATGGGGATGAGTTATTCTTTAAGATGAGGAAGCATGAGGAAACCCGGGCCTCAGATTTCTTCTTTCATTTTGCAGCTGGCTATCATCAACGGGCCGGTTTGGTGTATCCCCTCATGCCCTCAAAAGGTTTTCAACTTTATTTATTAGTAGATGGATTTACAGAGTGGTTTCAAAAAAGGGTTCCCTAGATGGAACTGAGGTTGAAAACAAAAGCAAGCCAAACTTTAAAAAGGATATGTACAGGCTCCCGCGTAGGGGAGTATGCAGAGGAAAATAAAAGGATTCTACTCGAGCGGGTCTGCACCCATTTCCCCTGACGGTCCTTCATTGATAGCGCCCACGAAGAAGTCTTCATACCAATCGCCGGTTTCGTCTCCCTGTGCTCGCAGCTTTGCGGACTTCAAATCATCCATGCCTTCCCACCCATCAGGAGCGATGTGGTGATGATGATCATAGAAACTTTGGGGGACTGAATAGTTGACATAGTAGTCAAATTTACCACTTGGTTGGCCCAGAGTGTCCATGATCACCTCTCCTCTACGTGCTTCCTTAACATGCTCAGGGAACATGATACGGGTGCTGGGTACTACGAGGAGGCGATCTTCGCCAAAACACAGCCATGGGGAGCGAAACATAAATACCCCAGCGTCCAAAAGATCCTGAACCTTGTCTCTCAGGATGGTGCAGTCATCTAGCGAGTGTCCTAATTCCCCCGAATGATAATCACATTGCTTGGACGGATCATAACCAAGGAAGTACTCGGGAGTAGGACGACTCAATTCCCTAGTGATCATCTCTTGCTCTAGGAGAATGGGAAAGATAATGGCCATCGATTTAGGAAGAGGCGAATATGGCCGCGTGCTTCTTGAGGACTGAGGTAGCCGAGTCCCTTGCCAGCTCGTGTCAATAAGGTCTTCTTCATTTACCTTGGCTGCCAACTCCTCGTTGTGGCGAGAGAGGAATGTACGGGCAATTTGGGCGAAACTCTCTGTCAAGTGGTGTACCGTCTCGTGTAGCTCATCGACTTGACGTTGAAGTTGGGTGAACGAGAAGTTATCACATGTTTCTTCTAATTGTTCCTCATCAATGGCACATATGAAAAGGTCTCCAAACATGGTGGTCACGCCGTCTGGTCCTTCTTCCTTTGTAAGTATGGGCTGAACTGTGCCCTCCTGGATTATGGGCAATTTTGCGCTTCCAGAGTTGAACCACTTCGAAGTATTCACTTCTTCTTCCTCATGCATCATCCTGGCTGGGCCTGGGAAAGTTTCCTCGAGACGGGGATATACAAGGCCGACTTTTTTCTTTGCTTTTCTATCCGGAGAAAATCCTAAACCGATAGTATATGGTCTCCTCAGGGTTTTAATAGGCTGACGGATGCCCTGGCCTCTCCTACCAAGCCCTTGTCCTGAATGAAACCATGTCCAACCATGATTTTTCCTACCATGATTGCAGCACTTGATACCTCGGGGATGAGGGGCAAAGTCCCTCGAGTTTCGTGTATAGTAGACACGAGCTCGAACGATTGATAGCTGGCTTCGCTTTTCTCACTAGGTTCAACATAAGGGATGGCCGTCTCGTGGTAGATGCGGTGATCCTCTTCTCCTCGGACCGTGATCAGTTTTCCTCCGACCACGAACTTCACACTTTGGTGGAGGCTTGACGGTACTGCTCCTGCAATGTGGATCCATGGGCGTCCTAAGAGGAAATTGAACGCAGTGGGGATATCCATCACCTGGAACAGAATTTTGAATATAGTTGGGCCTATTTGAACGTCGAGTTCAATCTCTCCCACTGTTTCCTTCTTCGTTCCATCGAATGCTCGAACGGAAGTCCTAGGTACCTGGATCCATGATCTCTCTATTTTAAGGCGACAGAGTGTCGCTAGTGGACATATGTTAAGAGCAGATCCATTGTCAATCAGCACTCGAGCGACGTGAGATGCGTTACACTTGACTGATATGTAGAGGCCCTTGGTGTGTCCTCTACCCTCTTCAGGAATTTCTTCATCAGAGAATGCCATTTGATCTTTTAGGAGGATAGTACTGACAAATTCCTCGAGTTTGTCATGCTCAATTGTTTCAGGGACATGTACCTCACTTAGGACTTTCATGAGGGATTTCTGGTGCTTGACAGATGTCTGAAGCAATTCTAGCAGAGAGATTTGTGCTGGTGATTTTCGTAATTGTTCCACCACATTATATTCACTGGCCTTAACCACGGCCAAAAACTCCTTGGCTTCTTCGTCAGTGACGGGCTTGGCAGACTGAGTGTTTGCTTGTGCATAGGTTCGCCCAGATCTTGTGACCAAACCAACCTCAAGGTCATAAGACCACGGTACGGCATTGTTGTATTCGTATTTGCAAGGTTGGGGAATCTCGATGACTATAGCTGTTTCTGCTGCTGATGCTTGAACAATAGCTTCATTCCTCTCAAAGACGTTTTCAGGTGAGGTGGGCTCCTTCTTCTCCTTTTCGTATTTAGCGCGGCAAATTCTTCCTCCCGGTTGATGAGGACTTGTGATATGGTAGAAACTATACCGGTGTGGTGGCGTATATGACTACTCCGGCCTCTATCATTCTTAATACCCTTTTCTCCATTACGCAAGGGGTGGTATCTCATTGCTTGAATAATACCCAGCTTCTATCAGCCCTCGATAGATGTCAACGGTAGGTACTTTGGCATTTCGATTTGACCGTCCTCCGAACTGAATATTGCATTTACCTTGCTTTGGCGTGATCGGGAGCGGATTGCTTTGGACATTCGGTTTTGTAGTTTGGAACGAGAATGCCTTAGTGTCCAGCAAGTTCGGATCCGATGCTTAAGGGTGAAACATTCGTCGCCTTGAGTGGCCTATTTCTCCCATGTGATAATCGCATTTTTTGACGGGTCATAGCTGGAGAAGCTTTCAGCATTGGGTCGCTTCGGCTCGGTTGAGAGGAGGTTCTTGTTTCGGAGGATCGCGAGAACTTGTGATGGAGATCCGGGAAGCGGAGTGAACTGCCTCCTATTGTTGTAGCGTTGAGGAGGTTGACGATTGGCGGTCTGTCGTTGTCCTGTGTTTGTCTGAACAGTCGGGAGGTGACTGGTGTTTACAGTGTAGGTTGCATTAACATCAACCAGGGGCTCTTTGTCTTTTTTCACGTTGAGTCTTCTGCCGATGGGTGCGGGCTCAATGAACCAGCCATCCCTTAACCCTATCTCAATTTGTTCTCCCACTTTGGGATGAGTTGATTGAATGATTCGGCGATCGTAGTTACCATTCGATTGCGGTATTCATAGGGGAGGGTTTTGATGAACATTTTCTTAGTTCGAAATCGGTTGGTTCGGGGCTGATTTGGGCGGCCAGATTCCTCCATCTAATGGCATACTCCTTGAAAGATTCATGCTTTTTCTTTTCCGTGCGCTCTAGATCCTCACGAGAAGGGGTAATGTCCATTATAAACTTGTATTGCTTGAGAAATGCCTCACTTACTTCACTCCATGCTTCGAGAAGGTTTATATTTTTCGTGATATACCATCTCGGGGGCGGGGCCTATTAGACTTGACTGAACAACCGCATCATCAATGGCGCATTATTAACGTACTTTGGGTCATTCGAACCAAGTACATTTGCAAATGAGCTCTTGGACAAGTCGTGCCATCGTACTTTTCAAACTCGGGTATTTTGAACTTTCCTGGCATTTTGACTTTGGAGTAAATGGAGAGATCTGTCAAAGTAGGATCCTGGAGGCCTTGCAATTGCTTCAGTCTTTCCTCAAGCTTTTCGAGGCGTTTGTCATGCTCGATTTTAGACAAGCCGCCTGACTTAGCTTTCTCAATCACGGTTTGGTGCGGATCATCCTCTAGTTCAGGCATGTTATCGTCGGTATCTCTTCCTTGATCACCTCGAATGGATGATTGCGGCAACAGTACTTCGATTGAGGCTGGGGCAGGAGCTAGTCTGCCCTGAATGGAATCTATCTGTTTTGAGAGTTGCTGGAGCACATTGAAAACCTGCTTCATTTCACTTTCCATGATCTCGATACGGCTTGGTACGTTTTCTTCAGCCATTCTAGCTTTTGAATGCGGTTACGTCGTAATTACCTGTGTTTGCGCAAGATAGAAAGAACATAAGTGAAGGAAACAAACGGAACATTGGCCCATGGCGAGGGTCGAGTCATTTTTATTTATTAACAAGGGAATATATACAATGCCGAAAGGGCTTTTAAACAAGGCATAAAAGATAGAATGACCCTAACTATTCACATTTAGACATATTCATATCAAAAAACTGAACTGCCAATTTTCATATGTGATGGGAAGCTCCGCCTTGTGAATCCGCTTGCTCTTTCGTGCTGGCTTTGATATGTGTTTCCTGCTTGTCTTCAAACTTCTTTCAAGCGATTCAATTCGTCTTCGGAGAGTAAGTTTATTAGCTACATCGGGGATTACAGGTTGCAATTCTTCGGGAATTATGTGGTTGATGATGTAGAACGTGGATGCGTGATGAGCTTTTTCTTGCCCTTTCAGTCTTCTAGGTACAACGATCTTTTCTGTGTGGCATCTACTCCATGCATCCTGGATTATACGGATCTCCTCTGAGTAGTTATAACTGGTGTGGGTGAAAAGGATTCGGAACAATCCCGGCTTGAGTGGCGGCGGAATTTCCCGGAGGACCCCGTCGACGAGCCACCCTATGTGGATAATATGAGGTAGCCCCGGAGAGGCCTAGCAAAGGGGATGGGGTCGTAATAATCAAGCGCAAAACGTGCCTCTCCCGTAATGAACCATTTAGCTCGCCATAGGAATGTCTCGGGGACAGGGTTTTTAATAGATCAATCCATCGAGAATATTCCTCGCTGGGAGAGTATTTTTCCAAGCTTTGAAATTTTTGAAGTGGATGCTTGAATTTGTTGATTTCAAATATTTGCATGAGGTGCCCAAATCCTTTGACATGAGAAAAGAACCACATTTGTAAAATTTCCGGGGCGGCCCTCATGATTTTTTCTTTGTTTTCCTTAAAACGATTAAGGGATAAAAATGTTTCAGCTAAAACCATGTTCACATATCCTGCTCCAAAAGCGACTTGACTTATCACCCCCGCCATTAAAGGGTTTATGGCATTTTTCCTATAGGGGAAGATAATAAATCCAAAGAACGCTAAGAGGAAGATCTTGCTTTTTTGGTTCATTGATTGTTTTTCAAAACATTCAGTTAAAGATGATAGCGGAAATGCATTGTTGTTGGCTTTAACTATTTCTTTTACCGAATTTTTTTTAAAAACCGTGATAAACTAATCACTGGGTCAATGCGGATCAGTGGCTTGGCGAGCTCCTTTTCCAAGGGCATTCCTATGGCGAGACTGTATTCCTCTAACGTCGGAGTCAGTTCAAATTTGCCAAACATGAAGGTGGATGCTTCAGGGCACCAGAAATGTGGTAGTGCTTGCATGACTCCGGAGTGGATATTGATCTGGAGCAACGGAAGGAGATGACCGATGATTGATTTGACATACTCCTGGCCGAGCTGATCTAACTGATTCCACCATCTGAGGAGCTCTTTCTTGGGAGCTGGAATGAACTGGATATCGACTCTTCCCATCACATATGAGAAATGGAGTTACAAGACCTGACCCTATGCCATGAGCCAATGAAAAGACTAAGTAAAAGAAAATAAATTACTTTGCTTTTAAAGAAAATGGCAAGCACGAAGACATGCACATGAGATGTGCGGCTCGATTTCTAACTGAGAAGGTTTGTTGAAATTAAAAGGATATCCGCCCATCGCAGTCTCGCGTTAGCAGCATACCCTCCTAATCTCGGCTAGAGAAATTCGGGGAAAAGAAAGGCAACCTCTACATCGCAGTCTCGCGTTCGAGGTCGTATCTTTCTTGACACCATCCTAAATATCCTATGGCGGCCCAGGTCCGGCGGCCGGGTTGTGTGTGCCATGTGTAGTGCTGAAACAAGTAAAGCATGCACCACAATTCATAATCACAAGACAATCTACTTTAAGCAAAGTTAAAATAAATTTCTAAGCTATTGACCTGCATAAAGAAAAACCTAAGTCAGTAAAGGAATTTAACAAGATAAAAAAGGCCTAAGTCCTCAGAATCCCCAGTGGAGTCGCCAAGCTGTCGCGACCTCTTTTTTTCGGGCGCCCACCATGGGGCGGGCGCCTAAGGAGGCTAATGGCTCGGCTGGATTAATTAAGCCCGGACTCTCCCAAGTCCGCCAATTCACGACTTTAATGGTCGAAGTTTTTTTAACCCGTAAGTTAATTTTTAAAACGGAGTCGCCACTAATCAATTTGGGGTGGGTTGATTAGAAACCCATGCGAAATATTGGGAGAAATACTCGCCCCGCAACCAGAGAAATTAGGATCGGGGACTTGATTACACTAGTTAATCACTAATGCCCTTTCGGTACCTAACCTTGTTTAAACCCTGAGGTTTTTTGGATGTTTTAGGGATTTTCCACGCATTTTTGGGAAAAACATATTTTTTGGGGTCATTTTCTATTTTTTGGACATAAAAGGGATTTTTTTATTTTTTTGGTATTTTTTGGAAAAATACAAGTTTTTTGCTTTTTTGGAAAATATGGAATTTTTTTGATTTTTTTTTGATTTTTTTGGAAAATAAAAATATTTTCTGTTTTTTTTTTTTGGAAATTAAAAATATATTTTTAATATTTTTCGAAAATAAAATATTTTTTTGGATTTTGATTGTTTCGGAAAATAAATAAATTATTTAATATTTATTTATTAAAAAATAAAAAAGGCCGAACGCATTCGGGCCCGCAACGCGGGCCCGGCTCGGATTTTTCACTCTTTTCTTTTCTTTCTCTTTTTTTTGTTTTAAAAACGGCGCCGTTTTGGGGGAAACGGCGAAACCCTAGAGGAACCGGGTCATACGCCCGACCCGGCCCCGACCCGATGACCCACTCTCCTCGGCGAAACCCTACCCGACCCGGCTCCCTCGGAACCCTACCCGACCCGGCTCCGACTCGCGACCCGGCTCCGTCCGCCGCCCCCAAATCGCGAACCCTACCCGAGCCTTGGGACCGGATCCGCCTCGCGACCCGGAAAATCGCAAACCCTAGGGTTTGCGAATTTGCGGCGCGGAGGGCGGGATCCGAGGCGTTGCGACGACGACGGCGACTATGACGGCGATGGCGACGATGAAGGTAACGGCGGAGGACGGAACCAGCCCGGCCATTACCTGTTCGCGGTGTCGGCACGGCGGCCGCGGTCGCGGCAAGTAGCAGCGACGAGGCTCTCCTCACGGATCTTGAGACCCCTCCTCCCTCTCGACCTCGGCTACTCGCGGATCCAAGCTTTGCTCGTCTTCGGCCCCCGTTCCGAAGTCTCTCGAGGAGGGGGAACCCGAAGATCTGCAGCCCAAGATCGCTCGCCGCCTCTCTCTCTCTCTCTCTCTGGTCCGTTTCTCGTGGTCCGCCTCCACCTTTCGTCGACGGTGGCCCCCCTCTATTTATAGGAGAGGGGGGGGCCGGTCGGCGAAGGTCGACCCGCCGGTTAGACCGCCGTCCCATCCGCCCTCTGCGCCTCCTCCGGTCACGTCCCGTCGCCACCTGCTCCTCCCTGCTCCACGTGCGTCTCTGCTGCTCGCCTGCTCTCTTGGAGGTGCGCCCTTCGCGCGTGCGCTGCAGGCGATTGGAGGAAGAAGACGACCCGAAGTGGGCCGGGCCGGAGGAAGATGGGCCGCGGGGCCCATGCGGAGAGGGGGGCTGCTGCTCTCTTTTTGCTTTCTTTTTCTTTTGTTTTTTTTTGTTTTTTTTTTTTTTTTTATATTTATTTATCCGAATAAAATAGACTAAAAAATAAAAATAAAAAAACCTAATTAATTTAGGCGTCAACACATTTCACCCCACAGAATCAGCCACTCCATATAGCACTAGCCGCCGTCGTCCATCCACCCACCCACCCACTTGCAATCGCAAATGCCTACACTAGCACCGACACCGCCACCCTTATGCAGCCTCTCTCTCTCTCTCTCTCTCTCAGAGAAAAACACATATAGTGTCACAAAAACACGAAACCATCAAGTTAACCTCATGCCAACATCCACTTCATTGGGTCATTGTCCATCTTGAACTACTATTCAGATGCGCTACCAACTGCTAGATCTCAATACATGGATGACCTTGGGGAGCTCGACTTTAGATCAAGGTTGCCACGATGTTAATGACCTTGATCTCAGGTCCTCACGGTTGATGGTGCCACAACAACCTCTATTTAGAGTGAGAGAGAGAGAGTAGGCTAATATCATGTTTCGTCAAATGAAGTAAGCATTACCTCTAACTCAATAGATAACAATACTTGGTGGAAAATGTGATTTGAAGTGTAACATTAAAAGTTTGAAAACAAAAATAGTTGGTTTCAAAAATTGATGATGCAAATTGAAATTATAGTGAAAGTTGAGAATCAATTTCGTAATGCAACAAAGTTATTATGAGCAATGTTGAAATAATGTACCCCTTAGCAATTTACTTGATGGGTTCACTAGTCAATTAATTCTACACATCTTTAGACTTATCCTTTTTAGCATACATGTTGGGTAAACAAGGTGTCATCGTAGTTTTACTAATGTCATAGATGCTTGGAAGTCTCTTCACATGATATAGTAAAAGTTGTAAGCATAAGTTGACTAGAGGCTCATCTAAAATCGTGACTCCAGATTTGCAAGCAAGTTCTGGTTAGTCTTTCGGGATCATGGGGTTTGAACTATGCATGTCTTCGAACCTTCATCCCAAACAAATAGTCAGACCGAATGATTTAACGGGCTGTCGGAATGAGCACTTGAAGTATTACATGGACACTACCCAGAAGAATTGGGTGAACCTAATCGACTCCGCCGTAATTCTACTTCAACATTTAACGAAACTCTTCCTCTAACAAGAGCCCGTTTAAAGTGGTGACAGGCCAGCAGCCACTGCTTCCTTATACAGTGGCGGTACCAGATGCGGTGCTCGTAAGCTTGCAACATCACCAAAGATTGGAGACAAAAGCATTGACTTTGCCCAAGCTGATCTTGAAAAGGCTTCCAAGTGGATGCAGAAGTGGGCTGATCAAAAGGAATGGCCTGTCAGGTACCGGGCAGGTAATCCGATCATTCTGAGGATCAGAATAGTTATCGTGCCTTAAGAAGAATGATCTACGACTCATCAGAAATTCTGAAGGGCCAATAATAGTGCTGGCTAAAGTGGGCAAAGTTGCTTACCCGCTTCAGGTGCCCACTTGGTTGAAGATCCATGTGGTATTCCATATGAGTTGCCTTGCCCAAGAATTGGAGGACAAATGAAGAATGTTGTTGGCACCTAATTTTTTTTTTCAATAATTATTTTCACATATTTTCAATAATTTGGAATTTTCCTACCAATTTTTTTTTATTTATATAAGGTCACATCCTTGCATTTTAGATTACTTAAGCATCTATTAGAGTTTCTAAAGTAGGATTAGATTCCCTGAAATTTATTTTCCAGCAAAAAAAGAGTCATTGCATTTAAATCAGCATCTTGGTCCCAAGCATGACCTTAAAAGGCTTCGTGGATATTGGGTTCCCAACCACGTAAAATCCATGGAAAACCCACCATGGGCGGGCCGCCACCCGCCTGACTTCTGTCAGGACAGGAACCCCCCGGCCGGAAGAGTAACCACCTCGCCCCTGAAATGATGGGGCTGGTGTAAGTGCTCTGATGAAGGTTTCGGGTTCTCCCCCCAAGGGCAACCCGGATGATTACATAGTCTACTAGACTTGACAATCAATTATCATCGGTTGTCGTACGTGGTACACTAACGTAGACAACTTATGAATTGCAACATCAGTTATTTCCGGTAGCAATTCGTCCAAAATATTATATTGGAATTTCACGCAAAAGTTTAGGATTATATCGGCAATATTAAAAAGTTTATGATTGAATCGGTATCCATATAATAGATTTATGATTGATTTGATAATTATCCCACTCATATTTCGCACATTGTATTTGATTTTGCTCTATTACTGCTTTATTTATTTATTTATTTATTTATTGTTTTGATTATTGGTTGTTTAGCTTTATTGCGTGAGAATCCATGCATGATCACCTTCACATTTAGTGGGTTTAGAAAATAAAGTTGAAGAACAGTGCATGCAAATGTTTTCATGAAGAAAAATTTAATGGAGGAAAGGATCACTAGTCCTTTGTAGTTATTTGATCTTGACTTGTCTGTGGTGCATTGTCCTGTGCTACTTGGGTCAAGCACACGTCAACATAGGATAGAAATACCTTGGAATTCTCCTATTTTTGTCTTTTTTTTTCACGATTTCTTAATGGTGTCATCTCAGATCTCAACATTTCTCATAGCTGAACAGGTTGTTGTGTCATTGCAACTTCTTGTGCTGATCTCGGTAAATTTATTACATGAGCCAGTGGAGTTGTCTTTCCACTGAGAAAAAGAAATCATAGTTTCCGTAGGAAGGGAACTAATTGAAGAGGCATGCAGCTCATGATTCCGATGTGCCAATAGCACAGATATCAATCCACTTAAATCCTCCGATGCGGCTATCGGAAGCAATTCAAGGGCAACTTCACCTCAGGATGCATCCGACGATGCGGTAAAATAAAAGTGAGAAATGCTAGTGAAGTGAAGGGCTCAGGGGCCTCGAAAGGAAAATCAAAATGTGAAAAAGCAGAACCAGAACCAGAAGCGCTTTTTTCAATTTAAAAGGGCCCACTAGCATCCACCATGAAAAGATTACCATGCACTTATTAATCATCATGAGTAAATCATAAATTCAGTAATAAACAAAACAGAAATATACCCAATGGTTCCACACTGTTGTACATAAATTCGTTGGCTTTGCCATTTATACATGCTCAATTTATGATCGAGCTTTGGACAGTCATGTGAAATACAGAAGAAAAACTGAAGTCCCCTGATATGAGAAAGAAAAATCAAGATTCGACACATTTCAGAGCGGATAGTATTAACAAACCAAAGCCCAACATTAAAAAGAAGATAGGTCTTATTTACTTCCTTTTGATATCCTAAGTGGGGTACCATGAAAATGATTGCAAATCTGATGGATGATTTGTGAGCCTGATCGACACAACCCATGAAATTTCAGCAGGATTTGGAACTTGAGCTCGACCCATTAGTAAATAATTTGCTTCCGCAGTTGGTCATAAAACCTGCTGATGAATTCGTCGGCCTTGTGGTCCACTTGCCCATATTTTCCATCACCCTCGTCATCTGATGCGTAATTAGAGTAATTAGAGACCCTCACTGAGTAGGGGGACTTGAGCGGGCTGCTTCGCTGGATCTGGATGTTGAACGTGTACTCAGGAGTCTTCGCCACGAAAACGAGCGTCTCAGGGCACACAGGCTCGTCCTCCACAAAGTCTTCAATAACTTTAGGGAGCCTCATGCAGGGAAAGCGTTGGCTCTTGTTCTTTGCCGAGTGGATGATGACCGGGTTTGGGCTGTTGCTGCAGGAGAACTCGTACTCGTACCCGTTGAGCCCGATCCGGCGCATTTTCTTTGAGGGATTATAGTGATTGAAGCTGAGACTCCTCCGTGAGTCTCTAACGAGCTTCCTGTCCCTCGCCCCGTCGGTCATGTCACTGATAAAATTTCTCTTGGACATCAATCCTTTCCTGATCATTACAAAAGCGATTTTCACAATCTTCCACAGCCTTGTGGCAACATTTGAGCTCACTCTCGGTTGCAACTCCATCACCAAAATTCGGACCCAAAAGCTCTCTTTTTTCACCACAAGAAGACCAAATACTACGCCCCCTTCTATGAATCGGAAATTAGAAGGAGGATTCAAAATAAGCCACAGAGATTTTTATGCGTGTTTGAGGAGAAGTGTAAGTTCTGGGCTTACACTAGCCAGTGCGAAGTGCAAGCAAATTTATAGGGAGGGAAAATTGAGCGGCAAGCTCGGCAAGATCTTTATTATTTTATAAACTATTATTAACCATGGAGACACTGATGAAAATTAGCCCGTCATATTGAGTTACTGAAAAAGGCAAAGGAAGGTGCTGGTAAGGTCCTATGGAATGGACCTTTAGGATAAGTCTAATGGACTGAACAGCCGTCCACCCTTTTCCTAGAACTTCACAGAAGAGATAAAACAAAATAAAAAAAGAAAAATATTGTTATAAGGAGCTACTATATATGCTTGTGGGTCCAAAGGTGAAGTTTACAAGCTGAAATAGGGAATTGAAAAGTATACAGCTGAATTGATGGGATTTGAAATCATTGGTACGTGGTATCCGTGGTCAAAGGAACTGAAAATGATGTCGTCGGCTGCTCTTTTTGCCTTAAAATTAGTCCTTCCCAAGCAAATAACTTGAAGATCTTGCGCTTTGAACTTCTTGAAATTGTTTTTGAAAAAAGTCCAGGTTCTGTCCAACAAAATACCACGGAAAGTTGCGGCAAGACAGACAGTTGAGATTGAGAAGCATTAATTTTATGAGAAATTAATAAATGGATTATCAACTGCACTCGATGCAATCAGCTCAATTCAAGTGATACGTTTGATCTTGTGAGTCTCCAATGTATCACATGCATTGAATCTATTTATTTCGGATGCAGTTAACAATTTTCCAACTTTTATGGATCCATTTCATTTCTACTTTAAAACTTTAGAAATTAGCACAATTTTGAACTGAAATGGCCATTGTGCAGTCTACTGTGTATTCATCTCCAGTGATGATAATATGGAGCAAATTTATTGTCAGCTACTGCAGTTTCATCTAATGTTATCGCACCATGTGTCCATCAAACTCTTGTCCACACTGCATATAATTCAACTGAGTAACGATAGGTGGACTAAAAACGTAGACCGGAAATATAATGCCAATTGAGCTGGTTCAATATTTTAGGTCCGTTGGGCGAGGGGGGCCTCAACCCCGCTTAAGATCCGAATTTGAAAATAGCATTTTGGTCGGACGTCTTCATATCCTGACTTCAATTTCCAAGTAAATGCGTGAATCTCTTTGCTTGTCATCTTGAAGGAAGGAAATCATGAGCCTGCGAGGTTTGACCATTGAACCGCGTATCTCAGCCGCAATAATTGTCTCGTTCACTTTGCTCGTCTTTGATTTGATTTAGAGCATAAATTAAGCATCCGTTCTGTTTCCTGGAAGTTTCTTGTCAACTTTAGTATGGCTTTGTTATGTTATCCCACTATTACATATAAAATAATTCACATGACGAATCAACTTGGGACAAAAGTTCCACTCCCATATTAATTTACATCTTCAATGTTAAAACATATAATCACAATCTCACACCTAAATCCCCTAGGTAAAACGTAAAAAGACTACAGCACCCTTCTAAAAAAAGAGTCAGGAAAACCCTATTAGCTCCAATAGCATATCACCCCACAAAATCAACCACTTCACATGGCATCAGCCGCCATAGTGCCTCCACCCACCCACTTGCAACCGCAAATACCTGCACTCGAACCGGCATTGCCACCCTTATGCCACCTCTCTCTCTCTCTCTCTCTCTCTCTCTCTCTCTCAAAACCACATATAGTGTCACGAAAACACGAAACCATCGAGTCAACCTCATGTCACTGTTCCCCTTATTACCGTCCATTCATCTTAAACTGTTGTTCAAACGTACCACTGCAAGCCCACATTTGTGATATCTCAATGCTATTGACAACCTTGGGGAGCTCGACTATAGATCAAGTTTGCCAAGACATTGGCAATGGTTGATGGTGCCATAGTGATCTTGATTTAGAGTGAGAGAGAGCGGGCTAACATCATGTTTCGCCTAATGCAGTGAGCATTACTTATAACTAAATAGATAAGAGTAGCCGGTGGAAAATGTGATTTCAAGTGCAACATTAAAAGTATGAGGGCAAATTGTTGGTTTCAAAAACTGAAGAATTGGTGAACTTGTTCGACTCCGCCGTAATTCTACTTCAACATTTAAAGAAGCTCTTTCTCTAACAAAGGCCCATTTGAAGTAGTGACCGGCCAATAGCCACCGCTTCCTCACACAGTGGCGGTACAAAATGTGATGCTCGTGAGCTTACAACATCAACAAAGATCGGAGACAAAGCATTGACATTGCCCAAGCTTATCTTAAAAAGGCTTCCAAGTGGGTGCAGACGTGGGCTGATCAATAGAGAAGCCTATTAGGTACCAGGTTGGTAATCCGCTCATCCACAGGATCGAAATAGTTGCGGTACCTTAAGAACAATGATTCGCGACTCATCCGAAATTTTGACAAACCAATAACAGTGCTGGTTGAAGTGGGCAAAGTTGTTTAGGGCACGCATGATAACAATTATGTTTCTCTATTTTTTCTATTTTTCTACTCTTAGGAATATGTTAGGAACAAAAGTCCGTTTGGTAATACAATTTCATTTTTTTTACTTCTAGAACAAATTTTTACATAAATAGGTTATGAATAAAAATCAAATGTACAATGAGAAATAAAAACTTTTCTCATTGCTTGCCCTCACTACTAGCCGCCTCACCCACCTGATGCCTCAAATGTCCCCCCAAGGGCCATCTGCCTCCCACCATCGGTCGTTCAGGGTAGAAAAAGGTTATATTTGGGGAACATAAATTTTGTGTTGTTATTAAACACAATTTTTTGCTTAGAGACTCATCTATTGAATAGAAATAGAAAAATGAATTTCTAATCAGGAATAGAATGGTCATCGTTTATGCCTTTACCGACTTGAGTTTTTACTTGGTGTTGAGATTATTCAACATCGATTGTAAAATGGACATGTGGTCAATTTATAAGTGTGAGGGAAAGTGTCATCTTTTGAGCTAATTTTTGGATGAGAGAGACTCAAGATCACCCAACACTGGTATTAGAGCCCAGGTTATCAACAAATCTAGACCCAACAGTCACTTGGAAAGGATTGTTGATGTTGCGACCTAAGACTGATGTGTGATGAGGAGATTGTTAGGATTATTCAATATTGGTTGTGAAGGGGAGGGTGGTCATTTTATAAGCATGAGGGAAAGTCTCATCCTTTGAACTAAGTTTTGCAGCAAGAGAGGTCCAAGACGACCTAATACTTAGTTGAAAATCCATTGGTTGAAGATCCATGCGATGTTCCATATCAATGTTTAAAGCCTTGCCCGAGAATTGGAATGAATGATGATGTTGACACCTAAATTTTTTTCCCAAGGATCATTGTACATATATTCAAAAAATTGGAACTTTTTCCTACCAAAAATCTTTATTAAAGGCCAGATCCTTGCTTAGATTATTTAAGAATTTGGTAAAGTTTCTAAAATAAGGTTAGATTCCTTGGAATTTATTTTCCCGCAAAGAAAGAGTCACCGCATTTACATCGGCATGTGTTACATAGTCTATTGGATCTGACACCCAGTTAGCGTCAGCCATCCTATGTAGCACACTAATATGAACAACTTGTGAATTGCAACGTTAACTATTTTGAGTAGCAATTGATCAAAAATATTACATTGGAATTTCGTACAAAAGTTTAGGATTATTGACAATATCAAAAAGTTTAGAATTGAATTGGTATTCAAACAATTTAAGACTAATTTGATAATTATCACTCACGTACTTCACACACTTCACTTGGTTTTGCTTTACTACTAGTGATCAGCTTCACATGTTAGATGATTTAGAAAATAAAGTTGATAAAGAGTGCATGCAAATGTTTCCATGAAGAAAAAATTAAGCGGGGGTAAGTGTCCCAAGTCCTTTGTGAGTAATTTGATCTTGACTTGTCGCGCGGGGGGGCGGGGCGCTCACGTCGACATAGTACAGAAATACTTCAGACTTCTCCTATTTGTCTTATCTTTCACAATAACTAAATAGTGTTATCTCATATTTCAACATTTCTCATAGCTGAACAGGTTGTTGTATGATTGCAACTTCTTGTGCCGATCCCGGTAAATTTATTACATGAGCCAGTGCATTGCAAGAGTTGTCTTCTCATTGAGAAAAAGAAATCACAGTTTCCATAGAAGGGAACCAATCGAAGAGGCATGCAGCACATGCTTCCGATGTGCCAATAGCACGGATATCAATCCACTTACATCCTCCGATGCGGCTACAGAAAGCAATTCAGGGGCAACTTCACCTCAGGATACATCCAACGATGCGGTAAAATAAAAGTGAGGAATACAGGTGAAGGGCTCAGGGGCCTAAAAAGGAAAATCAAAATGTGCAAAAGCAGAACCAGAAGCAGAGGCATCTTTTTCAGTTGAAAAGGGCACACTAGCATCCACCATAAAAAAAGATTATCATGCACTCATTAATCATCATGAGTAAACTATGAATTCAGTGATAAACAAAACAGAAATATACCCAATAGTTTCACACTGTTGTACATAAATTTATTGGTTTTGCCATATATACATGCTCCATTTATAATTTAGGAGCTTTGGACAGACATATGAAATACAAAAGAAAGACCGAAGTCCCTGATGAGAAAAGAAAAAATCAAGAATTTACACATGTCAGAGCGGACAGTATCTACAGACTACACAACCACTCTTATAAGCCCAACGATTAAAAGAAGATGGGTCTTATTTTCTTTCTTTTGATATCCTAAGTGGGGAACCATCAAATTATTTACAAGTCTGATGGATGACTTGCGAGATTGATCCACAACCCCTGAAACTTAGAGCAGGATTTTGAACACGATTTGCTTGGACCATTAGTACACGATTTGCCTCTGCAGTTGGTCATAGAACCTACTGATGAATTCCTCAGCCTTGCGGTCCACTTGCCCAAATTTCCCATCACCCTCATCATCTGATGAGTAATTAGAGAAATTGGAGACCCTCACTGAGTAGGGCGATTTAAGTGGGCTGTGCCGCTCGATCTGGATGTTGAACGTGTACTCAGGAGTCTTCGCCATGAAAACGAACGTCTCAGGGTGCACGGGCTCGTCCTCAACAAAGTCTTCTATGACTTTAGGAAGCTTCATGCAGGGGAAGCGTTGGCTCTTGTTCTTGGCTGAGTGAACGATGACCGGGTTTGGGCTGTTGCCGCAGGAGAACTCGTACTCGTACCCGTTGAGCCCGACCCGGCGCATTTTCCTTGGGTGGTTGTAGTGATTGAAGCTGAGACTCCTCAGCGATCCTCTCGTGAGCTTCCTGTCCCTCGCCCCATCGAGCATGTCATTGATAATTTTTTTCTTGGACATCAACCCTTTCCTGATCATTACGAAAGCGATTTTCACAATCTTCCATAACCTGGTGGCAATGATTGAGCTCACTCTCGGTTGCAACTCCATGACCAGAATTCAGACCCGAAAGCTCTCTTTTCTGACAACAGGAAGACTGAATACTCTCAAATTTAGTCACTCTTTATGAGAATGATGCCATTGGAATTTGTAAGAGTTGAAAGAAACGGGAATCAAAATAAGCCAACAAAGAGATTTCTATGTGGGTTTGAGGAGAACTGTAAGTGCTGGGCTTACACTGGCCAGTGCAAAGTGCAAGCAAATTTATAGGGAGGGAAAATTGAGCGGCAAGCTTGGCTATATCTTTATTATTTTTATTGATTAATATAACTATAGAGACATGTCACATTGAATATTGAGAACGGCGAAGGAAGGTAGTAGCAAGTTCCTATGGAAAGCAGCACTAGGATTTTCTTATTGACTAGGCAATCCACACATTTTCCTAGAACTTCATGTACAATAAATAATAGAAGAGATAAAATAAAATATAAGAAAGATCTTATCTATAAGGAGCTATTACATGCTTGTGGGTCCAAAAGTGTTGTTTACAAACTGAAATAGTAAGTTGGATATTTTTTTCTTTTCTGGTCATTGAATTAGGGAGTTGAATATATACAACTAAATTAATGGGGATTTGAAACAATGGGTTGGTCGGAGGGATTGAAAGTGATGTCTTCAGCCACCCCACTTGCCTTGAATTAGTCATGTCCAGGCAAATGACACGAAGGTCTTGCATATGAAGTTCTTGACGTTAACTTGGAGAAAGTCCAGGTTCCATCCAAGAAAATACCATGAAAAATGAGAGCAAGATAGTCACATGAGATTGAGTAACATCAAAATTATTTTTATTTTTTTAGAAGTTATTGACTGGGTTATTGACGCACCCGTAATAATCGGCTCGGACCACATGACCCACTGAATCTCGTGAGTCTCCATCGTATCACATGCACTAGGCCATGCACTAGGCCCTATTTACTTCAGGTGCAGTGAATAATTCGTTCAATTTTACGGACTCAGCTCATTTCTTTATTCTTCCATCTGCTGAGTTATTTTCTTTAGTATATTTTCAGAAATTAACACACGGACGAATACAAAGATTTGAACCTAAATAGCCCTTGTGTAGCCTCTTGTGTATTAATCTCCGGTGATGATAATATGTAGCAAATTTATCACCCACTATTGTAGTTCCTTCTATTGTCACCACAACATGTGTCCGACGCTCATTCACACTAAGCTAGCTAAATCTTTTAGACCAAGCCTTGTCAAGTCACCTGGACCACATACTTACTAGAAGAGATTATGAAACATGCTCTATTACAAATTTTATTGTGTTATTTAATATTTACAAATAAGTTCAAATTTCTAATATTGTACCCAAAAAAAAAAAAAAAAAACACAAAGCCTTAAATTATTTTTCATTCGTTTTATATTTTTATTTATTTATTGGGATAATTGCTTTAAAATGCTTAAAACTTGTCACGAAAGTCAATCAAGTCTTAAAACTTATCAAGTTGGTATATTTGAGTTCTTTCATTAATTTCGTCCAATTAGATTAATGAAAAATGCCAACATTGCTTTTTTTTTAATATTTTCTTTATCCTATGATGATAACAGACATTGTTGCATTGAGGTATTTGACAGCATTATAGGTCTACGCAGGGAGTTTAGAGAGAGTGAGAGCGAGAGCGAGAGAGAGATTAGGGGTTTTGATCAGGCATATAGGCGAGCATAAGTTGATTATATTAGAAAAGAAAATAAATAAAAAATAAAATGAAAGATTCAATTTTTTTTAATTGCAAAAATCATCATTGTCAACATCAGCCGTGCCACGTAAAACGGCCAATGCGACTACAAGACAACCAGTACTAACTGACTCGCCTCATTAATGATTTCCAATCAAAAATAGCTAAAATGACTATATTTAAAAATCGTCAAAAGATTTATAATTGAATTGGTCATATTGAAAAATTGATTATTGAATTGGTCATTATACAATAAATTTACGACTTTTTCAACAATTTTCTCAAAAGAATTCTGACTGGTATAATTTTTCTTGTGCAAGAGAAAGTATGGAAAATGAAACTATTGCTCCAACTTTCAAAATGAATTTATCATTTGGAGAAATCATGAGAAAAAGGGGTTTGCTTATTTTATCCAATAAAAGAGGGGAATCCACATTTGCTCGAACGTTGGCAATTATCCTTTGGTCTGAGATCTTCATAACCTATCGTCAATTTCCAAGAAAATGCGCGCACCTCTTTCCTTTTCAACCGGTGATGGGATGCCTGGATTCAATGTCATTTGAAAATTATTTTTTGTCATCTTGAAGGATACCATGTGCGTCAGAGGTTTGAAAACTGGACCACGTCTCAATCGCAATGATTATCCTGTTCCCTTTGTTGTCTTTGATTTAAGTTCAGCATTGTTTCCTGGAAGCTTCTTGTCAACTCTAATCTGGCTTCCTTATGTTATGCCACTCTCATATGTGAAATAACCCCATCAGATAAATAGATTTGGGTTCCGTACGAAAACCATTTTCAAAATTCACTCATCTATTAATTTGGCTCATGAGTTTTAAAAATGTATAGTCACCATCTCATACCTAAAATCCTAGATAAAAGGACTAAAATACCCTCCTTAAAAAAAGTTGAGAAAACCCTCTTAGCTCAAACAATATATTAGGGGGGAGTATCGATCCAGGGTCAACCCTAGACCGACCCTAGACCAACCCAACCCTACCGATCCTGGTCCGGTTCCCAGGGAGATTGGGTCGGTTCTTGGTCCTAAAATTCTTAGACCAACATTGTACAGGTTGGTCCTCGGTCCTAAGAGTTCTAGGTCGGTCCAACCCGAACCAACCTTGACTATATCAAATATATTACTTACAATTTTTTTATATAGAGAAAACCTTAAAATAAACGGCGTCAATAATATTAAACAGCTCTTTAGTCAGAAGTTCAAGTAATTTTACATTATTCTTTAATAACTTAGATTTTTAATGTCTTTTACGATGTCAATAGTCATAATTTATGAAGGAGGAAAATGTTTTTGTGAGGAGTTCTCATGGCGTCCAAAAAGGTATAAACAGCTCATTATGGCATTATCCTCTAGTATTCGTTCTCTTCTGTCTTATTTGTCCTCTTTGTCTCAATTTGCCAAAATTGAAAAAAACAACTTCTCCGCTCACCACTTGACACTTGCCTTGCTCGCTTTGGGTCACTCATGCCGCTCACAGCTCGATGTTCGCTTAGCTTGTTGCTTCCCGCTCAACATTTGATGCTCATTCTGTTCGATGCTCACCTCACTTGACCCTCACCGCTTGCCTTTTTTAGCTGACCTCACTCATCATCGAACTCATTAGGTTGGTATAGTCCTCAATTGCTCTTTTAAGGAGTATAAAAAATGAAATAAAAAATTATTGGTTGGTCCTGGGTTGATTCTGAAATTGGACCGAACCCATTAGGTTAGTTCGGTTCTCAATCGCTTTTTTAAGGAGTACAAAAAATGAAATAAAAAATGATTGGTTAGTCCTTGGTGGACCTTGAAACCAGACCGAACCTATTAGGTCAGTTCGATCCTCAATCGTTTTTTTAAGGAGTACAAAAAATGAAATAAAAAATTACTGATTGGTCTCGGGTTGACCTTGGAACTTAACCGAACCTATTGGGTTGGTCCGGTCCTCAATTCCAAGCTCAATAGGGTCGATCATCGATCCCAAAAATTGAGGACCAGCACTGTGCAAGTTGGTCCTAAGGTTAGGAGGTGGAATGGCCCAACCCGGACCATGCTCACCCCTACAATATATCAACCCACAAAATCAACCACTTCACCTAGCATTGGTTGCCGCCACCCATCCACCCAACTCTTGCAACCATAGCCACTCACACTACCACCGGCACAACCACCATTATGCTCCCTCTCTCTAGCTCACTAGCACACACGTGCATAGAGGTAAGTGTTGGGGCTAACAATATAACCTAGAGGGGGTGAATACGTTGAAAGAGAACTATGAAAAACATTTGCAGAGTACAATATGTTCAACTTCCAACGTCAATGGAAACATATTATAGAAATTAGGTACACCTACTGTTGTTTAACAAAACGCGATAATAAAGATCATGTAATGCAAATAGTAAAGAGATAGAAGATTTGCAAGCGGATATATTGTGGTTTGGATTTAACCCCGAGCCTACGCCCACTCCCACTACTAATAGTCACAACAAAGCTAGTGGAATCCACTAGTAATCTTCAAAATAAGTTACAATCAACAAGTATTGCCTTTTTAGTAGATCATACTACTAGGACTCATATACTACTATCACTCTTGTATACTTGCTCTTATCAATGATTATACACATCACCACCATATAGACATTGACATTAGGAATACACAGCAACCAACAACAAAATAAGAGCAAAGAAGAAGACTCAAAGCACATGACCCTCTCTCAACCCAACTATTTCTTGTGGACTCAATATATAGCCATCTATCCTCAAATAACCGTTGCCCATCGAAATCCTACAATAGCCATTCGTACTAGCCATTGCCAATAGTAAACCATTGTTGAAGATCATCGAAACGACTCTCTAACAGTGACCGATTCCATAACAGTATTAGTATACTTTTGTTAGACTTACTCATTAATGCCAAAAATGCTCATAATCAACTCTGGTGATCTTTTTGTGAATTCCAAGCCTTTGTAATTGCTTTTTCTTTTCAATGTTCTCTAACAACTATCTAACGGTGACTGATTCCATAACAGTATCAGTATACTTTTGTTAGACTTACTCATTAATGCCAAAAATGCTCCTAATCAACTCCGGTAATCTTTTTGTGAATTCCAAGCTTTTGTAACGGTTTCTCCTTTTCAATGTTCTAGGCAGGTGGTTAAGTGACCAACACCTTCTAGGACTATAAATCCTCACAATCCCTTACCCATAATCAGGACGTGTAAATCTTTACTAGCCTGTTGATGTTGTCCATTGACAAACCATGTAGGCAACTTGCAATCAATCATCCAATGATCCTCTTGGCTTTTTCAGCATACCAAGACTTCCAAGGACATCAACATCTCCGCCGATTCCTCATCTTCATTGATTTGACTAAGTTAACTTCTAAATATCTCCAAGAATATCACTGAACTCACAAGAATCATCGGTCTTGTTACAGTCTTCCACCCTATCTCTATAAGGCAGCTACTCTTTGCCAACAATTTGTTGCTCTAATAACAATCCACCGCACCCAATATCGATAATAATATTTCCAGTCCTTCCAAGAATGTTGGTAATTTTGACTCTACCAAGATGTTCATTTTCATAGTCCTTCCAAGCTTTATCAAACAACCCCATTATAGGCTTATTCACCTAACCAGGTCCATCCAATTATTCACCCGATCTTTGTACCTCCAAACCATTACGAACATCCCTGTTCTTCTTGGCTTGTTCATCCTCAATTAAGATCCTTCTAAATGTTCACCTTATCTAAAAATCCTTCCAGCTTATAGACATCTTCAATACCCACTACCTTATCACCTTAGACATTGGTAGAGCAATCTTGACAGTAGTGGAGCACTCATCATATCAATTCACCCGGTGCTATTTATGACAACATATGCATCTCGGCCTATGCATATATCACCGGTAGTACTCAACCAAGACACATATTTGTAGCCTTTGATTGTCTTGTCATCTTCCAAACAATATATGGATTTTCCCAACAATAAGAAAGCACACATAGAGACCATCAAGTCCACCTCACTAGGTCACTGTCCATTCAGAATTGCTATCAGTTCATGCTACCACAAGCCCACCACTGCCAAATCTTGACAGCATAAACAACCTCGAGCAGCTTGATTTCAAATCAAGGTTGCCTTGACATTGGAGATTTACTTGATGGGTCCATTAGGTGACTATTCCACACTTGTTTAGACTTATCTTTTTTGTGGATAAAGGGTAGAAAACATCAACCAGTGTGAATATATCATAAGAGCTCCACTTGTTGTATACTTGTTGGTGTACGAGCCCATCATTGCAACCTTACTAACATGCTAGAGGGCAGGAAGACTCAAACATGTGACCTCATAATAGACAATATGATCCTTTACCATTGGGCTACTATGAAGTTGAGCATGGCAGACAACATTGTCTATATTTACACATACAGCCCGTTTGATTGCATTCTTTGAATAACATTGTAGCATAATAGCTATGAAGTTGTAATTTAACTTATAGAGCTATAATAACTATTAAAATGTTTGGTTTAAGTAATGTAACACCTATTAAACAACTTGGTTTAATGAATAAAATATATCTAAAATCAGAATTAGAGGGGATAGAATGATTATTACTTTAATAGTTCATCACGATTCATTAGTCTGATACAAAATATATATATTATCATATATCATAATTCATTATATCAATTTCAATAAATTATTCAAAGTTAAGCATATAACATGAGGTTATAAATATATTACATTATAGTAATTTCCACTTTTATACCCAATCATGAGTGTAATTCCCCATAAATATCAGGATTTTAGTTATTACAATTTAATTAATGAATTTGCATGTATTATTTAAAAATTAATTTGTGGTTATGATTCAAAATGATTTTATCATGTAAAATGAACATTATGGCATTGCACATTGAGCAGTAGAAATAATGATGATATAAAAATTTGAGAATTAATTAAAATATTTAGCGACTAAGATAATCATTACTTTACAAATATTATAATATATTATAAAAATGTAGATAATTATACCTAATTCTAAGAACTTAATATTATGCCAATAACAACAACAACATTAACAACAGCCATAACAATGTACCTAAAGATAAACACATTATATACATCAATTATTTACTAGCTACTTTATATTTTACTTATTAATATGTGATTATGTAAAAAATATTAAATTTATATCATAGAAATGCTATACAAGTATTATAAATTTTTTAGGGAAACACACTGCAATAGCTAATACCGCGACATGTAATTGACTTTTAACAAACTTGTAATTTAATAGTCAATACCGCAACAAAACACGCGCTAATAGAAGGACCGCGTGATAATGTTAAACGTGAAACCTAGATAGACAACTCCGTGTAATGCATTGCGTTTAATATCAGACAAATTATTATAATTTTGGGATGAGTAAATTAAAGCTAAAGCCACAGTTAAATCTCTTACCATGTACAACCTAGCTTTAATTAAAATCATGACAAATTTTTCGTAAAAAGTAAATCTGCAATTATGATGCATTTTGCAAGTAATGAGTTTGTTATAGTTTAATTACCTTAGGATATCCTCTATTTATGAATTGTTTAGAGGAAATGGCAACATCACTGTGAAGTAGGGGAGACAGAGCAGTACAGGGTCATTGTCTTGATGGGGACTCCACAACTTGTAGGAGCAATAAAACGTGTCTCTTTAATCTAAGAAATATTGCCATTAGTCATTATCAAATTGATTTACGGGGAATCTTAATAGTCCTAAATCTTGACGATGAAGAAAGAATATTTAAATATCTCATATTGTTTATTTACATAATTTATGTACTTTATATATATATATATATATATATATATATATATATATATATATATATATATTGTCGAATTTGTATTTTTGTTAAATCATACCACATTTTGAGTTGAATTTTTTTACATGATATCAGAGTCATATTTTGCCACATCACATGTGAAACCTCCATTCATCAAATCCACATACCATTCTCAATTTAGCTCAAACTTGAGAGGGGATGTTTCACATCACTTATTTACGGGCGTTTACTTGCTACTTATATACATATTGTTTCACTACATTTACCAGTTGAAATTTTTTGAATTAGATTTGTTAATGGCACATACCTCATTTATGCCGTCTTGTGAAAACGAACCATAGCAGACATCACTTAATCTAATGTGACCCAATCACTTCTTTTCGACTAGCGCCAATATGAACAAAAAATAACCTGTATTTGATTTTCTGTTTCATGTTCATGGATCCAAAAAATAATGGAAGATTGCGAATCCAGTACAAACCCTAGAGCAAAAGTTGGACTTTGTCATGGACTCTGAGGTTTATTTTAATACGAGGGGCGGCAATCCAGATCTCCTAATCTAACTAGTAAGATATAAAAATATTCATTTGGATATTTTTTAATAAAATTATTGACTATAATGGACCTAAACATATTCTTAAAAGGGGTCGTTATAAACTTTTATGACGTTAAACACACCAATGGATATCCCCTCTCACCAGGGAAGAAAAGATATGGTGGGAATTAGGGGGCGTTGCGCACCTGAGTACCAATACGTTAAAAATAGAGCATGCATTCGTGTAGCCTGCGTCGCTAGAGGACAACTGCGGAGGTCCCAACAGATGCAAACACTCTGTTCTTGGTGAGGATCTCTTTTAGCCAACACTAAGGATCCAAAGATAGCCCAACAGAAAAATAACGCAAAAAAACAAAAATAAAAATAAAATAAAATAAAAATGGAAATGATTTTGAGAGAACGTATTGGAGGTGTCACTTTCTGTCACCTTTCACGTTGTTTAAATGACGAAACTAAGCTGACGCCCTAGTCAACTTTATTAATAGTTCATGCATGGGGTCTGGCTTCGAAGCACCATCTAGGAAGGAGGAATAATAATAACATGAACACAATGGAGTGCAAGTTTTAACTCATGCGAGAAGAATCTTCAAATCTGCACAAAAGTTATATTAGAAGAATCCCGCATCAGATGATTAATATGATATAGTGCGAAATACTTAATATATCTTAATTAATTCGTAATTTGTCTTCAATTTATATCGATTGACTTGGTATCGAGTTTACACTTCTTCAATTTATATCGATTGACTCGGTATCAAGTTTACTCTTATTTTATCCCTATTTTTAATCACATGAAGAATAAACCAACCAAGATTCGAGCTTATACTTAAGAAATTTCGCATGAATTTCTGGTATAAATTTCACTGAAAAAGACATAATTCAAAATTTTGCTTAATTATTCAACATGCGTAGTTGAAACTGGTCCATCAAATGAAATTTGGCTTGAGTGTCTATTTATCGTTGCCTTTCTCGGAGAAATTTCCCAGTTGAGTGTTAGTCAATGAATTGCACGGGTGTAACAGGTCATTTCACGTGCGCATATCGATCGATTAAAGGTATAGTACAGAGAGTTTGGCGTATCATCAATGGCTCCTAAAATAAAAGTGTGTGAACATACCGGCCATAGAAAAAAACCACCTTGGTCAGACCATATATATTTAAATAGAAAGGAAAGAGAAGACAAAAGGTGATATCTGCTCTCATGTACAACCCATCTCCAATCAATATAAATGCATCGTTAGGTAGATGTCCCATGTTCGGGTTGAGCCATACATGTAAGGTTGCCCTTGGACTGTAGAGCATCACTCTGAATCTCATCCCTTCCCTCCTGTCTTTCTCTAATCAGGTCTCCTGTGATCGTCGTAGTCCACCGCGACCATCGCGCCCAAGCTGAACATCACCGTCGACTTGCCTTAAGGCAAACGACACCTCCAAATCAGAAAAATGAGGGGAAACATGGAAAGCGTTGAGAAAGTATTCAATGCGTCCATCATTAGACATTATATTAATATGAATTCACAAGGTCAAAGCACATGACCCATTGATGTAAGCAACGTGACCTCTTAATTTCTTCAAGGTGATTTCAAACTCAATTTCGTATATTCCCTAAAAATTCCACCCCACAATATCCGCGAAACTCCGATTGACCAACCGCGAAGAACGAGTCAATCGAGGATTTCTCGTTACCCACCCAATCCGTTTATAACTTTTTGGGTCAATATGGCCCACCCAATTTCAAGAAGCTCATGTAATGCCCGAAAATGAAGCTTCAGACATTTAGAATTCTCCCCTCTTTTAGCCTTTTTTTCCGTTGCTAAGTTCGAAGTAAATCTAATTTGCGTTAAGGGCGGCATTCTCCTCTAAAACGAAGTTTTCTCCCACTCTACTTTTTGATCGGTAGATTCCAAGTTATGAAAGAACTTGGCTAAGACTAAATATAGGTGATGTCCACACTTGTGAACCACCAGTCAAAAACATAGTTGAAAGAAGTTTTCTCCAACCAGGGATAGAAGTAAACATGACCCTTTTGCTTCTAGTAAGACTCAAGACCAGAGTGAAAAATGAATAAGAGTAAAATACAATCATACAAATCACTTTTGCTAGTTTTCGGTACTCGAGACAAGACAAGTACATCTTAAACTCCTAAAAATTTAGATGTCGTCACTTTTGCGCATTATTCTAAGGTCTTAAATATTTATGCTTCCATTTTCTTATTCTTGTTTGAATATCGCAGTCAAAATCAAAGAAGGTAAGCGAATTGAATTAAATCGAGAGGGATTATATATGCTTATTTCTTCAATATAAACGTATTGAATTTCGATTAAATTGACATTACATACATATCAGTTTTAACATTTTCAAACCAAACTCTAGACCTAATTTAAGGCTCAACGAAAAGTGTTTTATGTGATTGGTATACCATATAACAATGACAACCCAATGTCGGCGATCAAACGTAATAATGTTCACTCTGTGAACCTCGTCCTTACTCAACATCACGTGTGTATGCATCTCAATTTTGATCAATTGCTTATAACACGTGTTAATGCCATACACGCGGTGTGTATCCATCAAAGTTAAGCCCGCCCGCAGAATTTCCCCCGAACCTCAAGCTCAGCCTGGCCCGACCTGTATATTAAATAAGTCCACGGGCCACTCAAAAGTGGCAAAGCAATGTAAGTAAAGGCACCTAGAGGCATCTATAGATATCTGTTTTTCATGCACATTGTCATTTTATGTCCATTCCTCACGTATAAAAAGCATGTAACTGCATGTGGATAACTGGTAATTAAGTAAGAATACTGTTATTCTTGGTTAGTGTTTGCATAGACAAAACTCTTTAAGTTTATCTCGAAGAGCCCGTCGAAGAGAGAAGATACTTGGTACCAAGGGTATGGACCCTCTTTTGAAAAAAAAAAAATAGTATTTTAAAAGTAGGCTTTCATTAAAAAAAAGAAGAAGTTGAATATGTAGACTAAGATATTGAATAAAAATTGCTCGAAATGGAGATGTGATAATATTTTAAGAGAACTAAGACGATACATTCTACAATTAAAATACAACGAACTAGTATACTGATAATAGCTAGAACTTGATATTCTATAACTACACTTCACCGATCTTTTATTCTTCCTTATTTTCTTTTCTTTTCAAACAAATATCTTTGTTCTTATCTAAAAAATTATGCAATTTTTATATCTTTTAAATATTTATTTTGTTTATACCTTTCAAAATTTGGTATTCCAGATCTGGAAAAAATGAATATACTTTTTTTTTGCTTTTCAAATAGATAGTAAATCTACCCTCTATGAAAGACAAATATATGTAGCTTAAGCCATTGCATTCCATGACTTAAGTGGGGGTCTTAAGAGTAGATTACAGAGTTAGCCCCTCGAGGTTTTACGTCTAAATAGTGGCTTGCAATGACGTCCGACGATGCAGTGATGTAACCCCAATTAGCGTAAGTGAAAGGGAGTCTCCAGCGGTTTCTCGATTACCAAAAAAAATATATATATATATGTAGCTCAAGCCATATCTCTACTGCATATGTTTTTTTCAATTGGCGATGGGACTACTCGATTTAATATCACAATGATGTTTATTTTTTGTCATCTTGAAAGAAACTCCATGCGTCAGAGGTTTGAAAACTGAACCACATGTCTCAGCCGCAATGATTGTCCTCTTCACTTTCCTGTCTTTCATTTAATTTGGAGTATAAATTAAGGTGAGTATCATTTCCTGGAAGTTTCTTGTCAGCTCTACTCTGGCTTCCTTATGTTATGTTAGCCACGTGAAAACGATCACATGAGAGAAATAAATTTGGGTCACTTGCAAAAGCCATCCTCAAGTTTCACTCTTATATTAATTTGCATTCTCTGTTTTTAAAATCTGAAAATCAGTATCATGCCCCTGAAAACCTAGATGAAAGGACTAAAATACCCTCCTTTTAAAAAGAGTAGAAAAAACCATGCTAGGTCTACCAGCATATTACCTCGGAATTGATCACTTTGACCTAAAACAAGCCGCCGCCGCCGCCACCCATTCGCTTGCCATTTGTGACTAGAGACACTTGCACTAGCACTGGCATCGCCGCCATCATTATGACATCTCTCTCTAACGCATATAAGGGTATATTAGATAACATTTCTATTTTCGAAGATAATTTCTTTTTTAGAAATACATTTTTTCTATTTCTATTCTCGAAAACAGTTTTTAAGTATTTTAAAGTATTTAGTAATTATATAAAATTTCTGTTCCCGGAACAAAAATACGTTTGGTATCGATTCCAAATATTTTTTGTGACTTAAAATTTCTTTTGATTTATTAATAATTTTATTGAATTTTTTTCTTTTCTTTTTTCTTTTTCTTCTTCTCCCTATTAGCCGGCCGCCAACCTTGGCCATGGTCAGCCGACAACCAGCTAGATGAGGGCTAGTGAGGCTTGGGGGCCCTCGCCTAGCCACAGTGAGGCTCCCCAAGCCTCGCCAATGGCCAGCGAGGTCGCCGAACCTCGTTTGGCCAGTCGCCGGCCAATGTTGAGGCCGGTGACTGGCTAGGGGAAGAAGAGAGGAAGAGAAAGAAAGAAAAAAACTTATTTCTTATTTCTTGAGTTATTCCCGGGAATAAAAAACAATTTCGTTTTTGTTTGTTATTTCTGTTCCAAATCTATTCCCCAGGATAATTTATTTTCGGGAACAAAATAAATTATCAAACACATTTTTGTTCTATTTCTGTTTCGAAGAACAAAAGAATAGAAATAAGTGTTTCCATGAGCGATACCAAATAGCACCATAGTGTCACAAAAGCACAAAACCATCAAGTCCATCTCAAGCTGCCGTCCACCTAACCAGATCGCCATCCATCTCGATGTGTTGTCCACTAGCACCACCACAAGCCCATTATGGCCAGATCTTGATGCCATGGATGACCTCGAGTAGCTCGACATCAAATCAAGGTCGTCAGGACGTCGGCAACCTTGATCTAAGGTCCTCGATGAGTTCAACAGTCATGGCAATGTCGCCACAGCATGGAGAGAGAAACAAGCAACCGAGAGGAGAGAGGACATTTCAATATACTCGTTGGTCTATAAGCATGTCATCACAGTCTTATTAGCTAGAGGCCACAAAGTTTCTCCACATGATGTACTAAATATTGTAAAAATAAGTTGGCTAGAAGATCATTCATGATATAATTTGAACTTATGACCTCATAATAGACACCATTAACTATTAGGTTACTACGAAGTTGAGCATGGAAGACTACATTGATTATATTTATATATACAGCCCATTTGGTTGCAGTTATTGAATAAGACTGTAGTGTAATAGCTATTACCTTGTAATAGCTACTGCATAGCTTGGTTTAAATAATGAAATACCTACTGCATAGCTTGATTTCATGAATGCACCTAGAAGACGAGGAAATACCATTTGAAAAAGCCTAAAATCATAATTAGAGGTGATATATATATATATATATATATATATATATATATATATATATATATATATAATGTATTACGTCAATAATTTGTTTTGTAGCCAATCATAAGTGTAATATCCCATAAATATCAAGATATTACCATTTAATATGTGAATGTTTATCTACTATTTAGGAATTAATTTGTGGGTATGATTAAAAGCTAATCATATAATATGTCATTATGTTATAGTAAACATTATATCATTACATAATCAGTAGCGTGATTGAAATAAAATTAATCTAACAATTCGATGATCAGTTAATGTAATTAGAAATTGAGATTGTCATCACATTACAAATAATACGATATTTAATTTCAAACAGTTATACTTAATAGTAAGTAACTATTATTATGTTAATCATTATATTAAGGATATTTTTATATAAGATAATTATGTATGTAAAAGATGGAATATTATTTAGATTAACTATTATTTTCTTTTTAACATTTTTTTATTTATTAATATGTGATTATGTAAATGTAAATAGAATTTATTTAATTATATTTAAAACAAATTTCAATTATAATCGATATAACCTAAATTGGTAGAATGAGTGGGATAAAAGAGATGAGTATTTTAGGAATGCCCACGTTGCAATAGGGATTACTAATGGGGGGAACATGATCAATTGGGGAAGAAAAATGGAATCGAACTTTGAGACGCGATAATACTCTCTTTAAGGAATTATTTGCCCACAATGTTGTTAATGGTTATTAGTAAAAATCCTTCAAAATACAACAAAATCTCAATGAGAATACCAGATAGTAATTTTGATATAGTATTTTGGGAATGACCATGCCATAATAGGGATTACTATCGGGGAAAATATGATCATTTTGAAAGAAAAATGGAATTAGACTTTATGGCGTGGTAATTTTCTTTCATGGACTATTTGCCCCATGACGTTACTAATAGTTACTAGCAAAAATCTTCTAGGATACAACAAAGTCTCAATGAAAATACCAAATAGCAATTATGATATTTCTTCACGACCTTTCAAAAGGAAACAATTGGAAACTATAAATATATATCATTAAAAAGAAAACGAAATTGGAAGTTGAAAATATTGAATAGAAATGTTGAATAAATATATTTGAACAGATATGACCTTTCATACATTAAAAAGTTATGTTTGAACTAACACAAACTTTCAAAGGTTAAGAAGTTATTTCAGAGTAGACACAATCTTCCAAAGGTTGTAAGAAAGCTTAATAACCGTTAAGCAAAAATAATAAATTCAAAATTAAATAATAAAAAATAATACTATTTCTGTTATGAAATACATGAATGAATATTCATTATATTCATCTTATCTAATGTACTTATTATGGTACATTTGTATCATACTTTCTAAGTACATCTCCCTATACAATGAACGTTCATCTCCTTATCCAGTACATGTATCATTCGATACATTGATATTAATGTTAAGTACATTCTTGTTCTCCTATAAATAGGAGTTTAGTTTTGATGTACAATCACAACTATCACAACATCCATCAGAATAAACAGTCACACCCTCTTCTCTTGCTTTCTCTACTATCTCTGGGGTCCCATTTTCTCTACTCAATCTCTCTATTCTTTCTATTAGTTATTCACCACGCAGTATTTTACAACACGTTATCAGCACGAGGATCTACCGACTGAGTAAGTATTTTTGCAAGCACGAGGATCTACCAACTGAGTAAGTAATTTCTGCAAGCATGAAAATCTACCGACGAGTAAGTATTTTTGCAAGCACGAAGATCTATCGTGAGTAAGTAATTTTTGCAAGGTGGGTATTCATTTTATTAATCATCCTATACTTCATCTTCTTCTATCAATTCTTCATCTTTATTTTTCTTGGCCCAAAGCCAAATTTCAAATCTAAAAATATCCTTTTGCTCCTGAAGTGGCGATGGATATTTAGAAATCCTTCTAATTAATTTAAGGATTTACTTTTGCAAGGATTATGACAAATATTGAAAAGCCCAAATTCCACATCCTGGAAGTGAGTGGAAAGAATTATTTATCTTGGTGCCTTGACATGGAAATGCACCTCCAAGGGCAAGGTCTCGCTAATGCAATTATAGAGGATAGAACCTCAAATGAAAAGGATAAAGCAAATGCGCTGATTTTTATTCACCGTCATTTGCATGAGAGCCTGTAGACTCAATATTTATCCGTTTGAGACCCTCAGATCCTGTGGAGGAGGTTGAAGGATAGGTATGATCATACCAAAATTGTTATCCTTCCTCAAGCACAATATGATTGGCAAAATCTCAGACTGCAATATTTAAATCAGTGTCTGACTATAATTCTGCTTTATTTCTCGGCTTGAGTAATGCGGTATCAAACTCGGCGATGCAGAATTATTAGAGAAAACTTTCTCCACCTTATATGCTTCGAATATTGTATTGCAATAGCAATATTGGCAACGTTAGTTTGCCACATATTATGAATTAATTTCTGTGCTTCTCACTGCTGAGCAAACTAATAAATTGCTGCTCAAAAATCATGATCTTAGACCTGCTGGCTCAAAAGCATTGCCTGAAGCACATGCTAACTTTGAGAAAAATACTGGCCATTTTAAGGGCTATAAGTGCAGGTAAGAACATAATCCTAGAAGGAATGGCAGGAAAATTAACTGCCCTATGAAATCAAACTTTGGCCTAAATCATGGCAAAGAAAAGAAGCCAAAGAAGGTGATTAATGAAAGTATTTGTCATCGTTGTGGCATGACTAGGCATTGGTCACGTACCTGTCGTACGCCAAGGCACTTTGTTGACCTATATCAGGCATCTTTAAATAATACGGGCAAGCGTGGTGAATCTCATGCCATTAAAATCAATCATACTGTCATAACCATTGTTGAGACCAATAATATTTCCATTGGTGGGACTTCTCTTGCTCCTGAAGTAGCAAATGCATCATTGGATGTCTCGATTTCTTTGAGGACCTCGATTACTTTGATGAGGCATTAGATTGGTGGATGATGATTTAAACTTCAAATTTTATGATACTTGACACCTGAAGTTGTCAACATAAATGCAAATGGAAAATACCGAGAAAAATGGAGATGTTTGTTTGCTTGCTTGATAGTGCAACAACACATACTATATTTCGTAGTAGATACTTTTTCTCGAGTATGACATTGCGTAAGGCACAAATCCATACAATATTTGGTCTTGTTCCGATTATTGATGGTTTTGGAAATGCCACAATTATTTTGCCAAATGACACCATCCTGCATATTGAAAATGCGTTTCTAAGCATTAGATCCAAATGGAATCTGCTCAGTTTCAAAGATGTACGCCATAATGGGTACCATATTGAGACTATTTATGAACAAGATAAGGAATACATTGGTATTTCCTCTTATAAGATGGGCTTGAAGACCATCCATGAAAAGCTAGAAGCTTCTTTTATATGTTTGTATTGTGTCATGATTAAGACTGCAGAGACCTACACTACCATATCCTGGAGATTGGTAAGCCCTAATCAGTTTGGACTGTGGCATGATCGCCTTAGTCATCCTGACGCTTCAATGATGCGTAAGATAATTCAAAATATAAAAGGGCACCCTTTAAAAGATATAAAGGTATTGTTGTCCAAAGATTATAATTTTGAGGCTTGCTCACAAGGAAAGCTCATTATCAAACCTTCTATAATAAAGGTTAATCTTGAATCTCCTTTATTCTTGTGAAGAATTCAGGGTGATATTTGTGGACCAATACAACCACCAAGTGGACTATCGATATTTTATGGTATTAGTGGACACATCCCGTAGATGGTCCCATGTTTGCCTATTATCTACGCGCAATGACACATTTGCATATTTATTTGCAATATTATCATATTCCAGCTGCAAATGCTCCAGCTTGGATAGCTGTTCCCGAAGGACAGGCTAAAATGGATCAAAATCCCCTACACTTGAAGTGTGGTAGACCAATAGGATCAAAATATACTGCTCCTCAAAAATGAAGGAGAAAGAATCAAGAATCCGCTCCAGAAGAGCTTGGCATTATGCTTGCTCCTGAAGAGCTTATTGCCCCTGAAGAGGCGCAAACCCATGAAAGGAACATCAATCCCGGGAATACTGAGAATTCCATTACATATTATAATGAAATTTGGGATCGAAATGAAATCATCATTGATGATGCTTTTGCATTATCGTTGCCCATAAAATTATGGATGATGATTGTGAGCCGCAATCTATTATTGAATGTCGTCAAAGGCAAGATTGGCCTAAGTGGGAGGAAGCAATTAAGGCTGAATTAGCTTCCCTAACTAAACGAGAGGTTTTTGGACCTGTAACTCGTATCCTCGATAATGTAAAGCCTGTTGGATATAAATGGGTATTTATCCGAAAACGAAATGAGAAAAACGAGGTTGTCAGGTATAAAGCCCGACTCGTTGCCCAAGGATTCTCCCGAGAGACACGGGATTGATTATAATGAGACATATTCACTGTGATGGATATTATTACATTTCGTTTTCTCATTAGCCTAGCAATCTTTGAAAGATTGGAAATGCGTCTTACGGACGTTGTGACGGCATATTTATATGGCTCATTAGATTATGATATTTATATGAAAATTCCCGAGGGATTCAAAATGCCTGAAGCATGCACTCCCCGCAATTTATTCTCAATAAAATTGCAAAGATCCTTGTACGGGTTAAAGCAATCCGGTCGCATGTGATATCAAAGCCTAAGTGAGTACCTAATTAAGGAAAGGTACAAGAATGATCCTATCTGCCCATGCGTGTTTATTAAGAAATCAGAAACCGGATTTGCTATTGTAGCAGTTTATGTCGACGATATAAATTTAATTGGAACTCTAGAAGAGTTAGCTGAAACTGCTGAATATTTGAAAAGGGATTTTGAAGTTAAAGATTTGGGTAAAACCAAACTTTGTCTTGGTCTAGAGCATGAGCATAAAGCAAATGGAATAATCGTTCATCAATCAGCATACGTTGAAAGATTGCTTAAACGCTTCAACGTGGACAAAGCTCACCCATTGAGCACCCCTATGGTTGTAAGGTCTCTAGATCCCCAAAAGGACCCATTTCGTCCTAGAGAATCAAATGAAGAGATACTTGGTCATGAAGTACCATATCTCAATGCAATTGGGGCTTTGATGTACTTGGCACAATGTACGATACCATATATCGCTTTTGCGGTAAATTTATTGGCACGATTTAGTTCTGAGCCAACTCGGAGACATTGGAATGGAATTAAACATATTTTCCGTTATCTCCGAGGAACCATAGATTTGGGATTATATTATTCCAAAGATTCCACTAACTCTGGTTTAGTTGGATATGCTGATGCTGGATATAGATCCGATCCACATAAGGCTCGCTCTCAAACCGGGTATTTATTTTGTTATAACGGCACCGCTATTTCTTGGCGTTTGACTAAGCAATCGCTAGTAGCTACATCTTCTAACCACTCTAAGATTATTGCTTTATATGAAGCTGGAAGAGAGTGTGTTTGGTTAAGATCCCTTATAACGCATATTCATAATTCTTGTTGTTTAATACCGGTTACAAATTCTCCCACTATAATTTATGAAGATAATGCTGCTTGTGTTGCACAAGTCAGGGGAGGATATATCAAAGGTAATAGGACCAAGCATATCTCGCCGAAGTTTTTCTATACTCATGAACTCCAAGAAAGTCGACAAATTGATGTTAAACAGATTCGATCCATAAATAATCTTGCAGATCTTTTTACAAAATCATTGCCAACATCAACTTTTGAGAAATTAGTATATGGCATTGATATGCGGCGAGTTCATAAGATGCAAGATTGATTAGCCCCAGAAGTGGCTATATGGCTCAATTGAGGGGGATATATTATGAACTATGCATTGCAACATTGATATACTGCAAGTTCATAAGATGCAAGATTGATTAGCCCCAGAAGTGGTTATATGGCTCAATTGAGGGGGAGATATTATGAACTATCCATTGCAGCATTAATATGCGGCGAGTTCACAAGATGCAAAATTGATCAGCCCCAGCAGTGGCTATATATACATTGCACTCTTTTTTCTTTTTGTCCGGTTTTTTCCCACAGGGTTTTTCCGGCTAAAAGTTTTTAACAAGGCAATTAATGCATCCATAAAAGGGAGAGATCATAACATTTGTGCTCTGCACTCTTTTTCCCTTTTGTCCGGTTTTTGTCCCACTGGGTTTTTCCGGCTTAAGGTTTTTAATGAGGCAGTATCATTTGATGCACAATCATAATGAATACAATGAATATTCAAGGGGGGAGTGTTATGAAATACATGAATGGATGAAATACATGAATGAATATTTATTATATTCATCTTATCTAATGTACTTATTATGGTACATTTGTATCATACTTTCTAAGTACATCTCCCTATACAATGAACGTTCATCTCCCTTATCCAGTACATGTATCATTCGATACATTGATATTAATGTTAAGTACATTCTTGTTCTCCTATAAATAGGAGTTTAGTTTTGATGTGTAATCACAACTATCACAACATCCATCAGAATAAACAGTCACACCCTCTTCTCTTGCTTTCTCTACTATCTCTGGGGTCCCATTTTCTCTACTCAATCTCTCTATTCTTTCTATTAGTTATTCACCACGCAATATTTTACAACAATTTCAATATAATATAGTGGTTATTTTATTATTATAAATTCAAATTATAATAAACAAGGATTAGTGTCGTATCCACTCCACGTGTGCACTTACATATTTTCGATGTGGGATAATGCATTTATTAATTTTTTTTACAAACAAATTAATAAACAATCACACATTAATAACTATTACTACAAGCAAACACTACAATACATAATCAACCTATAATGAACTTGTAATTTAATAGTCATTACTACAATCAAACACATGCTAATAATATGGACTGCGTTGAAGTATGGAACGTCAAGCATACGTAGATGCATCGTGTTCACTCTTATTTTCAGACAAATTAATATATTATTGGAATGAGTAAAGTTACGTGACATGCTAAAGCGACGGTTAAACCTCTTACCGGGTTCAAAGAACCTTTGATTAAGAACATGACGTGTCGTTCATAAGAAGTACATCTGCGATTATGGTGTGTTTTTCATGTAATGCGTTTGTTTATAAAGTTTAAGTACCCTTAGGACCTGAACTCACGATTTTACTTTATGAAATGTCTGGGGCAAATAGCAACTTCACTGAAAAGTTGGGAGACAGAGCAGTACGCGGTCGGTGTCTTGAGGGCGACTTCATTACTCGTTTGAGCAAAGGAAACGTGTATTTTTCATTTAAGAGATATTACCAAAAGTCATTATCGAATTGATTTACTGAGAATCTTAATGTAGTCCCGAGTCGTGACGAAGAAGAAAGAGTATACTTAAATATTTTGCTTCGTACAAAGTTTATATACATTTTGTATTCATCAAATCTCAATAAACGTTTAAACTTTTGAATTGAATATTTTAATATGATATTAGAGCCATATCTATTTATCAAATCCACATATTGTTCTCAACCCGATTTGCATTTCATATCACTTATTTATAGCATATACATGCTACTTATATACATATTGTTTCCATTCACCTATCAACTTAAATTTTGATATTGAATTTTTCTACAATACATAACTCATTTATGTCATCTTGCGAGAACAAATTAGAATGGACATGTACTTGATCGAAACACTTCTATCTAGGGGTGATCTATTTCCAGTCTAGTATGGTTCCATCTAGGAATCGGACTGGGAGGACTGGCTCCCAATTTTTGGGATCAAGGACAGGACCGGACTGATCAATCCGATTAGGTTCGGTCCAGTCCGATCCAATGAAACTGGTCATTTAACCAAAATAATTATAAAAAAAATAAATAAATACTTGAGTTGTTACTATTTTTAGGCTTATTGCTATTTTAAGAAATAGAAAAATATATATTTTTTAAAAAGAATCAGTCCAATCTGATCCAGTCCGGACCCCTCCGGAACCAAGGAACTGGACTGAAAATCACTAGTGCCATTTTTATAGAATCGGGAATTGGACCGATGCTCCTGGGAACCAAACCAAACTAGCCGGTTGAAGCGGTTCTCGATTCGGTCAGTCCAATATGCTCACCCCTACTTCTTTCTAAGTAGCACCAATGTGAACAAAAAACAACTTGTATTCGATATTCTATTTCATGTTCATGGATCTGCAAAACAATGGAAGATTGCGGATGCAACTGTGAAAACCCTAAAGCAAAAATTGGACATTGGTCATGGACTGTAAGGTTTATCGTAGGAGGGCCGGCAATCTAGATCTTTTGATCTCGCTATTAAGACATTAAAAAAAATATTCGTCTGGATACTTTGTTTTGAAGTAATAGACTCCGGAGAACGGAAAAACAATGCAAGAAGAAGAAATAGAAATGATTTTGAGAAAATGTATAGGAAATGTTGCTTTCTATCACTTTTCACGTTGTATAAACGAAGAGACCAAGTTGAGGCCTTAGTCAACTTTAGTAATAGTTCATGCATGCAGTCCGGCTTCGAAGCACCATCCAGGAAGGAGGAATAATAATAACATGAATACAATGGAGTGCAAGTTTTAACTCATGCGAAAGGCATTTCAGATTCTCGACCAATCTCCATACCCCTCATTTTTTTAAAAATTAAAAAGGTCTTTTCTAAATTTGAATTTGTTCATTTGAAATATGAATTCTTTTACTTTTTTTTTTATTATTTGAGATCAATGCACCGAAAATCCTAAAATTTGTCAATAATTTTTAAAATTTCTAAGATTCAATTGCACTTTCGTAACAAATTTTAGACTTGATTAGATTAAGTTTTTTAGGACTTGATTATACTTTGGTGACAAGATTTAGGACTTGATTGCACTTACTTTATTATTTAAGGATATTCCAAGTTTGAGCCTATCAACATCTACGATTGGCCTTGCTTTTACTACGATATTCTAACCACTCCAAACTATACAACTTTTTTGATGTGGGATTTTTCTTCAAACACAACTTCCACTTAAATCTCGACATTTTCATCCCTAATTTAATTGCATGAAGAATAAACCAAATGAGATTCAACCTTATATGTTTAAGCGGATAAAGAATAAACCAACTAAGATTCGAGCTTCTACTACGTAAGAAATTTCGCATGAAATTCTGGTATGAGTTTCGCACAAAAAGACAGATGCAATGGAAAATTTTGCAGAAATTTTCAACATGTGTAGTTGAAAAAAATGAAAGATTAACTTTGCACGCGTCCATCATATGAAAATTGGCTCGGGTGTCTATTTACTGCTGTCATTCTCAGAGAGATTTCCCAGTTGAACATTAGTCAATGAATTGCCCGCGTGTAATGGGAAATACGACACATCCTAGAACAATAGTGTGTGAACATACCGACCATAGAAAAAAACCACCTTGGTCACGCAATTCATAGGTGAATGGAAAGGAAAAAGAAGACAACGATGGGAGACGATGAAAGGAAGGGGGATATCTGCTCCCATGTATTGCACTCATCTCTTATCAGTTCGAATGCGATGTTGGATGCACGCCGTGCGTCCGGATTGAATCATAATTATAAAGTCGCCCTTGAGCCGGAGGATATCACTATGTCTCTCGCCCTCCCCTCCTCTGTCTTTCTCTGATCGGGTCTCTTCTGATCTTCGAGTAGAGGCCACCGTCGACCAACCTCGAGCCACCTTTGATGCTGGTGGTTGCTTCCATCATCATAATTATCACAATAATATGTTCCTAATCTTCAAAGCATATGACCCTTTGACGTAAGTCACACGACCTCTTAATTTCTTCAAGGTGACTTCAAATTCAATTTCCTCTATTCATTACAAAACAACCTAACAATATCCGAGAAACTCGGATCGACCGACCGTGAAGAACAGGTCAATCATCAATTACTTTTCTTGGTAAGAAATTAGAAATTCTCTTGAACTTTCCTTGTGACCCATCCAATCCGTTTATAATCTGTTGGGTCATTTATGGCCCACCCGATGTCAAGAAGCCCATGTTGTGCACAAAAAGGAGGCTTGGAACATCGAGGGTTTTCCCCTTTCCCAGCCTCTTTTTCTGTTGCTTTGTTCAGAGTAACCTAATTTGCACTGAGGGCAATATTCTCCTCTTAAAAGAGATTTTCCCTAACTATACTTTTGATCAGTGGATTACAAACTGTCAATCAAACTTGGCTAAGACCAAATACAAGTGATGTCCATACTTGTAAACCATCATCTAAAAACATAGTTGAAGGAAGCTTTCCCCAATCAAATATGAGAACAAACGTGACTCTCTTGTGTGGTTGTAGTGGAAAGGGAATAAGAGTGAGACAAAGATCGCTTTTGCTAGTTTCGAGACTGTAGAAAATCACATCTTAAGCCACTAAAGATCTCATGTCATAAATTTTGCTCATTCTAAGGTCTTAACATTTATGCTTCTATTTACTTATTATTGTTTTGAATATAACAATCAAAATCCAAAATTTAGAATCAAAGAGGGGGAGTAACTTACAATAAATTAGAGAGGGATTACATGTGCTTGCATTCTTTGAGACAAAACATATCAAATTTGAATCGAATCATATATACTATAGATTTAAACTTTTTTACACCAATCTCTAGACTTGATTAGAGATTATATGTCTTGACAACAAAAAAAGTACTTGATGTGACGGATATACCACATGATAAGCATGACCTAGCAAAAACCAATCAAGCACCGTTGTCCGCTTGCTATGAATCTCATATTTATTTGACATTATGTTTGTATGCATCTCACTTTTAATTAATCAATTACATCACGTGTTACTGTCGCGTGATGTGCTTCCGTCACATAAAATGCTCATGGTCATAATTGGAGAGTTTTGGCATCGAAATTGCGAGCTACCAACTTCAAATGGAGCTTGCGAAAAGCTTGTGATCTTTTTTTCTCTATGTGGAAATTTTTGCCATGACCAGTGGTTGTGGAGTTTGGACAAGAAACTTCTCCGTTAAGCAAATGCCAATTGAGCATCCCGAGAAGTCTCACCCAACCCTACCCGACTCTTTCGAATTCAAACGGTTAAATTGTGTGGGACACGTTGCGATTTGCTTTTCTTTGTGGTCTGTTTTTTTCCTTTTTGTCTATTGCCAAGACATGGGAATAAAGCTTTAAAGTGGGACCTGACAACAGCAACTTTTGGTGATGCTTCGTGGGCTGGGCTTCCATTCCTGTACACTGCTAGATAGATTTCATGTCCATTCCCCGCGTACAAAAAGCATGTGACTGCACATGGATAGCTGGTCCTTAAGTAAGACTACTTTTATTCTTGGATAGGGTTTACAAAGACAAAACTCTCTTAAGTTTATCTTGAAGAGCTTGTCAAAGTGAGAAAATACTCTATATTGAGGATATTTACATAATTGGTCTATAAATGTCGATCCAATCTTAATCCCTCCTTTAACAAAAGTTTGATGGCAATTAATTGATGTGAACGCCAACATCATAACTTGTCATGCATTGATTTTGTTCGAGTGATTTGTCCACCAGTCGTCCATATCGACGCACACTCTTTATCATGTCACTGCCACCATCACCAAAGACCCAAGCTTCAACACACTCGATGCCAATCCACTTTACAACTAGTCCATCGAACACCAACCCATCCCCCGAAAAATGGTTTCTCAAGGAATAAGAGAAAACCCTAATGAACAATGCTTAAAAAACAGTGGGACTTCTATGCTTAGCATCCGTTGCCAAACCAAAATGATGCTCAGCCTAAAGTCCCTTTAACTCTCGTTTCCTATGTTGTGATTCCATGTCCGTTGGCACTGCCCATCCATGCAACCCTAATTTTATAACGGGGCAATCAATCCCTTTCACATTTTTCTTGTGGCCTAAGCTTCCGCCGGCATCAGGTATGTTTGCCTAACGACCGTCTCTATCATATTCTTCCGTGAATTTATCCCGACCCAATAAAGGCCAAAAAGCACAAAACCAAGCCTTCCCCACCACCGCCCACCACACCACTGTCCCCCACCTTCACCACCACCACCACCACCACCACCACCACCTTTATTCATTCACTCTAACTCTCCAAGGCCAAAACCCCCAAAGATTTCTGGCTTTTAGCCCTACCTCTCTGGCTATTAAGCTCCCAAATCCCGCCACGTGTCCTCCCTGTCCACTTTTGTCCTCTCTCTTTCCCACTTCTCGAAGCAGCTTCTTTTCCTTAGCCCTTACTCTTTCGTTCTTCTCCCTCTCTTGTCTCTCCACCTAATAAAGTGGCAACAAACTTACTAACGCTCCACTCTATATAAGCCCCCATCGACCCCTCTCGCTCTTCTCCATGCCTAAGCCACTGACTTATCTCTTGAACCATTCTTGAGCAGACTTTGACAATCGCTCTCTGATTTCGCGCACCCGCCACCGCAATTTCTTGAACTGATCATCGAGTTGCTCTCTTGAGGTTTTTTTTTCAGTTCCTATCCTCTTCCAGATTCAGTGGACCATTTTGAGAAGATGAAGAACAAGGTATCTACAATGCTGAAGCAGATGCTCGCGGCCTTGTCGGCGATGGCCAAGTCGAAATCGGGGGCTCTCAGGAGGAAGACGGACGCCCTCCGGACCCGCCTCATCATCTTCTCGCTGTTGCACCACAACAAGAAGTTCTTTGTCAGCACCCTCTCTCACAAGCTCCAGAACCTCCTCTTGCATCAACACCACCACCACCACCACCACCACGAGGAGAAGCCCCACGAGGAGGCCGACGATGCCGACCTGGCGGCGGAGCAGCCGAGCGAGAATGACATTGTCAGTTACTGCACCAGTGAAGCCCTGGTGCACGAGCCGATGCCTGTTCCGACTTACTGCGAGCCGGCCAAATACGAAGAAGAAGAAGATTATGGTGGTGGTGATGACGAAGATGACGAGAAGCACCGAGATCTGACACACACGTTGTTTGACGATACCGATGACTCGTCGTCGGGTGGGTCGGTAATCGAGTTGGCGAAGCACTCCAAGGAAGACAGAGGAGAGGAGTTCGTACTGGAGAACGAGATCGACCACGTCGCGGATCTGTTCATAAAGAAATTCCATCGGCAGATAAGGTTGCAGAACATGGAGTCTTTCAAGTATTATTAGGAGATGGTCCAAAGAAGCGTCTGATTATCGACCGTCATTAAGGATTGACCGTTGTTTCATAATGGCATGACTTCATGTGCAGTTGTATCTAACGTTTAAAAAGAGGAAGAAGAAGAAGAAGATCAATCTTGCCAATAACAAAGTTAGTCGGCAGTTGTTGTTTTGGTCTCTTTAATTTTGTTTTTTGCCTCTCATATTGAGAGATTACGAATATCTTCTGGTCGGTTTTTGGATAAAAGCCAGAAGAGGTGTTGTAATTTGGCCTTTGCCCCATATAATAAAACTGAGCTCTTATGGAGACTTTTGCACTTCTTTCCTTCCAAAAGCAAACTCTTACTTTTTTCCCCTGGACCTTTTTCTTTTCTTTTTTTATCTTATCATCGAAAGTGAAAGTATCGTAACAAGGAAGTAGGTCAGCACACCTTATCAACGTGTGGTGTGCGAATTAACCTTTTTAATCCGTTTTTGACATGTTTAGGTGTGCTCAGTTATTTGGATATGACATGTTACCCGTGCAACATGATACTTTTCGACATGTTCCGATATGTTCATACAAATTTTGCACGTTTACGTTGAAGTGTCCATACCTCAAACTTGGGAAATTATTGTATCATGTAACCCACTCAATAAGCATCTCGTGTTTGGGTTTCAATATTGTGAGATGATTAACGAATGTGATGAGACATTATTACAAGGCAACAAGATTACAACACGAATACACGAAATTACCAGCCCACATCACATGATCCTAACATTATCAACCGACAGGGTGAAGTTGGAATAGTTATATCTTCCGCCATCCTTGTGTTAATTTTTGTTTTTTTTAAGTTTATCTAAACAGTTTTATGATTGTTGGATTATAAGCATCGATTTATTCCATTTAAGCAGGTATTCTATAGATCGCACAAGTTTTTGTTTATGAGAATGCCAAATTTTGGCTTTAGCTAGACCCGGGGCCAAATTGGACTTGAGATACCGCAATGTCGGTCCCAGCTTGCACCGGAGAGCACCTCGATAGGCCCACCTGGGCTGCCGTGTCTCTTGATGATGAACCGTGTCACCAAATTTCTGCTGAAAATGATAACCTGTCAATAATGAACTCGGAACTTTGTTTTAACCTCCTTGGTTATTTATTGAGATAATGACGTAAATGATTTTTTAATTTTGGCCCACTGAATAATATGATCCTTGAATTTATTATAAGTACTAATACTAGTCTCTGAATTATATGAGAATATCTAATGTTATTCTTCCATTATTTTAAATTCAGGGATAATAGTGAATATTTTCATATAGTCTAAATGATTGGTTTAAACATGTACCATAAGTTCAAGAACCGCATTGAATGAACTAAAATGTCATGAATAATATTACTCATTGGGCTAAAGTTTATGGACCACATTAAACAAATTAAAAAAATTCAAAGATTACAATGCATATTTGGCCAAATTTTAGGGACAACTTGTGTCATTTTCCTTTTATTTATATGATTTTTTATTTTCTTCATGTACTTAAACTATTAATGTACTTAGAGTATATTTGTTTGGATTAAAAGAATTTTCTGCAAATTGGTTTTCTAGATTTTCACGCATTTGATTCACTAATGGAAAATGATTAACTAATGAAAAATTATTGACAATCAAAGAAAATATACATACTTAAAGTCAAGAAAATAAATTTGTGAATTTGAAAAGGGGAAAATATCATCCTAAAAATATTTTTTCTTTATCATGAAATTTTCCCTGCAACAAACACGCCGTCAATTTTAATTATGAATATACTCTTTATGTTTTTAGTAAATATAAGCACAAAAAAAAAAAAAGAGAAAACAAATATAGATGCACATATTAAAATGATTGCTTATATTTTTTATAAAAATGAGATTACTTTCATTTGTTCATGAATTTGTTTAAATATAATTTGTCATTGATAATGAAAATATTTTTTATTATCTAATTATTTCAAGTTATATGAGCGATCATTTTTAGGAAAATATTTCCTAAAATCATTCACTCTCCGCGAAACAAATAAAACTTGATAGTATTATCATGTCATTGCTAACTATACCAATCAATAATTATTCATCAGTTCATGGCTTTGCGTGACATAATTCGGTAGCAGATGTATTAGTCTTGGGATCTATTGACGTATGACAGTGTGTGTTGCACGACGTAACTATATATAAAGCCAATGTACGATACATATATTTTCCACTTATTATATGCTTTTCTTGTGTAAATTAAGGACAATATTCAATAGCTCTGTCGTTAGGTGACCTTCAATTTCGACTGGGAAGCTCCTGATTCTTTGTCAATTTTCGCACGTTGCGTGCTCAGAACTCAGAAGGGTAAGTTGAATTAGAACTCTCTGCTCCCAGCTAAACGAAAACTGTCTTTTTGGGATCGCGCACGCTAATTAATGTCGTAAAAAAATATAATAATAAAACTGATAAATCTTAGTGGCAGCAGCAGAAGCATTATTAGCTAAGATTATTTAAAGTGTACTAACTTTTTGGAGTTATCAATCCCCATTAATTGTTATGGTGATCAGACAATATATAACCAAAGAGGCAAAATCAGATCTATTTCATCGATACAATTAAGAACAGCCCACCATCGATTTGATGATGGCTTACAAGAGTCACTACCGGTAAAGCTTCCCTCTGGTGAAATTCTTTTCTTCTAATAAACTTTGCTATTAAATAGCATTAGAAAAAAAATTACTATCTTATGATCCATTTATTTTTCCGAAAATGATTGATTAAAAAATATTTTCTTAAAAATAATTATTCATATCAGTTATAAAAGTGATCGCACCAAAAAAAAAAAAATCATCATTTACGAAAATGAAATATTTTTCATTGAATAATTATTTCAAAAGATACAAGTAATTATTTTTCAAAAAAAAAATCCAAATCTTTCATTTTCTGTAAAATAAATGAAACATCAATCTGAAATAAGTTTCTAGCGATTGTTGTTTTCTATATTTAAATGTAGCAATACTATCGGTCTTTCATTTCGTGGAAAATCAATGATTTTGAAAATATTTTCTTAGAAATAATTGTATATATCACTTATAAAAATGATTGAATGAAAAAAAAAAACTTCATCGTTTGAGAAAATGAAATAGTTTGCGTTGACTAATTATTTCAAGCGATACAAATAATCATGTTTAGTAAAATGATTTTCAAATTATTTATTTTTTACCAAATAAGGAGAGCTTTAATCTAAAGTAAGTTTCTCTTAGCGGTTGCAGATTTCCCAAATTTTAAATGTAGTAATAATGTCAATCTTTTACTTGTTTTTTTGGTCATGTGTACGATTAAAGATTAAAAATAAAGCTGAAAATGATAAGTTTTAAATAGAGGAGGACGGAATAGATTAGTGGGAGGAGCACATGGCCGATGGTGTGCCCACGATTCAATCTTAGATTTCTATGGTTTAAAAAATTTGGAAAAATCCATCCCACTTTCTGCTGCACAAATCGAGCCCTGAAGTTTGTGTCCATAGAGTCACAAGGCTTCCCCATTTCCAATGTCTGGGAGTAGATCATGAGTGGATGAAATCCCATCTTTCCCTCGATTTATTTATTTTTGCTCACCCAACCTAAAATAGGCTAGGAATATAGCATGTGATGCCGTGAAAAAAAGACAAAAAATTATATAACAAAGCTGTTATGGAGGAGATTAGCTCTAGGTTCATACAAGTTCAATTCATATCTCGTATGAGATCCGACACGATAAATATACATCTGACACGATGTAAGAATTTTTCAATTCAATACGTCAATACTTGGGCGTCATAGTGTGGCAATGTTAGAAAGTAATGCTTATTATTTTATTACATTAAATTTATAAAAACTCTAGAGGAAGAGAACTCTCGAATTGAAGTTTTGCCTTCTTCCCATGATGTTGTGCTAAGGTAGCCCAGGAAAGGCGAACATCACCACATGAAGCAGACGATGTCGTGACATGCCTCGATCGAAAGAGGAAATGCAAATGTATTGTCGCACAACCAGTCTATAATCTACGATGTGACATAACGTCATACATGGAAAATCACGAGCGAGATGAATGAACCGAGTTAGTCATCATAGCAAGAGGGCGTCCTCTCGCTTTGCTCCAATGAAAATTGTTCTCTCCTCTCTGATTTCCGAGGCCACCTAACACGTGCAAACGCAACCCAAACCGTCCTAACTTGCAGGCGAACGGTTCGTGGCCGGTCGATAGACGACTGCAAACGATGTCTGGTCTCTCTCGATGCTAACAACGAAAGAGAAACGTAGCTTGGAAAAGCTAGCGAAGGGTGTCGAGCTCGAGAAGATTTCACTTTCTTTATTCATGGTCCGCGGATTTAGGCCACACCCCCATGTTCTCTGACCAACAAGAATCTCTCTTTTCCTCTCTCTTTCGGTCCCGTTGCATTGTTCTAGAGTAAGATGCCATAAAACACACACGAAAACCCAAATTCCGTCTGCCTATAAGTACGTGAGCTTGGCTGGTCTAAGGTTATCCTGTGTCTTGACAGCGAACCATGGCTTCTTCTCTGTGGTTTCTGTGCCTCGGCTTCTTGCTTCTTGCCTCGACAGCGAGGAGCGCCGCGCCGAAGAAGCCTGTGGACGTCCCGTTCGGCCGGAACTATGTGCCGACTTGGGCGTTCGATCACATCAAGTACTTCAACGGGGGTTCCGATATTCAGCTCTCTCTCGACAACTACACCGGTAAGAACACTGCGGTTAAGTACTGGTGCAAGATCTCATCAGACCAGGTTTCATCGGTCATTAGATCGATCAGGGTCGCGCGCTCCATTCCAAGAATGTAGCTACTTTCGTTAGTATGCCGAAATCTTCGAAAAATAGATGCGAATCTGTAATAAAAGAAGAAGAGAATCGACAAAATCTGTCAAAGCATAAGCTTTTTTGCTGTCGCTTGCTCTTGCTCTGATTTCCTTTTGACATTGCCTCTGCCTGTGAAGGGACTGGCTTCCAATCAAAGGGCTCCTACTTGTTCGGCCACTTCAGCATGCAAATAAAGATGGTTCCTGGCGATTCGGCGGGCACGGTCACCGCATTCTACGTAAGTGACTCCCGTTTCTTCTGCAATCCAACCAATTTCTCACTCTAGTTTTGAAGATCGCCGTTCATTATTTGAGGAATTATAATCGGAAACTCGTGGATCTTGTGTCGTTGTTGCAGTTGTCATCTCAGAACTCAGAGCACGACGAGATAGACTATGAGTTCTTGGGCAACAGAACTGGTCAGCCATACATTTTGCAGACCAATGTGTTCACCGGTGGGAAAGGAAATAGAGAGCAGAGGATCTATCTGTGGTTCGATCCCACCAAGGACTATCACTCCTACTCTGTTCTCTGGAACATGTATCAGATTGTGTAAGTCTGTTTCCCTTTACTCGACCCATCTGACTCGCTGTGATAAACCGAGTCTGGCTCGACCTTGTTAATACTTGAATCAAGCAGAGAATGAGCTTCGGTGAAGTCTAGTGGATCGGTCATTCTGATTTAATCCGTTTAAAGATTCCAACTGTAACGATACTCAAATTTATCTTTTAATTGCACTTGGCACATGCTCCGTTTGCTCCAATGCCAATCTACAATTTTTGAACCACAGATCTTTTTTATGCTAAATGAAATATTCTGCTCTAATTCTGTCTCCAAACTGTGATGTACCCAACAGGTTCTTTGTGGATGATGTGCCCATAAGAGTATTCAAGAACAGCAAGGACCTCGGGGTGAAGTTCCCCTTTGACCAGCCGATGAAGATCTACTCGAGCCTGTGGAACGCCGACGACTGGGCCACGCGTGGGGGGCTCGAGAAGACCGACTGGACCAAGGCCCCGTTCATGGCTGCCTACAAGAGCTTCCACATCGATGGCTGTGAGGCCTCAGTCCAAGCCAAGTTCTGCGACACCCAGGGCAAGCGGTGGTGGGACCAGAAGGAGTTCCAGGACCTCGACGCCGAGCAGTTTCGGCGATTGCAGTGGGTCCGAGAGAAGTTCACCATCTACAACTACTGTACTGATAAAGTTAGGTTCCCCAGTGTGGCTCCAGAGTGCAAGAGGGATAGGGACATATGAAATTCTTTCTTCTTTTGTTCAATCTTTTATGGTAGTTCTTTTTAGGGAACTTATCAGATTTAAGTTCATCCCTTCGACGATGGTGTTGCGGATTTTGGTTATCTCTAGTGTGTAATAATCGACTCGATTGTTTGTCAGCAACGTTTTCTATCCATTGTCTCTATTGTTCGGTTTCTTGACGGGACATAGACAACCATCAGGACCCTCATGACTCGGAGAGGTTTTTCATGATCCTGCTGACCCGCGATCTTCTCCGGTTTCCTTCCGAGAAAGATAATCGAATCAAAGATGATATGCATTCTGGACTGATGGTCCGGGAAGTTCCTAATCTTGAATTGCTCTTGAACCAGACAACCGGAAATTGTTCAGACAACTACGAACGAAAGGAAAAACAGAACAGATATCCTATGAGTCTGATCCAATCTTTTGAGTTGTGTCTGCAACATTAGAGGCGATGTTTTGGATCACAACCCGCCAATCTCTTCACTTGTATCTCCATTTTTCTTTCGTTAAATCAAGAAGCATGATCGCTGCGTGGAGTTATTGTTGCCGATGATGGACTGGACAAGGAGTGAACGAGTTTCTAGGTTTACGCCACTTGACTCAAAAGGTCAACTCTGTTCCAAGATTCGTTCCTTCCAACAATGACTAAACTAGGGAAGAATGGTTATATATTAAGCATATGGAGTCCATTTTGTTGACCCATTTCTTTCCTACAGCTAGATGTTCTAGCTGCACTTGATCATAAACTAATACCTCTAAATCTATTCCCGAGGGAGGCTCCTTGAGGGTAGGCCGCAACAGATATGAATCTCTCGAGGCATCAAGAACCAAAACAAATATATAGTAAAAAATTGCCGAGTTTCTCGGATGAAGACTCGGTTTGAAAACTAGATTTGCAACTCATGTCAAGTGAATTGAGTCTTCTCGATTTTAGTTTATTGTGAGATTTGATGGAGCGTGCATTTTATATTGATTGCAGTTACATGAACTGTTGGATCGTATGGATTTCCTAATCCAACAGCACGTGCATGTTAGCTTTCATGTGAACCGGGATCACATGAGAGATTTCCAATGGAACTGTCCTCCTTCCAACTCTTTTGTAGCCCTTCTCACGAAGACTCACAGATCAACAATTTTCCACATCATCTTTGCGGATACAAACAGAGCATACACGTTTTCATTTACATGGCTCGAAATGATCGTATGTTACACATGTTACCGACGCATCGATTGATTCCATCGGCGACATCGGATCTAATAATAACATGCCGAGAGAGCGAATTGCTCTGATCACGGCACGACAACCCTCCCTAGAGATGCTCTTACCTTACTCTCCACTTTCATTTCATAGTCGTCTATCGATGCAGTCCAGACAGGGCAGACTCGAGATGGACATCAGCAAGTTACATGCGAGCTTGGTGACGGTAACGCTCTTTTTACTTCTTCAAGGAAACAAAAACATCATCCGGGGCTCGATCTCGAGACTGCTCTGCGGTCGGCATGGTCGGCAAACTTACGTGCCCACCACCATTGCCGGGCAACGCCTCTTGGGCAGAGGTCTGCGGCCTCGCCTCAGTCTGAACCTCCAGGACCCTCCGCTTGATCTGCTGCCACTTCTTGGACTGGCGTCGTTTGAGGATGTAGTCCTCGGGTATGAAGATGTCCATGTCGTCCGATGAAGCAAAGTCCGGCCCCTTCGTTTCCACTCCGCTCCTATGCTCCTTATCTTTCCCATGAAAGTGCGAACCTTTATACGAGGGACACGATGTCATTGTCATAATCGGCGATCGCTTCGAACGATTCGCCTCTTCGAATAATTCTCACTCTCGTGGATGCCGTTTTGGCTCTGCTTTATTCGGTGACACTGTTGTTTGTTCTCTTAGCTTGTCATGCAGTGGAAGAAACATGGCTAGTTGTACGGTCCACCGAGCGATGGATCCTGAGATTGCTATGAGGAGTAACTTCTTGTATTTTTTTTTTCGTAATTTTAATTACAAAATATCATAACACACAGAAATTTAAAGCCCTCACGATTATCATACAGAAATATAAAGCACTAGCTGTAATTATACTCGTGTAAGAGCCATTCAAGTTTCAATTTATATGTCAGTTATTACGTGTATAACATAAAAATGGTTATTTAACGTCATAGTCACGGAAATCAATGTAAGATGCTTTCGATTTTCACTAAATAGCATGGAAAGATGAAATTGAGTTATTGGATAGAATAATCTTATAAATCTTGTAATTCAAACACAATTATGACATCCCATAAATACACGGCTACCTTAGTCTTATACAAGGGACTGCCTTTTAATCTCCATACATCATAGATTTGTTCCTTGAAATTTTCTTATCCGTCATATTCACAAGGTGGCAAGTGGAGAGTAAACTCACATAACCAACTAATCGTAGCAAGCTAACAATACCATCTTTAAACTTTATATGTTTTTCTCCAACTCCATCTTATTTCACAACTGAAACTTTGTACCCTTTTATAGGCTATGCCAAGGTTATTATAGACTTTCATAGACTCATAACAGATAAAGGTGGAAGGTCATGTGCATCTTCATAAGATGTTCTTACGCTGACAAAGCACACTGACGCACACTTTGGCCAAAACTGGTGTATTATTGGTGGTACTATAATTTAGAGATAAGTGTATTTGAAGTCTTAAAATTTGTCATGAATGTACAATTAAGTTATAAAACATTTAAAAAGTTTGACAAACTTGTCACGGAGTGCAATTGAGTCCAAAAAATTCAAGAAATGCAATCAAGTCCTATAACTTATCAAATTGGTTCAAGTAATTCTTTCCGTTGATTACAATTTTTGAAAATTATAGGACTCAATTGTATTTTTCGTAACAAGTTTTAAAACTTGATTATACTTTTTGAAAAATTTATAACTCAATTACATTTTCATGATAGGTTTTAGAATTTGATTGCATTTTTTTTTTTAAATTATATGACTCAATTGCATTTCCATGACAAGTTTTAGTACTTTTAGTGCATTTATCGCAATAATTTATAATAAGTTCACAGGTCTACAGAGTCACTCTCTAGAAGGTCACTTTTTGACAAGGTGATGCCTTCAGTAGTGTGTTCCCGTGAGACCATTGCGCGTCTTCCACTTTTAATGTCCAAAGCGAGCTAGATTCTTTCATGGTTTGGGCTTCCCCGGCCCCGGGGGGTGGGGTTTGGTTTTGTTCTCTAAAAATGCTTTCTTTTTGCTAGGATTAAGGGCATTGGATTCCTCTGGAGGTATTACTGCTTGAGGCTAGCTGGATGTGTCAGGCGTACCATAAGGAGGAGCATCAATTATCATCAATTATCATGTTGGAAGAGAGATTGTAATCCTATGGGGCTTGAGAATGTGGTCCATCCCAGAAGTCTTGGGTGAAGGTTGCTAGCTGAGGAGGGTGATTTGCATTGAATTTCGATAAGGCTTGTCGGATCGCATCTCTAGTCGTTTCATATGCCTGTGAATCGTCCCATGGCACTTCTCCAGAAGCACTGAGCCAAATCTCCTTTGGAATCGTTTGATTCTTGTTGAAAGAAGATATGTTTCGAAGATATAGAATCGGATTGAAGATTTGTAATTGATTTAGATTGTATTTATTTTAGGACTAGGAATATTTTCTGGATAGAAATATTTTCTTTACTTCTTTATTGATTCTTCTTGTACAATATATACATTGGTGTAACAATGTACAATTCAATGAAACAGAAACACTATTCCTATATTTCTACTTGAGTTTCTGACATGGTATCAGAGCAGTCTTGATCTTGAGATTGCTTCCACACTAATCAACTTCTGTTGCTGCAACCAGAACAAATCAGTCTTCCTTGTATCTTGTTGCTGCAAATTCTGCAGAACAGAACAGCATCTAGCAGCAGATTCCAATCCTGCTTCACGAAAGGCCTTCTAGCAGGAAATTCTTCATCCAGCAGCTTTCAAAAATAAATTTGCAAGACAAAATTATTGCAGAATTCTTAGGAACTTGTCAACATGGCAAATCCACAACAACTTACCTCAGGATACGATGATCAGTCTGCAGGAGAAACGATGCCACCACCTCCTCAAATCCATGAATCCTCGGCGATAATCATTGTATCTCATGAACAAATTCAGCCACCAAACCTACCTCAGCATGTGCAGTGGGGAGCTGCTCCGGCTCAGTTTAATATGGGGCAACCCTATTCAGGGCCGCCTTACCAATGGGTACCGTATCCTTGGTACTATGGGGCAAACCCAAATACATCATCGCCGGGTTATCGAGATGGTGTGCGAACTGATGGAGGCCTACCAACCAGCAACGGGGCAGGCACAACCATCAATCCACAGCACATAGGTGGGTCGACCGAACTAGGTATGGGAACAAATCCCTACTCGGGTCCGTTTCATTCCAATGCGGATTCTGCAACCGGATCTAGCGGATCGGGTTTTGGGGGAAATCCCTACCCAAATCCGCCGCCAGGGTTTCTTCCATACCAGATCTTTGCTGCCAGCGGCCGGCCGGAGCCCGGCGACCCTCTTTTCACAACTAATGCCGACAGTCCAGAACTGAAGCTTATCGCTAAATAGTTAACCGGATCGGAAAACTACTCAAATTGGTCGCGCGAGTTCCGGCGCGCACTGGTAACAAAAGATAAAGAGGGATTTATTGACGAAACGGTTCCAATTCCACCCGACGAGCGAATGGCACGACTCTAGAAGAAATGCAATCAATTGGTCCGAACATGGATCGGAAATTGCATCGCTTCCGAGGTCACGGCCGGTCTTCCCCCGACGGAGGACTCGAAACAGATGTGGGAAAATATCAAAGAGATGTTTGGAAAACTAGATCAAGTGAAAATTTTCTCTTTGACGCAACAGATCTCAGATTTAAAACAGGGAAATATGACTGTTGCTGCGATTTTTAACAAAATTTTAGGTCTGTGGAACGAATTGGAGGCAGCCGAGGAGAAATACAAGTGGCCAGAGCCCATCTTACAGCAATACAAACAGATGCGGGATAGAGAGAAAGCGATACGTTTTCTCCTCATATTAAACGAAACCTACCTTTCGTTTCGGTCACATATCTTGACCATGGAGCCGATGCCGACCCTTGGCTGCATCTATTAGCTTGCGGTTCAAGAAGAAAGCCAGCAGAGAGCAGTCGATTACGGCAAAAATGGCGAGCGCATGGCTCTGGCGACGAGAAGATTCTCTCGCCCGCTACAGAGGGCCACGGGAGGGAGAGAGACTCTCGAAACCAATCTAGGGTTTCGAGAGGAAAACCCTAGGGGGTATCGCTCAACAACGAGCGGCCAGGATCTTCTCGATCGATCGAACGGTTCTCGATCGTTCCCTGGATGCGCTGGATCCGACGGTCCTAGTAGTAAGCGGCTGATGGAATCAAACGGCCCACATAATTCCAATGCATATGGGCCAGACGGCCCACACGGGCAATATTCCATGTATTCTGAAGGGCCGCAACTCGCAAATTCTAATGGGCCGTATGGGGCGACGATGGCCCATGCAGTGAATAGGCCCAATTACTCCCTTAAAAATAATCAAAGGGGAAGGGGTAAGCTATACTGTGATTATTGTAAACGCCCACATCACACAGTTGAAAATTGCTGGAAGCTTCATGGCAAACCTGGAGAAAAAGAGAAAGGGAAATTTTCAACTGTTTTACAGGTATTGGGAAAATCGGCAGACAAATCAATTTCACATGGGGAATATCAGGAGCTGATGGAAGCTTTAAAAAAGCTGGATGCTTCTGACAAGACAGGGAGTTTCACAGGTATTTCCTATTGTCTGATGAACTCAATTACAAAGGATACCTGGATTATTGATACTGGAGCTAGTGATCATATTGTCTGCAATCAAAATTTTTTTTCCAATATTAAGAAATTATCCTTTCCTATATCAGTACAGCTTCCAAATGGAAATACCACTCATGTTGATATGACCAGAACCGTGAATCTTAGCCCACTCACCAGTCTTAAAAATGTCCTTTATGTTCCTAGTTTCCAATTTAATCTCATATCAGTCTCTAGAGCCTGTGAAGAAAATTCTTGTCATGCCTTGTTTGACTCTGATAAATGTCTATTTCAGGCCCTTTCGACTGGCAATCTGATGGGCTTGGGTAGAATCTATCAAGGATTGTATTTTTGGATCGATCTTCCAAGCAATTATATTCCTTCTGTTGCTTTCAATAAATCAATGTGTAATGTTGCTAGCAATAAAAATTGCCTTTATCATCAAAGATTGGGTCACACTGCATCTTTCCCTTATCCTCAGTGTCCTATTTGTCCTTTAGCAAAACAAACTCGATCCTCCTTTCCAACTAGTAACACTAGTGTTGATAGCATTTTTTCTTTAATTCATGCTGATGTATGGGGACCATATCATACCACAAATCATGACGGTTCGCGGTTCTTTCTCACAATTGTGGATGATTTCTCACGTGCCACCTGGGTCTTTCTCATACAATCAAAAAATCAAGTTCTATCTCACCTTAGAATTTTGATCTCTTTATCCAAAACCCAGTTTGGTAAATCAATTCGTCGCATACGTACTGATAATGGAAAGGAATTCTTCAGTGGTGAGTGTGCTTCCTTCTTTTCTTCAAAAGGAATTTTGCATGAAAGTACTTGCACTTATACACCACATCAGAATGGAGTTGTGGAGAGAAAGCATCGTCATCTTTTGGAAGTGGCACGAGCCCTAAAATTCCAAGCATCTATACCAGAGGACTTCTGGGGAGATTGTGTGGTCACGGCAGCATACCTGATAAATTGTATGCCATCTAGGGTTTTGAAAGGAAGAACTCCATTTGAATTATTGTATGGAAAGAAACCAAATTTGAATCATCTTCGAGTGTTTGGTTGTCTTTGTTATGCGACTACAGTAGGGCCTCGGGAAAAAATGGCGCCTCGTGCTAGACAGTGCATATTCATGGGGTATGCCAATCTTAAAAAGGGTTATCGAGTTTATGAACAGTCTACTGGGGAATTCTTTATCAACAGAGATGTAGTTTTTCATGAAGATACTTTCCCTTTCCGGAATTCTGCTTCCATTTCTGAAAACGATATAGACACTATTCGTAGATTTTTGTCAGAAGAAGATTTATCTTCTGGAGGATCCTATGTTATTGCTTCTCCTCCAAGACAGCAGATAGTGGATGCAGTATCACCTTTGCCACCTGATGAGCACTATCCTATAGATTCATTTGAGACGGATTTCATAGAAGAGGAACCTCAAGTGATCAATTCCATAGAATCTGCACATATCGAAGAACCATTGTTGGATGTATCGACTGAGCCACCTCGACGATCTGGTCGAGTCACTCGCCCACCAACTTGGACAAAAGATTTTGTCTGTTCTTCATCAAAATCATCAGGTACTCGTTATCCTATTTCCTCCTATGTGTCTTTTGATCGGTTGTCATCGAACATTTATGTTGCATTAGCCGCATTTCTGAAGAACAAGAACCATCTAGTTATCATGAGGCTGTACATGATCCACGATGGCAAAAGGCCATGGAAGCATAACTTAAAGCCCTGATTGACAATCACACTTGGGATGTCGTATCATTACCTCCTTATCGTAAGCCCATTGGTTGTAAATGGGTGTATAAGATTAAATATAAAGCAGATGGTTCTGTGGAAAGGTACAAGGCTCGGTTGGTAGCCAAGGGATTCACACAGAGAGAAGGATTTAACTACCATGAGACATTTTCTCCAGTAGCCAAGGATGTCACGGTTCGCTCTTTCTTATCGGTTGCTGCTTTTCGCAACTGGACATTGCATCAAATGGACGTCCATAATGCTTTCCTTCATGGTGATCTGGAAGAGGAGATTTATATGGATCTTCCACAAGGATTACGGAGACAGGGGGAGTCTAAGGTATGTCGTCTCCGTAAATCTCTTTATGGTTTAAAACAGGCCTCTTGGCAGTGGTATGCCAAGCTTACTAATGCACTCACGGGTGCCGGTTTTAAGCAGTCCAAGTATGATTATGCTCTCTTCACTTGGACAAAAGGTACGTCATCTATCTACTTTATGATTTATGTTGACGACATGCTTATTATGGGAAATGATGATTCCGCTGTGAGGAAGCTTAAAGAGTATCTACATTCCTCTTTTCATATTAAAGATTTAAGGCCACCTAAATACTTTCTTGGAATAGAGATAGCTCGTTCTGATCAGGGAATTTCTCTTAGCCAAAGAAAATTTGTGATGGAGATTATATCAGAAGCAGGATTATCGGGATGCAAACTAACAATCATTCCTATTGAACCGAATGCAAAATTAACCAGTGTTGATTATGACGCTGGGATGTCTTTATCTGATGATCCATTACTGAAAGATCCGACAAGTTACCAGAGACTTGTTGGAAAACTCATCTATCTCACCATGACCAGGCCAGACATCTGCTATGCTGTACAAACTCTTAGCCAGTTCATGCACAGTCCAAAACAATCTCACATGAATGCAGCCTTGAATGTGGTAAAATATTTGAAGAGATGTCCAGGACTAGGAATACTTCTTTCTCGGAAGTGCAGTATGGAGATGACAGCCTATTGTGATTCGGATTATGCTACATGTCCCACGAGCAGGAGATCTATTACTGGTTTCTGTATTAAATTTGGAGAATCACTGCTTTCATGGAAGACAAAGAAGCAATCCACTGTATCATTGTCATCAGCAGAAGCTGAGTATCGATCTATGGCAAAAATTGTTTGTGAGGTGGTATGGTTACGAGGTCTACTTCAAGATCTTGGGATACAAGTTAGAGGTCCGACACTACTCTTTTGCGATAATGATTCAGCAATCAAACTTGCAGCAAATCCCATATTACATGAGAGGACAAAACATATAGAAGTTGATTGCCATTTTACACGAGAGAAGATCAAGGAAGGTATCATCGAGACAAGAGGGATTAGAACCACGGAGCAACCTGCGGATATATTTACTAAACCTCTTTGCCAAAGACAACACACATATCTTCTAAACAAGCTTGGAGTCTTGGATATATACAAGCCACCAGCTTGAGGGGGAGTGTTGAAAGAAGACATGTTTCGAAGATATAGAATCGGATTGAAGATTTGTAATTGATTTAGATTGTATTTATTTTAGGACTAGGAATATTTTCTTTACTTCTTTATTGATTCTTCTTGTACAATATATACATTGGTGTAACAATGTACAATTCAATGAAACAGAAACACTATTCCTATATTTCTACTTGAGTTTCTGACAATTCTTTTCACGTAGCATTTTCTAGATTGCTTTGTATTCGAAATCGAGGTCTACAATACTAGCATCCATACGACTTGTGGATTGCCACAAAGGAGACCAAGGGACCAAGATAGGACAAAATACACCTCAAGTGCCAAAACTTGGCATGGAGGGACATTTAAGTACCGAAAGTTTGGAAAGTGACACTTAAGTACCAAAATCGAAGCAAAATGAATCACTTAAGTGTTATTCCGGCCAAAATGTCGACATGGCGATTTTCCGACGAAGGAAGTACAAAACAATGCCGTTTTGTACGTTGATGTGGCTAAACAATACAAAAACAACGTCGTTTTGGTGCGACGTCGTAAAAAAATTAATATAAAAATTAATTAAATTAAATTTAAAACTAAACTTATTTAAAACATTTAAAAATAAAATAAAAAGATTTTTAAAACTAACTTAAAAAAACTAATAAAAAGAGGGGGCGGGGGGGGGGTGTCGGGCCCTTCCGGCGGCGGCGGGGCTTAGCCCTCAACCACCTACCCCTTTTTTATATTTTTATTTTATTTTTAAATTTTTAAATAAGTTTAGTTTTTAAATGTTTTAATTTTTAGTTTTCTAAATATTTTTTAAAATTTTAGTTTTTTAAAAAATTTATTTTATTTAGTTTTTTATTAAATTTTTAGTTTTTTAAAATATTTTTATTTTATTTTTAAATATTTTAAATAAATTTAGTTGTAAATTTAATTTAATTAATTTTTATATTAATTTTTTAACACGTCGCACCAAAACGACATCATTTTTGTATTATCTAGCCATGTTAGCATGCAAAACAGCGTCATTTTGCACTTCTTTCACCGGAAAATTGACACATCGGCATTTTGGCCGAAGTGGCACTTAAATGATTCATTTTGTTCCGATTTTGGCGCTTAAGTATCACTTTCCAAACTTTTAGTACTTAAGTATCCCTCCATGCCAAGTTTTGACACTTATGGTGTATTTTGTCCGACCAAGATATGCAAGTTTCATTGTGCAGAGGGATATGAAATTTGTTGGTTGGTGAATGTATCTCCAAACCTATGGAAAATTTATGTTGATTAGACTTATATTTCTTGTCCATGACTTTTTAATCGCATACCAAAGTGGACCGTCCAGTAACATAACGGCTGGAACCATTGAAGGACTTCTACTAGATGTTTGAAATAATGATCCTCATATCCAACTTCATGCCTCTCAATGAATCAGTGAATCTTGGTGGTTGAGAAGTCAATGGCTATCGTAAGATTTTGACATACATACTAGAAAAACCATTTGAGCTCTTCAGAGAATTGAATATGATAATTGTGAATACATAGATGAATGGATATTCATTATGCATTCTAAATGGTCAAATTTTTTTTTTTTTTTTTTTTTTTGGTGACCCAGGGAACCCCCGCACCGTACCAACGCGGATGGCCCGATAGGCCCGGGGTAACGGGGAGGTAAACCCTGGGGGCGACACGTGCTAGCCACCACACACGGCTTCCGGTTAAGTCACCCTGCGTCGCCCGGGATTCGAACACTCGACCTTTTGCGAGAGGAAGAGCGCTCGTTTTAACCCTCTATATTGCCTAAAAAACTCGAGTTGGTATTCCGACATCATTTCTTACATCTAGTGTAAGATTTGTTTTACTAATGAAGATTTGGAATTCTTGGGGGAATATCTCTATCGATATCTGATGAGGAGGCTAACGAGGACAACCCCACTCCATGGAACATAGAAATAGACAATACTATTTTTCTAGGTTTGGAAAGAAAATCCACAAAAAAAATTTTCTCGTCTTTAATGTGCTTGGTTTCAAATGAATATTTTGAAATCATTCTTCTACCCATCTCAACAATTATGGGTTTAGAACTGTCTTTTGCTTAAATTTCAACATCTGGTGGAATGACCTATGAAGTACCGATACTCTCCAAGAGCCTTCGTGTCATGTTGGATACTTCGACACATGTCCGACACTCTCCGACACTTGGTCAACACGTGTTGAAAAATCCGACACCTAGTCAACTTTCTCGATACTCTCCAACACTCGAGTCGGAATTCTGACATAGGAGTTTCCGACATGTGATTCCGATATCGATGTCAATTTTAAAAATTCAATAAATGAAATGTCAAAATATATATATATGTGAAAAATAAAACACAATAATAAAAATAATAAATGGAGAAATAAGAAAAATGTTGTCTTCTTTCTCTTCTAATTCTCACTCCCCATGATACGCAATTCACCCTTTAAGTTTTTTTTTTTTCTCATTTTCCAACATATCTAACATGCAAGTCCATAATATGGATCACTTGTTTTTTCTTCAAGTTTTATGAATTATTGAAATAAAGTTGAATTTGTCAAATTGAAATAATGAATGATATTAATAAATGGAGGATTAATGTTTTTTTGTGTATATTCATTCTAGATTTTTTTCATTATTTATTTATTTATGAATTTGATTGAAATAATCATAAAAATGATAATTTATTATGTATATAAAAATATATTTAATATACAACGTGTTCCAACGTGTCGAAATTCTCTGTTTTTTGATAAACAACATGTCGGCGTATCGTGTCGTGTTATGTCGTGTATCGCGTGTCAGTGTCGGTGCTACTTAGGAAATGACAATATGTCCATTTCTACCAAGAAGTGATTGCCAATAAAATGAAATTCAAACTTTTTTTATTCCAAACTTGACCGCCAAAATTTCTTTGAATATAAAATGGCAGTGCATTTTTTTTTGGTCGGTTCTACGCTAATCCTACTCTAACACTCACTCTCAGACTTTTGCCCTGCCTCCGTGCAGGGCGTGGGAGTCGAAACCCACTCCTGAAATGAAATCGTCCCCACCCCAATCCCCCGAGAAGGTGGGGATTTGAACCCCCAACCTCCCCCTTTCAAGATGGAAGGGTGGCCACTAAGGCGAACCCCCAGTGGTTGGCAGTGCATTTTAACTAGAGAGAATCTTCCACTCTTTTGTCCATAGACTCTTTTCTTACCATTTTTTCCTTTAAAAAGGACTGCTGCCTTTTATTAATCACTTGCATCAATATGAAGAATACATTACCATCCGAAAGAATTTGTAACGGAGGCAAATTCTGTAGCTTTTCCTTTAAGGATTTAATGGCCTCGGTATAGTCCTCTCCCCATGGTGGTGGTTCTTTCTTCAGCATCTTTTGTAGTGCATCCATAAACTTCAAACTCTTGGGAACAAAAGTCCCTAAGATAGTTGACAATTCCAGGGAATTGCTGGATTTACTTGTGAGAAATTTTATCATATGGAAATTTGATAGGTTCCATTGCAATATCATCGCTTTCTATCTTTTAAATGCATACCCAGGAATTCAATCTCGTTTTGGGCAACCACCATCTTCTTCTGGGATAGCAAAATACCATACTACTTGATCAGCTTGCAGTGAGATTGCCATCAGAATTGTAGAGGAGAATAACATCAATGTATAGATGGGAGTTGGCGCTACTTGGATGAAATATCTTGCACATGGCCTTTTGAAATAACGATGGTGTTATTTTGAGGCCAAATGGGAGGGCTTTCCACTAGAAATGCTTGTTTTGGATGCAAAATTTAATTTTGTGTCGTATTCTGGATGAATTCCAAATTGTCAAAATCCTGCCTTTAGATTAGAACTAAGACTTGAAAATAGTGTCATATTTGGCAATGGAAATTTATCATCTTGGAGGAACTAGATGAGAAGTTTGTAATTGAGAACTAAGACTTGAAAATAGTGTCATATTTGGCAATGGAAATTTATCATCTTGGAGGAACTAGATGAGAAGTTTGTAATTGAGAACTAAGACTTGAAAATAGTGTCATATTTGGCAATGGAAATTTATCATCTTGGAGGAACTAGATGAGAAGTTTGTAATTGATAACCAATATTTTTTTTCTCTTATTTGTTATGCCATTTTATTGACACAAAAGCCATCACATGCCCATTGCGAGCCTATAGGCTCAATTAGTCCTTGTTGGACGAGATCATCACACTAATTCTAGGCAAGTTAAACATCACATGGGTTCATTCCAGAGTGGTTTGCCTTTGTTGGATTGATGTCTTCATTTTCCTTGAAAGGTAACTGGATGAAGAATTCTTCATTCTTCCATAATGGATTCCGACAATTCTGGAGGAATTTCAAATGCATTCTGCATAAGAAAAATTGGGTCGAGACTTTCTACTTGGACGAGATAAAGTCTTTTAATGTCTACAAACTCTTTAAATTGTCCTTCGGACCAAAATCCATTGGGCAAGATCCTCAGTTTGGGGATTTGTTAAGAAGATCCCAATTAACAATGATATCTCGATCTGGGAATTAGGAATCAATGATTCGAGTAGTGACAAAGCACTAGGGAAATAACTGGATCTTTATGAGTTTGCTCCTTACTAGAGAGTGGCACAAGTTATTCCCAAAGTGACTTTGAAACACCTTGTGTTTAATTTCCAGTGGTCTTTAGGAAGGATCTTTGGATCAAGGATAAAGGTATCTGCTCTTGTGTTATGAGCACTATTAACAAAATGGGTTTGTTATATTTGGACATAAAAAGGGTTAGGGGGATATAAAGCTTGATCGAGAGGTTTCTCAAGCTAGCATTTTGGATACTTTAGGTGTTTGGATCCTTTTGGGTTTCTTCTTGAGTTTCTAGGATTCTCGAGAGAAGAACTTGGTTCATCTGGCTCATAGGGTTCATCTAACTCGATGTCACTGGTTTCTGAGAATGTTTCAATGACACCTATAATTTGTCTAATGGTTCATCTTTGAGAGAGAAAATGGATTCAAGGTCATCTTCTTCTTCAAGGGAGATGCATGTTCCTTTCAACCGCATGGACGAGATTCATTCTTATCTTCTTTGCTTGATGGCAATTTTTGGCAGAATGCCCCTTGCGTCCACAAATAAAACATTTGTTTTTCTTCTTTCTACCGTTGCTGCTTTTTTTTTTCACTTACTCTTTCAGAGAAACTTCCATTTACCTCTTTTTCTTTGTATGGAGGGATACTTCCTTATATGCTCCCTTTTCTTGTTTGAGCAATCACAAGAGAAGGCTGTATGGCCAAATTTAATCTGCAAGCTAGGATTCCATAAACTCTTTGAACACCTTCTTGGTAGGCATAACTCATTGAGAGCAGCATGGACCCTTTGTTGGATTTCTCCAAGTGAAGCCGCAAGGGTCCTATTTTTATTCCGAAAGAACTTGTCTACCATATTAGCAATTTGTTTTGGTTTGGGAGAGAAGAAAACGGGCTTTAAAGCTAGGTCTTCACTTAGAGCATAGTAGAGCTTCTTTATTTCCTAAATGTGCTTATCAATGTCTCTTCTTTTATAAGAACAGCAAGAACTCCATTCTTTTTTGCTCTAGGTCTTTTGGGCTATCTATAAAATACAAATGAAGGATCTGTATTGCCTAATTAAACTTTTGGGCTAGAAAAGTGTTTTGGTCAACTGGTGAAATGTTCAACTACCAAGATAGTAGACTTCTCATAAATCTGTTAACAAATTCTAGGAGCATGATAAAGGGACTATTCTTTGGATTCAAGGATCTGACATTCTTCCAAGCAAAGAATTCCCGCAACCTTCCATGCCACTTGTTGGATGGGAGATCATCAAGAATGAATGAGAATCTGTAGATACTAGAGGCTCTAGAGTTTGGTTGTGGATCATCTTTCCCTTGCATATATTTTGTCTTCTTCCCTTATATGAAACTTATCGGAAGAACAGCTTCTGCTTCTATGTCTGATTGACTTTCCTGCTAAATTCAAGAAATTCCAAGGCCTAAGTGTTAGATGGAGAGTTTCCACTTGATTCTTCTTGAGATACAACAGTAATTTTTGGCACAGTATTTTGGCGGCGGTCTCGTAAAAATAACTTAATAAGATTCAAGATAATATAGAAAGGAGGAGGATGAGAGGAAGGATTAGGTTGTTTTCCTGACTTTTCCTTTAGTTTTTCTGCAAGGATCTTATCTCGGATGGCTAAACTATTAAACTTTCGGGAGCTTGAGCTTTGGAGATTAAGGTTTGAAAATTTGTCGGTGGAGGTTCAGGGAGAATAGGACAATCTTGATTTTTCCTATTAAGGGATGACTAGCACCTCAAAAGATGAAGTTCGTGGGAGTCCTCTTGAATAGCCTTAATCTGTTCTTTGGCCTTCTTGATTTCAGCAATCTGATCATCAAGATAGTGCCAAGGTCGCAATGCTCCTGTTTCCATCCTCTAGAGCTTATCTTGAAGAAGTTGTAGCAACTTATTAGGCACTACTACCGTCTAATCTACTTGCTAGTGAACATGTCCGTACCGAGTTTTTACTTTTCCTACTTTAGTCTTTACTTCAAAGACCCTAGACTGAACATTTGTAACCTTGGTGGTTAATGTTCGTAGCACGTCATTATGGTCAAGAGCATTTTCTGTTTGCCAATTAAGAACAGTCTTTGCAGGGCTAATTTTCTCGAAGTTTCATGCTGAATCAACCCGGTCAGGCTCCAAATCTTTGGATGATGCTTATATCGAGTTGAGATTGTAAATCCTTCCAAAGTAGGGAAATCCAAGGGTAGGAACATGCAGACACCAGGCAAAGCAGTTGGGGAAGATGGTTTCCTTCTTGCCTGCAAAATTGTGCAATATGTTTGTCACAGTCAGGGTTTTTCTTTACCCATTTGAGGACGAGGGCCGTTTGATCTTACGTTTCCTAACTCTTATGACTTGAGATTTCTCCCAAGTCAGCCTTACTCATACTAGACTCAAAAATTGTATATTTGTGAGATGGAGACACAGGCTTGGCCACATAAGGTTGGCCTTCGGAGGAACAGATTTGTGTTTAGGTGAAGTTGGTGAAAGCATTTCAGTAGACGCAATATAATTTTTGGGTGGTCCATAGGATACTAAAAATTGGTATCGTCCAATAGATTGATCACCGTCTCCCATCTTTGGAAAAACTCATGCTCAGAATGAGACTTCTTTATTCTAAAAAGTCTATCATCCTCTTCGTCAATGGGGGCTAGACACAACTGGCACTGGCAGTCTAGATCCCATGGACAATCGCCTGTCGTAGGATCATTGAAGTAGACAAGGGGGTGTCCTTAAGAATTAAAGCCTTCTATCTCAAGCCTTTCACCTTCGCCTATGTCTTCTAAAACATATGGCTGCATCATCAAAATTGTGGGAAATATGGAGGAGGAAGCCCTCTCGGCCTCTTTTGCTGGGGATTGGGCCCGTTGGATGGAGCCCAATCCAAACCGGGCCGAATCTGGCCCTTTCGGGCGGGTTGACCGGCCCGCCCCAACCAGGTCGGACCCGGGCAGTTCGGACCAGCCCGCCCTAACTGGGCCAGACCGGACCCGACTCGGCCCGGTAAAAAAAATAATATTTTTTCAATAAAAATATTTCCAAGTAACCTTTTACATCATGGTCAAGAACACAACCTTATCATAAGGGTAATTGGGGCAAGTTTAAATGCAATCCAATCTAGATTTGATTATTTATTAGGGTTGGGAGTTAGGCACACAGTGCCGTATAGGAAGTCCTTTCTAGTTTAATTTGACATTGTTTGCAACTCCATTCCTTTGGGTCTATTTTTGTTGAATCCGATTAAACTATAAGCCAAAATATGGATATGAAGGATCTTAGATCTTCTTAGTTCGTCTCTCCTGTCGCGTGCATCTTTTCCTTGGAGATAAATAAGGTTCGTATCACTTTTGCCTTTTTTTAATTCTTTTGGTCGAAGCTCTTTAGCCTAAGTGATGGTATGAATTACGAGGAATGAAAGCTAGTCCATAACTTGTTTTAGTCAAATATTAAAGTAATTCAACTAACTGAAAACAGTTTCTATATACTAATAGGGGCTTGCTTATAGGAGACAACAGGCAACGGTTAGTTCACTGTCCCTAGCACATTGAGCTAAACAGTATTTGAGATGGTAGTTTATGTTAATATGGACAATCTCGGCCGAAATGCAATGACATTTATTAATAGTTATTTTGATCACTGTAATTCGTTGTCTCTTTCTAGTTTTTTCAAATCACGATCATCTTCATAGGTACTCTCTTCCTTGCCAAATAAACTTCCAATGTTCTCTAAAGCATCTTTGGCTGCTCTATTTAACGCAATGTCCTTCTTGGGCTTGTACGTGGCTTTTCCCACAAATTGATTGTTCACAAACACAATGAAACTCGAGCTTTCATTTTCCCAATACCTATTTGAGGGTCAAAGGACTAATTATTGGCTCCAACAACCTTTGAAATACCTATCAAACAACATATGGAGACAACATCAAATTGGTTCAACATTTTCATGGGCTTCACAAGTAGCAAGTCTTAAAAAAAAACACACAAACAAATTGGATTAACAAACAAAAAAAAAAACGAATATCTAAACTTTTTTTATATTGAACGAGCAAAAATTGGATGGGCCTAAGCGAGCCCAATTGGGACCGATTCAGCCCAACTTTATTTGGTCCTACTAGGCCAAGCCCAAACATTTGGGCCCGTCCATAGAAAACACGGGCATCCTAACCCCACCCACATGGCCTAATGTAGATATTTCTAACTCATTTATATAAATTTAAAAAATAGTAGATCAGTAATAAGTACAAAAAGCAAAATAATCATGTATAAATCTAAAATTGAATAAGAAAAATAAGAACGGCAAACTCTATTTCAGAAAAAGCTCCACAATAGCACAAGCCTGGGCCTACCCATTCGTGCAAAAAGTCCAGGCCTAACTGAGACATCATAAGCAACATAAATTGAGCAAATCTTTTTTGACAAAACTTAGGAACATAGAGCACACGAAAATGGTTAGAGAGAGATCAGAATTTTTATTTATACCTTCCACACGGTGTACAGCGAGAAATTGCAATCAATGAAGACAACACCGATGGTCAACTCAACAATATCAGCTAGGGTCTTGGCACGTTGATCAGACCGCTCGAATGTAATGGATAATCTAAAATTGCCCTTTTGAATTCTTCAATACGAGGAAACACCCATAAATTTTATCAACCAAAAAGAAAGGAAACATACGTGTAAAATCCATCCATGCACAGATTATCACACAGATGATTATTAAATGTTGACTCGGCTTCTCACCACCTCTGTTGCCACACTTTCAGCCATTTAATATATAATCCAAGGCGACGTGTTTGATGGGAAGTAAAATCGTTTGAGATTCGATCAAGATTACGGGAATTATTACCTAATTACGCCAATTTTTCTCCTTTTGTTAGGATACTCCATAATCCCCATAATCAAAAGAGTATATGTATGCAACTTTACATGTTCCTCAAAAACGGGCTTCCTACGACGGAGGTAGCGATGCAGCCCATGTTGGACCGCCACACGGGCGAGCTTCTCGGTGTCAACGTTGGCAACTTGAAGCTGGGTTAGTGAACCCGGCCGCATGCCCGGGTACCTGAAGTACTGGTCCTTGTCAAATAGCAAGTTGAGCACTGAGTCGCTAACGTACTCCAGCCGCTTATAGCAAAATGACTTGTCGGCGAACGAGTGGTGGGTGAGGGCTTCCTCCAGCGGCCTCCTGTCGTTGAACGTGTACTGTAGGATCGCCTCCACGTCGTCAAGGCTCGGCCAGCTCTTGGCGAGGGCTGGCTCGGGCTCAGGGCCACTGCCTTCTTCTTCCCGCCGACGTAAGTCGAGCTCTCCCAATTCGCTTCCTCCTCCTCGTGATCGGAATATATATATTCGCAGCAATTCCTGAAAATTTCGTACACCAACAACCGCTTCGTGTAGCCTCCCATCGTTTGAATTCTCGGAGTTTGTCGATCAACTTGGTTTTTTCTTGTTCGCCATGGAAGCTCGGAAAGAAGAAGGCAAACAAGAAAAATCGCTTTCCGATCACGAGGAGGAGGAAGCGCTGGCCGTCGAATTGGGAGAGCTCAACTTACGTCGGTAGGAAGAAGAAGGCGGCGGCCCTGAGCCCAAGCCAGCCCTCGCCGAGAGCTAGCCAAGCCTCGACGACGTGGAGGTGATCCTGCAATACACGTTCAACGACAGGAGACTGCAGAAGGAAGCCCTCACCCACAACTCGTTCGCCGACAAGTCATTCTGCTACGAGCGGCTGGAGTACGTTAGCGACTCAGTGCTCAACTTGCTATTTGCCAAGGACCAGTACTTCAGGTACCCAGGCATGCAGCCGGGATCACTGACCCAGCTTCGGGCTGCCAACGTCAACACCAAGAAGCTCGCCTGTGTGGTGGTCCGGCACAAGCTGCATCGCTACCTCCGTCATAGGAAGCCCATTTTCGAGGAACAGGTAAAGCTGCATACATATACTCTTTCAATTATAGGGATTATGGAGTATCCTAAAAAAGGGAGAAAAAATGGCGTAATTAGGCAATAATTCCCGTAATCTTGATCGAATCTCAAACGATTTTATTTTCCAACAAGCACGTCGCCTTGGATTATATATTAAATGGCTGAAAGTGTGGCAACGGAGGTGGTGAGAAGCCGAGTCAACATTTAATAATCATCTATGTGATAATCTATGCATGGATGGATTTTACATGTTTCCTTTCTTTTTGGTTGATAAAATTTAAGGGTGTTTCCCCATATTGAAGAATTCAAAAGGGCAATTCTAGATTATCCATTGCATTCAAGCGGTCTAATCAACGTGCCCAAGGCCCTAGCTGATATTGTTGAGTCGACCATCGGTGCTGTCTTCATTGATTGCAATTTCTCGCTAGACACCGTGTGGAAGGTATAAATAAAAATTCTGATCTCTCTCTGACCATTTTCGTGTGCTCTATGTTCCTAAGTTTTGTTGAAAAAGATTTTGCTCAATTTATGTTGCTTATGATGTCTCGGTTAGGCCCGGACTTTTTGCATGAATGGGTGGGCCCAGGCTTGTTCTATTGTGGAGCTTTTTCTAAAATAGAGTTTGTCGTTCTTATTTTTCTTATTCAATTTTAGACTTATACATGATTATTTTGCTTTTTGTACTTATTACTGATCTACTATTTTTTAAATTTATATAAATGAGTTAGAAATATCTACATTAGGCCGTGTGGGTGGGGTTAGGATGCCCGTGTTTTCTATGGACGGGCCTGGACGTTTGAGCTTGGGCCTAGTAGGACCAAATAAAGTTGGGCTAAATCAGTCCCAATCGGGCTCGCTTAGGCCCATCCAATTTTTGCTCGTCCAATATAAAAAAAAAAAAGTTTAGATATTCATTTTTTTCATTTTGTTAATCCAATTTGTTTGTGTGTGTGTGTTTTTTTTAAGACTTGCTACTTGTGAAGCCCATGAAACTGTTGAACCAATTTGATGTTGTCTCTATATGTGGTTTGATAGGTATTTCAAAGGTTGTTGGAGCCAATAATTAGTCCTTCGGCCCTCAAATAGGTATCGGGAAAATGAAAGCTCGAGTTTCATTGTGTTTGTGAACGATCAACTTGTGGGAAAAGCCACGTATAAGCCCAAGAAAGACATTACATTAAATAGAGTAACCAAAGATGCTTTAGACAACATTGAAAGTTTATTTGGCAATGAAGAGAGTACCTATGAAGATGATCGTGATTTGAAACAACTAGAAAGAGACAACGAATTAAATGTTAATAAATGTCATTTCATTTCTCATAACTACCATAAAATAGGTATTGGGAAAATGGCCGGGATTGTCCATATTAACATAAATTACCATCTCAAATACTATTTAGCTCAATGTGCTAGGGACAGTGAACTAACAGTTGCCTGTTGTCTCCATTAATTTTTGATTTTTTGTTATGATTTTTTATATATTTTTTGTATTTAATATTATATTCGGGAAAAGGGATCCTAACCGGGTAAACCCAATCCGGCCTGTCAACCCGATCCGAACCCGGATCCAACCCAATTGAAAAAAAAAAAACTTTTTTTAATGATTTTCGTAATTTTTTTTTTTATTCTCCACCCTTTTGTCTTCTTCCATCTTTTGTCTTTTCCCTAAACCAACTTTTGCTTTCTTTTTCCCTATTTCTTTATTTTCTTTTTACTTTTTCTGTACATTTTTTTTTGCTTTTTCTTTTAATCTTTTCTTTCCTTCTTCTGGTCTTCTTCTTCTTCGTGAGTCATCCGCACGCATGAAGCTTCCCTTAAACTCAGAAGTTCCCATGAATTCAATCCCAACCTCACAACGTCGAAACCACGATTTTGACGTATATCTTTTTTATCCCAAGCCGAGAACAGCGTGCGCCACTATCCAACAATCTCGAATATATATAAAATGTAAAACGCAAGATGGATGTGAGGTGCAACATGCGGCCACAAGTTCGGACCTCGGCAAAACGAACGTGAAAATGGACGAAATGAAGACGAATGTTACTCTTCGAAAATGAAACAGATAGTCCCAAAGTCCATCCAGCCCACACAACGATCAAGATGGCTTACGGATTAATGTTATCTCTCTTTTCATTACTCTTTGTTTGTTTCTTTTATTTTATTTAATGTTTCTACGTTCTCTTCTTTGTCGAGAACAACACCATTGCCAGGATCTCTCTTGGAGAAACGCCACCACTAAAACTCGCCAACCACTACCCACGATCAACGAGATAAGGCTTCATGGAAGACGATATGTGTAAATAGTGATCAAAACAATGATACACGAGCTTCGGAAACAGCGAAGGCAGTGGCTATTTTACCAGAAGCGTCTCAAAGGGCATTTTATCAAACACCGAGGATGCGTCGGCTCGAAACTAGATCAAAGCTTAACGAGAATGGCAGAGAATGCTCAACATCAACTGATGGTTTTAATTAATATGATGGGCTTAAGTTGGCCCGTCCGCCCACGATGGGCCTAAAAGCCTGGCCCACAAGTTTAGGGCCCATGGATGGAGGGATACGTTGAAGAGTTGTAACTTTTGGGGGAACGTCTTTTACGCGAAGGGACACGTCATTTGGAGAGGACGTATTTAAGGAAATAAAGAGAGGGAGGAACGTACCTTTTGAGATAACGTACGTTCCCTCTCTCTCTCTCCTTCCAAAAGAAAGAGCAGTAAGACACTCTCTTCCCTTCAAGGCGAATTGACATCATCGGATCAAAAGGGATCAGTTTTTCTTCCTCAAATCAACGTTGGTGTTTAGTCTGTGGATACAAGGTACGCTCGAACTCGTAGTGTGCTTTTGATCGATGATACATGTGATTTTCCCGGGATGGTCTTCCGCACACTTTTTAGGGGTTTGATTTAGTGTCGAATCCGGTTTCTGGGAATCAGTAATTCCCAACATTGGTATCAGAGCCAGATTCATGTTTTTCCCGACCCCTTTCATATTTATGGATGATTTCTTATCGTTTTTTCGTGAAATTAATCGGCCGACACCAATCGGGACAGAAAAATCCCGACACCCGAGCACCGTTCATCCATTTTTTCGAGTTTCTGTAAGTCGAAATCCATTTCTAAAGGCTCTGGATGGAATGTCTCGTCGAGACGAACGCGACGAGTGGTGGAACGCCGCCGGACGCGCCCCCACGCGCAGCTGGCGCGAAACGGTGCACGCGCCGATTCACACACCCAGGCGCGTGCGTCGCACGCGCGCGCGGAGCCGACGCGCGCACCTGCGACGCACGTGCGCAGCACGCGCCCGCTACACGCGAGCCGCACATGCTGGTCGGTTCGTCCGACCGGCCCGGCGACCGACCCGTCCGACCCGAGTGACCGTTGACCGACCGTTGACCATTGACCGTTGACCGTTGACTCAACCGTTGACTGTTGACCAAAAAAAAAAAGAAAAAAAAAATGTGCTTATTTTTCAATTATGTTTATGTGGATTATATGTAATCCATTTTTTGTTCTGCATTTGTTGCAGGAACAATGCCTCCCCGAAAGCCGCGCGCATCTGTGCGCACAATGTCAGATAAACAAAAGGAAAGACTTTCAAGGTTGATAGCCGTTTTGAATGGTTATCGATGGGAGAGTGACGACATAATTGATCATGTTATAGAGGTCAACAACAAGATTCAAGAAGTCATTTGGAATGGTTATCCCATGCCAGATACTCAGATGATGCGATTCTTTATGAACACTCTTCCACTAGAATGGCAAGGAGTGTTGAATCGCCTATGGAATGTCAAGGGATTTACTAGATATAAAGAGCTAGTAATGGAATTTGTGGATGAATATCATCGGGTTGGAGCCACAAAGACTGCGACCCAAGGAATGACTTTAATTAGGCCAAGAATGAATGTGCGTAGGAGAAATCGTAAGGGATATCCATCTATTTTTCCGTGGCTGTCAAGAATGCCTGAAAATTTTACAGAGAAAAAGAAAAAGAAATTGAACCAAGTAGCAGCTTTCCCTATTAGTAGCATGATGCCTTGGTTTTAGATGTTATGGCTGGTCTTTATTTAGTGTGCTTTGTGAAAATCTTATGTAATTTTTCTACCTGATTATTGTTGATGTAGCAACCAATATATTAGTTGTATTATGTGAAAGCACTATTATTATATCATTATTGGATGTCAAATATTATTTGATTTATGTTATTGTTAACTGCTGTGGGTAGTTCATAGAAGTTTTTGTAGCTTCATAGAATTTACTTTGCATGGACAATTATATTAATGATAGTTTTAAGTTAGGATTTTTGGAGGATGATTGGAAACATAGTGACCTTTTGATTCTGAAATCTTACTTAAAATTATTAATTAATATGATGGGTTTGTGCAAAATAGATGCATAAGTGATAGGCATTAATATTTCGTGCATATATGTCTGATATGTTCAGATCGATGGATTCAGCAACTAAAAACATAATTGCTGATTTGAACAAAGAGGACAAATTGAACGGCGAGAATAGTAAAATATTGAATATGAGAATTCAATATGTGTTGAAAAAGCAAGAAGCACTAAAAGCTCTTGACCATGTTATGGAAGATCTTGTGGATGCTGTGCGCCACCTTGAGCTAGCTGATGATCGCCTCAAGGCATTTGAGCATGATACAGATATTTGCTGTGTTGCTTTAAGCTTAGAAGGGGCTTCAAGCTCTAAGCGCTAAGCGCAAGCACATTGATTCGTTCAATATGTGAGAAAGCAGGGGATCAAGTCCTTCTTGCAAGAAACCAAGAATTAACCAACAAAAAAGAGGAAAACGTCCTCATATGAAGAGAGGAAAACGTTCTCATGTGAAGAATATTTCAAGGGTGAAATGTTACAACTGTGACCAGATGGGTCACTATGCCCGCGATTGTCGCGAGCCAAAGAAGATATATACCCTTTGTACTATTGGGAACTTTGCATATGTGTCAAGTTCTGTATTCTTGACTGAATCTAATCCTTTGTAAACTATAGATTCAGGAGCGACAGACCATGTAGCGAAAGATAGAAAATCCTTCGTAGAATTTCGACGAGTTCCAACTAGAACTAAGTGGATCTATGTGGGAAACAACTCCAGAGCTAAAGTAAAAAGAATTGGCACCTGCCAACTGAACATGCGTGGTGGACGCACTTTATTCCTACATGATGTGTTGTATGCTCCGGAGATTCGTCGAAATTTAGTGTCTGTTTTAGTATTGGTTAAGTTTGGTTTTAATGTGAACTTCCATAATAGTGGTGTAGATTTATATTTGGATACAAACTACTATGGTTGTGGTTATTTTCTGGATGGTTTCATTGTATTAGATATTGACTATGTTAATACAAATGTTTGTTATTCCCTTCTCACGTCTCCTAATTCATATGATAATGATGTGAATGTGTGGCATGCTAGACTTGGTCATATTGGCCAACAACGTATGAATAGACTAGCCAAAGAGGGCTTGTTAGACAATATTGAAAGAGTCGATTTGCCCATATGTGAGCATTGCCTAGTAGGGAAAACAACAAGGAAACCTTTTGGAAAAGGTAAAAGAGCTGATTTTTCTCTGCATTTAATCCATTCTGACGTCTGTGATCCAATGAATGTGAGAGGAAGGCATGGGGCTAGTTATTTCATCACTTTTATAGATGATTATACTCGATACGGATATGTTTTTTTTATTTCTCATAAATCTGAAGCATTAAGTTGTTTCAAAAGATTTATGAACTTGGTAGAAAATCAATTAGACAATAAAATAAAAGCATTGAGATCCGATCAAGGTCGTGAATATTTATCTGATGAATTCAGAAAATTATGTGATGAAAAAGGAATAGAAAGACAGTTGTCTATTCCATATACTCCTCAACAAAATGGTGTTGCGGAGAGAAGAAACAGAACCCTACTGGAAATGGTTAGGTCCATGATGGCGCATGCTAACTTACCCATTACCTTTTGGAGTGATGCGTTGTTAACTGCTGTCTATATACTTAACCGAGTGCCTTCCAAATCAGTCACTTCTACTCCATATGAGTTATGGACAGGTAGGAAACCGGACTTAAGTTTTCTTAAGCCATGGGGTTGTGCTGCCTATACTCATGAGCCCTCTCACAAGTTTGGGAAATTTGGTCCCAGAGGAAAGAAGAGTATTTTCATAAGATACTTTGAACACTCGAAAGGGTATGTGTTCATAGATAAGCAGGAAAGTGGAAGTATAACTGAATTTGAATCACGGGATGTCACATTCTTAGAGAATGAATTTCCTAAGAAGGGCGAAATAGGTGAAGATTACTCCCTATTTGAAACCTTGGATCAAGATAATGATATTAGTGGAGTTTGTCCAAGTGGGAGTAATATGAGAAGTGATGAATTGAATTCAACTCATTCTCAATTATAACCACATGATGAGACGACATTATCATTTTCTAATCCTAGTGGGAGCATCATGGGGAATGATGTGCAAAGTGTACAAACTCCCATATGGCGAACAAGTCGCAAAAGTATTCTCCGTCGACGTTTTGACATTGAAGGAGAAACTTTTATGATTGCCCCACAAGATAAGGATGAGCCAAGAAATATACATGAGGCTCTAAGTTGCCCTAGTAAGGAAAAATGGATGCATGCAATGAGAGAGGAAATGGAGTCAATGAAGTCAAACCATGTTTAGGAACTGGTTGATCTTCCAAAAGAACGCAAAGCTATTGGGAACAAGTGGGTTCTCAAAATAAAGCGTAAAAACTGATGGCTTGATAAAGAGATATAAAGCTCGCCTTGTGGCGAATGGGTATAATCAACAGGAATGAATTGATTATAAAGAAACATTTTCTCATGTTGTGAGATTTACCTCGATTCGCATTATTCTGGCAATAGTGACTAGTATGGATCTTGAGTTACATCAAATGGATGTAAAGACTGCTTTCCTCAATAGAGAATTAGAGGAAGAAATATATATGGAACAACCTACTAGTTTCATTATGGAAGGCCAAGAAGGAAAAATTTGTCGACTTTTGAAATCGATATATGGTCTTAAGCAGTCGTCAAGACAGTGGTATATACGTTTTTTCATAATGCCATAATGGCATATGATTTTACAATGATTGATGAGGATCATTGTGTATATATCAAAAGATCCAAAGATCAATTTGTGATCATATCATTATATGTTGATGATATACTAATTGCTGGAAGCAATATGGAGTTTGTAAATACTGTTAAGAGTTGGTTATCTTCCAACTTTAAGATGAAAGATATGGGTCAGGCTGCATACATCATTGGAGTTAAGATTTCAAGAGATCGTTCGAAGAGGTCGTTATCTCTTTCGCAAGAAACATATATAAATAAGGTTCTTGAACGATTTCGTATGCAAGATTGTAAACCCATAGACACTCCTATTGCAGAAGGTGGAGGATTGAGCCATAAACTATGTCCAAGGACTCCACAAGAGAATGAACAAATGAAGTATGTTCCTTATGCTAGTGCTGTTGGGAGCTTAATGTACGCTATGATGTGTACATGACCTGACATATGTTTTGCAGTTGGAATTGTGAGTAGATATCAATCCAATCCATGTCAAGCACATTGGAAAGCCGTTAAGAGAATACTGAGGTATCTAAAGGGAAGTGCTGATTATATGCTGAGTTATCAAGGAAAGGATCTGCGACTCGAAGGCTATTCTGATACTGATTGGGAAGGAGATTTAGATGAAAGGAAATCTACCTCTATGTTTGTTTTCTTATTGAATAATAGCACCATATGTTAGAGCAGTAAGAAACAAATGTATATAGTCTTGTCCACGATGGAAGCTGAATTTGTGGCATTATCAGTAGTAATACAAGTCTTAAGAGATTTTTGAATCATTTAGGTGTTATTGAGAAAGCTGCAAATCCATTATTAGTTAATTGTGATAGCCAAGCAGCTATAGCGTACACCAAAGATCCAAAATATCATGTCAAGACCAAACATATAGATACCAAGTATAACTTTGTCAAAGATATGGTTGCACGAAAAGATGTGAACTTACAGTACATATCTACGCATAGAATGGTAGCAGATCCTATGACAAAGCCAATATCTAGATATGTGTTTTGTGGTCATGTAAAATCTCTAGGATTGTGTAGAGTCTGATGTACTGGATATTGTAATTTCCCTGAGTTGTTCACATTTAATGAATTTCTGTTTTCATCATTAATGCTTATGAATCTTTGTTTGACCTTTATGCATCTTAATGCTCAGTGCATTACATTAAGTTGAGAAAGTATGTCGGACAGATAAGAGATTAGCCCACTCACATGGCTAATCGCCTCTATTTACTATGTGATAAATAGAGATGAGACGGTTTTTAAGCTTATTATCTAGGTGATAATCGAGAACTCGTGCTTAAAATATATATGTCGCCTTAACTAAGTGTTAAGATGAGGACATGATATGTACTATGTCCGAAAGTAAAATACCCCACATATTTTACTTTATCTGTCTAAGATGCCAGATGTGAGATCTGATAAATTTTGTGAATGAGTAGATACGTGAACTCAAGTTAGACATTAAGTATGTCTGAACTATCATTTGTACGATATTGAAGGTGTAGACATACGCTCCATGGGAAATGAGTTAATACCGTAATATGTATTTCATATTACGTATGCATGAGACGAACAATAAAAGTGGCAAAAGTTTGATCTCAACTTTTATGCCGTGTGACACTCTTGAGGAAAAGAGTTCCTCAATTTTAGTGCCCTCACGACTTTTTACTTATTCTCAAGATTTCTATTTCAATGATTGCTATCTTAGGATATTGCCAATGATCATGAATTAATTCGATCTAATGGGATATTTCTAGAAAAGCAAGTTGAACTGAAATTGAGAGTTTGAAGGAAAGAGGAAGATCGATTTTGGAGAATCACATTGTAGTTTTGTATTCACTGGTCGACCAATTATGACCGTCTTTGGGATAATCATAATTGTGAATACAATATATATCATTGTTTAAAAGAGATCAAGAGAGATATAAATGTGATCGATCGATCTAGGGTACTGCATACTAAATCTACTCAGAGTGTAATGCCCATTATGAGCTGCTATATATTCCTAACAGATGTATGGCAATGAGCTCTCAAAGTATGCTGGTCGCACGGACTATTCACTAGTATGAATGTTGCAGTGAGAAAAAGAGGATTCTGTTCGGCCCACCATGTCAAGTGGGAGTTGATGGATTTTCAATTGATGGGCCTAAGTAAGGCTTGTCCGCCCATGTTGGTTTTGGCCCACCATGTGCGAGTGGGAGATGATGGTTTTAATTAATATGATGGGCTTAAGTTGGCCTGTCCGCCCACGATGGGCCTAAAAGCCTAGCCCACAAGTTTAGGGCCCATGGATGGAGGGATACGTTGAAGAGTTGTAACTTTTGGGGAAACGTCTTTTACGCGAAGGGACACGTCATTTGGAGATGACGTATTTAAGGAAATAAAGAGAGGGATGAACGTACCTTTTGAGATAACGTACGTTCCCTCTCTCTCTCCTTCCAAAAGAAAGAACAATAAGACACTCTCTTCCCTTCAAGGCGAATTGACATCATCGGATCGAAAGGGATCAGTTTTTCTTCCTCAAATCAGCGTTGGTGTTTAGTCTGTGGATACAAGGTACGCTCGAACTCGTGGTGTGCTTTTGATCGGTGATACATATGATTTTCCCGGGCTCGTCTTCCGCACTCTTTTAGGGGTTTGATTTAGTGTCGAATCCGGTTTCTGGGAATCAGTAATTCCCAATATCAACAAAGGACAGCATAAGCGAACTTGAAACGCACGCCTCGACTCAGTAATCCATGCAAAAAATGTGAGAGAACAGGACAAGAGCATGGCACCAAAAAAAGGTCGGCGGGGGTTTCCTACCTGACTCGGGGTGGCAAACGATGGGCAAGATCGATAGATAGGACTGCGTCCAGTCGCCTTGCACGCCCCCGAGCCGGGATCCTTAGGAAATCTACACGGATTGAACCAAAAACCGGAAAACTCATCGGAAAAACTTGAAATAGAGGCAAGGGAAGCCACGGCTTGTTGGTTCCGGCTAGGAGGCGCAACCTCGCATCGGGGGTGGCTAAGTGACGCTCGGCTAAGGTGGATTCCAGGTCTCCCTCTTCCCGGTCACTCTCCGTTTCTCCCCCTCGGCCTCCCTCAAGCTCTCTCCCTCTCTGTCTCTAGCGCTCTCTCTCTCCGCGAACCCCCATAAAAACCAACCCCTTTCACACTTTTAAGCACCGGCGCGCATGGCCTCCTGCCGTGCCAGCTACCACTGCCGACCTGCCCCCGACCGAACGTCTCACGCGACGCTCGCCCTGTCCTCTCTCTGACCTATACCCTCCTGTTTTGTAGAGCGTGACCAGCATGAGGAGGAAGAAGACCAGCATGCGGGCTGGGCTTAGTGAAAAGAAAAGAGAGGCTAGGCTTGGGCCCAGGCGGTAAAAGATACAGAGGAGAGGAGAATTGGAAAGAACTGGGCTTAGCCTGGTCCGCTTTTTTCTTTTTTCGATTTTTTTTAATTTTAATTAATTAATTTAAAAAAATTAGATTTAATAATTAGTGGTAGTTATGTAGATGCTCCTAATTTCTACGTGTAATGGATTTTAAAGAAAACATACGCGATGTATTTTAATGAAAGTTATTTATTTTACTCTTTGCTTCCTCTTTTTTTTTTTTTTTAGCGACTAATTCTTAATATTGTATGCGATTAAGTCCTCAATAAAATGGTAAAATTTAGGTATCAACATTGGGGATACAAGCCGAGGGTCGCTTGCTCCACAAATGGGTCACGGCTGTCGTTTAGGACCCTCATGGATCGAGCTTCCTTTCGGGCCGTGACATTAGCATAATGGGGAAAAATGTTTAATAGTTAATCTTTTTTACTCGAGAATTAAATCCTAGAACTTTACCTAATCTAGTTTGTTTACATGTTATTATGAAAGTTTTTGGAAGAGTCAGATTTGACAATAATTAAAGTGCTTGGAGCAGGAAGATTTGAATTTAATCATAATTTTTTTTTTGATAACCGAGAACTTCATCACGAGCCCCCCGTGCTCGAAAGGCTCTTAAGGGCCGAGCTCCTATACCTTGAGGGAGACTAGCCCATCAACCCACCGCCAAGATCCCCTACTTAAATCACTAGCAATTACGAGTTTCGAACTTTCAACCTCAGCGATGAGGGAAAGACTCTCAACCAACGCAAGACTTTCAATAACTAAGTAGCTCTTTAAATTCTTTTGAAAGCAACGAGACTACCTTATTCGTACCATGAACTATGGAAAGAAAAATCTTTTATATCCACTAATTTGACGTGTTTTTCTCAAATTTTAGTACTTTCGCTATTAATTCTTGTTTCGAACTTTTCTTCTTTTTTCTTTCTGGCCCAATTCAAACCTATGTGCGTTTTGTTCCTGGTAATGAAAGTTGAAACTACATTACTCATGTACAGTTCTTTGACTGATCCGCAATTCCTATCAACAAATAAAGAATGAGAACTTGCCTTGTGCTGAATCATTGAGGAGTGTACTAATTTAGAATTTTACCCTTCATTTATCACAATCTCACAAGTGTATCAATTTTGTGAATTTTTATAATATTAATATAATTTAACTGAAATTAATGAATGATAAATTTATTGTAAATATTAATTAGTAAAAAAATTAGAATCAAGTAAATTTATCATAAATATATATCAATTTGAAGTTTTTTTTATAGTATTAATTCAAAATAAAATTCATGAAAAAAAGAAGAAGATATTTTCAAACAATTTCCATTTCTGGAAAAAAAAAACACACACACACACATTTTTGTCGCCCTCCCATCTCTTCTTATTCGTTTTGATATGCAATCCTCTTTCGTGGCAGCCATTGCAGGAGAGCCCTTGCTCTCTCTCTCTCTCTCTCTCTCTCTCTCTCGCAGCGAGCGAGGTGAAGGCTTCGAGCTAGCAATGCATGCGCTTCGTCAACCTTCGACTCTGCATCTGCTGTCGTGCTTTTCATGAACAGTCAGGCCCTCAATTCCATGTCGTTCGCCACCACGACCATCTGAGCAAGTCGCCATGCCTTTAGCCATACCCGCATCGGGGGAAGTTCTCTCCACGATGATTGCTTGCGTTTCGGGCGCGCCCGACGCTCTTCAAGCGGGGAGGACCCCGTCTCCGTGCTCCGCGCCGAGGTTCGGTTCCGAGGACGCTCTGGCTTCGCTCCGGAGGTGCGCGGATTTCGGGCAGCTCAGGCAAGCCCACGCGAGGATCATCCGGAGCGGCCTGTCCAGCGACCAGTTGCTCCTCAGGAAGATGATTCAGGTCTGCTCCTCGCGCGGCCAGATGGACTACGCCGCTCTGGTGTTTCGTCAGATCGAGAGGCCGCAGACCTTCACGTGGAATGTTATGATTAGGGAGTACACGATGAACGGCGGCTCGCGGAGGGCGATTCTGCTGTATAATCTTATGATTTGCAAAGGGTATGCTCCCGATAAGTTTACTTTTCCGTTCGTTGTCAAGGCTTGCATCGATTCGTTGGTTATTGAGAAGGGCAGAGAGGTTCATGGAATGGCCATAAAGGCGGGGTTCTCGAGGGACGTTTTTCTGCAGAATACTTTGATGGATCTTTATTTCAAGTGCGGGGATAGGGAGTGTGGGTGCAGGGTGTTTGAGAATATGCCCGTGCGTAGCGTGGTCTCGTGGACGACCATGATCAGTGGCCTCATTGCTTGTGGCGACTTGAATGGTGCCCGACGGACTTTTGAGCAGATGCCCGATAAAAATGTCGTCTCGTGGACCTCGATGATTAATGGGTATGTGAAAAATGGGCAACCTCAGGAGGCATTTGATTTGTTTCGGAGAATGCAGATTGATAAAGTCGAGCCGAATGAGTTCACACTGGTTAATCTGTTGAAAGCGTGCACGGAGCTGGGAAGCTTAAAATTGGGTAGATGGATACATGACTATGCTCTGAAGAATGGCTTCGACCTCGGGGTTTTCCTTGGGACAGCTCTTATTGACATGTACAGCAAATGTGATAGTTTAGTAGATGCAAGACGGGTGTTTGATGAGATGCAGATCAAGAGCTTAGTTACTTGGAATGCAATGATCACTAGCTTGGGTGTCCATGGGTGTGGGGAAGAAGCTCTTGCTCTATTTGGCCAGATGGAGAAGGCAAATGTAGTGCCAGACGCAATTACTTTTGTCGGGGCTTTATGTGCTTGTGTACATATGAACGATCTGGAGAAGGCATATGAGTTATTTGTAAATATGAGAGAACTATATGACATCACACCTCTTCCAGAGCATTATGCTTGCTTGCTTGAATTATATAATCACGCCACTGTGCAAGATGAGGACTTTGATTTTCTTAGCAACACCGAGATGGAGCAAAACAATAATATATTGGCAGCTTTTTTGGAGGCAGATATTGCCCAAGATGTTTCAAGTGCAGATAGGATTTTTCCTTCAAGTTTTGAAGAGGCCTCAAAAATGAATAGTATTTACCGGTGTCAGCTACCCCGCTTCAAATGGGATGTAGACTGACAATTGACGTTTCCCTGCCATACTCCATGTACTATAGATACTGCCTGACCAATGTAGTCTTTAGTATCATCTTGACTACCAGCTACGGCTTTCATGCAGTAGAAGTTATGATCCTAAAGCTCCCTGACATGGCTTGAGCTGACAGTTAAATTTTGTCTTCTGAAGAACCTTTTACACTGTACACATGATGATTCTCAAGCTCTGCAACTTGGCCAGTGATGATGATCTGATCAATCAATTACCTTTTGTTTCAAACTCTACAGCTTAGGTGGAATGGATTATTTGTGTTGCTATGAGATTCATTATTCTATTGTCAACTTCATTGCACTAGCATATGCTTTGACCAAGTGAAAAATTGCATGACGCTGTGATAATCTATAATATGGGCTTGAAGCTTGGATTCTTTTTACTTCTTTTCAATGGCCACCCATTGTTGTATCAATGATATTTGATGAATTTGACAATTTCTGTTGTTGGAGTTAGAAAATCTATCTGTATAGAATAATAGCTCGTAGAAGATTGTTAGGATTTCTAAAAGTACCTGGACAAAATGTTCTCTTGTCAATTATTGGCTTGTATTGGCACACTATTGCACAACCTTATTTTGAAAGCATTTTCTATGTTTTTTTGTCATTCTCTTATTGGATCACCTCATCATTTTGCTTCTTTATCAACCTGTCAGTTTGCTGGTGTGTCTGAAATAAATCAATAGAGATGTCTATAATTCAATCATTTTCTCAATTGTTTGGCCTAATCACTCAATTACAGAACTACTTCAGAAACTTATGTGGAAGTAAGAAAGGAAGGAAGCATGTGGTTTACAAACTTTGTGCGAAGATAAATGGGGCTTGATATTCAAGGTTTTAAAGGGTCAGCTAAAGAGCCGAGTGCTGATGAGCCAAGATGTAGATGGGTCACATGGGTTCCTCATGCAAACTTTAGCAGGATCCTCTTTTTAGAGAGCATAATTCTTGTTTAACGTGTTTAGAATTTGAAAGATCTTGGAAGCATGAAAACATCACTCAGTTTCAACCTCATCAAAATCTTCTGCCGACACATGGCCAAATGAGGGTGAGAATCACAGGGGGACAACATTGGGACTGTCAAATGCTCGTCCTATTCTTTTGGCACTTCAAGCCAAGGCCAAGACAAAGTGATCCAAGAAATAGGATAATTCTAATTTCCTCTTCTTTGATGACAGGTCTTTTCATATTTCTCATAGGAACTTCCTGGAGCTGCAATTACTTCAGCATGGTAGGAGGAGCTTTGTCTTTCTGGGAACTATGGAGAGGCCTTCTAGCAGCATATGCCGGGTCAGTGGAGATCACCATGTAGGCCTTCTGTGCCACTACCTTCTTCAAAATGGCTCTGCTCAATGCGTTTTCCTCGATATATATGGGGAATGATATGTAGGTGTCAACCGGTACCATAGCTTCCATGCAGAAATGAATGCCCATATATGTGCTTCCCGCGATGGCCTGATTCTGATCACTCTTCCATCAGCAAACAGCTTATCTTACAACATTTATGATCTGTTTGCCAAGCAGGACGTATCACTTCCACAGCCTCAGATCACAAGGCGAAGCATCGGAACGGCGTTAGCTTTTAACGGCCAACACTACCAAGTTGTGTGGGTCTTCAGAGTTTAAGCTAAATCAGTTACTGCAAACAATCCATCAGCATCTTTGGAAGAGGATTATTGGCTAGAAATGGAAATTTTCTCATCTGAAACAGGCAAGTGGAGTCACTATTGTCCCTTAATCCATCTACCACCTGAACTTCCAAAACTCAGCACAGCCCCTCTCTTCACGAATGGAGCAATACACTGGGAAGTTGGCGGATACTTGCTTATGTGCAATCTCAGCCAGTGCAACTGTAAGCTCATTAGACTTCCGAACCATTCTCCGAATTGGACGTAGCGCACAATGACCTTTGGACAATGCTTGTGGGAATCCGAAGGTTTGGTACACTATTGTTACTCTAATTTCGAAGGAATCGACACTTGGGCTCTTCTCAAGGAATGAGATCATGGCAACTGTCCTGGTTACTCCAGCTGCGATATTGCAAGTTTCGAGTGGAAACTGGTCCACTCCATCAAACACAAAACCTTGATCTCATGCAACCCAGATGTTTTCAGGAGACTCGAATCACTCGTTCACACCGTCAAACACAAAACCTTATTATCACGCAGGACAGATGTTTTCACTAAACTTGAACAGAACAGGTATCACTTTTCGTTGTTGAACTGGAAGCCATACTCTATTTCTCCTTGCGGGTATAAGCTCAGTTTTGAAAGTCATCTACCTGAGTCTTCCCGGAGTTATTCTTTCTTACGACCCGAGTACCCAAATCTTGAGCGAGATCTGCACGTTTGAATGCCCAAACTTGGGCTTCCACTGCTGCTCGTTTTTTGTGGTCAATTATCATCTTCGGGGAGTCTCGGATGGAAGATGCTGGATCATCCAGAGGAAAGAAGGAGCTCGTGCACCTGCCATTAGCAGATATGATAGTTCAAAAGAACTGTCACGAGAGCTGTAAGTGGAACAAGAATGGCAGATCAGGCTCCTCTTTATTCGCCAAGTACATGCTTCGTTTTCTCGGGCTGAATTGCAGGATGTTTTGTTGTTGTTCTTTGTTGGTATTTTGAGTTGTTTAGAATGTTACCATCGACAGATTTGGTTTCGCCGATTGGATCAACCCTCCTGGACGTGATACACCCTTGAAGTTTGTGACGACCACTACTGGTTTAGGAAGTTTGGGCCTTCTTGACCTCTGTTTTCGCATCAACCTTTCGGCTCCCGGCTTGCTGTCCAAAGATTCTAAACTTCCATCTGGCATCGAAAGCCGGTTCAAAGCAAAGCAAACTTCCATAAGCCAAAATTCAACTCTGCCCTTTCGGCCTACAATTTCTGATCTAAGAGAGGGATGAGCTTCTTCGAGAGGCAACGAATCATAGAGCTTCGTTAGTCTACTAGTTTGAGTGAGAGCTTGCGTGGCCCTCCCATGTCATTGGCGAGGGCTGCCGGCCCTCATCGAGGCCCTCGCCTAGGCGGCCGGCCCCAGTTGACTTAAGACCCGACTCTCCACCTCTCTCTTATGGTCCGTTCGTTTCACGGAAAATAGGCCATTTTCGGAAAATATTTTCCCAGAAGTCATTTTTCAGGAAAATGACAATATTTTCTGGTGTTCGGCTAAAACTTGAAAATGTTTCGGAAAATATTTTCCGGTGTTCGGTAAGGAAAATATTTTCCGCTCACTAGATTGGCGAGTGCAAGCGTCAAGCTCGAGGTTCGCCAGATTGACGAGTGATCCACAACAGGTTTACGGTGATGGCCGACGACTAGTCAAGAAAGAAGAAGATGGGAACAAAAGAAAAGAAAAGAAAAGAAAGAAAAATAAAAATAAAAAGAAATAGAAAATTAAAAATAATTTGAATAAAAAAAGAAAATTACAATTTAAAAATAATTCGAATAAAAAAAGAAAAGAAGAAGAAGAAATGGGAGGAGGAAGTGAGGATTTGTAGATGTGTGAGATAAGAGAGATCAAGTGAGGAAAATGTTTTCAAAAGTGGAAAACATTTTCCCAAAATTTAGAAGACTTTTTCCTTCTATGGAAAACATTTTCCCTTAGGAATTCATTTTCCGTGAAACGAACGCAGAAAATCCGGAAAACATTTTCCAGAAAAACATTTTCCGCGAAACGAACGGGCGCTTAATTTTGTTTTTTGGCTACTTCTCTTATTATTTTTACTTTTTTTAATATATATTTGGCCTATTTTCTAACGTGAGGTCGTGTCAAGGTTACATCTCGTCAAAAAATTGCCACATTCAGTTTTCAATGCACAACGTTAGCAAATTTTTCCAGCACCTCATCGGAAGGACGATTCTGCCGAATTCAAGCGTATGTTTACGACTGTTGGTGCAATTTTCTCATTTGAATGACAATCACTGAAGTTAACAATTTTGAAACGAGGAATTTATGGGCAGGGGGCTATTTCTACAGCTGGAATGGCTTCATGGTCGCAGCCTGCTTAGTTTGATTGATAATATGCTTCCCAGAAAACCCCTCAAGAAGTAAAATTGAAGTTGTAGGCTTGTACCCTTTGAATAAAATTTTGAAAGGGAAAGAATTAGTCTTCCACTCGTAAAGGATCATTTGAGATGAAAATAAATCAAATTAAGATTTTATTTATTTCACGAAAAATTAATAATATGAAAAATATTTTTCTAAAAGATTATCGCTTGTATCACTTATAAAAATAAATAAATAAAAATATTTTCCTCATTCACAAAAATATTTAGACATAAATTATTATTAATAGTGAAAAAATATTTCATTGACTAATTATTTCAAATGATATGAGTGATCAATTTTAGAAAATTATTTTTCAAACTATTCATTTTTCAAGAAACAAACGACGTTTATTATGCGGAAAATATTTTCCGATGTTTAGATGGCTTAAGAAAACGAGTCAAAAAAAATATTATCTTAATTAAGGAAATTCTGTGCTTAAACTTAGAAAAATAATTTATTTTTAAAAAAATTAAAAATTATTTTTCAAATTATGATTCTTTTCCAATTCGGCTTCAAATTTCGCCTTGAAAAGTAGCAAATTGGATAAGTGCGTAGGTGGAGAGAGGCCTAAGCTCATCAGGCCCAATCACGAGGCCAGTTAGCCTTGAAAAGTCAAACTGCAAACCAAGACTTTTTCAAGATCTATGTAGCCGCCGCAGGTCCAAAATTCTTTTTAGACCCTTATCGTTGTTGTTCAGGTTACCAAACACTCCAATCTTGATTTTTAGGTACTCCTGAAGAATCACGTGTCCGACTTTCCCGACCAACGAGGACAGGGAATGGAAAACGCTGCTCGTTTCATTACCTTTAATGCAAATAAATACTAGAGAACCGCCGTATCTGTGTTTTCGTGATTTTTGGAGTAGTCAAATGAGATAATCCTCAAAGAGAATCTAGACAATCAGCTTTACTGTTATTGCTTATGATTAGAATTATCGAGGTATTTAAGATTCCAAGATAGTTGTTTCAATGTGGCAGGATGATCATCAATCTAGGGAAAATACCAAAGTAGTCATAAATATATTATATTCATATCAATTTTGTCATATATCTTTTGATAATTTGCTAATTGAGTTGTTCCAGCCAATTTTGACCAAAATTGCTTAAGTGGATACTAGCTATCTTATATAACATAACTGGTGACGATCAATATTAACGTGGGCAATTTTTATAATTTTTTTTAAAAATTGAGTTTTGAATTTTCATAACTTTCTTTACCCCTTTTTTTATTGTGACTGGCGCAACCCTCACTAGCTATGAAGGGCTCGCCTAAACTAGATGAGGGTCGCCTCATCTATAACCGGGAAGGAATTGATGGCCTTGGGTGAGACCATTGCGGCCTTGTCGACAAGGGGCAAGGGCATGAAGGGCCCTTGCCAAATTTGGGCAAGGGCACCTCGCTTGAGGCTAGCAGGGTCGTGATGGCATTGCCTAAGGCCTTCACAGCCCCGTTAGTTGCAATTGAGGGTGCAAAGAACCTCGCCAGATTTGGGTGAGGTTGCAGTCTGGGTGAGGGCCTTCACGCCTCCACCCATGGTCAGCAAGGTGACCCTCGCTTAGTCAAAGTGCGCCCTTCGTGGCCAAGATTGTTGCCAGTACTCTTGCTAGTTACAATGAAAAAAAAAAGCAGAAAAGAGTAAAAATTTCAAAAAAATAAAAAATTTTAAAAATGATTCACGTTAGCACCTATTATGTTACTTAACATGGCTAATATTTACGTCAGCGATTTCCAGTTTTAATTATTTGAAAGAATTCGATTGATAAATTGTCAAAAAATTTAACACTAAATTGGATAAATCAAAAGATTAAAGACTGAATTGACACAAATGCAATATATTTAAGACTTTTTATGTAATTTTTCCCCTATCAATTTCATTGATGTCAGCTTTCCTTGGAAAAAGACAATTTCATTGGTGTGAGCTTTCCTTAGAATGAGGAAAAAGGCAATTTCATTGTTGAGACCGCTTGGAGTGTTCGGTAACCTAAACAATGAAGTTGAAGTCAACGCAAGGTGGAGGGACGAGATTAGTCGCAAATACCAAAGGCGTCAAACGAGATTAATTTATATGTAATGACAGTTTTGTTTCATCTAAGCACGTCAAGTGAAGTCGACACAGCTGGAGGGGCGAGATTGGCCGCAAATGCCAAGACTTGGTATAGTAATATATGGAATAAATATTAAAATATGACTTTGAAGTTAATTTATAATATTTGTCAAATATCTTGACTAGTCCAACTCTGAAATCTTAAGGATGCAGATCCGTATGTTAGCCTGATGCAATTAAAGATTTTACTTTTGAAGTGCTCACTCCAACCCTAAACCACAAGGAAATGCCAACTGTCCAAGAGATTAGAGAGTGGTGCCCAACGGCATGGAACATGACGGGTAAGATCTCAAAAGCAAACTCCATGAATAACTAAACCAACAATTTGTTGGTACATTATTCTTTACTTGCAACATGTCTAGTGTGTCCATGGCATGGAGCATTACATGAAGAAGATTTGGCTCAGCATGTTCTATTCGATACGAGTAGGAAAAACGGTATTCTTAAAAAAATAGAGAAATCTGAACCAAGTCACGATGATACGGGCCAACCCCTTCTTCTTGCGCGAAAGATCTTACCATTTTGGTACATTATTCTTTACTTGTAGCATGTCTAGTGTGTTCACGACATTGTGGCCCCTTGATAAGGTCTCACTATATTTTTCTACACAATTCTTCATATTAGCATCGATTATCGGCTTAGTATTTTGGATCAATAATGTTAGCGTATTGATATCCATAAATGTTTTCGAAGTGCACAGTACTAGCGACTTCGGGGAAAATGCTTCGAGTGCACTAAATGCATGTATACTCTGTGCACCTCGGTTCCTTGGATGGGATACCTGATGACCTACAAAGAAGAGCTAGACGGTGTGGGTTGTTGCCTTCTAGACTAACCGGTTCATGGATGGTGCAATTTTTATCAAGGGATAATGGCACTACCGGTCCATAGAGTTTTTTGTGTTGCTCAATCTCATCCCCAATTTTTTTATTTTTTCATTCAAGTCACGATTAATGCTTATGACTGTAATTAATGAAGTGTATCAAAAATTTCTAGAATAGTTGTTTCACTCTTACAAAGTAACCAACTATTTCATCGACACGAGTTTTCCTAAAATGAAAAAAAAAAAAAAATGCATTGTAAATCCTAAAACTTATCACGAAATAATTGAATATTTAAACTTTCAAAAAACACAATCAAGTCCTAAAATTTGTCATAAGAGTGCAATCGAATTCTAAAATTTTCAAAAAGTATAATCAAGTCATAAAATTTATCATGAAAGTACCATTGAATGCTAAAAATTTCAAAAGATACAATCAATAGAAAAACTCAATTGGATGAATTTGACAACTTTTAAAACTCAATTGCACTTTTTAAAAATTTTAGGTCTTAATTGTCATTTTGTGACAAGTTTTACGACTTAATTGTTCTTTTTAAAAATTTTAAAACTTTATAATCATAAAACTTGTCATAAAAGTACAATTAAGTCTGAAAACTTTCGAAAGGTACAATCAAAGAAAGGATTTGATTAGATAAATTTGACAATTTTTAGAATTTAATTGCACTTTTTTGAAAAGTTTTAAGATTCAATTGCAAGTTTTCGATAAGTTTAAGGAATTAATTACATTTTTTTTAAAATTTTAGAACTTAATTGTATTTTCGTAATAAATTTTAGGACTTTCAATATATATATCCCAATAAAAGGAAAAGCAACTTCATTGCCGAGATGATTTCAATTCGGTGTTCTCATCTTGAAGCAGCAAAAGCAAGGACACCAAGCACGAGAAAACGTACGTGCGTGCACGCTTGTAACCGAAGTTATTAAATGCATAAAGACGAGGGGATCAAGCATGATTAGCGTGCATTTAACGACGGTTTTGCCAGCCTAGGCAATGAAGTGAACTCAAACACGAGTGGTGGGGGCAAGATTGATCGCGAAATGGAATTAATCGATGGAATAAATATTTATTTATGGATAAGAAAGTCATATAGAAATATTTAATTCTTCAACCGTCTTCAAATCAGGAACATTATATAAAAAAATCTCTCAATGCCGACAAGGCCGATCATGGATTTATTTTTTAGTCCTTAAAGATGACCAACCATACCATAATTAGGGGTGAGCGTGGTTCCGGGTAGAACCGGGAACCGGAACCGAACCGGAGGAGGGTCCGGTTCGGTTCCCGGTTCGAGGAGGCCGGTTCCGGTTCCCGGTTCCTTTTTTGGGAACCGGCGGTTCTCGGTTCCGGTTCCGGTTCCCATCGAACCGGAACCGGAACCGAACCGGAACAGGTAGGGTTCCTAAAAGGTAAAAACCCCGCAGCCCCAAATCACTTTTTATCTCGGGTTCTCTCCCATTCTCTCGCCTCTCCCCGTTCCCGACGCCGCTTGCCCTCACCCTCGATGCCGCCGCCCGACGCTGCTCATCCTCGACGCCGCCGCCGCCGGACGCCGCTCGCCCCGCCCTTGCCTCCCTCGACGCCGTCACCCCCGCTCGCCCTGACGCTCGGCCACTCGATGCCGCAATTGGACGCCGCTCGCCCTCGACTCCACCACCCGACGCCGCTCATCCCCCGTGGACGCCGCTCGCCGCTAGCCCAGGCCGCCTCGATGTCGCTCGCCGCTTGCCCAGCCACCCCGACGCCACCCGCCTAGCCGCTGCTCGCCCCGCCTCCCCCTCCGAAGCCGCTTGCCTAGTCGCCCCCAATGCTACCCAGCTATAAATCGTCTCAATGCCGATTCGCGATGTCGGTGAGTGCTCGATTTCTCTTGCTCTGTCTCTGTTGCTTCTGGTTTCACCTGATGCATTTGCTTTCTCTTGCTCTGTCTCTATTGCTTCTGATTTCGCCCGATGCATTTGCTTTTTCCAAGCATTCCCATTTGCAAGCAAGCCTATGTTCAATCCTTTTGTTTCCTGAAAAGGATCAATCTCCTCAAAATTAATCTTGATTATGCTCTCGATCCAATCTGCCATGTAACTTTTAACATGATTTCCGTCCACGGCACTTGTAATCTTTGAGATTGAGTACGTTAATGTTCTGCTTTCCCCCTGAATATGCAAGTCTCGGGGGATAATGCAGAAAGGAAAGATGGGTCAGTCCCATAATCTATCATGACACCGAATTGGACAATCAATGTATCCGAGGTGCGGTTAGTTTCACCGAGATTTTGCAGTCTGCATAACAAGAATACTTGTCGGAATATACTAACCTTGACGCACCTTATCATTGGATCATCAAAGTTTATAAACACGTGATATCATTATCGAACGATTACTGTAATCAAAGTTCATATGTTCATCATGCTCCTCCACTTTCTGTACCTAAGGACGATCAAGGTCAGCAACATATCTCCAAATGTTTCGGACCGAGACATTATCACATGAAAGCAGTTTTGACCTTTGTCCCTTCTTCGAAAATCGCGTGGGTACCAGCTAGTTTATTAGAGTATGGAGCTGTTCCATCTATTTTGTTTGGTGATTTTTTTGTCACATTATATGTCTTGCTAAACTCTTGAGGACCTGAACTGTATTGTTTCAGCAAGCGCTACACAGCAAGACCTGCGTAAGGTACATGGTGCAAAGGATCTTCGAGTAGTTTTTGACAGTGGGAGCACTTACACTGAATTCTGGGGAAGGAACACTGAATTTTGGGGAAGGAAAAGCCCAACTTCAGTTGCTGCCCGAGGCTTATCTCATTGTCACGGTAAGCATTGTTTCTTTTTTCTTTTTAGCAAGCGAGTGCACCAGCGACTGACAAATTAAGGCTTGTATTTTTCCCCAGAGACACGGTATGAGGCACAAGTTTTGTGGTGAGTCCTCCATCCACACTCTATTTATGTTTATGAATAAGGCACGGGACGAGTCACAACTTTTTCTTTAGCTTTGTTTCTCTAGTTTAGACTTTCTCTATCTCTTCCTTGGTTACCATCAAACTCTTCCACCAGCAAACTATGGAATAGATGTGTCCATCTTTATTTGTAAAATATTTTAAGATTATGTTTGGATGTGGGTGCCTGAATTCAAATGGACCCAAATGAAAAGATATATGAAACCTTGACATACAAAAGCTTCTCTTTTGGATTTATTTCTTTGTAATGTGTCTCCAAAAGGCTGAGTTGGTTATGGCGGTCTGTTCATTTTGTTCTTTTGTGGTAGTCAGGTGGTAGGTATATGCTTTAAATTATCTGAAAATCTGCATCAGTCAATAGATTTGCTTCTAAGGTCAATAAATTAATTCTTATATAGTATAAATAAGGTTGAAGGTGTTATGGGCATCAGTCAATAGATTGTTTTATTAGGTTGCTCTATAATTCTTATGGTCTACGAGTACTGTAATAAGGTTGAAGGTAGATTGGGCATAATAAAACCATATAATTGAATGTCTCTTGAATTTTCCACTTATTTTAAGGGTTATAGCCTGCTAGTTATTTGAGCTTGAACTTAACCAAATAATTATGATTTACTCCCTTTTTGCCTTTTCCAATTCTGTTGATCATTAACTTGAGCTGGTAATATACTTTGAGGCATCTAAATAAGAGAATTTGAACATAGAGTAGTGAGAACCAGGTTCTAATTTTATCCATTAAATTTTATTTGTTATTGGTATATTTACATTTGTTGAATTTTCCCCTTTTGCATTTAATGCAGGTGATTCCATGTGTTGTGCTGTCTCTAGTGATTCACCCTTCAACACACCATCATATCATTAACTGGATTTGCCGGGCTTTTTGTGTTTATCTTGAAGCTGTTTCAGTGCTACCCTAGCTTCGTGTGATGCAGAACACAAAGGTACTGCAATGTCCAAATCTTGTAATGGTGATATGCGTGGAAAATATCTATGTCAATTGAAACAAAGTGTAAAATTACCTCTACTTCTTTTCTGCTGGTCACTTACACTTCTAGAGATAGTTTGATGCCTAAAGCCCCTTCATTCAGTTGATATCTTCATTTGCATGTTTAAGTAGCAAGTTTGCAACCCTTTTTATGTAAATGTTGACAGCACATTGGTCTTATGTAAATGTTGACAGCACATCTATTGGCTTTTTTTCTTCTCTGTTACTGAGTTTGTACCACTCTTTATAATTTTGGGGTACTCAACTAATAAAGGAAAGGAGGAAGAAATCAAAAAAAAAAAAAAAAAAAAAAACCTGTTGGAACCTGGAATCGACCCTGGAACCTGTGACAGGGTAGGTTCCAAGTTCTTGGTTTTGACGGGTAGGTTCCAGGTTCCAAAAAATGAGGAACCTGTACCCGAGGGTAGGTTCCAGGTTCCAGGCGGAACCTGTAAGGAACCGGGAACCGCTCACCCCTAACCATAATAGCTGGAACGGAAAGGTCCTTCCGTTTTGAAAGCTCACCATACCACATGCCACGAGAAAAAGTATATACATCTGAAATTATGACCTTTGATTACTCAGAGAGGACACTATTGAGAAAACTGTGAATATATGATGTAAAATTTTGTTAAATGCTTCCTACATACCTAAAGAGAAAGTGTTTTCATTATGGATGTATTGTTTCTTTCTTGTCATGTATAATCAATATATTGAAAATGAGAATCTTTCGCTATTAAGTATGAGAAAATATTAGATGATCCGGAAGTGCCATGTCAACGTGGTCCCAAACCATACACACGGCGCCACGTGGAAGGGGAGAGAGACAGAGAGGAGAAAGAGGAGAAAGAGCGTCAGAGAGGTGGGCCAGGCTGTCTCTCCCATTGTCTCTCTCTCTCCCCCCCCCCCCCTCCACGTGGCACTGAGTGAGTGGTCCAGGACCACCTAATATTTTCTCGTTAAGTATAGTTAGGGAGTGTCTTGGCCCGCCTTTCAGAGCACATCCAACATGAAAAAATGAAAAGAAGTATGCTGGGGTGAACTGTTGGAGTAAGATATTTCTTCATGTGAAAGGTTGGTTCTCCTGGCGGGAGGAAACAATGCGAATGCATGGTAAATTCGGTTAAATCCTTTGGTACGAAGAATTTAAACTATTCAACACAGTTACTTTCATGAATGTAATCTTCCACTTCCTTTATTTTGTTTTCTTTTATTTTAGCGATAGGGTGATGCCTGAACTAGCTTCAGAGTATCTTGACTAACAATTTTTAATTACATACTCCTTCATATTCGCCTAATGCATTCAAGATTTTACTTACAAAGTGCTCCCAACAAGGCTTTCAACTCAAGAACACAAGGGAATAAACAAATCTCCTTTCATCTAAGCCATCACCTCGTTGGCTTAACATTTCAAGTTGACAATGTCAGTGCATGGATTTGCTTGAATCTGTTAGATCCGATCATACAGAAGTTGTTAGAATCCTGTTTAAAATTCCATTCAAAATTCTCTCAGAAAAAGGAAAGAAAATGAAAAAGAGAAGATGCGTCAAGAATCCTCGATAGCTATAAGAGAAAAGCCAAATCAAATGATGCTATCCAATCTGTTAAAATCATTCCTGACAGATTTGGGCAATCAAGAAGAACAACCTGATCTTGTAACATTAAGGGCGCGCATGATAAAATTTTTATTCCGGAAATTGATTTCTCAATTTTTATTTCCCGGACAAGTTTCTGAGCAAAGAAACCCATTTGATAACGATTCAAAATTTCTATTTTTGGAACAAAAATCTGTTTGATAACAGAATAAAATTTCTATTTCTATGAATAGAAATTGATTAGATTTTTTTTTTTTTTTGTCAGTCCTACTCTATTCCTATTCTATACTCACTCTCAGACTTTTGCCCCGCCTCTTGCAGGGCGTGGGAGTCGAAACCCACTCTTGAAACTTACGCGTCCCCACCCCCCTCCCTTGAGAATGTGGGGATTTGAACCCCTCACCTCCCCCTTCCATGTTGGAAGGGTGGACACTAGGGCGAATCCTAGTGGTTAAATTGATTAGATAACAATATAGAAAATCCTCAAATACAAAATAATAGTCGAAATAATATTAAAATAACATAGGAAATCCTCAAATACAAAATAATAGTTGAAATAATACAAGTTGAAAATACAATTTCATGGAATTTCCTATTACATGTGCTTATGTTTCCTATTACGTAATATTTTCTTTTGAAAAATAAACAACATGGCAAAAAAAAAAAATCAATTGAAATTCAATTGTAGTGAATATGTCATTATGTTTTTGCCGAAATTGATTTCACATTAATCAAATAAGTCTAATGATAACCATGATTATAATCGTCTAATCTCCTAAAAAAAAAATCCTAACTTCAAGTCTAATTCCAATTTCTTTCCAAATGTTGTTAAAAAAATCTTCACCATGTTAAAAAATCGTCACCAGTTTTTTTCAAAATTATCAACATTAGGATTATTTATAAATTTATTATCAAAATCTGTATTTTCATCAACACTCTTACAAGAACAACAGATTCCTTATTAGATCTCTTTTTACCTGCGTCTTGATAAGTGAGGACACTATATAAAAGAAAAATCGGATGAAACCCATTTTTACCACCTCAATATGAAGTTTATGATTAAAAAAATAGTTAGCCAAATAGAGTCATTGTCTAGCATACTATGAATGAGTAGGTGAAGAAAGACTCGTTAGATATGAATATGGCAAGTTGACTATTACCATGCGTGAAATCTCTTGCGTGCAACAAATGAAGCCTTGTTCATTCAATTCCCACAATCTAGCCCAATGATTAAGATTTTCAATCAATATTGATTGAAATGATTATATTAAAAAATCATTAAAAAATTTTTGACTAAATTAACTAAATTGAAAAGTTGAGAAAAAAATTTCTATTTCTATTTCAGAAACTGAGAAGTTAAAAATTTCAACTTCCGATTTCTTCGATTTATCTATTTTTGGAATAGAAATCTGTTTCAGAAATAGAGAAATCAAATTGCGTTACCAAACGAATTTCTGTTCCAAATCTGTTCCAGGGAACAGAGAAACAGAGAAATCGAAAAACGTAAATTTTATCACGCACGCCCTAAAAGTGGGCTTAGGAGTGAGATCTGAAAAATGCTTTCAATGCACCAGATGTATGTAGACTTGGTTGGTGCGCCTCAATTCCATAGATGGGTTAGATAATAACACAACTCAGAGAAGCTAGCGTGTGCGGATCGCCGCCTACTAGACCCACCGATCCATGCCTACTGCGATTTTCGTCAATGGACAATTGAACTGCTAGTCCCTATATGCTTTTTTATTCAAGGTAGTTCTTCTGTCTAAAAAGCAATCAGAATGTTGATGTAAATCACCGCCACAGTAATACCACGTTAGTGACGATTAGCAAACGAGTGATGATGTGAGTTCTTTATCCAAAGGGAACAAAAATATTAGGGGAAAAAAAAAAAAACTAAAACCCGTAAAGAGAGAGCGCGAGAGTTGGTGACTGAAACAGGCTATAGATCATCTCACCGGAATTGCGCAACTGCAGGCAAGACAAAATCCGCCTAGGCCCTAGGGTCACACGATGCATATCGTAAATCGGTCATCCATAAATTAATCCGATTTTCCGACAAAAAAAAAAAATAGATCCGGTTTTCATACGAAGCAATGAAAGGATTTATGCAATTTACTTGATTAAATATATTAGAAGGGTGATTTGTATTTGAAGTCAAGAAAGAATTTCATATGATAAGTTTTCAAGTATAAGCGCCATGACATTTAAAAAAAATTTAACCCCTCTTTTGACATACTCGTTAAGACATTGAACCTTTTTTTTTTTTTTTTTTTTTTTTCCTCTCTCTCTTTTTTCCTCTGAGAGGTTAGGAGATCAGCCGGTTGCAAGTTCGAGCCGTATAACAAACGAAATAAAGAAAAAAAAATTAAGTAAGGATGAGATGATACAGCGGTATAAAAGGGCTTATTAAAGGTACATTCCGTGTACGTATGTGTATGTATGTATGTATGTATGCATATATATACGGACCCAAAACAAAGCCCAAAAAATAATAATAATAATAAGAAAAAGGTATTTCATTTGGACGCAAGTACAAGATGGACAAGAACTTAGAACAGTCCGAAAACATTAGAATCCGCCGGGCCGAATAGAATGATTCGTCCACAAATCAGCATCAATCCTACTTTTCGAGTATTTATGCTGTCAAAATTAGCCCCAAGGTTTTGAAAAGACAAACTCTCGTGAGTTGACATAGTTGGTAGAAATTAAGTCTGTCTTCCTAACCATATTTCATAGGAGAACAGCATGTATCAAATGAAATAAGGAAAAAAGAACGACGAATATCAACAAGCTAGAACCTCATTCCGTTAAATTTTTTTGCTAATAAAGTAAAAATGAGAGAGAATAGTGGTATAAAATCAAGGACAACGACAATCTAGCATCAAACTTGGGAAAATTATTTTTAAAAAAAATCTTGAATATATTATACTTGTGCCAATTCAATAATAAACATATTAATTATACAAATTAAGCCATAAACCTTTTCGCATTGTCAATTAAGTCTATTTGGCCAATTTTGATAAAAAAAAATGTTGATGTAAACGCTAACCATCCAATATAGCAAAGTCGATATTGACATGTACAATTTTGATAATATATATATATATATATATATATGAATTTATAAATATTTTGGAGCTTTTTTTATTTTTTTATTTTTTTAACTTAGGCTAAAGCAAGGGCATCACAATCCTTGCTGGCTAAAGCAAGGACCTACGATGTCCTTGCCCTATCTAGGCAAGAGTGTTGCAACCCTTACTTAAAGCTAGCAAGAGTAGGGGTGTGCAACCGGATCGGGTATACCCGAGAATCGGACCGGCCCAAAATTCGGAATTGGTTTTGCAACCGGTTCTTGAACTGGTTTTGTAAGTAGAAATCCAAAACCCTTTTTTTTCCCCCGATTTCTATTCTTACTCCTGTAATCATAAGACGTTTTTCTTCTTGACTCTCTCAAACACACACGACACTTCTCCTTTATTGTTCCTCTTCCTCACTTACTTCCCTCCCTCATCGGCTCCCTCTCACCCCGTCCAATGGACAGATGGTGTTTGTCGCTGCCAAATTCTTGTATATCACATGAATTGGCTTACCTAATTTCTTTTTTGTACGAGGAGTTATGCTTTGCATAGATGAGTAGCTTCATGTAGTAGTTGTGGAAATAAGATTAATATTATACCCATGTTTGTTGCTAATTCTTTGCCTTATGATTTTATTTATTATAATTAGTCTCATTTAGTCAAAATGTTCATGTATTTTCATATACGTTATTTTATGTATCAACGCAAATTATGAAAATTACGTTATTTTCTCGAGTATTAATATAAAATTCGAAGTCATATAGGATATCGGGATATTACAAAACAGGTTTCGGTGGAAATAGGTCCACCCTAGAACCGGACCAGAAAAACGGGGTGGGTCAGGTACATGGTCCAATACAAACAGGGTCAGGTATATGGTCTAGAAAAGGGGAACATGTTATAATAGGGTCGTGTACAAGGTTCAGGTCTAGACCCTACCCACCCTGGACCCGATCACCCCTAAGCAAGGGCGACTCAGCCCTCGCCAATGGCTAGTGAGGGTTAGATAGTAACCCTTACCAACCTTAAGTTAAAAAAAAAATTAAAAAAAAAAAATTAAAAAATTAAAAAATTAAAAAATTAAAAAATTAAAAAATTAAAAATTAAAAATATATTAGAATATTAAAAAATGTCCACATTAGAGCAGATCATGTCACATAGAGTGGCTAGCATCCACATTAATAATATCCAATCAAAATTGACTAGATAGACTTAATTGACAAAACGTGAAAAATGTTTATAACTAAATTAGAATAATTAAAAGGTTCATCACTGAATTGAAACAAATATAATAAATTTAAGACTTTTTTTGTAATTCTCCCCATCAAACTTGCTACTTTTGACAAATTAAAGGGAAAATTATAAATAAAAACCTAAAATATCATCATTTTCTCAAATAAAAGCCTGTAGTGAATATTATTTTAAAAAAGAGCCTGAAATAACCATAATAGTTTTAAATAAAGGTCTGACCTCACCAACAAGATAAATATTTTTTTTATCAATTACGGGCAATTTTGTTCAAAGATAATTTCTACCTAAATTTTAGTTAAATTAGATAAAAAAAATTAAGAAAATTGAAACTTCCCTACCAATCCTCGCTCTTGTGGTTGCCGCCCAAACACCAATGAGGCGTCGGCCATGGCCGGCGAAGTTGATGATGCCTTGGTTGGCGACCCTCACCAACCAAAGGAGGGCCACAACCCTCACCTAGAGTGGGAGAGAGGGTCAAGCCCCTCGTCAAGGCGCTAGCAACCTCGTCGGCTATGGCTTATGCCCCACTAGTGATAAGGCCTTTTTTTCTATTTTAAGTTTTTTTTTATGGAAAGAAAAAAAAAAAAAAAAAAATAAAGGACGGAAATGCCATTAACTAGCTAGTGAGATTATGCATTTCTTTAAAATTGACGTGGCCACTTCCTATTCTTTATTTGAAACATGATCTATTTCAAGTCCTTATTTATAAATTTTCCCAAATTCAATAGATGACTCTATTTGTTTTGCCAAGAATGATTAATTTGAAAAACATATTCCAATAAAATGATTGCTTTTATCCATTAATGAAAAATGTTCTCATTATCTTAAAATTTTATGTTCAAATGTTTTCAAATACTCTTCATTTTTGTAAATAATTAGAACGTTCATTTAAAAAAAAAAATTTGCAAATTATTTATTTGGAGAACAAATAGAATCTTACTTAGTAGAAAGTACTCATCAAATAAATAAAAAAACTGCAAAAATCCAGCCTCCCCCCACCGAAATTGTCCATACAGTCAGAGACAAGAATGGACGGCAATTTCTACACACAGAAAAGCACAAGAAAATAGATACAATCTAGCACCAAAAAAATTTGTTTTCTTCAAAAAAGAGGTAAATTTAATCTTCAAAAAGCTTCTCTTTTTCATCTTGAACCTCAGAACTTGAGGAGAGAGAAACTATTCACCGAGCAATCGTCCCTTCCCTCCTCTGCGTCGCCGGCGTCTTCCATCGTCCCGACTCGTACCGCCTCCTCTCCTTCCCCCAAGTGCCTACTCGCCTTTTCTCCCCTCCGCTCTCCTGAATTCTACATGGCCGACGTCACGTGCACATGTCTTCATCTCTGCGGGCCGATACGGCGTCGATCGTCGGCGAATCCGTCGACCCGGTAGCCGATGCCGACGATGAGGTGGACGAGTGCTGAGGAGGCGGGGTGTCCCGTCCGTCAGGTTTATAAAAATGGGCTCTGCCCGTCTGGCGAGATTCGATTAGATTAGGCCGCTGTTCATCGTCAGCCCGAGAAGATGAAGTTCTTTTAATATTCTTGTCAGACTTTCGTGCGTCGGGTGATTTGATTATTAAATTTGCCGAATTTTAAGCGTGGATTTTTCTTTTATTTCCTCGTTCTTCAACTGCCCGAATTAGAGAATCGTCCAAAATCTTCATTTGTCAATCTGCCCGCCAATTAAAAAAGCTCAGCTCAGCTCCCTCGCCCGGTCTAAAGCTGTCGCCAAGGTCTTATTTTTCTCATCCACCGATCCCAAAAAGAGAGTTTTTGCGGATACCCTTTTTCGCGAAAGGCGAGATTTACTGGTAGGCCCGAGAGTCGCGAGGTTGAAGAAGGTAGTAAGCCTCTTTTTTTTTTCTTTTTTTTTTTTTCTCTCTCTCTCTACTGTTAATAGACGTTTTCTTTAGTCAATTTCGAGGGCTACACCAGGAGAGAGAGAGACTCGTCAGGATACCATTTGCCATTTCCGGATTTTTCTTCCTTTTTTTTTTTTTTTTTTTACGGATTTTTGGCATTCAAATTGGGTAGTTGTGCCGTATTTCATAGTTGAATTATTTATAAGAGTCAGAACATTGTACGAAGGATGATGCTTCCTCAAAGTCATAACCTTGCGGTGGCATGTGAAGGTCTCCCCTGCCTTCCCGCTACCAGATTTGACCGCCACCACCCCCGCCACCCTCGCCACCCCCGCCGTCTTCCTCTACGTCGGAATCTGCCATCTGGGTTCGGAAGGTCGGCGATGGCTTCCTACGAATCGGACGATTCGGCGAGACCTTACACCTTCCAGTCGAACCGGAGCTTGGCGTCGTCGCATCACTTGCGCCACATGGATTCGTTGGCCACCCTGCCCTCGGGGGCTGGCAGGATCTCGCACTTGAACGCCGTGATCCTCGGTGAAGCTCTCGCCTCCGAAGAGAATGATCTCGTCTGCCCCAGTGATGAATTTAGCAGGCAGGCTCTCGTCCCATCTCCGCAAAAGGTGAATTTTTTGTTTTTTTTTTTCTGTCTCCTTTTTTCCCTGGTTTGGTTTCTTCTATTTGTGGGCTTTGGTCGTTGAGGCACTTTCGCAAGTCACTTGGTGGGTCGATCTGATTCTGTTCCGTTTCGGCATGGTCAGTACTTGGAGATGTACAAAAGGTCTATTGAGGACCCAGCTGGCTTTTGGTCTGATATTGCATCTGAATTCTACTGGAAAAAGAAGTGGGGTGAGCAAGTATGCAGTGAGAATCTGGATGTGCGGAATGGGGAAGTCAAGATCGAGGTTCACCTCTTTTGCCCGTCATAAATCGTCTGACGTTTTTTTTTCAAATTTTTTTCCTTTCGGCAAAGAATGCACCATTACCATTTTTGTGATTTCGCTTGTGACTGAGCAGTGGTTCAAAGGTGGTATTACCAACATTTGCTACAATTGCTTGGATAGAAACGTGGAAGCTGGACTTGGGGACAAGATCGCAATCTACTGGGAAGGGAACGAGCCTGGTTATGATGGCACCTTGACCTACTCAGAGCTACTTCAAAAAGTTTGCCAGGTGGATATGATGCTTGTATGCATTATGTTGTTAGCGAGCATGTTGGATAATATGTTCACTTAATTGTAATTGGTAACTGTGTATTGGTTCAGCTTGCAAATTACTTGAAAGATATCGGAGTTAAGAAGGGTGATGCGGTGGTAATTTATCTTCCCATGTTAATGGAACTGCCGATAGCCATGCTTGCTTGTGCGCGCATCGGTGCTGTACACTCGGTATTGCTAGATCTCTTTATCTCCCATATAGATTTCGTCCTCCGGTACTTGATGTTCCTATACCAATTGCTTCGTTTCTTGTTTCTATAAGGTTGTGTTTGCTGGATTTTCTGCTGAGTCTCTTTCCCAAAGAATCGTGGATTGCAAACCGAAGGCTGTTATTACTTGCAATGCAGTTAAAAGAGGTTCAAAGGTCATAAATCTGAAAGACATAGTTGATGCTGCCCTTGTTGAATCATCTGGCAATGGAGTTTCTGTAGGTATGGATTTACCAATATTTGCTTGTGATCTGATGTACAAATTGTCTTCGCTTGTTGTCTTCTCTTACTTGCGTGCTTTGATTCGGTGAGGACCTAGAAGATGTTGATGATAGATGTACGGTCAATCTGGACTTAATACTGCAACTTCAAAAGGTCATATCACTAATTCATGGAATGAATGGTAAACTGATACTGAAGTAATATTACTAATTCATCAGGGAAAACTTTGTCTTGAAGAATTGTTCTCACGAAATTCTGTAGTGGTATGTACAAAATCATGAATAGTAGCTTGGTAATTATTAGTATCCAAATCAAACTTCCAAGCTAATGTAAGCCATCTTATATTAGAGTAGAAGTTTTGTTGTCCATCTGCAATGTGGTAACTTTGTCCCTTTAGAAAGGAGAACATGGACAGCTTCAACTATGGACCTTACCGGTATATTTGCTTCTGGCTGCCTTCTTTTAAACCAATTACTGCAGAGAGGGCAGTGGAGTAAAGTGTCAGACTAGTATATCTTGAAATCTTTTATCTAGTTTGAGTTGTGCAAAAGCCCCGTACTTAGCCCTATAATTCTGCTCGGTTAAGCAATAATCTTTGATAAGATATCTTTTTCCCTTTCAATTATGATCAATTTTACTGAATATGCTTTTATGTGTTTGTTGTTCATATCCTCAAATGACTTAACAAATTTACTTTTTGGTTAGGTGTATGCTTAACGTACGAAAATGAATCAGCCATGAAGAGAGAAAGCACCAAATGGAAGGAAGGGAGAGATATATGGTGGCAGGTTAATATTAATAAATTCTTGAAATCCTATATTTAGAAGATGGAATAACTCTATTTGGACCATTTCACTGGCATATATAGCAGATTCTTCAAAAGGAACTTATTGTCTGCCCATTAGAAGGGTTGGACTATATATGTCTTTTGGATTGCTGAGCTCTCAATTTAGAAGAGTTTGAATTGGATTCTGGTGGTTACTTTATAGTTGAAACTGATGAGTGATGTTTGGCTTCTAGGATGTTGTTCCTAAATATCCAACAACATGTGAAGTAGAGTGGGTTGATGCAGAGGATCCACTTTTTCTCCTCTACACCAGCGGTAGCACTGGAAAACCAAAGGTAGGTTCAAGACTCTGTTCATTCAGGATCATGCATCTCTCTTTGTTTGTTCTTGTATGTGCTAATGTGAAGCTTGTTATAGGGTGTTCTCCATACTACCGGAGGATATATGTTATATACCGCCACGACATTCAAGTATGCATTTGACTATAAACCAACTGACATCTACTGGTAATTTGATCGTCCATTATGTCCATGAATAGATCATGTCCACAATCTCTTCAACTATTTTGCAACTCATATTTCCATCTTTGCCCACCTGGTCTAGGTGCACTGCTGACTGTGGCTGGATAACTGGGCACAGTTATGTTACCTATGGACCTTTGCTCAATGGAGCATCTGTTGTAGTTTTTGAAGGGGTAATGCTTAACAGTCTTATTCCGTGCAACACTTTATGTTTACATAAGGGGTGTGGGAACCTGATAAGTAGTTTGTTGATTTAGGTCAATAGAAATCATGACTTTGCAATTTGAGTGTTCAGAATCTCAGATGAGGTCGATATATGTCCATGTGAACTCATAATTCCCTAAAAAAAGTGAATCAGGAAAAGAAAAGCATACTATTTGTGTCAGTTTTCTGTTATCTGCTTGTGAGTAGCCAATGGCCAATCAGGTTATCTTATCAGGAAGCTATTAAATAGATAATATTTTAGTAACATCACCAAACCAATCTAAGAAAGTTTGGTACTTTAGCATTCTGTGAAGCAGAAGAATGATCTTTTAACCCTAACAGAAGTATCATTGACGAAACAGTCATTAACTGAATTAGAAAACTATATAATAGCAGAACAGGTCATTCTCTAATCCAAGAGTAAGAAAATATCCATATTTTGTTCCTGCTATTGAAGTCAGTTATACTGGAGATAGCAATTATGAAAACAGAAATGATCCTCTTGCCTGTATTGTTTTATACTCACTCCATCCAATAACAAATAATGCCGATTTGCTGCAGGCACCAAATTATCCTGATTCTGGACGCTGTTGGGATATCGTTGACAAATTCAAGGTGACAATTTTCTATACCGCCCCAACATTGGTGAGATCGCTCATGCGTGAGGGTGCCGAGGCAAGTCTTTCTATGACTGGGCACCTAAATTTGTGGTTAAAAACTTAGCAATCCTCTGTTCCATTGAACTAATATGGATCTTGACTTGAATTTGTATCGTCTAGATATATTGTTAGTGAAAGTAATTCCATGTAATCCTCTTGTTTCAACTGACTTCCTTATCCATGTCCATTTAACCTTATTAACCATCTGAAAAAGGGTTGGCCGATTGAGTATCCTTCCAATGAATGTACCTCTGCATTTATATTCTGTTGAATTTCCCCTACAGCCACTGTCTCTTCCATTATGTGCCGGTCATGAGTCTAGAAGCTCTTTTTAGTCAGTTTCATGATGGTACAACATATGTGATCAAGTTGCTTCTGGTGCTGCAGTATGTTACCAAGTATTCACGCAAATCATTGCGGGTCCTAGGAAGTGTTGGCGAACCTATCAATCCAAGTGCATGGAGGTACTGAGCTTTATCCTAACTTTCTGATGTAGATAATGTTTCACTAGATCCATAAACCCGGGTACATTTCTTCAGGTGGTTTTTCAATGTAGTCGGGGATTCAAGGTGCCCTATATCTGACACTTGGTGGCAAACTGAAACTGGCGGCTTCATGGTACATTTTGTTATTCGTTTGGGTTTATCATGGTAGAATTTTTTACAAAGAATGCCCACAATATCCACTTAATGGTCTCAGTCTGACTCCAGTGATGCTTACCTTCCTTGCAGATCACACCATTACCTGGTGCCTGGCCACAGAAACCTGGATCTGCTACTTTTCCTTTCTTTGGGGTTCAGGTCTCTAAATTCTTTCATTCCCTTTGACTTTTAAACAACTTAAGAGCCTTTCACAATGTGTCTCTCCGTCTAATTTCCACATTTGTTTTGTGCAGCCTGTCATAGTGGATGAAAAGGGGGTTGAAATTGAAGGCGAATGTAGTGGATACCTGTGCATTAAAAGTTCCTGGCCTGGGGCATTTCGTACACTTTATGGTGATCATGAGCGATACGAAACAACATACTTCAAACCATTCCCAGGATACTATTTTACTGGTGATGGCTGCAGCAGGTTAGTTGATACAACTGTTAAATTATTGCTTGAGTTACTTGCATTATGCCTGGGTTCTTACTAGGGATGTATATACAATTCCTTAACTTGAATGATATTCTTGTGCTTATATATCTTTGGAAGGTGTAGTTATGGTTATATTTTTTGCAGCATAAGCTGTACAATTTGATTTCCTTATTTTTCAATTCGCTCAACCCATTCAGGGACAAAGATGGTTACCACTGGCTGACTGGTAGAGTAGATGATGTCATCAATGTCAGGTACTATATGAATTTCTCAAGATCTTCTCTTTTGGCACCTTCATTCAAACATTTTTTATGTGTTCATACAATGTGGCTTTGTTTTTGTTGAGAAACTTCCAAAGACCAATTCTTTTCCTTCTTAAAGGACCTAGTGCCTTGAATTCTGGACTAGTTATCTGATGATGCTTCACTTGCCTCTGCAGTGGACACCGGATTGGAACAGCAGAAGTGGAATCTGCTCTTGTCTCGCATCTCAAATGTGCGGAAGCTGCAGTTGTTGGTGTTGAGCATGAGGTACTTTAGAGAGGAGTAAATCGATGATAAAATTTTCATTGCACTTGCTTTAAATGCTAACAAATCGACAAATCATGTTTTGTCTCTAGGTGAAAGGACAAGGTATTTATGCCTTTGTCACTCTGGTGGAAGGTGAACCTTACAGCGAAGAACTGAGAAAAAGCCTCATACTCACCGTCAGGAAACAGGTTTGCATCCCATTAACATTCATTTCTTTATTTGAAAACTAATTGCTCTTGCTTTCTGAAAACTCCCCACAAAGTGACTTAAATTTGTCATCTGACAACATGCAAGTTCTGGACAGAGTAACCTCTTAATGTGATGATAATTGTGATGGATCTCATTTTCATTCCACATGCTAATCCCACTCAAAACAAATATTGTTGAGCCTCTTGTTTGCTTACTCCTCTTAATCTGTCCTTGGGCTTTGCAAACTGTGCTTAATCCCTTCCGTAATTACCATGGGGCACCTAATGCTTAAGATCTCACTCGTACTTCTCATTTGATTATTAGATGCCTCTAATTTCTTATTGATTCCTTGGTGACATCTAATGATTTTGACCTTAGCTATCTACAAGTTATTTGCATATTCTGATTAACAATGAACATAGTCATGCATGGAGCTCTATCTCCCTTTATGTGTAACAAGAATGATCAAACAGTGGGACACATGCTAAATGGGCTCTTTTGGCTAATGGATCACAATGAACTCACCGCATCTAACACTTCGCCAATGTCTTTTCTTTTTGGTTTCTCCCTTTCTTCTTAGCCAAAGACAACTATGTTATCAGTAGGATCTGTAATCCTCGCATATTTACTACAGTAGCAAATATAGGGCCAGGTTCCATTTTATGTTCCTGGGCCATTTTGGCCTTCCGGTGCTATTATTGGCTTCATCAGGCTTCAAAAATAAATTCGTTTTTTGTCCATGAGCTAATAAAGAGGTGAAATCTATTTTATAGTCCATCTTGTGTAACGTGTTATGGGAAATTCATAAACATAACTTTCCACTAGGCAATCTGATTCATCTTCTGTCCGACTTCTAGATAGGAGCATTTGCGGCACCTGACAAAATTCACTGGGCGCCTGGCCTACCAAAAACCCGCAGTGGAAAGATAATGAGGAGAATCCTGAGGAAAATTGCCTCGAGGCAATTAGACGAGCTTGGAGACACCAGCACACTGGCAGATCCATCTGTTGTCGATCAGCTGATCTCACTTGCTGATACCTGAAGTGCCAAGGTTTGTAACTTATGAGATCGTCATCAGGATTTTCAGCCTCAGGCTCTCATCGTTGTTGGATTTTTTGAGTTTGTAAGTAGCAATTTCTTTAGCACTTCTCAGAACCTGTTGGCATCTGATCTTCGTCATAAGAATAAATGAAATAGGTTCTCTTCTGGTTGGCGGTGTTAAAATTACTTGTCTGTCCACAAGAACGCAAGCATTATCAATTCTATAGAATAACACTTCAAAATGCCTTTCGTCCTGTAAAAGGCTGTGTTAACGGTTGCAATCATTGTCGGCCACCTTCAAACAATCGACACATCGAATACTAAAGGAAAGCTACTTTCATTGCCATTAGTCGGATTACCACAGAACAGCAATGACAACTGACTATGTAGAATTTCTTGTGCTGAGGTGACGTTAGCTTGTATGTGTGACTCTTGATATACGCCTCAGATGCCAGGTTCGTCTTACGATGAGCTCTTAAATTATTCGGGTATGTGTCGAATAGAAAATTGTGGAAATTTTAGATGGAGAGAAATTTTTATTCTCAATCATATATTCTGTTGCTTCATAATGTTATATTTACAGGCCAATACATAGAAAAATCCTAGTAAACAAAACCTAAATAGGAGAAGAGTTGCAATCCCATGATTTGTGGGTTAACAGCTACAATCCCATGGCTCATGGGATTTAATCAAAATTATAACCTCCTAAATATGAAAATCCTCCTCGTAGCAATCAATCAATTTTTCTACGTATTTATAGCCATATAATATTGCTATTTATGACTCAACACTCCTCAAGCTGATGAATAGATATCTTCCATTCCTAGCTTTGTCATAATTTCCATCATTACGTCTTTTGGTTAAGATATCCGCCATTTGCAATCCTGAAGGGACATAAGACAAACTAATTAGTCATTTTTCAAGTTTCTCCTTGATGAAGTGCCTATCAATCTCAATATGTTTCGTCTTATCATATTGCACAGGATTATGAGCAATATTAATTGTAGACTTATTGTCACAATATAGCTTCTCAAGACTTTGCCACTCAACCTTCAAGTCACCAAGAAGGATCTTGAGCCATATTAACTCACATATTCCTTGAGATGCTGGCCTAAACTCAAATTCTGCACTTGATCTTGTCACCGCATTTTGTTTTTCACTTCTTCATGTTACTAAATTACCTCCAAGAAAGGTACAACTAGTCACAAACCTCCTGTCAACAATGGATCCAGCACAATCCACATATGTATAAGTCTTAAGCTTGAGATTTGGACTCTTCTTGAAAAAGTATTCCCTTTCTTGGACTAATTTTTAAAGAGTGTAGAACTCGATGAGCAACCCATAGATGTGACTCTTTTGGATTATGCATGAATTGGCTAATCAAGCTTATTGCATAAGAGGTATCTAGTCAAGTATGAGCAAGGTAGATCAACTTTATTACCAATCACTAATACATTTCTCGTTCTACTACCAGCTCCTCTTTTGCTTCTATAATATGTTGACTTTTCAAAGGATGGAGGGCCCACAAAATAAATAAATAAATAAATAAGAGTCATGAAGGAGGGGATGCTCGGCTCAGAATAAAGAGCTTGCGCAAGAAAGAAAAAGGGAGAGTGGAAAGAAAATAAGAAGAAGAAGAAGAAGAACGCAAAAAAAGAGAGGGGGTTTCTCTTGTGCATGCCTTGGGGACCTTGTCAAGCTGATTCAACTTTGCATCACAACACCCAATAAGTGTTTACACCCTTTGTTCGTCCAATCAAGGTAAATAAGGCTAAAATGTGAAGTTATGCGGAAATTGAACCACGAAGTCCAATTTTTGGGTTATGAAGCTTCGAGTTTTCATGGGAATTATGAATTATGGTGTTGTAGAGCCGTGGGTTTTGACAAGAGTCATTTTGGCACAACGGTTTTGTGCAAGCAAGATTTTAGGGTTTTGTGGCGAGTTTCATATTAAGTTTAGATTTAAGTAATCCTTTCGAGTAAGTCTTGTTATTTGATTTGGGTATATCCAAATGAGTAATGCTATATCTTTTTGAATTTGTAAACTCATTGAAAACAATAAAAAATTGATATATTATGAGCTGAAAGCATAGATTGGGCAATTACTACTCCTTGGTTATTTACGAAGGTTTTAGAAAATGTGTTATGCAAGGAAGTATGGAAGCTCATGTATATGTGTCACTTTGCAAACGAGCTCATGAAAGAATTTTAAAATGATATGAGAAATGCTTCTACGAAAGGTATTTTCGGCAGATGAGCTACATTGCAAAAGATTATATGGTATGATTTGAGAAAAGTTTTATGAAAGACATTTCGTTTTGAATGTGGTTTATGAAAGAATTTTGAAATGGCTTAAGAATTGTTTTAAGAAAAATATTAGGGAAGGATATATATATACACACACACGCGCTTTGAAAGAAGTGTCAAAAGTTTCACTCCTCTTCAACTTGGTTCACTTGGCTACTGAGAGGCAGAGGATTGCTCATAATTAGCCTCTTGTTTTGTTACATTTTGACTAGACGCGTTCAATTTCTTGTAATTCTACCACTGAAGATACAGAAGGAGTATAATGCGTTGATTAAAACCACTAAAACGATCTTTCATTCGGCAGAGGTGGGATTGATTGCCAGTCATGGCTCGAAACCAACTGGGGGTGCTTGACGTGCTCGATGTGGCCAAGACACAATGGTATCATTTCACCACGATTGTGATCGCAGGGATGGGATTCTTCACCGACACGTATGATCTCTTCAGTATATCTCTCATCACCAAGTTACTAGGATGGATATACTATGTTAACTCTGACCCTGAAAAGCCTGGCACTTTATATATATATAAAAGACATTTTGAAATGTCAATGTTTGTGGAATGGATTCCGAAAAGTTATGAGAAATGCCTTGTGAAATGTGTTTAGTTCAGTGAATGAGAAAGATTATGCATTTTGGTTTATGAAATGCATTATATATTATAATATTGATTATGGATTGAATTTCTGGATATTAGAGACGATGTTGGGTTGATACTCAATATCTCTATGAGCCCATCAAGGGACTGGTGGGTATACATTTAGGATATCCTTCTGAGCCGAGCCATAGGTTTTGTAAGACCTTATCAAGGAGGGAATCTTGGTCGCCTTGTCGCAAGTATTGTGTCATGACCATCATTTGATATTGAGCAAAAGATTGATCGATGGACAGACGATCAACATATGTTTTGATATGAGATTGATTAATGATGGACCATTGATGTGTGATTTTTTGATAGAAATTAATCAATGGACTTAACTATTGATACTTGAATTGTCATGATGGTTTAAATGAGTACTTTCTGAATTGTATAAAGCTTATTGAAGTGAAATATCTCTTATATGATTTGATATGTATATTAAAGAGTTGTATTTTGAGTTTCTAATAGTGCTCCGTACTTATATATATATATATATGCAAAGTGAATGTTCGATCTGTTTAGAAGAGATATGTATTACTCACTTATATCTCAACTTTTTCAGGTTTTATAGTTAGTAGCTAGTAGAGAAAGAGTGCTATCAATGGGGACTTTTGGAAGTGGACTTTGGATAAGGTTTGAGATGGTGTCTTTTAGGTGAAAGGATGGCCATGTCACCCCTATTCTTGATAGTTTCAGGGTGTCATAACTTTTGCTAGTCTCTAGTTCGACTCAATCGGAGTAGCTATCGGCTTGCAACTAAGCTTCTGGTTTCTTCCAAAAGATCAATCACATACTTTCATTGTGAAATAAAGACCCCTAGCCTTGAGTACAAAACCTCAATTCTCGGAAATTACCGTAACTTTCCTTACTCCTTTATTTCAAACTCCTTAATCAAGCATTGTTTCGATCGCTATTTCTCCCTTTCATCATTGCCCATGACTATTATGTCATCAATATACACCAACAATGTTGTAACACCCCCTACATCTGAATATTTATGCCCAAATGCCTTCATGACTCTAGCATACTGTTTGAACTACGCTTTAGGTGACTGCTTGAGCCTTTTTTTATGTCTACAAACATTTTCTATTGTTTCCTTTCCTTTAAATCAAGTGGGATGCTCATGCAGATTTCCTCTTCCAAATCTCCTTGTCAAAAAGCATTCTTTACATCATATTGTTGAAGTTCCCAATCAAAATGAGCAGTTAAAGACAATAAAATTCTTACAATGTTCATTTCAGCCATTGTTGCAAATGTCTATTGGTAATTCACTCCATATGTCCAAGTGTAACCCTTCGCAACCAATCTTGCTTTGTACCTCTCTAGAGTGCTATCTGCCTTGTACAATGAATACCCGCTTGCAGTTAACTAAATTTTTCCCCATTGGCCTGTCAACAATTTTCCCTGTTTTATTTTTTTCCAATGCCTTCATCTCTTCTTTCATAGCATTCCTTTATTCCTCTTTTGACAATGCTTCAGACAAAGTGTTAGGGATAGCAATAGCATTTAAACTCAATAAAGTTTCGTTATGGTGATGATAATCTATTAAGGAACACATAAATTGATAGTGGATACACTAGTTTATTGATGCACTCTCTAGTCCCTTTTCTAACATCAATAAGTAAATCAATATCAATCTCGGGTGTATCATAAATCTTAATTTGTTCATTCAAAAGAGATTTAAGACTTATTGTGCTCTCATTAACAGTACCTAGAGTAGTATCCGGACCTACCCTTGTGTTGGAACAACTGTCCTCTTTGAATACACTCGAGAACATCTCTTAGAATCATGAATACAAGTTGGACTAGTGGGAATAGGAACTGAGATAGGTTCCTATGTGCAAGATTGTGGTGGACAAGAGATAGGATTGAATTTAGGTTCATGAGCAACAGTGGATGAGTTTGGGTTGACAGGGACATTGGACAATAAATCTAAGTTATCAATAACACCAAGGCCCTTATCTTCCATGATTGAAAACTCCCCCTGAAAATAAAGTTGTGAAAAATAGGGTTTATTTTCTACAAAAGTGACATTTGCTAAAAAAGAGAATTTTTTGAAATGAGGATGGTTATAGTGATAGCCTTTTTGTGTTTGTGAGTAACCAAGAAACACATATTTGATTGCACAAGGATCTAACTTTTCTTGTTGATAATGATGAATGTGGACAAAGGAAGTACAATGTGTAAGACCATTAGATGTCCGAAAGTGATGATAGAAATGAGAAAGAACTTCTATAAGGTCTTGTGGTCTAATGTATATGATGGTAGTCTATTGATCATGTATGTTGTCGTGAGGATAGCTCCCCCCCAGTATGTTTTGGGAACCTACCCGTGAAACAACAAGGCATGAGTTGTGTTAAGTAGATGACCATTTTTTCTTTCAACAACCCTATTTTGTTGTGGTGTATTCCCAACAGATGACTCATGGATGATGCCTTCCTTTTGAAAATAAGGGGACAATACTTGATTGAAGTAATCTCTAGCATCATCAGATCGAAAGACCTTGATATTGAGCCCAAATTGAGTTTGAATCAAGGAATGAAAAAGAGGAATAATGCTACTCACATCAAATTTATGTTTGAGTAAAAAAGTCCATGTGACCCTAAAGCAATCATCAATTAGAGTGGCATACCAATTAGCTCTAGAGATGTTTGGAATCATGGAAGGTCCCCAAATGTCACTGTGGATTAAGTCAAAAGAATTAAAATTGTGGTGATTGCTAATATACGAAATGGTACATGATTATGCTTGGCTAATTCGCAAACATCACGATGAAAATTTTTAATATTTAGATCTTTAAACAAGTATGGAAATTTCGACCTAAAAAAAAAAAAACAAGGATGGAAACATAGTACTCAAGACTAGAAAGGACGGATGACCAAAACAAAAATGATGAAGCCAAATAGCTTCTTTATTTGAAATACTAAGAAACAAGAAAGACAAATTATTTATGATTCTTCTTGCAGTGAGAGGTGTCTTAAGTTAGTATAGCCCATTTTGTTCCATAGCAAGTCCAATCCTCCTCTCCGAGTCCCGATCCTGAAAAACACAGTAAGATGGGTAAAAAAATCGATTGACAATGAAGATCTTTTGTGAGTTTTTGTATTGAGATAAGATTGACAAACGGTTTAGGGACATGAAGTACATCTTTAAGGACAAGGTTGGGTATGATAGGAAATCTCCAACCTCTACAACAGTAGCAAGAGACCCATTTGCCACAATAATCTTCCTATTACTAGGACAATGTGTATAGGTGCCGAAATGGGATGAGGTGTGAGTCATATGGTCAGTAGCCCTCAAATCAATAACCCAAAAATTACCTAAGAGTGCTAGTAAGCATGCACTAAAAGATTTATTAAGAGACCCTAATAGACCTCTTAATTTCTCAATTTCTTCACTTTGAAGGTTGGTTTATCCTGAACTTCTTCATGACTAGCTTGGTCAGTTAGGCGGACCCAAGGCCTTGGTTGTGTTGCCTGGTTCACCAATTCTCAGCCTAAAGTAGTTGTCGTGCCATTCAATTTCCAACATTATTCCTTTGTATGCCTCGACTTCTTTTAGACACCACAAAGCTATTCCGATTGTCTTTCCTGGCAAGTCACCCTTTTCATCAACCTTTCTGATTGGCAAGGCTAACTCTTCTACTACTTGTGGTTCGAGCATAACGGATTGACGGCTTTCTGCTGCTCAGATCAAGGAAATTTTCCTCCAATAATGGCACTTCCTTCTTGTCAAGTGTTTGAATTCTGACTTGGTCGAATTCAAAATTAAGCCCAACCAAGAAATTGTAGACTCTATCCTTTCCAATAAAATTCTTCCAGAATGACCGCATCTTCTAGACACCACATCTAGAGTACTCAAGATAATGATCGAGTCCTTGCCATAAGTTCTATAGAGAATTATCATACTCAATAACAATCTTTCCTCCCAGCCATGTCCCACTAGTTTTTCATCTTAATTTCATATACCTAGGCTACATCACGAGCCTTTGAGTATGTCCATCGAATGGAATCCCATATCTCATTTGTTGTAGGTAGAAACATACAAGTATCACTTATGACTGATCCATGAATTCCATAGCCATGACATGATCATGGATTAGCCTCATCCCACACATCAAATTCAAGATCTCCTTGCTTGGGTCCTATCCCAACTAGATGGTTGAGTTTTCCTTTGCCCTCCATATATGCCTTGACAAATTGTGACAATTTGAGTTAGTTCCTCTCATATAATCTATAGGTTGGCCTAATATTCTAAAGATCACTTGTCGTGTGTGTTGAGGCGACCTCCTCATATTGGTTCATGAGGATGGGTTGAATTTGTGGCTTTTATTTTGGAGAGTGCAAGTTAGGAAGAAAACAAAAGCAGTAATGCACCTATGAAGGCTGTGTACAGAGAAAAAATTTTCTAGAAAATGATAGACAACAATGAAGGCTGAAAATTGCAAAAATCGCAACAATGAAAGCTACAATTTGAAATCTAGGGATCTGGCTCTGATACTATGTAAAATTTTAGATAGAGAGAAATTCGACGCGCAGACCCCTGGAATGCCATAAGTTGGCACAAAATGACACTTTAAGTGCAAAAACTTACGAAAGTGATACTTAAGTGCCAAAATCGAAGAAAAATGAATCACTTAAGTGTCACTCCGGCCAAAATCAAGCCAAAATGCTAATGTGTCAATTTTTCAGCGAAGTGAGTACAAAACAGGGTAGTTTTGGTGCTAACATGGTAAAAATTTAATATAAAAATTAATTGAATTTAATTTAAAACTAATTTATTTAAAACATTTAAAAATACAAATACAAATATTATAAAATTTTAAAAGGGAGGCGGGCCGAGCCCTCAGCTGCCGTCGCCTTCCCGCCACCACCGAGAAGGGTCGGCGATGGAGGGGGGAGGGTCGGCTGGGGTCGCTAGGCCTTGGCTAGGGGTCGGCAACCCCGACCGACCGGCGGCGAGGGCCTACAAGCCCTCACCCCAGGCCAGGGCCCGGCGACCCCGCCAACCCTCCCCTCTGTCGTCGGCTCTTCTCGGTGACAGTGAGGGATCGTAGCCTCCCCTTTTTTAAAAAAAAAAATTTAAAAATTTAATATTTAAAAAAATTTAAAATTTAAAAATTTAAAAAATTAAATGTTTTAAATAAATTTAGTTTTAGATTAAATTTAATTAATTTTTATATTAAATTTTTTATCACGTCAACACCAAAACGATGCCATTTTACACTTGCTTCGCCGAAAAATTGACACGTCAGCATTTTGGCCGGAGTGGCACTTAAGTGATCAATTTCTCTCCAATTTTGACACTAAGTGTCACTTTCTAAGTTTTAGCACTTGAAGCGATCTTTTGCCAGAGAAATTCTTATTCTCATTCATATACTCTGTCGCTTTACAACATTATATTTATAGGCTAATATACAGAGAAATCCTAGCAAACAAAATAGGAAACAAAGCCAAAATAGGAGAACTAACTACAATCTCACGATTTGTGAGTTAACAGCTACAATCCCATGGTTTGTGGGATTTAATCACAATCAAATCAGAATTTTAAAAAAAAAAAAAAAAAAAAAAAAAAACCTCCTAAATAGAAAAATCCTACTTCTAACAATTAATCAATTTTCCTGCGTATCTAAAGCCATATAATCTGGTTATTTATAGCTCAACAAAAATGTTGCAAGTAAAATCACCCATTGCAGCACAAGCAATAATCCACTTGAATCGCTGATCCTCTGTAATGCTTATTTCCAGCCAGCGGTAAGTTCTGTCTTGAGATGAATGCTGAGAAGACAACTTTTATTTTTTTTCAGGGTCAGAGAGAAGACAACTTCATGGAGTTTATATTTGCAGATTAAGCTTGCACACTTCTCACATTAGGACTCGGCAAAAAACACTAATTTTAGAGGGGATGCCTGCAAATGAGTCGACGGCTGAAATAGATTTCGAAGAAAATTTAAAGAAAGAAGAGAAGAAAATATCAAAGAACTTGCACTAAAAAATTATACTGTCTAGGAAAAGTCATGACCATATATACCGATTCATTAATGGGTGAGAAAATTATTCAAAAAGTCTTAAATATATTGTACATCAACCAATTCAATCTAAAGCTTTCAAATTTTACCAATTTAATTTTAAATCTATTGATGATTCTCTAAATACAGTCCATATCCAGCCATTTTTTACAGTAAATCACCAATGTGGCAGTCTAATTAGTATCCTATGTGGCATGGCCAACGCTAATTTGGATTATTTCGACAATTTTTTTTTATTATTTTATAATTTTTTTATTTTCTTTTTTTATAAATTTGTCCTTGTTTCTCCATCGGTTGCCGGCAAGGAAAAAAAAAAAGAGGAAAAAATTCAGGAAATTAAAAAAAAAAAAAAGAATTGCAAAACTCATCAAACTTAGCTGCCAGCTGTCTCACTCGGAACATCTGGCATTGACTAGAGTCACACGCCAACAATTTTCGGCAAAATTAATCAGATAAACTATATTTCAAAACCCTTAGAAGGTTCATAATAAATTGGCATAATTAATTAGCTTAGGATTGAATTAGCCACTATACAATAAATTTAGAATTTTTTGATAATTTTTATTTGACGAGCTAAAGATAATCGATGTCAAAAAAGAGTAGTATATGCCATTTCAAGGTTACTCGCACAACCCGCGCGGGCTAAATAATTATGAACCGACAAGATCTTTTTTCACCCCAGATGATGTAATTCATATTCAATAATTTGCAGGGCAAACCCAATTTTAGCTTTTCTCGGGATGATGTAGGCCGGTGCTTATAGGTTCAAGATATCTTGCAAAGCTTTGGTACAACTCTAAGTGAAGAAATCAACCATGCAAGTTTAGCAAAGAACTGCAAATTTTTTGTTGCGTGCGCCAAATACAAACAATGTCCAAGATGTTCTGGCGAGCGGTGTTAAGGATGACGATCTAAGCATGCGAAGTTACCGGCATCTCAATATATATATATATATACTCTTGCCACTTTGATCGAAGCTCAAATAATATGTAACATCTTAATCTGTATCAACATGTAAATGGTAGTCCAATTCTATGCTGCAGAGAACCACACAGGCTTTTGGCATACAAAAAAGTCGAGAATTCGATCTTCATCACCGATATTGAGATCAAATTATAAGATAAAACTAAGCATTGTCGATTTTCCAACTGTTGAGGGCAATATCGAAACTGGAGAAAATTCTGTGAATCCTAGGACTATACAAAACAAAATTTCATCTGAGACCATCAGCCATTCCAGATTTACATTTGAAGACTAAAATATGCTCGAGCAATGACAATTGTGTAACTCTCGCTCCTACTCTCTGCGAAAAGAAAAACAAAATTACAAGCAAGATTATTATCCTCTGTTAGCTCTTCGAGACCCAAAAGACTGCAGCTATCGTGCTGTACAAATATAGCTTTTTTGGCAATGATCTGCTGAAGAATCGATAGAAAACACGGCAATCGCTTAAGTAATGAACCTCCCGGAAATGACCACTGGACCATGCTTCACTAAAATCCATCAATTTACAAGAGTGTACATGCTGCATCAGCGACGGAAGGCAGCAGAAGCCTTAAAGCTTGAGGGGCTGGGTAGGTTGCACTTGATGTAATAGATTGACGTGTAAGCAATCATGTCAAATTTGGAATGTTACGGTGATTGTCGGCAAATTCTCGTACCAAACGTTTTAACACTCTCCCTCCCTTTCCTTGCATATGCCCGCAGTTGCTCTTAACCCCATCTGAGCTCCGACTGTCAAGACACTCAGATGCTGCACCAGCAAGCGCCTTCAACCAAAGTGGGACCAGAGTTTCTGACTCACCCGGTGTCAGATACTCTACTGGAAGAGCTTGTACCTGCCAATGAAGCAAACGGAATGGTAGGATAACAATTTTGAAAGCAGGTGGCATATCATTTAAAAAACACATGCATGAGAGAGAGAGACCGCAGCTTGGAGCCATGAATGCAAAGAGTCCCAACTGAGAATTGCCTTCCAGGATGTCCTTTCGCTTAAGCTGCAAATTGCAGCCACCTGTTGCAAGATTGCGGCGCACTTGTGAACCTGTCAAAAGGAAGCAGCATTACGTGTTCATCGTATAGCCATTCTACAAGATGAATGACCATGACATAACTTTATGGAGGGCATTTAACATAGCTTGAAAACTTAAGTGGTCCAACTTTCAAGTGAAGGTCTGAACAAAATAGGCCGAAGGTAGCTTCATTGCTTCAAAATGCACTGTATATTCATGCCAAATAGTTTATTCCTTTATTTGCTAATATTCTTCAGTAAGCTATTATACAGATATTTTACAATTGAAAGCACTGTTACTGTAATATCTAGACAACCGTAACTGCACACACTAAGAGAAACTCTCAAAACAATTTAAAATACCCAGTCTAGTGTTGAAAAAGTGAGACTTTTTTCTTCATTTCTAGTCCAAAAATTGGAAATAAAAGATTAATTGAAAAGGAATGTTATACATGTTGTTAGTCAGCCTAAGAATCCCTATCCCACTTCGATAGTTTCAGCATAAAAAGTACTTAAAAAAATTTTAAATGATGAAAGCGTTAAGAATATATATGCCTCCCATCCCGCCCCCTAGAAAGAAAAAGAAAAGGAATAAAAAAGAAACTTAAACCAACATGCAAGTGCTGAAACATCGAAACACGAGCATACCATCCTTACCCTTGACATTGCAGAGACACCAAGCAGAGCATAGAAAAGGTTTGATACAAGTCCCTCACCACAATGACATACAACATGAATGACCATGGCATTAAAGGGCTCCTCGGGCGCACAAGTTATTGTTTCCGTTAAAGAGGTCAAAGCCGCCTCCAGGAAACCTGAAAGAATAGACAAAAATTAGACCTCTGAGAAATTGCCATTAACAAGATATCCATAAGATGACAATTCTAGATCAACAAAGTCAAATGATAAAGAAATTCAAGCAGGATGAAGGATATAAATCATCACATGAATGAGGCTATAATCTTCGAGAAATTCCACAATGATGTGTAAAACTTAAAATGAAGCTTCGAATTCATGAGAATTTTTCAGACACAAGATATGCCATAAAGACAAAAATCTTTTAGATTTGATGAGTTAATGACTCGGACACAAAGAAAAAGCAATCGAATTCCAAGGTGAAGTTAGATTGCTGCTGTTCATTGCAAATGGGGCAAAAGAAAAAGAACAGTTCATGAGATAACAGGGTAACCATAAAAAGAGAGAAAATGTTGGATCACCAAGGAGCACGTACACACTAGAGAAAAAGTTAATTGCAGCTAGACTTCACATTTAAACATGCATTAACAGATGTAATATGAGCTGCTACTTGAATCAAATACATACAAGATAGATATGACATTGCCGCTAGAGCTGCACCACGATGCATAGCTGTGGAGCATATAGCTGCCTTTTGGAAGGAAACTTGAAGAGACGAAGCAGACACAGCCAGTACATCCTGAGGTATTAGAGACAAAAAAGTCATTCAACTTTAACAGGTGTATCCACTCTAACAGCATCCTGTAAATCATCTAATCATAAATAAAAGGACAGAATGCATTGAACCTTATGCAGTCCTCGAATAAATGTTGATGCAAAGTTCATGAAGGCCTCCACTAAATCGGGTTCTTGGTCACATATGTACGATGAGTTCAGTGACATCATTGATGCTGCCTGAGTAAATCTTTCAAAAGTGGTGACAAATAGAGGTCCATACTCTTCCTTTTGGCCAAATTCCTCAATGACAACAGAAGCTGCGGAGAAGTTTGTTGCAAAACATAAGCAAAAGGAAAGAAAACAAACTGACTATACGACTCATGTATCTCCGCTGACATATTAAATAAAAAGTCCAGGGAAAAACGTCATGCTGATGATGAGATTGTAATAATGGTTGGCGATGATCCAGTGGGTACCATTTTTGAGTGAACTGCATTCTGAATAACTTTGTCCACCCAAGCATACACAAACCCAGCATAATACAAAATTGGAAACTGCTTGCTTCTGAAACGACCGCACCTTCAACTAAGTTGCAAAACTATATATAGGCTACATATAAATTCATCACTCTTTCATAACAGCAAGCATGTGATGAGCCTCACCAGTATCTCAGAACAGCTATGGACCCCCCACCCCCAAAAAAAAAAAAAAAAAAAAAAAAAACAAAACATTATATGAATCAGCATGACTGAAAACGTTCTTACAAAGCACTAATGCGTTATTCTTTCTCTCAGTAAAGTTATTCACATAATTAAACTTCAGATTAGTAAGACAAGTTCAAGGACCTTTCAGGATATGAGAACTTTTCTTTATGGGTGAATCCGGAAAAATAACCTACCAACTTCAGCTCTCACCATGCACCTGTTCTTATGAAGCATTCATGATTATGGGTGAATCTGGAACAATAACCTACCAACTTTAGTTCCGCTTGCATACCTGTTCTTATGAAGCACTCTCGATCTTGGAACATCGAAAAATTTGCTGTAAGGCAATCTAGTATGCTGGGTAATAGAGTTAAGAAATGCTGCCCTACAAATTTAAACAAGTTCCGCTTCATACAATCGGCATACCAAAAACATCCCAAAGAAAAAAATAAAAACCCGAACCTGAAGACTGAATCGCCTGTGAGAGAGCTCGGCAAGCTGCAGTGGACAAGTTACTATTCTCCATGTGTTGAGACCTAAACAATTTCTCCAAAATAGGCCAAAATACCCTTAGTAGGGCGAGTATTGGATCATCATCAGCAGGCCCATTAGGATGAGGTGTTGAAAGATAACTGAACACAGTTCCCATCCTGGAAGTGCACGACATTTACACTTTATAAAACAAAAAAATTTATGGACCACCCTAGAAAAGGACATGTTGAGAAAAGTATCGTTACATGCCAACCAACAAGCGACCAACCAGCTATACAAAGTGCAACTCAATATTCATCCAAAAGTTCATCAGCATGACCTCCAGGGAAGACGACAGTACATCCTAAGGTATTAAATAAGTCTTAAGCGTGAACCATAGCATAATCAGTACAGCAATGAATGCAGACCTGTACAACCCTCTGGTGGCAGAGGATAAAGTTTGTGTATAAGTTGCTGGATTTTGTCTCAGAGCATGGTTGCCATTTTCACTAATCTGAGAAATGATTAAGTGTTAATGGTAAACTTGTACATGCAGTCAAAAGTAATTATGGAAGCAGCTAAGTGCATTCAACCAAAAGTTCTGCGCCTTCACCAATCAAAATGATCATCTGGATATGTTAGGAATACAAAATACTTTTGTGTGCAAATAAGATGAAAATAAAGTCAGATCCATGGTTTGGGGCACTAGCTCATGAGCAGCCAAAAGAAAAACACAGCTGCCCTTTGGAATTTCCTCCAGGAGAATTTGAGATGCCTAAGGATTTGCAAGAAATCCAAAACAGATTAGACAACACCTAACAACATTTAAATTTGTTTTTCTTTCATATTTACATCTCTTAGTACAAAATTGAGCTGCTCTAAGTGATGTTCTCCCACTTGAGCTAAAAAATTTCTGCAGGAACTTCCTCACCCAATTAATCCCATTATTTTCTTTAGTCAGACCTCATGTTTTAGAGTGTCACTGCTCTTAACTCCATCAAAACTTAGGACTGAAGTCAGAGCAAAAGACTAACAGTTTCTTTTCTAATGACAAGATAAGTACCCTTCCTATCAAAAGATTCTCCTATTTCTTTAACGTATATCCCATAACTTTTTCAGCTTTCTCCTGCCCATTTTACCCGCATCTCCCGTAATAATATCACATTTTCTCATTGTAGCATCTGAATTCTGTTTCCACAGGAGCATCTAGGATGAGTTTCTTCTCCACACAGATCAAAAACATAGTGACACTTCTATTGCATCCTCCAAGACACTTCTATTTGCAAAAGAACTCCACAACCGGAAGTATGAGATTCATAGTTCTAGAGCCTCAAAATTTATGGAATCCTACTCCTAAACAGTGAACTTTCCTGTTGCCAAGTAAAAGTTATATGCCAAAAAGGTAATGATGGGTTAGAAGCCCACCTGAGAGAGCAATTTGAAACTCCAAGAAAAGCATGGTCAATGTACCAAAAAATTAGGACCATGTGCAGTGCTCTAGAGGAAACCATTAACCAGTAACAAGACTAACCCTTTGCCACTAAAAATCTTATATACTTGCAGTTCTAACTAAACAGGGACTTACTGATGATAACTGATAGTACTCCCTAAGTTTGTGAATTATGAGAAGCTCTAACAAAATATGTTAGGTATAATTTGTTTGTTGGCTTTAACGTAATTATATCCTTATAAGAGATTGGACCAAAAATTGAGCTCATCATGCTTTAGAAGCTGTTCAGTAATGACATGAAAATGGTAATTGACAGTACATTTGCTAAAGAGAATCCGCAAAGCTATAACAAGAAGCCAAAATGAGAACTCTTAATGATCTATCATGCAAATGTATATCCTTCTAAGGCTGTCAATGGTAATATTGCTATGGATTGATCACTCTTGTAAAGCAAGGATATCAAAGCATTAAAAAAATGGTTTTCTTCATTGAGAAAAACTTCAGTGATCCAAATAAATCAACTGGACCTTGGATTCTTGAAAAGTCTGAGGGTTTAGAAAAAAAGATATAATCTTGGGACGATTGTTGACATAAATTATCTTCATTCATTGAGATTTTTCTAACGAGTACCAAGAAGAATATAAAAGGTCTACACGCCTAAAGACCTGAAAATAAATAGTAAATAATCAAGGAAACAATCTGAGGTGGAAGCGTCACTTACAAGTTTACTAATGGCATCATAACTAGCAGAGAGCAACCTACTCAACAGATTATTCTTCAACTCTCTGTTAGGTAGTGAACTGAGGATTAAACTGATTGCACTTACAACCTCTTCCTCATCTTCCAAAGGCAGATGTCTCTTCTCCAAACCCTGAACCAGAAGACATTAAAAGAAAAAAAAAATGGGTGATAAAGCTGCATTTATGCGCACGAGAGAGAGAGAGAGAGAGAGGGGACAGGCAAACAAAATTCCAGATGCAATGAAACTTTTTCCTTGAAATAAGAGGTTTTTCAGGAAAAAATAGCAGAGGCTTCTCCCACTTGAGCAATACACGACGACCAGCAACAGAGAAAGACCATTTAAATGGTAAAAATTATTAGAGGATGGATAGGAGGCAGAGTAAATAATCCCTGATAAATGCAAAAAATAAGAGTAATACTTGTTTCTGCATTCTCTGGCCCGACTGATTTAGCATGGTAATCCACAGCTAAGTACATGATTTGAAAAAAAAAACATAACCATATTGGAACACAAACTGTCAAATGAAGCAACGCCTGCCAAGGTCATAGCAGATCAGAAAGACATTTACCTCTCCAATCCACATCAAAATTTCCAAATTGGATGGTTCATAAATGACCGCAGAAGCATCTTCACAAAATTTACGAAGGGCGGATGCACAAGAATTGGATGATGGAAGTTCTGATATGCCTGTTGCAAGAAATAATCTGAAAGCATCGATTCAGTACAAAAAATAAACACGCAAGTCTAAACACAAGTTGTAAACAACATATTTATAATTCTTCAAATAATGTCAGAAAATAACCAATAAGGTAGAAAGCATATAAAGAAGAGGTGAAAAGGAACTCTAAGATGTGCCCCCCTAAACCTCCATAAAAAATCTAGGCTGCATTTTGAAATGTACTGATTTGACTGAACTAGATGAAGGAGCTCCTTACAATAAGGGCCTTGCATTTGATTGGAAAGCAGACAACCACTTGGAATAGGAACCAATAATGTCTGCAAGTGCTCTATAAACCTACAAAGTAAAACCCTTCTTAAATAGTAAACAAGATCAAATGGATCATCCCTGATGTGAAAGTTCAGCGTTTATCTGTACTTGAGTTCATATGGACTATTAAAATAATATATGTAGGGAAAGGCTACATCTGACATACAAGGCACGAAAAGCCCTTCAGCTCAGCAGAAGGCCTGGCTGATAATGCTATCACTAGCTGCATAATTGCGGAGAAGTCCGGGCTTTGGCCTTCTTGATGGACAACTTCAGAGACCTGAAATATTTTAAATCTGGACTGTTAAACAGCAGAAAACGAGATGACAAGGCTATCCTTAAAAAGCCAAGCCACTTATGATTGACTGCAAGCATTCATTCCTGTTTAAAACCATGCAAGCAACCACGACAGAGATGCAGGAGTTTGAACATTTAACCCTCAACTGAGATACTCCGATATAAAGACCAATAATGATGCCTTTCATGAGCAGATCAAACCTTTAATGTCACTCAAACAAACACAAGATAATGGAGAATAAAGAGAATATCCAATCTACCAAAAAGAAATGTATTGTACAAAAATCGAAATTGCAGATACTCTAATCAAACAGATTGTGATTACCAAGTCCAGAACTTATAATTAAACCTATCTCCTTCTCTGAACGTGACTTCAATTAAAATCCAAAGAATCCATCTTCTGAAAAGGGCTGTGAGACCGATTTGGTTGATTTTGCTGATGGTTTTGTTCATACTTTTGCAAGGTTGGAGAGATGCAGCTTAATTGACTCAGATACTATGATTTTTATTTAGTTTGGTGATGAGATCAGTTTAGTTAAGAATTCAAAGGGGGCACTCATTTTCATAACTTGCACATCTACAATTTTGGTTTATGATGGGCAGCACACAGGACTTATAAACAAGATCATTTGGGGGGAGGGGATGGGGCGACAGAAGGGAGAAAGAGTCCAGTAAACTTCAGAAGGAAATAGGAAGTATTGAGAGCTCATCTAGGAGGCTTTCCTGTAAAGGAGAAAGTTATTACATAGCCGGTTAAAAGTTTGACCAATTGGAGAAAGATTTGTACCAGTAGCCACATAGACTGTGACTCTGTCAGAATCTATCCTTTAGCACTCAATAACATAATATAACAAGTCTTTCGGGCTTCAATTTACCCAATCAGTCAAATGCATTATTATCATAACCAAATTCCTGTGATTGCTTGATTTTTATTTGATTTAAATGATGCGATTAAACCACCTAAGCACTTTCATACTTTTTATATAGTTACATAGGGCATTGTTTTGACTAGTTTTAAGCAAAAGTCACTTATTGATTTTCCTGCCAAACTTTACATACTATCCAAACAAAAAAAAACAAAAATTAGGGAAAAATATACTTAAATTACATGTCAATATTAGTATGTTTTGAAAGGTTTTCAGCTTTGACCAAAAAAAAAAAAGGATTAATTCCCTGAAAAATCCCAAACTGGTACGCTTGTGATAAATTTACCCCAAACTAATTTATTCGACTGCCAAAAAACCCCAAACTAATACATTTGTGACAAATTTACCCCAAACTAGTACACTTGTGATAAATTCACCATTTGTTAATTTCCATTAAATTTTACTGTCAAATTACTAAATTAAATGACACGTGATAATTTATTGGTATACCGGTTTGGGATTTTACTCTATTTGTCACAATTATACAATTTTTGTGATTTTTTGTGATATTAATCCAATTTAACGAAGAGTATATTTGTCACAAATGAATTAGTTTGGGATTTTTTGGCGGTCGAATGAATTAGTTTGAGGCAAATTTGTCACAAGTGTACCAGCTTGGGGTTTTTTATGATTAGTTAGGATAAATTTGTCACAAATGTACCAGTTTAGGATTTTTCATAGTCAAAAAATTAGTTTAAGGTAAATTTGTTACACGTGTACTAGTTTGGGGTTTTTCAGGATATTAACCAAAAAAATAAAAAATTTAGGCATTCCTTATTAAAAAATAGTCAAGTTGCATCAGCCACAAGATTTGGGGACCAAAGAAGTAAAAAGCTAATTAGTAAAAACCAGTCTGAACAGATGCGCCCAATATCTATTTAACAAGAGAAATATTGCAAGTCGCCACAGTCAACTTATAATGAATAAAGATAAGCTGCTCATTCTTGCAAAATGAAAATGTCCACAACATAAACCTGATCAAGAAGCTTGTACTGTTCCATTTAATTATCAACACGCTGGCAAATCCAAGGACCCCAACTATTGATTTGTGTGATGGATCTGATGTTTCACCTACTTCTTCGAATATGTATATTTATTAAGACACAAAGTATTTGACTGGACCATACTAGCCAACACGCCCAACATAGAATCACCACTACATCAGTATCAGATAAGGTACCTTAAAGTTCAACAAGCAACAAATTGAGTACAAATTACTGAAATGAAACAAAGAAGAGAATACAAAACGAACGAGTATGCGAAACGGCATCTACATACATGTTTCTATGTACACGAGTATAATCCAATGAGAAAAACATGCCAGAGACTAGCATGTAATATAGACTTATAGGTGTCAGTCTATCGAATACACCTAAAGTGCTAGTTACCTATGAAGAGTCCAAATTCCACAATGCAATGACTAGCAAAACTAGAATAAAGAGCAACTAAGTGTGAGTTTTAATTCCAACAGTGGCTTACCACATTAAGAGCGAATAATTTGGCTTCCACCTCCTTCCATGGTGGTGGCACATTAACTGGCATCCAACCACCGCAAAAGATCTGTCAATAAATATAAATGATGATTAAGCAACATCAACCTGAAATTCTATAAAAGGCCGGGAAAGGACAGAAAAGGAAAAGATAAAAGGATAAAAACGTAGTTATATATGAAAGAAAAACTGGAATATCAGGAGCAAATTGACATGCTGTGATGGCCACAGAAATTTATGGTGCAAAGGACCAAAATCTATTGATTTCACTCTTGCAGTCATTGGAGTAATTAAGGTACAGATTATTAAACAAAAGTTCCAATAATACAAAAAAGGTTCTTTCCAGCTATCTGTCAAGTGAATCAATATCAGTAATTTTTCTTTTGCACCTTTTGCATGAACGCGGCAGATCCTAAAAGCTGACAAATATCCACCAACAGTTCAACAAGATTCATCCTGAATTGGGCAAGACCATCAGGTAGATCAACCACTCCACTATCATCATTGAATGTAGATTCGTCAACCTGCAAAACAATGAATTCAAGTGTTTAAACAACTCAAGGAGAATGTTCAAATAATAGCAATCGGTGAAAACCATGCACTCTCACCAGAAGGGGAAAACAAACTTAATAAACTAAATGAAGAAGATACTTCAACCAGGGACAGAGGCAAACTCCTGAGGATAAAACGATGACTAACATATGATTGTACTTTACATTTTATTCCCTTTGTAACTTTTCCTCTTCATCTAAGTAAATCTGGGCCATAATCAGGACAGCCGAAGATAAACAAAATCATCACAAAGAAGATGTATTGAATAGATTTAACCAACAAAATCAAAATCCCACTCTTTCTAATATGTAATTGAACTGCACTGATCGCCCAAGGCCAAAAGAGGCATTGCAAGCAGACCAACCAGGTTTAAAAGATTCCATCTATTGATCACATGCCCAAAATTTATCACACGTCTATTGATGCCAGGTCGGATGCTAAGATGAAGGTACAATAACCAAATTTGATGGCTGTTCATGAAGCAAAAAAGAGAGGAAACAAGTCTTTTCATGTTTTCACTTTTTGGACTTTGTAATTCATTAGCAGCTTACATACATCTCATGCAAACAGTTTTGTCTTTTTCTTGTTCTTTTTTTTGGGGGGGGGGGGGGGGGGGGGGGCTCAGAATCTCTATGTACCTTGAGGACAAGAGAAGTAAAATGAAATAAGTCAATCCCAATTTTACTATTGGAAAGAATTAAGGAGCTTCATTTGTTTGCTCAACTTGCAACAAGATCCAAGATGTCCATTGTCTTTCCAGAGCATGACTGACTATGTCTAGCAAGAACAATCTTTACAAGTGCCACTGGAAATAGGAAGCAAAGTTACATTTCTTACTTCCCCTTTTACTTGTTCTAGATGCTAATATAGAAATTTCCATGAACTATGGGAGGTAGGGAGGAAATGAAGAAAGAATAGTGGAAGAATAGCAAAATATTTTGGGGCACACGATGGACATAGATAAGCACCTCTGCTGGTTCTCATCAATGCTTCATTTATCAAACACATGTCTAACATCCATGTGGCAATGTTGATATTGACTCGACACTGGCCGTCGTTTTGTTCCTAAAACACCTAAGAGTATAACTGAAAGGTCCTTGTACGGAAGAACATGTATATTTCCAGACACCAATGGTCTTGCCCCCATGGCATGCATATTTTCAAAATGCAAAGTTCAAAACTCAAGTTGACCTTAAAGATAACAAATACGTCACAGTTGTCCACCCCACAATATGCACCATCTTTAAGATAAGAATATCTTTAATTTTGTCAACTATAATGCAAAGTTTCAATGCCCTTTTTCCATTAGAAGATGGTCACATGACAACACACTTATTCAAATCCGACCCAAAGTTGAACTAGGTGTCAGAGATGAGAAGAAACCTGAGCACGAAATAAAAGAGCATCAAGCAATGCCGAGAATATAGAAATAAAAACATCTTCAAAGTGCTTCCTAATGTTTGCAATGTCCACATCAAGGCCAAGCATAAAACTTGCAAGGGTAGACCTGAAAGTCAAGATGATGAATAGAGCTCAAAATTTAATTCGTCTTTGCAACAGTAAAGATGTGAGCTCAAAACTTGCATGTGTTCACTTATTCAAGGGAGAGCATAACAAGGCTCGCTATCATATAAGAGAATAAGGAGATATTGTCAATAAATTCCAATACAAGAGTCCCTAATTCCAGTAAATTTGATAAATTCCAAGAATGTCATTTCCATAGTGCAAGATACAAGGGCTTACAGAATGGCAGGCTCATCAATTATCATTCCAGTATGGCACACCTATTTAAAGAATCAACCAGCGAGACAGTGAAGAAGTCTACAAGTGTTTTACAGATAGCCCAAAAAAAACCTGTTCAAGTTTAGAGTTTTAAGTATAGCAGAAAGCCTGCACAATGATGATAGCAAAGACACTAGACATCCCTATCACGCGAACCCCCTAAATTACCCCAAATTCACATCTTAACCCAGTCAATGATGTACGGTCACTCTTTTATGTTTCCTCCAACCATCAAATTTCCGTGATCTTGTATTCCTCTACAGAACAAATAAAAAGATTCCAACTGATTGGAGATACCATAGCTACTATCTTATCCACTAAGATCAGTTAAAATGTTGAAATGAATTACAGATGATCTTCGGCAAACAATTTTATCACATGCTCACAGACGCATAATTAAATCAAAAAAATCAACTCATCCGTTTAAAACATGCATTTGAATTATAAAAAGAAGAGTGAAGGTCAACTGCAGTCAAGACTAAAAGCACAGAGCAGTCTACTGAATGTCACATTAGATTTAAGTCTAATAAGTTCTGTCTATTTGAATAGAACCAAACAAAATCAAACATACAAAAAATCACGAGAAATTGATCAGTGATAATTACCAAAATTGCAAAGTGGAGTCTGCAATCTCCCAATCCTCACTTGGGAATTTGACACAGCTGTCATTACAGCAAAGAGTTAGACATCCCATAACATTAAATTTCCAAAGGGTTCAAGTAGTCCTTCAATGCACTGCATTCTAAGCCCATGGCAATTAATGATTGAAGAAATTAAAGACATTCAACCCATTATACAGAATAAAATTGTACTTAAACTGTAGAATTACATATCACCTCAATAGTGCCTCAGCTAATGCAAGTGCTTCAGTACTTGCTTCTGCAATCAAAGCAGGGGCCTGGTTCAAATTGAGCAAAGGGAATGAAAAGAGTTAACAAGGTAATGTATAGAATTTATGAAACATTTTAGCAGGAAAAAATCAGAGAGAAACTAAACTTTTGCAGCAGGCCATTTACCACAGCAGGAGCGCAGGAAATTTCTCAACCACTTCAGTGGTTTGTAGCTAAATGAAGTAAAAGATGATTCCACAAGGTACTTACAGCTTGCCCTATTTCTGAAAGTAAGCGCGCGAGACCACCAATTACTTTCTCATCTCCATTTGTAAGAGCCGGTAGAAGAAGCATTTCTTTAAGAAAATGAATCCTAGATAATAAAACTGGGGGTAGCCCCTAGAAGAAGCGAGAAAGGTCACAACTTATGATGAAGAATACTAGAAATATATACGGACAGTTAGTCAAATTAAATGCCAAAAGTGGCCTACATGGATCCACAAAGACAGAACCCCCATTCTTGAAATCACAAATTTACAGCACTTTGGATTTGAAGACTGGCTCTGCAGTTAATTATTAAAATAATTTTTTGATACTCAGAAGCACAACATTTTTATATCCTAACTGGCACCAAAAAGAGTGGTCCAAAAATGATCCACATTCTAAAAAACCATACAGTTGAAATAATAAAGGCAATCTACCTCAACCAAAAAGGTGCAAGCTTACAAGAATTTTCATATTCAACCAGATCATCCAAATTAGGCATAAACTCACACACTGCCTCATGTTAAAGAGATGATTCTTGGGCAAGAGGAAAAATATCTTCTAAAGGGAACAGTAATTCCACAACACTACAAATATAAACGCAGATATCAAGATAAAAGATGGTCCCATCGAATGGCATTACTATACCTCATGTCGAGTAATAAGTTCAGTAAGAACTTCAATTGCTGAGTCAAATGAAGATGAGATCTGTAACCAACAATAGAAAAGGCATTAGGGCTTATGCATATGTACAACATTACAAATATTATATTATGTAAAGACAGAACAAACAATGACTGTCATAGTAAACTAAACCATTATTAGATCACAGATAATCTGAAGTTTTTGTTTTACTTATGCATCACTTTACTTCTAGTGCATACTTTCCTTTTCACATTATTATTCACAAGCTCTGCATACAAATACTGGGATAACCTTTCATTTGCACTGTGCATAAAATCATTTGACACTAGGTGATTTTCACATCCCAATGATTCAAGAAAAGGATTAAGAAACTTCAAGAAATAAAATATAATAATTAGTTATGTCCTGAATAAGCATTTGCATGTTACATCATGTAGAAATTGAAGTAATGATTTTATGTGAAGCTCCATAAGCGTTAACCCTGATTAAGTCAAGTCACACATTACCCTCTCAGATTGAATTATCATACAAACTCATTATTTATTGCACAAACAACATTTATCACACATGGTGAAAACTGCACACACTCACATTAGACAAGACCATTACAAAATACCAAATAAATCATAATTACCTGCAAAGAATTAAATACAACATTAAGAAGAGGATGTGCAGACAATGACCCCTGTGGAATCTCGGAAAAGCACCCAGCTCGAACCTACAATAAAAATCTCTATCACAAAAACCAAGAATTTCACATTACCGACTGTACAAGACATTTTACTTATATTGGTCAGCATGAGGAATGATGCACTCAGAAGCCACATCCATCCAAAAATTCGGGTGAAGCCACTGAAGAACATGACTCAGCATATAGAAAGATGGATAAGAAGTTTAATCCTTTAATTAAATTTTTGAATAAATACACTAGAAAGGAGGTTATCCATCACAACGTTGCAACTCTTACCCAGCTCAATAAACATCGTAAGATTTTTCTATTTTGTTCTGGGAGTTGCAGGACGCCATCAAAACCTTTTTCAGACTGCTGCAGCAGAAACTCGAGAACCATAGGAGTCTGCGCAAGAAGCTGGTCCAGAAAGTGGCGTGAACAAATCAAGACAGAGCAAAAGGGTAAGAGAAAACATAGGGATCTAAACACAATGGGAATATATTCATGAACCTCTTGGTTATGGTGGCTTCTACAAGCAGCACTTAATCTGCAATCAGCATTCTGATTGTCAACTATTTCTTCAGGTAGAACAGTAAGCATTTCTAGTACAGCCAAATTGCCACCATCCTGGCTCTGCAGATTCTGGAGACTATAAAAGAGCTGTTCAATTGGTTTCTCATGCTCAGCAGCATGAACTATGAGTGCTGAGAGCGCAAGGCAGATTTGTGTCAAAAGCTGTAATCAAGAAAGTATGAGTCTCATCAAATCATTACATGCACAACAAATCATTGAGGCAGCATCCAAGAACCATTGTCCACACATAGAATGAAGAAAATGGATGACACCTTGCATCTATTGGATGCGGTAAAGAACTGTCAAAGTCCCATAAGGAGAGAAAGGAAGCACCTGAGGGGGACCAGAACTAAATCTTCTTGCAGCCACAAGAAGTGCGTTAAGCAAGGCTTCTTTAGCCCCTAACTGCAAACAGTGCCCTTCATTTTGGATCTGCAAGAAGACAAAAGAAACACATTTACAGTCTTATCACAGTTGAAGGCAACAAACATAGATAGTTTTGGCATGAGTCCTTTTGCATGTTTCCATTCTCTTGCTGATTTCAAGCAATAAAAGACCTTTAAAATGCAATGGCCAAAGGAGGACAAAGGAGATGGAGATCACTAACTTACAGAATCCTATTATCCAGAAATTCCTCCTAATATGCCTATCAATGCTACGAAGCGTTCTTCTATAGCATGAGCATAAAAAAAAATGTTCTTTGTGCTCATAAACTGGTCAGAGAGATAGCACAATTCCCAACATCGACTTCTGATGGAAAATCCGCTTGCCATAGGCATTTATGAACAGTGGCATCCTCTTAAAATAAGATTTCCTTGATCAGGCTCTTCCCTTATTCCATCATACTCAACCAACCCTTTTTCTCATATTGAATGAAAATTGGAATACATGCTCCTGTGTATCCTCATCATGCTTCTTCATGTTCAGTCCAACAAAAGTCAACCTCAAAAAGCAAGCCCCTTTCCGCAAGATTAGATGACATCTCCAACGGCTCAAACGCTGGAACTAAAGTCAAGTCTACCAAAATTTCTTAGCGACTGGACTTCTGAGTTCGCACGACCCCCCTCCCCCGAGCGCCGCCAACCAAAAACGAAAAAAAAAAAAAACCCAAAATAAAGAAAAATCAAGACTTCAACTAAGAATAGAAAGAAGACCTAACGATTGAAGAACAAACCAAGCCTCGCTGCAGCCCAGAGCGCGAGCGAGAGAAAGAGAGAGAGCACCATTGCGACCACCGTCAGATTCCAGTAGCACGATATCAACACACTTTCATACTATCCACGCAACGTTTCCCGAGCTCAACTTCCATAAAACACTCTTTAATCCGGTTCGATCATTCAATTCCGACGCACGCCTAGCGCAATTACCGCCTTCACCAAAGAGCTCAGCTCTCTCTCTCTCTCTCTCTTTCCGCGGCGCGCGTGCGCCACTAAGAACTGAAACCGCAATCGAGCACTCGACTCTCGACCTCCCAAAAACTGACAAGCACCCGAGAGCTCAATCGAAGAGAGGTAGGGAGGGAAGGGAGGGGAGTTGGACCTTGCGCTTGAGGATCTGGGCGGCGAAGAACTCGACCTCGAGATCGGAGGAGCGGAGGTGGTCGGAGGTGAGGAGGGAGGTGGCGACCTCCCAGACGGCGTCGGTCTGCTGGAACTGGACGAGCCATTGGTTCGCGGCCACGCGGTTGCAGGACTGGGCGTCGTGGTTCAGCACGTGCACGGCCTGCGCCACCTTGATCTGCAAGTCCATATAACAAGACCACCACCACACCCCCAACACCCACCCCCGCCGCCGCCGCCGCCGCCGCCGCCGCGAAGCCGACGTCTTGCTCCCGCCGGTCCCCTTTAAAACCTTCGTCGAGCTAGAGAGAGAAAGAAGGAGAGGGCGACGCCTGTAATTCCTTCTGCTCGCGAGGAGAGGGGAGATGATGGGGGAGCAACTGCTGCCTCGATCTGACGGCTGTGTTTGCTGATTGGCGATAATGTGCCTCCTTGTTTCTTTCCCTCTTTCTAGAAAAATATTCCTGCAAAAAGAGGCATGGAATTTTCTTTCCACAGATCTAAAAGATAAACTAATTAATAAATAAATGCCTGGACAGAATTGGGAATTTTTCACTTCTAGAAGCGGAATTTTCTCCATTTTTTTAAAATTGATTTACTAGTTTGGACATATGTTCGTAAGTAAAATATCCTTTTTACATGTGTTTGTACAGAGTAGAGTTCCGTGATTCCGGAAATGTATGTCGAATTGTGTTGATTTCAGTAAATGGAGAAGAATCGCTATACAATGCGAAAGAGAAATTGGTTTCATCTCGGATTAGACACGGACTACTTGAGATCCTCTCTTTGTGAACTCCGTTTGATCTTGAGTCAAAGATCTTGAAGAAGTCTTGGTCTCCGAGAATCCATCACCTTGGAAACTTCGTGTATGTCTCTTTCTATCAAGGTATCGAAATAAATGAAGAAGCCTCTTATTTATCAAGAGGAGGCCTTTAAGGGTCCGTTTGGTTCAACTTTGGGGAAATGCAAAGCCATTTCCCCAAGTATCTTTGAGTGAATTGTCATTTTATGTAGGCAAGTGTGTTTGGTTGTGTATATTTTGCAAAGTAGCTTTAAGGTAAAAAGAAAAAAGAACTCATACTTGAGTCTGATCGGTCAATTCAAGATTTTTTATCCATAGATATCGAAGCATTTGACTAACTAGGTAAATATCAATTTGATATTTGTAATTAACTAATTATCAAATAGAACATAGGGAAAATATCACAAAACACCCTAAATTACATAAATACCCCTTACTTTCTTTTGCATCACAAAAAATCCAAACTTATACATATATAACATATATATAATTTATTTCAATTCTATCTGAGGTATATATGTCATATTGATATAAGTTTGGAGTATTTTATGACACAAAAAAAAAAAGGAAATTTGCGTCACAATGGACAAGTTTAAGATTTTTTAATGATACAAAAAAAGTTTGGTTATTTGTGACTTAAAGGTTATAGTTTAGGGTTTTTTGTTAACACTATAACATATTGCTGATTTGATTTTTTTCTTTCTAAAAATAATTCAAACTAATCTGATTTTGGGAAAAAAAAAAACTATTTTTTCTCATTTTTGGCTGAACAAATTTGTTTCAAATACAAGCTATATTTAAAGCAAGTGGAATTAAAAATAAGTGCATTTTCCACTAAGGAAATGAAACTAAATGAAATTAAACATGCATATTTCAGATAAATTGCAATTTTTAATTCGTTTATTGTAATTCTCAATTACTTAATATTAAGTGAAATTCACTCAAGTAATAAAAGTTATCCTTCAAATTTTTCATTTTAATGTACGTTCATGTAATTAACAAAAGCTATACTTCAAATTATAAATATGATTAATGTAATAAGATATATTTCTCCTTTTTAGTTAATTTCAAATTAAATGGATAAACTATATACTTAAGGATACTTTATCGTCATTTTCTTTTTCAAAATAAAATGAATAAGTCGAAAGATAAAAATGCTTGAGAAGGATGGCAGAAATTTATATGAATATATTTTGTCTTTATCCTTACCTATTTCATTGGATATGAAAATACATTTAAAATAACTTTCTTTCATCCGTTTTTAAATGTAATAAATTATAGATGTTTGACTTTGGAGGATGACGAATCATTCACCCACCTAATTAGTTGACAAAAATAAAGTTAAGTGGCATGACAAATTACCGAAGCGAATATTCTCTCAATTATGATTTTAATTAATATAAGATGGAATTGAATAGATATAATGGCTGAACAAGGGTAGTGCCAACCGAAGACCCAAAATATCTGCCGGTTAATTCGGCTGAAAACCCATTTCTTTGGGTGGTCCAAGGTCGCGAAGGGTCATGATTAGATTTGGTTCAAATGGAAAATGTTTCTCAGTGTGTTTTGATGAATTTTTTTTTTTTTTTTTTTTTTTTTTTTTTTGCGATAGACACACTTTAATTTTTTTAATCCAAAACTTTCGCAACATAAACAAGTAGTTCCCCATATAACTATTTCATAATTTTTTAAAATTTAAATAATATTATAAATTTTACGAAAAAGTAGAAGAGATTTTTCTTGCTTTTAGTTAATTAATGACAAATAGGCCCTCAAATCAAATCTACAAAGCAAGTGCGAGTGACAAGTGATTGGGTGATCCACTAATGCGAAATAAATATCCACTTGGTTAATCTCGAGCATGTTTCGCCACCACGCTCATGTGTGATTAGACTTGTTAAATGATTGGGTCGAATTGGGTCGAGTTATAAATAGTCCAACCAAAATTGACCAATTTAACCCACTTATGGCCCATTTATCGTAATAAAAAATTTTTATCCAACCAATTCTCAACTCATATCCTACTCATTTAACTAAACCTAAAAAAACTTATTTATTATGATTTTTCTAAAAAAATAGTATTGTCAAAACACTTTCGTGCAATATAAATTTAGTGGACAATTTTTATAATTTTTTTTTTTAAATAAGTCTCCATTTGTTTCTTGAAAAATATTTCCCAAGATGTTTTCTTTAGAAAAATTGCAATATTCTCTAGTTTTTGCTTGAAATTTGAAAATAAATTAGAAATTTTTTTCCATTGTTTGTTATAAAAAATATGATTAAAAATTTCTTGGTGCACTCCTTTTAATTTTAATTTTTTTTATTTTTTAAAAATAAAACTTTAATTTTTTTCTTCTTCTTCTTTGATCGATTACTAGCCACAACAATGGCCAGCAACTAGTCACAAGCAAGCTCGAGTCTTGCTAGCCTCGGGTGAGGCCTCGACCTCACTAGATCGGTAAGCTCAAGTCTTGCCAAATCGACAAGTCTTGAGCCTCGCCAATCATCGACGACCTCAAGCTTGCCTAAGGTCAGCGAGCTTGTCCCTTGCTTGGTCAGTCATTGGCCTTCATCGTGCCAGCCACCAGCTAAGGAAGATGGGAGAAGAAAGAAAAAAAAAAAGGAAAAATAAAATAAAATAAAATAAAAAGTAGTATAAAAAATCATTATAATTTCGATTTCTATAAAAAAAAAAAAAATATATTTTTATAAGGTTAAAGAGGGAAAGAGAATATGTGAGCCTTGAGTTGGAGATGGGTTCTAAGTCCAACCAATTTAGACCCATTTATATTAGACTTTCGATTTTTAAACCCATTTAAGTAGACGATTCAAGATTTAAGTGATCCATCTATAACCTATTTATGTTTTAAATATGCACATATGAGTTTAAGATCCACTTTGATAGGTTTATGTGTGATATATCATCATTCAAGTAATGTAAATTATCGGTGTCTCTGCTTTATAACATAAAGAGAAGATTATTTGCGTGCATTCATAAATGTTAGGCGAGTCGAAAGGCTCTGTATTTTGTATTATGGAAAAACAAAAAAGGGAACATAAAATGTTGATGTATGAGTTTTGATGGCAATTCACAATCAAAATTGATTTTATCTATAGGAATATATTATCAAAGAGTACTTATTAGGATGGTCTCAAATGCTTCCATATCATCTTATAAGTTGAAAAAAGAGGGTGAATGTTTCTCTTGTTTGCTCATGTGGAAGAACATATGTGTTTGAATGTTTCTCAATTTTTTAGTCATCTAATCAGTTTTCCCACTAATGTTTTTATTTTGTTCGACTTCTCCTACTTTTTTGACTTTTAAAAAAAAATTCTCTTTTGATGTACAGGATGTCTTTTCATATATAAATGAGATTTGATAATGAAAAAAAGAGCATACAATTCTTCTTCTTTCCCTACATTATCATTATTTAGTAGTCTTGTCATGACTTTTCCTTTTTATAATTATAGATGATGACCACTAAGTTGATGCTTGTATTGGAAGCTAGGGGAAAGACCGTCAAAACATTTTCTTAATGTACAAGAATAACTATTACATTGTGAGACCTATCGATTCTTCATATTCACGTGATCATCTTTTTTATGTTATTGTTTCTCAAAGTCTAAAGAGTGTAATTATTTTCCTTATAATCACAATCATTTATCCAAATGTAGTTGTTTCCTTATCTAATTATTTGTTTACATTCAGGTGGGCTATTTTCACAAATTATTTGATTAATTCTAATAATTTTTGCATCAAATAAACTATATCGCCCCTAATGACTTCCTCCAATTTAGTTACTTTGCCATTGTGAATTCCCTTTAAACTCATTGTTATTTGCAAATAAAAATCATATCTTCCTCATCATTGCTCTTGAAGCAACCCAGCCCATTTTTCATCACTCCTAATGTCCTATTTACCATATCGAAGAAATGGTAATTTTATCTTGCCATCAACGAGATACTTTTACACGAATATGATGAGTATCTAAAAGCATATTAACAATAATGACGAATTTTGACTTTATTTGACAAATCTTTTAACTAGAGCTTCATTTATATCATCCAGTTATCTCATCATAGCCACTTTAGTATTTATAGAGAAATAAAAAAAAAAAAAACAAAAAAAGATAAAATTTGATTAAATATTTATATTTCAATTGAAGGATTAAGGGTGACTTTGTCTTTTGTGTGAAAATGGGTTAGATTTGCTCATGTCGGGAGTGGAAGTAGTCTCACCCTTTCATGTTTATCCTTGAAAATATTCACTTTGCCTCCTAGAAAATTAGATATCTTAATTTAAGCAACCTTGCGTTTGATACAATCACATTTTGTTTGTGTTTTAAGTCCATCCTAAGGGCAAAAAACATTTGCCATCACTCTCGACTTATGTCGTACGAAATGAGACGCATCAAATGCACTGTAATGAATAATACCATAAACATTTGCAAAAAAAAAAAACAAAAATATCTCATTTAGGTTTCATAACTTTCAGAGACAGTGCAATAAATCCGAGGTGGCTTTTCCTATAAAACGTCCTACATGGTAAATAATTGAGAAAATTGAAACTCAATGGATGCGTTCTAAAAAGTTAGAAATCCAATTGGTCCCCATCAAAAGAGCAAATAGACGCTAATGCACAAATATAAAGAGAGTAGGGATAGAGAAAGTTCGCTTAGGTCGATTTCTAGTGGCTCGGCCCCTACCTACTCCACTATAAGCGAAGGAAGGCAACAGTATTTCACAGCTTGAGGTGTCCATGAAAATGAACCTGCACAAATCTCTTCGGCGCGGCCCCAGTGAGGTTTAAACAATGTCGATGCGCAAAAACCTACACCAAGCAGGTGGAACACATGTCGCTTCCCTTCAGATCGATTCTAAACACGGATAAGTAACGAATGGTAGGGTCGGCGAACGACCCTTAGGCTATCAGAACTCGTAGTCGTTCCACTGAGGATCTTGTGTGTATCTATTTTCAATTGAACACTAAAATGTGTGTATTACAGGAAGCATGTCTCACATTGTATGTTGCATTAACCATCAGTATAGGTGCATCCACGTCCAAAACTGACGACTCAACCGCTGTGAGGAAAGCTTGAAACATAGAGTTGTAGGAAGCATACTTAAAGCACAGCAAGTACAGCGGGGAATCGCGAGCAAATTGTATATCCTACTTGGTGGCTTGGGCAATAATGGTACTTATTGAACCCCGCTCTTCCTTTGCGGCTTCCACAAGTGAATCCTATCATGAGATGGTAAAGTGGCTTTGATCAGAGAAGCTGAAAATGAAAGTTCATAAGAAAGCTCATAACAAATTGAACAAGAGCAAGCGGGCAACCCAGTTTTTTTTTTTTTTTTTTGGGGGAGGGGGGAGAGAGAGAGAGAGACCTGAGCTGCTATCAACCGGGCAACTGTTTTCTTGCTCGACTCTTGAAGTTCGCCAGCAATCAAAAGCTCATCCAAGATATAGTAAGCCTTAAATGTTGATGGCACCAAACATTTCAGATATCATTTATTATCACAGATAGACAAGAATAAAGCAATACAAAGAGAAGATAAATATGTATTCTCTTGTACCGAATGAGCATAACCTACCTTATGGAAGTTAAATATCAAGTCCAACTCGCAAACCTGTGAAGAGTTAAAAAAGTTGTGGTGAGATCTGGAACTTAATACAAACACCTCAGTATCTTATGAATAGAAAAGTGTGTACTCACACTGCCAAAGTACCGGTCCAAAATCTCAACAAAATGATGAATTATCTCCAGGATCTCCAACTCATTGTCTTCCTGATCAATGCACATACAGAAATAGAGACTGGCATATCTGCACAACATCATTGAAACAAACTTGGTCAAAAACAAAATGGGGTGCAGAGTGCTATAAACTGAAGCCATGTATTCTTCTGTGGATGGAAATCTAACTAATCTTCATAAATTACCTTTTGTAAGCAACCTTAAATCCTCTCCACTCCACAAAATTGCAAAGTTTAGGTCCTCTAGCAAGAACTAATCCACTGAGCTCTCGGATGATCTTCTCAGATGACAGCGTAACCCATATGAGCAGATCAGTAAAATGGGGCACGAAGAAACAATAAATCAACAGAGCAATGCAAAAAGGTACGTGACAATAACTTCAACAACAACAAGCAGCCACTAAGCTCAGGTACTCAAATCTTATCAGTTTATCAAGAATCATTGGTGAGGTTTAATGAAACGGTATCTCAGAATAAGGACAATACCTTAGTTCTTTCCTTCTGTGTGTATGGAGAATACCATTTTGTCAACCTGACCTTCCCTTGACGACTGATCAGTAGTACAAAGTGAATCTAAAACATGCACAGATGAGAAAGAAGTTAAATATGCAGCTTGAGTCATATGCAGGTCAACATAGGAAATTGGCAAGCCAGCTTATATATGACGCGATCATATCCAGAATGAGAAGCATATAAAATTAACAACTAGGAGGTAGGAGAAACCCAACTTGGAAATCAGTGCGCGATTAATTGGGATATATCTATTTTCATCTAGGTAAGCTTTTCTATAACATTTGGTGCCATCAAAATCTAAAAGCACAGCTCTGAGATGCAAAATGTTCATTCATGCTCTCATCCACCATGCTCAAAGCGAGCCCTCGCTCGAAGCAGGTAGAATCGAGCTAATCAACAGAGTTTCTCTATTGCATCATAAGCTCCATGTTGAACATTTCCACACACAAAATAACAAATTTCTGGTTAGTCGGAAACCAATTCCACTGAAGCTCGTCATTTGACAGAAACCACATCGTGACCCTCTTTAAATTCAAAGACAGATATGATCGACATAAACCACAGCTCCCCCACCTGAATCCCCTCATAATATGGAAAAAAGCCCTCATTATCTTCTTCAATTACAATCAAGAACAAAGAAGAAAACCCAAGAAAGAACCAATCAAATTCGCGATGAAGACGGTATTCAACTTCACATTGAAGGAGAAAAGTCAAAGGAAAGCGATGAGCTCAACCGGCAATCAAAAGTCACGAGAAGACCCAATTTCGAGCAGAGAAAATCCAAGAGCAGAACCCAACATAATACCATCGACAAATCTAACAGCCTAAACCAAGCCAGCCACCTAGAAGCCGCAAGAGATCATCAGAATTCCAAGAACGAGAGGCGCGACATCAAGCAACGGATGCGCCGTTCGGCGTAAAAAGCTTGTTCCCGACTAATCCGGAAGAGCAAAAGCGCAAAAGGGTGTACCATGATGGAGCTCCGCAGATCAAATTCGAGTTCTTCGAGTTCCGCAATCGACAGCGCAGGCGACTCGGTGGTGGTGATCTTGTGCACGCTGTTTCGGCTTTCGTCGTAGCCGTCGTGCTGTTCGGACAGCCCTTGAGGAGGAGAACCGCCTCAGGCCGTGATGGGCCACGAGAGCTCTCGGGCCGTATGCATCTCGGGCCGAGGACATCGGCCCTCCCAAAAAGCCCAACTCATGATGTAAGCTAGCCCATTGAAGGTCGATCCTTCTTCTGTGTTGGGTTTCATAGATTTTTTTAGGTTATTATAACGAAAAGTCCCAAACTAATATAACAATGACAAATTTATTCTAAATTAATTTTTAATCACAGAAATCCCCAAATTAGTGTACTTGGGACAAATTTATCATCCATTAGTTTATATTAATACTACGAAAAATCACAAATTGATACATTTATGACAAACGGAAGGGTAAAATTCCAAATTAGTATATTCGTTAACTATCATATGTCATTCAACTCAGTAATTTAATGATAAAATTTAATGAAAACTAATTAAATAATGGTACATTTGTTACGAGTGTACCAGTTTAGAGTTTTGATGATTAAAAAGTTAATTCAGTATAAATTTGTCATAAATATACCAGTTTGAGATTTTTTGTGGTATTAACCCTTGAGATTTTTGCCTAATTCTTCCTATGCAACTAGGTTACCCCTTTTGAGTGGCTTTGTAGTCTACCGAAGCATAAGAACTTGCCAGAGCTAACCACAATTGCCAAGAACGCAATGTATTTGGACAACTGTCATCACACCCCAACAATGTGGTGGAAACAACTCTCATCACACTACAAGGTTTTCAAAAATGGAACTTATTAGGAAGTAACTCTAAACCTACAAAAGAGACGCATCTACCTACTGGAAACCACCTAAAGCTCGCAATTTTAAGGTAAATGTTGATGGGACTTTTGTCCCTGGTGAAACAGTTGCGTTGGTCGGATGGGTCTGCTGCGATTCCGCCAACCAACCGTCGAATGGCGACACGAAATCGGTGGCAGAACGCTAGAGTTGTAAACACAAGCCGCGCCCTCCCTCTCCTAAGCAATGCGGTCCACGTTGAAACGGAATGCTTGGTCTTGGCTGAAGCAATATCAAGTCCTCACCAACTCACGTGGGAGGCTCACGAATCAATCCATAAGTAAGGACGTTTTGTTTAATTTTCCCAATGTTCAGGTTTCTTACCGTCCTAGAGAGGCCAATGTGGTCACGGATTGGGTGGCTAAAAGCCATAGGAAAAATAGCTTACCTCAGCATTGTGTATCCTCCTCTCCCTTGTCTCTTCGGGGCTTATTGTGTAATTAAATCCATTTCTCAGGTTCTTCCATCTTGAATTAGTTTAATGAAAAATTTTATCCTCCCCCCCAAAAAAAAAACAGAAAAAAGAAAAAAAAATTGGGTTATCCCTTTTGACCTTCATCCTTCACATAAGTCATCTTCTCCTTTCTAATTATCCCTCCAATTTGCAGGAATTTTCTTCTCTGACTAATCCGATAACATTTTAAACATTTAGAGTCGATATGATATCTGTCTACATTAGTGCCGCCCTCCGGTAATCAGATGCTCAAGGCATATGCTCTGTTCTCTACGGAATTTTCTTCGTTTCCACATTTATTTTGTCTTGATTCGAGATTAGCGTTTGCGTGTACTGATCATCTCGATGGTCAATACTTCTCGTGACATGGATCGACAAACGGGATGGGATTCATGGATCCTGATCCTATCAGATCTTCATTTGAAAACTGGAAAAATGTCGGCATGCTTGAGATACTCAACTTGGCCATTACAGAACATGAAGCAAAGAAACCATTCTCGTGGCGGCTGATGATCCTATGATACGAAAACCTTCGCATGTTCATGTCCAAAATGGGATTCGTGGTGCAATCTTCACGAGATGTTTGTCAAACAGTTTCACCCCACCTCGACCTTTTCAGGAATGCGTGCGGAACTAGGAATGCCCATTGCAATATCCGTCGTCCTATATAATAATATGATTTTGATGATGATTGAGAAAGGTGACATTAATGTAAGGAACGGCTGGGTACTTGTCGCTTTGTGTTGACTTTGATTCAAGATCGATATCTATCTTGCAGTAATACAGTCATTTTTTATGTACTTTATAAACAATTTCATTTTGATGAAAAAGAAAAGCAATTTCATTTTTATATGAATACACTATGCTGATCAAAAGCAATTCTTTCATTCCTTTTGTCCACTTAACTTATCTACTAACGACTCCTAACATTATTGCACCTTGAAAAACCATCACCACAAAAAAAAAAGAGATAATAATATGGGGAGTACTTAAACTTCCATCCTTTTTCATTTTTATTAAATCAAATATCTCGACTTTTCAAACCTTGGTTGATAGGAGGCCTTTGTCAAATTTACGCATAAAAAATGCCAACTTGAATACTAATGTCAATAAATAGTCATTAATTATTCACTCAAGACATCTGATCTCTTAAGATGATACCACATCGGCATAGACGATTCGACACGACACTTTCTCTTTTCTCATCATACATCACCTAAATAGACATCGTTTTTGCCAAGTAAGCGAGTTACGTGAAACAAAAGAAAGGGGTAAAATTTTCAAAGATAGATCTGAAATATTTAATGGTTGACTTTAAATTATGAAAAAAAAAAAAATTCGAGTAGCACCAAAATTATGCTGTGAAGAAGCAACTGGACGTAATGCACGCTATAGATCAGTCTGAAAAAAATGAAGCAACTCCTATCAATTTGGGTTACTTGTAATTGCAGGATCATTGAAATCTAACCAATCTTGACAAGGAAGAATAGGCTTCAACATTTTATCAAATACATCACTAAGACTTGTCGAATTTACAGTCAGTTCCTCGCTAAAACTGAGGACAAGAAAATTACTGAACAAAAGGCAATTTTTATGTGGTTGCCTCAAAGGCTCAAGGATGACTCATCAGATATTGTGTCACCATTTTTGTTTTGCTGCTGAAGATCTCACATCAAACACAAGCTTCCTGCAGAGAGGGCAGGTAAACTGCGACCTCTCCAGCCACCTCTCAATGCAGTCCATGTGGAAAACATGGCCGCATCTATGGAGCTTGCTCACCAAGTGCTCTCCCTCGTAATCCACCAAGCAGATGGAGCAAGTCTTTTCATGGTCACCATCTTCTTTCTCCTCTTCTCCACCAGATTTCTGCAAATCTTGAAACCTACCCACTGGGAGCTGGAAACTGTAGTAGCTCTCCTGCGGTTGATACTTGCAAAAGACGAAGGCGAGGACTCTTGAGACGGCTATCCTCAGCTGCATAAAGGGAAGCCACATGCAGGTGTAGAAGATCAACATAGCTGTGGAGACACCAGATTGTGCATACACTAGGCAATACATTTTCTTGGGCTCTCTCTCTCTCTCTCTCTGAGGATTTCAAGAGGGTTTCTGGTTTCTTTTTTTATCTTTCGTTTTCTGGGTGTGTGTGATTGATGAAGTAATCACCAAAGCAAAGTTTGATGTGAGCAAGGTAGGGAGGAATATAGTCCTATATATAGCCAGATGTCAAGAATGCCTTCCTTTGTAGTTTAATGTATTTTAGGCTCTCGGGATAGATCATACAATATTCTTTGGTAGATAGGCTCTGACTTTGCAGAGATTATTTTATGCTCTAACATAATTTAATTGAAGGTTTGAAAAATACGGGGGTGTGCTCCATCACATGAAGTAAATTAATCGGGGGTGTTTAGTATTTTAAGGTGGTCATCGAACATCGAACGCGGCGGAGATGCAGGGACGGCGCCGACCCCACATTCTTCGATTCCTATGTTTAAAAAATCGAATCCTGACAAACAACATATGATCTAATTCGCTTGTAAAGCACCCTTGCCCAAAAGGAAAAAAAGACGAAGAAGAAGAAGAAAATGAAAGCATCATTGATAAAACAATGTTTAGGGTTGGCTTGATGCTTCAATATACATTATTTTTTTAAAAAAATTCGGCTTACTTCATCCCTAATATTTGCTTTATAAATTACACTCGGTAAGTAATTATTACCAAACGAAATTGGGTCTTCAATCTTTTTGGAAGGACCTTGAAGTTCTCACAGCATGTAAAATGCTCTAGCTCTTTCATTAGTTGAGAAAAAATTCCCAAGATTTAAGAGGTAACACAATCAACAGCGAAAAAGCTTATCGTCTAAGGAATCCACCTCAAGACACGCGGCATACGATCGGAGGATACTCGCCACCTAAGGAATTCGCATTATCAAAACACTTGCTTACCTTCAAGAAAACATTATAGGGTTTTATACAAGCCCCTAAAGTTTTAAATTGTTGTTCGCTCTTACATTGTTCAACATATCTCTAAAAGTTATATGCATCGATGTCTCTTTTCCTTATCATAACTACTCTATCCATCGATCGAGCAAATAAAATTTGCAATAACAGCAAAGAAGACATAACTTGGAAAAACTCCTTTTTCTTTCGCTATCAAGATGCGTGTCAAGTAAAGAGTTCTTCTCGCTAGAGATTCAAGATCGTTCTGCTGTCTTCAATATTAATTTCTGAAACAAAGTCAACCCATTTGAGAAAAAATAAAGGTTGAGATCGAGACTTTGTACTTGGAACTTGGAAGGGGCGAGCTCCATCAACGACCTGAACCTTGACTTCCACTCCATTTTTATTCTTTTCCGGAAATAATTCCTTCAAATGATTCTTAGTTCCATCAGTTCATCTGCCGCATGATCTATCAAATCTTCCACTTTGAGGATTTGAAAAATCAAGAAAGTCAACTCAATCTTAATCTATTCATCAATCAACCGTTAGAGGATTAAAAAAAAAAAAAACAGGAAAAGAAAGGATGAAAGTCAATTTCAAACGCCAACTCCTCTTCTGCGCATGACTGAGGCACGACCATTAGAAGCAACATGACATGCATACCATATGAAAAAGATTAAATGGTGCCCTTATGATAAAGATTGTCAACGCTCATTAAACGATTTGATGTAGTTTAGGAGGTTTGTTTGCGCTCACGCAAGGTAGAGTGGCAACCAATGAAAATAAGGTGCAAACACCAGCAGGTATTTCGAAGAAAACTGCACCACAACTGCTAAACTTTATGTGCAGAATGCGAGTTGAGTCCTAAACGTTTTAATTGGTTCAATCAAGTATTGAACATTTAACAAAAAGTGCAATTGAGTCCTAACCACTAAATTTGTTCAATTAAGTGCTCAACTTTTATTGGAAATGCTATTAAGCCCCAAAAGTATGTTGAAGAGTCTAATGAAGTCACATAATCACTTTTGGAGTGTCATGTGGGTAATTTTTGTACTATTTATAGAGAAGACTTGTTTGCACTTTTCGAAAAAAATCTATTGATAGGTTCAAGACAGTATTCTGTACATAAAGTTTAGAACTTTCAGAGTAGTCTTCCGTAAGGTATACAATAGAAACAATATGAACAAAGATAAAGAGAGTGGTGATAAAAAAAAAAAAAAGAGTTAGCTTGGTGATAGTGGTTCGGCCTCTTGCCTACTCCACTCCCTAAGTCTGTCTAGCAATTTTCATTCTCGTCACTACGACCAAAAATTATTGCGGCGAAAAATAAAAAAATCCCAAAATTACCATCTACTTATTGATTGTTCCTGTAACTCATCTATCCAAAAGGCTTTTACACTTCCCCACAAGTGTATCAATTAAAAATATTATAACAAGGACTTTTACTGTTACCATAATAATAACAATAATAATACAAGTAACTAGAAGAATAGGGTAAGTCTAGCTGCCACAAGCAAGACTACCCTATAATTTAATACAATCTTTCTTTCCTTCATAATCTTTCTTGATTATGGGGCAAAAAAAAAATCTTGATTTCCCTTTTACCAATGGCCTATCCTTTAGGGCCAATTTAGGGCAAGATCTATAGCCCCACCCAACCTCACCTCAATGTAACAGTCTCTCTCTCGCCAGGCAACAAAAGCCGACCAAATCGCAGAAATCTTCTTGGGTGTTGGAAACCTGGTTCTTGGAGGGCGGGTCGTGGCCTCGGAGATGATTATATTAGTGAAGGTCGGAGATGTTTATGATTAGCTTAGTAGCGGGCGGTTGCTTTTTCTATGAAACAAAATGCACACGCCACGGTGACGGTGACGGTGATGCGTCCTCCGAAACTTGCTCTCTCGCTTTTCTCTCTCCTTTCTTCTGCGATTTAAGCTATGGAAGGACCACGTGGAATCCACGACCGACGCAGCTAAAATGGAGAGCCCCCGGTCTCGTGAATTTGCTCCTGCCATGACCCCGGATGCGTCGGAGAGATGTGTCTTCGTTTATACTTCTGTTGTTGAACCACGTGATGCCACCGCTGGTTTGACTTGGATCGCGTTCCATGTCGTCTTAGGAAGAACATGGAATTTCTATCTTCGTTGCCAGCCCATCCTCGGTTCGATACGAGGAGAGCAGAACATCCGATGAAGGCATGGACATGGCCATGCCATGGACATGAAGACACTTGTTTAGAAAGTTCACTCTTTAGCTGAGCGAGAAAGGAAAGAATACAACATGAGCAAGGACACACACATGTTCGGCAAATGATACAGCAATCGGGCATAAACCAAATTTCACAACTCGAACGACACTTTACCGTCGGCCTGCTTTTTAGTACCGAGATTACAATGTTGATAATGTGTAATGTCAGAAGGCACAATTGAAAGAAACCCATTTCCATAATAGGATTGAACAATTCAAAAACCTGTTATTCATGCATGGAACTGGCATAACATAGTCAAACGCCACTCTCGCGCCGGAAAATTACAAAGCTATCGTTTTGATTGTTCCTGAATTGGCGAGTGATGATTAAACTCCAGTTGATAAATAGGAAATGAGAGGCTTGTAAGGCCCTATTTTAAAATTCAGAAGATGAACACAATTAAAAGAAACCCATTTCTACTGGATAATTGAAGATTCCAGAAACCTTGTTAATACTGCTATCAACGACAATCAACCTCATATCCCATAAATTAAATCACATGCCACTCTCGTACAGAGAGATTACAAGTTCTTGCATAGAACTGTTTCCGAACTGGCAAGGTCATGGTTAAACTCCCTTTGAGAAGGAGAGAGAAACGGGTCGTCTTCTTAGTTTGTGACCCATATCTTGAACTCTATAAAATGACTATTTGTATTTGTCTTATATTTCTCTTTTGTATAATATATGGTAAACTTAGGATAAAATAATTACCCACATTCGAAATAGAATAGAAATTCAAAATCAGGAATAAGTTTTCCTCAAATTTCCATATTTCGTATGGCTGAACAAATATAATTTGAAATATTAATAATTATACACGAACGCATTTGCCTAGATCCTGGGAAATAACAAAGTAAAATATTATAACTTCAATAAATAACTAATATTATACATATTGAACTCAATCATATCTGAATCTTAATTCATCATTATTGGGGGGGGGGGGGTTTAAAGATGGAAATAATAGAGATATAAGACAGGTATGCTAATTCTAGTTTAGGGGCTTGGGTCTAATAAACTTTCCGTGAGATCTATATAGAGTGGCAAGTGGGGAGAATACTTGTAAAGGGATCAACTTATCTTTATCAGAGATTTTGAGGAGGGTAGAGAGAGAGAATAAAGTATATGAAATTCAAACTTTTTAGCCAACTCTTATTCAAAGAGACTTGTCTTACATAGAGGAGGTTAGGGCCATTATAGACCTTTTACAAGCTAGTATTGCTTTCATTACTGGCCAACAAAATGTAAAAGGGAAAATGATGCAAACAGTTCGTGAGTTTTTGCTCAATATGCAATTTGGTCAGTAAATTTTTAATTTATTTAATGTAGTTCATGAACTTTAGCACATTGTGCAATGTGGTCCATGAACTTTTAATTTGTTCAATGTAGTCCCTGAACTTTTGATACATGTTTAATACAGTTCCTAAACTATATGAAGATGTATAATATAGTCCATGGTCTTGAATTAATGGAAGGACTACATCGAACATTTTCATATAATTCAAGGACTGTATTGAACATATACTAAAAATTCAAGAACCATATCAAATAAATAAAAAGTTTAGGGGCTACATTACAAGTGGGCTTAAGTTTTAGGGATCATATTGAATAAATTTAAAGTTTAGGGACTAAATTGCATATTGGCCAAAGTTCAGGGATTGTTTGTGTCATTATCCCAATGTACAAAGCTTATAAAGGTTACACGTGGCTTTATTGAGCATTGGTTGCTGGATTTTTGTCACACCTCAAACCCTGAGCACGGGAACATCGCACATTGGTCGATTAGCTTGCAACGTTCTAAGACGCGGTGTTAACCCTTTTTTTTTTCAATTAAACACAAACAGAAACATTTAATAAAAACAACACCTAATCAAACAACAAACAACATGGATAGTAAAATCACTTTAAACAATTTCCAAAAGCATAACTTTTTATTTATTGACTAGTTAACCTAGGAGTTTAGCATTTACAGGGCTAATCCAAAAGGCAACTCCTAAGTGACCATGATACAAAAAGGGTCAAATAGGTTAGGGTTACCCTACTCCTCTAACACGAGAGCCAACCAAAAAGGGTGATTCCCACACCAACATTGGTTTGCTATGGTAGACCATCGATTCTTGGGAAAGGAGTGAGGAGATCTCTGTTGAACTTGATGAACTAAAACACAAAATGGCGCGGAACTAGGTGATCCAAGCCCTCCTGAACGGTGGTGTGCTTCGCAAAGGTAGTCTTGCTCCCCTCCATGGCATACTTCGTTACATCCCACTCAAAAGACGCGATTAGGGCGCTTCATCACTATGGCTTGAAAATAATTATCAACAACAGGGTGAGACAGATCTCAGCGAGTTAATAACCTAAGCCTCAACTAAGATGCAAATTCGTCTAAGAGGCGGTGTAAATTCGCAACAATATACAAACTTACCTCGCATTGGTACATCCCTGCACGTTAGTTCATCATATATAACAATATCAATGCAACAAGTATGAATAATAATCAAAACACATTCTATAATAACCAAGCGCACTGTCAAATATACGTGTTCTAATTATTACAATCCATCGGGCCATAGCCAACACATAAGTCGGCGGTTTTCCAACATAACTAGGCATCATTTTTCCCTATTGGGGCACGATATTGTGTAAAACTCTTGCCTAGATGGTATTCCATAAAGGAGCATTGGTCTAGTCTCAACTGTGATTCGACATTCGGACCACTACCGAGCATTCGAGGTATCGCCGAGTTTAATTAAGTGACTCAAGCGCACCAATAGTCAAGCCAATTTTTATTTGTCATTAATTAGCCAGAACAAAAGAGTTCGCATTCAAATAACCAACTTTGGCAATTTTCCACACTTAAAATTTTAGTAAAATATTCGCACGTGATCCTGTACTTAAAATCAACCCAACAAAATTTTTCATACTTTCAATTTAAAACCCCATTATCCCATTTAACATGTAAAACACGACGTCCAAACCTGATATCTCAAGATTTGCCAATTTCTTGCCCATAAAGCCTTCTTTGAAAATAGTAAATAAAGCTTATACATTGGGCAGTCAATAACATGGCATAACAAGTTTAAACAATCAGAATTATGCATAAATCCATCCAATAAAACTAGTATAAAATTCTATTTAACGGCCAATCCGTCATTAATTAATCTAATCGCGATTAATTAGGCTAACTATGATTAATTAAGCTCATTACTATTAATCAAACAAATTATGATTAATTAAATTAATCATGCTTAATCAAGAATAACTGTCATTAATTAATCTAACTGTAATTACATAAACTAATCGCACTTAACTTTAATTGAAACCATCCTTAATCATAGTTAAGGCTAAATCACACTTATTTGTCACTAACCACCATTACTTGTCACTAACCACCATTAATCTAAACTAATCATATCCATAAACACAATTAAACTATCTAATCAAGGATTAGGAGTTAACTCATGGTTTTTTCGGCGATGGCAAACTCACAACGACGACAGCACAACGATGTTGAGAACGTGACATTCCCAACTCGAGTGAAGACACGAATGGCATGGCGGTGGCACTTGAAGCCCACGGCTTCCTTTGTGTTCGGCTTGGTGGACGGCTTGAGGTTGAGGGATGGTGCGGGGGATGGTGCCGAGCGGTCGATGTTGGCGTAGTGGTGAGCGGCTTGAGCTCACGATTTGCTTGGGAAAATCGATGGCTTGTGGTGGCTTTAGGGATAGTGCAAGGGATGGTGGATGAGCGGTGATGACGATGGCTATGGACGGCGAGGATGGATAGTGAAAATGGCAATGGCAAATGACGTTGATGGTGAAAAATGAAAGAAAAAAAGGAGAAGAATGAGAAGAAGAAGATGAATGGGCTTGAGGGTAAATGTAAGCAAGGAGGAGGAGGAAGGATCGGTTGAGGGGGGATAGTGTGAGAGAATGAGAGAGGGAGAGAAGAGAAAGAGAAAGAAGGGGGAGAGAGATATTTTCCCCAAAATCATCATCGGCAAATCTAACAAAATTTCCCACAACTCTCTTAATTTCTTCTCCATTTTATTCCTTTTGTCTTCTAGTCCATAAATGTAAATGCATTTTGGATATTTCCTACACTTGTTAGCCTAATTTCTGATTTTGCCTTTGGGCCTCCTTGTTTTGACTGGGCTTGGTGGGGCTTGGCTTAGCCCACTTGGGCCTCCTTGGCCGATCCATAAGGGCATGAGGCCCAACAGCCCTCACTTGGTGCAGCTTCTTTTTCTAACGTCCAATTCTCGACTGATTAACCATTTCTCGAAAATTTTAAACTTACCAGTAATTCGACATACAATGAGGCAACATCTAAAGAATTAGTCTTGCAACTCTCGAAAATTCGATATCCGAAATCAAATTAAATTCTATAGTTAAAATCAATTAAATGCGACTTTATGGCTTTTAAGGGTTTTCGTATAGTTGACCCGTGGTCAATAATTTCGATCCACATTTGTATCTTTTCAAACTGTGGATGAGTCTCGATTGTCATGTAATTGTGAGGGTTCAATTACGTACCCCAAGTATAAGATCAATAGAAAATCGGTTTATCATCGTCCGATACGAGTATCGTAATTATGTGGAACCACTGTGAACTGATTATGTACTTCTATCGAATTGACTTATATCCGTTCTTATAATAGTGCGGTATTGACCTTTGTCGATCATTATAATCGAGCGGTCGATCCCTGATTGAATTCTCGAGTCTTTTGCATTTTTAACTGTTATGGTCTTGCTCAATATATTAGTTAACTCATGAATGATCAATTTAAAGTAAACTAACTATTAGTGCATTGATGAATTATTTCGAATAGGGCCAAATTTTGGGATATCACAACTCTTCCCATTTTTCAAAAATTTTGTTCTCGAAATTTGAATTATTACGACTCTTCAACAAAAAGGTAGGGATGTTGACACCTTATTATCTCTTCGTTTTCTCACGTGACTCCCTCCATTATGTGGTGTTGCTAGATCACATTGACTAAGGGAATCGTCTTATTGCACAACACATGCTCCTTTCAATTCACTATCCAAACTAGTCTCTCCATGTACGACACTCTATTATGTTCTCGAAATTTAGCACGTGGGCTAGATTAGATTTATACTTCCTCAGCATTGATATGTGAAAGACGTTATACACTTGAGTAAGTCTCAACGACAACACGAGACGATAGGTTAGAGTCTCAATCCGCTCCAAAATCTCGAAGGGGCCAACGTTTCTCGGGCTCAGCTTTCCCTTCTAAATGCCTTGCATTGGTGACACTTTGAGGAAAACATGCTCATCCACTTGAAACTCCAAAGACCTACTACGTTTATCTGTATAGCTCTTTTGACAACTCTAGGCAATGAGGATAGACAATGAAAATGGCGGTGACAAATGGTGTTGATGGTGAAAAATGAAAGAAAAAAGGAGAAGAATGAGAAGAAGAAGATGAAGATGAATGAGCTTAAGGGAAAATGGAAGCAAGGGAGGAGGAGGAAGGATCGGTTAAGGGGGTGGGGGTAGGGGGAATGGCGCGAGAGAAAGAGAGAGAGAAGAGAAATAAGGGGAGAGAGAGATATTTTATTTAGATTTTCCCCAAAATCATCATTAAAAAATCCAACAAATTCCCCAAAACCCTCCTTAATTTCCTCTCCACCATTTCTTTATTCCTTTTGTCTTCTCGTCCATAAATGTAAGGGCATTTTGGACATTTTCCACACTTTTGGCCTAATTTCTAATTTTGCCCTTGGGCCCACCTGTTTGGATAGGGTTTGGTGGGCTTGACTTGGCCCACTTGGGTCTCCTTGGCCGATCCACATGGGCGTGAGGCCCAATGGCCCTCGCTTGGTGTAGCTTCTCTTTCCGATGTCCAATTCTCAATTGATTAATCATTTTCCAAAAATGTTAAACTTGCCGGTAATTCAACAGACAATGAGGTGATGTCCAAAGAATTAGTTTTGAAACCCTCGAAAATTTAATACCCGAAATTGAATTAAATTTTATGATTAAAATCGATTAAATGCAACTTTAGTATGATCTAAATTATTGGGCGGTCTTTTGGATTTTTCGCGCAATTGACCTATGTTTGATAATTTTCGATCCACATTTATATCTCTTCGAATCATGAATGACTCTCAGTTGTTATGTAATCGCGGGGATTTAATTATGTACCATGAGTATGAGACCAATTAAAAATCGGTTTATCGTCGTTCGACGCGAGTATTGTAATTGTGTGAAACCACCCACGAACCAACTATGTACTTCTGTTGAATTGACTTATATTCGTTCACTAATTGACTTATAATAGTGCAATATTAACCTGTATCGATCCTTATGGTCGACGATTGATCTTTGATCGAATTCTCTGGTCTTTTGCGTTTTGAACTCTTTATGGCCTATCCTAATAAATCAGTTAACTTATGAGTGATCAATTCAGAATAAATTAACTATTAGGGTATTGATGAAGTAACTATTTCATATTTTTCGAATGGGGTCAAATTTCAAAATATCACAGTTTCCTACCTTGATTGCTGGTGGTGGTGGCCAGGCTCTCGAAGGCTTACCATGTCCCATGGATTATTCTAAGATTCATCCATTGGCTCTGGTAGGCTTCGTTTGGGTTTGGCAAGTGCTTGTCGGATGGCAACTCTGATCAACCGATATGATTGGAGATAATCTCATGGCATCTTTTCCTAGTATGCACTAGGCCATACGTTTTAGGCTCCAATGCAAAACACCCCTTAAAATTTTTCTCTGTGGTAATTTGCTGGTAGTATTTTAGATAGAAACATGAAAATCACTCAGTTCAGATGTCCCTTGGAAGAAACGGTTCCTCTTGTTTGCTCTTGGACACCTGTCAAGTGTATCTGATTGCCTCTACGCTTAGGGCCCGTTTGGTTCGACTTTAGGGAAATGCTATTGAGAGAATGCAAATACTTTTGAGAAAGGGGCTTTCGGAAATGTTAGACCGTTTGGTAAATTATAGTATTGAAATGCAACTTAGCATAAACACCGTTTAACAAAATTCACATTTGTAATTAGCTTTTGTTATTTTTTTATTTTTTTTTTTTAAGTCTGAAATCAAATTCCGGCGGTCGGCCACCGCCGGACGGCTAGATCGGCCGTCGCCGGACCGCCAGATCTGGCTATTCGACGGCTAGATCTGGCCTCGCCTGGTCGCTTGGCTCTCGCGGACCTCAGCCGGTGTTGCCTGGTCTCGCGCGACCAGGCGACGCCGCTTGAGGTCACGCGGACCTCAGCCGGCGTCGCCTTGCTCGTGCGTGCTAGGCGACGCCGACCTCAGCGCCCGAGGTCGCTCGACCTCATGCGAGGCTTCCCGACGGTCAGATCTGGCCCCCCGGCAGCTAGATCTGGCCGCTTGCGGCTGAGTGCCGCCCACCGCAAAAAAGAAGACAAACAGCGAAGAAGAAGGCGAACGGCGGAGGAGACGATGAACAGTGACTCGGTGAACAGTAAAATCGCATCTCCGAAATGCCCAATGCTCAAAGCAGCCCTACCCCAACATCGGGCTTTCAGCATTGGGGATGCTAGCATTGGGCAAAGGGGCTTTCAAAAACACATGCCAGACATCCAAAATTTCCCCCAAGGGGCTTTGGGGGCCCAAAGCTCCTTGGGAATGCCCAACCAAACACCCCCTTAGAAAATAGACAAACGAGTTCCACCGGTGACGATTGGAACCGACGTTGGAATAGGGGACTGATTGTAGCAACTTAGGATTGGCTAACAGCGACTTAAGATCGATGCGCATTGACCATTGGATGCATCAAAAGCGGCTCAAGGTTGAAACACACGGAGTGGATCGATGATGATGATCACGTAAGACCCACCAGCGATCGTACTTCAATAGGTGGATTTTGGTTATTGGTAGATAGCGCGTTAGGAATGACTGTGGTGATTGCAAATCACTGCACATCAATACAAGACCAACCTGGATTAGAGGCCTATTGCAATGCCCTAAGGGTGAGCTGCTACGACGATCCATGGCCAAACTCTATCGGGCTGTGCAGCAAGTACGCATTGAGGCGATCCAATACTCTTGAACACACTCTAAGAAGCATGGCATTTTGAACTAGGGTCACAACCTTTGCATGGTTTCGGTCGAGTGGTCTCTGCTAGGAAGGGGCCGCATGCCACAGCCTAAAGTTGAGCTGCCGTGGGAGTGGCTAAGTTGCGGTGTCGGTGGCTGACTTGCGAAAGAGTGAGTTGAGCACAGCAATAGGATGAATGCAGCAACCACAACTGTACCTTCATGTATTTTTTTCCTTCTATTAAAATGGCTTTTACCAATTTTTATTCTATCAGTATAATCAAGTAGCAGAAATCTCTACGCAAATGGCATACTTGAAGGGCCAACCATAGAATGATCCCCAGTACTAATATCTGTTGCCCACCCCTAGCCGATCTGCTGCCGCAGTTTATGAGTATACTGCCTCCATTCCTCGTCTGTTATGCCTTCTCAAACTTCTCTTGGTGACATTACTTTTTGATACAGTTTCATCCCCTCCGCTTCATCTGCTCCAAGATTCACCGTTCGACTGTCACTATCCCAGATGATGAGAAAAACATGCAACAAAAGCACAAAGCATCCTGCTTCACCATACTTTTCAAGAAACATTACTGATAATGCAAAATAGATTGCAGCACGACACTTTCTATCATTAAAGCTGCACCTCTTTACCATCGGAGGTCTGGTTTTAGGAGAACATACAACTCCAATAGAGGTGCAATCGTAGACTGGATCTAGCTAAATCAAAAACCTTGTCAATGCCAGCTTCTAGGGAAACGTTAAATTCTGGTTGGATGCAGCGGCTATGCACTATTTCATGACTCGCAAGTAGAAGTAACAATCTTCTGCTTCTCTGTAATAACTGATTAATGAGTGTGCTCATTCCGGACAATGAGAGGCACCGTGATCCAGTCGTCAGATTGCCTGCATAGTCACCTACAACTTAAAAAAAAAAAGTCTATACACGGCTCCAAGCTGGTGAGAAGGTGCTTCCTTGCAAAATTTGACACTTGGGAGATTAATCCTTGGCCTGAGATTGTGCCTGGAAAATAATTCAAAGGATCTGCATAGCAGATCAATGACTGGTTGTAGTTTCGGAACGAGTTTAGTGGCTCCAGAGCATTTCCCATACAAGAAGCCGGGGTGCACCCCCCGAGTCGAAAGTTAAACTGGACTGTATAGTTCATCAATCATCATTAAATTTTAGGAGAAACAGAAACAAAATACCTTCAAAGACTTTAGGTAGCATAAAAAACATCACCTGACACATAATGTTTGAGCTACATAATGAACTTTAAGAAACAAACAAGCTTTTTGCAGGAATCAAGACCGCCAATCTTAAACCTGAAACCATATGCATCAATTCGGAGCATCCCTATTGATCATTCATCAAGTATTAAGCTCCCAGTCCATCCACACTAGACCATGATTCATTCATAACAAGAATTATAGATGCTAGGCACCCTAGATTTATAGACTTGGCAATCAGATTCAGTCGGCTAGCCAGTGTTTCTGTGAACTTTCAAAGTGTGCTGATGCATTCAAATGAGGGTTCAATTCATCTCAGCTATGGAGAAAACAACACATCTCTTGATTCAATCACTGTAAGAATTTTGCACTTCAGCTAAGCACACCAAGCAAACCACCAGCAAACAACATCATTAAGGCCATGCAACACATCTACAGATTAGATACCAAAATTCTGCACTGAATTTGCCAAAAGGATCATTTCAGTCAACATGTGAATTGTTTGACTAGAACCATATACAGGATGACTTCACCTGAAGCATCAGAAATACAGATAACAGCTAAAGCTATTCTACAAAAATTTTGTAAGAATGAATGAAGAATGTAACAACTACCTCAGGTAAATCCTCCAATCAAATTGAACTTATGTAAGAACTTCTTTTGATCACAATCCAGCATCTCACTCAAGCTACAGCTGATGTTCCTTTGGCTCAATATTTTGTAACGTAGCTCTAGTCTCTTTTTCAGACTATGATGAAAGAATTCAGGATAATCAGCAGCTTCATTGAGTTGTCTCCCCATTATATCAACCAAAAACCTAATCCGAGGTTTTAAAGAGTTGTTAATGCTTTTAATCAGAACAGGAGGATAACCAGTCACCAAAGTCGCTATCTGTCCATGGTTGAATCCACAGCTTTTCAGAAAAGTGACGTTGTGTCTTAGAATCTTGTTCACGTCTCGACACAAGACTTCAGGGAAGGTTATCACCACCTTTTGAAGATCCACCACTTCGAGACCTAAGGATTTTAAAAAGTCATAGGTGGGGCGCAGTCTGTTTTCAACACTATAGCCCATGATAAACGGGTTCTTCACCAGAACTTTGCCTATCATTCCTTCTCTTGTAAGGCCAATACTAGCAAGAAAGTTCACAGTTTCCATTAGCTTCGACTCAATGCTGTAGCTAATGAGCCTCGGGTTAAGCAAAACAATTTTCCCAACTTGCTTTTCAGGGACCCCCATTGCCTGAAAAAAAGCCAGTAGCGGACAGAGCTTCCCCTCCACACTATGGGAAAGTATTTGAGGGAACTTCACAATGGCAGAGGCAACTTCATTAGGTCTTGTTCCTAGTGTAGAGAGGCATTCTACCGTCGGAATAAGCTTCTCGTTAAGGCCAAGTGTGAGGATTTTCGGGCATTTAGAAACAACATGAGGAAGCTTTCTCTCCTCAATGCCAATGCTCCTCAAGTACTCCCAATTTTCAGAAGCCCCTTCCTTTTGCACCGATGCGAGGCGCTTGCACCTTTTGAACATTTCGCTTATACTCTTATCGTTGAAACCCCGGTCACGGAAGAACCACATGATGCCGCCACCAGTTTGACTTGAATTGCCTTCCATGATGTCTGTGGGAACACGAAATTTCTCTAGTTATCATCCTATTTACAGTTGGGTATGAAGAGAGCAGAACATTTCAATGTCGTGGCACTTGGTAAACGGCATGTGGACATGACTTTGTTCACTCTTTAGCTAAGCGAAATAAATGAAAGAGCACGATATGAACAAGAACAATGTCATCTAACACACAAGTTCAGCAAAAGATACAGCAATCAGCACTCGAAGACCACTTAGCTATCAGCCCTCCACTTACTTAGCACCAAGCTTAACATAAAAGAAAACCCATTTCCGCTAGAGGATTGAGGAATCCAAAAACCCCTATTGTTCAAGAAAATCGAGACTCATAACCATGAATTGAATCACAGGCCACTCTCAAGCCGGAAGAGCTTACCGGTCGCTTCTTTGAAGGCGGCTATCGTTCTGATTGTCTCCGAATTGGCAGGCGATGTGTTTAAACTCCGGTTGAGAAAAAGGGAAGGGGGGAGAAAAGGGTCGTCTTCTTCTTCGACCCTCGTGCGGCCATATCCTGGACTTTCAGAAGACGAGCATTTGCATTCGTCTGAAACCTTATCTGGGATGCCCTTTAAATTTTCTCTGCTACGAGGAGAGACGGAGATTGTATTCTCTGCGATGCGTACTGGGCCCTGGCTCGATCCGACGGCTATTTTGCTGTTGTAATAATGCGTTTTTTTTTTTTTCTGTTCCTTTTTCCTTTTCCTTGTCGAAGCTCTCGTTTTTGCTATTCTAGCAAATTTTCTAGAGTTAACTAGCCTATATAAAAAGGAAGAATTAATAGGATGAAAAACTCCAAATTAATACACTTATGTCAAATTTATTTCAAATTATTTTTTTGACCATAAAAATCCTAAATTGAACCAATTTACTATCTATTAATTTCTATTAAATTTTATTGTTAAATTGTTGAGTTAAATATAAGGCGTGTCAGTTGAAGAATTTTTCAATTTGTGGTATTACAATTCGTTTGTCACATATGTACTGATTTATTTTTGTGGTATTTATTTAATTTAACGAAAACTAATATATAGAAAATTTATCACAAATGTACAGGTTTGGGATTTTTTTGTGGCAAAAAAATTAGTTTAGAATAAATTTGTCATAAATTTACAAATATGAGATTTTTCGTAAAATTAACCCTAAAAGAAAAAAAGAGGATTTTCATTGAAAATATTAATTCGTGTCCATCGTAATATTAATATCCAATATTCTTTTCCATGACATCAAAATTGCCAATTTCCACTCGTCTAACACATATGTCCAATATTGTCGTTAAAAATCTTATATGGGCTTGACGTGGTAAAAATTTGCAAACTCATTTTTAAAAATCCTATTTTGTGCTTTCCTTTTCTCTTTGATTTATTGCTTTTTTTCTTCTTTTTTTCCTTCCTCTTTCGTGTTCATCCTTCATTCACTGCAATTCAAGCCAAATTTGAATCAAGAATTTGACGCTTTCCTCTCCTTTGGTTTTATTTTCCTTTTTTCTTTTTGTTGGTCTTTTCAATTTTTCTTTCTCTTTTTAATTTTTTTTTTCATATGAGGCTCTCATAGAACATCACCTCAGTGTTAATTATTCTATAAAAAAAATGAATAAGACCACGTCGGATGTTTAACGAGTGATTTTTTAACCATGATGGAGGATACATGCATCACACTCATACAACTTTGTAGTATTGTGTCACGATGGACTTAATTTTTCATTTTTAGTTATATTTTCCTTATAAAAATAATCTCTGTGATCTTTTTCATGCGAAAAGATATCTCTAGCTAAATTCAAATCTAATCAATGTAGATTGAATGGAGCTCGATTTAAAAAAAAAAATGGATTTGGTTGAGTACCTACCGGCCTTTGTGATTAAAATTACGCAAAATCTCAAATTGGTATACTCATTTATCTCAAATTGATATACCCGTGATAAATTAGTTTGGGGTAATCTGGTAAGAATATACACATTTTAAATTTTTTGTGATATGAAAATTAGTTTGAGTAAATATAAGATTGAATCTTTTAGTAATATTAAGCCAAAATTTTGGGGTATCCATAATATTAGAAAAAGTTTTAGATTTTGAGGTTTCCTCATTTCGCAAAAAAATGTGAAATTTTTTAAAAATATTTTTGAGGAAATCATTTTCCAAGAAAATAACAATATTTCGGATGTTCTGCTTAAATCTGAAAACAAAATGGAAAATATTTTCCTCCATGCACTCCTTTCAATAATTATTTTATTTTTAAATAAATTTTTTAAAATTGATTTTTAATTTTTATTTTACTTTTTTTTTTTATTGATTCTTAATTTTTTTTTTTTTCTTTTCTTCTTCTTCCTTGGCTGGTTGCTAGCCATGGCGACTAGTCACAAGCAAGCTTGAGTCTGGTCATAGGTTGGCAAGGTTCCAACTCTCCACATATCGCAACCGATGGCGTGGTAGAGCTCGCTAGCTTGGAAAAGGCTTGCTAGATCAACGAGCTAGAGGCTTGCACTCGCCCCGCTTGCTTTGTGGTCGATTGCCAGCTGTTGCTGTGGTCAGCAATGGGCGAAAGAAGGAAAAAAAAAGAAAGAAAGAAAAAAGAAAATAAAAAAGAAAGGAAAAGGAAAATAATTCAAAATTCAAAATTTTTAAAAAAGAATAAAAGAGAAATAAAAGGGATTAGCAAAGGTGTGAGATAGGAGAAAGTGACTAAGGAAAATGCTTTTCACTTTGTTTTCCCCAACTTGAAAAATGAAAAACATTTTCTTCTATGTAAGAAGGCTTTTTTTTCATTAGTGGAAAATGTTTTCCAGGACTAGATTATTTTTCGTGAAACAAATATAAGAAAATGTGGAAAACTTTTTTTCTGAAAGTTGTTTTTATGAAATGAACGGAATCTAATATTTTAGGTATTTGTAAATTTGGCACGAATACTTGGCATAGTTTAGACTTTTCGGTGAAATTTTCCAAATCCATGTCAACTCTGTTTGCCCACTGTCATTTAAATAAGCCAACATCTCGAATCTTTAATAGTAGTCTTGGACAAAACCATGATGGAGGGTATTTTTGGGTTATTCTTACAGGTTTTGGCGTTTTGGTGAAGATAAAAAAAAAAGTTTGGGGTCATGGTTATCCAAGTAGGCACAGTTTCATTTTTTTTTTCCTAACATTTTTTTGCTTTTTATTTGATATTTGGTCAAATTGGAAATCAGAAATAAAATATTCCTCAAGTTTTCGTATTACATATGGCAAATGAAACATAAGTTCAACTATTAATAATTATTTGACACCAATCATATACAATTACCTAGTTCATGTCAAATAACAAATTAAAATACTACAAACCTAATTAATAACGAAAATATCCAATTGAACTCAATAATATAATCACGTTTGAAGCTAAATTCATCATTATTTTAGTCCATAAAAAAATCACGGTGGAACCAGTAGCAAATGAAATAGTGCGACAGACTTTTACTAACCATGTCCACACTTCCTTCATGATCACACAAAAACATATCCTAGTTCACTATAATGCAAATTGCAAACAGAGAGCTATTCTTTAGAGTTAGGAATTCATCTTCATCCAAAGACCTGCCCAATCATGCTTACTTCACAAGGAATTGCCGCGCGGGTTCGAGTGCAAAATGATACAAGCTTTTCAAATTTGGCGCAGGTAGAGTGACCTCTTGTGCCGCTTGAAACCTAATGGTTAGATATATTTTGCTCACTTGACAAGTAATTACTTCACAAGAAATTCTAAGTCACAAAAGAAATTGCATGCTGGCGCATAGGGCGGGGGCACATGTACACCTACAAACCCATTGACATATATCAAGCTGACTTCCTTATAGGCAGGATATTTTGAATACATTTGGTAACCATTTTGTTCCCGAGAACAATTTTTGTTTAGAAATGATTTTTTTTTTTTTTTAAATTTCATTCACTTGACAAGTTTTTAACATTTGAAGACGTTTGCCAATTATCCAAAACTTTTATTCCCAGAGTAGAAATGCTTTTGATACAATCCTTAAATTCTTTTATAACTAAAAATTTCTTTTAATTTTTTACAAGAATTTGATTACATTTTTTTTAAAAATTTTTCTTTTATTTTTCTTCTTCTTCTTCTTCCTTTACCAATTACTAGCCCTAGTGACCTCGTTGGATCGACGTTGGCCCCTAGAGAGGCTCGGCCTCACCATGGCCAAGCATGAGGTTCGACCTCACCCAGATCTCATGAGGCTCGACCTCACCGGGGGCCGATGATGCTCCAATGAGATCGTTGACCCTCGTCTAGCCGGTCGTTGGTCATGACCGAGGTCAATGTAGGAAAAGAAGAAAATAAAAGGAAGAAAAGAAAAAAAAAGGAAAAGAAGAATCATCACTTTTTTTTTTTTTTTTTTTTTAATTCTTGATTCTGTTCCAAATCTATTTCTAAGAACAAATTTATTGTCAGGAACAAATAAATTACCAAGCAGATTTCAATTCTTTTTTTTTTTCCAGAAAATAAAAGAATAGAATCAGATACTATTCGACACGTTACCAAACATGCCCTTAAAAGGAACAAAGGTCTTAACAATCAATACCCAAGAGATGTTTGGATACAGTGTATATGATTGTTTGGCAACTAGCACCATCCTTACTCTTCATACAATCTGTTCATTTTAACACTTAACACTGCTTCCTAGATAAGAGATAAAATGCAAAAATCTGCTCTAGGAAAGGAAGCATCACATTGGAGAGGACACGGAGACCAGACGAGTGAGCAATGGTGAACTCAGACGACAAGTGAGGCCTGATCCTCTACTTGCCAAGACCCGCCCCCTGACCAGTTCTACTTTGAATCATCGAAAAAATCAGAGCATGAAGGAAGGAGATAATTAATCTCACAGATGAGAGATAAGGTATTGCACAAGGAGGCCGATAGTATATTCGGGTAATCCATGAGGTAATTCAAGGCAACAAAGGAGCTTGTATATGTCATATGTCACAACAGATTTCGCCCTGTAACGAAGCTCCAAGTTGGCACCAGATTCACGTGTGACAGAACACATTCGACCAAGAATTGCCCAGCATCAATCATCTTTCAATCTCTTGAGGAGCTTTGAAACCCAGCCTCGGACCCGGCGCTTCAAAGTGTAGCCCAAAAAAACGCCAGCAACAAGGGAAATTGCGCAGAGCTTCGAACAAGTCCACAAAGATACCACCCCTCTGCAGTAAGACATACAACCAGAAAAAATATGCGATCACAAACTTATTCCCATAATCCCATCTGGCAAAAAGACTAGACTTGGATGAATTACCAAAGAATTGGTTCGTAGATGTTCGACAACTACTCCTAGAAAGAATATCAACATAGCTCAACATTTAGCAGGTGCAGTTGACATCAGGAAAGACGAAGTCATATTTGGACAAAGGGTAAAGCATATAAAGCCACGGGATATGAGCATACGCTTGTTAATACGCCAGAACTTCAAAAGCCAAAGAATCACAACGACGTGCAATACGCCAAAAAAGTTAAACATCGCTTCTTTTGAAAAGACTGAATTAGCTAAATCAATGACTGAATCGGGCATTATGCAAACAGGTCATTAAAAAAAAAAAGAGCAAACTTTGACTGAAAAGCACGGTTCCCCAACTATCTCGCAATTGCTGGACTGGACTAGCCAGAACCAAAGCCTACATTGGCCACGATTGAGCATGCAAGTTGAGCTGAAAGGACAATTCCGCCATGTCGTGATCACGAAATCGCATCCTCAGACAACGATCTCTCTCCCCCACCAACCGATCCTCTCTTCCCCCGCATTGCAACTCCTCACACCCTCAAATTCAATCACCCAGAACCCCAAAATCTCGATGCTCCCGCGGACGAACCCGAAACCAAGCCGACCCCTTTCCGCCAAACATCGAATCCCCTACTAGCCCTACTCCGTCGCCCCAAACCAAGCTTCCCCAATCCGAAATGCATCGAAACCAACAGACGGACCGCGAGGCGGAAAGAGGGGGCGTGAATCTTACCGAGGGTCCCTGGTGAACAGGACGGGAGGATGCTCCGCAGCCGACAGGGCGACCCCGACTCCGGTAGCCCTCCCTTCGCCGCCGAAATGCGTGCTCCCGGACGGCGGCGGCGGCGCCGATCGCGAGGTGCTCAGCTTGACGTCCTTGGCGAGGTCGCGCAAGGCCTTCTGTATGCTCTCCATGTCGCTGGAGTCGCTCGATGAATTCGACCGAGCTCCCAAACGGTCGGGGGAAGCTGCGGGCGATCAGGGGGTTTTAGGGTTTTAGGCTGTCGAATTGAGTAGGGTGAAATGCCAAAAACGCCCTGGGTGTTCCCGTGGATCATCATGCTGGCGGGGGCCAGATTCGTCCTAAAATTCCCGATTGAAGTCGTCCTATGATTCTCTATCGAAATTCAATTTAGGGTTTACGTTCCCTCGAGATTTTGGGGGTTAGGAATTAGTTGTTGAGGGTGAGCATGATTCCGAAATAGAATGGGGAAATTGAGAACTCAATTTGTGGGAATTGATTCGATTCTAAAATATGCAAGGTAGGTTCTGGATTCTAAAAATTTGAGGAACCTGATTTAATAATTAGGATATTACTTTAAGGTGGAACGGGGTATCTGAAATCTTGAACTCATAACAATTTTTTCTATTTTTCTTGTTTTATGTTTTCATGCAATTCCGCAGCATTTCATAATGTCTAATGATGAGTGTGTAATCTGAAAACTCCTAGTCTGGGCGTCCATTTTTGATTATATCCATAAATGAAACTTTTAATTTGTTAATATTTCATAATATTTGTTGAGATCAGTGGATTGTGACAAATGACAGTTATTAGAGTAGGTTTTTCAATCCATCATGAGTGGATCAATATGAATTCCGATGAGAGTAATAATCCGGCCGGCTTATTCAGTTCCCTGAGTTCATCAAGTTGCTTTACTGAACCAAATGAATAATATGATGCAGAGACACCTGCAAAGAGTACAAATGTGCAGAGCTTCGTGCAGTGCCACGGCTAACAAAACTATTTCTTCAAAGAATTGCTTAAAACTTCTCTTGCACATATATCAGTAGCCCCAACCAAAGTGGAGGAAAGGCAGAGAAAGAGAGGCAGGACAGTTCTGCTGGTATACTTAGCTTGACTTCCCCTTCCCTTGAAGATCACAACTGTTCTTTCCAGCTCTTTCGATTCTCGACACATTCTGGGGGTCGGACCGCCTTTTAGTATGCTCTATACGTTTGCGAGACTGGCGAGAGAGGAACAAGAAAACGTGAAGACGAATTGCCTTCTCAATCCATAGCACAGAAACAAAATTTCGCTAATTCTGCTAAAACAGATTATCTTTGGCCCCTAAGATTTATCTAGCTGATCAAGATAGATTGTTGTACCGACGGCTTCCGTGTCTTTTAGGATGAAGGATTGATCATCTACTTCATTGGCTCAAGGGAATTGGAAAGTAGCCACGCCAGCCTCGGCTGTACCTCCCTGCGGTGGGCTGATGGCGATCCACAGCAACGATATGGTGATCGCTATGAGGCCGGACCAGACGAACACGATCGTCGGCGTCTTCCCTCTCCTGCCCATCAAGCCCTTGGCGAAAGGATACAAGTGAGCCAACACCCAGAAGCTGAAGAAAGCTCCTCCGATGAACTTGCTCCATTGAGGGACCGTGCTGTATATCGTCCTGGAGAACGCGAAGGCGATGGCTATGATGTTGACCATCGCGATGACGATCGGCGGGAGCATCAGAGAAGTCCACTTCACCAGATAAAGATCCGCGTAGATGTCGTCTTCGTCATCTGCTGCAGATTTGGATGTCAGAGTGAAGGAGATCTCAATCCCTGCTACGACTTTCAGCAGGCCTTGGACCACGGCGTACATGTGGGAACTTGTCCCGGAGATGAGCCAGAACTGTTCATTCCTCCACCACTCTTCAAGCGCGACGCCAGACCATTTCACCTCTAGGATGGCGAGGCCCATCAGGGTTAGCGTAATGATGAGCAAGTAGATCAGGAATGTCACGTTTAAAGTCTGCACGATGAAGCTCCCTGAGAAAAGGGACAGAGCGGGGAGGAAGCAGTAGACGATTAAGAATATAGACGTGAACGGATAGACGCCGACGTTGATATACGATAGGCGTTGGAGGAACTTGAGCTTTCGTGAGGCTAAAAGAGCGTTGTTCTGCGAGAAGAAAATCTCCACCGAACCCGTGGCCCACCTGAGCACCTGATGGAGTCGATCGGTCAGGTTGATTGGCGCCGATCCACGGAACGCATCACGCTTAGTGACGCAGTAGATTGAGCGCCATCCGCGATTATGCATGCGATATCCCGTCACGACGTCCTCAGTGACTGACCCATAAATCCAGCCGACCCGATCACCCCATTCCGTTTTGTCTTCATACCTGTTGTTCATAGCAAAACCATTTCAGTTACAAGTCCTAATACTACGCGAGCAGTAACATAACATTGAATTTGAGCTGAAATTTTCAGCTAAAAACTTTTTGCTGAGGGTTCGAACTCATTTTGAGAACAACTGGGTGCACGAGTATAAGCTGAGTACATACCAGCAAGATATGACCGACACGGCTTCAGCGACGGTGGCAGCATCGAGCGGATCGCGTGGGATGCGGAGAGCTCCAGGAGGCCTTCCGAACGACACCGAAGGATGATCGGCTAGTGGGCGTGCTTGGAACTCAGAAACTGGGATAGACTCCGCCAGTATCGTAGAATTTCCGAACCGCTTGGGCAGTAAATTTACATCCAGGTCGGGGTCGAAGTCGGTGGCGTTTAGGGCCTGGGTCTCGGAGTCGGTCTTAGTTTGCACTTTCTTTGCATGTGGAGGATCAAACCCATATAAAGCGAACCGCCGGAACATACAGCCCGTGCCGACATAGAATGGCCCCTGATATGACACAAACATTGTGACGAACTAAATGAGCTGCAGACATCGTCTTATTTCCTGGAACGAAAATTTAGGGGTGTGATGACATACCTGCACGCCATCCAGGGCACGCATGTTGCTGTCGAAGAACACGGTGTTGCGATTCGCATATCTATCAGAAGGATCGATGCCTTCGAATCTCTGGGGGAACTGAATGTAGCAGATGTCTTCGCCGCCTTTATCCATCATGAAGCACATTCCTTCGCGAATAGCTTTGCAATTGTAGATGTAGTGATCGCAATCGAGATTGAGAATAAACGGGCCATTGGATAACACCGCCGATGCTCGTACCAGGGCATTCATGGCCCCGGCCTTCTTGTTGTGATCGTAGCCCGGACGCTTCTCTCGCGATACGTAAACGAACATGGGGAGTCGGGTGTCTACATCCGTGAAGTCGATGAGCTTATCCTCTGCATTCCCTATCAGTGGATCGGGGCTGGGTGGCTTCAACATCACCTTCAGAGAACACAGGTTTGTTGGCTCAATAATGGGAGAACGTAAATCACGGTATGGCATCCGATCGATGAACACGAAAAAGAAGATGTCGGGTCGACAACATACCTGAAGAATTCCTGCATGGTCGCCTTTGGAATGTTCCGCTGCCGGGTTGGCCCATGTGCCGGGCCAGTGAGTTCCGTCGGCCATCCATGTCGCTTTCTGGACCTTGATCGGCTCCAGCGGATCGCCCCCGCTCTCTCTCATGTGCTTCAGCATCCTCATCTCCTCCCTCGCGTGGAATGCGTCCGATCTCCTCCTGATAGATTCGGGAAGTGCATTGATCCTCACCTTAAATTCGTCGTACTCCCTCTTTATCTTCCTCCTGTCTTTGACGAAATCCGTTCGGCTCTTGTTCTTGGTGGGGTCGGACTTTATACTGAAGTAGCTCTCGGGATTCCGAGGCTCGATGTTGTGCTTCCGGCAGAAAGGAACCCACAAATCGGCAAAGCTTGCAGCCTCAGCCATTGCCTCGAATGTAAGAAGGGCGCCTCCGTCGTCGGAGATATAGCAGGCTATCTTTTCCACTGGGTAGTCGACGGATAGGATAGAGAGGACCGTGTTGGCAGTAACAAGCGGAGGCTCTTTTTCGGGGTCTGCCGTAGAGACAAACAAGTCGACGCCCGGAAGATCGGAGCGGCCCGTGGGATTGGACGGCGAAGGCAGGTCAAACTTGTCATGGAGGGCCTGAAGGTCCGTGGAGCGGTTGATAGGGCAAAGCTTAGGAATCTGATCGAGGATCCAGGAAAACGCAAACCAGATCTCGCACACGATTGACATGAGCCACAACCAGACCGCATCCTCGTTTGGGTGCGTTATTCGCCAGTGCAGGAAGAAGCCGAGCACCACGAATCGGAGCAAGATCAGCAACCTGGTCATACAGGTCACGGTTATCTGATGATGAACTGTGATCGTCGAACAACATGTGCAAACGGCGATCGTGACGATCGCGATTATTAGATCTCTAACCTGTAGGGGCTGATGATGCCATTAGGTACAGGCAATCTCCGGCTGAGGGGCTTCCACGGCTTGTCCATTGAGTCCATCACACCTGAGTGCATCCGCTCCTCCCCGTCATCCCCGTAGTCGTCCTCAGGCCAGAACGCACTGCCGTAGCCGTAAGTGCCTTTAGTTTCGAACAGCCACCGGTTGTGGTCAAACTCGCCAGTTTGGTTCCTCTTCATCATGGTCATGTTGTTCGCGTCCCTCTTGTCCGGAGGCGGCAACTGCAGCGCCCCGCTCGAGAAATCCTGCACGTCGTCGTCGTAATCTGCTGATTTGTATAGCTCCTTGCACCCGGGACACAAACCGGTGTCCTTCTGAGCATCCAAATAGCAGTCTCTACAGATTTTGAACCTGAACATCAAAGCTCGAGTTTTTCAGCCCAAGCAAAAGAAGAAACCACACATATTCCATGATAAAATCCGGAAACTGACTCATTTTATAGAATCGGACCTTCCAATGAGTCTTCCATTTCAAATTATCAAATTGATCTTCCTCAAATACAAGTTAGAACTCCAAAGATCAATCTTGCCACAGTTTGCTCTAGTTCATAACATCTTATATTTTGTATAAATATTGACACTAAAGCCTCAAGCAAACATATGATCGAGCGATTCTAGGTCGAAAGGGATGACAGCACACCTGCATTCGCATGGAGTGATGTCGACGCCACGCTCATCCTTCATGATCTTGCCATCACAAGCCGGCATCGAGCAAGAGGAGCCCTTGGCCCCAGCCATCTGGGGATGGCTCACCTCAGATTCAATCACCTTGTCCATCAGGTGCGCGCGGGTCACGCTGTTGAAGCCCCCTGTGAACAGGGAGTTCGAGACGTACTGCTCCTCGGCCTTCACCGCCACAGACGAGTCCATCGGCTGGTTATCCGGGGTTGGCGGGATGTGCACGGTGTAGTTCGTGTAGTCCCCTGACAGCTCCCCGGACATGTCGAGGTCCTCCCTGGACAAGCTGACGTACCTCCCGCTCGAGGTCCGCCTCGCGAACTTCACGGTCTGCCCGGTCGAACTCCGGCTGCCGCCCTGGGAATTGCCCGAACCGGGGGTCCTCATTGCCTTCTTGGACGGTTGGCTCGAAAGAGACGCCATTGCCCAACGCCCTCAAACGAAACCTCCAAATTCTTTTCTACTCTCCTGATCCTTCCCTAGGATTGTATCCTGCGGTTCTCTACCACATAAATCTGCATCAGAAACTCACCTTCAGATCATTGAGCAACACGCCGAGGACTCATCACCATGGCCGAGTTTCATGAATCGGGGACACGGGGAAGATCGAGGATCCTCCGTGTATGAGGAACTTGCGAATGAAGAGCGGATTCCATGGTCATTTTCCTTTTGGGAACTTAAATGCGGAGGAAGGACTGGAACAATGATGATTGAACGTGAAAGATTTGGTGCAAGGAAAATGGGTCGCACGTAAAGAAAACAGAGACAGAAAGAAGATAGAAAATTGACAAAGAAGAATGGCGATGGAGGGTGGTGGGATTCGATGCAATATGGCCCGGAGACTGAGTCAGAGGATGTCTGTTTATGAGGTGTCCGTTCCAACGGTTTTGTAGGAGAATGCTGCGGGGATTACCTCTGCAGAAAGGCGATGTGCTTCTCACGACGAGAATCTATATATTTCTTTTTGAGCCATTTCGGTTGTTCATGTCGATTTTCTTTTGTTGGACAGAGTTTGTTTTATGTTCTATACATTATGTCCATTGTTTATTGAACAGTTACAATCTGGTTACTAAAAACACATGGGCTCTCGTGACCTTCCGACAAGAAAACTCGACCCGGCCCGAAGGTTTGGTGCATAAGTCTTTCGGCGGGCGGACTTGGACAAATGTTCCTAGGCCCGACTGGTCCGTCCGACGATCACCTTTGGAGTATAAGTTTGAGCCTCAAGCACCTAGGCACAGATGGAGTAGGAAATTTAGGCCCCGTTTGGTTCGGCTTTGGAAATGGGATTTGGGACTCTAAAGTCCCTTGGCCAAATGCAAACGCGTTTGGTTCTTTTTTTTGGCGACTTTGGTAAGATGCAATTGCATCTCCAAAGGGCTCTAAGGGCCTTCAGCCCAATGTAGCTCTGGAGATGATTTGAGAAGTTGCATCTTGGGAATGCAAGTCTTCGGTACTGTTCATCTTCTCCAAACCACCGCACGGAAGCCGATTGGAGGCCGACGATTGCTGGCCAAGGGGTCGCGCGCGTTGGTGGCCGCCGCTTAAGGGTCGCCTGACCCCGAAGACCGTTGCCGAACCTTAGGTGACGTTTAGGTCGCGCGATCCAAGCGACTGATGGCTTGAATCGCGCGACCCAGGCGGTCGCTTGAGGTTGCGTGACCCCAGGCAGCCGTCGCCTAAGGTCGCCCGACCCCGACGACCGTCCAAGGGCTAGATTTGGCCATCTCCCACCGAGATCCGGCGGTCCGGTGGCCGAACTTCAAAAAAAAAAATACAACTATTTTTTTTTTTTTTTTTTTTTAAATTTAATAAAAGTCATTTACAAATGCAAATTTTACCAAACAATATTTTGGCCAAAGTTGTTTCTCAATGCAAATTTATGCAAAATTTACCAAATGTTATTTGTATTTCGGAAAACTTCTTTCACCCAAAGGTATTTGCATTTTTGCAAATGCATTCCCTAAAAGCCGAACCAAACGGGCTCTTAGGGCGCGTTTGGTAACGATTCTTCGGGGGCCGATTCGACTAGAAATGATTATTTTTATTCCATTCCGGAACCGATTCGAGTAAAAAACGCGTTTGGTAATCGTACAAAATTTTTGATTACGGAATAGAATCGCGTTTGATACCGTGCTAATTGATTTTGTTCCAAATTAATTTCTTTTGATTTTTAAATATTTTTTTTTTTTTACTTTTTTACTTTTTTCTTTTCTTTTTCCCCTTTTTTCCTATTACTCTTCTTCTTCATTTGGCCGGTCGCCGGACCGGCGACCGGCTGTACAAGGGCCGGCGATGCTCACCGAGCGTCGCCGGCCCTCGGCGAGGTCGGCCCTCATCGGCCGAGGCTCGCCCGCCACCGCGAGGCTCGCCCGCCACCGGCGAGGCTCGCCCGGCCCCACCGGTGGCCAAGCCGGCCTCGCCGAGCCCCGGCGAGGCCGGTCGGCCACCGGTGAGGCTTGGCCTCGCCAGATCTGGCGAGGCTGAGCCTTGCCGGTGGGTGGGCTTGCCTCCGGCGAGCTCGTCGGTGGCCGGGCTTGCCTTCGGCGAGCTTGCCGGACCTTGCCCTGGCCTGGCGAGCCTCCGGCGAGTTCGCCGGACCGGCGGCCGGCGGCGGATGGCGGCGGCGGGCGGTGGCGGACGGCGGGCGGACGGCGGCGGGTGGTGGTGGACGACAATCGTGGGATGACGGAAGGAAAAAATGAAAGTTTCACTGTTTTGATTCTTTTTTGATTCTCGGACGAAGAACCATATTTTTTTTGATTCTCAATTCTCTTCCCAATCTGTTCCCGGGAACAAAAATTTTACCAAACGCAATTCTCGTCCCAAACTGATTCTGGGAACAAAAAATCAGAATCAGGTACTGTTTGGCACGTTACCAAACAGCACCTTAGTGTTAGGCTCAGAGATGTCTGACAGGAATGGAGTCTTCACTAATTGTTGCTGAAAATGGGTATGATAAAGAACATAGATGTATGTAGTCAGGCTTTCTTAGAAGCGAAATTGGGTTCGAGATTCAAGCGGTTGTTAGCTAACTCGCAAAATAAACATCCAAAACTTCATTTCTGCACAACTTACTAATTAATGCTGATGTAATAAAAAGCGACGAATTGATCATCACAACTAAAATTTGGTCCTCCAGATTTAGATGGAATGAATCCAAAACGTGATTCTTACTTTCTTAACACTAAGACAGGAAAATGTAGTAAGCATTGGAAAGCCTTGACGGTAAAACCACGGGTCGTGTGCCACTTTCCATTTCACTTAAGAATTTTGATCGGTCTGTTGGGCTGGGCTCACTTTTATGTAGAGGAAGCCTATTAAAATGCAACTCTAAAAATTTGAGCTCATATGATAATCTATATGGAGAAATTAAAAGATGCTATATTTGGCCTAAATAAATGAGATATCTGTCTATTTTTGTTGCAGTAGCCAAGAATGATCAACGTGAGGCTATATATAGGGGTGTGCATGATCCAGGTGGGCGGTTCCCATCCTAAAATCGGGAATCACTCACTAACGAGCAGTTTGAAAAAATTGGAATCGGAACCGCCTATTGGTTGCATTGATCCATTCGAGAACCAGATTGCCGGTTCGATCTGGTTCTCGAGTGGATCCATGGAATCGGTCTCATCAAACATCAACCAAACAGTCCGATTCCCGGGTGGATGCATAGAACTGCTCTAACCAAATATTGCCAATCTTCTTACTATAAAGTCTGCACAACCAGAATGAGGGAAACCAAAATTGGCAAGATAATGAGAGAGAATTATGTGGCTTGGAGCCTTGTAATAAAGAAAGCCTAATAATAAAGAAACCAAAATAAACTAGATCCTATATAGGGTGCAGTAAGATCGTGCATTCTACCAAACAGAGATGATGGGTTTCATCTCGAAAGATCCCCAACAAAAGAACACTTACTGCAAACCTGGAAACACAAGTGATGAAGGGCGAATTACACAGACAAGGCAATTAGTAATACAGAAACTAATTGTTTCGACAAGGGAAAATGCAAAACCAAGATAATCGAATTCTCATCACTTATAGAACACTGGACCTCCTCCCTCTAGGGCATAGTACCTTAATAAACTGCTGTCCGCTTTCATGATACGTACTTGAGCTCGTCCACATCCAGCGGATTGCATCCACAACTGCTTTTCCTCTTCCTCAAAGGCCAAGGTTTGCTTTCCTTCCTCAGTAGTTTTCTCTAGTACTAACGGACGACATGAGCAGAGAAATCATCACCATTGGTAGAGAGAAAGGCTTTTAGAAATTTAGGGATTTAGGGTTTTGACCTACACTGACCAAACAAACAAATAACTTATGGGATTTAGTGAGTAGATTGAAGATAAGAGGTTCGAACTTATAGCAAATGGAGGGGAGAGAGGGAGGCGATGAACCACAGTGTAGCTATCCATCGATCAAAGGTGAGAGGCACGGTTGTGAGTCGAGAGACGGAGGCGATGAACTATGACGTGCCCGTGAGTTGAGATGCATGCGCGGCCGTAAGTTGAGAGATGGAGAATTGGAGATGGAGATGGAAACAAAGACGGTGAGAGCTTGAGTGATTTCAAGAGAGACGGGATGGATTGGAGAACTGAGAGGGAATAACATGACTGAGTTGAGCCCTAAATTTTAGATTTATTGATTTCAAATTTTAATTTTTTAATACAAAAAATTAATATATCGTTATGATATGTATTATTATAGTACCAGTCCAGTCTAGTTCGGGTGGGTGGATTTGCCAATGGAACTGGGAACTAGATCGGTACCCATCGGTTCCCATAAATTGGAATTGAGAGCCAAACCAATTCCCTTAAGAACCATCGGTTTCAAGCTGGTCGAGTCCGGTTTTTTAGGTCTGAGTGGGTCTCAGTTCTTTTGCACAACCTTAGCGAGAGAGAGAGAGAGAGAGAGAGAGAGAGAGAGAGAGAGAGAGAGAGAGAGAGAGAGAGAGAGAGAGAGAGAGAGAGAGAGAGAGTGTGTGTGAGAGAGTTTGGGAAAGATGATGTTGTCCGATTTTCATTAAGCTGACGATCGGATGTTGATTTGAGAATTTGGGAAAGATGGTGTTGTTTGGTTTTCATTAAACTAATGATTGAAGGTTGATTCTGTTAAGAGAACTATACAAAGTGCTAGTGATGTCAAGAACAGAGCAGAGAAAGAAGACTTTGAGAACAGAGGAAAGAAAGAAGGTGAAGCTAATCGAAAACCAGTAAGTGCTATCAAGCACAAAGGAAAGAGAGAAAGCATCGAGAACAGAGGAAGGAAAGAAGTTGACGAAAATGAAGAAAGCAACAACAGAGATTATAGTACGTGTAGCATGTTTACATTGAGGAATCAGTATTCAATTTTAAGTTTGTAAAGTCAAACTTTCTGTTTTTTTTTGTTTTCAGTTAGTTAGTTATTTTTCATTCAGTTGTCATCCTCTAGATTGATATAAAAACTGATGAGGAAAGAGTAAATGAGTAGTCGAGTTCTTTGATGTAAGCGAGCTCTCATTGAATAAAGAATACACTTTGATTCTGCATCGTTTTCATCTCTCTCTCTCTCTCTCTCTCTCTCTCTCTCGTTTCCACTTTCTATTCTGTTCATCAAATCTCTTCATGGTATCAGAGCAGTTTCCTGAGAGTACAAATCATCTTCGTTCTCTATGAAAAGATGATGAATCTGCAACAGATTGAAGTCACATTCAAGCCTCATCGATCACTGTCTTCTGCTGCTAATGGTGGTATGTGTTCTTTGATTGGGGATCTGTGAATCTTTTACATCACTGAACAAGAACTGTGAGTTGTTCTTATTCTTCAATCGAGATCTCATCATCATCAGTGATAGATTCACGACTCTGTACTACAAAACCAGTAGGAGACTGTTTTTGTAATAGAGCATCTCCTAGGATCTGAAAGTGTGAAAATGGCAGTAAGAATGCAGAAATATCCATTCCCTATTCATGTTAACATCTCTAACTTTGTTACCATCAAATTAGCCGAAGATAATTTTCTTCTTTGGCAAGCTCAGTTTCATAGATTCTTGAGAAGCCAAGATCTATTTGGTTTCATTAGTGGAGAAAGTCCACCACCTGCCAAATCATTGCAGGTTGAAGGAGAATGTCAGGGTGCTGAAGTTATAAACCTTGATTACAACGATTGGATCAAGACAGATCAACTTGTATCTTCTTGGATTAGTGGTGCTGTTTCAGAAAACATACCCAGTCTGATAATTGGCTTGGATACTGCATATGAGGTATGGCAAACCTTACTCAATCGATTCACGCAAAAATCTGTGGCTAGAGAATTTGAGTTGAGAGGAAAGCTGCAAGCATGTCAAAAGCGTGATTGAGCATTGGCTATATATCTCAGAGAATATAAATCAATCTGTGATCAACTCAATGCAATAGGGAAACCTATAGATGAGATAATAAAGTTGTTCGGAGTTTTGGAGGGTTTAGGATCTGAATATGAGAGTTTTAAAACCACAATATACTGCTTGAAACCTCAACCAGAGTATGATGAAGTGATATCACACTTAGAAAGATTCGAAGCAAGATTACAGAACTACTCTTCAAATCAATTTAGTTCTAACCTAGCCTATTATGGTCAAAGGAAAACTGAAGTCCTACAGAGGGAAGATCTTGACAGAGAACCTGCACAACAAAATGTTAGTTTTGGAGGACCAAGAGGATACAATCGTGGAGGTAGAAGTTATGGAAGAAGACGTCCCTTCAATAATCGATATCGCAACTATGGATATTCTGGAAGAAATATGAGCTACAGACTAAATAGTTCGAATCATGATCAGGGAGGACAGCAGTTCAAGCAATTCAATACTTTCTCTAGCGTTGGTTCTGGTCAAGGCTTTAGACCATATGTTGGTTCTTCATAAAGGAATCCAAATACCAAGTCATATCCCTCTAACTCGTCAAATCTAACTCTTCACAAAAAATTTGCAGGTAGATAAAACAACAGATAACACTTGTTTAGAGTGTCAGATCTGCAAACGTCCTGGACACGATGCACTTCACTATTGGTATAGATTCGACAACTCATATCAAGCTGAGGAAATACCAACAACACTAGTAGCAATGCATCTTGAAGAATCGAATGGCAATGAGTGGTATCCAGACACTGGCGCGACTACTCACATCACTGCTAATGCTGGTATTCTTCATAATTTCTCTAAACACATTAGCAATGATACAATTATGATTGGTAATGGCTTGTGCCTACCTATTACACATATTGGTGATGCATTACTACATACTGCAGTGGATTCTTTACCTTTGAATGATGTGCTAATTGTTCCAGAAATTAAGAAAAACCTTTTGTCAGTTTCAAAACTATGGCGTGCCCATGAGTTGAGAGATGGGGAATTGGAGATGGAGACGGAAACAGAGACGGTGAGAGCTTGAGTGATTTCAAGAGATATGGACTAGAGAACTGAGAGGGAATAACATGACTGAGTTGAGCCCTAAATTTTAGATTTTTTGATTTCGAATTTTAATTTTTAAATACGAAAAATTAATATATCGTTATGATACGTATTATTATAGTACCAGTTCAGTCTAGTTCGGGTGGTGGATTCGCCAATGGAATTGGGAACCAGATCGGTACCCATCGAACCAAACCAGTTCCCTTAAGAACCATCGGTTTCAAGCTGGTCCAATCCGGTTTTTTAGGTCTGAGTGGATTCTGATTCTTTTGCACACCCTTAGCTCTAGAGAGAGAGAGAGAGTCTAGGAAAGATGATGTTGTCCGATTTTCATTAAGCTGACGATCGGATGTTGATTTGAGAATTTGGGAAAGATGGTGTTGTTTGGTTTTCATTAAACTAATGATCGAAGGTTGATTCGTGGTTTGATTTGCTAGCGACACATTGTTCTCGAATTGATTTTCATTGGATCTCCCTTCATTAGGTGGGTAGAATTAAACCTGCATTTTAGTAAGATTTATTTTGAAATTCATGTGTATTGCCAAATATGATGTTCTTGCTGCTATGTACCTCTAGTATTAATTAGAGAAGAATTTTGTTTGCCTAATTTTGTTAAGCGCAAATGGTCGTCCCTCCTACTACCAATAGCATATCTTACATCGTTGTATTGTTCTATCTAATTGTCCATCAGTTTAGGGATGGAAAGTAGCTTTATGTTGGAGTTTAGTCCCTAATATAGTTTGAACAACTTCAAAAAATGAGTAGCGACCCTTGGATCAAGATTGGATGCAATAATCTTTAGAATACTGTCCAATTTAGTTTCCTCTTGAAGAATTTTAGTGTTTCGTGTAAAAAAAACATAGATCTTTTTTTTTGGGGCTATTAAATTTCAAAAAGTATTTGTAAATATCAAAAAGTCGTTCATACAAGAAAACAACTGATAATATTTTTTTTTCCAGGTAACTGTTGGTAACTTACCAGCACCTTTATGAAATCACCAGCTTCTTATAATTTGCAAAGTAGCATTTTTTTTACTAACTTATCACCACTTCTAATTTAATAATTTTACCAACATAATTAAAATTATTTACTAACTTTCGTTAGATTAAATTATCAACTAATTTTGAGTCACCACCTCTTATTTGAGTTATTTGTCAACATAAATTACCAACATGTTTTGGATCATAAGCTCTCATTTTATCAGACGTCATACTCCAATGTGATTCATATTGGCTCCACCGTGGCATTTATATATCATACTCTGGTGTTGTACTTGATGGCAACATCAGCTGTAATTAGTTAGATTTGGCTATGGAGGGATTTTGATTAGAAAATTTGTAAAAATGGAAAAATCTGATAAAACAAATAAAAAATATATAAATTTGATTATATATAAAGGGATGAAGGGTAGAACTTTTTAACTGGATGTCATCCAAGCTCGCTCAACATCCAATCGTACAACATTGCAGATACCACACTAGAAGCTCTCGCTTCACGTCTTAATCACTTTGAATCCCACATCTTTCCAGTCATATGTAGATCTACACTACTTCGTATTATGATTTCGCCATTTTTCCCTCCGTCTCTGATTTTGAATAAAATGTTTCCTCTAACCATCATCATGATCAGTTGCTAGATTACAAACATGAAAATACCCCAAATTATATTTGGTTAATATCGTAGAGGTCCTAATATCCATAACTGGTAATTCACTAATTCTAGACAAAAATTAAAGAGGATTTGATGGCCTGGGTCTAATAAGTGGATATAAATTTCTTACGTCGTGTCCCATGTACTTTGCTTTGCCTTTCTGGTCACCAGACTCACCACGCCTTGCTTGGACTTGATCGCACAGAACAAGCGCATGGCCAATGTTTAGGGATATCATCTTGGCACACCTCGAGCTCATGAAGCCGTTTTGATAACTCTATAAAAATAAAATTATTTTACATATTTTAGGTAATAAATAATACAATAAAATTTGTGAAAAAAATATTTAGATTTACTCTTATTTACTCAAATTTTCCTTGTTTATGTAGCATAATGTTACATGGAGAAATAAGGAAAAAATTGCAAATAGAAGAAAAAGAAGAATTCTATAACTCAGGAAGTGTTAGCAATTGGATGCAGATTAGGAATTTTGTGATTTATTCCCTAATTTCGTGCAAAAGTATTGGAAGGTGGATACCAAATTAGGAATTCAGTGATTTATTCCCTAATTTTATGCAAAAAAATAAGCAATTGCTTTGTGATAGAAGTCCTGGATGTACCTATAAATAGGATAACTTCGAGAGCTTGGAAAGACAGTTAGGTTTTTATATTTAAAATCATTTTTCATTGTTCTGGGAAATTTTTAAGTACTTTGAAGAGAAGACAAGAAGTGGCTATAGAATTCTTGTTTTTTGATCCAAGATGTTCGGATTAATTTATATTTCCAATTCTTAATCTATTATATTCTAATTTTCTTTTGTTAGGGCTACGATGTAGCTTGATTATGATGATATGAATTTCGTGCTTTTTATGTTTTATAAGTGATTCCTTTCATGTAAGTTATATATTATTATGTTTAATGCTTTTAAATGGTTGTCCACCATTTGAATGATCTAATGTGCATGTTTAAGATTGAGAAATGATGATATGTAATTGCTCCTTATAATATATAATCATGAATTAAATGTGAATAGAAATATATCATATTATTTGTGTGGCTTCGGTGATAAGGTGATCCAAAAGACTCATGACAAACTAAAAATGTTCATAAATTTTAATGCACTTTATTTATTTAAATTCATATAGAGATATAGTGGATTGATAAACTGAGTAAGTTTGCTATATCCAAAGATAAGATAGTAAACTTATTAGAAAATTCCACTATCATATATTTGATATTATTCTTATACTCGTAATAATCTAAAATACATATTTAGTGGCTATGGTAAAATTGGATGCTTTAACGTATTTATTTGATTGATTAACTGCTTTTAGTTATGAAATTTTGCTTCTAAGATTGTCAATTTTAATTTATTCTCAATTTTATTTTGATTTATTAGATAATTTTTATAATTAGTACATTCTTTATATGCAATTGGCTTATTAAAGGATAAATGCAATATAAGTCTTAAAACTTGTCACGAAAGTAGAATTGAGTCCCAAAATTTTAAAAAGTGCAATTAAATCCTAAAATTTATCACAAAAGCGCAATTGAGTCCTAAAACTTTCAAATAATGCAATTAAGTCATAAAAATTGTCAAGAAAGTACAATCGAGTCACAAAACTTTCAAAAAGTGCTATCAATGAAGGACTTGATTTGATCAATTTGATAAATTTTAGGATTTGATTATACTTTTTGAAAGTTTTAAGACGTAATTGCACTTTTATGATAAGTTTTAGGACTTAAATTCATTCTTTTTTGAAAATTTTAAGACTTATTTACACTTTGTTGACAAATTTTAGGACTTTTAATACGCTTGTCCCGTTTAATATCATCAATCTCTGTAGGATGATATCTTTTCTCGTCATTATGTTACTTGTTCAATGCGTTCATTTGGCATTTAGAATTTTATGAACATGTTCCTGATTAGGCTGAAATCCTATTAGAATGGGCAACCAACCTTAAAGAGATTCGGTATTTCTTAAGTTAGTGTTAAGTGGATACAGAGAGATCGAACCTTCCCTTCGCTTTCTCGCCGCACATATCCACAACTTCTCACTCATAAATTAGACATGATCGAGCGAATCAAGGGATGGAGAAAAATAGCTATGTCATTGCGGTGGAAATAAGTTATCAGACTCTATTTCTTTTGAGGTAAATGAATATCATAAATCCTTTAACGAACATAATGCCAAGTTGGATTGGTATCTCCATAAGTGAAAAATGCTTAACTATGTGGTTTACACTAGATTTGTTAAAATGGATTATAGACCCATTTTTTAAATAATTATAAATTGATTTAAACCCAACTCTATGGGTCATAAATAAGTTTAAGGGAAAATCTCAAATAAGGACCCAAAATAAGCCTATTTTCTCAAATAAGGACCCGAAGTGGCCGTTGTCCCAAATAAGGATTCGAAGTGACTAACAAGTCTCAAATAAGGACCTGAACTTGCCGGTCGGCCAAAAAGTTCACCGGCCGGTGAGAGTGTGACATTTCCGGTGGTCGGAATATGAGCAATTTTGTCCAAAAAAAATATAAATAGAAATTAACAAACCCTAAAAACCACCCCCCAAACTCTTCCTGTTCTTTTGACCTAAAAAGAAAAACTTTAATGTTCTCACGTTTTTCTTCTTTTGCTCTTCATCTTCTCCGTTCTTTGTCCTCTCTTGCTTGGAGCATGGAAATTTTCTGTTAATGGAACACAAATTGAAACACAACAAGAAACCCTTACCTTTGTTTCTTCACATCTTCTTCTTTTGTTTTCTATCTTCGTTTCTTTCCAACAAAGAAGACAAATCTTGAGTAAAGCCACCTTTTCGTTATTGAGACACTTGTGTGTAACATGAGGGCCTCGATTCTTCATTATCTTTTCCTAGGTTCGCCATACACTTTGATTCACACTCCCATTCAACCGAGGTCAGTTTCGTTCAAATTGAGAGAGAGAGAGAGAGAGAGGGGAGGGAGGGAGGGAGGGCACATACCTTTGGAACTCAGGGAGACAGGGATCTTGCTCCATCAACAGAGATTTTGGGTTCTCCAAACGAGAGGGGACAAAGAACGTAAAAGATGAAGAGCGGAAGAAGAAGAACGTGAAGAGTTTAGGGGTTTTGTTTTTAGGGTTTATTAATTTCTATCTATAATTTTTTGGGACAAAATTGCCCATATTCCGGCCACTGGAAATGTCGCACGCTCGCCGGCCGGTGAACATTTTGGCCGGCCGGTGGGTTCAAGTCCTTATTTAAAACTTACTAGCCACTTCGGGTCCTTATTTGGAACAACGATCACTTCAGGTCCTTATTTGAGAAAGTAGGCTCACTTTGGATCCTTATTTGAGATTTTCCCTAAAAATATGGGTGTTAAATGGATTCACAAATCACTTAAACCCAACTCACCTCTAAAACTTTTTCTTCACTCTCTCGTCTTCACTCAATCTCATGTTCACTTGCTCCTTACTTTCACCTAAGTTTAGGTATGGGTTTTCCTAGATTTAGTGTAATATAGAAGTGTTTTAGCAATATCAATTAGATTGAATACGTGTTGGGTATGGGTCATTAGATTTATTGCACGGAAGTGAGTCAAAATGTGTTAAATGGATCAATTTGGATCGAACTATTTTCGACCCGACCTAACTCCTTCCGTTTGACTAGTCTATTTTACACCCTCATTGATCCTTGAAGAGAAAAGGAAGAAAAATAAATAAATTAAAGACTTGTTCAGGATCAACAATAAATAGATGGAACCCACCCCGCCGTGGGCGTGTTGGTTTGGGCTTTTCTCCCTCTAATTGCGGAATGGGGGAGGTTTGAGTCACCGCATGCGCATTAGCGCGCCTTAAGCGGAGCACTGTCGGAGGTGGGTCCCCGCGCCAAGTGCTCCCTGGGGGTTTATGCCGAGCACTCATTGTGAGGCGGTTCCTCTGGTCCCAAATAAATAAATAAAAAGATGGAGTTGATTAGCAGTGGAGATCATCATCTACATTGGACGACCAAGTGTCCGCCGCCGCCGCCATATGGTGAGCATTTTCGGATGATGATCCATGAGACCCGCAATATCATATCGATCGATTGTGTCGAGGGTCGCATACTACTCGCATATCAAAAGCTTTGTTGTCGGTTTCACATTCTCTTTCTCGTTTGGATGGGATTCAGGCCAATCTCATTTGTTCAGTGTGAAAGCAAATAGAAATGGTATATCAAAGCAGTTCACCTCTGGTGAATGTGGTCACGGGATGGCCGGATGGCCGGAGTTGATAAGGGAAGTAGTCATTAGTCAATTGGGTTTTAGTTTAATCATTTCCTTTTGTCTTATTTCCTTTACGAAATGCTTTCAGAGCATCACGCAATGGCATTTTTATATCAGTCGTCCGGCAGGTTATCCCTTCCGGATTCGTTACTGCGTTATTGTCTAGATTATCGGCTCTGGCAAAGTCAGCTCCTCTCGATGTGAGAGCATTCCCATAACATCCCACGGGGGAAATTACTAAAAAAGTCCTAAACCTATTGCAATTGTGCAAAAAAGTCCTAAATTCCCATAACATCCGGCGAGGGCTCGCCTTGCCCAGCGACCGCAAGGCAAGCCCTCGTTAGATCCGGCGGGGGCTCGCCTCGCCGTCGCTGGGCGAGGGCTTGCCCCCGTCGGATTGCCTCAATTCGGCAACCGGCTAGGCTGGCTGTCGCCGGAGCCAAAGGAGGGAGGAGGGAGGAAGAGGGAGAAGGGAAAAAAATAGGAAAAAGAAAAAAAGAAATAATATATTAATAAAATATTTCTAAAAATAAAATATTATTAAAAAAAGCTCGCTGACGCCGGCTAGCTGCCACGTCAGCGTTGGCCAACCAATTTTAGCCGGATGGACAGATCGGGAACAATTGTAAAAGGTTTAGGACTCGATTGGATAAAAAAATAAGTTTATGACTGAATTGACACAATTGCAATAGATTTATGACTTTTTTGGTAATTTTCCCCATCCCACGGGGATATATGATCCGGTCAATGTTGATCGCTTCTAACTTCGAATTTCATTTTTTGACGCGATTCTTGAACTTCTGTTGTGCGCTACCAAGTCCTTAATCCCTATAGAGTTCTATTGGTGCCAAATTGGCCGTCTGCGGTGGCATTAACGAGCACGCCGGCTATAATGTGCCAGAACCGAAGACCAAGGGACTTGATCGGCCGAATTCTACTTAGATCAGGGAGGTGAGCACCCAAATTAAATGTCCGGGGTATCATATTTAAAAGAGAACTGCTTTAGGCAGTAGCCAGCCAAACCCGACCAAAGAGAAAGAATCGCGTGACCCTCATACGATTATTGATCCCATCCGGTTGCAAAGCGTTCGAGTGGTTCATTTTCGTACTCGCCCGTAAAGCTCAAGCTGTCGAACGTGGCCTCAGAAACGAGTGCTCGACACCGGATAAAACGGCATAGATTGAGTGGCACCATGACGAAAGAAACCAAATTCAAGTTGCATACTCTTCGTGAAACACGGCCACCTACCTGCGACCTTCCCCGGAAGACACCGGATCCAAAAGAGTGAATAGTTATTAAACTCACTGAGAGAGAGAGAGAGGGCATAGGCGGGGCGGGAGCTTGTCCCATGTGATGCTCTATCGTGTAGGAGATGTTCGAAGGCGGGGTTGGTCACTCGTGCTTAACTTGGATTGGGTGTTGTTGCATTAAATCAAGGTAAATGGCCCACGAATGACACGGGATGCCTAATTTAAAGGAAATGTGATACGTTCGGTCATAATGAGAAATTTGACGATACAAGTAGTGGGAAGAATATAAAAAAAGGAGGACTGGCCTTGTGAATCTGCTGCTCTCGGGCACCGCTCGATCCTAGGATTGAGGCCAATAAGCCTGAGCTGTGACAAATGGTATCGAATCAGGATTGTCGAATTGTATGCGTGGATGCCGTGTTTCAAGCGCGAGCTGTCAAAGAGACGGAAGACGTATTCTAGTTGGCTAGCTTAGGTCATTTGACTAAAGAAAAAGCCCATGGAGAGGCACGGACGCAATAGTGACTGACACATTTTACTGGGCAAGCATTGACCATTCATATAATACCTTCACAGAGGCGGCTGAGGGAATGCAAGGAAGTGGTAAAATATTCCACAAGAAGGGCGCTGCAGAAATCAAGTGGGGGAAAATGTTATGACTAGGGATGTGCAAAGGAATCGGGATCCTCCTAGATTGCCTGGAACCGGACTAGACCTGCCTGGAACCGGTGGTTCTTAAGGGAACCGGTCCGATTCTCGGTTCTAATTTATGAAAACCGGTGGGTACTGATCCGGTTCCTGGTTCCATGAGCGGATCCACTCGTTCGCTCACTTGGACTGGACTGGTTATATTATAATAGTATATTAATTTTTAATATTAAAAAAATTCGAAATTAGTAAATTTAAAATATTTTATTGAGCTCGAGCATAATAGCTTCTCCAATTCAGATTCTGACAAACACCCATCACGCCATTGGTTCTCTAAGTTAGGCAGAAACATTTTTTACTCGATGTGGATTTTTTTAAAACTCGCTCTCGATTCAACCCATTGATGCAAGGTACACTCGAGATGGTGATGGAAAAATTCAAAAGCCTATGCCGAATCCGAAATTTTTCATGGGGGAAACTTGAGATTTCAAGGGGTTGTTGTACTTAGAGGAGGAAAGTGGTCTGAAAGGAGCGACATATAGGTACCATAACGTTTTTTTCCTCTTTATCATTGTTCAAGTTAGACTTAATGTTGGCTGCTAGCTTCTGGTTGTGCAAGTCTAGGTTGGCAATATTTCATTGATCTTTGGTAAGACCGGTTCCATGGATCCACCCGGGAATCGGACCATATCAGCAGTCCGGTTCCCGGGTGGATCCATACAACTAATGGACGGTTCCAGTTCCAATTTTTCGGAATCGGTCTTTAGTAGGCGGTTCTCGGTTCTAGGGTGGGAACCGCCCACTGAGACTATGCACACCTCTAGTTATGACCCAACATTTCTCCATTCCATGAAGGCATGGAAGTGAACTCCCTAATATCGAGGTAAGCATGAAGGTCTCGGGAACCGCCCACTGAGACCATGCACACCTCTAGTTATGACCCAATATTTCTCTATTCCATGAAGGCATGGAAGTGAACTCCCTAATACCGAGGTAAGCACGAGGGACGTGAGAAGGACGATAGATTAGTGGGAGTAGCGTGAGAAAATTTGTGTAAGAAATCTGCTAATGAAAGGAATATCATGTGAAAGATGTCCGAATGAGGAGTTGGTCACCTCCGTGCAAATTGGTTTAGATTTCAGGTCCCATGGCCACACCCAATCTGGTTTAGATCTGAGGCTGTCGGGCCTCGATTTGAACTAGATTGAGGCTGTGGCCGAGGCCGACCTTAGATTTGAGGTCAGCTACGGTTGTGATCACAGTGCGTGTGGAGGGAACGTCGACGTGCCATGTCACTCTCGTTAACCACCCAAGCTGCCATGCAGGATCATTTAGATGGAAAAAATAATGGCAGACATTTTTGTCCTTCGAGTAATAGCACGTCCTTTTTTTTTTTTTTTTTTTGGGACATTGGAGAAGTGACGCCCTTTTTATCCTTGGTATGAGTACATGATTTTTTTTCTTCTCGGATTTGAAACGACAAAAGATCACCATTGTAGGAAAAGCAAGATGTAGTTGTACCAAAAGCTAGGGAATGATTATTGTAAATTAATGAGATAATGATTCGAATGGTCTATGAATTTTAGTCAAATGTGCAATATGATTTTTGAACCTTTAATTTGTTTAATATGGTCTATAAACTGAAGCCCAATGTATAATATAGTTCTTAGACTTTTAATTTATTTAATGTGGTTCCTGAATTTTTGGTATATGTTCAACTTAATCTCTAAACTATATGAATAAATTAAAAGTTTAAGGATTACATTTCACATTACGCTAAAGTTTATGGATCATTTGTGTCATTGTCTCTAAATTAAGTGTTTAAGCTTTGACTCAATCTACCGGTATTAACAAAGAAGACTCATTCCTAATTCATCATCACCCATCATTAACAGATCAATGTGCTGGAGGTTGATGCGTCTAAAAATGCAATCTACAATATCAAGAAAATAATTTGTATTGAACTTCCATCTCAACAAGTGTGCGCAACATGCACAGCCCTCAACCTTGACTCGAATTCGCAAAGGGCCGAAGAAAATTAACAGAATGCGCGAAACGATACAAGTACATTCCTCTCTTTCAACTACAATGGCGAACTGTGGCCAATTTCTTTCCTTTGCCTTTCAGTTTTGTTCATTCCTCGTGTCCTTGGCAATGCGAGAGCCCTTTTGAAGCAGAGAGGACAAGTTCAATCATGGTTCAGGAAGAGACCTTGGAGGCATCCTTGTTGGACCTGTTGTACTTCATGTGGCTCTTGACGAGATGGCCGGCCGCGAGAGCTGACATCAGAGAGAGCTCTCCTGCGAGGACCGAGCCAGCTACAACGGTGGCCAAGAGCCTCGAGTTCGACCCCGGCGCTTCTCTGTTGGGCCCCTTCACTCCGAGCAGATTTAGGCACGCCGATTGCGAGGCAAGCTGAGTCCCACCTCCAACTGTTCCCACCTGAAACGAAAGAAGGCGATTTTTTTCACGTCAGACACAAATTCTACATCCATCAACTAAGAATTCCCAGATTGCGAATTCTTGAACTAATCATTCTGTGCTGTCAAAATCTAGGAAAAGCGAGTTTACCTCAATCGACGGCATCGTGACGGAGACATGGAGGTCCTTGCCGTCGTTGACAGCTTCCATCATGGTAATGCAATGAGAGCTTTCCACGTTCTGGGCTGGGTCTTGGCCCGTGGCAATGTAGATCGCCGTGACGATGTTGCTGGCATGGGCATTGAACCCTCCAAGGGCTCCAGCCATTGCAGAGCCGGTCAGGTTCTTGAGCATGTTGAGCTCGACCAGCGCCTCCACACTGGTCTTGAGTACCTTCCTCACCACGTCTCCCTTGATCACGGCTTCGCACACGACCGATTTTCCCCTCCCCTCAATCCAGTTCACGGCTGCGGGCTTCTTGTCCGAGCAAAAGTTGCTGGAGATCCCCATCACGTCCATGTCGGGGAAGTCCTTCTGCAGGAAATCCATGACGTTCTGGACTCCCTTCGAGACCATGTTCATCCCCATTGCGTCACCGGTGCTGCATGAGAACCTTAGGTAGAGGTTTTTGCCGGCGATTGTGCACTTGATGCTCTGAAGCCGGCCGAATCGGCTAGAACTGCAACAAACAAATCAAATTGAACATCCCAGTTGTACAACTATGGATTTTAAAGAGCAAACTTTGCAATTCCAGGATTGAATTACTAATCAGGACTAATCAAGACCGAGACCAACCTGCTGAATACAGAGGACAGGCCTTCGAAATTTGCAGGGCTCTCCAGGTAAAATTTCAGCTCTGCAGCCCTCTTTGCCGACCCGAAGCGCACGACAGGCGCCCTCGTCATTCCATCCCTCAGGAGGACGCTGTTTGCGCCACCAGACACTGCGATCGCCTTACAGCCTCGGTTGGTGCTTGCGACCAGGCACCCTTCAGTCGTGGACATCGGCACCGAGTACTCCCGCCCATCAAGCACCAGTGGCCCTGCGATCCCCACAGGAATCTGCACGTACCCAACCGGCATCTCGCAGCACTGCCCCAGGATCGACTCATAGTCGAACCCTTCCAGTGGCAATCCAGCAAGCGACTTCCCGGTCATCCTCTGCAGTGCCTCACGGCGGACTGCAGCAGCCCTCCTGCAGTCCCCAAGCTTTGACTCCAGCGTGTACGACGGAGTTGTCCCCGCCACCACCGAGGCGATCACCTCCTCGTCCTCTTCAGTCAGATCGATTTGCTCATCCCATTTCTCGGTCTCAACCGGCTTTGCCTTTGGAGCAGCGGGCTTAACCGGGTCGAAATTCAACTCAGGGGTCTCGCCATCAAGGGCCTGGCCGCAGGCCGCCTTCCGCGAAAACCCCTTGGCAACGACCGAGACCACCTTCTCGTCCTCGCAGTCGTCGGCCCAGAGGTCGGAGGGGGGCCGAAGGAGGAGGGATCGGAAGAACTCGACCCCGAAGAAGATGAGGAGGTAGACGAAGGAGAAGGCGAAGGCGACGAGGGCAGCAAGCTCGAGGGCGGAGAGGACATGGACGGGGGAGGAGGAGCGCATCTTGTCGTGCCAGCGGGAGAGGAGGTAGCAGAGGAGGGTGAAGAAGGCGCAGATGACGGAGGCGTTGAGAAGGTAGAGGGAGGGCGGGACTTTGAGCCACGTGTCTTCGTCGACGTAGTGCTTGAGTGGCGAAGGTGAGCGTTTGGCTTTGGGTTTGGGGGAGTCGACGGCCGCAACGGGCTTGGATGGTCGCCGGCGAACGTCCATTGTGTGTAGAGAGAGAGAGAGAGAGAGAGAGAGAGAGAGAGATTGGCTTGACGTCTGAGGTTTATCTCGGTGGTGGAGGAGGGCGCCTGGGTGCAGAGGGGTATTTATAAGGAGGGAGGGAAGGAGGAATCAAAATGAAATGAGAGGAAACGTGCGGCTCTTTGTCGTATTGTCTTTGGAGGCTTCGATGATGTTTGTGTTCTGATTTATGAGGTAAGCACAAAGGAATAAAAGTTAAAAAAGTGCCATTTTTTTAAAAAATATGACACACCTGAGTGTCACATTTGACGAACCTTGCCGGAATTGATGGTTATTTTTTATTAATTTTTGTCGCTTACGTAGCTCACCGAAAGGTTGACTCAATAAATAAACACAAAAACGTCATTTTGGCACAATTCGAATTTTAATATAAAAATTAATAAATTTAAAAAAGGGACCACCGTCGCCTGCTACTCATCTTTCTCCTCCCTTCCCCCCTTTTTTTTTAATTTGATTTTAAATATAATTTAATTAATTATTTATCACGTCAGTATCAAAACGACATTATTTTGGTATTGTCTAGCTACATCAAAGATGCAAAACGAAATCGTTTTGCACTAGACTCACCGGAAAATCGCCACGTCGGTGTTTTAGCTAGATTTTCTCACCGTTGACACTTAACTAATCAATTTTACTCTGATTTTGGTACTTAAATGTCGGTTTTTCTAACTTTTAAGACTTAAGTGTCCTTTCGTGTCAAGTTTTGACACTCCAAGTGTCCTTGTGTCGTTTTCTAACCATGTTTTGATTCATCTTTTGTTAATTTCTCTTGCTTTAGTTCACTGTCTTGTAGTGACAGTAAGTTGTTGCGATCCTCAGTTTTGGATTCCGACCGCGACGGTGACATTGGAGGATACACGGAGACGGCGACCACTCTTTTAAAATTTCAAAACTATATATAAAAAAAAAAGGAGAGTTTCGCTTGACTAGAGCATTACCAAATTTGCCAAGCTTGGCATTGCTGTAACTTGAAGAAGAGTACAAGATAAGATGGACACGGATTTTCTACCATTTTGATGCTAACCTTATCCCAGGACCTTCTCTAGTTGCTCAATTTATGTCAAAAATCTTTTAAGAGGAGATAAGTGTCCCAAAGTGGACATATTAAATGTGCTTGAAAATTTGCTTTTTCATACTTACCTCTTTTACCACTCATCATCTGTTCGTTTACTCTTTTACCTTTTCCGAGAATAATGGCACGTGGGTCTAATAATGTGGTAGTCGGACCATTAAGTACATACGTGACTTGTATGTTAGCGCTGCATCAGAGCAATAGCCTCAAACAGTTGCAAAAGAATGAAAAAAGAAGGCCTAATTAAAAAATAGATGAAAATCGAAAGTCAAAATCGAAGAGAGAGACATGCGGACTTGGGCAATGGGGGCCGCGGGGGTGACGGCGGCGGTGACGGCATTGCCAAGCCACGAATAAGGATCACAAGAGTGCCAAGCCACAGCTCACCCGTGGCTTGGCAAAGCCACAGCACCGCTACTAATCATCCACGAGTCCACATGCTGGACCTAACAAAGGGTTTAACAGTGATGCTCAGGCTGCCGTCGTGTTCGTCTCCATCTTCATCTCTGTCTTTCTCCCTGCGCGCTAAATTTCGCCCACAGTCGAACAAGGGTTACCCATATCTAGGCAGGGCAAGCAAGAGAGACGTGGACAAGGGAGTTGCAGCCAACTGTCGGCCTGGCCAGTGTTTCGCAAGGACCTCAGTCCCTCGCCAATCACCTCCAATGGCTAACCCTTTGGCGAGGATCCCCTCGCTAGATTTGCAACTGTAGATTTGCTTGATGGCCACAACCCTCGCCTAGATTTGGTGCATTGTAACTAGACCGCGCGGAGGAAGGCGGCTCAGTGGGCTTAAGTCGAGGAGTTGAAGACTGACCAGTAGGAACCACAACGTTAGGCTGAGAACTTGATCCAACCATTTGATCAAAATAGGAGCTTCGAAGGAGAGGAAAAAGGGATTTGGTTTTGCTATCCGAGGTTGGTTTATCTTTTTTTTTTTTTTCCAGATCGTGCTATTTCCATCCTCTATATGACTAAATTCATCCATTTTCTACCAAAAAGACAAAATTACCCTCAATCATTTAATTGTCATCTAAAGCAATAATCTTATTTTTATTTACTTTCCTTATATTTTAGTTTTTCTTTTTCTACGGAGGATGTAATTGTCATATTTAGAATTTCATATGTTTTTGGTTTTGTTTATTTTTGGAGGCTACATTCTCTTTTTAATGTTCAGAGTTTACTTCAGTAGGAATTATTTTTGTGGAAAAGAAGAATTTTCAAAGAATCTAATTTTTTTTTCTACGTTGTCAAGCAAATTAATGGATCAACTATTTAGAAATATTTTGACATATATTTTTTTATAACACAATTACTTGTTTATAAAATTTCACTTGTTGTGCATATCACCATCGACACTTTTTTATTAGTTGTCTTTTGTACACATGTACATATAATGGAATGATAGGATGAAACAATAATAAAAAAAAAAAAAAAACTCTTTGTTACATTTTCCGATGTAAAACTTCAAAAGACGAAAATTTAATTAAATGAAAACATTACTTATAATAATATATATTTTTAAAAAATCCAATGAAATCTCATCATATTAGATTGACAAATATCGATATATTCCATAAAATGTTGACGTAAAAATAACAAAATATTTCATTATGCATTACTTTTTAATGTTGATTATTTTAGTATATTCATTGATACTCCTATACCATTCTACATGCTTTGTGTAAGAATATTTTGGCAATAGTAACGAACACAGATAAATTCTTTGATGTCATAAATTAAGAGAGTTCTTGGAAATTTCTCTTTTTGACAAAAAATATTTTTATGGAAGTAAAATCAAAAAAGAAAAAAAGAAAACATAGTGCCCCCTTTTTTTTTTTTTTTTTTTGGTATGAGAAACATAGTGCCTTTAATATACATGGAGTACCTACAATATGCAAAAATAAAACATGTGAAATACTTAATTATAGCAACTAAATCTTAAAAAGAAATAAAAATAAATAAAAATATAAGAAGGAACGGGGCCATCACTACAAATTGCAATAAAATGATCAAGGGTAATTTTGTCTTTTTAGTGAAAATGGAGTAGATTTAGTCGTATAAGGAGTCAAAATAGTGTCACCCTTTTGTTTTTTTTTTTGGGTTGAGAAAGTAAGTTGAACATCACGAATAGTGATGAAGGAAGAGAGAGAATCCAAACCTTCGGTGGTGAGAAATGAATGATATAGATTAGGGTATATGAAAATTGATGCTACGAGATTTGCTAGAAGTTGGCCCTGATTGATGAACAAACTAAAGGTCACAATCGCTTTTTAGTTATGTTGCGATCGACGGGAGATTGCGCTAGCTAATCCAATAGCCTAGAGTAATTGGTGATGTAACTTCCTTTGCATGCCTAGCGCATATCTTGTAGTAAAACAGAAGTTGATGCGATGGGTGTCAGTTACCTCAATATTTGTCAATAGAGATGTTGGTCGTTAATTCTGATGGTCCAAATTGGTGACATCTTGTGTTGTTCTATGTGTTTCGCATCTGTCCCCATGACAAAAATGAAAGAGACGCGAAAGCCGTATATTCTCAACCTATCAAGTGTTAGAGGTGTTTCTAATTGAACAATTGACTTGTGACACTTGATCTATCAATGCCGATGGGTTAAATAGCACAACCGGATGGTAAGACCCATCGAAACATGATTTCAATGTCAAAGTACTTCGACTTATAGCACTTGACAGGACATTACTTTAAAATCACCTCATTAAAGGTGAGAACAGTGCAACGCTATGTAAAAGGCTAGACATACATTGATTTCCATAGACGGTTCAAATTCACTTGTTATCTCATACACTTATGATCACCACCTCTCAACGGCCTACTAGAGGGTACCCCATAAATAGTGATTCAAGCACACATGTACAAGACTGGCCATATTCGTCTCTCTCTCTCTCTCTCTCCCCCTCCCCGTGTCTCTGTCTCTCTGTCCCCTTACAATTAGGGAGTTTATTGGGGTAGAAATTCTAGACGCCTGAACTCGATTTCGGTGTAGGACAATTTACCAGCGCAAGCTCCGGCCAAGTTCGCGAGTTCCGTTTTGAGCATCAACACCGTACATGAAGCCAAAATCCATGAGAGACTGGTTATAAGTGAAAATCGACGAACTAGTATAGCCAAAAAGAGAGAACTTAAGAGGAAAGAAGCCTTACATTCAAAAGATTAATCCATAACCTATTGTATGAGTTGGTGAGTTTGCTCTGCCTCTTCTCTTTCTTGAGGAGGAGATATTCTATTCCTTCTTTCTACAGCTTGAAAAGAGAAGAAGCAAAAGCTCAATTCAAAAAGCAAGATTCAGTTGACAAAAATGTTTAACAAAATCAGCAAGCTTATAAGTCATGAGCACTACGAACGGGCCAACAAAAATTCCATTAAAACGTCCTACGGTTTGATTAAAAACCAGAATTAGTTAATTTTCTTAAATTACAAAAACCTAATCTTGATGACACTTGTGATGCTGCATAGGGAAAATTTCAGTTAAAAAACTGAAGTGCTCTTATTTTCTTAAATAATGTATGAAGTGAATATTATTTCAAATTAGAGCTCGGAGTGCTTTTATTTTCTCAAACGAGGACATGAAATTCAATTTGATTCAAATTCATAAATATTCTTATTTTTAATTAATTTGATTCAAATTCATAAATAATTAATTAATTAAAAAAGCCTATAATTCAATTCATTTGAAATTCGAAAGATATATTCATAGTTAATGCGAAATATATTTTTAATTTTAACAAAAGTTATTGATTAAACTAATAATTAATAAGAAATTAGAATCAATTTATTTAAATAAATTCATGATTTTCTAGAATACCAAAATTTATTATTATTCAAAATTCAAAACTTTTACTTTTCGAAATTATTTTTTAATTTCATTTATTTAATTTTTCGATAAAAAAAAATCACCCAAACTCACACCCACCTTCTTTCCTTTGTCCATTTCCCTCCAACCCAAACTCATTTTACTTTTTCCCTCCCCACACCACTGACAGACAGCCTGTCAATCTCACTTCCCCTCCCCCAAAACTCAAAAGACACGCCATCTCCCCCTCTTTTTATTATTTTTTATTCCTTTGTCAAAAACCCTAAGGACACTCTATTTCTTCCTCCTTCGGACCTTCTAGGCTTCTACTGCTTTGCAGCTTCGGATGATGGAGCAGACGCGACGCCGAGGAGGAGGAGATGCCGTCGCCGCTGCCGCCACCGCCACCGCTCGGCGCCCCTCGGGCCCCGATCCCTTCCTCTTCTCTTCCTCTCGATTTTCTCCTCCTCCTCCTCTCCCGCACGACCCCTTTCCTCTCCACGTGACCCCCTTCCTCTCCTCTTCCTCTTGACCTTCTCCTCCTCCTCCTCCTCGTCGATCCATCGCGATAGTGGCGGCCCTCGCCGCTCTGGCCGTCTCTCGCCGTCGCTCGCGGCCTCTGCTCCCTCCCCCTCCCTCGCCTCCACCCGGAGTCTTCCGGACATGCATCGACACGCGTGTCGAGAAAAGTTGACTGCGTGTCGAAAAAATCGACACGCGGTCAACGCGTGTCCGAGCGTGTCGACGTGTCCGACACACTCCGACACGTGTCGGACACGACACGGAAGCACGGACACTGCCCCCAACCTCCTCCTTCCAAGATGGAAGGGTGGCCACTGGGGCGAACCCCAGTGGTTAATGTGCTGGAGGTTGATGCGTCTAAGAAATGCAATCTACAATGTCAAGAAAAGAATTTGTATTGAACTTCCATCTCAACAAGTGTGCGCAACATGCACAGCCCTCAACCTTGACTCGAATTCGCAAAGGGCCGAAGAAAATTAACAGAATGCGCGAAACGATACATGTACGTTCCTATCTTTCAACTACAATGGCGAACTGTGGTCAATTTCTTTCCTTTGCCTTTCAGTTTTGTTCATTCCTCGTGTCCTTGGCAATGCGAGAGCCCTTTATGAAGCAGAGAGGGCAAGTTCAATCATGGTTCAGGAAGAGACCTTGGAGGCATCCTTGTTGGACCTGTTGTACTTCATGTGGCTCTTGACGAGCTGGCCGGCCGCAAGAGCTGACATCAGAGAGAGCTCTCCTGCGAGGACCGAGCCAGCCACAACGGTGGCCAAGAGCGTCGAGTTCGACCCCGGCGCTTCTCTGTTGGGCCCCTTCACTCCGAGCAGATTTAGGCACGCCGATTGCGAGGCAAGTTGAGTCCCACCTCCAACTGTTCCCACCTGAAACGAAAGAAGGCGATTTTTTTCATGTTAGACACAAATTCTACATCCATCAACTAAGAATTCCCAGATTGCGAATTCTTGAACTAATCATTTTGTGCTGTCAGAATCTAGGAAAAGGGAGTTTACCTCAATCGACGGCATCGTGACGGAGACATGGAGGTCCTTGCCGTCGTTGACAGCTTCCATCATGGTAATGCAATGAGAGCTTTCCACGTTCTGGGCTGGGTCTTGGCCCGTGGCAATGTAGATCGCCGTGACGATGTTGCTGGCATGGGCATTGAACCCTCCAAGGGCTCCAGCCATTGCGGAGCCATTCAGGTTCTTGAGCATGTTGATCTCGACCAGCGCCTCCACACTGGTCTTGAGTACCTTCCTCACCACGTCTCCCTTGATCACGGCTTCGCACACGACCGATTTTACCCTCCCCTCAATCCAGTTCACGGCTGCGGGCTTCTTGTCCGAGCAAAAGTTGCTGGAGATCCCCATCACGTCCATGTCGGGGAAGTCCTTCTGCAGGAAATCCATGACGTTCTGGACTCCCTTCGAGACCATGTTCATCCCCATTGCGTCACCGGTGCTGCATGAGAACCTTAGGTAGAGGATTTTGCCGGCGATTGTGCACTCGATGCTCTGAAGCTGGCCGAATCGGCTAGAACTGCAACAAACAAATCAAATTGAACATCCCAATTGTACAACTATGGATTGTAAAGAGCAAATTTTGCAATTCCAGGATTGAATTACTAATCAGGACTAATCAAGACCGAGACCAACCTGCTGAATACAGAGGACAGGCCTTCGAAATTTGCAGGGCTCTCCAGGTAAAATTTCAGCTCTGCAGCCCTCTTCGCCGACCTGAAGCGCACGACAAGCGCCCTCGTCATTCCATCCCTCAGGAGGACGCTGTTTGCGCCACCAGACACTGCGATCGCCTTACAGCCTCGGTTGGTGCTTGCGACCAGGCACCCTTCAGTCGTGGCCATCGGCACCGAGTACTCCTGCCCATCAAGCACCAGTGGCCCTGCGATCCCCACCGGAATCTGCACGTGCCCAACCGGCATCTCGCAGCACTGCCCCAGGATGGACTCATAGTCGAACCCTTCCAGTGGCAATCCAGCAAGCGACTTCCCGGTCATCCTCTGCAGTGCCTCACGGCGGACTGCAGCAGCCCTCCTGCAGTCCCCAAGCTTTGACTCCAGCGTGTACGACGGAGTTGTCCCCGCCACCACCGAGGCGATCACCTTCTCGTCCTCTTCAGTCAGATCGATTTGCTCATCCCATTTCTCGGTCTCAACCGGCTTTGCCTTTGGAGTAGCGGGCTTAACCGGGTCGAAATCCAACTCAGAGGTCTCGCCATCAAGGGCCTGGCCGCAGGCCGCCTTCCGCGAAAACCCCTCGGAAACGACCGAGACCACCTTCTCGTCCTCGCAGTCGTCGGCCCAGAGGTCGGAGGGGGGCCGAAGGAGGAGGGATCGGAAGAACTTGACCCCGAAGAAGATGAGGAGGTAGACGAAGGAGGAGGCGAAGGCGACGAGTGCAGCAAGCTCGAGGGCGGAGAGGACATGGAAGGGGGAGGAGGAGCGCATCTTGTCGTGCCAGCGGGAGAGGAGGTAGCAGAGGAGGGTGAAGAAGGCGCAGATGACGGAGGCGTTGAGAAGGTAGAGCTGTAAACACACAAAGAGAGATTTATTTACACAATGTGTCTTGAAAAGGCTTAATGAAGTGTACACACAAACTTTGCTAAGCTTAAAACTCTCTCTAAAATCTCACTCTCTCACTCTCTAAATAAACTAACATAATCCTATATTTATAAGCATCTCCACCGCCTGACTCCATCGCCTGAATTCCACCGCCATTGCCTTCAACGTGCAAGAGTTTTTCTTCTTGGCTAAGGAGTCAAAATTTGTGGGCTGTCTTCTTGTTGCCGACTTCAATGTGAATATAAAATTGTTGCCGCATGCCACAAGTTTCTCTTTCCTTCGTGCTCTCCCGTGTTAAGACTACAACTCAAGCAAGTAGAAGAGAAGAATCTGCTGCTACGGATAAGTAGAAGAGAAGAATCTGCTGCTACAGATGATTAATCCGCAAAGCTTGTAAAGCCAAGAGAGCTAGAGCTCTCTGTTTTAGCTCTCTGTTCTTGTACTCTGTTTCTCTTTGTATTTCCTTTTAATCAGTTAGTTAGTTCTTTAATTTTCTGTTAGGTAGTTGTATTTTCTTCAACTGCTCAATACTTGTAGAACAGATTCTGGTGAGAAAGCTAATGTGTATAAAAGGAAAACTCTCATGAGAAAGATCTCAAGAAGTTGAAATAAAGAAGAAGCATTTTTTCCATCTCTGTTTTCTCTCTTCTGGTTCGCAAACTTCTTCATCCCGAAGACTCCAGCAACTATTATTTTATTGTGTGCCCAACCTTTTCTTTGGTCAACATGTGCTTTCTCTTTGGCGGTTTGCTCTCCAAGAAGGAGAGAATTCCTTGCAACAATTCACAATATAATATTATAAAATTGTGAGCCCTTCTTCTTGCAAACTTCTCCAGAATTCTCACGTGCCTAGTGGAGAATTCTTTCTTTGCTTTCTTCAAGCTCTGGCTTCTTCAAGAGGTTTCTTCTTTGGCGGTTGAAGATGTGCACTTCATGCATAATAATGACATTATATTAGGTGTTGATTTCAACACTCCCCCTCAACACCTAATACTCTTCTCCTTATAGCATTTGATATTCATCTTCTTCAGTTGCCTCCGCAACTGTGACTTCCAACTGAGCTTTGCGAAGCTCGGATTTCATCAATGCCATTTCAGTTTGCGTATCAGTCTCTTTTTCATTTTCATGGAACTTTTTCTCTACAATCTTCCATTTGTTTTTGCCCTTGGGGATCTTTTTCTCCGGGCAACATTTCTTGAGCTTTTGCAATTCCTTGAGCTCGTGTCGGAGCTTCTCCTGCTCCCTTTCTTTGAGCTTGAGTTCTTTATCCTTTTGCCTCAGCATTTCATCCTTCTCTTTTAACATCTCCCGCATCTCTTGCAGTTCCTTCTCATGACTGCTTGTTGAAGCTACGACTTGCTTCCTCGAGCTTGCCCATGGCTTGCTCTTCTTCAGGGATGTCTCAATGGCTATCACATCATCTGCCTTGATGATACCAGTGGCTATAGGCTCTTCTTGCTCCTCTGCTGCAACAATCGCTTGGAGACTCCATTCTTTTTTACTATGGTTCTTCTTCTTGGTAAAAGTTGTAGCATCTCCTTTTACCTGTTTAAACCAACAAACTCTGGCAAAATGACCTATTTTGCCACAAGTGTAGCACCGCTTGCTATACCTTTTGTTGTCCTTATCACAGTCTCGGTGTGCTCCCCCTGGTTGAGTGCTTCTCGCTATTGGTCGCCTCTGCCATTCACTATGACTTTTCCACCGTTTGTCATTCCTAATGCCAGCATCATTTCTCCATTGGCTCTTGAAACCTCTTTTATTTCTAAAGGGGGTACGTGCATCATCCACGGTACATGCTAGCACCACATCTTCGTCATCATTGACGATATGTGCATGTTCCGTCATCTCTTCTTGACAATCGGATTTGTAATGTCCGAATTTATTGCACTTCAAACACCTGACTTTTGATTTGTCACGTGTTTTATATCTTCTGGTGAAATTTGAATTTCCACCTCTACCTCGGGTACCTCCACGACCTTGTCCACCTTGATAATCTCCTCGATTTGACTGAACAACCCGAGTCTGCAATGCTTGCTCGGGATACGAATCGATGGACTTCTGATTCATTCTTTGCTCATGCGAGCATAATGAACCCATCAACCTCTCCAATGTCATGGTTGATATATCTTGGCCTTCTTCGATCGCCGCAACAACGTAGTCAAACCTTTTAGTCAAAGACCTCAAGATTTTTTCTACGACTCGTACATCTTGGAGCTCTTCACCATTAACCCTCAATTGGTTAACGATGGTTTGTACACGATCAAAGTAAGCCGAGATAGATTCAGAGTCCTTCATGCGTAAAGACTCAAAATCTCCTCGAAGTGTTTGGAGCCGCACCCGCCTGACACGATCATCGCCTTTGTAGGATTTTTGCAATATATCCCACGCTTCTTTCGCCGTCTCCACGCTCGATATTTTCTCAAATATCGTCTCCTCCATGGCTTGAAAGATCGTAAATAATGCTTTCTGATCTTTCTTCCGAGTTTCCACCAATAATTCTTTCTCCGTCTTTCTTAAAGCATCGAATGCTTCGGCATCGCCCACTTCGGTGTAGCCGTTCTCCACAAGGTTCCACAAATCTTGGGACTTGAATAGAACCTTCATCTGGACGGACCATTTGTTGTAATTCTTTCCGTTCAACTTCGGAAGTAGTAGTTGAACTGAATTGGTGGATGCCATTGCTAGCTTTGAATTCACGATCCTTGATCGACTCCTCTAGGTTCTCGGTCTCCGGCCACTCATTTTGATACTCTGGTTCCTGACCTCCTAGGCTCTGGATTCACGATCCCTGACTGCTAGCTTTGATACGGTCCCTGGCCGACTAGCTCTGATACCAATTGTAGGAACCAAAAGGATTTGGGGAGAGAGTAAACACACAAAGAGAGATTATATTACACAATGTGACTTGAAAAGGCTTAATGGAGTACACACACAAGCTTTGCTAAGCTTAAAACTCTCTCTAAAATCTCACTCTCTCACTCTCTAAATAAACTAACATAATCCTATATTTATAAGCATCTCCACCGCCTGACTCCACCGCCTGAATTCCACCGCCATTGCCTTCAACGTGCAAGAGTTTTTCTTCTTGGCTAAGGAGTCAAAATTTGTGGGCTGTCTTCTTGTTGCCGACTTCAATGTGAATATAAAATTGTTGCCGCATGCCACAAGTTTCTCTTTCCTTCGTGCTCTCCCGAAGACTCCAGCAACTATTATTTTATTGTGTGCCCAACCTTTTCTTTGGTCAACATGTGCTTTCTCTTTGGCGGCTTGCTCTCCAAGAAGGAGAGAATTCCTTGCAACAATTCACAATATAATATTATAAAATTGTGAGCCCTTCTTCCTGCAAACTTTCTCCAGAATTCTCACGTGCCTAGTGGAGAATTCTTTCTTTGCTTTCTTCAAGCTCCTGGCTTCTTCAAGAGGTTTCTTCATAGGCTACGTAAGCAAGAAAAGTTAATAAAAAATAACCACATATTCCAACAGGGTTCATCAAATGCGACACTCAGGTGTGTCATTTTTTTTTAAAAAAAAATGGCACTTTTTTAACTTTTATTCCTTTGTGATTACCTCCTATGAAGCACGGACACGTTGTCCGTGCTTCCGTGTCGTGTCCGACACGTGTCGGAGCGTGTCGAACACGCGTTGACCGCGTGTCGATTTTTTCGACACGCGGTCAACTTTTTTTGACACGCATGTCCGGAAGACTCCGGGTGGAGGCGAGGGAGGGGGAGGGAGCAGAGGCCGCGAGCGACGGCGAGAGACGGCGAGAGCGGCGAGGGCCGCCACTGTCGTGATGGATTGACGAGGAGGAGGAGGAGAAGGTCAAGAGGAAGAGGAGAGGAAGGGGGTCGCGTGGAGAGGAAAGGGGTCGTGCGGAGAGGAGGAGGAGGAGGAGAAAATCGAGAGGAAGAGAAGAGGAAGGGATCGGGGCCCGAGGGGGTGCCGAGCGGTGGCGGCGGCGGTGGCGGTGGCGACGGCATCTCCTCCTCCTCGGCGTCGCGTTTGCTCCATCATCCGAAGCTGCAAAGCGGTAGAAGCCTAGAAGGTCCGAAGGAGGAAGAAATAGAGTGTCCTTAGGGTTTTTGACAAAGGAATAAAAAGTAATAAAAAGAGGGGGAGATGGCGTGTCTTTTGAGTTTTGGGGGAGGGGAAGTGAGGTTGACAGGCTGTCCGTCAGTGGTGTGGGGGAGGGAAAAAAGTAAAACGAGTTTGGGTTAGAGGGAAATGGACAAACGAAAGAAGGTGTGAGTTTGGGGGATTTTTTTTTATCGGAAAATTAAATAAATGAAATTAAAAATAATATTGAAATGTAAAAGTATTGAATTTTGAATAATAATAAATTTTGGTCATTCTAGAAAATCATGAATTTATTTAAATAAATTGATTCTAATTTCTTATTAATTATTAGTTTCATCAATAACTTTTGTTAAAATTAAAAATATATTTCGCATTAATTATGAATATATCTTTCGAATTTCAAATGAATTGAATTATAGGCTTTTTTTAATTAATTATATATTTATGAATTCGAATCGAATTAATTAAAAATAAGAATATTTATTTAATATTTAACGTGTCGGAACGTCTCGGAATTCTCTATTTTTTAAGAAATGACGTGTCGCGTGTCGTGTTGTGTCATGTCGCGTGTCACGTGTCGCGTGTCGGTGCTACATAGTACGTAGCTCGTCGGATGGTTGACTCAATAAATAAACACAAAAACGACGTCATTTTGGCACAATTCGAATTTTAATATAAAAATTAATAAATTAAATTTAAAATCAAATTTAAAAAAAAGGGACCACCGTCGCCTGCTACTCATCTTTCTCCTCCCTCCCCCTTTTTTTTTTAATTTGATTTTAAATTAAATTTAATTATTTATTTATCACGTCGTATCAAAACGACATTATTTTGGTACTGTCTAGCTACATCATCATGCAAAACGAAATCGTTTTGCACTAGACTCACCGGAAAATCGCCACGTCAGTGTTTTAGCTAGATTTTCTCACCGTTGACACTTAACTAATCAATTTTACTCCGATTTTGGTACTTAAATGTCAGTTTTCTAACTTTTAGCACTTAAGTGTCCTTTCGTGTCAAGTTTTGACACTCCAAGTGTCCTTGTGTCGTTTTCTAACCATGTTTTGATTCATCTTTTGTTAATTTCTCTTGCTTTAGTTCACTGTCTTGTAGTGACAGTAAGTTGTTGCGATCCTCAGTTTTGGATTCCGACCGCGACGGTGACATTGGAGGATACACGGAGACGGCGACCACTCTTTTAAAATTTCAAAACTATATATAAAAAAAAAAAAGGAGAGTTTCGCTTGACTAGAGCATTACCAAATTTGCCAAGCTTGGCATTGCTGTAACTTGAAGAAGAGTACAAGATAAGATGGACACGGATTTTCTACCATTTTGATGCTAACCTTATCCCAGGACCTTCTCTAGTTGCTCAATTTATGTCAAAAATCTTTTAAGAGGAGATAAGTGTCCCAAAGTGGACATATTAAATGTGCTTGAAAATTTGCTTTTTCATACTTACCTCTTTTACTACTCATCATCTGTTCGTTTACTCTTTTACCTTTTTCGAGAATAATGGCATGTGGGTCTAATAATGTGGTAGTCGGACCATTAAGTACATACGTGACTTGTATGTTAGCGCTGCATCAGAGCAATAGCCTCAAACGGTTGCAAAAGAATGAAAAAGAAGGCCTAATTAAAAAATAGATGAAAATCGAAAGTCAAAATCGAAGAGAGAGACATGCGGACTTGGGCAATGGGGGCCGCGGGGGTGACGGCGGCGGTGACGGCATTGCCAAGCCACGAATAAGGATCACAAGAGTGCCAAGCCACAGCTCACCCGTGGCTTGGCAAAGCCACAGCACCGCTACTAATCATCCACGAGTCCACATGCTGGACCTAACAAAGGGTTTAACAGTGATGCTCAGGCTGCCGTCGTGTTCGTCTCCATCTTCATCTCTGTCTTTCTCCCTGCGCGCTAAATTTCGCCCACAGTCGAACAAGGGTTACCCATATCTAGGCAGGGCAAGCAAGAGAGACGTGGACAAGGGAGTTGCAGCCAACTGTCGGCCTGGCCAGTGTTTCGCAAGGACCTCAGTCCCTCGCCAATCACCTCCAATGGCTAACCCTTTGGCGAGGATCCCCTCGCTAGATTTGCAACTGTAGATTTGCTTGATGGCCACAACCCTCGCCTAGATTTGGTGCATTGTAACTAGACCGCGCGGAGGAAGGCGGCTCAGTGGGCTTAAGTCGAGGAGTTGAAGACTGACCAGTAGGAACCACAACGTTAGGCTGAGAACTTGATCCAACCATTTGATCAAAATAGGAGCTTCGAAGGAGAGGAAAAAGGGATTTGGTTTTGCTATCCGAGGTTGGTTTATCTTCTTTTTTTTTCCAGATCGTGCTATTTCCATCCTCTATATGACTAAATTCATCCATTTTCTACCAAAAAGACAAAATTACCCTCAATCATTTAATTGTCATCTAAAGCAATAATCTTATTTTTATTTACTTTCCTTATATTTTAGTTTTTCTTTTTCTATGTAGGATGTAATTTTCATATTTAGAATTTCATATTTTTTTGGTTTTGTTTATTTTTGGAGGCTACATTCTCTTTTTAATGTTCAGAGTTTACTTCAGTAGGAATTATTTTTGTTGAAAAGAAGAATTTACAAATAATCTATTTTTTTTTCTACGTTGTCAAGCAAATTAATGGATCAACTATTTAGAAATATTTTGACATATATTTTTTTATAACACAATTACTTGTTTATAAACTTTCACTTGTTGTGCATATCACCATCGACACTTTTTATTAGTTGTCTTTTGTACACATGTACATATAATGGAATGATAGGATGAAACAATAATAAATAAATAAAAACTCTTTGTTACATTTTTCGATGTAAAACTTCAAAAGACGAAAATTTTTAAGTACTTTGAAGAGAAGACAAGAAGTGGCTATAGAATTCTTGTTTTTTGATCCAAGATGTTCGGCTTAATTTATATTTCCATTTCTTAATCTATTATATTCTAATTTTCTTTTGTTAGGGCTACGATGTAGCTTGATTATGATGATACGAATTTCATGTTTTTTATGGTTTATAAGTGATTTCTTTCATGCAAGTTATATATTATTATGTTTAATGCTTTTAAATGATTGACCACCATTTGAATGATCTAATGTGCATGTTTAAGATTGAGAAATGATGATATGTAATTGCTCATTATAATATATAATCATGAATTAAATGTGAATAGAAATATATCATATTATTTGTGTGGCTTCGGTGATAAGGTGATCCAAAAGATTCATGACAAACTAAAAATGTTCATAAATTTTAATGCACTTTATTTATTTAAATTCATATAGAGATATAGTGGATTTATAAACTAAGTAAGTTTGCTATATCCAAATATAAGATAGTAAACATATTAGAAAATTCCACTATCATATATTTGATATTGTTCTTATACTCGTAATAATCTAAAATACATATTTAGTGGCTATGGTAAAATTGGATGCTTTAACGTATTTATTTGATTGATTAACTGCTTTTAGTTATGAAATTTTGCTTCTAAGATTGTCAATTTTAATTTATTCTCAATTTTATTTTGATTTATTAGATAATTTTTATAATTAGTACATTCTTTATATGCAATTGGCTTATTAAAGGATAAATGCAATATAAGTCTTAAAACTTGTCACGAAAGTAGAATTGAGTCCCAAAATTTTAAAAAGTGCAATTAAATCCTAAAATTTATCACAAAAGCGCAATTGAGTCCTAAAACTTTCAAATAATGCAATTAAGTCATAAAAATTGTCAAGAAAGTACAATCGAGTCATAAAACTTTCAAAAAGTGCTATCAATGAAGGACTTGATTTGATCAATTTGATAAATTTTAGGATTTGATTATACTTTTTGAAAGTTTTAAGACGTAATTGCACTTTTATGATAAGTTTTAGGACTTAATTTCATTCTTTTTTGAAAATTTTAAGACTTATTTACACTTTGTTGACAAATTTTAGGACTTTTAATACGCTTGTCCCGTTTAATATCATCAATCCTGTAGGATGATATCTTTTCTCGTTATTATGTTACTTGTTCGATGCGTTCATTTGGCATTTAGAATTTTATGAACATGTTCCTTATTAGGCTGAAATCCTATTAGAATGTGCAACCAACCTTAAAAGATTCGGTATTTCTTAAGTTAGTGTTAAGTGGATACAGAGATCGAACCTTCCCTTCGCTTTCTCGCCGCACATATCCACAACTTCTCACTCATAAATTAGACATGATCGAGCGAATCAAGGGATGGAGAAAAAATAGCTATGTCATTGCGGTGGAAATGAGTTATCAGACTCTATTTCTTTTGAGGTAAATGAATATCATAAATCCTTTAACGAACATAATGCCAAGTTGGATTGGTATCTCCATAAGTGAAAAATGCTTAACTATGTGGCTTACACTAGATTTGTTAAAATGGATTATAGATCCATTTTTTAAATAATTATAAATTGATTTAAACCCAACTCTATGGATCATAAATAAGTTTAAGGGAAAATCTCAAATAAGGACCCAAAGTAAGCCTATTTTCTCAAATAAGGACCCGAAGTGGCCGTTGTCTCAAATAATGACTCGAAGTGACTAACAAGTCTCAAATAAGGACCTGAACTTGCTGGCCGGCCAAAAAGTTCACCGGCCGGTGAGAGTGTGACATTTCCGGTGGTCGGAATATGAGCAATTTTGTCCAAAAAAAATATAGATAGAAATTAACAAACCCTAAAAACCACCCCCCAAATTCTTCCTGTTCTTTTGACCTAAAAAGAAAAACTCTTCATGTTCTCACATTTTTCTTCTTTTGCTCTTCATCTTCTCCGTTCTTTGTCCTCTCTTGCTTGGAGCATGGAAATTTTCTGTTAATGGAACACAAATTGAAACACAACAAGAAACCCTTACCTTTGTTTCTTCACATCTTCTTCTTTTTGTTTTCTATCTTCGTTTCTTTCCAACAAAGAAGACAAATCTTGAGTAAAGCCACATTTTCGTTATTGAGACACTTGTGTGTAACATGAGGGCCTCGATTCTTCATTATCTTTTCCTAGGTTCGCCATACACTTTGATTCACACTCCCATTCAACCGAGGTCAGTTTCATTCAAATTGAGAGAGAGAGAGAGAGAGAGAGAGAGAATACACTTTGATTCACACTCCCATTCAACCGAGGTCAGTTTCGTTCAAATTGAGAGAGAGAGAGAGAGAGGGAGGGAGGGAGGGAGGGCACGTACCTTTGGAACTCAGGGAGACAGGGATCTTGCTCCATCAACAGAGATTTTGGGTTCTCCAAACGAGAGGGGACAAATAACGTAAAAGATGAAGAGCGGAAGAAGAAGAATGTGAAGAGTTTAGGGGTTTTGTTTTTAGGGTTTATTAATTTCTATCTATAATTTTTTGGGACAAAATTGCCCATATTCCGGCCACTGGAAATGTCGCACGCTCGCCGGCTGGTGAACATTTTGGCCGGCCGGTGGGTTCAAGTCCTTATTTGAAACTTATTAGCCACTTCGGGTCCTTATTTGGAACAACGATCACTTCAGGTCCTTATTTGAGAAAGTAGGCTCACTTTGGGTCCTTATTTGAGATTTTCCCTAAAAATATGGGTGTTAAATGGATTCACAAATCACTTAAACCCAACTCACCTCTAAAGCTTTTTCTTCACTCTCTCGTCTTCACTCAATCTCATGTTCACTTGCTCCTTACTTTCAACTAAGTTTAGGTATGGGTTTTCCTAGATTTAGTGTAATATAGAAGTGTTTTAGCAATATCAATTAGATTGAATACGTGTTGGGTATGGGTCATTAGATTTATTGCACGGAAGTGAGTCAAAATGTGATAAATGGATCAATTTGGATCGAACTATTTTCAACCCGACCTAACTCCTTCCGTTTGACTAGTCTATTTTACACCCTCATTGATCCTTGAAGAGAAAAGGAAGAAAAAAAAAATTAAAGACTTGTTCAGGATCAACAATAAATAGATGGAACCCACCCCGCTGTGGGCGCGTTGGTTTGGGCTTTTCTCCCTCTAATTGCGGAATGGGAAAGGTTCGAGTCACCGCGTGCGTATTAGCGCGCCTTAAGCAGAGTACCATCGGAGGTGGGTCCCCGCGCCAAGTGCTCCCTGGGGGTTTATGCCGAGTACTCACTGTGAGGCGGTTCCTCTGGTCCCAAAAAAAAAAATAATAAATAAATAGATGGAGTTGATTAGCAGTGGAGATCATCATCTACATTGGACGACCAAGTGTCCGCCGCCGCCGCCATGTGGTGAGCATTTTCGGATGATGATCCATGAGACCCGCAATATCATATCGATCGATTGTGTCGAGGGTCGCATACTACTCGCATATCAAAAGCTTTGTTGTCGGTTTCACATTCTCTTTCTCGTTTGGATGGGATTCAGGCCAATCTCATTTGTTCAGTGTGAAAGCAAATAGAAATGGTATATCAAAGCAGTTCACCTCTGATGAATGTGGTCACGGGATGGCCGGATGGCCGGAGTTGATAAGGGAAGTAGTCATTAGTCAATTGGGTTTTGGTTTAATCATTTCCTTTTGTCTTATTTCCTTTACGAAATGCTTTCAGAGCATCACGCAATGGCATTTTTATATCAGTCGTCCGGCAGGTTATCCCTTCCGGATTCGTTACTGCCTTATTGTCTAGATTATCAGCTCTGGCAAAGTCAGCTCCTCTTGATGTGAGAGCATTCCCATAACATCCCACAAAGAAAATTACTAAAAAAGTCTTAAACATATTGCAATTGTGCCAAAAAGTCCTAAATTCCCATAACATCCGGCGAGGGCTTGCCTCGCCCAGCGACCGCAAGGCAAGCCCTCGTTAGATCCGGCGGGGGCTCGCCTCGCCGTCGCTGGGCGAGGGCTTGCCCCCGCTGGATCGCCTCAATTCGGCAACAGGCCAGGCTGGTTGGTTGCCGGAGCCAAAGGAGGGAGGAGGGAGGAAGAGGGAGAAGGGAAAATATATATATATATATATATATATAATATTTCTAAAAATAAAATATTATTAAAAAAGCTCGCCGACGCCGACTAGCTGCCACGTCAGCGTTGGCCAACCAATTTTAGCCGGATGGACTGATCGGGAACAATTGTAAAAGGTTTAGGACTTGATTGGATAAAAAAAATAAGTTTATGACTGAATTGGCATAATTGCAATAAGTTTATGACTTTTTTGGTAATTTTCCCCATCCCATGGGGATATATGATCCGGTCAATGTCGATTGCTTCTAACTTTGTATTTCATTTTTTGACGCGGTTCTTGAACTTCTGTTTTGCGCTACCAAGTCCTTAATCCCTATAGAGTTCTATTGGTGCCAAATTGGCCATCTGCGGTGGCATTAACGAGCACGCCGGCTATAATGTGCCAGAACCGAAGACCAAGGGACTTGATCGGCCGAATTCTACTTAGATCAGGGACATGAGCACCCAAATTAAATGTCCAGGGTATCATATTTAAAAGAGAACTGCTTTAGGCAGTAGCCAGCCAAACCCGACCAAAGAGAAAGAATCGCGTGACCCTCATACGATTATTGATCCCATCCGGTTGCAAAGCGTTCGAGTGGTTCATTTTCGTACTCGCCCGTAAAGCTCAAGCTGTCGAACGTGGCCTCAGAAACGAGTGCTCGACACCGGATAAAACGGCATAGATTGAGTGGCACCATGACGAAAGAAACCAAATTCAAGTTGCATACTCTTCGTGAAACACGGCCACCTACCTGCGACCTTCCCCGGAAGACACCGGATCCAAAAGAGTGAATAGTTATTAAACTCACTGAGAGAGAGAGAGAGAGAGCATAGGCGGGGCGGGAGCTTGTCCCATGTGATGCTCTATCGTGTAGGAGATGTTCGAAGGCGGGGTTGGTCACTCGTGCCTAACTTGATTGGGTGTTTTTTGCATTAAATCAAGGTAAATGGCCCACTAATGACACGGGATGCCCAATTTAAAGGAAATGTGATACGCTCGGTCATAATGAGAAATTTGACGATACAAGTAATGGGAAGAATATAAAAAAAGGAGGACTGGCCTTGTGAATCTGCTGCTCTCAGGCACCGCTCGATCCTAGGATTGAGGCCAATGAGCCTTAGCGGTGACAAATGGTATCGAATCAGGATTGTCGAATTGCATGTGTGGATGCATGTTTCAAGCGCGAGCTGTCAAAGAGACGGAAGACGTATTCTAGTTGGCTAGGTTAGGTCATTTGATTAAAGAAAAAGCCCATGGAGAGGCACGGACGCAATAGTGACTGACACATTTTACTGGGCAAGCATTGACCATTCATATAATACCTTCACAGAGGCGGCTAAGGGAATGCAAGGAAGTGGTAAAATATTCCACAAGAAGGGCGCTGCAGAAATCAAGTGGAGGAAAATGTCATGACTAGGGATGTGCAAAGGAATCGGGATCCTCCTAGATTGCCTGGAACCGGACTAGACCTACCTGGAACCGGTGGTTCTTAAGGGAACCGGTCCGGTTCTCGGTTCCAATTTATGAAAACCAGTGGGTACTGATCCGGTTCCTGGTTCCATGAGCGGATCCACTCGCTCGCTCACTTGGACTGGACTGGTTATATTATAATAGTAATTAATTTTTAATATTAAAAAAATTCGAAATTAGTAAATTTAAAATATTTTATTGAGCTTTACCAAAAAAAATATTTTATTGAGCTCGAGCATAATAGCTTCTCCAATTTAGATTCTGACAAACACCCATCATGCCATTGGTTCTCTAAGTTAGATAGAAACATTTTTTTCCACAGAACTCGATGTGGATTTTTTTTCAAACTCACTCTCGATTCAACCCATTGATGCAAGGTACACTCGAGATGGTGATGGAAAAATTCAAAAGCCTATGCTGAATCCGAAATTTTTCATGGGGGAAAGTTGAGATTTCAAGGGGTTGTTGTACTTAGAGGAGGAAAGTGGTCTGAAAGGAGCGACATATAGGTACCATAACGTTTTTTTCCTCCTTATCATTGTTCAAGTTAGACTTAATGTTGGCTGCTAGCTTCTGGTTGTGCAAGTCTAGATTGGCAATATTTCATTGATCTTTGGTGAGACCGGTTCCATGGATCCACCCGGGAATCGGACCAGATCAGCAGTCCGGTTCCCGGGTGGATCCATACAACTAATGGACGGTTCCAGTTCCAATTTTTCGGAACCGGTCTTTAGTGGATGGTTCTCGGTTCTAGGGTGGGAAACGCCCACTGAGACTATGCACACCTCTAGTTATGACCCAACATTTCTCCATTCCATGAAGGCATGGAAGTGAACTCCCTAATATCGAGGTAAGCATGAGGGTCTCGGGAACCGCCCACTGAGATCATGCACACCTCTAGTTATGACCCAATATTTCTCCATTCCATGAAGGCATGGAAGTGAACTCCCTAATACCGAGGTAAGCACGAGGGACGTGAGAAGGACGATAGATTAGTGGGAGTAGCGTGAGAAAATTTGTGTAAGAAATCTGCTAATGAAAGGAATATCATGTGAAAGATGTCCGAATGAGGAGTTGGTCACCTCCGTGCAAATTGGTTTAGATTTCAGGTCCCATGGCCACACCCAATCTGGTTTAGATCTGAGGCTGTCGGGCCTCGATTTGAACTAGATTGAGGCTATGGCCGAGGCCGACCTTAGATTTGAGGTCAGCTACGGTTGTGATCACAGTGCGTGTGGAGGGAACGTCGACGTGCCATGTCACTCTCGTTAACCACCCAAGCTGCCATGCAGGATCATTTAGATGGAAAAAAATAATGGCAGACATTTTTGTCCTTCGAGTAATAGCACGTCCTTTTTTTTTTTTTGGGGACATTGGAGAAGTGACGCCCTTTTTATCCTTGGTATGAGTACATGATTTTTTTTCTTCTCGGATTTGAAACGACAAAAGATCACCATTGTAGGAAAAGCAAGATGTAGTTGTACCAAAAGCTAGGGAATGATTATTGTAAATTAATGAGATAATGATTCGAATGGTCTCTGAATTTTAGTCAAATGTGCAATATGATTTTTGAACCTTTAATTTGTTTAATATGGTCTATGAACTGAAGCCCAATGTGTAGTATAGTTCTTAGACTTTTAATTTATTTAATGTGGTTCTTGAATTTTTGGTATATGTTCAACTTAATCTCTAAACTATATGAATAAATTAAAAGTTTAAGGATTACATTTCACATTACGCTAAAGTTTATGGATCATTTGTGTCATTGTCTCTAAATTAAGTGTTTAAGCTTTGACTCAATCTACCGGTATTAACAAAGAAGACTCATTCCTAATTCATCCTCACCCATCATTAACGAGATCAATGTGCTCGCCCCAGTGGTCACCCTTCTATCTTGGAAGGGGGAGGTTGGGGGTTCAAATCCCCACCTTTTCAGGGGGGATTGGGGTGGGGCAGATTTTATTTCAGGAGTGGGTTTCGACTCCCACGCCCTGCAAGGAGGCAGGGCAAAAGTCTGAGAGTGAGTGTTAGAGTAGGATTAGCGTAGAACTGACCAAAAAAAAAAAAAAAAAAAAAACAACAATGGCGAACTGTGGCCAATTTCTTTCCATTGCCTTTCAGTTTTGTTCATTCCTCGTGTCCTTGGCAATGCGAGAGCCCTTTTGAAGCAGAGAGGACAAGTTCAATCATGGTTCAGAAGAGACCTTGGAGGCATCCTTGTTGGACCTGTTGTACTTCATGTGGCTCTTGACGAGCTGGCCGGCCGCGAGAGCCGACATCGAGAGAGCTCTCCCGCGAGGATCGAGCCAGCTACAACGGTGGCCAAGAGCCTCGAGTTCGACCCCCGGCGCTCTCGTTGGGCCCCTTCATACCGAGCAGATTTAGGCACGCCGATTGCGAGGCAAGCTGAGTCCCACCTCCAACTGTTCCCACCTGAAACGAAAGAAGGCGATTTTTTTCACGTCAGACACAAATTCTACATCCATCAACTAAGAATTCCCAGATTGCGAATTCTTGAACTAATCATTTTGTACTCAAAAGAGAGTTTAGATACTTGTGAGACCTTGAGGAAGTGTAGCAAAGTCTCTACACTGTGGAATCAAGGATGTGATACTGTAACGACTTTTTTGATTCATAATGAAATCCAGCCGGTGGGCTGTCAGTGCGGGAGAATGGACGTAGGCTTAGATTAAGCCGAACCACTATAAAGTCTGTGTTTATTTTCTCTTATCCTTGAACTTCTTATTTATGCTTACTAGTTGTTCATTCATTTAAAAGTTGAATTATGTCTTATGGCCAACATTTACTGAAACCAAAAATATCTTTTTAAGTCCTGTGAAAATTCTTATATACACCTATTCACCCCCCTCTAGGTGTATTCACTAGCCCATTTCAATTGGTATCAGAGCTTGTGTGCTTATTTATTGAAGTGTTTTACTTCTTAAGCTAAAGATCTATGGTTAGTATTTTGGCTCCAGGACTGGTTGAAGGTCAAAGCAACACCAGACCTCCTTACTTTGATGGGAAGGAATACAACATATGGAAGAATAAGATGAATGCTTTCCTAAGATCGAAAGATCCCATTGGATGAGATGTGGTGGAAAAAGGAGTTATTCCTACAAAAACATCAACTTCAGAAAGAGGGAAGGAAGTGATAGATGCTAGAGAGATGACACAAGAAGAGATAACCAAGAGATAAGCTCTTGACGCAAAAGCTATCTATTCTTTATACTGTACCTTATCTCCTACTGAGTATAATAGAATTTCATCTTGTGAAACAGTAAAAGAAGTCTGGAACAGGTTGCACGTTACCTATAAAGGAACCGATCGAGTTAAAGAAACAAAGATCAACATTCTTCTTGGGCAATATGAAGCTTTCAAAATGAAGCTAGGAGAAGCCATCACTGATATGTTTAGCCGTTTTACAAAGATTGTAAATGATCTTGCATATCATGGTCAACCAATCTCAGGGCAAATGAAAGTCAACAAGTTGCTGCGAGGACTCTCTAAAGATTGGAATCACATCAAGACTTCCATTAGAGAAACACAAAGGATCGCACATTTATCTGTCGACGAATTAGTGGGCACACTTCAATCTTATGAAGTTGAGGAAATCGATGAAGAAGAAGGTCCTAAAGGTAGGAAGTCAATTGCTTTAAAGTCTAATGATGATTCTGATGTTACAGATTCAGAAGATGATCTGGATGATGAAGAATTAGCACTCATGATAAGGAAGTTCAGAAAGTTAAACAGAAAAAGAAGAAAGTACAACTGGAGGAAGCAAAATACTCAAAGATCTCATAATAAAGCAACTGAAGAGAATGAGTTCAACAAAGATGTGATTTGCTTCGAATGCAAGAAGAAAGAACACATCGACCCAATTGTCCTCTATTGAAAAAAAAGAAAGGAAATACAAAGAAATTCAAGAAAGCTCTCAAAGTAGAGACTTGGAGCGACACAAAATGTGAAGTGAGTAATGAAGAATATGCCAACATTTGTCTGATGGGAAATTCATAATCAGATCTGAAACAGACTCAGACTCAGATTCAGACAAGGAACTTGAGGTAAGTAACTTTAAAATTCCTATTAAAGTTTCAAAGTATATTGATGAACTCTGTCTTAGCCTTAAGGTATATCTTAAAAGAATTTCTGAACTAAAAAAGGAAAATTCTATACTGAGGCAACAAGAAATTTCTTGTAAAGAAATATTTGAAAGCCTGAACAACAATTTTTAAACTTCAAAAGAAAATGAGGATTTTCTTTCAAAAGAAAACATTCTCTTGAAAGAAGACATTTCAAATATCTCAAAAATGTTTTCAAATGGATCTGAAAAGCTTGATAAAATTCTTTAAATTCAAAGACCTTATTTTTATAAATCAGGTTTGGGAATGACACCGGAAACTATTACTTTAATTGATTTCCCAAAAGTAAAAAAAAAAGAATCAAACAGAGACCTATTAAAACATTTTACAGAAATCATTTTCAAAAAGTTTTTGTAAAATCTGTTGGTCGAAATGCTTTTAAATGTTCAAAGTGTAACAGCTCGGAACATTTTGAGAAGGATTGTCCTAAAGTTTGGAAATCTGTTAAGAGAAACTGGGCAAAGACTATTTTTGGAACTAACTCCCTTGGACTCAAGAAAATATGGGTACCAAAGAGAACTTGAAATCTTTTCATAATTGCAGGTCACTATAAAAAAAGAAGAAGATCAAATGGTATTTGGACAGTGGCTGTTCGAGACACATGATAGGAGATTCAAAGTGCTTCATAAAATTTACCCAAACAAATGGTGGAAAAGTTTCTTTTGGTGGAAATGGCAAAGGAAGAATTATTGGATGTGGAACTGTCAAGATTGAGTGTCTCACAATCAATAATGTTTCCTTGGTGGAAGGCTTAAACTATAATCTTCTCAGTATAAGCCAGTTTAAGCCAATTGTGTGACACTGGATTCAAAATCAATTTTCAAGAAGGCATATGTTCAGGAACTAGTAAGGATTTGTCTCAATCCTTTACTGGACGAAGACATGGAAACATTTATCTGCTGGATATCAAATCAGAAAGCTCTTAGTGTCTAATTTCTATTCAAGATGAAGAAAATCTTCGGCATAGAAAACTTGGCCATGTCAATATGAAGCAGATAGCCAAAATTTTCTCCAAAAAGCTTGTTCGTGGACCGCCCAACCTAAGATTTCAAAAGTCAGAGTTATGCACATCGTGTGCTTTGGGAAAACAGGTAAGAAATTCCTTTAAACCTATAAATCAAGTTTCTACTAATTATGTTCTGCAGCTTCTGCATATGGATCTCTTTGGACCAACCAGAACACAAAGTATTGGTGGGAAGAAATATTGCTTGGTAATCGTAGATGTCTTGTTTTACTTGGGTATTCTTTTTATCAAGTAAGTTTGAAGTTTTCTCTCATTTCTCAAATTTGCTAAGAAAATTCAAAATGAGAAAGGATATACTCTAACAAGCATTCGGACAGATCATAGAGGTGAGTTTGAGAATTGAGACTTCGCAAATTTTTGTGATGAATATGGTTTAAAGTAAGTTTTCTCTTCACCATATACTTCAGAACAAAATGGAGTTGTGAAAAGAAAGAATATATCTTTGCAAGAAATGTCAAGAACTCTTTTAATTGAAAGTAACATTTCTTCTCGTTTTTGGGCTGAAGCAGTTTTTACAGCATGTTATATCATTAACAGAGTTTTCTTAAGGCCAATTCTGGAGAAAACTCCTTATGAGTTGTTCAAAGGAAAAAAACCAATTGTTTCCTATTTTCATGTGTTTGGCTGCAAATGTTTTATTTTGAAAAATGCAAATGATCGCATTGGTAAGTTTGAAGAAAAATCAGACGAAGGAATCTTCCTTGGATATTCAACCACCAGCAAAGCCTACATAGTATACAACAAGAAGACTCAATCTGTGGAAGAATCAATGAATGTCAAATTTCAAGACTTTATACAAAATCAATTGGTTCAGACTTAACCTGAAGAATCTGAACTTGCTCCAAACTCTACAAAGTCTAATTCCTTTGAAGCAGCTCAGACTACAAAAGGTCAACAACGAACGAATTTTGAAGAATCAAATGAAGAAAAAGATGAGCAGACTGTTAGACCAATCAACAACTAGAAGCACAAGTCTAGTCATTTCAAAGAACTCATTATTGGTGACATTGATGAAGGGATACAAACAAGATCCAAAAGGCATGAAGAGTCTAGCGCCGTGGCTCTTATTTCTGAAATAGAACCCAAAAGCATAGAAGAAGCTTTAACTGACGAAAGTTAGATTAAAGCTATGCAAGAAGAACTCAGGCAGTTCAGTGTTAACGATGTTTGGAAATTAACTCCTAAACTAAAAGGTAAATCTATTATTGGAGCTAAATGGGTTTTCAAGAACAAGATGGACGAAAAAGGAAAAGTCATAAAGAACAAAGCAAGACTCGCGGCTAAGGGATATACACAAGAAGAAGGGATATACTATGATGAAACTTACGCACCAGTGGCAAGGTTAGAAGCAATTCGTTTATTACTTGCTTTTGCTTGCTGTAAAATTTCAGGCTATTTCAAATGGACGTCAAAAGTGCATTCATGAATAGATTCATTCAAGAGGAAGTTTATGTGGAACAACCTCCCGGTTTTGAAGACCCAAGGAAACTAGACTATGTATTCAAACTGAAAAAAGCGCTATATGGATTAAAGCAAGCACCTCGAGCTTGGTATGAAATGTTAAGTAAGTCTTTAATCCAAAGTGGCTTTGTGAAAGGTAAAGTAGACGCCACTCTATTCATTAAAAGATAAAGTAAAAATTTTATACTTGTTTAAATTTATGTTGATGATATTATTTTCGGATCTCCTAACGAAAATCTGTGCAAGAAATTCTCTAAGTCTATGTAGAATGAATTCGAGATGAGCATGATGGGTGAACTATCTTTCTTTCTTGGACTACAAGTGAAACAATTGAAGGAATGAATTTTCATTCATCAAGAAAAATATGCTAAAGAACTTATTAAGAAATTCGGTTTGGAGAATTGTAAAAAGACTGATATACCAATGTCAAGTTCTTCGAAGCTAGATAAAGATAAAGGAGGAAATAAAGTTGACCAGAAGCTATACAGAAGTATCATTTGTTCACTTCTTTATCTTACTGCCTCTAGACATGACATTTTGTTTAGTGTTTGCATTTGTGCCAGATTTCAATCAGATCCCAAAGAATCTCATCTAAGTGCTGTGAAACGCATCATCAAATATGTTGCAACAACCTCTAAGTTAGGTCTATGGTATCCTAAAAATGGAGACTTTACTCTTCTTGGATACTCAGACGCAAATCTAGCAGGATGCAGAGTTGGTAGAAAGAGCACTTCAGGTACTTGTCAATTACTTGGAAACATGACAGTATCTTGGTTCTCAAGGAAGCAAAGTACGGTTGCTCTCTCAACAGCAGAAGCAGAGTATGTGGCTCTTAGAAGTTGTTGATCTCAAATCTTATGGATAAAACAACAGTTAAGAGACTTTGGAATCGAAGACTCATGCACTGAGATTAAATGTGACAATACGAACGCGATTAATTTTACCAAGAATCCAATTCTTCATTCAAGAGTAAAGCATATAGAGATTCGACATCACTTTATAAGAGATCATGTTCAAAATGGAGAAATCCCGATTCAATTCATTAACTCAAAGAATCAGCTGGCGGATATCTTTACAAAACCACTGGAGAAAAGTCAATTTGAATCTATTTGATTCAAGCTTAATATTATAAAGTCTGAAGAAGCTCATATTCAAGAATAAAAGCCAAAAGATGTTCAAACTCAGAAGATCAAGGATCTCGACTGTAAGTTATTTCAATTTTAGAAATTTATATTTCTTAAAGGTACGTTTGTCTATTAATCTGTAATTGATTGATATTATCTTTCCAAGTTTTTGTATTTACAACAATCATTCCTTTTTGAAAAAGAAGTTATCTTTTTGATAGTTATCTATTTTCAAAAAGACAGTTATTTTTTAAAAGGCATTTTTTTTTTATTTGTGACGATTCATATACCTCGGTTCGATTGCTTTATATATTGTTGTTCTTCTTCTTTTTTACTCACAAACCCTAAAAGCACAGAATTTCACCTTCTTACTTTTTCTCCCTAGTTTAATCCTTAAAATTTTCATCTTTCTCGCGAATCGAGTTCGGAAACTATCAAAGACTGTGAGAATATCTTTCCAAAGAAAGTCTTCAAGGATTGTAAGTAGGGGACCACATCATATGAGTGAGAGTCCTACGCACTTTGACATTACCGAGCAAGAAGATTCTCCAAGGCAACAACAGAGTCCACAACATTCTCAACCGCACCATTCTCCTCAGGCTAGACCATAGAATGTTCAGCAACAAACGGAGGAAGATGTTATCGAAGATGCTGAACCTGTAAGAACTCAAAAGCCTGCTTTTAACTTCAAACTTTATTCTGCCTTAAAAGATGGAGGCTCTCCAATGACCATTATTGATGAGTTTTTGAAAGAAAAGGGGTACAGAAATGAAACCCACTTTTTGCAAATGATGGAACGTTTGGGGATTGCTCCTGCTGATTCTGCAGATAGGGCCTTTGCAAATTTCCCAAGTAATCCACGTTTTGGAGGAGTTAGTCAGCCTGATGGAAATGATGATGAAAAGATGTTTACTCATTTTAAGCCTAGAATGAGTATTGCTGCAAACATTCGGGGAACAAAATCAGATCTGTTTTGTTCTAAGGAACACAAGCAAACTTACTCTAAGTTGTTAAAGCGAGGGGTGATGAACCCAAGAAGTGTGAATTTCGATTTTCTTGACTCTCTGAATGTGAAGTTGCGAGAGAAATTTACTTTACTTCAACTTGAACGTTTTTACTCTAACTCTACTATAACCCATCTAGAACTTTCTGCTTATTTCTATTCCAATCTAAGTTTTTTGTATGCGAATAGATTTTCTTTCAGTGTTAAAGATTAGGATTATGTGGTTGACATGGACACTCTGGCTGATGTGATTGGAGTAGAGAGAGGGTTATTTCAATCAATTAGCGTGTCTATTGATTGTGCAACAGTGGAGCTTGTTCGAGATGGAATGGCAGAAAGCCGAATTTCCTATTTGAGGATGAATGCTTCAAATATTTTGCTTCACAAGATTATGATCAACTGTCTTAGACCCAAATCCACGTCAAAGACTGACGTCTCCAATTCAGAAGCAAAGCTGATGTATGCTATCAATGCTAGTAAAAAGTTCTCTCTGCCACATACTATAATGTTTCACATGTATAGATCAATGGTGAAGGACAAGGGTCAACTTCCCTATTCAACACTTGTTACTTAGCTATTCAAACACTTTAACATCCAGCCTCCAAGAATTCTGTGTGTTCGAACATGTGATCAAATGGTGGTAGGGTTGAAGATGGTTTCCAAGATGCGTCTGAAAGAGCTAAACAAGGCTCTAGAGAAATTCAAGGAGAAGACTCCTGTCAAATCTCATCAAGACTTTGTGGTTGCAAAGCGGAAAAGCAAGGAGCCCATAACAGCTCCATCTAAAAGAAGAAGAGCAATCATCTTGCAGGATGAAGAAAATGATGATGATGATGTTACCATTTCCGCTCTTGCCTTAAGGAAGTTGCAGTGTTTTGTTCTAGAGACAGAGGATAGAGAAGACCCAGAAGAGACAGAGAAGAGAAGTGAAGAAAGAGAATCGATAAGGAAGGAAGCGGAGGAAAAATGAGATGCAGAAGAAGAGCAACAAGGAGAACAAGGCCATCCTGTCACTAAAGAAGAAACATAACATGAAGAGTACTCTCCACCTGAAGGCACTGAAACAGGGGGAGCTGCTGAGAAAAGAGGTACTCATTCACTTGCTTTTACTAGTGATGATGTCAATCGTTCTCCTGCCAATCTAGAAGATGTATATGCTTCTCACTTCCTTGAAGAAGGTCATGAGGCATCATCTCCGAATCTGGATGCTCATGCTAATGTGCTATCATCTCCACAATCCGGTCATGCCAAAGCAAGCACTCAAACGGACAACACATTGGACTTTAGAAGACCGCTTGATATTCTTATGGAGATGCGAGGTCAAATTTATGCCTTAGGATGCAAATGTCAGAATATGCAGAATGCTTATCAAGCCTCTTCAAAATCTTTGCTCAATCAAGTTCAGGCCCTTAATCTTAAAGTTCAAGCAACTGTCAAGGGTGAGGAATTAGCACAACTGAAGGAGGATCTAAGAAAGCTGGAGACTGTCAAGTCGATGGGAGATTTCCAGCTTGTTCGCGTTCCAAAACAATCTTAAACTAATTCTCTTTTTCGTCTCTACCTCTTTTTTAATGCTGACAAAAAGGGGGAGAAGTGCAGATTTGTTTTTTACTTTAATTAACTTTTGTCTGGTTGTGAGGTTATATGACTTTTGGATTGTTGTGATTTTTGGATTGTGGTTTGATCGTTTAAATGTTTGCAGTATCTTAAGCATTGTTGGTACTCATGGCAAAGATAGTTATTTTTACAAGACTAACCTATTTCCTGTGGATGCAGATTTGATACTATATTTATCCTAACTCATTTATCTTTTATGAGATATCCTTGTTTGCTTGAGTATTGTCTTGCAGGTCAAAAATTTCCAAATCTGCAGGAAAGTTTTGTCAATATCAAAAAGGGGGAGATTGTTCGAGAAAACCTCCTTATGTGTTTTGAAGTTGACAAAATGTTTCTATCAATCTAGTCTGAAGACTTGCAGACTCTTCCGTCAAAGTCTGAAGACCGCTAGATTTAAGTTTTAAAGTCTGCCCTCATTGACAGTTACTAGACCGACGAAGAAGACTTATCCAAAATTGAGTATTTATTTAAGGATTTGATTCGAGCGGCGAAAGAAGTTTCTCACGGCTGAAGATAGCATCTCAAGATCTATTATTCGTTTTGAATTTGATACGAGTAAATTGAATTCGTTGATTGCCAATGTATACTTGGAAGGTTCTACTTATGGAAACTTAGATCCTGATTGTATGGGCGAGCAAGATTGGTAGGCTATCGTCACATTCCTTAAGTAACTTGAGATCTCCCTAATTGATTCTGTCCAACGAGTTGATTGGAAGAACTCCTTTGGAAGGTGCCAACGGATATGAAGGCATGAAGGGGTATATAAGAAAAAAGCTCTAGTTATTCGAGTGTGTGCGTGATAGAGAAATTCCAAAATTTGAAGCTCCTTGTTCTTTGTTGATTCAATTGTTGAGCGAGAAATTTGTATTCAAAAGAGAGTTTAGATACTTGTGAGACCTTGAGGAAGTTTAGCAAAGTCTCTACACCGTGGAATCAATGACGTGATACTGTAACGACTCTTTTGATTCATAGTGAAATCCAGCCGGTGGGCTATCAGTGCGGGAGAGTGGACGTAGGCTTGGATTAAGCCGAACTACTATAAACTCTGTGTCTATTTTCTCTTATCCCTGAACTTCTTATTTATGCTTACTAGTTGTTCATTCATTTAAAAGTTGAATTCTGTCTTATGGCCAACATTTACTGAAACCAAAAATATTTTTTTAAGTCCTGCGAAAATTCTTATATACACATATTCACCTCCCTCTAGGTGTATTCACTAGCCCCTTTCACATAACACGTCCAAACTTCATTGCTTGGTCCTCCAAAAACGCTACCTCCATCCTCTTGTACCAGCCCTGCTCACTCCACGGAGCTGTCATTATCCCCGAACCCATTGTTGTCATATTAGGGAAGGGACCCACTACACACCTGTCTAATCGAGTGTATAACGCTACAAAGTCCATGAACACTGGTCTTGTAGGTGCTTTGACATCGACAATCAGCCTAGAGACGACCTTAATAAAGACGACGTTTGGGAAGTGAGGATCAACAAACTCGTCTTGGTGCTAGGTAGAGTCCACCAGGCCACCATATCTAGTCATGGAGGAGGCAGGTGGCAACGACATATCTATTGATCTGAAATATAATGGTCATCCACGAGAGAGCATAAAACTCAGTAAGTAACTACCAATCAATCTACACTACATATGTCAATAACGGCACATACGAGGAAGTTTAGATATAAAATGTAGAATATTACTTTAAAATCAACTTACTTGAGAATCTCTTTGTTGACACCTAAATTTTGGCAATCCAGTCATTTATTTATTGCATTAAAAAAAATTCAATTGCATAGCATATAATTTTAAATGCATTTATTTTTAATTTGCATTTACATTGGACTGATGACAGATGGGTTCGAATTGGTGGTTCTGAGCTTTAAATTGACAGGTTGGACTAAACCCACGAATGGAGTAAATTGGCCTAAGCCCGTTTTTTTATGACAAAAAATCATCTTGTGAGAAATAGTGATTTGAAATTTTCCGAGATATGATGGAGATTTTTCAATATCATCGGATAAGGCGAGTGTGACAAAAAATATTGCGAGCTCATCTTTGCAAGATTTGGTATTTGAGAAAAATTCTATTACAATCTTGAATCTTTATCAATATGTGATAAAATCGGAGAAGGAATATTGTGGATGTTGATTTAAAACTCTAGTCCATTCACCTATAAATAGGTGCTACAATACAAAAGAGGGGGGTTTTTCTGATTTTCGAGGTTTTTCCTTCGTTCTTTGGAGGTTAAAATTCAACACAAAGGGCCTTTTCTCAGTTTTTTAGGTCAAAGAAGAAAGCACAACACAAAGAAAAAACCTTTCTTTTTGTGTTCTTTTTTAGGGAAAAAGGGAAAGGTAATAGAAGAAAGGCAAGCAGAACAGAGAGACGAGCTAGAGAGGGAAGTGATGTGAGGTGAGAGAAAAAAAGGGGAAAGTAGAGGAAAAAGAATAACTATTGTTCTTCTCCTTCGCAGCTTCCGCCGATGCTCCCTGCTGTCCGCGAGCCGGCAGCCACCGCTGCTCCGCCGTGCCCCTACCTCGACGTGCCTTTGCCACTGCTGTCCACAACCCGCTAGTCGCCGTCCGCGATGCCCGTGAAGCCTCAGCGTCGAGCCTCCACGTCGCACCACCGCGCCGGTCACTACATCAGCACTACCGCGACACCAGCAATCAGTGAAGTTGCCACCACCTCGCTACGCCAGCTGTGATCTGCTCGGTTTTTCCCTCGTGAATCCATCACTGCTCACTGCTCCACCTAAGCTCCATTGCCGACACTAGGACTCACGAGCGGCCCTCCATCTCTGACACCTTCGCCTGCTCGCTTGTAGCCGCGTCTGTTGTCGCCTCTGCCAGCCGCTGTGTCTCCGCCCACCGACCATTGCTGCAACCCGTCTCTACATGCTGACCACTGCAGCGCCTGACACCTGCTGGATTGCCCGACGCCTACTGTTCCGCCTTGCAATCGCCCTTGCCGTCCTCCGTGCTGTTCACCGTCGCCACTTGGAGCCTGAATGTCGTCCCTTGCAAGTTCGAACCACCCCCTTCCGAGTGACGCCCGTAGCCAACTTTGTCGAGCTGCTCCGCCTCCTTTGGCTGCTGGTCACCGCTGCTGCCGCCTCTGCTTGCTACTAGTCCGCCTGCCGCCTCCTCGCCGGAGCTCCGAACGCCGGCTGGCCACCACCCTTGGTTGCCCGCCACCACAGCAACCTCTTCATCGAGCCGCGCTGAGCCCATCGCGATTCACAAGCCGTTGTTTGCTAAGCTCAATTAGGATGACGAAAAATTCAAATTAGGTAGTTTATTTTATTTTATTTTATTTATTTTATTTATTTTGTTTTTTTATTTGAAATATTTCTTGATGTATGATTGAAATTCCCAACATGAAGTAACCTCTTAAATTAGGGATTACCGGTCTGATTTTCACACCCGAAATCTAACTCGCAATTGCACGGAAAAATCACTAATTTGATCTCACTCTCGAGATTTGATTCGCGATTTTGTTTAAATTTGTTCCACCCGATCTCATGCGGGAGATATGGTTCGTCAATTTATGGATATCAATCTTATCTTACTTGATTTGCCATTGTGTCGTTTGAATTGATTTGATTTTTGTAAAATAAAAATTCCAAAAATATTTGTGTTAGATTAGGTTTATTGTTTTAGGGTTATTTTGCTTAAGGAATTTATTTATTTCAAATTTTTGAAAAATAAAAATCCAAAAAAAAATGCATTCATTTAGGATGCTAGTTTTAAAAATAAAAAAATTAAATTGCACGTTTAATTATGTGTCAATTTTAATTTCGAATTTCATAAAAAAGAAAAGGAAAAAAACTAGAATTAGGGCATTCTTTGCACATCATTGCATGTTAGGATAAGATTGCATGTTTAATTTTTTTTAATTAATTATAGGTTTAAATAATTTCTCCTAGATAGGTTGCATTTTAGGATTGCTTGGTTAAGATAATGCTCTAGTTTAAATTAGGATCTGGCTTAATCTAATTCCTAATACAAATTGGATGATATCTTAACCTACATAGGTAATTTCCGCATTTTTCTAATTTTGAATTTCATGGAAAATACAAAAAAAATTGTCTTAGAATAAATCAATTTCATTCTTTAGGATAGACTGCATGCTTATATTTTATTTACGTCATATAGTTTAGGTCATATTACCATGTCATATCATTTCATGTCAGATTAGTAGCATGCATTGTATAAAGCAAGATTCTCATTAATTAAGTGAAAACAAACAAAAAAGTAATTGCGTGTTAATTAGAAATCATATCTAAGACTGTCGATATGAATTCTGATCTAACATTGCAGATGCTTTCGTTGCCATGAGGTAAGTCCTGCAATTTATTTACTGCTTTATATGGGTGTTAAATTGGTGGTTTGCGCACCCGCATGATCACCTCATATGTTAGGGAAATATGTTAAAATCAATTCAAGCTGCTTGCCAAACATTTTTTCGAAATAAAAGAGAAAGGTATTGAAAGGGCGTTAGAGAAATCTAGCGTAACCAAGTCCTTGAACTCACAATCTTTGGTTCGCATGAGTAAAGTAAATCTCCCGTTACTTTACTTGGATTTCTAATGAGTCAATTGCCCCATTGCCGGTGGTTGCCAACACTCCTCACCCACATCTAGGAGAGGGTCGCAGACGACCCTATTAACCATTGTCAATGCCCCACTGATGATGGAGCAGTGGTCATCTAGTAAGTATCGATACTCTCTGGGAGCCTTCATGTAGTGTCAGATACTTTAACGTGTATTCAACACGCTCCGACATGTTCAATAGGTGTTGGAAAATTCGACACGTGGTCAACTCTCCCAACATACTCCAAAACGCGAGTCCAAAATTTTGACACGTGATTTCAACATGTACAGGGTAAATTATAAAAAATTTCAATAAAAAAGGAGTCAAAATTTATATATGTAAAAATAAAAGGGGGAAGGAAAGAATTTTTGTTATAATTGATGGTGAAATGTTGATTTTTTTTTTTCAACTTGTTGTTAATTGTTAAATTTAATAGTGGAATGTGGATTGCTTGTTTTTTTTTTTTTTTTTTTTTCCTTTCAAGTTTTATGGATTATTAAAATGAAATGTAGTTGAATTTTGTCATATTGAAATAATTATTGACATCAACAAATGCTAGATTAATTTTTTTAACGTAAATTTATTTTAGACTCTTTTTTATTATTTTATTTATTTGTGAATTTAAATCAAGTTAATTTGATTGAAATAATCATAAAAAATATAAACGTATCTTAACGTGTCAGAATTCTCTATTTTTTTTTTTTTTTTTAAGAAATGACGCATCATGTCACGTGTTGTGTGTCAAAGTCAGTGTTACTTAGGTTGCCACAAGAGGGAGGGCTAGGGCCAACCCTAGCGCTTGCATTTTTTTTTCTTTTCTAAAAATTTTTAGTTTTCTTAATTTTCAATTAAAATTTAGATTGAAATTGTCTTTGGAAGAAAATGCCCTTGATTGGCCGGAATATTTATTCAGCCGGTAAGGTCAAGCCCTTATTTGAAACTACCATGGCTACTTCAAGCTCTTATTTAAAACATGATCCGCTTAAAATCCTTATTTGAAAAAATAAGAATATTTTTAGGCCATTTTTAGGCCTTTATTTGGAAATTTTCTTGCTATGGATAACAAAAGCTAAAACATGATTAAAAAGGACTAAATCCTTGATAATCAAAACACTACGTATATCTTATTTAAATTATAAGCTAATAAAAGAAAAAACTTCATGTTGGAAGCGCATTATTAAAAGGACGAACGTCCCATCTAAATATGATGCTAAATATGATTAGAGAATCTATAAAATTTGCGAACCATAGCTTTATATGGTCCGACAAACTTTCTCCCCTAGTTTAGATGATCAAACAGTTTCTGAAATTAAGGAAAGGTAGGGTTTTTCTTCATATTCTGAAAAGCAGTCCATTCCATGCCTACGTGCATGCATTAGTATGACGTCATAAATCCAAGCAATCACATGTAGTAAAACATACACGGGGAATGTTAATCAAACTCTACTTTACCGTCAACAAGCTAAACCTTACCGCACCATCTTAACTATATATGTTCTTGTTCCTGGTACTTGATACCCTCTTCGATTTTCAGGTTGTTTCTTGAATGATGATTCAAATCCAACCAAACCTCATCTACATTAAAATGGGACGGCGGAAGTTAATCAGACTCTACATTTACTCTCTGCAAATACCATTGATGGATCTATTAGTTGATCGACAACGATGACGGCATGTCCTATCTGATAAAAGTCCTTATGAAACGTGGTACGATTGTGTGTATATATATATATATGCGAATCAATTTATGATCTAACAAAGTCTTGAGGTTGGTCAATATCTGCATTAGGTGTTTCGACACTGCTCGCTTTGGAGTTTGGACAACTTCGTTATTAATAGGGTGGTTCATTAAGAAAGCTCCGCGTTTATTCGTTTTGAGAAAGGTATATAATATTAACAAAGGCATTAAATTCGCACATGCGCACTTTATTGGTAGAACGAGTAGCCAAATGTTGACCTAATGTGTGCGAAAGAAATAAATGATCTATGAAACACCGACATTGTCCAAGAGCATTCGTGTTTTATTGGACACTTCGACACGTGTTCGACACTCTCGGACATTCTCTTTTTTTTTTTTTTTGGTCTGTCCTACTCTATTCCTATTCTATACTCACTCTTAGACTTTTGCCCTGCTTCTTGCAGGGCGTAGGAGTCGAAACCCACTCTTGAAACTTACATGTCCCCACCCCATCCCCCCCTGAGAAGGTGGGGATTTGAACCCCTCACTCTCGGACATTCTCTGATACTCGGTCAACACGTGTCGGAAAATCCGACACTTGATCAACTTTCTCGATACTCTCCAACACTCTAGTCGGAATTCTGACATACAAGTTTTCGACATGTCATTCCGATATCGAGGTCAATTTTAAAAATTCAATAAATGAGATGTGAAAATATATATATGCGAAAAAATAAAACACAATGATAAAAATAATAAATGGAGGAAGAAAAAAAACATAGTCTTTTCTTCTCTTCTGACACAATTCACCCTTTAAGTTTTTTTTCTCCTCTTCCAACATATCTAATATGCGAGTCTAGAATATGGATCACTTATTTTTTTCTCCAAGTTTTATGAATTATTGAACTAGAGTTGAATTTGTCAAATTGAAACAATAAATGATATTAATAAATGGCGGATTAATGTTTTTGGTGTGTATTCATTCTAGGCTTTTTAATTATTTATTTAGTTATGAATTTGATTCAAATTAATTTGATTGAAATAATCATAAAAATAACAATTTATTATGTATTTATAAAAATATATATTTAATATATAACGTGTCGAAACTCTCTATTTTTTGAGAAATGACGTGTCGGCGTGTCGTGTCGTGTCGTATCACATATCACGTGTCAGTATTGATGCTACTTAGTAAATGATTGGTCATCAACCCAATGCAAAAAAGTCTACTATGGCCGGCGCCAAATTCACTACACTAAAGAAATAAATGGTGGCACAATGTGCTTTAGCTTGAAGCATATGAGGAATTCAATGTGCAATTTCGAGAAACATTACATCTCAACAATGGAAAAAAGATAATAAAAATGTTACAACTTTCGTACGGTAATCATTTTAGTGAGGGAACGGGGTTTTGTTACTTGCACACAATATATAGCACACCTAATGGCTTGTCAAATAGATATATTATAGGATAGGATCGGACAAAAAAATGTGTACAAAAAATAGAGGACTTGGTAATCTTGACAAAAAATGAAATAATCACCAGCCCATTTCCCTTGCCTTAGAAAACTCCAATGTAAAACCTCTTCACGCTTCCCATATTCTTCTTCGTCATCATCCTAAACCGTCATCTCCTTCATTGCGAAGAAACGATGCACATCTTTGTGAAAATCGCAGTAGATATATTATACGATAGGTTCGGACAAAAAAATGGGTACAAAAGATAGACGACTTGGTAATGTTGACAAAAAAAAAATGAAATGATCACCAGCCCATTTCCCCTACCTTTAGAAAACTCCAATGTAAAACCTCTTCACGCTTCCTATATTCTTTTTCATCATCATCCTTGACTGTCATCTCCTTCATCGCGAAGAAACAATGCAGATCTTTGTGGAAATCCCAATAAATATATTTTACAATAGGATCAAACTAAAAGAAATGGGTACAAAAGATAGATGACTTGGTAATATTGACAAAAAATAAAATAATCACCAACCCATTTTCCCTGCCTTAAAAAACCCTTATGTAAAACATCTTCACGCTTCACACATTCTCCTTGGTCATTGATGGTTTTATTTATTAATTAATGTGATGAACCTAAGTTGGCCCGTCCGCCCATGTTGGACCTAAAAGCCTGGCCTACAAGATTAGGGTCCATGGATGGAGGGATATGTTGAAGGGTTGTAACTTTTGGGGGAACGTCTTTTACCGAAGGGACACGTCCTTTGGAGAGGACGTATTTAAGGGGAAAAAGAGAGGGAGGAACGCACCTTTTGACAGTACGTACGTTCCTCCTCCCTTTCTCCCTCCAAAAGAAAAACAGCGACAAAAAGGCGACACTCTCTTCCCTTCAAGGCGAATTGACGTCATCGGATTGAACGGGACCAGTTTTTCTTCCTCATATCAGCGTCAGTGTTTAATCTGTGGCTAACAAGGTACGTTTGATTATGTGATGTGCCTTAGGATCAATGATACATGTGATTTTCCCGAGCTCGTCTTCCGCACTTGTTTTAGGGGTTCGATTTAGTGTCGAATCCGGATTTTGGGAATTAGTAATTCCCAACATTGGAATCAGAGCAATTGTTCATGTTTCCTGATCCATTTTCATGTTTATGAATGATTTTTGATTGAATTTTCGTGAAAAATCGGCCGACATCGAACGGGGACAGAAAAATCCCGACACCCGAGCACTGTTCACCCGTTTTTTCGATTTTCTACAAGTCAAAATCAGTTTCTGATGGCGTAGGGTCTAAGGTCTGGTCGAGACGAGCAAGACGAGTGGCGGATCGCCGCCATAGGCCGTCGCACGCGCCCCCACGCGCAGTCGGAACGAACCGGCATCTTTGGCGTGTGCAACGCACGTGCCGATTCGAAGAAGCAGGCGTGTGCATCACACGCGCGCGCGGGGCCAACGCGCGCACGTGCGATGGGGGCCGCCGATGGCGCGTGTGCGGCACATGCCAACTGACGTCATTGTGACGTCAGCTGCGCACGCATGCCGGTCGGTTCGTCCGACCGGCCCGACCGAGCGACCGGTCCGACCCGACCCATCTGGCCTGACCCGACCGTCCGTTAACTCCAACCCGATGACCGTTGACTGACTGTTCACCGTTGACCAAAAAAAAAGGAAAAAAGGAATTTGTTTCTTTTTTCCCAATTAAGTCTATGTGGATTATATGTAATCCCTTATTTGTTCTGCATTTGTTGCAGGAACAAAGCCTCCCCTTCAGTTACGCACACCTATTCGCGTAATTACCGATAAACAAAAGGAAATGCTTTCTAGGTTGATAACTGAGCTGACTGATTATCGATGAGAGAGTGGTGACTTAATTGATCATGTTCTTGAAGTCAACGGGAAAATACAAAAGTTCATTTGGAACGGTTATCCCATGCCAGATACTCAGATGGTGCGATTCTTCCTGAACACTCTTCCACCAGAATGGCAAGGAGTGTTGATTCGCCTATGGGAGGTCAAAGGATTTACTAGATATAAGGAGCTAGTAATGGAATTGGTAGATGAATATCATCGGGTTGGAGCCACAAAGACTGCGACCCAAGGAATGACTTCGATTAGGCGAGGAATGAATGTGCGTAAGAGAAATCTTAAGGGATATCCGTCTGTTTTTCCATGGCTGTCAAGAATGCCTGAAAATTTTACAGAGGAAAAGAAAAAGAAATTGAACCAAGAAGAAGTTTTTCCTATTCGGATAATGACTTGGTTTTAGATGTTTCGAGTTGTCTTTTTTTTTTTTTTCAGTAGGCTTTATGGACATGTTATGTGAATACTTTTCTATCCCATTGATGTTAGTGTAACATCTGATGTATCTAGTTGCATAATATCAAGATTTTCTTTCTTAAATGTCCATTTGCTTCTGTTATTTATTGTTGTAAATTAATATGTTAATTTACAATTCAATATGTGGAAAGTTCAAGAAAGTTTTAGTGACTTTGCTGAATTTATTTTGCATAGAAAATTGTATTAATGATAATTTCAAGTTAGGATCTTTAGATGATGATTGAAAACTCAGTGACCTCTTGATTTTGAAACCTAATTTGAAATTATTTATTAATATGATGGATTTATGTAAAATAGATGCATAAATGATAGGCATTAATAATTCGTACATATATGTCTGATATGTTTAGATCGATGGATTCAGCAACTAAGAACATAATTGCTAATCTGAACCAAGAAGACAAATTGAATGGCAAGAATAGTGAAATATTGAATATGAGAATTCAATATGTGCTTGAAAAGCAAGAAGTACTAAAAGCTCTTGATCATGTTATGGAAAATCTTGAAAATGATGTGTGCCACCTTGAGCTAGTTGATGATTGCCTCAAGGCATTTGAGCATGATATAGATATTTGCTGTTTTGCTTTCAACTCAGAAGGGGCTTCAAGCTCTAAGCGCAAGCGCATTGATTCGTCCAATATGTGGGAAAGCAAGGGATCAAGTCATTCTTGCAAGAAACCAAGAATTAACCAACAAAAGAGAGGAAAACGTCCTCGTGTGAAGAATATTTCAAGGGTGAAATGTTACAACTGTGACCAGAAGGGTCACTATGCCCGCAATTGTCGTGAGCCAAGAAGGTACACACCCCTTGTACTATTGGGAACTTTGCATATGTGTCAAGTTTTGTATTCATGACTAAATCTAATCCTTTGTGGACTGTAGATTCAGGAGCGACAGACCATGTAGCGAAGGATAGAGAATCCTTCGTAGAATTACGACGAGTTTCGACTGGAACTAAGTGGATCTATGTAGGAAATAACTTTAGAGCTGAAATTAAAGGTATTGGCACCTGCCAATTGAACATGCGTGGTGGACGCACCTTGTTCCTACATGATGTCTTGTATGCTCTGGAGATTCGTCGAAATTTAGTGTCTGTTTTGGTGTTGGTTAAGTTTGGTTTTAATGTGAACTTCCATAATAGTGGTGTAGATTTGTATTTGGATACAAACTACTATGGTTGTGGTTATTTTCTAGATGGTTTTATTATATTAAATGTTGACTATAGTAATGCCAATGTTTGTTATTCCCTTTTCACGTCTCCAAATTCATACAATAATGATTTGAGTGTGTGGCATGCTAGACTTGGTCATATTGGCCAACAACGTATGAATAGACTAGCCAAATATGGCTTGTTAGGCAATATTGAAAAGGTCAATTTGCCCATATGTGAGTATTGCCTAGTAGGGAAAACGACAAGAAAACCATTTGGAAAATGTAAAAGAGCTGAATTTTCTCTGCATTTAATCAATTCTGACGTTTGTGGTCCAATGAATATGAGAGGAAGGCATGGGGCTATTTATTTCATCACTTTTATAGATGATTATACTTGATTCGGATATGTTTATTTGATTTCTCATAAATCCGAAGCATTAAGTTGTTTCAAAAGGTTTATGAACTTGGTAGAAAATCAATTAGACAAGAAAATAAAAGCATTGAGATCCGATCGAGGTCGAGAATATTTATCTGATGAGTTCAGAAAATTATGTGATGAAAAAGGAATAGAAAGACGGTTGTCTATTCCATATACTCCTCAACAAAATGGTGTTGCGGAGAAAAGAAACAGAACCCTACTGGAAATGATTAGGTCCATGATGACGCATGCTAACTTACCTATCACTTTTTGGAGTGATGCGTTGTTAACTGCCACCTATATACTTAACCGGGTGCCTTTCAAATCAGTTACTTCTACTCCATATGAGTTATGGACAAGTAGAAAACCGGACTTAAGTTTTCTTAAGCCATGGGGTTGTGCTGCCTATACTCATGAGCCCTCTCACAAGTTTGGGAAATTGGGTCATAGAGGAAAGAAGAGTATTTTCATAAGATACTCCGAATACTCGAAAGGGTATGTGTTCATAGGTGAGCAGGAAAGTGGGAGTATAACTGAATTTGAATCACGATATGTCACATTCTTAGAGAATGAATTTCCTAAGAAGGGCAAAATAGGTGAAGATTACTCCATATTTGAAACCTTGGATCAAGATAATGATATTAGTGGAGTTCGTCCAAGTGGGAGTAATATGAGAAGTGGTGAATTGAATTTAACTCATTCTCAATTACAACCACATGATGAGATGACATCATCATTATTTAATCCTAGTGGGGGCATAATGGGGAATGATGTGCAAAGTGTACAATCTCCCATACGGCGAACAAGTCGCAAAAGTATTCCCCGTCGACGTTTTGACATTGAAGGGGAAACTTTTATGATTGCCCCACAAAATGAGGATGAGCCAAGAAATATACATAAGGCTCTAAGTTGCCCTAGTAAGGAAAAATGGATGCATGCAATGGGAGAAGAAATTGAGTCAATGAAGTCAAACCATGTTTGAGAACTGGTTGATCTTCCACAAGGACACAAAGCTATTGGGAACAAGTGGGTTCTCAAAATAAAGCGTAAAGCTGATGGCTCGATAGAGAGATATAAAGCTCGCCTTGTGACGAAGGGGTATAATCAACAGGAATGAATTGATTATGAGGAAACATTTTCTCCTGTTGAGAGATTTACCTCGATTCGCATTATTCTAGTAATAGTGGCAAGTATGGATCTTGAATTATATCAAATGGATGTAAAGATTGTTTTTCTCAATGGAGAATTGGATGAGGAAATATATATGGAACAACATGTTGGTTTCATTACAAAAGGCCAAGAAGAAAAGGTATGTCGACTTTTGAAATCGATATATGGCCTTAAGCAGTCGTCAAGACAGTGGTATATACGTTTTCATAATGCCATAATGGCATATAATTTTACAATGATTCATGAGGATCATTGTGTATATATCAAAAGATCCAAAGATCAATTTGTGATCATATCATTATATGTTGATGATATACTAATTGCTGGAAGCAATATGTAGTTTGTTAATATTGTGAAGAGTTGGTTATCTTACAACTTTGAGATGAAAGATATGGGTGAGGCTGCATACATCCTTGGAGTTAAGATTTCAAGAGATCGTTCGAAGAGATCGTTATCTCTTTCGCAGGAAACATACATAAATAAGGTTCTTGAACGCTTTCGTATGCAAGATTGTAAATCCATTGATACTCCTATTGCAAAAGGTGAAGGATTGAGCCATAGATTGTGTCCAATGACTCCACAAGAGAAGGAACAAATAAAACATATTCCTTATGCTAGTGCTGTTGGGAGCTTGATGTACGCTATGATGTGTACAAAACCTAACATATGTTTTGCAGTTGGAATGATGAGTAGATACCAATCCAATCTAGGTCAAGCACATTGGAAAGCCGTTAAGAGAATATTGAGGTATCTAAAGGGAACTGCTGATTATACACTGAGTTATCGAGGAAAGGATCTGCGACTCGAAGGCTATTCTGATGCTGATTGGGGAGAAGATTTAGATGAAAGGAAATCTACCTCTGGGTTTGTTTTCTTACTGAATAAGGGCACCATATGTTGGAGCAGTAAGAAACAAACGTATATAGCCTTATCCACAATGGAAGCTGAGTTCGTGGCATTATCAACAACAATACAAGAAGGAGTTTGGCTTAAGAGATTTTTGGATCATTTAGGTGTTATTGAGAAGCTGCAAATCCATTATTGGTTAACTGTGATAGCCAAGCAGTTATAGCATACACCAAAGATCCAAAATATCATGGCAAGATTAAACATATAGATACCAAGTATAACTTTGTCAAAAATATGGTTGCACGAAAGGATATGAACTTACAGTACATATCTACGCATAGAATGGTAGCAGATCCTATGACAAAGCCAATACCTAGAGATGTGTTTTGTGGTAATGTAAAATCTCTAGGATTGCGTAGAGTCTAATGTACTGGATATTGTAATTTCCCTGAGTTGTTCGCATTTATGAACTTGTGTTTTTTCATTATTAATGCCTATGAATCTTTGTTTGACTTTTATGCATCTTAATGCTTAGTGCATCACATTAAGTTGAGAAAGTATGTCAGACAGATATAAGATTAGCCTACTCACACCGGTAATCGCCTCTATTTACTATGAGATAAATAGAGATGAGACGGTTTTTAAGCTTATTATCTAGGTAATAATCGAGAGCTCAAACTTAAAATATATATGTCGCATTAACTAAGTGTTAAGATGAGGACATGATATGTACTATGTCCGAAAGTAAAATACCCAACATATTTTACTTTATTTGTCTAAGATGCCATATGTGAGTTCTGATGAATTTTGTGAATGAGTAGATACGTGAACTCAAGTTACACATTGGGTATGTCTGAACTATCATCTGTACGGTATTGAAGGTGTAGACATACGTTCCATGGGAAAGAAGTTAGTTCCGTAATACGTATTTCATACTACGTATGCATGGGACGACCAATAAGAGTGGCAAAAGTTTGATCTCAACTTTTATGCCGTGTGAGACTCTTGAGGAAAAGAGTTCCTCAAATTTAGTGCCCTCATGATTCTTACTTATTTTCTAGATTTCTATTCAGGGTTTGCTATCTTAGGATGTTGCCAATGATCATGAGTTGATTCGATCTAATGGGACATTTCTAGAAAAGCAAGTTGAATTGAAATTGAGAGTTTCAAGGAAAGAGGAAGATCGAAATTGGAGAATCACATTCTAGTTTTGTATTCACTGGTCGACTAATTATGACTGTCTTTGGGATAATCATAATTGTGGATACAATATATAGATATATATATATATATATATCATTGTTTAAAAGAGATCAAGAAAGATATAAATGTGATCGATTAATCTGTGTGATGCCCATTATGAGCTGCTATATATTCCTAACAGATGTATGGCAACGATCTCTCAAAGTATCCTGGTCGCACAGATTATTCACTGGTATGAATGTTAAAGAGAGGTAAAGAGGATCCTGTTCGGCCTACCATGTGCGAGTGGGAGATGATGGTTTTATTTATTAATTAATGTGATGGGCCTAAGTTGGCCCGTCCGCTCATGTTGGGCCTAAAAGCTTGGCCCACAAGATTAGGGCTCATGGATGGAGGGATATGTTGAAGAGTTGTAACTTTTGGGGGAACGTCTTTTACCAAAGGGACACGTCATTTGGAGAGGACGTATTTAAGGGGAAAAAGAGAGGGAGGAACGCACCTTTTGACAGTACATACGTTCCTCCTCCCTCTTTCCCTCCAAAAGAAAAACAGTGACAAAAAGGCGACACTCTCTTCCCTTCAAGGCAAATTGACGTCATCGGATTGAACGGGACCAGTTTTTCTTCCTCATATCAGCGTCGGTATTTAATCTGTGACTAACAAGGTATGTTCGATTCTGTGATGTGCCTTAGGATCGGTGATACATGTGATTTTCCCAAGCTCGTCTTCCGCACTTGTTTTAGGGGTTCGATTTAGTGTCGAATTCGGATTTTGGAAATCAATAATTCCCAACAGTCATCATCCTAAATGATCGTCTCCTCCATCATGAAGAAACGATGCAGAACTTTGTGAAAATTCCGATAAATAAATTATACGATAGGATCATACAATACAAAATGGGTACAAAAGATAGATGACTTGGTAATGTTGACAAAAAATGAAACAATCACCAATACATTTCCCTTGCCCTTAAGTACCCTCATGTAAAACATCTTCATGCTTCACATATTCTCCTTGGTCATCATCCTAAACCATCATCTCCTCCATTGCGAAGAAATGATGCAGATCTTTGTGAAAATACTAATAAATATATTATACGATAGGATTAGACAAAAAAAAAAAACAAAAAAACGGGTACAAAAAATAGACGACTTGGTAACGTTGACAAAAAAATGAAATAATCACCGATCCATTTCCCCTGCACTAAAATACCCTCATGTAAAACCTCTTCATGCTTCACATTTTCTCCTTGATCATCATCCTAAACCATCGTCTCCTCCATCACAAAGAAACGATGCAGATCTTTGTGAAAGTCCCAATGGGGAAGACCAACACTATCGAAGGTTGAGTCGAACGACACCACCGGTTACTAATCGTATAACCCATCTACATTACAAAGGCTACTACACTCCCACTGAAGCATATTATAACCTTGAATTTTTCTAATACCCATTCATCTATCTTTCAGTTTCACACAGCAAAATTTGCAGGGTTAAGAGTAGACAATGAAGTTAAAACAGTGAGAAATCACGAAAACAAACAGAGGGATTGAAGATAAAAAGAGAGAGTTATGGAATAAACAGAATGACCTATCACATATTTTCTCTGGTTGCTAGCCTTGAGGTCGGTAGTAGAGGTGTCAAAATGGCCATTTATGTTTAAATGGGTCATTAATTGGTCAAACTTTATTTCCTAAAGCACCAATAATGAGTTTTAATGGGTCAAGACTGAAATATATGGGTCTTAAATGGGTCAGCTCTACACCCATTTAAGACTCATTTATCAACCCATTAAAAATGGGCCCGTTTATTTTCACCCAAAACCTCACAATCTCTCTCTTCTCTCTTTAACTTTACAAATATATATATATTTAAAAAAATCGAAATTAGAATTATTTTTTTATTTTTCTTTTCTTTTTTTTTTTTTTTTTCGTTCTTCTTCCTCCCGTCGTTGGCATGGCGATGGCTGGCGACCGGCCAGGTGAGCCTCGAGCTCGCCGGCGTCGGGTGAGCTCGAGCTCGTCGAATCCGGCGAGGCGGAGGCCTCGACGACACTTGGCGAGGCTCGAGCCTCGCCAATCTGGCGAGATCGAGCTCGCCGGATCGGGCGAGCTCAAGCTTGCCGGATCTGGGCAGCCAAGCGAGCTCAAGGCTCGCTTGTGGCCGGCCGCCGGCCGTCGTCGTGGCTGGTGGCCGGCCAAAGAAGAAGAAGAACAAAAAGAAAAAAAGAAAAAGAAAATTATATTTAAAAATAAAAAATAATTAAAATTTGATTTTTTAAAATAATTATTTTGAAAATATAAAAATTGTCCATTAAATTTTTGTTGTATAAAAATATTTTAGCCATACCATTTTTTAAAAATATATAAGAAATAATCTTTTTTAAGTTTAGTTAAGTGGGTCGGGTCGGGTATGGGTCGAAAAATTTACATTCGGCATAAATGGGTCATAAATGGGTTAATGGGTCAATTTGGGTCGGCCCATTAATGACCCGACCCAAACCCGACCCGACCCATCCGTTTGACACCTCTAGTCGGTAGTCGACGGGGATGGCAGCACATGCTTTGTTTCTTTGGCCCAAATTTAGAGCTAGTTGATCAATTTCGGGCATAAATAAATGCCAATTTATGATCATTTTTTGTTGATTAGACTTCTCCGACCAACCTCAAATTTTCTTGCAAATGAAATCCCTGATGGCATGAAACAAAATTTTTTTACCAAAGTGATACTTAAGTGATCGCTTTAAAAGTTTTGGTACTAAAGTGAGCGTGATAAAAAAGTTATTGTATTAAAAGTTTTGGTACTAAGATGAGCACCATAATAATATTGTGACACTTGTGATATCATTTTTCCTCTTAACTAGTACACAGAATATGCAGAGCACTCAACATAGATCGAATTCACAGAGGGTCGAAAAAAAATGAACTGAATGTGTGAAAGAATACAAATACGGACAGTGGGGTGTCTCCTCCTTCCCTGATGATCTGTCTTTGAATTCTTTTGCCTATCATGTCTAAACTGTGGCCAATTTCTTTCCTTTCTTGTTTATTCCTCGCGTTCTTTGATACAGTGAGCGAAGGTTTTTGAAGCAGAGAAGGGCAAGTTCAGTCATGGTTCAGGAAGAGACCTTGGAGACATCCTTGTTGGACCTGTTGTACTTCATGTGGCTCTCGGCGAGCTGGCTAGCCGCGAGAGACAACATCAGAGAGAGCTCTTTCGCAGGGACCGACCGGCCATGACGGCGGCCAAGAGCTACAAGTTTGACCCCGGCGCTTCTCTGTTGGCCCCCTTCACTCCAAGCAGATTCAAGCACGCCGATTGCGAGGCAAGCTGAGTCCCACCTCCAACTGTTCCCACCTGAAACGAAAGATGGCAATTTTTTTCATGTCAGGGCACAAATTCTACATCCGTCAACTAAGAGTTCCCAGATTGTGAATTCTTGAATTGGCCATTTTGTTTTGTTCGAATCTAGGAAAAGTGAATTTACCTCAATTGACGGCATCGTGACAGAGACATGGAGGTCCTTGCCGTCGTCAACGGCTTCCATCATGGTAATGCAATGAGAGCTCTTCACGTTCTGGGCTGGGTCTTGGCCTGTGGCAATGTAGATCACCGTGATGATGTTGGGCCATTGCTGAGGCGGTCAGGTTCTTGAAAATGTTCAGCTTGACCAGCGCCTCCACACTGGTCTTGAGCACCTTCCTCACTACATCGCCCTTGATCACGGCCTCGCACACGACCGACTTGCCCTTCCCCTCAATCCTGTTCACTGCCGCGGGCTTCTTGTCCGAGCAGAAGTTGCCAGATATCCCCATCACGTCTATGTCGGGGAAGTCCGTCTGCCGGAAATCCATGACGTTCTGGACTCCCTTTGAGACCATGTTCATACCCATCGCGTCTTCGGTGCTGCACGAGAACCTTAGGTGAAGGTTTTTGCCGGCGATTGTGCATTTTATGCTCTGGAGCCCCGCGAATCGGCTAGAACTGCGTCATAATAAAATTGAATTGAACATCCAAGTTGTACACTAACAAAAGCACAAAGCCGACTACAGATTGTAAAGAGCAAATTTTGCATTTTCAAGATTGAATTACTAATCAGGACTTTATCAAGATCGAGACCAACATGTTAAAAACAGAGGAGAGGGCTTCAAAATTCTCCGAGCTCTCCAAGTAAAACTTAAGCTCGGCGGCCCTCTTCGCCGACCCAAAGCGCATGACAGGCGCCCTCGTCATCTCATCCCTCAAGACGACGCTGCTTGCGCCGCCAAATTGTTGGTTTTTGTTTCAATATATAAGAATACGTGCATAAATAAATTAAGATCAAAGTCTGTTTATAGCGGAAGTAAAAACACTTATACACGTATTTCCAAAGCATTTCCGCGCATTCTAATAAAAACACGTAGATATGAGAAGTAGGCTAATCACATTACCCTTGATTCTTGCTAAAAAATTTTGGTTTTGACATTCTTTAAATTTTGAGTACGAACATCTGATGTTCTCACAGCAGTTATTCTGATGTTCTTTAGATTCTAACTACAAACATTGATCTTTTGCTAACACGTATTTCCAAAGCATTTTCGCGCATTTTAATAAAAACACATAGACATGCGAAGTAGGTTAATCACATTACCCTTGGTCCTTACTCAAAAAATTTGGTTCTGAAGTTCTTCAAATTCTGACCACGAACATCTAATATCCTCAGAGTAGTGATTATGATGTTCTTCAAATTTTGATTACGAATGTTGATTTTTTGGTAACATTGGTTCTAACATTCTTGGAATTTTGATCACAAATGTCTAATGTCTTGTGGTAATACTAGTCCGACGTTCTTCAGATGCAAAACGTTTGATTTTTTTGTAACATAGATTCTGACATTCTTTAGATCTAGTCCCACAAGAGTCAGGCCTCTAATTCAAACATACCACCAATCTCACAACTACAATTGTGCTAGCAATTGCTATCGTGTGTGAATGACTTAGTTATCACTATCAACACTCTTAATTATTGATTGTTGACCAGTCCATATCACATTTAAGTCAGCTCATTAAATTTAAAACCGTTTTAGAATTAATTTGATCAGTTCTAATATAATTTCATACACTAATTTGGGCATTAACTCTGTAACTGTTATAAAGCATTATTCCAGGCATTAATTTATAATCGTTACAAATCTTTACTCTAGGCATTAAATTTTAAATCGTTACAAATATTTAATTTGATCATTCCGTCTAAAACTTTTTCAGAATATTAATTGGTATTAAACTGCTCATTGATTCTGAAACCGTTTCAGATCATTAACGTGACCATTACATCTGAAACCGTTTTAAATCATTGATCTGGCCGTTAAATTTGAAATCGTTTCAGAACATTAATGTGACTATTAAGTTTGAAACCATTTTAGACTATGCAGGAGGAAAACACACACAGCGAATGTTGATCAAACTCTACGTTACCGTCAACTAGCTAAACCTTACAGCACCATCTTAATTGTATATGTTCCGCTTGTTCTAGGTTATAGTTCTTGGTACTTAATACCCTCTTCGATTTTCAGATGGTTCCTTGAATGATGATTCAAATCCACCGAACTTCATCTCCATATAAATGGCACGGCAAAAGTTAATTGGACTCTACATTTACTCTCCGGAAATACAGTCGATGGATCTATTAATTGATCGACAATGATTACAGCGTGCTATCTAGTAAATGCACTTATGAAACATAGTACGAATGTATTATATATATGCGATTCAACTTATATTCTAACGAAGTCTCGGGATTGGTCAATATCCGCATTAGTTGTTTCAACACTGCTCTTCTTTGGAGTTAGGACAACTCCATTATTAATGGTTGGTTCATTAAGAAAGCTCCACGTCTGTTCGTTCGTTTTGAGAAAGGTACATCATATTAACAAAGGCATTGAATTCACACATGCACACTAACATAGGTAGAATGAGTAGCCAAATTTTGACCAAAAGTGTGTGCGAAAGAAATAAATGACTGGTCATCAACCCAATGCAAAATAGTCCACTGTGGCTGGCGCCAAATTCACCACACTAGAGAAGTAAATGATGGCACAATGTGCTTTAGCTTGAAGCATATGTGGAATTCAATGTGCAATATCGAGAAACACTGTATCGGACTCCATCTCAACAATGGGAAAGAGACATTGAAAATGTTGCATCTTTTCTACAGTACTCATTTTAGTGCTAAAATTTTTTGAGCGATCACTTAAAATGTCAAATTCCAACAAAGAATCCTACATGACTTTTCAAATAAACTTTTAAAACCTACATGGCTTTTCAAATAATCTTTTAAAACCACTAGGGGCGCCTTAGGGCCACCCTTCCCACTTGGGAAGGTGAAGGTAAAGAATTCGATTCCCTTTCTTCTTGGGAGCTGGAGTAGGGACGCCCAAGGGAGGGAGCAGGATTTCGCTACTTGCACATAGCACAGGATTTCACTACTTGCACATAGGCACATGGCACACCTATTGACTCGTCAAATAAATATTATAGGTTTGCCGACCATGGTGGCAGTCGACGACTGAATAGAGTTGAGTTGGAGCCTTGCCACAAGCTGGCAAGGCTCGAGCTCGTTAGATGCCAGTGATGTTGAGCCTTGCCTGATCAAGCGAGGTCCAGCTCGCCTGACACCAACAAGCTCGAGCCGTGCCAAATTTGGCCACCTAGGCAGGACTCGAGTCTCTCGGAGATCGCCAAACGTTGACAAGGCTCTAGCGACCTTTGGCGAGGATAGAGCCTCACCCAGCTTGTCGGATTTGGCAAGCTCAAGCTTGGCAGTGTTGAGAGAGCTCGGCTTCACCACAAGCCGGCAAGGCTTGACCTTGCTGGAATCAAGTGAGCTCGAGCCTCACCAACTTGTGGCAAGGCTCTAGCTCGCCTTTGGTTGATTGCAAGCCATTGCCATGATTGGCGACTGGCCAATGAAGAAGAAGAAAAAGAAAGAAAAAGAAAAGAAAAGGAAAAAAATAGAAATAATTAAAAAAATTATTGAAAAGGGTGCATGTAGGAAAAGATTTTCCCTACCAAACAGCAAAATATATTTTCTAGTTCATTTTCAGGTTTCCACTAGATAACGGAAATATGTTTATTTTTTTGGAAAATGACTCCTTAGAAAATATTTTTCAAAAAAATCATATTTTCTACGAAACTGACGAAGTAAAATATTAACTTGCTTCGGCTCTAAAATTTGTTCGCTAATTTTAGACCACTCTACCATTTCATAATTTGTCTAGCTTACAATTAGTAAATTAAGATAATATAAAATTCATTCATCTTTTCGTAATTAAAATTCATTTATTGGTACTGCCAATATTTCTATTTATATCTGCGGAGATATGTGAGACTAATTCTTCTCTAAGCCTATTATGTGAATACATAATACAAAGTACGCAATCATGGATTGCGTCCTCAAGCCTCCATTATCTATTATATGTGTTATACACCTAATGTGTTACATTAGATTTCATGCCAAAAATATGGATTTCGGTGTCTTTTAAAGTGATAAAAAAAAAATAACTAAAATGCTGATATTAAGGTAATTGAATTGCTATGGAATTTAAAATTGCATTTTTTTTTTTAATTTCCACGTGATAGCATTTGCAAAATTGTTTTCATTTGGAAAAGTAATGGTGGTATATTAAATTTATTTTTTCACCTAATTAAAAAAATGAAATTCTTATGAAAACCAATGAAGTTTTTTTCTTGCTCGGCAAAAGACGATTTGATTAGAAAATTAATCTTACAATAAATAACAGCAAAAAAAAAAAAAAAAAAAAAAAAAACCAAAAAACCGAACCGAACTAAACTTAATCGAACCGGGATTTTGGTTCAGTTCCGTTTCAATTTGGATCGGATTTTGGTTCGGTTTAGTAAATTTCCTTATCAGTTCAATTCGGTTTGATTTTCCAAAAAACTCGAACCAAATCGAACCACTTACACCCTTACTTGATAAGCCTTCAAATAATAATTCAAATTTTGTAAGTACGAGGTCGACCTTTTTTTATCTCCTTAATTCCTTCTCAAATGTCTCTCTCTCTCTCTCTCTCTCATTAGGACCTATCGGGGCACAAAACTTGGACGTCCTAACCCGGTTTTATTGGTGTAGATCAATTTCCCAGTGAGACCTCCATTCAAGTTCGCCACTCTTGTTTTAAGCATCAACACCATACATGAAACAAAAATCCTTGATGGACCGGTTACCCATATCTGGGCAGGGCAGCTTGCGTAAGAGAGAGGTCGACAAGGGAGATGCAGCCCTTGTAAGGACCTCAGTCCCTCGCTAATCACCTCCAATGGCCAACTCTTTGGCGAGGATCCTCCTTGCTAGATTTGGAACTGTAGGTTTGGTGTGATGGCCATAGCCCTTGCCTAGATTTGGTGCATCGTAACTAGACCGGAGGAGGAAGGGTGCTCAGTGGGCTTAAGTCAGGGAGTTGAAGATTGATTTGTAGGAACCATAATGTTAGGCTAATGACTGAAAAAATTACCAAAATAGTCCTAAACTTATTGTATTTTTTCCAATTCAATCCTAAACTCTTTTTTTTTTCCAATTTTGTTCTAAAGCTTTTGTATTTGTGTCAATTCAATCCATTTTGATCAATTTTGACTGATGGTTTTATAAGTGATGGGCTTAAGGCCCGTCCGCCAATGTTGGGCCTAAAGGCCCGGCCCACAGGAATAAGGCCTGTGGATGGAGGATCATATAAAAGGGATGAGAGAGAGGGAGAACATACCATTTCATAATTCAACGTACGTTAATTCTCTCCCTCTCCTCCCAAAAGGAAGAACAAAGGAAAAAGGCAACTTCATCTTCTCTAGACGGCTAATTGTCGTCATCGGATCAAACATGGCTGAATTCTCTTCCTCTTTTTGGCATCGGTGTCTAATCTGTGGCTAACAAGGTACGCTCGAATCCGTGGTGTGCTTTTATGATCGGTGATACGTGATTATTCCCGAGCTTGTCTTCCGCATTCGTTTTAGGGGTTTGATTTAGTATCGAATCTGGTTTTCTTTTTGGGGATCCAGTAATCCCAACATTGGTATCAGAGCATTAGTTCACGTTTTTCCCGACCTGTTTGATGTTTTTGATTGTTTTTTCGCAAAAAGTGTTTCGGCCGTACGAATCGGGGCTAGAAATCCCGACACCCGAGCGTTGTTCGCCTTTTTTTTTTCCAATTTTTCGAAAGTCGAAGTCGAATTCTGATGGCATAGGGAGGAAGGGGACGTCGAGACAAGTCTGGCGACATGTCGCACGCCGCCGGGAGACATCGCACGCGTCCACACGCGCGGCCAGAAGCTGCTGCGCGTGGGCGCGACGAGCCCAGACGCGTTGGTTCGTCCAGCGCGTGCGGCACACGCGCCGGTCGGCGAACCGGCCCGTGCGTTCCGCCGGCTGGCGAACCGGCACGCGCCGGTCCACGGACCGACGCGTGCTGACGTCAACATGACGTCACCCAACGGTCGGTAACCACTGGGGTGACGTCATCGCTGACGTCAGCACCAACGTCGGTTGGCCGGGCGGTCACCGGCCGGCGACCCGACCCGATCCGACCCGCGAAGGCCTGGCACGCGCGCGGCACGTGCGGTCGGTCGGTCCGACCGGTCCGACAACCTGACGGTTGACCGTTGACTTTCGTTAACCGTTGACCGTTGACCGTTGACAAAAAAAAAAAAAGAATGTGTTTCTTTTTCGATTATGTCTATGTGGATTATATGTAATCCATTTTTGTTCTGTATTTGTTGCAGGAACAATGCCTCCCCGTAAGCCGCGCGCATCTATGCGCATAATGTCAGATGAACAAAAGGAAAGGCTTTCAAGGTTGATAGCCGATTTGAATGGTTATCGATGGGAGAGTAACGACATAATTGATCATGTCATAGAGGTCAACAACAAAATTTAAGAAGTCATTTGGAACGGTTATCCCATGCCAGATATTCAGATGGTGCAATTCTTTATGAACACTCTTCCACCATAATGGCAAGGAGTGTTGAATCGCCTATGGGAAGTCAAAGGATTTACTAGATATAAGGAGCTAGTAATGGAATTTGTGGATGAATATCATCGGGTTGGAGCCACAAAGACTGCGACCCAAGGAATGACTTCGATTAGGCCAGGAATGAATGTGCGTAGGAGAAATCCTAAGGGATATCCATCTGTTTTTTCATGGCTGTCGAGAATTCCTGAAAATTTTACAGAGAAAAAGCAAAAGAAATTGAACCATGTAGCTGCTTTCCCTATTAGTAGTATGATGCCTTGTTTTTAGATGTTATGGCTGGTCTTTATTTAGTGTTCTTGGTGGACATCTTATGTAATGTTAACTACCTGATTGTTGTTGTTGTAGCAACCTATATGTTAGCCATATTATGTGAAAGCATTATTATTATATTGTATGTCAACTATCTCGTTGCTTTCGTGATTGCTGGTTGCTGTGGGTAGTTAGTCAGGTAGTTATAGAAGTTTTTGTAACTTCATAAAATTGATTTTGCATATGACAATCAAATTAATGATAGTTTTTAAGTTAGGATTTTTGGAGGATGATTGGAAACATAGTGACATTTTGATTCTGAAACCTTTGCTTAAAATTATTAATTAATATGATGGGTTTGTGCAAATAGATGCATAAGTGATAGGCATTAATATTTCGTGCATATGTGTATGATATGTTCAGATCGATGGATTCAACAAATAAGAACATCATTGCTGATTTGAATAAAGAGGACAAATTGAACGGCGAGAATTGTGAAATATTGAATATGAGAATTCAATATGTGCTGGAAAAGCAAGAAGCACTAAAAGCTCTTGACCATGTTATGGAATATCTAGAGGATGCTGTGCGCCACCTTGAGCTAGCTGATCTACGCCTCAAGGCATTTGAGCAGGATATAGATATTTGCTGTGTTGCTTTAAGCTTAGAAGGGGCTTCAAGCTTTAAGCGCAAGCGTATTGATTCGTTCAATATGTGGGAAAGCAAGGGATCAAGTCCTTCTTGCAAGAAACCAAGAATTAACCAACAAAAGAGAGGAAAACGTTCTCATGTGAAGAATATCTCAAGGGTGAAATGTTACAACTGTGACCAAAAGGGTCACTATGCCCGCGATTGTCGTGAGCCAAAGAAGGTACACACCATTTGTACAATTGGGAACTTTGCATATGTGTCAAGTTCTGTATTCTTGACTGAATCTAATCCTCTGTGGACTGTGGATTCTGAAGCGACAGACCATGTAGCGAAGGATAGAGGATCCTTCGTGGAATTCCGACGAGTACCAACTGGAACTAAGTGGATCTATGTGGGAAACAACTCCAGAGCTGAAGTGAAAGGAATTGGCACATGCCAACTAAATATGCGTGGTGGACGCACTTTATTCCAACATGATGTGTTGTATGCTCCGGAGATTCGTCGGAATTTAGTGTCTGTTTTAGTGTTGGTTAAGTTAGGTTTTAATGTGAACTTCCATAATAAATGTGTATATTTGTATTTGGATACAAACTACTATGGTCGTGGTTATTTTCCGGATGGTTTCATTGTATTAGATATTGACTATGTTAATGCAAATGTTTGTTATTCCCTTCTCACATCTCCTAATTCATATGATAATGATGTGAATGTGTGGCATGCTAGACTTGGTCATATTGGCCAACAGCGTATGAATAGACTAGCCAAAGAGGGCTTGTTGGGCAACATTGAAAAAGTCGATTTGCCCATCTGTAAGCATTGCCTAGTGTTAGATGAAATCCCTTAAGGTATTTTGAAGTTGACAAAACAGGTTTATCAGTCTAGTCTGAAGACTTACAGACTCTTTTGACAAAGTCCGAAGATCAAAGTCTGAAGATTAAAGTCTGAAGCTAGCAAGACTCAAGACTCAAGACTCAAGACTTATATTTCAAAGTCTACTCACATGGACAGTTTCCGGACGACGTTTATTCTGATCTTATACGAGCTTTATTCTAACGACTAATGGATATCTTTCTACCGGATTCAGCACTAAATGATCTAAGTTTTATATGGAATATGTTTAGATTCTTTGATGACTTCGCAACTTATATTTGGAAGGATCTACTTATGGAAACCGAGATCCTGATTGTATGGGCGAGCAGGATTGATGGGCTATCAACACTTACCTTAAAGAGCTCGAGATCTCTCTAATTGATTCTGTCCAACGGGTTGATTGGAAGAACTTCTTTGGAAGGTGCCAACGGTATTGAAGGCATGAAGAAGTATATAAGAGAGATGCTCTAGTTGTTGAAGAGTGCGGATAGAAGAATTCCAAAGTCTGAATCTCCTTTTCTATTTTGCGATATCATTCTTTGAGCGTTACATGTAATCAAAAGAGAGATCATATTGTAGACCTTGAGGAAGTGTAGTAGAGTAATCTACACTTTGTGGACTCAAGAGCGTGAGACTCGTAATCACTCTTATTGATTATTAGTGAAATCCAAATGGAAGGGCTGTCCGTGCGAGAGAGTGGACGTAGGCTTGATCTAAGCCGAACCACTATAAATCTAGAGTCTTGATTCTCTATCCCTAATCCTTTTATTGTTAACTGTTTTCATTTGCTGTGATCGTTGATTTTAAATTATTTATCTCTCATTCGATTTAAATTGTTAAAATCGCTTCAAACACCTATTCACCCCCCTCTAGGTGCTATTTCTAGTCCTAACAATTGGTATCAGAGCTTGTGTACTTGTTTATAAGAAGTGTCTTTACTTCTAAGTAACGAGATCTATGGCTAGTATGCTGCCTACGGGGTTGGTTGAAGGTCAAAGCAATACTGACCTCCATACTTTGATGGAAAAGATTACAAAGATATGGAAAAACAAGATGAAGGCATTCCTAAGATCAAAAGATCCTTTGGAATGGGAAGTGGTTGATAAAGGAATCATTCCTACTGCCGCATCGTACTCGAGAGAGGAAAAGAACCCGATGTTCCTATTCTTTTGACTCAAGAAGAAATCACGAAAAGACGACTCTCGACGCCAAAGCTATTTACTCTTTATATTGTGCTTTATCCCCTACTCGAATATAATAGAATATCTTCTTGTGATACAGCAAAAGAAGTATGGGATAGGCTTCACATTACCTATGAAGGAACCGATCGTGTGAAAGAAACAAGGATCAACATTCTCTTGGGACAATATGAAGTCTTTAAGATGAGATCGGGAGAATCAATTACTTGACATGTTTAGTCGCTTTTACTGAAATTGTGAATGGTCTTGAATATCAGGGACATCCAATCTCAGGACATATGAAAGTCAACAAACTTCTTCGTGGACTCTCAAAAGATTGGAATTATATAAAAACCTCAATAAGAGAGACACAGAGGATTGCTCCACTTTCTGTAGATGAATTGGTTGGAACTCTTCAATCCTATGAAGTAGAACAGACCAATGAAGAGGAAGACTCAAAAGGTAAGAAATCTATTGCCTTAAAGTCTAATGACTATTCTGATGTTACAGACTCTGAAGAAGACCTAGATGATGAAGAACTAGCACTAATGATAAAGAGATTCAGAAAGCTGAACAGAAAAGGAAGGAAATTCAATTGGAAGAAACAAAATTCTCAAAGGTTTCAAAACAGGTCAACAGAGGAAGATGATACGAATAAAGAAGTGACTTGCTTTGAATGCAAACTGTCCTCTATTAAAGAAGAGAAAAGGGAAGACTGAGAAAAACAGGAAGGCACTCAAAGCAGAGACTTGGAGTGATACTGAATGTGAAGATAGTGACAATGATTATGCCAATATTTGTTTGATGGCGAAATCAGATACAGACTCAGACATTGATTCAGACACAGACTCAGACAGTGAACTCGAGGTTAGTAACTTGAAAATTCCTGTTAAAGTTTCTAAATACATTGATGAACTTTGTCTTAGTCTGAAAACCTCTCTTAAGAGGATCTCTGAATTGAAAAGGGAAAATTCTACATTGAAACAACAAGATAAATTTATGAAAGAAAAGTTTGAAAAACTGGAAAAAGATTTTGTTGTTGCGAAAGAAAACTCAGACAGTATTTCAAATGAGAATAATCTTTTGAAAAATGATATCACTAATATATCAAAGAGATTTTCAAATGGTTCTGAAAAGCTGGAGAAGATTCTTTCAATACAAAGACCATATTTTGACAAGTTAGGTCTTGGTATGACTTCTGAAACTATTACACTAATTGATTTTCCGAAGGTAAAAGAAAGAATTAAACAAAGACCAGCTAAGACTGTTTACAAGAATCATTTCCAGAAAATTTTTGTAAAACCCGTTGGTAGAAATGCTCGAGATGTTCCAAGTGTAAAAGCTTAGAACACTTTGAGAAAGAATGTCCTTTGGTTTGGAGACTGTTAAAAAGAGTCAAGGCTAATACCGTCTATTGTACTAACACTTCGGACCCAAGATGGTATGGGTACCAAAAAGAGCTTGATTTCGTTAATTGCAGTTACTATCAAAAAGAAGATAAAATGGTATCTTGATAGTGGCTGCTCAAGACATATGACAGAGACTCAAGCCGCTTCATAAAACTTATTCAGATAGACGAAGGAAAAGTTTCCTTTGGTGGTAACAATAGAGGAAAGATTACTGGTCAAGGAACAGTGAAGATTGGAAGTTTGTCTATCAATAATGTTTCATTAGTTGAATGATTAAATTACAACTTGCTTAGCATAAGTCAGTTGTGTGATTCTGGTTTCAAGATCAACTTTCAGGAAGAAACGTGCTCGGAATCGGTAAAGACCTTACTCAATCTTTTACGGTCGAAGACATGGAAATATCTATCTTCTGGATGTGAATCAAAAAAGATCACAAAGTGCTTAATATCAGTACAAGATGAAGCAAATCTGTGGCACAAAAAGCTAGGCCATATCAACATGAAGCGGATCAACAAGATCTCTACAAAGAAACTTGTTCGAGGATTGCCTACTCTGAATTATTCAAAGTCTCGATCTATGTACACCATGCGTCTTGGGTAAACAGGGTTAGAAATTCTTACGATCAATAAATAGAGTTTCCACTAATCATGTATTGCAGCTTTTGCACATGGATTTGTTTGGACCTACTAAAACGAAAAGCATTGGTGGTAAAAGGTTCTGTCTGGTAATAGTGGATGACTATTCACGATTTACTTGGGTCTACTTTCTTTCAAGTAAGTCAGAGACTTTCTCTCTCTTTTCAAAATTTGCTAAAAAGGTGCAGAATGAGAAAGGTCACACTATTACAAGCATTCGTACGACCATGGAGGTGAGTTTGAAAATCAAGACTTTGCTAATTTATGTGATGAATTTGATTTTCAACATAAATTTTCTTCTCCATATACACCGAACGAATGGGGTTGTGGAAAGGAAGAATAGATCTTTACAAGAAATGGCAAGAACACTTTTAATTGGAAATCAAGTCTCTTCAAGGTTTTGGGCGTAAGTCAAGTTTCAACCGCTTGCTATATTATAAACCGAGTGTTTTTAAGACCAATTCTTGAGAAAACTCCTTATGAAATTTTTAAAGGGAAGAAACCAATAGTTTCTTATTTTCAAATATTTGGTTGCAAATGTTTTATTCTAAAGAATGCAAATGATCGTGTTGGTAAGTTTGAAGAAAAATCAGATGAAGGATTCTTTCTTGGATACTCTACAACAAGCAAAGCTTTTAGAGTGTTCAACAAAAAGACTCGGACTGTGGAAGAATCAATGAATGTCAAATTTCAAGACTCTCCACAAGTTCAGCGGATACAGGGCGAAGATTCGAATCCGCCCTGCACACGCTAGATCTAACTCCACCGAAGCGGTTGCTAAATCAAAATCAGTACAACAAGCTACCGATGAAGAACCTACTCAAGAAGAAGATCAACAATCTATCGGGCGAACAAGAATCGGAAGCACAAGTCTAGTCATCCTGAAGAACTCATTATTGGAAACATTAATGAGGGAATACGAACAAGATCCAAAAGGCGAGAAGAGTCTAGTGCTTTGTTGCTCTTATTTCTGAAATATAACCCAAAAATATTGAAGAAGCTTTAGCTGATGAAAGCTGGATTGAAGCAATGCAAGAAGAACTCAGACAATTCAGTATTAACGACGTATGGGAATTAACTCCCAAACCAAAAGGTAAATCAGTTATTGGAGCTAAATGGGTTTTCAGGAACAAAGTTGATGAAAAAGGCAAAGTAACGAGAAACAAAGCAAGACTCGTAGCTAAAGGATATATGCAAGAAGAAGGGATAGACTATGATGAGACTTACGCTCCAAAGTAGCAAGGTTAGAAGCAATCGATTATTACTTGCTTTTGCTTGCTATAAGAATTTCAGGTTGTTTCAAATGGATGTCAAAAGTGCATTCCCGAATGGATTTATTCAAGAAGAAGTCTACGTAGAACAACCTCCTGGTTTTGAAGATTCAAAGAAACCAGACTCGTATTCAGACCGAAGAAAGCTTTATATGGACTGAAACAAGCTCCTCGAGCTTGGTATGAAAGGCTAAGTAATTTCTTAATTCATAGTGGCTTTTCTAAAGGGAAGGTAGACACTACTTTGTTCATTAAAAAGGAAGGTAAAAGCTTTCTACTTGTTCAGATTTATGTTGATGACATCATATTTGGATCATCTAATGAAACTTTGTGTAAGAAATTTTCTAAGTCTATGCAAGATGAATTCGAGATGAGCATGATGGGTGAACTATCCTTTTTCCTTGGTCTACAAGTCAAACAACTAAAGGAGGGAATATTCATTCATCAAGAGAAATATGCAAAAGAACTTGTTAAAAAGTTCGGTCCGGAGAATTGCAAAAAGACCGACATACCAATGTCAAGCTCTTTGAAGATAGACAAAGATGAAGCGAGGGAAGAAAATTGACCAAAAATTATACGGGAGTATCATTGGCTCACTTCTTTATCTTACCGCATCCCGGACGACATATTATTTAGTGTTTGCATATGTGCTAGGTTTCAATCTGATCCTAGAGAATCTCACTTAAGTGATGTTAAACGTATTATTAAATATGTTGCTACTATTTTGCTAAGATCGGTCTTTGGTATCCCAAAGAAGGAGACTTTACACTTCTTGGCTATTCGGACGCGGATCTTGCGGTTGTAGAGTTGAAAGAAAAAGCACTTCAGTACTTGTCAATTGCTTGGAAACGGGGGCGTATCCCGGTTTTCAAGAAAACAAAGTCTTGTGGCTCTTTCAACAGCTGAAGCGAATACGTTGCTCTTAGAAGTTGCTGTTCTCAAATATTGTGGATAAAACAACAACCGCAAGACTTTGGCATTGAAGACTCTTGCACGAAATTAGATGTGACAACACCGTGCTATCAATCTTACAAAGAATCCTATCCTACATTCAAGAGCAAAACATATTGAAATTTGACATCACTTTATAAGAGATCATGTTCAGAACAAAGAAGTCTTGATACAATTCATAGACTCAAAGAATCAACTGGCAAATATCTTCACAAAGCCACTTGAGAAAAGCTTGTTTGAGTCTATTCGCTCAAGACTCAATATATATATATTTTTTTTTGGTAAAAGGTAATAAATATATATATATAGCTAAGGCAAATTACAAAGGACCGGCACTAAAAAACCTACACTCAAACCTCAAAAAGAGACAAAGTGTAGGGGAGCCAAAGTAAGAAGCCACAAAGGCAAACAAGAAAAGCCACAAGGGCAACAGCAACAAGAACAAACAAGCGAGAAAGAAAAAAACAACAAGGCTGACCAACCCTCAGCACCAACCCTCAGCCCACCAAAGGAAGCGGCTAAGAAATAGAGAGCCAAGAAAAGTTAGGAGCAACTTGCGCAAAACAGCAACTAAGGAGCACTGGGCGGATGAGAGAACACCGCAGGGTCAAAACCCCAACCACGCTGAAGCCTCTTATTTCTTGGGTTAGGAGGAACATCTTTGAATGTTATAGCTTTATCCCTCACAACCTTAATAAGGTGGTTTTTAAGAGCCGAGACCACTAAGGATTCGCCCCGAAATATAATCGCATTCCTCTTTTTCCAAATAAGGTGACACAAAGCTCCAAAAGAGAATCGCGCAATGCAATGGAAGAAGTTCGTTACCGGATAAGAACTTTAAAGCCCAACTGAGGATGTCTTTCCAACATCTATTCCGCCACGGGAGGTTACACCTGGCGGCCCAGAAGTAGGCTAGAGAAGCCGAGGTGTGACACCCGAAGAATAAATGTTCAACGAGAACTGGAACATCATTGCAGAAGGCACAAACATTATAGTCGATCCTCCCATAAGAAAGAAGCAGATCATCGAGTCGGCAGGCGATTTTTGGTTATAAGCCATAAATTAAATTGGAACCGCGGGACTATAGCATTGTCCCATACAAAAGACGCCCAATCAACACGATCCTTCTTGACTCTAATGGAATTCCATGCTGAAGCTATAGAGAAGGAACCAGAAACATCAGAGCACCAGGTGAACCTATCGCGAGCCGAAGAGAGGACCGGAAGAGAGATCCCCCATCTTTCCAAAAAGGATTTAAATAACCAACCCACCGAGGTAAATAGATCCGCAACAACAGCATCGTCGGGAAGACATAAACCTTCACGTAATGAGCAAGGAACAAAGGCATCAAGCGGGCCACAAGATAACCAAAGTGGTCATGCCAAAGAGACACCGATAGGCCATTTCCAATCTTCCACGAAAGGATAATCGAAAGTAATTTCTCAGTTGAAGGATTTTTTTCCATGCCCAAGAACATTGACGAGGCCGGGAAGCAATCCAAAAGTTTCTTTTCTTTAAGAAGTTAGAGTGTACCCACCGACACCACAACGATTCTTTATCGCTGAAAAGAATCCGGATAAATTTAAGCATGGAGGCTTTGTTGCAATCTTTGAGTTTCCGAATGCCTAAACCGCCCTCAACCTTCGGGAGACAGACATCGTCCCACGAGACTTTGGCCCCACCCTCGGCCAAGGGTCGTGCCCTTCCATAAAAATTGTCTCAAAATGCGCTCAATACTATCTATTACCGAGGACGGAAGGTTAAATACACTAGTCCAAAATGCTTGAATTGAAAGGAGTAATCGACCTTATGAGTTGCAGCCTCCCGGCAAAAGGACGAAAGCGATGTGCCCAAGATTGAACCCCGGCGTGTACGATCGAGTCAAAGCAACACAGTCTGCTTTGCCCAATCTAGTAGTAATAATCGGAACACCTAAATAGCGAACCGGCAATTTCCCTTCCTGAAAACCGAAGGCCCATTGCACCCTATTATGAAGAGACGAATCCCCTCCTGAGAAGAAGATCTCACTTTTGTTTTTATTTGGGAAGAGGCCGCTCCATGAGGAGAAAATGTCCAGACCCCTTTTTAGCAACATCACCGACGCCCAATCAGCTTGACAGAAAAGGAATACGTCGTCGGCGAAAAAGAGGTGAGATAGCTGCACCGATTTGCATCTCCAGAAATATTTGAAGTCATTGCTAGCAGTATGGGAGAGCAAGATTCCAGAGAAAATTTCCATGACTAAGGTAAATAGGTAAGGTGACATAGGATCACCTTGCCTAAGTCCTCTTCCAGCGAGGGAAAAAACCATGTAATTCACCATTGATAGAGATGGAATATTTCGGCGTACGTACGCAAACCATAATTAGCATAATAATCCACTCAGGAAAACAGAAGGCACGGAGAGCAAGTTCCAAGAAATCCCAATCAACCGTGTCATAGGCCTTATGGAAATCAACTTTGACAGCACATTTGGGCAAATAAGGCTCTAAGTGAAATCCAGCAAACAACTCTTGAGTGATGAGGATATTATCTCTAATCCTCCTACCCTTTACAAAAGCATTTTGTGAAGGGCTTATCAAATCACTTAAGACAGCAGCAATGCGGTTAGCAAGGATCTTCGTAATGACTTTATAAATGGTATTGCAACATGCGATAGGCCTAAAATCAGTGACTGCACTTGCGTTAGGGACTTTAGGAACTAGGGCGAGGATAGTGGTATTTACCTCCTTTAAGAGCTGTCCCGAAGAGAAGAAATCCTGGATTGCTTCCACCACCAACGACCCCACTAAATCCCAATTAGTCTTGTAGAACTCTACCGAGAACCCATCGGGACCTGGGGCCTTGCCTTTGGCAAGAGAGAATAGAATATTCTTAATCTCAGAGGGAGAAACCGGCTCACATAGGGAGCGCACCTGAGCATCCGAAAGCGGGTGACGAACAAACGTCTTCGGCTCCCCGGCGAAGGTTTAGATAAAGCCTCATGATGAGAGAGCAAATTTGAGAAAAACCGGACAAAAACTTGCGGCACAAGAACAGGATCAGTGATAATAGCCCCTGACTGATCCTTAACGGAAAGGATCCTATTAGTAAGCTGCCTCCTCTTCACCGAATGGTGGAAAAACTTAGTATTCCCTGTCACCTTCTTTTAGCCATCTCACTCTCGACTTTTGTCTGAAGAAGGATTCTTCTTGATTCCTCAAAACAACAAAAACATGACGCTGAGATTTTTCCAACTCAGCAAGTGAAAGGTTGGAAGGGTCCGATTGAAGGCTAACTTGAGTGCTTCGCAGGGCCTCTCTTGCTTCGGCCGTCCTCACAGAAATATCCGAGAAGGCGTCTTGGTTAAGTAACTTGAGTCGATCTTTCACAATTTTCAACTTGGAAACAAGCATGTACATTGGAACGCCTGTGATGGAGGAGTCCCAAGCCTGGCGGACAATTGAGTTAAAGTCCGGATGGTCAGCCCAAAAATCAAAATACTTAAACGGCTTCCTCCTATGGACCGGTTGAAGAACTCGACGATCATAGGAGTATGGTCTCGAGATACCGGGGTTCAAAACGAAGCCTCGAGAATGAGAAATCAAGGTTCCATTTGTTGTTAACTGAACACGGTCGATCTTCCTCATCTTCCCGGCGTCCCCGCCGAGGTAGACCAAGTATAACGGAGGCCAATATATCCGAGATCCATCGCTTCATTTTGTGCTAAGCATTGGGCGACTCATCAAAATAAGGGATCCAGGTTGTTGGAACTTCCAACTCGATCGGATGGGTCTTTAATGGCATTGAAATCCCCAAAGAACAAGCCAAGCCGAATCCCGCATCAAGTCATTGAAGTGGAGGAGGTCCTCCCACAAAGGTCTACGACGCACAAACGAATGCTCCCCATAAACAGCAGAGATGCAGCAGCTCACACCAGACATATTAAGCTTAAGGATACCATGCAAAGCCTGGTCGTTGATAGAGATAGGCACAAAAGAAACAAGATCCGGGTTCCATCCTACCCAGATTCTACCCCGAGAAGAATACTCATAGTTTGCAATCCACTTCCAACCCCTAATTAAGGAAGCCGAGACAGAATCAAAAAACTCCTCACGAACCTTAGTCTCAAAAAGGCCAATCGGGCGAGCTTATTAACAAAGCAGCAAATCTCCGATCTCTCGCACGCCTAAGAGGGTTGACCATGCCTCTAATATTCCAAAAGCCAAAAAAACATATCAAAAAAGGATAGAGGGACAGAATTACTTCTTCTTAGACCTGCGACCTGTAGCAGGCGCTTTTGAAACCACCGAGGGTGGTGGGTCAGGAAGAAGTAAGAGGAGCTGATCTTGTATACTTCGAGCACCAGCCGGGGCCGGGCCTTTCGGCGAAGGGGAACCCACAGACAAAACATCTGCATCAATTAAATCCATTTGAATACTAGAGCTGCAAATTTCATCCGAGCTTTCAACCGGAAGACCAACAGAGGCAGCTTCCTTCTCAACATTCTTTTTCTTTTTCTTGCCTTTCCCCTTCACCTGCTTCCATTCTGGATCGGCAGCAGGAGCTGAGGAAATAGCCACCATTTCACCACCATCCTCAGATGCAGAAACCCTAGCAACAGAGATTTTCGAAGGCTTAGGAGGAACTTGTACGGTTGCCTCCAGTTGCAGATGAGAAACAATCTCAGGATCGATCATGTCCATGCCTGGGGTAGTAAGTGGAACTTGTAAGTCCCCCATAATCTGTTTTTGACGATTCTGAGAGAAGGCAGGACCATCTGAACGAGTAGGGGAATTAAGATGCATAGACTTGTCTTGAGCAGGACTTCCAACATCAATATTCAAGACTTGATTAGCTTCTGCAGATTTTCCTTCTGCAGGGGGATCAGCAGAGTTTGGAGGAGCAGCTGTTTTACAGCTGTGACCAAAGATACCGCACAGACTCAGAAACTAAAGTCTGACAGAGAATCAGACTCAAAGGTCAAAAGACTGAGAATACGAATCGACACGACTGTAAGTTCATTTACTTAAACTGTCTTATTGATAAGGTAAGATTATCTGTCTATTTTAAGTTGGTTATTTTTAAAGAAAGTGGTTATCGTTTTATTAAGGCAGTTATTTTTCAAAAAGGAAAAATCAAGATTTTCAAAAGATACGACGCTTGGTTATCCCCCGTACCTGTTATACTTATACATCTCTTCTCCTTCGTTTTCACTTTACTCAAAAACCCTAGATCAAAAGCTTTTCACTGCTCCGCAATTTTCTCTCCAAAACTTCTTTGTTTCAAAGTTCTCAACTTTCTTGCGACACAAGTGAGAAAGTCTCTCCAAAGAAACGCACAATGTCGTATCGGAGGAAGTCTTCCGAATAGCAAACAGGGGACCACCGGGATCCGTGAGGGACCTACGCACTTTGATCTCACTGAGGAGAGCGACATTCCTACTGAACAAACTTCTCAACAGCAGTCATCCTCTACAAGACCTCAAGAACATGGCCCTCAAGATGCAGAAACGATTTATGAAGATATCGAACCAGTAAGAACTCTAAAGCCTGCCTTTGTTTACAAGCTTTACTCTGCGTTAAAGGAAGGTTCTGCTATGACTTTTGTGGATGAGTTTCTGAAAGAGAAGGGATATAGAAACGAGACGCACTTTCTTACTTTCGTTATGGAAAGGTCTGGAATTGTGCCCGAGGAACGGCTGCAAGAGCATTTGCAAATTTCCCGAGTGACCCTAGGTTTAGTAGTATGAATCGGCTGAGGGAAAGGACGATGATGAAAATATGTTCATACACTTTAAACCATGGATGGGTGTGGCTGCGAGCCTACGAGGGAAGAAGGATGAATTGTTCCGCTCAGACGGACACAGGAAGAGATATGAAAAATTGCTGAAGCGTGGGGTGATGAACCCACGAACCGTGGATTTCGATTTTCTGACTTGTTGAGCATACATCCGCGAGAGAAATTCGAAAAGCTCCAACTTTATCGGTTACGCACAGACGTGACACGGCACATTCTGAATTGACGGCATATTTCTACTCCAATATCGGTTTCATTGATGCAAACAGCTTTACCTTCAAAGAGTGAGAGATAAGGAGTATGTCATTGATAATAACATTTTGGCTAATGTGCTTGGTGTGGAAAGAGGGGCTTTCCAACCAATCGGCGTGTCTCGTAAGCCATGCTACGCTTGAACTAGCAAAGGACAATTGCGTAAGGAAGACTATCTTATTCCGAATGAATGCAACAAATACTTTGCTGCACAAGATTGTAATCAACTGTCTAAGACCCAAATCGACATCTAAGACAGATGTATCAATTTCTGAAGCTAAGTTGATGTTTGCCATCAAGATAGGTGTGAACTTCTCTTTGCCACATACCATCATCTTTCACATGTATAGATGCATGGTTAAGGACAAAGGAAAGCTTCCTTATGCTGCTCTCATTACTCGTCTCCTCAAATATCTCAACATTCAATCTCCTCATATTCTCACAGTGAAGACTATTGATAAAATGGTCATCGGGCTGAGGATTATTACCAAGATGCGTCTGAAAGAGCTTAGCAAGAAGCTGGAGCAATTCAAGGAAAAGACTCCTATCAAACTCGGACCGAGACTCATCAGCGCAAAAAGGAAAGGGAAAGAACCCGTGGTTAGTTCTACCAAGAAGAGAAGGGCAGTCATCCTGGAAGATGAAGATGATGAGGATGCAATACCCATCTCTACTCTTATTTCTCAATTTGCTGCATCTATTCCAACTGTTCCAGAACATCAAGTTGCAGAGAAAGAGAAAGAGAAAGAGGAAGAGAAGGAAGAAAAGAAAGAGGAAGAGAAGACAGAGGAAGAAAGAGAGGAAGAAAGAGAGGAAGAGGAAGAAGGAAAAGAAGAACAAGCGAGATGAATCAAAAAGAACAGATTCTCCGGCGGAAAGGAGGATATACAACTCCCGTCACCGAGGAAACGCCTCGAAAGATGAATTCTTTTCTCCACCGGAAGACATGGAGACGGGGGAGATAAAGAAAGAGAACACACACCTCTTCGGCTGACTTTTAGAGAAGAGGATGCTCAAACAGTGTTAGTCGATCACCTCCCGATGCCGAGGATATTCATGCTGCACGCTTTCTGAAGGAGAGGCATCATCTCCACACACCGAACCTCCCGCCGACATTCATACGGGCTTGACTCCACCTTCGAGACCAAGCTGAAACAAGCACTCGACCGACAACTCTGGAAATTTTCAAAGGCTGCTTGAGATCATCTTGGAACTTAAAGGTCAAATTTATGCCATGGGTTATGAATTTCAGACCTTGCAGAATGAAAATGTTCATCACTTTGCATAATCAGCTTAAAGATGTTCAGCGTCAGATTCAGGATACTGCAAAGGGGACTACTCTCACCCAAGTACAGGAAGATTTGAGGAAGTTGGAAGACACTGTCAAGTCTATGGGAGACTTTCAACTTGTTCGCATACCTCGAGCTCCTTAATTTTTTTATGCTGACAAAAAGGGGGAGAAGACTTTGCAGATTTCTGTTCTCAAAACCAAACCAAACCAAATCCTATCTTTTTATTGCTTGCTATCTTGACTTTGACTTGAGTTTTTAAACTTGTGCAGTTTTTGAAATGTGTGCTCTCTATGGCAATACCTTAAGCTTTATAAATTAGATAGTACCGTCTTTTATGACTAATGAGGTTTCGGTGAATGTAGATCCGTGTACAGGGAAAGTCCGTATGCAGGATAACTTCTACTATCTTATTTAATCTTTTATATGCTTGCTTAAAAGTTGTATTGCGGGCGATAATATTCAAATCTGCAGGAAAGTTTTGTCACCATCAAAAAGGGGGAGATTGTTGGATGAAATCCCTTAAGGTATTTTGAAGTTGACAAAACAGTTTATCGGTCTAGTCGAAGACTTACGGACTCTTTTGACAAAGTCTCGAAGATCAAAGTCTGAAGATTAAAGTCTGAAGCTAGCAAGACTCAAGACTCAAGACTCAAGACTTATATTTCAAAGTCTACTCACATGGACAGTTTCCAGGACGACGTTTATTCTGATCTTATACGAGCTTTATTCTAACGACTAATGGATATCTTTCTACTGGATTCAGCACTAAATGATCTAAGTTTTATATGGAATATGTTTAGATTCTTTGATGACTTCGCAACTTATATTTGGAAGGATCTACTTATGGAAACCGAGATCCTGATTGTATGGGCGAGCAAGATTGATGGGCTATCAACACTTACCTTAAAGAGCTCGAGATCTCTCTAATTGATTCTGTCCAACGGGTTGATTGGAAGAACTTCTTTGGAAGGTGCCAACGGTATTGAAGGCATGAAGAAGTATATAAGAGAGATGCTCTAGTTGTTGAAGAGTGCGGATAGAAGAATTCCAAAGTCTGAATCTCCTTTTCTATTTTGCGATATCATTCTTTGAGCGTTACGTGTAATCAAAAGAGAGATCATATTATAGACCTTGAGGAAGTGTAGTAGAGTAATCTACACCGTGGACTCAAGAGCGTGAGACTCGTAATCACTCTTATTGATTATTAGTGAAATCCAGCCAGAAGGGCTGTCCGTGCAGGAGAGTGGACGTAGGCTTGATCTAAGCCGAACCACTATAAATCTGGAGTCTTGATTCTCTATCCCTAATCCTTTTATTGTTAACTGTTTTCATTTGCTGCGATCGTTGATTTTAAATTATTTATCTCTCATTCGATTTAAATTGTTAAAATCGCTTCAAACACCTATTCACCCCCCTCTAGGTGCTATTTCTAGTCCTAACACCTAGAAGGGAAAACGACAAGGAAACCATTTGGAAAAGGTAAAAGAGCTGAATTTCCTCTGCATTTAATCCATTCCGATGTCTGTGGTCCAATGAATGTGAGAGGAAGGCATGGGGCTGTTTATTTCATCACTTTTATAGATGATTATACTCGATTCGGATAAGTCTATTTGATTTCTCACAAATCTGAAGCAATAAGTTGTTTTCAAAAGGTTTATGAACCTGGTAGATAATCAATTAGAAAAGAAAATAAAAGCATTGAGATCCGATCGAGGTCGAGAATATTTATCTGATGAGTTCAGAAAATTATGTGATGAAAAAGGAATAGAAAGACAATTGTCTATTCCATATACTCCTCAACAAAATGGTGTTACGGAAAGAAGAAACAGAACCCTACTGGAAATGGTTAGGTCCATGATGGCGCATGCTAACTTACCTACCACTTTTTGGAGTGATGCGTTGTTAACTGTTGCCTATATACTTAACCGAGTGCCTTCCAAATTAGTTACTTCCACTCCATATGAGTTATGGACAAGTAGAAAACCGGACTTAAATTATCTTAAGCCATGGGGTTGTGCTGCCTATACACATGAGTCCTCTCACAAGTTTGGGAAATTGGGTCCCAGAGGAAAGAAGAGTATTTTCATAAGATACTCGGAACACTCAAAAGGGTATGTGTTCATAGGTGAGCAGGAAAGTGGGAGTATAACTGAATTTGAATCACGGGATGTCACATTCTTAGAGGATGAATTTCCTAAGAAGGGCGAAATAGGGGAAGATAACTCCCTATTTGAAACCTTGGATCAAGATAATTATCCTAGTGGAGTTCGTCCAAATGGGAGTAATATGAGAAGTGATGAATTGAATTTAACTCATTCTCAATTGCAACCACATAATGAGACGACATCATCATTATCTAATCCAAGTGGGAGCATAATGGGGAATGATGTACAAAGTGTACAATCTCCCATACAGCGAACAAGTCGCCAAAGTATTCCTCGTCGACGTTTTGACATTGAAGGGGAAACTTTTATGGTTGCTCCACAAGATGAGGATGAGCCAAGAAATATTAATGAGGCTCTGAATTGCCCTAGTAAGGGAAAATGGATTCATGCAATGGAAGAGGAAATGGAGTCAATGAAATCAAACCAAGTCTCGGGAACCGGTTGATCTTCCAAAAGGACGCAGAGCTATTGGGAACAAGTGGGTTCTCAAAATAAAGCGAAAGGCTGATGGCTCGATAGAAAGGCATAAGGCTCGCCTTGTGGCGAAGGGGTATAATCAACAGGAATGAATTAATTATGAAGATATGTTTTCTCCTGTAGTAAGATTTACCTCGATTCGCATTATTCGGCAATAGTAGCTAGTATGGATCTTGAGTTACATCGATGGATGTAAAGACTGCTTTCCTCAATGGAGAATTAGAGGAAGAAATATACATGGAACAACCTACGGTTTCATAGTGAAAGGCCAAGAAGAAAAGGTATGTCGACTTTTGAGATCGATATACGGCCTTAAGCAATCATCGAGACAATGGTATATACGTTTTCATAATGCCATAATGGCATATGATTTTACAATGATTGATGAGGATCATTGTGTATATATCAAAAGATCCAAAGATCAATTTGTGATCATATCATTATATGTTGATGATATACTAATTGCCGGAAGCAATATGGAGTTTGTTAATATTGTCAGGAGTTGGTTGTCTTCCAACTTTGAGATGAAGGATATGGATGAGGCTGCATACATTCTTGGAGTTAAGATTTCAAGAGATCGTTCGAAGAGATTGTTATCTCTTTCGCAAGAAACATATATAAATAAGATTCTTGAACGATTTCGTATGTCAGATTGCAAACCCATAGACACTCCTATTGCAAAAGGTGAATGATTGAGCCATAGACTGTGTCCAAGGACTCCACAAGAGAAAGAACATATGAAACATGTTCCTTATACTAGTGCTGTTGGGAGCTTGATGTATGCTATGAGGTGTACAAGACCTTATGTATGTTTTGCAGTTGGAATGGTGAGTACATACCAATCCACTCCAGGTCAAGCACATTGGAAAGCCATTAAGAGAATACTGAGGTATCTGAAGGGAATTGCTGATTTCAAGTTGAATTACCAAGGAAATGATCTGCGACTTGAAGGCTATTCTGATACTATTTGGGGAGGAGATTTAGACGAAAGGAAATCTACCTCTAGGTTTGTTTTCTTATTGAATAATGACACCATATGTTGGAGCAGTAAGAAACGAACGTGAATAGCCTTGTCCACGATGGAAGCTGGGTTCGTGGTATTATCAGCAATAATATAAGAAAGAGTTTGGCTTAAGAGATTTTTGGATCATTTAGGTGTTATTGAGAAAGCTGCAAATCCATTATTAGTTAATTGTGATAGCCAAGCAGCTATAGCGTACACCAAAGATCCAAAATATCATGGCAAGACCAAACATATAGATACCAAGTATATTTTTGTCAATGATATGGTTGCACGAAAGGATGTGAACTTACAGTATATATCTACGCATAGAATGGTAGCAGATCCTATGACAGTGTCAATACCTAGAGATGTGTTTTGTGGTCATGTAAAATCTCTAGGATTGTGTAGAGTCTGATGTACTGAATTGTAATTTCCCTGAGTTGTTTACATGTATGAACTAGTGTTGTTTCATTATTAATGCCTATGAATCTTTGTTTGATCTTTATGCATCTTAATACTCAGTGCATTATATTATATTGAGAAAGTATGTCGGACAAATAAGAGATTAGCCCACTCACACGGATAATCGCCTCTATTTACTATGTGATAAATAGAGATTGGACGGTTTTTAAGCTTATTATCTAGGTGATAATCGAGAGCTCAAGCTTAAAATAAATATGTCGCCTTAACTGAGTGTTAAGATGAGAACATAATACTTACGATGTCCGAAAGTAAAATAACCCACATATTTTACTTTATCTGTCTAAGATGCCAGATGTGAGTTCTGATGAATTTTGTGAATGAGTAAATACGTGAACTCAAGTTAGACATTGGGTATGTCTGAACTATCATCTGTACGGTATTGATGGTGTAGACATACGCTCCATGGGAAATGAGTTAATACCGTAATACGTATTTCATACTACGTATGCATGAGACGACCTATAAGAGTGGCAAAAATTTGATCTCAACTTTTATGACGTGTGAGACTCTTGAGGAATAGAGTTCCTCAATTTTAGTGCCCTCATGACTCTTACTTATTCTCAAGATTTCTATTTAGTGTTTGCTATCTTAGAATGTTACCAATGGTCATGAGTTGATTCGATCTAATGGGACATTTCTAGAAAAGCAAGTTGAACTGAAATTGAGAGTTTGAAGGAAAGAGGAAGATCGGATTTGGACAATCACATTGTGGTTTTGTATTCACTGGTCGACCAATTATGACTGTCTTTGGGATAATCATAATTGTGAATACAATAAATATATCATTGTTCAAAAGAGATCAAGAGAGATATAAATGTGATCGATCGATCTAGGGTACTGCATACTAAATCTACTCAGAGTGTGACGCCCAATATGAGCTGCTATATATTCCTAACAGATGTATAGCAACGAGCTCTCAAAGTATGCTGGTCGCACGGATTATTCACCGGTATGAATGTTGAAGAGAGGTAAAGAGAATCCTGTTCGGCCCACCATGTGCGAGTGGGAGATGATGGTTTTATAAGTGATGGGCTTAAGGCCCGTCCGCCCATGTTGGGCCTAAAGGCCCGGCCCACAGGAATAAGGCCTGTGGATGGAGGATCATATAAAAGGGATGAGAGAGAGGGAGAACATACCCTTTCATAATTCAACGTACGTTAATTCTCTCCCTCTCCTCCCAAAAGGAAGAGCAAAGGAAAAAGGCAACTTCATCTTCTCTACATGGCTAATTATCGTCATCGGATCGAACAGGGCTGAATTCTCTTCCTCTTTTTGGCGTCGGTGTCTAATCTGTGGCTAACAAGGTACGCTCAAATCCGTGGTGTGCTTTTACGATCGATGATACGTGATTATTCCCGGGCTTGTCTTCCGCATTCGTTTTAGGGGTTTGATTTAGTATCGAATCCAATTTTTTTTTTTGGGATCTGGTAATCCCAACATTGACTAATCAGCAACCAAGCTAACGTGGATGCCAACTAGCACTGGCCGCTTCACCTAGGGGTGTACAAAAGAATAGGGAACCATCTAGACAACCTAGAACCAGACCGAACCGCCCGGTTCTGGGCTGTTCCCAAGAGGTCCAATCTAATTCCCAATTCCCGATTCTAGTGTGGAACTGCCCAGACCGAACTGCTACTCTATATATGTATTTTAACTTATATGTTTTGAAATCCAATTGTCAATCTTAGTTTTCTACTGCCTTTTCTAGTTTCCTGTTTATGTTTGTTTGAGTTTAGTTATGTTTGTTTAAGGAGATTTGTCTTCATATATCAAAAGATTGAGCCTTCCGAGCCTTCTGTTTGGTTTTGCGAGCAGATTTCCAGCTCTATATTTTGGTGACGTTTTAATGCTCCATGCTGACGTTAGACTTAAACAATGTGCATGCAACAAACGATGAGTAAATGGTCTTCTGTTTGGTCTTTATATCGTGTGTATTGTAATTATTACCTTCTGTTCCATTTCCCAATTTTTTATGTTAGCGTTTATAGTTTATGCAAAATGTATATTACCTTCTGTTCGGTCTTGCATAATGCGGATCTCAAACCTTGTATTACACAACAAATATGAGGTACTACCAAATTAGACCAGTTCTATGGATCTACTCGGGAACCAGACTGAACTAGCGATCCAGTTTTCGGTTCCCATTTTGCAAAACCGGTCCTTAGAGAGCGGTTCCTGATTCTAGGGTAGGAATCGCCTACCTTGAAACTGATCACCCCTAGTTCCATCAACACTAACGTGTCAATTTTTTAATTTTTTTAATTGTCTAATGTTTTCTTTTTCTCTCTCTGTTTTTTTTTCACCTTTTTTCTTCTTCAGAGGCTAGGGCAGGCAAGGTTAACCTTGTTGGCCACTAGAATCGCAAGGGCAAGGCTTGCTCTCATCATTGTTGGGCAAAGTCAACCTCACCATGGCTAAGTGAGACCTCACCCAGTGTTGCAACAGTGAGAGCAAGGGCTAGCCTCGTTGTTACGAGCGAGGGTGAGCCTCACCATCACTTGGTGAGGTCTCGCCAAGCCATGGTGAGGTTCACTCTTGCTAGAGCAAGCCTCCACATGGTTGGATGAGCTCGACCCAGCCCTTGCCTTCGTCATCGCGGTGCTAGGCAAGCTCAACCTTGCCCAACGATTTCAAGGGCGAGCCTCACCCTCACCAAGGGTGATTGAGCCCTAATGGCCAAGGAGGTTGACCTCGCCAGCCCAAGCCTCTAGCTAGTTGCCCAATTGGCCAAGGGAAGAAGAAAAAAAATTAAAAAATTAAAAGAGAAAAATTAAAAAAATTAAAAATTATTTTAAATATTAAAAATTGACAAAGTCAACATTGGCCGGACAGTTTGCTAACCAAAATTAGCTGGATGGATTGAATTGGCATAAATGTAGAATATTTATGACTGAATTGACAAAAAAATGGGATTAAAGACTGAATTGGAAAAATTACAATAGGTTTATAACTATTTTAGTAATTTTCGCACTAAGAACTTGATCAAACCATTTGATTGAAATAGGGGCTTCGAAGGAGAGGGAAAAGGTTGGTTTGGTTTTGCTATAGGAGGTTGGTTTATCCTTCTTCTTTTCATTTTTCCTTTGAGAAAGTAAGTTGGAGATCATGAATAGTGATGAAGGAAGAGAGAGAATCTGAATCCTCAATAGTGTGACATGAATGGTATAGATGAGGGTATACGAAAATTGACGCTTCAAGATTTGCTTGAAATTGGCCATGGTTGACGGAAAAACTAAAGGTGACGGTCACTTTTAGCTATGTTGCTCTAGAGTGATTGTGATGTAACTTCCTTTGCATGCCTAGCGCATATCTTGTGGTAAATCAGAAGTTGATGCGATGGGTGTCAGTTACATCGATGTTCATCAATTGAGATATAGGCTGTTAATTCTGATGGCCCAAAATTGGTGACACCTTGGGTTGCTCTATGTGTTTCGCATCTGTCCCCAAGGCAAAAGGGGAAAAAACGTGAAAGCCAATTTACCCTCATCTTATCAAGTACCCTTAAAGAGACTAGAGCGGGAGGCAAGTGTTAGAAGTGGTTTTAATTGAACAATTGACTCATGCCATTTTTTTATCATTAATGCCGAGGGGTTAAATGGCATAGCCCGATGGGAAGACGCACCAAAACATGATTTTGATGCTTGAGCAGTTCAATTTATGGTACTTGACAAGACACCAGTTTAAAATCACCTCATTAAAAGCGGGAACAGTGCAACACTATCTGAAAGGCATTGATCCCTGCAAGCAGTTCAAATCCACTTGTTAAGCCATCTCATACACTTGTCATACGAAAATCACCACCTCTCAAGCATTACCGAACAGCCTACTAGAGGGGCGACCTATAAATAGTAATTCAAACACACATGCACAAGATTGGCCATATTCATCTCCCTAATTCCTTCTCAAACATCTCTCTCTTGCTTGAACTCGATTTTGGTGTAGGTCAATTTCTCAGTGCAAGCTCCAGCCAAGTTCGCGACTTTCGTTTTGAGCATAAACATCGTACATAAAGCCAAAATCCATGAGAAACGAACTAATATAGTCAAAAAGAGAGAACTTAAGAAGAAAGAAGCCTTACATTCACAAGATTAATCCATGAACTATTGTATGAGTAGTTGAGTTTGTTCTGCCTCTTCTCTTTCTCGAGGAGGAGATCTTTTATTTCTTCTTTCGGGAGAATTACCAAAAAAGTCATAAACCTATTATAATTGTGCCAATTCAGTTCTAAACCTTTTTTTTTTGCCAATTTAGTCCTAAACCTTTTAAGATTGTGCCAAGTCAGTCCATCCGGCCAAAATTGGCCGGCCGATATTGATGTCGATGCTGGTTGGAGACAGCTGGCCGGCAAATGATTTTTTAATAATTTTTTTTCGAATTTTTTATTTTTCTTTTTGAATTTTTTTTCTTTTTTTTTCCTTAACGTCTTCTTCCTCCGGCTGGCTCCGGCCGGACAGAGGTGAGGGCCGGCGAGGCTCGCCCCCGCCGGCCACTGGCGAAGGCAAGCCTCGCCCAACGACGACGAGGCCGCCATCGCCTAGCGACGGCGAGGCTCGGCCTCGCCCGGCCATGGCGAGGTCAAGCCTCGCTAGATTTGGCGACGGCCACCTCCACGGCCACTAGCGAGGCTCGACCTCGCCATGGCGGGCGAGGCCAAGCCTCGCCTTGGCTGGGCAATGGCGAGGCCACGGTCGCCAAATCCGGTGAGGCTCGACCTCGCCATGGCTGGGCAAGGCCGAGCCTCGCCTTGGCTAGGCAACGGCGGCCTTGCCGTCGCTGGGCGAGGCTCGCCTTCGCTAGTGATCGGCGGGGGCGAGCTTCGCCGGCCAGAGGAAGAAGACAAGAAGGAAAAAAAAAATATTCAAAAAAATTAAAATATTCAAAAATAAAAAATAAAAAATCATTCGCCGGCCAGCTGTCTCCGGCCGGCATCCACATCAGCACCGGCTGGCCAATTTTGGCCGGATGGACTGAATTGGCACAATTGTAAAAGGTTTAGGACTAAATTGGCCAAAAAAAAATTGTTTATAACTGAATTGGCACAATTGCAATAGGTTTAGAACTTTTTTGATAATTCTCCCCCCTTCTTTTTGCAGCTCGAAAATAGAAGAAGCAATAGCACAATTCAAAAGGCAATATTCAGTTGATAAAAATGTTTCAACAAAAATCAATAAGGTTAAAAATCATGAGCGCTACGAACGAGCCAACAAAAATTCCATCAAAACGTTCTACAAGGTTTAACTAAAGACAAGAAGTAGTTAATTTTCTTAAATCACAAAACGTAATCTTGATGACATTTGTGATGCCGCTGATGATGGAGAAGCTAAAACATGACTAAGAAGGGCTAAATCCTTGCTAATCAAAACACTATGTTTATATTATTTAAATTATAAGCTAATAAAAGGAAAACGTTCACGTTGGAAGTGCATTATCAAAAGGACGAACGTCCCATCTAAACATGATGTTAAATATGATTAGAGAATAAGCAATGTTTGCAATCCCTAGCTTTATGTAGTCCGATGAACTTCGCCTCTAATTTAGATGATCGAATAGTTTCTGAAGTCAAGGAAAGGAAGAGTTTCTTAAAAGCATCTATTGCGTGCCTACGTCCATGCATTAGTATGACGTCAATCCCATGTAGGAAAACATACACGGCGAATGTTGATCAAACTCTGCATTACCGTCAATTACCTAAACCTTAGGGCACCATCTTAACTATATATGTTCCGCCTGTTCTAGGTTACAGTTCTTGGTATTAATACCCTCTTCGATTCTCAGATTGCTTCTTGAATGATGATTCAAATCCACCGAACTTGGTCTCCATATAAATGGCACAGCAAAAGTTAATTGGACTCTACATTTACTCTCCGCACATACAGTCGATGGATCTATTAATTGATCGACAACGATGACAGTGTGCCGTCTAGTAAATGCACTTATGAAACATAGTACAAATGTGTGTGTATATATATATATATCCAATTCAACTTATAGTCTCGAGATTGGTCAATATCCGCATTAGTTGTTTCAACACTGCTCTTCTTTGGAGTTAGGACAACTCCATTATTGATGGGGTGGTTCATTAAGGAAGCTCCACGTTTGTTCGTTTTGAGAAAAGTACATAATATTAATTGTGACGGCCCAAGCAGCGGTGTGTGGGGAGAAGAGTTGACGGTGCGTCCGCGCCTCGGTCCCCGGACGTGCGCAAGAAAGGGATCCCTATCCCACATCGCCTAGGAAGGGAGTTCTAGGCTATCTTATAAGGCAATGGGCCCTCTAACTACATATAGGCGTTTTCTTGAGGTAGTATGGGCTGCCCCGAGAAGAACAAAACCGTGAGAACTTAGTGTCCAAAGCGGACAATATATGTACAGTTGAGACCCGGGACGTTACATTAACAACGGCATATTCACACATGCACGCTAACATAGGTAGAATGGGTAGCCAAATTTTGACCAAATGTGTGCGCCAAAGAAATAAATGATTGGTCATCAACCCAATGGACTACCGTGGCTGGCGCCAAATTCACCATACTAAAGAAGTAAATGATGGCACAATGTGCTTTAGCTTGAAGCAAATGTGGAATTCAATGTGCAATATGGAGAAACACTATAATGAACTCCATCTCAATAATGGGAAAGTGACACTAAAAATGTTATAATTTTCGTACAGTACTCAATTTAGTGCTAAAACTTTTTGAACGATTACTTAAGTGTCTTAGGTGACAAATTCTAATAAAGAATCTTACACGACTTTTTAAATAAATTTTTAAAACCTACATGACTATCTTATTAAAAGAAGACGTCCAACTGTACCCAAAAAACCCACTCGGAGTTGTCCTAGGGCCACTCATCCCACTTGGGAAGGTGGAGGTAAGGAATTTGATTCCCTTTCTTCTCGGGGGCTAGAGTGGAGATGCATGAGTGAAGGAGTAGGGTTTCGCTACTTGCGCACAACACATAGCACACCCAATGACTTGTTAAATAAGTATTATAGGATAGGATTAGACAAAAAAAAAAAAAAGTGTACAAAAGACAGACAACCTAGTGATCTTGACAAAAAATGAAATAATCACCAACCCATTTCCCCCACCCTTAAAAACCCTTATGTAAAGCCTCTTCACGCACACATAATTTTCTTTGTCATCATCCTAAACCGTCGTCTCCTCCATTGCGAGGAAACGATGCAGATCTTTGTGAAAATCCCAATAGGGAAGACCATCACCATCAAGGTTGAATCGAACGGCACCATCGATAACTTCTTAAGTTCTTCAAATCATATAACCCATCTGCATTACATAGACTACTACACTCCCACCGAAGCATATCATAGCCTAGAATTTTTCTGATGCCCATTCATCTATCTTTCAGTTTCACGCAGCAAAATTTGTAGGGTTAAGAGTAGACAATGGACTTAAAACAGTGAGAAATCACGAAAAACAAACAGAGGGACTGAAGATAAAAAGAGAAAGTTATAGTATAAACATAATGACCTATCACACATTTTCTCTGGTCGCCAGCCCTGAGGTCGGGAGTCGACGGCGAGGGCAGCACACGGTTTGTTTCTTGGCCCTAATTTAGAGCCAGTTGATCAATTTAGGGCAAAAATAAAGGCAAATTTATAATTATTTTTTTTTGTTGATTAGACTTCTCTAACCAACCTCATTATCCGATTTACTTAAATAAATGCCTCATCAAATTTTCCAACAAAGGAAATCATTGTGGCAAGAAAGAGATTTTTCACCAAAGTGAAACTCAAATGATTGCTCTAAAAGTTTTGGTATTGAGATGAGTGTCGTAAAAAAGTTATGACACTAAAAATCTTGGTACTGAGATGAGCACCGTAATAATGTTATGACACTTCTAGTATCATTTTTCCTCTCAACAAGTATACAGAATATGAGAAACCTCGACATGGATGGAATTCACAGAGGGTTGAAAAAACAAATGAACTGAATGTGTGAAATAACACAAATGCGGACAGTGGGGTGTCTACTCCTCCCCTGATGATCTCTCTTTGAATTCTTTCACCTCCAATGGCTAAACCGTGGCCAATTTCTTTCCTTTCTCATTATTCCTCGCGTTCTTTGACACAGTCAGCGAAGGCTTTTGAAGCAGAGAAGGGCAAGTTCAGTCATGGTTCAGGAAGGGACCTTGGAGACATCCTTGTTGGACCTGTTGTACTTCATGTGGCTATTGACGAGCTGGCCGGCAGCGAGAGCCGACATCAGAGAGAGCTCTCCCGCGAGGACCAAGCCGGCCACAACGGTGGCCAAGAGCCTCGAGTTCGACCCCGGAGCTTCTCTGTTGGCCCCCTTCACTCCGAGCAGATTCAAGCACGCCGATTGCGAAGCAAGCTGAGTCCCACCTCCAACTGTTCCCACCTGAAACGAAAGAAGGCAATTTTTATTCATGTCAGGCACAAATTCTACATCCATCAACTAAGAGTTCCCGGATCGTGAATTCTTGAATTAACCATTTTGTTCTGTTCGAATCAAGGAAAAGCGAATTTACCTCGATCGATGGCATCGTGACAGAGACATGGAGGTCCTTGCCGTCGTTGACAGCTTCCATCATGGTAATGCAATGAGAGCTCTCCACGTTCTGGGCTGGGTCTTGGCCTGTGGCAATGTAGATTGCCGTGACGATGTTGCTGGCGTGGGCATTGAACCCGCCGAGGGCTCCGGCCATTGCGGAGCCGGTCAGGTTCTTGAGCATGTTGAGCTCGACCAGGGCCTCGACGCTGGTCTTGAGCACCTTCCTCACCACGTCGCCCTTGATCACGGCCTCGCACACAACCGACTTGCCCCTCCCCTCAATCCAGTTCACGGCTGCGGGCTTCTTATCCGAGCAGAAGTTGCCGGAGATCCCCATCACGTCCATGTCGGGGAAGTCCTTCTGCAGGAAATCCATGACGTTCTGGACTCCCTTTGAGATCATGTTCATCCCCATCGCGTCACCGGTGCTGCACGAGAACCTTAGGTAGAGGTTTTTGCCTGCGATTGCGCACTTGATGCTCTGCAGCCGCCCGAATCGGCTAGAACTGCAAAAAAACAAATCGAATTGAACATCCCAATTGTACAGTAGCAGAAACACAAAGCCGACCACAGTTTGTAAAGAGCAAAGTTTGCATTTTCAAGATTGAATTACTAATCCGGACTGATCAAGACCGAGACCAACCTGTTGAAAACAGAGGAGAGGGCTTCGAAATTCGCCGGGCTCTCCAGGTAGAACTTCAACTCCGCGGCCCTCTTAGCCGACCCGAAGCGCACAACTGGCGCCCTCGTCATCCCATCCCTCAGGACGACGCTGCTTGCGCCGCCGCACAGCGCGATTGCCTTGCAGCCCCGGTTGGCGCTTGCCACCAGGCACCCTTCAGTGGTGGCCATCGGGACCGAGTACTCCTGCCCGTCGAGCACAAGTGGCCCCGCGATTCCCACGGGGATCTGCACGTACCCAACTGGCATCTCGCAGCACTGCCCGAGAATCGACTCATAGTCGAACCCTTCCAGCGGCAATCCGGCAAGCGACTTCCCGGTCGTCCTCTGCAGTGCCTCACGGCGGATCGCAGCAGCCCTCCTGCAGTCCCCGAGCTTTGACTCTAGCGAGTACGACGCCGTAGTTCCCGCCACCACCGAGGCGATCATCTTCTCGTCCTCTTCGGTCAGACCAATCGGCTCATCCCATTTCTCTGTCTCGACCGCCTTCGCCTTCGGAGCAGCGTGCTTAACGGGGTCGAACTCCAGCTTGGTGATCTCGCCATCAAGGGCCTGGCCAGAGGGCGCTTTCAGCGCGCCCTCCTCAGCAACTACGGAGACAACCCTCTCTTCCTCGCCGTCGTCGGCCCAGATGTCGGAGGGGGGACGGAGGAGGAGGGACTGGAAGAACTCGACCCCGAAGAATCCGAGGAGGTAGACGGAGGAGGCGGCGAAGGCGAGGAGGGCGGCGAGCTCGGGGGCGGAGAGGACGTGGAGCGGGGAGGCGGAGCGGATCTTCTCCCGCCAGCGGGAGAGGAGGTAGTAGAGGAGGGTGAAGAAGGCGCAGATGGCGGAGGCGTTGACCAGGTAAAGGAAGGGCGGGACCTTCAGCGACGGGTCCTCGTCGGCGTAGTACTTGAGCGGCGATGGCGAGTGCTTGGATTTGGTGTCCGCCGCCGCTGCGGACTTGGATGGTCGCCGGCGAACGTCCATTGTAGACACAGAGAGAGAGAGAGAGAGAGAGGTTGGCTTGACTTCTGAGGTTTTACTTGGTGAAGGGTGTATGGGTGGAGAGTGGTATTTATAGGGAGGGAGGGAGTGAACGGTATTTTGTCGTTTCTCTTCCGGCTTCGATGATGCTTCTGTCCTGGCCCGAGTTCTGACCTCGCTTTTGGATTCGCTTTTTGTTTTGTTTAGCTTCTCCTTCGCTTCGATACCGTGTCCGGTAACGGGATAACCGCTGCTCCGTCCGTCGGTTTCGAATCCCGACTGCCGCCGGTGATTTGGGAGGATCACACGGAGATGGCGACGGCGACGGCTCAGTTAAAATTCCAAGACAAGGAGGAGAGAGTTCCACTTGACTGGACGGTGGGCATTGCCAAATTTGCCACGCTTGGCATTACTGTAACTGGCTAAAGAAGAGCACGAGATAAGGATGGACACTGTTTCCTAATACCTCTCCTCCCTTGAAGTGATTCCAAGTAAAAATCATTTCTTCATCCTAGGTCTGTTGGAGGAACAATACCCGAGCCGCCCGTTTCCGGGAAGGGAACTGTCGCCAACATCTCTCACTAGCCACCCGAGTCGACTTAAACGGTCAAGAAAACTTTACATTATGTTCGATTATCACATGCTGTCCTACTTAACACGCTGGCATTTTACGCAAAAGTTTAGGATTATAATGACAAAATTAAAAAACTTATGACAGAATTGGCATATGTATAATATATTTAGAAATAAATCAATCACTTGCCCTCGTAAGGAAGTAAGCTAGAGCGGTCGCTTGGGCTAAACCAAGGTCATTCAAGACCATGCGCAGAGGGTCCTAATCTCCCCTTGCGCCAGAGGTCGTGGGAGTTGGTGAGTGACGTGTAGGAACCACAATAATATATTAAGAGCTTGAGCTAGCCATTTTGATCATCAAAGGAGAGGAAAAGGGTGAATTTGGCTTTGCAATAGGAATTTATTACAATTCATTTTGAGAAATTAACATGAATAGAGACAAAGGAAGAGAGAACCCGAATTTTAACACATGAGAAACGAGCAAATACGGATCAGGCAACGTGATAAATCAATACCTCAAGATGCCTCAAGATTTGCCCAAAAACTCCCGTTTAAAAGAACAATCACGATTAATGGAGGAACTAAAGGTCACAGTCATCATTAGTTATGCCACCATCGACAGGCTAGATTGCCCTAGCAAATCGGACGGCCTACGGGGAATGTCGATGTACTTTGCATGCCTAGCCCAAATTTCATAGTGAAATAAAAGTTTTGACGCTTAGGCCCTCGGTCACATCAATGTGTGATGGTCGAGATACAGACTACTAAATCTGACGGTCCAAATTTTATGTCATCGTGGCTTCTTCTATGCCTTTTGCATGGATTTCTAGGACAAAGAGCAAAAATATATAAAAGCCATTTGCCCTCAACCTGTCTAGCATCCACAACAAGAGGTGGTTTTGGCTAAAACAATTGACTCCTGACATGCGTTCCGGTTTTGCCAGTGGATTAGCACGATTAGATGAGAAAATCTATCAAGACACGGTTCCAGCACCGAGCAGCCCGACTAATAGCACTTGACGAGAGATGACTTCATAATCATCTCATTAAAAGGAGAGAACCGTGCAACTAACTTTTTTTTTTTTTTTATCGGTCATACTCTACTCCTATTATAACTCTCGCTCTCAGACTCTTGTCCTACTTCCTTACAGGGCGTGGAAGTCGAAACCCACACCTGAAACTAATTCGTCCCAACTCCAACCCTCTTGAGAAAGTGAAGATTCGAACCCCCTGCCTCTCCTTTCCAAAAATACATTGATTTTTAAGGGTAGTGCAAATGTCACTTTTCAAACAATCTCATCCATTCATCATCCAAAAATCATTCTCTGGTCAAATAGTAATTCAAGTATGTAAGTAGAAGGTTGGCCATTTTTATCTCCATAATTCCTTCTCAACTCTCTCTCTCTCTCTCGATTTTACATATAAACGCGGGTTTAAGCATCGGATCTATAGGCGTAGATCAATTCCAGTGAGAACTCCAGCCAGGTTCGTGGCTCTTGTTTTAAGCGTTAACGCCGTAGATGAAACGAAAAATCCACGACGGACTGGTCATAAATGAATATCCATAAACTAATATAGCCAAAAGGAGAGAAATAAGAGGAAAGAAGCCTTGCATTCAAAAGATCAATCCATCAACTACTGCACGAGTTGTTGAGTTTGTTCTGCCTCTTCTCTTTCTCGAGGATGAAATCTTCTATCCCTTCTTTTTGCAACTCCGAGAAAAATGAAAGGAAGCAACAACACAATTGAAAAAGCAAGATTCAATTGCTAAAAATGATTTAGCAAATTCGAAAGGCTTAAGAAATTATGATCGCTACGAATGAAGTTTTATATGGTTTAATGAGAAATCACAATCAGTTAATTTTCTTAAATCACAAAACCTAATCTTGATGACCTTGGTGATGTCGCAAATGATGGAGAGCCTATATACAGAAGCTAAAACGTGATTAAGAAGGGTTAATCCCTTTCTGGGCAAAACCCTACGTATATTATATTTGATTACGGGCTAGCAAGTAAACACAAATTCATGATGTGACGTGTCCATGGACGTGCTTTATTAGTGGACACGTCACATCAAAACTTGTATCAAATATGATGAGAAGAAATATTAAATTGGAAACCCTAGTTTTATTAAGTCCGACGAAGTTTCGCCCCCAGATTAGATTGATCAGACAATCTCAAAAGTCAAGTAAAGGTAGGGTCTTTCCCACGTATTCAGAATACAGAAGGGAAAGAGTAGTCCATTGATGCGTACGTGCATGCATTAGTGTGACTTCATAAATCAAATGTAGGTACACATGCACAGTGAATATTAATTAAAACTCTAACATTACCGACCACCAGCTGGACCTTGTAGCACGATGTCAATAATATATGGTCCACCTGTACTAGGTCATAAACTCTCTGTAATCAATATCCTATTCGACTTTTAGGTTACCAAACTCTGTCTCCATTCAAATGGGTCGGCACATACTAATCGGACTCAACATTTACTCTCCCCTGAGCACTGCCGATGAATCAATCGACAGCGGCCAACGACGACGTGATCTCTCCTGTCTGTAAATGCCGGTATGAAACGTAGTACGAATACATGAGCGTCCGCGTAAGGTGTGTTTTGACTCGTGCGCGCATCAATGCTCATCGACTTCGGACAGCCCCATCAATGGGGTGGTCCATTACGAAAGCTCCACGTTCGCTCGCCCTTGAGAAACGTCATATATAATAACACGGTGCCTCGAATTCAACATATGCACACTACATAAAGTCGGACGAGCTGCCGGATATTGACCAAAAGTGGGTGTGAAAGGCATGAATTAATGGCCGATTTGGTCGCGGGCACCCGGTGCAGAAAAGTCTGCAGTGGCTGGCGCCAACTTCATTGCGCTGAAGTCCTCCAAAGCATCTGTGCTGTTGGGTAGATGTGAACGTGTGTAGTCAATGGGAGACTCGGCAAGTGCGAGTGGAGTTTAGTCATGAAACGACAATAGCTAGCTTGAAGAGGTAGACCATTTCGGTGGAGTAGCCAGACCGCCATTAGCAGCATGCTATAGACGACTTCATTGAGAAACGCCAGAAGACATGGCTACAAGGAGCATTGAATCTTTCTGCAATGGAATTATGGGATAAGGCTTGCTCAATTATCGCTTGGAATTTTCTCATTTAAAATCCATGATTGATATTGAGAAGATTATTTTTGTCTCCTGCTTTCTTACCAAAGATGGAATGTTGATCATTATCCGAATTCTTTGACACTATAATTGGCAAGATTTTACTCTCCATACATCGTACTTCACCAATTAAGCGAGTCGTTTTTACTTACCACATTTGGTAATTTTTCACTTAAACCAATCAATTATGTTGTGTGTAGTAAGTTGTTCGCACTTCATAACATTAAGTGCCAACAAGTTCAATTTACAGCACTTAACATATGCTCCTGGCAAATTCTTGAGGGAGTTGACATGTTCCTCTCAACTGAAGAATATCCGAATCTGTGCTTTGCTTACCCTAGCCTTCAATAGAATAGTAACATCAAAATGGTTTTGAGACTTTAAGCTTCCTTTCAGCTTTTTGCTTTTCAAAAGATCCGCAATGAAAAAGGAAAAGATTTACCTTGGACTTGGACTGCTTACTCAAATCATTATCAGCATGAGCATGAAGAGAACTGCTAATCATGCCCATGATTAAGTTATACTTACCCTACTTTTTGTCATTTTCCTTAATTAATTTTATTATTTAGAATAAATACTTATCCAAGAGAATCGACTAGTTCCGAAACCATTTCCTCGCTTGCAGGATCACCGGCAGCAAATAAGATGACGAGTACCTCCCTCACCATCGTTTCACGAATTATCTTATATCTCTAATCCCCATTGTTCAATTTTCCTTTGTCGTTCTTGATAAGCTTCTGAAAAAAGAAAGAAGAATTATCTTTTTGGTCAGAAAAGAAGAATTATTCAACAAAAGGGAACCGATGGAGGTCTTTGAAATAAGATGACTAAAACTCAGTCTTCATCTTCAATTGAGGCGACCAAATAGTACTCATACATGCTATGCGAGTGATTGTCCGCGTGCGCCCTAGACAAGTCGAAGAATACAACAGTAGCCTTACAAAACACTGGTCAGTCAACGGTCAAAGATTGAAAAAAGCAACGTTCATGGAACCCTAAGTCGTCTTCAGGTAGGGTTAGGTGCGTACTCGTTTTTGGGCTGCCTTTTAACACGGCCTTATGGACACGATTAATGTGTGAGTGCGTTATTATCCGCTGATTAAATTAGTTCGTTGAAGGTCCATGCAAAAGAATGACATGTTGTCTACATTCATTGAATTAATTTCTTATTGTTGGAAACTTTAATCGTTCGATTTCTTAATGTAATTATTTGACGGTGCGTACGCCGTGTATGATAAGGTGGGGAAATGGACAAGACAATAGGACGAGATTAGTGGACTCATAGGACGCGAGCGGTCATTGCTTAATAACATAATCGGTATTGGTGCAAATTACCATCAAAGCCCGTGATCTTCTTGACTCCATTTATTTCATGAAAAAATTGAGAATTAGAAAGATATTTTCTTAATTCTTTGTATTTGTTTCATTTAAGAATTTGAGTCAATGGAATGATTTTCATTAATAATAGAAATCTATGTGTAAAAGAAATTTCGTTGGTAGTGAAAATATTTTCGAGACATTATTTAATGTAGTCCTCATACTATTAACGGAATTCAATTTTGGTCCTTATGCCATGTTTTGTAGATGAATTAGTCCCTCAACTTGTCTCGAAAAGGGATGGTTTTCATTAATAATAGAAATCTACGTGTAAAACAAATTCCGTTGGTAGTGAAAATGTATTGGAGACATTATTTAATGTAGTCCTCGTACTATTATAAGAGTTCAATTTTGGTCCTTATGCCATGTTTTGTAGAGGAATTAGTCCCTCAACTTATTTCCGGGGACAAATGAAGGACGGTTTTCCATAGTCCAGCAAAACGTGAACGAAATATGTTGAGTCAGTGCCGGGAGTTACAAGTGGCGCTGATGTGGACCAATCAACATAAAAGTAGCTGAGTCAGGCTCATCGTGTAAAGAGAAAACGCGGGAATGGGCGCATGGTTTGATCCTGAGATGTGCGTTCGCTCAAAGGGCACTAAAGATCTTGAGTACAGGTTTGATTAGTCAAGGCGCAAGGGAGAGGGATGTGATTGATGGTCGCATCTTGGGCCATCAACATAGTCGTTCTCCTCTGTGTTTTGCCTGATCAAGATTCAAGACATAACGACTTTATACCCACCTGGCTGTGTAGGATCCTTCTGGACAGTTTCATGCAAAATCTAATAAAGTTAAGAGAAAGTTTGCATGCCCTGAAGAAGGTAGTCCCAGTAAAAGGCCTGTCGGGCATTGGCACACTTTTGGTTGGGTCGATCCCTGTGTCGATCCACGCATGGTTCGATACTAACTAGTTAAAAGGTGTCCACAAGAGCAAGTACAAAACAACATCCTGCAATACCTGAGATGGAGCTCCTGGGATATGTAAAGAATTATTGCTAACTTGGCCGTGATGTTTTAAAAACTGGACTGAACTGGCCAGTTCAACCGGTACCGGCCAGGCCACTGGTCCTGTTCACACCTTTATGACGTTGATGGTCAAAATGGGCCAAGAAACGGACAAACAAGTCAGTTCAACCGGCACCGGCCAGGCCACCGCTCCGGTTCACACCTTTATACCGTTGATGATCCTGTTCCTGCAGTCTATATTTCCCTGCTCTTTCATTTCACTATGCTTCCTAAAGTTGACATGTGATTAAACCTGAAAATATCATAAATGACTTGGGTTTAGCACTGTTTTGAACTTGAATACTTTGTGTTCGAGTTCAAAGGAATCAATTCTTGCATTTCCAATGGTTGAAATCATATTTCGCAACTTCTAAGGGAATTTTATCGCTGTTCCAGATGTTTTTGTCATGATCTCATGAGAATAAATGAGCAATTGACTTATCAGAAAAGAGTTTTGTTAAAGTATCCTCGCGCACTAGTTGTCTAGAGTACTTAGACAAAATGAACATTAACATATTTGCAAAGAATAACATCCTCTAAATAGAGATGTTTATACATCCTAACTACAAATAATAAGCCTTAACAAGTGCCATGAGCACGCAGTAATAAAATACAAACGTCTTGCGCAAATTGAGGATTCAGGTCCTCCCTACGCATTCATATACGCTTCTTTAACCAACTTTATTATATAACCTTGTTTCTTTTGTTCTTTCTCTCTTATTTGGCTAGTGTTCATATATTAGGTTTCCCAAATACTATTGGATCCTCATTTCAAGGAAAAAATGTCCACCAGTCACCGAATTGCCCAGGTAAAAACCATCTAAAGACTATTAGCTTTACTATAATACAGAAATAAATGGAAGCAAATAAACATAAAAGCTTTATTGGAAATCACCAGTTAAACCACCAAAAGATACATTCCACATGAGTCATGCTTTGTGCTAAGCCGCTAATATAAGATCCTTGATTTCTCATCTTATCGAGTGGATATGAACACAGAAGAAACAAATTACAAAGTTTCAAACATAACTCACTCTCTGGTCAAAACTGTTGGGTCTCAATTCGATAGGGTGGCAGTGGGCTCTAACAGAGTCTGATCCTGGTTAAAAGATTCCCAGTTGATTTGCTTGAGCATGTTAAACCGCTCATCCAATGTTATAAACCCAGCTTCAGGAGCAACTACTTCATATTTCCCAGCCTTGTAAAGCAAAAGAACACTGGCCCCCATATCAGGACCATGGAGCTTTCCAGTTAACAATACTCTCAGAGGCATGAAAAGTGATTTCCCCTGCAACGGCAGTAAAGGTCAAAAGAGTGAATTTTCTTATCTTCTGTGGACTAAAAGCCAAAACAAGTATGACACTGTCAATTATATTGGTGAAGCCAATTAAAGGCTCACCTTGCGCTTTAGTGATTTGCCAAATCCCTTCACCCACTTCTGCCACCCTGCATGGCCTTCTTCAAGTGCACCTATGAGCTCACCACTGTCATAGGCAGCTATGAGGCTCGCTGAGACTTCAGGAAGCTTCTCTTCTACAACCACTTTACCTTCAGAGCTAAAGATAAGATTATATCTGTCATCACCAATCTGGAAGCACACCCTAGCCAACTTTTCATCCATATCTTGATTTCATTTCACATGTTCTCATTTTATAAAAGCTAATGTACATATTCTTTCAGTCCTTGTTGCAGTTAGCAGGGGAACTTGCGCAGGATTAACTTGAAATCAACAGCAATAGAAAGAGATACCACGCCAATATATGGAAGTAAAAAACATCTGAATACAACCAATTAAGGTCATCACCTCGTCAATGTAGCATGTAAGGGATATGCCAACATGTTAGTTAACGCCTTATCTGAGTCTGGTATCAGGTCAATCCCATCTTTGAGAAGTTGAACTGCCTCCTGTGGATGCCATGCCACATCACAGATTTAAGCATGCACCATAGCACAACAAAAAATAATCTAGTACCAAAATTGATTGCAGGCCAAAAGTTCTGGAAGAATGCCAATTCTTCCTTTTAACACAATCAGCAACACTAAACTGTTGTAGGAATAGCTAAACAGGGGATGTAATCTACCATACACTATATGTAGCACAGTTCCTTTGCATAACATATCAAATCAACAATGACATAGGACAGCCTTCTAGTTATTGATTAGGAAACTAATTGACATGGCAGTAAATATGAACTCACATCAACAAATGGCCCGTCTGATTCTTTCAAAGTGCCAGTGCTCTTCCAGTGCTGACCAATAAGCTCAGTCAATGCCTCTGATGGAATCGCTCTTAAATGCTGACCATTCATCCACCTTCAGTTCAGACATGTCAAAATAGATTCTCTCAGAAAACACGAATACAACTATCTAGGGGCATAGGTGCCGGAGCACACAAACCACATGCACTGCAGCTGCATGCTATAGGTAGCTGCCACTGATAAAGGGAGGGATGAAAGCAGAGGCTAGCTGAAAAGTAATTATTACCTTAGCTTAGTAGAATCAAAGATTGCACCACTTTTGTTGACTCGCTCAATTGTGAACTTTTCAACTGTGAATTGCATAAAAGTACCCATGCTAAGAAATTAGCCGAATGAAAAAGGGGCCTCAGGGCAATAATCTATAGTTCAACAACCAAGGACATAAGTGAAAGTCGAAGGCAGAGCACAAACCAAGTTGCTCAAGGGTAAAAAACTCGTTTTCAGTTCCATCTCCCCATCCCAACAGAGCCAGATAGTTCACCATTGCCTGAGGGAGATATCCCATCTCCTTAAACTGTCACATGTAATTAGGGAAGATTACATTTCTTATCCTGATAGGAACTTCAACTAGAAGTGAAGCCAAAATCTTAAGCAGAATCAGACAGAAAACAGAAAAAGTGTTTGATTAAAATTAAATATACCTGGCCCACTGAAGTTGCACCATGCCTTTTTGACAGTTTACTTCTATCAGGTGCAAGGATCAAGGAAACATGTGCGAAGTAAGGCATAGGGAAGCCTAGAGCCTGTATTGAGAGTAAAGAGGACAAATTTATGCTGCCAATGTCTGATGAACTGATAAGGAACCATGAAAACCCATTACTATATATAATAGGCATGAATCACATTACCTTATATATAAGCGCTTGCCTCAGAGTATTTGGCAGATGCTCTTCTGCTCTGATGCACACATGCCAGGAGAATGAGGTGAAGTATGACACAGAGCCTAAAACTATAGATGACTTGGGGAAAAGAAATCAACTTGCAAATACCCCAACTACTCATGTGACTAACAAATATTAAGTACCTTATAACATGTGAAATAGCCATAGTTGCATCATCGACAGTGACACAGAAATTGTAAACTGGCTGCCCATTGCTCCGCATAATTACAAAATCTCCAAGTGTGTCCAAGTTCCAACTAACCTTCACAACACTATCCATAAGGTCAGCAGCACATACCATTGGACAAAAAGGGACAGGTACATTTCATCAATCATAAGAGTTATTGTGATCAAACTAACTGTTTCAAGTCAAGCGATTTTCTGGAATTCATTAGCTGTGTTCTCAAGAGTTTATGAAAGCGATTTTCTGGACAGACAACTTTTGTTCAGTAAGAATATGAAAAAGTCAGAATGCAGGCTGACTTCAATGGAAACATATCTTACTTCTCCTCGAATAAGATCACTTATTTTCAGACTTCCTTCCTTTGGCACACGAAATCGATATGTGAAAGGGGTTCCCTTTGTCAACTCTTCTTGCACTTCTTCCGTGGTTGCAGTAGCCCATCGTCCAGTATAAACTGGAGGCAGTTGCTTTAGTTTTGCAATCTCCTTCATTTTCTCAAGCTCCTGGAGTAATAATCTAATAGCCTTAAGTATTTCGAGCTAAAGTTCAACAGAAACATGACAAACGATTCTGATTGTTAACTACAATGGGATATCTCTAGATGAATTGTAAGATGCAAAACTAATTCAGAGTAATATTGACTGACCAACACATCCAGCCAGATAATACCTATTGCTTAAACCATAAGTAAATAAGGCAATTCAAGCTGACAACAATTGAAATTTCAAGTTAGTATTGTTTAAATCATGCCTCACAAAGAAGGGACATGACAAGCAGCCGCATTTAAGCTTACTGTCATGCTTGCATATATGAATCAGAGACCAATATTCCTCACTTTCAAAATCGACCAACTGGATTATCCTCTCTTATTGAAATTTCACTACAATCTTCTTGGCAAGCACAGAGCTTCTTGCAAGCATTGAACTAATGAAGTTCAGAGATCAAAAGCTAGAAGAGATTACCTCATTTGAACAAAAGCAGCGGTAGACATGACCAGATTCTAAAAGCTTCTGAGCGTGCTCCTTGTAAAGGGAGTTCCTCTCAGATTGCCGGTACGGTCCATAATCTCCACCAATGCCAGGGCCTAGAAGATTTTACCGAAGATATTATCATGGATAAAGTAATCAAGAAAGTCCACAAAACACAACACACTTCCAATGCCAGTCTCCCCCGAGGTATAGTCGGTGCTGTGCTCCCGTAAGGTGAGCTAGGCCGGATCCTCAGCATCAAAAAAAAAAAAAAAAAAAAAAAGCCTACAACACACTTCTAAGAGCCACAAGCAAAACAAGCAACAAAATTAACTAAAACCATGTCCATACAGACAATTCCCAACAAGGGATTTGGAATTGGGACTAACTATTCACAGTTAATTGCAAAAGAAACACGAAAAACTCCCCCCCGTTTTGATCAAAATTAGATGTAGAACACTTGAAAGAAGCAAGGGAAAAAAGAGAAAACCTTCATCCCAATCAAGCCCGAGCCAAGACAAATCCTGCAACACTGCCTCCTCGGACTCCTTGGTTGACCTCTCCAAGTCGGTATCCTCGATTCTAAGCACAAATTTCCCGCCTTTCGACCTGAATCAGCTCCAAAAAACACGAAAGAATGAAAACAACCTCAACCACCCAATTCGCACAAGAGGCCACCAAAAACCACCACGACGCATACACGCGCGAAAGAGAGAGAGAGAACCGAGAGAAACAAACTACCTAGCGAACAGGTAATTGAAAAGCGCGGTCCTGGCGCCGCCGACGTGGAGGTTGCCGGTCGGGGAAGGAGCGAACCGGACGCGGACCTGGCCGTCGGAGGCCGCGGAGGCGGAGACGGCGAAGCCTCTCCGGGGGAGAGGGACGGCGATGGACCTCAGGCGGAGAGGCGAGGACTGGCGCAGCATCGGAGGATGGGCGAGGGTGATCTCGCCGATCGACCTGAGCCTGACCCAGCAAGGCGAACCGACGAAAGCCGCCATTTTTACTCCTTTTTACCTCTGCTCGCGCTTCGCAGAAAACCCCGCCGGCGGTGGACTTTTTGAAGAGCGGAGTCGAAGTGAAGAAGAAGAAGAAGAAGAAGATAACGAGAGATTCCGGAGTCGCTTGTACGCTTCGCGTTTTCGGGTGGTTGCCGGAGGATGCGGACGTACGAACGCACTGTCGTTTTTGCGTATATGCAGGTATAAAATTTATAAGACTTGTTACAAATGTACAATTAAATTCTAAAAATTTTCAAAAAAGATAATGAATCTTAAAATTTTCAAAAAGTATAATTAATGAAATAAATTAATTGAACCAATATGATAATTTTTAATATTTAATTGTATATTTAAAAAAAATAAAACTCAATACACTTTCTTTATAAAAATTTAGGACTTTTTACAATGCACTGATCTCTTTTTGATAAATAAAATGTAGATATGCCTCATGCTAGTCTGATATTACCTTTCTAACATTACAATTTATTACATACTAACAATACATGGAAAATCGAGCGTGCTAGTAAAAATACATAATTTATGTAGAGATCATATAAAAAGAAAGGTCAAAATACTTAATCTAAAACTAGGATCATCATATCTCGGACCCAAAAAAAAAAAATAATAATAATAGAAACATCATGTTGATCAAATATTATCTTTTGAAATGATCCACCTGATGATCAATTTTATTCTCTTCTATTGCGATACAATTAAAATTGATCTAGGTGCTAGATTTATTTATTTATTCGAGAGCTTAAGGTCATTCACTATCTATATAGATTCCCTTTCACATCTTAAGATAGACAACAAACAACTTTATGGAGTATTTTGAAAAATGACATAGAAGATGGTTTTCAATTTCGAGTGTAAAAGGATATCTTCATTTTTTCCTTTCCGTAAAAGGAAAAAGGTCTTATTAATGAGTATTTCTAAAATACTTACAAAACATATCATGAAGAAACTATCAATTTTCAATATACTCATCACATACTTTACAAGAATAGTCAATGCATGAAAATTTTTAGACAAACGTAGGGGGTGATCTTTTTACAAAAATCAATTATTTGAAAAATATTTTTCTTATAAATGCTCCCTTGTATCACTTATAAAAATGAACAAAAAAATATTTTTTATTATTTACAAAAATATTTAAATATAAATGGTTGTTTATAATAAAAATATTTTCAATTAACTTATTATTTCTAACAATAAAACGATTAATTTTTAAAAAATATTTTTCAAATCATTTTTTATCAGCAAAATAAATGGAGTATAAAAATTGACAGTTTTCTAATTAATTATCTGATAATTACTTAGAGACAAAAGTCAATAAATTGAAAAAAAAAAAAAACAGAATTTTAAATACACAGTTTGTGTGCTCTTTTTGCCACAAGCCTCTTCTCCTCTCATTGATTTTTTCAGCTGGTCAATTTTTTTAAAATTATAATTATCTAATCAAATGCGATGAACATGAACTTTACATAGAAAATGTCATATAAAACTTCATTTATTATGCAGAAAATGAATAATTTAATAAAATAATTTTTAAAAATGATTATTTTTATAAAATACGATCGTTCTTCAAAAATATTGCCCAAAAAAATCGAGCCTAAAATTCATCTCAGCCCGGGGTAAAAACATCTCACCCGTTCCCTCCTTCCGCGTGCGTTCCGTCCGACGATGAACGCCGTGCAGACTCCGACTCCGCTCCGCTCTCTCCCGTCCGTTCTTCCCCTCTCCCGGCCGAGCCGCCGCCCCCGGCCGCCGCCGCCGCCGCCGCCGAAGGCCATGAGGGTTTCGATGAGGGACCGGAGCAAGAACCGGAAGCCGCTCCAGCGGGGGAGGAGCCTCAGCATCGAGGCCATCCAGGCCGTGCAGGCGCTGAAGCGGGCGAGCGGCAAGGGCCCGCGGTCTCTCGAGCTGGCCCGCCGCTCCACCTTCGGGCGCCTCCTGAAGCGCGACATGGTCGAGGTGCTCCGCGAGCTGCTCCGGCAGAGCCGGTGCGACCTGGCCCTCAAGGTGTTTGTTCCCATTGCTTTCTTCGTTAACGGCTTCTTAGCGGCCGCTGCAGATTCTTGCACTCGCGAATCAGTTGCGATTGGGTGTTTATGTTACGCTGCTCGCTTGTGGCTTTCGATGCGTTCGTTTTCTCTTCGGTAGTTGGATTGAGAGTCTAGGCCTCTTCGGAGGAAAATGCGATTGCGATGCATCACCGAAGATAACAGAGTATGCTTTGAGGTTTTGATGTACTTATGTCCCTGAGTGATTTTTTTTGGCCTTTTGGCAGATTCATAACTTAAAAAGCTTGGATCTTGGGGTGTCTGGACCTGTGACTGTATCATGATTGTTCCTCAAGAATGAAATTTATCTCATTTTGCCTGTCTTAATGTGATTGTTACGCTACCGTGAAAGCTCATTTCGGAGAATTATGGCCTCCCCAATGGACTGACCATTTGATTGGGGGAATGTTCTTGCGACTGCTCATATATCCATGATTTCCTCTTTTGCACTGCCACTCCTCTGAGTATGTGTAGTTCACATGCAATATTGAAAATTGTTTTTTGCTGTCTGAGTCCAAAGAGAGTGAGTAAATAAGTAGACTAGGAATATCCAAAGTAGAGTTGATGCATTTACTGCCTCTTCTCACGGTCATGACGCCACTGAGGATCCATCCTCAGTTATGACTGTTGCTGCTGTGTGCCAAATGAGAGTTTTGGGTTAGCAAAAGGAGTGGTAAACTAGAAATACCTGTTTCCATGCTAGAGATAGAAGACAATAACCACACATTGTCTGGCACAGTGATGCAATCCCAATGGCCAATTTTTGTTTGTGCAGTATGGCCTGAGTTTGGTTGGGGAGACATGTTTTGTTGTCTAGGTTTGGCACATGATGAAATGTGACTTTATGATCGGGGCATTGGTCAAAGGAGGGCGGGATGCTTGAGACCATTTGGGTGTAAACTTCACAAGGCAGTCCTGATTACATGGACCTTTACATGGACAGAGTATTAAATAAGACCGATGATACAAGAGGAGCCTCATCCCTGTCTCTTGTAACAAGGAAAAGTTTTCTTGCTGTTGTGGTTTCTCAAAAGGACGAGACAGATTATCTTGTGTGCTTTCCCATCGTGTTGGATGCCATATGGTGATAATTCATATACCTATTCTAATACATGTGATTTGGGTACTCAAGTATTGTTCGTTTTCCGCTCCATAATTTTTTGTAGTGATCACTCATCAGTATTACTCTCTGCTAACATCTTTTAACTGCTTTCACTCATTCCTCCAGGTTTTTGAAGATATTCGGAAGGAGTACTGGTATAAGGCTCAAGTGCTCTTGTATGCTGAAATGTTTTCAGTCTTTGCTGGCAATGGATTGTTTGAGGATGTTAAACTTCTTTACCTGTATTTGAGAACAGAAGATAATCTCGAGCCTCATCTTGAGGGGTTTAATAGTGTCTTGAGAACCTTCATAAGTTTTAGTCTCGTTGAATTGGCGACAGACTGCTATTACTTCATGAAAGAAATCGGATGTGAACCAGATAGGTCCTCCTTTAGGATTCTTATAAATGGTCTCGAATCAATGGGAGAACAGGTTGCTTCAGCTAAGCTGAGAGAGGAGGCCCAAAAGTATTATGGGGATCTGGAGTTTTTACATGAGACTGAAGAGATGATATGCCAATCTTGATCATACATATCACTATAGGAAGAGTTCAAAATGCCATGTTTGCTGTGCCTTCGTCTTCAGTTCCAACTGAAACGAAGTGTTTTATGGAAAAGATGAAAATGAAGTGGAGTTGGTACCGTATTCTTTGTGTGTTGTACATTCTAGAAACTTAATGACGATTTAACATAATATTCCAATATATTTGATTTTCAGTAGATTGACTCATATTTGCACTATACCGATTCTTTTCCATTGTCTTAACTTGGTCGTCTGGAAATTTGATTATTTGTTTCTGATTTGCTTTGTAATCGAGCAATCAAATATTCCTACCATTTTTGGCTCGTTAAGACTCCTGTTTAGAGTTTTGCTCCATGGCCAGTATTTTATAACCTCTTAAAAATGTGTTTCTTAGCTTTACAAGCTGTGGTTCTTTATCATGCTCATCAGAAGAAATAGATTATGTTTTGCATTATTCAATATAGCTGTCTTTTCACATTTCCGATATCTTTGGTCCATCTAAGTCTCACGGAATGTCTGTAATTTGATTAGGATTATATACCAACTTTATTTGATAATTTCAGTGCAAATGTAGTAATTGAAGGTATCACTGGGACCCTGGGACTGGGATACTTGTACGAACTTGGTGCAAAGACCATCTTCCTTAGATCTAATGGGCTTGGTCGCCATAATCATTTTGCTAAGCGCATTGTTTTTGTTGTATTGCATATGCTTTTGGATGTCAGGTCAAGAAGATCACAATAACATTAAGACCCAAGTTATGAAGATGCAGATATCTTTGTCTCGGCTTTCTTTGTAGTTAGTTGAGCTAGCTACGAGTTCACATAGCTACCAATTTTACACCCCATATTAGGGAGTGATTACGAGTTCACACTATTCCATTTGCCAATCACACTGCTCAGTTATGTGTTAATGTTTTTTTGTTTTTTTTGTTTTTTTGGGTAACCGAGGGAAATCCCGTACACCGATAGTGCGGAGGGACAAACCCTAGGGAGGACACGTGGAAACCACCACCACGTGCCCCCGGGTAAGGCGCCCAATGCGGCGCCCGGGAATCGAACTCCTCCCCTTGCGTTAGGGGGAGAAGCTCGCCGCCAGCAACACCACCCAGACAGGTGGTAGTTATGTGTTAATGTTGTGCATTGTTTTGGGCTGAAATCTGAATTGCTTGCTTGTATTGGACAGGTTGGTGATTGCAGATTTTTAAAATGGATTCATCATAAGCCCTGAAAGTATGAAAAGTCAATTCAAGTATATGAGGAGAAAGCCCACATTCTCCAAATGCAGCTTGAAAGGAGTAAACGACAAGATACAACTGGAAGCATCTCAACTGGAAGCAAAGAGAAAAATCTATTTGAGAGGCATTGTGGTATTGATCGGATTGACGGGTGCGCAATGCTGGTTGAAGTTGGACCGTTGCCACTGCCTCAGACTGGCAACAACGTTGACTGGGGATGGCGGTGTTGTTTCTCTTTTTTGTTTCTAGGTAGTGTCGGTGGAGGGTAGACGTTAGGGAAAACCTACGTTCTGATGCAAATAAACTGAAACTGTGTTCCACTGTATTGGCAAATCCAACTTAAACTATGGTATTAGAAATTCCAAGTTCAACTGTGTTCAATTACATTAGCAAATCCAAGTTCAACCGCGTGCCATTATCTGCAGTGTATAGATTTCTTGTTCCATATAACGCGTATCTATTTTACATTCCCTGTAGTACTGCCGTCATTTTTCCCCCGCCGTCAATGTTTTGATATACTATCATCTTGTCACACAAACCGAAAAGATAAAAGGATTTAGGTCCTTAAGCTTTTAATGACTCTTGTGGTCCTGATTGGAAGGGAGGGATTTGACTGGAGAAGAAGAAAAAAAGAAATAGAACCACGATCACCAATTACATGATTTAAGCGAGGTCTAAAAACCTCTCTTCAGTTAGAACTTGGATCATTAGAGCAGAAAAAATCAAGTAGCCATTAGCAACCAAGTTGGTGTATAGTTCAGAAAAGCAAAAGAAAGAGGACATTACAACCAACTTAGATGATTATAATAGAGAAAAACCAAATGGACATTTGCAACAAGGTTGGTCTTAATTTCCTCTTTTTTCTATTGTCTGAACCGTCTACCAACCTTGACCAACTCTAGTGATCAGAGAACATCCAGCACAGCCAACAGCGATCACAACCATATGCCATTGTTCCATTAGTCTTTGCAAATAAATCCAATGACTCTTGCTGCCAATCATCAGGAATACAATCTGTAAATAGAGCAGTTTCAGATTGATTGAGTTTAAGTCCAGATAGAGTCCTAGACCAGTCGAAAATGCAGAGCACAGCCTCCAAAGAACACACAGCAGCTTCCCGGCTCTGAACAATTCGATGGAGTCCACATCTATAGTAGCAGATCTCCATGTTAGCACCGCTTGCATTCTTTCTCCCACTCAGCTGCCATGTAAAATTTGCAACGGTACTCACGACGGAATAGAAACAGTGAGAAAAATACCACATGAGTACAAATTTGGGGCAGTGCTATAATTTGTGGTTTTTGGCAGCATCTTCCCAAAACTTCAAACCAGCGACAGAGTAACATCTTAGCAAAGATCAACCGCGACCAATGTAACCTCCGATCTTTCCTCTCAGCCCCCACACTGGCTGAGTCCATCCTCTTAATTCGAAAACAGCAAACATTTGAAAAACAAAAGAGCAACAAGACCAACCAGCATTCCAAATAAACTGTCTCTAAATTTATATGTATCAGTATTATAACTCGATTTGCTTTCGCCTCCCTGTCTTGAGCCTTGTGCTATAACCAAAAATCAGACCCTGCACGTTTCACACACAAAAGACGATTTTAAAATCTGTACTACTATCGGAGTCAGGGGTCCCTCTGATCACTGCCGTTAGATCAGGGAAAATTCAATTGAATTGGGATTCTAAACGATAAGGAGCAGAAGAAATGGATTCCTCACCTTTTAAACTCCACACTGATCGAATCCATGGACGGATTGGCAATGGCTTCGAATGCAAACTGAGAAAGAACCAAATCAGCGCCGGTCACGGACTGCCTGGGGCCAACCGAGAGCGCGTTGTCGACGGTTTTGACCCGGATAGCGCCGGAGCCAGGTTTGCAGCCGCTGGTGCACCGCACCTCGTACTCCCTGCCGCACGCTGCCCCAAGGTCCCATAGTCCGTCGCCCACGGCCGCGAACAGGTTGCTCGCCGGGAACTGGGATGAGCCCTCGCCGTAGCAATCCGTCCCTGGATCAATGGCAAGAAAAAGGTTTATATGGCAAAGCTCTTTTCTCCTTCTCTTCTTCTTGTTATTGGGGTGGGGGTTCGAGACTTACGATCATAGGGAGGGCGATAGTACGAAGCTGTGCCAACCTCGCCGAGAGCCACAGGGACAGTCGCCAAGAGCAGGGAGGCCGAGAGGAGTAGGAGGCAGAGTAGACGATGGGGTTGTAAAAGACTCCTGGTTGCCGTTTTTAAGCCATGTTGCATCATGAGGATGAAGCAACTGCTGAAAACCATGACACTGACAATTCCACCAATGTTGTATGTTCTCATCAAGAAATCACTGCCAAATTTCAATTTACAACTTAAGTTTGTCGAGCATGAAAGATGTCAAATTAAGAGCAAATAAACAAAAAACTCTCTACACCTACGTTCCTCAGCCAAACTGAGCAAATGTTCTCGACACCTACGTTCCTCAGACAAAACACTTAAGCTACAAGGTTACTAAGACAGAGCGATCAACAAATCCATTGCTACGACTTTGCAATTTTGACCTTCGAAATCGCAGCTCATGGAATCCTCTTTCGTTCACCACACACGCAAAGTACAACGCATGCATATCCAATGAACATGCCAGCAACTTCACACGCTCAGCAAAATATAGAACACCCATTTTTGTGCATAACACATCCCTACCAATTCAACACACCATCCACAGTAATAGCATACTCAGGCCATGAAAAAAACTCATTTTGGCGACACACGTCGACTAGGAACCTTTCCATGTGGAATATCGCAATCCCACAACAGATCGCAAAGCAATTGATCAACAACTAAGAAATCGAGGTCGACACAAGCGAACATTATGACCTCCAGAGCCCAACACTCCGAAGCAGAGCCAGACGGAACGGGATGCAAACCGGTTTGAGCGGACCAGGTCCGAAGAGGCGAGCTGCAGCACAACGCCGAGACGCGGCAACGTTGAATCCGGGGACGTAAAGCCGCCGGTGCAGTCGAGCGCGTCGCAAAGAAAGTAGCGAGAGCTTCGTCGGTCAGGTTCCGGCGATACGGCGGACGACCTCGAAATTCAACGAAACCCGCGGCGTCGGATCGGGGCGGCGAGCGCGGGCGGCCGGACGAGAGGGCCGCGGTGTTCCGGGAAATGGCGGAAGGCCCGTAAGGTGGGCGACGAGCGGGAGGAGAAGATTCGAGACCGGAGGGGGGGAATTCTCGGCGGTAGAAGGGTGCGGGGAAGCTTCCGAGCGGGGCGGCGCCGCTTCTTGGCTCCTCGGCTTTGCCACGGAAGAGAGAGACGAGAGAAGAGGAAGGAGAGGGGGAACGCGGCAACGCGGCAACGCGGCCAGGAGCAACAGGGCTTAAGGACGTGAAGCGAAGATGAGGAATCATGCAGGAGAGACGAGAATTGCTGCAGCTTTTTTTTACTCATATTTTCCATTCATCGGGCGACACGTGCCGATGGGCCCCACTGTCCACTCCCTCTCTCTCTCTCTCCTCTCGTCTCTCTTTTCCCTCTGTTCTTTTTTCCTTCATTTCTTATTTTCTTCTTCCCTCTCTGCTCGCGGTTTCCTCATTTTTTTTTTTTACTCTCCTCCGCCTGCCTCACGTTCCTTCTCCGACCTCAGCCCTGCCTCCGGCACGTCACCTCGTGTCTATGCCTCCTTCTTCTTCCCTCTGTCCTGTCTCTCTCTTCGGTCTGAATCCGATCTTTGCGTGCCAAATCTCCGTCTCCCTCCCTCCTCCAGACAAAGGCGAGGAGAGAGAAGCACGACCCACACGACTAAAATCAAGGGATAAGTGGAGTAGAATTCCTAAGATTTATTACGAAAATACAATTGAGTCCTAAAACTTGCAAGAAGTACAATCAAATCCTAAAACTTGTCAAATTGGTTCGATCGAGTCCTAAAGTTAACACCGTTAAAACTAATAAAAAATGCTGACGTGGCGCGGACATGGTATTTTAAATTATTTTTTAATTTCCACGTGGCTTTTTAAAATGATTTTTTATTCAATTTTTTTAAAATTATATTTAAAAACTAATTTTTAAAAAAAAAACTGTTTGAAAAAAAATGGTAGCTCCTCTGCCCCACTGTTGCCCATCGCTGTTTTTTTAAAATGCCACGTTCACGCCACGTCAGCATTTTCCGTTAATAAGTCTAACGGTGTTAACTTTAGGATTCAATTGAACCAATTTGATAAGTTTAGAACTTGATTGTATTTTTTACAAGTTTTAGGACTCAATTGAATTTTCGTAATAAATTTTAAGACTTCTGTTGCACTTATCCTATTAAGGAACAATCTTCGAAGGAGAGAGAGGGAGGGAGATGGGAGTCGGGGTTGGTGAGGAAGATGGGAGTCTCGATTTGGAGGAGAGGAGAAACATGTACGAGAGAATGGACTCCGGTTTCGCAGAGGAGGAAGACGACGGCGGCGGCGGCGGCACCAACATCGGGTCCCGTCATCAACAAGAAATCAAGAGTTCCGATACCCAGATGTGGTGGTGGACGAACTCCATTGTTGTCCCCGCGAGGTAGGTGGAAGAGAGTGAGACCGAGGAAACCGCGAACGGAGGGAAGAAAAAGAAATGATGGAAAGAAGAAACAGAGGGAAGAGAGATATGCCAACAAGTTAGTCAACGCCTTATCTGAGTCTGGTATCAGGTCAATCCCATCTTTCAGAAGTTGAACTGCCTCCTGTGGATGCCATGCCAGATCACAGATTTAAGCATGCACAATAGCACAACAAAAAATAATAGGCATGAATCACATTACCTTATATATAAGCGCTTGCCTCAGAGTATTCAGCAGATGCTCTTCCGCTCTGATGCACACATGCCAGGAGAATGAGGTGAAGTATGACACAGAGCCCAAAACTAATAGATGACTTGGGGAAAAGAAATCAACTTGCAAATACCCCAACTACTCATGTGACTAACGAATGTTAAGCACCTTATAACATGTGCAATAGCCATAGTTGCATCATCGACAGTGACACAGAAATCGTAAACTGGCTGCCCATTGCTCTGCATAATCACCAAAATCTCCAAGTGTGTCCGAGTTCCAACTGACCTTCACAACACCATCCATAAGGTCAGCAGCACATACCATTGGACCCAAAAGGGACAGGAACATTTCATCAATCATAAGAGTTATCGTGATCAAACTAACTGTTTCAAGTCAAGCGATTTTCTGGAATTCATTAGCTGTGTTTTGAAGAGATTAATGAAAGCGATTTTCTGGACAGACAACTTTTGTTCAATAAGAATATGAAAAAGTCAGAATGCAGGCTGACTTCAGTGGAAACATATCTTACTTCTCCTCGAATAAGATCACTTATTTTCTATGTGAAAGGGGTTCCCTTTGCCAACTCTTCTTGCACTTCTTCTTCGGTTGCAGTAGCCCATCGTCCGGTATAAACTGGAGGCAGTTGCTTTAGTTTCTCTATCTCCTTCATTTTCTCAAGCTCCTGGAGTAATAATCTAATAGCCTTAAGTATTTCAAGCTAAAGCTCGACAGAAACATGACAAACGATTCCAATTGTTAAGTACAATGGGATTATCTCTAGATGAATTGTAAGATGCGAAACTAATTCAGAGTAATATCGACTGACCAACACATCCAGCCAGATAATACCTATTGCTTAAATCATAAGTAAATAAGGCAATTCAAGCTGACAACAATTGAAATTTGATGTACGTATTGTTTAAATCATGCCTCACAAAGAAGGGACATGACAAGCAGCCACATTTGAGCTTACCATCATGCTTGCATATATGAATCAGAGACCAATATTCCTCACTTTCAGAATCAACCAACTGGATTATCCTCTCTTACTGAAATTTCACTACGATCTTCTTGGCAAGCACAGAGCTTCTTGCAAGCATTGAACTAATGAAGTTCAGAGATCAAAAGCTAGAAGAGATTACCTCATTCGAACAAAAGCAGCGGTAGACATGACCAGATTCTAAAAGCTTCTGAGCGTGCTCCTTGTAAAGGGAGTTCCTCTCAGATTGCAGGTACGGTCCATAATCTCCATCAATGCCGGGGCCTAGAAGATTTTACCGAAGATATTATCATGGATAAAGTAATCAAGAAAGTCCACAAAACACAACATCAACATTAATCATCGAAAAGGCGAAAAGCCTACGACACACTTCTAAGAGCCAGAAGCAAAACAAGCAACAAAATTGACTAGAACCATGTCCATACAGACAATTCCAGACAAAGGATTTGGAATTGGGACTAACAATTCACGTTCCGTCCGACGATGAACGCCGTGCAGACTCCGACTCCGCTCGGCTCTCTCCCGTCCGTTCTTCCCCTCTCCCTGCCGAGCCACCGTCCCCGGCCACCGCCGCGGCCGAAGGCCATGAGGGTTTCGATGAGGGACCGGAGCAAGAACCGGAAGCCGCTCCAGCGGGGGAGGAGCCTCAGCATCGAGGCCATCCAGGCCGTGCAGGCGCTGAAGCGGGCGAGCGGCAAGGGCCCGCGGTCGCTCGAGCTGGCCCGCCGCTCCACCTTCGGGCGCCTCCTGAAGCGCGACATGGTCGAGGTGCTCCGCGAGCTGCTCCGGCAGAGCCGGTGCGACCTGGCCCTCAAGGTCTTTGTTCCTATTGCTTTCTTCGTCAATGGGTTCTTGCGGCCGGTCTCGTGAATTGAATTGGCATTTGATTTCTATGTCAAGCTCCTCGCTTGTCACTTTGATTTCGTTCGTTGGAGGAAAATGTAATTGGGATGCATCCCCAGAGATAACAGACGAAAAGAAAGAAATTGCCTTTTACTGGTTTGCATTTGGGGATAAGTATGCTTTGAGGTTTTGAAGTGCTTTTGTCCCTGAGTGAGTTTTTTTTCTGGTGGCAGATTCATAACTTAAAAAGCTGGGATCTTTGGGGGTCTGGACCTGTGATTGTATCATGATTGTTCCTCAAGAATGAAATTTATCTCATTTTGCCTGTCTTAATGTGATTGTTACACTACCGTGAAAGCTCAGTTCGGAGAATTATGGCCTCCCTAATGCTCTGGTACAGTGATGCAATCCCAATGGCCAATTTTTGTTTGTGCAGTATGGCCTGAGTTTGGTTGAGGAGACATGTGCTGTTGTCTAGGTTTGGCACATGAGGAAATGTGACTTTATGATAGGGTCATTGGTCAAAGGAGGGCAGGATGCTTGAGGCCATTTGGGTGTAAACTTCACAAGGCGGTCCTGATTACATGGACCTTCACATGGACAGAGTATTAAATAAGACCGATGATACAAGAGGAGCCTCATCCGTCTCTTGTAACAAGGAATAGTTTTCTTGCTGTTGTGGTTTCTCTAAAGGACGGGACAGATTATCTTGTGTGCTTTCCCATTGTGTTGGATGCCATATGGCGATAATTTATATACCTATTCTAATACATGTGATTTGGGTACTCAAGTATTGTTTGTTTTCTGCTCCGTAATTTTTGTAGTGATCACTGATCAATATTACTCTCTGCTAACATCTTTTAACTGCTTTCACTCATTCCTCCAGGTTTTTGAAGATATTCGGAAGGAGTACTGGTATAAGGCTCAAGTGCTCTTGTATGCTGAAATGTTTTCAGTCTTTGCTGGCAATGGATTGTTTGAGGATGTTAAACTTCTTTACCTGTATCTGAGAACAGAAGATAATATCGAGCCTCATCTTGAGGGGTTTAATAGTGTCTTGAGAACCTTCATAAGTTTTAGTCTCGTTGAATTGGCGACAGACTGCTATTACTTCATGAAAGAAATCGGATGTGAACCAGATAGGTCCTCCTTGAGGATTCTTATAAATGGTCTCGAATCAATGGGAGAACAGGTTGCTTCAGCTAAGCTGAGAGAGGAGGCCCAAAAGTATTATGGGGATCTGGAGTTTTTACATGAGACTGAAGAGATGATATGCCAATCTTGATCATACATATCACTATAGAAAGAGTTTAAAATGCCATGTCTGCTGTGCCTTCGTCTTCAGTTCCAACTGAAACGAAGTGTTTTATGGAAAAGATGAAAATGAAGTGGAGCTGGTACCGTATTCTTTGTGTGTTGTACATTCTAGAAACTTAATGACAATTCAACATAATATTCCAATATATTTGATTTTCAGTAGAAACATGACTCATATTTGCGCTATACTGTTTCTTTTCCATTGTCTTAACTTGGTCGTCTGGAAATTTGATTATTTGTTTCTGGTTTGCTTTGTAATCAAGCAATAAAATATTCCTTGATTGGAACTACCATTTTTGATGTGGTGAATCTTTTGAGTTCCTGATTCCCTGAATTGATTATTCCTTTTGCATGATAGCATCAATGTGATCTAAACAAGTTCTCCTGTACAGATTGACACTTACAAGAAGGCACAATCCCTTTGAGCTTGCTCTAGCCTTTTTGCTCTCAAAACTGTTTGGGTTCAGGGAGTCAAATGAGCTAGGGCAAGCCAATGGCGTGAGTTAGCAATAGGTACTCATAACATTAGAAAGGCATAATGGAAATAGGCACACTCAAGTTGCCCAATGTGCATTGCTTAGCAATGAAGGCTCGCCTCTACCTTTTGATCATTAACACAATCCGATGAGACAAAACCGTGGCCTCGTATTCATAGTCTTTTCGACTGTCATAGGCAACTTTGCTACTCTCTTTTTGTTGCTACTATGTTCACGGTACAGAGAAGACATGATAGAATTCTGCTTCTAATATGAATGCATTGCCCTGAAGCTTCGAGGGAAAAGCTTGCAGTATACATTTCCTGTTCTTCATGGCTTTCCATGTTAGAACTGTTTCCCTTCGAATGTCTGACCGAACTGCCAGCTCGGCGGAGCCACATTGTAAGATGTGAGGGTTCTTCTGTCGCTGGTGGTCACCTCGAAAGAGAGAGGCTGTCCTCTAAGGTCGACGTTGGATTGCCAACTTTGGCCCCAGTTTCTTGCCATCGGTATCCACCCTGTTTTCGATCCCTTCACTTTCATGGCAATCAACTCCCCATCTAGGCCTACATTCGTCACCAAGACCTGAAAGAAGCGAGAGTTTCCGCTCAATGTGAATCTCAGACCACCGCTTCTCAGACAGTTCACCCTGCAGATGTTTACACAGAGTCGAAAGATGTTAGGAATCAAGTCTCACAAATACGCTCGTCAAAGTAGCTGCATTTGTGTCCGTTGCTTTCATCATACCTCTTGTACTGGACAGGCACCATATCAGCCCTTCGCACTGCAATCTCGGCGAAGGCCGCCTCCGACATCTCGAAGTGCTCCTGCGGGAAGTTGCACCACCCGCCGTAATCTGCCGAGAGCCCGTAGTTCGGAGGGCAGAAGTCGGTGGCGGTGAGGATCACCGACGGGCTACCAGGGAGGCACCACAGGATGTGGTCGACGCACCGGAGCTCGAAGCAAGCCCCGCAGGTACTCCCTCTGTTGAACAGCATCGAGCTCAAGCCGGCACTGTACTTGCCATAGGTGGCCCTGTGAAGGTCCCCATAACCACAAGCCCCCTCTGCCAGCACCGGAAACAGAGGTTGAGCAAATGCCTGAAAACAGGGGAACTAGCGCAAGGAAGACAAAAGGGACTACCGCTACCTGTTATCAAAGATCCATCCGTCTCTATGGAGTATGTCGCGGTAGCAGTCTTCCATTCGCCACCAAAGTCAGAGGAGGCGACAAGCTCGCAGCTTTGCACGAGCATCAAGCAGAGAAACGCGGACCGAAGAACACCCATTTGAGAATCAATGCTTCCTAGGAACTTCAGCTTCGTACTTCACTTAGGATTCCTCACTTTTCTTCGCATTGCCATGGGGATTCGGACATGATAGTGGTCTGGAGAGTGAGGGAAAAGGGAAGGGGGCCAAAATGACCGATGACTCCTTGAACCCTTTGACGAAAAGTAACAGATACCTACCTCAGTTCACACCGTGGGACATTCCAAAGAGCGCTTTGCCGAAGCTTTGGGTGCAAACCGAGGAACGGAAGAGAAGGGTTCGAGGCTTTACGTTGGTGGCAGACACACACAGGGAGGGAGGGAAAAGGTGGGGAAGGCCCCTAGAAGCCCCCGTTCGTCCGAAAAGAGCCAAAGGGTATTTTCCACGCTTTGCTGCAGGAATGGGGGCTCCCTGTTCGGGCTCTTCTTTTGAGAAGAGAAACCAGAGAGAGAGGGAGGGACTCCATTGTCAATAAAGCGCGGCTGATTGAAGAAGAAGCGCCAAATAATGATTCGGCGGGAAGAGAGGGGGGCCCTGGGACTCCGCAATCATGCGAGGGAGGTGAACGAGAGTAAATGCCGTACGCGCTCTTTACTCCTGTGATATGATAATGTCGCAATTCCTGAGTTGAGAGCAGGCTAGTGCAGTTGATTCTAGGCCCATCCTACTGCCTTCGTCGCAACCCTAGTCGAGTCTCGCCGACGAGCAAGCTTTTAACTTCTGATTTTTTCTTTAAATTTATTTATGGAATAGAAATCTGTTTTAGAAATAGAAAAATTAAATTGCGTTACCAAACGGATTTCTGTTCCAAATCTATTTCGGAGAACAAAAAAATAGAGAAATAGAAATTTTATCATGCGTACCCTAAGGATCTCCATCCGGGTCGTTTTGAACTGAATGGCTCGGTATGTTTTTCCCATCATGTCGCTCAATTTAGCTTTGATCTTTTTAAGGAGCTTGCGTTTTTTCACCTCATTTTTCTATTTCGGACATCGCCTGCCATTTTGAACTGATTACCTTATCCATTGTCGGTCTTAGTTATCATGTTGTTGAGACTTAAGATTATTCAATTATAACACCATGGAGATTAAGGTTAAGTGTGGGGCCCACTCTTGATTTGAGCTTATTGCTAACCTTTTTTTCTTTTTCTTTTGGGGTTTCTTCTTCCTCTCTTTTTTTTTTTTTTTTTTTTTTCAGTTTGAAACGAAATTAGTGGCCCTCTTTTCCGAAAATAAAGTAGTTTATTTTATAGATAGACATGTAATTATTGTGTCGCTGACTAGTATATTTATTTATTTTTATTCTATGCTAGCAAGACCTTTATTCTAAAAACACCCTAAGAACAAGAAAGAGTGAAAAGAATCATCTTCTAATTTTAATGAATGCATTTGGTTTAATTGAGTTCAATATGTGTCATTAAATGATAATTTGTATATTTTAATGGCTCGACTATCAATTCATTCAGGGGATCCGATTTTTATTTATTTTTCATTGCATCACTAAATGTTTTTTCAAAGATATTTCAAAAATAATGATCGATATGATAGGGTTAAGTTGATTGAAAATTCTAAACTTTATCATGCAAACTCAAAAGGAAAATCTCCCTCAATGTTATCACATGGGACACTATCTTTGCCTTGAGTACATGGAATAATAGTGGAAAAGACTTTGTGTGTAATGTATATAGCAATCTTGATATTCAATATTTCAGTAAACTATCATAATTTTTTTGCTGGAAAAGACCAAGGGAAAATAAAGTGAACAATGAGCAAATAAAACTATTTTTTTTTACTCAGATGTATGATTAATTTTTGCACGGATTTCAATCAATGTTAAACTCTCAAATAAGTGGACAATAGAAAATTAGTTCCGAAGCAAACAAAATGTAGGAAGTATTGATATATGATGGGTGAAAGAAGCGGGTGCTAGAGTGAAAAAAGTTGTCGGAAAGGAGAAACGATATATATTTATTTTTTTTAGTGAAGTTGAAACCAACGAAAAAAATTAAAGAAAAAAATTAAAGGTTAGAATTAATAGGAGTGGACCCTACATTTGAACTTACTCTTCATTCTTTGAGTAGAATTATGATTAATAAATTTGAAGTTTTAACGTTATGCTAAATAGAACCTGCGAGTGGCAAAGGATTTCTACACTAAAGAATAGAGGTGAGTAAAACAAATCGACCAAACTAAGAATTGCCTGAATTGGACTAGATCGATTGATTTTGGACAGTTCGCAAGAGTGTCGGTCCAGTTCTCAATTCCATAAAATTAAAATAAGTGATTTTGGGATTGCCTGGACCAATTTTTAGTTTTATTTTTATTTCTCACACAAATTTCTTTTTCTCCCTTCTCATGTGCCACTTAGAGCTACTTTGTTGTCTATCTTTGTCCTCTGTGTTCGGTAAGCCGCTCATAAAATTAAACACTATGAATAATCTATAAACTCCCAAAAGGAGTACAACACTGACCAATTAGTATGATAATGTGTTCGTGATGTGGTCAAATTCACAAACTTATACCGAAAAAGGAGCAGTTTGGGTTCTCAATGTTTAGATAGGAATCTATGTGATGGGTTGCATTTTGATTCCATTTTCATCTCCCATTAGACTACTCGGGAGCCAGACTAGACCAGTCGGTCTGATCCCTAGACCAATCAGTCTTGTCCCAGTTCTAGAAACTGGAAATTGATTGTTTTGGTTTGGTTCCTAATTCTTGGGTGGAACAAGATCAAACTGGAAACCGATCACCCCTGTTAAAGAATGAGATGAAAAAAAGGTGCCCCATGATATCTCCATTCCTAAACCGGTAATATTTATTGACAACAAACATGCACAGAGTCGATTTTAGAGTCGCCAGCCATGAGTTCGGGCCAACTTACGCCGAGTTCAAAAAGGAAATTTCTTATTGATGATGTTATTACACAAGGGGGGATAAGTTGTACACGAATGGGTAAAAGAACCCCGGACAACATGGTTCAGAAGGGGCCGGACTCGTCGGGCGATACTATGATGTCTTCCAAGGGCACGACCTGGCCGACTTCGGACTCGCCGCCCTTGTTGCGAATGGCAAGGACGCTGAGGTCGTACACCCCGTCTCTGCTGCTGTCTTTGCTCCTGGAGCTCTCGGAATCGGAGTAGAGCTTGTGCGTTGCTTGATCCAGCGTCCCTTCTCTGTACACATAAACGAACTCGCCCTCCTCCAGAGCGTGCCACTTGCTATAGAGATCAATTCGGTTCATGCCCATACCCCTATATATCAAGAAAAAAAATATTATAATAAAAAAAAATTAATCAATTATACAATTGATGCTGCTCCTTGCAATTTGATTGCCAATAACTAGTCGAGAAACTTTCAAATAAGAGTATGAGATTTAAGAATGAACTCTGTAACAAGCGTTCATGATCAGTAACTAATTAATGAATTGGATTGGATGACCACTGCTTTCGTGATCAATAAAGAGTAAATAATTTTCGAGAGCTTAATTGGAAATAATTTCATGTTTCATTCTTTTTTCTTTTTTGTTCTGGTTCTGTCCTATATCTATTTTACTAGTCACTGTGCCTGTTATGGGTTATGTGCAGGTTGCAAAACCAAGAAATAATTTCCTATTTCATTTTTTTTGTCGGGTTCTATCCTACATCTATTTTACAAGCCACTAATCCCACTGTGCATGCTCTATGTTGTGTGCAAATTGCGAAACCCGGAAATAATTTCCTATTTCAATTTTTTTTTAATCTGTTCTGTCTAATATCTATTTTACAAGTCATTATTTGAATCCAGGAAATAATTTCCTATTTCTTTTTACTGTGTGTGCTGTGTGTGCTGTGTGCAGGTTGTGAAACCTAAAAATAATTTCTTGTTTTTTTTTTTTTTGTCTGGTTCTATCTTATATCTATTTTACAAGTCATTGTGTGTACTACGTGTTGTGTGCAATTTTCGAAACTTTGCTCCCCTACTCAAGTTTCCCTATTTTAGTCTTCCGAAAAGGTGGTGAATCGAACTCTCCATCTCTCCCTTCCTAAGTGAGAAAGGCAACCGGAGGGACAATCTCAAGCGGTTTCCTATTTAATTTAGATGAAAAGAATTTAAAGATAACTACAAAGGACTCCTTGTTGGTAATTATCTCTACATTGCACTAAATAGTTTATTAAATCAGATTCTATTAGCTCTATAATCAAAGTCAAACTAGGAATTGCATTAATTGCTAAGACTTGGCCCGTATCTACAATCCTAATAATTATGGGATCTGCATTTATGATATTTAAAGCCAAAGAAATTTCGCATTTTCCAGAATTTTTTTTTTCCACCGGCAAGTATGTAAACACAATCCAAGCTACACATCATTGTACTGAATTAGCTGAAAATGAATTTTTAGAAGTGAGATTGAATTTGCAATTTTGGTAAAGCATTATCATCTGCTTAAACTGACTTGAAAAACTCGTTCTCGTGAGGTAGACTCAAAATTGTGAAACTTGAAAATCGTCAAAGAGTATTTTTTTTTTTTTTGGTAACCCAGGGAACCACGTAAGTCGACAGCCGACGAGCAAATCCTGGGAAACAACTGCAGGACCTACCACCACAGTACTCCAGCTAAGAATCCCTAAAGCCGCCTTTGGGATTCGAACTTCTCCCCTTTGTGAGGAGGAGAGAGCCCGAGGCGCGAGAAAATATTATAAAATCCACCTTATTTGCTACGGTATCGCATTAATAAAAACGGGTCACATTAGGAATGATGTAATTACCTAATATTTTGACATAACGCATATACCCGGATCACATAAATGGTGCACATTGGCGCGGAAATATTACTTCAAATCGCGCGTCTATATATCGAATAGAGGATATGAGAAGAAAACTCGTAGCCGTACCTAACATGAAAAACAGTCGAGACATCGTGCATCCGGAGATGGAAGTTCAACGCCTCTAGGAAAGCCCGGTAGGTGTGGTCATGGAGGCCATCAATCCTCGGGTACGGCAGCCTCGGCCGGGGGCAGCCATGGGGCCCGGCGGCGAACACGTACTCTTTCCAAGTGGTGCCGCCGTTGAAGCTCGGGAGGGCCGGCGGGAGGGCCGTGAATCCGAGCGTGGACATGATCGGCTCGAGCTGCTTGTGGATGAACAGGGGCCTGAAGTGCCTCGTGTTCCATAAGGCCAGCTTCCTCATGCTCAAGGGTATCGCGGTTCGCTCGTCGTCCATTGCAGGAGCTGCTGCTTCTCAAGATGATCTTGATCTTGCTCCAGCTATGGGGAAGGGAAGAGAAGAGAAGCACGGAGCGTCTTATAATCTCTCGATGTCGAGGACTGCAACTGTGGAGTGTGCCAAAACCGTGGTGCGACAGATCATGGGGTTGGCCAAAGTACAGTAATTCGAATAATGGGATTGGTTTTTCAATGAAAGCCAAGTGATTTTTTTCTTTTTCCTTCTTTTGATTTGGGAAGAAGACCAGTAACGAAACGACAGCTAAAAGTTTGAGAAGGAGAGATTAGCTTTATATTGCTTTAATTTTTTGGAATTCGAAACATATTTAGATTCCTAGAAAGAGTTTCGGATGATTCCAAATAAGGACTTATCGCTTTGGGAGATTTACTTCCTTAACTGGCTTTTTCCTTAATTGAGTTATTATTTCGTTTTAGGAAATACCCTCTCTCCTCTATTTTTTTTTTTTTGGATAAGCGCATTAGAAGTCTTAAAATTTGTTATGAAAATGCAATTAAGTCCTAAAACTTATCAAAACGTGCAATTAAGTCCTAAAACTTTCAAAAAGTGCAATCAAATCCTAAAACTTATCAAAGTGGTTCAATCTAAGTCCTTCTATTGATTGCACTTTTTGAAAGTTTTAGGATTTCATTGAACCTTTTAAAAGTTTTAGGACTTGATTGAACTTTCGTGACAAGTTTTAGGACTTAATTGCAATTTTTGAAAGTTTTAGGACTCAATTGCATTTTCATAATAAGTCTTAAGACTTGTAATGCACTTATCCCTTTTTTTTTTCTTTTGTCGACCCCCCAGGCGAAAACTGATAAAATGCGCTTTTTCCCGCTAAACCCTATTTTCATGTGAAGCCCTCTTGACCAAATTGTATATCCTGAGTAATGACATGCAATAGAAATATTTTTCCATTTTTTAATCTCGTTCTTTTAAAGCAACCAAAAAAAAAAAAAAAAAAAAAACTCCTTCCTGAGATAATTTATTTTCCGTATTTGGTAATACGAAATTCCTCATTAGACTTTCCTTCCTTTTCTAACAAAAAGTCTGGCCAAGATCTTGTGAATCTAGAAGAAACACATCGGAGACTCTAGGAATGGTGATCTTTCTACCTTTGTCTCCTATATATGGTTCTTATGTTACTTAAAATATGCCGTTTGACGAATTTTTACTTCGATCGACCGCTTACTGATGGAACTAGTACAAGAGCGGCGGGGCGGCGCAAGCTTACGACAGGCCCGGAAGTGAAGATGTAAGATGTTAGGTATTTTCACAGATCATATGAGCACCCAACAAGATGATCAAGCTTGTTAATGTAGATTCCGGAGCTTGTTTGTTTTCCTTGTTTTTGGGTTTGTGAAATGCGCCAAAGATGGGTCGATCAAGCCTGTTCATGTCACACGACAAGGAGGCGGTAACTGTAGATTGTTAGTGGGGGCGGCAGTTAGCGACAGTTACTTCTCGCTACTCGGCAAATCCCAGGAGCAACTTGTTTGCTTCGGGAACTCTCGCCTCTTCTCGCTTTCAGCAGGAGGCTACTCCCGATTCTGCTGATCAAACCACACGCCGCCACCGCCAAGAGGGCGCGAGAAAGAGAGGAGCTGCTGCGGTCCTGATCGGCGGAGTTGTAACGAGCGATGAGGCTCGCGAATGGTGTGAGGTCGAGGCTTCCGCTGTTCGTCACGATGCTGTTCTTGGGCGGTGTCGTTGAAGGAAGAGGAGGAGCTTTGACGGCAGGTGGCGGCTTGGTTTCGGCTTCGAGTTTAGGAGACAGAACAGCAGAGAGGGTGAGTCATTCGGATCGGAAGAGAAGGGTCGTTTCGGTTGTTTTCGATGTCAAGAGATTCGGTGCACTTGCCGATGGCCGGACCGACGACCGCAAGGTTTTTCCTCTCCTCTCCCTCCCTCCATGTCTGGGAAAGTTGAATAAAGAAATCAAGATAGCGTGAAGTTATCTCCCTCGCCTGCCTGCGACAGGAGTCGTTTCTACTTTGATCCTGCTCTTGCCTAAATATCTTGACGTTTAACATGGCATAGCGACCGGCGAAGACACGGACACAAACTCCGTCTCGGCTCAGGAACTTGTGTTTCTTATTGCAGGCGTTCGAGGCAGCATGGAACGAGGCCTGCGGATCGACCGGCAGAGTAAATCTTCTGATACCTAAAGGCACGTACTTGCTCGGCCCGTTAAGGTTCGCAGGTCCTTGTACAGATGTGTCGTCGCTAACGGTCACCATGAAGGCAAGAGCTTAAATTCTTCACCCATGCTCCGCTGTTTCGTGCATGCTTCGTAGGATTGACCTGTCATTTATGCTGCTCGACTTCGGCGGCAATGTTAATGGAGATCAAAGTGCAGGGTCATCTGAAGGCTTCGACAAACTTGTCGCGGTATGGATCAGATGCTGGCTGGGTCGAGTTCGGATGGGTCGAAGGGCTAAGCTTGACTGGAGGAGGAGTGTTCGACGGTCGAGGTGCGGAGGCGTGGCTGTACAACAACTGCCTCGTCGATTTCGATTGCAAGCTACTTCCACCTGTATGCTTCCTTGCCCAAAATACTTGCATAAACCTTAGCTGTTACGAACTTTCGATTCGTGCCCGGAATAAACGGCTAAGCCAGATCAAGGGCATTGTGATATGCAATTGCATCTGAAGTCTCTTCTGCCTGAATTGTGTGTTCACTGGCAAAAGAAAATATGCAGAAACAAAGACTTCAGGAATGCCCTAACAAAGACAGCATTTTCTTGTTCCAGAACATAAAGTTCATCTCCATGAACAAGACCAGCGTGCGCGGTGTAACATCTGTAAACAGCAAGTCCTTTCACATTGCTCTGGTGGAGTGCGAGGGCTTCAGAGGCAGCGAGATCAGAATTTCCGCACCGGCAGATAGCCCGAACACGGATGGCATCCACATCGAGCGAAGCTCGGGGGTCTACATCTCCAAGTCCCGTATCAGAACTGGCGACGACTGCATTTCTATCGGACAGGGCAATTCTCTGGTCAGGATAACAAACATCGACTGCGGACCGGGTCACGGAATCAGGTGATGATCATTTCAAGTCTTATGGTGTCGGGCGCCGCTTCAGGTGGTCGAACTTTCGTTTCGATGAATCGTAGATGTGGCTGTAACTCACCTTTCTTTTCCCCGTTTTCCCACGATCAATAGCGTGGGAAGTCTGGGAAGATACAGGCACGAAGGCAACGTGAGCGGAGTCGTGGTGCAAGACTGCAACATGACTGGGACGGCCAACGGCATTCGGATCAAGACGTGGCCGGACTCCCCCGACAGCAGCATCGCGACCAACATGACCTTCGAGAACATAAGGATGAACAACGTGACGAACCCGATAATCATCGACCAGACCTACTGTCCGTACGCCTCTTGCTCATTCAAGGTAAGTGCCGAGCACCCGGAACTGATGACCATAAACTGAGAAAACCGAAATTTGATCTCGTCTTGTGACTCTGTCGTTGATTTCTTTCTTGCAGGAACCGTCGCGGGTCAAGCTGAGCGACATCCTTTTCAAGAACATACGGGGGACCTCGTCATCGCCGTTGGCAGTGGCGCTGGAATGCAGCGGAGGGTTTCCATGCCGGGACATTTACCTCCAGGACGTGCGCCTGGATCTCCTGGATGGGAAGAGGGAGATGAACGTGACTTCGTCCTGCAAGAACGTGAAGGCCAAGTACATCGGCACTCAAATCCCGCCACCGTGTGCCTAGCGATCCACCGACCCGAGTCGATCGGAGCCGTCGGATCACGCGGGATCGAAGCGGCCTGCTTACATATAGTCCAAACAAGAATTTCGTTCGCCTTCATAAGGGATTGGCCGACTTTCCTTTCGATTTCCATTCAATTCAGTTGAATTGGTCACTATGATCCCTAGGATGTTAATTATTAATTAGTGTACATATCCTTGTGTGAAGAAGCATGTAGATGATTCTCCTGTGAAAATTGAGGGGTTTTTGCCAACTCTCTTGTTTTTGTATGAACTGAATTATCTTAATTTGTAATTTTGAAGTTTAACGATAAGGCTGTTGTGTTGGGACGAAATCTTCAGAACCCAAGTCACGGATTAGCATGGAAATTGTGAAACAAAGATTTTTTTTTTTTCTCTAAAGATGCGTTTAATAGCCGGATTACCTCCCTTTGCAAAATAAAACTACTAATTTTTACAATAAATTATACTGCCAATTAGAATGAAAATATACGTCGAATATCAAATAGACTGCTAGAAACTCATTTATCGAATTTATTACTTCTACTAAGCGCGCTATCCAATCTCAATTTCCTGTATTTTTTTTTGAGAATGGATCCTTTTTTGTATTTTTTTTTGTTATAGATTAATGTTCTTTTTTTGTGAAAAAAGTTATCAAAATTTCATTTATTCATTAATTTTTGCTAAATGATACAAAATTGTTAATTACTTTTGCATTTCCTTAATTATTTATCATTTTTTTGGGTCGAATTAATTAATTATCATTGAAAAGCAAAACGTGAATTAGAAGGAAAAGACCACAAAAAAAAAAAAAAAACTTAAAAAAAAAAGAAAAAAAGAAGAAGAAGAAAATAGAAGAGAAGGAATATGTTGAAACAGCAGGGGGAAGCAGGACGAGGACGAAATCCATCCACGACAAGATCAAAGCTCCGACCTTTTTCCGCTCTCGTCGAACCGCCGCGAACCGGCCGCCGGAATCGAATCTGGTCGGCGAAGTCAGAGGAGGAGGAGGAGGAGAGATGGAGAGCGCGTCGGAGATGGTGCCGTTCCCGCTGCTGCAGACGCCGATCGAATCCAACTACAGGGCCTGCACCATCCCCTACCGGTTCCCCTCCGACAACCCGAAGCGCCCCACCCCGACCGAGCTCGCCTGGATCGATCTCTTCCGCAACTCCATTCCCTCCTTCAAGTAAGCAACCGCCGCCGTTCCATTCGTCGGCTTCGTCGATGTTCGCTGCATTCGCGCGTGGATGATGAGTTCGTAGGGGACTTGAATTTTAGGCCTTCGTTGCGCTTGGAGGTTGAAATTAGCCGAAACCGTTTTAGATGGTGGCGATTGTGTACTTTGGAGAATGATCGCTTAGATAAATCTGGTGAACGCGGGAAGCGAGATGCCTTGTTCTGCTGGGATGAAGATATTGAATTATTCAATTTGAAAGTTGTATGGGAGTTGTGGAGTAATCAAGAGGAAGCTTTTGAGACGTGATATTGAGCTTGTTATGCGTTTTGCAGGAAACGCGCGGAAAGCGATCCTACGGTCCCTGATGCCCCTGATAGAGCTGAAAAATTCGCTGAGAGGTACATTTCTTTCAGTTTTTTCCCTGCTTCGCTTCATTAGAAAAGTGCGACTAAGGATCGATCTGCTTGTGGTGAGTAGAATGTGATTTGGCTTCATGGTCTGGTTCACATGGACCGAGATTTCGAAATGAGGTCTCGACTGATGCTAGTAATCGCTACTTGTGAATGAGTGGACTGGGATATTACTTCTCTCCTGCACCTCCTTATTTCTTTTGCTCGTGCCTCACATAATCAGGACTGCCCAACCTATTCTCAATGTGTCATCTTCCTTGTAATCATGTTCCATGTATGCGTCAAAATTAGGCATTTCTGGAGACATTTATGTGTACTGTTCCTTGGTAGTTCTGGTCCTCTTATGGATTATTTTCTGTCATACCTGTCGGGGGTATTAAATAAAAATGATATGCTAGATGCTTATATAGTTTTTGGGACAGTTGCAGGCTCGTGCAATTTCCAAAAGATATTTTAGCATAACTTATTTGAAGACTCAAAATTCTGTTGTTGATGTAAATAACATCCTTACATGCCTTCACCGGAATCAAAAGATTTATCATTAGTCATCATGGTTTTCTCAGTATGTGGTCTTTGTAAAGTGCTTCCCTTATGCAAGTGTTGCTTAAATATTCTGGATCTGTCAAACTATTAAATGTTGTGGTGTACAGTGTCCTTTAGAGGTAAATTATGAGACTCTAGAAGTTCAAGTTTTGACGACCGTGGTCTCTTTCCACACACACTCATGGACACCATTGCGCCCCCCCCCTCCCCCACAGACACACACGCACATGCTACAGTAAGAGCTTGCAGATGTCTGTGTGGGCCAAATAGAAGGGGGAACCTGGTTGGATGGTTGAATGAGGGAGAAGGGGAGTTGCAAAGTGGGGAAAGTGAAAGGGAGTTCGAGAGAGAGTATTGGAGATCATGGGATGTTGAAATTATATCTCATCATGATAGTGCACTTCTCGAGTTTCTTCTATAGGATTAGGAAAAGAAATTCCATTGCCTAAGTCGATGAACAAAAGCCACCAATTTTTTTTTTTAATCAATGAGAAGATGACCAGTTTATATAATATCTTCTGATTAAAATTTGTCCAATCATGATACATGAAGGTATGGTGCAATATTAGAGGACCTTAAGAAAGATCCAGAAAGTCATGGCGGGCCCCCTGATTGCATTGTAAGTTGAATATCGCATCTGTACCTTAAGCATAAGCTAGAGAATATGAAGGTCATTTGGAGGCTCTATTACCTATTTATGACCTTGTGATTTGTTTTATATGGTGTTCCTACAGCTTCTGTGCAGAATAAGAGAGCAGATTCTTCGAGAGTTGGGTTTTCGAGACATATTCAAAAAAGTTAAGGTAATCATTGCACACATTTTTCTGTCTTCTGTACAAACTCCATGGACGATATTCACTGTGGAAAGATTACACCGTTATCTTGTGATGAAAGCCTAGCAAGGTGTTTGGCATTTTCAGTTAGGAGACCTTGTTGATAAAAGGGAGAAAAGATAAAATAGCTTTAAGTTGAAAATTCATGATCAAGATAAGTGTTGTGGCCTACTTGGATACTTGGACATTGTGGGTGCTATTCTTTTCCTCCCTACATTCCTTACTAATGTCTTCCCCTTTTTGCGAATTTGTCATTGACCATGATAGGATGAAGAGAATGCAAAAGCCATATCCCTTTTCAGTGATGTAGTTAATCTTAATGATGCAATCGAAGACGAAGGCAAGCGTTTGGAAAATCTAGTTAGAGGAATATTTGCAGGAAACATCTTTGATCTTGGATCTGCACAGGTTCGTAAATTCGGTCATCTTCTACTTTTGGAATTTATACTGCAATTACCATTTGGCTTTTTGTAGAGCATCCACATGAAAACTGACGCAAATTACTTTGTAGTTTTGCAATTTTCTGAGTGCCATAAATCTAATACTATTATAGAATTTTGGCGCTCCATGGAGGACCTTGTGGAAAGTTTATACTGGGCCTATTTGATGGTTGCCACCATCACTTCCTTATGCTTTCACCTTTTTGTTTCTTTTTTCCTTTTCATTTTCAAGAAATAACTTACTAATAAAAAATACTTATATTATGTGGATACCACTCCACCTCACATAGTTGACTTTTTAAATTTTTTTTTCTTCTTTAAATTTATAAAAATAATTTATTCTCAATAAAAGTTTATTAATTAAAATAAAAAATGAAAAATATTTAGATATCATTGTAACGCTTGCAATGCATGGAAATTTTCAAAACAACACATGAATAAATTATCTATGCTTCTTTTATCATCTTATTGAAATATTAAATTTAAACCAATAACAAAGAAAATTAATCAGATAATTTATAGATACACAATATTAACCTAATGTGAACATATTTTTCTACATTGACATCATTTTATTTGAACAGAAAATTATAAGATAAGACGTGAAAAAATATAAGATAATCTTGAATATGTAAATAGAAAATTATTTCAAGTGAGTCTGACTATAGCTTCATGAAATGATAGGACAGACCCCATATTCTACAAAACTCCCCTAATTTATCTAACTCCCTGTTTATCTCTTTTACTTCCTTTACGTCATGTCATATTAAATTTGTTTTACATTCAATGATCTTAAATTCGTGTACTTTCTTTTTATAAATTGTCTATCTCCAAAATGATTTCAATAATTCATGTGACATTAGAATATGTTATTTAGTAGTGTAATCCAAAAATTAGTTTTGCTCCTGCACATAGCATGGGCCATAAGTCTAGTGGCACTGTATAATTATGACATCTTGTCTGTCAAACATATTAGAATGTGAAGATTTGGATGGATATATTTATTATCAAAGTGATGAGCCTGAAGAGATGCTTCTTACGAATTGTGACGCTTAACCTTGCTTTTCCTTGGCAATTTTGAAGCTCGCAGAGGTTTTCTCCAAGGATGGGATGTCCTTTTTGGCTAGTTGCCAGAATCTTCTCCCACGACCTTGGGTCATTGATGATTTAGACACTTTTAAACTGAAGTGGAGCAAAAAATCCTGGAAGAAGGCAAGCGTGTGCAACTTTTTTAACAATATTTGTTCTTTATGCACTTTTTGGATTTGCAGCAGAATTTGTACTTTCTTTCCTGACCAGATCCTTTATGACAGGCTATCATATTTGTTGATAACTCTGGTGCAGATATCATTTTGGGTATTTTGCCATTCGCCAGAGAATTACTTCGTCGCGGGACTCAGGTTTGCTTTCCTGCTTATTTTTTTTTAACTAGAAAGTGATCATGGTGATTACTTTATCCACAATATGCAGTACTAGAATTCGGTATAGTGTAAATTTTACCAGTTGTTGTGATTACTATATCCACAATATGCAGCACTAGATTTCAGTATTGTGTATCTTTTACATTTAAACTCTTTGGTGCAAGAGGTTGGCCTGTCTTCCATATTTTTTTTGGGAAAGTAATTCGTGCATCACCTGTGGGATATCTTTCACTATTTACTGCTGAAGTCCTTTGCATTGGAAAATGAGAGAATGAGCATCACCAATAAGACAAATAGATCTTGTTGTTCATGGGGAAATTTATTTGCATTTTCAGCAGAAATATTGGTAAACAATGTTTTAGGTATTATGTCTGCATCTGGTTTGTATTGTCTAGGGACCTGCATTTATTGTTTAATGATTAGATGTGTACCCTGTTACTAGTACGGTGATAGTGAGGTTACTTAGTTGGTGTGATATTGTCATACTGCTCTCAATTTCTGGGCACTAATTACTGCATGGTATATTCCAGTGCTTTGATTGTGTTACTAAAAGATGATGTTTGACTACGGTTGTGATAATTTATCTTTGGATTACGCTGGTCAGTCTTTTGCCCTTCTTTCTGCTTTTCTGGAGACTGAATGATTATGCCATAGATAAGCAATCCTGAATCTGGGTTTTATCCCTGCCCCCCACCTTCATTGACCATGCCATGGGTCACAAAATTTGCAATCAGATCTCAGTAGTGTATCATTATTATGCAATTCTGGATTTGATGCGATGTAATCCATCACGTGAGTTTTGGGGGTTGATTGTGACTTGGCAACCTTTTGGATCTCTGTTCCAGCTAACAATTATCATGGTCCCGATTGCCAGAGTTGAGCAATCGACCAGTATTGATTTTAGCTTTGGGTAATCCTACATTTTATTTGACTTTGTTATCCTAATGCCAGTTCATTAGATATATCATTGATGGAAAAATAAAAGAAAGGAATTCATTTTATTTGTCTTTCTCAGTTTTCTTAACTCCTTGATGGTAGATTCAGATATACTTCTATCTATTCTTTCCTTGCGGTCGCCTAACCTTCTCTTGCGCTGTCCAGGTTGTGCTTGCTGCTAATGACTTGCCATCTATTAACGATGTCACCTACCCTGAACTAATTGAGATTATATCCAAGGTATGTATAGAAAGATTTTAATGCGATGTGAATATACCATGTTGGTCCTGACATCATTCCAATAACAGCTGAAGGATGAGAATGGGACGTTAATGGGTGTTGATGCTTCAAACCTCTTGATTGCTAATTCTGGGAATGATTTGCCTGTAAGAAAGTCGAGTCCCTGCTGTTGTTTTATCGACTTTCATATTTTGCTTTCCTGGTGATTGATAAATATAGTGAACTCCATATCGTGAACAGTATTCCTCTTAAAATTTGTTGTAGGTTATTGATCTTGCACAAGTATCACAAGAGCTAGCCTTTCTGGCGGCTGATGCAGATCTAGTTATTATGGAAGGAATGGTAAGTTTGGACTGGTTATGCCAGCAGAATTGTGGCACATTTAAGTGCTTTTTCTGCAGTTGCCTTTGAGATTGTGGGGCAGATGGGAATGCATTATTGTTTAATTGCTATCTATCATGAATTTTTGGAATTATCGTTAAAATTTGTTCATTTCTTTTGTAATTGAGATGCATGAAAACTAATGCACACACCCACACACAGATTTGTCGATAGAGCTCAGATTCAGGAGTACAATTCAGCTGGTCCAATGTTACAAGATCATTGACATGTTTATAGACATTTTTAGGGGAACCTTAATTAAAAATCTGGAGATACAAGTACAACTTAGAGTTTTGTGATTGTTCTTAACAGTACCATGCTTTTCCTTTCACACTCACAAGCTCATATGCTTTGTAATTGAGATGCATGAAAACTGATGCACACACCCAAACACAGATTTCTCGATAGAGCTCAGATTCAGGAGTATAATTCAGCTGGCCCAATGTTACAAGATGATCGACATGTTTATAGACATTTTTTAGGGGAACCTTAATTAAAAATCTGGAGATACAAGTACCACTTAGAGGTTTGTGATTGTTCTTAACAGTACCGCGCCATTCCTTTTCACACTCACAAGCTCATATGCTTTGTGTGCGCTACATTAGCTGCATGTCCTTTTCACCCCCTAATTCATGGACTTCCTGCCCTGCGTAAAAGATGCATATATTGAGAGCCAAAACCACCGTGATAATGGATAAGTATTTTGTGTTATGATTTTTAGATATTCATTCTTTTCATGCTGGAATAGACATTTGGAGAGCCACAACCACCTCTTCAATGTCTATTGTGTTCTGATTCTCGAACTTCCTACTTACCGTACACTAGAATAGACATTCTTTTGGTCATATTTTGCTTCAAATTCAATGGATAAATTCATTTTTCTCATTTTACCTGCTCATCATGCATGATATGCTCCTTTACCGATCTCTAGAGTACGTGCTCCAAAAAACTAGATCAACTATTAGATGCAAAAGAAGAGGTATCGGTATAAAGATTTATTAAGGCCTCTGCCTAACTGAATGCTTGAAATGTCAAATATATGATATTGCTCACTTATGACTGGCGTTCCTTTTGGCAGGGCCGGGGGATAGAGACTAACCTATATGCGCAGTTTAAATGCGATTCTCTCAAAATTGCAATGGTACTTGAGTTGATCCATCTGCTTTAGATTTACGAGTTCTGTTTCGTTGATCGCTGCCAAATGGCTCTTTCTAGCGCAATTTCATCTTTGTGGCTTTGCACATTATTCAACAGGTGAAACATCCAGAGGTTGCTCAGTTTCTTGGAGGACGGCTTTATGATTGCGTCTTCAAGTACAGTGACGTATTGGGTTGATGGGACATTTCTGTCTGCACCATCCGCCAAATAACATTATGTCTATGAATTATTTGATCCGAGCTCTTGCCTGAAGAATATTCTTCCTTCAGGAGGATTCACATCGAAACCTGCCGAGGCATGAAACCATCCTGTACTATGTATGGACGGACATCTACTGAATACGACAAAAACCTTATTCAAAATCATGGATGTTCTAGCACATGCGCATGCTGTTAAGCATGCATTATGTACACTAACAAAAGGAAATATTTTGCACCCGATTCAAGTCTATCTATTTCACTTATTTCGATTATGATTGTGATCTCCGTTGCATTTCTTCGGACTTTAGCAATCTTTGCTGATGATGTTAGATTAACACCGACAAATGCAGGAAGTTAAAGGTATTAGAAAGGACAATGAGGGGACCCTAGATCTAAGGGCTATTACACCTTCACATGTTTTTCACAAGCTCGACTTTGCTCGATAAAGAAGATCTGATACGCAATTCAAGCTCGACTGAGCTTATTTTTGGTATCTCGAGGCACTAAGGTACTCGATGCAAGGCATATTCCTTTCTTCCCAACACAGGTCGTACTAAAAACACCTCGACTCGTTCCTCTTCCCAAGGTAAATGATTAATTTCACGGGCAACTATGATCGATCACCATTCCTATGGGATTCTCTTGCTGATCGACGGACTCAGAATCGATCAACTCAGAATCGATCAATCGGCTCGTCACCTACTCCTGCCTCTTGGCAAACAATCTCCAGCTCTTCGTTACCTAACAATTCGGAATATCCCTAATCCTAGTATTCCGATTCTCCCAAGTCATTGAATTAGAGAGCGCGAGGGATGTGTGCGTATGAGTGATCCACACTTCACAACCGACAATGAATTGGACCTCACTTCTCATTCCATGCCCACTTTCTTCACATGTTCCAAAAGGAAAATAATAATAATAATAAGGTTGCCCATCTTGTCCAAAGGGCAAACGCATGGCAATGGCAAGGCAAAGTCCAAAAAGAAATGCTCATTCCATGACCTTTTTGCAGGTAGATCTTTCACGTTTCAGACATTACCCTGTACCTTTTTATTTCCTGTAAAACTCGAGGTCAAGTTCTATTTACACTAGTCCGATTGAATGACCATCTTGGGTTAGAAGGAGATATTTATAGGCAAAACCAATAAAACAAACTTGTATAATTCATCAAGACCCGCTTATTGTATAAATGAGAAATTGCACAGATTGGGTACCTGATAAAATAAAGTCCATGGAAAAAAAAAGTGTCTAAAATTAGACAAATGATGAACTTTTTAGCCTCCATGTAAAGAAAGATTTTGCGCTCTTGCCCTATATTATAAATGAAAATAAGAATTCTTGCATCGACCCCACACCAACCGGTCATCCACCTCCCCCAAGTACCATTAAAAACAGCCTTGTGATGGATGAAGCTGCGAACACCACACTTCACCACTCCCTCTCTCTCTTTCTCTCTCTCTCTCTCTCTCTCTCGCCATCTTCTTCACTTTCTCATCCTTGTAGAGGCGCAACGATGTGCTCCATGGTCGAGAGCATCCAAAAGAGCGCCTCCTTAATTCCCAGGATCCTCCCAAACCAAGCCCACCATGACCTTCCACTCTCACAACCGCACTCCACCACTCAAGAGGAGCAAGTTGGCGGCAGCAGCGGAGGCAGCGGCGGCAGCTTAAGGAGGAGGATAATGTCATCTCTTTCTCTCAGGATACAACCCATCTCTCATCCTTCATCTTCTTCCTGGTCATTCCGCAGATCCAAGTCCATGTCCTCCATTGGAGACCAAGCAGGTAAAGTCCAACCAACTCCTCTTAGCATTATCAATATGACAAACTTGTCCTGGGTTATATAGCTCGGCACAGGACCACAAACACGACACGGTTGGACACGAGATACATAGAGAGACTCCGATAATGACACGGCACGAACAGTGTTCGCTCGATTCTGGAAATAGTTAGCCGAGATCTAGATTTTTGGGTTAGGTGTATAGTATTTGCCGGTTGAATGAATGGTAGGAATGCTCACATGATGGAAAGATTGAAAAAATAGGAAGGATCCAACTGGATTGGTTATTACCTGTCAGCATATGCATAATTAGGGAGAACTCGCCATATTATAGAGAATACAAGCATGCTTCGAGGCTGATGATGTCATGCATTAGTACCGCCACGAAATCACCCTAACTGCCATCTTTGTATTAACAGTGAAAACATGGCGGATTGAATGTTTTTCTTCTATGGTACTAACAATCTATGGTGTCAACACAATGCACTGTCGATCTGGACTTGAACATGGCGCAGGTAATTCGATCAGAAAGTGGTGGGAGTGGGGTTGGTCATGGATCACGTCGAGAAAGCCGGTCTTCGCCCGAGACCTGGAGATGAACGAGGAAGAAATCAGAGTCCTCGGCGGCCTCCAGAACAGAGGAAGCTGGAGACACGTTCTCTACAAGGTTAGGTCCGAGATCCAAAAGATTGTTCGTTCCGACGATGTGGGTCTCCCCCAGACTATCAAGTGATTGCTCAAGGTTCGTTCGTACGGACATGCGACGAATATAAATTATCCATGAAATCTCGACGACAACGCAGTCATGCAAGCGCCGGGAGAAAAGTGAAGAGATTTTAGAGATTTGCAGGGCGTTTATGTGACTGGCCAATGTGTATTACTTCTATTCTTTGGTTAGTTGGGTGAACTTAATGGACGGATTTTGCTGTGTAATTAGAGTGAATATATATCCAAGTTGGTTACTTCTCTATTTCATGATTATGTAAATGTGATCAAGTGACAATATCAAGAATTGTTGTTTGAGAGTAGGGTTTTCTAAGAGTATAAAAGGGAGGGTGATCTAACATTAGGGTTTTCTAAGTGTATGTAATTAAAAGAGTCGTCTTTTTCAAAGGCCAAAGTAGGTAATAGTTATCTAGTAAGTATGAATTTAAAGCCATAACCATTAAGCAGAAGTTTAATTGGAGTAATTTAGAAGAGCATGGTGTTATTTTGAATATCTACCTACCTTTTTATCGTAGGGGTATTAATAACGCAACTATATGAATTTTTGCATGTTTTACAATTGAGTATTGAAACTCCTTTTTTTCAATAAAAAAAAAAACTCCGGCTTTTCAAATTTGATTTAATGTGAGATTTTTTTTTTTACATCATGTGATTTTACTGATGTGACTCACTTATACAACAAAAGTCAAGCACAATTTGTGAGATGACTTGATAACTCAGCAAAAAGTGTCCCATATTCATTTAGATGTTGAGTGAAGAAGAAAGAGAGAGTGCTCACTTGCATAATTGTACCGTCGAATATGTCCTTACTGTTGTGGCATCATTTCAATTTAACCCTAATATAGACAATCAATGGCTAGTTAATGGCATTCTTGTCCGGATTGGCATTTTTCTAATCCGCGATTTTGACAGAGGCCTCATATAGACTTGCATTTGAAAATTTGAGATACTTGATTAAACCCAAAAAAAAAAAAAAAGTACTCAACTGGCAAAAGTTTGGATACTTACAATGTCATTACCCACCTACACCGTGATAGTAAAATATTAACCTACCATATACTCTTGTGGTACGAATTATCATATGTACATCGTGATCACTCTTGTAATTATAGTTTGAGATAGCAGTAGAAAGCAAGACGAACCCATCAACTTTGATTTGGAATTCGATTTCGATTGTGTAGTACAATGATTACAGTATTCCTAGGTTTCGTATTTCTTTTGGCAAATCAACATTTCATCACTTCTTAAAAAAGAACCCTAGAGAAACATGAGGTCACCTATTTCAAATCCCACGAGTCACATGCAAACTGCTCTAGGTTAGAGCCTCGTTTACGAAACAATGGCCCGATCTTAACCAATTCAGAAGAAAACATAATAATTGAGGCTCTAGGGTCATGCTGCTTCTTTGTTATTTTAGAGTAAAGGAGAGAGGGGCCAAAGATGTATGATCACTGTTTTGATTTGGACTGGATACTTGCCAATGGGTGCTGTGATATTCCAACAACCAAATTGCTTCTTCTGGTTCTCCAATTGGCCATGTAATGAAACTACTCAGCTCAACTGTCGGTGGTGACAGAGAGACGCGCAACGATCGAAAGAGACGCCAATCATTTGCCAGCTCACGATGACAACAATCTCTTAGTGGCTTCCATGTCTCTTCTTTTGTTCTTTTTGGGGTCCGGTTTTATCACTTGCTTGCTCGCTACGAAGGACCACTTTTGGAAGGAATGGGTGACTAGGGTTTTTACAGCTTGGTTGGGAAAAACACCATTGTCGGTGGTTGAATTTTTTTTTTTATTTCGATTATGCACTTATAGTAATCACTCGCTTTGTAAGCTAATTTTAGTACGTGCCGAGCTCAGTTAGTCACAAGGAATAATCATATATTATTCTCACTTAACCTATCATGTCTCTTAGAATCTACTGAGCAAAATTTATGTCTTGAAATAGGAGGATTGATATGTAAGGGTAAAGGCCCTTTAGATAGTAAATCTCTCCTTTACTTTTTCCCTTTCCCAACCTTTTATTTTTGCTTTACAATATCTGTGCGTTAACTCTAAGTCTTATGAGAATTATTAGCAAAAATTATGATGTCTCAAAGTCTCGTATTATATGGACAAAGATCACATTAAGTGCTTCGTAAGTAAGATCTATCATTATTATTATTTTTTGGAAAGTTAGATCCGTCCTTAAATGGTCACTACCTTATAGTCACTCAAATGTGTCTATCGAGGGCTAATACCAGTTGAATCAAAATGGGCCATTACAAAATGTTATGGCAGCTGCCTAAGACCTTCGTCATACCTACGGCCTCCAAAAGACGTTCGCCTTTGCTTATCTCCTTTCAGGGGATGTCACCTCCATAAATATGATCAATTGCCGATATCTAGATGAGCTATACAAAACTGCTTATCATTCACTCTTCAAACCGTTTTATATACTCTAACAAACTAAAATTTCGATCATCAATTTGAAATGGGACTAAACCCTAAACCCTCAACTGCGAAAGGAACTAAGAAATAAAAAGCCCGCCGGGGCTAATTTTTATATATAATTTATTCTTCTTTCTTGCACTAAACATTGCCGGTCATATCCAGTAGACTGAAAACAGTGAGTTTAGCTAGAGAAGATAGAGGGCACATCTCAATTCATGTTCCATGCTTTTCAATTTCTGATCAAGCTTTAAATTAATTCACCAACTTACCTTGATCAACTTTTCATCGTGTACTTTGAACCGCTTCAATATCAAATAATACTACTATCGATGTCTCCGAGACATTTATTAAGCAGCCCAATGTGAAAATATCAGGGTTTGTCAAGGTAATCGATGCTTTTTTTTTCCCTTATACCGCATCATTATGTCAAATCACTTTGGCCCATTAAAATTATTCACGAAATTCTCACCATAGCTCTCTTTTTCTTTATATTCTCTCTGTGTGTGTGTATCTTTATGCCAGTACCTGTTTTGTAATGAATTGCGGAAAAGGGAATGGCATGGAAAAATTTAGCAGCAAAGGTGGATCGAGAGAGACGATCATTGCGGCTCAAACCCAAATAAACACCGATCAAAAGTTGCCCAAAAGCTTTGCCCAGAATAAAGCCCATGATGTAGAGGCAAATACTTTCATTTATAAATTAATTGGGTCAAAATGGTCGGTCCAGCCCAAAATTCGTGGAGGAGATTTTGCACGTCTTTCATCATCCGTGCGATACCCGCTGTGGATGTTAGTTTTTGCACCTCCTCGTTGGGTCAATTGCGCAAAAGAATCTAAACCACGCACACCAAATTTTTCGCCATAGTAGATTCAAGGCAATATTCACATAGAATACTTTAGATTACTCCCATGATAAATTTCATTTCCGTGATTTGTTGGCTCAGAAAGTAACCTATTTAGGACATATTCTTGCATAGTATATTGCATTTTGTTATAGATTAGTTTACATTAGGTAACATGTATGACATTCTTGAACTTTTATTTTACCGCTTATAGGGTCTTGTCCGCAATTACGAGGTCATGTTTAATCATTACTCAAGATGGCTTTGGATGATTTCTCTCTTTTCTTACATATTGGCTGGGATAGCTTGTGTTGAATTTATTATAGCAAGAGCATTGGGAAGTAATATATAGGCGGGAATTGAAAAATGATGGAAAAAAATGAGAAGGGGGTCAGTTGATTGACTATTCGATGACCGGTCACTAATTCGTTTTGGTTTTTGGGGTTGACGGCCGATCATTTTCTTAGCATGGCCTGGCTTGAACCGAGCAGGCACGGCTCATTGGCCACCCAAAGGCCGGAAAATTTAATGCCCTATAAGTACTAGGACCATATGCATTAATGTCTCTAGCATGTTTTGGAAAATTTGGCTGGGCCAGGTAGAAGTGCTAGGCATGTGGTATAGAAGAGCATTAATGATCATGTTTGCTGGTGGAATTCTTCTTTTAGGCATAACTAACTGAGGCCAATTCAATGTTTGAACATGATGAGAGATGGTGCTGGGGTCTAATCCAAGAGATAAAGACAAACGTTCATGATTATAAGGGTCTTGAGAGAAAGGTCCCCCCAATGAGCATAGGGGTCTTGAGAGGATTGTCAAGATCGTCTATATCTGCCATCTCCTATTCCTATGATTAAGTTGTCCTTTCCTGATTATGTGCCTAATTGAACTCTTTGAGTACTTGTCTAGCTTCAGGGGCAAGTCCGAAATGGTCTCATGGGACAAGTGTTGAATAATCCCATACTTCTTTAGAAATGGTCCGATTTTCCTGACATAGAATTCTCTGGAATTCTCTGTAGTTGTATCCAACAAATCCAACACAAATCAAGGAATGACTTGTAAATATGAACTTCCTGAAGATATGGTTGAGGTTTGTACGTTGTAGTTCCTACTCCTATTAGAGCATTAGTGAAGGTGTCATTATTTTGCACACAAGTCCATGGTCAAGGAAAAACACAATGCTATGTGTTTCTAGCTTTGCTCGAGTAATTCTCAATTCTTCTAGGTAAAGGTGTTTCCAATAAACAAGGGGATAAAACCATCGAGTACAGTCATAAGGTTTTTGTCACTTTCATCCTCATTGTTATAGCCGAGTATAATCAGCCTGGTTAACAATAAAATTTCTGGTGGAAAACTCAATAGCTATTAAATACTTACTAGTTAAGTACTATAATAGCCATTGAAGTTTTTCAGGGAAATCAACTTCCTTCCAGATTAATGAATATATGAATGAATATCTAACGTTTAATCCAAAAGATGAAGAATTGAGTCTCCATAGAATCTGAAGAGATCTGTATAACATTGCCACATGAGATTGTCATAATTTTCAGTGAGACTATCATTCTGGATTTACTCAATGATCTCCTAGGGGTTATTCCGAACTTGGCCATTCCCGCATTCTCTCAATCTTATATTTTTCTTGATGGGAAAAAGAGTGCCTTATAGTGTATATATTGATATCCGCTAGTGCCTTTGGCTTAGGAAGAAAATCAACAAGCACATTTTTTTTTTTAGCCTACAATATGTTTGGTTTCGAATGAGTACTTTAAGAACCATTCAACCCATCGGAGTAGTTGAGAATGAGGGATCTTTTTCTGTTTGAATTTGGTCATCTAAGGAAATGATGCCATATTCAATTTTACTAGAAAATGAGGGCTAATAAGATGAAATTCAAATTTTGTTATTCCATTCTATATTATTTTAGCCTGGGAAAACTTTCCATTTTTGTAGGCGCACAAATGCCTCTTACCATTGATTTCTTCAAAAAGTATGGTCACCCAGTATTAATCACTAGTGTCAGTTCGATTTTCCCAAATAGATGGTATTTGTAATGGGACAAGAGTTTGCATGACTTCTTTTAATTCTGCTATTGATCTGGTTTGATTCTTTCCCTAAGGTGGAGGATCTTTCTTCAACATTAATGGCAACGGAATAAGCAGTTTTGCAATATTGGGAACAAAGTTTCTAAGATAATTGATTATGCTAAGAAATTGTTGAACTTGTTTTGTTGTGAAATCCTCTTCTAGAAATTTCAATAATCCCTTAGCAATGTGTGGCCATGAAAAGTACGTATCTTTGTTAAGGGGCATATCTAAAAATTCAATTTCCGTCTCAGTAATGTCCATCTTTCTTTAGGAAAGTATGATTCCATATTTTTTTTGGCAAATTGCTCAAGAAGTTGGCAATGAGTTTTTTCATTAGGACTATAAAGTAACATGTCATTGATATAAACTGTTGCACTAGGTAGAATTGGCTGAAAGATGAGCTATATGGCTTTTTGGAACAAGGAATGGGCTACTTTGAAACCAAAAGAGAGAACCTTCCATTGAAAATATTAGTTTGGAATACAAAACTCTGTCATGGGTCTACCTTCAAGATGAATACCCAATTGCCAAAATTCGGCTTTGAGGTCAAATTTAGAATAGATGTGAACTTTGGTTAATCCAGCAAAAAGGGGAATTTCCAGAGGGCAAATGAAATTTATCATCTTGGAAAAAAAGGTTGAGGGGTTGGTAATTTATTACCAGTCGCATTTTTCATCTGTTCTGTTCGGTTCACTTTTAACATAAAAAGTCTCATAAACCCATTGAGAGTATGAGATTTCAATAAAACCTTGCTGCAGTAGTTCTGAGTATTCATTCTAAGCATAAGTAAGATGTTCTAGGTTCATTTCCATATGATTTGCCTTAGTAGGATTTATGTCCTCATTCTTTTTTAAAAGGAGGTAAACAAAGGTGGGGGCATTTTTTTAGAGAAGTCATAGTGAGATTCTGAATAAGATTTTAATAATTTTTGCATGATTGGATCTAGCAAACTCATTTGAATAGAGAAGAGCTTTTGGATATTGACAAGTTCAAAGAATTGATCTTTATATTTAAGCCTTTTTTTCCAAGAATAATTCGAAGTTGAGAAATTTGGGTCATAATATCCCAACCAATGATCAAATCTTTGTTAGGAAGGTTAGATCCAAATATTTTAGCCGTTATAGAACATTGAAGAAAGAACTGAATAGTTATTGGGGTAGTACGTACATTTGTAGAAAAAATATCTTCTAAGGCAAAATTGAAGTATCGGAAACAAGAAGTCCAATATTTTTTGGGAAAAACTTTGGTATCCAAAATTGAAGAATTAGCACCAATATCTATGAGCGCAATGACTGAGATTGGTTTAATAAACTTTGAGGTAAATTTTTTTATAGGAAAATAAGAACAATAAACTTGACTGGAGTAGATACCGGGGTCTGTAGATGTTAGAGACAGATGAAAATATCTTCAGAGTCTGAATCAAAATCAGTTTCATTGGGGTTTGATAGTGAGAAATATTTTTGGATGGATTTTCATCAATGGAAAACAATGATTCAACATCATCATTCTCAAGGGAGATACCAGTTTCAAATTCAATGTAGTGTATCAAGTGATTCTGATCTTTTTTCACCTGGGAGCAATTTTTAGCAAAATGACCCTTCTAGTTGCAGATGAAGCATCTAGTTGATTTTTTGCGACCCGAGCAGTCTTTCCTTCTTCATAAAAATTTCCATTTTTTCTTTCTTCGAAAATGCTTGGATCTTCCCACCTTGTATTTGTTGAAATGCTTCTTCTTTCTAGAATATTTTTCACAACAGCCATTGCAATCTTTTTTGGAACACTTGCTCTTAAGGTGCTCGCAAGAATAAGCGCCATCAAGCTCTCGATTATCTCTGATGTAATTTTTTAGCATCTGGCGTTTGAGACACAAATTATCAAGACAAAGATGGATTTCTTATTGTATTTTTCTAAAGATAATGTCCACAATTTTTCCTCTATTTGTTGAAAAAGGACCTCTCAACTTGCTGGTAAAGCTCTCTTGGAATAGAGGCCTAAAAAACTTATTTTAAGGTACATCAGATCCAAGGCCATAAAAGGTTTTGGGCATTTCTCTATGATGTTGATCAAGATGTCTTTTCTGGAGATTACAATATTTCTTTGAAAATGTTCTCTTCTTTTGAGCTCAAGTAGATCAACGGGTTTACTAATGAAAAAGTGGTAGACAAATTCGATGGCTTTAGCAAAATCTACCAATAGTAGAAATTGCACTTGGTTTGCCTCTAAAATCGATTGTCACAAATGCTTGAGACTATCAGTAAATCTTATGAAAAATTTGAGGATGATCTCGTATTTACTTTCGATGGTAAGAGCTCGAGTATTGAGCTAGGAATGAAATTCTTCAAATTTTTCTGGTCATTTAGGATATGAAAAATCATCAATGGTGAAAAACTATTTAGAAGAAGAAGTAGGAATCTAAGATGAGTTATTTAGTTGAATAAACTCTAGTTCAGAAGGATTTGATTCCATTTCTTGCTCTAGTGGATCATCCATAAATATTGAAGATGTGGCTAGTATAATGGAAAAAGATTCAATAGCAAGGATTGAAAAAGAGGAAGAGGATGAAAGGGATATCAAGTCTAGTTCTGAGCTTGAGTTCGAGTCGATTGGAAGGATTGGTTTTGGGAAAGATTGAGTGTGATCTAACAAATTAGCAGGATTAAGCTATTTATCCTCCTGATTGCTCGGGTCTTTTAAGAATGATTTCAACGAATTAAATAAGATCATCTGGTTCAGATCTTCCTTAGCCGATTTGGAGGATTTTGAGGATTCCTCAAGAATCTTCTCCTTTCCTTTTTCCTTCCTTAGCATGTCCATTTCTCGGAGGCAATTTATCATTTCTACCACATCAGTTCTATCTCATTTAGTAAAAGTTTCTACAAGAGTAGTAAAATTGAAGTGCTTTGTAGTGGTGGAAAAGAATATTCAGTTCTAGGCAAAGTAGGGAATGGATTATAAAGCTTGAATTTTCTTTCTTCAAGGAGTTGGATCTACCTTTTGAGCTTCTCTATTTAAGCCTTTGACTTTTAAGATGATGATATCCAAAATGATGTCCTAATTCCAAGGCATGAAGCATTTTCTAGAAATCTGAAAGCATTTTTCTAATTGATTCATCATATCCGTTGAGATCTCAATTTATATCAAGAATTTTATAATCAATTGTTTTGAAAACATTATTTTGTGTCAAAAGAGTCTATGATTGCCAATTTAAAACAATTTTAGCAACATAAGTCCTTTTTTGCCTTCCATGTTCATCCACATCAGTTGGAGCATGAATTTTTGGAACATAACGATATCTTCCTTGTGGATCAATAAATTCTTCAATGGGAGGAAAAGAAAGCTTAGAAGAGGGTCCTTGATTGAGAGAAAGAGAATATGTTTCTTGGAACATCGAAATAGAAGAGTTAACTTCCTCATGAGATGGTGTTTCTTTTAGAAGTTCAAGTGGATATGAATGTTTTTTTGCCCATTTAAGGATTGGTTTGTAAAATGGAGAAACAACTGGATTTTATAAGGAGGCAAGGGTGGTGGAGATGAAGGTAATAGAGGTGATGATGCATATGTTGGTGGTGGAGATGGGGCATAAGAAACCATAAAATGGAACTTGTCACTTTCACCAAGGGTTTCAATAGAAGGATCTCTGTTCAAATACCTTTGGTATAAAACCATCTTTAGTCGTTTGGGCTTTTCGCTTTGATTTTGCAGCTAGATCTACTTCATTACGAGAATTTGTACATGAAGAACATTGGCAAATGGGATCTCAAAAACAATGACCATATGGGTCTTTTTAATAATGGACAGGGTTTCCATCACTTTAGAAGTACTGGACAAGTTTCTTTGGGTCTGGCTCAGGGACTGGATTGGGAACACAAGGCTGGATCATAAATAGAGTTTGGAAGATAGAAGGATTTTCTTCATTTTTCTACTGAACACGATAGCAACATTGCCATTTTTTTTCCTGATGAATTTAGAATCTAAGGACTGAAGTGGTTTATTGTTCTGATGTAACTTTTCATAGTTGGTAATCTAAGTCTCTATGAGAAGCTTGACCAACTTTTCTTTGGGGATCTGCCTGGGGACATGGATATAAGAGGCTTGATCATCTTGCATGGAGATGAACATGGAGTCTTCATTTCCATTTTGGAAGTTGAGATCAAGGGCATGATTCTGCATTTGATAGACCATTTGGTAATAGAGGGTTACAGCAATGGAATCAGCAGTTTGAGGTGCCTCTGTGAGCTAAAAGAAAGTAACTGAAAATCCAAAAGAGTAACATTGAAATTTGGATATAACGTTACGAAGACTGTCTTGGTATTCGGGGTGATTTGGACAGTGCCAATATAAGCATACCAGTATTCTAAGAACCAAGTGTCTAATAGGGCCATTTTGGCCATGACTAACAAGTCTTTTCGACCATGAAAAGTGAGTGCAAGATGCGCAGCTCCATAATGGATATGCGAGTATCCCTTTGGGTCCATTGTTTAGGAAATTTTTGGGAAATCTGAAGAGTAACAAAATACTACTTTTCAATGGCTACTAGTCAAACTTGGAAGACTAAACATATTCTCTTACTTCTTTCGAAGTATGACGGATAAGGTCGGATAGGGGAAAATGAAGAAGATGGTTTAGCAAAAGCCGAATAGGGTTTCATGAGGGGAAGCTATGTTATAGAGATTTTTGTATCATCACTAAAAGAAACTTCATAAAGATAATCAATTTTGGAGGCATTTGACACACGAAACTCAACTAGAGATGAAGAGAATGGAGATGGAGATAGAATGATAAGAGCATTAAGAGTTACTAGAGTAATATTCAGATTAGCCAAAATGAAGAGAAAATTTTCTCAGTATTGGATCCACCATTTAAGTTCATTAAACAAATTGAGTTATAAATGGAACCATGCTCTGATACCAATGAGGGGATTTATGCTTAGAATTAGGGAAAACCAAGTCAGTTGCAATACCTCTTGTTCGAGTCCTCTAGGGACCGCCTTTTAGTTACGAACTATTTAGAGATTTAGTTGAAAGCATAGATTTATGATAAATTTACTTCAAACTAATTTTTTTATTACAAAAAATCATAAACTTGTACGTTTGTGAGAAATTAACCCTGAACTAGTTTTCGTTAAATTTTATCATCAAATTATTAAGTTAGATAACACGTGTCAATTGACAAATGTATTTGTTTGTGATTTTATCCTTCTTTTATCACAAATGTATTGGTTTGTAGTTTTTTGTGGTTATTAATTCAATTTAATGAAAACTAATAGGGGATAAATTTGTCACAAATATATTAATTTGATATTTTTGGTAATAAAAAAATTAGTTCTAAATAAATTTATCACTTGTATATTAATTTAAGGCTTTTCGTGATATTAACCTTGGTAGAATCTTTTCATAACATGCTTTAAAGAAAAATGACGGGCGCATATGAATTTGTATTTCGCTCCATATAGTTTTCGTCCCTTGTATTTACACATGAAGATCGCATGCCTTGGGAGTATTTAAGTGAAGCAAAAGTGCTTCGTGACTCCCTGCTCAAACAGGAATATTCCCCTGCCACTCCGCAAGATTCAATTTTTATTCAAGTCCATTCTCTCTCTCTCTCGCCTTACCGAATTCGACTGGTGCTCTTCTTCTCTGGTCCGCGCGTGCGTGTCTCCGTCTCGGTCCTCACTCGAGCCCATCCACTCTTCTGCCTCTCTCGCTTCCCACCACCTTCTTCTGGGTTCGAAGGGAAGAAGAAGAAGAAGAGCGAAGACCGTCTGAGTAAATGGCATTAGCATCGGCCTCTGCAACGAGCAGGACTTCCATACTGTCGTCCCACGCGAGGACGCCCCTCAATATTGTTGCTCCTCCGCCGTCGCCGAAGCTTCGGACTTTTCACCCTTTGACCACCCCTGGCCTTCGCTGCAGTTCCTTCTCTCTGTCCCGACAAGCTCGGCTCCCTTCGACCCCTTGCGCTTCGCCGTCCATTGCCAGCTCGCCAATCCCGGGTGTCGAAGTTCCCGAGAGTACCACCGATGGTAAGTGACGATTTTTCTTCTTGTTTTGATAATATTTCAGTCTGCGGAATAGTGGGTATGCGGGAAAATTTCATCTTCACTGAGTTTGCTCTTGTAGAAGATTGGAAGCGGTGTTCTACCGTGGCGTGGTTTCAAAAGGAACGATCGTGTGATTGAAGTGAATGTTCATTGTTCTGAATTCATATATCTTAAAACTGATTCTTTTACTCAGTTTAATTTGGTCAAAAGGCTGTCAGGAGCGATTTCATTTGTCATGGTTCTGGTTAGATTCCTTTAGCAAAAATGCAATGATGTTTGTAATGATGTTTGAATTGAGAGCTTTATTCAATTGCCTGAGGTTTTCTATTCGATGTTGTGTATGTGAATAGCCTGGGGAGAATTCGCCAGTAACATATCTGGCGAGTGGGATGGGTTCGGGGCGGACTTCTCCAGCGAAGGGAAGCCGATTGAGCTTCCTGAGTCAGTTGTGCCCGAAGCTTACAGGGAGTGGGAGGTGAAAGTGTTTGATTGGCAGACTCAGTGCCCTACTCTTGCAAATGCTGAAGAGCGTATTCTTGATTACAAGACGATTAAGTTGCTTCCCACCGTGGGATGTGAAGCCGATGCAGCCACGCGCTACAGTATCGATGAAAGATGTGTTGGGGAAGCAAACGGCAAAGCTTCCACATTTGCCTATCAATCTAGTGGCTGTTATGTTTCTGTTTGGCCAATGGAAGATAAGGTCACAGATAAGATGTTGGAAGTGGAGTTTTGTTTGATTAATCCCCTAGACCGGGAGTCCCGTGTGAGGATAACTCAGGTCATACATGTGTCCAACAACAAGGTTCTGCTTAAAGGTGTTAGGGTTTTTTGTGAGCAATGGTATGGGCCATTTAGAAATGGCGACCAACTGGGGGGATGTGCTATCCGCGATTCTGCTTTTGCATCTACTCCTGCCACGGCAGCTTCTGATGTTGTCGGTGTTTGGCAGGGCCCCACTTCTACGGCGAATTTCCAGTGTTCTCAAGATGTAAGTTTCCTTCCCTTCATCCACTTTTGTGTTCACTAAAGTCTATTTGTATGGTGTTTCATACATGGATCCTTAGTTACTGATGACCCTTTTGCCTTTCTTCTTCACTAAACTGGTCTGGACTTATTTCTCTTTACACATAGGCGTTGCTTCTTCTTTTGGTGATGCTCTGTGATGATGTTGCAATAAACCAAATTAATCTATTATGTTCTTTAGTGGTGTGCTGTCTTGCATGATGCATAGATGGGACATAGTTTAGTTGTCTTTTCGGTCATTCCCATTGATTTTGAGTTCAGCTTTTGTGCGATAAAAATCCCAACTTTCGTAGGGCTGTCAGGAATGACGCCATATAGATAGAAGAGGATAAGGAGACGAGAATAGTTGTTCTTCTGAAAGCGCTGTAGTTATCTTCTGATGTTCTTGACTTGTTTGGCAAATCTTTTACACCAAATCAAGTATGATGTCACAAACTTGAGGCAAAAGTGTTGGTGTTGGTGTTTCGTCAGCATGACTATGCTAGTACTATCACATAGAATTCAAGGTTATGGAACCAACAATCTTCCTAGATTCATATTGGGAAAGGATTTTAGACGATTGAACATATTTTTATTATGGGAAAAGACCAAATACCATCCTCATATTTTACTCCATTGCCATTTTCACTCCTTTATTTTTAGAATTAACACTTTCAATCTTGAGCATCTTAGATACCAATTTGCAGCTTAGATGGGTTTTGTGGTTGGTGAGTTGAGAGTTATGCTTGTTTTCTAGATGAAGGGCAATTTGGACCTTTTGCCCATAACATTTTATCTAATGATGCAAATTGGTATTTGGAGAAATAGAGGAGAAAAAGTGGTAATGGAGTAAAAGTGAGAATGAAATCGGTTTTTGTTTTCTTATTATTATCTTCAAATTCAATTGGAAGGAGAGTCATGGCTCATTATCAATACATTTTGGTTGAACTATTATTGGTGCCTTTGATATCATCTCTTGCGTTTTTTATGGCAGTCAGCTGTTTGCACCTCATATTGGTTTTATAATTGACTCATTTCTCTGTTCATTTGAATTTTGCTTTGTGAGAGCTGCCTTTAAGGACTTCAATTAATCCGAAAATCATTACTTAAAAATCTTTCAGATGCTTCTAATTGTTCTACAACCTGGATAGGGTCCAAAAATCAAATTTCTTCAAGGTTTAAGCTTTTTTTGTACATAACGGTTGAGGCTTATGGTGTGACCAAACTATTAAAAAAAAAAAGAATCATTTTATCTTTAAAAAACAAAAATCATTGCATTCAGCAATATCCCTTCACATGCTTACTCGCTCCAAGTATACATTGGCTATGTATATAGAATACTGCATATGTAGATCATAGAAAAGAAAAAGAATTGGTTCATGAGAAGATGACAGAGATCATCAGAACAGCCCAAAGGAAGCATAGTAGCTAAGAAAGGAATTTCACTTCAGAGTGAGGATATATAGGTTGTTTGTATAGGTCATCTGAGTGTTTGCCTTGGGGGGTAATCAGCAATGTAGTTCTTGGAACTGCTTGGTGATGTTTCCATCAACTTGAGAATTGTGTAATTATGACTTATAAGCTGATAAAGGTGATAAGGCTTTGTTGAAGATACATAGGATGCGGATTGGGTATTTATTTAGTTTTTCTTGGAAATCAGGCTAAAAGTTAGTCAAATATAGTTTTCTTTTAAAGATGTGGCTATATACTTTGTTCAAGTAACATTGCAAGTGCTACTAGTCAAAAAGTTTGCTTCTATATCCCAATATCTTGAATCAGCTGATCAATATGTTCGTAATCTATCAAATGATTTCAGAAACTCTTGGAACTTATGGAGGTTGGTGTACAAAGATTGGCGAGGGACGATAGTAACCTGGTGTTGCTTCCAAAACAATTGTGGTGTTCACTTCGAGGAAGAGAAAATGGTGAAACTTGTAGTGAGGCAGGATGGCTGTTCGATAATGGCCATGCTATCACATCCAGATGCATATTATCAAGTGATGCAGAGGCAAAGGTAAGTGCATTCAGTGTGCTTGCATGTGTACGTCTTACGGATGCACATAGAGAGAGAGAGAGAGAGAGAGAGAGAGAGAGAGAGTGGTGTGTGTAGCCCGGTTTTATCAAATGCTGGAGTCTCTTTCTCCCTATAAGATTCTCATGGAAGTTCATCCAAAAAAGTAATTTCCCTAATTCAGTGTAGGGTAAGCATAGATATGTTCTTAGCTCTCTGGAGTAAGCAAAGATTTAGATAGTGTCACATGTTTTCGTTTTCTTTCGTCTTATATTATAAGGAGATTGGCTCTGCAATTATAAACAGAAAAGGAAATCTGGCTGTCAATGCTTCTACAGGAGTACCATTAGTTATGAGTAACTGGATTCGGACCTTCATATCATGGCTGTTGTCAAGTAGGAGATAATATAATGTGCTTGGGTGCATGTCTATGGACTCGATAACATCCAATTTTGAAACCTTAAAATTCAGTCGATAGGCACAGTTTTAAGTGAGGCTTATGGAAATCCTAAGGAATGTTAGCCTCAGACAATCTATTTGCAGTTTCTCTCTTGAATTGAACTTACTTTTCACATTGAGAACATCTGGGCTGACCATGATGATATTTGTCCCATTATGTGAAGTGAGGTTAAATATGGTGTAAGTGGTGCTGCTATTTGTGCTCACGATTTCCTTTGAGGAACTGGAAGTCTCTTGCTGCTGCCTGTTGCAGTTATCAATCATATTTGATGCAATGCACCATTTATTTTGCAGGAGATATCGATAATGCTTGAATCCGCATCGTTGGATAATGTATAAAGAGCAATGACAGCCAAAACTCCCAAAATAATGCCGGAAATCTAGACTCGGTTTCAAGTATGTTTGGCTGTCAGTGTGTGAACACTCAAGCTTCATAAGTTGAGGACTCGTTATCATGATGAAAAAGAGATCAGCCATTTGAATGAGAGACATACCCATCGAGCAGAGGATACCAGATTACGTCTGCTCATGCTGTTTGCAAAGAGATGTTAGTTCTTAAATTATGTTTTGTATTGCTCTCCAGATTAATACCATCATTGGGTCATTGATAATTTTGCAATAGAAGTACACTATATCCATCGTTCTCAAATTTATTTTACTCTGTTGTAGTTACCATGTATCCATAGCTAATAAAGAAGTTGCTAGCCATTATCAATTCATGATGATTTGTTTTTTTTCTCATCTGCTAGCACACTGTATATAAACATATTAGTCTTCCTTCCATTCATGACCAGATGCTGAAGTGCATCAATAGCACCCTATTGTTTGTAAGGATTGGTGAGAAGTGAAGAGACGGGAAGGTAAAAATCTAAGGCCATGGGAAACTGCATTAAGCATTCGAGAGTCATAATGTATCACGCCAACTTTGGCTAATGAACAATGACTGTTTTATGTCATCTTTATAGCTTTGCCTGAAAGCTGAAGTACTTCTCGCAAATGCTGTTTCGTATATATGCCCGATCATAAAGTGCAAGCTTTTCATGGAAAACCCCTGGAACAGAAAAGATCATATGAATATTTACATCCAAGAATCAAAGAAATCCAGAAGAAGACACTGGTTACTTCCGGGAAATAGAAAGCTCTGCATTGAGATCAGAGAAATTTAACATGTAGACACGAGATGCCAACACTCATATACAGCTGAAACCATTTTCGACATCATCTTCGCGCAGCACAGCCACCGGAAGGATAACCCGGAAAGCATTGCGCCTTCAGCAAAGCTAGAAAAATGAAAGGAAATCATCAGAATGAGAAATCCGCAACCGGAATGCCACAGGAGTTCCTGCACATAACATAAAAATGAAAAGGAGAAGAAAAAGAAGAAGAAAGAACAAAAGAGAAGAGGGCAGAGCACCACCGTGCTCGAGCTGGAATCCGTCAGCATCTCCCTCATTTCTTCAATAGGTTTCCCCACCAATGATCGCCACGTGCCCAGTGGGCCACCGCCATGATCAACACACCAAAATGCAAAAGCGGATCCTCATGCTTGTTTCTTCTATTTTATTTTTGTGGCCATGATCTCCGCAAATGTGGTTGATCTCCAAACATTTGTGACCCGATATTTTGCACGGGAAGAACAACCGTTGCTAAATCCCATGTACACAATCGAATCGACAACTTTTGCTTATATTGTCCCGACTCTATATGTACGATGGTATAATGTCGAGGTCAATCAACTCTTCATCCTGTTGCAGTATACAACACATTCTCAGCAGGTGAACTTAATCATCGTGATGAATGCAGTAGATGATCCGTGATGGAACCAACACCAAAGGAAGCACAGTAGCTTAGAAAGGAATTTGATTCCAAACTTAGGATCTTCCCCCCTTAATCTTGGATAGGTCGTCTGAAAGTTTTGCCGTGGGAGGGAATTTGCAGTGTAGTTCTTGGAACTGCTTGTTGATGTTTCCATGAACTTGAAATTTGTGTAAATATGACTAATAAGCCAATAAGGGTGATAAGGCTTTGTTGAAAATATATACGATATGGATGGGCTATTGATTTACTTATTCATTTTTCCCCTGGAGATTAGGCTAAGAAGTTGGTCAGATATAGTTTTCATTTGGATATATGGACGTATTCTTTATTCAAGTAACTAAGCAACTTTTAGTAGTCGAAACGTTTGCTTCTATATCCCAATGTCTTGAATCAGCTGATCAATATGTTCGGAATCTGTAAAGATGCATATCATCAAGTGATGCAGAGGCGAAGTTAAGTGCATTTAGCGTGCCTGCATGCATGCGTACATCTCGCGGACGCGCACGGTGACGTTGCTTTGTCGGAAACGGGGCCGTCAACAACTCCCATCACTTCCATTGATCAGCCCAAAGGTCTCTTTCACTTCACCCATCTCATTCAGCTCTGAACGTCTGTCTTTAAAACAGAGGAGAGGAAAGAGACTGGTTTCTTATGAGGCTCTGCTTTTGATGTGGGAGTAGGTGGATGACGCAAGGAGTTAAATATCAGCAATCATCAAAATGGAACTGCTTAATTTATTTCTCCGAAACAAAGGAAAGAGAGACCGGCTTTTCTTCTAAGGGCATTCGCTATTACTTCTCCTCCACATCTTGGCATTCATATCCTTCGCAGCTGAAAATCGCTTTGATGATACTTTCTACCGATGGGATAATCTACAGAGCGTGCGAACATATTTCAATCTTTCAAAGTTGATATACAAAGGATCTCATATTGGTCAATCCTCTAAGGATTGGTATAAGGTACTAAAGGGCAAAGTTAGAGGTCAAAGTATCTTCGGTGGCGATGACCACGTACGAAAGCATCAGATCACAACAGAAGGCAGATCAGAGGTTCAGTCATTGAGATTCCACTTGCTGACTTTTCGCAGATTTGTGAGCATGATCTTCATTGACATTAGCTAATACCATCATCATCATCGTTGGCACCTGTTTTCTCCCCATCTTCACGGTGGAAAGTCCAACCAGGAAAATCAGATGCTGAGAACAAAGACAAGGGACTCGCTACATAAAAGCATTCGATTTGAATTCGATATGGAGAGAGGCTGCAATGCTCGACTTTGGCTTTCAATTGTCCATCTTGAAAATTTGAACAGATCTGATTAAATATGTCTTGAAAAATATTTTTTAGAGAAACTCGTAAATAAAAGATTTCTTTCTTTTTTATGTGTTAGTTTTTGCAATAGGGTGGAGACGTTATATATAGTCATATTTTCACACATCTACTAATAATATTTATTCTCCCTATTTTTTGTTGTTTTGTTTTGTTTTATGCTTGTATGTTCGAAAGAACTATATTATACACCGATCAATTTTATTGTGTGTATATTAATCGTAATGTATTCAATTTTTTGCCACTTCATAACTACTATAAAAGCGGGTCACTAATGCCATATTTTATTTAGATACATGTCGTCGAAAGAGCAAAAACGCAAAAATTATATTAATATTTTGAAGCAGGATTTCCCTTAATTTTGGGGGTAATTGTGGCTTTGTTAGTTTGGATAACATACCCATGTATAAAAAAGGATGAGTTTTAGCCTTGGAACTGAATATGTTTTGCCGACCTTAGCGTGCAAAGTAACGGAGGCGTGAGAGAGAGAAAGAGAGGAGGTCATCCACGCACATTCGAATATAATTAGTACGAAAAATACGAGCTAATATACCATTCATTCAGAAGTACTCTTATCAAAAGACGCCTTATTCACCCTCGTCCTCACTCTCGTCAGATGAGACAACTGTTAAAGATAGTGTTTTGAAGAAAGGATCTGTAGAAATGCATAAGGAAAAAGAGATTGGAAACGAAGCTCATTACTGAGGAGTTCTGCTGATGATGTGCTCGTGGCAATGAGGAAGAAGTACAGAAGATGGTGAAGTCAGAACCATGATCGACATGAAGATAGAGATTGTTCGTTACGAGTCTGAAGACTTAGAGCCTGAAGACGTTAACAGGAAAAGCACGTGCTCTAATACATTAGGATGGTTAGTTTGTTAGATAAGGAATCAAGTTGTTAAGTCGGTTAACTCCATCTTCTTCCTCAAGTCTTATATAAACTGCGATGTACTCTGTTCTTCAATAACAGAAAGAGAATAGAAGATAGAGAGAGAAAGAGATGAAATAAGATTGTATTACAGAAGAGATGGAAGAAAGCTCTCAGTGAATACATGATTATGTACTTCGATTCAAGTAAAAACAGGAGTTCTTTCTCTTTTGCATCTTGTACTTTGTTCTTCATTTCTTCACATGGTATCGAGCACTCTGAGAGCTCAAGTTTCTTCTACTATACTTTCTCGAAGTCTTTAATGGAGTTTGTGTGATCCATTTCGTATATGTGATCTAGACGATAGCAAGAAGTTCATAGAACAGAGTATTCGATAGTAATCAAGAAAGTACATTCTCAAAAGCTTCTGGAATACAGTATGACGGCAAGGATGCAGAAATATCCTTTTCCGATTCATGTCAATATAGCTAATTTTGTTACAATAAAATTAGCTGAAGACAACTTCCTCCTTTGGCAAGCACAGTTTCACAGGTTCTTGCGAAGTCATGATCTTTTTGGATTCATCAATGGTGAAACACCACCACCATCTCAAATTATGCAGCTTGAGATTGAAGGTAATGAAACAGAAGTGGTGAATCCTGATCATACGGATTGGATGAAGACTTATCAGTTAATTTCATCCTGGATAAGTGGAGCAAGAATCGAGAACATTTTAAGCTTGATCATCGGGCTAGAGACTTCATATGAGGTATGGCAGACTCTCCTTAATCGTTTCACACAAAAATCTGTGGCTAAAGAGTTCGAACTAAGAGGAAAATTGCAAGCTTGTCAGAAAAGAGATAGAACATTGAATGCTTATCTTCGAGAGTTCAAATCTATTTGTGATCAACTCAATGCTATTGGAAAACCTGTTGATGAGATAACCAAGATGTTTGGTGTTCTCGAGGGATTAGGTTCGAGAATATGAAAGTTTCGAACAACAATGTATTGCTTAAAACCTCGGCTGATTATGATGAGGTTATCTCTCGGCTCGAGAGATTTGAAACTAGGCTACAGACTTACTTTGCAAATCAGTATAATCCTAGTCTAGCCTACTATGGCCAAAGAAAGTCTGCTGGAGTTATGCAAAACTCTAACTTCAGAAACCAAAGAGGAAACACTCGAGGAGGATATAGCTATGACAGAGGTCGTGCAATGAGTGCTAGAGATCGAGGTAATGACTTTGTTGAGACAGGTAGAAATCAATACTACAGAATGAATAATCTGAATCTGAACCAAGAAAATCAGATTAACAAATCACCACACAACTGGTCTAACTATGGACAGGGGTTTAGACCATATGCAAATCCTGCACAAAAGTATCAAGCCACTAAGTCATATCCACCACAAAGTGCGTATCGATCGAATATGCGAGAATGCAAAAATAGCAAATAACAGTCTATTAGAATGCCAAATTTGTAAAAGACCAGGGACATACAAAGACTTCGATGTTGGTATCATTTTGATAATTCATATCAAACAGATGAAATACCAACTGCACTAACAGCAATGCACATTGAAGACTCTCATGGCACTGAATGGTATCCAGATACAGGAGCTTCAGCTCATATCACTGCAGACCCTGGTATGCTTCAATACTGCTCTTTATATAGTGGAACAGATACCGTTATGATAAGAGATGGATCTAGTCTATCAATATCTTGTGTTGGTAATGGCTTATTGCATACAAAAACTGGCTCGTTACCATTGAATGATGTACTGATAGTCCCTGCAATCAAGAAAAATCTTCTTTCTGTTTCGAAGTTAACAGATGATTATCCCTGTTCCTTTATTTTTGACAAACATGGGGTATATCTGAAGGACACCTGCAACAATTCAACAATGAGGCTAGGAAGGAAAGTCAAGGGACTATATCAAATCGACCCTAAAGTCACAGAAGCTTTCTTCACTCAAACTCAAAAAGAAGTAGGAGAAGATTTGTGGCATCAGAGGCTGGCACATACCAGTTTAAAAACAGTGAAGTACTTGTAGAGTCAGCACCTAATTCAATGTAATTCAAGAACTCAAAGCATATGTAGTAGTTGCCAGATTGCTAAGAGTTCAGCTTTACCCTTTCCTATGTCAGACTATACAGCTAATACTCCCCTAGAAAAGATACATTGTGATGTTTGGGGACCCTCACCAGTTCAATCTTTACAAAAATTTCGATACTATGTCATTTTTGTGGATAATTTCTCTCGATACAGTTGGTTATATCCAATGAAACATAAGTCAGAAGTCCATGATATCTTTGTCCTGTTTCAAAAGCAAGTCGAGAATCAATTTGATCATAAGATCAAACTCTTTCAGTGTGATGGAGGTGGAGAGTTCATCAGCAACAAATTTCATAACCACTTACAACAGTGTGGAATTAAACAGAACATTTCATGTCCTTACACACTAGAACAAAATGGAATTTCTGAAAGAAAACATCAACATGTGGTCGAGCTAGGAATGGCAATGTTGTATCATGCCAAAGTACCCTTAAAATACTGGGTAGATGCTTTTATGACAGCAAATCATATCATTAATTTGCTTCCTACATCAAAACTTCATATGCACTCACCCTACAGTAAGCTGTACCAACAGCAACCAAGCTATACACATTTAAGGGTTTTTGGATCTGCTTGTTACCCTTGCCTCAGACCATATGCTCAACATAAGCTTGATCCAAGATCTCTTACATGCATATTTTTGGGGTACAGTGAAAGACATAAAGGGTATCGATGTCTTCTACCTACTAATGGACAGGTCTATGTTAGTCGTCATATGATCTTTGATGAAACCATTTTTCCTTTCACCTCTCGACTACCAGCTGAGTATTATCAAGGTACAGACTTATACAAACAGTGGATACATGGAGTGACTTTTCTAGACTCTATAGCTGCAGCACATGCTCAGCCTAAATCTAATGAACATATGGGCCATCTGCAAGATACAGGAATGATATAGAATATCTACCCTCCTGTATCAGCTTCTACTGAAACACCACAAATGCATACTGAGGAACTAGTATGCTCTATGCCAGTATCCACTCTATCACAAGAAATCAACACTGAACATAGCAGCTCTTCAGACAACACACAAGGTATAGTGTCTGCTTCATCCTATGCAAACCCAGTTAAAGTCCGGCATAGTCAAGACAAATCCTAAATATGCATGCTTGGCTGATTATAAAGTTCCTCTTAAACCAAAAACAGTCAAATCAGCACTGACAGACAGAGGATGGTATCAAGCAATGCAAGATGAAATGGATGCCTTATACACAAACCAGACATGGGAACTAGTACCTCGCACTGATCATATGAATGTCATAAGATGTAAGTGGGTGTTTAAAACCAAACTTACTGCAGATGGTCAGCTTGATCGACTCAAAGCTAGACTAGTTGCTAAGGGATTTCATCAAGAAGAAGGTATTGATTACACAGAGACCTTTAGCCCTGTCATTAAACATGCTACTATTCGAATTGTCCTATCTGTGGCAATGACAAAGCATTGGCCAATTCATCAGCTTGATGTCAAGAATGCCTTCCTACATGGCCACTTGAATGAAACTGTGTGTATGCAACAGCCACCAGGTTTTATACATCCTCAGAAGACTCATCATGTATGTCTACTTAAGAAATCCCTGTATGGTCTTCGCCAAGCACCACGAGCTTGGTTCGATAAATTCAGCAACTTTCTACTTGAGAATGGATTCTCGTGTAGCACCACTGATCCCTCATTGTTTGTCTTTCATCAAGGCTCAGACACCATATTATTATTACTCTATGTAGATGACATTGTGCTTACTGGAAGCTCAACTTCCTTACTTTCTCACTTGATTCATCTACTGAGTCTTCAATTTCATATGAAGGATCTCGGTCTCTTACATTACTTTCTGGGCATTGAGGTTAAACAAACCTCACAGAATCTCTTCCTTTCTCAGACTAAATATGCTCTTGATCTACTTACTCGGGCTATTATGAAAGATTGCAAACCTATTTCTACTCCTCTCTCTTTACGGCCTGTCACCATGACAGTTGATGACACATTATTACGGAATCCTCTTGAATATCGAAGTCTTGTGGGTGGACTTCAGTATCTCACTATCACTCGTCCAGATATTGCTTATGCCACTAATCTTCTCGTCGGGACGATGCAGCAGCCCACCTTAGGAGATTTTTCTAAACTCAAAAGGGTTCTTCGATATGTAAAAGGCACTTTGTTGATCTTGGTTTAACCATTCATTCTCATAGCTTCTTGCATTTATATGGTTTTGCTGATGCTGATTGGGCAGGGTGTAGTACTACGAGGCGATCTACCACTGGTTTTTGTACATACCTTGGCTCCAACCTCATCTCTTGGTCAGCAAAACGACAATCTACAGTCTCTCGTTCATCAACAGAGGCTGAATATAGAGCTTTAGCCACAGCTACAGTTGATCTTACTTGGATCGGTTTTGTACTTCGAGACATTGGCATCAGTTTATCTGCTCCAACCTCTCTTTTGTGACAACAAGTCCGCCATTGCTCTCTCACTTAACCCTGTTTTACATGCTCGCACCAAGCATATTGAAGTTGACTTTCATTTTGTTCGTGAAAAGGTAGCTTCCGGATCCTTAATTGTCTCTTATACTCCCAGTATTCGCCAACTTGCAGATGTCTTTACCAAATCTTTACCTCGATTTCTGCATTTTACTCTTCGCACCAAATTGGGCTTGGGTCCTTTACCCCTTCCCAATTTGCAGGGGGATGTTAAAGATAGTGTTTTGAAGAAAGGATCTGTAGAAATGCATAAGGAAAAAGAGATTAAAAACGAAGCTCATTACTGAGGAGTTCTGCTGATGCTGTGCTCGTGGCAATGAGGAAGAAGTACAGAAGATGGTGAAGTCAGAACTTATGATCGACATGAAGATAGAGATTGTTCGTTACGAGTCTGAAGACTTAGAGCCTGAAGACGTTAACAGGAAAAGCACGTGCTCTAATACATTAGGACGGTTAGTTTGTTAGATAAGGAATCAAGTTGTTAAGTCGGTTAACTCCATCTTCTTCCTCAAGTCTTATATAAGCTGCGATGTACTCTGTTCTTCAATAACGGAAAGAGAATAGAAGATAGAGAGAGAAAGAGATGAAATAAAATTGTATTACGGAAGAGATGGAAGAAAGCTCTCAGTGAATACATGATTATGTACTTCGATTCAAGTAAAAACAGAAGTTCTTTCTCTTTTGCATCTTGTACTTTGTTCTTCATTTCTTCACAACAACCACGTCGGGCTAGAACTTCCGCAATCTTGCGCTAAATACAATGGTAGCAAGACGCGCAAGATTGCGCGTCATATAGAGCGGAGCTGAAGACGCTGGCAACGGTGATCTTGGGATGGAATTTAGAGAAGAACTCGCGGGTTCGGGTAAGTGATTGGAGTAACTTGTCCCTAAATGACGCGCAAGTCGACTTACGCATCATCCACGGACAAGTTTCTCCAATCACTCACCCGAACCCGCGAGTTTTTCTCTAAATTCCATCCAAACCACCCTTGCTAGCATTTTCAACTCCCTCTTTCCAAACCCCCCACCCCTTAGCCCTAGTAAGGGACTTCAGATCTATCGGTGATGTCGAGGGTGTACTGATTTGACAATTTCTGGACGCCCTCGTCAACATCCACCCCAACAAAGGTGTTGTGTTCGGGGTGTTGCGTTCGTTTTCCAGGAAGTTCTTGAGGGCCAAGGGAATCTCCATGGCCTGGATCAGTTGAAATATCATGCATTGATCCCTCACCGAAAGTTGGAGGATGGTAAGGGGCCCTGACGTACCCACTCGGCATCAAGGTCAACTACGAGACGTTGGCTCCCGCTCCCGAGATTCGAGAGCAAGCTGAATGCAATCGAAGCGGTATGGGTGACCAGAACTTTTACGGTGTATCCTTGGAAAAATATATTATAACGACTCTGGGTATTTTGTGTGACGAGCTTGACAATCCCCGTGGTGTGAAAAGAAGAAGAAGAAGAAAGAGATACTTTGGAAACTGTGAGTATCTTCTGTGACGAGCTTGATACTCCCCATGGTGTGAAAGGAAGAAGAAGAAGAAAAAAGAGATACTGGATGAGAGAGAGAGTAAGGAAGTTAGATAGGCAAGGAGAGAGGAGGAAAAAGGGAGAATACACATTCACCACCTACTCTGAAAACTCTGATGCCTGTGGCGTTCGGTTTATAAGGGATATATAGCCGTGTTTCTTTCAAGGTTTTCGTTTACCAATAATAAAAGAAAAATAAAAGGAAAAGAAACGATGGATTCAAGAGGGATGGACAGAGGAAAGAGACTGGTTTCTTATGAGGTTCTGCTTTTGATGTGCAAGCAGGTGGAAGACGCAGGAGCGTTGCAAGGAGTTAATATCAGCAATCATCAAAATGGGACTGCTGAATTTATTTCATCCAAAACAAAGGAAAGAGAGGCCAGGCTTTCTTCCTTGTAAAGACGCAAGAGAGAGCTGCAGATGAGTTAATATGGAAACTCTCCATTCTCTCACAATTCAAGAACCAGCTTTACCGTTTATGTGTGCGAGGTAGAGAGAGTGAGGATCCAAACTTGGAAACCTGCCCTTAGCATAGGCCAGGAAAATTTCACAGAAAGGGACTCCATTCATCTTCCATCGATGGCCCCGGTCAGTTGAGCATATCTAACGCCCAAAAAGTTACTACCTAACCTCCAAAACTCGACTCTTGATTGCAAAAAGAAACGAGAAGGAAAAGGGAAACAAAAGAGCAGTAGCACCGCTAAACCCTTGAGCTATGTGGCTGCCATATATTTGCCAACCCGGAGACCATGCAAAACTAGCCATTTTCACTAACTGCTAAAAAGCAAGTTTTTCTTCGAGTTGTGTTACTCGATTTCTTAATTGGACAGTGATTTTCCAAGTTTTGAGTAAATACAAGTGATGAAGTAGTGAATGATGATGATGATGATGATGGTGATATAATAGTTTTTAGCAAAATAAAAGGTTCATGAAGTGTAAACAGATACTAAATGATTTCACCAGGGCAAAGACATGAGGTAGGCTATTGTAATTATCTGAGTTTGTTATTTTTGTTTTTATCGTCTATTGTGTTTTATAGTTTTTCCTAGACGGCAAGTCTCTCTCTTGGAGCTCTTCTTAACCTTTTCACTCTATCCTTCTCGCTAGGGGTGTAAGTGGATTGGTTCGATTTTCCAAAATAATCAAACCGAACCCATTCAATTCGATTCAGTTTTTCGATTTTTACTTTTGTTTTTTTTTTTTTTGTATTGTAAGATTAATTTTCCAATCAAATTATCTTTCATTTTTCTAATTAGGTGAAAAAATAAATTCAATATAATAAAATGCAATATTAAATCCCTTAGGAATTCAATTACTTTAACATTAGCATTTTACTTAATTTTTTATTACTTTAAAAGACACATAAATTGTATAATACATATAATACATAATGAAGGCTTGAAGACACAATCCATAATTGCGTACTTTGTATTATGAATTCACATAATAGGCTTGGAGAAGAATTGGTCTTGCATATCTCCGCGGATATAATTAGAAAGATCAACAATACCAATAAATGAATTTTAATTAAGAAAAAGATGAATGAATTTCATATTATCTTAATTTACTAATTGTAAACTAGACAAATTAAGAAATGGTGAAGTGGTCTAAAATTAGTGAAAGGAATGTTAGAGCCCAAGCAAATTAACATTTCATTAAGGCTCCATTCGTTTCGCAGAAAATATGACTTTTTTAGAAATAATTTTTCAAGAAGTCATTTTTCAGGAAAATAATCATATTTTCCGATGTTCAGTTGAAACTTAAAAATGATCTAAAAAATATTTTTTGTTGTTCGATAAGGAAAATCATTTCCTATATGCACCCCTTTTATTGACCAAAAAAAAAAAAATGAATCCCTTTCAATAATTTTTTTAATTTTTTAATTTTTTTATTCTTTTATTCTTCTTTTTATTTGTTTTTCTTCTTCTTCTTCTTCATTGGCCGATTCTTGCCATATTAGCAGCCGATGACTAACTAGAGGTGAGCTATAGCCTCGTCACAGGCTAGCAAGGTTCAAGCTCACTAGATTCCGACAAGCTTAAGCCCCTCAGATTCGCGCGAGCTGGGTAGGCTTGAGCCTCGCCCATGTGACTAAATCTGGTGGGGCTCACAGGCCGAAGAGGCTTGACCTTATCGAAAGCTGGCAAGCTTGAGCCTCACTAGCTTGTGGTGAGGCTCCAGCTCGCTTTTGGCAACTAGCTGGTTGCCACTATGGCTGTGATTAGCCAAGGAAGAAGAAGAAGAAAAAAAAGAAAAAAAAGGAAAAAATTTAAATTAAAAATGATTTTTTATAAAATAAAATAAAAAATAAAATGAATTTTTTTTATATTTTATCGATTCGGTTCAGTGAACTAAACCCATAAAAATCAAACCTTTTAAAAAGTTTCGATTTTTAATATTATCCGAACCAGACCAGAAAAATCAAACCTTTCGATTTGATTTAGTTTTTGGTTTAGTTTGGTTTTTTACACCCCTAATTCTTCTTAGTCCAAGCACAACGAATTTCACACTTGATTTTGCTGATGGAGGATGGTTGATCGCGTCGCGCTTCAGTGATTTAGGGCATGAATTAGCTTCAATTCACTTCTCAAACATGAGAATTGAGTTCTCAAGGAAGTGAAAATGAAGGGAAAATCTTCTGAATCTCATCGTACATGCAAATAATAATATAATTAAATTTGCTTCTTGAGGGATTATGTTATGAGGATGGGGTTAAGGACGGCGACGGTGGCCAAGGAGAGAGGACAATGTTGATGTTTCCGTTGAGTATGGGTGTAAGTGGTTCGGTTCGGTTTGGTTTTCCAAAAAATCCAAACCGAACCAAACCGAAATCCCAATTCAATTTAGTTCGGTTCGGTTCATTTTTCGGTTTTTATTTTTTATTTTTTGTTTTTTCATTTTTTTAATTAGGTGAAAAAAGAAATTCAATATACCACTATTACCTTTTCAAATGAAAACAATTTTGTGAATGCTATCATGTGGAAATAAATAAAATGCAATATTACATTCCGTAGTAATTCAATTACCTTAATATTAGCATTTTATTTAATTTTTTTCTATTTAAAAGACACCGAAATCCTTATTATTATTATTATTATTATTATTTTGCATGAAATCTAATGTAAAATATTAGGTGTGTAATACATATAATAGATAATGAAGGCTTGAAGACACAATCCATGGTTGCTTACTTTGTATTATTAATTCGCATAATAGGCTTGGAGAAGAATTTGTCTTGCATATATCTCCGTGGATATAATGAGAAATATGATATCAACTGTACCAATAAATGAATTTTAATTACGAAAAGATAAATGAATTTTATATTATCTCAATTTATCAAGGGTCCATTCATTTCATGGAAGATAACTTCTAGAAAAACGTTTTCAGATTTTTCGATGTTTGTTTCATGAAAAATGAACTAGTAAAACAAAATGATTGTCGCTATTATAAAAAACACATTCAAAAGTGGGAATTTTTTTTTTTTTTCACTTTTCCACATTTAAAAGTGGAAAACATTTTCAATAACTTCTTCCACCTCACCTTTTTTTTTTTTTCACCAAACACATTTTTATTTTATTTTTATATTTTTTTAAAAAAATCAAGTTGTTAATTCTCTTTCTTTTTCTTTTCTTTTTTTTCTTCTTTGGTCGGTCGCTAGCTGTAGTCGTAGGCCAACTTGAGCCTTGCCAAAGGCTAGCTTGAGCCTCGCCGCACATCAGTGAGGCTTGAGCTAGCCACATTTCAATGAGGTCAAGCCTCGCTTGATCTAGAAAAGCCAAGCTCACCCGAGGCCAGTGAGCTGGGCAAGGCTTGGGCCTCGTCGGAGGTCACCAAAGCCTCGCTGACCTCTGGTGACCTAGGGCAAGGGCCGAGCCTCGCCGAGCTCGTCGGCCTCGACAAAGCTTGGGCTCACCGATTAATGTCTTGGTCGGTTATCGGGCAGCTGACCATTGCCAAGGTACACGGCAGCGAAGGAAGGAGGAGGAAGGAAAAGGAAAAGAAAGACAAAAAAAAAAAACATTTAAAAAATAATTAAAATATCAATTTTTTAAAAATATAAAAAATAAAAATAGGGTTTGATTCGTGGAAGAATCATTTAGATATTATCGATTTGGTTCAGTTAACAAATAAACCAAATCCATAAAATCTGAATTAGTTAAAAAAGTTTCAGTTTTTAATATTATTCGAACCAAATGAGAATCCAACAAAAAAAAAAAAAAAAAAAAAAAAAAACTTTTCGGTTCAGTTTGGTTTAGTTTTCGATTTGATTTTTGATATCCCTAGCGAACACATCATCAACATTTCTATACTACCATAAACAGTTCTATTTGCCTTTCAATGGCGCCTGTAGAGCATGGCAAAGCCATGGTGACGACTTCATCAAGGAGCAAATCTCCATGCCCATTAATCGTATTGGCTCATAATCTTCACGAATGGCCAAATCCTCTTATATCAAGCTCATCCCTTCTTTCTCCACTGTGAAATTACTTCTGCCCACGAAAACAAACAAATGAAAACCCCACTTGCATGCTTTGTCTGACTCATCAACGGAAGGATGAATCGCCGAAATGAGCTCCAGCAGCTGCTTTACATATCTTCGAGACAAATGAGAACGTAAGGACGTCCTCTATTTGCCTTTCGTGTTCAATTGGTAATTCTAGTTCATTTGATCTGATTTATGATTTTTTTTTGTTCCTTTTTCTTTTTCCCTTGCGTATTAGATCATCCCGCTCGCGCCGTCCTGCTTTCGATTGAGTTAGCCTACGCTGCAGTAGGTGACCAGATTATGAGTGAAGGAGCTATAGATATCTAAACTCTAGACGAAGCAAGGTCACTATTAAGTTGCTGAGAAAATATCCACCGCCTTAAACACTTTGAAATGTAAGAATCATGCCAACCAACCCCCAAGAAGTAGCGTTGGATGACGATGTCATTGCAGAGATCAAAGGTACATTGCAGAGGGGCGGACTCCAACAACCCTAAATCAGCATGCCCCAATCCAGCAGGCCGCAGTGCAGCAGCTCCCAGGTAGAGTAGTTTGTTGAATCTTGCGGAAACGTGGTATAAATATAATTTACAAAATATAACTTTCACTATTACAATATTTTCTCACATCACATACAATACTTAGACAACTCTACACAATTTCTCTCACTCACGTGCATACATAGCACACTCTACTCAACACACTCTCAAGACCCCTACACACACCCACACACCCCCTTGGACTTCTTACTCACACACTCTTAGTTGGACACTCAAATGAGGAGCAACTTGCTCCTATTTATAGGATGGAAAGTTGGTGACTTTCCTAGCTTTCTACACTATTCTAGAAGTATTATTATTATTTTATCATAGCCTCACAACTAGATTTCTTTGGAGAAGTCTAGAAGTGGTGCAGCTTTTCTTGATGGATTTTGTTAGAACATTATGGAGAAGAGAAAGATCTAGAGAAATCCAGAGAGAGAGAAATCTGGAGGAGAGAGATATGGAGAACTCTAGAGAGAGATCTCTAGAGAACTCCAGGAGAGAGAGAGGTGGTGATCTTCAACATGGTTGTCTAAACTTTTTTTTTTTTTTTCCCTTTATTCTCTTTTTCACTTTTAATATATTTGCAGGAACGACTGGATTATTCTAGAGAATATGGCAGGGACGTAATTGGTGGATGTGGGAGAATAGTAAGAAGTTGAACACGAAAGGTAAATAGAGCAGGTCATCAAGTTCTGACTTGTCTCGAATATGTGTAAAGCAGTTGCCAGAGCTCAGTTCCGCGATTCATCCTTCGATAGTGAGTCGGACAAAGTGAGCAAGTGAGTTTCCATTTGTTTGTTTTGGTTGGTAAATTTGATTTTACAATGGGGAGGATGAGATGAGCTTAATATAAGGGGATTGGTGACACTGTAGCAATCAAATTTTAGTTCATCGTCCTCCTTGTACATATTTACTCATTTATAATGCATTATTCTTTATTTCAATACTCACCTTATAACCTTATCTAACTCAAATGTGATATTGAACCTTGTTCAATGTGAAATCAAGATGGAGATGAATATTGGGCTTGTCAATTTCAATTCTGCCTTGTACACGTTTCAACCTTGCTATGCTGCCACGTCAATTTCAATCATATAACAGTGGTTAATTTCTGTGGAGATGTGTTGAAACTTGAAAGCGGAGAGTAACAAGAAAATACACGATTATGAAACAATGCAAAAAAGAAAGTATCAAGATACGAAGCTCTTCATTCACGTAAGAAAAAAGAAAAGGATGTGAACCACCGAAAAGGATGATCACAAAACCTGTTTCTTTTCCAACTAGGTCATATTTTCCTAGGGAGACATTTTGTAACGGAGCATGACATTGTGCAGAGGCCTGAAAATGCTATTAATGCCTCTAACATCAAGATGAATATCAGACAATGTCACTACAAGTTCAACGGATTCCAGTCCCGCCAAAATAAAAAACTGCGAGCATCTCAACATGATGTAATATACTAACCTAGCTTTCAAATCCCTTCCATCCTTTCCATCAGCAAAAATTTTGTCTTCCGATAGGAAGATTACAAAGTAATGAAGAAAATACCAAAAGCAGCATTGGTACTACAGATCTAAAGGAGGAGCACCAAGTACCTCTCATAAGTCATATCTTTAGTCGCCAAGTTCCTGGAAGCTTTTCAAGTGTATTCTACGTAAAATAACTGCGCCAAGAACATAACCGGAAAGTTAACAGAATACAATCGACTACAGAAAAAAAAATGACACTGAGAAATAACATTTTCAATCTAGCAAATTGTGGTTCTGTTCCACCAATTTTTTTTTTTACTTGTTTGCCCTTAACCACTTTCGTAAACTAAAATAAGAATGCCCGTCATTGCTCTTAATTCATCGATCAATAAGCCGTCTTGAACTCCCCACTATCAAGGAGAAAGAAATATTCGCTCTCCATTTATATTTTAAACTATCCTAGCGTATGGGGCTAAAAAATTTCCATGAATCCAATCTAGAAAAATTCCAAATTATCTGAAAAAATTCTAACGGCAACTTTGGTCTCGAAATTTTCCTAAAGAATTTCATGAATTCCCGTACAAGCTTTTAAGGCGATGGGCTAAGTGCAAACTCGGTCTTTCCAAGTTTGGCATACGTGCGATTTGGCTCTTTAATTTTTATTTTGTCCAATTGAGTCCCCTAATTTTATAAATTTGTGCGAATTTGATTGCCTAAGTCTTATTTGGTGCAATAAAATCCTTGATTTTCTGAATTGGTGCATTCGAATTCTTCGATCAACAATGCCAAGTAACCAATCGAATTAATGGGTGATGGGACATTGTTCGCACGGCAATATAGGAAAGGATGGTGTTGGGAACAAGAAAGCATTCGGTGGTGGTATATTGCTGGCCCAATCGCAACTTGACACGTGTCGATAGCCGAAGAAATTGAAAAGTACAAAACATAAAAATCGAGCTGGAATTGTTCTCTCCCTTCCTCCATATTCTCCATCCACGGAAGTTGGGGGATTGATGAAGCATTCAACAAAAGCAATGCTTTTATCCCACGATTTTATTTAAAAATACAAAGTCCGACATAGTTCCTTTGTTATAATCTCTCGAAATGCAGAGTTTCATCCTACCGCCATGGTAGTGGGTTTTCTCACTTCGCTATCCTCACAATAATTCCCAATTTCTTTCCCTATTATGCTTCTCGGTTGATTTTCGAATGTCATTCCACTAGCCCCCATACTTTCTTGCTTCCCGTCCTCAACGAACAGCTTCTCCCCAAATTTCCTTGGGTCTAGGGCGCGCTGAGCGGATGATATCGTGAATACCGGATTTCCATCGAGCATTCCATCCACACCAAATTCCACTCAATTGCGTTGAGTTTCCTTCCCTTTCCCTAATTTGCATGGCGAAGCTGGTGCTTGTTCCACCCCTTTTAATTGGGCGCCAGTTTACTCGAAGGATGACTTTCCTTCACGCGTAACTCAAAAAGGTTGATAGCCTTGGATTTGTTTTCTCATGGAACCCCACCAACAGGAAGACCAGTCGCGACTTGCGGCTCTTTGTAACAGAATGGGGCGTCTCTAGTCTACACAACAAATCGATGATAGGGATGAAGCTCCGCCCCTGAAAAAAGTTGAAGAATGCAGAATGACTTTAGTTGGTAAAATCCCTTCGAACCCCTCAATCAACTTTCCGACTTTTCAAAATACGTTAAAGCGTGCATGGCGAACTGATAAAGTTGATATTTCCCAACGTGAGGAGGATATATATGTAGCGAAATTTCACACTGAAGAAGACAAACAACGAATATTAGAAGGGGGTCCTTGGTTGTTCTCTAATCATTTAGTTATTTTTAAACCTTGGGAAGCCAACACGCCTTTACATTGCTATGATTTCTCTAAGTGTGTTTTCTAGGTGCAAGTATTGGGCTTACCACTAGAATGGTGTTTGGAGGATATGATTGCAAAAGCTGTGCGACATGTGGGTCATGTCATTGAGGTTAAGTTGGAATCCAGAGATGGGACGACTCTTAGAGTCGGTCGTGCTCGAGTTGAGATAGATCTAAAGGACCCTTTGAAAACATGACAACTAATAAGAATTTCAAAGAAAGCCCTACGGCTTGACTTTCGTTATGAGCGCCTACCACATTTCTGTTACTCTTGTGGTGTGATAGGACACTATGCCATCTACTGCCAGGAGATTCCTTTTAATGAGGCAAAGATGGAAGGTAAAGAGAAAATGGCTTTTGGCCAATGGTTGTGAGCTGAGGTAAAAGAACATAGTCCTTATTGGCTAACCTTTTATTCGAAACTAGACATAGATGTGGATGAAGTCATACCTGAGACCCCACTGTCCTCCACCCATCTCCAACGACTGGCTCTTCCACCAATCCCATCCACAGACACCCCCAACAAGCAAACCCTTTAGCAAATATTTATACAAGGGGATTCTTCTGCTGGTGCTTTAATCTTGCCACCTACAAAGACGAAAGAGACTCAGCAAGGACCACATTCCAACTTTGACTTTTATCCAGGACATCAAAAAAGAACAGCTCTGGGTAGTGAGATACAACCGCCTGATCAGCAACTTCATAAAGCAGCATGAACTTTAGCATTAGGAAACCGAGCATCCCCTACCGCAAGAAATTGAGAACCACCAGAATTTCAGCAAAAGCAGGAACAACAAAGAAAATCAGAAGTTATAATCCTTATGACTCAAGGATAAACATCTCAGAAACTCTTGATAAATCGCAGCTCATGGATACACCCATTTTACTGGCTGCAAAGGACGAGACATGGGCTTTGGTGGCTGGCCCTCAATAGCCACCAAAAGACAAATGAAGCTACTGTGCTGGAACTGTCAGGGGCTGGGCTCCCCTCTAATAGTTCGAGCTTTAAAGGCCTTAGTAGCCAAGGAGAAGCCTGATTTACTCTTTTTGATGGAGACCAAGAATCAAGAGACGATTATCATTTAAGCTTAAATAGCGTTTGAAATTAAGAAATTACCATGTGCTTGATCCTGTTGGACTCGCTGGCGGACTTGCTATGCTATGGCATGATGACATTGCAATCCATATAGAGCGAGTTTCTCAACACTTTTTTGACACAACCTACACGGATATTCGTTTGGGGACTCCTATGCGCCTAACTTGTGTCCATGCTCCAGCAACTTATCATTTTCGACAGCAACTATGGACGGATCTTTGACTAATAGCGCTTTCAACTACTCTATCCTGGGTGTGCGCTAGTGACTTCAATGAAGTTCTGTTTCCTTGGGAAAAGGTGGGCAGACGAGTGGCTGAACCTCATCGAATGCATTCCTTCCGAGATGTATTACATGATTGTTCTCTAATGGACATGGACAGCAAGGGTTGCACCTTCACCTGGATGAATAATCGAGATGGGGATGACCTGGTAAAAGAACGTTTAGATAGAATTTTGTGTAATATAGAATGGCGTATTGCTTACCCTGAGGCTGAGGTCTTTGCTCTTCCTCTCGTGGGCTCTGATCATAGCCCTCTTTTATTGACTACTGATGCATTACCAGGCAGACGACATAAAATATTCATATTTGAGTCCTACTGGCTTCAGGAACACGAATGCAGTGAGGTGGTTGAAAGATCCTGGAATTCTCCACTTGCTATAACTTATAATCTACCTAAAAGACTACAGGCAGTAGCTACAGCCCTCACCAAATGGAGTCGTTCAAAATTCTCACAGGCACCGCATCAAATCTTGTACCTGCAGCAACAACTTCAAACACATATCAATTCTCCCAACAACTACGGCGACAAGCAACTGATGACAAATTTGAAGTTGGACATTCAACGTTTATGGCAACAAGAGGAACATCATTAGGCAATGAGGTCTAGGATCAACTGGCTCAACTGGGGAGATAAAAATACCAAATTTTTCCATGCGACAATTCTACAAAGACGACTTCGGAATAGAATACGCATGTTGAGAGATGACAATCTTAGCTGGGTTAGGGAAGATGGCCTTTTGAAAAGTATGACAAGGCATTTCTTTTCAGAACTCTACAAATCTGCTGGAACTCAGAATTATGCTCCTATCCTTGCAAAATGCCCCACTATTGTCACTATGGAAATGAATACTATGTTAAAGGCCTAGCTTACTAGAGAAGAGGTCCACCGAGCCACTTTCCAAATGGGGGCTACTAAGGTTTGTTTTACCAGAAGAACTGGAATATTTTACAAGAAGATATTTTTACAGCAGTTCAGGATTTCTTTAGAACTTGAATTCTACTTGCTCCTCTAAACAAAACCAACATTACTCTGATCCCAAAGGTTGCTCAACCGGAGAGTCTTGCCCAATATCGCCCAATCAGTCTCTGCAACTATATCTATAAAATCGTCTCCAAGGTGTTAGCGACTCGTCTTAAGCCTTTCCTACCTGATCTAATATCTGTTGAGCAATCTGCTTTTGTTAGTGGTTGACAAAATCAGGACAATATCCTCATTGTCCAGGAAGTACTTCATCAGCTAAGGATAAGGAAACGCAAAAGAAATTTTCAAGTAGTTTTGAAGGTGGACATGCAAAAGGCATATGATAGGGTGGAATGGGACTTTCTTCAGGATTATCTACTTAAATTGGGTTTCCATGCCACTTGGGTTCAATGGGTAATGCAGTGTGTCACAACAACATCCTTCAGTATCAATTATAATGGCGAACAACTACAATCTTTCCATCCATCTCGGGGACTATGGCAAGGAGACCCACTCTCGCCTTACTTGTTCATTTTGTTAGCAAATATTTTATTTGCTCTTATACATGAAGCTATCGACATGGGACATCTCAAAGGACTAAAGCTAAACAGGTGGTGTCCAACCCTTTCCCATCTATTTTTTGCTGATGGCGCCATGTTTTTCATAAATGCGACAGTACAAGAATGTCATAACCTAGCCAATATTCTGAATCAATATTATTTTGCTACGGGTTAGATGATCAATTGAAACAAATCGGGCATTTTCTTTGGTCAGGATTGCCCTGATAGCTTAAGGGCCAACTTGGCCGCTGAATTGAGGGTCCCGGTGTTGCACAAAACAGGTAAATATTTAGGGATCCCTTCTGACTGGGGGCGATCAAGACGGGACATGTTCACCTGGATCTTGGCCAAAGTGTCTGCTAAATTAGAAGGATGGAAAGCACATTTTCTATCGAAGGGTGGTAAAGAGGTTCTAATTAAAGCTATTGTACAGACAATACCACAATATGCCATGTCCATTTTCAAAATTCCGATTTCACTTTGCAAAACCATTGAAAAGAAAATTGCCCGCTTCTGGTGGCAAACCGACATCAACAAATCTGGTATTCATTGGACACATTGGGATGTTTTGAAGAGTAGTAAAACTGAGGGCAGACTGGGATTTTGTGATCTTTTAGCTTTTAACAAGGCACTGCTCGGTAAATAGGCCTGGCGCTTACTCCAGAATCCATCATCATTGTGCAGCACATTATTAAAGGGTATTTACTTTCACCAAAAGGATTTCATATATGCGGAAAAAGGTGCGCACCCATCTTGGGGATGGCAAAGTTTATTATTAGGCAGAGATTCGATTTCCACCAAACTTCAATGGTCTGTCGAAAATGGACGAAATATCATAATAAGGCAAGATAGATGGCTTCCTAAAGGCATCCTAGGTGGTCCTGCAAAATCTAATGGAGCCTCATATGGTTTCTGAATTACTAGATTCGCAGCAACAAAACTGGAATGTTAGCCTATTAAACTAGCACTATGATGCCCACACGATCCAAGAAATCACAAGCATTCCGGTTAGACCCAACCATACAAAGGACAAACAAATATGGACAGCCACTACTCACGGCCAATACATAGTGCAGAGCGGTTATAGAGCAATATAGACAGCAGAATCAAGTAGTCATACGGACAAGCCATCGTCCTCATATCAAGTACCCATGAACCTGTGGAAAAGTATTTGGCGTCTCAAGCTTGCACCAAAAATCCGGACCTTTCTTTGGTCCCTTTGCCATAATGCTTTGGCTACTAAAGAAAATCTCTTTCGACTTCATATAAATACAGATTTGGCATGTACTCTATGCACCAACAACAGCTTGGAAACCATTGAACACCTATTCCTATTCTATCCATGGACAAAATTGATATGGTCTCACCCAAACATTGGTATTTATCTCACACCTCAAGCTATTCCTTGCTTAGATCAATGGTTAGCAGACAAGGTAGCTCAGAAGAAGCTCTTACTTGATTTTGAAACTATAGCCACGATCCTCTGGCAAATCTGGAAGGCGAGGAAAAACTTTGTCTTCCGTCGACACCGCCCTGATCTGATACATTTGTTGAATGTTGTCTTGGCACAAGTTCGTACAGCCACGATTTTCAACGATAGATCTACACCAACAAGACAAGCCCCGACCCCAACTTCCGAAGTTTGGCGACCCCCCGATCCAGGTGTCTTGAAGTGTAATATCGACAGGGCTTTTTAGCTTGCAAGTAAGGAAGGATCAATGGCTTGTTTATGCCGAGATCACGGTGGAAAATTGATTGCAAGACTTACCCGAGGATTTGCAGCCTCTTCGACGCTGCAGGCTAAAACTCAAGCTTTCTCAATCACACTAAAGTACTTGATCCAACAAGGTAGAACGCATGATCCGATTGTGATTGAATCAGACTGTTTGCTGCTGTATAACACCATCCACGACGATCAACTGACACCATGGGAGGTGTGCCCTCTGCTTGCTGAAGCTGCCGTCCTCTTGCGCGGCTTCTCCTATCTTCGCATGCAGCATTGTAAGCGAGTAGCAAACTTTGCAGCCGATTGGACTGCAAAGGCCCACAGGGATGGAACCCTAGCTGCTAATTGGGCTGAAGCGCCCCCCTCTTGTTTGCTTGATCTTCTTGTTTCGGATGCTATGGCTGCAGGTTGTAATGTTGCTATTTCTTGAATGAAAGTTTCCCTTTTATGACAAAAAAAAGAAAAAGAAGACATAGTTCCTTTGTTCAAGGGGAATTATCATATGATTTTTGCTTAATTTGGCAAACAAACATTTTTATAATGTGGGGATATTTCATGTTAAATGATCAAGTTGTTACTCATAAAAACATATCGAAATTTCATTGGTTGCGTAGTAACCAAAATCTAATCCACCTCACAATATTAATGTAGCAATAACTTGCTTGTTTTAGATCTTTAATACCCGGGTGGATTATATTTCAATTTATTTTACACCAAAATCCGACCAAGTGACCTAGTTGGTCCTATGACAACAGGCAAAATTGCCTTCCCGCTTTCTAGTATTTTTGCGCCTTCGAAGTTACCAAATTAAAACCCTAATATCTCTCTTTATTTTTACAATCTTCCCAAACACTCAAGTACATGGATTACACTAAGCAGGGTCAAAATAATTCTACTTTTCGTCAATTAGAAAGAACCTTAAAAACCATCTCCTGTAGAATGTCCTCTTCCGTTCCTTTTAGAGAGCTCATTTGACAAATGAACGAGATTCCTCTTTAAAAAGCTAAGAAAAAAAGCCCTGCAGCGACCTTTTCTTTTTTATTCTTTTCTTTTTATTGAAAGTTGAATTACTGTAAATTTTCTTCGAGTCTAGTTGGTATTATCCATGTATAAGGTCATGTCAAAATGCCGTGTGCCCAGAAAAATTCATGTGACGTGATTACTTATTGAGAAGCTACAAAAGAAAGGCCCCGAAGCAATCTCTTTTTTTTTTTTTTTTTTTTTTTTTTTTTTTTTTTTTTTTTTTTTTTTTACCTCTGGCGAAAACAAAAGTGCTCTTTTTTCAATCTTTTTTTGAACATTAAAAGTTAAATTAGTCAATTAATTTTTTTATGCTACCCAGTATGATTAGTGTACAATGTTGTGTTAAAGTCTCGTCACTCGAAATGCTTATTTGATAAATTAACAAAGTGATTGTTTAAGAAGCTGGCAAAAGACCTATAGTGATCCCCTTTTTTTTTCATTTTCTTTTTATGAAAATTGAATAGTCGTCATTTTTTTATTCTATTTAGTATAATTCCTGTAAAATATCCTAGAGGATTATCCTAATTATCTCTGATACAGGAAAATATCCTAGAGAATTATTCTAATTATCTCTAACATCATCCCTCAAATTCGGATTAAAAAAATTCGAAAAACGCTAAGGGTAGCCAATTTGTCACGTGGTGTCAATTTTCTGATATGATCAACAAAGGTTATGAATCAAAGAAAAATGGCAAGAGGCCAATATGGCTGGCTTTGTTAACTAAAACAGTAACTAGATGAATGCAGCTGGCATTCTATTGACCACCATGAGAATTAGAGAGAAATGACAAGTGGCTAATGTGGCTGGGCTTTGTTGATAAAAGTAACTCGCTTCCTAAGGTAAGAAGCTCTATAGATTCTGTAACGATAGCACGACGTTGGCTGTCGGACAACACAGACAATATTGAAATCAACTTGACTGGAGGATATTAAAACCTTGTGCAAAAGAATGACAAGAAACAAGATTAGCTCTAGATGCACCAAAAACAATGAAGCAAAAGAGTTGAAAGATAGAATTTGTGTATATTTCGATTACATCATTCTATTTATAAGACTTATGAGATGACTATCAATATAACATATATTAATTAAAATATGCTCAATCTCAAGAGATACAAAAAACTAATAGAAATATTCTAATTATCTCTAATATAATGATCATCTCTAATATAATTATCCAATTATCTGTAATATTATCAATAAACTTTAATTGAGAGTAGATAATTTTTTATAGATTATGTGAGATGGAGTGGTATCCAGGTATAATAAAAGTACTTTTTATCAATAGCAAGTTATTTCTTGGAAATAAAAAGGAAAAAGACAACCAAAAGAATAAATGCAAAGGGGAATGAGGTGGCGACCCTCAAATGGCCCACTTGCTATTGTGTTTTATATTTTTTCCTAGACGGGAAGTCTCTCTCCGGAGTCCTTCTTAACCTTCTCACTCACTCCTTCTCGCTAGTCCAGGCAGAACGAATTCCACACTTGATTTTGCTGATGGAGTATGGTTGATCGTGTCGTGTTTCATTGATTTTGGAGGGAGGCTTGGTCTGGAAGAACACAAGCAAGTACTTCACAGACGGCGTAGCGGAGGCCACCGAGGAGAAGAGATTGGCCGTGAAAGAGAAGGCAGACGCCATGTTCAGGGGCGTCGTGGCTTTTGTCCAGGCCAAAGACGAACACTAGAGGGTCACTGTTTTTCCCCTTATCGAGTGGTGCGTACAGATTGTATTTGACCGGTCGTCAAGACTTTTCTGTCCTCTTTGCGAGAGAGATGGCTTTGGTGAATCGGTTGGAACTGGTCCGGTTTCCGGTCCATCCCGAATGGGATATCTTTTGGAATCAGTTTTTAGCCGTTGTTCAAAAAAGAAAGCGCTAATGATGTTAGATCTCCGAACTTCGATTGAGACAATCAGCTCCTCTCTCTCTCTCTCTCTCTCGCACTTCGTATAAAGAGGATAGCCAAAACTCCCAAAATGATGCTGCAAGACTAGGTTTCAAGCTTCACATGTAGAGAACTTGTTATCGTGTTGAATAAAGGATCGACCATTCGAAATTTCGAATGACTGGCATACCCATCATGCAGGGGATACCATGGAAGTAAATACACCATATGATTTAGATACACCAGATCAATATTATTTTGGAGATAGATAAATTAACTAAAAATCGTAAATGAATTTGATACCATGCAATATAAAACAAATTTAATATGGCACGACAGTAAAGGAAGCAAAGGATTTTTTTTTTTTTTTTTTTTTTTGAATTTAGACAAATTAGGAGAGTTTTGTAAAATACGTGGTCCATTGACGTATCATTTATTGACACTACAGTATATTTTCTGAATATACATTCTGAGATTATCTCATAACCTTTCACATTATATCTTACATAAATTTGTTCCATAAGACGACAGTAATAAAATGTCGGTGCATTAGTGGTTCTTGTAACTACATTGCGAACTAGACAATGATTCCAGCGTTTATGCTTTTGACCATGGACGAATTGCTCTTAGATGTTCATACGATTGCTTTAGCAAGAGTTTGAGTATCCACTACATTGAAATTTGAATAATTTTGTGGATCAATTGTTCTTAAGGAACTTAGTAGTAAGATTTGCTTGGCCAACTGTATGTCTATCTGCTTGCTCGCGATTGGAGTAACTCCTAAGAAGTGCTCCATTTCTCTTTCAGGACAATGCTGATTGCTCATGCAGGGGAATGCAGGGCCATCTTGGGAAAGCGCGGAAAGGCAATTGAGCTGTCCAAAGACCACAAACCTGATTCTAGATAGAGCAGCTCGGAATTGAGAAACCCGACCCGAAAAACTCGGCGGGTGTCGTTTGTGATGATCATCTGAATGGTGATACCACAACTAAAATGTGGTAGGTCTTCTTGCAAATGGAATAAAAATGAAGAAAGAAGAATGGACAAAACAAAAGGGGAGAGCACCACTGCACCCTTGGTGGAGCTGGAATCCACAGGCCATCAGCCTCTCATTTCTTCGACATACTACTTCTCATTATTCATCTCCCACATCTCATCTCACTTTCAGATCATCACTGGGCATGCAGAAGTTAAGCAGCTAGGTAAGCTACCAACATGAAATGCACATCGTAATCCCAATGTGCAATGTATAACAAAATTTGAGATTTCTCATAAAATCACAACTGACATTCATTTAACAACTTACAGCTAAAGCAGTCAAACTGCCTTCCTACCCATGAGCGGTTTGGGCGGCGATAGAGATCTAATCTCTGGTGCTGAACTAGGAAATATCGCGTTCAGCTTGTGCATAAGAATGTCAGCCCTCGATGGAATCTCATTCAGAAGAAACTGTTGGACAATCGGTTTCTTAAACCACTCCATGACTGAATCCCCTGGCGCTCTAAGAACCACTTTGCTCACCTCAAATGGAGATTCCACTGAGCTCAACATCTGTGCAATTACTATCTTCAAGGTGGGCCCTGTGACCAGCTTGATTCTTCTTGGAACAACACCATAATACAACATTCTCTTCCTAAACCTATGCAGCGTGTGCACCACTGCTATTAGAGCAGCTCCCACAGACAAGTTTCTCACATCAAGTGACCAAGCAATATGCTGATCAAAAACAATTGCTTTAGGGAAAAGCTTATTCTCATATGCGACTTTCCAAACACACCGTGCTCGATTTATCTGCCCCATAAGGACAAGGTAATTAAGAAGAACATTAACAAAGTATCTAGCGGCACTTTCTTCAAGCTCATAATCAATAGCCTGGAAGAACTCCCGCACAAACGACAAAACAGGTTGTTCCCTCTGTTCAGGGCCTGTGAAGAGCCCACACATGAACGAATGTGCTTTGTGATTCGTGGCACTAAGAATTGACATCAAATGCCTCTCATTTTGCTCTTCTTGGCATCTCACAAGATGGGCCAGAATTGATGTGTAAAGTATGAGATCCACCTTTGCAGCAGAATTCACGTAGGTTTCAAGAAGAGGCTTTGCCGACTCATACAAGCCATTCTTCATGCACGATTCAAACAACTGTCTGATTATAAAATTATTTGTCCTAATTCCAGATGAACCCATGAACTGTAGCCACCTTAAAGCAATATCAACAGAACCCTCCTTGATATAAACCATCAAGACATCACTAGCACTCACATCAACAGAAAACCCCATGGCTTTCATTTCGAGAAGTATTTTAGCAGCCACGTCTACAAGCTTCTTATTAGCCAGGAGAAGTAAAAGGGAAGTGTAAGTGCTTAAGCCAGGCTTCAGACCAGCATTTATCATTGAATTGTACAGCTTCATGGCAGCATCTACCTGTCCAGATGCAGCATGCATCTCCAAGAGGCAAGAGTATGTAGACGGGGTGGGCAAAAACCCAGCCCTCTCCATATCTGCAAAGGCAGACATTGCAATGTCAAGTTTCCCTGATTTTGCATGGGACTCAACAATCATCGTGTATAAGCCAAAATTGGGTCTATATCCAGCCTTCTTCATCTCATCCCACAGCCTAATCGCAGAATCCAACTTGCCAGCCTTTGCAAATGACTCAATCAGAGAGACATACATGGTTGCAGATGGCCTCAGACCAAAGCCCTGCAATTCCATGTAAATTTTCATAGAGGTATCCAGCCGCCCAGCTTTTCCCATGGAATCAACAAGTGAAGCAAAAACATTATAGCTCGGTTTAAAGTTCCTAACTTTCATCTCTTGAAACAACTTAAAGGCTGCATCCAGTCGACCTGATTTTGCCAAGCTAGGTATCATCAACTCATAGGTGGATCCATTCAGCATACTTGTAGTCCCCTCCATGCTCTCATATATCTCGAATGCCTTGTAAGGCAAGCCCTTGTTCAAAAACAAGCTCATAACACAATTATAAGTTTCCGCATCAATTTGCCAACCCGCATCCTGAACTTTCTTGAAACAACAAAAGCAAACCTCCAATTTCTCCGCTTTGGCCAAATACTGAATCACCTTGTTATAAGCCGTAAAAGAAGGAGCCCCAGTCGTACCTGAGATCATCTCCTCAAACAAGGATTGAATCCCATCGAAGTCCCTATTTTGATTCAACCCATCAAACAAAACAAGGTAGCACTCATCGTCGTGAACATGCCACGGCTGTCTCTTCGCCCATCGGAACAAACTCAACGACGCGTCGCTCTCTTTAATGACCTTCAACGCCTGGACGACGTGAGTCATGTTCGGCACGAACTGGAGCTTGTCCAACTGGTTCTCCAAATCGGGCCCCCATTTCCACCTCTTCACAACCTCGACGATCTTCGCGACCGCCGACGCGTTCACCAGCGGCTTCTTGAGGCCGCCGATCAGCACATGGTCGTCTAACCCGGGCTCCACCGACCGGACCCCCTTCCCGGAGTATATGACGCTGCCCGACTCGTCTAAGTACTCTATCTCCTCAGTCCACTCGCTCGACTTAGCACCATCACCACCACCCATCCCAGAACAGTAGCTCCTAAAAGATTGACAACCAGGGTATCTCGCGAAACTGGGGATTTCAACTCCACGCCCCTCGAAAGGACTCCAGAAGCAGTAATTTCTGGAGGACTCGCCGACCCGCCATGCGAACGAGCCGGGCGCTTGTGAGCTACTGGCGCGAGACGAGGACGACGGGCGGGGAACGTTGATGAGGTGGGATGCCTTGAGAGGGATCGATTTTCTGCAGCGATTCATCAGCGCCATCGCCAGCGCCATCAGAATCCGGACATTTTCACGGGTTGACGCTTGTCAAACGGCGCTACTTCGTGCCGCCATAGCCTATGCCAGGGTTTAACCGAAGCGAAGTCACAGGAGAGAGAGAGAGAGAGAGAGAGAAGGAGAGACATGAGAAAACAGAGGAGAGAAGAGAACCAAGACACGGGCTAACGGGCCACTGGGCCTCTTGAGGCCCAGATGGCCCAGTTAGGCCCGCCTAGACCCGATTGTTCTTATATAAATTTAAGAAAATGATGGGTCTTTGAACTTTTAGTCCTTGAATATTTAATTTATTTAATGTGATCATATAATTTCATCCCTAACATTTTAATTTATTTGATGAAAATATTCAATATTTTCCTTCAATTAATTCAAGTTCAGAGGCAGTTCATGAACTAAATTGAACATACATTAAAAGTTCAGGAATTACATTGAACAAATTAAAAATTTATGAATCATATTATACATTGAACCAAAGTTTATGAACTACATTGAATAAATTAAAATTTTAAGTACCGCATTAAAATTCAAGTGATTATTTATGTACATTGAATAAATTTGAGGCAAAGTGCTTGAAAGTGCAATTTTAGCGGAGGTGATCCTTCCCAAGAGTGCACTCTTACAGAACCATAAATCAAACATCTGCATACTTATAAAACCATAAAACAAACATGTAACAACAAATGAACTCAAATTTCGTTATTATGTAAAAAGTGATCAACGACTTATTAATCCGGTCAATTATGAGTAAATTATCAATAAAATAACGATTCTACCGTTCTCAAATCTAATTCTAAAATACCATTCGTCATTTTTTCTTTTTTAAAAAATTTTAAGCAGGCGCGTATTTCAGCAGTAGACCATGAGTTGCTTACATACTGGACTTGCCCACCAAAAGAAGTTCCACGCCTTTCTAGGAGTGTAGGTTAGTGGTTGCAACTTAGGTACAAAATAAAGATTTTGCTACTATAAATTCCTAGAAGATTATTGACATTGTTTTGATTTTACAAGTACTGAAGTTTATTTGTCAATAACATGAGGATCTATTTATCAAGTTGATTACTCTTTGGAGTTTGTTTTCACCGCCGGGCGTGTATTTTGACCAATGGATTACAAGTTACTTACATACTTTGCTAGTAGTGTCGGTCAACGGATGTAACTTACAAAAAAAATTCATTATTTTACCACCATAAACACTTGTCTTGAAATTACGAGTATCAATGTCGATTTGTCTATAATATAAATATAAATAAAAAAATTAATCGATTTACCGAATTGAATCCCTTTGAGGTCACAAACAGTCGTTTGATTTTGCAAGTGGGATGCCCATTTTAAGCTGTTTTGTTTGGCAAATTTCTAAGAAGGTATTGACGACTTACCATTTCAAGTGACGTTCATACGTAGCTAATATGGTTAGTGAATTCCAATAACGTTATTGACATTTTAATGTACTCCTTGCATCTTTGGATCTCTTTGTCAATTTGCCATCTACATTGATTTTAGTGACTTGCAGCAAGGATCAACAGGCCTAGGAGTTTGATATTGAAATACTACCACCCTTCCAACTGTATACATCTGAAACGGTGAAAAAGATGTGATCTTCTCGGGCCTAACTCAGATATGCATTGCGTTAATCTTGTGCATAACAACGTCGGCCCTCGGTGGGTGGCGCATGATCCAGAAGACCGGAAGTCTGCCGCTTCTTCGTTCATAAAATGGCTCGAGACTGGAGCCTCGGTGTGGCTTCTCCGATTATCGATCGATTTCCAACTGTTCCGACACGAGCTGTTGTTCAGAGTTTACTGGAGATATGGACACGGCACAAAGCTCCATGCCGGGGGGAATACGAAAGGAATGACAGTTGAGCTCCGCAGATGAACTTAAAGGACTTGCTTTTGCCCGGCTGCAGATGCTGGAGAAACGAAACGGCGTGCATAGAGAAGAAGCTACAGGTGTAGGAAAAGGAAATGAGTTATTTGCACAAGAATCTACTTCCCTAGCTTTGGTTTTCACTCGGCTCGATCTGCTCGTGCTAAATGAGTCTCGAGCTTTCAGATCGAAATAAGTGTTGGTAATTTGTTTATAAAACAAATGAAGAGGTGCCTTGTCCCACATCGAAAAGATGTGAGTGCGCACGTGGACGAGATTTGGCACTAACCAACGATCATTATTTTATTTATTGAAAATTCGGATTTATTTCTATAAAAATTAATTATAAAGTCTTTTTGAAACAGTCTGACTGTTCACGAAAAGTTATGATTATTTTTTAATTATTATTTTTTTTTATTCCGAATTTTGTTTGTGTCTTTTCAAGACAACCTTTGAATAAAGATATCCGTTCGGTTTGCAACCTTTCCCGAAGGGTTGCAATTGTTCGGTTTTAACTTCTTACGAATAGACACCTTTGTTCATTTGAGCAATTTTCGAAAGAATGTGTTTGTTCATATCGCAACCTTTCACGAAGAGTTGTCTTCGTATTTTAAGACTATTTTATATATACTTGTCAGAGAGAAGAAGAATTGGAGTGATCATCTTCTTCCATCTCTTCGTTTTTCTTTGGAGAGAACCTACAGCCATTGTTTCCAATTGTTTCCTAGAGAGACCCTAGAGAACTATTAGAATTGCTATCTAGTATTCTCATTTGAGACTTTGTTGTATCCTGGAGGAAATTTGCCGGTGAACCATTAGCAACTTTGTGGGGCAAATAAATCCTTAAAGAAAGTGATATCACGCCTCAAAGTCCGACTTGAGTACTCTAAAGATCCGACTTCATTGTTCTACCCAATTCGAAGCAGTATTTTCCCAAACATTTTAAGGATTTATTTTGTGCAACAATGGAGTTAAGGATGCGGTTGATGGTGGGTTAAGCAAAGGATGTGCAAAACGCAAATGGAGCCCTCTTCTTCGTTCCATGGACAAATCTCTCTCCGGTCATTATGGCATTCATCCCACTCACGGTGGCAAGGGAGGCTCTCTATTTATCTCTTGAATTTTCTCTCGTTTTTTTTTTTTTTATATGTCCATTTTGATTCTGTCATAAGTCAAGATGTGGTGAAACAAGATCGCACGACGAAGAGAGGTGAAGTTGCTCTCGAAGCCATTCACAACGTAGAGTGCGCTGACCAGGATGTGGGGCTTAGTCGCCAGGGGAATATGGATCATTTTTTTTTTCGCTGCAGCCTTCGCTCTCATTATTGTCGCGCTTTTAGAGATCCCAATATTATATTATTTGATGGCATCAATATTCTTAGCACTGAATGGGAACACTGCAATGTTTCTTCGGATTGCGTCTCTTGGTTATTTTGTGCATTAGTGCAGGATATCTTCTTTGATGGGGAACGGTGGTTCATCGGGGAATGGGTCATTTATCATGCCCGAATTGGAGAGTAGCGCCGGTTCATCTACGACAACAATAGCGAGGATGACATAGACGACATAATCGAGTCCCTTGCCAACGTCGATTACAACATTTCGAAGCACGTGTAGCCATAGATTAAGACGCAAGAAGCCAAGTTTGCCCATTGAGCGATGTAGGCACCAAAAACAAGCGAGTGGGTTGGGTTCATCGACGTGGACAAGTTCTTTCAATTGCCAATGGATCTGCTCCTGGATGGCTTCCATGCTCGTCGGCGTCGGCCATAGTTTCAAAAAGAGCTCAAAGCATTCTGCTTCATGGCTGAGAACCTAAAGAGACTGGATCTCGATCGAGACTTTTCTGTTGGCCACGACTCCGATCATCAATGATAACCGAAGCATTTATCATCAATCTAATTGCCAATCTATTAACAAGATTCGAGCGGTTTTCGGATCTGCCGGAGAACCAATCTTGGCGATTCCTTGTTCTGCATGAGGGTTTTGTGATGGTTTAAGCGGTTTTCTTTCTCCTCTCCTCGTACCTTTCCCCAAACTGGGAATTACTTGTAATTCCGCTTTTCCATTCATGAGTTTCAAGTCTTGACATTTCCTGACTGTCCATCGATATTTTTCTTTGATGGTACCTTACGCGAGGTTTATGTGCCGCTCTACAGACTTGGTCGAGCAGGGGCTCGATGTGGTCGGTTCATACAGAGTACAACAATGAGATGGCTATTGGAGAGGATATCCGGCCCTTTAATGCTCCCTTGCACGGAGGATCAGGAGAAGTGGGAGCCTCCGCTTCGCAAAGGTCGCCCATCGTGGCCAGAAATTTTGGATCCCAATTTGAAGCGTGGAAATAAGATGCTTCAATTGCGTGTGTGAAAAGTGAGCGAAACTGAATCATATGTGGAGAACAGGGAAATCATGATATCATCCAAGAACCGAGTGGTTTCGGCCACCACTATTTTAAGTCTTCCTATGGCTCCATCTACAATGTCGCCGAATGATAGTCTGGTGGCTGTGTTTTGAACTCCTCTTATCTCATTGGATCCGGTACATGGATCTGATCTTCCTGTGGTTGATCAATCTATATCTCTCAGTGCATCTGGATGCAAGGCCCAGGCATTGCATCAGGAGCAAAGTGAGGCTGGTGATCAAGATGACAGTATGGTCGAGGATGGAAAATTTGTTCACAAGAGGACCATCTCGAAGTCACGATGAGCATTTGATAGTGATTCACCGAGTCTTATCTCTGCATACGATGATGAAGAAATGATACTGGAGAATAGAGCATTGGTCACAAAGAGGTCAAAGAGAGTGGGGAGTTTCTTCCAGAAGGCAAATGTTGGGTCATTCATGGATGTTTTGGAGGATTACTTGAGAATGTACTGAGGTATTGCTTTTTGCTTATCGGCTTATATGCTAAGGTATGCGATATTTTTATTTCCATGTTTAGCATGTAAACTGCTATAATATTTGTCAATGAGGGTTTCATACTTGTTCTAAGTCTTTAGTCATCTTTTGGCGTGTGTAAAATTCCATATGTGGGATAATGATAGAATTGAAGAGATGCAATATATGCCCATATTTAAGACTTCCGTAACAAGAAAATGGTACACACGTGTGAAAGGAATCCTACAATTGCTTGGGTTGCTGTAGGAGCTTAGAATTAGAATATTAAATGGGTTGACTTGATTTTACTTTCACCGTGTGTAAATTGTATTTCTTTCCGAATGCCACGTAAGACATGCAGAAGAGGCAAGGAAGCCGTGGGTATCATGTCACATGTGTTGTTTATGAGTGGCTAATCCTTAATTGACCAATGGATATGGTAAATATGTTACGTGGGAAATTCATGTGGAGAGGAGGTTCCTTGATATAGCCTCGCAGGATTTTATTTATATATTATGTTGTTATCGTCATAACATCTCATGTGCAAGAGCCTTATATGAACTTGGCATGCAAAGTGGACAAAGGATTTCAATTAATGACTGAACAAGTCCCATTGTTTAGTGTAGCATAAATTGGGATTTGAGAAGTGTAAAAAAAAAAAAAAAAATTCCACTTCTCATGGGCAAACTTTGTGTTAGAATGCTGTCATTAATGCTTCCTTACATCTTTCGGTGGTCACGATAGCCATGACAGGCATCAATGAGTGGATTGATAATTATGAATGGGTTTTTCGGGTGTCCATCATTTGGTTTTAATGTGTGCTATTTGCTATCCCCACCCCTCATAGATTTGATTCTATGGAATAGAATAAATGAGCCAAGAGAGTACAATTGCATTGATTTACTATTTTGATGTATCTATTTCATCAAGGATGAAAATTTGATGATGCATAATTTCAATTAATTACCTCTTGGAATATTCTTGAAGTGGGGTTATGTCCGAAGGGACTTTGGAACTAAAATGACTAGAATCATTGATATTAAGAAGTATCTGACTTTCATTTTCAAAATGAAAAATTTGGATAAAACAGATACTATCTTAAGTGTTAAAATTAAAAAAATAGTGGGGGTAATTCTTTGAGCTAAAGTAATTACATGGAGAAGATGTTGTATAGATTTAAACATCTTGTTTTCAAATATATGAGTACTCCATTTGATTCCTGGTGGAGAGTTTTTAATGTGAGTGATATTGGTCTTTGATGTATGCGATATATTATACTAGACCTGATATTACTTTTTGTATATGTAAGTTGAGTAAATACTAGTAATCCAATATAGAACATTGAAAGTTATCTTATTGTTCTATAATAGTTATTCGGTTGTATTGGAATTTGTTGACACCTAAAATTTTGGGATTTGATTTTGCTAAATTAAAAAAAATGAAAAAACAATCACATGGCATATAGGTTTAGGAAAATTTTATTATATTTTGTTAAGATTTTTCATAGATTTAGGTAATATACATCGAAAGATGCATTTTTTGTGCAAAAGGGAATTTTTTATCAAATATGCAAAAAATATTGCGCGGGGTGAAACGATATATTCAATGGAATTTTACGTGAGCAAAATTGGCAATGAAATATACCACAATGATACATTTTTTTTTTTGTGTATAAAAGGGTCACGTACGGTAGGGTAAAGGGGGTCTTCTTTCTGGGTTTTGAGGAGGAGAACACACAAAAAAGAAGAAGAAAGTGAATACCCAAAAAAGAGAAAGAAGAGCAAAAAGCTTCTGAGAAAAAGTAAAAAGGGGGAGAGAAAGGACGTGCAGAGTCAGAGAAAAAAAAAAAAAGGAAAAGAGAAAAGAAAAGGGGGAAAGGTGCGCTGTTCATCTTCTTCTTCGTGCAGCCACAGCCGCCGATCCCCTGTGCAGCCGCCGCCGCCAAGCCGCGCCGCTGATCTCGCCGCACCAGCACCACCAGTCCGCTCGACTGCTCCGCCAAGCCACGTTTCTGCCGAAGCCCCGAGGTCCGTCCCGACGCACAGCCCGCGACCCGCGCCGATTGCTCGCCTGCAAGTCATCCCCGGACGAGCCCTTGCTCCGCACCGACGCTGCCCCGCTTCGCCCACCGCCGCTGCAGCCCGCTCCGCCCGTCCGAAGCTTGGAGCCGCTGTGCCTCCGCTCGTCTAACGCTTGAAACCAGCCGCGCCGGAGCCCCAAATCGCGTCGCCCCGAGCGACGCCCAGCTCCGCCTCACGCCGCTCCGCCTCACGCCGCTCCGCCTCAGCCGTCCCACGGACCTTCCGCCGAAGCGCCCGCATCGCCGAGTTGCCTCCGGCGCATCTCCGTCCGAGCCGCGCCATCACGCCTCCGCCTGCTGCCTCCGAGTGACCGGCCCGACGCCTTAACCGCGAAGCCAGCAGCCACACCCCACAGCGAACCCAAACGCCGGTCTGCTCTGCCGACGGTCTGCCCGGTGCCCAGCCTCCCTCGCTGGAGCTCCGACGCCGGTGATTCCCCTTTGCTGCGCCAAGGAACGTGCTGCCCCTTATCTTCCTTAGGTAGTTTTTCTTTGATTTTTTATTTTAGGTTATTTTACTTTACTTTTAGTTAATTTTATCATTAGTGTTTAAAGTGAATTTTGTGAGGTAAGTTTTAGTTATATTTGTTATAGGCATTATCCACATGAATTGTCCCTAAAGTTATTATAATTATTTAATTTGACCCGTAAGACGTCGGGTCATTTTTTTAATTATGATAATTTTTGGGGTTTTGTTTGCGATATATTAATTGTTAAATTAATTTAATTATTAATTTGATCCGTAAGAGTTCGGATTAGATTTTTAATTATTTTGATTTCTTGTCTGATGTTCAGGGTTAAAAGTAGTCGTTAATTTAACCCGTGAGACAACGGATTATTTTTTCGTCTATTTTAATCCTTTATTTGTTTGAATATCTTGCTTGTTAGATTTAATGTTTGTTTTAGATTATCACTAAGAAAAATCAAAAAGATATTTGGATTAGGATTTCAATTGATTCTAGAATATTTCTGGTTATTTTGCATATCTAGAATAATGATTTTATTTCGAATTTAGAAAACACAAAAAAATACATTCATTTAGGTTGTTAGTTTTTTTTCATTTGAATTGCACGTTTAGTTATGTGTTAGTTTTAATTTCGAATTTCATAAAGAAAAAACAAAAAAAATCATTGTGCATATTAGGTCAGAATTGCATGTTTCATCTTTAATTTAGATCATCTTTAGGATAGATTGCATTTTAAAAATAGGAACATCAAATGCACGTCATTTAGTTTATTTAAGTTCATTTAATTAGAACTTTCATGTCATTAGATTAAGTCATTCAATAAATGTCACGTGACATATAGCTCACATATTAAATTGCATTTTGCATGTCATTTTAGTTGAGATAATTTTGTATGTCATTGCATCGCATTGCATGTTATTATAATTAGATCATTTAGATTGCATTTAATTATTGCATTTCTTCATGTCATATAGTTTAGGTCATGCTGTCATGTCATATTAGGTTATTAGCATGCATCGCATGATTTTCATTAAAAAAAGTGAAAACAAAAAAAATTGAAATTGCGTGTTAATTAAATCATATCTAGGATTGTCTATATGATTTTTGATCTAACAACGCTTGAATGCTTTCGTTGCTTTAAGGTATGTCCTGCATTATTTTATTCGTTTTCTCGGGTGTTAAATTGGTTGTTTGTGCACTCGCACGATCGCCTCACACGTTAGGAAAATGAATTAAAATCAAATCAAGCTCGCCCGCAAAACATTTTTGAAAATTAAAAAGAAATGGTACCGAAAGGACACTAGGATAGTCTAGTGTAACCAAGTCCCCGTACCCTTAGTCTCTGGTTCGTAGGAGTAAAATAATCCTCCCGTTATTTTACTTAGGTGTCTAATCGACCTACCCCCAAATTGATTAGTGGCGACTCCTAGATAATAATCTTTTGCATGTTAAAACCCTAAGTCGCGATTTGGTATGGGCTTGGGAGAGCCCGAGCTAAGCTTAAAGGCTTAGTAGTCCATCAGCCTAGTTTTAGGTGACAAACCCGGAAAAAATTGGGTCGCGACAGAATTATACACCGATGTTAGTCGGATTACAAGTGTGGGAGATGAAACTTCCAGATGGATTTTCACATTATGTGAATGTGTTGTTTCTTGGACAAGCAAGAAACAAATGTACATAATTTACTCAATGATAGAACCTGAATTTATTACTTTAGCGACAATTGGGAAAGAGGACGAATGGATTAGGAATTTGTTGTTGGATATCAAATTATGGCCTAATCCTATGCCTCTTATTTCTATCCATTGTGATAGTTATGCTACTTTGGTAAGAGCTTATAGTAGCACCTATAATGGTAAGTCTAGACATATTAGTCTAAGACATGAATATGTTAGACAATTGATTAAAGATGGTACCATAACAATTGTCTACGTGAGGTCAAGTAATAATCTTGCCGATCCCTTGACGAAGGTTTTACCAAGACACGTGGTAATAATGATCTCACAAGAAACGGGGCCGAAACCCTTTAATTAAAATCACCGTAATGGTAACCCGACCTTTTCTAGAACATCACTAGTTACAAGGTTTAATGGGTAAGAACAAGTTATTGAATGTGATTGTTTGATACGACGTAGCCCGATATGAGAAGTCGTATCGTCTGTTACGTTTAGTAGGTTGAATTGAATTCTTAATGAAGTATAGTACAAACTTGTAATGTGTTGATAGTAACAGAAACACATGGTAGATACTTCACCTATATGAGCTAAGAAGTGGTGCCGCTTCTTACGAAAGTTAGGGTTGCTTTCTAGAGAGCTCATGAAACAGGATCAAGCACAAGGCCATAATAGTGCGGAGTAATATAGAACTTCTCGCTGAGACAAGAGATTAGTGTGTGTGCGGTATGTCCGGTTCTATTATATAAAAGTACAAGTTTAAAGCCGAGCTACTTGTCACTTTGATAGAGCTTTGAGATACTTGCACTAAGTATAGGTTTAACTCGAAAGAGACCTTTATGTATGTACATTATTCTCACGGAAATTTTGGCTATATATTTCTAACGTTTTATTTCTTGTTTTTGTTTTATAAACAAAAGTGGGGGATTGTTGGTAATTTGTTTATAAAACAAATGAAGAGGTGCCTTGTCCCACATCGAAAATATGTGAGTGCGCACGTGGACGAGATTTGGCATTAACCAACGATCATTATTTTATTTATTGAAAATTCGGATTTATTTCTATAAAAATTAATTATAAAGTCTTGTTGAAACAGTCGACTGTTCACGAAAAGTTATGATTATTTTTTAATTATTATTTTTTTTATTCCGAATTTTGTTTGTGTCTTTTCAAGACAACCTTTGAATAAAGATATCCGTTCGATTTGCAACCTTTCCCGAAGGGTTGCAATTGTTCGGTTTTAACTTCTTACGAATAGACACCTTTGTTCATTTGAGCAATTTTCGAAAGAATGTGTTTGTTCATATCGCAACCTCTCACGAAGAGTTGTCTTCGTATTTTAAGACTATTTTATATATACTTGTCGGAGAAGAAGAATTGGAGTGATCATCTTCTTCCATCTCTTCGTTTTTCTTTGGAGAGAAACTACAGCCATTGTTTCCAATTGTTTCCTAGAGAGACCCCTGAGAACTATTAGAATTGCTATCTAGTATTCTCATTTGAGACTTTGTTGTATCCTGGAGGAAATTTGCCGGTGAACCATTAGCAACTTTGTGGGGGCAAATAAATCCTTAAAGAAAGTGATATCACGCCTCAAAGTCCGACTTGAGTACTCTAAAGATCCGACTTCATTGTTCTACCCAATTCGAAGCAGTATTTTCCCAACAATAAGCATGAATGGCACCTGTTAGTCATAAAGATTTGGCCAGAGAAGGGAAAAATGTGATTCATGTGGCCTATTTCTTTGCGAGGAAGCTAGACTTTTTTCATGCCAACCAGGTGAAACTCGAGAACAATTCTTGATTCTTGAAGGCAGAAGTTGACAAGAAATGTTACTATCTTTTGTAATTATAGTCATCTTCAATGGCTGGATGCAACTTCTTATTTGAGGAATTCTAGGAGTTGTAAACGAATACCCGAAAGCCAACCTTTCTTTTTTCTTGTTTTGATACTGTGAGTGCAAGGTTTCGGTGAACTGCCATCGACCAGATATGAAAAGGGTTCAGAACTTTGTTATATCCATGAATCGACAAAAGCCAGAAGACTCGTAGTTACTTTTTTCTTCCGGATAGTACAAGGCTTCAGATTTCCAAAAATTTAGCAGATCAAATGAGTAAAGAGACATCTACAATGGTATACAACTGAAGGCATTCTGGACATTGCCTTCTTCAATCATACAGGGAAAAGCTCCACTAAAATGGGCCAGGACTTCCGTCTTCCTGACAGGATTTCACAACGAGAGGAGAGTAAAACCATTCTGCAATCATCATGATCTTTCTCTTGGCAATTCTGCTATCTGTCCAATCAGAAACTATCGAAGAAGTTTTGATCAGTCATATATTGTCAGAATACATGCTGTTAAGCCAAAAGGCCGACATGAACCTTCTAGGCTTATACCTCTGCGGGACATTCTCAACCGGATGCTACAGAGCACCCTGCTGACCTCTCAAGCTAATGTTTAAACTGTTTGTCGTTGTTCGTCTCCCGAATCCAGCATTCCCCTTTTGCATCATGGCGACAAATTCAGCATAATCGATTCTTCCATCCTATATAGCAGATGAAACAGAAACTTGTGAGGATCATAGTGAGAGGGCAAGTTTCAATGACATTTATAATGATGAGAACACTCGAGTATATAGCTTAAAAAGTCCAGCCACAAACATCCATATAAAGACATGTGCAAGTACATAAATAAATGTGTGGGCACAGGTGTTGCTTGTAGTATTTATATCTTATGTCTTGAGATATCCCGATAAGTATTAGATGCCATATATGGTGAGGAGAAACCTCATCAAACATCACATCATAAATCTTTCTAAACAAAATGACCGCTATCTATAGGAAACACTAGCTCAAACTCATCTTTATGAGTAGATGCATCAGATGGAAATAGGTTAAAAATTTAGTATATTTTATCTCTGTGACCGCTATCTTTGCTAGTGCTCAAGGGGCATTGCTGTATGGCTATCAGACAACTAACATTGCAACAAGTGAATACCAGATCCATTTCACTACTAAGAAAGAAAGCTCAATATGGTCATGTTTTCATGTACTTACATTATCTTGATCAACTTCTCTGATGATATCTTCAATGAAAACATCAGTCATATTATGCTCGGCGCAAGCCTGCTGGAGCTCATCAACCGTAATATAACCACTTCCATCCTTATCAAAGTACTGAAAGGCTGCAATTAGATGCTCTTCACGTTCGAATTTGTTAAGGTGAATCGTTGCGGCTATAAATTCGCCATAGTCTATTGTTCCATTGTTGTCCACATCAGCCTGCAGAATGAAATCAGACCTCCCTCTAAGATGACCAGATTTATGCATCAGATGGACTAATTATCTTGTCGGTTTTGGTTGATGTTCAACATGATAGTGTAAAGAAATTGGACATGATATGCTATAAGAACAGCTTGGAAAAAGTTGACTGAGGATGACAATTTAAAGACTCGGTCTTATGTAAAAACAAAAGAACCTACAAGCAGTGTACTTACAGCATCCATGAGATCACGTATCTCCGTGTCCTTCATCGTGGAGCCATATCTTCGCAAACCAGCTTTAAGTTCATCAAAGGTGATTGCACCACTGTTATCAGTATCCATCGCTTTAAACATTTCTTTCAAACCAGCAATCTCCTCCTCAGAGAGACTTTCAGCAATTACCTGGTCAGGCCAGCATGAGAAATAGAGTTTGTCAAAATTAAAACCCATTTTCATAATCCAAAGAGGACTTGATGCAGATCAAATTATGTGTAAGTTTCGCACAGTTAAATGACAGTGTCCGAATATGCAGGAATCTTAAAATATTCAACAGGTCAAGTGCACATCCCAGAATAGCAAAGCATAAGAGAATTGAAATTTTGCAGACTTTTGGATGATAAGGGGACTTGCATTTTGTGTGCTATGTTAATCAAAGCCAGAGGGATCAATATAAAGGTGTCACATATTTACCCGCAGAGCCATCTTCTTTAACTTATTCATTGCAGAGAAGTGTTTGAGCCGAGAGAGAACTGCTGGATCTAGTGCTTTATCCGGGGCAACTCCATTCTCGCATATCCATGGATGGCCTGAAAATCATTTTCTTTAGACTCGTAAACAAAATATAGCCTCGAACAGTCAAAGACCCTCCTCGATTGTTTCAATTTTAGAAGTTAAAAACCTCTAATTCCTTCATGATAAACAAAAAGAAAACAAAGAGGAAGGAAGAAATGGTAACTTTAATGGCTCCCCACTAAATTAAAAATTACAATTGCGGTTGATATAAAGCAACTGACAGTATAAGTGGTAGGCAATTCACACTGTCAAACATAGATATTCAGTGCCATTAGATCGAAAGCGTCAATTTCTTTATCCAGATGAAGCAAGAAACCTGTTTTTATTAGGCCTGAGCACCATTTTAGCACTGACAAATTCATACGTTTCTAAGAGCATTTTTTGAAGTAAATAGTAAAAGTGATGCTGAGAAACAATGCTTGGCTCCTTGAGACGATGCACTCCAAACAATAATGTTTAGATGATTGAGAAAGAGCTAAAGGAACCGAGCATACATAATACTTCATGAGCTGTAAAGCGATTTGATGGTCGACAGCACAGCATCTTCCTGATCAGGTCCTTTGCACTGTCAGATATTAGGGGCCATGGATCTGAGTCGAAGTCAATGTTTCCCTTCAGCACAGCATCAAAGATTCCCTGCTGTGTTTCTACAATACAGAATGTATCTACTTATTAACTTCTGGTGCAATTAAGAAGTACATCTTTTTCTTCACGAACAAGGATTACCTGCCCAAAATGGAGGCACACCACTCAACAGGATGTACAATATTACACCCGCTGTCCACACATCCGCTGCTGGCCCATAATGCTTTAGAAGTACCTCAGGGGCAACATAATATGGACTTCCAACCACATCAGTGAATATTTGCCCTGAAGCAGATAGCATGAGTGAATTTTTTCTGATAGCGCTTGAAAAGAATATACAATCACAGCAACACATATCAATCACATGAAACGCCATGTTCTGTTTAAAAGTTTCTTTAGGCCAGATTTGATGGGGATAGACTCTACTTTCGTCAGTGCATTTGTACTCCTAACTTGTGAAAGAAAAATCATAGAGCTTCATATTGAACGAGTGGTTCTCTTGCAAGTCATCTGCCATGCTTGGATAACAAATTTCAGTGATTTGACTCCAATCAACACTGACAAGATGCACACAGCCACAGAAATGAACTGCTCGAATGCTTGTGCAAATGTGCGAACTTCGATGCTCGAGTATGATTGCCTAGATGCCGGAGGTGAAATTGGAGAGAGATAGCATCTTGTTGTTTCATGTGCTCGACTTGAGTTAATGTACAATAAAAAATCTGGACCAAACGAGCTCCTATCCATACCTGGTTTGAAAAAAATGGAGAGTCCAAAGTCGATGGCTTTGAGAGAGAAATCATCATCCTTGTTGACCAGAAGAAAATTCTCAGGCTTCAGGTCTCTATGCATTACGCCGAGCGAATGACAAGCCTCAACGACCCCGACGATGATTTTCGTTAGCTCAGCGGCCTTCCTCTCACTATAATGCCCCCTCTGGATAATCCGGTCAAACAGCTCACCACCAGAGCAGAGCTCCATGACGATGTGGACGTACAATGTATCCTCGTAAGCACCCTTAATCATGACGATATTCTTTTGACCAGCCAAATGGTGCATTATCTGGATCTCCCTCCTAACATCCTCCACATCCTCCTTAGAAATCAACTTCCGCTTTGTGATCGACTTGCACGCGTAGTCGATACCCGTGGCGATCTCCGTGCACAAGTAAGTGGTCCCAAATTGACCCTGCCCCAACTTTCGACCTAGCGTGTAGAGGTCCCGGATGTTAGCAGTTTTATGGCCTAGTACATAATAAGCCTGGTTATCAGCGCTCCTCCTCATGACGATATCTTTCTTACAAGGACTAACGAGCGGTAAATTATCGTTACTTTTGCTATCTTTCTTCTCGTCGAGCTCTGGAGCCACGAGCTGCTGAGAGGTCAAGCAAGACAGTGAGTGACCGGAATTGGACCGATCGGACGGTGGGTTCCTCCCGGGTTCGGCGGAATTCTCTAGGGGCTGTTCGTAGCCCTGAAGGTACTTCTCATTGAGAGATCCTTGGCATGCGTTGCCCATAAAAGCAAAAACCAATCAGGACCCACTTCGCAGCTTTTACCTCATCTAAATGGGTCTCATCAAACATATAACTGCAGACAGGTTAAGATAAAAACAAGAAACAAAGACAAAAATTTGAGTTAAACCCAGATTAGATGCCTCAAACTTGAATAGCATACCACGTATTAACAGGCAATGTCTTGCAAGATTCGAAGATTTCCATGACAAATCAAAGCTGGAATCGCGTGAGGACAAACAAGAACAGGGCAAACACAGATCAAACGGTGCTTAATATATCTGTACACAGATAGTTCGTGCCCTTGCGAAATCTGGGAAAGACGAACTTTACACAAAGCATCACACGTAGAGACGTGCACACACATCAACATGGAGGTGGAGGAGAGAGAGACCTGGTACAGAAGTCGCGTAGGAATCGAAGGCGACGAAGAGGGTTGACGAAACTTCGTGTCCGAGACGAGATGGAGATCACGTTGCACGAAAGAAGAGGAGGAAGAAAGGAGGAGATGGGGGAGGACGACGACGATGGCGCTAAATGCGAGCTCGGATGCTTCTTATTTTTCCTCTTCCCTCCTTTTCGTTGGAGTCAGTTTTTCCGTTATTTTTGGGCGTTTGTCGTGTTGGTTGGAAACACGAATCCGCGGACATCTTGTTGACTTCTGGTCAAGGCAAAAAATGGAAAGGACATTGTCTGACTCTCTCTCTCTCTCTCTCTCTCTCTCTCTCTCTCTCATATCATGCGGCTCTGCAAGTTTCTTTTCTCTCGTCCATTGCTCTCTCCATGGTCAATTCTTCTTATCCTCCTCCTCCTACTTTGCTGGACGACTTCTTACCTAGACCCGGATATACTGCGTCGAGTCCACGGGTAACCCTTGATTTTCTGCCTCCACGATCGGGAGTAACTGTCCGGAGCTATATCTTATAGAAGTTTTCAGACATTGTGTGCTAGAAGGAAATGGGACAGGTTTGGGACGAACTCATCGCGTGGTTTTAACGTGGGATGGTTGGAATGCAGAACGTTCTAGCATTTCCTTTTATTGACAAGTAACTCGTCCTAAATATTTAGTAGACCGTTTCGAATTTTACAAACACGATCGGAATTATTCAAATCTTACAATCGTAAAATAGAACATCGAGAATAAATTGATCAATGATAAATGAGAACCCATACTTAGAAACGGTGGCTCTTATCGATAATAACTAATCCTGTTTAAGAGCTCGAAAAATTATATATGAGTAAAACTCATTTTTCAAATGGGGTAACCGGGTAAATGGTTTATGGAGTCTAGGGTTCGAAATTAATTTCGAACTATTCCTGACCCTACTAGGGTTAGAATAGTTATGCATATATACTAAAATTACCCAAGGAGTATAAAGGAAAACGTGACATTTAGATAATTTATACGTATCGGATCAATGCCATACCTATCCCAAACCATATAGGATTTTTAGCAATTGAAACAAATCTATTCCGCTTCCCTTGGAATCTCCTTCGCATCCCATTAATGTTTGGGCAGATTGAGTGCAAGATCATATGCATCGACCTACACAATTACGGCGCTTTATCCTAAGTATAAAATGTCGTAAAACGTGGTATTTTTTGTTTTATAATTTTATTAGATCTCGTAAATAATCAAATGATCAAATGCAAAGCGTATAAAAAACACCCGCACCAAACAAGGCAGGTTAAAAGTTGGATAGATCTAGATTATCCAACTTTAGACAGGCCTTTATTGACATTTTGACTTGCGAGACTGGCCCCCTCGAAGTAACACCTCGTACCGTATTTCTTACCACCCATACTTAGGGATAATTATCTAAAAAATTTCAAATTATTATATGACAATCAATTCAATCATAAGCATTTCGAATATACCGATTTAGTCATAAATTTTTATGTGACTTATCAATTATGTCAATTTAGTTTTAAACATTTTAACGATTTATTAATGTAATCCTAAACATTTTTATGATTTGTCAATTTAGTTCTTTTGACCAAAAATAACTGCTGTGATAGTTTAGTGAGCACCAGTTGTCTTACACGGAATATATGGAGCTAGCGTGATCAAATTTTGTATTTTGTTAGATTTTTCGTCGTCGTCGTCACCGTCATCATTGTCGTCATTATTTATTTTATTTTATTTTTGGCATCTCCGGGCTAGCAATCCTCATCGGCAAAACCTTGTCATCCATGGGTGAGGGCGTCAGGCCCTTGCTTGGATCTAGTAGAGGGCCACAATCCTCGCCTACTGGCTAGCAAGGGCCACAACACCCTTACCCCAACCCAATGAGGGTCGCTAGTCTAGAGTTGCAAAAAAAAAAAAAAAAAAATCAAAAAGTTAAAATTACAAAACAAGTCCACATCAGCACCAACCATGTTACGTAGGAAGGTCAGTGCTATTTAGATTGTTACATCAGTTATTTCCAGCCAAAATTAGTTAAAATGACTAAATAGGCAAATCGTCACATTGGCAAATCCTCAAAATATTTAAGACTAAATTGAAAACTAAATTGTCAAGTCATAAAAAGGTCTAGAACTAAATTTGTAAAAATTAAAGGTTTAAGAGTGAATTAGCCGTACAATAAATTTAAAAAATTTGGAAATTTTTCTCCTATACTTGTATCTCTATGTGCAATTAATATAATATAAAGGCACAAAACTTTAAAAAATTTCAAATATTATTTGATGGATTTTCACAAGTTGTTTTAGTTATCTAAGGGTACGAATGATAAAATTTCTGATCATAAATTGATTTTTGAAAGAGAAATAAATTTTTCTAATTCTATTTTTGAATGAGTTTTTGAGCAAAAATTCGTGTTAGATAACGATGCAAAATTTCTCTTCTCGGAATAGAATTTTGTTTGATAACAATACAAAATTTCTCCTTCTCGAGGGGTGGCGCCGGTGGCAGCGGATGGCAATGGTCAGTAGCGGGAGACTAGCAACCAACGGCCGGCAAGTAAGGGTGGTAACGAGTGGGTGGCCAACTAATAGAGAGGACAAATGATAAGAAAATTTTTTATTTCTCATTTCTATTTTTAAAAATAGAGAAGTAAAAAATTATTATTTATCATTTCTATTGGAGTAGAAATCTATTTCAAAAATAAAAATATGAAATAGTTTTGATAAATAGAATTCTATCCGAGAAACAAGTTTGGAATAGAAAAATTGTTTCTAGAATAAAAATTTTGGTTTGTCATGCACCCCTAAAAGGCTGCAACGTTTTTCTTTTCTTAGGAGCATCAGCAAATTCTAAGTGATCCGAGTGCCGTGCACAATCCCCAATCACAGCTCATAGACATCACAATCTCCCTGCAACTCTGTTAAACGAAAGCTCTGCTTTTAATTTTGACCCAAAAAGAAAAGGTCAAAAGGAAAGGAAGAACCGCTCTTACAATGCAAGTCTTGCTTCTAAAGAAAACGAAGAAGCGCCCTTACACCTATCCGCAAGTCTGCTTTTGACGTGAACGAAGAGGAAGAGCACGCGACGGCAATGAAGCTGTTACGCCATTATTTAAGGTCTACTCCTTAGATTGAAAATCAGCTCATTGCCCTTTGGTCTAAACAAACCTTACGACACCTCTCTCTCCATTCTTGTCCTACTCAGCCAACGGAGCGCATTCGCTCGGTGCAGGACAGTGCGAGGACTGAGAGGAAAGCCTTCGCTGCAGCATCCAAAGGATATTTTGCTGCCGATGACACCTTATCTTATAGAGTACTCCACCAAAGAACCGTTATTCACTCCACGAGGTCGAAGGCCGCTATAGGCTTAATAGGCCCGGTCCTGCTGTTGGAGAAACGGTTGAGATGGGGTACAACAGATTAGGGAACGTCTCGAGAAGGCTGAATTCGTGCCCGTGCAAGGGTATACTTGGTGGTGCTTTTGGAGCAGGAGAAGAGTAAAATAGGAGAGAATGAGAAGAGCAGAGTAGCCTTTTAGAGTAGAGCAGGAGCAAGTGTATTTACGTTTTCAATGTATCGGCGGAAATTCGTTTAGCAGTTTGCTGGCTGTTTGAGAAATAGATTGTTGTCATGTTTGGTGTTTGAATGTGGGGTTTGGATTTTAGGGAATATACATGAACATCTTTAGACTTACATATTATCATTCCACAACGCCACAGGACCTCTCAATATTATTGTTCCACCGCCATTGCCAAGGCTTCAAACTTCTCATCTTTTCCCTACTTCTGGCCTTACAGCAATTCTTCTCTGTCCCAACAAGCTCGGCTCTCTTTTGCTGTTGTCCACATCAGCCTGAAGAATTAAATTTGACATCACGCTAAGATGGCCGAATATAGGCAACAGATAGACTAATTATCTGGTTAGTTGAGTTGATGTTCGACATGATAGTGTAAAGAAACTAAACATGAAATACTTTAAGAACAGCTCCCAAAAAGTCGACCAAGGATGACAATTTAAAGACTCGGTCTTGAGTAAAAACAAAAGAACCTACAAGCAATGTACTTACAGCATCCATGAGATCACAGATCTCCATGTCCTTCATTGTGGAACCATATCTTCGCAAACCAGCATTAAGTTCATCAAAGGTGATCGCTCCACTGTTATCAGTATCTATTGCTTTGAACGTTTCTTTTAAACCAGCAATCTCCTCCTCAGAGAGACTTTCAGCAATTACCTGGTGATGAAACCCCATTTTCATAATCCAAAGGGGACTTGTTGCAGATCAAATAACTTATAAGATTTGTATGGTTAAATGAGAGTATCCGAATTTGCAGGAATCTTAAAATATATAACAGGTAAAGTGCACGTCACCTAGTAGCAAAGCATAAGTGAAATGAGATTCTGCAAACCATGGATGAAAAGGGGACATGCATTTTGAGGTTGAAATTTATGTTATTACAACAAGAATAGCGATGTGAAATCTGCCATAAGTACAAGTTCATACAAGAAATATGAAGAACACTACACACTCTAGCACTCATGATAAAGAAACAGCCCCCCAGTAAAGTGCACCCTATGTCAATCAAAGCGAGAGAGATTGATATAAAAGTGTCACATATTTACCCGCAGAGCCATCTTCTTTAACTTGTGCATTGCAGAGAAAGGTTTGAGCTGAGATAGAACTGCTGGATCTAGTACTCTATCAGGGGCAACTCCATTCTCGCATTTCCATGGATGGCCTGAAAATCATTTTCTTTAGACTCCTAAACAAAATATGGCTTCAAACAGCCAAAAGATCATTCTCGGTTGCTTCGAATAGAAGTTAAAAATTTATAATTCCTTCATGACAATAAAGAAGAAAAAAAAAGAGGAAGGAAGAAACGGTAACTTTATTGGCTCCCAACTAAGTTGAAAATAATAATTGCAGTTGATATAAAGCAACCGACAGTTAAAAGGTGGGCAATTCGCACTGTCAAACATAGATATTCAGTTCCATTAGATTGGGAAATGTCAATTTTTATCCCAGATGAAGCAAGAAAACCTGTGTTTATAGTGCCCCAGCACCATTTTAGCACTGACGAATTCATACGGGTGCTAAGAGCAATTTTTAAGTAGACAGTACAAGTGATGCTGACAAACAATGTTTGGCTCCTTGAGACAATGCTTTCCACAGAAGTATAACGATGCAAAGTATTTAGGACTCAACTGATCGGATAGACTCAATTGGCACAAATGCAAAAGGTTTAGGACTAAACTAATATAATTAGAAGATTTATGACTGAATTTATACCAATACATAAGGTTTAGGACTTTCTTTAAAATATGGATCTACAAGTATTCACAAGACCAAGAAGCCCTCATTGGACCTCAAATTGAGAAAAGGAAGTATTTTTTTGCCTTTTCTAAGGAGGATCAGCAAATTCTATTTCTTTTAGAGATTACATCTTGATAAAACCATATATAAGGTATCGATATAGTTCGCGTGGAAGGTTTCTAGAGTTGGAGTCGAGAATCAAGCCAGCGGGCCAATTCTAGAAAACCCGAAATGAAGCACCGAATCAGCCTAATCTTGGAACCGGCCTGACATCAACCCAGTCCTTTTTTTTCCCTCTAAATCTCTATCTAAATTAACTTGTTATTTACGATTTCTTTTTGCATCTGGCTTTTTCAAGATCTGACCTCTCCATTCTTCCATCGGATAGTAAGCTTACTTGATAAAACAATAAAGCAGAATAATAAGGCCACACACATTATAGTCATTACATATTTATAACACAACATATAGGAGAGGAAGGAAAATTTTATTTTGTCTTCCTCCTTCCGAAGTCCAAGTAGATTCAGTGTTCACAATGCTAGAAAATAAACATCACAATCCATAAAAGTACAATACCGAAAAAGGAAGATGATCTTGTAATGTAGTTTTTCCCTTCTCGCCCAAATACAAAAATGGGCTGCTCAGATGAGCTAGGAACAATTCCGTAAGTAGCTAATGTATGGATAAAATCTGCAACTTAAGCAAGTGCAGAAAAAATAAAATGGCAACTTGAGAAGGGGAGATAACTTGTGTGGCAAGAAAACAAGGGTGCTCAAAAACCCGTTTTCTAGCTTTCACTGTATGTGCTCGGATTTCACTCGTTCATGCAACATCAGAGACAATGTGTCCCCATGACCATCAAGTGGAGCAAAGCAGCTGTTACAGCTATGCAAATAGAGTTCCAAATATCAGTATAGCAGCACCCTTTGAGCCTTTAAGATTTTCAGAATCGATGGGGTAACCGTGGATTGATCTGAGAGGGGAAAAAAAGTTGTACACTGAAGGCTATCGTCTTTGGTGAACTGCAGTGAATCCGGAAGTTTGAAGGAGGTAGATGAGCTTCTGAGTTTGGGAGAGAAACCGGTTGATTCAGGTGGCTGTTAGAACTCAACTTGATAAATTAGCTTCTTCTTCTAGGCTACTGCGAATCCCTCCACTGGTAGGCCTGAGAAATTGGAAGAGAGTAAAAAAATCGGATGCTGTCTTCAAAAGGAAAGCTGAAACATGGACTCTAACCACAGAAATCCCTATATAGTTAAAACCAATCCTTGGCGACGAGGGAATTGACTATGATGAGAATGTGTTCATCAGCATATCGAACAATCCACGATGGCAGAGAAATACTTATAAGGTCATCCATCTGGAAAAGCGTATAAGTTATCCCAGTGACTGAACCGAGGTTTTATTTTTATTGTGTCCAGAATCTTTTCATTAAAATTTGAATACCATATGCCAATTACTTTCTATTATCACATGTTACGTCCTCGATTTTCATTCTTTGTTTTTTTTTTTTCCAGATGAATCCCAAGAGATACTAGCAAAGTCATTCAGTGGATTTTCAGCAAATGCAAAAATGCCATGCCTCAAAAAAATGATCAAGTTGATACTTTGTTTAACTAAATAGACCAAATCAACAACATATTGCACCTCACTTTACCACGCTCGAATTTAGATTCCAGCAATTTAATGCTAGAAAATTTTGGTGTTTAATTAGATGATTCCAGCGAAAGCAGATAGCATGGATCCTGCATGTGACTATGTTTAACTAGATGCTTCAAGTAAATGTCAGATAGAGCTAAAGATGCAGAAAAATGAGCACATTGTGCACCATAGAATCAGTAAATTTAGGTACTTCTCATTAATTAGCATTAAGTCAATGAAGTGATGCATCATTAGCAACCTCTTGACAAAATGGAAAAGGAAAAGTATACTTACAGTCCGCTTAGTACTTTAATCGTGTCGTACAAGAGCCACTGCAGTGTAATAACAGGTCCAACGATCATGATACGAACAGGAAGGCTTCTTCTAAACATATTGACAAAGCCAATATCCTTCACTGCCTAAGATTAACAAAAAAAAAAAAAAAAAAATCCTCAGAAATCTTAAAATTCATCACTCCACAGTCCAGAGAAACAATGAGCAACAAACTAAAGCTTTACTAGACAGATACCTGTAAGATATTTTCGGCTTTTCTGTTGTAAAGAGACGCAACAATGTTGTCCGCAGGGTTAGAAATCACGGTACCAATAGCACCAGCTGCATAACCTGCCAAACAAGTGACACCAAGCTGTTGGGCTCTTGAGCACTCCTCCTTTCTCCTTTCGAGAACTTGCCGATATATCAGATCCACTGAATGCTCAAACGTGGAGAACATTACCATAGAGACTGCCACGGAAAAGCAATGAGAATAAGCTTAACCAAAAAGAAATTAAAACAGACACTGTAACACTGCAAATCTATCCGAAATCCTCTCAACTTGCAAGCATCAATCAGAAATTATCTGCAGCTACATAGAGGCTAACAAGGAAATGTATGATGCAGGATGCATACAACAGGCATCACTAGATCCAATATGAATATGAGCTACACAGCAATGACATGGAAAGGCCAACAATGAACAGACTTTAATCAACATTTCGGCCTATAGAGATCAGAAATCAATACAAGATTCATAGTATTCAATGTGATAGTGTTTAGTCGCCCTCATAATCTCACAATTGGTGCTTATGAAGGTTTGTTTTGATGTCAAAAGGCCATGTGACCACTACAATCTTCTAAACACACAAAAATGAAAGTGACCATCATGCCAATGAGCTTACACGGAAGGTTACGGCCCCAGAGCGGAAGTATCCCACGGTAGAAGCTGTAGTAAGATAGACCTCAATCACAACTGATTCATTTAAAAAGAAAAGTAAGATCAAAGTTTCAGTACCATACCCAGAGAGACCTTCTGTCCTATACAGTTTCGGAATTCCTTCAACTAAGCCCTTTGCAAAGCTGGGCTGCGTTTGGACCCGAACCTTGACAGCTTCAAAGGGACATAGAGCCATGTCTGCGAATACTTGAGCAGAAGCACTGCTTAGAAAGAAAATGAGACTCCTGTTTTGGTCAACCAACAAATCAGAGTAAAGTTTCTTGAAGTACTCGTAGAGACCGAATTTGCAGCCGCCCTGGATGCCGTATCCAAATAACTTGCCGGACCAACCTCTCCAGAGAGAAGAAGGCCCTTGCTCTCTCCAGAGAACCGATAATCCCGATGCCATGCTGTTATATTTAATCGGATTAACCTGGAGCATATTAATTAACTTTGGCTATCAGATCGGAAGTCATAGAGTCTGGAGGATACCGCTAAAATAGATTAAGGGAGCCGATTGGCACCAGAGTGATACCGCTAAAATGCCTTAGGTGATCACATGGCTAACTAAGATTCAATTAACTTGAGGTTTTCCTTTTCATTTCTCCATGATGGAAATAGCATAGATATGAGAAATTACACCATCCCGTTTCCATTGATACAAGAGAAGAATTTAGACCTTACTCTGTCACGGTGATGGTACAGTATGAAATCCTTTTACTTTGCATTAAGCTACAAACGTGCACGAAAATTGTATCTTCCATAGATTTTACGCCGTACACAGAATGAAAGTCCACACTCCCCCCTTCTCATGTAACTTACGCACAGGCACACGCACAAGAGAAAATAACCAAAAACCAGGATCATGCAATCCGTGTACAGTGGAGCATAAGAAAGATAGAGGCGAATAGAGTCTCATCAGCAATAAAGCACAAAAGAAGAGGACGAGCAATTGTTTCGCGATGCAATATTGGTTCAGAATCAGAAGGTACACACAAGCACGACGTTGTTGCAAAGCTACTGGAATGCTGACATTAGGAAAGGCCCTAACGCAAATTAATCAAGCAAAGTTTCTCGTCAAGCTTATTTAGGCACAACACAGCAAGAACCAGACTATGCAACCACAAAACCAACACAAGTGAACACATCAGAACATCAGAACATGCCCTTCTGGGTTCGATATTCTTTCTTCGCGTTGATAACTCGAGAACTGACCTGCATGTTCACTTTCAAGACATCAAGAGGCGTGACTGCGAGATGGGTAGCACCGGCACTCAGCATGCCTCCAGCGGTACAAATGCCATAATACCCAGGTGAGAACTCCTCGAAGATCCTCCTCCCTTCAGCCCCTCTCATCCCTCTCCCCTCTTGCCTATTCCAATTCCTCCCTTCACTGCCAAAAACTCCCCCTCCCTCTCCCCCTCTCCCTCTCAGCCAACCCACATGAACACAACAAGCGAAAAAGGACTTGTCCAAGAAATTTGGAGGCGGAGGAACGAGGACTCGTTCAGGGAGAGGAGGAATATGTGGGGAAGGACGTTGGGGTTACGCACAAATTGGGGCCTGAACACGTGTTTAGGCCACGAGTAATGAGTTTTCTTGCTCTTGATACGTCCACGTTTGTGCTGAATACACCAAGACAAGGCTTGTGAAAGAGAGAGAGAGAGGAGCTGGAGCCGCCCTTTCTGGTTGAAAAGTTTGAAACTTTTAATGGAGTTCAGGAGGGTTGACTGCGACTTGCAGAGGGAGCTGCAGCGAAAGTTGATGGGAAAATTCGCAGATTTTCCGGTTTGTTATCTAATTATTTGTATTGGGTTGTTCCGAATTGAGTTGATTGACAGTGATAGTTTATTTTGGAAAAAATAAATAATTTTGAAATTACTTTTTTATTATGACCGGCTTTTGAGAATATGAGCTAATGAGAAGTATTTTTAATGCATGGACCATCTTTTTCAATTTTTTTTTCCATTAATAATGAAAATAATTTTCTTAATCATATAAACGGCCAATAATATTTTTAAAAAGTCCCTTTCAAGTTATTGATTTTTCACAAAATAAACACAACCATCGTGTGTCCCGATTAACGTAAGCTAAAGGTGATCTGCGACGATTCCTCAATATCAACAAAAAAAAAAAAACACAAACAACTTTCGATTTTTTCTTTAACTAGAATTTATTTTAATGAAGCATGTATAATTAGCTGAAAGTCTTCATAAATTGTGTATCTTTATATTTTTCCTTAATTTGCGAAACAAGAAATTTTTGCATATCTGCTTGCCAACGTGTGTATGGCTCTCTAATTTATGTGCATATTTGTCACGTTAATTTATTGAAGATTAAAATTAATAGTGAGACAGAGAGTTGCTTATGTAAGGAAAATTTATACAGCCTATGCACCATACAAAACATATATCACAAAATTTTTAGGTCATGTTACAAGGGTGCATTTGAGAGAGATTTCGGAAAATACCTTTTATATAAATGCAAACGACTTTAAGTCAAAAGATTTTAACAAAATGCAAATAGTGTTTATCAAGTAATGTTTATCATATATACTTCATAAACACTATTCACTCTTAGGCCAAAGGGTTTTTATGAAATTCAAATAGTGTTTGGTAGGATTTGGGTAGAAAAAAAAACAACAAAAACTACAACTAACCTAAGTCGGGCAAAGCTAGGAGGCTTGGCCATGGTGGTCGCAAAGGTCACGCAACCCCAAGCCTAATATTGCTAAGGTCGTGTGACCCGAGGTGATTGACCGTCAAGGTTGAACAATCCCAAGTGAGGCGATGACGAGGTCACATGAACTTAGGCAAGTTACATTTGACAAGGACGACAAGACTCAAGTCTTGAAATCAACCACACTCAAGTAGAGCTCGTTTAACTCGATCGAGGGTTGCACAAGCATCTTCAAGTCTTGGAATTCGCTGACTGTCTTTACTATTCTTGGGAAGACAAAAAGTTAGGTAAAGGGAAAAAGATGCCTTCTGGCGTATAAGTGGAGCGAAAGTGAAAGCGGGTTTGGGAGATTCTCAAGAAGGGTAAGATTGAAAATTCCAAAAATTCATTAATTGAGCTCCTATCGCATGCCGAGAATGCCAGCAAGCAAAAGTAAGGGAGAGGGAGCCTTGAGCTAAAGGCCTTGGAAATGCTAGTATTTGTGAATTGGGCTCCCAAAAATGAATGCCTAATGCACTTGCATCTGTCCAAGGGGCCTTTAGAGGTCCGAGGGGCTTTGCAAAGTTGTTCCCAAAAGTAGTCGAGAAATACTTTTCTAAAGAAAAGTCGAAAGAGTGACTTCATAATGAAAACAAGAGATTTAGGAAGAAACGGAATCTAAGAAAGCCAAGTACGTTGATTTGAAAAAAGAAAAATTAAAGATTGGTACAGTAGAAAATCGAGAAAGTATTGAGGTTGGAAAAAGAACTTCATCAATCTAGAGAGAAGAATGATGATGAAAACGAGCACGCTGTATTTATGAAAGCTTCTTATGCATTGTCATTATGCAAAATTGAAAATGTAGACAAAATTGAAAAGATTCAAGTGAGAAATATTTGTACAAAAGTGCATCCCAACATGCGATGTGTAATCACTGGGGGTTCACCTCAGTGGCCACCCTTCCTACTTGGAAGGGGGAGGTGAGGAGTTCAAATCCACACATTCTCATGGGGGATTTGGGTGGGGACGATTTCATTTCAGGAGTGGGTTTCGACTCCCACGCCCTGCAAGGAGACAAGACAAAAGTTTGAGAGTGAGTATTAGAGTAGGATTAAGGTAGAATCGACATAAAAAAAAAAAAAAAAAAAAAACATGTGATGTGTCTATTTCCAAAAGAAAGATAAGTGAGATAGTTTTATTATAACTACCAAAGAGAATATTATAATCGCTTGATCACACTTATTTACTTGGGATGATGAGTTCTTATCCTAAAAATTGGAATCGAATTGGGCATGATTGGTTCCTTGATTGTGGAATAGTAAATGGTCTACTCTATCCTATAATTGGACTGGATGAGGGGTTAGTCCTAGAAATGGTAATTACTTCTTCTTCTGTTTTTAATTTCTTCTATTTCCTATAAGTGTGAATTTCTCGACAATAAAAGAAAAGATAATTTACTAATTAGGATTTATTTTAAAAAAATATTAAGAAATTTTGGTTCGTCTATCAATCTAATTTCTTACGTGGAATTGAAACTGAACCGGTCCCCTAGGAGCTACCCAGAACAGTCACTTCCGTCCGGTTCTCGAATTGGATTAGGACCGATGACATCCCTATCATTTACGCCCTTTCGGATTCGAGAGCTCGAAGCCGGGCTATCCCGACGAAGAATAGCAAAAGCCTCGTCTCCAAACAGGCTTCGGTCGGCTCGCGCCGATCGTCCGGCTCCGGAAGCCGGTCTCCCGCCTCGGCTCGGCTTTGTTGACTCGCCGTCGTCGTAGTCGTCGCTTCAAGGAGAACAAAGCATCTCACCTTCGACGCTCGAGATTCGCCATCAAAGCCTTCTAAAAAATCCTCAAGCTCCTCTCGCTAGCTCGGCCATGTTCGGTGCTCGCGACGCCTTCGCCCCGTGATCTTCAGCTGTTACGGCGATTCCCCCCGCCGGCTCCGGAGAGATGATGGTGAGCAAGTTCCTCTGCGACTTCCGGTGGTTCCTCCGCCTCGCCGTGGCGGTGCCGTTCATCCACATCCAGGTGATTCCTTAGTCCCGAATCTCACGCGATCTGGAATTTTTACGGTTTTGAGTGACCGATCGACGTGAGTATGTGCTCGCGGCTGCTTTTGTTGAGCTTAAAATGGTGGGACTCATGAATTATGCTGAGAGGAGTGTGTGTCTGCTTCTTTCCTGGCAGGAATCATTCTTGAGGTTTTGTCAGATTACGTAAGGGGTTTTTGTGTGCTTCTGTAGGTTTTTGTTGTTCATTTCGCGTGTAAAAGGGAATTCAGAAGCTGAAACTGACGTGAATAAATGGAAAAAAAGAAGTTAGTTTCCTCGGCTGAACTTTCAGTTTGCTAATGCTGAGGGACCGAACAATACGGGCAAATTCAAATGCCGCTTTATCATAGCTTATGTACTTTGACACCGCATATGAACCAGAGATTTTGTCCCTTTTTTGTGTGCTTGCATCTGTTGCTGAACTTAAGTTATTGTGAGATCGCGCGAGATACAAGGATTAAGGCTTCTTTCCTAACATGTGAAGGAAGTGTTTGATGTAGAACAAATCAGAAGAGGTTGTTAGTACTAGATTTCCTACTCCTAGTAATGACGTAGATCGCGGAAGGTCTCGTAACTTCGAATACCTTAATTTTAGATGGCAGTTGTCTTCTGGGCTCTGTTGTGGTGTTACTTTGTAGGAGTTTTGCTTTGATGACCATGGAATATAGTACTTTGGGATTTCAGATCCAATTCTAGGTAATTTGCAGGAAAAATTAAGTGATGCTTTTGATTCAAGAGGCAAAATATGGGTCTGTTAACTCGGGTATTTTATGCTTTAGTAGTAGTATTTTAGGTGAAACTTGTCTTTCTTTCCTCTGCTGGTCTGCTTTCTAGTAAAGGAGACAGGACATCTTATGATTGAGTACATTATTGTATTGCCTTTTGCCTCATTCATGAATTTTCACTTATCAAATTACCCTCAAGAATTATAGTAATACTATCATAAGACATACTAAATTCTATAACCACTTTTAAACATTTTTTGTTAGATTCACCTTCAACTGCCACCTTTTTATCCCTTTAGCTCCCTAACGTCATGTATAAATTATTGTTCGATGGTTTGGGAGATGCCTTATCTTATGATTATCAAAAACGGATATTCAAATCGGTTCTTGGCCAGGGAAAAAGGATTTCTGTTCAACTTTTCTCTTTGCCTGTTTCAGTTAAACCTTTCGGTTCAGTTTCTTCCCCAACTTTATCGTATTTCTTTGGCTTTAAAGAGATGCTTCAGCATCAAGCAATCTATATACGTATCTAGCAGTCATTTTGGCTTTCGTGATCAATTCTTCTTGCATTAGTATATGTTTCCAATGGTTGCCCTTACTTCATCTGTTTATCCACCAATATTATCTGTTTCCTCGTTTGACTTTTATCTTCTTGTTTTCCCTTTTTTTCTCTCCCTCAGATGCTTCTTTTCACGACACAATCAGAATATGCTGATTGACTTGCTGCTGCTGTAAGTCCATCCTAATACCTCATGCTGGTCTCTCCTTCTGGATCAATGGCCATCTGAGTCTCTAGCTTTGTTCCAAAAGGATACACATTCAGTTATTAAGATATGTACTCAGTAAATTTGTTGTTATGGTGTGCAGCCAGCACCTAGACTTTCAAGTTTAGTAAATATAAGCTTAGGTAACTTTAGATCTGCAACTACGTCTGCCTATTGAATCTGAAAAAGAAATATTGAGAGTGCGTGGTGGAACCTTTTCCTTGCCATGTGGTAGGAACTGAATTTGTCATATGGCATATATTTGACAATGCTAAGTGCTGAATCTCTCTTTCATCACACTTCTAGTAAATTTACTATCTTGTTAGCAATATCGATTGGGAAGAGTCAATCTGTTTGAGTGAGAATAGGATACCCCATTAAAAGAGCGTAGTAATTCTCATGTATTGTGTTTTTCTGGTTATTCAAGAAGTATTAATGGTGGACCTATTACATTATTTGGTTGGTTTGGTCTTTGGATGGTCTAACTGTGCTGCTGTCCTTTGGGAGGAGTAGCTTCTGAGAGGATTTGCACTTAGATGATGCTAGAAATTCTCATGTGCTGTGTTTAATAATTGAGTCAAGAAGTTCTATTGGTGGAACTGTTTCATTTTTTTGGTTGGTTTGGTCTTTGGAATGTCTTGTTTATATATATATATATATATATTTCCTGCTTCTGTCTTTTTGGAAAAAGTAGCTCGTGAGTAATGACTTAGAGGCCTTTTAGGATGCATGTAACCACGCTGATTATCTTGAGAGGACCATTATGTCTATCTTGAAGTACAGTGTGAAGTCTTTTTTGTTCATGAGAGCTCAAGGCACTTTGCACATATCGGTTCTTCTATTATTGGATTCTTCTCATTTTCCAGACATCAGAATGCTGTTGCTTGAAGGTACCCACTTTTTGTATTCCATGTAGTATACCCTCACTTCAGTTCCTGTTCTAGCAAAACAAATCTAGCTTTCCTTTATTGCTGTGCTAGCTTTCTCCCCGGTGCACCCCCCTCCCCCTCTTTTCTTTTTCTCTCCTTTAATGTTTTTGTCCTGAGGTATTTGTATTTGACCAAAAAATTGTTTCCGTAGGATAGGTCTGATCCAAAAGTTAGAAAGAAGGCCTTGAGTTATGATCAGTTAACCTACATGCAGGTAAGCCACTGAGGTCTTTCACGGAACAAGTCTTGCTGGGTTGTTTCTTTATTATCTGAAAATCATGAAACTGAGAAGAGAGAGCTTTTTGTCATTCGACTATGTCTGGATGAAAGTCGTATTCCTGACCTAGGTTCTTTTGCAGGGATTTTAGTACATACCCGTATATCTAGAAAATAACTGGTGTTCAGTGCAGCATTTGGATTCTAAGCCGGTGCAAACTGAAAGGCCTCGGGAGTTGATTGCATACTGTAAAAAATTGCACGTAAGATCGATTTCTTCTGCCATTTGCTCTGATAGGCTTTTGCCAATCTCATGTGCGTTCATGTCAAGGCATTACAAATATAAACTTCACTCGAGCAATCATTTACTTGAAGGTGAAAATATATATATCTTTATTTGCTGGGTTGCTTTCACTACATCTAAAAGCGAAGTGCCTATTCACAATCTTCTTCACATGAACACAGGTGATACGGAGATTGCGCCGGATTTTTTCCTGACTATTTCGAGGCTGCAGCAGCTGCTTTAACGGAAATGGATTAAGTATGAATTCTGGAAATGCCTAAACTATAATCGGGTATTTGAATTAAAACATATGATAAGTAAGCGTTAGAGAATGCCTCGAATTTAAAAATAAAATAAAATAATATTGGGCTTAGGCTCGAATTGTGAGTTCTGCAGATGAAAAAGCACATAATGAAACTTTACTGCCACTTTCCCATCTCAAAACCATTGGATCGCTGGGATTGCACGAGCGGCCGCCATTCCTGTCGGGAACGGGCCCCATATCCGGGATGTGGGGGTTTCCTATTGGACCGCCTCCTCGGCCTCTCCCACGGACCCACCCAGCTCTGTTATAAAGATTGGGCGAAAAAATCATTCTTCTTCATCGAAATAATAAAACAAAGAAAGAAAAAAAAATGCCTTCTGTGCGGCGGCCGCTTTTCCTCCTGGCCTCCGTGGTGTGGGCGACCGTCGCCGTCTCCAGGGCCGCCGTCGACGTCGGTACTGCTGCTTATTACAGCTCTCCTTACACACGTAAGTCCTTGAACCCCTCTCAGAAAAAAGAAAAGAAAAGAATAAACAAAAAAAAAAGGGCGTATGGAACTGCACTAAAGATATTTGCATTTTTCCAAGGCCATTCCCATGGCTAAACCAAATGCAGCTTGAAGGGGTTTGTGTGGTTCTATAGGTTGTTGTTGTTCACTTCTTTCTTGAATGCCATTTCGCGTGTAGAAGAGAATTCAGAAGTTGAGACTGATGTGAATAAGTGGAAAAAAGAAAAAAAGTTGTTTCCCACTGAATGTTTGAGTTTGCTAATGCTGATGGACTGAAAATACGGGCAAATTCAAATGCAGCTTTATCTTAGCTTGTGTATTCTGACACCACAAATGAACCGGAGATTTTGTTCCTTTATTGTGTGGTTGCACCAGTCGCTGAACTAAAGTAATTACAAAATCATGCAAGATAGAGTTGAACTTTCGCTTGTTTTGTCACAGCCGCAGAATTCTCAATGTTTAATTGAATATCATCTGTAATGTTGAAAGATGTGATCATATTAAAAACCAAAGTAAAAACATCAACAGAGCCAGGAGAAATTTAGCACAGGAAACCAGATAGCTTCAAGTTTTTTTGGCATCTTACCAATTACCACGCCCTGCTCATGAACTAAAACAGCAAGGTCCCTGGATATTTCATTCGCTTGTCCAATTTGTTCCTCTACTTCTCTTATACCTTGGTCTCTTTCATCAATCATAGCCTCATTGAAAGCAATTTCATTGTCTAAAAGCACCACCTCGTGCCTAAAATAGAAGAACCGATATTATTTTATCATAGAAATGGTTTTAAAACACTCGACTTTTGTCTTCCATTTCATTAGCATGAAGTTTAATCATGTTTGGCCAATGAGATGCCGGAATAAAAGCTGAAAACTGACCACATTGAGCTTCCAAGGCTCTCTTGCATTGAGCAGACAACAGAACAGACACACTTTGCATGTAACATAAATTACAGGAGGCAGATTGCATTGATCACTCCCAGCATGAACACTACTACTCGAAAGATTACCGAAGAATATAATCCGCACTGCACGTAATGTCCAACGTGGAACGATCCATCAAACAAGACTCAATGGAAATGGCGTTCCAAACCTGCACCAACCTCGACTAATCAACATTAAAGTAATTTGGCAGAATGACGAATTGCCTACCTCCTCTGACCCATAAGAAAAGGTTGGTACTCTAAGAAAATATTGTGTACCCTAACAAATTTTTATTTTGAACCATTCAGAGTGTGACACCTGTCTGTCGCGGGCTCAAATTGTTGGGCAAACTCTTCTCTCTCCTCTCTGCCGCGAACAGGTTCCCTGGCGGAAGCTGGGACGGGTCTATCTCTATAGCATTCCGTCGCTGAACCAACAGCAAGAAAAAAAGGGTTTAGTGAACTCCTCTCTCTTTCCTGATCCTCCCTTTTTTTTTTTTTTTTTTTTTTTTCCTGGGAGGGGTTCAAGGACTTACGTGTGTAAGGAGAGCTGTAATAAGCAGCAGTACCGACGTCAACGGCGGCCCCGGAGACGGCGACGGTCGCCCACACCACGGAGGCGAGGAGGAAAAGCGGCCGCCGCACAGAAGGCATTTTTTTTCTTTCTTTGTTTTATTATTTCGATGGAGAAGAATGGTTTTTTCGCCCAATCTTTATTATAGAGTTGGGTGGGAGAGGCCCAGGAGGGAGGCGGTCCAATAGGAACCCCCACGTCCCGGATATGGGGCCTGTTCCCGTAAGGAATGGCGGCCGCTCGTGCAATCCCAGCGATCAAATTCTTTTGGAGATGGGAATGTGTTTTTTTCCCTCGATCCTTCTCTCTCTGCTCGTGAACGTGACTGCAACTTCCACACGCGTCCGCGATCGTCCAAGCTCGAAGGTCGGAGACGGAGGGAGAATGAGCTTCCAAGACGTCCAGAACGGCGGCCGGCCGGCCCCTTCCCGATCGCAGAGCCCCTCGCAATCGGTGGCAGCCGGGATTTTCCAGATCAACACCGCCGTCGCCGGATTCCGCCGCCTCGTCGACGGCATCGGCACCGCCGAGGACACCCCCGATCACCGCCAGAAACTGTGCGCCTCTCTCCACCCCCTCCCCCTCCTCTCTCTCTCTCTCTCTCTCTGTGTCGAAGGCAATGCTCACCGGAGAGTTTTTCCGTCGCAGGCACAACACGAGGCAGAGGATACTGCAGCTGGTGAAGGACACCTCGGCGAAGCTCAAGGCGCTGAGCGAATCCGATCACGACTCCGGAGTCAATGTACGATCGCTTCCGCTTCTTGAACCTTGATTCACGAGCCGGCCTTTTTATTCCCCGTGTTTGTTTTCCCTTCGTGATCCGGTGCGAATTTCGTCTCTCGTGACATTGTGGAGTTCGGTCGAATCAATCCGTGTGCGTTTTCGCGTTTTCCTCAGCCGAGCAAGAAGATAGAAGATGCGAAGCTCGCGAGGGATTTCCAGACCACATTGCAGGAGTTCCAGAAAGTGCAGCAGCTCGCGGCGGAGCGCGAGTCGACTTATGCTCCGTCTGCCCCCCTCGGCGAAACCGTACGTCGTCCATTGGGATTGTTGGGCTTGATTGATGGGGAAAAGATGATAGCTTTTTCGTTCCCTTTTTCTTCGTCGCTTTTCTCGGATTCCGTGGGTTTATGTTCAGACCATTGCGTCTGTGTCGACTGCTTTTCGCGAAACAGTTCCGGGTCTGGTCTGATGAGCAAGTGGCATCTAGAATGGACCAGGATAATATTGCGTACAATGCCACGTCACCTGTCCTGTCCAGGCGGGTGGGCTCAAATTATCGGGCAAACTCTTCTCCTCTCTGCACGCGCTCTCTCCTCTCTTCCCAATTTTCTCTCTCCTCTCCTCTCTCTCCTGCCTCCTTGCACACTCTCTCTCTCTTCTCTCTTCTCTCTCCCCATTTTTCTCTCTCTTCTGCTCTCTCTCTCTCTCTCTTTTTGATCGCACATTCCCATCTCTCCCACCCAGCCCTATTATAAAGATTGGGCGAAAAAACCTTTCTTCTCCATCGAAATAACAAAACAAAGAAAAAAAAAATGCCTTCTGTGCGGCGGCCGCTTTTCCTCCTCGCATCCGTGGTGTGGGCGACCGTCGCCGTCTCTGGGGCCGCCGTCGACGTCGGTACTGCTGCTTATTACAGCGCTCCTTACACGCGTAAGTCCTTGAACCCCTCCCAGAAAAAAAAAGAAAAAAAGAGAGGGAGGATCAGGAAAGAGAGAGGAGTTCGCTAAACCCTTTTTTTTTTCTTGCTTTTGGTTCAGCGACGGAATGCTATAGAGATGGCCCGTCCCAGCTTCCGTCGGGGAACCTGTTCGCGGCAGCGGGCGGCGAGCTGTGGGATAACGGGGTGGCCTGCGGCCGGGTGTACAAGGTGTGGTGCGTCGGCGCGTCGCAGTCCGTCCCTTCCAACTGCGCGAGCGAAAACCCAATCTACGTCAAGATCATCGACAACGCGCTCTCGGCGGATTCCTCGGCGGCGCCGTACAAGCAGTCCGTGACCGGCGCCACGTTGGTCCTGTCTGAGGACGCGTTCAAAGCAATCGCTAAGCCATTCGCGGATTCCGCCGAAATAAAATTCCAAGAGTAAGGAACAATTCTTCTGCTTCTGCTTCTGTTTTTTTTTTTCTTCTTGTTCAGGCGCCCTATTCGAATTGAGTTGCAGAGAGAGAGAGAGAGAGAGAGAAGGGGGGGGTTTGGAGAAGACGATGCTACAGTTGCTTTTAAAGGGGTTTGGGTTTTGGGTGTGGTTGGGTGCACAGTAAGGGGGACTTGTCACTTCGACAGTGACTTTTCTAATATCGTCTTTTGGATACGCAACTTGCAGGGTCTGATTCTGATTATGGAGAGATGATTGCTGATCGGCTAGATCCGGAAGAGATTAACAGGGTGACAATGATTTCGAATAACTCTGGGAGATAGATCGGTAACGATGGTTTTGATTATGCAGGCCTCATATCCAACTGTCTATAGTGTAAACCTGTGGTCCTTGGGACCTGAGTAGCAGCGGTTTTGACTGACTGGTTGTTGTTGAAATTATTCTCTTCCTTTCTCCCCTTTTTCTTTTTTTGTGCTTACTCTATCATTCTAAAATTGTCATATGGAGGGTTTGAGCTATCTATACCTTCTCACTTTTCTAGACGCACTTGTTTTATTGTCCGGACTGGGGACAAACTTGGATTCAGAATCTGCGTATCGACTTTCTTTGTCGAAGGGTGACATATTTCTTAAAAATGTTGTGGTGCAAGATGCGAGAAGATGTTGTGGTGCAAGATGCGAGAAGATGCGATTCCGCATTTGAAATATCTACTTTTCCCATGACGAATTAGTGGAACTCAATTCTGACTGTAGTGCTGTAAACTTATATCGATCGTGATCACTACCTACTCATGTGAACAATTGTGGGAACAGGAAATGTTATTGTTCTCACCCATGACATTTCCACCGTTGAAGTAGAATGCTATTTTTTGGGTCTCTCTATTTTACTTCAAAGTGATTACTAAATTTACAAGGTTAAGGAACTTTATACCCATATTGAAATGCCGATATGTATCTGGAGGAAAATGTAATGAATAAGTATAGTCACTTTCTCTGTCATGTGATGTGGAATGGCTTTACTGGGCAATTGATTATGGGAACATTCATCTCAAGGGGGAGCATTGTTCTGGAAATATATATTTCAAGTTAGTGCATGGGGTATGCCTAGTAAATGAACCTTTGCCATGTGGGTTAGTGAGAAATAGCACCTGTAGGACGACATCAGTGACTCGACAGCTTTCTAGGATTTCCAGTTCCGATACGCTTGGTTTGAGATTTTTTCATAAAACTTAAAGTGGAGCTTGGAGTATTCTGTAGAATTATCTATTTTGGTTAGGCCACTAAACTTCGAAAAGTATAGGCAAAAGGACGTCACTCTGTCCAGTTGGATGAGGACAAGGTGGTTTCTAATTGATCAAGCCAACTTGTTTAATGTTTACTGAATCATTAGGGAAGCGGTCAGACAATCGAACCCACCGAAGTCATAGAACCCTTGATTGTCGCCATAGGTAGAGGACCACCTGTTTTTCCGACTGAAGGTACTCCTATGCCAATTGTTTTACCAATTGTTTATTCCCTCGCTCTGTTTCCCCCGCTTGGGCGGGTCGGAGCAGGGAGGACTAAAATGTAAGAGAGCCCAACAGTGGTGGACCGATGGATGTCGAAAGTGGGAATCGACGTCTGTCTCTGTATACAAACACGTCGTACCGAACCAAACCGGCTAAGAGGAACTTCTTGTCATGTGTTTGTGTTGTGGACGTGTAGTGGCAAGCTAGGGTTTCGGCATGTCTGGCCGTATTCACCCTCGTAGATCGCCCGAATCCATTAGCAAATTTTCTAGAGGAGTCTTGACAGGCGCACACTATTGCACCATTAGTATTTCCTTTTGCAAAGGAGCTCCTAGATGTTCAATTTTTAGAGTTTCAAGAGTCCAAAACAGCAGACTGCAAATATTTAAAGATTCCTTATTGGGTAGCTTTATTAAATTGCGTGAATCATAAAAAAAAATAAAAAAGGAGATGTTATTGGAGAGCCGACAATCTTTATCAATGTATCATCCTCATTTCCAATGGTTTTTAGTTATAGTATATCATAATTCTTCGTGTAAACAAGGCCTATGATTTTATTTTTAATGATTATGGGAGTTGACCTGTCAAAGAGTAAAAAAAATGAAAAGAAAACCCACCGCCTCAAAATGGACTACTGAGAGCCGTATAAATGAAAGGAAGGCTTCGTCCATTGAACGACAAGGACACGTGGCGCCATATGAGTAGTCCGAGACCACGCTGACATGGCGCTCTCGGACCACCCAATATTTTCTCCCATTGAACCAGAAAAGCGAGAAAAGGCAGGAGAAAAGGTGGAGAAAATGGGTTGAAAAGTCGATGAAAGGAGAACAAGGAGGCTCGGCTACCAAAAGCCCGAGAGCTCCTCGACAGAAAAAACAGAAAAACAAAGAAGAAAGTAGAAAAGAGAGAGAGGAATTTGCGCCTACATGCCATAAGAATTTGGCTAAGCCGATTCGACTATGTATTGAAATGCTCGATAAATGCTCACGTTCCTCGTTCGTCCAATCGAGATAATTTTTGAATTTAGTGCTTAAATTTGGAATTTTGGAGTTATGGAGCTTCGGATTTCATGAAAATTGTGAATTATGTTATTGTACAGTTGTGGGATTTGATGAAGGTTGATTTGAAGCTATGGTTTCGTTTAAGCGAAATTTTAGGGTTTCGATGTTGAATTTCAGGTTGCTTTTAGGTTTGAGTAATCGTGAGAGATTTATTAGCGCATATTAGTCATTTTGTTAATGTTTGGGCCTAATTTAGTCATTTCATAATTGAGGTAGAGTTTTATTTAGTTTAACGCCAATTCTCATTTAATTGATAGGATTGCGAGATCGTCAACTTGTTTAGTAACGCGTTTTTTGATTTAGGTTTTCTCAAGTGAGTGGTATTATATCTTCTTTGAATTTGTAAAATTCATGTTTTGAAAATGCTACATATTATATATAATACAAAATGGCATGTTTTGTTGCATACAAGCCAAATCAAGCAATTACTACTATTTGGTTGTTTACGAAGGTTTAGAAAGCATGTTGTGCTAGGTATTATGAAATAATATATATTTGTAACAACTTTGTGGCTAGTTTATGAAATTGTCTATAAACGATTTGAGAAATAGCGATGGGCTATGTTGCGAAAAGTTATTTAGAATGATTTATGGTACTGGAGGAATGACTATGAACTGATGGTTTGTAGGTATGCACAGTGGTTTATGATATCTTTCTAGACTGAGTCACCAACTTTATAGGTGAGCACTTTGTCAGGAGAAATCTTGATCGCCTTATCACAAAACATTGTGTCATGATAATGGTTTGACATTGAGTAATATATTGTTCGATGTAATTGACCACCGATGCATGATTTGATTACATTAATAAATGGAATAGATCATTGATATATGAGTTGTTGAAATTGATCAATGGATTAGATCATTGATACTATTGTTTTAATATTAGTGAGTGAATGAGTATTCTTGACTTGTACAAAGTTTTGTTGAAATAAAATAACTCATATGTAATTTAATATGTATTTTATAACTTGAGTCTGGTATCACTTTGAATGGGAAAATTGTCCAAAAAGTCCTAAACTTATTGCACTTTTGCCAATTCAGTCCTAAATCTTTTAACTTTGCAAATTCAATCCTAAACCTTTTCATTTCTTGCCGATTTAGTCCATCTGGCCAATTTTGGTCGAAAAATGATGACGTGGACGCCGACGGTGCCACGTAGGACTACCGGCGCGACGTGGACAATTTTAAATAATATTTCAATATTTTTTATTTTTTTAAAAATTATTTTTATTTTTTTGTTTTTCCCCTTTTTCTTTTCTTTTTCTTTTCTTTTCTTTTTGGCTTTATTTTTTTTTTTTTGCCTTTTCGGTGGCGGCCACCCACCGGCCACAACCAGCTGGCTGGCCTCGCCCACCACAGGCGAGGCTCAGCCGGACGAGGAAGAGCTCCGGCAAGGGGAGCCCTTGCCTAGGCGCAGCCCGGCAAAGGTCACCTGGGCGAGGCCGACCCTTGTCAGGCGTTGGCCAGGCAAGGCCGCCCTAGCCGCCTGCCTCGCCGGATCGGCGAGGGGAGCCCTCGCCGAGGCTCGCCCTCCCCGGGCCGACCGACACCACCCACCTTGATGAAATCACCTCTCTCTCTCCAGCGTCGGCGTCGCCATCGCCACCATCGTCTTCTCCACTAAGGAAGACGTGCCTCTCACCTTACCTCTTCGCCCCGCTGTCGTTCATCGTCTCCGTCACTGTCCTCTACGGCAAGGACTTGGCCTGCATCTTCGACCAATAGCTCCAAGTCCACCCAAGCTCGGCCAAGGGCGAGAGCTAGCCTCACCAGATCTGGTCTGGGCGAGGCCGACGCTCGCCTGGGCGAGGGTGAGCCCCAGCGAGGGCTCCTCTCACTAGATCTGGTAAGGCCGGCCCTCGCCCAGGTGACCCTTGCCGAGTCGCACCTAGGCGAGGGCTCCCCTTGCTGGAGCTCCTCCTTGCTCGGTTGGGCCTCGCTTGTGGCAGGCAAGGCCAGCCGGCTAGCTGTGGCCAGTCGCCGGCCGTCGCTTGTGGCCGACCACCGACCACCGAAAAGGCAAAAGAAAAGAAAAAAATAGAATAAAATATTAAAATATTAAAATATTATTAAAATTTGTTCACGTCGGCGCCAACAGTCCTACGTGGCACTTTGCCGGTGTCCACGTCGCATTTTCCGGCCAAAATTGACTGAATGGATTGAATCGGCAAGAAGTGAAACGGTTTAAAACTGAATTAGCAAAGTTAAAAGGTTTAGGATAGAATTGGCAAAAGTGCAATAGGTTTAGGACTTTTTGGACAATTTTCTCCACTTTGAATACATTGATAGTAGTTGCTCGATCTATTTAGAAAATATACGCACTATAATCTCGGCCGTAATTGTCGATTTTATTCATTTTTCGTGTTTTTCATATTATATTTCATGTTTTTCAGATCGTTAGAGCCAAAGTATTATTTTGGAAGTTGAATTTTAACGGTTCGAGATTGCATTATTTAGGTGGGAGAATAACTGTATCATTATCCCTATCCTGATTCGAGGTGTGACGGTATTAGACAACGATCTATTAATTAATTCACGCATGCCTCTATTTTTTCTCCGGCTTAGATCGACGACGGGACTTAAGGAAAGCATCTCTCGTCCGCTTCCCTGTGTGAATTCGATGCCCGGCGAATCAAAATCCTTGGTCTCTCAACGCCCGGCGTGACTGGCACATCATCAGAGGAACCAACCGGGGCATCATTCTGTGCTAATAGCTTACTTTAGCACTTAATAGCACGTAACCCCAACAAATTTTGTTGCTCCCGAAGGCGTGCTTTATTCTGTGCTGACCGAAAGAAACGTGATTTTCCTCTGAGGTGCAAAGAATTCTTCAACTTTTCTTTTCGCCTGTTTTAGTTATATCCTTCAGTCCAGTTTGTTCCCCGACTTTATTCGTTTTTCCTCTTTGGACTTTTATCTGTTTGTTTTTCTTTTTTTTTTCCTCTCCCTCATATGCGTCTTTTCAAGACATAATAGGAATACGCTGATCGACTTGCTGCTGGAAGTCCATACTGTCACCTCATGCTGGAATTTCCTCGTGGATCAATGACCATCTAAGTAGTATCGGTATTGAAACACGACACGTTATGATACGTTGTATGTTATATATACATTTTATATATTTTTGAAATTAATCTAATTCAAATTCACAAATAAATAAATAATAACAAATTCTATAATAAATTTATATTAAAAATATTAATCAACAATTTATTAATATCTTTCATTATTTCAATTTAACAAATTCAACTTCATTTCAATGAATCCATAAAACTTGGAAAGACAAAAACAAGTAATTTACATTCTAGACTTTCGTGTTAGACGTGTCAAAAGAAAAAAAGATAAAATTTGAGGGTAAATTATGTATCACGGAAAATGAAAGTTAAAAGAGAAGAGAAGAAAATATTACGTTTTTCTTTTTTCCTAATTTGTTATTTTTATTATTAATTTTTTTTTTTTTTTCACATATATATATTTTGACTCTTTATTTATTGAAAATTTTTAAAATTGATCTCGCATGTCAGAATTGTATGTTGAAAACTCACATGTTAGAATTTTGACTCGAGTATCAAAGATTGTCGAAAAAAAATTGACCGGGTGTTGGATTTTCCAACACGTGTTAATCGAGTGTCCGAAAGTGTCGGAGAGTGTCGGACACGTGTTGAAGTGTCTGACATGACACGAAGGTTTTCGGAGAATATCGGTACTTCCTAGATGACCATTTGAACCTCTAAATGAACCTTTGTCATTTAGGCTAGTGACAAACAACATGTGTCAAGTTCAAAAGATCATTAAAATGTTATTCAAAAAATGACATGTCAGTGCCGTTCAGGTAAAATTGACTGGATGAACTGAACTGACACAAATACAAAAGATTTAGGACTGAATTGACACAATTACACAACTGCATTAGCTATCAGGGGACCCATACATGGCTTTGCATTTAATTTTTGCTCCTCTTATTCCTATTCTAAATAGAATCGAATGCTACAATCTAATTCAGAGCTTTCACTTCTTTCTCTACTTATGCAACTTGCAAAGCTGCTCATACATCATGTGTCACGTTGCCGTTTTTTCTATGCTTAGATCGATTATTCTTTCTTAAATATGTTCTCAATTATGTGGATGGCGATATTGAGAGGCCCCCTCATGACATAATCTGCCAAGCTAACTAGTAACATGAGAGCGCACTCGATGCATGGCACAGAGCGAAGTAAGTTCAGCTCAAATAAGGATTCAGAACATTTTGCACTTGGGAGCATCATGAACACAGCAGGATTAAACACCCATGAAATTACTAAAGCATGGGAAGCCGGGTTTGGCGCATTGTACCACTCCTATGAACCATTAATGTATCTTGAACACCTCGCTAACCCCAATTTATTAGAAAAATCATTGGCATTGGTTTGGAAATGTCAATGTCATACAGGATTTAGTACAACATGACCTGGCATGAGCATGCCCCAAGAAAGAGTAGCATCGAATGATATTTATGTTGACACACATTGAAATGTAGTAGAGAAGTGCTAAAACGGGTCATTGAAAAAGCGAATCGATGAGTGCTCACCATGTACGGGGCATATGTCCTCCAAGATCACAAGCTTTGTGGTGGCCATAGAACTAGTGTAAAAGCAGATGGAGACAACAAAAACTATATTATCTTTGAAAAGGCCATGCATGATTAGCAGCTAAGAGCACCTTAGCATGGTCTCCATCAAAAAGCCATCTTTGAAAAGGCCATGCATGATTCGCAGCTAAGAGCACCTTATCATGGCCTTTTGCTAACATTCAGAAGCCTTCTAGCCCTTCACCCAGCTCCGCCATAAAGATTGGGTCGAAAACCATTCTTCTTCATCTAAGAAATAACAAAAAAGGAAAAAAATGTCTTCTGTGCAGCTGCTGCTGCTCCCATGATGTGGCCGACTGTCTCCGGGGCCGTCGTCGACTTCGGCAAAGCTGCTTATTACAGCTCTCCGTACACACGTAAGTCCTTGACCCAAAAGGGAAAAAAAATGAAGAAGAAGAAGAAGGATGAGCTTGCTAAATCACGTTTTTCTTGCTGTTGCTTTTTAGCGACGGAATGCTACGGAGGTGACCCATCCCAGCTTCCTCCGACCAACCTGTTCGCAGCGGCGGGCAGCGAACTATGGGATAATGGGGCGGCCTGTGGACGGGTGTACATGTTGGAGGTTATGGGTTTGAGAGAGAAGAAGCGGTTGCTTGAAGTATTACACCAAGAGACGTCAAGTTTGGAACGCTCAACAGTGTTACCTCCAGCGTAGGGAAACCCTAGAGTTTATATATATAAGTTATTGGGCTCCGGCCCATATGGACCCAAATAACCGTGCTTTTACCTATTGGGCTTGTATGTGAACATATTAATTTTAGATTATATTAACAATATATCTAACAATCTCCTCCTATGTTCACCATACAGCACAATCCAATAAGGTAGTCAGTGCGATGTTCAAACAAACATGAATCATCCACATTCAGTCCAAGATAATTAACTCGGATCTGTTCTGAGAGCAACAAATCAAAAACAAGTACTAGGAGTTTTAGATTCAATCTAAACTCATTCAAATCCCCAAAATAAATCTTAGACTCAGTTCACAACCAAAATATGCATAATAATGTTCACAAAATAGAAATAGCAAAAATGCAAGTAAACTGTCAAGTCCCCACATGCTCAAGATGATATATATTCATTCATCAAGTAGGTCATCTTGGTCAGGATCCCACTCATTAAGCTCTCCTCCATCTCTACCATCCCTTGTAGAATGTCAAATACGAATTTCATATTATCATTAATTCAATCATTTGAATAAAACTTAGCAACATTCCATCGGCGAGAGAAGAACATATATTGATGTCATAAAGCATCATAATATCATGTCATAAGCATCAATCCAGTTTCATATATTATGAACAAGACTTAAACAATGTGATTTACAAAGAGCCATTAACTTAAGTTTATTTGTAGGAGAATAACTATTGTCTAGTTTCAAAGAACATGACCAATAGTCAAGTCACCTACAATAACCAAGTCATGTAATATCAAGTTTCAATTAAGAACAAGACCAGCAGGCTTCTTAAGTAAACAATTGTTTATATGTTTCAATTTGGAATGTCATAGTTACTGATTCCTTAAAGTCAAATAATCTAACATCAAGTTTGGAATGAGATCATTTAACCAAAAAGGATAGTCCAACTTAGTTGAATTGTATCATCAAGTTTGGAATGACACAATTTTCCCCGATAGAACATTTGAATTAGGTTAAAGTCATCTTCATCAAGTTTGGAATGAGACAACTCACCCTTTTCAAATTAGTCAGCAACTGTGAACATCGATGAAACATATATACTATGCTTATCATTGTAGCCAATAAAGGAAGATTCGATAATTCAAAACACACACTTAGAAGGTAAGTAAATGGTAGTTAAGACTTGCCTATATAGTCTTTAACCCCAATTCCCCCACTATTTTGAATAATCGATCTTTAGGCATACCTTTGGTGAGAGTATCGGCTATGTTATCCTTCGATCTCACATCGATCAAGGTGATAACCCCTTGTTCTCTCAGATAATTCAACAACGCATGTCTCGGTTTCACATGTCTTCTCTTTGAATTAAAGAGAGTATTATTGACGACTTGGACAGCTGCTTGATTATCACGAGAATAGGCTCAAAGAATTAATCTTTAGTCGAGTCAAAGGAATATCCATAATCAGATTCTTTATCCACTCGCCTCTTCGCCGGTGAGGCTAAAGCAAAAGTTCTGATTCCATAGACGACAATGCAATACAAGTCTGTCGTTTGGATTTCCATGTAATAGCAGCTCCACCCAAAGTGAATACATATCCACTAGTGGACTTACTACTTCCAATATCTGAACACCATGAGGCATCAGAATATCCATCCACAATTGGAGGATAACCAGAATAATAGAGAGCATAATCTTTAGTACGTTTAAGGTATCTCATCAGCCTATCAATGGCATCCCAATGCTCTTTACTAGGATTACTAGTAAAACGACTCGGATACCAACCGTAAAGGCTATGTCGGGTCTAGTGCAACTTATATCATACATGAGACTACCAAGCAGTTTCGAGTATTTTAACTGATCAACGCTGGTCCCTTCATTAGGACTCAGTCTGTTATTATAATCACATGGTGTCTCACTCGGTTTACACTTATCGTATCCCCAAGTAGAAAGTAGCTGCTCAATATAATGAGTCTGGCTAAGGGAGATAACTTGCCGTTTAAAACTTACTTTCATACCAAGAATAGTATTAGCAATACCAAGATCTTTCATGTCAAATTCTTTAGCTAAAGTAACTTTCACGTCACTCACTACAGAATGATCGGAACCAAGAATTAACATGTCATCAACATACAAGCAAATGATGACTATCTTATTTGACATAGAACGATGGTAAAGGCATTTATCTGAATAACTAGACTGAAAGCCATAACTTTTTACCACTTTGTCAAATTTGAGATGCCACATCTTAGGTGCTTGTTTAAGACCATACAATGATTTATTCAATTTACAAACTTTGTCCTCAAGACCTTTCATAACATATCCTTCCGGTTGTTCCATGTAAATTTCCTCATTTAACTCTCCATTTAAGAAAGCTGTTTTTACATCCATTTGATGCACTACAAAGTGTTCAATAGATGCTAAGGCAAGAAGAATTCTTATAGTTGATAGATGACACACGGGTGAATAAACATCAAAATAGTCTATTCCACTCTGTTGTTTATAGCCTTTAGCTACTAAACGTGCTTTGTATCTGGCTATTGATCCATCACTATTTAGTTTCTTCTTCAACACCCATTTATAGCCTATAACTTTAGCCCCTTTTGGCAAGTTTACTAGCTGCCAAGTGTGGTTCTGCAGCAGAGAGCTCATTTCATCATCTATGGCTTCTACCCACAGTAGAGATTCCCTAGATCTCATTGCTTCCTTATAGGAGAATGGATCATCCTCAAGATGGTAAGCAACAAAATCCTCACCAAAACTTCTGGGAATTCTCTCTCTTGTAGATACTCTTACTGGAATTGGTTCAATAGCCAACTGTGTGGAATTAGAGTCAGAAGGGCCTGCTTCAGATTCTACAGGAGATTCTGAAATCATATCTGTAGATCCAGAAACATTCAAGCCTTGATCTCTAAGAAACTTGTTTTCGAAGAACACTGCATCTCTAGATTCTATCACTGTGTTAGTAGATAGATCTAAAAAACCTATTTGCAGCACTATCTTCTGCACTACCTAGATATACACAAAATAGAAATAACAAGTTAATCCATAATAATAACAAGTTAATCCTAATATCATTTTTCAACTTGTTCCTCATGTTCTCAAATTCAACTAACGAGAGGTGATGCTTGAATTCATAGTGAATTTAAAATCAAAGAATTTCTCCGCTAAGAGAGTTTTAGATAGCCCCTCTTGTTTTTGGAACCGAGCGTTCAAGTGATCCCATATCTCTTTCGCCGTCTTATACTCACTATAAGTCATAGACAGATTAGGATTTAGAGAGTTCAACAAATAATCTCTACAAAAATCCTTATCCTTGTTCTATCGATATTCGTCAACATCTTCAATGGTAGATGCAAAATCGTTCAATACAGTATAGAATATGTCACGTTCTTTCATGCCAAATTGAACATGTAATTTCCAGCCATGAAATTCAGTAACATCAAACGATTGAAGCTTCATAATATCATAGGAACTACGCTTTGTCATTTTAATCAGAGCAAAGTATTAGAAAGAGTGCACCTTGGAGTCCTCAGAGCCACAAAGTCGAATAACTCCTCTAACATTGATCAAACTGCTCTGTAAATATGGAATTTGCCAAAACAAACCCTAAAAACAGATCTGGAGCGCCCAAAAACCTTAAGATGGACTGCCTTTGTCGCTGAAACTCGCTGGAAATTTCTGCCCCCGAAATTCGCTAGAAATCTCGAAATTCGCTAGAAATTCAGATGAAAACTTCAGGTTGCCGTAACTTCTCCGTCCGACCTCTGATTGACGCGAGTGACCACTCAAAACGTTCGTATCGACGAGTAGAACAAAGCCCAAGTGGTTTCACCCTCTAAAATTGGCTATAATTTTTTGGGTTTTTGAATCAAAGATTTCGGTCACCCGAATCTTCAAACTCAAATCTTGGCCAATACCACCGTCGAAATCGAAAGTAAAATACACCCGTGAGTTCGTCTTGACGAAATCTTTAAGAAGACACCTTTCTCACTCAAATCTAACACACGATAATAATACTTCAAGATTGTTGGAGGTTATGGGTTTGAGAGAGAAGAAGCGGTTGCTTGAAGTATTACACCAAGAGACGTCAAGTTTGGAACGCTCAACAGGTGTTACTCTAGCGTAGGAAACCCTAGAGTTTATATATATAAGTTATTGGGCTCCGGCCCATATGGACCCAAATAACCGTGCTTTTACCTATTGGGCTTGTATGTGAACATATTAATTTTAGATTATATTAACAATATATCTAACAGTACACAGTGCGGTGCATCAGCGCGTCGCTGTCTATCCCTTCAAACTGCGTGGACGATCGCCCAATCCGGATCAAGATCATCGACAACGCCCTCTCATCGACATCTGCGGCGGCGGCGTTCAAGCAGTCCGTGACCGGCGCCAAATTGGTCCTGTCCGAAGAGGCTTTTAAAGCAATTGCCAGGCCATTCGCAGATTCGATCGACGCCGAATTCCAAGAGTAAGGAACAATGCTTCTGCTTCTTCTTCTTTTTTCCCCGTTCAGACGCCCCATTCAAATTGAATGCCGTTGTGTAACAGCTCGATGGCTGTGGGCGGGGGAGGGAGGGAGAGAGAGAGAGAGAGAGAGAGAGAGAGAGAGAGAGAGAGAGAGGGGTTGGAGGAGACGGTGCTACAGTGGCTTTTGAGGTTTTGGGTTTGATGTTGCTTTTGACGCTGTTTTTTTTAGTATCGTCTTTTGGGTGGAACGTGCAGGGTCTGATTCTGGAGATATGATAGGCGATCAGCTCAATTTCGAAGAGATCAACGGGTGACGATGATTCGAATTAATTCTGGAGAAAGACCGGTATTAATGGTTTTGATTATGTAGGCGACAAATCAACTGTTTACAGTGGAATCTGTGATCCTGTGTATCCTGTTTACAACAGTTTTGACTGGTCGCTGTCGGAGGTTCTTCTCTTTCAATCTTCTCCTTTTCTTTTTGTTCATACTCGATTATATCAATCGCTATCATCATCTACTCAAGTGAACAATTGTCGCCCATGACATATCCTCTATTAAAATAGGACATTGTCTTTGGGTCTCCCTATCCAGCTATAAAATGATTACCACATTTACAAGATTTAGGAGTTCTATATCTGGAATGGAATGTTAATATATATTTGAAGGAAGATGTAGTGAATACGTAAAATCACTTTCTTTGCCTTGTGATGTGGAATGCTCCACCTAGACAATTGATTATGGGAAGCATCGTTCTCGGAAAAAAGAAAATGTCAAGGAAGTGCGTAGGGTACATAATATAAGAACCTTTGTCACGTGGGCTATTGACAAACAGTAGCCCGTAGGACCGCATCGGCGAGCCGACAGCTTTCTAGGATTTCCAGTGCTGACGCTCTCTAAGATTTTTTCAAATGAAGTTGAGCTTTGAGTATTCTGTAGGCTTAGCTACTTTGCTTAGGCCAAGAAACTCTGAAAACTAGACGCAAAAAGGCAGCACTTTGTCAGTTGGATGAGGACAAGGTAGTTTCTAACTGATCAAGTAGACTTGTTTAATCTTTGCCAATTCGTCACCAAAGCAATCAGGCAATTAAAAGCATTGAACTCACAGAACTTTTGATTGTCATTGTGCACATGGGGGGGAGGAGAGATTGGCTATGGAGGTGTCAAAAAACCTACGCCAGCCCGGCCCGGCCCAGCTCCGCCTAATCCCAACCCTAACAATACATACATTTTAAAATCCTTACCCGAAAAAGACTAAGGCCTAACCCCAAAATATCCTAATTATCGGGTTGGGCCAGGTCAGGTTGAGTTGGGCCGGTGTGGGTTTTTTTGACACCTATAATGCCAACTTAGGAGATTCAAAAGCACTTGTACTAAATGTTAGAAGGCAAATACGATGGTCAGACCATAGAATTGCAGCCGACACATCTCCAGCAATTAGTAACCGAATGGATAAGTGGGCACGGGAGAATCTTAGCGTTAGGAACAACTCACCAGCCAAAGCCTTGTTCGTCGAAGCCATTTCGATGATATGGAGGGCTCGGAACAATTGGATCTTCGACACAAGAAATCCCAACCAAAGCTTAATAGTTGAAGAAACTTTGTACTCGCAAAAACTACAAGCAAAACATCCGAAAGGAAGCACAAACCAAGCAGACCAGCAGCCTTTGGCAGCAACGCCACCCACCTCGCTGAACCTCAGTCTTTGCAAAATTAGTGTGGACAGCGAGGGATCGGCAGCAGGGGTATGGAGAAAGGAAGATGGAGTCCTCCTCGATGGCCTCGCGAAAATGATTCAACCCTAACTATTAGGGAGGCGTTGAACTGGCTGAAGAGAAAATGGGACGCACAAATGGCACAAGTTGAAGGAGATTCAACTCTCGTCTCCTGAACAGTCAGACAATTTAACTGCGGTAAATTGCATTTTGGGCCAGGCCGAAGCGCCATGGGCTGCACGATCTATAATCCAAGACTGTGTTGCTTTATCGGGTCAATTGAAGGGAGTTACCATTTGCTTTGAACCGAGACAATTTAATCAGGCAGCCGATCGGGTTGCTAAGGTATACCGGACTGGCTCCCTCTCGATGAATTGGGTGGTACATCTTCCTCATCCTCTTTGGTTAATTCAATGTATGGATTTAGAATCTCATCAGTTTTGGGCTATTAATAAAATATCATTAAATTCTGACAAAAAAATATTAAACAATGTCCATTAGTGTATGTTTTGTGAATTCGATGATGGGAATCTCATAAGAGCCAAAACGCGTTGGTAAAAAGCAAAAAGAAAAGCGAAAGGCAAAAGAAAAGCAAAAGGCATAAACAATTTTAGATTTGGGAATCCTAGTCCCGATTGAACCGGGAACTGTCAGTTCCGAAAAAAGAGCAACCAAGAACTGGAACCTCTCTCCTTAGAATTGGAAATCGAATCAGATATTATTCCCAATTTTATCAGGAAACTATGCTCACCCCTCATGCTTACTGCGATGAACTACCTATGGGAGTGTCGGGAAGCTGCAGAAAACGTCTAGAATTTGGGCAAAGTACACTACTTGCCCAGAAAGGAGAGAGAAAGAAAAGACCAGCTTCTTTTGTTGACCTTTGATCCAGTTCTCTCCTCCTCTCTTCTGTCTTTTGCTGCGTTCATGGAAAGAACGCTTTACAAGACGACCAGAAATTCTCTCGCTTACTCTCTCGTCTTATCTTTTTTTCTATTCTTCACTGAAAAAGAGTCCACCCACTTGTCTATTGTGAGCTTGCTTTAATGATGCTTTGTCCGCACATTTATATTCACAGGATCAGAAAAAAGATTCTTTTTTCCTTTGGTTTGTCCATTGATTTTATTTCTTTAATCAAAATACCAACCCCCAGATTGATCAAACATCACCAAAAATTCAAGATCACAATAGAATTTTCCTGGATTTCAAATATTGTAAAGATGAGCTCGCAATATTTCTTTCACATGCTTGCCCTTGTTGATAATATATGAATATATATTTTCCTCTTTGCTCATTTATGGCCGCATTGTTCTCCAAGTTTTGGAAATTTTCCAATTTTGATAACCCACATGCGGCACATGCAATTTTCGGCCACGTGAGGTATTCATCGGGCTTGAATTTCATGATTCCGCAGATTCAGTGTGGATATTAAGCTCATAACTTCAAACCACCATCATTGGTCCAATGCATAAGTAATTAATGAAAATAAATAATAAATACTCCTTAAATTATATGCGATGCAAATTAGCTATAATATTTTTGTTTAAAGGTTAAGAATTAATCTCTAATTTTCTATACAATAAATAAATGATCGGGTCGCCAAAATTTAGATATCAAAACTAGCTTACTTTAGCACTTAATAGCAAGCAACCTCAACGAATTTTGTTGCTCTCGAAGAACCATACCTCTTTCTCTCTCGCCAATTTTTCCCTCGCTCTTTTTGCCCCGCAGCTTGGGTGGGTTGAAGCAGGCAGGACTATGATGTGAGAGAGCCACGTAGCGGAGATTGTTGAAAGTGGGAATTTGTGTCTATCTCCGTATACAAAACACGTCGTACCAAACCAAGGAAGAACTTTTAGATATATGTTTTGTGTTGTGGATGTACATGACCTGTGATGGCTTATGCTTTCTCTCCTCTCCCTTTTCATAGAAAGATTTGTGTGGATCTGAGTAAGTTCTGAAACTTCTTATAAAGACATTGCAAATTTTGGCAACCTTTAGACATTAAACAACAAGGAAATATTTTCTCCTCCCAAGAAAGAAAAAGATATGGAAAAGAATTGATGAGAGGTGAATACGAGCACGTTAAAAATATATATATATTAGGTAAGAGGGGCAACCATCAACTTATATGGTTATTAGGTAAGCGGGCCCACTTCAACTTTGGAGCTGAAAAGCTTGTTCCATTCGGTGACTTTACCCTACGACTGGCAAGCGGGCCAACTTTAATATTAGAGCTGAAAAGCTCTTTCTATTTGGTGACTCTACCCTGTGACCGGACACCAAGGAACCAATTTTAATAAAAAGGTTTGTGAAGAATTGTGCGATTTTTAAAGGGAAAATGTCACAAACGATCTCTGAACTTTTACATAATATGTAATATTGTCCCTGAGTTTTTCAATTTGCTCAATTTAGTCCATGGACTATCGATAAATGTCCGATCTAGTTATTCCATTCAAGTCGTTAACGGCATTAAGTGGTGATTGTTTTTCCTTTTTTTTTTTCTTTTTCTTTTTCTTCTCTCTTCTCTCCGCCTGCCATGGCGAAGCTGGTGGAGGGAAGTTGGCGTCCGACGAGGGTCGCCCTCGCCTGCGTCCGGCGATGACGGCCCTCGCCAGATCTGGCGAGGGCACCCAATGCAGGCGAGGGGCGAGGGCCGGCCTTGCCAGTGTCGGGCGAGGGGTGCCCTCGCCCGGATTTGGCGAGGGTCTAGCGAGGACGGCCCTTGCTTGTGTCGGGCGAGGGCCGCCCCTGCTGATGTCGGGCGGCCCTAGTCAGCCCAGGTGAGGGCAACCCTCACTGGACGCCGGCTTTCCTCTGCCGGCTCCGCCATGGCCGATGGAGGGAAGAGAGACGAAGAAGAAAAAAAAAAAGAAAAAAATGCCAAAATGCCCAATTCCGTTAACTTTAACTAATAGAATGACGAAATTAGTCATTTTTCAAATAGTCATGGATTAGATTGGACATTTATGGATAGTTCAGAGATCAAAGTGAGTAAATCGAAAGTTCAGGGACGAGATTGGACATTAAATAGAAGTTGAGGGATCATTTGTGACATTTTCCCATTTTTAAATGAATTGTATTGTCTCTCTCTTTCCAGTTCGTGGGGTAGGAGCTCCACTAGCGGCAGCACCGCCCTTCATATCCGCCTCTAATATAAGATTAGTCAAGAACCAATCTCGTTTATCGAACAAATAGAAAAAAAGGCTTTCCAGTCCATAAGAAAATGTATTCTGCGCAGCGGCTGCTCATCCTCGCTTTCACAGTCTTGGCGACCATCTCCGGCTCCGGGGCCGTCGCCGACGTCGGCACAGCTGCTTATTATAGATCTCCGTACACTCGTAAGTCCTCCACCCAAAAATAAAAGAAAGAAGGATCAGAAAGAGAGAAGAGCTTGCTAAATCCCCTTCTTTTCTTGCTGTTGGTTTAGCGACGGAATGCTATAGAGATGACCCGTCCCAGCTTCCTCCGGGCAACCTGTTCGCGGCGGCGGGCGGCGATCTGTGGGATAACGGGGCTGCCTGCGGCCGGGTGTACGCGGTGCAGTGCGTCGGCGGGTCGCCTTCCGTCCCTTCCAACTGCGCGAGCGATCTCCCAACCCAGGTCAAGATCATCGACAACGCCCTCTCGGCGGATTCCTCGGCGGCGGCGTACAAGCAGTCCGTGACCGGCGCCACGTTGGTCCTGTCCGAGGACGCGTTCAACGCAATCGCTAAGCCTTTCGCGGATTCCGTCGACATAGAATTCCAAGAGTAAGGAATCATTCTCGTGATTCTTTTTTTTCTTGTCCATGTTCAGATTAAATTGCAGAGAGAGAGAGAGAGGGTGGGGTTGGAGGAGACGATGTTACCTGTGGCTTTTAAGGGTTTTGGGTTTTATGTTGGAAGTCACTTCGACAGTAACGCGGATTTTTTTAACATCTTTCGTGTACGTGTAGGGTTTGATTCTGGAGAGATGATTGGTGATCGGCTCAGTCTCGAAGAAATCAACGGGTGACAATGATTTATATTAATTTTGGAGATAGATGGCCATCAATGGCTTTGATTACGAGGGCGACAGATGAACTGTATAATCTTAACCTGTGGTCCTGCGTAAGCTGCTTAGCAACCACCAAAAAGTACCGACTACCAAGATAAGCATAGGCACAGCGACTCGATAGTTTTGACTGACTGGTTGTTATTGAAGATTCTTCTTTCTTTCTTTCTTGTTCTTTATCTATTATTCGAAAACCCTCGCCTGAAAGTCTGCGTTGTCTGTTCCGTCTCACCCGTCTAAAAGCACTCGTTTTACCGTCCGGACTGGGGCCAAATTTGGATTCGGAATCTTCGTATCGGCTTTCTTGGTACGAAGGTGAAATATTCTTAGGGATGTCATGGTGCAAGATGTGAGAAGATGCGACTGTGCATTTGAAGTATCAACTTTACCAAAAATGAATTAGTAGACTCAATTCCTGCAATCTTATATCGATTGCATTCGCTATCTACTCATGTGAATAAATGTTATTGTTCTTGCCCATGACGTTTCCTCCGTTGAAATAGAACGCTATCTTGGGGTCTCCCTATTCAGTTGCAAAGTGATTACCGAATTTACAAGGTCGAGGAGTTTTATATCTAGAATGGAATGCTGATATGTATGTGTGGAGGAACATGTAATGAATACGTATAGTCAATTTCTCTGCCTTGCAATGTGGAATGCTTTACCTAGGCAAATTGGTTATGGGAACATACATTTCGAGGGGGAAGCATTGTTCTGGAAATATGAATTTCAAGGCAATGCATAGGGTACACATAGTAAATGAACCTTCGTCATGTGGGCTAGTGACAAAGAGCACTTGTAGGACAACATCGGTGAGGTAATAGTTTTCTAGGATTTCCAGTTCTGACTGTTGGTCCAAGAATTTTTCGTAAAATATAGAGTTGGGCTTGGAGTATTCTGTAGGCTTATCCATTCTTATTTGGCCACAAAATTCAAAAAGTAGAAGCAAAAGGACATCGCTCCGTCCAGTTGGATGGGGACAAGATGGTTTCTAACTAATCAAGCAGACTTGTTTAATGTTTGCCAAGTCATTAGGGAAGCAATTAGACAATTAAAAGCACTGAACTCACAGAACCCTTTGATTATTGCTATATGTAGAGGACCAACTATTTTTCAACAGAAGGTACTCCTACTGGGTCAGGTCAAGTCGGGTTTTCATGATACTCGACTTGACTTGAAATCCTACAAGGCATGCTTGACCCAACCCGGCCCGACCTGAATATCATTCAACCCAAGGGAACAGGTAGGTATGGGTTGGGTTGGGTTGGGTTGGGCCAGCACCAATTAGCTGGGCTCAGATCTGTGGTTTCGTCCCCGTTGTGCATGTGTAGAGAGAGAGAGAGAGAGAGAGAGGGGGGGGAGAGAAGGAGATTGGGCTGTGGAGGTGTAAAAAAACCCACGTAGGCCCAACCCTAACAATAAAAACATCTAAAAGTCCCTACCTGAAAAAACCTAAGGCCCAACCCCAAAATATGCTAACTTTCGGGTTGGGTCGAGTCGGGTTGAGTTGGGCCAATGTGGGTTTTTTCGACACTTTAATGCCAGCTTAGGAGATTGAAGCACTTGTACTAAACACTAGAAAGCAAATATGGTCTGATGTACGGTCTGCATTTGGCTTTCGTTTTCTTGGGAAAACAAGTCCTTTGGCTGACCGAAAGGTGTGAAAAGCTTTTCTCAGAAAGAAAGCCGAACGATGCAAGAGTCCAGTGTCCACTATTGAAAATGTCATTATCGGGGATTTTACGGACTCCAAACGGAACTAAATGGAGAAGAGCGAACCCGACGCGCATGGTTCGATGGCCCATAGTAATGAATCAGGAAAATCTCTCACAAGACCAAAGAAGGAGTCGGGCCTATTGGGCCAGGCTGCCCACTAGCGAAATGCTTCGCCTCGTAAACTCTCGGATCAGACTCGAGAGCTCGGATCAGGCTACGCCGATGAAGAATAGCAAAAGCCTCGTCTCCAAACAGCCTTCGGCTGGCTCGCCCCCGATCGTCCGGCTCCATAAGCCGGTCTCCCGCTTCGGCTCGGCTTTGTTTGACTCGCCACTCCTCCGCCTTCGACGCTTGATATTCGCCATTGCAGCCTTCTTAGAATCCCGGAGAAAACTGTTTTAAAAAAAAAAAAAACTATTAACATAAATTTTGTAATTTTTTGATTTTATCTCTCATTGTCCCAAAACTATCATTATATTTACTAGAGTCGACAAATAGTTTAATATTTTTTAATAAAAAAGAAAAATGAAATCCAAAAGCCCTTTATAAAAAAAGATTTGCCAAACACCCTTTATGATAAAATAGTTTTATAAATATTTTTTTATCAGACGCAATTTGCATTAATCCAAAACTCTTTAGGTCAAAGATATTTGTATTTTTCCAAAGACCATTCCCAAGGCTAAACCAATTGCAGCCTAAAGGGGTTTTGTGTGGTTCTATAGGTTCTTGTTGTTCACTTCTTTCTTGAAAATAACAGGTTATTTCGTCTGGTGATAAATTTAAAGATTTGATCAGTTAATTCATTAATTGAGATGATAATTAAATCGGGGTTGGACTGATCCGAAAATATACGACCAAAAAAAGAAACAATAAAAAATTCGAACCGAACTGAGTCAAACCGCCAAATCGGGGACTTGGAAAATTACTCTTATAATATTCGACCAAAAAAAAAAAGAAAACAAAAGCGAAAACCCAAAATTGAAAATACCAATCAAATGGGGCTGGGAAAATTACTCTTATAATATATAACAGAAAAAAAAAAAAACAAAAACAAAAAATCAAAAACAAAAAATTGAAAACTAAAAACCAAAAAACCGAACTGAACCGAACCCAAATTTCGGTTCGGTTCGGAAGTTTTTCCTAACGGTTTGGATCGGTTTAAAAAAAAAAACCGAACCGTTGACACTCCTAGAAGTATCTATAAAATTGTTTTCAAATTCTTCCCAGTGAATTATATTGATCTGGCTTCGAGCACACTAATTGTATCAACGACACTAGTTCACGATTTTGATTTTCTTGCTTGTGTTCTCCAGAAGATCAGTTATAATCATCTTAGGGAGAATTCTCTTCAGTGTCTTCTTTATTAGTGGAACGAAAGCGGTCAAGCAAAATTCCTTATATAAGGAAAGCAAATTATTCTCATATCATTGGCTGTGCATGATTCGCAGCACCTTATCCTGGTTTATTGCTAAGTTTCACAAGCCTTCTAACGTCTCGTTCATACGTGTTACTTAATTAATATATATTTCATATCACGTTAGCTTTAAGTCCAGTATAAAATTCACAACGCTTCCGGCTTACTACCCTCGAAGTCCTTCCTCGTTTCCTTATTAAAATTTTTCTTCCTGCTCTTCCATCTACTAACGATGCGATATCGTGTTATAGATCTATGAGCTGATATGATTTCTATTGGGTGAGGAAAATGTAATCTACATCGTGAGGTTTGGATCATCGATTGGGTAGAAAACCATTTTTCTTCATCGAAGAAATAAGAAAAAAGGCTATATAGCCCATTAAAAAAAAATGTCTTCTCTTTAGTGTCTTTTGTGCAGTTATCATTTAGTTCGATTCTCATTAAAAACCAAAAAAAATTTTGTTGGTTTGATTTTTATCGATTAACCAAACCGAATCGAACAGACAAACCGGTAAAATCCTCTTCACGGGTCACGAACAATTAACCAAACCCTATTTCTAATTCTCTCAACGTCTCCTTTCGTCTTGGTCGGACTGGAGGTGTGACGGCGACGGCGACAGAACAGGACATCTTGGCGAGGACGCGGCTGGAGCGAGAGGGCCGAATCGGCTGCTGAGATCCGCTTGCGGTCTGCCGCTGCGCACTGCGTTTTGGGTCGGATGCAGATGCGGAGAGAGAAAGAAGAGAGAAGGAGGGGAAGCAGAAAAAGAAAACTGAGTGTTGCTTTTTGTCCACTGACGTCGAGCTTGGGAAAAGACAGCAATTATTATTGTTTTTTTTCGCCTTTTTTGTTCCTGCTGATTTCTTTCTTTCTTTTTTATTCTGTTATCTACAAATTATGATTTCGGTAGCTTTTTTCTTTTATTCAGGATTAATTATTTATATAATGAATAGACATCGGTAAAAGAGAATATTTTTGGATGAAACTTTTCTATTAAAATGAAAGAGTTGGAGAGGCCACTCGTTTAAATTGGTAATTACGTATCGTATGCATACGCAGTAAATAACGTACTTATTGAAAATAACAGGTTATTTCGTCTGGTGATAAATTTAAAGGTTTGATAAGTTAATTCATTAATTGAGATGATAATTAAACCGGGGTTGGACTGATCCGAAAATATACGGCCAAAAAAAGAAACAATAAAAAATTCGAATCGAACTGAGTCAAACCACCAAACCAGGGACTTGGAAAATTACTCATATAATATTCGAACAAAAAAAAAACAAAAGCGAAAACCCAAAATTGAAAATACGAATCAAACGAGGTTGGGAAAATTACTCTTATGATATATAACAGAAAAAAAAATTAAAAACTGAAAATTGAAAACGAAAAACCGAAAAACTGAACTGAACAGAACCCAAATTTCGATTCGGTCCGGAAGTTTTTCCTAACAGTTCGGTTCGGTTCGGTTCGATTTAAAAAAAAAAAAAAACCGAACCGAAGCGATATGTTGACACTCCTAGAAATATCTATAAAAGGTTTTTCAAATTCTTCCCGGTGAATTATATTGATCTGGCTTCGAGCACACTGATTGTATCAACGACACTAGTTCACGATTCTGATTTTCTTGCTTGTGTTCTCCAGAAGATCAGTTATAATCATCTTAGGGAGAATTCTCTTCAGTGTCTTCTTTATTAGTGGAATCGAAAGCGGCCAAGCAAAATTCCTTATATGAGGAAAGCAAATTATTCTCAGATCATTGGATGTGCATGATTCGCAGCACCTTATCATGGTTTATTGCTAAGTTTCACAAGCCTTCTAATGTCTCATTCATACGTGTTAATTAATATATATTTCATATCATGTTAGCTTTAAGTCCATTATAAAGTTCACAAAGCTTCAAGCTCACTACCCTCAAAGTCCTTCCTCATTTCCTTATTAAAATTTTTCTTCTTGCTCTTCCATCTGCTAACGATGCGATATCGTGTTATAGATCTATGAGCTGATACGATTTCTATTGGGTGAGGAAAAAGTAATCTACATCGTGAGGTTTGGATCATCAATTGCGTAGAAAACCATTCTTCTTCATCAAAGAAATAAGAAAAAAGGCTATATAGCCCATACAAAAAAAAAAAAATGTCTTCTCTTCCGTGTCTTTTGTGCGGTTATCGTTCGGTTCGATTCTTATTAAAAACTAAATTTTTTTTTGTTGGTTCGAGTTTTATCGATTAACCGAACCAAACCAAATGACAAACCGATAAAATCCTCTTCACGGGTCACAAACAATTAACCAAACCCTATTTTTAATTCTCTCCCGTCTCCTTTCATCTTGGTCGGACTGGAGGTGCGACGGCGACGGCGACGGAGCAGGACATCCCGGCGAGGACGTGGCTGGAGCGGGAGGGCCGGACCTGCTGCTGAGATCCGCTTGCGGTCTGCGTTGCGCACTGCGTTTTGGGTCGGATGCAGATGCGGAGAGAGAAAGAAGAGAGAGAGAGGGGAAGTAGAAAAAGAAAACTTGAGTGTTGTTTTTTGTCCACTGACGTCGAGCTTTGGGAAAAGACGGCAATTATTATTGTTTTTTTTTTTGCCTTTTTCGTTCCTGCTGATTTCTTTCTGTCTTTTTTATTCAGTTATCTACAAATTATGATTTCGGTAGCTTTTTTCTTTTATTCAGGATTAATTATTTGTATAACGAATAGACATCGGCAAAATAAAATATTTTTGGATGAAAATTTTCTATTAAAATTAAAGAGTTGGAGAGGCCACTCGTTTAAATTGGTAATTACGTATCGTATGCATACGCAGTAAATAACGTACTTATTGAAAATAACAGGTTATTTCATATGGTGATAAGTTTAAAGGTTTGATCAATTAATTCATTAATTGAGATGATAATTAAACTGGGGTTGGATTGATCCGAAAATATATGACCAAAAAAGGAAAAAATAAAAAAATTCGAACCGAATTGAGTCAAACCGCCGAACCGGGGACTTGGGAAATTACTCTTATAATATTCGACCAAAAAAAAAGGAAAACAAAAGCGAGAACCCAAAATTGAAAATACGAATCAAATGGGGCTGGGAAAATTACTCTTATAATATATAACATAAAAAAAAAAAAAACAAATGCAAAAATCGAAAACTAAAGATTGAAAACTAAAAACCGAAAAACCGAACTAAACCGAACTGAACCCAAATTTCGGTTCGGTTTTTAAAAAAAAATCGAATTGAACTGAACCGTTGACACCCCTAGAAGTATCTATAAAAGTTTTTCAAATTCTTCCGAGTGAATTATATTGATCTAGTTTCGAGCGCACTAATTGTATCAACGACACTAGTTCACGATTGTGATTTTCTTGCTTGTGTTCTCCAAAAGATCAATTATCATCATTTTAGGGAGAATTCTCTTCAATGTCCTCTTTATTAGTGGAATCGAAAGCGGTCAAGCAAAATTACTTATATGAGGAAAGCAAATTATTCTCATATCATTGGCTGTGCATGATTCGCAGCACCTTATCATGGTTTATTGCTAAGTTTTACAAGCCTTCTAACGTCTCATTCATACGTGTTACTTAATTAATAAATATTTCATATCAGGTTAGCTTTAAGTCCAGTATAAAATTCACAAAGCTTCAGGCTCACTACCCTCAAAGTCCTTCCTCGTTTCTTTACTAAAATTTTTCTTCATGCTCTTCCATTTGCTAACGATGCGATATCGTGTTATAGATCTATGAGCTGATATGATTTCTATTGGGTGAGGAAAAGGTAATCTGCATCGTGAGGTTTGGATCATCGATCGATTGGGTAGAAAACCATTCTTCTTCATCGAAGAAATAAGAAAAAAGTGTAAGAATGTTTCTAATGTGGACTACATTAATTGATATTGTAATTTACCGTTTAACGTTTACCGTTTTACGGGGATTGGTCTAAGGTGAGATATAAGGTTTCTTAATTAGTCTAATATGGGCTGGCTAGTGTGGGCCGAGTTGAGCCTGGCCCCCGTAATGAGGGGCCTAGCTTGGAAACTCTATAAATAGTGCTCAAGTCTCTCCTCTAACCCTAATTCTCACATGTATCCTCACCTAAGGGGCGTTTACCTAACGCTAAACGTGAGGGGGCCGCCTCATTGAGCCAAATGATACGGAGGGCAATAGAGGAGAAGGACTTGATGCGTGGATCCCCTTGATATGTGGGAAATCCCTTTTCTGCTTCCGCTTTATGAATAATGGATCCCAAAACAGGTGTGTTAATCTTTCTACTCAATTATGCATATTCTTGTTCTGGTTATGGAGATCTTGGGATTGCGTAATTTGCGTCCAACATGTGGTATCAGAGCCTTCATAACCCTAGAACTTGAACGCATAAGTTTTTTGCCATAATTTGTGATTTACGAGATTTTTTGTTCAATAAAAATAAAATAAAATCACAAATTCGGATGATCCTGAAACAATGGGGTTTTTGTTCTACATGTCGAGATCTTTCCAACCATATATAATTTGTATAATTTTGTTGAGAATTGAGTGAGAATTTTAAATTTGAAATTCTAGGGTTTATACATAGAAAAAGTTCTAGAATTTTAAGTTACATTCTAGCGTTACCTTCGTTTTTCTTCTCCACTCTTTGCATCACTTCGTGTCGTTTGAATTATGAACTGTCGATCATCGCGCGCACTCTTTTGCTCGTCCGTCTCTGATTTCGGAATTGACTTTCTCCTTTTGGCGGTTTTGTTCTATTACCATGGTAAGTTTGCCCGCAGTTGCTAGTCAATGTCGAATTCGTTCGCGACAAGGATGATGGGGTTTGTGAAGTTTTGTATTTGTATATATATATATTTTTCGCGCGTGGTCGGTAGTGTTGGACTCGTATCTTCATCCTCTACATCGTGGTGTATTTATATTACATGTTTGATAATTTTATGGATGTGAAAATACATATGGAACCCTAAATACGTGTATTTTTAGTGTATTTTTGCGTATTTTTCTTATATTTTCTGTGATTTTGGAAATATAAGTGTTGGGTTACAGGTATGTTATCACATAAATATTATAATGGTGTGATTCATTAATAAAAAATTAAACTTTATTGTGAACTGAAGTTGGCCTAATGAGATATAACCATTATGGGATAGTAATTGAGCTATGTATTGATTATAAAATTTTTGTTGTTTAAGCATACTCCTTTACACACTGTTAATCTTTGAATGATGAACGTCTTAAGAACTCGTGACCAAACTGATTGTACTGATTAACACATTTGTTGAATGTGGGTAATGCATGTCAATTAAGTTACTGCATATTGTACATGAACTCATCTGGTCACTTGTTAATGTCTATCAAGTTGAATATTTTTTTATGGATAAGGAGTATGACAACATTTACGCAGAGCAATAGTATCTACTGTTAAATTTTAGATATTTGGTTCTCTGGTTTGACTCAATTAATAGGCCACTGGTTGATTACAATGATAATTGTTACTTAAAAATTGGCTAATAAATTAGTTGTTGGCCTTGGAGTCATGTTTTGCCTTATGAACTCATGAGTGATAATGGATCACCGTTCAAGCTTGTCGATTTGGTGTACCATGTATTACTATTGATGTTAATTTGTTAGAGATATTCTAGATTAGCATTCTTTAATGTTGTTCTAGTAATCAGTAATTGGGGTGCACAAGAGATGCTTGCTTTTATGTTATGTGAAGTTTCTTGTGTTACTGTGTTCCGTGATCTCATTGGAGTCTATCTTTCAGATCATTTATATATATATATATATATATATATATATATATATATATATATATATTCTGTATTATAAATATTTTATTAATGAACAAAGCAATGTAATTAGCATAATATGTGATTTTGGTGATATGCTGCCCCTATCACTAAAGCTAAAATCACATGTATATGGTGTATGTGAGGAGTAAAGTTTATATCCCTGGTATGAGAGAATTTCAAGGATTCAATTGAGTAGTGACCGCCAAAGTGGCACGCTTGATTGGGTTTGAGAAATATCTGTCTCATATAATGATTGGGATGTCTCCTGGTCTAATGTGTAGTCATACTCCCAAAGGAGGTGATTGTGTATTAGTTCATGGAGGGATACATGATAATGTGGTGGAGGAGTGACTGATTCTAGTGATTCATATGCCCAAAGGTGATGAATTCACGAAGAATTGTAATATATTCTCATAATCGTTATCATGTAGGGAGTGTGTAACTGCATGTCATGTATTCTGCCCAAAGGTGATTATATGATTATGCATGTAACTCTCTGGATGTGTACTTGTACGTCAAGTTACACGGTGCTCACATGATGCTAATTATATACATTGCTTGTTTTTCAATCACCTTTTCTGTAATTAATAATTCCACTATTATTGAGGTTTTTACTGCTTCAAATTTTAAGTTGTGGACATATGATTTGTTGCTTGAGAATGCAATAAAATTTGCTTATCGTCCATGAAGCGTTCCATTCGGAACACTAGAAAAGAGGTTTGTCTCGGAACCGCACTTGCTATAAGATAATGGAAGCCTTAGTTGCTTGAAATTATGTCTTGTTTGATATTGAAATTAGGACATATCTCGCAAAGATTGTGTTTAAGTCCTAATGATATATACATTTCATATAAGGATGAAAAGTTGTTTCCAAAATTTTTCTATTTACTCTTAACGGTTATCTAAAGACTTCTATAGATTATTGTGGAAGTAAAATTGACCGAGATAAAGAATAAATTGGTTAGAATTAGTCTTAAAGGTTGTCAGATTTAATAGTGACAATGAGTATTTTGGCAAGTATGACAATGCGGAATAGCTTAAAGGGTCATTTGTCAAATACTTGATAAATTCTGAGGTGGTAATTTAATTACTATGCTTGAAAATCCTGACAAGAAGATTTGGCTAAAATGCATGAATCATCATAATGAACATAGTGATGAGTATGATGAATAAAACTAATTTATCCAGTCTTCTGTGGGTTGATATTATGAAAGCAACTTTTTCACATACAAAAAGTGTCCTTATCAAAGTTGTTTTATAAACTTCTTTTGAGTTATAGATTGGGCATAGATTACTTGAATCATATTAAATTTAGGGGTGTCATGCAGAAGTGAGATTATCTAATCCAATTTTAAGTGTATTGCAATTCAGATCAACTCGGAATTATTTTGTATCTTATTTAGATTGTTAAAGGGGTATTGATCTTATGACCCTAAAGAAGGTACAAGAATTATGGAATCACATACTCTAAAATTTCTTAAGATCGACGTAATTGTAGAGGATAGCTGCTCTCAAACTATTAAAGATAATAGTATGATGGAGGTTACTGTGTTTTTTTGTCTTTACCTATACAGATAGTTATGAAATTTCTTAAACCTCTCAAGTGCAGAATGAAGTGGTTGCAGCTTTATTAAGGAGATTTGTTAGGAAAAGACAATCAGTTATACCATCAGACTATATAGTCTAATTGTGAGAGCATGATTACAATATCCATTACATGGTTGTTTTAGCAACTTATATAAATGTCGTTTTTTGTTCATAATTAAGTATGTGATTAAACGCCATAAAAAAAAGGATAATAATATTTTTACTCTGAAAGAGGGGTGGATAGTTAGTGAAGAAATAAATAATTATTTCTTTACTACTAATTCTTTCAGAGTGAACGTGGCATTGATAGTTTATTTTTATATAGAGTTACGTCAAAGAGATACAAAATCTATATAAGTGCAACTGGAGAATTTTGCAGCAGATTCAAGTAAACTTGTGTGTAGACTGAAAAGTCTTAATTCATGGTCTTAAGCAAGTTTCCAGACAATATTATTAAAGTTTCATAGTGTCGTTATTTTGTTCAATTGGGAATAAAGTAATTCAATATACTACAAGGTCAGTGGGACTCATACTCTATGTACATGATATTTTGCTTACAAGTTGTGACCTTGAGGCATCTTATATATTTTGTACTAAGATCTGTAAGGATTGTTTTTGCCATATTATATTAGATTTTCTTGGAGGACATTTGCTGATTGTATATTGGAAATATTCAATATACATCAGTGTAAGTCAAGAATTGCTCCTGTTGTTAAGGGTGATGAATTGTATCTATCACACTGTCCTTATTTAGATATTGAGAAAATCTAATTAAAAGGTGTACCTTGTGTCAGTGCACTTAAAAGTATAATGTATGCTCGAATTTGCACTAGACTAAATATCGTCTTTGTGACGGGACTTCTAGGCAGACATCAATGAAATTCAAGACGCGATTATTGCGTTGCTGCCAAGAAGATTTTAAAGTACTTAAAGAGGATAAGAGATTATATGTTAATATGTGGATATGTTCAATTCTTGCAGTTAGTAGGGTATTTAGATGTAAACTTTGCTAGCTGTTATGATGACATGAGATTAATAACAAAATACATATTTATGTTAGTAGGAAGTGCAGTAAATAAAATTCTATATCATCTTCTACTATGTAAGTAGAGTTTGTAACATTCTTTTAGACTGTTACTTGGGCTATTAGGCTCCGGAACCTCATAAAGGAGTTGGCCGTTTTAAACTTTATGGATAGACCTATACGGTTGTATTGAGATAACAAATTTGTAGTATTATTTATTTACTACAAAGGTCTCAAGGGGTCTAAATATATGGTGGTAAAAACTTTTGACCAAAAGGAAACGGTACAGAAAGGTGACGTTTTAATATAACATATTTCCACAGATGATATGGTTGTAAATCCACTAACTAAAGGTCTACGCTCATGTGTATTTTAAGCGACATGTCATTAGCATAGGCTTAGGAGCATCATGAAATGCTGTTGTTTAGTGGGAGCTATTTTGGCTTTATTCTGATAAAGGTTTCATCTGTGTTCGTTACATTTGGTAACGGTTTGATATGTATCAACTTTTGCATTCAATAAAGTTTTTTTGAATGTGTTGTTATTACGTTGAATACATATTGATAAAGTCTCAAGGTATTGTATATATCTTGAGTGAAGGTTAGGGGCATCCGGTTATTAGCCTTGTCCATATGTCTTGTTATACATAAAGAATGGTTAACCGTAAGGACAAGACATATGTGGGTTCATGGAACCATAAATGCATTCTCTAGTGGCACAAGTTTTTGTGACGCTTAAGGTAAGAGAATGGACATTCTCTAGTGGCACAAGTTTTTGTAACGCTTAAGGTAAGAGAATGGTGACGACAAATGAGATCTCTCTATGAGAGATGTTATCCATTTGACACACTACCATATTGGATCCATATCAATAGAGTTGAGAACACTCGTGACCATGGAAGGCTCGTGTGTATACATGCGCTTATCGCCATGATTCGGTGTTTGAGACTTTATGGGATAGGATTGACTATTAAGAATTATCTCTAGACCAATGTGCGCACATACAGTACGATTTCAATTAATATAGTCTAAGTGGGAGAATGTAAGAATGTTTCTAATGTGGACTACATTAATTGATATTGTAATTTACCGTTTAACGTTTACCGTTTTACGGGGATTGGTCTAAGGTGAGATAGAAGGTTTCTTAATTAGTCTAATATGGGCTGGCTAGTGTGGGCCGAGTTGAGCCTGGCCCGTAATGAGGGGGCCTAGCTGGAAACTCTATAAATAGTGCTCAAATCTCTCCTCTAACCCTAATTCTCACATGTATCCTCACCTAAGGGGCGTTTACCTAACGCTAAACGTGAGGGGGGCCGCCTCATTGAGCCAGTGATACGAGGGGCAATAGAGGAGAAGGACTTGATGCGTGGATCCCCTTGATATGTGGGAAATCCCTTTTTTTCGCTTCCGCTTTATGAATGATGGATCCCAAAACAGGTGTGTTAATCTTTCTACTCAATTATGCATATTCTTGTTCTGGTTATGGAGATCTTGGGATTGCGTAATTTGCGTCCAACAAAAATGCTATATAGCCCATAAAAAAAAAAAAAATGTCTTCTGTGCAGCTGCTGCTGCTCCTCCTCTTCGCTCCCATGATTTGGCTGACCGTCTCCGGGGCCGTCGTCGACTCCGGCAAAGCTGCTTATTACAGCTCTCCGTACACACGTAAGTCATTGACCCAAAAGGGAAAAAAAAAAGAGAAGGATGAGATTGCTAAATCACGTTTTTCTTGTTGGTTTTTAGCGACGGAATGCTATGGAGGTGACCCATCCCAACTTCCTCCGACCAACCTGTTCGCGGCGGCGGGCAGCGAGCTATGGGATAATGGGGCGGCCTGTGGACGGGTGTACACAGTGCGGTGCATCAGCGCGTCACAGTCTGTCCCTTCAAACTGCGCGAACGATCGCCCAATCCGGATCAAGATCATCGACAACGCCCTCTCATCGACGTCTGCAGCGGCGGCGTTCAAGCAGTCGGTGACCGGCGCCAAATTGGTCCTGTCCGAAGAGGCGTTTAAAGCAATTGCCAGGCCATTCGTAGATTCGATCGACGTCGAATTTCAAGAGTAAGGAACCATGCTTCTGCTTCTTCTTCTTTTTCCCAGTTCAGACGCCCTATTCAAATTGAATGGCGCTGCGTAACAGCTCGATGGTTGTGGGCGGGGGAGGGAGAGAGAGGGGTTGGAGGAAACGGTGCTACAGTGGCTTTTGAGGACGGGTTTTGACGTGGCTTTTGACGCTGATTTTTTTGATATCGTCTTTTGGGTGGAACGTGCAGGGTCTGATTCTGGTGATATGATCGGCGATCAGCTCAATTTCGAAGAGATCAACGGGTGACGATGATTCGAATTAATTCTGAAGAAAGACCGGTATTAATGGTTTTGATTATTGAGGCGACAAATCAACTGTTTATAGTGCAACCTGTGGTCCCGTGTATCCTGTTTACAACGGTTTTGACTGGTTGCTGTTGGAGATTCTGATCTTCCAATCTTCTCTTTTTCTTTTTGTTCATACTCTCAATTATATCAATCGCGATCATTATCTACTCAGGTGAACGACCGTCCCATGACATATCCTCCATTAAAATAGGACACTGTCTTTGGGTCTCCCTATCCAGCTATAAAATGATTATAAAATTGACGAGATCTAGGAGTTCTATATCCGGAATGGAATGCTAATATATATTTGGAGGAAGATGCAGTGAATACATAAAGTCACTTTCTCTGCCTCGTGGAATGCTTTACCCAGACAATTGATTATGTAAACATAGATTGCAAGGGGGAAGCATCGTTCCCCAAAAAAAAAAAAAAATTCAAGGAAGTGCGCAAGGTACATAGAATAAGAACCTTTGTCACGTGGGCCATTGACAAACGGTAGTCTGTAGGACCACATTGGCCAGCCGATAGCTTTCTAGGATTTCTAGTGCTGATGCTTTCTAAGATTTTTTCATAAAATATGAAGTCGAGCTTTGAGTATTCCGTAGGCTTAGCTACTCCGCTTAGGGCAATAAACCCTGAAAACTAGATGCAAAAAGGCATCACGTTATCAGTTGGATGAGGACAAGGTAGTTTCTAATTGATCAAGCAGACCTGTTTAATCTTTGCCAAGTCGTCACGGAAGCAATCAGGCAATCAAAAGCATTGAACTCACATAACTTTTGATTGTCGTTGTGCACATGGGGGGAGAGAGAGATTGGCTATGGAGGTGTCAAAAAACCTACGCCGGCCCGGCCCGACCCAGCTCCACCTAATCCCAACCCTAACAATACATACATTTTAAAATCCTTACCCGAAAAAGACTAAGGACTAACCCCAAAATATCCTAATTATCGGGTTGGGCCAGGTCAGGTTCAGTTGGGCCGGTGTGGGTTTTTTTGACATCTCTAATGCCAACTTAGGAGATTCAAAAGCACTTGTACTAAATGTTAGAAGGCAAATACGGTCAGATCTACGGTCTGCATTTGGCTTTCGTTTTCCTGGAAAAGCAAGTCCTTTGGCTGATCGAAAGGTGTGAAAAGCTTTTCTCATATGCCAATCTAAAGAAGCCAAACGATGCAAGAGTCCAGTGTTCACTATTGAAAATGTCATTATGAGGGATTTTACGGACTCCAGACGGAAATAAATGGAGAAGAGCGAACCCGACGCACATAGTTCGATGGCGTGCCTACTCTACGAAAATAGATTTACAAGACGATTTTACTAAAAAGAGAAGATCGTACATCGAATGAGGCCCAAAGTAACGAATCAGGAAAATCTCTCGCAAGACTAAAGAAGGAGGCGGGCGGGCCTATTGGGCCGGGCTGCCCCCTTGCGAAATGCACCGCCTTGGAAATTCTCGGTCGGACTCGAGAGCTCGGGATCGGGCTACGCCGACGAAGAATAGCAAAAGCCTCGTCTCCAAACAGCCTTCGGCTGGCTCGCCCCCGATCGTCCAGCTCCAGAAGCCGGTCTCCCGCTTCGGCTCGGCTTTGTTTGACTCTCCACTCCTCCTCCTCGTCACTTCCACGAATCGTCGAAGCACGAGAAGGAGAACAAGGCGTCCCGCCTTCGACGCTCGACATTCGCCATTGCAACCTCCTCAGAATCCTCGAGCTCCTCTCGCTAGCTCGACCTGATCCGTGCTTTTCCGGCCGGCCATGTTTGGTGCTCGCGATACCTTCGCCGCCGCCTGATCTTCAGCTACTACGGCCATTCCCCCCGCCGCTCCGTAGAGAAGATGGTGAACAAGTTCTTCTGCGACTTCTGGTTCCTCCTCCTCGCGGCGAAGTTCCTCTACATCTAGGTGATTCCTTAGTCCCGATTCTCACGCGATCTGGAATCTTTGCGGTTCGACCTAACCGATCGACGTGGATATGTGCTCACGGCTGCTTTTGTTGAGCCTAAATTGGTGGAACTAATGAGCTACGCTAAGAGGAGTGCGTGTTTGCTTCTTTCCTGGCAGGAATCATTCTTGAGGTTTTATCAGATTTGAGAGTGCGTTTGGTTCAACGTTCTCAATTTCAGCCTTCAAAGCTTATTAAGAAAATGCAAACCTGTCCAACGATTTTGAGTCAAATGCTAAACCTTAGGAAAGTTGAAAGTCCAATACTAATAAGTACTAGCCGTAGGCTTTCAGTATTTGACTAAATACTAAAATTGCTTCTTCTTTTTTTAATAAATTTTTTAGTTTTTCGGTTTTACCTCTCATTATTCCAAAACTATCCTTACCTTCACTAGAGTCAACAAGGAATTTAATATTTTTTAATAAAAAAGAAAAATGAAATCCAAAAGGCCTTTATAAAAAAAGATTTGTTAAACACCCTTTACACCAAAATAATTTTACAAAGAATTTTTAACCAAATGCAATGTGCATTTCTCCAAAACTCTTTAAGCCAAAGATATTTGTATTTTTTCAAGGCTCAATCCCAAAGCTAAACCAAACGCAACCTGAAGGGGTTTTGTGTGGTTCTATAGGTTCTTGTTGTTCACTTTTTTCTTGAACGCCATTTCACATATAGAAGAGAATTCAGAAGTTAAGATTGATGCGAATAAATGGGAAAAAAAAGAAGAAGTTGTTTCCCGCTGAATCTGAGTTTGCTAATGCTGATGGACTGAAAATACGGGCATATTCAAATGCAGCTTTATCTTAGCTTGTGTATATTGACACCACAAATGAACCGGGGATTTTGTTCCTTTTTTGTGTGCTAGCATCAGTCGCTGAACTAAAGTAATTACAAAATCACGCAAGATAGAAGGACTAAGGCTTCTTTCCTAACATGTGAAAGAAGCGTTTGATGTAGAACAAATGAGAAGGGGTTGTTAGAACTGGATTGTCTACTCCTAGTAAAGATGCAGAAAATTATAGTGGTTGTGGGTCGTCTATTAACCGCAGAAGGTCTTGTAACTATAGAATACCGTAATTTTAGATGGCCGTTGCCTTCTGGGCTTTGTTGTGGTGTTACTTTGTAGAAATTTTGCTTTGATGACCATGGACATGTAGTACTTTGGGAATTTCAGATCCAATTCTAGGTAATTTGCAGGAAAAATTAAGTGATGCTTTTGATTCAAGAGGCAAACATTAACTCGGGTATTTGATGCTGTAGTGATAGTATTTTCAGTTAAACTCATTTTTCCTTCCTCCGCTGGTCTGGTTTCTAGTAAAGGACAGGGCATCTTATGATTGAGTACAGAACTGTTGGCCTTTTGCCCCATTCATAAATTTTAACTTACCAAGTTACCATCTAGAATTATAGTAATCCCATCCTAAGACCTACTCATGTTCTATAACCACATTTAAACTATTATTATTATTATTATTATTATTATTATTATTTTAGATTCACATTTAATTGCTGCCTTCTTAGTCCTTTAGCTCTCCGATTTCATGTATTGACCATTGTTTGATGGTTTGGGAGATGCCTTATCTTATGATTATCAAAAACAGAGATCCAAACCGGTTCTTGGCCAGGAAAAGGGATTTGTGTTCAACTTTTCTTTTTTCCAGTTTCAGTTAAATCTTTCAGTTCAGTTTCTTCCCCAACATTATCGTTTTTCTTCGGCTTTGAAAAGATGCTCCAGCATCAAGTAACGTACATATCTATGTAGCAGTCATGTTGGATTCCATGATCAATTCTTCTTGCAGTGGTATATTTATCCAATGGTTGTCCTTACTTCATCTGTTTATCCACCAAAATTATATGTTTCCTCGTTTGACTTTTATCTTTTTGTTTTTGTTTTTTTTTTCCTCTCCCCCAGATGCGTCTTTTCACGACACAATCGGAATATGCTGATCGACTTGCTGCTGCTGGGAGTCTCCATCCTATTACCTCATCCTGGTATCTCCTTCTGGATCGATGGCCATTTGAACCTCTAGCTTTGTTCCAGAAGGGTACACATTCAGTTATTAAGATATGTACTAAGTAAGTTTGTTATTTTCATGTGCAGCCAGCATCTAGACTTTTAAGTTATGTAATTATAAGCTTAGGTAAATTTAGATCTCCAGCTCAGTCTGCCTAGTGAATTTGAGAAAGAAATTTGAGTGTGTGGCGGAACCCTTTTCCTTGCCGTGTGGGATGAACCTTTCTAAATTTGTCATATTGAGCATATATTTGAAAATGCTTAGTGCTGAATCTCTCTTTCATCCAACAATAAGTAAATTTACTATCTTGCTTGTAATATCGATTGGAAAGAGTCAATCCATTTGAGTGAGAATATTATACCCCATCAAATAATAGTAGTAATTCTCATATATTGTGTTTGTATGATAAGTCAAGAAGTACTAATGGTGGACCCATTACATTATTTGGTTAGTCTTGTCTTTGGATGGTTTTATTGTGCTGCTGTCCTTTGGGAGGAGTAGCTTCTGAGAGGATTCACACTTAAATGATGCTAGTAATTCCCATGTATTGTGTTTAATGATTGCTCCAAGGAGTTTTAATGGGGGACCTGTTTCATTTTTTGGTTGGTTTGGTCTTTGGATGGTCTTGTCATGTGTACGTGTTTCCTATGCTTCTGTCCTTTTGGAAGGAGCAGCTTGTGAGTAATGACTATGAAGTACCTTTATGATGCTATAGTTTAAGAGAGCATTGGTTTGATATATGTCAGTTTTAGATCACATATGTTTATAGCTTATGCGTCTCCCTAAAAAGAAAGTTGAAAGTTTCAGGACCATACCCAGAGAGACCTTCTGTCCTATACAGTTTCGGAATCCCCTCAACTGGGCCCTTTGCAAAGCTGGGCTGCGTTTGGACCCGAACCTTGACAGCTTCAAAGGGACATGATAGAGCCACGTTTGCGAATACCCGAGCAGAAGCGCTGCTTAGAAATAATATGAGACTCCTTTTGTGATCAACCAACAAATCAGAGTAAAGTTCTTGAAGTACTCATAGAGACCGAATTTGCAGCCGCCCTGGATGCCGTATCCAAACAACTTGCCGGACCAACCTCTCCAGAGGGAAGAAGGCCTTTGCTCTTTCCAGAGAACTGATAATCCCGACCCTTGACAGCTTCAAAGGGACATAATAGAGCCACGTTTGTGAATACCTGAGCAGAAGCGCTGCTTAGAAATAATATGAGACTCCTGTTGTGGTCAACCAACAAATTAGAGTAAAGTTCTTGAAGTACTCATAGAGACCGAATTTGCAGCCGCCCTGGATGCCGTATCCAAACAACTTGCTGGACCAACCTCTCCAGAGAGAAGAAGGCCCTTTGCTTGTCTTATTATACTTGCAACAGACAAAAGACTTAGGAAAAAGAGTCGATGGTGAGACAAGACTCCAACCTTTGCACAGTGGAGGAACTCGACTGCTCCGTGCAAAACGTTTGGTAAGAAAAGAAACAACTCTCTCTGCGAACAGGAGGATGGGGTAAAACCGTGTTGATGTCACATGTTCTTCTGTTTTATCCCTTAAGCATTGAGAACGTGGCAAATCTTCATAATATATCTCAAGGAATATACTTTCTCGTGATTAGACCCCTCGCTTATGTCGTGTATTGAATTTGAAAAGGAAAATATTGAGTGTGTGGTGGAACCCTTTCCTTGCCGTATGGGAGGAACCTTTCTGAACTTGTCATATTAAGCATATATTTGAAAATGCTCAGTGCTGCATCTCTCTTTCATCCAACTTCTAGCAAATTTATTATCTTGCTTGAAATATCGATTGGGAAGAGTCAATTTGTTCGAGTGAGAATATTATACCCAATTAAATGATGGCAATATTTTCATATATTGTGTTTTTATGGTTAGTCAAGAAGTACTAATTAGGGGTGAGCATGGTCCGGGTTGGACCGGTTCACCCCTTAATCCTAGAACCAACTCGTACAGTGTTGGCCTCAATTTTTGGGACCGAGGACCGACCATATTGAGCTTGAGAGCGAGGACCGGACCGCACCCATTAGGTCCGGTCCAGTTCCAAGGTCAACCCAGGACCAACTCATAATTTTTTATTTCATTTTTTGTACTCCTTAAAAAAGTAATTGAGGACTGGACTGACCCAATGAGTTTGGTTCGGTTTCAAGGTCAACCAAAAACTAACAAATAATTTTTTATTTCATTTTTTGTACTCCTTGAAAGGGCAACCGAGGACTGTACTGACCCAATGGATTCGATGATGAGCAAGGTTAGCTAAGAAAGGCAAGCGGTGAAGATCAAGTGGGGTGAGCGTCGAATAGAATGAGCATCAAATGTCGAGTGGAGAGCAACAAGCCAAGTGAGCATCGAGTGACAAGTGGCACGAGTGACCCAAAGTGAGCGAGGCGAGTGTCAAGTGGCGAGCGGAGAAGTTGTTTATTTTTTTTTTTATTTTAGCAAATTGAAGACTAAGGGAACAAATAAGACAGAAGAGAACGAATACTAGATGAGGATGCAAGGTGCATTTTTGGACACCGTGAGGACTCCTCACAAAAACATTTTCTTCATTCGTAAATTATGACTATTGACACCGTAAAAGACATTAAAAACCTAAGTTATTAAAGAACAATGTAAAATTACTTGAACTCCTCACTAAAGAGCTGTTTAATGTTATTAATGCTGTTTATTTTAAGGTTTTCTCTATATAAAAAAAATATATAAATAATATTATATATATAGTCAGGGTTGAACCGACCCGGAACTCTCAGGACCGAAGATCGACCCGCACAGTGCTAGTCTAGAAATTCTAGGACCAAGAACCAATCCAGTCTCCCTAGGAACCGGACCAAGATCAATAGGGTCGGGCCGGTCTAGGGTCAGTCCAGGATTAACCCTGGACCAATGCTCACCCCTAGTACTAATGGTGGACCCATTACATTATTTGGTTAGCTTTGTCTTTGGATAGTTTTACTGTGCTGCTGTCCTTTTGGAGGAGTAGCTTATGAGAGGATTCACACTTAAATGATGCTATTAATTCTCATGTATTGTGTTTAATAAATGAGCCGAGAAGTTCTAATGGGGGATTTGTTTCATTTTTCGGTTGATTTGGTCTTTAGATGGTCTTGTCATGTATGTTAAATTAGTGTCTCGAATTTGAATTCGGATAATGATTTGTTAAATCGAATTTTATCGAGGAAGACTTTTCCTAGCAAATTACAAATTGGTCGAATAAATCTTTTTTTTTTATTGGACATTAGTTTGGACATGAAAAATATCACTACAAGACAAAAGAGTAAATATATGAGATAAAAGAAAAAGGAAAAAAAATGAAGGTTTTCTTCCCTTTACTTGCGGTGTACGAATCCTTCTTAAAGAAGGAAAGAGACGTGCCAAAGTAGTCTTGACTTTACACGATATAGAACGTGAAGCCCTCTGCAGTCTGCACATCCATGCTGCCTAAGAGTGGAGCCGCGAAAAGAAAACCTGGAGAGCGTCATGCGACGAAAGAAATAATAAAATAAAAGGCAAGAGCCGCGGGTCCAGGAGAAGAGTCATGCTGCACGTAATCCATACGTACGTGGACCAAAGACGAACGTTGGAGTTCTTGATTTTGGCTCTACTTTGAGCTTGAACGCGTAGTAATTTTGTGCAATGAGTTTATGTCTAAGTGAGTTATTTATTTATAAACACTTTATATTTGTGGTTAAATCTAGGTATGAGAAACACTGGAGCGTGTGAGCGATTGTAAACTCTGATTTTCCAATTATAGTGAATTATTTGCTACTGGCTCTCCTCGTGGACGAAGGTTTGATACTCGGACCAAACCACGTAAATTTCTAGTATCCTTATTATTTCTCGTTTATTTCTCTGGTGATTTTGTGTTGACGTAAATGGTAAGATCCTATCATTTCCGCGTATTATATTCCAACAATGTATATGCATTCCTATGCTTTTGTCCTTTCGGAAGGAGGTGCTTGTGTCTCCCTCAATTTTCTTTGACGACGCTAACTTTCTTGGATGACTGGCTGAGGCTACGGGAGAACCACCCGAGAGATGCGATAAGCCAAGCGCCTGCAGTTGGGGGATCTTACTTCAAGTCACTCTAAAGCTTCTGCAGAATTATGGCACCATAGATCCCCCCATAGTATACGTGTAAAACTCCGTCGGATCCTTCATGAAACATAACCTAGAATTAGATCTTCATTATCGAAAAACCCATAATTCGCATGAATCCATTAGCAAATCTTCCAGAGAAGTCAGTGACGGGCGCACGCTAGTGCACCATTAGTCATTCCTTCTGCAAAAGAGCCCCTAGACGTTCAATTTCTAGAGTTTGATGAATCCCAAACAGCAGATAGCATATATCTAAAGAGTCCTTATTGAATAGGCTTATTAAATTGCGTGAATCATTAAAAAAAAAAAGAATGAAAAAAAGAAAGAAAAAAAGGAGATGTTATAGGAGAGCCGATAATCTTTATCGACACATTGCGCTCATATCCATTAATTTTTAGCTATAGATATCATAATTTTTTGTGTGGACAAGATCTATGACCATGTAAGCACAACAATTCATTAATTCACGCATCCCTTAATATCTTTCGGCTTAGTTTGTGAACGGGAATTAAGGAACGCATTTCTCATCCGCTTGTCCCCATGTGAATTCGTTGCCCGTTGGATCAGAATGTTCGTACCTTCAGTTTTTGACATTGACAGGAGAGAATTAATAAGAGGTCTACGCATGTATACAATGAATGGATAAGTACTTTTTTTTTGGTCAGTGTTTTAGTGGATAAGTACTTTGTTAGTGGATTAATAAATTATGGGAAAATTCCAAATAAGGACCTAAAGTGAACTTTGTGTCATATAAGGACCTGAAGTGGACCCATTGTTTCAAATAAGAACCCGAAGTGAATTTTGTGTCAAATAAGAACCCGAAGTGATCAAGTTAATCTCTATTAAGGACTTTAGCTCGCTGGTAAACATTTTCCGACAATTAAAATAGGGGCAATTTTATTAGAAATTTGTGATTAGAAGAAAAGGGAAAATTCTATATTAATTAAGTTTAGGTTATCTATTTAGATATTTACGTTTTCTTCTTTCTTCTCCCTTGCTGCTCCTCACCTTGCTCGACCGACAAAGAATTTGGGTCTCCACAAAAAAAAAAAAAAAAAAAAAAAAAAAAGCAAGACGCGTTTGGTTTTCTTCTTGTTTTTGAATTTGTGCCTCAACCAGCGGAGAATTTGGGTCTTCGACTTTGCGGAGGATGGGTACAAGGAACAGGGGAGATCGTAGAAAACCTAGGGTTTTTTTGTTTCCGTTTTAGGATTTGTTAATTTTCCCTATATTTTTGGACAAAATTGCCTAAACTCCTATTGTCGGAAATGTCACATGCTTGATAATATGAATATTTGGCTAACTAGTAAGCTCAGGTTCTTATTTGGAATTAAGGTCCTTATTTGAGATAATGGGTCCACTTTTGACACAAAGTTTATTTCGGGTCCTTATTTGAGAAAATTGGTCAACTTCGAGTCCTTATTTGAGACAATGGATCCAGTTTAAGTCTTTATCTGACACTAAATTTATTTTGGGTCCTTATTTGAGAAAATTGGTCAACTTCGGATTCTTATTTAGAATTTTCCCATAAATTATTGAGCCGGGCTTTTCCATGTGCCTAAATTATTCCCCTCATCGGGATAAGAACAGCCCCACTTGAGGAAATTTACTGGAGTTTTCTCCGAGTTTTCTTAATTGGGCTGTCGTCGCCGCGTCTCAACCTGCTATAAAGATTCGGAAACAGAGTATTCTTTCTATATTGAGAAAAGGGAAAGGGACATTAAAAGAAATGTCTCACGTGCAGCAGCCGCAGCAGCTGCTCCTTAGCCTCCTCCTCGCCTCCGTGGTATTCGCGACCGTCTCCCGGGCCGCCGGCGACGTCGGCACGGCTGCTTATTACAGCTCTCCGTACACGCGTAAGTCCTTGACCCCAGAAAAAGAAGAAAGGAGGATTAGAAAAGAGAGAGGAGCTTGCTAAATCCCGTTCTTTTCTTGCTGTTGGTTTAGCGACGGAATGCTATAGAGATGGCCCGTCCCAGCTTCCTCCGAGCAACATGTTCGCAGCAGCGGGCGGCGAGCTGTGGGACAACGGGGCGGCCTGCGGCCGCGTGTACACGGTGTGGTGCGTCGGCGCGTCGCAGTCCGTCCCTTCCAACTGCGCGAGCGACCTCCCAATTGAGGTCAAGATCATCGACAACGCCTTCTCGGCGGATTCCTCGGCGGCGGCGTACAAGCAGTCCGTGACCGGCGCCACGTTGGTCCTGTCCGAGGACGCGTTCAATGCTATCGCTAAGCCGCTCGCGGATTCCATCGATATCAAATTCCAAGTGTAAGGAATGGTTATTCTTCTTCTTCTTCTTCTTCTTCTTCTTCTTCTTCTTCTTCTTCTTCAGTCGCCCTGTTCAGATTGAAATGCAGAGAGAGAGAGGGGGGTTGGAGGAGACGATGCTACAGTGGCTTCTGACTTTTGAGGGGTTTGGGTTTTGGTGTGGTTGGGTGCACAGCCACTTCGGCAGCAACGCATATTTTTTTTAATGTCATCTTTTGTGTACGTGTAGGGTTTGATTCTGGAGAGATGCGATTGTGCATCTGAAGTATCAACTTTGCCAGCAACAAATTAGTAGAACTCAATTATGCAGTCTTATATCAATTGCATTCGCTATCTACTCATGTGAATAACTATAAATGTTATTGTTATTGTTCTTGTCCATGACGTTTCCTCCATTGAAATAAAACGCTATCTCCGGGTCTCCCTATTCAACTTCAAAGTGATTACCAAATTCGTGAGATTGAGGAATTTTATAACTAGAATGGAATGCTGATATGTATATGTGAAGGAACATGTAATGAATACGTATAGTCAATTTCTTTGCCTTGCAATGTGGAATGCTTTACCCAAGCAAATTGGTTATGGGAACATACATTTCCAGGAGGCTAGTGACAAATTTCAAGGTAGTGCATGGGGTACACATAGTAGATGAACTTTTGTCATGTGGGCTAGTGACAAACAGCATCTGTAGGACATCGGTGAGTTGACAGCTTTCTAGGAGTTTTAGTTCTGACGGCCGGTCCAAGAATTTTTCATAAAATATAAAATCGAGCTTGGAGTATTCCGTAGGCTTATCCATTTTGCTTAGGCCACTAAACTTCAAAAAGTAGAGGCAAAAGGACATCACTCTGTCCAATTGGATGAGGACAAGGTGGTTTCTAACAAATCAAGCCAACTTGTTTAATGTTTACTAAGTCATTGGGGAAGCGATCTAACAATCAAAAGGACCAACTATTTTTCCAACAAAAGGTACTCCTGCGCCAATTGTTGTACCAACTGTTTATTCCCTCGCTCTTTCTCCCCCCGCATGGCGGGTCGGAGCAGGGAGGACTCAAACGTAAGAGAGCCACATAGCACTGGCTGTTGAAAGTGGGAATGCACGTTTATCTCTGTATACAAAACCTGTCTTACCAAGCCAAACCCCGCTGAGAGGAACTTCTAGTCGCGTGTTTGTGTTGTGGAAGTGCAATGACAAGCTGGGGTTTCAGCATGTAAGGTTGCGTTCACCATCATAGATCACGCCAATCCATGAGCAAATTTTCTACAGAAGTCCTAATAGGCACATGCTACTGCACTATTTCAGGCGACGAAAATTTCCGAAGTCCGATTCGGACACGGTGGGCTGTACATATTTAAAAAATCTTTATTGAGTAACCTCATTAAATTGGGTGAATCATAAAAAAAAAAAAAAAAAAATAAAAGAAGGAAGATATTATTGGAAAGCTGACAATCTTTATGGACGTGTCGTTTTCATATCCATTAGTTTTTAGCTATAAAATATCATGATTCTTCGTGTTGACAATATTGATGACTCTATTTGTAATAGTTGTGGAAGACTGGGAGTTGAGCAGTCAAAGAGTCAAAGGTGAAAGTGTAAAAAGAAAAAGAAAAGAAAACCCACCTCCTTAAAATGGACGATTGAGAGCCGCATAAAAGAAAGGAGGGGAAAGACAAGATAAAAAAAGAGGAGAAAATGGGTTGAAAAGTAAGTAACAGCAGAACAAGGAGGCTAGTCTAAATAAAATACCAAGAGCTAAAGGAAAGGATCCAAAAAAAGAAAGAAAGAAAGAAACAGGAAAAGAGAAAGGACTTTTTGCATACATGATAGGTCCGTCAAGTAAATTCGACTATGTATTGCAACGCTCAATAAGTATTTGCACCTCTCGTTTATCAATCGAGGTAGTTTTCAAATTTATGGCTTAAATAATTCGGAATTTTGGAGGGGATTATGTCATTGTAGAGCCATGGGATTTGATGAAGGTTGATTTGAAGCAATGGTTTTGTTTGAGCAAAATTTTAGGGTTTCGAGGTCGAGTTTCGTGTGCTTTTAGCTATTTCATAATTCATGTAGAGTTTTGTTGAGTTTAATGTTGATTCTTGTTGATTGTGAGATCGTCAACTTATTTAGCTACGTGATTCCCGGATGAGTGGTACTATCTCCCTTGAATTTGTAAAACTTATATTTGGAAAATGCTACGGATAATGGCATGTTTTGTTGCATAAAAACCAAATCGAGCATTTACTACTCTTTGGTTATTTACAAATATTTAGAAATCGTGCTATGCAAGGTATTATAAAATAATTTATATTTGTAATATCTTTGCGACTAGTTTATGAAAGGGTTTATAAATGATTTAAGAAATGATTGAGAAGTGGCGGATAGGCTATGTTGTAAAAAGTTATTTGCTTGTTTTATGAGACATATTTTAAATTTGGATTTCTGGTATTAGAGGATGGTTGTTTTATGCTCAATATAACTATGAATTCAGTGAGGGGTTTGTGCAAATGCATACCAATTTAAGATATTTTTCTAGGCGGGCACTAGCTTTGTAAGTGGAAACTTTATTAATGGGAAATTTTGATTGCCTTATCACCATATGTTATGTCGTGATCATGATTTGATGTTGAACAATAAATTGGTTGATGGAATGGATTATCGACGTGCAATATAATAAACCATTAATATGTAAATTATTAAGATTTAACAATAGATCGGACCATTGATGCTATTGTTTTAATATTGTTGAGTAGATGAGTATATTTGACTTTTACAAAGCTTTGTTGAAATGAAACAATGCATATGTGACTCGATACGTATTTTGCATCTTGATTGGATTGCATACATGCAAAGTAATTGTTCAATTTACTTAAAAGATATATACAATATTCACTGGGCTGTGATTGTTTATTCTATTCATCTTTCGTGTTTTTAAGTCGTAAAGGGAGAGCATTATTGACGGGGATTTCAAGAGCTAAATTTTGGTGGTCGGAGGTCGCGTCCTTTGAGTGGGTGTGATAGTCAAGTCATTATCCCTATCAGAATTCAGGGTGCGACCGTATAAGGACAACGATTTATTAGATAATCCAGGGGTGCCTTCATTTTTTCTCCAGCCTCGTTTGACAAAGGGAATAAAGGAAAGCATCTCTCATCCGCTTCTCTCCGTGGGACCAGAGCCCCTGTTCCTGCATTTTCAACGTGGACAAACGTGGACAGAACTTTCTGGATAAAGGATAATCTAGCTACAAGTCAAACGGGGGAGTCAACTAAGGGAGTGACGTCATCAGGATAGAGCGGGCCCCACCATTGGGAATGTACTAGGGCTTTCTTTATTGGGCTGTCTTCTCGGCCCGACACCCCGCTGCAAAGATCGGGCAAAAAGGCATTCTTCTTGATCTAAAAGAGTGCCTTCTGCGCAGCAGCAGCAACTGCTCCTCAGCCTCCTCCTCGCTTACGTGATCTTGGCGACCGTTTCCGCGGCAACCGGCGACGTCGGCACGGCTGCTTATTACAGCTCTCCGTACACACGTAAGTCCTTGACCTAGAGAAGAAAAAAAAAGAGAGGGAGGATCAGAAAGAGAGAGGAGCTTGCTAAATCCCGTTTTTTCTTGCTGCTGGTTTAGCGAGGGAATGCTATGGGGATGACCCGTGACGGCTTCCTCCGAGCAACCTGTTCGCGGCGGCGGGCGGCGAGCTGTAGGATAACGGGGCTGCTGCGGCCAGGTGTACGCGGTGCGGTGCATTATTGGTGATAATGATTTTGATTATGCAGGCGACAAATCAACTGCCTATAATGTAAATCTGTGGTCTTGTGTGTAACCTGTTTAGCAACGGTTTTGACTGATTCTTATTGTAAATTCTTCTCTTTCTTTCTCCTTTTCTTTCTTTCTTGATCCTACTCTATTATATCAATCGAGATCATTATCTATTCATGTGAACAACCGTAGGAACAGGAAATGTTGTTGTTCTCACCCGTGACATTTCCTCCGTTAAAATAGATCCCTATTCAGCTGCAAAGTGATTACCAAATCCACTAGATTGAGGAGTTTTATATCCATAATGGAATGCCGATATGTATCTGGAGGAAAATGTAATGAATGCGTATATTCACTTGCTCCGTCTTGTGATGTGGAATGGTTCGTCCGGACAATTGGTTATGGGAACATACATTTCAAGGGGGCGCATTGTTCTAGAAATATAAATTTCAAGGAAGTGCACGGGGTAGACATAATTAATGAAATATTGCTTAGTGGGCTAGTGATAAATGGTACCTGTACGACAACATCGGTGAGCTAACAGCTTTTCGTAAAATATAAAGTCGAGCTTGGAGTGTTCTGCTTAGTCAAGATTTCTAACTGACCAAACAAACTTGTTTAATGTTTACCAAGTCATTAGGGAAGTGGTCAGACAATCAAAAACATTGAACTTGCACTTGATTGTCGCTATACGCAGCGGACCAATTGTTTTTCCAACAGAAGGTACTCCAATGCCAACTTAAGAGATTCGCACAGTAGGCGATTGTACTTCATGTTAAAAAGCAAATAAGTTCTGATCTACCAATCTGGATTTTTCCTCTATTTAAACTTATTGATTTCAATTTATGAAAAACGTTCACTATAAATTGATTAGTTTTTTGTTTATCTAAATACCGGAAAGTTAGAAAATAATTTTTTGAAAATACGTTTCCTCTAACCATACAGACTCGGCTCCGTTCGTTTAGAGGAAACAAATTCCTAAAAAAAAGTTTTTCAAATTTTTTAACATTCGTTTTACAGAAAATGAACTAGTCAAGGAAACATTTTTCATTAATAAAAAAAAAAAAAAGTCTTCTAAAATAAGAGAAAATGTTTTTCACTTTTCAAGATGAAGAAAATTTTTACTCACTCACTTTTTCTTATCTCACACCCGTTTTAACCTTTCCATCTTTCCTTTATTCTTTTTTTTTCCATTTTTTTTTTTTAAATTTGAATTTTTAATTATGAGTCTTTTTTTTTTTTTTTCACTTCTGTCTTGGCTTGGGTGAGCTCAAGGCTTGCCAACCTTAGGCGAGATTGCAGCTTGTTAGATTGGCAAGCTCGAGGCTCGCTCAATCAACAACGAGCCAAGTGAGTAGCCAGCTAAGGCTCAAGGCCTACCCAATTGACAGTGAGCTAGGGCTTGGGCTAGTACTTCAAAGGCTCGCCGCTTGCTTGGCTCACCAATTTGGTGAGGCTTGAGGCCTCTAGCTTGAGCCTAGCTAGATCAGCGAGCTCAATTAGTCGAAGAAGAAGATAAAAGGAAAGAAAAGAAAAATAATAATAAGAAATAATTTAAAAGCATATTATTTTAAAAATAAAAATAATAAAAAATGATTTTAAAAAATAAAATAAAATAAATTATTGAGAAAGATAGAGGACAAGACTTTTATTATTGAACATCAAAATATATTTTTCATTTTATTTTCAAATTTTAGCTGAATACTGATAAATAATTATATTTTCTTAGAATTTTGAAAAATATTTTTAAAAACAGCTATTTTTCGTGAAATGAACGAGCCTGGAGTTTGAAGAAGGAGTCGGGCTTATTGGGCCGGGCTAACCCCTGAGAAATGCTCCACCTAAGAAAATCTCGGATCGGATCGGACTCGAGAGCTCAGAACCGCGCTACGCCGGCGAAGAATAGCAAAAGCCTCGTCTCCAAATAGCCTTCGGCCGGCTCGCCCCGGTCGTCCGGCTCCATAAGCCGGTCTCTCGACTCGGCTCGGCTTTGCTTGACTCGCCGCTCCTCCTCGTCGTCGTCCTCGTCGTCGTCGCTTCCACGGATCGTCAAACCACCCCACCATTCGCGCTTGAGATTCGCCATTAAAGCCTTCTGTCAAGCTCCTCTCGCTAGCTCGACCTGATCCGCGCTTTCCCAGCCGGTCATGTTCGGTGCTCCCGACACCTTCCCCGCCGCGTGATCTTCAGCTGCTACGGCGATTTCCCCCGCCGCTTCCGGAGAGACGATGGCGAACAAGTTTCTCTGCGACTTCCGGTTCCTCCTCCTCGCCGCGGCGGTGGCGTTCATCTACATCCAGGTGATTTCTTAATTCCGATTCCCTTGCGATCTGGAATCTTTGCGGTTTTCAGTTTGGAAACGGATGCTCGGACCGGTCGACGTGCATCCGTGCTCGCGGCTGCTTTGGTTAAGCCTAAATTGTTGTGGCGCATGAGCTCTAGGAGTGGGCGTTCGCTTCTTTCATGGCAAGAATCATTCTTGAGGTTTTGTTAGATTACGGAAGGGGTTGTTGTGTCGTCCTGTAGGTTTTTGTTGTTCATTTTGCGTGTAAAAGAGAATTCTGAAGTCGAGACTGACGCGAATAAATGGAAAAAAGGAAGTTGTTTCCTCGGCTGAACTTTCAGTTTGCTAATGCCGATAGACTGGAAATGCGGGCAAATTCAAATACAGCTGTACCAGAGATTTTGTTGCTTTTTTGTGTGCTTGCATCAGTCGCTGAACTAAAGTAATTTACAAAATCATGGGAGATAAAAGGACTGGGGCTTCTTTCCTAACATGTGAAAGAAGTGTTTGATGTAGAACAAATCAGAAAGGGGTTGTTAGTTTTAGATTGTCTACTCCTAGTAAAGATGTAGAAGAATATAGGGGTTGTGGTTCGTCTATTAATCACAGAAGGTCTCGTAACTTTAAAATACTGTGGCATCGCCTTCTGGGAGGCTCTGCTGCGGTGTTACTCTGGAGAATATTGCTTTGATGACCATGGACATGTAGTACTACAGGAATTTCAGATCCAAGTCTAGGTGATTTGCTGGGAAAATTAATAGTTGCATTGATTCGAGAGGTAAAATATGGGTATGTTAACTCGGGTACTTGAGATGCTTTGGTGGTAGTATTTTAGGTGAAACTTGTTTTTCTTTTCTCCGCTGGTCTGGTTTCTGGTAAAGGACAGGACGTCTTATGATTGAGTGTAGGTTTGTATTGCCTTTTGCCTCATTCGTGAATCGTTACTTGTCAAGGGACCATCAAGAGTTATAGTAACACTATCATAAGACATACTAAAATATTCTCTAACTGCATTTAAACTTTTTTTTTTTTTTTAATAATCAGATTCACCTTCCACTGCTCCCTTTTTAGCCCTTTAGCTCTTTGATTTCATGTATAAACTATTGTTCAATGGTTTGGCAGATGCCTTATCTTATGATTATCAAAAACAGATAATCCAAAACGGTTCTTGGCTGGGAAAAAGGATTTCTGTTGAAATTTTCTCTTCTCCTGTTTCAGTTAAATCTTTCAGTTCAGTTTCTTCCCCAATTTTATTGTATTTCTTCAGCTTTAAAGAGATGCTTCAGCATCAAGCAATGTGCGTACCTGTGTAGCAGTCATGTTGGCATTCGTGATTGATTTTCTTACATTAGTATATGTTTCCAATGGTTGCCCTTACTTCATCTGTTTATCCACCAATATTATACGTTTCCTCGTTTGACTTTTATCTTTTTGTTTTTCTTGTTTCTCTCTCCCTCAGATGCGTCTTTTCACGACACAATCAGAATATGCTGATCGACTTGCTGCTGCTGTAAGTCCATCCTAATACCTCGTGCTGATCTCTCATTCTGGATTGTTGGCCATTTGAACCTCTAGCTTTGCTTCCAAAAGGATACACATTCGGTTATTAAGATATGTATTTAGAGAACTTCTTATTATCATGTGCAGCCAGCATATAGAATTCCGAGTTTTCTTTTTTTATTTTCGGGTCTGAACTTCCGAGTTAAGTAAAGATAAGCTTAGGTAACTTTAGATCTGCTACTCTGTCTGCCTATTGAATTTGAAAAACAACTATTCAGAGTGTGTGGTGGAACCTTTTCCTTACCGTGTGGGAGGAACCTTCCTGAATTTGTCATATTGACCATATGTTTGATAATGCTATGTGCTGAATCTTGCTTTCATCCAACTTCTTGTAAATATACTATCTTGTTTGAAATATCGATTGGGAAGAGTCAATCTGTTCGAGTGAAAATAGGATACCCCATTAAATGATTGTAGTAATTCTCATGTATTGTGTTTTGATGGTTAGTCAAGAAGTACCAATGGCGGACCCATTACATTATTTGGTTGGTTTGGACTTTGGATGGTCTAACTGTGCTGCTGTCCTTTGGGAGGAGTAGCTTCTGAGAGGTTTCGCACTTAAATGATGCTAGAAATTCTCATGTGTTGTGTTTAATAATTTGTTTCATTTTTTTTGGTTGGTTTGATCTTTGGAATGTCTATATATGCATGTTTCCTGCTTGTCCTTTTGGAAGGAGTAGCTTGTGAGTAATGACTTTGAAGGGCTTTTATGATAATATAGTTAATGATAGCAAGAGATGAGGGGGGTTAAGAGGGGGAAGAGAGAGAGAGAGAGAGTGGTAGACACTAGAAATCTAATGTGTGCATCCTCCTCTCCTAAAAATCACATCTCCTAGAAATCATCATAGATTTCTTAGATACATCTTTCATCTTACAGGTTGAAGCCGAGACTCGTTGTACAAGTCAAATGCGTAAACTAATCGATCAGATAAGCATGCAACAAAGCCGTATTGTGGACCTAGAAGGTGTGATAATTTGATTGTAAGCATGTGTTTTCCTCATGTTGTTTCTGCAGAGGACTGGAACGATATGGATTGTATGTAAGCTTGCAGCATATGAGTCTCTTCTAGTATTTGTCTGGCTCTGTGCGTCAGGCAAATTGCATTCTGCATTTCTGGATTCAGCCAATTTGGAGTTTGATCGCAATTGTTGTGATGCACTGCTTCACTTATAGAAATTCAAAATTTTACTGAGCGACTAAAACTGAAGGAGATTAATTATCATTCTTGTGCTGTGAAGTTCTAATACTTGACCTCTCTTTGATGTTGGAAGAATCCTGTGAATATGCCTTGATCTATTTGCTTCACCATTTGGTGTCTGAAATTCAGAGGATAAGAACCGACAAGATGAAGAATATAGCCAGATGAAGGCTCTTGTTCAAGATCTTGAATGTATGTTAGCTAGTATTTCTGCTCCATTTGTTTATACTTCTTTCTCATTTTATTCCAAAATGCCCATTCTAGTTGTAATCCAGTAGATGATTTTAAATATAATGTTATGAAGGTCCCCTGACTATAAGTCTATTCTACTAATCTAGTTGTATTTTGATGGCCTTTCTAAAAGAATTATGAAATGTTTGCAATACAAAACATTTAGTATTCTGACTGTGGAAGATTGTTAACTGATACACTTATTGATTTATGTAAAAGGTATTGTTAATTTTTTTTACTTGCTATAAAAGATTTGTAAATGATTATCACGATCAAATAATCATTGTTGTGGATGCAATTTTCCAGATGATGTACTTTTGGCTTCATGAATGTGTACAATATTTATCTACGCAGAGCTTTCAATTGAATTTACTTCTTCTTTTTTGTTAACTTTCTTTTCTCTATTAAATTGGGCATTGAGTATTTCTTATAGATAATGGAGGATTTTGTTAATAGAAGAAATGTTCTTGTACATCAGAAATGTGCAAAAGTACAAATTGAAAGAAAAACAATCAAACAAAAGAAAAAATCACTAGACTATATAGAATAAGACGGTAAATTGTTGGTTTAGTTAGTTGGGCACATTATGGATGCATGAGTTGTAGAATATATTTAGATTGATAGAGACAGGCAGCAGAACCTAAAGCTACCATCAAGCAGGACGCATTCAAAAGAGAAAACCACGCACCATGTGAGGCAAAAGCCCTTTATATCACATAATCCCACTAAACTGGGGGTTGGATATATAACCTTGTGCAGCTCGTAAAGTTTGCAAAACATGTGGTACTTAGGTTCTGGATCAGAAAATATTCAGTGAAGGGATTGACTTCTTGGAAATTCTTATTGAGTATATATGGCAAGGTTTCAATTTTACCCTAGCTTTTGTATCCTTGCTGCTTCTTTGCCCACTTATTGCTGCTTCACTTACTACTTCATATAGTACTCAAGTCTCTAGCTATATTTCATAGAGAAGAATAAAGGAGTTTTAATATTCCAGAATCTGTTCAGGTAGGTATTGCCAAAGATCTGCTTATGCAGATGGAACCAAAATGGATTACACCAAATATTCGTGTGCTCCAACTTCTTCTGTCAAGTGGTTGGATTGGTAATGCAAGGCTTCTTGGGGAGATAAAATCAACATAAACGTTTTGTTTGAGGGAGGAGGGGAGGGGAAAGAAAATGGAAAGCGGTGTTTAAATTTGGGAAAGATTTCAAATTTTCAGTGAGAAGAAATGGGGGGAACATTTGAAAAAATTCTCGATTTTCTTCACTTATTTTCATTCAATCCATGTCCTGAACAAAGCATAAAGGATCACAGTGGGTGGAAATGTACAAAATTTAGTTCTAAACAATTAACAGTAGAAACAAAGAAAAGCTTACTGAGCTGTCTTAGATGGATATCCTCCTGCTGACAAAATTGAATGGAGTGATTCCATTATTTTTCAGTCAATCTCCTTAAAGGCGCCTTATAGGGTTTTTATTCTGTTAATTGCTTGCATGTCAATCAGTTTGTTTCATCGCATATCCCACTTTTACATTAAAAATACACACTCAAGCTGGCATATGGAATACCGATTTTGCTGATGGAATGTCTTAAGTGCTACTAAAGTTACTGTTTTGCTAATCTTGCAGTTAAAGGCCTTCAAAGACGGATGGACAAAGTACAGGTTTTCTCCTGACAATAAAATGTTATTTATCTTCTCTAATTTACAAGTCCAATTTTGTCAGTCTTACTTTCTGATATCTTTTTGTTGGATTAATCAGACTCAAGTGGCAGCAGTGGTAATCATGGCATGCAACCGTGCTGATTATCTTGAGAGGACCATTGAGTCTATCTTGAAGTATGGCAGATCTGTTCTTTTAAGTCTTTTTTGTTTATGACAACTCAAGACACTTTGTATTGATCAGTTCTCCTATTATTGGATTCTTGTCGTTTTCCAGATATCAGAATGCTGTTGCTTCAAAGTACCCACTTTTTGTATCCCAGGTAGTATACCCTCAGTTCCTGTTCTTGCAAAACAAATCTAGCTTTCCTTTATTGATGGCCTAGCTTTCCCCCCTCTCCTTTAATGTTTTTGTTCTGAGATATTTGTATTTGACCACAAAATTGTTTCTGTAGGACGGGTCTGATCCACAAGTTAGAAAGAAGGCCTTGAGTTATGATCAGTTAACCTACATGCAGGTAAGCGGCCGAGGTCTTTCGCATAACAAGTTTCACTCAATTGTTTCTTTATTATCTGAAAATCATGAAATGGAAAGAGAGAGCTTTTTGTCGTTTGACTATCTCTAGATGAAAGTTGTAATCCTGACCTAGGTTCTTTTGCAGAGATTTTAGTACTTACCTGTATCAAGTTTCACTCAATTGTTTCTTTATTATCTGAAAATCATGAAATGGAAAAGAGAGAGCTTTTTGTCGTTTGACTATGTCTAGATGAAAGTTGTAATCCTGACCTAGGTTCTTTTGCAGAGATTTTAGTACTTACCTGTATATCTGAAAAATAACTGGAGTTCATTGCAGCATTTGGATTCTAAGCCGGTGCAAACTGAAAGGCCTGGGGAGTTGATTGCATACTATAAAATCGCAAGTAAGATCGATTTCTTTTGCTATTGCTATGATAGGTTTTTGCCAATCTCATGTGTGTTCATGTCAGGTCACTACAAATGGGCTTTGGATGAATTATTCTACAAACATAAATTCAGTCGAGTAATCATACTTGAAGGTGAAATATATTGTTTTATGCTGGGTTGCTTTCACTACATCTAAAACGAAGTGCCTATTCACAATCTTTCACCTGAATGCAGATGATATGGAGATTGCACCTGATTTTTTTGATTATTTTGAGGCTGCAGCTGCTCTCATGGAAAAGGATAAGTATGAATTCTGGAAATGCCTGAGCTATAATTGGATACTTGAATTAAAACATATAATAACTAAATGTTAGAGAATTCCTTGAATTTTAAAAATAAAATTATTGGGCTTAGGCTCGAATTCTAAGTTCTATGGAGGAAAAAGCACATTATGAACTTTACTGCAATTTTCCATCTCTAACTATGGCAGGACCATTATGGCTGTTTCCTCATGGAATGACAATGGGCAAAAGCAATTCGTGCAGGATCCAGGCAAATTCTCATAAACTCTGCCTTTTTAATTTCCCACCATGAAATAAGAAATGAGGTCTATACCCCAAACAAAAAAGGTCTTTGCAGACCATGGTTCTGAGTGTTATATCTTCATGCATGCGCATAATCTTATCTCTCTTCTTTTCCGACTGTGCTCGAAAGCTTTGGAATTTTGCTTGGGATAAGTGGAAGATTACCTTTACATAAGTGGCAAAGTTGAGTACTTGCTCACTGCATGCCACATGTGAAAAAATCATTTGAAGATGCAGCTGAAGTTAAATGGCTGAATCAATAGTGTGGGGAATGTTTTTATTGTTTTCTTTATTATTTTACCATGGATTCAAGTTTGAAGCTTCATTTATTCATCTTCACAGCCTTATCAGCCTTTTCTTATCAAAGATATGTGTTTCCTTCTCCACATCTCTCTTTTCTTGTAATCTTTTAATATATTTTGCAGAAATCCTTTACCGATCTGATTTCTTTCCTGGACTTGGATGGATGTTGACCAAATCTACATGGAATGAATTATCACCAAAGTGGCCTAAGGCATATCCTTATGAGTTTGATATTTGTCGGTTTTAGATCACATATGTTTATTGTTTATATGTCTCCCTAAATTTTCTTTGACAACACTTTACTTACTGGGACGACTGGCTAAGGCTACAAGAAAACCACAAAGGTCGACAATTTATTCGGCCAGAAGTGTGCAGAACTTATAATTTTGGTGAGCATGTAAGTGAATTTTGTACACGCGTACTCTGATTTATGGTCATTTCGGTTTTGTACAGTTACTTTGCAAGTTTTGCCAGTATCACCTAGTATGTAAATTAATTTTTGATTATTCATGGCTGTGCTTATGGTAGAGGGTGTATAATGGTTTTGTGGCGAGTGCCACATCATGTACCTGCTGGGTTACTTATTCAGCAGTTGTATGTTGGATGGCTTGGGGTGATATGGCAGACGATAGCGCATGTCATCTACAACTTTGGCATTGCAAGGGATTTGATTTGACTACTGACTCCTTATATTGCATGTCATGTACCTGCTGAGAAGTTGATACCATGAATGTTTATGACAATTTGATATTCTGTCAGGGGTCTAGTTTGGGGCAATTTTTCAGACAGTACCTCGAGCCAATCAAATTGAATGATGTCCAGGTAATTAATATATTACATATTCAGCAAATTTGTTGCATTTGTGATTGACCTTGTGTTATCTTTCGTTTATGAAGGTTGACTGGAAATCCAAGGACTTGGGTTACCTGATAGAGGTATCTGTTGTGATTTGATTCCTGGAAGTGTCTATGCCTTTTATTATTCTCCGACTAATGATGTGTCTTCAACTTTTCTCAGGATGAGTATGTTAAGCATTTTGCTGAAATTCTGAAAAATGCTAAACCTATTTATGGAGCTGATGCTGTTCTGAAGGCCTCTAATGTACAAGGAGATGTGCGTGTTCAATATAAAGACCAGCCAGATTTTGAACACATTGCTCGGCAATTTGGTGTCTTTCAGGAATGGAAGGTTAGTGTATTTCTTGATGGGATTTCTTTTAAGTTTAGTCTGAGGTTTCTTAGATTTATGTGGCTAATAGCACCGACAAGGTATCCTTTCTCTGCATTTTGAACGGATATTCTAGGATGTGTATAAAATTCAATATGAACCTTTAGTTCAGTGCATGTGGATTCCATGATTGGGTCTTCGATAGAAATTTATCCAACCAATTAATTGAAATAATCAATATATCCAGTGGATTAATCTACAAACGCAGTCAGAACTTGTTACCTGGTTCTATGGGATGTAGGTACTTGGAGATTCTACTGCACGACCTTTAGCCAACCCAAAAGTTCACTTTTTGTTCTTTTATTCCTGAAATGAGCATGTTTCTATGCCCTGCATTGTCCTTGCCAGTTTTAATGTTTCTGCTTTGGGATACGCTCTTTCTCTCTCACTCGCACAAAAGTTATGATGCTTTCCCCCATCTTCCAGGATGGTGTACCAAGGACAGCATATAAAGGAGTAGTTGTCTTCCGGCATCCGCCACCAAGACGTGTGTTTCTAGTGGGTCCAAACTCTTTCAAGCTGCTTGGGATCGAAGGTGTTTGATGCTTTGAGGTCAGGCTTCACGGCGCTGGTAAATCATGGTGCCAGAATTCGGCTTCCTCTTTCCTCCCCAACCCCTAGTGTAACTGGTACATTATTAAAGGAACCGATTGGGCATCACAATCAGTGTTTAAGATCGCAAATTCAGGTCATCAGGCAGGTTTAACCCACTGCTGCTTGCTGATGAACACAAGTGTAGAGGTCGGAGGATTCCATTAGCGATTCTGATTTAGGAGGGAGAGGGAGGATTCTTCTAAACGACAGTGTCCAGTCTATACCCGTTGAACGGCCGAACCAAGGCTTCATTAAAAGAGTTTGCCATAGGTCATACTAGCTACTTAATAGCAGGTAACCTGATAACTTTTGTTGCTCCCACAGGTGTACTAAGGAACACACATGTTTTTTCTAGCCATTTTCCCCTCGTGTTTTCATTTCTCTTTCTCTCCTGTTTGGTTGGGTAGGAGCAGGCAGGACTAATATGTAAGAGAACCTCTGTATACAAACACGTCGTATCGAATGCCGCCGAGAGGAACTTCTAGTTAAATCTCGTGTTGTGGATGTGACTTGTGATGGTGTATGCTTTCTCCTATTACGGAAGTACATATTAAAGCGTTAACTGATTTACTAATATGAACACATATACTTCATAACCGTTACTGCGCCTCCACTACCTATTTCCTCTGGTCACCGGACTGCCATTGGCGCGACCACCACCATCACACTGGCCATTGACTCCAAGCCATTGCAGGCCGGTGGCCAGTCAGTCCACCATTGAAAGCACAATGAATAGAATTAAAAGAACGCATAGCTCGGGAAAACTCTCAGGCAATCTGCTTATGCATCAGAATCAAACTCAATAACTAACGAAACAACATGCCTTACACAAATCACATCAAAACGTTCCTTCGGATTGAACAAAAACTGAGGTCATCTCTTCATCACATCTTGCACACATTTTATCAAACAAGTTGTACCTTCCGTGATTCATAGCTAAACATAATGAGACTCGACACAAATTTTTCGACACAATTTTTCGCATTCAAAATGTCTAAACTTGAATAGAGCAGATTCCAAACTTGACAAAGCATAAGGTGTTTCGGTCCCTTTTTTTTTTTTTTTTGGTGTCTATAAGGGGAACCTAGCATACTCTAAATTGTTAATTTCTTTAGATGAGTGCGCCTTTTTCGTAAAAATAAAAATAAATAAATAAATAAATTTAATTTATATATCTATATATAGTGGATCAGCCAAAAAAGCATGATTCGTCCATCAACTGAGCGCGGGCCCCAATCCGCGCAGCCGGAATGAGACGTGCGTCTGCGTGAGCACACGCTGACCTCATCTCTTTATATCCACTTCGCCACACGCCCCTCCCTTCTCTTCCACCGCCCTTTTTTCCGCGGTCGCGACGCGGTGCCTCCCCACTTCTCCACCGCCTCTACCAGCTCCCGCCACCGCGCGGCTCCGTCTCCGTCGCCCCCGGTCTCCCGGCGCCGCCTCCGCCCGCCCGCCCGCCGCCTCCGCCTCCGCCTCCGCCCGCCGTGGGCCTTCGCATTCTCTGCGGGCGATCGCCATAGACAGCACGCGGCCGGAGCAGGGGCGCGCACGCGAGCGAGAGAACGCGCGGACACCCGCCCGCAGCTCCGTCTTTCGCGATTCGAGGCGGAGTAGCTCTCCGGTTCTCCCCTCGAGATCGAGCTCCATCGCCTTCGACCGGGAGCAGGGGACTTCGCCATCATCGAGCAGGCCGGACGGAGGTCGCTTTCCTCCATTTCTAAGGTTCCTTGATTTCGATTCAATTCTAAGCGCTGATTCTCGAGATGTTCTTGCTTGCGTCACCGGCGTATGCCTAAACCACCTCCGATACGATTGGCGCCTTTCACTCAAGAGCTCGACTCTAGCGACGCTATCGACTCTGGATCTGTTTTTTCTTCTTGGCCAAGCTTTTTACCTTCGATTCTCTTGGAATTTCAAGATTGTCACTGGAGTAGTCTGGTCTCATCAGATTGTCGAACATCTCGTTGGATTGGGGTTTCTCGGTTTTTCTGTTCTCGAAGCACTCACAGCTCGTTCAATTCTCCTTCGCAGGCTTTGATCGGCAGTCTGGTTCGTTGAACACTCGATTGTGACTGATAATCGATCGCTCCTCGCTGAGGTAAAAGCTCTCTGTTCCTTTTTAAGTTTACGCGTGTGATATAGAAACCGAGAGCTTTGTTGTTGCTAGCTTGAAAATTCTTCATGTCTGAGACTATATTGATGACTTAGATTCAGTCTTGCTGATCTCGTACCGTTTGGGTTGTGATTCTCACTATCTAATTGCTACATTGTGCCTTTTAATCGAATGGTGAAATGCCTGAGCCGTTCTAGTGTAAATATAACTCTGAATCTGACTGAGATCATCTTGTCTGCTTGAATGATTGACCGTGCCAGTTGTATAGGTTGAGTAAATCTAATTGATATTCACTTTTCGAGTCCATTCCCAAAGGTCTCAGTCTAGATAAGCTTCCAGTATTCTAAGGCGATAAGCTCGACTCTGTGAAATTACCTAAAAAAGTTGATGTGCTGAATTGATGATGCTTGTTGATGGTCGCTGCGTTCATGAAGGCGATAAGCTCCTGCGTTCATGAAGGGTAGACTGATCAGTATTAGTGCAGATCACATCTACTATACATATCTCTTCTGATACCAGATCATATCTTTCTCTGTGAGCGAATATGAATATGTGTTTAGTGGATATAGAATGTAAGGCAAATTTGTGTTTGCTTTCATGCTGGATTGTGGTTGTTGCCGGTTATGTGTTATCTAATGATGCTGAGGTATTTTACTTGGAGCTCTTGCACGAATATTCTTGTTGGTGCTAGATTAGTTTATGTTCAATTGAAGCTTCGTTAAACACTCGGTTCAATGGGTAAATGTAGAAAATGGAGACTGTCGATGAGTAGGTTGATGATGCATTTCCTCTGAGGATGAGTGTATGGGCTTGGGCTGTTAGAAGGTTATTGGTTGTTGGTTGTTACTCGTTGAGAGGAGACTTGATGGATTTGTGTAATTTGTTGAGAGGAGACTTGATGGATTTGTGTAATTTCGGGATTACTTTGGTTGTTTATGACGGTATATATGCATATAGTTGATCCTTCGCCATTTTTATATAGTTTAGTGTCATTTTTCATGCATAAATAGGATCATATGCTGTGCAAATCTCATGGCCGGCAAGCATTAGTCTTCTTTTCAGTCACATAATGGCCATGACCCTCAGTTGGTTCCTTTATGTCATCGAGTCATTTCATATTTGCATATATTCTCTTTACATGTCATTTGGAGGTTACTCACTAACTCAAGTGTTGACACATAGATTCACGTATTAAATTTCATTATTTTTCTTTAGCAGAATTTCTTTTTTCATAATTTTCTGAAATTCAAATGATGTTTTAACTTTTGGCACTTGCTTTCTTTTAAACGCAAACTGACATGATCTTATTCTGCAACTCTTTTGACCCCTTCCTACGATTCTTTTATTCCAACCCCACTTAGCAGGGAAACGGACGGATATACTTCCTCTAAATAATTGACTTCTTAGAATCTTGTACTGTCTAATGAGGAAGGAAGGATGGATTGTAGGATTGCTGCTTAATATTTTTGTTTGAGCTGCATCTTTTAAAAGCAGATTTACCTTAAAATTGTGGTGAAATGGTGGCTCTGCTGTTTCGTGTAACGATAGCATACCAGTATGAATAAGAAAAGAGGTAAAATTTACCTTTAGAAGCACATAAAGGTGGCTTTATGGGGTCGTTTGGGGGATGCGTGTGATTGTTTATATGCGTGTCATTGTTTATTCTTCTTTATTATTAAAAATGGAAGCTTTGTCTTGCAGCAGGAGTCCAGTAAAAAAATGGCAACTGGGAGCCTTTTACTATCACAGCCGCTTCACCTCCTTCATCTCCTCCTCTTCCTCCTCCTCCTCGCCTTTGTGCTCCCGAAGACCATCTCCGTGGCCCCCGATGACGACGGCACAGCTTCTTATTATGTACCTCCTTATGAACGTAAGTTCCACCCCCACCAGCAAAGAAAAAACAAAAAAGAAAAAAAGTTTCTCCATTTTTAAAATGAAAAGAATTTGCTGTGTTAACTCTGTTTTCTTGCCATTGATATAGGGACGGAGTGCTACGGTGAGGGCTCATCCCAGTTCCCTGAGAGTAACTTCTTCGCAGCTGTGGGTGACAAACTCTGGGACCTGGGAGCAGCGTGCGGCAGGGAGTACGAAGTACGGTGCATCAGCACGGCGCACTCTGGCCCTGGACCCTGCAAACCCAACACTATCCGGGTCAAGGTCGTCGACTACGCCCTCTCGGTTAACTCCTCCGCCGCCGCCCCCAAGCAGTCCATAACTGGCGCTGATTTGGTCCTGTCTCAGATGGCTTTTGAAGCCATTGCCAATCCGTCCGTCGCTTCCATCAATGTGGAGTTGAAGGAGTAAGGAAATCCATTTCTTCTGCTTCTTTTCGTTTAGAATCCCATTTCCATTGAATTTTTCCCGATGTTGCAGTGATAAGAGGGACAACCCTGACTCCGATGGTAGAATAGATTTTAAAATCATCTTTTGTATGCGAAACGTGCAGGGTCTGATTTTTGGTGATGGCTCAAGGCTCGAGACAGGGAGGCGAAAGGAAATCAACAGATGATAATGATATCAAATAAATTCAGACATGGTTTATCTGGAATGCTGGTCGGTTGTGTTGCTTTTTTGTTTTTTCAAATGTGTGGTGTTTTCGAATTTAAGAGGGGATGGACTCGGCCAGTCTCTGAGGGTTGAGAGGAAAGATCGGAGGCTACATCGGCCGCGGTTGATCCTTGCAAAGATGTTCACTCTGTCGCTGGTTTTTAGTTTCTAAAGAGGAAAGCCGTACCTGATCCGCTTTGTCCCCTCTGTCGCCAAATGCCCGAAACAGCAGAACATTTACTTCTCCTCTGCCCTTGGACGAAAGGGGTTTGGTCTGATCAGAGGCTCCAGCGAATGGTTCAATTGCTGTTTGAATCGAAGAATCTCTTACCGACAAAAGAAGAGCTTGCTTGACCTTGGACGAAAGGGGTTTGGTCTGATCAGAGGCTCCAGCGAATGGTTCAATTGCTGTTTGAATCGAAGAATCTCTTACCGACAAAAGAAGAGCTTGCTGGAATCCTATGGTCAATCTGGAATGCTCGAAATGCCTATATTTTTCGATCAAGACAGCCGCAAGCTACCATGGTCGTAGATGAAGCTTGTTCAGCGCAAAAAATCGACATTAGGTGTGGAACCCAGAGGCAGAATCGAAAATTGAGAGAAATGGAACTCAACTTGTGAAATGGCTCCCACCAGCGTATGGAGTGTTGAAATTTATCTCGGATGGCTCGTGGGTGGAAGGGACCATAGATGGAGCTGTTGCTGGAGTGTGCCGGTATTTGAATGGTGTTGTAGTGGACGGTTTCGTCAAATCGGGTCGAGCTTCATCGGTAATTGAAGATGAAACCCTGGCTTTGCAACAAACGCTTGAAGGGGTAAAGATTCACCTTGATCTACACAGAGAAACTGATTTGCAGGTTGTTGTGGGAGAGTGATAACTCATCACTCGTGCGCTACGCGATGGATCTGAGCAGAGCCCATGGGCCATCCGACCTTGGATTGAAGATTGCAGATTTTGGCTCGGCCAACTTGGAGGTGTCCGACTAGCCCATCGTCTCAGAGACGCGAGTCAAGTTGTGGACTAGATCGTGAAGGCCCATCGCAAGAAGAAGATTCTCCTTGTAGTTGGCTTGCGAACCCTCTTAATGCTCTTTTATTTTTATTGTGTTCGGATGTTGCACAAACTTTGCTTTAGTGTCTCTAATGAATTGCATATCTTTTTCGACCAAAAAAAAAAAAATTTTGGAAGACGCTGCCAAAAACCACAAATTATAGCACTGCCTCAATTTTGTACACGTGGTAATTTTCTCTCTGTTCCAATTCCATCAATGAGTATCGTTAAAAATTTTAATTGGCGGTTGAGTGGACGGAGGAATGCAATCGGTGCTAACATGGCACCCACTTGGATTACGTGAAAGAGAAATTGTTTCCTTGGATACGAATGAAATGGTGTCATGCTCTTCATCTCTCTCGTTTTGGGTTTATTGTTCTTCCTTGAACTCGAGTTCTCTCCATCTCTCTCGGTTGCTCCACTATAACAAGACAATATTGATTGTTCCATGCGAAGTAGCTCAATTCATGGCTAAAGGGTACGTTTGGTTCAGCATTCCCAACGGGCTTTCAGCCTCTAAAGCCCCTTGAAGAAATGCTGAATCGTTTGACAGCCATTTTTAAGTAGCTTTTAATTGAAAGTCAACATTGGGAAGGTTGAAAGCCCAATACTAGTAGGGATTAGTTTTGAGCTTTCAACATTTGGTCAAATGCTGAAACTTATTTTTATTTTTTCAAAACTATTCTTACTCATTCTTCAAATTTCTGATTTTCCCCTCATTATTATTTTTTTAAATGCCAAAATAATTCTAAAAAAATCAAATATATATATAAATTCTTAAAAATTAATTATATTTTGGTCTTTTTAAAAAAAATTATTTATATATTTGATTTTTTTAGCATTATTGTGAAAATTTATATTTAAAAAGTTGCATACATTATTTTTTTCAATTTTAAACAAATAAAAATTAAAAAATTCCAACGAATGGTTTGGTCTTTTTTTAAATATATATATATATATATGATTTCTTAGCATTATTTTCAAATTTATATTTAAAAAGTCGCATACATTATTTTTCAAATTAAAAAAAATTAAAAAATTTTGACGAAGGATTTGGTCTCTTTTTTTTTTTTTTTTTTTTAAATATATGTATTTGATTTTTTTAGTATTATTGTCAAAATTTATATTTATAAAGTTGCATACATTTTTTTTAAAATTTTAAACAATTAAAAATTTAAAAATTCTGATGAAAGTTTTGGTCTTTTTAAAATATGTATGTATATATATATTAATATATTATTTCTTAGTATTATTTTCAATTTTATATTTAAAAAGTCGCATACATTATTTTTTCAAATTAAAAAAATTAAAAATTAAAAAATTTTGACGAAAGATTTGGTCTTTTTTTTTAAATATATGTATTTGATTTTTTTAGTATTATTGTCAAAATTTATATTTATAAAGTTGCATACATTATTTTAAAAAAATTTAAACAATTAAAAATTTAAAAATTTTGATGAAAGGTTTGGTCTTTTAAAAAAAAAAATTATATATATATGTATTTGATTTTTTTAGCATAATTTTCAAAATATTTAAAAAGTTGCATACATTATTTTTTCAATTTTAAAAAATAAAATTAAAAAAACTAATATTAATCACCCAAAGAGTTTTTTAAATGTGTTTTTTACTAAACAACATTTATCTCAAAATTGCTTCTTAAAACATAGTTTATCAAATGGCCTTTGCATTTGCCTAAAGTTTTTATGCTAAACTGCTTTGCATTTTCTTAATGGGCTTTTAAAATGTTGAACCAAACACACCCAAAATCTGTCACTTCCTGCTCAATTTGTGGTTGAACTCTCTATGCCGTGATTAACGATTTGGGGTCTAGGATTCTTCCTTGAATTCTTGAATCCTCGATTGCTTCATAGGAAGGAGCTCAATTCGGTTATTTAAGGCAACCTTGGATTTGGAACAATCTGAACTCGTAATTACTCGCTAAGTTGAATTAAAGCTCCATTTGAATAGATCTCAATAAAAAAATCACTTATACCTAGTAAATGCCATGTCAACTCCGTTTACCTTTTATGGTCCAAATAAATAACCACATAGAATTTTTAGCGATGGTAACAAATCTTGACAAATATAGATGTATCAGACTACAAATTTGAAGTTTTTGACTACATAAACTAAAATTTTGAAACCACCCGTGGCGGCGGTGTAGTGGTTGAGTGCTAGTTCCTTTCACGAAAGGTCTAGAGTTCAAATCGCTGCGCCATAAGGGTGGTGGTGACTCTACCTGTCCCCAGAGTATACTCCGCTGCGAAGCGGCGCACGGGGCTTCCTTGGGTTATAAAAAAAAAAAAAAACTAAAATTTTGAATTAATTTAATGGGGGCATAATTTGAGATTTTTTGTTACCTTTTCCAAGCGACTCGTTTTTTGGCATCTCTCTTCTCTGTTCCTTTTCGGTCAAAGATGCTCCTGTTCTGGATGGTCAAGCCAATGACAGTGCTCCACGTCGTCATTCTTGTCGCGGGAGAAAATATTACAGACACTAGTTGGGCCACACAATCCATGCACAAGTCCATTCAGAGAGCAACATGGCCCATCCGTATCAAGAGTATTCGGCCCAAGATGATCTCAATCTTCGTGGCCGATGGCAGCAATTTTGCTTCAAGACCTGCTTAGGAGCATAGATAATTCTTAAAAGATGAACTTTTCCACCGACTCTGCACATATGAAGTCTCCATGGTCCCTAGTAAAATCCGCAGTTCTTCCAGAACCCGTATGAGCCCGGAATGAAGTGCTCCAGTCTTGGAAAGTATTATGAAAACCCTGGTTTCTCTTCTTCCCACGTAAAAGAACCAATTGCAACACAGATCCCCACCAAATTTAAAAATGCAGAAAAAAAAAACAGTTTTTGAAAGAAATCATTAACCTGCAACGAGAAAAATGGAACTACGCGAGCAAAAAAGAGAGATTCCAGAACTGGGTATGAAAGATTGTAGCTTTGTGAACAAAAAAAAAAAGAAAATAGAGAAAACGAGAAGTAATCTCCACGAATTTAGCAAAACAAGGAAAGAAGAAATTTAAGAAAAACATACCCGTTCTCTTCCGAGAACTTCGATGGTAATATTGACCCGACCAGATCGAATTGGTTTGTTTGGGATGATTCCCGAAGTGTCTGTTCGATACACGGTTCCATAAAATTAGAATCGGTGATTTTCAGTCCAATGATTATTAGACTGCTTGGTCATTATATATTTAATTTTATTTCTCACATGCCCTGATCCTATCCTCTTTGCCAATTTCCCGTTCGCCTCTCATGGGCGCACGCCTCTGTGCTCTCTCCCTCTCCTCTTTCGCAATGAACCCCTAATCGTCTCTCGCCTCTCGCCTCTCGCCTCTTGCGCCTCGCTCGATGTTCAATTCGCTCGACGCTCAGCTCTCACGCCTCGCTCTTTCCCTCTCGCCTCTCGGCTCTCACGACTTTCAGACCAGTAGGCAAGTCGGAAGACGACTCTCAGAACTCTCGTGCCGGAAGGCAAGTCTCCTCGTCTGCCTCATTTCTTGCGAATAGTTCGTTTATCCTTTAATTTTTTTTTTTTTTTTTTTTTTTTTTTTTTTGCGTCGTAGTCAAGTTTGCAGTACATGAATGGCAGAGAGCTCGTTGATTCGGGGACATTTGTCCCTTCTCGAAATCGGCGAGCGAGTCGGAGACGACGATGGGGGACGATATTGCAATCCAGATGAACGGCTATTCCACGGGCTCAGTTACATTGGACCGCCCATCCTCGATTTCAGAAATTGGGAATCGGTCCGAGTTTCAGTTATTAGGTGGGACCGAATCACCCTTAGCATATACGATGAGAATGGTCGTGGCATCGTTGCCGTCGTCGCAGTCTGATGATTCTCGCATGGGTTCGCCCGTCCTCGCCTTGCAGGATCCCAGGCGAGCTCTTCATTGTGTTCGCTCAATACTAGAGAGGCCATTCGCATGGATTGGCGTGAGGGTCGTGCAAACTCAATCAACGTGCTGTGCCCGAAGGCTCGTTGTTTGGGGTTTCTATAACTTGCACTTTCCTCTCCTTTTGATTGGGGAGAAATATAAAAAAATCCTTAATTTATTATATTATGTACTAATTCGACCATAAACGTTTTAATTCGATCAATTTAATCTTAAATTATTTGACATTTTACCAATTGAGTCTATTCGATACATTTTAGTCGAAAATTATTGACGTGAATTCTTATAAATCCATTCTCGGAAGAAATCCATGCCAAGTACTATTTTCACCCAAGGTTTTGCTACTTTTACATGGCATGGGTCTTTTAAGATTATCATATATGGCACAATTAGCGCTAACATAAATAATTTTTATAATATTTCTTAAAAAATTAGATTTTAAAATATTTTTATTATTTGAATATTAAAAAAATACGCCTGGCTTTATTCTTTTGTTCTTCTTTCAATTCCAGTCCCCTAAGAACCGTTTTATTTTTATTTTTTTGCTGAATATAAATCGTGCGGCTCATGCACTTTGCTTTTTCCCAAATATAATACTCCTGAAATCTCCACAATGCTCAAGTATTGAAGCGTAGATTCACATATTATTTGCCAATATTTTTCGTCAGCTTTTTTTCATAATATTCTCTAATTCGGGTAATGTTTTACATTTTGGCATTTGCTTTCTTTTAAAAGCAAGCGAACATGCTCTTACTCTTTCATCTAATATCTGATGTGTGTGCTATGCTTATAATCTCACAATCTTTGTGGTGAATGGGGTTTTCTTTACCCGTTTATACGATTATTTTATTCCGGCCCCACAAAGTGGGAAAATGGTTACACTGCGGCTAGGTAGGATTGTTTGTGTTAATTGGAAGATTTTTACAAGATGCATTTAAGCTTTTGGGGTAAGAAGCAAAAATTTATCATTACACTTATCACAGTAGTAAGATAGTAGTATCGTTACAATATTTGAAACACTGATGATTTATATACTGTTTGAAAGTGAAGTAGTATCATTATGATATCATCGAAAGAGAATGTCGTGTGCCTCTCAACTTACATGCTTTGGCAATTTGTACATGTCAAATAAGAAGAGCCATTGAAAGAGTCTACTTTAGGATGCTATATAATGACGTGGGAGTTGTTTGTATATAGGAAGAAAGTAATGACTTGAGGATGTAGGTGCGTGATACCAAAATTTTTCGCCCAAAAGTCAACCATGTGTTTTGTAAAATTTAGGGATTGAATGTTGAACATCGACTTATGGCGAGATGGCAAACTTTTTTTTTACATCGGCCCATTATGTGACCCAACTTGACCCACAATTTGACATTGCGAATTTATATTATGTTTGTTTTGTGAAAAACGTTTTCTGGTGTTTAGTTTGTTTAGGAAAATGATTCAATGAAAACTATATGCTTTAATTCAGGAAAATGATTTCCTCTTCAAAAAAGTAGAAAATATTTTTTAAAATATGATTAGGTATCGGTATTTGGACATGAAATTCTACACTTGGATAGGGAAACTTTAACGTTGTTTCTTGCATCCTTGACACCTATGCCTAGGTCTATCAAGGCCGAACTTGGAATATCAGTACAAGGGCCCAGGTCCTTGGCGCCCACACCCGGTTCCATCAAGGTTGCGCTTAAAGCCCTATTGCTTGTGCCTAATGCCTTGACATGTGGGCCTGAGTCTACAAAGGCCGAATTTGGGATTTGTTACTCAAGTTAAAATCATTACCACCCAAGCTCGGGTCTACAAAGGCTATGCTTGCATCTATCAAGACCAAGCTTGAAACTCTAGTTCCTATGCTTAGGTCCATTGAGGCTATGGCTAGGATTAGGTGCGCTATGACTTGATCCCGACGCTTGGGTCGGGGTTCATCGAGGTCGGACCCTGCATTCTAGTGCTTGTACCTAATTTACCGATTGCTCATGTGTAAGTTATTAAGACTCAAATAATGCATATGTATTTAAGAAAATAAAATCAGATTCGCTATACCAAAGTTCATTTTTCGTGAAACACACCTCATGTTCATTGAATTAGGAATGAATTGTTTGAGAAGCAAAGTTAGTCCCATGGCCTCTCCTTGCTGCAATCATCGAGATCAACTTTGGCCGGCCACCAACGTCGCAATCCGGAGAGAAGCTTTCGCAATTCCTTTTGTGCATGCATTTATGGGCTCGTTTGGTTCGGTTTTGGGGAAATGCCATTAGGAGAATGCAAAAGGTAAATGGGTTTTCCGAAATGCTAGACTGTTTGGTAAACTATAATTGAAAAATGCTTTAGGGAAATGCAAGACTGTTTGGTAAACATATATTTGAAAAGCCCTTTAATATGACCAAAGTAAGTATTTTAGTTTTAGTATTTTTAAAATTGCAAAAAAGAAACAATGACTATATAATCTTTTACATTTCATGTTTTACATTTTCATGTTACTAATGTAAAAGATATATATTAGTAAATTTATTTAAAAATTATATTAAAAGAATTTGATTATAAATTAGATACAAATCTTAACTTTTGGCCTAGGGTTCTTTTAGGTTTGTTTTCAATTTTGAATAATTTTTATTAATTATTATAGTATTAATCATATTCGTTAATTAATGATCATTCTAGTGTATTGATAAAAAGTTGGGCTATTGATTGTCAAAAGATAAAAATGACAAAAAAAAAGGTGAACCCAACATTTACAAAGGGTTTTTATTATTTTTTTAAAAAAGAAAAATAAAATCCGATGAAATTCTGTCGCCGATCAACGGCGGTTGGGGTGTGGGGAAAATGATCGGTTTTAAAAAAAAGAGTCAACGGATGAATAGTAGATGTTGATTTGTATTTTCGAAATGCTGAAAGCCCAAAACAGGTCTTCACCAGCTTTGGCTTTTAGCATTTCAAAGGCCAGCATTTGGCCAAGGACACTTTAAAATGCTGAATCAAACACCTAAATTTTTTCTCAAGGGACTTTCGGGACTGAAAGTCTCTTGGAATGCTGAACTAAACAGGACATTGCTCCGATTGGGAACGCGTCCAAGTGGCGAGAAACGAATATCTCGTAATTGGGTGACGGTGGGGAAGCGAAATTAGACCGAGTCAAAATCGGAAGTAAGCCAACATTATTAACCGAAAGAAAATTCAGTCTTTTCACGGTCGGATGTGTTGGTGGGCGCATTGCCGGTTTTGAGCTCTGCGTGCGCGTTACGCAAACTTCCCTCCGGAGTTTCGCGCGCCTGAAAAAAAGGAAAAAAAGATTGGGGGGCGCGGGTGTGGTACCTTTTGCTCTCATCCAATCGGAAATTGCCACGTGTATGATGACGTGGGACGAAAAGCAAGTGAAAACGATCGCTCGCTCGCGGCTGGCTCTGTCGTCCCTTGCAGTCGGCTCGTGCTCGGCCCCGTCCACAGCCGACACCCCCCCTTCTTCCATCGTCACGGCGGCGCGCGGTCGGTTTGCCGTCCAGATCTGGTCTCGTGTCGCGGATCAGGCGGCTGCGGCTTGTCCATGGCCGTGAGCCTTGACGGCGAGCTCGAGATCAGGATGGCCATGGACTGCGGTTGCCCCAGCTGGGCTTCGGATCTCATCCGATGGGCGAGATCCCGGCGGCCATGGGCAGAGCTCAGATATCAAGAAGAAAAACAGAGGAAGTAGAGGTCATGTTCGGGAAGACGGAGCTGACCACAAAGACAGCAGACACGACGCCTGAACGGGTTCAACCATGGACGAGCGCCGACGATTTCGGCCATGGACGGCCGGATCTAAAGATCTGGAGAACGACGAGACGGAGAAAAAACAGAGGAAGCCGCCCATTCTCGCTTGGACGCAGCGGTGGCCAGCTGGGTGGCGACGCCGGCGGTTCTGTTGGTCGTGGCACGACGGGGGAGGAGGAAGCGCAGAGTGAGGTGAAGAGAGGAGATTTCTGAATTCTTTACTCAGATTCCTTGCTGACGTGTATTGGGGACACGTGTCGACACGGGCTTGCGGAAAAGTGTCGAGGGTATGATTAAAAAAGAAAGATACGCCACACATGATCTAATGTGATTGATGGCATTGAATATTGTTCTGCCTGGAGAAAGGGAAGCGAGAAAAAGGAAGATTTTGTGTAGAAAGAACAGACTTCTTGACGGCTTTATTAAAAGGGGAGGGGGAATGATCTCGTTTTGATTCCCGTACATTGTCCTCTCTAGCTGCCGGTGACTGCTCTCTCTTCTCCATTCCTTCGGCCGACCTAAGCGTGCTGCTCTCGACCTTGGCACAGCCGAGACACGAAGCAGCGGCACGCTCTTCTTGCTCTTGAAAGCCTTCCGGAACCTTCCCCTTCCACCAAGTTTTTCCTTCCGTGTCTTGTGTCCACTCCATCATCGCCCCACCGGCCGAGTCGCCGTTGTCGCCGATGATGATGATCGTGGTGGCCCCTCGTGTCGTCGGAACCCGAGGGACGAAGCTCTCGCTGCTCTGTTGCGTCGTGCTCGGCGGCGTCTTCGCGTGCTGGATTCGTCGTTGCTGCGCCGCGTCGTTGTGCTGTCGCTCGTCTCTGCCGACCCGGTCTGATCAAACCAGTTCGCGTCCCGTTCCGTCTGGCTCTACTTCGGAGTCTTGGCCCGTGGAGGTAATGATTTTTTGTTGAGCAACTAGAGTCGCTGTTTGAGTTTCCAGTTGTTGATCCATTGCCTTGCGATCTATCGTGGGATTGCGATTCTCCACATGGAAAGGTTCCCAGTTGATGTCTGTCGCCAATATGAGTTTTTCCGTGGCCTGATTGTGTTATTACTATGGATGGTGTTTTGAATTGGTGTGTTGAATTGGTGTTATTGGTGAACTCTTAGTGTATGTCATGCCAGGATAAGACGTAACAGAGGTAGGCAAGCTTTGGATGTGGACTGGGGATGTGTTATACGCAAATTGGGTGTTCTATATGGTGCTGTTGTATGGGATAATGTGCGATTTCCAAAAGGGAATGGTATAATGTCTGAATGCGGCTTGCTGAGTGTTTGTGTGTTGAAGTTGCTGGCATGGTCATTGGATGTGCATGCATCGTACTATGTTTGTATGTGTGTGGCAAACAAAAGATGATTCTATGAGCTACGATTTCCAGTTCCTGGAGTATCGATCTACAGCTCCATATATCACAAAGTCAAAGCAATGGATCTGTTGATTGCTCTGTCTCTAAATAGTAACCCTGTAGCTTAAGTGTCCAGTCTGAACGAGGAACATAGGAGTGTGGAAAATTTTCTCAGTTTTGGCTCAAGAACCTTATATTATGGGCGACATTTAACAGTAGTTTGGTAAATTGTTCCGCTGAGAACTCTTCTTGGGGTTGCTGGAATTACCAGCAAAAAACTTGTTTCGTTTTTCATCTCTAGTATTGGCATTAGTTCATCTATCACCCATGGTCATATTTCTTTTCTATGGTTTCACTGATGGATGGGGTGTTGTATTGACTGTGCTTCCAAAGTCCTATTATGAACTAAAGTGACATGCCTAACTTTGGACACTCAGGTTCTGGTATCTCTCTATCAGGCTGTCATCCTTCAGTTGTCTAATCCTGTTATATTTTGGTGAGTTTGCTTACAATTTTTTTTGTTTATTTGCTCTTGAATTTGACATCTTTCATGCTCGAGGAACTTAAGTGGTAAACTGAACTGAACTTTTGCAGTGATTTCTTGAAGAAAATGGACGACATTGTTGGAGTTGTCAACGCCATGGGTCTTAGCACTCTCTTCATCCTCATGACGCAGTATGGCTTAGATTACCCCTGCTTCTATGAAAAGGTTTACTCACTATTGCAAGCTTCCATCTTCATTGCAAAATACAGGGCGAAATTTTATGAAGTAATCTTGCACTGATCACATCTGCGATATTACTTGACTTTGTATTATTTCTGCAAGCAGTCCTGCATCACTTCACATGTGGTATATGTCTATATGTGACCTACAACAATCTAAATTGTTGTGGATGCACAAGGTTTAGCAATGATCAATGGTGTTTAATTGGTGTTTGCTGTGAACAATGTTGATGCAATATGTGAACTATTGCTTTTGGCCACTTTGATAAAGTCAAGTTCTTTAGTTGGCTGATATGCAAGTTCAATTTAGGACTGGGCTTCAGTAGAGCGGTGTAGCCACACATTGGAACGATTTGGACCCATTCCTAACATGAAGCAGACATTTTGTGGATACTTTAGTGGTTTCATTGTTTTCTCATGTTGACCTGCTGATTTTGTCGAGAGACATATGAATGTTTAAGATGATGAACTTGAGAGAAAGACATTCTATGCAGCATTCATGCTCTTCTCAACCCTTGGATTGCTTGACACTACACTAATTATTAACTGCAGCTGCTTGTTTCCTGCTTAAAATCACCCCTCCTTCCAACATACTTGGCTGCACTGGTTATTGTTGCACCTATGCACAGTCTCTTTCGATGGCATCCTGCAATCAACTCTTTGGTGCACAGGGTACATACTTGGGCTTTGCGCTTGGGTTTAATTTCTTGTTCTTCTTTTAATTCCAGTCCCTTCATACACGTCTGGATTTTATTTTGAATTTTTGCTTGATATAAATTGTGCAGCTTATGCATTTTGCTTGTTTTTTTTTTTCATTTTCAAATTTAAAACTCTGGAAGCCTCCGCAATACTCAAGTTTTGACACTTAGATTCACATATTAGATTCAATTATTTTTCGTTAGCTAAACCTTTTCTATAATTTTCTGATCTGAAATTTGAATGAATGTTTCAAATTTTGGAAGCAAATGAACATGCTCTTATTCTTTGATCAAATACGTGTGCTATGTGTACAATCTCACCATCTTTGCAGCGGATGTGGTTTTGCAAGTTTCCTGGGATGTTTATTCTGAAACTCTTTTTACCTCCTTCTACAATTCTTTTATTCCAACCCCACTTAGCGGGGAAATGGTTACACTCTGGTTTTGTGGGATTCTTAGTGTTAGTTGGAAGATTCTCACTACATGTATTTTAGCTTCCAGGGAAGAAGTAGAAATTTATGATTAGACTGATCGAAGTAGTAACATAGTAGTTTCATTACATTCTTTTGAGACACTGATGATTCACATACTGTTTTGAAATGAAGTAGCCCTGGTTTTGGATGATGTATTAGCTAACTCAAAGCTTTTTAATCTATGGATTTCACTTGAAAGAAAACATTCTGATTTATGTGAACTTACAGGACACTCATTGTAATTGAAAGAGAATGCTGTGCGCCTCTCAACTTGCATAATTTGGCAATTTGTGCATTTCAAATATTGATGTGGTTGTTGTTTGTTTCTAGGAAGAAAGTAATGACTTATTGAGGATGTTGTTGCCTAGGTGATTGCACGATGTAGAGCTGATATATGTGGGACCCATGCTTTTGCAGTTTGTTGGCTTTCTCTTGCAATTCCGCTGTTGTTCTTTTTTTGGTATTTCAGGCATCTACTTCACGATGCTTATAACTTCCCTTGTGTTCACTGTCGATGGAGATACTTCCTCTAAATAATTGACCTATAGACATTTTGTACTGTCTAGTGAGGAAGTTGAATTGTATGGTTGGAGCTTAATATATTTGTATGAGCTGAATCTCTAGAAGCAGATTTACCTTTAATTTTGATAAAATGGTGGCTCTGTTAGTTTGGGTGACATACTGATGTATAAGAAAGGATGAGTTGTAGGCTTGGAAGTATATATTTTTTGTGAGGTTCTACCAGGAATCTTTCAATTACCTGTTAACCTCTAATTTTAGTGAAATGATGCTTCTGTTCCACTGGGTGCCCTCTATATCTCACACACACACATTTGTGGAGATGTGCAGGAAGATGGTGTATCTGAGGCCAAGGCTGATCTGAAAATCGAAGATCAGATAGTTGGCAATAGAAATGACTCAACTGGCTCGGATTTGCCTAAGAAGCCCGGTTTCAATCTTTTCCGCAATGCTAGTGGACCGTCCAAGTCATTAACACCAGAGGTTGACCTAAAAGCGAAGCATTAATCTTCTGTATATATTTTAGTGGCTAATCTACTGCCCTTTAATATTTTTCTGATGTGCCTCTTCAGCTTTTCCTTTTAAATATTCAGAGTCTTTTGCGTGCTTGCTTTCTTATATACAAACTGAGTATTTGCTTTTCTGTTTAATATCTCTACAGGTACTGTCTACCACCAAAATAGCTGTGAAGATAAAATTGATGTTCATTAAATTGTGGATTTCATTTTTGAGGTTGCCACTTCCACTTGATGTATATAAGGAGGTATGTCCAGGAATTTATCATTCATAATGATGCGCATGAAAGTGTCCGGAGCATGACTTCGAGTAGTGGCCCTGGAAGCTCTATCCGCGGGTTCATTTTGTTTAATGTGATGGTTGTTGGATTTATCTTTGCATCTCGGTACATCAACATTTTCGAACAAAGCTTCGAGTGCCAGTTGACTGGCGCAACTATGTATGAATGAGCCTTTGCCATTGAAGTCATGACAGACGGATTGGCAGTGGCTCCAAACAATCACACCCTTAATTTTTAGTGAATCGGTGGCTCTGTTGGTTTGCGTAACATATCGATATGTAATATCTATGAGGTGGGGTCGCCGAATGGGGCTTGTGTCATATAATTTACTCTTCTGTTATTAAAAAAAATAAAAATGAAGCTTTGTCTTGAAGCAGGTGTCTAGTAAAAGAATCGCAACCAGGAGTCTTTTACAAAGCCACCTCCTCCTCCTCCTCCTCCTCCTCCGGGTCCACCATGCTGTCGGCAAGAATGGCACAGCTTCGTACTATAGTCCTCCCTACGAACGTAAGTTTCGACCTCCCATGACAAAAAGCACAGAAAGAGAAAGAACTTTGCTATATGACATTTTTCTTGCCATTGATTTAGGGACGGATTGCTACGGCGAGGGCTCATCGCAGTTCCCTGAGAGCAACCTGTTCGCAGCCGTGGGCGACGGACTATGGGACATGGGGGCAGCGTGCGGCAGGGAGTACGAGTTGCGGTGCATCAGCAATGGACCTGGAGCGTGCAAACCCGGCACCGGTAATATCCGGGTCAAGGTCGTCGACTATGCCCTCTCGGTTGGGTCCTCTGCCGCGGCCCCCAGGCAGTCCGTAACCGGCGCTGATTTGGTGCTGTCTCAGCCCGCATTTGAAGCCATTGCCAATCCGTCCGTGGATTCGATCAGAGTGGAGTTTAAACGGTTATAGCAGTCGATGGTGGCGGGCCTGGCGGCTGAGGGGAAAGCGAGGGTGCCTCACGGGTTTTTAGGGGTGGGGAGGTGTGGTCAGGTCTTATTCCTGCTACCGTGGGCCAGCTATCATTTTGAAGAAAGTCGTACCTCTATACTGACAAATTGTCCGGGAACATTCCAGAAAGTATTGAGTACTATCCTATTTAGAGGTCATGAATATTCATAACAATCAATTGGATGGAGTGGTCAATGAACTTCAATCTACCAATCTTAATAGCTTGACTGTGTTGCACTTTTATTTGAATGAGCTTGTTATATATGTTAGCACATCTTGGATTTCTCCTTTCCAAATTCAAGAGATTTTCATGTCCAACTGCAAAGTGGAACCACAATTCCCAAGCTAGCTTCGAACACAGGAACATTTTAGTATTTTGCACATGTTAAATGCTAGCATATTAGATGAAGTTCTCCTTTGGCTGCGTGAAGTTTTATCCAACATTAAATGATTGGATCTTTCTAGCAACATGTTTAGAGGTAATATATCTTGAATTATTGGAAAAAAAGATGCCATTATTAAAGCTAGTGTCACTTTCTAGAAATAACTTTAGTGGTGGCACTCCAAATTCATTATGCATATCAGATAACTTGTCATTTCTCGATCTCTCTAAGAACCAACTTTTTGGGAGACTTCCCCAATGTTGGAGGAAGGCACAAGCAAATTTGGAATGGATTTCAATGGGAGACAACAAATTAAATGGTCAAATTTCGAATTCTCTATGCCATTTGGAGCGATTAGGAGTTCTAGGCTTACATGAAAATGGTTGGAACAGAGTGCTTTCAAAATGTTTACAGAAGTTGGATTTGGTAAACCTTGATCTTAGTGACAATCAATTCACTAGTAAAATAACTCCATTTGGACAACATTCTCGAGCATTTAGGACAATCAATCTTGAGAGAAATTACTTCACTAGAAACATTCCTTTGCAGTTATTCCATCTTATGAATCTTCGGTTTTTAAACCTAACACATAATAACCTTTTTCGGAGGCATTCCTTATTGTTTCAACAACTTTTCATGGATGTGGGCCAACTCCACCTTTACTCCATATGAAAGATTCTCGTTGAGCCTAGAATTCAACACCACAATCCATCAGTTATTTTCCATTGACCTTTCAAGCAATGCATTGGATGGAGAAATATCAAAAAGCTTGACTAGATTTGCTCGACTTCAAAATTTGAACCTCTTAAAATAAGTTGATTGGAGAAATTCCTTTAAATATTGGCGACTTGAGATTTAGAGTTAGTGGATCTATCCATGTGACGGCCCGAGTGGCGGTGCGCGAGGAGGAGGGTTGGCGGTGCGTCCGCGCTTCGGTTCCCAGACGTGCGCAAGGAAGGGGTCCCTGTCCCACATCGCCTAGAGAGGGAGTTTTGGGCCACCTTGTAAGGCAATGGGCCCTCTAACTGTACATACGCATTTTGAGCCTGTGGGCGTAGGAAACAAAGCCTTGAGGTCAAGGCAGCGTTGCACACTCTAATGTGAGTGTGTGTACTCCGCGCCTCTGCCCCTGCAATACGCATTTTCTTACTCCCAACCATGTGTGGGCCATAGCAGATGTTGTGCTTCCAAGGGGGGAGAGTGTGACGGCCCGAGCGGCGGTGCGCGGGGAGGAGGGTTGGCGGTGCGTCCGCGCCTCGGTCCCCGGATGTGCGCAAGGAAGGGGTCCATGTCCCACATCGCCTAGGGAGGGAGTTCTGGGCCACCTTATAAGGCAATGGGCTCTCTAACTGTACATACGCGTTCTGAGCCTATGGGTGTAGGAAACAAAGCCTTAAGGCTGAGGCAGCGCTGCGCACTCTGATGTGAATATATTGGCTTGGGAGAGGGATGGCGGTGCGTCCGCGCCTCTGCTCCTGCAATACGCGTTTTCTTGGGGTAGTATGGGTTACCCCGAGAAAAAACAAAACCATGAACACTTAGTGTTCACTCTTGGGGTAGTATGGGTTAACCCGAGAAAAAACAAACTTAGTGTCCAAAGCGGACAATATATGTATAGTTGAGACCCGGGGCATTACAATCCAATAACAAACTAGCAAGTGAAATCCCTCCTAGCATATCCAATTTAGACTCTCTAAGTAGTTTGGATCTTTCCTTCAACAATTTATTTGGTCCTATTCCATCAAACAATCATTCAAGCATTTTGGACAATTGATCTATATATTGTGGCAATGATGGCCTTTGTGGAGCTCCTCTTTTGAAAGTTTGTCCTGGACTTGAGCATAGTGATATGAACTAACGAACTAGTCATAATACGAGCAAAGTTTGAAATCGATATATGAGATGGATTTTGGATTTGATTTGTGAGCTATCAGAGGATGGTTTTTCAATGTCGTGTTCAAAATTCATCAAGGGGTTGTGCATATGCACATTATTTTTAAGATATCCTTGTAAGCTATGCCACATACAATATAGATGGAGACATATTTAATGGGGGAATTTTGGTTGATTTTGTGACTCAGCATTCAATGTGATCATAGTTAGATATCAAGCATTGGATTGATAAATGGAATGGACTATCAATTTGTAATTTGATGAGATTGATCAATGTATTAGATATTGATATTTGCTTTAATTTCATTGATGAAACGAGTATCCCAATATGGATGATGCCACTCATTTTTTCTTGTATGTATATTATATACTTGATTTGGAAAAAATGAGTTATAAAATTGTCTTATAAATATGTTATAGTGATGCTCTTAATATATTTAGAAGAGATGTGTACTACTCACTGAAATAGCATTGCTCATACCATTTATTTTAATTATTTTTCAGGTTCTTTAGGTTGCGTCAAATAGGACGAGTGCCTTATCATTAGTGTTGACATTTGAATTTTTGCCGACATATTTTTGTAAATACATAATAAATAAATAAATAAAGGAGGGAAAGAAAGTTAAAAAAAAAAAAAAAAAAGATTTTTCAATCCAGTCCATTCATCCCTAGCCAGCCCATTTTGCTCTGACCCGGTCCATCAACACAAAGGCCAATTCACAACTCTCATTTGGGCTGTCCAGGTGTTAGTCAATTTCGACCGAAAAAGGTATTAGCTCCGCGAGCTCAACCCAGCGTTTGAAGAGTCCATAAAAATAACTAAAGCCTGTCCGAACGAAACAAATAAATAAAACCCGGCCCTTTCCTTCCGGTTCTATCTCTCCTATTCTTCGCTAATGAAATTCATAAGAGAAGTGTGTTTAGTTCGGCATTTTGAAAGCCCTTAGAGAAAATTTAGGGATTTTGGCAATTATTTTAAGAAGCTTTAGGCCAAATGCTAGCATAGGGGAGGCTGAAAGCTCAAGATAGGTGAGAATTAACCTTGAATTTTAAGCATTTTTTGAATGTTAAAAAAAGTGTTAAATGATTTTTTTTCTTCCAAAACTATCCTCACAAATTTGTTAATTTCTGATTTTGCCCCTTGTTGCTATTGTTCATCTTCTTTGTGCAAAGCAACCGGCGAGGGCTAATGAGATCACATCTAATCGGCAAAGGGCCAACCGGGTCATGTGACCCATGCGACTATCGCTTGTGGTCTCACGACCACCCAAGCAACCTCATTAGGGGTCACCTGAGGTCGTATGACCTTAGCCGATAGTTATTGGCGTCAGATTAGGCTAGCTGGCTGCCTGAGTCCTTTATTGGAGCTGAGGAGGGTTCGATTTTTGTTTAATAGAAATGAAGAAAAATTGCACCCAACCTTTTACAAAAATATGTTTACCAAACATCACTAAAATTTTATAATTTTTTTTTTTTTATCGAATGTAATTTGCACAAACGCTTTTGCACTTTTTCAAAACCTATGTTCAAAGTCCAACCAAGGGGGTAAAAAAGCAGCATGAGCGAAGCAAAAATCTAGCTGGGAGGCGTCGCGCTTTTGCAATGCTTAACAGAATCTCGTTCACTCTCTCTCTTGCTTCCTCTTCCTCCGTCGGGCGTTCATTATCTTTCCTGGGCGAGTTTTCTTCTCGCATGAGGCTCTCCCATACCTCCCCGTACGAAGCACCATTCCACCTACTCCGTTCATCTCTCTCGCCTCGCATCCTTCCGATCGTCTCGCCTCGAGCCTCCGCCATCTCCCCAGTGAAACCTAGCCGCCTCCACCGCGGCTTTGATCTTGCATTGACGATCGAACGAAGATGCCATTACTGTTTGAAGAGAGCTTGCTTTAGAAACTGTCGACTCGATTTCGATCTGCGGTGAATCGAGCTGAGAGCGGAACCCTACACACCTTCCTTTGAGAAACACAGCGACGACTGATGCTCGATTGGACTCGGATTCCTCACGTGAAGCTTATCTCCCAACTGCTACAACAAAGAGCTAAGTTCTCTCATTTTCTGATTTTTATTTTCCGATTCAGTCAATGGCATTGATCCTGAGCCTTTTTCCGAACTTCCAGCGATTTCTTCATTGATTTTCCGTTGCCATCGCACTCCTAACACAGAAAGCCATCACCAAAGAGCACGGTTCGCAGAGAGCAAGGGATTCATCATACATGCACTAATCAAACGAAGAAGCTCTTGGTAGGAGTGATTTTCCTTAGACTCGACTCGCGATTTTAAGCGAATCGATTTGACAGAAGTTTCATCGTAGTGACTCACTTCTGCCGTTTCACCCGGAGCAAAAAAAACACCACACAATACAAGCAGCCTCGGATTTGGAACAATTTGAACTCGTAATTACTCGCCTAAGATGAATCAAAGGTCCATTTGGATAAATCTTGTAAAAAAAATCATTTATGCCTTGTAAATGCTTGTCAACTCCGTTTAACTTCCACAATCCAAATAAGTAGCCACGCAGGACTTTTAGTCAGGGTATTTGATAGAATCATGACAAAGATAGATGGATCATAATATAAATTTAAAGATTTTGATTACATAAATTAAAATTTTTGAATTAATTTATCGGAGCATAATTTGAGATTTTTTGTTACCTTTTCCCATTGAATTGTTTTTTGGCATCTCTCTTCTCTGTTCATTTTCAGTCAAAGATTCTCCTGCTCTGGATGATGGTCAAGCCAATGACACTGCTTTGCATCATCCTTGTCAGGGGAGAATATATCACATACACTAGTTGTACCACCATCCATACACAAGTCCATTCAATGAGCAACATGGCCACTGCAGCCATGGCTTCTGTGAGCTTAAGGTCAAGTGACACCATGTCAGTAAGATGTCAAAGGTGTTTTGGGTCCGAAATCTTTTGAATCGCTTGGGATCAAAGGTGTTTGATGCATTGAGATTGGGTTTCACGACGCTGGTAAATCATTGTGCCAGAATTCAGCTTCCTCTTTCCTCCCCAACCCCTAGTGTAACTGGTACATTATTATAGGAACCAATTGGGCATCGCAATCAAAGCTTAAGATTGCAGATGCAGGTCATCAGTTAGGTATAACCCACTGCCGCTTGCCGAAGTGTAGAGATCTAAGGATTCCATTAGCAATTTTGATTTAGGAGGGAGAGGGAGGATTCTTTTGAACGACAATGTCCAATCTATACACATTAAACGCCAAGCCAAGGCTTCATTAAAAGAGTTCACCATAGGTCATACTAGTTGCTTTAGCACTTAATAGTAGGTAACCTTGCAATTTTTGTTGCTCTTGAAGGTGGTTTTCTTTTGTCTAGACCAGAAAAAAAAAAAGTGCTTTTCTTCTGTCATACTAAGGAACATCCGAACATACATGTTTTTCCTTGCCATTTTTTGCTCTTTTTTCGTTACTCTTTCTCCCTTGTTTGGGTGGATTGGAGCAGGAAGGACTAAATGTAAGAGAACCGCACAGCATTTGTCGAAACCGGGAATTCACGTATCTCTATGTATACAAATATTTTGTACCGAATCCTACCGAGAGGAACTTCTACTTATATCTTGTGTTGTGGATGTGCATGGCTTGTGATGGTGTATGCTTTCTCTTGTTTTCCTTTCCAATAGAAAGGTTGTGAAAAATCATGACAATTAAGGTCTTTTAGGAATAGTGTTGTTTTCCCTTCTCCAAATTGACGAACTCCGGGAACAAGCATCAACTAATTGCAGTCTGTGATGAGAGAGGTTGATCTCCTGCTGTACCTTTAGGAACTTTTGATCAAGAAAAAATTAGTTGCAACTGTGCTGCCACATCACTTTTGCACAAGCCCACTCAATGAGCTGACACGTGTTGTTGTGAGGCTCCTCTGTCAGCAAGTCTCTCTCTCCTCTCTAAAGACTCCACTCTGCTCTCTCTTTCCTCTCTCATTCGTGCCTGCGACGATGCCCTAATCTCTCTCTCCCCTTTGCTCTTTCGTATGACAAATCACGAGCGATTCAGTTATAGTTTCCTCTCTCATTCGTGCCTGCTACAAAGCCCTAATCTCTCTTTCCACTCTGTGTCTGTATCAGCAGTATTTGGCCCAAGATTACCTTGATCTTCTTGATCGATGACAGCAATTTGCTCCAAGACCTGTTTGTTAGCATCAATAACTCTTAAAAGAAGGAACTTTTTCACAGACTCTATGCATCTGAAGTTTCCACAATCCCTAGTAAAATCCACAGTTCCTCCAATACTCCGAAAAACCCAGAATGAAGTAATCAATTGTTGCTAAAGCCACAAGAAAGGGTCGCATTAGCTCAACATCGAAGTGCTTTAGTCTTGGAAAGGGAAAAATTATCCAAAAAGTCATAAATCTATTATACTTTTACTAATTCGATTATAAACTTTTTAATTTTTCTAATGAAGTCCCAAATCTTTTCACTTTTTACCAGTTGAGTTCGTTTGATTAATTTTGGTCGGAATTTGCTGATGGGTACGCCAGTGCTGACGTGGATAAAATTTATTAATTTTTAGTTTTTTTTTTTTTCTCTTCTCTTCTTCCTTTGTCAGTCGCCTAGCCTTTGGCGACTTACTAGAGGCTATGATCGGCAAGGGTCAACCTCGCAAAGAACTAGTGAGGGTTGACCTTGCTAACCTTGGGAGAGGTCACCCATTGCCTATTTCACAAGAGGGCGAGGGCACCTCACCCTTGCCAAATCTCGGCAAGGCTGACCAAATTGGTAAAAGTGCAAAATGTGAAAATGTTTTGAACACAATTGACAAAATTTAGGGATTGAATGTTGAACATCCACTTATGTAAGAATTTTGAAAGGGGGGTTTGGGGCGCGGTGTGGTGAGGTGCCCGACAGGCCGGACCCTTTTTCTTTAGTTTTTCTATATCTAGAGGATCTACTTATGTAAGAATTTCATATGTTTTGTTTTTGTTTATTGTAGATTTTCTAGTACATTAAAGGCACTATATATATATATATATATATTTATTGTTAGAGTTACTTCATAAAATTTGCTTTGTTGAAAAGAGAGATTTCCAAAATTCTCGTTCTTTTCCGCATGATTGCTCATATTTATGAAAAAAAATTGTTAAGTGGATGAAATTTAATTAAATCAAAACATTGCATAAAGTACGATTTTTTTTTTTCAGAAATTCTAGTGAAATATCATTATTTGGAATTAACATAAACTCATCTATAAACTGTTTATAAAAGATATCAAGATACCTTATTATGCAAAACTTTTTTAGTGTATTTCCTACATATTCCTTTATCGTCTTACATATCCTATACATAAAAATATCTTACTGGCTATGTAGCATTGACATGAACATGCAACACGCGACGCGACGCGACGCGACACGACACGACACACCGACACGTTATTTCTAAAAAATAAAAAATTCCGACACGTTATATATTAAATATATACTATAAATGCATAAATAAATAAATAATAATAAAAAGAGCATATAATTAATTTATACTAAAAATATTAATCCAACATTTGTTAATATCATTCATTGTTTTAATTTGACATATATTGAACGGGAAATTCAAAAATTGCAAACATGAAAGAGTAAACTTGAAGAAACATGTCCTGTTTTCTTATATTTGTCGAAGATTAGTGAGATTTCTTATAATCCTAGACAGAGTTTGGAGTTCATGATATAAATTAGCTTGGAGCTCTTCTGCAAAACAAGGTTTGAGAAAAATGAAAATCCAGTACAAGAACTCTTGAAGTATGACCAAAAGAAAAGGAAATCACTAAATTCGCCACAAAAAAGGGGAGAGATAACTCACAAGCTAATAACATAGACCAAAAGAGATAACTCGTAAGAGAGGCGGAAAGAAGCAAAAAAATTATAAATTTAAGTATGTGGGGGTAGCGGAACGACGTTGACGAGAAGAGGGGCATCCCATCGTCACTCACGAGAAGATCAAAACTTATAAGTGAGAAACTTGAGAGTAAGAATTTTCTTTTTTCCTTTTTATTTTTTCATATATTTACATTTTGACCCCTTAAGTATTGAATTTTCTTTAAATTAACCCCGTGCGTGTCGGAATTTCGAACTCGCGTGTTGGGAAGAGTTGACCACGCGTTGGATTTTTCGACACTCATTGATCGCATGTCGAAGCGTGTCGGACACGACACGAAGGCTTTCGGAGAGTGTTTGTGCTTCTTAGCTTAGACCTCATTTGAAGCATTTAACTAGTGATGGTGGTTCTGTTTCTTTTTTTCATCAGCTCTGGTGAAATCCCTCCTCTCCAATCAGGACCACAAGAGTCATTAAAAGCTTAAAGAACCTAAATCCTTTATCTTTTCAGTTTGTGTGACATGATAATAATAGATCAAAACATAGACAATAGTGGAAAAATAGTAGTATTACTAAAGGAATTTAAAATAGATATGCACCATACGGAATAAGAAATCCATCACTGTAGGCATTGGAACACAGTGGAATTTCGATTTGCTAATATAATTGAACATAGTTGAACTAGAAATTTCTAATACAATCAACCCTAGTTGAACTTGGATTTGCCAGAGAGTGGAACATAGTTAGTTTATTTGCATCATAAGATTGATCCTCCCTGGCATCTACCCTCCAACAACACTATATAGAAGCAAAAAAGAGAGACAAAAAACACCACCATCCCCAATCCAACATTGTTGCTAGTCCATGGCAATGAAAGTGCTTTTTTTTTTCCTTCCCAACTACAACACCGGCATTGCGCACATCAATCCGATCAATACCACTATGCCTCTCAAATATATTTTTCCCTTTGCTTCCAATTAAGATGCTTCCACTTGTATCTTGTTGTTTTGTGGTTTACTCCTTTTAGCTGCATTTGGAGAAAGTGGGCTATCTTCTCAAACACTTCAACTGACTTTTCATACTTTCAGTTCTATTTTCCAACCCTTTCTTTTCATTGATCAATCCACAAATCAATTCCTTGTCATGAGATGAGGGCTTATGATCAGTCCATTTGAAAAGACCACAATCATCGACTTGTCCGATACAAGCAAGCAATTCAGATTCTAACACAAAACAATGTACAACACTAACACGGAACTGAACAACGTGATTGGTCAATAGAATAATGTGAACTCGTAATCACTCCCCTAATATGTGGTGTAAAATTGATAACTATGAGAATCGTAGCTAGCACGACTACAAAGAAAGCCAAGAAGAAGATATCTACTTCATAACTTGGGTCATAATCTTATTGTAATCTTCATGCCCTGGCATCCAAAAGCATATGCATCACAACAGAAACGATGCACTTGGCAAATTGATCATGGCAAGCAAACCGAATAAGCACATTAAATCTAGGTATGATGGCCTTTGCACCAAGTTCATACAAGTGTCTCAGTCCTACCTTTAACTACTAGATTTGCCCTGAAGTTATAAAATACCGTCGATGGATAATCCCGATCAAATTATAGACATCCCGTGAGATTTAGATGTACCAAAGATATTGGAAATGCGAAAACTCTCATAATGCAAAACATAATCCATTTCTTCCAATGAGCATCTAAGATAAAGAACCACAACTTGTAAAGCTAAGAAACACAATTTTGAGAGGTCATAAAATATTGGCCATGAAGCAAAAACTCTAAACAAGAGTCTTGAAGAGCCAAAAAGGCAAAAAATCACGTGAGGGCATACTCATAGAGCAAGAAAAACACTAGACAGCACATGCAACCCTGGATTTGGAACAATTTGAACTTGTAATCACTCGCCTAAGTTAAATCAAAGCTCCATTTGGATAAATTTTGGTAAAAAAATCACTTATACCTAGTAAATGCCATATCAACTTTGTTTACCTTTTATGTTCCAAATAAGGAGTTACGTTGGATTTTTAGTGACGGTATTTGATAGATAGTGACAAATATAGATGTATCATAATACAAAATTGAAGTTTTTGATTACATAAACAAATATTTTGAATTAATTTGTTGGGGGTATAATTTGAGATTTTTGTTACCTTTTCTTGACGAGTCATTTTCTTTTGGCATCTCTCTTCTCTGTTCCTTTCCGGTCAACAATGCTCTTGCTTTGGATGGTCAAGCCAGGGGAGAAAATATTACATACACTAGTTGTGCCACATCCATGCATAAGTCTATTCAGAGAGCAACATGGCCCATCCATATTAGGAGTATTCGGCCCAAGATATTCTCGATCTTCATGGTCGATGGCAGCAATTTTGCTCCAAGACCTGCTTATGAGCATAGAAAACTCTTAAAATATGAACTTTTTCACCGACTCTGCACATATGAAGTCTCCATGGTCCCTAGTAAAATCCGTAGTTCTTCCGGAACTCGTATAAGCCCAGAATGAAGTAAACAATCGCATTAGCTCAACATCAGAGTGCTCCCTCCCACTTAAAAGAACCAATTGCAACACGGATCGCGACCAAATTTAAAAGCGCAAGAAAATAAGTTTTCGAAAGAAATCGTTTACCTACAACGAGAAAAATGGAATTGCACGAGCAAAAAGGAGAGATTTCGGAATTGGGTATGAAAGGTTTTAGCTTTGTGAACAAAACAAAAAAAACATGTGAACAAAACAAAAAAAAACATGAGAAAATGAGAAGTAATCTCCATGAATTTAGCAAAACAAGGAAAAGAGAAATTTAAAGAAGCCATACCCGTTCTCTTTATAGAACTTCGATGGTAACGTTGACTTGTTTAGATTGAATTGGCTGGTTTTGGGCAATTCTCAGGGTAACTGTTTGATCTACGGTTTCATAAAATTAGAATAAGTGATTTTCAGTCCAATGATTATCGGACTGCTTGGTCATTACTTATTTAATTTTATTTCTCACATGTCCTAATCCTATCCTCTTTCCCAGTTTCTTGTTCGCCTCTCACAGGCGCACGCCTCTATGCTTTCTCCTCTTTAGTAAAGGTGTTAAATGGGTGGGTCGGGTCGGGTTTGGGTCGAGTCATTAATGGTTCGACCCAAATTGATCAATTAACCAATTTATGACCTATTTATGTCTAATGTAAATTTTTTGACCCATACCCTACCCATTTAACTAAACTTAAAAAGCTTATTTCTTATATATATGTTTAAAAAAAAATGGTATTGCTAAAATAGTTTTATACAACACAAATTTAATGGACAATTTTTATAGTTTTTAAAATTTAATTTTAAAAAATAAAAATAATTTAAATAATTATTTTAAAAATCGAATTTTAATTATTTTTATTTTTTAAAATTAAATTTTTAATTATTATTTTTATTTTTAAATATAATTTTCTTTTTTTCTTTTTTGTTCTTCTTCTTCTTTGGCCGTCGTCGGCCATGACGACGGCCGGCCAAGCGAGCCTCGAGCTTGCCCCTCGTTGGATCTAGCGAGGCCTCCGCTTCACCGCATTTGGTGAGCTCGAGGCTCGCCGACGTCGGGCGAGCTCGAGCTCGCCCCTTGCCGGATTTGGCGAGGCTTGAGCCTCGCCCAACACTGGCGAGCTCAAGGCTCACCTGGCCGGTCGCCGGCCATCGCCATGATGGCGACCGGAGGAAGAAGAAAGAAAAAAAAAGGGAAAGAAAAAAGAAAAAAAGAAAAGAAAATTAAAATAAAAAATAATTATAATTTCGATTTTTATAAAAAAAACTTTCGTAAAGTTAAATAGAGAAGAGAGAGTCGCTCTCTCAGTAAATGAGTTCATTTTTAATGGGTTGATAAATGGGTCTTAAATGAGTCTGCTGTCAGACTCATTTAAGACTCATATATCTCAGCCTCTTTATTTTTAAAACTCATTATGAGTGCTTTGAGAAATAAGGCTTGACCCATTAACACCCATTTAACTAGAAATGGGTCCATAAATGGGTCAATGACCCATTTTGACACCTCTACTCTTTAGCAATGAACCTAATCGTCTCTGGCCTCTCGCCTCTCGCGCACGCACGCCTCCAGCCTCGCTTGACACTCTCACGCCTCGTTCGACACTCGCCTCTCGCGCCTAGCTCTTCCTCTCTCGCCTCTCGCGCCTCACCCGACGCTTGGCTTGCTTGTCGCTCGCCTCTCGCGCCTCGCTCAGAACTCCTTTGAGCTCTCACGGTAATCGCCTCTCGCCTGTCGTGCCTCTACTCTCAGACCAGTAGGCAAGTCGGAAGATGACTCTCAACGCGTCAGAACTCCTCTCGTACCGGTAGGCAAGTCTCCTCCTCCGCCTCATTTCTTGCGAATAGTTCGTTTATCCTTTGATTTTCGCTTCGTAGTCAAGTTTACAGTAGATGAATCGTAGAGAGCTCGTCGATTTGGGGACACTCTTCTTAAAATTGGCGAGTGAGTCGGATGGACTGAATCGAGACGATCGGGGACGATACTGCAATCCAAATGAACGGCTATTTCACGGGTTTGGTTACATTGGACCGCCCGGAGACTGGTCGGCCCACCCTCGGTTTCCGAAATTGGGAATCGGTCTGGCTTCCAGTTATTAGGTGGGACGGGATCACCCTCAGCATATACGATAAGAATGATCGGGACATCGCTGCCATCATCGCAGTCTGATGAGTCTCGCCTGGGTTCTCCTGTCCTCGCTTTGCAGGATCCCAGGCGAGCTCTTCATCGTGTTTGCACAATTCTGGAGAGGCCATTCACCTAGATTGATGGGAGGGTCGTGCAAACTCAATCAACGTGATGCGCCCGAAGGCTCGTTGTCTGGGCCTGCTATAGCTTGCACTTTTCTCTCCTTTTGATTGGGGACAAATATTAAAAAAATCCTAAATTTATATTATAATTCAGTCATAAATATTTTAATTAGATTAATTTAATCTTAAATCATTTGAGATTTTGTTAATTGAATCCATTCAGTACATTTTGATCGAAAATCGTCGACGTAAATTCTTATAAATCCATCCTCCAAAAAATTTGTGCCAAGTACTATTTTTACCCAAGATTTTCCTACTTTTACATTGCATGGATCTTTTAAGATTGTCATAAATGGCACAATTAATATTCACATAAATAATTTTTGTAATATTTTTTAAAAAATTGGATTTTAAAATATTTTTATTATTTGAATTTAAAAATAAAAATACCCTTGGCTTTATTCTTCTGTTCTTCTTTCGATTCCAGTCGCCAAAGACCCGTTTTATTTTTATTTTTTGCTGAATATAAATCGTGCAGCTCATGCACTTAGCTTTTTCCCAAATATAAAACTCCTGAAATCTCCGCAATGCTCAAGTGTTGAAGCATAGGTTTACAAATTATTCGCCAATATTTTTCGTCAGCAATTTGTTTTTTCATAATATTCTCTAATTTGAGTAATGTTTTAAATTTTGGCATTTGCTTTCTTTTAAAAGCAAGCGAACATGCTCTTATTCTTTTATATGATATGTGGGCTATGCTTATAATCTCACCATCTTTGTGGTGAATGGGGTTTTCTTTACATGTTTATACGATTATTTTATTCCGGCCCCACTTAGTGGAGAAATGGTTACACTGCGGCTGGGTAGGATTGTTGGTGTTAATTGGAAGATTTTTACAAGGTGCATTTAAGCTTTCGGGGAAAGAAAGAGAAATTTATCATTACACTTATCATAGTAGTAAGATAGTAGTATCATTACAATATTTGAAACACCGATTATTTATATACTGTTTGAAAGTGAATTAGTATCATTACGATATCTTTAAAATAGAATGTTGTGTGCCTCTCAACTTGCATGCTTTGGCAATTTGTACATGTCAAACAAGAAGGGCCACTAAAAGAGTCTACTTTAGGATGCCTTATAATGATGTGGGTGTCGTTTGTATATAGAAAGAAAGTAAGGACATAATGAGGATGTTGACGTGGGACACTGAAAATTTTCGCCCAAAAGTTTGTCATGCATTTGATAAAATTTACGGATCGAATTCGTTGATAGCAAAAGAATTTGAACCCTCAATGAAAATATCAAATATAGCATAGCCTTGCATTCTTTTTCTTGATTGCATTGCCTGCGTTTAGAAATTGGCCACATTTATCTTGATAATGGCATGCCCAAGTCGAACGTGGACTGATGGCGAGATGGCGAACTTTTTTGAATCAACCCGTTACATGACCCGACTCGACCTATGATTTCGCATTGTGAATTTAGATTTCATTTGTTTCGTGAAAAATATTTTTTGGTGCTTGAACACGAAACTCTACGCTTGAGTAGGGAAACCTCAATGTTGTTTCTTGGATCCCTGGCGCCTACACCTAGGTCCATCAAGACTGAGCTCGAAGCCCCAGTGCCCATGCTAGATGCCCTAGCACCCGGTCCGGGTTTGTAATGGCTGAATGTGGGATTCAATACTCAAGTTTGGATCCCCAACACCCAAGCTTAGGTCCACAAAGGCCATGCTCGGGTCCATTGAGACTAAGCTTGAAAACTAGTTCCCACGCTCAGATCCCCATCGAGGCTACGCTCGGGATCAGGTGTTGTGTGACTTGATCCCAGCGCTTGGGTCAGGGTCTATTGAGGTCGGACACTGGACTTTGATGCTTGAACCCAATTTTTCGACTACCCATGCGCAAGTTATTAGAATCCAAATAATGTGTATCTATTTAAGAAAATCAGATTAGATCTTCTACATGGAAGTACATTTTCAGTTATAGCTAAATACCAGAAAAATAGTCGTTTTCCTGAAAAGAAAAACGACTTCATTGAAAAATACTATAAAAAAATGTTACAATTTTCGTCAAATAAACGGAACCACGAACTTTTATAATATCTCATGTTCATTAAATTAGGAACGGATTGCCCTAAGGAACAAAGTTAGTCCCATGGTCTTTCCTTGCCGCAATCATCAAGATCAACTTGGACGGTCATCGACGTCGCAATCCAGATAGAAGTTTCTCGCTATTTCTTTTGTTCATTTGCTCTCAGCCGGGAACGCGTCCAGGGGTTGAGAACCGAATATTTCGTAATTGCGTTCTGCTGGAGAGACCAAATTAAAACCGAGCAGAATTCGGAACTGGACCAACGTTCTCATCTCTCAATGGGGAGCTCTGAAGATCCACTAGAATGCTCTCTCAATGGTCAAATAGCTCGCATTGCTGTCGAGCTCTGCGCGCACATTACACATACTTCCTCGGGAGTAGTCCACAGCCGAGCCACCCCATCCGTCGTCACGGCAGCGCGCGGTCGTTTTCTTCGTCCGGATCGGGCATCGTCCACTGTTCGCGAGGTGGCTCTGTCCACGGAACAGGCGGCTGCGGCCTGTCCATGGCCGTGAGCCTTGATGGCGAGCTCGAGATCCTGATGGCCATGGACCGCGCTCGGCCACCAGCAGGGCTTCGGACCTGGTCATGACCGGCTCGCGATCCGGACAGAGCTCAAATATCAAGAAGAAAAGCAGAATAAGTAGAGGTCAGGTTCGGGAATACGGAGCTGACCACAAAGACGGCGGAGACGACGTTGACCGCGTTTGCCCATGGTCGAATGACGCCGACGATTTCGGCCCTGGGCGGCCGGATCTCAAGATCTGGAGAATGACGAGAAGAGGCCGAGAAGAAACAGAGGCAGCCGGCCACGCTCACTTGGATGCGGCGGGTGGTCTCAACTCAGCCACGGCAGGGGAGGAGCGGAGGGCTCCACCCTTGCGATCTGCTGTTCCCATCCTGAACGCTACCTCCAAAACATACAAAGGTACATCACATTCCGGTATAGGGCCCACCCTTCGTCCATCACTATAATGGCGATACCACGATCGGTATTTGTGGGGCATCTTTTGGGGTTTACCCACATCAACCTAGACAATGGATTTCACCAAAACATACTCCAATCCTTCAAGGTGATGGTACATCAGAATGTGATAACCTATCTCAGTGATCTCCTCCGGTATACTAAAATGCTTAGTTCATCATTTTTATCATACCTGATACAAATACTCGTGTGTGGGTACACGGTCGACCTTAGCCAAATTACAATAATTTCAATTTTGATCCTCCCACTTCTTTCAACAGTCCAAAATTAGATTTTTGGCGCTGTAGACAGACGCCCGGTAACAAAATTAATTAATTTAGGAATAAAATCTTAAAATCACCATTAAATAAATTCAGTACAAATTAAAGCTCAATTAAATAAATAGATTGCACCACAATAATCAGCATAAAATTCCGATCACCGACTATCCCGATCTAATTTCCATAAAATAATAATTAATTAAATAATTACGAAAAATATTAATTAAATGCCAATCAATCCAACTTAGGCCCGTAATGTCTGATTGGACACCGAAACGGACATGGAAAATTTCCATATCACTCTAGATAAATACTAGAGTTCGTCTAGGCCCTAATTGCACTAACTAACCACCTAACATGCATCCATAAATAATTAAATTAACTAATCTAATCTAATCTAATCTATCCACCTAAACCATGCTTAATTTAATCTAATGAACTCTTAAGCATCATTAACCTACTAAGTGAGGATTAGTAAGTTAAACTCACTTGTTTCATGATCCGGTCGGTGCAAATCGACGGGGATGCGACAGGGCTCGACTTTCTCCAAAGCGGGCCTAGCTTTCAGGGTCGGGAACGACCTCAAAACGGGCCCAACAAGCTGCTAGAGACCCTCTTTGTTTGCTGCTGTTCTCGGCTGAAACAGAGGGCAACAAGGTTGGTTTAAGGCGAGGATTGATCGAGGAAGGTTGCGAGGGCCAAACCGGGCCTAGGTGGGGACTTATGAAGGTTGAACGGAGGCCGAACAGCTTCGGCTGAGCTCCACAAGTATCAAAATCGCTGCTGGAATGGAGGGGTAGGTGTGAGGGGTGTCGGGTTGGGTGGACGAGCGCGGGGCAATGTGCGCAAGCAAGGGTGGCGAATAGCGGTCCTGCACGACGGCGAGGGCGTGCGATGAGTCTAGGCGGCATGTGGCTTGCTCCGATGGCCTCCTTGACTGCTGGTTTCGAAATTTGCACAATGAAGAAGGAGATGAGGGTGGTCGACCAGCTTTAGAGGGAGAGAGGAAGAGATAGGGAGACAAGGGTCCTACCAATGGCCTTATTTTCTCCTCAATGGTCGCCTTGACCATTCCTCCACCACTAGCTGGTCCCTTGGCCTCAAATCAGCCACCAATGCCCTTCTTTGAACCTTTGAAATGGTCCAAAAGCCTTAGGTGGTGGGGGGTTACGAATTTTACATATATCTCTCTCAATTGGACACTAAATCTCTCTTGATTCAATCCAATTTGGCCCTCATAAAATGAATAGACACCTCACCAATCCAATTGGTATTTTTCGTCACCAATTGATCCTACTTGCTTTCCAATTTTGCGATAAAAAACGATCCCTGACATTTTCTAGACAAAAACGGCCCTAGGATGGCTTTTTCCCAAAAAGTCTCGGTTTAAAGAAAAATCTTTTGAGACCGAGTCGATGTTCCTAGAATTAATTGTGACATGACAAAACTTTCAATTTCTGAAATCGGACTCAAATTCACAATTAATTTCCATTCTGCACGATTTTAGCGTGATCTAGGCTACTGGGTAACTTTCAAAATTTTTTATTGCAAATGACCCGTGGTCGATTCTTCGAGCCACAATGAACCCATTCGACACATTGGCGACTCTCGGTTGTCGCGAAAATCTCGAGGATTCAAATACGGACACAGGGTACCAAAACGATAGAAAAATCAGTCTAGTGCCGGCCGACGAGAATTTTCCAATTTAGTGGTGTCACCCACGATTAGCCACACATCTCAGTCAAACTGACTTATCTTTAATCCCTGATCAATTTTTAACTGTGCCGTAATGGCCTCTAAAGATGAGCACAGTCGAATAACTGATTCCTAGTTGAATTCTCAAGTCTATTTGCCTTAAAATCCTTAATGGCTTCCCTAGGTAGTCTAGTTATCTCAAGAGTGATAAGCTCTGAGAACAACCCTATAGAGGTGTTAATGAAATGCCCGATTTATTCAATAGAAAATAGGATCGAAAATTTGAGATGTCACACGAGCAGTATACTATTTATTAGCTTAGTGCGAGCTATACTATCTATTATTAGCTTAGAGGGAGCAGTCCTGGCATGATCGGACGTATTAGATTGTATTAATTTGGCCGATCGGAGGGAGGTCGTGATGACTTGTAATTGACTGAGTCGATTGATTGATAGTTCGATCCGATTGATTGAAGTGATTGATTGATGTGATTTGTGTATCTATGAGACAGACTGACTTACAAGAAGGGACTGAGGCAAAGGTAAGACCTCTGACCTATGTTTGTGCTTAGGCAGCTCTTATAGCGTATTTTCTTCCTAGTCGGGTCTTAGGGGGTTGAACTTGCCGAGACATTGTCTCACTGGTTATTGTATAACCATTTTCAGGTCCTTAGATGGGGTTGGTGGAGGACCGGAAGCCCTGGAGTCTGGAAAGGTGGAGATCGAAGAATCGGCGAACGTGTCTGACTAGTGGGTCATAGGACAATTCCCTCTTTGTTAAGTCGATATTTTTGTAAACAGCCTGGTATTGTAAATAGACCTGTTAATTTATAAAAGGCTTATTTTGGTTTGAAAATTTATGGCCCTACTTTCCTATCCCATTGTGTGTTGTCTAGGGATTATTTATATGCTTCTGCATGCGTATTAAAATGAATGGGTCGGCGATGCGTTCTGGGACGTCGCTATTTAATCGACCAGTGAGGGATAGGCGTGCGCTCGAGGATCGGGCATGAAATTTTTCAAGGGTATTAACCCTTGCATAAATGGTACCCACTTCTATTAATACGTCTTACAAAAAATTCAATAATGCAAGCCATTTGTTTGTGTGGAACCCTTATTATAAAGTTAAGAGGGATAGCAACATTGATTGGCCATCCACAACATTTTCACCTACAAATAAAAATGATTAAAACAGGGACAATAGGAGTACTATAACTTTTGTACGAAGTTTATTTAAATGCCATAATTTTTTTTTTTACTCACTTAATTGTTACGTCAAAATAAAATCAATCATTTAAGTGTCATTCCTCGCAAATCATCCTCTATGGATTTTTTTTTTTTAATTAACATTCCATTTCCATGTGATTTTTTTCATTTTTTCATTTTTTATTTATTGTCCTTGTCAGCACTGACAATATCATTTAGAACAACCACTATCCACGTCGAATTTTTCAGTGAGGCAAATCGCTTATGATACTTAAGTGATCAATTTTTCAAATTCATGGCATTCAAATGAGTGTCATACAAAAGTCATGGCATTTCTAATATACTTATCCCATACGAAGGCTACTAAAGGGGAAGGCCTTCGATCTTCCTTATGATTGAAGCAAACAATAGAAGCCATGGTGTGTTTCATCTTCGATTAGTTAATAGTTTGTTTGGTTGTTATTTTATTTTCAGAAATTTTGTTTGTTTTTTTTCCCCCAATCCACGAATTGTTTGATCCAAGCCTAAGTTGGCTGGTGCTTGTTGAGAATTATTTGGTCTGATTTTAATGGGGTAGCTGTAAGGGACCGCATAATGTGCGATTTAATAATGGCTCTAATGAAGTCGTTTTTTAAAACTTGAAAATAAAAATTGTTTCGCCAGCTTTGTTGTTGCAACGAAATCTTTTTCAGCAAATGATACTTTCAGCTTTTATTTGAAGGAGACAAGGATTCTATGCTAATTCCGAACAGAAAACATCAAATGTTATATTATAAGATTTCCATTTACAAGCACAATTGTACAACCTTAACGACTAAACCTCAGCATCTCAAACTAAACCCAAACTATGTCGGAATCTTGTTATAATTATGGTTAATGGATCAACGAAAACCAACAAATTAAGATGCATCTTTTCTATTCACGTATCTATTGAATTCATGAATTTCCTAGATTCATCTATCTTTTAATTCATATATTTATTGAGTTCACGAATCTCTTGAATTCACATATCTCTTGATTCATGAATTTCTTGGATACATGCATCTATTCATGTATCTCTTCTGTACATGAACTTTAAAGCTTTATAAATAGATAAGAGCATAGTACTTCTTCAGAGGGTTTTTCAATTAAACAATTCAAGACAACGATTCCAAAAGAGATTTGAAATACTACTCTACTCTTCTGATTTCTTTGGGTGTGTTGGTTCAATTGAATGGTTCGACTGAGTCTTGTTTGCATAGTGCTAATCCAAACAGATTCGAGGTGTTGTATCTTGGGAGGCATAGTTCGTGAATTTGCGGAGCACCATTGGCAGGAATTAATCGCCTTAAGGAGATTCGGATATCCGTACCTCACCTCCAATTTTATGTTATTTTTCCAGTGATATATTATTTTCTTCTTCTCCAAGATTTGTAAGTTTACATAAAAAGAAAGATATTATAAAACTATTATCATTTTTTTTTACATTGATGTTTTGATTACAACAAACAGTTTGCTTTCTCTGGATATAATTTCTAATAGTCTTAAGGTGATTATCTCACTCATTGTTTGTTGCTTTTGTCAAATTATTGAGATGGCTGAAAATAATCAAATTCCATTCAATGTCCAGAATATTTCAGGAGACGTTCTTATGGTCGATTTGACCGTTGCTATGAAAGATGTTTAGCCCTCAGGGTCTGAATTTGTAGCAGCCAATGCTATGGGCCCTTGGGCCAACACCAATTTTGGTGGTGCGGGTACAAGTCATACGACTGGTATGCCCATGACTGCTTTTCATAACAATACATGCCAAATGGCTTTTGGCTCCATTTCTGGAGGGATAGTTCAACGAACCTTGCCTACTGTGATGGTAACACCTCCGGTTACAACTAATGAGAAACCAGAGAAATTCACCTGAGTAGGCTTTAAACAGTGGCAGCAGAAGATGTTCTTCTATCTGACCATGCTAAATCTGACAAAGTATTTATCGGAGGTGTGCCCGATAATTAGTCTAGATGAGCACGATGCTATGACGCTCGGTGCATTGGAGGCTTGGAAGCATTGGGACTTCTTATGCCAAAATTATATTATTAACTGTTTAGTGAATTCTCTATATAATGTTTATTGTACTATTGAAACTACTAAACAGTTATGGGAGTCATTAGAGAAATATACGGGACTGAGGACGCTGGCACCAAGAAATTTGTGGTTGCCAAATTCTTGGACTACAAGATGGTGGATTTTAAATTTGTCATGAGTCAGGTTCAAGAATTGCAATTAATTCTGAGTGACATATCTGCTGAGGGAATGATACTTAGTGAATCATTCCAAGTGGCAGCCATGATTGAGAAAATGCCTCTAGACTGGTCAGACTTCAAAAATTATTTGAAGCACAAACGGAAGGAGATGAGCCTTGAAGATCTCATTCTGCACCTCGGAATTGAGGAGGACAATAGAAGAAGTGCGAACCCTTCTTTTGAGCCAAAGGCCAACATTGTGGAATCTTCCAAATCCAAGCAAGATAGAAAAAGGAAGATGTCCTTTCAAGGAAAAGGCAAGCAAAAGGAATAGTTCCAGAAATTCCAAGGGACATGTTTTATATGCAACAAGCCTAGCCATCGTGCTAAGGATTGCAAGAAGTGCCCGAAAAAAAGGCAAGAACGATGGTGCAGCTCAGCAACTGAATTTAACAGAACATGACAATATTGAGAGATTATCTGCTGTGGTAATGTCCAAAGCATCTCTAGTGTCAAACACTAATGGCTGGTGGCTAGACACAGGTGCCACAAATCACATTTGTGTAGATAAACACATGTTCTCATCTTATGAAAAGGCTGAAGAAGATGAGAAGCTTTATATGGCTAACTCTGCATCAGTAAAAATTGCCGGAAGAGGAAAGGTGATCCTGAAGTTTACATCTGGCAAGGAGGCCGCCCTACTGAATGTGTTGCATGTACCAGAGATTCAGAAAAATTTAATTTCTGGCCCCATACTTGTCAAGAATGGTTTCAAAGTTGTATTTGGATCTGACAAGTTTGTACTTTCAAAATGAGGGATGTATGTGAGGAAATGGTACTTGTGTAATGACCTGTTTAAAGCTAATGTGGCTATCACTGATGTAAACTCAAATTATGTGTACCCAAAGACTATTAATAAAGAAAAGTCTTCAGTTTACACTGTTGTCTCTCCTTATCTATGGCATGGTAGATTAGGACATGTAAACTATGGTACAATGAAGAGGATAACAAACTTGGGGTTAATTCCAAGATTTGAGTTGGATGCTCGTTACAAGTGTGAGACTTGTGTTGAGACCAAGTTTGCCAATAAACCTTTCAAATCCAAGTGAACCTTTACACTTAATCCATAGTGATCTATGTGATTCAAAGTTTGTAGAAAGTAGAGGTGGAAAGAAGTACTTCATCACATTTGTGGATGAATGAACTAGATTTTTCTATGTTTATTTACTAACTAGCAAAGATGAGACTATGCGCATGTTTATCAAATATAAAAATGTAGTTGAAAACCAACTTGATAAACGAATCAAAGTGCTTAGGTCTGATAGAGGAGGAGAATATAGTTCGATCAATTTCAAAGAGTTTTGTGCTAGTTTGGAATAATTCTCCAAACGACTGCACATTATACTCCACAACAAAATAGAGTTGCTGAACGATTGAACATGATACTAAAGGAGATGGCTAACGCCATGCTTTTGAGTTCGGGTTTATCTTAGAACTTGTGGTGGGAGGCAGTTTTAACTGCAAATTATATTCTTAATAAAATACCCCACAAAAAGATAGATAAAATTCCATACGAGTTATGAAATGGAAAGTTGCCATCCTACAATTTTCTAAAAGTGTGGGGGTGCTTGGCCAAGGTGGCAGTTCCTCCTCCTAAACAAACTCGGTTGGGACCTAAAACGATGGATTGCATATTCATCAGTTATGCTCAAAATAGTAGTGCATATAGATTTTTTGTTCACAAATCTGAAAATGTAGAAATCCATGTCAATACAATCCTAGAATCAAGGGATGCTGAATTGTTTGAGGATATATATCCCGTAGAAAGAAATCAAGGAGAACTTTCTCAGAAAAGGCTTAGAAAATCAGAATATGAGAATGATGAAGTTGTGACCAAAGAAGCTGAACTTCAAAGGATTTAAAGGTCTCAAATTGAAAAATCTTTCGGACTTGATTTTCTAACATACATGTTAGAAGGTGAGCCCCTAACATTTAAAAAGGCAATGTCATCTCCAGATGCTCCTTTTTGGAAAGAAGTTGTTGACAATGAAATCAAAATTCTATCCTAAGTAACCATATTTGGGAATTGGTTGATCTTCCACCTGGAAATAAATCAATTGGATGTAAATGGATATTCAAGAAAAAACTAAAAGCTGATGGTTCCATTGATAAGTACAAAGCTCGGCTTGTAGCCAAAGGGTTTAGACAAAAAGAGGGTCTTGACTACTTTGATACTTATTCACCTGTCACAAGAATAACATTAGTAAAGATGTTGATTGCTGTAGCTTCGCTGATGTGAAAATTGCATTCTTAAATGGTGATCTCAACGAGGAGATTTATATGGGATAACTCGAAGGGTTTAAGGTCAAAGGACAAGAACACAAAGTGTGTAGACTTGTCAAATCGTTGTATGGACTTAAACAAGCTCCTAAACAATGGCATGAAAAATTTGACCGGGTAATGATTCAAAATGGGTATAGAATCAACGATTGCGACAAATGTGTGTACACTAAATCCATAATAGTTGGATATGTACTTATTTGTCTATATGTTGATGACTTACTAATTCTTGGAGATAACACTAAGGTCATCAGAATCACCAAGAACATTCTCAAGAAGAACTTTTGAGATGAAAGATTTAGGTGTAGCGGATGTTATACTCGACATCAAAATTCTAAGGAATTCTAATGGCTTAGGTTTAACACAATCTCATTACTTTAAGAAAGAACATTAGAAATAGTGTCAGATGGTTGGAATACTCTCAAGTAATCAACAACATCATTTATATCATGAATTGCACTAGACCTGATATTGCGTACTCAGTAAGCAAACTGAGTAGATATACTAGTAATGTGATATCCTGAAATTTGACCATGTCTCGAATATATGAAATGGTTGTTTCGTCAACGCGCCTATGGTCATTTTATTCTGAGTTGGCCACTCACGAGTTAACTAATCTATTATGTGAAGCCGTTAAGGGATATAAACGCGGCAGACTAGAGAATTCGATCGGAAATCGACTGCTTGACCATAATAATCGGCAATGGTCAATACGACATCGTATAATCGAATTGAGATCGGATATAAGTCAATTTGACAGAAACACGTAATTGAATTGCGGGTGATTCCACACGATTGCGATATTCACGTTGAACGGCTATAACCCAATTTTCTATCGATAATGCACTCGGGACACGTAATTGAAACGTTGCGATTTTTATGACAATTGAGAGTCGCCTATGAGTCGGAGATGTACAAACATGGATCGATAATTATCAACTACAGGTCAAACTCGCTAAAATCCCTAAAAGCTACCCGATATGTTAGGTTGTACTAAAATCGTGTTCGGTTGATTTTAACCATTAAATTGAATTCGTTTTTGGGAATTGGACGTTCGAGTGTGCCACGATTCATTTTTAGGACGCTGTCTCATCTTTCGGAGAATTTTTGTCGAGCCCAGAATTTTGCGGAAAAATCGGTTTCGGCAAAAAGAAAATAAGAGAGGAAATTCCTATGGGCTCATTAGGTGGGTTATTTGGCTACCAAGATGATTTAATTCGTGAGATTTGAAGTCTAATTTGTGAGTGGAGGAAGCATGGACTTTAGAGGATGAAGACTTTGGGGCTTAGGCAATCATGGTTTAGATATTTCTCTTAAATTCTAAGTGGTTGAGCCCTTGACTTCCTCTCCCTCTTCCTTCTCTCTTTCCCTCCACTTCTCACGCACGCTCACCATCCCTTCTGCCCACTCTCTTTTCTTTCCCTCACAACTCTCTCTCACGCTAGAAATCCCCCACCAGCAGAACAACCACGTTCCTTCCCATTCTCCTTGTTGCCGTGTCCCTCCATATTTCATGCCCATCTTCATCATTCCAACTCCATCACTCCATTGCCACTCCTCTCACCTGGTCAGCACATCCTTTATCTTCATCAACTCCAGTCCAACAACGTCAACTTCACAGGAAACATTCCACCGCATCACCAACTTCACACCTCACGCCAGCAAGCTTCACCCGTTCGTTCCACCAGCCACCAACTTTGTATAGCTCGCCTCACCACTGTCCTAGCTCCACGGCCAATAGCTTAGCTCACCAAATAGCCGCGCCAACAATCAGCTCCACAGAACCGAACCCTCCTTAGTCGTGAGCTTGCAGGGTGGGTTTCAGCCGTCGGTTGAACTCCGTTGGAGACGCGGTAGTCTCGGGTCCTTACCGCCGTCGCTGTGAGTCCATCACCACCCTAATCCAATGAGTTAACTTCCTAATCCTTGATTAGGTTGTTTAATTGCACTTAGGAGATTAGAATAATGTTAATTAGCTTGATTTTAGATTAGTGTTAAGTTAGATTAGCCTTAAGTTGGATTAATGTTAATCTAGTTTGGTTATATTAGCCTTAAGATGGATTAGTGTTAATATGATTGGCTAGATTAGCACTAATGAGGGTGGTTTAGTCTAATTTAGTGGATTTCCCTCAGATCTGGTTACTGAACCCTCGCCGTTTGCCATTTTTGTGGGGAAAAATATGCTATGATTTTGAGGTTACTTCCTTCTTAAAAAATATTGTAGACATCTTCAGCTATAACAAATTTTTACTCAAGATTTTAGGGATTTAAAAGAATGAGATTTCAGCTTCATTATTTGCAAAATAGAATCTCGGATTATGCTGGAACCACCTTTTGGTGTTCAATGGATTTTTATTAACTCTTAGGGTTCGAATTTTGAAAGAGTTCCTTCACAAAATTTGTTCATCACATCGTTTAGTTTAACATAGTAAAATTTCAGATCAAATGGACAAGTTTGGACCTCGAACTAAACTGATTTTGGAAAGCAGAATTTCTAGACACGGTCACAGTTTTTGCAACGGTTTGGGTGATTTACTGCTCTTATTATAGAAAGATTTGGGTCATTGTGTCTTATGAAAAGTGTTCATTTAAGTGTCCTTTATAACATATTCAAATTTGAGAATTTTTCGAACTCGTTTGATTATTTTTCTGGAATTAAACTTGGAGACGCGCGAGTGATCCCGGTTTCTGCCGGTTAGGGCCGATTGTGGTTTGGTGGTTGTTCTTGGTGTCTTGCTTGCTGGATAATGTTGATTTGGTGCTTTGGTTGACTTTTGGCATGCTTAGGACTTATGCGTGATAGGATGAGATTGGTGGCTCTATGTTGGTTCCGAGTTTTATAGCAAAAGATGGCCTTTTAAGCTTTTAATTAGAAAAACAATTAGGTGTCGGGTTGGACACCAAAACTTATTTGCCCAATAAAAAAATGAGGTTTTAAACTAGGTTTGTGCAAAGTTTGACAGATTAATTTTGAGTACGTGAGCACCTATGAATTTATTTCTAAACGTTTTGAACAAAAAAAAGGGGGTTACTAAGGTTTGTTTTCAAAAGAGGGTGGTTGGAAAAGAAATTAGAAAAAAAATAGGGTGTCGGGTTTGGACGCCAAGTTTTATGTGCTCAATAAAATAAGGAGGTTTTATACGAGATGCGTGTAAAGTTTGGCAGGTTAATTTCAAATATGGGACCCCATACGAATTTATTTCGGAAAGTTTGAACAAAAAAAAGGGGGTTGCCAAGTGAATCTTTAAAAGGGATTTTTGGTGTTCATGACTATATGAGGGAGGATAAGGTTGACCTGATTGATGAGATGCCTGCATTGTTAGCTTAAGTAAGTGGTTCAATTTAATTAATCGCAATTTATTTATTTAATCAAGATTTATTTAATTAATTTTAATTAGCGTAAATTGTGACGGGATAGCCGTTTATCATAATTTTACGTTGATCGTCGTGGATGAGTTGATATGTGAAATTGACTGCTTAATGGTGCAATTGAGTGCTTGGTGTTCATTATGGATTATTATTGCAAAAATCCAATTTTATGGTATTTAATTAGACAAATACCGGGTGTCGATTTTTGACGCCAAAAATGTTTTATGTACTATATAAAATCGTGGAATTTTGAAATGGCAGAGTATCACGTTTTATTGTTCAATTTAAAGGTGTGACCACGCGCGATTATTTTACCAGGAATTTCTAATACGAAGAAAATTGGCCAAGTCCATTATTTGAAATTGAAGTATCTGAGTGCAAAGCATGATGTTCTTGGCCGAGCATGGATGTGCGTGTGGTCACTATCGTTACCCGTCCTAATGCGTATGAATACATGGGGCGATGCCTGATTAAGTTTAGATGCCCTTGACAATGGATGCCGGTCGCAGTGGAGGCTAGGCCGATGCTCCTTCATGGAATGCCATTTAGGGGTAGACGTTGCCGTGCTCGATGGAGCGGGACGACGCCTGATTATGCCGGATGACCGCCGATTATTGAGTTGGCTGTGGCTATTGGGTCGTAAATAACTGGGACATGCCTGAGTGATTGAGATAGCCGCGCCTGATTATGGGACAAAATTGTGTGGCACGGAATGTGATGTGTCATAACAATTTGGCCTTATAATCGGGACCCATGTGATTGATTGCAATATGAAATGAGGTGTTCCAGTTATTAAATTGCGCTTGTTGCGTTGATATTGATATATGTGATAAGCTAATGTGCAGGAACGCGCCAAGGCGAGGTAAGTCCTATATGGTGCATGCTTTGGACCGCCTCTGAGTGAATTCTCATCCTAATCAAGGTTTAGGGTGCTAATTTACTTAGATTTATCTCACCCCGTCGTGATTAAATATTTTCAAGTCCTTAGGATGGAGAACCCGGAGCCCGAGGCGGAAGGGTCCGGAGTGTAGGTGGCCTGGTAGTTTCCTTTTGAAATAGACTTATGTGAATAAACCTGTAAGACTAACTTGGCGTGTATATAAAGTGTGGTTTTTGAAAAAGGTGTTAGCTGGTTTTACTATCACAGTGTTTGATGGTTGTCAGGGTGTTTATTTAATTAGCTTTCGCATGTGCTTAATTGAAAAAAAAAAAGGGTCGGTGACGCTTCCTAGGACGTCGCATTTTTAATCGACCATCGAGGGATATGCGCGTGCCTAGGGTATGGGGCATGACAAGTAACCCAGGTCACAAGCACTGGAATGCTCTGATGAGAGTATTAAGATATTTGAAAAGGACAAAAGACTATGTTCTACAATATGACAAATATCCAGCTATTTTGGAAGGTTATTGTGATGCCAACTGGATTTCAGATTCTGATGAATTGAAGTCGACTAGCGGATATGTGTTCATGCTAGGAGGTGCCGCAGTGTCATGGAAATCCTCTAAACAAACTCTAATAACACGCTCTACGATGGAATCAGAGTTTGTTGCTTTGGATAAAGCTATAAAAAAAGTAGAATGGCTTTGACATTTTTTAGAAGATGTTCCAGTGTGGCCAAAACCTATGCCTGCAATTTGCATACACTATGACAATCAAGCAGCAATTGCAAGGGTGCATAATGCGATTTATAAAGGTAAGTCTAGACACATTTGTCGTAGACACAATACCGTAAGGCAGTTGCTCTCAAATGGAATCATTTCTTTAGACTTTCTAAAGTCAAAGGAAAATATTGTGGATTCACTGACAAAAGGTTTGTCAAGAGAACAGATAAACTACGCATCAAGGGGAATGGGTTTAAGAGCCTTAACCCAATAAAGAGATTCTAAGGTGGAAACCTAACCTATGCGATTGGAGATCCCATGGTCTAGGTTTAATAGGACAACGCAAATTCTGGAAACTCTAGTGTGAGTATTGTCTCCCATTTCTATGATGCAACAGTGCTTTCCTACAGTGTTATTAAGGGTACACTATGCGTTTAACGATTCCTATAACTTGGAATGTAACATCCAAGTAAGATATGGTAGGATATTTTTAATAGGAATGCACTTATATGTGTGGAGCTAGCCAACTCTATGAAAATCTTTAAAGGCTAGATTTTCTAAAGCACACATGAATCCCGAGAGGTTCAGGGCCAAAAGAACGAACACAACCGAGAACCAATCTTGAATTGGAAATACTCCGTGTGAGGTTTATTGTCTAGGCTTACACAAACAACTGGCGATTCAAGGCTTAGTCCATCGACTAATTAAGTCAGTCTGATAGGCCTTCACTAAAGAAGGTTCAAAGCGAAAGCTACCTATCTTGATGCGGTGTATTTCAACAGGTATGCTTAGATTCCTTCGAGTCAAAAATATTTTGGTGATCCATTAATGTGGGGGATTGTTATAATTATGGTTAATGGATCAACAAAAACTAACAAATTAAGATACGTCTTTTTTGTTCACGTATCTATTGAATTCATGAATTTCCTAGATTCACTTATCTTTTAATTCATATATTTATTGAGTTCACGAATTTCTTGAATTCACGTATCTCTTGATTCATAAATTTATTGGATACACGTGTCTATTTAATTTGGATTCACGTATCTCTTGATTCATGAATTTCTTGGATACATGTGTCTATTCATGTATATCTTATGTACATGAACTTTAAAGCTCTATAAATAGATAAGAGCATAGAGCTTCTTCAGGGGGTTTCTCGATTGAACAATTCGAGATAATGATTCCAAAAGAGATTTGAAATACTACTCTACTCTTCTGATTTCTTTGGATGTGCTGGTTCAATTGAACAGTTTGACTGAATCCTGTTTGTATAGTGCTAATCCAAACAAGTTCAAGGTGTTGTATCTTGGGAGGCATAGTTCGTGAATCTACAGAGCATCATTGGCATGAACTAATTGCCTTAAAAAGATTCGGATATCTGTACCTCACCTCCAATTTTATCTTATTTTTCCAGTGATATCTTATTTTCTTCTTCTCCAAGATTTGTAAGTTTACATAAAAAGAATGATATTATAAAGCTGTTATCATCTTCTTTACATTAATGTTCTGATTATAACAAATAAGTTGCTTTCTCTGAATATAATTTCCAACAAATCTAATCAATGGCATAGCTCAAACATATACCAGTACAATGCTAGACTCTAATCAATGACAATGCACTTGGATAGAGGACACGACATTGGAATTCAATTGACGACGTTGGACAGGAGATTAAAAAACTTAAATTTAGTCTACGGTATTACATTAGCATAAAGACACTCACTAAAATCTAATCGACAATGGGAATTTGAAAGCTACAGCTAAGGAAACTAAAATGTGATAATGTAAAGATAAAGTAAATACATTTGATGTGTTGTTCCCGGCACCGGGGTGGGGGGGAATTGGATGACTGGGGTATTTATAGAGAAACTAGATAACCACACGTGGCAATCCACTGCTTCACCGTCGATCACTAAGTTCCTATCTGTAAGCTTGTCAATAACTGATCATATCTCAATACTCTTATGATGCACAACTTCATTATATTTCTCATCCACGTGATCGGCATATGATAGTACGGCCAACTTTAAGTGTCAAAAACAAATTCTCGTTCACATGACTGGGGCACATGATAATATGGCCAACTTTGAGTGTCAACAAAAGTTTACGAAACAAACCAGAATTTGCCTAATTGCTTGTTCAAGATAAGGTCTATGAATTTGAAGTTACACATTGAACAACTAAATAGCAGAGTTCCAAACATTGCTGTGCGATTCGATGTTAAATTCCGCATATGCAGTCATTCGGTGATTTCCGGTGGATAGCATTTATACAATGCGGAATTTAGGTACTCCTCGTTAATTGATCAACTTTTGCTCGTATAACAATGGATTCATATCCCAACATTCCTTGTCTCTTTTCTCCATCGCGTTTCATTTTCCCATGAATTTGGCACGAAAATGATGGGGAGATACCTCAATGACGTAAGGATTAAGTGCATAAATACAGTGAAATAGAAAGTAAATGTGAAAAAGAAAAATCTAGAGACAAGGTTTATCTTGATTCACCCCAATTTATCCTAGATCGCCCTAGTTTAAGGTTAGTAGAGGATTTCACTATAATTATCACATTCCATCTCTCTGTTACAAATTTTAGTTACACAAGAAAGAGATTATGTAGGCAAAATAGTAGTTATTCATGGGTCAAGGTCAAAATACCAATAATAGACGGGCCCAAATTATAACTGTAAAAGCCTTCTAGTGTCGCAAGGGCATTGTCTTATAGAACCCTCACCAGGCGGCTCTCGGACCATTATGCCTTCCTATTAATAGAGAGTAAGAGCCATGCCCTAATAGGTAAGATTGGATATCTATTGAGCACTCCCCGTAGACGAGTTTGTTTCCAAAGATGACTGGATTTTGTTTTGGTATTTTCTATTTCCCTTGCAAAGGTACGCAATGTATATAATTGCCCAGGGGAGCGAAAAAGAAAACAAAAGCGAGGATAGAGAGCAAATTAAGGCTTTGTTTTTTGGTCGGAAATAAAGCTTTCATTACTTAATCAACTTTCGAGAAACACAAAGTCTCAACATCAGCACATAAAATTAACATAAGAGAGTGCGGAGGATAGGTAATCCAGTTGGGAGGAAGTTCTTTTGCGTTGTGTGATTTTGCGACCCAGTCTGCAGCTCGATTGGCGTCTCTGGATTCGTGAGTCAATTTGGCGTGGGGCAACTGCTTTAGGAGAAGCTTGCAATCTTCAATGATGGGTCTAGCAGCCCATGGGCTTTCCTTTTGGCCCAGAATGCTTTGCACGGCTTCTTGATTATCCGAGGAGATGTGGAACTCCAGTTCAGTTCCAAAGTACTTTCCCATTCGTGCGACACTGTTCCTGTTGTCTCTGTTACAAGTGGAAAGCCAGAGCAAAGCCTCCCTTACCGCTAGGGTTTCGGCAACGAGAGATGAGGTCGCACGGATGGATTTCGTGAATCCGTCGATGAGGAGACCGCTGCCGTTCCGAACAATTCCTGCAATCGAGCCCAGCGTCGTGGAGGGAAGCCAAGCGCAGTCCACGTTGATTTTACAGGTTGGGTGCTTGTGTGTTTTGCTGTTCATCAGATCTGGATGATGGATAGTTGGTTGCGGGTTCTTGCACAGGAGCATCATGGATGTGGCGTCTTCAAGTGCCTGCTTTGGGTTCGGGTGACGGTTTTGGAAGACAAGGGCATTTCGTGATTTCCAGATCTGCCATAGGGTGCTTGCGAACAAGGCCTTGGTTTGAGGAGCGGCCGTCGAGGTAAGGATGTCTCGAACCCATTTGTCAATTCGGGTGATATTCGTCGGGGAGGTGTCTATTTGGAGTCGTGGGTCTGACCAGATGGTTTTCGTCCAGCTGCATAAGGCGAATAGGTGTTCCATTGTTTCAGGGTGTTGCTGACAGATTGCACATCTCGGATCAGGTATCATCTTCCGCTTGTATAGATTTTCTTTGGTGGGTAGTGCGTCATTACACATACTCCATACTAAAAATCTGATTTTGGGACAAATGGGGAGCTTCCAAATTGCATGCCATAATGATTTAGGAATCTGGTAGGAAGTGGAAGGCTGAGTTGTGGGTGAGGGCTTTGCTGGATCTTTGAGTCGATTATAGCTGCTTTTGACGGTATAGAAACCCGATCTGTTTGCTGTCCAAATTAGCTTATCGGGTTACGGGACTCGAGCCCGAGAGGAGTCGCTAGGATTTCATTTGCCACCTCCTCACCAAATAGCGTATTCACCTTCTGCACGTCCCATTCCCTGTTTGTGTGATTTATCAAGTCGACCACTCTTTGTGGATCATTTATGTTAGGTGGACCTCCAATCTTTCCCATGGTTAGCCATCGATCTTCTCTGATCCGGATGCTCTCTCCATCCCCTACCTCCCATTTAAAAGCTGGTTCAATCACATCCTTGGCCATCAAGAGACTCCGCCATCCCCAAGACGGTCGATTGCCTTTTTGTGCATTCCAGAAAGTATTTTTTGGAAAGTATAGACTCTTGAAAATTCTGCTCCATAAAGCCTCTCTGTGTTTGAGCGAGCCTCCATGCTTGTTTCCCTATCAATGCTTTATTGAATTCCACAAGATCTCTAAAACCGAGGCCTCCAGCATCCTTTCTGATTTTCAAAAAATCCCAATTCTTCCAATGTACACCTTTCTTGGCAGAATTTTGTTTCCACCAGAAGTTAGATATTCGTTGTTCTATCGCTCTACAAATAGATATTGGGATCTTGAAGAGGGACATAACATATTGTGGCAAAGCTTGGACTACTGTCTTTATGAGTATCTCTTTCCCTGCCTTGGAGATGAGTTTTTCTTTCCAGCCCTCTAGTTTCTTGTCTACTCGGCCAAGGATCCAAGAAAACATTTGTTTTTTAGTGTGGCCCCAATCAGAAGGTATTCCAAGATAGGAACCTGTTTTTTCCATGATAGGCACTCTTAGTTCAGCTGCTAGGTTTGATTTCAAGAGTTGAGGACAGCCCTTTCCGAAGAAAATCCCGGACTTGTTGAGGTTGATGGCTTGTCCCGAGGCAAAACAAATATTGGTGGAGGATGTTTGCTAGGTTTTGTGCTTCGTAATTGTACCTTTGAGGAAAAAATGGCATCATCAAGAAATAATAGGTGGGATAAAGTAGGACAGGTCGAGGTTAGTTTGATGCCTGTGATTGTTTGGTCTGTAATTGCTTTGTTCATGAGAGTGGATAGGGTATTAGCCATAAGGATGAAGAGATATGGGGAAAGTGGATCTCCTTGACGAATACCTCGGGATGGCCTAAAGGGAGTGCATAAGTCACCATTTACTTTTACACGGTAAGAAACTGTGGAGATACATTTTCTGATCAGGGCAACCCATTTGCCACTAAAACCCAACTTTAGGAGATAATCACATAGAAAATCCCACTCCACCCTATCAAAAGCTTTTTGCATGTCTAATTTAAGAACTGCCTGAAAATGTTTTTTGCGTTTCCTCAACCTCAACCGATGAAGGACCTCTTGGGTTATAAAAATGTTATCTTGGATTTGGCGACCGCCGACAAAAGCACTTTGTTCGGGATATTAGGTGCGGGAGGAGGGGTTTTAATCTGTAGCCGAACTTTGGCAATGATTTTATAACTGAAATTGCAAAGACTTATAGGCCTGTACTGGGTTATGCTTTCTGGGTTTGGTACTTTGGGGATGAGAGTTATATGGGTCTGGTTAAGATCAGGATCGAGAGTACCTTGGCTAAAGAAGGCATCAACCATTTTGAATATGTCTTCGCGTACAATTGGCCATTGGCTTTGGAAAAATAGTCCATTGAGTCCATCCGGTCCCGGGGCTTTAGTGGCTCCCAATTGGAAGGCCGCTTCTCGAACTTCTTCTTCTGAGATAGGCTTGATTAAGGTCTCATTCATTTCAGCAGTAACTAGCTGTGTGCACTGGTCAAGAATTGGCTGATAGTTCCTCTCCCCCACTGTAGTATATAATGATTGGTAGAAGGCTGTAATGTGATGCTTGATAGCGGTAGGCTCGCGACTCCATGTAGTGTCATCAATCCGTAACATAGAAATTTTGTTTCTGATTCTTCTTTGAACTGTTGTGGCGTGGAAGAATTTTGTATTTTGGTCGCCCCATCTCATCCATTTGATTCGAGAACGCATGCACCGGTACATCTCTTCTTGATTCCATAAGTCTTCTATTTGTCTGACCACATTTCTGTACTCTTCTCTGTTTAGGGGCTCTCCCTCCTGGTTAGTCAAATCAGTTAGTCGTTTTCTGAGTGCTGCAATTTGTCGAGGTGCATGCTGGAATGTTCTCCTGCTCCATTTAGTTAAGTCAGCTACAACTTGTTTTACTTTGCCAGCAATATCTACTTGGTGGTTGCTGTTTTTCCCCCATGCCTCTTTGATAATTTCTATACTTTCTGGTTTTTCAAGCCAGTAGGCCTCGAACCTGAATATTTTCTGTTGTTTCATTGTAGGTGGTTCCAGAGTGAGGAGTAATGGGCTGTGATCAGAGCCTATCGCCGGTAGGGCAAATACCTCTGCATTCAGAAATTGGACTCTCCATGGCCAGTTGCACAACGCTCTGTCTAGCCGCTTCTTCACAAGGTCAGCTCCTGCTCGATTATTAGTCCATGTGAATTTGCAGCCCTTGGTATCCAAGTCCATTAGAGAGCATGAGTTTAGGAAATCACGGAAAGCCACCATTCTGTGTCTATCTGCCTCTCTTTTACCCACCTTTTCCCAGAGATACAGAACTTCATTGAAGTCACCCATGCAAAGCCAGGGCATGTTGTTTGATGAGTTGATTGCATTGAGTAGTTGCCATAAGTTTAGTCTCTCTTGGAAAGAAGTGGGTGCATGTAAGAAGGATATTCTCATTAAATCACCACTGCTGTGAATCTTGCACTTGATATCAATGAGGTCCCCAAAGCAAGCCAGAATTTCCACTTGAACTTGGTCATCCCACATAAGAATTAGACCTCCTGCAATTCCAACTGGATTGATGATAATGGAGTGAGTAAATTTCAAACTTTTCCTCACTCGATCAACCTTACTTTCTTTATTTTTGGTTTCCATAAGGAAGACCAAGTTAGGCCTTTCAAGAGCCACGAGGGCTCTTAGGTGTTGAACTGTCAAGGGAGTGCCTAGACCTTGACAGTTCCAACATAGTATTTTCATGTATAACCCGGGGGCTTATTAGGGCTAGCCACCAAAGCCCGTTCTGAGACCCATTCCAACGCTTGGATAGGAGTATCCAATAAGTTTTCCTCATCGACCAGCTGAGTTGAGGAGGATCTTTTCTCATATGGGTTAACCCGTTTATGTTTTTTTTTTTGCCGGGGTTTTAAGCATATGCCTGTTTTTTTTCAGACTTTCCAACCCATGATCATTCGAACCAAGGGGGAGCAGGGCTGGTTTTGTTGCGGTCTCTTTCCCTTATTTGGGGACTCGAAGGTCAGCCATCCTTGCATCTTCTTCTGGGGCAGTAGGTAAAATTCTGGTTAAGGCAGTTGGTTCAACAGCAACAAAACAGTTTGTTGTAGGCACTGTATCAGTAGATGACATGGGAGTTTCAGGTACCATTTCCTCTTCCTCAAGTTGTTGATCTAGTTGTCCATAAAAGGTTTTCCAGCAGGGGCTGAGTTCTCTAACTTCTGCTTTTAGCCAGGAGCCATATTTTCCAGGTTTATCGTGAGGCAGCCCTGTCTCCTCATAGGGTATCTCGGGACGAATGGCATAATGTCCAATGCGGCCACATGAATAACGAAATGAGGTAGTCTCTCGTATTTAAAGTCCAGCCACCACTTGTTTCCACCTAAATTTACCACTGTTCCTGTTTTCAGGGGGCAGGACAAGTTAAGGCGAACTTTAGCTTTGCCTATTTTCCTCCAGCTGTTGTTGCGGGCTTCTAATTTCACATCTTCTACTGTGCCAAGCTTTGAAGCAATGCTGCGAACATACTCTTCATTTATTCGGGCCCGCGGTAATCCCAATATATGCACCCAAAAGGAGTTGTGTGTGAAGTCATAGCAGTGCTCAGGGGTATCGGGATCTCCTTCCAAGAGAACAAGTAAGTTACTTGCAAAGGACCATGGTCCAGTTTCCAGAACTCTTTGTTTTTCTGCTATCAAATCAAATATGAAGGAGAAAAAGCCAGTTTCGATGACTTCACATTTAACAGACTCAGTCTTCCATGCCTTCCTCATTGTGCTTATGAAAGCTTGATAATTAACATTCGGTTTGGAGTACAATTTCCCATATAGGGTTAGTTCACTTTCTCGCTTATTTTTTTTCAGGTATTTGGGCATCCAGCTCCGTTACTTCCTCTTGTGACCAAAGATCCCCCATTCTTCTACAAAGAGCTGCCAGACGGAGTTGGTTTTCTGTGGATTTGTTCATTTCGGGTTTTGTGTGCATAGTGGAGTGAAGGGAGCTCAGCGGGTGGGATGGTGGTATGGGGATAGTTTTGTGGTGGGTTAGGTTTTCCGATTTTTAAGGGTTTCTGGGTTTTGGGTTGACAGGGCGAGATGTTGATTGTAAAAGCATCAGATCATACTATCAAGACTAGAGATCAGTTACCTTGTGCGATTTCATGGTGCTCACTCCATGATCGATGGTGTGCATGGGCGAAGCTGCAATTCAATCTACTGTGGGTGCCATCGATGATTTGTCGGGGGAAGGGATCAGAGATGCGATGGGGTTGGAGAACTAGTCAGGTGGAAAGGGTTTGAGTGGAGTCATAGAGAGCAAGTAGAAAAGGGTTTAGGGTTTCAGCTATCAACAAGGATAGAGCAGGATCTCACACCATTGATGAGGGGAGGAGCGCCAGAGAAGCGCAGGCCCAGGGAAAGTTAATTAAGCATTGCATATGCCCAATTGGGCTTTGTTAGTTTCACAAAAAATGTAGCGTTTTTTGAAAATGTTTTCCAAGAAGCCATTCTCCAAGAAAATGATAATATTTTTCGGTATTTAGTTGAAACTTGAAAAAAAAAATAGAAAATATTTTCTGCTGTTTAGCATAGAAATTTCTATTTGATTTTCCTCTATATTTTAAATATGTTTTATTTTTTATTATTTAAAAAATCGAATTTTTTATTTTTATTTTTCTTTCTACTCCATTCTTTTTATTTTCTGTTTTTTTCTTTTCTTTTCCTCCTCCTTCTTCTACAATTGGTTGTCATCCACAGCAACAACCAATGACTGGCCAAAGGTGAGCTCTACCTCTCCTGAGCTCGACGAGCTAGAGGCTCGCACTCGCCGATTAGCCGAGCCTCGACCCTCACACTCATCAATCTTGTGATTAGCCAACTCGAGCTTGCCGATCTAGTGAGCGGCCAGAGGTCGGTGTGGCAAGCTTGAGCTCACCCAAGATTGGCGAGCTCGAGGCTCACTTGTGACTGATCGCCGACTATCATCGTGGTTAGCACGACGAAAGAAGAAGGAAAAAAGAAAAAGAAAAATAAAAAGAATATAAGTTATAATTTTATTTTATTTTTTAAAAGGAGGCTAGCAAGGTGTGAAATGAGAGAAAGTGAGGAAAACGTTTTCCCTTTCTAAAAAGCGGGAAAATTTTCTCCTGTTTTAGAAGACTTTTTTTCTTTGGTAGATAATGTTTTCCACAATCAATTTATTTTCTGTGAAATAAATATCGGAAAAATTGAAAAAAGAATTGGATAAATCATTTTTTGTAAAACGAATGGAAGGTGTGAAAACCGAGAAAGAAAAGAGGGGTTGGGGCATGTGTCAGTTAAGTCAAACGTAAATATACTAATAAGAGAAAAGAGAAAAGGACTGACTTAAGGAAAAGGTGAGTAAGAAGAGACAAAATCGTCGGGTGAGCAAGAAAAAAGCTGAGTGACCGTTTGAGACGTAATGGGGCCAGGATTTAAAAGGAAAATGATTCATTCGCCGAGGGATTGGAGCGATAGAAAATCTCAAAATAAAACAAGTAGGTAAAAAGGGACATCCGTGGTGCATTTAGATGGAAATTGTATCATAGGACTTAGTTTGACTCAAGCTTGGTACCGTTTTATTGACTTTAATTCTTCGGGGTCGTCACTCAAGTTTAATTTTATGCATAACTCACGGAGGTCCCCATCCTGAGACTTAACATGGCAGTGTATATTCTTTATCTAACATTATATTGGATTCCAATTGCCGCACTTTGTTTTTTCGTATACCATTTTCTATTGATTTTGATATTGTATAGTTGTGTGAGTCTTAAATGCAATCGTGCAAACTAGCCACGTAAGGTCACTTAAATAGATGTACCTAGGAAATAAAAATGAACAAGATTGTATTAATTAACCATTTTCAATATAACGAAAAAAATTTACCAGATTTGGCCGCCATAATCAAGTCCTCTTTCTCGATTTTTTGGGTTGCGGAAGTGAAATGATCTCCCATGCTTATGTTGTCTTCTAATTGACCTCAAATAAATCAGTGGCATTTCCTAAAGTAAGAATAATTTGCCAAATTTATCGAGTCAACAAACATTGCGATTGGAAGAATTTGAGAGAGCTCAAGTCAATGTGCGCACCACCTCGTAAGGTGAACTGTCAGCACTCACATGGTAATCCGTCCGCCCCTTGAGGGAGGGTCACAACAACCGTCTAAATGATAAACACGCAATATAGATTTGTTTCAATGACTGACAAATGAAGGGAGAGTATGATGTGTTTCTAAAGTCAAGGGGCCATATGGTGGTTGGGAAAAAGGAGAGGTGAATGAGGTAATTTATAATTAATACTAATGTATTAATACGTAATCATTATTTTGATGATATTCTAATTTCGATAGTTGTTGAAAATTAAAATTTAAAATATTTTGGATTTTATATGCAATGGGCCTCATTCATGAAAAGTACCTAATTTTACATATACGGTACCCACTTCTATTAATACATCTTATAAAAGATTAAATAATGCAAGGCATTTGTTTGTACGGAACCCTTATTATAAAGTTCAGCGGGATAGCAACATTGATTAGCCTAAGTTAGCTGCGGCGTGTTGATGATTATTTGGTCTGATTTTAATGGGGTAGCTGTAAGGGAACGCATAATGTACGATTTAATAACGGCTCTAATGAAGTCGTTTTTTAAACTTGAAAATAAAATCATTTCATCGCTTTTGTTCCCACAATAAAATATCTTTCACCAAATGATATTTTTGGCTTTTATTTCAAGAAGACAAAGCTTCTGTGCTAATTCTAGACAGAAAACATCAAATGTGATATTATAAGATTTCCAATTACATGCACAATCGTACAACCCTAACAACTAAAGATCATATTCTCAAACTGAACCCAAACTATGCCAGAATCTAATCAATGGCATAGCTCAAACATATACCAGTATAATGCCAGAATCTAATCAATGATAATTCACTTGGATGGTGGATACAATATTGGAATTCAATTGACGATGCTGGATAGAAGATATAACACCCGGATTTAATTGATGGTATTACACCAGGATAAAGACACTCGCCGGAATCCTATCAACGACAGAAATTTGAAAGCTACAGCTAAGGAAACTAAAATGTGATAATGTAAAGATAAAGTAAAGACATTTGATGTGTTGTTCCCAGTGCTTAGGAGAGGCACTCTATTGGATGATTGGGGTATTTATAGAGAAACTTGGTAACTGCTGAGCAATTGTCCATCCGTTAGTAAATGCTTCCATCTTAGGCACATTCCTTTTCGAGTTTGGGACACCTGGAGTGCCATAACTTGGCACGGGAGGACACTTGAGTGCCATAACTTCGGAAAGGTACACTTAGGTGCCAATTTCGGAGTAAAGTGGAATACTTAAGTGCCACTCCGGCCAAAATCCGGCCAAATGAGTGACGTGGCAATTTTCCGGCGACTTGGACACAAAACGACGCCGTTTTGCACGCTGACATGGAGAGAAAATGCAAAAACGACATCGTTTTGTGTCTTATGTATAAAGAATTAATATAAAAATTAATTAAATTAAATTAAAACTTAATTTTATTTAAAATATTCTAAAATTTAAAAAAATTAAAATTTAAAAAACTTTAAATATTAAAAAAACTAAAAATTTAAAAAACTTTAAATTAAAAAAATTAAAATTTATAAAAGTTAAAATTAAAAAAACTTAAATTTTTAAAAAATTAAATTTTAAAAAAATTAAATTTTAAAAAACTTAAAATTAAAAAAACTTAAAATTTAAAAAAAAAACTTAAAATTAAAAAAAAATTAAAAATTAAAAACTTAAAATTTAAAAACCTTAAAATTAAAAAAAATTAAAATTGCCACCTCAGCAGTCCCTTCAGCCCCCCTTTAAAAAAATAATTTTTTTAAATTTTAAGTTTTTTTTTTTTAAATTTTAAGTTTTTAAATTTAATTTTTTAAATTTTAATTTTTTTAGTTTTAAATTTTATTTATTTAATTTTAAGTTATTTTAATTTTAAGTTATTTAAAATTTTAAGTTTTTTAATTTTAAGTTTTTTAAATTTTGAGTTTTTTAAATTTTAATTTTTTTATTTTTAAAATATTTAAAATAAAATTAATCTTTAATTTAATTTAATTAATTTTTATATTAATTATTTACACATCGAGACACAAAATGACGTCGTTTTTGCATTTTCTCGTCACGTCAGCATGCAAAACGGCGTCGTTTTGTGTCCAAGTCGCCGGAAAATTGCCACGTCACCCATTTGGCCGGATTTTCGCCAGAGTGGCACTTAAGTGATCCATTTAACTTCGAAACTGGCACTTAAGTGTACATTTTCGAAGTTATGGCACTTAAGTGTCCTCTTTTGCCAAGTTATGGCACTTGGGCTGTTCTTCTGCCCTTTTCCTCTGTAACCAACTCACCCGTCTCCTTTGTAATTGCCTTGATCATGTTTTACTATTTCCTGGTTTATCAATGTCAATTCTGACTGGGTACCTAGACGTTAACCACCTTCCCAATTGTGTGTTCTCCTCGCGCCTCTTGACATATTTTGAAGACTCTAGCCAAAGGCTCACTGCCAAAACCATTTGGGTAGCCACTTTAGTCGTCATCATTGTATTTTGACAACTGGACACATGACAGTCCATTGCTTCATCGTCGATCACTAAGGGTGCGCATGACAAAATTTCCGAAACAGAAATTGATTTCTCGAAGTTAAAAATTTGAACTTTTGATTTATTTTTCAAATTTATTTCTGAAATAGAAATCTGTTCCAGAAATAGAAAAATTAAATTGTGTTACCAAACGGATTTATGTTCCAAACCTGTTCCGAGGAATAGAGAAACGGAGAAATAGAGAAGTATAAATTTTATCATACGCACCCTAAGCTTCTATTTGCAGGCTTGTCGATAATTGATCATATATCAATACTCTTATGATGTACAAGTTCATTATATTTCTCATCCACATAACCGATACATGATAGTACGGCCAACTTTGAGTGTCAATAACAAATTCTCGTCCACGTGATTGGTACATGATAATACAGCCAACTTTAAGTGTCAACAAAAGTTTACGGAACGATCCAGAATTTGCCTAATTGCATGTTCAAGATAAGGTCTTTGAATTTGAAATTACACATTAAACAACTAAAGAGCAGAGTTCCAAACATTGCTGCGCGATTAGATGTTAAAGTCCGCATATGCGGTCATTTGATGATTTCCGGTGGAGTAGCATTTATACAATGCGGAATTTAGGTACTCCTCGTTCGTTGATCAATTTTTGCTCGTATGGTAATGGATTCTTATCGCAACATTCCTTGTCTCTTTTCTCCATCCCATTTCATTTTCCCGTGAATTTGGCACGAAAATGATGGGGAGATACCTCGATGACATAAGGATTAGGCGCATAAATACAACGAAATAAAAAGTAAATATGAAAAAGAGAAATCAAAACACAAGGTTTATCCTGATTCATTCTAATTTATCCTAGATCGCCCTAGTTTAAGGGTAGTAGAAGATTTCACTATAATTATCACATTCCATATCTTGTTACAAATTTCAATAATATGAGAAAGAGATTATGTAGGCAAAATGGTAGCTATGCATGGGACAAGCCAACAATACCAATAAAACATGGGCCCAAAGTACAACTATAAAAGCCCTCTAGCGTCGCAAAGGCATTGCCTCCTAGAACCCCCATCGGGCGTTGTCGGACCCTCGTGCCTTCCTATTGATAGGGAGTACGAACCACGCCTTAATAGGTAAGATTGGATATCTCTTGAGCAGTCCCTGAACGAGTTTATTTCCAAAGATGATTGGATTTTGTTTTGGTATTTTCTCTTTCCCTTGCAAAGGTACGCAATGTATATAATTGCTTAGGGGAGTGAAAAAGAAAACAAAAGCAAGAATAGAGAGCAAACTAAGACTTTGTTCATATCACAAAAAATATAACGTTTCTAGAAAATATTTTCCAAGAAGCCAATCTTTAAGAAAATGATAATATTTTTCGGTGTTGAGTTAAAACTTGAAAAAAAAAGGTATAAAATATTTTCCGCCGTTTAGCATCACAAATTAGATTTGATTTTACTTCGTATTTTGAATATTTTTTATTTTTTATTATTAAAAATCCATTTTTTTATTTTTCTTTCTACTTTATTATTTTTATTTTCTCTTTTTTCTTTTCCTCCTCCCTTTGCGGTTGGTTGCCATCCACAGCAGCGACCAATGATTGGCCAAAGGCGAGTGACTTAAGGAAAAGGTGAGCAAGAAGAGACAAAATCTTTAGGTGAACGAGAAAAAAGTCTGAGTGGCCGTTTGAGACGTAATGGGGCCAGGATTTAAAAGGAAAAAAATTCATTCGCCGAGGGATTGGAGCAATAGAAAATCTCAAAATAAAATAAGTAGGTAAAAAGGGACATCCGTGGTGCATTTAGATGGAAATTGTATCATAGGACTTAGTTTGACTCAAGCTTGGTACCGTTTTATTGACTTTAATTCTTCGGGGTCGTCACTCAAGTTTTACTTTTATGCACAACTTACGGAGGTCCCTATCCTGAGACTTAACACGGCAGTGTATATTCTTTATCTAATATTATGTCGGATTTCAATTGCCGCATTTTTTTTTTTTTATATCATTTTTGATTGATTGTGATATTGTATATTTGCGTGAGTCTTAAATGCAATCGTGCAAATAGCCACGCAAGGCCACTTAAATGGATGTGCCTAGGAAATAAAAATGAACAAGATTGTATTAATCAACCATTTTCAATATAATGAAAATTTTGTTACCAGATTTGGGCGCTGTAATCAAGTCCTCTTTCTCGATTTTTTGGGTTATGGAAGTGAAATGATCTCCCGTGCTTATATTATCTTCTAACTAACCTCAAATAAATCAGTGGCAATTCCTAAAGTAAGAAAAATTTGCCTAACTTATTGAGTCAACCAACATTGCGATTAGAAGAATTTGAGAGAGCTCAAGTTAGTGTACGCATCGCCTCGTAAGTTCATAAGATGAACTGTCAGCACTCACTAGGTAATTCGTCTACCCTTCGAGGGAGGGTCACAACAACCACCTAAGTGCTAAACACGCAATATAGATTTCTTTCAATGACTGACCAATGAAAGAGTCAAACTTTAGGTATGAACAACCATCTCGTTTTCTTCATAATTCTTTATTTAATAAAGTTGAGAAAATTACTATTGGTGTATACCATTACTGTAATTAAAGTAGATGTCAATTGCGCAATGCGCAAACCAAGTCAAAATATTCATAAACAAAGAACTCTTTTTCTTAAATCTAATCAATTCATGTGGCAATGCTTAAATTCAAGTAACTTCTCAATCTATTCTTTTTCATATTTTCCAATCCAATCACTTGGTTAAGAGGATGGACTCGGCAAGTGCGAGGGTCAAAAGGAAAGTTCGCAGGTTATATTGTAGGGTCACAACAACCACCTAAGTGCTAAACACGCAATATAGATTTCTTCCAATGACGACAAATGAAAGAGGCAAACTTTAGGTATGAACAACCATCACGTTTTACCACCCCATGTGGTGGCCGCACTGGCTTGGGCTTCCATCACAAAGGGGACAGGTTCAAACCCCAGCGTGCAGCCGCTAGTGGTATTAAGTGTGACGCCGTGGTGGTGGGTCCTGCGCTAGCGTCATCAGGGGGTTTACGGCGCGGCTGTCGGCTGCAAGTTGGTTCCTCCTGTCTCAAAAAAAAAAAAAAAAACCATCACGTTTTCTTCATAATTCTTTATTTAATAAAGTTGAGAAAATTACTATTGGTGTATACCATTGCTGTAATTAAAGTAGATGTCAACTGCGCAATGCGCAAACCAACTCAAAAAATTCATAAACAAAGAACTCTTTTTCTCAAATCTCATCAATTCATGTGGCAATGCTTAAATTCAAGTAATTTCTCAGTCTATTATTTTTCATATTTTCCAATCCAATCACTTGGTTAAGAGGACGGGCTCGGCAAGTGCGAGGGTCAAAAGGAAAGTTCGCAGGTTACATTGTAGGCTCACAACAACCACCTAAGTGCTAAACACGCAATATAGATTTCTTTCAATGACGACAAATGAAAGAGTCAAACTTTAGGTATGAACAACCATCATGTTTTCTTCATAATTCTTTATTTAATAAAGTTTTTTTTTTGGTCGGATATTTAATAAAGTTGAGAAAATTACTATTGGTGTATACCATTGCAATTAAAGTAGATGTCAACTGCGCAATGCGCAAACCAACTCAAAATATTCATAAACAAAGAACTCTTTTTCTCAAATCTCATCAATTCATGTGGCAATGCTTAAATTCAAGTAATTTCTCAGTCTATTCTTTTTCATATTTTCCAATCCAATCACTTGGTTAAGAGGATGGACTCGGCGAGTGCAAGGGTCAAAAGGAAAGTTCACAGGTTACATTGTAGGCTCACAACAACCACCTAAGTGCTAAACACGCAATATAGATTTCTTTCAATGACTGACAAATGAAAGAGTCAAACTTTAGGTATGAACAATCATCACGTTTTCTTCATAATTCTTTATTTAATAAAGTTGAGAAAATTACTATTGGTGTATACCATTGCTGTAATTAAAGTAGATGTCAACTGCGCAATGCGCAAACCAACTCAAAATATTCATAAACAAAGAACTCTTTTTCTCAAATCTCATCAATTCATGTGGCAATGCTTAAATTCAAGTAATTTCTCAGTCTATTCTTTTTCATATTTTCCAATCCAATCATTTGGTTAAGAGGACGGACTCGGCGAGTGCGAGGGTCAAAAGGAAAGTTCGCAGGTTACATTGTAGGTCTTTCTCTGTGTTGCTGGTTTTTAAGTTTTTTTTAATCCTTTTTCTTTTGACTTGATTGTGGGCATCTCTCTCTCTCTGCTCTGTTCCTTTTTTCACAAAGATTCTCCAGCTCTGGATGGTCGAGCCAATGACAGTGCTCCTTGTCACCATTCACCTAATTGGTGGGAGTATCGTCATTTGGTTTGACTTCTCTGATGCAATATTCTCTCATTTTTACAAGTACTTCATGAAGTTTCATGAATTATTTCGGGGAAGGAGATATCATAAGTGTAATAGTTTTCAAACAACACTTATTTCAATGCCAGAACTTTTCGAGTAATCAGCTAAGTACTACTTTCATTAAAAAATGATTACTTCAGTGCTATCAGTGGTTTAAATTGTCGAAAATTTTGACATGGCAATATTTTATTGTATAACATCCAATGTGGTTTGTTGGCTAAGGTGATCACAATTGGGAAACCATCCAAAACTTGTTCACGATGCGATTTCACTACAAGGCATTGTCTTCAATCCTCCAATCATGGCCTTATCTTCACTGCAAGACCTCCTCTTCCTCCGAGCCCGAAGAACCAATCCTTTCTTCACCAAGTCAACGGAGAGAACTAAAGCATCATGAAGACAAACAAGGGCTAAGACAAGGGAGTTTTATTTCTCAATTGGGAAAGCGTAGCTTTGCTCTGTTTCTTCCCAACGGATACGTAGACAAACGCAAGAACACTGAGGAAAGCTTTGTCGTTTAGTTCACGTTGCCCTATTGGAATTCTTTATTATAAGAAAAGCAAAGTATGAATATTTTATTATAACAAAAGTTACATTGGACAAATTGTCAGAATTTGTCATTAGAAACACTTAAGTCATCATTTTTCACCAATGTAGGAGTTATGTTATTGCTTGAAAAATTTTGACACTAAAACGAATGTCCAACAAAAATTAAGTTACTTCTAATCTTCTTTTTCCTTGTTTTTGGTGAGCAGAGTATATTGAAGTTGCGGTTACAGGTTGCATGAGCAGGGGCTTTCTGTGGTCCTTCAAAGGTCGATCCACATGGTACTTTACTGCACGCAAAATGATTTTGATCATGATAAGATTTTGAATAATGTATTTATTTAAGCAATGCATTTTATATATTGACCATATGACCATATGACGGGTCTTGTAAGGTATGACTTGAAAATTTTTAGTTGCATTTGGTGGCCAATATTTATAATGAATTTATTAACCCGAAAAGGAATCTTTTTTAGAATTGTGCTTATACTTGAATTTAGTTTTAGTCTAAAAGGTTTTAAATTGGTCTTGGTCCAACAAGTGGACCAATATAATATGGCTTTCCCATTATCAAAAGGTTTACCGTAGAAAAGGACTTTGAAATGTCAATGTCTTCTCTCTTTTTTTTCCTTTGTTTTTGTGCATCAAGACCAAGATTAGTATAACTAAAAGAAAGAAAGGGAAGTACTTTTTTGGCCTATATATAACATAAGTTCTCTGGTTCATTCTTAACAACAATGGCGCCATACATCTATACTAGCTTTGTGTCTACACTCTTTTTTGCACTCTTTGTCATTCAAACCTTGGAATTTAGTCACTCCGAAACCTTTACAAATGTAAGCTGCATAGTTGCCGAGAGGGAAGCTCTTCTAAAGTTCAAGCAAGATCTTATCGATCCTTCGAGACGTTTGTGGTCGTGGACTAGCAAAGATTGTTGCGAGTGGGAAGGAGTTGAATGCAACAAGAAGACTGGTCACGTCACAAAGCTTGATCTACGTAATCCTTGTGGTGGAATAGAGTGCAGCTTGGGAGGTAAGACACATCTTGCTCTAAACAAACTGAAGCATTTGAAGTATCTAGACCTCAGCTTCAATAATTTTTCAACCCAAAAGTTCCCAGAGTCCTTAGCTTCTCTTCAGAAATTGGAGTATTTGAACCTCTCATCTGCAGGCTTTTATGGACAAATCTCCAATGAAGTTAGTAACCTTTCTAGCTTACGGTACTTGGATGTTAGTAACTCATGGAATTGGCCCTCTATAACAATAGAGAACCTCCGATGGCTATCAACGTTTTCTAACTTGAAGTACTTGAGCATGTCTTATGTCCCCCTTCTCAACCCCAAAGATTGGTTAAGTCCTATCAACATGCTTTCATCCCTAGAGTTCTTGATATTGAGGGGATGTGATTTGGAAGATGCTTCGGGCTCTTTCTCTGTCAATTTCACTTCGCTTAGATTCCTCGATCTGAGTCGCAACTCCATGAATTCATCTATTCCTCCTTGGTTTCAAAACTTGACCAAACTCGAACATCTAGATTTAAGTGGTAACAATTTCCAAGGCATATTCCCCACCGTCATCCTTGCAAATAGTCGGTCATTTAGACACCTTGATGTCTTTAACAATAGGCTAGAAGGTGAACTTTTGAAGAACATGAGCATTTTCTGCAACTTGCAATTTCTAAGCTTGCGTTGGAACAAATTTAGTGGGAGGATTTCAGATAGCAAAGATAGTGCTTTGATTTGTGGACAAAGTAACTTGAAGACAATTGATGTTTCCGGCAACAATTTCAGTGGTCAACTACCCAATCAATTTGGGAACTTCAAAGATCTCGAATTCCTTGATTTTTCATGGAACTTGATATCAGGCTCTATTCCCGCTATTGTGGGCCAGCTATCATCTTTGAGAAAGTTGTGCCTCTCTTCTAACAAATTGAGTGGGTACCTTCCAGAAAGTATTGGGCAACTATTCAATTTAGAAGAGATGGACATCCGTAATAATCAGTTGGAAGGAGTTGTCAGCGAACTTCACTTTGCCAATCTCACTAGCTTGACCGTGTTATACTTTTATTCGAACGAGCTAGAATTAAATATTAGCGCATCTTGGGTTCCTCCTTTCCAACTTCAAAAGATTTACATGTCTAGTTGCAAAGTGGGACCAAGATTCCCAAACTGGCTTCGAACACAGAGGAACATTTCGGTACTGGACATGTCAAATGCTAGCATTTCAGATGAAGTTCCCCATTGGCTACCTAACGTTTTATCTAACATTGAACAGTTGGATCTATCAGGCAACATGCTCAGAGGGGACATATCTCGAATTATTGGAAAAAATATTCCACTATTAAGGTCAGTGTCACTTTCTAGAAATAACCTAAGTGGAAGCATTCCAAATTCATTATGCATGTCAGATGAATTGGATTTTCTCGATCTCTCTAAGAACCAATTGTCTGGGAGACTTCCCCAATGTTGGAGGAAGTCGCAGACAAATCTGGAATTGATTTCATTGGGAGATAACAAGTTAAATGGTCATGTTCCATACTCTTTATGCCATTTGGAGCAATTAGGAGTTCTAGGCCTACATGAAAATGACTTGAGTGGAGTGCTTCCAAAGTGTTTACTAAAGCTAGATTTGGTATACCTTGATCTTAGTAACAATCAATTTACTGGTAGAATACCTTCGTTTGGACGATACTCTCAATCATTTGAGATAATCCATCTTAAGAGAAATTACTTCACTGGGGACATTCCTTTGCAGCTATGCCATCTTGATAATCTCCGATATTTAAGTTTAGCACATAATAACCTTTCCGGAGGCATTCCTCATTGTTTCAACAACTTCTCACTGATGTGGGCCAATTCAAATTTCACCCCATACAGGAGATTCCCGTTGGGCTTTTCGATTATGGTTGATATGAAAGGAGCAAGCCGAGAATTTACCACCTCACTTCGATATTTATTTTCCATAGACCTTTCAAGCAATGCATTAGATGGACAAATACCGAAAGGGCTGACTTGGCTTGCTCAACTTGAGAATTTGAATCTCTCTCGCAATAAGCTCATTGGAGAAATTCCAGCAAATATCGGGAACTTGAGAAAGTTAGAATCCCTTGATCTATCTTATAACAAGCTATCGGGTGGAATCCCTCCTAGCATATCCAATTTAGACTCTCTAGGCCGTTTGGATCTTTCCTTCAATAATTTATCTGGTCGTGTTCCATCGGGCAATCATCTAACCACCTTGGATGATCAATTTTTTTATCGCGGCAATGATGGCCTTTGCGGAGCTCCTCTTTTAAAAGTTTGTCCCAGAGAAGAGCATAATGATAGGGAAGGACGAGATGGTCACAATATGATCAAAGATGAGTCTAATGAAGGCGACTCCATTGTTGTTTGGTTATACTCAGGATTCGGACTAGGTTTCATAGTGGCAATCTTGGGATTCTATTGTATATTACTTCTCAAGCCATCTTGGAGGATTTCCTATTTTCAGGTAGTAGATAGGATTATTGTAAAACTGTCGATCTTGAGGATGATGACCATGTTTTGGTTCAAAAGAGTTTTTCAATTCCAACTACGCAAATACGAGGTTATTTAGTAAGTAAAATCACTCTCTATTGCTCATGAATTATATTTTCTTTTCTCATATTCACTTTGTTGATGGATGTTCCTAATTGTTTTTTGCATTTATCCTCACATTTGTGAGCTGCAGGTAACATGACACCCAGCATGAAATTACACATCTACTTATCCAATTTCAGAGATATTCGCCACTGCAACTACTATGGAGCTGATAGTTTCTCCTCATAATGGAAGATTGGTATCGAAGCTTCGAGTAATAAAGAAGTTGTACTCATTATTCTTCGCCATTTATCTCTATCTTTCCGTTTGGTTATAAAGTAAAAAGTCTTTAGCTTTTGTCCAATAGAATTGGGCATTTATATTAATGTAAAATGAGCAGGTTTCTCTCTATCTATCCACTTGATTATATAGTAAAAAGTCTCTTGCTTTTGTTTAATAGAATAGCGCATTTATATTATTGTAAAATGAGCAGACTCTGTGAGCCGAAGTTGGATGAATCTACTATTCCGTAGGGTAAAAGTTTGAATATTGTTCCATGCCAATAACATGTGAAAAGCATTGATAATTATCAAAACAAGTTAGCGACAAAGTTTTGACTAGCAACTTGTTCAGTCGATAACACGTCAGTAAGTTATCAACACACGATGTTCAGAGAAGCTTGTGTAGAAAAGAGGCCGCCGCCCCAGCTCACCAAATCACCCTTATCAAACTATTCACCACTTAACCACTGGGATTCGCCCTAGTGGCCACCCTTCCAACATGGAAGGGGGAGGTGTGGGGTTCAAAATCCCCACCTTCTCAGGAGGGACGGGGTGGGGACTCGTAAGTTTCAAGAGTGGATTTCGACTCCCACGCCCTGCAAGAGGCATGGCAAAAGTCTGAAAGTGAGTGTAGAATAGGAATAGAGTAGGACTGACAAAAAAAAAAAAAAAAAAAAAAAAATTATTCGCCACTTTCGAGCATTTATGTTGCTGCATTTATGTTGCTGTTACTATTTGTATTATCACAAGGTGTCGCTAAGTCACCATGAATTGCCTCCGATGATCGATTTTGATTTCTTTCATATTGGTTCAGGTATAATTTAATTTGTGCCCTTTTGGATAGTGACTCCAATTGGGATCCAATTTGGTTTTAAAGTTTTTTAAATTCTCTTCACTAGTCGGTCAATTTCATCGCCAATTCTGAATACATTGTTAGATATTTCGGTGAGATCAAAGCTTGGCCATCAAACTGTGTTTGTTGGGACTTAAATTGGAGCCATAACTTGATGGGACTGCTCTCTGATTTAAATGCCTGTTTCTGTCTCTTAGAGTAAGCCTGTGCAAGAATTATTCTTGTTCCTCGATTAAATTGTTCGGTTGGGTGCTAGAAATTCTGGATTTACACGTCAATTTAGCTTAATTTCATTGTGTAATTTCAATTACATCATACACTTTGCATACCAGGAGAGGATCTTGCGTTAAATTTGCATTATGACATTGAGATTGCATTGTTATTTAATCGTCATATTTGCATATTTATTTCCATAAATCACAAGTCATTAAAAGGAAAATATCCAAAAATGTTATCTTGCAAGCTGTTAATTTCATTCTGTGTCTTCATTAAAAAAAAACAAATCCTAAAAACATGTCTGGTGATGCAGTTGGAAGATTCCGCATATTCATATTATATAAATAGATTTGTTCTCTTAGTATTGTTTGGCATTTTAGATTGCATTATTTTTGTTACCACGTTTAATAGCTCCTTTAGGAAAATAATTTATCTACAGTGCATTTTTGCATAACCTGCACAAAGCAATACAAGTAAATGTTTCACATATTTGTTTGAAACAAAATCTCAACGGATAGACTTGATAAAGAATTGTAACCAACATATCTAGAGGGAGAATTATCAAAAAGTCCTAAACCTATTAGAATTGTGTCAATTCAATCTTAAACTTTTTAATTGTGCCAAAGAATAGTTATCCTCTAATTTTGAAATGAAGGACATGTGAGAAGCTACTTATATATTAAGAGTTAAGATCGAAAGAGATCGATCAAGGAAATTATTTGCTATGTCACAAGAGTCTCATATAATAAAGATTCTTGGATATTTCAATAGGTAATATTGTAATTCCATTGATACCCCTATCATGTAAGAAAAAAGCATGAGATCTAAGATGTGTCCTAAAATTCCAGAAGAAAAGAAAGAAATGGAAATTGTTCCTTACGCTAGTGTGGTCGGAAGTTTGATGTATGCTATCATGTGTACTCGACTCGATATATGTCATGCCATGGAGTTGGTGAGTTGATATCAATGAAATCCTAATTAAGCATACTGGAAAGCAGTTAAGAGGATCCTAAGATACTTGAAAAGTACCATGGACTATCAACTTTGTTATTTGGGGAATGACTTATAATTATTAGGCTACTTAGATGTTGATTGGAGAGAAGACCTAAATAAGCGTAAATCAACTTTTGGGTATGTGTTCTTACTCAATGAAGGTGCAATTTCTTAGAATAACAAGAAACATACATGTGCAGCATTATCTACGATGGAGGCATAATTCATTGTATGCTCCGCTACAGTGCAAGAAGCAATATGGCTAAAATATTTCTTGGAAAATTTACCCATCGTCACTGAGATTCCAGAACCAATGATAGTTTATTGTGATGGTCAAGCAATTATTACCTATGCGAAAGATTCCAAATATCATGGTAGAACGAAGTATATTAACATAAAGAATAATTTTATCAAAGATATAACAATGCAGAAAGAAGTGATCCTATAATACATTTCAACCAATAGAATGGTTGCTGATATGTTTACAAAGGCTATTCCTAGAAACGTGTTCTTGACCCATAATATGTTTTTAGAGTTACATAGAATATGATATGTAATAATATTGAGGATCATTTGTTTATATATATGTGAACATATGTATTGTAATTGTTTCTCTTTTAGTGAATTGTTGTTTTATTAATAAGTATAAAACAATTATGAGACTAGCATAAACACATATATATTATTAAAAGGTATGTTAGCACGCAACAATTGCCTCACTCACGTGAGTAATCACCTCAAGTGCTATGTTAGCAAGTTGAGATGAGATAGTATGTACCATAGATGCTAGAAAAGCAATTTTAGTACATAATATATTTTTATGTCACCTTGATTGGAATCAAGATGACATATGTAATTAGTATGTGACAAGACTCAGCATGATAGTCCTACAATCATGTATGCCCGAAGGATGTCGGATACGAGTATTTAATTAGGTGTTATAGAAAACGAGTTGATATAGCACTTGGGCTAAATATAAGTAATTGAAATCCACTATAGAAAGAGAAATCCACTATAGCATGTAATTCATACTACATGTGCATTGTACGATCGATAAGAGAGGTGAATGAAATTATCCCAATTCACTTATTGTGTGAGCCCTTGAGGTAATTTATAATTTACCTTATTTTTGTGCCTTATGTTACTTCTAACTATGTTCTCAAAGTGAAAGATTAATGTTGTTATTTTACCATGTTACGGGTAGTCATGAATATATATGGCCTTATGGGACGTGTTTAGGAAAGTAATTGTTCAAAAATGGGGAAAGACATGAGTACCAAAGAAGACTCATTGTTTTACATCTATCACATGTATTTACTAGTCGACTAATTATATCACATTATATTATTATGGATATAATTGTAAATACGTGGTGTTTTAAAAGGATATGTATACTTGGACTGAGGTAGCAAAATATGTATGGGGCATTGTGAGACATCATTTGATTATTTCTCTTGGGATTATAGCCATTATGTTATCCATTAGATTTTTTATTTTTCAACAACTATTAATTAACATTCAAGAAATACTTTAAATTGGATATTTCATCTTTCAAAAGTCCATTAATGCTTGTCGTAAAAAGACTCATTCGATAGCAGGATACACATGTGTAATTATACATATAGATTCCAAAATAGGACATTGTTCTGGAGAAGAAAACTAAAAAGAGATGTAAAATGAGAGGGAGCGAGGTTTCCTTTTGTTGGATTGTATTTCCTTTTATATTTGTTGAAAAGTTCACAGTGTGTGGATTGAAGGGAAATAGAAAGAATGTGTGCTTGTGTGTTTAAAGATGTGAATTGATCTGGGAGAAGGTTGATTGATGAGCGAATTCAAATTTACTTTTGAAAAATAAAATAAATACGAAATCAATTAACAATTATCTTCACTATTTGTATCTTGTTCTGTTGTAATACTCTAATGCATCTCAATAATGGGAATGGACGTCTCACAGATTTTTTGTTTTATCCAATAATTTTATAGTGAATTTTATAAATAATTGTCATGAAAATCCTAAACTTATCATGAAAATACAATTAGTTTTTAAAACTTTCAAAAAGTGCAATTTTTTTTGTCAAATAAAAATGCAATTAAATCTTAAACTAAAAATTTTAAATCTGAAAAGTTATCAAATTGGTCTAATTAAGTCATTATGTTAATTGACTCTTTTTTTAAAAAAAAAAGTTTTATGACTCAATTGCACTTTTATGACTAGTTTTAAAACATAATTACACTTTTTGAATGTTTTAAAATTTGATTGCATTTTCATGATAAGTTCTATAACTTGATTGCACTTTTTAAAATTTTAGGATGCAATTATACTTTCGTAACAAGTTTGAAGATCTTCACTTATCCCTAAATCTTACTATTATCATATACAAATCTAACATTCTTAACATTAGCAAAGTGGGAGTAGAGAGAATTCCACTTTCAGCTTTAATAGCCCTAACAAGGCTGAGGTTCAAAGAAGGGGCGTAGTGATTTTGCGTCACGTTTGGTCCAATTTCTTAGTAGGAGGATGCTAATTTTAATTCCACATCATCCCTTTTTTTTGTACTTTTATTTTTTGTTTTTGTTTTTGTTCTTTATGTTTTTTATTGCCATTGCCATGTCCATCATGTCATCTTCCTTGAATTTTCTTAATATTGCCTAGAGAGGACTCAAGATCAAGACTTCGTTTGTTTTGTGATAAATGATTCGAAAGATATTTTCATCTCTACAAAAATATTTGAACATTAATCGTGATCAATAACAAAAATATTTTCCATAGACTAATTATTTCAAGAGATACCATAGATTATTTTTAGAAAAATATTTTTCAAATCATTTATTTTTGTAAAATTAATGGAGCCCAAATTTAAGTTTCTCTTCTTGATCATTAGTCATCGGTTACGTAAGACAAATAACAATTGAGACTTTAATCCCTATTTTCTTGAATTCACTTAGCCGGGAAAATGAATGACCAAAGTTCATCCACCTTTCTTAGTGCTTAATTAAACATTTCACATTCTTCTTTTTTCCTTATGATTCCTTTCCTATTGAGCTATCCTATTGCCTTTATAATAGTCAACGGAAGTCAATAATTCTTAAAAAAAAAACAGATTATTGGTAGTCTACTTTTTTTAATCAGATTAGTAATCTATTTTTCTGGGGATAAGTTCATTGAAAGTCTTAAAACTTATCACGAAAGTATAATCGAATCCTAAAACTTTCAAAAAGTACAATTAAACTATAAAACTTTCAAAATGTGCAATTAAGTCCTAAAATTTGTCAAATTGGTCCAATCAAATCCTTTTATTAATTGTACTTTTAAAAATTTTTAGGACTTGATTGCACTTTATGACAAATTTTAGGACTTGATTACAATTTTTGAAAATTTTAGGACTCAATTATACCTTTATGACAAGTTTTTGGATTTGATTGTACTTTTTCAAAGCTGTAGGGCTCGAATGTACTTTCGTGACAAATTTAGGAATTCTAATACATTTATATATTTATTTATTTATTTGGTCAATAGATTGATAGTCTACTTCACGATGAAGTAAATGCGAGGAAATGAGAAGGTTTGATTGAGACAAGACGCTAGTAGTTAGTAGAGGCCTTGAAGGGGCCAATGGCTACCAAGTCAAGGTCTGCATTCACATGATAAGAAATTTCATGAACTTAAAAGACTTGAGTGCCTCACACGGAAGAATCAATTTTTGAAGCCTTCAAGTATGGTTAAGGCTTTCTGCGATTTCTTAGTAGGAGGATGCCAATTTTAATTCCCTGTCATCCTTTTTTTATTTGTCTTTTATTTATTGTTTTAGTTTTAGTTTTTTCTTTTTTTTGTTATTGCTATTGCCATATCCATCATGTCACCTTCCTTGAATCTTCTTGACATTGCCTAAATAGGACTCGAGATCAAGACTTTGTTTGTTTGGTGAAAACTAAATCATTTGAAAAATATTTTCTTAAAAATGATTGTTTGTATCGCTTATATAGATGAATGAAAGAAAAAAATTCATCGTCTATGAAATTGTATAATGAAAATATTTTCCATAGAATATTTTTTTTTTTTTATTCATACAAGCGATCATTATTAAAAAGGCATACAAACCTCAACTAGTTTTGAGACTTTTACTTATCCCTAAACCTTACTATTATCATAGAGAAGTTTGACATTCTTGACATTAGCAAAAGTAGGAGAACATTGAATTCCAGTTTTCACTTTAAAAGCCCAAAAAAGGCTAAGGTTCAAAGAAGGGGCTTAGTGATTACACGTCTCGTTTGGTCCGATTTCTTAGCAGGAGGGTGCTGATTTAATTCCCTATCATCCTTTTTTTTTTTTTTTTTTTGTATTTTTTTTTTGTTTTCATTTTTGCTGTTTTCCCTTTGTATTTGCCATATCCATCGTGTCATCTTCCTTATATCTTCTTGACATAAATAGGACCTGAGATGAAGACTCTGTTTTTTTTTTTATAAAAATCATAGAAAATATTTTCCTAAAAATTATTGTTTGAATTGCTTATAAAATAAATGAACAAAAAAAAAAATTCATCGTCTACGAAAATGTTCAGACATTAATTATTATCAAAAATGAAACATTTTTGCTTAGACTAATTATTTTTAGTGGTGCAACCAATCATTTGTAAAAAAAATACTTTCCAAATCATTCATTTTTCATGAAACAAATGGAGCCTAAATTTAAGTTCCTTTTCTTGATCATTAGTCATAAGTTTTGTAAGATAAATAACAATCAATATTATAAACCCTAAACTCTTCGAATCACATAGCCAGAAAAATGAATGGCCAAAGTTCATGTGTCTTTCTTCGGTTTCATTAAACGATTCATCTTTTTGTTTTCTTCTCATGATTCCTTTCCTATTGACCTGATTTATTGCTTTTATGATTAGTCAAGGGAAGTCAATAATTATTATTTTTTATTATTATATTGCAACTTTTGCCCACTTGTTGATGGCTAGGAAAGGTGATTATATCTTCACGATGATGTAAATGCAAAGGAAATGAAAAGGGTCAAATCAAGACATGACGCTGTTGGTAGTTAGCAAAGACCTTGAAGGGCCAATGGCTACCAAGTCAATGCCTGAATTCATATGGCATGAAATTTCATAAAATTGGAAGACTTGAGAGTGATTGAAATGGAAGAATCAAACTTTGAAGTCTTTTAAGTATGGTTAAGGCTTTCTAGGATATATGCTCATAGTGGCAAGCATATATATCCCCAATTTATCACACAAATCATATAAAGAGTGCACGAGCTAATCCTATCTTGATTTGAAGTACATAGAAACTTGGAGAAGAAGACAAGTGATTTGAAGCCTATCTGGAATCTCTTCCTTTGAAGGAAGGAAGGATCAAAGGCTACATTGGTCTTTTTATTATGTTGTTGGTTTTAAGTTTGAGCAAAAGTCACCAAAAATCCCAAATTTTGCTCACTGTAATACATTTACCCCGATTTTTTTTTTTTTTGTGATACCAAAAACCTCAAACTTCTACCCATGTAACACATTTACTCCGAAATTGTATAGTGTGACACATTTATCTCAAACTTATTTTTGTGACGCTAGAAACCCAAAATTTTTTAAGTGATATCAAAAAATCCCCAAATTTGTATCTGTGTGACACATTTATCCCAAAAATTTTACATTATAGAAAAAAATTTAGGATTTTTATTGTGACAAAAAAAGAATTTGGGATAAATATGTTATATAGGTAAAATTTTGGGGTTAAATGTGTCATGGTAGATAAAGTTTAGAACTAAGTAACATTGACAATAACAAGCGACACACGACACGACACGACATGTTGACCCGTCATTTATTAAAAAATAAAGAATTTCAACACGTTGGGACATATTGTATATTAAATGTATATTTTTATATATACATAATAAATTATTATTTTTATGATTATTTTAATCAAATTACTTTGATTCAAATTCACAAATAAATCGATAAAAAGAAAGCCTAGAATGAATTTACACTAAAAACATAAATCCACCATTTGTTAATATCATTCATTATTTTAATTTCACAAATTGAATTTCATTCCAATAAATTCATAAAATTTAGAGGAAGAAAAAAGCAATCCACATTCTGGACTCCCGTATTAGAGCATGTTGAAAGAGAAGAGAAAAATAAATAAATTCTTGTTCAACAACTTTACTACTACTTGGTGGTGCCCCCATTTTTATCACTGCTATTCCCACTTTAAAAGTGCAATAACTTATGGGGATGGTGCAGTATGTTTACTTGGATCTTCAAGGGCATGTTGAGGATGACATGGTTGAACTAGTGGACTATAATGATAACTCAAGCAGGGATGATGCTTATGTTAAGGATCCAAGTTTCATAATTATTGCAAAGCACCATTCGCAAGTTCCTCTTCTGCATGGTGCAAACACATCTTTTCTTTTGTTCATATCAACAGGTTTTCTTCATTTTGAACTTGAAATTATGGAAGCTTGCAGAAAAAACTTGAAATGAGGTGAGTGTGAAACAGCAATAAGGACATGAGCCATGAAGTCAACCCATAAAAATAAAAGTCTATACTCCACCAAGAGTTCACCCTTTTTTCATGCACCAGGAGTATCTTATGTGGTATGTATCGGATTATTACTTGCTTGCTCTCTGTTAATTCGCCTACATCGCTTGAAAGGTGCAAAATATATTCAAGTTATGTAAGACAAGGCGAGGGTGAATTTTACGAATATAGGGACTCTGCAAAAGATGTACTTAAAGAAGAGTTTACAAGATCAGCAATGGGAAACCGAGCACCAGTAGGGGGGGACGAGTTGAAACATAATTACATATATGTCCTTTAGTGGAGTTCAAGGTACTCTTTTTCCCCAACTGTGTACTTGGTACGATGCATAAAAGCAAAAATTTTAGAAAGGCGTTGCCAGATTTCATTGAATTATCCCTCCGCTAGGAAATGTCATTTATTAACAGTATGTGGCTTTAAAATCAAGCAACATCAGGGTTACATTCAGAGCAGGAAAAATATGAGAGCACAAATGATAGCCCATCTCAACATAAACTCTTCCTGCAGGAACATAACCTTTTAAGTAGTAAGGGTATGTTGTATGTTTATAGTCAATATTATGTGAATAATCGAAGGATATCATATACGGTATTATAAGAGAGGTTAACAAGCAGATCATATGATTCATATCTGCTGTCCAATGAAAGCATTTGCAACTAGATGTCACTTTTGTCAAGCATCCAAACCGGATTTGCCAAATTTCAACTGTAATATTAGATTTACTGGGTATTCTGCTGTAAAGGGTAGGCAGTAAAAATGTTTTTGTTGAGTGTCCTAGGGCAATTGTTTATCATTACTCTGTAGTAATATTTAAATTTATTTTACATAAAAAAAAACTAACATGCAATAACATCACAACATTTTGAAACTTGCAACGTTTCTACATTTTTCAGAGCTCATTAAATGTGACCTGTGAGATTTTGATGATGAAGCATTGACCAATGTGGCTTTTAGTCCGGTGGTAGTGGAGAATTGATGCGTGATGGAATCGTGGTGATAAAGCGGCTTGGTGGCAATGCTATGGTGGCGATGAAGTAGGAATAGTAATAGTGTTGGCAGGAGTACGGGAGGGATGATTTCATGTTATGAATTCGCGTGAAGTGGTGGCATTAATATTTTATTTTAGCCAAACAGGATAAAATGGATATATTGTTAATGTGTTTGTCCATGTTATTTCTAGATTAGGCCAATATCTATGATTTATGTTAGAATTTGCCAACCCCAGATGGTGGTGGTTGTCAAGTAATAATTGTAAGCCGAGTGTACGAGCCCGCGTCTTGATGCATTGACAGTTCCTCGGAGTAGTGACTGGAGTTTGATATAATCTGATGCAATGTCTTTCTATCCTTTTCCATCTATCCGTTTTTCTTTGATATGCAGTTGATTATCATGCTTGCCTTTCATATGACAATACCACTTTCATCTATGCTCAGCTTACTGACAGAGGTGGCCCAAAATTTGGTGTTCGCATAGAATATTGGAGTCTGGAAGATTGAATTGCAATTGTCCATAAAACAATAGGATGACTGTCGACAGTTTCACCTTGGAACACAGTAAGTGACTATGGTAGGTGTTGGGGTTTTATGAATCATGTATAGGTAAAATTAACAAAATACAACAGAAACAAAGATGATGTATATCTATACATGATTCTCCGAAGGTGTTATTCGTGTGTTTTAATCAAAAATCTGAATATAAAAGGGAGTTAAACGAATTACCTCTCGAAACGCACTTTAAACAAATTGGCTCGGATGTTCTATAGTTCGAGTCCCACTAACGTCGGACTTCTAGTTCAGACACACCAATAATGGACGTCGAACAGAAGAGAGAACTTTTGGATAATCACCACTATGATCGTGCTAGCAATCTCGTGGAGACAATCCGCCATATCCTTGATGTTTTAGTCATGGCCCAAACTAGAAAGAATTCCTTTTCTTTCTCGCGTTACTAGGACACAAAAACACACGCTCGTTTTTCTCTTGTTCATGGCAACCTTTGCAACATTTCATTTCAATAATTTATTCACGAATTAGCAACGATTGCTGATCGTGGGATCAGCAACCATTGCTAATCATGCACGATCATGCACGATCGTGCATCGTGCATGAACATCCATGAACGGTCAGCAACCGCTGACCATCATGCTTTGTGCATGTGCACGAAGCTTCAAATATATATTAATTATTATTATAAAAAAATGAAACGCGCATGATGTGCGTTGCACACGTGCACCATAATTTATTTAATTAAATAATTAATTAATCAATTCCTAAACCAAAAAATTAAAGGAACATAATCTTTGTGTGTGCAATTAGGGTACATCAACATGTATCCACTTTGGGCATGCATGTGCATCATATGCAAGTAGACTCGTGACTATAATACAAATTAAATTAAATCTCATTTAATTTAATTTCAAATCGACCCAATTCGATTGCAATAATTGCAAACACATTTGCAACAATATTTCTCTCTTGTTCCGCGTTATCCTAATTGTTTATGGTGTGTGACATCCCTAGGTTCATCACTAAGCTGGTAGTAAGACTTGTACTAACACATTAGTATTCCCAAAAGAATTAATTGTCCCGCTTAATCTTTGGGTCCTACAAGTCATGATTGACATCTAGCAATATGTCATAACTACCCAGATAGTATGAATGCTTTAAGAACATAATGAACCTGTCAACTTTGGCTACAGTATAATTCAATCCTTATGTCTTACTATGTCCCGATCGAACAAAAGACCATGGAATATTTGTCAAGTCACCAATTCGATCATATGCACAAATCTAATTGACATGCATTTTATTTGAGACATAAACAATTTATTCTCGGTTACAACCCTGGCCGAGGATTTCAATATGGTGTCATAATTAGATCGCATAGGACATCATTATTATACCTTGCATGTAACAAAGAGACAGATTCCATATTGCGTACACGTGCAACTTCGTATATGAACAAAATATGACCATCAAGTACAAAGACGGATCAACGACCCGGCATTACGTGCACCCGTGAACCATAGTTGTTCGACAAACAAGTTAACACTGTGCCTCAGGTCTAAGGATTATTTACACGAGACCAAAGTATGAACAATTAGACATTGACCACGCTAAAAACTTCCATGTCGCTAATCATTCTATATGCATCACATTCAGTGAACTTGACTAATATGAATACTTGTGTTCTTAACTCAAGCATCACAATACCTAATGACTTGTGACTCATCATTCTCTTAAATATCCAATACTTAATGGTGAAGTTAAGAATACACCGGTCTCAACAGGGTTATTAATATCCACTCAATAATCCATCGACCGAGAACGATTTAAAGATTCAGTCTAACTATGAACCCGTCACATATATTCTTAATGTCTCAAGAATAGGTCTAGTTGCAACTAATCTTATGGAATCATTTATAAATATAAAATAATTGGACAATTTAATGAATACGTCATTGCCATTAATTAAATAATAATAATGATAGTACAACTGAAATCCCTAACATGTAACTATTACATAGTAGCTTTAGGGCATACATCCAACAATCTCCCACTTGCACTAAAGCCAACTTGTCTGGTACCTCAAACCCATTTTGTCAATATGCCTTTCAAAAGAAGACTGAGGTAAGGCCTTAGTGAAGGGATCTGCCACGTTTTCTACTAAGGCAATTTTTCTGCAAGGCAATATCACCTCTCCCAACAATTTCTCTAATGAGATGAAAGCGTCTCTTAATGTGCTTGGACTCCTGGTGAGACCTTGGTTCCTTAGCTTGAGCTATCACTCCATTGTTGTCACAAAACAATGTAATCGGTTGCTCAATTGAAGGAACGACTCCAAGTTCAGAAATAAACTTCTTCATCCAAGCGGCTTCCTTTACTGCTTCAGAAGTGGCTACATACTCTGCCTCAGTGGTGGAATCGGCAGTTATGCTTTGTTTGGAACTTTTCCAACTAACTGCTCCACCTTTGAATGTAAAGACAAACCCAGACGTGGACTTATAATCATTAGGATCTGATTGAAAATCAGAATCTGTATAAGCTATAACTTTAAATTCTCCTTATCCATATATCAAGAATAAATCTTTAGTCCTTCGCAAGTACTTAAGAATATTCTTGATTGCTATCCAGTGCTCTTCTCCTAGATTAGACTGATATCTACTAGTAATACTTACAACAAGCGCAATATCATGTCTAGTACATAGCATAGCATACATTATGCTTCCAATAGCGGATGCATATGGTATTTTTGCCATCCGCTCTCTTTCTTCAGGAGTGTTGGGACACATCTCCTTAGAAAGACGGATCCCTTGCCTAAAAGGTAATAATCCTCTATTGGAACATTACATGTTAAAACGTGTTAACACTTTGTCTATGTACGTAGACTGTGAAAAGCCAATCAATCGTCTTGATCTATCTCTATAGATCTTGATACCTAAATTGTAGGTTGCCTCTGCTAAATCTTTCATGGAGAATTTCTATGACAATTTGACTTTGATTTCTATTGTGAATTGTCTTGTGATGATTTTTTAATGTCTTCTGTGTAGTCAAATCGACCACTGTATGTTCTTAAGAACGAGGACTCGAAATGGATCAGGCTAGCTTATTTGCTTTATCTGTTGTTGTTTATGACTTATCCATTGACTTATTGAGCAATTCTATTTTCCATAGTAATCTCCATGTTTATTACTGCCATATCCTAATATTTTTAATATGGGAAAAAGCCACATAAACTTCAAAACTTTGCCAACTGTAACACATTTATCTAATTTTTTTATGACACTAAAAATCCAAAATTTGTACTGTATAACACATTTACCCCAAAATTCTACAATTTGACACATTTAACCTATTTTTTTTTTTTGTGAGATGAAATATTCCAAACTTATATGCGTGTCATGAAAAAAAAAAAGATTTTGGATGTCACAAAAAAAAAAATTAGAATAAATGTGTTACACAAATATAAAAGAAGATTTTTAGTGTCACACAAACAATTTGGAGTAAATGGTTATGGTGGGCATAAAACAGAGAAAGCAGAGATCATGTTCATGTAGACGGAGCTAACCAAAGAGACGGCAGAGACGATGCCTGACCGTGTTCGCCCGTGGACGAGCGCCGGCGATTTTCGGCCATGGACGACGGGATGTCAGGATCTGGAGAATGACAAGACGAGAAGAGGCGGAGAAAAAACAGAGGAAGCCGGCCACGCTCACCTGGACACGGCTGGTGGCCAGCTCAGCCTCAGCAGCACCGGCGACTCCGGCAGTGGCAACGCAGAGGGGGTGCCTGGCGGAGGCGGAAGAAGAAGAGGAGGAGTAGGAGGAGAGAGAATGATTTTGAAATTCTCTACTTGGATTCCACGAGCTGGCGTGGTGGCACGTGTCAATATATTAAGCGAAAAAAACACACACCAGCCGCGAACGACGCCGATGCGACGGTACCGTGTGAAAAGTAGCAGATATTTCTCGTGTGGAGAGACGGGATAGGGGAAAGCCGATATGGAGAAAAGGACAAAAGAGAAAGATCGGTTGCTGATCATTGATCATTCGTCCTTTTCATTCTCCCACGTACATTTTTTGTGTTTTTCCCCCACATACTGAACTAACGACTAACGACCCTTCTGCATAGCGACCGAGCCCTTCGCCCTTCTCCCTTCTCCCTTCTCCCTTTCCTTTGGCCATCCTTTGGGGAGCCGAGGAGACGCGAAGCAGCGCCACCCTGGTCGAAAGTTCCCCGCATCTTCCGCCGAGATTTTCCCTTCCGCCTCGAATCTTCTTCTCCCGTTCATCACCGCGCACGCGCACCGAGGCCCGGTCGTCCTGCCGCCTGCGCCCCGCCGCCCCAATCCAGCGCCCGGTTACGCCACCCCCTTAGCCGAGTCGCGGGCGTCCCCGACGATCGAAGTCCGTCCTGTCGCTGGTACCTGACCGACGAAGCTCTCGTTGCTCCGTTGCGACGTGCTCGGCAGCGGCATCTTCGTGTCCCCGGATTCATCGTTGCTGCGTTGCATGGTTGTGCTGCGGCTCGTCCCTTCGGGCCCGGTCTGATTAATCCGGTTCGCATCCCATTCGGTCTCTCCTCTCTTTCTCTCTCTCTCATGCTTGAAGCTTTGGCGGCCATGGCTTCTATGAGCTTAAGGTCAAGTGACACCATGGCAGTAAGATGTCAAAGGTGTTTTGGGTCCAAAATCTTTGAGCTGCTTGGGATAAAAGGTGTTTGATGCATTGAGGTCAGGTTTCACGGCATTGGTAAGTCATGGTGCCAGAATTCGGCTTCCTCTTTCCTCTCCAACCCTTAGTGTAACTGGTACATTATTAAAGGAACCGATTGGGCATCGCGATCAGAGCTTAAGATGCGAATGTGGGTCATCAAATCGGTTTAACCCACTGCTGCTTGCTGATGAACACAAGTGTAGAGGTCAGAGGATTCCATTAGCGATTTTGATTTAGGAGGGAGAGTTAGGATTCTTCTGAACGACAGTGTCTAGTCTATACACATTAAACGGCTGAGCCAAGGCTTCATTAAGAGAATTTGCTATAGGTCATACTAGCTACTTTAGCACTTAATAACAGTTAACCTTGCATTTTTTGTTGCTCCCGAAGGTGGTTTTCTCTTGTCTAGACCAAAAAAAGGGTGCTTTTCTTCTGTCGTATTAAGGAACGTACATATTTTTTCCGGCCATTTTTTCCTCATGTTTTCGTTTCTCTTTCTCCCCTGTTTGTGTGGGTAGGAGCAGGAAGGACCAATGTAAGAGAACCACACTGCATTTGTCAAAACTAGGAATTCACGGCTTTCTATGTATATGAACATGTCATATCGAACCCCATTGAGAAGAACTTCTAGTTATATCTTGTGTTGTGGATGTGCTTGACTTGTGACGGTGTATGCTTTCTCTTGTTTTCCTTTTCAATAGAAAGGATGTGCAAAATCATGACATTTAAGGTTTATTAGGAATGTTGTTGTTTTCCCTTCTCTAAATTGAGGAAATTTGGGATCAAGCACCAACCAATTGCACTCTGTGACGAGAGAGGCTGAGCTCCTGCTGCACCTTCAAGAACTTTTGATCAATAAAATATTAGGTGTAACTGTGATGCCACGTCACTTTTGCACAAGCCCACTTAATGAGTGACAGTGTCGATGTGGGTCTGCTTTGTCAGCAACTATCAGCAAGTCTCTCTCCTCTCCCTGAATACTCCGCTTTGCTCTCTCTTTCCTCTCTTATTCATGCCCACAATGACACCCTGCTCTCTCTCTCTCCCCTCTGCTCTATTGCCCGACGAACCATGTTGCCGCCTCTCACCTGCCTCGTCTATCACCTCCACCTCGAGGAACCAAGGACGTCCACTTCCAACATCTTCTCTGGTAGAGTTAGGGGGGATTTGAGATTCACAAAAGTGTGCCCATCCTTTTTATCCGTATCTGGAGTATTCGACCCAAGATTATCTCGATCATCACGGCCAATGGCAGAAATTTGCTCCAAGACCTGTTTATAAGTATCGATAACTCTTAAAAAAAGACTTTTTCACAGACTCTGCACATATGAAGTCTCCATAGTATCTAGTAAAATCCGCAGCTCCTCGACAAAATCAAGTAAATACTCCCTGGTAAAAGCACAAAAAGAGTCGCATTAGCTCAACATCAAAGCGCTCTATTCCTAGAAACTAATACAAAGAAACTTACGGATTGATTCTGTCGTTATGAAAACCCCAGTCCTCTTCTTACCATGTAAAAGAACCAATTGAAACCCACCAAATTTAAAAATGCAAAAAGACAATATTCGAAAGAAATTATTAACCCACAACGAGAAAAATTGAACTGTAAGACCAAAAAAGGGAGATTTCAAAACTGGATATGAAAGCTTGAAGTTTCGTGAACCAAAAAACAAATTCAGAGGTAAGCAGAACCAATTCAGCAAAACAAGGAAAGAGAAATTTAAGGAAGATACACCCTTTTTTTTCTTTCAAGAACTTTGATGGACCGAATTGATTGGTTTTGAGTAATTTCTGAAAGCGCCGGTTTGATTTCTGATTACGTAAAATTGGAATCGGTAATTTTTAGTTCAATTCTTCCCAGATTATTCGATCATTATTTATTTATTTTTATTTCTCACGCCCCCTAATCTTTTCCTCCTTCCTAGTTTCCCTGTTCGCCCTTACCGCTGGCACGCACGCACGCCTCTCTGCTTTTCCCCTCTCCTCTTTCACAATCAACCCTTATCGCCTCTCGCCTCCCACGCACGCACCCGTCTCAGCTCTCACGCCTCGCTCTTTCCCTCGCGCCTCTGAGCTCTCACGGTACTCGCCTCTCGCCTGTCACGCCTCTACTCTCAGACCAGTAGGCAAGTCGGAAGACGACTCTCCACGCGTCAGAAACCCTCTCATACCAGTAGGCAAGTCTATCCCTCCGCCTCGTCTCTTGCTAATAGTCTGTTTATCCTTTACTTTTCGCTTCGTAGTCAAGTTTACGGTACATGAATTGTAAAGAGCTCGTCGATATGGGGCCATTTATCTCTCCTTGAAATCGGCGGGCAAGTTGGAGGGACTGAATTGAGACAATCGGGACGATATTGCAATCCAAATGAACAACTGTTTCACTAATTCCATCGGATCTGAAAATCAATCATTTCTTATGATTATTGAGTGGGATTGGACCGGACCAAAACTGGTCACCTTTGACATATACAATGGGAGAGATCATAGCATCTCTAACATCATCACAGTTTGATCTGGCTTTGCAGGATCCCAAGCGAGCTCTTCATCGTGTTTGCTCAATACTAGAGAGGCCATTCGCCTAGATTGGTGCGAGGGCTATGCAAACTGATCAACACGTTGCGCCCGAAGGCTCGTTGTTTGGGTCTCTAAAATTTGTACTTTTCTCTCCTTTTGTCTGGGGATAAATACCAAATCTATTGCATTATGTATTAATTCATTCCTAAATATTTTAATTTGACCAATTTAACCTTAAACATTTTTACATCTTGTCAATTGAGTTCATAAAACAAAATTTGATAAAAAATTGCTGACATGAATTCTTATAAATCTATCCCATGAAGGAAACTGTGACATCATGATTTTCGACCCTATCCCGACTTTATAAATTTGGCTTTTCATTGACGCGCCTATGATTTTTTTCTCTGAGCTGATCACTCACGAAATAATTAATCATATGGTGAAGCCGTTAAAGGATATAAACGCGACAAACTTGAGAATTCGATCAGAAATCGACTGCTCAACCGTGCTAATCGGCAAGGGTCAATATGGTATCATTATAATCGATTAGAGACCGGAGATAGGTCAATTCGACAGAGGCATGTAATTAAATTGTGGGTGATTCCACTTGATTGTAAAATTCGCGTCGAACCGCACTAAACTGATTTTTCTATCGATTCTGTACCCGGTGCCCGTAATTGAAACCTTGAGATTTTTACAACAACTGAGAGTCGCCTATGAGTCGGAGATGCACAATGTGGATCGAAAATAATCGACCATGGGTCAAATGCATTAAAAAATTCCTAAAAGCTACTCGGTAGGTTAGGTCACGCTAAAATCGCGTCTGATCGAAATTAACCACAAAATTGAACTCGGTTTCAAGAATAGAAAGTTCTAGCGTGTCACGATTTATTTTTAGGACGTCGACTCATCCTTTGAAGAATTTTCGGCGAGCCTGGAATTTTGGCGGAAAATTGGAAATCAGCAAATTAAATCAAGGAAATTCGAAGGGGCAAAATTGAGTGGATTTTTGGCCTTCAAAAGGGACTAGTTGGTGAGGGAAATTGTAGAATTTTTTGTAAGCCTCCTCCTCGGAAAATTTGGTCATTAAATGAAGGTTATTTGGTGTGAAATTGAAGATGGAAATCCACCAAATTCGTAGGGCTGCTGCAAGGGATTTCTTTGGTCTTCAATTGGCTTCAATTGGTGAAGTTGTGTGAGGAAATTGGCCTTAGGTGACCTATTGATCAAGGTTGGCTGAAGATAAGGGTGGAAAAACACTTGAGTGCCTTAGATATTTAGGTTTGACTTGCTTGGCCCTTTGTCCCCCCTTGGTTTCCCCTCTCTCCCTCTCCTTTCCTTCCCCCTTGGCCAACCAGCAGTAGAAGCACTGCACCACCTTCTTCTTCAGCTTCTTCTTCTCCATTGTTGCTGCAACATAGAGCTAACAACCAGCCCAACCCCTCACTGAAGCAACCGGTCACCACCTGCTCTCCTGCTCACCTGCCGGTGTCACCGTCCGCACGCCCGCACCAAGCTGCCTGGCTTCGCCTCCTCACCGTCCTTCGTCCACCCATCTCAGCTAGAAGCTGCCTCCCGCCGTCCTTAATCAACTGTCTCCACTTGACCAGGTCTCGCCGTCGTCCGTCCGACGGCCGTGCACCACCGCTAGCCCATCCCATCGTCCTAGCCAGCCCGTGCAACCACTGGCAGCCCCCTCAACTAGCAGAGGCAGAACTGAAGTCCCAACAAACTGTGAGGCTTATTGGGCCTTTTCCGGTCCTTTCCCAGCCTCTTTTGGTGTCACCGTAGACCCGAGTTGTGGTCGCCATCACGCTGCTGTTACCGTGAACCGATTTTCGCGCTAAACCGGTGAGTTAACCTCCTAAGCTCTAATTAGGGGTTAATTGCACTAAAGGGAGGGTTAGATTAGGCTAAGTGGGATTAGTATATTGTAGTTAGCTTATTTAATTAATTAGATTAATTAGTTAGGCCAATTAGGTGGTTAGTTAATTCAATTAGATAGTTTAGTTAGATTAAATGTAGCTAGCTTAGGTGGATTAATTTAGTTAGTCCAATTAAGTGGTTAGATTAGAGTATGTAGATTAATTAGTGGTTTAATTTAATTATTTTGCAATTTATTTAATTAAATACAATTTATTTAATTATTTATTAATTAGCGGAAATTATAACAGGATAGTCGGTCATTAGAATTTCATGCTGATCGTCATGGTTGTATTGGTTTGTGCAATTGATTGATAATTTATGTAATTGGATGCTGAGTGATAATTTTTGAGTTATTATTTCAAAAATATGGATTTTGGTATTTAATTAGAAAAATACCGGGTGTCAGGTTTTAATGCCAAAAAAGTATATATAAAATTGTGGGATTTTTAAAAGAGAGGATATCAATTTTTATAGTTCAATCTAACCGTATGTCCACGTACAATTATTTTACTGAGTATTTTTAATATAAAGAAAATAGGCAAAGTACATTATTTGAAATTGAGGCATTTGAGTGCAAAGCACAATGTCCTTGGCCGAGACTGGATGTGCGTGTGATCGCTATGAGAACCCTTCACCTGATGAAAGTTGGGTGGGCGATGCTCCTATATAGAATGACCCACATCAATGGATGCCGGATTGCAGTAGAGGTCGGACCAATGCTTCTTCGGGAATGCTGTCTAGAGGTAGACGTTGCCGTACTCGATGGGGCGAGACAATGCCCGGTTATACCGGAGGACTGCCGACTGTTGAGTTGGATATGGCTGATGGGTCATAAGAATTGGGACACGTGTGAATGATTGAGATAATCGCGCCTGATTATGGGAAAAATTGTGTGGCACGGAATGAGACGTGTCATAACGATTTGGCCTTATAATCGAGACCCTTGTGAATATTTGATGATTGATGTGCAGTGTTCCAGTTGTTAAATATGTTTGCTATATACATATGTATATAAGCTGTACTAATGTGCAGGGAGGTGCTGAGGCAAGGTAAGTCTTATTTCATGGGTGTTTAGGTTGCCTCTAGGTGAATTATCTTCCTAATCGGGGTTTAGGGTGTAGACTCGCTGAGACATCATCTTACCCTGTTGTGGTTTAAATTTTCTAGGTCCTTAGATGGAGATACGGTATGTACGTTATGGGGTCCCGTAGGTGATGGACTTCCAGCACTCCTATTTCCTGATTCATGTACTAACCTAACCCGTGAGTTAGTTGAGTCCACGGTATGGGTTGAGGAGGGCCGACCTCAGTTGGTACCTCATCGATTCATAGCGTGGTTCATTAACTTTCCTCAAGGGGGTCAGGAGGGTCCCCTATAGGGTTTTCACGGGCCTCCCGTTAGGACCAAGGAGTGGGAAGTAGGGCACTCTATGGATATCAACACCCCTGATGGTGTCGTGGTGGACCCATAGCCGATGACTGCAGAGTCCGGAGTTTAGATGGCTTAGCAGTCCTTTTTGAGTTAGACTCTTGTGTATAGACTAGTTATGTATATAAACTTGGTTTGTTTATAAAATAAGTTTTGTGAAAATTGGTTGTCTTGCTTTTCTATCCCATGTTTGTATATTGTCTAGTGAATATTTAATTTGCTTCTGCATGGGTAATAAAATAAATGGGTCGGCGACGTATCCTGGGAACGTCGCATTTTGATCGACCACCAAGGGATGTGCGTGCGCTCAAGGTTCGGGGCATGACAGAAACCGCACCAACAAGGCTTCACTTCTTCAAGTCTTTTAAGACTGGCTTACGTGATGTGATCAACGCTGATATGGATAATTTTTACAATATTTTTTAAAAATTAGATTTTTAAATTTTTTTTATTGCTTGAATTTAAAAAAAAAAACGCTTGACTTTATTCTTTAGTTCTTCTTTGAATTTCTGTCCCCTAAGACACGTTTTATAATTATTTTTTGCTTAATATAAATCGTGCCGCTCATGTACTTTGCTTTTTCCCAAATGTAGAACTCTTGAAATCTCCACAATGCTCAAGCGTCGAAGTGTAGATTCACATATTATTTGCCAATATTTTTCGTCAGCAAAATTTTTTTTTCATAATATTCTCTAATTCAAGTCATGTTTTTAATTTTGGTGTTTGCTTTCTTGTAAATGTGAACAGACATGCTCTTAGTCTTTCATCTGATATGTGTGCTATGCTTATAATCTCACCATATTTGTGGTGAATGTGGTTTTGCAAGCTCCCGGTGATGTCAATTCGGGAATTCTCTTTACCTATTCATACAATTCCTTTGTTCTGGCTCCACTTAGTGGAGAAATGGTTACACTGTGGCTGTGTAGGATTGTTGGTGCTAATTGGAAGATTTTCACAAGGTGCATTTAAGCTTTCGGGGGAAGAAATAGAAATTTATGATTATGACTTGTCACGGTAGTAAGATAGTAGGATCATTACAATATTTGAAACACTAATGATTCATATACTGTTTGAAAAAAGTAGTAGTATCATTACGATATCATTGAAAGAGAACGTGATGTGCCCCTCAACCTACATGTTTTGGCAATTTGTACATGTCAAACAAGAAGGGCCATTGAAAGAGTCTACTTTAGGACGCCTTATAATGATGTGGGTGTTGTTTGTATATAGGAAGAAAGTAATGACTTGAGGATGTTGGTGTGTGACACCAAAATTTTTCGCCCAAAAATCTGTCCTGCATTTGATCTCGAATTTGAACCCTCAACAAAAATATCAATATTGCATAGCCTTGGATTCCCATTCTTTATTGCATTGCCCGCGTTTAGAGATTGGCCACAATTATCTTGATAATGGCATGTCCGAGTCAAACATCGACTTATGGCAAATCAGCCCGTTACGTGACTTGACTCGACCCATAATTTGACATTGCGAATTCGGGTTCCGTTTGTTTAGTGGAAAACATTTTCTGATATTTGCTTCGCTTAGGAAAATGAGTCAACGGAAAAAGTTTCCTAGTCAACAGAAAACCTATACTTAAATTTAGGAAAATGATTTCCTTTTCGAAAAATTGAAAAACATTTTTCAAAATATGATTGGGTATTAGTGCTTGGAAACGAAACTCTATGCTTGGATGGGGAAACTTCAACATTGTTTCTTGGATCCCTTGCGCCTGTGCCTGGGTCCATTGAGGTTGAGCTTAGGACCTCCACCCAAGCCCTTGGCGCCCACACCCAAGTTCATCAAGGTCGGGCTCGAAGCCCTAGTGCCCATGCTTGATGCCCTGGCACCCGGATTCAAGTCTGTAAAGGCCAAATTTGAGATCTGGTACTCAAGCTCGGATCTCCAACACCTAAGCTCAAATCTACAAAGGTCGTACTTGGGTCCATTGAGACCAAGCTTGGAACTTAGTTCCTGCTCTTAGGTTTATGCTCGAGATTAGCTACCTTGTGACTTGATTCTGACGCCTGGATCAGGGTCCATCAAGATCGGACCCTAGATTCTAGTGCTCGTAACTAATTCCTTGGCTATCCATGCGCAAGTTATTATGGCTCAAATAGCGTATATCTATTTAAAAGAATCAAATTAGATTGTTTATACCAACATTCATTTTCAATTTCAGTCAAAATATCGGAAAATATTATCATTTTTGGGAAAAATGACTTCATAGACAATACTTTTAAAAAAAATTCTTCATTTTTCAAACGGAGCCTTAAACATGAACTTTTATAATACCTCATGTTCATTGAATTAGGGACGAATTGCCTAAGAACAAAGTTAGTCCTATGGTCTTTCCTTGCCGCAATCAAAGTGGATCTTGATAGCAGTTAGACCTATCAAAATGGGTTTTAAATACATATATGACCCATTTAAAATATAAATAGGTCATACATGAATCATTTACATCTTGAAGAGAGTACTTAAATGGGTTTAAGAATTGAAAGCCTAAAATAAATGGGTCTTAAATGAATTGGATTTAAAACTCATTTCCAACCCAAGATTTACACTCTCTTTCCCCTCTTTAGCTTATAAAAATATTGTTTTATAAAAATCAAAATTATATATATATTTTTTTTTATATTTCCTTTTCCTTTTCTTTTTTTCTTTCTTCTCCTAACTTCCTTAGTCGGTGGTCGGCATGGCGACGGCTAGCGACCAGCCAGGTGAGGCTCAAGCCTCGCTAATCTGGCGAGACCCAAGCTCATTAGCATCAAGCGAGCTCAAACTTGCTGGATCTGACGAACACAAGCTCGCCGATCAAGTGAAGCCAAGGCCTTGCCAACATCGAGCAAGGCTTGAGCCTCACTGGTTGTCAGCCATCGTTGTGGCCAACAATTGGCCGAAGAAGAAAAAAAAGAAAAAAAAATTATTATTAAAAGGAGTCACGGAGGAAAATTTAATCAATTTTTTCATACCAAATGGCGAAAAATATTTTCTAATTTATTTTCATATTCAAGCAAAAACAAAAAATATTTTAATTTTCCTTTAAAAAATACTTATTGGAAAATATCTTCCAAGAAACAAATGAAGACTTATTTTATAAAATAATATTATAAAATTGTCCACTAAATTTGTGACCTCCTGAATTTCAGGTTCTAGTTTCGATTGAATAAGCTGGACTTTTCATCGACGCGTCTATAGTTCTTTTCTCTGAGTTGGCCACTCATGAGATAACTAACCTATCAGGTGAAGCCGTTAAGGGGTTTTAATGCAATAAACTTGAGAATTCGATCGAAAATCGACTGCTTGACCGTGCTAGTCTGCAAGGGTCATTACGGCATTCTCAAAATCAACTAGAGATCAAAGATAGGTTGATTCGACTAAGATGTGTGATCAAAGTGTGGGTGATTCAACCTAATTGAAAAATTCTTGTCGATCGACACTAGACCGATTTTTTTGTCGTTTTAGGTACCATGTGTCCGTATTTGAAATCTCAAAATTTTCATGACAACTGAGAGTCGCCAATGTGTCGAAAATGTACAATGTGGCTCGAAAATAATCGACCACAGGACAATTGCACCAAAAATTCCTAAAAGATACTCGATAGGCTAGGTCACGCTAAAATCGCTCTAGAGTGAAATTAATTGCAAATTCGAATCCGATTTCAGAAATTGAAAGTTCTACCATGTCATGATTCATTTTAGGAATATTGACTCATCCTCCGAAGATTTTTCTACAAACCGAGATTTTTGGCGGAAATTCAATATAGGGTCGTTTTTGTCCGGAAAATTTAGGGAACCGTTTTTTATCGCGTTTTTTTTTTATGCAAGTTGGTTCTATTGACGAGGAAAAATGTTAATTTTGTTGAGGATACCTTGGTGGATTTTATAGGGACCCATTTAAGCTCAATTGGAGATGAAGTGGTTCAATTTGGGGGAGATTGTGTGCAAATTCGTAGGCCATGGTCCCCCTCACCTTTTGGTCCATTTGGGACTTGTTCTAGGGGGTTTTGTGTGCACAAAATTGACTGAGGATTGAGCTGAATTGGTGGGGCCTTGCCAAGGGGACCAAGGAGATAGAAATGAGACTTTTAGGACCAAGGGGTCCCTCCACCCTTGAGCTGTCTTCTTCTTCTTCATCAGCAGAATGCTTTCTCCATTAGAGGCCATTTTGAGCTCCTAGAGTTGCAGAGAAACCAAGCCAGCCACCCCTTTGGCCGTCGCAAGCCGCTGGAACCCCCTACCCCCGCCGCATCGCCATCACGCCTACACGCGAGCCACGCCCATCCCGCGCGCTGTTCCGCCGTCCTGCATGCCTAGCCACTATCCCGAGCCTCCTCAAGCTGCTGTCAAAGCCCAGGCCACCGCCTGAGCTCGCCTAGCTACCATTCCAGCCTCCACCGTCACCCGCCATCGCCCGTAGTAGCTCTGCCGGCCCGTCTTTGCCGTTTCAACCTTTGACTCTCTCCCTCGGCCCAGCAAGCAAAAACCGAACCAACAAGGGCCCAAGGTCTTCGTGGCCTGTTTCCAAGCTCTTCCAGGCCTCGTAGGGTACCGCCACTTTGGAGTTTGTCGCCCGTCTCTGCGTTGCCGTCGTCGTGGACTCATCGAATTTCAAAACCGATGAGTTTACTCACTAAACTCTGCTTATGGAGTTAATTATGCTTAAGAATTGACTATTTTAGGCTAAGTATGGTTTAGGTGGTTAGTTAGAACGGATTAGCAATTTAATTACTCGTTATTGCATATTAGGTGGTTAGACTGGCTTAATTAGCAACTCGATAGGTTGTATTATTTATCTAGATAGGTTCGAAATTTTTCTGAGCCCATTTCGGTATTTAATTAGGCTTTTCCGGCCTAAGTTTGCATTTATGGTATTTAAATGTATTTATTTAATTATTTTTTGGTATTTATTTAATTATTTATTATTTTCCGAAAATTATACCAAGATAGTCGATGATCGGAATTTCGTGTTGATTGTAATGGTGTACTTGGTTTATTTAATTGAATGCTAACTTGTGTTATTTGAATAATAATTGTAATTTTGGGAATTTATCCCAAAATTGAGTAATTTAAGTATTTAATCGGGAAACACCGGGCGTCGGTTTATAACGCCAAAAATATCTTTGTGGACTATATTAAATGGTGGGAATTTTGAAAAGAAAAATATTGTATTTTGGCTTAGGCCAACCGTATACCCACACACGATTATTTTCATCGGGTAATATAAAAACGGTGAATTGTTAGTTAGTGAGAACAATATACTATATCAGCCTGTGAGCCTTTATATGTCAGCTTTGGTGAGCAGTAGACTATAGCAGCTTTGGTGAGCATTATAGATATCTATCAGCTTCGATGAGCATCTATTATATATAAGCTTCGGTGAGCAATATAGATATATAGCAGCTTCGGTGAGCATTATTATTATATATCTATTAGCTTTGGTGAGCTATACCATCTATTCTCAGCTTGGGTGAGTAGTGTTTGTATCGATCGAATTTTATTGATGGTATTGATGATATGGAATCGAGTGGATCGATTGATCGATGATTTGATTTGAATCGAAGTGATTGATTGAGAATATGAATCATATTGACTTGCAGGAAGGAACTGAGGCAAAGGTAAGTCCTCTATCTTATGTGTGCATAGGTAGCCTTTATGCGTATTTCCTTCCTAGTCGAAGTTTAATGGGTGGACTTGCTGAGACATTGTCTCACCCCGTGGTGAGCCAACATTTTCAGGTTCTTAGATGGCGAATCCTCTTGAACATTTTGGCCATCCCATGAGGGTTACCAAGCGGGCTTCTAGTTACCCCAAACCCGGAAGTCACTGGGTCTATGAACTGATAGTGACCATTGTCTAGGTCGAAGAGAATCCACCTCATAGAATACCTCATCGATTCAGAGCGTGGTTCCACTACGGACCCAATGGTTTTAGGGGGGTCCCCTTAGGACCTTTCATATCTCCACTGTGGTAATTGATGCTGCCCTGGACGATGATCCAGCTGACCCTCCTGATGGCATGGTGGAGAACCCAACGTCTCATCCAGACCCTATGGAGACTGAAGAATCGACGAATGAGTCCGATTAGCTAGTCATAGAACAGCTTTGTTTTGAGGATCAATCTTTTGTAGATCTTGTGAATATAGGCTAGTATTGTAAATGACCTAGTCTACTGTGTATAAAGGTGTGTTGTGATTTTCAAAATTTTGGCCCTGCTTTTCTATCACATCTTTGTGTTGTCTGGAGATTTATTTATACGCTTCCGCATGCGCATTAAAATGAATGGGTCGGCGACGTGTCTTAGGACATCGCAGTTTAATCGATCACCGAGGGATGGGCACGCGCTCGAGGATCGGGCTTGACAAAATTTATATTGCATGAAAATGTTTTAGCAATAATATTTAAAAAAAAATCCTAAGAAATAAGTTTTCTTAAGTTTAATTAAGTGAGTCGAGTATAGGTTAAAAATGAGTCAGGTTGAGTATTAGTCAAGAATTTTACACTACGATGAATGGGTTATAAACGGGTTCAATAAATCAATTTGGGTCAAATCATTTATGACTCGACCCAAACCCGACCTGAGCATCCGATCTGATCGCAATGATAATTAATAACCAAAAATCCAGTTTTTTTGTTCTTTTTTAGGGTCAGAAACAAAAAATCCAGTCGAATGCTCTCCTTTTATGGTCGGATGTCTAGGTGTGGCCTTGTGGTTTGAGCTCTGCATGCAAATTAAGGGTGTACAAAGGAATTGGGACTCATCCAAACCCCCTAGAAATGGATTGAAATTACTCGGAATTGGTGGTTCTTAAGGAGACCGGTCGGGTTCCCAGTTTCAATTAATGGAACCGGTTGGTACTAGTTTGGTTCCTGATTCTATGGGCGGATCCACTTACCCGTCCACTCGGATTGGATAGGTTATATTCTAATAATATATTAGTGTTAATATTAAAAAAATTGTTAGGATTAATCTCTGATTTTGGGATATGCCCGGATTCGAGCGTGAAAGATATGTAATATCTCCCTCTTGGTCCACGCCTGCCACATGTTTGAAGAAATGCCTAAACCAAATTTGTTAGGTTTAGTCTTTGATTCTGAATTTTCAAAAGGAGTATGTGAATATATGATGTGCAGTATAGGCATTTTTGTTGATTAATGGGTATATTTTTAGTTAGATTTCATCTCTACTGAATCCGAATCTCTTCAATCTTTGGTTACATTCGCTTTGTGCTTTGGCCATATCTTTGATAATGTCCTCTATATTTGTGATGTGGCTACAATCGCAAGTCTTGAATGGATGATGATGAGGAAAAATGCTGGAAAATTCCCATCTAATGGTCGAAGGCAATTGGAGATGGAGGTGCAACGATGGGTCTTTCGTTTGAGCGTACGGTGTTACAGGAGCTATGGTATTCTAGGTTTAATGTACTAGTTCTGGGTAATGGGAGGAAGAATTCAAGAAAGAAATAGAATAAGATTAAAAAGGGAGGTAAAAGCTTCTTGATTGGTTCTATGAATCAACTGGGGAACCAAACCAGACCGACCGTTCGATTCCCAAGTAGATCTATGCAATTGATGGATAGTTCTGATTCTAATTTTTCGAAATCGATCATTAGCGGGTGCTTTGTAGTTTTAAGATGAGACTGTCCGATTGGACCATGCACACCCTTAATGCAAATTACGCATCCTTCCTCGGGAGCAATGCAGGCCTATCAAGAAAAAAAAGAACAAAAAAAAAAAAAGGAGGGGGAGTACCGCATCAGCTCGCCGAGGTGGTATGTACTTTTACTCAGATTCAATCGCGAATTGCCACGTGTATGCCGAAGTGGAATAAGAAGTAAATGAAAACGATCGGCGCTCGCGGCCGGCTCTGTCGTCCCTCGCAGTCGGCTCGCGCTTGGCCCCGTCCACAGCCGAGCCACCCCTCCGTCGTCACGGCGACGCGCGGTCGTTTTCCTCATCCAGATCGGGTCTCGTCCACGGCTCGCACGGCGGCTCCGTCCACTGATCAGGCGACTGCGGCTTGTCCGTGGCCGTGAGCCTTGGCGGTGAGCTCGAGACCCCGAGGCCATGGACTGCGCTCGACCACCAGCTGGGCTTCGGATCCGGTCCGGCCATGACCGGCTTGTCCATAGCAACGGGCGAGATCCCGGAGGCCACGGGCAGAGCTTGTTGCGATAGGACGAGCGATCGAACAATAATATAGACAGAAAAAGAAAAAATAAATCGGACACCAGATTTACGCGGTTCAGTCGTAAAGACCTACGTCCACGGGGAGAGCAGCAGCGAATTTCACTATAGATCAAGCGATACAAGGAGATTACACACTCAAGTCACTCAAACACTCTCTCGGTGTTTCCCAAACCCCAATTTATCCCAAACCCAAAGTGTTTATAAATAAACAACTCACTTGGTATAAACCCAAGGCACAAATTTATCACACAAGCTCAAAACAAACGCTGAAAAAGAACTCATTTTCTTGATCGCGCTTCAGCTTGAAGACATGAGGCTCCTCCTTTTCTCTCGTACTGGTGCAGCGGCAACACACACGAAAAAAGGGAGGAAAAACCTAACCAATCATCCGCATATATATATAAGTGTGCCCAAGGTCAAAAGTTTGACCTTGGGCCCACCAATTTCCAAAATTACGCGCGAAGGAGATTCACGTGGGAGAGACGCTGAAATTGTCTTCACCTGGGCCCACCTTTGCTTGAATTCTCGCGTACGTGCAAAGGCTTCACTTTTCTTTTTCCTTCAATTCGGATTCCGCAATCTTCCGTGCGGCAAAGAGGAAACTTTGTTTTCATTTATTTTATATTTCCTCAATTGTAAATTTTCAATAGTCCAGTGAATCTCAAACTCGAGTCATAAATTTAACAATCTCCACCTTGGCTCGACGTTTGAGCCAAGTCGCACCGCTCGCAAAAATTCAAACTCGCCGCTACTTTCCCATAGCCCCCGATGGGCTCAACCGCCACAGATATTATCCAAGTCCAAGCCTCGCTTGAACTTCGCCATAACCGAGGACCTTATCAGAATACCAACTCCACATACACCTTTAACTGCTCCGCAAGGATTTTCTGACATAACCTCCTCAACCGCAGATAAAGTAAAACCATTATTGCATACATATCTCGGGAGATCGAATACGTACCTTGTCAATATCAGCGATTCAGCAACCATTGGCTCTATAGGGTCCACCTCGCTATGAGCACCATCTGTGTCAATTACTTTGCTAGTACCTGTATACGCTACCTCAAGAGTTTCTGGTCACAACTCCACCTCAAGCTAAACACCATTCAGATCTGTTTGAATATTGCTATAATCACTCCTAGCCAAAAATACTGGAGACTCATCAAGGGTAACTTCTCTGCTATTAACAAGTGAATTTATATCCGGGCACCACAACTGATTGCCCCACTCACCTTGTGCATAGCCATGGAATATGCACATTGCCCTCTAATCGAGCTTACCATCACTCACTCGAAAATAACATGGGCAACTAAACATTTTAAGAATAGAATAATCAGCAACATTACCTGACCATACATCTTTAGGGGTCTACCATTCAATAGCAGTTGATGGGAATCTATTCACCAGGTAACTTACTGTACTTAGCACACCAGCTAGAATTTTCCTAGCAATACCAGCACTAGAGATAATTTTATGAACCGTCTCTAGTAATGTTCTTCTCGTCAATTCTGTAAATTGTTGTGATTTATTGGCACTAGTGCGGTGTTTCACTATGCTCTCTTTCATGCAGATTTATTTGCCAGCTCCGAGCATAACTCCATGCTATTGTCAGTCCGCACATGCTTGATCGACTTACTAGTCTCCATCTCGATCAAAGCTCTTGATTGCGTGATCCTGACACCAGCATCAAACTTGTGCCTTGGCACAAACACCCAGGTCTTCCTCGAGCAGTCAAAAGACTCTCGAACAGATGCATCCGACGTCTCCACAGCGAAATTTTTCACTGTCTCACCTTGAAGTTTATACAGGCCTCCATCCTTGATTCATTTCATTATCACCAAGGCACCTCGAACAACCTTCAGAACTCCACCTTTTGAAGAATACCTACAACCAGCTGAATCTAGGGCACCCAAGGAAATTAAGTTCTTTTTTTAACTCTGGAACATGCCTTACTCCAGTCAATGTCCTCACAATACCATCATGCATTCTGATTTTAACATCACCAACACCCACAACATCGCACTCAGTGTTGTTCCCTAATTAGACTTTATCACTACCCGTGCACTGATAAGTGATAAACCAATTTCTATTTGGTGTGACATGAAAAGAACAACCAGAATCCAAAATCCATCCATCAAGCGATGAATTATTAGTGACAGACAAGACATAATCGGCACTATCTACTACAGCTGCAACATTATCTGCATAATCAACCATAGTTCCCTTACCCTTCTCAATCTTCAGCTTAAGGCAATCCCTTCTAAGATGCCCCCTCTTGCCACAGCTCCAACAGACAACATTAGTAGTTCTAGACTGACTACGCCTATTTATATTAGTACTACTATTACCCACACGTGTTATAGATCTTCCTCTATTTTCACCTACTAAAGCAGCAGATACAGGTTCGCGATTCTCTTCTGCGAATGTCCTCGCTCGAATTAAATCTCGAACCCCATCAAACGTCAAACTTGTTGACCCGGAGGAATTACTAACAGCAGAATAAGTAGTATTCCAACTATTAGGCAATGAGGATAGCAGAATCAAAGCACGTACCTCATCTTCAAAATCAATCTCAACTGAACTCAATTGACTAACAATCACATTGAATTCATTGATATGATCTGCAACTGACGCACCTTCGCTCATCTTCAAATTAAACAGACGTCGCATCAAACAGACCTTGTTGATCGCAGAGGGCTTCTCATACATATCTGACAGGGCTTGCATCAAATCAGCAGTGGTTTTCTCATTCAAGATGTTAAACGCAACGTTACGAGCCAACGTCAGTCGAATAACACCCATAGCTCGTCTATCCAGCAAATCCCAATCAGCTTGTTTCATCGTCTCTGGTTTCTCCCCAGACAGGGGCAAGTGCAGTTTCATCTGGTAAAGATAATCTTCAATCTGCATCTTCCAAAAACTAAAATCATTCCCATCAAATCTGTCGATTCTCACTTTTACTTCTTCTGTCACCATCGATTCGCTTCAACTTAGCCAAGCCTGGCTCTGATACCAATTGTTGCGATAGGGCGAGCGATCGAACAATAATATAGATAGAAAAAGAAAAAATAAATCGGACACCAGATTTACGTGGTTCAGTCGTAAAGACCTACGTCCACGGGGAGAGCAGCAGCGAATTTCACTATAGATCAAGCGATACAAGGAGATTACACACTCAAGTCACTCAAACACTCTCTCGGTGTTTCCCAAACCCCAATTTATCCTAAACCCAAAGTGTTTATAAATAAACAACTCACTTGATATAAACTCAATGCACAAAGTTATCACACAAGCTCAAAACAAACGCTGAAAAAGCACTCCTTTTCTTGATCGCGCTTCAGCTTGAAGACATGCGGCTCCTCCTTTTCTCTCGTACTGGTGCAGCGGCAACACACACGAAAAAAGGGAGGAAAAACCTAACCAATCATCCGCATATATATAAGTGTGCCCAAGGTCAAAAGTTTCACCTTGGGCCCACCAATTTCCAAAATTACGCGCGGAGGAAATTCACGTGGGAGACGCTGAAATTGTCTTCACCTGGGCCCACCTTTGCTTGAATTCTCGCGTACGTGCAGAGGCTTCACTTTTCTTTTTCGGATAAGTGTTCCAGAAGTCCTAAAACTTGTAATGAAAATGCATTTTAGTCCTAAAACTTACAAAAAGTGCATTTAAGTCCTAAAACTTGTCAAATTGTTTCAAACGAGTCCTAAAATCAACGCCGTTAGCCTTTTCCGTTAAAAATGCTAACGTGGCATTTTAAATAATTTTTTTTTATTTTCCACGTGGATTTTTTAATTATTTTTTATTCATTTTTAAAAAAATATATAATTAAAAACTAAAAAAATTAAATTTATTCATTTTATCTTATTTTCACCAAAAAATTACAAAAAGTTGAAATATTTATTATAAAAAAAAAAAAAAAACACGGCTCCTCTCCGGCTCCTCTCCCCCATTGCCGCCGCCCATCGCCGGAGGGGCCGGGCGACGGTCATCGGCACTGGTCGGGGGTGGCCGGGCCTTGCCGGCCCCCGGCGAGGGCCGGCGAGCTCCGCCCGCCCGGGCAAGGCCTTGTCGGCCCTCGCTCGGGGCGACGAGGCTCGCCGGGGGCGGGCAACGCTTGCCGATCCCTCGTGAGGGCCGGCGACGACGACCCGGGGAGCGACGGCCGCCGGCCCCCGTGAGGGTCGATGGGCCAAGATCTAGGCACCCGCGCTAGAGCCGAGCAAGGGTGCCTCGATCTGGGCTCGCCGGCCCTCTCGAGGGGCCGGCGGCCGTCGCCCGCCCTGGGCGAGTCATCGCCGGCCCTCACGGGGGGCCGGCGACAGTCGCCCGCCCTAGGCGAGGCCTCGTCGGCCCTCGCCGACCCCGAGTGAGGGCCGACGAGGCCTCGCCTAGGGCTAGCGGAGCTCGCCGGCCCTCGCCTAGGGCCGGCGAGGCCCAGGCCGGCCCCGCCTAGGGCCGGCGACCGTCGCTCGGCCCCTCCGGCGATGTGCGGCGGCGGTGGGAGAGAGGAGCCGTGTTGGTTTTTTTTTTTTTTTTTTTTTTTTTTACAATTTTTAAAAATGAATTTTTTAACTTTTCCTTTTAGTTTTTGTTGAAAATAATATAAGAATAAATTTAATTTTTTAGTTTTAAATCTATTTTTTTAAATGAATAAAAATAATTTAAAAAATACACCTGGAAAATAAAATATTATTTAAAATGCCACGTCAGCATTTTTAACGGAAAAGGCTAACGGCGTCGATTTTATGACTCATTTGAAACAATTTGACAAGTTTTAGGACTTAAATGCACTTTTTTTTTGCAAGTTTTTGACTAAAATGCATTTTCGCTTATAAGTTTTAGGACTTCTGGAACACTTATCCCTTCTTTTTCCTTCAATTCGGATTCCGCAATCTTCCGTGCGGCAAAGAGGAAACTTTGTTTTCATTTATTTTATATTTCCTCAATTGTAAATTTTCAATAGTCCAGTAAATCTCAAACTTGAGTCCTAAATTTAACAGAGCTCAAATTAAAAGAAGAAAAACAGAGGAAGAGAGGTCATGCTCGGGAAGATGGAGCTGAACACAAAGACGGCAGAGACGACGCCTGAACGCCTTCGCCCATGGACGAGCGCCGACGATTTCGGCCATGGATGGCCGGATCTAAAGATCTGGATAACGATGAGACGGAGAAAACAGAGGAAGCCGGCCACGCTCGCTTGGGCGCAGCGGTGGTCAGCTGGGTGATGGCGGTCGTGGCACGGCGGGGGAGGAGCGGAGGTCGGGCGGCTCCGGAGGGAGGAGGAAGCGGAGAGAGATCGCAGAGGTGAAGACAGAGAGGAGATTTCTGAATTCTTTACTTATATTCCACCTGCTGACACGGTTTGGTGGAAAAGTTTCCGACATCGGCTGTGGAAAGGTATCGAGGTTATGACTGGAAAATATATATATCTGTGTGTGTGTGTCAAAAATGATGCAGATATGATTGATCGTGGGAATATTATTTTTGTCCGTTCCCTTTCTCCGGAACGGAAAAGAATGGAATTCTTGACGGCTTCATAGTTCATAACGGGGAGGGAGAATGTTCCTGCCCACTCTAGCTGGTGCCGGCTCTCTTCTCCGTTCCTTCGGCCAATTCAAGTGTGCTTTCTACCTTAGCAAGCCGAGACACGAAGCAGCACACTCTTCTTGAAAGCCTTCCGGAACACTCCACCCAGTTTCTCCTCCCATCTTGTGTCCACTCCAACATGCATTGAATCAACTCCACCACCATCGTCACCCTTTACGACCTTAACCCGACAACGCCAAGGCCCCGTCGTCCCGCTGCCTGTGCTCGCCGCTCGGATCGGATGCCCGGTTTCGCCCCCCCACTAGGTGAGTCGCGGTGTCGCCGATGATCGAGGTGGTCCGTCGTATCGTCGGAACCTGAGCGACAAAGCTCTCACTGCTCTGTCGCGACGCGCTCGGCGGCGTCTTTACGTCCGGGATTCGTCGTTGCTGCGTCGCATTGTTGTTCTGTGGCTCGTCTCTTCGGACCCGGTCTGATTAAACTGGTTCGCACTCCGTTCCGTCTTGCTCTGCTTCGTAATCTTGGCCCATGGAGGTAATAATGCTCGCTAAGCAACTAGAGTCGCTGTTTGAGTTTCTAGTTGCTGATCCATTGCCTTGCGATCTATCGTGGGATTGCAATTCTCCACATGGAAAGGTTCCTAGTTGATTTCTGTCGCCAATATGAGTTTTTCCAAGGCCGGAGTATGTTATTACTACGGATGGTGTGTTGAATTGGTGTTATTGGTGAACTCCGAGTGTATGTCATGCTAGGATAAGATGTAACGGAGGTATGGACTGGGGATGTGTTATGTGCAGAATGGGTGTTCTATATGGTTCTGGTGTATGGTATAATGTGCGATATCCAAAAGTGAATGGTATAATGTCTGTATGTGGGCTTGCTGAGTGCGCATGCACGCGCGTGTTGAAGTCACTGGCATGTTCATTCTATGTGTGTGCATGGTACTATGTGTGTGTGGTGAACGAAAGAGCATTCCATGAGCTGCGATTTTCAAGGTCCAAGAACTGTGATTTCCAGTTCCTGGAGCTGTGATCTGCAGTTCCATATATCACAAAGTCATAGCAATGGATCTGTTGATTGCTCTGTCTTTAAATAGTAAACCTGTAGCTTAAGTGTCCAGTCTGAACTAGGAACATAGGAGTGCAGAAAATTTTCTCAGTTTTGGCTCAAGAACCTTATATTATGGGTGACATTTAACAGTTGTTTGGTAAATTTTTCCATAACGTTTTAGTGAGAACACTTGTTTGGGTTGCTGGATTTAGCAGCAAAAACCTTGTTTCCTTCTTCATCTCTAGTATTGGCATTAGTTAATCTGTCGCCCATGGTCATATTTCTTTTCTATGGTTTCACTTATGGATGGGGTGTTGTATTGATTGTGCTTCCAAAGTTCTATTATGAACTAAATGACATTGCCTAACTTTGGAAACTCAGGTTCTGTTCTCTCTCTGTCAGGCTGTTATTCCTCAGCTGTCTAATCTTGTTATATTTTGGTGAGTCTGCTTCCAGAATCTTTTATTTATTTGCTCTTGAATTTGACATCTTTCATGCTCGAGAAACTTAAGTGGTAAACTGAACTTTTGCAGTGATGTCTTGAAGGAATCGTACGACATTGTTGGAGTTGTCAATGTCATGGCTCTCAGCTGTCTCTTCATCCTCATGATGCAATATGGCTTAGATTACTGCTACTTCTATGAAAAGGTTTACGCACTATTGCAACCTTCCATCTTCATTGCAAAACACAGGGCAAAATTTCATTAAGTAATCTTGCACTGATCACATCTACTATATTACTTGACTTTGTATCATTTCTCCAGGCAGTCCCACATCACATCAATTTTCATGAATATGTGATATATGTCTATATGTGACCTACAACACTCTAAATTGTTATGGATACATGAGGTTTAGCAATGATCAAGGGTGTTTAATTGGTGTTTGCTGTGAACAATGTTGATGCAGTATGTGAACCCTTGCTTTTGACAAGTTAGATAAAGTCAAGTTCTTTAGATGGCTGATACGCAAGTTCATGTAGGACTGGGCTTTAGTAGAAGCAGTTATGGAGCAATTTGGACCTTTCCTGACATGAAGCTGACATTTTATGGATGCTTTGGTGGTTTCATTGCTTTCTTAAGTTGACCTGCTGAATTTGTCAAGATACATATGAATGTTTAAGACAATGAACTTGAGAGTAGAGACATTCTATGCAGCATTCATGCTCTTCTGAACCTTTGGATTGCTTTCTGACACTACACTAATTATTAACTGCAGTTGCTTGTTTCCTGCTTAAAATCCCCCCTCCTTCCAGCATATTTGGCTGCACTGGTTATTGTTGCACCTATCTACAATCTCTTTCGATGGCATCCTTCAATCAACTGTTTGGTGCACAGGGTACATACTTGGGCTTTGCGCTTGGGTTTAGTTTCTCGTTCTTCTTGTAATTCCGGTCCCTTTATACCGATCCGGATTTACCTTGATATAAATTGTGCGGCTCATGCATTTTACTCCTCTTTTTTCGCCAATATAGTAGTCCAGAAACCTCCACAATAGTCAAGTTTTGGCACTTAGATTCACATTTTAGATTCCATTATTTTTCATTAACTAAACTTTTTCTATAATTTTCTGAAATTTGAACGGTGCTTCAAATTTTGGAAGCAAATAAACATGCTCCTATTCTTTGATCAAATATGTGTGCTATGCGTACAATCTCACCATCTTTGTGGTGAATGCGGTTTTGCAAGTTCCCTGGGATGTTTATTCTGAAACTCTTTTTACCTCCTTCTACAACTCTTTCATTCCAACCCCACTCAGCGGGGAAATGGTTACACTGTGGTTTTGTGGGATTCTTAGTGTTAGTTGGAAGATTCTCACTAGATGCATTTTAGATTCCAGGAAAGAAGTAGAAATTTATGATTCGACTGGTCAAACTAGTAACAAAGTAGTTTCATTGCATTCTTTGAAACAATGATGATTCACATACTGCTTTGAAATGAAGTGGCCTAGGTTTTGGCTAATGTATTACCTAACTCAAAAGCTTTTTAATCTATGGATTTCACTTGAAAGAAAACATTCTGATTTTTATGAACTTACGGGATACTCACTGTAATTGAAAGAGAATGATGTGCGCCTCTCAACTTGCATGGTTTGGTAATTTGTGCGTTTCAAATATTGATGTGGTTGTTGTTTGTTTGTAGGAAGAAAGTAATGACTTATTGAGGTTTCTTTTCTATTTCGATTTCTTTTCTGGATTATTATATGATGATTTTTTAACTTTCCATATATAGAAATAGAAAGATATAGACTAGAAACGACATCTCTTATATCAATGGACACCAAAGGGATATTAAATGAATGGAATTGTGATATGGATGGAATATAATGAAATAGAGCCACTTTGAGGTTCCCTATGAAATGAGGCATGTAACGAAGCCACTACGAAGAAGTTGCGGGAGTTACGAAGGAAACTTTTAGCTCATATTAGTTATGAGTTGAGAACGGGAATTGAACTCTATGAGATTGAATCTCCCGTTGTTCCTCAGTAGCTCAGTGGTAGAGCAGTCGGCTATTAACTGACTGGTCGTAGGTTCAAATCCTACTTGGGGAGATTTGATTCATTTGGAATCGGCTTTTTTCTTAAAGTGATCTCTAGATAAAATGTACTTACAAACGAAGCATCTAGCGTTAGCGAGTGTATAAGCTAGTGGAATACCTGGAACAAGAAGAAGGATCCACTGGGAATGAATGGGAAGACTGGAGTAGTTTCTTCATTAGCCGGAAGGAATTTCTCTCTACTAGCATCATTCGAAGAAGGAACAAGAAAAGTTTGTCTAGGTAATGGCATGACGTAGGGTGCAGTTGCAATGGTATTGCATGCTCTTTGAGAACCCAAAGGATTTAGAAAAAGCTTTCATGTTTGTTAAATATTCCCAAATGTAATTTGTGGTGTTAACTGCATTGAAAGCTTGTCAGTTTGTAGGCTTTCTTTTGCAATTCTGCTTTTTCTTTCCCCTGCATTTCAGGCATCTCCTTCATGATGCTTATTACTTCCCTTGTGTTCACCACTGATGGATATACTTCCTCTAAATAATTGACTTACAGACATTTTGTACTGTCTAGTGAGGAACAATAGATTGTATGGTTGGAGCTTAATATATTTTTCTGAGCTGAATCTTTAGTAGCAGATTTACCCTTAATTTTGGTGAAATGGTGGCTCTGTTAGTTTGGGTGACAAACTGATGTATAAGAAAGGATGAGTTGTGGACTTGGAAGTATATATTTTTTGTGAGGTTCTACCAGGAATCTTTCAAGCACCTTTTAACCTTTAATTTTAGAGAAATGATGCTTCTGTTCCACTGGTTCCCTCTTTATCTCTCACACACACATTTGTGGAGATGTTCAGGAAGATGGTGAATCTGAGGCCAAGGATGATCTGAAAATGGAAGAGCAAATAGTTGGCAATGGAAATGACTCAACTAGCATGGATTTGCCTAGGAAACCTGGGTTCGATCTTTTCCGTGATGCTAATGGATCGTCCAAGTTGTTAACACCACAGGTCGACCTAAAAGCGAAAAGCATGAATCTTCTGTATATATTGTATATAGAGGCAACTTTTCCTTTGGAATATTCAGAATCATTTGTGTGCTTGCGTTCTAATCATACAAACTGAGTATTTGCTTTTCTGTTTAATACCTCTACAGGTGCCGTCTACCACCGAAATAGCTATGAAGATAAAATTGATGTTTACTCAATTGTGGATTTCATTTTTGAGGTTGCCACTTCCACTCGATGTAAATAAGGAGGTATGTCCAGGAACTTATCATTCATAACCATGCGCATGAAAGTGTCCAGAGCATGACTTTGAGTGGTGTCCCTGGAAGCCCTATCCACTGGTTCGTTGTGTTTAATGTGATGGTTTGACCATGCAAATGGATTATAAGATGTTGGATTCATCTTTGCATCTCGGGACATCAACATTGTTGAACAAGTTTCGAGTGCTGGTCAACTGCTGCAACCATGTGTGAAAGAGCCTTTGCCATTGAATATTCACATATTCTTCATTGCTCGGGTTATTTGCCATGTAAAAATGTGGAAAATCTTGCCTTTTCTGAGTAATTATCTACTTTGGCTCACCAACCTTATAGTATGGTCGGCATTTGATAGTCATTCGGTCAAATGTTCCATAATGTTTCAGTAAGACCTCTTGTTTGGATTGCTGGAATTACCAGCAAAAACCTTGTTTCCTTCATTATCTCTAGTATTGGCATCAGTTAATCTGTCTCCCATGGTCATATTTCTTTCCTCTGGTTTTACTGATGGATGGGGTGTTGTATTGACTGTGCTTCCAAAGTTCTATAATAAGCTAAATGACATGCCTAGCTTTGGACACTCAGGTTCTAGTCTCTCTTTATCGGGCATTTATTCCTCAGCTGGCTAATCCCATCATGTTTTGGTGAGTTTGCTTTTGGAATTTTTTGTTTATTTACTCTTGAATTTGACAGCTTTCATGCTCGAGAAACTTGATTTGTAAATTGAAATTTGGCAGTGATTTCTTGACAAGATCGTATGACGTTGGTGGAGTTGTCACTGCCATGGCTCTCAGCAGTCTCTTCATCCTCAAATACTGCTACTTCTGTGAAAAGGTTTACGCAGTATCGCAACCTTCCTCTTCATTGCAAAACAGGGGTGAAATTTTATGAAGTAGTATTTCACTTATCATGTCTACTATATTTCTTGACTTTGCATCATTGCTCCAAGCAATCCTGCATCACATTATTTTTCATGAATATGTGATATATGGCCATTGGAACCTAGCATACTCTAAATTGTTGTGGAGGCACGACGTTCAGCAATGATCAAGGGTGTTTAATTGGTGTTTTTGCTGTGGACAATGTTGATGCAATATGTGAACCATTGCTTTTGGCAAGTTAGACAAAGTCAAGTTCTTCTGTTGGCCGATATGCAAGTTCATGGAGGACTGTGCCTTAGGAGAGGCGGTAACTGTATCCAATGGAGCAAATTGGACCTTTCCTGACATGAAGCTGACATTTTCTGGATGCTTTAGTGGTTTCATTGCTTTCTTTTGTTGACCTGCTGATTTTGTCGAGAGACTTCTGAATGTTTAAGACGATGCACTTGAAAGTAGAGACATTCTATGCGCTATTCATGCTCTTCTGAACCTTTGGATTGCTTTCTGACATTACACTAATTGTTTTTAACTGCAGCTGCTTGGTTCCTCCTTAAAATCACCCCTCCTTCCAGCATTCTTGGCTGCTGCTTTTGACAACAAACTGAGTGGACTAGCACTATCTGTGCTTCGACTAGGGGCACTGGTCATTGTTACACCTATCTACAGTCTCTTTCGATGGCATCCTTCAATCAACCGTTTAGTGCACGGGGTACGTACTTGGGCTTTGTGGCTTTAGTTTTTCGTTTTCTTTTAATTCCAGTTGCTTAATACCCCTCTGGATTTATTTTTACTTTTTGCTTAATATAAATCTTGTGGCTCATGCACTTGGCTTTTTTTTTTTTCCAAATATAGAACTCTGGAAACATCCACAATATTCAAGTGTGGACACATAGATTCACATATTATATTCCATGATTTTTCGTTAGTTAATTTATTTTTATTTTTTTATAATTTCCTCCAATTCGGACAACGTTTTAAATTTTGGAAGCAGACGGACATGCTCTTATTCTTGGATCCAATGTGTGCGCCATGCATACAATTTCACCAGCTTTGCGGTGAATGTGGTTCTACGAGTTTCCTGAGATGTTTGTTCTGGAACTCTTTTTGCCTCTTACGGTTCTTTTATTCCCAACCCCACTTAGCGGGGAAATGGCTTCACCATTGATGGATATACTACCTCTAAATAATTAACCTATAGACATTTTGTACTGTATAGTGAGGAAGGATGGACTGTAGGGTTGCTGCTTATATATTTTGTCTAAGCCGTATCTTGAGCTGCATCTTTAGAAGTAGATATACCTTTCGGCTAGATTTGTTTATCAAAAAACTCAATGATAAAGTATTTTCCAAATACATGATCAAAAATATTTTTTTATATTTGGATTTCGTTGGAAAATAATTTTAGTCTCATGACTTTATTTTAATAAAAAAAAATTGAATTTGTTAACAATTTTTATTTATTTTTTAAAATTATATGTTTCTTTTTTCTCTTTTTTGATTTTTTCTTTTTAAAAAAAATTAATTATTTTTAAATTTCTTTTTTGTCTCTTCTTTCCTTTTCTTTCTCCTTCTTCCTCCGCAACAATTGGCCGATGACGGCTTGAGGCGAGGTCTAGCCTCGCTCTTGCCGAACATGACAAGGTCAAGCCTCGCCCAAGGTTGGCGAGCTTGACCTCTCCTGAGACCAACTATTAGTGGAGGAGGGAGAAGGAAAAAGAAAAAGAAGCAAAACAAAAAAAGAAAAAGGAAAGAAAAGAAAAAATAAATATTAAAAAATTCAAGAGGTGCAGTTTTAGAAAGTGTTTTCATCGCTATAGAGTTAAAAATTCACTTTTCCAAATTTATGCATGAATATTTTTATTGATCAGAAAGTTTTTAGGTTGACTAGTCGTTTTCTGCGAAGACACTTTCCCCAAACAATTGCGTTCTTAATTTTTGGTGATTAGCTCTGTTGGCTTGGGTAGCATAGCGATATGTAATATGCGCGTCATATTATTTATTCTTCTTTAATGAAAGCTTTGTCTGGAAGCAGGTGTCTAATAAAAGAATCGCCACCAGGAGTCTTTTACGATTTCTCCTCCTCCTCCTCCTCCTCCTCCCCCGTGCTGTTGGCGATGTTGGCACAGCTTCGTACTATGGCCCTCCCTACGAACGTGAGTCTCGACCCCCCATAACAAAAAGCGCAGAAAGAGAAAAAAGAACTTTGCTATATAACGTTTTTATTGCCATTGATGTAGGCACGGAGTGCTACGGCGAGGGCTCATCCCAGTTCCCTAAGAGCCACCTGTTCGCAGCTGTGGGCGACGAACTATGGGACGAGGGGGCAGCGTGCGGCAGGGAGTACGAGTTGCGGTGCATCAGCAAGGCGCACTCTGGCCCTGGACCCTGCAACCCTGGCTCCGGCACTATCCGGTTCCAGGTCGTCGACTACGGCCGCTCGGATAAGTCCTCTGCCGCCCCCCCAAGGCAGTCTGTGACCGGTGCTGATTTGGTCCTTTCTCTGACCGCATTTGAAGGCATTGCCAATCCGTCCATGGATTCGATCAGCGTGGAGTTTAAGGAGTTATAGCAAGATTGGAGTCTACATTGGTCGTAGTTTTTTTTTTTTTTTTTTTTGTCAAAAAGACTATTTCATTCATTTAAAGCAAAACATAGGAACACGATAGATGAGTTTCAAAACGTAACATATCTCAAAGAGATGAAGGGGGATAACATAACCAATTAGGAGAGTGATTTCCTATGATGGACTTTAGTAACTCAATCGACTATTTGGTTGGTCTCGCGCCGACAATAATTTACACGTTAAGTGCAATCGACAGAATTCAATCACGTTTTGCAGGGCCCATGGGCGGCCTTCTCCTGAAATGAGCTGCACGACTAATACACTGTCGCTTTCTATCTCCACGTTTTTTCCTTGAAGCCTCCACAAGTCAGGTCTGCCCATCAAGTATAAAAGTCCTCCTTCAACAGCAAAAGCTTCTATTTGACTTGCAGAAGCCGCACGAACTGTTTTAGCAAAACCAGCAGGAAAAAACCCATTCTGATCTCTACAAACTCTGGCCACTGATCCTTCTACACTTCCTTCTACCCAAGAGCCATCCACGTTGAACTTGATGGATGTGTTTGCCTGTGGAACCTATTGGTCTTGCCGGGAAGATAAGCTTTCGTTTCCCTGTTTTGTCCTCCTGTTGGAAATTAATCTGGAGAAGTCATACTGTTTATTGTAATCAGAACATCAATGTAAATAAGATGATAACAACTTTATAATTTCGTTCATTTTACAAATCTTGGAGAAGAAGAAAATAAGATATAACATAAAATTGGAGGTGGGGTATGGATATCTGAATCTCCTTAAGACGATTAGTTCCTGTTAATGGTGCTCCGCAGATCCACGAATTATGCCTCCCAAGATACAACACCTCGAACTTATTTGAATTAGCACTATGCAAACAGGACTTAGTCGAACTGTTCAATTGAACTAGCACACCCAGAAAAATCAGAAGAGTATGAAAGTATATCAAAGCCTTTTGGAATTGAGTTGGAATAACCAAAACCAAAATCGTAATGAAGCTCTATGTTCCTATCTATTTATAGAGTTTTTTTAGTTCATGTACAAAAAAGATACACAAATTAAATAGACGCATGTATCCACGAAATTCATGAATCAAGAGATACGTGAATTCAAGAGATTCATGAATCCAGAAACACGTAAATTCAAGAGATTCGTGAACTCAATAAATACATGAACTAAAAGATACTTGAATCTAAGAAATTCATGAATTCAATATATACGTGAATAGAAAGGTTTAGGAAATTCATGAATCCAAAAAGAGATACGTGAACAGAAAAGACGTATCTTAATTTATTGTCTTTCGTTGATCCATTAACCATTATAACCATAATTATAACAATTCCCCACATTAATCGATCAACAAAATATTTTGACTCGAAAGGATCTAAGCATGCCTATTGAAATATACTGCATCAAGATAGGTAGCTTTCGCTTTGAATATTCTTTAGTGAAAGCCTATTGAACTTATTTAACTAGTCGATGGACTAAGCCTTGAATCGCCAGTACCTAGACAATAAACCTCACACAAAGTATTTCCAATTCAATATTGGTTCTCGGTTGTGTTCGTTCTTTCGGCCCTGAACCTCTCGAGATTCATGCGTGCTTTAGAAAATCTAGCCTTTAAAGATTTTCATAGAGTCGGCCAACTCCACGCATATAGATGCATTCCCTTTAAAGGTATCCTATCATATCTCACTTGGATATTACATTCCAAGTTATAGGAATCATTAAACGCATAGCATACCCTTAATAACACTGTAGGAAAGCACTGTTGCATCATAGAAATGGGAGGCAGTGCTTACACTAGAGTTTCCAAAATTTGCGTTGTCCTATCGAACCTAGACCGTGGGATCTCCAATCGCATAGGTTAGGTTTTCACCTTGTAATCTCTTTATTGAGTTAAGGCTCTTAAACCCATACCCCTTGATGCGCAGTTTATCTGCTCTCTTGACAAACCTTTTGTTAGCGGATCCGCAATATTTTCCTTTGACTTTATAAAGTCTAAAGAAAATGATTTTATTTAAGAGCAACTGCCTTACGACGAATGTGTTTAGACTTATCGTTATAAATCACATTATGCACCCCCACACTTTTAGAAAATTGTAGGATGGCAACTTTTCATTCCATAACTCGTATAGAGTTTTACCTGTCTTTTTGTGGGGTATTTTATTAAGAATATAATTTGCAATTAAAATTGCTTCCTCCCACGAGTTCTGAGATAAACCCGAACTCAAAAGCATGGCGTTAGCCATCTCCTTTAGTGTCATGTTCAATCGTTCAGCAACTCCATTTTGTTGAGGAGTATAAGGCGCAGTCGTTTGGAGACTTATTCCAAAATTAGCACAAAACTCTTTGAAATTGATTAAACTGTATTCTCCTCCTCTATCAGACCTAAGCACTTTGATTCGTTTATCAAGTTGGTTTTCAACTTCATTTTTATACTTGACAAACATACTCATAGTCTCATCTTTGCTAGTTAGTAAATAAACATAGCAAGATCTAGTACAATCATCCACAAATGTGATGAAGTACTTTTTTCCACCTCTACTTTCTATAAACTTGAAATCACATAGATCACTATGGATTAATTGTAGAGGTTCACTTGTTCTTTCAATGGATTTGAAAGGTTTCTTGGCAAACTTGGTCTTAACACAAGTCTCACACTTGTAACGGGCATCCAACTCAAATCTTGAAATTAACCCCAAGTTTGCTATTATCTTCATTGTACCATAGTTTACATGTCCTAATCTACCATACCATAAATAAGGAGACACAATAGTGTAAACTGAAGACTTTTCTTTATTAATAGTCTTTGGGTACACATAATTTAAGTTTACATCAATGACAGACACATTGGCTTTAAAATGTCATTAGACAAGTACCATTTCCCCACATACACCCCTCATTTCGAAAGTACAAACTTATCATATTCAAATACAACTTTGAAGCCCTTTTTGACAACAAGAATAGGGCCAGAAATTAGGTTTTTTCGAATCTCCGGTACATGTAGCACATTCAACAAGGTGACCTCCTTACCAGATGTAAACTTCAGGATCACCTTTTCTCTTCCGGCAATCTTTGCTGATGCAGAGTTAGCCATATAAAGCTTCTCCTCTTCTTCAGCCTTCTCATAAGATGAGAACATGTGTTTATTTGCACAGATGTGATTTGTTGCACCTGTATCTAGCCACCAGTCATTAGTGTTCGACACCAGAGATGCTTCGGACATTACCACAGCATACAGTCTCTCAATATTTTCATGTTCTGTCAAATTCAGTTGCTGGGCTGCACCATCGTTCTTGCTTTTTTTCCATGATGACCAGGCTTGTTGCATATAAAACATGTCCCTTGGAATTTCTGGAATTGTTCCTTCTGCTTGCCTTTTCCTTGAAAAGACATTTTCATTTTCTCTATCTTACTTGGATTTGGAAGATTCCACAACGTTGACCTTTGGCTCAGAAGAAGGATTCACACTCCTTCTATTGTCCTCTTCGATTTTGAGGCGTAGAATGAGATCTTCAAGGCTCATCTCCTTCCGTTTGTGCTTCAAATAAATTTTGAAGTCTGACTAGCCCGGAGACAGTTTCTCAATCATAGCCGCCACTTGGAATGATTCACTAAGTATCATTCCCTCAGCAGAGATGTCACTCAGAATTAATTGTAATTATTGAACTTGACTCATGAAAAATTTATAATCCATCATCTTGTAGTCCAATAATTTGGCAACCACAAATTTCTTAGTGCCGGTGTCCTCAATCTTGTATTTCTTCTCTAAGGACTCCCATAACTGTTTAGCAGATTCAATATTACAATAAACATTATATAGAGAATTCACTAAATAGTTAAGAATATAATTTTGGCATAAGAAGTCCCCATGCTTCCAAGCCTCTAATGCACCGAGCGTCGTGACATCTTGCTCATTTGGACTAATTATTGGGCACACCTCCGATGAATATTTCGTCAGATTGAGCATGGTCAGATAGAAGAACATCTTCTGCTGCCACTGTTTAAAGCCCACTTCGGTGAATTTCTCCGGATTCTCATTAGCTATAACTGGAGGTGTTGCCATCACGGTAGGCAAGGTTTGTTGAACTACCCCTCCAGAAATGGAGCCAAAAGCCATTTGGCCTGTACTGTTCTGAAAAACAGTCCCAAGCATACCAGTCGTATGACTTGTACCCGCACAACCAAAATTGGTGTTGGCCCAAGGGCCCATAGCATTGGCTACTACAAATTCAAACCCTAAGGGTTGAACATCTCCCATAACAATTGTCGAATTGACCATAGGAACGTCTCCTGAAACATTCTAAACATTGAAGGGAACTTAATTGTTTTCAGCCATCTCAATAATGTGTCAAGAACAACAAACAATGAGTGGTTTAATCGCCTTAAGATTGTTGGAAATTAATCTAGAGAAGTCACACTGTTTGTTGTAATCAAAATATCACTGTAAAGAAAATGATAACAACTTTATAATTTCATTCATTTTACAAATCTTGGAGAATAATAAAATAAGATATAACATAAAATTGGAGGTGGGGTACGGATATTCGAATTTCATTAAGGCGATTAGTTCTTGCCAATGGTGCTCCGCAGATTCACGAACTATGTCTCCCAAGATACAACACCTCAAACCTGTTTGGATTAACACTATGCAAACATGACTCAGTCGAACTGTTCAATTGAATTAGCACATCCAGAAAAATCAGAAGAGTAGGAAAGTATATCAAAGCCTTTTGGAATCGAGTCAGAATAACCAAAACCAAAACCATAATGAAGCTCTATGTTCCTATCTATTTATAGAGTTTTTTAGTTCATGTACAAAAGAGATACACAAATTAAATAGACGCGTGTATCCACGAAGTTCATGAATCCAAGAGATTCATGAATCTAAAGACACGTGAATTCAAGAGATTCGTGAACTCAATAAATACATGAACTAAATGAATCTAGGAAATTCATGAATTCAATAGATACGTAAAAAGAAAAGTTTAGGAAATTCATGAATCCAAAAAGAGATACGTGAACAGAAAAGACGTATTTTAATTTATTGACTTTCATTAATCCATTAACCATTATAACCATAATTATAACACCTCCTCGATTTAGGGTTCCACATATGATAATTCGTGCTGATTGCATGTGCGGTATCAATAATCGAGATGGGATCCGGCTTTCATTGGTCATAGTATATCTTTGTAGAGATGTTCTCTTTTTGTTGCCGGTTTTAAGTTTTAGGAAAAAGCTACCCAAGATCATAGATTATAGTAACACCCCAAATTTGTACCCATTCAGGACATTTTTACTATTTGTCCGATGAGTCTCGTTAAAAATTATACATGGTGGCTAAGTGGATGACAGAATGCAAATGGTACTAACGCAGCGCCCATGTGGAGTAAGTGAAAGAGGAGCTATTTCCCTTGGATATTGGTGGGATGGTGCCATGCTCTTCTTCTCTCTTGTTTTGGGGCTTAGGTTCTTAGAAGTCGGTTGCTCTCCATCTCTCTCGATAGCTTCACTATAACAAGATAAAATATGAGATATGTTCACTAGAAATCCTAAAACTTGTTACAAAAGTGCAATTTAGTCAGACTTATAATAAGTACAATTAAGTTTTAAAACTTATAAAATTGGTTCAATAAAATCTTAAAGTTAACACCATTTATTTAGATTTAACGAAAAATGCTTACATGACTTTTTTTAATATTTTCTCTCTTTTATGTGGTGGTGACATGGCTTAAATTTTAATTTATTTAACCAAAATATTAATTAAATAGAATAAAAAAGTATTTAAAAAAAATGAAACTATGGGCAAAGGTGGTTGGCCCTTGTTGTTGTCGCCCCCGTTGTCGGAAAAGGCCAGCAAGGGTCAGCCAGGGTTGATAGGGATCACCGAGGCCTTAGCCAGGGTTGGTGACCCTCGTCGATGGCAGGCAAGGGTCACGGCCCTCCTCGTAGATCTAGGCTAGGGTCACCGGCCTCTCAGGGCCTCGTTGGCACACCTTCTCATATGTAGCCCTCTATGTGAGCATAAGTCTTGATATTCCAAATAAAAGAGATATATTCATTAGAAGTCCAAAAATTTATTACAAAAGCGTAATTGAGTCATAAAACTTACAAAAAATATAATCAAGTTATAAAACTTGTTAAATTAGTACAACAAAGTTCTAAAGTTAACATCATCAATTTGTCTAACGAAAAATGCTAACATGATATTTTTAAATTAAACATGTGACATTTTTTTTTTATTATTTTTATTCAATTTTTAAGTTAGACTTAAAAATAAAAAGGAAAAGCTAAAAATTATTTTTTTAAAAAACTATAAAAAAGAAAAAGAAAAAAATGATAGGGTAGCCAATGCGCGCTTCCATCGCCATCACCCATCGTCAAAGGGGTTGGCGATGGCTGTTGGCCCTAGGCAAGGGCCCTCGCCCAGGCCTAAGTAAGGGTCGGCGACCCTCACTAGGCTTGGGTGAAGGCACCCATATCTAAGCATGTTGGGCCTCACGGGGGGCCAACGTCCATCTTCAACCCCGAGTGAAGGTCGACAAGGAGCTTGGCAAGGGTTGCAAGGTCTGGCGAGACCTTGCCCTAGTTGGGTGATGGTCGCCGATCCCTCGTGAGGGCCTGTGTGCCCAAACTTGGGTGCCGTTGCTTAAGCCTATTGAAGGTCACTAGCCCTCGCTTGGGGCTAGCGACCCTTGCTTGGGGCTAGCAACGGGCCTAGGGCCGGCGACCATCGCCAACGCCTTTGGCGATGGGCGATGGAAGCACTTAAGCGCCCACCAGTGACTTGTCAATTTTTATATTTTTTTTGGTCTTTTAATTTTTTTTAGTTTTTTAAATAAATTTTAGCTTTTCTTTTTTTGTTTTTAAATATATTTAAAAAAATTGAATAAAAATAATGAAAAACGCCATATGGAAAATAGAAATATAAATAAAAAATGTAATGTGGAAATTAAAAATTAATTTAAAAAAGTCACATCAACAAATTTCGTTAGTCAAATTGAATGTGTTAACTTTACAATTTGATTGTATGTTATGTAAGTTTGAGGAATTAATTGTACTTTTGTCACAAATTTTAGAATTTTTAATGAACATATCTTGAATAAAAAGAACAAAAAGAGAAAAGTAATTGTTGTATAGGTTTTTTATCACCATTGATTTAGCGACGGAATGGTATGGTGAGACCCCGTGCAGCTGGGAGTATGTGGTGCAGTGATGTACCGCGGTGCAGTCTGGCCCTGGAACCCGCAAACCCGGAACTATCCTGAACAAGATCAAGATCAAGATCAAGGTCGTCGACTACACATCCTCGTCAACGTCTGCTGCCGCTGCCTCGTACAACCAATTTGGCGCTTCATTGGTCCTGTTTGAGGCCACGTTTGAAGCCATTGCCAATTCGTTCGGGGCTTCGATCGTTGTCGAATCTCAAGAGTAAAGCATACGTCATTTCTCCTCTCTTCATTTTGTTCACTTGAATTTTGCGGACGCAAACACTCGATCGAGGCGGCCGAGGGGATAGGGGTTGCTAGGGTTTTGAGGATCTGTTGGGCGTGGTGAGGTGCATGATAAGTGGGACCCCTGCCTTCGATAATCATCTTTTGTGAATAGAACCGTGCAGGGTCCGATCTTCGCCGATGGCTCAAGGCTCGAGATAAAGAGACGAAAGGACTGCCCGATATTTTCTTGAGGTTCGCCTCTTTTTACAAGAAATTCCTTAAGTTTTACTATTTATTCGTTTATGGTCCCACAACGGTTGATAGGACGGACACTTTAAATTGGCCGGTCTTGCAGGGCAATAATACTTTCGTTACTTTTTAAGTGGCCAGTCCTTTCTGACCAAAAAAACAAAAGTGGCCAGTCCTTTTAACGACTTTGTTGGCTTCGAGAAGGAATCTTTTTAGCATATGCTCCGAATCTAATTCTCAGATACCTCTAAAGCTGGTTAGTGGACCACTAGACAGGTTTGTGGCAGGCAAGGACTTTGAATAAATGTAAATGTCTTCCTGGAAGTTCCCATCTCATTTTTAAGCAACGATGGCATTTCACCGTAGGTTCGGGCCTTCACTCTTGAATGCACCTGTCATTCAAGTCATTGAATTCATGTCATTCCAAAGCCTTTGCAAATGTAAGTTGGACTGGTTTTGAGAACAAAGCTCTTACGAAGTGCAAGAAGGATTTCACTAATTCTTCAAGATGTCTGCAGTCTGGAATTGGCGACGTTCGAGTCAAATGCAGCGAGAAGACAAGCCATGTTTTGAAGCTTGATCTTCAAAGAGGAAATCATATTATTAATTTAAATATAGATTTTTTATTAACTCATTTTTCAAATGATCTAAAAACTAGAAAACGAGAAAGATATTTTTCAGAAAAGTATTTTCTGCGAAATAAATGCTAATGGTAAAAGATTGCTTAGTAATCAACATCAAATGTTGATGAATTTTTTACATGCCAAAAATATGGGTAGGATTTACCAATAGAATAATAATTGGTGTCTAGGAACAATTAGCCCAACTTTGAGATTGATTTATCACTTGTTGCGGCATCGAGCGCTCAATCAATACAATCCTTTGATTGCATCATTCATGTCCCTCCTCTGAACGACCTGGATTAAAATTTTGATTGTGGGATGTGGAAAGTGATTCAGGTAAATTGCTGCATGTTCGATAGGATGTTCCTACTTTTTTGTTGCTTTATTAAACTCTGGTTCCAAAAACAGGTGATGGTAGTGGAAGGTCCTCTCCGCGACCGTCCTAGTGGCCCTCGGGCGTCGTCGGCACTTCCTCATCTGTAGCCCTCCTTGCAAACGTAAGCCTTGATATGCCAAATAAAAAGGACAAAGAGAAAAGTACTTGTTATATATATGTATATATATTTGCCATTGATTTAGTGACAGAATTGTATGGTGAGGCCCCATGCAGCAGGGAGTAGCTGGTGCGATGCATTAGAGCGGTAAGATCCGGCCTTGGACCCTGCAAACCCGGAACAATCCCAAACAAGCTCAAGATTGTCGGGCTTGCTTGATAATCATTATATTCATAAAATTATTATATGCTTGTAAATGATTTTTTTATCTTATTTCATAAATAAGTTTTTTAAATATTTAAAAATATTTGATAATTATTCAAAATTTATATTTAAAAAAACATTTGATAAGATTTCAAATTATTTTGTGATTTGAAAATTTTAATTTTATTATATTCTTTCTTTTTTTCTTCTTCTCCTTCTCTTTTAGAGGCCAAAGGAAGAAGGAGAAGAAAAAAAGAAAAGAAAAAGGATTTGATTCTAGATTCTTTTCTGAAATCAAAGAATTATTATTTATATTTCTTGATACCATTTCAAATTTATTTGTGAGTATAAAATATTTACCGAATAAATATCTATTTATTTTATTTCAAAAATAATAAATAGAATCATATATTATTTGACCGATTATCAAATAGGATCTATACGTACTTATCAAGGCCTCGTAGAAGTAATTCGACACTTCATTGATGCTGTCTTGAGGCCGCGTTTGAAGCCATTGCGTCGATCGTTGTCGAATCTCAGGAGCAAGCAAACTTCGTTTCTTCTGCTTCTTTTTGTTCACGTGAATTTTGCGTACGCAAACCCGCGATGGAGGCGGCCGAGGGGATAGAGATCGCCGGAGTTTGGAGAATCGGTTGGGCCTGGTGAGGCGCACAATAAGCGGGACCCGACTTCAATAACGACGGACACTTTAATTGGCAGGTCTGGCGAGGCAAGGGTGCTTCGGTGCTTTTTAGGTGGCCAGTCCTTTCAATGACTCTGTCGGCAAGGGATCTTTTTAGCATATGCTCCGAATCTAATTCTCGTAGGATGCCTCTACATAAGGACTTCGAAATGTCTTCCTGTAACTCTCAGCTCATTTTTCAGCAACAATGGCATTTTACCCTAGGTTCATGCCTTCACTTTTGATTGCACTCTTTGTCATTCAAGCCACGAAATCCAGTCATTCCAAAGCCTTCACAGATGTTAGTTGCATCGGTGCTGAGAGGGAAGCTCTTCTGAAAATCAAGCAAGATCTCATCGATCCTTCAAGACGTCTACAGTCATGGATCGGTGAGGGTTGTTGCAAGTGGAAAGGAGTCGAATGCAGCAAGAAGACAGGCCATGTCTTGAAGCTTGATCTTCGTAATCCCTGTGATGGTCTAGAATGTAGTTTAGGAGGTAAGATTCATCATGCTCTGAATGAACTGAAGGATTTGAGGTATCTAGACCTTAGTTTCAATAATTTTTCAACCCAAAGAATCCCAAACTTCTTAGTTTCTCTTCAGAAGCTAGAGTATCTCAACCTCTCATCTGTAGGCTTCTATGGACATGTTTCCAATCAACTTGTTAACCTTTCCGGTTTACAATATTTGGATGTTAGTAATTCCTGGTGGTGGCCCTCTATTAAAATAGAAAACCTGAAGGATTTGAGGTATCTAGACCTTAGTTTCAATAACTTTTCAACCCAAAGAATCCCAAACTTCTTAGTTTCTCTTCAGAAACTGGAGTATCTCAACCTCACATCTGTAGGCTGCTATGGACATGTTTTCAATCAACTTGTTAACCTTTCCAGCTTACAATATTTGGATGTTAGTAATTCCTGGGGGTGGCCCTCTATTAAAATAGAAAACCTGAAGGATTTGAGGTATCTATACCTTAGTTTCAATAACTTTTCAACCCAAAGAATCCCAAACTTCTTAGTTTCTCTTCAGAAATTGGAGTATCTCAACCTCTCATCTGTAGGCTTCTATGGACATGTTTCCTCTATTAAAATAGGAAACCTCCGATGGCTTCCGTCATTTTCTAACTTGAAGTATTTGGACTTGTCTTATGTCCCTCTTCCCAACTCCAAAGAATGGTTGAGTCCTATCAACACGCTTTCCTCTCTTGAGTTTTTAATATTAAGGGGATGTAATTTGGAAGATGTTTCATCCTCTTTGCATGTCAATTTCACTTCTCTAAAATTCCTTGATCTAAGTGACAACTCCATATATTCGTCTATTCCTCCTTGGTTTCGAAACATGAGCAAACTTGAACATCTTGATTTGAGTTTTAATAACCTTCGAGGCATATTGCCCACTTTTATCCTGGAAATTAGTGGGCCGCTTAGATTCCTTGATGTCTCTAGAAATAAGTTGGAGGGTGAACTTTTGAAAAATGTGCGCAATTTAGGCAACCTAGAAGTACTAAACTTGTGTTCTAACAAATTTAGTGGGAGGATTTTGTGCACCAAAGATGGGGATTTGATTTGTGGACAAAGTTACATGAAGACTATTGATGTTTCTGGCAATAATTTCAGTGGTCACATACCCAATCAATTTGGGAATTTCAAAGATCTCGAATTCCTTGATCTCTCATGGAACTCAATTTCAGTAGGAACTATAGGCCAACTACCATCTTTGAGAAAATTGTACCTCTCTTCTAATAAATTGAGGGGGAACATTCCAGAAAGTATTGGGCAATTATCCAATCTAGAGGTGGACATTCATAATAATCAATTGGATGGAGTTGTCAGTGAACTGCACTTTGCCAATCTCATGACTAATCAATTGGAACTTCACTTTGCCAATCTCACTAGCTTGATCGTGTTGTACTTTCATTTAAATGAGCTTGTCATAAACATTAGTGCATCTTGGGTTCCTCCTTTTCAAATTCAAGTGCTTTTCATGTCCAATTGCAAAGTAGGACCTAGATTCCCCAGTTGGCTTCGAACTCAAAGGAACGTTTCGGTATTGTACATCTCAAATGCTAGTATCTCATATGAAGTTCCTTATTGGCTATCTGAAGTTTTATCCAATACTGAACGATTGGATCTTTCGGGCAACATGCCCAGAGGTAGCATATCTCGAATTATTGGAAAAAAGATGCCACTATTAAGACTAGGCTCACTTTTTGGAAATAACCTCAGTGGTGATATTCCAAATTCGTTGTGCATGTCGGATGAATTGTCTTTTCTTGATCTCTCCAAGAACCAATTATTAGGGAGACTTCCGCAATGTTGGAGGAAGTCACAAGCAAATTTGGAGTGGATTTCATTGGGAGATAACAAGTTAAATGGTCAGATTCCAGACTCTCTATGCCATTTGAAGAGATTAGGAGTTCTAAGCCTACGTAAAAATGGTTTGAACGGAGTGTTACCCAAATGTTTACTCAAGTTAGATTTGGTAAACCTTGATCTCAGTGACAATCAATTCATTGGTAGAATACCTCCATTTGGACAACATGCTCGATCATTGAAAACAATCGATCTTGAGAGAAATCACTTTATAGGGAACATTCCTTTGCAACTATGCTATCTTGTTAATCTCCAGTGTTTAAACCTAGCACATAACAATCTTTCTGGAGGCATTCCTCATTGTTTCAACAACTTCTTGCAGATGTGGGCCAACTCTAATTTTACTCTGTATGGGAGGTTCCCATTGGGGTTTTCTATTATGGTTAATATAAAAGGAACTAGCCTAGAATTCACCACCATGCTCCATTATTTATTTTCCATTAACCTTTCAAGCAATGCATTGGATGGCCGAATACCAAAAGGGCTGACTAGGCTGGCTCGACTTCAAAATTTGAACCTCTCTCAAAATAAGCTAATTGGAGAAATCCCTTCAGATATTGGCAACTTAAGAGATTTAGAATCGTTGGATCTATCCAATAACAAGCTTTCGGGTGAAATACCTCATAGCATATCTAATTTAGACTCATTAAGTCGTTTGGATATTTCATTCCACAATTTATTTGGTCCTATTCCATCGAGCAATCATCTAAGCACTCTGAACGATCAATCTGCTTATCGAGGCAATGATGGACTTTGCAGAGCTCCTCTATTGAAAGTTTGTCTTGGATATGAGCTTAATGATATGGACAGACAAAATAGTCACAATATGATTGAAGATGAGTCTAAAGAAGGCGACTCTATTTTTATTGGGATTTACTCCAGATTGGGTGTGAGTTTTCCGGTGGTATTCTTGGGATTTTTCAGCATATTACATATCTTCTCCTATTATCGGCGGTGGAGAGGATTGTCGAAACTCAAGAGAGCTTTTCAATTCACACTAGGGGCACTGGTTATTTTTGCACCTATCTACAGTCTCTTTCAACAGCATTCTTCAATCAACTGTTTGGTGCACAAGGTACGTACTTGGGATTTGCGGCTTTAGTTTTTCGTTCTTCTTTTAATTCCAGTTCCTTGATATTAAAAAATTCAAAAGGTGCAATTCTGAAATGGTGGGGTCGCCAAATGGGGCTTGTGTCGCTCTTTTTCGTTTCAGTCACGATAGTCATATTATTTATTCTTCTTTATTATAAAGATATGAACCTTTGTCCTAAAGCAGGTGTCTAGTAAAAGAATCGCAACCAGGAGTCTTTTACAATACCTCCTCCTCCTCCTCCTCCTCCTCCGGGTCCCTCGTGCTGTCGGCGAGAATGGCACAGCTTCGTACTATGGTCCTCCCTACGAACGTAAGTTTCGACCTCCCATGACAAAAAGCACAGAAAGAGAAAGAACTTTGCTATGACCTTTTTTCTTGCCATTGATTTAGGGACGGAGTGCTACGGCGAGGGCTCATCGCAGTTCCCTGTGAGCGACCTGTTCGCAGCCGTGGGCGATGGACTATGGGACATGGGGGCAGCGTGCGGCAGGGAGTACGAGTTGCGGTGTATCAGCAATGGACCTGGAGCCTGCAAACCCGGCACTGGCAATATCCGGGTCAAGGTCGTTGACTATGCCCTCTCGGTTGGGTCCTCTGCCGCGGCCCCCAGGCAGTCCGTAACCGGCGCTGATTTGGTGCTGTCTCAGCCCGCATTTGAAGCCATTGCCAATCCGTCCGTGGATTCGATCAGAGTGGAGTTTAAACGGTTATAGCAGTCGACGGTGGCGGCTGAGGGGAAAGAGGGGGTGCCTCGCGGGTTTTGAAGTGGGGGGCGGGGTGGTTCGGGGCGCGGTGTGGTGAGGTGCCTGCCAGGCCGGACCCCTTTTTCTTTAGTTTTTCTATATCTAGAGGATCTACTTATGTAAGAATTTCATATGTTTTGTTTTTGTTTATTGTAGATTTTCTTGTACATTAAAGGCACTATATATATATATATATATATATATATATATATATATATATATATATATATATATATATATATATATATATATATATATATATATATATATATATATATATATATATATATATATATATATATATATAAATATAAATAAATATAAATATAAATATATATAAATATATATTTATATTTATATTTATTTATTGTTAGAGTTACTTCATAAAATTTGCTTTGTTGAAAAGAGAGATTTCCAAAATTCTCGTTCTTTTCCGCATGATTGCTCATATTTATGAAAAAATTTGTTAAGTGTATGAAATTTAATTAAATCAAAACATTGCATAAAGTACGAATTTTTTTCAGAAATTCTAGTGAAATATCATTATTTGGAATTAACATAAACTCATCTATAAACTGTTTATAAAAGATATCAAGATACCTTATTATGCAAAACTTTTTTAGTGCATTTCCTACATATTCCTTTATCGTCTTACATATCTTATACATAAAAATATCTTATTGGCTATGTAGCACTGATACGGACACGTGACACGACACGACATGCCGATACGTCATTTATCAAAAATAAAGAATTCCGACACATTCCAACACGTTATATATTAAATATATATTATAAATGCAAAAATAAATAAATAATAATAAAAAGAGCATAGAATTAATTTATACTAAAAATATTAATCCAACATTTGTTAATATCATTCATTGTTTTAATTTGACAAAGATTGAACGGGAAATTCAAAAATTGCAAATATAAAAGAGTAAATTTGAAGGAACATGTCCTATTTTCTTATACTTGTCGAAGATTAGTGAGATTTCTTATAATCCTAGATAGAGTTTGGAGTTCATGATATAAACTAGCTTGGAGCTCCTCTGCAAAACAAGGTTCAATAAAAATGAAAATCCAGAACAAGAACTCTCGAAATATGACCAAAAGAAAAAGAAATCACTAAATTCGCCATGGAAAATTCAAGCCAATAACATAGATCAAAAGAGATAACTTGCAAGCGATGCTTGCGAGAGGCGGAAAGAAGCAAAAAAATTATAACTTTAAGTATGTGGGGGCAACGGAATGACGTTGACGAGAAGAGGGGTGTTCCATCGTCACTCACGGGAAGATCATAACTTATAAGTGAGAAACTTGAGAGTAAGAATTTTCTTCTTTCCTCTTTATTTTTTTTATATATTTACATTTTGACTCCTCAAGTATTAAATTTTTTTAAAATTGACCCCGTGCGTGTCGGAATTTCGAACTCGTGTGTTGGGAAGAGTTGACCACATGTTGGATTTTTCAACACTCGTTGACCGCGTGTCGGACACGACACAAAAGCTTTCGGAGAGTGTCAGTGCTTCTTACCTTAGACCTCATTTGAAGCATTTAACGTGATGGTGGTTCTGTTTCTTTTTTTCTTCATCTTTGGTGAAATCCCTCCTCTCCAATCAGGACCACAAGAGTAATTAAAAGCTTAAAGAACCTAAATCTTTTATCTTTTCAGTTTGTGTGACATGATAATAATAGATCAAAACATAGACAACAGTGGAAAAATAACAGTATTACTAAAGGAATTTAAAATAGATATGCACCATACGGAATAAGAAATCCATCATTGCAGGCATTGGAACACAGTGAAATTTCAATTTGCTAATATAATTGAACACAATTGAACTAGGAATTTCTAATACAATCAACCATAGTTGAACTTGGATTTGCCAGAGAGTGGAACATAGTTTCAGTTTATTTGCATCATAAGATTGATCCTACCTAGCATCTACCCTCCGACAACACTATATAGAAGCAAAAAAGAGAGACAAAAAACACCACCATCCCCAATCCAACATTGTTGCTAGTCCATGGCAATGAAAGTGTTGTTGTTTTTTTTTTTTTTTTTTTTTTTTTCCGACCACAACACCGGCATTGCGCACATCAATCCGATCAATACCACTATGCCTCTCAAATATATTTTTCCCTTTGCTTCCAATTAAGATGCTTCCACTTGTATCTTGTTGTTTTGTGGTTTACTCCTTTTAGCTGCATTTGGAGAAAGTGGGCTGTCTTCTCAAACACTTCAATTGACTTTTCATACTTTCAGTTCTATTTTTTCCAACCCTTTCTTTTCATCGATCAATCCACAAATTCCTTGTCATGAGATGAGGGCTTATGATCAGTCCATTTGAAAAAGACCGCAATCATCGACTTGTCCAATACAAGCAAGCAATTTAGATTCTAGCACAAAACAATGCACAACACTAACACGGAACTGAACAATGTGATTGGTCAATAGAATAATGTGAACTCGTAATTACTCCCCTAATATGTGGTGTAAAATCGATAGCTATGAGAATCGTAGCTAGCACGACTACAAAGAAAGCCAAGAAGAAGATATCTACTTCATAACTTGGGTCATAATCTTATTGTAATCTTTATGCCCTAGCATCCAAAAGCATATGCATCACAACAGAAACGATGCACTTGGCAAATTGGTCATGGCAAGCAAACTGAATAAGCACATTAAATCTAGGTATGATGGCCTTTGCACCAAGTTCATACAAGTATCTCAGTCCTACTTTCAACTACTAGATTTGCCCTGAAGTCATAAAATACCGTCGATGGATAATCCCGATCAAATTATAGACATACCGTGAGATTTAGATGTACCAAAGATATTGGAAATGTGAAAACTCTCATAATGCAAAACATAATCCATTTCTTCCAATGAGCATCTAAGATAAAGAACCACAACTTGTAAAGCTAAGAAACACAATTTTGGGAGGTCATAAAATGTTGGCCATGAAGCAAAAACTCTAAACAAGAGTCTTGAAGAGCCAAAAAGGCAAAAAAGTCTAGTGAGGGCATACTCATAGAGCAAGAAAAACACTAGACAGCACATGCAATCCCGGATTTGGAACAATTTGAACTTGTAATCACTCGCCTAAGTTGAATCAAAGCTCCATTTGGATAAATTTTGGTTAAAAAATCACTTATACCCAGTAAGTGCCATATCAACTCTGTTTACCTTTTATGTTCCAAATAAGGAGTTACGTTGGATTTTTAGTGATGGTATTTGATAGATCGTAACAAATATAGATGTATCATAATACAAATTTGAAGTTTTTGATTACATAAACTAAAAATTTTGAATTAATTTGTTGGGGTATAATTTGAGATTTTTTGTTACCTTTTCTTGACGAGTCATTTTCTTTTGGCATCTCTCTTCTCTGTTCCTTTCCGGTCAACAATGCTCTTGCTTTGGATGGTCAAGCCAGGGGAGAAAATATTACATACACTAGTTGTGCCACATCCATGCATAAGTCTATTCAGAGAGCAACACGGCCCATCCATATTAGGAGTATTCGGCCCAAGATAATCTCGATCTTCATGGTCGATGGCAGCAATTTTGCTCCAAGACCTGCTTATGAGCATAGAAAACTCTTAAAATATGAACTTTTTCACCGACTCCGCACATATGAAGTCTCCATGGTCCCTAGTAAAATCCGTAGTTCTTCCGGAACTCGTATAAGCCCAGAATGAAGTAAACAATCGCATTAGCTCAACATCAGAGTGCTCCCTCCCACTTAAAAGAACCAATTGCAACACAGATCGCGACCAAATTTAAAATCGCAAGAAAAGAAGTTTTCGAAAGAAATCGTTTACCTACAACGAGAAAAATGGAATTGCACGAGCAAAAAGGAGAGATTTCGGAATTGGGTATGAAAGGTTTTAGCTTTGTGAACAAAACAAAAAAAAAAAATTGAGAAAATGAGAAGTAATCTCCGTGAATTTAGCAAAACAAGGAAAAGAGAAATTTAAAGAAGCCATACCCGTTCTCTTTATAGAACTTCGATGGTAACGTTGACCTGTTCAGATTGAATTGGCTGGTTTTGGGCAATTCTCAAGGTAACTGTTTGATCTTCGGTTCCATAAAATTAGAATAAGTGATTTTCAGTCCAATGATTATTGGACTGCTTGGTCATTATTTATTTAATTTTATTTCTCACATGTCCTAATCCTATGCTCTTTCCCAGTTTCTTGTTCGCCTCTCACAAGCGCACGCCTCTCTGCTTTCTCCTCTTTAGTAAAGGTGTTAAACGGGTGGGTCGGGTTGGGTTTGGGTCGGTCATTAATGGTCCGACCCAAATTGATCCATTAACCCATTTATGACCCATTTATGCCTAATGTAAATTTTCCGACCCATATCCGACCCATTTAACTAAACTTAAAAAAGCTTATTTCTTATATATATGTTTAAAAAAAATGGTATTGCTAAAATAATTTTATACAACACAAATTTAATGGACAATTTTTATAATTTTTAAAATAATTATTTTAAAAAATCCAATTTTAATTATTTTTTAAATATAATTTTCTTTTTTCTTTTTTTCTTTTTTGTTCTTCTTCTTCTTTGGCCGACGACGGCTGGCCACAAGCGAGCCTCGAGCTTGCCCCTCGCCGGATCTAGCGAGGCCTCCACTTCGCCGGATCTAGCGAGCTCGAGCTCGCCCCTCGCCGGATTTGGCGAGGCTCGAGCCCCGCCCAACACCGGCAAGCTCAAGGCTCACCTGGCCGGTGGCCGGCCATCACCATGCCGGCGACCGGAGGAAGAAGAAAGAAAAAAAAAAAGGGAAAGAAAAAAGAAACAAAGAAAAGAAAATTAAAATAAAAAAATAATTATAATTTCGATTTTTTATAAAAAAAAAAAACATTTTCATAAAGTTAAATAGAGAAGAGAGAGTCTATTTCGTAAATGAGTTCATTTTTAATGGGTTGATAAATGGGTCTGTTATCAGACTCATTTAAGACTCATATATCTCAATCTCTTTATTTTTAAAACCCATTATGGGTGCTTTGGGAAATAAGGCTTGATCAATTAACGACCCATTTAACTAGAAATGGGTCCATAAATGGGTCAATGACTCATTTTGACAACTCTACTCTTTACCAATGAACCTAATCGTCTTTCGCCTCTCGCCTCTCACGCACGCACACCTCCAGCCTCGCTTGACGCTCTCACGCCTCGTTTGACACTCACCTCTCGTACCTAGCTCTTCCTCTCTCGCCTCTCGTGCCTCACTCGACGCTCGGCTCGCTTGTCGCTCGGCTCTCGCGCCTCGCTCATTCTCTCGCCTTTGAGCTCTCACGGTAATCGCCTCTCGCTTGTCATGCCTCTACTCTCAGACCAGTAGGCAAGTCGGAAGATGACTCTCAACGCGTCAGAACTCCTCTCGTACCGGTAGGCAAGTCTCCTCCTCCGCCTCATTTCTTGCGAATAGTTCGTTTATCCTTTGATTTTCGCTTCGTAGTCGAGTTTACAGTAGATGAATCGTAGAGAGCTCGTCGATTTGGGGACACTCTTCTTAAAATTGGCGAGTGAGTCGGATGGACTGAATCGAGACGATCGGGACGATATTGCAATCCAAATGAACGGCTATTTCACGGGTTCGGTTACATTGGACTGCCTGGAGACTGGTCGGCCCACCCTCGATTTCCGAAATTGGGAATCGGTCTGGCTTCCAGTTATTAGGTGGGACGGGATCACCCTCAGCATATACGATAAGAATGATCGGGACATCGCTGCCATCATCGCAGTCTGATGAGTCTCGCCTGGGTTCTCCTGTCCTCGCCTTGCAGGATCCCAGGCGAGCTCTTCATCGTGTTTGCTCAATTCTGGAGAGGCCATTCACCTAGATTGAAGGGAGGGTCGTGCAAACTCAATCAACGTGATGCGCCCGAAGGCTCGTTGTCTGGGCCTGCTATAGCTTGCACTTTTCTCTCCTTTTGATTGGGGACAAATATTAAAAAAAATCCTAAATTTATTATATTATATTATAATTCAGTCATAAATATTTTAATTAGATTAATTTAATAAATCATTTGAGATTTTGTTAATTGAATCCATTTGGTACATTTTGATCGAAAATCGTCGATGTAAATTCTTATAAATCCATCCTCCAAAATATTTGCGCCAAGTACTATTTTTACCCAAGATTTTCCTACTTTTACATTGCATGGATCTTTTAAGATTGTCATAAATGGCACAATTAATATTCACATAAATAATTTTTGTAATATTTATTAAAAAATTGAATTTTAAAATATTTTTTATTATTTGAATTTAAAAATAAAAATACCCTTGGCTTTATTCTTCTGTTCTTCTTTCGATTCCAGTCGCCAAAGACCCGTTTTATTTTTATTTTTTGCTGAATATAAATCGTGCAGCTCATGCACTTAGCTTTTTCCCAAATATAAAACTCCTGAAATCTCCGCAATGCTCAAGTGTTGAAGCATAGATTTACAAATTATTCGCCAATATTTTTCGTCAGCAATTTTTTTTTTTTCATAATATTCTCTAATTTGAGTGATGTTTTAAATTTTGGCATTTGCTTTCTTTTAAAAGCAAGCGAACATGCTCTTATTCTTTTATATGATATGTGGGCTATGCTTATAATCTCACCATCTTTGTGGTGAATGGGGTTTTCTTTACCTGTTTATACGATTATTTTATTCCGGCCCCACTTAGTGGAGAAATGGTTACACTGCGGCTGGGTAGGATTGTTGGTGTTAATTGGAAGATTTTTACAAGATGCATTTAAGCTTTCGGGGAAAGAAAGAGAAATTTATCATTACACTTATCATAGTAGTAAGATAGTAATATCATTACAATATTTGAAACACCAATTATTTATATACCGTTTGAAAGTGAATTAGTATCATTACGATATCTTTGAAACAGAATGTTGTGTGCCTCTCAACTTGCATGCTTTGGCAATTTGTACATGTCAAACAAGAAGGGCCACTAAAAGAGTCTACTTTAGGATGCCTTATAATGATGTGGGTGTCGTTTGTATATAGAAAGAAAGTAAGGACTTAATGAGGATGTTGACGGGGACACCGAAAATTTTCGCCCAAAAGTTTGGCATGCATTTGATAAAATTTAGGGATCGAATTCGTTGATAGCAAAAGAATTTGAACCCTCAACGAAAATATCAAATATTGCATAGCCTTGCATTCTGTTTCTTGATTGCATTGCTTGCGTTTAGAAATTGGCCACATTTATCTTGATAATGGCATGCCCAAGTTGAACGTGGACTGATGGCGAGATGGCGAACTTTTTTGAATCAACTCGTTACATGACCCGACTCGACCTATGATTTAGCATTGTGAATTTAGATTTCATTTGTTTTGTGAAAAATATTTTTCGGTGCTTGAACACGAAACTCTATGCTTGAGTAGGGAAACCTCAATGTTGTTTCTTGGATCCCTAGCGCCTACACCTAGGTCCATCAAGATTGAGCTCGAAGTCCCAGTGCCCATGCTAGATGCCCTAGCACCCGGTCCGGGTTTGTAATGGCTGAATGTGGGATTCGATACTCAAGTTTGGATCCCCAACACCCAAGCTTAGGTCCACAAAGGCCATGCTTGGGTCCATTGAGACTAAGCTTGAAAACTAGTTCCCACGCTCAGATCCCCATCGAGGCTACGCTCGGGATCAGGTGCCGTGTGACTTGATCCCAGAGCTTGGGTCAGGGTCTATTGAGGTCGGACCCTGGACTTTGGTGCTTGAACCCAATTTTTCGACTACCCATGTGCAAGTTATTAGAATCCAAATAGTGTGTATCTATTTAAGAAAATCAGATTAGATCTTCTACATGGAAGTACATTTTCAGTTATAGCTAAATACCGGAAAAATAGTCGTTTTCCCAAAAAAAAAAAACGACTTCATTGAAAGATACTATAAAAAAAATGTTACAATTTTCGTCAAATAAACGGAACCACGAACTTTTATAATATCTCATGTTCACTGAATTAGGAACGGATTGCCCTAAGGAACAAAGTTAGTCCCATGGTCTTTCCTTGCCGCAATCATCAAGATCAACTTGGACGGTCATCGACGTCGCAATCCAGATAGAAGTTTCTCGCTATTCCTTTTGTTCATTTGCTCTCAGCCGGGAACGCGTCCAGGGGGTGAGAACCGAATATTTCGTAATTGCGTTCTGGTGGAGAGACGAAATTAAACCCGAGCCGAATTCGGAACTGGACCAACGTTCTCATCTCTCAATGGGGAGCTCTGAAGATCCACTAGAATGCTCTCTCAATGGTCAAATAGCTCGCATTGCTGTCGAACTCTGCGCGCACATTACACATACTTCCTCGGGAGTAGTCCACAGCCGGACCACCCCCTCCGTCGTCACGGCGGCGTGCGGTCGTTTTCCCCGTCCGGATCGGGCATCGTCCACGGTTCGCGAGGTGGCTCCGTCCACGGAACAGGTGGCTGCGGCCTGTCCATGGCCGTGAGCCTTGATGGCGAGCTCGAGATCCTGATGGCCATGGATCGCGCTCGGCCACCAGCAGGGCTTCGGACCTGGCCATGACCGGCTTGCGATCTGGACAGAGCTCAAATATCAAGAAGAAAAGCAGAATAAGTAGAGGTCGGGTTCGGGAAGACAGAGCTGACCACAAAGACGGCGGAGACGACGTCGACCGCGTTTGCCCATGGCCGAATGGCGCCGACGATTTCGGCCCTGGGCGGCCGGATCTCAAGATCTGGAGAATGACGAGAAGAGGCGGAGAAGAAACAGAGGCAGCCGGCTACGCTCGCTTGGACGTGGCGGGTGGTCTCAGCTCAGCCACAGTAGGGGAGGAGCGGAGGGGAGGTCGGCCGGCCGTGGACGACGAGGTAGAAGAAGAGGAAGAGAGATATTTCCGCGGTGAGAAGAGAGAGAGAGAGAGAGGGTAGAAGGGGAGATTTTCAAATTGGGAAAATATCACAAATGGTCTTTGAATTTTCATTTAATATTGAATTTCATCCGTGAGTTTTCGATTTTCTCAATTTGATCCCTGAACTTTCATCTAATGTTCAATTTCATTCATAAGCTTTCGATTTGCTTAATTTGGTCCATGAACTTTCATCTAATGTTCAATTTCATCTCTGACTATTTGAAAATTGACCAATTTCGTCATTTCGTTAGTTAAAGTTAATGGAATTGGCTTACATGGCTTTTAGTCTCTTAAATATAAAATAAAAAAGGACATGTGGAATATCCACATGGAAATTACCTTTAACATAGGTCAAATTGTGGCCACTATCCAAAAAAGAGATATAGAACCACTTATTTTCTTTGTTTTTGTGATCGGTATTCTCATCTCTAGCTGACCCCTAATTTGTTTTCATTTTTAAATATATATATTGACTCATAATTCTAGTAATCCAACTTAGTTCCACGTTATCAATTAATGCTCAATGTCATTACTTAACAGTTTAAACAAACGGAAGGACTAGATGGAACATTTGTTAATAGTTCATGGACCAAATTGAGCAAATTGAAAGCTTAGGGATGAAATTGAACATTAGATGAAAATTCAGGGACCAAATTGAGCAAATCGAAAGTTTAGGGATGAAATTGAACATTAGATGAAAGTTCAAGGACTAAATTGAGTAAATTAAAAGCTCATGGATGAAAATGAACATTAGATGAAAGTTCATAGACCATTTGTGACATTTTCCTTTTGAAAGTGGAGGTCCAAGAACTTTGATTTCCAGTTCTTGGACCATCGAAATCACAGCTCCATAAATTGCAAAGTTGTAGCAACGGATCGGTTGATTGCTCTGTCTTTAAATACTAACCTTGTAGCTTAATTGTATAGTCTGAATGAGGAACGTAGGAGTACAGAAAATTTGCTCAGTTTGGCTCACAAACCTTATATTATGGTCGACATTTAATGGTAGTTTGGTAAAATGTTCCATAATGTTTTAGTAAGACCTCTTGTTTGGGTTGCTGGAATTACCAGGAAAAACCTTGTCCCTTCAGTGGCATTAGTTAATCTATTGCCCATGGACATATTACTTTTCTATAGTTACATTGATGGATGGGGTGTTGTATTGAATATGCTTCTAAAGATCTATGATAAACTAAATGACATGAGTAGCTTTGGACGCTCAGGTTCTGGTCTCTCTCCATCTGGCAGTTATTCCTCAACTGTCTAATCCCATCATGTTTTGGTGAGTTTGCTTCCAGAATTTTTTGTTTATATGCTCTTGAATTGGACATCTTTCATGCTTGAGAAACTCAAGTTGTAAACTGAAATTTTTTGCAGTGTTATCTTGACGAGATTGTTCAACATTGGTGAAGTTGTCAGTGTCATGGCTCTCAGCAATGTCTTCATCCTCATGATGCGATGTGGCTTGGAGTGCCCCTTCTTCTATGAAAGGGTTTACGCACTATTGCAACCTTCCATCTTCATTGCAAAACACCGACCGAAATTTTATGAAATAATCTTGCACTGATGAGTCTACTATATTACTTGACTTTGTATCATTTCTCCAGAATGTCCCGTGTCACATCAATTTTCATGAATATGTGATATATGTCCAGTTGTGGACACCTGGAGTGTCAAAACTTGGCATGGAGGGATACTTAAGTGCCAAAAGTTAGTAAAGTGACATTTAAGTGCCAAAATCGGAGCAAAATGGATCACTTAAGTGCCAATTCGGCTAAATGGCTGAAGTGGCAATTTTCCGGCGAGTTTGGTGCAAAATGGCGTCGTTTTGCATGCTGACATGTTAAAAAAATTAATATAAAAATTAATTAATTTAAAACTAAATTTATTTAAAACATTTAAAAATAAAAATATTAAAAAACTAAAAATTAAAAAAACTAAATTTTTTAAAATATTATAAAAACTAAAAATTTATAACATTTAAAAACTAAACTTATTTAAAACATTTAAAAATAAAATAAAAAAATAAAAATAAAACTAAAAAATAAAAAAACTAAAAATTTATAACATTTAAAAACTAAACTTATTTAAAACATTTAAAAATAAAATTTAAAAATTTAAAAAAGGGGTGGCGGCGAGGGCTCGGCCCTCGCCGCCATCGCCGAAAGGGCCCCCCTTTTTTATAAATTTTCTAATTTTTTTAATTTTATTTTTAAATGTTTTAAATAAGTTTAGTTTTTTTAAAATTTTTTAAATATTTTTAAATTAGTTTTTAAATATTTTTATTTAATATTTAAATGTTTTAAATAAGTTTAGTTTTTTTTTTAATTTTTAGTTTTAAAAAAATTAGTTTTTCTTAAATTAGTTTTTTTAATATTTTTATTTTATTTTTAATTTTTTTTTATTTTTAAAAAATTAGTTTTTTAAAATTTTTATTTTATTTTTAAATGTTTTAAATAAATTTTGTTTTTAATTTAATTTAATTAATTTTTATATTAATTTTTTTAACACGTTGGCACTAAAACGACATCGTTTCTATATTGTTTAGCTATGTCAGCGTGCAAAACGACGCCGTTTTGCACCCAACTCGCCGAAAAATTGTCACGTCAGCCATTTGGCTGGATTTTGGCCAGAATGGCACTTAGTGTTCCACTTTACTCCGAAACTAGCACTTAAGTGTCACTTTCTTAACTTTTGGCACTTAAGTGTCCCTCCGTATCAAGTTTTGGCACTTGGACTGTACTTTCCCCGATATATGTCTATATGGAACCTAGTATGCTCTAAATTGTGATGGAGGCACAAGGTTTAGCAATGATCAAGGGTGTTTAATTGGTGTTTGCTATGAACACTGTTGATGCAATATGTGAAACATTGCTTTTCGCAACTTAGATCACGTCAAGTCCTTTAGATGGCTGATATGCAAGTTCATGTTGGACTGGGCTTTAGCAGAGTCGGTAGAGCTAAACAATGGAGCGGTTTGGACCTGTCCTGACATGAAGCTGACATTTTCTGGATGCTTTAGTGGTTTCATTGCTTTCTTATGTTGACCTGTTGATTGTGTGGAGAGACATATGAATGTTTAAGACGATGAACTTGAAAGTAGAGACATTCTATGCTGCCTTCATGCTCTTCTGAACCTTTGGATTGCTTTCTGACACTTCGCTAATGATTAACAGCAGCTGCTTGTTTCCTGCTTAAAATCCCCCCTCCTTCCAGCATACTTGGCTGCTGCTTTTGCTAAGAAACTGAGTCGACCAGCACTCTCTGTGCTTCCAGCAGGGGCACTGGTTATTGTTGTTCCTATCCACAATCTCTTTTGATGGCATCCTACAATCAACTGTTTGGTGTATAGGTTACGTACTTGGGCTTTGCACTTGGGTTTAGTTTTTTGCTCTTCTTTTAATTTTGGTTCCTTGATACCGTCTGGATTTATTTGTACTTTTTGCCCGATATAAATAGTGCAGCTCATGCACTTTGCTTTTTTTTCAAATGTAAAACTCTGGAAACGTCTGCAATACTCAAGTTTTGACACGTAGATTCACATTTTAGATTCCATAATTTTTCGTTCGCTAAACTTTTTCTTATAATTTTCTGAAATTTGAACAATGCTTCAGATTTCTGAAGCAAACGAACATGCTCTTATTCTTTGATCCGATATGTGTGTGTTGGGAAAATACTGCTTCGAATAGGATAGAACAATGAAGACGGATCTTTAGAGTACTCGAGTCGGACTTTGAGACGTGATATCACTTTATTTAATGATTTATTTGCCCCACAAAGTTGCTAATGGTCACCGGCAAATATCCTCCAAAATACAACAAAGTCTCAAAATGAGAATACTAGATAGCAATTCTAGTATTTTTCAAGGATCTTTTTAGGAAACAATTGAAAGGATGGCTGTAGTTTTCAGAAAGAAGACTCGAAAATATGAGAAATGATCACACATATTCTTCTTCAATCTGACAAGTATATATAAAACAATCTTAAAAAACGTAGACAACTCTTCGCGAAAAGTTGCGAAAATGAACAAACACATTATTTCGAAAATTGCTCAAATGAACAAAGGCGTCTATTTGTAAGAAGTTAAAAAACCGAACAAATGCAACCTTGTTAGGTTAGGTTAGGATATTGGAAATTCAAGGGATTTGGCACAAGGAAGAAATGTGCAGTTTTAAGCTCATCATTGATCAAGCAAACCACCATGTTGGATCTTCAACATCCGTCATGGATCGGGACACGGGGTTAGGTTAGGATATTGGAAATTCAAGGGATTTGGCACAAGGAAGAAATGTGCAGTTTTAAGCTCATCATTGATCAAGCAAACCACCATGTTGGATTTTTAACATCCGTTGTGGACTAAACTTTGACAGAACATATTTTTCTAGTTATCATACAAGTTTTGGATTTTGATGGTACAAAAAACAGTTTGGATAATTGGCATTGCGATGAACATAAAGGTTAAGAATTTTTAGGGAACAGCCGCTTGCAGTCGTGGAATTTTCCGCTGACCCATGGCCATCACAAGCTCTCAACTTTGCACGTCAATCCATTGGCATGTTAACGCCTTGCCCGCTCAAGTCTATCTTCTACGCCTTCGTCTCTTTTTCTTTTTGCGCAGAGCTCATAATCTATGTCCATGGAATTTGCAACCGACAGAAGTCGCTAGCCTCGCACAACCATAGATTTGGGGTTGCTTGGCCGTTGGTGTGGGCCTTGACTTAGTGAGTTCGCTCAATTTTCTAAACAACAGAGAGAGGCCCTCGGCTCTATTCATCATTAAAATCAATTCTCAAAAGGAAAAAAGATAAATAAATTCCTCGAGGGCATTTGGGTCTTTTGGTAGTAGCCAAAAGACAAATGCAATTGATTTTGAGTGTAGTGAAACAGAGGAAAAGGGGGTTGTGATTATGGATGGATGGAGCGGGTGCTGTCAGCTATCTGTGATTACATGGGGTGCTGTCAACTTTTGTTGACTTGACTTTGAATGAATTATTTGGGGGAAAAGTCGATTCTCAATCCGAAATTTCTGCACCACATGACCTGGTGATTTTCTGCGTTAAGAAACGTAAATAATTTGTCAACTTTGGCCGGCTGTAGTGATGCTTCGAGAAAGTATCCTTACTAACTAATTTTGCAGCAAAACTAGCCCACAACTCTCTGCATATTCAGCCAAACCTTTGGCTTCCGAGTTCAGCGACCTCCCAAAAAGTCATTCAAAAAAATCTTCCCTTTTAATATTTTTGTGATGAAAGAACAAAGATTTTGATAATTAAGGCCCGTCTCTGTACGAAAAGTCTTTATTTTCCTTTCAAAAGAAGAGTTTAGGCAATGGATCCCACCTATAATCTCTTCTTCCCTGAGCTTTTGAGCTAACAGAGGAAACTTAATTTCGATTTGGATGGAAGGAATTTGATTTTAAAAGAATCTGTAATGAGACTTTTGCAGTTTCGTTTTTACTAAAACAAAATTTTAGTGGAGTATAATCAAAGCTAAGTTATGGGAAAACAAATTTGATACTTCCAAGAGTCTTTTTAAACTCATCGAGTTATTGTGATTAATAACTTTAATCTTAATTTTTTTGTCACACTTGGATTTATGCTTGAAAAGACTTAAGAACTTATGAATTTTAGAATGGAACAATTTTACACCTCTAAATCTAGCAAGATTTTGTTGTCTATCGTAAAACATGGAATGTTTAGTTATCACAAAATTGATTTAGAAAATAGAAAAATACATGCAAACAAATGCAATAAATAGTTTGCTCCATCATGTCACCAATCAACAAAAAAAGTTGATACTATATGATTTAACTAAATGGAAATGGAATGTGCTGCATATATATAGTCTTGCGTTGTATCGAAATACAATTACTAGATTAAAAATTGCCTGGGATTGGTCCATATGATCTTGAGAGAAAAGAATCAGAACAGCGTGCGGGCGGTGCAACAAGGCTGAAACTAATGATTGACCCAAGTCAAAGTCTACGAAGACTTGGGCTACTGACAGTCCATGATGGACCTGCTTGCTCAAGAAGGAATCACACCAATGACTGACCCAAGTCTATGAAGACTTGGACCACCAAGGCACATGCTAAAGCATTGGCGGGACTTCCTTTTGACATTAGGATGTCCCCATCTTCTTTTTCCTTTGCTTTTATTGCTTTATTTCTTTTTCATTATCACTTTGCTTTTTAACAAAAATTTCCCTCGGAATTTTCGAGGCAGTTTCGCCGTGAATGACTATTGAGGTTCCCAATGGGTTACTTACTATGAGAATTTTGTGAAATAATATGCATTCGACGTTTCACTTAACAGATGTCATTTTAATTATAACTGCTAGCAATATGTGGATTTTTTTTTTTAATGTTGTTAAAATTATGTGCACTTTTACTCAATAAGCACGAGCTCTTCATCGTTTGAAGTTTAACCGATAAATTTAGGTTATCTATGATTAATTTAAATAAGTATACTAAAATTGAGATATTAAGTGACATGATCAAATCATGATTTACCAAAAGTGTTTTTGGACTCATCAAGTTATCGTGATTAATAACTTTAATCTTGAATGTTGTTTTTTTGTCACATTCGGATTTATGCCTGAAAACACTTAAAAACTTTATGATTTTCGGAATAAAACATCTTTACACCTCTAGATCTAGCGAGATTTTGTTTTCTATTGTGAAACATGGAATATCTAATTACCACGAAATTGATTTAGAAAATAAAAATAAAAATAAAAAAATACTTGCAAACAAACACCATCTGTTAAGAAATACTTTGATATTTAAATAGTCTAACAAATTGTATCATCAATTGATAGAAAAGTTGATACCATCTAATTTAGTTAAATGGAAAGTACGAAAGTGCCATATACATGTGGTTTTTGTGCTGTATCACAATACAATCATTAGATTATGAATTGCATGAGATTGGTCGATGTGATCTTGATACGAACCCAACAATCTAAAACCTAAGCTTCCTATGCCTTGTTTTAACGTGGCATTAACATTAGCTACCTTTCTCAGAAAGAAAGAACAAAATAAGACAGAACAACGTATGGTTGGTGCAAGAAGACCGAAACATCACAGGATTAGAGGGGTTAAGTCAAAAGTCTAACAAGACTTGGACTACCAACAATCCATGATGAACCAGCTTTGCTCCAACAAGGAATCACACCCATGATTCATTCATTTGGTAACTTTATCCCTCAAAGTCATACTTCCATAAACATACGGATTTTATCAAAAATAAGGAAAAAAAAATGTCACTAGATCACTTTGTAAAATCCAACAATGACTCATCGTTCTCCCATTCACTTGCAAAATTTACATGGTAACAAATCGATCTCCAATTCTCATATTCATCAGTAATTTCATCACACCAATTCCTCTTATCATATACTGTCATATGAAAATAGAAAAAAAAAAAAAAAAAAAAAAAAAAAACTCTTAGGGTATCTTTATCTCGCAGAAATTTTTTTTCGTATCGAGAAAATGCTTTTAGGAAATTCAATTTCAAATAAAGGGAATCAAAAGAATTTGATTGCTTTGAAAACAAGTTAAAAAAAAAAACTGATTTTATCATAATTGGTAATAAGTGAATCCACTAAATGCAGCTTGTATCGTTAAAAGTAACATGGAATGACTAATAAGCTGGAATTGATATCGTCTTCGTTTATTCTATAATCCATCAAAATAACAACGATTACAAAGAAATTAGGATAGAAATTTTGAAACCATACTAGTAAAATATAGATATAATCGTGCTTTGGGAATGCAGAAAATTTGAGAATTCATAAAGTATATTCATCTCACTTCGAAGGGTAGCAAGAAAATAAGGGTAATGATTCCTTCTTGCCAAGTCATTTTTCTCTAAACTTATTGTTTTTAGGATTAATATCACGAAAAATCTCAAATTGGTACACCCTTGATAACACAAAAAACCCTAAATTGACATATTTGTGACAAATTTAATCTCTACTAGTTTTTGTTAAATTGAGTTAATACTATGGAAAAGCACAAACTAGTGCACATGTAACAAATAAAGAGTAAAACCTCAAACTAATACATCCATCAATTGTCAAAATTTGATGTATGCTTTTGTTGACTTGACTTTGAATGAATTCACCATTTATTTGGGAGGCAAAAGTTGATTCTAATCCCAAAATTTCTGCACCACAAAGTCCAGTGATTTTCCATGTTAAGAAACATAAATAATTATCAACTTTGGTAGGCTAGAGTGATGCTTCAATGAATCATCCTTATCAACCAAATTTTGCAACAAACTGGCCCATGACTCTCTTTGCGTATTTCACCCAGTCCTGTGGCTTCCAAGTTCAATGACCTACCCAAAAATCATTCAAAAAGATATTTCCTTTTTATTTCCTTGATATTTCTATGGTGAAGAAACAAAGGTCTTTGATAGTTAAAGCCCGCATCTAACACGGAAAGTCTCTCTTTTCCTTTAAAAAGAGTAGGAATTAGGTAGTGGAATCCCACCTGTTTTCTCTTCTTCCTGAAGCTTTTGAGCTATAATGGAGGAAGCTCAATTTCAATTCGAATGGAAGGAGTATGATTTTTTAAAAAAAAAAATCCACAACAAAACTTTTAGACTTTCGTTTTACTAAAACAAAAGTTTAGTAGAGTAATAATAAAAGCTAAAGCTATTGAAGAACAAATTTGATCTTCTGTTAGTCTTATATCAATGAATTTGATATTTCTCAAGAGTATTTTTTGACTCATCGAGTCAAGTGATTAATAACTTCAATCATAAATTTTCTTTTTGTCATATTCGGATGTATGTTTGAAAAGACTTTAGAGCTCATGAATTCCGGAACGGAACAGTTTCACATCTAGCGTGATTTCACTTTTCCTCCTTGGCTGCCCCACCATGTGCTTCCTTCATGTCGTCCTTATCAAATACCAATCGTTTAATCGACATCAGTACCCATCGAAATCTGAAGGTCTTGCCGGTGTTGGAGCATTCACATCAATCATGCATTCCCCGCCAACTTTGAGGGCGTCAGATCGTCAATCACGGGGAATGACCATGGCCATGGGCATGGGGTTAGGGTTTTGGAGGCGTGAGCAGAGAGCAATGACAACGAGGGAAGATCAAGGATTTGGAGTAGAGGAAGAAATGTGCAAAGGTCAAGGAAGGATGAGGAAGGAGTTGTCGTGGAGTTTAAACAAAGTTTACCTGGAAAAGAAACTATATAAAAGGAAAAAAAAAAAAAATTCTAAACCTGAGAATGTTGAATATTTTAGTCTCTTTATCTAAATAAAGAGAGATCCGTCATAGGCTTTCTTCTCCCGAAAAGGAGTGAGACCAAAAGTGAAATGCTAAAATTAAGGTGGATGAATGGTAAAGTCTCAAGCGCAAAGCGAAAAGGATAAAAGCAAAGCAAGAATTTATATTTCCATTCCACTTTTTTTTTTTTTTAAGTTAAAATTGTAGCTCGTTTCTTTTGCAAGAAAGACCGCGCAATGGATTATCTCACTTCTTACACCCTAAAAGTTGCTAAGTCCAGTTTCCTAGACCCTAAAAATTGCCAAGTTTAGATTTTTAAGTGCATCGTTGTTCAAGTAAAACGCCAAGTCGGATTCTCAACATCCGTCTTGGACCAAACTGTGATGGAATATTGATAACCATATAAATTTTGAATTTTGATGATATAAATACAGTTGGAATAATTGATGTTGTGGTAAATATAAAGGTTGGGATGGAACTGCCCACTTGCTGTAGTTGAATTTGCCGTGCGCCCATTGCTATCACAAGCCCTCAACTTTGCGTGTCAATCCATCGGCAAGTAAACGCCTCACCTGCTTGAGTCTGTCCTCCACGCTTTCGTCTCTATTTTCTTTCTGCATAGAGCTCAATCCTATGTCCAAGGAATTCGCGACCGATAGAGGTCGCCAGCCTCACACGGGCACACATCTGTGGCTGCATGGTCGGAGCATTGGGGCTTGACTTAATTAATTCGCTTGATTTTTTTAGGAACGGAGAGAGCCCCTCAGCCCCGTTTATCATTAAAATCAGTACCAGAAAAAGAAAAGGATAAATAAATTCCTCACCGAGGGGGGCATTTGGGTATTTTGGCAGCAGCAAAAAGACAGAATGCAATTGATAGGGGAGAGAGGGGAGCAGAGGAAAAGGACGTGTCGTGATCATGGTGCGTGTTTTATCAGTTGTCGGTGGTTAGATGGGGGGGTGATGATATCGTGTGCAGTCGTGAAGCCAGGCTGTCCAATAAAAGAGTTCTTCTCGAGAATGTGGATGAAAAGAATCGTATGGATGCATTTGTGATGAGGTACGGGGAGCTTATTATTATTCCTAGAAACAAAGATGTTCTCCGTGCTTCCGAATTTGATTGCAGTATTAACTTAACGGCATTAATCCTAATCAAACTCTTCAACTTTTATTGGCAGACCGTGTATTCATTTGCTGGGAGCCAGAAACTTGAAAGACTAGTGAGGGAAGTCGTTGCCTTTTGATGGAATGGTTAAATCTATTGAAACTCGATGTGAAGTCTTAGTAGAATGGTTTGCCTTTTTTTTTTTTTTTTTTTTTTTTTTTCTCAAAGAAATTATTAGAACTAGATACAAGGATTTATTTTGCAATTTGGGGCATCATACTTAGAGTTTTTGAAAAATATGTGTTGGAAAAATACTGCTTTGAATAGGGTAGAATAATGAAGACGGTTGTCGGTGCAAGCTGGTTCCTTCTGCATAAAAAATAATAATAATAAATAATTATAATAATAATGAAGACGGATCTTTAGAAAGACTCGAGTCGACTTTGGGCGTAATATCACTTTCTTTTAAGATTTATTTGCCCTACAAAATCGCTAAAATTGGCACTTTAAGAATATCCTCCGTATACAACAAAGTCTTAGAATGAGAATACTTAGATAAAGAATTACAGTATTTTTCCTGGATCTCTAAAAACAATCAAAAGATGGTTAGACTCGAAAAGATGAAAAATGATCACACTCATTATTCCTCAATCCGACAAGTATATATAAAAACAGTCTTAAAAAACGTACAAAAAATTTGGAATAAAAATAATAATTATTATTTAATAAATAAAATTTCGAAATTATTATTTATTAATTTATTAATTTCCGAAAATTCTCAATAAACAAAACAACCTTTGAATTGATTAAAGTTAATAAGATAACCGTACGAAATAAAAATAAAAATAAAATAACGGAGGGACTAGTGCTAATTAAATCGCGGACGTGTAAGCGTGCAAAGTGCTAAATGTGCCAAATAAATTGCACAATTATTAACACACCCGCACGCAAGTATGGTGAGATCTAGCTCACACCCAATCATTCCTTTTGGTATACAAAGCAAATCTCACACTTATAAATTGGCCAATTTCCTCCCATTTTTCCTATGTGGGACAAAGAAAATGCACTCTTTTTTGTTTTTACAAACAAATTTCCAACAGTGTGCTATGCAAGTAATGTAATCTCACCATCTTCACAGTGAATGTTGTTCTGCAAGTTCCCTGGGATGTTAATTCTGGAACTATTTTTACCTCTTTGTAGGATTCTTTTATTCCAACCCCACTTAGTGGGGAAATGGTTACACTCTGGTTTGTGGCATTCTTGGCGTCAGTTGGAAGATTTTCACTAAATGCATTTTAGTTTCCAGGGAAGAAGTAGAAATTTATTATTTGACTTATTAAATTAGTAACACAGAAGTTTCATTACATTATTTGAAACACTGACGATTCACATATTGTTTTGAAATGAAGTATCCCTGGTTTTGGGTAAGTATTAGCTAATTCACAAGCTTTTTATCTATGGATTTCATTTGAAAGAAAACATTGTGATTTATATTATGGGATACTCACTGTAATTGAAAGAGGATGCTGTGCGCCTCTCAACTTGCATAATTTGGCAATTTGTGCATTTCAAATATTGATGTGGTTGTTGTCTGTTTATAGGAAGAAAGTAATGACTTATTGAGGATGTTGTTGCCTAGGTGATGTCATGATGTAGGGTACAGTTAGAATAGTGTTGCATGCTGTTTGGGAACCCAAAGGATTTGGAAAAAGCTTTCATGTTTGTCAAATATTCCCAAATATGATTTGTGGTGTTTTACTGGATCGAAAGCTGATATATGTGCGGCCCATGCTTTGGAAAAAGCTTTCATGCTTTTTTATTTTATTTTTAAATATGGCATTTCAGGCATCTTCTTGATGATGCTCATTACTTCCCTCGTATTCACCATTGATGTATAGACTACCTCTAAATAATTGACTTAAAAGGCATTTTGTACTGTCTAGTGAGGAAGGATGTATTGTCTGGTTGGAGCTTAATAAATTTGTTTTAGCTGAACCTTTAGAAACAGATTTGCCTTTAATTTTGGTGAAATGGTGGCTCTGTTAGTTTGGGTGACATACTGATGTAGAAGAAAGGAAGAGATGTAGCCTTAAAAGTTACTATGTTTTGTGAGGTTCTACCAGGAATCTTTCAAGTACCTTTTGACCTTTAATTTTAGTGGAATGATGCTTCTGTTCCACTGGGTGCCCTCTATATCTCACACACACACATTTGTAGAGATGTTCAGGAAGATGGTGTATCCGAGGCCAAGGATGATCCGAAAATGGAAGAGCAGATAGTTGCCAATAGAAATGACTCAACTGGCATGGATTTGCCTAAGAAACCTGGTTTCAATCTTTTCCGTGATGCTAGTGGACCGTCCCAGTCATTAACATCAGAGGTTGACCTAAAAGCGAAAGCATTAATCTTCTGTATATATTGCTGGTTAATCTACTGCCCTTTTGTATTTTCCTGATGTGCCTCTTCAGCTTTTCCTTTTGAATATTCAGAGTCATTTGTGTGCTTGCGTTCTAATTATACAAACTGAGTATCTGCTTTTCTGTTTAATGTCTCTACAGGTACCGTCTACCACCAAAATAGCTTTGAAGATAAAATTGATGTTCACTAAATTGTGGATTTCATTTTTGAGGTTGCCACTTCCACTCAATGCATATAAGGAGGTATGTCCAGGAACTTATCATTCATAGTCATGCGCATGAAAGTGTCCAGAGCATGACTTTGAGTGGCGGCCCTGGAAGCTCTATCCGTGGGTTCATTGTGTTTAATGTGATGGTTTGACCACGCAAATGGATTATAAGATGTTTGATTTATCCTTGCATCTCAGTACATCAACATTTTCAAACAAGTTTCGAGTGTCGGTTGACTGGTGCAACCTTGTATGAAAGAGCCTTTGCCATTGAAGTCATCACGGACGGATTGGCAATGGCTCCAAACAATCACCCCCTTAATTTTTAGTGAATCGGTGGCTCTGTTTATTTGGGTAACATAGCGATATGTAATATGTATGAGGTGGGGTCGCTGGATGGGGCTTGTGCCACTCTTTTCTCGTTTCAGTTACGAGTGTCATATTATTTATTCTTCTTTATTATGAAAAAAATGAAGCGTTGTCTTGAAGCAGGTGTCTAATAAAAGAATCCCAACCAGGAGTCTTTTACGATCCCTCCTGCTCCTCCTCCTCCTCCTCCGGGTCCCTCGTGCTGTCGGCGAGAATGGCACAGCTTCGTACTATGGTCCTCCCTACGAATGTAAGTTTCGACTCTTCACAACGAAAATCACAGAAAGAGAAAAAGAACTTTGCTATATAACGTTTTTCTTGCCATTGATTTAGGGACGGAGTGCTACGGCGAGGTCTCATCCCAGTTCCCTGAGAGCAACCTGTTTGCGGCCGTGGCCGACAGACTATGGGACGTGGGGCAGCGTGCGGCAGGGAGTATGAGTTGTGGTGCATCAGCAATGTGCAGTATGGCCCTGGAGCCTGCAAACCCGGCGCCAGCAATATTCGGGTCAAGGCCGTCGACTATGCCCTCTCGGTTGATTCCTCCGCTTTGGCCCCCAGGCAGTCCGTAACCGACGCTGAATTATGATGGGATACCTCTATAGTTGGTTAGTGGACCACTAGATAAGTTTGTGGTAGATAAGGACTTTCTTTTTTTTTCGAAGGTAGATAAGGACTTTGAGTAGATGTAAATGTCTTCACAGAAGTTCTCAGCTCATTTTCAGCAACAATGGCATTTTACCCTAGGTTCGTGCCTTCACTCTTGAATGCACCTGTCATTCAAGTCATTGAATTCAGTCATTTTAAAGCCTTTACGAATGTAAGGTGCACTGGCCTCATGAGGAAAGCTCTTGCGAAGTTCAAGAAGGATCTCACTAATTTTTCAAGACGTCTGTGGTCTTAAATTGGCGAGGGTGGATTCAAATGCAGCCAGAAGACAAGTCATGTTTTGAGGCTTGATCTTCTAAGAAGAAATCAATTTTTTAATTTAGATATAGATTTTCTTAATTTATTTTTCTAAATAATCCAAAAGCAAAAAAATGAGGAAAATGTTATTTTAAAAAGTATTTTCTGTGAAATAAATGCTTAACGGTAAAAGATTCCTTGATAATCAACATCAAATGTTGATGAATTTTCTACATGCCAAAAATATGCATAGAATTTACCAACAGAATAATAATTAGTGTCTAGGAGCAATTAGCCTGCTTTTTGAGATTGTTTTACCACTTGTTGCGACATGGCGCGCTCAATCAATACAATCCATTGACTGCATCACATCACATGTCCCTCCTCTTAACGGCCTGAATGAAAATTTTGATCGGGAAGTGATTCGGGTAAATTGCTGCATGTTCGATAGGATGTTCCTACTTTTTTGTTGCGTTATTAAACTCTGGTTCCAAAAGCAGGTGATGGTAGTAGAAGGTCCTCTCGGCGACCGTCCCTGCGGCCCTTGGGCGTCGTGGGCAGGGCACACGTTCTCATCTGCAGCCCTCCTTACGAACGCAAGTCTCGATATGCCAAATAAAAAGAACAAAAAGAGAAAAGTACTTGTTATATAGGTTTTTTCTTGCCATTGATTTACGCCATGTTGTTTAAAATTGTTCCTGTTCCCAGAACAAAATTTCTGTTCTTTTGTTCCGGAACAAAAAAAAACAGAAGCGTGTTTAGTAAAATTTTTGTTCCTATAAACAAAGAATTTATCTTTTTTGTTACTTAAAGAGATTTGAAAACAAAAATAAGAAATAGAAAAAAGTTGATTATTGTCCTTGAGAACAATTTTGAGAAACGTTTCTTTTTTCTTTCCTTCTTCTTCCTTTTGGTCGGCGAGGCTAAGCCTCGCCGGTGGCTGGCAAGCTCGGCCTCGCCGGCCCTCGTCGGTCGGTTGTAGGCCATGGCCGAAGGCCGGTGATCGGCCAAAAGGAAGAAAGAAGAAAGAAAAAAGAAAAAAGAAAGAAGAAAAAAAGGAAAAAAATATAATAAAAATATTGAAAAATTAAAAAAAAAACAAAATTATACAAGTTTACCAAACGCATTTCTATTCTTGGAATAGAATTTTTTTGCAGTTACTAAGCGCGTTTTTATACTGAGAAATTGTTATCGGGAACAGAAATAGAAAAAAAAAACTATTTCTATTCAAAAATTATTTTCCGGAACAGAAACATTACCAAACACGCTTTTAGCGACGGACCTTAGCGACGAAACGGTATGGTGAGGCCCCATGTAGCAGGGAGTATGTGGTGTGGTGCATCAGCTCCATGTGGTCTGGCCCTGAACCTTGCAAACTCGGAACTATTTCGAACAAGATCAAAATCGTCGACTACGGATTTATTTGATAACTATTCTATTCTCAGAAATAATAATTACTTATAAATGGTTTTATTTTATTTTATTTCTTGAATGAGTTTCGAAAGATTTGAAAGCGTTTGATAACTATTTAAAATTAATCTCATATTCTTTTGTAATTTTTTTTTGATTTTATTATATTTTTCTCTTTTTTACTTTTCCTTTTTCTATTTCTTCTTTTCTTTTTTTCTTTGGCCGGTGATCTCATCGGAGGGTTGTTGGAAAAAAAAAAAAAGAAAAAAAAAAATGACTTTATTTTAAAGTAATTCTCAAGAACAAAAAAATAACAATTTTATTTTACTTCCCGATTCCGTTCTAAATCTACTTTCTTAAGAATAAAAAATTTATCATTCCTTATTTCAAATTTTTTTTTTTTTAAAGTGGAATCAGATGCTATTGAATGGTTATCAAATAAGATCTACACATTCTCGTCAACATCTGCGGCCACCTCGTACAAGTAATCCGACGCTGGTCCTGTCTGAGGCCGCGTTTGAAGCCATTGCCAATTTGTTCGGGGCTTCGATCGTTGTCGAATCTCAAGAGTAAGCAAACTTCATTTCTTCTTCTTCTTTTTGTTCACTTGAATTTTGCGGACGCAAAACACTCGTGGAGGCGGCCGAGGCTGCTAGGGTTTGAGAATCGGCTGGGCGTGGTGACGACGCAATAAGTGGGACCCGTGACTTCGATAATGACGGACACTTTAATTGGCGGGTCTCGCAAGGCAAGACTTTGGATGCTTTTTAGGTGGCCAGTCCTTTCAATGACTTTACCGACCTCAACAAGGGATCGTTTTAGCATATGCTCCGAATCTTCTTCTGATTAAAGTTGGTTAGTGGCCCACTCACGTGATAGACAAGGACTTTTTTATTTTTTGCGAAGGAAGATAAGAACTTTATTGGGAGCTCAAAGTAAATAAGGTCTTTTGGACCCGAGCAAGTCCTTAAAAGGCTCTATCACTTGAATAGACGTAGATGTCTTTGAGGAAGCTCTCAGCTCATTTTTCAGCAACAATGGCATTTCACCCTCGGTTCGTGCCTTCACTCTTGATTGCACTCTTAGTCATTCAAGTCATGAAATCCAGTCATTCCCAAGCCTTTACGAATGTAAGTTGCATCGGCGCTGAGATGGAAGCTCTTATGAAGTTCAAGCAGGATCTCACTGATCCTTCAGGACGTCTGCAGTCATGGATCGGCGAGGGTTGTTGTAAGTGGAAAGGAGTCGAATGCAGCGAGAAAACAGGCCACGTCTTGAAGCTTGATCTTCGTAATCCCTGTGATGGTTTAGAATGTAGCTTACGAGGTAAGATTCATCATGCTCTAAAAGAACTGAAGAATTTGAGGTATCTAGACCTTAGTTTCAATAATTTTTCAACCCAAAAAATCCCAAACTTCTTAGTTTCTCTTCAGAAACTGGAGTATCTCAACCTCTCATCTGTAGGCTTCTATGGACATATTTCCAATCAACTTGTTAACCTTTCCAGCCTACAGTACTTGGATCTTAGTAATTTGTGGTGGTGGCCCTCTATTAAAATAGAAAACCTCCAGTGGCTTTCGTCATTTTCTAACTTGAAGTATTTGGACTTGTCTTATGTCTCTCTTCCCAACTCCAAAGAATGGTTGAGTCCTATCAACACACTTTCCTCTCTTGAGTTTTTAATATTAAGAGGATGTAATTTGGAAGATGTTTCATCCTCTTTGCATGTCAATTTCACTTCTCTAAAATTCCTCGATCTAAGTCACAATTCCATATATTCGTCTATTCCTCCTTGGTTTCGAAACATGAGCAAACTCGAACATCTTGATTTGAGTTTTAATAACTTTCGAGGCATATTCCCCACTTTTATCCTTGAAAATAGTGGGCCGCTTAGATTCCTTGATGTCTCTAGAAATAGGCTGGAGGGTGAACTTTTGAAAAACGTGAGCAATTTCGGCCACTTGGAAGTACTAAACTTGCGTTCTAACAAATTTAGTGGGAGGATTTCGGGCACCAAAGATGGGGATTTGATATGTGGACAAAGTTACATGAAGACTATTGATGTTTCTGGCAATAATTTCAATGGTCACATACCTAATCAATTTGGGAATTTCAAAGATCTCGAATTCCTCGATCTCTCGTGGAACTCGATTTCAGGTCCTATTCCTGCTACTATAGGCCAACTATCATCTTTGAGAAAATTGTACCTCTCTTCTAATAAATTGAGAGGGACCATTCCAGAAAGTATTGGGCAATTATCCAATCTAGAGGTGATGGACATTCGTAATAATCAATTGGATGGAGTTGTTAGTGAACTTCACTTTGCCAATCTCACTAGCTTGATCATGTTGTACCTTCATTTAAATGAGCTTGTTATAAATATTAGTGCATCTTGGGTTCCTCCTTTCCAAATTCAAGTGCTTTTCATGTCCAATTGCAAAGTAGGACCTAGATTCCCCAGTTGGCTTCGAACTCAAAGGAACATTTCAGTATTGTACATCTCAAATGCTAGTATCTCAGATGAAGTTCCCTATTGGCTACCTGAAGTTTTATCCAATATTAAACGATTGGATCTTTCGGGCAACATGCTCAGAGGCAGCATATCTCGAATTATTGGAAAAAAGATGCCACTATTAAGACTAGTGTCACTTTCTGGAAATAACCTTAGTGGTGATATTCCTAATTCGTTGTGCATGTCGGATGAATTGTCTTTTCTTGATCTCTCCAAGAACCAATTATCAGGGAGACTTCCGCAATGTTGGAGGAAGTCACAAGCAAATTTGGAGTGGATTTCATTGGGAGATAACAAGTTAAATGGTCAAATTCCAGACTCTCTATGCCATTTGAAGCGATTAGGAGTTCTAGGCCTACGTAAAAATGGTTTGAGTGGAGTGTTTCCAAAATGTTTACTAAAGCTAGATTTGGTAAACCTCGATCTCAGTGACAATCAATTCACTGGTAGAATACCTCCATTTGGACAACATGCTCGATCATTTAAAACAATTGATCTTGAGAGAAATCACTTTACAGGGAACATTCCTTTGCAACTATGCCATCTTGTTAATCTCCAGTATTTAAACCTAGCACATAACAACCTTTCTGGAGGCATTCCTCATTGTTTCAACAACTTCTTGCATATGTGGGCCAACTCCAATTTTACTCCGTATGGGAGGTTCCCGTTGGGGTTTTCTATTATGGTTAATATAAAAGGAACGAGCCTAGAATTCACCACCACGCTCCGTTATTTATTTTCCATTGACCTTTCAAGCAATGCATTGGATGGCCGAATACCGAAAGGGCTGACTAGGCTGGCTCGACTTCAAAATTTGAACCTCTCTCAAAATAATCTAATTGGAGAAATCCCTTCAGATATTGGCAACTTGAGAGATTTAGAATCGTTGGATCTATCCAATAACAAGCTTTCGGGTGAAATCCCTCCTAGCATATCTAATTTAGACTCACTAAGTCGTTTGGATCTTTCCTTCAACAATTTATTTGGTCCTATTCCATCGAGCAATCATCTAAGCACTCTGAATGGTCAATCTGTTTATCGAGGCAATGATGGACTTTGCGGAGCTCCTCTTTTGAAAGTTTGTCCTGGATATGAGCTTAATGATATGGACAGACGAAATAGTCACAATATGACTGAAGATGAGTCTAAAGAAGGCGACTCTATTTTTATTGGGATTTACTCAAGATTGGGTGTGAGTTTTCCGGTGGTATTCTTGGGATTTTTCGGCATATTACATATCTTCTTCTATTTTCGGCGGTGGAGAGGATTGTCGAAACTCAAGAGAGCTTTTCAATTCGCACTGCACATATAAGAAGCTATTTAGTAAGTAAAATCACCCTCTCTCTCGCATGATTCATGTTTCCTTTTCCTCATACTTATTTATTCTATTGATAGATGGTATTAGTTGTTTCCAACGTTTGTCCTCACATTTGTGAGTTGCATGCGCCATGACAATTGCTGTGAAGCTGATAGTTCCTTTCTTCATGATGGAAGATTGCTACTAGCTTCAAGTAATAAGGAAATTTGCACTATTTTCCAACATTTGTTTCTTTCTTTCCGTTTGGTTATAAAAACCGGAATTGCTTTTGTCTAATAAAATAAGACAACATGAAATAGTGTTCTGTAAGGTAAAAATTGGAACACTATTTCATGCTCGGCGTTGATAACTATTAAAACTCGTCTGCAATGAAAGTTTGACTGATCAGTCGATAACATGTCAGTAAGTTTCCAACACTTTTACGATAGTTCCAATAGTTGACAGCTCATGAAGTATAATGTATGCTCAGTTCCTTTGGTTCTTTCTCAATCATCTAAACAAACTTGTATGGAGTGCATTTTCTCAAGGAGCCAAACATTGTTTCTCAGCATCGCTTTTACTGTCTACTCAAAAAATTGCTCTCAGCAATGTTCGAATTCGTCAGTGCTAAAATGGTGCTCAGGCACTATAACAAGTTTCTTCCTTCATCTGGGATAAAAAATTGACGTTTCTCGATCTGATGGGGCGGAATATCTATGTTTGACAGTGCGGATTGCCTACCACTGTACTGTCGGTTGCTTTATATCAACCGCAATTATTATTTTCGATTTAGTGGGGAGCCAATAAAGTTACCATTTCTTCCTTCCTCTTTGTTTTCTTCTTTGTCATGAAGGAATCGGAGATTTTTACTTCTAGAATTGAAACAAATGGGAAGGGTCTCTTGACCGTTTGCGGTGTATTTTGTTTAGGAGTCTAAAGAAAATAATTTTCAGGCCATCCATGGATATGCCTAGATCTAGCAGTTCTATTTCGGCTCAAACACTTCTTTGCAATGAATAAGTTAAAAGAAGATTGATCTTATAGGTAAATATTTGACATTGTTGACATCTAAATTGTGGCGACTTAGTCATTTATTCATTATATAGAAAATTAGGGATTAATTTTTAACCCTTAAATGAAAATATTAGAATTAATTTGCATAGTATATAATCATTAGGAGCATATTTCATTTAATTGCATATTGATTGGACTGGCGGTGGAGGTGAAGGACTCAAGTGAATGGTTCTAAGCTTAATTGATTAAATTGGGCCAGCCTTACGACAAAAATCAAGTTTAGCCCATTATCTTTTAAGTAGCCGAAAATTGCATTGTGATCATTTAGGCTATTATTTTTGTCATTCGATGGGAGAATATTTCAAAATATTCATACTTATGAGATGGGCGAATTTTTTTATATTCAGGTTTATCAACTTCGATAATAAAGAAAAGAAGGCAATCGGCATGGATTCTCGGTATATTTGTATGCACTTTGTTATTTGGGGAAGTGAATATGAGGCGATGATAGAATATCGTCCACTCTTATTTGTATTTCCAATTTTGTAACGCAAGGAAAGATATTGAGGAGAATACATGATGCGCATGCATGCAGGAGATAATGGAGGAAATATGGATTTTAACGATTCTTTTTTATTTATTTATTCAAATTTCCTCTTTTGCAGTACAAAGCGGGCACTATAAAGGGGGTCTTTCTTCAGGAAAAAGGGCGGGCTTCACGATCGATATACCCGACCGCACGGGAGAGGGAGAAAGAGAGAGAGAGGAAGAGATCTCGGCATAGCCTTGGCCAAGACCTCGCCACACGCCGCCCAAGTCTCGACTTAGGTCATCCTCCTGACGACGCTGCCGCTTTGGTCTCGCTGTGACAGCCCGAGCTGCTGTCCCTTGTGGCACACCGCGGGCTGTACCAGCCCTGCGACGACGAGCGGCTCCTCAAGCCATGCCGTCGTTGCACTAGCTACTACCCCTCGACGACATTGTGGGCTGACATTGAGGGCTGCCCCGAGACGTCCCTGCCGTCCTACTGAGCTGATCCGTGACTTGGCCTGACGACCTGCATCGCCCGTGAACCGTCTCACCATCGCTGCTCTGCTGTTCGTGCCCAACCCAAGTCTAAGCGATGACCCAGTGGTGATTTGGACCGGGTAAGTCCAAGTGCTGAGCAAAACGCTATAGTGGAAGCGAAAAGCCGGAGTGCAGAAGAGGAATCGGTGGTTTTTGTTTTATTCCGTGGTCAAAAGAAGGAAGCAACTTTCTGGGTGAAGGGAAGAAAAAGCAAAAGCACTATGGGAGCCAAAGCAAGGAAGAGAGAGATAAGACAACAAGGAAGGTCCTCACGTTCACTCTATGATCCGCGGCCACCGAATGTCCATCAACCTTTGTTTACCACTTCCTCACCAACGCCGACGTTCCTCGCGCAGCAAACCAGTACGTGAGCCCAACGACTTTGCGGCCTGACCACTCTCTCCAGGTTTCCCAATGGTGGCCTGATAGCCCTTGCCGACTTCTGTTGACTCGCCTCGCCAGCAGTCCCCGTGATCTATCCCCATCGGCTGCTTTGATCACTGTCCAGCAAGCAGGCCATCGTCCGTTGATTCAAATTTGACAATATTACTTGTGAAATTAGGTAATTATCTTATTTAAATTTGATTTGGATATTTTCTTGCATAATATATGTCTATCAATATCTAACGTGATAGACATATTCCCAAATTAGGATTTATCTACTGATTCGCAGCCATATATAACCTTTGATTGTATTTATAAGGCTTTAGATGGAATCATTGATTTCATGGGAATCTATTGATATTTTAATCTTTAAGGCTTAAGATGAATTTATTGATTTTATTCGTAAAATCTCAAATGATTAGATATTGTTTCCATATTTGAATCGGTTGAGTCATATCATTGAATGGTTTAAATATTTTGATTGCTTTATTTATCCTAAAAATACAAAAAGATTGCATTTGCATATCATGTAGATTATAATTGATTTCCTAGATAGAATTGCATGATAAAATAGTGAGATACCTTTCTAATTATATTAGAATGCATATTTAGATAATATATAGGTTAGATAATATATTTGAATTGCATGTTGAGATATCTTTCTAAGTTAAGATATGATTTAGGTTAGTCTATTTCTTAACTTAAAATAGATACTAGCTCTTTTGGGTAGATTTTTATTTTTCCGAATTTTTAATTATCAATTTTAATAAAAAATATAAAGATATCATGTGCATGTCATGTAGAATTAGGTTCATAAAATACATCTAATTTAGTAATTGTTGCTAGGTCCACTTATTTAAAAATTGTCCGTCATTAGAATTGGGTCATTTGGTTTACGTAGAATTGATTTTATTAAACAAGAGAAAATATTAAAAAAGATTGAGTGACTACGTGTTGATGAAGATGTTTTTGTTGCTACGAAGTAAGTCCCATAATTCATTTATTGCTTTCTTAAATGTTAATTCGGTGGTTTTTATACTTGCATGATTGCCTCACATATTAAGAAAGTAAATTAAGATCAATTTAAGTTGTCTGCAAAATATTTTTCCTGAATAAAAAAGAGAATGTATTGAAAGGGCATTAGAGAAATCTAGTGCGATCAAGTCTTCGAACTCACAATTTGGTTCGCATGAGTAAAATAATTTTTTCGAAACTTTATTTGAGTTTTTAATGGACCCACCAAAGAATAGCTTAGTGGAGATTCTTAATTGAAAAATTATTTGCATGTCAAAAACTTGAACTTTAAGTCGTGAATTGATATGAGTTTGGGATAGCTCGAGCTAAATTTAGATTTAATAATCCATCAACCAAATTCTAGATGATGCACCTGAGGTTAGGTTGTGACAGACACCTTTATATTAATCGCTCTCGCTTTGATTGACAGGGGCACACTTTATTTGAGTACTAAATGTGTTGTGTTCTTCACATTTATTGTACAAAACTTATGCCGTATGACGAATTTCACATCATTATTCTTGATGGAATAACATAAACTTTAATTGTGAAGTGCAAATCCCTTTTTCATCAAAAAGTTTGCGGAATCTCAATTCTATTATGCTTTGCTTCTCCTGACGTGCACTTGTCCTGTTGAATTTTTCACGATTCCTGCATCTCATTTAACTATAAGAGATTTACATGACATTTGATCTGCACCAAGTCCTGTTTGGATTACAAAAATGGGGTTCAATTGTGACAAACTGTAATGCTTGTGCTGGTCTCGCCAGGCAATTGCTGAAAGTCTCTGCCAGAAGGAGATTGCTGGATTGAAAGAAGTGTTTTAAACGATGGATACTGATAACAGTGGCACAATCACCTTTGATGAACTTAAAGCTGGTTTGCGAAGATATGGCTCCACGATGGAGGACATGGAGATACATGATCTCATGGATGCTGTTAGTAGATTCCTTGTAGGTTCATTTGTTTTCACTTAAGTCTTTAAATTGCATCCTCGGTCGGCTTTTCTAAGCTGTTCTTAAAGTTCAACATCAACCAAAATCGATTGACCAAATAATTAGTTCGTCTGATGCATATATCCGGTCATTTAGAGTGATGTTTGATAACATTCTGCAGGCTGATGTGGACACCGGCGGAACAATAAACTATGGTGAATTTATAGCCGCAACAATTCACCTTATCAAATTTGAATGTGAAGAGCATCTAATTGTAGCCTTTCAATATTTCAACAGGGATGGAAGTGATTATATAACGGTCAACGAGCTCCAGCAAGCTTGCACTGACTATGACTGTTGCTTCATTGAAGATATCATCAAAGAGGTTGATCAAGATGATGTAAGTCCATCAAAATATTGTTGAGAAAACCATGACAAAACTATCTCATACAATTTGATGCAAGTGTTTTTTCTGTCCAGGTATCTATTGTTGATTCAACACCATTGAATATATGCTTAATGCAATGTGAAAGAACTTAAAGGATTAGAAGGGCCTTGAGGGTGAATAAGTCAAAGAGAACAAGAAGTTCGTGAGGGCTTGAAGGACAAATATGTGAATAGATCTGTAAAAGTCTAACTTACTATGAAAACCTCTTAATATATTTTGAAGTTGACAAAATAATCCATGATTTCTTACAAGCTTAATACATGAAAGTGTTGTTTATGCCCCAGGAAATATCCAAGTCTAGAGAACGGGAAGTTCACGAAGACTTGGAGATACCAAGGTGGACAATCTAGAGGATCTTCATGACCATTGTACTCGAAATACCTACTAAGTAGTAGAGAAACATCCTTAGAAATTTTGATGATTCCCAAACCGCTCTTAGAATAATATTTACGATGATAAGTACGGATATTTGTGATGATTATTAAGGACTATTTGATGTCTATGATGTATTCATTTGATGAAGATCGCATGATGTTATTGTATATGTTGAGAAAACTCCTATCAGATTTTGAAGTTGATAAAACTTTCTTAATTCTTGTTCTTACTAGACTTTTGTGCTACATCGTGGAATGGTGTCAAAGTCTATTTAACTCTAGAAATCCTTTCGACTCTGATGAGATCCAGACTAAAACCAAGTCTAGAATGAAAATATAATCAAACTCAAGATTATTGATATGTTGATAAGGATTCAGTACGTACGAGATTTATCCTTAATATGTGGCTTTTTGGCGAAGAAACTCACTTACCTTTTATAAATATATTGATGGAATTAATCACGAATTGATGAAATATATCTCGAAGACAAGTTCCTTTTTAAGAAGCATCTACTTATGGAAACCTAGGCGATCAGAATCATTGGATTTTTATCTCAATCTTTAAACGGCTACAAGATTTCTTTAATCGATTCCGTCCAACGGATTGATTGGAAGAAATTCCTCTAGAGAATGCAACGGTTAGGAAGGCGTAGAGGAGTATTTAAGGAGGTCATTTAGTCCATTTGGGGTAGAGAATGAAAATTGAAATTCTAAAGTTTGACGCCTTTTTAATCACTTATTCTTCATCGATAGTGCTTACAAATTGTATTCAAGAGAGAAAAACACAAGAAGAGTGACTTAGTGAGAGAGAGAGAAAACCTCCACTGAGTGATTGTACTCAAACCATTGTATTTCTCTATTGATACCTTAGTGAAATTCAGTCAGAAGGCTGCCAGTGTGGGAGAATAGATGTACGTTTGATCTAAGCCGAATCATTATAAATCTCGTGTTCTATTTTCTCTTTTTCTTAACTCTTTTAATTTGTTTGTCGCAATCTTTTTCTGAATTCTGCGAATTTCTAAACCATCTTAATTGAGTCTGAACCTACTTCAGAAGTCTGGTGTCACTTTTAGTCAGACTTTGCTTGCGAAATAACTTATTATGCATTTATTTGCTTAAACACCTATTCACCCCCTAGGTGGCAATACTTGCATTTTCAATTGGTATCAAAGTTGCGGTGCTTGTCTTGTTGAAGTGTTTTTACTTTTGAGGTAAAAACCTTTTATGGTTAGTATTTTGGCACTAGGGCTGATGGAAAAGAGTACAATGTGTGGAAGAATAAAATGAAGGCGTTCCTAAGATCCATAGATTCTTTGGAATGGGATGTTGTGGAAAGATGAATCAACCCAAAGGCAACATCAGCTTTAGACGAGGGAAAAGAAGTGATAGATAAAGATGCTATGGATTCCATTCAAGCATAAATTTCCAAGAGACATGCTCTTGATGCTAAAGCTATTTATTCTTTATATTATGGATTGTCTCCTGCTGAATATAACATAATTTCTTCATGTGAAACAGTTAAAGAAGTCTGGGATAGGCTTCACGTTACTTATGAAGGAACAAATTGCGTAAAGGAGACAAAGATAAACATCTTACTTGGTCAATATGAGTCTTTCAGAATGAAGCCTGGAGAATCTATTGGAGATATGTTCAGTCACTTTATGAAAATTGTAAATGGATTGGCATATCAAGGTCAACTGATTTCTGCTTCAATGAAGGTCAACAAATTACTGCGAGGACTTTCAAAGGACCGAAACCATGTGAAGACTTCAATTACGGAGACACAAAAGATCATGCCTCTTTTTGTTGACGAGCTGATAGGCACTCTTCAATCGTATGAAGTGGAATAGATCAATGAAGAAGAGGATCCAAAAGGTAAGAAGTCAATTGCACTTAAGTCTAATACTGATTCTGATGATACAGATACAAACGATGACATGGATGATGAAGAGCTAGCCCTTATGATAAAGAAATTCAGAAAACTGAATAGGAAAGGAAGAAGATTGAACTTGAAGAAGCAAAGCAAGCAAAATTTCCAGAAGAAATCGATGGTAGATGTTGAAACAAGCAAAGTTGTAATATGCTTCGAGTGCAAGAAAAATAGATACATCAAGCCTAACTATTATTTGCTGAAAAAGAAGAAAGGAAAGTATGAGAAATACAAAAAAACACTTAAAGCATAAATCTAGAGTGACATAGAATTTGAGGAAAGTGAAGAGGAATTTGCAAACATTCATTGATGGCTCATTTAGAATCAGACTCATAATCAGACTTAGAGTCAGACTCAAACACATATTCAGAATTTGACAAGGAAATCGAGGTAAGTTATTTAGAAAACCCGTTGGCCGAAATACTTTTAAATGTTTTAAGTGTAATAGCTCAGAACATTTTGAGAATGAATGTTCTAAAGTTTGGAGACTTGTTAAGAAGGATTGGACAAAGGCTGTTTTTAAAACTAACTTACCTAGACTCAAGAAGATTTGGGTACCAAAGAAAGTTTGAGATTTCTTTTTGACTACAAGTCTTTGTTAAAAGGAAAAGCAAGTGGTACTTAAACAGTGGCTGTTCTAGGCATATGACTAGGGATTCAAGCAGTTTTGTAAAGATAGAAAAACAAAATGGAGGAAATGTCTCTTTTGGTGGGAATAGTAAAGGAAATATTATTGGACATGGAACAATGGAAATTGGAAGTTTAATCATCAACAATGTTTCACTAGTAAAATATTTGAATTACAATATTTTGAGCATAAGCCAGCTATGTGATACAGGATTCAAAATCAATTTTCAAGAAGATGTTTGTTTTGGAATTAGTTGAGATTTATCTCAATCCTTTACTGGGCGAAGATATGTCAATATTTATCTTATGGACATCAGTCTAGAGAGCTCTCAATGTCTTATTTCAATTCAAGATGAAGCATATCTCTGGCATTGCAAGCTTGGACATGTAAATATGAAACATATTGCTAAACTTTCTTCTAAGAAGCTGGTACGAGATCTTCCCAAAATGGCATACCAGAAGTTTGAATTGTGTACTCCATGTATCTTGGGAAAATAGGCCAGAAGTTCTTTTAAACCTGTAAATCAAGTTTCTACCAATCGTGTCTTGCAACTTCTTCATATGGATCTTTTTGTACTAACAAGAACATAGAGCATTAGTGGAAAGAAATATTGTTTGGTAGTCGTGGATGATTATTCACGATTCACTTGGGTTTTCTTCTAGGCAAATAAGTTTGAAACATTCTCTTACTTTTCAAAGTTTGCTAAGGAAGTTCAGAACGAGAAATGTTATATTATTTCAAGCATAAGGACTGATCATGGGGGAGAATTTAAAAATCAAGACTTCGCAAGTTTCTGTGACAAGAATGGTCTTTAACATATTTTCTCCTCTTCATATACCCCAGAACAAAATGGACTTGTAGAAATGATAAATAGATCGTTACAGGAGATGGTCATAATTCTACTGATAGAAAGTAAAATTTCTTCTCGTTTTTGGACAGAAACAATTTTTATTGCCTATCATATAATTAAGATGGTATTTTTAAGGCCTATTCCAAAGAAGATTCCCTATGAAGTATATAAAGGGAAGAAGCCAAATATCTCTTATTTTCATGTGTTTGGTTGCAAGTGTTTTATCTTGAAGAATGCAAATGATCGGTTTGGAAAATTTGAAGAAAGATTGGATGAAGGAATATTGATTGGTTACTCCACTTCAAGCAAAACTTACAGGGTCTTCAACAAGAATACACAACTATCGAAGAATCTATGAATGTCAGATTTTAGGAAAGTATTCAAAACCAACAAGATCAGACTCAACTTGAAGAGTCTGAACTAGTTTCAGACTTAAGAAAGTCTTATTCCCCCGAAGGACTTCAGTCTTCTGGTGATCAAAGTCAAGCAGAATAAAAGTAAGAAGAATCGAAGAAAACAGATGATCAGCAAATGCTAACAGGAAATGACAAACCAAACAGCAACTGAAAGCACAAATCAAGTTATCCCAAAAAAATTCATCATTGGCAATATAAATGAAGGAATCTGCACTAGATCCAAAGCAAAAGAAGATTCAAGTGCACTAGCACTTATTTCAGAAATAGAACCAAAAGGAGTAGAAGAAGCATTATTTGACAAAACCTAGATAGAAGCAATGCAGGAAGAACTTAGAGAATTTAGTATCAATGATGTGTTACGCCCCGAACCTTGAGTGCGCACACATCCCTCGGCGGTTGACTAAAATTTGCGACGTTCCCATGACACGTCGCCGACCTATTCGTTTTAAGCACATGCGGAAGCGAACTAACAAATACCCAACCAACAAACAAACACATGGGATAGTAAAAGCAGGACAACCAATCATCACAAACCATACTTTATATACATACCAAGTTAACCCTACGGTTTTATATACATAGGTCTATCTTCAAAAAGAACTACTAGGTCACTTATGCTTTGGACCCTTTTGCCTCGAGCTCTGGGTTCTCCACACTAGGGACTTGAAAAAGGATTAATCACGACGGGGTGAGATAAATCTCAGCAAGTCTACACCTTAAACCCTGATTAGGATGAGAATTCACATATAGACGGCCTAAACATGTACCATATAGGACTTACCTCGCCTCAACACCTCCCTGCATATTAGTACATCTCATATAGGCACTTATAAATGCAGCAAGCGAAATCAATAACTGGAACACATCATTTTCATATCTCAATCAATAACAGGGGTTCCAATTATAAGGCTAAACTGTTATGACACGTCTTATTTCGTACCACACAATTTCGTCCCATAATCAGGTACGGCTATCTTAATCACTCACACGTGTCCTAGTTATTACGACCCATCGGCCATGTCCAACTCAGCAGTCGGCAGCCATCCGGCATAACCAGGCATCATCCCGCTCCATCGAGCACAGCAACGTCCTGCGTAAACGCATCAAGATGGCATTCCATAAAGGAGCATCCGCTCAGCCTCTACTGCGACCGGCATCCGTTGTCAAGGGCATCTAAACTAAATCAGGCATTGTCCCGCGTGAACGCATCATGACGGGTTCACTACCCCGCGTAAACGTATCAGGGTACTTAAGTGATCACACGCACATCCCAACTTGGCCAAGAACATCATGCTTTGCACTCAAATACTTCCATTTCAATTAATGAACTTGGCCAATATTCTTCATATTAAAAATACTTGGTAAAATAATTGTGCGTGGTAACACATTTAAATTGATCCACAAAACGTGATACTCTCTCATTTAAAATTCCATGATTTTATATAATACATAAAATATTTTTATGTCAAAAATCGACACTCAGTATTTTTCTAATTAAATACCATAAAATTATATTTTTGCAATAATAATAAAAAATCATGACCAAGTACCCAATTGCATAATTTAGCGATCAATTTCACAAATCAATTCAACCACGACGATCAGCATAAAATTCCACTAATTGGCTATCCTAGTACAATTGACTTTAATTATAATTAATTACATAAATTGCAATCAATTAAATAAATTGTAAATTATTTAAACTAAATCACTTACTTAATTTAATTAAGCTAACCAGACTAACCTAATTGGGCTAACTAATTAATCTAACTAAGCTAACTATCTTAATCTAATTAAGCTAACTAAATAACCTAACTAACTAGTTGGCCTAACTAAATAACTTAACTAAGGATTAACACTAATCCTTAATTAACACTAATCCACCTAACTAAAGTGCAATTAACTTCCTAATGCAAGATTAGGGCGTTAACTCACTGGATTAGCGAGGTAACGGGTTCACGGTGATGGCGGCGCGACAGCGGTGAGATCTCGTGTCTATGGTGTCTCCAACGGAGGGCTTGAAGAGGTTGAAAACGGCCTTGCAAGGCTTACGGCCAAGTTGGAAAAACTGGTTCTGAGTTGAGCTGGATTGGTCCTGGTTAGGCTGGCTGTGGCGCGGCTAAAGGTGGCTGGACTGAGCTGGAGTTAGGCAAGCGTGAGACGGATTGCTGGAGGCAGCGACGGACGGAACTGGGAGGTCGGATAGGGCGGCTCGGCGGCTGGACGCGTGAGGCAGACGAACAGGGGCTGGCGGACGGTGGCTACTTGCGGGCAGAGGAGGACGGCCGGGCGGTGAAGCGGTGAGGGTGGTGTAGGATCGTGAGGTGGAGCGGTGGCTGGTTGGGGCCTGGCGTGAGGAGGCGGCAACAGCAAGGGGATGGAAGATGAAGCAGTGAGCTGAAGTTGTGATGGAATGGAGAGGAAGTAGAGCTGCGAAGGGGGGAAGTCGGCTGGGCAGAAGGCACGCATGGAGGGAGGAGAGAGGGAAAGGAAGGAGTTTGCAAGTCAACCAACTAGCTAATGAAGAACAAGAGAAAATATCAAGCACTTGAGTGCTTGTCTCCAAAGTCTTCAGCCAACAAAAGTCCAAGGGTCCTCCAATGGCTGATTTCCTCTCATTTCTTCACCATTTAACTTCATTTTGATGGCCAATTTATCCCCTTGAAGCTGCCATACGAATTTCCCTCCAATTCCTCACAAATCAATTCAATTTTGAAGGCCAAGAAGTCTCTTAATTCTACCCACAAGGTTTGAGGACTCTCCAATGGCAATTTAGTTCCCATTTCTTCATAAACAAACCAATATGGTAGCCCAAAATACCAATAAACTAGCCCATACGAGTTTCTCCTTAATTTCCAATTTGACGAAATTGATTTTTTGTAAAAATTTCGGACTCGACAGAAATTTCTCAAAAGATGAGATGGGGTCCTAAAAATAAATCGTGACACATTTGATTGTTTGATTCCCGAAACCGAGTTCAATTTCGTGGTTAAAATCGATTGGATGCGATTTTAGCGCGACCTAAGCTATCGTGTAGCTTTTAGGGATTTTAGCGCGTTTGACCCGCGGTAAAAAATTTTGATCCACATTTGTGCATCTCTGACTTGTCGGCGACTCTCGGTTGTCGTAAAAATCTTAAGGTTTCAATTATGGGTACTGAGTACAGAATCAACTGAAAATTGGGTTAGTGTTGTTCAACGTGAATTTTGCGATCAGGTGGAATCACCCACCATTCAATTGCGCGTTTCCATCGAATCGACCTATATTTGATCATTAATTGATTATAATGGTGCCGTATTGACCCTTGCCGATTATCATGGTCGAGTATTCGATTTCTGATCAAATTCTCAAGTCGGTCGCGTTTATATCCCTTAATGGCTTCACCTGATAGATCAGTTAACTCGTAAGTGATCAGCTCCGAGAAAAAGGACCATAGACGCGTTAATGAAATACCCATTTCATTTAATCGAGATAGGGTCGAAATTGTGACATCCTGATTTCAAGTTTGTTTTCGATGAGATGAAATGGGTTTTTCATCAACGCGCCTATAGCCTTTTTCTCTGAGTTGGCCATTCACGAGTTAACTAATTTATCAGGTGAAGCCGTTAAGGAATTTAAACGCAATGGACTCGAGAATTTGACCAAGAATTGATTGCTCAACCGTGCTAATCTGCAAGGGTCATTACGGCATTGTCAAAATCGATTAGAGATCAGAGATAGGTTGATTCAATTGAGATATGTGATCAGTGTGTGGGTGATTCCACCTGATTGCAAAATTCTCGTCGAACGGCACTAGGCTGATTGTTCTGTCTTTTATGTACCCTGTGTTCGTATTTGAAATCTCGAGATTTTCATGACAACCGAGAGTCGCCAATGTGTTGAAGATATACATTGTGGCTTGAAAATAATCAACCACGGGTCAATTGCACTAAAATTTCTAAAAGCTACCCGGTAGATTAGGACGTGCTAAAATCGCGCCAGATTGAAATTATCCGCGAATTTGAATCCGATTTTAGAAATTGAAAGTTCTGTCATGTCACGAGTCATTTTAGGAACGTCGACTCATCCTCTGAAGATTTTTTTGCAAATCGAGATTTTCAGTGAAAAATCAAAGTATGGTTATTTTGGATCGGGAAATTCGTAGGCCCGCTTTTAATTTCATTTTTGGGATCCAAATTGGTTTAATGGACAAGGAAAAATATGGAATTGAGTGTGGACACCTTGGTGGGATTTATTGACTTCAAATTGAGTTAATTTGAAGCAGAATTGGAGGATAATTGAAGGGGAATTAGACCAAATTGGATGGCCTAAGGTCCAAATTCGTAGGCCAAGGGGTGTGCAACATTTGAGACACCAAATGAAGCTTCTAAGGGAAGATTGAGGGCTGCAAATTGGCTGAGGAAAATAGCCAAGCATGGTAGGGCCAAGAACTTGAGTAGATAGGAGATATTTTGGCCATTAGGACCCTCCTTTATCTTCAGCTGTATTCTTCTTCTTCAAGGGCTTACTTTATCCATTGTTGAAGCTTTGTGGGAGCTTAAAGAACCAGAGAAACCAGCCCTCACATCCCTCTCTCTCCCCTCTTTAGCTCTAAGCAAATTCGTAGCCTTTTCTTCCCTGTTTTCCTTCTCTGCTTGTTTCTGCTCCAGCTGACCTTCGTGTGAAAAACTGAGTTAAAAGTTATCTTCTCATGAGAATCAGCCTTTGTGCCACCCACCATCGCGCTCAGAAGATCCAAACCGTTCAGGAGGACTCGGCCACTCGTCAAACGGAGCCGCTGGCCGACTCGTACGCCGGTCGAAAGAAACTGGTCGTCGGTCTGTCAGTCCGCCTGGCAGCTTGCACTGCTTCACCTGTTTCGCTCGTTTCAGCCGTTTTTCTTCCATTTCGACCCTACCTTCACCCATACCAACCACTAGGAGGTTCCCCTCGACCCCCCAGGTGTCGCTGGTTGCTAGCCACCCGCTCGTCGGAGCTCTGATCAGCCTTTCGTCGCCGTTTCAGCCGTTGATTCTGTCTCTTTGGTTTAGCCAAGAACAGAAGCAGAACTAGCAGGGGTCTTCAGACTTCGTGGGCCATTTTCAAGCCTTTCTCGACCTCGCTTGGTGTTGCCACTGGGAGGATTGTTGCCCGCCTTGGTGTCGCCGTCGCCGTGGACTCATTGGAACGCTAAATCGGTGAGTTTACTCACTTAACCTTGCTTAGGAGGTTAATTATGTTTAAGGGGTGTTTAGATTATGCTAAGTATGTTTAGGTGGTTAGATTAGCTTAGTTAAACGTTAATTAGATTATGTGCATGATTAGTTTAAGGGATGGTTTAATTAGTCTAATTATGTAATTAGATTAGTGTAATCATGATTAGACTTTTAATTAATTAATTAATTAATTAATTATTTAAATTATGTAATTATTTGTTGCAGCCCCACAAACAACCACCAATCAACAACCTCAGAGCAGACCAGCCTTGGCCGTGACTTGTAGAGCTGGTTTTAGCTGCCGTTAGGCCTCTGTTGGAGACACGGTAGCCTTGGTTTTTCACCGCCTTCGCGTCGCCGTTGCCGTGAGCCGCCGCCGTCTAATTTTGGTGAGTTAACTCCCTAATCCTTGATTAGGTTGTTAATTGTGCTTAGGGGGTTAGATTAATGTTAATTATCCTTAAGATGGATTAGTGTTAATCTATTTGGTTAGATTAGTACTAATGAGGGTGGTTTAGCTTTGTTTAGTGGACTTCTCTCCAGATCAGTTTATTGGACCCTCGCTGTTTGCTATTTTTGTGGATGAAAATGTGCTACGATTTTGAGGTTGCTTCCTTCTTGAAAAATGTTCTAGACATCTTCAGCTATGACATATATTTTACTCAAGATTTTGCAAAATAGAATCTCGGTTTGTGCCGGAACTTGTGACATTTTGGTGTTTAGGGATTTTTATCAACTCTTAGGGTTTGATTTTTGAAAGAGTTTCTTCACAAAAGTTTTTTCTCACATCTTTTAGTTTATCATAGTCAAATTTTAGATCAAACGGACAAGTGTTGGACCTCGAACAAAACTTATTTTGGAAGACGTAATTTCTGGACACGGACATAGTTTTTGTAACGGTTTGAGCGATTTATTGCTCTTATTATAGGTAAATTTGGTTCAAAGTGTCTGCATTAAAAGTGTCCGTCTATGTGTCCTTGATAACATATTAAAATTTTAGAATTGTCCAAGCTCGTTTGGTTAGGTTTCTAGAATTAATCGTAGAGACGCACGAGTGGACCTGGTTTCTGCCGGTTAGGTCCGGTTGTGATTTTGTGGTTGTTCTTGGTGTAGTACTTGCTGGATAATGTATATTTGGTGATGTGGTTGACTTGTGGCATGTTTAGAACTTATGCATGATGATATGTGAATGGTTGTGCTATGGTGATTGTTCATTGTTATTGCAAAAGATGGCCTTATGGGTTTTTAATTAGAAAAACAATGAGGTGTCGGGTTTGGACACCAAAACTTATTTTCTCCATAAAACAATGAGGTTTCAAAATAAGTGTGTGCAAAGTTTGGGAGATTAATTTTGAGTATGTGAGCACCTACGAATTTCTTTCCAAAGCTTTGAACAAAAAAGAAGAAGAAGGGATTACCCAAGTTTAGTTCAAAAAATGGTAGTTGGGAAAGAAAATAGAAAATCAATAAGGTGTCGGGTTTGGACGCCGAATTTTATGTGCTCAATAAAACAAGGAGGTTTTATAGTAGAAGTGTGCAAAGTTTGACGGATTGATTTTGAGTACGTGACCGCGTACGAATTTATTTCAGAAGGCTTTGAAAAAAAAGAAGGATTGCAAGGTTTGTTGTTTTAAAAGGGATTTTGGTGTTTTGGGCTAATTGACGGAAGATAAGAAATGATTTGATTGATGGTGTGCTCATGTGATCACCTAAATGCCCTGATATGTATGAATATGCGAGGTAATGAACCCGTCCTGATGCGTATGAATATGCGGGACGATGCCTAATTAAGTTCGGATGCCCCACGTCAACGGATGCTAGTCGCGGTGGAGGCCAGATTGATGCTCCTGTGTGGAATGCCGTCCTGATGCATATGAATACGTGGGATGATGTTGTGCATGACGGAGCGGGACGACACCCAGATATGTCGAATGACTGCCGACTATCGAGTTGGCCGTGATCGATGGGTTGTAATAATTGGAACACGCCTGAATGGTTGTGATAGTTGCGCTTGATTATGTGACAAAATTATGTGGCACGGTATGGGACGTGTCATAATGGTTTAACCTTATAATCGGGACCCATGTGATTATCTGCAGGATGAAAATGATGTGTCCTGGTTATTAATTACGCTTGTTGCACTGATGATAGTATATATGTTGAGCTAACGTGCAGGTACACGCTGAGGTGAGATAAGTTCTGTATGGTGTGTGCTTAGGACCACCTTCAAGGAGAATTTGCATCTTAATCGGGGTTTAGGGTTTTGACTCACTGAGATTTTATCTCACCCCAGTATGGGCTAACCTTTTTTAGGGCCGTAGCATGGAGATCTACTAAGTGCGGATGTGGTGGGTGCGAGATGTGACACCTTTTGGCTGGCCCTGCTGTTAGCGAAGTTTAGGGTGACCCTGATCCCTAGAGGTTTTTGAGAGGGTCAGTTGGAAGTTGCCATTTTCCATAATTAACCAAATTGAAGTCCCAATTTTTCGGCCTCAAACCTAATTTCGAATTTCACTATATAAGCTTCAATTTCCTCACTCAATTCTCCAAATCGAGGTCCGATTTCGTCGAAGGAAAATCTTGAACAATTTTCTATAAGTCCCCGACACTCAAAGGCTCGGCTTGGAAGTCCAAATTTCCTTTAATTTGGCCCATCCGAATTTCCGTTCGTTTTCCGAATCGTCCGAAACGATTTTCTGTAAAAATCCTGAACTCTTTGAAAATTCCTTGAAAGATGAGTTGACGTTCCTAAAATGACTTGTGACATGACAAGACTTTCAATTTCTGAAATCGGACTCGAATTCACGATTAATTTCCATTCATCGCGTTTTTAGCGTGACCTAGGCTATTGGGTAACTGTCAGAAATTTTTAGTGGAAATGACCCGTGGTTGATTTTCTTCGAGCCACAATGAACCCACTTGACACATTGGTGACTCTTAGTTGTCGTGAAAATCTCAAGGATTCAAACACAAACACTAGGTACCAAAACGATAGAAAAAAATCAGTCTAGTGCCGGCCAACGAGAATTTCCCAATTTAGTGGTGCCACCCACGATTAGCCACACATCTCAGTCGAATCGACCTATCTCTGATCTCAAATCGATTTATATCTATGCTGTAATGACCTCTAAAGATGAACACGATCGAGTAACCGATTCCTAGTCGAATTCTTAAGTCTATTGCCTTAAAATTCCCTAATGGCTTTCCCAGATAGAGTGATCGAATCTGAGAACAGCCCTATAGGCATGTCAATGAAATGCCCGATTTATTCAATAGAAAACAGGATTGCAAATTTGGGATGTCACAAGTACTCTTCATTAATTGATCAATTTTTGCTCGTATAACAATGAATTCATATCCCAACTTTCCTTGTCTTTTTTCTCCATCTCGTTTCATTTTCCCATGAATTTGGCACCAAAATGATGGGGAGATACCTCAATGACGTAAGGATTAAGTGCATAAATACAACGAAATAGAAAGTAAATGTGAAAAAGAGAAATCGAGAGACAAGGTTTATCCTGATTCACCCCAATTTATCCTAGATCGCCCTAGTTTAAGGTTAGTAGAGGATTTCACTATAATTATCACATTCCATCTCTCTGTTACAAATTTTAGTTACACAAGAAAGAGATTATGTAGGCAAAATAGTAGTTATTCATGGGTCAAGCTCAAAATACCAATAATAGACGGGCCCAAATTATAACTGTAAAAGCCTTATGGTGTCACAAGGGCATTGTCTTATAGAACCCTCACCAGGCGGCTCTTGGACCCTTATGCCTTCCTATTAATAGAGAGTACGAGCCACGCTATAACAGGTAAGATTGGATATTTATTGAGCATTCCCTGTAGACGAGTTTGTTTCCAAAGATGACTGGATTTTGTTTTGGTATTTTCTATTTCCCTTGCAAAGGAATTGCCCAGGGGAGCGAGAAAGAAAACAAAAAACAAGATAGAGAGCAAATTAAGGCTTTGTTAGTTTCACAAAAAATGTAGCGTTTTTGGAAAATATTTTCCAAGCCACTCTCGAAGAAAATGATAATATTTTTCGGTATTTAGCTAAAACTTGAAAAAAAAATAGAAGATATTTTCCGCCATTTAGCATTGAAAATTCCATTTGATTTTCCTCCATATTTTAAATATGTTTTATTTTTATATATTTTATTATTATTTACAAAATCGAATTTTTATTTTTCATTTTCCTTTCTACTCCATTCTTTTTATTTTCTATTTTTTTTTTCTTTTCCTCCTCCTCCTTTTACGATTGGTCATCATCCACGACAACAACCAATGACCGGCCAAAGGTGAGCTCGACGAGCTAGAGGCTTGCACTCACCGATCAACCGAGCCTCGGCCCTCACACTCGTCAATCTTGTGATTAGCCAACTCGAGCTTGCCGATCTGGTGAGTGGCCAGAGGTTTGTGTGGCAAGCTTGAGCTCACCCAAGATTGGCGAGCTCAAGGCTCACTTGTGACTGATCGCTGACTATCATCGTGGTTAGCACAGACAGAAGAAGAAGGAAAAAAGAAAAGAAAAAGAATATAAAAATAAAAATAAAAATAAAAAGAATATAAGTTCTATTTTTTTTTAAAGGAGGCTAGCAAGGTGTGAAATGAGAGAAAGTGAGGAAAACGTTTTTCCCTTTTTAAAAAGCGGGAAAATTTTCTCCTATTTTAGAAGACTTTTTTTCTTTGGTAGATAATGTTTTCCCCGATCAATTTATTTTCTATGAAATAAATATCGGAAAATTTGAAAAATGTTTTTGGATAAATATTTTTTGTAAAACGAATGAAAGGTGTGAAAACCGAGAAAGAAAAGAGGGGTTGGGGGCATGTGTCAGTAAAGTCAAACGTAAATATAATAAGAGAGAAGAGAAAAGGACTGACTTAAGGAAAAGGTGAGCAAGAAGAGACAAAAGAGTTGGGTGAGCACGAAATAAGCTGAGTGACCGTTTGAGACGTAATGGGGCCAAAATTAAAACGAAAATGATTCATTCGCCGAGGGATTGGATTGATAGAAAATCTCAAAATAAAACAAGTAGGTAAAAAGGGACATCCGTGGTGCATTTAGATGGAAATTGTATCATAGGACTTAGTTTGATTCAAGCTTGGTACCATTTTACTGACTTAAGGAAAAGGTGAGCAAGAAGAGACAAAATCATTGGGTGAGCACGAAAAAAGCTGAGTGACCGTTTGAGACGTAATGGGGCCAGGATTTAAAACGAAAATGATTCATTCGCCGAGGGATTGGAGCGATAGAAAATCTCAAAATAAAACAAGTAGGTAAAAAGGGACATCCGTGGTGCATTTAGATGGAAATTGTATCATAGGACTTAGTTTGATTCAAGCTTGGTACCATTTTACTGACTTAAGGAAAAGGTGAGCAAGAAGAGACAAAATAGGTGGGTGAGCACGAAAAAAGCTGAGTGACCGTTTGAGACGTAATGGGGCCAGGGTTTAAAACGAAAATGATTCATTCGCCGAGGGATTGGAGCGATAGAAAATCTCAAAATAAAACGAGTAGGTAAAAAGGGACATCCGTGGTGCATTTAGATGGAAATTGTATCATAGGACTTAGTTTGATTCAAGCTTGGTACCATTTTATTGACTTTAATTCTACGTGTCGTCACTCAAGTTTAATTTTATGCATAACTCACGGAGGTCCCCATCCTGAGACTTAACATGGTAGTGTATATTCTTTATCTAATATCATATCGGATTTCAATTGCCGCACTTTGTTTTTTCGTATACCATTTTTGATTGATTTTGATATTGTATAGTTGTGTGAGTCTTAAATTCAATCGTGCAAACTAGCCACGTAAGGTCACTTAAATAGATGTACCTAGGAAATAAAAAATGAACAAGATTGTATTAATTAACCATTTTCAATATAACGAAATTTTTTTACCAGATTTGGGTGCCGTAATCAAGTCCTCTTTCTCGATTTTTTGGGTTGCGGAAGTGAAATAATCTCCCATGCTTATGTTGTCTTCTAATTGACCTCAAATAAATCAGTGGCAATTCCTAAAGTAAGAATAATTTGCCTAATTTATTGAGTCAACAAACATTGCGATCGGAAGAAGAATTTGAGAGAGCTCAAGTCAATGTACGAACCACCTCGTAAGATGAACTGTCAGCACTCATGTGGTAATCCGTCCGCCCCTTGAGGGAGGGTCACAACAACCATCTAAATGCTAAACACGCCGTATAGATTTCTTTCAATGACTGACAAATGAAAGAGTCAAACTTTAGGTATGAACAAGCATCTCATTTTCTTCATAATTCTTTGTTTAATAAAGTTGAGACAATTACTATTGGTGTATACCATTGCCAACCGCGCAATGCACGGACTAAGTCAAAATATTCATAAACAAAGAACTCTTTTTCTGAAATCTTATCGATTCATGTGGCAAGACTTAAATTCAAGTAATTTCTCAGTCTATTGTTTTTTATATTTTCCAATCCAATCACTTGGTTAAGAGGACGGACTCGGCGAGTGCGAGGGTCAAAAGGAAAGTTCGCAGGTTACATTGTAGGTCTTTCTCTCTGTTGCTGGTTTTTAAGTTTTTTTAATCCTTTTCCTTTTGACTTGATTTTGGGCATCTCTCTCTCTCTGCTCTGTTCCTTTTTTCACAAAGATTCTCCAGCTCTGGATGGTCGAGCCAATGACAGTGCTCCATGTCACCATTCACCTAATTGGTGGGAGTATCGTCATTTGGTTTGACTTCTCTGATGCTATATTCTCTCATTTTTACAAGTACTTCATGAAGTTTCATGAATTATTTCGGGGAAGGAGATATTATAAGTGTAATAGTTTTCAAACAACGCTTATTTCAATGCCAAAACTTTTCGAGTAATCAGCTAAGTATTACTTTCATCAAAAAATGATTACTTCAGTGCTATCAGCGGTTTAAATTGTCGAAAAAATTGACGTGACAATATTTTATTATATAACATCCAATGTGGTTTGTTGGCTAAGGTGATCACAATTGGGAAACCATCCAAAACTTGTTCACGATGCGATTTCACTACAAGGCCTTGTCTTCAATCCTCCAATCATGGCCTCATCTTCATTGCAAGGCCTCCTTATCCTCCGAGACCGAAGAACCAATCCTTTCTTCACCAAGTCAACGGAGAGAACTAAAGCATCATGAAGATAAACAAGGGCTAAGACAAGGGAGTTTTATTTCTCAATTGGGAAAGCGTAGCTTTGCTCTGTTTCTTCCCAACGGATACGTAGACAAACGCAAGAACACTGAGGAAAGCTTTGTCGTTTAGTTCACGTTGCCCTATTGCAATTCTTTATTATAAGAAAAGCAATGTATGAATATTTTATTATAACAAAAGTTACGTAGGACAAGTTGTCAGAATTTTTCGTCGGAGACACTTAAGTCATCATTTTTTCACCAATGTAGGAGTTATGTTATCGCTTGAAAATTTTTTACACTAAAACGAATGTCCAACGAAAATTAAGTTACTTCTAATCTTCTTTTTCCTTGTTTTTGGTGAGCAGTATATTGAAGTTGCGGTTACAGGTTGCATGAGCAGGGGCTTTCTGTGGTCCTTCAAAGGTCGATCAACATGGTACTTTACTGCACGCAAAATGATTTTGATCATGATAAGATTTTGAATAATGTAATGCATTTTATATATTGACCATATGACGGGTCTTGTAAGGTATGACTTGAAATTTTTTAGTTGCATTTGGTGGCCAGTATTTATAATGAATTTATTAACCCGAAAAGGAATCTTTTTTAGAATTGTGCTTATACTTGAATTTAGTTTTAATCTAAAAGGTTTTAAATTGGTCTTGGTCCAACAAGTGGACCAATATAATATGGCTTTCCCATTATCAAAAGGTTTACCGTAGAAAAGGACTTTGAAATGTCAATGTCTTCTCTCTTTTTTTTTCCTTTGTTTTTGTGCATCAAGACCAAGATTAGTATAACTAAAAGAAAGAAAGGGAAGTACTTTTTTGGCCTATATATAACATAAGTTCTCTGGTTCATTCTTAACAACAATGGCGCCATACATCTATACTAGCTTTGTTTCTACACTCTTTTTTGCACTCTTTGTCATTCAAACCTTGGAATTTAGTCACTCCAAAACCTTTACAAATGTAAGCTGCATAGTCGCCGAGAGGGAAGCTCTTCTAAAGTTCAAGCAAGATCTTATCGATCCTTCAAGACGTTTGTGGTCGTGGACTAGCAAAGATTGTTGCGAGTGGGAAGGAGTTGAATGCAACAAGAAGACTAGTCATGTCACGAAGCTTGATCTACGTAATCCCTGTGGTGGAATAGAGTGCAGCTTGGGAGGTAAGACACATCTTGCTCTAAAAGAACTGAAGCATTTGAAGTATCTAGACCTCAGCTTCAATAATTTTTCAACCCAAAAGTTCCCAGAGTCCTTAGCTTCTCTTCAAAAATTGGAGTATTTGAACCTCTCATCTGCAGGCTTTTATGGACAAATCTCCAATGAAGTTAGTAACCTTTCTAGCTTACGGTACTTGGATGTTAGTAACTCGTGGAATTGGCCCTCTCTAACAATAGAGAACCTCCGATGGCTATCAACGTTTTCTAACTTGAAGTACTTGAACATGTCTTATGTCCCCCTTATCAACCCCAATGATTGGTTAAGTCCTATCAACATGCTTTCATCCCTAGAGTTCTTGATATTGAGGGGATGTGATTTGGAAGATGCTTCGGGCTCTTTCTCTGTCAATTTCACTTCTCTTAGATTCCTCGATCTGAGTCATAACTCCATGAATTCATCTATTCCTCCTTGGTTTCAAAACTTGACCAAACTCGAACATCTAGATTTAAGTGGTAATGATCTCCAAGGCATATTCTCCACTGTCATCCTTGCAAATAGTCAGTCATTTAGACACCTTGATGTCTTTAACAATAGGCTGGAAGGTGAACTTTTGAAGAAGATGACCATTTTCTGCAACTTGCAAGTTCTAAGCTTGCGTTCAAACAAATTTAGTGGGAGGATTTCAGATAGCAAAGACAGTGCTTTGATTTGTGGAAAAAGTAACCTGAAGACAATTGATGTTTCCGGCAACAATTTCAGTGGTCAACTACCCAATCAATTTGGGAACTTCAAAGATCTCGAATTCCTTGATTTTTCATCGAACTTGATATCAGGTTCTATTCCCGCTATTGTGGGCCAGCTATCATCTTTGAGAAAGTTGTGCCTCTCTTCTAACAAATTGAGTGGGTACCTTCCAGAAAGTATTGGGCAACTATTCAATTTAGAAGAGATGGACATCCGTAATAATTAGTTGGAAGGAGTTGTCAACGAACTTCACTTTGCCAATCTCACTAGCTTGACTGTGTTGTACTTTTATTCGAACGAGCTAGAATTAAATATTAGTGCATCTTGGGTTCCTTCTTTCCAACTTCAAAAGATTTTCATGTCTAGTTGCAAAGTGGGACCAAGATTCCCAAACTGGCTTCGAACACAAAGGAACATTTCAGTACTATACATGTCAAATGCTAGCATTTCAGATGAAGTTCCCCATTGGCTACCTAACATTTTATCTAACATTGAACAGTTGGATCTATCAGGCAACATGCTTAGAGAGAACATATCTCGAATTATTGGAAAAAAGATTCCACTATTAAGGTTAGTGTCGCTTTCTAGAAATAACCTTAGTGGAAGCATTCCAAATTCATTATGCATGTAAGATGAATTGCATTTTCTTGATCTCTCTAAGAACCAACTGTCTGGGAGACTTCCCCAATGTTGGAGGAAGTCGCAGACAAATCTGGAATTGATTTCATTGGGAGATAACAAGTTAAATGGTCATGTTCCATACTCTTTATGCCATTTGGAGCGATTAGGAGTTCTAGGCCTACATGAAAATGACTTGAGTGGAGTGCTTCCAGAGTGTTTACTAAAGCTACATTTGGTATACCTCGATCTTAGTAACAATCAATTTACTGGTAGACTACCTTCGTTTGGACGACACTCTCAGTCATTTGAGATAATCCATCTTAAGAGAAATTACTTCACTGGGGACATTCCTTTACAGCTATGCCATCTTGATAATCTTCGATATTTAAGTTTAGCACATAACAACCTTTCCGGAAGCATTCCTCATTGTTTCAACAACTTCTCACTGATGTGGGCCAATTCAAATTTTACCCCATATAGGAGATTCCCGTTGGGCTTTTCGATTATGGTTGATATGAAAGGAGCAAGCCGAGAATTTACCACCTCACTTCGATATTTATTTTCCATAGACCTTTCAAGCAATGCATTAGACGGACAAATACCGAAAGGGCTGACTTGGCTTGCTCAACTTGAGAATTTGAATCTCTCTCGCAATAAGCTCATCGGAGAAATCCCAGCAAATATCGGGAACCTGAGAAAGTTAGAATCTCTTGATCTATCTTATAACAAGCTATCGGGTGGAATCCCTCCTAGCATATCCAATTTAGACTCTCTAGGCCGTTTGGATCTTTCCTTCAACAATTTATCTGGTCGTGTTCCATCAGGCAATCATCTAACCACCTTGGATGATCAATTTTTTTATCGCGGCAATGATGGACTTTGCGGAGCTCCTCTTTTAAAAGCTTGCCCTGGAGAAGAGCATAATGATAAGGAAGGACGAGATGGTCACAATACGATCAAAGATGAGTCTAATGAAGGCGACTCCATCGTTGTTTGGTTATACTCAGGATTCGGACTAGGTTTCATAGTGGCAATCTTGGGATTCTATTGTATATTACTTCTCAAGCCATCTTGGAGGATTTCCTATTTTCAGGTAGTAGATAGGATTATTGTAAAACTATCGATCTTCAGGATGATTACCATGTTTTGGTTCAAAAGAGTTTTTCAATTCCAACTACGCAAATACGAGGTTATTTAGTAAGTAAAATCACTCTCTATTGCTCATGAATTATATTTTCTTTTCTCATATTCGCTTTGTTGATGGATGTTCCTAATTGTTTTTAGCATTTATCCTCACATTTGTGAGTTGCAGGTAACATGACACCCAGCATGAAATTACACATCTACTTATCCAATTTCAGAGATATGCGCCACTGCAACTACTATGGAGCTGATAGTTTCTCCTCATAATGGAAGATTGTTATCGAAGCTTCGAGTAATAAAGAAGTTGTACTCATTATTCTTCGACATTAATCTCTATCTATCCATTTGGTTATAAAGTAAAAAGTCTTTAGCTTTTGTCCAATAGAATAGGGCATTTATATTAATGTAAAATGAGCAGGCTTCTCTCTATCGATCCACTTGATTATATAGTAAAAAGTCTCTTGCTTTTGTTTAATAGAATAGCGCATTTATATTAATGTAAAATGAGCAGACTCTGTGAGCCGAAGTTGGATGAGTCTACTATTCCGTAGGGTAAAAGTTTGAATATTGTTCCATGCCAATAACATGTGAAAAGCATTGATAATTATCCAAACAAGTTAGCGACAAAGTTTTGACTAGCAACTTGTTCAGTCGATAACACGTCAGTAAGTTACCAACACACGATGTTCAGAGAAGCTTGTGTAGAAAAGAGGCCGCCGCCCCCAGCTCACCAAATCACCCTTATCAAACTATTCGCCACTTTACAGCTAATTCCTTAGGAGTTATAAAGAATCAGTTTTTCCTTTTCTCTCGAAATGTAGAGAAAACCTCTACCGTCTTGGTAGCTTCGCTGTTTTTCATACCTAATTCCCAATTACCCTCCCCTTCATCGTTTCGATCCCTCCCTCTTACATCTCCTCTATTCTGGTCTTCTGGGTATTCTCTCTGAATTGTGTGCGCCCTCCACCATCTCAGGCGATTTCGTTCATCCCCTGTGCTATTATTCCTTCAGTTGCCGATGCAGCACTCACAGGAGGGCTCAAGCCCTCTGGCCCAGTGAGTTTGAGGTGTTGCATGTCCCCGATTTCCTTTGCGCCAGCTTTGGATCGCCTGCGTCTGTACTCTGGGTGGTAAATTGCTCTATCTCTTTCTCCTTTTCGCCTGTATGTGCGATGCCTTGCTTGAGAGGGTCAAGAGAACAGATTCCTGCTCACTCATTTAAGCTGGTAGTTGTTGGATAGAGCCAATGGACTCGAATGAAGTAGACGAATCTTTGCGCCTAACTGCCCTATGCCAGTGGCTTGGTCGATTATGCTTTGAAAAGGAAGTAGATATATGGGAGGAAGAACCTCCTTTGAAACGCCTGCACGAATGCCGCCTCACCTTAGTCGGCACCATTTTTTTTCAATCCCTCTGTCAATTTGTTAGCTTTTCAAACTACAATGCGGTGCGCCTGGAGGACAGAACGAGTTGACATATCACAGCGGGATGATGGCCTCTATATTGCAAAGTTTTAGCTAGACACTGAGAAGCAAAGAATTGCAGATGGCGGACCTTGGTTATTCTCGGGGCATTTAGTCATTTTCAAACAATGGATCCTAATACGCCTTTGCACCTTTATGACTTTACCTGTTGTGCTTTCTGGGTCCATGTGTTTGGATTACCATTAGAATGGAGCACTGAACACCTCCTTCGAAGGGCTGTGCAGCAAATAGGAGCTGTTGTTGCTGTCGACCCACCTGCAGCAGAGGGATCTACCATCAGAAATGGCAGAGTCTGAATAGAGATTGAGCTGGACAAACCACTAAAGACTGGCAAGCTCATCAGAATTGATGGGAAAACTCTGTGGCTTGACTTTCGATACGAACGATTGCCCCATTTCTGTTACTCATGCGGGAAGATCGGACATTATACAACACATTGCCAAGATTTTCCTTATGACGACGCACTCATAGAGGGTAAAAACAAGATGGCCTATGGCCAGTGGTTACGAGCTGAGGTGCAGGAACATAGCCCATACTGGAAGGCTTTCTATAATCCTCAGGATATAACTCAACAAATGGACGAGATAATACCTGAAACGCCTCCGACAAGGCTGCATCAACTCCCACTATTGCCACCACCTGAAACTACACCTGCGGGGGCAGAAATGCAGCCTCGATAGATTCCTCCTAAGGCTGCAGCAGCACAGGAAAAGCGGCACACCACAGATCAGGTACCTGCATCGACAAAACTCAAGGTGGTTAATATTAATCAACTGGATTCCTCCAAGCAGATTCATAGAAAATCCCCAAGGACACCTATCCCGAGGGGGAACTTCTAAAAAGCAGCGAAGGTATTCGCCTTATGAGACACGACATTCAGCCCTTCCTGAGGTTGATGACCATCAGTTGATGGAGACACCCGTGTATGTTGCAAAATAAATGGCTTAATGGGCGATGGTGGCTGGCCCTCAACAACCACCCACACACAAATCAAGCTCCTTTGTTGGAACTGTCAGGGTTTGGGCAATCCCCTGACAGTTCAATCCCTTAAGGCCTTAGTGGCCAAAGATAAGCCCGACATGGTCTTTCTCATGGAGACCAAGAATCCTGAACCGGTTCTCATCACCTTGCAACGACGACTAAGATTCCACAATGTTTTTGTATGCGACCCTATTGGTATGAAAGGGGGACTGGCGCTTCTTTGGCAGAACACCTTATCTATTGATATGCTATACACTTCTGAGGATTATATGGATGTGCTCTGTAAGGATTTGACTGATGATAGAACTATGCGCATTACATGTGTCCATGCCCCCTATTCCTATCACAAGTGACAATCGCTATGGCAAGATCTACGGCTGATCAGGACCTCTAATACTTGGCCATGGGTTTGTGTAGGCGATTTTAATGAAATTCTATACCTGTGGGAAAAGGTGGGTAAGCGACCAGTAGCTCCATTTCGACTATCATCTTTTCAGTCTCTAATAAATGATTGTTCCCTAATGGAAGTGGAGAGTAAAGGTTGTCGATTTACGTGGTCGAATAATAGAACAGGGGATGAGCTTATCAAAGAACGTCTTGATCGAGTTCTGTGTACTTCTGACTGGCGTATTTTATATCCTAATGCTGAAGTTGTTGCATTGCTGACTGTGGGATCTGATCACAGCTCCTTATTACTGATCACAAACCCATCAACTAGAAAGGGTAGCAAGCAATTTGTGTATGAAGCCTACTGGAATCAGGATCCTGAATGCCAAGCAGTTATCTATTGGATATGGAATTCTCCCTACCAGGGACACCTAATTGCAGTGTACAAGCTTCAAGCTGTTGCTAAAGCGTTACGGGACTGGAGTTATTTGAAATACAAGAATGGTCACCTAAGAATCAATTCACTATATCAACGATTGGCCGACATCACCAACAACCCGCAACTCACCAGCAATGAGGTCGTCGAAGCTTCTAATATACGGGAAGAAATCAGACATATATGGCAACAAGAGGAGCAATTATGGGCCATGCGATCTAGAATCAATTGGCTGCGTTGGGGGGATAAGAATACGGAATTTTTTCACGCCTCAACTATTCAACGACGCCAAAGAAATAGGGTAACAATGCTCCAGGATGATAATCGTGAATGGGTGCGGGGTCCTGATGCTTTAAAGGAGATGACAAACTCCTTTTTCTCGCAACTATATACTTCAGTGGGGTCATGTGCCTATGGCCCGGTTTTGGATTGATGCCCTCAAATTGTCACCCCACACATAAATTTCCAGCTCACTGCCTCGGTCACTCTAGAAGAGGTGTGTACGGCGACTTTCCAATTGGGGATATCCAAGGCTCCAGGCCCGGACGGATTAAGTGGATTGTTCTATCAAACGCATTGGGAAATTGTCAAGGATGATCTCTTCCGGCTAGTGGACGACTTTTTTCATTCAAGTAAACTACCCAGACACCTTAATCGGACTATCATTGCTCTGATCCCTAAGACCTCCCACCCTGAAAAGCTTGATCAATATAGGCCAATCAGTCTTTGCAACTATGTATATAAGATCATATCGAAAATCCTTGCCAATAGACTAAAACCTTGGCTACCTTATCTTATTTTAAAAGAACAGGCTGCTTTTGTAAGTGGGCGACAGATCCAAGACAATATCTTGCTCATCCAGGAAGTCATGCATCAATTCAAAGCACGAAAATGGAGGCGGAGGCATAAGATCTTACTGAAGACAGACATGCATAAGGCTTATGATAGGGTGGAGTGGGATTTCCTAAGATACTATTTGATTAAACTGGGCTTTCATCATAATTGGGTTCTCTGGATCATGGAATGTATCACTACACCAACCTTTAGTGTGCGATTTAATGGTGAGCTACTACCTTATATCAAGCCTACACGAGGACTGCGCCAAGGTGATCCGCTTTCTCCTTATCTCTTTGTGTTGGTGGCTAATGTCCTTTCTACCTTAATTGCCCAAGCGGTTCAAAGTGGCCATCTGAAAGGAATCAAACTTGCCCGATCCTGTCCGACCCTTACCCACTTACTTTTTGCTGATGACTCGGTCTTTTTTCTAGACGGTACTGTCTCTGAATGTCAGAATATGGCCGATCTTTTGAATCAATATTGTCTAGCAACCGGACAAGCCATTAACAGGAATAAATCAGGCTTGATCAGTAGCAAATATTGTCCGACACTCTTGCAGGAAAATTTAGCGAGGGAACTCCGGGTTCCTATATTGCAACGGCATGGTAAGTATCTGGGTATACCCTCGGACTGGGGACAATCGAAAAGAGAAATGTTCTCTTGGATTTTGGCAAGGGCCACGTCCAAAATGGAAGGGTGGAAAGAACGCCTATTATCAAAAGGGGGGAAAGAGGTCCTTATTAAATTTGTGGTGCAGGCTATTCCACAGTATGCAATGTCAGTCTTTAAACTTCCGCACTCTATTTGTAAGGGTCTAGAACAGGGCATATCTAGCTTCTAGTGGAAGAATGATGTCAGTAAACGAGGGGTGTACTGGCAGAAATGGGAAGCTTTAAAATCAAGCAAGCACAGTGGAGGTCTGGGTTTTCGTGACTTATTGGCATTCAACGATGCACTGCTGGGTAAGCAAGCCTGGAGATTACTACAAAGTCCGCAATCCTTATGGGGCCAAATTTTTAAGGGACTCTATTTCCCAGACACAACGTTTTTAAATGCGGTGAATGGGTGTCGCCCCTCTTGGGGATGGAGAAGTCTCATTACAGGCCGAGAAGCCATTCGCCTGAACCTGTGCTGGTTGGTGGGTGATGGTCAGCATATTAACATCCGTAGGGATCGCTGGTTATCTATTGGCCCCTTAACGGGACCTCATGCAAGGAGTGAACCGGAACTGGTGGCTGATCTTATTGACCATACCCACCAATCCTGGAATGTTCCACTTATACAACAACATTATGAAGACAGTATTGCAGATCAGATAATCAAAATCCCTATAAGGCCAGCACATACTTCAGACAAGCTCATATGGACAGCAACGAAGAGCGGAGCACATTCAGTCAAGAGCAATTATCACACCCTTATCACTACCACAAAACACAGCATCAATCACACAGATTCAACCAAATTCAGTCAGAACAGAAAGCTATGGATGCGAGTCTGGACATTGCGCACGGAGCCAAAAATTATACACTTTTTCTGGTCAGTTTACCATAACTCCCTTGCAACCAAAGACAACCTATTCAAGCGACATATTATTCCAGATTCTATTTGCCCTCTATGTGATCAACAAACCCAGGAATCCATTGAACATATGTTTTTCAATTGTTCTTGGACAAAGGCGATTTAGCAGCATTCGGATCTGCGCAACCTAAATATTGCGCATCCAGTCACTAACATAGCCACATGGATCACCGATCAGGTTAGAAGTCGGACTAACGTACCTGAGCTTGAGCTCCTTGCACATGTCTTGTGGCATATATGGAGGGGACGCAATAACTTCGTTTTTCGACATCAGCAGCCGAAGCCCCAGCATGTTGTTGCAGATGCTCTTGCACAAACGCGAAGCTTCATCTGTTCCCACCCCGCAGGGACGTGAAGGAACTCCCCTGACAACCAAACTGATTTCCTATGGCGACCCCCCGATCGCGGAACCCTGAAGTGTAATATCGATGGGGCTTATCAGGAGGGCAGTAGAACTGGATCAATGGCGTGTATTACCAGGGACTATAGAGGCTAACTTACTGATGTGTATACATAAGCTTTTCCGGCGACGTCCGTGCTCCAATATGAGGTGCAGGCCCTCAGCATCACTCTCCGTCGTCTGGTGAAACAGGGCCTTCAATCCAACTGCCTGGAGATCGAATCGGCCTGCTGGACCATGCTGGAGATCTTGAACCAGGACAAGCCACTGCCATGGGAAGACCGACCACTCTTCGAAGAAGCTAAATCGCTGCTTTCTGCATACCCTAGGCTGCGACTGCCTTCTGCAGGAGAGAAGCCAACGCGGTGGCCGACTGGGCCGCGAAGGCCCATGGCCGCATGGATCAAGCCCGCAACTGGAACATTTTCCCCCCTTTCTTCCTTTTGGATCTTGTAAATGCGGACGCGGTTGCAAGTGGGTGTAATCTTTTGCTGGATTAAATATCACGTTAATTTCGACCAAAAAAAAAAAAACTATTCGCCAATTTCGAGCATTTATGTATTATCACAAGGTGTCGCTAAGTCAACATGAACTGCCTCCGATGATCGATTTTGATTTCTTTCATATTGATTAAGGTATAATTTAATTTGTGCCCTTTTGGATAATGACTACAATTGGGATCCAATTTGGTTTTAAAGTTTTTAAAATCTTCTTCACTAGTCGGTCAATTTCATCGCCAATTCTGAATACATTGTTAGATATTTCGGTGAGATCAAAGCTGGGCCATCAAACTGTGTTTGTTGGGACTTAAATTGGAGCTATAACTTGATGGGACTGCTCTCTGATTTAAATGCCTGTTTCTGTCTCTTAGAGTAAGCCTGTGCAAGAATTATTCTTGTTGCTCGATTAAATTGTTCGGTTGGGTGCTAGAAATTCTGGATTTACACGTCAATTTAGCTTAATTTCATTGTGTAATTTCAATTACATCATACACTTTGCATACCAGGAGAGGAACTTGCATTAAATTTGCATTATGACATTGAGATTGCATTGTTATTTAATCGTCATATTTGCATATTTATTTCCATAAATCACAAGTCATAAAATGGAAAATATAGAAAAATTTTATCTTGCAAGCTGTTAATTTCATTCCGTGTCTTCATTAAAAAAAAAAAAATCCTAAAAACATGTCTGGTGATGCGGTTGGGAGATTCCGCATACTCATATTATATAAATAGATTTGTTCTCTTAGTATCGTCTGGCATTTTAGATTGCATTATTTTTGTTACCACGTTTAATAGCTCCCTTAGGAAAATAATTTATCTACGGTGCATTTTTGCATAACGTATTACATCCGCACAAAGCAATACAAGTAAATGTTTCACATATTTGTTTGAAACAAAATCTCAATGGATAGACTTGATAAAGAATTGCAACCAACATATCTAGAGTGAGAATTATCAAAAAAGTCCTAAACCTATTAGAATTGTGTCAATTCAATCTTAAACTTTTTAATTGCGCCAAAGAATAGTTGTCCTCTAATTTTGAAATGAAGGATATGGGAGAGCTGCTTATATATTAAGAGTTAAGATCGAAAGAGATTGATCAAGAAAACTGTTTGCTATGTCACAAGAGTCTTATATAATAAAGATTCTTGGGTATTTCAATTAGGGTGATTGGGTCTAGGGTGGGTAGGGTCTAGACCTGGACCCTGTAACCGACTCTGTTATGATCGGTTCCCCTTTTTTTGGACTATGTACTCGACCCTATTATAACCGGTTCCCCTTTTTTGGACCATATACCCAACCTCGTTTATATTGGACCCTATACCCGACCCACCCTGTTTTTCCGGTCTGGTTTTAGAGTCAACCATGTTTCCACTGGAACCTATTTTGTAACCTCCTAATATCCTATACAACTTCAAATTTTACATTAATATGCAAGAAAATAATGTAATCCTCCTAATTTGTATTAAAACATTAAGCATTTGTAATAAATAAATACATGAACTTTTTGACTAAACGAAAAATTAAAGATCCACAAGGCTAATTATCATAAATAAAATCACAAGGCAAAACAAAATCATAACATTGCATAAATATTAGCAACAAATATGGCTCTAATATTATTCTTATTCCCATAACTATCACATGAAGTTGTTCATTTATAGAAGCATAACTCCTACAAAAGAGAAATTAGGCGAGCCAATCCACGTGATACACAAGAATTTGGCGGCGACGTGTCACGCCCCGATCCTCGAATGTGTGCCCATCCATCACCTAGTCGATTAATAGCGACGTCCCAGAACGCATCGCCGACCCTGTTCATTTAATATGCGCATGCGGAAGTATAAAGAAAATCCCCAGACAATAAAACAATGTGATAGAAAAGTAAGGCCATATTTTTTATATTGAAATTCACAACCACACTTTTATTAATAGCACAACTCATAGTATATTTACAATACTATTCACTGTATACTGGTCTCACACCTATCTACACTAAGACAGGGTTCACAAAAGGGATGGGATCTCAATCCTCATCCGGGTTGTACTCCAGATCCCTCTCTGGATCATCTTCTTCTTCGAAAATCTTTATCCTCCTCAGGTTTCACATTAGTGTTCTCCTTCTCAAGTTCCTCCTCGGTTCCTTCTCAGGGTCTTGAAATGGTTATTCAATAACCAATGAGACCACGTCTCAGCGAGTTCTACCCCCTAAGACCCAATTAGTAAGCCAATACACTATGGGCTGCCTAAACACGCACAGGTCATAGGACTTACCTTGACCTCAGATTCCACCTGCAAATCAGTACAATTCATAGAAGGCACCCAACTACTCAAAACAAATCAAACCAGTCGATTACATGTCATCCAAATCATATAATCCCCACGATGTATATTAGTCACTGAGAACACGTGCATTCTCTAAGGCACTAGTTCACCAAAGTGATGCATCAAATCACCGAGCCCACATGTCTCTCCCGAGATGCCTCACTTAATTCCCTGGGCCCACGTGCATTCTCTAAGGCACTAGTTTGCCAAAGTGATGCATCAATTCACCGAGCCCACGTGCCCTTTTTACGATGCCTGGGGCCACGTGCATTCTCTAAGGTACTAGTTCACCAAAGTGATGCATCAAATCACTGAGCCCACATGCCCTTTTAGATGCTACACTGATTCGCCACTCCATCGTCGATACTGACAATCGGTATTCAATCATTTCCCCATCAAATAATTAAAAACAACAATTTAGGAACATATCCTAAAATTCACAATTTAAATCATTTCCATATAAATTGAAGCTCAATTAAATAAACGGACCGCACCACGACAATCAGCACGAAATTCCGGTCACCGGCCATCTCGGTTGAATTTCCAAAAAAATAAATAATTAAATAATTAATTTCGAAAATTAAATAAATAATTATTAAAAATCCAATTTAGGCCCATAATGCCTAATTGGAGGCCAAGACGAGCCCGTAAAATTACCAAGACTCGTTCAATAAATAACATGGCATGCCTACTTGCTAATGTCCATTTCTAACCACCTAACATGCATCATTAAGTCTCTAATTTAATTTATCTAAATTAATCTAACCACCTAATTGTATTTAATTAAATCTAACAAACCCTAAGTATAATTAGTAAACTAAGAAAGCATTAGTGAGTAAAACTCACTTGGTAAAAGTGGAGACCGAATCACCGTGATGGCGATGCGACGGTGGCTGAAACCCGAACTTTCAGTGGACGAACACTTGGGCCAAGCCCAATAGGCCTCGCAAGCCCACAGTAAAAGCTGTGCTTGGGCCGAACTTGGGCCAACTTGCTTTGCAGGCTTGGGTTGCAAATGGGCTTGCTGCAAGTTGGGTCGAACTTGCTGGGTCCATGGACTTTAATTGGGCTTCGTTGCACTAATCTGAGTTGAAATCGTGTGGGCTGAAGAGACCTTGAACTAATTGGCCAAAGATGGGCCCAAATGCTGCTGGAAGTTGGGCCGAAGACACGTAGCTGGAGAAGACCAAAGCTGCTGGAGGTTACTGGGCTTCTCGCGGACGGGCTACTCGATGGATGCTGGCGAAGACAACGATGAAGCCAGTAAACGTTGGCGTGGAGTGGCAGGCATTGGTGGCAAGGGAGCAGACGATCACGAGCTGGGCTTCACTAGCATTGGTCTTTGTGGACTCCACGGGATGCATGTGAAGGCTTCGGTCAACAAACTGAAGTTTGTTGCTGGAAGTTGACCCGTGGAGCAGGCTGGAGGAAAAGAAACGGACGTTGGGCGGAGCCAGAAGACACGCAGCAGGAGGAAACAAATCGAAGTGGGGAGAGGGTGAGCTGGCCGCGTGGAGCCGAGGGTTGCAGGCGGTCTTCGTTGCTAGGGCAAAAGAAATCGGTTGCTGTGGGTGAAGGGATGAAAATTTCGATGGAGCAGAATTGCTGGTGGAGGCTGAAGACGCGTGGGTTGCTGCGGTCAAAAGAAAATCAGGGAAGCTTCGTGGATTGATCGAAAAACATGCGGCAGAGGCTGAGGGGGTTTCGGTGGTTTTGTGAAGAAGCAAAATGAACGAAGAAGAAGCCGAACAATTGAGTCTTCAGTGAAGGATGAGCTCGTGCGAAGAAGGAGAAGGGCTGAAGCGTGCACTAGAAGATTGGCAAAAAAGGAGGGCTTAAAGTCAAGAGAAAATATCTAAGAATAAATGCATGGTTCCCTCCTAAGCCTTCATACATATTCTAATGTCCCCAATTACTTTCTTGCTTCAATAATCACCAAATTGTCCAAATTGAAGCCCCAAATTTCTGCCCCCTTTCCAATTTCGAAATTCACCCACTCAATTTTCTTCGAGCCACTATGAACCCACTCGACTCATTGGTGACTCTCGGTTGTCGTGAAAATCCCGAGGATTCAAATACGGACACAGGGTACCAAAACAATAAGAAAATCAGTCTAGTACCGATCGACATGAATTTTCTAATTTAGTGGTGTCACCCACGATTAGCCACACATCTCTGTCGATCCGCCTATCTCTCGATTTCAAATCGATTTTTAATCCGTGCCGTAATGGCCTCTAAAGATGGACACGGTCGAGAAGCCGATTCCTGGTCGAATTCTCAAATCTATTGCCTTAAAATTCCTAATAATTTCCCCAGATAGTCTAGTTATCTCAAGAATGATCAGTTCTGAGAATAGCCTTATAGACACGTCAATAAAACGCCCGATTCACTTAGAAGAAAACATAATTGAAAATTTGGGATGTCACACGACGAACGTCGTCTGTCCGTCGGATGGTGCGAGAGGGAGCCAGTGAGCGAGGGAAGCGAGTGAGGAAGAGGAACGACAAAGGAGGAGTGCCATGCATGTTTGAGAGAGACAAGAGGAAAAATGTCATGTGATTGCAGGAGTAAGAATAGAAATCAGGGGAAAAAAAATAGGGTTTTAGAGCTCTACTTACAAAACTGGTTCCAAAACTGGTCTGGGATTCGGATGGGTAATCACTCGGAACCGGTTCCCGGACTAGTTTAAATCGGTTCCAAATTTTGGGAACCGGTTTCTGGACCGGTTTCAACAAGAACCAGTTCCCGACCCTGTTTTCCGGGTGGGTCGGTCCGATTGCACACCCCTAATTTCAATATGCAATATTGTAATTCCATTGATACCCCTATCATGTAAGACAAAAGCGTGAGATCTAAGACGTGTCCTAAAATTCCATAAAAAAAGAAAGAAATGGAAATTGTTCCTTACGCTAGTGTGGTCGGAAGTTTGATGTATGCTATGATGTGTAATTGACTCGATATATGTCATGCTGTGGAGTTGGTGAGTTAATATCAGTGAAATCCTAATTAAGCATACTGGAAAGTAATTAAGAGGATCCTAATATACTTGAAAAGTACCATGGACTATCAACTTTGTTATTTGGGGAATGACTTATATTTATTAGGCTACTTTGATGTTGATTGGAGAGAAGACCTAAATGAGCGTAAATCAACTTCTGAGTATGTGTTCTTACTCAATGAAGATGTAATTTCTTAGAATAACAAGAAACATACATGTGCAGCATTATCTACAATGGAGGCATAATTTATTGTATGCTCTGCTACAATGCAAGAAGCACTATGGCTAAAATATTTCTTGGAAAATTTAGCCATTGTCACTAAGATTTTAGAACCAATGATAGTTTATTGTGATAGTTAAGCAATTATTACCTATGCGAAAGATTCCAAATATCATGGTAGAACAAAGTATATTAACATAAAGAATAATTTTATCAAAGATATAATAGCGCAGAAATAAGTGATCCTACAATACATTTCTACCAATAGAGTGGTTGTTGATAGATTTACAAAGGCTATTCCTAGAGACGTGTTCTTGACCCATAATATGTTTTTAGAGTTACATAGAATATGATATGTAGTAATATTGATGATCATTTGTTTATGTATATGTGAACATATGTATTGTAATTGTTTGTCTTTTAGTAAATTGTTGTTTTATTAATAAATATAAAACCATTATGAGACTAGCATAAACACACACACACACACACACACACACACACACACACACACACACACACACACACACACACACACATATATATATATATATATTATTAAAAGGTATGTTAGCATGAAACAATTAGCTCACTCACACGAGCAATCACCTCAAGTGCTATGTTAGTAGGTTGAGATGAGATAGTATGTACTATAGATGCTAGAAAAGCAAGTTTAGTACATAATATATTTTCATGTTACCTTGATTGGAATCAAGATGACATTTGTAATTAGTATGTGACAATACCAAGCATGATAGTTCTACAATCATATATGCCCGAAGGATGTCGGATACGAGTATTTAATTAAGCGCTATAGAAAGCGAGTTGATATAGCATTTGAGCTAAATATAAGTATGTGAAATCCACTATAGAAAGAGAAATCCACTATAACATGTAATTCATACTACATGTGCACTGTACGATCGATAAGAGAGGTGAATGAAATTATCCCAATTTACTTATTGTGTGAGCCCTTGAGGTAATTTATAATTTACCTCATTTTTGTGCCTTATGTTGCTTCTGACTATGTTCTCGAAGTGAAAGATTAATGTTGTTATTTTACCATGTTACAGGTAGTCATGAATAGATATGGGCTTATGGGACGTGTTTAGGAAAGTAATTGTTCAAAAATGGGGAAAGACATGAGTACCAAAGAAGACTCACCGTTTTACATCTATCACATGTATTTACTAGTCGACTAATTATATCACATTATATGGTTATGGATATAATTGTAAATATATGGTGTTTTAAAAGGATATGTATACTTGGATTGAGGTAGCAAAATATGTATGGGGCATTATGAGACATCAATTGGTTATTTCTTTTGGGATTGTAGCCATTATGTTATCCATTAGATTTTTCATTTTTCAACAACTATTAATTAATATTCAAGAAATACTTTAAATTGGATATTTCATCTTTCAAAAATCCATTAATGCTTGTAGTAAATAGACTCATTCGATAGCAGGATACACATGTATAATTATACATATAGATTCCAAAATAGGACGTTGTTCTGGAGAAGAAAACTAAAAAGAGATGTAAAATAAGAGGGAGCGAGGTTTCCTTTTGTTGGATTGTATTTCCTTTTATATTTGTTGAAAAATTCACAATGTGTGGATTGATGGGAAATAGAAAGAATGTGTGCTTGTGTGTTTAAAGATGTGAATTGATCTGGGAGAGGGTTGATTGATGAGCGAATTCAAATTTACTTTTGAAAAATAAAATAAATACGAAATCAATTAACAAGTATCTTCACTATTTTTATTTTGTTCTGTCGTAATACTCTATTGCATCTCAACAATGGGAATGGACGTCTCACAGATTTTTTGTTTTACCCAATAATTTTATAGTGAGTTTTATAAATAATTATCATGAAAATCCTAAATTTATCATGAAAATACAATTAGTTTTTAAAACTTTCAAAATATGCAAGTTTTTTTGTCAAATAAAAATGCAATTAAATCTTAAAACTAAAAAAATTTAAATCTTAAAAGTTATCAAATTGGTCTAATTAAGTTATTTCGTTAATTGCACATTTTTTTCGAAATTTTTATGACTCAATTGCAGTTTTATGACTAGTTTTAAAACCTAATTACACTTTTTAAAAGTTTTAAAACTTAATTGCATTTTCGTGATAAGTTTTATGATTTGATTGCATTTTTTAAAATTTTAGAACGCAATTATACTTTCGTAACAAGTTTGAAGATCTTCACTTATCCCTAAAACTTACTATTATCATATACAAATCTAACATTCTTGACATTAGCAAAAGTGGGAGTAGAGAGAATTCCACTTTCAACTTTAATAGCCCTAACAAGGCTGAGGTTCAAAGAAGGGGCGTAGTGATTTTGCGTCACGTTTGGTCCAATTTCTTAGTAGGAGGATGCTAATTTTAATTCCATATCATCCTTTTTTTTTTTTTTTTGATACTTTTTTTGTTTTTGTTTTTGTTCTTCATGTTTTTTATTGCCATTGCCATGTCCATCATGTCATCTTCCTTGAATTTTCTTAATATTGCCTAGAGAGGACTCGAGATCAAGACGTTGTTTGTTTTGTGATAAATAAATAATTCGAAAGATATTTTCATCGTCTACAAAAATATTTAAACATTAATTGTGATCGATAATGAAAATATTTTCCGTAGACTAATTATTTCAAGTGATACCAGAGATTATTTTTAGAAAAATATTTTTTAAATCATTTATTTTCGCAAAATTAATGGAGCCCAAATTTAAGTTTCTTTTCTTGATCATTAGTCATCAGTTACGTAAGACAAATAACAATTGAGACTTTAATCCCTATTTTCTTAAATTCACTTAGCCGGGAAAATGAATGACCAAAGTTCATGCACCTTTCTTAGTGCTTAATTAAGCATTTCATATTCTTCTTTTTTCCTTATGATTCCTTTCCTATTGAGCTATCCTATTGCCTATATAATAGTCAGCGGAAATCAATGATTCTTTTAAAAAAATAGATTATTGGTAGTCTACTTTTTTTAATCAGATCAGTAATCTATTTTTCTAGGGATAAGTTCATTGAAAGTTCTAAAACTTGTCACGAAAGTACAATTGAATCCTAAAACTTTCAAAAAGTACAATTAAATTATAAATTTTCAAAATGTGCAACTAAGTCCTAAAATTTGTCAAATTGATCAAATCAAGTCTTTTTATTAATTGCACTTTCTAAAAAAATTTATGACTCGATTGCACTTTGTGACAAATTTTAGGATTTGATTGCAATTTTTGAAAATTTTAGGGCTCAATTTTACCTTCATGACAAGTTTTTGGATTTGATTATACTTTTTCAAAGCTGTAGGGCTCGATTGCACTTTCGTGATAAATTTAGAAATTTTAATACATTTATATATTTATTTATTTATTTGGCCAACAGATTGATAGTCTACTTCACGATGAAGTAAATGCGAGGAAATGAGAATGTCTGATCGAGACAAAACGCTAGTAGTTAGTAGAGGCCTTGAAGGGGCCAATGGCTATCAAGTCAAGGTCTGCATTCACATGATAAGAAATTTCATGAACTTGAAAGACGTGAGTGCCTCACACGGAAGAATCAATTTTTGAAGCCTTCGAGTATGGTTTAGGCTTTCTGCGATTTCTTAGTAGGAGGATGCCAATTTTAATTCCCTATCATCCTTTTTTTTTTCTTTTAATTATTGTTTTAGTTTTAGTTTTTTTTTTTCCTTTTTTTATTATTGCAATTGCCATATCCATCATGTCACCTTCCTTGAATCTTCTTGACATTGCCTAAAGAGGACTCGAGATCAAGACTCTATTTGTTTGGTGAAAACAAAATCATTTGAAAATTATTTTCTTAAAAATGATTGTTTGTATCGCTTATATAGATGAATGAAAGAAAAAAATTCATCTTCTATGAAATTGTATAATGAAAATATTTTCCATAGAATAATTTTTTTGATTCATACAGGCGATCATTACTAAAAAGGCATACAAGCCTCAACCAGTTTTGAGACTTTTACTTATCCCTAAACCTTACTATTATCATAGAGAAGTTTGACATTCTTGCCATTAGCAAAAGTAGGAGAACATTGAATTTCAGTTTTCACTTTAAAAGCCCAAAAAAGGCTAAGGTTCAAAGAAGGGGCTTAGTGATTACACGTCACGTTTGGTCCGATTTCTTAGTAGGAGGGTGCTGATTTAATTCCCTATCATCCTTTTTTTTTTATATATTTTATTTTTTGTTTTCATTTTTGCTGTTTTCCCTTTTTATTGTAGTTTCCATATCCATTATGTCATCTTCCTTAAATCATCTTGACATAAATAGGACCTGAGATGAAGACTCTGTTTTTTTATAAAAATCATAGAAAATATTTTCCTAAAAATGATTGTTTAAATTACTTATAAAATAAATGAACAAAAAAAAAATTTCATCGTCTACAAAAATGTTCAGACATTTATTGTTATCAATAATGAAACATTTTTGCTTAGACTAATTATTTTTAGTGGTGCAACCAATCATTCTTAAAAATATACTTTCCAAATCATTCATTTTTTATGAAACAAATGGAGCCTAAATTTAAGTTCCTTTTCTTGATCATTAGTCATAAGCTATGTAAGATAAATAACAATCAATATTATAAACCCTAAACTCTTCGAATCACATAGCCAGAAAAATGAATGGCCAAAGTTCATGTGTCTTTCTTCGGTTTAATTAAACGATTCATCTTTTTGTTTTCTTCTCATGATTCCTTTCCTATTGACCTTATTTATTGCTTTTATGATTAGTCAAGGGAAGTCAATAATTCTTTTTTTTTTTTTAATTATATAGCAACTTTTGCCCACTTGTCGATGGCTAGGAAAGGTGATTATATCTTAACGATGACATAAATGCAAAGGAAATTAAAAGGGTCAAATCAAGACATGACGCTGCTGGTAGTTAGCAAAGACCTTGAAGGGCCAATGGCTACCAAGTCAATGCCTGCATTCATATGGCATGGAATTTCATAAAATTGGAAGACTTGAGAGTGATTGAAACAGAAGAATCAAACTTTGAAGTCTTTTAAGTATGGTTAAGGCTTTCTAGGATATATGCTCATAGTGGCAAGCATATGTATCCCCAATTGATCACACAAATCATATAAAGAGCACACGAGCTAATCCTGTCTTGATTTGAAGTACATAGAAACTAGGAGAAGAAGATGAGTGATTTGAAGCCTATTTGGAATCTCTTCCTTTGAAGGAAGGAAGGATCGAAGGTTACATTGGTCTTTTTATTATGTTGTTGGTTTTATGTGACATCCTGAATTTCATGCTCTGTTTTCAATTGAATGAGTTGGGTTTTTCATTGACGCACCTATAGCCTTTTTCTCTGAGTTGGCCACTCACGAGTTAATTAATCTATTAGATGAAGCCGTTAAGGAATTTTAACACTACAAACTCGAGAATTCGACTAGAAATCGGCTACTCGACCGTGCTAATATGTAAGGGTCATTACGGCACTATCGAAATCAGTTAGAGATCAGAGATAGGTCGATTTGACTAAGATATGTGATCAGTGTGTGGGTGATTCCACCTGATTGCAAAATTCTCGTCGAACGACATTGGACTGAATATTCTGTCTTTTCTATACCTTGTGTTCATATTTGAAATCTCGAGATTTTCATGACAACTGAGAGTCGCCAATGTGTCGAAGATGTACATTGTGGCTCGAAAATAACCAACCACAGGTCAAGTGCACTAAAAATTCCCGAAAGCTACCTAGTAGATTAGGACGCGCTAAAATCGCGTCAGATTGAATTAACCGCGAATTTAAACCCGATTTCAAAAATTGAAAGTTCTATCATGTCACAATTCATTTTAGAAATATCGACTCATCCTCTGAAGATTTTTTTGTAAACCGAGATTTTCGGCAAAGAATCCAAAGTAAGGGTATTTTGGATCGGGAAATTCGTAGGCCCATTTTCGATCGAGTTTTTGGGATTCAAGTTGGACTATTTGATGAGGAAAAAGGTTGATTAGGATGATGGCACCTTGGTTGGATTTTTGGACAACAAATTGAGCTCAATTGGATGAGGATTGAAGGGGAATTGAATGAAATTGAAGAGCAAATGTGCAAAATTCATAGGCCAAGGGGTGTGCAACATTTAAGCCATGGTGGGAGGCTTCTTGGGGAAGCTTGAGGAGAGAGAAGTGGCTGAGGACAAGGGCTGGCATGGTGGGGGCTTGTGATGAGTGAATGAGGATGAGATTGTGGACTTTGAAGGCATATGGTGGTCCCTCTTCAACAGCCACCTTCTTCTTCCTCTACAACCTTGCTTTCCCCATTTTAGAGGCCTTGAGAGAGCTTGAGAAAACTAGAGGAAGACCAGCTGAGCTACCTAGGTCCATTGCACGCCCTCCGGACCTCTTTCCTCCCCTGTTTTCTCCTTCTCCCTGTTTATGCTCCAACTGACCTTTCTCCAAAAATCCGAGTTAAAAGTTACCTTCTTATGAGAATTAGCTCTCGTGCCACCCACCATCGTCTTCAGCACATCCAAACCGTACGGGAGGACTTCTCCGATTGCCGAACGGAGCCACCGGCCGGAAGTCGCCGCTCGCCGGATCGCCTGGAGTTCGCCTGGCCTGCACTATTTCGCGATTTCAGCCATTTTCTTTCCATTCTGACCCTTCTCCGCCCATACCAACCACTAGCAAGTCCCCTTTGACCCCCGGGTGCCGCCGGTTGCCGGCCACCCACTCGCCGAAGCTTCGATAAACCCTTCCTCGCCGTTTCAGTCGCTAATTCTCTCTCTTTGGTTCAGCCAGGATCAGAAGCCGAACCAGCAGGGGTCTTCAGTCTTTGTGGTCCGTTTCCGAGCCTTTCCCGGCCTCGCTTAGTGTCACCTGCCTTGGCGTTGCCGTCGCCATGGACTCACCAAAGCGCTAAACCGGTGAGTTTACTCACTAAACCTTACTTAAGAGGTTAATTATGCTTAATGGGTGTTTAGATTAAGCTAAGTATGGTTAAGTGGTTAGATTAGTTTAGTTAATTTTTAATTAGATTAAGGGATGTGATTAGTTTAGTGGATAATTAATTAAGGCTAATGAGGTTATTAAATTAGTATAATCTTGATTAGACCCTTAATTAATTATTTTAAATTAATTAATTATTTAGAATTTATAAATATTATATTATTAAATTATATTAATATAACATTTTATTTATTTATTTATTTTCGGAATATATTTAATTATTTATTATTTTTCGAAAATTAGACTGGGATAGTTGGTGACCGGAATTTTGTGCTGATTGCATTGGTGTGTTCAGATTATGCAATTGATTATTGGATTGTGCAAATTGAGTGATGATTGTGAAAATATGATATTTAATTAGAAAATCCCGGGTGTCGAGTTTTGACACTGAAAATGGATTTTAAGTACTATATCAAATAATGGGGTTTGAAAAAGGAAAGGTATCAGTTTTTTTTGTTCGAATTGACCGTATACCCACACACGACTATTTTCTGGATGTTTTTAATATGAAGAAAATAGGTCAAGATCACTATTTTAATTGAGGCATTTGAGTGCAATGCACGGTGTCCTGGACCAAGGTTGAATGGTCGTGTGTTGGTTAAGAAAACCCGTCCCCGAATTGAATTAGATGGATGCTACCCTATATGGGTTACCCACCATTAGGTTTCGAGTTGCAGTAGATTCTAGATCTATGCTCCTTCGGGAAAGCCGTCTTTGAGAGACGTAGTCGTGCTCAATGGGGAAGAGATGATGCCTAGTTACGCCTGTGACATCCCAAAATTTCGATCCTGTTTTCTATTGAATAAATCGGGCATTTCATTGACACGTCTATAGGGCTTTTCTCAGAGCTGATCACTCTCAAGATAACTAGACTACCTAGGGAAGCCATTAAGGAATTTTAATGCAACAAACTTGAGAATTTGACCAGGAATCGGCTTCTCAACCGTGCTCGTCTTTAGAGGCCATTATGGCATAGTTAAAAATCGATTTGAGATCAGAGATAGTTCGGTTCGACTGAGATGTGTGGCTGATCGTGGGTGACTCCACTCAATTGGAAAATTCTTGTCGGCTGGTACTAGATTGATTTTTCTATTGTTTTGGTACCCTGTGTCCGTATTTGAATCCTCGAGACTTTCACGACAACTAAGAGTCGTCAATGTGTCGAATGGGTTCATGGTGGTTCAATGAAAATCGACCAGGGGTCATTTGCACTAAATTTTTTTGAAAGTTACCTGGTAGCCTAAGTCACGCTAAAAACGCGCCGAATTGAAATTAACCATTTATTTGAGTCCAATTTCAAAAATTGAAAGTTCTGTCATGTCACAATTAGTTCTGGAAGCGTCGACTCAGTCTCAGAAGATTTTTCCGTAAACCAAGATTTTTTGGGAAAAAGTCGTCCTAGGGCCGTTTTTGTCCAGGAAAAGTCAGGGACTGTTTTTAATGACACAATTAGGAAGCAAATAAGTTGTATTGGTGAGGAAAAATGTCGAGATGATCAATGATAGGTTGATTGAATTATTGAGCCCGACTTTTGGACTATCTCAAGTCCTCTAGAAGGGGTAATGGTGGCTGATTTGTGGCCATGGAAGACATCAACCAAGTAGGATAAGGTCAAGGGGACAAATGGGTGGAAAATAAGACCAAGTGGCCCCTTGTCTCCTCTCTCCTCATCCCCTCCTGCTGCCGGTCGACCAGCTCCATTCTCCTCTCCTCTCTTGTTGTTTTCAAACCCTAGCAAACCAGAGAGACCGCCGGCGCAAGCCCGCACGCTGCCAAGACCACTCGCCCCCGCCATTCGCCGCCTTCACCCCACATGTGCGTCGCCACTGCACCACGCCACCCGCACGATCCCGAAGTCCCAACCGCCATCCCTAGCTATTTGTGAGCTACCTAGCTCATCCACGACGCCGTGTGCCATTGCCGGAGCCACCGTGAGTCCCTGCTTGAACTCGGTTTGGCCCTTTCAACCTTCCTCGGTCCATCCCTGCCTTAAACTAGGCTTGTTGCCACCTTTTCTAGCTAAGAACATAACCCAAAAGTGTGGGTTTCCAACAGCTTCTTGGCCCGTTTTAAGGTCGTTCTGAACCCCGAAAGTTAGGCCCGCTTTGGAGTAAGTTGAGCCCTGTTGCGTCCCCGACGATTTGAGCCAATCGGATCGCGAAACAAGTGAGTTTAACTCATTAATCCTCACTTAGTAGGTTAATTATGCTTAGAGGTTGATTAGATTAAATTAAGCATGGTTTAGGTGGATAGATTAGATTAGATTAGTTCAATTTAATTATTTGCCAATGCATGTTAGGTGGTTAGTTAGTGCAATTAGGGCCTAGACGAGCTCTAGTATTTATCTAGAGTGACTCGAAAATTTTCCAGGTCCGTTTCGGCGTTCAATTGGGCTTTTTCGGGCCTAAGTTGATTTATTGGCATTTATTTAATATTTTCCGTAATTATTTAATTATTTATTTATTTTCAAGAAATTAGACCGGAATAATCGGTGACCGGAATTTCATGTTGATCATAGCGGTGCTCTCTGTTTATTTAATTGAGTACCGGATTGTGCAAATTGATGTGATTAGTGCTTGTGTGTATTTAATTCCAAAAATGGAAAATTTTGGAAATTAATTAGAGAATTACCGAGCATCGGTCTATAACTCCAAAAATTTATTTTGGGACTATTGAAAATAGTGTGAGGTTCAAAAGTGAAAATCTTGTATTTTGGCTAAGAGCGGCCGTGCACCCACACACGTGTATTTTATCAGGTATGATAAAATTGATGAATTGATTGAATGATTGGGATGGTATACTATATCAGCCTATGGGCGATATGTCAGCTTAGATTGCAAGCAGTATATCGATATACTATATCATCCTACGGGCTCTAATATGTCAGCTTAGATTGCGAGCAGTATACCTTATCAGCTTAGCGAGAGCAATATTATCAGCTTAAAGGGAGCATTGTTAGTATACTATATTATCCTATGGGCTATGATATGTTAGCTTAGATTGCGAGCCTGCCAGGATTCACGAGTACCGGAGACCCTGAGGCCGCTTCACTATGGATCCGGGATTTGGAGAAAGCTTTTGCACTTTTGATGTGCACTGAGGCCGAGAAGATAACCCTGGCCGTCTATCAGTTGCAAGGCAATGCAATATCTGGTGGAGAGCCGCCAAGGATACAATATTCTCGGAAGGTGTGATCCCGGTGCGGGACGCCTTCCTCAGAGCTTTTAACGATCAATATTTTTTAGGTACTGCCCGAGAGCAAAAGATAGAGGAGTTTTAGCATCTTCGCCAAGGGAGTATGACTGTCGACCAATATGGGGTCACGTTCGCGGAGCTATCCAAGTATGCTTCGAGACTGATTGAAGATCCAGAAGAAAAAGCCCGAAGGTTCAGGAACAGTCTTCGTTTTGAACTAAAACAACCTCTTCTATCATCGGATCTGACAAGTTATCGAGAAGTCTATCGTCGAGCCCAGATGATAGAGAGAGATTTAAATGAGCAAGCTGCCTCGTTTGGATCGAGGTTTAGCTCTCACAGAGAAGGGATTCGCTAGAGAAAGAGGCCCATGCCTGGAGGCAGATCCCATGTCCCGCCCGACAGGAAGGGTGGAGTTGGAAAGTCATGGCCGAATCAAGATGCCTGTGTCATATGTGTGGAAGACAGCATGGTGCGAATCAGTGCCCTCGAAGGATGGGCGCTTGTTTTGAATGTGGCCAATAGGGTCACCAAGCTAAAGATTGTCCTAGGCGACCGAGAGGACAACCGCAGTTGCCGCCACCGCCTATGGGTCAAATCAGGGGGTACGCACCTCATAACGTGCCTCAAGGAGGATAGCTCAGACCCCAAGTTCAAGGCACGGTGTACGCCATCACACAAGGTCAGGTAGAAGCTGCGCCTAACGTGATCACAGGTATGGTTTCACTGAATGACCATCCTGCTTACGCTTTATTCGATCCAGGAGCAACCCATTCCTTTATCGCAGAGCAATATGTTAAGTTGATAGGGGTCAGTCCTATATTGTTAGAGTCGGCAGTTTGCATATCTTCAACATTGAAGGATAAAGTTATAGCTGCTTTGGGTTGTTCTGGTTGCAAGTTAGTGATTGGTGATAGATCTGTTAGTCCTAGCCATCTACGACTTTGATTTAATTATTGGCATGTACTGGCTTACCAAGTAACGAGCTAAAATGGATTGCTATCGCAAGGCGATTCAGTTTGACCCGTTAGAGGGTGAGAGCTTCAAGTTTGTCTAGAATCGAGGAGGACCCTCGATTATCTTGATCTCGACGCCAGAGGCAACTCGTCTGTTAGACGAGGGTTGTCAAGGGTACTTGGCAACTGTCGTGGATACGAGAGTTGAGAAGCTGAAGATGGAAGACATTGCTGTGGTGCAATAATTTCTAGATGTCTTTCCAAAGGAATTGCCAGGACTACCGCCAGAAAGAGAAATTGAATTCATAATCGAGCTAGCACTCAGTACAGAGCCAATCTTTAAGGCTCTTTACCAGATGGCGTTATCTGAGTTGAAGGAATTGAAGGTGCAAATCCAAGAATTATTGGATAAGGGATTTATTCATCCCAATGCATCACCTTGGGAAGCACTAGTTTTGTTTGTAAAGAAGAAAGATGGTTCGTTGCGCTTGTGCATTGACTATCGACAACTCAATCAAGTAACGATCAAGAATAAGTATCCACTCCCAAGGATAGATGATTTGTTCGATCAATTGCAAGGAGCGTCAATATTTTCGAAAATCGACTTGAGAACAGGATATCATCAACTGAGAATCAGGAAGGAGGACATTGCTAAATCAGCATTTTGTACTCGGTATGGTCATTACGAGTTCACTGTGATGTCATTTGGGTTGATGAATGCTCCAGTTGCTTTCATGGATTTAATGAATCGATTATTCAGAGAATACCTAGATCAGTTTGTGATCGTGTTCACCGATGATATTCTGGTGTATTCGAGATTAGTGCTGCAGAAGCTGAGAGTCCATTAGCTGTACGCTAAGTTTAGCAAGTGCGAGTTTTGGTTGACCCGTGTTGCTTTCTTAGGTCACGTGATTTCAGGCGAAGGAATCTCTGTGGACCCGAGCAAGATAGAAGCCGTGATCAATTGGCCAAGACCGACTACAATGATAGAAATTCGAAATTTTCTAGGTTTGGCATGTTATTACAAACGGTTTGTGGAAGGGTTCTCATCTTTAGCATCGCCTTTGACAAAACTCCTGAAGAAAGAAGAGAAATTTGTGTGGACAGACAAGTGCAAGCGTAGTTTCCAAGAGCTGAAGCAAAAGCTGACTACCGCACCTGTGCTGTCCATTCCATTTGGTCCCGGAGGATTTGAGATCTATAGTGATGCATCATTTAGGGGGTTAGGTTGCATGCTGATGCAACATGGTCGAGTTGTTGCATACGCCTCTCGTCAGTTGAGACCTCATGAACAGAACTATCTCATGCAAGACTTAGAGCTCACGACAATTATATTTGCCCTGAAGATTTGGAGACACTATTTGTGCGGGGAAAAATTTCAGATCTTCACGGACCATCAAAGCCTCGAGTACCTGTTCTCTCAAAAGCAGTTGAACATGAGACAACGTAGATGGATGGAATTGCTAAAGGACTATGTCTGTGATAGCTTAGATCACCTAGGAAAGGCGAACAAGGTCGCCGATACTTTGAGTCGAAAGTCTTCAGTTGCTCATATACTAATTAAGGAGTGGAACCTAATCGAGAGAGCTCGAGATTCGATATTCAAGTTTGAGGTAGGCCACCTTTTGAGTCTTATGGCCACCCTCATAATTGAACTGGATGTCCATATCATAATCAAGCTACTCCAACCGACAAACCTAGATGTGCAGAAGATTCTATAGGAGGACACTGAGAAAAGAAATGCTGACTTTCATATTTCTGATGATGGAACATTGAGGTTTCGAGGACGTTTGGTTGTACCTGACGATGTGGAGCTTAGAGAGGACATATTGTCAGAAGCACATCGTAGCAGTTACAACATTCATCCTGGTAGCACCAAGATGTATTAGAATTTACGTCAACACTATTGGTGGTCAGGTATGAAGGCGGATGTCGCCAAGCATGTCGCCAAGTGTTTGACGTGTCAACAAGTTAAAGCTCAGCATTGCAAGCCAGGAGGACTCCTACAACCTCTTGAGATCCCATAATGGAAATGGGAGCATATCACGATGGATTTCGTGACTGGACTATCGAGGAGTCAGAGAGGAAATGATTCGATTTGGATAGTAGTCAACAAACTGACAAAGTCGGCTCACTTTATTGCAGTTCAAAAGGACCTCAGTTTGGATAGACACACAGACTTGTACGTGCGTCAGGTAGTTCGTATGCATGGAGTGCCGGTTACGATAACCTCAAATTGAGACCCGAGGTTTACCGCCGCTTTTTGGAAGAGCTTGCAAAGTGCTTTAGGTACCAAGCTGCAGTGTAGTACGGTCTATCATCCTCAGATGGATGGCCAATTTGAGAGGACAATTCAGACCCTCGAGGACATGCTGCGAGCTTGCGTACTAGACTTTAAGGGAAGTTGTGAAGAACAATTACACCTAGTGGAATTTACCTACAACAATAGTTATCAACAGAGCATCCAGATGGCTCCTTTCGAAGCATTGTATGGCAAGGTGTGCAGAACACCAGTGTGTTGCGACGAAGTTGGGGAAAGAAAGATTACAGGCCCAAAGTTGGTTCAACAGTCAGTGATGCCATGGCAGTGATCAGAAGTAGATTAAAGACCGCATAGAGTAGACAAAAAAGTTACGTAGATAAGCGCTAGAGATTATTAGAATTCCAAGTTGGTGATCATGTTTTTCTGAAAGTGTCACCGATGAGGGGAACTTCGCGCTTTGGAAAGAAAGGAAAACTAAGTTCGAGGTACGTAGGTCCGTTTGAGATTCTAGAGAGAATCAAGATCCTAGCGTATCGTCTTGTGTTGCCGCCGAGATTGGCACAAGTGCACAACGTCTTTCACTTGTTGGTGTTGAGGAAGTACGAGCCTGACCCGACCCACATGCTTAATTTTGAGGAATTGGATGTGGATGACAGAGTGTCATACGTTGAAAGCTCGGTTTAGATAGTGGATCGGAAAGAACAAGTTCTGCGTATAAAGACCATCCCGTTGGTCAAAGTGGTCTAGCAACACCATGGTACTGAAGGAGCAACTTGGGAGACTGAAGAATCGATGAGACAGTTGTACCCCCACCTTTTTACTTAAGTTTTGAAATGGTTTAAATTTCGAGGACGAAATTTTTATGAGAGGGAAAGAGTTGTGACATCCCAGATTTTCGATCCTGTTTTCTATTGAATAAATCGAGCATTTCATTGACGCTCCTATAGGGCTGTTCTCAGAGCTGATCACTCTCGAGATAACTAGACTACCTAAGGAAGCCATTAAGGAATTTTAATGCAATAGACTTGACAATTCGACTAGGAATCGGCTTCTTGACCGTGCTCGTCTTTAGAGGCCATTACGGCATAGTTTAAAATCGATTTTAGATCAGAGATAGGTCGATTCGACTGAGATGTGTGGCTGATCATGGGTGACTCCATTAAATTGGAAAATTCTCGTCGGCTGGTACTAGATTGATTTTTCTATCGTTTTGGTACCCCGTGTCCGTATTTGAATCCTCGAGACTTTCACGACAATCGAGAGTTGCCAATGTGTTGAATGGGTTCATGGTGGTTCGAAGAAAATCGACCATGGGTCATTTGCACTAAAAATTTCTGAAAGTTACTCGGTAGCCTAGATCACGCTAAAAACGCGCCGAATTGAAATTAACTGCGAATTTGAGTCCGATTTCAGAAATCAAAAGTTTTGTCATATCACAATTAATTCTAGAAGCGTCGACTCAGTCTCAGAATATTTTTTTGCAAACCGAGACTTTTTGGGAAAAAGTATCCTAGGGCCGTTTTTGTCCAGGAAAAGTCAGGGACCTTTTTCAATCGCACAATTGGGAAGTAAGTGAGTTGTATTGGTGAGGAAAAATGTCGAGATGATCGACGGTAAGTTGATTGAATTATTGAGCCCGAATTTGTGTTGAATTAAGAAGGAAATTTTGTCCAATTGAAGCCAAATCACTTGAAATTCGTAGCTCCCCCACTCCTATGAATTTTGGACCATCTCAAGTCCTCTAGAAGGGGTAATGGTGGCTGATTTGTGGCCATGGAAGACAGCAACCAAGTATGATAAGGAAAAGGGGACAAATGGGTGGAAAGTAAGACCAAGTGGTCCCCTTGTCTCGTCTCTCCTCATCCCCTCCTGCTGCCGATCAACTAGCTCCATTCTCCTCTCCTCTCTTGTTGTTTTCAAACCCTAGCAAACCAAAGAGATTGTTGGAGCAAGCTCACACGCCGCCAGGACCACTCGCCCTCACCGTTCCCCGCCTTCGCCCCACGTGCGTTGCAGCTGCACCGCGCCACCCGCGCAATCCCGAAGTCCTAGCGCCATCCCTGGCTGTTTGTGAGCTACCCAGCTCGTCCCCAACGCCGTGTGCCATTGTCGGAGCCGCCATGAGTCTCCGCTTGAACTCGGTTTGGCCCTTTCAACCTTCCTCGGTCCATCCCCACCTTAAACCGAGCTTGTTGCCCTCTTTTCCAGCCAAGAACAGAACCCAAAGGTGTGGGTTTCCAGCAACTTCTTGGCCCGTTTTGAGGTCGTTCTGAACCCCGAAAGTTTGGCCCGCTTTGGAGTAAGTTGAGCCCCATTGCATCCCCGATGATTTGAGCCGATCGGAACGCGAAACAAGTGAGTTTAACTCACTAATCCTCGCTTAGTAGGTCAATTATGCTTAGGGGTTGATTAGATTAAATTAATCATGGTTTAGGTGGATAGATTATATTAGATTAGTTAAATTTAATTATTTGTTGATGCATGTTAGGTGGTTAGTTAGTGCAATTAGGGCCTAGACGATTGCTAGTATTTATCTAGAGTGACTCGGAAATTTTCCGGGTCTGTTTCGACGTTCAATTAGGCTTTTCTGAGCCTAAGTTGATTTATTGGCATTTATTTAATATTTTCCATAATTATTTATTTATTTATTTTCCAGAAATTAGACCGGGATAACCGGTGACCGGAATTTCGTGTTGATCGTAGTTGTGCTCTCTGTTTATTTAATTGAGTATCGGATTGTGCAAATGGATGTGATTAGTGCTTGTGTGTATTTAATTCCAAAAATGAAAAATTTTGGTAATTAATTGGAGAATTACCGGGCGTCAGTCTACAGCGCCAAAAATCTATTTTGGGACTGCTGAAAACAGTGGGAGGTTCAAAAGTGAAAACCTTATATTTTGGCTAAGACTGGCCATGTACCCACACACGTGTATTTTATCGAGTATGATAAAATTGACGAATTGATTGAATGGTTGGAATGGTATACTATATCAGTCTACGGGCAATATGTCAACTTAGATTGCGAGTAGTATACCGGTATACTATATCATCCTACAGACTTTGATATGTCAGCTTAGATTGCAAGCAGTATACCTTATCAACTTAGCGAGAGCAATATTATCAGCTTAGAGGGAGAATTATTAGTATACTATGTCACCCTACGAGCTTTGATATGTTAGCTTAGATTGCGAGCAGTATACTATTTATCAGCTTAGTGCGAGCTATACTATCTATTTTCAGCTTAGAGTGAGTAGTCCTGATTTGAGAGGACAGTATAGATAGTATTAAATGTATCGACCGGGGGGAGGTCGTGATGACATGTAATTGACTAGGTCGATTGATCAATGATTTGATATGATAATGTGAAGTGATTGGTTGATGTGATTTGAGGCATCTGTAAATGATATTGATTTGCAAGATGGAACCGAGGCCAAGGTAAGTCCTCTGACCCGTGTTGTGCTTAGGCAACCTTTAGGGCGTATTGGCTTCCTAATCGGGTTTTAGGGGGTAGAACTTGATGAGACGTAGTCTCACCCCGTTATGGGACAACATTTTAGGTCCATAGATGGCAGCACCTCCAGCTCCTCCCGAACAGTTTGGTCTGCCTAAGAAATTCACAAAAATAGGTTATCATATTCCGATACACCACCACCTTGAAGGACTCGAGTATGTGCTAATAAAGGCCACTGTCTGGGTTGACGTGGGTGAACCCCACAAGGTGCCCCATGTATATCGGTTGTGGTATCGCCATTACGATGATGGACGGAGGGAGGGTTTGGTGCCGCAATCTGATGTGCCTCTATACGCTTTGGAGGTTGCGTTCGGGAAGGGGACAGCAGATCCTAAGGGTGGATCAGTGGTGGATGCAAAGGATCCCAAGCTCGAGGGCGATTCTGACTCTCCGATGTACTCAGCCATGGGCTCCAGTTGGAGTGAGGAGGAAGGAGAGATCGTCAAAGAAGAGGAGGATCCAGAGGAGGACCTAGGAGAGGATTGAACCCTCACCCTGTTTTGCAAACCCTGAGTTGTGTGAACTTGTTGTTTAAGACTCGATCTAGTAGTCGACCTTGTATATATATGCATTATGGTTTGTATTGTATATAAGCGTGGTTGTTTTCGATGTTGGCAATATGGAGTCTTACTTCCCTATCCCATTGTTTTATTGTCTAGGGATTTTATATCTACTTCCGCATGCGTATTAAAATGAATGGGTCGACAATGCATCCTGGGACATCGCTATTATATCGACCAGGTGAGGGATGGGTGCGTGCCCGAGGATCGGTGCGTGACAACACCAGTAGACCGTCGAACTTCAAGTAGGTCGTACCCTAGGGGGGCAAAATTAACAATTGGAACGCATGATTGATTGAGTTAGATGCGCCTGATTATGAGACAAAACTGTGTGGCATGGTATGGGATGTGTCATAACGGTTTGGTCTTATAATCAGGACCCCTATGATTTGTTGAGTTGAGTGAGGCATTTCAATTGTTGTGTGCATTAATTATATGCATTTGTGCTATGAACTGTGTTGACGTGCAAGAAGGAACTGAGACAAGGCAAGTCCTCTATATTGTGTGGTTAGGCCACCCTTGAGTGTATTTCCTTCCTAATAGGGGTTTAGGGGGTGAACTTGTTGAGACATTGTCTCACCCCGTCGTGGGCTCAATTTTCAAGTCCTTAGGAGGAGGATCGAAGCCTCAAGTCTGTGGAGGTGGAGTATGAAAGATCGATGTTTGTGTCTGACGAGTAGGTCGTAGGACAACTTCCTTTTGAGAGTCGATCTTTCGTAGACTTTTTGTACCTAAATCCTACTATTTATAAAAGTTGGCTTTTGTGAAATGTTACCCTGATTTCCTATCCCACGCTGTTTGTTGTCAGGGGGTACTTGTTTCGCTTCCGCATGTGCATAAAGATTGAATGGGTCGGCGATGCGTCCTAGGAATGTCGCATTTGCATCGACCACGGAGGGATGTACGCGTGCTCGAGGTTCAGGGCGTGACATCTCCTTTTAAGTGGTATGAAAGTGGGGTTGTGTTTGGAGTGATAAGGTGCGATGGTTTATAAGATAGTTGAAAGGGCTAGTAATAACACCTAGAGGGGTGAATAGGTGTAGATAAAAATTCTTGCAAGTTTCAAAAGTAATAATTGATTTTAGAAAACAATGAATTCAAACTTTAGTAGTTAGATAACACTATGAACATAATAAAGAGAGTTCAGGGAAGAGAATAAGAAAACAAGATCTATAGTGGTTCGACTTAGATCAAGCCTATGTCCACTCTCCCGCGTTGACAGTCCACTGGCTGGATTTCACTAGGAATCAAAAGAGATTTTACAGTAGTGTAATCTCAACTTCACAGTAAATAACCTCTACTAGTTTCCCACAAAGTCTCACTAAGTGTTTCTCTCTTTTGTATACAACTTTGAGCTTAGCAAATGAAATAGCAAGGAACTAGGAAGCTTTAGACTTTGAAATTTTTCTCTCACACACTCTCAAACAACTAGAGAGTCCGCCTTAAATACTCCTTCATGCCTTCATGACCGTTGGCACTTTCTAAAGAAATTCTTTCAATCTACCTGTTGGACAGAATCAATCAAGGGGATCTCAAGTGGATTGATTGAGATGAAAGCCCGTCAATCATGTTTGCCCATACAATCATGATCTTGGTTTCCATAAGTAGAACTTTCCAAGTTTGCTTGCCTTCCAAAAGATTTGTTTAAAGGAATTGATCCATTAAGAATAATCAATCTTGTAAGTGCTATATCTAACCAGAAAACAAAGATAATCTCACATTTGGATAAATCTTCATACTTCAATCTGAAAACTGTTAGTGAAGGCAGACTTTGAATCTAAAGTTTGGTGGTCTTCAGACTTTGACACTTCAGCTTGAAAGTCTTCAGACTAGACTTTGGAAAGGTTTTGTCAATCTTCAAAACATTAAAGGAATTTTCTTCAACAATCTCCCCATTTTTTATGGTGACAAAACTTTCTTGCAAATTTAAGAACTTTTGACCTGCAAAACAACTTTTAAGCAATACATGATATCTTATAAAAATAAGTTGATTAGGATATGGATAGTATCAATCCTGCAACCACGGAGAGCAAGTTAATCTTGAAAAGATAAAATCTATCCAACCATAATTAGTATTACCAAAGTAAGTTGCCGCATCCGTTAGAGTCAAAAAGTTCAACAAAGTTCAATAAACAACAAAGTCCAACAAAGGTTCAAACAGTCAATCAAAAGATAAACCAATAAGAATCAAAGACCAAGTCAAAACCAATAAAAACCAAATATGCGCATTTGCACATTCTCCCCCTTTTTGTCAACAGCAAAAAGTGGAAAAAGGATAAAAAGTTTAATAAAATCAGGGCTGTTTAGGAATGGAACGATCTGGAAATCCCCCATAGACTGAACTGTCTCTTCGAGCTTCCGCACGGTCTCCTTCAGCTTCTCAATATCTTCACCCTTGGCAGTCTTTTGAACTTGAAGCTTAAGGGCCTATACCTACTTGTGAAGAGAGTGTGAAGTAGATTTCAATTCATATTGGAGGTTCATCATCTCATACTCCATACCATAAATCTGAGTATTTAACTCCGAAAAGAGCTCTAGCAGCCTTTGAAAGTCTGCAGTTGGTTCTGTTGGTGTACTAGGTTTAGCCAAATTAATTCCAGGAGTTGTGAGATTTGAGGGAACATCGGGTTGTCGTTCACCAAGACTTGGAGAGGATGCCTCAAAATCAGCTTCAGGAATTTGAGAGGCATAGATGTCTTCTGGATCGACAGGAGATCTGCTAATATCATCACTAGTAAAAACAAGAGAAGAAAAAGTACCTATTTTCTCAGCAGCTCCCCCTATTTCCATGCCTACACGTGGAGAAAAAAACTCTTTTTCTTGTTCTTTCTTAGCACCAAGATGATGTTCCTTTTCTCTTCCATCTCCTGCAATCCCACTCCTAGACTTCTCAGAATCCTCTGACAAAGATATTGCAAAGGTAGGGTTCAGTAGAGTCATCATGACCCTCTTCCTCTTCTGCTTCTATTCTTTCTTCTTCTCTTCTCTACTCTATTTCTTCTCATCCTCTTCCCTCTTTATCCGGCGGCTTCTCAAAACTAACAAAACTCTGAAGATTTCTCGAGGCAAAAGTAGAAAGAGTGAGATCATCCTCATCCTCTTCGTCCTGCAAGATAAGGACTCTTCTCTTCTTAACAGGTGCACTCATAGGCTCCTTGCCTTTTATTTTCAATGCAGCAGAATCTTGTTTTGTTTTGCTAGGTGACTTCTCCTTTAAGCGCTCCAAAGCTTTGTTCAGTTCCTTCAGTCTCATTTTCGATACCATTTTCAGTCCTATAACCATAGGAACAATGGTTCGAATATAGAGAGTTGCTAGAAGATGAATTTGAAAGTGTCTGAACAACTTGGTGACCATCACTAAGTAAGGAAGTTGTCCCTTATCTTTCACCACAGTCCTGTACATGTCCATAAGGATTGTGTGTGGCAGTGAGAACTTCATCTCATTTTCGATACCATTTTCGGTCAAAGTCAAAATAGGTAGGACCCTCAAGCATATTATGTGGTCCCCTGTTTGCGATCCGAGATGACTTCCTCTGGAAAGACATTTTCCCAGTCGAGGAGGATTCCACAAACACGTTTGAAAGAGAAAGATGAAAATTTGTAGAACAAGCTTGAGAGTAAAAACCGAAAGAGTATAAATGAGAGCGTAGAAAGTTTGTAAGTTAGGGTTTGGTAAAAATGCTCAAAGGAAATACACACGTATATAAGGAAAATGAACGGTTACGAATAAAGGAAAATGAACAGTCACAAAGATAATTTCCTTTTTCCAAATAACTGTAAATAAATACTACCTTTTTCAAAAATAAAAACTGCCAAAGATTCTAAAAATTCAAACAAAACTTCCATAAACAAAATAGGTAAACAATAATTCTAATAAATGTACCTTTTCATTACAAAAATAAAATACCTAAATTTGAGACTTAAGTAAAGTCTAGAAAGTCTGAGTCTGACCAACTTCAGACTTTAACTAGTAGGAAGTAAAATATTCAATCTGGAGCAAAGAGACTCAAATAGACTTTTCTCCAGACGCTTTGTAAATATATCCGCCAACTGATTCTTCGAGTCAGTGAACCGAATAATAATTTCTCCATTTTGGACATGATCTCTTATGAAATGGTGTCAAATCTCTATATGCTTTGCTCTTGAATGAAGAATTGGGTTCTTCGTGAGATTAATAGCACTGGTGTTGTCATATTTGATCTCAGTACATGATTCTTCAATTCCAAAATCTTTTATCTGTTGTCTTATCCACAAGATTTGAGAACAACAACTTCCAAGAGCCACATATTCTGCTTCTGCAGTTGATAGAGCCACAATACTCCGCTTCTTGAGAACCAAGACACTAGTTTATTGCCCAGTAGTTGACAAGTGTTAGAAGTACTTTTTTTTTTTATCAACTTTGCAACCTGCTAAATCTGCATCTGAATATCCAAGGAGTGTAAAGTCTTCTTCTTTGAAATACAATAGACCTAGCTTTGGAGTAGTTCCAATGTATTTGATGATGCGTTTTGCAACACTTAAGTGAGATTCTCTAGGATCTGATTGGAATCTAGCATAGATGCAAACACTAAACAAAATGTTAGGTCTAGATGCAGTAAGGTAAAGAAGTGAACCAATAATGCTCCTGTAAAGCTTCTAGTCTACTTTATTTCCACCTTCATCCTTGTCCATCTTCGAAGAACTTGACATTGGTATATCTGTCTTTTTGTAATTCTCCAATCCAAATTTCTTGATTAGATCTTTCGCATATTTCTCTTGGTGAATAAAGATACCTTTCTTAAACTGTTTAACTTGTAATCCTAGAAAAAAGGTTAACTCACCCATCATACTCATCTCAAATTCATCCTGCATACATCTAGAGAATTTCTTGCAAATATTTTCATTAGGGTATCCAAAGATAATATTATCAACATAGATTTGAGCCAGCAAAAAATCTTTACCTTCTTTTTTTATGAATAAAGTAGTATCTATCTTTCCTTTAGCAAAACCATTTTGGGTTAGGAATTTACTTAACATTTTATACCAGGCTCGAGGTGCTTGCTTCAGTCCATACAAAGCCTTTTTTAGTCTGTAGACTGAGTCTAGCTTTCTTAGATCTTTAAATCTAGGTAATTGTTCCACATAGACTTCTTCTTGGATAAATCCATTTAGGAATGCATTTTTTACATCCATCTAGAATAACCTGAAATTTTTATAGCAAGCAAAAGCAAGTCATAATCTAATTGCTTCTAACCTCGTTATTGGTGCATATGTCTCGTCATAGTCTATCCCTTCGTCTTTTGTATATCATTTGGCCACGGGTCTTGCTTTGTTCTTGGTCACTTTTCCATTTTTGTCCATCTTGTTTCTAAAAACCCATTTAGTCTCGACAATAGATTTACCTTTAGGTTTAGGAATTAACTCCCAAATATCGTTGATGTTGAACTGTCTGAGTTCTTCTTGCATAACTTCGATCCAGCTTTCATTAGACAGGGCTTTTTCTACACTTTTGGGTTATACCTTGGAAATAAGTGCCAAAGCACTAAACTCTTCTTGCCTTTTGGATCTAGTGCAAACTACTTCATCAATGTTGCCAATAATGAGTTCCTTATGATGACTTGACTTATGCTTCCAGTTGTTGGTTGATCTGAGAGTCTGTTGTTCCTCTATTTTAGTTGAGTCTTCTTGTTCTGCTTGAAGTTGATCTCTAGATATCTGAACTACTTTGGGAGAAGTAGACTTTATAAAGTCTGGAGCAGGTTCAGGTTCTTCAAGTTGAGTCTGAGCTAGTTGATTTTGCATAGAATCTTGAAACTTGAGATTCATAGATTCTTCCACGGATTGAGTCTTCTTGTTGAAAACTCTGTATGCTTTGCTTGAGATTGAGTAACCAAGGAAAATTCCTTCATCTGATATTTCTTCAAACTTTCCAATTCAATCATTAGCATTTTTCAAAACATAACATTTACAATCAAACACATGAAAGTAAGAAACATTTGGCTTCTTCCCTTTATACACTTCATAAGGAGTTTTCTCAAGAATAGGTCTCAAGAACACTCTATTGATGATGTAGCAAGCTGTAAAGACTGCTTCAGCCCAAAAACAAGAGGAAATCTTGCTCTCAATTAAGAAGGTTCTTGCCATCTCTTGCAAGGATCTATTCTTTCTTTCCACAACCCCATTTTGTTCTAGAGTATATGGAGAGGAAAAAACATACTAGAAACCAGATTCATCACAGAATTTTGCAAAATCTTGATTTTCGAACTCACCTCCATGGTCTATTTTTATGCTTGAAATAGAATATCCTTTTTCATTTTGAACTTTCTTAACAAACTTTGAAAATTGAGAGAATGCTTCCGATTTATTTACCAGAATGTAAACCCAAGTAAAGTGAGAGTAATCATCTACTATTACTAGGCAGTATCTCTTTCCACCAATACTTTGAGTTTTGGTTGGTCCAAAGAGGTCCATATGCAGAAGCTGCAAAGCTCGATTAGTAGATACTTGATTTACAGATTTAAAGGAACTTCTAACCTGTTTTCCTAGAACACATGGAGTGCATAATTCAAATGATTAATATGCCAGGTTAGGGAGACCTCGAACAAGCTTCTTGGATGAAATCTTGGCAATCTGCTTCATGTTGACATGACCAAGCTTTTGATGCCAAAGATTTGCTTCATCTTGAATGGATATAAGACACTGAGAACTTTTTGGTTTTATATCCAAAAGGTAAATGTTCCAATGTCTTCTCCCAGTGAAAGATTAAGAGAAGTCTTTACTTGTTCCCAAATAAATGCCTTCTTGGAAATTAATTTTGAATCCAGTATCACAAAGCTGACTTATGCTGAATAGATTGTAATTCAGTCTTTCCACCAATGAGACATTATTGATAGTGGGGCTTCCAATCTTCACGGTTCCACACCCAACAATTCTTCCTTTGTTGTTTCCACCAAAAGAGACTTTTCCACCATTTATTTGAACAAGCTTTATAAAGCAATTCAAATCTCCAGTCATGTGTCTCGAACAGCCACTATCCAAATACCATTTAATCTTCATTTTGATAGTAACCTGAAATTAAAGTAGAAATTCAAACTTTCTTTGGTACCCAGATTTTCTTGGGTTCAGGAGGGTTAGTGTTAAAAACAGTCTGAGCCCAATCCCTCTTAACAGGTCTCCAAACCATGGGACATTCCTTCTTGAAATGTTCTAAGCTGTTACACTTCGAACATTTGAGAGCACTTTGACCAACAGGTTTTACAAAAGTCTTTTGAAAATGATTTTTGTAAAATACCCTTGTGAGTCTTTGTTTAATTCTTTCTTTAACTTTGGGAAAATCAATTAAAGGAATAGTTTTTGAAGTCATACACAAACCAGATTTGTTAAAATAAGGTCTTTGTACAGAAATAATTTTCTCCAATTTCTCGATCCTTTTGAAAATCTTTTTGTGATATTTGAAATATTTTGCTTCAAAAAGATATTTTCCTTCGAAAGAGAATCTGATTTTTCTTTCAAATTAACAAAAATTTTATCCAAATTTTCAAAATTTTCTTTCCAAAAAGTTTACTGTTGTCTTAGTTTAGAATTCTCCATTTTTAGCTCGGAAATCCTTTTAAGAGATATTTTGAGATTGAGACAATGTTTATCTATATACTTCGAGACTTTAACAGGGATTTTTAAATTACTAATCTCAATTTCTTTGTCTAAGTCTGAATCAGAATCTATTTCAAGGTTTGAGTCTGACTCTGAATTGGCCATTAGACAAATGTTGGCATATTATTCATCACTTTCCTCGCATTCAGTGTCACTCCATGTTTCAGCTTTGAGAGCCTTCTTATACTTCTCAATTCTCTCTTTCTTTTTCTTCAACAAAGGACAGTTAGGTCTAATATGCCCATTTTTCTTACATTCGAAGCATGTTACGTCTTTGCTATTCTGATTGTCCTCAATTGGTCTCTTCTAGAAACTTTGTGTGCTCTGCTTTTTCCAATTGAATCTTCTTCCCTTTCTATTCAACTTCCTAAACTTCCTAATCATGAGTGCTAGCTCTTCATCGTCCATGTCATCTTATGAATTTGTATCATCAGAATCATCGTTAAATTTTAAAGCAATTGACTTCTTACCTTTAGGATCTTCTTCTTCATTGATCTGCTCCACTTCATATGATTGAAGTGTGCCAACAAGTTCATCTACTGAGAGAGGCACAATCCTCTGGGTTTCTCTAATTGATGTCTTCACATGATTCTAGTCTTTAGAAAGTCCACGCAGCAATTTGTTGATTTTCATTGGTCTTGAGATTGGTTGTCCTTGGTATGCCAAGCCGTTTACAATCTCTGTGAAGTGACTAAACAAATCAGTGATGGATTCTCCAGACTTCATCTTGAAGGCTTCATACTGTCCAAGTAGAATATTGATTTTTGTTTCCTTTACTCGATCAGTTCCTCCGTTAGTAACATGCAACCTGTCCCAGACATCTTTCGTTGTTTCACAGGAAGAAATTCAATTATACTCAGTAGGAGATAAGGCACAGTATAAAGAGTAGATAGCTTTAGCATCAAGACCTTGTCTCTTGGTTAATTCTTCTTGTGTCATTTCTCCAACCTCTACAACTTCCTTTCCTCTTTCTAAGGTTGATGTATCTTTGGGATTGATCCATTTTTCTACCACATTCCATTCCAGGGGATCTTTCGATCTCAAGAATGCCTTCATCTTATTTTTCCAAATATTGTACTCCTTCCCATCAAAGTAAGGAGGTCTAGTGTTGCTTTGGCCTTCAACCAAACCTGAAGCCAAAACACTAGCCATAGATCTTTAGCTTAAGAAGTAAAAACACTTCAGTTAAATAAGCACACGAGCTCTGATACCAATTGAAAGGGCTAATAATAACACCTAGAGGGGGTGAATAGGTGTAGATAAAAATTCTTGCAAGATTCAGAAGTAATAATTGAATATAGAAAACAATGAATTCAAACTTTAGCAATTAGATAAAACTATGGACATAATAAAGAGAGTTCAGGGAAGAGAATAAGAACACGAGATTTATAATGGTTCGGCTTAGATCAAGCCTACGTCCACTCTCCCTCGCTGACAGCCCACTGGCTGGATTTCACTAGAAATCAAAAGAGATTTTACAGTAGTGTAATCTCAACTTCACAGTGAATAACCTCTACTGGTTTCTCACAAAGTCTCACTAAGTGTTTCTCTCTTTTGTATGCAACTTTGAGCTCAACAAATGAAATAGCGAGGAATTAGGAAGCTTTAGACTTTGAAATTTTTCTCTCACACATTCTGGAACCACTAGAGAGTCCGCCTTAAATACTCCTTCATGCCTTTATGATCGTTGGCACTTTCCAAAAGAATTCTTCCAATCTACCCGTTGGACAGAATCAATCAAGGAGATCTCAAGTGGATTGATTAAGATGAAAGCCTATCAATCTTGTTCGCCCATACAATCAGGATCTTGGTTTCCATAAGTAGAACTTTCCAAGTTTGCTTGCCTTCCAAAAGATTTGATTAACGAAATTGATCCATTAAGAATAATCAATCTTGTAGGTGCTATATCCAACCATAAAACCATCCATAAGCTATATGAAACGAATCCCTGAAGAAATAGAGATAATCTCGCATCTGGATAAATCTTCATACTTCAGTCTAAAAACTGTCAGTGAGGGTGGACTTTGAATCTAAAGTCTAGTGGTATTCAGACTTTGACACTTCAGTCTAAAAGTCTTCAGACTAGACTTTGGAAAGGTTTTGTCAATCTTCAAAACATTAAGGAGTTTTCTTCAACAATAGTTAGTAGGAAAGGCTTTTAATATGTTGATGCATGTGATTGATAGCTAGTTGGTAGTTTGTTTGTGTAGTCACTCAAATTCTAATGTGGTATTAAAATTGGAAAACAGGTGTCTGTAAAAAGCCTGTAGTATGAGTGACCAAGAGCAGAGGACTCCTAGGAAGAGGGCAGTAGGCCCTACGACTCGGGGTAGGACGCCGACAAAGGTCAATACCTGAGGTGGTCGAGGTAGAGTGCAGGCTGAGGCCAGCGCAAGTGGAGTAGCACCACCATCAGTCGGTGTTGGGGTAGCAGCCCTTGGTGATCCCATATTCGAAGGGATCATGCAGGCGCTTTAGACGATTGGAGTTCTGATGGGGCAGCAGGCCCAAAATCAAGCTGCCGCTACTACCGCAGCCGCTACCACACCTGCTGAAGTTCCACAGGGGAACGTGGTTTCCAAGAGACCAATTCATAAGCTCATTGAGCAGTTCCTGAAGTTGCAACTGTCGAAGTTCACAAGAACAGGAGATCCCGAGGCCACAACCCTCTAGATCCAAGAATTGGAGAAAGCTTTTGCACTGCTGAGGTGCATGGAGGAAGAGAAGGTCATCCTTGTAGTATATCAACTATAGGGGATTGCTAGTACTTGGTGGAGGGCCACCAGAGAAAGTGTTTTCCCAGAAGCCGTGGTTCTAGTGTGGAACATCTTCGTTGGAGCGTTCAATGGCAAGTATTTCTCCAACTGTGCCAAGCAACTAAAGATGGCGGAATTCCTATGCCTTCATCAAGGTCTAATGACTGTGGACCAGTACGAGGTGAAGTTCGCCGAGTTATCGCAGTACGCTCCTAAATTGATCGAGGATCTCGAGGAAAAAACGATGCGGTTTAGGGAAGGCCTTCGACCGAAGATGAAAAATCCGCTAGTACCACTCGATCTAAAGAACTATAATGAGCTGTACGGACAAGCTCAACTGATAAAGAAGAATCTAAACAAACAAGCCACTGCATCTAGGTCGCGGTTTGGGTCTAACAGAGATAGAAATTGGTTTGGAAAGAGATCGATGACTTGTGGAAGGTATTTTATTCCACCCAACATGAAGGGTGGGATAGGAAAGTCAGCGAGCTAGAATGGAGTGCGTCGTACCTGCAGGAGACGAAATGGATCAGCCTCGTGCCCCACTAAGACGAGTGCTTGTTCTGTGTGTGGCTAACAAGGTCACATAGCCAGGAATTGTCCCGGGAGACATATGGGACCGCCGCAGTTGCCGCACTACCACCGCCGGGTCAGAACCGAGGATTCCTGCGATCGAATGCATAACAAGGTGGACTGATCAGGTCTCCAACTCAAGGAAGGACGTATGCTATCACTAGAGGACAGGCTGAAGACGCGCCTGATGTGATTACAGGTACTGTCTCGTTGAACGACCATGCTACTTATGCTTTATTCGACCCTGGTGCAACTCATTCCTTTATAGCTAAGCAATTCGTTAAGTTGATAGGATTAAGTCCTATGTTATTGGAGTCAGTGGTTAGTATATCTACACCGTTAAAGGATAAGGTGTTAGCTGTAGTGGGTTGTCTTGGTTGGAAGTTAGTGATTGGTGAGCGAGAGGGGAGGATAGATTTGATAGTCCTAGCCATGTATAATTTTGATTAAATAATTGGCATGGACTGGCTCACCAAGCAACGAGCTAAGATGGACTACTATCGCAAAGCGATTCAGTTTAACCCGTTAGCGGGTGAGAGCTTCGAATTTATTGGGAGTTGAGGAGGACCCTCGATGACCTTGATCCCGTCGCTTGAGGCAACCCGTTTGTTAAACAGGGATTGTTAAGGTTACCTGGCAACTGTTGTGGATATGACAGTTGAGGAGCAGAAGATAGAAGACATCGCAGTGGTTCAAGAGTTTCCAGATGTGTTTCCAACAAAATTGCCAGGCCTGCCACCAAAGAAAGAGATAGAGTTCGTGATTGAGTTAGCCCCTAGGATAGAGCCAATCTCTAAGGCTCCTTACTGGATGGCGTTGTTTGAGTTGAAGGAACTGAAAGTGCATATGCAGGAATTGTTGGATAAAGGATTCATACATCCCAGTGCATCACCTTGGGGAGCACCGGTTCTGTTCGTGAAAAAGAAAGATGGTTCAATGTGTCTGTGCATCGACTATCGACAACTCAATTAGGTGATGATCAAGAACAAGTATCCACTGCCGAGGATTGATGACTTGTTTGATCAGTTGCAAGGAGTGTTGATATTCTCCAAGATCGACTTAAGGACGGGATATCATCAGCTGAGGATCATAAATGAAGACATACCGAAGTCAGCATTTCGTACTAGATACGGCCATTATGAGTTCACTATAATTCTGTTCGGTTTGACCAACGCTCCAGCTGATTTTATGGATCTGATGAACCGAGTTTTCAAGGAGTACCTAGATTAGTTTGTGATCGTGTTCATCGATGATATCCTGGTGTACTCAAGAAATCCAGTGGAGCACAAAAGGCACTTAAGGATAGTACTGCAGACTCTGAGGAATCATGAGCTGTACGCCAAGTTTAGCAAGTGCGAGTTTTGGTTAACTCGTGTGGCGTTCCTAGGTCACGTGATTTCAGGTGAAGGAATCTCCGTGGACGCCGCCAACATTGAAGCAATGATCAACTAGCCAAGACCGACTACAGTGACAAAGATCAGAAGTTTTCTGGGTTTAGCAGGGTATTACAGATGGTTTGTGAAAGGGTTTTCAACATTAGCATCGTCTTTGACTTGACTACTAAAGAATGAAGAAAAGTTTGTGTGGATAGATAAGTGCGAGAGTAGTTTCCAAGAGTTTAAGTAGAAGCTAACTACCGCACATGTGCTGACCATTCCATCTGGTCTTGGAGGATACGAGATCTATAGTGATGCATCGTTTAGAGGACTGGGTTGCGTGTTAATGCAGCATAGTAGAGTTGTTGCATACGCATCCCGTCAATTGAGACCTCATGAGCTGAATTACCTGATGCATGACTTAGAACTTGCAGTATGGTAGAGTTGTTGCATACGAGATCATTTTAGCTTTGAAGATTTGGAGATATTATTTGTGCAGAGAAAGATTCCAGATTTTCACAGACCATCAAAGCCTTAAATATCTATTCTCTTAGAAGGAGTTGAATATGAGACAGCGTCGCTGGATGGAGCTCCTGAAGGACTATGATTGCGATATTCTGTATCACCTTGGAAAAGCGAATAAGGTCACAGATGCGCTGAGTCGGAAGTCTTCAGTTGCACATATGATGGTTAGGGAATAGAATTTGCTCGAGAAAGCTTGAGATTTGGTTTTCAAATTTGAGGTAGGCCACCTTTTGAATCTTATAGCCACCCTTAAAATTGAGCCAGAAGTGCATATTAGAATCAAGACGCTTCAATCGACAGACCCAGATATTCAAAAGATCTTGTAAGAGGATACCGAGAAGAGGAAGACTGACTTTCAGATTTTTTAAGATGGAACATTGAGGTTCCGAGGACGATTGTGTGTACCTGACGATGTAGCGCTTAAGGAAGAGATCTTGTCAGAAACTCATCGTAGAAGTTACAGCATTCATCTTGGTAGTACAAAAATGTATCAGAATCTACGTCAACATTATTGGTGGTCCAGTATGAAGGCGAACATCGCCAAGCATGTCGCCAAGTGTTTGACGTGCCAGTAGGTAAAGGCACAACATTATAAACCGGGAGGACTTCTGCAACCTCTTAAGATTCCTGAGTGAAAATGAGAACACGTCACAATGGACTTTGTGACAAGCTTACCAAGGAGTTAGAGAGAAAATGATTCCATTTTGGTAGTGGTCGACAGACTGACAAAGTTGACTCACTTCATCGTAGTACGAAAGGATCTTGATTTGGATAGGCACACAAAGTTGTACGTGTGTTAGATAGTTCTTTTGCATGGAGTGCCGGTAATGATTACTTCAGACCGAGACCCGAGATTTACCGCTGCCTTTTGGAAAAGTTTGCAAAGTGCGTTGGGAACGAAGTTGCAGTATAGTACGGCATATCATCCTTAGACGGATGGCCAGTCTAAGAGGACGATTGAAACCCTTGAAGACATGCTGCGAGCTTGCGTGTTGGATTTCAAGGGAAGTTGGGAGGAGCAGCTTTATCTTGTCGGGTTTGCCTACAACAACAGCTACCAGCAGAGTATTCAGATGGCACCTTTTGAAGCGTTGTATGGCAGAGCATACAGAACGCTAGTTTGTTGGGATGAGGTCAAAGAACGAAATATCACAGGCTTAGAGTTGATTCAGCAGTCAGTGGATGCAGTTGCCGTCATTAGGGACAAATTAAAGACCACTCAGAGCCGCCAGAAAAGCTATGCAAATAAGCGCCGGAGACCATTGGAATTCCAAGTTGGTGAGCACGTCTTTCTGAAGGTGTCACCAATGTGGGGTACTTCGCGCCTCGGTAAGAAAGGAAAGCTGAGTCCGAGGTACGTAGGTCCCTTTGAGATTTTAGAAAGAATAGGGACCCTAGTGTATTGTCTTACATCGCTGCCAAGGTTGGTGCAAGTGCATGATGTTTTTCACGTGTCGATGTTGAGGAAGTATGAACCTGACCCCACCTACATGCTAAATTTTAAAGAGTTAGACGTGGACGACAGAGTGTCGTATGTGGAAAGACCGGTTAAGATTATGGATCGGAAGGAACAAATTCTGCGCACCAAGACTATTCCGTTAGTCAAAGTGGTCTGACAACACCATGGCACTGAAGTAGCAACTTGGGAAAGTGAAGATTCGATGAGGCGACTGTACCCCCACCTTTTTGTTTAAAGACTTCTAATGGTTTAAATTTCGAGGACGAAATTTTTATAAGAGGGGAAGAGTTGTGACATCTTGAATTTCAGGCTCTGTTTTCAATTAATCAGTTGGGCTTTTCATCGACGCGCCTATAGGCTTTTTCCCTGAGTTGGTCACTCACGAGTTAACTAATCTATCAGGTGAAGCCGTTAAGGAATTTTAACGCCACAGACTCAAGAATTCGACCAGAAACCGACTACTCGACCATGCTAATCTACAAGGGTCAATACGGCACTATCAATGTGGCACCCCATCGACACAGCCCCCGATCCATTAGGGTCGTCACAGGTACCTATCACTTATCCTACTACATACCAGTCTAATACCTTTTTAATTAAAGTGAAACCATAGTTCAAGGGACATCTCGGGTCAGTACAGTAAAAGACCAAGATTTTTAACTATACTTGGCTATAACTCAAAAGAGAACTCGACCCTACATCAGACATGTACACCCATCCATCAACAAGTGTCGGCTATCCCAAAAAGTGTCAGCTTCCACCAGTCATACGTGCCATCACACCCAACCCGGTGCATCGGGCAGCAGCGGCGGAAACATCCCTAGCATCACCCCATCGCGTCGAATGTGAACAAATAGAAACTCTTGGACTATAGGGCCCCTAGCCAGGCCCACATCATACATAACCAACACACGGACTCGAACAAACACAAAACTAGGAACACTGATACAGATGTGCTCCGCGCACTCAACCTCTACATTAGACGGTAAGCCGTAGAAGGTACCACGCGCGACCGATGGCAAAGGCATCTTTTAATTTGAAATGTTAATCCCCAAAGGGGTGAGTACAACCACTCAGCAATAAAGATCCATCAAACTACACAGTGCAGCAAATAGAACAATCAGGATGTCACGAGTAAAGTACATATCATCCATGCTATCGAGCATACATTACCATGCAGTCATGCATACATCACTGTGCAGTCATGCATATATCACCATGCCATATGCACATACCCATGCACATGATTCAATTTTCAATTTTCAAAAGGATCTAATTTCATCTTTCTTCCTAGGGATCAATGTTTGCATTCCTCTTTTATCGCTCGCACCCAACCTGGCATCGCGAGGAGCCTCCGGCAAACATCTCCGAGCATTTCGAAACTCCCAAGGACATCCGGCGCACACTTCCGGGCATCCGGCACACACCTCCGGGCATCTTGAAACTCCCGAGGACATCGTCGACTCAAGGGTCCGACGGTATCATCATTTTCACAATTTTTATTCACATGTGTGCTTCACTTTCAACATGGCATTTGATGCAACAATGTCAAAGGTTTAAACCAACTTTTTGATGTTATATGATATGCCAAATGTCACCACATGTGCAGCAAAAGCAACCACTCAAGACATTACATCACATAGAGCAATTCATTTATTTTTGAAAATGCATCAATTTTTTGATAAAACAGAATGCACTCTTTTAGTTAAAACTCCAGGAAGATTAGTAAACGGTCTTAATAAATTCTGAAAATTTGATACATTATAGATGAGACCTAGTGGCAAATATCTCATGCAGAACACCATACCAAAAGAACTTCATACAATTCGGTATGGTCCATGCATCACAGCTTTCAAAATTTCAGCACTACAGTTTGCACAGTTTCGAAAATAATTTCGATTAAATACTCAAAAGAACTCCAAAAATTCTGAAATTTTTATATGTTAGATAAAACACCTAGAGGTAAATATCTTATGAAGAAATGGAAATCCAATTCGTTCTAGATTAATAGCTTTAGATGATTTAATTCCCCCTATTCTCGGTACTGTTTTTCCAGATTAACTCCTTTCAAAGAAAATTCATTTCACCGACCTACACATGTCAATTTCTTCTCAATTTTCATTGTTATTCCTCAGAATGTCATCTACAACTTTCATTAAGGACACAAGATCAAATTTCAACTGGATGATTTTATAAAAATTCACAAAATCATACTAGGTCAATGTAACGTTTCCCAAATCCAGTTTCTTCAAAGAAAAATGGTTTCACCGACCTATACTTGTTCATTTCCTCTCAATTTTTTATATGTTATACTTCAAGAATTCCTCTACAACTTTCATTAAGTAGTCGAGGTGAGATTCCAACTAAAACGTTACTTTACAGTTCACGAAATCACTAAAGGTAAGCACAACAAATTTCAGATATAGTTTCTTCAAAGGAAAATAATTTCACCAACCAATACTTATCCGTTTCATCTCAAATTTTAGAATGATACTCCTCAAGATGTCCTCTACAACTTTCATCCAGAGCTCGAAGTGAGATTCCAACTAAAAATTTACATGTAGCTCACGAAATCATCAAAGGTCGAACTGTCTTTCTAGGAAACAAAATGCTAGGCTAACATACTTCTCCCCAAAGCTTCGAAATTTCTTCACTTCTACCACAACCGAAGTTTACCATCCCTCACAACACATATCATAGTAAGCAAAGGGTAGATTAATGGACTCTACTTGCCTCTAGTCCAAGCAAATCACAACAAGCAAACAGTGGGGCAAGGCGGGCTCGATGGCAACTGGTCTTCTTCCTTCCTTCCTCTCTCACACGATCTCTCGGTCTCCCTCGGCTTTCTCTCTTTCTCTCTTCCTCTCCTTCGCACGATACTCCTCTCTCTCTCGGTTCAATCTCTCAAACAATCCGCCCCCCCTCTCCTGTCTAATTTTCTTTCCCCTCATCATTAGCTTTGCATGGCATTAGCCACTTGGCTAATCTCCCTAGCCACTTGGCATTTTTCCCATGAAATTTGATGGGCCAAATGGGCCGGGCTTCACCATCCGCTTCCTCCTCTTTCGGTCGACGGTCTCATGGGCTCCTTTGGGCTTCGTGGGCCTAGCTTTAGGCCAGGCTTGATTGGCCGAATGGCGGGTGATCGTGGGCTGGGTTTTTGGGCCGGCTTGGCCTAAGAATTTCGGCCCACTTCTCCTTTTAATAATCTAACCTAAATTTCCCACTTATAAAAATACTTAATTGCAATTAGTTGGCCATAAAATTTTGTAACACAAATTAATAAAATTCAACTTATAAAACACACGGCCAAGAATAGAATTTTCCCCATCAAATAATTGTCCACTAGAATGCTTGACCTTAATTTATTGTGATCCGTTGGTCTAAAGGCCATACATAATCCTATGGCACTTCCATCCCCTTTCCATAGGTCCTAATATATCTGGAGTCGCCCTGAAATTTTTAGGATGCCACAATTCTCCCCTCCTTAGAGAATTTCGTCCTCGAAATTTAACATCACCTATGTCTCTTTAAACAAGTGAGGGTACTTTTCTCTCATCTCACTTTCACTTTCCAATGTGTCTTCCTCCTCATCATGATGTCGCCATAAAATCTTAACCAATGGTATTTTCTTCGTCCGTAGGACTTGTTCCTTTCGATCAAGTACTTGTACAGGTTCCTCGATGTACCTCACTTTCTCATATACTTTGATGGCTTCATGATCGAGTATGTGACTAGTATCCGGCTGGTACTTCCTTAGCATCGATACATGGAACACATCATGTTAGTTTTCTAACTTAGGAGGTAAAGCGAGTTGATAGACTACATCCCCTATCCTTTGAAGTATCTCAAAAGGTCCAACGAATCTAGGGCTCAACTTACCTTTTACTCCAAATCGAGATATTCCTCTCATAGGGGATACCCTAAGAAACACCTGATCTCCTACATTAAATTCCAGAGGCCTTCTACGCTTATCTGCGTAGTCTTTCTGTCTACTCTGGGCTGTTTTAAGTCTTTTCCTGATAATCTCGACAGCTTCAATAGTAACTTGTACTAGTTCGGGTCCTGTCAATCTCCTTTCACCTACTTCATCCCAACAGATAGGGGTCCTGCATTATCTTCCATATAATGCTTCATATGGAGCCATGCCTATACTTTTCTGAAAACTATTGTTATAGGCGAACTCTATCAGGTGCAAGTTTTTATCCCAGTTTCCTCTAAAGTCAATAACATAAGCTCTTAGCATATCTTCTAGAGTCTGGATCACTCTTTCCGATTGTCCGTCTGTTTGAGGATAGAAGGCAGTACTAAATTGAAGCTTTGTCCCTAAGGCATTTTGGAGACTCCGCCAAAAATTTGAAGTAAACCTAGAGTCTCGATCAGAGGTGATCGTTATAGGAATACCATGTAAGCGTACTAATTGGCTTACATATATTTCAGCAAGTTTATTCATTGAATAGTTTATGCGAACCGCTAGGAAATTGACAGATTTAGTCAAGCGATCCACTATCACCCAAATTGAATCGTGACCATTTGATGTCCTTGGCAGTCCTTGCATAAAGTCCATCGTTACATGCTCCCATTTCCATTCTGGTATGTCTAACGGCCTCAATTTTGCGATGTTCTGCCTTTACTTGTTGGCACGTTAAACATTGAGAAACGTGTTTAGCCGTATCTGCTTTCATGCCATTCCACCAAAATTGCTGACGCAAATTCCTGTACATCTTTGTACTATTCGGATGAATACTATAATTACTCCTATGTGCCTCCGACAGAATTTGCCTCTTCACTTCTTCATTGTCGGGAACACAAAGTCGTCCTTGGCATCTTACCACTCCATCTTCAGAGATTTGAAATTTTGGTCTTTTTCCTAAAGACACTGCATTTTTCACTTTCATAATTTCCGAGTCAGACTCTTGCAGGATCTTAACTTTCTGTATAATTTCGAGTTCAATTCTTAATGCAGTAAGCATACCGGTAAGGCGATCCACTTTCAGTTCAAACTCTGAATTTACTACAGACTTTAATAGGTTCCATTATGCCATTCTTAAACTGGCCATCTCCATAGTTGACTTACGAATAAGGGCATCCGCTACCTTATTCGCCTTCCCTGGATGGTACCGTATCTCATAATCATAATCCTTCAACAACTCCATCCACCTCCTTTGTCTCATGTTCAACTCCTTTTATGAAAACAAATATTTTAAACTCTTATGATCTGTATAGATCTCAAACTTTCCTCCATACAAATAGTGCCTCCATATCTTCAAAGCAAACATTATAGTTGACAATTCTAAATCATGCGTTGAGTAGTTCAGTTCATGAGGTTTCAATTGTTTGGATGCATAGGCTATGACCTTGCTGTGTTGCATCAAAACACATCCCAATCCTTTGTGAGATGCATCACTATACACTGTAAAACCATTAAATCCAGATGGTATAGTCAGGATTGGAGCCGAGGTCAATTTTCTTTTAAGCTCCTGAAAGCTCCTTTCACATTCTCCGCTCCATTCAAACTTCACATTCTTTCGAGTCAATTTTGTTAAGGGGCCTGCTAGTCGTGAAAACCCTTCAATAAACCTTCTATAACAACCACCCGGTCCTAAAAAACTCCGTATTTCAGTGGGTGTTGTCGGTCTCGGCCAATTTATGACCATCTCAACTTTCGCCGAGTCCACTGCAATTCCTTCTCTTGACACCACATGTCCCAAAAATATTATCCGGTCCAGCCAAAATTCACAATTGCTGAATTTGGCATACAATTTATGATCTCTCAGAGTTTGCAAAATTATCCTCAAGTGTTGCTCATGCTCTTCAGGCCCTCTAGAATATATCAAGATATCATCAATAAAAACAATCACAAATTGATCCAAATAAGACTTAAATACCCTATTCATTAGATTCATAAATGCAGCCGATGCATTCGTCAATCCAAAAGGCATGACGAGGAAATCATAGTGTCCATAGCGAGTCCTAAATGCAGTTTTAGGAACGTCTTCTTTCTTAATCCTTAGCTGATGGTATCCCGATCTCAAATCAATCTTAGAAAAGACCGAACTTCCTTGTAGTTGGTCGAATAAGTCATCAATTATAGGCAAGGGATATTTATTTGTAATGGTCACTTGATTCAATTGCCTATAGTCAATACATAAACGCATTAACCCATCATTCTTTTTCACAAACAAGACTGGTGCACCCCAAGGTGAAACACTTGGCCTAATGAATCCTTTATCAAGCAACTCCTGCAGTTGCACTTTCAACTCATTCAGTTCCATTAAGGCCATCCTATACGGGGCTTTCGATATTGGTTCTATTCCAAGTATTAGTTCAATTTCAAACTCAATTTCTCGTTCCGGTGGTAATCCAGGCAACTCCTTAGGAAATACATCTTGAAATTCACTGACTACTCGAATTTCATCGAGCTTAGACTCTTCCTTAGTATAATCCTTAACCATAGCCATGTACCCTTGACATCCTTCGTCAAGTAATGCACAGGCCTCTATCGTTGAAATAAGTGCTATAGATAGGTTGGTCTGACCTCCGAAAAATTCACAACTAGACTGATCAGGTAAAACAAATTGGATCACTTTCCTATAACAATCCATTTTGGCCCAATATTTATGAAGCCAATCCATTCCTATGATAATATCAAAATCATACATAGCCATTACGACTAAGTCTATTTCCATATCCCTTCCTCTTATTGTTATCTTACACTTTCCATACACCAGTGTAGACAACGCCATATTCTTTAAAGGTGTAGAAACACAAAGGGGCGTCCCAAGGGACGTGGATTCTATTTTACTCAACAGTCTATATCTTTCAGACACAAATGAATGCGTAGCACTCGTATCAAACAATACATATGCCTTCTTGCCATTTATGAAAATTGTACCTGAGATAACGTTCTTGGAAGCTTTTGCTTCCTCTTGGGTAACCGCATACACTTTTCCTTGTGCTGGTGGTCTCTGTGGATTCCTTTGTGGATATGGTCCAGTAGTACATTATGGTACTTGTCGCATTGGGTTGATACTTGTCTGCGACCTCTCTTGTGGACAATCCTTCTTAAGGTGTCCTACCAGTCCACAACCATAGCATTTCAGCTGTCCATTACAAGGTCTTGGGCCATGTCGCCCATCACACCTTCGACATTCTTCATTCCGATAAGATGTTTTTCCCAGATTCAGGCCATCCCTGGCTTTTCCAAAATTCCCGAAATTGCTCTTCTTCTTAGATTCCCAGGTCTGACCTTGACCTGTATAAGGTCTCTTACCCTGTTTGATATCACCAAAATTCGACTGCCTCTTATACTCTGATTGCTCTCTTACCAACTCCTGCTCCACTAACTGTGCCCTTTCATAAATCTCATTATAATCTCTTATATTCAAAGGCACCAGTTGCTTCCTGATATCAGTTCTCAATCCCTTTAGGAATCTCTTAGCTTTTTCTTCTTGATCCTCAATCAGCCTAGGAGCATATCTAGACAGTTCAGAAAATTTCGCCTCATACTGATCCACTGTTAGCTCCTTTTGTTCTAACTAAACAAATTCTGTAATTTTCGTATCCCTAGCATAATCAGAGAAATGCTTTCTATTGAAAGCTCTAACAAACTCATCCCAATTTACGTCAGTACCTGGTGGAAAGATCGTGTCCCTCGAAGCTCTCCACCAAAACTTTGCATTTCCCTCCAGCTGGTACTCTGCCAAAGTTATCTTTTCAGTATCATTGCAGTTCAACACCCGGAAAATTTGTTCCATCCCATCAATCCAATGCTCCGCCTCCTCAGGACTTCCCATTCCACTGAACTTAAGTGGTTTCAACTTTAAGAATTGCTCCACCAGTCCTTGAGTACGGCGTTCTGCTCCGGGTTGTTGCTGCACTTGTCTTTCCATCAAATTTCCTATATTGGCCAATGCCTGCAGGATGTCTTCCATTTGTGGTTCAGCCCTTGCTACAGAGGCTTCAGCCCTCGATGGATGATGATCTCTAGTTCGTACCATGATTTTCCTGCAATTTCCAAGCATTTGCCTCAGGAATAATCTGTAACTCAATGTCTCCATTTAAAGCAATTGCAACTATGAAAATAAGTAACATAACCATGTTACTGGCACCTAAAAGCAACTTATAAAACAGACTAGGGATCTACGAGTGAATACCCATCACCTGTTGTTTAAAGTTAGTCAACCATTCTTAGTCAGCATCCTATGGTGTGCATTGTCATTATCTTCCTCAATTTCCAAATGAGGCTCCTTATCACTCCACATATAAACCTTTAACTCTGATACCAACCGTTGTGGCACCCCCTCGGCACGGCCCCCGATCCATTAGGGTCGCCACAGGTACCTATCACTTATCTTACTACATACCAGTCTAATACCTTTTTAATTAAAGTGAAATCATAGTTCAAGGGGGGTTGATCAATTAAATGTTTTTCATCATTGTTATTATATATATATATATTAAAAGGTCCCAGCGCAGCTCATCAATGGAAGCATAAACGAGTCTTACCATCCTTTACTCCAATACAATAATGCAATGCACATCAACTACGCACCAAATGAAAAGATAAAGCCGAGTCACTTCTATTTACATTTTCAAGATGGACATCTCGGGTCGGTACAGAAAAAGGCCAAGATTTTTAACTATACTTGGCTATAACTCAAAAAAGAACTCGACCCTACATCAGACATGTACACCCATCCCTCAACAAGTGTCGGCTATCTCAAAAAGTGTCAGCTCCCACCAGTCATACATGCCATCACACCCAACGCGGTGCATCGGGCGGCGGCGGCGGCAACTTCCCTAGCATCACCCCATTGCGTCGAACGTGAACAGACATAAACTCTTGGACTACAGGGCTCCCAACCAAGCCCACATCATACATAACCAACACACGGACTCGAACAAACACCAAACCAGGAACACTAACACAAATGTGCTCCGCGCACTCAACCTCTACATCAGACGGTAAGCCGTAGAAGGTACCATGTGCGACCGGTGGTAAAGGCATCTTTTAATCTAAAATGTTAATCTCAAATGGGTGAGTACAACCACTCAGCAGTAAAGATCCATCAAACTACACAGTGCAGCAAGCAGAACAATCAGAATGTCACGAGTAAAGTACATATCATCCATGCTATCGAGCATACATTACCATGCAATCATGCATACATCACCGTGCAGTCATGCATATATCACCATGCCATATGCATATACCCATGCACATGATTCAATTTTCAATTTTCAAAAGGATCTAATTTCATCTTTCTTCCCAGGGATCAATGTTTGCATCCATCTTTTATCACTTGCACCCAACCTGGCATCGCGAGGAGCCTTCGGCCCACATCTCCAGGCATCTCGAAACTCCCAAGGACATCCGGCACACAGCTCCGAGCATCCGGCACACACCTCCGGGCATCTCGAAACTCCCGAGGACATCGTCGACTTAAGGGTCCGACGGTATCATCATTTTCACAATTTTTATTCACATGTGTGCTTCACTTTCAACATGGCATTTGATGCAATAATGTCAAAGGTTTAAACCAACTTTTTGATGTTATATGACATGCCAAATTTCACCACATGTGCAGCAAAAGCAACCACTCAAGACATTACATCACATAGAGCAATTCATTTATTTTTGAAAATGCATCAATTTTTTGATAAAACAGAATGCACTCTTCTAGTTAAAACTCCAGGAAGATTAGTAAACGGTCTTAATAAATTCTGAAAATTTGACACGTTATAGACGAGACCGAAAGGAAAATATCTCATGAAGAACACCATACCAAAATAACTTCATACAATTCGGTACGGTCCATGCATCACAGCTTTCAAAATTTCAGCACTACAGTTTGCACAGTTTCGAAAATAATTTCGATTAAATACTCAAATGAACTCCAAAACTTCTGAAATTTTTATATGTTATATAAAATACCTAGAAGTAAATATCTCATACAGAAATAGAAATCCAATTCATTCTATATTAATAGCTATAGATGATTTAATTCCCCATATTCTCGGTATTATTTTTCCAGATTAACTTTTTTCAAAGAAAATTCGTTTCACTGACCTACACATGTCTGTTTCTTCTCCATTTTCAGTATGTTACTTCTCAGAATGTCATATACAACTTTCATTAAGTACACAAGATCAAATTTCAACTGGATGATTTTATAAAAATTCACAGAATCATACTAGGTCAATGTAACGTTTCCTAGATCCAGTTTCTTCAAAGAAAAATGGTTTCACCGGCCTATACGTGTTCATTTCCTCTAAATTTTTTATATGTTATACTTCAAGAAGTCCTCTACAACTTTCATTAAGAAGGCGAAGTGAGATTCTAACTAAAAAGTTACTTTACAGTTCACGAAATCACAAAAGATAAGCACAACAAATTCCAGATCTAGTTTCTTCAAAGGAAAATAATTTCACCAACCAATACTTATCCGTTTCATCTCAAATTTTAGTATGTTACTCCTCAAGATGTCCTCTACAACTTTCATCAAGAGATCAAAGTGAGATTCCAACTAAAAGGTTACATGCAGCTCACGAAATCATCAAAGGTCGGACTGCCTTTCTAGGAAACAGAATGCTAGGTTAACATACTTCTCCCCAAAGCTTTGAAATTTCTTCACTTCTACCACAACCGAAGTTTACCATCCCTCACAACACATATCACAGTAAGCAAAAAGTAGATTAATGGACTCTACTTGCCTCTAGTCCAAGCAAATCGCAGCAAGCAAATGGTGGGACAAGGCGAGCTTGATGGCAACCGGTCTTCTTCCTTCCTTCCTCCCTCGCACAATTGCTCAATCTCCCTCAGCTTTCTCTCTTTCTCTCTTTCTCTCCTTCGCACGATACTCCTCTCTCTCTCGGTTCAATCTCTCGAACAATTTGCCCCCCCTCTCCTCTCTAATTTTCTTTCCCCTCATCATTAGCTTTGCATGGCATTAGCCACTTGGCTAATCTCCCTAGCCACTTGGCATTTTTCCCATGAAATTTGATGGGCCAAATGGGCCGGGCTTGATTGGCCGAATGGCGGGTGATCGTGGGCTAGGTTTTTGGGCCGGCTTGGCCTAAGAATTTCGGCCCACTTCTCCTTTTAATAATCTAACCTAAATTTTCCACTTATAAAAGTACTTAATTGCAATTAGTTGGCCATAAAATTTTGTAACACAAATTAATAAAATCCAACTTATAAAACACACGGCCAAGAATATAATTTTCCCCATCAAATAATTGTCCACTAGAATTCTTGGCCTTAATTTATTGTGATCTGTTGGTCTAAAGGCCATACATAATCCTATGGCACTTCCGTCCCCTTTCCATAGGTCCTAATGTATTTGGAGGTCGCCTTGAAATTTTTAGGATGCCATAATCGAAATTGATCAGAGATCAAAGATAGGTCGATTCGACTGAGATATGTGATCAATGTGTAGGTGATTCTACCTGATTGCAAAATTCTCATCGAACGACACTGGACTAATTATTCTGTCCTTTCTATACCCTGTGCCCGTATTTGAAATCTCGAGATTTTCACGACAATCGAGAGTCTCCAATGTGTCGAAAATGTACATTGTGGTTCAAAAATAACTGACCACAGGTCAAATGCACTAAAAATTCCCGAAAGCTACCCGGTAGATTAAGACGTGCTAAAATCGCACCAGATTGAAATTAACCGCGAATTTAAAGCCGATTTCAGAAATTGAAAGTTCTATCATGTCACAATTCATTTTAGAAACGTCGACTCATCCTCCAAAGATTTTACTGCAAACCAAGATTTTCGGCAAAGAATCCAAAGTAAGGATATTTTGGATTGGGAAATTCATAGGCTTGTTTTCGGTCGCATTTTTGGGATTCAAGTTGGACTATTTTATGAGAAAAAAGGTTGATTAGGATGATGGCACCTTGGTTGGATTTATGGACAATAAATTGAGCTCAATTGGATGAGGATTGAAGGAGAATTGAATGAAATTAAAGAGCAAATGTGCAAAATTTGTAGGCCAAGGGGTGTGCAACATTTCAGTCATGGTGGGAGGCTTCTTGGGGAAGCTTGAGGAGAGAGAAGTGGTTGAGGACAAGGGCTGACATGGTGGGGGCTTGTGATAAGTGAATGAGGATGAGATTGTGGACTTTAAAGGCATATGGTGGTCCCCCTTCAACGGCCACCTTCTTCTTCCTCTTCAACCTTGCTTTCCCCATTGTAGAGGCCTTGAGAGAGCTTGAGAAAACCAGAGGAAGACCAGCTGAGCCGCCCAAGTCCATTACACGCTCGCTGAACCTCTTTCCTCCCCTATTTTCTCCTTCTCTTGGTTTCTGCTCCAACTGACCTTTCTCCAAAAACCCGAGTTAAAAGTTACCTTCTCGTGAGAATTAGCTCCTATGCCACCCACCATCGTCTTCAACACATCCAAATCGTACGGGAGGACCTCGCCGATCGCTGAATGGAACCACCGGCCGTCCCGTCTGCCGACCGAAAGTCGCCGCTTGCCGGACCGCCTGGAGTTCACTTGGCCTACACTATTTCGCAATTTCGGCCGTTTTCTCCCCCATTCCAACCCTTCCTCCGCCTATACCAACCACCAACAAGTGTCCCATTAACCCCCGGGTGCCGCCGGTTGCCGACCACCTGCTCACCGAAGCTCTGATCAGCTGCTAATTCTCTCTCTTTAGTTCAGCCAGAATCAGAAGCCGAACCAACAGGGGTCTTCAGTCTTCATGGCCCGTTTCCGAGCCCCTCTTGGCCTCGCTTGGTGTCACCCTCCTTGGTGTTGCCATCGCCATGGACTCACCGAAACGTTAAACCGGTGAGTTTACTCACTAAACCTTGCTTAAGAGGTTAATTATGCTTAAGGAGTGTTTCGATTAAGCTAAGTATGATTAGGTGGTTAGATTAGTTTAGTTAATTGTTAATTAGATTAAGGGATGTGATTAGTTTAGTGGATAATTAATTAAGGCTATTTAGGTGATTACATTAGTGTAATCTTGATTAGGCCCTTAATTAATTATTTTTAATTATTAATTAATTCAATTTATAAATATTATTTTATTAAATTATATTAATATAACATTTTATTTATTTATTTATTTTCGGAATATATTTAATTATTTATTATTTTTTGTAAATTAGACCGGGATAGCCGGTGACCGAAATTTCGTGTTGATTGCATTGGTGTGTTCAGATTATGCAATTGATTGTTGGATTGTGCAATTTGAGTGATGATTGTGAAAATATAATATTTATTCAGAAAATCCCGGGTGTCGAGTTTTGACACCGAAAATGGATTTTAAGTACTATATCAAATAATGGGGTTTGAAAAGGAAATGTATCAGTTTTTTTGTTCGAATTGACTGTGTACCCACACACGACTATTTTTCGGATGTTTTTAATACGAAAAAAATAGGCCATGATCACTATTTTAATTTGGGCATTTGAGTGCAATGCACGGTATCCTGGACCGAGGTTGAATGGTCGTGTGTTGGTTAAGAAAACTCGTCCCCAAATTGAGTTGGATGGATGCTACCCTATATGGGTTACCCACTCATTAGGTTTCAGGTCGCGGTAGATTATGGACCTATGCTCCTTCGGGAAAGCCGTCTTTGAAAGACGTAGCCGTGCTTAATGGAGAAAAGACGATGCCTAGTTACGCCAGTAGACCACCGAACTTCAAGTAGGCCGCACCTTAGAGGGACAAAATTAACAATTGGAACGCATGATTGATTGAGTTACATGCGTCTGATTATGAGACAAAACTATGTGGCATGGTATGGGACGTGTCATAACGATTTGGTCTTATAATCGAGACCCTTATGATTTATTGAGTTGAGTGAGGCATTTCAATTGTTGTGTGCATTAATTATATGCATTTGTGATATGAACTGTGCTGACGTGTAGGAAGGAACTGAGACGAGGTAAGTTTTTTATATTGTGTGGCTAGGCCACCCTTGGGTGTATTTCCTTCCTAATAGGGGTTTAGGGGGTGAACTTGCTGAGACATTGTCTCATCCCATCGTAGGCTCAATTTTTAGGTCCTTAGGAGGAGGACCGAAGCCCCGAGTCTGTGGAGGTGGTGTCTGAAGGATCGGTGTTTATGTCCGACGAGTAGGTCGTATGACAACTTCCTTTTGAGAGTCGATCTTTTGTAGACTTTTTGTACCTAAACCCCGCTGTTTATAAAAGTTGGCTTTTGTGAAATGTTGCCCTGCTTTCCTATCCCATGCTGCTTGTTGTTAGGGGTATTTGTTTTGCTTCTGCATGTGCATAAAGATTGAATGGGTCGGCGATGCGTCCTGAGAACGTTGCATTTGCATCGACCACGGAGGGATGTGTGCGTGCTTGAGGTTCAAAGCGTGACATTTTAAGTTTGGGCAAAAATCACCAAAAATCTCAAACTTTGCCCACTGTGATACATTTACCTTGATTTTTTTTTTTTCGTGATACCAAAAACCTCAAACTTCTACCCATGTAACACATTTACTCCAAAATTGTATAGTTTGACACATTTATCTCAAACTTGTTTTTGTGACACTAGAAACCCAAAATTTTTAGGTGATATCAAAAAATCCCCAAACTTGTATCTATGTGACACATTTATCCCAAAAAGTTAGCATTATAGAAAAAAAAAATGTAGGATTTTTAGTGTCACAAAAAAAAAATTGGGGTAAATATGTCACATAGGTAAAATTTTGGGGTTAGTAAATGTAAAAGTTTAGGATTAAGTAACATTGACAATAACAAGCGACACACGACACGACACGACACGCTGAAACGTTATTTATTAAAAAATAAAGAATTTCAACACGTTGGAACACAATATATATTAAATATATATTTTTATATATACATATAAATTATTATTTTTATGATTATTTTAATCAAATTAATTTGATTCAAATTCACAAATAAATCAATAAAAAAGAAATCCTAGAATGAATTTACACTAAAAACATAAATCCACTATTTGTTAATATCATTCATTATTTTAATTTCACAAATTGAATTTCATTCCAATAAATTCATAAAACTTAGAGAAATAAAAAAGCAATCCACATTCTGGACTTCCGTATCAGAGCATGTTGAAAGAGAAGAGAAAAAAAAATAAACTTGTTGTTCAACAACTTTACTACTACTTGGTGGTGCCCCCATTTTTATCACTGCTCTTCCCACTCTAAAAGTGCAATAACTTATGGGGATGGTGCAGTATGTTTACTAGGATCTTCAAGGGCATATTGAGGATGACATGGTTGAACTAGTGGACTATAATGATAACCCAAGCAGGGATGATGCTTATGTTAAGGATCCAAGTTTAATAATTATTGCAAAGCACCTTACGCAAGTTCCTCTTCTGCATGGTGCAAACACATCTTTTCTTTTGTTTATATCAACAGGTTTTCTTCATTTTGAACTTGAAATTATGGAAGCTTACAGAAAAAACTTGAAATGAGGTGAGTGTGAAACAGCAATAAGGACATGAGCCATGAAGTCAACCGATAAAAATAAAAGTCTATACTCCACCAAGAATTCACCCTTTTCTCATGCACCAGGAGTATCTTATGTGGTATGTATCGGATTATCATTTGCTTGCTCTCTGTTAATTAGCCTACATCGCTTGAAAGGTGCAAAATATATTCAAGTTATGTAAGACGAGGCGAGGGTGAATTTTACGAATATGGGGACTCTGCAAAAGATGTACTTAAAGACGAGTTTACAAGATCAGTAATGAGAAACCGAGCACCAGTAGGGGGATGAGTTGAAACATAATTACATATATGTCCTTTAGTGGAGCTCAAGGTACTCTTTTTCCCCAACTGTGTACTTGGTACGATGCATAAAAGCAAAAATTTTAGAAAAGCATTGCCAGATTTCATTGAATTATCCCTCCGCTAGGAAATGTCGTTTATTAACAGTATATGGCTTTAAAATCAAGCAACATCAGGGTTACATTCAGAGCAGGAAAAATATGAGAGCACAAATGATAGCCCATCTCGACATAACCTCTTCCTTCAGGAACATAACCTTTTAAGTAGTAAGGGTATGTTGTATGTTTATAGTCAATATTATGTGAATAATCGAAGGATATCATATACGGTATGATAAGAGAGGTTAACGAGCAGATCATATGATTCATATCTGCTGTTCAATGAATGCATTTGCAAGTAGATGTCACTTTTGTCAAGCATCCAAACCGGATTTGCCAAATTTCAACTGTAATATTAGACTTACTGGGTATTCTGCTGTAAAGGGTAGGTAGTAAAAATGTTTTTGTTGAGTGTCCTAGGGCAATTGTTTTTCATTACTCTGTAGTAATATTTAAATTTGTTTTACATAAAAAAATAACTAACATGCAATAACATCACAACATTTTGAAACTTGCAACGTTTCTACATTTTTCAGAGCTCATTAAATGTGACCTGTGAGATTTTGATGATGAAGCATTGACCAATGTGGCTTTTAGTCCGGTGGTAGTGGAGAATTGATGCGTGATGGAATCGTGGTGATGAAGCGGCTTGGTGGCAATGCTATGGTGGCGATGAAGTAGGAATAGTAATAGTGTTGGCAGGAGTACGGGAGGGATGATTTCATGTTACGAATTCGCGTGAAGTAGGGGCATTAATATTTTATTTTAGCCAAACAGGCTAAAATGGATATATTGTGAATGTGTTTGTCCATGTCATTTCTGGGTTAGGCCAATATCTATGGTTCATGTTAGAATTTGCCAACCCCAGATGGTGGTGGTTGTCAAGTAATAATTGTAAGTTGAGTGTACGAGCCCGCGTCTTGATGCATTGACAGTTCCTCGGAGTAGTGACTGGAGTTTGATATAATCTGATGCAATGTCTTTCTATCCTTTTCCATCTATCCATTTTTCTTTGATATGCAGTTGATTATCATGCCTGCCTTCATATGCCAATACCACTTTCATCTATGCTCAGCTTACTGCAGAGGTGGCCCCAAATTTGGTGTTCGCATAGAATATTGGAGTCTGGAAGATTGGATTGCAATTGTCCATAAAACAACAGGATGACTGTCAACAGTTTCACCTTGGAACACGGTAAGTGACTGTGGTAGGTTGATGCTACCATTGTTTTGTTGGTGTCGTAGGTCTGATCGCGCAACAACGAATCTGTGAATTAGAGCTCGACTAATGGATGTTTGACGTTTGTATTCTGCATGGCTTGGGCATTCTTTTTATAAAGTAGTTGTGACATTTGCACCATCTAAGTTCCACAGCTCTTCCTAGACTTTCTTAAGAGAAATGTGGTATGTTAGTAAAAAATATGGAAGTAAGAACTTGCCTAGAGAGACGATTCTGTTTAAGAGTTTTCCTTTGTGAAGGATGTCTTTTGAAAAGGATAATGCAATAACCATCTGGTCCCCCGAAGATTGTAAATGTAAGCTTCTTGCTTCATCTGGTTGCTAAAATGCCCGAGTCCTACAGACAGAATACAGTAGATGGGGAATGTGCTTCTTGTTTGGTATTTAGCTCCCTGACTTTTATAGCCCAAAGTAAGATGGGAGAACTTTTGACACCACTTTTGCCCAATCAATCAGGTCCCTTCTGTAGGATCATGACTAATCTGGAGATATTGTTATTTGTGTCGGTCATGTCATGCAAACATAAATATTTTACTCAGTTGGGCCTCTTGCCTGGGTAGAGTAGGAAATCTCTGTCTAAGTCTGTGAAATTTGAGTCTACCCATTTGCCTTGCTTTTTAGGGAATTTGTTAGTAACGACATAAGAATTTAAAAATCCATTAGTGCCTTTGAGTTTGTTCATGATTGTTAATTTCCTTTAAGAAATATTTCCTCCGCATCTCCTGGAAAGACCTGAGAATACCAGGGTTTGGATGGTGTTCTCTTCTGGAGTAGTACATTTTTACCTGCATTCTAGGTCTTATCTTCGGCAAGCATCTCATGAAGCAAACAATACAGGGGCTCCTTGATGTCTGTTTATCAAATGGTGGAACTTCATCTATGTCTGCTTGTTCTTGAAGCTCACTAAAGTGGGCTTTCACAAATATATTTCCTTCACACAATCCTTTTGTTCCTTATTATTTGTTTCTCATGGGATTGTTTTGTGGGCAAGCTATATCTATTTCTTTTTATATGTGAAATATACACTATTAATCAGGAAATATCAATGGTCTATTTCAGGTCCGCCGGAAGGCTGGAGAAACATGGACTGATAAGACAACAAGATATGTCACCCAGGGATGCAAGGATGAGGCTTATGAATCATGCCGGTACCAAGTTCGACTAAACTTTACAACAATCCATCTGTTTATAGACTGGGAGATGTAGGAATTACAAAGACTGTCCTTGGACGTTGTTTCTTTGGCCAGTTAGTCTTGGAAGAAGTGTTTTCCTGGACATCAAGAATCATCTTCGTAGAAGTATTACAACCCTGAAATAAACAGTTTAATTTCTGTTCATTCCTAAAATTTAGTTGGACTGTGTCTCTGACCTTTAATGTGATTGCTAAGGAAACCTTAGAAAGGCTTCCCATTTGTTTCCGACTGAAATGATAGCAAACCATGTGATGCATTTCTATTAGGTGTGGGTTTGAAGTCCATATACTGCCCAAGGTACGAATGACACGGGAGCATTTAGCGTTCTTAGATATGGCATTTAAAATTTGTAAAATAAACAGACCAAATGACGGTCTGAAGTTGCGATTTTTGTAGGTTGGCGATGATCATATGAGAGTTTTGAGAATCGTGTGAGTCAATTTCTTATGTCCTCTCTCTCACATCATTCACAAAATGCGAACGAATAGAATACTGTCGTTATTGGTTTGTTCTCATTGTGAAATAGCTTTTCGTCATTTTCGGTAGTCTTTGGTTATGATACGACAATGGTAGTGTTGCGATAGGACGAGCGATCGAACAATAATATAGATAGAAAAAGAAAATAAATCGGACACCAGATTTACGTGGTTCAGTCGTAAAGACCTACGTCCACGGGGAGAGCGGACAAATTAAATTCCACTATAGATCAAGCGATCTGATGAGATTACACACTCAAGTCACTCAAACACTCTCTCGGTGTTTCCCAAAAACAATTTAACCCCAAACCCAACTCACGGCACAAAAATTATCACACAAGCTCAAAACAAACGCTGAAAAAGAACTCCTTTTCTTGATCGCGCTTCAGCTTGAAGACATGCGGCTCCTCCTTTTCTCTCGTACGGGTGCAGCAGCAACATACACCGAAAAGAAGAGAAACCCTGCGTAAAACACTTCTGTTTTTATACGTGTGAGGCTTCGTAGGGTTTTCTACGTAGGATTCGGCGGCTCCTTCTTACGTCGGGGATCAATCCACGCACACGCCCAGGGAGAAAACTTGTATTCTTTATTATATAAATGTGCCCAGAGTCAAAGTTTGACTCTGGGCCCCACAGCAATTGATTCCTTTCTCCAGTGACGTCTTGGACGTTGCTTCCTTCGAAACTTTTGTTTTTCATGTGTGCCCAAAAGTGGGCCCCACGTAAATTACTTCCTTCGGTGCTTATGCAAGCTTCTGTTGTTCTTTTTTTTTTTTCTTTTATTCTATTACTTCCTATTTTGTAAATCTTCAACGAGTCCAACGAATCTCAAACTCGAGTCATAAATTAACAATCTCCACCTTGGCTTGACGTTTGAGCCAAGTCGCAATCGCTTCGCAAAAAATTCAAACTCTGCCGCTACTTTCCTATAGCCCCGATGGACTCAACCGCCACAGATATTATCCAAGTCCAAGCCTCGCTTGAACTTCGCCATAACCGAGGACCTCATCAGAATACCAACTCCACATGCACCTTTAAGCTGCTCCGCAAGGATTTTCGACATAACCTCCTCAACCGCGAGATAAAGTAAAACCATTATTGCATCTATATCGTCGGGAGATCGAATACGTACCTTGTCAATATCGGCGATTCTGACAGCAACCATTAGCTCTATAGGCTCCACCTCGCTATGAGCACCATCTGTGTCAATTACTTTGCTAGTACCTGTATACGCTACCTTAGGAGTTTCTGGTCACAACTCCACCTCAAGCTGAACACCGTTCAGATCCGTTTGAATACTACTATAATCACTCTTAACCAAAAGTATTGGAGACTCATCAAGGGTAACTTCTCTGCTGTCAACAGGTGAATTTATATCCGGGCACCACAACTGATTGCCCCACTCACCTTGTGCATAGCCATGGAATATGCACCTTGCCCTCCAATCAAGTTTACCATCACTCACTAGAAAATAACACGGGCAACCAAACATTCTAAGAATAGAATAATCAGCAACGTTACCTAACCACACTTCTTTAGGAGTCTGCCATTCAATAACAGTTGATGGGGATCTATTCACCAGGTAGCTTATCATACTTAGTACATCAGCTATAATTCTCCTAGCAATACCAGCACTAGAGATAATTTTACGGGCCATCTCTAGTAATGTTCTTCTTGTCAATTCTGCAAATTGTTGTGATTTATTGGCATTAGTGCGGTGTTTCACTATGCTCTCTTTCATGCAAAATTTATTTGCCAGCTCCGAGCAGAACTCCATGCTATTGTCAGTCCGCACATGCTTGATCGACTTACTAGTCTCCATCTCGATCAAAGCTCTTGACTGCGTGATCCTGACACCAGCATCAAACTTGTGCCTTGGCACAAACACCCCGAGTCTTCCTCGAGCGGTCAAAAGACTCTCGAACGGATGCATCCGACATCTCCGCAACGAAATTTTTCACTGTCTCACCTTGAAGTTTATACGAGGCCTCCATGCTTGATTCCTTTCATTATCACCAAGGCACCTTGTACAACCTTGAACTCCACCTTTTGAAGAATACACGCAACCAGTGAATCTAAGGCACCCAAGGAAATTAAGTTCTTTTTTAACTCGGAACATGCCTTACTCCAGTCAATGTCCTCACAATACCATCATGCATTCGATTTTAACATCACCAACACCCACAACATCGCACTCAACGTTGTTCCCTAAGCTGGACTTTATCACTACCCGTGCACGATAAGTGATAAACCAATTTCTATTTGGTGTGACATGAAAAGAACAACCAGAATCCAAAATCCATCCATCAAGCGATGAATCATTAGTGACAGACAAGACATAATCGGCACTATCTCTACAGCTGCAACATTATCTGCGAATCAACCATAACTCCTTTACCCTTCTCATTCTTCAGCTTAATGCAATCCCTTCTAAGATGCCCCCTCTTGCCACAACTCCAACAGACAACATTAGCGGTTCTAGACGACTACGTCATTTATATTAGTACTACTATTACCCACACGTGTTATAGATCTTCCTCTATTTTCACCTACTAAAGCGCGGATACATGTTCGCGATTCTCTTCTACGAATGTCCTCACTCGAAATTAAATCTCGAACCCTATCAAACGTCAAACTTGTTGACCCGGAGGAATTACTAACAGCGATAACAGTAGTATTCCAACTATTAGGCAATGAGGATAGCGAGAATCAAAGCACGTACCTCATCTTCAAAATCAATCTCAACTGAACTCAATTGACTAACAATCACATTGAATTCATTGATATGATCTGCAACTGACGCACCTTCGCTCATCTTCAAATTAAACAAACGTCGCATCAAACAGACCTTGTTGATCGCAGAGGGCTTCTCGTACATATCCGACAGGGCTTGCATCAAATCAGCAGTGGTCTTCTCCTTCAAGATATTAAACGCGACGTTACGAGACAACGTCGCCCGAATAACACCCATAGCTCGTCTATCCAAAGCAAATCCCAATCAGCTTGCTTCATCGTCTCTGGTTTCTCCCCAGGACGGGGGCAAGTGCGGTTTCATCTGTAAAGATAATCTTCAATCTGCATCTTCCGAAACTAAAATCCTTCCCATCAAATCTATCGATTCTCACTTTTACTTCTTCGTCGCCATCGATTCGCTTCAACTTAGCCAAGCCTCGGCTCGATACCAATTGTTGCGATAGGGCGAGCGATCGAACAATAATATAGACAGAAAAAGAAAATAAATCGGACACCCAGTTTACGTGGTTCGATCGTAAAGACCTACGTCCACGGGGAGAGCGGCGGCGAATTTCACTATAGATCAAGCGATACAATGAGATTACACACTCAAATCACTCAAACACTCTCTCGGTGTTTCCCAAGAACAATTTAACCCCAAACCCAACTCACGGCACAAAAATTATCACACAAGCTCAAAACAAACGCTGAAAAAGAACTCATTTTCTTGATCGCGCTTCAGCTTGAAGACATGCGGCTCCTCCTTTTCTCTCGTACGGGTGCAGCAGCAACATACACCGAAAAGAAGAGAAACCCTGCGTAAAACACTTCTGTTTTTATACGTGTGAGGCTTCGTAGGGTTTTCTACGTAGGATTCGGCGGCTCCTTCTTACGTCGGGATCAATACACGCACACGCCCAGGGAGGAAACTTGTATTCTTTATTATATAAATGTGCCCAGAGTCAAAGTTTGACTCTGGGCCCCACAGCAATTGATTCCTTTCTCCAGTGACGTCTTGGACGTTGCTTCCTTCAAAACTTTTGTTTTTCATGTGTGCCCAAAAGTGGGCCCCACGTAAATTACTTCCTTCGGTGCTTATGCAAGCTTCTGTTGTTTTTTTTTTTTTTTTTTTATTCTATTACTTCCTATTTTGTAAATCTTCAACGAGTCCAACGAATCTCAAACTCGAGTCATAAATTAACAGGTAGTATGCCTCTTTCGTGAATTTTATTTGTCACACAGGTCTCCTGATGCGAGAGCTTAATGCGAAAATGAAAGTTAAATGCATATCAATTGGATTGATCCTCCCTGGCATCTACCCTCCAGTGACACAATATAGAAGCAAAAAAGAGACAAAAAACACCACCATCCCCAATCCAACATTGTTGCCAGTCCAAGGCAATGAAAGTGGGGGGTTTTTTTTTTCCCCCTAACTTCAACATCGGCATTGCGCACATCAATCTGATCAATACCACTATGCCTCTCAAATATATTTTCCCTTTGGTCCAGTTGAGATGCTTCCACTTGTATCTTGTTGTTATGTTGTTTACTCGTTCTAGCTGCATTTGGAGAAAGTGGGCTTTCTTCTCAAACACTTCAACTGACTTTTCATACTTTCAGTTTTATTTTCCAACCCTTTCTTTTCATTGATCAATCCATAAATCAATTCCTTGTCATGAGATGGGGGCTTATGATTAGTCCATTTGAAAAAACCGCAATCATCGACTTGTCCAATACAAGCAAGCAATTCAGATTCTAGCACAAAACAATGCACAACACTAACACGGAATTGAACAATGTGATTGGTCAATAGAATAGTGTGAACTCATGATCACTTCCCTAATATGTGGTGTAAAATCGATAGCTATGAGAATAGTAGCTAGCACGACTACAAAGATAGCCGAGATGAAGATATTTGCTCCTTCATAACTTGGGTCATAATCTTATTGTAATCTTCATGCCCTAGCATCCAAAAGCATATGCAGCACAACAAAAACGATGCACTTGGCAAATTGATCATGGCAAGCAAACCGAATAAGCACATTAAATCTAGGTATGATGGCCTTTGCACCAAATTCATACAAGTATCTCAGTCCTAGGGTCCCAATGGTACCTTCAACTACTACATTTGCCCTAAAATTACAAAATACTGTCAATGGATAATCTTGATCAAATTATAGACATCCCGTGAGATTTAGATGTACCAAAGATATTGGAAATGTGAAAACTCTCAAAATGCAAAACACAATCCATTTCTTCCAATGAGCGTGTAAGATAAAAGAACCACAACTTGTAAAGCTAAGAAACACAATTTTGAGAGGTCATAAAATATTGGTCATGAAGCAAAAACTCTAAACAAGAGTCTTAACTAGCCAAAAAGGCAAAAAATCCCATAAGGGCAAACTCATAGAGCAAGAAAAACACTAGACAGCACATGCAACTCGGGATTTGGAACAATTTGAACTCATAATCACTGGCCTAAGTTGAATCAAAGCTCATTTGGATAAATTTTGGTAAAAAAATCACTTATACCCAATAAATGCCATATCAATTCCGTTTACCTTTTATGCTCCAAATAAGGAGCCACGTTAGATTTTTAGTGACGGTCTTCGACAAATCATGACAAATATAGATGTATCAGAATACAAATTTGAAGTTTTTGATTACATAAACTAAAATTTTGAATTAATTTGTTGGGGCATAATTTGATATTTTTTTGTTACCTTTTCCTGACGAGTCGTTCTTTTTGGCATCTCTCTTCTCTGTTCCTTTTCGGTCAACAATGCTTTTGCTTTGGATGGTGAAGCCAGGGGAGAAAATATTACATACACTAGTTGTGCCACATCATCCATGCATAAGTCCATTCAAAAAGCAACATGGCCCATCCATATTAGGAGTATTCGGCCCAAGATTATCTCGATCTTCGTGGCCCATGGCAGCAATTTTGCTCCAAGACCTGCTTATGAGCATAGGAAACTCTTAAAATATGAACTTTTTCACCGACTCTGCACATATGAAGTCTCCATGGTCCCTAGTAAAATCCGTAGGTCTTCCGGCACCCGTATAAGCCCAGAATGAAGTAAAGAATCGCATTAGCTCAACATCAAAGTGCTCCAGTCTTGGAAACTATTATGAAAACCCTAGTCCTCTTCCTCCCACATAAAAGAATCAATGGCAACACAGATCGCGACCAAATTTAAAAATGCAAAAAAAAAAAAAAAAAAAAAAAAAAGCCAGTTTTCGAAAGAAATCGTTTACCCATTACGAGAAAAATGGAATTGCACGATCAAAAGGGGAGATTTCGGAGCTGGGTATGAAATGTTTTAGCTTTGTGAACAAAAATAAGAAAGAAGAATAAGAGAAAATGAGAAGTAATCTCCATGAATTTACCAAAACAAGGAAAAGAGAAATTTAAAGAAGACATACCCGTCCTCTTTCTAGAACTTCGATGGTAACCTTGGCTGGTTCTGGACAATTCCCGAGGTATCCGTTCGATCCACGGTTTCATAAAATTAGAATAAGTGAGGAACGGATCCCACTGGTGATCCCCGCGACGCCTTCCCCTGTGAAATACCAGGGCGTGGTACAGGGAAATGATCCAGGCCGGGGTAGGCATACCCTACTCCCGGTTGGCGCGGCGCGATTTTCAGTCCAATAACTATTGGACTGCTTGGTCATTATTTATTTAATTTTATTTCTCACATGCCCTAATCCTATCCTCTTTACCAGTTTCCGGTTCGCCTCTCACGGGCGCACGCCACTCTGCTCTCTCCTCTTTCGCAATGAACCTAATCATCACTCGCCTCTCGCCTCCTGCCTCTCGCGCACGCACGCCTCCCGCCTCGCTCGACGCTCTCACGCCTCGTCCGACACTCGCCTCTCGCGCCTAGCTCTTCCTCTCTCGCCTCTCGCTCCGCTCGCTCATCGCTCGGCTCTCACGCCTCGCTCTTTCCCTCTCGCCTCTGAGCTCTCACGGTAATCGCCTCTCGCCTGTCATGCCTCTACTCTCAGACCAGTAGGCAAGTCGGAAGACGACTCTCGACGCGTCGGAACTCCTCTCGTACCGGTAGACAAGTCTCCTCCTCCGCCTCATTTCTTGCGAATAGTTCGTTTATCCTTTGATTTTTGCTTCGTAGTCAAGTTTATAGTACATGAATCGTAGAGAGCTCGTCGATTTGGGGACATTGTCTCTTCTTAAAATTGGCGAGCGAGTTGGAGGGACTAAATCAAGACGATCGGGGACGATATGGCAATCCAAATGAATGGCTATTTCACGGGTTCGATTACATTGGACCGCCGGGAGACTCGACCGCCCATCCATGGTTTCAGAAATTGGGAATCGGTCCGACTTCTAGTTATTAGGTGGGACTGGATCACCCTTAGCATATAGGATATAAATGATCGGGGCATTGCTGCCATCGTCGCAGTCTGATGAGTCTCACCTGGGTTCTCCCGTCCTCGCCTTGTAGGATCCCGGGCGAGCTCTTCATTGTGTTTGCTTAACACTGGAGAGGCCATTCACCTAGATTGATGGAAGGGTCGTGCAAACTCAATCAACGTGGTGCGCCCGAAGGCTCGTTGTTCGGGGCTGCTATAACTCGCACTTTTCTCTCCTTTTGATCGTGGACAAATATTAAAAATTTCCTAAATTTATTATACCATGTTATAATTTAGTCCTAAATATTTTAATTAGATTAATTTAATCTTAAATCATTTGATATTTTGTCAATTGAGTTCATTCGGTACATTTTGATCGAAAGTTGACGTGAATTCTTATAAATCAATCCTCCAAGAAATTTGTGCCAAGTACTATTTTTACCCAAGGTTTTCCTACTTTTACATTGCATGGGTCTTTTAAGATTATTATACATGGCACGATTGGTATTTATATAAATGATTTTTGTAGTATTTTGTTAAAAATTGGATTTTAAAATATTTTTTATTATTTGAATTTTAAAAAAAAAAATAATACCCTTGGCTTTATTCTTTTGTTCTTCTTTCGTTTCCAGTCCCATAAGACCCGTTTTATTTTTATTTTTTGCTGAATATAAATCGTGCAGCTCATGCACTTAGCTTTTTCCCAAATATAGAACTCCTGAAATCTCCGCAATGCTCAAGTGTTTGAAGCATAAATTTACAAATTATTTGCCAATATTTTTCGTCAGCAATTTTCTTTTCATAATATTCTCTAATTCGAGTAATGTTTTAAATTTTGGCATTTGCTTTCTTTTAAAAGCAAGCAAACATGCTCTTTATTCTTTCATCTGATATGTGTGCTATGCTTATAATCTCAACATCTTTATGATGAATGGGGTTTTCTTTACCTGTTTATACGATTATTTTATTCTGACCCCACTTAGTGGAGAGATGGTTACACTACGGCTGGGTAGGATTGTTGGTGTTAATTGGAAGATTTTTACAAGATGCATTTAAGCTTTTGGGGGAAAGAAAGGGAAATTTATCATTACACTAATCATAGTAGTAAGATAGTAGTATCATTACAATATTTAAAACACCGATGATTTATATACTGTTTGAAAGTGAATTAGTATCGTTACGATATCTTTGAAACAGAATGTTGTGTGCCTCTCAACTTGCATGCTTTGGCAATTTGTACATGTCAAACAAGAAGGGTCACTGAAAGAGTCTACTTTAGGATTCCTTATGATGATGTGGGTGTTGTTTGTATATAGAAAGAAAGTAAGGACTTAATGAGGATGTTGACGTGGGACACCGAAATTTTTCGCCCAAAAGTTTGTCATGCATTTGATAAAATTTAGGGATCGAATTCGTTGATGGCAAAAGAATTTGAACCCTCAACGAAAATGTCAAATATTGCATAGCCTTGCATTCTTTTTCTTTATTGCATTGCCAGCGTTTAGAAACTGGCCACATTTATCTTGATAATGGCATGCCCGAGTCGAACGTCAACTAATGGCAAGATGGCGAACTTTTTTGAATCAACCCGTTACATGACCCAACTCGACCTATGATTTCGCATTGTGAATTTAGGTTCTATTTGTTTGTGAGAAATATTTTTTGGTGCTTGAACACGAAACTCTACACTTGGGTAGGGAAATTTCTTGGATCCCTAGCGCCTATACACTTGGGTCCATTAAGGCTGAGCTCAAAGTCCCAGTGTCCATGCTAGATGCCCTTGCACCCAGTCCGAGTTTTTAATGCCTGAATGTGAGATTCGATGCTCAAGCTCGGATCCCCAACACCCAAGCTCAGGTCCACAAAGGCCATGCTTGTGTCCATCGAGATAAGCTTGAAAACTAGTTCCCACGCTCAGATCCCCATCGAGGCCACGCTCGGGATCAAGTGCTATGTGACTTGATCCTAGCACTTGGGTCAAGGTCTATCGAGGTCGGACCCCGGATTTTGTTTCTCGAACCTAATTTTTTGACTACCCATATGCAAGTTATTAGAGTCAAAGTAGTTTGTATTATTTTAGAAAATCATATTAGATCTTCTACGTCAAAGTTCATTTTCAGTTTCAACTAAATACCATAAAAATATTGTCATTTTCCTAAAAAAAAAAAGACTTCATTTGAAAGATATCATAAAAAAATGTTACAATTTTCGTGAAATAAACGGAACCTTATATACGAACTTTTATAATATCTCATGTTCATTGAATTAGGAACGGATTGCCCTAAGGAACAAAGTTAGTCCCATGGTCTTCCCTTGCCGCAATCATCGAGATCAACTTGGACGGTCATCGACGTCGCAATCCAGATGGAAGTTTCTCGCTATTCCTTTTGTTCAATTGCTCTCAGCCGGGAAGGCGTCCAGGGGGTGAGAACCGAATATTTCGTAATTGGGTTCTGGTGGAGAGACGAAATTAAACCCGAGCCAAATTGGAAACTGGACCAACCTTCTCATCTCTCAATGGGGAGCTCTGAAGATCCACTAGAATGCTCTCTCAATGGTCAAATAGCTCGCATTGCTGTCGAGCTCTGCGCGCACATTACACATACTTCCTCGGGAGTAGTCCGCAGCCGAGCCACCCCCTCCGTCGTCACGGCGGCGCGCGGTCGTTTTTTTCCCCGTCCGGATCGGGCCTCGTCCACGGCTCGCGAGGCGGCTCCGTCCACGGATCAGGCGGCCACGGCTTGTCCACGGCCGCGAGCCTTGACGGCGAGCTCGAGATCCCGATGGCCATGGACCGCGCTCGGCCGCCAGCAGGGCTTGGGATCCGGCCATGACCGGCTCGCGATCCGGACAGAGCTCAAATATCAAGAAGAAAAGCAGAGGAAGTAGAGGTCGGGTTCGGGAAGAGGGATCTGACCACAGAGACGGCGGAGACGACGCCCGGCCGCGTTCGCCCATGGTCGAACGACGCCGACGATTTCGGCCCTGGGCGGCCGGATCTCAAGATCTGGAGAACGACGAGAAGAGGCGGAGAAGAAACAGAGGCAGCAGGCCACGCTCGCTTGGACGCGGCGGGTGGTCTCAGCTCGGCCACGGCGGGGGAGGAGCGGAGGAGAGGTCGGCCGGCCGGCCGTGGACGAGGAGGCGGAAGAAGAGGAAGAGAGATATTTCCGCGGCAGAGAGAGAGAGAGGGGGCGGAGAGAGAGATTTTTAAATTCTTTTAACTCAGATAGCGTGGTGACGTGGCGGCCTACGTGTCAATATTTTAAGTGGAAAAAAACACCCGCCACCAGAGATGCCGCGATGGTGGTTGATGGTAACGAAGAGCACCAGGTATTATATCTCGTCTGGGGAGAAGGGGCGGGGGTGGGGTAGGATCAGCAGCGAGCGAGAAAAAGGGGTAAAAATCCTACAAGGCATCACCAGATCATCGATCGCTCTTGTCTCATTCTCTCTACTTAACCGGCCATTCTCTAGATAGTGACCAGGCCGCCTCTCTCTCTCTCTCTCTCTCTCTCTTCCCTTCGGTCCGCCACTGCACAAGCGGAGGAGATTTTCCTTCCGTCTCGAATCTTCTCCTCCTCCTCCTCCTCCTCCTCCCGTTCATCGCATGCACACGCGAATTGTGTCCACTCCAATGTGCTCCGGATCAACTCCGCCATCATCATCATCACCACCAGCACCAGCACCAGCACCAGCACCACCTTCTTCTTCCGGGCCTTAAGCCCCGAAAAACAAGGCCCTGTCGTCCCGCCGCCCGGATCCGACGCCGGGTTTCGCCACCCCCTAGCGGAGCCGCGGGCGTCGCCGACGATCGAGGTCGTCTGCTGTGTCGCCGGAAACTGGGCGACGAAGCTCTCGCTGCTCCGTTGTGTCGACTGTCGCGCTTGGCGGCGGCGGCGGCGGCGGCGGCGGCGGCGGTGGCTTCACCTCCTGGATTTGTCGTTGCTTGGTTGCGGTGTTGTGCTGCGGCTCGCCTCTTTGGACCCGGTCTGATTAAACCGGTCCGCATCCCTTTCCGTCTTGCTCTGCTTCCGAGTCCGGGCCCGCGGAGGTAATAATGGATTTGTTGATTGCTCTGTCTTTAAGTAGTAATCTTGTAGCTCAAGTGTCCTGTCTGAATGAGGAAGGTAGGAGTGCAGAAAATTTGCTCAGTTTGGCTCACGAACCTTAAATAATGGTCGACGTTAAATAGTAGTTTGGGTTAACGGAATTACCAGCAAAAACCTTGTCCCCATCATCATCTCTAATATTGGCATTAGTTTATTTACCGCCCATGGACATATTTCTTTTCTATAGTTAAACTGATGGCTGGGGTGTTGTATTGACCTTCCAAAGATCTATTATAAACTAAATGACATGCCTAGCTTTGGACACTCAGGTTCTGGTCTCTCTCCATCGGACAGTTATTCCTCAGCTGTCTAATCCCATCATGTTTTGTGAGTTTGCTTCCAGAATTTTTCGTTTATTTGCTCTTGAATTGGACATTTTTCATGCTCAGAAACTTAAGTCGTAACTGAAATTTTTTGCAGTGATTTCTTGAGGAAATTGTACAACATTGGTGAAGTCATCAGTGTCATGGCTCTCGGCAATCTCCTCACCCTCATGACGAAATGTGGCTTGGAATACCCCTGCTTCTATGAAATGGTTATGCACTGTTGCAGCCTTCCATCTTCATTGCAAAACACAGACCGAAATTTCATGAAATAATCTTTAACTGATCACTTGACTCTGTATCATTTCTCCAGGCAGTCCTGCATCACATCAATTTTCATGAATATGTGATAAATATCTATATGGAACCTAGCATACTGTAAATTGTTAGGGAGGCACAAGGTTTAGCAATGATCAAGGGTGTCTAATTGGAGCAGCGTTGATGCCATATGTGAACCATTGCTTTTGGCAACTTAAATGATGTCAAGTTCTTTAGATGGCTGATATGCAAGTTCATGTAGGAATGGGGTTTAGTAGAGGCGGTAGAGCTATACAATGGAGCAGTTTGGACCTTTCCTGAAATAAAGCTGACATTTTCTGGACGCTTTAGTGGTTTCATCGCTTTCTTATGTTGACCTGCTGATTGTGTCAAGAGACATATGAATGTTTAAGACAATGAACTTGAAAGTAGAGGCATTCTATGCTGCCTTCATGCTCTTCTGCACCTTTGGATTGCTTTCTGACACTACGCTAATTATTAATTGCAGCTGCTTGTTTCCTGTTTAAAATCCCTCCTCCTTCCAGCATACTTGGCTTCTGCTTTTGCTAAGAAGCCGAGTCGACTAGCACTCTCTGTGCTTCTAGCAGTGGCACTGCTCATTGTTGCACCTATCTACAATCTCTTTCAATGGCATCCTACAATTAATTGTTTGGTGTGCAGGGTACGTACTTTTGCTTTGTGCTTGGGTTTAGTTTTCTGTTCCTCTTTTAATTCTGGTCCCTTAATACCTGTCTGGATTTATTTTTACTTCTTGCTCGATATAAATCGTGCAGGTCATGCACTTTGCCTTTTCTTCAAATGTAGAACTCCAGAAACCTCCACAATACTCAAGTTTTGACATGTAGATTCGCATTTTAGATTCCATAATTTTTTGTTAGCTAAACTTTTTTATAATTTCTAAAATTCGAGTAATGTTTCAAATTTTGGAAGCAAACGAGCGTGCTGTTATTCTTTGATCCAATATGTATGCTATGCATGTAATCTCACCATCTGGTGAATGTTGTTCTGCAAGTTCCCTGGGATGTTTATTCTGGAACTACTTTTACCTCTTTGTACGATTCTTTTATTCCAACCCCACTTAGTGGGGAAATGGTTACATTGTGGTTCTGTGGGATTCTTGGTGTTAGTTGGAAGGTTTTCACTCAATGCATTTTAGCTTCCAGGAAAGTAGTAGAAATTTATGATTCGACTTATCGAAGTAGTAACACAGAAGTTTCATTACATTATTTGAAACACTGATCATGCGCAGACTGTTTGGAAATGAAGTAACCTAGGTTTTGGGTAATGTATTAGCTAACTCAAAAGCTTTTTAATCTATGGATTTCACTTGAAAGAAAACATTATGATTTGTATAAACTCATGGGATACACACTGTAATTGAAAGAGAATGCCGTGCGCCTCTCAACTTGCATAATTTGTCAATTTGTGCATTTCAAATGTTGATGTGGTTGTTGTTTATGTATAAGAAGAAAGTAATGACTTATTGTGGATGTTGTTGCCTAGGTAATGGCATGACGTAGGTTGCAGTTGGAATGGTGTTGCATGCTTTTTGAGAACCCAAAGAATTTGGAAAAAGCTTTCATGTTTGTTAAATATTCCCAAATATGATTTGTGGTGGTTTACTGAATTGAAAGCCAGTATATGTGGGACCCATGCTTTGGCAGTTTTTTGGCTTTCTCTTGCAATTCTGCTGTTCTTTTGTTGGCGTTTCAGGCATCTCCTTCATGATGCTTATTACTTCTCCTGCGTTCACCATCAATGGATATACTCCCTTTAAATAATTAACTTATAGATATTTTGTACCATCTAGTGAGGAAGGATGGATTGTATGGTTGGAGCTTAACATATTTGTTTGAGCCGAACCTTTGGAAACAGATTTACCTTGAATTTTGGTGAAATGGTGGCTCTGTTAGTTTGGGTGACATACTGATGTATAAGAAAGGATGAGTTATAGCCTTGAAAGTTAAATATTTTTTGTGAGGTTCTACCAGGACTTTATGAAGTACCTTTTTCCTTTAATTTGAGTGAAATGATGATTCTGTTCCCCTGGTTGCCCTCTATATCTCACACACACACATTTGTGGAGATGTGCAGGAAGATGGTGAATCTGAGGCCAAGGATGATCTGAAAATGGAAGAGCAGATTGTTGGCAATGGAAATGACTCAACTGGCACGGATTTGCCTAAGAAGCCCAGTTCTGATCTTTCTTGTGATGCTAGCGGGCCGTCCAAGTCATTAAAACCAGAAGTTGACCTAAAAGCGAAAAGCATGAATCTTCTGTATATATTAATGGTTAATCTACTGCCCTTCAATATTTTCCTGATGTGCCTCTTTAAACTTTCCTTTTAAATATTCAGAGTAATTTTTGTGCTTGTGTTCTAATTATACAAATTGTGTATTTCCTTTTATGTCTAAAATCTCTACAGGTACCGTCTGCCACCAAAATAGCTAAGAAGATAAAATTGATGTTCACTAAATCGTGGATTTCATTTATGAGGTTGCTGCTTCCATTTGATGTATATAAGGAGGTATGTCCAGGAACTTATCATTCATAATGATGCGCATGAAAGTGTCCAGAGCATGACTTTGAGTGGTGTCCCTGGAAGCCCTGTCCACTGGTCCATTGTGTTTTAAGTGATGGTGGACCATGCAAATGGAGTATAAGATGTTGGATTGATCTTTGCATCTCAGTACATCAACATTTTCGAACAAGTTTCGAATGCTGGTTGACCGGTGCAACTAGTATGAAAGAGCCTTTGCCAGTGAATATTTGTATATTCTTCATTGCTTGGTTATTTGCCATGTAAAAATATGGAAAATGTAGTCTTTTTTGAGTGATTATCTACTTTGGCTCACGAACCTTATAGTACAGTCAGCATTTAATAGTAGTTGGGTAAAATGTTCCATAATGTTTTAGTAAGACCTCTTGTTTTGGTTGCTGGAATTATCATCAAAAACTTTGTTTCCTTCATCATCTCTGGTATTGGCATTCGTTAATCTGTCGTGCATGGTCATATTTTTTTTCTCTGGTTTCACTGATGGATGGGGTGTTGTATTGACTGTGCTTCCAAAGTTCTATTATAAACTAAATGACATGCCTTGCTTTGGACACTCAGGTTCTGGTCTCTCTCCAGCAGGCAGTTATTCTTCAGCTGTCTAATCCCTGCATGTTTCGGTGAGTTTGCTTCCAGAACTTTTTGTTTATTTGCTATTGAATTTGACATCTTTCATGCTCAAGAAACTTAAGTCATAAACTGAATTTTTTTGCAGTAATTTCTTGACGAGATCATACAACATTGGTGGAGTTGTCAGTGTCATGGCTATTAGCAGTCACTTCATCTTCATGACGCAACATGGCTTAGAGTACCCCTACTTCTATGAAAGGGTTTATGCACTGTTGCAACCTTCCATCTTCATTGCAAAACACAGGGTAAAATTTTAAGTAATCTTTCACTGGCAAGTCTACTATATTACTTGATTTTGTATCATTTCTCCAAGCAGTCTTGTGTCACATCAATTTTCATGAATATGTGATATATGTCTATATGGAACCTAGCATACTCTAAATTGTAATGGAGAAACAATGTTTAGCAAATTGGTGTTTGCTGAGAACAATGCTGATGCAATGTGTGAACCATTGCTTTTGCCAACATAGATAAAGTTCTTTAGATGGCTGATATGCAAGTTCATGCAGGGTTGTGCTTTAGTAAAGGCGGTAAAGCTGTAAAATGGAGCAAATTGGACCTTTCCTGATGTGAAGCTGACATTTTCTGGTTGCTGTAGTGGTTTCATTGCTTTCTTATGTTGACCTGCTGATTTTGTGGAGAGATATATGAATGTTTAACTCAATGAACTTGAAAGTAGAGACATTCTATGCGGCATTCATGCTCTTCTGAACCTTTGGATTACATTCTCACACTACGCTAATTATTAACTGCAGCTGCTTGTTTCCTTCTTAAAATCACCCTTCCTTGCTGCTGCTTTTGCGGAGAAACTGAGTCTAGTAGCACTCTCTGTGCTTCCAGCTGGGGCACTGGCTATTGTTGCTCCTATCTGCAATCTCTTACGGCAGCATCCTTCAATCATTTGTTTAGTGCACAGGGTAAGTACTTTGGCTTTGCACCTGGGTTAATTTTTATGTTCTTGTTTTAATTTCAGTTCCTTAATACCTGTCGGATTTAGTTCTAATTTTTTGCTTGGTGTATATCGTGTGGCTTATGCACTTTGCTTTTTTTATTTTATTTTATTTTATTTTTAATATTAAATATAGAACTCCAGAAACCTCCTCAATACTCAAGTTTTGACATGTGGATTCACGTTATAATTTTCTGAGATCCGAATAATGTTTTAAATTTTGGAAGCAAACGAACATGTCTTATTCTTTGATCCAATGTGGGTGCTATGCATACAATCTCACCAGCTTTGCGGTGAATGTGGTTTTATGAGTTCCCTGGGATGTTCACGTCCTCCTACGATTCTTTTATTCCAACCCCACTTAGCAGGAAAATGGCTTCACCATCGACGGATATACCACCTCTAAATAATTGACCTTTAGACATTTTGTGCCGTCTAGTGAGAAAGGATGGAATTGAGGGTTGCTGCTTATATATTTTGTCTGAGCTGCATTTTAAGGAGCAGATATACCTTTTATTTTGGTGAAATGTTTCTCTCATGGTTGGGGGTAAGATAGCGATGTGTATAAGAATGGCCTTAAGGGTGGATTTTCCCAAAAATCATGAAAGTAGATCATTTTCTTTTGTTTGGTAATATGTGGTCGAAATCGTTTGGTGTTTGGATATCATTTGGCAAGTGATTTTACTTTATTTCATGGAAAAATAAAATATAAAAAACATAAATGATTATTATTTATTTATTTTTTTCCCCTCGATCGGTTGCCGAGGCCCATGGCGACGGCTGGTCACTGGCCATAGGTGCAAGTCGGTGAGGTCAAGCTCACCTAAGGCCTTGACTAGTCGACGGGGAAGAAGAAGGAAAATGAGAAAAATGATTAAAAGAAAAGGAAAAAGAAATAAAAATATAAAACATTTTCAGCGTAAAAGTGCGAAACATTAATTTCATCCTAAAATTTATTTTTAGAAGCATGTAAAGGTAAGGTCGCCGATTGGGGTTTGTGCCATTCTTTTTCTTTTTAGATAACGCGTGTCATAGTTTTGTTATTATAAAAAAAAGAAGCATTGTCTTGTAGCAGGAGTCCAGCAAAAAAACGGCGACCAGGAGTCTCTTGCAGCCCCATCGTCTACTCCGCCTCCTCCTCCTCCTGGCCTCCCTGCTCTCGGCGACCGTCCCTGTGGCTCTCGGCGAGGTTGGGACGGCTTCGTACTACGGCCCTCCCTATGATCGTAAGTCTCGAACCCCCCCACTCCTCCTCTAGCAAGCAGAACGGAAGGAGAAAAGAGCTTTGCCCTATAACCTTTTCCTTGCCGTTGATTCAGGGACGGAGTGCTACGGCGAGGGCTCATCCCAGTTCCCGGAGAGCAACCTGTTCGCGGCCGTGGGCGACGGACTATGGGACCTTGGGGCAGCGTGCGGCAGGGAGTACGAGGTGCGGTGTATCAGCAAGGCGCAGTCTGGCCCTGGACACTGCAAACCCGGCGCCAGCACCATCCGGGTCAAGGTCGTCGACTACGCCTTCTCAGTCGAGTCCTCCGCCGCCGCCCCCAGGCAGTCCGTGACCGGCGCTGATTTGGTCCTGTCTCAGACCGCATTCGAAGCCATTGCCAACCCGTCCGTGGATTCGATCAGCGTGAAGATCAAGGAGTTATAGCAAGATTGGAGTCTACACTGTCGAAGTAGATCTGTGCAGAGATGTTCCCTCCTTGTCGCTGATGTTAAGTTTTAGAAAAAAAGCTACCAAAGATCATAGATTATAGCAATGCCCCGAATTCGTACCCGTTCGGGACATTTTTACTATCTGTTCTGGTGTCGATGACTCGTTAAAAATTCTACATGGCGGCTAAGTGGACGATGGAATACAAATGGCACTAACGCGGCGCCCATATGGAGTAAGTGAAAGAGGAACTGTTTCCCTTGGATATTAATGGAATGGTGCCGTGCTCTTCATCTCTCTTGTTTTGGGGTTTAGGGTTCTTCATAGAATTCGGTTGCTGCTCCACTATAACTAGACAAAATATTGATTGCTCCATGGGAAGTAGCAAAATTCATGGCTAAAGAGTCACTTCCTGACCGATTCGTAGCTGAACTCTCTCTGCCACGATTTATGATTTGGGTCTAGGGTTCTTCCTTGATTTCTTGAAATCTACGATTGCTTCACACAAGGAAGTCGATTCGATTATTCAAAGCCATCATATTCTTGGCGTTCTCGATTCATCAACAACCTAACGAGTTTTTTTTTTGGTTGATGTGGGTGTACCTTGATTTCCTTGTTAGGCTACTATAGTGATTCTGAATTCCAACCTTGCTCTTTTCCGATTCATTTGGTGATTGTTTCGAGAGTTGAACTTTTGAGCTGATTTGCAGCATCTTTAGGCTTTATGCTTCTTGTATAAAATGTAAGCTGTCGAGACGTCGGCAGCAAAAATAAAACTAAAAGGACTTTTTAGTTCCTAATATCTCATGGTTTAAGTAAGTGGAGTGCAGCTAAGCAAACAAAATGCTTTGAATGAATATTTAGATGCGATCCCTGTTATTCTACTGTTTTTGAATTGAATTGTTCTACGTGATATTAACCAGATCCAATTTTCTGGGATTTGATGTTTCTTGTGCAATCTGTGTATAGCTTATTGAGTTTGGTGAATTGTTACTTATCTCTTATGTAGATTCACTTGAGCTTGCTCCATGTTGTTACTTAAAGATAGTTCTACCATCATATAGTGAATATAAACATGGGTTTTTTTGCTATTTTGTTGCAGATGGAACGCCATTTCTTAATTTGACCTCACTTGGGTGGCTTTTTGGAGTTCGAAGAAAATGTGATTTATAGTGGTATGGTTGGATACTTTGTAGTATCCATCCCAATTCAGAGATTGCTGATAAAAAAATATGGACATTTTCTTCTCATGTGGACTCCATCGAATCGTTAGGGGCTGGGAAGCTGCTGCATGTTCTTTGGAGGCTGTGCTCTCTGTTTTTGGCCGGTCTAGGACCTTATGTGGACTCAATCAATCCGAAACTGCTCTATTTACAGCTGGTATTCCTGATGATTGGCAGCAAGAGTTACCGGATTTATCTGGAAAGACTAATGGAACAATGGCGTGTGATTGTGATCACTGTTGGCTGTGATGGATGTTCTGCGATCATTAGAGTGGTTTGTAATTTCCTCTTTTCTTCTGTTTCTCTGGACCATCCACCAACTTGGTTGCTAATGACCATTTGGTTTTTACTGTTGTAATGATCCAAGTTCTAAATGGAGAGAGGTTTTTAAACCTCGTTTGAAGCATATGACTGGACATGGTGGTTCCGTTCCTTTTTTTTTCTTCATCTCTAGTCAAGTCCCTCTCCTCTGATCATGACCACAACAGTCATTCGAAGCTTGAGAACGAGAAATTTAAAATAGAAATCCCCTATATGGAACAAGAAATCTTTCGCTGCAAATAATGGAACACGATTGAACCTAGATTTGCTAATGTAATTGAACACAGTTGGAATTTCTAATACAATCAACCGTAGCTGAACTTTCATTTGCCAAACAATGGAACATAGTTTTAGTTTATTTGCATCATAACATAGGTCTTTTTTAGTGTCACGAGTTGATTGATATACGTGCGACCTTAGGAATTTCTTTCCAAGTTAGCCTTACTCACTCACAATTGATTTTAAAGAGAAACTCTATGTTGTATTTTACTTGTGATTGAGATGATACAATGAAGGGGAGATTGCATTTTCTTAATTACCAACTACCAACATTTATCACATATATATACAATTATCATATCTTATCATATCGCCTGTTCTTAGGAGTGTTTTAGAATATTTGAGAAAATCATGAGACTTTGGGAGATAGGTTGAGGGTTGTTCATTTATAGATTGGTCACGGCCTTCATTTGGGAAACCTCTGCATCATGTCAATTCATCGGGCTGTGACACTAGCATCTACTGTCCATTGACATTACCCATAAGCAAAAAGGAGAGACAAACAACACCACTTTTTCCAATCCAACATTGTTGCCAGTCCAAGGTAACAAAAGTGGTGTTTTTTTTTCCAACTTCAAAACCAGCATTGCGCACATCAATCCCGTTCAATACCACTTTGCCTCTCAAATGCATTTTTCCCTTTGCTTCTAGTTGAGATGCTTCCACTTGTGTCTTGTTTTTTTTTTTTTGTCATTTACTCTTTCTAGCTGCATTTGGAGAATGTGGGCTTTCTCCTCAGATAATTCAACTAACTTTTTTATACTTTCAGTCTATTTTGCAACACTTTCTGTTCATTGACGAATCCACAAATTGATTCCCTGTCACGAGATGAGGGCTTATGATCAATTCATTTGAAAAAGTCGCAATCACCAACCTGCCCAATACAAACAAGCAATTTGGATTATAGCACAAAACAATGCACAACACTAACATGGAACTGAACAATTTGATTGGTGAATGGAACAGTGTGAACTTGAACTTGTAATCACTCCCCTAATATGTGGTGTAAAATTGGTAGCTATGTGAACTTGTAGCTAGCTTGACTAACTACAGAGAAAGCCGAGACAAAGAAATTTGCTCCTTTTTAACCATGGGTCATAATCTTACTGTAATCTTCTTGCCTTGGCATCAAAAAGCATATGTAGCACAACAAAAACAATGCACTCAGCAAAATGACCGTGGCAAACAAACCGAACAAGCCCATTAGATCCAAGTACGATGGTCTTTGCACCAAGTTCATACTGGTATACTAGTCCCAGGGTTCGAGTGGTGCCTTCAGCTACTACATTTGCACTAAAGTTATAAAATACGGTTGGTGGATAATCCTAATCAAATTGCAAACATCCTGTGAGGGTTAAGATGCACCCAAAATGTCGGAAAAGTGAAAAGATGACAATATTGAATAATGCAAAACATAATCTATTTCTTCCGATGAGGATGTAAGACAAAGAACCACAAATTGTAAAGCTAAGAAATGCAATTTTAAGGGGTTATAGCCATGGAGCAAAAACTCTAAACATGAGTCTTGACAAGCCAAAAAGGCACAACTTCTCGTAAGGGCATAACCATAGAGCAAGAAAAACACCAGAAGGTACAAGCAACACCGGATTTGGAGCAATTTGAACTCAAAATCACTTGCCTAAGTTGAATCAAAGTTCCATTTGATAAATCTTGGTAAAAAAAATCACTTATACCTTGTAAATGCCATGTCAACTCCTTTTACCTTTTACGATCCAAAGAAGTAGCCATAGGATTTTTAGAGGCAATATTTGACAGAATCGTGACAAAAGATAGATGTATCAAAATACAAATTTGAAGTTTTTGATAACATAAACTAAAATTTTGAAGTAATGTGTCAGGGTATAATTTGAGATATTTTGTCACATTTTCCTATCCAGTCGATCTTAGTTTCCTCTTCTCTGTTCCTTTGCAAAATTGTCAAGGTTTGCCCCCCGATTGGTGGAAGATAAGGAAGACAAAACTAAGACATTTCAGAATGGCTTGAGGCCAAATATTAGGAGCAAACTAGTGCCCTTAAACTTGAAGGGTTCAGAAATCCTCTCGACATGTAGAGTTTGTTTTCTACCTTCATGGTAGCTTTAAACCCTAAGACCTTATCTTCATCTTTGTATACATCCTTCGTCCCTTCCATCGTCAGCCTTTCCATTGATGTTATCCTCTATTCTTCATCCGCTCAGACTGCTAATCCATCTTCGAATTCTCCACAAGTCAGTTCCACTTATTGCTCGACATGGATCGAAACCCATTTTACCGAATTGCTGCATGTTACCCATCCTTCACCAGTTCAATTTCCTTGCTATCCTCTGTTTAGATTTCCTTCCGTTTTCCTACCCAGTTTCACTATCAGTTCAATCCACTTCCTTCCCGTCGCCAATCGCTATGTTTCAGAGTCCAAGTATCTTGACCCAGTCCGCATAACTGCTGCGTGTCTTTCTCCCCTCATCAGTTTACTTATCTTGCTATAATCTGGTCTTCATCTTCCCAATTTCCGATTTTACTCACCCCACTTCCTTCTCCTCTCTGACCAGATGCTGCATGTTTCTTCATCTCTTAATTTTGTCTCTCCGGTAGTGGCTACTTACTGACCTCTAAATTCATGGCCGAACATGATGATGACCGCGTCTCTCGGCTCGCTGCCCTATGTTCCCGAATGGGTCGACTTTGGCCAGAACAGAGGATTGACGTCTGGACTGATGCACAACCTGTAGCGATAGTTGAAGATTGTAAGTTGTCTCCGATTGGTAAAGTTCTATCTAACCCACCCATAAACTTACTGATTGGTAAAGTTCTATCTAATCCACCCATAAACTTACAAGCCTTTCAAAGTACCCTTAGGCGTGTGTGGAGAACAGACCAAGTCGATATCTCAGTTCGGGAAGAAGGGTTGTATGTTGCTAAATTCAAATCTGATGCAGACAGACAACGTGTTCTAGATGGGGGCCCTTGGCTTTTTTCTGGTCATTTAGTAATATTCAAGGCTTGGATCCCCGACACGCCGTTACATTGTTATGACTTTTCGACTTGTCTATTATGGGTGCAAGTATTTCGTATTCCACTAGAATGGAGCTCTATAAATATTATAGAAAGAGCTGTCAGGCACATAGGTAAAGTCATAGAAGTTCGTATCGATAGCAAAGAGGGCACTTCTATCCAAACTATGAAAGCTAAGGATGATCTTGATGTACGGGAACCCCTAAAGACAGGACAGCTGATACAACTAAATGGGAAGACTTTATGGTTAGATTTTCGGTATGAACGCTTATCCCATTTCTGTTATTCTTGTGGTAAACTCGGCCACTATGCTACGTACTACAAGGACTATCCTTATACTGAAGCGAAGATGGAGGGTAAAGAAAAAATGGCATTTGGTCAATGGTTAAGAGCGGAAGTTCGGGAACATAGTCCCTATTGGAAGGTTTTCTATGAACCGCAAACCATACTTGTAGCTCTGGACGAGGTCATCCCAAAAACTCCCCCTCCATCCCATCCGCTTGTTGTGGCTTATCCCCCTTTTGATCACAATAATAGGGGAATTCTCCATGCACCTGACCTGCCTCTTCTTCACAACGATGCTGTCTCTGCCAAGCATCCTATTCTAACAGAGTAACAACCAGTAGTTGCATCCAACCAGAAGTCTAAATCTCCAACACGAGAAGTGGTGGACCTTGCCTCTGCAAAATTGAAAGCTCCTCAAGATCCGGTACAAGCAAAAAAGACAAAGCAATCCCAACTCAACACCACAGTAGGTACAAGCAAAAAACTGAAACGGTATTCTCCTTATACTCCACGACTACATTTACATGCTGACCTAGATGACACACACCTTCTGGATACTCCTATCATGGAAGCCGAAGGAGTCAGACAATGGGTCATGGTGGCTTGCCCAAAAAAGCCACCAAGTGAAAAATGAAACTTTTGAGCTGGAACTGTCAGGGGCTGAACAACCCCCTAACAGTCAAATCACTCAAGGCCTTAGTGGCTAAGGAGAGGCCCGACATTATTTTTTGGATGGAAACAAAGAATCAAGAGGTGGCAGTCCAACAGGTACGGAAGCAACTCAAATATCCTAATTCTGTTTTGCTGAATCCCATTGGTTTAGCTGGGGGGATGGCTCTTTTTTGGAATGATCAATTTCATCTTACGCTAGACCGATTTGCTAAGGAGTTTTTTTTTTTATATCATTTGCACTGATTTAATGGGAGGTAATCTGATGAGACTCACCTGCATCCATGCCCCGTCTGATATTCAGCAGCGCTGGCTATTTTGGGCCGACTTAAGGTTTATATGCGCTATCAACACCCTTCCATGGATTTGTGTCGGTGACTTCAATGAAGTACTATATCCCTGGGAACAGGTAAGCGTTCTGCTGACTCTACTAGGATGGATGTTTTTAGAGAAGTATTACATGATTGTTCACTTATGGATATAGAAAGTAAAGGTTGTTCTTTTACTTGGATGAACCAAAGGTCTGGTGATGATCTTGTCAAGGAATGGTTGGATAGGGCTCTTTGTAATCTGGAGTGGCGCCTTAATTTCCCTGAGGCTGAGGTGTTTGCTTTACCTGCAGTGGGGTCTAACCATAGCCCGTTGATCTTAACCACCGTAGCTATACCATGTCGACGTCATCGGCCTTTTATCTTCGAATCCTTTTGGATTCAAGACCCCGACTGCCGTGAAATCGTTGCTCGGTCATGGACTTCCGCACAGCCCCACATTTCTAATCTGCCTTCCAGACTTCAGGTGATGTCCTCAACTTTGGGTCGGTGGAGTAAATCCAAATTTTCTAGGGGGCATCGTTAGCTTGCAACTTTGCACCAACAACTCCAAGATCACACTAATCAGCCTTTTTGTCAACATGATGCATTGCTGGTTACTCACCTGAAAGAGCAAATTCGGCAATTATGGCAGCAAGAAGAACAGTTCTGGGCGATGCGCTCTGGAATCAACTGGCTCAAATAGGGGGACAAAAATACTAAATCTTTTCATGCAACAGCTATACAAAGACGACAATGCAACAAAATTAGTATGTTGCAGGATGACAATCAAGCTTGGGTGTGTGATCCTGGAATTTTGAAGACGATGATGACGGGTTACTTTTCAAATCTATTTCAGACAGCGGGACATTGAGACTACTGGCCTATTCTAAACCAATGTCCTTGGGTTGTTAATAATGAGATGAATATGTCCCTAATAGCTCCTGTTACCAAAAAGGAAGTTCGAGAGGCTACTTTCCAATTGGGACTCACCAAAGCCCCAGGTCCAGACGGCTTGAATGGACTCTTCTATCAGCATTATTGAGATATTCTCTAGGATGAACTATTCTTACCAATGCAGCAATTCTTTAATTTTGTCGTCCTACCACCGGATCTCAATCGAACCATCATAGCCCTTCTACCACATCCTGAATGATTAGACCAATACCGCCCCATCAGTCTTTGTAATTATGCATATAAAATCATTTCTAAGGTGATTGCCAATCGCCTTAAGCCCTACCTGCCTGTACTTATCTCCTAGGAGCAAAGCGCATTTGTCAGTGGACGTCAAATTCAGGACAATATATTAATAGTCCAAGAGGTTCTTCATCAAATTAAAGTTAGAAAATGCATACGTCAATTCCAGGCTATTCTCAAAATGGATATGCAAAAGGCCTATGATAGGGTTGAGTGGGATTTTCTAAACGACTATCTCCTCACTCTAGGATTTCATCCTACACGGGTACAATGGATCATGTAATGCATAACGACGGTGTCTTTTACTGTTAAATTCAAAGGTGAACTTTTGCCTTATTTTCAACCTACCTGAGGCATCAGACAGGGGGACCCCCTATCCCCCTACCTTTTTATCCTTCTGGCGAATCTGTTATCCCATCTCATTCATCAAGCCATCACCATGGGTCATCTCAAGGGAATCAAACTGAATAGGTGGTGTCCCACTCTCTCCCATCTGTTTTTTGCTGATGATGCTATCTTTTTTTTAGACGGAAACTTGATTGAATGTCAGAATTTAGCGAACATTATCAATCAATATTGTTATGCTACTGGCCAGGCCATCAATAGAAATAAATTTGGCATATTTTTCAGCAAATCCTGCCCTCTTAGTCTACAAGAAAATTTAGCTGGAGTACTTCGAATTCCAGTGGTTTAGAGGACTGGAAAGTATCTAGGCATACCATCGGATTGGGGCAGATCTAAGCGAGACATGTTTGCTTGGATTTTGGGGAGGGTAAATGCCAAACTAGAGGGATGGAAAGAAAGTCTGCTATCTAAGGGTGGAAATGAAATATTACTTAAAACTGTCGTACAAGCGATACCTCAGTATGCCATGTCCATTTTTAGAATTCCTACATCTATTTGCCGATCCATTGAACAGAAAGTTGCACGGTTTTGGTGGCAGAAAGATAGTACTAAAGCAGGCATTCATTGGAAAGATTGGGTTGTTCTTAAGCGTAGCAAAGAGAGTGGGGGCCTAGGATTTCGGGATCTTCAAGATTTTAATAAGGCCATGCTTGGGAAACAAGCATGGTGATTAGTTCAGAATCCAACGGCGTTATGGAGTAAACTTTTTAAGGGGCTTTACTTTCACTCTACTGATTTTATACATGTTGGAAGGGGATCAAGACCTTCCTGGGGATGGTGATGTATTCTAGTTGGGAGGGAGTCTATCTTACCTCATCTTTGCTGGTCGGTAGGTAATTGACAGTCTATTCAAGTCCGAGAAGACCGCTGGCTTCCGAGAGGAGTTATAGGGGAACCGGCTAATTGGAACGCTCCACTATTTGTTACTGAATTAATGGACCCGAACAGTCACAGTTGGAACGTTCCTCTTCTGCACCAACAATTTGATGCTTCCACAGTCCAAGAAATACTTAATATCCAGGTTTGACCTCAATACACTTCTGATAAAGTTATCTGGACAGGGACTATAAATGGCACATATTCTGTGAAAAATGGATATCACACCCTCAGGAATGCGACTCCCACTACACAACCGAACATAGCTTCTTCGTCTTATCATCCACCCAAGTCACTATGGAAAGCTATTTGGGTTGTGAAGCTTCCCCCTAAAATCCGACCTTTCCTCTGGTCGGTTTGCCATAATGCTTTAGCCACGAAAGCTAATTTATTCCAACGATGCATCACTACAGACCCATATTGCCCCCTCTGTTCCAACCTTATCCCAGAAACTATAGAACACCTCTTCCTTCTATGTCCATGGACGCAACATCTATGGTCTCATTCATAGATTAATATTCACATCACTCAGCACTCAGTTACAAGGATAGATGCGTGGTTAGTCGCTCAGCTAGAAAAATGGCGTACCTGTCCTGATCTGCAAATGATTGTAGCTCTGTTGTGGCAAATTTGGAAGGCACGCAACCACTTTGTATTTCAGCAACAGCATCTCGATCATCTTCAGGTCATTCACATGGCTTCTGCCCAGGTTCGAGCCTACAATCTGTCTGATCCGTTGCCGTAGCGATCATCCCGCTCTTCTCTGCATCCTCATTCACTATGGCGACCACCAGAACCTGGCGTGGTAAAAATTAACATTGATGGGGCCTTTCATCCTGATAGTGTAAAAGGTGCAATGTCAAGCATTCATAGAGATCATTCGGGCTCTCTTTTATATGGCTTTACCTGTGATTTTCCAGCGACATCAGCTCTGCAAACCGAGATCCAAGCGCTCATCCTAACCCTTGATCATCTATTACGAGAAGGGACGTATAAGGATCATTTTCTCATTGAATCAGACTGTATGGTGTTGGTGAATGCTCTTCACGATCCGATCGAGACTCCATGGAAGGCGCGTTCCCTCATTGCAGAAGCGGCGGCCAAGGTCTCTCTTTTCCCTAACCTAGCTGTGCATCACTGTAGCAGAGAGGCTAATTTTGTGGCTGATTGGGTTGCTAAGGCCCATTGTAATGGCACTCTAGCTTCGAACTGGGCTTCGTCCCCACCTGGCTACCTTCTAGATCTTTTGTATTCTGAAGCCCATGCAACGGGCTTCACTGGTTCTTCACGTTGATATATAATACTTCCTTTTCCGATCCAAAAAAAAAAAAAAAACTTGAAGGGTTAAAATGACTTGTGTGAGCATGCCCAACTTGTAGAAAAGGATTTGATGGAATTAGCAGCAACTACGACTTTTCCGGTGAGACCTAATCAACAAGTCTTTCAACCTAACTTTTGCCGTGACAAGAGCCATATGCAATCGGAAGGCGGTCATTTGTTTCGAATAAAAGGAACAACGTTGGGGGGTTTAGATTTATGCAGAATAATCAACAGACGCTGCATTCCACCCATGAGCCTAATGGTTCCTCCGTCACATCCTAGGCGCTGTGCGCTTCTTGGTGGGTTAACAATTGGACATCTTGAAGACCTTGCCCTCGAACTGCTTGACCATCTTGTCCCGTAGGTGGATACAGTGGTTTCGCTTGATTATCAATTATAGCATCGGGCTTACAGGGCATATATCCTACATTAGGAGGAATTGCAAGGCCTCCTAAAATTCTTCACCGTCCTGCCCCCAAGGAAGATACAGTGTTCTGGCCTAGTTGTCAATTAGAACATTGGGCTTATAGGGCATATATGCCAAATTGGTAGGAGTTGAAGTGCCTCCCAAAAATCTATGGCCGTCCTACCCCCTAGGTGGAGACAGTACTCTAGCCTGATTGTCGATTAGGACATTGGGCCTATATGAAGTGTATTCTGTATCGAATTGCACTGTTGACTCGCAAGGTCTCACATACTCAATATTAGGTACTGGTCCAACTAGCTAGACAGTTTTTGATCTGCCAATTTTCCATTATTGTTTCCATTTCAGTTGGTCTGAACAGGGTTCACCAGGTTACTCCCTCATTGACATTGTTTTGGGTTGAACCAATAACTTCAGGCCTTTGTAAAATTTTAATCAGTGGTGGAGGTGAAAATAGTTGCTCTACCGTATTAGGTATGTTGAGCAGAATAGGATGAAGGAACATACCTGATAACCACGGGATTCCCTTGCATTGGAAATGACTATTTTGACAATGCGGGTTTTGACACAACTTCAGTAATGACGTTAATGAGCATTGGCTTGACCACATCAGCATTATGCTTTGCCCTGTGGTTAGTCAAATCATTATGTTGTTTCTCGAACCTTCTACTCATAGTGGCTAACATCATTGGATTTGGCTCTAATTTTCTCTTCCACTCTGAGTAGTCTTGGGATATTGACTTCCCCACCTTGTTTTGTTCTGCCATCCCTAGGGCAGCTGACGTTTAAGCCAATGTCCCTTCATTGCTTTGTTGAGGTGATGGGTTACTACCACGGGATTGTCAGGATCCAATTGATTCCTTGTCCTAATCATTGTATTTCCTCAAATTAACTACACTAATTTCACCAAATATGCCAAAAAGATGTTACGCTATAATCTGTCTCAATGATAAAATATTTTTCATCGAAAGTCCTTTTTTTTTTTTTTATAAGGGAAGAAAGGTTATGTGGTGAATCCGGACAAAATATATCATTGGACACAAAGAAATCGAAGGTATACTTCAAGAGAATTTAATTAACGTTAAAATACATAACACTTTGCTGGAATTTAATTGATAACAAAGTGAGCTAATAGAGAGACATAACGGTGGAATTTAATCAATGACGAAGACCCGAAAGTTACAACTAAGGTAACATGCTGGAATTTAATCGAGGATAGGATATCTAAAAACTATAACTAGGATATGTGAATTAAAAGATAACAAAATATATATTTCTATTTTGGGGGAGGGGGGTCTACAATGCACAATTTCTGGTATTTATAATATTCACAGTGTAATTCATGTCACCATGACATCTTATCTCCAAATAGATACTGTTACGCCCCGATCCTTCGAGCGCGTGCCCATCTCTCTGCGGTCGAATAATTAGCGACATCCTAGGACACATCGCCGACCTATTCATTTTAATACGCATACGGAAGCAGATAAATAATAATCCCCAGACAATAACACAATATGATAGGAAAGTAGGGCCATAATTTTTAAAAAAACAACACACTTATATATACATATCACCGCAAGTCATACACAAGCCAAGCCGATATATATATATATATATATATATATATATATATATATATATATATATATATATATATATATATATATATATATATATATATATATAAGTAAGGTCTACAAAATAGGGGGGGGGGGGTTTCACAAAACTACGGGTCCTCATCCTCCTCGTCATCTTCATCCACATCCTAACTGGAGCCTACAGCTGAATACACCAGGGACCCTGGATCTGACATGTCCGACTCCACGCCTACCACCGAACCTCCTGGAGGATCTGTTGTGCCTTTCCCAAAGGCTACTTCCAACACGTACATGGGAATCTCAAACTCGGGTATGGGACCTTCCCTCTCTCCATCTCGAGCCTGGCGATACCATACTCTGTATTGATGGGGCACCTTTTTGGGTAAAGTCTCATCGACCCAGACCACGGCTTTCACCAACTCATAGGTCCATCCCCTAGGGCTCCCATGCAGTGGGATAATATACTTCTACTATGTCACCTTCTTAGGTTGACTTAAACGCTCGGGAGGAGTTGCCATCTATGGAACTGAAAATATTATCCCACAATGGGGTGAGACGACGTCTCAACGAGTTCACTCCCTAAGACCCGATTAGGAAGGAAATACGTCCTGAGGGTGATGCAAGCCAAGGTTAGGCTTTCTCAAATAGTAGGATTGGGAGAGTAACTCGCACACGGGAAAACAGGACAAATAGAAATTTCAACACAACGCAAACTTAGGAGAACAGTCGTATCTCTGTCGATACAGATCGGATTGACTTGATTCCAAAGCCAAATGAACAAAGGCTTCTGGATCTACAGTTTCTCTATTTTGGATTTTCTGAAATAAGCACTGTAGGATGGTCAAATTTGGGTTGGAAATAACGAATAGAACATGAAAAGATAGAGACTCCGTTGGTTGCCTTTCTAGGCCTCCAAGGAAGCTGAGGGGACACCGATTCTTCTAGATCGATGATTGCAACTCTTCAAGGATGCAGATTTCAAAAGCTCCGACTCTTCAAGGACGGAGTGAAAACTCTTCTAGGTTTTCAAGGGTATGGACTCTACAAGGTTCATGATACTTGCTTCAAAGTAAAGTTTTCATTCATCAAAAGTCGTCTGTCTTGTACAAGGAATTGGATGGCTTATATCGTCAAAGAAATAAAGACAGAGCATTGAAACTAGGAGAAATAGTAATGAGCATGGAAACTATAAACTAGTAAAAGTGTCATGCGAGCTCCCAAGGTGTCTTTCAAACTTCCGGGATGGACTCAAGATATCGATACGGCTTCTCGGTTTCATCGAGCTTGAATGCGGGCCAATCTTCTTGGTCGAGAGAGCTGGTCTTCAATGCGGGCTGCATTAGAGGGCTACCTAAGCACAAGCAGGAGTCAAAGGACTTACTTTGGCCTCAGTCCCTTCTTGCAAGTCAATACAACATGCAATTCATAGAATCACATCAACAAATCAAATCATCACATCAGATCAAGTCATCGATCAATCGACTTAATCGATTTCATGTCAACAAAACCATCCCCCGGTCATCTCAATCAATACTATCTATAAAATCCGATCATAATCATGATTGCTCACTTTAAGCTGATAATAGATAGTATAACTCACTAGAAGCTACCAGGTTTACTGATATAGTATACTAATAATGCTCACTAGAAGCTGCCAGGTATATTGCTCGCACTAAGCTGATATATCAGAGCCCGTAGGTTGATATAGTATACCGGTATATTGCTCGCTCTAAGCTGACATATGAGAGCCCATAGATTGATATAGTATATCATCCTGATCATCTAACATTTTCACCATTTTTATCATACCCGATAAAAATAATCGTGTGTGGGTACACGGTCGGCCTTAGCCAAAATACAATATTTTCCCCCTTTTAAAATCCTACTAATTTTAATAGTCCACAAATCCATTTTTGGCATTATAAACCCTCGGTGATTTTTCAATTAATTACTGAAATTAAATAAATTTTGGGATAATTACCCAAAATCACAACAGAATTCAATTTGCATAAAATAACAGTCAATTAAATAAACATATCACATCACTGAAATCGGCATAAAATTCCGGTTACCGGCTATCCCGGTCTAATTTCCGGAAAATAAATAAATAATTAAATAATTACAAAAATCAATTATTAAACTCCAAAAATGCTCACTTAGGCCCGTAAAGGCTAATTAAAAGCCGAGACGGGCTTGGAAAATTTTCGAACCACTCTAGATAAATACTAGAGCTTGTCTAGACTCTAATTACACTACTCTAACCACCTAACATGCAATAACGGTTAATTAAATTGCTAATCTACTATAACTATCTATATAATCCATACTTAATCTAAACTAATCAGCCCTTAAATGTCATTAACTTACAAAGTAGGGATTAGTGAGTTAAACTCACTTGATTAGAGATCCGCTCGGACCAAAATGACGGGGACACGGAGGGGCTCGACAAATTCCAAAGCAGGATCGCCAAACGACGGGTACACATTGGCGATAAACCTGCTGTCGTGAGTCTTCCCTTTTTTCCCCCTTGATGTTGAACGTTGAGTTTGATATCGATCTTGTTCTCTCTTGGCTATTGGGATAGGACTCCATGTTCGTCAATTCTTGAATGGGCAATTGAAATGGGACTCGGCATGATTGTCGGGGACTGCTTGGAATATTTGTGGAATCATTAAGTAATTTCATTTGTGCTCTGGGATGCAATAAATTGCTTGTTGAATAACAATCCGTGCATTTTTGTGGTAGCTGACAGTCAAATTCTATGTTTTGTGTAGTTGATTGACCTGGTAGACAAAACTGTAGATAGGGATCTTTCTGTTGTCAAGGAACTAGGGCTGAAGCTTACATATGCCATGAACACGCATGTACATGCCGATCATGTAACGGGATATGGCCTCATTAAGGTTCGTTGATTCTTATTATATTGTGCTAGCTGACCTCATGATTGTTATTTCTCTGTCATCTTATTGTTCGCGCTGTCAAATCTTTACTGCAGAGTAAGGTTCCGGAGGTGAAATCTGTCATCTCAAAAGCCAGCGGTGCAAAAGCCGATGTTTTGATTGAACATGGCGATAAAATTTACTTTGGAGATCTCTTTCTGGAGGTATGTATGGAACTGCATTTTGTCCCAAAGAAAATGAAAAGGAAAAACTATAGTACTAGTTTGAGGATGGTTTAAGTTTGCATCCCTGTAGAACATTGTCATCAAGCCTGTTAGTGTCCGTGTCAAGGGGTGCCACACTCCTTAAAGGCATTTTGGAGCCCCTTATTTTCTTCAGCTACCTATTCAATTCAAGAAAAGAGGGCATGGTCAAGTATGCTCTTTAGTTCTGTCATTCTCAGGCATATTTGATTAGTAAAAATTCCATAGTCAGTCTTCTCATTATTCAAGAATTTTAATGAGATCAGCTCGGATCAAAATGACGGGGATACATTGGCGACTCTTGATGGTCGTGAAAATCTCGAGAATTCAAATATGGACACAGGGTACCAAAATGACAAAAAATCAATCTAGTATCGACCGACGAGAATTTTGTAATTTAGTGGAATCACTCACGTTTAGCCACACATTTCTATTGAACCGACCTATCTCTAATCCCTAATCGACTTTTAACTGTGCTGTAATGATCTTTATAGATGAGCACGGTCGAGTAATCGATTCCTGGTCGAATTCCCAAGCCTATTGCATTAAAATCCCCTAGTGATTTCCCCAGATAGTTTAGTTATCTCAGAAGTGATCAGCTCTGAGAACAGCACTATAGGCGCGTCAATGAAAGACCCGATTTATTTAATGGAAAACATAATTGAAAATTTGGGATGTCACAGTTACTCATTCACAATTGCATTGTGATTCTATATGTTATTTGTCGCTATCCTGACTCTCATCAAAGTCGAAGCTCGTTCAAATGTCTTCTAATAATGATATGTCGTGTTCCATGATCTTATCCACAAGTTGTTCTAAATTTGAATGCGAAAAAAGAAAAAAAGAAAAAGAAAAAATGTACAATTTATTAAACTGCAATCTACATGATCATGATTGATATCTCACGCCTTAATTACGATTCCATAATAATGAAGTGGCCCGCTGTCACCGACATCGTTTGGACAAGAGCCGGGGAGCCGATCCCGTCTCGATTTGAAGGACGTAGAAACCGGAAGAAGAAGACCAACGATTTGGGGCCTATTTGGAACCTCTTCAACAGCTGCTCCTCGGCAAATTTGCCACGCGGAGGGCAATATAACCGGATGACTCGGCGGGCGCGAGGGTTGACAGGAAAGATCAGAGGCTACATTGGTCGGGGTTGAACTTTGTGAACATGTTTTCTCTCTCTTGCTGGTTTTTAACCCATTTTCTTTTGACTTCTTTCTGGGCATCTCTCTCTTCTCTCTGTTCCTGTTTTTAACAAAGACTCTCCTGCTCCGGAAAATCAAGCCAATGACAGTGCTCCACGTCATCCAGCACGGTTGTTGGGGAAGGCTAGTCAATAGGTTTGACTTCTCTGATGCGACGATCGATTCTTTTTATAGGTATTTCGTGAACTTTTATGGTTTGTCTTTGGTTAGCGAAGTTCAATGAAGTTGCCGTTACTGGTTCCATGAATAGCGGCTTTATGTGGTCCCCAAAAGGTTGATCCCCATTGTAGCTTATCGAGTCCAAAATGAGTCTTGTGAGGTAAGGATGAATAATATATATAGACTATGCATTTTATATTTTGACCATTTGATGAGTCTTGTGAGGCATGACTTGGAATTTTTTAGTTGCTTTAAGTGGCTAGTGTTTTTTGTGATTTTATTGACTCGATAAGGAATCTTCTTTAGAATATGCTCCTACATGGAATTAATTTTAACTGAAAGGGTTGTTAAAACTGGTCTAGGTCCAATTAGCGGACCAACCTAATATGGTTGGTCCGCTAAAAGAATCTTCTTTACTCAATATATTCACCGAAGACCAAGATTCGTACAACTAAAAGAAAGAAAATGATATCTTCATTTGGGGAAGTGTTCTTTCTTTTGCCAATATAAAAGAAGTTCTCAGCTTCATTTTTAACAACAATGGCGTCGTACTTCTACACTGGTTTTGTGCCGGCACTCTTGTGCACACTCTATGTTATTCAAGCCTTGGAATTCAATCACTCCAAAACCTTAAAAAATGTAAGCTGCATAGGCGCTGAGAGGGAAGCACTTTTGAAATTCAAACAGGGTCTCATCGATCCTTCAAGACGTCTGAGGTCGTGGATCGGCGAAGGATGTTGCCAGTGGAAAGGAGTCAAATGCAACAAGAAGACTGGTCATGTCTCCAAGCTCGATCTACATAACCCCTGTGATGGCTTTGAGTGTATTTTGGGAGGTATTATACATCCTGCTTTATACAAATTGAAGCATTTGAAGTATCTAGACCTCAGCTTCAACAATTTTTCAACCCAAAAGATCCCAGACTCGTTAGCTTCTCTTCAGAAGTTGGAGCTTCTGAACCTCTCATCTGCAGGCTTCTATGGACATATTTCCAATCAGCTTAGTAACCTTTCTTGCTTACAATATTTTGATGTTAGTAACTCATGGTGGTTGCCCTCTATAACTGCAGAGAACCTTCATTGGCTATTTGCACTTTCTAACTTGAAGTACTTAGACTTGTCTTATGTCCCTCTTCTCAAGCCTGAAGAATGGTTAGGTCCTATCAGAATGCTTTCATCTCTAGAATTCTTAATATTGAAGGGATGTCATTTGGAAGGTGCTTCGGGTTCTCAGCATGTCAATTCCACTTCTCTTAGATTTCTTGATTTGAGTTACAACTTCATGAATTCATCTATTCCTCCTTGGTTTCAAAACTTGAGCAAACTCGAATATCTTGATTTAAGTGTTAATAATCTCCAAGGCATATTTCCCGCTGTCATACTTGAAAATAGTCGATGGCTTAGATTCCTTGATGTCTCTGAAAATGGGCTGGAGGGTGAACTTTTAAAAAACATGAGCAAATTCTGCAACTTGCAAGAACTAAACTTGCATTCTAACAAGTTTAGTGGGAGGATTTTAAGTGCCAAAGATGATGCTTTGATTTGTGGACGAAGTTGCATGAAGACTGTTGATGTTTCTGGCAACAATTTCAGTGGTCACCTACCCAATCAATTTGGGAATTTCAAAGATCTCGAATTCCTAGATCTTTCATGGAACTCGATTTCAGGTCCTATTCCTGCTATTGTGGGCCAGCTATCATCTTTGAGAAAATTATACCTCTCTTCTAACAAGTTGAGTGGGACATGCCAGAAAGTATTGGGCAACTATCCAATCTAGAGGTGATGGACATCAGTGATAATCAATTAGATGGATTTGTCAGTGAGCTTCACTTTGCCAATCTCACCAGCTTGACCATGTTGTGCTTTTATTTAAATGAACTTGTTATAAATGTTAGTGCATCTTGGGTTCCTCCTTTTCAAATTCAAATGATTTTCATGTCCAATTGTAAAGTGGGACCAGGATTCCCAAGCTGGCTTCGAACGCAAAGAAACATTTCAGTATTGCACATGTCAAATGCTAACATCTCAGATGAAGTTCCATATTGGCTACCTGAAGTTTTGTCCAACACCGAACGATTGGATCTTTCAAGCAACACACTAAGAGGCAACATATCCCAAATTATTGGGAAAAAGATGCCATTATTGAGGTTAGTGTCACTTTCTGGAAATAACCTCAGCGGTGGCATTCCAAATTCATTATGCATGTAAGATGAATTGTCCTTTCTCGATCTCTCTAAGAACCAACTTTTTGGGAGACTTCCCCAATGTTGGAGGAAGGCACAAGCAAATTTGGAATGGATTTCATTGGGAGGCAACAAGTTAAATGGTCAAATTCCAAATTCTCTATGCCATTTGGAGCGATTAGGAGTTCTAAGCCTACATGAAAATGGCTTGAATGGAGTGCTTCCCCGTTGTTTACTAAAGCTAGATTTGGTAAACCTTGATCTTAGTGACAATCAATTCATTGGGAGAATACCTTCATTTGGACAACATTATCGATCATTTAGAATAATTGATCTCGAGAGAAATTACTTCACTGGGGATATTCCCTTGCAACTATGCCATCTTGCTAATCTCCAGTATTTAAGTTTTGCACATAACAACCTATCTGGAGGCATTCCGGGTTGTTTCAACAACTTCTCACAAATGCAGGTTAATTCCACTGCTACTCCATACGGGAGATTCCCATTAGGCTTTTCCATTATGGTAGATATAAAAGGAACAAGCCGAGAATTCACCACCACACTCCGATATTTATTTTCCATTGACCTTTCAAGCAACTCATTAGACGGACAAATACCGAAAGGGTTAACTAGGCTTGCTTGACTTCAGAATTTGAATCTCTCTCAAAATAATCTGTTTGGAGAAATCCCTTCAGATATTGGCAACTTGAGAAATTTAGAGTCACTTGATCTATCCCATAACAAGCTATCGGGTGAAATCCCTTCTAGCATATCCAATTTAGACTTTCTAGGTTGTTTGGATCTTTCCTTCAATAATTTATCTGGTCCTATTCCATCAGGCAATCATCTAAGTACCCTAAATGATCAATCTATTTATCGTGGCAATGATGGACTTTGTGGAGCTCCTTTTTTGAAAGTTTGCCTTGGAGAGGATCATAATGATAAGGATGCGCAAGATGGTCACAATATGATTGAAGATGAGTCTAATGAAGGTGACTCCATTGTTGTTTGGTTTTACTCGGGATTGGGGCCGGGTTTCGCAGTGGCATTGTTGGGATTCTGTTGTATATTACATTTCAAGCAATCTTGGAGGATTTCTTATTTTTGGGCGGTGGATAGGATTATCAAAAAATTATCAATAGCAAGGATCATTATCTTGCATTGGTTCAAGAGAGCTTTTCAATTCCGACTACGAAAATGAGAGGTTATTTTGTAAGTAAAAGCACTCTCTATCTCTCATGATTTACATTTTCTTTTTGTCATACTCGTTCATTTTATTGATAGATGCTGCTAATTATCTCTGACATGTGTCCTCACATTTGCAAGTCGCAGGCGACATCTCGGATGAAAGTGCGGATTGACATATCCAACTCTGGAGATATTCGTCACCGCAACTACCATGAACCTGATAGTTCCTTTCTTCATAATGGGAGATTGTTATCGAAGCTTCAAGTAATAATGACGTTGCGCTTATTATTCTCCGACATTTCTCTCTTTCTTTCCATTTGGGTATAAAGTTGTGCTTATTAATGTAGAATGGACTGATTATGTGAGCCGAAATTGGACGAGTCTATTATTCCATAAGGTAAAATTATGAATACTGTTCCATACTGGTAACATGTGAAAAGCCTTGATAACTATCGAAACACATCAGCGACAAAGCTTTGACTGGCAACTCATTTAGTCGATAACATGTATGTAAGTTACTAACACACAATTCCGATTCTCGGGGAAGCTTGTATAGAAAAGAGGCCACTGCCCTGCTCACCAAATCACCCCTGTCAACCTGTTTGCCACTTTTGAGCATTCTTGTCACTCCTACTATTCGTGTTATCACAAGGTGTCGCTAGTCACAATGAAACACCCCCGATGCTCGATTTTCATTTCTTTCATACCTGTTCAGGTATAATTTAATTTGCGGTCTCTGGGATAATGACTCCATTTAGGATCCAATTTGCTCTTATAGTTATTTGTCTTATTTATTAACCGGTTGATTTGGTCGCCAATTCTGAATATATATATTATTCCATATTTCGGTGAGATCAAAACTTGGCCATCAAACTGTGTTTGCTGGGACTTTATATTGGAGCCATAACTTGATAGGACTGCTCTCTGATTTGAATGTTTGTCTGTGTCTCTTAGCGTAGGCCTGTGCAAGAATTATTCTTGTTCCTCGATTAAATTTCCAAATGTTCTTATCGAGTGAAATTGTTTGATTGGGTGCTAGAAATTCTGGATTTACTTGTTCATGTAGCCTAATTTTATTGTATAATTTCAATTACATCATACGGTTTGTATAATAGGAGGAGATCTTGCATTGAATTTGTATCATGACATTGAGATTGCCTTATTATTTATTCGTCTTATTTGCACATCTATTTCCACAAATCATGTCATAAAATGGAAAATATACAAAAATTATATCTGCATGCTATTAATTTTAGATTGTGCCGTCATTAACATATCCTAAAAACATGTTTAGCGGTGCAGTTAAGGATTTGAGATTATGCATATAGATTCATTCTCTTAGTATCGTCTGGCATTTGAGATTGCATTAGTGAAGTTTTTGTTTCCACGTTTAATAGCTCATTTTAAGATATTTTATCCGCATATTTATAGTACATATATTTTGATATATTGGTCTATATCAGAGAACTTGCATGGACTTTCCCTTTACAGTTCACTGAGTCTAGTCCTAGGACTTCATCACAAGGCGGCGTTGAAATTTGCTCGATACTACTCGGGTTTTCTTTTATTGCACCGCATTTTTTTTATTGGTATTATCGTACATTATTTGAGCATCACTTTGTTTATATTTAGTTGTACGGGTACTCTCGTATGATAATTTAGATTTACTTGTTTTAAGAAAAATACAAAAATAATTTGATAGATCGCATGAAGCGTTTTCTTAAGGTATTAAATTGGGCAATAGATAACATCTAGCTAATTAAGTCCCTGAGCGCCAAATAGTTTGCAGAAGTAAAACCATCTCCTCTCTCTTACTTGGTCTCTAACTGGTTTATACTATATTAGTGGTGACTCTTAAAATAAAACCAATTGGCGTATTAAAATGAGAAACCAAGTTGGGATTGCTAGGGCTTCGTAGAACCCATGTCAAGAGTAAGCGCCACCTTGCAAGAGGGACTATTCATGTCTGCTTGGCTATTAGTCAAACCCCTCCGGATCCCTTTGGGAAAATTGCGATAGAGGATCTCTTATTTCAAGCGACGAATATGATTATGCAAAAATTATTGATCACGAGAATGATTACCATGCTTTAGTTAAACAGAGTTTTCGAATTCCAACTACACACATAACAATAATTAAGTAAAATCTCTCTCTCTCTCTCTCTCTCTCTCTCTCTCTCTCTCTCTCTCGCAATTCATATTTTGGGAAAAGAAAACTAGATGTATCATAACTTTGATATGTCGCTTGCTCTAATGTCAACTTTTTGAGCAATTACTTGAGTGTAACCTCTGTGAAAAAATAATCACTTAAATGCTATTGCCAATCTGACTAACTGGAAAATCCAACTTATCATTATCTTACAACAAATAGTTTGGCATGGCTCACTTGAAACAGCCAAGTGGTACTTAAATATTATGATGGACTTAATTTTCTGTCCAAGTTGAACATCAACCTTTTTCCTTTTTCATTTTGTAGGGGATTACATCGAAGAAGTTGAAGGCGATGAGGTGCTGATGAAAATGAGGAAGGCAATGAAGATCTGGACATAAAGGTTGATGAAGAAGAAGAGATGATGAATTTTTATAAGATAATGGTCTTCTCACATTTATTTGCTATAAATTAATGAATTGGGGTGAAATTCGTTTTGATTTTCAAAGCCCAGTCCATCAATCTTTCTCTCTCTTTTACATCTTCGATCAACTCCGGCTTTTATCCCAGTTCTCGTACTGCCACCCATCAATTCCTGTCCTCCTGTCGTCGACCCAAGCAAAGCCGAATCTAGGCTCCGACCTCCCAAATGCGGGCTCCACCCCTACTTCATCCCATTGACTTGCTCAAAGTGTTATCAGAGCAATGTAGAGGTGAGCACATCAACCGGGGTCGCCCAAGAGAAGGAGAGTCGTGGGAGATCCAAGAAAAGGGGACCCGGACATCATGTCCACCCTCGATGAAAAGGTCACTAGAATGAGGGTCACCATGATAGAGTTCATCAACAAACTCGAAGAGGTGAAAGGGCGAATCAACGATGTTGAGGAGATGATTCACCACGGAAAAATGTATCAAAAAAATCATAAATCTATTGTATTGGTACCAATTCAATCCTAAATGTTTCAATTAGACCAATTTAGTCCTAAATCTTTTTACATTGACACCACTTCAATCCATCCGGCCAATTTTGGCCAACCGGCGCTGACGTAGATGCCTATCGATGGACGGATGCTGATGTGGCAATTATTCCGAGCAACCAAAATTGGCCGGATGGACTAAATAAATATCAATGTGAAAAGGTTTAAGGCTAAATAGTCCAATTGAAAAGTTTAAGACTTAACTGGTACCAATGCAATAAGTTTAGGATTTTTTTTTTATACTTTTCCCTTCCACCATGAGTTCACAATCATCTTGCTTCAAAGTATGGCCCCCTTGCACTTGAAGGACGAAGTCCTTGAAGCCCCGATTGAAACTTTGAAGATGGAAATTCTAGAGCTTACAATGCCCACAATGCCGAGGTGGATGCTTTCAAGATGAAGATCCAACAACTCAAGACCAAGCTAGTCCTGTGCAAGATGTATTACAAATGGTGCCATACCCATTTAAGTGGTGCCCAAGCTGGATGTGATGAAACCCAAGGAATTATAGGGCAACCAATTTGCTACAGAGGTGGACAATTTCCTGAGGAGCATGGATCAATACTTCACCATTATTGGCATTCAAGACAAGATGGCCAAGGTAAGAAATGCTTCTATGTTCCTAACCAATAATGCGATGGTCAGGTGCCGCAATAGGTACGATGAGACCAAGCGAGATGTCGATCCCATCAACATATGGGATGATTTCATCAAAGAATTTCGGAATTACTTCTTCCCTAAATTTGCCCAACAAGAAGCCCGCAGGACGCTCCACCACTTGGAGCAAAAAAGCACCGTTTGGGAGTATGTGAAGGAGTTCATTAAACTCGAGCTCCAAGTTCACAACCTAGGGGGGGGAGGAGGCTCTAAGGGCTTTCATGTGGATTGAAGCCTTGGCCCTAACTTAGGCTCAAGCAATAGGACGTCTGAAGTAATTCAAAGGCCCTCTTTTAAGTGAAATCTCTTGCAGACTTCACTTAAGTGGAAACTTTCAAGTCCAAAGGGAGTCAGTGAAGAACTGACTACCACCGCTACAAGGACAAGGAATGCAAAATTGCCCATGATCGAAAGACCGAGAAACTCACTATCGAGTTAAGCACAAAGCCACAACCTTTCGAAAATGCTGAAGGTAGAGTTGAAACATCCTACACCAACTCAACATGAGATGCCGATCCATGTGCTCTTTCCTGAAGTGGAGGGCTAGCCAAAGAGCATGAAAAATAATCGAGCTGAAGGAGGTCCTAGTTGGGATTCAAGAGCCGTGTAGCCAACAAAGTAAGAAGCCAAAGACATTGCAACATCAAAAGCGGAATAATCGCCAATGTCCAGAGGAATTGACAAAACAAGCAAAATGTGTCAAGTGGGAAAAGTGCCAAAAAAATCCTAAACCTTTTGTTTTTGTGCCGATTTAGTCCTAAACCTTCTTACGTTGTGCCAATTCAGTTCTTTCCTGCCAATTTTGGCCGAATTTTGTTGACTGGACGCCAGCCGGGCGACGTGGCCTGATCGGCACCGACATGGACAACTTTTAATAATATTTTAATATTTTTGAATTTCTTTTTCTTTTTATTTTTTTCCTCCAGCCGGTCGCCGGACCTTGGCGATTGGCCAGAGGCGACGGCCGGTGAGGTCAAGGTTGACCTCGCCGGCCACCTCACCAGTGGTCGTGAGGGCAGCCTCACGCTGGGCGGCGAGGGTGTGCGGGGGCGAAGAGGGCGAGCCTCGCCTGCCCGGTGTGAGGCCGCCCTCGAGGCTTGGGCGGCGAGGCTCACCCTCGCCAGATCTGGTGAGGCTCGAGCCTCACCCATGGCTGGCGAGGGTCGAGCCTCACCAATGGCTGGCGAGGGCGAGCCCCGCTAGCTTGGAATCGCGCGGGTTCCTCCGATCGGGGAAGGATCACTCCATAGTTGATCGAGACGAAACGTCTCGCATCATCAGAGACACGAGGGACGCGGAGAACGAGAGGATTGCGAAGTAGAGGGAATCTTGACGGTTGCGCTAGAGAGAGAGAGAGAGAGAGAGAGAGAGATCTTCGACGGCACACGGAGCTCGTCATCTGGTTGGAAGCTTCCAGTGGCCCGGCACGAGGCTAGCTCGAGGCCACCTCCTTGCGCCAAACTGGTGGGGCTCGCCCTCGCTAGCCATGGGCAAGGCTCGACCCTCGCTAGATCCGGCGAGGGCGAGCCCCGCCGCCCGAGCCTCGGGGCGGCCTGTCACCTCGGCCGGTCGCCAAAGTCGGCGACCGGGCCGGAGGAAAAAAAAAGAAAAAGAATAAAGAATAAAAATATAAATATAAAGAATAAAAAGAAAAAATTTTAAAAATATTAAAATACTATTAAAAGTTATCCACGTCAGCGCCGATTAGGCCATGTCAGCTGGCCGGCGTCTAGTTAGCAAAATCCGGCCAAAATTGGCAAGAAAGGACTGAATTAGCACAACGTAAAAAGGTTTAGGACTAAATCGGCATCAAAAAAAGGTTTAGGACTAAATCAGCACAAAGACAAAGGGTTTATGACTTTTTTGGCACTTTTCCTTGTGTCAAGTCAAGGGAGCAAAAGACGTCGCTCAAACAGGTGGGGGCAGAATGTCATAGTTTTGAGGATTCTCATGAACAAAGGACCATGTATGACCCCAAATAGATCGGCCAAGTCTCCTAACGTTTTGAAGTCCTCTAGAATATTCCCAAGGATGGACGACATGATAAATGCACCACATTGGGCACTCTTGTCATAAGTGTCGGTAATTGATAGAAGGGGAAATGCAATTTCCACCATTAGATCTGGAGAATATCTAAGATTGTAATAAAAAAGACTCATGTATAAATAGGGGTGCCCTCCCCATTATTTGTATGCATCCAAATAGACCGGCCAAGTTTCCTAAGGATTTTGAAATCTTTTGGAATATTTTTAGGGATCTGCGATATGGTAAATGTAGCACATTATAGAGCATTCCTGTCATAAGTGTCATGTACAACCTTAATGGCCAAGTCTCCTAAGATTTTTGAAGTCCTCTACAATATTCCCAGGAATGAGCAACATAGTAAATGTGCAACAATCTAGAACAATATTGTCATAAGTGTCGGTAATTGATAGTTGGGGAGATGAAATCTCTACCGTTAGATTTAGAGGAAATTTATAATTATAATAAGAGAGACTCATTTACAAATAGGGGCACCCTCCCCATTCTTTGTATTCATCCAACACTTGAGCAATAGAAAGCATTCAAAGCGTCTCTCTAAACACTTTCTTTCTTTACGATTTGGGTGAGCGAGCAATTGATCCTTAGGAGAAGACTTAGCTTAAGCACTCTAACGATACAAGGAAGTTTAAATCACTGCATGAGTCGCAACCTCAAGAATCGGCCCATGACACCTTGCTCAAAGGGACAACTGAGGGAAAAGAGGAAGCAAAGAGGGAGAGGGAGAAAGGAAGTGCGCTAATAATGGAGTCTGCTTTGATCGCAATTGAGGGCTCATAGAGGAGATTTTGGAACTCTAACAAGTGAAACCCACCTGGACACATGGCAATTAGTGAGTAAAGTGCCTATAATGTAAAAAATGAAGACTATCCAATATTTTCTTGAGGTTTTCCTCTTTTTACAAGAAATTCATAAAGTTTTTCTTATTTATTTATCTTTAGCAAAGTTTTATTATATATTTACGGTCCCACAAAAGTTTATAATGACAAACACTGTATATATTTAATTAGGGTGCGTTTGGTAACACTTCTGTTTAAAAATTGTTCTAGGGAACAGAAATAGAAAAAAGTGTTTATGTTCCGAGGAACAATTTTTGAACAAAAAAACGCGTTTGATAAACTTGTTCCAGGAATAAAAAATGAACAGAAACACGTTTGGTAAGGTCGCCGGCCCTCGACGGCGTCACCGGCCATGGCCGAGGCGGTGGCCGGCCAAAGAAAAAAGAGAAAAAAAAAAAAAGAGAGAAGAAAAAGAGAGGAGAGAGAAAATATGTTTTTAATTTTTGTTCCGAAACAAGAAACAAGTTTTTTTGTTTTAGCTTTTTTACGTTCCAAAAAGTGTTAGAACAAAAGATTTGGAACAAAAACGCAAACAAACGCGTTTACATTGCTTTTTTTGTTCCCAAAACAAAAAAACACAAAAATTGTTTATAAACATAAAAGAGAAGTATTAACAAACAGGCCCTTAATATCTTCGTTAGGCGGGTCTTGCACGGCAAGAATACTTTAGTTGATTTTGGGGATCGAGCGTTTTGATGCTTTTGTTTTCTAGACAAGGAATATATTTTTTTTTAACATATGCTCCTTCTTGAATTTGATTCCAATTAAATGTCTCTAAAGTTGGTTAGTGGACCAATAAAATATGATTTTTTTCTTCACCAAAAACATTTGTCATTGAGTAAGGACTTTTTTTTTTTGGTCGGAAAGATAAATATCATTCATAAGAGTTGAGATTACAACTAGCAGCCAAAGCGTCCGAATACAATATGTCTAATAACACAGAAGGAGGTGAAGTGGGCCAACTAAGGGGAAGAGTGCCATTTTTGTGGGCCTTTGCAGCCCAATCGGCCACAAAATTAGCCCCTCTTCGACAAAACCTAAATTGCAACTTGGAGAAGTCGCGAAGGAGAGTCGTCGCTTCAGCACAGATCAATCTGACCTCCCATGGCGTAGAGCGTAAACCTTGCACTGTTTCTATTAGAATTTTTTAGTCAGATTTGATCACAAGCAAGCCATTCACCTTGTTCTGCTCCAGCAGGTAGTGCAGAGTGATCGTTAAAGCTTGAAATTCCGTTTGCAGGGCTGACGAAGCAGCAAAGCTCCTGGTAAGGCCATCTTTCGGCTTCCAATTATGATCACGACAGATGCACGCCATAGTCCCTTCATTGCCCCCTAGTTGAAACGCTCCATCGATATTTACCTTCAGGAATCCGGGATCAGGAGATCTCCATAACTCCTCGGGCTTGAGCCGATTTCGTCTCGTGCTACCTCCGTCCGAGTTGGAAAGCTGCGCCGTCCGAACAGAAGCCAGAGCCAAATCAACAACCTGAAGTGGATCTGGGTGTTGTTGCTGAAAAACAAAGTTGTTTCTAGCTTTCCAAATATGCCACAAGACTGCAGCAACAGCTTCGAATGCAGGTGAGTCATGATGCTGTGTAAGTCTGTTTGCCATCCAATCTCCGAGATGTTGTGCGTCTTGTATGGAAATATGAATATTAAGCATTGTATGTGATCAAATAGTCGTCGTCCATTGGCAACGTAGAAATGTGTGTGCTGTAGTTTCTGGTGCATTTGTAGAACAGACTGGGCATATAGGGTCTGAGGTGATATGGTGATGAAAAAGGTTAGCTTTGGTCGGTAGAGCATCATGGCTAAGGGACCACATGAATATCCGTGTTTTTGGAGAAAGCTGTAGCTTCCATATTGTCTTCCATAAAACCTCTTGGGCTTGAACTGAATTAGTAGCTGTGTTTGGAGTAACACAGAGGGCTGCTGTTCTGACTGATTGGTAGCCACTTTTAACGGTGTATTTGCCGTCAGTAGAATTAGTCCAAATAAGTTGATCAGATATGTAATTAGGTCTTACCTGAATGGTAAGAACTTCAGCCACAGTGGAGTCATAAAAAAACCTTTTTAAGAGAGGAACATTCCATGTGTCATTACTGGGATCAATATAATCAGCCACCAGCAGGGGTTCATCTTGCTGAGCTGGACCACCCAAAATTCCTTTTAGTAACCAACGATCTTCCCTAGTTTCGATTGTTCTCCCATCACCCACCGCCCATTGTAGTTTCGGTAAAATGAAATCTCTTCCTACTAACAGGCTCTGCCAACCCCAGGACGGTTTATTTCCTTTCTCAACTTGTGTAAATTCACATGAACGAAAATAAAGGCCTTTGAACAGCATGCTCCAAAGGGAGGAAGGTCCCTGAATTAACCGTCAGGCTTGCTTTCCGAGCATGGCTCTATTAAAGTCCATAAGGTCTCTAAAGCCAAGTCCGCCTTTACTCTTACTATTTTTGAGCTCCTCCCAATTCTTCCAGTGAATACCATGTTTTTTACTATTATTCTGCCACCAGAAACGAGCAATCTTCTTCTCAACAGATTTACAAATAGATGCAGGGATTTTAAAGATAGCCATAGCATACTGAGGGATTGCTTGTACAATAGCTTTGATTAGAATTTCCTTTCTGCCCTTTGAAATTAGCTTTTCTTTCCATCCATCTAACTTTGAATCAACTTTGCCCAATATCCAGGCAAACATTTTTCTTTTTGATCTACCCTAGTCTGAGGGAATTCCTAGATATTTGCATGTTCTAACCATTAGAGGTACTCTGAATTCATTGGCCAAATTTTCCTTTAGGCCCATAGGGCAATCTCTACTAACAAATATTCCAGATTTATTCCTGTTTACTTCCTGTCCAGTTGCCAAACAGTATTGGTTGATAATATTGGATAGATTTTGACATTCCAGCAACTTGCCATCTAAGAAAAATATGGCATCATCCGCAAAAAATAAATGAGAAAGGGTAGGGCAAAACCTGTTTAACTTGATGCCTTTAATATTATCCATATCAAGGGCCTGATGAATAAGATTGGATAGGACATTTGCCATAAGAATAAATAAATAAGGAGAAAGTGGGTCACCCTGTCTTAGGCCGCGCGTTGGATGGAAGTAGCTTAAAAGTTCCCCATTAAATTTGATGCTGAAAGAGACTGTTGTGACACATTGCATCACCCATTTTACCCAAGTGGTATGAAACCCTATCTTTAGGAGATAATCTTCAAGAAAATCCCATTCCACTCGGTCGTATGCTTCATATCCATTTTCAGAATTGCCTTAAAATCCCTTCTTCGTTTCCGGGTTCATAGCTGATGAAGCACCTCCTGGATTATAAGAATATTATCCTGGATTTGACGATCACTGACAAAGGTGCTTTGCTCAATGGAAATTAGATCCATAAGCCAAGGTTTGAGCCTATTAGCAAGTACCTTGGATATAATTTTATAGGCATAATTACACAAGCTTATATGGCGATAGTGATCTAACCGTTCTGGATGTGGAACCTTAGGAATTAGAGTGATGATTGTCTTATTAAGCTCTATTGGCATAACTCCCCTCTCGAAGAAATCCTGCACTGCCAGAAAAATCTCCTCCTTTAAAATATCCTAGTGCGATTGAGAGGCCATTTAAGTCGTCTGGTCCCGAGGCTTTAGTTGATCCCAATTGGAAGACTGCTCTTTGAACTTCTTCTTGAGTTAGTTCCGCCGTCAAACCCTCATTCATCTCTGTTGTGACCACCGACGGGCACTGGTTAAGGATAGACTCATAGCTTCGATGACCTGTTGATTTATAGAGGGTGGAATAGTAGCTTACCAACTTAGTCTTTAAATCATTTTCGTCGTGAACCTAACTGTTATCTTCAGTCTGTAGCATCCTAATTCTGTTTCGTTGCCTTCGTTGGAGAGTAGTTGCATGGAAGAATTTGGTATTTTTGTCGCCCCACTTTAGCCAATTGATTCGAGATCTCATCGCCCAAAATCGTTCCTCTTGCTCCCACAACCTTTGAATCTCTACCTTTAGATACTGAATTTGTTGTTTATCAGTGCTGCTATTTGGTTGATTCACCATAGTTTGAAGCTGGTGCTGTAGATGGGAGATTTGATGTCGAGTTGTTGAAAATTTCGAGTTACTCCACTTCGTGAGTGCTGCAGAAACCCTTAATAGTCTCTGAGGTAGCTTGTTCCTAGGTGTCTAGACTGAATTTCAGGAATCAAAAATAATGTCACGGCATTCCTTATCCTGTAGCCAAAATGCCTCGAAAGAAAAAGATTTATGTTGTCACTTTGGAAGGCCTTCTGTAGATAGAATTAACGGGCTGTGATCCGAGCCCACTGTAGGTAAAGCTATAACCTCAATTTCTGGATAAGTCTTCTGCCATTCCAAATTACAAAGAACCCGATCTAACCTTTCCTTCACCAATTCCTCTCCCTCCCTGTTATTCATCCAAGTAAATGCACAACCCTTACTAACTAAATCCACCAGCGAACAATCATATAAAACCTCTCTAAAAGCTTGCATTCTGTTCGGGTCAGCTAGTCATTTACCTTCCTTTTCCCAGGGGTAGAGAACTTCATTAAGATCCCCGACACAAATCTAGGGCAATGTATTATAAAGTGCGATCTGTCTGAGTTCATTCCAAAAAGGTTGATGTGCATGATATACTGAAGGTGCGTGGAGGCAAGTAAGATGCATAGATCTACCAGGTCTAGTATCAATACAAAGGAAATCAAGCATATTCTGGTTTGTTCGATTTATGAAAATACTGATATGAGCAAGCCAAAATAAAGCCATACCTCCTGCTAGGCCAAGAGGGTTAAGCACAAAAGAGTTCTGAAACTTAAGATGATACTGTACGCGTTGTAGAACTGCCTCTTGATTTTTCGTCTCCATCAAAAAGATAAGATCAGGCTCTTCTTTTGCCACAAGGGCCTTTAGAGCTCGAACTGTGAAGGCCGAGCCCAAGCCCTAACAGTTCCAACTGAGTAGTTTCATTTGTCAGTGGGTGGCTATTAAGGGCCAGCCACCAGAGCCCGCTGCTTTATTTCTTCGGCCAACATAACATGTGTTTCCATTAGCTACCTTTCATCAAGATTTTCGACTATTGTTGAAGACATCTGATAAGGAGTATATCTTTTTTGTTTCTTTGAAATGGTTGCCTTGGTCGATAATATGATATTCTTTTGCTTCCTGGGATTGATATTAGCTCCTGTCTGTTCAGGTAGTGGCGTGTGCTGTGCAGTGCCAGAACTAAAGTTTCCCTTCGGTAAAGGTAAAGGAAGAATACCATCAGAGAGTTGAGGCTTGATAGGTTGGAGAGTAGAGCAAGTTATATGGGTTGCTGCTTGTTGCTTAATTCCACCATCCAGCTCGTTGTTAATATATGCATTATACTGAATGCCCTTCAATTTTAACAGTGACATATCCTTTGCGGGTATTGATGTTTCTACTCCTTGTGTAGTTGCTGGAGTGTGGTGCTATTCTGCCATGTGTGTTTCCGCGCAAGGGGGAAGTGTGGGGATCACAGGAGAAGAAGTTGGCGTCGCAGGTACCACCTCTTCATTCTGTTTATCCTTGGGCTCATAAAAGGTAAGCCAATAGAGACTATACTCTTTAACCTCTGCGCGCAACCACTGCCCATACGCCATTTTCTCCCTTCCTTCCATCTTGGCTTTTGTAAATGGTATATCCTTGCAATACGTTGCATAATGGCCAATTTTGCCACAAGAATAGCAGAAATGGGGCAATCTTTCGTATCGAAAGTCCAGCCAAATAATTTTGCCTGCTATACGTATGAGTTGTCCCAGTTTCAGTGGTTCATTTAAGTTGAATTCTACATGAACCCTGCCTGCTTTAAATGCCGAGTTTTCTTTAAAATCAAGCTTTACCTCCATCACCTTTCCCACATTCTTAACAGCCTTACATAGCATATCATCAGAACACCATTCTAGTGGCAGGCCATGTACTTGCACCCACAAATGGCAAGTGGTGAATTCATAACAATGCAGGGGTGTATTTGGTTTCCAGGGCCGAAATATGATTAAATGACTAGAAAACAACCAAGGTCCGCCCTCTAGAATTTTATTTTTCTCGCTTTCCGACTGGAACTCGACTACATATGTACCCGCTTCCCATTGAGTAATTTCTACTTGCTCTGTTCGCCACGCCCCCTTTAAAGTATTCTGCAGAGCCTGAAAATTAATGGAAGGATTGGAGACTATTTTACCTACCAACATGAGTTTACATTCTTCCACTTTTTGCAGGGGCGGTGAGTCTTGCCAATCTTCGATTTCCTGTTCAGTCCAAAGACGGCCCATCTTATGGCAGAGAGCAGCAAGTCGGGAAGTGTCTTCTTCTTCTTGGGTATCCATTAACAGCAATTCCGAATGTAATGATGCAATCGGTTTAGGTTGATCAAAGACAGTAAGGCCATGCAAAAGTCGAAATGGAGGTTAGCGTCATCAGAATCGGTTGAAAAGGGTTGGGCATTGAAAGCAGATGCGTGTCGAGAAAGAGTTGGAGAGAAGAAAGATGAGGGTTTGATTATTGTGGGTAATTGGTGTATACTGGTAGTGTGGTGGCTTAGAAAGGGATGGATAATGGAGGTTGAAGAAAGTTTGCTGATGAAAGCGAAGACTGTTCGAGAAGAAAATACGGAAGAGGTGGAGAAGAGGAAGTGAAGAAATTGCGATGGAATAGCATGGGAATTTTGTTACGTGGGGTTGATGATGAAAGAAATCTGCACAATTAGGGTCGACGATGCAGGAAAGCTTCACAATTAGGGTTGAAGACACGGACTACCATGGTGGTATGAAGTGAGCTCTGCATTTCGAGAGAATTGACTACTGATCTTGTTGAATGGTCATATCTTGTTGAGTCAGGACTTTGAAAAGACATTAATGTCTTCACGGTAGTTCTCCGCTCATTTTTCAGCAGCAATGATATTTGACACCAGGTTCGTGCCTTCACTCTTGAATGCCCGTCATTCAAGCCATTGATTTCAGTCATTCCAAAGCCTTTGCGAATGCAATTTGCATTGGTTCTAGGGGAAAAGCTCTTGTGAAGTTCAAGAAGGATCTCACTAATCCTTCAAGATATCTATGGTCTTGGATCGGCAAGGGTTGTCATAAGTCGAAAGGAATCGAATGCAATGAAAAGACAAACCATGTCTTGAAGCATTTTCAAAGAAAAAATCATTTTTTTATTTTAAATATAAATTTTCTGTTAACTTATTTTTCTTGATAATTCAAACGTTGAAAAATGAAGAAAATGCTTTTTCAATAAATATTTTCTGTGAAATAAACAATTCCTTGAAAATGGTACAAGATTCCTTGGTAATCAACATCAAATGTTTATGAATTTTCTACATGCCAAAAAAAAAATGCAAAGAATTTACCAACAGCATATTAATTAGTGTGTAGGAGCAATTAGCCTGCCTATGTGATTGATTTACCACTTGTTGCAGCATCGAGCGCTCAATCAGTACGATCCATTGATTTCATCATATGACCTGGATGAAAAATCTAGTTGTAGGATGTTGAGTGGTGCGTTTTTGATAGGATGTCCCTACTTTCTTGTTGCTGTATTAACTCTGATTCTAGGAACAGGTGATGGTAACAGTCCCAGTGGCCCTCGGCCGACGTCGGCACACCTTCTCATATATAGCCCTCCTTATGAACATATGTCTCGATAGGCCGAATAAAAAGAACAAAAAGAGAAAAATACTTGCCATACAATTTTTTTCTTGCCATTGATTTAGCGATGGAATGTTACGGCGAGGGCCCATCCCAGTTCCCTCGGAGCAACCTGTTCGCGGCGGCGGGCGAAGAACTAAGGGACCAGGGGTGCAGTGCGGTGCGTCAGAGTGGTGCAGTCTGGCCCTATCCCGAACAAGATCAAGATCGTCGACTAAACCTCCACATCAACGTGCGCCACTGCCGCCGCATACAAGCAATCCGGCGCAGCATTGGTCCTCTCTGAGGCCGCTTTTGAAGCCATTGCCAATTCGTTCGGGGCTTCGATCGTCGTCAAGTCTCAAGAGTAAGCAAATTTCATTACTTCTGCTTCTTTGTGTTCCATGAATTTGCGACGCAACACTCGATGGAGGCGGCCGAGGCGATAGAGGTTGCTAGGGTTTTGAGAATTGGTTGGGCGTGGTGAGGTGCACAATAATGGAAACCTTGACTTCGATAATCATCGTTTGTGAGTGGGACCGGGCGGGGTCCGATCTTCGGCGATGGCTCAAGGCTCGAATGGAGAGACAAAAGGACTGTCCAATACTTTCTTGAGGTTCGCCTCTTTTCACAAGAAATTCATTAAATTTATTATTTATTTATTGTTAGCAAAGCTTCATAATTCGTCCATGGTCCCACAAAGGTTGATAATGACGAAGACCTTATACACTTAATTAATATCTTTATTTATCGGGTCTTTCGAGGCAAGAATACTTTGGTTGCTTTTTAGGTAGGCCGGTGATTTTAATGATTTTGTAGACTTGACAGGGAATCTTTTTTAGCATATGCTCCGAATCTAATTCCGATAAGATATCTTTAAAGTTGGATGGTGGACCAATAAAACATTATTTTCTCAACCAACACATTTGTCGGAAAATGAGGACTTTTTTTTTTTTTTTTTTTTTGGATCTTCGTAGAATGAGGACTTTGAATAAATGTAAATGTTTACACAGAATGTTTACACAGAGTTCTCAGCTTACTTTCAACAACAATGGCATTTTACCCTAGCTTCGTGCCTTCACTCTTGATTGCGCTCTTTGTCATTCAAGCCATGAAATCCAGTCATTCCAAAGCCTTTACAAATGTAAGTTGCATTAGTGTTGAGAGGGAAGCTCTTATGAAGTTCAAGCAGAATCTCATCGATCCTTCGGGACGTCTGCAGTCATGGATTGGCAAGGGTTGTTGCAAGTGGAAAGGAGTTGAATGCAGCGAGAGGACAGGTCACGTCTTGAAGCTTGATCTTCATAATTCTTGTGATGGTTTAGAATGTAGCTTGGGAGGTAAGATACATCATGCTCTAAGCAAACTGAAGGATTTGAAATATCTAGATCTTAGCTTCAACAATTTTTCAACCCAAAGAATCCCAAACTTCTTAGTTTCTCTTCAGAAATTGGAGTATCTCAACCTCTCATCTGTAGGCTTCTATGGACATATTTCCAATCAACTTGGTAACCTTTCCAGCTTACAGTACTTGGATCTTAGTAATTCGTGGTGGTGGCCCTCTATTAAAATAGAAAACCTTGGGTGGCTTTCGACATTTTCCAACTTGAAGTATTTGGACTTGTCTTATGTCCCCCTTCCCAACCGCAAAGAATGGTTGAGTCCTATCAACATGCTTTCCTCTTTGGAGTTTTTAATATTGAGGGGATGTGATTTGGAAGGTGTTTCATCATCTTTGCATGTCAATTTCACTTCTCTAAAATTCCTCGATCTAAGTCACAACTCCATGAATTCATATATTGCTCCCTGGTTTCAAAACATGAGTAAACTTGAACATCTTGATTTAAGTTTTAATAATCTCCAGGGCATATTCCCCACTTTTATCCTTGAAAATAGTCGATGGCTTAGATTCCTTGATGTCTCTAGAAATAGGCTGGAGGGTGAACTTTTGAAAAACGTGAGCAATTTCTACAACCTGCAAGTACTAAACTTGCGTTCTAACAAATTTAGTGGGAGGATTTTGGGCTCCAAAGATGGTGACTTGATTTGTGGACGAAGTTACATGAAGACTATTGATGTTTCCGGCAATAATTTTAGTGATCACCTACCCAATCAATTTGGGACTTTCAAAGATCTCGAATTCCTTGATCTCTCATGGAACTCGATTTCAGGTCCTATTCCTACTACTGTGGGCCAACTATCATCTTTAAGAAAATTGTACCTCTCTTCTAACAAATTGAGCGAGAACATTCCAGAAAGTATTGGGCAACTATCCAATCTAGAGGTGATGGACCTTCGTAATAATCAACTTGATGGAGTTGTCAGTGAACGTCATTTTGCCAATCTCACAAGCTTGACTGTGTTGTACTTTAATTTAAATAAGCTTGTAATAGATATTAGTACATCTTGGGTTCCTCCTTTCCAAATTCAAGCGATTTTCATGTCCAATTGCAAAGTGGGACCAAGATTTCCAAGCTGGCTTCGAACTCAAAGGAAAATTTCGGTGTTGTACATGTCAAATGCTAGCATTTATGATGAAGTTCCCTCTTGGCTACCTGAAGTTTTATCCAACATTGAACGATTGGATCTTTCGGGCAATATGCTCAGAGGCAACATATCCCGAATTATTGGAAAAAAGATGCCACTATTAAGACTAGTGTCACTTTCTGGAAATAACCTCATCGGTGACATTCCAAGTTCATTGTGCATGTCAGATGAATTATCTTTTCTTGATCTCTCCAAGAACCAATTGTCGGGGAGACTTCCGCAATGTTGGAGGAAGTCGCAAACAAATTTGGAGTGGATTTCATTGGGAGACAACAAGTTAAATGGTCAGATTCCATACTCTCTATGCCATTTGAAGCGATTAGGAGTTCTAAGCTTACGTGAAAATGGCTTGAGTGGAGTGTTTCCAAAATGTTTACTAAAGCTAGATTTGGTAAACCTCGATCTCAGTGACAATCAATTCACTGGTAGAATACCTTTGTTTGGACAACATGCTCGATCATTTAGGACAATCGATCTTGACAGAAATCACTTCATTGGGAACATTCCTTTGCAAATATGCCATCTCGTTAATCTCCAGTATTTAAACCTAGCACATAACAACCTTTCTGGAGGCATTCCTCGTTGTTTCAACAACTTCTCACAGATGTGGGCCAACTCCACTTTTACTTCGTATGGGAGGTTCCCATTGGGGTTTTCTATTATGGTTAATATAAAAGGAACAAGCGTAGAATTCTCTGCCACGCTTCGTTATTTATTTTCCATTGACCTTTCAAGCAATGCCTTGGATGGACAAATACCAAAAGGGCTGACTAGGCTAGCTCGACTTCAAAATTTGAATCTCTCTCAAAATAAGCTAATTGGAGAAATCCCTTCAGATATTGGCAACTTGAGAGATTTAGAATCGCTGGATCTATCCAAGAACAAGCTATTGGGTGAAATTCCTCATAGCATATCCAATTTAGACTCTCTAAGTCATTTGAATCTTTCATTCAACAATTTATTTGGCCCTATTCCATCAAGCAATCATCTAAGCACTTTGGATGATCAATCTATTTATCATGGCAATGATGAACTTTGCGGAGCTCCTCTTTTGAAAGTTTGTCCTGGATATGAGCTTAATGATATGGACAGACGAGATAGAGACAATACGAGTGAAGATGAGTCTAAAGAAGGCGACTCTATTTTTATTTGGGTTTACTCAAGATTGAATGTGACTTTCCCAGTGGTATTCTTGGGATTTTTTGGCTTATTACATATCCTCTCCTATTTTCCGAGGAGGATAGGATTCTTGAAATATCGTCGATCGCGAGGGTAATTACCATGTTTTGATTCAAGAGAGCTTTTCAATTTGCATTACACATACAAGAAGCCATTTGGCAAGTAAAATTGCACTCTCTCTCTCTCTCTCATGATTCATATTTCCTTTTCCTCGCACTAATTTATTTTGTTGATAGATGATGCTAATTGTTTCTATCATTTTTCCTCACAGTTGTGAATCGCATGATCCATGACAATTTCTGTGAAACCGATAGTTTCTTTCTTCATGATGGAAGATTGCTACTAAAGCTTCAAGTAATAAAGAAATTTCACTATTCTCCAACATTTCTTTCTTTCTTTCCGTTTGGTTGTAAGAACCGGGGGAAAAGAAAAATCTCTTGCTCTCTTGCTTTTGTGCTATACAATATGACATGTATATTTAATTTAAATTAGCCAACTATGTAAGCCGAAATTAGACAAGTCTACTGTTCTGTAGGGTAAAAATTGGAACACTATTTCATGCTCGTAATAGATGAAAAGCGTCAGTTAACTATCAAAACTCGTCAGCAATAAAAGTTTGACTGATCAGTCGATAACACGTTGGTAAGTTACCGACACATTCACGATAATTCCAATCGTTGACAGCTCATGAAGTATATGTATGCTCAGTTCCTTAGGCTCTGTCTCAATCATCTATGGAGTGCATTGTCTCTGCTCTCAGCAATGTTCGAATCCATCAGTGCTAAAATGATGCTCAGGCACCATAAACACAAGTTTCTTCCTTCATCTGGGATAAAAAAATTGACGTTTCCGGATCTAATGGGGCGGAATATCTATGTTTGACGGTGTGAATTGCCTAACACTGTACTGTCGGTTGCTTTATATCATCCGCAATTGTTATTTTCAACTTTATGGGGGGGCAATAAAGTTACCATTTCTTCCTTCCTCTTTGTTTTCTTCTTATATATCATGAAGGAATTATGGATTTTTAACTTCTAGAGTTGAAACAAATGAGAAGGGTCTCTTGACTGTTTGCGGCGTATTTTCTTTAGGAGTCTACCATCCATGGATATGCGAGAACGGAGTTGCCCCTAATAGAGCCCTAGATCCGGCAGTTTTATCTCGGCTCAAACACGTCTCTGCAATGAATAAGTTAAAGAAGATGGCTCCGCAGGTAAATATGTGACACCTTTTTATTAATCTCTCTCGCTTTTATCGACATAGGGTGCACTTTATTTGAGGGCAGGTTTTTTTTATCATGAGTGCCATACGTGTTGTGTTCTTCACATTTATTGTACAAAACTTGTGCCGTATGGCGAATTTCACATCGCTATTCTTAATGGAATAACATAAGTTTTAACTGCAAAGTGCAAGTCCCTTTTTCATCCAAAAGCTTGCAGAATCTCAATTCTCTTATGCTTTGCTTCTCCGGATGTGCACTTGTCCTGTTGAATATTTTAAGATTCCTGCATCTCATTTAACAGCACATGTCATTTGATCTACACCAAGTCCTCTTTGGATTACAAAAATGGGGTTCAATTGTGACAAACTTTAACGCTTGTGCTGGTCTCAACAGGTAATTGCTCAAAAGTCACTCCAAGAAGGAGATTGCTGGATTGAAATAAAAGTTTTAAACGATGGATACTGATAACAGTGGCACAATCACCTTTGATGAACTTAAAGCTGGTTTGCAAAGATATGGCTCCACGATGGAGGGCATGGAGATACGTGATCTCGTGGATGCTGTTAACAGATTGCTCGTAGGTTCATTTGTTTTCACTTAAGACTAGGTCTTTAAATTGCATCCGCGGTCGACTTTTTCCAAGCTCTTCTTAAAGTTCAACATCAACCAAAACTGACTGATTAGATAATTAGGCCATCTGGTGCATATATTCGGTCATCTTAGAGTGATGTCTGATGTCATCCTGCAGGCTGATGTGGACAACGGTGGAACAATAGACTGCGGTGAATTTATAGCCGCAACAATTCACCTTATCAAATTCGAATGTGAAGAGCATCTAATTGCAGCCTTTCAATACTTCGACAAGGATGGAAGTGGTTATATAATGGTTGACGAGCTCCAGCAAGCTTCTTCTTTCTTTTTTTTGGTCGAAAAGGAAGATTGTATTCATATAATAGAGAACTTACAACCCAAGGCTATAGCATCCGCGTATACAAGGTCTTGCAGAACAAAAGGAGGGAAAATAGTCCAGTTGTGGGCCAAGTCTGATTTGTCGTGGACCTTGGCAGCCCAATCCGCTACCACATTCGCCTCATGCTTGCAGTGTCGTAGACGCAGATTAGGGTAAAGGGACAACAGAGCGGCAGCTTCTGCAAATAGAGCTCGTTCTTCCTAGGGCGGCGATCTCCCTTCGCTTATGGTTTCAACCAGGAAAAGGCAATCCGATTCGATCAAGAGATGTGCGTTGTTGAAGCCTTGCTACAGTAGATGATGAAGAGTAAAGGTGAGCGCCTAGATCTCCACTTGAAGAGCAGAAACGGCTGGGAAACTTCGGGAGAAAACATCTGTAAGTTGACCCTGGTGATCTCGACATACATAGGCCATGGTGCCTTCTGTGCTGCCAAGCTGATAAGCACCATCGATGTTACATTTTAGGGTTCCCAGATCGGGGGGACTCCATAGATGTGCAGGATTTAAAATAGGCTACTCTGTTCGCGAATGGCTTGGATCAGAGATTTTGGAAATCCTGGTCTGTGCGATAGCATCCTCCATTGCAAGGGTTGGATTTGGCTGCTGCTGGCGAAAGATGTAGCTGTTGCGCATTCTCTAGATCTACCATAAGACATTTGCTATGGTTTCCAATCCAAGTAAGAGTTTCGGTGTTGTTACCCTTGCTGTGAGCCATGCATCTAATCGCTAAACTGTATGAGGCGATATTCTGATGTTGATCTGAGGAAGAGTCCAGACACCCCTGGTCCATGAACAGAAGAAAAATAGGTGATCTAGGGTTTTTGGATTGTTTTGATGACAGAGGTTGCAAATGGGATTAGTGATAATGTGTCGCTGAAATAGATTTGCTTTGGTTGTGAGTGCGTTATGGCATGCTGTCCATAGGAAAGTGCGAATTTTTGGTGTTGTTTTCATTATCCAGATCCGTCGCCATAATATCCTGGGGTTCTGGTAAGAAGTCAAGGCTCTATTGTTGTTTTGGTTGCTTGCTATGTTGGTGAGAGCATGGTAATTGCTTTTCACAGTATACCGGCCATGTTTTGTGGCCGTCCAGATTAATTGATCAGTGGCATTGAGAGGTCTTACTGGAATGGTAAGGATTTCTGCTATGACCTGATCTTCAAAAGACTGTTGGATAAGAGGAATGTTCCAATTATGGTGGATAAGGTCAATAAGATCAGCCACCATCACTGGTTCTCCTCTTGCAGCAGGTCCACCTAGAATCCCTATAGGTAACCACCTATCTTCACATATACCAATCCTTTTCCCATCACCAACTGACCATCTTACATTTGATAAAATTGCCTCTCTACCAATCAGAAGGCTCTGCCAGCCTTAGGATGACCGAGTTCCTCTATCCGTTGATCGAAAGTCCTTTGAATGAAAATACAGACCTTTAAAGATTTTACTCCATAAAGATAGAGGTTGTTGGATTAAACGTTAGGCTTGCTTTCCAAGCATAGCCTAGTTAAATTCTATAAGATCACAAAAGCCTAGGCCTCCATTGTCCTTGCTATTCTTAAGTACTTCCCATTTCTGCCAATGAATTCTTGCCTTACTATTATCATTCCGCCACCAAAATCTAGCAATTCTCTGTTCAATTGATTTGCAAAGAGACAGAGGAAGCTTAAAGATGGACATGGCATACTGTGGAAGAGCTTGTACAACAGACTTAAGAAGAATTTCATTGCCACCCTTTGAGATTAATTTTTCTTTCCATCCCTCCAATTTGGCATTTACTCTCCCTAAAATCCAAGAAAACATCTCCCTTTTTGAACGCCCCCAGTCTGATAGTATACCCAAATATTTTCCATATCGTTGCAGCACCGGTATTCTTAATTCCCTCGCCAAATTTTCCTGTAGTCTCACAAGACAATGTTTACCGAAAAACATTCCAGATTTGTTTCGATTTATGACCTGTCCTGTGGCCACACAATATTGATTCAATATGTTAGCAAGGTTCTGGCATTCCTGAATGTTACCATCTAGGAAGAAAATTGCATCATCCACGAAAAATAGATGGGAGAGGATCAGACACCACCTATTTAACTTAATACCATTGATGTGCCCCATGTTGACAGCTTGATTAATAAGAATTGATAAGACATTCGCCAGTAAGATAAAAATATATGGAGAGAGCGGATCACCCAGCCGGAGGCCCCTTATCGGCTGGAAATAAACTAGTTGCTCACCGTTAAATCTTACACTGAAAGATGTTGTGATGCATTGCATCACCCACTGTACTCATCTTGGATGGAATCCCAATTTAAGTAGATAGTCTTGAAGGAAATCACATTTAACTTTGTCGTACGCCTTTTGCATATCTGTCTTGAGAATTGCGTTGAACTTTCGCTTCCTCTTCTGGATATTAATTTGATGAAGAACTTCCTGAACGATCAAAATATTATCTTGAATTTGGCGTCCACTCACAAATGCAGACTGTTCCATAGAAATTAGATTAGGTAGCCAAGGTTTCAGACAGTTTGTAATGACCTTTGAAATAATTTTGTATACATAGTTGCATAGGCTGATTGGGCGGTACTAATCAAGTCTTTCTAGGTAAGGTGTCTTAGGAATCAAAGCAATAATGGTCCAGTTTAGAGTACTAGGCATCACCTCTGACCTAAAGAAATTTTGCACTTAAATAAGAAGATCATCTTTAATGACATCCCAATGAGTCTGATAAAAAAAGGCCATTCAAACCATCAGGGCCTGGAGCCTTCATTGTCCCCAACTAGAAAGTTGCCCTACGAACCTCCTCAACAGTGACCAAAGTTAATAACTGGTCATTCATCTCTATAGTAACAACTTGTGGGCATTGATCCATGATAGGTCCATAGTCACGATAACCCCCAGTTGTATATGAATTTGAAAAGAAAGCAGATGTCATTCCTTGTAGGGCCTGAGGGTCACGAACCCAGTTCTGGTTGTCGTCCTGCAACATGCTAATTCTATTTCTTTGCCTCCTTTGAATGATAGTAGCATGAAAAAATTTTGTATTCTTATCCTCCCATCTCAACTAGTTAATCCTAGAACGCATGGCCCAATACTATTCTTCTTGTTGCCATATTTATCTGATTTCCTCTTGTAGGTTAGATGTTGCCACTTTATCATAGTTGTTGTGTGGTTGGTTTATGAGATGCTATAGTTGTTGTTGTAAGGCGTTTACCTTAAGATGGCCTTTATAAAATTTTGATTGACTCCATTTTGCTAAAGCTTCAGAGACAACCTTTAATTTTTGCATTAGACTAGAATCTTGTACTTGAACTGAATTCCATGATTTAGAAATGATCTCTCGGCATTCCTGATCTTGGTTCCAAAAAGCTTCGAAAATAAAAGGCTTCCGTCGTTTTCTATAAGTTGCTGATGTGTTTAAAAGTAAGGGACTATGGTTAGATCTCACAGCAGGCAATGCAAAGACTTTAGCTTCAGGATGCAATAGGTGCCAATCCAACGTACACATCACCCGATCCAATTGTTCTTTCACTAACTCATCCCCTTCGCGATTGTTCATCCAAGTAAATGCGCAGCCTTTGCTTTCGATTTCCATGAGGGAACAGTCATTTAGGATAGCTCGAAACGAAAGTAGACAATAAGGGTCTACTAGCTGCTTTCCTACCTTTTCCCACAGATAAATAATTTCATTAAAATCACCGGCACATACCCAAGGTAAAGTATTAGAGTTGCTTATCTCCCTTAGATCTTCCCATAGGAGTTGGCGAGTTTGATAGGTTGAAGGAGCATGAATACAGGTGACTCGCATAGTTCTGTCCTCCATCATGTCCTTACAAATCATATCAAAATAATCCTACGATGACTAAACCATACTTAAGGTTATGTGGTCATTCCAAAAAACTATCATTCCCCCAGCCATACCAACTAGATTACTAACATAAGAACTGTGGAAATGTAAACAACGCTGCATACGTTGAAGCACTAGCTCGTTGTTCTTTGTTTCCATTAAGAATACAATGTCGGGCTTTTCCTTGGCCGTTATGGCCTTGAGAGCTCGAACTGTCAGGGGATTGCCCAAACCCTGACAGTTCCAGCTAATCAACTTCATTTGTGAGTGGGTGGCTGTTTAGGGCTAGCCACCATAGCCCATTTGTCCTGCTTCCTCTGCTGCATATACTGGTGTATACATTAGATGTGTGTCATCGAGGTCCTCTAGAGCCAAGCTCCTCGTTTCATGGGGATTATACCTTTTCAACTTTTTGGCAGCACCCACTTTAGGTGTAAATCTGGTACTTTTAAGCTTTTTTAGTTGTTGTATGTCCATAGTTTGAGTCTGAATCCATTTCATTTTGGTTGTTGCAAGTATCAGCGTTGTGGTAAGAGAAGTCCCCTGTAATAATTCATCCTGATGGCGTTGCTAATGAGGGAGCTCCAACAAGCTTGAACCGAGCATAATATGAATAATGCTTCATTGAAGATATCATCAAAGAAGTTGCTCAAGGTAATGTAAGTCCATCAAAATATTGTTGAGAAAACCCTGACAAAACTATCTCATACGATTTGATGCAATTTTTTTTTTTTTTTTTCTGTCCAGGTATCTGTTGTTGATTCTACACCATTGAATATATCCTTAATGCAATGTGAAAGAACTTAAAGGACTAGAAGGACCTTAAGGGTGAATAAGTTAAAGAGAATGAGACTCCTGTGGGGGGTTGAAGGGCCAGTATGTGAACAAATCTGTAAAGGTCTTAACTTACTATGAAAACCTCTTAATATATTTTGCAAGTGTTTGCTTTTGCAACCCGTACGATAAATCTGTAAAGGACCTTTGGTATTATCGTACATTATTTGAGCATCACTTTGTTTATATTTAGTTGTACGGGTACTCTTACATATTTATATTTTGACGCTCATTTATTTAAAAAATTTAAAATTGTCCTTGTGCGTGTTGGAATTATGTGCTAGAATTCCGAACTTACATGTCGAAATTCCTGACTCGCATGTCAAAGAGTGTGAGGAGAATTAACCAAGTGTTTGATTTTGCAACACGTGTTGACTGAGTGTCAAAGAATGTCGAACACATGTCGGATACTCCGACACAACACGAATGCTCTTTAAGAATGTCGATGCTTCCTAGGCTACCATAGGGCTTGACTAATAGAATGGCATTGTTTGGAAGGACTTGTTTCCTTTGACCCAAAATTTGTATTGATTTCAGCGACCCCTAGGTGTTGTCCGATTTTTATAAATTTTTTCCAAAGTAATTTCAAAAATCTTAGTGAAATATCACTACAGCCTCAGACCACAAGCTTCGCAGCGATATAATTTTCATAAAATTCTAATATCGTTTGGTCAGAAATCCAACATCCGCAAAGTAGCGAAAACATTTTTGCACTTGAAGCGAAAGTCTAAATTCTGATTTCATCCGAATTTGAATTGCAATTTTAGCATAGTTGGAGGACTTTTTACAAAAGGTTAAAACTAAGAAGTTGTTCCTAAAGGTTTAAAATGTAGAATGGAAACTTGGAGGACCTATTAACAAAGTTTAGGGGGCCAATTTGGTAAAAAATCGGTGAAGGTCATTTATGGCCCGAAAAACTGTTTTCATTGGAGTCCCTGGGAAAACTTACAATTTTTGCATGGGTCAAGGACTTGTTTGCAAAATTTCAAACGCGAAAGTTATTAAGAACATATTGAAGTAGCATTATGTTAAATTTGTGGAGATTTTGAATTTTCTAGATATTTTTCTCGTATTTTCAAAGTTCCAGGTCGGAACCAGATCAAAATCTGGAGTAATGTCAGTTTCGGGTCAATAAGATCCAAATCAGGTCAAATGGTCCAAATGAGGATGAAATTACACATCATAAGCTTTCTAATGATGCTTAAACCCATTTAATGGGGTGGTCATTTGGTCACTCATTTGAACTCAAACATAACTGTCCAGAATTAGTTAAAATTGAATAAGTGATCCAATTTGGCTCACTCAAATTATTGTTGATTATTCAACGCTATTTAGCCTAAATGCATGTTTACTTAGCCTTTTACATATGATTTCTAGATGAATGGCTTAGGCTCACGGAGCATGACAAATCGGTGGGTGATTTAGTGGTTGACTAGTCTTAATTAGTAATTAATATAATTGGTCCATCGCTTTGTGCAAGCGGTGGGTCAATTGTTATTAATCTTAATTAAACAACCTTTAGTGAAATGGGAGGTGGCTTGGGTTAATCGATGTGCATGATTAGTTCTAAGGCTGATTCCAAAATGACAGATTGAATGTCGAGTTGAAAACGTTGCTAATGCCTAGCATTGCTTGAGTGCATATCATAGATTGTAAAAATGAGTGATTGAATGCCAAAACCAAGACCCTTCAAGTTGTGGCCGAAGGTGACAGTCCGATGAGACAGCGGTCAAGAAGAGTCGGCGAGGATGATAAAACCGATTTCCAATCTGGTCTCAAATTTTGTAATAGTTTAGTGTAGAATAGCCTCTATTAGGTTAGTTCAAATACTCGTACGCCAATTAGTGTAGGCTTTGCAAATAAAATTGATTAGACATAACATCACATTTTAATAAATGGTTAGGGTAGTTTAAGTTTAGATTTCATCTTAATCAATTGATTAGATTTAGGCTCACCTTAGTTTTAAATAGCAAGCTTCCGGGTTCAAGTGTTGAGACTTAATAACAAGGCCGTGTAATAGTCATCGCTTGACAAGTTGCAGGTTTTACATTACCATACTACTTAGATAGTGGCTTTCAATCACTAGATGTTTAGGGTGCATGACAACCACCAATTTCTGTTCCAGAAACAATTTTTCTATTCCAGACCAATTTCTGGAACAGAATTCCGTTTGATAAACTTATTCCGTTTTTCTATTTCTGGAATAGATTTCTATTCTAGAAATAGGTTTGGAATAGAAACTAGAAATTAAAATTTTCTACTTCTGATTTCTGAAACAAAAATGAGAAATAAAAAATTTTCTCATCGTTCGTCAATCGGTCCTTCATCCGTTCTTTGCCGACCACCGTCCATCGGGCGTCGATCGCCGCCCGCCCCTCGCCGCCGATCGCCAAATAAATTATTTTTATAAATATCATTTTAAAATGAAATTTATTCGAATAAATAAAATGATATTTATTTGTATTTTTATTAATAAATTTAAAAAAAAATCCTTAAAAATGAATAAATAAAAATAAAAAATTATTATAAAAATATAATTTATTCATTTTTATTTTTTTATTTTTATTATAAATATTATTTTTATTTTTAATAAATAAATTTAATCGAAATAAATTTATTTATTAAAAATAAATTTAATTAAATATCATTTTATTAAAAATAAAAATAAAAATATTCATTTTATTCATTTAAAAATAAAAATAAATTTATTAAAATAGATTAAAAATAAATAAATTATTTTTATTTATCATTTTATTTTTAGTTTATTAAAAATAAATTTATTAAATTTATTAAAAATAATTTATTTATGATAAATAAAAATAAAATATTTTTATTAAAATAAATTTATTTTTATTTGTCTTGAGTATTTTGCCAAATAAATTTATTTTTATTTTTTTATTCATTTTAAAATAAATTTATTCGTAAAATAAAATAAAATAGAATAAATAAAATAAATTTATTTTTAAGGATATTTTTATTTTAAAATAAAATGATATTCTTATTTTATTTTTTATGATTTATTTTATTTTATTTTTATTTATTTATTTTTGTTAATAAATCATTTTTATTTTTATTTTTTATATTAAAGGTCGCCTGGTCGTCGCCGCCGCCGTCCAAAATGAAGAAATTTTGTATCGTTATCAAACGAATTTCTATTTTTAGAATGGAAATTTTGTGTCGTTATCAAACGGTTATTTTTGCTTAGAAACTCTTCTAGAAATAGAAATAGAAAAATCTATTTCTGTTCCAGAAACTATTTCTGGAACAGAAATTTTGTCATGTACCCCCTTAATTTCCACACCGCATTTCAATACATTGTTTTTTAATTGCTTTCTTAGAGGATAGGGTTAAGATCAGAATCATAATGAAAACCCCTGCAAAAACATTTGCATGATCATTTAGTGGACTAATACATTTAGGATCACAAATGGTAAATCAAGATTGCAAGACCACCATAGAAAACGACTAACTAGTTAGGCATCAAGAGGGCACTAATAGAAATATTAGTTAATCCCGTTCCTAGAGATCTCTAGTTGCTAGAAAAAAAAGAAAAAAGATAAACCTCCCGCTTCTCATTTGGATTCTGGTCGACCCAACAATGGCTAGTAGCAGTTCCTAGTAACATTTTAAAGTACTTAAAATGAAAACCAACATCACGCAAGGAATGGTTTGGGAAGAGCCCATGTTCTTGATTCGTGAACCTTTTGGATCATGATAAGAGGATGTGTTTTAGTTGTCTTTTTAATGGCCCGGTTGGATCGTCTCTTGAGCAAGTGCGTCAAAATCTATTCCCAACGGCGCCCTCAAGGGCAAGTCGCGACAAATAGCAGCATTTGAGTTCTGATAGTGTGATCTATCATTTAATAGGATTGGTGTTTACTATTGTAACTTATCTTTGATTCCAAGTATTGTTTTGGTGATTTTCACAAAATCTTTAATGCAACCTATTCAGCCCCCCGTGGATTGCATAGTTAGCCCTTAACAATTGGTATCAGTGTTCTATTGCTTGTTGTTTGAAGTGTATTTCTTCTGAGCATAAAGATTCTTATCTATGGCTAACTTTAGTGATTTCTGTATAAGTGATTCTCAAGCTCCAAGAAAGCCTCCATCCTTCTATGGCAGCAACCATGGCTACTCAAAACAAAGAAAGCAAGCTTATGTCGAAGAAGATGACCTTTGTGATTGAAAATGGACTGGCCGTATCAACTCAAGCTCTTACTCGAAAGCAAGAAGGAGAAGAAGCTTAGTTGTTGAAGCTAAAACAGCTACTGCTCGTGTAGAAGAAGCTTAAAGAATAGCTACTCAAAATGCTAAAGTTAAACATCTCTTATATTATGCTTTATCTCCATCTGAGTTTAATAGAATTTCTTCTTGTATAACAAGTAAAGAAATTTGAAATTGACTCCTAGTAACATTCAAAGGAATTGATAGAGCGAGCGGACACAAATATGAACATTATCCTAGGAAATTATGAGCTATTCAAGATGATATCAAATAAAACAATAACGCAGATGTTCACAAGATTCACTAAAATAGTGAATGGACTAGTAGATATAAGGAAAGTTCTTCACCAATGTAGAAAAAGTGAACAAGTTGCTGGGAACATGTCTAAAAGAATGGAGCAACATGAAGACTTCGGTACGAGAAACCATGAGAATTCAACTTATCACCATGGATGAGTTGATGGTGATAAGTTGATAGGCACACCAATTTCATATGAAGCAAAGCACCTAAATGAGAAAAACAACTCTAAAGATAAGAAAGTTATAACATTTAAAGCTAACAATGGCGATGCGGTAGGAAACACCATCAGAAGATGACGATGACGAGGATATGGCAATGTTCACCAGAAAGTTTAAGAACTTCATGAGCAAAGGAGGAAACTACAAAGGAAGAAGACACCCCAAATTTTCAAAAGAAAAGAAACCCTCCAAAAATAAAGAGGAAGGCAAACGCAAAGATTTTGTTTGTTATGAGTGTAGGAAACCATAACACATAAAGTCAGATTATCCACTCCTCAAGAAAAAGAAAGACAAGTTCAAGAAGAAAAAATGTGCACTAAAAGCTGAAACGTAGAGTTGACACCAAATGCAAATCCAATGATGATGATGATGAAGTCTCTAGTTATGGCAAACTCCGAAAGCATAGAAGAAAATGATGTAAATGCTTCTGAACTATCTTTTAAAGACATGTAGTATTTTCTAAAAGAAATGTTTGAGTAACATAAAAAGGATTCCGAAAGAATTTCTAAAATGAAAAAGGAGATTATGAAACTCACTAGTCAAAACCTCTCTCAGCAAGAGGAACTTGAAAATACGTAAAATGAACAGTTTTAAAAAGTGAACATGAGCTCTCTCAGATAAAAAGTAATCTCTCAAGGAAAATATTTCAAAAATCAGCATCGAGTTACCTCGTGATTCAAAAAATTTGCAGCATATTCTCTGTATTTAGATTCCCATCACAACAAATCTGACTTGGGACATGAGGGGAGATGAATCTTTTTCCAAAACTCAAAGAAAGATTAAAGCGAAAACCTCCCGTGCATCTATATAAGTATTGTAATGCAAAGCACTTCACCATGGCACGTCACATACACTATGTCATCGCCACATCATCTATGCTATATCATTGTGGCACGTCATCACCGCATGGGCCTATGCCATATCATATATTTCATGTCATCGATGTCATGTCATTTAGTGATTGTATGTTTAGAATTATTTAATTTAGAATTGCATGCTATGTTATAATTAGTTCATGTCTCATGTCATTAGAGTAGTACATCATGCGTGTTTACCCTAGATTACGATAACATATAACTTAGTTTTCATTATGAAAGGAAAAAAAAAACAATTAATTATGATTGCATAACATGTTTAGGCTTATGTATTTTTAAATTAACATTGTTGCAGATTCTTTGTTTGGCATTGAGGTAAGTAAATTCTTTCCCTATTCTAGCAATTTATTTACCGCTTTGATTATTGTGTGTAATTTTCATTGGATGCGTACCAACATGATCACCCCTTACATGTTAGTTGCTATGTTTAAATTTAATCCAAGTTGCATGAAAAAAAAAATTAAAATAGAAGAGAAAATGTATTGAAAGTGCGATAGTTTAATTGAGTGTAACCAAATTCCTGAATTCATATATCTTTAATTGGTGGAAGTTTTATTGGGATTTCTGATTAACCCATCGATAACTTATTAGTGGCACTCCTAGATAAATTGATTTTGCATATTAATTGAATCAAGTTGTGAATTGATTTGGGTTTGGCAGAGCCTAGACTAAACAAAAGCTTAATAAATCCATTAGCCACTTCCCAATTGCTTTGGGAACGTCACAACACATCTTCGTATAAGGAACTAATTTTGTCATTATCGAAAAGGGGGAGATTGTTGAAAAAACTCCTAAAGATCTTAATAATACCAAAACTATCTCATAAGATTTGATGCAAGTGTTATTTCTATCCATATATCTATTGTTGATTCAACACCATCAAATTCATTCCTAACGCAACGCGAAAGAACTTAAAAGACTTGAAGGATCTTACGGGTGAAAAAGTCAAAGAGAACGAGAACTCATGATGACTTGAAGGATTAATACAGGTGAATGGATTTATAGAAGTCTAACTCACATACTTGATCGGGAAAATAAATGGAAGTTTGATTGACACAAGAATTGCCAGTTGGACCGCTGGGCAGAACCAAGTAAAGCTGATGAAAGCTACAATTTATCTAAACTTAGAAGATCAGTCATATACGAATAACATGATGAAGACCCAAACTTTCCTTTATTCATAACACATTTAAAGGAATTTGACAGAGAATCAAAAGTCTGGAATTATGGAGAATCAAATATATTACTTATCATACCATTGGACAAAGACCATTTCTTAACTTGGAGTTTTTATGCGTAGAAATGGCAAGATTGTTGGAAGATCTGATTGTACGGCCAATCAAATCTCCAGTGATTTTATTGGACTATAAAATGACTACATTGATATGTCAAATGGTCAACTCGAAGATTGTCATCTATAAAAAGGACTAGTGCTGGCCAATGTGAACAAAAAGAATAGACAACAACAAACTGCAAAAATTAGGAGAATACTTCATACATTATATGATCAATTGATTGCGCTCTCTTAGAGGCATACACCATCTTATGATCTTTTGAGAAGTGTACAAGTACTGTAGTAGTGCGTGTATCACTGGCAATATGATTCACCAAGCTTTGAGTAGAAGCGGCTTTGGGTAGAAAGAATGCAAGCTACATCTGTGTAACATCTCAAGTTACTAGTGAACTCTAACCCATTGATGGTTGTTAGTTTGAAAGAGTAGATGTAGGTTTATTTCAAGCCGAGCCAATATAAATCTGCATGCATCTATTTCTATCTCCCTTTATTTCTTTGTTTGATAGACGCAAAACACACAAACCTCATTTCTTTTTCTACCTAGTTTCGTTCTGCTCATAGTAACCTGCTTCTACTTAATTCCGCAAAAAGTTATCATTAAATAACCTATAATTGCTAGCAACAACAAATATGACCAACATTGTGCTTTCTTTCTTTTAGTAGTGGGAAGGATCTGCTACTTCTTGTTGAGACGTTAGATGTCTAATAGCCATACAACAATGCCCTTAGAGCACGAGCAAAGATTAGCGGTCATAGTGACAGTAAGTATACTAAATTTTTACCCTATTATAGAATGCATCTACTTATAAAGATGAGTTCAAACTCGTCTTTCGTATAAATGTTACGTCATTATGCATAGAAAGTTTCATGATGTGCAAGTTGATTAGGTTCTTCCTTACCATAACATATAATATACTGCAAGTAACACGTGCACACATGTATGTTGTCCACGCATTTGTTTGTTCACTCGCGCATGTTCGTGGCCGGAATTTTTTAGCTATATTTGAGTGTTATCATTCTAAATGTCATTCAAACTTGCCCTCTGACTATGATCCTCAAAAGTCTCTGTTTCATCTGCTATATAGGATGGAAGAATTGATTATGGTGAATTCGAAACCACGATGCTTAAGGGGAATGCTGGATTTGGGAGACGAATAACGATAAACGGTTTAATCATTAGCATGAGAGGCCAGCAAGGTGCTCTGTAGCATCCGGTTAAGAATGTCCCGCAGAGGTACAAGCCTAGAAGGTTCACGTCGGCCTTTCAACTTAACAGCATTTATTCTGAGAACATTTGACTGATCAAAACTTCTTCGATAGTTTCCGAGTGGATGAATAGCAGAATTGGAAAGAGAAAGATAATGATGATTGCATAATGGTTTTACTGTCCTCCCGTTATGAAATCCCGTCAGGTAGATGGAAGTTCTAGCTCATTTTCTATGGAGCATTTCCCTGTTATTCTCTTCCTCCACTGTCTGATTGAAGAAGACAATGCCCGGAATGCCTTCAGTTGTACTACTTATTTGAGCTGCTAAATTTTCTGAAATCTCTACGTGGAGCCTTCTGTGGTCCAGAAGGAAAAGTACCTAAAGTCTTCTAGCTTTCCTCGATTCATGGATGTAGAATAGTTCCGAACCCTTTTGGTATCTGGTCTGGGGTGGCTTATGAATACCTTGCACTTACAATATCAAAACAGGAAAAAAGAAAGCGTGGCTTTCGGGCATACTTTATGACCCCTAGAATTCCTCAAATAGGAAGTTGCAGCCAGCAATTTAGGATGAGTACAATTACATTAGACAATAATGTTTTCTGTGAACTTCTGCTTCAAGAATCAAGAATTGTTCTTAGTATAACCTGGTTCGCATGAAAAATGTCTAGCTTCCTCACACAGAACAGGCCACATGGTTCGCATTTTTCACTTCTTTGGCCAATCTATATGACTAACAAGGCACCATTTATGCTTGTTTCAATCCGAAAACTTGAGACTCATTCAGCGTGAGCAGATCGAGCCAAGTGAAAGCTAAAGCCACTGAAGTAGATTCTTGCGCAAGTGACTCATCTCCCTTTCCTACACCTGTAGCTTCTTCTCTATGTACGAGGTTTAGTTTTCCAGCATTCACAGCCGTTGAAAAGCAGGCTCCATAAGTTCATCTTCAGGGCTTAGCTGTCACTCCTTTTGTATTCCGCGTACAGAGCTTCGCATGGTGTCCATTTCTCCACTAAAATGTGAACAACTCGTGTCAAAACACTCCGAAATCATTTGATAATCAAAAGAAGCCACACCGAGGCTCCAGTCTTGAGCTATTTTATGAACAGAGAAGCGGCAGACTTCCAATATTCTGGATCAGAGCCCACCCGCCAATGGCGGACATTCTTATGCACAAGATTAACGCAATACATATCAGAGTTAGGCCCGAGAGGATCACTTCTTTTTCGCTGCTTCAGATGTAGACTGTTTGAAGGGTGGTAGTTTTTCAATTTCAAATTCCTAGACCTGTTGATTCTTGCTCCAAGTCATCAAAATCAATGTAAAGGGCAAAGTGACGAGATCCAAAGATGCAGCGCATAAATCGGGATTACTGAAAAATTCTGATGTTTTAGGGAGAATCGGATCAATTTGCCGTGATGGTAATTCTGTAACGTTGCTAATATATTTGAAATGATTTATTGGTAAAATTATAAGAGGCAACCTGTTTGAGGGGTACTTTATGGTAATTCAATAACCATGTTAGCAACTTACCATCACGTGAAATGGTAAGTTATCAATTCCCATTTAGAAATTTACCACACAATGCATCCCACTTGTAAATCGAATGATTATTTGTGATATATAAGAGTAATTCAATCTGGTAAATGATCAAATTATTCATTATGTTATAGACTAATAAACGTCGATAATTGTAAATGTGAGACAGTATTAATAATCCACTAAGTTTCTATGGTGGTAAAATAATTAATTTTTTTGGTTGGTCATACCCGTTAACTGACACTACTAGTAAAGCGTGTAAGCTACTTGTAATCCACTAGTCGAAATAAGAATCCACCCGTGAAAACAAACTACAAGAGTTACCATCTCGGTAAAGTGATTATTTTGCTAATATATTGTTGACAAATAAACTTTGGAACCCGTAGAATCAATACAATGTCAACAATCTACTATGAAGTTATAGTAGTAAAATAACTTGTTTATTTTGTCCCTAGTTGCAAACATTAAACCATTAGAAAGAGTGGATTTTTTTATGGCGGGCAAGTAAAGCATGTGGTGCGTTTGGTAACGTTTATGTTCAAAAATTGTTTCAGGGAATAGAAATAGAAAAAACTATTTTTGTTCCGGGGAACAATTTTTTAATAGAAGAACGCGTTTAGTAAACTTATTCCTAGAATAAAAAATAACAGGAACACGTTTGGTAAATTTATGTTCTTTTTTTGTTTCTTTTAATTTTTAATATTTTTATTTTATTTTTCCTTTTTTTCTTTCTTTTTTCTTTTTTTCTTCCATTTGGCCGGTCGCCGGCCTTAGCCATGGCCGACAACTGGTCGACAAGAGCCGGCGGCCTCGCCTTGGCTGGGCGAGCCCGAGGTCGCCGGCCCTTGACGGCCAGTCGCCGGTCATGGCCGAGGCCGGCGACCGACCAAATAAAAAAGAAGAAGAAAAGAAAAATAAGAAAAAAACGAGGAGAGGGAAAATTTATTTCTCAAAAGCGTTCCGGAAACAAAATACAAGTTTTTTTTTTCTTGTTTCTGTTCTTTTTTTGTTCCTGAGAACAAAAAATAGATTTTGAACAAAAATGCAAACAAACGCGTTTCTATTCTTTTTTGGTTCCCCGGAACAAAAAAATAGGAATTGTGTTCATAAACAGAAATAAAGAACACAAACAAACAGGCTGTTGAAGAACGTGCCTCGTTAAAAACTTTAAAATGATTTGAGAACGGTAGGATGATTATTTTATTGATAATATACTTATAATCAACCGGATTAAAAGTTGTCAGCCAGTTTTTGGTATTCGGAAATTCACCATCTGTCATTCAACATACCATGCGTACAGAATTTTAGAAAAGTCTGAAGATGGCTGATTCATGATTTACCATTATAATCCCTTAGAGCCTACATTACATGTCCTATAGGTCATCCATTCATTTTATAGAGATTAGGGATCGATATTTCCGATAATGACACAATCCGATCCCCAATCGAACATGTTACCATGTCTTCTCTTTGCATTCATTTTTCTTGCTGAATCTCTTCGGTATTTTTAAACTAGGGGCATCTAGTTAAGAGATCATGCGAGTCGCGACCAAAATTCTGGCTAATGGAGGTTCAAAAGCCAGTTAATACCAACAATCTGGTTCGCCATTTACGACGAAGCCCCAACGGAATTTTCGGTCAAATCCGAGCCCATTAAAATATTTTATTGGCCCATCAAGCTTTCGAGCTTAAAGTAAGATAAAAAGAAGACCAAGGCCGAATGACCCGGCTGGCGAGCCCGGCCTCGCATGCAAGCCTGGCAATTTCCCAGACCCTTCCATTTGGTCAATTTCCCTTTTACAATTTCCATTTTTGTCTTGAGCTTCCAACTTTTTTTTTTTTTTTTTTTTTGTAATTTTCCCTATTTTATTCTTTTACTCATCCTCTCTTCAGGTGACACCTGTCCTCTCCTCTCTCTCCCCTCCCACGGCTGAAACTCCGGCTTCTCTTTCCCGCTGGAGCCGACATGAGCTAGAGACCCGCACAAACTAGGGATTTCTATTGGGGGAACTCCATTGATTCTGGATAACCTCTGTCTCTTCGGCTTCCCGATTTCTTCATTCGGCCAGCGAGATCTTTAGATGGATCAGGATTTTTCATCAGGGAACCTCTCGCTCATCTTCACTTCTTCTGTATATTTTAGTGAAATGTTTATGACCCTATTTATAGGTTTTATAGGATGGCTACCTATAATAACATATATTCGATAGAAATTACAATCAATCAGAATATTGATATCATGATTTGAGAGATACTTAAAATTGGAGAATATATTCCTAACATCCCCTCAAACTCAAGGTGACATGGAAGAAATCAACGGGAGTTTGGAGAAAAGATATTGAAAAGGCCCTTGTGCATGTTCCTTAGTGAACAAATCAACAATTTGATTAACCGATAAAGTGGAGAGAGATAAATGGTGTCTTGAAGTATGTGAGAATATATGAAATGGTAGTCTATCTCAACATGATTGGTTCGTTGATGGAAAAGATCGTTATGTGCTATTTGGATAGTACTCCGATTGCCGCAATAAAGTATCATTCCACCTTTATGATGAATTCCCATGTCTTCTAGTAACCATTGCAACCATAATATATTTGTTGTCGTATCAGCAAAAGCACAATATTTTGCTTCCTTACTAGATCGAGCAATAACAATCTATTCCTTATTAGGCCATGAGATAACCGAATCACCTAGAAAGAAGCAATAGTCGGTGGTGGAGTGGCGATCAAGAGGGTCTCTAGCCCAGTCAACATCAAAGTAAGCCTTCAATTCCAAGGTAAATTGAGCAAAAAAGTGAAGACCATAAAATAAAGTACCATTGACATAGCGAAGAATGCGAAGAACGGCAGCAAAATGAGTGGTTCATAGCGTAGTCATGAACTAACTAATAATGTGAACAGTGTAGGCTATATCAGGACAAATCATAGTGAGGCATACAAAATTGCCAACTAACCGTCAATAAAGAGTGGGATTTGGATGAAGAGTCCCATCTTTGTTGTTAAATTTGGCATTAGCCTCAATGGAAGTTGTAGCAATCTTATTATCAGTGAGTCCCAATCAAAAAAGAAGATTAGTGGCATTTTTAGCTTGAGAAAGATAATAGCTAGAGGAATCTGAAGTCAATTGAGATCTCTCATTTTAAAATGTTGACTAAGATACTACTGGAGTTTTATAATGTCGATATAATCATCGTTAGTGATAACCATATTGTCTACATATAAAAGTATAAAAGTAGCATAATACACCTAGAAAACGTTCAATGAACAAAAAGAGCATTGTCATAAGGGTGGGATTTAAATCTAGAGCATTCCATGGTGTAGCTAAACTTAGAATACCATGCACAATGAGCCTGCTTCAATCCATATAATGCTCAACGTAAATGACATACCTTGTTAGAAGTAGTGTATTCAGGAGGAGGCTCCATATATACTTCCTCAGTAAGATCGCCATTGAAAAAAGCATTTTTAACATTCATCTGGAATAGAGGCCATCTCTTAATAGAGACAACATCGAGAAGAAATTGAATAAGATGTAAGATGTGCAACTAAAGTAAACATTTCACCATAATCAATCTCATACTCTTGAGTAAAACCTTTTGTTATTAGTCGAGCTTTGTATCGTTTCACTATACCAATTGTCAAAGTACAACATTAAAAGTGTTGTAATAGCACCGAAATTTGTCAAGGTCTATGAATTCGAGACGTGGTGAAGCGTGAGAGTTTGTGCAATGGTTAGCACCAATGAAATTTGAAGGTCTACCTCTTTTGAGGGCCATGAGTCTAATGGTGGTGTCAATTTTGCAAAAGAAACAATAGAAAATGGAGTAACAACACTCAACAACAGCGGATTTGACCAAATATAGATATCGGCAGCAAACGTAATGTTGCTGCCACCACCGCATTGTAATAGTCCCAATGGGTGCTCCTCAAACTATAATGGCTCTCTGCTAGCTAGATAAGAGTAAAGTAAAAAATAAAGTCGTGCAATTTCTATATATTTTAATGAAATGTACATGAGCCTATTTATAGGCTTTACATGATATCTAGCTATAGTAACATAGTATTATGATATAAATTACAATCAAACAGAATAATGACTCACTCTCATCTTCTTCCCTTTTCCCAAACCACCACCTAGCTGGACTCTCTCTCTCTCTCTTCCTTCTGTGATTCATCCAAGTTTCATTTTGGGGCTGGCTACATTTGGCTAGAAAATATGAAAAAAAAAAAAATAATAAGAAATATTAAAGAAAAAACAACGGCGGAGGATCGTTCTTGATCTCTCACTCCCGGATTTTCCATTTCTGGCTTCTTCATTTTGGCCTTTTATTATACTCATTCCACCATGAAGGTAATCTCAGATTCCCTCTCCATTTCTTCCAAGCTTATATTTGTAAAAGTTTTTCTAACGTGGGTTATATCAATTGAGATTGTACTTTACCGTTTTACGAGCTTAGTTTAATAAGGTAGAATATAAATATTCTTAATTAGTTTCACATATGCTCAGTTTGTGTGAACTAAGTTGAGCCCGACCTATAATGAGAAAGTCTAGCTAAAAACTCTATAAATAGGATTGAAGTCTCTTCTCTAACTCTAGCGCACAAATACAACCTCACATAAGGAGCAGTTATAAAATTCCGTTAGTAAGGGGTAGTCTCATCAAGCCAATGATTCAAAGGGCAATAGAAGAGAAACACTTGAGCTTTAGATTGACGTTATTCCGCGTCAACAACGATGAATTCCGAATCAAGTGCACAAATCTCTTTTCTCCATTGCTATATTCTAGATTCTAGCTATGTTGTTCTTGCCATTTTCGATGGCCGTCAATCTTCTCCCTTTTTAGCTCCCCAACCTTTGTTACTTCTGGATTTTCTGCGCAGCTCACCTTCATTTTCTTCGCGCCTCCACCTTTATTTTCTGCTTCCTCTCGTCTGGTCCCCTCTCTTGCTTATTCGGTCCTTGTTCTTCTGTTTCACCTAAACAACTACGCGATCCTCGGTTCTGCCTCATCCACTGGTCGTTTCGTTAGATGAAAACAAACCAATGAAACCAAGTTTCAATCGCAGCTCGGACCAGTGTGGTTGCTATTGGTTTAGACTCTAACACTTCCCCTCGCATGTTGGTTTGACTTTTGGCCTAAACCTAAAGGTAGAAATCTATAATTGAGGAGGCAAAAAAGGGGTTTGGAAAAATTTGAATTGAAGAATTCCTATTTTGTTATCATGTCAAATTTTATGGAACCCTTGCCAATTATTTTAAAACCTTAAGCTATTAAATGAAGACATTATTTGTTATTCAATATTCTAACATAGTCCTTCGAATTCAAATGGTCATCAAACTGATAATTTGTCATAGAATCCTTGCACGGTGCCTGCCTCATGATTCCCGCTCGCCAATGATTATATCATGTTTATGAACATATTGAAGGAGGCAGCAACTCACATGACAACATCCGAGGGTAAGATACTATGGGTGTAGCATGATCTGAATGGGGCTAAATACAATAGGAGTATCATAACTTTTGTACAATACTCACGTGAATATTACAAATTTGACAAATTGACCACTTTGCCTCACCGGAAAATTTGGCGTGGACGTCAATTGCCTTACGTGGCATTGCCAGAGTTGACGTAAATAATTAATAAAAAAATCAAAAATAAAAAATACACGTTGAAATGGGAAAATTTATAAAAAAAATTCACGTAGGTTGATTTGCCGGAATGTCATTAAAATGATCGATTTTACTTCGATGTGGCACTTAAGTGAGTGAAAAAAAGTTATAACCACTCGAGTGCCATCAGAAATTTGCCTCACCGAAAAATTTGACGTGGACGCCGATCGGCCTACATGGCATTGCCGACATTGACTTAGATAATTAATAAAAAATTCAAAAGTAAAAAATATACATGTTGGAATGGGAAATTAAATAAAATTTATGAAGGATGATTTGCTGGAATTGGCATTTAAATAATCGATTTTTACTCTAATGTGACACTTAAGTAATTGAAAAAAAAAAGATATGACACTCAAGTAAGCGTCATATGAAAATTATGACACTCCTTATATACTTATCACAAAAATGCTTATACATGTGTCCGTTGATGGAGATTCTTGGACCTGCAAGAGATATTATGGTCAATTTAAGGTAATAGAGGGTGTCAAAAATCAAAAAATGGATGGAAAACGTGTGAGCCTTTATGTGTTTATCCTTTCACATAATTGCACATTTAAATCTTAAACCTAACCAGCTCATTTATATTTGAGTTGATACAAGTAAAATAAAGGGAGAGTATGATGTGTTTCTAAAGTCAAGGGGCCATATGGTGGTTGGGAAAAAAGGAGAGGCGAATGAGGTAATTTATAATTACTACTAATGTATTAATACATAATCATTATTTTGATGATATTTTAATTTCGATAGTTGTTGAAAATTAAATTTAAAATATTTTGATTTTATATGTAATGGACCTCATTAATGAAAAGCACCTAATTTTACATATATGGTACCCACTTCTATTAATACATCTTATAAAAAATTAAATAATGCAAAGCATTTGTTTGTACGGAACCCTAATTATAAAGTTCAGCGGGATAGCAACATTGATTAGCCATCCACAACTTTTTCACTTATAAGTGAAAATGATTCAAATAAGGATAATATAAGTGTTACAACTTTCGTACGAAACTCATTTGAGTGCTATAACTTTTTTTTCTCACTTAAGTGTTACATCGAAGTAAAATCAATCATTTAAGTGTTATTCCTAACAAATCATCCTCTATGGATTTTTTTTATTAATATTCCATTTCGACGTGAATTTTTTATTTTTTTCATTTTTTTTTATTGTTTTGGCGCACCGCCAACAATGTCACATAAGACAATCAACATCCGCGTTAGATTTTCCAGTAAGACAAATTGTCAATAATACTTAAGTGATCGATTTTTCAAATTTATAACACTCAAGTGAGCGCAAAGAAAAGTCATGGCATTTAATTGAGTGTCATAAAAATTTCTAATATACTTATCCCATATGAAGGCTACTAAAGAGGAAGGCCTTCGATCATCCTTATGATTGAAGCAAACAATAGAAGCCAAGGTGTGTTTTCATCTTCGACTAGTTTACAGTTTGTTTCGTTGTTATTTTCCTTTCGGAAAATTTTTTTTAATGCACGAGCTGTTCGATCCAAGCCTAAGTTAGCTGCGGCTTGTTGATGATTATTTGGTCTGATTTTAATGGGGTAGCTGTAAGGGACCGCATAATGTGCGATTTAATAACGGCTCTAATGAAGTCATTTTTTAAAACTTGAAAATAAAAATCATTTCACCGCTTTTGTTCCCACAATAAAATATCTTTCACTGAATGATATTTTTGAATTTTATTTGAAGACAAAGCTTATGTGCTATTTCCAGACAGAAAACATCAAATATGATATTATAAGATTTCCAATTACAAGCACAATTGTACAACCCTGACAGCTAAAGCTCTTATTCTCAAACTGAACTCAAACTATACCAGAATCTAATCAACAACATAGCTCAAACATATACCAGTACAATGCCAGAATCTAATCAATGACAATGCACTTGGACACAAAATCGGAATTCAATCGACGATGCTGGATAGAAGATATAACACCTGAATTTAATCGACGGTATTACACCAAGATAGACACTCGCCGGAATCTAATCAACAATGGAAATTTGAAAGCTACAACTAAGGAAACTAAAATGCGATAATGTAAGGATAAAGTAAAGACATTTGATGTGTTGTTCCCAGTGCCCAGGAGAGGCACTCTATTGGATGACTGGGGTATCTATAGAGAAACTTGGTAAGCGCTGAGCAATTGTCCATCTCTTAGTAACACTTCCATCTTAGGCACATTCCTTTTCCTCTGTAACCAACTCACTCGTCTCCTTTGTAACTGCCTTGATCATGTTTTACTATTTCCTGGTTTATCAATGTCAATTCTATGACTGGGTACCTAGACGTTAACCACCTTCCCAATTGCGTGTTCTCCTCGCGCCTCTTGAAATATTTTGAAGACTCTAGCCAAAGACTTACTACCAAAACCATTCGGGTAGCCACTTTAGCCATCATCGTTGTATTTGGACAACTGGACATACGACAGTCCACTGCTTCATCGTCGATCACTAAGCTTCTATCTGCAGGATCACTAAGCTTCTATCTGCAGGCTTGTCAATAACTGATAATATATCAATACTCTTATGATGTACAACTTCATTATATTTCTCATCCACGTAACCGACACATGATAGTACGGCCAACTTTGAGTGTCAATAACAAATACTTGTCCATGTGATTGGTACATGATAATACAGCCAACTTTAAGTGTCAACAAAAGTTTACGGAACGATCCAGAATTTGCCTAATTGCATGTTCAAGATAAGGTCTCTGAATTTGAAATCACACATTAAACAACTAAAGAGCAGAGTTCCAAACATTGCGGCGCGATTAGATGTTAAAGTCCGCATATGCGGTCATTTGATGATTTCCGGTGGAGTAGCATTTATACAATGCGGAATTTAGGTACTCCTCGTTCGTTGATCAATTTTTGCTCGTATGGCAATGGATTCATATCGCAACATTCCTTGTCTCTTTTCTCCATCCCATTTCATTTTCCCGTGAATATGGCACGAAAATGATGGGGAGATACCTCGATGACATAAGGATTAGGCGCATAAATACAACGAAATAAAAAGTAAATATAAAAAAAAAAAAAAAAATCAAGACACAAGGTTTATCCTGATTCATTCTAATTTATCCTAGATCGCTTGAGTTTAAGGGTAGGAGAAGATTTCACTATAATTATCACATTCCATCTCTTGTTACAAATTTCAATAACATGAGAAAGAGATTATGTAGGCAAAATGGTAGCTATGCATGGGACAAGCCAACAATCCCAATAATAGACAGGCCCAAATTATAACAATAAACGCCCACTGGCGTCGCAAAGGCATTACCTCCTAGAACCCCCGTCGGGCACTGTCGGACCCTCATGCCTTCCTATTGATAGGGAGTACGAACCACGCCTTAATAGGTAAGATTGGATATCTCCTAAGCAATCCCCTGAACGAGTTTTTCCAAAGATGACTGGATTTTGTTTTGGTATTTTCTATTTCCCTTGCAAAGGTAAGCAATGTATATAATTGCTCAGGGGAGTGAAAAAGAAAACAAAAGAGAGAATAGAGAAAAAAAAACTAAGAATTTGTTCGTTTCACAAACAATATAGCGTTTTTAGAAAATATTTTCCAAGAATCTAATTTCTAAGAAAATGAAAATATTTTTCGGTGTTGAGTTGAAACTTGAAAAAAAAAGATATAAAATATTTTCCACCATTTAGCATTGAAAATTCGATATGATTTTTCTTCATATTTGAATATTTTTTATTTTCTTTTTATATATTAAATAATTCATTTTTTTATTTTTCTTTTTATTTCTACTTTATTTCTTTTTATTTTTTCTTTTTTCTTTTCCTCCTCCTTTTTGCGGTTGGTTGCCATTCATGGCAACAACCAATGATCGGCCAAAGGCGAGCTCAAGCTTGCCTAAGGTTGATGAGCCAGAGGCTCGCACTCACTAATCAGCCGAGCCTCGACCCTCATGCTCATCAATTTGGCAAGTATCCAGCTCGAGGTCACTGATTTGGCGAGCGACCAGAGGTCAGTGTGGCAAGCCTGAGCTCGCTCGAGGTTGGCGAGCTTGAGGCTCACTTGTGACTGATTGTCAATTGTGACGTGGCTAGCACCAGCGAAGAAGGAAAAATAGAAAAAATAAAAAGAATACAAATTCGAATTAAAAAAAAAAAGAGGCTAGCAAGATGTGAGATGAGAGAGAATGAATGAGGAAAATGTTTTCCTTTCTAAAAAGCGAGAAAAAATTTCCATATTTTAGAAGACTTCTTTCGTTGATAGAAAACAGAGAAAGAAAATGGGGGTTGGGGGCATGTGTCACTTAAGTCAAAAATAAATATAATAAGAGAGGAGACAAACAAGTGACTTAAGGAAAAGGTGAGCAAGAAGAGACAAAATCTTTAGGTGAACGAGAAAAAATCTGAGTGGCCGTTTGAGACGTAATGGGGCCAGGATTTAAAAGGAAAAAAATTCATTCGCCGAGGGATTGGAGCAATAGAAAATCTCAAAATAAAACAAGTAGGTAAAAAGGGACATCCGGGGTGCATTTAGATGGAAATTGTATCACAGGACTTAGTTTGACTCAAGCTTGGTACCGTTTTATTGACTTTAATTCTTCGGGGTCGTCACTCAAGTTTTACTTTTATGCACAACTTACGGAGGTCCCTATCCTGAGACTTAACACGGCAGTGTATATTCTTTATCTAATATTATGTCGGATTTCAATTGCCGCACTTTTTTTTTTATATCATTTTTGATTGATTGTGATATTGTATATTTGCGTGAGTCTTAAATGCAATCGTGCAAATAGCCACGCAAGGCCACTTAAATGGATGTGCCTAGGAAATAAAAATGAACAATATTGTATTAATCAACCATTTTCAATATAATGAAAAAAAATTTACCAGATTTGGGCGCTGTAATCAAGTCCTCTTTCTCGATTTTTTGGGTTATGGAAGTGAAATGATCTCCCATGCTTATATTATCTTCTAACTAACCTCAAATAAATCAGTGGCAATTCCTAAAGTAAGAAAAATTTGCCTAACTTATTGAGTCAACCAACATTGCGATCAGAAGAATTTGAGAGAGCTCAAGTCAGTGTACGCATCGCCTTGTAAGTTCATAAGATGAACTGTCAGCACTCACTAGGTAATTCGTCTACCCTTCGAGGGAGGGTCACAACAACCACCTAAGTGCTAAACACGCAATATAGATTTCTTTCAATGACTGACCAATGAAAGAGTCAAACTTTAGGTATGAACAACCATCATGTTTTCTTCATAATTCTTTAATTAATAAAGTTGAGAAAATTATATACCATTGCTGTAATTAAAGTAGATGTCAACTGCGCAATGCGCAAACCAAGTCAAAATATTCATAAACAAAGAACTCGTTTTCTTAAATCTAATCAATTCATGTGGCAATGCTTAAATTCAAGCAATTTCTCAGTCTATTATTTTCATATTTTCCAATCCAATCACTTGGTTAAGAGGACGGACTCGGCGAGTGTGAGGGTCAAAAGGAAAGTTCGCAGGTTACATTGTAGGGTCACAACAACCACCTAAGTGCTAAACACGCAATATAGATTTCTTTCAATGACTGACCAATGAAAGAGTCAAACTTTAGGTATGAACAACCATCATGTTTTCTTCATAATTCTTTATTTAATAAAGTTGAGAAAATTAATATTGGTGTATACCATTGCTGTAATTAAAGTAGATGTCAACTGCGCAATGCACAAACCAACTCAAAATATTCATAACCAAAGAACTCTTTTTCTCAAATCTCATCAATTCATGTGGCAATGCTTAAATTCAAGTAATTTCTCAGTCTATTATTTTTCCTATTTTCCAATCCAATCACTTTGTTACGAGGACGGACTCGGCGAGTGAGGGTCAAAAGGAAAGTTCGCAGGTTACATTGTAGGGTCACAACAACCACCTAAGTGCTAAACATGCAATATAGATTTCTTTCAATGACTGACCAATGAAAGAGTCAAAGTTTAGGTATGAACAACCATCATGTTTTCTTCATAATTCTTTATTTAATAAAGTTGAGAAAATTACTATTGGTGTATACCATTGCTGTGATTAAAGTAGATGTCAACTGCGCAATGCGCAAACCAACTCAAAATATTCATAACCAAAGAACTCTTTTTCTCAAATCTCATCAATTCATGTGGTAATGCTTAAATTCAAGTAATTTCTCAGTCTATTATTTTTCATATTTTCCAATCCAATCACTTGGTTAAGAGGATGGACTCGGCGAGTGCGAGGGTCAAAAGGAAAGTTCGCAGGTTACATTGTAGGGTCACAACAACCACCTAAGTGCTAAACATGCAATATAGATTTCTTGGTTAAAAAAAAAATGACTGACAAATGGAAGAGTCAAACTTTAGGTATGAACAACCATCACGTTTTCTTCATAATTCTTTATTTAATAAAGTTGAGAAAATTACTATTGGTGTATACCATTGCTGTAATTAAGGTAGATATCAACTGCGCAATGCACAAACCAACTCAAAATATTCATAAACAAAGAACTCTTTTTCTCAAATCTCATCAATTCATGTGGCAATGCTTAAATTCAAGTAATTTCTCAGTCTATTCTTTTTCATATTTTCCAATCCAATCATTTGGTTAAGAGGACGGACTCGGCGAGTGCGAGGGTCAAAAGGAAAGTTCGCAGGTTACATTGTAGGTCTTTCTCTCTGTTGCTGGTTTTTAAGTTTTTTTTAATCCTTTTCCTTTTGACTTGATTGTGGGCATCTCTCTCTCTCTGCTCTGTTCCTTTTTTCACAAAGATTCTCCAGCTCTGGATGGTCGAGCCAATGACAGTGCTCCATGTCACCATTCACCTAATTGGTGGGAGTATCGTCATTTGGTTTGACTTCTCTGATGCAATATTCTCTCATTTTTACAAGTATTTCATGAAGTTTCGTGAATTGTTTCGGGGAAGGAGATATTATAAGTGTAATAGTTTTCAAACAACGCTTATTTCAATGCCAAAACTTTTCGAGTAATAAGCTAAGTACTACTTTTATTAAGAAATTATTACTTCAGTGCTATCAATGGTTTAAATTGTTAAAAAATATGACGTGACAATATTTTAATGTATAACATCCAATGTGGTTTGTTGGCTAAGGTGATCACAATTGGGAAACCATTCAAAAACTTGTTCACGATGCGATTTCACTACAAGGCCTTGTCTTCGGTCCTCTAATCATGACCTCATCTTCACTGCAAGGCCTCCTCTTCCTCCGAGCCCGAAGAATCAATCCTTTCTTCACAAAGTCAACGGAGAGAACTAAAGCATCATGAAGACAAACAAGGGCTAAGACGGGAGATTTATTTCTCAATTGGGAAAGCGTAGCTTTGCTCTGTTTCTTCCCAACGGATACGTAGACAAACGCAAGAACACTGAGGAAAGCTTTGTCGTTTAGTTCACGTTGCTCTATTGGAATTCTTTATTATAAGAAAAGCGATGTATGAATATTTTATTATAACAAAAGTTACATAGGACAAATTGTCAAAATTTGTCATCGGAGACACTTAAGTGATCATTTTTTCACCAATGTAGGAGTTATGTTATCGCTTGAAAAATTTTAACACTAAAACAAATGTCCAATGAAAATTAAGTTACTTCTAATCTTCTTTTTTCTTGTTTTTGGTGAGCAGAGTATATTGAAGTTGCGGTTACAGGTTGCATGAGCAGGGGCTTTCTGTTGTCCTTCAAAGGTCGATCAACATGGTACTTTACTGCACGCAAAATGATTTTGATCATGATAAGATTTTGAATAATGTATTTATTTAAGCAATGCATTTTATATATTGACCATATGACGGGTCTTGTAAGGTGTGACTTGAAATTTTTTAGTTGCATTTGGTGGCCAGTATTTATAATGAATTTATTAACCCGAAAAGGAATCTTTTTTAGAATTGTGCTTATACTTGAATTTAGTTTTAACCTAAAGGGTTTTAAATTGGTCTTGGTCCAACAAGTGGACCAATATGTTATGGTTTCCCATTATTAAAAGGTTGACCGTAGAAAAGGACTTTGAAATGTTAATGTATTCTTCTTCTTCTTCTTCTTTTTCCTTTGTTTTTGTGCATCAAGACCAAGATTAGTATAACTAAAAGAAAGAAAGGGAAGTACTTTTTTGGCCTATATATAACATAAGTTCCCTGGTTCATTCTTAACCACAATGGCGCCATACATCTACACTAGCTTTGTGTCTACACTATTTTGGCACTTTTTGTCATTCAAATCTTGGAATTTTGTCACTCCAAAACCTTCACAAATGTAACCTGCATAGTTGCCGAGAGGGAAGCTCTTCTAAAGTTCAAGCAAGATCTTATCGATCCTTCGAGACGTTTGTGGTCATGGACTGGTGAAGATTGTTGCAAGTGGGAAGGAGTTGAATGCAACAAGAAGAATAGTCACGTCTCAAAGCTTGATCTACGTAATCCCTGTGGTGGTTTAGAGTGCAGTTTGGGAGGTAAGACGCATCTTGCTCTAAACGAACTGAAGCATTTGAAGTATCTAGACCTCAGCTTCAATAATTTTTCAGCTCAAAAGTTTCTAGAGTCCTTAGCTTCTCTTCAAAAATTGGAGTATTTGAACCTCTCATCTGCTGGCTTTTATGGACAAATCTCCAATGAAGTTAGGAACCTTTCTAGCTTACGGTACTTGGATGTTAGTAACTTGTGGAATTGGCCCTCTATAACAATAGAGAACCTCCAATGGCTATCAACATTTTCTAACTTGAAGTACTTGGACATGTCTTATGTCCCTCTTCTCAACCCTAGAGATTGGTTAAGTCCTATCAACATGCTTTCATCCCTAGAGTTCTTAATATTGAGGGGATGTGATTTGGAAGATGCTTCGAACTCTTTCTCTGCCAATTTCACTTCTCTTAGATTCCTTGATCTGAGTCACAACTCTATGAATTCATCTATTCCTCCTTGGCTTCAAAACTTGACCAAACTTGAACATCTAGATTTAAGTTTTAATTATCTCCGAGGCATATTCCCCATTGTCATCCTTGCAAATAGTCGGTCGTTCAGATACCTTGATGTCTTTAACAATAGGTTGGAAGGTGAACTTTTGAATAACATGAGCATTTTCTGCAACTTGCAAGTTCTAAGCTTGCGTTCAAACAAATTTAGTGGGAGAATTTCAGATAGCGAAGATAGTGCTTTGATTTGTGGACGAAGTAACTTGAAGACAATTGATGTTTCCGGCAACAATTTAAGTGGTCAACTACCCAATCAATTTGGGAATTTCCAAGATCTCGAGTTCCTTGATTTTTCATGGAACTCGATATCAGGCTCTATTCCTACTATTGTGGGCCAGCTATCATCTTTGAGAAAGTTGTGCCTATGTTCTAACAAATTGAGTGGGAACCTTCCAGAAAGTATTGGGCAACTATTCAATTTAGAAGAGATGGACATTCGTAATAATCAATTGGAAGGAGTTGTCAGCGAACTTCACTTTGCCAATCTCACTAGCTTGACTGTGTTATACTTTTATTCGAACAAGCTTGTTTTAAATATTAACGCATCTTGGGTTCCTTCTTTCCAACTTCAAAAGCTTTTCATGTCTGGTTGCAAAGTGGGACCAAGATTCCCAAATTGGCTTCGAACACAAAGGAACATTTCAATACTGGACATGTCAAATGCTAGCATTTCAGAAGAAGTTCCCCATTGGCTACCTAACGTTTTATCTAATATTGAATTGTTGGATCTATCAGACAATATGCTTAGAGGGAACATATCTCGAATTATTGGAAAAAAGATTCCACTATTAAGGTTAGTATCGCTTTCTGGAAATAACCTCACTGGTGGCATTCCAAATTCATTATGCATGTCAGATGAATTGCATTTTCTTGATCTCTCTAAGAATCAACTATCTGGGAGACTTCCTCAATGTTGGAGGAAGTCGCAAAAAAATCTAGAATGGATTTCATTGGGAGACAACAAGTTAAATGGTCAAATTCCGTACTCCTTATGCCATTTGGAGCAATTAGGAGTTCTAAGCCTACATGAAAATGACTTGAATGGAGTGCTTCCAAAGTGTTTACTAAAGCTAGATTTGGTATACATCGATCTTAGTGACAATCAATTCACTGGTAGAATACCTTCGTTTGGACGACACTCTCAATCATTTGAGATAATTGATCTTAAGAGAAATTACTTCACCAAGGACATTCCTATGCAGCTTTGCCATCTTGATAATCTTCGATATTTAAGTTTAGCGCATAACAACCTTTCTGGAGGCATTCCTCATTGTTTCAACAACTTCTCGCTGATGTGGGCCAATTCAAATTTTACTCCAAATAGGAGATTTCCATTGGGCTTTTCGATTATGGTTGATATGAAAGGAACAAGCCGAGAATTTACTACCTCACTTCGATATTTATTTTCCATAGACCTTTCAAGCAATGCATTAGATGGACAAATACCAAAAGGGCTGACTTGGCTTGCTCAACTTGAGAATTTGAATCTCTCTCGCAATAAGCTCATTGGAGAAATCCCTGCAGATATCGGGAACTTGAGAAAATTAGAATCACTTGATCTATCCAATAACAAGCTATCGGGTGGAATCCCTCCTAGCATATCCAATTTAGACTCTCTAGGTCGTTTGGATCTTTCCTTCAACAATTTATCTGGTTGTGTTCCATCGAGCAATCATCTAACCACCTTGGATGATCAATTTTTTTATCGCGGAAATGATGGACTTTGTGGGGCTCCTCTTTTAAAAGTTTGTCCTGGAGAAGAGCATAATAATAAGGATGGACAAGATGGTCACAATATGATCGAAGATGAGTCTAATGAAGGCGACTCCATTATTGTTTGGTTATACTCAGGATTCGGACCAGGTTTCATAGTGGCAATCTTGGGATTCTATTGTATATTACTTCTCAAGCCATCTTGGAGGATTTCCTATTTTCAGGCATTGGATAGGATTATTGTAAAACTGTTGATCCTGAGGATGATTACCATGTTTTGGTTCAAAAGAGTTTTTCAATTCCGACTATGCAAATACGAGGTTTTTTAGTAAGTAAAATCACAATCTATCGCTCATGATTTATATTTTCTTTTCTCATATTTACTTTGTTGGTAGATGTTTCTAATTGTTTTTAGCATTCATTCTCACATTTGTGAGTTGCAGGTAACATGACACCTAGCATGAAATTACGCATCGACTTATCCAATTTCAGAGATATGCGCCATTGCAACAACTATGGACCTGATGGTTTCTCCTCGAAATGGAAGATTGTTATCGAAGCTTACAGTAATAAAGAAGTTGTACTCATTATTCTCCAACATCTCTCTCTATCTATCTATTTGGTTATAAAGTAAAAAGTGCTTAGCTTTTGTTCAATAGAATAGGGCATCTATATTAATGTAAAATGAGCAGGCTTCTCTCTATCTATCCACTTGATTATATAGTAAAAAGTCTCTTGCTTTTGTTTAATAGAATAGGGCATTTATATTAATGTAAAATGAGCAGACTCTGTAAGCCGAAGTTGGATGAGTCTATTTTTCCGTAGGGTAAAAGTTTGAATATTGTTCCATGTCGATAACATGTGAAAAGCATTGACAATTATCAGAACAAGTTAGCAACAAAGTTTTGACTAGCAACTTGTTCAGCCGATAACACGTTGGTAAGTTACCAACACACGGTGTTCAGAGAAGCTTGTATGGACAAGAGACCGCCGCCCCAGCTCACCAATTCACCCTTATCATACCATTCCCCACTTTTGAGCATTTGTGTTGCTGTTACTATTTGTACTATCACAAAGTGTCACAAAGTCACCATGAACTGCCTCCGATGATCAATTTTGATTTCTTTAATATCGGTTCAGGTATAATTTAATGTGTGCCATTTGGGATAATGACTCCGTTTAGGATCCAATTTGGTTTTAAAGTTTTTTAAACCTTCTTCACTAATCGGTCAATTTCATCGCTAATTCTGAATACATTGTTAGATATTTCGGTGAGATCAAAGCCTGGCCATCAAATTGTGTTTGTTGGAACTTAAATTGGAGCCATAACTTGATAGGACTGGTCTCTAATTAAAATGCATGTTTCTGTCTGTTAGCGTAAGCCTGTGCAAGAATTATTCTTGTTCCTCGATTAAATTTCAAAATGTTCGTATCGAGTGAAATTGTTTGGTTGGGTGCTGGAAATTTTGGATTTACATGTCAATTTTGCCTAATTTCATTGTGTAATTTCAATTACATCATACACTTTACATGTTAGGAGAGGATCTTGCATTAAATTTGCATTATGACATTGAGATTGCATTGTTATTTAATCGTTATATTTGCATATTTATTTCCATAAATCACATGTCATAAAAAGGAAAATATCCAAGAATTTTATCTTGGAAGCTATTAATTCCATTCTGTGCCATCATTAAAAAAATCCTAAAAACGTGTCTAGGGGTGCAGTTGGGGGATTCCGCATATTCATATTATATAAATAGATTCGTTCTCTTAGTATCGTCTGGCATTTTAGATTGCATTATTTTTTGTTACCACGTTTAATAGCTCATTTAGGAAAATAATTTATTTACGGTGCATTTTTGCCTAACATATTACATCCGCATAATAAATCTGTATTAGAGAACTTGCATAGACTTTCCCTTTACAGATCACAGGGTCCAGTACGAGGGTTAAATGACAAGGTGGCTGTAAATTTTGCCCAACACAGCTCGGATTATCTTACACCATGCTTATTTGATAATCGCTATGTTTATATTCAGTTGTATGAGTATGCCCATAGGATAATTTAGATTTACTTGTTTTAAGAAAAAAAAATTAAAAAAAAATTAACATGATAAATTGCATGGAGCGTTTTCGTAAAAGAGTAAAGGTACTAAATTAGGAGATCGACAACATCTACCTAATCAACTCCCCAAGCACCAAATCTCTAATTTGCAGAATTTTATTTGGCTTCTAATTGGCCTTTCATAGATTAGTGGTTCTTAAAGTAAAAACAATTGGCATAATTAAAATAAGAAAACTAAATTGCTATTGGTAGGATTTGAGACAACCTGTGTCAAGAGTAAGTGTCGCCTTGCAAGAGTAACCATTGGCACCCGCCTGGCAATTCGTTGAACCCCCTTAAAAATTTTCCCTTGGGAAAGTCACAACAAAGGATGTCCTATCTGTGGGCAAAGGATTGGACTATCAAAAAATTGAGCTAACTAGTTTATAAGCACCTAAGTCCAACAGCTAAACTAGCCTAATCAGAAATAAACTAGCCTAAACCAAGCTGAATTTATCATCATTTGGACCGCCACTCTTGGCCTTCAGTCTCTGGAGAGTTCATAATCAATATCCTCATTTGTATCGAACACCATCCAAACCCGACACTCACATCATGCAAACAATCAAAGTAGCCAATCAACAGGTTGAGCAATCAACAAATAACAAAGCAATTCGGCTCGGGAATCTAAATTCACCTATACGATTCAATTGTCCCCAGCCCTCCAAATCAATCTAAAGGTTCATTGAATACAATTAACGATTAGTAACCCTCACTTGTGTGCACAACGTAGAAGGCTACCATCATTAATCCCCTAATTAGCTTCTAGTCACCTTTCTAACCTACCTGGCGACAAATGTGCATTAAAATCTAACACATCTAAATACTCACATGGAAAGCCAAACAAAACAAATGATTATGCAAACAATCTAATTAATGACAAAATCCACTAAAAGACAATTAGTGGCACTTCCTAACCAAGTTTGTAATCGAATTTTTTTTTTTAGTTATTTGAATTTTCGATTTTTTGATTAATTTGTTATGTTCTGGAAAATAAGGGACTCGAGCTGGGCCCTGGGGCCCAGTCCGAATATGGGCTAATATGATCTGACAGGCCTGGGCCACGAGCACACATTGGGCTACTATAGAGACCTCAAGCCGAACAAACCTATTAGCATAGACTCGGCCCAAATCAAAACAAGCCTGACTCGTTAAACATAAACCAAGCCCATTCTCTATAGAAACAAACCGAGTCCCTATTTACTGGAAATAGATTCTGCCCAAATCGTTCGAACACACGAGCACATGGGCTCACATCAAAACTATTTTTAGTGCCAATTTTCTCATAATTCTCATTTTCTTCTCTTTTCATCCGTACTTCCTTTTATTCATCATTTTCTTTTACTATTTCCTGCTGCTCCTGTCGTCTTCCGCAACAGACCAAAATCGGTAGCATGTTCATGTTGGACTGACTTGGGCATTTCATCAAACACCTAACGAGCGACTTCTTGGGGTTGTTCTTATGTTGAAAACAGACCGGAAGGCGAACTCCAGACTAAGAACCGACGTGTAAATATGCTAATATGCATCAGTTCACAGCAAGTTTGGTGTCTTTTTCATTCAAATAGGGATCAGATTTCGACTCATCTGTTCAAACTTGCCGAAGTAATGCTTTGAGTGGCCAATGACCGAGTGGTCCTGTGACCGCTATGGACTGCGTCATCGGCAAGGATACGGATCAGCGATAGAGCATCAATTGGGAACAAAATCCGCCAGCCTTTTCTTCCAAAGAGCAAGAGACGGACATCCCATGAGCTAAAGTTAGACCTGTCAAATGGATGGATTTGGTCAGCTTGGGTTAGGTCATAAATGGTTCGATCCAAATCAACCCATTTAATCTATTTATGATCAATTTATCGTAGTGTAAAATTTTTAACTCATACTCAATCCGATTTATACTCAACTTATATCTAACCCATTTAACTAAACCTAAAAAACTTATTTCTTATTTTTTTTTTTAAGAAAATGGTATTGCTAAAATACTTTTTATGCAATACAAATTTAATGGACAATTTTTATAAATTTTTTAAAATCGAATTTATAAGTATTTTTTTATTTTTTAAAATCGAATTTTTAATTATTTTATTTAAAAAATATTAATTATTTTATACAATTTTTCTTTTCCTCTTTTTTTTTCTTTTTTTCTTATTCTTCTTCAGCCGATCGCCAGCCACAACGATGGCCACGACTAGCCATAGGAGAGCCTCTAGCTCATCGAAATTGCTCGACACCAACGAGCTTGAGCCTCACTTGGCCGATCGTCAGCCGTCACCTTATCGACCATCGGCTAGGAAGGAGGAAGAAAAAATAAAAATAAAAATAAAAAAATAAAGAAAAGAAAATGGAAAAATAAAAAATAATTATAATTTAGATTTTTATCAAAAAAAAAAAAAGAAATTATAAAGGTAAAAAGGGAAGAGAGAGATTGTGAGGCTTTAGTTAAAAATTGATTCTAAGCCCAACCCACTTAAGACCTATTTATCTAAACTTTTAATTTTAAACCCATTTAACTATTTTCTTTAAAAAATAAGTTACCCATACATGACTTATTTATGATTTAAATAGGTTATATATGGGTCTAAGACCCATTTTACCACCTCTAGCTAAAGCTTCGGCCTGAGTTAATCGGCTCCGCACGAGTTGATCTCTTTCAAGTTTTGTGGGCCCAAAAAGTGAGTCCAAACACGCGTTGAAAGCGCATTGGACCAGGCTGATAAAGGGGAAAATGGACTGAAGCTTTGATTGATTTTTTATTTCTTTTATTTAGATTGTTTTTTATATGGGCTCACTAATTTTTTCTTTTTGTTCTTCCGATTATTTATTTCTATCAAAACGTGTGCTTGATTGTTGACAATAATTCTGATGTCAACATGAGTAAATTAGATAATTTGAAAGAGTCTAAATTAGCATGATTGAAATACAAACATGAATATTATATACCTATATTGCCCTATTTATTAGAATAACCTCACCTCCTAGTATGATCTAACTTATGAGTTATGAGTCATGAGTCATCCACCTTAAGAGAATTTGCACCCAATAATTGTCTCATGTGTCTGAGCTGTGAGGACTTAATGTGATTCAATTAGGTAACCTCTCGTTTCTCAATTGGAAATCTTCTGAGACTTCAATCAATTGTGCCTATCCTAAGGTTAAAAAAGTCATAATTTCATTAGTCATTTTTCTTACCAACAAAAACTAAAACTTGTTGACCAATGTTCGAATTTCCAATCTCGAAATCAACGTCCATATTAACTACTCGGAAGTCTGGAGCATATCCTATTTGCCACTTGAATAGAAAACAAAATTTTCCAAATCTATCTAATTACTTTTTGACGGTATCCATGATTTTTCAGGCTTGTTTATCCGCCCATACATATGATTCTAGTCATGTGGATATGATGTAATTCGAACCACCAAGTCAGCACAAAGGAGTACAAGTAAATGTTTTACATATTTGTTTGAAACAAAATCTCAACGGATAAACTTGATAGAGAATTGCAGCCAATATCCAGAGGGAGAATTATAAAAAGAGTCCTAAACCCATTAGAATTGTATCAATTTAACCCTAAACTTTCTAATTGTGCCAATTAAGTCTTAAATATTATCACATTTTGTCATTTGAGTCCATCTGGCTAGTTTTGGCATGAAATTGCCAACATTGACACCAGTTGTCTTATGTGGCACGACCGGCACTAACGTTGACATCTTTTAATTTTTTTGATTTTTTTAATGTTTTCTTTTTAATTTTTTCTTTCCCTAGACTTAGGGCTAGTGAGGGCATCATGGCATTCACTAGCCCTAGGAGAGGGATGTGACATCATCACCTAGGGTCGATTAGCAAAACGTGAAAATGTTTATGACTCAATTGACCCAATTAAAAGATCCATAATTAAATTGGTACACTTGCAATAGGCTTTGAACTTTTATGGTAATTTTCTCCACATCCAGAAGCTAATGCTGCATAACATCTAGACAGGCATTCCAAAACGCAAACTTTGATGTTCTGTCACAAGTTAGTATCTTGTCACTGGCCATCAATAAAGGTTTTTTCACAAGGACCTAGCTCACAAGAAGTTCGCAATCACAGGTAGGTAGCCCTGTCTTTCCTGAACTCTAGTAGTTTCTAAATATAATTGAGGTGTTTGCGCTTTGTCTGTGTGTTGATTTAATCTAAGAAAAACTAAGTATTCATATCTTGATCTTGTACATATGCTGGATATTTGGCTTTATACAAAATTACTTCATCACATTTGAATTCTATTCCATGTTGACATCCCGACTGAGAAAAAAAGAAAGGAAAGAAGAGGGATTGAGATTGGCATCTGATGACTGTTTTTTCTCCACTACACTATACACATTTTTATTTTTCCTTTTCTTTTGCGTTATTGCAGATTCTATTTGTTCTTTAATGATGCTGTAGTTATTTGTGTTGGAAGTTTGTTTGTAAAACAAACTAAATGTATGTTTCCTTATCCAACATAGAAAAAAGTGTGAGGAAGTGGGCCAATTAATAAATATGGGGTTTCTTTAGTGTACCTAAAGAAAAGATTAGGTGTGGCTTAGACCATACCATACCTGTGTGTGGGTGCGCGATTATTAGGCCCACTTTGCGCGCCCGTGATTTAATTAGCACTAACCCATTCGTTATTTTTTTATATTTCGTACGGTTATCTTATTAACTTTAATTAATTCAAATGTTGTTTTTGTTTATTGAGAATTTTGGGGAATAATAATAAAAAATCGAAATTTTATCTATTGAAAAAAATAAATTAATAATAATTTTCTTTTATTATTCCGAATTTTTGTTTGTATCTTTTCAAGACAATTTTACCTTTGAAAAAAAATACTCGTTCAATTTGCAACATTTCTCGAAAGGTTACATTTGTTCATTTTTCAACTTCTTCCGAATTGACGCATTTGTTCATTTAGGCAATTTTTCGAAAGGATTCATTCGTTCGCTTTACAATTTTTCACGAAGAGTTGCCTATGTTTTTAAGACTAAGTTATATATACATGTCAGTTTTCCAGAAGAACAATGTGTGTGATCATTTTATCTTTTCGAGCCTTCTTTCTAAAAATTACAACCATATTTTCAATTGTTTTTTAGAGAGATCTTGGAGAAATACTAGAATTGCTATATAGTATTATCATTGTTGAGACTTTGTTGTATCCTAGAAGATATTTGCCAGTAACCATTAGTAATTTTGTGGGGCAAATAAATCATTAAAGAAAGTGATATCACGCCTCAAAGTTCGACTTAATTGCTTTAGAGATCCAACTTCATTGTTCTACCCAATTCAAACCCATATTTTCCCAACAATTTTAAGGATTTATTTTGTTCAACAATGGAGTCGGAGATAATCAACGCCATAAATCAAGATATGTTCAAACTGGACCAGTTCGATGGGAACAACTTTGCTCGTTGGAGGGACAAGATAATGTTATTACTCACTGCTCTGAAGATTTCCTATATACTGGATCTTAACTTGGTGCTTATAGAAGATCCGAAGCCTACTACCAAGGGAGGACAGCCAAGTACGAAAGCCATTGAGAGGGTTAATAAAGAGAAGAAGAAACGCGCGGAGGATGAATTACTTTGTCGAGGATATATTCTGAATACACTGTCCAATCGTCTGTACGACTTATTCACTTAAATGAAGTCAACTAGAGAAATTTGGAATGCATTGGAATTCAAGTACAAAGCGGAGGAGCAAAGTACCAACAAATATCTAATCGCAAAGTATTTTGATTTCAAGTTTATTGATAGTAAACCCTTGCTGGAACAAGTCCATGAATTGTAAGTGCTTGTGAATAAAATCAGTGCCCTCAAGATTGATATTCCAGAACAATGTGTGTGATCATTTTATCTTTTCGAACCTTATTTCTAAAAACTACAACCATCTTTTCCATTATTTCCTAAAGAGATCCTGGAGAAATACTAAAATTGCTATATAGTTATATCATTTTTGAGACTTTGTTGTATCCTGGAGAATATTTGCCGGTGACCATTAGCAACTTTGTGAGGCAAATAAATCCTTAAAGAAAGTGATATCACACCTCAAAGTCCGACTTAATTGCTCTAGAGATTCAACTCCATTGTTCTACCAGGTTCGAACCCATATTTACCCAACAATTTGATATATAGTGCTCTTGGTTTTGGTTGATGAAAATGTTGTTCCTTCTGTGTAGAGTGACGATCTCAATTTGTATGACCACCACTGTTCACTTTCACTTTGAGTCTCACAAATTTCAATATGTTTATTTATAGGGAACTGTTAACAACGAGACTCTCGGCTACTTCATTGAGAGAGTATATCTTTTTTTAACTCACCTCAGGATAGACAAGGATCGCTTGCGGTTTAGGCAGCGTCTTGCTAACGAAATGGCTCTCTGTGGAGCAGATTGTTGGGATGCTGAAATTGAGTGTTCCTATGGTTGGATTGAGTGTGTTCTTATTTCAGATAGGTCAACATATGAGTTCCAATCTAGTATGGTAAGAGTTATGTTGCCTTCTTTTTTTAATTTTTTTTTCCCAAGAAGGGGCCCGTTCCGGAATACTGAAAGAAACAGCTGCATCTTGTGTGATCTCAATAATCGAAATGATTTATCATGAGGTCCTCTCGAGTCTTTTTGAAATCCTTCTAGAACTCTTCATCCTGTTTCTAATTTATAGGTAGCAGAAGCGAGGTTATGGAATGCGAGTCATAATTATTTTTTATTTTATCCAAATAACTTCTTTTGATCTCTGTATAGCAAGGTGTGGTTTTGTTACATTGCACAGGTTCTCTTTTTAACCTGTCCTGTGTGGCAACGATTTGATGGATGACACGTGTTATCCGTTGTCGCACAATTATATTCTTTTGTCTAATATACCGTTTGAAGCAAAACATTATCCGGCACATTTTGAGGGGGTTGAAAACTGGATGAGAGAAAGTTTAGAGATGTACATGTTCTGTTAATTAAAGAGGCATCTAGTCGGAGTGATGATCGTTATTGTTTGACAGAAGAAATGTGGAGCACAGAAGAAACGTGGAGCGGCTTTTGTTGCCCGTAAAAAAGTTGCTCAACCTAGAGAAGTGGAGGTAATTCTTCAGACTAGTTAACTTTGCTAGCTATTCTTGGAGTACATGGGACAGGTTTCTGCCCTTCATTTGTGAATCCTCGAGTTTCTTATCGTGACTCAACTAATCGAAGTATCAATGCAGAAACTGGTAATTCTTCCAAACAAGAAGGAACTAGGTCTTGCCTTTAGGGGAAACCAAAAGATGGTGGTTGAAGTTCTGGAGGTATACACCGGAGGTTCCTTGGTTTTTGCTCTTTTGCTGAGTATATTAGGAATCTCTTCATTTACTTTATGCTTGCATTTGTCTTGTTAACACCAGGCAATGGGTGAAGAGGAAGCTTTGCGGTTGAAGGCTGCTTTAGAATCCAAAGGAGAGGCGGAATTTCTGGTATGCACGATGGGGAAGAGTGTAATAATCAAGGATAACATGGTCAATATTTTGAAGCAGAAGATAAAGGAAGATCAGAGGGTTTTTACGCCGTCTGTTATTGGATCGTCTTTTGGCATAGGACGTATAATATACTGCCTATTTGAGCATTCTTTCTATACAAGGCCCAGCAAAGCGGGAGATGAACAACTAAATGTGTTGCGCTTCCCTCCATTTGTAGCACCTATCAAATGTACCATTTTGCCATTGATACAGAAGCCAGAGTATGAGTCGGTTGCTCAACTGATTAGCAAATCACTGACTGGCAAATACCGGACTGATGCTTGTGTTCGGCATGAGATTGACATAGTTACTTATCCAGTGTAGAATTTAGGTTCTTAATTTTTTGTGTAGAATGAGTTTCTCTTGTGCATATTTGCATGAAGCTCATATCTTGGTCACTCTGTTTTATTTGCTCACCATAGAAGGGGATTTTTATCGAGTGGGGCGAATGCGAATGCCTGCATCCTTGAAGCTCTTTTAATTTATTCTCATGCTCAGCTGCAAAGTTTGACAGACAACTTTATCCTCTTTGCTTGTTCTTTCTTAAACAGAGCTATGATTTCTGAAGCTTTTCTTTTCCATATGTGGTTACATTAATACTATGGGTCGATCGCTCTATTTTGTCCTATTCACAATGTTAGAGGATTTTCTAGAGGAGTTTTTTTTTTTTTTTTTTTTGGTCAATCCTACTCTACTCCTATTTTAACTTTCACTTTTAAACTTTTGTCATGCCTCCTTGCAGGGCGTGAGAATTGAAATCCACTCCTGAAACTAATTCGTCACCACTCCAACTCCCTTAAGAATGTGAGGATTCGAACCCCCCATCTCCCATTTCCATGTTGAAATGGTGACCACTGGGATAAACCCCAGTGGAGGAGTTTGAGTGCTTGTTTTTCGAAGATTGTGTTATTTTTTTTTTTCCTAATGCTAGGATCGGCTCCATTTGTTGGCATCTTCTCTTTCCACGTTCACTTTTTATTGTTAAAATATGAGCTATGGTTTGTTGAAACTGCTAATGCTGGAGTCAGCTTTGCAGATCTGAATGTTACACGAATGACTCAGATAAGAACTTGTTTTGTCATTGAGCTGCAATTTGGATCGAGATTTACTGTCCTTGGTGCAAGCACCAAAGTTACATTGGATGATCTTCTGCTACTTTGACCTGGCTATGTTTACAGCCATCCCCACAGGGAGGAGAGATGCGAGATTCGTTACAGGCAACGCCATAGGGAAGAGATATGCGGTATGCGATGAGTATGGTGTGCCTTTCACGATCACTGTCGATTCTCAAGTTGATGTGACCATACGAGAGAGGGACAGCAGAGATCAGGTTCGAGTTGGAGTGGGGGAAGTGGTCTCAATTGTGAAGGAATTGATTGATGGGCACAGGACCTGGTCCAAAGTTTCCACATCTGCCGAGGAAAATGAATAGTTGGGTTACGGATATCATTGCTTACTTTACTGTCAGTTTATTATATTTTTGGGGTAATCCAAGGTAGGAAACAAACGGTGTACTTTTTATTATTTTTCTGTTGATATTTTAGACGGTGTCGTAGATAAAACAAACAGGAAGTTGCAGATGTACGTTGGGCTCTTCCCTTGATTTCGTATCTCACGCTCATGGAAATTCTGCCTCTTGAGAAGGTGAAAATATTTATCCATGAGCTTCTCTGCTTCAAGTTACCTGCTGTTGGGTATTGCTTATACCCTAAATCGGATTCGACACTAAATCGAACCCCTAAAAGAAAGCGGAAGACGAGCCCAAGAACAAACAAACATAAATCACCGATCGAAGGCATACCACGGGATCGAGCGTACCTTTTATCTATAGACTAAACACTGATGTTGCAATTCGAGAAGAAAAATTAACACTGTTCTTCAAAAGAGAATTCTTTTCTTCGAGAGAAAACGGTAGGAGAAGACGTGATAAAAACAAAGAGCGTATTCTCTTGTTCTCAAAAACACGTAACTTTACTTCTGTTTGAATGATTTTTTCTTAGATTTTTCCTTTATCTATTATAGCTTTCTCCATGGGCCCTCAACTCACGGGCCGAGCCCATGACAGGCCAACTCAAGCCCATCAAAAAGGAAAAAATCTATCATCTCCCACTCACACACATGGTGCAAAAAACAACATGTGGGCGGATGGGCCTGCTTCATCATCAATTGAAAATCCATCAAGGGACTCTCACTTGACATGGTGGGCCGAACAGAATCCTTTTTTCCTCACTGCAACATTCATACTTGTGAATAGTCCGTGCGACCAGTATACTTTGAGAGCTCGTTGCCATACATCTGTTAGGAATATATATCAGCTCATAATGAGCATCACATTCCGAGTAAATTTAGTATGCAGTACCCTAGATCGATCGATCACATTTATATCTCTCTTAATCTCATTTAAACAATGATATATATATATATATATATATATTGTATTCACAATTATGATTATCCTAAAGACAGTCATAATTGGTCGACCAGTGAATACAAAACTATAATATGATTCTCCAAATTCGATATTCCTCTTTCCTTCAAACTTTCAATTTCAGTTCAACTTGCTTTTCTAGAAATGTCCCATTAGATCGAATCAACTCATGACCATTGGCAACATCCTAAGATAGCAAACACTAAATAGAAATCTTGAGAATAAGTAAAAGTCATGAGGGCACTAAAATTGAGGAACTCTTTTCCTCAAGAGTATTACACGACATAAAAATTGATATCAAACTTTTGCCACTCTTATTGGTCGTATCATGCATACGTAGTATAAAATACGTATTACGATATTTAACTCATTTCCCATGGAGCGTATGTCTACATCTTTAATACCGTACAGATGATAGTTCAGACATACCCAATGTCTAACTTGAGTCACATATTTACTCATATACATAATTCATCAGAATTCACATCCGGCATTATAGACAGATAAAGTAAAATATGTAGGTTATTTTACTTTCGAACATAGTAAATATCATGTCCTCATCTTAACACTTAGTTAAGCCGACATATATATTTTAAGCTTGAGCTATCGATTATCACCTAGATAATAAGCTTAAAAACCATCTCATCTCTATTTATCACATAGTAAATATATGCGATTACCCGTGTGAGTGGGCTAATCTCTTATATGTCCGACATACTTTCTCAATATAATGCACTGAGCATTAAGATGCATAAATGTAAAACAAAGATTCATAGGCGTTAATGATGAAAAACACAAATTCATTAAATGTGAACAACTTAGGGAAATTACAATATCCAGTACATCAGACTCTACGCAATTCTAGAGATTTTACATGACCACAAAACACATCTCTAGGTATTGGCTTTGTCATAGGATCTGCTATCATTTTATGCGTAGATATGTACTGTAAGTTCACATCCTTTCGTGCCACCATATCTTTGACAAAGTTATACTTAGTATCTATATGTTTGGTCTTGCCATGATATTTTGGATCTTTGGTGTACGCTATAGCTGCTTGGTTATCACAGTTAACCAATAATGGATTTGCAGCTTTCTCAATAACACTTAAATAATCCAAAAATCTCTTAAGCCAAACTCTTCCTTGTATCGCTACTGATAATGCCACGAACTCAGCTTCCATCGTAGACAATGCTATACATGTTTGCTTCTTACTGCTCCATGATATGGCACCATTGTTCAGTAAGAAAACAAATCCAGAGGTAGATTTCCTTTCATCTAAATCTCCTCCTTAATCAGCATCTGTATAGCCTTCAAGTTGCAGATCCTTTCCTTGGTAATTTAGCTTGTAATCAGCAGTTTCCTTCAGATATCTCAGTATTCTTTTAACGGCATTCCAATGTGCTTAACCTGGATTGGATTGGTATCTACTCACCATTCCAACTGCAAAACATATGTCGGGTCTTGTACACATCATAGCGTACATCAAGCTCCCAACAGCACTAACATAAGGAACATGTTTCATTTGTTCTTTCTCTTGTAGAGTCCTTGGACACAGTCTATGGCTCAATCCTTCACCTTTTGCAATAGGAGTATCAATGGGTTTACAATCTTGCATATGAAATCGTTCAAGAACCTTATTTATGTACGTTTCTTGCGAAAGAGATAATGATCTATTCGAACGATCTCTTGAAATCTTAACTCCAAGGATGTATGCAGCCTCACCCATATCTTTCATCTCAAAGTTGGAAGATAACCAACTCTTAACAGTATTAACAAACTATATATTGCTTCCAGCAATTAGTATATCATCAACATATAATGATATGATCACAAATTGATCTTTGGATCTTTTGATATATACACAATGATCCTCATCTATCATTGTAAAATCATTTGCCATTATGGCATTATGAAAACGTATATACCATTGTCTCGATGACTGCTTTAGGCCATATATTGATTTCAAAAGTTGACATACTTTTCCTTCTTGGCCTTTCATAATGAAACCAATAGGTTGTTCCATATATATTTTTTCCTCTAATTCTCCATTGAGGAAAGCAGTCTTTACATCCATTTGATGTAACTCAAGATCCATACTAGCCACTATTGCCAGAATAATGCGAATCGAGGTAAATCTCATAACAGGAGAAAATATTTTTTCATAATCAATTCCTTCCTGTTGATTATACCCCTTTCGCCACAAGGCGAGCCTTATGCCTTTCTATCGAGCCATCAGCTTTACGCTTTATTTTAAGAACTCACTTGTTCCCAATAGCTTTGCGTCCTTTTGGAAAGTCAACCAGTTTCCAAACTTGGTTTGACTTCATTGACTCCATCTCCACTTCCATTGCATGCATCCATTTTTCCTTACTAGGGCAATTTAGAGCCTCATTAAGATTTCTTGGCTCATCTTCATCTTATGGAGCAACCATAAAAGTTTCCCCTTCAATGTCAAAACGTCGACGGGGAATACTTTTGCGACTTGTTCGTCGTATGGGAGATTGTGCACTTTGTATATCATTCCCTATTATGCTCCCACTCGGATTAAATAATGACGATATCATCTCATCTTATGGTTGTAATTGAGAGTGAGTTGAATTAAATTCATTACTTCTCATGTTACTCCCACTTGGACGAACTCCACTATGTTCATTATCTTGATCCAAGGTTTCAAATAGGGATTGTTCTTCACCTATTTCGTCCTTCTTAGGAAATTCATTCTCTAAGAATGTGACATCACATGATTCGAATTCAGTTATACTTCCACTTTCCTGCTCACCTATGAACACATATCCTTTCGAGTGTTCAGAGTATCTTATGAAAAAACTCTTCTTTCCTCTGGGACCCAATTTCCCAAACTTGTGAGAAGACTCATGAGTATAGGCAGCACAACCCCATGGCTTAAGAAAACTTAAGTCTGATTTTCCACCTGTCCATAACTCATATGGAGTGGAAGTAACTGATTCGGAAGGCACTCGGTTAAGTATATAGGTAACAGTTAATAACGCATCACTCCAAAAAGTAATAGGTAAATTAGCATGCGCCATCATGGACCTAACCATTTCCAGTAGGGTTTTGTTTCTTCTCTCCGCAACACCATTTTGTTGAGGAGTATATGAAATAGACAACTGTCTTTCTATTCCTTTTTCATCACATAATTTTCTGAACTCATCAGATAAATATTATCGACCTCGATCGGATCTTAATACTTTTATTTTCTTGTCTAATTGATTTTCTACCAAGTTCATAAACTTTTTGAAACAACTAAATGCTTCAGATTTATGAGAAATCAAATAGACATATCCGAATCGAGTATAATCATCTATAAATGTGATGAAATAAACAGCCCCGTGCCTTCCTTTCATATTCATCGGACCACAAACATCAGTATGAATTAAATGCAAAGGAAATTTAGCTCTTTTACCTTTTCCAAATGGTTTCCTTGTCATTTTCCCTACTAGGCAATACTCACATATAGGCAAATCAACTTTTTTAATGTTGCCCAACAAGCCCTCTTTGGCTAGTCTATTCATACGTTGTTGGCCAATATGACCAAATTTAGCATGCCACACATTCACATCATTATCATATAAATTAGGAGACGTGAGAAGGGAATAACAAACATTTGCATTAACATAGTCAATATCTAATACAATGAAACCATCCAGAAAATAACCACAACCATAGTAATTTGTATTCCAAAAACAAATCCACACCTCTATTATGGAAGTTCATATTAAAAACTAGCTTGACCAACAATAAAACAGACACTAAATTTCGACGAATCTTCAGAGCATACAATACATCATGTAGGAATAAAGTGCGTCCACCACGCATGTTCAGTTGGCAGGTGCCAATTCCTTTTACTTCAGCTCTAGAGTTGTTTCCCACATAGATCCACTTAGTTCCATTTGGTACTCGTCGGAATTCCACGAAGGATTCTCTATCATTCGCTATATGGTCTGTCGCTTCTGAATCTACAGTCTACAAAGGATTATACTCAATAAAAAATACAGAACTTGACACATAGGCAAAGTTCTGAAAAGCACAAGAGGTGTATACCTTCTTTGGCTCACGACAATCACGAGCATAGTGACCCTTCTTGTCACAATTGTAACACTTTACCCTTGTCAGCTTCTTTATTCAAGGACGTTTTCCTCTGTCATGTTGGTCAACCTTTGGCTTCTTCCCTGAAAGACCTGCTCCCTTGCCTTTCCTTTTATCGAACCAATTAGGACGTTTGCGCTTGGAGCTCGAAGCTCCATGTGAGCTAGAACTAGCATGAAAAATTTCAGCTTCTGGCTTAGCCGCCAAGAGGCGGTCCTCTTCCAGCTTAAGATGACGCATTGCATCCTCAAAGGTTTTGATATTCTCATTATGGGTCAAGTGCACCTTCATATGCTCCCAACTTTGAGGCAATGAACGAATCACTGCTTGCACTTGCTGCTCTTCAATCAGGACATGGCCAGCATTTTTCAACTCATTTATCATGTTTGACATCTTCCTAAAGTGTTGCTTCATGGTCTGACCATGAGGCTTCTTATAAGAGTCAAACCTAATAGTGAGTTGTCTCAGTCTGGTCACCGAAGTATGACCAAACCTTGCTGCCAACGCTTCCCACATTTCCTTGGCATTCTCAAAACGCCTGAACTCTCGCATGACGTCATTTTCCATGCTACTCAGCAACGTAATGCGAGCAAGGGAGTTCTTTCTTTTCCATGCAGCAAAAGCATCCTTATCTAACTTATGCTGCGCAGTGTTTCCTTTTTCAGGTTCTACCATGGTCAGGTTAAGAGCTTCTAGTGCCTCTTGCTCTTCCAGCACATATTGGATTTTCATATGTCAGATTTCATAGTTATCGCCATTGAGCTTTTCACCTTTGTTCAGCTCGGCAACTATGCTCTTTGGGACGACCATTCCATATGACCTTTTGTATTTTCCCGTTGACTTCAAGAACATGATCAATTAAGTCACCACTCTCCCATCGATAATCAGTCAGCTCAGCTATCAACTTAGAAAGCCTTTCCTTTTGTTTATCGGTAATTATGCGAATAGGCGTGTGTAATTGAAAGGGAGCCATTGTTCCTGCAACAAATACAGAACAAATAAGGGATTACATATAATCCACATAGACTTAATTGGGAAAAAAGAAACAAATCATTTTTTTTTTCCGATCAACGGTCAAGTCAACGAACGGTCAACGGTCAACAAGTCAGATCGGTCGCCCAGTCGGGCCGGTCGGACGAACCGACCAGCACGTGCCGCGCATGTGCCTGGCTGACGTCACGATGACGTTAGCTGGCACGTGCGTGGCATGCCAGGGGCCGAAACGGCGCAACCGACGCGTCGTTTCGCGCGCACGTGCGTCGCACACGCCTGGGCGAAACAGCGTGTTCGACGCGCTGCTTGCGAGGGAACGAATCGGCGCGTGTGTTGCACGCGCCGATGACCCCTGTGCGTTCCGGCCGTGCGTGGCGGCGCGTCAGGCGGCAATCCGCGACTCATTTTTCTCGTATCGACAAGAGCTTCATCCCTGCACTATCAAAAACGAATTTTGACTTGCACAAAATCACGAAAAAGGGGGAACAGTACGCGGGTGTTGGGTTTTTCCGTCCCTGATCGACCAAAAGTGATTTTCTCGAATTTTGACCAAAAATTAATCAAAAGCAATAAAAAGGGGTCGGGAAACATGAACAATGGCTCTGATACCAATGTTGGGTATTGCTTATACCCTAAATCAGATTCGACACTAAATCGAACCCCTAAAAGAAAGCGGAAGACGAGCCCAAGAATAAACAAACATGAATAAACAATCGAAGGCACACCACGAGATCGAGCGTACCTTTTATCCATAGACTAAACACTGATGTTGCAATTCGAGAAGAAAAACGGATACTGTTCTTCAAAGGAGAATTCTTTTCTTCGGGAGAAAATGGTAGGAGAAGACGTGATAAAAACAAAGAGAACGTATTCTCTTGTTCTCAAAAACACGTAACTTCACTTATGTTTGAATGATTTTTTCTTAGATTTTTTCTTTATCTATTTATAGCTTTCTCCATAGGCCCTCAACTCACGAGTCGGGCCCATGACAGGCCAATTCAAGCCCATCAAAAAGGAAAAAATCTATCACCTGTCATCAAGATTTGCCATATCATAACCATAGGTACTCCCATGTGGAGGCGTATCACTACAACCATCATGGTTGTTGCTCCGCCGAACGCTATCCATCGGTTAGTTACGAAGTCTCGGCCTCTCGCCCCCTCCTCTCCCTCTCTCTCGGATATCAAGCTACACATAACGTTTTACTCATCCGCATGCCAAAGAGAGAGGCGGCCGATCTATTTGTGCTCGTGGTAACATTGATGGAGGTAAAGGGTGGCATCACCGAATGTGGTGGCAACATTGGAAACCTCTTATGATCTTATGTTCCCGATTTCACGGACAACACGTGTCATATAAAAGGGTTGCGTGAGAACTTATGCCACATCGACATGAAAATCAAATCAAGAGTTCAAGAAAAAGGTTTTGATAAGAATAAGTTATTGGCCATGCCATTATAGGCCAGACCATAATTATTGCTAGCTAGGTCATTTGTCGGAAAAAGGCGGTCCACTTTAAGGATAGGGTCGACTAGGCCCCAGGAGGAGAATTGGTGCTCCTTGATGATATGATGATCCTACTTTTTTTTTTGTACGTCAAATTCACATAGGACATAAGCTCCACTTGTCAAAGTGTCAATTCATAAATAATGTATCGTCAGCAAATTATAAGGATTCGTTCACGCAACACATTTGATGGAAAAAAAAGGATGCAATTGCAAAAAACAAATAACTTAGTAGACTCGATGTATAAATCAAAGTGGGCTTTGATGACACAACTCGAACCTCCTCGAACAAAACTGTTTACAGGCTCCGCTCCCTCGTCATCAAGACCGGCCACCAAGGGTGCGTTTGGTAACATTTCTGTTTAAAAATTGTTCCGGGAACGTAAATAGAAAAAAATGTTTCTGTTCCGGGAACAATTTTTTAACAAAAAAGGGGTTTGGTAAACTTGTTCTAGGAATAAAAATGAACGTAAACAAGTTTGGTTAATTTGTATTTTTTATTTCTTTTAATTTTTAAATATTTTTATTTTCATTTTCTTTATTTTTTTATTTTTTATTTTTTTCTTCTTTTGGCCGGTCGCCGGTCTCGGCCATGGCCGGCGACCGCCGACGAGGGGTTTCGGCGGGCCGGCGACCGGCCAAAGAAAAAAAGAAAGAAAAAGAAGAAAAGAAAAGAAAAAGAGAGAAGTGTTTCGATTTTTGTTTAAACAAGAAACAATTTTTTTTTTTGCTTTTGCCCTGACGCTGTTTTAACAAAAATAATTTTAACAAAAACGCACCCAAACGCTTTCTTTTCCTTTTTTTTGCTCCTTTCGGAAAAAAAAAAAAACAGAAAAGTTGTTCAAAAACAAAAAAAGAAACCAAAACAAACGGGCCGCAAGACGCCGCCGCCTCTTGCTAGCATGTGCTGCCTCGGTCCCGGAGATCTTGCCCCACCCCCGCTCTCTTTTCGCCGGTGTCTCCTCTCCCGACGCCGTCGCTTACGACACCATCATCAGATCTTGCGCCCGCTCCTCCCCTCCTCCTTCTCTCCCCCTCTTTGCTCAAATGCTCTGCCGCGGCGTGTTGCCCAATAAATTCGCCTTTCCTTTCGTCCTCAAAGCTTGCTCTCGCCTCCGAGAGATGGGCCACGGCCTTCGCACCCTGATCGCGAAGCTCGGGCTCGACTCCGACGTCTATGTCCAAAACGCACTGATTAGTGCCTACGTGGATGTCGGCGCGGTGGAGTTGGCGCGTAAGTTGTTTGATGAAATGCCTGAGCGAGACCTGGTGTCTTGGTCGTTCTCAATTGGGTGTTACGCGAATGATGGATTCAGGTACAATGCCTTGGCTTGTTTTCGGGGAATTTAACTGGTAGAGAGTTTTGAACTGGATAAGGTCGCTTTGCTCAGCGTGATCTCGGCGGTTTCCAGCTTAAGGGCCTTGGAATTGGGCAGGTGGGTTGATTGTTACGTTCGGAGAAGTGGCTTTAGTTGGAAGATTACTGGTGGGGCCTTTTTAATGGACATGTACTCCAGCTGCGGGTGACTCCATGAAACGATGAGGGTGTTTCATGAAATGCCTGAGAGAAATGTGTTGACCTGGACCCTGCCGATCAATGGGCTCGCAGTGCACGGCCACAGTGACAAGGCCCTCGATTGTTCAATGACATGAAGAAATCAGGAATGCGGCCGAATTCTATAACCTTTTCTGCGTTTTTAGTGGCTTGCAGCCGCGTAGGACTTGTTGGAGAAGGCCGAGGATTATTCGAAAGCGTTAAGAGATAGTATGGCATGGAACCAACGCTTGAGCATTATGGGTGTATAGTCTGCCTTCTTTTGGTAGGGCCGGGCTGGTTGAGCAAGGGCATGAATTTGTCAAAAAGATGCCGATCAGGCGAAATTTAATTGTCTGGAGAACCCTGCTTCGAGTCCGTGCGAATCGTAACCATCTTGGCTTAGTTGAAAAGGCGAGAGGAAGACTTCATGAGCTCATCAAAATGGCGATTATGTCCTTTAATCCAATGCCTATGGGGGAGTTGGTAAATAGAACCGCACAGCTCGGATGAGAATTTACACGAAAGATAGGAGAATTAGCAATAGACAATGTTATAGTTTGATCAATGCAGAGGAGGAGACCTACAAGTTTGTTTCAGGGGAAAATATTAGGGACTTGTTAACAGGTAGTATTTCGCCATGCTTATTCGCACTCGATCTGTGCTGTCCCCCTCTCTGGAATGGTCATCTTGGCGAATTGATAGATATGGCGAAGGGCATGCCGAGCTCATTCAGGTTTGCCGATCTGAATGATCCAAAAATGATCCACAAATATCACACGATTTTATAAAAATCAGACAACAATTGAATGTCAAACTGGAAAGTCAATTTTCAGGGACAAAAACGCACAATGTGAGACTGATCGTACTGATTAACTGAGCCCTTTTTTTAACGAAAAATTTCACACCAAATAGATCAGATGTGATGAGTAAATCTGATGAAGGATGTGTTTTTAGGTTTCAAACGTATGATTTTATAAAAATCGAGGAATGCATGAAGGTCGGTCTAGAAAACGATTTTTCACAAGCAAAAACATTCACTTTTTGGTCAATCGTACCTGCCAGGATACTTTCGTTTTTTCTGAAATTTTTTCATCGAATAGATCAAGATGTGATGAGTAAAACTCATGAAGGCACCGACGAAAATTTATAAAAAGTGGGGAAGCAGCAGACGTCGCTCAAAATAGAACCAAAATAGAGTACACTTAACAATTGTTCGGATTCATGACATAGTTTTGAGGCGAGTTCAACTTAGAAAGCAATGTCCGATTAGAATCATAATATATCAAATCAAAGCTCATCTTGCATACTTCAAAAGTCTAGAACACATCTTTGGAAGATGAAGACGTTTTCAAGCTCATATCATCACTCGAAACGGAAGAGTCCAGAGATGCTTATGAATTTCCAGAACACACGGTTATTCATCATCAACTAATCATTCGATCCTTAATCAATTCAACTCATCTAACAATTATTTCTAAGCACGCATAATCATCAATAGAGTGAATCCTAGCCTCTATCACCTTAGATGATTTCGCTTCATCGAATTTGAGCGTTAGAGAACTATAAATTGATTATGATGAACTTCAAGCTCGATTGAGCTAATCGGCCACCATGAGATACACAAGATGGCTTAGAATAGCTCGGCAACAATCTAGATCAAATCACAATGTCTAAAGCGAGATAGCATTCGAATCAAAATTATAACAATCAACAATTGAGGATCAAAAGAAGTTAAGAGTGGCCAATGATGATCCGGCTAGAATTGGATGAGCTTCGGCCAAGGACAGCTCAAAGATAGGTCAACAAGTGACGTCGCAAGCTCCAGAATGCCAAGGAACTACCACCAACCGTTGGATGAGGATCGGAAACTGGCAGGTTGCTCTATCGTCTCAAGCACAGGATGAAGCCGAAGAAAACTAGGTGGTCAATCCAAGGCTTTCTAGCAAAGATCACCATCGGCGGAGGATGCGACCGGTGAGGGGGGACACCGGAGGTTGTCGGGAGTGGGGTGGCTCGCCGGTTAAGGGTGACGATCGACTGGTGCGTAGCCGAGAGGGTTTTGGCCCTTGTATCACTGAAGAGAGAGAGAGAGAGAGAGGTGATCTCCCAAAATGAGCCCCGCATTAAATTCTGGAGGGAAAAGCTTACATACCTGGCCAAGATTGAATCCTAGCCATTGAATTGACCAATGGCTAGGATTTGATCTCCCAAGATAAGATCAAAGAAGCTTAGAAGCTATGTAATATTGTGATTGGCTAGAATTTATGTCACATGGATTGCTTAGTTGTCACATCCAATGGCCAAGATGATGTCCTTGACGAAACGGCCGGAAAATGGCTCTTGGCCACTGACTGGTCAATGTCGGTCAAAATCGGGTTGACCTGGTCGGACTGGGTTGACTCGAGTTGAACCGGTTCGATCCTGGTCCTAATTTTTGTTCTAATTTTCTGAATTTGCCCAATTAAAATGAAATTAAAATTTTCCAATGTGAGTTGGATCAAATTGAATGCAATTGGAATTTGTCATTTCCAATTTTTGGACTAGAAATGAAGAAAAAAGTTTAACTTTTTCAACACTAGACTGGATATTTTAAGTTGTTTTGAGAGTTTCTCTTAGCATGTGCAGTCACTATTGTCTAGATATTACAGTAACAGTGCTTTAGATTATTGTAAACTATTTTTATAATAGCTTACTACAGAATATTAGCAAATCAAGGAATAAACTATTTGTCACGAATATACAGTGCATTTTGAAACAATGAAGCTACCTGCAGCCTATTTTGTTCAAACCTTCACTTCAAAGTTGGACCACTTAAGTTTTCAAGCTATGTTAAATGCCCTCCATAAAGTTATGTCATGGTCATTCATCTTGTAGAATGGCTATATGATGAAAACGTAATGTTGCTTCTGTTTGACAGGCTCACAAATGTGCCGCAATCTTGCAACAGGTGGCTGCAATTTGCAGCTTAAGCGAAAGGACATCCTGGAAGGCAATTCTCAGTTGGGACTCTTTGCATTCATGGCTCCGAGCTGCGGTCTCTCTCTCTCTCTCTCTATCATGCATGTTGTTTTTTAGATGATATGCCACCTGCTTTCAAAATTGTTATCCTACCATTCCGTTTGCTTCATCGGCAGGTACAAGCTCTTCCAGTAGAGTATCTGAAACCGGGTGAGTCAGAAACTCTTGTCCCGCTTTGGTTAAAGGCGCTAGCTGGTGCAGCATTTAAGCGTCTTGATAGTGGGAGCTCGGATGGGGTTAAGAGTAACTGTTGGCATATGCAAGGAAAGGGAGGGAGAGTGTTAGAACGTCTGGTACGAGAATTCGCAGACAATCACCGTAACATTCCGAACTTGACATGATTGCTTATGCGCCAATCTATTACACATCAAGCGCAACCTACCCAGCCCCTCAAGCTTTAAGGCTTCTGCTGCGTTCCGTTGCTGATGCAGCATGTACACTCTTCTGTAAATTGATGGATTTTACTGAAGCATGGTCTAGTGGTCATTTCCAGGAGGTTCATTACTTAAGCGATTGCCCTGTTTTCTATCGATTCTTCAACAGATCATTGCCGAAAAAGCTATATTTTTACAGCACCATAGCCGCAGTCTTTGGTCTCGAAGAGCTAACAGAGGATAATAATCTTACTTGTAATTTTGTTTTTCTTTTGGCAAAGTGTAGGAGCGAGAGTTACAATTGTCATTGCTCGAGCATATTTTAGTCTTCAAACGTAAATTTGGAATGGCTATTGGTCTCAGACGAAATTTTTTTATGTATAGTCCGAGGATTCACAGAATTTTCTCCAGTTTCGTTATTGCTCTCTCAACAGTCGGAAAAACGAGGATGTTTAGTTTCTTCTTATAGTACGATCTCATTATCGGTGATGGAGATTGAATTCTCGACATTTTTGTAGACCAAAAAGCCTGTGTGGTTCTCTGCAGCATAGAATTGGACTACCATTTACATGTTGACACAGATTAGATGTTACATATTGTTTGAGCTTTGATCAAGGTGGCAATAGAGTTGAGATGCCGGTAACTTCGCATGCTCAGATCGTCATCCTTAACACCACTCGCCGGAACATCTTGGACATCGTTTGTTTTTGGCGTACGCAACAAGAAATTTGCTGTTCTTTGCTAAACTGCATGGTTGATTTCTTCACTTTAGGGTTGTACCAAAGCTTTGCAAGATACCTTGAACCCATAAGCACCGGCCTACGTCATCGTGAGAAAAGCTAAAATTGGGTTTCTCCTGCAAATTATTGATATCGACTACATCATCGGGGTGAAAAAAAAGGTATTGTTTCGTTCATAATTATATAGCCCGCGCGTGTCATGTGAGATGTTTAACTATAACCTTGAAATGGCACATACTACTCTTTTATAACATCGATTATCTATAGCCCGTTAAGGGAAAATTATCCAAAATTTTTTAGATCTATTGTACGGTGATTAATTCAATTCTAAGCTTTTCGATTATGTCAATTTAGTTCTGAACCGTGGTTTAAAATATAGACTATCCGATTAACTTCGACTGAAAATCGTTGACGTAACAATCCAGTCAATGCCGGATGTTCTGCATGAGACTGCTAACAGCTAAGTTAGATGAGTTCTGCAATTTTAATTTCCTGAATGTTTTTCCTCTTTCTTTGTTTCTTGCCGATGACTAGTGGAGAAACATGAAAAAAATTATATATAAAAAAAAAAAGAGAATAATTTTTTTTTTTGAAAATTATAAATAAATAGTTGCCGAAATAGTCCAAATCAACGTTGACCATGTTACGTAGGATGTCCGACACTAATTAGTCTATTACATTGGTGATTTACTGTCAAAATGGTCGGATATGAACTATATTTTGAGAATCCTCGAAACATTTAGAATTAAATTGGCAAAATTTGAAAGCTTTAGTTTGAATTGGTTGATGTAAATAGGTTTAAGACTTTTTGAATAATTTTCCCACCCATCAATGAATTGGTATATATGGTCATGACTTTTCCTAGACAATATAATTTTTGTGTGTGAGTTCTTTGATATTTTATTCTCTTCTTTCTTTTAATTTTCTTCGAAATTTACTTTGGCCGTCGACTGAAAACTTGGATGGTCTTAATTTGTAACAGGAAATCACATATTTGATATATATATATGAAGAAATTGCATGTATCAAGAGCATTGGAAAATTAAAGGAAAGGTCATAGCAGTAAATAAAAGTTGTACCGATGCTTCGTTTGTTTTGCGAAAATTGAATAATTTAGAAAATATTTTCTTAAAATTAATCACTTGAATAAATTAGTCGGTGGAAAATGTTTTTATTATTGACAACAATTTATGTCTAAATATTTTCGTAAATGATGAAAATATTTTTTTGTTCATTCATTTTTGTAAGAGATAAAAGAAATCATTTTTAGGAAATTTTTTAAATAATTTATTTTTCACAAAACAAACGAAACCCAAATTATATAAAGGAAAAATTGAAGACTAACAAAATTAATATGATAAAGCATATGGATAATTAAGGCAGTGTGCACGTGCAATACGTAAATGAAACTCCCTTAGAGAATGGAATACTTATCTCAACTAATAAGTTGCGCGCGTACCATGAGGGGGTCCATTTATAGTAATGAATTAAATGATGAAAATGACGAACCTTTTTACTACTTGGTTTTCTGTTGGGTTTTTCCAGTGAAAAATTCGCATCTTCCGATGAGAAATATAAATTCGGATCTAAGTTCAATAGTATCACCGTCTTTTGAAATACAAACCGAAAGAGGCATTGTTCGGGCAATATGGCGTGTACCATGACTAGATTTACTATTTCACGAATGAATAAAACTCTGGGAAAGAAAAAGACACAATTGCACTAAATAGTTTTGAAAACATATTAACTTGTAAAGAATACGAACATATATAGAAAGCAAAAGCATAAATTGATTTCAAAGGTCGTGCATGGTATGTCAAGTGAGATTATTTATGAATCATTCTAGTATGTCCCCCAAAATATAGTTATAGAAGTCGGTGAATGGACCCCCATATAATATAGTTATCAGCAAGCGCACAAGCACAAGAAGCATCTTTAAAGTCAACTTGCTGGGAGTCCATGTTCTTCTAGCTTTGCTTCTGCTCTTGATCCGCAGAGGTACGACAGCAGTCGCTTCTTTGTTCCATGTTCAGGCTTGATCGCTTCTTCTTTTCTTGTTTTGTTACGCTTCTACTTTGTTGGAGTTGTCAGTCTCTTTTCCTTTCAAAGCTCTCCAATCAGTTGCAAGCGCATCGATCTTGCGTGAATGTATCTTCGCTGAAGCTTAAATAGGATGGGTCTTATTGTATTTATGACTTGGGTTCTATTCAGTGTCGCGGATTAATGATTAAATGTAGTTTACTTTTGTTACTGTTTAAAAAAGCTCACATGGTGGCTGATTCTTGTGCTAAGCAAAGTCCATAAACAAGTTGAAAATCGGGTATTGACTTGAAGTTTAGCTGGGTTTTTGAAGAATTAAGTAGGGAAAAGTTTATGGAGTTTAAATCTGAAGTTAGCATTGGAAAATATTGAGACGCGGACCCCTGGAGTGCCATAACTTGGCATAAGGGGACACTTAAGTGCCATAATTTACGAAAAGTACACTTAAGTGCCAAAATTGGAGCAAAATGAATCATTTGAATGTCAATCTGGCCAAAATGCTGATGTGTCAATTTTCCAGTGAAGCGAGTGCAAAACGGTATCGTTTTGGTGCTGACGTGATAAAAAATTTAATATAAAAATTAATTTAATTTAATTTAAAACTAAATTAATTTAAAACATTTAAAAAATAAAATAAAAAAATTAAATTTTAAATTTTTTTTTTTTTTTTTTTTTTTTTTTAAAGGGAGGCGGTTGAGGGCGGCCGTCGGCCGCCACCGTCGCCTCCCCGCTACCGGGAAGGGCCGACGACGGAGGGAGGAGGGTTGGCCAAGGTCGCCGGGCCACGACCGGGGCCGGCAACCTCGGTTGACCGGCGGCGAGGATCGCGAGCCCTCACCGATCCGGGCGGGGTTGCGGCCCTCGCCTAGATCCGGAGAGGGTCAACGACCCTCACCCGGTCGGGCCAAGGGCCGCCACCCGATGAGGCGATCCCTAGCGGGCGGCGGCCCTTGGCCCGGCGGGTGAGGGCCACCGACCCTCGCCCAGATCGACGAGGGCTCGCGGCCCTCACCCAGATTCGGCGAGGGAGGAAGGAGGAGGAGGGGAGGCAGCTAGCGGCTGAGGAGGAGGAAGGAGGAGGAGGGAGGCAGCTGACAGCAAGGGCTGGGGCCGCCGAGCCTTGGCCAAGGGTCGGCGGCGAGGGCCTATGTGCCCTCGCCCCAAATATGGGCGAGGGCCGCTAGTCGGCTGGGGTTGCCGACTAACCCTCCCCCACCTTCCGGCGATGACGGGGAGGCGGCAACGGCGAGGGCCGAGCCCTTATGTGCCGCTGCCTTCCTCCTCCTTCGTTTCTTTTTTTTTTTTAATACATATAAATTATATTATTATTTTTTTTTTAAATTTAATTAAATTAATTTTTATATTATATTAAAATTCAAATTATGCCAAAATGATGTCGTTTTGACTGATATAAGAGCTCTATTTTGGCTAACACCCGAAACGACGTCGTTTTGGGGTGAATTAGAGCTAACTTAGCTCTTCGGCGAGCCATCTCGGCGAGAAATATTAATATTTAATTGCCACGTATGATTTCCAGCCGGCTTCGCCGAATGTGGCACTCAGATGTCCCACTTTTCTTAAAATGTGACACTTAAGTGTACCTTTCGTAAGTTATGGCACTCAAGTGTCCCTTTGTGCCAATGGTACTTAAAGAGATCTTTTACCGGAAAATATTTGTGATTTGAAAATATAGGATTGGCATAGTCTTCATATCATCTTTCGGGGCTGATTTTGCTTTCATCACGAGTAATTGCAAAGTTTTCATGTTGTCGTGTAGCTGTGTGAATGCTGTCGTTTCCTAGGGTCATGTCCCAAATCTGATTTGAAATATTAGTCAAATCATGCTTCATCCTTATTTTGGATAAACAGTTCCATATCGAATGGCTGATTCTTTAGATCGAATTTATCAGCAGGTGTCAGATGCATTCTGTTGGATAAATTCTCTTAAGGTGTTTTGAAGTTGACAAAACATTTTCCTCAATCTAGTTTGAAGACTTACAGACTCTACTGGCAAAGTCTGAAGATCAAAGTCTGAAGCTAGCAAGACTCATGTTTCAAAGTCTGCTCTCATGGACAGTCTCCAGACCAACTTCTATTCTGATCTTATATGGTTTTTACTCTAACAAACTAGAGAATATCTTTCTACTTTGGATTCAGCACTAGAAGATCTTATTTTCATATTCTAATATGTATAGATTCTCTAAAGATTTCGCAACTTATAATTAGAAGGATCTACTTATGGAAATCAAGATCCCGATTGTATGGGCGAGAATGATTGATGGGCTATCAACACTTACCTTAAAGAGCTCGAGATCTCTCTAATTGATTCTGTCCAATGGGTTGATTGGAAGAACTTCTTTGGAAGGTGCCAACGGTATTGAAGGCATGAAGAAGTATATAAGAGAGATGCTCCAGTTGTTGAAGTGTGCCGGATAGAAGAATTCCAAAGTCTGAATCTCCTTTTCTATTTTGCGATCTTATTCTTCGAGCGTTATATGTAATCAAAAGAGAGATCATATTGTGGTGAGACCTTGAGGAAGTGTAGTAGAGCTTCTACACACGTGGACTCAAGAGCGTGAGACTCGTAATCACTCTTTTTGATTCTTAGTGAAATCCAGCCAAAAGGGCTGTCCGTGCGGGAGAGTGGACGTAGGCTTGGTCTAAGCCGAACCACTATAAATCTGGAGTCTTGATTCTCTATCCCTAATCCTTTTATCTTTCATTACTTTCATTTGCAACGATTGTTGGTTTAATTCATTAAGCTCTCATTCGGATTAAATTGTTAAAATTGCTTTAATCACCTATTCACCCCCCTCTAGGTGCTAATTCTAGTCCTAACACATTCATGTAGTTCAATGCTTGCACATTGGAAGATGGCAGTTCTTATGTCCCTGCTGTTGCATTTGGTGGCTGATGGTCGCAAGTCACGTCAGAACATTGAGATATGAAAGATCAAGAAACTGATCAAGGTGCTGGAATTTGTTTGGGGGAATGATGCCAGCATGATATCTATTATAATGCTTCCAGGCGATCACATATCTTGGGTTATAAAATGTTGGGCGATGAATTTGGAACTGCTTCAAACATCAAGAGTTGGGTAAATAGTTGGTCAGTGTTGGCCACCATCACAGACCAACAAAGACTGAAGCTTTATAGCAAGGTTCCTCCGAATGGGCTAGTGCTTTACACCGGCACCATTTTTACTGTAGACGGTAAGGAAAAGACAGTGACGATAGATTTTGAACCTTTCAAGCCTATAAACACGTCACTCTATATCTTTGACGAGAAGTTCCACACTGAACCCGTAAATGAACTCTTGGAATCTGACGGCAAATTCGGGTTCATCATTATGGATGGAAATGGTGCTTTGTTTGGAACGCTCAGTGCGAACACAAGACAGATACTTCACAAGTTCAGTGTCGATTTACCTAAAGAGCATATAATAAGAGGGCAGTCAGCCCCGGTTTGCTCGTCTTCAGATTGAGAAAAGGCACAACTTTGTTAGGAAAACTGCAGAACTAACTGCACAGTTCATCATCAACCCTACTACTAATCAGCCTGACATTGCGGGGCTAATACTAGGTGGTGCAGTTGATTTCAAGACCGAGCTAAGGCAGTCCCACTTGTTCGATCCTCATCTCCAAGAAAAGATACTGAACGTTGTGGACGTCTTTGATGAAGGAGAGAATGGTTTCAATCAAGCCATTGAGCTATCCCCGGATATCCTGTCCAATGTGAAGTTCATATAGGAGAAGCGTTTGATTGGGAAGTTCTCAGAAGAAATCAGCCAGGACACAGGAAAGTACGCATTTGGGATTGATGACACATTGAAGGCTCACGAAATGGGCGTTGTGGACTCTTATTGTGTGGGAAAATCTTGACATCAATCGATATGTGCTGAAAAACAGCGCTACAGGTGAAATCCTGATCAAGCATTTCGGCAAGGAGTAAGAACCAGATCAGAGCAACTTCCGGGATGCAGCCACCTCAACTGAGTCGGAGGTCCAGTAGAGGATGCCTCTGCTTGAGCAATTCGCCAACATGTACAAGAAGTTTGGCTGCACACTCGAATTGGTCACCAACAAATCCCAAGAAGGGTCGCAATTTTGCCGAGGATTTGGGGGTATCTGGGGTGTCCTTCGTTACTAGCTTGATGTGTGATCTTACGGCAAGGTATTTGATGATGTAGATGTTTATGAAGATTCAAGACTAATCAAGCTTCTAGTACCTCTTATCCCCATTCCGGTGAGCAAATGGGGAGAATTGTGTCATACTGCTCTTGCTTCGTGTGGTTACAGTATTACCATCTCATGCATTTTTTTTCGTTTATATGCTACCAAGCTAACCCTACCCTGGACTCTACCTACTTGGGATTCGGGTCCACCACGACACCATCTGAGATGTCGATGTCTAGAGGATAAACTACCTCTACTTTGGGCCCTTTAGCTTTGGGCCCCTGGTTCGCCGCGATATTTTCCAAAATATCGGCATCCACGATAGGGTCGAGTACCTCCTCATACTCGGTGTCGATGGCAGGTCCGTCAAAACCGTCCAAGGGGCCCTCCCAAATTTTGTCAAGCCTGTTACAAAACCACGCTTTGAAGCGATGAGGTACCAACTGAGGTAGGCCCTTATCGACCCAAATGGTGGGCTCATGGGTTCAAGGGGTACCATGGGTGGGGAGAAGGGTACGCTCGGTCTTTGCCTCTCGTGGCCACCCATTACGAACGTGTCGCATCTCCATCTAAGGACTTGTAAAATTTTAAACTACGACGGGGTGAGATAAATCTCAGCGGGTCTACACCCTAAACCCCGATTAGGACGAGAATTCACCTAGAGGCAGCCTAAACATGCACCATATAAGACTTACCTAGTCTTAGCACCTCCCTACATGTTAGTATATCTCATATATCATATGCATATAGTAAATGCGTTCGATAATTGGAACACCTCATTTCCACATATCAATCAATCACAGGAGTTCCGATTATAAGGCCAAATCGTTATGACACGTCTCATTCCATGCCACACAATTTCATCCCATAACCTGGTATCGTCCTGCTTCGTCGGGCACAGCAACGTCTACATCTAGACGGGATTCCCAAAAGAGCATTGGCCCAGCCTCCACTGTGACCGGCATCCGTTGTCAAGGACATCTGAACTTAATCAGGCATCGCCTCCCCAACTTTCATCGAGCAACGAGTTCCGATAGTGATCACACGCACATCCATGTTCGGCCAAGAACATCGTGCTTTGTACTCAAATACTCCCATTTCAAATAATGGACTTGGCCAATTTTCTTCATATTAAAAATACCCGGTAAAATAATTGTGCGTGGTCACACGATCAAATTGAACCATAAAACGTAATATACTCTCTTTTCAAAATTCCATGATTTTATATAGTACCTAAAATATTTTTGATGTCAAAATCTGACACCTAGTATTTTTCTAATTAATTATCATAAAATAATATTTTTGCAATAATAATAAAAAATCATCACCAAGCACTCACTTGCATAATTTAGTACTCAATTTCACAAATCAATGCATCCACGACGATCAGCGTAAAATTCTAATAACCGGCTATCTCAGGATAATTTACGCTAATTAAAAATTAATTAAATAAATTACAAATTTTTTAAATTAAACCACTTAATTAATCTACATAAGCTAGCCGGGCTAATCTACTTAAGCTAATCAAACTAATTTAACTAAACTAACTACATTAATCTAATTAAACTACTAACTAACCTAACTAACCACTTAACTAATCTAGTTGGCCTAACTAACTAATCCTAACTAATTTAGTTACATTAACTAACTACCACTAATCCTTAATTAGCCTAAACTAATCCAACTAAGTGTAATTAACCCCATAATCAGATATTAGGATGCTAACTCACCGAATTAGCGAGCAAACGGGTTCACGGCGACGGCGGTGAGATCTTGTGTCTACGGCGGCTCCAAAGGAGGGCCGACCAAGGTTGAAAAAGCCCACAAGGCTCATGGTTAGGTTGCTCGGTTCTACTTTAGAGGGGGGCTGGGGTGGGTTGGACGGGCTGGACCGAGGGGTTGGTCGGGCTCAGCTTAGAGGGCTGGACCGAGCTGACCGTGGGCTGAGGCGGCGAGGCGAGTGGCTAGACGAGCAGGGCTGCGACTAGAGCTGGGACGGATGAGGCGGTCTGGCGTCGGGGCTGGTGGCTAGAGTTAGTCTCGGACAGTGTAAGGGCTGGTGGCTAGTGGTTTCAAGGGAATGAAGATGAAGCAAGCAGAAGCAGGTTCGGTCCAGGGGGTTGTCGCATGGAGGGGGCGGGGGAAGAAAGAAGAAGATGGGGGACTAGGGGGAGAGGAGGTCAAGGGGCTGGCCAATGGCTCTCAAGGGAAAAATCTATGCCATGATCACAACTGCACAAAGTCTTCAGCCTTCTTAAGGTCAAGGCATGCACCACTGGCCATTTTCTCTCGATTCCTTCACAAACAAAGCCAATTAGGTGACTAAAATTACCTCCCCTATTGTCCATACGAATTTACACCCATCTCTTCCCAATTCCTCACAAAACAACTTCATTTTAATGGCAAAAAATGCAATGGCAGTAGCCTAAACCAATTTCCCTTCAATCCCTCACAAACCAACTCAAATTGGTATTAAGGTGCCCATCCGAATTTCTTGATTTTTTAATTGGCCAATTTTGATTTTTCCGTCAAAATTCTGGGCTCGCCGAAAATTCTTCAAAAGATGAGGCGATGTCCTAAAAATAAATTGTGACACACTCGAACTTTCGATTCCTGAAACCGAGTTCAATTTTGTGGTTAAAATCGACCAGACGCGATTTTAGCGTGATCTAACCTACCGGGTAGCTTTTAGAGATTTTATCGCATTTGACCGTGGTCGATAATTTTCGATCCACGTTTGTGTATCTCCGACTTGTCGGCGACTCTCAATTGTCGTAAAAATCTCAATGTTTCAATTACGGGTACCAGATACAAAATTGACAAAAAATTGGATTAGTGTCGTTCGATGCGAAATTTGCAATCAGGTGGAATCACCCACAATTTAATTATGCCATTCCATCAAATCAACCTATATCCAATAACTAATCGATTAATATGGTGCCGTATTGACCCTTGTCGATTATCACGGTCGAGCAGTTGATTTCTGATCGAATTTTCAAGTCTATCACGTTTATATCTCTTAAACATCACAGAAGACTTACCTTGCATCAGCACCTCCCTGCACATCAGTACGACTCATATAACATTTATAAATGCAGTAGATGCAATCAATAACTAGAACGCCTCACTTTCAAATCAATCAATCACAGGGGTCCCGATTATAAGGCCAAATCGTTATGACACATCCTATTTCGTGCCACATAATTTTGTCCCAAAGTCAGGCATGGTTATATCTCACTCAGACAAGCGTTCCAATTAATTATGGCCCCATGGGCACGGCCAACTCAACAGTCGGCTGTCTTCCGGCATAGCTGGGCATCGTCTCGCACCATCGAGCACGGTAATGTATACCTCTAGACGGCATTCCTAAAGGAGCATCGGCCCAGCCTCTACTACGACTGACATCCGTTGGCAAGGACATTCCATATAGGAGCATCACCCACCCAACTCTCATCGGGTAACGGGTTCTCATAACTATCACATGCATATCCAATCCCAGCCAAGGGCATTGTGCTTTGCACTCAAATGCCTCGATTAAAATAATGCACTTGGCATATTTTCTTCATATTAGAAACACCCAGTAAAAAAACGTGTGTGCGTACACGGTCAGATTGAACCATAAAAAGTGATATCCTCTCTTTTAAAAATCCCACTATTTGATATAGTACTTAAAGACATTTTTTGCGTCAAAAACCGACACCTAGTATTTTCTAATTAAATACCAAAAATCCATAATTTTGAAACAATGAATAAAAATCAATAATCATCATCCAATTGCACAATTTAACACTCAATTGCATAAACCAACTACACCACGACAATCAACACGAAATTCTAATGACCGACTATCCTGATATAATTTCCGGAAAATAATAAATAATTAATTAAATTGCATTTATTTAAATAAATTGCATAATAATTAAATTAAAGCACTCAATTAAATCAACCTAAACTAACCGGGCAATCGAACGAACTAATTAATCTAATCGTTCTAACTAATTTAATCTAATTACACTAATTAAATAATCTAACTAATTCCTAACTAAATCCACCTAACTATTCTAGTTGAACCAACTAACTAACTAGCTAAAAACTTACTCTAACTAAATCATCCTAATTAACTTAACTAACCCCTTAATTAGCCTACTAATCCACATCTAAGCATGATTAACTCCATAAGTAGAGTTTAGCAAGTAAACTTATCGGATTAGCGAGACGATGAGTTCACGGCGACGGCGATGCGGAGGTGAGTGAGACTCGAGCCTACGGCAACACCCGATGAGGTCCGAAAGGGCCCGAAAACGGCCAAGCAAGCCTCATGGCTCAAGCTGGCCTTTGGTTCTGTGGCTAAATCGAAGAAGCTAGTCAAGGAACGAGACAGTGCCAGAATGGGCATGGCGGGGCCAAGCAGTGATGGTAGCGGCTCGAGGACGGCTATGGGCGACCAAGTGGCGGTGACAAGGGGCTAAGGACGGCGGAGCTGACGTCGAGCTGGCTTGGGACGCAGCGGACGGCGTGCGAGCAGGATGGGCGCGCAGGTGGAGCTCAGGCGAGCATGCGGGCTGCTGCGGCTTCGGTGGCTCGGGCCGTCGACGGCAAGGGGCTCCGGTTTGCAGGGGTGGCGGCGGCTTGCTACTTGCTCTGGAATTGTTGTATCTTCGCCAAAAATCCGGACTTGTCGAAAATTCTTCGAAGGATTAGTCGACATTCCTAAAATAAATCGTGACATGCCAGAACTTTCGATTCCTAAAATCGGGTTCAATTTCATGGTTAATTTCAACCAGATGCGATTTTAGCGTAACCTAACCTGCCGGGTAGGTTTTAGGAATTTTTAGCGCATTTGGCCTATGGTCGATTATTTTCAATCCACATTGTGCATCTTCGACTCATATGCGACTCTCGGTTGTCGTGAAAATCTCAAGGTTTCAAATACGAGCACAAGATACAGAAATGACTGAAAAATCGTTTTAGTGCCGTTCGACGCAAATTTTGCAATTAGGTGGAATCACCCGCACTTTAATTACATGCCTCAGTCGAATCGACCTATCTCCGATTTCTAGTTGATTATAACGGTGTTGTATTGACCCTTGCAGATTAGCACGATCAAGCGTCGATTTCTGATCGAATTCTCAAGTCAGTCGCGTTTAAATTCCTTAACGACTTCACTTGATAGGTTAGTTATCTCGTGAGTGAGCAGCTCAGAGAAAAAGACTATAAGCGCGTCGATGAAAAGCCCAATTCATTCAATCGAAAACAGACTGAAAATTAGGCTATCACAAATGCTCTCTTTGTCAAATATATATGTGTGTATATATATATATATATATATATATATATATATATGTGTGTGTGTGTGTGTGTGTGTGTGTGTGTGTGTGTGTGTGTGTGTGTGTGTGTGTGTTGATATCAAGTTAAATTGTGGTTATGTTGTTGCTATGTCATTCGGTGAAAGGACGGCTGCGTCATGCCCTTGTTCTTGTTAATGGAAGTGTGACAAAAAGTTAGCATATTACAGAAGCAAAAGAGGAGGCAGTAGTGGATCAAGATATGTATCAGCAATTGATGAGAAAGTTAATCTACCTTACTCATACTCGACTAGATATCTCTTATGCAATAAGCTTGATTAGCCAATTCATACATAATTCAAAGGAGTCACATCTATAGGCTCCTCATCGAATACTACACTCCTTAAAAGGTAGTCCAAGAAAAGGAATAACTTTCAAGAAGATTCCAAATCTCAAGCTTGAGGCTTATACATAGGTGGATTAAGCTAGATCTATTGTTGATAGGAGGTTTACAACTGGTGGTTGTACCTTCCTTGGAGGTAACTTGAATAAGTAAAAAACAAAATGTGATGACAATATCAAGTCCAAAATTTGAGTTTAGGGCGCTCAAGGAATATGTGAGTTAATATGGCTAAGATCATTCTTGATGACTTGAAGGTTGAGTAGCAAAGTCCTATGAAGCTATATTGTGACAATAAGTCTACAATTAATATTGCTCATAATTCTATACAGTATAACAATACGAAACATATTAAAGATTAATAGGCACTTCATCAAGGAGAAACTTGAAACACGATTGATTTGTTTGTCTTATATCCCTTCAGGATAGCAAGTGGCAAATGTCTAGACCAAAGGGTTTAATGGTGGAAGTTCTCATGAGCTAGTTACCAAGCTGGGAATGGAAGATATCTATTCACCAGTTTGAGGGAGAGAGTTGAGTCGTAAATAGCAACATTATATGGCTGTAAATATGTAGGAAAATTGATTGATTATTAGGAGGATTTTCGTATTTAGGAGGTTATTTTTTCTCTTATTACGATTAAATTTTGATTAAATCCCACAAATCAGGGGATTGTAGCTGCTAACCTACAAATCGTGGGATTGCAACTGTTCTCCCATTTAGGCTTTGTTTCCTATTTTGTTTTCTAGGGCTTTTCTATGTATTAGCCTATAAATATAACACTGTAAAGCAGTAGAATATATGATTGAGAACAAAAATTTCTCCCCATCTAAAATTCCACAATTTTCTTTCCGACACATTCGACTAACTTAAGAGCTCATGGTAAGATGAACCTAGTAACTGAAGCACAAATCACAGGTCACACATACAAGCTAACGTCACCTCAGCACAAGAAATTCTGCATAGTCGGTTCTCATTGCTGCTCTGTTGTAGTCCGACTAATGGCAATGAAAATAGCTTTCCTTTAGTGATGGAAGATATTCGATGTATCAATCATTTGAAGGTGGCCGACAATGGTTGCAACCGACAACACAGCCTTTGCAGGAAGAAAGGCATGTCGAAGTGTTATTCTATAGAATTGATGATGTTTGCGTTCTTGTGGACAAACAAGTAATTTTTACACCGCTAATTTAGAAGCAGTTCGAGAAGAGAACCTATTTCATTTACTCTTTTGACGAATTTCATATGCCAACAGGTTCTGAGAAGTGCTAAAGAAATAGCTAACTCGGAATAAACACTATCTTGCTACTTACAAACTCAAAAAATCCAACGATGATGAGAGCTTGAGGCTGAAAATCCTGATAACGACCTCATAAGTTACAAACCTTGGCGCTTCAGGAATCAGCAAGTGAGACCAGCAGATTGACAACAGATGGATCTACCAGTGTGCTGGTGTCTCCCAGCTCATCTAATTGCCTTGAGACAATCTTCCTCAGCATTCTCCTCATTATCTTTCCATTGCAGGTTGTTGGTAGGCCGGGTGCCCAGTGAATTTTGTCAGGTGTTGCAAATGCTCCTATCTAGAAGTCGGACAAAAGATGAATCAGATTGCTTAGTCAAAAGTTATGTTTATGAATTACCTATTAGAAGTTACACAAGATGGACTATAAGATAGATTTTTTGACATCCTGATTTTCAGGTTTTGATTTCGATTGGATAAGATGGGCCTTTCGTCAACATGACTATAGTGTTTTTCTCTGAGTTAGCCACTCATGAGATAACTGACCTACCAAGTGAAGTCATTAAGGGATTTTAAATGCAATAGACTTGAGAATTCGACTAAAAATCGATTGCTCGACCGTGCTAGTCTGCAAGGGTCATTAGGGCACGATTTAAAATCGGTTAGAGACTGGAGATAGGTCGATTTGACTGAGATGTGTATTTAGACGTGGGTGATTCCAATAAATTACAAAATTCTCGTTGATCGGTAATAGACCGATTTTCTGTCATTTTGGGTACCCAGTGTCCGTATTTAAAATCTCGAGATTTTCACGACCATTGAGAGTCGCCAATGTATCGAAGAGGTACATGTGGCTCAAAGAAAATCGACCATGGGTCAATTGCACCATAAATTCATAAAAGCTACCCGGTAGGCTAGGTTATGTTAAAATCGCGTCTGATTGAAATTAACCGTGAATTTGAATTCGATTTCAAAAATTGAAAGTTCTGTCGTGTCATGAGTCATTCAAGGAACGTTGACTCACCTTTTGAGGATTTTCCTGCAAGTTCGGGATTTTTACGGAAAATCATTTTGGACGTTTCGGAAAACGAATAGAAATTCGGATTGACCAATTTGAAGGGATTTTTGATATCTAGTGTGAGTGAATTGGTGAAAAGAAATTTCGTGGGCTTTTTCCGCAACAAATCGGACCTCAATTAGAGAAATTTGTTCAGAAAATCGGATTCCAAGAAAAAGAAAATAGAATTCGGAATTGAGGGAAATTCGGAGGTTTGACGGACTGGTTTATTTCAATCCTCAATTGGACTTCGAATTGTGCAAGTTGGTGAAAAAATTAGCGTTGGGATGACCAATTGACAAAGTTATTTGAAGTTGAGCTGAAATTTGGATTAATAGAACTTTGTCTAAAATTTTATTTTTAATCTCAAAACCTTTCCCCTTTGGTCCCAGTCGCACACCCCCATCTAATCATCTCTCTCTCCCTACACGCGAGCACCTCCACCCGCACGTTTTCCTCATTTTCCTTTCTTTCTTGGCCAACCATCCCTGCAAGACGGTCTCTTTTTTCATTTTTTCCTTTGACTTCTATTTGTTCTTATCGTTCAATCCTTGCTTTTTCTCCTTCGGTGACTTTCTTTTGGCTGCAGCTTCAACGACCCCCCTGCACGTGTTCTTTCCCCTTTTCTTTTGACGTGTAAGCTGTCCCACCGAGAACGATAGACTCTCCTTCTTCCGTTTTTTTTTTTTTCTCTTCTGGCTGTCCATTTCCCTTGCACGTCTTGCCCCACCAACGCCCCTACCAGCGTCCGTTTCACCTTCGCCAGCGTCACCAATGCACCAACCCACGTGCGATTTGTTCACCGCTTCTCAATCAGGCCCGACTCTACTGCAACGAAGTCACCCTTTCGTTCGTCCACATCGGGCTGTCCTCAAAGCCCACCATTGCAGCCCGTCAGCAGCGTTCCGGTGGCCAATTTCTAGCAGGTCCCGCGGCTTCAATTTGGCCCGGTTCACGGCTATTTTAGCCACGACTGCACTCCGACCTACGACCGCCGAACTTAGCTCGAGCCGTGCCCAAATCAGCCCGCATGGCAGCTCGTTCAGCCTTGATCAGTGGCAAAAACAGCAAGGGTTTGTGGGTATAGTGGCCCGTTTTCGAGCTCGTCCTAACCCTGGTTGGTGAACTCGCTTTGGAGAGAATCATTCCTTGTCGCGCCCCTATCGATTTGCGCCGCTCGGATCGCCAAACAAGTGAGTTTAACTCACTAATCCTTGCTTTGTAGGCTAATGATGTTTAGGGGTTGATTATATTTAATTAAGTGTGATTGGGTGGATAGATTAGAGTAGAGCAATTAATTTAGTGCCTTATCGATGCATGTTAGGCAAGTGGTTAGTATAATTAGCAAGTAAATAGGTTCTAGTATTTATTGAACGAACCTCGGAATTTTTCCGGGTCCGTTTCGGCTTCCAATTAGGCAATACGGGCCTAAGTTGGATTTATTGGCATTTATTTAACATTTTTCGTAATTATTTAATTAATTAATTATTTTCTAGAAATTAGACCATGATAGTTGATGATTGGAATTTCGTGTTGATTGTAGTGGTGCATTCTGTTTATATAATTGACTGACGGTTTGTGAGAATTGAAGGTGATTGTGGTTGGGGGTATTTTATGCGAAAATTAATTAATTTCAGTAATCAATTAGAAAATTACTGGGCGCCGATTTACGGCGCCAAAAATATGTTTATGGGCTATTGAAATTGGTGGGATGTTCTAAAGCAAAATTATTGTATTTTGGCTAAGGCCAACCGTGTACCCACACACGGCTATTTTTATCGAGAATGATAAAAAGATTGATTTGAATGTATGTTTGGAAGGGTGTACTATATTAGCCCATAGACGATATGTCAGCTTAGCAGATAACAGTATACCGATATACTATATCAGCCTACGGGCTCTAGTATGGCAGCTTAGCAGAGAGCAGTATACCTTATCAGTTTAAATTGAATATGTCAATATACTATATCAGCCTACGGGCTCTGATATGGCAGCTTAGTAGAGAGCAGTATACCTTATCAGCTTAGATTGAGTATTGTCGGTATACTATATCAGCCTAAGGGCGATATGGCAGCTTAACAGAGAGCAGTATACCCGATCATCTCAGAAGCGAGCTATACTATCTATTTATCAGCTTAATAGTGAGCAATCCTAATATAAATGGACTTTATAGATAGTATGAGATGAGCCGATCAAGAAGGGGTTCTGGTGACATATAATTGATTAGGTCGATTGATCGATGTTTCGATCTGTGGTGATTGATTGGGTGCCTATTCGAATTGTGTTGAACTGTAGGTGATATCTAAGGCCAAGGTAAGTCCTATGACTCGTGTTGTGCATAGGCAGTCCTTATGGCATATTGGCTTCCTAATCGAGTCCTAAGGGGTGGAACTCGCTGAGAAATTGTCTCACTGGTTATTGTATAACCATTTTCAGGTCCTTAGATGGTGTTGGTGAAGGACCAAAAGCCCTGGAGTCTGGGAAAGTGGAGACCAAAGAATCGGCAGACATGTCTAACTAGTGGGTCATAGGACAATTCCCATTTTGTTGACCCAATCTTTTGTAATCGGCCTAATGTCGAGTATAAACCTGAAGTGTTTATAAGAGTCTTGATTTGTTTGTAAATTGTGGTCTTGCTTTTCTATCCCATTGAATTGTTGTCTGGGGATTTTATATATGTTTCTGCATGAGCATTTAAAAAGAATGGGTCGGCGATGCGTCGTAGGACGTCGCTATTTAATCGACCAAGGAGGGATGGGACGTGCTCGGAGGATCGGGGCGTGACATCCCCGTTTAGTGGTATCAGAGCAAGGTCAGTGTTTGGAGTGATAAGGTGCGATGAGTCATGGGATAGTTAGTAGGAATGACCTTTATTTCATGCTGGTGCATGTTTGTGATAGCTGATTGGTAGCTTGTTTAGTGTGGATCACTAGAATTCTAATACGGTATTAGAATTAGAAAATAGGTGTCTATAGGAGCCTGTAGTATGAGTGATCTTGAGCTAATGACTCCTAGTAAGAGGGTAGTAGCCTCTGTGACTCGAGGTAGAATGTTGAGAAAGGTCAGTACCTGAGGTAGTTGAGATAAGCGCAGGTTCAGGCTAGCACGAGTGTAAAAGTATCATCGCAGGTCGGTACTAGTGTAGCAGCATCGAGCGATCCTAAGTTTGATGTGATCATTCAGGCGCTAGTGTTCCTTGGGAACTTGTCGAGCCAGCAAGCTCAGGATTGAGCCGCTGTTGTTGCTATTGTTGTTACCATCGCCAGTGTTGTAACCACTGTTATTGCCACACCTACTGAGGTCCAACCTGGAATTGTGATTGAGGAGCAAGCTACCACATTTGGGCAAGGTTTAGTCAGACAGAGATGGAAACCAGTTTGGAAAGGAGCTTATGACTAGAAAAAGATATTTTATTCCACCCATCAGGAAATGTGGGATAAACAAGTCAGCATCAAATCGGGATGTCATGTGTCGTGGAAAACGATGTGAATCAATCCCGTGCCATTTTAGGATGGGTGGTTGCCCTGACTGTGACTGACATGATCACTTGGCAAGAAACTATTCCAGAAGGTTGATGGGACCACTGCAGCAGTTGCCGTTACCATTGGTGGGATCACAAGTGCCATTGCCATTGATAGAATAAATCAGCGGGAGTGCGCCGTATAACTTTGATGTCGTAGATGAACAGAGTTGACTCAAGGAGCCTCTTGTAGTAGTGGATTATTGCCAGGAAATAATCCAGTCTAATTCGTTAGCATGTGAAAGTGTCGAGTTTATTAGGAGTCGAAAAGAATCTTCGATTTCATTAATCTCGTTGGTTGAAGGCAACCCGTTTGTTAGACGGAGGTTGCCAAGGTTACTTGGCAGTTGTCATAGATAACACAGATTGGAGAACTGGAGATTGAGGACATCTCAGTAGTTTAAGAATTTCTAGATGTGTTGTCACAAGAATTGTCAGGCCGTCGTCAGAAAAAGAGATAGAAAATTGCAATGAGCTAGCACTCAGAACGGAGCCACTCTCTAAGACTTCTTACCAGTTTTCGTTGTCTGAATTGATAGAACCGAATGTGTAGAGGTGAGGATTATTGAATAAGGAATTCATGCATACTAGTGTATCGCTTTGGAGAGCACCGGTTTTGTTTGTGAGAAAGAAAGATGGTTCATTGCAATTATGCATCAACTATCGTCAACTCAATTAAGTGACGATCAAGAACAAGTGTTCATTGTCGAAGCTTGATGAATTATGTGACCAGTTATAAAGAGTGTCAATGTTTTCAAGGATCGACTTGAGGACAAGTTATTATTAGTTGAGAACGGGGAAGGAGGTTATATTGAAGATAGCGTGTTGTAGTTGATATGGTTTTTGTGAGAGTATTGTAATGCCATTTGACTTGACGAACGCTCCAGCCACTGTCATAAATTTGACAAATTGAGTGATAAAAAAAAAATATCTAGATCAGTTGTGATCGTGTCTTTCAATGATATTCTGATGTATTCAAAGAATGCTAAGGAGCACGAGAGGCATATGAGAATGGTGAAAGAATTTCCGTGGACCCGATCAAGATCGAAACAGTTATTAGTAGACCAAGACCGACAACAGTATCAGAGATCAGAAGTCGTATGGGTTGGACAAGTTATTACAGAAGGTTTGTGGAAGGAATTTCAGCATTAGTATCGTCGTGGAATCGACCTCTAAAGAAAGAAGAGAAATTCATATGAATAGACAAGTGCGAGGATAGTTTCCAAGAGCTTAAGTAGAAGCTGGCTACTGCACTTGTGCTGACCATTCCATATGGATCTGGAGGATGCGAAGTCTATAGTGATGCGTCGTTTAGAGGATTGGGTTGCGTGTCAATGTAACTTGGTAGAGTGTTGCATACATGTCCCATTAGTTGAGACCTCAGGAGTTGAGTTACCTGACGCATGACTTGGAACTCACAGCAATAATTTTTGCTCTGAAGATTTTGAGATATTTTTTGTGTAAGGAAAGATTCTAGAACTTCGCTAACCATCAAAGTTCAAAAATATTTATTCTCTCAGAAGGAGTTGAATATGAGACAACGTTGTGAGTAAAAACTTTCGAAAAATTGGGATAGTGATGTCCCGTATCACCCTAGAAAGATGAATTAAGTCGTAGGTACACTGAGTTAGAAGTCTTCAGTTGCACGAATGGTGATCAAGGAGTGGAAATTACTCGAGAGAGCACGAGATTCGGTTTTCAAATTCGAGGTAGGCCACCTTTCGAATCTTATGACCACCCTCGGGATTGAACCGAAGGTCCAATTTAGGATCAAGACGTTTCAGTTGATAGACCCAGATGTTCAGGAAATCCTGTAAGAAAATACCGGTAAAGGAAAGGTTAACTTCCAGATTTCGGAAGATGAGATGCCGAAGTATCGTGGGTGATGATAGGTGTCAGATAGTACATAACTTAAAAAGGAGACCCTGTCGGGAATTCACTATAGCAGTTGTAGTATTCGACCAGATAGTACAAGTAGGTCAGAACTAGCGTCAACTCAATTGGTAGATTGATATAAAGATAGAGATCACCAGATAGGCTACAAGTGTTAGTTGTGTCAGTAGGTGGAAGTTCAGTAATGCAAATCGGGAGGAGCTTTGTAATCACTCGAGAGTCCTGAGTGGGAATGGAAGTATATCATGAAGGAACGTTATGACAGGCTTACTAAGGAGTCGGGGGAGTACCGATTCCATTTGGGGTTGTGGTCGACAGATTGAAGAAGTCGGCTCACTTTTTGGTAGTACGAAAGGATCTGGGCTTAGATAGACATGCAAAGTGGTATGTACGCCAGATAGTTCGTCTACAAGGAGTACTAGTGACGAATCTATTTCAAATCTAGATCAAAGGTTCCCAGTTTCAGCGAAGCTTTCAGGTGGTCCCTATTGAAGCTTTGCATTGCAGAGTGTACATAATTTCATTTAGGGGAAGGAAAATGAGATGAAGAAAAATCACTAGGCCGGAGTCAGCTCAGTAATCAGTGATTGTTGTTGCCGTGATTAGTGTCAGAGTAAAAACCGCTCGGAACCGCCATAAAAGTTGAATCATTGAGCATTGAAAGCCTTTAGAGTTCCAAATTTGTGATTGCATCTTTCTGAAGGTGTCACCAATGAGGGATGCCTTGCACTTCGGCAAGAAGGGAAAACTGAAATCGAGGTATGTAGGTTCCTTCGAGATTCTAGAGAAAGAATCAGGACCCTAACGTATCATCTGGCATTGCCGCCGAGGTAGGCGTAAGTGCTTGATGTCTTTCACGTGTCAATGTTGAGGACATATGAGCCTAACACGATCCACGTGCTAAATCTTGAAGAATTAGACGTGGACGATAGAATGTCGTACGTAGGAAGCTCGGTTTAGACGGTGGATCAGAAAGATCAAATCAATACCAAGATAGTCCCCTTGGTCAAAGTGGTCTAACAAAACCACTGGATTGAAGAAGTGATCAGGAAAAGTGAGACTCGTGAGACGACAATACCCCCACATTTCGTTCAAGATTGGTAAAGGTTTAAATTTCGAGGACGAAATTTTTATAAGAGGGGAAGAGTTGTGACATCCTGATTTTCAAAATCTGATTTCAATTGAATAAGATGGGCCTTTCGTCAACGCGACTATAATGTTTTTCTCTGAGTTGGCCACTCATGAGATAACTGACCTATCAAGTGGAGCTATTAAGGGATTTTAAATGTAATTGAGTTGAGAATTCGACTAGAAATCGACTACTCGACCGTGCTAATTTGCAAGGGTCATTATGGCATGATTTAAAATCGATTAGAGATCAGAGATAGGTTGATTCGACTGAGAAGTGTAGTTAGACGTGGGTGATTCAAATAAACTGCAAAATTCTCGTCGATCGGCACTGGACCGATTTTTTGTCATTTTGGGTACCTTATGTCCGTATTTGAAACCTCGAGATTTTTATGACCACCGAGAGTCGCCAATGTATCGAAGAGGTACGGTTGGCACGAAGAAAATCGACCACGGGTCAATTGCACCATAAATTCCTAAAAGCTACCCGGTATGCTAGGTAACGTTAAAATCGCGTCTGACTGAAATTAACTGCGAATTTGAATTTGATTTCAGAAATTGGAAATTCTGTCGTGTCATGAGTCATTCCAGGAACATTAACTCACCTTTCGAGGATTTTCCAGCAAGTTTGGGATTTTTACGGAAAATCATTTCGGACATTTCGGAAAACGAACGGAAATTCAGATTGGCCAATTTGAATGGACTTTTGATATCTAGTGTGAGTGAATCAGTGAAAAGAAATTTCGTGGGCTTTTTTTGCAACAAATCGGACCTCAATTGGAGAAGTTTGTTCAGAAAATCGGATTTCGAGAAAAAGAAAATAGAATTCAGAATTGAGGGAAATTCGGAGGTTTGAGGAACTGGTTTATTTCGATCCACAATTGGACTTCGAATTGCGCAAGTTGGTGAAGAAATTAGCCTTGGGATGACCAATTGACAAAGTTATTTGAAGTTGAATTGAAATTTGGATTAATAAAACTTTGTCTAAAATTTTCATTTTAATCTCAAAACCTTTCCCCTTGGTGCCACTCGCACACCCCCATCCGATCATCTCTCTCTCTCTCTACGCGCGAGCACCTCCACCCGCACGTTTTCCTCCTTTTCCCTTTTTCTCTTGGCCGACCATCCCTGCATGTTGGTCTCCTTTTTCTTTTTTTTCCTTTGAATTCTATTTGTTCTTATCATTCAATCATTGCTTTCTCTCCTTCGGTGGCTTTCCTTGGCCGCAACTTCAATGACCCCCCTGCACGTGTTCTTTCCCTTTTTCCTTTGACGTGTAAGCTGCCCCACCGAGAACGACTGACTCTCCTTTTTTTTTTTTTCTTCTGGCTGTCCGTTATTCTTGCACGTCCTGCCCGACCGACGCCCCCACCTGCGTCCGTTTCTCCTTCGCCAGCGTCGCCAACGCACCAACCCACGTGTGGTTTGTTCACCGCTTCTCAATCGAGCCCGTCTCTGTTGCAGCGAAGTCACCCTTCCGTCCATCCATATCGGGCCATCCTCGAAGCCCACCGTTGCAGCTCATCAGCAACCTTTTGGTGGCCAATTTCCAGTAGGTCCCGTGGCTTCAATTTGGCCCGATTCACAGCTATTTTAGCCACGGCTGCACTCTGACTCGCGACTGCCGAACTTAGCCCAAGCCGTGCCCAAATCAGCCCCCATGGTAGCTCGTTTAGCCTTGATTAGTGGCCAAAACAGCAAGGGTTTGTGGGTATAGTGGCCTGTTTTCGAGCTCGTCCCGACCCTAGTTGGCGGACTTGCTTTGAAGAGAATCGTTCCTCGTCACGCCCCCGTTGATTTGCATCGCTCGAATCGACAAACAAGTGAGTTTAACTCACTAATCCTTGCTTCGTAGGCTAATAATGTTTAGGGGTTGATTAAATTTAATTAAATGTGGTTAGGTGGATAGATTAGAGTAGAACAATTAATTTAGTGCCTTATCGATGCATGTTAGGCAAGTGGTTAGTACAATTAGCAAGTAAATAGGTTCTAGTATTTATTAAACGAACCTTGGAATTTTTCCGGGTCCGTTTTGGCGTCCAATTAGGCAATACGGGCATAAGTTGGATTTATTGGCATTTATTTAATATATTCCGTAATTATTTAATTAATTATTTATTTTCCGGAAATTTGACCGGGATAGGCGATGACCGGAATTTCGTGCTGATTGTCGTGGTGTATTCCATTTATTTAATTGACTGACGGTTTGTGAGAATTGAAGGTGATTGTGGTTAATGGTATTTTACCCCAAAATTAATTAATTTCAATAATTAATTGGAAAATCACCGGACGTTGGTTTACAGTGCCACAAATATATTTATGAGTTGTTGAAACTGGTGGGATGTTCTAAAGCAAAATTATTGTATTTTGGCTAAGGCTAATTGTGTACCCACACACGGCTATTTTTATCAGGAATGATAAAAAAAATTGATTTGGATGTATGTTTGGAAGGGTATACTATATTAGCCCATGGGCGATATGTCAGCTTAGCAGAGAGCAGTATACCGGTATACTATATTAGCCTACGGGCTCTGATATGGCAGCTTAGCAGAGAGCAGTATACATTATTAGTTTAAATTGAATATGTTGGTATACTATATCATCCTACGGGCTCTGATATGGCAACTTAGCAAAGAGCAGTATACCTTATTAGGTTGAGCACTGTCGGTATACTATATCAGCCTAAGGGCGATATGGCAGCTTAGCAGAGAGCAGTATACCCGACCATCTCAGAAGCGAGCTATACTATCTATATTTATCAGCTTAGCATTGAACAGTCCTGATATAAGCAGACTTTATAGATAGTATGAGATGAGCCGACCAAGAAGGGGTCGTGGTGACATATAATCGGTTAGGTCGATTGATCGATGTTTTGATCTGTGGTGATTGATTAGGTGTTTATTCGAACTGTGTTGAATTGTAGGTAGAATGTGAGGCCAAGGTAAGTCCTCTGACCCGTGTTGTGCATAGGCAGCCCTTATGGCATATTGGCTTTCTAATCGAGTCTTAGGGGGTGGAACTCGCTAAGACATTGTCTCACTGATTATTGTATAACTATTTTTAGGTCCTTAGATGGTGTTGGTGGAGGACCGAAAGCCCCGGAGTCTAGGAAGGTGGAGATCGAAGCATCGGCAAACGTGTCTGACCAGTGGGTCATTGGACAGTTCCCATTTTGTTGACCCAATCTTTTGTAATCGGCCTAATGTCGAGTATAAACCTGAAGTGTTTATAAAAGGCTTGATTTGTTTGTAAATTGTGGTTCTACTTTTCTATCCCATTGAATTGTTGTCTGGGGATTTTATATTTGCTTCCACATGCACATTTAAAATGAATGGGTCGGTGACGCATCTTGGGACGTCGCTATTTAATCAACCAAGGAGGGATGGGCACGTGCTCGGAGGATTGAGGTGTGATAGATTTCACCCGTTTATTAGTTCATGGACAAAAAACGAATTTATTTTGAAGCCTGATGAATCCAATAATAGCACAAGAAAGCCAAAATGGCCCAGGAACATATAATGGAACCTGGCCCTATATTTGCTATTGTAGTGCTATGCATACAGCGACATGAGTAACAAAAGTAAATGCTTAGAGAAAGTGGTCCGTAAGGATTACAGATCCTTCTTATAACATGTTTGTCTTTGGCTCAGAAGAAGGGAGAAACCAAAAAGAAAAGGTATTGGCGAAGTGTTACATGCAATGAGTTCATCGTGTTCCATCAGCCAAAGGTGCCCATCTAGCATGTGTCACACTGTTTGATCATTCTTGTTACACACCTCATGTAAGTAATGGGAGATAGAGCTCCATGCGATGAATATGTTCATTGTCAATCATATTATGCAAATAACTTTTAGATAGCTAAGGTCAAAATCATTAGATGTCACCGGGGAATCAATTAAGAAATTAGAGGCATCCACTAATCAAATGAGAAGTATGAGTGACATCTTAAGCTTTAGGTGCCCCATGGTAATTACTGAAGGGATTAAGCACTATTTGCAAAGCCCAAGAATAGATCAAGAAGAGTAAGCAAACAAGAGGTTCAACAATATTTGTTTTGAGTGGGATTAGTATGTGGAATGAAAATGAGATCCATCACAATCATCATCATATTAAGAGGTTACTTTGTCCAGAACTTGCATATTGTTAGATGACAAATTTAAGTCACTTCGGAGCAATTAGTTTTCAAATAAAGAAATGACTGTTAATGGGATGCAAACCTATTTCCTGACGGTGAGTATGAGGCTTTTTCTTAGTTCTTCGCTATAAGGTTCACCTTCCACTAGAGTGACAAAGGCATAAATGCCCTGTCCATCTAGAGACAAAAACATGATTTGTTGATTTGTTAGCATTTAAAGCAAGCACAATGAAAATTGCATCATTAATTTACTCCTCTCTAAATTACCTCATGCTCAACACCAACAACTGTAGCTTCTACACATTTGGGATGTGAGACGAGCATATTCAACTTCTGTTGTTCCAATCTGGTCTCTGCTGCAGAGGCAAGTGAAGCATCATCAAATAACTAGTCAAAAATTGAAGGCACTCGGTGCTCTAAGAAGGAAAAGAATTGGTCTTTAGAAATTTCTCAACAAAAACAAAGCCACATTGTATGAGCATATAAAATATGTTTGAATGAAGGTACCAAAAGAGAAGATCTTGAGAAATTCATGTAGTACCCGACGTCAATGACATCATCAACTCTACTAGTCAGCCAGTGGTAACCATCCTAGTCCCTGAATAGGTTGAGCGAATTAAAAAATTAAGGAATCAAATTGCACAACTTATGGTGCAAAAAAAATATAACTATAGCTACACCTTCCAAAGATATATATGTGCAAGAATATCATTCAAGTTAAGGAATTGTATAATCCCTAGTAAGAACCGAGGCATAATGAAAGTAACTCAAGCAATAATTTAACGGTTGTATCTGTTGGAGAAAACTTACTTATTTGTTTTGAAGTTGACAAAACGTTTCCATCAGTCTAGTCTGAAGACTTATAGACTCTATCGTCAAAGTCTGAAGACCTCCAAACTCAAGATTCAAAGTTTACTCTCACTGATAGTTTCCAGACCGACGAAGAGAAGACTTATCTAGATGCAAGTATATCTTTAAGGATTCGGTTCGTACGGTTGAAGATGATCTTACAGCTGGAGATAGTACCTCGTGATTAATTACTCTTACTGAAATCAAATTGGATAATTAGATCTGTTGATTAGTGAAGTATACTTGGAATGTTCTACTTATGGAAACCTAGATCCTGATTGTATGGACGAGCAAGATTGGTGGGCTATCATCACATTCCTTTTATAACTCGAGATCTCCCTAAATTGATTCTGTCCAACAGGTGGATTGGAAGAACTCCTTTAAAAGGTGCCAACGGATATGAAGGCATGGAGGAGTATATAAGGAAGACGCTCAAGATATTCGAGGGTGTGCGTGATAGAAGAATTCTAAAATCTGAAGCTCCTAGTTCTTTGCTATTTCATTCGCTGAGCTTATGCTGTACTCGAAAGAGAAATAAATACTTTTGAGACATTGAGGAAGTGTAGTAGAGTCTATACACTGTGGAATCAAGGACGTGAGACTGTAAAATCTCTTTTGGTTCTTAGTGAAATCCAACTGGTGGGCTGTCAGTGCGGGAGAGTGGACGTAGGCTTGGTCTAAGCCGAACCACTATAAACCTTGTGTCTCAATTCTCTTTCATTAATCTCTTTACTTTAAGTCGTGGTCTTATATAACTATTTACAGTCTTTTACATCTTTATTCTATTATTCTTAAAAGACGAATTAAGTTGTTAAGTTTTACAAAAACCTCTTTATCACCTATTCACCCCCTCTAGGTGTTATTACTAGCCCTTTCAATTAGTATCAGAGCCTGTGTACTCATTTAATTGAAGTGTTTTTACTTTTGAGTTAAAGATCTATGGCTAGTATGTTGGCTTTAGGTTTGGTTGAAGGACAGAGCAACACCAGACCACCTTACTTCGACGGAAAGGAATATAGCATATAGAAAAACAAGATGAAAGCATTCCTAAGATCAAAAGATCCTCTGGAATGGGATGTGGTAGAAAAAGGAATCATTCCTAAAGTTGCATTAGTTTCAGAAAGAGGAAAAGAAGTTGCAGATGCTAGCGAGATGACTCAAGAAGAAATAACCAAGAGACAAACTCTTGATGCTAAAGCAATTTACTCTTTATATTGTGCATTATCTCCTACTGAGTATAATATAATATCTTCTTGTGAAACAGCTAAAGAAGTCGGGGATAGGCTGCACATTACCTATGAAGGAATTGATCAAGTGAAAGAAACAAGGATTAATATTCTACTTGGACATTATGAAGCCTTCAAGATGAAGTCAGGAGAATCTATCATTGATATGTTTAGTCATTTTACTGAAATTGTAAATGGTCTACAGTATCAGGGATAGCCAATCTCAGAACCAATGAAGGTCAACAAATTATTGCGTGGACTCTCCAAAGACTAGAATCACGTAAAGACTTCAATAAGGGAAACACAAAGGATCATGCCACTTTATGTAGACGAACTGGTTGGCACACTTCAGTCTTATGAAGTGGAGCAAATCAATGAAGAAGAAGATCCCAAAGGTAAGAAATCAATTACTTTAAAATCTAACGTTGATTCTGATGTTACAGATTCAGAAGATGACATAGACGATGAAGAACTCGCACTCATGACAAGGAAGTTCAGAAAGTTGAACAATAAAGGAAGAAGGTTTAACTGGAAAAAGCAAAGCAATCAAAGATTTTAGAAGAAATTAAATGAAGACAATGAAACAAACAAAGACGTGGTTTGCTTCGAATGCAAGAAAAAAAGACACATCAGACCCAACTGCCATCTGTTAAAGAAAAAGAAGGGAAACACAGAGAGATTCAAAAAGGCTCTCAAAGCAGAGACATGGAGTGATACTGAATGCGAAGAAAGTGAAGATGATTATGCCAATATATGTTTAATGGAAAATTCAGATTCAAACTTAGACTCTAAGATAGACTCAGAATTAGATAGCGAAATCGAGGTAAGCAATTTAAAGATTCCTACTAAAGTCTCAAAATACATTTGTTGACACTTAAATTTTTGCCCAAAAATCATTTCCAAAAAAATGGGAACTTGTTTTTCCACAAAAATATTTCAAATTAAATTCTTGCATATAGATTATCTAGGCATTTAATATAGTGTTTTAAATGGAATATGGTTTTCCTTCAAAAAAATTAATTAAATTAAATATATATAAAAAAAAGATTAAAAAAAAAAAAAAAAAAAAGTTGGGGCCAATGATCTAAATGTGACTAGCCAAGCCCGGGAGGTCAGATTGGAATTAAAATGGCGAATTGGGGCCAAAATGCAATTTCCAAAAGTTGAGGGACCAATTCGCAAATTTTGCAAAATTTTGCTCAAACCCTTAAATCATCATCTTGGTCACCAATTAAGTTGAAATTGAACTTGGGCCAACTCGAACCAATTAAATCGGGCCAAAAAGACCAAGTTTGTATTGAAATGGGTATTTTTGGATAAGAAAATGGCCAACTTTGAGGGACTTTCTTGCAAAATTGAGTGAGTACAATTGCAAAATCTGGTTGAGATCTTAAAATATTATACATGATCTTGCTAATTGATCAAAAAACGCAACCAAATTGATGGATTAAAGCACTCAAACGAGCTACCAAAACCTAGTCCACGAATTGGTCTCATTTCGGAGTTGCTGAGTAAGCAACTTGGTGGCCCCACCATATCTCACTCAGCCGCCCATCTAGCCTGATCTTTGCACGTGATTGAAGACCATCATGAGTAGTGCTAGTGGACGGAAATTGGCTAGGGATAAGCTGCTGAATGCACGGGAAAATCGCACCAAATCCGGACACTCAACAGCTGCAGAAGTGGGAAAAAATGGCTAAGTCAGAGAGTGGGTGAACTAGCTCAATTGGCAGGCTTGGTAGGTGGACAAAAAGCCGACCAAGAGATTGATGATTTCAGTGGATGACATCTACGAAGCATGCTCTTTGGAGGGGAGAGAGATAGAAGACGAGAGGGAGAGGAGAGAGCTCACGGTCGTCCCCCAAAGAGGCCCTCAGAAGCAACTCCAGAAAAGCAAAACCCAGAAATTCCAGATCGACCTTGAGAGAGAAAAGTGAGATTTTCACACATCTGCGGCAAAAATTAGCTAAAACCTTCAACTAGAGAGTGAAACTTAACTCAAATATATTTCCAACCATAGGTCACATGTCCCAAATGGAGATCGGGAAGGCCTCCTAAAGCCCCCCGAAAAAATACCCTCCTGGTGGGCCAAAGAAAGTCTGAATTTTTCTAAGTGTTGAGCCCGGTTGGTCACGAGTGAGAGAAAGCGGGTGTTTTTGAGAAAACTGAGAGACAAATGAGGACAAGCTTGAATTTTACCCCAAACTAAAATATATTTTGTTTGGTTTGGTGTTAATTTTTCCAACAAAAGAGGTCTTGAAGTCTAATTTTAGAGGTCGACAAAAACCTTCGTTGTCATTTTTTCTTCTGCAGATCTCACTTTCAGTTTGAAGAAACCAACTTCCATGTGCTCCCAGAGGACAATTTCTTGGTTTCCTTGGCCAAGAGTCACTTGAAAGGGAAGCTAGGAAGAAAGGTAAGCATCCTAGATGTATTTTGGTTTAATTTTGAACATGTTTTGATCACGAAAATCAAGAGGAAATTTAGTCCGGAGGACTGATTTTCGAGGTGGAAATTTTTCTAAGTGTTGGAATCTCTTCAAGAGTTTTGCATGTGTGCTTCTTGGAGAGGTCGTTTTGATGTCTTTCGGTGGGTCATTCTCAATGATTTTTGTTGCATTTGAAAGCTCATGTTACCTACTTTCACTCGGATTAAGTAGTGTTTCCCTTAGATCTTGCATATGATAAGTGTCGGGGCTTGAACATGGGCATGCAACCTGTTTGCTTGACTTGGGTTCAAACCCAGATTTGCAAAATCAGCTCAAACCCGTGTATTTGAGGACGATTTTAGCTGGGTTCTTGTGTGTTGTAGGCTATGATTTCTATCTAATATTGCTCCTTGCATGTGGTAGTATAATCTTGATGCTTTAGTTCCACATAATATTGCTCATTGGTGAAGATTGAAGACTGCAAACATGGCCCGCGAAGCTGTTTTGGGGTGACTTAATGCACGCCAAGTGTTCGATGAAATGCGCAAACTAAGTTTCGATCTTGAAACGGTCGATTTGAGCTCGGTTATTGTGATATTCATGTGCTGTGTTACTCCATGTTAGCATAGATCGGTTTAAGGAATTATTATTAATTTTTTTAAAAATAATAATTAAAAAAAAAAAAAATATGAAAATTTCAAAAATATCAAAAAATGTTGGATGTTATCAAATTAAGCCAAAAATGACATCTAGGAGATTTTCCTAATTTTATAAAGTCATTTTTCCTAATTAAATGATATTTTGGTATTTTAGAACCATTTTTGTAAACAATCTATTATGCGTAGATTAAAATTAATTAGAGTAATTGCATGCATCTAGAGTAATTCCATGCATATTTAAATTCTCATTTTGCTCACGGGGGTCCTGTCCCGGGGCGTGATAACAAGGCCATGTAATATTATTTGCCCGACTTGTATCGGGTCTTTCTTTTTCGCATTACTTTCAAGTCCTTTCAATATCTTGGATGTTTACTTATGCACCGCTTTTCATTGATTTGAGTGTAAATTTCTTTTTCTAGATTATGTTAGAATTAGTCTAGATATATATAAAAAAAAACCTACAAAAACATTTGCATGGACACTTAGTGGTTTCATAAAGATTATAATTGGTAATCAAGAATGTGTGGCCATTTAGATAAATAACTTTTCTAGTTAGTGGTACCGCAAGGGCGCTAATAGAAACATTAGCGTAAACAAGTCCCTGTTCCTAGAAATCTCTGGTTGCGTAGGAATTGAGACAATATTCCCGTGTCTTGATTGGTTTCTAGCCGACCCCAATAGGCTAGTGGCGACTCCTAGAAATACATAGGTTGTTAAGAACTAAAAAACAAAATCCAATGTCGCGCGAGGTATGGGCTTGGGAGAGCCCGCGCCTAATTTAGGGCCGTAGGTCTACCTCTTTAGGCAAATACCCCTAAACCATTCTTTCTTTTCCCCCGAACGGAAAAAAGAGGTCGTGACAGCTTGGCGACTCCACTGGGGACTTGGTTGCAAACCTTAGAGGACTTAGGCCGTAATAACTTGATTGGTTGTTCACTAACATGGTCTTCATTTGATAGCGCGTGTCAAAGTCGCGTGGAAAATAAGGTTAGTCCGCTAACAATGTGTTAAATGTTTTTGTAGGTTTGGAGTAATAAGGGGTGGAGTGTCTACTGGCCTATTTCTTTTGCAGAGAGGTGTAGGAATGTATGTCTATATGGATGAAATTGAAGTATTGTTTGGATATCAATTGTTGTGCGTGCCTTCATGCTTGCACTACACATTTACACACACAACCCGCGATCTAAAACCCCGATCGCACCAGGAAGCCCATAGGAGGTGCCAAAGATGGAACCCCTGGGGAATGACCCATGGTTATCCACTTTTGGTCCCGCTCATTATGATTAATGATAAAGAGAACTATCCGACGTAAGTGCGGAGTGGGGAAAACTCTTTTGATCTAATCAAAATGGGGACTTTAAGCCTTTAGAATTCCACCTTTATGCGTCAAACCTCACAAGTTTACATCCGCATGTCTATGTGATTAAAAAAAAAAAAAAAGTCTCTTCACCCACTTTGTAAGTACGATTTCTCCATCTACTTGCTCACTTCGGATTGAAATTTTCATTTTTTGAGATTCACGGAAATCAATGGAATGCCCTTGAAAATATTGGCTTGCCACTCACTTTTGATAAACAAACATTTCAAATGCATTTGATCTGACCTAGATTAGAACATATGTTTTTGTTTAAATTTTCAATTACAAACTCAAAGTCACATTTTGTATAGAAATTCTTCCAAGTCAAGATTACATTTTGGGGCATAGAATTAAAATCAAATTTTCAAGAAAATTCTTGATCGCATTTTGAAATTCAAATCACATTTTGTGTATTGATTTCTCAAAATAAAAATCACCTCACCTTTGCATGAGTGAAATCGCAAATTAATCTTTCAAAATCAATGCCCCATTTGTGTATGAAACTTTTGGAACAAAGTGGGCATTCAATTGATAGTCCGCGGATCGATCTTTTAATGAAATCTCCTCTTACTAATAAAATATTGACTAAATACCAAATTCTCGTAAGTGGATACTACGGAGAAGGTATCGTCGCCTTGATTTCATTGTAAGAGGCGGCTTTATTGAAAGATCAATTTTTCATTCATGTACTGACATTATTTTCCTTTCACAGGTCATGCGTGACAACCATTCCTTGAACTCCTCTTGCTTGACCATGCCAAAAGTGGACTTTAAAGCTAGGATGAGAATTGTGCTTATTACGCTCCTCTATGAAAGAGCTTCTTGTACTTTGTCCTCGTCATTATTCCTATTAGGAACCATGTTTTGCGTTTTGGGTTTTGATTGTGGACCCAATCGAATGCTTTTGTAAATCATACAACTCACATTTTTTAATAATGAAGTTAGAGTTCGTAAAAATCATATCCTTTAAAACAATTGAAGTGTTTTAAACGGACCATTTGGGCTTTTTATGCCTTAGCTTCAACATGTTTGAAAAAGAGTTTCAAGAACTTGCAAAATAGTTTATCTCTTCATTTAATCGCTTTTGTAGGTTGATCCATAGGATGATGCTTCAAGGGGTAAGGTTGTAATCGTTCCAATAGGGATTTCTTATGCAACCACTAACTTGACCATCCATTTTTGTCAAACAGGTAAAATGATGGTTTTGTTCAAGATTGACATTTACTTCCTTTGGAAAGACAAAAGCGCGGGCCTGTCCCTAATAGACATATGAATTCAAACATTGCGATTAAGTGTGAAAAGAACCGTCAAAGCCTCGAAGATCACAAATCTACTAGCCTAACGGCAATCTTTATTGCTTCGAAAGTGGCTTCCACAGAAGTTCCACATCCTAGACGACCTTATATTAATTTGACATTCTTTGTGGAAAAAGAAATCTATAGACATTCTTTGCCATCAAACTATTTCATCGGTTGCAAACAAGAAGCAATTGCAATTCCTACACTGCCAATGGTGTCTTGGCATCCAATCCTATATGGAGATAATTATTGGTGGTCTGCAAGACAACACTTCAAGATGTAGATGTACAAAAACAAGAATCGGTCATCAAATGTTGCCTTCAAATAAAAGGTGGTAATCGTTTCAAGTTAATTTCGATTTATTTTAGGAATGACTTGTCCTTGTACTTTGTGCAGATTTTAGTGAGGCAAATTACTGGCAAGCAACAAGATTACATGGGGAGGACAACCTGGTCCGAATCACACGATCTCTAAAAGAAAATGGTGTGTTTCGTTCCAAAAGTCAAAACAACTCATTCATAAACTGACATAGCCACCCATGCTTACAGATTGTGAAGTGGGAAATGCATTGATGCAACAAAAATGGCGAAAAATCACCTAGCCTAAAAGGGGTATGCAGGAAATTGAATAAAGCATGAAAGGTTCAAATGAAACAGAGATTCATCAATCCAACATGATGGAGCTGCATATGGACAAGTTATCTAACCTAGTGTGGCATGCATTTGACCATAAGGACAATGTCTTGCCTTCTTCCACAAAGCTACAACGAGATGCTAAATTGCCCGACTTTGAAAAAGGGTGTACTTCGTTCCTAAACTTAATGTACCTAAGAGTAGAAATAATACATTGTTCCCACATGTGTAGGGAATTTTAATTGGGACAGTTGGCAACAAAATGGATCGGGGGCACGCAATGCCTAAGTCATCCGACTTCTAAAAAGAGAAAGATTCAAATGGAATAAACATTTGCCAAGTGAATTGCTGTCAATCACAAGAGCAAATCCCTCTCCATAGCCAAGAAAACGGGATGGAACACAGTCATCAGATATGCCGTAAAAGGGAGTATACCGTTCCTAAAATGAATCATATCGAATATGAAAATAACATATTACATCTCTTTTTCCTTGCAGTTGATAAACGGGGCAAGTCACTCAAAGTAGAGTAACTCTCACCTGTGAAGCAAGATGAAACAAAGTCAATTGATTCAGCACAAAAAGGGAGTATCGTTCCTAAATTAGTCCAATTCAATTTTGGAATATAAGTAACATGCCCCATCTCTTGTAGGAAAAGGTGTACATTGACCACTTTGAAGCAACACCTTATACCAAGAAGGCATGCTAAGGCCCAACCATCCATTTTGATGGAATAAATGGAGGAAAACATACAAGGAGCAATGCCCTCACATATCTTCAAGGAAATGTTAACACCTGAGGAGCAAAGGCACATGAAGATGAAACACAAGACATTTAAAGAAACGTCGGTATTCGAGGAACAAACTTGAGAAATTGATTGAAGTATAATCTATATGGACCAAGCAAGCATATGGACGTAACACATGTCAAATTCACCTAACTTGGTGGAGTTCAAGAGCCAGTTCAATTAAATAAAAAAGGAAGCGCCCCATGGACACTACCGGCGCTTCGGCCTGGTGGTATAGGGAATGAATGAACGGGTCCGAGAGGTACGGGGTTCGATCCCCAGAAATGGCAACAAGGTTGCCATGTAAAAAAATAAAAATATAAAAAACTTTTTGCAACTCTTACTTTTGCAAAATGAGGAAAATGCTTGAACTAATGAGACCAAAGACCCGAGAATCTCTTCAAGTCTTAAAACAATAGGTTCATGCTGCCGTTTGCCGCCAAATGGTGAAACCGACCAAGGGTAATGTTGTATCGTCTCCGCTTTACGATCCCCGAGGATTCATGTACTAACACATTCCCTTTTGTTCTTTGTAGGGTCGCCCGACTACTAAGGCACAGGTAAGCACCCTTCTTCTCAAAATCAAATGGAAAATAAATGGAGAATTTCCATCGCAAAAAAAAGAACATTTAGTGTTTTTCTAGAAACAAGCGCGAAAAAAAAAATGGAAATTGAAGAAACAAGTTTTCCATAAGGTTTGCAAAAATCTTTTTACCTTTAAATTGTCCATCCACTCGATGGATCACTCATTTGGAATCAAAGTTCTCTATGGAGATTAATCCACTCGATGATCTCAACAAAATGAAAGGCGATGTTGCTTATGCCAAGCGAGAAACACTTAGGATGAGGAAAGGCAACCCATTTCCAAACATGTCCTTTAAGCACTCGAGATTCGAACGAAAAGAAAACCCATGTCGTTTAAGGTCAATGAATTCATTCGCAAGTGGTACATAGATCAAGATGATAAGAGGCATTTCCTTCCTCTATTATACACTCTACAGGTGACAATAGTTAGCCCATTTGAGCCTTTTAATGTGAAGAATTTTTTACAAAATACCCCTGTCAAGAACCACCCCACGATGGGGCAATTATGGAGGTTTGGGTTGATATTATTTGGAGAGGAAAGATGAGAAAGGTTTCTTTGCTCTCACTTGCATAAATCTTTTTGTGGTAACTTCAGGTGAATTCTTATGGAAGCTCGAAGCATCCCAAGGTGAAGAAGAGCATTCTTTTCTCTACCCAAACACCTATACCCATTTGCTTAAACCATATTGAGCATGACTATTCATTTCTAAAACCTGAGTGGTGATTATCTCCCCACATTGGGGGTAAGGCACATGATTTACCAATGCAATTGGTGTTTTTTATGAGAATATGAAAAGCATCTCGAAAGTCCTAAGAGCTTAAAAAGTTCAAAGGAGCAAAAGTCAAGTGAAAATTAAGGGGCATGAAAAAGCGGTGTGCCTGGTAAAAGCAAGGCCAATGCCCAAAAAAAAAATGTGGAAGAAAAACAATTGCATCAAGAGGAATATCTCTATGAAAACAAAAATGGCAAAAAAAAAAAAATGCCTGCATTGAAAAGAAAATCATTGCAAATGCAAAAGCCATTATGTTAAGATGATTAGTCAAAGGACTTTCGAGACAATTTGAATTTTAAAAGTCAAGTGATTAAAAAAAAAAAAAAGGATGATATGGTAATGATGCCATGATAATCACCAACTCTCAAATCCCCCATCGACAAAAAGTTATAAGCCTTTTGAGCTAAACCTTTTGAGCCTTTCACCGAACCAACATTACAACCTATTCCCAAAGTCTCTTCAGATTGGGATAATTCGAGTGGAAATTAGGATTTCTAAAGAAGATGCTGCTTGAAGAAGTGAGGACAAGGTTGTCTTATCTCATCTTAAGGTTTCTTGACTTGTAAACCTGGCGAAGATGTCGATCGTGATCAATTCATTTCATAGCCAATGATGCTTATCCATTGCTAAAACCATGACCAAACCTGCACTACGGTACTTCTAAAAGACCTCTTAGATTGGTCAATGTGTACTTATTGCGAATGATTCAAAGCCTTGCACACTGGAAGAGTGAGATTGAGTGATCAGTTTATTTCCCACATGAATAGATGGGATCAAATAGCCCTTTTCTTGAGAATATGCGAGAAGCCCTTTCTGTCTAGGGGTCCTTGCTTGGCATACTTAACAAACATTTCTCATAAGTCAAGGTCATTTCAACAGGGATTTTTCTCCCAAGAGAATTTGACGATTAATGATATCATCCGAGCGTGATGACAGTTTTGTGAGTTTGTCAAGTGGTTGGAATTAATTTGATTTGTTTATGCAATCATTGCCTTCTCATTACTGATACACTTTTGATATTGTTTTTGATGACATGTGCTGAAATCGATCTCATCTAGTATGCTTTCGCTACTAGAAAACTTGTTATAATGAATACTATTTGATGTGCAGTACCTATTAGAGAATATTCTCGAATGACAGGTTCCTCCAAGTAAACCATGCATTTTCAAAAGGTTCTTGGTTATCCTTAAACCTTGCAATTTCAAAGGGTTCATGGGTTAGCCTTAAACCATACATTTTCAAAGGGTTCATGGGTTAGCTTTAAACCATGCATTTTCAAAAGGTTCTTGGTTATCCTTAAACCTTGCAATTTCAAAGGGTTCATGGGTTAGCCTTAAACCATGCATTTTCAAAAGGTTCTTGGTTATCCTTAAACCTTGCAATTTCAAAGGGTTCATGGGTTAGCCTTAAACCATGCATTTTCAAAAGGTTCTTGGTTATCCTTAAACCTTGCAATTTCAAAGGGTTCATGGGTTAGCCTTAAACCATGAATTTTCAAAAAGTTCTTGGTTATCCTTAAACCATGCAATTCCAAAGGGTTCATGGGTCAGCCTTAAACCATGTATTTTCAAGAGGTTCTTGGTCATCCTCAAACCATACACTTTACGGTTAGTGGGACTGCCTTAAACCACACGGTTAGTGGGACTGCCTTAAACCACAAGGTTCGTGGGACTTCCTTAAACCACACGGTTAGTGAGACTGCCTTAAACCACAAGGTTAGTGGGACTGCCTTAAACCACACGGTTCGTGGGACTGCCTTAAACCACACGGTTAGTGGGACTGGCTTAAACCACAAGGTTCGTGGGACTGCCTTAAACCACAAGGTTAGTGGGACTGCCTTAAACCACACGGTTCGTGGGTATATCCTTAAACCACACTTTTCAAAGTATTCATAGGTACATCTCTAAACTACGCTCTTTACATTAAGCTTACTTGCATTTTCATTTTACTATTAAAAAACAAAAAAAAAAAAAAAACAAAAAACAAAAAATTAGGTGTCACCTTATCTTTGAAAGAAATCTCTTTGAGCTTCCTTTCAAAGAGGGCGGTTGTTGATACTTAAATTTTTGCCCAAAAATCATTTCCAAAAAAATGGGAACTTGTTTTTCCACAAAAATATTTCAAATTAAATTCTTGCATATAGATTATCTAGGCATTTAATATAGTGTTTTAAATGGAATATGGTTTTCCTTCAAAAAAATTAATTAAATTAAATATATAAAAAAAAAAAGATTAAAAAAAAAAATTAAAAAAAAAAAGATAAAAAAAGTTGGGGCCAATGATCTAAATGTGACTAGCCAAGCCCGGGAGGTCAGATTGGAATTAAAATGGCGAATTGGGGCCAAAATGCAATTTCCAAAAGTTGAGGGACCAATTCGCAAATTTTGCAAAATTTTGCCCAAACCCTTAAATCATCATCTTGGTCACCAATTAAGTTGAAATTGAACTTGGGCCAACTCGAACCAATTAAATCGGGCCAAAAAGACCAAGTTTGTATTGAAATGGGTATTTTTGGATAAAAAAATGGCCAACTTTGAGAGACTTTCTTGCAAAATTGAGTGAATACAATTGCAAAATCTGGTTGAGATCTTAAAATACTATACATGATCTTGCTAATTGATCAAAAAACGCAACCAAATTGATGGATTAAAGCATTCAAACGAGCTACCAAAACCTAGTCCACGAATTGGTCTCATTTCGGAGTTGCTGAGTAAGCAACTTGGTGGCCCCACCATATCTCACTCAGCCGCCCATCTAGCCTGATCTTTGCACGTGATTGAAGACCATCATGAGTAGTGCTAGTGGACGGAAATTGGCTAGGGATAAGCTGCTAAATGCACGGGAAAATCGCACCAAATCCGGACACTCAACAGCTGCAGAAGTGGGAAACATCTACGAAGCATGCTCTTTGGAGGGGAGAGAGAGAGAAGACGAGAGGGAGAGGAGAGAGCTCACGGTCGTCCCCCAAAGAGGCCCTCAGAAGCAACTCCAGAAAAGCAAAACCCAGAAATTCCAGACCGACCTTGAGAGAGAAAAGTGAGATTTTCACACATCTGCGGCAAAAATTAGCCAAAACCTTCAACTAGAGAATGAAACTTCACTCAAATATCTTTCCAACCATAGGTCACACGTCTCAAATGGAGATCGGGAAGGCCTCCTAAAGCCCCCCGAAAAAATACCCTCCTGGTGGGCCAAAGAAAGTCTGAATATTTGTAAGTGTTGAGCCCGGTTGGTCACGAGTGAGAGAAAGCGGGTGTTTTTGAGAAAACTGAAAGACAAATGAGGACAAGCTTGAATTTTACCCCAAACTAAAATATATTTTGTTTGGTTTGGTGTTAATTTTTCCAACAAAAGAGGTCTTGAAGTCTAATTTTAGAGGTCGACAAAAACCTTCGTTGTCATTTTTTCTTCTGCAGATCTCACTTTCAGTTTGAAGGAACCAACTTCCACGTGCTCCCAGAGGACAATTTCTTGGTTTCCTTGGCCAAGAGTCACTTGAAAGGGAAACTAGGAAGCAAGGTAAGCATCCTAGATGTATTTTGGTTTAATTTTGAACATGTTTTGATCACGAAAATCAAGAGGAAAACTAGTCCGGAGGACTGATTTTCTAGGTGGAAATTTTTCTAAGTGTTGGAATCTCTTCAAGAGTTTTGCATGTGTGCTTCTTGGAGAGGTCGTTTTGATGTCTTTCGGTGGGCCATTCTCTATGATTTTTGTTGCATTTGAAAGCTCATGTTACCTAATTTCACTCGGATTAAGTAGTGTTTCCCTTAGATCTTGCATGTGATAAGTGTCGGGGCTTGAACATGGGCATGCAACCTGTTTGCTTGACTTGGGTTCAAACCCACATTTGCAAAATCAGCTCAAACCCGTGTATTTGAGGACGATTTTAGCTGGGTTCTTGTGTGTTGAAGGCTATGATTTCTATCTAATATTGCTCCTTGCATGTGGTAGTATAATCTTGATGCTTTAGTTCCACATAATATTGCTCATTGGTGAAGATTGAAGACTGCAAACATGGCCCGCGAAGCTGTTTTGGGGTGACTTAATGCACGCCAAGTGTTCGATGAAATGCGCAAACCAAGTTTCGATCTTGAAACGGTCGATTTGGGCTCGGTTATTGTGATATTCATGTGCTGTGTTACTCCATGTTAGCATAGATCGGTTTAAGGAATTATTATTAATTTTTTTTAAAAAAATAATTAAAAAAAAAAAAAGAAAAATATGAAAATTTCAAAAATATCAAAAAATGTTGGATGTTATCAAATTAAGCCAAAAATGACATCTAGGAGATTTTCCTAATTTTATAAAGTCATTTTTCCTAATTAAATGATATTTTGGTATTTTAGAACCATTTTTGTAAACAATCTATTATGCGTAGATTAAAATTAATTAGAGTAATTGCATGCATCTAGAGTAATTCCATGCATATTTAAATTCTCATTTTGCTCACGGGGTCCTGTCCCGGGCGTGATAACAAGGCCATGTAATATTATTTGCCCGACTTGTATCGGGTCTTTCTTTTTCGCATTACTTTCAAGTCCTTTCAATATCTTGGATGTTTACTTATGCACCGCTTTTCATTGATTTGAGTGTAAATTTCTTTTTCTAGATTATGTTAGAATTAGTCTAGATATATATAAAAAAAAACCTACAAAAACATTTGCATGGACACTTAGTGGTTTCATAAAGATTATAATTGGTAATCAAGAATATGTGGCCATTTAGATAAATAACTTTTCAAGTTAGTGGTACCGCAAGGGCGCTAATAGAAACATTAGCGTAAACAAGTCCCCGTTCCTAGAAATCTCTGGTTGCGTAGGAATTGAGACAACACTCCCGTGTCTTGATTGGTTTCTAGCTGACCCCAATAGGCTAGTGGCGACTCCTAGAAATACATAGGTTGTTAAGAACTAAAAAAAACAAAATCCAATGTCGCGCGAGGTATGGGCTTGGGAGAGCCCGCGCCTAATTTAGGGCCGTAGGTCTACCTCTTTAGGCAAATACCCCTAAACCATTCTTTCTTTTCCCCCGAACGGAAAAAAGAGGTCGTGACAACATTGATAAACTTTGTCTTAGTCTCAAAACCTCTCTTAAAAGGATTTCCGAACTAAAGAGGGAAAATTTTAAACTAAAGCAACAGGAAATTTCTTGGAAATGGAAGTTTGAAAATTTAAACCAAAGCTTTAATGTTTTAAAAGAAAATGCAGATTCTCTGTCAAGGGAGAACATTTTCTTGAAAGAAGACATTTCAAATTCAACAAAGAAATTTTCAAAAGGTTTAGAGAAGTTAGAAAAGATTTGTTAGAAAAGATTCTTTCTATACAAAGACCTTATTTTAATAAATCTGGTTTAGGTATGATACCAGAAACTATTCCTTTAATTGATTTCCCAAAAGTAAAGGAAATAATCAAACAAAAACCTACAAAAATATTTTACAAAAACCATTTTCAAAAGGCCTTTGTAAAACCTGTTGGCTGAAATGCTCTCAAATGTTCAAAGTGCAACAGCTCATAACATTTTGAGAAAGAATGTCCTATGGTTAGGAGACCGGTTAAGAAGGAATGGGCAAAGACTGCATATTGCACAAACTCTTCTACACCCAAGAAAATGTGGGTACCAAAGAAAGGATGAGTTTCTTTTTTAATTGCAGGTCACTATCAAGAAAAAGATTAAATAGTATTTGGATAGTGGCTGTTCAAAACACATGACAGGAGATTCTAATTACTTTATAAAACTTGTACAAATGAATGGTGGAAATGTTTTTTTTGGTGGAAACAACAAAGGAAAAATTGTTGGATGTGGAACTATGAAGGTTGGAAGTCTCACAATCAACAATGTCTCCTTGGTGGAATGACTAAATTACAATCTACTTAGCATTATCCAACTGTGCGACATTGGTTTTAAAATCAATTTTCAAGAAGGAGTATGTTCGAGAACTAATAAAGATTTTTCTCAATCCTTTACTGGACGAAGACATGAGAACATTTGCCTATTGGATATAAAACCATAAAGCTCTCAATGTCTAATATCAATTCAAGATGAAGCAAATCTTTGGCATCGAAAGCTTGGTCATGCCAACATGAAGCAAATTGCCAAAATCTCTTCCAAGAATCTTGTCTGTGGACTGCTCAACCTGAAGTATGAAAAAACCGACTTATGCACACCATGTGTGTTGGGAAAACAGGTTAGAAGTTCTTACAAACCAATAAATCAAGTTTATACTAATCGTATTTTGCAGCTTCTGTATATGGATCTCTTTGGACCAACCAGAACCGAAAGCATTGGTGGAAAGAAATATTGCCTAGTAATTGTAAATGATTATTCTCGATTTACTTGGGTTTACTTTCTGGCAAGTAAGTCTAAAACCTTCTCTCTCTTTTCAAAGTTTGCCAAGAAAGTTCAAAATGAGAAATGATATGTTATTTTAAGTATACGGACAGACCATGGAGGTGAATTTGAAAATCAAGATTTTGCTAAATTCTGTGATGAATCTAGTTTTCAGCATGTTTTTTCTTCTCCATACACTCCAGAATAGAATGGAGTTGTGGAAATGAAGAATAGATCTTTGCAAGAAATGGCAAGAACTCTCTTAATAGAAAGTAATATTTCTACTCGTTTTTGGGCTAAAACGGTTTCTACAACTTGCTATGTTATTAACATAATATTCTTAAGGCCTATTCTAGAGAAAATTCCCTTTGAGCTATTCAAAAGAAAGAAGCCAATTGTTTCTTACTTTCATGTGTTTGGTTGCAAATGTTTTATTTTGAAAAATGCAAATGATCGAACTGGTAAGTTTGAAGAAAAATCAGATGAATGAATTTTCCTTGGCTACTCAATGTCAAGCAAAGCTTACAGAGTATTCAACAAGAAGACTCAATCTGTGGAAGAATCTATAAATGTCAAATTTCAAGACTCTGCAGAATCAGCTGATTCAGACTCAACCTGAAGAACCTGAATCTACTCCAGACCTTACAAAGTCTACTTCACCTGAAGTAGCTCAGACTCCTGAAGATCATCAATGGACGGAAATTGAAGAATCAACTGAAGTAGAGGATCAACAAACTATCAGATCAACCAGCAACTTGAAGCACAAGTCTAGTCATCCCAAAGAACTCATCATCGGTGATATTGATGAAGGGACTCGCACCAAATCCAAAAAGCAAGAAGAGTCTAGCGCTATGGCACTTATTTCTGAAATAGAACTCAAAAGCATAGAAGAAACTTTAACTGACGAAAGCTGAATTGAAGTAATGCAAGAAGAACTCAGACAGTTCAGCATTAACGATGTATGGGAATTAACTCTTAAACCAAAAGGTAAATCCATTATTGGAGCTAAATGGGTTTTCAGGAACAAGAACGAAAAAGGAAAAATGGTTAGGAACAAAGTAAGACTCGTGGCCAAAGGATATACGCAAGAAGAAGGGATAAACTATGATGAAACCTACACACCAGTAGCCAAGTTAGAAGTAATTAGATTATTATTTGCTTTTTCCTGTTATAAAAATTTCAGGTTATTCCAAATGGACGTCAAGAGTGCATTCCTAAATGGATTCATCCAAGAAGAAGTTTATGTGGAACAACCTCCCGGATTTGAAGATCCAAAGAAACCAGACTCAGTATTCAGACTGAAAAAAAGGCTTTATATGGATTAAAGCAAGCACCTCGAGCATGGTATGACAAGTTAAGTATGTTTCTAATTCAAAATAGTCTTGTCAAAGGAAAAGTAGACAATACTTTGTTTACTAAAAAAGAAGGTAAAAACTTTCTACTTGTTCAAATCTATGTTGATGATATTACATTTGGATCATCTAACGAAAACTTGTGCAAGAAGTTTTCTAAGTCTATGCAGGATGAATTTGAGATGAGCATGATGGGTGAACTGTCATTCTTTCTTGGATTACAAGTGAAACAATTGAAAGAAGGAATTTTCATTCACCAAGAAAAATATGTAAAAGAACTCGTTAAAAAGTTTGGATTGGAGAACTGCAAAAAGACTGAGATACCAATGTCAAGTTCTTCAAAGCTGGACAAAGATGAAAGAGGAAAGAAAGTTGACCATAAGCTCCACAGGAGTATTATTGGCTCACTTTTTTATCTTACTGCTTCTAGACTTGACATTTTGTTTAGTGTTTGTATTTGTGCTAGATTTCAATATGATGACAAAGAATATCATCTAAATATTGCAAAACGCATCATCAAATACATTGCACCTACCTCAAAGTTAGGTCTGTGGTATCCCAAAGAATGAGACTTTACTCTCTTTGGATATTCACACGCAGATCTAGCTGGTTGCAGAGTTGATAGAAAGAGTACTTCCGGTACTTGCCAATTGCTGGGAAACATGGCAGTATCATGGTTCTCAAGGAAGCAAAGTACAGTAGCTCTTTCAACAGCAGAAGTGGAGTATGTAGCTCTTGGAAGTTGCTGTTCTCAAATCTTATGGATAAAACAACAACTGAGAGACTTTGGAATCGAAGATTCATGTACCGAGATCAAATGTGACAATACCAGCGCAATTAATCTCACAAAGAATCCAATTCTCCATTCAAGACCAAAACACATAGAAATTTGACATCACTTTATTAGAGATCATGTTCAAAGTGGAGAAGTTATGATCCAGTTTATTGATTCAAAGAATCAACTAGCGGACATATTTATAAAGCCACTGGAGAAAAGCTTATTTGAGCCTATACGCACCAGACTGAATGTCACAGCTTTTAACTATTAAAGTCTGAAGATGCTGAGACTCAAAGGTAAAGTCTGAAAGTGCTCAAACTCAGAAGACCAAGAGTTACGACTGTAAGTTATTTTGGTACTAGTAATTTAATTTCTTGAAAATGTACGGTTACTTATCGCTAATTGATTGGAATTACTTTCCAAGTTTCTTTCTTAAAAGAAAAAGAAGAACAAGATCCGGAGCAAGGACCCAAACAGTTTGGAAGATATCTTGAGAAAAGGTTTTAGCACCGGTGTATCCTATATGTACTCCAGTTTATTCGAAGTATCCCAATGGTGTAAGTCCGTCGACTTATTGGGAAAAAGGAGGAAAATCACTTTGATCTCGTCTTTCGGAGAAATAAGTGGCTCGAAAGGGAATTGAATTAGGAACAATGCCCAGTGCCAGAAAGGCTTTTTGAGTTTGAGTGAACACCCGGTTAATAAAATAGATACGCATAGTGATTCGATCTTTTGATCACCCATTTTTGGAAAACCATTTTTTGGGGCTTCCGCCTTACACACGGAAGATTGGATTGCCTGAATCACGAGTATTATATACTGTGTTACGATCACCTCATATTGATAAAAAGTCCAGAGAACAATTTGAAATGGAAATCAAGAAAGAATTTCTGGTCATAAAAACAGAAAGGCATGAATTGCGCAAGAAGTTCTTTCGGTTAAAACGCCGTGCGACTCGGAGGACATAAGACTTCTTGGTCAAGCCCAATTGCTATTAGTAGCCATGATTGGGGCTATAGTACTGACTATGCATAGGACTACTAAGGTGAAAAGACAGGATGTATTCCGACGAAATGCTATTGATTTTAGGAGGACTATAATGAGGAGGACGACAGACCCACTCACGATCTACTAAGAAGGAAAGTAGCTTGATATTGGTTCGAATCCAAGCATTTATATATTTTCTTTTTGTGACGTTTCGTTTACCTCGCTTTACTTGCTTTATTTACTATTGACATTCGTCTTCTTCGTTTTCACTCGCAAAACCTAAGTTACTGAACTCCCACTTGCTCTCACTTTCTCTGTTGTTTAATCCAAAAGGATTTCACTTTTTCGAGCAAAGTTGTGAATTTCTCCCTTGAAACGACAATGTCTTTAAGAAAGTCTTCGAGAATCGCAAGCAAGGGACCGCGCCACATGCCTGAGGGTCCTACCCATTTCGACTTGACCGAGGAAGAAGATTCTTCTTCACCACAACAACCAAGTCAGCAGCATCAGTCTCCTTCATCGACTCAATCAGAAGAAGAAATTTTGGAAGAAGTTGAACTTGTAAGAACACTAACTCCTAAGGTTGCTTTCAAGCTTTATTCTTGCTTGAAAAAAGAAGAAACTGCTATGTCTTTGATCGATGAATTTCTAAGAGAGAGAGGCTACATAATGAAACTTTGTTTTTGCGCAACATGGAAAAGATGGGGATTGCAGAAAAAGGATCGGTCGAAGAAGCCTTTACTAACTTTCCTAGTGACCCACGTTTTGGTACGTCTAACCAACCTGAAGGACATGACGATGATGAACGAATGTTTACACATTTCTAGCCTAGAACAGGTGTGGCTGCAAATGTTGCTGGTGACAGTTCAAGTCTATTCAGATCGAAGAATCACAAGAGGGTTTATTTGGACCTAATGAAGAGAGGGGTCATGAACCCTAGGAGTGTTGATTTTGATTTTCTTGATTCAGTGAAAGTAAATATGCGAGAGAAGTTTGCTCTTTTGCAATTCGAGCACTTTTGTTCTAAATCTACTGCTGCTTATCCAGAACTCACAGCCTATTTTTATTCGAATTTATCCTTTTTGGATGCAAACAGTTTCTCTTTCACTGTAAGGGATAAGGAGTTCTTGGTGGATATGGATATTTTGGCTGACCTAATTGGGGTGGAAAGAGCGTGTTTCCAACCAATTAGTGTATATGTTGCTCGCGCTACCCTGTCATTGGTGAAAGATAGGACTGCTGAAGGCAAGATATCCTATTCTAAGATGAATGCCTCCAACATCTTGCTGCACAAAATCGTGATCAACTGCATCCGCCCAAAGTCGACATCCAAGACTAATGTATCTCGGTCTGAAGCAAAATTGATGCATGCCATCAATGTTGGCTACAAATTCTCTCTGCCTCACACCATCTTATTTCACATGTATAAGACAGTGGTAAAAGATAAGGGACAACTCCCTTATTTTTCTCTTATCACGCTCTTTTTTAGGCATTTCCACATTCACATTCCTGCACCTCTGTGTTTGGCTAGCATTACTTCAATGGTGATTGGATTCAAAATGATCACCAAGATGCGGCTGAAAGAGCTTAACAAGGTGTTAGAGCGCATGAAGGAGAAGTCTCCAATTAAGGCGAAACCAATCTAAACAGGGGCCAAAAGGAAATGCAAGGAGCCTATGGGTGCTTCAGCAAAGAAGAAGAGAACTCTCATTTTGCAGGATGAAGAAGATGAGGATGAGATGACTCTTTCAGCCTTAAGGAACTTGAAGAGTTTCGTCAACTTTTGCGAAACTAGAGAAGAGACTGAGAGAAGAGATGCAGACAGAAGAGAAGAAGATGATGAAAAATGAGGAGAGGAAGAGGAAGGAAGATTAGAAGGAGAGGAAGATGCGACTCGAGATGAATCTCTTGAGCCTATATTGGTTGTATCCCTGTCAAGCAACTCTGGAAAGACGAAGACGAAGAGTGGAATTGCTGGTGAACAAGCTCAAGAAAAACATCACACTCTTGCTAGCGCAGAACAGGAAGAATAATCCATATGTCCTCCCAAAGACATGCATTCAGGGGGAGCTACGGATAAACGAGATGCATCCACTCATAGTCATGGTGGACACTCTGCTGAAGATCCCTCCATTTTCAAAACTCTTGGAGTCGACTCAGCTGGACCAAGTTCTGCCACAGCACATACAACAGACTTTTCACGACTGCTAGAAATTCTACTAGATGTCAGGAAAGAGCAATTTGCTATGGGGTATGAAATGCAGGATCTCAAGAACGCTTTCATGGCCACTTCAGTGTCTCTACATGATCAGTTAAATGCCCTGAAGACTCAAGTGCAAAATCATGTGAAGGGTGAAGATTTATAGCCGCTGAAGAAGACTATCGAAAAGCTTGAGAAGATAGTGAATTCAATGCGAGAATTCCAGCTCGTTCACTTGCCCAAACAACTTTGACTCTCTCCATTTTCAAACAACTCTTTTTATTTGTTCTCCACTTTTTGCTGTTGACAAAAAGGGGGAGAAGTTTGATGCAGATTTGATCTTTGTTTGTTTTTTACTTTGGATTTATGGACTTATCCTTGTTTTGTTTGGTTGTGGACTGTTTGATTTGATCTTTTGATGCCTGTAGTAACTTAGGCCTTGTTAATGATTATGGAAGAATAGTTGATTTGCAGGACTAACATGTTCTCTATGGTTGCAGAATCGTTGCTATTCATATCCTAATCCACTTATCTTTTGTGAGATATCTTGTTTCGCTTAAGTGTTGTTTTGCAGGACAAAAGTATTCAAATTTGCAGGAAAGTTTTGTCACCATAAAAAATGAGGAGATTGTTGGAGAAAACTTCATTATTTGTTTTAAAGTTGACAAAACGTTTCCATCAGTCTAGTCTGAAAACTTATAGACTCTATCGTCAAAGTCTGAAGACCTTCAGACTCAAGATTCAAAGTCTACCCTCACTAATAGTTTCCAGATCGACGAAGAAAAGACTTATCCAGATGCAAGTATATCTTTAAGGATTTGGTTCATACAGTTGAAAAAGATCTCACAGCTGGAGATAGCACCTCATGATCAATTACTCTTATTGAAATCAAATTGGATAATTAGATCTGTTGATTAGCAAAGTATACTTGGAAGGTTCTACTTATGAAAACCTAGATCCTGATTGTATTGGCGAGCAGGATTGGTGGGCTATCATCACATTCTTTTTATAACTCGAGATCTCCCTAAATTGATTCTGTCCAACGGGTGGATTGGAAGAACTCCTTTAAAAGGTGCCAACGGATATGAAGGCATGGAGGAGTATATAAGGAAGACGCTCAAGATATTCGAGGGTGTGCGTGATAGAAGAATTCTAAAATCTGAAGCTCCTAGTTCTTTGCTATTTCATTCGCTGAGCTTATGCTGTATTCGAAAGAGAAATAAATACTTGTGAGACCTTGAGGAAGTGTAGTAGAGTCTGTACACTGTAGAATCAAGGATGTGAGACTGTAAAATCTCTTTTGGTTCTTAGTGAAATCCAGCCGGTGGGCTGTCAGTGCGGGATAGTAGACGTAGGCTTGGTTAAGCCGAACCACTATAAACCTTGTGTCTTAATTCTCTTTCCTTAATCTCTTTACTTTAAGTCGTGGTCTTATATAATTGTTTACAGTCTTTTACATCTTCAGTCTATTCTTCTTAAAAGACGAATTAAGTTGTTAAGTTTTACAAAGACCTCTTTATCACCTATTCACCCCCCTCTATGTGTTATTACTAGCTATCAAATAGAGGTGGAAAATTTACTTTCAATGAATTTGACAATTATTGTAAAATTCATGAAGTGAAACGTCAATTGACTGCTAACTATACTCCTCAGCAAAACGGTATAGCAAAAAGAAAAAATAGAATTATTTTTGAAAGCTTTAAATTCTGGTGATAATCTTAATTGTGTAATTTGAAAACATTTGCGCATGTGTTCTACTTATAGTCTAATTGGCAGACTAGTGAATGCGTCACTTTCAAATCCCTCAAAACTCTATATTCAAATTAGTGCATATTTAAGAAAACTCTAATTGAAACAATCACAAATATCTTCCAACCTCTCGAAAGCACATGCCGCCCTTCCTCCACCGGCCTTCGATTCGCCAATTTGTTAATATATTCCATCTTTTACTTTGGGAATAAACAATTATGGAACATTTCTTTCTTTTTTCTTTTCTTGAATAAACAACAATTATGGGTTGTTAAGGCGTGAGTAATAAAGTTGACCGTATTGCACATGCATCGATGCATGCACTGACTGAAGAGGAAAGGGAAGAATAGGATCAATTTGTATGTACTTTTTCCCTAAATGTCTAGGAGCGAAAAAAAAAAAAGCGTTTGGGTAGATTCTAGTTTGCATCTCATTCTAGTTTTCCTTTTCTTCCATCATAGTGTGGATAGTATTCTAAGTCAAAGATACTAACAAACTATTCGCATAGCACTGGATTTTTGTTGAAAATCTTTTATACGACATGCAATAACATCAAATGAAAAGATCCAAGAGTTGCCCTAACGGTTAAGAATGGAGTTTTTGTCTTAAAATGAAGGTACGAAATAGACTTGTTTGTGAGTGCCATTAAAAATTTGAAAAAAAAAAAAAAGTTCTTCATTTCTCTAGTTGAATGCGAAAGACATCTATTGGTCAAACAACTCCATTTTTTTTTCTTTTTATATCTTTGTCTATTTTCATCATACTATATTTACACATGTACCAAAATACACCAAAAAGTTCAAAAAAACCAATTCTTACCTAACAAATTGCAAACCACTAAATTACTTTAGTTTGTATTAGTGCTGTTCAAGCTCAAAAGAAAAAGAAAAGAACGAGCACACGTTTTTTTATTTATTTTAAAATTGAAATTAAACTAGTAGTTAATCAAAGGATACATGATTTTCTAAAAGTTGTCTTAGTAATTTCGTCTTTTCTTTTAAGTCTTTTTCTTGTCCCTGATATTGAAAGAAAAGTGTGGGATATTTGAGGGTTGTCTGCTAAGACAAGGAAAATTTCTTTTATTCAAAAGGAGAGTAATCAGTTCTATCATGGATTAGTTAATAACACATGGGACACATTTTTGATTCTCTATGCCATCAAGTGCTGAAAATTTCATATACGAATCATCATCAATTCGATTTTTGGCTTATCTGGTCGATGGAGCTGCTGAGATAATTGATGAGCACTTACTTTACTTATTTAAAGTGGACATTCTCATCATATAAAAAGTGAGACTTCTCACTTTTCTAAGAAATAAATAATAAAAAAAGCGCTAGCTAAATTGACAACCATATTAGCTCCATTTACACCCAAAAAATAAAATTGATAGAACAATCTAAATTGTGGGTCCCACCCCACCCCTCCCCTTCTTTGTCTTTGCTCAACCTGAGGAGACCCCGCATGCCTCCCTCTATCTGCCACTTTTGTGTGCCTTTTATCTTGGGCCACCACCGCTGGCTGCTTTTAGCTCTAAGGTTGTGCCTCTTCAATAGCTAAGGCCGAGGTCGTTCGAGGTGGTTAATATCGGAGTGACCTCAGGGCAAAGTCCTCGTGCACCAACCTCAGTTTAAAGTCCTATATCCCAGGTTGCACCAACCGGTGTCCCAGCCTCCAGTGCTAGCTCAGTGTCTTCCTCGCATAAGACCGTCGTCAATGCTGTGGCTACCATTGTGGCCAGCTCGCTAGTCATCGCCACAATCTTCTTCTTCACATTCTAAAGGCGGGCCAATATCTCGGCTCACCAGAAGCAAGAGGTTTTTCGCCAATGTCCCACGTTTGTATTTTCGACATTTGGAAAATGAATTTCACAGGACCAAACTAAATGCATATGGATCAATTCTAAAGCATAAAGCAAGGCCTTTGGTGAAAGGACACTTGCAATAATTTGGTATCAACTATACCGAAACTTTCGCTCTTGTCCCTCGTCTCAACACTATTAGTGCTTTCATAGTCTTAGCAACACAATAGAAATGGCAAACTATCACCTAGATAAAAAGTCAGCATTCCTATATGGATATTTTTAAGCAAATATATAAATGGACATCTTAAAAAAGAAATATATATGGAACAACCGCCGAGCTTTATCACTAAAGGCAAAGGAGAAAAGGTCGTAAGGCTCCAAAGCACTCTATACAGGTCATATTGATGAATACTTCACTAAGCCGAATTCATTTTGGAGCTACCAAAAAAATTCCAAAATATTTACAAGGAACAAAAGAATATTCCATTTGTTTATCACCCACATGCACAAGCTAAGCTGCTTAGTTCCACCGACGGTCAATAGGAGCAATGCTACTTGTTACACATTCTCACTAGGTTTGCAATATTCTCATGGGCATCTAAGAAGCAAGACTCAATAGCATACGAAAGCTGAATACCTCTTGGCCGCTACCACTGCTAGTAAGCATTATGGCTTCCAAAAATACTAGAAAACTTCAAAGAAGCACTAACACAACCTATTGTGATATTTTGCGATAACAAGTTTGTAATCGCAATATCTAAAAATCAAGTTTTTCACAAAAGAACTAAACTTATTGCTATCAAATATCACTTAAATCGAGAAGTGCAAAATAACAAAGAGATTGAGCTCAAATATTAGAAAATTGATTATCAAATTGTTTGACATATTTAATAAAGTTTTACCACAAGCTAAGTTCAAGATATTGCGAAGCATGTTTGGAGGATCGTAAAAATTGATCAAGGAGGAGCGGTGAAATCATGATCTAGAAAAGCCTGGACTCTACTAATATCTAATCTAATGGTTGCTGAAGTTTGTGATGACTCCTAGTACTAGTAATAATTGAATTTTGTGGACGGGGTTTTGCAAACTAAAAATAAAAATGTAGAGATATTCCGCATGTGTTGAGTCAGTTACTAAGCTATAAGCAAGGGGTGATGTTCGGATGAGTAAGTAATTTGACAAACCAACTGAGAAAAGCTCATCCACTCATGTTATTACAAAAGTAAGCAATAGAATAATAAAATAAACAAAATAAGAAAATAGATCAGACTCTAGATTTACATGGTTCAATCACTACGACATACGTCCATGGAAAGAATAGCGACGGATTCTACTATAGATGAAGTGATATAATGTAAATTACAATCACAGTTGAGTTAGTCAAATTATATTTAATAACTCACACAGCATCTAGCCCCTAAATTCCTCATGAAATAATCTCTTAATCTCACAAAAAATTAAACACAAATTCTCACCTTAAGAATTTAATTGGCTTAAATACTTGTGTAATCGCCACAAAACTCACGATCAAAATTGCCTCTGCACATCAACAATGTGCCCACAAGAGCCATATATAATATATATTTTATTATAATCGTTTGTCCTGCTTTTAAGGAAGTGCAATATTTGATCGTCAAAGACAGCCAGGCTTAATGGAGAAGGAAATAAAAGCAAAGTGGGATTCAGTCAACAAAGTTCAACCATGGACTTTCTTCTTCACTTTTCCTTTGGCCGACTCCAAAACTAACATAATTTCCATACATGTGTGTGCAGTAGATTTCTTTTTCTTTATTTATTAATTTCTAAAATTCAGATTTTCATTTTCGACTTAAACCCTTGCACATTAACTTCAAAAACTAACAAGGGGCAACAACGATAGGACATCTTGAAGAGCCAAGCAATAATTGCTGACTGGCTAATCTTATGTTGCAAAAACTTTCGGATTCCATATTAGGATAATCTTGTTTTCTTGAAACTACTTAATTTCTTAGGCAATTATCAAAAATCACATGCAACACAAAGCAAGATGAAAAAACTTGTGTCAATCTAGTGGAGGCAGATGATGTGAGAATGAATGAACGAAATCATTATACACAAACCAATAATGAAGTTACTCTTAGAATAACCTGCTTCCATATCTTTTTCCCCTTTACCGCCCCCTCCTTACGGTCACACTCACTGTGTTCTAACCTATCTACTCTTCAACAATGAGATAGGTAGTCGAAATCCTCTCATTTTTTCGAGCTTCTGTCTACCGTCCATGGTAGTTTCCAATTTCTAAACCCTAACCCTATTACTTCCCCCTTTCTCTTAATTACAGCTTCGACATCTCTTCCTCAAACTCACTTAATTACAGCGTTGACATCTCTTCCTCATCCTCTTTCTCCTCTGCGCCTGACGAGCTATCTCAATTCACCTTCTTCCTTTATCGTCTCTTCACCCACAAACTTTCACCCCTCGATGTCTCCGCAGCTTCGATAACTTGTTACCCAGTGCCAACAACTCTTGCATGCAATGGATCTGGTCATTTTCCATGCTTTTGAAGCTTTTGACCTTCTATTCCGACTCCAATTGACTGCTTACTGTTCTCTAGAGTTACCTGGGTATCGAGTAGCCGTTCCTTCATACCTGTTTCAGTAGTGATAATTCCTTGGACGGTTTAATGGCTAATCCTAGTCAGGAGAGTATCCCCTCGGGACCTGCCTTCCCGCGAACAGACCCTCAAGAGGAAGCACGTTTAGCAGCTTTGTGCAATCGACTGGGCCGTCTATGGTCAGAGCAGCACATTGAAGTGTGGGAGGATGCGCCTTCACCTGAAATAATGGAAGAATGTAAACTCATCCTTGTCGGTAAGATTCTCTCAACTTCCTCGATTAATTTACAAGCTTTTCAGACTACTATGAGGAGAGCGTGGCGAATTGATCAGGTGGATATCTCGCAACGTGAAGGTGGCTTATATGTTATCAAATTTAGGATTGAAACAGAGAAATAGAGAGTTCTATATATAGGACCCTAGCTGTTTGCTAGTAGTCTAGTCATTCTGAAACCCTTGATGCACAACACACCTTTACATTGCTACGATTTCTCGACTTGCGCCTTCTGGGTCCAAGTCTTTGGTCTCCCTTTGGAGCGCTGCATGGAGGAACTGATCAACAAAGCAGTTCGCCATGTGGGCATAGTGTTGGAAATTAAAATATACAGTAAAGAGAGGACCTCACTCTGTGTTGCCAAGGTACGAGTTGATGTAAATCTTCAGGAACCCCTCAAGACGGGTCAACTGATCAGAGTATAAGGCAAAAATATATGGCTGGATTTTCATTATGAGCGTTTACCATATTTCTATTATTCTTGTGGAAAGATCGGCCATTACACCATGTCCAGCAAAGAGTATGCCTATATGGAGGAGAATTTTGATAACAGAGATAATTTATTTTACGTACAGTGGCTTAAGGCTGAGATATGAGAATTCAGCCCTTTCTGGCTCACCTTTTACACCTCACCCAGGCCCTTCCTGTAGAAGAGGAAACTGTCCCTGAGACCCAAGTTAGGCCATCAGCTGAACTCCTAGCAAACCCTTCTCGCAGCAACAAAGGCAAAGAAGTTCTCCAGCTTTCTGATGACCACCAACCAATTACTTTGGCTGAACCTATTAATTGGAGACCACTATCAAAGGAATAGCTAGTTCCATAGGCTGGACTTTTTCCGGTCCCTGCTCACAACATGGACTCGGTACTTGCAGAAGGGCAGACCTGTTCTTTCAAAACAAAGAAAGTTAGAAGCAATAGATTAAGCGCGAAGACTGATCTGATCAAGAAGATTAAACGTCACAACCTGTTGTGTGAGGGGATTGATGAATCCTAGCTCCTGGACACTCCAATCCTCGAGGCTGTTAGTCCAGATAATTGGGCTTTGGTGGCTAGCCCTAAAAAGCCACCGACAAACAAATGAAATTACTAAGTTGGAACTATCAAGGGTTGGGCAATCCCCTGACAGTTCAAGCCCTAAAGGCGCTGGTGGCCTGAGAAAAACCCAACGTGCTGTTTTTTATGGAAACTAAGAATAAAGAATCGATACTCCGCAAACTGTAGAAGCGTCTTAAGTTTCCTAATAGACTTTTGGAAGATCCTTCAGGCCTGGCAGGAGGCCTTGCAATTTTTTGGCAAGATCACATTTACTTGACTTTGGAACAACAATCTTCAGATTTCTTGGACTTCCTTTGTGATGATAGGGACGGTGGATCTTCTATGCGGCTAACTTGTCTCCGTGCACCGGCTTTGGTTTCACTTCGACGAATCTTCTAGGAAAAGTTGAAACAAAGCAGCAACCTCAATACCTTTCCTTGGCTCTGCATTGGTGATTTCAATGAAGTTATTTACCCTTGGGAAAAATAGGGTAAACGAATAGCAAATTTTCAGCGTATGCAATCTTTTCGAGAACTGTTGAATGACTGTTTACTACTGGATTTAGAGAGCAAGGGATGCTCTTTTACATGGTGTAATAATAGAGACGGCGACGAAGTGGTAAAAGAACGACTTGATCGAGCCCTTTGTAATTTAGAGTGGAGACTAACCTTCCCAGCTGCTGAGGTTTACGCTCTCCCAGCCATCGGATCAGATTATAGCTCGCTGTTGTTGCAAACCACAGCATTACAACCTAGGCGTCGATGGCTCTTTAAATTTGAATCTTATTGGCTACAAGATCAGGAATGTGGTAAAGTAATATCATACACTCTGAAAAGTATTCAACATCAAAATATAACCTTATCTCGGAAGTTGAGTAGGATTTCAGCAGCCCTTTCCAGTTGGAGTAAGAGCAAATTCTCCAATGGTCAACGCCAAATAAATGAGCTACATCTCTAGCTCCAGCACCTGATCAACCAACCAAACTGTCAGTTTGACAAGCAACGAATGGATGATCTGAAAAGGCGAATTCAATGTTTATGGCAACAGGAAGAGCAATACTGGGCAATGCGCTCTAGAGTGAATTGGCTAAAGTGGGGAGACAAGAATACTAAATTCTTTCATGCGACCACCATCCAACGACCCCAATGAAACAAGATCAGCATGTTGCAAAATGAAGAAAACCAATGGGTCAGAGATGAAAAGGCATTAAAGGATATGACTCGTAATTTCTTTAAAAGACTTTTTTGCTTGATGGGACAATGAGATTATGGCCCCATTATAGCCTAATGCCCAGCCATTGTGACAGAAGATATGAACAACACCCTCATATGTGAAGTAACTCCGGATGAAGTCCAAAGGGCATTTTTTCAACTTGGAGAGTCAAAGGCACCGGGCCCAGACGGACTAAATGGTCAGTTCTATCAATCCCAATGGTTAACTTTAAAAGAGGATATTGTTAACTCGGTTAAAGATTTCTTTGATTCTGGCATGCTAGATCCTGATCTTAACAAAACATTTATAACTTTAATACCGAAGATTCCTCACCCTGAAAGACTGGACCAATATCGACCAATTAGTCTACGCAATTTTATGTATAAAATCATTTCAAAGGTCCTAGCTAATCGTTTGAAGCCCTGACTTCCTGCACTTATCTCTATGGAACAAAATGCTTTCATCACTGGTCGGCAAATTCAAGATAACATTCTAGTAGTGTAGGAAGTTCTACATCAACTTAGAATTCGAAAAAGGAAGCGACATTTTCAGGGTGTCCTTAAACTAGACATGTAGAAGGCCTATGACCGCGTTGAATGGGATTTTCTTAGGAATTACCTATATAAGCTTGGGTTTCATGCAGTTTGGGTTGAAAAGGTGATGCAATGTGTCACTACTGCTTCTCTAAGTATCAAATTTAACGGCGAACCTCTCCAGCCATTTACAATGACAAGAGGTCTTCGACAGGGCGATCCTCTCTCCCCATACTTATTTATCCTTGTAGCCAATGCTCTTTCAACTCTCATAAATCAAGCAGTGGATATGGGCAACATCAATGGTATCAAATTCAATCAGAGTTGTCCTACCCTCTCACACCTATTTTTGGCTGATGATGCCATCTTGTTTATTGAAGGAAAAGTAATTGAATGCCAAAACTTGTCGAATATATTAAATCAGTACTGTCTGGCAACAGGACAAGCTATCAATCGCAATAAATCGAGCATATTTTTTAGTCGAGCTTGTCCTCATAATTTTCAAGAGCGTCAGGCCTGTGAATTCCACGTCCCAGTGATGTAAAAGACCGGGAAATACCTCGATATACCTTCGGACTGGGGAAAGTCTAAAAGAGAAATGTTTTCTTAGTTGTTGGCCAAAGTGAACTCAAAACTGGATGGTTGGAAAGAGAACTTATTTTCCAAAGGAGGTAAGGAAGTTTTAATTAAAGTAGTTGTTCAAGCAGTTCTTCAATACACTATGTCTATTTTTAGAATCCTTATTTCCCTTTGCAAATCTATAGAACAGAAGATATCTAGATTTTGGTGGAAAACACAGGGTGACAAAGCAAGAATGCATTGGAAAGACTGGGAAACACTCAAGCATCATAAAGATGCTGGTGGTTTAGGTTTCCGAGATCTAGTGGCCTTCAATAAAGCCTTGCTAGCCAAACAGGTTTGACGTATGCTTCAACAACATGACTCCCTTTGGAGTTTGATCTTTCAAGGGCTTTATTTCCCTTCAAAAGACTTATGGCATGCAGAAAGAAGCTCCAGACCCTCTTGGGGATGGTAAAGTGTTTTGCAAGGTCGGGATTCTATTTTAAACAACCTCCAGTGGTCAGTGGGTAATGGTCAACATATTCAAGTTAGAGAGGATAAGTGGCTTCTTAAAGGCATCATAGGCGGACCTGCTCCTCGCGATAAACCTACTATGGTCGTTGATTTTATTATCCCAACAATCTTGGAATACATCCTTACTTAGAGGTAGTTTTGATAATAGTATCACAGAAGAAATACTCAGCATTCAACTTCGGCCTCAGTACACTTGGGATCAAATAATATGGACGGGCAGATCCAATGGTATTTATATAGTTAAAAGTGGATATAACCTCATAAGATCAGGCAAGAACAGGAGAGTTCAGAGTCAGGCATCCTCTTCATTTACTACTCCCAAAAGACTTTGGACTACAATCTGGAAAGTACCGACCAATCCTAAATTACATATGGTCTTTGTGCCAAAACGCTCTAGCGACAGGTGAAAATCTTTATCGCCGACATGTTATTTTACATCCGATGTGCAGATTATGTGAGCATAGCAGCACCTACCCTACCCCTGAATCCGCAGAACATCTTTTCTTACATTGCCCGTGGACCAAAGCAGTTTGGCGCCATCCACAGATTCAACTCAATATACAACAACATCAGACTCACAGATTTGATGTGTGGTTATTGAAAATTTTAGACACAACAAATCACTCACCGGATCTGGCGTCAATAACATCCGTGCTGTGGCATATTTGGAAAGCTCGAAATGACTTTATATTCTGCCGAAGAACCCCCAACCTTGACTAGGTTGTTTTTACTGCCATTGCCCAAGCTCGATCTTATCAAAGTTGCCTTCTAATGACCCTGCAACAAAACTCATAGAAACAATCTCCAGTCAACAGCCATATACCAAATCTCAATCAACCAGTGCCAGAGACCCTCACCGTTGCTGGATCTAATTGATTGAGACCTAGATCGTCACTGATCCGTCCTCCACGACCTCAACCTGTGCTTCAGAGATGGCGTCCCCCCGATCCGAGTGTGTTGAAGGTAAACATTGATGGTTCATTCCCTATGGCTTCCCACGAATGATCAATAGCCCGGGTTTGTCGGGACTCATCGGGAAAGCTGATCGATGGCTTCTCCCGCACAATCAAATCTGCATCTGCCCTGCAAACAGAAATTCAAGCCCTCACTTTTTCACTCCGTTATCTGCTGCAAAGAGGAAGATATGAAGATCACCTTATTCTTGAGTCGGACTGCTAGGAGATGGTGCTGACGCTTCACGAACCTAGCCGAACTCCCTAAGAAAATTGAGCTCTCTTTGTTGAAGCAGCTGCGCTCCTCCGTCTTTCTCCAACCCTAATTGTGCAGCACTGCCGACAGGAATCGAATGCCGTGGTTGACTGGGCCGCTAAGGCCCACGGGCTTCATTTTCTTCCCTTCAATTGGCCTCAATTCCTCCCTCCCTTTTTAGTCGACCTGTTATGTATTGATGCTTTAGACTGTTGTAATTTTGTTACTTAATGCTCAGCTTCTTACTTTCGACAAAAAAAATGAAAAAAAAAAAAGTTACTCTTAGAATAGCCACATAATCGTGCCCGAAGATCAATTTGGAGCAATCTTGGAATTTTTTCTTGCCATAGGATTAGCAATTAGCTCCATGAATGTTCAGGTCGCCGCTTGGGAAACAATCACAAATAGGTTTCTACTCCTAATCAAAGACTTGGGAACTTCCCTGACCTGCCGCATACTAATTTTCGAGAAGCTCCAATCTGAAATTTGGTTCCCCCGGGGTGTTGGTGGGCGAATTCCAGTTTTTTGTAAGACACGTCACAACCTAAGTTTTTGATTCGAACACATGAAAAGACACATGAAAAGTACACTTGACAAGAGGTCCTCGAGGCAGCAGGACTAGATAAGGTTAGAGGTCTTTTGGAGATAAGTTGATCCGTCAACACCGAAACACTGTGCGGTACTATGATTCGAACACATGAAAAGACACTTCGAAAAGTATGTAACGTCGTTTATTCCAAGCCCAGAGACTTCATATTTGACCATTCTGGTTTGCTCTCCTTACAAAAATCTCCCCATTAGCTTTTGCCAAATTCAATCCCTGTTTTCTCCGATCTCGAGTTCAGAGAGAGAGTGAAATGGGGAGTTTGGGAGCGATTTTGAAGCATCCGGATGAACTCTACCCACTGTTGAAGCTGAAGATGGAGGCAAGGAATGCCGAGAAGCAGATCCCTCAGCAACCTCATTGGCGATTCTGCTACTCCATGCTCCGCAAGCTCTCCAAGACATTCGCTTTCGTCATCGAACAACTCCCCACCGAGCTTCGCAATGCGGTGAGTGTGGTTTTCGATTTCAAAATTCTTTTTATAATATTTAAATATTAAAGTATATATTTATATAACTATTTAAATTTTTAAAAGAGTTAGTAATGATTTCATAAAATCTCAGAGTCAAAGCATCCTAAGTTTTAGGCCCAAATTTTTTACTTCATTTAGTTGCTTAACAAAAATGTACCAAAAGCCAATTATCCAAATGCTGTTTGTTTTGAACAAATACTCGAAAAGTTAAATTACTTTATCTAGATACAAAATCATTTTCCCAAATCTTTTTTCAAACGCACCAAGTTGTTGTGCCTGCTGCCAAAAACAGCAGGCGCGACAACTTAGATAAAGCTAAGGATCAATGTCTTATGCGAAGATTAATTCTTTACTCTCACAACATTACCTGAAAACTTCCCCATAATTTACTTAAAAAGACTAGACAACAGAATCGAACAAATTAAAGCGTTATGCTCGTTTAGGTTGCATGCACATAGCTTGATATTTGTAGGGGACAACCCAGAGGAGATTAATTATGTTAATGGTGACTTAAAACCATTAAGCCGTCAGTGGCTTTATGTGTAGCCTCGAAAATTCATCACCATGCTTTGATGCGCGTTCCAATTATAGGCTTCTAGCAGCCCCTCATTTTTGTGATTCTTGCTTCACCATCATTTTTGTGGAGAATTATGACGATTTATAAACGTGTCAGCCATATATATTTCAATATTTTTTTTGGAAGTTTCTTTACACATAGAGATCCCTCTGCCGTAATATCCACCATGCTCTTGTGGTTAAGTTGTGTGTAAAGTGGCCACAAAGTTATGGTGGAATATATATTTTTGTTTTGGGAAGGCTAAACTTATTACAATTGTATTAGTTTAGTTCTAAAACCCTTTTTTTATCAATTAATTTCTAAACATTTTGTATTTGTACCTATTTAATCCGTTCGACCAATTTGGCCAATTGGCACTGACCTGGACTATGGCCGCCCTACATGGTATGGCTAGTACCAATGTGAACAATTTTATATATATTTTTTCTTTTTCTCCTTTTCTTTCTCTTTCGTTTTTTTTTTTTTTCTTTCCATTCTTCTTATTCCTCTAGCTGATCACCAAGGGTTGGGCAAGGGAGCCTTCGCAAGAGGGTTGGGTGAGGCATAGCTTCACCGGCCCTGACCTCTGGCTAGTCGTTGAGGTTCAATGACCAGCTAGAAGAAGAAGAAGAGGGGAAGAAAAAAAAAAAAGAGAGAGAAAAGAAAAAATAGAAAAAAATATATTATTAAAAATTGTCCACGTCGCACTAACTGCGTTACATATGATGAATGGCATCCATGTTGGCCTGGCTGGCCAAAATTGGCAAGATAGGCTAAATAGGTACAATCACAAAAGATTTAGAACTTAATTAGTAAGAAAAAAAAGTTGAGGATTGAATTAACACAATCACAATACATCTAAAACTTTTTAAATAATTCTCCTTTTTTTTATCAATGATAAATGATAATATATTTAAAGAAAATCAAATATTTTCAATAAATGAAAAGGTGATCCATCATGCTTTTGAAATTGTTCAAATATTTATCGTGGTTGAAATCTTTTTATCTGGTGGGTTATTTTTGGTTAGGGATTTCCAATTAAGTTTTCTTGAGTAGGTAATATAGTCTTGTTGAGTCATACACACTCAATTAGAATAATCTAGTAAGAGATGAGTTAATATGAATTTCTCAGTTATTTAAATGTCGTTGAGATATTGTCACATACGTATAGGCTTTTTCTTCCTCTAAACAATGGGTATGATATGGCTAATCTTACACAGTTTTTTTATCAATTCGCCTAAAATCAATTCCCCACGCACTTTTCTCTCTCATACGTGCAAGTCCCCTTGAGCAGTCCATCCTCGTCCTCTTCCTACTAAGATTTTAGTGTTTTAGTATTATTGATTATCATTCGTGTAGCATAATAATATAAAGGTTATTGAGAAACATAACATATTTTTTTCTAAAAATCTCATTTTTTTTAACAAAAGCTAATTGAGATATTCATACGCATCATTACTGAGAAGAAGACAATACATGTACCCCTTTGTAGATTGGATAGAAGATCACCCCGTCGTTTAGAAAACAAAGAAAAAAAATTATCCTACAGCTAATTTTTGTAAAACATGGGAAGCCTAAAAGAATACGAGACTTTTTAAATTCACGAGAAAAAGAAACTATAATTAAAATAGATACAGGCCGGTAGGAGGTGCCACATGACGACAACATAAAACCCAACGTCCCAGTCTTCAAGACGGAATTTACTCCTCGGCCACAACTCCCGTTTTATACGCGCTTAACGCAGGGACGATATATCATGCGTCCATGTGAAAGTGCATATTACTAGCTGACCCATTTAAATTAGCTAATCACTTTCTTCTTATCCTACTGTTGAATCTGAAAAGTCGAAGAAAAGTGCTATGGGCACTTCAAATCGAATTCTCGAATGGAACTGCGTGATATTACTGCTAATGCCAATGCAATGCTCATCCATAGATTTATGTGGTTATTTCTTGTTTTCTCTTGATACTTTCTCCTACCTCAATTCTGTTGTCTGCTAATCCAAATGCAAAAATGTAAATAAACTGTTAGATTAGTTAGTGCAAATGCCACTCACAGCCAATGCAAATTCCAGTAGAATTATTAGATTAGTTTCTCTCAATGTGCTTTTATCTCTTCAACCTTTCTTTTGCATTTTTGCAGGTGTGCATACTCTATTTGGTCCTGCGAGCCCTCGATACAGTTGGTTTGTCCTATAACACTGCATTAGTTCTCTGTCTTTCATTTGCAAGTTATTATGCTGTTTATCAAACATGTGCATCTGTCCCAAATTACCCTCACTCCGTTAGCACTTCTGGTTAACTGAGCCATCTATCCCTTGTATGTCGAAGGTTTACTATAATGCAAACCCGCCGGAGTTTCCTTTTTATGTTGATAACATTCATAGAAATATCTGTGTAGGTTAGAGTGAGTCCTTCACGTCTAAACTCGAGTGTCTTTGTCACCATTAACCATCATAAATGGAAGTGGAGTATGCTATGCTCTAGTTATTAAGGCCCCAGTTGATTTATCATATAATAATGTTTTTGCTTATATTTAATTCATTGAATAATTCAAAAAGAATCCGTTTCAGGATAAGTCCTTAATTCCTCTGCCTAGTTCTTGTTAGTGTCACATTGAATAACTGTTTACAGCTCCATATAGACATTAGTATGTGATTTTGTGCTGGAATCTTATTTCTTCTAATGCTCCCTTTCCAGAGGATGACACAAGCATACCTGTTGATGTCAAAGTGCCTATCCTGAAAGCTTTTCTTGAGCACATCTTTGATAAGGAGCGGCAATTTTCATGTGAGTTAAACATGCTATCATGCTACCCTTTCTTTCCAGTTGAAGCTTTTGGTAATCTAAGACTGGTTTTCCCTGCATTTAAATCCTTGGTTCAATAGTCTTGTCCTTTCCCGACCTTTACATAAAATTCAGGAAGCATGAGTTAGTTATTTTGTCAAAAAACTTTGTTTGACTTGTCTCTCTTAATGTAACCTTGTAGAAATATGTTTGTGTGTATGTGTAAATAACTGACGGCCTCCACATTTTGTATTAAGAATGATCGTCAAAGCTACATGGAGATTCTATCTTTAACAGTATCTTGTAGCAATTTTCCATTATTTGAAGAGATTCTATCTTTAACAGTATCTTGTAGCAATTTTCCATTATTTGAAACTGACTTCAAATTGACTGAAATAATTTTCTATAACACTGCTATTCGAAGAACAAGATATATCAACAATATTTTGCCTCTGCGTTATGATACTACATGAGAACCTCCACAAATAGTCTCATCTACATTTTTTATTTGTGCGTTCTTTTACTGACTTCTTTAAGAACCAACATTAAAGTAAGATAAACACTCTCTTGGTATGATAAATTCTTGTGTTATTTCCAGCATATGAAGAAATTGGACAACCAAGCATAGGGTAAATGATTGTCAATATATTTCTGATGTCAAGTTGGAAATTAAGGTGTTTATTGGTTATTCAGATTCCATCATGCCACTGATTTTCTCCAACTAGCAATTCTTGGGGCATGCACAACTTGGTTGGGAAAGCTGCTTTAAGTTGCAATTGTTGTTATCTTGTAATTTTTATTATTGTTTAATTATATTGCTGTCTTAGTTTACAGACAATATGTAAATGGTGCTTATCCAGAAGTTTGTGTTGCCCATATGAAGAAGTTGGATCTGGGCATCGAACTATTTAGCTGCCTAGAATTCTATTGAGTTCACTGACTTGATATTTTTATTGCCACATTAAGGTGGTACAAAGGAGTGCAAGGTTTTAATGGATCAATTTCATCATGTTTCAACGGCTCTCCTGGAGCTTGGGAAAAGGTTACTAACTTGTGATTTCTTTATAATTATATGATGTGAACAACTTTTGTGAGGTCAGGATGTTCTCTTCTTCAACCTGATCTTCTTTAGCCTCTCAACCTAACCATGTGTGTTTCCTTTACCAACATACCTAACCATCATAGTTCCGCAACCATATTATCATTATCTATCAAATGTTCTTTCGAACCCATTTTTCACTTTCATCGAGAATGAAAACTCAAAACCAAACTTTCCTATAATTGACCCGAAATTGTTTAACCATTTCTATTGATTGATGTGTTGACAACTTTTCCTTTATAAACTGTAGCTTTTGTTTATACTTGCAGGTATCAAGAGGTAATTGAGGATATTACTAAAAGAATGGGAGCAGGAATGGCAAAATTTATTTGCAAAGAGGTTTGTGATCTTGTCATGTGATACTCCTGATATTTTCCGAGACCCTACCTTATAAAAAGCCAAGCTGAAGGAACTCTCATACACATTATAGTATTTGGTTGTGTTTGGACTTGGTTAGTATATAGCTAGTGCATAAGCCTTTCATGAGGAGAATCCTTGCCTCCAATGATTGAAAATGAATACGATATTTTTCAGTAACAGTGTAAACCTTTTATTTATTGAATGGCTGCACATACAGTGGCCAACAGGTAGCCCATCCGGCTATTTACTATGAACCTGGTGGAGTAAGGATTTGACCTTAGCTGTGTGGTTCTACTCCTTAAAGAATTCACTCCCTTACAGAAAATAAACTCATCTTGAAGTGTATCATTCAGCCTTAATGACCGTTCTTCCATCTTCCAAGGTTCACACGCTTGTGAACTGACTATTGACTCTAACACATGCCTTGTTTATGGTAACTGACCTGGCTGGATTAGAATGGATTTGATCAAATACTATCATGAAAAGAATTTAAGAGCTGTAATATTGTTTTGCGCAAAGCATTTCAAGGCTAGTTGTAGTCTTGCACCTTCTGGAAGAATTGCTTGTAGTGGAGATTAATCTGTTTAATGGGTTATTCCTACAAAGAGTTCCACTAATTTCTTCCCTATTGCAGGTGGAAACAGTTGATGATTACAATGAATATTGCCACTATGTGTCAGGACTTATAAGTTTAGGTCTGTCAAAGCTTTTCCATGCTTCTGGAGCTGAAGATTTGGCACCGGATTCTCTATCCAATTCAATGGCTTTGATTCTACAGGTACTTGAAAGACACTGAGTTTCATGTACATGACCACATTTTGGATTTCTAACATTGTTTTATGGATGTAAATATCAGAAACAAGACATTATTCGAGATTATTTGGAAGATATCAATGAGATTCCAAAGTCACGTATGTTTTGGCCTCATCAGATTTGGGGTAAATATGTAAACAAACTTGAGGTATGCCTCTTCAACATGATTCGGGACGATTAAAGGCTTACACAGATTGTGCTTTACCCATTTTACCATATAAAATTGATTTTCCATCACCTACTTCGAAGATGAATCGCTAAGATATTATGCACCTACAATGCTGAATTTTGCGCCGCATGCACATCCTTATTTTCTCTTTTCTGTAATTGGCCATATCTACATAGGACTTAAAGTACGAGGAAAACTCAGTGAAGGCAGTACAATGTTTGAATGAGATGGTCACAGATGCTTTGACACATGTTGAAGACAGTTTGACATACATGTCTGCTTTAAGGGATCCTGCAATATTCCGGTTTTGGGCTATTTTTCAGGTACAATATCAATTCTTCAAGACAACAGTGTTTCTTATCTGTGAATTGGAGTTGTTGTCTTACATCTATCCTATATTAAAAATATTGAAGGTAGTTGTCGATCTCAAAAAATTTTCTACATAAAACTTGCCTCAGAATTTTCTCATGAACATACTACCAGCCCAATCTCTGCACTTCTTCCCCTGCCCCCCTCTCTCAAACACATTTCCGTTCGTGTGCAGCAGGTGAACAGACACACAAGTTGTTCCTTTCTCTCTCCTTGTGGGCATGTGTGTGCACAAGATTTGGTTTCACACATTGACGTTACAAAATTTCCCTATTATAATCAGTTGTTGACATTTCTGAACTCACTCTTCATAATCTTAAGACTTTCTGTACGTGGTTCATTTGCTTTCATGACATTGAATTTTGATATTTTCTTTTTAATGCCATTAATCTTTTGATTATCTGGTAGAAACTCCTTTGCCAACATTTTCTACATTTTCTAGATAATGGCGATTGGAAATTTAGCTTTATCCTACAACAATATTGAAGTTTTCAGAGGCGAAGTAAAGATCAGGCCAGGTAAGAAAATGATTTGCATGATGAAATAATGAGGCATAATGAAGAACTAGGTCCAGGCATGACGGAAATATAGCTTGTCAGACTATCACCATTCATCATTTTATAAGGCTGTGTCTATCCGTGAGCCTTTGTGCATTTGTTTATGTTCTGTAGTAGCTCCGAGATAATAATTCTTCAGTTGTTCCATTTGTCTACCTATACTATTCAGGTCTTGCTGCTAAAGTTAGGGATCGCACAAGGATAATGGCTGATGTTTACGGTGCTTTCTATGATTTTTCTTGTATGCTAAAGTCCAAGGTATGAAGTCAAAAACTAGAATGCACCGTCTTTATACATGTATTTTAATTATTTCTAACTTGAAAATGTACTTGACCTTATAACCTGCAAAATCTTCTGTGATTTGAGTGGATATACAGCAAACCAAATTGCATGTAAAGGCTAGCTATCTTGAATCGGAAATGGACGTGACAGCACTCCGTTATGCCTATGAAGTGAAGGGAAAAAAAAAAGCAGTTTTGTCTTCTGCAAAGATATTTTTGTATGAGGAACCACTTCCTTTAGTGGTAGCTTTAATAGCAGAAGGGATTATAACTTAAGTCTCAGAAGCGTTGCGGAATTTCTCCCTTCTGCTTCCTGACTGTGGGGCAGAATATTCTTGATGATCTGTTAATCCAACTTTTGGCCACAATAGTAGTTGATGCTTTCATTTGTTCGCTTGCTTTTCCATCTCCATGCTTTTCACACTACGATTTTTTAACATACAGACTGAGACATTACTCACCAAATTATGCCTTTGGCTCCCGTAGGTTGACAAGGATGATCCTAATGCTACTAAAACATTGAGCATAATCGAGGGTATACAGAAGTCTTGCAGAGATTATGGCCTCCTAAACAAAAGGTTCCTCTCTCTCTCTCTCTCTCTCTCTCTCTCTCTCTTTCTCTCTCTCTCTCTCTGGAATGGATATTGATTATGCCTTTCTACTTAAACAAATTTCCTTTGTAAATTTTGACAGGAAATCTTACATCCTTGCGACTGAACCCACAAATAGTTCTGTCCTGGTGAGTTTACAACCGTTCATCTCACATTGTTTGGCTGGTCTTGGAACTATGTGCTGAACAGTAAACCAAACAAAAGAGAGAACAATAGCTTATCACGATCTAAATTGCAGGTCGCCCTTTTGCTCATTGTACTGGTAATAGTTGTCGCTCATCTCTCTGTAAGCCAATCGAGTAACTAATGTGAGTTCTATTAGCATGATACGCCCGACCTAAGATTGCTCCAAACTTGTCTTATCATTGTCCAACAACTTTTATTCCGTTGTTTTTTCTTTTGCAGATGGCTTTGTGGGAAAACCAGCAAGTGATGGAGATAGTGTCGCTACAGATGCGTCTATCGTAGAATTATGCTTTTATATATGTTTGTATCTTGAGTTCCGATGTGTGCTATTTATACATGTTTGAAGCATCCGAACATAATTGACGAATTCCTATTTTCAATTTTGAACTGTTTTTCTTCTGGAACATGTGATCCCGAGCCATCCAAATATTAAATTGAATCTACTCTTCTCGGCTGCCTGTATTTCGTGGGAAGCTAAGGGTTTTTTGGTCTTTCTGAAGCTACTATACTTTTGCCCATTTACAATAAATTACTACAGAGCTAGGTGTTTTGACATACAAAGTTTCTATCCTTGGTGAATTGGCTCGGAATTCTATTGTAACATCTTCATATATTTTCCTAACAGTCCTTCAGGCTGTGCAAAACAATTAACTTATATTAGAGAATGGATTCAATGATACTTTTGATTGGTATTGATGGACGAATTTTTGCAAAACTGTCACATCCCGAACCCTGAGCATGCGAACATCTATCGGCGGACAATTAAATTGCGACATCTCAGGACGCATTACCGACCCATTCCTTTTTTTTATCTTTCGATTAAATGCATGTGGAAGCAATTCAAATAAACAACATCTAGTCAATAATCACAGTAGGGATAGTAAAACACATCGAATGTTTCCAATGGCACAACCTTTATTTATTACTTATTAACCCTAGGAAGTTTAACAATTACAAGTCCATTCAAAAGGCGACTTCCTACCAATTAACTCAAAAACCTACTTGGGTCAGGATTACCCTAAACTTCACTAACGGCAAAGCCAGCCAAAAAGTGACGCATCTCGCACCCACCACAACCACACTTAGCAGTTCTCCATGCTACAACCCTGAAAATAATTAGCAACAACAAGGTGAGATAAAATCTCAACGAATCAACTTCCTAAACCTCGATTAGGAAACTAATTCACCTCGAAGATGGTCTAAACAAGCAAACGGCATACAATCTTACCTCGTCTACTTGGGTCAGGATTAACCTAAACTTCACTAACGGCAAAGCCAGCCAAAAAGTGACGCATCTCGCGCCCACCACAACCACACTTAGCAGTTCTCCATGCTACAACCCTGAAAATAATTAGCAACAACAAGGTGAGATAAAATCTCAACGAATCAACTTCCTAAACCTCGATTAGGAAACTAACTAATTCACCTCGAAGATGGTCTAAACAAGCAAACGGCATACAATCTTACCTCGTCTTGGGGGTACATGGCAATAACAGTGCAACATGCATAAATAATAATTAGAACACATTTGAAATATTCCAAGCACATTGCCAAAACACGTGTTCCAATTATTACGACACATCGGGCCACAACCAACACAAGAGTTGGCGATCTCCGACATGACTAGGCATCATCCCACCCCATCGAGCACGGCATCGTCTATAACCCTCGCCTAGAAGGCATTTCATAAAAGAGTATCAGTCCGGCCTCAACCGCGACTCGGCATCCGGACCCCCGCCAGGCATCTGATAAAAATCGGGCATCGCCCCCAAACTCTCATTGGGTGACGGGTTTGATTAATGACCATTCAAGCACACCAACAATCAAACCATTTCTTATTTCCTTTAATTAGCCCAGAACAAAAAGTTTCATTTTCAAATAATTAACTTTTGCAATTTTTCACATTTAAAAATCCCAGTAAACGTACGTGGTTACATATTTGAAATTAACCTATCAAACTTTACACACTTTCATTTGAAAACCCTATGGTTTTATTTAGCACTTAAAATTTGGCGTCCAAACCCGACACCTCATATTTTTATATTATTTAATAAAACCTCATTTGAAAATGGTAAATAAAAATCTATAATTGATCAATCAATAGCATAGCATCACATGTGCAAACAACCAGAATTACACACAATCTCATCCAGAAAAAGGAACATAAAATTCTACTTAACGGCTAATCCGTCATTAATTACACTAATCACGATTAATTAATTAGGCTAATTAAAATTAATTAAACTATATTCAATTAATTAAAAATTAATCGATGTTAAATAAAATAATTACAATTAATTAAATAAAAAGGTAAATAAATAAATAACGATGAATTAAACTAAACTTAATTAATTAATCTAATTGCAATTACTTAAACTAATCGTAATTAAATTTAATCTAAACCATCAGCCTTACTTGCACTTAAGGTTAAACTAAGATTAACTAATACTAACCTCAATTAACATTAAACTAATGTATCCCTAAACATAATTAACACCCTAATCCACGATTAAGAGGTTAACTCACTAGTTTCCGGCAATGGCGAGCTTGTGGCGACGGCGGTGCAACGGCAAAGAAAACACGAGGCTCACGACTCGAATGGAAACTCGACGGCAGCAGCCGCGGTTCCTCAAACCCATGGCAACCTAAGGGGGGTTCAACTTGGTGGTGAACCGGCGGTGAGGGACGGTGTGACGGCACGGCGATGCGGGCAGCTTGACGGATGGGCGGCTCAAGCGGCGGCAACTCGGGAGCTTGGTGGTGGAGATGGTGATGCGGGTGGTGGTGTTGGTGAAAAAAATAAATAAAAGAAGAAGAAGATGGTGAAGAAAATGAAGAGGCTTTAGGCAAAAATGCAAGCAAAAGAGGAGAAGGGAGGATCGGCAGAGAGGTGGGGAAGGAAATGCGTGAGAAAAAAAGGGGTGAAAGAGTGAGAGAAAGAGAAGAAAGAGGGAAAAGAAAAGAAGAATGGAGGGGGCTGATTTGCTTCGGGGGGGCGGGCGGGGGCGGCGAGGGGAGGGGCAGAAATAACAAAAAATGAGGGGGAGATGGTGGGTGGCAGAAGGTGGTAGCGTGTAAGGGGGAGGAAAAAGTGAGAGAGAGAGAGAGAGAGAGAGAGAGAGAGAAAGAGAAGAGAAAAGGGAGGGAGGGGAATTCGGCAGAAGGAAGAGGGGGAAACGTGAGGGGAGGAGAGAGAGGAGAGGGAGAGAAAAGAAAATAATATTATTTTTTTCCAAAAAAACATCTTCCCTCGTTTACTCTCCTCCACATCTATTTTTATTAATTATTTTATTATTCTAAAGGCCAAGCTTTTGGCCAAAATCTCAACTTTGCCACTAGATCCGATTTTTCCTTTTCCGGTCTCAAATTTCCGTCCGATAATTCTTTTTTCGAAAATTTTGAATTTGCTGATAATTAGACGGAAAATGAGGTGATGTCCAATAAATTAGCCTTGCGACCCTTGAAAGTTCGGTATCCGAAATCGAATTAAATTTCATGATTAAAAATCAATCGGACGCGACTTTGGTATGACCTAAACTATTGGGTGGATTTTAGGGGTTCTTGCGCGGTTGACCCATGATCGATAATGTTCGATTCACATTTGTACATCTTCGAATCATAGATGACCATCAGTTGTCATGTAATCGCGAGGGTTCAATTACATACCATGAATATAATATCAATAGAAAATCAATTTATTGTCGCTCAACATGAATATTATAATCATGTGGAATCACCGCGAACCAACTATGTGCTTCCGTTAAATCGATTTATATCCATTCGCTAATTGATTTATAACAACGTACTATTGACTATTATCGATTATTATGGTCGAGCGGTCTATTCTTGATCGAATTTTCTAGTCTTTCGCGTTTTAACTCATTTATGATATCGCCCAATAGATTAGTTAATTCGTGAGTGATTAATTCAGAGTAAAGCAACTATAAGCGCATTGACGAAATAACCATTTCATATATTTCGAAGTAGGGTCAAATTTCATAATGTCACAAAAATAGTTATTGATTTTGTAACTACAAATAACTTCCTAACCCCACTTGCAGTTATTGGTAAAAAGTTAAAATCTCTAGACACAATCTCCTATTATCTAGCAATGATTATATGCGAGATGTAACAAATCTCGAGACTATTGGTGTAACCACTCAGCAATTGTGCATTCTTGTTGATCCACTATCTCCTTCTTCAACTAACGTGTTGGCAAACCTCTATAACGTTCATTGATAGTACTTCCTTAATAATAAACCAAGATCTCCGATAGCTTGTTATAAATGACTTGGTTGATTAATTTCGCTCAAGTTTTTATGACTTTGGGTAACTTCTCCATTGTGTGTCATTGATTTCCTTCATTGCTAGTCAATAATCCAAAAGTTAGTCATATTATTTGTGTCAATAAGGAAACCTCAACCCCTTAAGAGTGACTTAGGAACTGTTGCGACCTACCCCTCTAGGCCTTATAATCCCAAGAAATAGGTTTAGAAGCATTTGTTTATAAAGTCAATCCAAGTGGTCCGTACAAGCGGAAATCTCAAATGAAATGCCGAAAAAACCCCTCAAAAGGATATAAAATGATAATGGCACATATGAACGGTAGTTTTGAATGGATTCTCAAATTTGTTAACGACGCAAATGGATTGTCAGTTATAAACTCGAGTCCTCTAAAACTCATGCTTCGTGTGACAACATTTCATTACACTACCTAAAACCGTTATCAAGAGTCGCCACTAACCTCTTTGTTGGGGGCCAATTAGAAACTCAATCAAGGGTTGAGAGACCACCCTTGATTTTCACGGAACCAAAGATTTTGTGGGTTCAAGGACTTGGCTTACACTAAAGATTTCTATTAGCGCCCTATGATACCTATGAGTACAGTTGTTATCTAAAGTGGTCATATAGTTTTTTTACATTTTCATGCAAGGCAAAAGATAGGTGATCACACATGAATGGTTCGTTTGTACCATTTCTATACTAACTATCTAAAGTATAAAAGTGAAGCACACAAGTAGTTGAAATGACAAAGTGGGAAAGTAAACACCCAAATAGTTTAAAGGTATCACAAGAAAACCTAAACAAACAAATTTAAGTGCGAGAAAGGAAAACCGGTAGCTCATCAAACATTTATACAACATAGAAGGGGACTCGAGACATATGTTAGGAAATGAATATTACACAATGAAAAAGGTCAAATCAAACATCGACCATCCACCATCTTCATCCCTTCGGGGTCACCACCTCCAAGGATTGCCTTTTGGACCTATTCTAATTCTAAACTAATGCTAAACTAACATATAAGATCATACAGCATACAACAATGAACTCAAGCGAGGAAAATCAATGCAATGAATTGAGGAAATGCACTCAACCAATCAAACAGGGCCTCGAGATCGGCCTTTGATTTGCATATGTCGTCCCTTCTTAAGACACCTAATCAATTAAATTTCATGATCATCAGTAATTAATTATCACTTGTGTTCACAAGTGGTAATTAAGATTTTTTTTTTTTTTTGTGTCAGTCCTACTCTATTCCTATTCTACACTCACTTTCAGACTTTTGCCCCGCCTCTTGCAGGGTGTGGGAGTCGAAACCCACTCTTGAAACTTACGCGTCCCCACCCCACCCCCCTGAGAAGGTGGCGATTTGAACCCCTCACCTCCCCCTTCCATGTTGGAAGGGTGGCCACTAGGGCGAATCCCAGTGGTTAAGTGGTAATTAAGATTGAATGGTCCTAATTTGGGTCTAGGTTATCCCAAAGGTTCCCCACATGGTCATGCATCGCACTTATATCATCCATCTAAAAATCACATGCATTTGAAAGAAAAAGCATGCACTTAGGTTATATGGCTTTGATTCTCAACCAATCAATCAAATGAGCGGGCAACTAATTAAACAATCACATACACCAGTTAATATGATCAGGCAATGCATAACAATGACAAACAAAGACAATCGAACAAAGGAAATGTGATTCACTTGATGCGAAAGTAAGTTTGTGAACAATTTGCAAAGAAGGGCTCAAGTTCAAGAAAATTGCAAAGAGGGACATAAACTTTACATATTTACAAACAAGTCGCTAAGAAGAGTGCTTTGCAAGTTCCAACCATTTTGCAAGCAAGGATAACAATTTTATAGGATATTGAGCAAGTTCAATGTCCTTGGGAAATGGATTCGAGAATCCAGATGCGGATAATGTCAGCACACTGATTGGGCTCCTTGGACCATCAAATGAATATCAAATCCAACAAAATTAGTATCAAAATGAAGTTTGGGATATACCAAACAACTTTGTTGAAGAAAGCTTTTCAATGGTAGTCTTCCTGTAAATTTTGGCCCTAATCTCCCAATTTACCCAACAATCCACCTTTCTATTACTGCCTTGTCTCTTTGCAATTGACCAGCGAGGATTACCCATGGGTTTTGATGGCGGTTGATTCTCTCTGCCGCTCTTCACATCTCCTCCAACTCCCGACGACATTGCGGTCTTCCACCCATGGCTGCATGTGTTGGATTTCTTCATCGGATTTCTTCACAAACCTTTCCAGAGGTGAATTCCATCTGCAGTTGTGATATCTCACTGTTTCTTTACCCTCTTGCTTAGTTCCGAAGACATGGTAGTTGTTAGTGTTAGGACTAGAATTAGCACCTAGAGGGGGGTGAATAGGTGTTTAAAGCGATTTTAACAATATAAACCGAATGAGATATAAATAATTTAAAATCAACAATTGCAGCAAATGAAAACAATTAACAATATAAAGGAGTAGGGATAGAAAATCAAGACTCCAGATTTATAGTGGTTCGGCTTAGATCAAGCCTACGTCCACTCTCCCGCACGGACAGCCCTTCTGGCTAGATTTCACTAAGAATCAATAAGAGTGATTACAGTCTCACGCTCTTGAGTCAACAATGTAGATTACTCTACTACACTTCCTCAAGGTCTACAATATGATCTCTCTTTTCATTACATGTATCGCTCAAAGAATGATATCGCAAAATAGAAAAGGAGATTCAGACTTTGGAATTTTTCTATCCGCTCCCTTCAACAACTAGAGCATCTCTCTTATATACTTCTTCATGCCTTCAATACCGTTGGCACCTTCCAAAGAAGTTCTTCCAATCAACCCGTTGGACAGAATCAATTAGAGAGATCTCGAGCTCTTTAAGATAAGTGTTGATAGCCCATCAATCCTGCTCGCCCATACAATCAGGATCTCGGTTTCCATAAGTAGATCCTTCCAAATATAAGTTGCGAAGTCGTCAAAGAATCTAAACATATTCCATATAAAACTAAGATCGTTTAGTGCTGAATCTAGTAGAAAGATATCCACCAGTCGTTAGAATAAAGATTATATAAGATCAGAATAAACGTCGTCCTGGAAACTGTCCATGTGAGTAGACTTTGAAATATAAGTCTTGAGTCTTGAGTCTTGCTAGCTTCAGACTTTAATCTTCAGACTTTGATCTTCAGACTCTATCAAAAGGGTATGTAAGTCTTCAGACTAGACTGATAAAACTGTTTTGTCAACTTCAAAATACTTTAAGGGATTTCATCCAACAGTTAGGACTCTTCGCATCTGCTTCTTTTGCCTTCCAATCACGTATGCTTTGAGAATTTTATGGTTATGGCTTCGGGTGGCCAAGAGGAAGCTTCACGAATGGCTGCTCTGTGTCAACGATTGGGGCGTCTTTGTTCTGCACAAGAAGTAGAGGTATGGGAGGAGGAACCTCCAATAGAAAAATTAGAGGAATGCCGATTGACACTGGTGGGTAAGGTTATAACAAAATCATCTATAAATTTTCAAGCTTTCCAAAGTACCATGAAGCGTGTCTGGCAGACTGACCTAGTCGACTTTTCTCAAAGAGAAGGTGGCCTGTATCTAGCAAAATTCCAGTAAGAAATAGAGAAACAACGAGTTTTACAAGGCGGCCCGTGGCTTTTTTCCAATCACTTAGTAATTTTCAAGCCCTGGACTCCTAACACACCACTACATTGTTATGATTTTACTCGATGTGCCTTTTGGGTCCAAGTGTTTGGTTTGCCTTTGGAGTGGACTACAAAACAGATGCTGCAAAAGGCGGTTAATCAGATTGGTGAAATTTTAGAAGTTAAAGTTGACTGCAAAGAGGGTTCCACCTTAAAGACTGGGCGAGTCTGAGTTGAAATGAAACTAGATTAACCTTTGAAAACTGGAAAGTTGATTCGTTTAGATGGGAGGATGCTATGGCTGGATTTCAGATATAAGCGGTTATCCCACTTTTGTTATTCCTGTGAGAGACGTGGCCACTACGCCACGTATTGCAAAGAACTTCCTTTCGATGAAGTGCAAATGGAAGGAAAAGACAGAATGGCTTATGGTCAGTGGTTAAAAGCGAAGGTTCGAGAATATAGTCCGTATTGGCATGCGTTTTATAACCCTCTAGCGAATCAAGAACAAAATGAGGAGACAATACTAGAAACACCCCCCAGATTTACTACAGAATGTACCCCTATTAACCACAACAGCAAAGGCAAAAGAAGTTACTTGGACACAACCGGTACCACAGCATCCTGCTGCTACGGCAGCGCCATAAATCCACACCTTGTAGCCTTTGAACCACCAGGGGAATGCTCTCACTACAGCATTGATTCCTGCACAAGCCAAGGAAAAGGGCATTATAACTTATCCCATGGAAGTACAACAATCCAAGAAACTGAAGGGTGTCCAAACCACTCCAAAAACAGGACCAACCAAGAAACAGAAACGATATTCTCTCTATGATAAGAGGCCCGTTGCAACTGAGGACTTAGATGATACACAACTTCTAGAAACACCAGTATTCGCAGCAGATGAAGCACTTCATAGGGCTTTGGTGGCTGGCCCTAAACAGCCACCGCCACACAAATGAAGATATTATGTTGGAACTGTCAGGGTTTGGGCAATCCCTTGACAGTTCAAGCTCTAAAGGCCTTGTTGGCCAAAGAAAAGCCCGACTTATTGTTCTTAATGGAGACAAAGAACCATGAGAATGTTCTTTATAGATTGCAGCAACAGTTACATTTTGGTAGTTCCTTTGTGCGAAATCCAGTCGGTCTAGCTGGTGGTATGGCAGTTTTTTGGAATGATACTATATCATTAGAAATAGAAGGCGTTTCGGAGGAATATTTTGACATGATTTGTCGGGATTTAAACAACGATCGGCTCATGAGAATCACCTGTCTTCATGCTCCATCCTCTTATCACAATAGACAACTGCTATGGGAGACACTTCGAAAGATTAGTGCATTCAACACACTCCCTTGGATTTGCACCGGGGATTTTAATGAAATTCTCTATCCGTGGGAAAAGGTCGGCAAGCGTTCTTCAGACGAGTATCGACTTAACTCCTTTCGAGCTGTTGTAGATGACTGTGCCTTGATGGAAGTAGAAAGCAAAGGATGTGCGTACACATGGACCAATAATCGAGAAGGTGTTGAACTAGTAAAAGAACGGTTAGACCGAGTTATGTGCACGATGGAGTGGTGACTTCTATATGCTGATGCGGAGGTGTTTGCATTGCCAGCGCTGGGATCTGATCATAGCCCCTTACTTATATCCACAGTGACCGCCAATAAAAACCGTTAACGAGCCTTTGCTTTTGAGGCTTATTGGAACCAAGATCAGGAATGTAGCAAGATCATATCTAATGCATGGAATTCTATCCAGGTAAGAAATTCTGATCTACCGAAGAAACTGAAAAGTGTGACTAAAGCTTTACAAAGGTGGAGTAGATCGAAATTTGATAATGGCCACATGAGAGTGACAGCCTTGCAATAGCAACTACAGTTTATAATTAACAAACCTTACAGTTCAAACTCTTATAAGGAGGAGGCATCTCACCTTCGAGAAGAGATAAGATGTATCTGGCAGCAAGAAGAACAATTTTGGGCCATGCGGTCTCGGATTAACTGGTTGAGATGGGGTGACAAGAACAGTAAGTTCTTGCATGCAACTACCATACAAAGAAGGCGGAGAAATAGAATTGGGATGATACGGGATGATAATAATAACTAGGTGCGGGATATTACAACCCTAAAGGAGATGACGTCTGCTTTTTTCTCATAGTTATACACAATTGTCGGCTATCGTGACTATGGCCCGATTCTTGATCAATGTCAACCGGTTGTGACTGGAGAGATGAACAAACACTTAAAGACTGATTGTATTGCCTTGATTAAGCGGATTACTTCTAGAGCCAAGTCTTGGGCCCATCGCCTACTCTCCTATGTTGGAAGACTTCAACTAATCAAGTCAGTCCTACATTCAATTTAGGCTTTCTGGTCGAGTGTTTTCACCTTACCAATCTCGGTCCTAAACGACATTGAACATGTGTTGCGCCAATTCTTATGGAAAGGTGCTGATCTCGGTAAGGGAGGGGCAAAGGTCTCTTGGGAAGACATTTGTTTGCCAAAAAAATGAAGGAGGTCTCGGCATCCGAAAATTAAGAGACTGTAACAAAGCGGCTATGATGAAGTATATCTGGATCCTTTTCACGGACAAGGTATCCCTGTGGTGTCGTTGGATTCATTCCAACTTCTTAAAGTGGCAAAACTTTTGGATCGCCACCACTCCCACAGTTTGTTCTTGGGCTTGGAAGAAGATTTTGCAATTAAGAAGGGAGTCTCGCCTATCTTTCCTTTGGAAAATTGGGAATGGCCTCTCAGTTTCCCTGTGGTATGACCACTGGCATCCGAAAGGGCCTCTTCACATCCTATTACCGGAACCAATTATCCGGAGATCCAGGCTTCCAGAAAATGCAGTGGTGGCGGATCTTCTTTCACCCCTGGGTTGTTCCACGCGCCTCCTGCTATTGAGCTGGGGTCTCTCTTCTCCGGCGCCTAACTCCTCTCCGAACTGCTTTTCCTGGAGATGGCACCATTCGGGTTGCTTCACCATTGGGTCCGCATGGGACCGCCTCAGAAGGAAGAGACCCCCGCTCCTTGGGCTTCTCTCATTTGGGCGGGAGACATTACTCCCGGTTCCAATTCATTCTCTCGGTTGATTGCTAAAAATCGTCTACCTACGCAAAGAACTCCTTCTATCATATGGTAGAATTGACTACACCACGTGCTTTTTGCAATGAGGTCCCCGATTCCACCGACCACTTATTTTTTATTGTCATCTAACGGCTTCGTCGCTTACTTCTGGGCCACTCGTTGCAATCTTCCCTGGCGTCCTAGGCCTTGGAAGGATAACCTCCTCTGGGCTATACGGTTCCTCAAAGGCAAAGAATTTTTTGACATTATAGCACGACATTCTTTTGCTGCTATGTGCTATATCATTTGGAAGAAAAGGAATGTTGTTATCTTCCGTGGAGAGTCGGTCGTCCTTACTTCAATCAAAAATCACATTATCAAAAGTGTGAAGGACAAAGCTGCAAGTTTTTCTAATATCCCTGATATCCCGAGGAATAGACGTCTCCGGCGGAGTTGGGGCTTCCACCCATCTATCTTCGGCGATCGACAGGGCATGCTTAGATCGGCGTCCTTCAACATCCCGCCTCTTCGGTGTCCGGATGTTGGCTTCTCTTTTGGCAACGGAGGGTCTTTGCTAGTCTTAGCTCTTTGTTGTCTCTCTTGGACCTTCGGTCCTTGCTCTGTTTAGTTCGTGTTGTTCTTCTTTTCCGGCTTCTGATTGTGCTCCCTTCCACTCTCCCTGCATTTGTATCGAGAGTGCAAGATTAGGAGCTGGTCGAGTTTTCTTGTAAATTTGTTCAAAGCTATAATACCATTTACCTTACCAAAAAAAAAAACGAACACTTAACTGCCTCGGTCACCGTTGAGGAGGTAAGATGAGCAACTTTTCAATTGGGTGCCACGAAAGCTCCAGGTCCAAACGGCTTCAACAGGCTATTCTACCAAACACATTGGAATATCATTCAGAAAGATTTATTCTGTTTGGTGAGTGACTTCTTTAGGACGGGAATGCTGCCTGGCGAACTAAACAAGAGGGTAATAGCTCTGATTCCCAAAATTAATCACCCTAAAAGCCTTAATCAGTTTAGACCAATCAGTTTGTGCAATTATGCATATAAAATTATTTCCAAGGTCATGGCAAATCGCCTAAAACCTTGGCTAGGTGAGCTGATTTCAACAAAACAGGCTGCTTTTGTGAGTGGGCGTCAGATACAGGATAACATTTTAATCGTTCAAGAAGTTCTTCATCACTTCAAGACAATGAATAGGAAGCGACATTTCAATGCTCTCCTCAAGACAGATATGTAGAAGGCCTATGACAAAGTTGAGTGAGATTTCCTAAAAGACTATCTAACTCGATTGGGATTTCATCCTTTGTGGGTTCAATTGGTAATGCAATGCATCACCACGACAACATTGAGTGTGCAGTTTAATGGGGAACAACTACCCTACTTTCAACCGTCAAGGGGACTACGTCAGGGAGACCCTCTTTCTCCATATATATTCATTTTAGTGGTGAATGTTCTTTCAACCCTTATTCATCATGCAATCCAAATGGGCCATCTCAACGGAATAAAACTAACCAGGTCATGTCCAACTCTATCTCATCTTTTCTTTGCTGATGATTCAGTTTTTTTCCTAGATGGTATTGTGAAGGAATGTCAGAATCTGGCAAATATATTGAACCAATATTGTATGGCAACGGGACAAGTGATCAATATAAACAAGTCTGGACTCTTTTTTAGCAAATCTTGTCCGGTGGGTCTTCAGAACAATTTAGCAGCAGAATTTAGGGTACCGGTGCTGCAACGTTATGGGAAATACTTAGGCATTCCTTTTGAGTGGAGAAGATCTAAAAAAGAGATGTTTGGTTGGATATTAGGAAGAATCAATGCCAAACTGGAGGGTTGGAAAGAACTTTTACTGTCGAAGGGTGGCAAGGAAATCCTACTCAAATATGTTGTACAGGCTATTCCACAGTATGCTATGTCAATATTTAAGCTTCCTCTATCTCTTTGTCGAACGATTGAAAAGAAAATTTCCATTTTTTGGTGGCATAATGATAAAAACAGGGTCGGTGTTCATTGGCAGAAATGGGATTTTCTAAAAACTAGTAAGAATAGTGGAGGGTTAGGCTTCCGAGACCTCATAGCCTTTTAATAAGGCCATGCTTGGAAAGCAGGCCTGGCGGTTACTTCAACAACCTCACTCGCTATGGGGTCGGCTTTTCGAGGGGCTATATTTTCAATCAAAGGATTTTCAATCAGTAGGTAAAGGCTCGTGCCCATGCTGGGGCTGGCAGAGTCTTCTGATTGGAAGGGACGCCATCCTACCTAATGTAAGATGGTCTGTGGGAGATGGCAGAATGATAAAAATAAGGGAGCATTGCTGGTTACCTATTGGCCCTATAGGAGGACCGGCTGCAAGAGAGGAGCCAGGGATGGTGGCTGATCTTATTGACTATGTCCACCATACCTAGAATATTCCCCTTATAACAGAAATGTTTGATGATACCATCGCTGCAGAAATACTTAATATCCCTATCAGACCCTTACATGCTACTGATCAGATAATTTGGACAGCAACAACAGATGGGCATCATACAGTGAAAAGTAATTACAATGCTCTAGTCAAGATAGCAAACACACAGGGTGGCAAACAAGCTTCAACTTCATACCAAAATCCCAGAGTACTTTGGCGTAAACTATGGAAAATGAAGACAGCACCAAAAATTCGCATATTTTTATGGATAGCTTGCCAAAATGCCCTCGCTACCAAAGCTAATTTATACCACCGACATATCATTCCCGATCCTATATGCACTCTCTACAATCAGCAATCACCAGAAACTATTGAACACCTATTCTTTTTTTGTTCGTGCACTGAAGGAGTCTGGAATCATCCCCATCTCAACATCTCGATGGTGCCTCATATAATACATCGTCTGGACAGATGGATTACAGAACGAGCAACAGATCAGAGCCTCTTACCTGGACTGGAGATAATAGCTCATGTCTTATGGCAGATCTAGTGTCTGCGCAACAACAGTACTTTTCGTGGACATCGCCCTGATCCAAATCGAGTTGTTGAAGACGCCTTGGCACAAACTCAGATCCACTAGCTCTCGGACCAGAGGAATCACCAAATAGGGCTCTCGCGAACAGAGGCCTCTATTACCACATCTGCAAGCTTATGGCAACCTCCGGATCGAGGGTTCCTCAAGTGCAACATCGATGGATCTTATCATCCTGGCAGTTGTGAGGGCACAATGGTCTGTATTAGCCGAAATCACAAGGGTCTTCTTACAGACGTATACACTAGTAGATTTACAACAGCTTCGGCCTTTCAAACGAAAGTATAGGCGCTTACCTTAACTCTTCATCATCTGCAGCAGCAAGGCCTCAATAAGGCAAATCTGGTGATTGAATCTAACTGCTTGCTGCTGATTGACATTGTTCAAGCGAGGAGGAAGCCACCGTGGGAAGAACGTGCACTGTTCGCTAAACTCGATTCTCTACTGCCCCTTTACCCTAATTTACATATGAGACATTGTAACAGGCAGGCTAACGCGGTAGCAGATTGGGCTGCCAAAGCCCACGGCAGATCTAACCTAGCCCATAATTGGAATATATTTCCTCCTTTTATTTTGCAAGCCTTGGTAGCTGCTGATGCCATCGCTTCTGGTTGTAATGTCACGCCTATATGTAATATTTCGACTACCTAAATAATACTTAACGTTCTGACAAAAAAGAAGGTTGGCCTCATGAATTTATAATAATTTTCACAAAAGCCCTGCAACTTCGGAAGGGTTGGCAAAAATAGTAAACATGTTTGATATTTTCTGAAATATTTCGACAGTGAAGTTCAACACATGTCATTAAGGACAGACAAATCACAGCAGCGACTAGGCCCAATTTAGGCATGCTCGACTTATCCTAATGTGTTCCAATCCTCATGAAAATTTTATATGTTGTTTACATAGATGTAACAAGCGATATTTCACGCACAAACCATTTCCAGATTCACAAAACATGGTTTTTATAAAAATCGAGGAATCAGTGTAAGACAATTAGTAGCACAAAATGGCAGCAGGAAACAAGTCTAGTCTATGGCCTATCGGCCCAACTAATTATGCTGAAACATTGTTAAATTTTTATATGTTATATACTTACATGTTATGAACAAATTTCAAGGAGACACCGATTTAAAATTTGATCCTTAAAAGATCGTATGAAAATGGCAAACGGCAAAGGTCACTAGAACAAGACATGAAAACAGAACAAGAAAATTTTCCGGATTTCAGTTCAGTCTTGTGAAAAATATTAGACCTAGTAAACGATCTTCAAATCATGCAAACAAGATGTCAAAACAAAGCTTATGATGTCTCCTATGAATCTCTAGAAGGCCTCAAATGCAATTGAGATAATTTTTCCAACTCAAACAAAGATAACTAGCAAATAGGTCAAGTCTGAAACAGAGTACAAATTTTTGCATGAATAATATGATTTTAATCTAACTAAACGATTTGCAAATTCTACAAATTTTTTACATGATTTAGAAATAAATGTCAAGATCAAACTTCAGGAAGACACTCGGTCCAAAATTGAAATGCAAAAAAATCATACACAATTGTCAAACCGAATAGGTCAATTAGCAAGAACATTTCAGCAGAACATGCACGTTTCAAAACAGATCATCCTATTTGCAAACAGGTTTTGACATAGCAAATGAGGTCCAATTTATGTGCATGCGGCTAGTAAAAGCTCTCGAAACCAGCTTTGAGTCTCGTGAAGAACTGGAAACCTAAAAACAACATTATCTAGCTCAAGACGTTTATAACATCAGTCCAATCAAGCCATCCAAATTACAGAATACAATCAATCAAGCAAATCATGAATGCAAGCCATTCTAAGCTATCATCCATCATCTATAGCCATCATAGACTATATAAAGATCATTCATGCAAGCATAGAACATCATCCTAGATTGAGCTCTAGCATCGATTGCCTAAGGCAATCTCGTTTCATCGAGCTCAAGATCAAGAGGGAGTCTACCTCGTATATCTTCATCAAATAAGCTCGATCAAGCTAGAATCAATCTACATCGAGACTAAGGCACCTCGAGGAAGATTTAGTTATGGGCTAAGGACACTAGAGAACACTGGAGGATGTCGAAAAAGCACCGGAATGGCCATCAAAGTAGCTGCCTAGCTGGTACCAGGATCGGAGCCAGTTGAGCCAATCAGGAGAATCGGTAATTTAGAAGCTCATTGGAGCTGACTCAAGGGAATTCCGATCACCACTAGGTTTGGAACTAGTTGAGGAACATCGTCGAAGGCTCTGAGACTGTTGAAGGATTCCGGACCACCTAGAATCAGCCACAAATCGTTGGAGCTTGAATCACCAGCGAAAATGCTGATTTTTTAGACGATCGAAAAAAGAAGAAGAAGGTAATTGGACGAGAGATTCCAGCGTGGCTACAGGGGGCAGATGATGGCGACTAACTTCAAAAGGGAGTGCAGGTTGCTGAACGGAGTGGCGCGTTGCCGGAGGAAGCCAAATGAGCGACAGTTTAGGCATGACGCGAGAGAGGGAGGATCTGGAAATTGAGAGCCCCCATTTTTTGAGGGAAAAATTGTTTTAAACCATTTTTTAAGATCAAATCTTAGCCTTTGAATTAATCTAACGGCTTGCATACGATCTCCCTAGCCAACTAAATTACTTAGGCATTAAATTTGCTTAAGATGAGATGATTAATGTGCGCATGTCTATTTAGACGGCTATGATGAATTTTCAATGAACGTGGGTGATTAATTTTGAAATTAAAGACTAATCAAGGGGTATTTTTGTAATTTTGCAAAACCCGAGGGCAATTTTGTAAATTCGTTGTGCAAGGATGAGGTGGTGCTGGCTAAGGGCTGGCCTAGTTGACATCCCTACGGAGAAAAGAGACAGGAAAGAAGAGGGACTGAGATTGGCATCTGACGATTGTTTTTTCCCCACTGCACTGTACACATTTTTATTCTTCCTTTTCTTTTGTGTTAATACTTTCCAGATTCTATTTGTTCTTTAACGATGTTGTGGTCATTTGATATATAGTGCTTTTGGTTTTGGTTGATGAAAACATTGTTCCTTCTGTTTAAAGTGACGATCTCAATTTGTTTGATCACCACTCTGAGAACTGGGACATATCTTTGTGTCAGATGATATTATGGTGGAACGTGGTTGACGAAATTCTAGAATCCTAAAAGCTTCTTTCTACTCCTGGCATGGGAAAACTGACAGCTTCTTTAGCTTAGTCTGGCGGGAGTCATGGATCAAAGGAGGTCTCTATCATTTAAATTTAATCCAGAGACATTTCCTTTCTATGATATGTGCACTTCTATGTTCCCTAGAAGAAAGAGGACAAGCTTGCTCATTTCAGGAACTTAGTATAAATTACTGGTATCGACAAGGCTGAATTTGTTATAAGAAGAATGAGGAAGCCCAATTTTATTGGTTTCGTCTTTCGTAGGTTCTCAAAATTGTGCGAGCAGTCATGGTCTGTGATAACGTGAAAATTATTCTGGACAAAAGAAGTCCGATAGTATTATGCTTCACTAGGCCCCCGCCATTTATCAGAAAAATGAAATTGTGTTACCAAACAGATTTCTGTTCCAAACCTATTCCGAGGAACAGAAAAATAAAAAAATAGAGAAATATAAATTTTGTCATGCGCGCCCTCAGAGGCTATCTTTGCATGTGGTTGTGCGCACATGAAACGTGGCCAAGAGGTGGAGGACAGAAGCGGAAACATTGCGTTGATGGACATACTTGGAAGCAAGTCTAAAGGACTTAGTATCAGTATCATGAAGCGGGTAACAACCCAATAATGTTGAATACGCTAAAATTGATTTACAACCCTGATGTATTAAACAACGTGACAAATTATAACTAGGGCTCAGTAATATCTTTATTTGTGATTTTGAATACCAACATAGCAAGACTAAATTATGCATGACCTTTTGTTCTCGTTAATATCAACTCAAGGCAACATTCGAAAAAGCTTGTAGGATTTCTTTCTGCCCTCATACGCGGGGACGTACGTATTTATTGCAATCCAAAAACAAAGCTGCTCTAGGAAAAAAAACATCCCGGCAAAAAATTTGACGTTCAGCATACATGATTATTGAAGCTACAACATAAACTCAACGAACAGTCAAACGCTACCAGTCGCTACTCCGCAAAGCTTCACGATCGCATCCTCCACTTCATCAATCTCTTCATCTCCTTTGTTCCTAATGCCGATGCTCACTTCTTTGACCTTATTCCTCACACGCTCCCCACCTTCCTCCACCACAACGGCCTTGATCACCTTCGCAATCTCCTTCCTCTCGAGCTCTCCACTCTCATTCCTCATTACCTCCAATCCAACCCCAACATCCTCAACGATCCTTGCGTCGAGTGGCTGGTCGAGATGCATCGGCATCGCGATGATCGGGACTCCGAACTTCATGCTCTCCATGACTGAACTCCATCCGCAGTGACTCACAAATCCACCAACGCTTCGATGTGCTAGAATCCTAGCTTGTGGTGCCCATCCCTCGATCACTAGTCCTCTATCTCTCACTCTTTCGAGAAATCCCCTAGGAAGTGCCTCTTCAACCGTGATGTGCTCTTCCACAGGAAATTTAACCGCCCAAATGAAGTTGACACTGCTAAGCTCCAACCCATAGGCTATCTCTTCTCTTTCCTTCTCCGTGAGGAAGTACTCCGTGCCGAAGGACACGAATATGGTCGACGATCTTTCTTTTTTATCAAGCCACTCAGTTATGTGATCCCCATCCTCTTGGACAGGATCTTGAACCAGCGGGCCGACGGGCACTACTTTCTTCTCCAAAAGATCACTTAGGTAGTCGATGTATTTGCCCTCCAATTCCCTAAAGGTCTTCAGGAAAATTAGGCCCGACGATTGGTCAATGCACCGCATGACCCTTTCCGTGTCGCTCATGCCACTCTCTGATGCTTGTTCCATTTGGTTCCTATACTTTGCCATCCAGTGGTCTTGAAGACGAATCGCCTTGAAAGGATACTGATCGCCTGGCCTCTTGATGGAGTGGAATACAAATGAACTCGCCCCTGCTGCCACGCTCGCGAAGTTGACCGCCGGGATGCCGTGCAACCTTGCAACTTCTGGCGCCCATGGGAGGAGATAATCAAAGATAAGCATATTGGGTTGGCGATCAGAGATGATGTAGGAGAGGTTAGGGCCCGCCATGTCGAAGGCCATCTTCAGTTTCGGCATGAGGTGAGGCAGCAAGCCCCTAGTCGTGTGGTATTGAGGAGGGAGACCAGACAAAGATGGGACATGGAGCTCCACGAGCTCAATAGTGGAGCAATATGTTAGAGAAAACTCATTTATTGTTTTGAAGTTGACAAAACCTTTCCAAGTCTGTATCGGAAGATGTCAAGAATTTATTGTCAAAGTCTGAAGACCGACGGACCATCAGACTTTAGTATCAAAGTCTATACTCACTGACTGTTCCAGATTGAAGTATGAAGACTTATCCAAATGCAGGATTATTATCCATATGCAAAATTATCTTCAAAGTTCCGATTCATATGTTTACTGGAAGATCTTATAGTTGGATTTCACATATACTTGATTGATTATTCGTATTGGAATTTACTCCGATATGAAGATCTTTGAAAGGCGAGCTAAACTTTGAAGGTTCTACTTATGGAAACTCAAGATCCTGATTGTATGGGCGAACATAATTGATGAGCTATTAACACATTCCTTAAATGATTCGAGATCTCCTTGATGTATTCTGTCCGACGGGTAGATTGGAAGAACTCCTTTGGAAAGTGCCAACGGTTGTAGATGCATGGAGGAGTATATAAAAAAGACTCTCAAGTTGTTCGAGTGTGTGCTTGAGATAGAATTCCAAAGTCTGAAGCTTTCTAGTCTCTTGCGCTTTCATTTCATCAAGCTGAACATTGTACAAAAGAGAGAAATCTTTTGTGAGACTGTGTGAGAGTTTGATAGAGACTCATCATTGTGATAGTCGAGATCATGAGCTATAACATTTCTTTTGATCCTCAGTGGAATCCAGCCAATAGGCTATCAGCGAGGAGAGTGGACATAGGCTTGACCTAAGCCGAACCATTATAAACTTTGTGTTCATTTTCTCTTATTCCTAAACTTCTTACTTTTATCTACTGTTTGTTTATTTGCTCAAAGTTGAAATACGCTTACTGTCTAACATCTTCTAAAAGCAAATTACTTTCATTAATTCCTGTGAAAATTTTACTTACACCTATTCACCCCCTCTAGGTGTATCCACTAGCCCTTTCACAATATTCATGAGAGATTTTGATGGAACTAAGGTTGACAGGACTTGAACATAGGAAGATGTGGAAGTTCCTTTTCGAGAGCTTTTTGGCTAGCTCTAGAAACAGACCTATGTGACCATGAGCAAGCCAAGGAAGCATGAGAACCCTAATGGTTCTTCTTGTCGTATCCATGCTCAATGTGATTTTTCGCGTGTCCGACTCTCTTAGCTAATTATTGTTCGCTCTAAGCTTTTGATCATTTTGGATTCAGATGGCAATTTATAGAAGAATGGCGTATTTGATTATCTGTCACGGGTTCCTTCTTCTTTCTTTAACATTTCTCTTTGTCTTTGGCCAAACAAAAAGGCTGACTACTCCAATTAGGATTTGGTGGCATTTACGTCATGGCATATGCGAAAGAGAGATGGGATCGTCAGCTGTGACTCCATGAGAAATATGACATTTCTAAGTTTGTAAACTTCTTCAAGTCAAGTGAGGGAACACGGCATTCGTATAATATTCAATGAACACTGATTGGACGAGTTTCCGCTCGTGGAATCCCAAAAGATGGCTTATAGATGGAATTCAATGATTGTGTTAAAAGAAAAATGGCAATTGAATCCTACTTCATCACTAAAGACGTGAGATTAGACTTAATCAAAGCGGCTTATCCCTTGAAAACTTATGGTACGGGCGAGAAGCTTCACGTCAAAAATATCTGATATGATGATACAGTTGAGTTGGCTCATATACATCATAACCAAACGCAAACTCTGCCCGAGAAAGAAGCTTGATAACTTGCACTTAGAAGAGTTCTATATTTCTTCTGGAGCGGCGTTGAAAATCAACTTGCATTATGCGACTTGTTCAAAAGTGCTTGTCATTGTTGACAGGTTCAACCAATTATCATCAACTTGGTAAAAGTGATATATGTGTATAAATGCTTGCTCTTATACAAAATAATAATAATAATAATAATAATAATAATAATAATAATAATAATAATAATAATAATAATAATAATAATAATAGTGATGATGATGATGATAAGGAATAAGGCTTGCTCATACATACATACATACATACATATATATATATATATATATATATATATATATATATAAGCATGGTTTGATTTTGTGAAGGCAAAAAGAAAAACCTAATCCTAAAGATTTTACAATCTTAATCGAGAATTTTTAATATATATATATATATGTGTGTGTGTGTGTGTGTGTGTTTTTAAGGTACTACAAAGTACAAACCAGTTACCTACCTACACTATGCCTTATAAAGCTAACATTCGAACTTTGATGTCCACCTCCTAAATTATTACTATAATTTCAAATGTAAGTAATTACTATAACTTCTAGCTAGTATATAAGAATGAAATTTCATAATTACAATTACGTAATTTATCTTCTTTATTTTCTTATGTTACCGTGAGTTTGTAGAAATGTAAAGATTAAGCTGCTGGGAGAGACTCCTCAATTTGTGCGTGCTACAAATTGTCATATAATGAGATTTTGCCAGCCTCGATGACCTAGGTGGCTACGAATCCAACGTTTTTTGCTAAACGTTTTCAAATTTACCAGCAGAACGTCATACCATTCTTGTTCAACGCTGTCGAATTCAATAATACCTTTTTCATGGTCAAAGACAGGAAGCTTCCGAACTTGGAACGAAAATTATTCCACATATGGCCTCTGGTTAGTAATTTAAACCCGCCGAGTACATCCTGTGCTTCGATCAGAATGCTACCGGTGTCGGAAATCCGACTCCTGCTCTTGGGTATGTGCCACCAGGGATTTGGTAGTAGCGGTAGTACATCCTTCGAATCATTAAAATTGGCCACTCAACAATAATTTCAAAGACTTATTTTATTTTTAAATTTGAGTTGTATAAATGAAATAATTACACATACAAATTGAGACTTATGAGAATCTAAAAATAATTACATGAGTGAAATTATCAAAAAAGTTTTAAACATATTGCACTTGTGCCAATTCAATCATAAACCTTTTAATTTGGCATATTTCATTGTATATCCTTTGACTATTTGATCATTTAGTTATAAATTTTTTAATTGTGCCGATTGAATTTTAAACCTTTTGACGATTTGTCGATTTAGTTCTTCTAGCTAACTTTGGTTAGAATAGCTAACGTGATTGTCTAGTCAACACCGATCATCCTAAGTGGCAAGGCCGGCACATGAACGTTCGGCAATGATGCAGATGATTTTTTTTTAAAATACCAAAAAAGGTTCTATACTAGGTTTTGTCTGCCGTCTCTTTGGAAGACAACCTAGAAAACCGAATAAGATAATAATAATGTAGTCTATTCTCGGACTCCATATTCAACCCGAGAGTTGCTTAACAATTAAAACTTGTAGGACAAATTAATCATGATATTATAATCAAACTATCTTCTTCTTCATATTCTTATATTCCTTTCAATTTGTACAAGAACTTATAGGATAACTGATTCTACAACTCAATTCTAATGATTTGCATCATAATGCTGCCACTTTTGAAAGGCTTGCAATTTATGATGGTACGTTGTAAATTCATTAGCATATGCATAAATCTGAACACGGGTTCTTCTGCTGTCTCATTACTATTACAGAATTTAATTAGAATGCTACTACTACAATACAAATAATCAACAAGTTACTACACATATTGAGAAAAACTCCACAGCATTACGATGGCAAGGTTATTGTCAAGGGACCATAGAGGCACACGATAGCCATACAGATGCCATTACATGGCTTCATTTTGACACATATTCTTTTTTAAATCCGACACAAAGTTGGACTAAAGCATCAGCCACTTCATCTAATTCTCCCTCTCCTTTATTCCTAACACCGTCACCCATTTCTTTTGCCTTCCTCCTCACACCGTCTCCATCTTTCTCCACCACCACATCTTTGATAACCTTCGCTATCTCTGATCTCTCAAGCTCTCCGCTCTTATTTCTCTTCACCTCCAGTCCGACCCCGACATCCTCGACCGTCCGTGCATTTAATGGCTGATCGAGTTGCATCGGTATTGCGATGATCGGGACCCCAGATTTCATGCTTTCCATGATGGAGCCCCATCCACAATGACTTACAAACCCACCAATGCTTGGATGCTCCAGAATCATTCCCTGCGGTGCCCATCCATCTATCACCAATCCCCTATCTCTCACTCTTTCAAAGAACCCCTTAGGCAATGCCTCTTCAAGCTCAATGCTCTCTCCTACGGGAAACCTAATGACCCAAATGAAGTTGACATTGCTAAGCTCCAATCCATAAGCAATCTCCTCTCTTTCTTTCTCATTGAGAAAATATTCAGTACCAAATGACACAAAAATAGTAGAAGATTTTTCTCTCTTGTCAAGCCACTCAATGATGCTATCTCCATCTTCTATGTTGCTAGGGACTTGCACAAGTGGACCAACGGGCATCACAATTTTCCCCAAGAGACTTGAGAGATAGTCCATGTATTTCCCATCCAGCTCTCTAAAGGTTTTCAAAAAGATAAAGTTGGAGGACCTTTCAACACATTGTAAACACTTATCTTTGTTGCTCACGTTGCCTGTGGAGTCATCTATCATGTCGATGAGTTTTGCCTGCTCGTAATCATGAAGACGAATTGCTTCGAAGGGGAACTCAATGCTGGCGTTCTTGATCATATGGAACATAAAAGATAGCATCCCCGCACCAACACTGAAGAAGACGACCGATGGCAGGCCATGAGACTTCACCACATCTGCCGCCCACGGTTGGAGAAAGTCGTGAATGAGCAAATCGGGACCCAGGCTCTTGACGATATCAGAGAAGCCGGGGCTCGCCATGTCGAAAGCCACTTTGAGGGTGTTCATGAGGTGAGGAGGCAGGCCTTTGGTTGTGTGATAATGGGGAGGGAGGTCAGGCAGAGATGGGAGGTGAAGCTCGACAAGTTCAACGGAGGATGAATATTTCTCGGAAATCTTGGGTTTGATGGAGCTAAGGTTGACAGGAGTGGAACAAAAGTAAATGTGGAAGTTCCTCGTGGAAAGCCTCTTTGCTAGCTCTAAATATGGTGATATGTGGCCATGAGCAAGCCATGGCAACATCAGAACTTTGATGGGTCTCTGCATATTGGCCATCCTGATCTCAGGTCTCTCCCTTAGCTATCTATCTCTGATGGTTATATATGGCAGTGGAGAGAAAACACAAGGAGACCACCTAATGGAGAATTTGACTGATCTTGAGAAGTCGGTGCAGTACGAGGAGAAAGGTCGAGCCGCAACATGTATTTAGAATGGGTGCGGGTGGCTTCAAGTTCTGTCTCTGTGGTCTAGGTGTTTCGTTTGCTGTCTGGCTTGTCGCTTTTCAAAGGGAAAAGCCAAGTTGAATTTGGACTCCTATTTGGCATTTTTGGATTTGCCATCATGGATGACGCAATGAACAAACGAGGCCCCAACTCCCTCCTACGAGTTCTTGAAATTTCATGAAGAGGAATACAAGGAGTGGCGGCGAACAAGTACAGACAAGTCTAATATATTGTCAGTCAAACCTACGAGTCCTCTCGAGGAGCGAGGCCTCAAGACCAGTAGGTGATTGACCGAAGACTACTGTCGCGCCGGAAAAGACAGAATTTTTTTTTTTTTATTGGATTGCGTGGTTACGCAGCAAAAAATAGGCGATAAACAAGAATAAAGCAATTCTAATAAATAATACACACCAAAACGCAACCCGCTCGCATGCGTGGTTCAGACAATGCTCCCGACACTATTCTTAAAATCAATCTTCAAGATCTGAGTCATTTCCTACAAATGACGCATCTTGATTGCGTGAAAACTTAACTAGGAAAAACATTCAAAATTATTTAACTTGGAAATTTTAAGTATTTGACAACTATTGCCTTTATTTAAATATGGGGATGAGAAAATAAAGTTCAAAAATGCCTATTTAAATTCTGTAGATTGGTGCCTATTAGAGACGGCATATCTACCGATGCCAACTATCCAAGAAACTATTAGGAACACTAATTTTTTAAGAGAAAAAATATAGAAGAAAAGATGTAAATTTTTACTCATTATTGACACCTAAATTTTCCCCTTCTATTTAGGAGTTAACTGTATAGAAAATTAGGAATTAATTTTAAAAAATAAAATAAAACAAGTAATTTTCATTGTGTATGTGTTCATTAAAATGCTTTGCACGTAGATGTTAGGAGCATTCACATTACCATCACTAATTATTAAAATTCTAAAAATAAATAAAAAATGAGAATTAAAAAAAAAAAAAAAAAAAAGGAGAGAGAGCGGACCGGGCTAGGCCCAGTCCTTTTCTGTTCTGCTCTCCTTCGTATCTCTCTTTCACGTGGGCCAAGCCCAGCTTCATTTCCCTTTCTCCAAGCCCAGCCCGCGTGGGTCTTCTTCCCCCCTCGCGCTCTTTTTGCTTTTGCAGGAAAAGAAACGTAGAAACCAGAGAGAAGCAGAGGATCGCGAGCTGCAGATGGCGGCGTGATCTGCCGGTCGGCAGGGACGTCGGTTGCTGGCCGTTAAAAGGAGAGAGGTCGAAAGAGAGAGGGGGGTTTTTCCTTTGTTCGATTCGGAGAGAGATCTGAGGGAGATGGGGAGAGTTTTGAAGAGCTCGAAAGGGTGGCTGGCCATCGCCGGAGGTCCGTTCATTAGCTGCCGTCCGCTGCAGCCCTTCCCCTCGAACCAGGTAGGTCTCCCCTGAGCATGTGTTCCCATTTTTGGGGCCTCGAACCGGAGCTCGCGGCCAACCAGTTCGCACGAGTTTCGGTCCCCTTGGTCCTCCATGAGAGCTTCTGTGTGTTCTAGTATGCGTGGTTAGGAGCTAAGTCTGTGCTAGGGCCTCTAGCAGGTCTGAGGTCCCTCGTTTCAGTAGTGCATGCCGGCCGTTCGTTGAAATGCTCGAGTGAACTTGGAGTCTCTTTAGTGGGTTATGGCCAAGTTCTGATGTTGTTGTTCATACTCATATCAAATGCATATGATACGTCTCTGAGTTGGTCCAGAATGCTGCTTGTATGTCTATATTCGAGCTTGGTCCGAACCGGTATCCTTAAATGAGCCCAGATTTCTGTGTTAGCCAATGCATCCTGAGTGTTTGATGAAATACCTCGCAGAAGGCCGAAAGCTAGTTCGTGTTTAAACCAGAGATCGACCTATCTTTACTTCTATAACTGTTGCCCCATGTTCGCTTTTTGTGTATTCGCTGTGCTTTGGTGTGATTTTCGTGAAATGGCCGTGCACCGTTGAGTTGGCAAGGGTTTTCGCTCGCACCAGAGAGAATTTTGGTGGCCGCCGGAGAAGGTGGCCGGCGGCGGTCGACGCCGGTCGGAACAGATGACCGGCGGATGGTGGTTGCAGGCGGCGGTCGACGCCTGTTACTCCGGCCGGCGCTGGTGTGTGGTTTAGATTCGGTGGAAAGCCAGCTTCGGGCGTGCAAAGGGCAAGCACGAAGGAGAAGAAGACCAAAGGGGAGGAGGAAAATAAAAGAAAAAAGTGCAGAAAAAGTGAAAAAATAGGGAAAGAGGAAGACAAAAGTTAGGCTTCGGGAAGGGGAGTCGTAGACGAGAAGGTACAGGGAATTGGATAAAATAGGGAAAAGACAAAAAAAAAAAAGAAAGAAAAAATAGAAAGGTTTCTTTTTAAATTTGACTAACTAGCTCCGGTGACCACAAGGGAAATATGAGATGTTCGAATCTCCACCTTCTCAAGAGGTTGGGGTAACTACAAGAGTGAATTTCAACTCCCACGCCCGTGCAAAAACAGAAAGCAAAGTGTGAGAATGAGAGTCGAAATAGGAATAGAGTAAGGCCAAAACAAAAAAAAAAAAAAAAAAAAAAACCTGACTAGGTCGGATTCAGGTTTGGGTCGAGTCATCGAGTCAGATCGGGTTTATCCAATCCAAACCTGTTTTCCTCAAATATAATAATATTAAATTATTAATATATATTTAAAAATTCAAAATGAAAAAATTTAAATTTAAATTTTTTTCCAAAAATTCATAAACTTTTGGAGAATATTAAAAACTTCAAAAATTTTCAGAAAAATGAAAAAAATTAAATTTAAATATTTTTCCAAAAATTCAAAAAATTTAGAGAATATTAAAAAATTCAAAAAAATTCAGGAAATATTAAAAAATTCGATTTTTAAATTCCAAAATATTATAAAATAAGAAAAATTCAAAAATTCCCAGAAAATTCCAAAATTCGGAAAATTTCTAAAAATTTCAGTAGTAATTAGAAAAATATCAAAAAAAAATAAAAAAAAGATTAAAAATTCCAGAATTTTTTGGAAATTTTTATAATTCAATTTTTCTAAAAAATCCAAAAAAATCTATAAAATTTGAAAATTAAAAATCCTCAAAAGGTTAAAATTAATTTTTTATGTTGTTTTCTCCTAAAAGTGGAATTTTTTTATTATCAATTAGAATCGTGCTTAAGGTTTACCAAGCCCTTAGGGCTCTATCTTAAGGTTTCAATTGTCCTTAGAGACAAATGCCCTTGATTGCGTAATATTTATACGTTGATTTTGGCTTCTCTTTAGCCTAGTTAGAATTAGCATTTATCTTTTCCTTAATGTTAGATCTTTGCTTTCCCATGCAATTTATGTAACGCTTTCTTTGGCTGTCAATTGTTATTTTAATGATTACATACCCGCATGATCACCTCACGTGTTAGTAGATTAGTGTAAAATTAGTCCAAATTGCTTGACAAAATTTCTTTTTTAAAATGAACAAAATTAGGTACCAAAATGTCACTAATTGGTTAATTAGCATGACCCTAATTTAGCTGGTTGCATAAGAATTGAGGTACACTATCATGCCTTACTTGGTTTCTAGCCAATCTCAATAGATTGACGACTCATTCTTATAAAATTCTTATGAACCCCTAATGTCGCACGAGATATGAAATTGGCAAAGTCCGCGCCTAATCATGGGTCGTAGGCCTATCTTTTAGGCAATATCGCCTAAACCTATTCCCTCCTTCGAGAGGTAGGTCACAACACTCATAAAGGGAAAAACCCCAATCTCTCTAATAGCAGTATTAATGTTCCAAAATTAGAATGGGAAAAATGAAGGTACTGTCCTAGGCAATCTCTTAAGGCGCGCATGACAAAATTTCTAGAATAAAAATCAATTTCTGACTAAAAATTGAGAATCAATTTCTATTTCATGGATGAGTTTCTGAGCAAAGAAACGCATTTGATAACGATTCAAAATTTCTATTTCTAAAATAAAAATTCGTTTGATAACATAATAAAATTTCTATTTTTAGGAGCGGCAACGACCGGCGTCCGGTGGCCGAAGTTCGACGTCTGGCAATCGACATTCAGCGTCCAGTGACCGGCGACAGGCAACCAAAGTTTGAAGTCTGGCGTTCGGCGTTCGATGCCGAAGTCCGGCGACGAGCGGCCAAAGTCCGAAGTCTGGCAACCATCAACCGACATCCAATGTCCGGAGTTTGACGTCTAACATTCGACATCTAGAGTCCGGCAACCGGAGGCCAACGGCGGGTGGCCAGTGGCCGGAGTTCGGCAGCCGGTGGCGAGCGACAGACGGTCAGCGACGGACATCCAGTGGTTGGTGGTGAGCCTCTGGCATCCAACGATTGGCGATGAGCGGCCAACGACCTGTGGGCGTCCGGCATCCAGTGACTAACGATTGGCGATGAGCAGCCGAAGTTTGATGGCTGGCGGTCGGCAACCAGTGGCGAGCGTCCAGCATCCCACGGGCAGCAAGTAGGCGATTACCAAAATGATTTATGTTCTAAACTTGTTCCGGGGAACAGAAAAACAGAGAAATAGAGAAACAAAAATGTTGTCATGCGCGCTCTAGAATGCCATGGACATTGGTGTTAACGACTGATTGGTGTTCAATTCTTCAGGCATTGTTCTTGGCTGGACAAAACCGAGTCTAAAATAGTTTTGCCTTTATTGGTATTTCTTGGTAAAGGACAAGGGAAGAAGTTGCTTAACTAGGAGAGCAGAGCCAACACACGAACACAGAGAGAGAGAGAGAGAGAGAGAGAGAGAGAGAGAGAGAGAGGCGGGCGGTGAGAGTTGTCGGTTTGTCCCGGCTTGAAAAAAAAAAGAAAGAAGAAGAAGAAGAAGAAGAAGAAGAAGAAGATTGGAAGGAAAAAAGAAGAAAAAAACAGAATAGGGTGAGAAACCGAGAAGAAAAACAGAGCAGGGACTTCAGCATGCGTTGCTCCTCGGCTGTTTGGGGGTGGGGCTTTCCTCTTCTCGGCTGTTCCCCTTACAGCCAACAAATTTGGACGCTAGTTTCACGGGGCTTTCATCAGTTAAAGCGCTGGGTTTTGTTCTCTGTTCTCCCATGTTCCCGGCTTGCTTAGTCGAACTAAAATGAGCCAACATCGCGGAGTTTTAATTAGGGGTGTGCATGGTCCGGGCGGGCGGTTCCCGACCTAGAACCGGGAACCGCCCACTAAGGACCGGTTCCGAAAAATTGGAACCGGGATCCACCCATTTGTTGTATGGATCCACCCGGGAACCGGACCGCCGGTCCGGTCCGGTTCCCGGGTGGATCTATGGAACCGATCTTGACGCGAAACAATTTTGGTCTTCAACATAGAACGATCGGGTCTATGAGTTGGGAAGGAGGGGAGGAGGTCTATGGTTGGGTTTTCAACATAGAACGGTCGTGAAACAATTTTCCGCGGCTATGGCGGGTGGCGGCCGACGCAAGGGGGCAAACAACGGCGGCGGAAGAGTAGCGGCGGCGGCGTCGACGCTCGGGGAGGAATCGAAATGGCGATAGGATTAGGAGGAATCGAGGAAGAGACAAAGAGAGAGAGAACCGAAGACGAAGGGAGTGAGGAGATGAGATCTAATCTAGGGTTTCTTTTAGTAAATTTTTTTTTTAATATTAAAGAGGTTCCGGTCCGGTCCGGTCCGGGTGGGCGGATCCGCCCATGGAACCGGGAACCGGACCGGTACCCACCGGTTCCGAAAAATTGGAACCGGGAACCGGACCGGTTCCCTCAAGAACCGCCGGTTCCGGGCGGTTCCGGTCCGGTTCCGGGCGGTCCGGGCGGTTCCCGGGTATTTTGCACACCCCTAGTTTTAATGGTTGTCCGCACGGCCGCAATCCCTAATGTTGCTCGTTAATCATTGTAGATATTGGTTGCCACAAAGTTAGCTGTATGCTCTGATTCATCGCAGCAAGTTGCCAGTGGCATAATAGTGTCTCTGCCGCTATTTCAGCGTTTCCACTTATTACCCTGTCGCGGCAGAAACCTGTAGCTCGTTTGGTTCAAACCCACTTGTTGTGGGCAGCCCATGAGAGAATATGGAACCATTTGGGTCTAATTTTTCGCGTACATTAGATACTTGGGACCGTAACTTAAATCTAGAATTTATCTAAAGAGTCCCAAAAATTATGATTCAAAAACCGTTGTCTTTCAATCCTGCTATTGACACCTTTTCAATAGTGTCAATTTTAATTAATCTAACCACCATTGTCAATTTTTATGTTCCTAGCTTACTAATTAGATGGGTTGAAAAATCCAGATGTCACAACAATAATGGAAGTAGCATCTTTAGTATTAATTCTCTTTCCAAAAGACAAAGTAATTAGAGTTGAGGCAAGAAATAGAGATTAAAAAGTCAGAAAGAAAATCCACCCGCCTTAAACCAGTGATGTACTTAGGTTGCCACAATTTGGGAAGTCAATGTGAAGCCCACAAAGATTAAACGCAGAAATTCCAACAACCTCAATCTTGTCCAATTAACCAAAAAGTTGTCTTTAATTTGATTGCTCGCAATGACATGACAGCTTAACTCTTCTCTAGAAACATATTTATGTGCCGTGGAATACAATATATCTGTCTCTAGAAACCTACTCGTTGTTGCATTTCTTAGCATTTTGATGCTAGAGACATTTTTATTTTTGAATGGTATGCCTGCAGCAAATAAAAAATTAGCCTGATTGTGAATTAATTTAAATCAGCCCAACGTGCGATCTGATCTTGAATTGAGGCCCTAACTCATTTGAGCTTCCGAGACCAAACCCGAACCAGCCTAGGCCCCCTCTGATGAACTCAGCTACATTCTTTGGGCCTGGCCGAAGCTTCAATACGATTGGTATGTTGCCGTTCCCAGTTAAGGTAAAGAAATCAACAAGGAAAGATGAGATGGTCGACAACACCAACGAGGCCCATCATAAAATATACGGTTGACACTGACGTAGTGGGCTGAAAGCAGGAGAGATTCACGCAGCCAACAGAGAGAGAGAGAGAGAGAGAGAGAGAGAGAAGCGGTGAGAGTTGTCCTGGTTTGTCCCGGCTTGAAAACGAGAAAAGACTGGGAGGGAGCAAGAAACCCAGAAGAAAAACAAAGCAGGGACTTCAGCATCCGTCGCTCCTCGGCTGTTCGGGGCCGGGGTCGGTTGTTCCCTTGTCAGGTCAGCAAATTTCCACGTTAGTTTCACGGGTGTCTACATCATTTAAATCTGGGTTTCGTCTTCTGATCTGCCATGTTCCCAGATTGCTTAATTGAAAGAAAACGAGCCAATTTCGCCGAGTTTCAATCGTTGTCCAGACCAGTCCGTCTGCAAATTTTCAATCTCCGTTGTCGCTCGTTAATCATTGTTGATTTTGGTACTCACGAAGTTGGCGGTATGCTGCTTTCTCTGATTCGTCGCAGCAAGTTGCTATTGGTGCTACTTCAGCGTGCCCACTTTTTACCCTGTTGCGGCAGAAACCCGTAGCTCGTTTGGTTCGAACCCACCTGTTGTTGCCATCCCATCGACATCTTGCGGCTTTAAACACGTAGCATCTATTCTCTTCTTTTGATGTTGTGCGGCTTTAAACACGTTGTTACCATTCTTGCTTTATGGAGGCGTTGCCATTGAGACGAGTCTCGTCCCCTGCCACCGCTCGTGTTGTTCGGATCAAGGTAATTACAAATGGGCAACTGCACTCGCGCTTCTTCGAACGGCAGAAAGCCTGAATCTTTGAACAGCGCAATGAAGAGTGTTGAGCGCTGGCTCAAAGAAAAGCTCTGTGTCGAGTTGTATGTTAGGGTTGCTTCTGGCGATTTCACTATTAGCGATCAGGATGAATAAAAAATTCTCATTCAATTGCGCCATGCTAGAATCTAGCAAGAAAAAAGCAAGAAATTTTGATTTGTTTAACTCGTCCCCCGTGGAATTGTCCATCTGGGTGTACTCAATTCACTTCGGTGGCGAATTATATCCTGCTTTGGCCGATATTATGTAAAATCTACTTCATCATTATACACCACATGTTAACTCGTTCTTCCAAGCCATCACATTGGCAATGGATCGACGAGAAGAGAAGTCACAAACTCTTTGAGCTTTGTTCCAGCATGAGAGTAGTGATCTACTTCATCATTATGTACCACATCATGACTTTGTCTTGTGGCCTGCTTAAGAATTTAACTATATAGATGATAGATAGATGCAGTCATTCCAAACGATAAAAGACAAACAAAAAAAAAAAAAAAAAAAAAAAAAAAAAAAAAAACCACATTATTCAACACAAGTCAACTTATGCATAGAGCAGATTCGAAAGTCTCTGATGCAATCTATGACGCTTGGTAATTAAACTTGTTCTTCCAAATCATCACATTGGCAATGGATCGACGAGAAGAGAAGTCACGAATTCTTTGAGCTTTGTTCCAGCATGAGAGTAGTGATCTACTTCATCATTATACACCACATGGAAGACTCGTGCAAAATTGAGAATTCGCACAAGGAGTGGCTTGGGGACAGAGGTCGGATGGCACAGCTCTTTGTTCATGTCCTTCCATGCATCGACCACTTGTTTACGGAGAGCGTCCTTAGCCTCTTGCTCTGTAACTCTATATTGTTTCATGAAACACTCCACTGAAGATGCTGTATGTCCTCTGTCTTGCTCAAACTGTAAACAAATTTCTCATGGAAATTATTTTATTTCTCCTATTGATAAATTCCATTAGACAAAATTTAGGCAAATTGATGTTGTTCAATGGTATAGCTTTTATATACCTTATGTCCAGCAATGTCATTCATGAGCCGAGAGATTACACCCGAAGCCTTCACCATCTTGCGGTCGCTAAGTAATAAACAGTCAAAATAACTTTTTGTTACGACATCCCCCATTCCCAGAAACGACGTCCCTAATAGCAATTCACAACCGATGGATAATGATGCAATGGGCAGGTACTCCTCCATCGCTGGTACGTAGTTTTGCTGGAACCATTTGGCTTGGGCTAAGTATGCTCTCATATGGTTTTTCATCTGATGATTCATTATCAAACATAAAGCTATGTCAGTCTTCTAACTTTAACGTATGTGGGGAACTTGAATAAATTACATTCTCTCATCCTAATCCAAAAACCTGATATTCTGTTGCAAGTGGACGAAGTAAAAATTTCATTTGTTTAATGTTAATTCACATTGCTTACCACTTCTTTTGCATAGAATAGGCGGTATGATTGTCCTTTTCTGGTCACTTCGTAGCCAATTTCATCATACAAATCAAGAAGTGTCTTGTAACACACTTGCATGTACTCGGGCAATCCATCTTTGACATCGACGGTCCACCTGAATTCAAGTTCAGAAAATATCACATTTGACCCTAATTAACGGTTGATCAAATTAGAATAAATTGGGAATTGGTAAACAAGAAAAGCATATGAGTGCCAATTGTACCTTTCAATTGCTTTCGTGAAGAGTTCTAGTTCTTCCAATGTGGCATAGATATCATACACATCGTCAAATATGGAAACAATCACCATCACTTTGGTTAGTATTTCTCTAGTGGCTTCGTACTCCGGCTCGAAATAAACTCCCGACATCCAGAAATACAGCTCCACAAGCCTATCTCTGGCAAACGGAAACTTTCTCTCTCCATCTAAATCCTTCCACCACCTATAGTTTACCAACAAATCCTATATTAGGCGAACATATCATTGATAGAATTTTGAGGTTATCTATGGATAGTACTTTAGACTAATGATTTAAAGAGTGTAAAACTCCCTGTCACGTACAAATGTTTTTCAATTCAAGATAAATTGAAATTGCATGAATCAATCTATGGCAATTTGGTGTTCTTAGAACATCTAGCTACTTCAGACATGCAATCATGAAGTTAAACCTTGTAATGTTGCCAAGTTCCTTCTGGTGTTGCTCTTGCAATAAGTTGAAATCAAGTTTCGCCAAGGAAAGCAAGACTTCATTATGTGAAGGCTCCTCTTGGTAGAGTTGAATGTAATGCCTTGCCTCTACCCTTGGCAATCCCTTGTGGATTGGTTGGTTTAGGGCATGAGTCACTTGTTTTTCGAGATTACCGCTTACTTTTCATTTGTCAATTGATTCAAGGAGAGTGATAGTAAAAGCAAGTGCATCGTTCAAAATAACATCGCCATGAAATCCTAGATGGCAAGCTTCAAATAGACTTAGCAACCCTTGCACATCAGCGATGAGCGATTTGCTGAAGTTCCCTTCGTTGTCCTTGAACTTGTTGAAGATTTCTGTACGACGAAATGGACCATGGGAAAAGATGCTATCAAGAGATGCCATGAAAAACATCGTGCATAATATCTTGATCAATTGGAAACAATGGAAACATGACGTATTAATCCACGGAGTCAAAAGAAAGTACTATTCACCTCTCAAAGCGAGAAAATTTCAAGAACTCAAAATGGGAGAATTGTACAAAGAAAAAAGTTGACGAGTTAACAAATTAAAATTGAAGTAAAATAAACATCATTGCAATATTATGTGTTCACTCTAATCAATCAAATGGGCTATCAAACTAGTGTTTGCATTAGAATTTCGCAAAATTGATTGATCAATGAGAAATTGAAATGACATACCGCATGGAATATTGTAACCATGTTGTCGCAACAATCAAAAGAGTAAAGCGGTCGTGTGCAGGTTGTTATCATTATCACCACAGTGAAATTCAAAATAGCTTCTGTGGATTTGCTCCAGCTGCTCATCTATCTCAATTTCGAAATGATAGGCAAGTCCTGAGCGTTGGATTTCATCGATTAAGTTCAACTTCTGCGAAGGCTTATCCATAGCACTGGTCAACATCTTTCTCACTTCTCCTTTCAATTTCTCAATTCGTTCCTTTGCTATGCCTTGAGAACTCTACATTAATATGAATTGAAAGTTTAAAAAATAGAGGAAAATGCAAGAAATATGTTGCTTATGATATGATTGACCACAATAAATATAAATTGAAATTACTTGAAGATTATTCCATTAAGACTAGTTTTACTGATTGAAGCAAAGATATTTCTTCATTTGTTAAGCCATATGTGCATGCCACAAGTTCCACATAGAAATTTTGGATCCCTTAAGGACCAACACATGCATGGAGTTCCCAATAAATTGGAATTTCTTTTCTTTTTCTTTATCAAATTTTGTGGGATGTTGCCCAATAATTCAATATGATTATTTCTATGCTCTCAGTCTCACGGAAGATCTAACCATAGATAAATTTTCAGAAGGTAATCCAAAAAAAAAAAAAAAGAGAGAGATTAACTTAGATGCTACCATTGAGTTGGAGTCAGAAGCATATTTGAGGAAGTAATCCCCCCATATACTTGGATGAAAATTTCCCGATCGGCGTTCATCGACCTGGCTTGTTTTTTTAGCCGGAGAAGGAGATGGGACTACTGAAATCTGAAGAGACATTTCTCTGCCGCTAATTTCTAGATTTAAGTGTCTGACCAAATATAGATGAAGAACACTAGAGGGAAGAGGCCTTTCCGCAAGGGTCCATACCTTATTGATGAGTATATATAGGCTATAGCATCCTATGTTGGAAACTTTGAGAAAGAAGAACATAAAATGTGAAGTTATTAATGATATATGTGGAATTATTTTAAAACTGGCAGTTGTAACACGTTTCTCACATTTGTTGCGTGCATACATTGATGTCATTTCCTCTACAACGATGGTCATTTCAGCTAATGCACTTCAAGCAATCCCATCTCCTTCTTGACCAAGAGAAGGACATGGGACTAATGAAATCTGAAGAGACATTTCTCTGCCGCTAATTTCTAGATTTAAGTGTTTGACCAAATATAGATGAAGAACACTAGAGGGAAGAGGCCTTTCGGCAAGAGTCCATACCTTACTGATGAGTATTTATAGGCTATAGCATCCTATGTTGGAAACTTTGAGAAAGAAGGAACATAAAACGTGAAGTTATTAATGATATATGTGGAATTATTTCAGAACTGGCAGTTGTAACACGTCTCTCACATTTGTTGCATGCATAAATTGATGTCATTTCCTCTACAACTATGGTCATTTCAGCTAATGCACTTCAAGCAATCCCATCTCCTTCTTGAGCAAGAGAAGGAGATGGGACTGCTGAAATCTGAAGAGACATTTCTCTGCCGGCTAATTTCTAGATTTAAGTGTCTAACCAAATATAGATGAAGAACACTAGAGGGAAGAGGCCTTTCGGCAAGGGTCCATACCTTACTGATGAGTATTTATAGGCTATAGCATCCTATGTTGGAAACTTTGAGAAAGAAGGAATAGAAAAGTTGATTGGCAGACGAAGGCGGCCATGGAAATGGGATAGCTCTCTAATAATTTAACCTAACTATGATGATTGGAGCGGACTATCAGTTGGAATAAAACGTGAAGATATTAATGATATATGTGGAATTATTTCAGAACTGGCAGTTATAACACGTTTCTCACATTTGTTGCGACCATAAATTGATGTCATTTCCTCTACAACGATGGTCATTTCAGCTAATGCACTTCAAGCAGTCCCATCTCCTTCTTAAGCAGGAGAAGGAGATGGGACTGCTGAAATTTGAATAGACATTTCTCTGCCGCTAATTTCTAGATTTAAGTGTCTGACCAAATATAGATGAAGAACACTAGAGGGAAGAGGCCTTTCGGCAAGGGTCCATACCTTACTGATGAGTAATTATAGGCTATAGCATCCTATGTTGGAAACTTTGAGAAAGAAGGAACATAAAAGTTGATTAGCAGATGAAGGCGGCCATGGAAATGGGACAGCTCTCTAATAATTTAACCAGACTATGATGATTGGAGCGGACTGTCAGTTGGAATAAAATGTGAAGATATTAATGATATATGTGGAATTATTTCTGAACTGGCAGTTGTAACACGTTTCTCACATTTGTTGCGACCATAAATTGATGTCATTTCCTCTACAACTATGGTCATTTCAGCTAATGCACTTCAAGCAGTCCCATCTCCTTCTTGAGCAAGAGAAGGAGATGGGACTGCTGAAATCTAAAGAGACATTTCTCTGCCGCTAATTTCTAGATTTAAGTGTCTGACCAAATATAGATGAAGAACACTAGAGGGAAGAGGCCTTTCGGCAAGGGTCCATACCTTACTGATGAGTATTTATAGGCTATAGCATCCTATGTTGGAAACTTTGAGAAAGAAGGAATAGAAAAGTTGATTAACAGACGAAGGCGGCCATGGAAATGGGACAGCTCTCTAATAATTTAACCTAACTATGATGATTGGAGCGGACTGTTAGTTGGAATAAAACGTGAAGATATTAATGATATATGTGGAATTATTTCTGAACTGGCAGTTGTAACACGTTTCTCACATTTGTTGCGACCATAAATTGATGTCATTTCCTCTACAACGATGGTCATTTCAGCTAATGCACTTCAAGCAGTCCCATCTCCTTCTTAAGCAGGAGAAGGAGATGGGACTGCTGAAATCTGAATAGACATTTCTCTGCCGCTAATTTCTAGATTTAAGTGTCTGACCAAATATAGATGAAGAACACTAGAGGGAAGAGGCCTTTCGGCAAGGGTCCATACCTTACTGATGAGTATTTATAGGCTATAGCATCCTATGTTGGAAACTTTGAGAAAGAAGGAATAGAAAAGTTGATTGGCAGACGAAGGCGGCCATGGAAATGGGACAGCTCTCTAATAATTTAACCTAACTATGATGATTGGAGCAGACTGTCAGTTGGAATAAAACGTGAAGATATTAATGATATATATGGAATTATTTCAGAAATGGCAGTTGTAACATGTTTCTCACATTTGTTGTGAGCATAAATTGATGTCATTTCCTCTACAACGATGGTCATTTCAGCTAATGCACTTCAAGCAGTCCCATCTCCTTCTTGAGCAAGAGAAGGAGATGGGACTGCTAAAATCTGAAGAGACATTTCTCTGCCGCTAATTTCTAGATTTAAGTGTCTGACCAAATATAGATGAAGAACACTAGAGGGAAGAGGCCTTTCGGCAAGGGTCCATACCTTGCGATGAGTAATTATAGGCTATAGCATCCTATGTTGGAAACTTTGAGAAAGAAGGAACATAAAAGTTGATTAGCAGACGAAGGCGGCCATGGAAATGGGACAGCTCTCTAATAATTTAACTTGACTATGATGATTGGAGCGGACTGTCAGTTGGAATAAAATGTGAAGATACTAATGATATATGTGGAATTATTTCGGAACTGGCAGTTGTAACATGTTTCTCACATTTGTTGCGAGCATAAATTGATGTCATTTCCTCTACAACTATGGTCATTTCAGCTAATGCACTTCAAAAAGGGCTGATAAAATGAAACCATGAAACAAAAATAAAAATGGACAGTGACGGAAGGACGGATGCGGACTTTTTTAATGCCTTCATTTTTATGTTAAACCATTTATCTTCTTCTGTTAGGTCAGCAGCGTCCAGTTCTGTGTAATAAACAAAATAAATTTTTCTGTTATTATTTTAGTTTTCCCGGATTTAATGCCTAGTTTTTCTAATACAACTCACGTGTGAATAATATGAAAATTATACATAGTCCTTCGTTTTCTCCTCAGTTAGTGCATGCGTGATGCATGTGCAATACTAATCTATCACTTACGAACTAACAACCCACGAATCATTCTTTAGCCAAGAAAAAGGAAAAAAAAAGAAGAAGAAATGGCCCGCTAATTTTTATTCACAAAGTAAAAGATGGGAAATATGAAGAAATTGAGGAATGAAAGGGCAGTGGACAGTGGATGGCATGTGCCTCTGAGAGGTTGGAATTATTTGTGATTGTTCCAATTAAAGATATCTTCATATTTGAACTAATTTAAATATAGCTGGTCACAATTAGGTTATTATTAGAACACATGCACGAATGTTCTCAGATTACACAATCAAGATTATGACCAGAATTTGAAGCTTCAAATATGGGAGGTGCATCCGTACAATATGGGAAAATATAGAATAAACAAAGATTTGTCTTGTCTCGAGGAGGACACTAGTCAAAGTGGAGGGGGGTGTGATGGGGACATCATCTTCATCCAAGAATAAAAAATGCCTCATCTTCAGCTAATTCACATGTCTGATGATTATAACTACTGTTGGCATTTAATTAATGTGTTCTCTCATGTTTTGTTTACAAGGTAATGTTAGTAAAGTGTAGAAACATGGACTTAGTCATATAATTCATCGTTCACCAGCAAAAAAAACGTTGAGGCTATTGTGGAAGTAGTTAAATACAAAGGAAGCCATCTGCTTGACGTCAGTAGACAATAAAAAGTAGGAGTGTCAAAAACTGAACCGAAAACCGAACCGAAAAATTTGGTTTTTTCGGTTCAGTATTTATTCGGTTCGGTTCTCATCAAAAATCGAAATTTTTTTTTATCGGTTCAGTTTTTATTATTTAACCGAATCGAACCGAACCAACAAACCAGTAAGAGCTTATTTCTTAGAAATACAACAGAAAAAAAAAAACGAAAAAAAAAAGATAAATGCAAAAAATGAAAACTAAAAGTTGAAAACCAAAAACCGAAAAATCGAACCGAATCGAACCCAAATTTCGGTTCGGTTTGGAAGTTTTTCCTAATGGTTCGGTTCGGTTCGGTTTTTCAAAAAAATCGAACTAAACCGAATCGTTGACACCCCTAATAAAAAGAACTCATTAATTAAGAGATCGGTTGACAGTGGATGGCATGTGCTTCTGAGAGGTTGGAATTATTTGTGATTGTTCCAATCAACGATATCTTCATATTTGAACTAATTTAAATATAGCTGGTCACAATTAGGTTATTATTAGAACACACGCATGAATGTTCTCAGATTACACAATCAAGATTATGACCAGAATTTGAGGCTTCAAATATGGGAGGTGCATCCATACAATATGGGAAAATATAGAATAAACAAAGATTTGTCTTGTCTCGAGGAGGACACTAGTCAAAGTGGAGGGGGGTGTGAGGGGGATATCATCTTCATCCAAGAATAAAAAATGCCTCATCTTTAGCTAATTCACATGTCTAATGATTATATCTACTGTTGGCATTTTAATGTGTTCTCTCATGTTTTGTTTGCAAGGTAATATTAGTAAAGTGTAGTAACGTGGACTTAGTCATATAATTCATCGTTCACCAGCAAAAAAAAATGTTGAGGCTATTGTGGAAGTAGTTAAATACAAAGGAAGCCATCTGCTTGACGTTAGTAGATGATAAAAAGTAGGGGTGTCAAAAACCGAACCGAAAACTTAATCGAACCGAACCGAAAAATTCGGATTTTTCGTTTCAGTTTTTATTCGGTTAAGTTCTCATCAAAAATAGAAATTTTGTTTTATCGGTTCGGTTTTTATCGGTTAACCGAACCGAACCGAACCAACAAACCAATAAGAGCTTATTTCTTGGAAATACAACAGAAAAAAAAATGAAAAAAAAATGCAAAAAACGAAATCTAAAAGTTGAAAACCAAAAACCGAATCGAACTGAACCAAAATTTCGGTTCGGTTCGTATTTGGTTCGGAAGTTTTTCCTAATGGTTCCGTTCGGTTCGATTTTTCAAAAAAACCGAACTGAACCGAACCGTTAACACCCCTAGTAAAAAGAACTCATCAATTAAGAGATCGGTTGACAGTGGATGGCATGTGCTTCTGAGAGGTTGGAATTATCTGTGATTGTTCCAATTAAAGATATCTTCATATTTGAACTAATTTGAATATAGCTGGTCACAATTAGGTTATTATTAGAACACATGCACGAATGTTCTCAGATTACACAATCAAGATTATGACCAGAATTTGAAGCTTCAAATATGGGAGGTGGTGCATCCATACAATATGGGAAAATATAGAATAAACAAATATTTGTCTTGTCTCGAGGAGGACACTAGTCAAAGTGGAGGGGGGTGTGAGGGGGACATCATCTTCATCCAAGAATAAAAAATGTCTCATCTTCAGCTAATTCACATGTATGATGATTATATCTATTGTTGGCATTTAATTAATGTGTTCTCTCATGTTTTGTTTGCAAGGTAATGTTAGTAAAGTGTAGAAACGTGGACTTAGTCATATAATTCATCGTTCACCAGCAGAAGAAACGTTGAGGCTATTGTGGAAGTAGTTAAATATAAAGGAAGCCATCTACTTGACGTCAGTAGACGATAAAAAGTAGGGGTGTCAAAAACCAAATAAAAAATCGAATCGAATAGAATTGAAAATTTTGGTTTTTTCAGTTCGGTTTTTATTAGGTTCGGTTCTCATTAAAAATCGAAATTTTTTTTTATCGGTTCGGTTTTTATCGGTTAACCGAACCAAACCGAACCAACAAACTGGTAAGAGTTTATTTGTTGGAAATACAACAGAAAAAAAAAACGAAAAAAAATAAATGCAAAAAACGAAAACTAAAAGTTGAAAACCAAAACCAAAAAACCGAACCAAAATTTCGGTTCGGTTCGGGTCTCATTCAATTTGGTTCGGAAGTTTTTCCTAACGGTTCCAAACCGTTGACACCCCTAATAAAAAGAACTCATCAATTAAGAGATCAGTTGAAGAAAGTGTTTACACAAAAAAATAACAAATTCTTTATGATCAACGTGGAGTTGATTTGACTAGATATATCATTTACACAGTCAGTTTGGTCAGATATAGAGTTCAATGATGATATCAATATGTCAATTTATTTATTGCTTAGTCCCTAAGTCAACCCGATCGGGTTGGACTTTTCTTATCCTCAATGTTGACACAAAAAAAATGACCAATTTTTAGGCTATCATTGGCAAGTAACGAGCTCAGTTGACCAAAAAAAAAAAAATGGTTAAAACTGAAGTCCCGATTATGGAAGACAATTGACAACCTACTAGCATGTCAACAGTATAGGAAATCAGCAATACGCAAAGTAGAAGTCATGGACTAAGTCATCAAAATATAGTAAAAACTGATTAATAAAGTCATTGATAACCAACGACTCTAAGATTTCAGTTAACCCTTTGAAGGAATGCTATTAACAAAAAAAATAGGTCCACCAACAAGATAGTTGAAGATAGAGATGATGGATCAACAAAAGTGCATCGCTGCTGTGTCGTTATGCGAATGGTCTTGGGATATGAAACTTCTTGTACATAACCATCGCTGAATTTTAGGAGATTGTGTTTAAAGTTTGTAACTTCTTATATGATGTGGGAGCATTTGGGTTATATCAATCGGTCCTCAATTACTACCGCTGGTAGATGACCTTTTACAATGATTGTTCAGCTTCCAAGACTGATGCAGCAATTTAGAGTCTTTTCAAGTTTCAGTGCATCTAATAAATAGTTGCATGCATCAAGTCTTTAAATTCACAACTTTTTATGAGTATTTATGGTGGTATTTCTCAAGTTTCAATGCATCTAATAATTAGTGGCATGCATTAAGTCTCTTAATTCACAATTTAGCGTTGCCATCCAAAGCCTTTGCCTAATCTTGGGTTGTTAATAATGTATCCATCTTGACACTTCCCAACCCAAAGTTGTTCTTCCCATTGAAATTACCACTTTCTTCTATCGCTTTCAGCATAACTGTAACAACAGAATTTCAGATAGAAATCAAACACGCAAAAGCACCAAATCGAAATTCAGAAATCCTTTCTCTTGGCTCCAATACCTCCACAATGGGAGTTCGCAAGAGGGAGTCTTAAGTTCAAGTTTGTTAACATATTCAGGTGGACCCACTTGGACCCAAAGTTATTCTTCTCATTGAACTTTCCGCTTTCTAGTTTTGCTCTAGAAATAATTGCAATGGCAGAATTTCCAAATAGAAATCAAACACATAGAAATCCCAAATCAAAATTCAGAAAATCCAATATGCTAGCTCTAATACCCGTACCTCGGAAGCTCACCAAGAGAGTCTTAAGTTCGAGCCCGTCAAAATATTCAGGTGAACGCACCTTCACTCGAAAACTCAAGTAAATGAATTGTGGGTCAATTAGCTGCAAATCACATCAATTCTCCAATAAGGAACTTTTTCTAATACAATTTACGTGTGAATAATATGAAAGTTGTACATTTTCCTTCCTTTTCTCTTTGGCCAGTGCATGCGTGATGCATTCGCCATACTGTCTGTCACTTATGAATTAACAACTCAAGAATCGTTCTTCATACAAGAAAAGTTAAATAAATAAATAAATGGCCAGCTAATTATTTATTCACAAAGTAAAAGATGGAAAATATAAAGAAATTAAGCAATCAAAGGGTAGTGGACAGTGGGCAGCATGTGCTTTTGAGAGGTTGGAACTTTTTTGTGGTTGCTTCAATTAAATATATCTTTATATTTGCACTAATTTAAATATAGTCGAACACCTGTAAGTTTATGTGTAGAACACATGCACAAATGTTCTCAACTTACACAATCAAGATTATGAACAAAATCAAGCTTCAAATATGGGAGGTGCATAGGTAAAAATGGGGAAATGTAGAACGAGCAAAGATCTGTCTTGTCTCAAGGAGGAAACTAGTCAAAGTAGTGGGCGGTGGGACATCCTCTTCATCCTTGATCGCATACATTAAGTATCTTAATTCACAACTTTTTATGAGTATTTATTGTGGTATTTATCAAGTTTCAATGCATCTAATAATTAGTCGCTTGCATTAAATCTCTTAATTCACAACTTAGCTTTGCCATCCAAGGCCTTTTCCAAATCTTGCGTTGTTACTAGTGCATGTATCTTGTCACTCCATAACCCAAAGTTGTTCTTCCTGTTGAAATTATCACTTTCTACTATCGCTTTCAACATAACTATAACAACAAAATTTCAGATAGAAGTCAAACACACAAAAGCACCAAATCGAAACTCAAAAATTCTTTCTCTTGGCTCCAATACCTCCACATTGGGAGTTCGCAAGAGGGAGTCTTAAGTTCAAGTCTGTCAACATATTTAGGTGGACCCACTTGGTCTCAAAAGCTTAAGTGAATTAGTTCAATGAATTTCAAATCACATCAATTCTTTGATAAGGAACATTTTCTTATGCAACTTGTGTGAAATATATGCGAATCGTACCTTTTCTTCCCTTTCCTCTTTGGTCAGTGCATGCATGATGCATGTGCCATACTGACCTATCGCTTATGAATAACAATCCACAAATCATTCTTTATCAAGAAAAGAAATAAAAAAAAGAAGTGGCCCCCTAATTGTTTATTCACAAAGTAAAAGATGGAGAATATAAAGAAATTGAGAAATTGGAGGGCGGTGGATGGCGGGTGACACGTGCTTTTGAGAGGTTCGAAATTATTTGTGATTGCTTCAATTAAAGATATCTTTATATTTTCACCAATTTAAATATAACGTATTGAAAGTGAAGTACCCACCAGTCACTAATTAGGTTATGATTAGTACACGTGCGCAAATATTCTCAAATTACACAATCAAGATTCCAACCAAAATCTAAAGCTTTAGATGTGGGAGCGGCATGTAAAATATGGGCAAAAGTAGGAGAAACAAAAATTTGTCTAGTCTCAAGGAGGCATCCTCTTCGTCCTCGATCGAGGTCAGATTTGCCTCGTCTTCATCTAATTCCAATGTCTGATGATTATTTCTACTGTTGGATTTAATTCATGCGCTCTCTCACGTTTTGTTCACGAGGGAATGTTAGAAAAGTGTATAAACATGGAGTTGGTGACATAAATTATTCATTCACCAGCAAAAGAAACATCAAGATTATAGTGGAAGTACTTAAATGCAAAGGAAGCCATCTGCTTGACGCCAATAGACGATAAAAGAACTCATCAATTGAGAGACTGGTTGAAGAAAAATAAAAAGAAATCCTCTATAATCGACGCAATTGATTTGATTAGATGTATCATCAAAACAAAGTTGATATAGAGTCCAATGATGATATCCATATGACCATCGGCAGGACATGGAATAGTCACTGATAGATATATAATGTAGTTATCTTGACTCTCCCCTACCCAAAGCTATTCTTCTCATTGAACTTTCCCCTTTCTAGTTTCGCTCTAGAAATAATTGCAATGGCAGAATTTCCAAACAAAAATCAGACACATAGAAATCCCAAATCAAAACTCAGAAAATCCTTTATGCTAGCTCTAATACCCATACCTTGGAAGCTCTCCAAGAGAGTCTTAAGTTCGAGCCTGTCAACATATTCAGGTGAACATACCTTCACTCGAAAAACTTAAGTAAATGAGTTATGGGTCAATTAGCTGCAAATCACATCAATTCTCCAATAAGGAACTTTTTCTAATACAATTCATGTGTGAATAATATGAAAATTGTACATTTTCCTTCCTTTTCTCTTTGGTCAGTGCATGCGTGATGCAATCGTCATACTGTGTATCACTTATGAATTAACAACTCAAGAATCGTTCTTCATACAAGAAAAGTAAAAAAAAAAAAAGAAATGGCCAACTAATTGTTTATTCACAAAGTAAAAAATGGAAAATATAAAGAAATTAAGCAATCAAAGGGTAGTGCACAGTGGGCAGCATGTGCTTTTGAGAGATTGGAACTTTTTGTGATTGCTTCAATTAAATATATCTTTATATTTGCACTAATTTAAATGTAGTCGACCACTTGTAAGTTTATGTGTAGAACGCATGCACAAATGTTCTCAAATTACACAATCAAGATTATGAACAAAATTTGAAGCTTCAGGTATGGGAGGTGCATATGTAAAATATGGGGAAATGTAGAATAAACAAAGATTTGTCTTGTCTCAAGGAGGAACTCTTACTTAACCCTACTGTGAGCAATGATTATCAATTACCATATAATAAAGCTATCAATACATGATGGCGATTAGTCAATGAATATCTTGTTATAAATTTGGCCAAGTGTTAAGACATAGAGAAAAGAATAAAGGAGGTAGAGTGAAGATCTCGATTGAAGACGGATACCGAGTAGGGTTAAGTAAGAGTTCAATGAAGATATCCACATGGCTATCGGCAAGATATGTAATATTCACCTTCAAATATATAATGTAGTTGTAAATGATGGTGGAACTAATCAATGATTGTGAGCATTGATTATTGATTAGCATATAATAAAATTATCAATACATGATGGCAATTAGTCAATGAACATCTTTTATATATTTGGCCAAGTGTTAGACATAGGGAAAAGAATAAAGGAGGTAGAGTGAGGATGTCGATTGAAGATGGATATCGAGCAAGGTTAAGTAATAGGATATCATTGGTTCAATTACCTATATGCTCATGATAACTTGATGAAAACAAATTGACACTAAAATGATGGTACAAATTCCATGTCAAAATTGAATTGAAGGTTAATGATGAAATTGAACCTTAATCCTTGAAATTAAACCTTATTAGAATGGGCTTACTTAAATTGCACTAATTGAAGCTCATTAACATGGATTTCCAAAGTTCAAATAAGTTAAATCCATCAAATTGGATAGTTCCATAGTGAATTTGCCGAAATTGACCCCAAATTTGGGTTTAGTTGAAGAAAATGAATTGGTTTTAAGTGCAAACACGCAACTCATGAAGAATTGATTTGGACTACTAATTAGCGCTAAAAAAGACAATTTTTATCCTGACATGCTAAATCAACAAAATGGTCACATGAGTGATCTTTGAATAGCCTCTTGATCAAATGTTATAAAAGAAACCAAGTCAAAATACAACTAAAGAGGAAATAAGTTTATTTTTTGTCGACTCTCAACCTAATCCTCAAAATTTGAAAAATGAAGTTTTTAATCGATTTTCACAAAATTTTCGGTGTCAAAATCAAATTGAAGCTAAAATGAGATGATTTGAGAATTTTAACATTTTTCAATTTTTTTTATCAAAGGATTAACCAAAAGTACTTTTACTAAAAGGTTGATTTTATGATCAAAACTTTTAATTTTTTCAATTTTTTTGTGGAAAAAGTGACATTATGAATAATTAGGAACTTTTTGTGCAAAAGGCCAAATTTTGACCTTTTTTTTCGTTAGAAATGAGTACGAAATTACCTACAAATGATAGGTCAAAGAAAACGAAATGAAAAATGACATTTTTGGTTTTGAGAAACGAGATATATTGCAACCAAAAACTCTAATCTTGAGTTTTTACCTTTAACAACGAGTTGACTAAAAATCAAGTGTTAATAGTTATGTGCATTGTCCATGGTTTCCTTTGCATTTTAACTACTTCCGCTATAGTCCTGACATATTTTTATGCGGGTGAACGATCAATTAAGGCTGAGTCCACGTCGCCATACTTTATCGAAATTCCCTCATGAAGAAAATGTGAAAGAGCTCATAATTAAATCCCTAGAAAAGACATAATTCTCATCAGACATGTGAATTAGATGAAGATGAGACATTTGCGCATATCTTTGTTTATTCTACTTTTTACCAAAATTTGCACGCTCACCTCCCATATCCAAAGCTTCAAATTCTGGTGATAATCTTAATTGGGTAATTTGAAAACATTCGCGCATGTGCTCTAATCATAGTCTAATTGGTGACTAGTGAATACGTCACTTCTAAATCCCTCAAAACTCTATATTCAAATTAGTGCAGATTTAAGAAATCTCTAATTGAAGCAATCACAAATATCTTTCAACCTCTCGAAAGCACATGCCGCCTTTCCTCCACCGACCTTCGATTCCCCAATTTGTTAATATATTCCATCTTTTACTTTGGGAATAAACAATTATGGACCATTTCTTTCTTCTTTCTTTTCTTGAATAAACAACGATTATGGGTTGTTAAGTCGCGAGTAATAGAGTTGACCGTATTGCACATGCATTGATGCATGCACTGACCGAAGAGGAAAGGGAAGAATAGGATCAATTTGTATGTACTTTTTCCCTAAATGTCTAGGAGCGAAACAAAAGTGTTTGGGTAGATTCTAGCTTGCATCTCATTCTAGTTTTCCTTTTCTTCCATCATAGTGTGGATAGTATTCTAAGTCAAAGATGCTAACAAACTATTAGCATAGCACTGGATTTTTGTTGAAAATCTTTTGTACGACGTGCATTTAAAGATAGCATCGAATGAAAAGATCCAACAGTCGCCCTGATGGTTAAGAATGGAGTTTTTGTCTTAAAATGAAGATACGAAATAGACTTGTGTGTGAGTGCCGTTAAAAAATTGAAAAAAAAAAAAAGTTATTCATTTCTCTAGTTGAATGTGAAAGACATCTATTGGTCAAACAATTCCATCTTTTCTTTTTCTATATCTTTGTCTATTTTCGGCATACTATATTTATACATGTACCAAAATACACCAAAAAGTTCCAAAAAAAAAAAATTCTTACCTAACAAATACCAAATTACTCAAATTACTTTAGTTTTTATTAGTTGGTCAAGCTCAAAAGAAAAAGAAAAGAGCGACTACACATTTTTTTTATTTTAAAATTGGAATTAAACTAGTAGTTAATCAAAGGATACATGATTTTCTAAAAGTTGTCTTCGTAATTTCGTCTTTTCCTTTAAGTCTATTTCTTCTCTCTGATATTGAAAGAAAAGTGTGGGATATTCGAGGGTCTTCCGCAAACAAAAACAACATTTCTTTTATTCGAATGGAGAATAATCAGTTCTATGATGAATTAGTTAATAACACATGGGACACGTATTTGATTCTCTATGCCATCAAGTGCTGATAATTCCATATACGAATCATCATCAATTCGATTTTTGGCTTTTCTGGTAGATGGAGCTACTGAGATAATTGATGAGCACTTACTTTACTTATTTAAAGTGGACATTCTCATCATATAAAAATTGAGACTTCTCACTTTTCTAAGAAATAAATAATAATAAAAAGCGCTAGCTAAATTGACAACCATATTAGCTCCATTTACACCCAAAAAGTAAAATTGATAGAACAATCTAAATTGTGGGTCCCAACTCCCCCTTTCTTTATCTTTGCTCAACCTGAGGAGACCCCGCATGCCTCCCTCTATCTGCCACTGGTGTTTGCCTTTTATCTTGGGCCACCACCACTTGCTGCTTTTAGCTCCAAGGTTGTGCCTCTTCAATAACTAAGGCCGAGGTCGTTCGAGGTGGTTAATATTGGCGTGACCTCTTGGTAAAGTCCTCATGCATTCAGTCTCTTAACTCACAATTTTTTTATAAGTATTTATTGTGGTGTTTATCAAGTCTCAATGCATCTAATAATTAGTTGCATTCATTAAGTCTCTTAATTCAAAGTGATCAGCGGGCGCGACACATGCCTTCAAAAGGTTGGAAATTATTTGTGATTGCTTCAATTAAAGATATTTTTATATTTGCATTAATTTAAATATAGGGCTTTGAAAGTGAAGTACCCACCAGTCACCAATTAGGTTATGATTAGAACACATGCACAAATATTCTCAAATTACACAATCAAGATTATGACCAAAATTTGAAGCCTTACTTATGGGAGGTGTGCATGCAAAATATGGGTTAATGTAGAATGAACAAAAAATTGTCTTGTCTCGAGGAGAACACTAGTCGAAGTGGTCGGCGATGGAGGCATCCTCTCCGGCCTCGATCGGGGTGAGAAATGCCTCGTCTTCATCTAATTAACATATCTGACGGTTATGTCTACTATTGGATTTAATTCATGTCCTCTCTCATGTGTTGTTCATGAGGAAGTGTTAGAAAAGTGTAGAAACATAGTTAGAAAAGTAGTTGAATGCAAAGAAAGCCATCTGGTTGACCCAATAAACGAAAAGAACTCATCAATTAAGAGATTGATTGAAGAAAGTGTTCACAAAAAAAAAAAAACCTTTATAATCGATACAGTTGATTTGATTAGATATATCATTAACACAGAGCTGATATAGAGTTCAATGATGATATCCATATGACTATCGACAAGATATGTAACATTCACTGAGAGATATATAATGTAGTTATTGATGGTGGTGGAACTAATTGATGACTGTGAGCAATGATTATCGATTACCACAAAATAATGCTATCAACACACGACGGCAATTAGTCAATGAACATCTTGTTATAAATTTGGCCAAGTGTTAGACATAGGGAAAAGAATAAAAGAGGTAGAGTGAGGATGTCGATTGAATATGGACACTGAGCAAGTTTAAATAACAGGATATCGATTAGTTGAATTACTTATATGCTCATGATGACTTAATGTATCCAAATTGACACTCAAATGATGGCACAAACCTCATGTCAAAATTGAATTGAAGGTTAATGATGAAATTGAACCTTAGTTCTTCAAATTAAACCTTAGTCTAGAATGGGTCAACTTGAATTGCACTAATTAAAGCTCATTAGCTTGGATTTCTAAAGTTCAAGTAAGCTAAATCCATCAAATTGGAGAGTTCCCAAATGAATTTGCAAAAATTGACCTCGGATTCATGTTTAGTTTAAGAAAATGAATTAGTTTTATGTGTAAATACGCAACTCATGAAGAACTGATTCAGACTCTTAATTAGAGCTAAAAATGGCAATTTTTATCCTAGCATGCTAAATCATCGAAATGTCGCACAAGTGATCTCAGAATAGCATCTTGATTAAATGTGGTAAAAGAAACCAAGTCAAAATACAACTAGAAAGGAAGTAAGTTTATTTTGGTTGATTCCGAACTTAAATCCGAAAAATTTGGAAAATGAAGTTCTTAATTAATTTTTGCAAAATTTTCAGTGTCAAAATCAAATTGAAGTAAAATGAGATGATTTGAGAATTTTCACATTTTTCAATTTTTTTGGTCAAAAGGTTAACCAAAAGTACTTTTACTAAAATGCTGATTTTATGATCAAAACTTTGAATTTTTTTCAAAATTTTTGTGAACAAAGTGATGTTATGATTGATTAAGAAATTTTTGTGCAAAAAGTTAAATTTTGAACCGAAGTTGACTTTTAGTAAAAAAAAAAATGACAAAAAAGTCAACTTTTTGACTTTTTAGGTTTTCTTTGGAAATGAGTAGGGCATTACCTACAAATGATAGGTCAGAGAAAATGAAACGAAAAAAGAAATTTTTCGTTCAAGAAATGAGCTCCATCACAATCAAAAACCCTAATCTCGAATTTTTACCTTCAACAACGCATTAGCTAAAAATCAAATGTCAATAGTTCTATGCATCGTCCATGGTTCCCTTTGCATTTTAACTATAGTCCTAACATATTTTTATGCTGGTGAGCGATCAATTAATACTGAGTCCACGTCGCTATAGTTTATTAAAATTCCCTCGCAAAGAAATTGTGAAAGATCTCATAATTGAATCCCTCATGTGAATTAGATGAAGATGAGACATTTGCGTATTTCTTTGTTTATTCTAAAACTTGATAAGTAAGGAGGCGTTTTTCACCAGCGAGACATTGCATATCTTTGTTTATTCTACTTTTTACCAAATTTTGCACGCTCACCTTCCATATCCAAAGCTTCAAATTCTGGTGATAATCTTAATTGTGTAATTTGAAAATATTTGCGCATGTGTTCTAATTATAGTATAATTGGTGACTAGTGAATACGTCACTTTGAAAACCCTCAAAATTCTATATTCAAATTAGTGCAGATCTAAGAAATTTCTAATTGAAGCAATTACAAATATCTTCCAATTTTTCGAAAGCGCGTGCCGCCCTTCCTCTACCAGCCTTGGATTCCCCAATTTGTTTATATATTCCATGTTTTACTTGGGGAATAAAAAATTATGGACCATTTCTTTCTTCTTTCTTTTCTTGAATAAACAAAGATTATGGGTTGTTAAGTCGTGAATAATAGAGTTGACCGTATTGCATATGCATTGATGCATGCACTGACTGAAGAGTAAAGGGAAGAACAGGATCAATTTGTATGTTTTTTTTCCTTAAACGTCTAGGAGCGAAACAAAAGCGTTTGTGTAGATTCTAGTTTGCACCTCATTCTAGTTTTCCTTTTCTTTCATCATAGTGTAAATAGTATTCTAAGTCAAAGGTGCCGACAAACTATTCGCATAGCACTGGATTTTTGTTGAAAATCTTTTGTACGACGTGCATTTAAAGATAGCGTCGAATGAAAAGATCCAAGAGTTGCCTTGACAGCTAAGATGGAGTTTTTGTCTTAAAATGAAGGTACGAAATAGACTTGTTTGTGAGTGCCACTAAAAATTTGAAAAAAAGTTATTCATTTCTCTAGTTGAATGTGAAAGACATCTATTGGTCAACCAATTCCATTTTTTTTTATATATCTTTTTCTATTTTCATTGTGCTATATTTATACATGTACCAAAATATGCAAAAAAGTTCAAAAAGAAAACCAATTCTTTATCTAACAAATTCCAAATTACTCAAATTACTTTAATTTTTTATTACTTGGTGAAGCTCAAAAGGAAAAGAAAAGAACGAGTACGCATTTTTTTAATTTTAAAATTGGAATTAAACTAGTAGTTAATCAAAGGATACATGATTTTCAAAAAGTTATTTTAGTAATTTTGTCTTTTCTTTTAAGTCTATTTCTTCTCCCTAGTATTGAAAGAAAAGTGTGGGATATTCGAGTGTTTTCTACAAAGAAAAAAATGTCTTTTATTCTAATGGAGGATAATAAGTTCTATCATGAATTAGTCAACAACACATAAACGCATGTTTGATTCTCTATGCCATCAAGTGCTGATAATTCCATATACGAATTATCATCAATTCGATTTTTGGCTTTAATATTATCTGGTCGATGGAGTTGCTGAGATAATTGATGAGTACTTTTTATCATGAATTAGTTAATAACAACACGTGTTTGATTCTCTATGCCATCAAGTGCTGATAATTCTAGATACGAATCATCGTCAATTCGATTATTGGCTTCAGTGTTATCTGGTCGATGGAGCTACTGAGATCATTGGTGAGCACCTACTTTACTTATCTAAAGTGGATATTCTTGTCATGTAAAAATTGAGACTTCTCACTTTTCTAAGAAATAAATAATAATAATAAAAAGCGCTACCTGAATTGACAACCATTTTAGCTCCATTTACACCCAAAGAATAAAAATAATAGAACAATCTAAAGCATGGGTCCCACCTCTCCCTTTCTTTGCATTTGCTCAATCTGCGGAGACCCCACATGGCTCCCTCTATCTGCCACAGTGTGCGCCTTTTATCTTGGACCACCACCGCTTGCTGCTCTAAGCTCCGAGGTTGTGCCTCTTCAATAGCTAAGGCCGAGGTCGTTCGTGCACCAACCTCAGTCCAAAGTTCTATATCCAAGGTTGCACCAACCGGTGTCCCAACCCAGTGCTAGATCAGGATCTTCCTCGCATAAGACCGTCGTCAATGCTGTGGCTACCATTGTGGCCAGCTCGCTAGTCATCGCCACAATCTTCTTCTTCACGTTCTAAAGGCGGGGCCAATATCTCGGCTCACCAGAAGCAGGAGGTTTTGCGCCAATGTCGCACGTTTATATTTTCGAAGCTTCGAAAATGAATTTCACAAGACCAAACTAAATGCATATGGATCAACTCAAAAGCATAAAGCAAGGCCTTTGGTGAAAGGACACTTGCAATAATTCAGTATCAACTATATCGAAACTTTCGCTCGTGTCCCTCGTTTCGACACTATTAGTGCTTTCATAGTCTTAGCAACACAATAGAAATGGCAAACTATCACCTAGATAAAAAGTTAGGATTCATAAATGGATATCTTTAAAGAAATATATAAATGGACATCTTCAAAAAGAAATATATATGGAACAACACCCAAGCTTTATCACTAAAGGCAAAGGAGAAAAAGTCGTAAGGCTCCAAATCACTCTATATGGGTCATATTGATGAATACTTCCCTAAGCCAAATTCATTTTGGCGCTACCAAAAAAATTCCAAAATATTTACAAGGAACAAAAGAATATTGCATGTGTTTATCGCCCACATGCACAAGCTAAGCTGCTTAGTTCCACCGACGGTGACTAGGCAAACTTAGTTGACAATACAAGCAGTGCTACTTGTTACACATTCTCACTAGGTTTGCAATATTCTCATGGGCATCCAAGAAGCAGACTCAATAGCATACGAAAGCTGGATACCTCTTGGCCGCTACCACTGCTAGTAAGCATTGTGGCTTCCAAAAATACTAGAAAACTTCAAAGAAGCACTAACACAACCTATTGTGATATTTTGCGACAACAAATTTGTGATCGCAATATCTAAAAATCAAGTTTCTCACAAAAGAACTAAACTTATTGCTATCAAATATCACTTCAATTGAGAAGTGCAAAATAACAAAGAGATCGAGCAAAAAATTGATTATCAAATTGTTTGACATATTAGTGTTACCACAAGCTAAGTTCAAGATATTGCGAAGCATGTTTGGAGGATCGTAAAAATTGATTAAGGGGGAGCGGTGAAATCATGATCTAGAAAAGCCTGGACTCTACTAATATCTGATCTAATAGTTGCTGAGGTTTGTGATGACTCCTACTACTAGTAATAATTGAATTCTGTGGACGGTGTTTTGCGAAAAAAAAAAAAAAAAAAAAACGTAGAGATATTCCACATGTGTTGAGTCGGTTACTAATCTATAAGCAAGGGGTGATGTTCGGATGAGTAAGTACTTTGACAAGCCAACCGAGAAAAGCCCATCCACTCATGTTATTACAAAAGTAAGCAATAGAACAATAAAATAAACAAAAAAGAAAATAGATCAGTAGATTTACATAATTCAATCACTACGACATACATTCATGGGAAGAATAGCAACGAATTGTACTATAGATAAAGTGATATAGTGTAGATATACATTCATGGGAAGAATAGCAACGAATTCTACTATAGATAAAGTGATATAGTATAGATTATAATCACAGTGATTAGTCAAATTATATCTAATAACTCACACAGCATTTAGCCCCATATTTCTTCATGAAATAATCTCTTAATCTCATAAAATAATTAAACACAAATTCTCACCATAAGAATTTAATTAGCTTGAATACTTGTGTATCCTCACCAGGATGTAATCGCCACAAAACTCACGATGAAAATTGCCAACAATGTGCCCACAAGAGCCATATATACTATATATTATATTATAATCACTTGTTCAATCATGGACTTTCTTCTTCACTATTCCTTTGGCAGACTCCAAAACTAACACGATTTCCATACATTTCCCTAGTGCAGTAGATTTCCTTTTTCTTTATTTATTAATTTTGAAAATTCATTTTCGACTCAAACTTGAGACATAATTTTCACACATATACACAAACACTATGATATAATTTTCCTTTCCTTATCCCATTGTTGCTCTATTGCCAGTAAAATCCACACACACATACCCTTGCACATTGACTTCAAAAACTAACAAGGGGCAACAACGATAGGACATCTTGAAGAGCCAAGCAATAATTGCTGACCAGCTAATCTTATGTTACAAAACTTTTGGATTCCATATTAGGATAATCTTGTTTTCTTGAAACTACTTAATTTCCTAGGTTGTTATGAAAAATCACATGCAACCCAAAGCGAGATAAAAAAAAACTTATGTCAATCTAGTCGAGGCAAATGATATGAGAATGAATGAATGAAATCATTATACATAAACTAATAATGAAGTTACTCTTAGCATAGCCACATAACCATGCCCGAAGGTCAATTTGGAGCAATCTTGGAATTTTTTCTTGCCATAGGATTAGCAATTAGCTCTATGAATGTTCAGGTCACCGCTTGGGAAACAATCACAAATAGGTTTCTACTCCTAATCAAAGACTTGCGAACTTCCCTGACCTGCCGCAAACTAATTTTCAAGCAGCTCCAATCTGAAATTTGGTTCCCCCGGGGATTTGGTGGGAGAATTCCAGTTTTTAGTAAGACACTTCACAACTTAAGTTTTTGATGAAAGTGCACTCGACAAGGTTAGAGGTCCTTGAGGCAACTGGACTAGATGAGGTTAGAGGTCTTTTGGAGATAAGTTGATCCGTGATTGTTTAGTCACTCAAAATGAAAATCACGTTTTTAACGCCATAAACACCGAAAAAACTGTGCGGTACTATGATTTAAAGACATTAAAGGATACTTCGACGAGTATATAACATCGTTTATTCCAAGCCCAGAGACTTCATATTTGACCATTAGCTTTTGCTAAATTCAATCTCTGTCTTCTCCGATCTCGAGTTCAGAGAGAGAAATAGAGAAATGGGGAGTTTGGGAGCGATTTTGAAGCATCCGGATGAACTCTACCCACTGTTGAAGCTGAAGATGGAGGCGAGGAATGCCGAGAAGCAGATTGGCGATTCTGCTACTTCATGCTCCGCAAGTTCTCCAAGACATTCGCTTTCGTCATCGAACAATTTAAGCTTTTAAAAGAGTTGGTAACGATCTAACAAAATCTCACATGCTGTCAAAACATCCTAAGTTTTAGGCCCAAAACTTTTACTTCATTTAGTTGCTTAACAAAAATGTACCAAAAGCCAAATATCCAAATGCTGCTTGTTTTGAACAAATACTCGAAAAGTTAAATTACTTTATCTAGATACAAAATCATTTTCCCAAACCTTTTTTCAAGCGCACCAAGTTGTTGTGCCTGCTGCCAAAAACAGCAGGTGTGACAACTTAGACAAAGCTAAGGATCAATTCTTATGCGAAGATTAATTCTTTACTCTCACAACATTACCTGAAACCTTCCCCTTAATTTACTTAAAAAGACTAGACAACAGAATCGAAAAAATTAAAGCGTTATGCTCGTCTAGGTTGCATGCAAATAGCTTGATATTTGTAGGGGACAACCCAGAGGAGATTAATTATGTTAATGATGACTTCAAACAATTAAGCTGTCAGTGGCTTTATGTGTAGCCTCGAAAATTCATCACCATGCTTTGATACGTGTCCCCATTCTAGGCTTCTAGCAACCCCTCATTTTTGTGATTCTTGCTCCACCATCATTTTCATGGAGAATTATGATGATTTATAAACATGTCAGCCACATATATTTCAATAATTTTTTTTTTTTTTTGAAGTTTCTTTACAAATACAGATCCCTCTACCGTAATATCCGCCATGCTCTTGCGGTTAAGTTGTGTATGAAGTGGCCACAAATGTAAGGTGGAATATATATTTTTTTGGGAAGGCTAAACTTATTACAATTGTATCAATTCGGTTCTAAACCCCTTTTATTATCAATTAAATTATAAACATTTTGTATTTGTACATATTCAGTCCATTCGACCAATTTAGCTTATTGGCACCGACCTGGACTATGGTCACCCTATATGGTATGGCTGGTACCAATGCGAACAATTTTAAATAATTTTTTTCCTTTTCTCCTTTTCTCCTTTTCTTTCTCTTTCATTTTTTTTTTCATTCCATTCTTCTTATTCCTCGGGCCAATCGCCAAGGGTTGGGCAAGGGAGCCTTCGCAAGAGGGTTGGGTGAGGCATAGCTTCACCGGCCCTCACCTTTGGCCAGTAGTCGAGGTTCAGTGACTAGCTAGAGGAAGAAGAAGATGGGAAGATGGGAAGGGAAAAAAAAAAAACAAAGAGAAAAAAGAAAAAAAGGAAAGAGAAAAGAAAAGAATAAATAAAAATTAAAATGGAAAAAAAATTAAAATATTATTAAAAATTATCCATGTCAGCGCCAACTACGCCATGTAAGATGAATGGCATCTATGTCAGCCTAGCTAGCCAAAATTGGCAAGATAGGCTACATTGGCATAATTGCAAAATGTTTAAAACTTAATTAGTAAGAAAAAAAAGAGTTGAGAATTGAATTAATACAATTGCAATAGGTCTTGGACTTTTTAAATAATTCTCCTTTTTCTTTTATCAATGATAAATGGTAATATATTTAAAGAAAAATAAAATATTTTTAATAAATGAAAAGGTGATCCACCATGCTTTTGAAATTGTTCAAATATTTATCGTGGTTGAAATCTTTTTATTAGGTGGGTGATTTTTGGTAAGGGATTTCCAATTAAGTGTTTTTGAGTTGGTAATATAGTCTTGTTGAGTCATACACGCTCAATTAGTATAATCTAGTAAGAGATGAGTCAATATGAATTTCTCAGTTATTTAAATATCGTTGAGATATTGACACACGTATAGGTTTTTTCTTCCTCTAAATAATGGGGAATGATATGGCCAATCTTACACACTTTTTTTGATAAATTTGCCTAAAATCAATTCCCCACGCACTTTTCTCTCTCATAAGTGCGAGCCCCCATGAGCAATCCATCCTCCTCCTCCTTCTCTTCCTACTAAGATTTTACTATTTTAGTATTATTGATTATGATTTGTGTAGCATAATAATATAAAGGTTATTGGGAAACATAACATATTAAGTTTTTGGTAAGGGATTTCCAATTAAGTGTTTTTGAGTTGGTAATATAGTCTTGTTGAGTCATACACGCTCAATTAGTATAATCTAGTAAGAGATGAGTCAATATGAATTTCTCAGTTATTTAAATATCATTGAGATATTGACACACACGTATAGGTTTTTTCTTCCTCTAAATAATGGGGAATGATATGGCCAATCTTACACACTTTTTTGATAAATTTGCCTAAAATCAATTCCCCACGCACTTTTCTCCCTCATAAGTGCAAGCCCCCATGAGCAGTCCATCCTCCTCCTCCTCCTCTTCGTACTAAGATTTTACTGTTTTAGTATTATTGATTATGATTCGTGTAACATAATAATATAAAGGTTATTGAGAAACATAACATATTTTTTTCTTAAAATCTCTTCTTCTTTTTTAACAAAAGCTAATTGAGATATTCATACGCATCGTTAATGAGAAGAAGACAATACATGTACCCCTTTGTAGATTGGATAAAAGATCACCTAGTCGTTCAGAAAACAAAGAAAAAAATTATCCAACAGCTAAGTTTTGTAAAACATGGGAAGCCTAAAAGAATACGAGAATTTTTAAATTCGCAAGGAAAAAAAAAACTATAATTAAAATGGATACAGGACGGTAGGAGGTGCCACGTGACGACAACATAAAACCCGACGTACCACTCTTCAAGACGGAATTTACTCCTCGGCCTTCCCTCCCTTTTTATACGCGTCCGTGCGAAAGTGCATATTACTAGCTAACCCATTTAAATTAGCTAATCACTTTTTCCTTATACTATTGTTGAATCTGAGAAGTCAAAGAAAAGTGCTATGGGCACTTCAAATCGAAGTATGATCTCGAATGGAACTGCGTGATATTACTGCTAATGCCAATGCAATGCTCATCTATAGATTTATGCGGTTATTTCTTGTTTTCTCTTGATACTTTCTCCTACCTCAATTCTGTTGTCTGCTAATCCAAGTGCAAAAATGTAAATAAACTGTTAGATTAGTTAGTGCAAATGCCACTCACAGCCAATGTAAATTCCAGTAGAATTATTAGATTAGTTTCTCTCAATGTGCTTTTATCTCTTCAACTTTTCTTTTGCATTTTTGCAGGTGTGCATACTCTATTTGGTCCTGCGAGCCCTTGATACAATTGGTTTGTCCTATAACACTGCTTTAGTTCTCTGTCTTTCATTTGCAAGATATTATGCTGTTTATCAAACATGTGCATCTGTCCTAAATTACCCTTACTCCGTTGGCACTTCTGGTTGGTTAATTGGAGCCATCTATCCCTTGTATGTCAAAGGTTTACTATAACGCAAACCCACCGAGGTTTCCTTTTTATGTTGATAACATTCATAGAAATGTCTGTGTAGGTTAGAGTGAGTTATTTACGTTTAAACTCAAGTGTCTTTGTCACCACTAACCATCATAAATGGAAGTGGAGTTTGTTGTGCTCAAGTTATTAAGGTCCCAGTTGATTTATCATATAATAATGTTTTTGCTTATATTTAATGCATTAAATAATTCATAAAAGAATCCGTTTCAGGATTAGTCCTTAATTCCTCTGCCTAGTTCTTGTTAGTATCACGTTGAATAACTGTTTCCAGCTCCATATAGACATTAGTATGTGATTTTGTGCTGGAATCTTATTTCTTCTAATGCTCCCTTTCCAGAGGATGACACAAGCATACCTGTTGATGTCAAAGTGCCTATCCTGAAAGCTTTTCTTCAGCACGTGTTTGATAAGGAGTGGTATCTTTCATGTGAGTTAAACATGCTATCATGCTACCCTTTCTTTCCAATTGAAGCTTTTGGTGATCTAAGACTGGTTTTCCCTCCATTTAAATCCTTGGTTCAATATCCTTGTCCTTTCCCGACCTTTACATAAAATTCAGGAAGCGTGAGTTAGCTATTTTGTCGAAAAACTTTGTTTGACTTGTCTCTCTTAATGTAACCTTGTAGAAATATGTTTGTGTGTATGTGTAAATAATTGACGTCCTCCACATTTTGCATTAAGAATGATCGTCAAAGCTACATGGAGATTCTATCTTTAACAATATCTTGTAGCAATTTTCCATTGTTTGAAACTGACTTCAAATTGACTGAAATAATTTTCTATAACACTGCTATTCGAACAAGATATATCAACAATATTTTGCCTCTACGTTATGATTCTACATGAGAACCTCTACAAATAGTCTCATCTACATTTCTTATTTGTGCGTTCTTTTACTGACTTCTTTAAGAACCAACACTAAAGTAAGATAAACACTCTCTTGCTATGAAAAATTCTTGTGTTATTTCCAGCATATGAAGAAATTGGACAACCAAGCATAGGGTAAACGATTGTCAATATATTTCTGATGTCAAGTTGGAAAATAAGGTGTTTCTTGGTTATTTAGATTCCATCATGCCACTAATTTTCTCCAACTAGCAATTCTTAGGGCATGCACAACTTGGTTGGGAAAGTTGCTTTAAGTTGCAACTGTTGTTATCCTCTAATTTTTATTATTGTTTAGTTATATTGTTGTCTTAGTTTACAGACAATCTGTAAATGGTGCTTATCCAGAAGTCTGTGTTGCCTATATGAAGAAGTTGGAGCTGGGCAAGGAACCATTTAGCTGCCCAGAATTTTATTGAGTTCACTGACTTGATATTTTTGTTGCCATATTAAGGTGGTACAAAAGAGTGCAAGGTTTTAATGGACCAATTTCATCATGTTTCAACTGCTTTCCTGGAGCTTGGGAAAAGGTTACTAACTTGTGATTTATTTATTATTTTGATGTGAACAACTTTTGTGAGGTCAGGATGTTCTCTTCTTCAACCTAATCTTCTTTAGCCTCTCAACTTAACCATGTGTGTTTCCTTTACCAACATACCTAACCATCATAGTTCCGCAACCATATTATCATTGTCTACCAAATGTTCTTTCCAACCCATTTTTCACTTTCATCGAGAATGAAAATTCAAAACCAACCCACCCGTAGGCAGCAGGTGGTATTTGCTCTCTCCTACAACACTGCGGTCGAGAGTTCGAATCCCCTCGTTGTCAACATGATTTAAGTGGGGGGCTCTGGCGGTGGCTTGTTGGGCCAATCTCCCCCAAGGTTTACGTCTAAATAGTGGCTTGCGACAACGTCTGACAGTGCCACCGGGCATCGGAGGACGATGTGACCCCGATTAGCGTAAGTAAAAGGGAGTCTCTAGTAGTTCCTCGATCACCAAAAAAAAAAACAAATCAAAACCAAACTTTCCTGCAATTGACCCAAAATTGTTTAACCGTTTCTATTGATTGATGTGTTGACTGCTTTTCCTTTATAAACTGTAGCTTTTGTTTATACTTGCAGGTATCAAGAGGTAATTGAGGATATTACTAAAAGAATGGGGGCAGGAATGGCAAAATTTATTTGCAAAGAGGTTTGTGATCTTGTCATGTGATATTCCTGATATTTTCCAAGACCCTACCTTGTAAATAGCCAAGCTGAAGGAACTCTTACACACATTATAGTATTTAGTTGTGTTTGGACTTGGTCAGTATATAGCTAGTGCATAAGCCTTTCATGAGGAGAATCCTTGCCTCCAATGGTTGAAAATGAATATGATATTTTTCAGTACCAGTGTATACCTTTTTCAGTACCAGTGTATACCAGAATCCTTGCCTCCAATGGTCAGTATATACCATATAATGGCCAACGGGTAGCCCATCCGGCTGTTTACTATGACCATGGTGGAGCAAGGATTTGACCTTAGCTATGTGGTTCTACTCCTTAAAGAATTCACTTACAGAAAATGAACTCATCTAGAAGCGTATCATTCAGCCTTAATGACCGTTCTTCCATCTTCCAAGGTTCACACGCTTGTGAACTGACTATTGACTCTAACACGTGCCTTGTTTATGGTAACTGACCTGGCTGGATTGGAATGGATTTGATCAAATACCATCATGAAAAGAATTTAAGAGCTATAATATTCTTTTGCACAAAGCATTTCAAGGCTAGTTGTAGTCTTGCACTTTCTGGAAGAATTGCTTGTAGTGGAGATTAATCTGTTCAATGGGTTATTCCTACAAAGAGTTCCACTAATTTCTTCCCTATTGCAGGTGGAAACAGTTGATGATTACAATGAATATTGCCACTATGTGTCAGGACTTATAGGTTTAGGTCTGTCAAAGCTTTTCCATGCTTCTGGAGCTGAAGATTTGGCACCAGATTCTCTATCCAATTCAATGGCTTTGATTCTACAGGTACTTGAAAGACACTGAGTTTCATGTACATAACCACATATTTTGGATTTCTAACATTGTTTTATGGATGTAAATATCAGAAACAAGACATTATTCGAGATTATTTGGAAGATATCAATGAGATTCCAAAGTCACGCATGTTTTGGCCTCGTCAGATTTGGGGTAAATATGTAAACAAACTTGAGGTATGCTCTTCAACATGATTCAGGACAATTAAAGGCTTATAAAGATTGCGCTTTAGCCCTTTCACCATATAAAATTGATTTTCCATCACCTACTTTGAAGATGAATCGTTAAGATATTATGCACCTACAATGCTGTATTTCGCGCCGCATGCACATCGTTATTTTCTCTTTTCTGTAATTGGCCCTATCTACATAGGACTTGAAGTATGAGGAGAACTCAGTGAAGGCAGTACAATGTTTGAATGAGATGGTAACAAATGCTTTGACACATGTTGAAGACAGTTTGACATACATGTCTGTTTTAAGGGATCCTGCGATATTCCGGTTTTGGGCTATTTTTCAGGTACATTATCAATTCTTCATGACAGCAATGTTTCTTATCTATGAATAGGAGTTGTTGCCTTACATCTATCCTATATATTAAAAATATTGAAGGTAGCTATCGATCTCAAAATTTTTCCTACATAAAACTTGCCTTAGAATTTTTCTCATGAACATACCACAAGCCCAATCTCTGCACTTCTTCCCCTGCCCCCCTCTCTCACACACATTTGCGCGCGTGCACAGCAGGTGCACAGACACACAAGTTGTTCCTTTCTCTCTCCTTGTGCAACATTGACTTTACAAAATTTCCCTATTGTAATCAGTTGTTCACACTTCTGAACTCACTCTTCATAATCTTAAGACTTTCTATACGTGGTTCATTTGTTTTCATGACGTTGAATGTTGATATTTTCTTTTTAATGCCATTAATCTTTTGATTTTCTGGGAGAAGCTCCTCTGCCAACATTTTCTGTTTTTTCTAGATAATGGCGATTGGAAATTTAGCTTTATCCTACAACAATATTCAAGTTTTTAGAGGCGAAGTAAAGATCAGGCCAGGTAAGAAAATGATTTGCTGATATTTTCTTTCATCATTGAAATTAGAGCTATCCTAGACACGATGAAATGATTAGGCATACTGAAGAGCTTGAATGGCACTAGGCATGTAGAAGATACTTTTATTCCATGAAATAATGAGGCATAATGAAGAACTAGGTCCAGGCATGACGGAAATAAAGCTTATCAGACTATCACCATTCATCATTTGTCAAGGCTGTGTCTATCCATGAGCCTTTGTACATTTGTTTATGTTCTGTAGTAGCTCTGAGATAATAATTCTTCAGTTGTTCCATTTGTCTACCTATACTATTCAGGTCTTGCTGCTAAAGTTAGGGATCGCACAAGGACAATGGCTGATGTTTATGGTGCTTTCTATGATTTTTCTTGTATGCTAAAGTCCATGGTATGAAGTCAAAAACTAGAATGCACCATCTTTTATACATGTATTTTAATTATTTCTAACTTGAAAATGTAGTAGACCTTATAACCTGCAAAATCTTCTCTGATTTGAGTGGATATACAGCAAACCAAATTGTATGTAAAGGCTAGCTATCTTGAATCGGAAATGGACGTGATAGTGCTCCGTTATGCCTGTGAAGTGAAAAAAAAAAATTGTCTTCTGCAAATATAATTTTGCATGAGGAACCACTTCCTTTAGTGGTAGCTTTAATAGCAGAATGGATTATAACTTAAGTCTCAGAAGCGTTGCGGAATTTCTGCTTCTTGACTGTGGGGCAGAATATTCTTGATGATCTGTTAATCCAACTTTTGGCCACAATAGTAGTTGATGCTTTCATTTGTTCGCTTGCTTTTCCATCTCCATGCTTTTCACACTACGATTTTTTAACATACAGACCGAGACATTACTCACCAAATTATGCCTTTGGCTCCCATAGGTTGACAAGAATGATCCTAATGCTACAAAAACATTGAGCATAATCGAGGGTATACAGAAGGCTTGCAGAGATTCTGGCCTCCTAAACAAAAGGTTCCTCTCTCTCTCTCTCTCTCTCTCTCTCTCTCTCTCTCTCTCCGTGGAGTGGATATTGATTATGCCTTTCTACTTAAAACAAATTTCGTTTGTAAATTTTGACAGGAAATCTTACATCCTTGCGACTAAACCCACAAATAGTTCTGTCCTGGTGAGTTTACAACCGTTCATCTCACATTGTTTGGCTGGTCTTGGAACTATGTGCTGAACAGCAAACCAAACAAAAGAGAGAACAATAGCTTATCACGATCTAAATTGCAGGTCGCCATTTTGCTCATTGTACTGGTAATAGTTGTCGCTCATCTCTCTGCAAGCCAATCGAGTAACTAATGTGAGTTCTTTTAGCATGATACGCTCGACCTAAGATTGCTCCAACCTTGTCTTATCATTGTCCAACAACTTTTATTCCGTTGTTTTTTCTTGTGCAGATTGCTTTGTGGGAAAACCAGCAAGTGATGGAGATAGTGTCGCTACAGATGCATCTATAGTAGAATTATGCTTTTATATATATTTCTATCTTGCGTTCCGATGTGTGCTATTTATACATGTTTGAAGCATCCGAACATAATTGACGAATTCCTATTTTCAATTTTAAACTGTTTTTCTTCTGGAACATGTGATCCCGAGCCATCCAAATATTAAATTGAATCTACTCTTCTCGGCTTCCTATATTTCGTGGGAAGCTAAGGGATTTTTGGTCTTTATGAAGCTACTATACTTTTGCCCATTTACAATAAATTACTACAGAGCTAGGTGTTTTGACATACAAAGTTTCTATCTTTGTGAATTGGCTTGGAATTCTATTGTAACATCTTCAAATATTTTCCTAACAGTCCTTCAGGCTGTACAAAACAATTGACTCATATTAGAGAATGGATTCGATGATACCTTTGATTGGTAATTTCACTTTGATTATGGTCATAGCGGTTTACCTCAAAGAAAAACTTTGTGAGAAGAAGAGTCATACTTCAGTCGAGAACTCATGTTTAGTTCAACTTTTTCATCCCCTTCCACTATTTAAGCGTTACATATTCTGCCAATCAACCAAAAAAAAAAAAAAAAAAAAAAACAAAAGACCTTATATATTGATTTTACAGTATGTATCCGTATTTTTTTTCTTAATCATGACATCAAAGCACTTTACCTAAATCTGCTCTAAAAATTTGAGCCGTGCTTATTCTATCGAAGTTATAATCCGTATGTTTCATCAAACAAGCAAAAAAAAGAAAAAGAAAAAACCTTTTGGAAAGGGATGGATTGAATTGAATATGCAGAAATTATGAAAGTTTCCTTTGTTTATTCTGGACATGAATATAAATGTCTTGAAATGTAATGGAATTGAAAATGCAATAGCTAGGAATTTAAAGTGCTAGAAAGATTTGTTGGGAAAATAAAGATAAACATAAATATGCACGAACGCAAGTTATGTGATTGATTGGACGAACCTTTGCAAAACAGTTATTGATTTTGTATCTACAAATAACTTCCTAACCCCACTTGCAGTTATTGGTAAAAAGTTAAAATCTCTAGACACAATCTCCTATTATCTAGCAATGATTATATGCAAGATGTACCAAATCTCGAGACTATTGGTGTAACCACTCAGCAATTATGCATTCTTGTCGATCCACTATCTCTTTCTTCAACTAACTTGTTGGCAAACCTCTATAACGTTCATTAATAGTACTTCCTTAATAATAAACCAAGATCTCAGATCGCTTGCTATAAATGACTTGGTTGATTGATTTCGCTCAAGCTTTTATGACTTTGTATAACTTCTACATTGTGTGTCGTTGATTTCCTTCATTACTAGTCAATAATCCAAAAGTGAGTCATATTATTGGTGTCAATGAGGAAACCTCAACCCTATAAGATTGACTTAGGGACTGTTGCGACCTACCCCTGTAGGCCTTACAATCCAAAAGAAATAGGTTTTAGAAGCACTTGTTTATAAAGTCAATCAGAATGGTTCGGACATATGGAAATCGCAAATGAAATGCCGAAAAACCCCTCAGACAGAAATAAAATCTTAATGGCACATACGAACGGTAGTTTTGAATGGGTTCTCCGATTTGTTGACGACACAAACAGATTCTCGAGTCCTCTCAAATCCATGCTTCACGTGACCACATTTCATTTTAAGTTGTTACACCGCCTAAAACCATTATCTAGGAGTCACCACTAACCTCTTTATTGGGGGCCAGCTAGAAACCCAATCAAGGGTTGAGAGACCACCCCTGATTTTCACAGAATCAGAGATTTCGTGGGTTCGAGGACTTGACTTGTGCTTAAGATTTTTATTAGCGCCATTTCGATACCTATGAGTACAGTTGTTATCTATAGTGGTCATATAGCTTTTTTACATTTTTGTGCTAGTCAAAAGATAAGTGATCACACACGGATGGTTCATTTGTACCATTTCTATACTATTTAAGGTATAAAAATGAAGCACACAAGTAATTGAAATGACAAAGCGGGAAAGTAAACACCCAAATAGTTTAAAGGTATCACAAGAAAAACCTAAACAAATAAATTTAAGTGCGAGAAAGGAAAACCTGCAACTCGTTGGACATTTATGTAATGCAGAAGGGGACCCGAGACATATGTTAGGAAATAATATTACAAATGAAAAAGGTCAGATCAAACATCGACCATCCACCATCTCCATCCCTTCGGGTCACCACCTCCAAGGATTGCCTTTTGTGGACCTATTCTAATTCTAAACTAATGCTAAACTAACATATAAGATCATACAACATACAACAATGAACTCAAGCGAGGACAATCAATACAATGAATTGAGGAAATGCACTCAACCAATCAAACATGGTCTCGAGATCGGCCTTTGATTTGCATATGTCATCCCTTCTTAAGACACCTAATCAATTAAATTCATGATCATCAATAATTAATTATCACTAGTGTTCACAAGTGGTAATTAAGATTGAGTGGTCCTAATTTGGGTCTAGGTTATCGCAAAGGTTCCCCACGTGGTCATGCATCGCACTTAAATCATCCATCTAAAGATCACATGCATTTGAGAGAAAAAGCAGGCACTTAGGTCATATGGCCTTGATTCTCAACCAATCAATCAAATAAGGAAGCAATTAATTAAACAATCACATACGCCAAGTAATATGATCATGCAATGCAAAACAATGACAAACAAAGACAATCGAACAAAGGAAATGTGATTCACTTGATGCGAAAGTAAGTTTGTGAACAATTTGCAAAGAAGGGCTCAAGTTCAAGAAAATTGCAAAGAAGGACATAAACTTTCCATATTTACAAACAAGTCGCTAAGAAGAGTAATTTGCAAGTTACAGCCATTTGGCAAGCAAGGATAACAATTTTATAGGATATTGAGCAAGTTCAATGTCCTTGGGAAATGGATTCGAGAACCCGAATGCGGATAATGTTAGCACACTGATTAGGCTCCTTGGACCATCAAACGAATATCAAATCCAACAAAATTAGTATCAAAACGAAGTTTGGGAAATACCAAACAACTTTGTTGAAGAAAGCTTTTCAAGATTGACATCATGCATTTATAATAATTTTCACAAAAGCCCTGCAACTTCGGAAGGGTTGGCAAAAATGGTAAACATGTTTGATATTTTCTGAAATATTTCGACAGTGAAGTTCATTAAGTACAGACAAATCACAGCAGCAACTAGGCCCAATTTAAGCATGCTCGACTTATCCTAATGTGTTCCAATCCTTATGAAAATTTTGTGTTGTTCACAAAGATGTAACAAGCGATATTTCATGAAGAAACCATTTCCAGATTCACAACGCATGGTTTTAAAAAAATCGAGGAATCAGTGTAAGACAATTAGTAGCACGAAATGGCAGCAGGAAACAAAGTTTAGTCTATGGCCTATCGGCCCTACTAATTATGCTGAAACATTTTTAAATTTTTATATGTTATATACTTACATGTTGTGAACAAATTTCAAGGAGACACCAATTTAAAATTTGATCCATAAAAAAATCATATGAAAACTGCAAACGGCAAAGGTCACTGGAACAAGACATGAAAACAGAACAAGAAAATTTTCCAGATTTCAGTTCGGTCTTGTGAAAAATATTAGACCTAGTAAACGATCTTCAAACCATGCAAACAAAATGTCAAAACAAAGCTTATGATGTCTCCTACAAATCTCTAGAAGGCCTCAAATGCAATTGAGATCATTTTCCAACTCAAACAAAGATAACTAGCAAATAGGTCAAGTTTGAAACAGAGTACAAAGTTTTGCATGAATAACATGATTTTAACCTAACTAAACGATTTACAAATTCTACAAAAGTTTGACATGATTTAGAACTAAATGTCAAGATCAAACTTCAGGAAGACACTCAGTACAAAATCGAAATGCAAAAAAATCATACACAATTGTCAAACCGAATAGGTCAATTAGCAAGAACATTTCAGCAGAACATGCACGTTTCAAAACAGATCATCCTATTCGCGAACAGGTCTTGACATAGCAAATGAGGTCCAATTTATGTGCATGTGGCTAGTAAAAGCTCTTGAAACCAGCTTTGAGCCAATCAGGAGAATCGCTAGTTTAGAAGCTCACTGGAGCTGATTCGAGGGAATTTCGATCACCACCAAGGTCTGGAACTAGTTAAGGAACATCGTCGGAGGCTTTGAGACTGCTGAAGGATTCCGGACCACCTAGAATCAGCCGAAAATCGTTGGAGCTTGAATCACCAACGAAAATGCCGATTTTCAAGACGACGGAAAAAAAAAAAAAAAAAAAAAAAAAAGCAATTGGACGGGAGATTCCAACGTGGCTATAGGTGGCAGATGATGGCCGCTAACTTTTTTTTTTTTTTTGTCGGTCCTACTCTATTCCTATTCTAACTCTCACTCTTAGATTTTTGCCCTGCCTTCTTGCAAAGCGTGGGAGTCGAAACCCACTCCTAAAACTTAATTTGTCCCCACCCCAACCCCCCTTGAGAAGGTGGGGATTCGAACTCCCCACCTCCCCCTTCCAAGTTAGAAGGGTGGCCACTCGGGTAAACTCCAGTGGTTGATGGCCGCTAACTTCAAAAGGGAGTGCAAGGTGTTGAACGGAGTGGCGCATTGCCGAAGGAAGCCCAATGAGCGCCAGTTTGGGCATGACGAGAGAGAGAGAGAGAAAAGAGAGAGAGAGAGAGAGAGAGAGAGAGGGGATCTGGAAATTGAGAGCCGGGAAAATTTATTTTACACCCTTTTGTAAGATCAAATCTTAGCCCCTGGATTGATCTAATTGCTTGTATTTGATCTCCCTAACTAACTAAATTACTTAGGCATTAAATTTGCTTAAGATGAGATGATTAATGTGCACATGTCTATTTAGACGGCTATGATGAATTTTGAATGAACGTTTGTGATTAATTTTGAGATTAAAGACTAATCGAGGGGCATTTTTTGTAATTTTGCAAATCCAAGGGCAATTTTGTAAATTCGTTGAGCAAGGGATGAGGTGGTGCTGGCTAAGGGCTGGCCTAGTCAGAATGAGGCTCTGGCTATCGGAAAAATGGCCAGAAAATGGCCTTGGTCACCCGCGGTCAACGCCGGTCAAAATCGAGTTGACTTGGTCCGTTTGGGTTGACTCGGACTTGACTGGGTTGAAACGGTTTGGTCCTCCCTCCAATTTCATCCTAATTTTCTTGATTTTGTCCAATTAAAGTGAAATTAAAATTTTTATATGTACATTGGATATAAATTGGATCAAATTGGACGAAATTGGGTCACTCAAGGTGACTAATTGTGCAAGAAATGCCCTAGATTGGATTAATTTCTATTGAATTGTGACTATGAGCTAGACTAACATTTGCAACTGGCATTTATTTGGCCAAATTGAATCTTGATGACTTCAATTGAATGTTAGTCTAGAATGGGCAAATTCAAGTTGGCTTGATTGGAACACACTGGCCTAAATTTCTAAGATTCAAGAAGGTTAAATTGACTAGATTGGAATGTTCCTAAGTAAATTTCTCTAAATTGATATGGGATTCGGATTTAGTGTAAGAAAGCAAGTTGATTGGAAGTGCCAGCACGTAACTCATGAAGAATCGATTCATACCATTAATTAGGGCTAAAAATGGCAATTTTTATCCCGACATGTCGAATCTCAAAATTAATTGAACAAGTGAACTTGTGATGACCTCTAGATCATAAGTTGTAAAAGGAACTAAACTAAATATGAATAGAATGAAAGTAATTTTATTTTTAGTCGATTCCAAGCCTAAATTCAAAAAAATTGGGAAATGAGATTCTTAATCGATCTTTGCAAAATTGTTAATGTCAAAGTCAAATTAATGCTAAAATGAGATGATATGGAAATTTTATATATTTGTTAAATTTTTTTGGTTGAAGGGGTGTTCACTTTGCCTCCTTTTTTTCTTATCCCTATGTCTGACACTAAGCCAAATTTATAACGAGATATTCGCCAACTAATCACCATCATGTATTGACAGCTTTATTTTATGGTCTTGATAATCATTGTTAACAGTCATTGATAGGTTTGACCATCATCGACAACTACATTATATATGTTAATTATGTCTCGAGTTTGAATTTGGATAACGATATGTTAAACCGAATTTGTCGATAAAATTCCCAAGTAGAAGAAATATAAAATAAATTGAAGCAAAGTTGCGGAAGCTTGCGGAATCCGAAACAAGCGTAGGTGAAGTCCACGCGCGTGAAGAAGGCAAAATCGTGGTGGGCCCAGGTCAAAGTTTGACCTGGGGCGCACACACACACACCTATTTTAAAAGGGAAGAAAGAACTTACCTGCAGGCTGTAGCGTTCCAGTCACCGAAGAAGGAACCAATCTTTGGAACATAAATAATTTCCTTTCTCGGGGGGGCGTACGTGAAGGGTTTTTGGTTTTCTTCTTTGGTCGCTGCAGTATAAAAGAGGAGCCGCACATCAGAGAAGTTTTTTTTCTTGGCATATCCGCACCGCTTGCAGAAAACCCAACGACGCCTCACACAATCTTTGAAGTCGAGAGCCGCGAGAAGCTTTGAAGAAATACGCGAAGCCGTACGTCCTTATTTTGGTGTACGTAGAGCGTATTGTTTTGAGCTTGAACGCGCGGTAACTTTTGTGCCGTGAGTTGGGTTTTGGGTTAAATTGGGGTTTGGGAAACACCGAGAGAGTGTTTGAGTGACTTGAGTGTGTAATCTCCTTGTATCGCTTGATCTATAGTGAAATTCGCTGCTGCTCTCCCCCGTGGATGTAGGTCTTTACGATCGAACCACGTAACTGGTGTCCGATTTATTTTTCTTTTTCTGTCTATATTATTGTTCGATCGCTCGCCCTATCGCAACAATTGGTATCGAGAGCCGAGCTTGGCTGAGTTGAAGCGAATCGATGGCGACGTAAGAAGTAAAAGTGAGAATCGACAGATTTGATGGGAAGGATTTTAGTTTCGGAAGATGCAGATTGAAGATTATCTTTACTAGATGAAATTGCACTTGCCCTTATCCGGGGAGAGACCAGAGACGATGAAGCAAGCTGATTGGGATTTGCTGGATAGACGAGCTATGGGTGTTATTCGACTGACGTTGGCTCGTAACGTTGCGTTTAACATCCTGAAGGAGAAGACCACTGTTGACCTGATGCAAGCCCTGTCGGATATGTACGAGAAGCCCTCTCGCGATCAACAAGGTCTGTTTGATGCGACGTTTGTTTAATTTGAAGATGAGTGAAGGTGCGTCGCATTAAAATCATATCAATGAATTCAATGTGATTGTTAGTCAATTGAGTTCAGTTGAGATTGATTTTGAAGATGAGGTATGTGCTTTGATTCTGTTATCCTCATTGCCTAATAGTTGGAATACTACTGTTACTGCTGTTAGTAATTCCTCTGGGTCAACAAGTTTGACGTTTGATGGGGTTCGAGATTTAATTCTGAGCGAGGATATTCGTAGAAGAGAATCTGGCGAACATGTATCTGCTGCTTTAGTAGGTGAAAATAGAGGAAGATCTATAACACGTGTGGGTAATAATAGTACTAATATGAACAGACGTAGTCAGTCTAGGACTGCTAATGTTGTCTGTTGGAGCTGTGGCAAGAGGGGGCATCTTAGAAGGGATTGCATTAAGCTGAAGAATGAGAAGGGTAAAGGAGTTATGGTTGATTCTGCAGATAATGTTGTAGCTGTAGCAGATAGTGCCGATTATGTCTTGTCTGTCACTAATGATTCATCGCTTGATGGATGGATTTTGGATTCTGGTTGTTCTTTTCATGTCACACCAAATAGAAATTGGTTTATCACTTATCAGTGCACGGGTAGTGATAAAGTCCAGTTAGGGAACAATGCTGAGTGCAATGTTGTGGGTGTTGGTGATGTTAAAATCAGAATGCATGATGGTATTGTGAGGACATTGACTGGAGTAAGGCATGTTCCAGAGTTGAAAAAGAACTTAATTTCCTTGGGTGCCCTAGATTCAGCTGGTTGCAGGTATTCTTCAAAATGTGGAGTTCTGAAGGTTGTACGAGGTGCCTTGGTGATAATGAAAGGAATCAAGCATGGAGGCCTGTATAAACTTCAAGGTGAGACAGTGAAAAATTTCGCTGCGGAGACGTCAGATGCATCTGTTCGAGAGTCTTTTGACCACTCGAGGAAGACCCGGGTGTTTGTGCCAAGGCACAAGTTTAATGCTGGTGTCAGGATCACGCAGTCAAGAGCTTTGATCGAGACGGAGACTGGTAAGTCGATCAAGCATGTGCGGACTGACAATAGCATGGAGTTCTGCTCGGAGCTGGCAAATAAATTCTGCATGAAAGAAGGCATAGTGAAACACCGCACTAGTGCCAATAAATCACAACAATTTGCAGAATTGACGAGAAGAACATTACTAGAGACGGCCCGTAAAATTATCTCTAGTGCTGGTATTGCTAGGAGAGTTCTAGCTTATGTGCTAAGTACGGTAAGCTACCTGGTGAATAGATCCCCATCAACTGCTATTGAATGGCAGACTCAAAGAAGTATGGTCGAGTAACGTTGCTGATTATTCTATTATTAGAATGTTTGGTTGCCCGTGTTATTTTCAAGTGAGTGATGGTAAGCTTGATTGGAGGGCAAGGTGCATATTCCATGGCTATGCACAAGGTGAGTGGGGCAATCAGTTGTGGTGCCCGGATATAAATTCACCTGTTAACAGCAGAGAAGTTACCCTTGATGAGTCTCCAATATTTTTGGCTAGGAGTGATTATAGCAATATTCAAACGGATCTGAACGGTGTTCAGCTTGAGGTGGAGTTGCGACCAGAAACTCCTGAGGTAGCGTATACAGGTACTAGCAAAGTAATCGACACAGATGGTGCTCATAGCGAGGTGGAGCCTATAGAGCCAACGGTTGCTGAATCGCTGATATTGACAAGGTACATATTCGATCTCCCGATAGATATGGATGCAACAATGGTTTTGCTTTATCTCGCGGTTGAGGAGGTTATGTCGAAAAATCCTTGCGGAGCGCTTAAAAGTGCATGTGGAGTTGGTATTCGATGAGGTTCTCGGTTATGGCGAAGTTCAAGCGAGGCTTGGACTTGGATAATATCTATGGCGGTTGAGCCCATCGGGGGCTATGGGAAAGTAGCAGCAGAGTTTGAATTTTTTTGCGAAGTGATTGCGACTTGGTTCAAACGTCGAGCCAAGGTGGAGATTGTTAATTATGTCTCGAGTTTGAATTTGGATAACGATATGTTAAACCGAATTTGTCGATAAAATTCCCAAGTAGAAGAAATATAAAATAAATTGAAGCAAAGTTGCGGAAGCTTGCGGAATCCGAAACAAGCGTAGATGAAGTCCACGCGCGTGAAGAAGGCAAAATCGTGGTGGGCCCAGGTCAAAGTTTGACCCGGGCGCGCACACACACACCTATTTTAAAAGGGAAGAAAGAACTTACCTGCGCAGGCAAGTAGCGTTCGAGTCACCGAAGAAGGAACCAATCTTTGGAACATAAATAATTTCCTTTCTCGGGGGGGGCGTACGTGAAGGGTTTTTGGTTTTCTTCTTTGGTCGCTGCAGTATAAAAGAGGAGCCGCACATCAGAGAAGTTTTCTTTTCTTGGCATATCCGCACCGCTTGCAGAAAACCCAACGACGCCTCACACAATCTTTGAAGTCGAGAGCCGCGAGAAGCTTTGAAGAAATACGCGAAGCCGTACGTCCTGATTTTGGTGTACGTAGAGCGTATTGTTTTGAGCTTGAACGCGCGGTAACTTTTGTGCCGTGAGTTGGGTTTTGGGTTAAATTGGGGTTTGGGAAACACCTAGAGAGTGTTTGAGTGACTTGAGTGTGTAATCTCCTTGTATCGCTTGATCTATAGTGAAATTCGCTGCTGCTCTCCCCGTGGATGTAGGTCTTTACGACTGAACCACGTAAATCTGGTGTCCGATTTATTTTTCTTTTTCTGTCTATATTATTGTTCGATCGCTCGCCCTATCGCAACAATATATTTGTAGGCGATTGTTACATATCTTGCCGATAGTTATATTGATATCATCATTGAACTCTATACCCGACTAAATCGACTATATGTTAATGATATATCTAGTCAAACCAACTCCGTGTTGATTCTAGAGTATTTGTTTTTTTTTTTTTTTTTTTTTTTTTTTGGTGTAAACACTTTCTTCAACCAATCTCTTAATTCATGAGTTCTTTGTAGCGTCTATTCGCATCAAGTAGATGGCTTCCTCTGCATTTAACTACTTCCACTATAGTCTTGACGTTTCTTTTGCTAGTGAATGATGAATTATATGACAAAATCCACGTTTCTACACTTACTAAAATTCCCTCACGAAAAAAAACATGAGAGAGCACATAAATTAAATCTCAACAGTAGACATAATCATCAGACATGTGTAATAGATAAAGACGGGCATTTCTCACCCCATTCTAGGATGAAAAGGATGGCCCCATCACCCACCACTTTAATTAGTGTCCTCCTCGAGACAAGACAAATCTTTATTTATTCTAACTTTTCCCATATTTTACATATGCACCTCCCATATCTAAAGCTTCAAATTATGGTCATAATCTTTATTGTTATTTTAGAACATATGTGCATGTGTTCAAATCATAACTTAATTGGTGACAAGTGGATACTTTACTTTCAAAACCCTATATTTAAATTAATGCAAATGTAAAGATATCTCTAACTGAGGTAATCACAACTAATTTTCAACCTCTCGAAAGCACGTGCCGCCCGCCTTCAATTGCCCTTTGATTCGTCAATTTCTTTGTATGTTCCATCTTGTACTCTGTGAATAAACATTTAGGGGGCTATTTCTTTATATTTTCTTTTCTTGGATAAAAAATGATTGGTGGGTTGACAATTCATAAGTGGTAGATCAATATGGCACATCACGCATGCATTGAACAAAGTGGAAAGGGAAGATAAGGTATGATTTGCATATATAATTCATGTATGAGTTATATTAAAAAATGTTCCTTATCAGAGAGTTGATGTAATTTGCTGCTAATTAATCCATAACTCATTCACTTAAACTTTTAAGTGGAGATACGTCCACCTAAATATATTGACAGACTCAAACTTAAGACTCTCTCTTGATGAATCCCATGATGGAGCTGTGAGAGCCAAGAGAAAGGATTGTCTGCATTTTGATTTGGTGTTTTCGCTATTTGATTTCTATTTGGAAATTCTGCCATTGCAATTATGTTTAGAGCAAAAGTAGAAAGTGGAGAGTTCAATGGGAAAACAACTTTGGCTTGGGGAACATCAAGATTCGTACACTATTAACCTATGAAGTCCTGACACGTCGCCGGAGGTTCCATGTCATGTCCGACATGTGTCGGAGCGTGTCGGACACCTCGACACGCTCGGACATGCGTTGACCGTGTGTCGGATTTTTCGACACATAGTCAACTTTTCTCGACACGCGCATCAGAGCATGTCCGAGGGAGAGGGATCGTTGAAGAAGACGGAGGGTGGAGGCGAGACCGGGGAGTAGAGGCAACACCGCAATGGCAAGGGAGGGCCAAAGGAAGAGCAGGCGATCCAGAGGGCAAGGCCACGATTGCGACGCTGTGATGGAGGGCCAACGGCGAGGCTTCAAAGATTTTCGAGTTTCATTGATCTGCTCGGATATCTTCTGGTACTCCTCGTCCACTTCATCCGCGACTGATCGAGGTCAAGCTCTTGTACGCCAGAGACGGAGTCAGGTCGGAGGTATCGTCGCCCTTGATTCTACGACCCCCTTCTCCCCCAACGTGAGAGTGTGTGAAGAGAGAAGAAGACAGCTTGGGGGGGTTGATTGGTGGGGGCGGGAGAGCAGGTGGTGGCGTGGGTTGGGGATGATTGATGGGGCGGGGCGGGGGAGCAGGTGGTGTCATGGGGGGAGGGGAGAGAGAGAGAGAGAGTAGGGAAGAAACCAAAAGTGGGGAGAAAATATTGGAGAAAAGATTGGGTGCCCGGATTTTGGGGGTGGCATGGGGGATTGGAGAGAGAGAAATGGGGGAAGGCAAATAATTTTGGGGATGAGCGTATAGAGGGAAAAAAAGAGAGGAAAATAATTTTGAGAGGTTTTTTAGGAGAATAACTTTTGAGTGATAAAGTTATTTTTGTTATAAAAATAAATAAATGAGTTAAAAATGATTTCAAAAAATAAAAATATTGAATATTAAATAATGATAAATTTTGATGATCATAAAAGATCATAGATTTATTTAAATAAAGTCGATTATATTTTTTTCTTAGTCATTAGCTTTATCCATAATTTTTGTTAAAGTTAAAAATATGTTCTCAAATATGGTTAAGCATTAATTATGAATATATCTTTCAAATTTTCTATGAATATATCTATTAATATTATTAGTGCAAATTCATTATAAGTTCTTGTTATTTATTTATTTATTTGTTTATTTATTTATTTATTTGTGAATTTGAATCAAATTAATTAAAACTAAAAATATTTATTTAATAATAACATATCCCAACGTATCGGAATTTTCTATTTTTGAGAAATAACGTGTCGGCGTGTCGTGTCGTGTCGCGTGTCCGTGTTACTTAGCTATTAACAACCCTTGCATTGGATGGTAAGGCTAAATTGCTGGAAATAATTAAAGATGCCAATAACTATGAATTGATGGAGAGAGTAAAGAGTATCCTTTTGAACCTATCAAATTAGTTGTTGATAAAGTTGGTCGAGCATAAAATTGCTGCAACATTAAGGGAAAACCCTAAGGTTCTCTATTTGATAAAGGGTTTGAATAATTAAATAAGCATGTTGAAGATGATGTTTCGATTTCAATTAACAACATCCACTATAATTTTGATAGTGAACAATCAATTAATTGACTGAGTACACGTTTTATTAAAATTCCCTCGTGATGAAAATGTGAGAGAGCAGATGTTTACATAAAAAATTAACCAAGTCACTATAATAGGCATAAGCTTATGACTCAGATCAAGTGAGGTGGCAATTGGCGAGATACTGACGACAAGAATCTTTGTAGATAGCCATATTGATGATAGGAATTTTTGCCAATGATCATATTTTTCGATGACTATGGTCAGTTATTGATATATGATAACGAATGGTTAGTGATTATCATTATAAATGTGCCAAAATGTTGGAAAAGGTGTAGATATCGATTGAAAGGCTTCAATTGATGGTTAGAGGAGAAATCATTTGAGAACAACCACATTGTGAGCGAAATGGGCACAAAGTTCAAACATGGCGGCATTCGAATTTGAAGTTGCTTGCGGACAAGATAAATGAGCACAACCGATCGTGAAGGCGGGTTTTAGGAGTAACGGCTTGGATAATAGACAAGGTGGCGATTAATAAATGTGGAGAATCAAGACGTGACTTTCAAGAAATAATTCTAGCACGGGTTACATTGTAACCTTTCAAAAAATTGCTATATAATTCTAGCCTTTCGGTGGTTATTAGTCTAAGAAAGTGGACATACGCTTAATCTAAGTCGAATTACTTTAAAATCTAGGTACAACTCTTCTATATCTCTCAATTCATTTCGACATTTATTTGTTAGAAGCGTGTCGCACTTATTAGCTTACTATTACATATATTAAATAGTCCTTGCATGTATTAAAATTGATATTAATAATTCCACAAAATCTATCAAGTTTCGATTATCGACCTATCAATCTCCTCTAGGTTGCATATTTAATAGTCCTTAAATTTTGGCCAAATATTCAATATCATTATTTGACTTTTAATTTGTTTAATATGGTCATTGAACTTTCCTAAATATTTCATCTAACCCCTAAAATTTTAAATTGTTTAAGTAGCCCATCAACTTTCCCATGAAAAAGTCAAATAGTCATTGGGCCATCAACTTTCCCATAACAAAGTCAAACCAGTCATTGGGTACTATTCACGAGTTTTAATTATTACAACATTTTCCAAAAGTTTAGAATATCTTTTCATTTCAATCCATTTCCTAAATCAACAAAAATATACTGTTTTATATTTTTAGCCTTTTGATCTTTATTAGTGTTAGCATAGTTCCATATACGGAAAAGGACACTAATAATCCTTAAATTTTATCCATATATATGCAATGTCATCTTTGTGATTTTAATTTGTTCAATTTGGTTGTTGATTATTCTTAAATGTTTAATCTAGCGCCTAATTTTTCAGATTATCCAATCTAGTCCCTCACTTTTTCATAACAAAGTCAAATCAATCATTTGGTACTATTTCACACGTTTTCATAATTACACTATTGCTAAGATTTTAGAATTTTTTTCAATTTCAATCATTTTTCTTTTTAATTAAAAGTTTGATATCTATTTTGTTACCTTTCTATCCTTTCGGTCAATGTGGTGATTAAACCATTTCTAAATTTTTAATCTGGTCGGTAAGTGAATCAACATTCAAAAATAATGTAATTAGCCATTTGATACTATTTCATAAGTTTTGATAATTATAAAATTGCTAAGATTTTAGAGTATCTTTTAGTTTTTAGTTCGATCCATTTTTCTAAATTAAAGAAAAAAAATGTGCTTTCTTTTTACTATTTAGTCTTTATAATTGTTATTATGGTTCATGCAAGGAAAATGACACTAATAGTTCTTAAACTTTGGCCCAATATTCAATATTATCATTAGACTCTTAATTTGTTCGGTGCATGACATCTAAATTTATGTTCGGGAATCTTTTCATTTATCTCACGATAAAAACCAGGGATTGAATCTCGGAAAACTAAAATAATAACAGAAAATTCTGTTGTTTATTACACCTAACTAGGACGGTGCCGACCTAACAAAAGAAGAGAAAAAGTTTAACATAGGGCATTAAAAAAGTCCATATCTGTTCCCCCCGTCACTATCCATTTTTATTTTTGTTTCATGGTTTCATTTTATCAGCCCTTATTGAAGTGCATTAGCTGAAATGACCATCATTGTAGAGGAAATGATATCAATTTATGCACGCAACAAATGTGAGAAACGTGTTACAACTGCCAGTTCTGAAATAATATATCATTAATATCTTCACGTTTTATTCCAACTAACAGTCTGCTCCAATCATCATAGTCAGGTTAAATTATTAGAGAGCTGTCCCATTTCCATGACTGCCTTCGTCTGCTAGTCAACTTTTCTGTTCCTTCTTTCTCAAAGTTTCCAACATAGGATGCCATAGCCTATAAATACTCATTAGTAAGGTATGGACCCTTGCTGAAAAGCCTCTTCCCTCTAGAATTCTTCATCTATATTTGGTCAGACACTTAAATCTAGAAATTAGCGGCAGAGAAATGTCTCTTCAGATTTCAACAGTCCCATCTCCTTCTCCTGCTCAAGAAACAAGCCAGGTCGATGAACGCCGATCGGGAAATAATCATCCAAGTATATGGGGGGATTACTTTCTCAAATATGCTTCTGACTCCAACTCAATGGTAGCATCTAAGTTAATCTTTTTTTTTTTTTTTTTTTTGGATTACCTTCTGAAAATTTATCTATGGTTATATCTTCTGTGAGACTGAGAGCATAGAAATAATTATATTGGATTATTGGGCAACATCCCACAGAATTTGATAAAGAAAAAGAAAAGAAATTCCAATTTATTGGGAACTCCATGCATGTGTTGGTCCTTATGGGATCCAAAATTTCTATGTTAAACTTGTGGCATGCGCATATGGCTTAACAAATGAAGAAATATCTTTGCTTCAATCAATAAAACTAGTCTTAATGGAATAATCTTCAAGTAATTTCAATTAATATTTATTGTGGTCAATCATATCATAAGCAACATATTTATTGCATTTTCCTCTATTTTTTAAACTTTCGATTTCATATTATTGTAGAGTTCTCAAGGTATAGAAGAGGAACAAATTGAGAGATTGAAAGGAGAAGTGAGAAAGATGTTGACAGGTGCTATGGATAAGCCTTCACAAAAGTTGAACTTGATTGATCAAATCCAACGCCTAGGACTTGCCTACCATTTTGAAATTGAGATAGATGAGCAGCTACAACAAATCCACATAAGCTATTTCGAATCTCATCATGGCGATAATGATGACGACCTACACAAGACCGCTCTTCTCTTTCGATTGTTGCGACAACAAGGTTACAATGTTCCATGCGGTATGTCATTTCAATTTCTCATTGATCAATCAATTGCAAAATTCTATTGCAAACTCTAGTTTGATAGCCCATTTGATTGGTTAGATTAAACACATAATATTGCTAAGATGTTTATTTTACATCCAATTTTATTTTGTTAATTTGTCAACTTTTTTCTCCGTACAATTCTTATATTTTGAGTTTCTTCAAATTTTCTCGCTTTGAGAGGTGAATAATACTTTCTTCTGGTTCCTTGGTTATGTACATCATTTTTCCATTGTTTCCAATTTATCAAGATAGTATGCATGATGTTTTTCATGACATCTCCTAATAGCATCTTTTCCCATGCTTCATTTCGCTAAACAGAAATCTTTAACAAGTTCAAGGACAACGAAGGGAACTTTAGCAAATTGCTCATCGCCGATGTGCAAGGATTGCTGAGTTTGTTTGAAGCTTGCCATCTAAGATTCCATGGTGATGATATTTTGGATGATGCACTTGCTTTTACTAAAGCTTTCCTTGAATCAATTGACAAAGGAAAAGTAAGCCATAATCTCGATAAACAAGTGAGTCATGCCCTAAACCAGCCAATCCATAAGGGACTACCAAGGGTAGAGGCAAGGCATTACACTCAACTCTACCAAGAGGAGCCTTCACATAATGAAGTCTTGCTCTCCTTGGCTAAACTCGATTTCAACTTATTGCAAAAGCAACACCAGAAGGAACTCGGCAAACTTACAAGGTTAACTTCGTGATAATATGTCTAAATTAGCTAGTTATTCTAAGAACACCAAATTGTCATGATTGATTTGTCCAATTTAAATTATCCTAAACTAAAAATCATTTGTACGTGACAATGAGTGTTCAACTCTTTGGATCATCATTCTAAAGTTCTATCTATATATAAACTCAAAATTCTATCAATGATATGTTTGCCTTAAATAGGATTTATTGGAAATTTGTAGGTGGGGGGAGGATTTAGATGTAGAGAAGAAGTTCCCTTTTGCTAGATATAGGCTTGTGGAGGTATATTTCTGGATGTCAGAAATTTATTTTGAACCAGCATACAAAGCCACTAGAGAAATACTGACCAAAGTGAACGTGATTCTTACCATTATGGATGACTTGTATGATGGCTATGGCACATTGGAAGAACTAGAACTTTTCACCGAAGCAATTGAAAGGTATACTTGGCACTCATATGCTTTTCTCACTTTAACAATTTTAAACTTATTATAATTTGATCAATTGTTAATTAGGGTCAAGTGTGACAGTTTCTGACATGAACTTAGGTGGGATGTTGGTGCCAATGATGGATTGCCAGAGTACATGCAAGTGTTTTACAAGACAGTTCTAGATTTTTATGATGAAATTGGCTACGAACTAATCAAAACAGGACAATTATACCAGCTCTTCTATGCAAAAGAAGGGGTAAGCAGTTCAAAATTATATCAATTAAATGCAATTTTTACTCCATCGACTTGCAACAAGATGTCGAGTTTTTGGATATGGATGAGAAAATGTCATATCTTTAAGTCTATTAAATACATTAAAGTTTGTATATTGACTTAGCTTTACATTTGAGAATGAAATCACAGATGAAAAACATAGTGAGAGCATACCTTGCTGAAGCCAAATGGTTCCACCAAAACTACATACCAACGATGGAGGAATACATGCCCGTTGCATCAGTTACCATTGGTTGTGCAATTGTAATGGCGACATCGTTACTGGGAATGGGAGACATCATAACAAAAAATGAGTTTGACTGGTTATTGTTTAGCGACCCCAAGATGGTGAAGGCTTCAAACGTAGTCAGTCGGCTCATGAATGACATTGCCGGACATAAGGTAGATAAAAGCTATATTACTGAACAACATTAATTTATCCAAATCTTATCTAATAGATTTTATCAGTAGGAGAAAAAAGATAACTTCCACGAGATATCTGTTTACAGTCTGAGCAAGAGAGAGGAGATGCCGCATCTTCAGTGGAGTGTTTCATGAAACAATATAGAGTTACGGAGGAAGAGGCCAAGGAGGTTCTCCGGAAACAGGTGGACGATGCATGGATGGACATTAATGAAGAGCTGTGCAGTCCGACCGTTGAACGTAGGCTACTCCTAGTGCGAATTCTCAATTTTTCACGAACCTTCCATGTGATATATAACGATGAAAAAGATCACTACTCTCATGCCGGAACCAGGTTCAAAGAGCTTGTGACTTCTCTGCTTGTCAATCCATTGCCAATGTGACAGCTTGGAAGAACAAGAGTAATTACCAAGCATCTTAGATTGCATAAGATATTTTCGAATCTGTTGTGTGTCCAACTTGAATTGTGTCAGCACTCGATCATTGCTCTTTTTCTGTTTGTCTTTTTTATCGGTTTGAATGACTGCATCTATCTCTTATCTACAGTTAAATTCTTAGAGAGTTATTTCCGTGGCCGCATTCATCAGCTAGTCAACTTGTGTGTAACTACACGTGAATAACGTAATATATCTACTGGACATTTAAAGGTGAACTTTTCTCTTCATTTGTATCTAAGCAGACCACAAGGCAGTCATGATATGCGTAATACCAGCCAAAATAGGAAAATAATTCTCTACTGATGTCAATTGAAAATACACCCAGATGGACAATTCCACCGGGAACAAGCTAAAAACATCAGAATTCTTGCTATTACTTGCTAGATTCTGGCAAGGCGCAATTGAATGAGAATCTTGTACTCACCCTGATCGCTAATAGTGAATTCACCTGGAGCAATCCAAACATGACATGCTGTTAAGATTCAGGCTCTCTACCATTTGAAGAAGCGCGAGTGCAAGCACCCCTTTGTAATTAGTAATTACCTTGATTCAAACCAAACGAGCAATGGTAGGGCACAAGATTCGTCCCAATAGATGCTTGACTTAGCTTATCAATTGGAGTTGGAGTCCTCAAGATGAGCGTAAAACGTCAATGCGACGGCAACAACAAATGGGTTTAAACCAAACGAGCTACAGGTTTCTGCTGCAACAGGTTAATAAGTGGGAACGCTGAACTAGCGGTAGATACAATATTACGCCACTGGCAATTTGCTACGATGAATCAGAGACAGCGGCATACAGCGACACCAATATCCACAATGATTAACGAGCAACAGCAGGAATTGCGGCTTTGTGGACGGACTGGTCTAGACACCAATTGAAACTCGGCGATGTCGGATCATTTTTATTCGACTAAGCAATCTGGGAACATGGGAGAGCAGAGAACAGAACCCAGCGCTTTAAATGATGAGGACACTCGTGAAACTAACGTGGAAATTTGGTGATCTGAAGGGGGAACGGCCGAAAAGAAAAAAGCCCCACCCCCGACCAGCCGAGGAGCAGTGGATGCTGGAATCCCTGCTCTGTTTTTCTTCTCGGTTTTCTCACCCTTCTCCGTCTTTTTCTTTCTTTTTCCTCCCAATCTTCTCTTTTTTTAAAGCCGGGACAAACCAGGACAACTCTCACCACTTCTCTGTGTTTGTGTGTGTGTGTGTTCGTGTGTTCTCTTTCAGTGTGTGTTGGCCATGTGAATCTCTCCTGCTCTCAGCCCAATATATGAGTGTCAACCGTATATTTTCTGATCATCCTCGTTGATGTTGTCCAGCAACACATCTTTTCATGTTTATTTCTTTACCTTATCATCTTATCTTGTTGATGTTGTTTCATAACTGGGAACAGCGCATGCTAATCATATTGAAGCTTCGGCCAGGCAGAAAGAATGTGGCCGAGTTCACTAGAGGGGGCCCTGGTTCGGTCTTGAAAGCTCAAATGAGTTTAAGGCCTCAATTCAAGATTGGATCGCACATCGGGACAATTTAAATGAAATTCACAGCGGGGTTTATGTTTTATTTAATGCCGACATACCATTCATAAATGAAAATGTCTCTAGTATCCAGATGCAAAAAAATGCAACAACGAATAGATTTGTAGAGACAGATATATTGTATACCAAAGAACATGCATATGTTTTTAGAGAAGATCTACTCTTTTAAAGCGCTTAATATGTTTCTAGAGAAGATACAAGCTTTCGTGTCAGTGCAAGCAATCAAATTTAAGCCAACTTTTTGGTTAGACGATCGGTTTTGTTGGAATTTCTTGTTTTATCTTTGAGGGCTTAAAGGGTCACATTCACTTCCCTAATCTAGCAACCACCGTTACTAGTTTAAGGCAGTTGGATTTTCTTCTTTTGACTTTTTAATCTCTATTTCCTGCCTCAAGTTTAATTAATCCATCTTTTAGAAAGAGAATAAATACTAAAAGTGCTACTTCCATTATTGTTTTATCCATTTTTTATAATAAGTAAAAGGGTGAGAAGGCATGATATTTTAAAGAAAAATATGAGATATATCTCCAAGGTTCAATGTCAGAATTCTAACAACATGCCTACTCGAAGAAGAATATGCCGATACCATTGATGATGTAGCTGAGGTGTATCAACAAAGTGAACCATCTAACCTTATTTTTATGGCATATGGTCCATTGTGCTTTGGCGATTGCTAAAGCTTAAAATGGGAACCATGAACTCGGCTTGAGTTCTCACTAGAAAAATTATCCACACCACAAGAAAAGGGTCAAGGATCTGGGTTTTTCTTCTGGATTATCCCTCCCAGTTCTCCAAACAATAATTACAAATAACCCTGTTAGTAAATTAGCGCATAATGTTGGATAGGAAGTAATACATGGACGACAAGTGATGAAGGGATTTGACAATCACTTTCACACCTCCTCACGGTCTAATGCATGCCCAATCTTTCAGATAATGGTCACACCGTTTTCTTCTCTAATGTGATGCTATTTAAGTGATGTTTTGTCAAGTTCAACCTTTCAAATAACTTGGTGTCACCATATGGTAAGGTCAGCAAACCCTATTGCTTTTATCGGGATGCATATCGGGAACCAATTAGTAAGTCAAAAGACTCGAAGCCACATTCATCAATGATAATGCTAACTTGCAAGAATACTATACCAATTGGAAAGAAAAGGAAAAGACCATCGACAAGACAAGGCGGTCCAATGATGAGAATAAATTTTGAATTTACACTGTTCCATCTTCTTCACGGTGATGAAGATTTTTAAGTTCAGTCAAATATACTTTTTTAGGGTTTCATTGTACAATCGCTACACCAATTTAGATAGGTATAAATGCACTTTTTATAACAAGCATGGAGAATTACTGCTATTTGACATTTTCTATTATTAGTTTTTGTACAGGGACTTATGTTATTGACTTTGGTTTCTCAAAGAAACTAACAGGGAAATGTAGCTCCAAGGAAAACTTCTCCAATATATGAATTTTAAAAATGCGTCTGAGTTCAGTATGCCTATCTAGGATAGAGCTACCTAGATTTGATAGATTGAATATCTGAATTATGATGTTGGCATCTTTTCTTTTCTTTTTCTTTTTCTTTTTTTGGTGTTGTTCTTGATACTTTTACTTTAATAACTTTTCAGAAAAATTTAAGAGCAACAAGATAGGAAAGTAATATGATGACATTATATTACACATGAAAGAGCTACTAAGCAAGTGGGGGGAAATTGTCTAATCAATCCTAAACCTATAGTACGAATGACAATTAAGTCTTAAACTTTCTAAGCTTGCCAATTTAGTCCTGTGCCTTTTGCACGAAATTTCAATAAAGTCCTTCAGGCCAATTTTTGTTGGAAATGATTGATATGGCGGTATGCCACATAGGACATTTGGAGATGACTTGGACCGCCACAACATTGGAATTTTGCACAATAATCAAGGACTAAATTAAATTTGAAAAGTTTAAAACTCAATCGACATATGTATAATAGATTTAGAATTGACTGGGTAAATTTCCCATGCAAATGGCGAAGCAAAATGTGTGTTGAAGGTGTGCTAAATGTGTGATAGGGAAGTCTACAGAGGTTGTGTTGACTAAGGAACCAGAGGAATCATACATGAAAGTTGGGAATGGCTGAAAAAGGAACATTGAAATATGTTGGGTATTAGACTAGATCGGATCTGCCCATGATGGCCTAACCAAACTCGGCCCACAAACTTTTATGTATGATTCCAATTGAACTCACATTCACTCAAAAACTCAAGTCAATGAGTTATAGGTCAACTAGGATATATTAACTTCTCTACATTACATCAATTCTCTGATATGAGACTTCTTTAACCCAACTCACATGTGTATCTTAACAATCTCCCTCTCACGTGTGAGCTCCGATGTTTTAGTTTCGGTGTTAAGTTTGCTCCCCCTTAATTCGATTATCCTTATGCATTAACTTATCTCAACTTGAATCTCCGATGCTCAAGTTCATTGTGCTTACGTTGTGACATTACAATGCCCACCTACTTAGAAACAGCATTGGTCACCAAATTCCTTTCTCGAGATATTTATTAAACACCGATATACATTGAGATGGGGTCACCAATCAACCATTCATGTGAGATTTTGTGAGACCACTCCCAACTGTTCTAAAAGCTTCAACTATCAGATAAAGGCATGGTTTGATATATACATGGTATCAGAGTAGGAAATCCTGAATTCAAATCTTTCCCTGCCTTATTTGCTTTCCAAATTATATATGTTCACAACTTTAGGTTAGGCAAAAATCCAGCCTACGCATAAGAAAGAGTATTAGAGTAAATAAATATTAAACTACTCTTTTATTTAACAGTTTAAGCTTTAGAACAGTTAGTAATGGTCCATAAAATCTCACAAGCTACATTTTAAAATTTTAGTATCTCCAACAAGAGCAACTGGGTCAACAAGTCGTTTGACAAGTAGAAGGTAGCTTTCTTGTGAAGACAACAATAGAACAACAAACATGGGGGAAAAAGATGAGTTTGAATAAGGCAACGGATATTGTCCTAAGCATAGGGGTTTTAAGATAGGGTGGGGTGAATATGTCAAAGCTTTAGCCTCTAAAGCAAGAATTGCTTCACTCAAAAGCCCTCTATGGAAAAGGTCTTGGCCTTCTTTGAAGGGATTATGGTGCCCCACATATGGATTCGTATCTGAGAAAACATACTCACCTTGAACATGAAAGATTCGACATAAATGTAAAACGACGAACTTGGAAGATAGATAATTATGTTACAATATCATTTAAATTATTTGAGACTACAAACATATTTGATTCCATGAGAGTATCTCAAAAACTTTATATTCATTGTTTAGAATTATGGAAACAAAAGCAAATTCTTCATATTTCAGACATGAAGGCAAAATCCACAGGAAATGACAAGTGGAAAGTGAAGTCACGATAATGTCTTCGTCTAAATTGCTTCAGTGATAAATGGCAAAAACACACCATGAGTGCCAAAACTTGGCATGGTTAAATACTTAAATACCAAAACTTCCAAAAGGTACACTTAAGTACCACATTTATTGAAAATTGAATACTTAAGTGCCAACTCTAGTAAAGGTAGCCAAAAGTTCAATGTGATATTATTTTTAAGAATAAATGTAGTCTATGTGGCTCACCAAAGTTGCCTACTCAGCAATCAATATAACCGCAACCCCGAGGATAAAGTGCCAAAAGGTGGGCACCCAAGGAGTGACTCTAATATATTCTTACATTTTGCTAATTGAGTTCATCTGATCAATTTTGGTTTAAAATCACTAACATGGATGCCAACTGTTTTATGTGGCACAATTGGCATTAACATTGACATATTTATATATTTTTTTGAATTTTGAATTTTGAATTTTTATTTTATTTTTTCCTTGAACTTAGGACCAACAAGGGTGTTACAACATTCATTGGCCTAGAGAGAGGACCACAACGACTTTGAGCAGGTCAATGAGGGTTGCCAACCTCAGGCTTGTCACATTGGATGGGCCTAGGCTGAGGGCAATCACTAGTTAGGACAAGGTTGCCACTCAACCCCACCATAGCCAATGGCGGCCCTTAGCTTAATCTATGCTAGGGCTAATGACTCTCACTTGTGATTGACTAGGGTCATCAGCCACTGATGAGGCCCGACGACCCCAACCGACCTCACCCACCATTGTCAACCATTTCTAGTGATGATGGGCCAACGACAGCAAAGGCTATGCATGCCCTTGCGTTTGCTACCTTTTTTTTTTTTTTTTTAAATTAATTTGATTAACAATTTATGTTGAAAATTAAATTCAAAACCAAAACGATCTTGTTATAGGATTATCTTTTTTTATTTTAGTCATGTCAATATTTTCTATTAGTCAAATTGAATGAGGCAAATGAAAGAACTGGATTGCACAAATTTAACAAATTTTAAGGATTGATTGCATAAATTTGATAAATTTAAAGACTTGATTGCAGTTTATTTTGATATTCAATTACTTTTTTAATGACAAATTTTAGGATTTTTAGTCAACGTATCTCTCTCTCTCTCTCTTTTTCGGGTGGAAAAAGTAGTTCTAAGTTCACCCATGGCAATCTCGAAATATTCATAAACCCTCCTCCTCTTTGCAACCGCAAAACCCTCTCTCTCTCTCTCTCTCTCTCTCTACCATCCGGCCTCCCAAACCCTGCAACAATGGCGTCCTCAGCCTCGGCTCCCCCAAAGACCCGGAAGAAGGGAGACAAGTGCAAGCTCAAGGACCTCAAGGCCCTCGGCCACCAGCTCCTCTCCTCCCGCGCCCACGTCAACAACCTCCCCCTCCTCCTCGCCTTCGTCTCCCCCGCCTCGCCGCCGACGCACGTCCTCGAGTCCCTCCTCTCCCTGCAGTCCTTCTTCACCCCGCTCGTCCCCGACCTCCCCCGTCCTCCGCCGCCGCCTCGAGCCTCAGGGCGGGAGCCCAGGCGGACCCGGAGGTGATCTACAGGACGTGGCTCCGGTCGAAGTTCGACGAGTTCGTCCGGTCGCTCATCGAGGTCGCGGTGTCGGCGCAGGCCGAGGAGACTCTCAAAGTGAGTGCATTTCTCCCGGGCGTTCCTCTTGTGAGCGTTTTTTTTTTTTTCCTGTTTGCGTGGAAAGTTTGAGTTTTTTAGTAGGAGCGCCTTTGGTTTATCCTGTGACTGGTGAGTGGAATTGTGATGTTCTGGCATCTGAAGGACCGATGTGGCGGGTTTGTGCTTGAGTGGTTCTTTTAATTTTTAAATTTGAATGCTTTTCAAAGTGCTATTTTGCATTTTGATATCCTGCTAGAAAGAGAATGCGGAGTACCGTGTGATTAGTTGGGTTTGTCGTAGCTTCGGCGAGGCCTTCGAAGATAATGATTGGTTTCCTTTTCCAATTGAATTTCTTGTTGTTTCTTTCTTGGGATTCTGCTTGAGCTGTTTTAGATTTATTCAGTCGATATTGTCGGTGTTACCTTCCTTCGTTGCGTACCTCTTTGTTTTTTTTCTACATTGTGAGGATTGTGGTTTGTGTAGGAAATTGTGTTGGATGCGATAATGGAGTTCGTGAAGATGGGAAAAGGGGACAGGTTTCAATCAGCCATTTACCACCAGCTTCTGCATAGCATTGTAAGCTAATCTTTGATCTCTCTATGTTTGTGTTCTGTCAGTCCATCTTTCTATTACTCAAGTCGTAATGGTACTCAACCGCATCTTTTTCCAGGTCTATTCTTCTACAGAAGTTGAGTTTTTGTTGGAATTGCTTTCATCCAAGTACTTGAAGTACATTGACATTCGGTATGATACACTGATAAGCTGCTCATATCCATCTTCTTTGCCATGCTTGGAGTTGGAGATAGATTTCTCATTTTGTGCCTTTCATTTTGTTGTATCCACCTTTAAGTGAAATCGCAGTTATTTTCTGATTTTTAAGAAAGGCGTCATATTGCCGATGATGGCAAAGAGAGAATGGCATCCCAGTTACTCTCTACTTTTCGAAAGAGGCATTGTATTGCCAGTGACACATATATGCTTTAACAGTTTAACTTTCATTCCCTCCTTGGTTAATGGCAACCAAATAATAAAATTTTTGGTGGAACAGTGCCACAAATTTTGCTAAATTGGAAACGTTATTTTTCAGTGTAATTTTTTCATGTAGTCATTTGCATTCTGTTAACTTTTTGTTATGTTCTTGGTGCAGTTACTTTACATACATTACACTAGAAAAGCTTTCCAGGAATTTGGAGACTAAAGATATGAGAGGTACTTGGTACTCCTCTAAATCTGTGGGACCAGTGCTACTTTTGGTCTTTTCTTCATTATTTTATACTCTTCCTATCAGATGACAGAAGTTTTGCGGATGGCGAGGATGGGAGGGATTTGAAAGCTAGGTCAGTATATTACTTCTTGTTGAGAATGAAATTTTCCAATAGTTTCTTTCTTTATTTCCCTTTTGAGCCAGAAGTCTTGCAGTATCTTATTGTGGTTGGACTGGTGTCTGTTTAGCTTATAGTGACATTATCTGATGTTCATCTTGATGTTAGAGGTATTAATAGCAATTACGGACTTCTGCATAATGTCATGCTTCATTACAAATTGTCTCCGGTGAAAACATGACCTAATTAGAAAAGAAATACGTTTTATGATTTTTTTTAATTTTTTTTTTTTTTGGTGCTTCACATCCTTTTCTTTTTTTCTCACTTAAATGAAGAGCTTTCTATCTTGATATTTTCTTTTTCTCATGGCCTCATGTTCTTCTATCTTGTGATTGCTCTTTGGTTTCAAGTTTTAACACATCAGTGATTAATCACAGTTGTTTGATTTACAGAAAAAGTATAGAGTAAACCAACTGTCGTAGTAGTTGTTCGCAGGAGGATATTTCTAGATTTATTACTGGTAAAGGGTTCTTCGGTAATTAACTGAGCATCAAACTGTTGATAACTTTTTAACATGCCAAATGAATGCTTAGAATTTAACAACTGAATGATGATTAGTGTCTAGGAGCAATTAGCCTGCCTTTGTAATCAATCTACCACTTGTTGCAGCATCGAGCGCTCAATTAGTACGATCCATTACATCATATCACATGTCCCTTCTCTGAACAGCCTGGATGGAAAGTCTGATTGTGAGATGTGGAGTGGTTCAGGTAATTGCTGCATGTTCGACCGAATGTTCATACTTTCTTGTTTCTATACTCAAAATTTCTCTGGTTCAAAAAACAGGTGATGCTAGTGGAACATCTGAGTCTTTAAAACCAGAAGTTGAAAAGCCTAATAGTGAAAAGCATGAATCTTCTGTATGTATTGCTGGTTAATCTACTTGCCTTTAAAAATTTTCTGATATGCCTCTTCCACCTTTCCTTTTGAGTATTCAAAGTCAGCTGTCTTCTTACTTTCTACTTATAGAAAATGGGCATTTGCCTCTCTATCTATTCTCTCTTCAGGTACTGTCTGCCACCAAAATAGCTAAGAAGATAAAATTGAAGTTCACTAAAGCCTGGATTTCATTTTTGAGGTTGCCACTTCCACTTGATATATATAAAGAGGTATGTCTGGGAACTCCTCTGTAATCATGCCTGGAAAATTTCCAGAGCATGACTTTCCGTGGTGTCCCTGGTAGTGCTGTTCAATGAATCATGGTGCTTCTTATGATGGTTTGACCATGCAAATGGAGTATAAGATGATGGATTTATCTTTGCATCTTTGTACATCAACATTGGAAAAGTTTCATGTGCCTGTTGACTGATGCAACTAATTTGAAAGAGCCTTTGCCATCGGTTATTCTTCATTGCCGGTTGTCTGCCATGTAAAAATATGGAAAATCTTGTCTCTTTTAAGCTATTATTTATTTTGGCTCCTGAACCTCATATTATGGTCTATGCTTGATAGTAGTTTGGTGTAAGGAACAAATATTTTAGTATGACCTTGCTTGGGTTGGTGGAATTGCTAGCAAAACCATGTCTCCTTCGTCTCTAGTATTGACATTAGATAACCTATTGCTTGTGGTCATATTATCCTTCTATGGTTTCTTGATGGATGGGGGTGTGTATTGACTGTCCAGAGTTCTATTTAAAACTAAATGACATGCTTTGCTTTGGACACACAGGTTCTAGTCTCTCTCCCTCAGGCAGTTATTCCTCACCTGTCTAATCCCATCATGTTATGGTGAGTTTGCTTCTAGAATATTTTATTTTTGCTTGTCAATTTGACATCTTTCATGCTCAAGAAATGCAACTTAATTTGTTGACTGAAATTTTGCAGTGATTTCTTAACTAGATCGTATGACATTGGTGGAGTTGTCAGTGTCATGGCTCTCAGCAGTCTCTTCATCCTCATGACGCAACATGGCTTAGAATATCCCAACTTCTATGAAAAGCTTTATGCACTTTTGCAACCCTCCATCTTCATTGCAAAGCACAGGGCAAAATTTTTCGAAGTAATCTTTCACTGATCATGTCTATCATAGTAGCTGACTCTGTATCATTTCTCCAAGCAGTCCTGCATCACATTAATTTTTGTCTGAATATGTGATTTATGTTTATATGGGACCTAGAATACCCTAAATTGTTATAGAGGCATGAAGATAGCAATGATTGAGGGTTATTAATTTGTGTTTGCTATGAATTTGTTGATGCAATATGTGAACCTTTACTTTCACCAGCTTAGATAATGGTAAGTTCTTCAGATGACTGATATGCAAGTTCATGTAGGCCTGTGCATTAGTATAGGTGGTAGAGCTATCCAATAAAGTGATTTGGACCTTTCCTGAAATGAAGCTGACATTTTCTGGATGCTTTACTGGCTTCATTTATGTTGACCTGCTCATATTGTCGAGAAATATATGAATGTCTAAGAGGATGAACTTGAAATTGGAGACAATCTATCTAGCATTCATGCTTTTCTGAACCTTTGGACTGCTTTCTGACCCTACGTTAATTGTTTATTGCAGTTACTTGATTCCTGCTTAAAATCACCCCTCCTTCCAGCATATCTGGCTGCTGCTTTTGCTAAGAAACTTAGTCGACTAGCACTTTCTGTGCCTCCAGCTGGGGCACTGGTTATTGTTGCTCTTATCCACAATCTCTTGCGACGGCATCCTTCAATCAACTGTTTGGTGCACAGGGTATTTACTTGGCTTTGAGCCTGGCTTTAATTTTTATTTTTATTTTTTAATTCCACTACCTTAAGGTCTGCCTCGATTTACTTTTTCTTTTTACTTAATATAAATCTCGAGGCTCATGCACTCTGAATTTTTTCAAATACAACTCCTGAAACTTTCACAATACTCAAGTGTTGGCACTTAGATTCGCATATAATATTATTCACGATTTTTCTTTAGCGATTTTTTTTTTTTTATAATTTCTGGAAATTCAAGTAATATTCATTTGATATGTGTGCTATGCATATATTCTCACCATCTATGTGGTGAATGCGGTCTTACAATTTCCCTGGGATGTCTATTCTGGAACGCTTTTTAACTCTCTATAAAACCACAATGTAACCTTTCCCCTCTAAGTGGGCTGGAATATTTTATAAGATGCATCTAAGCTTCTAGGAAAAAGGTTGATATTTATAATTTGACTGATCAAAGTAGTAATATAGTAGTATTATTACATTATGTGAAACACTAATGATTCATATACTGTTTTTGAAATGAAGTAAACCTGTTTTTGGGCAGTGTATTTCCTAACTTGAAAACTATATATTCTATGGATCTCACTTGAAAGAAAATATTCTGATTTTTATGAACTTAAGGATACTCAATGTAATTGAAAGAGAATGTTGTGTGCCTCTCAACTTGCTTGCTTTGGCAATTTGTGCTTGTCAATAAAGAAGGGCCATTGCATTTAGCAACGCCTTATATCAACCTGGATTTTTGGTTCTTTGTACAGAGGAAGAAAGTAATAACTTATTGATGATGTTGGTGTCTAGCTAATGGCATATCGTAGGGTGCATTCAGAGTGGTATTTCATGCTATTTGAGCACCCAAAGGATTGGGAAAAAGCTCCAATGTTTGTTAAATATTCCCAAATGTGACTTGTGGCATTTTACTGCATTGGAGGCCGATATGTGTGGGACCCATGTTTTGGTGGCTTGTAGGCTCTCTTTTGAAAAATTGCAGTTTTTTTTCACATTATAGGCATCTCCATCATGATGGTTTGATAACTTACATTATGTTCACCATCAATGGACATATCTCCTCTAAATAATTGACTTCTGAGAATTTTATACTGTCTTGTGGGAAGGATGGATTGTATGGTTGCAGCTTAAAAAAATTTGTCTGAGCTGATTCTGAAAATCAGATCGACCTTTAATTTTGGTGAAATGGTGGCTCTTTTAGTTTGGGTAACATACCAATGTATAAGAACGGGAGTCGTAGGCTTGGAACTTGAATTTTTTTTCTGAGCTTCTACCAGGACTCTTTGAAGGAAGCTTTACCTTTAAGTTTAGTGGAATGATGCTTCTGTGGTTGCCTATCCCCACCCCACCCCACCCGCCGAAGAAATAAACTCTCACACACACATATTTGTGGAGATATGCAGGAAGATGGTGAGTCCGAGGCCAAGGATCATCTGAAATTGGAAGAGCAGACTGCTGGCAATGGAAATGACTCAACTGGCATGCATTTGTCTAAAAAACCCGGTTTTGATCATTTCCGGGATACTGAAGTTAATCCTGTAAAGACTCATGCAATGAGTAAGCATGCTAAATTTTCTACATCTTATGCTTAATTTAACTTATTTAATCGAAGAAAAATTGGCATTTACATGGCAGAATAACATTCTTTGTTTTGTAACTTGCTGATGAGTGATGACATTTCACATTGCAGGAAGTTCACTTTGGGAAATCGATACGTTACGACACCATTACTGTCCTCCAGTATCAAGGTATGGGAGCCACGTCCTCTTATAATCTAGTGCACTCTACCTCCTGCTTTTAACTTTACTCTTTTTCCTGTGCATATTAGGTTCGTCTTATCATTGGAGAATGATTTGACAGTCCGGGCTAAGACAACAGAAGTCGCCATTAAAGATTTTAGTTCTGGTTCATATGGAACTATATTTGGAGACGAGGTAAAACTACTTTCAAGTCGCCAAAATTCCATAATTCATCTCACTATCTGTGGTGCTGTGCTTAAGATATAATTCATAATACCATCCGCCTCCATTATTTTGCTTCACTTTTGTACTGCTTGTCTCGGTCTGTTTTGTCTTCTCTATTTCATTGGTGAACAGCTAGATGGGAATCTGTTCTGGGGGCAGGCATTTTTGCTTTTTATGTTTGTTCTTTGCAACTCATCGCTGATTTACATGTCCTGCATACGTTGAGGAAGGAGCTTGTGTGTCAAGTACATTGGGTCTTTTGCTTTTCAATGATTTTCAAATTTGCCTTTCGCATTCCACTAATGTAGTCTGTTTTATTCAGGAAATATGCTGTTGATGTATCAATCAAAATCATATGTTATATTTTCCATCGCTTTAATTGTATTATGTGATATCGGCTCTCTCCATAACCATTTCTTGTACCCCTCCACAGATGAGACGAAGGGTAAAACAGGTGCCCCTTGCATTTTATAAAGCAACTCCCTCGTCTTTGTTCTCAGAATCTGATTTTCCTGGTTGGACTTTCCATTATGAAAATGGGGAGAAAATGGATTCCAACGATGATGATGGTATAACTACAAATATGACTGAAGATCACGCTGACAAATCTCTGAAACGTCAGCGAGTGGAATCCTGATGACAAAAGCTCTCATCTGCCTTTGCTGTGATCTCATGCGGCCATACGTGGTCATCACTGCCAAAGATTTTTTGACCTAAGTTGCAATTTAGTACCTTATAGCAATTTTACAGAAATATTTTATCCAAATCTTGTTGTAAATTAACTTCGAAAAGACGTGAGCACATTAAAAAATTGTTCGTGCAATTCTTTTGCTCAATAATTTATCTTGATTGAAATTTTGAAATATGTTTGCGCACTGTGTAGATTCTCCTGCCACTATTTACTTGCCTCTGGACGAGAAGCCAAGATGTGGATTGTGAAAGCTGCAAGTTAGTCTTGTTTTACTAAGTTTGGAGTATTTCGGGATCTTAGTACTTTAAAGAGAGTATGATAGCTCAGCCCAGCAACTGGAACCTGCAAGTTAACAGTTATACGTGCCGCAAGTTTGTCAGTATTTGCTATTTCAGCAGTTCTTGGGTAGTCTTGTTTGAACAAAAGAAGGCCTGTTACATATCCATTATAATCAGCGAAGGATCAAAGCAACCCAGATTTGGTATGAATATACTTGTTCACATAACACTAATTCAGTGCTAGGTCGAGAGAGAGAGAGAGAGAGAGAGAGAGAGAGATTAACCATTACTTGTACAGCAGATCTAAGATGAACAAAATCTTAGGTTAAGATGTACACAGCTAAATATGACTGGCAAACATTTGTCATTTTCCCCGACATCAATGGCATGACGGCGAATGCGTAAGACACGGTATGAAGAATGAATTATGATTTTACTCCCAATCACAAATTATTGTTCATCGCATCCTGAATAAGATATATACCTTCGACGGATATGCTTCTCTTTAACTTCGGTGTCTCAAGCCGAGGAGGTGGATCTGATGAAAAACATACAACTATGACCGTCAGATTGTCACGCGTGTCCCACTTAAGTGCCTGTCGAACTAATTCCCTCGAGCACTTCTCAGGATCGTTGTGGGCTAGTAGCTCCTTCCTCACAATTGCAACAGCACATTGGCTACTCATCACATCCCACAAGCCATCACAGGCGAGAATCAGGAACTCGTCCTCTTCACAGAGCACCTTCTCCTGCAGCTCCGGCTCTGCAGTCAAAGGACAGGGTGAGCCTTCAGGGCGTTTCATGTGCCAGTCTCCAATGGCCCGTGCAACAGATAGATCGCCGCTTAGATAACCATCATAAACAACACCACCCAGTTTCTTGATTCTGGGCTGCTCTGATGGAGAATCAGGCTTATGGTCTTTGGACAGTTCAATTGCCTTTCCACGCTTCCCCAAAACCGCCCTAGAGTCCCCTGCATTAGCTATCAGCATTGTCCTGAAAAAAGAAAAGGAGCAGCACGTTTGAGGAGTTACTCCAATTATGAGCAAGCAGATAGAAAGAATGATCATTATTAAAATCTTTCAACGAAACAGTTTTACAGTAAAAGCTCGCTCAGGAACCTCAGATCAGTATAGACAGATACAGTTTGCCAGGCAAATCTTATTTTCTAAGTTCTTTAAGAACAATTGATCCACAGAATCATACAAAATTCGCTGTAGAGGATGCTCAAATCCTACTAAAATAGTCTTATGAACGTCTAAGAGCAATTGCTCCCTGGTCAAAGCATAAATGCTTGAATCATCAACTAGCTGGTGATGAAGTTACAAGAACCACTAATGCACCATGATTTTATTTAAAGTGAAACAGAATGGATAAAGTTCAACCCTCTCACCTTCCACGAATAAGGGCTGTCAAAACAGTGGTACCAGAGGTACTGTCGAGAGAATCTGCTTTGGCAAAAGCACTATCAGCTTTCAAGAAAGCACTCTTCATAGCCTTCTTCGCACAGACGGGGAAATGGGTGTCCTCAACTATAAACCTCAGAATGTTCTTTCGGACAAATACAGCTGCATCAGTGCCACCATGGCCATCAAACACCTGAAGTGATGGAGAAATAGTAAAATAAAACATCTCATCGCATTTCATGAATAAACCAACTGATGATGTGATAGGCCAAGCTAAACTGTTCATGAAACCAGTAATAACAAATCCTCATCCACAATCATAACAGTCAGATTACACACCCCATAGAAAGCTCCAGGACAAGAAGATTCTGCTGCTGCACCTAAATGTCCGGGAAGGTTGTCTATGCAGATGTACTCATCCTCCATATATTTCTTTTGCCCAATGTTAGAACAGCTTCCAGAGCGGAACACCGGTACAAAAGGAGGATGTTCATCTGATGATGGCTTTACAGTAACTACTCCAATTTCTGATTGCTAATTAGGGAGAATAAACAAGATGATATCAGTTGCCAACCAAATTCTGCAGATGACTAAGCAAAACAATAATATAAAGGATAGGCACATTGTCAAAAACATATCATGAGCAGCAACAAAAAAAGACGTTCTAACCAATTCAACGGCAGAAGACAACTGAGAGGAGCTCATGGTGTGTCTAGGAGGCCTTCCTATCCTCAGTTGATTCAGGTTCATCAGAACTTCCCCCTTTTCATCATCTGTAGCCTCCAAATTCCCCTTTCCACAATTAGCTTCGAACGACAAAGGTGGACACGGGTGATTGCTCTCTGGAGCCATATTCTCCTCAAAACAAGAACTCACTCTCACGGATGAAAGGTTTAAAAACAAGTCTCTTTGTCTTAGGCAGACGAACAAACGGTGCAATTGCAATAGCAAAACCGCCAGCCCAATTGGCTTGTACCAGGTTTATCTGCAATATCAGCCTCTCCACAGCGACGAATCCTTGAACATGTGCCGACAGATCTGGGCAAGAGTAAAGAATTCAGACACAAATACTTCGAACCCCAGAAAACCATTCAAACTTCTTCCCCAATGTTAATCCCCATTCAAAAGAGAACCCGAAAATCAGACCGGAACCTAAAGTTCCCGAAAACTCATATCCCCACCAATCCAATGAAGCAAGTAGACCACACAACTCCAAACCCACAAGAACTAGAGTAGCTAAAACTCATATGCACAAATCACCAAACCACCAACCCCGAAAGAGTCGTTAGGAAACATACCCCCTCCCAACTCAAAGCACATGAAACACGCATATGCTCCACTGTGAAAAAAGATGACAAATTATGCAGGTAGAGACGGGGAAACAAGGAAAACGAGAAAACAAGAAAAGGCGCAAAATCCAGTAAGAAAGAAAATGATTGGTGGGCACCCCCGAATTATGCTTGCCGTTGCTTTCTGGCAACCTGAACGCCCCGAATCCTACCCAAAATCTTTTCAACGATGCTGCCTTCGAAAGAAGCCTTTCGCTCGACAGAGGAGTGAATACGATTCCGACCCAAGAAGACCCAAGCGAGAGAGCGCATACCTTACTGAGCAAAAGTCGGAATCTTTCTCCTGAGCGGCGAGGAAAACAAGAATGCGTGCGCGGCGAGAGCGTTGCGTGCTGCCCGGGTTGGTGGACCGGCGACCCCGAGGTCAACCCGGCTGCCCGGTGGTGGGGGGCCTGCCGCCGGGGGACGCGGAGGGACGCGGGAGCGACGCGTGGCGGCGTTCTACTGGAGGGCTCGGTTGCTTGTGGGTGGCGGAGGATGTCGGGAGAAAAGTCAACGATTGCGGCGCGGTTTATTCCGGGAATCTCTGCTCTCGGCTTTCCATTTCAACGCCGACAAATGAAGGTGGCGGTTAGAATAGGACACCCGGGGGTAGGAGGCGGCTACCGAGGTAACATGATTTTCATCTTATTAGACCGAACCAATCACATGTTTTTTTTCAGTTCTTTGGTCGACGAATCAATCACATGTTAAAAAGATCGATTTTTTATGCAATTCATGTATCATAATCACGATGTTCTAATTACTCCACTGTGCATTAAGTATGCTTATATGATGTTTATTACATTTGTGAAAGTACGAGAAAGTGATTTATATAATAAATTACTATAATAACTATAATAACTATACCATTCGTTTTTCAAGAATTTTAGTTATGCATTGAGATGATGATAATACATCATAAGAATATTAATGGTAATGTAGTTGTTAAGCTATAATGAAGGCATTTGGAAACATGGAAATACTTTTTTTGGTGTGCTGGTTCTTTAATGTGTATAATGATTACAATTGATTCGATCCCAATATCTTGGAGTGCATGATTTATATTTATGCTTATAGTAGTTCTTAAACAAAGTGAGATGAGATTTTTCAATAATTCTTAACTATTTTATTTGGTCACATGTTACTCAATCTCATCTACCACTATTATGGTAGTTGGGTGCTCCATAAAGGGGGGCTGAAACGTGGCTCATTTAGTGGTTGCCACCTCACTTTCCTCTGCTTCTATCCTTTGTACTTTTTCTTGGCCTTTCCATTTACAAGAAATAATTATTTATTAATTAAAAATACTTTTATCTAATATCTGGACGCCACTCCACATCACGCAATCTATAAAGACTTATCCATTCGAAAAAAGTACATTGACTAAAATAAAAAACATAAGAAATATCTAGATAGCATTGAAATGGTTGCCTTGCATGAAAATTTTCGAAATGACGCATGAATGTACCATCTAGTTTCCTTTTATCATTTTGTATTGAAATATTAAATTAATGCCAATAAGTTAATCAAATAAGTTAATATATACAGTATTAACCGAAAATAACTTATCCTATGATTTCAGACGTATAAACATATTTTTTTCTGCATTGGTGTCATTTTATTTCAACAGATTTTATAAGGTGAGACGTGAAAATTTATAAGATCATTTTTAAAATATACAAAAATAAATAAATAAATTTCAGGACGGTCCAACTACATGAAATGATAACTCCGTCCGTCGTAGCATCAAGATAGGAAAAGTAAACTGATTGTTGATCATATGTTTGGCTTCTGTTTACCATGTCCTTAACCACCCAATGTCCTCCAAAACTCCTCCAATATATTTAATTCCAAAACAATTTCTTTCACTTCCTTTACGTCATGTCATGTTACATTTTTTTTTTTTTTGCATGATTTGATATTAAATTATTTTATGATCCTTATTTAATTTATCTATCTCCAAATTTGTTATGTACCATATGTACTACAATATAAAAATATGTTGCTCTCCGGTGTATGGCACGGGCCATAAGTCTTGTTCAATCTTAAAGATCGGATCTTCTATCGATGTATCCTTTTCCCAAAAAAAGATAAGCTATCTTACTGCATCAAATTCATTTCAATTTGTCGACTTTTTTCTTTGAAAAAAGAAAGATTTGGGCCATCGGTGGTTTTTGCTGAGTCGGACTTGTAAAAGTCCTTATGTCAAATTATTTAATAGAAAAGGTTGATATGTTGCTACGGAATGTGGGGCTAACAGATTTTGAAACGCGACAAAATCTATCTATTTTTTACCTAAAAAAATGCGAAGCTTTATTCGAAAAGAAAATTGACTCGATGTACCATGCTTACTGGAGAAGTTTTGACTTTTGAGGTCCTTTCAAAAAGCCGGTCATATATTAAAATACATTAGATGAATAATATTTATAGGTAGAAAATAATGAGAACATTTGTGTTCCGTCCTTAATTGGATACACAAATGATGTCATCCTCCCGAAGCATGTAAGATGCGTTTGGTAATCCGGAAATGTTCCTTGACATGGTTAAGTTTTTACCTAAAAGTCGTTCGTGCTTATCCATGTGCTTTCTAATGTCATTAAGCTTGCATGGGCCATAGGATTGTCCAAGACAAACGAATGGTGCTGATTAGAGGGAGAATTACCAAAAAAATCTTAAATTTATTGCAATTGTGCTAATTTAGTCCTTAACCTTTTTTTTTAGCCAATTTAATCCTAAACATTTTACAATTGTGCTAGTTCAGTCCATCCGACCAAAATTGACCGGCCGGTGCTGACGTGGATGCCGGCCGTCTGGCGATTGCAGGGTTTCCATAAAGGAGTTAATTAAGTTGTCAGAAAAATTTGCCCCAAACGAGCCTGTACTTTGGAAACAGGACACCCAGCAAATCCAACACATTTACACCTTCGGTTCTCATTCTGGATGACTCCTTCACATCGTTGCTTTCGAAGCTTCTTAGCTCTTATCTTCCACTCGTTTTACAGTATTTCCTGTACCCAAATGTGGCCGTGCAAGCCCTTACAAGACAGCGAGAGAAGTACTTAAATGGTCATTCTTCAAATGGTATTGATTTGAGATAAAAATTGAACTGGGTTCAAGTGAGTCTCATGTGTCACTTCAAATTTTTATTGGGCTACTTCTTCCATTGGTTGCTACATACCATGTACAGATCACTTAATTAGCTCAATCGAGCCAACTACAACCAAACACAAAAACAGAAAAAGAAACATTTGCTGGGTAATAAATGAAGGACAATGCAAAAGGATTGCAGAAAGCTTGGGATAATTTTCATACATTGAACCTTATAAATTTGAGATTTACTAACTGATCAAAGTTTGTAGACAATATTCATCGTCCCTATAGAAAAATTGCGACACAAAGACGAGAGAACTACTTAATAAAGAAGTACTACGACATTGTTACACCGGAGTAAAAGCAGACCTCGTAACATACAGATGCTGCTGTTCTTTTCCTTGGAAAATATGAACGGGAGTTTTACTTAATAAAGGTTCATACATTTTCATTCAAATGATCAGCATGTGCACAGTTCTATAAATTGCCAAAGGCGAACAATAAGGTCATCATTGACAAAGCGCAACTTACAAAGTAACTCCTTTTGATATAAATCTGTACAGGCGTCATGTTTCAGATACTAAAAGTTAGGCTACCCCATGTGATGCAAAGCGGCGATACAAAAATTGGCTCCTGTTAAGATTAAGTCTAGGTCAGAGTAATATGCCAGGAAGTTTCTTCTCATTACCAGGTAAAGAAGACAACTTATTCATCTTTGCCTTGCGAGGTCATATCACGAACCAACCATGACAACTGATGTGAGAAGTTGGCAGCTTAAATCTTCCAACAGAATTTCAGGCCAGATGGAAAAAAACTCGAGAATGGCACTGCATGAAGAATGGAACTGTCAGCAGAGAAAACAGCCAAGTTATTCAATGAAATAGAAACAATTACGGTGAACGTCAAAAATTTCTTAGATGAGAATGTCTGCATGATATTCTTGGGTAAGAAGATGTTCAGAGATAAGGGAAGAGTTTCAGTTATAGAAAGATATAAGATGTGATCAGAAACTCAGCTTGATGCTTCTAAATTTCTTAGGATGTAGGACGGATACTTATTTGGAAATATGAAGTCAAATGGATGTTACTTCAAGGGCTTACAATGTCAATATGTGACCTTAATAGGATTGTTTCTCTTCGGTTGAACTTCATTCCAAAGGTGCAACCAATCTATGGCCTATGAAAATAATTTCTGAACAATTCAATATTGAACGCCACTAGAGCTATTACCTCAATTATGCTCGCAGAGGAGGTTTTGCGGATGTCACATCAACTGTCGACAGAGTCCCAACTTATATCAGAATACAGGAATCAATAAGACAAAGCTATGTGAGCAACTATGGGTTCATCCAACATTCATTCAAACCTCATAAAGAACTTTCAAGTTGGAAGTGGGGACATCTGTACTTGGTCCCCAAAAATGCCATCAGAAAGGCTTGATTTTTGGAGAGAATCTCCTCTAGGACGCTGTAAAGAAGTTGCTGCATGTATCCCTACAAAATTCATTATTCACATATCAGCTGTGGCCAGAAAAGGTGCATAATGATGATGTTAAACCCATTTAGATGGAATACGCCAGGCAGAGTGTGGGAAGTAGTTTGCAAAGTAACAATGATGCCAAATGCTAGTTTGTTAACAAAAAAAGCTTGTTTACATCTGTGTATATATAATCAATTGAGCACTCTCATTTCCTCATGATCTTCATATTTGTCTCTCATTCCACTGTCTTGTAATGGGCGTTAAAGCTATATTACAAGCATAAAATACCTCCTTTTTTCTATGAAAGCAGAAAGAAGTTTAGAAACAGAGCAGAAAATAACTGGATATTTCTTCTTAGAAGAGCAGCTTTGACTAGTTGAAATCTCCAGGTTTCCCATAAATGGAAACCCGGAATGTTAAACTTTCTTTAGATTGACAAGATGTTAGTTCGTCACATCAAATAATCTAGTAAAAATACCAATGTTTGAAACCAACCTAGAGATCACAGCAAGCTATTATATCTCTCGAATGTATTTGACAACTAAAAACCAAGGAGCAAAAAATGCTTCTCCAATTCCATTACTTGATTAAACTTCCCCTCATAGTTAAGATGAATCAAAGATGGAAAATGCATAAGAAGAAAATTAACTAGATTTTTTTTTTGGGTAAAAAATAACCAGATTTTTAAAAACCTTATAGCTAGCACAATCTTTTTGACTGAAACTTTCTGCTTAATACACCAGATTTAACATATTATTTTTCTTAAGAAAATTGAGCCATGGTAAATTGCAACTTTATTGCTCATATACTGGCCTTGATGCCCGTTAGTTTCTCATCTAGCATATGAATGAGCAGTGACCATTTAACTTACACAAAAAACTTAACTTTTTCACATGTATTTAATATTTGTTTGGCAGTACAAACTAAACATTGGTTCCTTTTAAGATGATATTTTTTGGTGTTGCTTCATTGTTAATCAAGAGTTTCCAAGCTTACCAAAGCCTAGTATTAAGGCACAAATTAGAAACCCCAGTAGAGAAAAGTCCACTTGGTAAACAATCTCCATGATTATGATACATCCACCAGCTACCATCAGATGACGCGGAGAAGAAAAAACCATGTGCAATCTGCAGGGAGACAAATTGTAAGAGTTGTCAACAAGGTAATCCACATTAACAAACATCAGATCTTCATATAACTCAAGAACTTGCCAGACAAACTACATCATCAGGGTTTGAACTCTAGGCATTTGGAGCCTAAAGAACCTCAGAAGAGACAATCATCGAGCAGACCATAAAAAGTCGCCTTAGTAAGTGCAAAGGCAGATAGGTGAAAACATCAAAATGGTGAGAATATGACAAAATATCATCTTGCAAGGCTTTTGCACTGGTGTAAGAGCCGGTCAGCTTGTACTTTACTGATCAACAATTTAAATGGTTGGAATAGTCGAACTCGCTGGTTGGTTAAATTGATTTCATAAGGTGGGTAACCTATATAAAGTAATTATACCATGGACACAAATTTTAGTTTAGCAAAGTAGTCAGTGTGCACCCTCCAATGTTTAAGGCTGTGCTTCAAGACTCTTCAGCACAGGCCAGCAGTTATATCCCCAGAAGTGAACCTTTATAATTTAAATTACTTGATACCACAGATCTAAACATTTCTTTGCACTGACTGCTAAGTAAGGGGCACTCGTTCCAAGAGGGCAGAAGATTGGATCCTTGGCCCGCCATTGTTCTTTAATTTTGTCCATACCAAGATGGAATATGAAAGAAAACCAAACAAGACCAGGTTCCTCTATCTAGAGCAACCAGTTGAACTCAAGGTTGATAAAATCTCATTCTGCTTAGAATCAATGGGGATGTTTGATGGATTGCATTGTAAGACTGAATAAATTTCTAACGAGAAATCAACTAGAATTGTCATCAAAATTTACCAGCTATGATATTGTGTGAGATCAAAACTCCAAAAAGTGAAGAGAAAGAACAGAAGATATTCCATAACTAAAATACCAAATTATGCAAATTTCAATTTTAAATAAAGTAGATTAATACATAAACTGATTCAATAGGAATCCTATATATCCTACATGTTTTTCCCTGTTTTAAAAATTGTCAGATACTACAATGTGAATGGTGATTCTATTAAACAAGGCTGAATAGGTCTGTCTAGTTAGAAGAACATTGATAAGAGAACAATTACGTCACTTGAAAGTTTGAAATGGCATTGCCCAATGTTGAGACTCATACAGATCCAGCTCTATGCTAATAGACTCAAGAGCTTGATTACTTTATGCCGAAATGGCAGATTGAGGAGGGAATGTGGCCTAAAATAATGAGCAGATTTTCGTTTAAAGGGTAGAAGTCTGGTCATGAAAGGTTTTTTTATCTGCTATGAAGTCTGCTCTCCAAGAGTTTGTCTACCACCAAGTACAACTTTCCAAAGAGATACGATCATATTTTTTAGAAAGACAACCTATTCACATGCCATGAGAACCCACAGGATATTAATCTCAGATGACCAAATCCTTATTAAGGTACCTCTCCTCCGCAATATTGTCAATGTAAAATATCAAGATAATCCCAAAAGCAACGGTGCTTATAAAAGCCCATGTTGAAAATGGTAAATCCTTGCTATCAGCAGACTCCGATCCCTGAATGATCCATCAATAAAGGGGGAAGCCAGATGAGTATTTGGAAAACCTAAGCATGAGTATAAATAAATGAATGCTTCATGCAGCACCAGCATAACACTATATAACACACTAAAGAACTTACTATGATCATATCCCACATTGCCACAGGAAACAGAAAGCATGTCGCAGAAGCAACTGTTATTGCATGAAGTCTTCTTTTATATTGATTCTGACATGTACAAGAACAAAAGGCACAATGCAGTTAGATTTTAAGTAGTTACTTGCTAGTTTCTTCTTTGGGAAAATGCTTTTCTAAGATAGAATAATCCCAAATTACAGAAATAATTCCGGACAAGTAAATGCCTAAACCTTGAGTGAGACACGTCGTGCAATCACTCTCCTCAATGCTGACAGGATTCCCGCAAAGATTGGAAGTATCATTTCTTTCATACCCAGATTGTGTTCTGTCTGATCGCTGGTATCGGGGCTTTCTCCGAACTGTATGTTTAAGTTAAGTCCACATTCATATGCCAGAAGTATTTATCACATTGACTGGGTGGACTAACAACAAAAAAGTAGACATGACAAATAAAGATCTGATCATTTTGGCAGAATAAGAGCAGAACTAATGCTTGTAAACTTTAAGACTTATGAGTTTCCTGCTGTTAAAATATGAAATACTATTCCATTAGTTACAGGATATTTATTGGAAAATATGAGGCCATAGCCCATCCTTGCGACAACAGGTAGAAAGACGCCACCATTGCCATCAACCCGCCAACCTGTGGAGGGAAGAAATATTCACTGATTGGAGGAAGAAAACATGAGTACAATACTGAGAGATCTTTTTTGTCACTATCAAATGGCCAACCTATAAAAGAATAGTGCAAGACGATCATACTAACAAATTTATGACACCCAATTAGCTTAGAAATGAACTTCAGTGCATGCCAGATAGGTCTATCGGTCTATCCTGCTAGAGAGAATAATCTATTAACATTCATCCTTCTCCTTTTCTTGATGCAGTAAATCACTATTTGACCATCTTCTAGATTCACAATAATGAATAAAAAAGAAGGATAGGAACTATGACTGGTCAAATGCATAGGCATTCCCAGTAATTGTAGACATAATAGATATGCGCTGAGACTTCTCTAACATACATGGAATAAGACTGTGCATTGTTTGTTTTCAGTATTGACTCGCTTATCACATGGTTCTATCCCACTTGACGACAATGGTGAAAACAAACAAAGCAGTTTTCCACTAGGCCAGTGAATGGATGAAATCTCTCATATCATTGCGCTCTATCTTAGATCCTCTTAAAAAATCCAAGCATTCAAGGGAAAAAGGGGTACCTTTTTCCATACGTGCTGTCTTTGTCCATAGAGTACAGCAGATAAGACCCCAAGAACAGCGCCAGAATACTCCGCCATTAAAGCTCTATTTGAGTGAAAGAACAAAAGGTGAAGTTGATGAATAATTTCTGTGACAAAATTTAACATAAGATCTACACAGTTAAATATGTAAGAGAAAAGCAACAAAATAGAAAATTGTGACAAGCAACATGATTGCAGAAGTTCCTAACATTTCCTTTAACCTATAAAAGATTTTCAAAATAAAGGACCCTTCTTTGGGAAATGGTTTCAACTTTTTCATTAACAACAATGGCAGCAGCATTAGAGACACAAAAGGCAAACTTGTCTATAGACAAAGACTTCATGAGTATTGAACTTTCAAGCAATGTTAAACAGAGGAAATACTAAAAAATGTTTTCTTATAAAGAAAGCGTCCTGAAATTGTCAATTTACATCAATAGCTGTTCATTTAATAATTTGTCAGATTAAATCCAAGTTTCACAGATTGAGATCAAAACCAAAAATAAGTATCAATCCTTTCACACATCTACCACTTCGTCCAACTGTGGACTGACTGCAACAGTACTATTTATTGGCGATTCCCCCCCCCCCCCCAAAAAAAAAAGAAGGAGAAACAGTAAATTTTTAAATGCGAATTACAAATTTATAGACTCTGGAAACCTACCTAGGCGGTCCACATAGTTTCAAGCCCTTTCCCCACAAAACAAAGTAGAAAGCTGTTATGGCACCATTTATCACTGAAGGTACGACCTGAAACCCAAAGATTAGATAAAACAGGTCACAAGAATTAAACAACAAAGGTTCACATTTTCTTTTGGCAAGTGTGGATGAGGAGGAAAGCCCCATTGCTTTACCTGAGTATTAGAGAGTGGTCTACCCTTCCAAGGCTTCTGCAGGAACAAAAACAGGATTGTTGCAGGGACCAGACAACAGAAGATAAAGAGCACAACCGATGCTCCCGTTTGAGTCAAGTAACGGTACATTGAGTAGACCGACCATATTCTCAAAAAGTTGCCCAATATATGAATTATCTGGAAGGGTGTGTGCCTACAGAAAGAATGCGACCGCTAGTCATTGGTCTTTGCCGGCTCTATCATACCATATATGTCAAGCAAAGAATCCATGAGATGCCTATGCACTTTAGAAGCAAGCTTAGCTTACTTATAAACGCCAACCACTGCATGAGCAACGCGTGCAGCAACATACCAATCAAACAGGAAGTGGTCATGCATCACTATAATTATCAAAAACATAAATATGCAGCCTTATGAATCGCACCCAAGAGACGGTTTAACCGAACAAAACAAGCACCCGCATTGCGAATTCACTACGCGCAGCCGCACGAATCCCATCCAGTCTCGCCATTCGCTCGCTACCCAATTCAAGTAGCCACCCCCATTTCCGCAATCTCAGCCCCAGCGGGACTCAACCCAGAAATCCAACAGTTGGAAACACTTCAAAAAGAAAAAACCATTCTCAATCGCTTTCAAACCTACATTTCAGCACAAGGGCAACAATTCGTCGCGACCTCGGAGACAGCAAACGGAGTCAACCCAAGACATCAAATTACTTCACCCGGAAAACCAAACGAGCATTTTCAGGATTCGTGCAGCGAAAAAGCATAAATTCCGAGGCTTACCCGAACTGAGGCGATCCTCGATCTTCCGAGGTTTGCTTCGGCGACATCATGTTCGCGACACGCCAATCGATTCAGCGCGGATCACAAGGTGGCTTCACAGCACGCGCAAACGGAATTCGAGAGCCGAATGCGAGCTCCGACGCTTCAGTGCGTACCGAGCAAGAGCTTCGATTCCATCTCCCGAACAGCAGCAGCGCTAAGCAAACGATACGACTCTGTTCCGCGAGAGAGAGAAGAGTCCATCTGGTTTCTTTTTCTATTTAATTCTATTTTGGTCCCTAACTCTTATCAATTTATGATTGAGTCTAAAAATTTTTAATTTATGCAATTAGATCCTTTAGTAATTAACTAACCTACTGTGAAAATTACTGACGAGTTTTCTAGATACGTATCTTTAGTAAAATTTCTGCCTCCGGCATATAAAATGACGAATAAATCTATATTTTGTGTAAAGATATTTCGTTCTTCAACTTGTCTTATACCATTTAAATATATTTGCATGGGTCTTATCTTAAATTATTTTAAGTGTTTGTTAATAACCCCTATTACATTTTTAAATTATTCTAATTTATGAGTACAATAATGGATTTTATTGTGTTGCGTGCATGGACGAATTAACTTTATTATGTGCGTATGAATCATGATATAAAGAGATGTTTCAAAGTGCTTCTTTCTAGGGCAAGTCTCTCTCTGACGCTCTTTTTAATCTTGTAATTTGTCTTGCTCGCGACTCTGAGTATAGTAAATTCCGTACTCAATTTTGCTAGTGGAGGATGGATTATCATGTCACATTTCATTGATTTAGGGCATGAAATAAGCTTCAATATGCTTCCGCTCCCATTTTGCTTTCGAGCGCTCGATGCATCTAGAGTTAGAAGTTCTTAACATCTGGAGTATCCGTAATCCTTTCAGAATGAAATTCACTTCTACATGCCTCTGGTAATGCATGGCCCTTACCTGAAGCAACGACCTTCCTGTACGAAGAATTAGTATAATGCAATGATGCGAATGGTGTTCGGGCAATGGATGGTAAACTCGAAGAACGGTAGAAAATATGTTCATGAGTTTCACAGAAATTAAACCCAAGTGAATTTGTCATGCCGTCACAGGCTTGTGTAACTCTGCAGTAACGAACAACAAGAATTGCAGCGCGTTGGGTTCTGCGGCTCTCTTATTCCCTGCTTTGGCAGTGCATTTCTTAGCAGAAAAGGAGGAACCTGAAAGGAAGTTAGCGCATTTGTGGAATGATAAAGTCTTGTGTCAAATAGTGCCAGTTTTGAGGAGATCAATCAATCAGGGGGGAACGAAAGTGCTTCGGAAATGCATGCTTAGGGTCTAGTTTGTACTTCCTGAATTGAGTTTCCATTTTCAAGATATGGTCAACTGTTCCTGGGTTCATATCGTAGGCGACCGCCCCGGATGCAGCGTGTGCACATCTTTCTACAGTTCTCGTCATCAACTGATGCAGGACGCAAATAGCAATTAGCCGAGACGTGAATTCCAGTCCACGAAGAGAAATTTCCCTCTGCCTTTGGTGGCCAGCAGATGAAGTTCCTGGTGAATTAAATTCAATATGAGATGAAGGATGGTTCGTAAAATTTCTGAAAATTGTTTTCTGGGGCAGCTACACTTATCAAATTATATTTCGCGCCCACTCACATGAATAGTCCATATCTTAAACCGATGAGTTGCGTATTTGATCTTGATGTTTCGGTTTATCAACAAGTAGAAGTGATCCCACTTATTGCAGACGGGTGAATCCCCTTGTTGCACTCAACATCTGATTCGAGGACTGATGTCATCTCCTTCCTTCTCCCCCCACTCCTGCATCGAAGTACTTATGGCATTGAGCTTGGAATGTGTCATTTCTTTCACCTTTGGGCTTTTCCATTGTCAAAAACCCTGAAAGATTTTTTGACCAGATGATCTAATGAATGCTTTTTTGGACAATATTTACATTCTAACGTCTCTGGGTGCAGTACTCAGTCTAGATCCCACTTTTGCTCTGTTGTTTATAGTTGTCTGCAATGGCCTGCAACCAGAAGCGACCTGTAGCTGCCATTGAAGCTGGTGTTTGGCGGGTGACATTCCCATTTAATTCACAACAGGACGAGATTTCGGTCCTCTTCTAGTCATATCCATAGTGCTTTCACCAAATCAAGTTTAGAAGCATGAAATTGAGATGGCAGAAAATTGATGTGCATGCTATCTTGGACAGATTACCTACAAGGGATCATATCAGCGATTAAAATTCTACTTATTCAACTTGCTGTTTGCTGTGTGGGGACTGGTCTGGAGGACTCTAGGGACTCTTTTGCTTTTTTTCAAAGTGCAGCTGCTTCTGTGGAGAATTATTCTTCGCTTGGTCTTCCCCTTTCTGGACAAGAAGTTTTTATGGATAGAGAGATGAAACCTTGCAATTTAGAGCTCTGTCTAGATTTTTATTTCCCCTTTGTATTATTAAGTCAAATGCAGGAGCTTCTCCCTGTGCTCTTCCAATGATTAATCTCGGTTCAGCTGCATATTTTCTAAGCAATATACATCAACTCTGCCATATCCCATGTGGATATATGCGTTAAGGTGTCGATGGCATCTGCACATGCACACTTACGACATAGAAAGTTTTCACCTTGTAGACAAGGTACACGTTCAAACTCTACGGAAAAAAGCGACAGCAGCTCGTAGTTATGGCAGTCATGTGATTTCCAAGTATAATTAATTACTAAGCTTTCAGCCTTTATCTGTCATTTAAGTTTACTGGAGGTGGTTCCATCATGGATTATCTGCTGCATTCATCGCAGTGATTAAGTTCAGCTGCTGAGGTTTATTCTTTTTGGTATTGCGCAGCCTAGGGAAGAGGGTTCTAGCATGTGTTGTTTACTGGAATAAGATGAAGAGTTGATAGGCCTCTGCATTATATCATTGTATATACAGAATTGTGACAATATCAGCAGAAGCTATTGTTTCCATAGCATACACAGGATTTTCAGCTACTTGCTCTGTCCTATGATTGTTTAGTCTTGTGAAAGTTTGTTCGTAAAGTTTTCTTGGGTTTTCGATACTGTGAATTAGTAAATGTCACATGGATTAGAATTTACCTGCCTCTGTCAGACAAGTTGGATGAGGCGTTTGGGAAGTGGATGTCTTGGTCGCACCACAAAATTCGAATGAATCTCCGGCTTTGGACAAAGATAGAGAGGTCCGTTGATGAGATTGTGCAAGGCATTTCATTTCAAACGAAGGAACACTAATTCTTTTCCTTTTACCTTCTTTTTTCCTCCCCAAGTCAATATCAAGGAGCAGCATCTTAATATAAGCCTAAGGTGCTCATTTTCTGTACACAAGACATGGAACCCAAATATTTTCTCAGAGCTTCTACCAGGACTCTTCTACATGGAACCCAAATATTTTATAAGCCTAAGGTGCTCATTCTCTGTTCGACCGGTTACACGCCAAAGAAATAAATTCTCTCACGCTCACATATTTGTGGAGATGTGCAGGAAGACGGCGAGTCCAAGGCCAAGGATCATCTGAAAAGTGGAAGAGCAGACTGCTGGCAATGAAGACGACTCGACTGGCACAGATTCGTCTAAGGAAACCCGGTTTTGATCATTTCCAGGATTACAAAGCTAATCCTGTGAAGACTAATGCAATGAGTAAGCGTGCCATATTCTCTACATCTTATGCTTAGTCAAACTCATTCAATCGAAGAGTTGCATAGCAGGATAACATTTCTTTGTCGTTTCTTAACATGTCGACGAGTGATGACATTTCTCATTGCAGGAGGTTACGCTTTGGGAAATCGATACGTTACCATACCATGACTGTCCTCCAGTTTCAAGGAACGGGATCCACGTCATGTTGTCATATTCTAGTGCACTTTATGTCTTGCTTTTAACTCTATTCTTTCCCCGTGCATATTAGGTTCCACTTTGTCCGGGCTAAAACAACAGGAAGTCAGCATTGAACATTTTTAGTTCTGGTTCATATGGAAAAATGCTTGGGGAAGAGATGAAAAATTACTTTGTAGTCTCCAAATTCAAAAGACTCATCTCATTTTCTGTGGCGCTGCGCTTAAGATGTAATTCACACTCCCATCCGCCTCCATTATTTTTGCCTTGCTTCTGTACTTTTTTTTTGTCTCGGTCTGTTTGGTCTTCTCTATTGCATTGGTGAACAGCTCAGATTGGAATCTGTTCTAGTGGGCAGGCTTCTTTCCCTTTTCATGTTTATATCGTGCAGAGACAGTGCAGATCGAGGGGGATAGAGATTGGTTGATTATCATCGTCATTAATACGAAGGAGCGACTACTCCGCTCCACCCAGTTTTGCCATGCCGTTCTCCAACCCGTGATTCATCAGTGAATCCTGGCCCCCGTCAAGTGATTTAGAACATTTAAATGAAAGCTTTTTCGTCATCATTTTGAGGTGCATGCAATATGCTTTCTCTTTTTTAGCAAATCTCTCTCTCTCACGACCAACCAGAGCTTAGTTTACCTAGTCTTTCTGGCTCTTTCTTGGATTCCATGGAGGAGGAGCTCTCATCTGCAAGACATAAAGAATCAGGACAGGAAGATGATCCAAGCACGAAACATGTTAGATCAACGAGGGTGCAATGTCCTTGTCTCCTTTCTCTGGTTTTTGGCAGGGTTCGTCTCCGGCCGAGAAGCTTTTCTAGGCAGCCATAGTCAATCCGATCGAGGAAAATTCCATGCTGCTTCGGACATTCATGCACGACCCTCGTCTGAAAAGACACTGGGGATCGATGGAAATAACTATTTAATGTATCTTTTTTAAATATTCTAGTTCTATGAATCCAATAACGGATTCAATCATGCATAGACGAATTCATTTTATCATGCACCTATGAATTAAGATATAATGTAACGTTTTAAAATGTTTCTCTCCTAATTTATGCCATTGCATCATTGCATCGTGTCCACTTTATCATATGTATATAAGTCCTAATGTATTCAAATTTTATTCCACTCTATAATTACTATAGAAGCACATCGCCAATGCCATTTTATCTTTCAATACATGTTGTGGAAAGAGCAAATACGCTAAAGGCGAAAATTAGATAAATATTTAGAAGCAGATTTGCCTCTAGTTTTGATGAAATGGTGACCCTGTTAGTTTGGGTAGAATACCCATGTATAAAAAAGGATGAGTTTTATGCCACCATTTCACACAGGAGCTCCTTATCGATACATGCCTTGCCTTGTCACTACTATTTGTGTCTTCTTCATCAAAGACCAGTAACGTTCAAAATCTCTCGCATTGGCCCTGTCTATCCGCCCATCGAATCAAATCCTCAACACAACCTAAGAGGCTTTGATCGTCCGATTTACTTAACCCGATGACCTCGCATGGTGGACGGTTCAGATCGCCTAGAGAGGAAGCATCGTCCAAGCAAATGTGCACGCGATTCGCAGCTCCACCGTTCCCACCTGCAGATTAGCATTCACTTGGCAGATTAGCATTCTTTGTTGCTTCGTAACAAGCCGATGAGTGATGACGAGAAAGATGTTATAAGGGTCTAGAAATTACGGTCCTCGGGCGGCCATATCATCATCCATTGCAGGCACGAGAATCACATACACAATTCATACTTACATGACCGGTGAGCATTCTTTAATTTTTTGTTAAAATCGCAGGAGCCTAAAGTTATTTTCATTACTCGGACAAAAAAGAAAAGAGCTTTCATATACACAGTTCAGACTTAGCACTCGATATTGATTAAAAAAAAAGGAGTACGGCCCTGTTTGTTTGTGTTTTTTTTTTTTGTTTATGAACAGATTTTCTGTTTTTTTGTTCCCGAGAACAAAAAAAGAACAGAAACACGTTTGTTTATGTTTTTGTTCCAAATTTTTTTTTTGTTCCAGGGAACAAAATTGGAACATAAACAAGAAACAATAAAAACTTGTTTCTTGTTTCTGGAATAATTTTTAAGAACAACTTTTCTCTCTCCTCTCTTTTCTTTTCTTCTTCTTTTCTTCTTCTTTTTTCTTTGGTCGATCGCCGGCCTCGGCCATGGCATAGAACCGTTGTTGCTCAATACTTCAGTCGTGTTGGAGCTTTAATTATCTGGAAAACGAGTAGAGAGTAATGACTTTATCATCGCAAGGCAGCACAACATGCGACACATTTATTTTTCAGTGCCTCGAGAGCGCATTAACCATAGCTTAAAGTACATAATTGATGTCATAATATAAGCAAATCTCTAATGCTTTTAACCCCATAAAGTGAAATTGACATAAATAATCCATGAACTTTAGCTTAATGTGCAACTTGATCTCTAAAATTTTAATTTATTCAATATGATCCTTGAACTTTAAATCAATGTACAATGTGGTCCCCGAATTTCTAATTTATTCAATGTAGTCCCTGAACTTTTAATACATATTCAATCAAATCCCTGAACTGTGTGAAAATATAGTCCTTTCATAATTATTCAAGATCGGGGACTACATTGAACATTTTCATACAATTCAAGAACTGATTTGGACATGTTTGAAAATTTATAGACTACATTAAATAAATTCAAAATTCAAGGACCACATTACACATTGAATTATAATTCAGAGACCATATTGAACAAACTAAAAGTTCATAAACCAAATTGCATATTTGGATAAAGTTTAGGGAATGTTTATGTCATCATCCCACCCGTAAAATTACAATGTGATTAATATATTGTCATGAGAAACTTGTTGTAATGAAAATTCTCTTTGGATGATACTTATGATGGCCTCCATATCCATGAAATTGATAGGGTAGGTGAAGATCAAAATTAGAGCCTCCTGCTAACTCAACTTGCGCTTGCTTGCTAAAAGTTCAACTTAGGCATTTTCCATGTGTTCGAGCCAACACAAATTACTTGCGGAGACATACCAATGTCACAAACATGTAACTTCCTTCAAAAGCGAAAGCCACACTCGCTAGATCTTACATGCTAAAAACAAATAAAATGGCGACGTTATCGAGTAGTTAAATGCAAATGGGATTTAATATTTCAAGTGCTCTAACACGATAGCTCAAATACAAATGAATGTTGTATTCAATAACACCGATCAAGCCTTGATGAGATCCGCAAGCAAATGTTCGTCGAGCTCACTCTTTCAATGTATTCACTATACATTGGACATGCTGATCGATCCTCATTGTCGTCGAGCCTAATCACAACCGACTCATGTATCAATTAATGGTGTAAGATATCATTTTTTACTAAATATAAATATACATTAATCGTAATTTGAAATCTTGCTATGAACACAGAGGAGGTGACTTCATATTTCTTTCTTTTTTTTCTTTTGGTAGAGGTACGTTTGGATCCGGAAAACCTATCGTCATCGGCCAAAGATAAAATTCCATCTCGCCCCCATCACATGGTCTTCCTATCAACTTCATGAAAGCTGAATAGATAAGCGGCATGAAAGTTGAGTTGGCGCCCCTGAAAGTTGAGGCAAAAATTTGCATTCGATGGTGTCCCCTACGGCGCCGCTCCGCAGGCGCCCTGGAAATCCAGGGCAGGTTTCCAGTGCCCTGTAAAAGCAGGGCGTGTTCTCCATCGCCATTGACGTGCCAAGAAGAAACCAAGTCTACTTTTAATGAACGCACGCAAGCGGCAAGTCCCTCTCTTTCTTTTCAAATCCATAAATGGTTTCTCTTTGCGTTTCAAGCGCGCCTGCGGGAGTTTTGCAGGAGGACTGCAAATAGAGCAGGAGCTTTCTGAGCACGGTAAGCGCACGAATAGGTTTTCGCTCAGCCTCCGAGTGAAAATCACGCCGCCATTTCCCTCTTCTCGAAACAAAGACAAACCATGGCCAGTCCCCCTCCCGCTGCTCTGGCGAGGCCTGTTCAAGTCTCCGAAAAGAGGAGGCTTCGCACGGCCGCGGCCCGCGGGCTTGTAATTGCGAATGGAACTCCTTCCAGTAGCTCCACTAAAGCTTCGGACGAAATCGATCGAAGCTTTATGGAGCTACTAGGAGAAGTTCCGTTACTTTATCTGCTTCAAAGGGTGACAGGTCATGGCTCCGTCCCGGATCGAAATGTGATAACCCCTCATACAACAAATGAGGGAGACCCAACCACTGGAGGAGGTTGGGAGTTCAAATCCCCACTTTCTCAGAGGGAATTGGGGTGGGGACGATTTCATTTCACAAGTGGGTTTCGACTCCCACGCCCTGCAAGAAGGTAGGGTAAAAGTCTAAGAGTGAATGTTAAAGTAGGATTAGCGTAGGACCGACAAAAAAAAAAAAAAATGAGGGAGACCCTCGAGGCTGGCAGCTACGAGTGGCGGGAAGGTGTCGCCCCTACTTTTCTTGATTTTCATATTGGATAACGGTTTGTAAGAATTGATTATTGGGATATGTAATGACCGAATTTTATAAAATTTTACACATTACGAGTGCATTATGCTTTGTTGATCAAAATCTCTCTGAAAATTTGACAAAAAAAAGGCCGTGTTATCGGGCTTTAAAGGAGCTACATGTTTTTTGGGCACCGCAAGCGTTCTTCGGTTATTTTACACTTTTGCCGTTGGATATTTGACATGTCTATATGACTTTGGTCACAAAATTATCTCTAAGTACGTGTGTTACGCATCCAATCCAAAATAATCCATGATATAATAGGGTTGTGAAATATTGATGATATGAAGAAGTCTTCCTTCTTTTTTAATTTTGGAAAGAGGAAAATGGGGTACGGCGATAAGAAAAGTGAACGTAAAATTTGACATTCTTGTAACTTTATTTAAAACCATCTATATCTTAAATGAACTTAGACACATTATTCAAAGATCTTATAAATATGTATTGAATTTCAGGGAAATATATTGCCTATGTTTTGTTTCACTTTTGCGTACTATATATTGCTGTAGCAATGAGTAGCTTCACTAATATTAAAAGCGTACTAAGATTGTTCCAGTTACTCACTCTATTTATCTAAAGATAAAAATAATCTCGAGTGAACTAATCTACATAAAGATACCATGGTTGAGTATCTATAGAAGAACTATGTATTTTCCAAAGGTCATTATCATCTAAAAACCTTCACAAAATTTGTTATACGAAGATAATTGAGAAGCTAGGGAAAAGAGAGAAAAGAAAAAGAAAAATTTCATGACGAATTCCCCATAGGGCATTTACTAATCAATCCATTCAAGTAATTTTGTCAATTTCATCGTACTGACTTTTCTCATATTATGTGTAACCAATGATTTGAAAATTAAAATATTTCATCATATGATTGGGAAAAAAAAATCTAAGCTCGTTCCATCTTGATATGAACATGAAGATGGGCCATTAATCGATACAATTTGCTACTTCAGTAAGTGTTCCAAGACACCTTTTAACGAAATTCTTATTATCAATTCATAGGAGTACTTCGAGTGACTCGATTGTAGAAGTTGGATTTATTGTCGTATTAAAGATGGATTGGCCTTCAGGACCCTTCTTCAACTGTAATGCAATCTCCCTCGTTTAATGAGCTCGTACACACACGAAAATAATCTTGGAGCGCCATGTCATCGTGGTCCAATCATGGAGCGCCACGTGGACCGACGAGGCGCTGTGCCCCAAGATTGAATTTCTGCAAGTACAATAATCTTCTTTCTCTCTCCTTTAGTGCCTGCACGCTACCCCTGCGCGCTCTCTCTCTCTCCTCTGCAGACTCTGCACACATTTACTATGTCCTCTTTCCTCGTTCTTTCCTCCTGAGAAGAAGAGGCTTTGTGCAGTATGAGGGAGTTTCTCGAGGACGGCGGAGGCGTCGTGTCGGAGGCCGTGGAATCATCGCCCCTCCGCCGTCGTCACCACGAACCTCCTGTTCCCGATCGCCGCCGCCCCTCGCAGCTCCCCGATCCCGACTTCGGTGCAAGTGTACGCCAACCGCTTTGTCGCGCTCCTGTCTCTCGCCACCGTGTCTTGCACGGTCCCCCACCTCCACGCTCCCGTTTCGTCTTCCTTTTCGCACCAGAACACGAGGTTGGGCGAGTAGCAGTATACGTACGGAAAATCTCTGCTCGAGCACATGCCGATGAACGAAACGTAGTAATTCTCATCTTGCAATTCCTTCACCAGCTCCTCAGGCATGGCGCAGATCTCTTGGAGCTTGTCCGCCCCGACCGCCATCAATTCCCACAGTTTCACGCCCTTCACGTCCTCCACATTGCCCAGGACCCCACCACGACAAGGCGGTCGCCGGCGAAGCCGATGACGGAGTAGAAAACGTCGCGGCAGGAGCGCGAAAGTACGGAAACCTCGACAATGACGAAGGAGAAACAGAAGCAGGCGCGGTTCTCCATGGGACGTCCTCGCGCTCACGCTCTCGTACGTGCCCCTCGTTGACCTCGTTTCCGCCTCGCGCGTCCCGCTCCTGGAGACATGCCGCGTCTTCTTCTCCCTCCGCCACCTCCGGCGGCGCAGGCCGTGGCTCCTGGTCTACTACCAGAGCATCCTGCCGCCGCACACCGTCTCCGTGCGCGCCTACGACCCCCGCTCCCGCGTCTGCATGGACCTGGAGGCCGGGCCCGGCGGGCGAAGCGCAACGACGGCGACGGCCCCCCTCCAGTTGTCGCACTCGGCGCTGCTCTACGGGGTCTCCCCCGCGTGGCTCTCCTTCTCGTCCGACCCTCTCCACCTGACGTGGCGCCACGCGAGGCCCCCCACCGCGTGGCGGGTCAACCCGGTCGTCGCCCTCGTCGGCAGCCGCCTTGTCGTCGCGGGTGGCTTCCGCGACTTCGAGGATGACTCCCTGTCTGTCGAGGTCTACGACACGCGGGCCCGCACGTGGAGCGTGTACGACTCCATGCCCGCCCCGCTCAGGGACTCCTCCGCATCTTGTGGCACTCTATCGCCACCGATGGCCGGAGGATGTACGTCATGGAGACTTTGACTGGCGTGACGCACGCGTTCGATCCGGACACGGGGGCGTGGCTCAGGCCGTATGACCTGCGTCCGGACCATGACGTTTTCTACTCCGTCATCGGCTTCGCCGGCGACCGCCTCGTTGTGGCGGGGGTTTGGGCAATGTGGAGGACGTGAAGGGCGTGAAACTGTGGGGATCGACGACGGTTGGGGCGGACGAGCTCTTTGCGCCATGCTGGAGGAGCTGGTGAAGGAATTGCAAGATGAGAATTACTACGTTTCGTCCATCGGCATGTGCTCGAGCAGAGATTTTCTGTACGTGTACAGCTACTTGCCCAACCTCGTCTTCTGGTGTGAAAGGGAAGACGAATCGGGGGCGTGGAGGTGGGGGACGGTGCAAGACGCGGCGGCGAGAGGCAGGAGCGCGACAAAGTGGGTGGCGTACACCTGTGTCGAAGTCGGGATCGGGGAGCTGCGGGAGGCGGCGGCGACCGGGAACAGGGGGTTTGTGGTGACGATGGCGGAGGGGCGATGACTCCACGGCCTCCGGCACGACGCCTCCGCTGTCGTCGAGACACTTCCTCAGCCCTCTTCTTCTCAGAGGAAAGAACGGGGGAAGAGGGAAGAGAACATAATAAATATGTGCAGACTCTGCAGAGGAGAGAGAGAGTGCAGTGCACGCTCGCTGGAGGAGAGAGAAAGAAGATTATTTTACCTGTAGAAATTCGATCTTGGGGTCCCACAGCGCCTCGTCGGTCCACGTGGCGCTCCATGATTGGTCCGCCCAATATTTTCTCCATGAAAGCCTTCAACTCTCTCGTGGCCCTTTTCCCTTGGCTGCAGTTGGAGGTCGTTCATTGGCTTCGAATTCATATCAAGGATTGCAAGTAGTAAATAGCTCAAATCTGTCCCAGTATCGAGTCGGGTATTTAGAAATTGAGACACAAATCTGCCCCTTCTCCCAGTTAATTTGGTGATAATTTTGGATAAATTGATATCTATCATTTCAAGCATAAAATAGTATGATTGCTTAGATAAGCTAGTGTTCGTTTGGAAATAAAATTCGGCTATATAATTAACCGGGTATGGATTGTAGGAAACCTGCCAACCGAATACCAAACTCATTCCAAACCCTGTAGAGATGTCTAAGTGGGGTCCCAAATCTATCTTACTAATTCATACATTGAAATGCGAAAATGTGACCTTAGGACAATTACCGAGACTTCTTAATGGGTTTTGAAAAATGTATTATTTCCAAGTTGTTATGGTACCTTTCAATTGCGCAAGCTTGCACCATATATGATCTATAGCTTTTCTCTGTGTAATAGTTGTTTTCTATTTTGGACTGATTTTCATGCACTAAACTTAGTCAATCTTTCCAGGTTTGTCGTCCATGCTGAAAATATTCATACACTATTACTTCTTTAATAACAGCAATTATAGCTATCTTATCTAGTGCTCTAAGGACAATTATTAATTAGATTGATTCTGTATTTTGTTTACGAAGAGGGCTCTCCCCTAGAGCCCTAGCTTGTAACCCAAAAAAACACTCTCGAAATTGTAGTACTAAAAATTAGGAGAAATTTTCCCACCTCGAAAAAAACATTAGTTGCAAAAGCTTCACTCGAATCTCCCAAACAACACCAACCAAAAAAAAAAAAAAAAATCTCCCGAACAACAGCGCTCATCGATGATGCAGCTATGTTCCTCGAGATAGAGAAGTCCATTTGATTTCTTTTTCTATTTAATTCACTTTTGGTCCTTAACTACTATTAATACTATGATTGAGTCTCTAAACTTTTTACTTTATGTAATTAGATCCTTTAATCACTTGCTGAGAATTTTGCTGACGTGGCAAGCTAAGGTGTCCGAAAATTGTCCTTTAGACCTCTGTTAATAATTTTTTTGCAAAAAATTTCAAGATAAGTACTTTCAATAAAACTGTTGTCTCCCGCAGATTTATTGGACTCACCGAAAAGCATTCCTTCTTTTGAAATATAACGAACTATGTATGTATAAAAACAACTTGCGCAAACATCTTATCTTATACCATATAACTATATTCTTGTCTATACTTCGCATGGGTTTTATCTTTATTTTTTATTTTTTTACGTTTGTTAATAAGCTATATTACATTTTTAACTAGTCTAATTCTACGAATACGAGGAATGATTCTATTGTGTCATGCATGGACGAATTAATTTTATTATGTACGTATGAATCAAGATATAGCGAGATGTTTCAATATATTTCTATTACATAAGATTTGCTAAAGATTTATATTCTGTTTTTCTAATATTTGGTGTATCTCTTATTATCGATTAGGATTTATTATTTTTTAGTTAGCATAATATTCGGTGTATCTCTTAGAATTAGCTAGAGATATTGCGTAGATCCTTTTATTCTCTCTTCTGTTAAGCAGTATGTTGTATAAATATTTATATTGTAAGTTAAGCAATATAAGTGAATTAGGATTCATTTCAATTTCTCTCTTAGTGCATGCTATTATGTTGTTTGGAGACTAATTAATTTAATTATATGTATTAAATCATAATATATTCAATTTTTAAGTGTTTTTCTTTCCACTTCATAACTACTATACATAATCAATTTTATTGCAAATGTAAAAAGAAAATAGTTATGTTGTTATTGTCATATATGTTGAGAGTTCAAAGGATTTTCCTTTAATTTTCACTTTCTTGAGAAAACTCTTGAAATTTTTATATGAAAAGAGAAGACTCGTTCCATTAGAGTAAGTGTGTTTAATGTCCATAAATTTATTTTATATTGGTGTAGATTAGTCTTTTTACAAGGCAACGGGCTAGCATATTGCTATATATCAATAACTTTGATAGGATACACGGGAATACAAAGAAAAATAAGATTTTTTTTTTTATTCGAGACATATGTCAAATTCTAACTGGATCTGTTAAAAAATTTCAGGTTTGTTGCCGGTCCCCTCTCCCTCTGTGCCTGTTGATCTGACTCGGGTGCTATACCAAGAGACTAGCGCATAACAATTGTATAATTAGCTGATTTATACTATCTATACTCTATTATAACAAAGGTTCTTTAATAAGAGATCGTGAATTCTTCCTTTTTTTATTTTACAAAATATCCTTGGTTAGATATTTTATTAATGTATTGTTAATGGGAAAATATGTAAATTAATCATTATATCTTATTTCTTATGTACTGAATTTAAACTTCGAATCGTTCCTATCTTATTAGCAGCCTTACAAAAAAAGTTTAAGTCTTGAAATAATTTTCACTTTCCATATATATATATATATATATATATATATATATATGTGCGCCCGTGCGCTTTTGCTTAAAATAACGAATGAGAGAGGCTCTCCAATTTCTTGTAACTAATACCAGATCTTGCACTAGACAGAAGTAACGTTAGGATAACTTCCCTAAACGATTTAGGGATATCAGATCCCACCATTAAATATACTTATATCTTCTATGTCCATACAGAGAAGATACTCCTTCAAAATTCATATGCATAAACTAGCCCTATTCGATCTAATTGTGCTGAAATACTTTGTCTATGTCACGACTTCATTAACTGTGAAAATTCATATACATGACATTGATTTGGGTCGTTTATTTGACTAAGCATATGAAGATAAAGAAAGCAATTTCACATTCAATAGTATACGAGACAGACATCGATATTTTCTATAGTTTTTTCCAATTAGCTCAATTAGGTATCAAAACTTTTTTGATTTTAATGATAGAGGTATGGCAATCTCGATTAGCTATCAATGTTTTTTTCTTGCTAGATTTGCATATGCATAAACTGGTAATCGAATGAGATTAACTTGAAAAACATAAAACTCTATTGCCCCGCTAGAAACAAGTGACGAGAGAAGCGAGTCTAAACTTTCCATCCACAATACCTTTATCTTCTCACATCCTCCATTTTTCTCCTCATTTCTTCATTTATTTTTAAAGATTTTGTTGGGTAGCAATAGTAAACGTTTAATATTATTTTAGTTTTGTTTTAAAGATTTTTCCTGTCATTAATCCTAATCCCTCGTGAAGGTAATACTTTACAAAATCAGATTTATTTCTCTATTTTCCCGCTGATTGTGGCGGTCGTGTCACCATACCTGACCCGAGCGAAGCAAAGCTGAATAATGTCAATGTCTGACGCGCGCTGCGAAGTCTCAATCGCCATTAATGCCCCTGCAAGCACCTTCTCCTCTAAAAAAGAACCACCCTCACTCGAACACACGCACGTCTCAATCCTCGTTCAAACTCTCTCTCTCTCTCTCTCTCTTTCGACCGTACACGCGTGGTCTCGATGAAGGAAAAGGAAGAGAGAGGATCTCTATCTCTCACAATTGAAGATCTATTTGCCTTTTCAGGGGCGCCTGCAGGGAGAGCGAAAATGGAGCGTTAGTATATATATACCTGGTTTTACTATCGAACGGGTTATCGTGTTTGATGGTAATTAATGAGGTAAATAGGATTTCGTTTGATTATCGAGAATGAGACGTGAATAGGATAATAGAATATTGAAATAAAGAACAAATGTACGAGGAGTATGCTGAACTTAAATTTGATTGCACCTAAAAGCAATTATTTCAGCATCACTTAAGATTAATGTGTCAAACTTTTGTTGTTTATATTTACACAGTGATTGTCTATATTATCTTAAATCTAAACGGATTAGTGAACAACATCGCCACACTTTGTCACTGCATGCATGCGTCGTCACATATCTCCCAACAGGCGTACGTCAAGATCTGCTCAGACTCTCTTCCAGTTCGAAAAAGAGTCCTAGTGCACGTCAACAACGTTCGAGACTCAAGAGAGAGAAGAGAAGGGCTTCGTTTTTAAGAAACGTCACTCTACAAGCGAAGAGAGAGAGAGAGAGAGAGCGACTTTAAATGAGAGATAGTAGACTAATGAATGGTAGCGGTGGAAAGTTAATATGAGCATTAAGTTCTTGTCTTTTCGTGCCATATTTTTCTCTCTCTTCGGTCACACACGCTTCAAACCAATAAAACCGGAAACCCTTTTCACGTCTTTGGTCTCTCAAAAAGTAAGAGAGAGGGTGAAGGAAACCCCTCAGCCATTAATGCCCCCTGCGAGGAAGATAATGAAGACGTGCCATCAAACAGAGGATGCCCATGCTGGCTGGACGGTACTGTTGCTACAATTAAAGCAGGCGTGGAGGGTTCCCCATGCACCACAAGTACAAGAGGACAAGGACAAGAGAGAGAGGCGTTCTCTTCTTTATCATCAGATCGGAATCAGGCCTCCCTTGACACAGGTTTTTGGCAAGCCCAATCGCAACTTTGACACGTGTCGATGGCTGAACAAATTGAAAAGGACAAAAATAAAAATCGAGCTGGAATTGTTCTCTCCCTTCCTCCAAATTCTCCATCCACGGAACGTGGGGGATTGATGAAGCTATCAACAAAAGCAAGGCGACGGATGGCGAGAGAGCAACGATGAAAGACAAGTTGAGAGAGAAAGACAGAGGCTGCCGTGCTCGTTCATGAATTCAAAGCAGTCGATTGAATTCAAGATAGAATTAAAAGAGACAGGTGGACTCACTATAACCCCTTTTTTTCTTTTTTGGGTAGAAAACTTACTAGAACTTCAATGCTGTGAAAATGAGAGGGAAGCAGATGCTGGCGTGGGAGCCCCGGTTTTACAGTGCATTGAACTATCCAGGCTTCCGTAAATGGATATCATTGGCTTTTAATTCTCAATCTTCAAAATTTAAACAGTTCTAATTAAATATGTCTTAACAAATTTCTTTTGAGAGAAATTCATTGATAAAAGATTTCTATCTTCATTTCCGTGGCTCACCGTGCTAATCTTGTTCTGAACTCAGAGCCGGACTATTTTCTGGAAAAGAAATTGGTTTTCTAGTCTTTTTCCTCTGAACAACTTATTTTTCCATATTAAACACTGAGAAACGGGGACAAAACGTCTTAAAGGTAAAACAATATTCTCAATACAAGCACAGCCTAGTTGGACAGAAGTCAAAACTACGTAGCTTAATTCAAGTCCAAACAATAATATATGGATTAATCGAGTTGATAGGAGTAGCTTGAGCCTATTAAAAATTTCCCAAAGCCAAGCATGAAATTCGGTAATCAAGCTTGATCGCAAAAAAGGGTCTATCACAAGGCGTTTGATAATCGGTTTGGTCGAGCTCCAGGTCTACTCAATTTGACACATTATTTGGCAAAAAAAAAAAGGAAGCTTAACTCAATTACATCCCATTGTCCACTTATCTAATTGTTATTTTTGTGTTTGCTCTTTTTACGCTATTAGAACACATATTCAAAATGATAATGACATTAGCGACGTGCTTGTAATGCTGTGGGGAATAGATTTGAGATTGAGCGAACACCGAGTCGTCATCACTCATCAATGCCTACAACGCTGGACTAAGTATCATTCCTCGAAAACTCCAACGAATGGATTCTTGTGTAAAGCACTCTTATTTTGTTCGAAATTGATTATCACAGAAGTGTGCACTAATGTTATTCTTGTGCTCTAAAAATGAGCAAGCTTAGGCTTATATTGAGAAATGGTGCTCTAAAAATGCACAAACCTCAGGATTTAAAAAAAAAAAGGAAAAAGGAAAAGAACTAGTGTTCCTTTGTTCGAAATTAAAATGCCTTGCAGCTGTTCTTCCTTTGACCAAATGAAGAAAAAGGGGAGGGGAGAGACCGAAACCCTAATCGTCCTGTCTCTCTTTACTTCCTCCTTTCCTTGCAGGCGTAAAGTCACGGCTTGTGTAAGGGCACTCTACCTCACACGTCTGGTTCTTCAATTGTGAGAGACGGAGAGTGTTCATATTAACTCCTTGCAGCTTTCTTGCGTCTTTCCACCTACTCCCACCTCTAAAGCAGACCATTCTTGATTATCGAGACAGAGAGAATCAATGGTCGATGCCCTTATCAGAAGCCAGTCTCTTTTCTCGTTCAGAGTCAAATGAATTTGGGTTGGGTTAATGAAAGTGACGGGATTGTTAGATTCCATTAAAAGACTGAATAAGGGACATGGTGGACGACCCTATTTCTGATGTACCAACATCTTCTACCCCGTGGCTCACCATGCTAATCTTGGGACTTTCTTTGGTGAAAAGAAATTGGTTTTCTTCTTAAGTGAAGTCATTTTGCTTTTGACGACTAATCTTTCCATATCGAATACTGAAAAGTGGGAAAAAAAAACATTTTACGGTAAAATAATATACTTCATACAAGCGCTGCCTAGTTGAAAAAGAAGTTAAAACTACATGTTCATACAATAATGTATAGACTAATCGACTTAACATGAGTTGAGCTTGAGCCTATTAATGATTTCCCAAAGTCGAGGTTGAACTTGGGTAATCAAAGCTTGATCGCACATATGGGTCTATTACAGGGCACTCGATAATGGGGATTGGTCGAGCTCGAGGTCTACTCAATTTGACTCATTATTTGGCCAAAAAAAAACCTCAACTCAATTATATTCTATTGTCTGCTAATCTAATCGTTGCCTTTGCAGGTTTGCTCTTTCCACAACATATATCGAAATAAAAATGGCATCAGAGACATGCTTTTAATTTGCCGTGTGGACAGGTTTGGGGTTGAGCAAACGAGACATCGTCATCACTCATCAGTCTGCTTGCATGCTCGACTACAACTTCCGACTAAGCGTCACTCCTCAAAGACTTTAAGAAAGCAGCAAAACCTGCTTCATATAAATTACAAGTCAATTGACCGGTAGTAGACCCACTTCCAGTTTTTAATAGATTTGCAATTTAATTACTTCTCAAATCACTGTCTAATGTAGAGAGCTCAAGTTTGTTCGAACCGGACATGTTTATGACGCAATGAACACAATCGCTAATAGTTATGACTTGAGCCGTAATGAAAATTTAAAAAAAAAAAAAAAAAGAAGAAAAAAATGTCTAAAATGAGAACAGTCAGTGCTTTCGATGCTGGGTCCTTTTTTTTCCCCCTTTTCATACATATATATTAATTTGCCAACCCAGAGACTATGCAAAATTAGCCATTACTGAGAACAAATTTTTCTTCGAGTTATGTTACCTGATTTCATAATCGGACTGTGATTTCCAACTCTAAGTAAATACAAGTGATAAAGTGGTGAATGTTGATGATGTAACATTTTTTAACAATAGAAGGTTCATGAAGCAGTCTTGGCCTTTTCACTTCCCTCAGATTTCTTCATGAGGCACTTTTAGTTCGCAAAGTTTGGCATTTTGAAGTCATTTTGTTCCTTAGATTATATGGCTTTTGGAGATACGCTAATCACCTCTCTCTCCGAACATACTGAAAAAGCCAACTTGAGAGACCAAAAGCATTTCCAACTTTAAAACTCAGAGAGCGCGAGAGAGAAAGACCGATACTTGCATGAACGATGGACGCTGCAACAACGACTACGATTTTTATCTTCCGAACATGCGAATATGAAAATAGGTTTTTTGTGTCAAAGTTTCAAATCCCTCCACCCAAAGACCCCCACGTCCACCATATAAGATCGCATTTCGAATGCTTTTCAAAGTTCGTACACTTTCCATCGCTGAGAATCACCAGGTGATCATTCAAAAACTGTCAAACCTAAACCAAAAAAAATTAAGAATTTGATGGAACAAAGTCGTCCCATGCAATCGGACTTCCTCATTTTTATCTTCCACCAGGATTACCAAAAGCATTGCCGACTGATGTGATTTGCACTTGAATCGCGCAAGGGCAATTTTAAAAAGCAAAAGGTGAGACCAATCTCGTAGTTTGTTTGGCTTCAAGATATTGATATTAAGATTCATTAACCCAATTTATCATACTCACATCTCATAAAGAGTCGCCTCTCGCACATCTACTCTATATGTTCTATGTGTCATCTATTGTCTATGTGATTATTGTCCCTCCACATTTATTGTCTCTCTGCTCTATGCAAAAAGAGAGAAAAGTACCAAAACTCAAACCCCTAGAACCCATATAACACGGTTTCAAAACCTACCTGAAAGAAAATATTAATCCAGAATAAAAAAAAATATTTTAGAAAACATTTATTGCTCAAAATAAGTCCACTTTAGGATACGTAATACTTACATCCTATTGCTTGGTAAATGATAATAAAAAATAATTTTAGAGCTCACTTACGAAATTGGTCAAGCTACACTTGTCTTTATTTTTTATTATCTTCTCCCAGTTTTTGAACTCACAGTCAGCTCCTCCTTCTTTTAGCTAGTGCAATAGAAAGAGAGCACATGTGTTGTGCAAAAGAAAATAGCGAAAAAAAAAGAAAAAAAGAAAAAACAAGACATTTCTAGATCCATTTTTAATTTTACTAACTTTTTCCTTTGAAAACTTCAAGTATTTCGGATTAAATTCATGGCACCGTAACATTTAAATTAAACAAGAAGGTTAAAGTCAATTGCAATTTTATTTTTTTTCCTTTCCTTTCTATAAGTTGTTTCTCTATATGTTCTATGTGTCATCTATTGTCTATGTGGCCACTATCCATCCACGTTTACTGTCTCTTAAACCCATCTTTAAAATGTTTAAAAGACATGAACCAAAACTAAAACCCCTAAAACCCATATGATATGACTTCAAAACAAACCTCAAAGAAAATATAAATACAAAACAAAAATTTTATGGAAAATATTTATTGCTCAAAATAAGTCCATTTTAGAATACCTAATACTTACATCATATAGCTCAGTAAATGACAATAGGAAATAACTTTGGAGCTCACTTAACGAGATTGCTCAAGTTACAGTTGTCTTTATTATTTATTATCTTTTCACAGTTTTTGAACTCACAGTAAGCTCTTGCTTCGTGCAATAAAAAGAGCCGGTGCTATAGAAAGGGAGCACATGCGTTGCGCAAAAGAAAACAACGAAAAAAAAGAAAACAATAGGATATGCGTAGACCAATTTTTACTTTTACGTTTTTTTAATTGTGAAAGTTTCTAGTATTTCGGATTAAATGCATGGCCCCTTATAATTTAAATTTAATAAAATGGTGAAAGTCAATCTTAAAGAAGGGATGGCACGATTGCTTCAGTGAAGTACGCGTGCAAGCCAACTTTTTCCCTGTCCTTTCTATAAGTTTTTTCTGAAAAAGTCTGTTTCTCTCGCGGGCCTTTTTCCTTTGGGTTAATACCCTAAAAAATTACAAACTGGTACATCTGTGATATATTTACCCAAAATTATTTTTTTGATCATGAAAAACCCCAAATTGGTACACCTGTGACAAATTTACCCCGACTAACCATAAAAAACCATAAACTAGTATATTTATGACAAATTTACCACAAACTAATTTATTCGATCGCAAAAAGCTCCAAACTAGTAAATTTGTGACAAATATACTCTTCACTAAATTGAATTAATATAAAAAAAATCACAAAAATTGTAAACTGTGACAAACGGAGCATAAAATCCCAAATTGACATATTAATCAATTGTCATGTGTCATTTAACTTAATAATTTGACAATCAAATTTAATAAAAACTAACATAGGCTAAATTTGTCACAAGTGTACCAGTTTGGGGTAAATTTGTCAAATGTATATCAGTTTGGGGTTTTTGGTAGTCAAAAAAATAGTTTGGGGTAAATTTGTCAAAGGTGTATCAGTTTTGGGTTTTTCAAGGTATTAACCCTTTTCTTTTTTTGACCTTTCCTTTCTCTATAAAAGAAAAGTTGATTCTCTGAAAAGTTTGTTTCTCTTGATATTGATATGCATCTCTCTCTCTCTCTCTCTTGTCTATAATTAACTAAATATGTGGATTAATGTAACCTAGTATGTGGATTAATGCAACTAAATTCACGTGTCTTCAATTAATTCTCTGAAAATGCTGTTGGTTCGTACTTTTACTAAAATAATTTAATGCTTTTTTGTATATTCTTTAAGTTTAGCATAATTACTTGATGGATAACTAAAGAATTATATAATTTTAATGATCAACTAGCTGTAGTAGCTGTAATATTGTCATGACCCCTTATTTTATAATTTATAATCTCCATAATAAACACATCACCGTAAACATTTACTGCTCAAAATAAAATACACCACTGTCACAAGTGTTTGATACTTTCATCATAAAATGCCCAAAAAGAAGATAAGCTTTTCACGCTTTAATTTCTGCCTTTCCTTGTCGTAGTTTGTTTGGCTTCAAGATATTGATATTAAGATTCATAAACCCAATTTATCATACTCACATCTCATAAAGAGTCGCCTCTCGCACATCTACTCTATATGTTCTATGTGCCATCTATTGTCTATGTGGCCACTATCCATCCACGTTTACTGTCTCTCTGCTCCATGCATAGAGAGAGAAATAAACCCATCTTTAAAATGTTTAAAAGAAATGAACCAAAACTAAAACCCCTAAAACCCATATGATATGACTTCAAAACAAACCTCAAAGAAAATATAAATACAAAACAAAAATTTTATGGAAAATATTTATTGCTCAAAATAAGTCCATTTTAAAATACCTAATACTTACATCATACGGCTCAGTAAATGACAATAGGAAATAACTTTGGAGCTCACTTAACGAGATTGCTCAAGTTACAGTTGTCTTTATTTTTATTATCTTTTCACAGTTTTTGAACTCACAGTAAGCTCTTGCTTCGTGCAATAAAAAGAGCCGGTGGATGAATTTAGTAAGATCGTTATGGATGTGAAAAATTTAGATTTGAAGTTAGCTGATGAAGATCAAACCCTAATTGTGTTATGTTCTCTACCGAGCTCATATGAAAATTTTGTGAATTCTATGCTATAAGAAAGAGAATCCATGACTCTTGAGGATGTGAAAGTCTCGTTGAATTCCGCTGAGATGCGTACAAAATCGAATGCAAGTAGTAGTTGTGATAAAACTGATGGCTTAGTTGTTAGGGGTGTTAGGACTAGAATTAGCACCTAGAGGGGGGTGAATAGGTGATTAAAGCAATTTCAACAATTTAATCCGAATGAGATATTAATGAATTAAAACCAACAATCGCAGCAAATGAAAGTAATGAAAGATAAAAGGATTAGGGATAGAAAATCAAGACTCCGTTTATAGTGGTTCGGCTTAGACCAAGCCTACGTCCACTCTCCCGCACGGACAGCCCTTCCGTTGGATTTCACTAAGAATAAAAAAGAGTGATTACAGTCTCACGCTCTTGAGTCCACAGTGTAGAAGCTCTACTACACTTCCTCAAGGTCTCACTATAATATGATCTCTCTTTTGATTACATATATCGCTCGAAGAATAATATCGCAAAATAGAATAGGAGATTTAGACTTTGGAATTCTTCTATCCGGCACCCTTCAACAACTGGAGCATTTCTCTTATATACTTCTTCATGCCTTCAATACCGTTGGCACCTTCCAAAGAAGTTCTTCCAATCAACCCGTTGGACATAATCGATTAGAGACATCTCGAGCTCTTTAAGGTAAGTGTTGATAGCCCATCAATCTTGCTCGCCCATACAATCAGGATCTTGGTTTCCATAAGTAGATTCTTCCAAATATAAGTTGCGAAATCTTTAGAGAATCTATACATATTCGATTACGAAAGTAAGATCTTCTAGTGCTGAATCCAAGAGAAAGATATTCTCTAGCCGTTAGAATAAAGACCATATAAGATCAGAATAAAAGTCGGTCTGGAGACTGTCCATGAGAGAAGACTTTGAAACATGAGTCTTGCTAGCTTCAGACTTTGATCTTTAGACTTTGTCAATAGAGTCTGTAAGTCTTCATACTAGATTGAGGAAAATGTTTTGTCAACTTCAAAATACTTTAAGAGAATTTATCCAACAATCTCCCCCTTTTTTATGGTGACAAAACTTTCCTGCAGATTTGAATATTATTGCCCTGCAATACAACTTTTAAGCAAGCATTGATATCTCATAAAAGATTAGAATAAAAATAGTAGAAGTTATTCTGTACACAGATGTCCTGTACACAGACTTACCTTGTACACATATATGCATTCACAGAAACCTCATTAGTCATGAACAGACAGTACTATCTTTATCTAATTTAAAAGCTTAAAGTAATGCAATAATGAGGACACATTCAAAAACTGCACACATTCAAAAACTCAAGATAAAGTCAAAATAACAACTCAAAAATGTTTAAAAAATAAAGATAAGATTTGGTTTGGTTTGAGAGTCTGATGAAATGTGCTTGAAAATCTGTGCTTTGAAAATCTGCAAATCTGCAAAGTCTTCTCCCCCTTTTTGTCAACATTAAAAAAAATCAAGGAGCACGAGGAATGCGAACAAGTTGAAAGTCCTCCATAGACTTGACAGTTTCTTCTAGCTTCCTCAAATCTTCCTGTAGTTGGGTAAGAGCAAGGCACATTGCGGTAGCTGAATCGACGCCGAACCTCTTTAAGCCGATCATGCATAGTGATGAACATTGCATGATTTTCATTCTGCAAAGTCTGAAATTCATACCCCATAGCATAGATTTGGCCTTTGAGTTCCAAGATGATGTCAAGCAACCTTCCAAAATCTCCTGAATTGTCAGTTTGTGTGCTTGCTTTAGCTCGGTCTGATGGTGGAGTCAAGCCAGTATGAATATCAGCAGTGAGTTCAGTATGTGGAGATGATGCCTCTCCCTCAGGAAACTGAGCAGCATGAACATCTTCAGCATCAGGAGGTGATCGACTAACACCTGTTTGTGTATCTTCTTCTCTAAAAGTCAGTAGAAGAGGGGTATGTTCTCTGTGTGTATCTCCCCCTGTTTCCATGTCTTCTGGAGGAGAAAAGAACTCTTCTTTCTGAGGAGTTTCCTCAGTGACAGGTTGTTGTTGATCCTCTTTTTCTGCTGGAGAATTTGTTTTTGCTGGTTCGTTTGCTTGTTCTGCTTTTTCTTCTTCCTCTTCCTCTCTTTCTTTCTCTTCCTCTTCCTCTTCCTCTTTCTCTTCTTCTTTCTCTTCTTCTTTCTCTTCTTCTTTTCCTTCCTCTGTTTCTGCAAATTGTTGTTCTGGAACAGCTTCTGAAACAGGTACAGAAAATTGAGAAACGAGAGCAGAGATGGGTAGAGCATCCTCATCATCTTCATCTTCCAAGATGATTGCCCTTCTCTTCTTGATAGAACTGGCCACTGGTTCATTTCCTTTCCTTTTGGCCACAGAAGAGTCTGGTCTGAATTTGATAGGAGTCTTCTCCTTGAACTGCTCCAGCTTCTTGCTGAGTTCTTTCAGACGCATCTTTGTTATCATCCTCAGTCCGATGACCATTTTGTCAATAGTCTTCACAGAGAGAATGTGAGGAGGCTGAATGTTCAGGTGTCTGAAAAGACGAGTGATGAGAGCAAAGATAAGGGAGTTTTCCCTTGTCCTTTGCCATGGACCTGTACATGTGAAACATGATAGTGTGTGGCAGAGAGAAATTAAAACCAATCTTGATTGCATACATCAACTTAGCCTCTGAGATGGATACATCTGTCTTGGATGTTGATTTTGGTCTAAGACAGTTGATCACAATCTTGTGAAGCAGAGTATTTGTTGCATTCATCATGGAGTAGGAGAGACGACCTTCAGCAATCCTGTCTCTCGCAAGTTCTAGAGTAGCATGACTTACAGACACACCAATTGATTGGAAAGCACCTCTTTCCACACCAATTACATCGGCCAGAATGTCCTTATTAACAACATACTCTTTATCTCTCACACTGAAAGAAAAGCTGTTTGCATAAATGAAACTAAGATTGGAATAGAAGTACGCTGTTAATTCAGAATGTGCCATATCACGGTCGAGACAGAACGATGGAGTTGAAGTTTTTCAAACTTCTCTCTCAGATTTATGCTCAATAGGTCCATAAAATCAAAATCCACCGTCCGTGGATTCATCACTCCACGCTTTAGCAATTTTTCATACATCTTTCTATGTTCGTTTGAGCGAAACAGTTCATCTTTCTTCCCTCGAAGGTTCGCAGCCACACCCATCCAAGGTTTAAAGTGTATAAACATCTTCTCATCATCATGCTTACCCTCTGGCTGATTTATACTACTAAACCTAGGGTCACTGGGAAAGTTTGCAAAAGCTTTTGCAGCCGTTCCTTCAGGAACAATCCCTGACCTCTCCATGACGGTGAGAAAGTGAGTCTCATTTGAGTAACCTTTCTCTTTCAGAAATTCATCTATAAATGTCATGGCAGAACCTCCTTCCTTCAATGCAGAGTAAAGCCTATAAACAAAAGCAGGCTTAAGTGTTCTTACAGGTTCAATATCTTCAACAACTTCTTCTGCATCTTAAGGGCGACGACCATGAGGTTTAGTTGAAGAAGAACGCTGTTGAGATCATTGAGGAGTTTGTTCAGAAGGAAAGTCGCTTTCCTCGGTGAGATCGAAGTGCATAGGCCCCTCACCAGATCCCTGTGGTCCCCTGTTTGCTATTATTGAAGACTTCCTTTGATAAGACATTGTTGCTTTCTTTGGAGAAGCTTTCTCACTTGTGTCGCAAGAAAGTTAAAAGCTTTGAGACGAATAAATTTTGGAGAGAAAAATACAGAGAAGTGAAAAGCTTTTGATCTAGGGTTTCTGGGTAAAGTGAAAACGAAGAAGAAGGAGTGTATAAAAGATAATAGATACGGGGGAAATCCAAGCGTCGCAAATTTTGGAAATCTTAAGAATTTCCTTTTGAAAATAACTGCCTTAATAAATTCAATTAGAGATAAACAGATAAACTTACCTTATCGATATAACAATTTAAGTAATAAACTTACAGTCGTGTCGATTGGTATTTTCAGTCTTCAACCTTTGAGTCTGATACTCTGTCAGACTTTAGATTCTGAGTCTGAGCTTCAACATTCTTCAAGAGATAAAATATTGAGTCTTGAGCGAATAGACTCAAATAAGCTTTTCTCAAGTGGCTTTGTGAAGATGTCTGCTAGTTGATTCTTTGAGTCTATGAATTGTATCAAGACTTCTTTGTTCTGAACATGATCTCTTATAAAATGATGTCGAATCTCAATGTGTTTTGCTCTTGAATGTAGGATAGGATTCTTTGTAAGATTGATTGCGCTGGTATTGTCACATCTTATCTCTGTGCAAGAGTCTTTAATACCAAAGTCTTGTAGTTGTTGTTTTATCCACAATATTTGAGAACAGCAACTTCCAAGGGCTACGTATTCTGCTTCAGCTGTTGAAAGAGCCACAGTACTTTGTTTTCTTGAGAACCAAGATACTGCCCTGTTTCCAAGCAATTGACAAGTACCTGAAGTGCTTTTTCTTTCAACTCTACAACCTGCAAGATCTGCGTCTGAATAGCCAAGAAGTGTAAAGTCTCCTTCTTTGGGATACCATAGACCAATCTTAGCAAAGTAGCAACATATTTAATAATACGTTTAGCAGCACTTAGATGAGATTCTCTAAGATCGATTGAAACCTAGCGCATATGCAAACACTAAATAATATGTCGTCCGGATGCGTAAGATAAAGAAGTGAACCAATGATACTCCTGTATAACTTTTGGTCGATCTTCTTCCCTACTTCATCTTTGTCTATCTTCAAGGAACTTGACATTGGTATGTCAGTCTTTTTGCAATTTTCCAGACCGAACTTTTTAACAAGTTCTTTTGCATATTTCTCTTGATGAATGAATATTCCTTCCTTTAGTTGTTTCACTTGTAGACCAAGGAAAAATGATAGTTCACCCATCATGCTCATCTCGAATTCATCCCGCATAAACTTAGAAAATTTCTTGCACAAAGTCTCATTAGATGATCCGAATATAATGTCATCAACATAAATCTGAACAAGTAGAAAACTTTTACCTTCCTTTTTAATAAACAAAGTAGTGTCTAACATTCCTTTAGAAAAGCCATTATGAATTAAGAAATTACTTAGCCTTTCATACCAAGCTCGAGGAGCTTGTTTCAATCCATATAAAGCTTTCTTCGATCCCGAACACCGAGTCCGATTTCTTTGAGTCTTCAAATCCGGAGGTTGTTCCACGTAGACTTCTTCTTGAATAAATCCATTCAGGAATGCGCTTTTGACATCCATTTGAAACAACCTGAAATTCTTATGGCAAGCAAAAGCAAGTAGTAATCTGATTGCTTCTAACCTTGCTACTGGAGCATAAGTCTCATCATAGTCTATCCCTTCTTCTTGCGTGTATCCTTTAGGCCACGAGTCTTGCTTTGTTTCTCGTTACTTTGCCTTTTTCATTAACTTTGTTCCTGAAAACCCATTTAGCTCCAACAACTGATTTACCTTTTGGTTTGGGAGTCAATTCCCATACGTCGTTAATACTGAATTGTCTGAGCTCTTCTTGCATTGCTTCAATCCAGCTTTCATCGCTAAAGCTTCTTCAATATTTTTGGGTTCTATTTCGAAATAAGAGCAACAAAGACTAGACTCTTCTCGCCTTTTGGATCTTGTTCGAATTCCCTCATTAATGTTCCCAATAATGAGTTCTTCAGGATGACTAGACTTGTGCTTCCAGTTACTAGTCATTCTAATAGATTGTTGATCTTCTTCTTGAGTAGATTCTTCATCAGTAGCTTGTTGTACTGATTCTGAATTTGTAACTGCTTTAGTGGAGGTAGATATAGCAAGAAACTGAACGGATTCTCGACTCTTCGCCTGAATTTGCTGAATTTGTGGAGAGTCTTGAAATTTGACATTCATTGATTCTTCCACAGTCTGAGTCTTCTTGTTGAATACTCTAAAAGCTTTGCTTGTAGTTGAGTAACCAAGAAAGAATCATTCATCTGATTTTTCTTCAAACTTACCAACACGATCATTTGCATTCTTTAGAATAAAACATTTGCAACCAAATACTTGGAAATAAGAAACTATTGGTTTCTTTCCTTTAAAAATTTCATAAGGGGTTTTCTCAAGAATTGGCCTTAAAAACACTCGGTTTATAATATAGCAAGCAGTTGAGATAGCTTCAGCCCAAAACCTTGAAGAAATTTGATTTCTAATTAAAAGTGTTCTTGCCATTTCTTGTAAGGACCTATTCTTCCTTTCCACAACCCCATTCTGTTCTGGTGTATATGGAGAGGAGAATTTGTGTTGAAAACCAAATTCATCACAAAATTTAGTAAAGTCTTGATTTTCAAACTCACCTCCATGGTCTGTACGAATGCTTGAGATAGTGTGACCTTTCTCATTTTGCACTTTCTTAGCAAACTTTGAAAAGAGAGAGAAAGTCTCTGACTTACTTGAAAGAAAGTAGACCCAAGTAAATCGTGAGTAATCATCCACGATTACTAGATAGAACATTTTTCCACCAATGCTTTGCGTTTTGGTAGGTCCAAACAAATCCATATGCAGAAGCTGCAATACATGATTAGTGTAAACTTTATTTATTGATTTGTAAGAGTTTCTAACCCGTTTACCCAGTACGCATGGTGTACATAGATCAGACTTTGAGTAATTGAGAATAGGCAATCCTCGAACAAGTTTCTTGGTAGAGATCTTGTTGATTTGCTTCATATTGATATGGCCTAGCTTTTTGTGTCATAGATTTGCTTCATCTTGTACTGATATTAAGCACTGTGATCTTTCTTGATTCACATCCAGAAGATAGATATTTCCATGTCTTCGTCCAGTAAAAGATTGAGTAAAGTCTTTACTAATTCCAGAGCACGTTTCTTCCTGGAAGTTGATCTTGAAACCAGTATCACACAACTGAATTATGCTAAGTAGGTTGTAATTTAATCCTTCAATTAAGGAAACATTATTGATTGACAAACTTCCAATCTTTACTGTTCCTCGACCAGTAATTCTTCCTTTGTTGTTACCACCAAAGGAAACTTTTCCTCCGTCTATTTGGACAAGTTTTATGAAGCAGCTTGAGTCTCCTGTCATATGTCTTGAGTAGCCACTATCAAGATACCATTTAATATTCTTTTTGATAGTAACCTGCAATTAACACGAATTCAAGCTCTTTTTGGTACCCATACCATCTTGGGTCCAAAAGTGTTAGAACAATAGACAGTCTTAGCCCAGCTCTTTTTAACAGGTCTCAAAACCAAAGGACATTCTTTCTCAAAATGTTCTAAGCTTTTACACTTGGAACATCTCAAACCATTTCTCGCCAACAGGTTTTACAAAAACTTTCGAAATGATTCTTATAAGCAATTCTAGCTGGTCTCTATTTAATTCTTTCTTTTACATTCAGAAATCAATTAGTGGAATAGTTTCAAGTCATACCAAGACCTAACTTATCAAAGCATGGTCTTTGTATCGAAAGAATCTTATCCAACTTTTCAGAACCATTTGAAAATCTTTTTGATATGTTAGTAATATCATTTTTCAAAAGATTATTTTCATTTGAAATGATGTCTGAGTTTTCTTTCACAACAACAAAATCTTTTTCCAGCTTTTCAAACTTTTCTTTCATAAGTTTATCCTGTTGCTTCAATATAGAATTTTCCCTTTTTAATTCGGAGATCCTCTTAAGAGAGGTTTTCAGACTAAGACAAAGTTCATCAATATACTTAGAAACCTTAACAGGAATTTTCAGGTTACCAACCTCGAGTTCATTGTCTGAGTCTGTGTCTGAATCAAGGTCTGAGTCTGAATCTGATTTTGCCATTAAACAAATATTGGCATAATCTTCGTCACTTTCTTCACATTCAGTATCACTCCAAGTCTCTGCTTTGAGTGCCTTCCTGTTCTTCTCAGTCTTTCCTTTTATCTTCTTTAACAGAGGACAGTTGGGTCTGATGTGTCCCTTTTTCTTGCATTCAAAGCAAGTTACTTTTTTGTTAGAATCATCTTCCTCTGTCGTTCTGTTTTGAAACCTTTGAGAACTTTGTTTCTTCAAATTGAATTTCCTTCCTTTTCTGTTCAACTTTCTGAATCTCTTTATCATGAGTGCCAGCTCTTCATCATCTAGATCTTCTTCAGAGTCTGTATCATCAGAATAGTCATTAGACTTTAAGGCAATAGATTTCTTACCTTTGAGTCTTCCTCTTCGTTGGTCTGTTCCACTTCATAAGATTGAAGAGTCCCAACCAGTTCGTCTACAGAGAGTGGGGCAATCCTCTGCGTCTCTCTTATTGAGGTTTTTATGTAATTCCGCCTTTTGAGAGTCCTCAAAGTAGTTTGTTGACCTTCATATGTCCTGAGATTGGATGTCCCTGATATTCAAGACCATTCACAATTTCAGTAAAACGACTAAACATGTCAGTTATTGATTCTCCTGATCTCATCTTAAAGATTCATATTGTCCCAAAAGAATGTTGATCCTCGTTTCTTTCACACGATCAGTTCCTTCATAGGTAATGTGAAGCCTATCCCAGACTTCTTTTGCTGTATCACAAGAAGATATTCTATTATACTCAGTAGGGGATAAAACACAATATAAGGAGTAAATAGCTTTGGCGTCAAGAGTCTGTCTCTTGGTGATTTCTTCTTGAGTCAGTATAGTAGGATCGGCAGCTTTCTTTTCCTCTCTCTCGATTTTGATGCAAAGAGCGGAATGATTCCTTTATCAACCACTTCCCATTCCAAAGGATCTTTCGATCTTATGAATGCCTTCATCTTATTTTTCCATATGCTTTGTAGTCTTTTCCATCAAAGTATGGAGGTCTGGTATTGCTTTGACCTTCAACCAACCCCGTAGGCAACATACTAGCCATAGATCTTTTACTCGAAGTAAAGACACTTCTTATGAACAAGTACACAAGCTCGATACCAATTGTTAGGACTAGAATTAGCACCTAGAGGGGGGTGAATAGGTGATTAAAGCAATTTCAACAATTTAATCCGAATGAGATATTAATGAATTAAAACCAACAATCGCAGCAAATGAAAGTAATGAAAAATAAAAGGATTAGGGATAGAGAATCAAGACTCAGTTTATAGTGGTTCGGCTTAGACCAAGCCTACGTCCACTCTCTCGCACGGACAGCCCTTCCTGGGCTGGATTTCACTAAGAATCAAAAAGAGTGATTACAGTCTCACGCTCTTGAGTCCACAGTGTAGAAGCTCTACTACACTTCCTCAAGGTCTCACTACAATATGATCTCTCTTTTGATTACATATATCGCTCGAAGAATAATATCGCAAAATAGAATAGGAGATTCAGACTTTGGAATTCTTCTATCCGGCACCCTTCAACAATTGAAGCATCTCTCTTATATACTTCTTCATGCCTTCAATACCGTTGGCACCTTCCAAAAAAGTTCTTCCAATCAACCCGTTGGACAGAATCAATTAGAGAGATCTCGAGCTCTTTAAGGTAAGTGTTGATAGCCCATCAATCCTGCTGGCCCATACAATCAGGATCTTGGTTTCCATAAGTAGATCCTTCCAAATATAAGTTGCGAAATCTTTAGAGAATCTATACATATTCGATTACGAAAGTAAGATCTTCTAGTGCTGAATCCAGTAGAAAGATATTCTCTAGCCGTTAGAATAAAGACCATATAAGATCAGAATAAAAGTCGGTCTGGAGACTGTCCATGAGAGTAGACTTTGAAACATGAGTCTTGCTAGCTTCAGACTTTGTCAATAGAGTCTGTAAGTCTTCAGACTAGACTGAGGAAAATGTTTTGTCAACTTCAAAATACTTTAAGAGAATTTATCCAACAAGGGGAAGGTCAAATCATCGTGATAGACTCGGTAATAGTAAATTGTGTTCGAAGTCTAGATCATGCAAAGATAAAAGTAAGGTGGAGTATTACTATCGTCACAAATTTGGACACTACAAAAGTGAGTGTTCAGTGCTCAAAACGAAGGGAAAGAAGTCAATGGAGAATTTCGATTCGGCTAGTTTGGTGAAAAATTATGAGTTAGCTAATGCATACAATGTTTTTACTGTTTTCTCTTTAGATTGTCATGTCGATGATGAATGGATTTTAGATCTAGCATGTTCATACCACATATGTCCATATAGAGATTGGTTCCATGCATATGAGAAAGTCAATGGCAGTTCAATTTTGATGGGTAACAATGCAGTTTTTAGGATTGTATGTATTGGTACGATGTAGATTAAATGTCATGACAATATAGTAAGAATTTTGACAAACATTACTCATACCCATATTTGAAGAAAAATCTTATTTCATTGAGCAGTTTAGATTTCATTGGGTGTATATACATAGGTGGAGGTGGAGTTTTGAAAATTTTAGAAGGCTCCTTAATTGTGATGAGAGGTAACGTAAATAAAAATCTTTATATTCTATAGGAAAGTACCTTTATAGGTTCTTTAAATATATCATCATCTTCAGATTCTGAAAAATCAATGTTGTGGCATATGCGATTAGGTCACATTAGCGAAGGATGAATGGCTATTTTGAGTAAACGTGATTGACTTTGTGGGGATCATACATTTTCACTTGACTTTTGCAAACATTGTGTTTTCAGGAAGTAGAGTAGAGTTAATTTCAGTACTGGGGTGCATTTGACAAATAGAATAGAAATTAATCGCATATTTGAACCCGATTTCAGAAATTAAAGGTTCTGTCATGTCACAATTCATTTTAGAAACGTCGACTCATCCTTCAAAGAATTTTCGGCGAGATCGGGATTTTTACGGAAAATCAATTCGGACGATTCGGAGAAGAACGGAAATTCGGATTGGCCAAATTGAAGAGATTTTTTGCCTCCTGAGTGAACTAATTGGTGAAGGGAAAGTGTAGAATTTATTTGGGCTTCTTCTTCAACAAAATTGGACATCAAATTGGAGAATTTGTGAAGAAATTGAAGAAATTCATAGCCATGGATGGGGGGCTGCATTTTTAACATCAAAATTTAGTAATTTGGGGAATTACCTACAAGAAAGTATTTAGGGGACAAAGCATTTAAGTGGTTGGATAAACTTTGTTGACTTTTGCTTCCCCCTCACCCAGCTTCCTTCGCACGCCTCGTCCAGCTACTTCCCACCTTTGCTGCTTCTGCTTCGATTCATTTTCCCTCCTTCACGGACAAACGCCAGCCTTCCCCTCCCCTTCTTCCTTTTCTTTGTAATCGAGCACCTCCCCTCTTTCGCTGCTAGCAACGACACCACCTGCCAGCCTTCCACCATCACCTGTCTCCTCTCCACCAAAGACAAACCCAGCTCTGCCGCGCGTCCCCTCCGGTCAAACCAAACAAAGCCTCCATCGAAGTTTGACTTTAGTGGCTTCTTCGTGCAATCCCATCTCCACCGCCCAATCTTCACCCCTGCTGCCAAGTCCAAGTCAACTCAACAGAAGAACCTCCAGCAGCAAAGCACCGAGGTTGACTCCCCTTCAGCCAGTGAATTCTCATGCCAGCTGCTCCTCCGCTGCTTCGGATTGCCCAACTCGACGCCAACAACTCACCACCACCTCGGCCCCGCATGTTTCAGCCCAACGTCCACACGCCGATCCAGCCTATTCGAAGCCCCGCTGCAACCAACGAAATCAGCCCGACCCGCGCATCTCAGCCCCGTCAATCGAGCTCAGTAGCCGCGCAAGTTTCAACCCGCTTCGGCTTTCGATCCAGCAGCAACCGTGGGCTTTGTTAAGCCATTTTCAGCTCGGTCAGAGCTCCGCTAGCGCCGCCATAAGCCCGAGTTCCGGCCGCCGTCGCCATGAACCCATTTTCACGCAAATCCAGTGAATTTACTCACTAAACTCTGCTTAGGGAGTTAATTATGCTTAGGGTTGATTAGTTTAAGTTAATTAGGGATTAGGTGGTTAGTTAGAATGTATTAGTGATTTAATTACTCGTTTATGCATGTTAGGTGGTTAGAGTAGTGTAATTAGCAACTAGACAGGTTGTGGTATTTATCTAGATAGGTTCGAAATGTTCCGAGTCCGTTTCGGTATTCAATTAGGCTTTTCCAGCCTAAGTTGCATTTACAGTAATTAAATATATTTATTTAATTAATTTTTGTATTTATTTAATTAATTAATATTTTTCATAAATTAGACCGGGTCAGCCGGTGACCGGAATTTCGTGCTAATTGCAATGGTATGCTTGGTTTACTTAATTGAATGCTAGTTTGTGCAAATTGAGTGGGAAGTGTAATTTTGGTATTTATCCCAAATTGTGTGATTTTGGTATTTTAACCAGAAAATACCGAGCGTCGGTTTACAACGCCAAAATTGTCTTTATGTACTATATTAAATAGTGAGATTTTTGAAAAGAAAGATATTGCGTTTTTTGCTTAGGCCGACCGTGTACCCACACACGGTTATTTTTATCGGGTATTTTTAACACGAAGAAAATAGGCCAAGACATTATTTTAATTGAGGAATTTAAGTGCAAAGCATAATGTCTTTGCCCATGGGTGAATAATCATGTGATGGTTTATAGTCATGGAAGGATGAGGTGACGTATGTTGTGCGTGAGGATATGTGTTGGGTTAAGAAAACCACCGAACTTCTAGTAGGCTATGCCCATTGGGCCGTGATTAACCACCGAATTTCGAGTAGGCCGTGATTAAAATACAACGCCTGGTGATGCCAAAAGACCGCCGAGCATCAAGCAGGCTGTGCCCTTTGCGCCGTGATTAAAATTGGGACGCGTGTTTGGTTGAGATGGTGTGAGACGTTCCAATTAATGTGTGCATTTATTATATGCATCTATGATATGAATTGTACTGACATGCAGGAGGGAACTGAGGCAAGGCAAGTCCTCTGTTTTGTGTGTATAAACTGCCTTTGCGCGTATTTCCTTCCTAGTCAGGGTTTAGGGGGTGAACATGCTGAGACATTGTCTCACCCCGTCATGGGCTTAAATTTTTCAGGTCATTAGATGGAGGACTTGAAGCCCTGGAGCCTATTGAAGTGGAGTCCAAAAGATCGGCATTTGTGTCCGATGAGTAGGTCGTAGGATAGCTTCTTTTGGGACCAATCTTTTTGTACCTAAACCCAATTGTTTATAAAAGTGTTTTGGTTGTGAAATTGTTTCCTGCTTTTCTATCATGTATTAGTTCTGTCAGGGGTTATCATTTGCTTCCGCATGTGCATTAAAATAAATGGGTCGGCGACGCGTCATGGGATGTCACAATTTAGTCGACCACCGAGGGATGGACACGCGCTTGAGGTTCAAGATGTGACATCCTCGTTTAAGTGGTATCAGAGCAAGGTCTGTGTTTGGAGTGATAAGGTGCGATGGGTCTTGGGATAGTTAGTAGGAAAGACCGTTTAAATATGCTGATGCATGTGATTGATAACTGATTGGTAGCTTGTTTGTGGGGTAACTCAAATTATAATCTGGTATTGGAATTGGAAAACAGGTTTCTGTAAAGATCATATAATATGAGTGACCAAGAGCAAAGGACTCCTAGGAAGAGAACCATTAGACCTACGACTCAGGGTAGGACGCCGACTAGGGTCGGTACCCGAGGGGGTCGTGGTCAAGTGCCAGCTCAGGCTAGCGCAAGTGGAGTAGCACTGCCTCCTATTGGTGCCAGGGTTGTAGCCCCTGATGATCCGAGGTTCTTTGGGATCATGCAGGCGCTAGAGATGCTGAGAAATAGGATGGATCAGCAGGCTTAGATTCAAGCTGCCAGTGCCGCCGCTACAACAATTGCCGCTAATGCCGCCGTGGATGCTGCTACTGCCGCACCTGTCGCCGCACCTACTAAGGTTCCACCAAGGAACGTGGTCGCTGGGAGACCGATGCATAAGCTGGTGGAACAATTTCTGAAGTTAAACCCACCAAAGTTCACTAGGGCAGGAGACCCCGAAGCTGCATCCCTATGGATCCAGGGCTTGGAGAAGGCCTTTGCACTGCTGATGTTCACCGAGATAGAGAACGTCGTCCTTGCAGCCTATCAGCTGCAGGGAATTGCAAGCACTTGGTGGATGACCACCAGAGGAATGGTATTCCTTGAAGGTGTGGTTCCGGAGTGGAACGCCTTTATCAAGGACTGAACAGACCTCCAACGCAGGGAAGAGTGCGCCATCACCAAAGGACAAAACAGAGGGAAGGCACCGCAAATAGAACACCACTAGGACGACGAAGGGGATAGGAACAAACCAACCATGCACCGATCTGAGGAAGAACGTTTTTGGGGTGATTTTATCAAAGTAGCGCAGTTGAATTTTGGTTAAGGTTGTAGAATTCCAATTGTTGTAATAAAGCTGTAGAAAGAAGAATCACTAGCTATAGTTATACTTGACTAGTTGCTTATGTATAACTTTGACGTCATATATGAAAAGGTTTAGCTCAAGGAGCCTCTTGTTGTGATAAATTGTTGACGTGATGTAATCTGGTTTAATCCGTTAGCATGTGAAAGTTTTGAATTTATTGGGAGTCGAGAAGGACTCTCTAGGTGGTAATACTAGCACTTTTAAGGTCCACATCTTTCTCTTGGAGAAAGGAGATGAAATCCTTGAAATTTTCCTTGGTGGGCTGGTAATGGCCACTATGAGGCGAAACTGCCTGCAAACAAACAGTTAACTACCATCGTTAAAAGACACTAATATGAATAATAGCCAATCCAAGAACATATTACTATCTCTTAGCCCGAAAAATTACCTTTAGTACGCCATGTTCGACAACTAATCCCCCTGCAGCTGCTACAGCTTCTCCAAACAAGAAGCTGGAATGGTGGAACGAACCTTTCTTCTTTTTTCCAACATACATTGCTCTCAATGTGCTCTAGACAAAAATCCACTCCTCATCCCCACGTTCACTTGTGGTGTAGACAGGCTTTCCACTCTGCTTGTAAAAGAGCTTCCCATCTTTGATGACAACTTCATAGGCGTTCCTTTCCATCTGTTAGGAACAAGAAAACTCTAAGTAAGACATTAACATACACAATGATAGCCAAGGACATTCACAAGTGGAGTTGGAAGCCAACCGGGCCAAGGTACTTGATACATTGTTGTTGAAGCTTTGGTTTGGGGCATTCGTTGAGAGTTACTTCTTTGCCTTCTCCTATGTCCAACCTGCAACACAAGTCAACGAAATTCTCCTTCTGTTAGAGATCACTTGTTATGATATCAACGACATAGAAGTGTCATGTGGCCAGATCTATTCCATTACCAGTAAAAGAAGGGTTGTCTGCTCTGACTATCAAGCCATTTGCGATAATACAAGTAAAGATTACGCCCATAACGATGGCATGGATCGATCTGTGAAATAGTTACAAGAATAAGTCAAACTGATGAAAAAAGATAATTACTTGTCACAATTTCTTGTCATGGTGAACTTACTGCTTCGAGCCAGTGTTTGTCTACAAGTTTCTGGGCCTTCTCGTACTTCAACAAACCTTTTCCAAGCTGCAATACGAAATAGCTTAGTCATGTATCTAGGAAAGGCCAAAAAACACATATCAACCTATTGGAGCTCATAGATTGACCTTGGCAGCTCTTGTTTTTGCTCTTGACCAATGTGAAATGGCTGTCTCATGTTTTCCGTCATCGAAGAATGATATAGAGCTATGCATGAGCTTAGCAAACTCCAAGAGCTTCCACCTGTAAATTGTTGGAGAAAACTCCTTTGATGTTTTGAAGTTGACAAAACTTACCCAAAGTCTATTATGAAGAATTCCAAACTTCTATGTCAAAGTCTGAAGACTGCTAGACTTTAGTGTTAAAGTCTGCTCTACATCAGAAGTCTGCCCACACTGACAAATTCTAGACCGAACGCAAGTGAAGAATGAAGACTAATCCAGACGCGAGATTATCTTTATTTCTTCAAGAACTCCGTTCGTATGGATTTTAGATGGATTTCTGGTTGGATATAACACCTACATGATTGGCTATCTTAAAAAGGGAGATTTCAAATATTTCGAAAAGATTTTCAAAAGGATCAGAAAAGTTAGAAAAGTTTCTTACAACTCAAATACCCTATTTCAACAAATCTAGTTTGGGTATGAATTCCGAAACTGTTTCTTTAATTGATTTTCCTAAAGTAAAATAGAGACTTAAACAAAGATATGCAAATGCATTTTACAAAAATCACTTTCAAAAAGTATTTGTAAAACTTGTTGGCCGAAGTGCACTCAGATGTTCGAAGTGTAACAGCCCTAAACATTTTGAGAATGAATGTCCTAAAGTTTGGAAACCAGTTACGAAGGATTGGGCAAAGTCTATTTTTAATACTAACTATCCTCGACCCAAGAAAATTTGGATACCAAAGAAAGTTTGAGTTTTTCTTTTAACTGCAGGTCACTATTAAAAGAAAAGTAAAATGGTATTTGGATAGTGGTTGTTGAGGCATATGACAGGAGACTCAAGTTGCTTCATAAAGCTTAATAGACTAAATGGAGGAAAAGTTTCTTTTGGAGGAAACAGCAAAGGGAAGATTATTGGATATGGAACCGTGAAGATTGGAAGTCTAACTATCAACAATGTTTCCTTAGTGAGAGGTTTAAACTACAATCTTCTGAGCATAAGTCAGTTTTGTGACATAGTTTTCAGAATAAACTTCCAAGAAGGCATTTGTTCTGGACCAAGTCAAGATTTCTCTCAATCCTTTACTAGGCGAAGGCATGAGAACATATATCTTCTAGACTTAAATCCATAAAATTATTAGTGCCTCATTTCTATTCAAGATGAAGCAAGTCTCTGGCATCGAAAGCTTAGTCATGTAAATATGAAGCAGATTGCCAAGAATTCTGCTAAGAAGCTGGTTCGAGGGCTTCCTAATCTGGCTCATCAAAAGTCTAAGTTATGTACTCCCTGTGTCTTGGGAAAACAGGTCAAAAGTTCTTTTAAACCAATCAATCAAGTTTCTACCAGTCGAATTTTGCAGCTTCTCCATATGGATGGTGGAAAGAAATATTGTCTAGTAATCATGGATGATTACTCTCATTTCACTTGGGTATACTTTCTAATAAGTAAGTTTGAAACCTTCTCTTATTTTTCGAAGTTTGCCAAGAAAGTTCAAAATGAAAAGGGTTATGCTATTTCAAGCATAAGAACAGACCATGGATGTGAGTTTAAAAATCATGATTTTGCAAACTTCTATGATGAATCTAGTTTTCAACATGTTTTCTCCTCTCCATACACTCCTGAACAAAATGGGGTTGTGGAAAGGAAAAACAGATCTTTAGAAGAGATGGCCAGAACTCTATTGATAGACAGTAAGATATCCTCTCAATTTTGGGCAGAAGCAATTTCTACTGCCTATTATATTATCAACAAGATATTTCTAAGGTATATCCTAGAGAAGACTCCCTATGAAGTATATAAAGGGAAGAAGCCAAATGTTTCCTACTTTCATGTCTTTGGCTATAAATGCTTTATTTTGAAGAATGCAAATGATCGATCTGGAAAGTTCGAGGAAAAATCAAATGAATGATTTTTTCTTGGATACTCCATGTCAAGCAAAGCTTATAGGGTCTTTAACAAAAAGACTCACTCTGTGGAAGAATCTATGAATGTCAGATTTCAGGAAAATATACAGATTCAACCAGATCAGGTTCAACTTGAAGAGTCTAAACCAATTCTAGACTTAATAATGTATGTTTCCCCTGAAGAGGTTCAGACTTCTAGAGTACAACAACAAGCAGAACGAGAAGACTCAAATGAAATAGAGGATCAACAGACTCTTAGGCCGAATAGCAACTGGAAGCACAAGTCAAGTCATCCCAAAGAACTCATCATTGGCAACATTGACGAAGGAATTTGCACCAGATCCAAAGGAAGAGAAGATTCCATTACTCTAGCACTTATTTCTGAGATAGAACCAAAAGGAGTATAAGAAGCATTGTCTGATGAAAGCTGGATAGAAGCTATGCAAGAAGAACTCGGACAATTTAGCATCAACAATGTATGGGAGCTGATTCCAAAACCCAAAGGCAAATCTGTGATTGGAACGAAATGGGTTTTCATAAACAAGATGGATAAGAAAGGAAAAGTGATAAGAAATAAAGCAAGACTCGTGGCGAAATGATATACACAGGAAGAAGGGATATACTATGACAAGACCTATGCACCAGTAACAAGGTTAGAAGCGATTAGATTATTGCTTGCTTTTGCGTGTTTTTCAAATTTCAGGTTATTCTAGATGAATGTCAAAAGTGCTTTCCTAAATGGATTAATTCAAGAAGAAGTCTATGTGGAACAACCACCAGGATTTGAAGATCCAAGAAAACTAGACTCTGTCTATAGGCGTTGTATGGTCTGAAGCAGGCACCTCGAGCTTGGCATGAAAGATTGAGTAAGTTTCTAACTCAGAATGGTTTTTAAAAAGGAAAAGTTGATACTACTCTGTTTATAAAGAAAGAAGAAAAAGATTTTCTGCTAGTACAGATTTATGTAGATGATATAATCTTTGGTTCTCCTAACAAAAATCTCTGCAAGAAATTTTCAAGATCTATGCAGGATGAATTCGAAATGAGCATGATGGGTGAGTTAACTTTCTTTTTGGGACTGCAAGTCAAACAATCAAAGAAAGATATATTCATTCACCAGGAGAAATATGCCAAAGATCTTATCAAGAAGTTTGGATTGGAGAATTGCAAGAAGACAGAAACTCCTACGTCAAGTTCATCAAAACTGGACAAGGATGGAGGAAAGAAAGTAGATCAGAAACTATACAGAAGTATGATCGGTTCTCTTCTTTACCTCACTGCCTCTAGACCTGATATTTTATTCAGATTTCAGTCTGATCCAAAAGAATCTCATCTAAGTACTGTTAAGCATATCATTAAATATGTTGCGACTTTTCCAAAGATGGGTCTATGATATCCAAAAGAATGAGACTTCACTCTAATTGGTTATTCTGACACTGATCTAGCCAGTTGTAAAGTCGACAGAAAGAGCACATCTGACACTTATCAACTGTTGGGAGATATGTCGGTATATTGGTTCTCAAGGAAGCAAAGTACTATAGCATTATCAACAGCAGAAGCATAATATGTTGCTCTTAGAAGTTGTTCTCAAATTCTTTGGATAAGACAACAACTAAGAGGCTTTCGAATAGAAGAATCCTGCACCGAGATCAGATGCGACAACACAAGTGCTATCAATCTCACCAGAAATCCAATTCTTCATTCAAGGGTGAAGCATATAAAGATCCGACATAATTTTATAAGGGATCATGTCCAGAATAGCAAGATTATGGTTCGATTTATTGAGTCAAAGAATCAACCGGCAGACATATTCACGAAACCTCTGGAGAAGAACTTATTTGAATCGATTCACAGCAAGCTAAATATTATCTCTCCTATTGATTAAAGTCTGAAGTTGCTCAAACTCAGAAATTCAACTTGAGGAAATCACTTCAGTATGCAAACTCTCTTCAATCCATGTATTTTAATTTTAGTATGGAATTTCTGAACAAATATGATTTTATTCAAATCATCACTTGCCTATTTTATTTTTAGAAATTACTATTTTATTACTGTATTCCACATCGGAAAAACCTCAATTAATGTAGTTCATACCAGAAAAACCCTTACACGTTTCTCTTTCTTCTTCTTCAGCAAAATTCGTGCTTAGCCGACAGAGAGAAACTGGGCAGTGTCCACTCACCTCTAATGACGAGGAAAAGGGGGGGGGGATTCTTGGGAGATCTGTGACTCGATTGGAGCAAAATCCGGGTCTTCAGTCTATCTCTTGACTTCGTGTTGGCCGGGATATTTCTTGACTTTGTGCTGGCCTGGATCGAGTATCTTGAAATGCACTGTCGGTTTCGTGGACGGGCTCCGCGGATGAGATCGGGATCTACCTCGGTGGCACCAAGCACGCGGTGATTGAAGGTTAACTAGGTGCTGTTTTTCGGGTGAACCGGTTACTCAGGCAAAGAAGGTAATAATTTCGTTGCCTCTCTCCTTTTATTCATAGCAGTATTATTTTAGCTGCTAGGTTTAGGTAGAGATTGTTCTATTGTTTTTTATTTTTATTTTTTTTTTATTTTGGTCTTCGAATAGGTAACTTATGTCTTTCTCTTATTTGAAGTGCATCTATAATCACAGTTATCCAGGACATGATGTCCAGGACATGTGAGTCATTTCGGCATTACGAACGGCCCAGTGATGAAGAATGAGTGGTGCATTATATTTCGTAATTAAGGACAAAATTATCGTAAAATTACATTATCACTGCAACCAAGTATAAATGAACTGTTACAAAGACAGTGATGCTATGCATTTGTGTATCTTAGAAATTTCCAATTGGAGAAAAGGAATATTAAAAGTGCTATAACTTTTATATGATGTTCATTTTGGTGCCAAATTTTTTTAACAAATTACTTAAATGTAAAATTGGAGAAAAAAATAATCACTTAAGTGCTTTTGGTGACAAATTCTGACTAAAAGTCCTAAGTGGTTTTTTTAATAAAAAGTTTATTCATATGTGGTTTTTGCTTTTATTGAAAAAAAAAAAAAGTCTAGTGTGGACCATGAGGTAGTTGGTCTTGACATAAACGACGCGACCGAGTCCTTCTCTTAAAGTCTATCGTTGTCTTTCGCTTGATTATGACCTCAATCTCATCCAATTACTTGACCAACATCATCCTCTCTCGCTCACTTGTTCAATCAACGCCGAAAATAGGGGTAAGTACACTATCAATGCCAAAAGTTGTGTACGGTGCTCACTTTGGTGCCAAAAGTTTCCGTCAGATCACTTAAGTGCCAAATCGGAGAAAAAACGATCACTTTGGTGCCATCAACGAGAGATTCCGGCCAAAATGATTACGTGACTTTTATATTTTAAAAAAAAATCAAAATGGCTTTTAAACGACGATGCTTTCTGTCCTCCTTAAGAAAACGACATCGTTTTGCCATCCTAAGTGGATGGCCTCATAAAAACGACGCCACACAACTCATTTGGGGATTTTATTTTTTTATTTGGAGATTGAAATTAGGATTTTTTTTGTCCGATCCTCGCCCAACACCGACCTAGCTCGCTCGGCCACCGTCACTCAGCCGCCATTGCTCGGCCACCGTTGCCCGGCCGCCGTCCCTCGGCCACCGTCCCTCGACCACTGTTGCTCGGCCTCCGTCGTAGTTGCTTGTCATAGCAAGAAAAAAAAAAAACAAAAAAAACGAACATAAAATCCCGAGAGGACCGAATCTCGCGCGACGAGACATCTGCTTAGCATGAAATGACAAAGGAAAAACACAACACATGAATCGGCCAAAACCAAAACCTAAGCTAACGAAATCGCGACGGTCGATAGGAATGCGAGAACCGGCAGGGGAAGGGGAGGGACGCACACGACGCAAGGAGACATTTCGAGGAGGGAGAGGGATGTGTCGACAGCGAGGGTGGAGGAGGGGATGGCGGGGCAGCCACCACCGCCGTCGTCACAGCTAGCTTTGCCGGCGACCTCCATGGCGTTCCACATCTTCGCGGCTACCATTGGCCAGATCGCTCATGCTTCTGGAGATTCTTCGAGCTCGTGCTTCCCCTGCGCCCAGTGATATTCCTTGGGAGAAGGCGGTGGTGGGGCTGAGATTCGGGGATTTTAAAGATCGACAAGGTGATTGAAAATGGGGGAAAACTACTGGAGGAGGGCGGAGGTGAGCGCATGGTTTCTTTTCTGGAAAATTACTAGTGTTGTGCTGGTGCGTTGCTGGTGTCGCTGCTGGCTGGTGCTGGTGCTGCTCTTTGGGGAAGAAGACGATGGGAAGCCCATGCCATGCCTTCTCTCTCTCTCTCTCTCTCTCTCAATTTGGGGAATTAGGGTTTTGAATTGGGGGAAAGACACCAAATGGCATCATTTTGTTGTTTAAATGCTAACTATACTCTCCGGCGAGCCACATCAACTTCAAAAATTAATAATAAAAAATGCCACGTTGGATTTCCGGCCAGTTTAATCGGCGTTGGCACTAAAATGGTCGTTTTTCAAATTTGTTGGCACTTAAATGATCCAAAATAAACTTTTAGCACCAAAGTGAGTGCCGTACACAATTTTTGGCATTGTGTACTTACCCCCGAAAATAATTAGAGCTTGGTACTTGGAGGGAAAAAATTAGGGTTTGGTGGTAGAAGGAATCTTGCGACAGGGAAAAGGTGAGTAATTTGTTTACATTGAAATGAATCTCATTGCTTGGTAAAACAAATTCAATGGCAGCAACATATTTTCTGCACATCTGTTTTGTCCGAATTAAGATATGATCGGCTTATGTGACGTATGGCTAAATTGTTTGGTTTCAGAGTGGATATTTTAAAGAATAAATGCATTTTTTTCCCTTCTATTCAAATTTCCTGGTATCTGAAAATTATTCTTTTATCACTTTCCTAGGATCCTTGGATGGTGGTACTAATAGTATTTTGTTGCAAAAAAAAAGTAATGCAAATTCTGATATGAATTTTTCTTGATAAATAGTGTTTATGCGTTTAACCACATTTTCCATCAATTTAGAACCGAGAAAGGATTATATGAGAGTGCTCTCCGTTTCATGCATCTACGACCATCATCTCCTACTCTTCCCTCTTCCTCCGCCACTTCATGGTGTTAGAGAAAACTCCTATTAGATTTTGAAGTTGACAAAAAATTTCTATTCTCATTCTAAGGTATACCAAACTTCTGGGGATTTCTCTCAAAGTCTATTCTACATCAGAAGTCTGCCCGCTCTGATGAAGATCCAGACTGAACTTAAGTGAAGATCGAAGATAAAATAAAATCATAATTATTATTCTTTCTTCAAGGATTCAGTACGAACAAGATATATGGCTTTCTGGATGGAAATATTACTTACCTTCTTTAGATATTATTATTGCAATCAATTAAGAACAGTAACATCAATTTGGAAGGCAAGTTTATTTGGAAAGAATTTACTTATGGAAACCTAGATCCTGATTGTATGGGTGACTAGGATCAGCGGACTTTCATCTTGATCTTCAATCGACTCAAGATCTGAAAGGGGCTAGTGAATACACCTAGAGGGGGTGAATAGGTATATAAGAAACTTTTCGTAGAACTTAGAAGAATATATTTGATGGATAGTAAAATAAAATTCAACTATTAAATAAATGAATAACACGAAAGCGTAAATAGGAGGTTCAGGGATGAGAGAAGATGAACACAGAGTTTATAGTGGTTCGGTTTATTCCAAGCCTACGTCCACTCGCCCGCACTGACAGCCCACCGGCTGGATTTCACTATGAATCAAAAGAGTCATTACAATATCACGTCCTTGATTCCACAGTGTAGAGACTTTGCTACACTTCCTCAAGGTCTCACAAGTATTTAATCTCTCTTTTGAATACAAGTTTCGCTCAACAGTTGAATCAACAGAGAACGATGAGCTTCATACTTTGAAATTTATCTATCACGCACTACCTCGAATAACCAGAGCTTCTCCCTTTTATACTCCTCCATGCCTTCATACCCGTTGGCACTTTCCAAAGGAGTTCCTCCATCTAACCGTTGGACGGAATCAATTAAAGAGATCTTCGAGTTACTTAAGGAATGTGATGATAGCCCACCAATCCTGCTCGCCTATACAATCAGGATCTAGGTTCCATAAGTAGAACCTTCCAAGTATACCTTGTCAATCAACGAATCTAACTTATTCGTATCAAGATTAAAACGAATAAAAAGATCTCGAAATGCTATCTCCAGCCGTGAGAGACTTCTTTAACTGCTCGAAACAAATTTTCAAATAAATCCTTGATACTGGATAAATCTTCTTCGATGGTCTAGATACTATCAATGAGGGCAGACTTTAAATCTTGAATCTAACAGTCTTCAGACTTTGACGAAAGAGTCTTCAAGTCTTCAAACTAGACTGATGGAAACGTTTTGTCAACTTCAAAACACATAAGGAAGTTTTCTCCAACAATCTCCCCCTTTTTGATGGTGACAAAACTTTCCTGCAGATTTGGAAATATTGACCTGCAAGACAATACTCAAGCAAACAAGAATACGATATCTCATAAACAATAAATGAGTTAAGGATAGTATCAAATCTGCATCCACGGGAAATCGGTTAGTCCTGTAAAAACAACTATCTCGTACCAAGTATGCTTAAGATACTGTAATGCAATCATATAATCAAAACACAATCCACAATCCAAAAGTCACGCCAGATAAAAGTTAAAGTCAGAAAAATAAGTCTGATCAAACAAAACAAATCTGCAAATCTCTCCCCCTTTTTGTCAGCATTAAAAAGGTAGAGACAAAACAAGAATTGATTTAAGATTGTTTGGGAACGCGAATAAGCTGGAAATCTCCCATTGACTTGACTGTCTCCTCCAGCTTCCTCAAATCCTCCTTCAGATGTGCTAAATCTTCACCCTTGGCAGTTGCTTGAATTTGAAGATTAAGGGCCTGAACTTGATTAATCAACGATTCTGAAGAGGCTTTATAAGCATTCTGCATGTTCTGAAATTCGCATCCCAAGGCATAAATTTGACCTCTCAACTCCATGAGAATATCAACCAGTCTTCGAAAGTCTGCTGAGTTGTCTGTTTGAGTGCTTGCCTCAGCATGGTCAGATAATGGCATATCCAGATTCGGAGAAGATACCTCATGACCTTCTTCAAGAAAGTGAGAAGCATACACATCTTCTGGATTGGCAGGAGAACGACTGATATCATCACTAGTGAAAGCAAGAGAATGAGTACCTCTTTTCTCTCGCAGCTCCCCGTGTCTGTGCCTTCAAAGCGGAGAAGTACTCTTCCCCGCTCAATTTCCTCTTCAGTGATAGGACGACCTTGTTCTCCTTGATTCTCCTTGTTTTCGTCTTCTTTTTCCTCTCGTCTCCTTCCTCATTGATTCCCTCTCTTCACTCCTCTTCTCGGTCTCTTCGGTCTTCCTCTAAACTCATTTCGGAACGAACGCTGCAAATTTCTCAAAGCAAGAGCAGAGATGGTAACATCGTCATCATCATCTTCTTCATCCTGCAAGATGATTGCTCTTCTTCTTTTAGTTGGAGCTGTCACTGGCTCCTTTCCTTTTCGTTTTGCAGCAACAGAGTCTTGATGAGTTTGTTGAGGAGTATTTTCTTTGAATTTCTCTAGAACCTTGTTCAGTTCTTTCAGACGCATATTAGAAACCATCTTCAGCCCTACCACCATTTGATCACATGTTCGAACACACAGAATTCTTGGAGGCTGGATGTTAAAATGTCTGAAAAGCTTTGTAACAAGTGTTGAATAGGGAAGCTGACCCTTATCCTTCACCATTGATCTATACATGTGAAACATGATAGTATGTGGCAGAGAGAATTTTTTACCAGCATTGATGGCATACATCAGCGTTGCTTCTGAATTGGAGACGTCAGTCTTTGACGTGGATTTGGGTCTAAGATAGTTGATCACAATTTTGTGAAGCAGGATATTCGAAGCATTCATTCTTGAATAGGAAATCCGACCTTCTGCCATTCTATCTCGGACAAGCTCCACTGTCGCACGACCAATAGATACGCTAATTGATTGAAATAAACCTCTCCCTACTCCAATCACATCAGCCAAAGTGTCCATATCCACCACAAAGTCCTGATCTTTAACACTGAAGGAGAAACTATTCACATCCAGAAAGCTTAGATTTGAATAAAAATAAGCAGTGAGTTCTGGATGGGCTACAGTCAAGTCAGAACAAAAACGTTCAAGCTGAAGTAAAGTGAATTTCTCCCGCAACTTCACATTTAGGGAGTCAAGAAAATCAAAATCCACACTCCTTGGATTCATCACTCCTCGCTTTAACAACTTAGAATAAGTCTACTTGTGTACCTCAGAACGAAACATATCAGAACTTGGTCCTCGTACATTCGCAGCAATACCCATTCTCGGCTTGAAATTAGTGAACAACTTGTCATCATCATTGCCATCAGGCTGACTAACTCCTCCGAAACGTGGATCACTTGGGAAATTTGCAAAGGCCCTATCTGCAGAGCCAGCAGGAGCAATTCCCAAACGTTCCATTATTTGCAAAAAGTGGGTTTCATTTCTATATCCCTTCTCTTTCAGAAATTCGTCGATAATGGTCATTGGAGAGCCTCCATCCTTTAAAGCTGAATAAAGTTTGAAATTAAAGGCAGGCTTTTGAGTTCTTATGGGTTCAGCATCTTCGATAACTTCCTCCGTTCGTTGTTGAGCATTCTGAGGTCTAGCATGAGGAGATTGACGCGGTTGAGAATGTTGTGGGCTCTGCTGTTGCCTTGGAGAATCTTCTTGCTCGGTAAGGTCAAAATGCATAGGACCCTTGCCCATATGCTGTGGTCCCCTGCTTGCGATCCTTGAAGACTTTCTTTGGAAATACATTGTCACAATCTTTGAGGATTTTCCAAACTCGATTCGTGAGAAAGATGAAAACTTTAAGGATTAAACTAGGGAGAAAAAGTAAGAAAGTTGAGTTCTGCGCTTTTAAGGTTTGTGAGTAAAAAGGAGAAGAAGAACAGTATATATATAAGGTAGTCGAATTGGGGGCATACGAATCGTCACAAAAAATGCCTTTTAAAAAATAACTGTCTTTTTGAAAATAAATAACTGCCATAATAAAAAGATAACTTCTTTTTCAAAAAAGAACGATTTCTTCAAAAACTTGGAAAGATAAAGTCAATCAATTACGGATTAATATATGGGCTTACCTTTCAAAAGATAAATTTCTAAAACTGAAACAACTTACAGTCATGATCCAAGATCATCTGGGTCTGAGTGTCTTTTGGGTATTTTTAACCTTGAGTCTGAGCTTCTTCAGACTTTATAACATTAAGCTTGTGCTGAATAGACTCAAATTGGCTTTTCTCCAAAGGTTTTGTAAAAATGTCCACCAGTTGGTTCTTTGAATCAATAAATTGAATAAAAATTTCTCCATTTTGAACATGGTCTCTTATAAAGTGATGCCGAATCTCTATATGCTTTGCTCTTGAATGAAGAACTGGATTCTTGGTGAGGTTGATTGCGCTTGTGTTATCACATTTAATCTCAGTACATGAGTCTTCAATTCCTAAGTCTCTTAACTGTTGTTTTATCCATAGGATTTGAGAACAACAGCTTCCAAGAGCCACATATTATGCTTCTGCTGTTGAGAGAGCAACCGTACTTTGCTTTCTAGAGAACCAGGATACCGTCATGTTTCCAAGTAATTGACATGTACCTGATGTGCTTTTTCTATCAACTCTGCATCCAGCAAAATCTGCGTCTGAGTATCCAAGAAGAGTAAAGTCTCCCCTTTTTGGATACCATAGACCTAACGACGAGGTTGTTGCGACGTATTTGATAATGCGTTTTGCAACACTCAGATGAGATTTTTTGGGATCTGATTGAAATCTGGCACACATACAAACACTAAACAAAATGTTAGGTCTAGAAGCTGTAAGATAGAGACGTGAACCAATGATACTTATGTATAGCTTCTGATCAACTTTCTTTCCTCCTTCATCTTTATCTAGCTTCGAGGAACTTGACATTGATATTTCAGTCTTCTTGCAATTCTCCAAACCGAATTTCTTAACAAGTTCCTTAGCATATTTTTCTTGATGAATAAAAATTCATTCCTTCAATTGTTTCACTTGTAGTCCAAGAAAGAAAGATAGTTCACCCATCATGTCCATCTCGAATTCTTCCTGCATAGACTTAGAAAATTTCTTACACAGATTTTCATTAGTAGATCCAAAAACAATGTCATCAACATATATTTGAACAAGTAGAAAATTTTTACATTCTCTTTTAATAAAAAGAGTAGTGTCTATTTTACCTTTCACAAAGCCACTATGGATCAGGAATTTACTTAACCTTTCATACCAAGCTCAAGGTGCTTGCTTTAATCCATATAGAGCTTTTTTCAGTCTAAATACATAATATGATCTCATTGGGTCTTCAAAACCAGGTGGTTGTTCCACATAAACTTCCTCTTGAATGAATCCATTCAGGAATGCACTTTTGATGTCTATTTGAAACAGCATGAAATTTTTATAGCATGCAAAAGCAAGTAATAGACGAATTGCTTCTAACCTTGCCACTGGTGCGTAAGTTTCATCATAGTCTATCCATTCTTCTTGTGTGTATCCTTTGGCCATGAGCCTTGCTTTGTTCCTTATGACTTTTCCTTTTTCGTTCATCTTGTTCCTGAAAACCCATTTAGTACCAATAATAGATTTACCTTTTGGTTTAGGAGTTAATTCCCAAACATCATTGATACTGAACTGTCTGAGTTCTTCTTGCATAACTTCAATCCAGCTTTCATCTGTTAAGGCTTCCTCTATACTTTTGGGTTCTATTTCAGAAATAAGAGCAATAGCGCTAGACTCTTCATGCCTTTTGGATCTTGTTCGTATCCCTTCATCGATGTTACCAATGATGAGTTCTTTGGGATGACTTGACTTGTGCTTCCAGTTGCTAGTTGGTTTGACAACTTGTTCATCTTTTTCTTCATTTGATTCTTTAAGATTCGTTCGTTGTTGACCTTCTGTAGTCTGAGCTACTCCAGAGGAATTGGAATTTGTAGAGTCTAGAGTAGGCTTAGATTCATCAGGTTGAGTCGGAACCAATTGATTTTGTGTAAAGTCTTGGAATTTGACATTCATTGACTCTTCCATAGATTGAGTCTTCTTGTTGTATACTCTGTAGGCTTTGCTGGTTGTTGAATATCCAAGAAAGATTCATTCGTCTGACTTTTCTTTAAACTTACCAATACGATCATTTGCATTTTTCAAAATAAAACATTTGCAGCCAAACACATGAAAATATGAAACAATTGGCTTTTTTCTATTGAACAACTCATAAGGAGTTTTCTCCATAATAGGCCTTAGGAAAACTCCGTTAATGATATAACATGCTATAGAAAGTGCTTCAGCCCAAAAACGAAAAGAAATGTTACTTTCATTTAAAAGAGTTCTTGCCATTTCTTGCAAAGATCTATTCTTTCTTTCCACTACTCCATTTTGTTTGTACTTTTCTTCTTTCCTTTTTTTTTTCTTTTTTTCTGGAGAAGTTGGAGTGATGATTTTTATCATTTGACAGGAGAAAATTGTCATCACTTTGATCATTGATGAAGAATCTGCTAAACCCAAAGAAGTGGCGGTAATTTTTTAGACTAATTAATTTTGCTAGCTGTTCTTGGAGTACAAGTAGCAGTTTTCTGCCCTTTATTTGCGAATGCTTGAGTTGGTTATCATGATTAACTAATTGAAGTATCAATGCAAAAACGGGTAATTGTTCCAAACGAGGAGAAAATAGGTTTTGCCTTTAAGGAAAATGAGAAGAAAATGGCTATTGAATCAGTTTTGGTGTATGTTGGAGGTTCCTTGGCTTTTGCTCTTTTGCTATGTATGTTCGGAATCTGTTCCTTTACTTGATGCTTGCATTTGTCCTTTTAATACCAGACAATCCATGGAGAGGAAGATATTCATTTGAGGGCTGCATTAGAACCTATAGGAGAGGTGCAAAATATAGGGGAGCATCCGGGAAGTTGTGTACCATATGTTATTGAATCATTTGCAATTAATGTGTGCAGGCCTATAATTAGGATAAAATTTTTAAATAAGAAAGAGAAATTTTATATTTTTTGTGTAGGAACAGCGATGAAGACCACTTGCTGACGTGGAGCCATATGGAACTTTCTGATTGGTCGGGGAGCACGCTGACTTGGCGCTCCCGGACCACCTAATAAATGTGTAAATTTTGGCCAAATTTGAGTAAAAACACGCGTAATATATATTTTTTAAATTCCAATAAGATGATTTGTGATAATTACAGATTTATAATATCTAAATCAGGTAAATCATGACAATTAGATTCTAACCGAACAAAATATGGTGACTGTCCAACCTCTCGATCGAGGAAATTCATAATCTTGACACTCTAAAAAAAAATAAAAATGAATCGTATTCTGGAATAATTGGGTCTCGAGCTTTTCGTAGATGCAAAAATCGAGTCAATCGGATGTTTGAAGGAAAAGTTATGGTCAATCTGGTCATGAGCCAAAACACTCTTTTTTGTTAAATTACCATTTAGAGTTAGCATCGATTCTCAGGCACATTCAGATCAAAGACGCCAAGATCAAGGAGGAAATCCGGATTCTCGTCTCCGACGGCGACCACCCCCTCAAGGAGTTCTGTGTGTCGCTAAAAAAAGGGCTCGGGCATGGCTTGACCTTGATTGGAGATAGAAAAGATGATTCCAAAAACTCCATCAGCTTTGCTGTTGAGCGTGAAATCTTATCATTGTGGCTTCAGGTCAGAATTGATCTCTATGTGTTAATATTTTTTTATTTGTGTTGTTAGCATTTTCTTAAGGATGATAGAACATTATGGTTTGTCTTACCAAAAACCAATTTGACCAATGGATGTGGTTCGAATTGCTCTACTGCCATGGATTGATAGGTTTTTATGTTAATAATTCTATTGTGAGCATTTCCTTAATTGATCCCTTGCCATGGACAGATAGGTTTCTGTGTTAATATATATATATATATATATATATATATATATATATATATATATATATATATATATATTTATTTGCATTGTTAACATCTCGATCATGGCATGGAGGTTGATTCTCCTAAATACCCGAAATGTACTTTGAATCACCATTTACAGTTTTTCACATTGGTGAGGCTTATGGAGAAAAGGTTGAGCATCATTTTCTTCATGTAAGACTTCATTGTCTTTTTAATCTAAGATTGTGTAGATTTCTGTTGAATGTACTCATATGGACGTCTATGAGTTCAGTATCGCTGAGATTCTACATTTTTTCAATTCAGAAGAGAAATGCTTATGTTCCCAAGGGAACGACAAGCTGGCCAAACTGCTATAAATATTCAGCTTGGTGCAGCAGTTTCCTCGGTTAGCTTGAATAATCTTATCGACTTGACTTTTCTCCCCTATCTTTTTCACTTTGAGTTTCACACATTTCAATGTTTATTTTTAGGGAATTGTTAACAATGAGAGTCTCGGCTACTTCATCGGGAGAGCATAATTTTTAACTTCCCTTAACATAGAGAAGCATCACTTGCGGATAAGAGCAGCGTCTTGCGAACGAATTGGCATCAAATGCAGCAAATTGTTGGATTGCTGAAATTCCTATGGCTGGCTTGAATGTGCAGATATTTCAGAATGGTCAGCTAATGATTTACAAAAACCTCTGGAAAGAGTTACGTTGCCTTCTTCCAAGTACTTTTCTTCTTTCCTTTTATTTATTTATTTATTTATTTTTCTGGAGAAGTTGGAGTGATGATTTTCAGGAGAAAATTGTTGTCGATCCCTGATGAAGAATTTGCTGAACCCATAGAAGTGGCAGTAATTTTTCAGACTAATTAATTTTGCTAGCTGTTCTTGGAGTATGAGGAGCAGTTTTCTGCCATTTATTTGTGAATGCTTGAGTTGGTTATCATGATTAACTAATTGAAGTATCAATGCAAAAACGGGTAATTGTTCCAAATGAGGAGAAACTATGTTTTGCCTTTAAGGAAAATGAGAAGAAAATGGTTATTGAATCAGTTTTGGTATATGTTGGAGGTTCCTTGGCTTTTGCTCTTTTGTTATGTATGTTCGGAATCTGTTCCTTTACTTGGCAATTCATAGAGAGGAAGATTTTCATTTGAGGGCTACATTAGAACCTATAGGAGAGGTGCAAAATATAGGGGAGCATCCGGGGAGTTGTGTACCATCTATTATTGAATCATCTGTAATTAATGTGTGCAAGCCTATAATTAGGAGAATTTTTAAATAAGAAAGAGAAATTTTATATTTTCTATGCAGGAACAGCGATGAAGACCACTCACTGACTTGGAGCCATATGGAACTTTCTGATTGGTCGGGGAGCACGCTGACTTGGCGCTCCCAGACCACTTTATAGATGTGTAAAATGGAAAAATTATGATCAGTCAAATTTTGGCCAAATTTGAGTAAAAACATGCGTAATATATATTTTTAATTCCAATAAGATGATTTGTGATAATTACAGATTTATAATATCTAAATCAGGTAAATCATGACAATTAGATTCTAACCGAACAAAATATGGTGATTGTCCAACCTCTCGATTGAGGAAATTCACAATCCCGACATTTTTGTTTAAAAAAAAAAAAAATTGAATCGTATTATGGAATAATTGGGTCTCGAGCTTTTCGTAGATACAAAAATCGAGTCAATTGGATGTTCGAAGGAAAAATTATGGTCAATCTAGTCATGAGGCAACACTCCTTTTTGTTAAATCAAACAACGAGGCTTTCTTAAATATAAAAATTGAGTTAATAGGACATTTGACAGAAATGTTATATCCAATCAAAGTTTGACTATTTTCTTCGTCGTAAACATATTGAAAACTCATATAGGCTATCTATTTATTTCGTGACTATGAGAAATTTGTTGGAGTGGTTTTAATTTCTCATTTAACTGGAGCCCCATCATAAGTTTTAGAAAGAAAATATCATATTTAGTGTTACGTATTTTTCTCTGGCATATTCCTCCATTAGAGATAATTTAGATATTTCTCTAGCAGTGTCTTGCGAACGAATTGGCATCCAATGCAGCAAATTGTTGGGTTGCTGAAATTCCTATGGCTAGCTTGAATGTGCAGATATTTCAGAATGGTCAGCTAATGATTTACAAAAACTTATGGAAAGAGTTACGTTACCTTCTTCCAAGTACTTTTCTTCTTTCTTTTTTTATTTCTTTTTTTTTCTGGAGAAGTTGGAGTGATGATTTTTATCATTTGACAGGAGAAAATTGTCGTCACTTTGATCCCTGATGAAGAATCTGCTGAACCCATAGAAGTGGCGGTAATTTTTCAGACTAATTAATTTTGCTAGCTGTTCTTGGAGTACAAGGAGCAGTTTTCTACCCTTTATTTGTGAATGCTTGAGTTGGTTATCATGATTAACTAATTGAAGTATCAATGTAAAAATGGATAATTGTTCCAAATGAGGAGAAAATATGTTTTGCCTTTAAGGAAAATAAGAAGAAAATTGCTATTGAATCAGTTTTGGTATATGTTGGATGTTCCTTGGCTTTTGCTCTTTTGCTATGTATGTTCAGAATCTGTTCATTTACTTGTGCTTGCATTTGTCCTTTTAATACCAGGCAATTCATGGAGAGGAAGATTTTCATTTGAGGGCTACATTAGAACCTATAGAAGAGGTGCAAAATATAGGGGAGCATCCAAGGAGTTGTGTACCATCTGTTATTGAATCATCTGCAATTAATGTGTGCAGCCCTATAATTTGGAGAATTTTTTAAATAAGAAAGAGAAATTTTATATTTTCTGTGCAGGAACAACGATGAAGACCACTTGCTGACGTGGAGAACTTTCTGATTGGTCGGGGAGCACGCTGACTTGGCGCTCTCGGACCACTTTATAGATGTGTAAAATGGAAAAATTATGATCAGTCAAATTTTGGCCAAATTTGAGTAAAAACATGCGTAATATATATATATATTTAATTCCAATAAGATGATTTGTGATAATTACATATTTATAATATCTAAATCAGGTAAATCATGACAATTAGATTCTAACCGAACAAAATATGGTGATTGTCCAACCTCTCAATTGAGGAAATTCACAATCCCGACACTTTTATAAAAAAAAAAATTGAATCGTATTCTGGAATAATTGGGTCTCGAGCTTTTCGTAGATATAAAAATCGAGTCAATTGGATGTTCGAAGGAAAATTTATGGTCAATCTAGTCACGAGGCAACACTCCTTTTTGTTAAATCAAACAGCGAGGCTTTCTTAAATATAAAAATTGAGTTAATAGGACATTTGACAGAATGTTATATCCAATCAAAGTTTGACTATTTTCTTCGTCCTAAACATATTGAAAACTCATATAGACTATCTATTTATTTCATGATTATGAGAAATTTGTTGGAGTGGTTTTAATTTCTCATTTAACTGGAGCCCCATCATAAATTTTAGAAAGAAAATATCATATTTAGTGTTACGTATTTTTCTCTGGGATATTCCTCCATTAGAGATAATTTAGATTTTTCTCTGGCAGCATCTTGCGAACGAATTGGCATCCAATGCAGCAAATTATTGGGTTACTGAAATTCCTATGGCTGGCTTGAATGTGCAGATATTTCAGAATGGTTAGCTAATGATTTACAAAAACTTATGGAAAGAGTTACGTTGCCTTCTTCCAAGTACTTTTCTTCTTTCTTTCTTTTTTTATTTCTTTTTTTTTCTGGAGAAGTTGGAGTGATGATTTTTATCATTTGACAGGAGAAAATTGTTGTCACTTTGATCCCTGATGAAGAATCTGCTGAACCCATAGAAGTGGCGGTAATTTTTCAGACTAATTAATTTTGCTAGCTGTTCTTGGAGTACAAGGAGCAGTTTTCTGCCCTTTATTTGTGAATGCTTGAGTTGGTTATCATGATTAACTAATTGAAGTATCAATGCAAAAACGGGTAATTGTTCCAAATGAGGAGAAAATATGTTTTGCCTTTAAGGAAAATAAGAAGAAAATTGCTATTGAATCAGTTTTGGTATATGTTGGAGGTTCCTTGGCTTTTGCTCTTTTGCTATGTATGTTCGGAATCTGTTCATTTACTTGATGCTTGCATTTGTCCTTTTAATACCAGGCAATTCATGGAGAGGAAGATTTTCATTTGAGGGCTACATTAGAACCTATAGAAGAGGTGCAAAATATAGGGGAGCATCTAGGGAGTTGTGTACCATCTGTTATTGAATCATCTGTAATTAATGTGTGCAAGCCTATAATTAGGAGAAAATTTTTAAATAAGAAAGAGAAATTTTATATTTTCTGTGCAGGAACATCGATGAAGACCACTCGCTGACGTGGAGCCATATGGAACTTTCTGATTGGTCGGGGAGCACGCTGACTTGGCGCTCCCAGACCACTTTATAGATGTGTAAAATGGAAAAATTATGATCAGTCAAATTTTGGCCAAATTTGAGTAAAAACACGCATAATATATATATTTTTAATTCCAATAAGATGATTTGTATAATTACATATTTATAATATCTAAATCAGGTAAATCATGACAATTAGATTCTAACCGAACAAAATATGGTGACTGTCCAACCTCTTGATTGAGGAAATTCACAATCCCGACACTTTTTTTTAAAAAGAAAATTGAATCGTATTCTGGAATAATTTGGTCTCGAGCTTTTCGTAAATACAAAAATTGAGTCAATCGGATGTTCGAAGGAAAAGTTATGGTCAATCTAGTCACGAGACAACACTCTTTTTTGTTAAATCAAACAGCGAGGCTTTCTTAAATATAAAAATTGAGTTAATAGGAAATTTGAATGAAATGTTATATCCAATCAAAGTTTGACTATTTCTTCGTCGTAAACATATTGAAAACTCATACAGGCTATCTATTTATTTCGTGACTATGAGAAATTTGTTGGAGTGGTTTTAATTTCCCATTTAACTGGAGCCCCATCATAAATTTTAGAAAGAAAATATCATATTTAGTGTTATGTATTTCTCTCTGGGATATTCCTCCATTAGAGATAATTTAGATATTACGCTCAATTCTTTATATCTTTTAGAATTGGGGAAAATTTTAAATAAGGACCCGAAATGAATCTATGAACTTTGTGTCATATAAAGACCGGAAGTGGACCCATTATTTCAAATAAGAGCTCAAAGTGAATTTTGTGTCAAATAAGGACCAAAAATGATCAAGTTAATCTCTATTGAGAACTAGGTTCACCGACAGACATTTCCCAGCGAGTACAATAGGAGCAATTTTGTTAGAAATTTGTGATTGGAAAAAAAGGAAAAATTCTAAATTAATTAAGTTTAGGTTATTAATTTAGATGTTTACGTTTTCTTCTTTCTTCTCCCTCGCTACTCCTCAACCAAATCATTGCCCAATGATCGTCACGACTTGATTCTTATGGCTCCTCGCCTTGCTTGATCGGCGGAGAATTTGGGTCTCCGCAAACAAAGAAAGAAGCATATGGTTTTCTTCTTGTTTTTAAATTCGTGCCTCAACCGGCGAAGAATTTGGGTTTTCGACTTTGCGGAGGATGGGTACAAGGAATGGGGAGAACTTCAGTTTTTGACTTTGCAGATGATGGGTGAAAACCTAGGGTTTTTTTTTTTTTTTTTTTTTTTTTTTTTTTTATGTTTTAGGATTTGTTAATTTTCCCTATATTTTTTTTGGACAAAATTGCCCAAACTCCAGTGGTCGGAAATGTGACATGCTTGATAGCCGGCGAATATTTGGCTAACCAGTAAGCTCAAGTTCTTATTTGGAATTGATTCAACCACTTCGGGTCCTTATTTGAGACAATTGATCCACTTTAGGTCTTAATCTGATACAAAGTTCATTTCGGGTCCTTATTTGAGAAAATTAGTCAACTTCAAGTCCTTATTTGGAATTTTCCCTTAGAATTGTGCATATATCTCTCTTTAGTTATTCATATCCTTGATTAATATTAGATAATCATATATTAAAGTTATAGGCTCATGTATTCTCATTAGAATGTAAAAATATACAGAAATTCAACAATTCTATGTTCTGTTTTATTCTTATCTAAAGGTATTACTTTTTTAATTAATAAAGAAAAACGTGAAAATTGTTATAAAATAATGGTCCTACTTAGCATGATGGTACCGATTTTTAGCTTCCAAAAAAAAAAAAAAAAGCGACACCTCGCCATAAATCATTCATCTTCAGGATAATACATGTATGTTAGCTAACGATTATGGATATTGTATAATTTTGATTATTCCCAATTTTCAACTATGATTTCAAGAGAATAAAAATTCCATCGCATGTGGGATAAAGTTGGGTTGAAATTAGACTTCAACTCATAAAAAGGGATAAGTGCATTAGAAATCTTAAAGCTTATCATGATACAATTGAGTCTTAAAACTTTCAAAAAGTGTAATTAAGTTTTAAAACTTGTTACAACAAATCCTAAAACTTTCAAAAGGTTCAATAAAGTCCTAAAATTTATCTCGAAAGTGCAATTGAGGCCTAAAAGTTTCAAAAAGTGCAATCAATGGAAGGACTTAGATTAAACCACTTTGATAAGTTTTAAGACTTGATTGCATTTTTTAAAAATTTTAGGACTTAATTACACTTTCTGATGAGTTTTAAGACGTAATTGCACTTTTTGAAAGTTTTAGGACTTAATTGCATTTTCATGACAAATTTTACGACTTCCAATGCACTTATCCCTAATATAAATGTCATGAAGGTATGAAAGTGTTAAAGGGTTCTAAAACTTTCAAAAAGTGAAATAGAGTTCTAAAAGTTTTAAAAATGCAATCAAATCCTAAAACTTATCTAATTTGTCCAATTAATCCTTTTGTTGATTGCACATTTTGAAAGTTCTGCAATTCAATTGAGCCTTCGTGATAAGTTTTATGATTTGATTGAACTTTTTGAAAGTTATATGATTAGTTTACATTTTCATGACAAGTCTTATGTATTGCACTTTTTAAAAGTTTTAAGACTTAAACTTTCGTTTCAAGTTTTATAACATTTAATGCACTTATCCCTAAAATTATTTAAGAAATGTGAGACACACCAGCCCACCCACGACCGCTTCAAGAGCAAAGATGCTAGTCCTCCCCTATCGTCTGCTCCGAGAGTTGTCTTCTCTGCTATAGAGCCCGGCATGGTGTCGGGGACAAACCCATCGGCCATTTTCTTTCACCATCGTGTTCGAATACTCCGGCGAGCGAATTCTCACGGCTCTCGTGTGGGTTTGACTCCGCCCTTCTCTGGAACGCTGTGGCAACTCCGAGAAGAGAATGCATCAAATGTTTACAGGAGGACGAAGAGCTCCATCGACGCGGCCAGCAAACGTTAGAGACTGCTCTCATTTAATGGGTCATGAAGGTCCCCGTTGTCGGATACAGGGCCCACCGGCCCACTTCATTTCTCCAATTGCTTGTGATCTGGCCTCTTTCCCCGTTTTCTTTGAACAGTAAAAATTGAGATAAGTGCATTAAAAATCTTAATTACGGTAGAATTTTTATAATTTTAAAATAAATATATAATTAAATTGTAAAATTTATCACGAAAGTATGATGAAATGTTAAAACTTATCACGGAAGTGTAAGGGCGTGAATGATTTCCATTCTATTTTTGTGTTACTCTATTTTTCTTATTCTTGGGAGTAGATTTGAAATAAAAATCCATCTGGAACAAAAATTTGTTACATTTTTCTATTTTCGAGACAAATTTTTAGCATAAAATTAAGTTTATAACAAAAAGGAAAAGCAAAAGTTCTTATCATCATTCACCATCACTGCTCGCTCGCCCACCTGCCGCTACCCACTACTCGTTGCCTACTCTGCCTAGAAGGGAGATATTTAAGGTCTAACATACCAATTTTTATTCCAAGGACAAAAATTTGAGTTCGTTATCAAACATATATTTATGTTGAAAAACTTGTCTAGGGTAGGAAAGTAAAAAAAAAAAAAAAACCTATTTCTAGCAAAAAATAGGGCTCGAAAAGAGAATGATTATTATTTGCGCCCTAATTAAATCCTAAACTTGTGAAATTTAAGCGATCAACTCCTTTTATCAAACTTTGTCCAACTCGACAAACGGAAAATGCTGACGAATTTTAGAATTTAATTGTATTAACTAGACAAGTTTTAGAATTTGATTGTAATTTTTGAAAATATTTATACTCAATTGCATGAAACGTACTTTCGCGATGAATTTTAGGACTCCTAATACCCACGTTGCCAAAGTGAGTAACCACAAAAGTTCTACGCCTTGACGAGTAGCTCGAAAAAAAGTGAAGCGCATCATCTAAAGTCAGAATGAGCGGAAACTACCCTTTCAAATATGAATAGGACTCGGAAGTCCAAAATTGTGCATGTACAAATAGCAAATCCAGATGTAACAAACGAATAAAAGCAAGAACAAGTTGTAAATTGCAGTCCTCAAGGAAGTCACTTTTCCTGGTTTTTCAACCGAGAAATGAGGAGAGAAGGAGCGCAACACCAAGAAAAGAGGAAGAGGCAACCACCCAAAACTGGAAAAATCAAGCACCTTCCTATCTGACGCCGGCCGTGCAATTAGTTGTTCCTTGCGGCCACGGCCTGCTTCGCCCCGACGGAGAAGAACTCGGTGATGACCTCGAGAGGCATGCCCTTCGTTTCGGGGACTTTCATAAAGACGAAACCCCATGATATGAGGCACACGATCGCATACATGCCGAACACGCCGCCGAGGCCCACAGACTTGAGCATCACGGGCAGCGAGTACGTGACAACGATGTCGCCGATCCAGAACGTGAGCGCACATATGGCGATGCAGAGCCCGCGGACCCTGGTGGGGAAGATCTCGGCGCAGAGTATGTTGGGGACCGGCCCGAATCCCATCACAAAGAAACAGAAGTAGAGCACGACACTGACAGTAGAGATCACCGCGTGAACGATGGAGCCCATACTTATGACGCTGCTGAGGACAAGGATGATGAGCGACCCTATCAGGATTGGGATAGTACAGAGCAGCAGGGTCCTGTAAGGATATAAAGCACACGATGAAGGTGACGAATGAAACAGATTAAACAAGCAACAAATAGTATATCGAGTACATGGCTTAATTTTAAGTTCATACAAGGAGGAAACAATAGATCGCATAGCTCTGGATAATGTACCTTCTGCCAGCAATGTCCATGAGCCTCATGGCGATGGCGATTGAGGGAAGCATCAATAAGGTCGTCAAGGCACTGATGAGAAGAGATGAAGAAGCTGAACTGATACCCAAATTCGAAAGTAGAACTCCGACTCCCGCTTGCTCAAGAATTTGGGGAGTGTAGTACAGAACCCCATTTATTCCAGAGAACTGCACAAATGAGTATCGCGAGTAAGTTCAAAGGGACAAAAAATGAAGCAAACATTCGTGTGAAAATACAAGCTGAGTGCACAAAAAGAAACCAAGCCTTGACTATTACTAAGAGTCTAATCCAACATGCTGCAATCAATATCAAGAATGTCAAAAATTCATGAGGACCGCCGCCGATATCAGGTGTTTTCATGTAGAGGAGGAAAGCATCCATTGTTGTGCACAATATCTAACTGTTAAAGAAAGCAAATATTTGCTCAAAGAGTGCCGAATCATAACTATATCAAGCAACATTGCTCAGGAAAAGAAGAATTAACCAAAACAAATTTCAACTGCTGTCTGGACTGTCAATCCTGTTAACAACTTAAACTAAACAAACATGCTGGCACTGCCACCTTCTTAACATTTACCTCTTAAAGTTTCAGCAAAAACAGCTATAAAGTCCACATCAAAAGCACTGGTGCGCCAGAATTATAGATACTGCTTAAGAAGAAAAGTTATATTCAGGACCACAAGATCCTTACTATCTGTATATGTTGGTACGAGTCTATGACATCATTAATAAATCCAAACAGCTCCCTAAAAGCTCGAGAATGACAGTGGGGCTTTGCACTCATGCAGTTTTGGGTGGTTTCCTAGCAATAGCATGAGGATTTTTATCGAGAGCAAGCCAAGACATGTTATACCTAAAAACCAGAGATAATGTCTAATGGCGAGGTGAAATTAGTTTCCTCATGGCAGAAGTAGAGCATTAAAATGATATATGGAAAGAAAAATAGCAATTTCCAATGAAATCTAAAACTATCAGCGACTGTGATTGTTTTTTTTTTTTTTTTTTTTGTCAGAAATCAGCCACTGCATTTCACCTGCTGAAGAATTTGAAGCCCCACACCAACAACCAAAGCATGCTTGACTCCTGGTTCAAAAAGATCTTTCCAACTTGGCCCCTTCATGGCGGTTTCGGCTGGATGAACCATAGCTGGACCAATCGGATGCTGCTCCAAGAGCTCCTTGGGATACAAAGCTGGTTGACTTACCAGAGCGGCAGCTTGGATGAATTCTACATTCATTGGACCCTCGCCCCCAGGAAGCGAAACCATTGAGCCTCGCCGTGAACCAGTGACGGCTTCCGGGTGCAAATAAATTCTTTTGAACTCCCCTACCTTCTTTCCATCGGGGCCTTCTTTATCAGACCATTTCCACGCCAGTTGCCATCCGCCGCCGATCCCTGTGCTCCCGGCCGCTTCTCCAGCTCCTTGCACAAGACTACCATGTCTCATGCTAAAAGCGCTTCCATGGGCAGGTGGGTCCAGGTCTCGATCCAAGCTCGTGGCTTGCCGTGAAATCAATGGACTCTGCAGATTGTCATCCGAATCACCCACACCTGCATCAGATTGGTAATCCTCACCCTCCCTGGCTACACTCTCCACATCCCATTCCTCGTTTCTTGGTTGATTACCACCAACACTGAACATGCTGCCAAAGTGAGGAAAAAGCATACTGCGCATGCTTCCACCCTCAGGGAGCTTCTCGTGGACACTGCCGAAGAGGGTCACAAGAGGGTCTATGAGAGGCACGTTCTGGCTTGCCGTGCTTCCATGCCGAGACACGAGACCTACAGCACTCTGCCCAGAGATGGGTCTGGCAACCCACGAAAGACCCTGTTCGGCACCATATAACTTGATCTGGTCTTTTTCATTGGATATATCCTGGTCATCCATGTGATCATTGGGTGGGCCAATTATGTATTCCTCTAAGGATGCTTCACCCCCTACTGCTAATCCCTCCACCAGCAAAGCCATCTCACCTGTTCATCTGAAATTTATTAGCTCTTCATTTTTATCTTTGCAGTTATGACTAAGCTTCAAGTAATGCAAAAGCACAGTTTTTCTAACAACCAAAGACTAAAAATTTGATCGATTCTAGATATCCTAGCTAGTTTTGGCACAGGATGCTACCGCCTTACATTGCATATCACTTGACAAATGGAAATTATTGAGATTCAAAAGTTCTAAGACAGGTATATCAGAATCAAGGAAACACATTCCCAAATTATAGAAAGCATGGGGACGAAAAGTTCCCATTCCACTCAAGCAACTCCAGCTAATATAGTCCAATGACTTTTTTGCAACAATATGTTGCAAGCCACTTCTTGCAAACATGATTCCATTGTACAAGCAGATTGCCCTATAAAAAGAAGATCGACCAAAGCATTGATTTGAACATCAAAGCTCAGTCCAGTGCGAATAAATTTCATTCAGGGAATCTTGGCATGACAAGTAGTCAGACAACTCACCAGATACATCTTCTCTGCCACACAGCTTCTGCAAGACTTTCTTAGCCTCATGCATCCGCCCTTTACTCACAAGCCACCGTGGAGACTCAGGCAAGAAAAATACCATCAACACAAAATAAATGAGGGAGGGAACCGACAGAACTCCAAGCATCAATCTCCAACTCGGCGACTCCATCAAAGACATCCCAAAAACCATACAATACGACATAAACATCCCAGCAGAACCAGTAAATTGTGGCAGCGTATTCAGTGTACCCCTTATTTCTGGCGGGGCTGTCTCAGATATGTAGAGGGGAACAAGAGTTACAGCCAAGCCGACACCAAGTCCGTCTAAAAACCTTGCAAGGAGTAGCACATAAACATTGGGGGACCACAGCATAACAAGACCACCGGCGAAATAAAACACAGACGAAATAATTAGCAAAGGACGGCGACCGAGCCAGTCTGCTATTGCTCCGGAGCAAGTAGTAACCAAAGTGGCACCAATAAGTGACATGGCCACTATTAGCCCTTCTAAAGCGGGTTCACTTTCTAAATCAAATTCCCTCTTTATGTACAAAACAGCACCTGATTCAGAAACAGAGAGAGGAAATTAGTTTCTTGGTACTATCGATTCTCTTGCTTTTGAAAGATGATCAAGTGAGTTTATAAATAGGGATTTCATGGGAGAATTTCTTAAAACAAAGCAAAAGTTTTTCAAGCACGACAGGAGCCAGTTACAGTCCATGAGAATCACTCTGAATTCTAAGAAGATTCTCAAGTCACAATCACTACTTGAAGAAAGAAAGATAAAAAGAGTGTGGAACTTCAAGAACTTAATAGAACTCGTGAAGTAGCACGAAGAGATACCAAGAAAAGAGCAAAATTACCAGCAATAGTTGCATTGTCCCATCCTTGAAGCAAATTACCAACGGCAGCAGCAACAGCAACCCACACTGCTCCACTCATTATTGAACTAAGCCGACAACCCCCACAAAATCAGGCAAGCCGCTGGTTCCAGATCAAGAATTGAATCACAATCAGCCACTACAACCTAACAAGCCCTTGCAAATGGGTATGACAGAGTTTCACTTCATCAGACAATATGGTAAAGACCAATCCAACCTGATTTCTGCAAAAACCCACAAGAAGTATTGAAATTTAAACAGTTGGAAGGTGGGCAGCAAAAATCAGGCGTACCCAGGTTTGCAGGTCCTATGTGAGAACAAGTACAGTGATCTTTATGATACCTCAGGCAAAGGTGAAGAAGCTCAGAGTGCCTGATTGCCTGTTGTGTCCCCACCTTAGATCCAAAAAAGCCCCTGTGGAATTTGCATTCTGCCCACTCACTTGGCGTTAAAAGGTTGGCCTTTCGCGGGATCAGATATTTTTAATTACCCCCAAGAAAAAAGATACTTCAAATTGCAAACAGGGAAAAGAGTGCAAGAAAGGGGTAAGAAGGCCATTCGCTGGAACTAAAAGCAAGGGGAAAGAGAAAGGGGCCACGACATCTGCAACAGAGGGCAGAACAGCAAGGCAACCTCCGTGAAGTAGACACCTCTTTTCTTGTGGCTCTTTCACTGCACCGCACGTCAACTTTGTCAGATTGTACAGCAGTTTTTATAATGTCGTGCGTTGGTTCATGCTCTTCTTCTCACTCGCACGCTCCAAACTTCCCCATCATGGATGGATCCAGAGCAGACCGACGTTAAATTTTGGAAACTTTAAGAAAACTGATTAATTCTTGGAATTATTTAAGCTACAACGAGGAGTGGAGAATAAGGAAGAAAATCCTTTTTCTTTTTTTGGTAAATTATTCGGAGCAGATTATTAAAGCGAAAAAAGAGTCCATGATTGTAGCGATTTATAAATTTATCACATCACGGGTCGATTTAAAAACTGTTCATATTTTTTTAATTATGGAATCTTTAACAAAGTCAGTCCAAAAAAGCAATGGTTCTTGCCGTCTTCAATCCCAAGAATTATAATTTAAATTAATCTGCAACGTTATATGCGAATTTCAGAGTTCAGATTCCGCACACAGATCTGAAACTTGAATGAGCTGTCTTCCTCAACATTCAAAGCACTTATCACCAAAACGACAAGGACTATATAAACGCCTCCGAAAGCATCTTTAAAGAGGATTTTCTTTACCAGTGTTTTGGAACGAATATTAAATGTCTAAATAAAAAAGTTTTGTCATTTTCAAGACAATACTTTTCTCGTATTATGCACAATCAATGCATCGAAAAAGTAAATCTTTACCAATGTCCCAAATGTATTTATGAATAAAACCCTATAAAATAGATACTCACCGGAAGAAAAAAAAAGCCTAATGATACGTCTGTTTCGTAGAAAGCAATGAAATGGGAATGGAATAATTATCTATGAGAATATAATAGAGTAAGAATAAGAATGAAAAAAATTGTTTGTTTAGTTCGGTTTGCAAAATGGAATAGTTATTTGAAGACCATACTCTTGTTTGGTTTATCATTATACCATGAAAAATAAGTTAAAGAACGGTACAGAATTTCCATAATACCCATTAACGATACATAATTGAAGCCTAATTCGATTAATCGGCTTCTTTTATGAGTCGACGACATCATTTGCTTTTACAATAGAAATTTTTATTAATCGATATTTTTTTTATATTTATTAACCCTTAAAATATAAATAAAGAGTGATCAATTTTTGTCATTTGTTATTGAGGCTATTTCGCCTTTTGTTTAATTTATTTATGTTACTTATTTTCCTTAAAATACATTATTTTTTTATTAAAGTGATTATAATTATCCAATTTAAATTCTATTTATTATTAATAATAATTATTCCTTCTATTATCAGTACTAGTTAATTTAGTTTTCTCCTATTTTATGATTTTTTATGTTTGACAAAAATTAAATGTAAAAAAGGAGATTTCCTTAAAATAATGAGATGAATGTATTTTACTTCTTGAAAGTCATGTGCATATATATGGTGTAGAATTAATAACTATAAGAAAATAAATTTCACGGATATTAAGTAACATTTGAGAGTTTGGAGATGAGCACCCCATAGTTTCGGGGTGTTTTGTGTAATTTCCTCTCGCTACTTATTTACAAAAGAGAACAAATAAAAAGTTGGCGAGGTTATTAAAATGATAAATCCAACAGTGAATACGATTGGGTACGATAAGAATTTTGTATTAAGTGACACAATAGACATAATCAATATATTAAGGGATGAGATATATTATTACTGAATATCGATGACCACATTGTTTTATTAACCATCGATGTTGTGCAAAGAGTTAAAAAGGGAGGAGGGATGATTGATGGCTTTATTGGGCCCCGTTCACAATAATGACAAGAGGTTGGAGTTAATCAAATGGTACCATGATTTTTAAGCATAAATCAATTAAGGCTGTCCTGTCAAGCTGGTCCCTCTCCTACTTGGCACGTCGTGGTCTCGAAGAAATTTCTTTCTCCTTCGTCTAAGTAGCACATCATTCAAGTGATGTGATAGATTTTGTAAAACTCTTTTATTTAAGTGTCACATACCTTTATCTTTGCATCACACTCCCCGTCTATTGCCGTCGACATAGAGTTTTATTTTAATTAGATGAAGAAATGAAAATAAGGTCATGTATTGAATGGTTAATTTATTTAAGTATATGGTGGATCATTTCAATTCAAGGGAGCACGCCTTTAAGATCGTCTCAAAAAAGTAAAACCGAGTTACATGAAAAATCAAGCACGGATCAATCCATTATCTATATCACACCAAAACTTTGATAAAATACTTTGGCAAGTGGAGAAGGTTCAATGTGCATATAAGGCTGTTGATCAAAAGGCAGTCGTGCTTACAAAATATAGATCAAATAAGTAAATGATTTTAAAAAAGGAAGCCACCTGTATATTCTTGATGTGTAGGCCATAATTTCATGCATTCACGCACTCGATCCATTATTTTGAAGCAAAACCTCGACAAATTCATGGATTAAATAGGGCTTCTCTTTCTTGTCCAATCAATTGGACAATTTCCACATGCTTTCTTTGAATTGTTTATGATAGAATGCATTAGATTAAGAATCACAATTAGCTAATTTTTGATCAATTATTATAAGATTATAGATCTGGAAAGGCTCCAAAAAGACCAAGATACAGCTAGTTGCTCAAGACTATTGACAATACAATATGCCTAACCTGACGTTAGAGAAACAGAGAGTTGCCATGAGCATCCCTCTACTTAACAAAGGGACATCCATGTCAAGCACGACTCACTACTATTTTTCATCTTTGGCAATCCACTAATATTTGTTTAAGGGGGCATTAATGTGTCTCATATGATGGAAATATAGGAATATTTTAATAGGGCTAATTATGATATCAAGTGCAAATGACCTCGTCGCCATCATTTCCTCATAGGAACAGACTCTTGGCATGCCTTTTGAGATGTTTTCAATTCTTTGAAGTCATTATTAAGACAATTAAACGGACAAGAATCGTCCCCTTTTGCGAATTTGAATCTCGGACAGCTATTTCAAGAAAAGGAAAAGCGAAAATTATGGGGAAAAGGAACAAATCAGGTGATACCAATTGATCTCGCGCACTTGGAGTGAATGTGTCCATGTCCAACCTGGAAATATTATAATAAAAAGAAAACCAAAACTGAGTTCGAGAGAATACACTACCAATCAATTAATAATCTTGGTACGTATCTTAAGTCCATAGTTTGTTTGTTTGTTTTTTTTTTTTTATATTTAAATTAAGCTTTTGAAGGAAAAAGAAAAGAAAAAATAGGTTAGATGGATGCATGTAAGTTCATGCATGAAAGAATGTTAACACTGTTAGTCCATCTCGACAACCTTAAGGTTACATTGGTCATTTAGATTTCTAGCGAAAATATGACTTGATATAATATGATATAAAATGTAAGAATTTTGTTATATTCAATCTATTATTTGATAAATCGCAATAATAAAACTGGATATTTTCACATTCTATCTTGTCTATTGTCGATATGAATGGCATATCAATATAGATGAATCTAAAAATTATACAAACGGAGATGGTAAGAATCTCTCACGACACTCTTGTCTAGTTCATTTTTATTTCCTTATTTATTATTTTCCCTTATTTTATTTCTTTTCTTTATTCCCCTTCCGTCATTCTTTAATAAAATTTTATTAAAGTAAACTATATTAATATACCTAAAATAGGTGATAATATAAATGCAATATATATATATATATATATATATATATATATATATATATATATAAGATGGAAAGAAATTCGAATATATAAATAAAAACATGAATAAATAAATAAATACGAAACTGTTGTTATTTTGTGTTATTTTGAATTCTTTTTTATTAAAATTCAAATATTATTTTAGTTTTATTAATTTGAGAAATTTTTTATTCGAGAAAAATAACTATATTAGAAATTCTATTTATCTTTATCTCTCTTCCCTATGGTATATTTTTGTTCGGACCATATTCCTTTAATATTTGGCTTTATCTTGTCTTGGGTAGGAACCAAAGGTATTTTTATCCTACTCTGGATCTTGTTTTGACTTCCAAATGTAGCCTAACTTCCTACTTATGTGGTCCGGAAAAATTGCCCGGCCCTTGTTAGGTAGTCATTGATCTCATTAAGGAAGTTCTTGAATGAAAATATTTGATTGGAATTGATGTGGAACTTTAGATGTCATCTAAACTCGCGACATAAATTTCAATATTTTTATTTTTTTAGTGGTTAGGTTGCGCGATGATCCATCAATCATATCACTAGAAGTTCCTAGAGGTGTTTTATTTTTACAGCATATCAAGATGCTGGATTAGTGGATCACCAGTCAAAATTGACAGATTGTACTTACATAGATATATTTTAGTCATAGTCTATTAGTTTCCTAAGAGTCATAAAGAGCAATTATCAATGATAACATGTCTAATTAGAATCTATGTGCACTACATGCACAACAGTTAATCAAACGCATGTGGATTAGACATTAACGGGTTCTTGTGTCATAAACAAGTCCCACGGTTGAAATCATGTTTTATATGAATTGATTCGCCTAACCTGTTTAGACAACAATCAATCCATTTAAATTAACGTGTCATTGGTTTCAATATGATATTCTCCAACATGTTCTAACATGTTTAACTTATATCTGAAGACTTTTTTTTTTTTTTTTTTTGATGACCCGGGAACCCTCGTACAACCGGCAACCGGCGAGGTAAACCCGAGGTGATGCTAGCGGATGACCCACCACCCCGATATCACACTTAAGACACCAAGCGCCTCCACTGGGTTTCGAACCCCTCACTTTTAGGAAAGGATTAATGGAGCCCTTATCCAGCGGAGTCACCACGGCCGGTGGTTATATCTGAAGACTTTTTATCCTTAAAAAGCTTCTAAAAGTAACTACATGTCAAAAAACTTTTTTAGAGGTACAAACTACAAAGTCTTGAAACATAAAGAAAATCAAAGTCCCCTCGTGCATCTCCACAAGATCGAGAGTGATCATTATGAATCAAGAGCAAAGCTGTCGGTACTCGGGATGTTGTAAAATCTATCAGCCTCAACTTTTCCGACCTTAGATCGTATCTTAGCTAAGGATTTTCCAACTTCTGAAGTGCACCTCGCAAATCTTCTGTTCAGGCCTTTTAGCTTTATTATGATTGTACCATTCCATGGACGAGAATTTAACGTTTGAGTTAAGACAGCACTTACACATGTAACGACCTGATTGGGGAGTGATCGCTGGGCTAGAAAGTCTAGACAATGAACGGCTTTTAGCAGGTTTCTACAATGGCAAATGGGGTAGGAATAAACCGAACTATGCACCAAACATGGAAGAACAATTCTAAGTTATTTATGTGAAGAGTGGAATTAACTCATAGATGCATCTTTTGAGGTAAAGATAATGCTTAGCTTTGGAACTCCAAAATTAAGCATACCTAGGAGAGAGCACTCCCAGGTCGGGTGACGTCTTGAGAAGGTGTCCACATGTATGCCAGGGATGGGATGCAGGATATTTTCTGAGAAATTCAATGTTTATAGCTTCGGACTCCTCCTAGAGAATATCAGCAGCAAAAAGAACACTAGCTTATATTAACATATACGACATCTCGATCTCCTCTTTCATGTAAGCACAACATCTATCTCACAATTAATGGATGAGGCAATTGCCGATGCCTTTTCACTGTCACAGGCGATTCGATGCATTCCCGTAGGGCTTCTCTACGTGCAGGACCACATGTCACACGTCGCTCTGATGGCTACGCAGCGAATTGGATCTTCCCCAGCCAAAACAAACTACATTTTCCTTTCAAAGCTTAACAACCCATGAAATCCAGTCATTACAAGAAGAAAGTATTTGGCCCACAAACGCTATCAGCCTATCACCAACACTGTTGTTGAACGCAAATGAGCAATTGTCATTTGTACATAAGGACGAACGAACAGTTCAGTTTCGGGAGAACTATCGCTGATCTCTTGGCCAAACTAAAAAACAAAGGAGACAGATGAGAATTCTAAGGTGAAAGGTTCATCAGTTGGCACATCCTTGTTTGGATTTGGGTACATATGGACCGGATCTATTTGGATTCGTGGACCCGAATTCAAGCAAGATTTTCTCTTTGTTGGTGGCATGGTCTGCCTGAAGCCCCTCTGTCAAAAAGGCGGTTTCTATCTGATGGTTTTATGTAGATGGGCTTAAGGCCCGTCCGTCCTCGATGGGCCTAAAGGCCCGGCCAACGGGAATTAAGCCCGTGGAAAGAGGAACATATAAAAGGGATGAGAGAGAGGGAGAAGATACCACTTGACATTTTAACATACGTTCTCCTTTTATTCAAGAATTCTCTCTCCAAGAAAAGCCAAGAAGCGACGCCATCTTCCCTTCACGGCGAATTTTCGACATCGGATCGAATAGGACTGAATTCTCTTCCTCTTTACGGCGTCGGTGTCTAATCTGTGGCCAACAAGGTACGCTCGAATCCGTGGTGTGCTTTACGATCGGTGATACGTGTTTAATTCCCGGGCTCATCTTCCGCATTTGATTTAGGGGTTCGGTTTAAGTGCCGAATCCGTTTTCAGGGATCCGATGATCCCAACATTGGTATCAGAGCCTTAGTTCACGTTTTTCCCGACTTATTCGATGTTTATGATTGATTTTCGCAAAAAGCACTTCGGCCGTACGAATCGGGGTGAGAAATCCCGACACCCGAGCATGTTCGCCCATTTTTCCAATTTTTCATAAGTCGAAATCAAAATCTGATAACATAGGGAGGAAGGCGACGTCGAGACGAGTCCGGCGACATGTCGCACGCCGCCGGACGATGCCGCACGCGCCCCCACGCGCGGCCAGCAGGTGCTGCGCGTGGGCGCGACGCGCCCATACGCGCTAGTTCGTCCAGCGCGTGCGGCACACGCGCCGGTGGCGAACCGGCGCATGCGCGCCGCCGGCCGGCGAACCGGCACGCGCCGGTCCAAGGACCGACGTGTGCTGACGTCAGCATGACATCACCCAACGGTCGGTAACCGTTGGGTGACGTCATCGCAGACGTTAGCGCCGACGTCGGTTGGCCGGGCGGTCACCGACCGGTGACCCGTTCGGCGACGCGACCCGACGCGACCCGCGGAGGCCAAGGCACGCGCGCGACACGTGCCGGCTAACGTCAGCGTGACGTCAGCTAACGCACGCGCGCGGCACGTGCCGGATGACGTCTGCGTGACGTCATCCCACGCACGCGCGAGGCACATGCGGTCGGTCTGCCCGATCGGTCCGACCGGTTCGACCGGCCTACCGGTCCAACCGGTTCGACCGGCCTACCGGTCCGACGACCTGACGGTTGATCGTTGACCGTGACGGTTGACCATTGACCGTTGACTCCGTTGACCGTTGACCGCGACCGTTCACCGTTGACCAAAAGAAAAAAAAAAGGAAAAAGAATATGTTTCTTTTTTCAATTATGTCTATGTGGATTATATGTAATCCATTTTTGTTCTGCATTTGTTGCGGGAACAATGCCTTCCGTAAGCCGCGCGCATCTCGTGCGCACAATGTCAGATGAACAGAAGGAAAGGCTTACAAGGTTGATAGCCGATTTGAATGGTTATCGATGGGAGAGTGACGACATAATTGATCATGTCATAGAGGTCAACAACAAAATTCAGGAAGTCATTTGGAACGGTTATCCCATGCAAGATATTCAGATGGTGCGATTCTTTATGAACACTTTTCTACTAGACTGGCAAGGAGTGTTGAATCGCCTATAGGAGGTCAAAGGATTTACTAGCTATAAGGGGCTAGTAATGGAATTTGTGGATGAATATCATCGGGTTGGAGCCACAAAGACTGCGACCCAAGGAATGACTTCGATAAGGCCATGAATGAATGTGCGTAGGAGAAATCCTAAGGGATATCCATCTGTTTTTCCGTGGCTGTCGAGAATGCCTGAAAATTTTACAGAGAAAAAGCAAAAGAAATTGAACCATGTAGCTGCTTTCCCTATTAGTTGTATGATGCATCGTTTATAGATGTTATGGCTTGTCTTTATTTAATGTTCTTGGTGGACATCTTATGTAAAGTTAACTACCTGATTGTTGTTGTTGTAGCAACCTATATGTTAGCCATATTATGTGAAAGCATTTTTATTATATTGTATGTCAATTATCTGTTGTTTTCTGTGATTGCTGGTTGCTGTGGGTAATTAGCTATGGGTAGTTATAGAAGTTTTTGTAACTTCATAAAATTGATTTTGCATATGACAATTATATTAATGATAGTTTTTAAGTAAGGATTTTTGGAGGATGATTGGAAACATAGTGACCTTTTGATTCTGAAACCTTACTTAAAATTATTAATTGATATGATGGGTTTGTGCAAAATAGATGCATAAGTGATAGGCATTAATATTTCGTGCATATGTGTCTGATATGTTCAGATCGATGGATTCAGCAAATAAGAATATCATTGCTGATTTGAATAAAGAGGGCAAATTGAACGGCGAGAATTGTGAAATATTGAATATGAGAATTAATATTTGCTGGAAAAGCAAGAAGCACTAAAAGCTCTTGACCATGTTATGGAAGATCTAGAGGATGCTGTGCGCCACCTTGAGCTAGCTGATCTACGCCTCAAGGCATTTGAGCAGGATATAGATATCTGCTGTATTGCTTTAAGCTCAAAAGGGGCTTCAAGCTCTAAGCGCAAGCGTATTGATTCGTTCAATATGTGGGAAAGCAAGGGATCAAGTCCTTCTTGCAAGAAACCAAGAATTAACCAACAAAAGAGAGGAAAACATTCTCATATGAAGAATATCTCAAGGGTGAAATGTTACAACTGTGACCAAAATGGTCACTATGCCCGCGATTGTCGCGAGCCAAAGAAGGTACACACCCTTTGTACAATTGGGAACTTTGCATATGTGTCAAGTTCTGTATTCTTAACTGAATCTAATCCTCTGTGGACTGTGGATTCAGGAGCGACAGACCATGTAGCGAAGGATAGAGGATTCTTCGTGGAATTCCGACGAGTACCAACTGGATCTAAATGGATTTATGTGGGAAACAACTCCAGAGCTGAAGTGAAAGGAATTGGCACATGCCAACTGAATATGCGTGGTGAATGCACTTTATTCCTACATGATGTGTTGTATGCTCCGGAGATTCGTCGGAATTTAATATATGTTTTAGTGTTGGTTAAATTAGGTTTTAATGTGAACTTCCATAATAGAGGTGTATATTTGTATTTGAATACAAACTACTATGGTCATAGTTATTTTCTAGATGGTTTCATTGTATAAGATATTGATTATGTTAATACAAATGTTTGCTATTCCCTTCTCACGTCTCCTAATACATATGATAATGATGTGAATGTATGGCATGCTAGACTTGGTCACATTGGCCAACAGCGTATGAATAGACTAGCCAAAGAAGGCTTGTTGGGCAATATTGAAAAAGTCGATTTGCCCATCTGTAAGCATTGCCTAGAAGCGAAAACGACAAGGAAACCATTTGGAAAAGGTAAAAGAGCTTAATTTCCTCTGCACTTAATCCATTCTGATGTCTGTGGTCCAATGAATGTGAGAGGAAGGCATGGGGCTGTTTATTTCATCACTTTTATAGATGCTTATACTCGATTCGGATATGTCTATTTGATTTCTCACAAATCTGAAGCAATAAGTTGTTTCAAAAGGTTTATGAACCTGGTAGAGAATCAATTAGACAAGAAAATAAAAGCATTGAGATCCGATCGAGATCGAGAATATTTATCTGATGAGTTCAGAAAATTATGTGATGAAAAAGGAATAGAAAGACAGTTGTCTATTCCATATACTCCTCAACAAAATGGTGTTGCAGAGAGAAGAAACAAAACCCTACTGGAAATGGTTAGGTCCATGATGGCGCAAGCTAACTTACCTATCACTTTTTTGGAGTGATGCGTTGTTAACTGCTGCCTATATACTTAACCGTGTGCCTTCCAAATCAGTTACTTCCACACCATATGAGTTATGGACATGTAAGCCATGGGGTTGTGCTGCCTATACACATGAGTCCTCTCACAAGTTTGGGAAATTGGGTCCCAGAGGAAGAAGAGTATTTTCATAAGATACTCAGAACACTCAAAAGGGTATGTGTTTATAGGTGAGCAGGAAAGTGGAAGTATAACTGAATTTGAATCACGGGATGTCACATTCTTAGAGGATGAATTTCCTAAGAAGGGCGAAATAGGGGAAGTCAACTCCCTATTTGAAACCTCGGATCAAGATAATGATCTTAGTGGAATTCGTCCAAGTGGGAGTAATATGAGAAGTGATGAATTGAATTCAACTCATTCTCAATTACAAGCACATAATGAGACGACATCATCATTATCTAATCCCAGTGGGAGCATAATGGGGAATGATGTGCAAAGTGTACAAACTCCCATACGACGAACAAGTCGCCAAAGTATTCCCCGTCGACGTTTTGACATTGAAGGGGAAACTTTTATGGTTGCTCCACAAGATGAGGAAGAGCCAAGAAATATTAATGAGGCTCTGAATTGCCCTAGTAAGGACAAATGGATTCATGTAATGGAAGAGGAAATTGAGTCAATGAAATCAAACCAAGTCTGGGAACTGGTTGATCTTCCAAAAGGACGCAGAGCTATTGGGAACAAGTGTGTTCTCAAAATAAAGCGAAATGCTAATGGCTCGATAAAAAGGCATAAGGCTCGCCTTGTTGCGAAGGGGTATAATCAACAGGAAGGAATTGATTATGAAGATACGTTTTCTCCTATAGTGAGATTTACTTCGATTCGCATTATTCTGGCAATAGTATCTAGTATGGATCTTGAGTTACATCAGATGGATGTAAAGACTGCTTTCCTCAATGGAAAATTAGAAGAAGAAATATACATGGAACAACCTACTGGTTTTATAGTGAAAGGCCAAGAAGAAAAGGTATATCGACTTTTGAGATCGATATACGGCCTTAAGCAGTCATCGAGACAATGGTATATACGTTTTCATAATGCCATAATGGCATATGATTTTTACAATGATTAATGAGGATCATTGTGTATATATCAAAAGATCCAAAGATCAATTTGTGATCATATCATTATATGTTGATGATATACTGATTGCCGGAAGCAATATGGAGTTTGTTCATACTGTTAAGAGTTGGTTGTCTTCCAACTTTGAGATGAAGGATATGGGTGGGGCTGCATACATTCTTGGAGTTAAGATTTCAAGAGATCGTTCGAAGAGATCGTTGTCTCTTTCGTAAGAAACATATATAAATAAGGTTCTTGAACGATTTCGTATGCAAGATTGTAAACCCATAGACACTCCTATTGCAAAAGGTGAAGGATTGAGCCATAGACTGTGTCCGAGGACTCCACAAGAGAAGGAACAAATAAAACATGTTCCTTATGCTAGTGCAGTTGGGAGTTTGATGTACGCTATGATGTGTACAAGACCCGACATATGTTTTGCAGTTGGAATGGTGAGTAGATACCAATCCAATCCAGGTCCAGCACATTGGAAAGCCGTTAAGAGAAAACTGAGGTATCTAAAGGGAACTGCTGATTATATGATGAGTTATCAAGGAAAGGATCTGCGATTCAAATGCTATTCTGAAACTGATTAGGGAGGAGGTATAGACGAAAGGAATTCTACCTCTAGGTTTGTTTCCTTATTGAATAATGGCACCATATGTTGGAGCAGTAAGAAACAAACGTGTATAGCCTTGTCCACGATGGAAGCTAAGTTCGTGGCATTATCAACAGTAATATAAGAATGAGTTTGGCTTAAGAGATTTTTTGGATCATTTAGGTGTTATTGAGAAAGCTGCAAATCCATTATTAGTTAATTGTGATAGCCAAGCAGCTATAGCGTACACTAAAGATCCAAAATATCATGGCAAGACCAAACATATAGATACCAAGTATAACTTTGTCAAAGATATGGTTGCACGAAAGGATGTGAACTTGCAGTACATATCTACGCATAGAATGGTAGCAGATCCTATGACAAAGCCAATACCTAGAGATGTGTTTTTGTGGTCATGTGAAATCTCTAGGATTGCGTAGAGTCTGATGTACTGGATATTGTAATTTCCCTGAGTTGTTCACATGTATGAACTAGTGTTGTTTCATTATTAATGCCTATGAATCTTTGTTTGATCTTTATGCATCTTAATGCTCAGTGCATTACTTTATATTGAGAAAGTATGTCGGACAGATCAAAGATTAGCCCACTCACACGGGTAATCGCCTCTATTTACTATATGATAAATAGAGACGAGACGGTTTTTAAGCTTATTATCTAGGTGATAATCGAGAGCTCAAGCTTAAAATACGTATGTCGCCTTAACTGAGTGCTAAGATGAGGACATAGTACTTACGATGTCCGAAAGTAAAATAACCCACACATTTTTACTTTATCTGTCTAAGATGCCAAATGTGAGTTCTGATGAATTTTGTGAATGAGTAAATACGTGAACTCAAGTTAGACATTGGGTATGTCTGAACTATCATCTGTACGGTATTGATTGTGTAGACATACGCTCCATGGGAAAGGAGTTAATACCGTAATACATATTTCATACTACGTATGCATGAGACGACCTATAAGAGTGGCAAAAGTTTGATCTCAACTTTTATGACATGTGAGACTCTCGAGGAATTGAGTTCCTCAATTTTAGTGCCCTCATGACTCTTACTTATTCTCAAGATTTCTATTTAGTGTTTGTTATCTTAGAATGTTGCCAATGGTCATGAGTTGATTCGATCTAATGGGACATTTCTAGCAAAGCAAGTTGAACTGAAATTGAGAATTTGAAGGAAAGAGGAAGATCGGATTTGTAGAATCACATTGTGGTTTTGTATTCACAGGTCGACCAATTATGACTGTCTTTGGGATAATCATAATTGTGAATACAATATATATATATATATATATCATTGTTTAAATGAGATTAAAAGAGATATAAATGTGATCGATCGATCTAGGGTACTACATACTAAATTTACTCGGAATGTGACGCCCATTAGAGCTGTTATATATTCCTAACAAATGTATAGCAACGAGCTCTCAAAGTATGCTGGTCGCACGGATTATTCACCGGTATGAATGTTGAAAGAGGAAAAAGAGGATTTTCAATTGATGGGCCTAAGTTGGGCCTATCCGCCCATGTTGGTTTTTTTGCCCACCATGTGCGAGTGGGAGATGATGGTTTTATGTAGATGGGCTTAAGGCCCATCCGTCCTCGATGGGCCTAAAGGCCCGGCCCACGGGAATTAGGCTTGTGGAAAGAGGAACATATAAAAGGGATGAGAGAGAGGGAGAAGATACCACTTGACATTTTAACATACGTTCTCATTCTATTCAAGAATTCTCTTTCCAAGAAAAGCCAAGAAGCGACGCCATCTTCCCTTCACGGCGAATTTTCGACATCGGATCGAATAGGACTGAATTCTCTTCCTCTTTACGGCGTCGGTGTCTAATCTGTGGCCAACAAGGTACGCTCGAATCCGTGGTGTGCTTTACGATCGGTGATACGTGTTTAATTCCCGGGCTCATCTTCCGCATTTGATTTAGGGGTTCGGTTTAAGTGCCGAATCCGTTTTCGGGGATCCGACGATCCCAACACTATCCTTACTCACTGAGTAGTATTCATCAACTAAATTGAGCTCACGGTATCAAGAAGCGAACGCACAGTTTGTTCATAGTAAATTAGCTGTTGATTCGGTCCAATTCGCAGGTAAACATACGTGTATTGAATCAACGATGATAGTGGCAATGCACTAGATTAGTGCTTGGGTAAAGAGAAGGGTATGCAAAAGTGTTGCGCAAGCTAAGGCCATAGTGATTTTCTCACCAGGTGCAAAAAATCGAGGGCAAATTTTATTGGCTCGGTCAGTGGCCTTGCTCTAAATCAAAGAAAATTGGGTGAATCGGTTTGGTTCGGTCTAGGCTGCTTTGGGTCAAAACTGGATTTATAAAAAAAATAAAAAATAAAAAATAAAAAAAGATTATTTATTTACTATCAAATTTGAAAACTCCGACGAGCGATCAATTAAATAACATTAAGTTATTTGTAAATATTTAAATGCTACCTAAAGAACCGAAATCGCCTATGGGACATAAGTTTTGATTAGGGTGGAGTTGGGACTCTCCAAACACAATCAAAACAAGTTTTTTAGTTAATGTTAGCATTTGTTAAGGGTTTTATGATTGGAAGTCTAAATGGCTTAGATGTACTCATCTCAACATTTATTTTGATATAAACTCTAGCAATTGAAAGTTTAAGGACCATACGATATATTGGACAAATAATTGAGAGTCCAAAAATAACATTACATATTAAATAAGTCGTCAAAACTTTTTGTGTCGTCATCTTTTATGTTCATTTTTTTTTTCGGTTGTCTATTCTAGGTTCAGTTGCAATCACTTGAAACTGATCCTTAAACCGGATTAAGTACTAAAGAGTTGACCTTTTCTTCTCAATCCTGTCGGATGTCTTGTTTAACACATATAATTCGAATTTTTGGAGGATGATTCAAGTGTAAACTGAGAGGCCGAGTCATATTTGAATAGTGGCGAGGAACAATTCAACCTAGGATTTGCTCTTCTGAAAAAAAAAATTATTTTTTACCCACCCCTTAGACTAAGATGATTGCAAGTTGCATAACAATAATCTCAACATGTACTAGTACCCCGAGACAGGCGTTATCCGCACTGAGTAGTTAGTTTATTGGTGAAATGAACTTACAAGCATAAGAAAAGGACTTAAAAGAGACATTATACCTTAAGGACCAAGGTTTGACCCACAGAAGATCTCGTTCATCTGTTCTTGATCTGCAGAAAATGCAGAATAACTGACCCTTTGAGCTTGCTAGGCTCATTCAGCCATTGTTATCATGCGACTTATGATTGCTTGGTGCTCTTGCTTGGTCTTCTTCTTCCTACTTCAGGCAAGTCATATAGCCAGTGGCGTGGTTTACAATATTACTACATCAGAGCCGCTCTTTCCGAACCAAACTCTTGTCTCCTCTGGCCAAATCTTCGAGCTTGGGTTCTTCACGCCGAATGGGTCAGAAAATCAGTATGTTGGCTTATGGTACAAGAACTTGAGGCCTTCTAAAATCGTGTGGGTGGCCAATAGGGATGTGCCGCTTGTGTACACAGATCGGTCTGCGAAATTAACCATAGGCAGAGACGGGAATTTGAAGCTCGTGGACGGACAACAGAACATAGTTTGGTCCACCAATGTCTCAGGTTTGTCCAATTATACTTCAGCAGCGCTATTAGATAGTGGAAATTTTGTTCTGCAAGATACCACTTATGGTGTAATATGGGGAAGCTTCGAGGATCCAACAGACACTCTTCTTCCGGGAATGAAGGGGGGATTAAATGTCAGGACTGGAGCGAAACAGTATATAATTTCCTGGAGAAGTGACAGTGATCCATCCCCTGGAAGTTTCTCGACTGGACTGACATCAGAGACTCCCCCACAACCTTTCACTTGGAATGGTGCAACCCCTCACTGGAGAGGCGGGCAATGGGACAAATCAAAATTTATCGGCATAGCAGACATGGACCAATCATACTTGAGTGGGTTCAATGTCCAGCAAGATATTCAGCAAGGGACCACTTACTTTTGGTTCGATACTTACAACAGCTTCTTTGGATACGTGTTCGTATCACCGGAAGGATCTCTTAAGACAATGATATGGGATGATGGAGCTAAGGCATGGTTGACGAATTGGGTGGCACCAAACAATACGTGTGAGATTTATGGAATTTGTGGTCCTTTTGGAGTTTGTAACTCATTGAATTCACGTACTTGCAGATGCTTGTATGGGTTTGCGCCAAAATCAAATGTAGAATGGAACAGTGGAAACTGGACTGGAGGATGTGTAAGAGAGATAGAATTGAATTGCCAGAAAAACACAAGCACATCGACTTCAACAAATGTAAAGAAAGATGCCTTTTGGCCAATGAATCAGATGAAGCTACCTGACTCTGGGAACTATTTATCAGACATTGGAGATGAAGAAGGATGTCTAAGCTGGTGCCTGAGTAATTGTTCTTGCTTGGCTTATTCTTATGTCAGCACCATTGGGTGTATGGTTTGGACTAAAGACCTCATTGATCTTCAGGAATTTCCCACGGTTGGGGAAGATCTATTTGTTCGAGTTGCACATATAAAGGCAGGTTAGAAATTGTTTCACTGAGATGAGTTTGAACGACACCAATCATCTTTTACATAACTCTCCATCCCATTGCAGGTGGATCATCCCAGAAAGCAGTTAGCATCAGCCTGAGTATTATTGCCGGGATCATGTTCTTTGCCGCATTGGTTTTTGGTCTTTACAAATGGAGAGCTAAGAAAAGAGGTACTATTAAAGAGCCACATTAGTATTTTGAGGATCGTGCTTCCAATTTGTTTAATTACCATTGCTATGAAGAAGGTAAGCTAAACCCTCACCAATAATAAACACAGGAAACTTGAGCAAAATTCCAAGGCTCCTTGACTCGGTAGATACACCTGAAAATCTGAGTGAACTGGTACAAGAAAATGCATGGAAAGAGCTGTTGAAGCAAGATGATTCTCCGGAATTGACCCTTTTCAGTTTTGATAGCATACTACTAGCTACAAACAATTTCAGCACAGCTAGTAAACTCGGCCAAGGAGGGTTTGGCTCCGTCTACAAGGTAAAACCATTCAGCAGGACATTCAATAAATGGGTACGTAGTCATAATTCAACGTCTAAACGCTATTGGAATTGCGAAACAGGGAAAGCTGAATGATGGGAAAGAGGTAGCTGTGAAAAGACTTTCTAGTAGCTCGGCCCAAGGTGTTGAAGAGTTCAAAAATGAGATTGTCCTGATATCGAAACTCCAACATCGAAATCTTGTTAAACTCATGGGTTACTGCATTGAAGGAGAAGAAAAGATTTTGGTGTACGAGTACTTGTCGAACAAAAGCTTGGACACCTTTCTTTTTGGTTGGTTTTTTCTCTCCAAATTACTTTTTTCAGTAATGTATTTTCGCATAGTACTAAAACTTGATAACTGTTCTTGTTCGTCATGTTTGTTAGATTCAAGAAAAAAGTCAGAACTCGACTGGGGCAAACGATTCCAAATTATTCAGGGGATTGGAAGGGGGCTTCTCTACCTCCATCGAGATTCTTGCCTCAGGATCATACATCGAGATTTAAAAGTGAGCAATATTCTCTTGGATGAAAAGATGAACCCAAAAATTTCGGATTTTGGGCTGGCTCGAATGTTCGAGGGCACTCAAGTTTTGGTGAACACTCACAAAATTGTCGGAACACCGTACGCTCTCTAGTTTTACTTGAATTATCACAATCCATTGAGTAAATCTTTTCAAGAAGACAAAATGATTGATTTACCGCAATGAACTTGTCATTTGTGCATGTTCAACTCCACTACAGTGGCTATATGTCTCCCGAGTATGCCATAGGCGGAATGTTTTCCGAGAGGTCCGACATCTATAGCTTTGGGGTCTTGCTACTGGAGATTGTGAGCGGCAAAAAGAACACGGCCCTGTGTGAACAGGGACAATATCTCAATCTCCTTTCCTTCGTAAGTGCCAAATTCCAACCTCAATCGATATTGTAAGTCCCTGGCAATATTGTGACATTGTTCTCTCTACTAGGCATGGCATTTATGGAGTACAGGCAGAGCATTGGACCTACTGGATGAAACAATTGCTGTTAGCTCTCCGTTGGAGGTAACAAGATGCATCCATGTTGGGCTTCTCTGTGTTCAGGACCGTGCCATGGATAGACCAAACATGTCCGATGTGGTTCTGATGCTAAGCAGCGAATCTGATCTTCCCCAGCCGAGACACCCCACATATACTTTCCAAACCGAAGTGCCAAACCGTGCTATTCCAGCACAGCAAGAAAGCATCTGGTCTGTTAACACCGTCACTGTTACAATGGTCGAAGGAAGATGACGGTTATCTTTCTTCCCTTTTATTTTCCTTTTTCAGCAGATGATTTTGTTGTTATTTTCTAAGATATTAGTGTTTGTTCAGTTCAAGGATCGCGTCAGTTCGCTCTGTAATAAAAAATGGCTTAGATGTACTCATCTTAGAGTATGATTTGATACAAATTCATGTAATTGAAAGTTTAAAAGTGATATTGCATATTGGATAAACAATTGAGAGTTTAAGAATTACATTGACACTCAATATGATTTGTATCATCATCACCTACATAGGAAAAGGTACTAGAGAGTTGACCTTTCCCTGGCACGACTGCAGTTACGTATGGAGTATTCTTGCATTGAACCCGTGTTCTCATGCCCACTGAAATCACTAAGCTTTGGATAGCTGATTACACAACACTTCGGTCTCATCCGATGTCTTGGTTAACACAAGCAATTCGAATTTGAGGAGGAGGATGATTCAAGTGCAAACTGAGAGGCTGAGTCAAATTTGAACAGTGGCGAGGAATAATATGCACTTCTAAGTACAATTGTTTTTTGGAGCCACCCTTTTGAATCAAATGATTGTCATGCCACGCAGTAAAATGCAAGTGGTAACAAAACAACAATCTCAACATGATCTTTTGCGCCATTCTGTGCATGCACCTGTACACTGAGACGGCATTATCAGCACAAGTCGTTAGTTTGTTGAAGAAATGAACTTTGGACAAGCATGAAAATGACTTAAAGGACATCATACCTTGCCAAATCGTGCTATTCCATCACAGCAAGAAAGCATCTGGTTTGCTAACGCTGTCACTAATACAACGGTCGAAGGAAGATGATGGTCATGTTTCGTCACTTTGATTTCTGTACGAAAGGCTGAATGTACTGCTCCACTTTTGCATGGATCTTTGGGTATGAACGAGGCGTTTAGAATATATTCTTCTTTGATAGGACATCATCGACTTAGAAATTTGTTCTGATTTTCAATAGCCAGAAGTGTGAGTCTATTTGGTCCGCGTACGTAAGTCTTCACGTTCCTTTTCAAGGCTTCGCGTGGCTTCAAAAAGATTCCTGCGGCTCCTCTCTCAAGTGGCGTGGACGTGCTGCACCTTCTTGTTCGTAGGCTTCACGTCCCTTTTGCAGCCTAAAAGTACACGCCTTTTATATGTGTGTGCGCCCAAAGGTCAACAATTTGATATGAGCCCCACCACTTTAGTCTTCAACGTGAGCAAGCTTTTGCATAGGAAAGAAATTCTTATTTTATCTTTTATTTCCTCTTTTGTCCTGTAGTGATAAGTTATGTTTTCCTTTCTTTTGTACGCCAAAAGAAACTCTCACGAGAGGAAACCTTTTTATTTTATTTTATATCCGACTTATAATCTGCTTGGAAAAATCTTTTTCAATAAAATTCGGTTTAACAAATTTTTATCTGAATTTAAACTCGAGACATTAATTTAACACGATCGATGCCCTGTGTCAAAGAGGCGGTCTCTATCCTCGGCCACGAGTAATGAACATAAACTAGCCTGAGCCCGCGGCATCAAGAAGCGAACCAACAGTTTGTTCAGAGTAAATTAGCTGTCAAGTCGGCTCTTGGCGCAGCTCCCAGGTGAACATAGATCTGCTCATGTATCAAATCAGCTACGATTGCAGCAATGCACAAGATCAGCGCTTGGGTAGAAGGCAGGGGGTTGCAAAAGGGTTGCGCAGGCTAAGCCTGGAAAGGTTTTTTGACCAGGTCCAAACAAATCGAGCGTAAATTTTCTGGGCTCAATTAGTGGCCTAGCACTAAATCACAGAAAGTTGACTGAATTTATTTAGCTCGGTCTAGGCTGCTTCAAGTCAAACTTTGATCTAGTAAAAACGGAATATTTATTTGGTATCAAATTTTAAAACTACGACAAGCAATCGACTAATTAGGATAAATTTCACCCCCCCCCAAAAAAAAAAAAAAAAAAAAGGGAAAGGAAATCCGCTCACCTTGATTTTGACGGAACATAAGTAGAGTTAGGAGCCATGCAAGAACATTCAATGGCTTAACTGTACTCATTTCGAAGTATGGTTTGCTTCAAATTCAAGCAATAGAAAGTTTATAAACGATATCACATATTGGACAAACTAGAAACAGTATCACATATTAGATAAACAATTGAGAGTTCAAGAATTTACATTGACCTTCAGACTTCAGTGCCATTTGTGTCATTATCACTTATCTATATTTTTTGGTCGAAAGAAGTTTTCACAATTGAGTTTACAAGGACTTGGAACTGATCCTTAAACAGGAAAAGTTACCAGAGAGTTGACCTTTTCTGGCACGACTGAATTTACTTGAGGGGCATTTCTTCGTTGAACCCGTGTTCTCACGCCAACTGACATCGCAAATCTTTGAATAGCTGATTACACAATGCTTCGATCTCATCAGATGTCTTGGCTAACACAAGCAATTCAAATTTGTCGAGGAGGATGATACGAATGTAAACTGAGAGGCAGGGTCAAATTTGAACAGTGGCGAGGAACATTCCCGACATTTGATAGTCAACGAGGATATGCTCTTCTGAATACAATTGTTTTTGAGGCCTCCTTCTGACTCGGCTGATTCTGATGTCACACAGTAATTTCAAATGATCTTTTGGGCCGTCCTGTGTGCCCTTGTGATCTGAGACAGGCATTATCTGCACCGTGTACTTAGTTTGCTGATGAAATGTACTTTGGAGAAGCAGGAAAAAAAGGATTTAAATGACATCATACATTGAGCTCCAAGGTTGGACTTACAGAAGATCTTGATCATCTATTCTTGATCGGAAGACAGTGCAGAATCAACCAGCCCACCGAACTTGCTAGGTTCATTCAGTCATTCTCAGTATGCAACTTAAGATTGCTCGGTGCTCTTGCTTGGTCGTCTTCTTCCTGCTTCAGGCAAGTCATACAGCCAGCGGTGCAGGTTACAATCTTACTACATCAAAGCCGCTCTTTCCGAACCAAACTCTCGTCTCCCCTGGCCAAATCTTTGAGATTGGGTTCTTCACGCCGAACGGGTCAGAAAATCAGTATGTTGGCATATGGTACAAGAACTTGACACCTTCTAAAATCGTGTGGGTGGCCAATAGGTATGTACCGCTTGTGTACACAGATAGATCTGCGAAATTAACGATAGGCAGTGATGGGAATTTGAAGCTCGTGGATGGACAACAGAGTATAGTTTGGTCTACGAATGTCTCTGGTCTGTCCAATTATATGTCAGCGACCCTATTAGATAATGGGAATTTTGTTCTGCAAGATGCAAATTATGGTAAAATATGGGGAAGCTTCGAGGATCCAACAGACACTCTTCTTCCGAGCATGAAGTTGGAAGTAAATGTCAGGACTGGAGTGAAACGGTATTTAATTTCCTGGAGAAGCGACAATGATCCGTCCCCTGGAAGTTTCTTGACTGGAATGCCGTCGGAGACACCACCTCAGGCTTTCACTTGGATTGGTTCGACCCCTTACTGGAGAGGCGGGCAATGGGACAAATCGAAATTTATCGGCATAGAAGACATGGACCAAACGTACTCGAGTGTGTACCGTGTCCAGCAAGATATTCAGCGGGGTACCACTTACTTTTGGATAGATACTTACAACAGCTCGTTCTTTGGATACATGTTCATTTCGCCTGGAGGATCTCTTAAGTTGGTGTACTGGGATGATGGAGCTAAGGCGTGGTTGACGAGTTGGACGGGACCAAACAATACTTGCGAGATTTATGGAACTTGTGGTCCTTTTGGAGTTTGTAACTCATTGAATTCGCCTATTTGCAAATGCATATATGGGTTTGTGCCAAAGTCAAATGAGGAATGGAATAGGGGAAACTGGACCGGAGGATGTGTGAGAGAGACAGAATTGAATTGCCACCAAAACACAAGCACATCGGCTTCAACAAATATAAAGAAAGATGCCTTCTGGCCAATGAGCCAGATGAAACTACCCGACTCTGGGGACTATTTGTCAGGCGTTGGAGATCAAGAATGTGTAAGCTGGTGCCTGAGCCATTGTTCTTGCTTGGCTTATTCTTATGTCGGCACCATTGGGTGTATGGTTTGGACTAAAGGCCTCATCGATCTTCAGGAATTTCCCACCAACGGGGAAGATCTATTTGTTCGAGTTGCATATGTAAAAACAGGTTAGAAATTGCTTCACTGAGATGAGTTTGAATGACACCAGTCATCTTTTTCATAACTCTCCGTCCCATTGCAGGTGGATCATCACAGAAAGCAGTTATCATCAGCCTGAGTACTATTGCCGGGATCATGTTCTTTGCCGTATTGATTTTTGGTCTTTACAAATGGAGAGCTAAGAAAAGAGGTACTTTTAAAGAGCCATATTTGTGTTTTCAGAGGATTGTGCTTCTATTTTGTTTCATTTTCCATTGCTATGAAGAAGGTAAGCTAAATCTTCATTAACAATAAGCACAGGAAACTTGACCAAAATTCCAAGGCTCCTTGACTCGGCAAATACACCAGAAAATCTGGGTGAACTGGTACAAGGAAACGCATGGACAGAGAAGTTGAAGAAAGATGATTCTCTGGATTTGACCCTTTTCAGTTTTGATAGCATAGTACTAGCTACAGACAAGTTCAGCATGACAAGTAAACTCGGCCAAGGAGGGTTTGGCTCTGTTTACAAGGTAAAACCATCCTGCAGGATATTCGATAAATGGATATATAGATATAATTTAATGTCTAAAAGATATTGGAATTGCGAAACAGGGAAAGCTGAATGATGGGAAAGAGGTAGCTGTGAAAAGACTTTCTAGTAGCTCGGCCCAAGGGGTTGAAGAGTTCAAGAACGAGATTGTCCTTATATCGAAACTCCAACATCGAAATCTTGTTAAACTCATGGGTTACTGCATTGAAGGAGAAGAAAAGATTCTGGTGTACGAGTACTTGTCGAACAAAAGCTTGGACACCTTTCTTTTTGGTTGGTTTTTCCCTCACCAATGATTTTTGTTTGTAATGTATTTTTTGACTTAGCACTAAAAATTGACAACAGTTCATGTTTGTCATGTTCGTCAGATTCAAGAAAGAAGGCAGAACTCGATTGGGGAAAACGATTTCGAATTATTCAAGGGATTGCAAGGGGGCTTCTCTACCTCCATCGAGATTCTTGCCTCAGGGTCATACATCGAGACTTGAAAGTGAGCAATATTCTCTTGGATGAAAAGATGAACCCAAAAATTTCGGATTTTGGTCTGGCCCGAATGTTTGAGGGCACTCAAGTTTCGGTGAACACTCACAAAATTGTGGGAACATTGTAAGCTCTCTAGTCCTACTTGAATTATCAATCCATTGAGTCAATCTTTTCAAGCACATATACGTGATTGAGTTGCCGCAATGAACTTCTCACTTTATGCATGTTTCATCCTGCTGTCCTTTAATTCAATTAAAGAGTACCCAACATGTTCTACTCAACTGCAGTGGCTATATGTCTCCTGAGTATGTCATGGGCGGAATGTTTTCAGAGAAGTCCGATGTCTATGGCTTTGGAGTGTTACTATTGGAGATTGTTAGCGGCAAAAAGAACACGGCCCTGTATGACCAGGGACAATATCTCAATCTCCTTTCCTTCGTAAGTGCCAAATTCCAACCTTAATCGATATTGTAAGTCGCTGGCGATATTGTTACAGTGTTCTCTCTACTAGGCATGGCATTTATGGAGTACGGGGAGAGCATTGGACCTACTGGATGAAACAATTGCTGTTAGCTCTCCGTTGGAGGTAACAAGATGCATCCATATGGCGCTTCTCTGTGTTCAGGACCACGCCATGGATAGACCAAACATGTCGGATGTGGTTCTGATGCTAAGCGGTGAATCAGATCTTCCTCAGCCGAGACAGCCTACATTCACTTTCCAAACCGAAATGCCAAAAGGTGGTATTCCACCACAGCAAGAAAGCATCTGGTCTGTCAACAATGTCACCAACACGACGATCGAAGGAAGATGATGGCTATATTTCTTCATATTGTTTTCCTTTTTTTGGCACATTTGTGTCGTTATATTCTACAATAACAAGTGTTTGATCGATTCAAGGATGGCTTCTGTCTGCTCTGTTCAAAAGGTTGAATGAAATGCGCCACTTTTACATCGAATTTGTCTGCTCTGTACAAAATTATGCTGTGAAGTATGAGCTTGAACATATACCTTTTTAACTGAACATTATCAACGCTGGAGTTTGTTTTGATTGACAATAGCTAGAACTGTTGGTATCACTAAGGAGATCTACCAAGTAATCTCCATCACCTCTCATCGCCAGTTTCATCATGAAGAATTAATTTTCTGGTCTTTTAGCTGAATCATGAGTATTGATGCATTTCCAGCTTAAGTACGATTCATCGATACGATTTACCTTCTGCAGAATTGATATGAAGTGTCATCTATGCCTATGGCAATTATGTTGCTGCCCTGCAGCCATAAATAGTTCTCAGTTATCCAAGAAGGGGAAAGAAAACGGTGAGTGGCGCTTGAATTGTGGAACAATTCACTTCAGATGAGCTTGTGTTATTGCATTAAAGGAAACATACGGTGATGAATTTTGATCGGAAGCAGCTCCAACCCCTCGTACGTTGTCTGTACACTGGAAGGTCAAGTCCAACTGGCTTCTCATCCAAAAACAGTTCTCGTTAGAAAGGCACCATTTTGACTCGCAGTGAAGCTGCTATCACATAATCAAAACGGAGCTTTCAAACGCCAAAGTCATCACCGGATCTCTTGGCGTTCTGGGAATGCACTCGAACTGGGACAGCCATCATCAGGATGTTGGCATCTTCGGCCCAATCACTGAAACATGGCAAACAGTTACCAGTCCAGTCCAATCATGGCCTAAATGGATTGTTGCATTTGTACATAGATTTTCTAAAACATGGATGTTTCATAGTTTCTATGCACCGTACCAATTGCTACAAGGGTTTAAGGGAGATGACACTAGTTATTCCTTAACTTTAATATAATGTGCAATATGATTTTTGAACTCTTAATTTGTTTAATGCAATCCTTAAACTATTCATAAATGTTCAATTTAATCCATAAACTTTAAATTTGCTCAATTGTAAATGTCCAATGTCATCCTTCGGTATTATTTTCACAAGTTTTCATAATTACACAATCCCTAGAATTTCAATATATTTTTTTCATTTCTATCAATTATCTAAATAAAAAAATGCCATAATTTTATTACTTCTTTATCAATTTCTTTTTTGTCCTTATAAATGTTAAGTATGTTGTAACTTATGATCATTATAATAGTAAAAATAGAACCTCATTTGAAGTAGTATGTGATTTATATTACCGCTATTTCAATTTCCTAATTTATAGATTTGGTTACATTTAATTAAAAACCACAAAACACAAAAAATTGATGATTTTACCTATTTAAAATAGTAGAAAAATTAGATTAATATAAGTATGAGTATATAAATTGATAACATTTTTGGATATCCTCATTAGAACGCTTATTTATTAAATAGTAGGAATATTAATTCAATATAACTCCAAATCTTGTTCTTAAATAGACAGATATGTATTTGATATATCTTTAAAAATTAATATCATTTTAATGTTTTCAAAAGAATATCTGTATTTGATATTAATTTATCCATAGATAATTGTACTTATGATGATCTAAATATTATTCCGATCTTTTAAATAGATAACATTTTCAAGTTTCACGTCTTGTATTTTCTTAAGATTTAGTTAATAACATAACATTAGAAATTAAGATAGCTAAAATATCAATCCAATACTACCCTAAATGAGGTTATCGTTTTACTGTTTTAGAGAGCGTAAGCTACAACGTACTTAAATGGAACCATGTAACATTTGTAAAGATCCAAAAAGTAAAAATGAAAAAGTAATAAATGGAATACATACTTTTTGTTGATTTAGGATAATGGATTGAAATGAAACATATGTTTTAAAACTCGAGCAACATGGTAATTGTAACAACCTGTGAATTGAACATGATGTAGGCTGATTTAAGAGTAAATGAAGACCAGATTAAATAAATCAAAAGTTTAAGAATTAGACTAAACAACAAGGAACAATCCTGCAAACCGTCTAGAACAAATTAAAAGTCCAAGAATGACATAGTATACAAGACCAAAATTCAAAGATTAGTCATTTTTCCAGATTTTTAGAGCTGACAGTTTTATTTTTCTTTTTTTTTCCAAGGAAAACCTTGAAGGCTGCCACAAATACAACTGATGATGGATCAAATTACATTCCAAAAAAAGGTGAAACAGACAAAACCAACGTGAGCTCAAAGGGTTGGACGAAAAAAGGCCGGTTAGCCAGTGGAGGACAATGGGAGCTCTGTCATGTCATGTGAAAACATTCCACGTACATACATTGAACCAGAAAGCCACAACCAACCTAACCAAAGTAAAATCACTATATCTCACTTCATAATTAGTCTATTGACATTTTTTTTATTTGGAAAGTCTCTCGTGATTCCTCAATTCTTCCTCTTCCACACGTGAGGAATTTATAAATTGGGAAAAAATCACGAAAAACCCAAAACTTTACCCAAAGTGATAGATTTATCTTGAACTTTTTTTGTGACGTGAAAAACCCTAAACTTTACTAACCGTGATACCTTTAGCTTAATTTTTTTTTTTTTTTTGTGACGTGAAAAACTCTAAACTTCTGTCATGTGACACATTTACTTTAAACTATAGGGCATTTTGGCCCTTTTACTTTGAAAAAAAAATTATTTTTTTCCTTCTCTCTTCCCTTCGCCAGCCAGCCAGAGTCCGCGCGAGGGTCCCCTCGCTTGGATTGGCTAGGGTCGCCCTCGCCAGCGTCGGGCAAGGGCCACCCTCGACTGGGTCGGGCGAGAGCCTCCCTCGTGCCCTCGCCGGACGCCGGCGAGGGCACCCCTTGCCGGACGCCGACTTCCCTCCACCATGGCCGATGGAGGGAAAGAAGAAGAAAAAAAAAAAAAAAAAAAGGAAAAACAGAAAAAAAAAATAATAAGACAAAAATGTTATTGATAGGATAAATGTATCACAATTTGAAAAGTTTTGAGTTTTTCACGTCACAAAAAAAAAAAAAGTTTGGAGTTTTTGGTGGTATTTTCCCTTATAAATTTCATAATAAAAAAAATTCAGACCATGATTGCAAGACATTTTGCTGAGAAAAAAATGAGATGACCTCATAATATAAAATGGTATCAAGATCTGTGTGCCTATGCCGATAATTTAATATAGAGAGAAAGCCACGAAAAATCCCGAACTTTGTCAAAGTGACACATTTACCCCAAACTTTTTTATGACGTGAAAAAACCCTAAAATTTTTCAAACCGTGAGACATTTATCCAATCAATGGCATTTATATCTTTTTATTCTATTTTTTCCTTTTTTTTTCCTCTTCTTCCCTCTGACGGAGAGAAGCCGGCATCGAGCGAGGGCAGGGACACCCTCGCCCGACGCAGGCGAGGGCGGCCCTCCCCGGCGACGGGTGAGGACGACAGGGACACCCTCACCAAAAAAATTTTAAAAATAAAAAGACCAAAATGCCCTATAATTTTGGGATAAATATATCACATAACAAAAGTTTAGAGTTTTTTGTGTCACAAAAAAAGTTAGGGGTAAATGTGTCACGGTTGGCAAAGTTCGGGATATTTCACGTCACAAAAAAAAAAAAATTTGAGATAAATGTGTCACTTTGGGCAAAGTTAAGGGTTTTTCGTGATTTTTTCTCTTTAATATATATATTAAAAAAAATTAAAAAGGCCAAAATATCTAGCGAATCTGTCTTGGTTTCTCCCTCTTTCGCTCCTCGTAACCCACCTGTGTGGTGGGATCCCCGCAATAATCTGGTCATTGCCAAAAAAAATTGGTAGGATCTTTTGGGATCCTATTATATTATAATATGTAAATATATTAATATATAATTATTATATTTCCCAAATTAATACGCAGTTGTCTAATAATCCACAGGCAACTCCAACACGCCTGCCTACCCACCTTCTCTCTCTTTCCCTCCTTCCTTCCTCAATATATATCATCTTCTTCTGCAGTTGCCAAGATATTCAGACCACCATCACCATCACCATCACCACCACCATCACCATCTTCATCTTCTTCTTCTTCTTCTTCTTCTTCTTCATCTCTATCTTCATTTTCATCATCTTCTTCATCTTCATCGTCACCGACCCAGAAGCTGAACCGTCGTCATTTCATCGCTCGCTGTCTCTCTCGTTATTGTTCAGGTGCAATCCCCGAACCCAGCTGTAAAGCTCCGATTTTGTCGCGCGGAATCGGCAAAAGTTGGGGCCTTTCTCCCGGAGGAATCCGTTCGGCGGCGACCCAGTTTCGGATTCGGAGGTGGTCGGATCAGTCTCGGGTCGAATTGGCGACATGGGTTTCGACAAGGAAGCGAGCTCCTCGTCGCGGACCCTGACGCCCGTCCCCCGCGAGGACACGCCGCTCCTGGGCAAGCAGCGCCCGCTCTCCTCGCCGGCCAAGACCTTCGCGAACGTGTTCATCGCCATCGTCGGGGCCGGGGTCCTGGGCCTGCCGTACGCGTTCAAGCGCACCGGGTGGCTCACGGGCCTGCTCATGCTCTTCTCCGTCGCCGCCCTGACCTACCACTGCATGATGCTCCTGGTCCGCACCCGCCGCCGGCTCGAGTCCGTCGACGGGTTCTCGAAGATCGCGTCCTTCGGGGATCTCGGGTTCACGGTGTGCGGGTGGATCGGCCGGGTCGTCGTGGACATCATGATGGTGCTGTCGCAGGCTGGGTTCTGCGTCAGTTACTTGATTTTCATCGGCAATACGATGGCTAATTTGTTCAATTCGGGTCCGGCTAGGCATGTGGCTGCGTATATGAGTTCAAGGATTTGGGGCATTTCCGCCAAGAGTTTCTACATATGGGGGTGTTTGCCTTTCCAGTTGGGCTTAAATTCAATCAAAACGTTGACGCATTTGGCGCCTTTGAGCATTTTCGCGGATGTAGTCGATCTCGGCGCCATGGGCGTGGTGATGGCTGATGAGGCGGGTATTGTTTGGAAGAACGGGGCGAATGTGCAGGCCTTTGGGGGTCTGTCTGTGTTCTTTTATGGAATTGGTGTGGCTGTTTATGCTTTCGAAGGGATTGGCATGGCGTTGCATTTGGAGTCCGAGATGGAAGATAAGAGTAAGTTTGGGAAGATCTTGGCCATTGCGATGGCCTTTATTGGGTTGATGTATGGAGGATTCGGATTGCTGGGTTACTTGGCGTTCGGCGCAGACACGAGGGATATAATTACGGCGAACATGGGGAAGGGCTTGATTAGTACTATAGTGCAACTGGGTCTTTGTATCAATTTGTTCTTTACCTTCCCTTTGATGATGCACCCGGTTTATGAAATCGTGGAGAGGCGATTCTGGGGCGGACGATATTGCATTTGGCTGAGATGGCTGCTGGTGTTGGTAGTGAGTTTGGTTGCCTTGCTGGTGCCTAACTTTGGGGATTTCTTGTCATTGGTCGGAAGCAGCGTGTGCTGTGGACTGGGATTCGTGTTGCCGTCTCTGTTTCACATGCTGGTGTGCAAGGAAGAGATGGGTTGGATAGGCCTGAGCATGGACGCAGGGATTTTTGTGCTGGGATTGGTGCTAGCTGTTTCAGGGACTTGGTATGCACTCACGGAAATTTTCTTTTCCTAGGTATGATTTTGATCTTGGTTTTCAAAATTCATATCAGGGTAGCTGTGTGATAAATATTTGCATCACTCTATGTCATGAGAATGTTTTCTTTCCCTGGACAATAAAATTAATGAGCGCATAGTACTTGTTTATCCTATGGAAAAATTCCAATAAGCAGTGCGTACATTAGTGTGCTGCTAAGCAAGAATCATGTGAAATGTAAATGCGATTTCCATGTCCTCAACTTTCATCTTCTACTGATTATATGTTGCTTTTGTCTGATCAGTCAGTTTGTTGGGTACGTTAATATCCTGTTGACATTCTTTTATAAACGCCTGCAGCATTTAGTTTTCAAGTTGAGCAGTGGTTGAGTGAATTAACTGTACAGAGCGTAGTTAGGTAAAGCTCATAGCGGTATGCTTATGAACTACATCTATTCACTGGAAACAAGTTTTGGAAGAAAGTCAGGCACCCCTTCGGTAGTTTATGGTTAAAAAGTTCTATTCGTTACTTCCTTGGAGGAACTTGAGCGTTTCCATACCAGATCCCCTGATAAGTGGAAAGCCCTGCTCAGTTTCTAATACCTGCAAAATACTCGATCTTGTCATCTCTGCAATGCACAGATGGCGCATGCCTTTTTGTCAGTGAAACATCGGTTTGTGTAAATGACTTGCTCACCGGCATTGGCATGTCCCGAAGGTGCGCGACAACTTTCGAGAAAAGCTTTTATCTCATTGTCTGATGGGGTGATTAATTTCTTTGATAAATTGAAAACTGAGTACTGAGTCCAAATGACAAGTTCAACTTAACTTTCATATGTCAACTTTCATCTTGCTCCGTGTTCTCTCGTGGAAAATTTGGATTGATTTCACACAATTCTCGTCTACTTGGTTTTGGTTTCTTGGAACGGTTTAAACTACTCGAGAAAACAACCTTAGCAATGAGTGTTCTCAAGTTACAGGGCATCCCTCGAGTTGGCAAAGTGCTCGTCTTCATGCAATTGTTTCTCATCTTACGGCTCGACATTTCTCTGTCGATCTTCTTCCCTAGTCTGAAGAGAGAGAGAGAGAGAGGGAAGGGAATTGAAAACTTGAAAAATGCTTCCCCCACCGGTGTCCGCTTCTTCATTGGTTTTGTGTCAGCATTAGTAAAGGGTCGAAAACTCATGCTGGCACGCACGGCTCGATACCTTTTCACTCGCAGGATAAGTCGTCGAAATGGCGTGACGTTCTCAACTCAACGTATGAGGCCCCTGTTCTTCGGCTTTCACCTGAAAACTGAAGATTCTTGTCAGCAAATAAGTACCGAGGCCATGATCTCCTTTTCCTCCCGAACTTCGAACCATCCTCTCGTAAGAACTACTGATCGTTTGATGGGAAGAGCAGTCCTTTGAAGACAACAAATCTTGATATCCATTACGATGTGTTTATATGGATGTGTCTGTGGATGTGTTTGGAGCCAAAAGGCAAGGAGCATAATACTAAAAAACAGCAAAGGACGTTAAAACACATACTCAGTTGACAGACGTAACCATCCTTAGAAAGTCGCGTGTCATGTACTTTGTCAAACCTCCTAAACAAAACCGTCGCATCTCACCAACACTTAAAAATTTATTGATGAACGACCAAGATTTGTTTATTCGCGGTTCAACGTTCATCAATTTTCAAGAATCTGATCCTTCTAGAATTTGGATTACAGCTCGAATTTCAAAGGAAACTTGAAAGGCGGCGAATTAATTACGTTTCAAACTTGAAAGGCGGCTTTCTTTCGAGGACGTGGATTTGGAATGAAGGACGATGCGAGGGCGACTCTTCTCTTGTTTGGACCAGTATTAAGCCTTGTGCAGTGACGGCCGCATTTCATCCACATCCGATAAGCTTAGCGAACTTCCAAAAAGATGACTGAAAAGGATGGAAGCCGTCCTTATCGATGCAGAAAAGCTCAAATTGCCAGTCCGATTCATAGCAAACTTTCTTTATTCAATCTTTCCTTCATCAAGTGCCGAGGAACACTCTTCAACAAATGCGTATCACTCAATACTGCTTAAAGTCATCGATCAGTAATTCGGGATTTTGCAGAAATCACGACATCAATCAGACTCCCGACAAGGAAAATAATACTCTGATCAACCTTGTAACCAACATCAAATAATACTCTTAACCTATAGAAACAGATTAAAGAAAACACTTCCTCACAAATAACCCGCTTGGATTCTATGCAAATCAAAGAACTAAAGAACACTTCACGAAGCAATCCTTGCGCCGGAAAAAAATAGCACAAGCCGCAATCGAGTTTCAAAGGAAACAAGGGCAAAGGCTATTTTATTCATCCAACAGTCCGAACAGTATCAAAACAGCTTTTCTATAGCCGTAGTATGACATAAAGAATTTAAGATCCTCAATCAGTAGAACATGGAAAATTAAGAATTCGAGAGCTCTAAAGCAAGAACTGGAAGAAAGAGAAGATATCATCCATCGTTGGAGCTGCCAAAAATAAGCACAGATCACTGAAAAGCTATTAATACACACAAAAATAATACAGGAGAATACCCTATGGTCCTCCAATCGGTTGAGAAACACAATGCGACACACAGAAACCACTTGGTGAACTCGATGGCTCAGTATGGGAAGCAACGCAGCATGACTCTTTTCCCAGCTAGAAGGCACTCCAGTTATCTGCACTCTTTGGAGTATGACCCCAATTATCTGAACTTTTTGGAGTTTGAGTATGACCCCAATTATCTGAACTTTTTGGAGTCTGACTCTCCTTGGAAGTCCTAAATGGGCCAGTCCCAAAAGGATCCGAATCGTCAAATGATGGAAAACCATGACCCTGGTCAAAGTCGACACTGCTGCGAATCGAATCAAATCGTGCCAATGTTTCACGCTGGGGAAAGCTTTCACCGTCGTGTGTGCTGAAAGAATCAAATCTCGAGAACATATCGCGTTGGGGGAAGGTTCCGCTGTCTTGCGTGTTGAAAGAATCAAACCGCGAGAACGTGTCGCGCTGGGAAAAGGCTCCACTGTCGGGCATGTTAAAAGAATCAAATCTTGAGGAGCTGTCAAATGACAGTCCTGATGGCTCACCGTATTTTGGAGAAAAGCCTGAAGTATAGAGTGGTGTGCTGGGAACAGATTCATCAAAAAATATGCTCTTCTTCTGTCTTGAGGAGCTGTCGAATGATGGCTGTGATGGCTCACTGTATTTTGGAGAAAAGCCTGAAGCATAGAGTGGTGTGCTGGGAACAGATTCATCAAAAAACATGCTCTTCTTCTGAAAACCAGCCTGTGGCGGCCCAGTCCGGATAGGATTAAGGCCAAATTCCATCGATCCAAATAAGTAGTCATCTTTGAATCCTTCATGATCCGTATCCTACATCACGTACAAAAAGTGAGAACATGATGAAAGTTTTCTTGAGCAGAGAGAAATCGACTGCTCAGCTATAACTATATGGAAGTGCAATTGACAAAAAGTACAATGAGAGTTTAGCACTAAGGCTGTCAGAATTACTTATATACTAGGGTTCTGAAAGATGACCATTAATTGAATCTTTAGATCAAATAACATAATCTTAAGATTTCACAACTAGATCCAATGACACCAAGCGTGAGTAATAGCTGTGAAACACCAAGAAGAACAATAGTTTACCTGGTTAAGCAACAACATAATGTTAACAATAACAATGACAACAGACATGACAAATGTAATCACATTAAAAGAAAATACAAAGCCAACTTCCTTTAACATATCTTCGTATCAAGTGTCAATCAAATGTCTAGAGACTTTTGCTTTTCCAGAGACAAATCAAATCTACCTCAAATATCCAGAATTAAATAGTGCAGTGTTCTCAAGCTCAAATTGAGTCTTAATTACAGAAAATGATTTCAGGAACTTATCAACCAGCGTTCAGAAAATCTTGAGATGAATAAGAATCAAAAGAGAGATTAAAAGTGCCTTATAAGAAATCCAAGTGTATTAGAAGAAGCGACTCTATGCATATCCCAATAAAGCCACTCCTCCGTAACTTGCTGATCTGCAGACTGCAGTAGCAAGGGCAAAGCAGTAGCTTCAGTGGTCTTCACCTAATACAGCAGGTCATGGTAAGGCTTACAGTTTACGGCAGACTTCATTTCTAATGGTTTTACAAAACACAATTTACTAGTCCAATGAAACAAAGGGGTGTGATAAAGCTGGTGTAATCGAGCCAATCCAGTATCTAGCTTGACCACAACTCGCCTCACATGTTGGCTCGACTCAACTCAAAAACAATCAAGTTACAAATAATCTTGGCCTATTTTCCCCTGAAATTATATAAATGCAGGGGAAAATATTTTAAAGATCTTCATGTCTGAATCTGTAATTAATTTTTTTAAACAAACAATAGAAGCTTGATTAGGCTAGTGAGCCTATTGAGCTAAGCATTGGTGACCTTGAGCTCAACTCTCTGAAGATGAATGACAAATGGGACAGGACAGTTAGGCTCTTCTACCTGACAAAGATGTAGGAATATTTTATCGCAGTTTAATCTAGCAAGTCAGCAATCTCTACTGGTCAAACAAGTCGACGTGTATTTTACTTCTCCATTCCCAAAATAGATCACTTTCCTAATTCTCAATTTTTTAATCAATCAAGCAACTTCAAGATTAAAAAGAAAAAAGAAATGAAACTTTAAGATAAGTCTGTGCTACCCAGACCAAACCAATTGGTTGAAAGTAAAACCTCGTAATCCTTGTATGGGGGCACTCACCCAGCGGTTCAGATAACATAGTTCGTTTATCTCTTAAGTAGACATATACCATAGATAATAAGCATTCAGTAACCAATCTTTGGAACATCTAAGCATCCACTAGATGGTACAAGAAGAATCTTACCTTGCTGGAACTTACTGGGTTGAATCCCCACACGGAGTCTAAATCATCATTTGTATCGAATGTTCCCCATGCTGCTTCATCAAAACTTCTATCCCCAGAAAGAACAGAGCCGGCGGCCTCATGATCACTGCATGTGGTAAAAGTACACATGCAGTTGTCAGCAAAAGTAATATTGGCTTGCTGAAGTTGATCGCACCATAACAAAAGAGCTCCACCTCCCATACAACACCACAAAGATCAAGGATGTAAGGTATAATGATAAAAAGCAAGCTGAAGATCCCTCACGTTAAAAAGAAGATCAAATAACAATGCCCTTTTTAGCTGGAAAAGGATTGTCCTTTATAAATGGGGGGGGAAAAAAAAGAAAAGAAAACTTACATTCAGTGGGCTATTTTCATTTCTGAATAAACATCAAGTACCAAGCAATTGTTAAATTCGAATTAGTGCTAACTCTTTTCTTAGGGTGTCCTGAATACACCTCAAACTACATAAATGTACATCCCCGCTGGGACCATACCACAGGAAACTATCCTCTAATGGAAAACTGTAATGAGTACTTTAGCATAAAAGGAGAACACACAATTCAGAAACCCAAACTCCATAATGTATATGTTCTTTTCTATATGTATGTATGTATGTATGTATGTATGTATGTACGTACGTAATCATCAGAAACCCAAATATCAAAGAACACTGGTCCATCTGCATTTAATTTAGCCCCTAATGTTTGCTAACATCTCTCCTCTGTCCCTCACAGCTCCACTAAACAGAAAGAGCAGAAAATGCCAAAATCAAGAGGCATTAGTCCAGTGTCCCAAAAGAGACCAATAAACAACCAATCACCAAGGATTGTAGAACTAACGATGCAGCCCACAACATCAATTGAGTGGTTTGGGACCAAAATGCCAATGCTACAATCAAGTTTTAGCAAAGATTGACCTTTGGCATCACATCACAACTTGACTAAGAGCTCTAAAGAATTAAGATTCTTCTCCAAATTCAACTCAGTCAACAATTTACTAGACTTTGAGCTCTATTAGGATTCTAATTTCAACCTTTTATTTGATGAAGATTATCAAATTGTAGCACATCTCCACTTCAGAATTGTCATGCAATTCTTCCCTTAAGTGTGATGCCTAAGAAACGTTAGAGGTGATGCTTATAGAGGTGCCATGCCTATAATGATTTACTTGCTCTGAGTTATCTTTCATTTAAGTTCTTTTCAAGTTCTCAATCTAATCAGGGTGACTCACTGCTCTGGGAAGCATTGTCCTACATCGACCGGGGAGCAGATGAAGTTTGCCGGCAACAATATGCACATAAGTAACACTAACAAAGGGGAGACCTAGATTTCAACATTTTCATTTTAAGTTCTTACGTTGCTGTAAGGACAAACTGCATCCTACCTCTACTATCTGAAACACATGCCATGTCTTAAGTAGAATTACCAAAAGATTTACCTTCTCTCTTTGCTTAAGTGGCATTGTATTGTACTAATATTTATTACCTTTGAGTTTCTTTGTCATAATGCAATGAAGAATCCATGGCGGTTGTCTTTCCATATCCAGAATCCGCAAAATCTCTAGAGGGGCTTTCAATTGTACTTGTAGCAGCAGGACTGCTCGGTGCGCTTTTGGGTGTGCCATTTTCACTTTTGTTGTGGTGTATTCCATTTTCGACCGCATGCCCATCTGAAGTCGAAGGCTTCTCTTTGTCCACATCTGCATGAGGTGATGAAGGGGCTACTGGGCTCTGAAGTGCAGATGGCTTTACTACCTGAGCTGATGAAGATTTCTGTTTAGGGGGTGCTATGACATTTTGGACATCAAGCGTGAACTCCTTGACAAATGTGAAACCTGAATTGATGGTACAGAGCTACATCGTTAAAAACTGCAGAAGCATTGTTTTAAATATAAATCCACAGAATTGATTAAAGTACGCTAGAACCACTGATAACCATTACATTCGACCCTGACAGTTAAATTACAAGCCAATGCATCATGTAATCATGTAATCCACGAAGAAATAATGTCAGACTGTCTCACTACATGCCAACTTCCAATAACAGTATGCTGCTCAATGATAAAAGCCTCCATGCATTGGAATGAGACAGTAGAGACGTCACAGGTCAAAATTATTGGGCAACTCCAATTAAAATACCTAAAACAGGAAAATCCACTATCATAAAACACAGAGGATAAAATAGCACACCTTCTTCTTCAAACTTATCCCAGTCTTCATCCCAATCAGCAGCTGTCTCTTGGATACCAGTCTGCCAGCCTTCAACCATCAAGAAGAAAATATTAAGCAGCCAGATGCATCAGCGAAACTAAACTCTTGCAAACATGAACAAAACAAATAGACAAACATAAGAGAATAGAACAAATAGACAAACATAAGAGAAGAGAGCACATGAGATTGATCAGCTTAATTGATCACAATAACCTGTAATCATTACGTAGTGCACAAGAAGCATCCCTTTCAATAATATTCTAGAGCTATGTTTAAATGACTCAAAGCTAATCGATGAGATAGTGACACATAGGCTAAGAGAAACAATCACTGTGCACATATGAATCAATTCATCATTCTTTCATCCTTGAGTTGATAGAAGTTGACCTTCTCAACCACTCCTTAAGCCATCTACTTCTCACAAGGAAAATAATAGACTATACAGCCACTGAAACCTACATTAACTTAATTAATTAAACAAGAAAAACATTGCAAGTAGCAACCAGAAGTATGTTGTTACACTAACAAATTCATAGAGATGATCGAGAGAATTAGAGATATGTAGAAGGAAATTACCAAATGGAAGTTCAAGTAGTGAAGTTGGCTTTGTACGTAGTCCGTACTTCTTGCAGCGCTCATTGATATTTTTCACAAGCTCATCAAGATCTGTCTGGATATGTTCAGCATGGCCCTGAGAAAAGAGGGGGGGGAGGCAACTGAGTATTTCTTTAATATTTAAACAAGCCCAGCAATTAATTATTTACCTGAAGAGCACCATCAGCACCACCATCTTTTTCCATGCTGACGATAGCTCGGTACAGCTCCATTTTCTTCTCCTGTAAGAAAAACAAATAAAAACATCTAATTGAAAGGGAAACATAGCTCCATTCTATTCAACCAAAGGGGAACATAGCTCCCATATTTTGCTCTCTTCAATTTTAATGGCCAGTGTTTTATTCAAGGGCTAAAAATATCAGATGAATTACGCAAAACCCATTACCCAGTGAGGTCACAGTCTACCGCAACGAATAATACCTGTAAATCGCGGAATGTTGCTTCTTCAATGGTTAACTTAGAGGCCACATCTCCAGCTTGCCTGCATTTCTCTTCGTATTTTTTCGCTAAGGCCTCCACCTAAGTCAATAGGTCATCATGTCAGGACTAATACAATAAAATTGCTAATATTTAAAATATGAACATTGAACAAGTACCTCACGTTTGTCACCAGATACTCTTTCCATGATTTCATTGAGGCGATTGTCACATCTGCTCTTATACAGAACCTATCAAAGAAGGGAAGTCAAAGGCAGGCCAGAGGAACAGATAATATCCTCAGACTACCGAGAAAATGCTGATATGTTAAGAATGTACAATTGTGTAATGATGGTTGGCAGCCATTAAGACAAAGACATAATCAAAGTATCCAAAAGGTGAAAGCGAGATGTAGTGGGTAGATAAGCTGAATCAAGTTTTTCTATTTGGTAATCACTAAATTGTCAAACCAACTCATGATATTGGATGACACGGCCAACATTTGGTAGGTAAGAGGTTTATGTAGTTATTATGAAAAAATGGCAATACTGAATTAAAACACACGAGCCAAATCACTACATGGATGGACACTGGAATTGTACACATCCTGAATAACACATTCCTTTCAATAACAAAGAGGCCCATACGAAGAGAAATTACTCACGAGTTCTTGCATCTTAGTACGGCAAAACTCAATTTTCTCTTTAGCATCCATTATTTCTTTCTCCAGCTCCTCCACCTACAGTGAAAAAAAAGGTCAAAAGAATTGGTTAATCATTGCCAAAAGCAGAAAAAGGATCAAATCTTGATTATATAATCTTTGAAATCATGCTTGAGAAAATTGAACTCCAAAAGTTTTGGAGAACAGCAGCTGCTACTAGAACCATCAATTACTTCATGATGTAGATGCAGAGGGAAGGGCAATCTATACTCAAGTCAGTATGGCACAAGGGAGATCCTCTATATGATCAGTAATCATGTATGCAACTGATAATGGTCTGCCAAGAGTTACACTTCAACTAATTTTATCTTATACAACTCAGACTTACAATGGCATGGTTCATGCAAATGTAAATTATGAGCCAGAGTGGAGAACATTGGATTGCTAATTACAATACCTTGTTATATGATACTTCTTAGATAGCCAAAATGCTTTTCAAACGACCATCTAATAACTCCATACAAATTACAAACAAAAGCACACTCTAAATCACAAATCAATCTCAAACAGATAAGGATGGACCAAGATCCGCATTACCTTCTTATCAGCATCCATTGCTTCCTGGAACTTTGAACTGAGAGAATTCTGTTCCTCCTTACTAAGCTGGTCCGCAAGGTGCTTCTCCAAAACCGGAACTTTTTTCTGCTGCTTAGGCTGTACCACATCATCCGATGGAGGGGCAGCAGGGGGTCTTGGAGGCCTTCCTCTGGGTGGATGTGCCATGTGCTGAGAAAAAGGTGCAGCCATCCCTTGTTGCTGCAAACCTACTAAAAACAAAAGGCATAATTTGCTTATTATGGCAGAAACGTTCGAGCAGTAATATATATAGAGTTTGTTCCATCAGTACCAGATGCCTGCGCCGAAGCTGCATTTGCATATCCAACAGATGGTTGACCAGGGTGGTCAAATACAATGTTGCTTGGAAGGACAGTTGGAAGAGTACGTCCCTCTCTATATCGCTCCAACAAATAGAGTGCAATACAGAACTCCCTGAGAGAAAGCATGCTATCATTATCCTGATCCGACAAGTCCCATACTTGCTTTAAAATATCTGACAAACAGAAACAGGCAGTAGATGATGAGAAAATTTGTCCAAAAAACGAAAAGCATCAACTCCAGAAATAAAAACCAATATAAACAAAATAATGCATAAGGGCAAATTAAACATACACTTCAACCCCAATTCAAAATCCTGTGCAAGCCCATCATGCAAAATACAAATAATGCGCTCATCTTAAAGTTTCATGATTCATCCTATAGTTACCAATGGAAAGCTTCTACTTTATGACTTTTTTTTCAGGGTTCAGAAGAACATTCTTTCATCACTCCTTCATTACAGTGCCTTTAGGTTGGCTACAATAACACTTATGAAACCCATAGTTCATAAAAGTGACTAAATTTTTCATTACAACGCATCTGAAGCTTCATTTACTCCAATATTCAGTAAGAATCATCACTCCAACATCCAGAGCTTGATGGAAAAACCAGCAGAACACTCAACTAAAGAAATTACCATTAAAGAGAATAAAAGAGTGCCAGTTTAGATGTTGCCCATTTTCAATCACTGAAATAGCTAACTAGTAGAACAGCCAATCCAAAATATATCTATCTATCTATCTATCTATCAGATTTTACCTCGAGGAAGTCTCCAACTGAGAAAGAGGTTGCGCGCCTGTTCACCAGTAATTTTCCCATCTTTGTCTTTGTCTACTTCCACGAATACTTTCATATATTTCTGAACATCCGTTTGAGTCATTTTAGGCCATGGCATCTGTGATTGGCTGGAAGGTGCATTGGCAGATGGGAGTAGAACCACAGGTGAGGAAAATGTGGATGCACTTGCAGCTGAGACCTGCTGAGCTGGTCTCAAAATAGACTGAGCTGGCCGAGGTTGCCCACCCCCAGGTTGCACAGCATATGAAGTTTGCAGAGAGTCCAGAGCATTCGGCCGAACAGAAGGCTGATTAGCAGCAGACAGAGGAGAAGTAGCCAATGAGTTAGGTGCACTGAGTGCAGAAGATTCTTGCCGTGGTTGAGGTTGGCTTGCTGAGAAGGCACCTTCTCCGAAAAAAGAGTTGGAAGCAAATCCATTGCCTGAAACACCCATTTGTTTTGGATCCCTAACATCTGGCCTGGATGGTGTCGCAGAGGGGCCCTGTGGCCTAGGTGGCAGTGAAGTTTCATGGCCTGGTGTAGAAATCCCAAATCCATGTGGTGTCATTGAGGAGGCAACTCCTCTATTGGGGACCTGTGGGATTGTTCCACTAGAAGGTCCCCCCATCTTTCCACCAGTCCAATCACTTGAAGTGCTTGAGTTTGGAAGGGATGGACCCACTGCAGCACCTCTCACAGGAAAACCCTGGGTGGGAGCACCCTGTGTTGATTGCAAAGCTGAACCGGATACTGCCGGCGGACGCAACGCACTAGCTTGAGAAGAGAGCTGCTGCTGGCTTAAGTTTACACCAAGAGGTGCTTGTGATACTCCAAATCCAAGACTTTGGGGAGTTGATGAAGCAATGACGCCAGCTTGAGGAGCAGCTGCTTGTGTGCTAGTGTTTGGTTGTGGTGCAGGAACACCAGCAAGATTTATTTCTGGTGCAGGAATTCTAGCAGTGGCTGGGCTATATAATGCAGCCTTCACAATTTCAGGAGTCAGTTCCCGTTTTTTTTGTGCAACTGTTACCAGTTTAAGAGCATTATAAAATTCAGCCCGACCAAGGAAACCAGTCCGATTCTGGTCAGCATAGTCCCATACCTTTGAAAAAGAAAATGATGTCAGAGATGGGGATAATTTAGAATCTCTAAACAAGGCAGTCGACTTCAATGAATTGATCACCCTAGCAAGTTGTAACATGAAAAAGCATCTTCAAATGCAAAAGGACAACACATCTTCGCATGTACTCAGGAAACACCATTCAAATGTCGACTTGCCATTGTAGAACTTAATCCTATAACCTCCAAATGAGTCCACATAATAGCTCCAATATAATGCGTCAAGTTCATATACAGCCAACTGCAGAGATATAAACTTCACCAGAAAAAAAAGAAAAAGTGCCGACTAAAATAGAAGAACACAGAGAACCAACCACTGTTAAAACATTCATATTCCATCCTCCTCCGTTTGTATATCTCTTCCTCTCATTCCTCGAATCTTTCTTGTTGGTTCAGATCATACTTCTAGTCACCCTTGTAGCTTGTATAAAAAGGCATTGTTCAGCACAGATGCTGAATCAATTCCAATGAACTTCCAAATTTGATCATCTATTCGCCCAAGCAAGCACTCATGCATTTTTGCACTGGGCACTCCTTAGACTTTACCCATTAGGTGTGTCCATTTCCTCTGACAACAGCCACCGTCTTTGATACGACACTCAATCTAGAGGAATATGAAAAGGTTCTATTTTCACACAACAATGTCGTCAAGAACAGCCTTGGAGGTGTGTCATCACAACATACACATGGATTCATATAGTAGATACTATATCTTTTTTCCTGGATATGCACAGTGACTAAATCTTTTTATCGGCAAAAGAAATGAAAGAAAAAAATTGTGCCTCGCACAAAACTCCGCCTACGAGTGCTGTTAACATACAATGCTTAGATAATTAGATCAAGAAACTCCAAAGCTGATATCTAAGTTCTCGTGACTTTGATCCCACTCGCACTCACGTTTGATATGATCTACAACGTGAACTCCATTCTCCCATGAAGACTATACATTTACATTTCCATCTCCCAAATTCAACCAACCACCAAGGAACTCTCTCATTTAACCTTCACAGAAAGCACTACCACTAAAACCCACTTCAGCATCCAAACTATCCTCGCAACCCTATCCGCGCCACTCCCCCTCACCCCCAAAAAGCATCCAATCAGCCGACGCGATCGAGCACGCGACCCTACGCACACAACCCACACACACAGACGCGCACGACCCAAACCCAAGGAAGAGAAGCCATCTGGAATCACCTTGGCGAGGACCGGCTTGGGCAAGCCGGTGGCCTGGAAGAAGGTGACGGCCTCGAGGCCGCTGATCCGGCCGTCCCGATCCAAATCCGCCCTCCTGAAGTACAAATCGAAGAGATCCACATTGGCCGGCTGGTTCTGCGCCGACGCCATGGGCCCGTCCCCCGCCACCCACCCACCCACCGATCGCCGCCCGATTCGGGAAATCCCTCGCCGCCGCCGCCGCCGGGTCAGTCAGAGCGCGCGATCACGGAGCCACAACATAGACACAGCGGCGGCAGCCGCCTTCGCCTCCGCCTCCGACGGCCCGACCGAAGAGGAATCGGAGAGAGACAGAGATCGGCGCCGGGCGGAGAGGCTTCGGCCGCTTCCCGATTCCGGACTTCGCCGTCGAATCGGGGATTGGGAGAAGGGGAGAAAATGGGGAAATCGGAGAGACTGAGAAGGGCAGGAAATCGACGAAGATGAAGAAGAAGAAGAAGACGATGACGACGAATGACGATGGCGACGGGTTTCTCTCCCGACTCTTTTATTTTTTCCTTCGATTTAACCTGCGGAAACCAATTTTTTTTTTTTTTTATCAAATGAAAAAATGATGGTCCTCTTCGAGTTCAAATGAAATGATATTATTAAAAACCTTAAAACTTGTCACGAAAATACAATTGAGTCATAAAATTTTTAAAAATTATAATTAATTAAGTCATAAAACTTATCAAGGAAGTACAATCGAGTTTTCAAATTTTAAAAGTGTAATTAAGTCCTAAAACTTATCACGAAAGTATGATTGTGTCATAAATTTTTTAAAAAGTGTTATTAATAGAGGATTTTTTTTTGGTCAATCCTACGCTAATCCTACTCTAACACTCACTCTCGGACTTTCGCTCGCCTCCTTACAGGCGTGAGTGGGAGCCTCACTCCCGAAATGAAATCTTCCCCACCCCAATCCCCCTGAGAAGGTGGGGATTTGAACCCCTAACCTATTTGATTTGATCAATTTGATAAATTTTAAAATTTAATTGTATTTTTGAAATTTTTAAAATTTTATTACACTTTTATAATAAATTTCAAGATTTCGACACTTTTATTATAAGTTTTAAGATTTAATTGGATTTTTTGAAAATGTTAGAATTAAATTACACTTTCTTGACAAATCACAGGACTTTCAATGTATTTATCTTTTTTTTTTCTTTTAGTCATAACTTATCCCTTTAAATTATCGGTTTAATTGAACTTTATGATTAGTAATAGCGCCGGCAGACAAGGGCAAAATGGGGAGATCGCGTCGATTTCCGGCCCAATTGGCGGCCCATTAATTAATGAAGAAAGGGACATCGCTTCTTTTTTCTTTTCTTTTTTTAATAATGAAAGGGACTCGACGAAATGGGGAAAAAAAATGAAATTTTAGGGAAATGGGGAAAGGAAATTTTAGGTACGGGCCTGTCGAGATGAGATGCATAAGCCTAATCATCATAGCCCATCGATTTGGCTTTTATTTGTAATCCCAAAAAAGAAAAAAAAAAGCTATTTTGATGATATTTCGAAATTTACTTTTTAACAAGCGAGCAAAGGATTGTTCCTCTTTATATTTTTTTTTTTTCCTCCTCGAATGAAGTGAGTGATGAACGGCGACCGCTTGAAGTATGTACAGAATAGTGCTCGACTCACACTGTATGGAAAATTCTAATAGCATATGAATCTATCTCCATTTTCGATGCTGGTAATTTGATTTATCTCGAATATATTATGTTATCAACTAAAATTCGCTTAACTAAAAATAGAAAATGCAAACTAATCCAAAAAAATTAGCCCTATGAAGATACATAATTTTTTCAGAGAAACAAATTGTCTAGTCAAATTCCCATCTAATTCGAATATTTCACTGTCCTTGAAGCATTGAATCTATATTTCGACAACCTTGAAGGAGAGGTACCGCAGGAGGAGATTTACAGAGATGCAAAGTGCATATCAATAATTGAAAACAAAGAACTATGTGGAGGCATAAAAAAACTTGGACTTTCCATGTGCAAAGTCCATAACACAAAGAAGTAGAGAAATCTTCCAAAATTAAAATGATCTAAGGCGGTATCTGTCTTATTTTTAATCATGTTGACATGCTTCCTTCTTGTTGCATACTAGAGGAGGAAATTTACAACAAGACCTAGCTCTGCATCACCAACAAAGGAGCACTTCCAAAAGCTTTCCCATGCAAAGCTCCACCAAGTGACTAAGGGGTGTTTTGGGTGAGTTTGGATGGGCATTTAGAAAGCCCATCCAGTCCAATGCAAAGGCTGAAAGCCTAAAGCTACTTGGGGAAAATGCAATTGTGTTTGGTAAAAATTTTTTCCAAATGGGCTTTGAGTTGAATGTGTGTTTGGTAAAAAATACTTTGGCAAGGGGCTTTGATGGGTATATATATATATATATATATATATTTTTATTTTATTTTATTTTTTTCTTTTCTTTTTTTTTTTGAAAATTTAGCTAAGCCCTTCGCCGGACCGGCGAAGGGCTGGCGCGCCGGCGAGCCGATCTCGCGCCGGGCGGCCGTCGGATGAGGTCGCCCGAGGTCGGGCGACCTCCGGCGAGGGTCGCGCGACCCGGCCCGGGAGGACGCCGGAGGTCGCCCGACCTCGGGCGACCCTCGGCGAGGGTCGCGCGACCCAGGAGGGCCACCGGAGGTCGCCCGACCTCGGGCGACCAGGGGTCGCTCGACCCGAGGCCGCGCGACCCGTGGCGACCGCCGCCTGGGTCTCGCGGCCGCAGCGGCCCTCGCCCGGGTCTCGCGAGGGTCGCACGACCCGATGCCGTCGCGCGACCCTCGCGAGACCCGGGCGAGGGCCGCCCGCGGCCGCTAGACCCAGGCGGTGGTCGCCCGGGTTGCGCGGCTCCGGTGGCCCTCGGCCGGGTCGCGCGACCCTCGCCGAGGGTCGCCCGAGGTCGGGCGACCTCCGGCGGCCCTCTACTGGGTCGCGCGACCCTCGCCGGAGGTCGCCCGACCTCGGCGACCTCGCCGATGGCCACCGGCGCCAGATCCGCTCGCCGGCGGCCGCCGCCCTTCGCCGGTCCCGGCGAAGGGGGCTGCTCCTTTTTCAATTAAAAAAATTAAATACAGGGGCAATAACGGAAATATGAAAAATAAATGAGGGTAATTTAGGAAAAGAAAAAGGTTTTCAAAGATTTGGTGGAATGCTTTGAAAAGCAAGAAACTAGTCTCTACCAGCCTTGAGCTTTCAAAGCATTCCCAAGGCCCGGCTTTCATTTGAAAGCTCCTTGAGGTTGGTTGCCAAACACCCTGCTTTGGGCTGAAGGGGCTTTGGGGGCTGGATGGGCTTTCTAAATGCCCATCCAAACGCACCCTAATGAGTTCTCGCCATCTAATTTGATTGTCTAGGGGAGCCATGGCTCTATGATAGAGGAATGCTAGATGGAAATGGATTGGTGGAAGTAAAAGTGCTCAACCTAATTCAAAATGGGACTTTTAAGAGCTTCTTGGCATAATGTGAAGCGCTAAGAAACATATACCACCAAAATCTTGTCAATGTCTTTAGTGTTTGTTTGAGCAACGATTTCAAGTGGAATTTAAGGCTCAAGTCTATGACTTGATGCGAAATGGTAGTTTAGAACAGTGATTGCATCTAGCGAAACTCAGCTTGACATGCCAAAGCTTAATCTCAGCCAGAGGTTAGACATTACCATTGATGCGGCTTATACCACTGAATATCTTCACCATCATTGTCAAACGAGCATCGCATATGGTGATCTAAATCCAAGCAACATTATTCTTGATCATGACATGGTAGTTCAAGTGTGTGATTTCGTACTAGCACAATTTCTTCATGCAAGCACAAAATTAGATGCTTCTCAATGTCAAGCAAGCTCCAATGGGTTAAAAAGAACCATTGGCTATGTAAATCTAGGTTTGTTAATCCTTCTACTTTATAATCATGTGGGTCCAAGTTAATAGCTTTTTTTTTGTCAGTCATACTCTATTCCTATTCTACACTCACTCTCAGACTTTTGCCCTGCCTCTTGCAGGGCGTGGGAGTCAAAACCCACTTTTGAAACTTACGCGTCCCCACCTCATCCTCCCTGAGAAGGTGGGGATTTGAACCCCTCACCTCCCCCTTCAAAATGCTAAATTCTAGTGAAGAAAATGAATTTCCAAAGCTAAGTACCCATCTAACATGACAAAAGCCAATGTTGCTTTCTAGAATATGGCCTCGGTGGTACTTCATCTTTGCAGGGAGATGTGTGCAGCTTTGAGATATCGTTGCTCGAGATGTTCACTGGAATAAGACCTACTAATATTATGTCTAAGGATAGATGGACCCTCTGTGATTTCATCAACACTGCTCAGCACGAAAGCTTGGTGAAGATCCTAGACCCTTCACTGCTATTTACGGAGTATCCTGCAGGGATCGGTGATGGCTAAATTAGCGATGCCAACATGGGAAGATTTTAGGAAAACCTTGCTGCCTTAATTGAGAATCGAAGTTCTCTACTTGGCAAAACTTCCGATTGAGCACATGGACATGACGATGCATTATCCAAGTTATATGCTGTGAGAGAGAAGTTTTCAAGCATGACATGTGAGATTAGAAGGATGATTTAACTTCTTTAGTTGCAATTCTTTTTAGTTTTTTTTTTCTCACCGTGAAAGTAAACACAAAATACACTGCTTCATGTATGTGTGACAGGCAAAGAATTTGCTATCCCTGCATCCTAAAGCCAAATAAATGCCTTTCTATTTCAACTATAAAAGAGCTTGCCTCAGGAGATAAATTACTAGTTCTTTTTTTTTTCGGGTTGATTTTGATGTATCATCCAATGCATCATGAGTCATCCATCCCCTCATAACGATGTTAATGAAGGAACAGCTAAATGCAAGTACATTATTTATGCCTGAAGGCTACTGATCCAGCCATCTTAATCCAAATCCGTCCTCCCGAAATACAAATCGAAGAGATCCACATTGGTCAGTTTGTTTAGCGCCAACACCATGGACGGTCCCACCCACCAATCGCCGCTTGATTCGGGGAATCTCTCGCCACTGCTGAGTTAGAGTGGAATCATGGAGCAACAACATAAAGAAGAGCGCCAGCCTTCCTCTTCAACCTCCGACGACGACCCGAGTAGGGAGGAACCAGAGGGGGAGGGGGCCAGAGAGAGGATCGGTGGCGAGGGTGAGGTTTCGACTGCTTCCCAATTCTAAACTTTCCCGTCGAATCAGAGATTGAGAGGAGGCTTCGAGGGGGTAGATGGAGCTAGGAAAAAGCATAAATCGAACATGAAGGAGCCCTCCAAAGATACGTAATTTTTTTTTAAAGAATTACAAGAAAAAATAAGTCTAAAATTTAAGAAAAACATTATATTTATGTCATTTTGATGATGAGATGCAAGAGGCAAATTCATTGGTAACATTAATGTAAAATTTATTGGACAAAGTACACCCCAAGTGTCAAAACTTAGTATGCAGGGATACTTAAGTGCCAAAAGTTAGGAAAGTGACACTTAAGTACCAAAATCGGAGCAAAATGGATCACTTAAGTGCCACTCCGACCAAAATCCGGCCAAAATTCGGTCAAATTGCTAACGTGGCAATTTTCCGGCGAGGTGAGTGCAAAACGACGTCGTTTTGCACGCCAACGTAGCTAAAAAAAAATGCAAAAACGACGTTGTTTTGCCTCTATGTGGTAAATAATTAATATAAAAATTAATTAAATTAATTTAAAAACTAAATTTATTCAAAATATTAAAAAAAATTAAAAACTAAAAATTAATAAAATTTAAAAAAAGGGGGAGGGCGAATGTCGGCGATCGAGGGCCGAGCCCTCGCCGCCGTGCGGGAAGGGCCGGCGACGAGGGGGCGGGGGTCGGCTAGGGTCGTCGCCCCCCCAACCGATGGTGAGGGCCGTGACCCTCGCCCCGGATCGTCGGTCGGCGTCGCCGCCCTTGGCCGGGCTCTCGTGACCCTCGTTGACGCTCCCCCCCAATCTCCAGCCCTTCCCGGCAACATCAAGGAGGCAGCGAGGGCCCACGAACCCTCGCCCGATCCGGGGTTAGGGTTGTAGCCCTTGCCTAGATCTGGCGAGGGCTCGCGGGCCCTTGTCGCCGGTTAGCCAAGGGCCGGTGACCCCAAATGACCCTCCCCCCCTTTGTCGTCGGCCCTTCCCAACGATAGCAGCCCTCACCCGGATCCAATGAGGGCTCGTGGGCCCTCGCCGTCGGTCGGCCAGGGGCCGGCGACCCCGATTGACCCTCCCCCTCTATCGCCGGCCCTTCCCCGCGCGGCGGTGGCGAGGGCTCAACCCTTAGCCGCCGGCCTTCAATGCCCCCTCCTTTTTAAATTTATTAATTTATTAAATATTTTGAATAAATTTAGTATGAAAATTAATTTAATTAATTTTTATATTAATTATTTCCCACGTAGAGGCAAAACGACGTCGTTTTTGCATTTTTAGCCACGTTAGTATGCAAAACGACGCTCGAAAATTGTCACGTCAACAATTTGGCCAGATTTTGGCCGAAGTGACACTTAAGTGATCCATTTTGCTTCGATTTTTGCACTTAAGTGTCACTTTTCTAACTTTTGGCACTTAAGTATCCCTCCGTGCCAAATTTTGGCACTTGGGATGTACTTTGTCCAAAATTTATTATTAGAAAAATTGAAGTAGCGATGCCAATGACTTTATAAAGGTATAAATGTTTTTTTAAAAGTGATTTTTTGAAATATATATATATTACAGTTATGTAACAATTCCTTAGTCACTGTAAACTTCGGTCATAATTTACCCAAAAAAACAAGCCTAATACCACCAAGAAGCGTAGGTAATCAATTATAGGATGGGTTGATTTCCATCCTGGAATCAAGAATGAAAATTGACCCTATCCACTTGAGAATTGGACCGATTTCTCTCGCTCTGGTCCTCAGGTAGGAACGGGTAAATCTAATGCATCTCAGATAGTAAAAAATATGTGGCACAAGGATGTCAGCACATGCTTAAGATGTGTTTGGTAATATTTTTATTTCTTGGGAACAATTTTTTCAGAAATAGTTCTATTTATTTATGTTTCCTGAAACAATTTCTAAGTAAAACAACACATTTGGTAAATGTATAAAATTTTTATTCCTAGAATAGAAAAAGAACAAGAATGTATTTGGTATGATCTACAAGTTTTTTATAACATATTTTTTTTTTAATTTTTTTTTTAGATTATGTTTTTTTTTTTGTTCTCTTCTACTTCCTCCTCTAGCCGGTTGTCGGGTGGCAGTAGACGGTGAGTGGTGGTGGCAATTGGAGGCGGCGGGAGGCAGGGGTGGCGGTGGATGACAGCGGGTAGTAGTGAACGACAGTGGTGGGTGATGCTCAACGGTGTCCGCGGCGGCATGTGGGGGGGTGGTAGATAGCAGTGGACGACAAGGCTCTAAAAATTCGTTAGAAAAGGAGGAAGAAGAAAATGACTTATTCTAGGAATTCATCCCGAGAACAAAAAGTTATATTTTTTCTACTTCTTATTTATGTTCCAAATTTATTCTTTGGTCACTTTTCTATTACGGAGAATAGAAAAATTAACTGACATTACAAAATGAATTCCTTTTCTTTTTTCTATTTTGAGGAACAAAAGAACTGAACAATAGACAAATTGGAACAATACCAAACGAAGCCTTAACGAATGTTCAAAAAATCCTCTAACCTCATCTTAAGCATAGATTTGCCATTGTCAAGAATATCATTTGCTGTACAACCACCATGGTAAATCCTCAACGTTGAATCCTGTGCCCGAATTAATCTAACATTATTAAAGATCGTTATTGAAAATTGTATTAATTATTGACTATATTTGAACAACAAGAGACATGATGAAAGGAGATTCTTGGACTATGGCAACACTTGCAACTGATCGATTTAAGAAGCAAATCTTTCCTTGGTACCGAAGAACTGAAGCATCAGCTACATTTCCTTTCTTTCACTTCCTCCTTCTCCTTCAATCCTGACGACTGGAACCTCGCAAGCCCTCTGATCCCCACGACGGCGCCAACCTACCCAAATACTCACTCCCCGGTTTCAATTCAAGCCTCGGAAGAAGAGAATTGTGAATGCAGGAAAGAGTGAAAGGAAAGATAAACCAAATAAATCAAGAAATTTACCTCGTTTTCATGTGGAAAGAGCAGGGGCTCCTTATAGCGACGAGTGAGGGAGATGATCGCAGGACCGAGCGTCAAGCGCGAGAGAGATTAAACTATCCAGAAATTTTCGCAACCCCATCATGTATAATGGAATCACCCAAGATTTGACCTTTTCGAACTCTAAGGTCGTCGCAAGTTGGAAGGTTGAGCAAGTGACTAAATAGAGAGAAATGAAGAGTAATCTTAAGAAGCACGAAGACCTAAGACTTATTTTAACTATTAATCATCCTAAGGGAGATGAAATGATGAAAAGTCGCTCAAGCCCTAAATTTTATTTTAGGGCAGCAAGTTTTGCGGTCCGATTTATTCTGGTTCTACTTAAGAAATCGGGATCGGTTCTTGGGAGCCCAAATTTTGGGAACCAAGAACTGGACTAATTTCGTTGGAAATACCCATAACCAGATGGCTCAGTTTGGTATGGTCTGGTTCTTAAGTTGATTAGGATCAATGCCCACCCCTACCAAGAAGCACAAATTGATATGCTCGTGTTACATTTACCCCCTAACTGATTTAAATAGGTATATCCATGTCACATTTACCCCAAATTAATTTGTGTATTACAAAAAATTTCAAATTGATACAACTGTGTCAACTTTACCACAAATTAGTAGATATGTATTATATTTACCCAAATATTGAATTTTTTTTTTCTAACATGAATATTAGTTTGTACGAATATACCCTCTTGTGCTTTTTGGTGATATTAACAGAAAAAAAAAAATACAATTATTGGACATGCTATAAGAAATAGAGTGAAGGGAGCTCGACACATTCTGAAAGACGAGATGATTAGGTTGACTGATTACCATTTGGAAAAGAGAGGAAAAAACATAATTGAGTTGAGCATTTGTCACTAGGGGCCTGTTTGTTTGTGTTCCTCGTTTTTGTTTATGAACAAATTTTCTGTTTTTTTGTTCTCGGGAACAAAAACGAACAGAAACGCGTTTGTTTGCGTTTTTGTTCCAAATCTGTTTTTTTGTTCCCTAAACAAAAATAGAACAGAAACAAGAAACAAAAAAAGTTGTTTCTTGTTTCTAGAACAAAAAAAAAAAGAACAACTTTTCTCTCTCCTCTCTTTTCTCTTCTTTTTTTTCTTCTTTTCTTCTTCTTTTTTCTTTGGCCGGTCGCCGGCCTTGGCCATGGCTGGCGAACGGCCGACGAGGGCCAGGCCTCGCCTCGCCTAGCCACCGACGAGGCTCGGCCTCGCGGGAGCCCAAGCTCGCCCGGCCAAGGCGAGGCTCGGCCTCGCCGGGGCCGGCGAGCCTTGTCGTGGCTAGGCGAGGCCGTCGGCCCTCGTCGGCTAGTCGTTGGCATGGCCGAGGTCGGTGACCGGCCACAAGGAAGAAAAAAAAATGAAAAATAAAAAAAATATTAAAAAACTAAAAGAAACAAAAAAAAGAACACAAATTTACCAAACATGTTTCTATTCTTTTTTTTATTCCAGAACAAGTTTACCAAACGCGTTCTTTTGTTCAAAACTGTTCTCCGAATGAAATAGTTTTTTATTTATTTATTTTCCCTGGAACAAAAAAGAATAGAAACACAAACAAACGCACCCTAGTTTGCCCTTTTTCGTTCACCGACTTGTGTTGAGTTATTGGAGACGAATCTTAATCATGTGAATGACCCAGCAAAAGGCTAAGCATATTAAGTAGAGCTTAGGATGAGACTATGAATAAATATCCATTTTTTATTGCAGTATTGATATATGATACATATTGTTATTTGATATGTAATTTCATTTCAATAAATGATGTAGAGCCAGAGAGAGAGAGAGAGAGAGAGAGAGAGAGAGAGAGAGAGAGAGAGAGAGAGAGAGAGAGAGAGAGAGAGAGAGAGAGAGAGAGAGAGAGAGAGAGAGAGATAACAAACAGTGGAATCTTATCAAATAAAATATCATATAACAAGCAATTGTATTAGTATCCAGAATTCAGTATGATATTCTGAAGAATTATTCTTCGTAATGTACTGAACAAAAACTATAGTTCCTGACAACATCTTCCTAATGGTTTTCAAAACACTTCTGTGCCCGGAGATAGTTGATCGCTTGTTGTCCACTTGGAAAGCCTTTGTGAGGACATCGACATTGATTGGCGGCTTGGATCCAAAGACTGTATTCGCGATTGTTATGAGTCCCGGGTTACGGCTGCTCAAGAAAGCAAAGGCCGGTGCATTCGTTTGTCCAATATTCAGCTGGAAGTGAATGAGGCCTTGCGGAAACACGAAAACATCTCCTTTGGTGAGGACTTTGGTAAAGAGGGTGTTGTTTGATTGGTTGGATGTAACGAAACCGACGTGGAGTGTACCCTCCACGACCGCAGCATCTCCGTGCCACGAGGATGAATGTGGGGAGGGTTCGGACCGTAGGGAGCAAAGTCAAGGCGGGCTGTGGCGATGCCGAGTGTGTTGAGTCCTCGGGAATTGGTCGACGAAAGCAAATCGTGACTTTGGATGCAAGCGGATTCGATGTGTTCCCTGGGTATCTCGAAGTTTGTGAAGGAGAAATCATCTGCTATGACGAGCTTTGGGTCCTTGCGTAACTTCCCATTCACAAACACCGCAGAGTTGGGGTCGTTGACAGCCACACGTAAGTCCCGAAGAGGACTCGGGTCGGAGGCAAAGGCATGGCATGATGCCAAAGCCAAGAGGACAAATGTTAGAAGGAACTTCATCATGGAAAAATTTCTGAGCTTGGTTTAGCCTCAGTATCGGAAGATGGGAATTGCTGAATGTGCAGCAACTCTATTTATAGTAGTTAGTCATTGGACTCGGTCCCCTCACATTGGCCTGCAGGGAAGCGAGATGAAGCCGAACGTTGCCAAGTCCACGACAATCGTTTATTCTTCCGTGTTGCTGGTGAATCGTTACGCCACCTCGATGACCTCATGTTTCTACCTTGCATGTAGAAATGAACGCGTTCTCGTCGAGAATTAGTCATTCGATCTTTTGACGTGAAGGATTCCCCCTTTATTTTTCATCTTTTAATAGTCTATAATGGATGCATCGGGCTAGTTCAACTTTAGATGCTGAAGGATTTAATCATGATGGGCCTAAGTCGGCCCGGCCTCGATGGGCCTAAGGGCCCGGCCCACGGGAATTAGGCCCGTGGAAAAGGGCACCTATAAAAGGGATGAGAAAGAGAATGAACGCACCTTTTCGCATTTAGTACGTTCATTTTTCTCTCCCAAGATTCTCTCTCTCTCTCCAAGGCCAAGAGGCGACGCCATCTACACTCCACGTCGAATCTTCGACATCGGATCGAACGGAACTGAAATCTCTTCTTCAATACGGCATCGGTGTCTAATCTGTGGCCAACAAGGTACGCTCGAATCCGTGGTGTGCTTTTGATCGGTGATATGTGACATTCCCGGGCTTATCTTCCGCATATGATTTAGGGGTTCGGTTTAGGTGCCGAATCCGGTTTTTCGGGGATCCGACCGATCCCAACATTGGTATCAGAGCCCGTGTTAGCGTTTTCCCGACTTGTATGATGTTTTATGATGTTGTATGATGTTTTATGATTGATTTCTTCGCAAATGAACTTCGGCCGTACGGATCGGGGCAAGGAATCCCGACACCCGAGAGTTGTTCGCATATCTTTTCGATTTTCGTAAGTCGAAACCAAAATCTGATTGCACAGGGAGGAAGGCGACGTCGAGACGAGTCCGCGACATGTCGCGCGCCGCCGGGGACACCGAACGCGCCCACACGCGCGGCCGAAGCCGCTGCGCGTGGGGGCGACGCGCCTGCGCTGGCTGGTTCGTCCAGCCCAGCGTGCGGCACACGCGCCCGGTGACGAACCGGCGCTGCGAGCCGCCGGCCGGCGAACCGGCACGCTGCCGTCCACCACGGACCGACGCGTGGTGACGCCGCATGACGTCACCCAACGGCCGGTAACCGCCGGGTGACGTCATCGGGCGCGACGTCATCACCGACGTCGGTTGGCCGGACGGTCATCGGCCGGCGACCCGACCGGCGACCCGACCCGACCGCCCACGCGCGGCGCGTGCGGGGATGACGTCATCCCCGCACGCGCGCGCACGTGCGGTTGGTCCGTCCGACCCGGTCGACCGGTCCGACCGCGTTGACCGGTCCGACCGGAACGACGACCGTTGACCCGTTGACTTCCGTTGACCCGTTGACTTCGATGGTTGACCGTTGACCCGTTGACTTCCGTTGACCGTTGACTTCGACCGTTGACCGTTGACCAAAAAAAAAAAAAAAAAAAAGAATTTGTTCCTTTGTTCAATTATGTCTATGTGGATTATATGTAATCCATTTTTTGTTCTGCATTTGTTGCAGGAACAATGTCTCCCCGTAAGCCGCGCGCATCTGTGCGCACAATGTCAGATGGACAGAAAGAAAGGCTTACGAGGTTGATAGCCGATCTGAATGGTTATCGATGGGAGAGTGACGACATAATTGATCATGTCATAGAGGTCAACAACAAAATTCAGGAAGTCATTTGGAACGGTTATCCCATGCGAGATATTCAGATGATGCGATTCTTTATGAACACTCTTCCACAAGGATGGCAAGGAGTGTTGAATCGCCTACGGGAGGTCAAAGGATTTACTAGCTATAAGGAGCTAGTAATGGCATTCGTAGATGAATATCATCGGGTTGGAGCCACAAAGAATGCGACCCAAGGAATGACTTCGATTGGGCCGGATCGAATGTGCGTAGGAGAAATCCTAAGGGATATCCGTCTTTTTTCCGTGACTGTCAAGAATGCCCGAGAATTTTACAGAGAAAAAGAAAAAGAAATTGGACCATGTAGCTGCTTTCCCTATTAGTTGCATGATGCCTCGTTTATAGATGTTCGACTTGTCTTTATTTAATGTTCTTGGTGGACATCTTATGTAAAGTTAACTCCCGATTGTGATTGTTTGTAGCAACCTATATGTTAGCCATATTATGTGAAAGCCTTATTGTTATATTGTATGTCAATTATCTTTGCTTTCTGTGATTCTTTGTTCTTTGTGGGTAGTTAGATGTGGGTAGTAATAGAAGTTTTTGTAGCTTCATAGAATTGATTTTGCATATGACTATCATATTAATGATAGTTTTAAGTTAGGATTTTGGAGGATGATTGGAAACATAGTGACCTTTTGATTCTGAAACCTTACTTAAAATTATTAATTAATATGATGAGTTTGTGCAAAATAGATGCATAAGTGATAGGCATTAATAACTCGTGCATATATGTCGATGTGTTTAGATCAATGGCTTCACCATAAAGAGCATAGTTGCCGAGCCGAGTAAAGGAGAAAAGCTCAAAGGTGACAACTATGAAATTTGGCAAATGAAAATTCAATGTGTGCTGGAAAAGCAAATAGCACTAAAAGCTCTTGACCATGTTATGGAAGATCTAGAGGATGCTGTGCGCCACCTTGAGTTAGTTGATCATCGCCTCAAGGCATTAGAGCAGCAAACAGATATTTTCTGTGTTGCTTTAAGCTCAGAAGGGGCTTCATGCTCTAAGCGCAAGCGCATTGATTCGTTCAATATGTGGAAATGCAAGGGATCAAGTCCTTCTTGCAAGAAACCAAGAATTAACCAACAAAAGAGAGGAAAACGTCCTCATGTGAAGAATATCTCAAGGGTGAAGTGTTACAACCGTGACCGGAAGGGGTCACTATGCTCGCAATTGTCGCGAGCCAAAGAAGGTACACACCCTTGGTACAATTGGGAACTTTGCATATGTCTCAAGTTCGTATTCTTGACTGAATCTAATCCTCTCGTGGACTGTGGATTCGGGAGCGACAGACCATATAGCGAAGGATAGAGGATCCTTCGTGGAATTCCGACGAGTACCTACTTTTGGAACTAAGTGGATCTATGTGGGAAACAACTCCAGAGCTGAAGTGAAAGGAATTGGCACATGCCAACTGAATATGCGTGATGGACGCACTTTGTTTCCTTCATGATGTGTTGTATGCTCCGGAGATTCGTAGGAATTTAGTGTCTGTTTTTAGTGTTGGTTAAATTAGGTTTTAATGTGAACTTCCATAATAGAAGTGTAGATTTGTATTTGAATACAAACTACTATGGTCATGGTTACTTTACGGATGGTTTCATTGTATTAGATATTGACTATGTTAATGCAAATATTTGTTATTCCCTTCTCACACCTCCTAATTCATATGATAATGATGTGAATGTGTGGCATGCTAGACTTGGTCATATTGGCCAACATCGTATGAATAGACTAGCCAAAGAGGGCTTGTTGGGCAATATTGAAAAAGTCGATTTGCCCATCTGTAAGTATTGCCTAGAAGGAGAAAAACAATAATGAAACCATTTGGAAAAGGTAAAAGAGCTGAATTTCCTCTGCATTTAATCCATTCTGATGTCTGTGGTCCAATGAATGTGAGAGGAATGCATGGGGCTGTTTATTTCATCACTTTTGTAGATGATTATACTCGATTCGGATATGTCTATTTGATTTTTCACAAATCTGAAGCAATAAGTTGTTTCAAAAGGTTTATGAACCTGGAAGAGAATCAATTAGACAAGAAAATAATAGCATTGAAATCCGATTGAGGTCGAGAATATTTATCTGATGAGTTCAGAAAATTAAGTGATGAAAAAGGAATAGAAAGACAATTGTCTATTTCATATACTCCTCAACAAAATGGTGTTGCAGAGAGAAGAAACAGAACCCTACTGGAAATGGTTAGGTCCATGATGGCGCAAGCTAACTTACTTATCACTTTTTGGAGTGATGCGTTGTTAACTGCTGCCTATATACTTAACCGAATGCCTTCCAAATCAGTCACTTCCACTCTATATGAGTTATGGATAGGTAGAAAACCGGACTTAAGTTTTCTTAAGCTATGGGGTTGTGCTGCATATACACATGAATCCTCTCACAAATTTTGGGAAATTGGGTCCCAAAGGAAAGAAGAGTATTTTCATAAGTTACTCGGAACACTCAAAAGGGTATGTGTTCATAGGTGAGCAGGAAAGTGGGAGTATAACTGAATTTGAATAACGGGATGTCACATTCTTAGAGGATGAATTCTCCTAAGAAGGGCGCAATAGGGGATGACAACACCCTATTTGAAACCTCGGATCAAGATAATGATTTTAGTGGAGTTCGTCCAAGTGGGAGTAATATGAGAAGTGATGAATTGAATTCAACTCATCCTCAATTGCAAGCACATAATGAGACGACATCATCATTATCTAATCCCAGTGGGAGCATAATGGGAAATGATGTGCATAGTGTACAAACTCCCATACGGCGAACAAGTCGCCAAAGTATTCCCCGTCGACGTTTTGACATTGAGGGGGAAACTTTTATGATTGCTCCACAAGATGAGGATGAGCCTAGAAATTAACGAGGCTCTGAATTGCCCTAGTAAGAAAAAAATGGATTCATGCAATGGAAGAGGAAATGGAGTCAATGAAATCAAACCAAGTCTGGGAACTGGTTGATCTTCCAAAAGGACGCAGAGCTATTGTGAACAAATGGGTTCTCAAAGTAAAGCGAAAGGCTGATGGCTCGATAGAAAGGCATAAGGCTCGCCTTGTTGCGAATGGGTATAATCAACAGGAATGAATTGATTAAGAAGATACGTTTTTCTCCTGTAGTGAGATTTACCTCGATTCGCATTATTCTGGCAATAGTATCTAGTATGGATCTTGAGTTACATCAGATGGATGTAAAGACTGCTTTCCTCAATGGAAAATTAGAGAAAGAAATATACATGGAACAACCAACTGGTTTCATGGTAAAAGGCCAAGAAGACAAGGTGTGTCGACTTTTGAGGTCGATATACGGCCTTAAGCAGTCATCGAGACAATGGTATATACGTTTTCATAATGCCATGATGGCATATGATTTTACAATGATTGATGAGGATCATTGCGTATATATCAAAAGATCCAAGGATCAATTTGTGATCATATCCTTATATGTTGATGATATACTGATTGCCGGAAGCAATATGGAGTTTGTTCATACTGTCAAGAGTTGGTTATCTTCCAACTTTGAGATGAAGGATATGGGTGAGGCTACATACATTCTTGGAGTTAAGATTTCAAGAGATCGTTCGAAGAGATCGTTGTCTCTTTCACAAGAAACATATATAAATAAAGTTCTTGAACGATTTAGTATGCAAGATTGAAAACCCATAGACACTCCTATTGCAAAAGGTGAAGGATTGAGCCATAGATCGTGTCCAAGGACTCCACAAGAAAAGGAACAAATGAAACATGTTCCTTATGCTAGTGCAGTTGGGAGCTTGATGTACGCTATGATGTGTACAAGACCCGACATATGTTTTGCAGTTGGAATGGTGAGTAGATACCAATCCAATCTAGGTCCAACACATTGGAAAGCTGTTAAGAGAATACTGAGGTATCTAAAGGGAACTGCTGATTATACGTTGAGTTATCAAAGAAAGGATCTGCGACTCAAAGGCTATCCTGAAACTGTTTAGGGAGGAGGTTTAGACGAAAGGAAATCTACCTCTAAGTTTGTTTCCTTATTGAATAATGGCACCATATGTTGGAGCAGTAAGAAACAAACGTGTATAGCCTTGTCCACGATGGAAGATGAGTTCGTGGCATTATCAGCAGTAATATAAGAAGTAGTTTGGCTTAAGAGATTTTTGGATCATTTAGGTGTTATTGAGAAAGCTGCAAATCCATTATTAGTTAATTGAGATAGCCAAGCAGCTATAGCATACACCAAAGATCCAAAATATTATGGCAAGACCAAACATATAGATACCAAGTATAACTTTGTCAAAAAGATATGGTTGCACGAAAGGATGTGAACTTGCAGTACATATCTACGCATAGAATGGTAGCGGATCCTATGACAAAGCCAATTCCTAGAGATGTGTTTTGTGGTCATGTGAAATCTCTAGGATTGCGTAGAGTCGATGTCTTGGATTGTATTTTCCCTGAGTTGTTCACATGTATGAACTAGTGTTGTTTCATTATTAATGCCTATGAATCTTTTTGTTTGATCTTTATGGATCTTAATGCTTAGTACATTATATTATGTTGAGAAAGTATGTCGGACAGATAAGAGATTAGCCCACTCACACGGGTAATCGCCTCTATTTATTATGTGATAAATAGAGATGAGACGGTTTTTAAGCTTATTATCTAGGTGATAATCGAGAGCTCAAGCTTAAAATACGTATGTCGCCTTAACTGAGTGTTAAGATGAGGACATAATACTTACGATGTCCGAAAGTAAAATAACCCATACATTTTACTTTATCTGTCTAAGATGCCGATGTGAGTTCGATGAATTTTGTAAATGAGTAAATACGTGAACTCAAGTTAGACATTGGGTATGTCTGAACTATCATCTGTATGGTATTGATTGTGTAGACATACGCTCCATGGGAAAGGAGTTAATACCGTAATACGTATTTCATACTACGTATGCATGAGACGACCTATAAGAGTGACAAAAGTTTGATCTCAACTTTTATGACGTGTGAGACTCTTGAGGAAAAGAGTTCCTCAATTTTTAGTGCCCTCATGACTCTTACTTATTCTCAAGATTTCTATTTAGTTTTTGCTATCTTAGAATGTTGCCAATGGTCATGAGTTGATTCGATCTAATGGGACATTTCTAGAAAAGCAAGTTGAACTGAAATTGAGAGTCTGAAGGAAAGAGGAAGATCGGATTTGTAGAATCACATTGTGGTTTAATATTCACAGGTCGACCAATTATGACTGTCTTTGGGATAATCATAATTGTGAATACAATATATATATAATTGTTTAAATGAGATTAAGAGAGATATAAATGTGATCGATCAATCTAGGGTACTGCATACTATTTTTTACTCGGAAAATGATGCCCATTATGAGCTGCTATATATTCCTAACAGATGTATAGCAACGAGCTCTCAAAGTATCTTTGGTCGCACGGATTATTCACCGGTGAATGTTGAAAGAGGAAAAGAGGGTTTTTCAGTTGATGGGCCTAAGTTGGGCCTATCCGCCCATGCTGGTTTTTTGAACCACCATGTGCGAGTGGGAGATGAAGGATTTAATCATGATGGGCCTAAGGGCCCGGCCCACGGGAATTAGGCCCGTGGAAAAGGGCACCTATAAAAGGGATGAGAAAGAGAATGAACGCACCTTTTCGCATTTAGTACGTTCATTTTCTCTCCCAAGATTCTCTCTCTCTCTCAAGGCCAAGAGGCGACGCCATCTACACTCCACGGCGAATCTTCGACATCGGATCGAACGGAACTGAAATCTCTTCTTCAATACGGCATCGGTGTCTAATCTGGGCCAACAAGGTACGCTCGAATCCGTGGTGTGCTTTTGATCGGTGATACGTGACATTCCCGGGCTTACCTTCCGCATATGATTTAGGGGTTCGGTTTAGGTGCCGAATCCGGTTTTTCGGGGATCCGACCAATCCCAACAGATGCCATGTTCGAATTTTTAGAGGGTGGATAATCAGACAAAGAAAACTGAGGGAAATGATGATTTATGGATATTCTGTTCATGTGTGAACACATCTTGGAAAGTGTTCTCCTGGTGGAGGACGGAGACGCATGTGAAAACCCCGGTTCCTGCATCTTTTTAATTGACAGATTGATATCATCATATGATGCACTTAGAGAAGAATGGGCCCTCACTCAATCTAGATGACCTTGAATCTGCGCAGGACATTAAAACGGTAAGGAAGAAAACCGAATATTTAAATAGGATTGAAGAAGTCCACGTCCATGTCAGATAACATGCTTTTTCTTATCTGGGAAAGAGGATGGGTCAGAGTAAGGGGCTTTTTGTTGCAGCAGTTGCGGATCAATTCATCCCCGGGAGTAGAATATTAACCAGCGCGTAGGAGACTTGGTATAGATCCGGCAAGGGTTGCTTAGCCGAGAAAGTTTTGTACTGGGTCAACACCACCATCATTTATAAGAAGGGATAATGTCTCCATGCAAGACATCTCGCTCCTATCTCAAGCAAACCCAAGAAGAGAAGACATTGAAGCCCCAACTCCCCGGTGCACAACCACAATGAAGTTTCTTCCAATTAGCCTTCTCATCTTGGCTCTGGCAACCGCCACCGCTTTTGCCTATGACCCGAGTCCTCTTCAGGACTTCTGCGTGGCCATCAACGATCCCAAAGGTTGGAGATCTGCTACAGCGTCGCTTGCGTATTTCTGTTCTTATGTTCCAAAAGAGTTTCTGCTTAAATAAGCCAAATAACATGAATTATGTTTCTTATGCAGTATTTGTGAATGGAAAGTTTTGCAAGGACGCAAAACAGGTCACAGCAGATGATTTCCTTTTTAAGGGGTTCAGATATCCAGGGAATACTGCAAACCCACTTGGATCCAAAGTCACACCCGCTTTTGTGGACCAATTTCCAGGACTCAACACTCTCGGCATTTCCATGGCTCGTATCGACTTCGCTCCGGGTGGCCTGAATCCTCCCCACACTCACCCTCGTGGGACTGAAATTCTGGTCGTGGCTGAGGGCACATTGCTTGTTGGCTTTGTCACATCCAACCAATTGAACAACACCTTCTTCACCAAAGTCTTGTACAAAGGGGATGTGTTTGTGTTCCCAATCGGTCTCATCCACTTCCAGCTGAACATTGGAAAGACGCCAGCACTGGCCTTCGCTGCTCTGAGCAGCCAAAACCCAGGAGTCATTACCATTGCTAATGCAGTGTTTGGAGCGAAGCCGCCCATTTCGGCTGATGTTCTCACCAAGGCCTTCAAGTGGATAAGAAGGTGGTTGACTACCTTCAGGCACAGTTTTGGTACGACAATTAAGCGGATAAATGGACCTCCAAGACATCGGATTACCTCCATATTCTCCATACTTGATTCTTTAGACTGACAATTGCCTCCCCGTAAAATAATTGCTCTCGATGTAACTGATGATGAATGTTTGAAGTAATAAAATATCATTCTTTGTGAAAAATATGAGTCAGACATGCATAAGTTCTTGCTTATTTTATTTCTTCTTTCACTTCCAACAGATAATGAGGTGGCACTTTCTCCCAAGGAAGTTTTTATACGGGAGTTTGTGTCGTCTGATGTCTCCATTTGCATGGGTTGCGATGTAATTGTGGGCAATTAACAAATAATAAAAAAAGGAGTAATGTTATAAGTACTAAAACTTTACTAAAAACTTACCAATTGACATGACGGCCTATGTGGCATGCACCATGTCATCAAATACATCTGGAATCACCAATAAAATTAAGGGTCGTAAAAAAGGAAAACAAAAACATAGAAATTAAGAGATCATTCAAGTAAATTTAGTTTCACGTATCATTTTCCTTTCTTCTCAAAGTTGAAACAAATTATTATCTCATATTGTCAGTGAAATATGCACGACATTTCCCGAGGTTCTTCATGTCTGTTGAATGCAAGCACACCAAGGGAAGGAAATCAATTCCTTGAATGGCCATAAAGGTGATCGATGCACACCATGCCCTATTGAACAAACATAATGTCACCAACGATGACGAATTTCTGATAAGCCTTTTTCCTAGGATTTGTTGGTAAATTGTATAAAGGAAAATGATGGTCTATGAGGTGTATGTTTAGAATTTCAAATGAAATGATTTTGATTATTGATTTAATTAGATCAAAGATTCCGTATATTTCGCAAAAAGAAAAATATTTTACTAATAGTGATTGCTTGTATTACATATAAAAATGAACAAATGAAAAATATTTTCATTATTCAAGAAAAAATTGAGACATAAATTATTGTTGATAATTAAAGCATTTTTATTGACTAATTATTTCAACCGACACAACGAATCGTTTTTAGGAAAATATATTTTTCAAATTATCCATTTTCCATAAAATAAATGTGTTGACACCTAAATTTTGGCGACCCAGTCATTTATTTATTGCATAAAAATTAGGGATTAATTTTTAACCCCTAAGCAAATATATTTGAATTAAGTTGCATAGCATATAGTTTTAGGAGCATTTTTTTTTTTGTTTGCATTGGATTGGCGACGGATGGGTTCGACTTGATGGTTCAAAGCTTTAATTTGATGAGTTGGACTAAGCCCACGAAGAGAGCAAATTAGCCTGAGCTCGTTTTTTTTATGACCGAAAATTATCTTATGAGAAATAGAGATTTGATATTTTCGGTGATATTATGGTGGATTTTTCAATATCCTCAGATAGGGCAAATGTGATAAAGAGATATTGCGAGCTCATCTTTGCAATATTTGGAATTTGAGAAAATCTCATTACAATATTGAATCTTTAGCAATATGTGATAAAATCAGTGGAGGACATTGCATTTGGGAGGTGAACTTTGTGGATGTTGATTTGAACAAGGAAATAAAGCCTTAGTCCACTCACCTATAAAAAGGTTGCTACACTACAGAAAGAGAGGGGGATGGGGGCCTTTCTTCGTTTCTTTTGGGTCAAAGAGAGCAACACAAAAGAAAAGAGAGAAAAAGTTTTTTTCTTTAGGAAGGAAAAGTCAAGGTCATTTGAAGGTGTGACATCCCGAATTTCCAATTCTATTTTCAATAAATTGAGACGGGCATTTCATCTGCACGTATATAGTTCTTTTTCTTGAGTCGGCTACTCATGTGAAAACTAGTCTATCAGGGGAAGCCATTAAGAAATTCTAATGCACTAGACTTGAGAATTTGACTAGGAAGCGACATTTCGACCGAGCTAATCTGCAAGGGTCATTATGGCACAATTAAAAAACGATTAGACTAGAGATAGGTCGACTCGATAGAGGCATGTGATCAAGTGTGGGTGATTCCACCAGAACGCACAATTCTTGTCGATCGGTATTGGACCGACTTTTCTGTCGATTGGGTATCTTGTGCCCGTATTTGAAACCTTGAGATTACACCGAGAGTTGCCAATATGTCAAAGATGTACATTGTGGCTTGAATTGATCAACCACAGGTCAAATGCATGAAAATTTCTAAAAGCTACCCGGTAGATCAAGACGCGCTAATATCGTGCCAGAGTGAAATTAACCGTGAAATTGAGATCGAATTTAGAAATTAGAAGTCCTAGTGTGTCACAAATCATTTTAGGAATAATGACTCATCTTCGGAAGATTTTTCATGCAAACCAAGTTTTTTAGCAAAATAATCAAAGTATGGTTAATTTGGCTCGAGAAATTAGTAGGCCCGCTTTTGGTCGTGCTTTTGGGATCTAAGTTGATTCTATGGTCAAGTGATTATGTGAATTTAAGTGTGGTAACATTTGATTAATTTTATGGACTTCAATTTGGTTCAATTAGAAGAAAATTGAAGAATTGAATGTACAAGATTTCATGCCATGGCGAAAAATGAAATTGAACCTATTGGAATATTATTGTGGGAGAAATTGAGATAGTGGATTGTGACATCACAAGTGATGTCATGGTGTAGGGCAAGAGTGGCTAGGATGTTGCCAAGTGGAGGGTGGAGATTGAATCTAAAAAAAGGCACCCATCAACATCATCTTCAACCTCTTGCTTTTTGGAAATTGGAAAGGAGGAGAGAAGAGCTGAAGCTGCCCGTTCGACGGCCCCCTCCCCACGCGATGCCCCTTCGCCGTCCGCCCGTCCACCCGTCCGCCCGTTCGCCGTCGCCGTTGTGGTCGTCGTTCCGCGCATGAGCCGCTCCGTCTCCGCCCTCGTCTGCACGCCAGCAGTCGTCGTCCGCCCCGTCCAGCTGTTGCTCGATGCCGCTGCAAGTTGCCGGAGGACCGCCGGAGCCACGCCAGCCATCGCTCAAGCTACCGTCGTCGTCTCCGCCGTTCCTCCCCTCGATCTAGCCCCGGAACCACCCTTCTTGGCCCCAAATTAGTATCTGGTTTTAGTGGGTTGCTCAGCCCGGGTTTGGCTCGTTTTAGCCGGCTTCCCGGCCCCGTAAGCTTGGTCCGCCTTGAGGAAAGTCGATCCCCACGACGTCTCCGTCGTTTTGGTCCGATCGATTTGTTAATCGGGTGAGTTTAGTTCACTAAACCTTGATTAGCGAGTTAATTATGCTTAAAGTGTTTTTAGTTTAAGTTAAGTGAGTTTATGTGGTTATATTAGTTTAATTAAATGTGGTTTAGATTAAGAAATTTAATTAGTTTAAAGCATGTTTAATTAGGGTTAAGAAGATTTATTTTATAATAAGCCTTGATTAGACATAAATGATTTATTTTTTATTTAAATAAATATTTCGAAAATTATTTAATAATATATTATTATTCGAAATTATTAAAATATTATTATTTAATTAATTTTTGGAATAAATTTGATTATTTAATAAATTTTGGAAATTTTGTCGGGACCTTAAATTCTCGGGATTTCGCGCTGATCGCTGCTGTGTATTCGGATTTTGAAATTGATGGTTGGATATTATAAATTGAGTGTGGATTGTGAAAAATATGGATATTAATATTTAATTAATTTTCGAAATAAATTTAATTATTTAATAAATTCCGCAAATTATTTCGGGATCCTAAATTCTCAGAATTTCGCTCTGATCGCCGCTGTGTTATTAGATTATGAATTTGATGAGTGGATATTGCAAATTGTGTGTTGATTGTGAAAAATATGGATTTTATTCAAAAAACCCTAGGTGTTGGGTTTTTATACCAAAATTGGATTTTAATGATTATATTAAATAGTGGGGTTTGAAAAAGTGAGATATTGGCTTTCTAGTTCAAAATTAACGTGCGTTCACACATGTGAATACTTTCTGGAATACTTTTAATATGAAGAAAAATGGCCGAGATCACTATTTTAAGTGGAAGCATTGAGTGAAATGCAAAGTGTCCTGGGGCCGAGTATGATTTCGTTGTGTGATAATTAAGAGGAATTGTCCTGGGCTGTTGAGCCAGACTTGCCCCTATATGGGAGGCCCCACATCAACGGGCTTGGGTCGCAGTTGATTCTAGGCCTATACTCCTTCGGGAACACCATCGATGTAGTGACGAAGCCGCACTCCAAGGTGGGGAGGCGATGCCTGGCATTAATGTCAGTAGATAGCCGAACCGCGAGTAGGCTATGCCCATGTGTGGCAGTGAATATCAATTGGAACACATGCTGAGTATTATTGACGTGTCGGATTATGAGACGGAATCGTGTGACATGGTATGGGACGTGTTATAATGGTTTGGTCTTATAATTTGGACTCCTGTGGTTACTTGAAATGATATTGTTGGCGTTCCAGTTGTTTAAAGTTCTTATTACTATTGGTGATTGAGTGATATGAACATGATTGAATGATTGAATTGTGCTAACCTGCAGGAAGGAATTGAGGCGAGGTAAGTCCTCTGTGTGATGTGGCTAGGCCATCCTTGGGTGTATTTTCTTTCTAATAGGGGTTTAGGGGGTTGAACTTGCTGAGACAATGTCTCACCCCGTTGTGGGCCAAAATTTCAAGACCGTAGATGGCAGAGCCCCCGAAGCGTTATGGTCTTCCCGTGCATAGTATGAAGTAGAAGTTCAATTGTCCCAATCCAGATAGTCATTAGATCTATGAGCTTGTCAGGACCACAGTCTGGGTCCAGGAGGTCTTGTTTGTCAAGGTGCCTCATAGATACAGGGCGTGGTTCCGCTTTGGACCCAATGGTTTTAGGATTAGTCCACTGGATAGTTTTGATATTCCACCTATTGTGATGGAGGCCATTCTAGGTGAGGGCGTAGCTGACCCTCTCGATGGTGGGCTGGAGGACCCATTGTCTCCGGAGGCTGTCCAGTCTGAAGTGGGATCAAAGAGCGAGTCTGACTAGTAGTCTTAGGACCGTTCATTCTTTTGGTGGACTGATCCCTTTTTGTAGACTGACCCTTTTTGGTATATATGTAAACTCTGGAGTGAATACTTATGAAAGCATGTTTGTTTATGAATGAATTGGTTTCCTGCTTTTCCTATCCCGTGAGTTTTTGTCAGGGGTTTTATAAAACGTTTCGCTTGCGCAATAATAAAAGAATTGGGGTCGGCGACACTACCTGAGAATGTCGCATTTGAATGACCATGGTGGGATGTTGGCGTGCTTGAGGTTCGGGGCGTGACAGAAGGTGGGGGTAGAAAGTACGGCAGAGAGAGACGTGTGAGGGGACGTGAGAGAGAGAGAGAGAGAGAGAGAGAGAGAGAGAGAGAGAGAGAGTGAAAGAAGAAGAAGAAGAAGAGGAACATCATCTTCTTCTTTATGCAAGCAGGCGAAAAGAAGAAGAAGAGGAACAGCATCTTCTTCTTTGTGCAGCTGCTTCACCCGCTTTCCACTCGCGACCCAGCCCTAACGCCGTGCCACTGCACCTTTGCACCGTCGCTGCTGCCAGCCACCGCCGCTCTAAGTCTCCTCGATTGAGCGCAACTAAGTCTCCGCCGCATCTTCGCCTACTATCCGTCGCATCGGCAGCCCCTATTTCTGCTCGCCATCGCCATTCTGCCAGCAAAGCCACGAGCATCCCCGTCGCTCCAGCAAACCAACCTTGTCGTGCCTCCACCCCTGGTTGCGATGCCATTGCTGATGTTCCTCTGCCTGACGCTAGTAGCTCGAGCCAGTCGCCACATCTCTTGCCTTCGCGCCCTTACAATGACCCGTGATGCTACTGCTTGCCGCCGCCGCTAACCCGCAGTAGCTCGCCTCCATCGCCATTGCCTCGCTACTGCGCCCATCGCCGACGCTCATCCCCACTGCCACGCCTGTCGCCGACGCAGTAGCCCGTTGTCGACGCTCACCCCTACTGCCGTGCCTTTGCCTGTCCTCGACACCTAACAGCCTATTGCCCCCTCGCTGGAGCTCCGATCAACGGCTACCCACCACCCTCGATTTCCCACCACCACAGCAACCCATCCTCGCGCCGTCACGCTAAGCCTCCATCGTGGGTCATGAGCCACCGTTTGCTAAGCCTCATTTGGAAGTCAAAATTCAAATTAGGTAGAATTTTTTTTTTCCAAATATTTTGTTTCTTTATTTGAAGTATTCCTTGATACAATGATTAAAAATTCCTGATATGCTATGATATTCGCGACCTCGGGTAGCCTTTTAAATTAGGGATTATTCCCTAATTTTACAATGTGCATACAATTGACAGTCCGGTTTCACGTCCGAAATATAACTCGCAACACATGGAAACATCACCAATCCGATCTCACGCTCGAGATACGATTCGCGATTTTATAAAAATTGGCTAATCTGATCTCATGCATGATATACGATTTGTCAATTTATTAGATGGATATCAATCATATATTGCTTGATTTGCGTCGTGTTGTTTGGGTCAATTTTGTTTCCGTAAAAGGAAAACCCAAAAAATATATATTTGAGTTAGATTTGGTTCACATTAGAATATTACTCATTTTAGGATTGTTTTACATGTTTAGAATCAAATTTTTGAAATAAAAATCCCAAAAAACATTAATTTAGGATGTTAGTTTTTCCTTTCATTAATTTAAATTGCATTTTTAATTATCGAGCAATTTGAATTTCGAAATTTAATTAAAAATAAGAAAAAACATAAAAATTATCATGCACGTCATGTAGAATTAGGTCATCCATTGCACGTCATCTGAATGTGTAAATGTTAGAATAGTTGTATTTTTTTTTTTCCTATCACTAGATTAGGTCATTTAATAAATGTCGTGTGACATACAGTTTGCATGATAGGTTACATGTTACATGTCATTTTAGTTAGGCATTTTGGTGTGTCATTGAATTGCATTCAACGTAGACTAAGTTTCATTTAAATAAGAGAAAATCCTGACAAAGATTGAGTGATTGCAATTAGAAATCATATCTAAGAATGTTGATATGAATTCTGATCTAACATTGTAGATGCTTTCGTTACTATGAGGTAGGTCCCATAATTTATTTATTGCTTTATTTGGGTGTTAAATTGGTGGTTTACGAACCCGCATAATCACCTCACATGTTAGGAAAGTAAATTAAAATCAACTCAAGCTACTTGCGAAACATTTTTTTCAAAATAAAATAGAAAGGTACCGAAAGGGCGTTAGAGAAATCTAGTGTAACCAAGTCGCTGAACTCACAATCTCTGGTTTGAAGGAGTAAAGTAAATCTCCCGTTACTTTACTTGGGTTTCTAATTGACCCACAAAAAATAGATTAGTGGCGACACCTATTTAAAAATCAATTGCATGTTAAGAACTTCAACCTAAGTCGCGAATTGGTATGAGCTTGGAAGAGCCCGAGCTAAGTTTAGGCTTAGTAATCCATTAGCCAAACCCTAGGTGGTGCACCCAAGGTGAGGTCGCGACAGCTTGGCGACTCCTTTGGAGACTTGAGTTAATACTCTTAGTGGACTTAGGCCAATGTTATCTTTTATTTGAAAATATATATATATATATATATATATATATATATATATATATATATATATATATATATATATATATATTTGTTTGGCATCAATGATCCCAGGTACGTCCCTAATGTTTAAGGTGTTAAATGTTCTTGCAAAATAAGAGGTATAAAAGGAAGTGTTTGCTGATCTTTTTTTTGCAAGGAGGTGTAGGAATGTATGGTTTACTTTCATATATGAAGTGTTGCTTGATATAAACTGTCGTGCATGCCCTGCATTTTACACTACACTTTTTCACACACAATGATGTGGACATCGAGCCATATTGAGAATGAGGTGCTAGGGACCCATTGTCTATTCTAACTAGTTCGATCACTCGAGCGCGGGCCAAGCAATTTAGGCAAGCTGTTGGCGTCATGGTTCGTGATCTTTGGCGTGAAGATGACCTTGGATCAAATCTTGAAGAATTTTGGAAATCTTAGCGTAATCTTTGGCGTGGAGATGACCTTGGATCGAATCTTGAAGAACCTTGGAAATCTTGGCGCAATTTGATTATCTAGTCACCAAATATTTGACCAAGTCAAATAAAATAAATATCTTCTTGTTTAGGTATATTCTAGAATATGACGCATTAGATTTCTAGGGTTGGTTTTAGGGTTTGTGTGGTGACTAGAAGGGCCTATATTAAGGATTGGCCGACTTTCTTTGGGGGACAGACATATTTTTATTTTGAGGAAAAAGTTGAGAGATTCTCTTATACTGTTCTTTTGAGGACTTGACCTTATCAAGGTTCCATTGTGACGGTAAATTCGACTTATCGAGCGAGATAGCGAATTCTTTCACTCGTGGCGTCTATAACGTTGGTTGGTTGACACGTGTTCGTCAACAGGTCACGTTCATACCGAGGTTGCCAATCATAGGTTCGATTAAAGGTCGAGGTTCGCAATTCGCACCATTGGGCCTTCATAGAATAATCTTTCCGCAACGATTCACATTATTTGGTATCAGAGCTTGCTTCTACAAGGTCTATTTATCTTTAATTTCTGTTTATATTAAGCAATTTGAGATTTATTGAGCTAGGGTTTCAATTCTAGCCAATTTAGGGATTCGATTGCTTTTGTGCTTCCATACGTAGTTCTTTGCTATTAGTTTTAATTTTTTTTCCTAGCATCTTAAATTGTATCTAAGTTCGTCAAAAAAGAAAAAAGAAAAAAGAGAGAGAAAGTTCATCAAAAAAAAAAAAAAAAAAGAGAAAGAAAACGCAAAAAAAAAAAAAGTGCACAAGAGGAAAAAAAAAAGATTCAGCAAAAAAAAAATAGCTGAACAAAAAAAAAAAAAAAAAAAATCAAGAAGGCAACTCGTTTGTTAGTGGACCGAATTGAATCAAAATTAGTAGTGATTTGCATTTCAATTGGAATTTCGAAAGTTGTACTTGTTGGTTTGAAATTGTTACTTGCTGAAATAAAATCAGTAGTGATCTAATCTTGTTTGATTAGTTTGATTGATTGTTGTGAGGGGTTGAGGGATAGGTTTTGAGTCCGATAAAGAGCTTGTGAAAAGGGAATACGAGAGGGAAAAGGCAAAAGTGTGTGATTTTAATTGAGGGTAAAAACAAAAAAAAAAACCTAGACTTGAGTTAAACACGAGGGGAGTGACAAACACCTTGAGAGAAACACATGAAGGAGCGATTGGTGAGGATTTTTGTGACTAACGTTTACTTGCAGGTCTAAAATATGTCGTGCGAAGAAAGCGTGAATCAAAGGGAGGTTGACTCCATACGAAGGGATGAAGCGCTTGTGGAAAGCATCCAGCAATAAAGGGCCGTAGTGGAGGAGCTTAGTGGCCAAATGATGGGGAATGTAATGAGGATTGATGGTGACCGAGAGATACCCCGGGGAAGGCCGCAACATCAGCGAGACACCTCTAGAACACGACGTAGAAGGTAACGGCATTATGATGATGATGAGGCCAACATGGAGGATGATTGAGATGCTCGATTTGGAAGGTGGAATGGAGCTCGAGGGTTTAGACCCCGAGAAGATAATGAACTTGGCAATATCAAGATGATGATTCCTTCTTTCCAAGGGAAGAATGATCTCGATGCGTATCTAGTGTGGGAGAAACGCATGAAGATGGTATTTGATTGCCAATGATACTTCGAGCTCAAAAAGGTAAAAATCGCAGCTATTGAATTTACTGATTATGTTATAATTTGGTGGGATCAACTTGTGACTAGTAGGAGGCGCAATGGTGAAAGACCGATAGAGACGTGGGATGGGATGAAAGCGTGATGAGGAGGCGTTTTGTACCAACTCATTACCATTGAGATTTATTTCAAAAGTTACAAAATCTCACACAAGGCAATAATAGCGTGGAAGAGATCACAAGGAGATGGAGATTGCCATGATCCGTGCTAATGTGGTGGAGGATCATGAGGCCACAATGTCAAGATTTTTGAGTGGTTAGAGCCGAGACATAGCAAGGGTGGTGGAGCTGTAACACTATGTTGAATTGGAGGAATTGGTGGACAAAGCCATCAAAGTTGAGCGGCAATTGAAGTTGGACCGAAATCAAAAAAGTGGAGGAGGTTCAAATCAGAATTGGAGATCCAATTGGAAGCGAGATGAGAAGTCAAATTGGAGAGGAAACAACACCAAAATCAAAACCTCAAAGGAGAAGGAGAGGGACGGTCAAGTTGGAACGAATCCGGCTTTAGGTAAAATCGAAAACCCTAACACTAGAACTCATGAGATTAAATATTTTAAGTGTTTGGGCAGAGGTCATATGGCGAATCGATGCCCTAATAGAAGGGTGATGATCATGATTGGACATGGTGATGTTGAGTCCGAAAGTGAGAGGGAAGAAGATAATGATAAGATGCCACCATTGGAGGATTGTAGTGATGGAGAAGTGGCTATAAAAAGAAACTTATTCGTGGTTAGGCGTTCTTTGAGTGTGCAAGTAAAGGAGGAGGAGCATCACCAACAAAGAGATAACTTGTTTCATACAAGATGTGTGGTGAATGGTGAGATCTGTAGTATAATAATTGATAGAGGTAGTTGTGCGAATGTGGCAAGTTGTACTATGGTGGATAAGTTGAGTTTGAAAATGACAAAGCACCCTAGGCCTTATAGACTTCAATGGTTAAATGATAGTGGTGAGGTGAAAGTGTCGAAGCAAATTCGAATTCCATTTGAGATAAGAAGATACAAGGATGAGGTAGAGTGTGATGTTGTACCTATGCAAGCGGGTCATGTCTTACTTGGAAGACCATGGCAATATGATCGAAAGGTACATCGTGATGGGTATACTAATCGTTATTTATTGGTGATGAATCAAAAGACTTATACTTTGGTACCAATGACACCTAGGGTACACATGACAAAATTTTTGGAATAGAAATTGATTTCGGGTCAGAAATTGATTTCTCAATTTCTATTTCAGAAACTGAAAAGTTAAAAATTTTAGATTATGATTTCTTCTTCAAATCTATTTCTGGCATAGAAATCTGTTCTAGAAATAGAAAAATCAAATTGCGTCACCAAACTGATTTTTGTTCCAAACCTGTTCCGGGGAACAGAGAAACAGAGAAATAGAGAAGTAGAAATTTTATCATGCGCGCCTAGTGAGGTGTATCAAGATCAGTTAAAGTTACAACGAGAAGCCGAGAGAGAGAGAGAGAGAGAGAGAGAGAGAGAGAGAGAGAGAGAGAGAGAGAGAGAGAGAGAAGGTGAGAAATCTGAGGGCTTACGCGGTGTGTCTGAGACGCAAGGAAAAGGAGAGGCCGAGAGAAAGATTATGGTAAAAACCGAGGGAAAAGAAGAGAGGAAAGAAAATAGGCAAAAGAATTTTTATGCAAAATCGAGTGAGGTGAGGAAAGCTTTAGTTTTAGATCGACCAATGCTTGTACTTTTGTACAATGAGGTTTTGTTTTCTACTAACGATCTTGACCCAAGTTTGCCTAGTCCTATTGTGTCTTTATTGCAGGAATTTGAAGATGTCTTTCCTGATGAACTTCCTGGAGGGATACCACCGATTCGAGGCATTGAACATCAAATCGACTTGATTCCTGGTGCGCCATTACCTAATCGACCCACATATCGAAGCAATCCCGAGGAGACAAAGGAACTTCAGCGGCAAGTTAGTGAACTATTGGAGCAAGGGTATGTGAGAGAGAGTCTTAGCTCGTGCGCCGTCCTTATTTTATTGGTGCCAAAGAAGGATGGAACTTGGCGAATGTGTGTCGATTGCCAAGCAATTAATAACATTACGGTAAAGTATCGACATCCTATTCCTAAGTTAGATGACATGTTGGATAAGTTGCATGGTTCTTGCATTTTCACTAAGATTGATTTGAAAAGTGGCTATCATCAAATTAGGATGAAAGAAGGTGATGAATGGAAAACTGTATTTAAGACCAAGTATTGATTGTATGAGTGGTTAGTCATGCCATTTGAATTAACTAATGCACCAAGCACGTTTATGCGACTTATGAATCATGTTTTGCGTGCTTTTATTGGTCGATTTGTGGTTATCTATTTCGATAACATCTTGATATATAGCCGAAGCCCTGATGACCATATTGAGCATGTGCGAACTGTCTTGCAGGTTTTTAGGGCCGAGCAATTGTATGCTAATCTAAAGAAGTGCTCTTTTGTTATTAACAAATTAGTATTTCCAGGATTTGTTGTTAGTGCTTATGGTATACAGGTTGATGAAGAAAATGTCAAAGCAATCCGTGAATGGCCAATGCCTAAGATCGTAGGAGAGGTGCGTAGCTTTCATGGATTGGCGAGTTTTTATCGGCGATTTGTGAGAAATTTCAGCACCATTGCTGCACCTTTGATTGAGGTTATCAAAAAGCACGTGGGTTTCACGTGGGGAGAAGAACAAGAGAAAGCATTTAATTTGCTAAAAGATAAGTTGACTAATGCTCATTTGTTATCTTTGCCAAATTTCAGTGCTACTTTTGAGATAGAGTGTGATGCTTCTGGTACATAAATTGGAGCCGTGTTGATGCAAGGAGGGCATCCCATAGCTTATTTCAGCGAGAAATTGAGTGGAGCAACATTGAATTATCCTACCTACGATAAGAAGATGTATGCTTTAGTGCGAGCTTTAGAGACTTGGCAACATTATTTATGACCAAAGGAGTTTGTGATCCACACCAACCACGAGACCTTGAAGTACTTGAAAGGCCAATAGATGTTGGATAAAAGATATGCCAAATGGATGGAGTTCATCGAGATTTTTCCAGATGTGATCAAGTACAAGAAAGGTAAGGAGAATGTGGTAGCCGATGCACTTTCTCGAAGGTATGCGATTCTAAATCTTTTAGAACCAAAGTGTTTAGGTTTTGAGCATATCAAGGCTTATATACTGATGATGATGACTTTGGGAGAGTATTTGAAGCATGTGAACATACTGCATTTGATAAATTCTATAGGCGTGAAGGTTATCTTTTCCGTGAAAACAAACTATGTTTGCCTAAGTGTTCTTTGCGTGAATTGTTGGTGCGAGAAGCGCATAGTGGCGGTTTAATGGGGCATTTGGGCATTAGTAAGACTTATGAAGTGTTGCATGAACATTTTTATTGGCCACATATGAAGAGAGATGTCACACGTGTCTGTGAGAGATGCATTGCTTGTAAGCAATCTAAGTCTACAACTAAACTACATGGCTTGTATACACCATTACCTATTCCAACGCATCCTTGGATTGATATTTCTATGGATTTTGTGTTAGGATTGCCTAGGTCTAAGTATGGTAGAGATTCTATTTATGTGGTTGTTGACTGGTTTTCAAAAATGACTCATTTTATACCTTGTCATAAAACTGATGATGCATCTCATGTTACTGATTTGTTCTTTATGGAGGTTGTACGTTTGCATGGCATGCCTAGATCGATTATTTCAGATCGAGATTCTTTCTTAGCTACTTTTGGAAAACATTGTGGAAAAAACTAGGAACATGGTTGTTATTTTCTACTAGTCATCCACAGACCAATGGTCAAACCGAGATAGTTAATAGAACTTTATGGGTATTGTTGCGTGCTATTATTAAAAAGAACATAAAATCTTGGGAAGATTGTCTGCCATATGTTGAGTTTGCATACAATAGGAGCATGCATTCTGCTACTAAATTTACACCATTTAAGGTTGTCTATGGTTTTAATCCGTTAACTCCATTAGATTTAACCCCTTTACCTGTTGATGAGCGTGTGGATTTAAATGGAGCAAAGAAAGCTGAATTTGTCAAGGCGTTGCATGAGAAGATGCGCGCAAATATTGAACGCAAGACTAAGCAATATGCAAGGCAAGCCAACAAAGGGCACAAGGAAGTGGTGTTTGAACCTGGCGATTGGGTTTGGGTTCATATGCGCAAAGAGTGATTTCCTGAGCAGAGACATTCTAAGTTATTACCGCGAGGGGATGGACCATTCGTGGTGTTGGAAAAAGTTAACAATAATGCCTGTAAGCTTGATCTTCCAGGTAAGTATGACATTAGTGCTACATTTAATGTTTTTGACTTGACTCTTTTCAATGCAAGTGATGATTTGAGGGCAAATCCTTTGCACGGGGGAGGGAATGATGTGGACATTGAGCCATATCGAGGAGGAGGTGCTAGGGACCCATTGTCTATTCCGATTGGTTCGATCACTCGAGCACGGGCCAAACAATTTAGGCAAGCTGTTGGCGTCATGGTTTTTGATCTTTGGCGTGAAGATGACCTTAGATCAAATCTTGAAGAATCTTGGAAATCTTAGCGTAATCTTTGGCGTGGAGATGACCTTGGATCGAATCTTGAAGAATCTTGGAAATCTTAGCACAATTTGATTATCTGGTCACCAAATATTTAACCAAGTCAAATAAAATAAATATCTTCTTGTTTAGGTATATTCTAGAATATGACGCATTAGATTTCTAGGGTTGGTTTTAGGGTTTGTGTGGCGATTAGAAGGCCTATATTAAGGACTTGCCGACTTTCTTTGGGGACAGACATATTTTTATTTTGAGGAAAAAATTGAGAGATTTTCTTCTACTGTTCTTTTGAGGACTTGACTTTATCAAGGTTCCCTTGTGACGGTCAATTCGACTTATCGAGCGAGATAGCGAATTCTTTCGCTCATGGCGTCTATAACGTTGGTTGGTTGACACATGTTCGTCAACATGTCACGTTCATACCGAGGTTGCCAATCATAGGTTCGATTAGAGGTCGAGGTTCGCAATTCGCACCATCAGGCCTTTGTAGAACAATCTTTCCACAATGATTCACATTATTTGGTATCAGAGCTTGCTTCTACAAGTTTTATTTATCTTTATTTTTTTTTTGTTTATATTCAGCAATTTGAGATTTATTAAGCTAGGGTTTCAGTTCTAGCCAATTTAGGGATTTGATTGCTTTTGTGCTTCCATACGTAGTTCTTTGCTATTAGTTTTAATTTTTTTTCCTAGCATCTTAAATTGTATCTGAGTTCGTCAAAAAAAAAAAAAAGAGAGAAAGTTTGTCAAGAAAAAAAAGAAGAGAAAGAAAACGCATACAAAAAAAAAGTGCGCAAGAGGAAAAAAAAAGATTCGGCAAAAAAAAAATAGCTGAACAAAAAATAATAAATAAATCAAGAAGGTGACTCGTTTGTTAGTGGACCAAATTGAAACAAAATTAGTAGTGATTTGCGTTTCAATTGGAATTTCGAAAGTTGTACTTGTTGGTTTGAACTTGTTACTTGCTGAAACAAAATCAGTAGTGATCTAATCTTGTTTGATTAGTTTGATTGATTGTTGTGAGGGGTTGAGAGACAGGTTTTGAGTCCGATAAAGAGCTTGTGAAAAGGGAATACGAGAGGGAAAATGCAAGAGTGGGTGAGTTTAATTGAGGGTAAAAAAAAATTCGATTTGCCCACCTTCTCAAGGGGGCTGAGGGTGGGGATATCTGATTTCAAAGCAAAAGTTTAAGAGTAATTTGAGAGTTAGAGTAAGATAGATAAAAAAAGAAGAAGAGATCCATGGCTTAATCTTAGCCCATCACCCTGCTTTTCTTCTTAATCAAAACAAGAGAAAAATCAAAATTATTTTGACGATACTTCGAATTTCTTTCCTTTATGCACGTGAGCAACTGATCTTTTCATGTTTTTTTCTTGCATGAACTCAAGTTATGAAGCCATCGTATATCGTTTGAGTTATCTCTGCTTCTATTGCACATTTTAATTTATACGGAATGTATTATATTGGTCATTAAAGCTTGCTTAATTAAATATTGCATCGAATAGAAGATCCAAACAACCCAAAATTAGCCCTCCAAAGATGTGTAATCATTTTGCAAAATAAGTCTTAACATCAAAAAAAAAATAATTACTATTTATGTCCTTTAGCATAGAAGATTCAAACTTCTAATTTACTGTTCATATTAATGTAAAATTATAGGAAAAGAACATTAGGGGTGAATTTGGTAACATTTCCATTACTGGGAACAATTTCTATTCAGAAATATATATATATATATATATATATATATATATATATATATATATATATATTACTTATATTCCTTGTTCGAGTTTCTAAGTAGAATAGTATGTTTGGTAACTGCACAAAATTTATATTTTCAGTATTAATTCAACATTATAAAAAAAAAATCCTTTAGGTATGACCCTAAAATTTTTTATTCCCATTTTTATTTAATTATAAAGAGACTTAAACATTTCATGTTCAGATAAAAATGAACTTTTGTAATGATTTAATTTATCAAGATACTTTAAAATGCCCTAAGATGGATGGCTGAAAATGGCAATAGAAAGTCTCATTCTTTTATAACTCACGAATCACGATATGAGGAGCTTGATAGCAAATCTCTAGGTATTATGACAAATAGGTGTATAGATCTTGAGAAAAAGAGCAATTGTTGCTTGAAGTCACTAAGCTTTCACGACCTAGCATTGTCTAAAAAAAAAGCGACATTCAAAAAACCATATTGGAAGGTCCTAAAAGCAAATTCAAATTTGAATACAATTTTCATCAAAATATTTTCACATTTTTAATACTAAACTAATTCTAAACTACAATTAACATTAAAATCTAGTAAAACTACTCAAAATCTAATTTCTAATTTTTTTCCTAAATTATTAATTTTTTTATTCCAAAAAATGGGGACTTGGATCGGGTCAAGAGAGAAAACCTTATGTGAATTGTGTAAAGATGAGCATTAGGTTATGTTACGTTTGTTTTTCTAAAATGACTTTATTTCTTTTTTTATTCCCAGGAACAAAGAAGTAAGTTTTTTCCACTTGTTTCTTTTCCAAATCTATTTCCTGGCCATTGATATATTCCAGGGAATAAAAAAATTAGCCGATGTTACCAAACAGAATTCTGTTCCTTTTCTATTCTGAGGAACAAAAGAACAAAAAAAGAAAAGAAAATCATAAACGTTATCAAATAGGCCCTACAAGTGCTATAACTTTCATACAGTGCTCATTTTATTGTCGAAATTTCTCACCAAGTCAATTAAGTGCTCATTGGAGAAAAAACAATCACTTGAGTGCCTCCGACGACAAATTCCAATAAAACAATCTTGCGTGGCATTTTTTTATAGAATTCTATTCATACATGGCTTTTTTATGTAAAAAAAGAAAAAAGAAAAAGCCCAACATGGATGAAGAAGTGGTTGTTCCCGACAAATTGACGCCATATCCTTCAAATTTATCTCTTTATCTCAAAATAGACAAATCTCTCTCCCTGTTGCTGTTTGTATTGACTTGGACTCTCTCTCTTTCGTTCGCAATTTGCACTCGCTCACTTGCTAGCTCCCTGTGTTGCTCGCTCTTTCACTTAGTCACTCAATTGCTGCCATAGTTCTCTCACTCACTCACTCAATCGGCTTAGGAAAAAAATGAGGGCTTGGTGCTCGGAGGGAAAAATTAGATGTTGGTACTTTGTCGGAAAAAAATTAGGGCTTGTTTTTTAACTTGTTTTTTGTTCGTGCAGCTGGAAATATTTAGAAAAGTTGTTGATTTGTTTTGAGATATGTACACTGGACGTCTTAAATCTTTTAATGAAATTGCAATTAAATCTTAAAATTTACAAGAAGTGCAATTAAATTCTAAAATTTATCAAATTAGTACAATCGAGTCTTTTCATTAAGTCTGTCCATTTTGACTAACGGAAAATACTGACAAGACTTTTTTAAATATTTTCTCTTTCCTTTGTGGAGATGATGTTCTTAAAACATGGAACACAAAGCTAAAGTGACGTTGTTTTGGATTATATTCTAACCTTTTAAAAAAATCATAATTAAATAAAATAAAAATTTTGAAAAACCCAATTTTTGTCTTTTTAAAATATTTAAATTTAATTTAATATTTTGATAAAAAAATTAGAATTTAATTCATGCCATCGCTGTGTTGGGAAAGCATATTAAAAAAAAAAAGCCACGTTAATATTTTTCATTAGTCTAAATAAATAGAGTTAACGGAAAGACATTAGGATTTGATTGTACTTTTTGTAAGTTCTAAGGCTCAATTATACTTTTATGATAATATTTAGGACTTTTATTGTACTTATCTCATTTGTTTTTTGTTGGTGCTGCTACATGAAATTAGCGAGGTTTTTGACTTGCTTTTTCCTTGTGTTATTGCATATCATGGGGGGAATTGTTGAGGAAAAGGTTTTCGACTTGTTTTTTTGCTAGTGTCTCTGCTTTTAGTAAGGGAAGTTTTGACTTGTTGGAACTTTATGTTGATGTAAAAACATCCTTATTTTGAATGCAATGTCGTTCGATCTAAATCAAAGCCATTGTTGATGAAGTGATTGTTTTTGTACGCGTTTTCAAGTTTGTACAAAATGAATGTTGCAAACCAAGTGGTCCAATCATGTTTAAGAAAATGAAACCGACAAATCACTTTTTAAAAAGTTAAAAAACCATAAGTAATCACTTTTAACAAAAAGGTACTCAAGTGATCATTTTTAAGTGAGCTTTGCCTTGTTGGATTTTTAGCAAGCCATGTCAATCGATTTTTTTTTTTTTATAAATATTGCCATGTTGGATATTTATTATACTAAATCAGAGTTAGCATTTATTTTTCTACCAAAGTGGCACTGAAATGCTCCATCAAAAAGTTTTAGTACTAAAGTAAGAGCCTTATGAAAATTACGGCACTTCTAGTGCCATTCTCTCTAAAATTCTAGTAGATTGTAAAATGTGCCAATAATTTATTTTTATTTTGGTGACCCAGGATCCGCCGGGCCCGACTTTCGCTTACGCTAATCGCCAGCCCACGGCCCGTATAGTATGCGGTGCACCCTGGACCAAGCGTCAATACCTGGGGGAAAGCTAACACAATACCCCACCACCATGGCTCCCCACTTAAGACATGTTAGCAGCTGCGGAATTTCAACCCTGGGACCTCTGCGATGAAGTGCCCAAAGCTGAACCAACTCAATTGCCCACCGATGAGTAATGTGCCAATAATTTCATAAAGGAATAAATGATTTTTAAACAGTGATTTTCTGATTTTTTTTTTATAAATATTATAGCTATGTGACTATGTTAGTCACTCTAAATTTAGGCGTTCCTAATTCAACCAAAAAAAGAAAAGGATAATTTTACTAGATATGCTTAAATAAATAGAGTCAAGTGGCGAGCGAAGGATACCATAAATGCCATAACTTTCGATGGTACTAACTTGAGTGTCATAACTTTCTTTTCAGTCACTTAAGTACAATAACCTATGAAGCACCGATACTCTTTAAGAGCCTTCGTGTCGTGTCGGACACTTCGACACGTGTCCGACACTCTCCGATACTCTTGGACACTCTTTGACACTCGATCAATACGTGTCGGAAAATCCGACACCTGGTCAACTTTCTCGACACTCGAGTCAGAATTCTGATATACGAGTTTCCAATATCGATGTCAATTTTAAAAATTCAAAAAAATGAGAGGTCAAATATATATATCTGTGTGTGTGTGTGTGTGCGCGCGCGCGTGTGAAAAAATAAAACACAATAATAAAAATAATAAATGGAGAAAGAAGAAAAACTTAGTATTCTCTTCTGACTCCCACTTCCCGTGATACACAATTCATCTCTTAAGTTTTTTTTTTTTCTCTTCTTCCAACATATCTAACATGCGAGTCCAGAATATGGGTGGCTTGCTTTTTCTCCAACTTTTATGAATTATTGAAATAGAGTTGAATTTATCAAATTTAAACAATGAATGATATTAATAAATGGCGGATTAATTAGTGTAAATTCATTCTTGGCTTTTTTAATTATTTATTTATTTATGAATTTGATTCAAATTAATTTGATTGAAATAATCATAAAAATGATAATTTATTATGTATATGTAAAAATATATATTTAATATACAACGTATCCTAACGTGTCGTGTCGTGTGTTGCGTGTCAGTATCAGTGCTACTTAGACCATAACTTATTGACAAAGCTCACATAAGTGCTCTAACTTTTTGTTTTTTTCTTTTTTTTCTTGAGTGCTATATAACTTTTTAATTGATTCCTTAAATGCCATAAATTTTTAAAGACATTCACCACAAGTGCTATGCCACATCGGATATCCAATAAGTAGATGAACATTTGTAAAACATGTCGACACCCAAGTGATCAATTGAAAGTTATGACATTTGTGATGTCTTTATCCCCAAGTGAAGTGAGTTTGACATATTTCGAAACACAAAAGGGTTAAGTCTAGTTCAGATTGAGATGCCACGTTGGAATTTTAGAGCACAGGTAATCAGACATAGAAAACTGACTGATTATTTGCGGATATTCTTTCTATTGGTGAACTCTTGCATGTTTAGATTAGAAAGTAAACATGAAATCTACCGGAAGTTAAACGGCAGCTTGGCAAGTATTTTCATAGCGGATGATGGAGATGCATGTGAACACACTGGTTCTTATGTCAATTTCTTGTGACAGGTCGAATGCTCATACGATGCACTTAGCTGTAGAGAGGAATTGACCTCCGCTCAATTAAGCTGTAGAGAAGAATTGGCCCCCGCTCAATATAGCTGAACTTTGGATATCCACAGGAAACCAAAACGGTAACGAAGGAAACAGAAGATTTAAATTATTGAAGAAGTCCACTTCCATATCAGATAACACGCTTTTTCTTACCTGGGAAGGAGGATGGTCAAAGGAGGGGCATTCAATTATAGCAGTTGTGGAACAGTTCACAAAAATTGTAAACTATGACAAACGGAGCATAAAATCCAAAATTGGTATACCAGTCAACTGTCACGTGTAATTTAACTTAATAATTTGATAGTAAAATTTAACGAAAATTAACAGAGGGTAAATTTGTTACAAGTGTACCAGTTTGGGGTAAATTTGTCAAAGGTATACCAATTTGAGGTTTTTGGTAGTAAAAAAAATAGTTTGAGATAAATTTGTTACATGTTTACTAGTTTGGAGTTTTTCAGAGTATTAACCCTAATGGAAATTTTACCAAATGCACCCCTAATGTTCTTTTCCTATACTTTTACATTAATATGAGCAGTAAATTAGCAATTTGAATCTTCTCTGCTAAAGGACATAAATAAATTTTTTTTTTTTTTTAACGTTAAGACTTATTTTGCAAAATGAGTACACATATTTGGAGGGCTAATTTTGGGTTGTTTGGATCTTCTATTCGATGCAATATTTAATTAAGCTTTAATGACCAATATAATTCACTCCGTATAAATTAAAATGGGCAATAGAAGCGGAGATAACTCAAACGATGTAAGAATTTTTTATTCGATGGCTTCCATCACTCGAGTTCATGCAAGAAAAAAACATGAAAAGATCAATTACTCACATGCATAAAGGAAAGAAATTAGAAGTATTGCCGAAATAATTTTGATTTTTCTCTCATTTTGATTAAGAAGAAAAGCAAGGTGATGGGCTAAGACTAAGCCATGGATCTTATTTCTTTTTTCTTTTTTTTTAATCTATCTTGCTCTAATTCTCAAATTACTCTTAGACTTTTGCTTTGCTTCTCTACAAAGTGTGGGAGTCAACCCCACACTTGAAATTAGATGTCCCCACCCTCAGCCCCCTTGAGAAGGTGGGGAATCAATTCCCCACCTCTCCCTCCCATGTGAGAAGGGCGACCACTTAGGCAACCCCTAATGGTTGCCATAGATCTCATCTTGACAAGCTCATCCCCCAACAAATTCCCCATTTTTCTAATTTTATTTTTCAATTTCGTTAGGACATTTTCATAACTAATTAATGGGCCACCAATGGGCTGAAATTAATGCAGTCTCTAATTTATAGGGGTGTGCAACTGGACCGGGTATACCCGGTTCCCGGACCGGCCCACCCAGAAAACAGGGTTGGGAACCGGTTCCCATTGAAACCGGTCCAGGAACCGGTTCCCAAAATTTAGAACCGGTTTAAACCGGTCCGGGAACAGGTTCCGAGTGATTACCCACCCAGAAACCAGGTCCTAGATCGGTTTTAAAACCGATTCCCGGACCGGTTTTGTAAGTAGAGGTCAAAAACCTTTTTTTTTTTTTCTCCCGATCTCTATTCTTACTCCTGCAATCATACGATGTTTTTCCTCTTGGCTCTCTCAAACACGCATGGCACTCCTCCTTTGTCATTCCTCTTCCTCACTTGCTTCCCTCCCACACCAGCTCCCTCTCACACCATCTGATGGACGGACGGTGTTCGTCGTCGTCAAATTCTTGTGTATCACATGGATTGGCTCGCCTAATTTCTCTTTTGTAGGATGAGTTATGCTTGCATAAATGAGTAGATTCATGTAGTAGTTGTTGGAATAAAACTAATATTAGACCCATGTTTGTTGTTAATATTTTTCCTTATGATTTTATTTATTATAATTAGCCCTATGGATCCTTAATTTTTTGTTTAGTAAAAAAGTTCATGTATTAATTTATTACCGGTGTTTAATGTTTCAATATAAATTAGGAGGATTACATTATTTTCTCGCTTATTAATATAAAATTTGAAGTCGTATAGGATATCGAGAGATTGCAAAATAGGTTCCAGTGGAAACATGATTGACCCTGAAACCGGATCGGAAAAACATGGTGGATCGGGTACAGGGTCCAATACAAACAGGGTCGGGTATAGGATCTAAAAAATGGGAACCGGTTATAACAGGGTCGGGTACAAGGTCCAGGTTTAGACCCTACCCATCCTGGACCCAATCACCCCTACTAATTTACCCCCCTTTGTCAACACTATTACTAATTAGTAATTCTGTGATTACTTAGACTTCATTTGTTTTACGGAAAATGGATAATTTGAAAAATACATTTTCTAAAAACGATTCATTGTGTCAATTGAAATGATTAGTCAGTAAAAAATGTTTTAATTATCAACAATAATTTATGTCTCGATTTTTTCTTGACTAATGAAAATATTTTTCATTTGTTCATTTTTATATGCAATACAAGCGATCATTGTTAGTAAAATATTTTTCTTTTCGCGAAATATATGGAATCTTTGATCTAATTAAATCAATAATCAAAATCATTTCATTTCAAATTCTGAACATACAGCTCATAGACCATAATTTTCCTTGATACAATTTACCAGCAAATCCTAGGAAAAAGGCTCGTGAGAAATTCGTCATCGTTGGCGACATTATGTTCAATAGGGCATGGTGTGCATCGATCACCTTTATGGCCATTCAAGGAATTGATTTCCTTCCCTTGGTGTGCTTGCATTCAACAGACATGAAGAGCCTCGGGAATTGTCGTGCATATTTCACTGACAATATGAGATAATAGTCGACCAAAAATTTGTTGCAACTTTGAGAAGAAAGGAAACGATACGTGAAACTAAATTTACTTTGAATGATCTCTTAATTTCTATGTTTTTCTTTTTCTTTTTTACGACCCTTCATTTTATTGGTGATTCCAGATGTATTTGATGACATGGTGCATGCCACATAGGCTGTCATGTCAATCGGTAAGGTTTTAGTAAAGTTTCAGTACTTATAACATTACTTCTTCTTTTCTTTTTCTTTTTTCTTTTTTTTTTTTATTTGTTAATTGCCCAAATTACATCGCAACCCATGCAAATGGAGACATCAAACGACACAAACTCCCGTATACAAACTTCCTTGGGAGAAAGTGTCACCTCATAATCTATTGGAAGTGAAAGAAGAAATAAAATAAGCAAGAACCTATGCATGTCTAACTCATATTTATCATAAAGAATGATATTTTATTACTTCAAACATTCATGATCAGTTACATCGAGAGCAATTATTTTACTGGGAGGCAATTGTTAGTCTAAGCAATCAAGTACGGAGAATATGGAGGTAATTAGATGTCTTGGAGGTCCATGTATCCGCTTAATTGTCATACCAAAACTGTGCCTGAAGGTAGTCAACCACCTTCTTATCCACTTGGAAGGCCTTGGTGAGAACATCAACCGAAATGGGCGGCTTCGCTCCGAACACTGCATTAGCAATGGTAATGACTCCTGGGTTTTGGCTGCTCAGAGCGGCGAAGGCCAGGGCGGGCGTCTTTCCGATGTTCAGCTGGAAGTGGATGAGACCAATTGGGAACACAAACACATCCCCTTTGTACAAGACTTTGGTGAAGAAGGTGTTGTTCAATTGGTTGGATGTGACAAAGCCGACAAGCAATGTGCCCTCAGCCACGACCAGAATTTCGGTCCCACGAGGGTGAGTGTGGGGAGGATTCAGGCCACCCGGAGCGAAGTCGATACGAGCCATGGAAATACCGAGAGTGTTGAGTCCTGGAAATTGGTCCACAAAAGCGGGCGTGACTTTGGATCCGAGTGGGTTTGCAGTATTCCCTGGATATCTGAACTCCTTAAAAAGGAAATCATCTGCTGTGACTTGTTTTGCGTCCTTGCAAAACTTTCCATTCACAAATACTGCATAAGAAACAAAATTCATGTTATTTGGCTTATTTAAGCAGAAACTCTTTTTGGAGCATAAGAACAGAAATACGCAAGCGACGCTGTAGCAGATCTCCAACCTTTGGGATCGTTGATGGCCACGCAGAAGTCCTGAAGAGGACTCGGGTCATAGGCAAAAGCGGTGGCGGTTGCCAGAGCCAAGATGAGAAGGCTAATTGGAAGAAACTTCATTGTGGTTGTGCACCGGGGAGTTGGGGCTTCAATGTCTTCTCTTCTTGGGTTTGCTTGAGATAGGAGCGAGATGTCTTGCGTGGAGACATTATCCTTCTTATAAATGATGGTGGTGTTGACCCAGTACAAAACTTTCTCGGCTAAGCAACCCTTGCCGGATCTATACCAAGTCTCCTACGCGCTGGTTAATATTTTACTCCCGGGGATGAATTGATCCGCAACTGCTGCAACAAAAAGCCCCTTACTCTGACCCATCCTCTTTCCCAGATAAGAAAAAGCATGTTATCTGACATGGACGTGGACTTCTTCAATCCTATTTAAATATTCGGTTTTCTTCTTTACCGTTTTAATGTCCTGCGCAGATTCAAGGTCATCTAGATTGAGTGAGGGCCCATTCTTCTCTAAGTGCATCATATGATGATATCAATCTGTCAATTAAAAAAGATGCTGGAACCGGGGTTTTCACATGCGTCTCCGTCCTCCACCAGGAGAACACTTCCAAGATGTGTTCACACATAAAGAGAATATCCATAAATCATCAGTTCCCTCAGTTTTCTTTGTCTGATTATCCACCCTCTAAAAATTCGAACATAGCATCTAAAGTTGAACTAGCCCGATGCATCCATTATAGACTATAAAATCTGAGAATATTAAAAAGATGAAAAACAAAGGGGGAATCCTTCACGTCAAAAGATCGAATGACTAATTCTCGACGAGAACGCGTTCATTTCTACAAGCAAGGTAGAAACATGAGGTCATCGAGGTGGCAGAACGATTCACCAGCAACACGGAAGAATAAACGATTGTCGTGGACTTGGCAACGTTCCTGGCTTCATCTGCTTCCTGCAGGCCAATTGACAGGGACCGAGTCCAATGACTAACTACTATAAATAGAGTTGCTGCACATTCAGCAATTCCCATCTTCCGATACAGGCTAAACCAAGCTCAGAAATTTTTCCATGATGAAGTTCCTTCTAACATTTGTCCTCTTGGCTTTGGCATCATGCCATGCCTTTGCCTCCGACCCGAGTCCTCTTCAAGACTTCTGTGTGGCTGTCAACGACCCCAACTCTGCGGTGTTTGTGAATGGGAAGTTCTGCAAGGACCCAAAGCTCGTCATAGCAGATGATTTCTCCTTCACAAACTTCAGATACCCTGGGAACACATCGAATCCGCTTGCATCCAAAGTCACGACTGCTTTCGTCGACCAATTCCCAGGACTCAACACGCTCGGCATCGCCACGGCCCGCCTTCTCCACGGCCCGCCTTGACTTTGCTCCCTACGGTCTGAACCCTCCCCACATTCATCCTCGTGGCACGGAGATGCTACTGGTCGTGGAGGGTACACTCCACGTCGGTTTCGTTACATCCAACCAATTAAACAACACCCTCTTTACCAAAGTCCTGACCAAAGGAGATGTTTTCGTGTTTCCGCAAGGCCTCATTCACTTCCAGCTGAATATTGGACAAACGAATGCACTGGCCTTTGCTTTCTTGAGCAGCCAGAACCCGGGACTCATAACAATCGCGAATACAGTCTTTGGATCCAAGCCGCCAATCAATGTCGATGTCCTCACAAAGGCTTTCCAAGTGGACAACAAACTGATCAACTATCTCCAGGCACAGAAGTGGTTTGAAAACCATTAGGAAGATGTTGTCAGGAACTATTGTTTTTGTTCATTACATTACGAAGAATAATTCTTCAGAATATCATACTGAATTCTGGATACTAATACAATTGCTTGTTATCTGATATTTTATTTGATAAGATTCCACTGTTTGTTATCTCTCTCTCTCTCTCTACATCATTTATTGAAATGAAATTACATATCAAATAACAATATGTATCGTATATCAATACTGCAGTAAAAAATGGATATTTATTCATAGTCTCATCCTAAGCTCTACTTGATATGCTTAGCCTTTTGCTGGGTCATTCACATTATTAAGATTCGTCTCCAATAACTCAACACAAGTCTGGTGAACGAAAAAGGCAAACTAGTGACAAATGCTCAACTCAATTCTGTTTTTTCCTCTCTTTTCCAAATGGTAATCAGTCAACCTAATCATCTCGTCTTTCAGAATGTGTCGAGCTCCCTTCACTCTATTTCTTAAAGCATGTCCAATAATTGTATTTTTTTTAGTTAATATAACCAAAAAGCACAAACCGGTATATTCATACAACATTTACCCCAAACTAATTTTAGTAATCACAAAAATCCAGAAACTGATGCACTTGTGTTACATTTACCTCAAACTATTTTTTGTGTCACCAAAAATCGCAAACTATTATTCATGTTAGAAAAAAATTTCAATATTTGGGTAAATATAATACATATCTACTAATTTGTGGTAAAGTTGACACAATTGTATCAGTTTGAAATTTTTTGTAATATAAAAATTAATTTGGGGTAAAGGTGATATGGATATACCTATTTAAATTAGTTAGGGGCAAATGTAACATGAGCATATCAATTTGTGCTCTTTGGTAGGGGTGGGCATTGATCCTAATCCAACTCAAGAACCGGACTAGACCAAACTGAGCCATCTAGTTATGGTTAGTTCCAACGAAATTGGTCCAGTTCTGGTTCCCAAAATTTGGACTCCCAAGAACCGATCCCGATTTCTTAAGTAGAACCAAAATGAATTGGACCGCAACTTGCTACCCTAAAATAAAATTTAGGGCTTGAGCGACTTTTCATCATTTCATCTCCCTCAAGGTGTAATGGTTAAGATGAGTCTTAGGTCTTCATGCTTCTTAAGATTACTCTTCATTTCTCTCTATTTAGTCACCTGCTCAACCTTCCGACTCGCGACGACCTTAGAGTTTGAAAAGGCCAAATCTTGGGTGATTTCATCATACATGATGGAATTGCGAAAATTTCTAGATATTTTCTTCTCTCTCGGGCTTGACGCTCGGTCCCTGCAATCATCTCCCTAACTCGTCGCTATAAGGAGCCCCTACTCTTTCCACATGAAAACAAGGTAAATTTCTTGATTTATTTGGTTTATCTTTCCTTTCAATTTTTCCTGCATTCACAATTCTCTTCTTCCGAGGCTTGAATTGAACTGGGGAGTGAGTATTTGGGCAGGCTGGCACCATTGTAGGGATAAGAGGGTTTGCGAGGGTTCCAGTCGTCAACTTGGCTCGGTCCGAGTTCAAGCCACCTGGCCCAATTCGATCCGGGTTTGGGCTGCCTAGCTTGATTCAGTCCAGGTTTGGGCCGTTTAGCCCGATCCCGGGCCCTTTTCACCGAACCAGGTCGGACCCAACTCGAGGATCCGACCCGGTTCGCCCATTTTTTAATCAATTTTTTTAAAAAATAAAATAAAAATTCGAAAATTAAAAAATGTAGGGTTTGGCTCGAAATTGTCATGTTTTGCCTCCTTGGTGTAATTAGGCTTTTATTTGCTTGCGCATTGATTATATCGCGTGTTTAATTTGCATATTTAATTATGTCAATTACACTTACTCAATTTTATTGCAATTAAGATCTTGGTAGCTGTGATTATTATTTTAATGGTTGCGCATTCGCATGATCACCTCACATGTTAGTGGATAGGTATAAAATCAATCCAAACTGCTTGACAAAAATCCTTCTTTTAAAATGAACAAGATTAGGTACCGAAAAGGCACTAATTAGTCAATTAGTGTAATCAAGTCCCCTACCCTAGATTCTTTGGTTGTGTAGGAAGTGTGGCATACTTTCGTGCCTCACTTGGTTTCTAGCTGACTCCAATAGGCTAGTAGCGACTCCTTATTGCGAATTTCTTAAAAATACTCCAATGTCACGCGAGGTATGGGCTTGGGAGAGCCCGCGCCCAGTCATGTTTCATAAGCCCATCCTTTAGGCAATACCCCTAAACATGTTCCCTTCGCCCGATGGTAGGTCGCAACAACTTGGTGACTCCGCTGGCGAATTGGTTTTAAACCTTAGAGGACTTAGGCCAAAATTAATCTTGTTCAAAAATATTTTTGTTTGGCAACAAGGATTTCAGGTACACCCCTAGCATTAAAGGTGTTAAATGTTTTTTACAAAATGGAAGATATAATGGGAAGTGTTTGCTCACATTTGTCTTGTAGGGAGGTGTAGGAATGTATAGTTTATTTTTTTATGTACGAAGTGTTGTTTGCCTATAAATTGTTGTGCATGTATCATTTGCATTGCACTATACCATAGCACACACTACTTGCCGCCGGACCTGGGCCGCATAGGATCACTTAGGATGGTGTTGAGGTGGATACCACTCCGACTACAACCGTGTAGTACGAGTCGCCCACCTCTACCTCGAAATTTCTTTCTTCATGTCGAAGGTACCCACCCCGATCTGCAACCGCGCGACATAGGTTGGTTCTTTAACAAAGCCGGAGTCATGGGTAACACGACCTAGCCGCGATCTTGCTGGTTCGGTCCGATGATCCTATGGCTCCATTTTGAGCCGTATAGAGTAGAAATCGAACCACATCTCATGTGCATGTCTATGTAATTGAAAAATAAAATAAAAATAGAGACAAAGGTCGGCATCCATTGTAAGTATCATTTTCCTTTTTATTTGCTCATTTTGTATTGCATTTTCATCTTTTAATTCGTAGAAATCAATCGAATGCCCTCGGTGATTTAGGCTTATGATTGAAAAATTGGCAATCACTCTTGAGAAAAGTGAACATTGAATGCAAGTTCTAAACACTTTGATTTGGCCCTGCTAAACATGACATTGTTTAACTTTTTAATTATGGGCTCAAAACCACTTTTTGTTTAGAAAATTCTTTCAAGTCAAGATTACATTTTGGGGCACAAAAATTGAAATTGCATTTTGAATCAAATTCTCTCATTCTCACATTTTGGGACTGAAATGCAAATCACATTTGGTGTACAAATTCCTCAAAATAGAAGTCACTTCTTTAAAAAATCAATGTCACTTTTGCAAATGAAACTTTTGGAATAGAGTGGACATTTGATCGATAGCCGTCGATCGATCTTCTAATGATGCCCCTTCTCTTACAAAAAATCTTGGGAAATACCAAAATCCCATAATGAGGACTATGGGGCATGTACCATCTTCTCAATTTTGTTGTAAGAAGCGACATCATTGAAAGATCAATTTTTCATTCACATACTGACATCATCGTCTTTTTGCAGGTCATGCGTGATGCTCCTTGACATTCTAGTGCTTGACCACACAAAGAAGTGAATTCTAGAGCTAGGACAAGAGTTGATTTTTACTTTCATCTGTGCAAGAGTTTCTTGCATTTTATCATTATCTTTATTCTTGTTAAGAATCTTGTTTTCCATTTTGGGTTTTGATTGTGAATCCAATTGATGCTTTTGTAAATCATGCGACTCATTTTTTTTTTATGATGGAATTCAATTTCATGAAAATCATCCCTTATAAAAAAAAAAAAAAAAAAAAAAAAAAAAAGCGAATTCAGAAGTGTTTCAAGCGAATCTTTACATCTACCTTCCAAAATGAATTTTAAGAAAGCTTTGCTTAAGGTCATCTCTTCACGAAATTGCTCTCTCTAGTAGGACGAGGAGTTTATCTAAGATCGACATCTGCCCCTTCTAAAAGATAAAAGTGTAGACTCATAGAACTTGAGGAGTAAGCATGCGTTGAGGCATCATCGGCGCCAATTTTCCATAGAGGTGGAACGAAGTTGAATTCCGTTCTGGGGAGTTTTGTTATTCGCAAATGCCTTAGGTGCCAAAATAGCCCATCGATCTCATTCACTTTGGATGATGAGACAAATAAAGGGAGTTGCCAAGTATCCAAAAGGACGAATTCGAAGGAAGTGTAAACTGTATCGATTCTAATTACCCGTTTCTGATACCGTTTCTACCATGACTTTCTTTTCATTGTCAAGGAGACATCAAGAGTACCAATTTTTGTAACGTTCCAACAAATGCGATGGAGAGTTATTAAGTAATGTTCATCTTAAACAAAGAAAGATTTAAATGAAACGGATGGGCAATATTATCCCTTCCTCCATAAGAGATACCTTGGGATGTTGATCGCCCGACTTTGGAAAATGATGTATTTCGTTCCTAAACTTGATTCTCTTTAGCATGAAGGAATGACATATCATTTTCTTTGGTACAAGACAAACTCGGACAAAACAAAGGTTTGTCAAATAAAGAGTAGGAGAGCAACGTTTGATTTAGAGAAAAATCTCTCCTTCACCCACCAATGAAGTGTGCTGAAACAACATTGTCAAATTCATTAAGAATGATGTATCGTTCCTTAGTTGAACCTAACTAAGAATGGAGATAACTCGTTTCATCTCCCCTTCTTATAGGGTGATAAATGGAAAAAGAGTTGCACCTTGACCATAGAAGCGGCGCCTTCTACCAAGAAATTAGGAAAACGTCAAACACTTAAAGGCGAATGCAAGGGAAGGGTAATGTCGAGTTACCAAATATCCACGAAGGTGAATTCAAGAGATGTTAGCGCCCAAAGGATGAAAGCGGATGAAGGGTTATAATGTATCGTTTCCAACATTTCAATCCCTAAAGATTTTTGCACTGACATATTCTTTCACATTCTTTACAGGGTTATCGAGTCGCCATGTCGCAGGTAAGTACCCTTCTTCTCAATTTTAAAAAAAAAAAAATGGAGAATTTCCATTACAAAAAAAAAAAAAAAAAAAAAAAAGAACCTTTGGCACTTTTCTAGAGATGAGCACAAAAATGGATAATTGAGGAAAAAAATTTCTACAAACTTTTTGAGCATCCTTTTTATCTCAAAATTGTTTTCTCGTTTTATGGGTTATTCATTTTGAATCAAATTTACCTATGGATATTGATCTACTCAGATGATCTCGGCAGAGTAAAATGGAGACGTTAACCATGCCAAACAAGAAATTCTTAGGATGAAGAAAGGTAAGTCATTTTCAAACACGTCCTTCAAATACTTTTGAGAGTTGAGTGAAATGCGACCTTTTCTTAGGACGAATGATTCATTCGCATTGAGCGAAAAGATTGAAATGATAAAGGCGTTTCCTTCATCAACCCCAAGCATCGAGCTGACATCTTGCTAGCCCTTCGGGCCGAATAAAGATGATCCTTCAAAGTACCCCTATTAAGGACGATCCTAGATTGGGGCAGCATAGGAGGTTACGGTCGTGTTGTATAGCGAAAGATTGAGAAAGATTCTATTACTTTCACTTGCATCAATCTTCTGGTGATAACTTCAGAGGAATTCTCATCAGAGCTAGACTTATCCCAATGTGAAGAAGAGCATTTCCTTCTTTACCTAAACACTGATACCCATTGCTTTAACCAATTTGGGTCGGATTGTTCATTTTCGAACCCCGGGCGGTGATCATCTCCCTTCACTGAGGCAAGGCATAAGGATTGACCACATATAATTGACATTTACGAGAAAACATGAAAGACATCTCAAAAGTCATAAGAGTTCCAAAGGTTCAAAGAGCAAAAGTTCAACAGAATTAGGGGGCATGAAAAAGTAGTGTGCTTGGTAAAAGCAAGGCCAATGCCCGTCAAGAAAAAGAGCCAAAAGGCTGCATTTTATGTGAAAGAAAAAATTATTAAAGTCCAAGTGCCTACGTGAAAAAAGAATCATCGCAAGAGCAAAGGAAATTAGAGAAAGGAGCAAAGCTCTCACACAGAAATGATTAGTCAAGGGACTTTTGAGATGTGCTGTATTTCAAAAGCCAAATGTTTTCGAAACATCGAGTGACCCCGTCATGATGCCATGATGATCACCGACTCTTAAAAACCCTCTTGAAAATTTTAAGCCTTTCAAGCCTCTCCCAAGCCAACATTACAACCCTCTTCCAAAATCTCTTCTGATTGGGATGGTTTGAGTGAAAATGAGAATGCCGCAAAGAAGCTACTGCTTGAAGGAGTGGAGGTAATTCTATCTTGTCTTATCTTCCAAGTTCTCAACTTATAAACCTGATGATGATAGTGACAAATGTTCTCTTATTGGCCTCAAAGGAATAATTCCTTTGTGTAAGCACTAACCAAGCCTATATTGTGGTCCTTTTAAAAGACCCTTTTGATCGATCAGATTGTGCTCATCGTGAATGTTTCTGAAAGCCTTTGACATAGGTTATGTGAGATACCATCAGCAATTAGTTACTTCCCACGCGAATAGATGAGATCAAGCAGCCATTTTATCAAGAGTATGTGAGAAACCCTTTCTGACTAAAAAGTTCTAGTTTGGCATGCTTTAATGAGCCTTTTTCCGAGTCGTAGCAGTTCTGATATGAACTTGACTCCCGGAGAATTTGATGATTAATGATGTATCCTCGAGCAAGATGACAGTTTTGCGCCACATGATGCTCTTTTAAAGTAGTCAAACTTAGCTTGATTAGTTTGTTCAATTAATGCTGCAATATTGCCAATACGTCTCTTGATGACGTCTCTAATGACATTTGCTCAAGTTGAGCTTGACAGGGTTGCTCAATAAAGCCATGTAGTTTTCAAGGGGTTAGCGAATGCTTCCCTAAAAACCAAAGGTTTATGGTTAGCCTTAAATCATGCCATTTCTAAGGTTGGTGGGTTTATACTTAAACCAAGAGGTTGGTGGCTTTTCCTAAACCACACGGCTTGTGGTTTCATCCGTAAACCATACTTGTTCGCTCCCAATCAAAACTCGTTCGTACACGGTGAGACTATCATACCCGGTCGAAACCCGTTCATACACGGTGAGACTTTCCTTCCAGTTGAAACCCGTTCGTACACGGTGAGACCTTCCTTCCAATCGAAACCCGTTCGTACATGGTGAGACTATCATACCCAGTCGAAACTCATTCGTACACGGTGAGACCTTCCTCCCAGTTAAAACCCATTCGTACACGGTGAGCTTTGTAGCCCGGAGAGCTTCTATAGCTCGGAGTCCTTTTTCCTATGACAATGAGAGTTTTTGTAGCCCGGGGTCTTTTTCTTTCCTCTTATGACACGGCGTGCTTTTATAACCCGGGGTCTCTTATTATTCTTATGACACGGCGTGTTTCTATAGTCCAGGTCTTTTTCTTTCTTCTTGTGACATGCGTGCTTCTATAGCCCGGGGTCTTTTTCTTTCTTTTTGTAACACGGCATGCTTTTGTAGCCCGGGGTCTTTCATTCTTCTTATGACACGACATGCTTTTATAGCCTAGGGTCTTTTCTTTCCTCTTATAACACGGCGTGCTTCTATAGCCCGGGGTCTTTCCTTCTTCTTATGACACGGCGTGCTTCTATAGCCCGGGGTCCCTTTTTCTTCCTATGACACGGCATGCTTCTGTAAGCCGGGGTCTTTCTTCCTCTTATTGACAAGACGCGCTTCTATAGTTATGAGTCCTTTCCGTCGACCTAATACATGTCTATGCACCTAGGGTCTCTTTATTGCCAAAATAATTTAGGTGTCTTCTGTCTTTAAATGCAACCTCTTCGAGGCTACATTCAAAGAGGGGGAGTTGTTGATATCTATTTTTAAAATCGAGAAAAAAAAAACACAAACAAAAACAAAAAAAACAAAAGACGTGAGATGGGCCAGGTTGGGCCGAATCTGGCCTTGGCCCAACCCGCACCTCCTCTTTTCCTCTTTCCCCCCGCATGGGCTTAGGCCCAGCCCAGCATCATTTCCTACTTCGCAGCCCATCCCATCTGTCTTCTTCCTCTTCGCGCGTGAAACCCTAGAGGTGGAGGGGGGGGGACCAAAAAAAAAAAGAGAAGGGAGGCACATAGAGAGAGTTGGAGAGAGAGAGAGAGAGAGAGAGAGAGAGAGAGAGAGAGAGAAATCGACGTCGGGGGCAAGATCTGAGGAGGAAGGAGCCATCGCCCTCCGACCCTGACGTCGTCTGAGTCGCCGCTCCCAGTCCCCTTGTCGCATCGCCGTTGCTCCTGCAACCAACTCTGTCGCTGACGCCGCAGCGACCACCAGCAGCTCGAAGCCGTGACGCCGCTACAGCACTTGCAGCCACGATGACCACCACTCTAGCAGCTGGAGCCCTGCTTCGCTAAACACCGCCACTTCGAGCCCCCCTTGCTCATGTCGTTCCCTCAAGCCGTGCCGCCACCGATCACACTAGCCACCGCTCGTTTCCCTCCCCACGTAGCCGTCGCCCATCCTCACAAACCTCGACGTCGTCACCACCGCCACCGTCGCCGACAAGCCACCTAATCAATGCCATTCACTGCCGTCTTCCCCAGAACCTAGATCTGAAGCAGACGGAGAAAGGAGACAACCGGAGGGAGGGAGAGAGAAATTTGGGGGAGTCGGGCAGGATCCGAGGAGCGTCCAAGCCACCGCCCTCCTGCCCCACGTAGTCTGAGCCGTCACCACCGCGTCCCAACCGTCGCTGAGTCAACGTTGTCGCCATCACCGCCGTCAAGCCCGTCATCGCCGCCTTCGTTGTCGCCTACCGCTACTGTTCCACTGCCAGCCGCCTCAGCCACGAGCAAAGAGGAGGACATCCATTGGGTCGCGGTCGGGTAGGGTTTCGGCCAAGAATCAGGTCAGGCGCAGGTCGCGAACCGGGTAGGGTTTTTGAACAATTGGGGCCGGGTTTGGGTTGTTTTTGCATGTGGCCTTTATTTTTTTTTGAAAAAAAAAAAGACCTAACTAGGCCTGCACATCAGGCCTAGCCCAGCTCGGTTCAGGTTCGAGCCGTCTGACCTAATCCCAAGCCCTTTTCATCGAACCAAGTTGGACCCAACCCGGGGATCCGACCCGATTCGCCCATTTTTTAATCAAAAACTTAAAAAATAAAATAAAATAATGTAGGATTTGGCTGGAAATTGTCATGTTTTGCCTCCTTAGTGTAATTAGGCCTTTATTTTCTTACGCATTGATTATATCGCGTGTTTAATTTGCATATTTGATTATGTTAATTGCACTTGCTCAATTTTACCGCAATTAGGATCTTGGTAGTTGTGATTATTATTTTAATGAATGCGCACCCGTATGATCACCTCACATGTTAGTGGATAGGTATAAAATCATTCCAAATTGCCTGACAAAAATCCTTTCTTTTAAAATGAAAAAGATTAGGTACCGAAAGGGCACTAATTGGTCAATTAGTGTAATAAGTCCCCGACCCTAGATTCTCTAGTTGCATAGGAAGTGTGGCATACTCCCGTGCGTCACTTGGTTTCTAGCCGACCCCAATAGGCTAGTGGCGACTCCTTATTGCGAATTTCTTAAAAATACCCCAATGTCAAGCGAGGTATGGGCTTGGGAGAGCCCGCACCAAGTCATGGGCCATAAGCCCATCCTTTAGGCAATACCCCTAAACCTGTTCCCTCCGCCCGAGGGTAGGTCGTGACATTGACTATATTTGAACAACAAGAGACATGTTGGAAGGAGATTCTTGGACTATGGCAACACTTGCAACTGATCGATTTAAGATGCAAATCTTTCCTCAGTACCGAAGAATTGAAGCATTAGCTACATTTCCTTGCTTTCACTTCCTCCTTCTCCTCAAACCTGACGACTAGAACCCTCGCAAGCCCTCTGATCCCCACAACGGCGCCAGCCTGCCCAAATACTCACTCCCCGCTTCAATTCAACCCTCGGAAGAAGAGAATTGTGAATGCAGGAAAAAATGAAAGGAAAGATAAACCAAATAAATCAAGAAATTTACCTCGTTTTCATGTGGAAAGAGCAGGGGCTCCTTTTAGCGACGGGTGAGGGAGATGATCGCAGGGACCGAGCGTCAAGCCCGAGAGAGATGAAACTATTCAGAAATTTTCGCAACTCCAACATATACGATGAAATCACCCAAGATTTGGCCTTTTCGAACTCTAAGGTCGTCGCGAGTCGGAAGGTTGAGCAGGTGACTAAATAGAGAGAAACGAAGAGTAATATTAAGAAGCATGAAGACCTAAGACTCATCTTAACCGTTAGTCACCCTAAGGGAGATGAAATGATTAAAAGTCGCTCAAGCCCTAAATTTTATTTTAGGGCAGCAAGTTGCGGTCCAATTCATTTTGGTTCTACTTAAGAAATTGGGATCGGTTCTTGGGAGTCCAAATTTTGGGAACCAGAACCGGACCAATTTCGTTGGAACTACCCATAACTAAATGGCTCAGTTTGGTCTAGTCCGGTTCTTGAGTTGGATCAAGATCAATGCCCACCCCTACCAGAAAGCACAAATCGATATGCTCATGTTACATTTAACCCTAACTATTTTAAATAGGTATATCCATATCACCTTTACCCCAAATTAATTTTTTTATTACAAAAAAATTTCAAACCGATACAACCGTGTCAACTTTACCACAAATTAGTAGATATGTATTATATTTACCCAAAAATTGAAATTTTTTCTAACATGAATAATAGTTTGCGATTTTTGGTGACACAAAAAATAGTTTGAGGTAAATGTGATACAAGTGTATCAGTTTCTAGATTTTTGTGATTATGAAAATTAGTTTGGGGTAAAAGTTGTATGAATATACCAGTTTGTGCTTTTTGGTTATATTAACTAAAAAAATATATAATTATTGGACATGCTTTAAGAAATAGAGTGAAGGGAGCTCGACACATTCTGAAAGACGAGATGATTAGGTTGACTGATTACCATTTGGAAAAGAGAGGAAAAAACAGAATTGAGTTGAGCATTTGTCAGTAGTTTGGCCTTTTCGTTCACCGACTTGTGTTGAGTTATTGGAGACGAATCTTAATCATGTGAATGACCCAGCAAAAGGCTAAGCATATCAAGTAGAGCTTAGGATGAGATTATGAATAACAAATCATTTTTTATTGCAGTATTGATATATGATACCAATTGTTACTTGATATGTAATTTCATTTCAATAAATCATGTAGAGCCAGAGAGAGAGAGAGAGAGAGAGAGAGATAACAAACAGTGGAATCTTATCAAATATCAGATAACAAGCAATTGTATTAGTATCCAGAATTCAGTACGATATTCTTAAGAATTATTCTTCGTAATGTAATGAATAAAAACAATAGTTCCTGACAACATCTTCCTAATGGTTTTCAAACCACTTCTGTGCCTGGAGATAGTTGATCAGTTTGTTGTCCACTTGGAAAGCCTTTGTGAGGACATCGACATTGATTGGCGGCTTGGATCCAAAGACTGTATTCGCGATTGTTATGAGTCCCGGGTTCTGGCTGCTCAAGAAAGCAAAGGCCAGTGCATTCGTTTGTCCAATATTCAGCTGGAAGTGAATGAGGCCTTGCGGAAACACGAAAACATCTCCTTTGGTCAGGACTTTGGTAAAGAGGGTGTTGTTTAATTGGTTGGATGTAACGAAACCGACGTGGAGTGTACCCTCCACGACCAGTAGCATCTCCGTGCCACGAGGATGAATGTGGGGAGGGTTCAGACCGTAGGGAGCAAAGTCAAGGCGGGCCGTGGCGATGCCGAGCGTGTTGAGTCCTGGGAATTGGTCGACGAAAGCAGTCGTGACTTTGGATGCAAGCGGATTCGATGTGTTCCCGGGGTATCTGAAGTTTGTGAAGGAGAAATCATCTGCTATGACGAGCTTTGGGTCCTTGCAGAACTTCCCATTCACAAACACCGCAGAGTTGGGGTCGTTGACAGCCACACAGAAGTCCTGAAGAGGACTCGGGTCGGAGGCAAAGGCATGGCATGATGCCAAAGTCAAGAGGACAAATGTTAGAAGGAACTTCATCATGGAAAAATTTCTGAGCTTGGTTTAGCCTGTATCGGAAGATGGGAATTGCTGAATGTGCAGCAAGTCTATTTATAGTAGTTAGTCATTGGACTCGGTCCCTGTCAATTGGCCTGCAGGAAGCAGATGAAGCCAGGAACGTTGCCAAGTCCACGACAATCGTTTATTCTTCCGTGTTGCTGGTGAATCGTTCTGCCACCTCGATGACCTCATGTTTCTACCTTGCATGTAGAAATGAACGCGTTCTCGTCGAGAATTAGTCATTCGATCTTTTGACGTGAAGGATTCCCCCTTTATTTTTCATCTTTTAATAGTCTATAATGGATGCATCGGGCTAGTTCAACTTTAGATGCCATGTTCGAATTTTTAGAGGGTGGATAATCAGACAAAGAAAACTGAGGGAAATGATGATTTATGGATATTCTGTTCATGTGTGAACACATCTTGGAAAGTGTTCTCCTGGTGGAGGACGGAGACGCATGTGAAAACCCCGGTTCCTGCATCTTTTTTAATTGACAGATTGATATCATCATATGATGCACTTAGAGAAGAATGGGCCCTCACTCAATCTAGATGACCTTGAATCTGCGCAGGACATTAAAACGGTAAGGAAGAAAACCGAATATTTAAATAGGATTGAAGAAGTCCACGTCCATGTCAGATAACATGCTTTTTCTTATCTGGGAAAGAGGATGGGTCAGAGTAAGGGGCTTTTTGTTGCAGCAGTTGCGGATCAATTCATCCCCGGGAGTAAAATATTAACCAGCGCGTAGGAGACTTGGTATAGATCCGGCAAGGGTTGCTTAGCCGAGAAAGTTTTGTACTGGGTCAACACCACCATCATTTATAAGAAGGGATAATGTCTCCACGCAAGACATCTCGCTCCTATCTCAAGCAAACCCAAGAAGAGAAGACATTGAAGCCCCAACTCCCCGGTGCACAACCACAATGAAGTTTCTTCCAATTAGCCTTCTCATCTTGGCTCTGGCAACCGCCACCGCTTTTGCCTATGACCCGAGTCCTCTTCAGGACTTCTGCGTGGCCATCAACGATCCCAAAGGTTGGAGATCTGCTACAGCGTCGCTTGCGTATTTCTGTTCTTATGTTCCAAAAAGAGTTTCTGCTTAAATAAGCCAAATAACATGAATTATGTTTCTTATGCAGTATTTGTGAATGGAAAGTTTTGCAAGGACGCAAAACAGGTCACAGCAGATGATTTCCTTTTTAAGGGGTTCAGATATCCAGGGAATACTGCAAACCCACTTGGATCCAAAGTCACACCCGCTTTTGTGGACCAATTTCCAGGACTCAACACTCTCGGCATTTCCATGGCTCGTATCGACTTCGCTCCGGGTGGCCTGAATCCTCCCCACACTCACCCTCGTGGGACTGAAATTCTGGTCGTGGCTGAGGGCACATTGCTTGTTGGCTTTGTCACATCCAACCAATTGAACAACACCTTCTTCACCAAAGTCTTGTACAAAGGGGATGTGTTTGTGTTCCCAATCGGTCTCATCCACTTCCAGCTGAACATTGGAAAGACGCCAGCACTGGCCTTCGCTGCTCTGAGCAGCCAAAACCCGGGAGTCATTACCATTGCTAATGCAGTGTTTGGAGCGAAGCCGCCCATTTCGGCTGATGTTCTCACCAAGGCCTTCCAAGTGGATAAGAAGGTGGTTGACTACCTTCAGGCACAGTTTTGGTACGACAATTAAGCGGATAAATGGACCTCCAAGACATCGGATTACCTCCATATTCTCCATACTTGATTCTTTAGACTGACAATTGCCTCCCCGTAAAATAATTGCTCTCGATGTAACTGATGATGAATGTTTGAAGTAATAAAATATCATTCTTTGTGAAAAATATGAGTCAGACATGCATAGGTTCTTGCTTATTTTATTTCTTCTTTCACTTCCAATAGATAATGAGGTGGCACTTTCTCCCAAGGAAGTTTTTATACGGGAATTTGTGTCGTCTGATGTCTCCATTTGCATGGGTTGCGATGTAATTGTGGGCAATTAACAAAAAAAAAAAAAAAAAAAGGAGTAATGTTATAAGTACTAAAACTTTACTAAAAACTTACCAATTGACATGACAGCCTATGTGGCATGCACCATGTCATCAAATACATCTGGAATCACCAATAAAATTAAGGGTCGTAAAAAAGGAAAACAAAAACATAGAAATTAAGAGATCATTCAAGTAAATTTAGTTTCACGTATCATTTTCCTTTCTTCTCAAAGTTGAAACAAATTTTTGGTCGACTATTATCTCATATTGTCAGTGAAATATGCACGACAATTCCCGAGGCTCTTCATGTCTGTTGAATGCAAGCACACCAAGGGAAGGAAATCAATTCCTCGAATGGCCATAAAGGTGATCGATGCACATCATGCCCTATTGAACATAATGTCGCTAACGATGACGAATTTCTCATAAGCCTTTTTCCTAGGATTTGCTGGTAAATTGTATAAAGGAAAATGATGGTCTATGAGTTGTATGTTCAGAATTTCAAATGAAATAGGAATATTGTTGGTGATCTTCAATATCTTGCATTCACAATGTCTAGTATTGCTTTATTGTCAACAAACTTTCGGAGTTATTTATTGACCAACCGAGTTACATTGGAGTGCTATTGAAGGTGTTTAGTATTATCCCAAAGAGGCTTTCAATCTTGGCCAATACTTACAAAGTAGTTCCTCTCTATCGCTTCATGCATTCTTTGATGCTAATTGGACAAGCAATTCAAACGATCCCAAGTCCACAACCACCTATATAGTTTATATTGGCCAAAATAATATATCATGGTGCTCTTGAAAGAGACGATATGCTGCTTGTTCATCAACCCACGAGCGCTGTTGCTCAGGTAGCTTTTGAGCTCACATGGATTCAATCTCTCTTGCATGAACTTGAAGTATTTTTTTCAACTACATCTAGCATTTATTACGATAATCATAGTGCTAATTATATGTGCATTAATCCTGTTTAACAAAGCCTCTTGTATGACAATGGTTTATTCATTTACAATCTAACATCGGCAATCTTGGTGGAATGCCTCTCTTGCGATGATGTATTGAATATAATTCTTTTTGCTTGACAATATCAAATCTAATCAATTAATAGAATTGTATTCATAGTTGACACATGTATAATGTATATATGATAAAATGAAACAAAAAAGAAGAAAAAAAAATCTTTAGTCGGTTCTCAAAGTTCACTATGGAATTGAATAGTTCAATTCCAAGCCAATTCTAGAGTTAATAGAGTTAATTCTAGTTCCAAAAAATTGGAACTAACCCTGATAGACTAGGTTTCCAGTTCCAAATCTTGAACATATCCACTCTAAAACCGATTAGCCCTAACATACATAGGACAACATAATAAAGGCATCATTCCATATGATTATAATGTTGCATATTATTATTTCTTCGGTAACTTATAGGTCGTACCAAATACATTCTTGTATTTTTTAAAAAATTATTAAAAAATTTTGAAAAAATTTTACGTCACAAAAAACTTATAGGTCGTACCAAATACATTCTTGTTCTTTTTCTATTCTAGGAATAAAAAATTTATATAGTTACCAAATGTGTTGTTTTACTCAAAATTCGTTTTAGAGAACATAAATAAATAGATTATTTCTGAAAAAAATCGTTCCCAAAAAATAGAAATATTACCAAACGCACCTTAAGCATACGTTGACATCCTTGTGCCACATAATTTTTACTTTTTGAGATGCATTAGATTTACCTGTTCCTACCCAAGGACCAGAGCGAGAGAAATCAGTCCAATTCTTGAGTGGATAGGGATGGTTCTCATTCTTGATTCCAGGATGGAAATCGACTCATCCTATAATTGATTACCTACGCTTCTTGGTGGTATTAGGCTTGTTTTTTTTTTTGGTAAATTAGGGCCGAAGTTTACAGTGACTAAGGAATTGTTACATAGCTGTAATATTTTTTTTTCCAGAAAATCACTTTTTAAAAAACATTTATACCTTTATAAAGTCATTGGCATCTTTTCACAATTTACTTGCTACTTTAATTTTTTCTAATAATAAATTTTACTTTAATGTTACCAGTGAATTTGCCTCTTGCATCTCATCATCAAAATGAAATAAATATAATGTTTTTCTTAAATTTCAGACTTTTTTTTCTGTAATTCTTGAAAAAAATTTACTTATCTTCGGAGGGCTCCTTCATATTCAATTTCTGCTTTTTCCTACCTCTGTCAGCCCCCTCGAAGCCTCCTCTTGCTTTTTCCTAGCTCTGTCAGCCCCCTCAAAGCCTCCTCTTAATCATCGATTTGACTGGGACGTATAATTAGAAGGAGGATTTAACTTCTTTAGTTGCAATTCTTTTCAGTTTTTTTTTTCTCACTGTTAAAGTAAACACAAAATGCAAGTCTACTACTTCATGTATGTGTGACATGCAAAGAATTTGCTATCCCTTCATCCTAAAGTAAGCCAAATAAATGACTTTCTATTTCAACTATAGAAGAGCTTACTTCAGGAGATAAATATCATTTTACTAGTTCCTTTTTTCGGGTTGATTTTGATGTATCATCCAATGCATCATGAGTCATCCATCCCCTCAAAAGGATGTTAATGAAGGAACAACTGAATGCAAGTACATTATTTATGCCACAAGGCTGCCGATCCGGCCATCTTAATACAAATATGTCCTCCTGAAATACAAATCGAAGAGATCCACATTGGTCAGTTGGTTCAGCGTTGACGCCATGGACGGTCCTGCCCACCAATCGCCACTTGATTCGAGGAATCGCTCACCGCTGATGAGTCAGAGTGTGGAATCATGGAGCAACAACATAAAGAAGAGCGGCAACCTTCCTCTTCGACCTTTCACGACGACCCGAGTAGGGAGGAACTAGAGGGGGAGGGGGCTAGAGAGAGGATCGGCTGCGGGGGTGAGGTTTCGGCCGCTTCCCAATTCTGAACTTCCCAGTCAAATCAGAGATTAAGAGGAGGCTTCGAGGGGGCTGATAGAGCTAAGGAAAAAGCAGAAATCGAATATGAAGGAACTTCCCAGTCGAATCAGAGATTAAGAGGAGGCTTCGAGGGGGCCGCTTCCCAATTCTGAACTATATAAGTGTACTTTGTCAAGTAATGGGAACCGGACAGCAAATGCAAATTACCTTCATACATGCTCCTAATGTTTTTCAAGACAGAGTACAACTATGGGAGGATATTCATAGAGCGAGTAGAAACTACCATATACCTTGGCTTTGCTTGGGTGACTTCAAGGAGGTATTGTACCACTGGGAAAAAGTGGGCAGAAAACGAGCGGAAAACTACCGGCTAACAGCCTTCAAGGACTTTCTCAGCAAGTGCTCCTTAATGGATTTGGAATCCAAGGGCTGTGCTTTTACTTGGAAAAATAACCGGACAGGAGATCAATTAGTCAAAGAGAGACTAGATAGGGGATTATGCAATCTTGATTGGCGAGTTATGTATCCTAATGCTGAAAGCACAGCACTACCAGCTATAGGGTCTGATCAGAACCCTATTGTAATATCTTTATATCCGCGGAAAGACAAGAAAAGAAGGGTGTTCCGGTATGAAGCATTATGGGCAAAAGACGAGGAAAGCGTGTTGTTGGTAAAACAGGTTTAGGCTGATGGAGAATCTCAAAGGCTGAATATAGTACAAAAGTTGCAGCTGGTGGCTCAACAGTTGGCAAGGTGGAGTAAAAACAGATTCCATAATGCAAAACAGAGAATTGATGAGCTGAAAAATGAATTACAAAGGCTGACAAATGGAAGTGTTCTACAAACAGAAAGTGAAAAAGCAAAGCAAATAAATCAGGAAATTGAAAAGCTGTGGCTGCAAGAGGAAATGTTTTGTGCAATGCAATCAAGAATCAACTGGTTAAAATGGGGAGACAGAAATACAAAGTTTTTCCATGCATCAATTATTCAGAGGAGGAACAGAAACAGAATTACCTTCTTAAAGAATGCAGCCGATGAATGGGTGAAAGAAGATCAGCCGTTGAGGGAGATGACGAAAGTTTTCTTCAAAAACCTATACTTGTCAATGGGAGATCGCAACTTTCAGCCTGTCATACAACAAATACCAACTTCAGTAGATGAAACAATGAATCAGAGGTTGGTAAAATCTATTACAATGGAGGAGAATACTGAGGCAATGCAGCAATTAGGAGCTAATAAGGCTCCAGAAGCAGATGGGTTAAACAGGCTATTTTACCAAAATCATTGGCCAGACCTAAGCCAGGGAATTTTCAGAGAAGTGCAGAATTTTTTTGAAATAGGATACTTAAACCTCGACATGAATAGAACCCAAATCACTCTTATTCCCAAAGTCCCAAACCCTGAAAAGCTGGAACAGTTCCGCCCCATCAGCCTGTGCAACTTTATATACAAAATCATCTCAAAAGTAATGACGAATAGACTGAAACCCTTACTACCAAGCCTCATTGCTGAAGAACAAAGCACTTTTATGGGGGGACGACAAATTCAAGATAATATCTTGATAGTGCATGAGGTGTTACATAAGTTGAGAACTCGGGAAAGGAAGAGCAAGTTCCAAGCTGTCTTAAAGCTTGATATGGAAAAACATATGACCGAATTGAATGGGACTTCTTACAAGCATGCTTGACTAAGATAGGATTTTGTGATCAGTGGGTCCAATGGGTGATGCAATGTGTGTCCACGGTGTCTTTCAACATCAATTTCAATGGCAATCCTTTACCGTTTTTCAAGCCAACTAGAGGAATCCGACAAGATGACCCACTCTCTTCATATCTATTTATTTTAGTAGCCAATGTTCTATCCAACCTAATGAAACAAGCAGTTGCATATGGCACTCTAAGGGGAATTAAGTTAAACAGCTACTGCCCTACATTATCACACCTACTTTTTGCGAATGACTCATTATTTTTCCTCAATGGCACGGTTTTAGAATGTTAGAATTTGCCAGCTATCCTTCATCAATACTGCTTCGCAACAGGACAGGCAATAAATCTTAACAAATCAGGAATCCATTTCAACAAGAGCTGTCCCATGAGACTAAGAAGGAATATGGTCGAAGAGCTAAGAGTTCCAGAAATAGAGAAAACAGGGAAGTATTTAGGGATTCCCTCTGATTGGGGCGGTTCAAAAAAAGACATCTTTGCATGGATTCTTGCAAGAGTAAACATGAAGTTTGAGAGTTGGAAGAATAACTTGCTATCCAAACCAGGTAAGGAAATATTGATTAAATCGGTAGTGCATGCCATTCCACAATATGCAATGTCCATTTTCAAACTCCAAGTGTCAATTTGCAAAGCTATTGAACAGAAAATTGCAAACTTCTGGTGGCGGAATGGCAACAAAGCTGCTGGAATTCATTGGGAAAAAATGGGAAAACTTAAAACTTAGAAAGGAGGAAGGAGGGCTCGGCTTTAAAGACCTCCTAGCTTTCAATAAGGCGATGTTAGGCAAGCAAGCTTGGCGTATCTCTCAGCAACCTTCTTCCCTTCTAAGTCAACTTATGAAGGGACTTTACTACCCACAAGGCACTTTTTGGAAAGCTGGAAAAGGATCTAGACCGTTTTGGAGATGGCAAAGTATTGTCTTGGGGAGAGACTCAATAGTTTCTCAAGTTATGTGGACTATTGGCAATTGACAGACTATTTCGATTAGGGAGGATAAATGGTTAAAGAGTGGAACTCTTGGCGGGCCAGCGATAAGAGATAAGCCAGAGAAAGTGAGTGCTCTAATAGACCAAAAGGAGGGGAAATGGAATGAGGAAATGCTTCGGCTATTGTTTGATGATAAAAAAAAAAAATAAGGAAATCCTTGCAACTACCATAGGATTACCTTCTACAGTAGATAAAATGGTATGGATGAGCAACAAATCAGGAGACTACTCGATGAAAAGCATATATATATTCAACAGAAATCAAACAGCAATCTCAACAACCACATCAGCATCTTCCTCTCATCAAACAAAGCCAGCCCTTTGGAAATTCATCTGGAATTCTAACACTCTACCTAGAGTAAAACAATTCATCTGGAATGCTTGCCAAAATGCAATACCTACGGTGGAAAACTTGCACAGGAGGAGAATTGTACCTGATCCAATATGCCCAATCTGTAAAAAAGAGGCTGAAACCATTGAACATGCTTTATTGCTCTGTCCTTGGACTGAAAAGCTATGGCGAACGAGTCCCCTGCACATCCAAATTTCAAGGCTTGGGTTAAAACGACTTGATGATTGGCTTTACTCGAAAAAAGAAGACCCAAGCAGTAACCAAAATTCAACTTAATTGCCACAGCGATGTGGTGCATTTGGAAAGATCGGAATCGGTTTGTCTTCAAACATCATCCCCTGTCTCCAAACCAGACCATGTCCAGAGCAATAGCTCTAAATGAGAATTACATGAGCTGCAACAATAAGAAAACAGCAACAAAAAACACAGATACTCACACACAGAGATGGAAACCACCGCCTTTGAATGCTTTAAGCATTAACATAGACGCCTCTTTTGTCTGGGATGGAGCCGAAACACCAAATCTAGAGGAGAGGAGCGAGATGGCCGGGAACATAACACAACTAGCTTTCGAGAACTGCGGTGATCTTGACACTTCCTATGTCGGGGATGAGGACGAAGCACCAGATCCAGCGGAAATCAAAGCAGAGGCACGAATTGGAACTCTACCAGCTATTGAGGAAGGCAGTGAAATGGCTCCGAACAGGGCGTCTGAATGCACAGCAGATTTGGAGGAAAACAGAGCCGTGGCCCCAAATCGAAAAACCCCACCTCTCGAGGAAGGTAGCGGAGTGGCCGAGTACAGGAGTGTCTTCAACGCCTCCGGTGTCGGGGATGAAAGTGAATCACCAAAGCTGGAGGAGCAGGAAAATAAGGCGTCCAGACCTCACCGAATAACACCAGATCCTGGGGAAAACAAAGGAGGGACCGAGAACAGGAGTGCCATCACCTGCATCTGTCGTGACTCTAGGGGCTACCTAGTGGATGGTTTTTCGAAGGCAATAGCTGCCTCCTCGGCTGAACAAGCGAAAGCCATAGCTCTCTTGGAAACCCTAGATTTCCTCTCTACTCGCTCGACTGAAACTCTCCAAGTACAATCTGACTGCTTGCTACTCGTGCAAGCAGTTCAGGCAGCGACAAAACCAAGTTGGGAAGTGGTCGGGCTAGTGGACCGGATCCGAGAGAAAATCAGAAGCTTTTCGGGGCTGTCTTTGGCCCACTGCAGCAGAGAAGCCAACGGGCTCGCCGACTGGATTGCTGGAGCTCAAAGAGAGCATTTCCTTCCAAGAAACTGGGTAATCAACCCCCGTTAGCCTTAATTGATTTACTAAGTGCAGATGTTTCTGATGTAATCACCCCGAACTTATCTAAGTAAATGAATAGATCGTGCATTTTCAACCAAAAAAAAAGAATATGAAGGAGCCCTCCAAAGATACGTAAATTTTTTTTCAATAATAACAGAAAAAAAAAAAAAGTCTGAAATTTAAGAAAAACATTATATTTATGTCATTTTGATGATGAGATGCAAGAGGCAAATTCATTGGTAACTTTAATGTAAAATTTATTATTAGAAAAAATTAAAGTAGCAAGTAAATTGTGAAAAGATGTCAATGACTTTATAAAGGTATAAATGTTTTTAAAAAGTGATTTTCTGGAAATATATATATATATATTACAGCTATGTAACAATTCCTTAGTCACTGTAAACTTCGGCCCTAATTTACCCAAAAAAAAAAAAAAAAAAAAGCCTAATACCACCAACGAGCGTAGGTAATCAATTATAGGATGGGTCGATTTCCATCCTGGAATCAAGAACGTAAACCAATCTTATCCACTCGAGAATTGGACCGGTTTCTCTCGCTCCAGTCCTCAGGTAGGACCGGGTACATCTAATGCATCTCAAATAGTAAAAATTATGTGGCACAAGGATGTCAGCATATGTTTAAGATGCGTTTGGTAAGATTTCTATTCTTAGGAACAATCCTTTTCAGAAATAGTTCTATTTATTTATATTCCCTGAAATAGTTTCTGAGTAAAATAACACATTTGGTAACTGCACAAAATTTTTATTCTAAGAATAGAAAAAGAACGAGAATGTATTTGGTACAACCTACAAGTTTTTTGTGACGTAAAAACTTTTCAAAGTTTTTTAATAATTTTTTTAGATTTTTCTTCCTTTTTTTTTTTCTCTTCTACTTCCTCCTCTAGCCGGTCATCGTGTGATGGCGGACGACGAGCGGTGGTGGCTGGCAAGAGTCAAGGGTGGCGGTGGACGACAGTGGGCAGCAGCGAATGGCAGCGGTGTGCAGCGTTCAACAGTGTCTGTGGCAGCATGTGAGGGGTGGTAGATGGTGGTGGGCAGCAAAGCTCCAGCAATCCGTTAAAAGAGGAAGAAGAAGAAAATGACTTATTCTAGGAATTCATCCCGAGAACAAAAAGTTATCTTTTTTTTTACTTCTTGTTTATGTTCTAAATTTATTTTTTGGCCACTTTCCTATTACAGGGGAATAGAAAAATTAACTGATATTATCAAATGAATTTCTATTCTTTTTCCTATTTTGAGGAACAAAAGAACAGAACAATAGAAAAATTGGAACATTACCAAATGAAGCCTTAACGACTATCCAAAAAATCCTCTAACCTCATCTTAAGCATAGATTTGCCATTGTCAAGAATGTCATATTCTGTACAACCACCATGGTAAATCCTCAACATTGATTCCTATGCCTAAATTAATCTAACATTATTAAAGATCGTAATTGAAAATTGTATTAATTATTGACTATATTTGAACAACAAGAGACATGCTGGAAGGAGATTCTTGGACTATGGCAACAAATGCAACTGATCGATTTAAGAAGCAAATCTTTCCTCGGTACTGAAGAACTGAAGTATCAGCTACATTTCCTTGCTTTCACTTCCTCCTTCTCCTCCAAACCTGACGACTGGAACACTCGTAAGCCCTCTGATCCCCACGACGGCGCCAGCCTGCCCAAATACTTACTCCCCGATTCAATTCAAGCCTCGGAAGAAGAGAATTGTGAATGTAGGAAAAAATGAAAGGAAAGATAAACCAAATAAATCAAGAAATTTACCTCGTTTTCATGTGGAAAGAGCAGGGGCTCCTTATAGCGAAGAGTGAAGGAGATGATCGTAGGGACCAAGCGTCAAGCGCGAGAGAGATGAAATTATCCAGAAATTTTCGCGACTCCATCATGTATGATGGAATCACCCAAGATTTGACCTTTTCGAACTCAAAGGTCATCGCGAGTCGGAAGTTTGAGCAAGTGACTAAATAGAGAGAAATGAAGAGTGATCTTAAGAAGCATGAAGACCTAAGACTCATCTTAACTATTAATCACCCTAAGGGAGATGAAATGATGGAAAGTCACTCAAGCCGTAAATTTTATTTTAGGGCAGCAAAGTCCGATTCATTCTGGTTCTACTTAAGAAATCGGGATCGATTCTTGGGAGTCCAAATTTTGGGAACCAAAACCAGACCAATTTCGTTAGTGTTAAATTATGTGTCGATTTTGAATTCGGATAACGATTTGTTAAACCGAATTTGTCAATAAAATTCCCAAGTAGAAGAAATATAAAATAAATTGAAGCAAAATTGCGGAAGCTTGCGGAATCCGAAACAAGTGTAGATGAAGTCCACGCGCGTGAAGAAGGCAAAATCGTGGTGGGCCCAGGTCAAAGTTTGACCTCGGCACACACACCTATTTAAAAAAGGGAAGAAAGAACTTACCTGCAGGCTGCAGCGTTCCAGAGTCACCGAAGAAGGAACCAATCTTTGGAACAAAAATAATTTCCTTTCTCGGGGGCGTACGTGAAGGGTTTTGTTTTTCTTCTTTGGTCGCTGCAGTATTACGAGAGGGAGCCGTGAGAGAGAAAACCCTACGTACTTGAGCCGCACGATCAACGAAGCCGCAAGTCCTCCACGCGAAGCTTTGAAGAGGTACGCGAAGCCGTACGTAGAGCGTATTGTGTTAAGCTTGAACGCACGGTAACTTTCTGCCTTGAGTTTATACCAAGTGAGTTGTTTATTTATAAACACTTTGGGTTTGGGATAAATTGGGGCTTGGGAAACACCGAGAGAGTGTTTGAGTGACTTGAGTGTGTAATCTCCTTGTATCGATTGATCTATAGTGAAATTCGCTGCTGCTCTCCCCGTGAACGTAATTCTTTACGACTGAACCACGTAAATCTGGTGTCCGATTTATTTTTTTCTTTTTCTGTCTATATTATTGTTCAATCGCTCGCCCTATCGCAACAGTTAGAACTACCCATAACCAGATGGCTCAGTTTGGTCTGGTCCGGTTCTTGAGTTGGATCAGGATCAATGCCCACCCCTTCCAAAAAGCACAAATTGATATGCTCATATTACATTTACCCCTAACTATTTTAAATAGGTATATCCATATCACCTTTACCCCAAATTAATTTTTTTATTACAAAAAAATTTCAAACCGATACAACTATGTCAACTTTACCACAAATTAGTAGATATGTATTATATTTACCCAAAAATTGAAATTTTTTTCTAACATGAATAATAGTTTGCGATTTTTGGTGACACAAAAAATAGTTTGAGGTAAATGTGATACAAGTGTATCGGTTTCTGGATTTTTGTGATTATGAAAATTAGTTTGGGTAAATGTTGTATGAATATACCAGTTTGTGCTTTTTGGTGATATTAACTAAAAAAAAATATAATTATTGGACATGCTTTAAGAAATAGAGTGAAGGGAGCTCGACACATTCTGAAAGACGAGATGATTAGGTTGACTGATTACCATTTGGAAAAGAGAGGAAAAAACAGAATTGAGTTGAGCATTTGTCAGTAGTTTGGCCTTTTTCGTTCACCGACTTGTGTTGAGTTATTGGAGACGAATCTTAATCATGTGAATGACCCAGCAAAAGGCTAAGCATATCAAGTAGAGCTTAGGATGAGACTATGAATAACAAATCATTTTTTATTGCAGTATTGATATATGATACCAATTGTTACTTGATATGTAATTTCATTTCAATAAATCATGTAGAGCCAGAGAGAGAGAGAGAGAGAGAGAGATAACAAACAGTGGAATCTTATCAAATATCAGATAACAAGCAATTGTACTAGTATCCAGAATTCAGTACGATATTCTGAAGAATTATTCTTCGTAATGTAATGAATAAAAACAATAGTTCCTGACAACATCTTCCTAATGGTTTTCAAACCACTTCTGTGCCTGGAGATAGTTGATCAGTTTGTTGTCCACTTGGAAAGCCTTTGTGAGGACATCGACATTGATTGGCGGCTTGGATCCAAAGACTGTATTCGCGATTGTTATGAGTCCCGGGTTCTGGCTGCTCAAGAAAGCAAAGGCCAGTGCATTCGTTTGTCCAATATTCAGCTGGAAGTGAATGAGGCCTTGCGGAAACACGAAAACATCTCCTTTGGTCAGGACTTTGGTAAAGAGGGTGTTGTTTAATTGGTTGGATGTAACGAAACCGACGTGGAGTGTACCCTCCACGACCAGTAGCATCTCCGTGCCACGAGGATGAATGTGGGGAGGGTTCAGACCGTAGGGAGCAAAGTCAAGGCGGGCCGTGGCGATGCCGAGCGTGTTGAGTCCTGGGAATTGGTCGACGAAAGCAGTCGTGACTTTGGATGCAAGCGGATTCGATGTGTTCCCGGGGTATCTGAAGTTTGTGAAGGAGAAATCATCTGCTATGACGAGCTTTGGGTCCTTGCAGAACTTCCCATTCACAAACACCGCAGAGTTGGGGTCGTTGACAGACACACAGAAGTCCTGAAGAGGACTCGGGTCGGAGGCAAAGGCATGGCATGATGCCAAAGCCAAGAGGACAAATGTTAGAAGGAACTTCATCATGGAAAAATTTCTAAGCTTGGTTTAGCCTGTGTCGGAAATTCTGTTTCGCTGAGGATAGATGGGAATTGCTGAATGTGCAGCAACTCCATTTATAGTACTTAGTCATTGGACTCGGTCCCTGTCAATTGGCCTGCAGGAAGCAGATGAAGCCAGGAACGTTGCCAAGTCCACAACAATCGTTTATCCTTCCGTGTTGCTGTTGAATCGTTCTGCCACCTCGATGACCTCATGTTTCTACCTTGCTTGTAGAAATAAACGCGTTCTCGTCGAGAATTAGTCATTCGATCTTTGGACGTGAAGGATTCCCCCTTTATTTTTCATCTTTTTAATATTCTCAGATTTTATAGTCTATAATGGATGCATCGGGCTAGTTCAACTTTAGATGCCACGTTCGAATTTTTAGAGCGTGGATAATCAGACAAAGAAAACTGAGGGAACTAATGATTTATGGATATTCTCTTTATGTGTGAACAGCCTGCATGTTTGTATAAGAAAGTAAACATGATATCTTGGAAAGTGTTCTCCTGGTGGAGGACGGAGATGCGTGTGAAAACCCCGGTTCCTGCATCTTTTTTAATTGACAGATTGATATCATCATATGATGCACTTAGAGAAGAATGGGCCCTCACCCAATCTAGATGACCTTGAATCTGCGCAGGACATGAAAACAGTAAAGAAGAAAACCGAATATTTAAATAGGATTGAAGAAGTCCACGTCCATGTCAGATACCGTGCTTTTCCTTATCTGGGAAAGAGGATGGGTCAGAGTAAGGGGCTTTTTGTTGCAGCAGTTGCGGATCAATTCATCCCCGGGAGTAAAATATTAACCAGCGCGTAGGAGACTTGGTATAGATCCGGCAAGGGTCGCTTACCCGAGAAAGTTTTGTACTGGGTCAACAACACCACCATCATTTATAAGAAGGCATGATGTCTCCATGCAAGACATCTCGCTCCTATCTCAAGCAACCCAAGAAGAGAAGACATTGAAGCCCCAACTCCCCGGCGCACAACCACAATGAAGTTTCTTCCAATTAGCCTTCTCATCTTGGCTCTGGCAGCCGCCACTGCTTTTGCCTATGACCCGAGTCCTCTTCAGGACTTCTGCGTGGCCATCAACGATCCCAAAGGTTGGAGATCTGCTACAGCGTCGCTTGCGTATTTCTGTTCTTATTTTCCAAAAAGAGTTTCTACTTAAATAAGCCAAATAACATGAATTCTGTTTCTTATGCAGTATTTGTGAATGGAAAGTTTTGCAAGGACGCAAAACAAGTCACAGCAGATGATTTCCTTTTTAAGGGGTTCAGATATCCAGGGAATACTGCAAACCCACTCGGATCCAAAGTCACGCCCGCTTTTGTGGACCAATTTCCAGGACTCAACACTCTCGGCATTTCCATGGCTCGTATCGACTTCGCTCCCGGTGGCCTGAATCCTCCCCACACTCACCCTCGTGGGACCGAAATTCTGGTCGTGGCTGAGGGCACATTGCTTGTCGGCTTTGTCACATCCAACCAATTGAACAACACCTTCTTCTCCAAAGTCTTGTACAAAGGGGATGTGTTTGTGTTCCCAATCGGTCTCATCCACTTCCAGCTGAACATCGGAAAGACGCCGGCACTGGCCTTCGCTGCTCTGAGCAGCCAAAACCCAGGAGTCATTACCATTGCTAATGCAGTGTTCGGATCGAAGCCGCCCATTTCTGCTGATGTTCTCACCAAGGCCTTCCAAGTGGATAAGAAGGTGGTTGACTACCTTCAGGCACAGTTTTGGTATGAGAATTAAGCGGATAAATGGACCTCCAAGACATCGGATTACCTCCATATTCTCCATACTTGATTGCTTAGACTGACAATTGCCTCCCAGTAAAATAATTGCTCTCGATGTAACTGATCATGAATGTTTGAAGTAATAAAATATCATTCTTTGTGATAAATATGAGTCAGACATGCATAGGTTCTTGTTTATTTTATTTCTTCTTTCACTTCCAATAGATTATGAGGTGGCACTTTCTCCCAAGGAAGTTTGTATAAGGGAGTTTGTGTCGTCTGATGTCTCCATTTGCATGGGTTGCGATGTAATTGTGGGCAATTAACAAATTAAAATAGAAAAGAAAAGAAAAGGAGTAATGTTATCAGAACTAAAACTTTACTAAAAACTTACCAATTGACATGACAGCCTATGTGGCATGCACCATGTCATCAAATACATCCAGAATCATCACTAAAATTAAGGGTCGTAAAAAAGGAAAACAAAAACATATAAATTAAGAGATCATTCAAAGTAAATTTAGTTTCACGTATCGTTTCCTTTCTTCTCAAAGTTGCAACAATTTTTGGTCGACTATTATCTCATATTGTCAGTGAAATATGCACGACAATTCCCGAGGCTCTTCATGTCTATTGAATGCAAGCACACCAAGGGAAGGAAATCAATTCCTTGAATGGCCATAAACGTGATCGATGCACATCATGCCCTATTGAACATAATGTCGCCAACAATGACGAATTTCTCATAAGCCTTTTTCCTAGGATTTGCTGGTAAATTGTATAAAGGAAAATGATGGTCTATGAGTTGTACGTTCAGAATTTCAAATGAAATAGGAATATTGTTGGTGATCTTCAATATCTTGCATTCACAATATCTAGTATTGCTTTATTGTCAACAAACTTTCAAAGTTATGTATCGACCAACCGAGTTACATTAGAGTGCTATTGAAGGTGTTTAGCATTATCTCAAAGAGGCTTTCAATCTTGGCCTATACTTACAAAGCAATTCCTCTCTATCGCTTCATGCATTCTTTGATGCTAATTGGACAAGCAATTCAAACAATCGTAAGTCCGCAACCACCTATATAGTTTATATTGGCCAAAATCATATATCATGGTGCTGTTGAAAGAAACGATATGTTGCTTGTTCATCAACCCACGAGCGATGTTGCTCAGGTAGCTTTTGAGCTCACATGGATTCAATCTCTCTTGCATGAACTTGAAGTATTTTTTTCAACTACATCTAGCATTTATTGCGATAATCATAGTGCTAATTATATGTGCATTGATCCTGTTTAACAAAGCCTCTTGTATGACAATGGTTTATTCATTTACAATCTAACATCGGCAATCCCGGTGGAATGCCTCTCTTGCGGGGATGTATTGAATATAATTCTTTTTGCTTGACAATAATATGTCAAATCTAATCAATTAATAGAATTGTATTCATAGTTGACACATTTATAATGTATATATGACAAAATGAAACAAAAAAAGAAGTAAAAAAAATCTTTAGTTGGTTCTCAAAGTTCACTATGGAATTGAATAGTTCAATTCCAAGCCAATTCTAGATTTAACAGAGTTAATTCTAGTTCCAAAAAATTGGAACTAACCATGATAGACTAGGTTTCCAATTCCAAATCTTGAACATATCCACTCTAAAACCGATTAGCCCTAACATATATAGGACAACATAATAAAGGCATCATTCCATATGATTATAATGTTGCATATTATTATTTCTTCGGTAACTTATAGGTCGTACCGAATACATTATTGTATTTTAAAAAAAATTATTAAAAAATTTTGAAAAAAATTTTACTTCACGAAAAACTTTAGGTCATACCAAATACATTCTTGTTCTTTTTCTATTCTAGGAATAAAAATTTATACAGTTACCAAATGTAATGTTTTACTCAAAAATTGTTTTAGAGAACATAAATAAATAGAATTATTTCTGAAAAAAATTGTTCCCAAAAATAGAAATATTACCAAACGCACCTTAAGCATACGTTGACATCCTTGTGCCACATAATTTTTACTTTTTGAGATGCATTAAATTTACTTGTTCCTACCCAAGGACCAGAGCGAGAGAAATCAGTCCAATTCTTGAGTGGATAGGGATGGTTCTCATTCTTGATTCCAGGATGGAAATCGACCCATCCTATAATTGATTACCTACGCTTCTTGGTGGTATTAGGCTTGTTTTTATTTTATTTTTGGGTAAATTAGGGCCAAAGTTTACAGTGACTAAGGAATTGTTACATAGCTGTAATATTTTTTTTTTCTAGAAAATCACTTTTTAAAAAACATTTATACCTTTATAAAGTCATTGACATATTTTCACAATTTACTTGCTAGTTTAATTTTTTCTAATAATAAATTTTACATTAATGTTACCAGTGAATTTGCCTCTTGCATCTCATCATCAAAATGACATAAATATAATGTTTTTCTTAAATTTCAGACTTCTTTTTTTTTTTTTCTGTAATTCTTGAAAAAATTTACGTATCTTTGGAGGGCTCCTTCATATTCGATTTCTGCTTTTTCCTAGCTCTGTCAGCCCCCTCGAAGCCTCCTCTTAATCATCGATTCGACTGGGACGCATAATTAGAAGGAGAATTTAACTTCTTTAGTTGCAATTCTTTTCAGTTTTTTTTTTCTCACTGTGAAAGTAAACACAAAATACAAATCTACTACTTCATGTATGTGTGACATGCAAAGAATTTGCTATCCCTACATCCTAAAGTAAGCCAAATAAATGCCTTTCTATTTCAACTATAGAAGAGCTTACTTCAGGAGATAAATAACATCTTACTAGTTCTTTTTTTCGGGTTGATTTTGATGTATCATCCAATGCATCATGAGTCATCCATCCCCTCAAAAGGATGTTAATGAAGGAACAGCTGAATGCAAGTACATTATTTATGCCACAAGGCTGCCGATCCGGCCATCTTAATCCAAATCCGTCAACCTGAAATACAGATCGAAGAGATCCACATTGGTCAGTTGGTTCAGCGTTGACGCCATGGACGGTCCCATCCACCGCTCGCCGCTTGATTCGAGGAATCGCTCGCCACTGATGAGTCAGCTAGGTAGCACGGACACGGCAACACGGACACGCGACACGACACAACACGACACGCGACACGTCATTTTTCAAAAAGTAGAGAATTTCGACAAGTTCCGACACGTTAAATATTAAATAAATATTCTTATATATACATGATTAATTATTATGTTTAAATTAATTTATTCAAATTCATAAATAAATAAATAATAAAAAAGCCTATAATAAATCTATACTAATAACACGTATTAATAAAGTTATTCAATGTACGCAAAGCTCTCGATCCGTTTCTCTCATCGTCTTGAAAAGAAAGAGCGAGCTTTTACAGATTTTGTCAAAAAAAAAAAAAAAAAAAGTTATTTAATGTTTAATATTTCTTTTTACGGTTAAATGGTCCCATCCATTTATTTCCCCCACCCCACCCCACCGCCTGCACACGTCTCTTCCCAAAGTCACACTGCACGAGGATTTCTTTTTTCCCCAAGAAGCCGTCGACACATCCTTTCTCTCCTTGCTCTTCTTCCAAAAATTGAAAACCCTAGCAATCGGCGATCGCCTTCTTTCTCCTCTCCCTCACTCGGTCTCCACCTCTCTCACCGCTGCCTCGCCTCCTTTCCCCCCTTTGCCGTCATAGCCTCGCATCCAGCCCTCCATCGTGGCCTTTCTGTTTTCCATCTCGGCGTTGCAATCGGCGGTCGCAGCCAACCAAGACGATCCATAAGGCTTCTCGGTGTTGCGCCGACGGTCGAAGCCCTCCCTCATCATCGCTCGCGGCGTCGCCTCAGCTCCCTCACCCTTGCCTTCACCCTCCATCACTTTCTTCCCTTCGCACCCGCAGATCCGCCCACAAGCCTCCGGACACGCTCCGACACGCGTGTCGAAAAGAGTTGACCACGTGTCGGAAACTCCGACACGTGTTGACCGCGTGTCCGAGCGTGTCCGACCGTGTCCGAGCACGTCGAACACATGTCGAGGTGTCCGACACGACACAGAGGCCATCTGAACGTGTCCGTGCTTCCTGTGAGTCAGAGTGTGGAATCATGGAGGATCGGCAGCGGGGGTGAGGTTTTGGCCGCTTCCCAATTCTGACCTTCCCGGTCGAATTAGAGATTAAGAGGAGACTTTGTGGGGGCTGGAGAAAAGTGCCAAAAAGTCCTAAACCTTTTGTTTTTGTGCCAATTTAGTCTTAAACATTTTTGCGTTGTGCCAATTCAGTCCTTTCCGGCCAATTTTGGCCAGATTTTATCGACTGGATGCCGACCAAGGCTAAAGTGGCCTGATCGGCGCCCGGCGTGGACAACTTTTAATAATATTTTTTTATTCTTTTATTTTTATGTTTTTCTTTTTTTCAGTTTTTCTTTTTTTTTCCTCCAGCCAGTCGTCGAAGCTCAACGACCGGCCAAAGGCGACGGCCGACGAGGTTGAGGTCGACCTCGCTGACCACCTCGCCAGTGGCCGCAAGGGAGGCCTCACGCAGGGCGGCGAGGCTCGCCCTCGCCGGATCTTGTGAGGATCGAGCCTTGCCCATGGTTGGCGAGGGTGAGCCCCGCCGGCTCGACACGAGGCCAGCTCGACGATGACGGCGGGCTTGGATTAGCTCCGGCGGACGACGAGCAAGGCGCGGGTGACAAGCGTGAGAGGCAAAGACACGCAGACAGGCACGCGAGCAAGGGACGGTGCGACTGTAGCGAGGCCGCCTCCTCGCCCTCGCCCTCACCGGCCATGGGCAAGGCTCGACCCTCGCCGGATTCGGTGAGGGCGAGCCTCGTCGCCCAAGCCTTAAGGCGGCCTCACGCTGAGCAAGCAAGGCTCGCCCTCGCCAAATCCGACGAGGGCGAGCCTCGCGCCCTCACGGCCACCGGCGAGGTGGCCGGCGAGGTCAACCTCGACCTCGCCGGTTGTCGCCTCGACCGATCGCCGAGCTCCCGCGACCGGCTGGAGGAAGAAAAAAAAAAAAAAACATTAAAAAAAAAAAAATATATATTAAAATATTATTAAAAATTGTCCACGTCGGCGCCGATTAGGCCACGTCGACCAACCGGCGTCCAATCAGCAAAATCTGGCCAAAATTGGCCGAAAAGGACTGAATTGGCACAACATAAAAAGGTTTAGGACTTTTTTGGCACTCCTCCCAAGGGGGCTGATAGAGCTAAGGAAAAAGCAGAAATCGAATATGAAGGAGCCCTCCAAAGATACGTAAATTTTTTTCAAGAATTACAGAAAAAAAAAAAAAAAATAAGTCTGAAATTTAAGAAAAACATTATATTTATGTCATTTTGATGATGAGATGCAAGAGGCAAATTCACTGGTAACATTAATGTAAAATTTATTATTAGAAAAAATTAAAGTAGCAAGTAAATTGTGAAAAGATATCAATGACTTTATAAAGGTATAAATGTTTTTTAAAAAGTGATTTTCTGGAAAAAAAAAATATTACAACTATGTAACAATTCCTTAGTCACTGTAAACTTCGGCCCTAATTTACCAAAAAAAAAAACAAGCCTAATACCACCAAGAAGCGTAGGTAATCAATTATAGGATGGGTCGATTTCCATCCTGGAATCAAGAATGTAAACCAATCTTATCCACTCGAGAATTGGACCGGTTTCTCTCACTCTAGTCCTCGGGTAGGACCGAGTACATCTAATGCATCTCAAATAGTAAAAATTATGTGGCACAAGGATGTCAGCGTATGTTTAAGATGTATTTGGTAATATTTCTATTCTTAGAAACAATTTTTTTCAGAAATAGTTCTATTTATTTATATTCCCTGAAATAGTTTCTGAGTAAAATAACACATTTGGTAACTGCACAAAATTTTTATTCCTAGAATAGAAAAAGAACGAGAATGTATTTGGTACGACCTACAAGTTTTTGTGACGTAAAAAATTTTCAAAGTTTTTTAATAATTTTTTTAGATTTTCTTCTTTTTTTTTTTTTTTGCTCTTCTACTTCCTCCTCTAGCCGGTCATCGAGTGGTGGCGAATGGTGAGCGGTGGTGGCTGGCAAGAGGCAAGGGTGGCGGTGGACGGCAGGTGGGCAGCAGCGAATGGCAACGGTGGGCGGCGTTCAACGGTGTCTGTGGCGGCATGTGGGGGGTGGTAGATGGTGGTGGGCGGCAAGGCTCCAGCAATCCGTTAGAAGAGGAAGAAGAAGAAAATGACTTATTCTAGGAATTCATCCCGAGAACAAAAAGTTATCTTTTTTTTTACTTCTTGTTTATGTTCTAAATTTATTCTCTAGCCACTTTTCTATTACAGGGAATAAAAAAATTAATTGACATTATCAAATGAATTTCTATTCTTTTTCCTATTTCGAGGAACAAAAGAACAGAACAATAGAAAAATTGGAACATTACCAAATGAAGCCTTAATGACTGTCCAAAAAATCCTCTAACCTCATCTTAGGCATAGATTTGCCATTGTCAAGAATATCATATTCTGTACAACCACCATGGTAAATCCTCAACATTGATTCCTATGCCCAAATTAATCTAACATTATTAAATATCATAATTGAAAATTGTATTAATTATTGACTATATTTGAACAACAAGAGACATGCTGGAAGGAGATTCTTGGACTATGGCAACACATGCAACTGATCGATTTAAGAAGCAAATCTTTCCTCGGTATTGAAGAACTGAAGCATCAGCTACATTTCCTTGCTTTCACTTCCTCCTTCTCCTCCAAACCCGACGACCGGAACACTTGTAAGCCCTTTGATCCCCACGACGGCGCCAGCCTGCCCAAATACTTACTCCCCAGTTCAATTCAAGCCTCGGAAGAAGAGAATTGTGAATGCAGGAAAAAATGAAAGGAAAGATAAACCAAATAAATCAAGAAATTTACCTCGTTTTCATGTGGAAAGAGCAAGGGCTCCTTATAGCGACGAGTGAGGGAGATGATCGTAGGGACCGAGCGTCAAGCGCGAGAGATGAAACTATCCAGAAATTTTCGCGACTCCATCATGTATGATGGAATCACCCAAGATTTGACCTTTTCGAACTCTAAGGTCGTCGCGAGTCGAAGGTTGAGCGGGTGACTAAATAGAGAGAAATGAAGAGTGATCTTAAGAAGCATGAAGACCTAAGACTCATCTTAACTATTAATCACCCTAAGGGAGATGAAATGATGAAAAGTCACTCAAGCCGTAAATTTTATTTTAGGGCAGCAAAGTCCGATTCATTCTGGTTCTACTTAAGAAATCGGGATCGATTCTTGGGAGTCCAAATTTTGGGAACCAGAACCAGACCAATTTCGTTGGAACTACCCATAACCGATGGCTCGGTTTGGTCTAGTCCACTTCTTGAGTTGGATCGGGTGCAATGCCCACCCCTTCCAAAAAGCACAAATTGATATGCTCATATTACATTTACCCCTAACTAATTTTAAATAGGTAAATCCATATCACGTTTACCCCAAATTAATTTTTTTATTACAAAAAAATTTCAAACCGATACAACTGTGTCAACTTTACCACAAATTAGTAGATATGTATTATATTTACCCAAAAATTGAAATTTTTTTCTAACATGAATAATAGTTTGCGATTTTTGGTGAAACAAAAAATAGTTTGTGATAAATGTGATACAAATGTATCGATTTCTAGATTTTTGTGATTATGAAAATTAGTTTGGGGTAAATGTTGTATGAATATACCAGTTTGTGCTTTTAGGTGATATTAACTAAAAAAATATATAATTATTTGACATGCATTAAGAAATAGAGTGAAGGGAGCTCGAGATGATTAGGTTGACTGATTACCATTTGGAAAAGAGAGGAAAAAACAGAATTGAGTTGAGCATTTGTCAGTAGTTTGCCCTTTTTCGTTCACCGACTTGTGTTGAGTTATTGGAGACGAATCCTAATCATGTGAATGACCCAGCAAAAGGCTAAGCACATCAAGTAGAGCTTTGGATGAGACTATGAATAAAAATCCATTTTTTATTGCAGTATTGATATATGATACCTATTGTTATTTGATAGGTAATTTCATTTCAATGAATGATGTAGAGCCACACAGAGAGAGAGAGAGAGTATCAAATATCAGATAAAAAGCAATTGTATTAGTATCCAGAATTCAGTATGATATTCTGAAGAATTATTCTTCGTAATGTAAAGAACACAAACAATAGTTCCTGACAACATCTTCCTAATGGTTTTCAAACCACTTCTGTGCCTGGAGATAGTTGATCAGTTTGTTGTCCACTTGGAAAGCCTTTGTGAGGACATCGACATTGATTGGCGGCTTGGATCCAAAGACTGTATTCGCGATTGTTATGAGTCCCGGGTTCTGACTGCTCAAGAAAGCAAAGGCCAGTGCATTCGTTTGTCCAATATTCAGCTGGAAGTGAATGAGGCCTTGCGGAAACACGAAAACATCTCCTTTGGTCAGGACTTTGGTAAAGAGGGTGTTGTTTAATTGGTTGGATGTAACGAAACCGACGTGGAGTGTACCCTCCACGACCAGTAGCATCTCCGTGCCACGAGGATGAATGTGGGGAGGGTTCAGACCGTAGGGAGCAAAGTCAAGGCGGGCCGTGGCGATGCCGAGCGTGTTGAGTCCTGGGAATTGGTCGACGAAAGCAGTCGTGACTTTGGATGCAAGCGGATTCGATGTGTTCCCGGGGTATCTGAAGTTTGTGAAGGAGAAATCATCTGCTATGACGAGCTTTGGGTCCTTGCAGAACTTCCCATTCACAAACACCGCAGAGTTGGGGTCGTTGACAGACACACAGAAGTCCTGAAGAGGACTCGGGTCGGAGGCAAAGGCATGGCATGATGCCAAAGCCAAGAGGACAAATGTTAGAAGGAACTTCATCATGGAAAAATTTCTAAGCTTGGTTTAGCCTGTGTCGGAAATTCTGTTTCGCTGAGGATAGATGGGAATTGCTGAATGTGCAGCAACTCCATTTATAGTACTTAGTCATTGGACTCGGTCCCTGTCAATTGGCCTGCAGGAAGCAGATGAAGCCAGGAACGTTGCCAAGTCCACAACAATCGTTTATCCTTCCGTGTTGCTGTTGAATCGTTCTGCCACCTCGATGACCTCATGTTTCTACCTTGCTTGTAGAAATAAACGCGTTCTCGTCGAGAATTAGTCATTCGATCTTTGGACGTGAAGGATTCCCCCTTTATTTTTCATCTTTTTAATATTCTCAGATTTTATAGTCTATAATGGATGCATCGGGCTAGTTCAACTTTAGATGCCACGTTCGAATTTTTAGAGCGTGGATAATCAGACAAAGAAAACTGAGGGAACTAATGATTTATGGATATTCTCTTTATGTGTGAACAGCCTGCATGTTTGTATAAGAAAGTAAACATGATATCTTGGAAAGTGTTCTCCTGGTGGAGGACGGAGATGCGTGTGAAAACCCCGGTTCCTGCATCTTTTTTAATTGACAGATTGATATCATCATATGATGCACTTAGAGAAGAATGGGCCCTCACCCAATCTAGATGACCTTGAATCTGCGCAGGACATGAAAACAGTAAAGAAGAAAACCGAATATTTAAATAGGATTGAAGAAGTCCACGTCCATGTCAGATACCGTGCTTTTCCTTATCTGGGAAAGAGGATGGGTCAGAGTAAGGGGCTTTTTGTTGCAGCAGTTGCGGATCAATTCATCCCCGGGAGTAAAATATTAACCAGCGCGTAGGAGACTTGGTATAGATCCGGCAAGGGTCGCTTACCCGAGAAAGTTTTGTACTGGGTCAACAACACCACCATCATTTATAAGAAGGCATGATGTCTCCATGCAAGACATCTCGCTCCTATCTCAAGCAACCCAAGAAGAGAAGACATTGAAGCCCCAACTCCCCGGCGCACAACCACAATGAAGTTTCTTCCAATTAGCCTTCTCATCTTGGCTCTGGCAGCCGCCACTGCTTTTGCCTATGACCCGAGTCCTCTTCAGGACTTCTGCGTGGCCATCAACGATCCCAAAGGTTGGAGATCTGCTACAGCGTCGCTTGCGTATTTCTGTTCTTATTTTCCAAAAAGAGTTTCTACTTAAATAAGCCAAATAACATGAATTCTGTTTCTTATGCAGTATTTGTGAATGGAAAGTTTTGCAAGGACGCAAAACAAGTCACAGCAGATGATTTCCTTTTTAAGGGGTTCAGATATCCAGGGAATACTGCAAACCCACTCGGATCCAAAGTCACGCCCGCTTTTGTGGACCAATTTCCAGGACTCAACACTCTCGGCATTTCCATGGCTCGTATCGACTTCGCTCCCGGTGGCCTGAATCCTCCCCACACTCACCCTCGTGGGACCGAAATTCTGGTCGTGGCTGAGGGCACATTGCTTGTCGGCTTTGTCACATCCAACCAATTGAACAACACCTTCTTCTCCAAAGTCTTGTACAAAGGGGATGTGTTTGTGTTCCCAATCGGTCTCATCCACTTCCAGCTGAACATCGGAAAGACGCCGGCACTGGCCTTCGCTGCTCTGAGCAGCCAAAACCCAGGAGTCATTACCATTGCTAATGCAGTGTTCGGATCGAAGCCGCCCATTTCTGCTGATGTTCTCACCAAGGCCTTCCAAGTGGATAAGAAGGTGGTTGACTACCTTCAGGCACAGTTTTGGTATGAGAATTAAGCGGATAAATGGACCTCCAAGACATCGGATTACCTCCATATTCTCCATACTTGATTGCTTAGACTGACAATTGCCTCCCAGTAAAATAATTGCTCTCGATGTAACTGATCATGAATGTTTGAAGTAATAAAATATCATTCTTTGTGATAAATATGAGTCAGACATGCATAGGTTCTTGTTTATTTTATTTCTTCTTTCACTTCCAATAGATTATGAGGTGGCACTTTCTCCCAAGGAAGTTTGTATAAGGGAGTTTGTGTCGTCTGATGTCTCCATTTGCATGGGTTGCGATGTAATTGTGGGCAATTAACAAATTAAAATAGAAAAGAAAAGAAAAGGAGTAATGTTATCAGAACTAAAACTTTACTAAAAACTTACCAATTGACATGACAGCCTATGTGGCATGCACCATGTCATCAAATACATCCAGAATCATCACTAAAATTAAGGGTCGTAAAAAAGGAAAACAAAAACATATAAATTAAGAGATCATTCAAAGTAAATTTAGTTTCACGTATCGTTTCCTTTCTTCTCAAAGTTGCAACAATTTTTGGTCGACTATTATCTCATATTGTCAGTGAAATATGCACGACAATTCCCGAGGCTCTTCATGTCTATTGAATGCAAGCACACCAAGGGAAGGAAATCAATTCCTTGAATGGCCATAAACGTGATCGATGCACATCATGCCCTATTGAACATAATGTCGCCAACAATGACGAATTTCTCATAAGCCTTTTTCCTAGGATTTGCTGGTAAATTGTATAAAGGAAAATGATGGTCTATGAGTTGTACGTTCAGAATTTCAAATGAAATAGGAATATTGTTGGTGATCTTCAATATCTTGCATTCACAATATCTAGTATTGCTTTATTGTCAACAAACTTTCAAAGTTATGTATCGACCAACCGAGTTACATTAGAGTGCTATTGAAGGTGTTTAGCATTATCTCAAAGAGGCTTTCAATCTTGGCCTATACTTACAAAGCAATTCCTCTCTATCGCTTCATGCATTCTTTGATGCTAATTGGACAAGCAATTCAAACAATCGTAAGTCCGCAACCACCTATATAGTTTATATTGGCCAAAATCATATATCATGGTGCTGTTGAAAGAAACGATATGTTGCTTGTTCATCAACCCACGAGCGATGTTGCTCGGTAGCTTTTGAGCTCACATGGATTCAATCTCTCTTGCATGAACTTGAAGTATTTTTTCAACTACATCTAGCATTTATTGCGATAATCATAGTGCTAATTATATGTGCATTGATCCTGTTTAACAAAGCCTCTTGTATGACAATGGTTTATTCATTTACAATCTAACATCGGCAATCCCGGTGGAATGCCTCTCTTGCGGGGATGTATTGAATATAATTCTTTTTGCTTGACAATAATATGTCAAATCTAATCAATTAATAGAATTGTATTCATAGTTGACACATTTATAATGTATATATGACAAAATGAAACAAAAAAAGAAGTAAAAAAAATCTTTAGTTGGTTCTCAAAGTTCACTATGGAATTGAATAGTTCAATTCCAAGCCAATTCTAGATTTAACAGAGTTAATTCTAGTTCCAAAAATTGGAACTAACCATGATAGACTAGGTTTCCAATTCCAAATCTTGAACATATCCACTCTAAAACCGATTAGCCCTAACATATATAGGACAACATAATAAAGGCATCATTCCATATGATTATAATGTTGCATATTATTATTTCTTCGGTAACTTATAGGTCGTACCGAATACATTATTGTATTTTAAAAAAAATTATTAAAAAATTTTGAAAAAAATTTTACTTCACGAAAAACTTTAGGTCATACCAAATACATTCTTGTTCTTTTTCTATTCTAGGAATAAAAAATTTATACAGTTACCAAATGTAATGTTTTACTCAAAAATTGTTTTAGAGAACATAAATAAATAGAATTATTTCTGAAAAAAATTGTTCCCAAAAAATAGAAATATTACCAAACGCACCTTAAGCATACGTTGACATCCTTGTGCCACATAATTTTTACTTTTTGAGATGCATTAAATTTACTTGTTCCTACCCAAGGACCGAGCGAGAGAAATCAGTCCAATTCTTGAGTGGATAGGGATGGTTCTCATTCTTGATTCCGGGATGGAAATCGACCCATCCTATAATTGATTACCTACGCTTCTTGGTGGTATTAGGCTTGTTTTTATTTTATTTTTGGGTAAATTAGGGCCAAAGTTTACAGTGACTAAGGAATTGTTACATAGCTGTAATATTTTTTTTTTTTCTAGAAAATCACTTTTTAAAAAACATTTATACCTTTATAAAGTCATTGACATATTTTCACAATTTACTTGCTAGTTTAATTTTTCTAATAATAAATTTTACATTAATGTTACCAGTGAATTTGCCTCTTGCATCTCATCATCAAAATGACATAAATATAATGTTTTTCTTAAATTTCAGACTTCTTTTTTTTTTCTGTAATTCTTGAAAAAAATTTACGTATCTTTGGAGGGCTCCTTCATATTCGATTTCTGCTTTTTCCTAGCTCTGTCAGCCCCCTCGAAGCCTCCTCTTAATCATCGATTCGACTGGGACGCATAATTAGAAGGAGAATTTAACTTCTTTAGTTGCAATTCTTTTCAGTTTTTTTTTTTTTTCTCACTGTGAAAGTAAACACAAAATACAAGTCTACTACTTCATGTATGTGTGACATGCAAAGAATTTGCTATCCCTACATCCTAAAGTAAGCCAAATAAATGCCTTTCTATTTCAACTATAGAAGAGCTTACTTCAGGAGATAAATAACATCTTACTAGTTCTTTTTTTTTTTTTCGGGTTGATTTTGATGTATCATCCAATGCATCATGAGTCATCCATCCCCTCAAAAGGATGTTAATGAAGGAACAGCTGAATGCAAGTACATTATTTATGCCACAAGGCTGCCGATCCGGCCATCTTAATCCAAATCCGTCAACCTGAAATACAGATCGAAGAGATCCACATTGGTCAGTTGGTTCAGCGTTGACGCCATGGACGGTCCCATCCACCGCTCGCCGCTTGATTCGAGGAATCGCTCGCCACCGATGAGTCAGCTAGGTAGCACGGACACGGCAACACGGACACGCGACACGACACAACACGACACGCGACACGTCATTTTTCAAAAAGTAGAGAATTTCGACAAGTTCCGACACGTTAAATATTAAATAAATATTCTTATATATACATGATTAATTATTATGTTTAAATTAATTTATTCAAATTCATAAATAAATAAATAATAAAAAAGCCTATAATAAATCTATACTAATAACACGTATTAATAAAGTTATTCAATGTACGCAAAGCTCTCGATCCGTTTCTCTCATCGTCTTGAAAAGAAAGAGCGAGCTTTTACAGATTTTGTCAAAAAAAAAAAAGTTATTTAATGTTTAATATTTCTTTTTACGGTTAAATGGTCCCATCCATTTATTTCCCCCACCCCACCCCACCGCCTGCACACGTCTCTTCCCAAAGTCACACTGCACGAGGATTTCTTTTTTCCCCAAGAAGCCGTCGACACATCCTTTCTCTCCTTGCTCTTCTTCCAAAAATTGAAAACCCTAGCAATCGGCGATCGCCTTCTTTCTCCTCTCCCTCACTCGGTCTCCACCTCTCTCACCGCTGCCTCGCCTCCTTTCCCCCCTTTGCCGTCATAGCCTCGCATCCAGCCCTCCATCGTGGCCTTTCTGTTTTCCATCTCGGCGTTGCAATCGGCGGTCGCAGCCAACCAAGACGATCCATAAGGCTTCTCAGTGTTGCAGTCGACGGTCGAAGCCCTCCCTCATCATCGCTCGCGGCGTCGCCTCAGCTCCCTCACCCTTGCCTTCACCCTCCATCACTTTCTTCCCTTCGCACCTGCAGATCCGCCCACAAGCCTCCGGACACGCTCCGACACGCGTGTCGAAAAGAGTTGACCACGTGTCGGAAACTCCGACACGTGTTGACCGCGTGTCCGAGCGTGTCCGACCGTGTCCGAGCACGTCGAACACATGTCGAGGTGTCCGACACGACACGAGGGCCATCTGAACGTGTCCGTGCTTCCCGTGAGTCGAGTGTGGAATCATGGAGGATCGGCAGCGGGGGTGAGGTTTTGGCCGCTTCCCAATTCTGACCTTCCCAGTCGAATTAGAGATTAAGAGGAGACTTTGTGGGGGCTGGAGAAAAGTGCCAAAAAAGTCCTAAACCTTTTGTTTTTGTGCCAATTTAGTCTTAAACATTTTTGCGTTGTGCCAATTCAGTCCTTTCCGGCCAATTTTGGCCAGATTTTACTGACTGGATGCCGACCGGCTAAAGTGGCCTGATCGGCGCTGACGTGGACAACTTTTAATAATATTTTTTTATTCTTTTATTTTTATGTTTTTCTTTTTTTCAGTTTTTCTTTTTTTCTTCCTCCAGCCAGTCGTCGAAGCTCAACGACCGGCCAAAGGCGACGGCCGACGAGGTTGAGGTCGACCTCGCTGACCACCTCGCCAGTGGCCGCAAGGGAGGCCTCACGCGGGCGGCGAGGCTCGCCCTCGCCGGATCTTGTGAGGATCGAGCCTTGCCCATGGTTGGCGAGGGTGAGCCCCGCCAGCTCGACACGAGGCCAGCTCGACGATGACGGCAGGCAGTTGGATTAGCTCCGGCGGACGACGAGCAAGGCGCGGGTGACAAGCGTGAGAGGCAAAGACACGCGAGACAGGCACGCGAGCAAGGGACGGTGCGGCGCGTAGCGAGGCCGCCTCCTCGCCCTCGCCCTCACCGGCCATGGGCAAGGCTCGACCCTCGCCGGATTCGGTGAGGGCGAGCCTCGTCGCCCAAGCCTTAAGGCGGCCTCACGCTGAGCAAGCAAGGCTCGCCCTCGCCAAATCCGACGAGGGCGAGCCTCGCTGCCCTCACGGCCACCGGCGAGGTGGCCGGCGAGGTCAACCTCGACCTCGCCGGTTGTCGCCTCGACCGATCGCCGAGCTCCCGCGACCGGCTGGAGGAAGAAAAAAAGAAAAAAAAAAACATTAAAAAAAAAAAATATATATATTAAAATATTATTAAAAATTGTCCACGTCAGCGCCGATTAGGCCACGTCAGCCAACCGGCGTCCAATCAGCAAAATCTGGCCAAAATTGGCCGAAAAGGACTGAATTGGCACAACATAAAAAGGTTTAGGACTTTTTTGGCACTCCTCCCAAGGGGGCTGATAGAGCTAAGGAAAAAGCAGAAATCGAATATGAAGGAGCCCTCCAAAGATACGTAAATTTTTTTCAAGAATTACAGAAAAAAAAAAAATAAGTCTGAAATTTAAGAAAAACATTATATTTATGTCATTTTGATGATGAGATGCAAGAGGCAAATTCACTGGTAACATTAATGTAAAATTTATTATTAGAAAAATTAAAGTAGCAAGTAAATTGTGAAAAGATATCAATGACTTTATAAAGGTATAAATGTTTTTTAAAAAGTGATTTTCTGGAAAAAAAAAATATTACAACTATGTAACAATTCCTTAGTCACTGTAAACTTCGGCCCTAATTTACCAAAAAAAAAACAAGCCTAATACCACCAAGAAGCGTAGGTAATCAATTATAGGATGGGTCGATTTCCATCCTGGAATCAAGAATGTAAACCAATCTTATCCACTCGAGAATTGGACCGGTTTCTCTCACTCTAGTCCTCGGGTAGGACCGAGTACATCTAATGCATCTCAAATAGTAAAAATTATGTGGCACAAGGATGTCAGCGTATGTTTAAGATGTATTTGGTAATATTTCTATTCTTAGAAACAATTTTTTTTTCAGAAATAGTTCTATTTATTTATATTCCCTGAAATAGTTTCTGAGTAAAATAACACATTTGGTAACTGCACAAAATTTTTATTCCTAGAATAGAAAAAGAACGAGAATGTATTTGGTACGACCTACAAGTTTTTTGTGACGTAAAAAATTTTCAAAGTTTTTTAATAATTTTTTTAGATTTTTCTTCTTTTTTTTTTTTTGCTCTTCTACTTCCTCCTCTAGCCGGTCATCGAGTGGTGGCGAATGGTGAGCGGTGGTGGCTGGCAAGAGGCAAGGGTGGCGGTGGACGGCAGTGGGCAGCAGCGAATGGCAACGGTGGGCGGCGTTCAACAGTGTCTGTGGCGGCATGTGGGGGGTGGTAGATGGTGGTGGGCGGCAAGGCTCCAGCAATCCGTTAGAAGAGGAAGAAGAAGAAAATGACTTATTCTAGGAATTCATCCCGAGAACAAAAAGTTATCTTTTTTTTTTACTTCTTGTTTATGTTCTAAATTTATTCTCTAGCCACTTTTCTATTACAGGGAATAAAAAAATTAATTGACATTATCAAATGAATTTCTATTCTTTTTCCTATTTCGAGGAACAAAAGAACAGAACAATAGAAAAATTGGAACATTACCAAATGAAGCCTTAATGACTGTCCAAAAAATCCTCTAACCTCATCTTAGGCATAGATTTGCCATTGTCAAGAATATCATATTCTGTACAACCACCATGGTAAATCCTCAACATTGATTCCTATGCCCAAATTAATCTAACATTATTAAATATCATAATTGAAAATTGTATTAATTATTGACTATATTTGAACAACAAGAGACATGCTGGAAGGAGATTCTTGGACTATGGCAACACATGCAACTGATCGATTTAAGAAGCAAATCTTTCCTCGGTATTGAAGAACTGAAGCATCAGCTACATTTCCTTGCTTTCACTTCCTCCTTCTCCTCCAAACCTGACGACTGGAACACTTGTAAGCCCTTTGATCCCCACGACGGCGCCAGCCTGCCCAAATACTTACTCCCCAGTTCAATTCAAGCCTCGGAAGAAGAGAATTGTGAATGCAGGAAAAAATGAAAGGAAAGATAAACCAAATAAATCAAGAAATTTACCTCGTTTTCATGTGGAAAGAGCAAGGGCTCCTTATAGCGACGAGTGAGGGAGATGATCGTAGGGACCGAGCGTCAAGCGCGAGAGAGATGAAACTATCCAGAAATTTTCGCGACTCCATCATGTATGATGGAATCACCCAAGATTTGACCTTTTCGAACTCTAAGGTCGTCGCGAGTCAGAAGGTTGAGCAGGTGACTAAATAGAGAGAAATGAAGAGTGATCTTAAGAAGCATGAAGACCTAAGACTCATCTTAACTATTAATCACCCTAAGGGAGATGAAATGATGAAAAGTCACTCAAGCCGTAAATTTTATTTTAGGGCAGCAAAGTCCGATTCATTCTGGTTCTACTTAAGAAATCGGGATCGATTCTTGGGAGTCCAAATTTTGGGAACCAGAACCAGACCAATTTCGTTGGAACTACCCATAACCAGATGGCTCAGTTTGGTCTAGTCCACTTCTTGAGTTGGATCAGGTGCAATGCCCACCCCTTCCAAAAAGCACAAATTGATATGCTCATATTACATTTACCCCTAACTAATTTTAAATAGGTAAATCCATATCACGTTTACCCCAAATTAATTTTTTTATTACAAAAAAATTTCAAACCGATACAACTGTGTCAACTTTACCACAAATTAGTAGATATGTATTATATTTACCCAAAAATTGAAATTTTTTTCTAACATGAATAATAGTTTGCGATTTTTGGTGAAACAAAAAATAGTTTGTGATAAATGTGATACAAATGTATCGATTTCTAGATTTTTGTGATTATGAAAATTAGTTTGGGGTAAATGTTGTATGAATATACCAGTTTGTGCTTTTAGGTGATATTAACTAAAAAAATATATAATTATTTGACATGCATTAAGAAATAGAGTGAAGGGAGCTCGAGATGATTAGGTTGACTGATTACCATTTGGAAAAGAGAGGAAAAAACAGAATTGAGTTGAGCATTTGTCAGTAGTTTGCCCTTTTTCGTTCACCGACTTGTGTTGAGTTATTGGAGACGAATCCTAATCATGTGAATGACCCAGCAAAAGGCTAAGCACATCAAGTAGAGCTTTGGATGAGACTATGAATAAAAATCCATTTTTTATTGCAGTATTGATATATGATACCTATTGTTATTTGATAGGTAATTTCATTTCAATGAATGATGTAGAGCCACACAGAGAGAGAGAGAGTATCAAATATCAGATAAAAAGCAATTGTATTAGTATCCAGAATTCAGTATGATATTCTGAAGAATTATTCTTCGTAATGTAAAGAACACAAACAATAGTTCCTGACAACATCTTCCTAATGGTTTTCAAACCACTTCTGTGCCTGGAGATAGTTGATCAGTTTGTTGTCCACTTGGAAAGCCTTTGTGAGGACATCGACATTGATTGGCGGCTTGGATCCAAAGACTGTATTCGCGATTGTTATGAGTCCCGGGTTCTGACTGCTCAAGAAAGCAAAGGCCAGTGCATTCGTTTGTCCAATATTCAGCTGGAAGTGAATGAGGCCTTGCGGAAACACGAAAACATCTCCTTTGGTCAGGACTTTGGTAAAGAGGGTGTTGTTTAATTGGTTGGATGTAACGAAACCGACGTGGAGTGTACCCTCCACGACCAGTAGCATCTCCGTGCCACGAGGATGAATGTGGGGAGGGTTCAGACCGTAGGGAGCAAAGTCAAGGCGGGCCGTGGCGATGCCGAGCGTGTTGAGTCCTGGGAATTGGTCGACGAAAGCAGTCGTGACTTTGGATGCAAGCGGATTCGATGTGTTCCCGGGGTATCTGAAGTTTGTGAAGGAGAAATCATCTGCTATGACGAGCTTTGGGTCCTTGCAGAACTTCCCATTCACAAACACCGCAGAGTTGGGGTCGTTGACAGACACACAGAAGTCCTGAAGAGGACTCGGGTCGGAGGCAAAGGCATGGCATGATGCCAAAGCCAAGAGGACAAATGTTAGAAGGAACTTCATCATGGAAAAATTTCTAAGCTTGGTTTAGCCTGTGTCGGAAATTCTGTTTCGCTGAGGATAGATGGGAATTGCTGAATGTGCAGCAACTCCATTTATAGTACTTAGTCATTGGACTCGGTCCCTGTCAATTGGCCTGCAGGAAGCAGATGAAGCCAGGAACGTTGCCAAGTCCACAACAATCGTTTATCCTTCCGTGTTGCTGTTGAATCGTTCTGCCACCTCGATGACCTCATGTTTCTACCTTGCTTGTAGAAATAAACGCGTTCTCGTCGAGAATTAGTCATTCGATCTTTGGACGTGAAGGATTCCCCCTTTATTTTTCATCTTTTTAATATTCTCAGATTTTATAGTCTATAATGGATGCATCGGGCTAGTTCAACTTTAGATGCCACGTTCGAATTTTTAGAGCGTGGATAATCAGACAAAGAAAACTGAGGGAACTAATGATTTATGGATATTCTCTTTATGTGTGAACAGCCTGCATGTTTGTATAAGAAAGTAAACATGATATCTTGGAAAGTGTTCTCCTGGTGGAGGACGGAGATGCGTGTGAAAACCCCGGTTCCTGCATCTTTTTTAATTGACAGATTGATATCATCATATGATGCACTTAGAGAAGAATGGGCCCTCACCCAATCTAGATGACCTTGAATCTGCGCAGGACATGAAAACAGTAAAGAAGAAAACCGAATATTTAAATAGGATTGAAGAAGTCCACGTCCATGTCAGATACCGTGCTTTTCCTTATCTGGGAAAGAGGATGGGTCAGAGTAAGGGGCTTTTTGTTGCAGCAGTTGCGGATCAATTCATCCCCGGGAGTAAAATATTAACCAGCGCGTAGGAGACTTGGTATAGATCCGGCAAGGGTCGCTTACCCGAGAAAGTTTTGTACTGGGTCAACAACACCACCATCATTTATAAGAAGGCATGATGTCTCCATGCAAGACATCTCGCTCCTATCTCAAGCAACCCAAGAAGAGAAGACATTGAAGCCCCAACTCCCCGGCGCACAACCACAATGAAGTTTCTTCCAATTAGCCTTCTCATCTTGGCTCTGGCAGCCGCCACTGCTTTTGCCTATGACCCGAGTCCTCTTCAGGACTTCTGCGTGGCCATCAACGATCCCAAAGGTTGGAGATCTGCTACAGCGTCGCTTGCGTATTTCTGTTCTTATTTTCCAAAAAGAGTTTCTACTTAAATAAGCCAAATAACATGAATTCTGTTTCTTATGCAGTATTTGTGAATGGAAAGTTTTGCAAGGACGCAAAACAAGTCACAGCAGATGATTTCCTTTTTTAAGGGGTTCAGATATCCAGGGAATACTGCAAACCCACTCGGATCCAAAGTCACGCCCGCTTTTGTGGACCAATTTCCAGGACTCAACACTCTCGGCATTTCCATGGCTCGTATCGACTTCGCTCCCGGTGGCCTGAATCCTCCCCACACTCACCCTCGTGGGACCGAAATTCTGGTCGTGGCTGAGGGCACATTGCTTGTCGGCTTTGTCACATCCAACCAATTGAACAACACCTTCTTCTCCAAAGTCTTGTACAAAGGGGATGTGTTTGTGTTCCCAATCGGTCTCATCCACTTCCAGCTGAACATCGGAAAGACGCCGGCACTGGCCTTCGCTGCTCTGAGCAGCCAAAACCCAGGAGTCATTACCATTGCTAATGCAGTGTTCGGATCGAAGCCGCCCATTTCTGCTGATGTTCTCACCAAGGCCTTCCAAGTGGATAAGAAGGTGGTTGATTACCTTCAGGCACAGTTTTGGTATGAGAATTAAGCGGATAAATGGACCTCCAAGACATCGGATTACCTCCATATTCTCCATACTTGATTGCTTAGACTGACAATTGCCTCCCAGTAAAATAATTGCTCTCGATGTAACTGATCATGAATGTTTGAAGTAATAAAATATCATTCTTTGTGATAAATATGAGTCAGACATGCATAGGTTCTTGTTTATTTTATTTCTTCTTTCACTTCCAATAGATTATGAGGTGGCACTTTCTCCCAAGGAAGTTTGTATAAGGGAGTTTGTGTCGTCTGATGTCTCCATTTGCATGGGTTGCGATGTAATTGTGGGCAATTAACAAATTAAAATAGAAAAGAAAAGAAAAGGAGGAGTAATGTTATCAGAACTAAAACTTTACTAAAAACTTACCAATTGACATGACAGCCTATGTGGCATGCACCATGTCATCAAATACATCCAGAATCATCACTAAAATTAAGGGTCGTAAAAAAGGAAAACAAAAACATAGAAATTAAGAGATCATTCAAAGTAAATTTAGTTTCAAGTATCGTTTTCCTTTCTTCTCAAAGTTCCAACAAATTTTTGGTCGACTATTATCTCATATTGTCAGTGAAATATGCACGACAATTCCCGAGGCTCTTCATGTCTATTGAATGCAAGCACACCAAGGGAAGGAAATCAATTCCTTGAATGGCCATAAAGGTGATTGATGCACATCATGCCCTATTAAACATAATGTCGCCAACGATGACGAATTTCTCTGTAGTTCTTTCAGCTGGTACGTCCATGATGGGGTGCGAACGGAACGCACTGATTCACCTTGATGCGTTACGATAAAATCTCCCAAACACAACCGTTGGACGGGTTGTCAATTCATTCGCACCAAAATCTCTCTCAAAATTCCATCTTCAAGATAGGCAGGATTCAATCATCAATTTGAGGAACGGTTTGCATTTACGCCGTGGAAATCGGGTGTTTTCTTTGTGATTGCATCCAGACCAACGTGAGGCATTGTTGTTCGTGATTGGTTCGCAATTCAACGTTCGATCCGGGACTATTTGCTGTTTGCGCATTGGAATCAAGTAAGTTGTCTTCCGCCGACTAGAATTCCTTCATTCTCATAAGCCTTTTTCCTAGGATTTGCTGGTAAATTGTATAAAGGAAAATGATGGTCTATGAGTTGTATGTTCAGAATTTCAAATGAAATAGGAATATTGTTGGTGATCTTCAATATCTTGCATTCACGATGTCTAGTATTGCTTTATTGTCAACAAACTTTCGAAGTTATGTATCGACCAACCGAGTTACATTGGAGTGCTATTGAAGGTGTTTAGCATTTATCTCAAAGAGGCTTTCAATCTTGGCATATACTTACAAAATAGTTCCTCTCTATCGCTTCATGCATTCTTTGATGCTAATTGGACAAGCAATTCAAACAATCGTAAGTCCACAACCACCTATATAGTTTATATTGGCCAAAATCATATATCGTGGTGCTCTTGAAAGAAATGATATGTTGCTTGTTCATCAATCGGCAAGCGCTATTGCTCAGGTAGCTTTTGAGCTCACATCAATTCAATCTCTCCCGCATGAACTTGGAGTATTTTTTCAACTACACTAGCATTTATTACAATAACCATAGTGCTAATTATATGTGCGTTAATCCTGTTTAACAAAGCCTCTTGTACGACAACGGTTTATTCATTTACATTCTAAAATCAGCAATCCTGGTGGAATGCCTCTCTTGCGGGGATATATTGGAAATAATATCTCTCAACAGTAAAACAATTCCAGAAATTGCTCTCAATCATATCAAGATCAGTCAAGCAATTCTTGTACTCTTGGCAAGTGCAACAAGAGTTCCCAAAATTGAACTCAATTTATCTTTCTTTGTACAGAGGATTTCGTCATTTTCTGTATAAAGGCCGTAGCTCAAGAAAGTTATTCTATTACATATATTCTAGCTAGTGTCTTACTATAAACCATTAGCTAACTCGTATCGTAAATATATGTGAAGATAATAGTAAAGTGGATCTCGTCCAATACTTCCATTGTGAGGGACAAGCTTGTCGAGATGAGATCCATAAGCATAATCATGTGGCCCATCACCTCGCTTTTCTTCTTGGTCCGACAAAAAAAAATCAAAAAATTATTGACGCGATTCTTCGAAAGCTCTTTTTTTTTTTTTTTATAACGCGCGTGAGCAATTGCTACTATGTTATCTTTTTCCCCTTATGCGCTCTAGTGATGAAAGGTGATGGATTGAAATGCATACATAATTGAAATTGAGTCACGCCATCTTTTGAAAATTCTTATATAGTTATTCAAAGGAGTTTTACTTTGTGATGTAATGAACGAACACAACTATCTGTCTAGTGGTTGTCAAACCAATTCTGTGCCTGGAGAGAGTTGATCAGTTTGTTGTCCATGTTAAAATAGGTCTTGAGTTTGAGTCCAATGTGAAATTCCGAATATTCCGAATTTGATATGTTGCGGACGTTCGAAATTGAGTAAAGAAGATCCAAATATCAACCTCCCAAAATTTGAATCCACGTTGGAGAAATTGGCCATTGAAATAGGAAAGTTCGACTTTGACTTGGATTTGGATTTTTGTTTAAAACATACAGAGATATGTTTTGGATAAAATCGTTTTAGATAGGAAACAGAATCCTATGATAAATTGGCAAAAGAATAAGGGTTTTACTTATATAGAGACTTGTGGCCGTGGGTGGTAGATGTAGATCACAAATTGTCTTGAAGCGCCGCGTGAGTGCTTAGTATTCCGCCGTGGTTGATCATGAAGAAGTGTTCTTGAAGCGTCGTCTAGTAGTCGAGTGCTTGGGAGGGATTTTCTTTGTCGTTCTTGTCCATGAATTACATCCAAGAAATATTAGTATTTGTAGCTGATTAAATCTTGTGGTAAGATTTGTGTATAATTTCTTCGTGAGATTGAGAGACGATGAAGCAAGCTGATTGGGATTTGCTGGATAGACGAGCTATGGGTGTTATTCGGTTGACGTTGGCTCATAACGTTGCGTTTAACATCTTGAAGGAAAAGACAACTGCTGATTTGATACAAGCCCTGTCGGATATGTACGAGAAGCCCTCTGCGATCAACAAGGTCTATTTGATACGACGTCTATTTAATTTGAAGATGAGTGAAGGTGTGTCAGTTGCAAATCATGTCAATGAATTCAATGTGATTGTTAGTCAATTGAGTTCAGTTAAGATTGACTCTGAAGATGAGGTACGTGCTTTGATTCTGTTATCCTCATTGCCTGATAGTTAGAATACTACTGTTACTGCTATTAGTAATTTTTTTAGGTCAACAAGTTTGGCGTTTGATGGAGTTCGAGATTTGATTCTGAGTGAGGATATTCGTAGAAGAGAATCCGACGAACCTGTATCTGCTGCTTTAGTAGGTGAAAATAAAGGAAGATCTAGAATACGTGTAGGTAATAGTAGTACTAATATAAACAGGCGTAGTCAGTCTAAGACTGCTAATGTTGTCTATTGGAGCTGCAGCAAGAGGGGGCATCTTAGAAGAGATTGCCTTAAGCTGAAGAATGAGAAGGGTAAGGGAATTATGGTTGATTCTGTAGATAATGTTGCAGCTATAGCAGATAATGCCGATTATATCTTGTCTGTCACTGATTATTCATCGTTTGATGGATGGATTATGGATTCTGGTTGTTCTTTTCATGTCACACTAAATAGAAACTGGTTTATCACTTATCGGTCCATGGGTAGTGGTAAAGTCCAGTTAGGGAACAATACTGAGTGCGATGTTGTAGGTGTTGGTGATGTTAAAATCAGAATGCATGATGGTATTGTGAGGACATTAACTAGAGTAAGGCATGTTCCAGAGTTGAAAAAGAACTTAATTTCCTTGGGTGCCCTAGATTCAGCTAGTTGCAAGTATTCTTCAAAAGGTGAAGTTTTGAAGATTGTTCAAGGTGCCCTGATGATAATGAAAGGAATCGAGCACGGAGGCCTGTATAAACTTCAAGGTAAGATGGTGACAGGTTTCGGCCCGGAGACGTCGGATGCATCTGTTCGAGAGTCTATTAACTGCTTGAGGAAGACTTGGGTGTTTCTGCCAATGCACAAGTTTGATGCTGGTGTCAGGATCACGCAGTCAAGAGCTTTGATCGAGACAGAGACTGGTAAGTCGATCAAGCATGTGCGGATTGACAATAGCATGGAGTTCTGGTCGGAGCTGGCAAATAAATTCTGCATGAAAGAGGGCATAGTGAAACATCACACTAGTGCCAGTAAATCACAACAATTTGCAGAATTGATGAGCAAAATATTACTAGAGACAGCTCGAAAAATTATCTCTAGTGCTAGTATTACTAGGAGAATCCTAGCTGATGTGCTAAGTAAGGTAAGCTACCTAGTTAATAGATCCCCATCAACTGCTATTGAATGGCGGACTCTTGAAGAAGTGTGGTCAGGTAACGTTGTTGGTTATTCTATTATTAGAATGTTTGGTTGCCCATGTTATTTTCGAGTGAGTGATGGTAAGCTCGATTGGAGGGCAAGGTGCATATTCCATGGCTATGCACAAGGTGAGCGGGTTTGATCGATTGTGGTGCCCAGATATAAATTCACCTGTTAACAGCAGAGAAGTTACCCTTGATGAGTCTCCAGTACCTTTGGCTAGGAGTGATTATAGTAGTGTTCAAACAGATCTGAACGGTGTTCAGCTTGAGGTGGAGTTGCGACAAGAAACTCCTGAGGTAGCGTATACGGGTACTAGCAAAGTAATCAACACAGATGGTGCTTGTAGCGAGATGGAGCCTATAGAGCTAATGGTTGTTGTAACTGCTGAAATTAACAAGGTACGTATTCGATATCCTGATAGATATGGATGCAACAATGGTTTTGCTTTATCTGCGATTAAGGAGGTTATGTCTGAAAATCCTTGCGAAGTAGTTAAAGGTGCATGTGGAGTTGGTATTCTGATGAGGTCTTCGGTTATGAAGAAGTTCAAGCGAGGCTTAGACTTGGATAAGATTTGTGGCGGTTGAGCCAATCGGGGGCTATGAGAAAGTAGTAGCAGAGTTTGAATTTTCGCAAAGCAATTGCAACTTAGCTCAAACGTTGAGCCAAGGTGGAAATTGTTAAACTATGTCTCAAGTTTGAGTCCAATGTGAAATTCCGAATATTCCAAATTGGATATGTTGCGGACGTTCGAAATTGAGTAAAGAAGATCCGAAGATCAACTTCCCAAAATTTGAATCCACGTTGGAGAAATTGGCCGCTGAAATAGGAAAGTTCAACTTTGACTTGGATTTGGATTTTTGTTTAAAACATATAGAGATATGTTTTGGATAAAATCGTTTAAGATAGGAAACAGAATCCTATGAGAAGTTGGCAAGAGAATAAGGGTTTTACTTATATATAGACTTGTGGCCATGCGTGGTAGATGTGGATCACAAATTGTCTTGAAGCGCCGCATGAGTGCTTGGTATTCCGCCGTGGTTGATCATGAAGAAGTGTTCTTGAAACGCCGTCTAGTAGTCGAGTGCTTGGGAGGGTTTTTTTTTGTCGTTCTTGTCCGTGAATTACATCCAACAAATATTAGTGTTTGTAGCTGATTAAATCTTGTGATAAGATTTGTGTATAATTTCTTCGTGAGATTGAAAGATTATTTCTTGAAGAATTTCAAGGCTAAACACTGAGTGCGTTATTGGGTGTAATTGAGGCTTGGGAAACACCGAGAGAGTGTTTGAGTGACTTGAGTGTGTAATCTCATTGTATCGCTTGATTTATAGTGAAATTCGCTACTGTTCTCCTCGTGGACGTAGATCTTTATGACTAAACCACGTAAATCTGGTGTCCGATTTATTTTCTTTTTCTGTCTATATTATTGTTTGATCGCTCGCTTAATCGCAATAGTCCACTTGGAAAGCCTTTGTGAGGACATCGACATTGATCGTTGGCTTCGACCCAAAGACTGAATTCACAATTGTTATGAGTCCCGGGTTCTGGCTGCTCAAGAAAGCAAAGGCTAGTGCATTCGTTTGTCCAATGTCAGCTGGAAGTGAATGACGCCTTTCGGAAACACAAAAACATCTCCTTTGGTCAGGACTTTGGTAAAGAGAGTGTTGTTTAATTGGTTGGATGTGATGAAACCAACGTGGATTGCGCCCTCCACGACAACTAGCATCTCGGTGCCATGAGGATGAATGTGGGGAGGGTTCAGACCGTATGGAGCAAAGTCAAGACGGGCCATGGCGATGCCGAGTGTGTTGAGTCCTGGAAATTGATCAACGAAAGCGGTCGTGACTTTGGATCCAAGCTGAGTCGATGTGTTCCCGGGATATCTGAGTTTTGTGAAGAAGAAATCATCTGCTATGGCAAGCTTCGGGTCCTTGCAGAACTTCCCATTCACAAACACCGCCAGATTTGGGGTCGTTGACGGCAACACAGAAGTCCTGGAGAGGACTCGGGTCAGAGGCAAAGGCACAGGATGATGCCAAAGCCAAGAGGACAAATGTTTGAAAAAAAATTCATCATGAAAAAATTTCTGATCTCGGTTTAGTCTGTCTCGGAAATTCTGTTTCGTTGAGGATTGCTGTGAAATGTTGCACTTGCAGCAATTCCATTTATAGTAGTTAGACATTTGACTTGGTCCCGGTCAATTGGCCTGCAGGAAGCAGCTGAAGCCAGCAACGCTGCCAAGTCTACAACTATTATTTATTCTTCCGTGTTGCTCATGAATCATTCTACAACCTTAAACGCCTCATGTTTCTACCTCGCGTGTCAAGCTAAAGACGTTCTCATTGAGAACCAGTCATTCGATCTTTGACAAGAAGAATTCCCACTTTACTTTTCATCTTTTTAAATTCTGAGATTTTCTAGTTCATGATGGATGCGTAGGAATTTTAGAGCATGGGTAATCAGATAAAGAAAACCGAGGGCACCAATGATTTGCAGATATATTATTTATTTTTGAACACGCTGCCTGTTTGTATAAGCAAGTAAACATAATATCTATAGGAAGTAAATCGGCAGCTTGGCAAGTATTTTCATGGTGGAGGATGGAGATGCCTATAAAAACGCTGGTTCCTGCACCATTTTTAATTGACAGATCGAATGATCATTCGTTGCACTTGGAGAAGAGAATATATCGGATCCCCAACTCTCCAGTACACAACCACAATGAAGACTCTTCCAATTAGCCTTCTCATCTTGGCCCTGGCAACTGCCACCGCTCTTGCGTACGAATCCGAGTCCTCTTCAGGACTTCTGTGTGGCCATCAATGACCCCAAAGGTTGGAGCTCTGCCATAGCGTCACTCGTATTTTCCTGTTCTATTGATCCTAAAGGAATAGCTGCAAATAGAGTTTCTGCTTGGACATGCCTACTGACATGGATTCTGCTTCTTATGCAGTATTTGTGAATGGAAAGTTTTGCAAGGACGCAAAACAAGTCACAGCAGATGATTTCCTTTTCAAGGGGTTTCAGATATCCAGGGAATACTGCAAACCCACTCGGTTCCAAAGTCACGCCCGCTTTTGTGGACCAATTTCCAGGACTCAACACTCTCGGCATTTCCATGGCTCGTATCGACTTTGCTCCGGGTGGCCTAAATCCTCCCCACACTCACCCTCGAGGGTCTGGATTCTGGTCGTGGCTGAGGGCACACTGCTTGTTGGCTTCATCACGTCCAACCAATTGAACAACACCTTCTTCACCAAAGTCTTGTACAAAGGGGACGTGTTTGTGTTCCCAATCGTCTCATCCACTTCCAGCTGAACATCGGAAAGACCCCTGCACTAGCCTTTGCTGCTCTGAGCAGCCAGAACCCAGGAGTCATTACCATCGCTAATGCGGTGTTCGGATCGAAACCACCCATTTCAGCTGATGTTCTGACCAAGGCCTTCCAAGTGGACAAGAAGGTTGTTGACTACCTCTAGGCACAATTTTGGTATGACAACAATTAAGCAGATACATTGACCTCCAAGACATCGGATTGCCTCTATATTCTCCATAAATGATTGCTTAGATTGATAATTGCTTCCCAACAAAATTCATTTTGTTCCGATTTTGACACTTAAATGTACATTTCGTAAGTTATAGCACTTAAGTGTCCCTCTGTGCCAAGTAATGGCACTTCAAGGGTCCTTCTGCCTATGAACCGCAAAAGTATAGGTTTATTCATCTTTGATTTCTTCTTTTACATCCAACAAATTCTGCGGTTACACTTTCCCCCAAAGAACAATGTATTTCTCATGGTCGTGCTAAAGTTTGTGTTGGATATTGGCAAGCGTGATTATCTGTTGTTCCCATTTGCGTGAATTGTAATGTAACTGCGACCAATTAACAAAAAATCTATGACTAATGTTAATTAAGATTTTACTAAAAACTTAATAAATGACATAGCAATCTACGTGACATGCGCCATGCCATCAACTATGTCTGGATTTAGCAATCAAACTAAAGATCGTTAAAAAAAAAAAAAAAAAAAAAAAAAAAAAAAAAAAAAAAAACATGGGCAGAATCAGATCGATCAAAGAAAATTTAGTTTAATATATCGTTACCCTTTCTTTGTAATATCGCAATAGAAGTCCCCTTGAGTATTATCTCACCCTATCATTGAGGTACGCATGACAATGCTCGAAGCTCCAAGTGCAACAAGTAAAGGAAATCAAGTTCTTGAATGGCCATTAAATTGATAGATGCACCTCATGCACTATTGAAAATAATGTCAACAAAGAAGGGTAAAGAGTTAATATCCTGAAAAACCCCAAACTGGTACATTTGTGACAAATTTACCCTAAACTATTTTTTTTACCATAAAAAACCCCAAACTGGTATACCTTTGACAAATTTACCCCAAACTGGTACACTTGTGACAAATTTACCCTCTGTTAGTTTTTATTAAATTTTATTGTCAAATTATTAAATTAAATGACACGTGACAATTGACTGGTATAATTTTACGCTCTGTTTGTCACAGTTTACAAATTTTGTAATTTTTTTTATGGTATTAATCCAATTTAGCGGATGGTATATTTGTAAAAAAATTACCAGTTTATGGTTTTTTGGGTCGAATAAATTAGTTTTTGGTAAATTTGTCATAAATGTACCAATTTATGATTTTTTACGGTCAAATAAATTAGTTTGGGGTAAATTTGTCATAAATGTACCAGTTTAGGCTTTTTTATGATCAGTCGTAGTAAATTTGTCACAGCTATACCAGTTTTTGGTTTTTCATGATCAAAAAAATAATTTGGTATAAACTTGTCATAAATATACCAGTTTTGGATTTTTCGGGGTATTAAACAAAGGGTAAATGATGACAAAGACGACGGATTTCTCTGAGTCTTTTTCATACGATTTGCTGTCAAATTTTCTAAAGGAAAATTATGGTCCGCAAGTTGTGCTTTAGACCGAGCGAAATTATATTAATTATTGAATTAATTAAATTTAATTAATCACGTTATAATTAGTAATGATGTTGACAGAGAGGTAAAAGAGCTTGTTTGGATGAGATCCATAGCCTAATCATAGCCCATCACCCGGCTTTTCTTCCTCGTCCAACAGATAAATCAAGCCAATTTTGTCGCCACACTTCCAAATTTTCTTCTTTTGCGGGCGTGAGCTGTTGCTCTTCTGTTGTATATTTCCTCGAATGAACTCTAGCGTTGAAAGGCAGTTGCTTGAAATGCGTACATAGTTATAATCGAATTATGCCATATTTTGAAAATTCTTACATCGTTTAAATTTATCAACATTCCCATTTCTCGCGTTGATTTATCATGAATATGTTACTAAATATTGCATCGAATAAGAAAATCCAAACTGATACAAAATTAGCTCTCCAAATAAATGTACAGCTTTCTCCGAGAATTACAGCAAAACAATTCTGAAATTTACAACAACAGAAAAATTACTATTTTTGTCCTTTTGATGATAAGTTGCAGAATGCAAATTCACTGGTCACATTAATATAAAATTTATCATTAGAAAAATTTGAAGTAGCAAGTAGATTGTAAAAGATGCTAATCAATTTATAAAGGAATGTATAATTTTTTAGAAAGTGATTTTCTATATGTGATAATTGTTAGATATTATCAACTTTGGCGGTCCTAATTTACAAAAAGAAAGGTTTACGCAAAAGTTCAATTGAGTTCTTAAAATTAAAAAAAAAAAAAAAATACAATCGAATTCTAAAATTTATCAAGTTGATGTAATCAAGTTCATTTATTGACTTTGTCAATTTGATAAATGGAAAATATTTAAATGGCTTTTTTTAATTAGTTTATTAAGACACGTGACGCCACATCAAAATAATACTTAAAAATGAAAAATGAAAAAAGATAAAAACTTCTTAATCTTCTTCTTCTTCCCATTAATCCAGGTCTCTTTCCTGTCGTCATCTTCATTACTTAAAAAATTTAGGGAAAAGAAAAAAGAAAAAAAAAAGGGAAAAAAATTCTTCTTGTTCCCATCACTCCTCGTCTCTTTCCCGTCATCATCATCATCACCATCATTTCCTCCTTCTTTTTAATGAATGCGCCCAGGGAAAAAGTGTTAATGTGTTTTTGGATTAATATTCTATTGCTTGCTCTTTTGGGTAATGCTGTTTCCCAAATAGTATTAAGGTACTAATCATCGTTTACGAGTGCATCATTCAAAAAATCAAGTCAAGCATAACCCTTTTCGTTCAAGTCATTCTTTATTTTTATCGTGTAACTAACATTTTACAATTTTCAACTCTTCGTATCGGTCTAATAATGCCAAATTAATTTGTACTAAAAGTTTCTCCTATACATACATTGGGGGTGAGCAACTGAATTGGTATAATTTGGGAAATGGTTCAAACCAAGTAGAATCACGTGGTCCACAAAGAGACTGGTCCAATCCCAAGTCCAAAAACTAGAACCGACCTTTAACTGATTTAGTTCATGATTCTATACTCCAAACCAACTAGTTCTTCCAAGGTACTTGGAATCAAACTAGTTTTAAACAGGTTTGTCTCCAACTCTAAATAATTCCTTTTACTCTTTTTTTCTTCTTTTTTGTTTCATTTTATAATATATACATTATACATGTGTCAACTACGAATATAATTCTTTTTGCTTGACAATAATATGTCAAATCTAATCAATTAAATTCATAGTTGACACATGTATAATGTATATATGATAAAATGAAACAAAAAAGAAGAAAAAAAAATCTTTAATCGGTTCTCAAAGTTCACTATGAAATTGAACAGTTCAATTCCAAGCCAATTCTAGAGTTAACAAAGTTGATTCTAGTTCCAAAAAATTGGAACAACATAAAGGCATCATTCCATATGATTATAATGTTGCATATTATTATTTCTTCGGTAACTTTGGAGAAGCTTCTCTGTGGATCCTCTCATCCATGGATCCAAAGTTATCACAGTCATTGATCAACGAGATGTATACATGACGATTACATAATCAACAGCTCTAATGAACTCGATCCACGAAACAATATTTCACTAGTAATTAAAATACAGAAAAAAGAAAAATCATACTCATTTGAATCCATGAAACTGCGCGTGGTGACAATTGAAGAGGTGGGGGGACAGACAGCTCACCACCCCCAAACCAGCTGGCTTGATCACTTTCAACCCTTGTCTTCGGGCATGCAATCTAATCTCGACACGTCGGCGCCAAGTGGATGCATTAACTGTCGGACGTGGATTTAAATATATTTTTGGACCATCTCCCAAATCATGAGCTGGGACTATTTTGTCCTTTTTCATGACGAAAGTGGCCTGTGAGAGACACCATGATAAATCGATGATGATGGCGATGTGGAAAGTGATAGGTCCATCATGGTATTCATGCGATCAAATGGCTATCGTGACTATTTATACTCTCTTTGCCCTCGTGGCTTCGTTTGATGGCCAAAATACATTTGAAAAGACGAGGTTGTATTTTAATTTTGGAAAGGGTTATTTTCATTTGGAAAAAAACACTGTATATCCCCATGAAATTGGCACGATTTCTTGAAGTTTTCAACCAAAAAAATAAAACAAAAAAGAAGCAAGCTTCATCATTTTGAATTACTCTCTCTCAAACCCCATCGATCAAACGAAAGAAGGCGCATATGGCAGCTTTTACTTGATTAAATTTCAGGTTTTAAAAGGAAAAATACAAATAAAATTAATATTTGACTTAGGAATTAACTAGATAATCGAATTAGGGAGTTGTGATTTATGGATTATCTAGTAAAAGGAAAACCCTCTTTGCGATAAAAAAAAAAAAAGATTTTACCTTTTATGCAGAGTCCTGCGTGTCACCAACGAAGATAATCCTTAAAAGGTGGTTTGTTATTTTGAATTTTTCTAAGGATGTCTACAAATTTATTTATTTTTTTGGACGACCATATGGGATGCAGATAATTGGAATATGGACAAGGAACATACTAGTAACAACCTAGCACTCACAACGAGGGGCCGTACAACAGGGCCCCAATTCTCATTCAGGCCCACCAAGCTAGATAAATTCGAAGTTGCAAAATATCTTGTTAACTTCAAAGATCAGACAAAATCTGAGTGATCACGCTATAGAATGAATCTTTTAGATTTAGAGCCAAGGGGGATTAAGATAAAATAGAAAGGGTAGAAAGTTGTGCTCGAAACCTTGTCAATGTGAATAATTCCCTACCGGAAGTTGCTGGAGTCTCTATTTGTTTCAGAACCCGTGAGTTTGGTCCTTGTTTGTGTGTAACATCTCGCTGTCTATATAAGACAAATATAATGTAATATATTGAGCAAAGTCGCTTGAAGTAAAGTGAGTGTTTTGTAAAAACTCCATATGACTTTCTAAACTTCTCTTTTTCTCCAGCTTGGTAGGATTTTCTGAGAAATACAGCTCGGATAGTTAAAAATGTAAATTCACTCTTCACCCATCAAACCAATCGCGTGTAGTTATACAAAAGGAAAGCTACATAGGACGAGTGAAGCAAAGAAAATCTTCACTCTTGGAAAGCATGAAATTTTACGTCGGAGCTAATTTGTCTTAAACTTTTGGACTAGTCAAATGAAAATAAATATAAGCTTTCAAAAAAAAAAATTAAGTAGAAGAAGATATTAATCGACGAGTCAATTCGTGGTTGAACCGTTGACCAAGACCAATAAAACATGGATCCACCCCACGGTGCGCTGGAAGGGCCTCCCGAATCGATTCAAGAAAAAGTCAACATATGCGGCACTTACTTCGGCCGACTCCCATGCCTAGAATTCACTATGTCATTGACTCAACGTGACATCTTAAGGACGAAACTTTCGCAAAATATCTTGATTTAACAAATATCTTTAAAAACTAATCGCACATATCGCCTGAGGTATTATTTAATGAAGAATGTATTCGCTATCGACAATAATATATGTCAAACTATTTTCATAAATAATAAAAGTGGCAATATAAATTATCATTTTCAGGAAAATATTTTTCAAATCATTTATTTTTCGCAAAATAAATAGGGTTAATACCCTGAAAAATCCCAAACCGGTACACTTATGACAAATTTACCTCAAACTATTTTTTTGACAATCAAAAACCCCAAACTGGTATACATTTGACAAATTTACCCCAAACCGGTACACTTGTGACAAATTTACCTTATGTTAGTTTTTATTAAATTTTATTGTCAAATTATTAAGTTAAATGACATGTGATAGTTGATTAATATACAAATTTGAGATTTTACGTTCCATTTGTCACAGTTTAAAATTTTTGTGATTTTTTTTTTGTATTAATCCAATTTAGCGGAGGGTATATTTGTCACAAATTTACCAATTTAGAGTTTTTTGCGGTCAAATAAATTAGTTTGGGGTAAACTTGTCATAAATGTACAAATTTAGGGTTTTTTATGGTTAGTCGGGGTAAATTTGTCACATGTGTACCAGTTTGGGGTTTTTCAGGGTATTAACCCTATATACTCAATTAAATTATATATCTGTCACCAAGAAAAAGAAAAAGAAAAAGAAACAGAATATATATAAATATCTTAGCTCCACCATAAATTCTCTGCCACCAAGATAAAGCCCCCTACCTACCCAAAAACTAGATAAATGGGCATTTATATATTCATGTTCAAATTGAATGAAAGCCAAAGATGTCTGGCTGATGAATCAAGAGCAATGACTCTCGTTGATCGCCAGATCCAATCTAAAGTTGGGTCTTGCTCGATTATCGAGAATAATTTCGAATTCAAATCGTTATATATATAATATAGTTTTCTAGTGTTATGAGAGTATTTTGAGAGAAGGCTTAGCTTAATTATAATAGTATATCTTTTGCTCTCTTAGTTTAAGGAAGAGGGGCTTTTATTTAATATTTAATCTGAGGAGGTCCATGTGACATGATTTGGATAAATCTTGGTTCTTGGGTTTTTTTTTTTTTCTTTGTCTTGTCCAGAATCCGCATGTGAGGAGACCGAGAAAATCACCTCTGATCAGTGTTTGTTTGGAAGCACTTTTTCTTCCTTTTCAGCTTTCTTTTTCTGGGTCAATGCCTTTTAATATTCAGCAATAAGTTCTCTTCAAAAAAGATTAATCTACCGAAATTTAGGTCATTAAAATTTGCCAGACTATACTTGCGACGGTTCTACTCGTTCGGCAACCATTGCAATCAGCGACATAAACATCCAAAACATCCCAACAAGGTGAGGACCATTCTGCCTCATCGTCAGTACAATCATACACATTAAGGTTTTCTCGCCATAAAAAAATTATCAATGTGGACACCGATACAATTATTGCACTAAGTACTTTCTTGGACAAACCAATCATCGATAAAAATTATTTGCGCAATAAATTCTAATCGGGCGCTCAATTAATCATAAGTGCCAAAACATTGTACAACTACCGATTAGTAAGCTGATGTTCTGAAGATTAACAGTCGGTAATCTAGGACAAATCATCTCCGCGGCGCGCTAATCGAGAAAAGCCTTAAAAACGGTGAAAGCCTGCGGGTGGCCGTGGAAAAACTAATTGGCAAGGAAAAGCACCAACCGTCCAACCCCCCCACAGACCACCAGAACGGTCGGTTTCTCGAGAGAGCAGCCAATCGGGTCGCTCCCACATTCAAATCCGACATATCCCCGAAGCTAAAAGACAATCTAGGATTCCCCATCTTTCGGGTCACGAAAAATAGCACGCGAGCGCGCAACGATCCAGCCCGATCCGCCCGGACCAAACACTATGCAGATGGTGACGATTTTGGAGGCAGAATTGCAGGATAAGTTTTAAAAACTTGACGTGACGACGGAATTAAAGTCTTGAAACTTTCTTTTTGTACATTAAAATGCACTCTACTCTAATACTTTTGTTATGCCGATTAGTTTTAATTCTTAAGCGAATGGAAATTGCATGTGGCATTTCTTAAATTTGAAACTTCGCGATGGTTAATAACACCCAAACATTGATAGTGGATTTATATATAATTCTTCCTAATTTTGTAAAACTTGAATCGAAATTTGACAAGGGGATTAAAAGATATTCCTTCTTCTTCTTTTTTGTGAAATCTTACGCAAGTGTAGCTACTTTTGAGATGATGATGTAAATTCCATTTGCTAAATTTATTGAGTTAGATTTTAAGGATAAGACAAGAACAGTTATACAACATTTCTAAATCATAACAAGGCTTGCAAAACATAGGGAGAGGATATGCAAAGAAATAAAATATAAGTAAGAGTATGCAAAATGGACTGTCCAAATCAAGAACCGCCCAAACCGGACTGGATCGGCCAATTTGGAGTATTGGTCTAGTTCACGATTGTTAAAAATGGGACCGGTATTCGAGTGGTCTGATTTTCGAATTCTAAGGGGGAACTGAACCGGATGAGAGTGAACTGAGTACATATGCCTTTTTGAAAAAAAAATTCTTCATTTTTATTTCTTCATAACATATGGCATCAAGTAATGGGAATTTTTTTTTTTATCAAATCTAGGTCTCAGGACCAACTAGTCCGGTCCCTAGTTCCCAAAATTGGGAACCGGTTCTCTTGGTCCAATTCCTAGTTCTACCTTGAAATTGGACAGGATCGGGAACAGAACACCTATAAATATAAGTGGTCAACCCAATGAATAAATATCATATGTGGTAAGGAAAATTTTGAAAAAAATAAAATTAAAAATAAAGTAAGGTAGATGGTGATGATATTAGCTTAAAATCACGGAGGAGGTGTACATGAACGGAAACAGAGTAGACACCTGCATGACACACACCTCTCGATGAAAGAAAAAAAAAAGCAGGGGGTGCCCACCACCCATTGCAGCTGTCACCAGCACATTTCCCTCCCAAACCTCTTGCCCTTCACTCTCCTCTCCTCCTCCTCTTTATAAACCCCCACTCCCACTACCACTCCTCCCCACCACCACCACCGCCGCCGGCCGCCGCCCAGAAACAGAAAAATGTCGCCGGCCCACTTCGCTCTCTCTCTCCTCCTCCCCGCCCTCCTCCTCCTCCGCCCCTCCGACGCGTCCCTCGCTCCCCAGCAGCAGCAGCAACCCCAGACCGTGACCTTGAAAACCACCCCCGACCCGCAGATCCAGTACCACAACCCGAAGCTCCCGCCGCGGTCCCTCCCCCTCTCCTCCTCCAAGAAGTTCGAGGGCTCGTCGGACCTCGTCCAGCTCCGCTACCACATGGGCCCCGTCCTCTCCAACTCCCCCATCAACCTCTACGTCATCTGGTACGGCCGCTGGGCCGCCCCGCAGAAGCTCCTCATCAAGGACTTCCTCCTCTCCATCTCCCACGCCTCCACCGGCGGCCACCGCTCCTCCAAGGCGGCGGCGGCGGCGGCGCGGGCGCGGCCCCGTCCCCTCCGTGGCCGAGTGGTGGCGCACCGTCTCCCTCTACACCGACCAGACGGGCGCCAACGTGTCGCGCAAGGTCGTCGTCGCCGGCGAGCACGAGGACGTCGCCTGCTCCCACGGCCGCTCCCTCACGCGGCTCTCCATCCAGCAGGTCATCGCCACCGCCGCGCGGGCCGCCCGGTTCCCCGTCGACCACCGCAACGGCGTCTACCTCGTCCTCACCGCCGAGGACGTCACGATGCAGGACTTCTGCCGCGCCGTCTGCGGCTTCCACTACTTCACCTTCCCCTCCATGGTGGGCTACACCCTCCCCTACGCCTGGGTCGGCAACTCCGGCCGACAGTGCCCCGAGGTCTGCGCCTACCCCTTCGCCATCCCCGGCTACATGGGGGGCGCCGCCTCCGGGGGGCCGAAGCCGCTGTCGCCGCCGAACGGGGACGTCGGGGCGGACGGCATGATCAGCGTGATCGGGCACGAGCTGGCGGAGCTGTCGTCGAACCCGCTGGTGAACGCGTGGTACGCCGGGGGGGACCCGACCGCGCCGACGGAGATCGGGGACCTCTGCGAGGGGCTCTACGGGACGGGCGGCGGCGGCGGGTACATCGGGCAGGTGATGAGGGACGGAGGAGGGCGGAGCTTCAACATGAACGGCCAGCGAGGGCGGAGGTTCTTGGTGCAGTGGTTGTGGAGCCCCGTGCTGAAGGCTTGTGCTGGTCCAAATGCTTTGGACTAAATTTTTTAATTTCAAAAATCTCTCTCTCTCTCTCTCTCTCTCTTTCCAATTTCCTTTTTCTTAAAAGTGATTTTTTTCACCTTTTTTTAAATTTTCTGGGTTTTTTTTTTTTGGAGATAAAAAAAATGGGTTTGAGGAGATTGGAGGAGGAGCATCATGAAGGAGGTTGGAGTAGAAGCATGAAGAAGATAGGAGATGAGACAATTTTCTATTTTTCTATATCCCCTGATTTTTTATTTCCTTTTAGCATTTAGAAATTTTACTTAGATGTAAAAATTTCATGATAGATGCTTTATATATATATATTATATAAATATTATTTTATTTCTTTTTATATTGTACATGGCTGAGTGAAAATTGTAAGTGGATCTTGTTAGCTTCGAAATCTTGGGATCTTAACCTTTTTTTATCAGCAATTAAGTAGTGGTGAGCACTCGATTAACTTACTAATCTAGTCAATACCACTATGCCTTCACGGACAATTTGGACTTATTGAGACAATAAATTGATTCATTTGCTATTTTAAGTCAATTCAAGCCTAAATCTTATACCCCCAGATCTGAATCATCTGGTCGGCAGGATATTTTTTTTTTCTCTGATTTGATTAGTCTTTTAGATTTTTTTTTATGGTAATAAAAGCATTTTTAGGAAAAGCGTGTTTAATGAGTATTTTCCATATTACGTGTAAAGTCAATTGTCGAATTTGGTATCCATTTCTTTTATATAGAAGTAAAACACTCTTCTCATTCCAACATAAGAAAAAAAGAGAGAATTTAATAAAATCGACTATCAAAAATTCGATGTTGTCTTCGAATGATTATCTAACAAACATCCTGCTTTTGTGAGAGTAGATTCTCATATTTGAAATTTTTACCCATAATTTCCTTTCCTGCTGAATCCATCTCAAATCAGGCATGCGCTATAAGAAATGAGTACTACTATTGAGGGAACTTTTGAATTCGATGTCCCACTTTCAATCTCCAAATTTGTCCCTATAATGAATTTTGATTGACAAAAGTGGCTATAAAAGCGTAAACGCGTGATATTTTCGGAAGAAATTTCGCTAATGTACAAGATAGCCATGGATTGATTGCATGAAAATGATAGTCTTTTTGTTCCTTTCCATCTTCCAATATCATTAATTTTCAAATTGTTATTTATCTTTCATTTTTTTGTAATTTTTTAATTTAATAAAAAAACTAGGCACATGCTTAAGTACTAACTTCATATAATAATATTTGCACGCGCGAAAATGAAAGCTACTTATAAATGGTGTTACTATATTACACATGAGTCCAAAACCCTAATATGGGCATTAATTCTATAAAGCATGATGAATTATTGACAACCACTACTAATCCTTGTACATTGCTACTCTTAACTCTAACACCAAAGTCAAAAAAGAGCAAAAGTTGTTTCCTACATAGAAAAAGGAAGGAACTAATCCCTAATGATCACTAATACACGTGATAATCGTGCAAATGTTCTTACCCATTATTAGCACACACAAGCCAAACATACCCACAAGCGGCTTGAGGTCGTATTAGCCTATTCGAACCCAATTCATCCTCTTCGGGTTTTTTATCATTAATTAGAGCAGAGTGGAGCGATATTCGATTTGAGCCACGCACAACTCAACAAAAACCCACAAGGCCATTGGACTCCAAGAAATCCCTAATGATCATTATACGCATGATAACCATGCGAATGTTCTCATCCATTATTAACATACACAAGCCAAACATACCCGCAAATGGCTTGAGTTCGAATTAGACTATCTAAACCCAAATCATCTTCTTTGAGTCCAAAGATGAAATTAGAGTAGTGGAAGTCGAAACCGAGATTGGCTTTTCAATCATTGAGTCGAGTAAAGTGAGGTGACATTTGATTTGAGCTATGCACAACCCGACAAAAACCCACAAAGCCAATCACGGCCTTGGCCCTCCGTACTCACCCATCTTCCTCTTCTAATCAAAAAGACCTAAGGACCACAGATGAAACCGTGCTCACCATGATTGAAAGCTGAGGAGCATCGAGGCCAACTTGTAATTTCAATGGGACGGTCGATGCCGGTGGATGGGCAGAGAGACTTTTTTGATGCTGTATGGAAGTCAGTTTTTAACAGTGAGGGGGAGGCATCGGTCAGTGACCACCAGCTCATGCAGTGGGGAGCGGGCCCCCGGCGAGTGGAGGGATGATTTGATTTGTCTTTTGGTCACTTTTACAGCCCATTGCCAAACGGGCGAAGAGTCGAAGACCACAGCAAGCTCCCCCCCACACGCTTTTGTTTGCTCTGTTTTTTCCCCTTTGACAAGGGAGTAGTTTGAACAGGAGTTTTTAGAGGAGGGGTCCCCTTTGGATGGGAGGGCAGCTGTTGCCTCCGTGAAGAGAGGGATGGAGGAGAGAGAGAGAGAGAGAGAGAGAGAGAGAGAGAGAGAGAGGAGGGGACAAATTTCTTTTTTGAGAGGTTGGACATTCAACCACCTTAATAATAATGGACAAGTTTCAACTTGTCATGATCTATGCCCATCGAAATTAAGGACCCTTTTTCGCGTTAGTGTTCGCCATCGATGTCACATGGATCGATAAAAGGGGTCGACCAATTGAGGATTCTGAGCAATTGAGGGACAACAACAACATAGGGCAATGAACGACCACAACAAAATAGGGCAACGTTGCCGTGCCCTTTGGGACTTCCATCAAAGAGAAAATAATCGATTGCATTGGGGAGATAGCATTTGTGGATCGAATGTTCATGTAGGATCCATTGTTTCGATGGCTATCGTTGATACAATCCATGAGAGTTCACATTTAGAAACATACTTTAGTTTTGTTAGGACAAAGAAAACATCTTAATGCAATTGTGTAATTTTTAGTCTTTGTTCATGCTCCTCGTGTTTTGTAAAGTATTTTTCCATTAGCATTGGTACTCCTCAAAAGGAGGGGTATGAGCGGATTCCTCATAGAACAACCATTGTTTCGAGAAAGTTATAAAAAAAACGAAAGCGCGAGAAAAAATCGAAATGCAAGAGGAATATTGCTATGTCATGATCCCATTTGTTGATTTTTTTTTTCGGAATCATGTGAACTTAAATGATACGTGCACGCTTAAATCAAATAAATGCATCTTGAATTTAGCGTGTGTACTCCGTTTCGTTGCAAGTAGACAAAAGAAAGTGATATCACAATTCTATACGATATGTCTATTGTAATGTCACGTATCATTATTATTTGTAGGAATGGCGATTCCCACTTTCGATGTGCACTCCACATGAATGTCCAAATTCGATTGCACTGTGCAAAACAGCCAAGGACGATGGGAAAAAAACTGTCCCACAACATCTCTAAAACCAAGCAAGACACCTTTGGTACTTTGATTCTCGGGTCCATGAGAGGTGGGCTCCACTAATCGGTCCTTGAATTGGAGAAGAGAAAAAAGAAGGGCCTGTCCTCCTGTCTTTCACTTTCCCCTTTCCCCAGCTTGAGTTGGAGAGCTCGCTGCGTGCTTGGAGGGGAGCAAAATGGTGAAAAATGAAGGTTTTGTGGTTAAAATGAAAATAAATATGTTTTTTTTATAAAAAGGATAATAAAATTAAAAATCTCAAACCGGTACTCCATTATACATTTTTCTTGAATTAATTTTAATCTCATGAAAAATTCCAAATCAGTGCCCCGTGACACGTTTATCTCGATTTAATTTTTATCTTACGAAAAATCTTGAGTCGGTACTCTCGATCGAAATCTGACTTATGTGGAGAGTAAATTTGGGTTAGTGATATCAGTTTGGATTTTTTTTTGTGGAGCGAAAATTAGTTTAGAAGAAAAAGTGTTACAAATATTAGCTTGTAATATTTTGGGAGATGAAAATTCGTACGCGGTAAATTTGTTATGGAGCACCGTTTTGGGGATATTAAAGGCAAACGGAAATTCGACAAAAAAACAAAGACAAAGGGAAATGTTTTGGAAAGGTAGTTTTCACTACCATTTTCCTCATCCGACATCCCAATCAATGCTGGCTTGGCCTTTGCTAAGAAAAGAAAGAATGACATGTGCATCCAACCACTTGGAGGAAATGCTTATAAGGGGGAAAAGGTACTTCGGCTCATGGGCATGGGCAGTGTCAAGAAAGTTTAAAATTCCCTTCCTCTTGCTTGAAATCACATTAAGAAAAAAAAAATGTGCATTTGGGCACTTACATTTGCCTGACCCATTAACTATCAACTACTGTGGACATGGTCGAATAACGTGTAATCTTACAACCTCAAAGGTAGCGGCTCAAGCGGATAAGGGCTTACTTTCAAGTGATCAGGAGTCCGAATTTTGCGAGTTTGAGGATTAGACTCTTAGCGATTAATCCACTTTAGAATGGGTTTGTGTCCGTTTGGCACATTTGGAGGTCAATCTATGAGTATAGTGTGCGGCGGTCCATCAAGGAAGATAATTAGATGGAATTGCCAACCACACATAAAAACACTCACCGGACTTTACAAATTAACAAAATAAGATTTTGCTAAACTTTGACCTTATGAAACCAATTTAATAATTAATTGACAAGATATTAAATTTTAATGTATTGGTTCTTTATGCTTTATTAATAGTTGGAAATTCGAGTATTTTCTTATTAATTACAGGAAGGCATGTCACAATAGGGAAAAGCCTCGGGAAGAAAATGTTTACGGACTGAAAGGATTATTTGAAGATATTTTGATTGGACGGCACTATTTCCACCCTTTATATGATTACATCCTCGCAATCCTCACTCAAAAGACGGATCACCCTCAGTCGTTTAGTCGTAGTTATTTATTAACTTTCACTTTTGTAGTGCATACTATCATTAGACCTTTTCTTATCGGTTGTCTTTATACACAGACATAAAAAAAACCTCTTTGTTACATTCTCTAGTGTAAAACTCTAAAAGATGAAATTTTAATTAAATGAAAGCGTTACTTATAATAAGAAATTCTTGTAAAAATGTCAATGAAATCTCATCATTTTGGAGGGATAAAACTTAATATCATCCTATATGCTCTATGTAAAAATATTTTTGCAATGAAAACGAAAAAGGTTATCCACTTGTGTTGGTTTCAAGGTATCCTTTTGTTAAAGTTGGATTAGTCTTTGTAGTGGGTATCCTTAATTCTCTCATCTCTTGAACCTATTTAGTCTAGATCCAAAAATGACCATTGACACCAAGGTTTGTAACCACATACTCTAATCCTCTGAGCTATAGGCCCCGCCCTATACAAGATGATTGCATTTTTACAAAATATCGTCTCAATTCATCTGGTGTATGGCTGTCGTCGCTCGTGTGTTGGGCTAAGTCCTGTAAAGAGCGCAATCATCGTGTTTAGTTGCCACTACTAAGTTTGGAACCTTGAACAAACTATTGCTAATGCTAAAGCTCACCAACTAGCTAATTAGGCGTGAGCCCCACCTTGGGTAGATTCCTCCTTTTTCTCCTCAATTTATGGGGGAAGATAGGGCTAGGGATTGAAGTGAAGTTGTAATAAGGTAGTCATACTGGAAGATGTGGCTAGGTCACCTCCTTTTCAGGGAAAGCAATTATTTGATGTAGTAAATTAAGAGAGTTCATATATATATATATATATATATATATATATATATATATATATATTCGGATATTTATCTTTTTAACAAAACTCATTTCTATGAAAGTAAATTCTAAAAATAAAAAATGGAAAATAGTGCCTTTCTTTTTCGTATGAGTAACATAGTGCCCTTAATATGCATGGAGTACCCACAATTTACAAAAGTAATACATGTCAAATACTTCGTTATGGCAACTAAATTCTAGATAGAAATATAAATAAATTAATAAAGGAATGTGGCCACCGCTACAATTTTTAATTAAATGATCGAGGTTTAGTGAAAAATGGGCAATTTACTTGACAATATAGAAAAATTAAATTTACTGAAAATTCTTCGATTCAACAAAACTAAATTCTACAAAAATAAATTCTAACATTAAAAGGAAAAGATAGTGCCCACAATGAACAAAACCAAAATATGTGGAATTCTTAATAATGACAATTAGATCTTACAGAGAAATAGAAAAACTGAAAAGGAAGAGTAAACAAATTTAGGACTATCTTTCTATATTACAATTGAATGATTCAGGGTAATTTTATCTTTTTTGTTGAAAATTGGGTAAATTTAGTCATGGAGGTGTGAAATAGCACCACCCTTTTGATCATGGATAGTAATCATATAATACATGCATAACATGTCTTGAGAATATTTAGAAATTGGTCAAACTACACGTAATATTCTATGGAAAAAAGGGTTAATACTCTAAAAAACTCCAAATAAGTACACTTGTGATAAATTTACCCCGAATAATCATAACAAACCCTAAACTAGTACATTTATGACAAATTTACCCCAAGCTAACTTATTCGGCAGCCAAAAACTTCAAACTGGTACATTTGTGACAAATATACCATTTGTTATATTATATTAATACCACGAAAAAAAATTACAAAAATTGTATAACTGTAACAAATGATGAATAAATCCTAAACTAATATACCAGTAAATTGTTACGTGTCATTCAACTTAGTAATTTGATAGTAAAATATAACGGAAATTAACAGAGAATAAATTTGTTACAATTATACCAGTTTGGGGTAAATTTGGCAAAGTGTATCAGTTTAGGGTAAAATTAGTTTGTGATAAATTTATTACAGATGTACCAATTTGGGGGGTTTTTAGGGTATTAATCCATGGAAAAAACCTAATTAAATATTAATTTGATCGGAGATGATGCAAACTATTTGGCAAAAACTCTATTTTGAAAATTTTATTTTCCTAATTTTTTTTTTTAATTTCCTGTGCTTATGTTGCTCGTGGACTTTGTCCATAGAAACGTAATATTCATTGGGCTTGAATTTTTGGAAAAAAAATTCCTAAAGTTACAATCGACATGTGTTGATTTTAATAACTTTATTTTGAACTTTTTAAACAATGCACCTGGCCAATAATCTGGTCAAACTGAATATATTTACAAGTGATTTGATCAGCTTGAAACAACGGCAAAGCTTATTTAACTCTGTTAGCTCATTCAATCGATCGAAGGAAGACCCTTTAAAATCTCAACTCTCAGCCGCCTTTAACTGTGGAAACTGCCGCGTGTCAAGCTCGCCGGAGGATCTCGAGACACTTGGCATGCCACGTGGGACGAGGAAGCATGCACAACTGAGAATCCCTCCCTCCTATAAATTTCCCAGAAGAGCTTCACTTCCATGGCGGCGTTTGGTGTTGCACGGTCCTCCCTCACAGCCCAAAAAGGAAACGAAGAAAGAGCTGAAGAAGATGGCGGATCGGAGCGGAACCACGGCCGGCTGCAACGACCGGTGCGGCTGTCCCAACCCCTGTCCCGGCCGCGGCGCTTGCAGGTGTGCATCGTAGGAAACTTTACACTATCTTTTTTCATAGTACTCGATGCCATGCCTTAGTTACACCTATGTACGATGGACCGGTGGGATTATGTGTTAATCAATTGTGATGCCTTAATTCCGCACTGTCCGCATTTATGTCGATATCCTTTTAATCTCGAGTTGAATTGAAGTATGCATCCACATGAAGAAATGATCGAACGTTTGATTTGAATAGGTGCGCGTCGATCAACAGGGCCTCGGACGGAGACGAAGCTCACAAGCGGTGCTCGTGCGGCGCGCATTGCAGCTGCAACCCTTGCCCGTGCGCCAAGACGGAGGTCGCCACCGGCACCGGCACCGGCACCGGCACCTGCCGTTGTGGCAATGGCTGCACGTGTGCCACATGCGCCGCTTGAGTTTGGTTGATTTATTGTTTTTTTTTTCTTTTTGCTACCTTTTCCGATTTGGGGTATGTGTTAGCTGATCTAAAAGTAGGTATTTTCCACAAAAATAAAACGAGGCCGCCCTCAATATCTGCTGAATGGATCTAATCTCGCGGACTGGAGTTAGTCGCTATTAAGGGGTGCAATTTGTTTCGAATACCATCGAGTTCGACGGGATTGCCTTGTTATAATAAATTTTGAGATTTCCTATGAATCATTTCATGTATTATTTTAATAATGAATTGAAATTTCTTTTGGTGAAAAAAATTATTATCGTGTTCGATACTATGTTGTCGCATTATGAGTCGGTTCAATCCATTTCTCTTTTTATATATAAATTAAATGATGTATCATGAGCAATCTTGCAATGAACATTCTATAAATGAACATTCTATAAAGGAAGTAACGATAAATATACATATTTATCATTTTTGTGCAACAATATTTGATTTGGTTCTAGAATATTTTATTGAAATGCAATTTTTTTCTCGCTATTAGCAAGAGGAGTGAATATGCATTTAGTATACTCCTTATCTTTTTTAATATTTTGAAATAGGGCTTTTCTAATAAGTTAGACATCGCGCAAAAATAAAAATAAAAATTGGGGATCACTTTTTTTATATTTATAATTTGCGTATTCGATCTAGCTAATTAAAAACATATTCTTTTATGAAAAGAAACCACCACCTTTTTCCCCAATAAGCGAAGAAGTACAGATATAGCTGATTCGAGAGACGTCATTCTAACATAAAATCGATGGCAATTTTTGTACAATAACTATAAAATAGGCCTTCTTAATTTTATTTTCAGAATTGGCAACTCGTGCATGTAAAATAAAAGTTATATTGAGTGCACTGTAATGTGGATCCAAAAAACGCGTTATATCATCAACCTGTATTCTCATAAGGTGCTCTCCAACATATGCGTATTTTGTTATGTGTCAAGCACATAAAATATCGTATTTCTAAACAGTGCCTAAAAAATATTTTAGCGAATATAAACACAAAAAATTAAAGAGAAAAAAAAAATGAAAGAGGGAGTATGAACTAGGAAGAAAGAGTAGGTGAATTTGAAGAAGCATAAAAAACTACCCTTCTTCTTAAGTGGTTAACAAGTAGTTAATCCAATTACTTTCATATCATTTGTTTCGATAAAAATGAATGATTTAAAAAAATGAATGAACAATATCACCATCATCCACGAAAATATTTGAATATAAATTAATTATTGATAATGAAGATATCTTTCATTGACTAATTATTCCAAGCAATACAAATGACCATGGTAGGAAAATGTTTTTTGAATCATTAACTTTCCGTGAAATAAACAAAACCATTTAAATAGTTTTGGTTTTAGAGCGGAATCGGACCAATTTCATTTTCAATCCAACCCAAATTCGTTAATCGTATCAAATTTGATGCATTGTAACTTTGGATCGAGCTTGTTTTGTGTATGGGCCTCCATGAGCATGCACAACCACCTCGCTGATCAACGTCGTTTTAGTAAGACACTTGGCCCAGTTCAATTCAAGTAGATCATGTCCCTTTTTAAATCCACCGTATGATGTGACATTGGGCAAATCAATCTAAATTCGAGCTAATTCCCTCATAAATCCCCAATTTTAAGTCTAATCTCCACTCTTCCATCTTGGAAGGGGGAAGTTGGGGTTCAAATCCCCACCTTCTTAGGGGGGATTGGGGTAGGGACGAGATTTTTCATTTTAGGAGTGGGTTTCGACTCCCACGCCCTGCAATGAGGCAGGGCAAAAGTCTGAGAGTAAGTGTTAGAATAGGATTAGCGTATGACCGACAAAAAAAAAAAAAAAAAAAGTCTAATCTCCACTCCACCCAAGACTTTTTTTATTTTTTATTTTTTTATATTGAAAAACAATCGCTAACTTTCATACTTATCTTAAATTTATCGGCATGTCAAAAAATTGCCATGAGTTTTTTCAAGATTATCAATATTAGGAGGCTACCGTTATTCTATACAAAGGTGATGGTATTGATGAAGACATGGATTTTAATGATGATTCTTTAGGCCTTGATTCTCGAGAGTTACCTAAACCTACTGCATAAAGGAGGAAGTATTTCCTTGCCTGATGCTAATCTTACCTAAACCTAAGACATGGATTTTAATGATGATTCTTTAGGTCATGTTCATCACAATCTCGTACTTAGGGTTTGACAATTCGGGTTAACAAGAAGTCAACGTACTTGTAATTTATGTAACTTCTTGCTAGCATAAAACATTTTAATTTTGATTCTTTAGCTAACGAATCAATCTGCAGTGGAAAGATGCCGATCCGTGTCATATCAATGTCCGGATCAAATGTCTCGTGTCGTGCCTTTTTTTTTTTTGGTCGAGTTTGGGTCCACCCTTTTTTCTTCAATGTCTCGGACGCTTCTGTGATGACTTTTCTGGACCTTGAATTGTGGCGTTATCTATTTAAATGCCTGGAAGCCGATGTAACTTTCGTGTCCGAATTCGTTGTAATAAATCCCGTCCTTTATTAGCTTCAATCGTCCGAACCAAACCCGATCAACCGGGTTTCTCCACGGAACACGTCTCGAATGCGACAAAAAGGCTGATGGAACCGATCATGACGTCGTACTTTATTCACTATGGAGAGTTATTCAATTAACTCCGTCGTATTGGGGTTTGCCTCAGTGGTCACCCTTCCAACATGAAAAGAGGAGGTGGGGGGTTCGAATTCCCATCTAGGGGGTTGGGGTGGGAACGATATAAATTCAGGAGTGGATTTCAACTCCCACGCCTTACAAAGAGGCATGACAAAAGTCTGAGAGTAAGCGTTAGAGTAGGAACGGAGTATGATTAACCAAAAAAAAAAACTAGACCGGTGGGACCCACATGAGACTACTGCTTTTCGATGATTTGGATTCACCGCGATACATTTGCAACAACACCCATGTAATGTTCCTCATTCAACGTGCATTTATATGGTATATCTTAGGGTCATGTAATGTTCCTCATTCAACGTGCATTTATAGAGTATATCTTAGGGTTTTGGAACGGCGAAATGGTCCAATCAATCCTAAAAATATTATACCGATGTCAATTCACTTATAAACTTTTCAATTTTCATAACTGTGTCCTAAAACTTTGCATGAATTTCATTATAGTCATTTCGGTCAATTTTCACTAAAAATCACCGACATGACGACGTATTATGTAGGATGGTCAATGATAATTGAACTGCCACATTAGTGATTTCCTGCGAAAAATAACCAAAATAATTGTATTGCAATTTTGTCAAAAATTTATAACTAAATCGATAAAATTAGAAAAATTTATAAATGAATTGATATCCATATAATAGATTTATTATTGATTGGATAACTTTCCCTTTGCAAAACTATAGCTAAAAGAAACCCTACGATGATTCATTAGCCTCAAAAGGTTTAGCTAATTAGGCAATTAGTTACTTAGAAGCAAAAGGCAATTAGTCACCAAAAACACCTCTTGAATTTATTAAGTGCGGCGACACTTGACTATTGTCGACATGGGCGTGGGGGCCCTAGGCTGTGGTTGGGGATGGTTAGTCGGCAACCTCGTGCGGCAAAAAGTGTTAAAATAGAAAGAAAATAGAAAGAAAATAAAAGAGAAAATGAAAGAAAATATAATTAAAAATTTAGAAAAATATTATATAATTTAAAATTTGTTCACGTCAATGCTGGCCATGCCACGTAAGACCACTGTCATCCACATTAGCAATTCCCTCCTAAATTGGCGCAATGGATTGAATTAGTATTAATGTAAAAAGATTTATGATTAATTTGGTTAAATCAAAAAAGTTTAGGATTGAATTGGTACTAATACAATATGTTTATGACTTTTTTGGTAATTTTCCTATTCTCTTGCCATCCCCTACATGATCATTCGTCGAAGAAATAATGAAAGCATAGTGTCAAATTTAATTAGAGAGTGTTTATATGGAGGAAAACTTCATAATAAAGGAAAATGCTTTATGGGAAATCATTTTCCAAGAAACCTTTTTCCCTTTTCAAGTTAGGAAATTCAATTTTTTTTAAACTTTAAGCATACATATTTTCTTTTACCGTAAACAAACACACCTTTAATCAAACAGTAAAAGAACTCTGGAACTCAGCTTCATTTGTTAGCGTTAAGGAAGTCACATGTTTTGGAGTCGGGCCAAATCATCGATATCAGATCTCTCAAACACTCGCAAAAAGAAGGGAAGCGCACTTTGAAAAAATTAGAAAGCAAGTGACGAAGTTCCTCTTGACCTTTTTCTTCTATTGGACAAGGTTAATACTTACTTTGGCCGATTAAATTGGTCTATAGTGATGCTTCCACTCTTCCTTGCAAGAACATCACACGGCATCTTTCAATTATTTTTGCCGGAATTCGACACCATGACGACATACTAATGGGTTTATCTATGCGGTGATGGGCCTAAGTAAGCCAGTCCGCCCATGTTGGGCTTTAGAACCCGGCCCGCAGGTTAAGGGCCCATGAATGAAGGGTTGAGATATGAAAGGATGCATTGAGGGGTTGTGTCTTTTGGAAGGGGTGTTATGTTGAGGGGTTGCGTCTTTTGGAGGAGACGCTTTAAGGAAAAAAAAGGAACGTACCTTTTGAGTGAACATACGTGTTTTCACTTTCTCCACCTTCAAAGAACGTAAGAACAATATGCTCCCAAAAATAGAGTTTTCTCCCTTTCAAAACAACAACGCTCCTCGGTAGGACGGGATCAGAATTCTTCCTCGTACTTCAACATTGGTGTTTAATCTGTGAAACATAAGGTACGTTCGATTCCGTGATGTGCCTTAAGATGGGTGATACATGTGTTTCCCGAGCTTGCTTCCGCGTTCGTTGTTTTAAGGGTTCGATTAAGTGTCGGATCGCTATAATTGGGAATTCGTTTTTCCCAACACATAACTTTCTCTGGCGAAATACTTTGGCCGATTCAATTGGTCTACACTAACGTTGAGCTTCTCGAACAATCAGTTGCCGACCATGGTCATTTCACTTTTGTGAATAACACTAATCTTCCTCTAGTCCTCTTCTGTTTGCTTTTGTCTCCTTTTGCAAAGCAAATATTCGGTCAAAGGATGGTCAACGGCTTTCAAATCTCAATCTTGGAAATTTGAATATTTCTAATTAAATATGTTTAACAAATTCTTTGAGAGAAACTTGTTGATAAAATATTTCTTTCTTTCCTTTTTTTCTTTTTGGCAATAGGGTAGGGAATGTTATATATAGATATATATATATATATTATACACTTTTACTAGTAATATTTATTCTCCCTATTTTTCTGTTATATTTTATTCTTGTATATTGCAAAGAAGGAAGGGGAAAAAGTGTTTTTATATGGATGTGGTCATGCGGAAGTATCGTAACCTTTTGTCTCAAGATTTTGTTTAGAAATACAAAGTTCCACATAAATTCCTTGATCGGTCGGGTATATCTAATGGCCAGAAACTCATCAGAGCCCATTATATAAAGCGCACAAGAGTGAAAATTCAACCCTGCTATTTTCCACAATGTGGACGAAATCCTAGCTTTGGTGGAGTTGTTACAAGACGTTTAGGGTGTGCAGGACAAAATTTCTTGAACAAAAAATTTTCGGCCAGAAATTGATTTCTCAATTTATGAAATAGAAATTAAGAATAAAAATTTTAGCTTATGATTTATTCTTCAAATCTATTTTTGGAATAGAAATCTGTTCTAGAAATAGAAAAATTAAATTACGTTACCAAACGGATTTCTGTTCCAAACCTGTTTCGGAGAATAGAGAAACAGAGAAGTAGAGATTTTATCATGCATGCCCTTAGCTGCCCTATGAGATTTGAAGGGTGGGGGGTTCGTGGCCCGGCCCTAGACGGAGATGAGGGATGCGCTCAAGGCTGATGGCTTCGAGTGACGGGAAGGGTATAGTGATTGATTCTCTGCTGTTCTTTCGTTTTCTTTTTACCGTCTCTTTTTTTTCTCTTTTTCATTTTTAATCTATGTGGAGGAATATGTACGTCCTTCCTCCCCATAAGCAGCCCCGTAGGCAGGAGCAGACATTGGAGAGAAATTATGCATGGCATGGCAGGTTCATCTGTGTTAACGTAGAGAGATTACCTGCCGGTTCATGTAGTTGTTCAGGATGTAATTTGCGCCACTGTGATGGAAAAAGCTGGATTTTCCTCATTCTGTACTCCTTGGCCTTGTATGAGCCTAGCAATTTATCAGTCTGTTGCGTTGTGAAGTTGTCCACCAGGATATCCATGCTCGGGCTATTGACCTGCACAAGAAATCCTTGCGCACATCAATCAATCGGTGCAGAAAAATGCATAGTCTCTCATGATATTAAGGAGAGGGTAAGAGTTCTGATGAAAATTCTTCCAGTTGCCTTCAGAATGCCTCCTCTGCCGGACGCCTAGTTGCTCAATATCGCTCTCCCGGTTGTGGTCGGTGCCGAATGGGGTACCGCACAATGTGGTTGTCCCAGCTCTTATCCTGGAAAAAGCAAAAACAAATAAGATGCATATCTAAGAACGCCAAACAAATTGACAGTAACACAGTTTCTGTCGCTATGATTGCATTTTGCTTGAATATCAATCGTAAGATGTTCCACATCATGAGATTAAGTCTAGACAACGTATATATCCCAGCCCTTCGATCCCCCGAAAAACGTTTTTAACTGCATAAGATCCTGAGGAAGAAGAATCGGGAAGGAAGGAAGGAGTAATAGATGGAGGAAGTAGATTCAGATGGGGACGGCGTCTACCCCGTCCTCACTGCCGAGGAACGTCACGATGAAGGACTTCTGCCGCACCACCTGCGGCTTCCACTACCTGGTCCTTCTTTAGTCCACATATCTCGTACCAGTCCTGGAATCCGACAAATCATGGGATTGTCGAGAGCAGCTGCTACCCGCTGTGATGACGAAATTCGAGAAGGAAGTGAATCCGGGCGATGTCTCTGCTAAGGATGATGCCTGCGGGGAACTAAACAGAGAGGGCGACCACACTAGAGAGAGACTAAAAAACGACAACGATAGCACCTCGTCCTTGCTTGACGTTGGTGAGGGCCGCCCTTGCCTACGTCAGGCGAGGGGTGCCCTTGCTGGCGTTGGGCGAGGGCCTCCCTCGCTAGATTTGGGCGAGGGCGTGAGGGAGGCCCTCGCCCAATGCCGGCGAGGGCAGCCCTAGCTAGCCCAAGCGAGGGCGACCCTCGCTAGACTCCGGCGAGGGTAGCCCTGGCTAGACGCCGGCTCCACCATGGCCAGCAGAAGGAAGAAGAAGAAAAAAAGAAAAAGGAAAAACAGAAAAAATAAGACAAAAATGCCCTTGAAAAGTTTGAGGTTTTTCACGTCACGAAAAAAAAAGTTTGGGGTAAATGTGTCAGTTTGGTTAAAGTTTGGGGTTTTCGGTGGTATTTTCCCTTTTATGTAATGTGATTTTAGCAACTCATAGCTGATCTGATTGCACTCTTATCCTTATGATATTCGATCTAACTCGGTTTTCAATCAGACGAATATTTCCTTTGAAAAAGGAGACAGAAATTGTGAAATAGACGTGAACAAGGATCGCTCGACAATATATATATATATATATATATAGACACGCACATAAGAAAAAGTGCACGAGGCAAAATGCACAAAAGAAATAATAAAAAAAAGGCTAGTTTAAACTTTTATTTTCATTCTTTTTTATCAATAAATATAATCTTTTACGTGCTGAGTACCAGCATTCTTTCAAACAAATTCTGCATTTGCTGAAAAGATGCTGCCTTCAATGATGATTCTGTAAGAGTTTTCTTAATTGTGGACTACATTAATTGATATTGTAATTTACCGTTTAACGTTTACCGTTTTACGGGGATTGGTCTAAGGTGAGATAGAAGGTTTCTTAATTAGTCTAATATGGGGTACATTTAGTGTGGGCCGAGTTGAGCTGACCCGTAATGAGGGGGCTAGCTGGAAACTCTATAAATAGCGCTAAGTCTCTCATCTAACCCTAATTCTCACATGTATCCTCACCTAAGGGCGTTTACCTAACGCTAAACGTGAGGGGGGCCGCCTCATTGAGCCAGTGATACGGAGGGCAATAGAGGAGAAGGATTTGCGCGTGGAACATTGTGTTTCCGCTTCCGCTTCAAGATCGATGGATTCCAAAACATATGCGTTAATCTTTCTACTCAATTATGCATATTCTTGTTCTGGTTATGGAGATCTTGGGATTGCGTAATTTGCGTCTAACACGTGGTATCAGAGCATCCATAACCCTAGAACTTGAATGCATAAGTTTTTTGCCATAATTTGTGATTTTCGAGATTTTTTGTTCAATAAAAATAAAATTAAATCACAAATTCGGATTGGGCTCGACGAGGCGAGGAAAACCGTGGGTGGCGCGTCGCCGAGGGAGGCCCCACGCGCCCCCACGCGCAGCCACGCGCCGCCGGGTGTCGAGGACGTGCGCTCACGCGCCCTCACGCGCCCCCACGCGCGGGGCACTGGACGCGCGTGCGGCGCACGCGGGCGCTGACGTCTCGCTGACGTCAGCGACCCGGACCCAGACCCGGACTCGGATTCGGATTCGGATTCGATCCGCTGCGTCGACGCTGACGTCAGCGATGCTGACGTCATGGTGGGTTTCGACCCGCTGACGCCATGCTGACGTCAGCGACCGACCCGAACCGCACCGACCCGACCCGGATATCGACCGAACCGACCCGGATGGCGACCGACCGACCCGACCCGACCCGGTCAGGTCAACCGGTCTGACCAGGCGGCGGGACCGGAAGGTCGGACTGGGAACCGGTCGGACCGGTTTGACTGGCCCTTTGACGACCCGCGCGTGGGCTCCACGCGCTGCGCACATAGGCGGCGCGTGCGGGCGCGTGGATGCTCCGTTTCGCGCGTGGCTGGCGGCGATGAACTCGTATGGTGATTTCCTACGTCGTGGTGTATTTATTTTAATTTTTTGATGATTTTATGGATGTTAAAATACATACAAAGCCCTAAATACGCGTATTTTTAGTGTATTTTTGCGTATTTTTCTTGTATTTTTCTGTGATTTTCGAAATACAATTGTTGGGTTACTGGTATGTTATAACATGAATTTTATGAGTGTTATTCAGCAATAATTTACAATAAATTTTATTTTTTTATTAATGAATAAAGTAATGTAATTAGCATAATATGTGATTTTGGTGATATGCTGCCCCTATCATTAAAGCTAAAATCACATGTATATGGTGTATGTGAGGAGTAAAATTTATATCCCTGGTATGAGAGAATTTCAAGGATTCAATTGAGTAGTGACCGCCAAAGTGGCACGCTTGATTGGGTTTGAGAAATATATGTCTCATATAATGATTGGGATGTCTCCTGGTCTAATGTATGGTCATACTCCCAAATGAGGTGATTGTATATTAGTTCATGGAGGGATACATGATAATGTGGTGGGGGAGTGACTGATCCTAGTGGTTCGTCTGCCCAAAGGTGATGAATTCACGAAGATTGTAATATATTCTCATAACCGCTATCATGTGGGGAGTTTACAACTGCTTATTATGTATTCTGCCCAAAGGTGATTATGTGATTTTGCATGTAACTCTCTGGATGTGTACTTGTGTGTCAAGTTACACATTGCTCACATGATGCTAATTATATATACATTGCTTGATTTTTCAGTCATTTTTTCTGTAATTGATAACTTTTACAGATTCTACGTCAATTTGGTCCTTCTTTAGTCCACATATATCGTACCAGTCCCGAAATCTTTTGAATCATGCGATTGTCGAGAGCAGTTGCTACCCGCTGTGGCGCTGAAATTCGAGAAGGAAGTAAATCCGGGAGACATTTCTGTTAAGGATGATGCCTGCAGGGAACTAAAAGAGAGGGCGACGACATTAGAGAGGAACAACAGTCATTCGAGCTGGAGCTAGAGAGACAGAAAAACGACAATGATAGCACCCGAGGCCCGACTAGCTCGTCATAACAAGTCTAAGAGCAAAGCCAACACTGAAGAAGCACAAATGGGAAGTGCATGCACACCTTCTTTCGTTAATTTCCTCTTCACTCTGTTTTCTCCATGGACAAAGGGTTGATTATTTTCTTATTATTATTATTATTATTATTATTATTATTATTATTATTATTATTATTATTATTATGAGATGGTTTGCATTAAAATCCTTCCTGCACTCTCGAGAGTCAAGCTTAATAGAGTCAAACTTCGAAGCATTTCGAATGTAACCACTTGAGGGCTATCAACTTCCATGAATCGAAATCCGAGTTCAATGGTACGTCAAACAAATAAGAATGCGCAATTGTAAACATAGCCAGAACAGTAAAACGTCTGATTTGAGAACCGATGCTGCAGCAGCCCAAATTCAAAGCCTCACAACTCGTTCATCAAAAGGAAATGCGCAGTCACTGAAATCCTAGAGTTAGTAAAGGATTTCGGAAGTACCCAGTTTTGATTAATTAACAGAAAAAGCTGATAATCGTACCAACTTGCCAGCTAGGCATCTCAGAAAGGAAATGTGCAGTGTTTCTGGGGATGGTTAATCCCCCACCTCCTTTGTCTACACCATTATCTTCGATCTATAGGGAAAAAAACCACCTTGATGCATTCGGTTTCGCTCCATATACTGGTTATACGGATGAAATGGAAAATTTGCAATCTTTTAACAGTTGTAGGTTTTACCTTATATCAAAATTATCTCAAGTTCCTTCACCTCACGGCAACCTCTTTGGGAGGACCTAGTGTTTAGGAGTTCTACTTTACAGGATATACCTTGGCTTGTTATGGAAGATTTCAATTCTATTAAGGACCCCTCAGACCGATTAGGTGGTTCGGACTGTTGGTTGCCGTGTTTTGACGAGTTCGGACAGTGTTTAGATCAGGTGGAGCTTGAGGACTTAAGGTATGTGGGGTTTCGGTACACTTGGTCAACTTCTTCAGGTTCTTCTCGCAAAGTGAGGAAGATTGATAGGGTCCTGGTTAACCCTTGTTGGAGTCATGTTTTTTCTTTCTCAAAGGCTTCCTTTCTCAGTCCTGGGATTTCTGAGCACTCACCTATGGTGGTTAAGGTAGAGAACCCGGTTTTTCGGAGGAGGCCGTTCAAGTTCTTTGATTTTTGGATGAAGCACCCGGACTTTGAGGCAATTGTGAAGCAAGTTTGAGAGGCGCCAGGGACAGGGGTTCCCATGTTCAGGCTTGTTTACAAGCTGAAGGCCCTGAAAGGTCGGCTCAAGCAGTTAAATAGAGATTATTTTGCCAATATTTCCGTGAGGACTTCAGAAGCAAGGGAAGCTTTAAATCGGACTCAGGTTGGCCTCCTTCAAGATCCTACCTACGTTGTGCTTTCAGACTTGGAGAGGGTTCAACGCCGTGCCTTCATTGAGCTTCGCTCTCAGGAGGAGTCAATTTTTAGACAAAAAGCTAGAATTAGGTGGCTTAAGGAAGGTGACATGAATACGAAGTTCTTCTACCACTATGTCAGTAAGAGACATATGAGAAACAAAATTCTCTCTGTGGTGGACTCCTTAGGAAACCAAATCACTGATCCGCAGCTGGTCCAGTAGCATTTTGGGGAGTATTTCCGTGACCTCCTCATGCCTCGGGTAGAGCTAGATTCACCTTTGGTTTCGGAGATTAAGGAGGTCATTCGCTCTCAGCTTAATGAGGACCAGATCACCTTCCTTGCTTGGCCTGTTTCTGACCTTGAGATTTGGGACACTCTCTTTTCCCTTGCTCAGGGGAAGGCCCCGGTCCAGATGGTTTCACAGTTGAGTTCTTCAAGGAGAACTGGGGGACGGTTGGTCATCTGGTCACGGAAACCGTCAGGGACTTCTTCACCTCGGGGAGACTCCTCAAGGAAATCAACAACACTATTTTGGTCTTGGTTCCGAAGGTTCCTAATGCGACTACCGTTGATGACTATAGGCCGATTTCTTGCTGCAATACGGTCTACAAGCTTATTACGAAAGTGTTGGCGAATAGGGTTGATGTTGTACTAAAGGATATTGTGAGCCCGTCTCAAAGCGCTTTCGTTAAGGGGGGGCAGATTAGGGACAATATCCTCTTGGCGCAGGAACTCTTTTCTAGTTTTCATTTGGAGCCTTATACTCCTAAGTGTGCTGTTAAAGTCGAGTTCAGAAAGGCCTATGATACCATGGATTGGCGGTTCCTTGAGAGTGTTCTCCTTGCCTTTTGCTTCCCTGATCGACTGGTTCACCTCATCATGACCTGCGTGCGGACACCTTAGTTTTTCATTGTGTTGAATGAGGAGCTTCATGGTTTCTTTCCTAGTGGGCATAGCCTGCATCAGGGGGATCCCATATCTCCATACTTATTCACCTTGGTTATGGAGGTGCTCTCCGGGATTCTTGGGAGGTGCTCACTTCAGCCAGATTTTAGATTCTTTTGGAAATGCAGGCCTACTAGCTTCTCGCATTTCTTCTTTGCAGACGATGTTTTTCTTTTTTGTGAAGGCCATTTGCCATCTGTGACGCTCCTCAATGAAGGACTCCTTTTGTTTTTTTCTTGGAGTGGCCTGCTTCCGAATCCGAGAAAAAATGAGATGTTCCTCTTGGGAGGCTCGCCGAACTTAAGGAATCAAATCCTGCCGAATCTTGGGTTCCTATAAACTAAGCACATCACTGCAATCAGCACGAAATTCCAATCACCGACTATCTCGGTTTAATTTCCAAAAAATATTAAATAATTTAATAAATACCAAATTTAATTAAACAATTCAATTTAAATTCAATAAATAGCAACTTAGGCTAGAAATGCTAATCTAACCACCTAAACAAGCCTAGAAAATTTCCAAACATATCTAGATAAATCGCATGACTTATCGAGTCCTTAATTAAATTGTTCTAACTACCTAACATGTACAAATGAATAATTAAATCACTAATCCATTCTAACTAACCACATAAACCATACTTAGCCTAAACTAATCAACTCATAAGCATCATTAACTCCATAAGCAGAGTTTATTAAGTAAACTCACCGGTTTAGCAATCCGGTGAGTTCACGGCGACGGCAGCGCCACGCCGGCCGAAACTCAAGTTTACGGCAGCGCCAAAGGAAGCTTGGACCGGGCCGAAAAGGCCTTACAAGCCCACAACCAAATTGCTGGGCTCGGCTTGACTAGGCTGCAGCTGCGAGCTGGGCTGATTTCGTGGGCTGCTGGCGGACTTCGAGTGGGCTGGCCTCGGCTCGGGATTGGACTGAAGACATGGGTTGAACTGGTGGCTGCGCAAGAGAAGGACCGACGAAGGAGCAGCTAGCGTGGGCTGCTGCTGTGGCAAGAGGAGGGCGGTTCGCTGGGCTGAAATGTGCGGGCCGCTAGCGTGAAGGCAGGAGGCAAGGTCAACACTTGGGGCTTCGATGGAGGGAAGTTGACTCGGTGGAGGGTGAGTTGCGGACGTGTGGCAGCTACAGGGGTTGTTTCGATGGAGATGGGAGCAGTGAAAGGCAGAAGTAACAAAAGGATACAGGAGCAGCTGGATTCGGTGGAGGACGCGCAGAGTTTGGCAAGCTGACTTCGTGAGTGGGGGCCAACAGCGAAGGAAGGAATGAAGGGGGAAGCAGCTGGATTCGGTGGTAGTTGCAGGGGAGACACGAAGAAGAGAAATGGTAGCAGGTGTTGGCGAAGAGAGATAGAAAACGTGGGGAGGAATTCGCTGGCAGAAGGGAAAGTGAAAAAATGGAGAAGTAGAAGTCACGAAGGGGGAGGAGTCGACCGGCAAGCGTACGCGGGAAGCTGAAGAAGAGGGGGGTTGGGGGAGAGAACCTTGAAAGTCAAGGAGAAAAATCTAAAGCACTTGAGTGCCTTTCCCCCTTATCTTCAGCCAAGTGGAGCCAACAAACTCAATTGGTCACCCAATGCCAAATTCAACACCAACTTACTCCAATTGAAGCCAAAATGAAGACCAAAATATAACAGCCCCACTAGCCTATGAATTTGCTGACTTCCCACTTCAATTTCTTCATGATTCATTCCAAATTAGCGGTCAAATTTGTTGGGGAGGAAGCCCATGCCAATTTCCACACTTGTCTTAACAAACTAGTCCATTTCGAAAGCCAAAAATCCACTTGAAAATGGCCAACCGAATTTCTTTTCTTTTCCGAATTGTCCGAAGTTGATTTTCCGTAAAAATCTCGGGCTCACTGAAAATTCTTCGGAGGATGAGTCGACGTTCCTAAAATAAATCGTGACACGGTAGAATTTTCAATTTCAGAAATTGGGTTCAAATTTGCGGTTAATTTTCAACCGGGCGCGATTTTAGCATTATTTAATCTACCAGGTAGCTTTTAGGAATTTTTTAGTGCAATTGACCCGTGGTCGATTATTTTCGAGTCACATTATACATCTCCGACTCATTGGTGACTCTTGGTTGTCATGAAAATCTTGAGGTTTCAAATATGGGCACATGGTACAGAAATGATAGAAAAATTGGTCTAGTGTCGTTCGACAGAAATTTTGCAATCAGGTGGAATCACCCACACACTAATCATACCTCTGTCGAATCGACCTATCTCCGGTTTCTGATCGATTTTTTACGGTGTCGTAATGGCCCTTGCAAATTAGTACGGTCGAGCAGTCAATTTCTGATCGAATTCTCAAGTCTATTACGTTTATATTCCTTAACGGCTTCACCTGATAGATTAGTTATCTCGTGAGTGGCCAACTCAGAGAAAAATGCTATAGGCGCGTCGATGAAAAGCCCATTTCATTTAATCGAAAACAGGGTTGAAAATCAAGATGTTGCAAATAATGAATCTCTAGGCCTTAATGTTGATAATTTTTTTAAAAATTACGAGCAATTTTTGGATGTGTGGACTGATTTTGGACTAAAGTGAAAGATGGGTAAATTTTTTACAAAATTGAATTTGAACATAAAATTGAGGTTTTTTTATTTATTAAGGAATTAGACTATCTAAATTCTCGAGAGTTACCTAAACCTACCGCAAAAAGGTCTCTGGTTTGACTCCTGCTTGAGGAAGTAATTCCTTGCATGTTACTACTCTTGCCTAAGAGGTGGATGGGAAATATAAATCATGTTCAGCACATTGTCGTATTGAGTGTTTGACAATTCGGGCTACCAAGTTGCCATTGTGCTTTATGTAAGTCCTTGTTAGCATGAAACATTATGATTATGATTCCATCAGCTAACGAATCGATTTATTATGAAAAGGTGCCGACTTGTGACATGTCAATGTTCGGACCAAACGTCTCATGCTGTGTTTTTTTATTTTTGTAATTCGTGTAGTGACCATAGTGCAGCGGATCGCTTGACCTACTCGGTTTTTTTTTTTTTTTTTTTTTTTTTGGGGAGGGGGGGGTTGGTGGTTAGTGCTAGACCTACTCTTATTTAAGGTAAAAAGTTGGGCGACTCCGAGTCTATTTGGCTTTATGATCTTCAGAAGTACTTAATCATTGAGATGTGCAAAGAATTCCATCGGCGTTTAAAATTCAAATACAAATATTTTATATGCAACATCTTTTCCAATTCATGAACTTGACTATGCAAAGAAAGGTGACGTGTTGAAGGTTGTTAGAATAATGATGATGACACTGATGGTCTCATGAGACGAAACATAAATTTAACTTAAAGAACAAGACAAATATTTGCATTAACCTTATTAAGAATGAACCTGAGCATGTCCTTAGAAAACTACCATAACAATAAAGAGAACACTCTATGGTGGGGTGTACTAGTCAAGTTGTGATGGCTGACCCCTATGTTAAAGTGCTTCAATGACTTTAAACTTCTGAGGTATTGGCAGCTTCCATGCTAAGAAAAATATAGTGGCCGAGGACCTCCCTATAAGATTGATCTAGAGTATGACTTAGAATTGCTTCGTTTGAGGTCTCATGTGGACTTCGGCATCTCTCGGATGCTAAACACCAAAAGGGTATTCACACTCTTTGAGGAAGAAAAAGATATAGAGGGAATTAGAGGTGCGAGGCATACAGGCTCCAACACGTTAAAATAAAGAACACATCATTCGAACCCGTTGTCCTTATATATCAGACGAACAGGCCATGGAGGCCCTTGTAGGAGTTAATACTTCCTTCATTTATGAGGTAACATCTAACCAAGAACCAAGGATACAAAGGTTACTAGGGTTACTTGGTAACCATATAACCGGGGGTACTGCTTGGATCCTCAGGACATTTTCACCTCCGAGCTGGGACCGTCCCGCCTACCTAGTAACTCAGGTGGATTAATAGCATTACGTTCCTTATTTTTATGTGCCGATGCCCGCACAAGTAACTCCCCTAAATTCCCCTCTATATCTTTTTCTTTCCTAGGAGGAAGGAATACTCTCTAGGTGGTTAACCTAATCCAAGAAGTGTGAGATATAAAAGTATAGAGTTGAAACCACGAAAAACATAAATTGGAACACATATGACAAATTTATCTCAAACTAATTTTTTTATCACAAAAAATCACACATTAGTACACTTATAATAAATTTATCCCAAATTAAATTTTTGATCACAAAAATCCAAAATTGATACACTTATAATAGATTTACCCCAAACTAATTATTTGACCATAAAAAAATCTTAATCCGGCCTTTGTAACAAATTTACCCTAAGTTGTTTCTGTTAAATTTGATTAATATTGCAAAAAAAAAAAAAAATACAAAATGGAACATCCGTGGCAAATGGAGGGTAAGTTTTGTCACATATATACTAGTTTGGGATTTTTGATTGTCAAAAAATTAGTTTAAGGTAAATTTGTCACGTACCAATTTAAGTTTTTTTATAATATTAACCCTAAAAATATCCTAAAACTATAAAATGAACATTAGAACATACATGTTGACGAAACGCTTTGAATACCAAAGGCGACGCCTCGTTAGGGTAAACTCTGATCCATGGTCCCTTTTTTTCAACCTGTGAAGGAAGGAACCATTAGTTACCCAAAAATGTTTCATTCTCTCTCTCTATATTAGCAAACCCCCTCATCTCTTAAAAACTCGTCCCTCTTTTGAAGCTCTCCTGTAGGCTTTCAGCTTTAGTTTCCGAAGCTGGGAGCCTACTTACTCTTTGATTTTCTTTTTCTCTGCTTTGATTGTCTTTTCTTTTCTCTCCATATTGTTTTGGGAATTTGTGTGTGAGTAAATTTCTGCGGCCAAAATATTGGGTGAACGTAGAGACCAATTCAGCCATTAGTCCGGTCGACAGCCACCAAGGAGAATGGTCGTGATGTGGTTCCACAATCTCTTTGAAATTAGATCGCTCTCCTTTCTCGATTTAGATTTAGGTATAAATCTTAGAATTCCTCATAGGTACATGATGTGTATTCTTTGAACATATTGATGTTTGCATTTTTACATGTCGATGGTGATGAGGACGTTGAACCTAAACATGCATCACAAGCCATTGCAAATGGTTCGTATTTGACGGTATGAAATATTGAACCCATGCTGTGTTCTTGAGCCACCCTCAAATTTGTCCCCTAATCACTAAGCAACTCCACAGGTTAGTTCAAATACATAGATTTCCAGTATATACTTCTCTTTAATCGATAATTATGATGTGCTATCAATGATCGATGTATATTTTTGCAAACAAGAGCGCTTTACTAATCACCAAAGAAGAGAAAGGGAAGGACTAATGTTCTCAGTATGTTTGGACAAGGAGAGATTAATTAAAGGGAAGTAGATAAGTTTGGTAGAAATTATAGTAAACTCAGTAAGAGCAATAGCTTTCGAATACCTCCAAGTCATCCCACGATTTGCAGGCATTGAATAGTTACAGCAAGTAAGCACGAGAGCAATGGGAACATTGGTCCAATGAAGGTCATCATTTCACAGCGCATCCGACGTTTGATTTCCAATTTAAGAATTGAAGCTCGAGAACATAAATTTTTTCCAAGTAGTACCCAAAGTTTAGCCCTTTCTATCTCGATTTGCTGGGTATCTCCAGCATCTCAATCACCAATTCATGCGAAAGAGATTAGTTTTGAAATGGATCAGTCACTACATCAAACGAAAACCATATGAGGTAGAGGTTAAGTAGTATCAACATTGAAATGTGGCATGCGATACGACACGACGTAACACATCAATACGTCATTTGTCAAAAATAGAGGATTTCAACACTTTGAAATACGTTATATATTAAATGAATATTTTTATATATACATGATAAATGATCATTTTTATGATTATTTCAATCAAATTAATTAGATTCAAATTCATAAATAAATAAATAATAAAAATAGAGCATAGAATGAATTTACACTAAAAACATTAATCCACCATTTGTTAATATCATTAATTGTTTCAATTTGACAAATTTAGCTACATTCTATTCTAATGATATAAAAAATCCAAAGCTCAACTTCAATATAAAAAATAATAAAAAATAAAATAAAATAAAATAAAAACCCAATTTCATGAAGCGATTGACAAAGGAATGGACACCTACCTACCTTGATCGATTGATCGATCAATTTGAGTTCCTTCTCACTATAATCGATCGATGAGAGATAGAGAGATCGACAAGAGGAGGGTGGAAAATTGTGTCAATGTAAGTTAGAAAGAAATTAGGGTTTTTCATCTTTCACCCTTTATTATTTTTATTTTTATTTATTTTTTTATATATTTACATTTTGATCCATCATTTATTAAAAAAAATTAAACTTGACCTGTGTGTGTTAGAATAGTGTGTTGGATTTGTAAACTCTCGTGTCGGAGCTTGTCGAGAGAGTTGACCACTTGTCAGATTTTTTGACATCTATTGACCGCATTTATCTAACACGACACAAACTCCCATTAAAATGTCCGTGCTTCCTAGGATAAAGGATCTAAAGATGACTTGTCAATGTTTTCTCTTTTCCTTTTGATTAACAATTGCCTATATATTTGTTGTAAACATTCTCCTTATTATAATTTTCTCAAAACTCCTTTCTTGGCCATTTTTGTGCATTTTGATACCAAGGGCCCGTTTGATAACTGGCTAATTCTTGATTATTTTTGCTCTTTTGTTCTCAAGAGCAAAAAAAAAAAAAAAAAAAAAAAAAAATCCATTTGGTAACATCAACAAATTTTTCTACTCCTGGGAACAATGTTCCTAAGAATATATATGGAACAAAACCAAAAAATAGAAAAAAGTTACTCATATGTTGTTGGGAACAATTCTAGAATCAAACTATTTTCTTTTTCGTTTTATTTTTCTTTTCTTCTTCTTCCTCCTCTAGCTAGCGGCCGGCCAAAGATGAGGTTTGGCGATCTCGCTGGACCCTCGCTGGTGACTGGTTAGAGGAGGAAGAGGAAGAGAAGATAAAAAGAAAAAAAAAATTTATAAAATTATTTATAGATTAAAAGAAATTCTATGTAAAAAAAAATGAGGGTCGTACAAAACGTATTTCCATTCTTTTTCTAGAAATAAAAATTTTGTACAATTACCAAATGTATTTAAATGCTTAAAAACTTGCTCAGAGAGCATAATTGAAGAAACTATTTTTGAACATAAATTATTCTCGAGAAAGGAATGATTTTCAAACGGATCCTAATAAGAAAAGTTCTCACTTCATGCTTGGATGAGCCCATTAGTTTGTGTAAGCAACACCGTCATCAATATCCGAAATTTCAGGGTCAGACTTGTTCCAAACTCGGTCACAAGCTTGTTCCACACTCCTAATTGACTAACAATGTCTTCTTTGACCGACTCAAGGGTTCACAACTCTCCATCTCGTCTTTGTTCTGTGCAATATCAAAAGCAGTATCGTTATTGGTATTATTATAATTATTATTAGGGTGACGCTGACGAGTGTCCCGAAAAACTAGGTAACTATGCTTAATTTAGAATGATGCAAAGACCAAAAAATTACTTGTGCATGAGACAAATTTGAAATTTTTAGCTTCACAGAAAAAATTTAAGATAAATATATCACATTTGGTATAATTTAGAGTTTTTGCCCATTTTTTAATAGGTTTTTGACAAATGCCTCCAAAATATTTATTCACAAAATCTTCGTCTTCGTCATGATTAATATTGTAATTATTATTAAATTGATGCATGTAACCTTTCATTCGGGTTTTGATTCATTCTTGGAGGCGAGAAACTATATTATGCTACATCATTTTGAATTCATGAACTTGACTATGCCAAAAAAAAAAAAGAGACGTGTTGAAGGCTGTTACAATAATGATGATGATGTTGATGATTAATGAGAATAAAACATAAATTTAACTTAAAGAACAAGACAAATATTTGCAAGAACCTAATCCAAGAAGGGTGAGATATAAAAATAAAACATAAACATTAGAACATACATGCCGATGAAACGCTTCGAGTACCAAAGGCGACGCCCCCTTAACTCTTGGGTCCATAGCCGACATAAATCCCTATTTTGTTTAAGGTAAAGTTCAGATCCGAGAGAAATGGAAACATTGGTCCAACGAAGGTCATGATTTCACAGCGAATCTGACATTTGATTTCCAATTCAAGAGTTGATGCTCAAGTTATGAATACCCGCATGCAAATTATTTTCCAAATGGTACCTAAAGTTTAGCTTTCTCTATCTCGATTCATGTCCCCGATTTCGGTATATCCAACATCTCAACTATCAACTCGTGCGAAAGAGATTAGTTTTGAAATCAATCACCCACTGCATCAAAAGAAAATACCATGAGGTAAAGGATCCGAAGGGAAAATGTGAATGTTTTCTCCTTTTTTATTATCAATTGCGTATATATTTGTCGTAATCTTTTTTATAATTATAATATTTTTCAAAACTCTTTTCCTGGCCAATTTTGCGCTTTTTGATACTGACAGAAAAGGGTTCTCACTCTATGCTTGGATGAGCTCATTAGTTTGCGGAAGCAACACCGTCGTCAGGATCCGGAATTTCAGGGTCACAAACTTGTTTCAAACTCCAAATTGACTAACAATGTCTCCTTTGAACGACTCAAGGGTTCACAACTCTCCACCGATGCAAATACCCAAAAACTAATCGTGCATCAGACGATAAAGCTTTAGAAACTTTGAGTTTTTTTAGGGAAAAAGTAAATAAAAAAAACACTCAAATTATGCCTACCGTGACACCTTTATCCCGAGTTTTTTTTTTTTTGTCATTGATAATATCAAAAACTCCCAAACTATGCTCACCGTGACACATTTACTCTATTTATTTTTTGTGACATAAAAAAAAATCCAAACTTATACTTATTCGATATATTTACTTTTCCGTTAGATAATTAGTCAACCTAAGAAAGGTCATTTTTATTTCATTAAAATCGCTTGGGCGCCATGTCCACACTGTTTACTTTCTAACATCAATGTAGGCAAAATTTTAATAGTCTCATTAACAGATTTTTTACGGAGGGTAAATGTGTCATACATATGCAAGTTAGGGATTTTTGGTGTTATATAATAAAGTTTAGGGTAAATGTGTCACAGTAAGCATAGTTTCGGGTTTTAGGGGGATTTTGTCCAATTTATTAAAATGCTGTTTAACAAATGCCTCCAAAATGCTTATTTACATAATCTTCATCGTCATCATGATTATTACGGGAATTATTATTAAATTGATGCATGTAACCTTTCATTATGGTTTTAATTTGTTCTTGGCGGCGATAAACTTATCAGTTGGGCTGAACTCGTTTCTCCCGTACGTTCCAAATTTGACCGAGGACTTTTCTTTTCGAGGTTCAGCTTTGGCCTGCCCTTTCTTCTTTAATGTCTCGGAAGCTTCTCTTTTGACTTTTTCTCGACCTTGAATGGTGGCTTTATCTATTTAAATGGCCGGAAGCCAATGTAACTTTCGTGCCTGGATTTGTTATAATCTCCTTTCCTTGAATTGACCATGTTCAGGTCCGTTTCATCATCGGTTTCCACCACCCCAACCAAACCCGATCAACCAAGTTTTTACCACCAAGGACGTCTCAAATGCGGAAAAAAAAAAACAAAGGTCGGTGGAATCAATTGCGATGTTCACACTTAATTGCCATGGAGAATTATTCAATGGACTCAGTGTTACATACTAAGTCCATTCTAAACCAATGGGGCTGGAGGGGCGCACACGAGACCCTATCGGTTTTGGATGTTCTAGATTTACCACGGCACACATACAACAACAGCCATGTAATGTTCCTCATTCAACACGTGTTTCTGTGGTATATTCTAGGGTTTGTGGACTAGGGAAATTACTCAATTTGTCCTAAACTTGTTGTATGGATGTCAATTCAGTACTGAACTCTTTAATTTTGTCAATTCAATCCTAAATCTTTACGTGAAATTCCTATGTAGTCAATTTAGCCAATTTTCGCCAAAAATAGCTAACATGGCGATGTGCCATGTTGACAACTAGCAAAAAGTTTAACCTCTATATTTGTGATTTCCGGTGAAAATTGATCCGATTAGGTACATTGCAATTTCATAAAAAGTTTTATGACTAAATTAGTATCCGTACAGAACATTTAGGATTCGATTTGGTAATTATTCCTTTGATGAACTATAGCCGAAAGAGACCCTGCCAAGATTTATTTGCCCCAAAAGCTTTAGCTAATTAGGCAATTGGTCACTAGAAACACCTCTTGAAGCATGAGGCCCCACGAACTCACCCTCCGTTACTTATTGGTACATGCTCTATCAAAATTTGGATTGTTATACATTGAGTTGGACGTGCAGTTGGAATAACTTTGGTCACGCATGACACGAGTGCCATTCGGCACCGTAGTGAATACCCGGTGTCTCGATCATTGAGTTGCTTGTGTAGCAAAAAGCTTCTCCGGCGACGTTCTTAAGATAAACTAAGCTTCGCCGTCGATAATCTTTCAGAACACTAGAAGCTGGTGAGTCCGACCATCAATTTTGATAAGACAGAAAGCCCGACGTGAATTAGTCGGAAACTCCACCAACTACTTTGCTCAGGTCAAGGGGACTTTTAAAGTGTCATTGCATCGTGTGACTTCGTATGTTTCTACGTCATCAATGACGTTCCAATGTTCATAAATATGAATTACTTTAGCATCAAGCTGTCTTCCAGCAAGTGCAGAAACTTCAAGAGGGAATTCTAGAATTAGTTCAAAAAATTTTGACTTTCCAAATAATGTAGCAAATCGTCTTGGGTAAATAGGAGCTTTGACAAGTCCAACGTTTATCCGGGAATTGCGGGGATCGTCATGTGACGTATATGAATTAAAATACAATTTAATCACAAACGGAATTAAAATATACTATAAGCAGAGATTCCACGATATTTTAAGGAATCGTTAATCATAAAAGGTACACGTAAGACTAAATTATAAAAATCTGAAGCAACCATGGTGACATATTATCTCTCATATTTCACAGGCAATAGAAGCTTTTATCTACTGACTAGCATAGGAACAAGTTTAAGTTGAAGTATTTTGGTAAATAAAAACATAATTTTAATTATAAATGAGTTACAATTAAATGGTAAATTTTAAAAAAAGAGGATAAGGAGAAGGCAATAATTTCGTGGCTTTAGGGGGGAGAAGCTTCTAATGTTGCCAACTAAGCACAATGCCAAATAATGACACCTCCAAAACTCTAAGATCATCCCATTTGCAGGGCCTTTCCTATTAGATCGCAACCTAAGTAACTTCCAATTATATTTGAAAAAAATTATATTAACTGATTTAGGCTCTGTTTATTTTGTAAAAGATAAATAATTTAGAGAATATTTTTCTGAAAATGGTCACTTGTATCGAATGAAATAATTAGTCAATGAAAAATATTTTCATTATTGATAAAAAAAATATGTATAAACATTTTCATGGACAATAAAAATATATCGCTTGAAATAATTAGTCACTACAAAATATTTTCATTATTTTATGTCTAAATATTTTCGTAGACAATGAAAATATTTTTTGTTAATTCATTTTTCAATCGATACAAGCAATTTTTTAAAGAAAATATTTTCAAATCATTTATTTTTTGTGAAAAAAAAAAAATTAAGAAAAAGAAACAGTGCCTTAACTTGGATGTTGATTTAGATGTACTTGTGAAATACGAATACATTACACAACTGTCTCAACTACTAATTCATGAAACTTAAAATATTTATAGAGGACCAAAGGCATAAGGCCCATATGGCAAAATATCTAACCTAAAAAAGAAAAAGAACTCGGTAAAATAAGAATTTGCAAAATGAAAGTAAATTATCAAATTTTGAAGCACCATATACAAAATAAAATCACGAACATAATGTGGTGACCCATTTTATGTATCCTTTATTATTTTTAAAACATATGATTTATGAATATAATGTATTTATGGTCGTTGACCCAAACTATCAGTGAAAATTCTATATGAAAGAATTTTTATTTTATTTTTTTTAAAGCAAGGAACAAAATTGAGTCAAAATGATGTTACAGTGACTACATTTATACAACTGTTCACCAATAAATTTGGAGTCTAAATTACATAAAATAAAAATTGGTGCCAAATTAATCAATGTTAGCTTCACACCTGGATTCCTAAGCAATGGATCATGAATGAAAGGATGGATAGCTTGATTTCTTGAAATCCTGGGGACTTTGAAGCTTTGATCTGATTGAATTTAGAGCAACAGTGACGAAGACAACAAGGTTTTGGAGCGTGACCCAGCAAAACCTCAATAATGTTGACGGAGATTGCAGGGCTTTGGCAGCTTAATTTGACCGAACTTTGATATACGATAATGACAGAGTTTTGAAGTTTGATTAGACGAGACTTTGATGTGTGTTGAGGAAGATGAGGATGTGGATCTCCGCGTTCTTCAAAGTCTTCGAGTTTCATAATTCTCCATGTTCTTTAAATTCGAAGACATTGATTGTTCTTTTCGAGATTTTCGAGAGTCAAGATACCAATGATCATCATAAGTCGATATATAATACGAAACTTAAAAAATCTAGTGATGGTTATCAAACAACTTTTTTTCCCTCCCTTTTCGGTGCTTACAATTGTCAACACTTGAGTTTCAGTTATTAATTTTTCAGCACTTATGGGGTTAAAATGAGGAGAGATATAATTGCAATAAGGATATTGCTACAAAAAGATAAATAGATTGGCATCTTAGTGGAGATTAATATGGAAGGCAACAAACCAATGAAATAAATTACCACAGGTTAAGGAGGCAATTAATTGGAAATAAACATAATGGTCAATACTTCATGAATGTAGCAATCTAAACTACAATATGCTTGAGCCTAATAAAAAGACTAAAAACGCTGAGTTGACAATGAATTAGAGTTTTAGACTTCGTTGGTTTTCGCTGAAAATCAATGAATTTGAAAATAAAAATAAAATAATTGTTTATATTACTTGAAATAATTAGTTAATTAAATAAGTTTTCCTTATAAATGACAATTTATATTTAAATATATATGTAGACGATGCCAAAAAAAAAAAAAAAGTTTCGGACTCCACCAACTATTTAGCTCAAGTCAAGAGACTATGAAGTGTCATTGCATTGTGTGACTTCGTATGTTTCTGTGTAATCAATGACGTTGCAATGTTCATAAATATCCAGAAAGTGAACTACTTTTAGCATCAAGCTGTCTTCAAGAAAGCCCAGATACTCGAGGAGGGCATTCTAAAATTAGTTCACAAAATTAACTTTCCAAATAATGTCGCAAATCATCTCGAGTAAATAGAGTTTTTACAAGTTCGACATTTACTCGCGGATTGCGCAGATTGTCATGCAAATATAATTAAAAATGTGACATATATGAATTGAAATACAATTTAATTGCAAACAGAATTAAAATAAAATATAAGTACAGATTCCACGATATTTTAAGGAATTGTTAATCGTAAAGGATACGCGTAAGACTAAATTATAGAAGTCCGAAACAACCATTATGACATATTATCTTTCATATTTCTCGAATGCACATGAAACAATAGAAGCTTTTGTCTACTAACTAGTATAGGAAAAAGTTTAAATTGAAGTACTTTGGTAAATAAAAACAATTTATAATTATAAATGAGTTACAATTAGATGGTAAATTGAAAAAAGGGAGCGTAAGGTGGAGGGCAATATATTAGTGGGCTTTATCCGAGAGAAACTTCTAATGTTGCCGACTCACATCATCCCATTTACAGTACCTTTCCTATTATATTAGATCGCAACCTAAGTCAATTCCAATAGTACTCGGAAAAAAAATTGTATTTCAGTATCTATACAAAAATGATGACTAATTTAGGTTCCATTTGTTTTGCAGAAGATGAATAATTTCAAAAACATTTTCATAAAAATGATTCAATGCATCACTTAAAATAATTAGTTAATAATTTTTTTCATTAGTAACAACAAATTTTGTCTAATTATTTTTGTGGATAATGAAAATATATTATTTGAAATAATTAGTTGATAAACAATATTTTCATTATCACTAACAATTTATACCCAAATATTTTCGTGGATGATAAAAATATTTTTCTTTCTTTCATTTTTGTAAAAGGTACAAACGAACATTTTTTTAAAAAAAGTTATAATACCGCTCTGTCTCTTTCCTCTGTTGTCGTTTGTTCTAGGTGTGTTGTTCTCTCGTTGGCTGTTGTTTGGCCGCTCCCTCTCTCTCTCTTTTAGTGTTCTTGCTGGCTGTTTAGCCTCTTTTGCCCGACGCCCTTTCACTTGAATTGACGTCTGTGTCTTTTTAAGTGTAAGTTTTGGCGCCGGTTTTGCTCTCCTTGTAGCTCCTTGCAAAAGTTATAATACCTTTACCTTTACCAAAAAAAAAAAAAAAAAAAAAAATTTTTTTAAAAAAGTATTTTTAAAATTATTCATTTTCCATGTCAAATGGAATCTTTAACTTGGATGCTAATTTAGATTTACTTGTGGAATACAAGTACATCACACAACTGTCTCAATTACTAATTCATGAAATTCAAAAATATTTATAGACCTACGGCATAAGGTCCATGTGGCCAAATATCTAACCAAAGAAAAGAAAAACGACTTTTGAAGCGCCAAATACAAATAAAATCACGGACATAATGCGATGACCCATTTTATGCATTCTTTATTATGTTCCAAATATATGATTTAGGAATATAATGTTTTCATGGTCGTTAACCCGAACTATCCATGGAATTCTATAAGATATAAAAGTGTAAAAGGGGAAAAAAAAAAACTGACGAAGAAAATTGAGTCAAAATGATGTTATAGTGACTACATATATATAACTGTACACGAATAAATTTTGAGGTTACATAAAAGAAGAAGTGGTGCCAAATTTATCGATATTGAATGATGTGGATACAATCTACAGTTTCACAATTGAATTTCTAAGCAATTGATCTTGAATGAAATGATAGATAGCTTGATTTCTTGAAATCGTGGGGGCTTTGAAGCTTTGATTTGATTGAATCTAGATGAACAATGACAAAGACAACATGGTTTTGGAGCGTGATCAGGCGAAACCTCGATGATATTGATGAAGACTGTGGGGCTTGGGAAGCTTGATTCGATGAAACTTTAATCTGACGAGACTTCAATGTGTGTTGAGGAAGACTACGGGGTCTGGAAGCTTGACTCAACGAGGGTTTCTTGATCTCTATGTGACGCCCCAAAATGTCACGTGGGACATGTGTCCTTTCTAATTTTATCATTTAAATATTAATAGTATGGGAAAGCACAACAAAAATTTTCAACAACATCCCACACAAGACATTGCATGAATTTATACATATACTTCTTCTTTAAGCAAAACACAACTACAAAACATAAATTTTGGGAAGGGTCGGGGTCACCTATCACCAACATCGTCCTACGCCCAAAAACCCCCTGACATCAAGTTATTCACTACATATTGACAGCCTTGCCCATCAACAAGCAAACATTGCCAAAACCAAAGGGACCATAGAAAACCCCAAAGTGGTCCAACAAACTCCCCGTCGACCCACAAGGGGGAACTACACTTGGTACATACTATCGTCAATCCAGGTATAAGCATAGGTATTGACAATCAAAATACACAAGAACTCCCAACAGTAGTGGCGGGGTGATCCATCCTACAAAACTGAAAAAATAAGGGGTGAGTCAAAATCTAGTAAATGAAATCTCTAAATTTAAGATACGATATCACCTTACGACTCAACTTAGCATAATCAAACAACATTAGTTCAAAGTACTACAAAATAACCTTGAATGACAAGTGCATAAGTATATGCATTATCTTCTTTTATCATGATATACTGATGGAAACCACCAATAGCATCATTACATAAGATTACTCACACATTTACAAGCGGATGGCATAACATATTATGACACACGTCTACTTCTTTCATGTGTGCCTATATGTAATTATATATGCACAAATACATGTATTAAATTCTTTACTTCTTCTACCGAATACTCTCGGGGCTTCCCAACACACGGGACATCTCAATTTCGAGGCATCTCAACACATAGGGCATCTTGACTCCCGAGACATCCTGATACACGGGGCATCGTCGTCATTATATTTAGGCGACGAAAATATATGTCATACTTTCCTTATTTAATCACATAACAATGGTGCATATATTAACATTATAAAAATATGAGTTTCCTTACATCAACAACGAAATCAACACTCATTTCAATAATCAACATCCAATACACAATATCTTTTCATACATATCATTGCCTTATCCTTTTGATGATTACATACGTAGGTAATGATAGTCACATGCTTACTTCTTTTCATATATCGTCATGTCTTTCAATAATCACATGATAATGGCAAGCTAGAAAGTGGATGTGAGCAGTATGTGGTGATTCTCAATAAGTAAATATAAGCAGTAAGCGGTCATACTGAGAAAGTGGATATGAATAGTATGTGGTGATACTTAGCAATTGAATATAAACAATGAGTGACCATACTTAGAAAGTGGGTATACTCAGTAAGTGAATACACTCAAGCAAATGAATATATTCAGTATCAGACAAGTAAATAAACTCAATAAGTGGTATGAGCAATGACTAGTGAGTAGTATATGGTAAATATAATTAGTAGCTAGTGAGTATTAAGGTAAATATGATCAGCGATTGGTGAGTCTAAGGTGAATATGATCAACAGTGGCGAGTATAAAATTTATAAAAGTAGCCCTTTTAAGCCTAGTTTTGCCAAATTCACATTTTTGCCATCCAATGCTACCACACCCTACCACATCTCACAAAAGATAACTAACCACTATCATACATATAATAACTCACTAAGATGAGTCAAATCATCACAATATCTCAGCACGCCATTATGGAGGCTAACTCATCCTTTTTGTCAAATTCAAACTTAATTAGCAAACATCAACTGACCAAGTCAAGAGTACTAAGTAGATCAATGTAACCCCACTTTTAGAGTTTTCACTTATCTTAGTAAAGACTTGAGCATCTCAAAGCCTTAATTGCCTTCAAGTAAAATAAGTAAAACAGAAAGTTAACAGTTTTTGTCTTTAAAATGACAAAACCCATTAGTAGAAAGTAGTGGAATCCAATAATTTACCTTTTCCACTCTTGAAAGATTTGAGATAAAAACTTTAATAACACAAGTGTGTGGACCTTCGCTTTTACTTGCAAGATTCAAACACGAAAGTAGACGAAGAAAGCTGGAAATTGGAAGTTAGTGAGGTGGGGGACTTCCACTTTAAAGCTTGAAGACCCATTTATATAGCCAAGAGAGGTGAGATCGAGTAACCAAGTTAAAAGGAAGTGATGACTTTGAGTTTAAGAGACACATTGTGAAGATCAGAGGGTATATAATAAAAAAATCTCACACATGGTCGCATATGAATTGCTTGGGCAAATAATCAAGGTTGAAGTAATGATGGCATTATGCTAAGTGTAGGTAGAAAGATTGGTTAGCAATATAAAAGCTTCAAGTGGTCCAAAGAGAGTAGCCAATAGGAGAAATTTTGAGAGAGTTCTTCTTGTCCAAGTGAAATGAATGAGTCACTAAGGGATTAATGGGTTAAAGTTGAAATAGGTGATGTTTTGTTAAGTTACCAAGATATCTAGTAAATCATTACAAAAACAAGGAAAACAATGTCGGTTCTAAAAATTGATAAATCTAAAAAAAATTTGAACCCACTAAATAGTGAAAGATATCGGATGCTAGGAAAAATCCCAATTTAGTAAATTTAAAACTTGAATATCATTAAATATGTAATTTGAGGACTACAACTAATATGATGATAAAATTATTACCATCACTCAATACCGTCAGCATACATGTAACATATATCACTTTAAGCTTAACGCATCAGACTTAGGGTAATAATAATCACATAAAACCATCTTAAATGCTAGTATTGAAAGTCGAAAATTCCGAATGTGACATTCCAAGTTCTTTGAATTCTCCACATTCTTTAAATTTGAAGACATTGATTCTTCTTTCAAGAGTCAAGATACCAATAATGATCATAAGTCGATATATACTAAGAAATTAGTAAGATCTAGTCATCATTATTAAACAACTTTTTTTCCCCATTTTCCGTGCCTATATTTGTCAACACTTAAATTTCAGTTATTAATGTTTCAGCACTTCTGTCGTACAACAAAGAGAGAGATTATGACACTAAGAATATTGCTACAAAAAGATGAATACATTATTTACAATAAGAATATTGCTTCATGAATGTAGCAATCTGAATGACAACAAACTTGAGCCTAAGAAAAAGACTAAAAACGCTGAGTTGGCAATGCGTTAGAGCTTTAACCCATATATTATTTGTCAAATGCAAATAGAACACTAGAAGCTTTTGCGAATAAGTAAAATAGGGAAAATTACATTATTTTCTTTAAATGAATAATCTTACTTGAATAGAATGACTTACAATTAAATGAGAGAGGATAAGGAGGAGGGGCAATAAATTAATGATCTTATGGGAGAGAAGGGCTCCGTTATTACCAACTAAGACAAATGGCAAGAAATGACGTTAAACTCGAAAGATCATCCCATTTGCAATTTGCTATCCTAGTACATATAGATGAGTTATATTCAATTGTTACCGTACGATTAAGTGCATAATCCCCATCCACAAATTTTAGCATTTCAGAATTATTCATACTAAAAAATCATTTGTTTGAGCTTTCTATCCAATTCAGGGTTTAGGATTTAGGGAAAATAGAAGAACAGCTTGGTAAAGAAGATAGACAAAGTTCAGTTCGGGCAATATTTATATGCTATATATAAAATTAATCAAGATGGGCAATCTTTCTTTGTCGATGTTTTCTCGTCCATTTTTTAATGTGATTCCTACTTGATCAATCAAATGTGGTTGACTAATAGTAGAGTATTAGGATCGTACAAAGCATAGTACTTATCTTTAATAATTTCCATGCATGATCTCGCTGATTATTTAGATACGACATCGTATTTTTTTTCCCATTGGATAAAAAATGAAGATAAATTAGGTAGCAACTATAAAATCCCATAAAAAGTCTCCTTTTATTATAGTCTCTTAAATTCAATTCAGACTATCACATTCACATCGTCAATAACTTTCTCTTCCTTAATTTAGGACTCACTCATGCAAATATTCTTTTGTACTTTTCTTTTATGGTCCGAATAATTTTCGATTATTTTACTAGTCAATTGGAAAGCCAACACGACTTTTTTCATTTGGTCGGCAAGTCAAAAAAGAAGAAAGAAGAAAAAAAAAAAGGCAAAAAAAAAAAACAAAAAACAAAAAACGAAATACCCCGGTGGGTTTCCAATTTCCAATTCAATGCTTCAGATGGCCCGCCAAATATTAATCTATTCCATTGATTCGATTTAATTTCAGCAGCGTCGCTTTCTTACGGCTTGAAATTTCGTCACGTCTGACCGGGCAATTTCTCTGACACGGCAAGTTGACTTGACTCTCAAAGCCTCCTCTCCCCACCCGCGCAAGAACAGGACGCGCCTCTTTCCTTTCTTTATTCCTCCTTTTTTGTCCGCGTTCCTGCCCATGAATAAAAATTCATCTTGTGTACCGCCAAAAAACGAAGACCCGGTCTTCTCTTTTAACTGCGGGGTGATGAAACTGGGGGAATGTGAAATGGTTCTTGCGCCGGATGCAATAAAAAACCAGAGTGACATGGAGATGGACCCGGAGATGAGTGGGAAGAGGGAGGAGGGGGTTGGAGAGTCAAGGATAAATTAAACACATTGAATAATGGAAAGGAAACAAGACCGGTGAGAAAAGAGGGAGAGAGGCACCACAATTTGGTTGAAGAAGACCATATTGCTCTGGGGAGGGAGGTCGCCGCTTTTGCTCTTTCTCTGTGTGTCTCTGAGTTATAGGTAGCTTTTTCTCTTTTGCTTGAACCTGGATACGAGAAGGGTCTTTTCAGCTCACGGTCTGCATAAGATCCCGAGGAAGGAGGGAAGGAAGGTGGGAAGGAAGGAAGGAGGGAAGGCACGGAGGAGGAATAGAAGAAGTAGATTCAGATGGGGAACTGCTGGGGCACTCCAGCAGAACAGCCGACCTCTGTGACTCCTGATCATCTCACTTCAGGTGCCCACCGTGAATTACTGCCGCTGATCTTTTTTTTTCTGTGTGAATTTGGCTGGTCTATCCGATTTGTTCATCTGGGTTTCTTCTGTTTCGCCCTATGATTTGAGGGTCTGTGCCTTCTCTCTGTTTTTCCTTATAGTTAGAACACGTTCATCCGTCCTATTCAAGCGACTTAATCTTGCACGGTTCGTGCCAGAGCCTGTTCAATTTCACTGTGCATGTGGTTCTTGCCCCTGTAGTTTCTTAAATGTCCTTCCTTAGCCAGCAATTGGCTGATTGGGTTGTCTTTACTTATGCTTGATTGTCTCGATTCATGACTTCTAATTATCTTCGGGGTTCTTGCTTGGACTTATGTGCTTGCAGGGGTCATCTCCCAGACAACCAGCAACACCACATCTTCAGGCGGCAGCAATATTTCTCGGAACAGCCGCTTCTCCGTGTCGAGTGGGGACGAGGCTTTTCCTTATGGGCAGATCTTGCAGCAGCCAAATCTGAGGATTTACACTTTCTCGGAGTTGAAGGCAGCAACCAAGAATTTCAAATCCGATATGGTGCTCGGCGAAGGAGGATTCGGCAAAGTGTACAAAGGATGGCTCGAAGAGAAGCCATCGGCAAGAAGCGGCAGTGGGTCCGTGATCGCAGTCAAGAAATTGAACTCTGAAAGCCTGCAGGGTGTTGAGGAATGGCAGGTTAATCTCCAAAACTCAGAAAGACAATATGAAATCTTTATGTTCTGTAATGATTTGATGCTATTTTTCCTGTAATCTTTTGGATTGTGCATCTTTGTTGTTGTCTTTTCGCATAGTTTGTTAATGTCATTTCGTCTCATTGCACGATTTCGTTGCTTCCGATGCTTATTATAATATGTACCTGGTAGGTGGAATGTACCTTTTTATTCTCTGAAGTTGTCCACACCCTTTTGGCCTTTTATCTCCAAAGATAATGCTGTTTATGTGCTAAAATATTGCATTTCTTAATTGATTCCAGAACAAAATTAAGTAGGTAAAGACTTAGGGACTGGAATTGCTAATATGTGGGAGGGTTCTGCCTTCTTGGTTGTGGGTCACCTATCGAACTCGATTCATTGTCTTCATATAATTCAGTTGCAGAATAGGATAAGATGTTTATGGCAGAGCAAGCAGATCAAACTAGTTTATCCGGGAAACAAGAAAAATTTCGTGGCCCTCGTTTAGTTCTGACTTATAGGTGCAACTGGTACCGTTCCTTATGACTTTTGTTTTTTCTGTTGTGCAGTCTGAGATACAATTCTTAGGGCGGCTTTCTCATCCAAACCTCGTGAAATTATTGGGTTACTGCTATGAAGACAAAGAGCTGCTCCTAGTGTATGAATTCATGCAGAAGGGCAGCTTAGAGAACCATCTATTTGGAAGTAAGCCCCTTTTAAAGTAGTCTTTCCACTGCTCCAAAATCGCCTTAATGAGGAGATTATGTTAATTTAATGAACCATGGGAATGCATCTTTGTAGGAGGTTCGGCTGTTCAGCCTCTTCCAATGGAAATAAGGATCAAAATCGCCCTTGGAGCAGCTCGAGGCCTTGCATTTCTACATACGTCGGACAAGCATGTGATATACAGAGACTTTAAGGCGTCAAATATACTCCTCGACGGGGTAAGAACAATTTTATTTTGAACTAGATTCGAGAAACCCATCGGCGAGTAGTCGAATACTCCCTCGACATTGCATTGACAATGAAGAAGTTTCCCATGACACATTTATCATACACATTTTCACTTGGACTAAATTTTCCTCCTTTTCAGTCCTATAATGCCAAGTTATCGGACTTTGGATTGGCAAAGTTGGGTCCTTCTGCTAGTCAATCTCATGTAACTACGCGCGTCATGGGAACATACGGGTATGCCGCACCAGAGTATGTGGCCACAGGTAAATTGATAAATGACTTCTTTTAAAGCTGTGTTCCCATTGTCGTGATCATACGTATGCTTGACTTTGTCCGCGCACCGTGATCTTACCCTGTGTGGATTGATGAAATGGCAGGGCATCTGTATGTCAAGAGCGATGTGTATGGATTCGGCGTTGTGTTGGCAGAGATGCTTACAGGGCAGAGGGCGCTCGATCTCAATCGCCCAAGTGGAAAACATAATCTTGTGGATTGGGTCAAGCCGTATTTAGCTGATAGGCGGAAGCTGAAGACCCTTATGGACACTAACCTTGAGGGAAAATATCCTTCGAAAACCGTATTCCAAGTGGCTCAGCTCGCCTTAAGTTGCCTTGGCCCCGAGCCGAAATGCCGTCCATCGATGAAAGAAGTCGTGGAGAAGCTAGAACGTCTCGAAGCTTCGAGCGAGAGAGCGCATGAGCCCAGGGCTCGTTCCTCTCATCCTATGGCTCATCGGCGCGGCCAAGTGCCCTTGCACCACCGGTCCCCTCTGCACCAGGGGCAGGAAAATGGTCGAGGCAGCCAACTTTCGCCTCTGGGAAGGTAAACCTGTTTTGGACCCACAAGTCATGACATCGATCGGTAAAGACCTTCTTCATCCCTATTCAAGTGGATTTGTCGGAGAACATAGCGATCGTTCGATGTTATGGAGATAGGTTTGTACCGAAAATTTTCGCACAGGACCGTGTCATCCCTATTGATTAGTCCCTTGAAAAGGCTTTGTTTGTGAATTGTTGTACCACTTTAGTAAGACTTCATTGGAGGCGTGGAGGTTTTCCCTTCGTCTCCTGGGAAAAAGAAGAACCTGAGAGCTGTCCTAATGTAATCCTAGTGCTGAATTTGTTGATGGAAAAATGTACATTCCTTTACTTCTTTTAACCGTGCCTCGGCTCCTAGAAAAGAATAAGTGAATGCTGCTTTGTGTTGTTTTTCCTCACGAAGCCGAAAGAGTACGTCTTCCCATCTCCATCACCGGCCAACGAAAGCGGAACTGCTCTCACTCGTGATTCTCACGGGCGATAATGCGCGCAACATTCAATGATCACGGAAGTCGCTCTTCCACTGAATGCTCATCCCACAATCGAGTGATTGGCCACATGGCAAGAAGAACATTCTCTCTCACGGCGAATAGAACGAACGCTTGAGATCGATGGTGAATCCACCATTCCATGGAAGCCACTGAGAACTTCAAATTTGGGCATATCATGATCCTTTTTTCCCCCTGTGGTCGCTCCAACTTCGGGGACGGAAGTGGGCTTATGCGTTGAGTCAGCCTCCTGGTTCGGGGTCTGGCCTTTTGAGAGCACTAAAGAGGGCTTGACATTTTCGAGCTTCTTCGAAGGGGCATTGCCATTCACGTCACTCACCACCAAAAGTTGACTTGTATTCACTCCATGAAAAGACTCGTTCATGTGACTCGTGAGTCTAGTAGATGTGCAATATTCATATACATTCTTGACACCTGAATTTGAGTTACTATTCGAGAATTAATTCCCGACAAATTCTTTAAACTCGACACGGATGAAGAAAGATTAAAAAAAGAAAAGAAAGAAGAGATGATGGAAGCCATTCATCCCAAAGAAAATTGGGATAAAAAATATCTTCGCAACTACTGCTTTCCGAAAAAGGAAAAGAATCCGACTTGGCTTACATGATGCGAGCGTGCTCGATACTCACTCGATCCTTTTAAAGGAGCATAGATAGGACGCGCGTTTGTCTACTCTCTTGTTTATAAAAGCGAGATCAAAGTCGATTATACTTAATGAGGCATATTTGCATCGCTCATCGACCATCGATGCAATGGAACCACAGTTCGAGCTCCTTTAAATTTTGGGCCTATATTAACATATAAATTAGTCAGCATAAGTAACCAAATTGAGTGCTCAAGAATTCGCGATGGTGAGAGTTGTGGTCACAGTGGGTGAAGACTGACGAAATCTTGTTGGCAAGGCCTCTTTAATGATTATTATAGAAGGGTTTATTGCAAATTGACTACCTACTACTATGGTGTTCATTTGCAATAATATAATATAGTGTAATTACTATTCCAATCAATAACTAATACATATGACCAAGGAGTAAGCAAAAGAAATGAACTGAATTGAGAACTGTCCGGTCAACTGATTCTCAGTTCCTAAAATTTGGAATTACTAAATATCAGTTTGCTTCCCGATTCCAAGTGTGGATTCACCCACCCAAACTGGCCCGATTTTTTTTTTAATTTTTTATTATTCCAACTTTCCAAAGCCCTAATTTCCATTCTTTTCTCACTCAAACTCAGTCACACATGCTTGCCGCTCATGCCTCTCACTCTCACTTCTCTCAATCTTAGTTATGCTGTGCTCATGCCTCCTTTGTGGCTCGATGCCTCTCGAACTTGGCTCTTGATGATCATTATAGCTTTGTTCATGGAGATGATCAACATGTTTAGCTTATTACGAGCTTGTCACCCATGTAGTAGTTTAAACTATGCAATAATGCTTGTAGTCTTGTAAGGATTAGGGGAAAAAAAGAAGATGTAACCGGTTGCTAGACCCACTCAGGTTCTTGGTGGGTCTACGACTAAGTGGGCCAATTCCTAGTTGGTCAAACTGGAAATTGTCCCTTTTGGTGCAGTTCCCAATATCGGGAACGGAACCAGCCCATACTGAAATTAATCACCCTCATAGCCTAATTTTTACAATTATTCTCAAAGTACCTTTGTCTTTTCTTTTTTTTCCCATTCACTCTTCTAACGCTTGATTATTGTCAATAATTATAATTTACACAATTTGACATAATCACATTTTATATAATAACACCAATTCATAATTATTTTGACTTAATCACATTATTACTAATAATTATAATATCAAATAACAGGTAAATGATTGATGTTATAACAAATATGTTACCATAATACATAATAATTTATTATATTAGTAATTATTCATACTAAAATATTCAGCATAGTATTAGTTTTTCATTATATCATCTAAATGCTCATAAATGAAAATAATGATTATCTTAATTACTACTTATATTGCGTACTGGTCAAATCGTTACATAATTATTATTTCAATCATACTATAAGAAATAATATTTATTTTAATATGATCACATATCATTTGACTAAGTTTAAATCAAAATCATCAATTAATTATTACACTCATGATTGGCTATTAAAACTGATAATTACTATAAATATAATATTTATTCTAATATAATCTCATGTTATGTGTTTAACTCTTTATCATAATCATAGATGGATTATTAAAACAAAATTAAGTATTTTATACGGTAAATAATATATCTAATTTTATATGTGTGGTTTTAAACTCTTGAAATTCGCGATTAGTCCTCTAATTGATGATTAATATACTTCCTCTATTTTTTTAATTTATTTTAGGGCTATTCTGCAAATTATGATTCTATTCCCCCTTTAAAATATATGTCATTAACGAAACTGAATAACATAGAAGGTATTATATTACTTAAACCAAATAGTTTAATAGATATCACAACTCTATAACATTAAAGTGTAATATCTATTTACAATGTAATAGTAATTACATTACAACCTTATTCAATTATCGTAATTTAGATATTATATTTACCATCTTCTGAGAAATGGTGTGGAGCTGTGGGGATTGGGGAAGAAGAAGAAGAAAAAAGGGGAAAAAGAAAAGAAAAGGAATACATCTCATTCATTAAATAGGCAATATATTAAAGTCCAAACCTCAGAAGATGGTAAATATAATATGTAAGTTGTCCATTAAGCCCACATGTGATTAAGGACATTAATATGATTTCTAATGCGTCATGGATCAGCAAGTACCATCTAATAATTGATTCTATACTAATCATAAATCACCTGAAAAAACAAAAACCAAACAAAAACATAAAAAGTGCGTATTCTATTCAAACGAAGATCTTGTATATCGTGGCGCTATTATCCTTGCACTTCTCTGGCGTACGATAGGTGTAACTTATTTGAAAGATCCACTATTAGTCCTTCCATTAAACTATCTCATCAAAATACTAACATCGATGCAAAAATGCTAAAGCATTTGGGTCGCCGTCAACATCGAAAAAAGTAATCATGATTAGGGGTCGGGTTAGGTCACTGTCACCCGGCCGGCCCTACCCAAAGGTGGGCTGAGGATCACCAGCCCTCATTTGACGCCGGCCAGAGTTTTCAAACCCTAATCAATCACGACAACAGTTGGGATTGTCGTGCAACTTCAATTGCCATGGTAATTTAGGTGGAGATGCGCCCGCATGCCCTTGTTGGTGGTTGGAGATGAGGTAAGGTCACTTTCTCTGACTGCCAAGAATAGCACGAGCATGCGCAAGATCCATTGAAAAAATGGCAAGGATCTTTTGGAAGAGATGCGGGTGCACTTTTTTCTATTAACATGTATCCTTTAGAACATTTTCTTAGTTGCCAGCGGGTCCTTGTCATCTAAATCACCTCTACAAACAATCCCAATACAAAAGTGCAATGCATTGAATAAATTTCCCAGCAATTATGTCACGGCGATCTTATCTAATGTCCCATCGATGCTTCTCAAATAACTGAATTAAGAAGAATTTGTAAATTATAAATGTGACTAATCAATTAAAAATTTGATTTTTTTTTTATTCAATAGATTAGGCAAATGCGGTGAAAACGCTCGACATTGGTGATTTAAAAATCGAATAGAATTGACCAATTCAATCAATTCGACCCGATACTCGTCAAGCCTCAGATCCAGTTCACATCCTTACATCATGACGTTTCGATTTTCTCAATTTGCCTTTAAATTTTAGTTATTGGTCATAATGTGTCCTCTTGTATTGGAACTCCGACCAAATTTTACTTGGAGCTCCAACCACGTGATAGCACTTGACTTATTGTGGGGGACAAATTCATTATAAAAGTACATACTTATGAAACAATGAAAAAAAAATTAGAATTATATCTAATACGTGAACATGTAACAAAAGTTCCGTCTAGAATTTGATTAGAGTTAACGCCAAATGCATATCGATATATAGTTGTGAAATATATTTTTGAGTAATTACTATATTTTTCTCACATAAATGATATATTGCCTGCTTACCTTCCGTAACTATTCACATGCCGTCATGTGGTTAGATACTTTAGAAATATTTGGCTGGAGTCGATGCTAGGGGCACATTGCAACCAATTTTAAAGTCGTGGGGCAAATTGCAAAAGTGGAACGTCAGGGCACCTTGCCACGGTCTCCAAAATTTGGGAGGGGAGGGGGGCAAAAAAACGTAGTTCGCCCATTAGAGTCAAATTGCTGAAATAGGGAGGACATGGGAGTGAAATGAAGCGAATAACTTTAAGAGGGGACAAATTGAGAATAAGATCAAACTTCCCGAGGCCAAACTGAAAATTTCCCGGAGTGTCTCGCTCACCCGGATCAAACAAAGCTCCAGTGGTCATCAAACGTGAATCTGGTGGGAAACGTCTCGTTTTCACAATATAGTTTTACCATCGAATTCCATGAAATGATCCTTGCAGTGTCCATTGTCGTCGTCTCAAGATCACCGTTGCTCGTCATTTCGTCCTCCTTATTCGCGGTTAATCCTGGGGAATCGTGGTTGATTCATATTTCATCGTTCGAAAATCCTGATTGTCTGGTAATACGTGTTGATAGTTTGTTTATAAAACAAATAAAGATGTGCCTTGTCCCACATCGAAAAATGTAAGTGCGCAAATGGACGATATTTGGCACTAACCGACAATCATTATTTTTATTTATTGAAAATTCGGATTTATTTCTATAAAAAAATTAATTATAAATTTTGTTAAAATAGTGCGATTGTTGACGATAAGTCATGATTAATTTTTAATTTTTATTTATTTAATTCCGAATTTTTTATATCTTTTCAACGTAATTGAGACGTACTTGTTCATTTTGCAACCTTTCTCGAAAGGTTGCCTTTGTTCTTTTGCAATATTTTGAAGGGTTGCCTTTATTCGAAAGACAAAGATAAGTATGTTTGTTTTGAGATCAATCACACATCTTCTTTCATTTCTTCGTTTTCTTTTGAAAGAAACTACAACCGTTGTTTCCAATTGTTTCCTACGAGAGACCTGGAAAAATACTAGAATTGCTATCTAGTATTATTATTTGAGAGTTTGTTGTATTCCGGAGGAAATTTGCTGGTGAATATTAGTAACGTTGTGGGACAAATAAATCCTTAAAAAAGTTATATCACGCCTCAAAATCCAACTTGATTACTCTAAAGATCTGACTTCATTTTTATACTCAATTCAAAACCATATTTTCCCAACAATAGGTTTGTCATGGACTTGTTGGTCAGGACTTTCTGCATTTCATGTGTCTAGTCTGTTGACAGATGCTGTATCTTGCAAATGGCAGTAGGCCTTACGATTTGTCTCTCTTTTTTCTTTCTGTAGTTTTGGAAGGTATGAACTGAGTAAACGAAAAGTTCGGTTGCTGTTGGCGATCCTGTTAAATGTTGAACTAGTTGAAGAGGATTGTCGAATGTACCCAATGGGTGAAGATACAGAGGGTGACTGTTGAAGTTACCAAGACTCTGGATGAAGACGGTGAATAGTTAAAGAAACTTTTTGGGATTGGTGGGCAGGCATCACAAGATATGTTTTTTCAACCCTGTGGTACCTCAGAATCCTGCGACATGCTTGTTCAGTCACTTCAGCGTGGTTTGGAGTGACCGAAGGATTTCTGAAAAGGATCTCATTTAATGGGGCGAGTGAACATGGTATACAGTTCAGTTGGGTTCTTCAAGCTCATGGATATCTAGAAGGAGGCTTAAATTTTCACCTAAGTTGCTGGAAAAATTACTCGTCACCCCACTTTCGCGTCGACTATCACTGGTTTTGCTAGCAAGGTCAGCTCAGTGGGGGAGAAGTTCAGATTTGATGAAGAGTAGATAGATGCTGTGATCTGCTTCTTGTTGAACCAACTTATGGTGCAGCTCGAAATTCCTCAATATCCAGATAAAAATTGTGAACAATATGGATCCATCATTGAGCATTGTTTGAGTGATGGAATTCAATTAACTGAAGAGCATTCATCATCTGGCCTCGTTCGATGTCCGTTTTCAGAGAGCTTGGGAGGCTGAGAAGAATCCTTGTTTCTTTTTAGCTATCCATGATTCCTCCTTTCTTTTTGCCCGAGGAATCATAAAATGTATTCTCAGGTTCCTGAAATAACTTGAAAAGGAAAGAGGAAAAAAAGAAGCAGCAACATAATCATCGAGTTTAAAGAGATGGGTTCTCCTCCTGCTGTTTCTTCTTCCCATGATCTTATCAGGCGAAATATTGGGGAGGATAAAAACAAGGAATCACGTCTTGTTTCTGCTGGGATGGAATGGAGGGCTTGTCGATAGGCGAATTCGAAGATGCATTAAACAGATCGTACTCACTTATGGAGATATACAGAGAGAGGTCTCGTTTGAGGATTGCACGAGGACTACATGTTGGAGAACGGAGGCAACATTCCTAGAATAATTAGTAGGAACCATGCGTGGGCTCTCCCGTGTGGCAATCTCGCAGATGTCTCCACAGGAAAAAAATGAAAACATCCACGACCTATGGATTACTGGGACATCTGCTAGAATTCACTGGAGATGGTTACAGTTATGGTGCATAACTACAGCGGTAGAGAAGATTCTTCAGATGGCGGCAGAACGTATTCGGTAATTTCTGCGGTGGGGGTGGTAAATGGTAATCTGAGATATTTCAAGTCCTGTTTTCAATCGACTGCCTAGTACACACTTTGAACACTTGAAGGAGTACTCATCTAACATTCTCGGGCACGGTTAGCTACTCTCGCTTTGACCCTCTATGCCGAATCATCGTTCCGGAGTAATTGTTTAATATGTACACGCATGAATCAGAAAGCTTTGCCTAATATTCAGACAAAACTGGAAGGTCTGGATAATACAAATATCTCGTGCTTGTTGTTAATATTTCAAAGCATATGATGTTGGTGATGGAATGCTTCCCTGTCAAAGACCATATAAAGATCAGTCCGTGCCTTCTATAATAGTAGGAGGTTCGTAGAAGCTGGAATATACGACATTGAATGACTTGGAAGCTTCCGCAGACAAGGAAAATGAATTATCACAATATTGCAAGAAAGCTTTTAGGCATTGCCTCCCTTTTTTCCGAGTTGTCGGTTTAATTGTGAGTACTCTTCTTTTTATATTTCCTCTGTTATGTTGAAACCTTAGTCCAAAGTGCAGATACAGAAAATGAATAATCTTTCCCCTCTTCATTTTTCTTCTGTTACGATAGCTAATATATAACACTCGATTCTCGAATCTTCACTGATGTAACAATCCAAACTCGGGAAGTACGAAGGGACGGTCTAATGCAAAACCTCGGCAATACCTAAGTGCATGTCTCCTGTTCCACGTTGCTAAGGGAGGGAGTGCTTGACTAGTTGATGAGACTTGAGTTGTGTACTCGATATGATGTGTTTTAAAACTGGCCCAAAGCAAACAATATTATATAATGGTAGCCCTGGGTCCTTACATGTGGTATTATAGGCTTGGGTTCTCTATTTTGTGTGACGACTTTTAAAGTCGTGAGGGCTAGAGGCCCAAAACGGACAATGTTACGATGATAGCCCCGGGTCCTTATATAGCTGAAGGTCTGGAGGTTGATAATTAGTCCCACCGTTTGGTATGCTTAGTTGCATCCCTTTGGTTCCTTCTTCTCCTCCCGTCAGTTAGCAGATGAATGCGGGTGGACTTATGCCGCCCCCTTGTGTTTTTGGTGCATTTTAGAGGCTCTTCTGCAGTTCCTGCTTAAACCCAATGGAAGGGCAATATTACATACTCAAATCTTTCTGTATATTCTCCTTTTCTGTTTATCACGGGATATCTTAGTGTCAAAGGTAGTTCCTTCGGGAACGACCATTTTGGCGCATCTTCTTGTTCAAGTTCCATGAAAAGATTGAGTTCTCACCAGCACGAATATGGAACCTTTTGATTTGCAGGATGGAAAATTGCCAGCTTATGCATATTCCTATTGAATTTCTTCAAAGGGTGGCGACATTTGAATCTAGTTGACTTGGCTTATGTCTGGGAATCTGAACATGAACTATAGGAAATGGGACCTTGATGTAAAGACAATTTGCTGTGGCAGCCCGCTTTTATACAGACAAAAACGTGTTGCCATTGTTAATTTTAAATCAGAGGCTTGGGCTTTTACCCTTACTAATATTTTTCTCAGATCTCACGACAAGGTTTCAAGATAAGCTTCTTGATTCAAACAGTGGGAATATCCTCATTCATGTCTAGCAATCACTTTGTCTTAGCATGATATTTATGATGATTAAATTTCTCCACTAAGATTAGACAATGTATTTTTTGAAACGATTGAAGGCATGTCTCCATCTTGCAACTTTATGTAACAGGTAGTTCCTCATTTACTAACATCAATTTTGATTTACAAAGTTGAATCTCATTGCTGCTACACCAGTCACCATGTGGAAGAGAGCAAATACCTGTTCTTATGATCGTTCCGTCCGCTTCCACTGTACATTGACTGGTCTGCCCAGACCTTTGAAAATCAATGCAATCCTACCAAAGAAATACATGGAACGCTAGGATCATAGAAAACGCTTATCTGTGTGCCCGCTGCTTCCCAGTGAATTTCTATGTGGATGTGAAGCCGGATGTACGGATATACGGATGGTGTGGCCTTGGGATGTTCTATACACATCCATGCACTCTTCGAGGTCAGCATCACATGTCAAAAGAACCCATTCCCCATCATCATCCAAATATTTTAGGTCGATTCCACCAACATCATCTATGCTGAAACGCTTTGCAATCTCTTGTCGCAGATCTGCAAAACCCCATGTTGGTTGCAAGACCAACCGGATTTTTTCTTCCCCAAACATGGCTTTCACTCTGAAAATTAGTCCATCCTGAAGATGATGCCCCTGAAAGTTTGGTAAGGGATGCTCATCAAATGACATGTGGCTATGGGATCTCACGAGAATCTGGGGTTCACGTAATTCTGCATGACTGTGAGCCCTCTTCAGTAATTTAAAAGGGTCTTCAATTATATGATCATCTCTGCCGCTTAAGGCTAGGATGGTGGTAGAATGCATATTTGCTTCGTTGGAGCAAGAAGTGGTTGAAGTGGAGCACTGACTACATGATGCGGATGGAGATTTCGAAATGGTGGCCGCAGAATTATCTATGTTAATATCAGGCTGGTGATCTGTTTTTTCCAGAGGATCACTCTGCTTTGATGAGCTGGGTCCTTCTCTGGAGATCTCTGTACTTAGTTCAGGGAAGCTTTCATAAAAGGACCCAAGCTTGATAGTACCCTTGGTTCCTTGGACCGAGTCAATCACATGCTGGAGTTTCTTTAAGGAATGATTCACCTTCTTGATCTTTCGTGAAGGCCACCGGGTTATTCCATGCTGCCGGCATATCCTTTTGAGAGTCGTTGGACACACTGCATGATATAAACTGAAACGGTTAAGGAGTGACAGTGTGGAAGAGAACATATCTCTATGAAAGAAATGAACAAGTCTGCTTATTGTCATCCGCCATCACCAGAAATCTTATTGCTGCTCCAAAGTCACCAGTAACTGAAAATGCAAACTGTTGAGGATTTGTATCCGGTAGAAGAGAAAAGATCCAAAAGAGAAATTTTATGGTTAATAAGTAAATGGAGATCGAGCACGAAGGTGTGAACAGTAAAATTGGCTCAACTTTTTACTAGACAGTTAGGGTGATTGAGATGACTGAAAATATTTGCAGAAGATTCTCTCCTTAAGCTCACGACAAGGAGGGATGCTGCAAAGAGTATTGCTGTTTATAAGAACTGATAGAAGAAAAATTAAATTTGAATGAGGCGGATAATGGTAAGGTAAGCAACTGATTTGCAATTCTGAGTGCCTGGAGGGTCATGTGACATTTGCAACATTGATACTGGAGCATTGCAAGGGCAAAGTTTCAAAGAGAAAAGTCAAGTGAAATCTGGAACTTGAGAATCTCTGTTGATGTCTAAATGTCCTTGGCATTAACTATATAAGGGAAACCGAAACATGAAACAACCCTAGAAACCGCTTTGCCTAAGCGTTTATTTTTCTTGGATTAGTTGAACTGGAGCTCAGTTAGATGGACTGTTCGATGGATATGAGACCATTTACCCCAATTTAGGTTCTCAAGAAGAATGCAGTTTCCTGCTGAGGCTAATGCATGTTTGCGAAATTTATGAATCAGTTGTTTAAGAGTACCTAATTGAGTGATTAAACTTACTCATCTCCAGAGAATCTAAACAAGATTTTGAATCTTGCAGTATTTAGAAACAGAAAAAAGCTACCTCCTAGTTCTTTTGCAGCATCTTTGAGGCTTCCAGCAAAGTATTGTCGGAGGACATCCACAGTAATTGTCTTCTCCATCTTAGTTTGTCTCTTCTGGCCATCTTTTCTACTACCTCTTGAGTGTTGACTCAAAGATAAAGAATTGCTCCTGCCCTCAACACCAGTGATGTGCTCAGAATCCTGCTGAAGGTGCCAAAACTCCTGATGTTGCGTTGTTATGTTAAATGGTTCTTTGGTTCCCATGTCATAAGTTGATGAAATTGAGACTCCATTGCCCTTTGTCTGAGTCTCCACCATGTGAGCAATCCAGGATGACTCGTCCGAAGAGGTTCGTTTCCTTGAAGAGGATGCTACCTCAGTTTCTTTCTTCTGAAGTTTCTCCTCGGTGGCAATTCCTGTCTCTTTAAAAGGCAAAATAATTGCCCCACTTAAATCTTTCTCAGTCATAAACTGAGAATTCTGAAATGCTTGATGTATGTCAGCACACAGAAAGTTCAGCATCCGCTTTCCCTCCTCCATGTCTCCACAATCCTTCGGCAAGAAAAGCTCCAGTACAAATTCAGCCAATCCCGTGTAAATGTTTATCACAGGAATAGCCAAGGCAGATTGTAACCTGAACAGTCTAGCATGGTGGGAGAGTGGATACTCGGTGTGGGAAATGGCAGTTATATCATTTGAGAAAGAGGGTTTATCTGTTGTGAATGCTTTTCCCACAATTCCTTGGCCCTTTAGAAGGTGATGCTCGGAACATGCCTCATGAAACCCACGCATTTCGAGATCCACAACCAAGCAAGCAGAGTCCATGGTGGAGAGGCAGAGAGAATAATTCTCGTCCGAATGCCGGCATCCTTCCTTGCCTTGTTTGATGCAGGAGGCCCAAGTCAAGGCTAGTGGCAAATTGTATGTCTTGCTCACAGACTTCAAAACCTCTAGAATTCGTGGTATTACTGCTTCATACAACACATCAACCTGAAAGGTAAACCATACGTGAGAAATGGAAATGCAAATTCCCTGCTTTAAGAAGGTAGAGATATGGTGGTACCTTCACAATAGAGGGGTTGAAGCTTTGGGTACTTCTAAGATCAACAGCCTGCAAATATGTATAGCTTTGAGAGACCTAGAAGGCAAGTTCTTATTTAAGTTCACAGGTGACAACTGACAACCTAATATTATAAATGAGTAGACTTAAGCATGACCTTTCGGTGGTTTTGAAAGGTTTCTACTTTTTAAAAGAAACCACGCGGGATAACTGACTCACTCAAATGAATTGATGTACCAAAATAATGTATGGTCCTCCAAGGAGAATTGCCAAATGAAACATACAATAAAGTATTATTTTAAGTCTAAAATATGAATTTGCTAAGGTGTGATGTAATAACCCAGCACTATATACCTTGACATCAGAAATTCGAAGTTATCATGAAATGCAGATAAATGAAACATTGAACACTCAAAAGTTAAATGCACATGTCCGGGGAAAGACCATTTGATGAGTTTTATCCATGCAGATTTTGGCTTTCCCATGTCCTTCTCATTGTACTATTATTAGACCTTCGACAAAAAGATACCACTACTGCAATTTTCCTCGGTGGAACTTTGAGAACTTCAAGACAACCAAGACTAGGAGAAAGGAAGTGACCTCCAAAGCTTTACAAACATTCTCCAGATCAGGACGGTAATTGATCTTTTGAGATGTGGTCACAATCTCAACAACACCCAGGCACGTCCCGCTCCCACGTTCAAAGACGGGAACCGCAAGAGACCCGCGAACATCGTACTGCCGCGCATAATTAATGCGTGGGTATTCTTCAGTACTGAATAAACGGACATCAGGAGTCCACTCAGGAAGCTTCCCCAGGAAAGCACGGCCTGGCAATCCAAGGTGGTCTTTCGAATCGTCATCAGCTTGGAATTGGTAGGATTTAGACACACTTCTGTATCTCTGAAGGCTTCTCGAGCTGAGACCGAGCGAAAAGGGCTGGTCATCTGTAGTAAGCACCTTCCTGCCTTCTCTCCCAACCGGCACCCATATCTGGATAAGCATATCTTTGCCTTTGCTGGATTCGCTCAAGTGACTAATAGCCTGCATTAATCTCAGCTTTATAGATGAAGATAAACCCAGACTGCTCTTCGGCGCAACCCAGAGACTTTGACTCACTTCGGTACCTTCAACTTGGCCCAGAGATGTGGCGTTTCCAACAGAATTTACATCTTGAATCTGAGATTCTGTGAGTTCCCTAGTTTGGGGATCGGCCGAAGGTGGAATTCCCGGCGCATTATTCCCTCTAGTTTCTTCTTGAAATGCATTCTGATATGAGTCAGTACTTGGATTCCCAGCAAGAGTCTCCTCCGAGAGCGAATGGTTCGGGGCTTCATTTGGAGCAGCAAAAGTCGGACTCTGTGGGAAGAGGCTGAAGGCAGCAGCTGTTTCTACCCAGCAACCATTGAGAAATAATTCATCTAACAAGTCCAAGTCCATTTTATCATCAGAAGTTTCCTCAAAGGGAGACTTGAGAGTGGGGGGACCATCTTCCATCGGATCTTGTCCCTTGAGTCAAGTAGACACTCGAATCATCACAGGCGCGATTATGATCCAAGAAAGAAAACTACGGTCGGAATCCCGATTCTCAATCTGTTTAATTCAAAGAAACATTGGAAGCTAAAAGGGCTAAGAAACTGCAGATAGAAATGCATTTGCAGAAGAAAAGCTACCAATTCGAATGCCAGATTTAACTCAAACGAATTGAATTCCCAAAAATGGGACTCCAAAGTACAAAATGAGAAGAACAAGAAAAGAGGGGGCGCAATCAGTTTCTGAAAATGGGTTAAAAGAAAGAGACGAAATGACAGAGTGCTGAGTCCAGCAAAGCAACTCACCCCACCCACCCGAAGGAATCTCAATTCCCACCGGCAAGACAAATCTCAACTCAGAGGCAACACTTCACCCGCAGAGGCTAAGTCAGAGAGTCTCAGACCAAAGGGCTTTCGTCACCAGAAGAAAGCCGCGAACACGCAAGAAAGAGAAGAAGAGCTATGTACTCCCCTCAGAAAGTGTCGGAATGTAACGTCACGACATCTCCCGTCGCCATGGAATATCCCAGACTTCTTGACCCACCAAACAAACACACGGCCTCGTCAGATTCTCCTCCTCTCGATAGTTTGAAGTCTACCCTTCCTCCGCGAGAGAGAGAGAGAGAGAGGGTTTCTAACGACGGCTCTCTTTTTCACGATCTCTTTTTCACCCTCGTGCCAAGGGCTACAGCCGTTTATGGTTTTTTGTTTCTTCTTTCCGTCATGTGAAGTTGATTTCCAGGTAAATTCGGTTCCGACCGCGTTTGGTGAGCTGGTGCTGTTCAAGGGAAGATTCCTAAGTATTTCCAAGTGGATAATTCAGCAGATGACTAAAGTTTGCTTTTTTCCCTTCCTTTTCTTTCCTTCCAGCCACACGGGGCGGCCCTCTCTTTTGACTAAAATCCATCCTAAGCAGCATGGACAAGCCATTCCACTGGCCAGACCAAAAGGTGAAATCACTTATCCAGACCAAGGTGGGAAGATGCTTTGGTTTTGGCAGGAGCCCAGCAGTTTACTTTAATTGAATTGTCTAAAACAGGGGTCTGTTGCAGTTCTTGTTTATTCTATTGGGTTTGTTAAGGTTTATTAATGACCAAGCCCACGATCAATCATCCATTTTCTAATGCCCCCACCAATTCTCTCCGCTTTTCTGTCACGATCTTGACAGATTAGTATTAATTAGAATTCCCGTAAGAAAAGAAGATTAATCGAATTTTTATCTCTTACGCGTGTCATCGATGATAAATTATGTTTACGACGGACACTGCAGGATTCTCGAATGAGAGGAAAGATGCATTTTCACTCAAGCATTGGCCAGTGAAAACCGCAAAGAGGAAAAAAGAAGAAAAGAATTACAGACAATACGATAAGGATAAGAAATTGCTTTCAGTATAACATAGTTTTGATGCAACAAGGTCAAGAATTCATGACGGCCCGATGAAAGCGCTAGTCGTCGCAATCGATTCTCGGCACGTCTTTCAAATCGCATCAGATTGAAAAAAGCCTCAGCCAATTCGCACGCTCCAGGAAACCTCCACTTTTTTTTCTGGGGTCACTCCTCCTGCTGCGCATGTTGGCCACATTACAGGTAGTTTGCCTCTCAAATTGTTTGGGAGGCCAAGGGCCTCTTCTTGAACTCCTCTCGCTCGGCTTGCCGCATCTCCAAGTAGATGGCCTCATCAGCCACCCTCCTCATTATTTTATCTGTCCTGCTCGTCCCCAGCAAACTAAAAGATGGCTTTTCTATTTTCCTTTTTCCTTTTTTATTGTTCATAGTTCCATCCAGCCCGCTAACCCGGCGTCCGACAGAGTGGGTCGGATGCATCTGGGCGCTTAATATATTCCATATTTCGCATGAATACTGAGATCATTAGGATCTTTTCGGTCGAAAGATTGTTTCGGTCGCATTAGCAATGACTTGAGGTCGATCATCTCGTTGCCTGTTTTCAGAGGAACCCGAGTGCTGAGCCTGATTGATGACGCTGGCTTGTGGTCCTGAGAGTTGACCCGGATGCAGCCACTGGTCCGCCCGAAGCTTGATGAGTTCCAGAGCATGAGGTGTTGCTTATGAGGAAGCACCAACACTAAACAGACTGAAAATCGATGCTGCTTGAGTTGTTACTGATTGAGTAGTCTGCAAATTCTGGCAGTCCCCATTAAAGTTTCATCAGCAGTTTCCATTTTAAGCTGAGCAATTGATGCTCTTAGCAACGAGAGTCAGTGAATAATTCGTACAAATTTTGCTGATAAGATTATTAGACCATGAACTGACTGCTCTGTTCTTAAATCGAAGAGACAGAATCAGTATCAGTATCAGAAAGACGCGCCTTGATTGGGAGGTCTAATTCACTTCCAATAGCCTGCACAATCCGATCCAAATATTCAAGAGAATTTGGACGGCATCCGATTCATCAAAAGCTAAAAGCCAACCGATGATATTTCACGTTAAAGGATTAAAAGAATCGGACCTCTTGTTACTTTTCTCGCCTGTGTATGTCAGCTGACGTCTTGTTGAGCGCGAACTTTTATTTAAATAAGGGAGAACAGGTTGGAATGCAATTGGTTTTTAGCTGACAATAGTAGAGTAATGAATTGGCCCTTGCGTGCTAGCACCCAGCATTATACTCTGGTCAATGAAGAATATTCTGAGGCTGAATGTCCCACTTGCACGCTCCAAGCCTGATTCTCAACCAATCGCTGCTTCTCGCGGACACCGGCAGCACGCCAGGACGCGAAACTGTCGCTCCTAACTCACGCATTGGAAGCCAAACCCGGTGATCTATTAGGTTGAATGCAGCTATTTTTTTTTTTTTTTTTTTAAAACTTGAATCTAGTTGCTTACGTTCTTCAATGGCAGCCTCGAGCACGCGTGTGGGTCTGGAATTCTCTTTAACCGTTCGAGTTGGAAAAGGATTGATTCCGTCGTGATAATAGGAAAACTGCATTCTATGTGGACTGAATCTTTCTTTCATCATCCATCATCTCAAACTTTATCTCGTAAGCTGACACGATAACATCCTGTGTTCAATGCACCGCAGGTCATGCAGATTTCGTCCGGATGCATGATCAAGAAGATTCAGCTCCTTTCAGCTGTGAGGTAATACCACCTTGAGGATGATTTATCTGACATATGAAAATATGAAGGAATCGCCGAATTTTTGTCAGTAGAATTCCACGTTAACCAGAAAAACACGATCAGACTTTCTAAAGCCAATTTTCACTTGTCGATTAATTTATCCTAATCATGAGAATATGAAGGAATTGCTGCATTCTTATCAGTAGAGTTCCACATTAACTGGAACATAATCCGACTTTCTCAAGCCACATTTCACTTGTCAATGTATCCGTAAATGCCCTGTAAACGATACAGCACACCGGACAAATGTAAAATGCTTTAACTAATAAAGTCAAAAATCAATTATCTAGTGAATTATTCTGCTTCTACTAATATTCTATGTCGCTCTGCAATACCTGAGCCAATAGAATCGAATGTGCCGACTGGATTCGTGATGGGTTCCGACAAACTCATTTTTCTAATGGCAAGGAAGATTCAACAATTGCACAGATCGAGTAGAAAGATTCTAGGTGTCCTGTACTATACATGGAGAGTCCAATACTGCCTTCTTTAGCTGCTGTTGAAAGGAGGCGACTGGTACCAATTAAGAGATAGCTAGCGGGGATTCGAGTTGGAGGAAATCGATCCTTGCCCTTGATATTATCTTCAGATGAGCTGAATAAGCAGTGAAAAAAGAGCAGTACGCATCCATATGTTAGTGAAATGGTTGTAGTTGAAATTTGACAGAAACTACACCATTTTGCGAAGCGAGGAGGTCATATGGCCTTGAATTCTAAAACACGGGAAAATATCATCCATTTCAGATCCAAGGACCAATGAAACGAAGTGATCATTGAACTTTCTGAGATGTCTAAGTCAAAGAAATGCACATTGCACATTGAAAATCCGTGGCTTCAACACGGGACCTGGTCATATAACCTAATGACTAGGCCAGCTAATGCCATAATGTACAAATGAAGGAATCTAATGTCATCTTAGATGTGGTAGTTGTTCTTTTTTATCCTGGATACAGATGTCAATGGATATTCTTCTCCATACAATATGGAATCATCACAGTTGAGTAGAAGTCTGAATGAATTCATTCTTAGCATGATACCCCGGTGTCTGTTTCTAAGTAACATGCATCTCTAGTCCCCATTGACAGTAATGCTTATCGGGCAATATTTAGCATCGACGTCCGAAGGCAGGGGATGGTATTGCAGAGCTTATCTAGTCGACAAAAGGACAAGATCATGTGACCTCTGTCAGAGGTTGCAGTGGAAGAGCTCGAAGCAATGGAGATATTTTTGACTTTACATGGAAGACCTTTGAGTTCACAGATCTCAGACTGAAGTTCGACCTTCAGGACCCAGAACTACATGGATATACACAAGTATTATTCAAGGAAAGAAGTTTTCATGTCTCTCATTGAAGAAGCTTTATTGAGATTGAGAGACAGCTCAAAACGATATCTTTCAACCACTCACTTGACTGACAAGTACTAGGATGACAACATTCGATCCTTCGGTTCAGCAAGTAAAGAGACAAAGCTGATGAAGGCATTTAAACTGTTCTTCAACCATCTTCCCTTTCTGCTTTTCAACAGTAGCAGCTTGGTTTTTCAGCACCGACCAATGAGAATTCCTCACTTCACCTGATGTTCCAATTGTGTAAAACAGAATACATGTGAACTAAAATCAATGAGAGATTGCTTCATTCATCTACGCACTGACCGGCTATAAGCTGTATCATGACAAGTCGCTATATTTCAATCCACTTCTGTTATTTGAAATGATGTTTGCTAACACTCAAGTACAAGTACTAACGATCTTACGTTCATCCAATTTCTATGGCAGCCTTCTTTAGAATTAGGAAGCAGCAATCACCATCGAGCTGTTGAGTTAAGACCAATTTGAACAATTTCCGTTTTGTTTTGAAGTGAAAAAATACTGAGATTACATTAGCCCAAAATAGACCGACTTGAACCTACGAGTATTGAAAGTCCTAGACTCGAACAAAATAGGGAAAACACCAATCCCTAAGTCGATTTCGTTAATTAGTTCATCTTTTTTTTTTTTTTTTGGGTCGGTCCTACTCTATTCTTATTTTAATACTCGCTCTCAGACTTCTGTCCTGCCTCCTTACAGAACGTGGGAGTCGAAACCCACTCCTGAAATTACAGCGTCCTCACCTCAAGCATCCTCACCTCAACCCCTCTGAGAATGTGAGGATTTAAACCTCCCACCTCCCCTTCCAAATTGAAAAGGTGACCACGGGAGCAAACCCCAGTGGTTAATTAATTCATCGTTCAAATACCTAAAAGCATGAATATCCTCTATATTCCCTCTCTTCCCTCTCTGTCAAGAAGACAAAGATAGACATAGATAGGAAATTTGGGAGCACACAACCGTGCACCAATCCCTACTCCGATTCTGTTAATTAGTTCCTCGTTCAAATACCTAAAAGCATGAAAAACAAAACAGCCTGCGTGGGAAATAACAAACTGTATGGGATCAACTAAATTTGGTTCAATTCAGGCCATACCTATTGTGTCAATTGCAGTCTCGACCAACCAGAAATTCGAAGAACAGCTGCGTAGCTCAAGTCTTTTGATACCAATGCAGCACTATCTTGGACTAAGATGACAATTTAAGTAGAATTGCCAAAACGAGCCTCGTACTAGGCAAATGGCGCACAGTAAGGGCAATGAAAAGGGTGTTTAACAGGAAATTTCTCTCCCTTCATGAAAGCTATCAACCTAGCAAGTTAGTTTGCACTGGTCTGTTACAGTCACCTCTACGCCCATCAATTCAATATGTTAACGAGCCTGGCAACTTAAATAATAGCTTCCAGAGTTGAAAGGAAGAAAGAAAAAGTTCTAGATTTGATCTAGATCCAACATATCCAACACAAACTGCACAGACAACATGATTAAGAATGGACCGAGCAGTTTAAGAAAGCGGAAAAAGAAACACAGATTAAAATTGGCTGGCAACTTGAATCATGGTGAGTGCACTGCTTCCATCCTCCACAAGCAGAAGAATCTTACATAGTATGAGCAGACGAGACTTCAAGACATAATACTTATCAATTGCATATGTATGTACAGATGTGTGAGGTAAAGGAAGTGCGAATATAGCTTGTTGCACAAGCCGACCCCCAGCTTCAGAGCTCTACCACTTTGCATGCTTATATGCCAAGGACACAATCTTGCATCTTTTAGCACATCCTGGTTGTTTAATTTAATGTGATCATGAATTACTCTGTTGTAAAGAGAAAAGTAAGGAGCCCCTTAACATTATTGACCTAGATTCATCAAAAGTCGGTCAACAGCAGCATGGACATTTCCAGATGTTGCACGCAGGGCCCTAATGTTCTCTTGGGTGTCAAAGAAGCCCATTTCTTGAAGCTGCGACAGCTGAGTGGCATAAAGTTCTTCTGGCGGCACTACAAAACATAGGTCAAAGAAATCAATATAGTGATGATGAACAGGATAAATAAGAGTCAGGAAAAAAAGAACCAACCATCAGGCACACTTGGAGTTAAAGTATTAGCTCCAAGACCACCAAACATGTTTATCAGCTGCTCAATTCCAGCATTCGTTGGAGTACCTGCTGTATGCAAGCATTTTCACCAAGGCCAGCAAACCAGGATTAATGCAATACTGAAACAGATATTCATAAAGAGATTCAGAATGATGGAATATAACAACTCATCAAGTTACCTGCAGTTTCACCAGTCTGACCCTGCCCCCTGCAAGGAGATGTAAAGTATTAGCAACAAAGAGCATCGGTCCAGCACTGGGTAGGTAACTCATAAAAACTACTAGCAGATTAAGAGATCAAGAGATCTCACTGTTTGTTCAATGAGCTCGTCTATAATTGAGGAAAAGAAGTGCTTTCTCATGCATTCCACTTACTGGTTTGATTGTGGTCGATTGATTGATAGAAGTGACTGTTGGAGAGCTAGCATTTGCTGCAAGAAAATACAGTCAAATTAACCTCTTGACATAAGGATCAAGGTACAGTTTTTTTAATGCCAATGACAACATGCACAGGCCAGCCAGACTTCATCCTGTTACCGAGCTTGACTAGCACGCAATAGCATCAACCCTGATATGACTAGACAAAGGAATGGCACTAATGCAAAAGTATTATCTAAACCACACAAAAACTCATGCAAACCCAAAAGTGCTCAATTGATCAGTATGCCAATCAACAGTAGCTGCAGAACCAAGAGGAGGATTGGTGGGAAAATGCTTTACAGGAAGCAAGAATGTAATGAAACTACACAGGCATATTCTGAAAGCTGTAAATCTACTGACTCAAGAATGAAAAGTTTCCTCCATGCTAAAAGACAGACAGTATTAGTAGCAACCCTGTCTCCGGATGTCAAAAAATATTGTCTTGATGCATTTAGATGCATGAGAAGGTACATTGTTGCTATCTTGATTCTGTGCAAGGAAAGTGTGTGCAAAGCATGCCAAAGGCTTTTGTTTCTGTTTTACCTATTCACCGAGGCATGGTTTAGAGAGAGAGAGAGAGAGAGAGAGAGAGAGAGAGAGAGAGCACTGGGTCGGTTTTGTGGAGCAGCAGAGCATGTGGAGAAATGTGTCCATACATTAGATCAGCAACATACCTGCATTGTTTCAGGGGAAGTAAGCTGGCGAAGGAGTTCTGGATTTTGCAACGTTTCTCTTACTTGAGGGTTCGAATCAGCCATGCTGCGCAGCTGGGGGTTGAGATTGATAATCTAAATTAAGAGGACTTCTTCAGTAGTTGATTGATCTAAAATCTCATCATCTCATCAGCACTCACTTTTAAGGAGTTTCGGACAAAACCATCATTACCTGATTAACATACTGGGGATTCGAAAGAATAGACTGCATCGTCTGCGATAGGGCAGGATTTTGCATTAACTGACTAAATGAAGCAACATCTGCTGAACTCGAAAACATCTCATCCATTTGGGGAAAATTAAGATTTCCCAATCCAGCAATGCTAGGTGGTTGAGTATTGGTTGCAGTATTTGACCTAGTGGTATTGCTCGTCTGAGTCCCTCCTGATGTCATGCAACACAAGCAAATTTATGTTAAAAGTCTTGCAAAACAATTCCCCAAACTAAAGTGCATGTTCATATACATGGGAACATCTGAAGACATCAAAGGAAAATTGTGCTATAAAACAGTTTCCTGATAAATAGTCAACTTATTTCCTGTTCCTAACTGCAGCTGGAAAACCATCTTTCAACTACATATTTTGGCTTTTCCTACCCAATATTGTCCAACTTCATAATAGGGTGGATCAGTACAGCAGAGGAAAAGCACCCAATAAAGCAATAAAAAGAACAAAAGAAATCAGCATCTTCATCGCTTCACCATCTAGACAATTACATATTGAATAAGTGGTCAGTGGAGGCTGCAATAAAGGCATATCCTAGTGCCGCATATTGGCCTGTACATAAGTTGATGAACCTGTTCTTTCAATAGCACCATGCTCTAAAGAGGAAAAAGGATTCAAGCTTGAACGACAAGAAAGGAATCTAAAAAACACGAGGGAAAGACAACTTACCACATCGAGCAAAAATATTATGAAAATAAAAAAGAAGATGAAGCTTCTTACCACCAGTATTGCCCCAAGGATTAGGCAACGGGCTTGTATTTGGGGCAAGCGCTGCAGTTGTTTCAGAAGAGACACTTGAAGGAGGATTGGTCTCATCTGTAACTTGTGAATTGCCTTGGCTCCTCAAAAGAGCAGCAAATGGGTTTGAACTCGAGTCATTTCCACTGTTCCCTCCCATGGTTGTGGCATTCAGGAAAGGTTCCTGAACATTTTCATACATGCGTCTCAGCATATTAAATCCCTCAGGAGAAGCTTCAATGTTGCTCATAGCTCTGTCTGTGTTTCGCATCATCTCACGCATAAGTTCAGGGTTCCTTGCAACTTCTAAAGTCTGCCGAAGAATGCCAGGATCATTAAGAATATGTGCTAGCTCCGGATTCCGGTCAATGATCTCACGCATTTGAGGGTTGCCCATTATTAAGCTGCGCATTAAATCAGGATTATTCATGAGGCTTTGCATGGAAGGCGTGTTCATGATCTCTCTCATCATATCGGGATTTTGAGTAAGCTGCTGATGAACTTGTTCAATTTCTGGAAAACCAGCTCCAAGTAAATTAGGAGCTCCAAAAAAAGTTGCCCCAACACCAGCACCCACACCTTCATCTGAAGCAACACCACTTGTAACACCTGATCCAGGGTTAATGCTTCCAGCACCAGGAGCAGTAGAAGGAGGTGTGCCTGCTGATGGGGGAGAACCTCGAACCATATGCACAGTATGATCAGCCTGCAGACCTTCAAAAGAAGCAAACAAAAAAATTCCATCAAATCACAAAACTATTCAAAAGTGATGCATTTGATAGAAGGATATAGCAAGCCACCTGAATAGATTTTAGTTAGACATAGGATTCTGCAAATAAGAAAAGATAAAAGTACAATGCACATAAACACTAGAGAAAACAAGTTGCCCACTAACGGCACTGTCAAATTTTGTGAGATCACTACCAATTGTTCTAAAAGCTTAAGCTGTTAGATGAAGGCATGGTTTATTATTTAAATATTCTAACAGACACCCTTCACTAGCATACATCCACATGCACCGTGAAAGGCAGAAGGCTAGAAACTCTGTACCTCCAACCAAAGCAAATTATATGATCCATATCACATAACCCATACAAATGCTTATGTTCGTAGCTTATATCATAGTGTTAACAAGATGATGAAACATAAGAAATTTGTTTATGCTAAAGGAACCTCCCATAACTTATGTCTAAACTTCCACAGAAGAGGAGCAAGTAATTTGTTTAGCCGGTCCTCAACTAAATACAAACCCTTCCAAAACTCATCTGACTCATTTTTTTGTCCAGTCTCAATGAACGTCAACCATTCTGTCAGTACTCATCATATCATGATCCTCGCTCCGGCGAAGAGCGCACTATTGCAGATTAATTTTTACCATGACATCACCTAACTCCAACTCTGTCAAATGAATTAATGCAGATATCGTCAACTAGCTCCCATCCATTTGAGCCGCCATAATATAAATGTGAAACAGGATGACTTTTCAGATATGGAACATAGAGATGTATAATTTTTTTTTTTTTTTCGGTCGAATAGAGATGTATAATTCACAGAGTCAAAACATCAAAGTTGTTTTCACGTTTACATCCTATCTTTACCCCTTTCTTTGGGACCATTGTGGCCAAATACCTCTCACCTTTGCTTTTTTTGGATCACTGGATCATGTTTCCTTGTCCTGCTCAACTAATTTTCCCAAGGACTAATTAGCTAATTTCTTCAATCAGCTTATTTCAACAACTGAGTTCAAATATATACATATCATATGGAATATGGCAATACCATCGTCATTTATTTGAACCACATATGTATCTACATCTCCACATTCAACTTGAGGGCCTAGTTGTGGATTGTTCTTAATCTCTTAAATCATTTTGGCCAAGTGCAATCCATCTTTGTTTTCATCAACACGTTATTTTAGAAGAGTTATGACTTTGTCAGTCCTGCTAGACCAAAAAAATTTAGTGAAAAATATGGGGAGCAAACAATATTGACCGGGGTGTTCATGGTTCAGTTTTGTTCGGTTGCAGCATTCTCCACCCAAACCAAACAACCAAACTGACACCTACAGCATAAACATTTGATTTTCCAAACCCATGACACAAAGCTGAAACAGATAAGAAGCTTTAACTTACTTAAGACTACGTACTTTCATTATTGATGGAAATCAACAAAAGTGAATGCATTTTTCTCCATAAAATGAAAAAGATCAATGGTAAATCACCATCAAATCGATGTAATAATCCATAACTTCAGAAAAAGTTCAATTATTGTACATAAAAATGTAAAACTACCAACTAAACTCCTTCCTGGCCTATCTCAATAATTCAAGATCGATAAAGAATTACCAAGCAGATAAATGCAACCTCTCATTAGATAGTTCCTAGACATCTTAGATACAGGATGGTTCATACTGCAATTTGTGACTAACTAAAAGCATTAACTTATTTCTAAAACTCCTTGATTTCATTGGCTTCATATGTTGATGAACCGATAAATTAATAAGGAAAAAAGAACCCATCCCAACAAAACATTAAACTGAACTTCCCTGGTTTAGTTCGTTTTGATGTTTCCACCCTCAATATATGCTTAGAACGTGATCTATTAACTGTTCCAGATCACTCTCAACTGATAGTTTGAGCTTAGCCGAAACAGTTGAGAGCAATTGCCAGAGATGTTTTTCATCTTGCCTGTATTAGTGGACAAAGGATTCCAATAAAATATAGTAATCCGTTTACTGGATAGTACTTCTGCTCTCCTTTAACTCAGACTAGGTCAACTCATTATTTAGCCGTGTAGAAGGGATATAAGTTATGATTTGCATAATACCTGCAGTGGAACAAAACGAAGGGAAAAAGTACGCACAAAGACGCACTTCTTCTATATTGAAGCACCAAAAGAACCCACTCATCATGCATTGTTTGAAGATTAAAGCATGGAATTCAGGAAACCACTTTCTTCAATGGTCTATGCAGTCAGGGGAAGAAAACAAAAGGCATCGTCATCAACATTCAATTCATTAGGAGGCCATCCTCCAGATTCTAACACTTTTGCCACTCAAGAATATCAAAGATCCCTGCAATGCAGCTGTTTCTTCACTATTGCTAAATTAAAAATAAGCAAAATGATCCCGGACGAGACACCCTTTGAACTCTAATCATCAGCCACCGACCCAAATCCGGTAATATGGGGGGCTTTAGAATAAGAACATCGCGCATCATTAAAACGCAGGACCCAAACCTCCACATTCAGTAACCGGGTATCGCGTAACCATCAGAACCCAACCGCAACCAACCTTCCAAAGAGCTACCCAGACAGCTAAACGCGCCTAACAATCACACGCCGTACCAACAGAAGCCTCGCGAAAATCGATGACAACGACCTGACGCGAAGCACCGAGCGGATGGAAATTCAACGTACCGTAGCTGGCCAAGGTCTGGTCGTCCTTCAAAATCCGGCCTTTGTAGATCAGCCGCTGCTGATCGGCGGGGACGTCGCAGTCCCGGGCCAGGGCCGCCTTGAAGGCCCCGATCGTGGACTCCGGGCTCGCCCGGACCGCGATCTTGGAGCCGTTGGAGCACCGGACGTTGATCGCGACCGCCGCCGCCCCGGCCGCCCCGGCCGCACCGCCCTCCCCCTCCGCGGCGGGCGCCCGGGCGCCGCTGGGATCTCCTCCGTCCGAGCCCATCGGGCCGCTGCGATCCGGCCGGCGGAAACCCTAGGCCCGACGAGACGGCGATCGGGGCTCCGGATCGATGGGTCGATTGGGGGCGATACGGATTGGGCGATTGTCGCTGGAAGAGAGAGGGGGAGATAGAGAGAGTTTTGTCCGATGCGGAAGGGAGAGAGCCTTTTGCAGGAAAATGAGAAAAGGACAGGTGGTGATGTTTTCCTCCTCTCCTCCCTTTTTCTTTCTTTTCGCTTCCTTTAATATGATGTTATATATAAAAGATCTCAAATCGATATAATTATTATAAATTTATTATAAATTAATTTTTTTATCACAAAGAACCTCTGAACTAGTACATTTATAACGAATTTATCTTTATTCGTTAATTTTTGTCAAATTAATTAATATTACGAAAAACTACAAACCGACACGCCTAAAACAAATGGAGAGTAAAACTAGAAGTTGACACGTCTATTAATTATTGTATGTCATCCAACTTTAGCAATTTAACAGTAAAGTTTAACGAAAAAATAACGAAGGGTAAATTTATCACGAGTTTATTAATTTGGGTTTTTTTGGAGATAAAGAATTAGTTTTTGATAAATTTATCATAATTGTATCAATTTAAGATTTTTTATGATATTAATTACTGACTTTCCTATTAAATTTTCTTACCAATAAAATGATGGAGATTGAAATTTGGCAGGAACGAATATCTAAATACATTAGGAGTAGGTTTGTTCTGCAGAAATAAATAATGAAGATGATCGACTATATTGCTTATATAATATATAAACAAAAAAAAAATTATCATCCATGAAAACGTTCAAGGGAACATTTTCAAGAAATTTTTTTTACTAAATCATTCGTTTTTTTGTAAAATAAACAGACCCTATAAATATAATTTTTTTGGTAACTCTCCCGCGTGCTAGAGTTGGCGAACGTGTGTACTGGCCCGAGCAGTTTGGACTAAGCCCAATCCACAAAGATACAAAAGTAATGGTCACCGGTCAACTGTACGGGCTTCGGCCACAATTACAAAAGAATTCTAAGCTTTTTCCCATTGAACTAATAATGGCCTCTTTCTCTGGTTTCCCCTTCGTACATCCGAGACAAATTCTCACCCACTCATAAATTCCACAATTTTTATTTTTATTTTTATTATTTTGTAACCAATTGCTACTTCATATACACGATTTCCTCGTTTTATTTAGATCTTGCAAAGGACCACGATCGAAATTATAATTGCTTTCTAGATGGACGATGGCAGGTTCACTCTTTCACCGCCCTAATGACGCGAGGAATTTGCCTACGTGGCTACTTCACCCGAGCAATTACAAGAATTCCATGATGCCTATAATGACAATACACAACAGCCAGATGACCATGCGGAATTGGAATGGCAACAGTGGGCTGCTGTCCCTTGCTAAGGCGACGTTGACACCCCTTTACTCGGCAAAACCCTATCTTAGACACCGAGCAAATCCCATACGATTTCACGTAAACTTTTGGGCGGATGAATATCCACTATTTGGAAGACATCCAAAGTCAAGGTCCTCCCTAATTGTAAGAAGCCGGTGGTGCACACGATTAGTGGGGAATAAATTATTCGCCAAATCTGGAGGTGGGACGGGCCTATTAAGGAGGCACCAAGAGAAGCATAACACTCCATGTCCTGGTCCGAAGGAAGCACAGCAGCTAGTACAATAGGGAAGACCAACTGCCCATTGGAGAACGACGTGGCGAGGAACTTATTGAGCCCATCGAAAAGATTAAAATGACTATTAACCACATATGATTTAATTTCATGTTAACTTAACCCTATTATCTTTCAATAGTTGACATTGCCAAATGCTTGACATCCTTAGAGGTCAAGAGATTCAAATTTCCACACTATTGTGGTGGTTAACCAATGGCACAAGACTTACTTTCAAGCCATGTTACCATCTATGAGCCTTAGTTGCTCTCCAATTTCATCACACGTAACATATGACAATGTCTTATGGATAAATATGTGAAAAGTATATGCGGCGTTTGAATTGCTTAAAGGTGGATCCTATCTAAGGGATGGTTTTTTGTCTTCGAACTCTCCAAACTTTTAGTTAAAATATTTTTCTCATTGTTGATCTCATTTTGCGAAAATTAAAAAAATATATATTTCTAAAATGCCTAAAAAATTTCCTGAAATTCCATTTCCACTTGCATTGCAAGTGATGTCAAACCAACCGAAGCCTCTTTCTTCTTCAATAAGCCCAGCCTTCCGTCTGAAGGCTTACATGTTTGAGTCTCTCCAATTCGGCCAGCTAGGCCCAATGATGTCAAGCCCTACAAAATTCCCAAAAAAAGAAAAAAGAAAAAAAAAAAAAACAAGAGTGCCCCCTCAAAACGGGGACATTACAAAAAAATAATAATAATAAAGAAAAGAAAAATGGGAACTTTTTTTTTTTTTTTTGTAAAATGTAATAAATATATTGAAGAAATGCCAAATGTACAAAAGATCATAGTATCAAAAACTTGCACTCAAGATGAACAATCATAATGAGTGGAAGGATGCCATGATGTAAAACACAAGGTAGCGCCCAAAAGAAGGCAAACAACAACTAGAAAGGCACGGCATGAACAATCGGCAAAAAAACAAACACCTCAGCGAAGGAGGAGAGAGACGTCAGCTCCAGAGCTCCAACAGTTCCTTGAAGCGTCGGCCAAAACCACGGTTGATTACCGGTCCCCCGAAAAGATAATGGGATCGATGCCCCAACTCCTTTGCAATCTTCTGTTTCTAAAGTTATCCTCAAAGATAATGGGCCAAAACTAAGGTCGATTATTGGGGACATCTGAATTTAATCGGGCATCGTCTCATATAAAATACATTAGGATGGGTCCATTAATTTGCATAAATCACACGGGCATACTATCACACAACTCACTTCGTATCTTTTTCATTAATCAAGTGTGATGCCCATGTACTATGCAACAATGTTTGTCACATGCCATCATGCCAAATTCGTATCTTATATCACTATGTATAATTGCACCACTTAAACACTCCAACGTGCTATCCTTCCCACATATCATCACATGCATAATTCTTGACTAAAAATCACCTAATGCCATGAACATGCATCATAATTAAATTTCACAACTAATAATGCATCATTATTAGAACTTCTAGCATATATAACACTTCTTTAAGATAAGTCATTATATAAGGGTCTAAAGCATTATAATAAACTATCTGATAGCTTATTTTAATGACATATCCTATCACAACTGTGGCATCCCAAAAATTAGAGACAAGCCCTAAGATGTATTAAGGCTCATATTTAGGTAATGAAATTACCTATGGTTTATGCTTTAGATATTAACCTTTCCTTTAAAATTAAGTGTTTTACGTTTGTGTTCTTGAGTTTGTAAGTTAGTACTATAGGGTATTTTAATAAGACAAATTTATTCTTGGCTATGCTTCTCATAGATTCGATCCCTATAGATTAAATGTTACAAGTTTTTGACCTTGTGAAATTGGAAATTGGAATCAACTAAGAGAGGGAATTTAGTGGATTTTGCTAAAAAGTAAAAAGGTAAAAAGGTAATTATTTTGGATTGGACTTTAGGCCCAAGGATAAAGGGCCTAAAGTGGGCCAATTTGGCTAGGCCCATGAGGCCCATAATGGGCCATTCGACCGAGCAAGAGGGGGAGGGAATTCGGATGCATGCCTCCCCCATGTGTCCTTTTGTTAAGGCCATTTGGCACTCATGCATTTGGTCAATTAAGCAATGATTAGGGGAAGGAAAAGCAAAAAGGGAAAAAGCAACCGGTTTAGGGGGAGGGGGTGTGTCGTGCGAAGAGAGAAGGAGAAAGGGAGAGAGAGATTTTGAGAGGAAGAGAGAAACCAAGGAAGAGAGGAGAAGGAAGGAGCCGCTCGTCGCCCGCCGTCCGTTCGATCGTCCACCCCTTCGCCGTCCATGTGCCGGTGTTGATCTGTTCTTTTGAGGCAAGTTGGGATCCTTTGATGCTCTTGCATGTGTGTTTTGGAGTGGTGTTAGATTTGGGGTGTTTAGAGTCTAAGGAACCGAAGCTAGAAGGGGTTGCTTTTGAAGATGTGTTCTGTTTTTCGAGTATACCTCTTGACCCCGAACATTGTAGAGGCTTGCATGTGTGTTTTGAGTTGGATTATTACTTCGACTCCTTCACGAAAGTTGTAGATAACGTCTTAAACTATAACATACTCAAATTTCATGAGTTTCGATGGCCATTTGCATACTAAACCGACCGTGATATGAAAACTGTGCAAGTGTGTGTTTCGGACATGAGAATCTTGACATGCATGACCTATAACTTTCTGTACAAGCTTTATTTGAAGAAATGTTATTCATGAAACATCTTTATCTATGTGTTAAATATAACATACTCAAATTTCATGAGTTTTGATGGCCATTTGCATACTAAACCGACCGTGATATGAAAACTGTGCAAGTGTGTGTTTCGGACATGAAAATCTTGACATGCATGACTTATAACTTTCTGTACAAGCTTTATTTGAAGAAATGTTCTTCATGAAACATATTTATCTATGTGTTAAATATAACATACTCAAATTTCATGAGTTTTGATGGCCATTTGCATGCTAAACCGACTATGATTTAAAAACCGTGCAAACTGTGTGTTTCGGACATGAGAATCTTGACATGCATGACCTATAACTTTATGTACAAGCTTTATTTGAAGAAATGTTCCGCATGAAACATCTTTATCTATTTGTTAAATATAACATACTTAAATTTCATGATTTTTGAAGGTCATTTGCCTATTTAATTGACTGTGATTTGAAAACCGTGCAAACTGTGTGTTTCGGACATGAGAATATTGACATGCGTAACCTATAACTTTCTGTGAAAATTTCTTTTGGAGAAATTTCCTTCATGTGATATCTTTATCTATGTCTTAACTAGAACATAGTTAAATTTCATGATTTTTGAAGGTCATTTGCCTATTTAATTGACTGTGATATGAAAACTGTGCAAGCTGTACATTTTCGAAATTTATGATATTGGAACGTATGGCCACTTCTATGTTGTGATGTGTGGTCCGCATGAATTGTTATGTGAATTATGAGACTTTGGATTATTATTCATGTAATGGTGTAATGGCTTTCATGCATTTCATATGACATTAAAGAAAATGATAAATTTTCCATGATCTCAAAGAAAGATTTCATTTAAATCATTTCATCAAAGGACAATTTTCCCAATGCATACTGCATGATTTCAAAAGAACAATTTAAATCAATTGCATTGGAAATTTCAAGTGTAAAATTGGAAAAGAAATGTATGAGAATATGAATGACCGTCGGAGGTGTGAGCCGACGATGCCCCGGGAGTGTCGGGATGCCCGGAGGTGTGAGCCGGATGCCCAGAGGTGTGTGCCAGATGTCCTCGGGAGTTTCGATATGCCCGGAGGTGTGTGCCGGATGCCTAGAGGTGTATGCCGGAGGTTCCTCGCGATGCCAGGTTGGGTGCGAGCGATAAATTTTGGGATGCAAACATTGGTCCCTGGGAAGAAAAATTGATGAGATCCTTGTGAAAGATAAGAATTGAAAGTGAATCATGTGCATGGGTGTATGCATATGACATATTGCATGTAAATAGATGCTATTCGATGTTGAAAATGTGAATCATGAAGGTATGAATGGATCTCATGGTGATGTATGCATGATAGCATGGATGATGAGTGCATGGATGTAAATGCACCTATGGTATGATGATAATATGTGATATAATGATGATGAGTGTATGGATGTATGTGCACCTATGGCATGATGATGACATGTGATATAATGATGATGAGTGTATGGATGTATGTGCACCTATGGCATGATGATGACATGTGATATAATGATGATGAGTGTACGGATGTATGTGCACCTATGGTATGATGGCACATGTGATATGATAATGATAAGTGCATGAATGCATGAGGAGGATGATGACTATATGATGATGCATGTATGTGAGATATGATGACATGTGCAAGATATCAAGGTAATTTATGTATGTATACTTAAATGACATGCTATGCTATGATTTTGTTGTATGATGCTTTGAGTGGTCATTGGTCCTTTACTTGTTGAGTGGCTGTACTCACTCCTTCGGGGACCAACATTTCAAATTAGAGAGAGAGAGAGATGCCTCTTCCTCCTGTTTCACGGGGCACGTTTTATGGCATTCCATCAAACGTGGAGGTGGAATGTATGGAGCACATTTGCGTCACTATCCTTGGACTGGTGTTCCTGAGAGTTCGGGTGCTGGTCATGTACGATGTGAGCCTGGCTGGGGGCCCGTCATCCAGGAGTTTCTGTCCGTCCACGTTCGGCGTGACGGGCAAATGCTGGGGATGCTGCCACCGCCACCATCCGATGCACCTGACTGGGTGTGATGGCCCGTGAGCGAGAGAGAGAGGGACGACACTTTTTGGAGATAGAGCCGACACTTAGATGGAAGGTCTTTCATGTTTTATTATAGGGGGTCGATGATCTCATTAGAGATATAATCGAGTATAGTGAGAAGTTTCGGTTTTCTCTTTTTGGCTATACCGACCCAAAATGTCCATCCTAAAATGTAAATAAAAGTGGTTCGGCCTTATGTTTTTCTTTCACTGTGTAGTTGGTGTGCATTGTGCTATTGCTAAGGAAGTGGAGAGATGATGAGATTCGAGCTGCGCTAATCCCTATGTTGTTTCAATATATATATGCCTATAAACCTCGGCCCTTATTTACGACTCCCCTTTTTACTAACGTCAAAGAATTAGTAATTGCTTTAGATAAAAACGCTTAGTATCTGTGGCGACCCTATCGGGTTTTGGGGTGCCACAACAACATCATATCACATACCATATATCATCACATAATAATTTATTACTCTATTATAGCACACGATATTAACATATCATACTTCACTTATCACATCTTAATAACTTATCACATAACTACTTATCATATATTGATAACTAATCGGTAAAACTTGATAACCTATCCCGATAACTTATCGGTACCCTACAATAACTTATTATACAAGACCCACTTATCACATTATCATAGCATTATTTAACTTTAATCTAGCCCTAAACTAATCCTTTAATACAACAATAACCCTAATCAAGGGCTAGAAAGCCACTCACACTCAAATCCAAGCTTCAACAAGCATCGAGGGAGGAGTGGCAAGGCTGGATAGTGGCTATGGTGGCTGGACCAGCACTAATCAGCCCCTAGCGAGGGCTGAGGAGGTGTCCTGGTGGTGGCACAGCGGTCGGCTAGGTGGTAGACCATCTCCGAGCTCCATGGGGGACAAAACTGTGAAAGAAATGAAGGAGAAGGAGTTACGGCAGGGGTTGGATAGTAGCCTCTATGTGTTTGAAAACCTAATACAATTACAAGATTGGCAGTACGGAAGGGCAGTTCGACAGCGACGAAGTGGTGGACGATTGCTGGTGAGGGAAATGTGAGGAAAATGAAGAGAGTGGCTTGCAATGAGATGCAAATGGACAAAGAATGGTTTGGCTATGGCAAGGAGAGAGAGAAAATGAGATTGAGAGCAAAAGGTGAGAAAATGAGAGAGTGAGAGAATGAACGAGAGACCACGGTTTTTGTGGGGAGGGAAGAAGAGGAAAATCTTGCCAATTAATGCAAGGCAAACATAATCCCTCAAAAATCCACTCAACTTATGATCTACTTAGCTAGAAGGATGGCTTCATGAAGAGATACTATCCAAGATCATTAATGTGGAAGATTTGCACATGGGAAAATAAGTGAGTAGGCTAGATTTGGTGTGGGGGGGGGGTGACATCATTTCCTTCCTTCTCCCTTGTGGCCACCCCTTCCTTATTTCCTATCTTGCCCCTTTGTCTTAAGTTGAATAAGGGGGCAATTTGATCAATTCCTTAAGATTGCACACTATTCACGCACTATTCACATAATTAAGTGTAATAAATGCCAAGATTCACATGGCCCTCCCTTGGACTACCCACCTCTTAGGCGTATGGCCCTTGGGCCACCCAACATGGGTGTGGGCCCATTTGGCCCTAGCTCCGTGGGCTTGGGCCCACTTGGGTCCTTGTTCGTGACATGCTCCCAACTTTATGAAATTCCGTATCCCATCGATAAGAAATAGAGTTTATAACCCAAAATGGCTATCTCGATGTTTTCGTGGTATATCGATCTTCGTTGTAATCTCATCTAAAGATTGGCAGTCAATGTGATTCCATTTTGAAAATTAGGGTTAGAACGAGGATATCACAAAAGATTTCCTCGAGATCATCATGGGAAGTTGAAGCCTAAAGTCGATGGTCCTTTTAAAGTGCTGCAAAGAATTGGAGACAATGCATACAAGATTTAACTCCTTGGTGAGTATGTTGTTTCGGTGATGTTCAATGTAGCCGATCTTTCTCCCTACCATGGAGATGAAAACAATGATAACTCCAGGACGAGCTTACGCGTAGCAAAAGCGTTTGATGTCGGAACATTCCTAGAAGTCATTGATTCTAGAAGGGAGTTGTTGATTTAGTGGACAAATTGTCGATTGCATTAATTATTGACCGACAACCTAGACGTCGATCGACAAGGCAATTATTGGTTCCGAATCTACTCTAATCACTTCGCATTTGGAGGATGTCTACATTCCTTGAAGGCCATTAACTCAACAACATTGGAACAAACAAATCTTGGATACATGCATTCAATAACATTTATTTCTTATATTTTGAAGGTCTAGTAATTGTCGTTTAAAGTTTTTAGAGTCCCTATTTAATTTGTGTTGTTTTCTAGTTGGTCTTCCCTATGAGTCCTTTTATCTTTCCAAAGAGTCCTAGTAATTACTCATGCTTGGAGGGTTTTTCCAAGTTCATCTATATAAGCATGTTACGATAAATAAGCATGTAGACTTATTTTGAGTGATAATTCATTTAACCTTTAGCTAAAGAACAAGAAGGATATTTTGTTTTACTCTTATCTCCTAGGTGGATTCCTACAAGCGGCAAGTGATTTATCCATTTTAGTTCTCACTTGTATTGCCTTCTAGTTCTGTACACTCTCTCTGGCATCACACTCAATAGAGGGGAAATTAGGGTTCATGAGAGGAAATTAGGGCCATGAGGGGAAAAATTGGGGTTGTGAGTCGTGCTAATAAAGCTCCTGCTCTTTATTTGCAAGATTGAGTTGTTAATTTTGGGGGTAAACTGAAATGGAGAGTGAATTTGCATTCAATGGCCGGTTTAGGGTTTGAAATTGGGGGGTTCTTTTTTCGATTTGGGGATTTAGGATTCTTATCTAACAGAAAGGTATTAGATGGTGTCGTTTTAGGGTTAAATACTGACTAAACTCACCAATGAACCATGTTAGCCTAAGAAACTAATAGAAAAGAGCCATGTTAGATCTCCGGCCAAACAGACCTGAGTTGACACTAAAAAGATCATTTTTTTCAAAAAAAAAAAAAATTGGCACTTAAGTGATCCAAAAGAAACTTTTGGTATTAAAATGAGTGTCGTACACAAATTTTGGTAGTTCTGGTGTCCTTTTATCCACAAGATTTAATTAAATTACAAAGTGCAAAATTAAAAGTTAATTTGATCAATTTTAATAGAAATATGTTTTCTCTTTGTAATTTTCCCATTAGATATCTAAATGAACTCAAATCACATGGAGACGTAGTCATTGTAATAATTGTGGCAATTGGACAAAAAAGACTTCTTTTTAAATAAAGATAATTTCAAAATCAGATACTAATTTTTGACTATGCTAGTTATGCAGTTAAAAAAAAAAAATCAGATACTAATTTTTGCCTTTTTCCATTTGCGCAATAACTAATTATAAGTAACTAAACTTGGGATAGTAGTTATCATAATATCCTGTGTGATTTACTATCTTACGAATGCCAACTTCGAATATCATTAATAATAATTTTCTAATTATGAGTAACTAAGATAATAATATCAATTGTATTCAAGCTCTCTATAACTTTTTATTTAAGCTTAAATTATAATTTGATTATAGGTTACGATTTAATATGTTACAAATCATTTACAATATGAATAATTGAATTATGCAAGTATAATAAACATAGTCCGAATTTAATAACTTTCATTTAATTTAAATATGATTAATTATTAAACATCCAAAGTCAATTCTAAATTATGAAAATTGAAGCTATGCTTAACTACACGGAATAGCTATTAATAATTCCTCCGCCATTCAGGAGTAGATATTCCTAATTTTGAGAGAATAGCTATTTCTAATCTATTTTTGAATCAAACGAATGAATAATTGCATCATCAGAATTGAATGGAAATATAATTGTTATTCCTACGAGCCAAATGTGAAGCAAGCTCTCACCAAGAAGAATCACTTACGTAGTTAAGAAGTACTACAGAAAATCCATGGATTCCCAAATCCTTGTCAGTTTCCACGAATCAGAAACTTTCTGACCGTACTTCACAATGTTGCGCAAGATTTCTCGGATACTCAGAGGAGAATGACGTAATTAATGGAGAAGGAATTAGATCTCAACACCTAAGTAATTATAAAAAGGAAGCCACCTCCAGGAGAAGTAACCATGCTCTTAATTGGTCATTTCCCTAATATACGGCCTCTCAATGTATCAAGAAATCCCATCTGTCATCATGCTTTCAAGTTTGTAACTTTTTCACCCTCAATAATCGATGGATATAATTTGAGTATACTTATGGCCAAGTCCCAAAAACAAGTCCAGCCTTTTGTACTTGGGACAAAAATAACACAATCTTTCAAATGTAAAAAACCCCCCGCTTTTTAAATGTGGGACAAAATACTGACACCCATTACAAATTCCATCCATTATCATTGCTAAATTATGACGGTTACCCAACGTGGCTTCCTGGTTGACATACATAGCTAGCCATGTCAACCGACACAAATATGGCGTTGTTTTATGTTTACAGTCTTTGTCACCATGTAAGTCAATACATATTTAATCTGTAATGCGAAAACTCATACTAAACAGTGATCTTTTGATCTTCATGATTTTTACAAATAGATGAAGACATACCTTTATCCATAGCGTTGAACTTGATGATCGTTTTAGAAACCCAAAGAACTCGAACCAAAAGAAGAAATCCGATTTCTCTCCCTTAACCCACTATTCTTGATGTATTCTATCGATGGATGAGAGAATACCAAAATCCTTTAAGTTATTGTTGTTAATTATGGGTAGAGAGAGGACCGAACTCTATTTGTACATTCGTTGAAAATGTGCCTTCCATCAAAGCGATATACCCTTTCAATTTAGTCGTACATCTTCATTTTATTAGAGTCATAACTCCTCAAAACCAATATGTATTATTCTTATAGCATAACAATAATTATTAAATCATATAATAAATCATATCATGTGGGCCACAATAATTCTTACATTCTCCCACTTGGTCCATATGATATTCCTTTTATGATTGAACAAAGACTGTAATGTGCAAAATAATGTTATTCTATAAAAAATTTCATTAAATTGGCAGTCACATAATAATCACAATTAAATAAAGAAAACTAATGCGAGTCATAGCGGTTGTATGTCATTAATCGACATGGTCCATTCTATGCACTACAACTATAGCACTTTACTTAACATGATCCATAAAATGAGAAATACAGTAATAGTCCAATTATAATATTTCCTTAGAAACTATCCTGTTTAACATTCATCTATTTCCATAATGTATACTAAATAGAAAATAGGAAATAGCATAAACACGTAAGTGAGCTCAAAGTGTCAAATACATAAACTTAATACAATCATAATACAAACATTAATGACGTTCAATAATGTCCATCTTTTCAACATGTTCATTAAATGTTTTGGGCGACAGTCCTTTTGTTAAGGGATCTGCTATCATAAGTTTGGTGATAATGTGCTCAATTGACATTCTTCGTTTCTGAACTTCTTCTTTAACAGACAAGTACTTGATCTCCATATGCTTAGCACCCTTAGAATACTTGTCGTTTTTAGAGAAGAAAACTGCTGCAGAGTTATCACAATAAATTTTTAGCAGCTTGGCAATACTGTCGACAATCACAAGCCCTGAAATAAAATTCCGCAGCCATAATCCATGAATAGTGGCCTCAAAGCATGCCACAAATTCAACTTCCATAGTGGATGCATCAATAACTGACTGCTTTGCACTCTTCCATGAAATTGCCCCTCCAGCCAGAAAAAACAAGTAACCAAACGTTAATTTTCTTGTATCGGCACATTCGGCTAAGTCTGAATCCGAATATCCAATCACCTCGAGATGATCGGATCTTTTATAAGTAAGCATATGATTCTTCGTTCCTTGCAAGTATCTAAGAACTTTCTTTGCAGCTTTCCAATGATCCATTCCAGGATTACTTTGATACCTGCCCAGCATTTCGACAGCAAAACTTATGTCTAGTCTGGTGCAAGTTTGTGCATACATTAAGCTCCCCACAACAGATGCATAAGGAATATTCTTCATTTGTTCTCGTTCCAATTCACTTTTCGGACATTGCATAAGACTAAATTTGTCACATTTCTGAATTGGAACTATTCCTGCTGAACATTTACTCATATTAAATATTTCTAAAATTTTCTCAATGTAGGCTTTCTGAGACAATCCTAATAATCATTGTGATCTATCACGGAATATTTATATTCCTATCACATACGTTGCCTCTCCCATATCCTTCATTTCAAAATTCTTAGAGAGAAATTTCTTGGTTTCATGTAACAAACCAAGATCATTAGCAGCAAGCAAAATATCATCAACATACAGAACTAGAAAAATAAACTTGCTCACACTAATCTTCATATATATACACCGATCAATGGTGTTTTCCTTAAATCCAAATGAAGTTATGGTATCGTTGAACTTAAGATACTATTGTCGGGAAGTTTGTTTAAGTCCATATATTGATTTCTTTAATTTACATACCTTGTGTTCCTTTTTTTTAAGTGAAAAGCCTTCGGGTTGGTCCATGTAAACCTCTTCTTCTAAATTCCCATTAAGAAATGTAGTTTTTACATCCATTTGGTGTAACTCCAAGTCAGAATGAACTACCAAAGCCATAATGATTCTAAGTGAGTCTTTCTTAGAGACTGGTGAGAATGTCTTTTTATAGTCAATGCCTTCTTTTTGCGTAAAACCCTTTGCAACAAGTCTCGCTTTATGTCGTTCAATATTGCCTTTTGAGTCGCGCTTGGTTTTAAAGACCCATTTACACCTGACCTTCTTACATCCTTTAAGCAATTCAACAATATCCCAAACTTGATTTTGATGCATAGATTTTAACTCTTCTTGCATGGCATTAAACCATTCATTAGAATCTTCACATTCCATGGCTTGGGAAAATGAATCTGGATCATTTCCAATTCCTAAGTCAATTTCTGACTCTTGTAGATAAACCATATAGTCATTAGAAATAGCCGACCTCTTTTCTCTTTAAGATCTTCTTAATGCTATTTCTTGTGACTCAGCTATTGGAGGTTCATTATTGACATCTTCATTATGGAGTGGTTGTTCATTAATTTGTTATTCTTGATTATTGTTAGATTGTGCTATAATATCAGGAATAACAACTTTAGAAGCTTCGGATATAGGAACTTCTACCCTTACTTCTTGAATGCAAGCATCACGCATTCTTTCACTCCCACTAATGTCACCATTCTCAATGAACCTAACATTTCCAGATTCAACAATTCTTGTACTATGATCAGGACAATAAAATATATACATTTTGGATTTCTCTACATAACCAATGAAATAACCACTGGTCGTTCTTGAATCCAATTTCCTTTCATGTGGATTGTAAATTCTTACTTCTGCTTGACAACCCCAAATATGCAGGTGTCGTAAACTAGGTTTTCTTCCCGTCCACAGTTCAAAGGGAGTATTTGGAATTGCCTTACTAGGAACCATGTTTAATAAATACATAGAAGTCTTTAAAGCATACATCCACAAAGACAATGGTAAAGATGAATGACTCATCATACTCCTAACCATTTCCATTAAAGTACGATTACGCCTTTCTGCTACACTATTTTGTTGTGGTGTACCTGGCATTGTGTATTGAGCACAAATGCCATGTGTTTCGAGGAATTTAGCAAATGGATCTGGACATTGTCCCGATTCATTATACTTTCCATAATATTTACTGCCTCTATCTGATCTTACTATTTTCACATTTTTATCTAATTGCCTCTCAACCTCTTTAATATACACTTCAAGTGCATTCATTGATTGAGACTTATCATGCAATAGATAAATGTAACCATAACGTGAAAAATCATCAATAAAGGTAATGAAGTAACTTTCCTTACCAAAAGATGGAACATCAAATGGACCACATATATCAGTATGTATAATTTCAAGAAGTTCTGTGCTTCTTGTGGTACCTTTCTTAGTGTGTTTTGTTTGTTTACTTTTAATACAATCAATACACACTCCAAGGTCAGTAAAATCCAAATTTGAAAGAATTTCATTCTTCACTAATCTTTGCATTCTTTTTTTGGATATATGACCCAAACGTTTATGCCACAAGTAAGCAGAATTTTCATTCACCAAACTTCGTTTAGTGCCAACATTATGATGCAAGGTCATTAATGTCTCAACAAAAGTATTATTAAGTCTAAATTTTTAGAGACCATCACATAAAGTTCCAATTCCAATAAGAGTATCACTCTTAAATAGACTGAAAGATTCAGAACCAAACTTACAATAAAATCCCACCACATCAAGTCTTGGTAAAGAAACTAAATTGCGAGAAAATGTAGGTACATAAAGGGTTTGAAACAAATTCAAATAATGCCCAGTATCTAAAATCAAACGATAAGTGCCAATGCCTTCAACTGGAGCTTTGTTTCTATTCCCCGTAATCACATAACTTTCATTTGGCTTTATAGTTTGGATCGTAAGAAATCCCTGCATCGTATTTGACACATGAGTGGTGGCACTAGAATCAATCCATCAAGTATTATAAAGAACTTCAGTAACGTTTGATTCAAAACATACTAAAGCACAATGCTTACATTTCTTTTCGAACCAAGCCTTACATTTCAGACAATCTTTTTTCAAGTGTCCAATTTTGTTGCAAAAATAACATTTAATAAGATTGTATTCCTTCTTGTGGATTTGAGAAGCCTTTGAAGAATCATTCAGGACGTGTAGTCCTTTCTTCTTATTCCTTCCACCTTTCCTCTTGAAATTCTTTTGAATTTCTTGATGACTTGAGAGATGAACAGAATGAACCTTTTGATTCTTTATCCTTGTTTCCTCTTGAACTAGCATACTGGCAGATTCATTTACATTCCACTTATCCTTTATAGTGTTGTAATTCATTTGAAATGGCCCATATTGCTCATGAGGCAAAGAATTAAGTATAAATTGTACTAAAAAGTACTCATCCACGTTCATCCCTAAAGTCCTTAAATTTGTTGCTAAATTCGTCATCTTAAGTATATGTTCATGCATGGTACGCGAACCATCATATTTCATGGTGGTCAATGTACTCATCAATGTACCAGCAAGTGACTTATCAGCAGTTTGAGAACACTCTTTCACAAATTTCATAAATTCCTTAGCATTGTCAGTTTTGGGAAGAGAAGTCTTTAAATTGTTTGCAACTGTCATTCGCATGAACATTAAGCTCAGTCTGTTCGATCTTTCCCAAGCGTTATAGAAAGACTTTTCATCAGTAATAGCAGCTGGTTTCTCAGCTTGAAGCGCTAAATCAAGATCTAGGACGCCTAAGTGAAACTGGACTTGTTCACTCCAATTAGGAAAATTTATCCCATTGAATAAGGGAACATATGAGGCGTGCGAATGGAGTGAAACAGGTACAGATACTACAAACATATGCAAGAAAATACTCATACATTAATGCCTTGAGAATATCACATAATCAGATTCAAACTAAACTACGTGTACATCATAGTTCTCCTTTGGGCGATCCTATGATATACAAATATATAAAAACCATAATGATGCTAATAACTTTTATTTGATAATTGTAAATATATATTATTAAAATTTATTTGCTATCTTTGGATATACAAACAAATGTAACAAGTCATATCAATTATCAACCATAACGTTCATGAATTATAAGAAAAATAATTAACCTTTGGGTTAGTCCCTAAGTTCTTATAATAAATGAACTTCAATATACCCATAAAACCAATAATGATATGAAACATATCAATTTCATAAATAGCATCAATTAATCATGGGTAATTGAATAAAACAATTTACAATATCAAAAATTCCAAAGATTTCAAGATTTGGCCACTTTGGTGACTAACAAACCATTCATAATATGAATTTTTTAATATTGTAAAATACAAATATTTACCAAATTGCACACAAGGATAAAACCGTAATAAAAGCATAAGGGTAAAATCGTAAAATCATAATTCCATAATGGCATAATCATAAATTTATAATCCAAGGGAAAAATGGTAAATAATCAGTAATGGCAGAATCGTAATTATAAATTAAACAGGGGCATAACTGTAAATAACCATCAAAAGAATGGCAAAACGGTAATTAAGAGCCTTGGGAGGGGCAAAAGCGTAAAATTCACCGCGCGGGGACGTCAGGCACGTGTCGAGCACGTGCCTTCGTCCTTGGCGGGCGCGTGCTCGGCACGCGCCTGGCAACTGCCGCGCGGGAGCTTGGAGACCACGTGCAACGGTTGGCGCGTGCATGGATCCCACGCGCGCAATCGTTGCGTGCGCGTGACAGCGCGTGGTGCATGGTTCCACGCGCCTGCAACTGCAGCGCACGCATGGAGGCCACGCACCTTCTTCCTCGCGTGCAGAACACCTTTCTTCAGCAATTTTTCGCCGTTTCATCCCCTGTTTCGCCCGAATTCTTCCATTTTCAACAATTTTCTCCATGAGAACTTCCATCAATCGGATTTTCATCGACAGAACCATCCGAAAACATTTCAACAACAATAAATAATACGAACAGGATCGTTTAACAAATCATCAAACATAAATCATAATATTTCTATAAACGGAAAAATCATGAGATCATAAACCATGCTTTGATACCAACTGTAAGTCAATACATATTAAATCTGTAATGCAGAAACTCATACTAAACAGTGATCTTTTGATTTTCACAAATAGATGAAGACATACCTTTATCCATAGCGTTGAACTTGATGATCGTCGTAGAAAACCCAAAGAACTCGAACCAAAAGAAAAAAATCCGATTTCTCTCTCTTAACCCACTATTCTTGATGTATTCTATCGATGGATGAGAGAATACTAAAATCCTTTAGGTTATTGTTGTTAATTATGGGGGGAGAGAGGACCGGACTCTATTTTTACGTTCGTTGAAAAGATGCCTTCCATCAAAGTGATATACCTTTTCAATTTAGTCGTACCTCTTCATTTTATTAGAGTCGTAACTCCTCAAAACCAATATGTATTATTCTTATAGCATAACAATAATTATTAAACCATATAATAAATCATATCATGTGGGCCACAATAATTCTTACACACCAAACTTAGTATATAATCTTTCTCACCAAATTTCTAGCATTTTGTTAGAAATAGTCGTTTAAAGTCATGTACGACTTGTGGTGATATAATAGGAGATTAGGCATAATTTGCATCGGATATCATTTTTGTCACACGAGTTAAAACGTTAGGCTTTTATCTAGGAAGTTTGAAGGGTTGTGTTATTTTCATCTCACATTCAAAAGATTGGGCTGCTTTTTAGCATTTTTTTTAAGGTTGTGGTACATTAGGTGCAAAAGATTATGCTTTTTTTTTCCTATTTGGCTGTGTACTCACTAATATCCAAGAAGTGAGCTCCAAATGTGTTTCGGTTATGCTTTAAATGACTCTCTTTTTTGCTTTATTTTGGGAAGTCGTCTTAGTGCTCTTGTCATTCTTCGCACCGCAAATGGTTTTTTTCTTTTTTCTTTTTTCCATTCAAAGCTGGTTGTATTTTTAGATATTAAACATGAAAATAACTTAAGATAGTTTGACTAAACAAAGTAATAGACTTAAAAGAAGATATTGTATCAGTTATTTTAAACCACTTTGATTTCGATTTATGATAGTACCGTGACTAAAGAAGGAAAATGAGCCCATCAAAAATACTTAAATGATTACATCATATAATGCAACTTATAGTCGAAAAGTTAGTTATACCAATATACTTAGATATAAAATGTGTTCATTCTTCGTTTGGTTAGTTCAGTTTATTGTGTGATGTAATATGAAAGACGTAATAAATAGACATTGAGCTTTGAAGTTGTTGATATGTGAACTAGCTCTTGAGATTATAAACTAGTTGCCCCGGAGAAAATGCAAATAAATGCTAGTCTTTTGAGCAACAACTTTAGTCAAACCAAATGAAGGCTTTGTCAGGGGACTTGTAGACACGCGACATGAAATATTTTGACACCCCTATCATATGTAAGCTAGACTAGAAATGACATGGAGAATTTGCCGAATGGTAGATGGCATAGGCGAAAAAAATCAAGGCTGAGCTAGCTTTAATACTACGTTAGAAGGTCCAACATAAAAGATTTTGAGTTGAACATTTTAACATGGTATTATGGCATGAGCTCTCAAATGTTTCTTTGTGGCTTAAAGAAATAACTGCAAGTCATCAGCATACATAAGGTATGTTAAAGATGGACCATCCCTAACTGCTCTTATCCCTATGATCATCTTCAAATCCTTTGCTTCAATGAGTATCCGAGAAAGAAGTTCACCATACACTACAAACAAATATGGTGAGATAGAATCTCCTTGTCTAAGACCCTTTTGACGTGTAAAACCTTTAGTTGTTCCACAATTGATGAGTAGAGTATAGCAACCTATCAAAATACACTAGTTTATGAATTCACAAAAGTGATATGAAAATCCCATGCTGTGAAGTATTGTGTCGAGAATATTTCAATCAACTCTATCATAAGCTTTGGACATATCCAACTTGATTCCCACAAAGGCCCTCCCATTTTGTTTCTTTCTCATGGAGTCTATGATTTCTTGTGCCATTACTGAGTTCTCCAATATACTTTTACCCTAAACAAAAGCGGATTATTGAGGTGAAATTATACGGCTGAGAAACCCCTTCAGTGTATTAGCTAACAATTTAGAAATAAGTTTGTAGGTCGCATTGCACAGGCTTATGGGCAAAACTGGGTAAAAGCATGTGCATTATGTGTTTTGGGGATAAGTACTAGGAAAGTATGATTGGGGAGGTGGGGCAATTGACCTGTGCGGAAGAAGTGCTGCACAAATTGATTGACCTAGGCCTTCACCACTTTCTAGCTTTTCACATAGAAGATGGCATGAAATCCGTCTAGGCCTGGTGATTTTAAAGGGGCATCACTTTTAGAACGCTATAGATTTCATCTTCCGTTGGAATCGCCAAAAGTTTAGAGTTCTCTTCAAAAATAGCCTTAGGAAATAACTCCCTTTTGAGAGGGTGTGGATCAAGTATGGGTCCTAAGAAAAGCTCTATATACTTTGTTAGGGAAAAAAAAGAAACTCTAATCTCATCCATATTCGTGATCCATCGGCCTCCATCATCCTACAGTGCTAGGATATAATTTTTGCGCCCTCTAATAGGAGTAGAGATGAAAATATCTGGTATTTTGATTACTCTCTTGCAGCAATAATTGTCTTGATTTTTCCTTCAAGATCATTTCCAATCTCTCATGTTGCTCATTAATAGCCTCATTGATTTCCTTTTCTCTCCTGTTATTTTCTTCCAAGGGATCATCCCTTCAAATGGAATCAAGTGATGAAGTCAAATCCTTAAGGCGTTGTTGACAAATGCCAAAATGTTCCTTATTCCACTTTTTCAGAGCTATGGTTGTCAATTTTAGTTTCCTATGCCATGAGGCCCTCGAACTGTCTGCCACCTCGTTTTTTCAAGCCTTTTCCGCTACATTAATACAAGCCGAGTCCTGCAGCCAAGTTGCTTCAAATTTAAAAGGGTGTTGCGACTTATCCTCGATAGAAGTAGAATTCAGCCAAATAGAAGGATGATCTGAATTGACGATCGGTAAGTGGACAACCCCTGCCCGAGGGAATTTCTCACACCACGAAGCCGAACAGATTGCTCGATCCAATCTTATTCAGACGCTTGCACTCTCTGCCATTTGTCCAGGTGTAAGGTTTGCCTTTAAACCCAAGATCAACACAGCCCACTAGATCCACAAAGTCTGCTAGGAAGTGACGAGATGGGCCCGGGCCTCTTCTGGACGCCTCCGAGTCAAAGATAGTCTCATTGAAATCTCCAATTCCAACCCAGTCCTCTCCCAAGTCCTGAACCCGCCTTTTGCAATCATCGTAAAATGCTTGCTTAAGACTAAAATAAGTAGGTGAGTACACCAAAGAAAGCCACCACAGTTGTTCAGGATTTTCACCGTTAAGAGAACTCTCCATGAATTTGGTTTTTCTCTGCAAAGGAAATGGATAAGACCACAGGATCTTTCCAAATGACGGCTAATCCTCCCGGTGTATTTCCAAAGGAATTTACGTCTTGTAAGAGTCTCTATCCAACTAATATCACATTTTTGTCTTGATAGAAATACAATATCCGGGTCACAGTAACAGCAATTAGCCATCAACTCTCTGACTGGAGTTTACTACAATGCCTCAACAGTTTGAGGCTATAATATTTATTGCAATGATGGGGCATAGATTTGCCAGCCCCCTTATCCACTACCCACAGAAACAGACTTACTCCTCACCGCCAAAGCCACAAATCTCACACAGCTTTCTACCGAGTATTTCAACAACCACATAGTGTGCACTCACTTTAACATAACTTGTAGAAACAAGAGACCTTGCCTCAAAACCTGTATAAGCTCATCCGCTAGATCTCATCCAGCGACCCGTAACAGCACCGAAGTAATCACCATACTCCAGTTCAGAGGGGAAAAGGGAGAGCAACCTCCTCAACATACTCCAGTTTTCGGATGCGAGAGAACTACATTTGACAACTTTTTGAGATACTTGTCCTGTAAAAGCATCTGCCCAACTTGTCTATGGAACTCTTCGTGAGACTACTCTTATGCAGAGTGGACTTCCAAGTTAGCCATGTGGTAAAAATAGTTGTGATGAACAAGAGGAACACACTCCAATGAAACTCAAATCAACTACCTGCAAAAACCAGTTCTCAGATGAACTGAACCACTTTATCAAAGGAACGCACAATCATCTCATGATTCAGGGACTCCTGTAAGCATCACTAATTATGCTTGATTATGTGTTCTATGAGTCGAGTCAAATGTTAAAGAATTACTTTTGCAACGACACATTTTTACTAGATCCGCAGGATGAACTCATGCTTAAGCATATTAACATATGAATATACTCAATCACCCACATAAAGTCAGTATCGTATACAAAATGTCTAATTTTGTCATCATCTTTCCAAGTTCAACACTTCATTAGAACAATTGAAGGCTATGTCCCTTGACTTCACTCATTACTTCCACAACAGATACTTCTCTTTCCTCTCCTACACTGAATTTAAAGATGGCCAGCAGTGCAAGTAGAAGAAGAAAACAAGAAAAGAGCTGAAGATACTGAACCTAAAGGTGGTCAGCAGTGCAAGAAAAAGAAGGTAAGCAGCAAAGATCTTCAAATGGTGGAAGGTCTGATCCATCAGATCCTATCTGTGGTTTGCACAGAGAATTCTCTTCTTTTTTGTATGTGGTCAGTTCGGATCATGATTCTTACACACACTATAAGCTTTTACATATTTCAAAAACAATTTATCCGGATCAGGACCATCCCACGCCAGTGTATGCCACAGTTCCTCACGATCCAAATCAATATATGGAATGTGCAAGCCATGAGAATCTGGTTTCAGTTGCAGAGAAATTCTCTCCAGTTTTGGACAACCTGACACACGAAGCCATATTATTGAAAGGCAACTTTTGGTGCTTTCACATACACTCTTCAGGTCAGGTAGGTTCTCTAGAAGCAAGTGCTCTAACTGTGGGAGAGAAGGAAATGGACATGGAGAGGAGGAGGAGGGGATGTGCTCAGGAGTGCTTGCACTTCCTCTGCTTACAATTTCCTCCATTCCTGTGCAGTCATTTACATGGATGGGTTGAAGATTCCGAAGATGTGGCAACAATTCCGGCAGAAGCAACTTCTGTATGTTGCAACAATCCACTGGCATGCATGGAGGTGGCCATCCTATTATCTCGACCATCTTCTTGCATTCCCGTACTTTAATCTCCTTCAGATTAGGGAAATGGAGAAGCCTATCAGATTCAACTATCCTCTTCATGTTGCCACAAGACTTCACATCGATCTTTTCTAGACTGGGGAAAGCAGGAAGCAGTGAACCAGCTGCCGCTGCAGTTATCCCTTCTATTTCCTCACAACCCTCGATGACAATCGCCCGTAGGTCTGGAAGGGAGAGTTTACACCCGTGCCCGAACAGATACTTAAGTTTCAGACATCTCTGGATATTTAGCTCCTTAAGACGGGGGAAGGAGAGAGAGTAGGAATGCCCGTTGATTACTTCTTGTTCATCTGCTGCTCCACAGAGCACCTGCAAGTTCTCCCATTCAATAATCTCTAGAAGCTCAAGTTTTAGAAATGGGTTCCCATCCAAAACGGCCGTATGCATGCATGGAGGTGGCTGTCCTATTATCTCGACCATCTTCTTGCATCCCCGTACTTTAATCTCCTTCAGATTAGGGAAATGGAGAAGCCTCCCAGATTCAACTACCCTCTTCATGTTGCCACAAGACACCGCATCGATCTTTTCTAGACTGGGGAAAGCAGGAAGCAGTGAACCAGCTGCCGCTGCAGTTATCCCTTCTATTTCCTCACAACCCTTGATGACAATCGCCCGTAGGTCTGGAAGGGAGAGTTTACACCCGTGCCCGAACAGATACTTAAGTTTCGGACATCTCTGGATATATAGCTTCTTAAGACAGGGGAAGAGGAGAGAGTAGGAATGCCCGTTGATTACTTCTTGTTCATCTGCTGCTCCACAGAGCACCTGCAAGTTCTCCCCTTTAATAATCTCTAGATGCTCGAGTTTTGGAAGTGGGCTCACATCCAAAACGGCCGTATGCATGCATGGAGGTGGCTGTCCTATTATCTCGACCATCTTCTTGCATTCCCGTACTTTAATCTCCTTCAGATTAGGGAAATGGAGAAGCCACTCAGATTCAACTACCCTCTTCATGTTGCTACAAGACACCACATCGATCTTTTCTAGACTGGGGAAAGCAGGAAGCAGTGAACCAGCTGCCGCTGCAGTTATCCCTTCTATTTCCTCACAACCCTCGATGACAATCGCCCGTAGGTCTGGAAGGGAGAGTTTACACCCGTGCCCGAACAGATACTTAAGTTTCAGACATCTATGGATATTTAGCTCCTTAAGACGGGGGAAGGAGAGAGAGTAGGAATGCCCATTGGTTACTTCTTGTTCATCTGCTGCTCCACAGAGCACCTGCAAGTTCTCCCCTACAATAATCTCTAGAAGCTCGAGTTTTGGAAGTGGGCTCACATACAAATCGGCCGTATCCACTGGCATGCATGGAGGTGGCCATCCTATTATCTCGACCATCTTCTTACATCCCCGTACTTTAATCTCCTTCAGATTAGGGAAATGGAGAAGCCTCTCAGATTCAACTATCCTCTTCATGTTGCCACAAGACTTCACATCGATCTTTTCTAGACTGGGGAAAGCAGGAAGCAGTGAACCAGCTGCCGCTGCAGTTATCCCTTCTATTTCCTCACAACCCTCGATGACAATCGCCCGTAGGTCTGGAAGGGAGAGTTTACACCCGTGCCCGAACAGATACTTAAGTTTCAGACATCTCTGGATATTTAGCTCCTTAAGACGGGGGAAAGAGAGAGAGTAGGAATGCCCATTGGTTACTTCTTGTTCATCTGCTGCTCCACAGAGCACCTGCAAGTTCTCCCCTTCAATAATCTCTAGAAGCTCGAGTTTTGGAAGTGGGCTCACATACAAATTGGCCGTATCCACTGGCATGCATGGAGGTGGCCATCCTATTATCTCGACCATCTTCTTGCATCCCTGTACTTTAATCTCCTTCAGATTAGGGAAATGGAGAAGCCTCTCAGATTCAACTACCCTCTTCATGTTGCCACAAGACTTCACATCGATCTTTTCTAGACTGGGGAAAGCAGGAAGCAGTGAACCAGCTGCCCCTGCAGTTATCCCTTCTATTTCCTCACAATCCTTGATGACAATCACCCGTAGGTCTGGAAGGGAGAGTTTACACCCGTGCCCGAACAGATACTTAAGTTTCAGACATCTCTGGATATTTAGCTCCTTAAGACGGGGGAAGAGGAGAGAGTAGGAATGCCCATTGATTACTTCTTGTTCATCTGCTGCTCCACAGAGCACCTGCAAGTTCTCCCATTCAATGATCTCTAGAAGCTCGAGTTTTAGAAGTGGGCTCAAACCCTCTAGATTTTTCATGCCACTGCAGTTACTCCCCGTCAACCGCTGCACATCTCCTGGAATCAAAATAGAACTGCTTTGCCTACCCGCATTCACAATAGGATCATTTCTTCCCGCATTCACAATAGGATCATTGCAGTAACGGACTTTTACAGTACTTGAATGTTCACAAATCCAATTTTTGGGATCATAATGAGCCATTTTTACATAAAACGACGACTTTACTTGGTCCACTTTGATTTCAAAATCATTGTAGCCAATCTCCCCAAGGATTTTCACAGACAAGCTGAACTCTTCCACAGTATCAAAACGGCACTCAAAGAATTCAAGTGCCTTCAACTCAGCCATCTCTTCTGCATTCACCCTTCCCTGAATGTTAAGATATTGCAATTTTACCAATCTCCTTAATGTACCTTCCTGTAATTCTTTTACACCTGTCTCAGATAGGTCAAGGTATCTCAAGTTCGCCAACATTTGCAAACCTTCAACAGCTTTCAGCTTTATACATCGCGAGGCATTCAACTTCCTTAATGATTTCAACTTTCCTAAGAAAGGAATGCGACACAATTTATGACACGTTTCAACCACTAAAGCTCTCAAGTTTACCAAGTCCGACACAGAACTAGGAAGTTCCGTGATTTCACAATTACTTAGGTTTAGAACCTTCAGCCCCTGCAGTTGCTTGAAGAAAGAATCCGGGATAGGCTCCAAAAGGCTATCTTTTAATAACAAAGTCGACAGTTTAGGACAATTTGGTGACATATCTGGAGGAATTTTGTCGTTTCTATTCATCAAAGAAACTCTCTCTAAATCACTTGTCCAACGTTCCTCATCAGGCATCTTTTGCGAACTCTTGCTTACTTCTATAAGAGACGTTGTACTCATTATGTGCAGTGCCATTTCTCTGAGCAAATCATGCATCTTGATCCACCAATAGAAATCTCCCAACAAGAAAGCATCTTGAAGTCTGCTCATTACGGTAAGACCGCTGTTATGTTGTTTCTCCCTAGTATGCAGTTCTTCAATCAATCCCTCATCAATAAAAAATTCAATCAACTCCATTTTCCCTGTGAATGCGTCTTCAGGATAAAGTGCACAGCGTAAGAAACATTGTTGAAGTTGAGGGGACAGGCGTGTGTAACTATGTCTAAGTACCGGCAAAACCGTGTCTCCCATCTCTGTATGATCCTTTTTGGGGTCATTCAGTTTTTCCAAAGTGTCCTCCCAGTAAAACCTTCTCACCTCCTCCCTCATGCTTCTTGCCATTGCGATGATAGCAAGTGGCAAACCTGCACATTTCTCCACGATTGCCTTTGCAGCCTTTGCAACCTTTTCATCTTTCTCCAGTGCTTTATTATACCCAAGATGTTCCACAAATAAGTCCCATGCTTCTTCTTCACATAAAGGTCTAATTTCAATTTCTTCACAACCCATTCGAGCACATACTTCAGAAGATCGAGTTGTTAAGACCAGCTTGCATCCATCAGCTCTCTGGGGAATTCCCACATCCCGGAGTTCGAAATGCTTCCACACGTCATCAAGAATCAGTACAAAATTCTTCTTCTTTGATAAGTCTTTGGACAACTTCACTGCTCGTTTCGTCACATGCTCCTCCTCCATGTCACTTTCTTTAAGTTCCTTCCAAATATCACTCTGCAACTTATGAATGCTAAAATTTTGGGACACAGTGCAAACAATTACAGCGTCAAAGTTCCCATTTTTCAGGAGTCTATCATGCATGTGCTCCACTATTGTCGTTTTCCCGACCCCTCCCATGCCAGAAATACCCAAATTTGAAGCACGATTCTCCATTAGACAGCCCCAGATCAACTCTATGTTCCTCTGAATTGCCTCACCTATTAGCTTATGTTCTAATAGCGCTGGTCTTTTGGCAGGTTCTGCCTGAATGAATAGTGTTTGTGGAAGTTTTTTACCTATAAGCTCTTCCACTTCTCTTGTCAATCTCTCCACAAGTTCCTCCGATGGCATATTTTTTCCACTCACTCCGTCAATTCTTTTGAATTCATATTTTGCTTTTCTTGTTTTTGTCCACCATTTTGTAACCTTTGTCTTCGGCTTCATCTGAGACAATGACTTGGCAGATTCTAGCTTCATCTTCTTCTTTAGGTTAGCGTCTGCATCTTCAAGTTGTTCGATTTTTCTTTTTAGATTTTTCATCTTCTCATGGTTGGCGCAAATGCTTATCTGGTTCAACATTGGTGAGCCTCTGTTCATATCTAACATAAAAAAAATAAAAATTCATGAGTTAGTCATACACGGAAGCATTGTGCTCTCTCAAATAAGGCAAATGGGGTTATTTGCGGTTCAATTGGTACAACAGCATCAGTTTAGATAGATCAAACCATACCCAGAGATGGTATTGATTGGGCTGCTGTATTTATTCCATCTGTTGGGCCCTGCAAATTGACATTTGATTTCTCAGAAACGTGTGGATCACTAGAATGCTGCAATGCACTCAGGGGATCTACTTCCGTCGAATCTTGTGAAGGAAACGAATTGGTTTTATTTCCACTTTCTCCATCACATCTTGGATGGGGTTGATTAGAGTGCTGGGCAGTGTTAACCACTTCAAAAGCACAAGGCTCACGGCAGTCCTGCAAACAACTTGAAGTACCCGTCTGAAGGGATTTTTCATTTCCTAGCGATGATATCTCTGCCGGATCCATCTCGTCATGAGTTTGGATATCCTCATTGGGAAACGACCAGGTTGTTGAATATATTGGTGTAGATGACAAGCTTTCACCTCCATGTTGTCCACAGAAGGGGTGGTTTGGTCGATTGGAATCCTGCCAAATGTCATTGAGTAGAGGATCTGTCGCAAAAACACCGGGTTGAATCGACTCCTGCAACCCATCTGATGCACCATTGGTGAGGAACTGATCGTTTTGTAATGAAGATGACATTCTTTGATTCTGTTGCTGGTCCCCTGCCGGATTCATCTCATCATTAGTTTGGATATCCTCATTGGGAAACAGCCGGGTTGTTGGATGTATTGGTGAAGATGACAAGCTTTCACCTCCATGTTGTCCACAGAAGGCGTGGTTTGGTCGATTGGAATCCTGCCAAATGTCATTGAGTAGAGGATCTGTTGCAAAAACACCGGGTTGAATCGACTCCTGCAACCCATCTGATGCACCATTGGTGAGGAACTGATCGTTTTGTAATGAAGATGACATTCTTTGATTCTGTTGCTGGTCCCCTGTCTCGAAATTCATTGATTGATCAGGTATAGTGTTGCTGGACTGGGACATAAGAGCTAAGCCAGACTTGACAGTAGGATCAATCAACAGTGTAATGAATAAATCTCAAACTTGAAGATAAATCAATTTTTACAACCACACCAAGCAGGCCAAATCCAAAAATAGAAAGTCTACCTTTAGCACATGGGATGGGACAATAATAACATAAACACATCAAGAAAAAGCTCAACCTTTCAGTTGCAGTAAAAAATGACACATGTTACAAATTTTGTCCATTCTCACTATTAAATGCCACGCTTCATCCTACGCTACTCATCATATTTATGTGCACTGTGAACCACATTAATCTCGACCAAAAATGAAATTGCTTTTGTTTTTGTGCGAAATGCGAGAAATTTGGTAACAAACGACAATGATTATGAATCCGTTCTTTGTGTTGGAGATAAATTGACAAGTGAAGTGTAATTTTTCTCCCTAGCTCACTATTGAATTAGATGGCCCTGGTGAAAAAGAACGATGACCTTGCTCTGAAAAATTAAAGATGTGTTTTCCCGCATTGCATAGATACGTCAAATGGACATACCATTTGCAATGAAGTGGTTATTTTGTGCCAACGACGGCATAGTTGAACTCTGATGAAACTGATGCTGCTCTCCTAGTGATTGTTGACCAGAGGTTAATTGAATCGCATCAGTGAAGTTTGCTCTACCGGCGGCCCCGCCAGTGGAGGAGTGACGATTGGCTTCTCCGCTACATGACGCCTCCCTGAGTAAGGACAGCAATTGATCTCCCTCATTCTTTAGTAAGGACAGCAACTGATCTCTTAGATGGTTAGGGACTTTGGTGCAAATGTCAATCCCTTTGCCTTTGATTCCCAGCAAGTGACATTTCACTCTTGTAACCTGTCCACTGCATTCTTTCAGACAGTGACGACAACGCCATTTTCCGCCCTCCAATCTCTCCACGAATTCCCAAGCTTTATCTTCATCTCGTGGCATCTTGTCGTCTTGGTTATCAACCTACACGTAAATAGAGCGCATCCCATCCATCATATACAGTATATAAATATTTTGTATATTCTATTAGCTCAAGCATTGCAATATTGTCACGAGTACTAAACCTGTTCAAAGATAGGGAAAGCCAAGTGGCAGATTGATATTCAAGAACCCACACGAATCAGATGTCTCCGTGAGATTTTCAGACGGATCTAAAAAGGGAATGGATCACGGAATGATTTGAGAATTAGACAACCTGGAATTTGCAGAGTACCTTCTCAAATGAAGATGTATGACTTCTTATTTATCATACCAGCAAGTGCCTACTGCTGTATACATCATCCAGCTTTCCGGTTCTGGCCCCATGAGTCTCCGCATCGAGCGAGCTCCCGCATCATTGGAAAGATCTCGGATCGCATCACAACAGTCGACAGTTCGTCGGCCAAAAAAGTGGCGGGAGGTGGCCGATGTCCGGTCAAGAAGTCTGGCGGCGCGAACTGTTCACCCGCAGTCCAGAGCGGATTTCGAGAGCTCGTTTCTCTCGAACCGCGACTCCAACTCCGAACTCTGTAAAATTCTATGCAGAGATTTGGGGAATCGAAGCATCGCCGAGGTGTTAGTGGCCATTCTGGGCTAATCGTTGCCGGCGAAGCAAAACCCTAAATAGAGCTACCATCTCTTACCTAGTAGCTCGATCCTTTCGACGGGCTGCGATCCACCATCGTCTCTATTTTCCACTGTCTTCTCTCTCTCTCTCTCTCTCTTTCTCTCTCCGGGGCTTCCGGTTTTCTCACCTTTCCCCTCTTCTGCGGTCAAGAAGCCGTGCTTAGATTTTTCCTTACCTTTTTCCCCACTTTTCTTTCTCTCTTCCTATTCCTTTTTATACAACGTGCCCTAATAATAATCACAAATGAATTTTAGTCATTATCTTTTAGAAAAAATTCCATACTTAACCCTGAATTGATATTATATTTCTCAAAAAATAGCTTAAGATAGATATTTTTTCAAATAAAGACGTGAAGTGGCCAATCGGTCTAAGAGAAAGACATACCAGATTGATAAACCTGTTTCGATGGGTCCTAAAATATGGAATAAGCTTTTTTTTTTGTTTTTCTTGGTCTATATATTCGTGCGATCCTACACTACTCCACGATATTCGATAATTAGTGTATAATCTAAAATTACTAGTTTAAACTTCTATTTTATGACTAAGACTTTTAATTTATTAATATTTCGTATTTTTCGTGTGTCCAAATATAAGTTATACTCAGTGAATTATAATGACAAGCAGTGATTATTTATAATTGTTCAAATTAACATTAAAAGTGGAATCTAGAACGAACTTGGAACAGATCCTAAAACCAACCTAGGTTTTGGGTTCTAGAGTTTGCATGATTTGAAGATCCGTAAATTCCAAGTTATAGGTTTCACGAGGAATCGTGAGTGGCCGCTCACCTCCAACTCCATGCCCTTTCCATTTCTGTTCCAAACCTATTTATGGATTAGAAATCTATTCCAGAAATAGAAAAATGAAATAGTTTTACTAAATGAATTTTTGTTCCAGAAACAAGTCTGGAGTAAAAAAAAATAGTTTTACCAAACGAATTTCAATCAGTGACTTCAAGCCCACTATCCTCTCCCACTTCCTTGAATCCTCCATCGATGGCCTCATTGCCGCCTTATTGGAGGAGATTGAGCGGCCGAGACTCACTAAGGCGATGACTAGGGTTCATGAGAGTTTCTTTCTTTCTTTCTTTCTTTCTTTCTTTTTTTTGGCTCTTTTACATTTAATTTCTTCTTTTTAATTTTTATCCAGCTTTTGTTTTGGACAAAAAGGCCTTGTTTCGGTGACCGGGATTATCAAGTGCTTGCCACCCCCGCGATTTTATGCCCTTTTTTAAAACTGATTTGTTCGCTTCAGGGCCTCTTTTGCTATTAACTTGGTTATTTCAAACCCCTATTTGAAATAAGTCTACTTCGGATCTTTCGTTTTTCTGAAAAATAACCTCACTTCAATCTCTTATTTGTGTTGAGAAAACCTACTAATAGATTTTGAAATTGACAAATCTATCCATAATTCATATCGATCTCGACAAATGCAAGAGTTGTTTGTATTTCGAGCTCAGTGAAAGGATTCTAAATAATTAGAAGAAACTATGTGAAGTTCATATAGACTTGGAGACATCAAGTCATTAAGTATTCAGGGAGTTAAAAGTGTTTTGAAAAGAACAATTGAGTTATAAGTGGCAAGACCGATACCGCTTGGATATAGGCAGCATACTACGTGAGGAGGATCTCCTAAGATGGACCTTCGCCATTAAACAATACACTTCTTGGACCTCTTAAGATGCTGCATGAGGAAGAAGGATCCGTTGATCATATAGCCGACCTATTCGAGGTGAATCTCTTTGGTGTTATTCCGACCCTCGAAGAAACCGAATCTTCTGGAGCACTCACCAAGCTTGTTAGGTAGGGATGCTTCTTACCCACTTTAGTATTGTTTCATTTGTTCTTCCCTTGCGTGGGAAATATTTGTTATTTCATTCCGTTCTTGATTGGATCTTGAGCCATTGGTCCAAGGTAGTTTACGTCAAAATATGGTTTTAGCCTTTGAATTTCAATAAAAAAAGCATATGCAAGTTTTATTAAAGACGTGTGGAAGTGCACCGAACTAGTCTTATGATGATGCTTGAGACCTGAACTTCCGCATGCTTCCTAGTTTTCAAAGATTTGTTGAACAAGGATGTCTAAGGATATGAAGACGAGTTCCCTAGCCACTTCTTTTCGAAAGTTGACCTTGGAAATGATTTAGAAAACAACATGCATTGCATTTGTTATCAATATACTGACCCTCTTCATTACTTCTCAAGTATAACATTTTACATACTCACGATATATACATATGTAACTCAGACTTGTAGATGAAAGTTCTTCTGAATCCGATAATGTTGACACTTGATTTTTAGTCGACCCGTCACACAGAGGCAAAAACTTAAGATTTAGGTTCCTAATTGCAATAGGACCTATTTCTCAACTCAAAAAGACCTATTTAACATTTGAATGAGCTTATTCATTTTATTTACATTTTGATTTCAAAAGTCAAAAGATTAATTTTGAAGTTGACTTTTTGGTCACACTTTAACTAAAAAGTCAATCATTGGTCAGGATTTAGTTTTTTTACAAAAAGTCATAAAAATAGAGTTAATTTCACTCATGCACTTTTAATTTTTGGAAAAAAAATCAAAATTTGACTTATTAATTGACTTTTTCATAGAAAAGTCAACTCTTAGTTGAACTTTTCCAAAAAATTTCAAAAAAAATGGAAAACCCCTAAATCAACTCTTTTTCATCTCAATTTGACTTATGTATCATCAATGTTTCAAAAATCAATTAGGAATGGACTTTTCCCCAACTTGGAAATTTCGACATTTGATTGCCCAAAATCAAAATTAGTTCATTTCTAGTCATTTTTTGAGATAGTTTCTTTTAAAACATTTTATCTATAAATCATAACCCATCCAATTGTCAAGCGAATTTTGAGATTACAAGTCATTAGCAAATTCCCCAATTTTGACCAATTAGGGGTTCTGAATTGGTGCTTCATGCACTACTAGCCAACTTTGGATACAATTGATTGAATAAATTTCAATTCCAGTAGTAATTTTGACAAAATCACTTCCATTTGGCTTAATTTGACCAAATTAGTGAGCATACATTTGAAAAATCAAAGATGGAATACCCTAATTGACTAAATTCAACTTGACCCATTCTAGACTAATATCCAATTTGATCAATTGAAGTTCAATTGGGCCAATAGAACTTCAAATGTACACATTGGTCTATTTCATGGTGTAATTTAAAAAAAAAATGTTGGGAATTAACGCATTTCATGTCAAATTAATCAAATCGGGTCAATTCAATTTAATTCAATTGCATTCCATTTTATTCAATTCACTTTGCAAAATTTAATTCAGCTTAATTGAATAAAAAAAATTGGGATTAAAATTGGGAAAATTGGGACAATTTGATGTGGCTAAGGCTTAGATCAACCTAGTCCAATCGGCAATCGATCAAAGCCATTTAGCCATTTTCCAGCCATTTTCCGACTACCAAGCATCTGGCTGAACTAGCTCCTCTCCCATGCTCCATAAAATTACCAAATCGCCCTCAATTGCTTGAAGTGGCCAAAATACCCTTAATCCTTGTTAATTAAAACCAACCTATATGAGCATTTCTTAATAGCTAAGGGAATGATCTTGGCCATCGGCCTCATCAATCTCAATCATCCATTGGGCCAAGTCATTAATCCATGTTATTGATACTTGATATTTAGTTTACGCATTGCATAAAGGTAAAAACTTAATATTAGGGTTTCTAGTTACGATGGAGCCCATTTCTCAACCAAAAGAGTCATTTAATACTTTTTCTCACATTGAGACTTCATCTCACTTTATTTCCATCTTAATCTCAAAAACTAAATGTGTTGATTTTGAGTTGTTTTTTTCCTCTCAAACTTTGACTACAAAGTCAATTCGAAGTCAAATTTTGGTTTTTGTGCATGAAAAGCCCCAAAATAGAGTTAATTTGACTTTTGCACAGTAAATTTTCAAAAAATGATAATTAAAGTTTGACCTCTTAATTGGCATTTTAGAGACCATTCGCTAAAATGGTGACTTTTGGTTAACACTTTGTTTTAAAAAAAATTGAAAAAAATTCAAAACCCTCAAATCATCCTCTTTTTACCTTAATTTGATTTTGGCATCATCAATCTTATGAAAATTGATCAAGAAACAGCTTTCCCCCAATTTATGAATTTTGGTTCAAAAATCAATAAAAAGCAAAATTATTTTGTTAACTAGTCATTTTTAGAAAAAAAAAAAAAATCCTTTATGACATTTGTTCATGAGATCGTCCCTCATCCAATTTTCAAGCTAATCTCGAGATTCCAATCCAAGTGTAAAAATCACCAATTTTGGCCTTAATTAGGGGTTCTGATTGGTTCTTCATGAATTGAGCAATTAATTCATTTTTTTTTTTTTTTTTTTTTTTTTTGAGGTTTCTTTCATTTCTACGTGGGAACAAAACGAGGACATTGACCCAAGTCCAAACATAAGATAGACGTAAGACAGTGAGGAGGATAAGACAACCAGTTCGGCGCAAGGGAATCGTCGCGGCAAGCCTTCGCGATCCAATCCGCTGCCCGGTTCGTTTCTCGCGGCTTGAAGCCCATGGACACTGCAGGTAATGAACCCAGCTTTTGTTTACACTCTGCCACCACCGATTGAACAGCCCAAGGTATTTCAGCCCGGCCCAGGATGGCTTCTGCTGCTGTCGAGTTGTCTGTGACGATCTGAACAGGAACTACTTTACTTGATCTCCCCTGTTCGTTGAACTGAAGGCCAATCGTGCGTGTCTTCTCTACAAAGTACAACCCTTCCTTTAGAGCTAGGGTTTCTACTACAAGGGCAGATGGAGCGAGGATTTTCTTGGCGAATCCACCCACAAGCCGCCCGTGATGGTCTCTGCAAATCCCAGCAACCGCGCCTTGGTTTGAGGCGCAACTCCAAGACCCATCCACGTTCAATTTCAGCTCGCCTGTTGTCGGTGGTATCCACTCCTCCCCTCTCCCAACTTGCTCGTCCTTTAGGTTCTGCATTGTGGTGTTGGGGCTCCATTTTCTGTAGAGTTCAAGATCATAGCTTGCTTCCTCCACGATTTGTTGTGGTCTTAGTCGACTGGATTTGAAAACCCATGCATTTCTTGCTTTCCATATCGACCATAAAATACCTGCAAGGAGGGCGTTTGATTTCCGCTCATTCTGGTGAAACAAGTTCTCCGAGATCCATTTATCCATTCTTGTGACTTTCTCAGTGGCTGTAGTCAATAGTATGCGGGGATCTAACCATATCCGTTTTGTCCAGGAACATAAGAGGAGGAGATGCTCGAGAGTTTCTGGGGCATTGTGGCAAATGGGACAAAGTGGATCAGGTAATATTTTCCTCTTGTAGAGATTTTCTCTTGTCGGTAACGCATTATTACATACGCTCCATAGGAAAAATTTCACTTTTGGGTAGTGCGGGGTTTGCCAAATTGTTGTCCATAGACCTCGGGGTGGCTGATATGACGATGATGGTTGGTTTTCTTTCAGCTGTTTTTTTTCGGGAACATATTTTGTTGTAGCCACTTTTGACCGAATAGGAGCCCGTATTATTGCCCGTCCACACTATTCTGTCCATTGATGAGTTTGAGCTGAGCGGTATTGAAAGGATCTCGTGGATAACTTGCTCGTCAAACATTTCCTTGAGCTTCGCCACATCCCATTCTTTTTCTTCGGGTACAATCAGTTCCGCCACAGTCATTGGTTCATTTAGATTTGCACCTCCTCCGATCCGGCCTCTAGGTAGCCACACATCTTCCCTAATTCTGATCTGCTTACCATCTCCCACCAGCCATCTCATCTCCGGTTCAATCACTTCCCTTCCTATCAGCAGACTTTGCCATCCCCATGAGGGGCGAGTACCCTTACCAGCACGCCAAAACTCTCCTTTTGGGTAATAAATACCTTTAACAACTTTTGTCCATAGGGAATTTGGATCTGAACAAGTCGCCACGCTTGTCTCCCCAAAGATAGCCTTATTGAAAGAAACTAAGTCTCGAACCCCAATCCTCCGGTGTCCTTCCTTGTTCTCAAAGATTCCCAGCTCTTCCAATGAATTCCTTTTCGGTCAACAATTTGTTTCCACCAAAAGCACGCAATTCTTTTTTCTATTGCTTTACAAATAGAGATCGGTATCTTGAAAATAGACATTGCATACTGTGGAAGAGCTTGTACAACTGTTTTGATAAGTACCTCTTTCCCTGCTTTAGTCAACAATTTCTCCTTCCAGCCCTCTAGCTTCGAGTTGACCCTTGCTAGGATCCATGCAAACATATGCTTTTTTGATTGTCCCCGGTCGACGGAATTCCCAAGTATTTGCTGTCTTGTCTATAATAGGGACTCGTAGTTGATTTGCCGTTTTCTCTTTAGAGTTAATGGACAATTCGGCTGAAGAAAATACGACTTGTTTAAGTTGATGGCCTGCCCTGATGCATAGCAATACTGGTTTAGGATATTCGCCAGGTTTTGACATTCCATAATCGTTCCATCCAAAAAAAATATGGCGTCATCCGCAAATAAGAGATGAGATAGAGTTGGACACCACCTATTTAGTTTGATTCCCCTCAAGCTTCCATCTGATATTGCCCTGCTCATTAGTATAGATAGCACATTTGCCATAATAATAAATAAGTAAGGCGAAAGTGGATCTCCCTGTCTTATGCCTCGAGATGGATGGAATTGTTGCATCGACTCTCCATTAATTTTCACACTAAAAGATACCGTGGAAATGCATTGTTTCACACACTGGACCCATTCCTTGCAGAATCCCATTTTCTTCATACACTCACATAAGAAATCCCATTCAACTCGATCATATGCCTTTTGCATGTCTAATTTAAGAACTGCCTGAACTTTCTTTTTCCTCTTTCGAATGCGTAGTTGATGTAGCACCTCCTGAACTATCAAGATATTGTCCTGTATTTGTCTTCCACTCACAAAGGCACTCTGTTCTATGGCAATAATTTCCGGAAGCCATAGCTTAAGACGGTTAGCCATTACTTTAGAAATAACCTTATAACTGAAATTACATAAACTGATGGGTCTATATTGAGTAATATGTTCTGGAGTGGCTACTTTTGGAATGAGAACAATGTGTGTCATATTCAGTTTAGGATCGAAAGTACCCGTAGTGAGGAAGCTATCAACCATCGGAATATATCTTGCTGAATGTCAGTCCAATAATGATGATAAAATTGCCCACAAAGCCCATCTGGTCCAGGTGCCTTAGTGGCTCCCATCTGAAAAACCGCCTCTTTTACTTCATCCATTGTTACCCTCCTCATCAAGGACTCGTTCATTTCTGCATTAACAAGTTGTGGGCATTGATCTAGGACAGGTTGAAAATTTCTAGGACCTTCAGTGGTGTAGAGGGATTGGTAAAACTGGCCAATGTGTTGCTTTAGTGCTTTAGGTTCCCGACACCAATGATCATCATCCATTTTCAGCATTGTGATTCTATTCCGTACCCTTCGCTGGACCGTAGTAGCATGAAAGTATTTGGAATTTCTATCCCCCCACCTTAACCAGTTTATGCGGGATCTCATACTCCAATACATTTCTTCCTGCCTCCATAACTGTTCAATCCGCTCTTTAATTTGTTTGATTTCCTCCCTGAACTTAGCTCCTTCTGGACTATTAGTCAACACAGTAAGTCTTCTCTTTAAAAGTTCAATTTGCTTATGTGCATTTGAGAATTTCCTTTTACTCCATGTTCCCAATGCACCAGCCACCATTTGTGATTTTTGAACTACATCTCCCAGTGTGTTATGATGATCATTCCATGCTCCTTTAACTATATCTCTGCATTCTTGGTCTTCTAACCAATATGCCTCAAAGCGAAACTCTTTTTTCCTTCGGAGGATATTCGGGTATAGAGTGAGGATAAGAGGACTATGGTCAGAACCTAATGCTGGCAAAGCAACAGCCTCAGCATTTGGAAACTCCACTCTCCATTCTATGTTGCATAACACCCTGTCAAGCCGTTCTCTTACCAGATTTTCCCCCCCTCTGTTATTGGACCATGTATAGGCACACCCCTTACTTTCAATATCCATTAATGCACAGTCATTCAGCACTTCCTTAAAAGCCACCATTCGATAATGATCCATCCCTCGTCCTCCTTCCTTTTCCCAGAAATTAAGAACCTCATTGAAATCCCCCATGCAAATCCATGGTAGTGAGTTGATATGGTGGATTGCTCGAAGTTTCTGCCATAAACAAATCCTCTTCTGGAAATCAGTAGATGCGTGTAGAAATGATATTCTCATCAAGGTACCGGAAGTAGGATCCCTACATATAATATCGATCAGCTCGTTTGAGTGCTCCTTTACCTCCACCTGTAATTCCTCATTCCACATTGCTGTTAGTCCCCCTGCCGTGCCAATTGGATCGATGATAAACGACTCCTTGAACTTAAGTTGTTGCCTTACTCTATCTACCACTGTTTTTCTGTTCTTTGTCTCCATAAGGAACACCAAGTCGGGTCTATCAAGAGCCACAAGGGCTCTGAGATGCTGGACTGTCAGGGCAGACCCCAATCCCTGACAGTTCCAGCTCAAAACTTTCATTTATCCCCCGGTGGCTTATTAGGGCTAGCCACCAAAGCCCATTCATGCGCTCCTTTATCTACTTGGATAGGTGTTTCGAGAAGCATAGTCTCATCAATCGCATTTGCATCCATCCCCTGTAAATTGTAACTCTTTGCCCTCTTCATTTTCTTGCTCGCCGGGGGAATATGGCCCTTCTTGCTCTTTTTGTGGGTTGTAGCTGTGCTGTCCAGCACTGTTTCTGCCCATGATGAATCCGAGAGAAGAAGTAGAGGACCCGTGTCTCTTTTGCCTTTCACGACCATGGACTCACTAGCTATGCCTTTCCCTTTTAACTTTAGTAATTCTGAAGATTGAGCTTCCATAGGATAGGTCAACTGCTTCTCATAATTCTCGCATCTTGGTCGGGACCTTCATAGTACCAGTCGGTGGAGTTTCCTCAACTATTTCTTGCTCCTCATAAGGTATCACCTCCCCATAATACATTTTCCAGAAAGGGCTATTTTCCTTTGCTTCCGCTTTCAGCCAAGATCCAAAGTTTCCAGCTGCTTCCTCCCCCGGCTTTGGTTCCTCATAAGGGATTTCCTCACAGGTTGTGGCATAATGGCCTATTCGGCCACATGAATAGCAATAGTAAGGAAGCCTCTCGTACTTAAAGTCCACCCATAGTTGATCATCATCAAAATTCACCAATGCTCCTGGCCATAGGGGGCGTGATAAGTCTAGCATCACACGCGCTCTTCCCCCTTTACAAGGACTGCCATCTTTGCCGTCTATTTTCAGTTCCACCACCTTGCCTATCTTCCCAACCACCTCCAGCATTGTCTTTTCAGTTATTCGAATTATCGGGATTCCCAACACTTGCACCCAAAATGCACAATGAGTAAAGACATGCCTGTGGATAGGTACCTTTGGTTGTAGTTTCTGTAGAATGAGCAGGTTTCCCGAGAAACACCAAGGGCTAGCATCTAAGACTCTTTTCAAATCAGCTTCCTCTCTGAAAGTGAACGAAAATAAGCCCGATTGCACTACCTCACATACTATGTTTTCAGTCTTCCAAGCCTTCTTCATTGTGGATAAAAAGGCTGGAAAGTTTACATTAGGCCTGGAGAATAGTTTCCCTAGCAATATGAGATTGCAAGCTTTCCATTTATCCTCTGGAATTTCTTCAAACACGTTGGCTACAAAATCCTCTGACCACATTTGCCCCATTCGTCTACATAGTGCAGCCAACCTGCGCTCTTTAACTGATTCATTCTCCATTGCAACCTCTTTTTTACAGGTGCAAATTCAGGACATCCTCCAAGACTTACCCAGGAAAGGAAACACTTCAAATCCTACACATACCGAGTGGTGAAGTCGAAAAAGCGTGGATGAAGGGAGCTCGAATACCATTGCTATCTCTATTTGACGCACCTTTCTTTACCCAGAAAATCCAGAAATTCCAGACTCCGTCCATACTCATAAGGGGCTATTGTAATGAGTGATAACGGATGATGACAGTGAGGAGAGATTTCATTGTGACGATGGGTTCATCCATTTTAGTGGTCTGTGTGCGGGTTGAGGAGATTTTTGGTCATCGGGTGTATTGGGATTCATTGATGTTGGGAGATTTAGGGCTTGGAATACACTATCACCATGGATAGAGATGGAGCTCTTCCAAGAGAGAGAGGGACTCTTACAGAGAAGAGAGGCCCGCGTTTCACAATGAAAGATGAAAAGGGTTGAAAAGCAACACTTGCTGTACGATTTTAATTAATTAATTCATGAATGAGTCCATTTTCTTAGAGGAAACTCAAATGTAATATCAATCTTGACAAATTCATATGAACTCAATTTTATTTGATCATTTTGGCTAATCTAAGGTTTGCAAAATCTAGCTAATTTGCTCCAATTTGTTCAATTCAAGTTGATTCCAAGCTAGGGTTTAATTGGATCAATCATGGTTCAATTTGATGATTAAACCTCAATTTCATTTTGGGGTTTAATTCGTGTCATCATATGAAAGTCAATTTGTGTGCACCAATTGAATTCTTTTCAAGACAATTGGGTTCAATTGGAATACATTTGACAATTGGGAATAAGAATTGCAAAAATTGCATTAATTGAATGAAAACCCCAATTTGTGTGAGGCAATTCAACTGAGATGAAATTGATATCTATTAGATTAAATTAATCCAATTGAGATGTTAAAAATGTGTTTCGTCAAGTCAATTTGATTGAGCTTGGGTTATATTATTCCAATTTGGCTCATTTATTTAATAATTGCCCAGAAATTTATTTACAATCAAGTCCTCCATGGATTAAATTGCACAAATTTTAGTCAAACAACCAAGCGAATCAACCCAAACTGGTTTAAGCTAGTCCAATCGACGAGGATCTCGTAATTTGGCAAGAATGGCTGGATTTTGGCCAATTTCCGGCCACCCCAAGCTATATAGGACCGCGTCAGCCAGCCCCTATATTTGTGCATAAAATTACACGATCGCCCTTTGGTGAAATTACTAAATTTCCCCTAGAGCCATATCACTAATCCATATCATAAAATTTAGGCCAATTAGAGTATTCTCTTAGGTTGCGTTTGGCAATCAAGATAAAATTCAGGACAGGATATGATTTATCCTATTCTACGTTTAGTGCTCGCTCGAGACAGAATAAAATCGGATATAAGAGAGATATAGACGTGATAAAATTATCTCTCAGAGGAGGTGGGATAAAGGTGGATAGGATTTCTAATGTCCATAATATGAAAGTTATTTTTCTTGAATAACAAACTTATTAAATTAACAAAATTGAAATTATGTTTCAATATAAATAATATTTGAATTCTAATTTAAGAAATTAAAAATTTAAAAAAATAAAAATTTATTTTTAATTAATCTTATTTTAATTTATATATTCAACTTTAATTCTATCTTATAATAAACATTCAATCTATAAATTAAATATTTTAGGTTTTTTGTATTTTATGTTAGTACGGTTTACTATTTGATAAAATTTTATTAAGGAATGATGAAAGGGGAGAAAAGAAATAATAATGAAAATAATATAAAAAAGAGGAAAAATAAAATAATAAATAAATAAAAATAAATTAAGGAATAGTGTTACGAGAGATTTTCACCATATCCATTTATGAATATTTAGGTTCATTTATAATGATATACCATTTATATCAAAAAAATGTACATGATGTGAACATATTCGACTTAAATACTATGATTTACCAAACAATGGACGGGATATAAAAAAATCCAAGAATTTTATATCCTATTCTATCCAATCCTATCCCGATTAGAAATTCGGATAACCAAACGTAACCTTAATGATTAAGTAATTAATCTCAGCCATTCAACATTGTTTAGATATCTTAGCCATCTATCTTCACATGTCATCAATCTATGTGACAAGAATTGAGCCAATGAGAAGCTTTCTTAATAAAGAAGTTAACCATCCTTGACCCTTGGATTAATCCAAGGGCCAAGATACAAAGATGCAAGGGTAAATAAGCTTTTTTCCTCCAAAATTCAAGAGGACCATTTTCAGATCTACTTTCTCTCTCTAAAGCTAGAACGAACACAGTCTCTCTCTCTCTCTCTCTCTCGTTGCTCGAGCCACCACCTTATTGATGCTGCTCATGGCCTCCTCTCGCCAGTCGCAAGTTTTGTCGCTGCTGATTCCCATCGAAGCTCCTCAATCTAGCCAATTCTCTCTCGGCGCTGAGGTCGTGTTCCATGCCGGTGATCTTAGCTAGCGATCCTTAACCGCTATTTCGGCTGTCCGGCGACATCCTTTGGCGATTCTAGCCGTGTAACCACCTTTCTCAACCTGTCCACAACAACCTTGTAGCCGGAGCTTCACCGATTCATCATTAGATCTCCTTCATATTCAACATTTCCTTTGATCTTTCATTGAAGCTCTCAAATCCGAATTTTCACATTTGTTCTTGCAAACTTGTTTCAGTGATTTGCCAAGCTTTCCAAGGCTATTCCATGGTGTCGGCAAATTTAATACGGAGGCCAAATTGCTCGATCAAACGTCTAGGTGTCATGAAAATGGCAGAAGCTCTCAATCGATAAATCAAATGTTAAATATCATCCTATGAGGCGAGATCGCTTCGTATTGATAATTTGTTTGTTTAGGAGTGATTGGGACCACGATGAAGCAAAAATCAAGTTGAAATGGTTGCTTGCATGCTTGAGGATCAATTATAGCATTTTTCATAATAAATTTCGTTATTTCGAGAAATAATAAACTATACAATTGATCTCCTCCTCCTAAGCTTCGATTTGGTATATCATACATCATGAATAGACTTCGTTTGCCAGGTCTAATTGGCCCCGAAACATATAATCCAAATCTGTAGAACCGAAAAAAAAAAGAAAAAAAAAAGAGGAGGTGAAGTTTCTCTGTTTCTAAGGAACCATTGAGGCTTTCCGGATTTTTACAAAATTCCGTTATTTGAATTTGGAGAAGTTGTCTTCACTGAAGTTGTATAAAAACATATAGATATACATCATAGTAAAATTTTGGATCAAATCGATGTTATTTCATATTTTTAGTATGTTCATGAATTTCTAATGATTTTCTGGAAATCCTCTGTTATTTTGCACCTAAAACTGCCCGATTTTGTTTGGCGAATTCGAAGTAGTTCAGGTCCTTTTTTGTGAAAAAATTTAAACTAAGAAAGTGTTCAGTGGGGTCTAATTTGGTCGACTACTAAGTATGAGGGCTAATAGCAACATTTGAGGGGCCAATTTGATAAAATTTCAAATAAGGTCAGTTCGGCCTAGATAACAGGATTCTGATGAGTTGTATGTGATAACTAAATTGCTAGGAGAAATCTATAACTAATCTCAAGAAACTTAATAAACGAAAGTTGTTCCAAACACGTTTTCCTAACTACCTGAAAATTTTAGAGCGTTTTAAACTTTATTTGATATTTTTCCCACAATTTTCCAAAATTCGAGTCAATTTCTGAGCTTCGGATAAAAAGTCCAAATTTCGGGAAAATTGGGGTACAACTAGATTAAATGGTCTCCCATGAACTCTGAACTACACATCATAAGATTTCTAATGATGCTTGAATCATGTCAATTGAACATCATGTGATGGGGAATCACACTTAAACAAATTTGACCTGCATGCAGCACATTAATTGAACAAGTGACCTTAGTGGTTCACTTAATCTTGCTTGACTGCTTGAGAAACAAGGTCTCATGGCCTGAATGCGTGCTTACTTTAATGCTAATGCATGTGTTTGCTAGATGTATGATTAGATGCATGATTGATGGGGTAGACTATTGTGGACATTCAGAACCAAAATTAGGGTTAATTGAAATTGACCACCGTTTCGAGAGTACAAATGGTGGCTAACTATCATTAACCACTACTTAATCAATCTTAATTAATTAGGTGGTCTGGTGGTCGACATGTATGCAATGCAAAGGCCCATCCTGAGGCCCGTTCTTGAATTGATAAATTGATTGACCTTGATTTGCATTGGTTGATTGCTTGTATATTATGTGAATGAAACGAATGGTTCAAGTGTAAAACCGAAACTGCCAAGGCAGTCCATGGAGGAGGTGGCCATAGGTTGTAGAGGTGGAGGCCAAAGACCAATGTCCAATCCGATCTATTTTTAATTTCATTTGATACCCAACCATGTCTTAGGTTTTTAATTAAAACTTGTAATAATCACCCGACAATTTATGGGTTTTCTATTCTCTTGCACTTAGAGTAGCTCGTACTTTCCTATCATTGTTTGTTTTACTTCTTAGGATTAGAACTAGCTTATATTCTTAATGGACCATTCATCTATGATTAAGGGTATAAAAAATTGAACTGAAATCGAAACCGAACTGAATTGGAAATTTGTGCATTTTCAGTTTGATCCGATTTTGGTTCGGATACTAAATAAAGGAATTTGGTTAGTTTGATAGTTTGATTCGGATCGGAACAGATTTCAATTTTTTTTTTCCTTCCCTCACTCTCACTGTTCACTAATTCACTAATTCACTAATGCTCTCTTCTCACTTTCCCTGTTCTGCTTTATTCTCTCTCTTCCTCTATCTTCGCACACTCCCTCTCCTACTCTCCTCTCCCTCATTTTCTCTCTGTTTTCCTTTTCAACTTTATTCTCTCTCTTCCCGCAAATGTGACAAAACACAAACTTCATCTCCAAAAAGTAGAGATGGCAAATGGGTGGGTCGGGTCGGGTATGGGTCGGGTCGAAAATGGGACGATCCATATTCGACCCATTTAACCCGTTTTGACTCATATTCTTGTAATGTAAATATAATGACTCATACCCGTACCCGACCCGTACCCGACCCATACCCGACCCATATTGCTAAAACCTACTAATATTCTAAAAAAAAACCCGCGCTCACTTTAAGCTATATGCTAATTGGATAAAAACCTCAAATTAAATTAAAAAATAGTACATAAAATAAAAATTGTTAAAAAAACCTATAAAATAAAATTAAAAAATAGTAAATAAAATAAAAATTGTTAAAAAAACCTACAAATTGATTTTCTGATCTAGTTTTCACGGTCCAAAATATCAGCAAACAAAACAAGTGCACCGATTAAGTATTAAGCAATCTCTTCACAATCTAATGAAGCAACCAAAACGAGCCTCTTAGCCATGGCCTTAAGGAATGCTGGAGAACAAGTTTGTCAGACTCCATGTCCACACCGAGACAAAAACTAAACCTCAAGCAGATGCACTAAATAATCCCTAGCATCATAAAAAAGGATGAAACTCGAGGATGATGAGCTCCTTTTTACACAAAACAATCGAACACGGTTAACTTGCTTCCCACTTCAAGTTAGTCATTAACCTTGCTGATCTTTCTTCTTATTATGAGAAGTTCAAGAGGTGCAAGAGAGAATGTGAGACTTGATTTGTCCAGCTCAGCCAGAACTTCTTCCTCGGGTTTGTAAATCAAATCAATCATCCGCCATATCTGGGTAAGAAATGCTTTTGGACCCAATCAAACATACGATTGTTTAAGATAACTTATTTGTGATGCGAGCATATATCCAAATAGAAAGGTTACATCAATGCTAGCTATCAGCATAAAAGTCAACATATATATCCTTTATTTCAGAACAAATTTCCAACCACCACAAGCACAAGAATGTATCATTAAGTCGTGACAATGAAATATGAATGAAGCTGTCGACATGCATTTAAGGGTAAAACCAATGGTTTGCATAAATGCGAAAGGTGTGAAAGTGAAACTACCTGTAGTGTACCACCTCCACCAGTACTTTCACCATCATCGGAAACACTAACTATTGTCCAGGGATTGGACAAATTCCAATGAAAGTCAACAACCTTGTCCCTATAAGCAATAAGAACATCAATTAAAGGTCAAAGTTGGAAGAACTATTGATCAACCTAAGAGAAGCAAGCAAATTTGGCACATGTGCCCAACATGACGGAAGAATAACCCTGGAGAAGAATTGGGTACTTTTGAACCCACGGTCTCTATCTTTCTACCAATCTGGAAAGCAACAAAAGATTTATCGACAAATAACACAAAATAATGTAGGAAGTATTGTTAATAACATCAATTTATGAAAACATCAGATAACTTCAGCATTGAGTTTTTGCCATGTGATGAAAACACTAGATCTCTTTTTTACCATTACATCCTATCCAGTACCATATCTCTTCCCCGTAAACTATCTTATCTCAATGAAGTACTTAAAGCAGCAGACTAACAACTGCTAAGAAAAATACTCACTAAACTCGTCCTATGAGGAACAACCAAAAGGACCAGGTGAAGTAAAATGAATAGCACCTTAAAAATGAAGGCAAAGCTAGCAATATTGTAGCTGCTATACTCTATTTTATGCAGAAGGACGTGAAGCAAACAAACTTTGAATTCAACAAATAACGCACATGCACAAATCACAGAGAGAGTAATAGCATGCAACAAGCACCGGTAATTTTCATCTATCTCTCAAGAACAAGAATGAAGGCAAACTTGGATAGTATTTCCTCAATGAGACAGCCAAGTTTCGAGTTTTGAAAACAAATTAGTGCTACTTCAAATATGCCAGATGAAGTTGATCAACGGCCTTAGGTAACTTGAGTCAATCCAACTCCACTAACATTTAAACTCAACTTAGTCACAACCAGAAATCTTTTTGGTCATGACCACATTCAAACATGGAGTGCCATAACTTGGCATGGAGAGACACTTAAGTGCCATAACTTCAAAATGGTACACTTAAGTGTCAATATCGGAGTAAAATGGAACACTTAAGTGCCACTTCGGCGAAAATCCGGCCAAATGGCTGACGTGGCAATTTTCCGGCAAGTTTGGTCCAAAACGGCATCATTTTGCACGCTGACGTGGCGGAGAAAATGCAAAAACGACGCCGTTTCGTGTCTACGTGTAAATAATAATATAAAAATTAATTAAATTAGATTTAAAATTAATTTTATTTAAAATATTCAAAAAATTAAAAAAATAAGAAAAATTTAAAAAAAATAAGAAAAAAAAAAGGTGGGGGAGTTCGAACGGGGCGGTTGAGGGCTGAGCCCTCGCCGCCGCCGCCTCCCCGCCGTCGCCGGGAAGGGCCGGCGATGGAGGGGGAGGGTTGGCCGGGGTCGCCAGCCCCCGGCCGACCGACGGTGAGGGTTGCGACCCTCGCCGGATCGCGGCGAGGGTTGCGACCCTCGCCCCCAGATCCGGGCGAGGGCTCACGGGCCCTCGCCTCCGGTCGGCCAGCCTCGCCGGCCCCGGCCGGGCTCGGGCGACCCCGGTCGACCCTCCCCACTCCGTCGCCGGCCCTTCCCGGCGGCGGCGGGGAGGCGGCGAGGGCTCGCAGCCCTCGCCGTCGGTCGGCCGGGGGTTGGCAACCTTGGCCGACCCTCCCCCTCTATCGCCGGCCCTTCTCGGCGATGGCGGGGGCGACGGTGGCGAGGGCTCAGCCCTCAGCCGCCCCGTTCGACCTCCCCCCTTTTTTTTCTTATTTTTAAAATTTTTTTAAATATTTCTTAATTTTTTTAATTTTTTTGAATATTTTAAATAAAATTAAGTTTAAATCTAATTTAATTAATTTTTATATTATTATTTACACGAAACGGCATCGTTTTTGTATTCTCTCCGCCACGTCGGCGTGCAAAAAATGACGCCGTTTTGGACCAAACTCGCCGGAAAGTTGCCACGTCAGCCATTTGGCCGGATTTTCGCCGGAGTGGCACTTAAATGTTTCATTTAACTTCGAAACTGGCACTCAAATGTACCATTTTGAAGTTATGGCACTTAATTGTCCCTCCGTGCCACGTTATGGCACTTGGGCTGTTCTTCTGTCTTCAAAACATGAATGGGTTTCATTCACATCATCAACCCAATCTAAACACCTGACAAGGACAACATTACCAGCATGCTTTTAAGTCTAGAAACTTCATAAAACAGTCAACTCAACCAAATGCCGTGTCTTAATTCCAAGTGTGAATTCACACGCAGTCCCTTTTATATATATTTTATTACAGTAAAACCAAAACAGGATCCATGACCCATCAACACAATAAACCAAAACAAGATCCATGGACCACCAAATTCCCTCAGCTACCACTCGAATTCATCTCAAGACACAAATTCAGAAAATCTTACTAGATGATTTTAATATGTTAAGACCACCCACTCAAGGCTACCAGGTAAAAATCCAAAAGCCCCGAATGGAGCAACATCAGGCAGAGCTGATCAAATGAAGCAGCACACCTCCATGCGGACGAAAGACCGACAACGAAAATTAACAAACGAGAATTTAACATTCCGATATTGCGTGCAGAAAAGAATAAGAAGAAGCAAGAAACAACGCAATCAACAAGCAACCCATGAACGGCAAGAACCCATTCTTCTAAACCCAATTGCCCGCTTCATGCAGATAAAACGGAGAGACCCCCCAACTCCAAGCAACTTCCACAGAACCAAAAAGACCCAAAGCATTTCTTCCATCCATTCTACTCTCAAAGAAAAAGAAATAGCAGAAGCGCAAGCATTCACGCGACAAACTGCAGAGAAAGAGAGAGAGAGAGGGGCAGAGACGCAGGGGGGAGAGGAACGTTACTTGAGAGGATGGGCAGCTTGGCGAAGAGCCCACATGACGATGGAGCTGTAAAGCTGAACTCAGAGGTGGGCAGCGGAGGCGAGCCTTAGAGGCAGGCGGCGGAGGCGACTCGGAGGCGAGTCGCGGCGGCGAGTGGCGAAGGCGGCTCGGAGGCGAGCGGTGGAGTTGGGTCGAAGGTGAAGGTCAAAGGGCTGTCACTAAGCAGCTCTGTCGGAGGAAGAGAAACTTTTTGGGTTTTAAAAATCAGTCGAAAATGGGTCAGAGAGTGTGACCCATATAAAACTGAACTAAAAACAGGTCGAACGTGGGTTAATAGTTGTAATGGGCTATTAACTCATATTCGACCCATATATGAAAAATATGGGTGCAAAATGGGTCCATTTTGCCACCTCTACCAAAAAGTAACAGTACACAAATTTTAATGGAGCTTCTCGATTCTGCAATCCCCACCAAGTTTTCTTAAACCAAAAACCGAGCGCTACATAAAAAATCGTCCAAAATCAAAAGAGTCCTAAGAGCTGGTGATCTTGGTCACCGCGTTCGTGCCCTCTGGGCACGGCGTGCTTTGCGAGCTCACTAGGGACACAAGTCGAACGGCCATCTAGATTTCTCAGGAGGTGATGGTCAGCTTCTTATTGTAGCATGCAAGCTACAACGACTCCTTGGCTAGCTTATTGAAGGTTTGATGAAGTTGTTCATGATGCCCATGACCTTGCTCGAGATCTCATACATCTTGATGCTCCTCTTCGCCCACTTCATCTTGTCGCTGGCCCCTCCTTCGGGACCTAGTATGGGGACAATGACACAGCCATCTTTCTATCTAAAGGACACAATCTCAAACAAACCTAATATTAAAATATATATCTATTTATACATTTGATAAAATAGGGAATTGGTTATAGAATCAGGATTCTAAAATCCACCCAGGACAATATATATGCCTCCAAACTCAGCTAAACCCAATATATATCATCAGACATATTTTACTATCTCAACTTAACTCAAATCCAAAAAGCAACTACCAAAAGCTCCCCGCCAACAGCGCTCTTGTCCTACTTGTCACTAGTCAAAGAACTTGAAAAGATTTGGAAGAATGATATGAGCAACTACAACTTAATGAGTCTCTTCTAAACAAATTGGACATTCATTATGCATTCTTAAAAAATAATATCATAATTCATCCATCCCAAACCTAATATATTGATACACGTAAAATAAAAATATAAAAAAATGAGTTACATCATTTTAACAAAGCTTTTTAACATTGTTTTAACAAAATTTTTACTTATTAGAATGATTTCAAATCAACAATAACAAATCAATCACCCACCCATAGGTAGCCGTGATGGTTGGGCTTCACTACCTCATCGCCGAGAGAACGAATTCGAATTTCCGAATGCTCGCGACTTAAGTTGGGGTCCCAAGGGTGGTTTACTGGGCCAACCCCTCGAAGGTTTACGTCTAAATAGCAGCTTGCGGCAAGACCCCACCAGTGCTACCAAGCACCAAAGGGTCGTGTGATCCCCGAAGGGTGATCTCCGGTGGTCCCTCGGTCATAAAAAAAAAAAAAAACAATAACATATCAATCATCAATGGGCTATCCCATTGATCATTTTTTTTTTTTTTTTTATCAAATCAAGCATCAACAATTTATTTCATTGATCAATGATTTACATTGTTTGCCTAAAAGGACGTTTTTGACAACAGTATGCATACCTAACCCCTCAATGGGTTCTAATCATAGTGATATGAGCTTAATCCACTGACTCATTAATAACCCACAAATCAAACTACAATCTATTTCAAAATTCAAGTTCACTAACCAAAGCATATAACTTTTCACAATTCAATTAATCAAATATTTTCCAGTTGACTCATTTTTCTAAGTAAACCAAATACCGGAAAATGAGAAAAATGTTTTCTTGCAAAACAAACTCACCCTATATTCAAAAGAAACTTTGCCATTTTTAACAGATAAAATGGTAATAAATAGCTGAACGAGTTTTATGCATTCAATATGCCTTGCACACCACTTTTTCTTTTCCAAAGGAATATCAAACCATATGGAGTATTGAGTTTTTACTTTCAAATTAAAGATAAGAATATTTTAGACCATACACCTTTGTTTTAGGGTTTTTTGAAGGAAGACTATAAAAAGAATGTGATTAATAACACATCTTTAACTCTAACCTCCATATTATTTCCTCTTTTGTTTTTTTATCCTATATTGTTGTCAAATCTTTTAAATCTCGTGGCTTACCAAGTGGTTTTTAGAGCTTTTGGATTGTACTCTCGTAGTCGTTGTTGAAGATAGTGAAACCTCTCTCTCTCTCCCCATAATTTTTCCCTTGTTGGGTTTCTACGTAAATTTTGTGTCTTGTGTTATTTCAATTTTACTTTCATCATTTACTACTTGTGTGTCGATTAGTGCATCTTTTGGCATTTTTCCGCAACATGGTATCTCTTTAATTCATATATATTTTCTTATAATTTTCAAGACATCACTTTTATAAAGAAAAAAAAAAAAGATAAACACCACTCACTTACTTGCAAAACCAAAAAAGGTAAGCTACTCGAGCTGACAAACTTGTAATCTTATCAAATGAGCAAGAAATATTATTAAAAGCAAGTAAAGCATCATTTTAACTAATGACTTGACTAAACTTTGCTTATTCATCTACTAATCGACTCCTACATGCCAACAGAAAGCTCACACACTCATTGCTATACAGTACGTGTAGCTCACGGGCTGAACGTGTTTACACTAAAACTCTCTCCACAGAATCGCAATTCAAATGAACTTACTATCAAAATAAATTCCTTTCGAAGTACTAAAAGGTCATAAGATTCACCGGCTCAAAAGACAATCGAAGATGGGCAAACCCGTCGCCAAAAACAAAAATTCGTAACTAGGTCCAACAGCGTGCGTAGAACTTCGAAAATATACTTCAATCAAATCGTAACTCTAAATCAATTTTTGTCAAATCCCACGGCTCCACAACAACCTAAAATTTCATCTCCACATAATCTTATAGGGTAACAACTCCTAGGTTGGACCTAGAAATTCAAATTTTCATAAGATCTGAATTCATACCCTAACTCCAAAATTCCTCTAATAAAGCAAATAAAGATTTCAAATACTTACAGTGTACTACTAAACCAAGGAAATTTGACTCACCAATATGCCTTGAGGGAGGGAAAATTATCAAAAAAGTTATAAACTTATTGCAATTATGCTAATTTAGTCCTGAATTGATTTTTTTTTGCTAATTGAGTTCTAAATCTTTTGCAATCGTATCAATTTAGTCCATCCAATCAAATTTGACTGGTTACCACCGATGTGGATGCTGGCGGATAATTTTTTAATATTACATTATTTTTATTTTGTTATTAATTTTTTAATTTTTTTTTCTCTCTGTTCGCCAGTTACTGAACTAAGGTGGTCGACCAAGCCAAACTGAGGGTGAACTCGCCTCGCCATCGCTGGGTGAGGGTCGTCCAACACCGGCAAAGTAAGCCCTCATTAGATCGAGTGAAGGTGAGCCCCTCGCTAGATCCACTGGCGAGGCTCGCCCTTGTCGATGGCTGGGTGGCCTTCGCCCGGTAACGGCGAGGCAAGCCCTCGCTAGTGGCTAGGTGGCCCTCGTTTGTTGACGATGATGGGGCGAGCTCGCCCTCACTCCGGCTTGGTAGGCCACCTCATTTTGGGTACCGACCCTCCCCTTGGGCTGGTCATCGCAAGGAGGGAGGGAGGGAGGGAGGTAGAAGGATAAAAAAAAAGATTAAAAAATAATAAAAATTTGAAAAAATAAAATAATATCAAAAAATTGTCTGTGGGTACTGCCAACATCCACGTCAATGCCAGTTGGCTAAATTTGGCTGAACGAACTGAATTAGCACAATTATAAAAGGTTTTAGGGATTAATTGGCTAAAAAAATATATTTATGATTGAATCGGCACAATTACAATATGTTCAAAAGGTGATTGGGTCTAGGTGAGTAGGTTCCAAACCTGGACTCTGTACCCGACTCTATTATAGCTTGTTCCCATTTTTTGGGCCATATAACCGACTTTGTTTGCACTTGGCCCTATGTTGGAACCACCCAATTTTTTCGGTTCAATTACAAGGTCAACCTTATTTCCATTGGAACCTGTTTTACGGCTCGAATTTTATATTAATACGCGAGAAAACAACATAAACCTCCTAATTTCTATTAGAACATTAAGCACATGTAATAAAAAAATACATAAACTTTTTGACTAAACAAAAAACTAAGTATCTACAAAGCTAATTATTATAAACAAACATAATAAGATAAAGCGAGATGGAGCCGATGATGGACTGTGTGATTGTAAGCCGGCGAGGGAGGGAAGCGAGCGAGGAAGAGGAACGACAAAGGAGGAGCACCATGCGAGTCTACGAGAGGAAAAACGCCATGCGAGTAAGATTAGAAATCAAGGGAAAAAAATAGGGTTTTGGACTTTTAAGCTTACAAAACCGATTCCCAAACCGGTCCAATCTATCCGGTTCTCGAGTGGGTATTCACCAAACTGGTTCAAATCGGTTTCCGAATTTGGGGAACCAATTTCAACATGAATTGTTTCTTGGTCATGTTTTTCGAGTGGGTTGGTCTAGTTCATGGGATATACCTAATTCAGTTGCACACCCCTACTTCAAGATTTATTTGGTAATTTTCCCTCTCTGCTCTGGAAAAACACTCTCTCTCTCTCTCTCTCTCTCTCTCTCTCTCTCTCTCTCCTCTTCTTCGTTTTTTGTCGCTGCTCTCTTTATCTCTGCAGTGTTCTTTTGCTTCCTCTAAAAGAGCTGAAGCAAATAAGATCGAGTTTAGGTCTGGCTTATATAAAAGCATGGGCTTTGGTTTTCTTTTTAATATATTTCCCTACATATTACAAAAGGACAAAAGAAACTGGTCAATGGATGTGACCAGACAAAGGTGGCTTACCTGCTTTTTTATTTTATTTTTACACAAAACATCATATCATCTAAAGCCTCCTCAAACTTTATGAAACCTTTCATGTTCGGAGACCCATCTTTGTTGTCATTCAGATTTTACCTATAAGTAATGAATGCTACTTTAGGGCCACTAAAGTCTACCGGCAACTCCTTGCAAACTCCCTTTTTAGTTTCCTCTCTAAATGAAGAGCTAATTCTCTCGAAATGAAGAGCTTCCTTCTACCGGTATGGTAGTTTTCTACAAAATCCCTAATTTCCCACACTGTTTCATCCCAATTCTGCTATCTCGCAGTAATTACAGAGACGAATCTTCTCTACCCCCAGACAATTGCTCCATCCCAGTTGGCGATGAGGGTTTCCGTCAATTGTAACCCCTTCTTCCCAATTATGTGTGAGTCTCCCCGATGTTAACGCCATGCCATCCCTTCGTTGTTGAGGGTCTTCGCGAGCTGGGCCTCTCTGCGTGATGACCCACTTGGCATCTACTCTCTCGGCCGTGGAATTCAGTTCGTCTTCTTGCTGCATGTCCCGGATGGTGCAATTTCAGTTGGTCCCAGGTATTTCTACTGCGACATCCATTTAGTTGAGATAGTCTTGCAGTAGATTACATTGTATACGACTAGTTACAAGATAATTCGCAAGGAATGGCTCGGTTTTTCTCAGTTGATGACAAGGGTGTTCGGATGTTTGTTGACGAGTTGTGCTAATTTTTGAGGGTATCTGTGCTTCGGACCTGTTTATGGCCTCAACTTCCCATTCCGACTCTTCAAGGCTCTCGACCCTTTGCAATAGGCTTGGTCGCCTAACTACTGAGCAGGTTATTGAGGACTGGGATGTACAGCTCCCCCCTGCAAAGTTAGAAGATTGTCGCCTTACATTAATAGGGAGTATCTTATCGAATCCATCAATCAACTTTCCTGCATTCCAAAGTACACTAAAGCGGGTATGGCGAATCGAGCATGTAGTTTTTTCACAACGAGAGGAGGGCCTCTATGCGATCACGTTCCAATCTCAAGCTGATAAGCAGAGAGTGCTGGACGGCGGACCCTGGTTATTCTCCGGTCACCTAGTTATTCTAAAGCCATGGATCCCTAATACCCCCTTTCAATGCTACGACTTTTCCACATGTGCATTCTGGGTACAAGTATTCGGCCTTCCTCTCGAATGGAGCACGGAGGCAATGCTAAAGAGGGCAGTCCAACACCTGGGGCGGGTACTGGAAATTCGTTTTGATACAAAGGACGGACCATCCTCACGACCAGGACGTGCTCGGGTGGAACTTCCTTTACAAGAACCTCTCAAGACAGGTAAACTTGTTCGACTAGATGGCCAGCTTCTTTGGCTCGATTTTAGATATGAAAAACTCTCGCACTTCTGCTATTCGTGTGGGCGATTAGGCCATTATGCGACCTATTGCAAGGAGATACCTTTTGATGAGACTAAACTGGAAGGTAAAGGGAAAATGGCCTATGGTCAGTGGCTACGGTGGCTACGGGCTGAGGTGCGAGAACATAGCCCATATTGGACTACTTTTTACAAGCCACAAGACAACGATGCTATAGTGGAAGAAACGGTACCTGAAACTCCGCCTGCTATACTCCCGCTCCAGCACGAACCAGCGATACCTCATCCGACACCTGGTGCAGCAGCTAATATATCAGAGATGGTCACTATCACTTCACAACATCAACACAACCAGGCACAACAACACTACCAGCAACAAGGGGCGTTGTATAGCCCTCCACAAATGGCCATTACAACAGCAGCAGACAAGTTAAAAGCAGTAGAAATTCCATCAATGGAAGTCCCGAAACAAAAGAAAATCAAGAATGTACGTTTGCCCACGAAGCAAGGGGTTGCTAAGAAGATTAAGAGGTACACCCCTTATGAACCCAAAAGTCTGTTGATCTTTGATAAAGATGATGCAAATCTAATGGATACACCTGTCTTGGTGGCTGAGGAAGTCGATGCATGGGCGTTGGTGGCTGGCCCTCAACAGCTACCACCACACAAATGAAGCTGATTAGCTGGAACTGTTAGGGTTTGGGCAATCCCCTGACAGTCCAGTCCCTAAAGGCTATGACGGCCAAAGAAAAGCCCGATATCGTTTTCTTAATGGAAACGAAGAATCAGGAACCAAAAATCCAACGGATCCAATACAACCTACGGCTTCGGCACTCCTATATCATTAACCCAATCGGTTTAGCAGGCGGAATTTCTGTGATGTGGAATGACCAGGTCGACATTCAGGTGATATGTTCTTCCCAATATATTGTAGATATGCTTTGTAAATTGGTAGCGGAAGATAGGACTATTCGCCTTACATGTGTGCACGCCCCTTACACATATTCCCAAAGACAGATTTCTGGGAAGACCTTCGGATGATTCATCAGATGAATGACTTTCCTTGGTTATGTGTGGGAGACTTTAACGAAATACTTTATCCATGGGAAAAGATTGGTAGAAGACCTGCGGACCTTGCTCGTATGCTGTCTTTTCGATATGTTCTTACTGACTGTGAGCTTATGGAGATTGTTAGCAAGGGCTGTCAATTCACTTGGCTGAATAATAGAGATGGGGACGCAATAGTAAAGGAACGATTGGATCGTGCTTTATGTTCGATGGACTGGCGTGTCCTATTCCCTAGAGCTGAAGTGCTGGCCTATCGGCAGTGGGCTCAGACCATAGTCCGTTGATCATTCAGACTTCGCCGCCTTTCAAGAGGACTAAGAAATCTTTTATTTATGAGGCCTACTGGAATGATGATATTGAATGCCATGACATTATTTCTATGGCATGGACTTCTATACATCCCCAACAACCGGTTTTTCTAGCCAAATTGCAGCATGTTAGTGCAGCTCTATCTAAATGGAGTCGTGCCAGATTCTCAAATGGACGAGCCAGAGTCTTTCAACTTCAACAACAGCTACAAGACCTGACGAATCAACAACTTTTAAATTATCAAAAGGAGGAAGCCTACAAACTCCGAGATGAACTTACCAGGACTTGGCAGAAGGAAGAACAGTACTGGGCAATGAGATCGAGGGTGCAGTGGTTGAAATGGGGAGACCGGAATACTCGATTCTTTCACGCATCTACTGTCCAACGACGCCATCGCAATCATATTACTATGTTACAAGATGAGAACCAGCAATGGATTCGTGACCCTCGTGCCCTACAAGGTATGACGACAACTTTTTTCTCCAAGTTATATACGACCCAGGGGACGCGGGATTACGGTCCTATCCTGGCCCTGTGTCCGCAACTAGTAAGTAATGAAATGAATGATCAGCTGATTGCACTGGCTTCTTTGGAAGAGATCAGACATGCTACCTTTCAATTAGGAACAACTAAGGCCCCTGGCCCAGATGGACTTAGTGGCTTGTTTTATCAAACGCACTGGGATATCATTAAGGATGATCTTTTATTCCAGGTACAACACTTCCTCCGCACAAGCACTATGCCTCCTAGCATGAATCAGACTTTTATTACGTTGATTCCTAAAACTCCTCATCCTGAAAAACTAGAGCAATATCGCCCCATTAGCCTATGCAATTTTGCATATAAAGTTATCTCTAAATTGCTTGCCAACCGCCTTAAACTTTGGCTGGATTCTCTCATCTCAAAGGAGCAGTCAGCCTTTGTTAGTGGGCGTCAGATCCAAGATAATATATTGATCGTGCAGGAAGTTCTTCACCAGTTCAAAACCAGAAAGAGAAAGCGGAAATTCAATGCACTTCTCAAGATAGACATGCAAAAGGCATACGATCGAGTTGAATGGGATTTCCTACGTGACTACCTTCTGCAATTGGGCTTCCATCCTACATGGGTCCGATGGATCATGCAGTGTGTATCTACTACTTCCCTGAGTGTCAAGTTCAATGGCGAGGCCCTTCCCTATTTTTCCCCAACGCGAGGTCTACGACAAGGTGACCCCTTATCTCCTTACTTGTTTATTTTGATGGCCAATGTTTTATCGACCTTAATAAACCAAGCTGTCAGCATCGGGCACATTAAAGGTATCAAGTTTAACCACTGGTGCCCTACCTTGTCCCACATCTTTTTCGCCGATGATGCCATTTTCTTCCTCGAGGGGACTACAAGGGAATGTCAGAACTTGGCCACTATTATAAACCAATATTGTCTGGCAACGGGTCAGTTGGTGAATCGTAATAAGTCAGGCATTATTTTTAGCAACCACTGTCCCACTAGTTTGCAAGAAAATATGGCGGGTGAGCTACGGATACCGGTGTTATCTTGATGTGGCAAATATCTGGGCCTACCTTCTGATTGTGGTCGATCAAAAAAGGAAATGTTCTCATGGATAATTGCACGGGTCTATAACAAGTTGGAGGGTTGGAAGGGTAAGCTGTTATCCAAAAGGGGTAAGGAAGTCCTAATCAAATCTGTCGTCCAAGCACTACCTCACTATGCTATGTCTATTTTTAAAATTCCTATGTCGATTTGCATCTCTATAGAAAAAAGCATTGCACGATTCTGGTGGAAGAATGATCAGAACAGAAAGGGCATTCATTGGCAAAAATGGGATCTGTTGAAAGCAAGCAAAGATTTTGGTGGCTTAGGCTTTCGTGATTTAATAGCATTTAACGAAGCCATGCTCGGCAAACAAGCCTGGCAACTATTGCAACAGCCTTCGGCATTGTGGAGTCAATTGTTCAAGGGTTTGTATTTTCCTACTCAAAGTTTCCTCTCTATCCATTCAGCGGCTCGTTCGACATGGGGTTGGCAGAGTCTCATACGGGGCAGGGATGTTATCTATCCTCATTTATGCTGGTCAGTAGGTGATGGTCACACTATCAGAATTAGGGGTGATCGCTGGTTACCTATGGGCATTCTTTATGGACCTCCTAACAAAGATGACCCAGTTTTGGTGGCGAATTTAATCGATCCGACCCACCACACTTGGCAACACTCTATTCTTCTCCCTCTACTAGGAGAAGAGCTCACATCACAGATCGTCAGGATACCAATCAGACATCTACCAATCAAAGATCGCCTCATTTGGACGACAACGCCAAATGGCGAATACACAGTAAAGAGTTGCTACCACATCATCAATCAGACAGTATGCAATGCCAACACTAATAGAGCATCTTCATCATATCAAAATCCTAAAATTCTATGGCGACGAATCTGGTCGATGCACACTGCACCAAAAATTAGAGTGTTTACTTGGGCTGTGTGTCAGAACGCACTTGCGACAAGGGCTAATCTATATAATCGTCATATCGCCCTTGACCCTTGCTGCCCGTTGTGCCAACGACAGCGCCAGGAAACCGTCGAGCATCTGTTCCTTCATTGTGAGTGGACTAGAGCTGTATGGGCACACCAACAGATTAATAGAAGCCTACCCCCTTGGAGCAACCAACGAATTGATCAATGGCTCTCGGCCATAGCAGCGACGCCAAAGAACAGACCTGGATTTGAGCTCACCGCCAATACACTGTGGCAGATTTGGCGCATGCGTAATGATGCAGTCTTCCGCAACCGAACTCCAGATCCGCGAAGAGTGGTCGACATGGCCATAACTCGACTCGCTTTCCTTTCCCCGCTATTGTGGGCTCGAGATCTAGGATCCCGCACCTCAACCCCGCGCATCTATGGCGTCCTCCCGACTTGGGCACTCGAAATACAACATCGATGGAGCTTTTCAACCGGGCGGCTTAGAGGGCACGATGGCCTGTGTCGGACGAGATCACCGTGGGGAGGCTTATCGATGGATTTTCCAGCACTTTTCGGGCACACTCGGCGATGGAAACGAACTCAATGCACTCACCCGTACCTTGCACCATCTCGCCGCAACGCCACTCCATCATAGCTCCCTTGTGATCGAATCGGATTGCCTTCCCCTTGTAGAAGCTGTGCGCCATGGGAGATCACCCAGGTGGGAGCTTCGGCCGATCGTCGAGGAGGCGCTCCACTTGCTCTCACGCTTCGATGCCCTAAGCCTCAAACATTGCTTGCGAGAAGCGAATCGGGCCGCCGACTGGGCTGCAAAGGCCCATCGCTCATCTGCTTCAGCCCAACACTGGCTATATCAACCTCCTGCTGTTTTTCTTGCTATCTTGACTGCGGATGCCTTGGCCGATGGTTGTAACTTACGTTAATCTATATATATCTAAATGTTTTCCCGTCCAAAAAAAAAAAAATATATATATATATATATATATATATATATATACTTATCTCAATTAGTCAATATATGGATCAATGTATCTCTAAATAGTATAAATAACATTAGAAATGCTTTTCCTGTTCTTACAATTTGATATTTCTTTTGGTAAAATACACAAATAGAAGTATTGGAATATTGCAATTATGTACAGTACTATTGGGTTTTTGGATATTGATAAGATCTCATATTTATTTTGCTGTGACATATTTAATATAGGGCTAGCTATGAGAGTATGATAATTCAAATACCAAATTAGACAAATAAGGCATTTTTTTTTTTATAATTTTTCTTTCGACGATAATTCTTTATTGAAAACTAGAACATATTACATGATATTTCATATTCCGGGATTTCCAGTTTCTTATTTGTTTTAATTTAGTTGGTCACTATATAATTAAATTTTAATTTATGTGCTCTTCCGATGTCAAGTGGATCAATCATGTTTCTGCATACAGGTGGAAAATAAACTCTCGAGTAAGGAACGAAAGAGATAATATTTTCGATTTTATCTCTTAGGAAATTAAGAAATTACTTATGAGTTTTAATTAATATATCTAAATGGTTCACTGATCTTATTCTATCCAGCTTTTTAATTAGACATAGATTGAAAGGATTTTGGATTTCTCACATATGGTGCAAGCGTGAAGTTGGTTATCGTAAGGACAACTAAAGAATTTCACCGAGTGCAGGTTTGTTTTGAAAAGTGGGTAAATTAATTTCTTTCTCCCAACTATTCTTCCTTTTTCTTTTGGCCGAGTCTACCTCAAAGCTAAACCATTTTGACTTAATATTAGCACATATCATTAAAGCAAAAAGGTGAGGAGATGATAGGGAGCACGAACATACCAGTAAAAGGGTACGTCTATCTAACTATGGATAATTGTATAGTTGATTCATGAACTTTGAGCTGATGAGCGAAGTTAACCTTGAACTTTTAATTTGTTCAATGTGGTTCATGAACTTTAGCCTCATGTATACTATCATCTCGAACTTTTAATTTGATTAATGTCATCTCTGAATTTTTGTAATTATTATACAAACTAGTCCATAAATTATATAAATGCATCCCATGTTACTCTTTCATTAATTTAAGTTGAGAAAAAAATATTGAACATTTTCATATAGTCCATGAACTACATTAAATATATGCCAAAAGTTCATAGACCACGTTGAGTAAATTAAAAATTTAGGGATGACATTACACATTAAATCAAAGTTCAAAAAACATTTGTGTCATTTTTCCAATGCATAATATATTACTAACCCCTACTATTGACTATATATAAGTCAACATACTGCAATCTTCTTAATTCAGACGTTTCTTACTTACTAAGACTTTATTAACGGGCAGCACTAGCCAATAGGCTTATGATAGCTGTGGATGTTTTTAGTAAGGTTGTTGTTAGATAGAAGAGATTCGAATTTTAATGTTAAAATATATGAGAGATTACAAAGAATTATTAACTTACGGATCTAATCATGGAGTCAACATTTATTTGTGTACAATACGAGTAATCAACGATATTTTAGGATGAAAAGAGAGAGAGAGAGATTAAATTCCCCTAAAAGCAGGAGGTTCTCTTTACCTTATCTATTAGAATAGATTCCAAATTTAGGGTCAATGAAATCGTCCTCAATTGTTCTGATACTTTTCCCAATTAAAATAATTCAAATAACAGTCTCTTTTCCTTCTACAGTGTATTTTTATGCACATTATCCTTTCTCAATGTATGGGAATTTCCTTACTCATTCGTAGTATAATTGCATAAGGATGGGTGACGTTCGAATTGTGTCCTTTCCGCTTAAGTTTGAGGACGAAGGCAAAATTTCAAACCCATCCCCTTAACATTTGGGTCCACCAACTACTCCAATTTAAACAAGATAACTTGCTTTGGTTCTCATGCACCAACGACTCCATTAAACCGAGCCGCATTGTTTAATTCTAGAAAGAAGAAACGACCTAGGCTTTCAGGATCACGTCTATTCTCCCATCAACAGATTCACTGTCAACCACTACTCTCTCTGAACCTCCACGGAACAAAGTTACCCCTTTTACCGTGACTTTTCGCAATTAGCTACCAAATGAAACCCTATATACTCATTCACCAATAGACCATACCGATAAATATTATTATACATAAATGGCATACAAAAATACTAAGCATGCACAGGGTTTCAGCCTTTACACAACACATAAAAACAAATGAAACACGAAAAGAAAGGTGTCAATATCTAAATCTCCACAGTATAAATTGCAATGTGGATGAAGTAGAGGAGTGACTAATCGAACCTGAAGCTGAGACACTTAAGCTTTTGTGCTTTTGTATGTCATCGTGGCTTTTTTTTGGAGTTCTGTGAGTCGCAACTCACGAATATCCGGTTTGCTCGGAGCTGGGTTAAAAGAGTTCAAAGCCCAATTTTAAAATAAAAAATCGCAATTTGTTGAGTATCAAATTTCAAACTCTAGCACACAATTATCAAGTACTCAACAAGAAACTTACTTAGAAAACTCATAAACTAAACGCCTCTTGGCATGTCAGAAATGGATTAAAAGGTCGACCCAGGAACGGCACATTTATTATTCGGGTTTAAACTGCTTAATCAATTTATGATACAAACCCGTTTAAGCTTCACCTGAACACACTTAACTACATGTTGTGTCCTATCAAAAAGTATCAGCCCTATTAACGTCACTTTATTGAAATTTATCAGGATGAAAGGTCGGAAATTTTGGCACGGAAAAATAGTTAACCATAGAGCACTTTGAGACATTCTTGTAACCGTTGCCGTCTTTGTGCGTTGAAGTTCTTCAAAATCTAAGCAAATCTTCGGTGCAATTTGGAGACCCGTGCTCGGTTACGAATAATGCCTAATGTCATAAAGCCATCTCATAGGTGATATAGGTTTTCTTAGTATTGACTAAGTACTATCATCTTAGGCTCCGATTGTTTCACTGGAAATATGAAATCTTAGGATAATATTTTCCTAGGAGTCATTTTGCAAGAAAATGACCATATTTTCCAGTATTTAACTGAAACCTAAAAATGAAAAGGAATATATTTTCTATTGTTTGGAAATGAAAAAATATTTTTCTTAAATAGATATGCACTATGCATACCCTAGTGACTTGGGAATGGGTAGCCGGAGGACAGGGCATAGGCATTAGGGTCTTGAGATCTCTGTGGATCCGAGTCTACAGCCAGGCTCCGGCTCAGGTCCATCATGTCCGTGCCCATGCCTGCTTGCACCCTGGCCCAAGGTTCATTGAGCCTTAGCACGAAACCTTATTGGGGTCCCAAGCCTAGTACCATTAAAGAACTTTGCCGTAGATTGCAAACCCCATTCAATCGGAAGAAAGTTGGTCCGTGAGAAGATTGATATGCACAATGACACTAAAATTCATTCCTTCGCCTAAATTTCTCATAAAAAAATTGGACAAGTTGACTAGTGTATGAGAGATTCCTCTAGCCGCCACAAGAGAAAGGTTGGCCATGACAAACATGAAACAAGTAAAAAGAAGTGCAAGAAATGACAGAGAATAGAAAGAAGTGGAGAACACGACACATTCTCATTCCGTGTGGATATATGTAAGACATTCGTTCCTATTCATGTATTTGATGCATCGTCAAGCAAAGAGACATCGCCCCCTAAAATTCCAAAAAATGAATGCCCAATAATACCCATGCTATAAAAGAAGTCTCACAACACGAACAAAAACAAAAACAAAAACAAAATAAAAAGAAAAAAAAAAGAAAAAAAAAAAGGTATAGGTCTTCTGGCATCAGAGCTTATTCTCCTTTGCTAAGGAATTTATCAATCCATACTTTCCGAAGATTTGTACTTTTCACCATGAATGCCTTTCCAACTTTTTCATTCTCTACTAGATAGTCAAAAATTGATCCAAGGATAACTTCATCATATCCATCCACTTTCATCACTAGGTCGTAGAGTCTGGAGTAATCGACATTGACTTGACCCAATGACTTAATTGCCGATGCTATTTCTCCAAGTTGTTTTGAAAGTGTTGCATAGTTATCATTATTGTCGGCACATCTTTGTCTTTTGCGAGATCTCTTTTCATGCAAAGGATGGACCTGTCAATGGAGATTATCTATGAAAAGTCAAACGAAATAAAAAGGGACAAGATCTTTGAAATTTGAACATAATACCACTACTAGAAACAAGAAAATTATCATCATGAAGCCTCGTATTCCTCATATATTGGATGTGATAAATAACAGCACACCATGAAATCTTAGAAGCAACATTAGCTAGCTTTCCGCTTCCAACTAACCCAAATCCACTACCACTCTTCAGGCCAACTCTGCCTAATTCTTTGAATACCACAACAACTACAGACCATGCTCCAGACTTCAAAAGAAATATCACATACAGAAAAAAAATGACCCCTACTACATTCAGGGAAAGATCCACAGAGAAGGCAAACATCATTCAAAAAGGATTCCCTTCCTAGGATTCCCCTCCTTCAATCAATCTAGTAGGCAGTTTATTTGAAATAACAAGCCAGCTTATAAGACTGTATTGGTATGTCTGAATGGAACCAAACCAGCTTATGCCAGGGCACTTTAGCAGGTGAAAATCCAATCTTATTCATAGTAAAATTCCCAGTAGAAGAAGGCATCCAAACAATACTATGAAACTGCAGATTGAATAAAGGAAACTATTAATGTGATTTTTTCCAGCTAGAGATACAACTAGTAACAATCGCGGTGCCATAGCATTCAATTTAAATTGCAGGAACTTCTCACTCTGAGCTAAAACGAAAGGAAAAGAACTAGAAATTGTTTGCCTTCACTAGAAAAAAGAAAACAAGAAGACAAAAAGAATCACATTTATGAGGCCCATGACAAGTGATGAAAAAACTTACCGTCACATATTGATCGAATTCCTTTTTTTCAGCTATGACCATCTCAAAATGATTATAATCATCCATAACTAGTGTGATAACAGTCATGACTGCTACAGCGGCGGCACCCACTATTGCCACTTGGGTTTTATCATTATCCATCTACACAATGAATTGTAAGTTCCATGTTACTATTAAGTTCCAACACTTTGATAGAAACGTGATTGCCAAGTCACAACTGTACCTAAATCTGAGAAGATTGTTTCACAAACTCTAGTTGCCATTTTTAAGAATTATCAATTTAGAGCAGCATTTGGGAATATTTGTGAATCAACAATTCACAAACTTAAGAAACATAATTCACTCAAGAATTGGAGGGTCAGATTCAAAGAAGTAAGCAAAGCATACACAAAGGTGGAACTAAACTTATGAACAAGTATATCTGCTTATGATATTACGAAGTAGCTGCTTTTCAATAAGAGCCCAGAAACTATCAAGAAACATCAATTTCTACCAAAAATTGCTTTTCAAATTTACCTGCCCGGTTATGACTGGCACTCTATAAGAGAGCCAATTCGTGCCAATGAATATGACCTAAATGCAGCTAAACTCTGGGAAAATGCAGCTCCTCATCTCTGTTTCAGCCACTTTAGCAATCCCTACCTATGCCTTCAAACCCTCTTCACCTCTCACTCAACTCAAACACAACCCACAAACAAACTTCAATCTTTAATCATATGAACTTCTATAAGTACAATGAACAAATGCTTTGAATAGCTTTCATAGCTAAAAAGTTTCACAATTACCATACGCCACCCTAGACCATAAATAAACGAGCAAACAAAGTGAACATGAACCCAACCAACCAAAATGATAATCAACAAACTTTGCACCACAAAAAGTACAAGAAAACTCCGCCCTGCGCAACTGGACCATCAATCCATTGCTCCGGCGGGCGTTGAGTTTCCACTGATCAGAGAAGAGTCGTACGTTTCTTTAAAAGGGAAAAAAGGAAAAAAAAAAAAACGCACTGGGCTCTGTCAAATGTGAACATATTCACCTTCTCCCCTCGAGATTTAAAACACCTGGGGAAGAGTTGAAGTTAATGACTCAGTAGGTAGCTCGGTGATCAGCACCATCCCAGGAAGTGAAACCACAGTGATACATGAATTTCATCTGAGAAAGTCATTGCATGAATCATTCTCTATAGGCCAGTTCCAGTGAACTCTGCTTCTAAGATGCGGTGAAAAATTTGCATGTCTAGCATTCATCTCAACATTTCTGTGATGTTTTTGGGCATACGGAAATGCCAGAGTGCTTGCGTTGCCCTGCGCGGCGACCTAGAAGGCACGCTCGGCAAGCGACTACTTCTGAATCATTTGTAACTTCTTGCTGAATGTGTTCATATGAGGTTGAAACGCAACTTCTTTTACATTTCGGCCCCATCACAAGATACACAAAATTTAAACTACCGACCATCCCTTAAGGCAGCAGGTGCTGGACCATCAACCCATTGAACTCGACCTCTCACCAGAGAGCAAGTGAAGTACCGCACAATCAACGAACGCAACTGATTTGACGTGAATGAAGATGGAATTTGCGATGGACATGGGAGAATTGCTCAGAGATGGGGGAGTGGAAACTGACCTGGATCGTGGACGCGAAACTTCGGAAAATCGCTCAATGATCGACTTCGGGACTGTGAACGATGACCGAACGACCACGGGGGCGCCCTCTTTGCTCTGCTATCTAGAAGAGAGGCGCGCGGCGGTGACGGCGGAGGAGGTCAGGAGACGAGGGACGAGACGAAGAAGCCGTAAATTGCGCGAGAAACATGGGGGGAAAGCGGCAGCTCTGGAGAGGAGGACGAGACGAAGAAGCTGGCGTGAGAAAACATGGAGTAGGAGAAGCTGTGAAGGACGATACTTGTAACGTTTTCTCAACCCTTTGCTATCGACCTTTTCCGGAAGAAATGTGCTAATTCCATTCCTGATTTGAACCGTCATTACAATTTATATCACGTGTCGAATATGATCCGATCATGTTCAATCCCAACGCCCATCACAATTATGATGGTAATCCCATTCTGTTTTTAATCTTTTTCAATTATCTTATCTAATTTGGATCAATCCCATATCTTAGGCCCGGTGAAGTTATCGCGAATATCATCCGGACTTATCCAGGTTCATTCCATCCAGAGATGTCGCCAAACCATAGATACGATGAAATTTATCCCATCTGACCTCTTATCCGGTCTACCAAAAACGGCCCCGAGGATAACCACTGCTCAACGGGGCCAACTCTCACTTGGGCCGAAAAATGGGCCGGACGAATCGCTCAGCCCAAATGAGGCAGAACCGATCGAACCCATTACGAAAGCACCACTGCAAATCGGGCTCGTCATCTTGTCGGCGACGTTTTCCCATCGACTCTGCTATTGGCGAATGATCTCCCGCGCGAATCTCCACTCTCTCTTCTCCATCTCGTAAGCTCGAGCTGAACGCACCTTCCGGCAGCCATGGCGCTCAACCTCCACCAGAAGCAAACAGGTACGTCGGCGGCCGAGTTCTGCTCCTTTTCAGTCGGTAGGCGTTTGTGCTCGTTCGATTGATTCGGCGGTGAAAGCGATGCTCCGAGCGAGATTAGGAAAAATCGACGGATTCGGGGACTTCTGGAGCAGTAGATCGGTGTAATGTCGCAGCACTCATTTTGCCGAATCCGATTTGCTAAGTTCTGCTGCGCGTACTTTGCCTATTTTCGTTTGTTAAAGTGAGGGCCGGGGATAGGGGTGAGCTTGGTTCCCATATAGAACCAGGAACCGGAGAACTGAAACGGAGGTTTTGGTTCGGTTCCCGGTTCTTAAAGGATCGGTTCAGTTCCCGGTTCCTTTTTTCCGAGAACCGATTAGGACTCCAAAAGAAGCCCCAAATACAATTTCCTTTGCTTAAAGAGCTATACATTTATTAAAATAGCATATCTTATATAATTACATGCAAATTAAGGTGAGATGTGGAACATTTAGACCTTATAGAAGACTTGATACAGAATTTGGCGCAATGGTCTAAAAGAATTCATATAGCCGGACCTGGCTAGTGGCATGAGGCTTGATTTATTATTGTGTATATTGCTTTGAACCTTCCATGTCTAATTCATTGTTGAGAAGTTGATTGAGTCTAATGCAATGCTCAAGCACTTGCACAACTTCAACACTTTGTTTTAGGTCATCAAAAAGCCTAATAATTTACATTTGCCATTGAATGCTTCCAATGAATGTCCACCATGAGAATAACAAAGAGCTATGTCAACCAGAGTGTATGTCCTCATCCATAGCTATGTGAGATATACCGAAATGTTCAAGTTGGTCTCAGTACTAAAAAAGGATCTGTTTTTGATAGACAATACTCTATAAAGACCCAATCATCATTACGCACAAAAAATTGGTAACGGCATGATTGAATTTTTTTAGTGGTTTGGCATAGTTATTTGTCAAAAGTAGTTGATCTTTCTATTTGGTGCTCATCAAAGTATCTGGTCGGTCCAGAATGACATTCTAAAGCTTTATCAAACTTCTTATTGGTTTTGATTATGTATGTCAAGATTCTTAGCACTGGTATGTTTGCTAAGATGTGGGAAGTTACCGTAGAGTATGCACGTACGTTATAGTTCAAATATGAAAATGAAAAAAGAAAAAGAAAAAGAAAACATGTTGGAACCTGGAACCGACTCTAGAACCTGTGACAGGATAGGTTCCAGGTTCTTGGTTCTGACGGGTAGGTTTTAGGTTCCAAAAAATGAGGAACCTGTACCCGAGGGTAGGTTCCAGGTTCCAGACGGAACATATTATATTTTTTAGCTCGGTGGAAACAAATACATAAGCTCATTGCTTTTTCTTTCTTTATACTTTTTCTTTCTTTATAATTAATTGAGGTCATAGGACTCTATCCATTTATTCATTCGACCCAACCAGCTGGAAATAAATAAAACTAGTGAGAATGCTTCTTTGAACTCACCCAATCAAAAATCCTTCAATTCTCTCCTATGGGTCCGCGGATTGCTGCCTGGGGCGAGGCGTGCCTACCACTTACTGTCTGACGGACATTATCCTAGGTCGGAACAAGTTGATAGGATCCCTTTTTTGACGTCCCCATGCCCCTCCCGCGTGGTGACATGGGGGCTCGGGCGAAATACGATCGGGAGGCGCTAATTCAAATCGAACCGGAACTTGGAACCGCTCACCCCTAGCCGGAGATGTCTGTGATTAGGCTGGATTTTGGGGTATTTGTGTCGTGCAATATGACAGACTGGGGAAGGAGAGTGGCTGCCTGGTTCTTTATTTTGAGCTTGATATTGTTTGATAAACACACGGTTTACATATGTTTTCCCAATGAAAGTAAGTTCTGGAAATAGTGGAAAATTTCTGGGTGGAGATGGTGTCATTCTAAGATGACTGCCATCACTATAACAAGATGCTGGAATATCGTTCATGTATGCCTGTTTTCAGCTACATAGGATCCAATATTTATTGACTACTTGAAATGCAGTTGCAATTCCTTCTTTACCTAAAAGGTTTGTGCAGCCACTCTAAATTTTGAGGACGGATAGGTCAATGTTTATCTTAGTTCAGTCAGTTCTGCGAGTGAACATTTTTCTTTCTTATTAGTCCCTTCGTGCTGAAATGAAAGCCGAAATGCATTTTCTCGTGGCAGTTTCACTCAGACATTGTATCCTATATGTTTGCAGGTGTCGCTCAGTGAAAGTGTCAACATCTTGATGGTGGATCTCCCTTGATGCAACCTTAGATGTCTGATGACTGCGACGACAGAAACAAAGGAGAAAAATGTATATGAAAGATTGGCAACTGGACAAGCAGATTTTCGGCGTATCTTCTGCATGAAACTCATCCAGGAAAGAGTGGGTGGGCACAAAATACCTTCTTGAGCAATCCCAGAGTTTGTGCTTCTCAAGATACTTGTATATCATTTTCTCTGTGTAGGTTGTTTTACTCGATATGCAGGCATTTATTGTTGAAAACAGAGACATTCTGCTGTCCCTTAGGTACTCACGTGATTTGCGCTTATCGAAAACCTTTCGTTGTTTGTGAGTTAGCCTTTACATGTTTCTCCAGTTTTGATACCTTACGAAGGTTTTCAACTTCATTATCTGTTGAATGTGGCAAATTTTTTCCTTCAAAAGTCATGTTTAACTTTCGACCAACACATGTTTAACTTCATGGGTTTAAGACCACCGGCCATGGTGGCTCCGCTGGATAGGCTTTAGTGATCCCTTGGGGAGGGGGAGGGGGGAGGGGTTCGAATCCCGGCGTGAGTAGCTAGGTGTATTAAGCGTGACGCCGTGGTGGTGGGTCCTGCGCTAGCGTCACCAGGGGGTTTACGGCGCGGCTGTCAGCTGCAAGCTGGTTCCTCCTGTCTCCAAAAAAATAAAAAATAAAAAAAAATTCATGGGTTTAAGATGCAATTTTCCCTTTTAAATCACACAAGAGTGCTGAGGATGTACCGTTTATCACCCTTAACATCTTGTCAGCCATTCTCAAATTAAGGAATCTTGTCACAAGGGCAATTTTATAATTGAATTTCGAGTCTGACCTTGAATTTTCATAGTCGCAGTTGGAAAATTGTCTTTAAAGATGCTGATTATTTGTTGCTGCTGCCGCTGCCAAAGGAACTCCCTCTTTGAAACAGGAGAAAAACAAAATTATTTGTCTAATTTTGATATAAGGCTTGGCTCATGGAAGGTCTGCAATGCGTATTAACGAGGACTTAAATGTTTGTTGTTTGTTTTTTGGGCCGGACTGTATCTTTTATTATATATAAAATGGCACAGGAATGCAAAAAGTTTAATTCTACAATATATTTCGGAAACGGCGATGATAACTCCATTTGGTATTTTATTTGGTACTTCAATTGAGGAATAGTTATAAATATAAATCAGTTATATATATATATCTCCTCTCAAATTTAGTTCGTTTCAAAATAATTTTTGACAGACAAAAATCCCAAAAAATTGTCCATTTGTGTTTACTTTTTAGGCAATATTTTATAATTCCAACTACTTAGTGCTAAACCTTATGCTCACGCAAACACCATTTTGGAACACCCACGATGTTAAATGCAAATTACTTTTTTGGTGTAAAGCTTGCTATTTAGTAAAAAATTAGGAACAAGAAAAGTCCATTGCTCATTTAGAAGTTGAGGTTTTAGTAGTGCAAGGCATCGCTTTTGCTAAACCAAGAGAAATTCAATTGGGGAACTTCGGATGTGGGTGCAGTAGTTCAAACGGTCAAAACAGATGTACGCTCTCACGAGTGGGTGTTTGTTTCATCGTTCATACACATGTTGGGCATTTATCTAAAGATGGTCTCCTTCCAAGATGAGAAGAGTCTCTAGCTTGAAGGAAAAAAAAATATGAGGGTTATTTCGTCATGTGTTGTGGCAGTGACTTTGTGGTCTGACTCAGCACCCTACGCTGTTTGGACTTGGAACTAGTAAAAGGATGGAGTTGACCCAGTTCCATTGGTTGAACCAATCTGCAGATTTCTTAAAAGGAAAATCCTCGTTGGTGGTGGCAAGATTTGATGACTTGCCTCTGAAAATTCTCACACATTTTTTTTTGTCCTCTGATAGCAAAGCATTTAAATGACTTCTTATAAAATTAGGGCCAACATGTGATGATGGAGACTCAAATCAACAACCCTATATATGAAAAAAAAAGGTGCACATAACCAATGCAGCTTTGTAAAGATTTGCGATTAAAAGAAGTGCATTGTTTTCTATATATCGGTCCTTTATTCTAGAATGCCTTTTTAAACTTAAATTGGACAGTTCCCCTGGTCTAACTATATAGACCGGTTGAACCATTCTACCACCAAATGCGCTGGTTTTTGCACCAATATGTTTTTAAAAACAATTGTAATCGAAGCTAAGGTTCATAGATAAATGCTCCCCAACCAGTATGCCGTTTCTCCACATTAGTCTTCCATTTGTCTTTTGGATTTCAATAGTCCTATCATACGTTCAAATGAGCTTATACTAGGGGAGGTTGGGATGGCAGCGGGCGGGTTTGGGATGTATGACGTGATGTACGATGTAATGTATGACATTGTTGCTAACCCGTTTGCTTTTTTAGAGGAAGTGCTAAAGCCGGCCTGAAGAAGTAATTGGGAATTTGAAACTCAATTGAAGCCATTCTTTCAAGTATCCAAATAAAAGACATATTAATACAAAAATAAAAGATAATTGCCTATAGAAGTGGTGAATTGCTTAAGATTAATGGTTTTTTTTTTTTTTTTTAAAGTATGAGTAGTTTGGTTCAGTTTTTTGGGATACTGTCCATCTAGATTCCAAACTCAGCCCAAAGCAAAACCCATTAAAGGGTCCGTTTGTTTTGCGAAAAATGAACAATTTGGAAAATATTTTCTTAAAAGGGATAACTTATATTGTTCAACATAATTAATCAATGAAAAATATTTTCGTAAACAACAATTTATGTCTAAATTTTTTCGTGGATGATGAAAATATTTTTCGTTCATATATTTTTGTTAGTGCTACAAATGATTTTTTTTAGAAAAATATATTCAAAATCACTCATTTTCTGCTAAACAAATGGAGGTAACATCTTTTCCTCCAATTTTCTTTTGTAGTTGTGCGGGGGAGTGCATGAGTTGACAAAATATAGTCTATCAATTTGGTCTTATATGGGGAACGAAAGCAAACCAAAGTGAATTGGCACTGAAAAACTCAATTAGCTTGGCTTGGGTTTCAGATTTGTATATAAAATTGTAATAGTATGTTGTCACACTAAAACATAATCTGTTCAACTGCATAAGCAAGATAGGAATCGCGTGTTCTATGTTTGGGAAATTTTCAAATAGGCCCTATTTTCTCGAAAGAGTCATTAGAGTAGATAAACTTCAGGAGTGTACTATACCCCTCTTGGGGCGAGGCTTACGCCAGGTTCCTACATCACCGCTGGAAATACATAACTTTAATCTCAAACCACCCCTAGCTCTTGGCCGGCCAAATCTTCGCATGCTTACGAGCATGTGCAACTCACATGTGACTATGGGACAAAATTCACGTAACTTCGTGAGAGTTACCTTTAGGTCTTATACCATTGATATGTGTTGGTCAAGGGCTAGGTGCTACATGGTGATACAAATTTTGTGGAAGCCACCTCCAAAGTCTTGTAGTACTCAAGGGCTAAATACTATATGATGTAGTGAGCCTCGTGAGAGCCACCTCTAGGGCATTGAGATGTGATATTGTACGAGTTGGACAATAGAATGGACAATTGACATTGTTTTTTATAGAGATTAACTAATGGATTTGACCATTGATATTTGAATTTTGATGGTGAATTTAAATGAGTATTTTTGATTTATACAAAGTTTTTTTTTGAAATGAAACAACTTATATGCGATTCACCATGTATCATATACTTTGAGTTTGGATTATAAAGTTTTGATAAGTTGCTTGATTTACTTATAAGAGATGTATTATTCACTGAGCTGTGGTTGTCCACTCCTCTCCTTCCCAATATTTTCAGGTCTCTTGGTTAAAGACCTATAGAGTGAGAGCCATATCAATAGACTTTTGGAGGTTGGATTTGGATGGTTAGAGATTGCATCCTTTGGGTAAAAGAATAGTCGTGTCATCCCCCTTCTGCCGGGATTCGGGGTGCGACGGTTCATGCACATGTCGGCCATCTATAAGTATGGTCTCTTTGCAGGATTAGAAGAGTCGCCAACTTGAAGAGAAAAATGTGGGTCTTTTCATTGTGCCTTGGGGTAGCGACTTTATTGTACTTTGTTCGTTGGGTCTACAAGTGGAAAAAACCCAGATGCAATGGAGTTTTGCCTCCAGGTTCAACGGGTTTGCCTCTCCTTGGGGAGACTCTTAAGCTCTTGATTCCCAGCTACTCTCTTGACCTTCATCCGTTCATTAGAAAGAGAGTTCAGAGGTAACATCCTTCCACCCAATGTTTTGTAGATTGCGGGGTCCATATTAATTTGGTCTTGTGTGGCCTGACTCTTGAAAACCCGATTAGATTGGCTTGGGTTTCAACCTTTTTGTGAATATCACGTGTGCGTCAAGTTGTAATGGTATGGTGTTGCACTAAAAGATTATCTGTTCAACTATATAATTACAAATCGAGTATTCTATGTTTTTAATCTGTCAGGTTGAGTTTGGTTTTTCTACTGGTAACATTCTTTGGTTTCTGAACTACTGAAATTTTTCTATGTCGAGGCCAAACCCAAAATGACCTTTCGAACTTCTTTTAAGGTTGAATATAAAAAAATAAATGGATTTTGAGAAGCTCGAACGATGAGAAAGCGCTTGAGTCCATTCTTAAACTCCTTCAACGATGTTTGCTTAATAGAGTTTGGTTCTCTTGCTTCCTGAAAGAATTAACGTGATAATCAATGTATTCCATTTTCAGGTATGGGCCAATATTCCGAACCAGTTTAGCAGGTCGGCCAATCATTTTTTCTGTAGACCCTGAATTTAATAATCACATCCTTCAGCAAGAAGGGAGGCTCGTTGAAGTGTGGTACTTTGACACCTTTGCCAAGATATTTGCAATGGAGGGCGAATCCCGCATGAGCAGAGTCGGTCTTGTTCACAAGTACATAAGAAGAATCTTTCTAAATCACTTTGGCTCCGACATCCTCAGAGAAAAGCTGCTTCAGCAAAAAGAGGAAGGGGTTGAGAGATGTCTAAGAATGTGGTCTAGCCAACCGTGCATCGAAGTGAAACAAGCTGCTTCTGCTGTAAAACTCTAGTTTGTCCGTTTGGGGCATGTCTTCTTTAAAATTTACAGCATTGAAATCTTTTCATTGAGCTTACAAGTCTATTTTGTTGAACTAACCATCTTTTAGATGATGTTCGATTTCGCGGGGAAGCAACTTTTTAGTTATGATGCTGATGAGGCTTCAGAGGTTCAACGGGTTCTTAAGAGGTTTCATGGCATTTCCCTTGAATGTCCCTGGTACTGCATACCGTAGGTGCCTAAAGGTAATTGAAAATTGCAACACCTCTTATGTTTTTCTTAAATTTTTTTCAACGGAAGAAAATCTCAATCGCCATTTCATTTTCCCCTGCAGTTAGGAAATGCACGTAGTGCCAACTTTAACACCTAAATGACTCAAAAAGATATTATATCTGAGTTTTTTCTTTAGCCATAGAGGACTGACAGAATAGGCTTCAAGGAGTAGGAAAGCATGGGCTATGAAGTAGAAAATTAGTTTAAGGCAAACCTTGGAAACAAAAAAAGTTTTGAGCCAAATACATGAATCTTCATCTTGTTGACAATTCATCGTTTCACTCCAGGAACACAGGAAATTGATAGATATGCTCAAAGGTATCCTGAGGGAGAGAGTCAATTCAGGGAAAACAAGCAATGTGGATTTTCTTGATCAGGCAATTGACAGCATGCACGATCAGGAGTTCCTGACAGAGGATTTCATAGTTCAGTTGATGTTTGCGGGCCTCTTCGCAAGTTCTGAGTCTATTTCGTCAATGCTGGCTATGATCTTCAAGCTACTGTCTGAGACCCCAGCAGTCCTAGCAGAATTAAGGGTGAGAGGATTTACTTAACGCGTATGAACTTGCCATATTGTGAAAAATTGTTCAATAATGGCAACGATTACATCGTAGGCCGAGCACAAACTGATCCTTGAAAAGAGAGAGCAGCAAAGTACTGCACTTTGTTGGGATGAATACAAGTCGATGACTTTCACGATGCAGGTGACGCAGAATCCCTTCACAAGAATTTCTATAATCACGCCTTTTATGCAATCATGTTCCAACAAGTAAAAGTACTCTTTGAAAAAAAAAAAAAAAAAAAAAACACTTCAGGTAATAAATGAAACACTCAGGCTGGCAAATACTGTTCCAGGGCTACTCCGAAGAGCATTACGAGATATTTCAGTGAAAGGTGAGTGGTCCCGATGGATGTTCGCACTTTTGAAACTCTAATTAGCAATATACTCTCACAAACTATGCACTTGCAGGATTTACGATCCCAAAAGGGTGGTCGATCATGGTAGTCACGACCGCTCTTCATACAAATCACAATGTGTTTGAGAATCCTCTTGAATTTAACCCTTGGCGCTGGAAGGTGCGACACTTGAAAAGCTAGCAGATATTTATTGATCTTTCTCTTCAATAAATCTTCATGGACTGAATTTTTTCCGTCTTCTTGGCATATCTTGATGTCCATTGCATATCAGGATCTAGATTCAGGCACAATATCGCAGAACTTCACGCCTTTTGGTGGAGGAACGAGACAATGTGTGGGTGCAGAATACACTCGAGCCTTCTTATGTGCATTTCTTCATGTGTTGGTCACAAAATTTAGGTAGACAAATTCTCAATCCTTTTCAAAATATATTGGTTGTCTCTGGCAAGAAAATGTGGCCGAGATCTCGTGGCAGTTGTCTCATGATCTTCTTTTCTGTCTACTTATTTACAGGTGGACGGAAATCAAGATAGGAGATGTCTACCGCAATCCCGTACTATGTTTTAAAGATGGCGTTAGCGTAAAGCTTTCAGAGTCATGGAACTAGGATATTATGATCGAGTATCGATTTGAATTAAAGATCCCCAGCCTTTAGATATCATGCACATCTAAACTTTTCCTTTTTCCTTTTTGCAGCGTACGAAGAGGTCAAAACATGAGAAAAGTCTAAATAAAAAGCACATAAAATTGCTTCTCTAGAAGCATTTTGGGGTCATTCATTATAACACTATAGTGATGAAAGGTCAGAATTTTTCTGATGTGAGCTACATTAATTGATACTGTAATTTACTGTTTTACAATATTAATCTAATAAAGTGAGATATTCTTAATTAGTCTAATATTGAGCCGGTTAGTGTGGGCTAAGTTGAGCTCGACCTGTGATGAGAGGGTCTAGCTGAAAACTCTATAAATAATGATCAAGTCTCTCATCTAATCTTAACACACAAATATCCTCATATAAGAAGCATTTATGGAACACTAAGGGTGAGGGTAGTCACATTGAGCCAATGATACAGAGAACAATAAATGAGAAGCACTTGAGCTTTGAATCTTTGTTGTTTTCAAGCGTGAAATTTTTTTACTTATTTATATGCATTCTTGATTCTAGTTATGGAGATCTTGAGTGTGCTTTCGCAACTTACATGTGGCATCAGAACAATCATAATCTAAAACTTGAACGTACGGATTCGAGCCCGTCTAAGCTACGATTGGAGTGTTTTTGGTACTTACGTTCTCGTATTGAGATTCTCCACATTGTGGTATATTAATTTTACGTGTTTGATACTTTTAAAGATGCGAAATTGCATATAAAACCCACAACACATGTATTTTTTAGGGTATTTTTGTGTATTTTCCTGTATTTTTTATGGTTTCGAAAATACAATTGGAAGTTCACATGTATCATCACATAGATAATTTGTAGAGCATGATTCATTGATTGCATATATAAGATTTAATATGTATTAGTCGATGGAACAATGTAATTAGTATGACATGTAATTTTAGAGACAAATTACCCTCGTCATTTAGTCTAAAAATACATGTATATTGTAAATGTGAGACTTAAGGTTTATATCCCTAGTATGAGAGAGTTTCAATGATTTAATTGGTTTGAGAAATATCGGTCTCATATTTTAGTAGGATCTTCTAATGCGTAATCATACTCCTAAAGGAGGTGATTGTGTATTGGTTCATGGAGTGATATGCGAATAATATACGGTTGAGGAATCACTTATCCTAATAGTTTATACATCCAAATGTGGTGAATTCACGAAGGTAGGAATATATACTTATGTTTGTTGTCATGTCTTCTGCCTAGGTATATGATAATGTATGTAATTCTTAGGACGTATACTTATATGATTTCAAGTTATACAGTACTCACATGATGCTAATTGCAAACATTGTTTGTTATTTAGTCATCTTCTCTATAAATAGCAACTCCATTACAATTGAAGTTCTTATTGGTTCAAACTTCAAGAAATGGAAAGAGGATTTTTGTTTTCGATGGAATTGGTGAATGTTCATATTGCTCTTATTGGGATAAGCCGACAAATCTCACTATCGACAATATGGAACCCTTAAAAGTGCACTTGGCTGCTTAGGAAAAGAGCAATTGGATTTGCTTGTTATCTAAGAAGTAATTCATTTGGGAACACTTGAAGATTAGCTTGCTAGTTGATTGTACTGCTAGACAAATAATGAAAGCCTAGGTGGTTTCAAACTATGCCTTGTCTAATGTTAAGATTGTGATACATTAACAAAGACTGTTTAACATAAGGTATGATGGTTCTTGTGGGATTCGAGAATACGTTCTTAGCATGGTAAATCTAAAATCTAAAAATCATACTCATAGAGGAACTCATGATACCACTGGTCATTCTGATAGTCTGGTTCCTAATAAAGTATCATTCAAGAAGGATGGTGACCATTGCTTCTTTTGTAAGAAGAAAGTTCATATAAAGAAAGATTGCGACAAAAATAAAACTTCATTGTCTAAGAATGAGCCCGTAGGTAATAATTCTTTGCATTTGTTTATGAGTCCAACCTAATAGATGCCTCCGCTAGTTATGTTGGCTAGATGGTGGTGTGATAAATCGTGTTGCGTTTACCATACGGAGATTTATATATAGAAGGAAGCCAAACAAGGATGAATCATAGCTCACCATGAAGAACAAAGATAAATACAACATTGAGCTCGTGGGAGATATCATTTTAATTCTACATTATGGTTTTAATATGATGTTATGAAACACATTTTGTGTACCTTTCTTGAGACGGAATTTAGTTTCAGTATCTTATTTATACATGTGTGGCTACTCTTTTGAAATAAAGAATAATATTATTTCTATGTTCTTTAATTCAAATACAATTGTGTGCTACAAAATGTCCAATGAATTGTACATATTGTGTTTAACTCCTAATGATATATATGTTGCTTACATGGCTAAAAAGGTCATTTCCAAAAAATCTCTGGCTAATAAACTGTCTTATGCATTGTGGCATAAAGTCTTGGTCACATCTCTAGAGAAAGAGTAGAAAGGCCGACATACTGCTTACTCTACTCTTAAAAATGATCTAGAGACTTATGTAGACTACTGTAGAGGTGGGATAATTAAGATAAAGAAGAAAATTGTAGTCCATACTTTTAACTTGTTGGAGGTCATTTACACTGATATTAGTGGACCCTATACGGAAACCTTGTGTAGAAAATTTTAATTTCATCACAATCATTAACAACTAATATCGATACAGTTATTTGTACTTGATTAACAAAAAATCTGAGTCTTTTGACACGTTCAAGTGTTTTTGAATTGAAATCGAGAAATAGTTGGTAAAAGTCTTAAAAGTCTTAAAAGCAATCAGATCTAACCGTAGTGGTGAATATTTTTATAGGCAAGATGATGTTGGATAACTTCAAAGGTCATTTGCCAAATAGTTGGAGAATCCTAGGATAGTAGCTTAGTTTAATATGCCTAAAAGTCTTGAACAAAATGGTGTCTTCGAAAGGTGTAATCGTACCCTTATAGCCATGATGAGAAGCATGATAAGTAGGATCAATTTACCCAATTTTCTATGAGGTGATGCTTTGAAAGCAGCCTTTCACATACAATACCATATTTCTACCAAAGTTGTTCTATTAACTTCCTTTGGAGTTGTGGACTGGACATAAACTTAGCTTGAACCATCTTAAGGTTTAGGGTGTCCTGCAGAAGTAAAGTTATATAATCTAACATTAAGTAAGTTGGAATTTAGAACTACTCAATATTACTTTGCATCTTACCTAAATCATTTGAAGGGGTAACAAATTTATTATCCTAATAGAGGTATAAGAATCATGGAATCACAGACAATAAAGTTTTTGGAGTTTGATGTAGGCGAAGAGAGTAGTTGCTCACCGAAGGGGTAACAAATTTACAGTGCGTTGCTAAACGAAGGGAAATTGACACGCCAAAATTCCTCGAAGGAGCGTGCAAAGACAGTCTCTCTCTGCTTTGGACGAACGCTTCTTACCTCTCTCTCTCTCTCTCTCTCTCTCTCTTTCTGTGCAGTGTTCTTTTGTGTCCTCTAAAAGAGCTGAAGTAAATAAGAACGAGTTTAGGTTTGACTTAGAGAAAAGCATGGCCTTTGGCTTCTTTTTTTTTTTTTTTTTTTTTAATATAAATATTACCCTAAATATTACAGAAAGACGAAAGAAACTGGAAAATGGATGTGACTGGACAAAGGTAGATTACTTGCTTTTTTTTTTCCATTTTTATAATACAAAACGCCATATCATCGAAGGCCCCCTCAAACCTTGTGAGCCCTTTTTATGTTCAGGGGCATCTTTCTCGTCATTTAGAGTTGAATGGAGATTAGTTTTTTTCCGACAAAAAAAATAAAACAAAACAAAACACCGTATCATCTCAACTGTCAACATATATGACTTATCTCAATTAGTCAATATATGAATCAACGTATCTCTAAATAGTATAAATCACATTGGAATTGCTTTTCCTGTTCTTACAATTTGATATCTCTTTAGGTAAAATACACAAATAGAATTATTGGAATATTGCGATTAACTGTACAGTACTATTGAGTTTTTTGGATATTAATAAGATTTCATATTTATTTTGCTGTGACATACTTAATATAGGGCTACCTATGAGAGTATGATAATTCAAATACTAAATTAGACAAATAAGGTAGTTTTTTTATAAGTTTTCTTCTCGAGGATAATTGTTTTTGAAAATTAGAACATATTACATGATTTTTCAAATTCTGGGATTTCCAGTTTCTTATTTGTTTTAATCTAGTTAGTCACCATATAATTAAATTTTAATTTATGTGCTTTACCGATTTCAAGTAGAGCAATGATGTTTCTGCATATAGGTGGAAAATAAACTCTCGAGTTACGAATGAAATATTTTCGATTTTATCTTTTTAGGAAATTAAGAAATTACTTGTTATTCTATCCAGCTTTTTAATTAGACATAGATTGAAAGCATTTTGGATTTTCTGACATATAGTGCAAGCGTGAAGTTGGTTATCGCTCGGTAAGGACAACTAAAGAATTTCACCGAGTGCATGCTTGTTTTGAAAAGTGGGTAAATTAATTTCTTTCTCCCAACTATTCTTCCTTTTTCTTTTGGCCGAATCCACCTCAAAGCTAAACCATTTTGATTTAATATTAACACATATCTTTAAATTAAAAAGGTGAGGAGATGATAGGGAGCACGCGCTTACCAATAAAAGGGTACGTCTATCTAATTATGGATAATTACATAAATGGTTCATGAATTTTGAGTCGATGTGAAAAGTTATCCCTAAACTTTTAATTTGTTCTATGTGGTCCTTGAATTTTAGTTGTATGTGCAATATCATCCTCGGATTTTTAATTTGATTAGTGTGATCCCTAATTTTTTTTGTAATTGTTCAAACTAGTCCCTAAGTTATATGAAAACATCCAATGTTAGTGTTTCATCAATTCAAGTTGAGTAATATTGAACATTTTCGTATAATCCCTGGACTAAAGTAAATATATACCAAAAGTTCATAGATCATATTGAATATATTAAAAATTAAGGGACGACATTACACATTGAATTAAATTTTAAAAAATATTTGTGTCATCTTTCCAATGCCTAATATGTTTCTATTCTCTACTATTGACTATATAAGCCAATAGACTACAGTCTTCTTAATTTAGACGTTCCTTAATTTACTAAGACTTTACTGACCAGCAGCACTAGCCAATAACCTTATGATAGCTGTGGATGTTTCTAACGCACAATGGAATCTAAAGGCGACACCAAGAAAGAGCTTCGGGAAATGTCTTTGCAAAATAGAAACAATGAAAGCAACTAAGGCTCTGTTTGTTAACGTTCTTTGTTTCTGTTTATAAACATAATTTCTGTTTTTTTTGTTCCAAGGAACAAAAAAAGAACAGAAATGCGTTTGTTTGCATTTTTGTTCTAAATCTATTTTTTTGTTCTCAGGAACACATTTGGAACAGAAACAAGAAACAAGAAAAATGTGTTTCTTGTTTCTTGTTTCTGGAACAATTTTTAAGAACAAATTTTCTCTCTCCTCTCTTTTTTTTCTATTTTTTTTTTGTTCTTTTTTCTTTGGCCAGTCGCCGACCTCGGCCATGGCAGGCGACCGGCCGTCAAGGGCCGGCGACCTTGCTGGAGCGTCGCCGACCCGGCGAGGCTCGGCCTCATCGACGTGGGGCAAGGCTGGGCGAGCTCGAGCTCGCCCGGCCAAGGCGTGGCCAAGCGAGGTTGCCGGCCCTCGTTGGCCGGTGATTGGCCAAAAGAAGAAAAAAAGAAAAGAGAAAAGAAAGAAAAAATAAGAAAAATAAATAAAAATATTAAAAAATTAAAAGAAACAAAAAAAGAACATAAATTTACCAAACGTGTTTTTGTTCATTTTTTATTCCCGGAACAAGTTTACCAAATGCGTTTGTTTGTTTTTCTATTTCTGTTCCCCGAAACAATTTTTAAACAAAAATGTTACCAAACGCGCCCTAAAAGAAAAAGGTAAAAGACAGGTGCCATTCCGGCATCCTTAATTATGGACAAAGTCATTCACGGAATGCTTATTTCATTGATTGCACCTAATCTCGACATGGTATAATTTTTCCAACATGGCATTTTTTTTTCTTTTTGTTTAATCATTGGACATCCTACTCTCATAAACAACTCTTTTGCTTTGTAACAAGTGGCATCGAGAGCTTGGTTTGGTGGGCACTAGGGCTATGTTTGGTGGTTCATATTTCTAATTAGAATAGAACTAAATAGGATATGATATAAAATTTACGGATTTTTCTATATCATATCTACTGTTTGGTGATTGTAATTGGATATATTTGTATAGTATCGTATACATTATTTAATATAAACAGTACATTAGTATAAATGAACCAAAAATTTTGCAAATGAAGATGGTAAAAGTCTCTGGCGACACTTTTGCCTACTTTATTTCTATTTACTTTCTTTAATTTAATTTTCCCTCTATTTTTAATTGATTTATTTGTTATTTCTTTCTTCCCCTTCCATCACTCTCTAATAAAATTTTATTAAATAGTAAGGTATACTAATATATCAAAAATACTAAAATACCTAAAATATGTAATAAATATATTGAATCTATATTCTAAAATAGAATTAAATTCGAATATATAGATAAAAATATGATTAAATTAAAATAATTAATTCTTTTTGAATTTATTATATTAGAATTCAAATATTATTTATATATTGAAATATATTTTTTTAAAATTTGGTCAAATAAATTTAATTTTGTTAATTTAATAAGTTTATTATTCAACAAAAGTAACTTTCGTAATATAGATATTAAAAATCATATCCACATTTATCCCACCTTCCCATCCGGTCTATATTCCCCTAATATCCGACTTTATTCTATTTTAAGTAGGTACCAAATGCAGGATAGAATAAATTTTATCATCTCTCGAATCTTATCTTGGCTATCCTAGATGCCAAAAGCAACCTAGGTGTCAAAATTCATAGGTGAAGTATGAAGAAGCAACACTTGATGAATGGCATATGGGATTCGGCAATATGAGTGAGAAAGGCCTCCAAATTTTAAAAAGAAGGAACTCATCTCAAATATAAAAGGTATGGCTTTAAGTAGATATACCCATTGTATTCTTGGAAAACAATACAGAGTTTCATGTTGCTAGGTCAATCTCTTAAAAAAACATGAATTTTACTGTTTGGACAAAAATAGACCCAACTTTTAAATGGGTTAAGAAAATGCATTGACCGTGAGCTTTAGGTCATCATTTGTGGCCAATATCCTTCTGACAACATTAAAAATGTAAAATATATGCATTATGATGAAATGCTTAGGCTGATCATTTCGATTTCACGGCTCAAAGATAGGTTGGAGAGAGTAGTTGTTTAGGTTCTTTTGGAGCAAAATTGAACTTTTCACATTTCCTTTTATTGTAGTGTTTGAAATATGATTTTTATTGCACATTGAACATCTTAAAATTTTGAAACATATTAATTTTGAAACAAATAGTATTATGTTATTGATTTAACTCATAACTCATATGATGCTCAACCGATCAAAGATTAAATGGCATCTGAGAGACAGTTCAGTGCAAAGTGGACCGAGTCTGTAACCAACCTATTTATCGGTTTGTTGGTGGATGAGGTCAAAAAGGGAAATCGAACCTCTTCTACTTTCAACAAAGCGGGGTGGAAGAATATACAGACTGAATTCATTAGACAGACGAGATGCCAATATAGCATGGTCTAGTTGAGGAACAAGGTAAACAAACTGAGAAAACAGTATGGCAGTTTTCAGAAACTCATGTCTCAGTCTGGATTTGGTTGGTATAATGTGAATAAAAGTGTTGTTGTTGACGATCCAAGTATATGGGAATCTCACATCAAGGTATCTTTTTAACTTTTTGGTCATTTTGATGTCATTATAGATGTAAATTTTAAAATATATGATTATATTGCTGAAATGTTATTATTGTGAAAATTGTAGGAGAATGTTGAGTGGGCAAAATTCAAGAATGATGGATTTCCCTAGTATCCCGAGCTATGTATTGTATTTGGTGGTACATATGCTATTGGGGAATATGCCATAGGAAATGCTCAAGATTTGACGGTATCGGATGAAGATGACAATGGTGATGGCAATGTAGGCGGTGCCAACAAAGTGGTGGCAATGCATATGGTGACAACAATGGTGGCAATGAATATGGTGATAATGGAGGTGGCAATGCAAATGACTTTAGTGAACACCACGTTGATGAGAGAGTCTTTACATCAGACAATGCTGCAACTTCAACTCATGGAAAGCACAGATTAGATAGGACTCCAAATACTAAGAGGAGAAGAAAGAGTACCCAAGCCGGTATTACTGACACTTGCAAAGCCATACAAGATCTTTTGAAAGTTAGGTCTAGTCAATTTGGTAGTGGCTCTGCAACCTCAGGGGTTACACCATCACCTGTAGACCCTTTCTCCGTATTTGCTATGATCGATATTCTAGTTAGCTTGCTTGAGCTAGAACAAGATGTTTACAATAAAGCAGTGCAACGAGCATGCGATAGTGCCTCATGGAGGGAGGCTTTCGTTAAATCCCCACCTGGAAGGAGAAATGGACTTCTTTATTTTCTTTAGTAGATGTTTGGAAATTTATTATGGATTGCATGGGGTTTCATTAGACTGTATAACTTATATTAGTGTTGAGACTCTTGGTACTTATAGGTAATGGCATCTTATATTGAGATTCTATGACTTATGTTATTGACTGTTATTACATATATTTTCAAAATCTATATTGATGTTTTTATATTTTTGTGATGGTATAGGTACTATGGAAGAGGGATCAAATAGTGTGTCTAGTGACCAAGTAGGACCAGTTGAACAATTCTTGGATGATAATGATATTGACATATTGATTGCGTGGTTGTGCACGGTTGCAGTGGACGCATCCATCCATACAAGAGAACCTATTAGGGATAGTAAATTATCAAGACCCGAATGGATAATGGAGATTGTTTATGGACATTCAGATAGGATATATGAAGCCTTCAGGATGGAGAGACATGTTTTTCTGAATTTATGTGATTTAATGAGGGTAAGAGGTTGGTTGAAAGATAGTCGATTTGTTCAAATAGAAGAACAAGTTGGGATATTCTTATCTGTGGTTTGTCACAATAGCTCAAATAGAGATTTATGTGAGAGATTCCAACATTATAGAGAAACGATCAGCAAGTATTTCAACAAAGTGTTGAAAGCAATTATCAAACCACCGTCCTTTGATGTCATCCCAGAAGAAATTCTTATGGATCCTAGTCATAAACGCTACTTCAAGGTATGTTTTTTATATCAATTTTATACCATCAAATACATGTAGTTGATAATCTTATATAATCTTAGATTGGTAATAAATTGACAAGACTGTGTAGGTGCTATGGATGACACCCATATAAGTGCTATCGTCCCGGTGTCTCAGCAGGTTCGATTTATAGGCAAGAAAGGGATTACCACCCATAATGTGTTGTGTGTTTGCTCATTTGATATGAAATTTACTTTCGTGTTGCTGGATGGGAAGGATCTGCCAACGATTAAGCACTCGAAACTCCTGAACTACAATTTCCCCGACCACCACCTGGTACTTACTTTGTTTATATAGACAAATTTATGATTATATTATGGTTGAATATCACAACAAATTTATATATATCATGTTGTAGGGAAATACTATGAGGTAGAGTTTGGTTATGCAGCACTTCCAGGATTTTTAACTCCATTTAAAAGAGAACGGTATCATCTCAGCGATTATAGAGGGAGTGGGAGACAGCCAAGAACAGCGAAAGAATTGTTCAACTATAAGCACTCTTCATTAAGAAATGTAATTGAGAGGTCATTTGGGACATTAAAGAATCGCTTCATCATTTTGAGACATATGCCTCAATTTACAATTCGAAAGCAATCACTTGTTGTAATTGCATGTTGTGTTCTTCATAATTACATTCATGATCAAGATAGGATGGACATAAACTTTTCCCATTATGGAGATCTGGAGTATCCATTTGGACCTAGAGAAGTGGAGGTTGCAGATGATACATCGCATGAGGAGGCACTTGGGATAAACATGCTTAGGATAAGTATTGCAAATAAAATGGCAAGGGATCACAATATGCCTGAGATTTGTTGACTTTGTGTTTCCGACTTTTGTAATATTGTTTTTAAGTATTCACTTATCAAGGTCAATGTGATGAAGTTGAACAATGAACTATATGGCTTCATTATTGTGATGTCATGTATGAAAGGGTCCATGTTGAGATCTATACGATACTCTTCTTTTTGCTAGTTCTTATTGTACGAACTTTACTTATAAAATTTTCTTTCAAGTATGCACATATGACCATATTCAAAATGTTTTTCTCCACTCACCATGATGAAAATTAAATTGATGAGCATTTCATGAGAATGAGAATTCAATACCAAGTTTACACTATTAAAAAAAAAGCACTTGAGAAAATTTTGGTACAAACTTGACTTACTAAATTTTCTACCAAGTATGCACATATGATCATGTTCAAAATGTTTGTCTTCACTCACCATGAACAAAATAAAATTGATGAACATTTCATGAGAATGATAATTCAATACCAAGTTTACACTTTATTAAAAAAAAAAAAAGGCCTTTGATAAAAATTTGGAGCATAAATTTTTTACAGTTACCAAACATGTTTCTGTTCTTTTTCTATTTCAGGAACATAAATTTTTTACAGTTACCAAACGTGTTTCTATTCTTTTTTTATTCCAGAAACATAAATTTTATACAGTTACCAAACGCGTTCTTTTGTTCAAAAATTGTTCCCCGGAACAAAAGCATTTTTTTCTATTTCTGTTCCCTGGAACAATTTTTAAACAGAAACACAAACAAACGCACCCTAATTTTACCATTCAAGTTCTTTATATTAGCTTGCTCCCCGTTAAGAATAAAAGTTTCTGCAATTGGCTTGACTTTTCATTAATCCTTTCAATCTATTTTCTAAGAAGCACTCTTTATGTCGATCGTATTAAAATTGTTATAAATGGAGGATTTCAATATAAATGTAATGAAAGAAGAGTTTCTTTGATCTTTTAAGGTACTGGAAGCAGCAAAACTACCCAACAAATATAATCATCATATTGAGAAATTACGACATTATTTATTTAAGTGACTGCCCACTCTTCATCGCACATCCAGTCACAGGAATTATTGGATTCTCTATGGACCAAAAAGAGAGCAACCAATAGCATTACATTCGGCCAATAATTGTTTTTCTTTATATATATAGAAAAACCAGAACAACTATCGATAACAAACACTTTACGTGTATGCGAAAAATTAAAATCTAAAGATTAAGTAAAACCATTTTGTTACAAAAAATTCGAATTATTACATAATGGAATACAAAGAAACATACATATTTCAAGATTTATAATATTTTTAGTGAGGTTGTTGTTAGACAGACAAGATTCAAATTTTAATGTTAAAATATATGAGAGATTACATAAGATTATTAACTTACGGATCTAATCATGGAGTCAACATTTGTACAATATAAGTAATTAATGATATTTTAGGATGAAAAAACAAAGAGATTAAGTTCCCCTAAAAGTAGGAGGTTCTCTTTACCTTATATATTAGAATGGATTATACCAGCTCAAAAAACAAATATTGCATCAATTTATCAAGATTCCAAATTTAGGATTAATGAAATCATCCCCAATTGCTCTAATTCTTTTCCTAATTAAAATAATTCGAATAACAGTCTCTTTCCTTCTACAATGTATTTTTATACACATGTATTCTTTAACGAGAATTCAATGTATAGGAATTTCCTTACTTATTCATTGTATACTTGCATAATGATAGATGACATTCGAATCCTGTCCTTTCTGCTTTCGTTTAAAGACGAAAGCAAAATTTCAAACCCATCCCCTTAATGTGAGTCCCCCTAGCTCTGCTTGTTAGACAAGATAACTTGCTTTGGTTCCCATGCACCAAGTACCCCATTAAACTGAGTCGCATTATTTAATTCTAGAAAGAACAAACATGTCAAAATCACTCAAAAAAGGAAAAAGAAACGACCTAAACTTTCTAAATCACATCTATTCTCCTGTCAACAAATTCACTGTCAACCACTATTCTGTCTGAACCATTCCATGGAACAAAGTTATTGCTTTTATCGTGAATTTTTGCAATTAGCTACCAAATGAAACCCTATACACTCAACCACTGAGGTTTGCCCTAGTTGTCACCTTTCCAATATGGAAGGGGGAGGTGGGGGGTTCGAATCCCCATATTCTTAGGAGGGTTAGGGTGGGGAGGATTTAGTTTCAAGTGTGAATTTTGACTCCCACGCTCTGTAAGGAGGCAGAACAAAAGTTTGAGAGTGAGAGTTAGAGTAGGATTTTTAATTTGATTAGTGTGATCCCTAATTTTTTTGTAATTGTTCAAACTAGTCCCTAAGTTATATGAAAACATCCAATGTTAGTGTTTCATCAATTCAAGTTGAGTAATATTGAACATTTTCGTATAATCCCTGGACTAAAGTAAATATATACCAAAAGTTCATAGATCATATTGAATATATTAAAAATTAAGGGACGACATTACACATTGAATTAAATTTTAAAAAATATTTGTGTCATCTTTCCAATGCCTAATATGTTTCTATTCTCTGCTATTGACTATATAAGCCAATAGACTACAGTCTTCTTAATTTAGACGTTCCTTAATTTACTAAGACTTTACTGACCAGCAGCACTAGCCAATAAGCTTATGATAGCTGTGGATGTTTCTAACACACAACGGAATCTAAAGGCGACACCAAGAAAGAGCTTCGGGAAATGTCTTTGCAAAACAGAAACAATGCAAGCAACTAAAGCTCTATTTGTTAATGTTCTTTGTTTCTGTTTATAAACATAATTTCTGTTTTTTTGTTCCAGGGAACAAAAAAAGAACAGAAATGCGTTTGTTTGCATTTTTGTTCTAAATCTATTTTTTTGTTCTCAGGAACACATTTGGAACAGAAACAAGAAACAAGAAAAACGTGTTTCTTGTTTCTGGAACAATTTTTAAGAACAAATTTTCTCTCTCCTCTCTTTTTTTTCTCTTTTTTTTTTTCTTTTTTCTATGGCCGGTCGCCGATCTCGGCCATGGCGGCGACCGGCCGTCAAGGGCTGGTGACCTTGCCGGAGCGTTGCCGGCCCCGGCGAGGCTCGGCCTCATCGATGTGGGGCAAGGCTGGGCGAGCTCGAGCTCGCCCAGCCAAGGCGAGCCGAGCCTCGCCCAACCATGGCCGGGCGAGGTTGCTGGCCCTCGTTGGCCGGTGATTGGCCAAAAGAAGAAAAAAAGAAAAAAGAAAAAAGAAAGAAAAATAAGAAAAATAAATAAAAATATTAAAAAATTAAAAGAAACAAAAAAAGAACACAAATTTACCAAATGTGTTTCTGTTCATTTTTTATTCCCGGAACAAGTTTACCAAATGCGTTTTTTTGTTTTTCTATTTCTGTTCCCCGGAACAATTTTTAAACAAAAATGTTACCAAACGCGCCCTAAAAGAAAAGGTAAAAGACAGGTGCCATTCCGGCATCCTTAATTATGGACAAAGTCATTCACGGAATGCTTATTTCATTGATTGCACCTAATCTCGACATGGTATAATTTTTCCAACATGGCATTTTTTTTTTCTTTTTGTTTAATCATTGGACATCCCTACTCTCATAAACAACTCTTTTGCTTTGTAACAAGTGGCATCGAGAGCTTGGTTTGGTGGGCACTAGGGCTATGTTTGGTGGTTCATATTTCTAATTAGGATAGAACTAAATAGGATATGATATAAAATTTATGGATTTTTCTATATCATATCTACTGTTTGGTGATTGTAATTGGATATATTTGTATAGTATCGTATACATTATTTAATATAAACAGTACATTAGTATAAATGAACCAAAAATTTTGCAAATGAAGATGGTAAAAGTCTCTGGCGACACTTTTGCCTACTTTATTTCTATTTACTTTCTTTAATTTAATTTTCCCTCTATTTTTAATTGATTTATTTGTTATTTCTTTCTTCCCCTTCCATCACTCTCTAATAAAATTTTATTAAATAGTAAGGTATACTAATATATCAAAAATACTAAAATACCTAAAATATGTAATAAATATATTGAATCTATATTCTAAAATAGAATTAAATTCGAATATATAGATAAAAATATGATTAAATTAAAATAATTAATTCTTTTTGAATTTATTATATTAGAATTCAAATATTATTTATATATTGAAATATATTTTTAATTTTTTTAAAAAATTTGGTCAAATAATTTTAATTTTGTTAATTTAAGAAGTTTATTATTCAACAAAAGTAACTTTTGTAATATAGATATTAAAAATCATATCCACATTTATCCTACCTTCCCATCCAGTCTATATTCCCCTAATATCCGACTTTATTCTATTTTAAGTAGGTACCAAATGCAGGATAGAATAAATTTTATCATCTCCTGAATCTTATCTTGGCTATCCTAGATGCCAAAAGCAACCTAGGTGTCAAAATTCATAGGTGAAGTATGAAGAAGCAACACTTGATGAATGGCATATGGGATTCGGCGATATGAGTGAGAAAGGCCTCCAAATTTTAAAAAGAAGGAACTCATCTCAAATATAAAAGGTATGGCTTTAAGTAGATATACCCATTGTTTTCTTGGAAAACAATACAGAGTTTCATGTTGCTAGGTCAATCTCTTAAAAAAACATGAATTTTACTGTTTGGACAAAAATAGACCCAACTTTTAAATGGGTCAAGAAAATGCATTGACCGTGAGCTTTAGGTCATCATTTGTGGCCAATATCCTTCTGACAACATTAAAAATGTAAAATATATGCATTACGATGAAATGCTTAGGCTGATCATTTCGATTTCACGGCTCAAAGATAGGTTGGAGAGAGTAGTTGTTTAGGCTCTTTTGGAGCAAAATTGAACTTTTCACATTTCCTTTTATTGTAGTGTTTGAAATATGATTTTTATTGCACATTGAACATCTTAAAATTTTGAAACATATTAATTTTGACATGTATGGTTGTATAGATTCTTGAGGATATATTTTGACATGGTAGGTTTCTCACAATGCTCTTTATTTTATTTTGAGCATTCTATTTCATTGATCATTGATAGTCATAGTACTATGTAGTTCTTGTAGAGCAAGATTGAACTTATGTTCTGTTCTATACAAATTAGTTCAAGAATTGCCAATGTTGTCATTATAGTCTTCTCCACTTGCATCTCTTGAGAATGATTTTGTGTATGGCATGTATAGTATTATGTTATTGATTTAACTCATAACTCATATGATGCTCAACCGATCAAAGATTAAATGGCATCTGAGAGACAGTTCAGTGCAAAGTGGACCGAGTCTGTAACCAACCTATTTATTGGTTTGTTGGTGGATGAGGTCAAAAAGGGAAATCGAACCTCTTCTACTTTCAACAAAGCGGGGTGGAAGAATATACAGACTGAATTCATTAGACAGACGAGATGCCAATATAGCATGGTCCAGGTTGAGGAACAAGGTAAACAAACCGAGAAAACAAAGTATGGCGTTTTTGAAACTCATGTCTCAGTTTGGATTTGGTTGGGATAATGTGAATAAAAGTGTTGTTGTTGACGATCCAAGTATATGGGAATCTCACATCAAGGTATCTTTTTAACTTTTTGGTCATTTTGATGACATTATAGATGTAAATTTTAAAATGTATGATTATATTGCTGAAATGTTATTATTGTGAAAATTGTAGGAGAATGTTGAGTGGGCAAAATTCAAGAATGATGGATTTCCCAGTATCCCGAGCTATGTATTGTATTTGGTGGTACATATGCTATTGGGGAATATGCCATAGGAAATGCTCAAGATTTGACGGTATCGGATGAAGATGACAATGGTGATGGCAATGTAGGCGGTGCCAACAGTGGTGGCAATGCATATGGTGACAACAATGGTGGCAATGAATATGGTGATAATGGAGGTGGCAATGCAAATGACTTTAGTGAACACCACGTTGATGAGAGAGTCTTTACATCAGACAATGCTACAACTTCAACTCATGGAAAGCACATATTAGATAGGACTCCAAATACGAAGAGGAGAAGAAAGAGTACCCAAGTCGGTATTGCTGACACTTGCAAAGCCGTACAAGATCTTTTGAAAGTTAGGTCTAGTCAATCTGGTAGTGGCTCTGCAACCTCAAGGGTTACACCATCACCTGTAGACCCTTTCTCCGTATCTGCTATGATCGATATTCTAGTTAGCTTGCTTGAGCTAGAACAAGATGTTTACAATAAAGCAGTGCAACGAGCATGCGATAGTGCCTCATGGAGGGAGGCTTTCGTTAAATCCCCACCTGGAAGGAGAAATGGACTTCTTTATTTTCTTTAGTAGATGTTTGGAAATTTATTATGGATTGCATGGGGTTTCATTAGACTGTATAACTTATATTAGTGTTGAGACTCTTGGTACTTATAGGTAATGGCATCTTATATTGAGATTCTATGACTTATGTTATTGACTGTTATTGCATATATTTTCAAAATCTATATTGATGTTTTTATATTTTTGTGATGGTATAGGTACTATGGAAGAGTGATCAAATAGTGTGTCTAGTGACCAAGTAGGACCAGTTGAACAATTCTTGGATGATAATGATATTGACATATTGATTGCGTGGTTGTGCACGGTTGCAGTGGACGCATCCATCCATACAAGAGAACCTATTAGGGATAGTAAATTATCAAGACCCGAATGGATAATGGAGATTGTTTATGGACATTCAGATAGGATATATGAAGCCTTCAGGATGGAGAGACATGTTTTTCTGAATTTATGTGATTTAATGAGGGTAAGAGGTTGGTTGAAAGATAGTCGATTTGTTCGAATAGAAGAACAAGTTGGTATATTCTTATATGTGGTTTGTCACAATAGCTCAAATAGAGATTTATGTGAGATATTCCAACATTATAGAGAAACGATCAGCAAGTATTTCAACAGAGTGTTGAAAGCAATTATCAAACTTTCAAAAGAGATTATCAAACCACCATCCTTTGATGTCATCCCAGAAGAAATTCTTATGGATCCTAGTCATAAACGCTATTTCAAGGTATGTTTTTTATATCAATTTTATACCATCAAATACATGTAGTTGATAATCTTATATAATCTTAGATTGGTAATAAATTGACAAGACTGTGTAGGTGCTATGGATGACACCCATATAAATGCTATCGTCGCGGTGTCTCAGCAGGTTCGATTTATAGGCAAGAAAGGGATTACCACCCATAATGTGTTGTGTGTTTGCTCATTTGATATGAAATTTACTTTCGTGTATGGTGGATGGGAAGGATTTGCCAACGATTAAGCACTCGAAACTCCTGAACTGCAATTTCCCCGACCACCACTTGGTACTTACTTTGTTTATATAGACAAATTTATGATTATATTATGGTTGAATATCACAACAAATTTATATATATCATGTTGTAGGGAAATACTACGTGGTAGAGTTTGGTTATGCAGTACTTCCAGGATTTTTAACTCCATTTAAAAGAGAACGGTATCATCTCAGCGATTATAGAGGGAGTGGGAGACAGCCAAGAACAGCGAAAGAATTGTTCAACTATAAGCACTCTTCATTAAGAAATGTAATTGAGAGGTCATTTGGGACATTAAAGAATCGCTTCACCATTTTGAGACATATGCCTCCATTTACAATTCGAAAGCAATCACTTGTTGTAATTGCATGTTGTGCTCTTCATAATTACATTCATGATCAAGATAGGATGGACATAAACTTTTCCCATTATGGAGATCCGGAGTATCCATTTGGACCTAGAGAAGTGGAGGTTGCAGATGATACATCGCATGAGCAGGCACTTGGGATAAACATGCTTAGGATAAGTATTGCAAATAAAATGGCAAGGGATCACGATATGCCTGAGATTTGTTGACTTTGTGTTTTCGACTTTTGTAATATTGTTTTTAAGTATTCACTTATCAAAGTCAATGTGATGAAGTTGAACAATGAACTATATGGCTTCATTATTGTGATGTCATGTATGAAAGGGTCCATGTTGAGATCTATAAGATACTCTTCTTTTTGCTAGTTCTTATTGTACGAACTTTACTTATAAAATTTTCTTTCAAGTATGCACATATGACCATATTCAAAATGTTTTTCTCCACTCACCAGGATGAAAATTAAATTGATGAGCATTTCATGAGAATGAGAATTCAATACCAAGTTTACACTCTATTAAAAAAAAAAGCACTTGAGAAAATTTTGGTACAAACTTGACTTACTAAATTTTCTACCAAGTATGCACATATGATCATGTTCAAAATGTCTGTCTTCACTCACCATGAACAAAATAAAATTGATGAACATTTCATGAGAATGATAATTCAATACCAAGTTTACACTTTATTAAAAAAAAAAAAAAGGCCTTTGATAAAAATTTGGAACATAAGTTTTTACAGTTACCAAACGTGTTTCTGTTCTTTTTCTATTCCAGGAATATAAATTTTTTACAGTTACCAAACGTGTTTCTATTCTTTTTTTATTCTAGAAACATAAATTTTATACAGTTACCAAACATGTTCTTTTGTTCAAAAATTGTTCCCCGGAACAAAAGCATTTTTTTCTATTTCTGTTCCCTGGAACAATTTTTAAACAGAAACACAAACAAACGCACCCTAATTTTACCATTCAAGTTCTTTATATTAGCTTGCTCCCGTTAAGAATAAAAGTTTCTGCAATTGGCTTGACTTTTCATTAATCCTTTCAATCTATTTTCTAAGAAGCACTCTTTATGTCGATCGTATTAAAAATGTTATAAATGGAGGATTTCAATTAAAATGTAATGAAAGAAGAGTTTCTTTGATCTTTTAAGGTACTGGAAGCAGCAAAACTACCCAACAAATATAATCATCATATTGAGAAATTACGACATTATTTATTTAAGTGACTGCCCACTCTTCATCGCACATCCAGTCACAGGAATTATTGGATTCTCTATGGACCAAAAGAGAGCAACCAATAGCATTACATTCGGCCAATAATTGTTTTTCTTTATATATATAGAAAAACCAGAACAACTATCGATAACAAACACTTTACGTGTATGCGAAAAATTAAAATCTAAAGATTAAGTAAAACCATTTTGTTACTAAAAAATTCGAATTATTACATAAATGTAATGAAAGAAGAGTTTCTTTGATCTTTTAAGGTACTGGAAGCGGCAAAACTACCCAACAAATATAATCATCATATTGAGAAATTACGACATTATTTATTTAAGTGACTGCCCACTCTTCATCGCACATCCAGTCACAGGAATTATTGGATTCTCTATGGACCAAAAGAGAGCAACCAATAGCATTACATTCGGCCAATAATTGTTTTTCTTTGTATATATAGAAAAACCAGAACAACCATCGATAACAAACACTTTACGTGTATGCGAAAAATTAAAATCTAAAGATTAAGTAAAACCATTTTGTTACTAAAAATTCGAATTATTACATAATGGAAAGAAATTATTGTTTAGACATGCAAAATATACAAAGAAACATACATATTTCAAGATTTATAATATTTTTAGTGAGGTTGTTGTTAGACAGAAAAGATTCAAATTTTAATGTTAAAATATATGAGAGATTACATAGGATTATTAACTTACGGATCTAATCATGGAGTCAACATTTGTACAATATAAGTAATTAATGATATTTTAGGATGAAAAAACAAAGAGATTAAGTTCCCCTAAAAGTAGGAGGTTCTCTTTACCTTATATATTAGAATGGATTATACCAGCAATCTAAACACAAATATTGCATCAATTTATCTAGATTCCAAATTTAGGATTAATGAAATCATCCCCAATTGTTCTAATTCTTTTCCTAATTAAAATAATTCGAATAACAGTCTCTTTCCTTCTACAATGTATTTTTATACACATGTATTCTTTAACGAGAATTCAATGTATAGGAATTTCCTTACTTATTCATTGTATACTTGCATAATGATAGGTGACATTCAAATCCTGTCCTTTCCGCTTTCGTTTAAAGACGAAAGCAAAATTTCAAACCCATCCCCTTAAATGTGAGTCCCCCTTGCTCTGCTTGTTAGACAAGATAACTTGCTTTGGTTCCCATGCACCAACTATCCCATTAAACCGAGCCGCATTATGTAATTCTAGAAAGAACAAACATGTCAAAATCACTCAAAAAAGGAAAAAGAAATGACCTAAACTTTCTAAATCACATCTATTATCCCGTCAACAAATTCACTGTCAACCACTATTCTGTCTGAACCATTCCATGGAACAAAGTTACTGCTTTTATCGTGAATTTTTGCAATTAGCTACCAAATGAAACCCTATACACTCAACCACTGAGGTTTGCTTTAGTTGCCACCTTTCCAATATGGAAGGGGGAGGTGGGGGGTTCGAATCCCCACATTCTCAGAGGGGTTGGGGTGGGGACGATTTAGTTTCAAGTGTGAATTTTGACTCCCACGCCCTGCAAAGAGGCAAGACAAAAGTTTGAGAGTGAGAGTTAGAGTGGAACTAGAGTAGGACTAGAGGTGTTAAATGGTTGTGTAACCCATTTATTGACCCATTTATGGTTAAATGGGTCGTTAATGAGTCAAGCTTTATTTCTTAAAACACCCATAATAAGTTTTAATGGATCAAGATTAAGATATATGAGTCTTAAATGGGTCAGCTCTCTGACCCATTTAAGACCCATTTATCAACCCATTAAAAAGGAACCCATTTATTTTAACTCAAAACCTCACCATCTCTCTCTAGTCTATTCTCTCTTTAACTTTACAATTATTATTTTTTTTTTATAAAAACCGAAAATATAATTATTTTTTATTTTAATTTTTTTTTTCTTTCTTCTTCCTCCGGTCTCCGGCATGGCGATGGCCGATGACCGGCCAAGTGAGCCTCGAGCTCGCTGAACATGTGGGCATCCACATCTAACTTGTATTCCACGACTTCTCGCTTGAGCGGCGGCTCGGCCCAGGCCAGTCGCGCCGCCACAATCTACATGGCTTGGTGCCGGAGCCAATCGATGTACCAAACTGGTATGGGTTGGATGTAGTGCATTTTCGAAAGCAAAGGCCTGCCATATTGAGCAATCGTGTTAACCCACGCCGTGCAAGTAAACCGTAGAGCCAAATGGAGCTCGCCGTGCTTCTTCAGGCCGAAGGAGGGATTGAGGACGAGGAGGGGATAGTAGTGAGGTGTACACTCGATCAACTTCTAAAGTGGAAAGGCGAACTCACACTTTCCCGATTCGCTTATCTCTAGCGTCATCTTTTCCATTGATGTGGCGGTTGTCGAAAAATTTATTTTTTTAAAAATAAAAATAATTAAAATTCGATTTTTAAAATAATTATTTTAAAAATTATAAAAAATTTCCATTAAATTTGTGTTGTATAAAACTATTTTAGCTTTTAAATATATATATATATATATATATATAATTTTTTTTTGAAAAATTATAAAAAATTGAAAAATTATTGAATGGATTTGTATTGTTTGGAATTTTTTTAGTAATATAATCTTTAAAAAAAAAAAAAAAAACATAAGAATAAGTTTTCCTAAATTTGGTTAAATATGAAAATATTTTATTAATATGGGTCGGGTCGGGTATGGGTCGGGTATGGGTCAGGTTGGGTATGGGTCAAAAAATTTACATTAGACATAAATTGGTCATAAATGGGTTAATGGGTCAATTTAGGTCGACCCATTAATAACCAGACTCAAACCCAACTCGACCCACCCGTTTAACAACTCTAAGTAGGACCAAAAAAAAAAAAAAAAACCTATATATTCATCCACCAATAGAGCATACGGATAAATATAATTATACATAAATGGCACACAAAAATACCAAGCATGCACAAGGTTTCAACTTATGCAAAGCACATACAAACAAATGAAACACAAAAGATAGGTGTCAACATCTGAATCTACGTAGTATAAATTGAAATGTCGATGAAAGTAGAGGAGTGGCCCAATCAAATTTGAAGCTAAGACACTTAAGCTTTTGTATGTCATTGTGGCTTTATTTAGAGTTCTGCAAACCACAACTCGTACAATTTGGCTACCTCAAATTCTTGAGAATCAATTATACGCGTCATAGGAGATTGCAACCGGTCCCTAACGATTGAATAGGTAACTTATAGAAGTCTGGAGCTTCCAAGGGTCATGGAAATCATCATACCTCATCGTTAGTGTTTAGATTGCCAGGTGACTGAACGGAACCTCAAAGAATTATAAAGAATTAATAAAAAATAAAAAGAACTTATTGCTTGCCTTTTATACTCGTTCAAATGTTTCTGGAATGGGGAAGGAATCCAGGGATTCACGTAGGTAGTATGAGCTTGATAATGCAAAGCTGATAATAATAACCCAGTCACTGCACTCTTTCCTTCTCGCATACATAATAACACTACTAGAAATTAATAATAAAGGGTTAAGTGTAATGGGAGTTCTAAAACTTGTCAACAAAAGTGCATTCGAGTTCTTAAATTTTTGAAAAGTGCAACCAAGTCATAAAACTTTTAAAAATTGTAATCAACAGAAGGACTTAATTGGACTAATTTGGTAAGTTTTAGGACTTCCATTTTTTGAAAATTTTAAGACTCAATTGCACTTTCATGACAAGTTTTAGAATTTAATTATACTTTTTGAAAGTTTTAGAATTTAATTACACTTTTGTGATAAATTTTTAGAATTCACAGTATACTTATTCCAAAAATAAATCACTTGTCTTTGTGAAATGTTAAAATGAGGGGATGTCGATCCCATTTTGTGCTGGATGCTAAAATTGGATAAATCAAATGTCTACTAATTTAAATTTTTATATCATTCGATAGTGATCCTATAAAATTTTCATAAGAGTCAATTTTCGAACACGATTTGGATGAAGTCTGGATTTGACTAGAAGATCGCGAGGGTCGCAGCAATAGCATGAATCCCCAGTCACCCGCACCCAACAATTGCGACCGTAGTGAGTTATACTTTCTCCTCGAAGTGCGTGAGAATCTCCCTGATTTGTCAAGGCGAAATTCGTGTGTTAGAAGGCAAGTTCTCGAGGGGTCTTCGAACAAAACGAGCCTTGACGTTTTTAGACCCGGTCCTTAGGCCTGATCAAAAACCAAATTGGTTTGATCAGAACTGGGTTGAAAGAGCCCAAAGCCCAATTTTAAAATTAAAAAATCAACAATTTGTCTTGACCTATCATAAATTAAATGTCCTGGCATCATAAATGGATTGAAAGGTTCAACTTGCGAACAATACGTATATTTATTGTGTTTAAATGGCATAAGTGTGGACCTACTTAAACTCAACCTAAACTATTTAGCTACATGTCATGTTGTGCCATATTGAAAAATCATTGACCCTATTACCATCACTTATTGAAATTTATCAACATGAGAAGTCAAACTTTTGGCATAGTGATGCGGGAGCATCCAACGTCGGTCCATCGACCAACTCAGAACCATCGATGCTTATCCAAGCCAATAAAGAAATTGGGCATTATGTACTTCGATGGATCATTTTGAATGAATACTATTAATTACTTATCGATATTTGGTGGTATGTCGATAACTAGCAATGGGAGGCTATTTTAGACGTCTTGCAGGACCAACTGATGAAGTTACAGGATGATTAATTTCTGGTCAATGGAGGAGCACGAATTTTGGGAAGGCTAAAGGTTCAAGAATCCGGAAGGCCAATGGTTCAAGAATGCGGAAAGCTAAAAGTTCAAGAATGCAAGTTCCCGTACTACTAATTGCATTTCATAAGTTCCTAGGTGTATTTATTGTTACGCAGTTGTGGCATCCTAGAAATTAAGGGCAAGTCCTAAGGTGCCCTAGAGCTTTTAAATAGGTAATGAATTTACCTATTGGTTTGTGTTTTAGCCTTAATTCTTTCTTAAGGCTTTGTATTTTTTTTTGTGCCGTGTGTTTTTAATTTAAACCTAAGGTATTTAATAAGTATAAATTATGTGATGTCATGCTTGTTATAGATTAATGTTATGGGTTTTTAATTAGGTGTAATTAATTGTTAATTTTTAATTTAAATTAGAAAAGGAAGTTGGATTGGGCCTTAGGCCCAATAGCATGGACTTTAGGCCCATGGAAGGAGGGCCTAAAGTGGGCCGTGTGGGCCAAGCCCATAAGGCCCATTGGGCCTTGTGGCCGTGCGAAGAGGAGAGGGGAGGGTTTGCATGCCCCTCCCCAAGTGTCCTAATGCATGGGCCATTTGGCACCCATGCATTAGAGTCCCCAAGGCAATCATTGACTTTGGGGAAAGAGAAGAGAAAAGAGAGAGAGAGGAGGGGGGGGGGGTGTCGTGCGAGAGAAGGGGAGAGGGAAAGAGAGAAAGAGAGAAAGGAGAAGAAGGAGGAGGCTCGCGTGAGAGGGAGAGGGAGAGCCGCCGTCCGCCGCACGCCGCCGTCCACCGCCGCCGTTCGTCGTCGTTCTTTCTTGGTTGGAGGCAAGTTTAGGTTCCATCCTACTCATGCATGTGTGTTTTGTATGGATGTTTAATCTTTTGGGTGTTTGGAAGCTAGAAACCGAAGCTAGGGTGTTTGGTTGTTGAAAATGCATGCTGTTTTCGCATGATCCAGTGAAGTCAGAAACTTGTGAGGGCTTGAATGTATGCTTGGAGTTCGATTTTGGCTTGGATCTCTTCATGAAAGTTGTAGCTAACACCTTGAAATATAACATACTGAAATTTCGTGAAAAATGATGGAGATTTAAGGGGTCAAAGCCTCATGTTTCGGAGACCCTAGATCTGGAGTTGTTTTCTGACCTTGTGGTGGATTTATGGTTTGCATGTTGGTTTTTACTAAGAATCTCTCTCCGGCTTCTTCTTGAAACTTGTAGACCACATCTTAAGGATGAAAATACTCAAATTTGAAGTAAAATGAACAAGTTTAGGCTAGGAAACCAACTTGATCTTGAAGACGATGAAACTGGAGTCGTGAGGTGTGACACCCGAGACTTCGTGGAACCTTTTGGAGGTCTTCCTTTGGTTGTTTGGCCTAAGTTTCTTCATGAAAGTTGTAGGGGATCCTTATAAGTATAACATATCCAAATTTAAAAGAAAACGAAGAAGTGTAGGTGGGTCGAACCTCCATATTTCGGACATAGTCCTCTGTGCGTTTCGGTGACTTGATCAGAAGCTTCGTGGATCTGTGAAAATTTATCTATAATGATTTTGGCCTAGGTTTCTTCATGAAAAGTCTAGTTTAATGTCTTAAATATAACCTGGTGAAATTTAATAATTTTCTGAGGTCGTATGGGTATTTTAATCTATTTACTTAGAAAACTGTGCGTTCTGCCCTTGTCCGAAAATGTGTACGGAATTGTGAAAATATTGTCTTTTGTGCAGAAATTTGATTGGCCATGCTTTTCTGTGGTGAAATAACTGTTTTATGGCATTACAATATTATGTGTTTTGATTTCATGAATTAATGATTTTTGTGATTAATTAATTGATTATTTAAATTAATTAATTGCAAGGTAAAAATTAAATTAGGATTTAAATAAATTCTAAATGCAATTGGCAAGTACATTGTTTTGAGTGGCATGTGGACCTAATTGCTATGGGGGATGCATCTATTGCATGTATGTGATATTTCTTGATGATACATGTATAAGAAAGATGATATTGTCTTGCCATTACATCATGTGCATGATGAATTGAGACAATAATTGGCAATGTGACCCATGGTAATTGTTGAGGGAAGATGTTAATGCCCGGGATGTATAGAGATACATGGCCGGATGGCCCTGGGAGTATCAGGATGTCCGGAATGAGATGGGTGCCGGAAGCCTCGGAGGTCTTTGCCCGAGGGGATGCCTCGTGATGCCGGTTGGGATGCGAGATGCCCAGGATGCGGGGGTGTCGGATGCCCGGTGGCCATGATTGGCATAATTTCCGGAGGTTCTTCGCAAGGCCCGAATAGGGTGCGAGTGTAAAGTATGGGATGGATGATCCCGAGAAAGGGTGATGTGTTGATCAATTGAGAACTAAAGTGGAAATTAAACCATGCATATGTGATATGATGTGATGATAATCACTTATGATATAGTAACATGATGGCATGATGATGACATGCATGTGTAATATGGTATGATGCTGACATGTATGTGTACTAAGATGACATGATGACATGTATGTGTACTAAGATGACATGATGACATGTATGGATCATATGGTATGATGATGATGATCATTTGTGATTGATGCTATGTATATACTATGATTGTGATGATGAGGTATGATGGCACGTACATGGCTTCGAGGTAAGTACATTACTATGTATGATTGACATGTGTATTGGAACTGTTGTATTGTTTAAATGCATTGAGTGTTGATTGGATCTCTTTACTTGTTGAGTGGTTGTACTCACCCCTTTGGGGACCAACATTTCAGATTAGTACAATGCCTCTCCTTGTTGTTCCACGGGGAGTGTTCTATGGCCTTCCATCTGACGTGGAGGTCGAGGTGACCGAGATAGATTGTCCCACCCTGCCGGGACTGACCTTTTTGGGTGTGCGCACGATCGTATCTTATGACGTGGGCTTATCTGGAGGCCCAGTCATCCAGGAGTACGTCTCCGTCCACATCCGCCGCGACGGTGTCATGATGGGGATGCTGCCACCTCCACCGCCTGACGCACCGGGATGGGTGTGATGGCCTGCGCACGTGGAGTGGGGGTTAGCAACTTTTTGGATGGCCGCCACGAGTAGTCCGAAGGGAGATCGTTACACGTCGCATTTTTGAGGGTCGTGTGTCTCTTTTTGAGGTTGAAGGCCGAGCTTTAGATGAGTCTTGGCCTACCTTTTTGTACCGACCCGTGTCGCCCTTCGTAATTAATATGTAAATAAAAGTGGTTCGGCCTCGTGCTTTCATTTAATCAAAGATAGTTGGTGTGTATTGTGTTGTCGTGAGGGAAGCGAAGTGTTGGTGAGACTTGCCTCTTAATTTCTGCTATGAGCTGCGCAAAATATTTAAAGCCTTTTTAAAGGAAAAGAAAAGAAAAATTTTTACGTCTAAGTGTTGGCTTGAATCTTTCTTTCATTGGTGTATATTTTGTTTTTCGTTCTGATTCTTTCGCTTGCGGTTTCTGTGGCGACCCTACCGGGTTTTGGGGGTGCCACAGCAGTTCAAGAGTCGAAGGTATAAGTTTCTAGGTCATTAAAGTCTCTTTTTAATATTTCATAATGCTAAAATCCTCCTATAAACAGGGGAAAACTATCCAATGTATGGGGGATACGAATTTTATGAATGAAATGGTGAGCTTTCCTCTGCTTGAGTGAACTCATTCGGAGAGTGGATAACTCCTTTTGGTTTCTTTATCCTTGGAGCATAGATCACTCCTTGGTGGTGAGCCAAGAAGCCCTTTATCCTTGGCTGGTGGATTCTTTAGGCCTTGGTGGTGAGCTTCTCCTATCCCGAAGTCCTTTATCCTTGGCTGGTGGAAGCTTTAGGCCTTGGTGGTGAACTTCGTAGATCTCGATCCTCATCCTCGGTTGGTGGTGTGGCCTTTATACCTTGGAAGACGATTGTTCTATCTTTGCTGATTCATTTTTGTTTCTTTACCGTATACACTACTCCACACACTTAACCACAAAATTCCACTATAAAAAAAATTCCGTTCTAGAATCACTCACCCCATCACGCATCACATAGAACAATAGAATTTTGCCCTCAGCTGCATGTAACTACTTAATTATTGACTAAGTAGACGTACGGAATTTTGAATCCGCTAAGGAAACGTGTACCAATTCTTCACACAACCTAAGTCCGTGAGATGTCCATGCCTACGAACTCATTGTTGAGACTTTCCTTGTTTCACACGTAATTTAATAAAAATGGCGCGCCTTTCCGAACCGTGGGACAAATGACAAAAGAATGTTCAAATAATCTAATAAAGCAGGTCTTTATTTAGTTAACCAATTGACCGAGAGCACTTTCAGACATTCGTTGTAGACTTGTAGTCGTTGCCGTCTTCGTGTGTCGTGAGTTCTTCACAATCTAAGGAAACTTCGGTGCAATTAGGAGACCCGTGCTCAGTCACGAGTAATACCTTGTGTGATGAAACCATCTCATATGTGATAAGGTTTTCTTGGTATTGACTAAGTACTGCCATCTTAGGCTCCACTTTATTTCCTTGAAAATGTGACATTTCTGAAAATATTCATTTGAAAGTCAATTTCTAGTGAAATGACCATATTTTTCGACGTTTGATTCAAATCTGAATTGAAAGAAAAAAGTTTCCATTGTTTGGAAAGGAAAATACTTTTCTTTCTTGGATGGATAGATAGCTAGAAGACGGGGCATGGGCACAAGGGTCTTGAGCCCGGCCTCTATGGATCCAAGTCTATAGGCCAAGCTCGAGCTTAGGTCCATCAAGGCCAAGCGCCAAACTCCGCGCCCATGCCTCCATGCACCCTGGCCCGAGGTTCATTGAGCCATAGCACAAAACATTATTAGGGTCTTGAGCCCAGCAACACTACACAATTTTTTCGTAGAAAGTTGTCAGATTTCAAATCATAAGAAAGTTGGTCTGTGAATAAATTGATATGCATAGATGTTAAAATTCATCCCTTCACCTAAATTTCTCATAAAAAACATATAGACAAATTGACAAGTGTATGACAGATCTTCCATCCGCCACAGGAGAAAGGTTAGCCATGACAAACATGAAACAAGTAAAAGTGTTCGAAATGACAGAGAATAGAAGGAAGAAGTGGACACAACACATTCTCATTCTGTGTGGATATATACAAGACATTCCTTCCTATTCATGTATTTGATGCATAGACATTGCCCCCTAAAATTCCCAAAAATACATGCCCAAAAACATCCATGCTATAAAAATAGTCTCACAGTACTAACAATAACAAAATAAAAAGATAGAACACATATAAGTCTTCTGACATGAAAGCTTATTTTGGGCTTTGCTTAGGAATTTCTCAATCCATGCCTTTTGAAGATTTGCACTTTTCACCATGAATGCCTTTCCCATTTTTCATTCTAAACTCCATTTTCATCACCACGACGTAGAGTCTGGAGTAATCGACATTGACTTGAACCAACGACTTAATTGTCCATGCTATTTCTCAAGTTGTTTTGGAAGTGTTGCATACTTATCATTATTGTCAGCACATCTTTGTCTTTTATAAGACCTCTTTTCATGTGAAGGATGGACCTATCAATGCAAATTATCTATGAAAAGTCAATCGAAACAAAAAAGGCAAGATCTTCAAATGTTGAACATAATACCACTACTAGAAACAAGAAAATTATCATCATGAAACCTCGTATTCCTCATATATTGGATGTGATAAATAACAGGACACCATGAAATCTTACAAGCAACATTAGCTATAGCTTTCCGCTTCCAACTAACCCAAATCCACTGCCACTCTTCAAGCCAACTATGCCTAATTCTTTGAAAACCACAACAACTACAGACCCTACTCCAGACTTCAAAAGAAATATCACATACAGAAAAAAATTGCCCCTACCACATTCAGGGAAAGATCCACAGAGAAGGCAAACATCATTCAAAAAGGATTCCCTTCCTAGGATTCCCCTCCTTCAATCAATCTAGTAGACAACATATTTAAAATAACAAGCCAGCTTATAAGACTCGGTATTGGTATGTCAGAATCAAACCAAACCAGCTTATGCCGGCACTTAAGCAGGTGAAGATCCGATTTTTACCCCCCACGCCTTATTTATAGTAAAATTTCCAGTAGAAGAAGGCATCCAAACAATACTATGAAACTGCAGATTGAATAAAGGAAACTATTAATGGGATTATTCCAACTAGAGATACAAGCAGTAACAATCGCGGTGCCATAGCATTCAACTAAAATTGCAGGAACTTCTCACTCTGAGCTAAAAATGAAAGGAAAAGAACTAGAAATCTTTTGCCTTCACTAGAAAAAAGAAAACAAGAAGACAAAAAGAATTGCATTTACATGGCCCATGATAAGTGATGAAAAAACTTACTGTCACATATTGATAGATTTCGTTTTTCTCAGTTATGACCATCTCAAAATGATTATAATCATCCATGACTAGTGTGATAATAGTCATGATTGCTGCAGCAGCGGCACCCACTACTGCCACTTGGATTTTATCATTATCCATATGCACAATGGATTGTAAGTTCCATGTTCCTATTAAATTCTAACACACATTGATAGAAACATGATTGCCAAGTCACAACTATACTTAAAACTGAGAAGATTGTTTCACAAACTCTAGTTGCCATGTTTAAGAGTTATCAATTTAGAGTAGCATTTGGGAATATTTGCGAATCATCAATTCACAAACTTGAGAAACATTATGCACTCAAGAATTGGGTGGTCAGGTTCAAAGTGTTAGAACTAGTACGAGCACCTAGAGGGGGTGAATAAGTGATTAAGATGATTTTATAAAACGTAATAGAATATATAGACTTTTTATTAGATGATGGACTAAGAAATTGAAGACAATAATTGATGTATGAGAATGCAATGTAAAGTAAAAGGATTAGGGATAGAAAATCAAGATTCCAAGTTTATAGTGGTTCGGCTTAGACCAAGCCCACGTCCACTCTCCCGCACAGACAGCCCACTGGCTAGATTTCACTAAGAATCAAAAAGAGAATTTACAGTCTCACGCCCTTGATTCCACAGTGTAGAGACTCTACTACACTTCCTCAAGGTCTCACCAAACTTCAGTCTCTCTTTTGATTACAAGTATAGCTCGAAGAATAAGATTACAAAAGAACAAAGAGATTTAGACTTTGAAATTCTTCTATCTGGCACCCTTGAATAACTTGAGCGTCTCCCTTAAATACTTCTTCATGCCTTCATTACCGTTGACACCTTCCAAAGAAGTTCTTCCAATCAACCTGTTGGACAAAATCAATTAGAGAGATCTCGAGCTCCTCAAGGAAAATGACGATAGCCCAACAATCCTGCTCGCCCATACAATCAGGATCTCGGTTTCTATAAGTAGAACATTCCAAGTAAAAGTTGCGAATCTAGAGAATCTAGATTATTCGAATACGAATAAAAGATCTTGAAGTGCTAAATCCAGTCGTGAGATAATCCATAACCATTAGAATCAAAACCATACTTGAATTGATCATAATAGAATTTTAACTTCGTCGGTCTGGAAACTGTCCATGAGAGTAGACTTTGAAACTTTAGTTTGGAGGTCTTCAGACTTTGTCAGTAGAGTCTGCAAGTCTTCAGACTAGACTGATGGAAATATTTTGTCGATTTCAAAACACCTTAAGAGGATTTTTCTAACACAAAGATGTAAGCAAAGCATACACGAAGGTGGAACTAAACTTATGAACCAGCAAACATCAATTTCTACAAATATATTTGCTTATGATTATACAAAGTAGCTGCTTTTCAATAAGAGCCAGAAACGACCAAGAAATATCAATTTCTACCAAAAATTGCTTTTCAAATTTACCTGCCTGGTTATGACTGGCACTTTATAAAAGAGCCAATTCGTGCCAATGAATTTGACCTAAATGCAGCTAAGCTCTGGGAAAGTGTAGCTCCTCATTTCTGTTTCAGCCACTTTAGCAATCCCTCCTTATGCCTTCAAACCCTCTTCACCTCTCACTCAACTCAAACACAACCCACAAACAAACTTCAACCTTTAATCATGTCATCACCTATAAGTACGACGAACAAATGCTTTCAATAGCTTTCATAGCTAAAAAGTTTCACAATTACCATATGCCACCCTAGACCATAAATAAACGAGCAAACAAAGTGAACATTAACCCAACCAACCAAAATGATAATCAACAAACTTTGCACCACAAAGGTACTAGAAAACTCCGCGCTGTGCAAGTGGACCATTACTCCATTGCTCCGGCGGGCGTTAAGTTTCCATTGATTAGAGAAGAGCCGAACGTTTCTTTTCAAAAAGAAAACCTTGCACTGGGCTCTGTCAAGTGTGAACATATTCACCTTCTTCCCTCAAGATTCAAAACACCTGGGGAGGAGTTGAAGTTAATGACTCAGTAGGTGGCTCGGTGATTAGCACCATCCCAGGAACTGAAATCACCGTAACATATTACTTTTATCTGGGAAAGTCATTGCATGAATCATCTTCCATAGGCCAGATGCAGTGAATTCGGCCTTTAAGTTGCGGAGAAAGATTTGCATGTCTATCATTCGTCTCATCATGAAAATGCCAGAGTGCTCACCCGGTTGCCCTACTTGGCGACCTAGAAAGTATGCCCTAACAAGCGACTACTTCTGAATCATTTGTAACTTACTTCTTGTTGAATGTGTTCAACTCAACCCCCAACCAGAGAGCAAGTGAAGTACCGCGATAAACAACAAACACAGCCGATTCGATGTGAATGAAGATGGAACTGCACTCGACATTGGAGAATTGCTCAGAGACGAGGGGGGGTGGAAACTGACCTGGATCTACCATTTGGACTTCAAAGATATCAGTGGACACAAAACTTCAGCAAATCGCCCGATGATCGACTTGGGACCATGAAGGATGACTAAACAACGACGGGGGCGCCCTCTCTACTCTGCTATCTAGAAGAGAAGTGTAGTTCTTTCAGCTGGTACGTCCATGATGGGGTGCGAACGGAACGCACCATTTCATCTTGATGCGTTACGATGGAAAGTCACCAATGGAGGGGTACGAAGGGAGACGTATAAAATCTCCCGAACACAACCGTTGGGAGAAGTTGTCAAATCATTTGCACCAAAATCTCTCTCAATTTCCATCATCAAGGAAGAAGGCGTTCCATCTTCAATTTTGCAAGAACGATCGGCATTTACGCTGTGGAAATCGGATGTTTTCCTTGTGATTGCATCCAGACTAACGTGAGGAAGTGTTGTTCGTGATTGATTCGCAATTCAACGTTCGATCCGAGGCTATTTGCTGTTTGTGCATTGGAATCAGGTAAGTCGTCTTCTTCCGACTATAATTCCATCATTAGTATCAGAGCCCGATCGTGATTTCTGCCTTGTTTTTCATTGAGTTTTCTCATCTACCATTTGATATTGAGATCAAGAGATTGTTTTATACACTGTTTGGATGTCTAATGGTCGGAATTGCCATATGAGAAACTCAAAATCGAACCGGAGTGAAGAACGGACTCGGCGTCACGTACACCCGTACGGTTTTGGCCATTTTTCGATATAATTTTTGGGCCAAAATTAATTTTTAAATATATAGGGTGAAAGATTTCATCGAGACGAGTCCAACGGTGGGTCGAGCGTCGCCGTACGACACCGCACGTGCCTGAAGCGCTGGATTGGCCAGCGCATGCGCCACACGCGCCGGTCCGTGAATCGGCGGATGCGCGTCACGCGCCGATCAGCGAACCGGCGCGTGATGACGTCACCGTGATGTCATCCAACGGTCGGTAACTGTTGGGATGACATCATCGATGATGTCACCGCCGGCGGTAGTTGGCCGGCCGGTCACCGACCGGCGACCTGACTCGACCCGTTGACCCGACCCGACCACCGACCCGACTCGTTGACCGACCGAACCGTTGACCTGACTCGACCCGTTGACCATTGACCGTTGACCGGTCAATGGTCGGACCGGCTAGGAGCCGTTTGGCTCGCTGGCGCGTGCGCCACACGCGCCGCGCACTTAGGCGGAGCGTGGGGGTACATGCAAGCTCCGATTGGAGCGTGGTCGGTGGTGTTGTGTTCGTATGGATGTCCTCTACACTTCTACACTGTGGTATAATTATTTTTCATTTTTGAATTTTATAAATGTATGAAAATGTGTAGGGAACCCTATGTACGCGTATTTTTTGGGGTTTAATGCATAGTTTATTCATTTGTAGCTTGTATTTTCTTGTGGTTTAGGAAATACAGTAGCTAGTTTGTGTGCAAATGATGTCATATATGCTGTGTAGAACTTGGTTCGATAATACCATGTATATAGTTTAATATACTTGCAATTTTCAAGTTGCTAGAAAAATTAGAACAATGGTAGGAAATCCATTACATGTTGAATTGCAATTTTAATTATAGTTGAAGCATGATTGTTGTTTATACGTTGGTTATTATCATGCTATGGTTTTGTGTTAAGGAAAGATGTAGAAATTACATGAGGTCATGTAATTATTTTTCCTAGTGGGAGTTCGTAGGTTGGTAGAATTCGAATGAGTCCTCACCTAGAACTCAAAATTTGTGCAAATTAAACTAATTAATGATAATTGAACAATCGTACATAGAAGTTGATTGGGAACATAGTGAACTTTTGTTTCTGTGTCTTTTGTTGAATTATCATTATTTTAGTTTGTTTTTGCTGCAAATTAAATATGTGTGTTACTCTGAAAAATGTGCTAGTATTGATTCCGCATCTATTATGTCAATGTGTTATAGCAATTGATTATGGCATCGGCATCCAAGACCATTGTGGTTGACCTCAATAAGGGTGAGAAGCTGAACGGTGACAATTATGATATTTGGCACCGAAAGGTTCAGTACATCCTTGAGGAGCAATAGGTTTTGGAAACCCTCAACCACACCATGGATGAACCTGAGCATGGAACTTTAGCTCAACACAGGAGAGATCTAGAAGCTTATCAAGCTTGGAAAAAGAAGAATAGCATTGCTCGCATCACGTTGCTGAGCTGTATGCAAGATGATCTCATGTGTGAGTTTGAAAGTTATGATAAAGCTCAAGCTATGTGGGTTGCCTTGAAGGATAAGTTTGGGGGTATATCTGTCACTAAGCTGAGGAGACTCACCATCAAGTTTGACACATTCCGAAAGCGCCCAAATGTATCGATGAGGCAACATCTTCGGGAGATGTCAAACATGATCCGTGAGCTGAAGTCGGCAAGTCACTCCCTTACTGATGAACAGCAAGTTCAGGCTGTTATAAGGTCTCTTCCTGATAATTGGGAACATATGAAGATCAATATGACGCATAATGAGAACATCGTCACTTTTGATGATATTGCGCGTCATTTGGAATTAGAGGATGAGCGCCTAGAGGCTGCGAGATCCTCTACCCATGCTTATGTTGCTGAATCGAGTTCGCGCAAAGCTTCGGGCTTCAAGCGCAAGAGAAATCTTCAATTCAACAACAAAGGGAAGATGACTGATCAGGGACCCAAGAGGGCTAAGACCTTCCAACGCAAGAAGCGTGGTGGGAAGAAGGTGGATATATGTTGGGAATAACTCAAGAGTTGAAGTGAAGAGTATCGGCACATGTAAATTAATCTTACGTGGTGGTCGAAACCTATTTCTGCATGATGTCCTTTATGCTCCAGATATTCGACGAAACTTGGTCTCTGTAGTTGTTCTTCTTAGCTTAGGTTATGTATTGAATTTCCATGGTGATTGTGTTGATATTTTGTATGGAACAGTTTATTATGGTTCAGGTCATGTATTGAATGGTTTTATGGTGTTAGACATTGACTATGATCAGTATAATGTTAATGTTGATGGTTGTTTTTCTTTAATTGCGTCTTCTAATAACGTTGAGATTGATGCAAATACTTGGCATACTAGATTAGGTCACATTGGGTTGCAAAGAATGCAAAGATTAGCTAGAGAATGCCTTTTAGGGTCACTCACTAATATTGATTTACCCGTATGTGAACATTGTCTAGTGGGAAAAGCAACTAGAAAACCATTCGGTAAAGGGACTAGAGCTGAATTTCCATTACAACTCATACATTTTGACATTTGTGGTCCTTTGAATGTGAGGGCGAGGCATGGAGTCTCATATTTCATTACTTTCATAGATTACTTCACGCGTTTCAGTTATGTCTTTCTGATTTCCCATAAGTCTGAAGCATTAGAATGCTTTAGAAGATATATAACGATGGTAGAGAATCAGTTGAACAAAACAATAAAGGCATTGAGAACCGATCGCGGACGTGAGTATCTATTGGAGCAATTCAAGGCTCTTTGTGATGAAAAGGGAATTGTACGACAATTGACTATTCCTAATACTCCACAACAAAATGGGGTAGCTGAGAGAAGGAATAGAACCCTATTGGAAAAGGTTAGGTCTATGATGGCGCAAGCAAATTTACCTATCTCCTTTTGGGGAGATGCATTATTGATCTGCTGCCTATGTACTTAACCGAGTGCCCTCAAAATCGGTCACTTCCACCCCTTATGAATTATGGACTGGTAGAAAACCAGACTTAAGTAGTCTACGTCCATGGGGATGTGCAGCTTATGTTCATGAATCTTCCCATAAATATGGCAAATTAGGCCATAGAGGGAAGAAATGTATCTTTATAAGATATTCTGAACACTCCAAAGGGTATGTGTTCATAGGTGAACAAGCTGATGGGAGTGTGACCGAAAATGAGTCACAAGATGTCACGTTCTTGGAGAACGATTTTCCTAGTAGGGGTGAAATTGATAAGGATTTTCAATTATATGAGATGGAAGATCCTAATAATACACCCACTAATGTTATGGAAGGAAATGAAGATTTACCTCAACATGAAAGACCTAGTGGGAGTGTAGCATCGTCTGGCGAATTGAATTCAAGAGAAATTCAGTTGCGTAAAAGTAATCGTAAAAGTATTACTCGTCGTTGTTTTGAGATTGAAGGGGAAGCATTTATGATTGCTCATAAAGATGATGCCGAGCCTAAGACTGTTCAAGAGGCTCTCTCATCCTCTGATAAGGAAGAATGGAGAAAAACTTTGGAAGACGAGATGGAGTCAATGAGGACAAATCATGTCTGGGACTTGGTTGATCTACCACCTAATCGTAAGGCCATTGGAGACAAATGGGTCTTTAAGATTAAGCAAAGGGCGGATGGATCCATTGAAAAGTATAAGGCTCGTCTTGTGGCGAAAGGTTATACTCAACAAGAGGGTATAGACTATGAGGAAACTTTTTAACCAGTTGTAAGGTTTGCCTCAATACGCCTTATTCTAGCCATCGTTGCATATTTGGACCTTGAATTACATCAAATGGATGTAAAGACGGCATTTCTCAATGGAGAACTAGATGAGGAAATTTATATGAAACAACCAATAGGTTTCATAGCTAAAGGTTAAGAGCATAAAGTTTGCAAACTCCATCGCTCAATATATGGCCTTAAGCAATCATCTAGACAGTGGTATCTTCGTTTTCATCGAGCCATAACAACTTTTGGTTTCACGATGATCGAAGAAGATCACTGTGTATATGTCAAGCGGTCCGAAGATAAATTTGTGATTTTAACACTTTATGTGGACAATATTATGTTGGCTGGAAATGACAAGGTTATGGTAATCACCATAAAAGAATGGTTGTCCTCCAATTTTGAAATGAAGGACATGGGAGAAGCTGCTTATATATTAGGAGTTAAGATCGAAAGAGATCGATCAAGGAAACTCCTTACTTTATCACAAGAATCTTATATTATGAAGATTATTGATCGTTTCAATATGCAGCACTGTAATCCCATTGATACCCCTGTCATGCAAGGTGAAGGCCTAAGTACTGAGATGTGTCCTAAGACTTCAGAAGAAATTAAAATAATGTAAACGGTTCCTTACGCTAGTGCGATCGGAAGTTTGATGTATGCTATGATGTGTACTCGACCCGACATATGTTATGCCGTGGGATTGGTGAGCTGATATCAATCAAATCCCGGTTAAGCACACTGGAAAGCAGTAAAGAGGATCCTAAGATACTTGAAGGGCACTATGGACTATTGACTTTGTTACCAAGGGAATGATTTACGCCTATTAGGTTATTCAGATGCTGATTGGGGTGGAGACCTGGATGAGCGTAAATCGACTTTTGGATATGCGTTCTTGCTCAATGGAGGTGCAATTTCTTGGAATAGCAAGAAACAGACATGCATAGCCTTGTCAACTATGGAGGCTGAATTTATTGCATGTTCTACTACAGTGCAAAAAGCAGTATGGCTAAAACGTTTCTTTGAAAATTTAGCCACTGTCACTGAGATTCCAAGACCGGTGAAAGTTTATTGCGATAGTCAAGCAGCCATTACCTATGTGAAAGATCCTAAGTATCATGGAAGGACGAAGCACATTGACATAAAGAATAACTTCATCAGAGATATTATAGAGCAGAAAGAAGTGATTCTACAATACATTTCAACCAATAGAATGGTTGCTGATCCATTTACGAAGGCTATTCCTATAGACATATTCTTGACCCACAGGATGTCACTAGGTTTGCGTAGAATGTGATATGTGTTATTGTAGAGGATCATTGTTTTATGTATTTATGGACATATGTATTGTACTTGTTTGTTTATTAATGACTTGATGTTTTATCAAAAAGTACAAATACATTATGAGACTAACACAAGCACACATATATTATTGGAAAGTATGTTAGCAGGTAATGATTGGCTCACTCACACGAGCAATCGCCTCAAATGCTATAGTTAGCACGTTGAGATGAGACGTTATGTACAAATAAATGCTAAAGAGCAAGTCTGGTACATAAAATATGCCGCCTTGATTGGAGTCAAGATGAGGTCTGTGATTTGTTTAAGACCGAACATGATAGTCCCACAATCATGTATACCTATAAGATGCCGGATGCGAGTAATTAATTGGGCGCTATAGAAAGCGAGCTAATATAGCACTCGAGTTAAACATGAGTACGTGAGAAGCACGTGACTATGTTTAGGCTAAGATCCGTATAGTGGATATATTTAAGAAATGACATACGCTCTTATAGAAAGAGAAATCCACTATAGCATGTAATTCATACTACATGTGCATTGTTCGACCAACAAGGGAAGGTGAGTAAAATTATCCCTATTTACTCATTGTGTGAGCCCTTGAGGTAATTTATAATTTACCTCAATTCATGCCCTATGTTACTTCTAACTATGTTCTCGAAATGAAAGATCAATGTTGCTACTTTAGCATGTTACGGGCGGTCATGAATAGATATGGCCTATGGGACGTGTCTAGGAAAGCAGTTGTTCTAAAATTAAGAGAGACATGAGTGCGAAGGAAGACTATTGTTATTTTACATCTGTCACATGTATTTACTGGTCGACCAATTATATCGCCTTATGTGGTTGCGGATATAATTGTTAATACATGGTGTTTTGAGGATAATCAAGTATAGCCTCTAAGGGATAGGTATACTTGAATTGATGTAACAAAATATGTCTGGGGCACTGTGAGACATCGATTGTTTATTTTTCTTTTCGGGTTGTAGCCATTATGTCATCCCTAACAGGTGCATAATTTGAGCTCCCAAGTGCGGGTGTACTCACCTGGTCGCACGGCTTACTTGCCGGTATGAATTGTTCGTAAAGTTGATGAATGTTGAATGCCTTGCCTTATATTCTTGATAGAGCGCTATCAGGCCCATTATGTCCAAGTGGGAGATGTAGTTCTTTCAGCTGGTACGTCCATGATGGGGTGCGAACGGAACGCACCGTTTCATCTTGATGCGTTACAATGGAAAGTCACCAATGGAGGGGTACGAAGGGAGACATATAAAATCTCCCGAACACAACCGTTGGGAGAAGTTGTCAGATCATTTGCATCAAAATCTCTCTCAATTTCCATCATCAAGGAAGAAGGCATTCCATCTTCAATTTTGCAAGAACAATCGGCATTTACGCTGTGGAAATCGGATGTTTTCCTTGTGATTGCATCCAGACTAACGTGAGGAAGTGTTGTTCGTGATTGATTCGCAATTCAACGTTCGATCCGGTGCTATTTGCTGTTTGCGCATTGGAATCAGGTAAGTCGTCTTCCGCCGACTAGAATTCCATCAAGAAGCATGCAGTGGCGGCGGTGGCGGCGCAGGAGGAGGAGGTCCGGAGACGAGGGACGAGACGAAGAAGCTCCGGAGAATTGGACGAGAGAAAGACTTGTGGGAGAAAGATGGAGAAGCTCTGAAGAAAGGACGAGAGCAAGGAGGAGGAGACAAGGACGAGAGGCAAGGGAGAAAATGATTTTCTTTTTTCAGAAATGGACATCATTTTTCCCAATTTTAAGAAGGTTTTTTTTTTTTTATCGGAAAATATTTTCTTTGATCATCCATTTTTCATGCCCCAAACACCAAAAATTATGGAAAATATTCCGTGAAACAAATATAGCCTTAAGTAAAAGAGAAAAAGCCATAAAAGATCCTAAACAATGCGCATTGATGATACATTCGTCCTGAACTCTATACTCATTATGATACATTTATTCTAATTTTTTTTATGATATAAAAAAATATAACTTGTACATATATGATGCATTTACTCTAAACTCTTTTCTTTTCCCTAGTGTTCAGTCACTGCCAAAATCATTGGTTATGGTTCACCAAATAAAGATATTATTAACAAAATTCATGTGTCAACATTAGTTACTAGAGCCAAAACTTTAGAAAGAAATTGCTTGTCTTGACTTGCCCAATTTAAAGCTCAAATCTAGTGGGTCTAGATGGCTAGGTGAATCACTAGACACATAATCAGGTCCAGGTAAAAAGTCTTATAAAGCAATCCAAGGTCCAATCATGACTATTGTCCCGACTTGTTAACGAACGGAGATTCTTCAGCTCTTGCTAAGTTTGACTTGAGTACAAGTGATTCGAGGATTAGATGGAGTCAAAATGAAATTGATTATGCTTTACTTGAATTGCTCAAGGGCTCCCTAGCCTAATTTGGCGCTGCTATTTAAACCGAATTGGCCCCAAACTTCCTAATAAGATATTTTTAATAACTTATAAAGCTTAATTTAACTAGTTCAAATATGTTCTATGTTAAATACGCGAATGAGTTTCCATATGACAAAGAAAAATCATGTCAGTTGTAGTTTTCATTTTATGATGAAATTTGAGGTAGAGCTTAAGTTTCATGATAAAAATTAATAATCGAGTCGTGTCTAGATAGGGTGGTATTGAGACATATAATACTTATCGAGTTAAGCTCAAGCTAGAAGTTCGGAAATAAAGTTCTAGGAAAATGAAACCTCAACTTCAAGTCAAGTTTGATTATACATTAGGTCAAATCAATTTATTTCATTTTGTACATTTGGTTTGTTCTAAGGACCTCTAATTCAAACCTCAGAGAGTGATTTTTGTTCCATGCTTAACGAAAATAATGATCTCATATGTGCAAATTAGTCATCGCGTTACAAGTATGATATTTTTAGGAAATAGAAAAGTACGTAGCACTTGATACCCACTAATTAGCTTTCAAAGATGAGAATTTCTTGCTATGGAAACACCTAAAGTACGTGCTAGTTCCGTTCCTGACTTGAACCGTCATTACGTATATGTGTCGAATATGGTAAGATAACTTCGAATTGCTCATATCCTATATTGTGTTTGGAAAAATATAAAATGTAACGATGATTAGATCATATCCAATCCCAACGACCATCATAATTATGATAGTAATCCTATTCTGTTTTTAACCATTTTCTTTTCTCTTATCTAATTTGGATCAATCCCATATCTTAGGCCTAGTGAAGTTATCGCGAGTATCATCCGGCCTTATCCAGGTTCATCCCATCTAGAGATGTCGCCAAACCATAGATACGATGGAATTTATCCTATCCGGCGTCTTACCTGGTCTACCGAAATCACTGCTCAACGGGCCATCTCTCACTTGGGCTGAAAAATGGGCCGGAAGAATCGCTCGGCCCAAATCAGGCCGAACCGATCGAGCCCATTACGAAGGCACGACGCACATCCGGCTCGTCATCTTGTCGGCAAATGATCTGCCGCGCGAATCTTTACTCTATCTTCTCCATCTCGTAAGCTCGAGCTCAACGCAGCTTCCGGCAGCCATGGCGCTCAACCTCCGCCAGAAGCAAACAGGTACGTCGACGACCGAGCTCTGCTCCTTTTCCGTCGGTAGGCTTTTGTGCTCGATCGATTGATTCGGGCGGTGAAAGCGATGCTCCGAGCGAGATTAGGGAAAATCGACGGATTCGAGGACTGCTGGAGCAGTAGATCGGTGTAATGTCGCAGCACTTATTTCGCCGAATCCGATACGCTAGGTTCTGCTGCGCGTGCTTTGCCTGTTTTCGTTTGCTAAAGTGAGGGCCGGGGATGTTTGGGATTAGGCGGAATTCTCGTTTTTAGTTCGTGTGTTTTGGTCTGAACTGTGGATGGATTCTGGAGTAGAAACTGAGGAGTCTTAAAAGTTAATCCTGCTAAATGGATTGTGATTTGGTCTCTTGTTGTTCTTTGCGTTTGCCACGGGGCAAATCTGATTCGTAATTTTGAGAGGAAGTGCTAAAGCCGGCATGAAGAAGTAATTGGGAATCTGAAACTCAATTCATGTCATTCTTTTAAGTATCCAAATAAAAGACATATTAATACAAACATAAAAGATAATTGCCTATAGAAGTGGTGAATTGCTTGAGATTGTTAGGATTAGAATTAGCACCTAGAGAGGGGTGAATAGGTGATTAAAGAATTAAAACCAACAATCGCAACAAATGAAAGTAATGAAAGACAAAAGGATTAGGGATAGAGAATCAAGACTCCAGATTTATAGTGGTTCGGCTTAGACCAAGCCTACGTCCACTCTCCCGCACGGACAGCCCTTCTGGCTGGATTTCGCTAAGAATCAAAAAGAGTGATTACAGTCTCATGCTCTTGAGTCCACAGTGTAGAAGCTCTACTACACTTCCTCAAGGTCTCACCATAATATGATCTCTCTTTTGATTACATATAACGCTCGAAGAATAAGATCACAAAATTGAAAAGGAGATTCAGACTTTGGAATTCTTCTATCCGGCACCCTTCAACAACTGGAGCATCTCTCTTATATACTTCTTCATGCCTTCATTACCGTTGGCACCTTCCAAAGAAGTTCTTCCAATCAACCCGTTGGACATAATCAATTAGAGAGATCTCGAGCTCTTTAAGGTAAGTGTTGATAGCCCATCAATCATGCTCGCCCATACAATCAGGATCTTAGTTTCCATAAGTAAATCCTTCCAAATATAAGTTGCGAAATCTTTAGAGAATCTATACATATTCGAATACGAAAATAAGATATTCTAGTGCTGAATCCAGTAGAAAGATATTCCCCAGCCGTTTGGAGTAAGAACCATATTAGATAAGAATAAAGTTTTTATCTTGTTGGTCTGGAAACTATCCATGAGGGTAAACTTTGAAACATGAGTCTTGCTAGCTTCAGACTTTGCCAGTAGAGTCTATAAGTCTTCAGACTAGACTAAAGAAAATGTTTTGACAACTTCAAAATACCTGAAGAGAATTTATCCAACAATCTCCCTATTTTTGATGGTGACAAAACTTTTCTGCAGATTTGAATATTATTGCCCTGCAATATAACTTTTAAGTAAGCATTGATGTCTCATAAAATATTAGAATAAAAATAGTAGAAGTTATCATGTACACAGATGTCCTGTACACAGACGAACCCTGTACATAGATTTGCATCCACAGAAACCTCATTAGTCATGTGCAAACATTACTATCTTTATCTAATTTAATAGCTTAAAGTAATGCAATAATGAGCACACATTCAAAAAACTTAAGATAAAGTCAAAATATCAATCACAATCATAACAAATCAAAATATGTTTAAAAGTGAAAATTTGATTTGAGGATAGAGTCTTGAAATTTGCTTGAAATCTGCAAAGTCTTCTCCCCCTTTTTGTCAGCATTAAAAAGAAATCAAGGAGCACGAGGAATGCGAACAAGTTGAAAGTCCTCCATAGACTTGACAGTTCCTTCTAGCTTCCTCAGATTTTCTTGTAGTTGAGCAAGAGCAGTTCCTTTTGCAGTGGTCTGAACCTGACGCTGAACCTCTTTAAGCTGATCATGCATGGTGATGAACATGGCATGATTCTCATTCTGTAGAGTCTGAAATTCATACCCCATAGCATAGATTTGGCCTTTGAGCTCTAAGATGATGTCAAGCAACCTTCCAAAATCTCATGAATTGTCAGTCTGTGTGCTTGTGTCAACTTGGTCTGATGGTGGAGTCAAGCTAGTGTGAATATTAGCAGAGAGATCAATATTTGGAGATGATGCCTCTCCCTCAGGAAAATGAGCAGCATGAACATCTTCTGCATCAGGAGGCGATCGACTAACACCTGCACTGTTAAAAGTCAATAGAAGAGAAGTACATTCTCTTTGAACATCTCCCCCTATTTCAATGTCTTCTGGAGGGGAGAAGTACTCTTCTTTCTGAGGAGTTTCCTCAGTGACAGGATGTCTTTGATCCTCTTTTTCTGCTGGAGAATTTGTTTTTGCCGGTTCTTCCTCTTCATCTTGTTCTTCTTTTTCTTCTTCCTCTTCTTCTTTTTTCTCTTTCTCTTCTTCTTTCTCTTCTTTCTCTTCTTCTTCTTGTAAGGATCCCTTTCCCTGGAGTCCTTTCTCAGTGTCTTATGCAAAATGTTGTTCTGGAACAGCTGAAACATGTGCAAAAACCTGAGAAACAAGAGCAGAGATAGGCAAATCATCCTCATCATCTTCATCCTCCATGATGATTGCCCTCCTCTTCTTGATAGGACCAGTCACCGGTTCCTTTACTTTTCTCTTGGCCGCAGAAGGGTCTGGTCTAGACTTAACAAGAGTCTTCTCCTTAAACTGCTTCAGCTTCTTGCTGAGTTCTTTCAGACGCATCTTTGTTATCATCCTCAGTCCGATGACCATTTGATCAATAGTCTTCACAGAGAGAATGTGAGGAAGCTGAATGTTCAAGTGTCTGAAAAGACGAGTGATGAGAGCAAAGATAAGGGAGTTTTCCCTTGTCCTTTGCCATGGACCTGTACATGTGAAACATGATAGTGTGTGGCAGAGAAAAGTTAAGACCAATCTTGATTGCATACATCAACTTAGCCTCTGAGATGGATACATCTGTCTTCGATGTTAATTTCGGTCTAAGACAGTTGATCACTATCTTGTGAAGTAGAGTGTTTGTTGCATTCATCCTGGAGTAGGAGAGACGACCTTCAGCAATTCGGTCTCTCGCAAGTTCTAGAGTTGCATGACTTACAGACACAGAAATTGATTGGAAAGCACCTCTTTCCACACCAATTACATCTGCCAGAGTGTCCGTATCAACAACATATTCTCTATCTCTCACACTGAATGAAAATTTCTTGCACAAAGTCTCATTAGATGATCCGAATATAATGTCATCAACATAAATCTGAACAAGTAGAAAACTTTTACATTCCTTTTTAATAAACAAAGTAGTGTCTACCTTTCCTTTAGAAAAGCCATTATGAATTAAGAAATTACTTAGCCTTTTATACCAAGCTCGAGGAGCTTGTTTCAATCCATATAAAGCTTTCTTCGCCCGAACACCGAGTCCGGTTTCTTTGAGTCTTCAAATCCAAGAGGTTGTTCCACGTAGACTTCTTCTTGAATAAATCCATTTAGGAATGCACTTTTGACATCCATTTGAAATAACCTGAAATTCTTATAACAAGCAAAAACAAGTAGTAATCTAATTGCTTCTAACCTTGCTACTGGAGCATATGTCTCATCATAGTCTATCCCTTCTTCTTGCATGTATCCTTTAGCCACGAGTCTTGCTTTGTTTTTCGTTACTTTGCCTTTTTCATCAACTTTGTTCCTGAATACCCATTTAGCTCCAATAACTGATTTACCTTTTGGTTTAGGAGTCAATTCCCATACGTCGTTAATACTGAATTGTCTCGAGCTCTTCTTGCATTGCTTCAATCCAGCTGTCATCGCTAAAGCTTCTTCAATATTTTTGGGTTCTATTTCAGAAATAAGAGCAACAAAGCACTAGACTCTTCTCGCCTTTTGGATCTTGTTCGAATTCCCTCATTAAGATTTCCAATAATGAGTTCTTCAGGATGACTAGACTTGTGCTTCCGATTCATTGGACAGTCGATAGATTGTTGATCTTTTCTTCGAGAGATTCTTTATCGCATCTTGTTGTACTCGCTTCTGAATTTTTAACTGCTTCAATGGAGGTAGATCTAGCAGAGTTTGGAACAGATTCTGAATCTTCAGTCTGAGTTGGCTGAATTTGTGGAGAGTCTTGAAATTTGACATTTTTTGATTCTTCTACAGTCTGAGTCTTCTTGTTGAATACTCTATAGGCTTTGCTTGCAATTGAGTAACCAAGAAAGAATCCTTCATCTGATTTCTCTTCAAACTTACCAACACGATCATTTACATTCTTTAGAATAAAATATTTACAACCAAATACTTGAAAATAAGAAACTACTGGTTTCTTTTCTTTAAAAATTTCAGAAGGAGTTTTCTCAAGAATTGGCCTTAAAAACACTCGGTTTATAATATAGCAAGCAGTTGACACAGCTTCAGCCCAAAACCTTGAAGAAATATTACTTCCAATTAAAAGAGTTCTTGCCATTTCTTGTAAAGACCTATTCTTCTTTTTCACAACCCCATTCTGTTCTGGTGTATATGGAGAGGAGAATTTGTGCTGAAAACCAAATTCATCACAAAATTTAGTAAAGTCTTGATTTTCAAACTCACCTCCATGGTCTGTTCGAATGCTTGAGATAGTGTGACCTTTCTCATTCTCAGTACTTTCTTAGCAAACTTTGAAAAGAGAGAGAAAGTCTCGACTTACTTGAAAGAAAGTAGACCCAAGTAAATCGTGAATAATCATCCACTATTACTAAACGTAACATTTTTTCACCAATGCTTTGCGTTCGGTAGGTCCAAATAAATCCATATGCGAAGCTGCCGTACATGATTAGTGGAAACTTTATTTATTGGTTTGTAAGAGTTTCTAACATGTTTACCCAAGTACGCATGGTGTGCATAGATCAGACTTTGAGTAATTGAGAATAGGCAATCCTCGAACAAGTTTCTTGGAAGAGATCTTGGTGATTTGCTTCATATTGGTATGGCCTAGCTTTTTGTCCCATAGATTAGCTTCATTTTGTACTGATATTAAGCACTGAGATTTTTCATGATTCACATCCAGAAGATAGATATTTCCATGTCTTCGTCCAAAAAAGATTGAGTAAAGTCTTTACCGATTCCAGAGCACGTTTTTTCCTGGAAATTGATCTTGAAACCAGTATCACACAACTGGCTTATGCTAAGCAAGTTGTAATTTAATCCTTCAACTAAGGAAACATTTTTTATTAACAAACTTCCAATCTTTACTGTTCCTCGACCAGTAATTATTCCTTTGTTATTACCACCAAAAGAAACTTTTCCTCCGTCTATTTGGACAAGTTTTATGAAGCAACTTGAGTCTCCTGTCATATGTCTTGAGCAGCCACTATCAAGATACCATTTAATCTTCCTTTTGATAGTAACCTGTAATTAACACGAATTCAAGCTTTCTTTGGTACCCATATCATCTTGGGTCCAGAAGTGTTAGAACAATAGACAGTCTTAGCCCAGCTCTTTTTAACAGGTCTCCAAACCAAATGACATTCTTTCTCAAAATGTTCTGAGCTTTTACACTTGAAACATTTCAAAGCATTTATGCCAATAGGTTTTACAAAAACTTTCTGGAAATGATTCTTATAAACAATTCTGACTGGTCTCTGTTTGATTCTTTCCTTTACCTTTGGGAAATCAATTAGTGTAATAGTTTCAGAAGTCATACCAAGACCTAACTTATCAAAGTATGGTCTTTGTATCGAAAGAATCTTATCCAACTTTTCAGAACCATTTGAAAATCTTTTTGATATGTTAGTAATATCATTTTTCAAAAGATTATTTTCATTTGAAATAAAGTCTGAGTTTTCTTTCACAACATCAAAGTCCTTTTCCAACTTTTCAAACTTTTCTTTCATAAGTTTTTCATGTTGCTTCAATGTAGAATTTTCCCTTTTTAGTTCGGAGATCCTCTTGAGAGAGGTTTTTAGACTAAGACAAAGTTCATCAATATATTTAGAAACCTTGACAAGAATTTTTAGGTTACTAACCCCGAGTTCACTGTCTGAGTCTGTATCTGAATCAAGGTCTGAATCTGAATCTGATTTTGCCATTAAACAAATATTGGCATAATCGTCATCACTTTCTTCACATTCAGTATCACTCCAAGTCTCTGCTTTGAGTGCCTTCCTGTATTTCTCGATCGTCATTTTCTCTTCTTTAACGAGAGGACTTGGGTCCGATGTGTCCCTTTTTCTTGCATTCAAAGCAAGTCACTTCTTTGTTAGAATCATCTTCCTCTGTTGATTTGTTTTGAAACCTTTGTGAGCTTTGTTTCTTCCAATTGAATTTCCTTCCTTTTCTGTTTCAACTTTCTGAATCTCTTTATCATGAGTGTCAGTTCTTCATCATCTAGATCTTCTTCAGAGTCTGTAGCATCAGAATAGTCATTAGACTTTAAGGCAATAGATTTCTTACCTTTTGAATCTTCCTCTTAGTTGGTCTGTTCCACTTCATAAGATTGAAGAGTCCCAACCGGTTCGTCCACGAGAGTGGAGCAATCCTCTCGTCTCTCTTATTGAGGTTTTTATGTAATTCCAGTCTTTAGAGAGTCCTCATAGGAGTTTGTTGACCTTCATATGTCCCGAGATTAGATGTCCCCGATATTCAAGACCATTCACAATTTCAGTAAAGCGACTAAACATGTCGAGTTATTGATTCTCCCGATCTCATCTTAAAGACTTCATATTGTCCCAAAAGAATATTGATCCTTGTTTCTTTCACTCAATCAGTCCCTTCATAGGTAATGTGAAGCCTATCCCAGACTTCTTTTGCTTTATCACAAAAAGATATTCTGTTATACTTAGTAAGGGATAAAGCACAATATAAGGAGTAAATGTCTTTAGCGTCAAGAGTCTGTCTCTTGGTGATTTCTTCTTGAGTCAGTAGAGTGGGATCAACAACTTCTTTTCCTCTCTTTGATTCTGATGCAGCAGCAGGAATGATTCCTTTATCTACCACTTCCCATTCCAATTGATCTTTCGATCTTAGAAATGCTTTCATCTTGTTTTTCCATATGCTGTAGTCTTTTCCATCAAAGTATGGAGGTCTGGTATTGCTTTGACCTTCAACCAACCCTGTAGGCAACATACTAGCCATAGATCTTTTACTCAGAAGTAAAGACACTTCTTATGAATGAGTACACAGGCTCTGATACCAATTGTTAGGACTAGAATTAACACCTAGAGGGGGGTGAATAGGTGATTAAAGAATTAAAACCAACAATCGCAGCAAATGAAAGTAATGAAAGATAAAATGATTAGGGATAGAGAATCAAGACTCCAGATTTATAGTGGTTCGGCTTAGACCAAGCCTACGTCCACTCTCCCGCACGGACAGCCCTTCTGGCTGGATTTCACTAAGAATCAAAAAGAGTGATTACAGTCTCACGCTTTTGAGTCCACAATGTAGAAGCTCTACTACACTTCCTCAATGTCTCACCACAATATGATCTCTCTTTTGATTACATATAACGCTCGAAGAATAAGATCACAAAATAGAAAAGAAGATTCAGACTTTGGAATTCTTCTATCCGACACCCTTCAACAACTGGAGCATCTCTCTTATATACTTCTTCATGCCTTCATTACCGTTGGCACCTTCCAAAGAAGTTCTTTCAATCAACCCGTTTGGATGTAATCAATTAGAGAGATCTCGAGCTCTTTAAGGTAAGTGTTGATAGCCCATCAATCCTGCTCGCCCATACAATCAGGATCTTGGTTTCCATAAGTAGATCCTTTCAAATATAAGTTGCGAAATCTTTAGAGAATCTATACATATTTGAACACGAAAATAAGATATTCTAGTGCTAAATCCAGTAGAAAGATATTCCCCAGCCATTTGGAGTAAGAACCATATTAGATCAGAATAAAGTTTTTATCTTGTTGGTCTGGAAACTGTCCATGAGTGTAGACTTTGAAACATGAGTCTTGCTAGCTTCAGACTTTGATCTTCAGACTTTGCCAGTAAAGTCTATAAGTCTTCAGACTAGACTAAAGAAAATGTTTTGGCAACTTCAAAATACCTGAAGAGAATTTATCCAACAGAGATTAATGGTATTTTTTAAGTATGAGTAGTTTGGTTCGGTTTTTTGAAATACCGTCCATCTAGATTCCAAACTCAGCCCAAAGCAAAACCCCATCGGGTTTTCTCTTCCAAAATGCCATTATAATCCTATAGGAGGATTTGGCTAGGATTTGAACCCGAACTCAATGTGCTTCCATTCTTAGCACCTAGGATTGGGGGAGGCCGGATTTTGGGGTATTTGTGTCGTGCGAGACGACAGACTGGGGAAGGAGAGTGGCTGCCTGGTTCTTTATTTTGAACTTGATATAGTTTGATAAACACATGGTTTACATATGTTTTCCCAATGAAAGTAATTTCTGGAAATAGTGGAAAATTTCTGGGTGGAGATGGTGTCATTCTAAGATGACTGCCATCATTATAACAAGATGCTGGAATATCGTTCATGTATGCCTGTTTTCAGCTGCATAGGATCCAATATTTGTTGACTACTTGAAATGCAGTTGCAATTCCTTCTTTACCTAAAAGGTTTGTGCAGCCACTCTAAATTTTGAGGACAAATCGGTCAATGTTTATCTTAGTTTAATCAGTCCTGTGAATGAACATTTTTCTTTCTTATTAGTCCCTTCATGCTGAAATGAAAGCCGAAATGCATTTTCTCGTGGCAGTTTCACTCAGACATTGTATCCTATATGTTTGCAGGTGTCGCTCAGTGAAAGTGTCAACATCTTGATGGTGGATCTCCCTTGATGCAACCTTAGATGTCTGATGACTGCGACGACAGAAACAAAGGAGAAAAATGTATATGAAAGATTGGCAACTGGACAAGCAGATTTTCGGTGTATCTTCTGCACGAAACTCATCCAGGAAAGAGTGGGTGGGCACAAAATACCTTCTTGAGCAATCCCAGAGTTCTGCCTCCTTGTGCTTCTCAAGATACTTGTATATCATTTTCTCTGTGTAGGTTGTTTTACTCGATATGCAGGCATTTATTGTTGAAAAAGAGACATTCTGCTGTCCCTTAGGTACTCACGTGATTTGCGCTTATCGAAAACCTTTCGTTGTTTGTGAGTTAGCCTTTACATGTTTCTCCAGTTTTGATACCTTACGAAGGTTTACAACTTCATCATCTGTCGAATGTGGCAAATTTTTTGCCTTCAAAAATCATGTTTAAGTTTCGACCAATACATGTTTAACTTCATGGGTTTAAGATGCAATTTTGCCTTTCAAATCAGACAAGAGTGCTGAGGATGTACCGTTTATCACCCTTAGCATCTTGTCAGCCATTCTCGAATTAAGGAATCTTGTCACGAGGGCAATTTTATCATTGAATTTCGAGTCTGACCTTGAATTTTCATAGTCGCTGTTGGAAAATTGTCTTTAAAGATGCTGATTATTTGTTGCCGCTGCCAAAGGAATTCCCTCTTTGAAACAAGAGAAAAACAAAATTATTTGTCTAATTTTGATATAAGGCTTGGCTCATGGAAGGTCTGGAATGCCAATTAACGAGGACTTAAATCTTTCTTGTTTGTTTTTTGGGCCGGACTGTATCTTTTATTATATATAAAATGGCACAGGAATACAACAAGTTTAATTCTATGAGATATTTTGGAAATGGCGATAACTCCATTTGGTATTTTATTTGGTACTTCAATTGAGGAATAGTTATATATATCTCTCAAATTTTGTATGTTTCAAATAATTTTTGAGAGACAATAATCCCAAAAAATTATGCATTAGTGTTTACTTTTTAGGCAATATTTTATAATTCCAACTACTTACTGCTAACCGACCAAAAAAAAACTACTTACTGCTAAATCTTACGCTCACGCAAACACCATTTTGGAACACCTGCGATGTTAAATGCAAATTACTTTTTTGGTGTAAAGCTTGCTATTTAGTAAAAAATTAGGAACAAGAAAAGTCCATTGCTCATTTAGAAGTTGAGGTTTTAGTAGCAAGGTATCGCTTTTGCTGAACCAAGAGAAATTCAATTGGGGGAACTTCGGATGTGGGTGCAGTAGTTCAAACGGTCAAAACAGAAGTACGCTCTCACGAGTGGGTGTTTGTTTCATCTGTTAGAATATAATATGCGAAAAGGATAGAATCTTTCAATTTACGTCAACGCAAAATCGCCAGAAAAATAAACGAGAAATAATAAGGACACCAAAAATTTATGTGGTTCGGTCCGAGTACCGGTACATACGTCCATGGAGAGAGCCAACAACAAATTATCAACTATAATCGGAGAATTAGAGTTTACAATCACTCACACACTCGAGTGTTTCCCATATCTAGATTTAACCCCAAATCCAAAGTATTTATAAATAAACAACTCACTTGAACATAAACTCACAACACAAAATTACCACGCGTTCAAGCTCAAATCAAAATGCTTTACGTACGGCTTCGCGTGGCTTCTATGTGCTCCTACGTGCGGCTCATTTTTCACTTGTATGATAGCAGTGGCTCCTTACGGCTTTTTTTTTTTTTTTTTTTTTTTGCAGAGACTTCTTACGTAGGCTTTTATATTATGTGTGCCCAAAAGTCAAGACTTTGGCTTTTGGGCCCCACGAAAATAATCTCTTTCGGCAGGCTTCTGCAGATGAGAAGAAGAAATTCGTATCTTTCTTATACGTGTGGACCCCACGTCAATAACCTCCTGCAGATAAAAGAAAACTTTGCTCCTCTTTTTTTTATTTCCTCCTTTGTAATCCTTCATGTAGTCTAACAAAGTTTCTTCTACTTAGGAAAACTTTATCAACAAATTCGGTTTAACAAATCGTTATTCGAATTCAAACTCGAGACATTAATTTAACAATTCTCTACCTTGGCTCGATGTTTGAAGCCAAGTTATAGTGCTCACAATCCATGCTGCTCTCCCAATGCCTCAACGGGCGCTCACTCTCCACAAATGCCAATAGAGCTCAAGCAAAGCTTGAGCTTCGCCAAAGGAACAAACTTAGTCATCATGTCTGCCAGGTTATCTTCTGTGGCAATCTTTTTGACAATAACATTACCCTTAACTAAGACATCTTGGATGAAGTGATACTTGATGTTGATATGCTTCGTTCGTTCGTGATAAACTGGATTATATGCCAAATATATCGCACCTTAGTTATCATAGTGTATATCCATACTTTTCTGTTTTAACCCAAAGTCCAAGAGTAAACATTGTAACCATATCACCTCATTCGCTACAAAGGTTAGTGCCATGTATTTTGCCTTAGTCGAAAATAAGGCAATGTGATCTTATAAGGACGATTTCCAACTAACTGCACCACTTGCTAGTGTAAACACATACCCTGCTAAAGATCTGCGATCATCCAAGTTACCGGCGTGATCTGAATCCACAAAACCAGTGGTCTTATTGCCATTGTTGTCTCTTCGATACACTATACCCATGTCTGTTATCCTATTCAAATATTTGAGGATCTACTTTACAGCTTCCTAATGAGCTTTACGGGGATACTTCATATAGCAACAACCACGCTCACAGCTTATGAAATATCAAGTCTAGTGCACACTATAGCATACATAATACTACCCATGGCACTAGAATAAGGAACACGGGACATATGCTCCTCCTCCTTCTCAGTAAGCGATGATAATTTATCTGAAAGTTTAAAGTGCTTCGCTATACACTTACAGATTTTGCTGATTGTATATTAAAACGTGTCACAATCTTCTCAATATATTTCTTCTGAGATAGACGTAAAACTACTGCAGTCCTATCACGCAAAATCTCCATACCCAATATTTTCTTTACAACACCTAAATCTTTCATCTCAAATTCAGCATTTAACCGCCTCTTCAGCACATCAATATCAGACATATTCTTAGTTGCTATTAACATATCATCAACATATAAAAGTAGATAAATCAAAGAACCATTCTCCAATCTCCTAAAGTAAACGCAACTGTCCATTTGACTTTTCGAATAGTCTTGACTAGCCATGAAAGCATCAAAACGTTTATACCACTGCCTTGGAGACTGTTTTAACTTATACAAATATTTCTTTAACAAGCAAACATGATCTTCCTTACCAGGAATAGCAAATCCATTTGGTTGCCTCATGTAAATCTGCTCCTCCAACTCACCATAAAGAAACACAGTTTTTATATCTAGCTACTCTAATTCGAGATCCTGCAAAGCAACTATGACAAGTAAAATACGAATAGAAGTATGTCTTACCACAGGAGATAACACATCATTGTAGTCAATGCCATCTTGCTGTGTATACCCTTTCGCCACAAGTCTCGCCTTATACCTCGCTGTCTCGACACCAGAAATGCCCTATTTCCGTTTAAAGACCCATTTACTTTCGACAATCTTTTGGCTCTTGGGTACTTTGACCAGCTCCCATGTCTGATTTCGATGGAGTGAATCCATCTCTTCACTCATAGCCCCTAGCCACTGCGATGACTTCGAATTAGCTATCGCCTCAAAGTAAGACGAAGGCTCATTTGTCTCCACCTCATCACCTACAGTCAATGCATAAGCAATATATGTATAACCATAACGTACCAGTGATTTAATTTTACTTCTCTGTCTATCTGCGTCTATAATGTGCTGTGGCTTTGCTGGTTGTTCACTATCACTAACTCTAGGAACTGCGGCTTCATCTGCAGTCTCCTGCAGTCTCAACTTATATTACTTTCGAGGTCTCCGGAGTCTCCACCTGAAGCTCCACCTCACTAATGATACCATAATCTGTCTTCTCTGCTAATTGTGTCTCAGAACTCCTTTGTTGAAGCATTGCGGTCTCGTTGAAGATCACATCTCTGATGATTAGAAAATCGGGTAATCTGGGATTAATGCACCACAACCGGTAACCTTTCACCCCATGTGCATAACCTAGAAATATGCACTTCTTCACCCTCGGCTCAAGCTTACCATCACTTGCATGAGCATACGTAGGACATCCGAATATATGTAATCCGGAATAATCAACAGGTTTCCCCAACCATACTTCCTCAGGAGTCTTCCACTCGATAGCAGATGATGGAGATCGATTAACCAAGTAACATGTCATGTTCACTGCTTCGACCCAAAATTCCTTGCCAAGTCCTACATGCAAAAGCATGCATCGAGCTCGCTCAAGCAAACTTCTATGTTTCCGTGCTACCACACCATTCTGCTGTGGTATCCCAGGTACTATACAATGTCTTACAATACATTCTTTCTCGCAGAACTTGGTAAAATCTTTATCATAGAACTCCATGCCATTATCAGTTCTCAGGCACTTGATTTATTTATCTAACTACTTCTCAATCAATGCCTTAAATTTCTTGAACCGATCGAACACTTCATATTTGTGCTTCAGAAAGTATACCCATACCTTCCTTGAATGGTCATCAATAAATGTCAACATATATCGGGCACCTCCTTTCGAAGGAACCGAAGACAAGCCCTAGACGTCTGAATGAATATATCCAACTGGTCGTTTGGTTAAATGAATGGCTGTAGTAAACTTAACTCGGTGCTGCTTCCCAAAGATGCAATGCTCACATAAGTCCAGCTTCCCTGTCTTTTGACCCTTCAACAACCCCCTTTCACCTAGCATCATCATACCTGCCTCACTCATGTGCCCTAAACGCATATGCCATAATTGAGTCAAGTTAAAATCTGACTCACCTAATAAAACTGCAGCGGTTCCAGTCACGGTTTCTCCCAGTAGATGATAGAGAGTATTCACTTTCTTCCCCTTCATCACTATCATGGCACCTCGAGAGATCTTCAGTACTTCACCTTCAGCGATGTACCTACACCCAATGTCATCGAGTGTCCTTAGAGAAATAAGGTTCTTCTTGAGCTCCGGTACATGCTTTACATCTGTCAATGTGCGCACCACCCCATCATTCATCTGAATCCGAATTGTTCCTATCTCCACAGCCTTACAGACTATGTTATTCCCCACAAGAACTCTACCACCATCTGTAGTCTGGTAAGTAGTAAACCAGTTCTTATGAGGCGTCATATGATAAGAACACTCCGAATCTAGCACCCATTCTTCTCCTGATGAAGTAGTAGTCACACATAAAACAGCTTCTGCATTACTATTGCTCCATTTGGCAACGTTTGCCACACTACTTGTGGCATTCTGCCTATCAGCTTTATTCCTCCACTTTGAACAATCTCTTCTGATGTGCCCCTCCTCATGACACTCAAAGAATTTCACGCATCCCTTGGACTTTCTATGGTGTGATTTTGATATGCTTTTACCTCTGCTGCTACTAGGCCCTCGATGTTGTTCTCTACCCCGAATCGTCAGTGCTTGTGGTGCTCCTTGCACCAGACCGTCATCTCACAACTTTCTCTACCACTCCTTAGAGAATAAAGTGGACTTTACCTCTTCTGAGATAATTGTAGTACGTTCCTGCAACAGTGAATTAGTAAAGTGCTCCCATGAATATGGTAAAGAGGCTAGCAACATAATGCCATGTTTTTCATCATCAAGTATCTTACCGACGTTCTTCAAATCCATCATGAGTTTATTAAATTCATCTAGGTGGGTTCTGATAAACGTACCTTCAGTAGACCTATATTGAAACATCTTCTTCAACATGTACAAGCGATTGTTCAAATCTTTCTTCACATAGAGTGCTTGAAGTTTTGCCCATAACGCTGTGGCATCCTTCTCCTCAGCAACCTCTATTAAAACCTCATCCGACAAATTTAACAAGATTGTGCTCTTTGCTCTTTCCATTAGCTTTACCCTTTCTGAGGCTTTCATTATAATAGGCAACTCATCTTCACCATCCAATGCCTTGGCCAAACCTTGGGTTGTCAATAAAGCCCGCATATCGATGCTCCATAACACAAAGTTGTTGCTCCCATTAAATTTCTCAATTTCAGATTTCCTCTTAGACATAATTGCAATAACAGAATTTCCAGATAATAATCAGACAAGCTAGATCTCCAAATCACAATCAAGAAATCTAATTCAAGCTCTGATACCAATTGTTGAAATATAATGCGCGGAAACGACAGGATCTTACAATTTATGTCAACGTAAAATTGCCATAGAGATAAACGAGAAATAATAAGGACACCAGAAATTTACGTGGTTCGGTCCGAGTATCGGTACCTACGTTCACAGGGAGAGCCGGCAGCAAATTATCTACTATAATCGGAGAACTATAGTTTACAATCACTCACACGCTCGAGTGTTTCCCACGCCTAAATTTAACCCCAAACCCAAAGTGTTTATAAATAAACAACTCACTTGAACATAAACTCACGGCATAAAATTACCGCGCGTTCAAACTCAAAACAAAACGCTCTACGTATGGCTTCGCATGGCTTCTACGTGCTCCTACACGCGGCTCCTTTTTCACTTGTACGACTACAGCGGCTCCTTACGGTTTTTTTTTTTTTTTTTTTTTTTGTAGAGACTTCTTACGTAGGCTTTTATATTATGTGTGCCCAAAAGTCAAGACTTTGACTTTTGGGCCCCACGAAAATAATCTCTTTCGTTAGGCTTCTACATATGAGAAGAAGAAATTCGTATCTTTCTTATACGTGTGGACCCCACGTCGATAACCTCTTGCAAATAAAAGAAAACTTTGCTCCTCTTTTTTTTTATTTCCTCCTTTGTAATCCTTCATGTAGTCCAATAAAGTTTCTTCTATTTATGAAAACTTTATCAACAAATTTGGTTTAACAAATTGTTATCCGAATTCAAACTCGAGACATTAATTTAACATCATCGTTCATACACAAGTTGGGCTTAGGGCAAACGTGATGTATGACGTTGTTGCTAACCCGTTTGCTTTTTAAGAGGAAGTGCTAAAGCTGGCCTGAAGAAGTAATTGGGAATATGAAACTCAATTGATGCCATTCTTTTAAGTATCCAAATAAAAGACATATTAATACAAAAATAAAAGATAATTGCCAATAGAAGTAATGAATTGCTTAAGATTAATGGTTTTTTTTTTTTTAGTATGAGTAGTTTGGTTCAGTTTTTTGGGACATTGTCCATCTAGATTCCAAACTTGGCCCAAAGCAAAACCCATAAAAGGGTCCGTTTGTTTCGCGAAAAATGAACGATTTGGAAAATATTTTCTTAAAAATGATAACTTATATTGTTCAAAATAATTAATCAATGAAAAAAATTTCCGTTGTAGACAACAATTTATGTCTAAAAATTTTCGTGGACGATGAAATTTTTTTTCATTTATTTATTTTTGTCAGCGCTACAAACTATTATTTTCAGAAAAATATATTCAAAATCACTCATTTTCTACGAAACAAATGGAGGTAACATCTCTTCCTCCAATTTTCTTTTGTAGTTCCGAGGGGAGTGCATGAGTTGATGAAATATAGTCTATATTAATTTGGTCTTACATGGGGAACGAAAGCAAACCAAAGTGGATTGGCACTGAAAAACTCAATTAGCTTGGCTTTGGTTTCAGATGTGTGTATAAAATTGTAATAGTATGGTGTCACACTAAAAGATAATCTGTTCAACTGCATAAGCAAGATAGGAATCGCGTGTTCTATGCTTGGGAAATTTTCAAATAGGCCCTATTTTCTTAAAAGAGTCATTAGAGTAGACCCATTCTTAAAATAAACTTTAGGCGTGGAGTCTTACATCACCGCTGGAAATGGATAACTTTAATTTCTCTTGGCCGGCCAATCATTGCATGTGCTCTACCACTCACATGTGACTATGGGACAAAATTCACGTAACTTCGTGAGAGTGACCTTTAGGCCTTGTACCATTGACATGTGTTGATCAAGGGCTAGGTGCTACATGGTAATATGAATTTTGTGAAAGCCACCTCCAAGACCTTGTACTACTCAGGGCTAAATACTATATGATGTCGTGAGCCTCATGGAAGCCACCTCTAGGACCTTGAGAAGTAATGTTGTACGAGTTGGACAATAGAATGGACTATTGACATTGTTTTTTATAGAGATTAACTAATGGATTTGACCATTGATATCTGAATTTTGATGGTGAATTTAAACGAGTATTTCTGATTTATACAAAGTTTTTTTGAAATGAAACAACTTATATCCAATTCACCATGTATCTTATACTTTGAGTTTGGATTATGAAGTTTTGATAAGTTGCTCGATTTACAAATAAGAGATGTATTATTCACTGAGTTGTGGTTGCTCACTCCTCTCATTCTCAGTATTTTCAGGTCTCTTGGTTAGTGACCTATAGAGCGAGAGTGACATCAACAGACTTTTGGAAGTTGGATTTTGATGGTTAGAGATTGCATCTTTGAGGTAAAAGAATAGTCGTGCCATCCCCCTTTCTGCTGGGATTCGGGGTGCGATGGTTCATGCACATGTCGGCCGTCTATAAGTATGGTCTCTTTGTAGGATTAGAAGAGTCGATATTTGAAGAGGAAAATGTGGGTCCTTTCATTGTGCCTTGCGGTAGCGACTTTATTGTACTTTGTTCGTTGGGTCTACAAGTGGAGAAAACCCAGATGCAATGGAGTTTTGCCTCCAGGTTCAATGGGTTTGCCTCTCCTTGGGGAAACTCTTAAGCTCTTGATTCCCAGCTACTCTCTTGACCTTCATCCGTTCATTAGAAAGAGGGTTCAGAGGTAACATCCTTCGGCCCAATGTTATGTAGATTGCGGGGTCCATATTAATTTGGTCTTGTGTGGGCTGACTCTTGAAAACCCGATTAGATTGGCTTGGGTTTCAACCTTATTGTGAATATCACGTGTGCGTCAAGTTGTAATGGTATGGTGTTGCACTAAAAGATTATCTGTTCAACTATATAATTACAAATCGAGTATTTATGTTTTTAATCTGTCAGGTTAAGTTGGTTTTTCTACTGGTAACATTCTTTGGTTTCTGAACTACTGAAGTTTTCTATGTTGAGGCCAAACCCATAACGACCTTTCGAACTTCTTTTAAGGTTGAATATAAAAAAAAATAAATGGATTTTGAGAAGCTTGAACGATGAGAAAGCGCTTGAGTCCATTCTTAAACTCTTTCAACGATGTTTGCTTAATAGAGATTGCCGCAAAGGAAACAGGTTCTCTTGCTAACTGAAAGAATTAACGTGATAATCAATGTATTCTATTTTCAGGTATGGGCCAATATTCCGAACCAGTTTAGCAGGTCGGCCAATCATTTTTTCTGTAGACCCTGAATTTAATAATCACATCCTTCAGCAAGAAGGGAGGCTCGTTGAAATGTGGTACTTTGACACCTTTGCCAAGATACTTGGAATGGAGGGCGAATCCCGCTTGAGCAGAGTCGGTCTTGTTCTAAATATAAGAAGAATCTTTCTAAATCACTTTGGCTCTGACATCCTCAGAGAAAAGCTGCTTCAGAAAATAGAGGAATGGGTTGAGAGATGTCTAAGAATGTGGTCTAGCCAACCGTGCATCGAAGTGAAACAAGCTGCTTCTGCTGTAAAACTCTAGCTTGTCCGTTTGGGGCATGCCTTCTTTAAAATTTACAGCATTGAAATTTTTCATTGAGCTTACAAGTTTATTTTGTTGAACTAACCATCTTTTAGATGATGTTCGATTTCGCGGGGAAGCAACTTTTTAGTTATGATGCTGATGAGGCTTCAGCAGACGCTACCAATGAGAGGTTCAACAGGTTCTTAAGAGGTTTCATGGCATTTCCCTTGAATGTCCCTGGTACTGCATACCGTAGGTGCCTAAAGGTAATTGAAAATTGCAACACCTCTTACGTTTTCTTACATTTTTATCGACAGAAGAAAATCTCAATTGCCATTTCATTTTCCCTGCAGTTAGAAATGCCTTTAGTGCCAACTTCAACACCTAAATGGTTCGAAAAGATAGTATATCTGAGTTTTTTCCTTAGCCATAGAGGACTGACAGAATAGGCTTCAAGGAGTAGGAAAGCATGGGCTATGAAGTAGAAAATTAGTTTAAGGCAAACCTTGGAAACAAAAAAAGTTTTGAGCCAAATACATGAATCTTGATCTTTTTGACAATTCATCGTTTCACTCCAGGAACACAGGAAATTGATAGATATGCTCAAAGGTATCCTGAGGGAGAGACTCAATTCAGGGAAAACAAGCAATGTGGATTTTCTTGATCAGGCAATTGACAGCATGCGCGATCAAGAGTTCCTGACAGAGGATTTCATAGTTCAGATGATGTTTGCGGGCATCCTCGCAAGTTCTGAGTCTATTTCGACAATTCTGGCTATGATCTTCAAGCTACTGTCTGAGACCCCAGCAGTCCTAGCAGAATTAAGGGTGAGAGGATTTACTTAATGCGTATGAACTTGCCATATTGTAAAAAATTGTTCAATAATGGCAACGATTACATCGTAGGCCGAGCACAATCTGATCCTTGAAAAGAGAGAGCAGCAAAGCACTACACTTTGTTGGGATGAATACAAGTCGATGACTTTCACGATGCAGGTGACGCAGAATCCCTTCACAAGAATATTTATAATTACGCCTTCTATGCAATCATGTTCCAACAAGTAAAAGTACTCTTTGAAAAAAAAAAACACTTCAGGTAATAAATGAAACACTCAGGCTGTCAAATACCGTTCCAGGGCAACTCCGAAGAGCACTACGAGATATCCCAGTGAAAGGTGAGTGGTCCCGATGGATGTTCGCACTTTTGAAACTCTAATTAGCAATTTACTCTCACAAACTATGCACTTGCAGGATTTACGATCCCAAAAGGGTGGTCGATCATGGTAGTCACGACCGCTCTTCATATGAATCACAATGTGTTTGAGAATCCTCTTGAATTTAACCCTTGGCGCTGGAAGGTGCGACACTTGAAAAGCTAGCAGATATTTCTTGAGCTTTCTCTTCAATAAATCTTCACGGACTGAATTTTTTCCGTCTTCTTGGCATATCTTGATGTCCATTGCATATCAGGATCTTGATTCAGGCACAATATCGCAGAACTTCACGCCTTTTGGTGGAGGAATGAGACAATGTGTGGGTGCAGAATACACTCGAGCCTTCTTATGTGCATTTCTTCATGTGTTGGTCACAAAGTTTAGGTAGATAAATTCTCAATCCTTTTCCAAATATATTGGTTGTCTCTGGCAAGAAAATGTGGCCGAGATCTCGTGGCAATTGTCTCATGATCTTCTTTTCTGTCTACTTATTTACAGGTGGACGGAAATCAAGATAGGAGATGTCTACCGCAATCCCATACTAGGTTTTAAAGATGGTGTTAGCGTAAAGCTTTCAGAGTCATGGAACTAGGATATTATGATCGAGTATCGATCTGAATTAAAGATCCCCAACCTTTAGATATCATGCACATCTAAACTTTTCCTTTTTCCTTTTTGCAGCGTACGAAGAGGTCAAAACATGAGAAAAGTCTAAATAAAAAGCACATAAAATTGCTTCTCTATAAGTATGCTTCCGGGAAAATTGATGATTTCTACCGATAAGCATTTTGGGGTCATTCATTATAACAATATAAGGATGAATTGTCATGATTTTTATGATGTGGGCTACATTAATTGATATTGTAATTTATTGTTTTACAGGATTAATCTAGTACAGTGAAATATTCATAATTAGTCTAATATTGAGCTGGTTAGTGTGGGCCAAGTTGAGCTTTGGCGAGAGAGTCTAGCTGAAAATTCTATAAATAGTGATCAAGTCTCTCCTCTAATCCTAACACACAAATATCATCATATAAGAAGCATTTACGGAACACTAAGGGTAAGGGTAGTCACATTGAGCCAATGATACAAATGACAGTAGAGGAGAAACACTTGAGCTTTGAATCATTGCTGTTTTGCATCAAGAATGATGGATTTTAAATCAAGCGCACAAATCCTTTTACTTATTTATATGCATTCTTGATTCTAGTTATGGAGATCTTGAGTGCGCTTTTGCAACTTACATGTGGCATTAGAACAGTCATAATCTAGAACTTTAATGTACGGATTCGAGCATTTTTCATGATTTTTTGTGTGGTAAAAATCAATTTTGATCACATAAATGGAAAGAGCTCGTTGAGACAAGCATTTTGAGTGGTTGCAAGACACTAGGGGACGTTGTACGTGCTTCCATGCATGGCCATGTGCGCATCGTAGCAGTGCGTGCACTACACGTGCTTAGGCAGGCTCTCGCTAGGGCTTATGTCAATGAAGTTGGGACGTGGGTCGACCCGGCCCAAACCCAGGATCCGAGTCGACTTCGTTGTTCATTGATTGTACCGGACTTGACATTGACTGGGTGGATCGATGTAGTTGATCGATTGACCTGGTCAAACCGGTTGGATTGGGGAGGTTGAGCTGGTTCAAGCATGTTGTGCATGCATTACATGCACCACGCATTCCAATGGCACGTATGAGCACATCTGAACTGCGATTGGAGCGTTTTTGGTACTTGCGTTCTCATATTGAGATTCTCCACATTGTGGTATATTAATTTTACATGTTTGATGCTTTTAAAGATGTGAAATTGCATATAAAACCCACAAAACATGTATCTTTTAGGGTATTCTTGTGTATTTTCCTATATTTTTATGGTTCCGAAAATACAATTGGAAGCTCACATGTATCATCACATAGATAATGTGTATAGCATGTCACGCCCCGAACTTCGAGCGTGCACACACCCCTCGGTGGTCGATAAAAATTGCAACGTTCCAGGACGCGTCGCCGACCCATTCATTTTATTGCACATGCAGAAGCAAATAAACAAATTCCCGACAAAGAAACAGCATGTGATAGAAAAACAAGATAACAAATTCACAACCAAAACACGCTTTTATACACAAACTAGGTTTATATACAAAACTAGTCTATTTACCAAAAAGATCAATCCTAAAAAAGGAAATTGTCTTACGACCCACTAGTCGGACACGTTCACCGATCCTTCAGACTCCACAAGCTCCGGCGGCGCCGGGTCCACCACAGCACCATCAGGAGGGTCAGCTGCACCCTCGCCAAAGGTGGTGTCGACTACCACAGTGGGGACCTCAAAACCCTGAAGGGGACCAACTCTGTATCCATTGAGCCCGTGGCGAAACCACGCCTTAAATCCATGAGGTATCCTCTGAGGTAGGCCCTCATTGACCCAGACGGTGGTCACTACGAGCTCATAAACCCAAACCCCGTGGCCTCCAGGAATAGGGTAGTCAGTAACTAGCTCGATAACCCTCCGAGATTGACCATAACGTACTGGTGCGGTCGCTAAGGACCTAAAAAGAATTGAGCCCACAATAGGGTGAGACAATGTCTCAGCAAGTTCACCCCCTAAACTTTGACTAGGAAGGAAATACGCCTAACCACACAATCACACAACCACAGAGACTTACCTCAACTTAGATTCTCCCTACATGTTAGCACAGTTCAGATACACAACCATATGCAGTAATCAAACTCAAACAATTGGAACGCCACCACTTCCATCTCAATAAACACAAGGGTCTCAATTATAAAGCCAAATCGTTATGACACGTCCCACACTATGCCACACAATTTTGTCCCATAATCAGGCGCATCAATTTCACCCAACATGCGTTTCAATTTTTAATCACGGCCTACTCGACGTTCGACGGTCTTCTGGTGTAACCAAGCATCGTCTCACCCCACTGAGCATGGCAACATCTACACGAGACGGCATTCAACAAAGGAGCATCAGTCCAGAATCTACTACAACCAGCATTTGTTGACGAGGGGCATCCCATATAGGGGCACGTCCACTTGACTCATTTCGGGGACGGGTTCTCTTAACAACACACGATCATTCAATCTCGGCCAAAGACATCTTGCATTGCACTCAAATGCCTTGATTAAAATAGTGAACTTGGCATATTTTCTTCATATTAAAAATACACGGTAAAATAATTGTGTGTGGGTACATAGTCAATTTGAACTAGAAAAATTGATACATTTCCTTTTAAAATCCCACTATTTGATATATTCTTTAAAACCATTTTCAGTGTTAAAACCCAACACCTGGGATTTTCTAATTAAATATCAAAATTTCACAATTTTGGAATAAATAACCAAAATTCCAATCTCCACTCAATTTGCACAAATTAACACTCAATTGCATAAACCAAGCACATCATTGCAATCAGCACGAAATTCCAGTCACCGACTATCCCGGTATAATTTTCGAAAAATATTAAATAATTAATAAAATAATGCAAATTAAATACCATAAATACGAACTTAGGCCAGAAATGCTAATCTATCCACCTAAACGGGCCTAAAAAATTTCTGAACCTATCTAAATAAATAGTACAATCTAATTAAACCCTAATCAATCTATTCTAACCACCTAACATGCATAAATAAACAATTAAATCACTAATCTAAACTAACTAACCACAAATCCCTAATTAGCCTAACATAATTATCTACTAAGCATCATTAACTCCATAAGCAGAGTTTAGCAAGTAAACTCACCGGTTTAGCGGGCAGGTGAGTCCATAACGACGGCGACGCGGAGGCGAGCGACACTCGAGTCTACGACGACACCAACAGAGGTCTAAACGGGCCTAAAAATGGGCCTAGAAGACCTCAGCCCACAGTTGAGGTTCAGCCTCTGCCTTGGGCCGAAGGAGGCTGCTCAAGTGATTGAAACGACACGGGACAGGAGGCGGTGGTTGCTGCGACTCCAAGTGGGCGACAACGGCTACTGGATAGCGGCGAACAGCTACCAAGCAACCTTGACGATAACCAGGGTGGCTCGGGACGACGGCTGGGTGCGAGCAGGAGGCGGGACGGCAGTGGCTCGACAATGGGCCCACGGGCGAGCGGCTGGCACGCAACGGGTGGACGGGCGATGTGGGATCTCCGACGACGATCGACGGCCTAGGGGGGAGACTGGCCGATCTCTCTATGGTTTCTTGAGCTCAAAAGTGGTATAAAGTGGGGCAGAGGGAAGAAGAAGAAGGCTACTAAAGATGGAGGGTCTCATTGCCTTCAAAGTCCACACAAATATCTCTCATTTGCTCATTGCTTGCCCCCACCACCTTCAGCCCTATCCTCAGCCTCTTTTCCTTCACAAAACTTCCCCAAGAAGCCATTGAAGAGGTCCAAAAGTGGCTGCACCCCTTGGCTACGAATTTGGACAATTTCCTCCAATTTCATTCAATTTCTCATCAATCGGGCTTAATTCGGTACCCATAAATTCAGCCAAGATGCCATCGTCCATCTCATGATTTTTCCTCGTCAATTGAACCAACTTGACGGCCAAAAAATGTGACAAAAAACGGCCCTCTAATTTTCCCGGTCCAAAATAATCCAATTTTGATTTTCCGCCAAAATCTCAGGTTTGTAGAAAAATCTTCGGAGAATGAGTCAACGTTCCTAAAATGATACATGACATGACATAAGCTTCAATTTTTGAAATCGGGTTTAAATTCGCAGTTAATTTCAACCGAGCGCGATTTTAGCATAACATAGCTTACTGGGTACCTTTTGTTGGATAAATTCTCTTCAGGTATTTTGAAGTTGACAAAACATTTTCCTCAGTCTAGTCTGAAGACTTACTCTACTGGCAAAGTCTGAAGATCAAAGTCTGAAGCTAGCAAGACTCATGTTTCAAAGTCTACTCTCATGGACAGTCTCCAGACCAACTTCTATTATGATCTTATATGGTTTTTACTCTAACGGCTAGAGAATATCTTTCTACTTGGATTCAGCACTAGAAGATCTTATTTTCGTATTCGAATATGTATAGATTCTCTAAAGATTTCGCAACTTATAATTGGAAGGATCTACTTATGGAAACCAAGATCCCGATTGTATGGGCGAGCGGGATTGATGGGCTATCAACACTTACCTTAAAGAGCTCGAGATCTCTCTAATTGATTCTGTCCAACGGGTTGATTGGAAGAACTTCTTTGGAAGGTGCCAACGGTAATGAAGGCATGAAGAAGTATATAAGAGAGATGCTCCGGTTGTTGAAGGGTGCCGGATAGAAGAATTCCAAAGTCTGAATCTCCTTTTCTATTTTGTGATCTTATTCTTCGAGCGTTATATGTAATCAAAAGAGAGATCATATTGTAGTGAGACCTTGAGAAAGTGTAGTAGAGCTTCTACACTGTGGACTCAAAAGAGTGAGACTGTAATCACTCTTTTTTATTCTTAGTGAAATCCAACCAGAAGGGCTGTCCGTGCGGGAGAGTGGACGTAGGCTTGGTCTAAGCCGAACCACTATAAATCTGGAGTCTTGATTCTCTATCCCTAATCCTTTTATCTTTCATTACTTTCATTTGTTGCGATTGTTGGTTTTAATTCTTTAATCTCTCATTCGGATTAAATTGTCGAAATCGCTTTAATCACCTATTCACCCCCCTCTAGGTGCTAATTCTAGTCCTAACAATTGGTATCGAGCACATGTACTCGTTCATAAGAAGTGTCTTTACTTCTGAGTAAAAGATCTATGGCTAGTATGTTGCTTACAGGGTTGGTTGAAGGTCAAAGCAATACCAGACCTCCATACTTTGATGGAAAAGACTACAGCATATGGAAAAATAAGATGAAGGCATTCCTAAGATCGAAAGATCCTTTGGAATGGGAAGTGGTTGATAAAGGAATCATTCATGCTGCTGCATCAGAATCAGAGAGAGGAAAAGAAGTTGCTGATCCCACTCTACTGACTCAAGAAGAAATCACCAAGAGATAGACTCTTGACGCCAAAGCTATTTACTCCTTATATTGTGCTTTATCCCCTACTGAGTATAACAGAATATCTTATTGTGATACAGCAAAAGAAGTCTGGGATATGCTTCACATTACCTATGAAGGAACTGATCGTGTGAAAGAAACGAGGATCAATATTCTTTTGGGACAATATGAAGTATTTAAGATGAGATCAGGAGAATCAATAACTGACATGTTTAGTCGCTTTACTGAAATTGTGAATGGTTTTGAATATCAGGGACATCCAATCTCAGGACATATGAAGGTCAACAAACTCCTATGAGGACTCTCTAAAGACTGGAATTACATAAAAACGTCAATAAGAGAGACGCAGAGGATTGCTCCACTCTCTGTAGACGAACTGGTTGGGACTCTTCAATCTTATGAAGTGGAACAGACCAACGAAGAGGAAGATTCAAAAGAGATTCAGAAAGTTGAACAGAAAAGGAAGGAAATTCAATTGGAAGAAACAAAGCTCACAAAGGTTTCAAAAAAAATCAACAGAGGAAGATGATTCTAACAAAGAAGTGACTTGCTTTGAATGCAAGAAAAAGGGACACATCATACCCAACTGTCCTCTGTTAAAGAAGAGAAAAGGAAAGACTGAGAAACATAGGAAGGCACTCAAAGGAGAGACTTGGAGTGATACTGAATGTGAAGAAAGTGATGACGATTATGCCTATATCTGTTTAATGGCAAAATCAGATTCAGACTCGGACCTTGATTCAGACACAGACTCAAACAGTGAACTCGAGGTTAGTAACCTAAAAATTCCTGTCAAGGTTTCTAAATATATTGATGAACTTTGTCTTAATCTAAAAACCTCTCTCAAGAGGATCTCCGAATTAAAAAGGGAAAATTCTACATTGAAGCAACAAGAAAAACTTATGAAAGAAAAGTTTGAACAGTTGGAAAAGGACTTTCTTTGTTGTGAAAGAAAACTCAGACTTTATTTCAAATGAAAATAATCTTTTGAAAAATGATATTACTAACATATCAAAAAGATTTTCAAATGGTTATGAAAAGTTGGATAAGATTCTTTCGATACAAAGACCATACTTTGATAAGTTAGGTCTTGGTATGACTTCAAACTATTCCACTAATTGATTTCCCAAAGGTAAAGGAAAGAATCAAACGAGAGACCAGCCAGAATTATTTATAAGAATCATTTCCAGAAAGTTTTTGTAAAACCTATTGGCAGAAATGCTTTGAAATGTTCCAAGTGTAAAAGCTCAGAACATTTTGAGAAAGAATGTCATTTGGTTTGGAGACACATTAAAAAGAGCCGGGCTAAGACTGTCTATTGTTCTAACACTTCGGACCCAAGATGATATGGGTACCAAAGAGAGCTTGAATTTGTGCTATTTGCGAGGTTACTATCAAAAGGAAGATTAAATGGTATCTTGATAGTGGCTGCTCAAGACATATGACAGGGAGACTCAAGTTGCTTCATAAAACTTGTCCGGATAGACGGAGGAAAAGTTTCCTTTGGTGGTAACAACAAAAGAAGAATTACTGGTCGAGGAACAAAAGAAAGATTGGAAGTTTGTCAATCAAAAATGTTTCCTTAGTTGAATGATTAAATTACAACTTGCTTAGCATAAGTCAGTTGTGTGATACTGGTTTCAAGATCAATTTCCAAGAAGAAACGTGCTTTGGAATCAGTAAAGACTTTACTCAATCTTTTATTGGACGAAGACATGGAAATATCTATCTTCTGGATGTGAATCAAGAAAGATCACAGTGCTTAATATCAGTACAAGATGAAGCTAATCTATGGCACAAAAAGCTAGGCCATACCAATATGAAGCAAATCAACAAGATCTCTACCAAGAAACTTGTTCGAGGATTGCCTATTCTCAATTACTCAAAGTCTGATCTATGTACACCATGCGTACTGGGTAAACAGGTTAGAAACTCTTACAAATTAATAAATAAATTTTCCACTAATCATGTATTGCAGCTTCTGCATATGGATTTGTTTGGACCTACCAGAACGCAAAGCGTTGGTGGAAAAAGGTTCTGTCTAGTAATTGTGGATGATTACTCACGATTTACTTGGGTCTACTTTCTTTCAAGTAAGTTAGAGACTTTCTCTCTCTTTTCAAAGTTTGCTAAGAAAGTGCAGAATGAGAAAGGTCACACTATCTCGAGTATTCGTACAGACCATGGAGGTGAGTTTGAAAATCAAGACTTTACTAAATTTTGTGATGAATTTGGTTTTCAGCACAAATTATCCTCTCCATATACACCAGAACAGAATGGGGTTGTAGAAAGAAAGAATAGGTCTTTACAAGAAATGGCAAGAACTCTTTTAATTGGAAATCAAATTTCTTCAAGGTTTTGGGCTGAAGCTGTTTCAACTGCTTGCTATATTATAAACCGAGTGTTTTTAAGGTCAATTCTTGAGAAAACCCCTTATGAAATTTTTAAAGGAAAGAAACCAATAGTTTCTTATTTTCAAGTATTTGGTTGCAAATGTTTTATTCTAAAGAATGCAAATGATCGTGTTGGTAAGTTTGAAGAGAAATCAGATGAATGATTCTTTCTTGGTTACTCAACTACAAGCAAAGCCTTTAGAGTATTCAACAAGAAGACTCAGACTGTGGAAGAATCAATGAATGTCAAATTTCAAGACTCTCCACAAATTCAGCAAATTCGGAGCGAAGATTCAGAATCTGTTCCAGCACTGCTAGATCTACCTCCATTGAAGCAAGTTACTAATTCGGAATCGGTACAACAAGCTACCGATGAAGAATCTACTCAAGAAAAGATCAACAATCTATCGATGACTAGTAACTGGAAGCACAAGTCTAGTCATCCTGAAGAACTCATTATTGGAAACATTAATGAGGGAATTCGAATAAGATCCAAAAGGCGAGAAGAGTCTAGTGCTGTTGCTCTTATTTCTGAGATAGAACCCAAAAATATTGAAGAACCTTTAGTTGATGAAAGCTGGATTGAAGCAATGCAAGAAGAGCTCAGACAATTCAGTATTAACGACGTATGGGAATTGACTCCTAAACCAAAAGGTAAATCAGTTATTGGAGCTAAATGGGTTTTCAGGAACAAAGCAAGACTCGTGGCTAAAGGATACACGCAAGAAGAAGGGATAGACTATGATGAGACCTATGCTCCAGTAGCAAGGTTAAAAGCAATCAGATTACTACTTGCTTTTGCTTGTTATAAGAATTTCAGGTTATTTCAAATGGATGTCAAAAGCGCATTCCTGAATGGATTTATTCAAGAAGAAGTCTACGTGGAACAACCTCCTAGATTTGAAGACTCAAAGAAACCAGACTCAGTGTTCAGACTGAAGAAAGCTTTATATGGATTGAAACAAGCTCCTTGAGCTTGGTATGAAAGGCTAAGCAATTTCTTAATTCATAATGGCTTTTCTAAAGGAAAGGTAGACACTACTTTGTTTATTAAAAAGGAAGTCTATGCAGGATGAATTCGAGATGAGCATGATGGGTGAACTATCATTTTTCCTTGGTCTACAAGTGAAACAACTAAAGGAAGGAATATTCATTCATCAAGAGAAATATGCAAAAGAACTTATTAAAAAGTTCGGTCTAGAAAATTGCAAAAAGACTGACATACCAATGTCAAGTTCCTTGAAGATAGACAAAGATGAAGCAGGGAAGAAAATCGACCAAAAGTTATACAGGAGTATCATTGGTTCACTTATTTATCTTACTGCATCCAGACCTGACATATTATTTAGTGTTTGCATATGCGCTAGGTTTCAATCAGATCCTAAGGAATCTTATCTAAGTGATGCTAAACGTATCATTAAATATGTTGCTACTACTACTAAGATTGGTCTATGGTATCCCAAAGAAGGAGACTTTACTCTTCTTGGTTATTCGAGCCTTGAGATCTTGCAGGTTGTAGAGTTGAAAGAAAAAGCACTTCGGTACTTGTCAATTGCTTGGAAACGGGGTAGTATCTTGGTTTTCAAGAAAACAAAAATCTTGTGGCTCTTTCAACAGTGAAGCAGAATACGTAGCCCTTGGAAGTTGCTGTTCTCAAATTCTGTGGATAAAACAACACCTACAAGACTTTGGCATTGAAGATTCTTGCACGAGAGATCAAATGTGACAATACCAGCGCAATCAATCTTACAAAGAATCCTATCCTACATTCAAGAGCAAAACATATTGAGATTCGACATCATTTTATAAGAGATCATGTTCAGAACAAAGAAGTCTTGATACAATTCATAGACTCAAAGAATCAACCGCGCGACATCTTCACAAAGCCAATTGAGAAAAGCTTATTTGAGTCTATTCGCTCAAGACTCAAAATTTTATCTCTTGAAGAATGTTGAAGCTCAGACTCAGAATCTAAAGTCTGACAGAGTATCAGACTCAAAAGGTTGTAGACTGAAAATACCAATCGACGCGATTGTAAGTTCATTTACTTAAACTGTTATTTCGAAAAGGTAAGATTGTCTGTTTATCTCTAATTGAGCTTATTAAGGTAGTTAAATTTAAAAAATGGTGGTTATCGATTTATTAAGGCAATTATTTTAAAAGGAAATTCTTAATATTTCCAAATTGCGACGCTTGAGTTACCCCGTATCAGTTATATTTTATATACTCCTTCTCCTTCGTTTTCACTTTACCCAGAAACCCTAGTTCAAAAGCTTTTCACTCCTCTGTATTTTTCTCCCAAATTTCTACATCTCAAAGCTTTTAACTTTCTTGCGACACAAGTGTGAAAGTTTCTCCAAGAAAGCGACAATGTCTTACCAAAGGAAATCCTCAAGGATAGCAAACGGGGGACCACGGGGCTCGGTGAGGGGCCTACGCACTTCGATCTCACGGAAAGTGACTTTCCAACAGAACGAGACTCCTCAACGATCTCAACAGAGTACTTCCTCAACTAGACCTCATGATCGTCGCCCTCAACATGCAGAAGAAGTTCTTGAAGATGTTGAACTTGTAAGATCACTCAAGCCTGCTTTTGTTTATAGGCTTTATTCTGCGTTGAAGAAAGGAGGTTCTGCAATGACCTTCATTAATGAATTTCTGAAAGAAAAAGGTTACACAAATGAGACACACTTTCTCACTGTAATGGAGAGATCAGGCATTGTTCCTGCTGGAGCAGCAGCAAAAGCCTTTGCAAACTTTCCCAGTGACCCTAGGTTTAGTAGTGTAAATCAACCAGAGGGAAATGATGATGATGAGAAAATGTTTTTACATTTTAAACCTTGGATCGGTGTGGCTGCAAACCTTTGAGGAAAGAAGAATGAACTGTTTCGATCAGACGGACACAGGAAGATGTATGAGAAACTGCTGAAGCGTGGGGTGATGAATCCACGGTCGGTGGACTTTGATTTTCTGGATTTATTAAGCATCAATCTGAGAGAGAAGTTTGAGAAACTTCAACTTCATAAGTTCTATACTGAATGTGATGTGGCTTATTCTGAATTAATAGCATATTTTTATTCCAATCTCAGTTTCCTTGATGTGAATATCTTTTCATTCAGTGTGAGAGATAGAGAATATGTTGTTGATACGGACACTCTGGCAGATGTAATTGGTGTGGAAAGAGGTGCTTTCCAATCAATTTCTATGTCTGTAAGTCATGCAACTCTAGAACTTGCGAGAGACCGAATTGCTGAAGGTCGTCTCTTCTACTCTAGGATGAATGCAACAAACACTCTGCTTCACAAAATAGTGATCAACTGTCTTAGACCGAAATCAACATCAAAGACAGATGTATCCATCTCAGAGGCTAAGTTGATGTATGCAATCAAGATTGGTCTTAATTTTTCTCTGCCACACACTATCATGTTTCACATGTACAGGTCCATGGCAAAGGACAAAGGAAAACTCCCTTATGCTGCTCTCATCACTCGTCTTTTCAGACACTTGAACATTCAGCCTCCTCATATTCTCTCTGTGAAGACTATTGATAAAATGGTCATCGGACTGAGGATGATAACAAAGATGCGTCTGAAAGAACTCAGCAAGAAGCTGGAACAATTCAAGGAGAAGACTCCTATTAAGTTCAGACCAGACTCTTCTGCGGCCAAAAGAAAAGGAAAGGAAGTGGTGACTAGTCCTATCAAAAAGAGAAGGGCAATCATCTTGGAAGATGAAGAAGATGAGGATGCTTTACCCATCTCTGCTCTTGTCTCTCAATTTTCTGCATTTGTTTCAGCTGTTCCAGAACAACATTTTGCAGAAGAGAAAGAAGAAGAGAAAGAAGAGAATGAGGAAAAAGAAGAAGAAAAAGAAGAACAAAGGGAAGAACCGGCAAAGACAAATTCTCCAGCAGAAAAAGAGGATCAACGACATCCTGTCACTGAGGAAACTCCTCAGAAAGAAGAGTACTTTTCTCCTCCAGAAGACATTGAAACAGGGGGAGATACCCAAAGAGAATGTACTCCTCTTCTACTGACTTTTACAGAGGGAGATACCCAAACATGTGTTAGTCGATCACCTCCTGATGCAGAAGATGTTCATGCTGCTCAGTTTCCTGAGGGAGAGGCATCATCTCCAAATATTGATCTCCCCGCCGATATTCACACTGGCTTGACTCCACCATCAGACCGAGTTGACGCAAGCACTCAGACTGACAATTCAGGAGATTTTGGAAGGCTGCTTGACATCATCTTGGAGCTCAAAGGCCAAATCTATGCTATGGGATATGAATTTCAGACTCTGCAGAATGAGAATCATGCAATGTTCATCACCATGCATGATCGGCTTAAAGAGGTTCGCGTCGATTCGGACACTTTGCCAAAGGCACTGCTCTTACTCAACTACAGGAAGATTTGAGGAAGCTAGAAGGAACTGTCAAGTCTATGGAGGACTTTCAACTTGTTCGCATTCCTCGTGCTCCTTGATTTTTTTAATGCTGACAAAAAGGGGGAGAAAACTTTGCAGATTTCAAGCACATTTCAATTTCAAGACTCTATCCTCAAACCAAACCAAATCTTCATTTTTTAAACATTTTTGATTTGCTATGATTGTGATTGATATTTTGACTTTATCTTGAGTTTTTTTTTTTAATGTGTGCTCATTATTGTATTACTTTAAGCGATTAGATTAGATAAAGATAGTAATGTCTGCACATGACTAATGAGGTTTCTGTGGATGCAGATCTGTGTATAGGGTAAGTCTGTGTACATGACATCTATGTACAGGATAACTTCTACTATTTTTATTCTAATCTTTTATGAGACATCAATGCTTACTTAAAAGTTGTATTGCAGGGCAATAATATTCAAATCTGCAGAAAAGTTTTGTCACCATCAAAAAGGGGGAGATTGTTGGATAAATTCTCTTCAGGTATTTTGAAGTTGACAAAACATTTTCCTCAGTCTAGTCTGAAGACTTACTCTACTGGAAAATTCTGAAGATCAAAGTCTGAAGCTAGCAAGACTCATGTTTCAAAGTCTACTCTCATGGACAGTCTCCAGACCAACTTCTATTATGATCTTATATGGTTTTTACTCTAACGGCTAGAGAATATCTTTCTACTGGATTCAGCACTAGAAGATCTTATTTTCATATTCGAATATGTATAGATTCTCTAAAGATTTCGCAACTTATAATTGGAAGAATCTACTTATGGAAACCAAGTATGGGCGAGCAGGATTGACGGGCTACCAACACTTACCTTAAAGAGCTCGATATCTCTCTAATTGATTCTGTCCAACGGGTTGATTGGAAGAACTTCTTTGGAAGGTGCCAACGGTAATGAAGGCATGAAGAAGTATATAAGAGAGATGCTCCAGTTGTTGAAGGGTGCCGGATAGAAGAATTCCAAAGTCTGAATCTCCTTTTCTATTTTGTGATCTTATTCTTCGAGCGTTATATGTAATCAAAAGAGAGATCATATTGTAGTGAGACCTTGAGGAAGTGTAGTAGAGCTTCTACACTTTGTGGACTCAAGAGCGTGAGACTGTAATCACTCTTTTGATTCTTAGTGAAATCCAGCCGAAAGGGCTGTCCGTGCGGGAGAGTGGACGTAGGCTTGGTCTAAGCCGAACCACTATAAATCTGGAGTCTTGATTCTCTATCCCGTATCCTTTTATCTTTCATTACTTTCATTTGCTGCGATTGTTGGTTTTAATTATTTAATCTCTCATTCGGATTAAATTGTTGAAATCACTTTAATCACCTATTCACCCCCCTCTAGGTGCTAATTCTAGTCCTAACAGCTTTTAGGAATTTTTGGTGCAATTGACCCGTGGTCGATTAGTTTTGAGCCACATTGTGTATCTTCGACACATTAGCGACTCTCGATTGTCATGAAAATATTGAGGTTTCAAATACGGACACAAGGTATAGAAATGACAGAAAAATCGGTCTAGTGCCATTCGACAGAAATTTTGCAATCGGGTGGAATCACCCACACACTAATCACATACTTCTATCGAATCGACCTATCTCCAATCTCTGATCAATTTTGACAATGCCGTATTGACCCTTGCAAATTAACACGATCGAGCAGTCGATTTCTAGTCAAATTCTCAAGTCTATTGTGTTAAAATCCCTTAATGGCTTCACCAGATAGACTAGTTATCTCGTGAGTGATCAACTCAGAGAATAGAACTATAGGCGCGTCGATGAAAAGCCCAACTTATTCAATTGAAAACAAAATCATAAATTTGGGATGTCACGGAGCATTATTCATTGATTGCATATATAAGATTTAATATGTATTAGTGGATGGAACAGTGTAATTAGTATGACATGTGATTTTAGAGACAAATTACCCTCGTCATTTAGTCTAAAAATACATCTATATGGTAAATGTGAGACATAAGGTTTATATCCCTAGTATAAGAGGGTTTCAATGATTTAATTGGTTTGAGAAATATCGGTCTCATATTTTAGTAGGATCTTCTAATGCATAATCATACTCCCAAAGAAGGTGAATGTGTATTGGTTCATGGAGTGATACATGAACAATATATGGTTGAGGAATCACTGATCCTAATAGTTTATACATCCAAATGTGATGAATTCACGAAGGTCGGAATATATACTTATGTTTGTTGTCATGTCTTCTGCATAGGTATATGATCATGTATGTAATTCTTAGAATGTATACTTATATGATTTCAAGTTATATAGTGCTCACGTGATGCTAATTGCAAACATTGTTTGTTATTTAGTCATCTTCTCTGTAAACAGCAACTCCATTATAATTGAGGTTCTTATTGGTTCAAACTTCAAGAAATGGAAAGAGGATTTTTGTTTGCGATGGAATTGGCGTATGTTTATATTGCTCTTATTGGGATAAGCCGCCAAATCTCACTATCGACAATATGGAACCCTTAAAAGTGCACTTGGCTACTTAGGAAAAGAGCAATTGGATTTGTTTGTTATCTAAGAAGTAATTCATTTGGGAACACTTGAAGATTAGCTTGCTAGTTGACTGTACCGCTAGACAAATAATGAAAGCCTTGGTAGTTTCAAATTGTGCCTTGTCTAATATTGAGATTGTGATACATGTACAAAGACTCTTTAACATAAGGTATGATGGTTCTTGGGGGATTTAGGAATACATTTTTAGGATGGTAAATCTGAAATCTAAAAATCATATTCATAGAGGAACTAATGATACCATTGGTCATTTAGATAGTCTGGGTCCTAATAAAGTATCATTCAAGAAGGATGGCGACCATTGCTTCTTTTGTAAGAAGAAAGTTCATATAAAGAAAGATTGTGACAAAAATAAAACTTGATTGTCGAAGAGTGAGCTCGTAGGTAATCATTCTTTGCATTTGTTTATGAGTCCAACCTATTAGATGCCTCAGCTAGTTATGGTGGCTAGATAGTGGTGTTATAAATTGTGTTGCGTTTACCATACGAAGATTCATAAATAGAAGGAAGCAAAACAAGGATGATAGCTCACCATGAAGAACAACGATAAATACAACATTGAGCTCGTGGGAGATATCATTTTGATTCTACATTATGGTTTTAATATGATGTTAAGAAACACATTTTGTGTACATTTCTTGAGATGGAATTTAGTTTCAGTATCTTATTTAGACATGTGTGGCTACTCTTTTGAAATAAAGAACAATATTATTTATAAGTTCTTTAATTCAAATACGGTTGTGTGCTACAATATGTCCAATGAATTGTACATATTGTGTTTAACTCCCAATGATATATATGCCACTTACATGGCTAAAAAGGCTGTTTCCAAAAAATCTCTAGCTAAGAAACTGTCTTATGCATTGTGGTATAAAGTCTTGGTCACAACTCTAGAGAAGGAGTAGAAAGGCCGACATCCTGCCTACTCTACTCTTAAAAATGATCTAGAGATTTGTGTAGACTACTGTAAAGGTAAGATGATTAGGATAAAGATGAAAATTGCAATCCATAATTTTTACTTGTTGGAGGTCAATCACACTGATATTAGTAGACCCTATACGGAAACCTTGTGTAGAAAATTTTAATTTCATCACAATCATTAACAACTAATCTCGATATGGTTATCTGTACTCGATTAAGAAAAAATCTAAGTCTTTTGATACATTCAAGTGTTTTCGAATTGAAATCGAGAAATAGTTGGTAAAAGTCTTAAAAGTAATTAGGTCTAACTGTAGTGGTGAATATTTTGATGGGCATGATGATGCTGGATAACTTAAAATGTCATTTGCCAAATAGTTGGAGGATCCTAGGATAGTAGCTTAGTTTACTATGCCTAAAAGTCTTGAACAAAATGGTGTCTTCAAAAAGTGTAATCGTACCCTTATAACCATGAGGAGAAGCATGATTAGTATGATCAATTTACCCGATTTTCTATGAGGTGACACTTTGAAAGCAGCCTTTCACATACAATACCATATACCAAAGTTGTTCTATTAACTTCCTTTGGAGTTGTGGACTAGGAGAGGTTTCATGGCCTTTCCTCTGAATGTCCCGGGTACTGCATACCATAGGTGCCTAAAGGTATTTGAAAACTTGCGACACCTCTTATATTTTCTTAGATTTTTTCGTCGGAAGAAAATCTCAATCGCCATTTCACTTTCCCCTGCAGTTAGAAATTGCATTTAGTGCCAATTTAGATTTTACAAGCTAAATCGTTCAAAAAGATAGTATATCGGAGTTTTTTCTTTTGCCATAGAAGACTGACAGAATAGGCGTCAGGGAGTTGGAAAGCATAGGCTATGAAGTAGAAACTTAGCTTAGGGAAAAACTTGGAAACTTTTGAGCCAAATACATGAATCGTAATCCTTTTGACAATTCATCGTTTTACTCCAGGAACACAGGAAATTGATAGATATGCTCAAAGGTATCCCTGAGGGAGAGACTCGATTCAGGGAAAGCAAGCAATGTAGATTTTCTCGATCAGGCAATTGACAGCATGCATGATCAGGAGTTCTTGACAGAGGATTTCATAGTTCAGATGATGTTTGCAGGCATCTTTGCAAGCTCAGTCTATTTCGTCAATGCTGGCTATGATCTTCAAGCTACTGTCCGAGACCCCAGCAATCCTAGAGGAATTAAGGGTAAGAGGATTTACCTAATGTGTATGAACTAACAATATCTAAAAAATTCTCTTATGCCATATTGTAAAAAATTGTTCAATAATGGCAACAATTACATCGTAGGCCGAGCACAAACTGATCCTTGAAAGGAGAGAGGGGCAAAGTACTGCACTTTGCTGGGATGAATACAAGTCGATGACTTTCACGATGCAGGTGACGCAGAATCCCTTCATAGGCATTTTTATATCTATGCCTTCTATGCTTCAAAGAAGAATCATGTTGCAACATGTAAAGAGTACTCTCTGAAAAAAAAACCTTCAGGTAATTAATTAAACACTCAAGCTGGCAAATACTGCTCCAGGGCTACTCCGAAGAGCAGTTCGAGATATCCCAGTGAACGGTGAGTGGTCTCGACGGATGTTCGCACTTTTGAAACTCTAATTAGCAATATACCGTCACAAACTATGCATTTGCAGCATTTATGATCCCAAAAGGGTGGTCGATCATGGTCGTCACTACTGCTCCACACGAATCCCAATGTGTTTGAGAATCCTCTTGAATTTAACCCTTGGCGCTGGAAGGTGCGTGCCTTGAAACTTAACTAGCAGATGTTTCTTGATCTCTCTTTTCAATACGTCTTCATTGACTGAATTTTTTCCTGTCTTCTTGGCATATCTTGATGTCCATTGCTTATCAGGATCTTGATTCGGGCACAGTATTGAAGAGCTTTATGCCTTTCGGTGGAGGAATGAGACAATGTGTTGGAGCAGAATACACTCGAGCCTTCTTATGTGCATTTCTTCATTTGTTGGTCACAAAGTTTAGGTAGACAAATTCTCAATTCTTCTGCCAATATATTGGTTGTCTCTGGCAAGAAAATGTGGCCGAGATTTCATGGCAGTTGTCCCATGATCTTTTCTGTCTACTTATTTACAGGTGGACGGAAATCAAGATAGGAAATGTCTACCGCAATCCCATACTTGGTTTTAAAGATGGCGTTGACGTAGAGCTTTCGGAGTTATGGAACTAGCAGTCGCTTTAGGTGAGCACTTGCATCAAACATGATCGAGTATCGATATTGATTCGAGATCCCCCGGGTTCCAGATCTTATGCACATCTAAACTTTTCTTTTTTCCTTTTTGTGGTGTACGAAGAGGTCATGACATGAGAAAAGTCAAATCAAAAGTAGATAAAGTTGCTTCTTCGTAAGTATGCTTCAGGGGAAATCGCTGATTTCCCTACCAATGAGCATTTTCGGATCATTCGATATGATGATACAAGGATGAATCCGACAAGTTGGTCGTTGAAAGTGAATCAAACCAGCACGTCTCATTCTAGCATGACAAGTCTGAAGTAGATATTCCAAGCTAATTCCAATGCCTATCATATAGTAGACAATGCCGCAGCATGTGTATTTTAGATGTTATATATATATTTAGATTATCTATAATATTCTGAATATCTATATTATTTTGAATATCTTCGTAATTGATTGTAATTGATTGTGTAATATTTTGTCATTATAGATAGCCATCTTATAAAGCCTATAAGTAAGCTCATATACTCCTTATCAAAATACATCGAAATATACACAAAATTCTCTATTTCTTTCTTCCGTAGTATTCTTAATCTGGTATTAAAGCCTCTTTCTTGAAAAGCTATTTCCTTAGAAGTTTTTGCAACGCCAGCCGAATAGGCTAAGTTCACTCCACGTAATCGTCAAGATGTTAGTCGTGTAGGTTGCGTCACTCTCGTTTCTCCACCAAGTCCGCAACTTCAGTTGCTGGTAAAGAGTCTTCCACATCTTGTTTGCCGGTATCGCTAGACTTATATTCTTGTCAACGGACGCCGCTGCCACGAGTTGCCACCAGCCGCCGCGTCGGACTCATCAAAACCGTCAACTATAAGTCGATTTTGGACGCATTAAGCTCTAGTTATATTTACCATAAAAGAATCCAACAAGCCATACGCCGCCCAAAGGACGTCACATGCGCCCTCACGCGCACTCACAGATTTTGCGCATTAGATCCACAAGCCCACGTGCGGCGCAGGCGATTAGAAGGCCGGCTGTGGATTGCTGACGATCCATTTTTGGCGTTATTTCTCCATATTCGCACTCCTAGTACTTATTTCTTGGTGATTACATGAATTAGTGTTTTCCAATGGATAAAATGGACATGTCAATACTCATTCAAACTAATTGAGTGGATTGAATTATATTTTATGCGCCCAAGAAATGTCAATTTTCAGCAAGAATGCTGCTGGGTGCATGATCATATAGATATTTGCCTTCCTTTTAGCCTACTCTTTCTCTTTTACTTGTTCTCAAAACTGTAGCGGCATTTGGATCTCATCTTGGGAAATGGTACGCCTCGATAGTCACGTATTAATAGAGTTTTCATAGTCTGGTGGGGAGGACTGGTTTTCTCGCGCATCTCGACGGCTTCGCTTCGCGAGAGTCGCAGAGTTTTCAGCGAGAATGCTGCTGGGTGCATGAACATATAGATATTTGCCTTCCTTTTAGCCTACTCTTTCTCTTTTACTTGTTCTCAAAACTGTAGCGGCATTTGGATCTCATCTTCGGAAATGGGCCAGGGTTAGATTTTGTTGGGGACACAAGTCAAATGGAAATTGAAAGAACGCGTAAGGAAGCAAGGAGTGTAGGAGAAGAGTGGAAATTTGGGGAGAAATCTTTTCTATTTCTTCAGTTTGTAATTAATGTACAACGCTTAGTAATTATATTACAAAATGCACGTGAAGAAAAGGAAATACAATATTCTACAAATCAATTCAATATTTCTATCTAATCCCTAATTGATTATATAATCAAATTGTCACGCCCCGAACCCCGAGCACGTACCCATCCCTCTCTGGTCGATAAAATTTTGCGACTTCCCAGGACTGGTCACCGACCCTTTTACTTTATTGCACATGCGGAAGCGAAAACAAATCCCCTGACAGTAACCATCTCGGGATAGAAAAGCAGAACACAAATTTCACAAACAAACATGCCTTTATAAACATATACTGAGTCAAGTATAAGAGTCTATGGTCAAAAGACCACAAAAGACTGTTCTCCAGAAAGAAGCGGTCATATCCGACCTATGCTTCAAATCACCACCTCTCAGCTCCAGGTCCTCCACTTGATGACCCTGAAAGTGGTTATACAATAACCAGTGAGACAATGTCTCGGCAAGTCTACGCTCTAAACTTCGGCTAGGAGGAAAAGACGCTAAGAAGCGTCCTAAGCACGCAATCACACAATCAAGAAGACTTACCTCGTCTCAGTTCCACCCTGCAAGTCAACATAGATCATATCACAAATTAGAGCATCACTCAAGCTCAATTAATTGGAACCTAATACTCAAATTAACATGCGTTCCTAGTTTTGATCTCGGCATATAGCACGGCCTACTCTCAGTTTGGCGGTCTTCTGGCATTGCCAGGCTTCGTCTCATCCCATTGAGCACGGCACGTCACTTCGTCGATGGCTTTCCCGAAGGAGCATAGGGTCCAGAATCTACTGCGACCGGCTTCCCTTTATCAAGGGGTATCCCAAATAGGGATAACGTCCAGCTCAACAGCCCGGGACGATTTTTCTTTGTCATCACACGATCACTCAAATATGGCCCAGGGCACCGTGCATTGCACTCAAATGCTTCAATTAAAATGGTGAACCTGGCATTTTTCTTCGTATTAGAAATACACATGAAAATAGTCGTGTGTGGCTATACGGTCAACTCGACCCAGAAAAATTGACATTCTTTCTTTTTAAAATCCCACTATTTTATATAGTACATAAGACCATTTTCGGTGTTAAAATCCGACACTTGGAATTTTCTGAGTAAATATTGAAAATTCGCAATTTTTGGAATTAAATACCAAAAATCCAATCATCACTCAATTTGCATAATTTAACACTCAATTGCGAAACTAACCACACCATTGCAATCGCACGAAATTCCGGTCACCGGCCATCCCGACCTAATTTCCGGAAAAATAATTAATAATTAATTAATTTCGAAATTTAATTAATTAATTCTATTTAATTTCTAAAAATACTAACCTAGGCTAAAATTATTAAATTAAATACCAATACGGACTCGGAAAAATTTCCGAACCCTTCTAGATAAATAACACAATTTAAATAGACATTAGCTCAACCATGCTAACCACCTAACATACTCAATTAAATAATTAAATCATTAATTTAATCTAACTAACCTCCTAATTCCTAATTAAATAAATCTAAACACCCCTTAGCATTAATGCCTACTAAGAAGAGTTTAGAGAATAAACTCACTGGTGTATCGCGAAAACCGGTCTACCGTGACGACGACGCGACGGCGGCCGAAGTCTTAATTTTCGGCCGTGTCGGCAAACTCTCGGGCTGGACCTTAAACGGGCCCAACAAATCTCAGCCTAACTGAGATTTGTTTTCAACTTGGGCTGCTGGTCGCGGGCTTGGGTCTTCTTCGCGGGCCCAAAATGGGCTGAACTTCAAATGGGCTGAAACCAAAACTGAACTGGGCTTGTCTTTTTGGGCTGAACAAGAGTAGAACCACTGGGCCTGAATTGCTGCTGAAGGTTGGGCCGTTGAAAATCTGCTGAGATGGGCCGAAGATGCTGGACTCGTGGACGGTGGGCTTGACTTCACGCGGCCGGGATGAACTGAAGACGCGCGAAGATGAAGCTGCTTCGTGGATGGTGTCGCGGATGTTGGGAAGGAGTTGCTGCGGCCACGTTTAGGTGCTGGACAAGTGGAGATGGTGGTCAACGTTGGGGAATTTCTTTTGGTTTGTTGACCCAACGTGTCAGCAACTGAGGAAGAAACGATGATGATAGAGCTGGCGTTGAAGGTTGGACTCGGTTGAAGCAAAATCTACGAGGAATCGGGGTGGGGAACAGGGATTAGTGGAGGTGCAGCTTGAGGTGTCGCGGGATGAAGGGCAGCACGGCAAGGAGGAGATTTCGGTGGAGGAAGAGGGGTTGACCGCGTGGCTTCAGTTGGAAATTTTGGAGGGTTGGGCTGCTGTGGTTTCGAACGAAGAGAGAAAAAAAAGAAAGCCAAGCAAGAGCAGAACGGCTGAAGCCTTTTGCTGAAGCGAGACTTGTTCGACGAAGATAAGGATCAGCGGAGACGTGCACGGGAAGACAAGGAAGAAGGCTAAATATCCATAAAATATCTTATTTCATCATTATCTTGGTCCCCACAAGCCCACATGCATATCCCTTTGTCCCCTATTACTTTCTTGAATTATAAATCCATAATAATCAAATTTTGAAACAAATTTTTGCCGCCCAAAAACCAGCTCCGAATTTCACCGATTAAACTTAAATTTCTTCATTCAATTTCCCAAATTGAGGTCCAATTTCACGGTAGAAAAAATCTCAAATAATTTTCTATAATTCCCTGACACTCAAAGGCTCGGTTTGCAAGTTGAAAATCTCTTCAATTCGGCTTGTACGAATTTCCACTAATAATCCACGGCATCCGTATCGGATTTCCGTAAAAATCTCGGAATCTCCGAAAAATTTTCAGAGGATGAGTCGACGTTCCTAAAATAACTTGTGACACCATAGAACTTTCGATTTCTGAAATCAGGTTCAAATAAGCGGTAATTTCAATCCGGCGCGCTTTTAGCGTGACCTAATCTACTGGGTCACTTTTAGGAATTTTTGGTGCAATTGACTCGTGATCGATTTATCTTGAGTCACATAGTACATCTTCGACACATTGACGACTCTCGGTTGTCGTGAAAATCTCGAGGTTTCAAATACGAACACAGGGTACCCAAAACGTCAGAAAATTAATTTACTGTCGATTGGTGAGAATTTTGCAATCAGGTGAAATCACCCACATTCTGATCACATATCTCAGCTAAATCGACCTATCTCTGATTTCTGATCGATTCTGATAGTGCCGCAATGACCCTTGTAGACCGACACCTGGTCGAGCAGCCGATTCCCGTTCGAATTCTCAAGTCCATTGCATTTAGATTCCTTAATTGATTTCCCGGATAGGCCAGGTTATCTCGTGAGTGGCCAATTCAGATAATAGCACTATAGACACGTCGACGAAAAGCCCGATTTATTTAATTGAAAACAATTCAGAAAATTCAGGCTGTCACACAAATCACATCAAATCCCGCGTATGTTCCGGATCTTCAGTCATATCTTCCAATAGATATATGAAAAAGAAAACATTATCTTCTCCTTGGGAATCTTTCCATATGGTCCCGCGTCGGTACGGGATCAAGCTGTGCAATAATAAATTATTCCATTGATTAGCTTCGACCGGCGGGGATGCCACTGGTAGTGACGCCGATGGGCCGCTTTCCTCTTTTCTCTTTTCGTTCTTTTCTGGTTCTTGGTAAAGGCAAGCGAAACACGTAAAATCATATTTCCCTGAAGAACTGCTTCAAGAGAAACCGACAAATGGGTGGTTGGTTTCGAATCAATTTTCTTAGTGGCATTTCCACCCAACATCATTAGACCTTTGATTATATATATATATATACCTAGTTCTCTCCAGAACAGGAAAAGCCATTTGAACAAAGTGAGATGGAGACGAAAAAGATAGCCATAGTTGGTGCTGGGATCAGCGGCCTCCTAGCCTGCAAATACACCCTCTCAAAGGGCCTCCACCCTATCGTCTTCGAGTCCAAAGCCAGCATCGGAGGGGTCTGGACAAAGACCGTGGAGACCACGAAGATCCAGACCCCAAAACCAGCCTACCAGTTCTCGGACTTCCCATGGCCAGACTCGGTCGCCGGGGATTTCCCCGATGCGCATCAAGTGCTCGAGTACATCGAGTCATACGCCCGCCACTTCGACCTGCTTAAGCACATCAAGTTCGGCACCAGGGTCCTTAGCATCGGGTACGAGGGGCCACCGGTTGAGGCGATGCAGTCATGGAGCCAGTGGGGCGGTGACGGCAGGCCATTCAGCTCGGGTGGGAAGTGGAAGATCAGAGTGCAGGATTGTCTGAGCCTTGAAACTGAGGTAGACGTATGCTTCCTGTTATTGCATAATTTGGGGTTGCTCTTCTTGATGCAGTTTCATGTTACTGTCTCATGCCAATACCTATTTAGACCGGCAATCCGTAATAATTTTAATTTCCATTTTGTGTTAATGATTTCTCGGCAGCAATTTCTTAGTTTCTATACCTTACCATCTAATGACAATAACAGACGTATGAAGCGGACTTTGTGATTCTTTGTGCCGGGCGATTCAGTGGCATTCCGAACATACCGGAGTTTCCACCGAAAAGAGGCCCGGAGGCGTTCCATAGCAAGGTGATCCACTCCATGGACTACGCAGCTATGGACTACCAAGCTGCGAAGGAGTTCGTCAGTGGCAAGAGAGTGGTGGTCGTCGGGCTGCAGAAATCCGCATTGGACATTGCCATGGAGTGCTCAGCTGTTAATGGTCAGTGCGAAACCCCTGAATTCCGACATTCCTTAAACTGAAGCCTAGTCGTGGCAGCATTACATTTTCTTCACCGTGTGCAAGCCGCTCCTCCAGCTCCGGCATTTTGACAAGAGTGGATTTGTGGCAACTTCCTTTTGGTTGAAATTTTTTTCCCTGCAGGAGTGGAGCGACCTTGTACGGTGCTGTACAAAACGGAACACTGGAACGTGCCGGATTATCTACCGTGGGGCGTGCCTCTCGCACTTCTCTACCTCACCCGCTTCTCGGAGCTCCTCGTGCATAAGCCCAGAGAGGGCTTGTTGTTGAGCCTTTTGGCCACGCTTTTATCGCCCCTGGTACGCGACGAGATAAATCTCTTGCAACTTCTCATCACAGTGATTGTTCTTTCCAAACAAATGTCGATTTGTTCATTTAAAGTGATATAGGTGCCTTCTTAATTAGAGCTGCAAGGGAAATTTCTTTCACCATTTAGTAATATCGAGCCAGTAATTTTGGTCACAGAAACTTGGATTCAGAATTATCCACGTGGAGTAATAAATTTGAATTCGAAATTATTCAGATTAAGTGCGTCATATGATTAAATTCATTAGCTGTTACATGCTGTTCATGTAATACGATCCACTTCAATGACAGAGATGGGCGATTTCCAAGTTTGTTGAAAGCCACATAAAGCGAAAGCTTCCGTTGAAGAAGTTCGGGATGGTGCCAAAACACAGTTTCCTTCAAGAAATCAGCTCCTGCTTGATCTCGACCGTACCTGAAAAGTTCTACGACAGGGTGGAAGAGGGAAGCATAATCTTGAAGAAGGCCCCAGCATTCGGATTCTGCAAGAACGGGATTTCAATCGATGGAGAGGTCGAGCCTCTGAATTCAGAATTGGTCATCCTCGCGACTGGGTTTAGGGGCGAAAAGAAGCTCCTAGATTTGTTTGAGTCGCAACTGTTTCAGGACTGCTTATCTGGATCTCCTAATTCAATAGTTCCACTATACAGGTATTGCCCTAGAATTCCCTCCTGCTATAAGCTGATCTAATCCTGTGTCCTGGGTTCTCATGTAGATTTAGGTGCATTTGGTTTTGGGAATGCTTTTTGTCTTCATATTTAGAGAAGATTTTGTCTACTTATTCGTCCTTTTTTCTTTCCTGCGAATGTCTTTGGTTTCTCATCGTTCATCTCAATACTTTTTCTGAGAATGTCTTTGCAAAAATTATAGCTGGAAAACTTTTAAGCATGAAACTGTGCACTTTTTGCTTTAGAAAGTTCAGCCAAAAGATGAGTAAACTGTATTATTTCTCTATGGTTACTGTCACGGACTCAATTATGTGATCACATCCGATCAGGGAATGCATTCATCCCCGAATTCCCCAACTAGCAGTGATCGGGTTCTCAGAAAGTGTTGCAAACTTGTACACGTCGGAGATACGATGCCGGTGGCTAGCCGAGCTTCTTGCAGGAACGTTCAAGCTACCTTCCATTAAGGAGATGGAGGAGGATATAGAAGAGTGGGACAAGTACACGAAAAGATCTTCAGGTCCATACTACAGAAGATCATGCATAGCTGCACTTCACATTTGGTACAATGATCAACTGTGCAGAGACATGGGATGGAACCCTATGAGAAAGAAGGGATTCTTTGCCGAGCTATTTGAGCCTTATGGCCCAACAGATTATGTCTCTCCATGAAGATGAAATGTGTGTGCGTGTATCATCATTTTTCCCCTTTGTATTCCATGTTCAGCAAACTTTCTTCCCCTTCTCTTACTGATGGGAAGTCATATTTTGCACTAAATAATCTATGATTGTTCTTGGAGCACAAAATTCTAGCTTGCCCTAAATTTGAGGATTCAACCATTGATCTACAACCTCAAACCGACTCCTACAATGAGATATGATTCAATCAAGTTTTCATCAATTTAAGTAGTACGATCCTTCCATGACAATAACATGAATTAAAGGTGTAGATATATGATGGAGAGGAGAAATTGAAATCTTCAAGCACTTCTTGTATGGGCCACAGGAAGAAATCAAGTACTCACTAGAACCTAGTTAGACGTGCTTGAGTCATCGCAGAGGGCAATTCGAACAGGGGACATTAGATTGTCATACTCTCTGTTGATTATCAATCTTCAAGAAAGCTTAAGCCAATTGCCATTTTGAAGCCATCAATCTCCTCGAGACCGTATCATAGAGCCAATCTCTTGAATGGAAACTAGCCAACAGAACTGTTCTTGGCAGAGAACTGCATAATGGGGAGGACCACTTTTGCACATTCAGGCATCACACTTGGATTTTGAGTTAAACTAGATCTTCAATGTTAAGACTTGGTAGAACTGGATCAAGTAAATAATGGGGCCTCTTTAGGCTGTCCGAATTTCCTCTTTCCTCTCTGTCTTCCTCCACTAAACTTCCATGCTTAGAAGCAATAGCCAAATTTCAGACAAGCTCCTTAAGATCAATACCCGTAAAGCAAAAGCAAAAGCAGAAAACCTCACACACCAAGTCCTATCCAATTTTCTTGTACCCCGTATGTTGACTTACGGTCACTGCTGATGCATACACTAACAAACGATCGAATCCATTTAAGGCAGCTCGAACCGATCGAATCCGTCAACAGCGGCTCAAACAGATCAGGCACGGCGACTAAGTTGCGATCGCATTCCAAAAGATCTATGCAATTTTGAAGCAGCGAAATCGTACCTTCTTGGGGAGCGAAGGGTGGGGAGAGGAGAGGGAAGGGAGAGGGGCGAGGGCCCGGACGAAGGCCCCGAATGTGGTGAGGGAGAGGCGGGCGAATGTTGACACTAAATTTTGGCTTCAGATTTAGTCATTTATTGCATAAGAAAATCAGGGATCCAAACTGATCTCTAAAAAATATAAATATCAATTTTCACTTTGCATGTTTAGTTCTTGTAAAGCATGTTCGCATCCAATAAGTTTCATATGAGCTAGCGTTATTATACTTGAACTCAAGAAGCCAAGAACATGCTCCGAGTTGGCACACGGATTAACAAATCCTCAGAACATGCTCGCACATGAGAATCTGAAACTTGGGGGTCACAATTTCCCCAAAGATGAGGGAAGCCAATCAATTAGAGAAATCTTCTCTCTAGTAAATCTTCCCTCTAGTAAATTTTGGCCAGATAAGTGGAGGAACTCGTGGGATCTTTTTCCAAGAATACCGGAATGCACAAGAGGAAACAAATATGTTGGCTGCAAAATCACGGGCAATTTTGTCAGACCGTAAGTTGAGGGAAATGAATTAGAAAAAGGAAAAGAAAGATAGAATTTTCATGGAATATTCTCCACGACTTTGGCCATGATATCCCGCGTCCAAAAGCTCAACCCCACCAGATCTCACGAATCATCTTTCGCATAATAAGAGGAGTTGATCTTGGCAAATCATCAGAAAAGCAATCTCGCGTTTTCAGCTACTGACCATGGAAAGATCGGCAACTCGAAGTGACGAGCACGGACTGAATTCTCATTCCTTCGTAGACACCTCCAGATTGCTTGGGATTCTTTCGGAAAAATTGAAATTATGAGAGGAATCAACGGGATTTGTCCGGCAATATGGAAAAAATGGACACTCACTCGAATATTGGGCGTTCATGCGCAAGGTATATGAAAAGATCGAGCGGAGAGGAAATTAAGGGAAAGAATAAGAAAATAATTATGGCTGTGAAATCGTAAATGATAGTGAGTGAATCGGGACACGTTCGCGGCAATATAAGTAAATCAGAAAAGGAAAAGAGGGCTAAGATTTGGCAATGCCCACAATCAAAGGAGCACGGGTTCTGACTTTCCAATGTTAAATGGGAGTCTTATGCTATAAAAAGGGACGTGTCGAGTCTAGGGATGTTCGGTTCCAGGTTCCGGTTCAGTTCCGTTTGGAACCTGGAACCTATCCGTCAGAACCAAGAATCTGGACAACAGGTTTTTTCTTTTTTTCTTTTTTTCTTTTCTTTTCTTTTATTTTCTTTTTCAGATTTGAACTATAACGTACACGCATACTCTATAGTAACTTCCCATATCTTAGCAAACATACCAATGCCAACTGCCAAGAATCTGGATATACATAATCAAAACTAATAAAAAGTTTCCAAAGAGGGAATGAGATGCTTGATTAACTATAATTATTGTGCCCACATATGTCAATATATGTGCACTAAAGCTTAAATCGTCACATTTGCCATATGCCATATGCCTTATCAGCTGAGTCAAATGAAAATGATGAAGCAAAATATACTAAGGAGAGAACGATAAGAGTGTAGATTGAAAATGTCAATTTATTACTGAATTGGAAAGAATGATACATTTTAAAGAATCACAATCGACTTCGTTGCCCAGAAGAAGAAAATACAGATTATTTTTTAAAATAAGAGATTTGGGACCTCTGGGTCTTGAAATTTCTCGTTCTTGCTCTGAAATTAGAAATAAGCATGATTGCTTTTAAAATTATGAAAAGTTTTTTTTTTTTTTTGGCTATCAAGAAAATTGATTACGCTGGGTTTTGTTTTTACATGACTAATTTCACGTTGGAATCCCCACCTACCCTATATTTTCTCGTAATGTGACGTCATCAATGTCCGTTGACAAGAGCCGTTTTTTCCGTTTTACGGAAATAATCTTGTTTCCTTCGTTTTTTCTCGGACTACTGACGGCAATGCACGTGCTTCAAGCAGTAAAGAGGGGATTGAGTAAGGAATTTAGGGATTTTTAAGTGTCAATTCCACGGGTTCTTCTTGGGTTTTTGCCCTTAATTTTCCTGAATTTGGCCAACCCCTCTTTTGTTTCTCCGTCGGTGCAACGAGGAACGATTCCAAATAGCGTGCTCTTCTTTTTTAGGGGATCGGTTTTGGTGTCTCTTGTTTGCATATATAGAAATTCCTGAGTTGTGTTTCCGCATATTCTAGTTCAGTCAGTTCTAGTGGCATCTGTTTCTTTAAAGTCTCGTTTTGGTTTTGGAGTCAAGAGGAGGAGGAGAAGAAGATGGCAGAACGGGGGAGGAGGGGCGAGCGGGGGAGGGGGGCTCCTTTTGGAGCCCTAACCGGTTCTGGTTTCCGGAAAAAAGGAATCGGGAACCAGAACCGGTCCTTTAAGAACTGGGAACCGAACCGGAACCTCCGATTCGGTTCTCCAATTCCCGGTTCTACCTGGGAACCGCACTCACCCCTAGTCAAGTCATTGAGAAAAGAGGATGTACACACTGTCGCGACCTCCCCGAAGCGGGTTTTGTACCACCTAAGGGTTCGGCTAATGGATTGCTAAGCCTAGATTTAACTCAGGCTCTCCCAAGCCCATACCAATTCGCGACTTAGGTTTGAGTTCTTAACATGCAAATGATTTTCAATCATGGAGTCGCCACTAATCTATTTTTGGTGGGTCGATTAGAAACCAAGTAAAGTAGTGGGAGATTTACTTTACTCCTACGAACCAGAGACTAAGGGTACGGGGACTTGGTTACACTAGAATTTTCTAATGCCCTTTCGGTACCATTTCTTTTTTTATTTTTTTTATTTTTTTTAAATGTTTTTGTAGGCAGCTTGGATTTATTTTAACCAATACTTCTACTATGTCAAAAGGTGATCACACGGGTGCTCAACTATTATTGAATATTCAAATAAGAAAATAAATAAATTGCATCACACAAAGCAAGCATTTTTTTGGGGTTTTCTTAAGAGTTAAAAAAAATGCATTTTTTTGAGCTAAATGACCTAATTTTACTAACATGCAAATTCAAATTAAATGGGCCTAATATGCAATCTAGTTAACATGCACCTCATGACCTAATTTACTAATGAACATATTCTAATTAAATAATCCTATTATGCAAACTAGTTAATATGCACCTAGTATTTTTGTAGTTTTTATTGAAATTCAAGATTAATAAAAACCCTAATTAAGTTATCTAAAACAATAATTTTCTAATTCATTTTTGGGATTAATTTTGACTTAAACCCTATTATGTCTTAGAAAAATATTTTTTTAATGAGAATATAAAAACATGCCAATTTTATGTAAGACTCTATAAAAGAAAGGTTGTTTAAGAATGACCCTAACCTATTTTAAAAAGATATCTAAAAATGCAATTCTAAAAATATAATCCAAAAAAAGTACTAAACCTACATGTCCTATATGCTCATGCAAGATTTTAATTTTTGATGTTTTTAGTTTTTTTTTTAAAGACAAGTAATTATTAGATAAGTATTAAATCTAAACTATCAACAAAATCAACCAAGGAAGGATTAAAATAGTCGAAAAAATAACCTGTTGTCTCACAGGTTGAATTAACGATTATTCTAACCCTAATTATCACGACAAAGAGATCAAAATAATTACAAATCTGATCCGGGGTCTTACGGACCAAATTAAATAATTATCATGATTTAACAATTGAAATTCTACCAAAAAGCCCAAAAATTAATATAATTAAAAAATGATCCGATGTCTCTCGGATCAAATTAATAATTATATTAATTTCGGACAAAGTCCCTACGGATAATGCATACTAAATTCACAAAATATTAACAAACTATATTCTAGTTTTAAAACACAATGAAATAACATAAAATAAACAAAAGAAAGGAATAAAAAAAAAACTAAAACTAAACTACCTAAAGGAGGGGACTTGCAGCAACGTTAGTGGGAGGCGTCGGGCGGAGGGTTGCCGGCGTCGGAACTCCGGCGAGGGCGGACCGGCGGAGACGTGGCGTCCGGCACGGGCGGAGACGTGGCGTCCGGCACGGGCGGACGCGTGGTGGTGAGCGAGATCAACGGAGCGAGCTTCGCGGGTGAGGCGGAGTGGCGTTGAGCGGCGATGACGCAAGCTGCCGCCGGCCTCGATTTGCTGCGGTCGTCGCGGGTTTTGTTGGGGTAGCTCAGGCGCAGCAACTCAGGAGGGAGAGTTGGTGGACTCGGCACAACTCCTTGTCTCTGGCACGTGCTGGGATGGAGCAGCTAGGCACGGCTTGGGCCCAAAGCATGACGGGGATGACGACTTGGACTCAAGGGAACATTGCGGGTGCAACAGGGGCGCCGGGACTCCGAGGACGGCTTGTAGGGCTGGAACTTGACGTCAGGGCAATGCAGGCGGGCGGCGTTGCCGGTGCGGGACACGGGCAGTAGCGGCGGCGTGCCGTGACGGGCGAGCGGGCGCAGCCTGCGGGTGCAAGCGTCGAGGTGGAAGTGCGGCGACGGCAGGAGTTGCAGGCGCGGGCGGAGTGGCTCTCATGGGTCGCGGGGGTCCTTGTGGGTATTCGGATTGATTGCAGACAGAGCAGGGACAGCGGCGAGCACACAGGAGGAAGCCGTCGGGACGCGGCAGGGGCTGGTGATTGGGCAACCGGCTCGGATCTGCTGCGGCGTCGGCGCTCGGGCGGAGATGGTGGCATGCTCAGGGATCGCTGGAAGGAGATGCTGACGCCGGTCAGAGGTGCAGCGACGGGGACGGTGGTTCGGCAACCGGTTCGGATCTGCTGCGGCGTCGGCGCTCGGGCGGAGATGGTGGCGTGCTCGGGGCTTGCTGGAAGGAGATGCTGGCGCCGGTCAGAGATGCAGCGACGGAGACGGTGGCGCGGAGGGCAGAGGTGCGGCGGTGGGCTCAGAGCTCGCCGGAAGGAGGAAGGCGGCGGGTGGGCGGCTGCGGCGCCGGGCGACCAGCAACGGCGACGAATTCCCGAGAAAGATGAACAAGTAGGGGTCTTTCCTTTTATTTTATTTTATTCTTTTGCTGTTCGGTCACTTCCTTTCTCTGTTTGTCTCAACGGGCTCTCTTTTTTTAATCGCTCTCACCGAGAATTCCTCTCTTCCCCCTTTAGCCGAGGATCCTTGCTTATTTATAGGCAACAATCGACTGTAGTGTGAACAGGTGAACATGAGGTAGCCGCTTTTTCTTTGCTTGTTCAAGTTCGTTTCTTTCTTTTTCAAATATGGTGGCCACCGATCTGCTTTTTCAGCAAGATAATAATATAAAAATGTTACTTCATCTTCTTGCAGGCAAATTGTTGAATTTTCACGTCCCCTGTTTCGTGCGTGCATGTGCATGCATTAACGAAGGGGAGAAAATGGACGTTGGGTTCTTGAGAAAATATTGGGTGGGTCTTACCCTCCACGTAGGCGTAGGGTAAGACCATTCAGAATCCGACACGTGGCTCCACGTAGGCGATGGCGTCAGATCCCCGACTCAGCGCTTCTTTTTCACTCTCTCCCAAATAACTCGGCTGGCGGCTCGGCTCGGCTGGGCTGGCAGAAGAAAGGACGAACGGATCAATGGGTAATAAATGCGTTGCGCTCCCGCTTAAATTTTCTCTCTCCTCACTTGAATTTTCTAGGTTTTGTCTCTCTTTTGTGGAAGAGCAGACAAAGAACGAACGAGCTGCGCTTACTTCCTTCGTTTCCTTCTCAGCGCATCCCACCCCCTCCGCCTCCGCCTCTCCAAAACGCCTCGCCGGTCATCTACCTCTGGCACGTCGCCTCCTCCAAGAGCCCCACCAGTCGCAGCTAGTTCCTCAAAACTTTGCCTCCGACTGTTTCCAACGCGGAGATCGAGCACAAGGTTTGTGATTGCGTTGGTCTGTCTCGGCAACTTCTGGGCCTCCGTCCGATTGCCTTCCTCCGACGAACTCATCATCAACTCCGAGCCGCCGCCGCCGCCGCCGCCGCCGACGCCGATGGCGTCCTCCGTCTCTGGCATCTGCTCGTCCTCCCCCTCCCTCAGGCCGAAGACGCCGCTGGCCTCCGCCGCGAAGCCGTCGGCCTCTGGCAGAAGGGAGGCGCCCTCAGTCTTGTTCCTGAGCGGCGCTAGGCTCCCCGCCATCGACCGGGTGTTGTCCCTGTTCTTGGCCCAATCGGTCGTGAGGGAGATCTCGGTAGACCTAGGCAGGGCCGACGACGCGGCAAAGGAGAGGCGCGGGCTAGAGGCTTGGAGAAGGATTCCCGCTCGCTGTGGACGAGGTACGTGGACTAGCTACACCAGCACCGGAGCTAGGGCTTTTCCTTGGACATGAGCCGAATTGGGTTCACGGACGAGTTCGTGGAGGAGATAGAGCCTCGGTTCCAGGCCGCGTTCAAGGCGATGGAGGAGTTGGGGAAGGGCGCGATCGCGAACCTGGCCCAGACGAGGGCCGCATGGTCGGGCACTACTGGTTGAGGAAGTCGGAACTCGCGCCGGCCCGGTTCCTGAAGGCGCAGATTGAGAGCACGCTTGACGCCGTCTGCAATTTCGCTGTTCTCCTTTAATTACTATTTCCTGAGTTTAATGAGCTCGTGGTAATGATAATAATGATATCTATTGCTCCTATTCTAGAGGATTCTTAGAAGAGAAGCTTGACGATCGGTTTATCTGTTGACATTTGCCGAATGCCAAGTGTCAGGAGTTCTGTTGAAAGATGATAAAATTTTCATATGTTTTTGGAGCTATTATTCATTGGAGCAAGTTCAATAAGACAGGAAGCTCGTGACCTTTAATTTACAATGTTGGACATTCCTGCCATATAGGTTTGTCTTTCGGTCGACTTAGATGGATGTTGGAGCTCCCGAACGACAGAGATAGTCAGATAGATCGGTATCCTTTGCTAATGGAACAAGTGGAGAGTAGTAGTGGTCATCAGCACATAATTGATGTAGAGAGAAATGGGGACGCCTTATTGACAGCATCTCTTGGTGATCAGCAACGCAGGGTAGACTCGACAGAGGATGAGGATGGACTTTCGCCTAGCATGCCAGCCCCTGCGGATCAAACAACTGTAAATTCATCAAACGGATAGAACTCCATGAATTCCTCTAGCACGAGGAGTGATGATTACCACCAGCATCGAACAAGTCCATTGAATTCTGGACTATGGATTTCAGTGCAGTTAGTTGTCACCGTGGGTCAAATTATAGCATCCATAGTGGTTTTGTCATTGTCAAGACATGAAAATCCAGAGGCTCCACTATTTGCATGGGTTGTAGGCTATGCATCTGGTTGTGTGGCAACGCTGCCTATTCTTTACTGGCGTTATCATTCTGGCAACTGTGGTAGTGATCAGCAGTCCAGTCGATCCCATCGAGGGACTTCTCATAGCAGTCAATCAGAGCCTAGATCTTATACAGCTATCTCTGCCACGCAGTCCACAGATGAGGGCAATCAACATTCTGAAGAATCGGCATCATGGAATGGCCAAATTGCAGACACTCTGAGTTCACGTTAAAGTTCAATCGTTTCTTATGCTGCTCATGGATGATGATTGCTTCTCATCTATTCAAATTGAATTTCAATTTGCACATTGTGGGATTATTGGCATCATTCAGAATAACCTAGTCTGTACAATCTAAGATAGATGGAATCAACAGCTAATTTCGTTTTTGCAGAATTAGTGGGCTGGTGGACCATTTCAAGATGGCCTTAGACTGTTTTTTTTGCTGTATGGTTTGTTGTCGGCAATGTGTGGATTTTTAGAGGTCACTCTTCACCTTCTGATGCTCCGAAACTGTATAGGTACCAATTTATAGGGACACTGTTCTGTTCTGTCTATACATGTAGTTGCTGTGCTTGATGAAATATATGTGTTGTGGCCCTTTTGCAGGTTATGTAATATGTGTTGTGGCCCTTTCGCAGGTTATGTATAGTATTTCTAACTTTTAGCTTTATTGGATATGCCATGCCTTTTATACTATGTGCAACAATTTGTTGCTGCCTACCTTGCATAATGTCTGTTCTGGGCATCCGAGAAGACTTTTCGCAGACAAGAGCAGCCACCTCAGAATCCATCAATGCTCTTCCTATCTACAAATTCAAGGTGAAGCAAGACTTAAATGCTGACGACGAGGAATTTAACACCGGAGGAAGTGAAGGCGGGGTCTTGGCTCCAGGGACAGAAAAGGAGCGTTTCTTGTCGGGAGAAGACGCCGTAAGCATAAAACCCACTTATGTCCTCCCATTCCAATTCTGGAGTTCAAGCACCCTCCTGCTGAATTTTGACCTATAATGTAGGGCTAGCATTTGATTTCGCATCCTAAAAGAAAGGCCTCGCCTCACATCTGCTTATATGTTCCTTAACATGGTGAAACTATCATGATAGCAGCAAGTGGCAAATGCTTACTATCGGCAGCTAGGCATGATATTTATCAAGTAGACAAAGTGATGTTGCCATTGTATTTGTGCAGGTTTGCTGTATTTGCTTGTCAAGATATGCAGATAACAATGAACTAAAAGAGCTACCTTGTCACCATGTCTTCCACGTTGAGTGCATTGATAAATGGTTAAAGATCAATGCTTCATGCCCCCTCTGTAAAAGTGAGATTAGTGAGAGCAGTGGGCTTTCGCAATCTGACAGAGACAGCTAGAACTGAGGACGAGTTTCAAGTAGCTCAAGAATTTGCATAAGGGAGCTGCCCATGAATGTGCCAACTACAATGTTTGCTCATCAGACTTACGATGAAACAGGGCCTCTTCGCAGAGACGCGTATTGACTTGGCACAGGTAGCAAGAGGTTATATCTGCAAAAGAGGTTCTCTTGCGACGCATCGGATGATTTACCATTGCTACACGACACTATGGAGAAGTGAATCTCTTGCTTGGGAGTGGTCCCACCTTCTCAGGACATGTAAATGTGAGGTCGAAGTTGAATGCTCGGCTCATACGCCGGGTCCCGTGAAACGATCTGGGGGTGCTGCAATGGCAAAGGAATCTTTGCGCACAGATCCTATCTCGGGATAATGGTAATGATGTATATAGCCTGTTCGAAAATACAGCAGATGGTGTATTTAATCTCGTAAATTGCAATAAACTGTAACTATTCATCGTGTCATGTTCTCCTATTTTGGAGCCCTAGAGTGGGCATGCTTAAGATAAATGGAGGACCTCAGTACTATTGCTGTTACGGACAGTTACCCAAGGCTGATCAAGAAATAGCTAGCATAGTGCGTAATCAAAGTTGTAGCAATATGCTAAAAACTTGCTGATATTTGCAGAGAACAACTTAGTTTTTATCTTTCCTCTTTTAAATAAAAAGATTGAAGACAGATGAGCAATAAAATTTGGAAGAACGTGATGGACAAAAACTGATAATGGATAGAGCAATAGCAATTTAGTCTTTCGTTTTGTTTTAGATTCTGTTTGTTTCATAGATTTGGAAAATATTTTTTTAATATTAATTACTTATATCAATTCAAATAATTAGTTCATGAAAAGTTCTCTCCATCCCTTGCAATTATGCTTGTCTAAATATTTTTATGAATGTTAAAAATCTCTTATTCATTAATTTTTTATAGGCAATACAAGTAATATTCATTTTTAAAAGTGAAACAAATGCACAACTTTTAAGATGCACCGTGTACATAGTATCAAAGATCATTCCGCATCATCCCTCACAAATATGAGAGCATTGCGCAGGTGGTCGGTTTGGGACTCAGAAAAGAAGAAAAATGGCTTTTTCTTGAACTTACATATTTCGTTCCATTCATGTTACCATTCTGGTTGTGGTCTAAAAAGGGAGATGAGGCTACATAATTTCAACCTTCTTATTTTGGTGTGAAAACAGCAAAAATGGCATACCATTATTTTCACATTTTCTAAATTTATTTTCAGAGTTTCAGACGACTTAAAAGCAGGAGAAATTGCCAAAGGCCTCAAGAGATAATTTTTTTGAAGGTTGTAAGAGGGAAAACTAGAAGAAAGAAAAAGAAAATGAAACATTTTCCCTACAATCTAGGGAAATTTCCATACCAGAAAAAGATCAAGTCCAGCAAAACATATGGCTCCTCTCCAACAACAACCCATTAGGAGACCACTTGTCTTTATCCATTTCATTAGTGATACGAAAAAACCAAAGAAGATAAATTAGGAGGTTCATATTAGCAAGGATAACATAGAGCCAAGGCCCGAATCACTCACTTGCATACTTTAACGAAAAAATAGAAAACTTTGATGACCTGAAACTAGAAAACAAAGAACAAAAACCAACCCAGGAGAGCATGTCTTATTGATGCAAAATCTATCATTTGTAACATCTCTCATTCCAAAATTTTCACAGAACGCAATGTTTATACAAAGGAAAAACAATGGTGGACATAAATAAGGGAAGTACAACATGTCTCCAGAAGTAAGTTTGCAGAGGCCACTTGTTCTTAAGGCTGACCAAACATCCGTTCTCGAAAATTTCTCCTGTGGCTCCACCTCAGGGATCTCCTATAGATTGTAAAACTAACAATGCAAAAAGGGAAACCTTAGTTTAATGCATATTCCCATGTAGCCCGCCACCTTTTCTCATTCATGGCCAGACATACAAGGCTATGAATCCGACCAGAAACGAAAGTGGAGGAAGATTATACACAATTAGCAAAACAAATTCCAAGATGAGAGGGAGAGGGAGGCCAAAAAGAACAGAAGCAAATGCCAATCCAATAAAGCGACAGAATGGCCATGAACTGGAAAAGGCCCCATGAATGATACTTCCCCAGTGGTTGAACAAACTATCTCCCAAGCTGCGGCTATTGCTGTGAACTAACTCTCTTGCATACCGATGAATGTAGAATTACATTGCCCAAAATGAGCTTTCAACTCCACTTGTTAGATAGAGAGGTCCTTAAAAGCTTCCAGTTTTCCATTTGGCGCAAGAGAATCCATGTTTATGCCACCCGCAGGATGGTTGACTCCATTTTCAGGATTACTAGAAATCTGGCTGTACGAGGACTTTAGAACTGCAGAACTGCGACTTCCTTCAAAATAGGTGGAGTGCGGGAAGTATTCGGCACAACATAATTTCCATCCTGTTGAAGATGTATTTTACAAGTATCAGAGACACCATCTCAAAAGTCAAATCTAGCTTTATCAAATCATAATATCCCATCTTTGTATTCAGTAAAATGAGTAGGCCAATAAGGAAGTAGGGATAGAAGAATGGTCATCAGTAACGAAATTCGCCGACGAGATCCCTCCGACTCTCACACCCCAACACACACCCACCCAGCCACCCACTTGCTACCCTATACTGCTGCTACTCCAATTATTCGAACAGATACTTCACATTTTAAGCATAACTTTAACCAAAAACAGTTGACGAGATCAAAACTTACTTGACGCAGCATCCATATCAACTACTACTGAGGAGAGTAGCTTGTGAACCGCAATACAATCCTTGAGTTTCCATTCCTTAACTGATCCAAGCGCTCCATTTCTATGAACATAACGTGGACATGCTCAACAGATTATCAAGGGGATGGCAGCGTAAAACAGTCCAAAACAAATGAAATGAAGATGGTAGACCTTCGTTGCACCAAACAGTACCTTTGCACCAAGTTGTTGCTTGAATCCTCAATTAATTTCACAGCCTTGCCCTTATTGCTGGCTTCCAAAAGATACAGCATTTCTGCAGCAGCTGCCCTGTGCATCAAGGAATCTGCACATACAATAAAAAAAGACCAAGCACACTTAGAACATGTTATAACACACGTAAAAAAATTGTCTGATGTTGAGGATACCTTTATGCTTATCGAGGAATGACTCATTTGCCTCTAAAAGAGACTTCCCATGCAAATGACTGCAAGATAAACAATTGTATGTGTTAAAAGACTGTCATATTGAAAAAACAAACAAGAAAGATATAGCAAGTCCAAAAGACAGGTTGTAAAGAACCTGATTTCTGGTCGTTCAGCTTCTAATACAGTGCAAATAAGTTTCTCAGAGTCAGTAGCTGGGGCAGCCATGGAACTAACTATGTGGAAAAACTTTAACTGCAGCATAAGAAGCACCCATCAGGAACAACACCAAGCCGTCAAAGTCTCTAGCAACCAGGGAAACAATATAGACCACCACTGAAAAGAGTTGAGGAAAAAGCAGCAGCAACACAGATCAACATACTATGACTTGCATCAAAATTTACAGACACCCAAAAGATGCGACAAATATATCAACAGCTCAACCCAAGGAGTTAAGAGGACATATGAGAATGATAAAATATCTCGAGTGCAAACTAGAGAGAAACTAACTAGGCACCTATGTGTGTCAGGGCTTTCCACGTCCAACCAGAGCAGCTGCTTCACCGCCTGGGTTTATGAAAAGAGCAGCATATAAAGATGCATATATTAAAATGGAGTTAAGTAGAAAATTAAATTGCAAGCAGCACATATATAGGAAAAAGAAACAGAACATTTATCAGCTCGTCATTAAGTTACTCCGAACAATATGTTTCAAGAAGTTTCAAGAGTAAGAAAGTCACTGGACAAAAGAAAAAAGAAGCAAAGTAACCCCAGGCAAAATTACCTGAAAAGCAAGCAAAGTTTTCCGCTTTCTCATATTTACTTCAAAACGAAAGAGGAGCAAAGTTTTCCGCTTTCTCATCTTTCAACAGAACTCCTGACACTTGGCATTCGGCAAATGTCAACAAATAAACCGATCGTCAAGCTTCTCTTCTAAGGGTCCGTTCGTTTCGCGGAAAATGTTTTCCAAGAAAATGTTTTCCGGATTTTCCGGTGTTCGTTTCACGGAAAATGAATTCCTAAGGGAAAATGTTTTCCATGGAAGGGAAAAAGTCTTCTAAATTTAGGGAAAATGTTTTCCACTTTTGAAAAATGGAAAACATTTTCCTCACTTAATCTCTCTTATCTCACACATCTACAAATCCTCACTTCCTCCTCCCATTTCTTCTTCTTTTTTTCTTTTTTTATTCGAATTATTTTTAAATTGTATTTTTCTTTTTTTATTCAAATTAGTTTTAATTTTCTATTTCTATTTCTTTTGTTCTTTTTTTCTTTTTTTCTTTTTTCTTTTTCTTTTCTTTGTTTCTCATCTTCTTCTTTCTTGACTAGTCGTCGGCCATCACCGGGTAAACCGTCGTGGATCGCTCGTCGATCCGCGAACCTCGAGCTTAACGCTTGTGCTCGCCAATCTAGTGAGCGGAAAATATTTTCCTTACCGAACACCGGAAAATATTTTCCGAAACATTTTCAAGTTTTAGCCGAACACCAGAAAATATTATCATTTTCCTGGAAAATGACTTCTGGGAAAATATTTTCTGGAAATTGCCTATTTTCCGCGAAACGAACGGACCCTAAGAATCCTCTAGAATAAGAGCAATAGATATCATTATTATCATTACCGGGAGCTCATTAAACTCGGGAAACAGCAATTAAAGAAGAACAGCGAAATTGCGAGACGGCGTCAAGCGTGCTCTCAATCTGCGCGCCTTCGAACCGGGCTGGCGCGAGTTCCGACTTCCTCAACCGGTAGTGCCCGACCATGCAGCCCTCGTGCCCGGGCCAGGTTCGCGATCGCGCCCTTCCCCAACTCCTCCATCGCCTTGAACGCGGCCTGGAACCGAGGCTCTATCTCCTCCACGAACTCGTCCGTGAACCCAATTCGGCTCATGTCCAAGGAAAAGCCCTAGCTCCGGTGCTAGTGTAGCTAGTCCACGTACCTCGTCCACAGCGAGTGGGAATCCTTCTCCAAGCCTCTAGCCCGCGCCTCTCCTTTGCCGCGTCGTCGGCCCTGCCTAGGTCTACCGAGATCTCCCTCGCGACCGATTGGGCCAGGAACAGGGACAACACCCGGTTGATGGCGGGGAGCCTGGCGCCGCTCGGGAACAAGACTGAGGCCGCCTCCCTTCTGCCGGAGGCAACAGCTTCGCGGCGGAGGCCAGCGGCGTCTTCGGCCTGAGGGAGGGGGAGGACGAGCAGATGCTAGAGACGGAGGACGCCATCGGCGGCGGCAGCGGCGGCAGCTCGGAGTTGATGACGAGTTCGTCGGAGGAAGGCAATCGGACGGAGGCCCAGAAGTTGCCGAGACAGACCAACGCGATCACAAACCTTGTGCTCGATCTCCGCGTTGGAAACAGTCGGAGGCGAAGGTTTGAGGAACCAGCTGCGACTGGTGGGGCTCTTGGAGGAGGCGACGTGCCAGAGGTAGATGACCGGCGAGGCGTTTTGGAGAGGCGGAGGCGGAGGGGGTGGGATGCGCTGAGAAGGAAACGAAGGAAGTAAGCGCAGCTCATTCGTTCTCTGTCTGCTCTTCCATAAAAGAGAGACAAAACCTAGAAAATTCAAGTGAGGAGAGAGAAAATTTAAGCGGGAGCGCAACGCATTTATTACCCACTGATCCGTCCGTCCTTTCTTCTGCCAACCCAGCCGAGCCGAGCCGAGCCGCCAGCCGAGTTATTTGGGAGAGAGTGAAAAAGAAGCGCTGAGTCGGGGATCTGACGCCATCGCCTACGTGGAGCCACGTGTCGGATTCTGAATGGTCTTACCCTACGCCTACATGGAGGGTAAGACCCACCCAATATTTTCTCTGGGTTCTTTCTTTCTTCTTCATGCTTGAAGCTTCTTATGTGGCTACTTGTTCCCCCTATTCGATAGGATTGCAGCAACTTTTGACTTTTCTTTGCTTATTACTTGCTTCTTCCTCCAGCAAAAATTCTCGTTACTTCACCAAGACTGACAATCCACACTTAATAGAGCATATTTTATAAAATATTATGAGCTCCTTTTGCTTCTTCGAGGCTTCCCCTTGAGTCCGCACGTCCGCCGAATTTGTGCGTGCATGCGCATGCATTAATGAGGGAGAGACAACGGACGTGCAAGAACTTCCTTCCTCTCTTTTTTTTTTTCGCTCTTTTGCACGTTCGGACAAGCGGAGAGAGACCATCCCTTCTGTGAACATCATCGACCACGAGCCGCTACGTCTTGTTGGCTTTTGGTATCGATGCAAATGCGACTACATGAAATGCAATTTTACTATTTTTATTATTATTTTTTTAATTTTAATTTTTTTATGCAACTAATTACTAAATGATTGGTCAAAATTTAGGTGTCAACACACACCCTTAGACATCTCATGTCCACTATCCCGAGAATTCACCGATTGGACTATGGCGTTGGCAGTCCTCTCGACGTCCCGTGTTCATCTTGCTTTGTGGATATTGACGACAAGCATAAAGCTAAGTCAAGCATTTTTTAGTTTGATTATGTGAAATTCCATTTCGCTTTTTAAATTATTTATTTATTCATTTATTTTCGTGTTTTCACTTGCTGTCCAGGTTCAATTTCTCGGTCACCATGGGCTTTCACGCCTATTCTACATCAACATCCCACTACCATTCTTTTTTTTTTTTTTTTTAACTCTGCGAGAATTCATGCACAAGTCCACACTTGGGACACCATAGAGAGGGGGATGAAGAGAGCCGAGTTTGCAATAGAGAGACATTCTCAATATTTTCTTTGTCAATCTAACAAACAATCGGTAACTGCTGTAGCAACTCCGACGATCTTGGCAGTGATCCAGATCCTCTTGACGTCCTGCGTGCATCTTGTTTCATGAATGCTAAAATCATTAAGCTAAGTCGAACATATTTAGCTTGATTGTGCGATATTCTATTTGGCTATTCAAATTATTCCATATGTGTTTACGTTTCCTGTCTAGATTAAGCTCTGGAAGAAGACTTCTTGAGGATTCACATCTCCGTCACATTCAACTAGCACTTTCACAATCTCTCCTCTTGACAATGCTCAGCATATTCACAAAATTCATCGCAATATGGAGGCCACAAGATCACCGAAAGTGAATTTCTTGGCAGCTGCAGTTTGCATTTTTTTGGCACTTTTAGAGTGCGCATGATAAAATTTATGTTTCTCAATTTCTCAATTTCTCCGTTCCCCGGAATAGGTTTGGAACAAAAATCCGTTTGGTAACGCAATTTGATTTCTCTATTTCTGAAACAGATTTCTATTCTAGAAATAGAGAAATCAAAGAAATCATAAGCTGAAATTTTTAACTTCTCAGTTTCTGAAATAGAAATAGAAATTATTTTTTCTTTTCTCCATTTGGGCATCCTTCTTCGTTCACCGGCTTTTCTATTTGGGCATTGCTTCTCCTTCTCCTCTCAACGCTTCAACCAAACCCTAGCGCCGTCGACTCTGAAGAACCTGTCCATCCTCACCGTCGACTTCGAATCCATCCTTCTTGCCACTGTTGCTCCGGTCGACTTTGTTCACGGGCTTCGGTGAGAGTCTTGATATCTTACGAGTAGGCCTTAGTGAATTAAGGGTGGATGAAGCTTAGACAAGAAAAGATTCACAGGTGAATGCTTGCCATGCATTTGGATGGCGCAATTGATTGATTTCTCTATATCTCTCTCTCTCTCTCTCAATCAATCAATATCAATCCAAGTACCACGAGAGTTTATCAAGGTGGTCTACGTGAAGGTTGAAAGGATAGTTTGTGTGAGTGAGAGAGAGTGAAGTAAGCGAAGATGAAAGAGAAGAAATGTTACGATGAGGGTGAGACTGTGGGAGAGAGAGTCAAGAGCGGTTAGCCGAAGCAAATATTACTTAGTATGTTTGTCACGATGAAGAAGAAGAGGGTGAAGCAATGGAAAAATCAAAGGCGGGGAGAGAGAGAGAGAAGGGGGGGACTACAATGTTGATGGTCCTGTAGTTGATGTTCGTAATTCGATTGACGATGACTGTGTTGAGAGTCATGTTGTCCATGGTCATCAATTCGGTAGCTGATGAAGAAAACAAGTAGTAAAAAATCAAACCTAGCAATGAGATTTCTCCTATTGCTTCCTATGAGAGTAAGAAAAACCAAATTTTGACTAAAAGTTTTTTCATCTTTCCCCCCCCCCTTTTTTTTTTTTTTTCATTTTCTTGGCTAATTGGAATCTTCTTTGGAGCGCAATTGAGATGAGAGGGGGCATCTTCAGCCGGCTAACCGTCGACTTCATTCACGGGCTTTATTATTTCGACTTTTATTTTGTATTTGAGGATTTCCTATGTTGTTTTAGTATTATTTCGACTATTATTTTGTATTTGAGGATTTCCTATGTTGTTATCTAATCAATTTTTATTCCTAGAAATAGAAATTTTATTCTGTTATGAAACGGATTTCTGTTCCAGAAATAGAAATTTTGAGTCGTTATCAAACGTGTTTTTTTGCTTAGAAACTTGTCCAGGGAATAGAAATTGAGAAATCAATTTCTGGAATAGAAATTTTGTCATGCGCGCCACCTCCGTCGCGCCTTGCCGTCATGCTCCATCGCAACCTGTTTCTCGGAGTCTAGTAGTTGTTTTCGTCCGAGCCACATCATCACGTCCAGGAGACTCCATCAATTGCAATCACTCTTTCTTGCCTTGTTTGCTGTGGTCCACTCTCGCCAGCGCTAGCACCCTCGGCATTCTATACAACCCGAGCGATGCCAATTCAGTCATCACCGTGTCGGATTTGCCTCTGTGTCGTCTTCAGTTGAGATCTTGTTAAGTCATCGTTTGGTCCCTAGTCGGTGTCTCTTCCATTCCATCGGTTTCAATTTCTCGAGAAAGTTTTACTACAAGCGTGCATTAATCCATTTTTTGGTCAAATGCATTCTCCATTTTTTTTTTTTTGGTCGAATCATTTCTCCATTTGAAACAGTACCTTTGCTCGTCTCTTGTGGGGTCCACTGCAATGCATTAGTCTTTGCTTTGACCGTGACTTTTCTCATTGGTTTCGGTGGGCTTTGTGAAAGTTTGCAGACACACGCTTGGCCAGGTTCTTAAAATTTTCTGCAATCTATTTATTGTTTTGATTATCGAGTGTTACATTTTTTGATTGTACACTCGTATGATCACTCCTTACATGTTAGTGGCATAGGATAGAAATGGATAAATATTGCTTGCAAAGACATTTTAAAAAAATAAAAAAGAAATAGTATTGAAAGGGCATTAGAAAAGTTTATTGTAATTAAGTCCCCGTACCCAAAATCTCTGATTCGTAGAAATAAGATAATTCTCTTATTATTTTATTTAGGTATCTAATCGACCTATCATAAACTGATTAGTAGTGACTCCTAGATAAAATTCATTTGCATGTTAAAAACTTGACCCTGAGTCGCGAATTGGTATGAGCTTGGGAGAACTCGAGCTAAGTCTAGGTTTAACAGTCCATTAGCCGAATCCTTAAGTGGTCTAGCCTGCTTCGGGGAGGTCGCGACAGCGAAGAAGATGATGGTGGCGTGGAGGCCATGCTTCCTCACCATCGTGGCGGCTCTGGCAACGGCTGGCGTTGCACTATGAATAGATAGAGCGTTGCTGGTGGCAGTTCGAGCTGGCATGCTCAGACAAGAAGTGATGGTTCTGGTTTCGACATTCTGTGGTCCGATCGTAAATTTCGTAATTATGTTCCGTCCTTCAGACGATGGACCCTGTTTACTTTTGGCCCATCCGAACCTTTAAAGCTTGAGAAAATTTGGTCCGCCGCATTCAACGGAGTAGATGAATAGCGAATATTTATTTGGTTAGGCTGTGTTTTGTTTCGTGGAAAGATTAGATGGTTTAGAAAATCTCTAAACTCCAAAATAGACTATTCTCGGAGTTTGAGATGAAAAATTTTGAGGGACTAAAGTACTTCCTAGGAATAGAAGTGGCACAATCTAAAGGTGGAATATTTCTCTCGCAAAGGAAGTACATTTTGGACTTGTTAGTGGAATTGTTAGAGTGTAAATCCGCATACACTCTAATTGTGCAAAACCATAGATTTGGGGAGTATCCAAATCAGGTACTAACTAACAAAGAAAGGTATTAAAGGTTGGTAGAAAAATGAATTTATTTGTCGCATACTCGACCTGATATTGCTTATACTGTGATGCATGCCCTAATTGAACTTCATATGGATGCTGTGGTAAGAATACTTCGCTAATTGAACGGACCTCTAGGAAGATGAATTCGTTTTCTAAAGAATGGACACCTTGAAATTGAGGGGTTTATGGATGCTAATTGGGCTAGGAGTGTATCTTATAGGAGGTTGACTTTAGGATATTTCACTTTTGTAGGAGGAAACATAATTACCTGGAGGAGCAAGAAGCAAAAGGTGGTAGCATTGTCAAGTGCAGAGCAGAATTCATGGGAATGCACAAAGGTCTTTGCGAACTTCTATGGCCTAAGAGATTAATGATGGAACTCGGTTATGCTCCTATCTCCGAGATGAGGTTGTTTTGTGCAGCCATTAGTATATCTCATAATCATGTTCAGCATGACTGTAAAAAACACATTGAGGTATATCTCATAATCTTGTTCATTAAGCAGAACCCGGATACCAAGGTTGTTCGGTTTCTGTATGTAAACTTGGAAGATCAATTGACGGATATACTAACGAAGGCTGTATCAAATAGGGTGTTTTACAACTCACTTGACAAGTTGGGCATCCAAGATATCTATGCACCAACTTAAGAGGGACTATTGGAGATAGATACGATTTTATCCTTGACCTTAATCTTAATTGATTCAATCAAAGATGCTCGGAGATAAAACAAGAAATTATAATCGTATTGTAATCTTGTTTATTCTTTCTATTATTCTTATCTTTTATATTATAAATTTATACATGTACAAGGATGAAAACAAGAAGATTAGAATTTGCCTTAAAAATACGTCTTCATCATTCTCGTTCTTCACTTTCTTTTTTCTTCTTTCTTGGTCTTAATTTATGTTTTACCAAGTACGCGTCGATAGTCACGTATTAATAGAGTTTTCATAGTCTGGTTGTGAGGAATGGTTTTCTCGCGCATCTCGACGGCTTCGCTTCACGAGAGTCGCAGAGTTTTCAGCAAGAATGCTGCTGGGTGCATGATCATATAGATATTTGCCTTCCTTTTAGCCTACTCTTTCTCTTTTACTTGTTCTCAAAACTGTAGCGGCATTTGGATCTCTCATCTTGGGGAATGGGTCAGGGTCAGATTTTGTTGGGAACACAAAAGTCAAATGGAAATATGAAAAAGAAAACACTATCTTGCTCTTTCCATATGGACCCACGTCGGTATGGGATCAAGCTGTGCAATAATAAATTATTCCATTGATAAGCTTCGACCGGTGGCGATGCCACTAGTACTGACGTCGATGGGCCGCTTTCCTCTTTTCTCTTTTCGTTCTTTTCTGGTTCTTGGTAAAGGCAAGCGAAACACGTAAAATCATATTTCCCTGAAGACCTGTTTCGAGAAAAATCGACAGATGGGTGGTTGGTTTCGAATCAATTTTCTTAGTGGCATTTCCACCCAATATCATTAGACCTTTGATTATATATATATATATACCTAGTTCTCTCCAGAACAGGAAAAGCCATTTGAACAAATTGAGATGGAGACTAAAAAGATAGCCATAGTTGGTGCTGGGATCAGCGGCCTCCTAGCCTGCAAATACACTCTCTCAAAGGGCCTCCACCCCATCGTCTTCGAGTCCGAAGCCGGCATCGGAGGGGTCTGGACAAAGACCGTGGAGACCACGAAGCTCCAGACCCCAAAACCAGCCTACCAGTTCTCAGACTTCCCATGGCCACACTTGCAGTGGTTCCCATAATTAGGTGCCCTCGTGGTGGACCTGCTGAGATGGTTGCCATGGCTCTTGATCAGAGGCTGAGGGATCACTTGTTGTCGAAGAACAATTTATTTACTGAGGGTGGAGGTTTTGTTAGCTCGTTTCAGCGTCCAATTTTATGTTTATTTGATAGGAACTTTGAATTGTCAGTAGGGATACAGCATGATTTTAGGTAAAGGCCACTTGTTCACGATGTCCTTGGGTTGAGGCTTAACAGATTGAATGTTCAAGGTGAGAAGGGCGGGATGAAGTCATTTGAGTTGGATAGTTCGGATCCTTTTTGGGTGACCAATGGTTCACTGGAATTTCCTGAAGTTGCAGTTGATATTGAGAACCAGCTGAACAAGTATAAGAAGGATGTGGATGAGGTAAATAAAAGAACTGGTGGAAGTGGAGGTGCTGAATTCGATGGAACCGATTTGATCGGAAACACGAAGCATTTGATGAATGCTGTCAATTCCTTGCCTGAACTAACAGAGAGAAAGCAGGTGATTGATAAGCACACAAACATTGCGACAGTGTTGCTGGGTGAGATCAAGGAGAGATCTCTGGATTCTTATGCCAAAAAAGAGAATGACATGATGGTCAGAGGAGGAGTTGATCGGGCTGAACTGCTGGCTGTGCTCAAAGGGAAAGGAACAAAGATGGATAAGCTGCGATTTGCAATCATCTATCTTATTTCCTCAGAAACTATTAATCAGTTGGAAGTCGAATCAGTTGAAGCAGCAATGAAGGAATCAGAGGTTGATACTACTGCATTTCAATATGTAAAGAAGATCAAGTCACTGAATGTTTCCTTGGCATCAGCAAATTCTGCCAGCAGAAGCAACATTGTTGATTGGGCTGAGAAACTGTAAGGGCAGTCTATAAGTGCAGTTACTGCAGGAGTGAAGAATCTGTTGTCGAGTGACCGGCAGCTGGTGATGACAAGAACTGTGGAGGCCTTGATGGAAGGGAAACCGAATCCGGAAATTGACTCTTACCTTTTGCTTGATCCTCGTTCTCCTAAATCCGGTGCTGGGACAAGTGGCAGACATCTGAAAGGTCCATTTAAGGAGGCTATTGTTTTCATGATTGGTGGTGGCAACTATGTGGAGTATGGAAGCTTGCAAGAACTTGCAAAACGCCAGCAACCTGTCAAGCATGTAATTTACGGAACGACGGAGATTCTTACTGGAGTGGAATTTGTTGAGCAACTTACGGTTTTAGGACAGAAGATGGGATTGGGCAACGTGGGTGCTCCTTCTGGGTCCCATTGATACAGGTTTGGTCATTATCCATATCTTTTCTCCTTTATTTTGTTTTTTTTTTTAATTTTTTTTTTCGGGCGGGGGGTTGATCTCAGGCTTGTTCCACATTTGCCTTACAAACATCAGGATAATTTTCAGATCTAGAACTTCTATTTTTCTGTGATGCTGATGCTTGCTGGTTATAGTCAAAACGATATATATCAAGAATTGCCCACTTTCCTTTTGAGTTTCCATGGATTATTTTGTCAACACTTGATAGTGGTGTGAGAGTGGTGTTATAAAAGGCCTGAGCTATCCATGCAAGTCAGAGTTCACCCACTGATTGAAAAGCACTCTGCTTCCACCTATTGGTAGGCTAATAGTATCTTTAACAAGCTAGAGCCTTGGTCTTGCCCAAAAGCCAGACTGGCCGGGGGCTTTTACCCAATTATAGCCCAAAAGATAAATGATGCTTTGTCAATAATATGCATTCACCATCTGAATGTTTAGACTAAACTAGCAATACCACCTAGTTATCTTGAACTGCAACTGACCTTGTCGTGTCAGTTAGGAATCTGACTTTTGTTCCTCCCATATCAAGTTATTAGCTATAAAGGCACAAAATCAGTGACATACTATTGAGGATACAAATTTGGAGAAGGGGAAAGATGGAATAATTCTTGATCTGGATCAGCTTGCAGACCTGACCCAAACTTTCATACTCTTGGATTTCTTCTTCTCCTTGTTCTTCTTGTTGTTATTGTTTGTGTGACAAGCCAAAGCCGCAAAAGGATCACTATTGAAATACCGCATCTAGAAGCCCATGTACTCTGCAATTTAGGAAAGTATGGAATTGTGATGGCCATCTAGTTCCCCTCTACCCCCGTCTCTCCTCTGTCACCAAATCAAAACCCAAAACATGTAGCTTATGTAAGAGTTTTCCTAATGTGAACTACGTTAATTGATATTGTAATTTACCGTTTAACGTTTACCGTTTTACGGGGATTGGTCTAAAGTGATATAGAAGGTTTCTTAATTAGTCTAATATGGGCTGGCTAGTGTGGGCCGAGTTGAGCCTGGCCCGTAATGAGGGGGCCTAGCTGGAAACTCTATAAATAGTGCTCAAGTCTCTCCTCATATAATCACCCCCTTTGGGAGTATGACTACACATTAGACTAGGAGACATCCCAATCAATATACGAGACCGAAATTTCTCAAATCCAATCAAGCGTGCCACTTTGGCGGTCACTACTCAATTGAATCCTTGAAACTCTCTCATACCAGGGATATAAATTCTACTCCTCACATACACCATATACATGTGATTTTAGCTTTAGTGATAGGGGCATCATATCACCAAAATCACATATTATGCTAATTACACTCATAAATTCATGTTATAACATACCAGTAACCCAGCACCTGTATTTCGAAAATCACAGAAAAATACAAGAAAAATACACTAAAATACACTAAAAATATGCGTATTTAGGGCTTTGTATGTATTTTAACATCCATAAAATCATCAAAAAATTAATATAAACATACCACGAGGTAGGAAATCTTCATACGAGTCGAATGCCACCAGCCACGCGCCGATCAGAGACCGCACGCGCCCTCACGCGCCGCCTGAGTGCGCGGCGCGTGGAGCCCACGCGCGGGTCGTCAAAGGACCAGTCAAACCGGTCCGACCGGTGGCGGTTCGACCGGTTCCCGGTCCGACCTTCCGGTCCAGCCGCCTAGTCCAACCGGTTGACCAGTTCGGTCAACGGTTGACCGGGTCGGGTCGAGTCACGGGTCGGTCGCCATCCGGGTCGGTCACCATCCGGGTCGGTTCGGGTCGGTCGCTGATGTCAGCGTGGATGAGTGACTGATTCTAGTGATTCATATGCCCAAAGGTGATGAATTCACGAAAAATAGATTATATTCTAATAGATGATATGGTTGCAGATCCACTAATTAAAGGCCTACGTCCATGTATATTTGAGCGACATGTCATTAGCATGGGCTTAGGAGCATCTTGGGATGCTGTTATTTAGTGGGAGCTGTTTTATTTTTCTTTGAATAATGTTTACATCTGTTTTTTTGTTACAATTTAGTAACATTTTGATATATATATATATATGTCAACTTTTGCATTCAATAAAATGTTTTTGAATGGTTTGTTATTATGTTGAAAATATATATATTGTTAAAGTCTCAAGGTATTGCTTAAACCTTGAGTGAAGGCTAGGGGCATACGGTTATTAGCCTTGTCCATATGTCTTGTTGTATATAAATAATGGTTAACCGTAAGGACAAGACATATGTGGGTTCATGGAACCATAAATGCATTCTCTAGTGGCACAAGTTTTTTGTGACGCTTAAGGTAAGAGAATGGACATTCTCTAGTAGCACAAGTTTTTGTGACGCTTAAAGTAAGAGAATGGTGACTGACAAATGAGATCTCTTTATGAGAGATGTTATCCATTTGACACACTACCATATTGGATCCATATCAATAGAGTTGAGAACACTCGTGACCATGGAAGGCTCTGTGTGTATACATGCAGTTACCGCCATGATTTGGTGTTTGAGACTTTATGGGATAGGATTGACTATTAAGAATTATCTCTAGACCAATGTGCGCACATATAGTACGATTTCAATTAATATAATCCAAGTGGGAGAATGTAAGAGTTTTCCTAATGTGAACTACATTAATTGATATTGTAATTTACCGTTTAACGTTTACCGTTTTACGGGGATTGGTCTAAAGTGAGATAGAAGGTTTCTTAATTAGTCTAATATGGGCTAGCTAGTGTTGGCCGAGTTGAGCCTGGCCCGTAATGAGGGGGCCTAGCTGGAAACTCTATAAATAGTGCTCAAGTCTCTCCTCTAACCTTAATTGTCACATGTATCCTCACCTAAGGGGCGTTTACCTAACGCCAAACGTGAGGGGGCCGCCTCATTGAGCCAGTGATACGGAGGGCAATAGAGGAGAAGGACTTGCGTATGGAACATTGTGTTTCTGCTTCTGCTTCAAGATCGATGGATTCCAAAACAGGTGCGTTAATCTTTCTACACAATTATGCATGTTCTTGTTCTGGTTATGGTGATCTTGGGGTTGCGCAATTTGCGTCCAACAGCTTAGTCATAGTAATACTCTGTCCACCATACATGTTCCCTCAAACTAGTCTCTAGGGTAAATAAAAAAGCGATTTCATTGTGGTTGCTTGAACGTTGTAAAGGTACTAGTCCAATAAATTCCCAAATCCCACCTTTTAAATTGTGGGCCTGAAAAATTGAAAATACCTTTATGTCACTCCGACCTCCATCTCCAAAAGCCAACAATGCAATTTAGTGCTTCTAAAATCGGATTGTGTTGGCTGATCTAAAAAGAAGGGGTTGAATCACTGGTCTGGCTCAGCACCCTACGCTGTTTGGACTTGGAACCAGTAAAAGGATGGAGTTGACCCAGTTCCATTGGTTGAACCTATCTGCAGATTTCTTAAAAGGAAAATCCTCCTTGGTGGTGGTAGGATTGAAAAAAGTGCATTATTTTCTATAAATCTGCCCTTTATTCTAGGATGCTTTTTAAAACTTAAATTGGACAGTTTTCCTGGTCTAACTATATAGACCAGTTGAACCATTGTACCACCAGATGCGCTGGTTCTTGCACCCATATGTTTTTAAAAACAATTGTAATAGAAGCTAAGGTTCATAGATAAACTCTCCCCAACCAGTATGCTGTTTCTCCACATCAGTCTTCCATTTGTCTTTTGGATTTCAATAGTCCTATCATACGTTCAAATGGGCTTATATTGCAGGAGGTTGGGATGGCAGTGGGCGGGTTTGGGATGTATGACGTTGTTGCTAACCCGTTTGCTTTTTGAGAGGAAGTGCTAAAGCCAGCTTGAAGAAGTAATTAGGAATCTGAAACTCAATTGATGTCATTCTTTTAAGTATCCAAATAAAAGACATTATACAAAAATAAAAGATAATTGCCTATAGAAGTGGTGAATTGCTTGAGATTAATGATATTTTTTAAGTGTGAGTAGTTTGGTTCGGATTTTTGGGATACCGTCCATCTAGATTCCAAACTCGGTCCAAAGCAAAAGCCACAAGGTTTTCTCTTCCAAAATGCCATTGTAATCCTATAGGAGGATCGAACTCAATGTGCTTCCATTCTTAGCACCTAGGAGTGGGGCAGGCTGGATTTTGGGGTATTTGTGTCGTGCGAGATGACAGACTGGGGAAGAAGAGTGGCTGCCTGGTTCTTTATTTTGAGCTTAATATTGTTTGATAAACACATGGTTTACATATGTTTTCCCAATGAAAGTAAGTTCTGGAAATAGTGGAAAATTTCTGGGTGGAGATGGTGTCATTCTAAGATGACTGCCATCACTATAACAAGATGCTGGAATATCGTTCAGTATGCCTGTTTTCAGCTACATAGGATCCAATATTTGTTGACTACTTGAAAGGCAGTTGCAATTCCTTCTTTACCTAAAAGGTTTGTGCAGCCACTCTAAATTTTGAGGACGGATCGGTCAATGTTTATCTTAGTTCAATCAGTTCTGTGAATGAACATTTTTCTTTCTTATTAGTCCCTTCGTGCTGAAATGAAAGCTGAAATGTATTTTCTCCTGGCAGTTTCACTCAGACATTGTGTCCTATATGTTTCCAGGTGTCGCTCAGCGAAAGTGTCAACATCTTGATGGTGGATCTCCCTTGATGCAGCCTTAGATGTCTGATGACTGCGATGACAGAAACAAAGGCGAAGAATGTATATGAAAGATTGGCAACTGGACAAGCAGATTTACGGCGTATCTTCTGCATGAAACTCATCCAGGAAAGAGTGGGTGGGCACAAAATACCTTCTTGAGCAATCCCAGAGTTCTGCCTCCTTGTGCTTCTCAAGATACTTGTATATCATTTTCTCTGTGTAGGTTGTTTTACTCGATATGCAGGCATTTATTGTTGAAAAAAGAGACATTCTGCTGTCCCTTAGGTACTCACGTGATTTGCGCTTATCGAAAACCTTTCGTTGTTTGTGAGTTAGCCTTTACATGTTTCTCCAGTTTTGATACCTTACGAAGGTTTACAACTTCATCATCTGTTGAATGTGGCAAATTTTTTTCCTTCAAAAGTCATGTTTAACTTTCGACCAACACATGTTTAACTTCATGAGTTTAAGATGCAATTTTCCCTTTCAAATCAGACAAGAGTGCTGAGGATGTACCATTTATCGCCCTTAGCATCTTGTCAGCCATTCTCGAATTTGGAATCTTGTCACGAGGGCAATTTTATCATTGAATTTCGAGTCTGACCTTGAATTTTCATAGTCGCAGTTGGAAAATTGTCTTTAAAGATGCTGATTATTTGTTGCTGCTGCCGCTGCCAAAGGAACTCCCTCTTTGAAACAGGAGAAAAACAAACTTATTTGTCTAATTTTGATATAAGGGTTGGCTCATGGAAGGTCTGGAATGCGAATTAACGAGGACTTAAATATTTCTTGTTTGTTTTTTGGGCCGGACCGTATCTTTTATTATATATAAAATGGCACAGGAATGCAAAAAGTTTAATTCTACGAGATATTTCGGAAACGGCAATAACTCCATTTGGTATTTTATTTGGTATTTCAATTGAGGAATAGTTATAAATATAAATCAATTATATATATATATATATATATATATATATATATATATATATATATATATATCTCAAATTTAGTTTGTTTCATAATAATTTTTGACAGACAATAATCCCAAAAAATTGTCCATTCGTGTTTACTTTTTAGGCAATATTTTATAATTCCAACTACTTAGTGCTAAATCTTATGCTCACGCAAACACCATTTTGGAACACCTGCGATGTTAAATGGAAGTTACTTTTTTGGTGTAAAGCTTGCTATTTAGTAAAAAATTAGGAACAAGAAAAGTCCATTGCTCATTTAGAAGTTGAGGTTTTAGTAGTGCAAGGCATCGCTTTTGCTGAACCAAGAGAAATTCAATTGGGGGAACTTCGGATGTGGGTGCAGTAGTTCAAACGGTCAAAACAAAAGTACGCTCTCACGAGTGGGTGTTTGTTTCATCGTTCATACGCATGTTGGGCATTTATCTAAAGATGGTCTCCTTGCAAGATGAGAAGAGTCTTGTTGCGACCCAATTTTTCGGATTTACCACCACTTAAAACTAGGTTAATGGACTACTAACTCTTTAAGCTTAACTCGGGCTCTCCCAAGCCCATATCAAATCGCGACTTAGGGTTTTGACATGCAAAAGATTATTATCTAGGAGTCGCCACTAATCGGTTTATGGTAGGTCGATTAGATACCTAAGTAAAATAACGGGAAGATTATTTTAAGGGTACGGGGACTTGATTACACTAGACTATCCTAGTGCCCTTTCGGTAACTTTCTATTTCATTTTCAAAAAAATGTTTGGCAACTGAATTGATTTTAATTTAACTTCCTAACGTGTGAGGTGATCATATAGATGCGCATATCACCAAATTAACACTCAAGAAAGCGATTAAATAATGCAAAGCATACCTTAAAGCAACGAAAGCATATGCAATGTTAGATCAGAATTCACATCGATAATCTTATATATGATTCCTAATTAATAAGCAATCAATTTTTTGTTTTCACTTTATTTAATAAAAATCATGACTTATGCAATACATGTCACTATTCTAACATGAAATGATATGATAACATGACCAAAATTGTATGACATAAATAAGCATGCAATCTATCCTAAAGTATGAAATGAATTCATTCTAATTCTTTTATATTTTCCATGAAATTTGAAATTAAAGAAATGCAACAATTAAATATGCAATCTAGATTACCTAATTCTAATGACATGCCATGCAATGACATACAAAATTATCTTAACTAAAATGACATGTAACATGCAATTTATTATGCGAGCTATATGTCACGCAACATTTATTAAATGACTCGGTCTAATGATGAACAAGTTTTAATTAAATGAACCTAATAAAAACTAAATGACGTGCATTTGATATTTCTATTTTTTAAAAATGCAATCTATCCTTAAAATTGAAATTAACTTATGCAGAGATAAATTTTGTATTTTCTTTCATGAAATTCGAATGCAAAAATGATCTAGCTAGATTAAAATTCTATCTAATTTAAACTAAGGATTAAGTCATATTAAATCCTAATTTAAACTAAGGCATTATCTTAACCTAACATGCAATCTATCTAATATGCGATGGCGTGCGAAGCATGCCCTAATTCTACATGACATATGCATGATATTTTTTATTGTATTTTTTATAAAATTCGAAATTTAAAATTACCACATAATTAAACGTGCAACTTAAATTAAACAAAAACTAAATCCTAAATGAATGCATTTTTTGTTTTATATTTTTTTAAATCTGAAATAAAATCTATATTCTCGATATGCAAGGAATATTTTAAAACAAATTGAATCCTAATTCAAATATTTTTTTGATTTTTTTTAGTGATTTTCTAAAACAAGCAATTATCAACTAAATCTTAAATCTAAACAAACAAGATATTCAACAAATAAAGTCTTAAAATAAACGAAAAAATAACCCGTTATCTCACGACTCAAATTAACAATTACTTTTAACCCTGAACATCAAACAAGAAATCAAAATAATTAAAAATCTGATCCGAAATTTTACGGATCAAATTAATAATTAAATTAATTCAACGATTAATATATTATAAACAAACCCCAAGAGTTAATACAATTTAAAAAATGACCCGACATCTTACGGGTCAAATTAATAATTACAATAAATCTTAGGGACAACTCTTACGGATAGTGCCTATAATAAACAATTACCAATATTCCAATTGGTACAATAATGGCAAGACTCAAAAAGGTAAATAAAATAAATGACAGTTAAAAGTAAATAAAATAAATGAAAGATAAAAGTAAAAAATAGATAAACAACCTAAGGAAAAAGGGGGCAGCAAATTGTCGGTCCGGCGAGGGTGTTGGCCGACGACGGAGCTTCGGCGAGGGTGGTGCGGCGGCAGTCGGCGCGGAGCAGAGGCTTCGGGTCTTCGGGTCGCGACGTCAACTGGCGAGTGGAGCAGGGGCCTCGGGTAGATCTGGGCGGCAGCGGCTCGGGCAGAGGCAAGGCGGATCGGCGCGGCTTCGGGATTTCAGAGGGCGCGGTCGTCGGGGCTGAGGCGTTGCGGATGGCTCACAAGACGGCGGAGACCGGTGGAGCGTCGGCGCGGAGAGGGTGGCTCGCGGCTCCTGGGTAACTCAGACTGAGGCTCGGGAAATGTAAAAATAAATGCACATAAATCTATACGCTATGCAATATATTTTTTTTCGGGGATAAAATTAACCCCTAATTTTTTATGCAATAAATAATTGGGTACTAAAATTTATGTGTCAACAAGTCTCTAGCTTGAAGGGAAAAAAAAATATGAGGGTTATTTCGTCATGCGTTGTGACAGCGACTTTGTGGTCTGGCTGAGCACCCTATGCTGTTTGGACTTGGAACCAGTAAAAGGATGGAGGTGACCCAGTTCCATTGGTTGAACCAATCTGCAAATTTCTTGAAAGGAAAATCCTCCTTGGTGGTGGTAGAATTTGATCATTTGCCTCTGAAAATTCTCACACAATTTTTTTTTTTTTAAAACCAACTCTTTCGTCCTCTGATAGCAAAGCATCTAATTGACTTCTTATAAAATTAGGGCCAACATGCGATGATGGAGACTCAAATCAACAATCCTATATATAAAAGAGAGGTGCACATAACCAATGCAGCTTTGTGCAGATTTGTGATTAAAAAAAGTGCATTGTTTTTGTTAACACCTAAATTTTGGCGATCTGGTCATTTATTTATTGCATAGAAAATTAGGGGTTAATTTTATCCCTAAAAAGAATATTAATTGCATAGCATATAAATTTAGGTGCATTTGTTTTTAATTTACATTTTGTGCATTGGACTGGTGACGGGTGGATTTGAATTAGTGGTTCTAAGTTTTAAATTGACAGCCCGGACTAAGCCCATGAAGCGAGCAAATTGGCCCAAGCCCGTTTTTTTTAAGTGATCGGAAATTATCTCGTGAGAAAATAAAAATTTGAAATTTTCCGGGATATGATGAATTTTTCGGATAGGGCAAGTGGAAAAAACGAATATTGCAAATATTGCGTTTTGGAAAAAAATCTTTGTGGATATCAATTTTGAAGAATTAATAATCCTAATTCGTTGTCTATAAATAGATTAAAACGAATAAGGTTCAAGGAGGTCACACTCATTGAATATAGGGCCGCACAAAGGGGACTCTTTCTTTTCATCACGGGTTTTATTTTCTTCGAGGAACCTTTTTTTTTATCACTTCGTGCGAGAGAGGGCTTCACAATTTGAGAATGGGCAGCCAAAATACACGTTCATAATAGAGAGCAAAAAGGTTTGTTTGTCTTCTTGCAGGTTCCATTGATTGGCAGAGAAGACAAAAAGTATTGCTAAAAGAGAGAATAGAAAAAGAGAAAGAGTTTTTTCTCTCCTTGCCCTCTGCACACGCCCGCCGCTTGCACTACAAGCACCAGCCGTCCCTGCAAAATTTTCTCAACGGCTGCCAGCGAATCCAGGCGGATTCGCTCCAACGTGTCCAAAGCAACTCTCCAGTCCACACTGGCGCGTCCAGCCTTGTCGCGCTTGCAGGTTTCTCGGCCATTGCGAGCTCCTTGCAACTCCAGTAATTCCCCAGCACGCGTCTAGCAAGGAAGTTCCAACGATCGCCCAGCAACTCCCACGGTGGCGTACACGGACCCGGAGCCAATTCCTAAAAGATCCAACAAGTTTCCATGATTTTCTGACGCCACAAGACCGGCGACGTTCCTGGCAGGTCCTCATCGAGTCGAGCACCGTAGGCCGCCCTTCCATGATTTTCCATGATTTGCAAAGTTTCTATCTTGTAGGGAACCGATGAATACTCGCGGTGACCCATCACCACGGCCACCGCCCTTAAGTGCGTGGCGCCCCGAATCTCAACCATAGTCCATCCCGATTGGATTTTAGGAAAATCAATTAGGTAGTTGTTCTTTTCTTATTTACCTTTTTTTTTTTAAATGTTATTTTCATTTATTTACTTTGTGTTTTTAGAATTATTCTTGAATGAATGGTTGAGATTCCAGATGTTCGATTTCGCGGGGAAGCAACTTTTTAGTTATGATGCTGATGAGGCTTCAGCAGACGCTACCAATGAGAGGAGCAACTGGTTCTTAAGAGGTTTCATGGCATTTCCCTTGAATGTCCCTGGTACTGCATACCGTAGGTGCCTAAAGGTAAATGAAAATTGCAACACCTTATGTTTTTCTTAAATTTTTTTCGACGGAAGAAAATCTCAATCGCCATTTCATTTTCCCCTGCAGTTAGGAAATGCACGTAGTGCCAACTTTAACACCTAAATGGCTCAAAAAGATAGTATATCTGAGTTTTTTATGTAGCCATAGAGGACTGACAGAATAGGCTTCAAGGAGTAGGAAAGCATGGGCTATGAAGTAGAAAATTAGTTTAAGGCAAACCTTGGAAACAAAAAAAGTTTTGACCCAAATACATGAATCTTAATCTTTTTGACAATTCATCGTTTCACTCCAGGGACACAGGAAATTGATAGATATGCTCAAAGGTATCCTGAGGGAGAGAGTCAATTCAGGGAAAACAAGCAATGTGGATTTTCTTGATCAGGCAGTTGACAGCATGCACGATCAGGAGTTCCTGACAGAGGATTTCATAGTTCAGTTGATGTTTGTGGGCCTCTTCGCAAGTTCGGAGTCTATTTCGTCAATGCTGGCTATGATCTTCAAGCTACTGTCTGAGACCCCAGCAGTCCTAGCAGAATTAAGGGTGAGAGGATTTACTTAACGCGTATGAACTTGCCATATTGTGAAAAATTGTTCAATAATGGCAACGATTACATCGTAGGCCGAGCACAAACTGATCCTTGAAAAGAGAGAGCAGCAAAGTACTGCACTTTGTTGGGATGAATACAAGTCGATGACTTTCACGATGCAGGTGACGCAGAATCCCTTCACAAGAATATTTATAATTACGCCTTCTATGCAATCATGTTCCAACAAGTAAAAGTACTCTTTGAAAAAAAAAAAACACTTACAGGTAATAAATGAAACACTCAGGCTGGCAAATAATGTTCCAGGGCTACTCCGAAGAGCATTACGAGATATCCCAGTGAAAGGTGAGTGGTCCCGATGGATGTTTGCACTTTTGAAACTCTAATTAGCAATACACTCTCACAAACTATGCACTTGCAGGATTTACGATCCCAAAAGGGTGGTCGATCATGTTAGTCACGACCGCTCTTCATACAAATCACAATGTGTTTGAGAATCCTCTTGAATTTAACCCTTGGCGCTGGAAGGTGCGACACTTGAAAAGCTAGCAGATATTTCTTGATCTTTCTCTTCAATAAATCTTCATGGACTAAATTTTTTCCGTCTTCTTGGCATATCTTGATGTCCATTGCATATCAGGATCTAGATTCAGGCACAATATCGCAGAACTTCACGCCTTTTGGTGGAGGAACGAGACAATGTGTGGGTGCAGAATACACTCGAGCCTTCTTATGTGCATTTCTTCATGTGTTGGTCACAAAATTTAGGTAGACAAATTCTCAATCCTTTTCCAAAAATATTGGTTGTCTCTGGCAAGAAAATGTGGCCGAGATCTAGTGGCAGTTGTCTCATGATCTTCTTTTCTGTCTACTTATTTACAGGTGGACGGATATCAAGATAGGAGATGTCTACCGCAATCCCATACTAGGTTTTAGAGATGGTGTTAGCGTAAAGCTTTCAGAGTCATGGAACTAGGATATTATGATCGAGTATCGATCTGAATTAAAGATCCCCAACGTTTAGATATCATGCACATCTAAACTTTTCCTTTTTCCTTTTTGCAGCGTACGAAGAGGTCAAAACATGAGAAAAGTCTAAATAAAAAGCACATAAAATTGCTTCTCTATAAGTATGCTTCGGGGAAAATTGATGATTTCTACCGATAAGCATTTTGGGGTCATTCATTATAACAATATAAGGATGAATTGTCAGAATTTTTATGATGTGGGCTACATTAATTGATACTGTAATTTATTGTTTTACATGATTAATCTAGTACAGTGAAATATTCATAATTAGTCTAATATTGAGCTGGTTAGTGTGGGCCAAGTTGAGCTTGGCGAGAGAGTCTAGCTAAAAATTCTATAAATAGTGATCAAGTCTCTCCTCTAATCCTAACACACAAATATCATCATATAAGAAGCATTTACGGAACACTAAGGGTGAGGGTAGTCAAATTGAGCCAATGATAGAGGAGAAGCACTTGAGCTTTGAATCATTGCTATTTTGCATCAAGAATGATGGATTTTAAATCAAGCGCACAAATCCTTTTACTTATTTATATGCATTCTTGATTCTAGTTATGGAGATCTTGAGTGTGCTTTTGCAACTTACATGTGGCATCAGAACAGTCATAATCTAGAACTTGAATGTACGGATTCGAGCATTTTTCATGATTTTTTGTGTGATAAAAATCAATTTTGATCACATAAATGGAAAGAGCTCGTTGAGACAAGCATTTTGAGTGGTTGCAAGACACTAGGGGACGTTGTACGTGCTTCCATGCATGGCCATGTGCACATCGTAGCAGTGTGTGCACTACACGTGCTTAGGCAGGCTCTCGCTAGGGCTTATGTCAATGAAGTTGGGACGTGGGTCGACCCGGCCCAAACCCAGGATCCGAGTCGACTTCGTTGTTCATTGATTGTACCGGACTTGACATTGACTAGGTGGATCGATGTAGTTGACTGATTGACTTGGTCAAACCGGTTGGATTAGGGAGGTTGAGCTGGTTCAAGCATGTTGTGCATGCATTACATGCACCACACATTCCAATGGCACGTATGAACACATCTAAGCTGCGATTGGAGCGTTTTTGGTACTTGCGTTCTCGTATTGAGATTCTCCACATTGTGGTATATTAATTTTACATGTTTGATGCTTTTAAAGATGTGAAATTGCATATAAAACCCACAATACATGTATTTTTTAGGGTATTCTTGTGTATTTTCCTATATTTTTATGGTTCCGAAAATACAATTGGAAGCTCACATGTATCATCACATAGATAATGTGTAGAGCATGTGACGCCCCGAACTTCGAGCGTGCACACACCCCTCGGTGGTCGATAAAAATTGCAACGTTCCAGGACGCGTCGCCGACCCATTCATTTTATTGCACATGCAGAAGCAAATAAACAAATTCCTTGACAACAAACAGCATGTGATAGAAAAACAAGATAACAAATTCACAACCAAAACACGATTTTATACACAAACTAGGTTTATATACAAAACTAGTCTATTTACCAAAAAGATCAGTCCTCAAAAAGGAAACTGTCTTACGACCCACTAGTCGGACACGTTCATCAATCCTTCGGACTCCACAAGCTCCGACGGTGCCGGGTCCACCACAGCACCATCAGGAGGGTCAGCTGCACCCTCGCCAAAGGTGGTGTCGTCTACCACAGTGGTGACCTCAAAACCCTGAAGGGGACCAATTCTGTATCCATTGAGCCCGTGGCGAAACCACGCCTTAAATCCATGAGGTATCCTCTGAGGTAGGCCCTTATTGACCCAGACGGTGGTCACTACGAGCTCATAGACCCAAACCCCGTGGCCTCCAGGAATATGGTAGTTAGTAACCAGCTCGGTAACCCTTCGAGATTGACCATAACGTACTGGTGGGGTCGCTATCTAAGGACCTAAAAAGAATTGAGCCCACAATAGGGTGAGACAACGTCTCAGCAAGTTCATCCCCTAAACTTTGACTAGGAAGGAAATACGCCTAACCACACAACCACAGAGACTTACCTCGTTTTAGATTCTCCTTACATGTCAGCACAGTTCATATACACAACCATATGTAGTAATCAAACTCAAACAATTGGAACGCCACCACTTCCATCTCAATAAACACAAGGGTCTCAATAATAAAGTCAAATCGTTATGACACGTCCCATACCGTGCCACACAATTTTGTCTCATAATCAGGCGCATCAATTTCATCCAACATGCGTTTCAATTTTTAATCACGGCCTACTCGACGTTCGACGGTCTTTTGGTGTAACCAAGCATCATCTCACCCCACTGAGCATGGCAACGTCTACACGAGACGGCATTCAACAAAGGAGCATCAATCCAGAATCTACTGCAACCAGCATCTGTTGACGAGGGGCATCCCATATAGGGGCACGTCCACTTGACTCATTTCGGGGACAGGTTCTCTTAACAACACACGATCATTCAATCTCGGCCAAAGACATCTTGCATTGCACTCAGATGCCTCGATTAAAATAGTGAACTTGGCCTATTTTCTTCATATTAAAAATACACGGTAAAATAATTGTGTGTGGTACATGGTCAATTTGAACTAGAAAAATTGATACATTTCCTTTTAAAATCTCACTATTTGATATAGTCTTTAAAACCATTTTCAGTGTTAAAACCCAACACCTGGGATTTTCTAATTAAATATCAAAATTTCACAATTTTGGAATAAATAACCAAAATTCCAATCTCCACTTAATTTGCACAAATTAACACTCAATTGCATAAACTAAGCACATCATTGCAATCGGCACGAAATTCCGGTCACCGACTATCCCGGTATAATTTTCGAAAAATATTAAATAATTAAATAAATACCAAAATTAATTAAATAATGCAAATTAAATACCATAAATACCAACTTAGGCCGAAAATGCTAATCTATCCACCTAAACGGGCCTAAAAAATTTCTGAACCTATCTAAATAAATAGTACAATCTAATTAAACCCTAATCAATCTATTCTAACCACCTAACATGCATAAATAAACAATTAAATCACTAATATAAACTAACTAACCACAAATCCCTAATTAGCCTAACATAATTATCTACTAAGCATCATTAACTCCATAAGCAGAGTTTAGCAAGTAAACTCACCGGTTTAACGGGCCGATGAGTCCACAACGATGGCGACGCGGAGGCGAGCGACACTCGAGCCTGCAACGACACCAACGGAGGTCCAAACGGGCCTAAAAACGGGCCTAGAAGACCTCAGCCCACAATTGAGGTTCAGCCTCTGCCTTGGGCCGAAGGAGGCCGCTCAAGCAATTGAAACAGCACGGGACAAGAGGCAGTGGCTGCTACGACTCCAGGTGGGCGACAACGGCTGCTGGATGGCGACGAATAGCTACCAAGCAACCTTGATGATAACCAGGGTGGCTCAGGACAACGGCTGGGTGCGAGCAGGAGGCGGGACGGCAGTGGCTCGAGAATGGGCCCACGGGCGAGCGGCTGGCACGCGACGGGTGGACAGGCGATGTGGGAGCTTTGACGACGATCGACGGCCTAGGGGGGAGACTGGCCGGTCTCTCTCTGGTTTCTTGAGCTCAAAAGTGGTATAAAGTGGGGCAGAGGGAAGAAGAAGAAGAAGGCTAATAAAGATGGAGGGTCTCATTGCCTTCAAAGTCCACACAAATATCTCTCATTTGCTCATTGCTTGCCCCCACCACCTTCACCCCTATCCTCAGCCTCTTTTCCTTCACAAAACTTCCCCAAGAAGCCATTGAAGAGGTCCAAAAGTGGCTGCACCCCCTTGGCTACGAATTTGGACAATTTCCCTCCAATTTCATTCAATTTCTCTTCAATCGGGCTTAATTCGATACCCATAAATTCAGCCAAGATGCCATCGTCCATCTCATGATTTTTCCTCGTCAATTGAACCAACTTGACGGCCAAAAAACGCGACAAAAAACGGCCCTCTAATTTTCCTGGTCCAAAATAATCCAATTTTGATTTTTCGCCGAAATCTCAGGTTTGTAGAAAAATCTTCAGAGGATGAGTTGACATTCCTAAAATGATACATGACATGACAGAAGCTTCAATTTTTGAAATCGGGTTTAAATTCGCAGTTAATTTCAACCAAGCACGATTTTAGCGTGACATAGCCTACCGGGTAGCTTTTAGGAATTTTTGGTGCAATTGACCCGTGGTCGATTAGTTTTGAGCCACATTGTGCATCTTCGACACATTAGCGACTCTCGATTGTCATGAAAATATCGAGGTTTCAAATACGGACACAAGGTATAGAAATGACAGAAAAATCGGTCTAGTGCCATTCAATAGAAATTTTGCAATCGGGTGGAATCACCCACACACTAATCACATACTTCTGTCGAATCGACTTATCTCCAATCTCTGATCAATTTTGACAATGCTGTATTGACCCTTGCAAATTAACACGATCGAGCAGTCGATTTCTGGTCAAATTCTCAAGTCTATTGTGTTAAAATCCCTTAACGGCTTCACCAGATAGACTAGTTATCTCGTGAGTGATCAGCTCAGAGAATAGAACTATAGGCGCATCGATGAAAAGCCCAACTTATTCAATTGAAAACAGAATCATAAATTTGGGATGTCTCGGAGCATGATTCATTGATTGCATATATAAGATTTAATATGTATTAGTGGATGGAACAGTGTAATTAGTATAACATGTGATTTTAGAGACAAATTACCCTCGTCATTTAGTCTAAAAATACATGTATATGGTAAATGTGAGACATAAGGTTTATATCCCTAGTATAAGAGGGTTTCAATGATTTAATTGGTTTGAGAAATATCGGTCTCATATTTTAGTAGGATCTTCTAATGCATAATCATACTCCCAAAGAAGGTGATTGTGTATTGGTTCATGGAGTGATACATGAACAATATATGGTTGAGGAATCACTGATACATCCAAATGTGATGAATTCACGAAGGTCGGAATATATACTTATGTTTGTTGTCATGTCTTCTGCATAGGTATATGATCATGTATGTAATTCTTAGAATGTATACTTATATGATTTCAAGTTATATAGTACTCATGTGATGCTAATTGCAAACATTGTTTGTTATTTAGTCATCTTATTTGTAAACAGCAACTCCATTATAATTGAGGTTATTATTGGTTCAAACTTCAAGAAATGGAAAGAGGATTTTTGTTTGCGATGGAATTGGCGAATGTTTATATTGCTCTTATTGGGATAAGCCGCCAAATCTCACTATCGACAATATGGAACCCTTAAAAGTGCACTTGGCTACTTAGGAAAAGAGCAATTGGATTTGTTTGTTATCTAAGAAGTAATTCATTCGGGAACACTTGAAGATTAGCTTGCTAGTTGACTGTACTGCTAGACAAATAATGAAAGCCTTGGTGGTTTCAAATTGTGCCTTGTCTAATATTGAGATTGTGATACATGTACAAAGACTCTTTAACATAAGGTATGATGGTTCTTGTGGGATTCAGGAATACGTTCTTAGGATGGTAAATCTGAAATCTAAAAATCATACTCATAGAGGAACTAATGATACCACTGGTCATTTTGATAGTCTGGGTCCTAATAAAGTATCATTCAAGAAGGATGGCGACCATTGCTTATTTTGTAAGAAGAAAGTTCATATAAAGAAAGATTGTGACAAAAATAAAACTTGATTGTCTAAGAGTGAGCTCGTAGGTAATAATTCTTTGCATTTGTTTATGAGTCCAACCTATTAGATGCCTCCACTAGTTATGGTGGCTAGATAGTGGTGTTATAAATTGTGTTGCGTTTACCATACGAAGATTCATAAATAGAAGGAAGCCAAACAAGGATGATAGCTCACCATGAAGAACAACGATAAATACAACGTTGAGCTCATGGGAGATATCATTTTAATTCTACATTATGGTTTTAATATGATGTTAAGAAACACATTTTGTGTACATTTCTTGAGATGAAATTTAATTTCAGTATCTTATTTAGACATGTGTGGCTACTCTTTTGAAATAAAGAACAATATTATTTATAGGTTCTTTAATTCAAATATGGTTGTGTGCTACAATATGTCCAATGAATTGTACATATTGTGTTTAACTCCCAATGATATATATGTCACTTACATGGCTAAAAAGGTCGTTTCCAAAAAATCTCTAGCTAAGAAATTGTCTTATGCATTGTGGTATAAAGTCTTGGTCACAACTCTAGAGAAAGAGTAGAAAGGCCGAAATCCTACCTACTCTACTCGTAAAAATGATCTAGAGATTTGTGTAGACTACTGTAAAGGTAAGATGATTAGGATAAAGACGAAAACTGCAGTCCATAATTTTTACTTGTTGGAGGTCAATCACACTGATATTAGTAGACCCTATACGGAAACCTTGTGTAGAAAATTTTAATTTCATCACAATCATTAACAACTAATCTCGATATGGTTATCTGTACTCCATTAAGAAAAAATGTAAGTCTTTTGACACATTCAAGTGTTTTCGAATTGAAATCGAGAAATAGTTGGTAAGTCTTAAAAGTAATTAGATCTAACTGTAGTGGTGAATATTTTGATAGGCATGATGATGCTGGATAACTTAAAATGTCATTTGCCAAATAGTTGGAGGATCCTAGGATAGTAGCTTAGTTTACTATGCCTAAAAGTCTTGAACAAAATGGTGTCTTCAAAAAGTGTAACCGTACCCTTATAGCCACGAGGAGAAGCATGATTAGTAGGACCAATTTACCCGATTTTCTATGAGGTGACACTTTGAAAGCAGTCTTTCACATACAATACCATATACCAAAGTTGTTCTATTAACTTCCTTTGGAGTTGTGGACTAGAAGAGGTTTCATGGCCTTTCCTCTGAATGTCCCGGGTACTGCATACCATAGGTGCCTAAAGGTATTTGAAAACTTGCGACACCTCTTATGTTTTCTTAGATTTTTTCGTCGGAAGAAAATCTCAATCGCCATTTCACTTTCCCCTGCAGTTAGAAATTGCATTTAGTGCCAATTTAGACTTTACAAGCTAAATCGTTCAAAAAGATAGTATATCGGAGTTTTTTCTTTTGCCATAGAAGACTGACAGAATAGGCGTCAGGGAGTTGGAAAGCATGGGCTATGAAGTAGAAACTTAGCTTAGGGAAAACCTTGGAAACTTTTGAGCCAAATACATGAATCTTAATCCTTTTGACAATTCATCGTTTTACTCCAGGAACACAGGAAATTGATAGATATGCTCAAAGGTATCCCTGAGGGAGAGACTCAATTCAGGGAAAGCAAGCAATGTAGATTTTCTCGATCAGGCAATTGACAGCATGCATGATCAGGAGTTCTTGACAGAGGATTTCATAGTTCAGATGATGTTTGCAGGCATCTTTGCAAGCTCAGTCTATTTCGTCAATGCTGGCTATGATCTTCAAGCTACTGTCCGAGACCCCAGCAATCCTAGAGGAATTAAGGGTAAGAAGATTTACCTAATGCGTATGAACTAACAATATCTAAAAAATTCTCTTATGCCATATTGTAAAAAATTGTTCAATAATGGCAACAATTACATCGTAGGCCGAGCACAAACTGATCCTTGAAAGGAGAGAGGGGCAAAGTACTGCACTTTGCTGGGATGAATACAAGTCGATGACTTTCACGATGCAGGTGACGCAGAATCCCTTCATAGGCATTTTTATATCTATACCTTCTATGCTTCAAAGAAGAATCATGTTGCAACATGTAAAGAGTACTCTCTGAAAAAAAAACCTTCAGGTAATAAATTAAACACTCAAGCTGGCAAATACTGCTCCAGGGCTACTCCGAAGAGCAGTTCGAGATATCCCAGTGAACGGTGAGTGGTCTCGATGGATGTTCGCACTTTTGAAACTCTAATTAGCAATATACTGTCACAAACTATGCATTTGCAGCATTTATGATCCCAAAAGGGTGGTCGATCATGGTCGTCACTACTGCTCCACACGAATCCCAATGTGTTTGAGAATCCTCTTGAATTTAACCCTTGGCGCTGGAAGGTGCGTGCCTTGAAACTTAACTAGCAGATGTTTCTTGATCTCTCTTTTCAATACGTCTTCATTGACTGAATTTTTTCCTGTCTTCTTGGCATAACTTGATGTCCATTGCTTATCAGGATCTTGATTCGGGCACAGTATTGAAGAGCTTTATGCCTTTCGGTGGAGGAATGAGACAATGTGTTGGAGCAGAATACACTCGAGCCTTCTTATGTGCATTTCTTCATGTGTTGGTCACAAAGTTTAGGTAGACAAATTCTCAATTCTTCTGCCAATATATTGGTTGTCTCTGGCAAGAAAATGTGGCCGAGATTTCGTGGCAGTTGTCCCATGATCTTTTCTGTCTACTTATTTACAGGTGGACGGAAATCAAGATAGGAAATGTCTACCGCAATCCCACACTTGGTTTTGAAGATGGCGTTAACGTAGAGCTTTCGGAGTTATGGAACTAGCAGTTGCTTTAGGCGAGCACTTGCATCAACATGATTGAGTATTGTTGTTCTTTCAGCTGGTACGTCCATGATGGGGTGCGAACGGAACGTACCGTTTCGTCTTGATGCGTTACGATGGAAAGTCACCAATGGAGGGGTACGAAGGGAGACGTATAAAATCTCCCGAACACAACCGTTGGAAAGAGTGGTCAGATCATTTTGCACTAAAATCTCTCTCAAAATTCCATCATCAAGAAAGAAGGCGTTCCATCTTCAATTTAGCAAGAACGATCGGCATTTACGCTGTGGAAATCGGATGTTTTCCTTGTGATTGCATCCAGACTAACGTGAGGAAGTGTTGTTCGTGATTGATTCGCAATTCAACGTTCGATCCGGGGCTATTTGCTGTTTGCGCATCGGAATAAGGTAAGTCGTCTTCCGCAGACAAGTATTCCTACATTGGTATCAGAGTCAGGTTGTGATTTCTGCCTTGTTTTTCATTGAACTTTCTTGTTTAACTTTTGATATTGAGATCAAGAGTATCAAATCTACACTGTTTGGATGTCTAATGGTTGGAATTGCCATCTGAAAAACTCGAAATTCAACCGAAGCGAAGAACGGACTCGGGGTCGCGTACACCCGTACGGTTTTGGCCATTTTTCGATATAATTTTTGGGCCAAAATTAATTTTTGAATATATAGGGTGAAAGATCTCGTCGAGACGAGTCCAACGGTGGGTCGAGAGCCGCCGTACGACGCCGCACGCGCCCACACGCGCGGCCAGAAGCCGCTGCGCGTGGTCGCCACGCGCCTGAAGCGCTGGATTGGCCAGCGCGTGCGCCACACGCGCCGGTCCGTGAACCGGCAGATGCGCGTCACGCGCCGGTCGGCGAACCGGCACGTGATGACCTCACCGTGACGTCATCCAACAGTCGGTAACCGTTGGGATGACGTCATCGATGACGTCACCGTCGGCGATAGTTGGCCGGCCGATCACCGGCCGGCGACCCGACCCGACCCGACCCGTTGACCCGACCCGTTGACCGTTGACCGGTCAACGGTTGGACCAGTCGGACCAGCCAGGAGCCTTTTGGCTTGTTGGCACGTGCGCCACACGCGCCGCGCACTCAGGCAGCACGTGGGGGCGCGTGCGAGCTCCGATTGGAGAGTGGTCGGTGGTGTTGGGTTCGTATGGATGTCCCCTACACCGTGGTATAATTATTTTTCATTTTTGAATTTTATAAATATACGAAAATGCGTAGGGAACCCTATGTACGCGTATTTTTTTTGGGGTTTGATGCAGTTTATTCTTTTTGTAGCTTGTATTTTCTTGTGATTTAGGAAATACAGTAGCTAACTTGTGTGCAAATGATGTTATTTATGCTGTGAAGAGCTTGGTTCGATGATATCATGTATATAGTTTAATATACTTGCAATTTTCTAGTTGCTAGAAAATTAGAACAATGGTAGGAAATCCATTACATGTTGAGTTGCAATTTTAATTATAGTTGAAGCATGATTGTTGTTTATACGTTGGTTATTATCATGCTATGTTTTTGTGTTAAGGAAAGATGTAGAAATTACATGAGGTCATGTAATTATTTTTCCTAGTGGGAGTTCGTAGGTTGGTAGAATTCGAAGGAGTCCTCACCTAGAACTCAAAATTTGTGCAAATTAAACTAATTAATGATAATTGAACAATCATACATAGAAGTGAATTGGGAACATAGTGAACTTTTGTTTCTGTGTCTTTTTGTTGAATTATCATTATTTTAGTTTGTTTTTTGCTGCAAATTAAATATGTGTGTCACTCTGAAAAATGTGCTAGTATTGATTCTGCGTCTATTATGTCAATGTGTTATAGCAATTGATTATGGTATCGGCATCCAAGACCATTGTGGCTGACCTCAATAAGGGTGAGAAGCTGAACGGTAACAATTATGATATTTGGCACCGAAAGGTTCAGTACATCCTTGAGGAGCAAGAGGTTTTGGAAACCCTCAACCACACCATGGATGAACCTGAGCATGGAACTTCAGCTCAACACAGAGAGATCTAGAAGCTTACCAAGCTTGGAAAAAGAAGAATAGCATTGCTCGCATCACGTTGCTGAGCTGTATGCAAGATGATCTCATGTGTGAGTTTGAAAGTTATGATAAAGCTCAAGCTATGTGGGTTGCCTTCAAGGATAAGTTTGGAGGTACATCTGCCACTAAGCTGAGGAGACTCACCATCAAGTTTGACACATTTCGAAAGTGCCCAAATGTAACGATGAGGCAGCATCTTCGGGAGATGTCAAACATGATCCGTGAGCTGAAGTCGGCAGGTCACTCCCTTACTGATGAACATCATGTTCAGGCTGTTATTAGGTCTCTTCCTGATAATTGGGAACATGTGAAGATCAATATGACGCATAATGAGAACATCGTCACTTTTGATGATATTGCACGTCATTTGGAATTAGAGGATGAGCGCCTAGAGGCTGCGAGATCCTCTACCCATGCTTATGTTGCTGAATCGAGTTTGCGCAAAGCTTCGGGCTTCAAGCGCAAGAGGAATCTTCAGTTCAACAAAAAAGGGAAGATGAATGATCAGGGACCCAAGAGGGCTAAGACCTTCCGACGCAAGAAGCGTGGTGGGAAGAAGGATAAGGCCAAGATAGAGTGTCACAATTGTGGCAAGCTGGGTCATTTTGCTCGTGAATGCACTGAGCCAAAAAAGGTACCTTATTACTCCATTACTTTGAGCAATGCTTTTGTTTCTAGTACTGTAATGCTTGCTGAATCTCATCCAATGTGGACTGTAGACTCAGGAGCAACAGACCATGTAGCTAGAGACCGAGAAGCATTTGTGGAGTATCGTCGGATACCGCCTGGAAGAAGATGGATATATGTTGGGAATAACTCAAGAGTTGAAGTGAAGGGTATCGGCACATGTAAATTAATCTTACGTGGTGGTCGAAACCTATTCCTGGATGATGTCCTTTATGCTCCAGATATTCGACGAAACTTGGTCTCTATAGTTGTTCTTCTTAGCTTAGGTTATGTATTGAATTTCCATGGTGATTGTGTTGATTTTTTGTATGGAATAGTTTATTATGGTTCAGGTCATGTATTGAATGGTTTTATGGTGTTAGACATTGACTATGATCAGTACAATGTTAATGTTGATGGTTGTTTTTCTTTAATTGCGTCTTCTAATAACGTTGAGATTGATGCAAATACTTGGCATGCTAGATTAGGTCACATTGGGTTGCAAAGAATGCAAAGATTAGCTAGAAAATGCCTTTTAGGGTCACTCACTAATGTTAATCTATCCATATGTGAACATTGTCTAGCGGGAAAAACAACTAGAAAACCATTCGGTAAAGGGACTAGAGCTAAATTTCCATTGCATCTCATACATTCTGATATTTGTGGTCTTTTGAATGTGAGGGCGAGGCATGGAGCCTCATATTTTATCACTTTTATAGATGACTTCACACGTTTTGGTTATGTCTTTCTGATCTCCCATAAGTCAGAAGCATTAGATTGCTTTAGACGATTTATAGCGATGGTAGAGAATCAGTTGAACAAAACAGTAAAGGCATTGAGAACCGATCGTGGACGTGAGTATCTATTGGAGCAATTGAAGGCTCTTTGTGATGAAAAGAGAATTGTACGACAATTGACTATTCCTAGTACTCTACAACAAAATGAGGTAGCTGAGAGAAGGAATAGAACCCTTTTGGAAATGGTTAGGTCTATGATGGCGCAAGCAAATTTACCTATCATCTATTGGGGAGATGCGTTATTGACTACTGCCTATACACTTAACCATGTGCTCTCAAAATCGGTCACTTCCACCCCTTATGAATTATGGACTGGTAGGAAACCAGACTTGAGTAGTCTACGTCCATGGGGATGTGCAGCTTATGTTCATGATTCTTCCCATAAACATGGCAAATTAGGTCCTAGAGGGAAGAAATGTATCTTTATAAGATATTCCGAACACTCTAAAGGGTACGTGTTCATAGGTGAACAAGCTGATGGAAGTGTGACCGAAATGGAGTCACGAGATGTCACGTTCTTGGAGAACGATTTTCCTAGTAGATGTGAGATTAATAAGGATTTCCAATTATATGAGATGGAAGATCCTGATAACACACCCACTAATGTTGTAGAGGGAAATGAAGATTTACCTCAACACACAAGACCTAGTGGGAGTGTTGCATCGTCTGACTAATTGAATTCAAGAGAAATTCAATTGCGTAAAAGTAATCGTAAAAGCATTCCTCGTTGTCATTTTGAGATTGAAGGGGAAGCATTTATGATTGCTCAAAAGGACGATGCCGAGCCTAAGACTGTTCAAGAGGCTCTCTCATCCTCTAATAAGGAAGAATGGAGAAAAGCTTTGGAAGACGAGATGGAGTCAATGAAGACAAATCATGTTTGGGACTTGGTTGATCTACCACCCAATCGTAAGGCCATTGGAAACAAATGGGTCTTTAAGATTAAGCGAAGGGCGGATGGATTCATTGAAAAGTATAAGGCTCGCCTTGTGGCGAAAGGTTATATTCAACAAGAGGGTATAGACTATGAGGAAACCTTTTCACCAGTTGTAAGGTTTGCCTCAATACGCCTTATTCTAGCCATCGTTGCACATTTGGACCTTGAATTACATCAAATGGATGTAAAGACGGCATTTCTCAACCAATAGGTTTCATAGCTAAAGGTCAAGAGCATAAAGTTTGCAAACTTCATCGCTCAATATATGGCCTTAAGCAATCATCTAGACAGTGGTATCTTCGTTTTCATCGAGTCATAACAACTTTTGGTTTCACGATGATCGAAGAAGATCACTGTGTATATGTCAAGCGGTCCGAAGATAAATTTGTGATTTTATCACTTTATGTGGACGATATTCTGTTGGCTGGAAATGACAAGGTTATGGTAATCACCATAAAAGAATGGTTGTCCTACAATTTTGAAATGAATGACATGAGAGAAGCTGCTTATATATTAGGAGTTAAGATTGAAAGAGATCGATCAAGGAAACTCCTTACTTTATCACACGAGTCTTATATTATGAAAATTCTTGAGCGTTTCAATATGCAGCATTGTAATCCCATTGATACCCCTGTCATGCAAGGTGAAGGCCTAAGTACTGAGATGTGTCCTAAGACTCCAGAAGAAATTAAAATAATGGAAATTGTTCCTTACGCTAGTGCGATCGGAAGTTTGATGTATGCTATGATGTGTACTCGACCCGACATATGTTATGCCGTGGGATTGGTGAGCCGATATCAATCAAATCCCGGTCAAGCACACTAAAAAGCAGTGAAGAGGATCTTGAGATACTTGAAGGGCATCATGGACTATCGACTTTGTTAACAAGGGAATGATTTACGCCTATTAGGTTATTCAAATGCTGATTGGGGTGGAGACCTGGATGAGCATAAATTGACTTCTGGAGATGCGTTCTTGCTCAATGGAGGTGCAATTTTTTGGAATAGCAAGAAACAGACATGCACAGCCTTGTCTACTATGGAGGTTGAATTTAGTGCATGTTCTGCCGCAGTGCAAGAAGCGGTATGGCTAAAACGTTTCTTTGAAAATTTAGCCACTATCACTGAGGTTCCAAGATCGGTGACAGTTTATTGTGATAGTCAAGCTGCCATTGCCTATGTGAAAGATCCCAAGTATCATGGAAGGACGAAGCAAATTAAAATGAAGAATAACTTCATCAGAGATATTATAGCGCAAAAAGAAGTGATTCTACAATACATTTCAACCAATAGAATGGTTACTTATCCATTTACGAAGGCTATTCCTAGAGACATATTCTTGACCCACAGGATGTCACTAGGTTTGCGTAGAATGTGATATGTGTTATTGTAGAGAATCATTGTTTCATGTATTTATGGACATATGTATTGTACTTGTTTGTTTATTAATGACTTGATGTTTTATCAAAAAGTACAAATCCATTATGAGACTAGCACAAGCACACATATATTATTGGAAAGTATGTCAGCAAGTAACGATTGGCTCACTCACACGAGCAATCGCCTCAAGTGCTATAGTTAGCACATTAAGATGAGACGTTATGTACAAATAAATGCTAAAGAGCAAGTCTGGTACATAAAATATGTCACCTTGATTGGAGTCAAGATGAGGTATGTGATTTGTTTATAATAAGACTGAACATGATAGTCCCACAATCATGTATCCCTGTAAGATGCCGGATGCGAGTACTTAATTAGGCGCTATAGAAAGCGAGCTGATATAGCACTCGAGCTAAACATGAGTACATGAGAAGCACGTGATTATGCTTAGGCTAAGATCCGTATAGTGGATATATTTAAGAAATGACATACACTCTTATAGAAAGAGAAATCCACTATAGCATGTAATTCATACTACATGTGCATTGTTCGACCGACAAGGGAATGTGAGTAAAATTATCCCTATTTACTCATTGTGTGAGTCCTTGAGGTAATTTATGATTTACCTCAATTTGTGCCCTATATTACTTCTAACTATGTTCTCGAAGTGAAAGATCAATATTGCTACCTTAGCATGTTACGGTCGGTCATAAATAAATATGGCCTATGGGACGTGTCTAGGAAAGCAGTTGTTCTGAAATTGAGAGAGACATGAGTGCGAAGGAAGACTGTTGTTGTATTACATCTATCACATGTATTTACTGGTCAACCAATTATATCGCCTTATGTGGTTGCGGATATAATTGTAAATACATGGTATTTTGAGGATAATCAAGTATAGCTTCTAAAGGATAGGTATACTTGAATTGATGTAACAAAATATGTCTGGGGCACTGTGAGACATCGATTGTTTATTTTTCTTTTCGGGTTGTAGCCATTATGTCATCCCTAACAGGTGCATAATTTGAGCTCCCAAGTGCAGGTGTACTCACTGGTCGCACGGCTTACTTGCCAGTATGAATTGTTCTGTAAAGTTGATGAATGTTGAACGCCTTGCCTTATATTCTTGATAAAGCGCTATCAGGCCCATCATGTCCGAGTGGGAGATGTTGTTCTTTCAGCTGGTACGTCCATGATGGGGTGTGAACGGAACGTACCGTTTCGTCTTGATGTGTTATGATGGAAAGTCACCAATGGAGGGGTATGAAGAGAGACGTATAAAATCTCCCGAACACAACCGTTGGAAAGAGTAGTCAGATCATTTTGCACTAAAATCTCTCTCTGAATTCCATCATCAAGAAAGAAGGCGTTCCATCTTCAATTTAGCAAGAACGATCGGCATTTACGCTGTGGAAATCGGATGTTTTCCTTGTGATTGCATCCAGACTAACGTGAGAAAGTGTTGTTCATGATTGATTCGCAATTCAACGTTCGATCCGGGGCTATTTGCTATTTGCACATCGGAATAAGGTAAGTCAGCTTCCGCCGACAAGTATTCCTACAAGTATCGATCTTGATTCGAGATCCCCCGGGTTCTAGATCTTATGCACATCTAAACTTTTCTTTTTTTCCTTTTTGTGGTGTACGAAGAGGTCATGACAAGAGAAAAGTCAAATCAAAAGTAGATAAAGTTGCTTCTTCGTAAGTATGCTTCAGGGGAAATAGCTGATTTCCCTACCAATGAGCATTTTCGGATCATTCGATATGATGATACAAGGATGAATCCGACAAGTTGGTCGTTGAAAGTGAATCGACCCAGCACGTCTCATTCTAGCATGACAAGTCTGAAGCAGATATTCCAAGCTAATTCCAATGCCTATCATATAGTAGACAATGCCGCAGCATGTGTATTTTAGATGTTATATATATTTAGATTATCTATAATATTCTGAATATCTTCACGATATTCTGAATATCTATATTATTTTGAATATCTTCATAATTGATTGTAATTGATTGTGTAACATTTTGTCATTATAGATAACCATCTTATAAAGCCTATAAGTAAGCTATATACTTCTTATCAAAATATATCGAAATATACACAAAATTATCTATTTCTTTCTTCCGTAGTATTCTTAATTCGGTATTAAAGCCTCTTTCTTGAAAAGCTATTTCCTTAGAAGTTTTTGCAACGCCAGCCGAATAGGCTAAGTTCACTCCACGTAATCGTCAAGATGTTAGTCGTGTAGGTTGCGTCACTCTCGTTTCTCCACCAAGTCCGCAACTTCAGTTGCTGGTAAAAAGAGTCTTCCACATCTTGTTTGCCGGTATCGCTAGACTTATATTCTTGTCAACGGACGCCGCTGCCACGAGTTGCCACCAGCCGCCACGTCGGACTCATCAAAATCGTCAACTATAAGTCGATTTTGGACGCATTAAGCTAGTTATATTTACCATAAAAGAATCCAACAGGCCAAACGCCGCCCAAAGGACGTCACATGCGCCCCTCACGCGCACTCACAGATTTTGCGCATTAGATCCACAAGCCCACGTGCGTCGCACGCGATTAGAAGGCCGGCTGTGGATTGCTGACGTCACTATTGCATCATCCTGATGTCATCTGCTGCGGTGTCTAAGCCATGTTACCTCCACGTTTGCCTAATCGATTCCTAAGATATTTCGATGTGCCGATCCATTTTTGGCGTTATTTCTCCATATTCGCACTCCTAGTACTTATTTCTTGGTGATTACATGAATTAGTGTTTTCCAATGGATAAAATGGACATGTCAAATACTCATTCAAACTAATTGAGTGGATTGAATTATATTTTATGCGCCCAAGATATTTGCCTTCCTTTTAGCCTACTCTTTCTCTTTTACTTGTTCTCAAAACTGTAGCGGCATTTGGATCTCATCTTGGGAAATGGTACGCCTCGATAGTCACGTATTAATAGAGTTTTCATAGTCTGGTGGGGAGGACTGGTTTTCTCGCGCATCTCGACGGCTTCGCTTCACGAGAGTCACAGAATTTTCAGCGAGAATGCTGCTGGGTGCATGAACATATAGATATTTGCGTTCCCTTTAGCCTACTCTTTCTCTTTTACTTGTTCTCAAAACTGTAGCGGCATTTGGATCTCATCTTCGGAAATGGGCCAGGGTTAGATTTTGTTGGGGACACAAGTCAAATGGAAATTGAAAGAACGCGTAAGGAAGCAAGGAGTGTAGGAGAAGAGTGGAAATTTGGGGAGAAATCTTTTCTATTTCTTCAGTTTGTAATTAATGTACAACGCTTAGTAATTATATTACAAAATGCACGTGAAGAAAAGGAAATACAATATTCTACAAATCAATTCAATATTTCTATCTAATCCCTAATCAAATCACATCAAATCCGGCGTATGTTCCGGATCTTCAGTGATATCTTCCAATAGATATATGAAAAAGAAAACATTATCTTCTCCTTGGGAATCTTTCCATATGGTCCCGCGTCGGTACGGGATCAAGCTGTGCAATAATAAATTATTCCATTGATTAGCTTCGGCCGGCGGGGATGCCACTGGTAGTAACGTCGATGGGCCGCTTTCCTCTTTTCTCTTTCCGTTCTTTTCTGGTACTTGGTAAAGGCAAGCGAAACACGTAAAATCATATTTCCCCCTGAAGAACTGTTTCAAGAGAAACCGACAAATGGGTGGTTGGTTTCGAATCAATTTTCTTAGTGGCATTTTGCACCCAACATCATTAGACCTTTGATTGTATATATATATACCTAGTTCTCTCCAGAACTGGAAAAGCCATTTGAACAAAGTGAGATGGAGACTAAAAAGATAGCCATAGTTGGTGCTGGGATCAGCGGCCTCCTAGCCTGCAAATACACCCTCTCAAAGGGCCTCCACCCCATCGTCTTCGAGTCCAAAGCCAGCATCGGAGGGGTCTGGACAAAGACCGTGGAGACCACGAAGATCCAGACCCCAAAACCAGCCTACCAGTTCTCGGACTTCCCATGGCCGGACTCGGTCGCCGGGGATTTCCCCGATGCGCATCAAGTGCTCGAGTACATCGAGTCATACGCCCGCCACTTCGACCTGCCTAAGCACATCAAGTTCGGCACCAGGGTCCTTAGCATCGGGTACGAGGGGCCACCGGTTGAGGCGATGCAGTCATGGAGCCAGTGGGGTGGTGACGGCAGGCCATTCAGCTCGGGTGGGAAGTGGAAGATCAGAGTGCAGGATTGTCTGAGCCTTGAAACTGAGGTAGACGCATGCTTCCTGTTATTGCATAATTGGGGGTTGCTCTTCTTGATGCAGTTTCATGTTACTGTCTCATGCCAATACCTATTTAGACCGGCAATCCGTAATAATTTTCATTTCCATTTTGTGTTAATGATTGCTCGGTAGCAGTTTCTTAGTTTCTATACCTTACCATCTAATGACAATAACAGACGTATGAAGTGGACTTTGTGATTCTTTGTGCCGGGCGATTCAGTGGCATTCCGAACATACCGGAGTTTCCACCGAACAGAGGCCCGGAAGCGTTCCATAGCAAGGTGATCCACTCCATGGACTACGCAGCTATGGACTACCAAGCTGCGAAGGAGTTCGTCAGTGGCAAGAGAGTGGTGGTCGTCGGGCTGCAGAAATTCGCATTGGACATTGCCATGGAGTGCTCAGCTGTTAATGGTCAGTGCGAAACCCCTGAATCCCGACATTCCTTACACTGAAGCCTAGTCGTGGCAGCATTACATTTTCTTCACCGTGTGCAAGCCGCTCCTCCAGCTCCGGCATTTTGACAAGAGTGGATTTGTGGCAACTTCCTTTTGGTTGAAATTTTTTCCCTGCAGGAGTGGAGAGACCTTGTACGGTGTTGTACAAAACGGAACACTGGAACGTGCCGGATTATCTACCGTGGGGCGTGCCTCTCGCACTTCTCTACTTCACCCGTTTCTCGGAGCTCCTCGTGCATAAGCCCAGAGAGGGCTTGTTGTTGAGCCTCTTGGCCACGCTTTTATCACCCCTGGTACGCGACCAGATAAATCTCTTGCAACTTCTCATCACAGTGATTGTTCTTTCCAAACAAATATCGATTTGTTCGCCTACAGTGATATAGGCGCCTTCTTAATTAGAGCTGCAAGAGGAATTTCTTTCACCATTTAGTAATATTGAGCCAGTAATTTTGGTCACAGAAACTTGGATTCAGAATTATTCACATGGAGTAATAAATTTGAATTCGAAATTATTCAGATTAAGTGCGTTATATGATTAAATTCATTAGCTGTTACATGCTGTTCATGTAATACGATCCACTTCAATGACAGGGATGGGCGATTTCCAAGTTTGTTGAAAGCCACATAAAGCGAAAGCTTCCGTTGAAGAAGTTTGGGATGGTGCCAAAACACAGTTTCCTTCGAGAAATCAGCTCCTGCTTGATCTCGACCGTACCTGAAAAGTTCTACGACAGGGTGGAAGAGGGAAGCATAATCTTGAAGAAGGCCCCAGCATTCGGATTCTGCAAGAACGGGGTTTCAATCGATGGAGAGGTCGAGCCTCTGAATTCAGACTTGGTCATCCTCGCGACTGGGTTTAGGGGCGAAAAGAAGCTCCTAGATCTGTTTGAGTCACAACTGTTTCAGGACTGCTTATCTGGATCTCCTAATTCAATAGTTCCACTATACAGGTATTGCCCTAGAATTCTCTCCTGCTATAAGCTAATCTGATCCTGTGTCCTGGGTTTTCATGTAGATTTAGGTGCATTTGGTTTTGGGAATGCTTTTTGTCTGCATATTTAGAGAAAATTTTGTCTACTTATTCGTCCTTTTTTCTTTCTTGGGAATGTCTTTGGTTTCTCATCGTTCATCTCAACACTTTTTTCTGAGAATGTCTTCGCAAAAATTATAGCTGGAAAACTTTTAAGCATGAAACTGTGCACTTTTTGCTTTGGAAAGTTCGGCCAAAAGATGAGTAGCCTATGTTATTTCTCTATGGTTATTCTCACGGACTCAATTATGTGATCACATCCAATCAGGGAATGCATTCATCCCCGAATTCCCCAACTAGCAGTGATTGGGTTCTCAGAAAGTATTGCAAACTTGTACACGTCGGAGATACGATGCCGGTGGCTAGCTGAGCTTCTTGCAGGTACGTTCAACCTACCTTCCATTAAGGAGATGGAGGAGGATATAGAAGAGTGGGAAAAGTACATGAAGCGATCTTCAGGTCCATACTACAGAAGATCATGCATTGGTGCACTTCACATTTGGTACAATGATCAACTGTGTAGAGACATGGGATGGAACCCTAAGAGAAAGAAGGGATTCTTTGCCGAGCTATTTGAGCCTTATGGCCCAACAGATTATGTCTCTCCATGAAGATGAAATGTGCGTGTATCATCATGTTTCCCTTTGTATTCCATGTTTAGCAAACTTTCTTCCCCTTTGCTTACTGACGTGAAGTCATATTTTGCACTAAATAATCTATGATTGTTCTTGGAGCACAAAATTCTAGCTTGCCCTAAATTTGAGGATTCAACCATTGATCTACGACCTCAAACCGACTCCTACAATGAGATATGATTCAATCAAGTTTTCATCGCTTTAAGTTTTACGATCCTTCCATGACAGTAACATGAATTAAAGGTGAAGACATGATGGAGAGGAGAAATTGAAATCGTCAAGCACTTCTCGTATGTGCCACAAGAAGAAATCAAGTACTCACTAGAACCTAGTTAGACGTGCTTGAGTCATCGCAGAGGGCAATTGGAATGGGGATTCAAATTGAACAGGAAAATCACATACGTTGCCATTGTAGAAAATGAACAAAGAAAAAAAATCGCGAGTCTGGACACATTGGCGACAACAACATCGAATTCTTGAAGGCACAATAGAGTTTCAACATTGCACAGCTCCAGGCCATCTAAACTAGCAAACAATAATTCTAGCCATCTAAGAATGGAACCCCAAAAAAGAATAATCGAATTTTTCCATTGGAACAAGGGAAGCTACAATTCCATGGTACAGAAGCGTCAAAGGATAAAACAGGCACCTGACATCTCTGTGACATGCGCAACACTTATAGACATACCGGCGTGCATTGAAGGCGACAGACATACAAGTAAGCATTGAGGGTGACAGTCTTTGATACAAATGTCATCACTGAATATGATGGAAAGAGAGCAAGGGCAAGATCAAAATCAAGAAGAAGTTCCAGCTAAATGCCCAAAAACTGTCCTTCATGGCGAAGCTATTTGAAACTATTTACAAAACAAACCCCCAAAATATTAGGGAAGTATAAAATCACAATGACAGACGATCCAGTAATTTACAAACAGAGAAAGTATAAAAAGTAGACAATTCGACCTTATTGCTAACAGTCAAGCATAGGGGTAATCAACAATTCTATAAAATAATTTATTCCAACAGCAAGTTCTATCATTTTAGCTCATGTGTGGAATTATATTTTATATTTTGGCAAATCTAAAGACATGCAGTGCATCGCAACAGAAAAAAACTTGTGGCCATGGTGCATATCCAAAACAATGCAAACAAAGCTCTAGACAGAGGGCTTTTGCATCAACTTGGGAAAAAGTACCGTCCAGTATTTTTGTCGAAATATTTCAATTTTTTCCAGCTTTAATAGTAAAAACTTATAGGAAAAATCAAGTATCAAATTAAGAATAACGGGTATGTTAAAGTGTTTCAAAGCTTTTAGTGGGCTATTCAAAACAAATGCATACTATGGGGTAGGTGAAGTGATCTCTTCATCAGGTTCATTACTTCATAGCCTTCATGAATTTCGCGTGTGTACCTGGACAAGTGTTATCGGTGACAAGCACTGTTAGAATAGTCTGGTTTGCATAACCAGCATAGGCACAGGTTGTGCGGTTACAAGATGTCGAAGTTGAGTTGCCCAGGAATAAATTTGAACCCTCGCATTGCATTGAGGGGCAACGCGACTGATTAGACGGCTTAAGCTGGGATGGCTGGCAATGTAATCTGTTCATGTATAGGGAAATAAATCCTAAATTCTGAGAGATTGTTTGGAAAGAGAAGAATTAATGGAAGTTTGTCCACAAGAAGGACGCAATCTAAAGAAATTCTAGAATGGTAATACTGACGTCCAGTTATTTGCTGCGTCGCAGGTGCACATCACACAATTGTTAGCGGTGAAGACATAAGTTCCATTAGCAACGTGTAAATAGGACTCCAGCGAGTCATTCCTTATTGCAGATGAACAAGCTGCATACAGAATCAGAGAATTCATCAGTATTGCTGTTAAAGATTGGAGTACGAGATTACCAGAAAAAATCAAGCTTACTAGTGTTGGAACAATGGAAAAGCACAGGCAGGAAGCATCACGAACTATCTATATGACATCTGGCAATTGAATCTCAAACCATAATGTTGGCGGGTCAAGAACTATCTACACAGCGTCTGGCAATTAAATCTTAAATCATAATGGTGATGGGTCATGAAGCTTAATAGTATCGATCAGAATTGCCAATTCATAAACTATAATAATGTTACTTAGAACAAGTACCTTCATGCAGAGTCTAACCAAAAAGCATAATGTGACAAATAAGGGGGACATTAGATTGTCATACTCTCTATGTCGATTATCAATCCTCGAAGAAAGCTTAAGCCAATTGCTGCCATTGTTAAGCCATTAATCTCCTCAAGATCAAATCATAGAGCCGATCTCTTGAATGGAAATGAGTCAACAGAACTGTTCTTGGCAGAGAACTGCATCATGGGGAGAACCACTTTTGTACATTCAGGCATCACACTTGGATTTTGAGTTAAACAAGATCTTCAATGTTAAAGACTTGATAGAATTGGCTTAAGTAAATAATGGGGCCTCTCTAGACAGTCCCCGTTTCCTCTCTCCTCTGTCTTCCTCCCCTAAACTTCCATGCTTAGAAGCAATAGCCAAATTTGAGACAAGTTCCTTAAAATCTCTTCCTAAAGGAGAAGCAATCCAAGGAATAGGAAAATATCTCTGGACAATGACTAACCAGAAGGAAAACCTCCCCCCGTGACAGCCCAAGCGGCGATGCGTAGGGAGGAGGGATGGCGGTGCGTCCGCGCCTTGATCCCCGATGTGCGCAAGGAATGGGTCCTCTCTTGACCCACATCGCCTAGGGAGAGAGTTTCGGGCTTGTTTATAAAGGCTTAAGCCCCTTTAATCTGTGTAACGTGTTTTAAAGCCGTGATACCCCTCCTAAGGGGAGAGAGCTCTGGCCTTTTATCCTTCTTATAAAAAAAACACACAAAGGTGTGAACCAGATATCACATCCTTAATTTCGATGACATCAAAGAGACAATGACCAAATACAACTATTAAAATCGCGAAAATACAAGTTACAACCATTTTAAAGTTATATAGGATATCATATAGTTCTATTATTCGCACAGATCGCATGGTGGGGAGGCACTGCAAGGCCCCGCCATCACGTCCTGGTCTTACCCTATAATTCTATCAATAAATCTAATCATTCAAACACAATCAACGAGCGAATCGAGCCAAACTCACTCATCTTACTTCACTTAAATACAAGCTAGTTCTGGCAGATTTTCCACACAAGATCAATACCCGTAAAGCAAAAGCACAAGCAGAAAAAAAACACACACCAAGTCCTATCCAATTTTCTCGTACCCCGTATGTTGACTTACGGTCACTGCTGATGCATACACTAACAAACGATCGAATCCATCGAAGGCAGCTCGAAACGATCGAATCCGTCGACGGCGGCTCAAACAGATCAGGCACGATGACTAAGTTGCGATCGCATTCCAAAAAATCTATGCAATTTCGAAGCAGCGAAAATCGTACCTTCTTGGGGAGCAAAGGGTGGGGAGAGGAGAGGGAAGGGACGAGGGACGAGGGCCGGGACGAAGGCCCCGAAGCGGCGAGGGAGAGGAGGGCGAAGAAGACGGTGGTGGCATGGAGGCCGCACTTCCTCGCCATCGCGGCAGCTTTGGCGGCGGTCGGGCACTGCACTGTGAAGAGGGAGAGCGTTGCAGGTGGCAGTCCGAGCTGGCATGCTCAGACAAGAAGTGACGGTTCTGATTCCAACATTCTGTGGTCCGATCGCAAATTTCATAATTATGTTTCCGTCCTTCAGACGGTGGACCCCGTTTACTTTCGGCCCATCCGAACCGTTAAAGCTCGAGAAAATTTGGTGCGCGGCATTCAACAGAGTAGATGAATAGCGAATATTTATTTGGTTAGGCTGCGTTTTGTTTTGTGGAAAAATTAGATGGTTTAGAAAATCTCTAAACTCCAAAAGAGACTATTTTTTAGATGAAAACTTGAGGGACTAAAGTACTTCCTAGGAATAGAAGTGGCACAATCTAAAAGTGGAATATTTCTCTCGCAAAGGAAATACGTGTTGGACTTGTTAGTGGAAGTGGAATTGTTAGAGTGTAAATCCGCATACACTCCAATTGTGCAAAATCATAGGAAGAGGAATTCGTTTTTTGAAGAATGGGCACCTTGAAATTGAGGGGTTTATGGATGCTAACTGGGCTAGGAGTGTATTTGATAAGAGGTCGACTTCAGGATATTTCACTTTTGTAGGAGGAAACATAATTACCTGGAGGAGCAAGAAACAAAAGGTGATAGCATTGTCAAGTGTAGAGCGGAATTCAGGGGAATGCACAAAGGTCTTTGCGAACTTCTATGGCCTAAGAGATTAATGATGGAACTCGGTTGTGCTCCTATCTCCGAGATGAGGTTGTTTTACGCAACCATTAGTATCTCTCATAATCTTGTTCAGCATGACCGTAAAAAACACATTGAGGTATATCTCATAATCCTGTTCATTAAGCAGGAACCCGGATACCAAGGTTCTTCAGTTTCTGTATGTAAACTCGGAAGATCAATTGGCGGATATACTAATGAAGGCTGTATCAAATAGGGTTTTTTACGACTCACTTGACAAGTTGGGCATCCAAGATATCTATACGCCAACTTAATAGGAGTATTGGAGATAGATACGATTTTATCCTTGACCTTAATCTTAATTGATTCGATCAAAGATGCTCGGAGATAAAATAGGAAATTATAACCGTATTGTAATCTTGTTTATTCTTGTTGTTATTTTTATCTTTTATATTATAAATTTACACATGTACAAGGATGAAAAGAAAGAAGATTAGAATTTGCCTCAAAAATACGTCTTCAGCGTTCTCGTTCTTCACTTCCTTTTTTCTTCCTTCTTGGTCTTAAATTATGTTTTACCAAGTACGCCTCGATGGTCACGTATTAATAGAGTTTTCATAGTCAGGTGGTGAGGACTGATTTTCTCGCGCATCTCGACGGCTTCGCTTCACGAGAGTCACATAAGGGTTTTCAACAAGAATGCTGCTGGGTGCATGATCATATAGATATTTGCCTTCCTTTTATCCTACCCTTTCTCTTTTACTTGCTCTCAAAACTGTAGCAGCCTAGGAAACATCAACACTCTTCGGGAGCTTTCGTGTCATGTCGGACAGTTCAACACGTGTCCGACACTTTTCGACACTCTCGAACACTCTCTGACACTCGGTCAACACATGTCGAAAAATCCGACACTTGGTCAATTTTTTCGACACTTTTCGACATTCGAGTCGAAATTACATCATGCAAGTTTTCCACACACGATTTCGACCTGCGGTGTCAATTTTAAAAATTTTCAATAAATGAATAGTTAAAATATATATGTGAAAAAAATAAAAATCAATAATAAGAATAACAAATTAGGAAGAAGAAAAACTTAATATTTTCTTTTCTTCTCTTTTGATTTTCACTTTCCGTGATCAAAATTTACCCCAAGTTTTTTTTTTTTTCTTTCGACACATCGATATGCAAGTCTAGAATGTGAATTACTTTTTTTTTTTTCCAAATTTTATGAATTTATTGAAATAGAGTTGAATTTGTCAAATTGAAATAATGAATGATATTAATAAATGATGGATTAATGTTTTTAGTATAAATTTATTATAAGATTGTATTATTATTTATTTATTTGCAAATTTGAATCAGATTAATTTGGTTGAAATAATCATAAAAAATAATAATTTATTATTATATATAAAATATACATATAATATAAAACGTGTCTCAATTTGTCGGAATTCTCTCTTTTTTGAAAAACAACGTGTCGACGTGTCATATCATGTCGTGTCGCGCGTCGATATCAGTGCTACTTAGATAGCAACATTTGGATCTCCTCTTCGGAAATGGGTTTGGGTCAGATTTTGTTGGGAACACAAAAGTCAAATGGAAATATGAAAAAGAAAACATCATCTTGCTCTTTCCATATGGTCCCACGTCGGTATGGGATCAAGCTCTGCAATAATAAATTCTTCCATTGATAAGCTTTGACCGGCGGCGATGCGACTAGTAGTGACGTCGATGGGCGGCTTTCTTCTTTTCTCTTTTCATTCTTTTCTGGTTCTTGTTTGTGCATAGAAGATCACCTGGAAAGAGAAGAAGTTTACCTTGAAATATAAGAAGACGAAAGATACGTAGAGACAGCGATTTATCTCCGAGGAAGATAAGATCGGTCAAAGTACGTCTCCACTTGGTGTATCTGGGAGATTCCTTTTGTCTGTATATTTAGATGTTATCTCGTTGTATGATATATTAACCTTTTACTAAAAAATTTTAACATAGTATTAGAGTCGGGCTTTCGAGTCCTTTATATCTCGGGTTTTTGGGCATTTGTGACTCCCCTTTCTTCAATTGCCTGTGCCTTCTTTTATACAACTTTAGTTTGATTTGCACTTCAAATGAGGTGTTAAAGTATGATCTTATATCACTTGATTATTGTGTTCAATTGCACGTTACAAAAATATTGTCTCTCTCTAGTTAAAGAGTTTGAGCTCCAGGTTTCACTTTACAAAGTCAATTTTTTTCTCACGGCAAAGGAAATACTCGGTAAACAGTAATATTTGAGTAAATTATAAAAGCAAATGGGTCTTACCAAATTGACATGGGACGTATAACTTGCAAGTACTCATCCATGATATATTGGATAAAAGGATTCATCCTCATTAAATTTAAACTTTGAAAAGGTATTCCCTCCTTTTAAGGAAAACAACTATATAGAGGGAAGCTCGGGGGATGTTGAGTGTGTAGGTACTGGCACGTTAAAATAAGAAACACAATCCTATTAATCCATAGGAGTTTTCATTTATAATTAAGAAAATATGCATGTATAAAGTTCGGAAAAACACTTTTTTCTAGAAAATGGTTTCCCGCAAAGAATCATCTTTTACATGAATTTTTCTCCAAAAAAAAAACACACTGTTTTTATTAAAATATTTAAATAAAACTGTTGTGGATTATTAGGCAATACATTCGAAAGTCTAATTCTGTCCTCAAGTCAATCCGGGTAATCATTATATTGATGAAGAAATAGACAGCTTGCCGTGTACTCTACAGTTTCAAGATGATTTTCTAAAGGTAAAAAAGTGATGCTAGTCAAGAGGTCGGTTCAAAAACGATGGCTGCCAATATGCGTTGAATTTAGGCACATAATGTTCCCCAAGCTATGCTAATGCTGGACCGAGCATTGGTAAAGCCAAGTGAAACACGTAAAATGATATTTCCCTGAAGAACTGTTTCAAGAGAAACCAACTGATAGATGGGTGGTTGGTTTCAAATCAATTTCTTAGTGGTATTTCCACCCAACATCATTAGACCTTTGATTACATATATATAATATATATATATATACCTAGTTCTCTCCAGAACAGGAAAAGCCATTTGAACAAAGTGAGATGGAGACTAAAAAGATAGCCATAGTTGGTGCTGGGATCAGCGGCCTCCTAGCCTGCAAATACACCCTCTCAAAGGGCCTCCACCCCATCGTCTTCGAGTCCGAAGACGGCATCGGAGGAGTCTGGACAAAGACCGTAGAGATCACGAAGCTCCAGACCCCAAAACCAGCCTACCAGTTCTCGGACTTCCCATGGCCGGACTCGGTCGCCGAGGATTTCCCCGATGCACATCAAGTGCTCGAGTACATCGAGTCATACGCCCGCCACTTCGACCTGCTTAAGCACATCAAGTTCGGCACCAGGGTCCTTAGCATCGGGTACGATGGGCCATCTGTTGAGGCGATGCAGTCATGGAGCCTGTGGGGCGGTGACGGCAGGCCATTCAGCTCGGTTGGGAAGTGGAAGATCAGAGTGCAGGATTGTCTGAGCCTTGAAACTGAGGTAGACGTATGCTTCCTGTTATTGCATAATTTGGGGTTGCTCTTCTTGATGCAGTTTCATGTTACTGTCTCATGCCAATACCTATTTAGACCGGCAATCCGTAATAATTTTCATTTCCATTTTGTGTTAATGATTTCTCGGCAGCAATTTCTTAGTTTCTATACCTTACCATCTAATGACAATAACAGACGTATGAAGCGGACTTTGTGATTCTTTGTGCCGGGCGATTCAGTGGCATTCCGAACATACCGGAGTTTCCACCGAACAGAGGCCCGGAAGCGTTCCATAGCAAGGTGATCCACTCCATGGACTACGCAGCTATGGACTACCAAGCTGCGAAGGAGTTCGTCATTGGCAAGAGAGTGGTGGTCGTGGGGCTGCAGAAATCCGCATTGGACATTGCCATGGAGTGCTCAGCTGTTAATGGTCAGTGCGAAACCCCTGAATCCCGACATTCCTTAAACTGAAGCCTAGTCGTGGCAGCATTACATTTTCTTCACCGTGTGCAAGCCACTCCTCCAGCTCCGGCATTTTGACAAGAGTGGATTTGTGGCAACTTCCTTTTGGTTGAAATTTTTTCCCTGCAGGAGTGGAGCGACCTTGTACGGTGTTGTACAAAACGGAACACTGGAACGTGCCGGATTATCTACCGTGGGGCGTGCCTCTCGCACTTCTCTACCTCACCCGCTTCTCGGAGCTCCTCGTGCATAAGCCCAGAGAGGGCTTGTTGTTGAGCCTTTTGGCCACGCTTTTATCGCCCCTGGTACGCGACGAGATAAATCTCTTGCAACTTCTCATCACAGTGATTGTTCTTTCCCAACAAATGTCGATTTGTTCACTTAAAGTGATATAGGTGCCTTCTTAATTAGAGCTGCAAGGGAATTTCTTTCACCATTTAGTAATATCGAGCCAGTAATTTTGGTCACAGAAACTTGGATTCAGAATTATCCACGTGGAGTAATAAATTTGAATTCGAAATTATTCAGATTAAGTGCGTCATATGATTAAATTCATTAGCTGTTACATGTTGTTCATGTAATACGATCCACTTCAATGACAGAGATGGGCGATTTCCAAGTTTGTTGAAAGCCACATAAAGCGAAAGCTTCCGTTGAAGAAGTTCGGGATGGTGCCAAAACACAGTTTCCTTCAAGAAATCAGCTCCTGCTTGATCTCGACCGTACCTGAAAAGTTCTACGACAGGGTGGAAGAGGGAAGCATAATCTTGAAGAAGGCCCCAGCATTCGGATTCTGCAAGAACGGGATTTCAATCGATGGAGAGGTCGAGCCTCTGAATTCAGACTTGGTCATCCTCGCGACTGGGTTTAGGGGCGAAAAGAAGCTCCTAGATCTGTTTGAGTCGCAACTGTTTCAGGATTGCTTATCTGGATCTCCTGATTCAATAGTTCCACTATACAGGTATTGCCCTAGAATTCCCTCCTGCTATAAGCTAATCTGATCCTGTGTCCTGGGTTCTCATGGAGATTTAGGTGCATTTGGTTTTGGCAATGCTTTTTGTCTTCCTATTTAGAGAAAATTTTGTCTACTTATTCGTCATTTTTTCTTTCTTGGGAATGTCTTTGGTTTCTCATCGTTCATCTCAACACTTTTTCTGAGAATGTCTTTGCAAAAATTATAGCTAAAATTTTTAAGCATGAAACTGTGCACTTTTTGCTTTGGAAAGTTCAGCCAAAAGATGAGTAGCCTGTATTATTTCTCTATGGCTACTGTCACGGACTCAATTATGTGATCACATCCGATCAGGGAATGCATTCATCCCCGAATTCCCCAACTAGCAGTGATCGGGTTCTCAGAAAGTGTTGCAAACTTGTACACGTCGGAGATACGATGCCGGTGGCTAGCCGAGCTTCTTGCAGGAACGTTCAAGCTACCTTCCATTAAGGAGATGGAGGAGGATATAGAAGAGTGGGACAAGTACACGAAAAGATCTTCAGGTCCATACTACAGAAGATCATGCATAGCTGCACTTCACATTTGGTACAATGATCAACTGTGCAGAGACATGGGATGGAACCCTATGAGAAAGAAGGGATTCTTTGCCGAGCTATTTGAGCCTTATGGCCCAACAGATTATGTCTCTCCATGAAGATGAAATGTGCATGTATCATCATTTTTCCCCTTGTATTCCATGTTCAGCAAACTTTCTTCCCCTTCTCTTACTGACGGGAAGTCATATTTTGCACTAAATAATCTATGATTGTTCTTGGAGCACAAAATTCTAGCTTGCCCTAAATTTGAGGATTCAACCATTGATCTACGACCTCAAACCGACTCCTACAATGAGATATGATTCAATCAAGTTTTCATCGCTTTGAGTAGTATGATCCTTCCATGACAGTAACATGAATTAAAGGTGTAGATATATGATGGAGAGGAGAAATTGAAATTGTCAAGCACTTCTCGTATGAGCCACAAGAAGAAATCAAGTAGTCACTAGAACCTAGTTAGACGTGCTTGAGCCATCGCAGAGGGCAATTGGAACGGGGATTCAAATTGAACAGGAAAATCGCATATGTTGCCATTGCATAAAATGAATAAAGAAAAAAATTCAGGAGTCTGGACACATTGGCGACGACATCGAATTCTTGAAGGCACAATAGAGTTTCAACATTGCACAACTCCAGGCCATCTAAACTAGCAAACAATAATTTTAGCCATCTAAGAATGGAACCCCAAAAAAGAAGAATCAAATTTTTCCATTGGAACAAGGGAAGCTACAATTCTATGGTACAGAAGCACTAAAGGATAATACAGGCACCTGACATCTTTGTGACATGCGCAACACTTACAAACATACTGGCGTGCATTGAAGGCGACAGACATACAAGTAAGCATCAAGGGTGACAGTTTTTTTATACAAATGTCATCACTGAATATGATGGAAAGAGAGCAAGGGCAAGATCAAAATCAGGAAGAAGTTCCCGCTGAATGCCTAAAAACTGTCCTTCATGGCGAAGCTATTTGAAAATGTTTACAAAACAAGCCCCCAAATTATTAGGGAAGTATAGGTAGTAGACTACAAATCACAATGACAGACATTCTAGTAATTTACAAATGAAGAAAGTATAAAACTCGACCTTATTGCTAACGGCCAGGCATAGGGATAATCAACAATTCTATAAAACAATTGATTCCAGCAGCAAGTTCTATCATTTTTAGCTCATGTGTGGAATTATGTTCTATATTTTGGCAAAATCTAAAGACATGCAATGCATCGCAAGAGAAAAAAACTTGTGGCCATGGTGCATATCCAAAACAATGCAAACAAAGCTCTAGACAGAGGGCTTTTGCATTGACTCGGGAAAAAGTACAGTCCAGTATTTTTGTCGAAATATTTCAATTTTTTCCAGCTTTTATAGTAAAAGCTTATAAGGAAAATCAAGGATCAAATTAAGAATAACATGTATATTAAAAGTACAGGACCGAGCCCATTTCAGCTCATTTTTTCCCCCGAGCGGGCTCGGGCCCATCCCGCCCAGCTCTTTTCCCCATGGACCGGCCCTTTCCTCCTTCTCCTCTTTCCTCCTTTGTCTCCGCAGCTCGCGCGCAAGGACACCTACGGTAGAGAGAGGAGGGTAGACCGGCGACGGAGCAGACGTCTCGCAGGCGCCATTAATGCTGCTGAACAGAGCAGCACGAGATCCAGCAAGAAACCCAAACGGAGGGGACGTCTGGGTGAACGCGTTCAATGCCGAGCAGGCCTCCACGGAGAAGACGAGATGGAACGTCGATTCGGCCACGAGGACGCCGGTCGGCGTGCCAAGGACTGGCAGCCGAAATGCCCCCATCAACTAGAACCTCTAGCCAATACATAGGGCCTTCTGGAGCTCAACAACGGGAGAGGTCGAGGAGAGAGAAATCGGGGAGTGAGATCTGAGAGAGAGAACCGAGAGCAAGGCTGAGAGCGAGTGGGCATTGTCCGGTGACAAATACACTTGAAACCCAGCCGACGGCCCGCAAACGATACCCCACTTCCTGAACCAAACCCACGGTAGGTTTGTTCTCGATTTTGTTTTTGTTGCTTGTGCTGACTCGAGGTCGGCTTCCCAAGGATCTCAGCTCGGGGGCGCGCGAGGCGGACGAACATAGCCCGATATATGGAGCTCGTCCGCTGTTAAACGCAACAAGCTGGGTAGGGACTCTCGGGCGAACCTCCCCTATTTTTGTGCCCTGTTTCTAGCCCGTCGGCCCAGCTGCCGTCGTTCTGTTCGTGTGAGTTTCCGACCTCATCTAGGTTCGGGCTGCGTTTGCAACGTCTGGGGTGTCGTTTGCTTTGAACCTTGGCTTGAACGCGAGCTCATTGTTTTTGTGTCTAACCCCCATCCGCCGACCCACCCTCTATGTTCGATGAAATGCCTGACTGAAACGTATGCAATTGTTTTTGGCTTTGTTTCGCGGGAATTTAATCTACGTTAAAATATCTTTTTCTGAAAGTTGTTCTTTGACTTTTGATTATACAAAATGGGTTTTGTAGTAACTCTGGACAAAAAATATCCAGACAAACAATAAAAAATTGCAAACCTTTATATCTATCTTCGAATCAAATTGTATATACAAACCATGTTAGAATTGAATCAAGGACAAGACTTGAAAATACAACCACTTCCTCAGCAATACATGTGCCCGAACTATGTCAGAATTTAATCGACAACAAATTTCGAAAATGTGCAAAAATGTAATGCCGAAATTTAATCGATGGTGCAACACCGCTGATAGAGATGCACACCAAAATTGAATCGACGACGATACATTGAGATAAAGATACTCTCCGGAATTTAATCAATAATGAGAATGAGTAACTAAAGAAAAATAAAATGTAGGAAAGTAATGTAATAAAAGATTAATTTTTTATTGTCTCGGAGTCTCCCCTTCTAGCTGATGAGAACTTTGGTATTTAGAGGCATTCTAATATAACTGTTTGGGAGCAGTTGCTTTCGAAATTCTAGTCTAATGTTCCCACATCAGAAAGTCTTATTCGAAGCTCCTTTGAAATAGTCTCGAACCTACATTGACAAGTCTTCTTCGAAGTTCCTTTGAAATGGTCCTCTACTTCTCCAACAGTCTAACTATTCTCCTGGTTTACACCAGCCTCAGTTTCCATGTTGATTTCCCATCGCAACCGTTTTCCATGATAGTAGGTGTACATGTTAGAGCCTTGACAATCCTTTTAATCAATCACCTCACTCCTTAGTTAATATGCTCATCGACAACTTTGTTAAAATAATTTGCAAATATGTGCCAACAATTATGCCCGAGTCATCAACAATAGGTAAAGTCGACCAATCTTCAATCCATTCAATTGGATTCCTCCACGGATAACCAAACATGCCCGAATGGTATATTCTCCACCTTTTTTTTCCCTTTTGATTGCTACTCTTAACAGTCGCATATGAGATTATCGAGTCCACTTTTGTTTCTTCTAAATGGTTATCGCATGTAGATAATAACTAAAAATTGGACATTTTTAGGTGCAAATAGGTTCCCGTTCCATTTTTAGTGTACGTGGTTTGTTGAAAGTGGTATGGTAGATTTCCACTATTGTCCTTTGCGTTGTGCATTCTTGTGCCGCGGTAGCTTTTGGTATGGGTCATGTTTCCGCAGATGATCGTTTAGGGCGAGTTTGGTAACCATTCTATTCCCGAGAATAATTTTTGAGCAAAAGAACGCGTTTGGTAACTGCACAAAATTTCTGATTCTGCAATAAATAAAAAAACGTAAATACGTTTGGTAACTACATAAAATTTATATTCCAAATCTTTTTCAATTACCTTTATAAATGAGTGTAAATTTGATATTGAATTTCATAGACCACTCACCAATATAATTATCTTCTTATGAGTGAAGAAATCATATTATATTTTATTATAATTTCAATTTCAAAAGAATTCGAATTTAAAATCCTATTCCATTCTACAATTTTATCAAATCATAGAAATTCTATTGATTAATTATATTAATATTAAGTAATAAAAATATTAAATAATCAATTTTTATTAAATAGTAAATAATAAACTATAGTATAAACTATAAATATAAATACTAAATAATAAATTAAAATACAAAAATAAATATGTATTCTATATATAGCAAAATTTTAATTCATACTTCAAATCATTTTTTTTATTTTTTTCCTTTCTTTCTCCCCTTCTTCTTCTTCTTCTTCAAGGTGGCCGGTCACCGGCCTTGGGATGACTGACGACCGACCAAACAAGGGCCGGCGACCTCACCGGAGCGTCGCCAGCCCTCGATGAGGTCGTGCCTCATCGGCCAAGCCTCACCGGCAACTAGGTCGAGTCGACCCTCGACTGGCCAAGCAAGGCTTGTTGGTGGCCGAGGGAGGGCCGCCTCACCGATGGCTAGGCGAGCCTCCGGCAAGCTCGTCGGCCACTGGCGGCGGTGGGCGGCAGACGGCAATGGCGGCGATTGCAGCCCTTGAAGAACAAGAGAGAGGGGAGAAGAACAAGAAGAAAGAGGAGGAAAAAGAAAAAATAAGTAGACTTGATTCTAAAAATTATTTTTGGGAACATAGAATCAAATTTTTTTTTTTTTTTTTTATTCTTGATTCTACTTTAAATCTGTTTCTATGAACAAAAATTTTACCAAACGCAATTCTGTTCCAAAACTACTCCCATGAACAAAAGAATAGAAATAAATACTGTTTGGCCAGTTACCAAACAGGCCCTTATCGGCTAGCGAAGAGAAGGGGCGGCAGTGGTTTTGGCCGCTAATGTCCGCCGTGCAATGACTGGCTACGGCTTGTTGTGTACCTAAACTATCTCGATTAGAGCTTGGGTCTTCTTTATGGTTTGCATCGCTATTGTTCTTAGCCTTCCGGGAGAACTTGAAGCAAGAATGCTTTTGTGTGGTCACATGAGGAGAAGTAGTAAAACTGAGAATAAAGAACCGTTGAAAAAGACCAAAAGGAGGGGGCTCTCTCTTTGGTAGGCAGGAGGGTAATTAAGACTCTCTGTCTTTGATCTGACAGTGTGCAAAGAGGGATAGGTAAAAAGCAAAAGGCACGACAACAAAATAAGGAAGAGACAAAAAGAGAGAGAAAGAAAAAGGAGAAAGTTTTACATGGGGAAAATGAATTCTAGCTAGGAGCCCATAAGGGCGCGTTTGGTAACGATTCTGTTTCCGGGAACAAATTTTGATCATATATGATTATTTTTTATTCTGTTCCCGGGAATTGATTGAGTAAAAGAACGTGTTTGGTAACTGTACAAAATTTCTGATTCTGGAATAGAATTGTGTTTAGTACCGTATTTATTGATTATGTTCCAAATCAATTTATTTTAATTTTTAAATAATTTTTATAATTTTTTTTTTCCTTTTTTCTCCTATTCTAATTCTTCTTCAGGTGGCGGCGGGTGGCGGCGACGGACGGTGGTGGGCGGTGGCGACTGGCGGCGATTGGTGGCAAGCGGCGGCGATAGTCGGTGGCAGCGGGCGGTGGCGGGCGGTGGCAAGCGGTGGCGGGCAGCGGTCACGGGATGGCGGTCGATGAAGAAGAAGAAAAGAGAAGAAGAAGAGTTTTGATTCTCAATTTTGTTCCCGGAACAAGAATCAAATTTTTTTTTTTATCCTTGATTCTCGTCCCAAACTGATTCTGGGAACAAAAAATTAGAATCTGGCATTGTTGGGATGGTTACCAAACAAGCTCTAAAAGAATTGGGGATCATCCGTACTATTTAAACCAAAATTGAAGATTTTTTTGAGGGTCTATTCGATTTTCGATTCCAATTTAGTGGAATTAGTGAATATCAATATGGTTTCCATCTGCCCACCGGATTAGTGTATATATATATTTAAAAAAGAAATTTAATTTTAATTACTTAATTATTTTATAATTTTTTGATCAAATATAATTTATAGTTATTTGATATTATTGACTAATTTTGTTTCTGTAATAGGATTAACCCCTACTATTTTTCGTTTTAATAATTAATTTCCTTGCTTTCTCAACCAAAACCAAATAAACAAACGTAAAGGAAGGATATAATTGATTGGAGATGTCCACAAAAGCCAATGGCTTGTTTTAAAAGTATAATTAGGTCTCTCCTTTGCCATTCCCATGATTAAATTAAATTGATGTTGAAAAAAAAATTAAGCAATCAATGTTTTAACTTCTATGGAGGTTCAGACTTTTAACATATAATCTAATTCTCTATATGTTTTCGGTGTTGAAAAATGTTAACAAGACCACACTATGACCTTTGAAAAAATTAATTTTTTAACTAACGAATATTGTCTATTATTTTTTTCTTATAGTTTTCAATCCCTAATCAAATTCAATAGTTCGCAATTCAACCTGAATATAAGACCGAACAAGTTTTGTAGAGATTGGGGATGTGTTCCATGGACTCACCTAGAAATCAGACCGAACCAATGGTCCAGTTCTCGGGTGGATCCATGAAACGAACAAGTGAGTCTCGATTCCAATTTTTTAGAACTAGTCCTTGGTGGGCGATTCCCCGTTCCAAGGTGAAAACCGTCCACCCAAATCATGCTCACCCCCTAATGCTAGCCATTCGAGAGAGCAGATCGGTCAAGCTAGATCCAAATCAGGCCAACACTCGGGTTTGACCGACCAACGGCAATTTATTTATTATATTATTATTATTTTTAAATTTTATTTCTTTAAAAACACAAATGAGAAAAATCCAAAAAAATCTCTTTTGGGAAAAGACTAAAATTGGTTTTGAGTATTTTTCTCTAAAAATGCATGAAAAATCCTTCAAGAATTTCTAAAATTAGGGAAAGGCCTAATAATGTTTTTTTAGAGTATTTTTTAATACATGGAAAATCTATCAAAAAATCAAACTTTAAAGTTTAAACAAAAATTAGATACCAAAATGGTATTAATTGATTAATTAGCGTAATCAAGTTCTCAATTTTATTTTTTTGATTGGAGAGTAAAATTTTTTTTTCTCAATATTTTACTTGAATTTTTAATCGACCCCTCTAAAATCGATTAATGATGACTCCTAAATGAAATTTGACTTGCCGATTAAAAATTTGGATTATAAATCTCAAATTGACAAGCTTGGGAGAGTCTGGACTAACTCTAGACTTAGTTAAGCTGTTAGACTTTGTGCCCACAAGAGGGCTCTCAAGGAGGTCGTGATGGTGATATTTAAAACGTCATCCAAAGGCCCCATTAGCACGATTTGCTGAGTTTTGTGTTGAATCTCTTGATTAGATACTTTATGATGGATTTAATAAATGGGCCTAAGTTGGCCCGGCCACGATGGGCCTAAAGGCCCGGCCCACGGGAATAAGGCCCGTGGAAATGGGAACCTATAAAAGGGATGAGAGAGAAGGAGAAGATACCTCTTGGCATTTTGCAAGAACGTTCTCCATTCTCTTCAAGGATTCTCTCTCTCCAAAAGCTAAGAAGCGACGCCATCTTCACTTCACGACGAATCTTCGACATCGGATCGAACGGGACTGAAATCTCTTCCTCAATACGGCATCGGTGTCTAATCTGTGGCCAACAAGGTACGCTCAAATCCGTGGTGTGCTTTTGATCGGTGATACGTGACAATCCCGGGCTCATCTTCCGCATATGAATTAGGGGTTCGGTTTTAGTGCCGAATCCGGTTTTTGGGGATCCGACGATCCCAACATTGGTATCAGAGCCTTAGTTCACGTTTTTCCCGATATGTTTGTTGTTTATGATTGATTTTTTCGCAAATGCATTTCGGCAGTACGGATCGGGGCCATGAATCCCGACACCCGAGCATGTTCGCTCATTTTTCCGATTTTTCGTAAGTCGAAATAAAAATCTGAAGGCATAGGGAGGAAGGCGACGTCGAGACGAGTCCGGCGACATGTCGCACGTCGCCGGACGACGCCGCACGCGCCCCCACGCGCGGCCAGAAGGCGCTGCGCGTGGGCGCGACGCGCCCAGACGCGCTGGTTCGTCCCCGCGCGTGCGGGACACGTGCCGGTGACGAACCGGCGCATGCGCGCCGCCAGTTGGCGAACCGGCACGCGCCGGTCCACGGACCGACGTGTGGTGAAGTCAGCATGACGTCACCCAACGGTCGTTAACCGCCGGGGTGACGTCATCGCTGACGTCATCGCCGACGTCGGTTGGCCGGACGGTCACCAGCCGGCGACCCGACCGGCGACCCAACTCGACCCGCCTGGCACGTGCGCGGCACGTGCGGGCTGACGTCTGCGTGACGTCAGCCCATGCACGCGCGCCGCACGTGTGGTCAATCCGTCCGACCCGGCGACCGGTCCGACCGGTCCATCGACCCTGCCGGTTGACCCGTTGACCCGTTGACTTCCGTTGACCGTTGACTTCGAAGGTTGACCGTTGACCAAAAAAAAAAAAAGGAATTTGTTCCTTTTTTCAATTATGTCTATGTGGATTATATGTAATCCATTTTTGTTCTGCATTTGTTGCAGGAACAATGCCTCCCCAGTAAGCTGCGCGCATCTCAGTGCGCACAATGTCGATGAACAAGGAAAGGCTTACGAGGTTGATAGCCGATCCGAATGGTTATCGATGGGAGAATGACGACATAATTGATCATGTCATAGAGGTCAACAACAAAATTCAGGAAGTCATTTGGAACGGTTGTCCCATGCCAGATATTCAAATGATGCGATTCTTTATGAACACTCTTCCACTAGAATGGCAAAGAGTGTTGAATCGCCTACGGGAGGTCAAAGGATTTACTAGCTATAAGGAGCTAGTAATGGCATTCGTAGATGAAAATCATCGGGTAGGAGCCACAAAGACTGCGACCCAAGGAATGACTTCGATTGGGCCGGGGCTGAATGTGCGTAGGAGAAATCCTAAGGGATATCCGTCTTTTTCCGTGGCTGTCAAGAATGCCCGAGAATTTTACGAGAAAAAGAAAAAGAAATTGGACCATGTAGCAGCTTTCCCTATTAGTTGTAATATGCCTTGTTTTTAAATGTTATGGCTATTTTTATTTGCGTTCTTTGTGAACATCTTATGTAATGTTAACTACCTGATTGTTGTTGATATAACAACCTATTTGTTAGCAATATTGAGTGAAAGCATTATTATTATATTGTATGTCAATTATCTCGTTGCTTTCGTGATTGCTTTGGTTCTTTGTGGGTAGTTAGTCAGTGGGTAGTAACAGAAGTTTTTGTAGCTTCATAGAATTGATTTTGCATATGACAATCATATTAATGATAGTTTTAAGTTAGGATTTTGGAGGATGATTGGAAACATAGTGACCTTTTGATTCGAAACCTTACTTAAAATTATTAATTAATATGATGGGTTTTGTGCAAAATAGATGCATAAGTGATAGGCATTAATAACTCGTGCATGTATGTCCGATGTGTTCGAGATCAATGGCTTCAGCCACAAATAGCATAGTTGTCGAGCTGAACAAAGGTGAAAAGCTCAAAGGTGACAACTATGAAATTTGGCAAATGAAAATTCAATGTGTGCTGGAAAAGCAAAAAGCACTAAAAGCTCTTGACCATGTTATGGAAGATCTAGAGGATGTTGTGCGCCACCTTGAGTTAGCTGATCATTGCCTCAAGGCATTAGAGCAGGAAATAGATATTTTCTGTGTTACTTTAAGCTCAGAAGGGGCTTCATGCTCTAAGTGCAAGCGCATTGATTCGTTCAATATGTAGAAATGCAAGGGATCAAGTCCTTCTTGCAAGAAACCAAGAATTAGCCAACAAAAGAGAGGAAAACGTCCTCATGTGAAGAATATCTCAAGGGTGAAATGTTACAACTGTGACCAGAAGGGTCACTATGCCCGCGATTGTCGCGAGCCAAAGAAGGAGCGACAGACCATGTAGCGAAGGATAGAGGATCCTTCGTGGAATTTCGACGAGTACCTACTGGAACTAAGTGGATTTATGTGGGAAACAACTCCAGAGCTGAAGTGAAAGGAATTGGCACATGCCAACTGAATATGCGTGATGGACGCACTTTGTTCCTTCATGATGTGTTGTATGCTCCGGAGATTCGTCGGAATTTAGTGTCTGTTTTAGTGTTGGTTAAATTAGGTTTTAATAAGAACTTCCATAATAAAGGTGTAGATTTGTATTTGGATACAAACTACTATGGTCATGATTACTTTCTGGATGGTTTCATTGTATTAGATATTGACTATGTTAATGCAAATATTTGTTATTCCCTTCTCACATCTCCTAATTCATATGATAATGATGTGAATGTGTGGCATGCTAGACTTGGTCATATTGGCTAACAGCGTATGAATAGACTAGCCAAAGAGGGCTTGTTGGGCAATATTGAAAAAGTCGATTTGCCCATCTGTAAGCATTGCCTAGAAGGGAAAACGACAAGGAAACCATTTGGAAAAGGTAAAAGAGCTGATTTTCCTCTGCATTTAATCCATTATGATGTTTGTGGTCCAATGAATGTGAGAGGAAGGCATGGGGCTGTTTATTTCATCACTTTTATAGATGATTATACTCGATTCGGATATGTCTATTTGATTTCTCACAAATCTGAAGCAATAAGTTGTTTCAAAAGGTTTATGAACCTGGTAGAGAATCAATTAGACAAGAAAATAAAAGCATTGAGATCCGATCGAGGTCGAGAATATTTATCTGATGAGTTCAGAAAATTATGTGATGAAAAAGGAATAGAAAGACAGTTGTCTATTCCATATACTCCTCAACAAAATGGTGTTGCAGAGAGAAGAAACAGAACCCTACTAGAAATGGTTAGGTCCATGATGGCGCATGCTAACTTACCTATCACCTTTTGGAGTGATGCGTTGTTGTCTGCTGCCTATATACTTAACCGTGTGCCTTCCAAATCAGTTGCTTCCACTCCATATGAGTTATGGACAGGTAGAAAACCAGACTTAAGTTTTCTTAAGCCATGGGGTTGTGCTGCCTATACACATGAGTCCTCTCACAAGTTTGGGAAATTAGGTCCCAAAGGAAAGAAGAGTATTTTCATAAGATACTCGGAACACTTTAAAGGGTATGTGTTTATATGTGAGCAGGAAAGTGGGAGTATAACTGAATTTGAATCACGGGATGTCACATTCTTAGAGGATGAATTTCCTAAGAAGGGCCAAATAGGGGACGACAACACCCTATTTGAAACCTCGGATCAAGATAATGATCTTGGTGGAGTTCGTCCAAGTGGGAGTAATATGAGAAGTGATGAATTGAATTCAACTCATTCTCAATTACAACCACATAATGAGACGACATCATCATTATCTAATCCCAGTGGGAGCATAATGGGGAATGATGTGCAAAGTGTACAAACTCCCATACGGCGAACAAGTCGCCAAAGTATTCCCCATCGACGTTTTGACATTGAAGGGGAAACTTTTAAGGTTGCTCCACAAGATGAGGATGAGCCTAGAAATATTAATGAGGCTCTGAATTGCACTAGTAAGGAAAAATGGATTCATGCAATGGAAGAGGAAATTGAGTCAATGAAATTAAATCAAGTCTGGGAACTGGTTGATCTTCCAAAAGGACGCAGAGCTATTGGGAACAAGTGGGTTCTCAAAATAAAGCAAAAGGCTGATGGCTCGATAGAAAGGTATAAGGCTCGCCTTGTTGCGAAGGGGTATAATCAACAGGAAGGAATTGATTATGAAGATACGTTTTCCCGTAGTGAGATTTACCTCGATTCGCATTATTCTAGCAATAGTATCTAGTATGGATCTTGAGTTACATCAGATGGATGTAAAGACTGCTTTCCTCAATGGAGAATTAGAGGAAGAAATATACATGGAACAACCTACTGGTTTCATAGTGAAAGGCCAAGAAGAAAAGGTGTGTCGACTTTTGAGGTCGATATACGGCCTTAAGCAGTCATCGAGACAATGGTATATACGTTTTCATAATGCCATAATGGCATATGATTTTACAATGATTGATGATGATCATTGCGTATATATCAAAAGATCCAAGGATCATTTTGTGATCATATCATTATATGTTGATGATATACCGATTGCCGGAAGCAATATGGAGTTTGTTCATACTGTCAAGAGTTGGTTATCTTCCAACTTTGAGATGAAGGATATGGGTGAGGCTGCATACATTCTTGAAGTTAAGATTTCAAGAGATCGTTCGAAGAGATCGTTGTCTCTTTCGCAAGAAACATATATAAATAAAGTTCTTGAACGATTTCGTATGCAAGATTGTAAACCCATAGACATTCCTATTGCAAAAGGTGAAGGATTGAGCCATAGATTGTGTCCGAGGACTCCACAAGAAAAGGAACAAATGAAACATGTTCCTTATGCTAGTGCAGTTGGGAGCTTGATGTACGCTATGATGTGTACAAGACTCGACATATGTTTTGCAGTTGGAATGGTGAGTACATACCAATCCAATCCAGGTCTAGCACATTGGAAAGCCGTTAAGAGAATACTGAGGTATCTAAAGGGAACTGCTGATTATACGATGAGTTATCAAGGAAAGGATCTCGCGACTCAAAGGCTATCCTGAAACTGTTTAGGGAGGAGGTTTAGACGAAAGGAAATCTACCTCTAGGTTTGTTTCCTTATTGAATAATGGCACCATATGTTGGAGCAAAGAAGAAACAAACGTGTATAGCCTTGTCCACGATGGAAGATGAGTTCGTGGCATTATCAGCAGTAATATAAAAATGAGTTTGGCTTAAGAGATTTTTGGATCACTTAGGTGTTATTGAGAAAGCTGCAAATCAATTATTAGTTAATTGTGATAGCCAAGCAGCTATAGCGTACACTAAAGATCCAAAATATCATGGCAAGACCAAAAGTATAGATACCAAGTATAAATTTGTCAAAGATAATGTTGCACGAAAGGATGTGAACTTGCAGTACATATCTACGCATAGAATGGTAGCAGATCCTATGACAAAGCCAATACCTAGAGATGTGTTTTGTGGTCATGTAATATCTCTAGGATTGCGTAGAGTCTGATGTACTGGATTGTAATTTCCCTGAGTTGTTCACATGTATGAACTAGTGTTGTTTCATTATTAATGCCTATGAGTCTTTTGTTTGATCTTTATGCATCTTAATGCTTAGTGCATTATATATTATGTTGAGAAAGTATGTCGGACAGATAAGAGATTAGCCCACTCACACGGGTAATCGCCTCTATTTACTATGTGATAGATAGAGATGAGACTATTTTTAAGCTTATTATCTAGGTGATAATCGAGAATTCAAGCTTAAAATAAATATGTCGCCTTAACTGAGTGTTAAGATGAGGACATAATACTTACAATGTCCGAAGGTAAAATAACCCACACATTTTACTTTATCTGTTTAAGATGCCAGATGTGAGTTCTGATGAATTTTGTGAATGAGTAAATACGTGAACTCAAGTTAGACATTGGGTATGTCTGAACTATCATCTGTACGGTATTGATTGTGTAGACATACGCTCCATGGGAAATGAGTTAATACCGTAATACGTATTTCATACTACGTATGCATGGGACGACCTATAAGAGTGGCAAAAGTTATGATCTCAACTTTTATGACGTGTGAAACTCTTGAGGAATAGAGTTCCTCATTTTTAGTGCCCTCATGACTCTTACTTATTCTCAAGATTTCTATTTAGTGTTTGCTATCTTAGAATGTTGCCAATGGTCATGAGATGATTCGATCTAATGGGACATTTCTAGAAAAGCAAGTTGAACTGAAATTGAGAGTTTGAAGGAAAGAGGAAGATCGGATTTGAAGAATCACATTGTGGTTTTGTATTCACAGGTCGACCAATTATGATTGTCTTTGGGATAATCATAATTGTGAATACAATATATATATCATAGTTTGAATGAGATTAAGAGAGATATAAATGTGATCGATCGATCTAGGGTACTGCATACTAAATTTACTCGAAAAATGATGCCCATTATGAGCTGCTATATATTCCTAACAGATGTATAGCAACGAGCTCTCAAAGTATGCTGGTCGCACGGATTATTCACCGGTATGAATGTTGAAAGAGGAAAAGAGGGATTTTCAGTTGATGGGCCTAAGTTGGGCCTATCCGCCCATGTTGGTTTTAGTCCACCATGTGCGAGTGGGAGATGATGGATTTAATAAATGGGCCTAAGTTGGCCTGGCCACGATGGGCCTAAAGGCCCGGCCCACGGGAATAAGGCCCGTGGAAATGGGAACCTATAAAAGGGATGAGAGAGAAGGAGAAGATACCTCTTGGCATTTTGCAAGAACGTTCTCCATTCTCTTCAAGGATTCTCTCTCTCCAAAAGCTAAGAAGCGACGCCATCTTCACTTCATGACGAATCTTCGACATCGGATCGAACGGGACTGAAATCTCTTCCTCAATACGGCATCGGTGTCTAATCTGTGGCCAACAAGGTACGCTCGAATCCGTGGTGTGCTTTTGATCGGTGATACGTGACAATCCCGGGCTCATCTTCCGCATATGAATTAGGGGTTCGGTTTTAGTGCCGAATCCGGTTTTTGGGGATCCGACGATCCCAACACTTTATGTGAATAGAAGGGTTTATTTAGAAAAAAAATGAAAGTATCAATACTTAATTAGAAAAGTAATGAAAGTATAGGGATGCCTATAGGCTATTGAGTACTTTTTAGGGATTGTTAAGACAACATAAACCCTGATACAATGAGCTATGACAAGAAGATATCAAGAAGATATTATTAATGAATACTTTCTGAACACTTTGCATATTTTTATTTGGAACAATTTATTTTTCAGTGTATTGATTGTATATAATACCAAATCTATCAATGGACTGAAAACTATTTTGTTTACTTGATTGGTTGCTTAACAAGTATGGCTGAAGTACTCATTAACAAGATCGTACAAAAAAAAAATCTCAATTAATCTGAAAACTTATTGTTGTGTTAACTGCACATCTAAGAAACTTAAACAAAGATTTGCCATGCGTGATTTGAGAAAATCAAAGAACTAAATGGAACTTATTAAGTTTACATCTCGTAAAATTTTTGCGAGTAAAGACTGTGAAATCTGGATCTATTTAAGATTTTGCATTGATTTTTTTCTATTAACTTCTTTTCTTTAATCTGTTTTCTATTGCCTTCTTCTTTTGTTGGCTATCGTATGCAACAAATATTAGATAATGCTGGAGCACATAAATATATGTATACATTTGGCTTGAAGTGTTAAGGGCGTGCAAAAGAATTGGGAACTGACCGAACCCCTCGAAACCGGACCAGACCGAACCGGAATCGGCGATTTACATGGGAGCCAATCTAGTTCCCGGTTCCAATTTAGTGAAACCGCTGAGTAACGGTCCGATTCCCGATTCTAAACAAGAAACCGCCCGCCCTTAAAAAAGGAAATTTCATCTCAATTATTTAATTATTTTATAGTTTTGTGACAAAATATATATGTACGTACATGTAATTTGTAGTTATTTGACATTATTTGTTGGAAGATATGCGGAATTGTCCGATATCTTGATTGATTGTGTTTTGTGTATTTATGTCAATTGAATATTAGATTTAGATCTAGATTGATTATTAGATCATTTACTTCCTTGCATAGAATACAACTTGCATTATTTATTAGATTGAATTGTACATTCAATACATATTGGAATACAGGAAATTCCCCTACGACATTCTCTCTGTCTTCTTCCTTTTCCTCTTGCCCTTCTTCATTACTTTCTTTCATGGTATCAGAGCCCTCGATCTTTGACTCGCTTCTGCCTCAAGCTGCCGTCGAAGAAAATTTCCAACCTACAAAAGGATTGATCATTCGGCATTAGAGGGCATACTCTTGAAGGAAGATAATTTAAAATACTTATCATGACTTCTCAGCAGGACTCCAATCTGGGTGTCGACAGCAGGAACGCAGGAGGAGAAGACACTCCACAAGTTCCGCAGCACCAGAATCTCCCTACGGCAATCTCAACATCCAATCAACTTTTAATCCAGGCCCAACCTCCGCAATGGTGGCCCACACAGGCTCAGATCTAGTTGGGGCAACCCACGACGGGCCAACCATACAAGTGGATTTCATATCCACTTTATTTTGGGCCAAGCCCAATATCATCACTGCCTGGTTTCGTGGGCCACCAAAGTCACGATGGGGGCCTGCCAGCCACAAATGGGGCAAGCCCAACCATCGGGATAGAGCAGACGGGCAGTTTGGGTGAATCAGGTACGGGACAAAATCCCTACCCGGGATATCTCAATGCGGGTCATCCGATCGGGTCGGGCGAATCGGGCCAAGGGATGAATCCCTACTCGAATTTCATGCCTAGATTTCTGCCCGTTCCAACGACGGCGTTCACTGGGCGACCAAAACTGGGCGACCCTTTGTATGTCTCCAACGCCGACGGCCCGGAGCTTCGACTGATAAACCAACAACTGACTGGAGCAGAGATCTATTCAAAGTGGTCACAGGAGCTCCAACGGGCATTGATAACTAAGGATAAAGATGGTTTCCTCGATGGAACCATCGCAATCCCCTCTGATGAACGCCTAGCCCGACATTGGCGGAAGTGCAATCACCTCGTCCGAACATGGATCGGTAATTTCCTATCCCCAGAGGTCGCGGCTGGGCTTCCACCCACAGAGGATGCCAAAACCATGTGGGAAAACATACGAGAAATGTATGGTAAACTGGATCAAGTGAAATTTTTTAACCTAATGCAGGAAATCAGCAAGCTCAAACAAGCAAACACAACGATCACGGTTTGCTTCAACAGACTATCGTCTCCGTGGAATCAACTCGAGGCAGCGGAAGAAAAGCTTGAAGGGCCAGAATCAACCCTCAAGCAGTATAAACAGATCAAAGAGAGAGAAAAGGCCACAAGATTCCTCATGATTCTAAACGAATTGTACCTTACGTTCTGATCCCAGATCCTAGCCACGGATCCTATGCCATCAATTGGACGTATCTTCCAGTTGGCGATGCAGGAGGAGAGTTAGTGACTCGCATCAACCGAACACACAAGGAACAACGAGAGCATCGCTCTCGCCGCCCGCGGTGAACGAAGAGACGTGGCTGCCAGGACTGCTTCAACCCTAGCTCGCGAAAGAAAGTATCCCTTAGGGTTCGGCGACGCCGATCCACGCACCTTTAAAAGGGATGGAACGAGCGGTCCAAATCACACGTGAGGATCGAATGGCCCAGATTTCACGATAGGATCGGACGGCATCCATGGGGGCGATTTCACGCCTGGATCGGACGGCGGACAGGAGATCGCGATCAAAGGAACCGACGGGCAGATCTTTGCCACGTCATCCAGAAATTTCGCCAAAATTTTTAAAGGAAAGGGTAAATTTTTTTGTGATTATTGCAAGCGTACTAATCATACTATTGACAGTTGTTGGAAATTGCATGGGAAACTGGGTGATAAGGAGAAAAAAATTTCCACAGCCTATCAAGTCACTGGACCAACTGGTCCAAGAATTGATCAGCCTATTTCAATTGGCCAGTACCAGCAACTCGTGCAGGCATTATAGAAAATGGATATTTCCAACAAAGGGGGAAATTTCTCAGGTATTTCACATTGCCTAATTAATTGTATTTCCAGAAAGGCATGGATTATCGATTCTGGGGCAAGTGACCATATGATATGCGACAAGGGATTATTTTCAAATATGAATGAAAATTTAGATCATCCTGTCTCCATACAATTACCCAATGGCAATTTCACTTATGTCAAAGTGACAGGAACAATGAATCTCAGTCCACAGATTGTTCTCCAGAATGTGCTCTATGTCCCAGAATTCCAGTTCAACCTCATATCTGTGTCTAGAGCCTGCAAAGAAAATTCATGCTGGGTATTTTTCGATGCTGACACCTGTTTATTTCAGGCCCTTTCGACTGGCAGACTGATAGGCTTGGGTAATCTCTCTGAAGGACTCTATTTCTGGACGGATTTTCCAAGTAATTTCAATTTTCCTTGCAATAAGAAATCATTGTGTAATTCCACTATCAACGATAGAAATTTTACTATGCACATGAGATTGGGTCATAGTGCTTCCTTTTCATATCCTGAGTGTTCTATTTGTCCTCTTGCAAAGCAATCAAGAAAACAATTTCCCTCTAGTACTTCACAAACTAGTGACATCTTTGCATTGATTCATGTGGACATTTGGGGACCTTATCATACAGTCAATTGTCACGGTCCGTAAATCCTCCCGTACTCGTGACCTTGTGGGTGGATCTCGGGGTTATCGAGTGAAGAGTGAGGAAGTAGAGGGGACAAACACAACTGGTCCGTGGGAGTGGCGTCAGGACGGTTGGTGCTAGGAGTTCTAGGATAGAAGGATTATATCACTTAGGAGCTCTGAAGACGGGGTAGGCCTCTCGTGCACAAACTGGTCGGGAGCTGATGCTGCTCTCCTGACGAGGCCAAGGCAGGCCGAAACCAGTTGTTGAACCTCGATGGACTAGACGCTTGAGTGAAGCTGGGCATGGTTAGATCTCGTACGAAGGAGTATTCACCGTACTGATCGTTAGGATAATTATAGAAGAAAGGCTGGCCTGGTGAATTCCGCTCGCCAGGCGCCCACGGGTCGTTCCGAGGCCAAGGAAACTCTCGGCCCGTGACAAGTGGTATCAGAGCAGAGATCCCTTCAGTAGGTGGGTGATTCAGGGAAAAGCCTGTGGTCTTCCCGGTCTTATGAGGGCGGAGAGTGATCGCCTGGGCCAGGGGGCTCGGACAACGTGCGGCTCTCGTCTAGCTTCTAGGATGGCAATGGGGGCATAGGACGGAACCGAATTGCTCACTGAATGGGGATACGTTCCTGGATCAGTGGGTGAATCTTAAGAAGAGGTCTGCGATCACGTTTCCACCAAGGAGACCCTCTATTGGCTTGCTGAGATCAAGAGGAGCTTAGTAGGTGGAAGAATGTGCTGCCATAGGAGTGCAGTTGGCCAGGGGGCCACACTTGTCGGGAAGCACAAGTGACTGGAGTTTCATGAACAGCTTTGATCGGGGGAAGCAAGCAACGGAGGGGTGAGTCTGTTCAGTTGGGCGAAGCGACGGAACAGCCCGCAACGAGGGCGTTGCAGAAATGAGTGGGGGAGAATGTCACGGTCCGTGAATCCTCCCGTACTCGTGACCTTGTGGGTGGATCTCGGGGTTATCGAGTGAAGAGTGAGGAAGTAGAGGGGACAAACACAACTGGTCCGTGGGAGTGGCGTCAGGACGGTTGGTGCTAGAAGTTCTAGGATAGAAGGATTATATCACTTAGGAGCTCTGAAGACGGGGTTGGCCTCCCGTGCACAAACTGGTCGGGAGCTGATGCCGCTCTCCTGACGAGGCCAAGGCAGGCCGAAACCAGTTGTTGAACCTAAATGGATCTGCTGTCTCACTCGATGGACTAGACGCCCGAGTGAAGCTAGGAGTGGTTAGATCTCGTACGAAGGAGTATTCACCGTACTGATCGTTGGGATAATTATAGAAGAAAGGCTGGCCTGGCGAATTCCGCTCGCCAGGCGCCCACGGGTCGTTCCGAGGCCAAGGAAACTCTTGGCCCATGACACAATCATGATAGTTCTCGTTATTTTCTTACAATAAGATGACTATTCTCAGGCAACATGGCTTTTCTTGATGCATTCTAAGAATCAGGTCGTTTCTCACCTGAAAATTTTCATCCTACTATCTAAGAATCAATTCCAGAAATCCATTCAGCGGATACGTACTGATAACGGAAGAGAATTTTTTAGTCATGAATGCTTCTCATTATTCAGTTCTCATGGCATTCAACATGAACATTCATGTGTGTATTCACCACAACAGAATGGCGTGGTTGAACGAAAGCATCGATATCTGCTTGAAGTTGCTTGTGCCTTAAAATTTCAGGCATTTATTCCAAACAATTTTTGGGGCGACTGTGTTACTACAGCAGCTTATCTTATTAATCGAATGCCTACTCGAATCCTGAATGGGCGAACGCCATTCGAGATGCTGTTTGGAAAGAAGCCGGATTTAAACCATCTCAGGATCTTCAGATGTCTCTGTTATATCGCAACAACGGGATCTCGAGATAAATTGAGCCCACGTGCACGGCGATGCATCCTTATGGGATATCCCAATCTACATAAAAGATATCGGGTTCTTGAGATTTCAACAAGGGAATTCTTTGTCAGTCGCAATGTGATTTTCCATGAGAATATCTTTTCATTTTCAGACAATGCATCTCCAAATGAAGGTTCAGAGACAGTTCCTAGACATTAGATTTTTTCTTCTGATGAGGCTTCTTATCAAGATCTCTCCTACATACCAGTGACACAATCAAGGAGTCTTGATTCTTCTCCCCAATTTGTTTCACCAAATTCTGATGCACACTTGACCACTTTAGAACATATTCCACAAGATGCAGAAGAAGATTCCATTGCCAATATGGAAATACATGAAACTGCACCAACTTCCTCACAAGAGACATCACCATCTACAACTGGAGTTGAGTATCCTAGGTGGTCTGGACGTGCTACAAAACCTCCAACTTGGACAAAGGATTATGTATGTGCTGCTCACAATTCTCCAGGTATTCAACATCCAATCTCCTCCTATGTTTCTTTTCATAGATTATCTCAGGAGCATAGATGTTGTATTAGTCGTTTATCCGATGACAAGGAACCGTCTAGTTATGATGACGCATCCACTCATCCAAAATGGCAAGAAGCCATGACGGCAGAATTGAAGGCACTTACTGATAACCACACATGGGATCTTGTTCCATTACCACCTCATCGCAAACCGATTGGATGCAAATGGGTCTATAAGATCAAGTATCGTGCCGATGGCTCTATTGAACGATACAAGGCGAGATTGGTAGCTAAAGGGTTCACCCAAAGAGAAGGTTTTGACTATCACGAGATGTTCTCTCCAGTTGCCAAAGATGTTACAGTACGTTCATTCTTAGCTGTTGCTGCCATTAATGACTGGAATCTACACCAGATGGATGTTCATAATGCCTTCCTCCATGGTGATCTGGATGAAGAAATCTACATGGATATTCCTCAAGGCATACGGAGACAAGGGGAGAATAAAGTGTGTCGTCTCCGTAAATCCCTTTATGGATTAAAACAAGCATCCAGACAATGGTACGCAAAATTTGCTAGTGCTCTTACAACATCAGGCTTTAAGCAATCCAAGCACGATTATGCTATATTTTCACGTATTAAAGGTATGTCATCTATCTATCTGATGATTTATGTTGATGACATACTTGTTATAGGAAATGATAGAACATCTATAGAGAATTTCAAGGAATATTTGCATGCTACCTTTCATATTAAAGATTTAGGAGCATCGAAATACTTCCTTTGAATTGAAATTGCCAGTTCTGACAAAGGAATTTCCCTTAGTCAGCGGAAATTTATATTAGAGATCATATCAGAGGTAGGTCTTTCAGGATGCAAGCCAGCTGTAATTCCCATAGAGCAGAATGCTAAGCTGACCACCGCAGACTATGATAAAGGAATATCTCAAAATGATGATCCTGTACTCAGCGATTCATCAGGCTATCAAAGACTTGTTGGGAAACTTATATACCTGACAATGACTAGACCTGATATCTCATATGCGGTTTAGACACTTAGCCAGTTCATGCATCAGCCAAAGCGATCTCATTTGGATATAGCCTTGAAGGTCGTGAAATATTTGAAGAAATGTCTAGGACTTGGGACACTTTTATCTAAAAAGAGTGACTTAAGGATTTTAGCATATTGTGATGCAGACTATGCAACATGTCCCATTAGTAGAAGATTTGTCACTGGATATTGTATCAAGTTGGGAGAATCACTTCTTTCTTGGAAGACCAAGAAACATGCTACTGTGTCTCTTTCTTCAGCCGAAGTAGAATATCGAGCTATGGTCAAGGCTACATGTCAAGTAGTTTGGATACAAGGATTACTCAAGGATCTCAGAGTAGAAGTGCAAGGATCCACAAAGCTGTATTGTGATAATGATGCGGTTCTTAAACTTGCATCCAATCCTATAGTGCACAAAAGAACCAAGCATATAGAAGTGGATTGTCATTTTACACGGGAAAAGATCCAAGAAGGAGTAATTGAGACGAGGAATTGGGACAACGGAATAGCCATCGGACATGTTCACTAAGCCCTTGTGTCAGAGACAACACGCATATCTACTAAACAAGCTAGGCGTCTTGGACATCTACAAGCCACCAGCTTGAGGGGGAGTGTTGGAAGATATGCGGAATTGTCCGATATCTTGATTGATTGTGTTTTGTGTATTTATGTCAATTGAATATTAGATTTAGATCTAGATTGATTATTAGATTATTTACTTCCTTGCACAGAACACAACTTGTATTATTTTTTAGATTGAATTGTACATTCAATACATATTGGAATACAGAAAATTCCCCTACGATATTCTCTCTGTCTTCTTCCTTTTCCTCTTGCCCTTCTTCATTACTTTCTTTCATTATTGACTAATTTTATCTCTTGGGTGTGTAATAAGATTAACCCCCCCTTTTTTTTATTCTAATAATCAATTTACTTATTTTCTCAATCAAAACAAAATAAACAAACATAAATGAAGGAGAGAACTGGTTAGGGATGTCTAGAAGAGCCAACAGCTCATTTTAAGAGTATAATTAAGCCTTTCCTTAGTAATTCCCATGATTAAAATTAGGTTGACGTAGAAAAAAGATGGATCAAGCAATTAATATTTTAACTTTTATGGACGTTAGGACTTTTTACATGGAGTCTAATTCTCCACATCTTTTCGATGTTGGGAAATCTTAAGAGGACCACATCATGACCCACGAAGAAACTAAGTTTTTAACTAACAACTATTGTCTTTTTATTTCGCTCTATATTTTTCAATCCTGAATTAAAATTAATGGCTCACAATTCAACCCAAGTATAAGGCCAAACAAACTTTGTAGGAATTAGGGATCGATTTCATGGACCCACCCAAGAATCAAATGGGACCAACGATTTGATTTCTGAGTGGATCCATGGAACCAACAGGTGAGTCTTGATTTCAATTTTTCAAAACCGGTCCTTAGTGGGCAGTTCCTAGTTCCAAGGTTGGAACCACCCACCCAGACCATACTCACCCCTGTCAAGTGTCACCATCAGCAGAACAGATAATGTAGCAAACTAGATTAGACATATTTTTTAGGGATATCATAAAGCTCCTATCAAGTCAACTTGGTAAAAAATTGAAGTCTCTTTTTTCATTGCAATTAAAGAGTAAAATTATATCGTGAAAATAAAATATTTTTTACAAATAAGTGTTTAAATGATTTAAAATAATTAACTGATAAAAGATATTTTCATAATCAATAATAATTTATATCTAAATATTTTCATGAACGATAAAAATATTTTTCATTTATTCATTTTTTTCGGCCATACAAGTGATCACTTTCAATTTTATTTTTTTAAATTATACATTTTCTGTGAAATGAACACAAAAAAATTAGTAGCCCTTATTGTCACCGAACGAAAATGCAAAGTTCGTAATTTTGAGTTTGCAAGCACTGTTATAAATTCTCCCATTCATGGAGCGTAGAAAGTAAAATACTGCTATCTTTAAGGACATAACAGAACCCTCCAAACATGGCGCACTTCACGAGAAAGTGTGGACAGAGACCGGGCCTCATGTATATTTCGAGCGCAGGAGGGACGGAATTCAACGTTCCACTTGGTACGGTCTAATTTTATTCACGCAAACACATCTTTTTTCTTGTTGATACTACGCTGATAGAGTAAACTTATTAATAAATGAACAAGGTAATTTCCATGCAATGTAGAACAAGAGGATACATGAAAACGAGCCTTCTCAAATCCGTTTATATGACAATTGCTGATATTTCTCGTTGCTCCGGTAGGAATTCCCGGTCGAATACAACGTAAGTAAGGAAAAAAAGGTGGCTTGGAAAATAATTTTCAAGAAAGAAAATCGGAGTAGGTCAAAATTTGATAATCATAAAATATCTTCATGGAGTCAATATTGATTTGATCTCGACCGGCCAGGTTATTTTGAATGACTTTTGTTTTTCACTTTTAGTTTAATCTAAATTTTGTAACTCATGCATTTTGAGTCTTCTCCAAGGTCAAAATTGATAAAACTTTCACATTACTTGAACGTTGACACGTGTAAATTCACATACAATTTTTTATAATTTTTTGAAAGTTAAATAATATTTTGAATTCTCATGGGACATTTACTTAAATGCGAACAAATAAAAAAATTATGTCATTTGGTTTCTCTCTAGTACTGCCATTAATTATGTCGTAAAAATAAAATGGCACATGTAAAAAAAACTGCAAATTTGGGCTACTTAAGACTACAGAAAGAGAAAAAAAAAACTATAGAAGCTATATTTTAAGTTATTTTCAAACTGCCACGTCACTCATCTATGGAACTAACTAGAAGCACATAATTTAATATAAATCTTAATATTATCTCGTACTCCATGAAACGAATTGTGTGGCACCTTGAGAATGCGAAAAAGCTTCTCCCTGCACTGAAACGGGATATTTTCATGACACTCTTGAAACCTTAAGAAAGCAAGTACTGTTAGAGATAGATACAATTTTTTCCTTGACCTTTTATCTTAATTGATTCAATCACAAATAGTCGGAGATAAAGTAAGAAATTATAATCATATTGTGATTTTGTTTATTTTTTTCGTTATTCTTATATTTTGTATTATAAATTCATACATGTATAAGGATGAAAAGAATAAAATTAGAATTTGCCCCAAAAATCCATCTTCATCGTTCTCATTTTTCACTTCCTTTCTTCTTCCTTCTTGTTCTTGTTTATGTTTTAACATACTATCAAAGTAGAGTTGAATCAGGGACTCTGAAATCGACCCAAACAAGATCCAATCAGACTGACCAGACCTAATAGCTAGGGTTTCGTTGCTGTTACTGTTGCCGCCACACTGTTCTGATTACCGTGCCACTACAATTGGCCCTCCATTACTGACCAGACTCACCATACTTACTTTCGAGTCATGCCGTTATTGTTAGCTTTCTTGTGCCACAATTTGACCAATGTCGATCTAAGGGAAGTTAGTTTGACATCGCTCTGATCCTCACACCGACGCCACATTAGACCAATGCTACTCCAACTTGTCACAAGTAGCAACGTCTCTGCCCAAAGCCTCGTGACCCAAATCGTCACTACTCCATGCGCTATTGTTCGAATTACTACTAACTCAACTGCAAGTTCCCCATTCACCAACGTAGACGGTAGTAGCTTGATTCCATTGGAGAACCGCCTAGGAGAGTGACCTGAAGCTATGTCAAGCCAAGGTGATGTGGTGCCTCATCAGGGGCAAGGAGAGACCTCCAATCCTACTATTGCTATTTTGGAGGATTTGATGAATTGAATAAAAGAGATTTTGAGCTAGAATCAAACACCGCTAAATGAGTCATCTACTCCACAAATTTCAATAAAGTTGGATGGGACCAATTATTGTTTATGGCCCCAAGTCAACGAGATGTACATCTCAAGGAAAGATAAATGGCGGAATATCAATGGAGACCTGTTGGAGAAAACTTCCTTATGTGTTTTGAAGTTGACAAAACGTTTCCATCAATCTAGTCTAAAGACTTGAAGACTCTTCTGTCAAAGTCTGAAGACCGTCGGATTCAAGTTTTAAAGTCTGCCCTCATTGACAGTTACTAGACCGTCGAAAAAGACTTATCCATAATTTAATATTTATTTAAGGATTTGATTCGAGCGGCTAAAGAAGCTTCTCACGGCTGGAGATAGCATCTTGAGATATTTTATTCGTTTTGATTTTGATATGAGTAAATTGGATTCGTTGATTGGCAAGGTATACTTGGAAGGTTCTACTTATAGAAACATAGATCATGATTGTATGGGCGAGCAAGATTGGTGGGTTATCATCACATTTCTTAAGTAACTTGAAGATCTCCCTAATTGATTTCGTCTAACGGATAGATGGAAGAACTCCTTTGGAAAGTGCCAACGAATATGAAGGCATGAAGGAGTACATAAGGAAGAAGCTCTAGTTATTCGAATGTGTGTGTGATAGAAAAATTCCAAAGTCTGAAACTCCTTGTTCTTTGTTGATTCAATTGTTGAGCGAGAAATCTGTACTCAAAAGAGAGATTAGATACTTGTGAGACATTGAGGAAGTGTAGCAAAGTCTCTACACTGTGGAATCAAGGACGTGATATCGTAACGACTCTTTTGATTCTTAGTGAAATCTAGCTGGTGGGCTGTCAGTGCGGGAGAGTGGACGTAGACTTGGATTAAGTCGAACCACTATAAACTCTGTGTTTATTTTCTCTTGTCCCTGAACTTCTTATTTATGCTTACGAGTTGTTTATTCATTTAAAAGTTGAATTATGTCTTATTGTCCACATATACTAAAACCAAAAATATATTTTTAAGTCCTACGAAAAATTTTATATACACCTATTTACCCCCCTCTAGGTGTATTCACTAGCCCATTTCAATTGGTATCAGAGCCTGTGTGCTTATTTATTGAAGTGTTTTATTTCTTAAGCTAAAGATCTATGGCTAGTATTTTGGCTCAAGGACTGGTTGAAGGTCAAAGCAACACCAGACCTCCTTACTTTGATGGAAATGAATACAACATATGGAAGAACAAGATCAAAGCTTTTCTCAGATCGAAAGATCCCCTTGAATGGGATGTGGTGGAAAAATGAGTTATTCCTACAATAACTTCAACTTTAGAAAGAGGGAAGGAAGTAACAGATGCTAGAGAGATGACACAAGAAGAGGTAACCAAGAAACAAGCTCTTGACGCAAAAGCTATCTAATCTTTATACTGTGCTTTATCTCTTACTGAGTATAACAGAATTTCATCCTGTGAAATAGCAAAAAAAGTCTGGGATAGATTGCAAGTTACATATGAAGGAACCGATCGAGTCAAATAAACAAAGATCAACATTCTTCTTGGGCAATATGAAGCTTTCAAAATGAAGCCATGAGAAACCATCACTGATATGTTTAGCCGTTTTACAGAAATTGTAAATGGTCTTGCATATCATGGTCAACCAATCTCAGGGAAAATGAAAGTCAATAAGTTGCTGCGAGGACTTTCTAAAGACTAGAATCACATTAAGACTTCCATTAGAGAAATACAAAGGATCGCACCTTTATCTGTTGATGAATTAGTTGGCACACTTCAATCTTACGAAGTGGAACAAATCGATGAAGAAGAAGGTCCTAAAGGTAAAAAGTCAATTGCTTTAAAGTCTAATGATGATTATGATGTTACAGATACAAAAGATGATTTGGATGATGAAGAATTAGCACTCATGATAAGGAAGTTCAAAAAGTTAAACAGAAAAGGAAGAAAGTACAACTGGATGAAGCAAAATACTCAAAGATCTCAGAATAAAGCAACTGAAGATAATGAGTTCAACAAAGACGTGATTTGCTTTGAATGCAAGAAGAAAGAACACATCAGACCTAACTGTCCTATATTGAAGAAAAAGAAAGGAAATACAGAGAAATTCAAGAAAGCTCTCAAAGCAGAGATTTGGAGCAACGCAGAATGTGAAGAGAGTGATGAAAAATATGCCAACATTTGTCTGATGGCAGACTCAGAATCAGACTCAGATTCTGAAATAGACTCAGACTCAGATTCTGACAAGAAAATTGAGGTAAGTAACTTTAAAATTCCTATTAAAGTTTCAAAGTATATTGATGAACTCTGTCTTAGCCTTAAGGTATCTCTTAAAAGGATTTCCGAACTAAAAAAAGAAAATTCAATACTGAGGCAACAAGAAATTTCTTGGAAGGAAAGATTTGAAAGTCTGAACAACAATTTTAAAACTTCAAAAGAAAATGAAGTTTCTTTTTCAAAAGAAAACATTCTCTTGAAAGAAGACATTTCAAATATTTCAAAAAAATTTCAAATGGATTTGAAAAGCTTGATAAATTCTTTCAATTCAAAACCTTATTTTTATAAATCAGGTTTGGGAATGACACTGGAAACTGTTACTTTAATTGATTTCCCAAAAGTAAAGGAAAAAATCAAACAAAGACCTACTAAAACTTTTTACATAATTCATTTTCAAAAAGCTTTTGTAAAATATGTTGGTCGAAGTGCTCTTAAATGATCAAAGTGTAATAGCTCGTAACATTTTGAGAAGGATTGTCATAAAGTTTGGAAACCTGTTAAGAGAAACTAGGCAAATACTATTTTTGGAACTAACTCCCTAAGACCCAAGAAAATATGGGTATCAAAGAAAACTTGAAATCTTTTCGTAATTGCAGGTCACTATCAAGAAAAAGATCAAATGGTATTTGGATAGTGGCTGTTCGAGACACATGACAGGAGATTTAAATTGCTTCATAAAACTTACCCAAATAGATGGTGGACAAGTTTCTTTTGGTGGAAATGGCAAAGGAAGAATTATTAGATGTGGAATTGTCAAGATTGGGAGTCTCACAATCAATAATGTTTCCTTCGTGGAAGGCTTAAGCTATAATATTCTCTGTATAAGCCAATTGTGTGACACTGGATTCAAAATCAATTTTCAAGAAAGCATATGTTCAGGAACTAATAAGGATTTGTCTCAATCCTTTACTGGTCGAAGACATGGAAACATTTATCTGCTGTATATCAAATCGGAAAGCTCTCAGTGTCTAGATGAAGAGAATCTTTGGCATAGAAAACTTAGTCATATCAATATAAAGCAGATAGCCAAAATTTCCTCCAAAAAGCTTGTTCGTGGACTGCCTAACCTAAGATTTCAAAAGTCAGAGTTATGCACACCATGTGTTTTGGGAAAACAGGTAAGAAATTCCTTTAAACCTGTAAATCAAGTTTCAACTAATCATGTTTTGCAGCTTCTACATATGGATTTCTTTGGACCAACCAGAATACAAAGCATTGGTGAGAAGAAATATTGCTTGGTAATCGTAGATGACTATTCTCGCTATACTTAGGTATTCTTTTTATCAAGTAAGTCTGAAGCTTTCTTTCATTTATCAAAATTTGCTAAGAAAATTCAAAATGAGAAAGGATATACTATAACAAGCATTCGGACATACCATGGAGGTGAGTTTGAGAATCAAGACTTTATAAATTTTTGTGATGAATATGGTTTAAAGCATGTTTTCTCTTCGCCATATAGGCCCTGTTTGGTTTAGCATTTCCAATGGGCTTCCAGTCCTGAAAGCCCATTGGGAAAAAATTTAGGTATTTGGTTAAGCATTTGGAGGTGTCCTTGGCCAAATGCTGGCATTTGAAATGCAAGTCCACAACTACTGTTCATCCATTGACTTCTTTTTTTTTTCTTTGTTTTAAGCTGATCATCTTCCTTACACCCCAACCGCCGTTGATTGGCGACCGAGTTTCATCGGATTTTATTTTTATTTAAAATAAAAAAAATAAAAACCCTTTGCAAATGTTAGGTTCACCTTTTTTTTTTGTCATTTTTATCTTTTGACAATCAATAACCCAAATTTTTATCAATACACTAGAATAATCATTAATTAACGAAGATGATTAATACTACAATAATTAAAAAAAAAAGAATTATTCAAAGTTGAAAACAAACCTAAAAGAACCCTAGGCCAAAAGTTGAGCTTTGCATCTAATCTATAATCAAATTATTTTAATATAATTTTTAAATAAATTTATTAATATATATCTTTTACATTACTCTCAATATGAAAATGTAAAAGGTTATATAGTCATTGTTTATTTTTTTGTACTTTTAAAAATACTAAAACTAAAAAACTTAATTTTTTGAGATTTGAATCTAATCTATAATCAAATTCTTTTTAATATAATTTTTAAATAAATTTACTAATATATTTCTTTTACATTACTCTCATCATGATAATGTAAAAGGTTATATAGTCATTGTTTATTTTTTGCAATTTCAAAAATACTAAAACTAAAAAACTTAATTTTTTGAGCTTTGCATCTAATCTATAATCAAATTCTTTAAATATAATTTTTAAATAAATTTACTAATATATATCTTTTACATTAGTCTCAACATGAAAATGTAAAAGGTTATATAGTCATTATTAAGTGAACTGGATATCCCCTGTGCTTCAGAAGTTGGATTTGGAACAACTATACTACAACCTCTGCTCCTGACCTACCAAGCGCTAAGCGTACCTACATTAATCGAGATCCGTGCAGCGGAAGATCCTGAATTTGAAACTTTCTACACCAAAAATATTCTCTTAAACGAAGGTATTCGTGCTTGGATGGCGGCTCAAGATCAGCCTCATGAAAACCTTATATTCCCTGAGGAGGTTCTACCCCGTGGAAACACTCTTTAATGGAACTTTAGCTTTAGCTGGTCGTGACCAAGAAACCACCGGTTTCGCTTGGTGGGCCGGGAATGCACAACTTGTTATATTATCAGGGTAATGATACATCAACCTGCGAGTTCTTTTTATGAGGCACAAACGGGACTAAAAGGCTTTTCAAAATATATGTTTACCAAACAGTCTTGCATTTCCCTAAAGCATTTTTCAGTTATAATTTACCAAACAGTCTAGCATTTTGGAAAACACCTCTACCTCAAAGGTATTTGCATCCTCCTAAGGATATTTCCTCAAAGCTGAACCAAACAGGCCCATACTCCAAAACAAAATGGAGTCATGGAAAGAAAGAATAGATCTTTGCAAGAAATGGCAAGAACTCTCTTAATTGAAAGTAATATTTCTTCTCGTTTTTGGGCTGAAGCAGTTTCTACAGCATGTTATATCATTAACAGAGTTTTCTTAAAGCCAATTCTGGAGAAAACTCCTTATGAGTTGTTCAAAGGAAAAAAGTGAATTGTTTCCTAATTTCATGTGTTTGGCTGCAAATGTTTTATTTTGAAAAATGCAAATGATCGCATTGGTAAGTTTAAAGAAAAATCAGACAAAGGAATCTTCTTTGAATATTCAACCACCAGCAAAGCCTACAGAGTATACAACAAGAAGACTCAATCTGTGGAAGAATCAATGAATGTCAAATTTCAAGACTTTATACAAAATCAATTGATTTAGACTCAACCTGAAGAATTTGAGCTTACTCCAGACTCTATAAAGTCTAATTCCTCTGAAGCAGCTCATACTACAGAAGGTCAACAGCGAACGAATTTGAAGAATCAAATGAAGAAAAAGATGAGCAGATTGTCAGACCAACCAGCAACTGGAAGCACAAGTCTAGTCATCTCAAAGAACTTATCATTGGTAACATCGATGAAGGGATACGAACAAGGTCTAAAAGGCATGAAGAGTCTAGCGTTGTGGCTCTTATTTCTAAAATATAACCCAAAAGCATAGAAGAAGCCTTAACAGACGAAAGCTGGATTGAAGCTATGCAAGAAGAACTCAGACAGTTCAATGTCAACGATGTTTGGGAATTAACTCCCAAACCAAAAGATAAATCTATTATTGGAGCTAAATGGGTTTTCAGAAACAAGATGGACGAAAAAGGAAAAGTCATAAGGAACAAAGCAAGACTCGTGGCCAAGGGATATACGCAAGAAGAATGAATAGACTATGATGAAACTTACGCACCAGTGGCAAGGTTAGAAGCAATTCGTTTATTACTTGCTTTTGCTTGCTATAAAAATTTCACGCTATTTCAAATGGACGTCAAAAGTGCATTCCTGAATGAATTCATTCAAGAGGAAGTTCATATGGAACAACCTCCCAGTTTTGAAGACCCAAGGAAACCAGATTACGTATTCAGACTAAAAAAAGCGCTATATGGATTAAAGCAAGCACCTCGAGCTTGGTATGAAATGTTAAGTAAGTTTCTAATCTAAAGTGGCTTTGTGAAAGGTAAAGTAGACACCACTCTATTTATTAAAAGAGAAAGTAAAAAAATTTTAATTGTTCAAATTTATGTTGATGATATTGTTTTCGGATCTCCTAACAAAAATCTGTGCAATAAATTCTCTAAGTCTATGAAGGAGGAATTCGAGATGAGCATGATGGGTGAACTATCTATCTTTCTCGGACTACAAGTGAAATAATTGAAGGAAGGAATTTTTATTCATCAAGAAAAATATGCTAAAGAACTTGTTAAGAAATTTGGTTTGGAGAATTGCAAAAAGATCGATATACCAATGTCAAGTTCCTCGAAACTAGATAAAGATGAAGGAGGAAAGAAAGTTGACCAGAAGCTATACAGGAGTATCATTGGTTCACTTCTTTATCTTACTGCCTCTAGACCTGACATATTGTTTAGTGTTTGTATTTGTGCCAGATTTCAATTAGATCCCAAAGAATCTCATTTAAGTGCTGCGAAATGCATCATCAAATATGTTGAAACAACCTCTACATTAGGTCTATGGTATCCTAAAAAGGGAAACTTTACTCTTCTTAGATACTCAGACGTAGATCTTGCTGGATGCAGAGTTGATAGAAAGAGCACCTCAGGTATGTGTTAATTACTTGGAAACAGGACAGTGTCTTGGTTTTCAAGGAAGCAAAGTACGGTTGCTCTCTCTACAACAGAAGCAGAGTATGTGGCTCTTGGAAGTTATTGTTCTCAAATCTTATGGATAAAACAACAGTTAAAAGACTTTGGAATCGAAGACTCACGCACTGAGATTAAATGTGACAACACAAGCGCGATCAATCTTACCAAGAATCCAATTCTTTATTCAAGAGCAAAGCATATAGAGATTCGACATCGCTTTATAAGAGACCATGTTCAAAATGGAGAAATTCTAATTCAATTCATTGACTCAAAGAATCAGCTGGCGGACATCTTTACAAAACCACTATAGAGAAAAGTCAATTTGAGTCTATTCGACACAAGCTTAATATTATAAAGTCTGAAGAAGCTCAGACTCAGGGATAAAAGCCAAAAGATGTTCAGACTCAGATGATCAAGAATCTCGACTGTAAGTTATTTCAATTTTAGAAATTTATCTTTTGAAAAAGGTATGTTTGTCTATTGATCCGTAATTGATTGATATTATCTTTCCAAGTTTTTGTATTTACTGCAATCATTCATTTTTGAAAAAGAAGCTATCTTTTTATGGCAGTTATCTATTTTCAAAAAGGCAGTTATTTTTAAAAATGCAATTTTTTTTTTTTTTTACGATTCGTATACCCCGGTTCGATTACTTTATATACTGTTCTTCTTCTTCTTTTTACTCACAAACCCTAAAAGCACAGAACTCCACCTTCTTACTCTTTCTCCCTAGTTTAATCCTTAAAGTTTTTATCTTTCTCGCAAATCGAGTTCGGAAACTCTCAAAGACTGTGAGAATGTCTTTCCAAAGGAAGTCTTCAAGGATTGCAAGCAGGGGACCACAGCATATGAGTGAGGGTCTTACGCACTTTGATCTTAGCGAGCAAGAAGATTCTCCAAGGCAACAGCGGATTCCACAACATTCTTAACCGCGCCATTCTCCTCAAGCTAGACCACAGAATGTTCAGCAACAAACAGAGGAAGAAGTTATCAAAGATGTTGAACCAGTAAGAACTCAAAAGCCCGCCTTTAACTTCAAACTTTATTCTGCCTTAAAGGATGGAGGCTCTCTAATGACTATTATTGACGAATTTTTGAAAGAAAAGGGGTACAGAAATGAAACCCACTTTTTGCAAACGATGGAACGTTTGGGAATTACTCCTGCTAGTTCTGCAGATAGGGCCTTTGTAAATTTTCCAAGTGATCCACGTTTTGGAGGAGTTAGTCAACCTGATGGAAATGATGATGAAAAGTTGTTTACTCATTTTAAGCCTAGAATGGGTATTGCTGCGAACATTCGAGGAACAAAATCATATCTATTTCGTTATGAGGAACACAAGCAAACTTACTCTAAGTTGTTAAAGAGAGGGGTGATGAACCCAAGAAGTGTGGATTTCGATTTTCTTGACTCTCTGAATGTGAAGTCGCGAGAGAAATTTACTTTACTTCAATTTGAACGCTTTTGTTGTGACTCTACTATAGCCCATCAAGAACTTTCTGCTTATTTCTATTCCAATCTAAGTTTTTTGGATGCGAATAGATTCTCTTTCAGTGTTAGAGACCAAGATTATGTGGTTGACATGGACACTCTGGCTGATGTGATTAGAGTAGAGAGAGAGTTATTTCAATCAATTAGCGTGTCTATTGGTCATGCAACAGTGGAGCTTGTTCGAGATGGATTGGCAGAAGGTCGAATTTCCTATTCGAGGATGAATGCTTTTAGACCCAAATCCACGTCAAAGACTAACGTCTCCAATTCAGAAGCAAAGCTGATGTATGCTATCAATGCTGGTAAAAAATTCTCTCTACCGCATACTATCATGTTTCACATGTATAGATCAATGGTGAACGACAATGGTCAACTTCTCTATTCAACACTTGTTACTAAGCTATTCAGACACTTTAACATTCAGCCTCCAAGAATTCTGTGTGTTCGGACGTGTGATCAAATGGCGGTAGGACTGAAGATGGTTTCTAAGATGCGTCTAAAAGAGCTAAATAAGTTTCTAGAGAAATTCAAGGAAAAGACTCCTCACCAATCTCATCAAGACTATGTTGCTGCAAAGCGGAAAGGAAAGGAGCCCGTGACAGCTCCATCTAAAAGAAGAAGAGCGATCATCTTGCAGGATGAAGAAGATGATGATGATGTTACCATTTCCGCTCTTGCCTTAAGGAAGTTGCAGCGTTTTGTTCCAAAGACAGAGGATAGAGAAGACCTAGAAGAGACAGAGAAGAGGAGTGAAGAGAGGGAATCGATAAGGAAGGAAACAAAGGAAAAAAGAGATGCAGACAGGGAGCAACAAGGAGAACAAGGCCATCATGTTGCTGAAGAAGAAACAGAACATGAAGAGTACTTCTCTCCACCTGAAGGCATTGAAACAGGGGGAGCTGCTGAGAAAAGAGGTACTCCTTCACTTGCTTTTACTAGCGATGATGTCAGTCGTTCTCCTGCCAATCCAGAAGATGTATATGCCTCTCACTTCCCTGAAGAAGGTCATGAGGCATCTTCTCCGAATTTGGATGCTTATGCTGATGTGCCATCATCTCCACAATCTGATCATGTTGAAGCAAGCACTCAAACTGACAACACAGTAGACTTTAGAAGACTACTTGATATTCTCATGGAGATGCGAGGTCAAATTTATGCCTTAGGATGCGAATTTCAGAATATGCAGAATGCTTATCAAGCCTCTTTAGAATCTTTGCTCAATCAAGTTTGTTGCGATTAAGGGCGAGCGATCGAACAATAATATAGAGAGAAAAAGAAAATAAATCGGACACCGGATTTACGTAGTTCAGTCGTAAAGACCTACGTCCACGGGGAGAGCAGTAGCGAATTTCACTATAAATCAAGCGATACAAAGAGATTACACACTCAAGTCACTCAAACACTCTCGGTGTTTCCCAAGTCCCAATCACAACCAATAACTCACACAGTGTTTAGCCCCGAAAATTCCTCGAAAATAATCTCTCAATTTCACGAAAGAATTACACGCAAATCTTACCTCAAGATTTAATCGGCTACAAACACTAAACTTCTTGGATGTAATTCACGAGTAAGAACGACAAAGAAAATCCCTCCCAAGCACTCGACAACTAGACGGCGCTTCAAGACCAACTCTTCATGATCAACGGCGGAACACCAAGCACTCACGCGGCGCTTCAAGACAATTTGTGATCCACATCTACCACCCACGGTCACAAGTCTATATATAAGTAAAACCATTATTATTATGCCAACTTCTAATAGGATTCTGTTTCCTATTTAAAACGATTTTATCCAAAACATATCTCTATATATTTTAAACAAAATCCAAATCCAAGTCAAAGTTGAACTTTCCTATTTCAGCGGCCAATTTCTCCAACGCAGATTCAAACTTTGGAAAGTTGATCTTTAGATCTTCTTTACTCAATTTCAAATGTCCGCAACATATCCAATTCGGAATATTCGGAATTTCATATTGGACTCAAACTCGAGACTTAACAAAGTTCAAGCCCTTAATCTTCAAATTCAAGCAACTACCAAGGGTTAGGAATTAGCACATCTGAAGGAGGATCTAAGAAAGCTGGAGGAGACTGTCAAGTCAATGGGAGATTTCCAGCTTGTTCGCGTTCCAAAATAATCTTAAATTAATTATTGTTTTCGTCTCTACCTTTTTAATGTTGACAAAAATGGGGAGAAGTGCAGATTTGATTTAAACTCAGACTTGTTTTTGACTTTAAACTTTTGTTTGGCTGTGAGATTGTGACTTTTGGATTGTTGTTGTTTTTGGATTGTGGTTTGACTATATGTTTGCATTGCAGTATCTTAAGCATTGTTGGTACTCATGGCAAAGATAGTTGTTGTTTTTACAGGACTAACCTATTTCCTATTGGTGCAGATTCGATACTATATTTATCCTAACTCATTTATCTTTTATAAAATATCATTGTTTGCTTGAGTATTGTCTTGCAAGTCAAAAATTTCTAAATTTGCAGGAAAGTTTTGTCACCATCAAAAAGGGGGAGATTGTTGGAGAAAACTTTCTTATGTGTTTTGAAGTTAACAAAACGTTTCCATCAGTCTAGCCTGAAGACTTGAAGACTCTTCCGTCAAAGTCTAAAGACCGTCAGATTCAAGTTTTAAAGTCCGCTCTCATTGATAGTTACTAGACTGTCGCAGAAGACTTATCCATAATTAAGTATTTATTTAAGGATTTGATTCGAGCGGCTAAAGAAGCTTCTCACGGCTGGAGATAGCATCTTGAGATCTTTTATTTGTTTTGATTTTGATATGAGTAAATTGGATTCGTTAATTGGCAATGTATACTTGGAATGTTCTACTTATGGAAACCTAGATCCTGATTGTTTGGGCGAGCAGGATTGGTGGGCTATCATCACATTCCTTAAGTAACTTGAAGATCTCCCTAATTGATTCCGTCTAATGGATAGATGGAAGAACTCCTTTGGAAAGTGTCAACGGATATGAAGGCATGAAGGAGTATATAAGGAAGAAGCTCTAGTTATTCGAGTGTGTGTGTGAAAGAAAAATTTCAAAGTCTGAAGCTCCTTGTTCTTTTGTTGATTCAATTGTTGAGCGAGAAATTTGTACTCAAAAAAGAGATTAGATACTTGTGAGACCTTGAGGAAGTGTAGCAAAGTCTCTACACTATGGAATCAAGGACATGATATTGTAATGACTCTTTTGATTCTTAGTGAGATCCAGCCGGTGGGCTGTTAGTGCGAGAGAGTGGACGTAGACTTGGATTAAGCCGGACCACTATAAACTCTGTGTTTATTTTCTCTTATCCTTGAACTTCTTATTTATGCTTACGAGTTGTTTATTCATTTAAAAGTTGAATTATGTCTTATTGTCCACATATACTAAAACCAAAAATATCTTTTTAAGTCCTAAGAAAATTTTTATATACACCTATTCAACCCCCCCTCTAGGTGTATTCACTAGCTCCTTTCAAGACCTTCCTCAACCTGAACCTATTGATATCCCGAATTTTGCAAATGGAAAATGGGGACTCCACAGTGAATGGATGGTTGATAAACTTGATGGAACCCGCCTTGATTGGGAATTTTATCCGGTTCCCAACCGTAAAGGTTGGGAATTAGTTGCTACCTCCTTTTTTGATGGAATTGATGCATCATAGGTTTATGATCTTAAACAACGTGTGACGAGGATGAGACATCTAAAGGACCTACTGAGACTTATTATAACAGTTTGCAGGGTTCATGGCGAGAGATTGGCTTCCACCACCCAAATCCGATGGTTTGCCCTATCAATATCTAGCGATATAATTAAGCTATTTAGGAAGATTAGGTCTATATCTTCCTTGACAAGTTGGATGACTGCTTGGATAAAGTTCAAGCGAACGAGCTTCAGATGCAACCTTTTCCTATAGTTGAGCAGGCCTATGCTAGTGTTCAACAGGAGGACATACAACAAAGTGTGATGCTGGCACACGAAGATACTACACACCCGTCTATAGCCATGGTATCTTGAGAAGGCAAGGTAGGACCATAGACCCTTTACCGAACTTGGCAAATGCCGACTTTACAAATGACAAAGCGGGGTGGTTTGACAAGAGGAGGTCAACCAGGTGGAGCATTGTGAAGCAAATCTTCCTCAACAACAGTTGGTGGCTGCTCCAATTGTGAGAGTGCAAAGCATACCCGAGAAACATGTTTCAAATTGATTGGGTATCCTGATTGGTGGAAGGAGGTGAGGCACACGAACAAGCAAAGAGTGCAGCAAATGGTGGAAAAGGGAAGGCATCACTTGTGACCAGGGAGGCTCAACTATCATTAATGCCACAAGTAGAACCGAATAGTAAGTCAACCACGGGATGTGAAGGTAATTATGCTCATAATTTCATTAGTAGCTCTCAGAATAAATGCAGTTAATGGATTATTGGTTCAAGTGCTACATATCATATGACATTCACAAGAGATGATTTTGTCAGGCTTACTAAATCAATGTGGTAGAATATTTCAAATGTTAATGGGATTATATATCCAATGACAGGTGCTATAACTGTTGCTATTTCCTCTTCTATATCTTTATTGAACACTTTACTTATGCCATTGTTGTCCGCAAAAATTAATATCAATGGGGCAGGCCGCCGAAGATCTTATTTATGCTATTCTAATATGTCCACAATTTTGTCTTTTTCAGGATATTTTCACAAAGGGGTGTGATACTAAGTGGGGGGCTCTATTACTTGAATGACTTTAGTTTTAGGAGGGTGCACCAAGTGTGATGCTTATTTAATAGAAGGGGAAGCAGATTTGGCTATGGCGTCACCGATTAGGGCATCCTTCATTTGATTATATGAGATATTTACTTCTTGAATTATTCTTCTAATTTATCAGAGTTAACTTTTCAATGTCAGACTTGTATTTTGGCTAAAAGCCATTGCACGCCATTTCTAATCAATTTGAATAAGAGTAGTGTTGCGTTTTCCTTAGTCCATTTGATATCTGGGGCCTTCTCCTATTTTTGCATTTTCAAGAAGTCGTTGGTTTGTTATATTTATGGATGATCGCATCATAATGACTTGGCTCTATTTTTTGAAACATGAGGATAAGGTGGCTAATATTTTTCGGGTGTTTCATTAAATGGTGTAGACATAGTCTGGTGGGAAGTTACAAATTTGGAGAAGTGATAATGGTGGAGAGTACATTAATGCACAACTTAAGGAATATTTTTAGGAACATGGCCTATACTACATGAGACATCATGTTTTCAGACACCATAGTAGAATAGAGTAGCGGAGTAGAAGTACAAACACATCTTGGAGACCGTTTGTGCCCTTCTCATCGAAGGTCACGTCCCTAAATGCTTCTAGGACAATGCAATTGCGACATTTGTTTACCTCCTAAACCGAATGCCATCCAAGGTACTGGATTTCAAGACACCTCTACAAGTACTGTACACATGCTATCTTGCCATTTGTCTTGCTTGTTTTCTCTTGGGTGTTTGGGTGTATCACTTATGTCCATATTTCAAAGATTCACCGGACCAAACTTGATCCTTGTCCTTCTCAATGCATTTTCTTGGGATATGGTACACATTAGAAGGGTTGTTGCTGCTATCATTTAGCTATCAAAAGAAACTATGTGACAATAGATGTCACGTTTGTTGAGTTAGAATTTTTTTATCCGGGCACGAATTCTTCCTTTTAAGGGGAAATATAGGAAGAAAGTGTGAATTGGTGGCAAGTTGGTGGTGCCATGTTTGGAGGACAGGAGGAAGCGTAGGAGGTGTAACCCGAAAATGAGCAGCAATCGGTGGGAATGCCGCCGAAAAATGGAAAGCAATTGGCAAAGTGAAAATGAGCAAGCTTCGCAACCGGCAATTGGGGATGTATAAGAACCGAATATACAAGAACAACCCCCTCTCTCTTCAGCATCCGAATCTGACTCATCTCCTAAGGATATCCTTGAGGTGACTTCTCCTACTACTACATCTTTTTTTCTTGATGATTCTGATATATCTGTGGGATATAAGTTACCTGACAGGTATAATAGGGGCAAGCCTCCTAAGCGATACTCAATGGATGCTTGGGGGAAGAGATCCAAGTACCCTATTGCAAACTATGTTTCGACAAAGAGTCTATCTAAACCACTAAAGTATTTGTGTTGAATGTATCTTCAGTTCGCATCCCAATTATGATGCAAAAGGCTTTGGAAGACCTGAAGTGGGCTCAGGAGAAGGAGGAGGAAATGGAGGCGTTGCAAAAGAACAAGACTTGGAAGTTGGTGGAGTTGCCTGAAGGGAAGAAGATGGTGGGGTGCAAATGGATCTTCATGGTTGAATATAAGGAGGATGGTTCCATCGAGAAATACAAAGCAAAGCTAGTAGCGAAGGGATACACGAAGAAATATAGGGTAGACTATCAAGAGACATTTTCCCCTATCACAAAGATCAACACTATTCGGGTTTTACTTCTCTAGTGGCAAACCTAGACTAGCCATTGCACCAGTTTGGTGTCAATAATGTGTTCCTTAATGGCGATCTAGAAGACGAAATTTATATGAACATTCCATCAGGGTATAGTTTTCCTTCACAGCGTGGGTGGTTTGCAAAATGGAACAATCTCTATACGAGTTGAAATAGTCACCCCATGCTTGGTTCGACCGGTTTAGCGTGGCGATGAAGAAAAGGGGGTACATTCAAAGTGGTGCATATCACACATTGTTCTTGAGATGTTGTCAGGGAAAGATAATTGTGCTAATTATCTATGTTAATGATATGATTATTATAAGGATGATTCATAGGAAATATCTAAACTCCAAAAGAGACTATTCTTAGAGTTTGAGATGAAAAACTTTAGGGGACTAAAGTACTTCCTAGGAATAGAAGTGGTACAATCTAAAGGTGGAATATTTCTCTCGCAAAGGAAGTACGTGTTGGACTTGTTAGTGGAAATGGAGATGCTAGATTGTAAATCTGCATACACTCCAATTGTGTAGAACCATAGATTTGGGGAGTATCTAGATCAGGTACTGACTAACAAAGAAAGGTATTAAAGGTGGGTAGGAAAATTAATTTATTTGTCGCATACTCGACCTGATATTGCTTGTACTATGATGCATGACCTAATGGAAGTTTATATGGATGCTATGATAAGAATACTTCGCTAATTGAAGGGGCCTCTAGGAAGAGGAATTCATTTTATAAAGAATGGGCACCTTGAAATTGAGGGGTTTATGAATGCTAACTAGGCTGGGAGTGTATCTAATAGGAGGTCAACTTCAGGATATTTCACTTTTGTAGGAGGAAACTTAATTACTTGGAGGAGCAGGGAGCAAAATGTGGTAGCATTGTCGAGTGCATAGCAGAATTCAGGGGAATGCACAAAGTTCTTTGCAAACTTCTATGGCCTAAGAGATTAATGATGGAACTCAGTTTTGTTCCTATCTCCGAGATGAGGTTGTTCTACGCAGCCATCGGTATATCTCATAATCTTGTTTAGCATGACCGTAAAAAACACATTGAGGTAGATCACATTGAGGTATATCTCATAATCCTGTTCATTAAACAGAACCTAGATACCAAGGTTCTTCGGTTTTTGTATGTAAAATTGGAAGATCCGGTGGATATACTAACGAAGGCTGTATCGAATAGGGTTTTTTACGGCTCACTTAACAAGTTCGACATCTAAGATATCTATACACCAACTTAAGAGGGAGTATTGGAGATAGATACGGTTTTATTTTTTACCTTGATCTTAATTGATTTACTCAAATATGCTCAAGAATAAAGTAGAAAATTATAATTGTATTGTAATCTTGTTTATTATTTCCACTATTCTTATCTTTTATATTATAAATTTATACATGTACAAGGATGAAAAGAAGAAGATTAGAATTTGCCTCAAAAATACATCTTTATCGTTCTCGTTTTTCACTTCCTTTTTTCTTCCTTCTTGGTCTTAATTTATGTTTTACCAAGTACGCCTCGATAGTCTCGCATTAATAGAGCTTTCATAGTCGGGTGGTGAGGACTGGTTTTCTCGCGCATCTCGACGGCTTCGCTTCTCGAGAATCACATAAGGGTTTTCAGCAAGAATGATGCTGGGTGCATCATATAGATATTTGCGTTCCTTTTAGCCTACTCTTTCTCTTTTACTTGTTCTCAAAACTGTAGCTGCATTTGGATCTCATCTTCGGAAATGGATCGGGATCAGATTTTGTTGGGAACACAAAAGTCAAATGGAAATATGAAAAAGAAAACATTATCTTGCTCTTTCCATATGGTCCCACGTCGATATGGGATCAAGCCTGCAATAATAAATTCTTCCATTGATAAGCTTCGCCCGGCGGCGATGCGACTAGTAGTGACGTCGATGGGCCGCTTTCCTCTTTTCTCTTTTCATTCTTTTCTGGTTCTTGTTTGTGCATAGAAGATCGCCTGGAAAGAGAAGAAGTTACCTTGAAATATAAGAAGACGAAAGATACGTAGAGACAGCGATTTATCTCTGAGGAAGATAAGATCGGTCAAAGTACGTCACCACTTGGTGTATCTGGGAGATTCCTTTTGTCTCTATATTTAGATGTTATCTCGTTGTATGATATATTAACCTTTTACTAAAACATTTTAACATAGTATTAGAGTCGGGCTTTCGAGTCCTTTATATCTCGGGTTTTTGGGCATTTGTGACTCCCCTTTCTTCAATTCCATGTGCCTTCTTGTATACGACTTTAGTTTGATTTGCACTTCAAATGAGGTGTTAAAGTATGATCTTATATCACTTGATTATTGTGTTCAATTGCACGTTACAAAAATATTGTCTCTCTCTAGTTAAAGAGTTTGAGCTCAAGGTTTCACTTTATAGAGTCAATTTTTTTCTCACGGCAAAGGAAATACTCCGTAAACAGTAATATTTGAGTAAATTATAAAAGCAAAGCAAACATGGGTCTTACCAAATTGACATGGGACGTATAACTTGCAAGTACTCATCCATGATATATTGGATCTAAGCAAGTCCTTAAAAGGCTTCATCTTGGTTAAATTTAAACTTTGAAAAGGTATTCCCTCCTTTTAAGGAAAACAAATATATAGAGGGAAGCTTGGGGGATGTTAAGCGTGTAGGTACCGACACATTAAAATAAGAAACGCAGTCCTATTAATCCATATGAGTTATCATTTATAATTAAGAAAATATGCATGTATAAAGTTCGGAAAAACACTTTTTTCTAGAAATGGTTTCCCGCATAGCATCATCTTTTACATGAATTTTTCTCCAAAAAAAAACACACTGTTTTTATTAAAATATTTAAATAAAACTGTTGTGGATTATTAGGCAATACATTCGAAAGTCTAATTCTGTCCTCAAGTCAATCCGGGTAATCATTATATTGATGAAGAAAAAGACAGCTTGCCGTGTACTCTACAGTTTCAAGATGATTTTCTAAAGGTAAAAAAGTGATGCCAGTCAAGAGGTCGGTTAAAAAACGATGGCTGTCAATATGCGTTGAATTTAGGCACATAATGTTCCCCAAGCTATGCTAATGCTGGACAGAGCATTGGTAAAGGCAAGTGAAACACGTAAAATGATATTTCCCTGAAGAACTGTTTCAAGAGAAACCAACTGATAGATGGGTGGTTGGTTTCAAATCAATTTCTTAGTGGTATTTCCACCCAACATCATTAGACCTTTGATTACATATATATAATATATATATATATATACCTAGTTCTCTCCAGAACAGGAAAAGCCATTTCAACAAAGTGAGATGGAGACTAAAAAGATAGCCATAGTTGGTGCTGGGATCAGCGGCCTCCTAGCCTGCAAATACACCCTCTCAAAGGGCCTCCACCCCATCGTCTTCGAGTCCGAAGCTGGCATCGGAGGAGTCTGGACAAAGACCGTAGAGATCACGAAGCTCCAGACCCCAAAACCAGCCTACCAGTTCTCGGACTTCCCATGGCCGGACTCGGTCGCCGAGGATTTCCCCAATGCGCATCAAGTGCAAGAGTACATCGAGTCATACGCCCGCCACTTCGACCTGCTTAAGCACATCAAGTTCGGCACCAGGGTCCTTAGCATCGGGTACGAGGGGCCACCTGTTGGGGCGATGCAGTCATGGAGCCTGTGGGGCGGTGACGGCAGGCCATTCAGCTCGGTTGGGAAGTGGAAGATCAGAGTGCAGGATTGTCTGAGCCTTGAAACTGAGGTAGACGTATGCTTCCTGTTATCGCATAATTTGGGGTTGCACTTCTTGATGCAGTTTCATGTTACTGTCCCATGCCAATACCTATTTAGACCGGCAATCCGTAATAATTTTCATTTCCATTTTGTGTTAAGGATTTCTCGGCAGCAATTTCTTAGTTTCTATACCTTACCATCTAATGACAATAACGGACGTATGAAGCGGACTTTGTGATTCTTTGTGCCGGGCGATTCAGTGGCATTCCGAACATACCGGAGTTTCCACCGAACAGAGGCCCGGAGGCGTTCCATAGCAAGGTGATCCACTCCATGGACTACGCAGCTATGGACTACCAAGCTGCGAAGGAGTTCGTCAGTGGCAAGAGAGTGGTGGTCGCCGGGCTGTAGAAATCCGCATTGGACATTGCCATGGAGTGCTCAGCTGTTAATGGTCAGTGTGAAACCCCTGAATCCCGACATTCCTTAAACTGAAGCCTAGTCGTGGCAGCATTACATTTTCTTCACCGTGTGCAAGCCGCTCCTCCAGCTCCGGCATTTTGACAAGAGTGGATTTGTGGAAACTTCCTTTTGGTTGAAATTTTTGCCCTGCAGGAGTGGAGCGACCTTGTACGGTGCTGTACAAAACGGAACACTGGAACGTGCCGGATTATCTACCGTGGGGCGTGCCTCTCGCACTTCTCTACCTCACCCGCTTCTCGGAGCTCCTCGTGCATAAGCCCAGAGAGGGCTTGTTGTTGAGCCTTTTGGCCACACTTTCATCACCCCAACCGAGCCTTTTGACGAGATAAATCTCTTGCAACTTCTCATCACAGTGTGTTCTTTCCGAACAAATGTCGATTTGTTCACTTAAAGTCATAAAGGTGCCTTCTTAATTAGTGCTGCAAGGGGAATTTCTTTCACCATTTAGTAATATTCAGCCAGTAATTTTGGTCACAGAAACTTGGATTCAGAATTATCCACGTGGAGTAATAAATTTGAATTCGAAATTATTCAGATTAAGTGCGTCATATGATTAAATTCATTAGCTATTACATGCTGTTCATGTAATACGATCCACTTCAATGACAGAGATGGGCGATTTCCAAGTTTGTTGAAAGCCACATAAAGCGAAAGCTTCGGTTGAAAAAGTTTGGGATGGTGCCAAAACACAGTTTCCTTCAAGAAATCAGCTCCTGCTTGATCTCGACCGTACCTGAAAAGTTCTACGACAGGGTGGAAGAGAGAAGCATAATCTTGAAGAAGGCCCCAGCATTCGGATTCTGCAAGAACGGGATTTCAATCAATGGAGAGATCGAGCCTCTGAATTCAGACTTGGTCATCCTCGCGACTAGGTTTAGGGGCGAAAAGAAGCTCCTAGATTTGTTTGAGTCGCAACTGTTTCCGGACTGCTTATCTGGATCTCCTAATTCAATAGTTCCACTATACAGGTATTGCCCTAGAATTCCCTCCTGCTATAAGCTAATATGATCCTATGTCCTGGGCTTTCTTGTAGATTTAGGTGCATTTGGTTTTGGGAATGCTTTTTGTCTTCATATTTAGAGAAAATTTTGTCTACTTATTCATCCTTTTTTTCTTTCCTGGGAATGTCTTTGGTTTCTCATCGTTCATCTCAACACTTTTTCTGAGAATGTCTTTGCAAAAATTGTAGCTGGAAAACTTTTAAGTATGAAATTGTGCACTTTTTGCTTTGGAAAGTTCATCCAAAAGATGAGTAGCCTCTGTTATTTCTCTATGGTTACTGTCACAGACTCAGTTATGTGATCACATCTGATCAGGGAATGCATTCATCCCCGAATTCCCCAACTAGCAGTGATCGGGTTCTCAGAAAGTGCTGTAAACTTGTACACGTCGGAGAAACGGTGCCGGTGGCTAGTTGAGCTTCTCACCAGTACATTCAAGCTACCTTCCATTAAGGAGATGGAAGACAATATAGAAGAGTGGGAAAAGTACATGAAGCGATCTTCAGGTCCATACTATAGAAGATCGTGCATTGCTGCACTTCACATTTGGTACAATGATCAACTGTGCAGAGACATGGGAGGAAACCCTAAGAGAAAGAATGGATTCTTTGCTGAGCTGTTTGAACCTTATGGCCCAACAGATTATGTCTCTCCATGAAGATGAAATGTGCATGTATCATCATTTTTCCCCTTTGGATTCCATGTTCAGCAAACTTTCTTCCCCTTCTCTTACTGATGTGAAGTCATATTTTGCACTAAATAATCTATGATTGTTCTTGGAGCAGAAAATTCTAGCTTGCCCTAAATTTGAGGATTCAACCATTGATCTACAACCTCAAACCGACTCCTACAATGTGATATATTCAATCAAGTTTTCATCGCTTTAAGTTGTACGATCCTTCCATGATAGTAACATGAATTAAAGGTGAAGACATGATGGAGAGGAGAAATTGAAATCGTCAAGCACTTCTCGTATGAGCCACAGGAAGAAATCAAGTACTCACTAGAACCTAGTTAGACGTGCTTGAGTCATCACAGGGGGCAATTGGAACGAGGATTCAAATTGAACAGGAAAATTGCACACATTTTCATTGCAGGAAATGAATAAAGAAAAAAAATCGCGAGTCTGGACACATTGGCAACAACAATATCAAATTCTTGAAGGCGCAATAGAGTTTCAACATCGCACAACTCCAGGCCATCTAAACTAGCAAACAATAATTCTAGCCATCTAAGAATGAAACCCAAAAAAGAAGAATTGAATTTTTCCATTGGAACAAGGGAAGCTACAATTCTATGGTACATAAGCGCCAAAGGATAAAACAGGCACCTGACATCTCTTTGACATGCACAACACTTACAGACATACCGGCGTGCATTGAAGGCTTTAGACATACAAGTAAGCATCAAGGGTGACAGTCTTTGATACAAATGTCATCACTGAATATGATGGAAAGAGAGTAGGGGCAAGATCAAAATCAGGAAGAAGTTCCAGCTGAATGCCTGAAAACTGTCCTTCATGGCGAAGCTATTTGAAATTGTTTACAAAACAAGCCCCCAAAATATTAGGGAAGTATAGGTAGTGGACTACAAATCACAATGACAGACATTCCAGTAATTTACAGACGAAGAAAGTATAAAAAGTGGACAATTCGACCTTATTGCTAACAGTCAAGCATAGGGATAATCAACAATTCTATAAAACAATTGATTCCAGCAGCAAGTTCTATCATTTTTAGCTCATGCGTGGAATTATGTTTTATATTTTGGCAAAATCTAAAGACATGCAGTGCATTGCAAGAGAAAAAAACTTGTGGCCATGGTGCATATCCAAAACAATGCAAACAAAGCTCTAGACAGAGGGTTGTTGCATTGACTTGGGAAAAAGTACAGTATTTTTGTCAAAATATTTCAATTTTTTTCCAGCTTTTATAGTAAAAACTTATAGGGAAAATCAATGATCAAATTAAGAATAACAGGTATGTTAAACTGTTACAAAGCTTTTAGTGGGCTATTCGAAACAAATGCATACTATGGGGTAGGTGAAGTGCTCTTCATCAAGTTCATTACTTCATAACCTTCATGAATTTCATGTTAGACAAAATAATTCATATGTGGAAGCCAGGATCGATTATAGACAAACCTCCAGCCATTGTTCTTGTTCACGTTCGTTTGAAAACTTGAAATCAACAAATATCGGGCATACACTACTAACGCAATTCACTCTCGTACTGATGGTGTATTTTGAATGAGAGAGTTTGTGTTAGACCTTGTCATCACCCATCAGAAATGAACGTACGTTCCTATTTATACATCGTCTTCCATCAAGACGATTACCGAATGAACGGTTGTCACGAAAGGGTACGAAGTATGGAAACACTTCATGTTGAACAGTCGTGACTTTAAGAGAAAATGTGGGTCTAAAATGTGGGATCACCAAAAAATAAATAACATTCTCCCACTTGATCCCAACATTTTCATCATACGAATTATCCAACTAATTCCACAAAAACTTTATGCTTAAAGAAAAGAAACAAAACACATGGATCATGGCGACATGTCCTCTAAGAGTGAGTAATATCTTCCATGTATCACAATGCATCTTATTTCTTTAATGTCAGCCTATATATGACAACATATCTTAATGAATAAACCCTATGTTTATTCCAAAACCAAGGATAAATGTTATTCTCATAAACAGCAAAATGTGTACACCAAAATTGAGAATCAACATTACAACTGAATAAGAGTTTCATACAACAAAAATCGTTCATACGACGACAAATCACATGATGGGACCTATTCCCATTCTAGTTACATGATCCTTATACTTCATTGGTGGTATGCCTTTAGTTAAAGGATCGGCTATCATCAATTCAGTGCTAACGTGTTCAATGACCACTTTATTCTCCTTAACACGTTCCCTTATGGCTAAATACTTAATGTCGATATGCTTACTTCGACTGCCACTTTTGGCATTTTTTAGCCATAAAAATCGCAGCTGAATTGTCACAATATATTCTTAATGGCCTAGAAATAGAATCAACAATTCTAAGCCCAGCAATGAAACTCTTCAACCATACACCATGCGAGGTAGCCTCAAAACAAGAAACGAACTCAGCCTCCATAGTGGAAGTAGCAGTCAAAGTCTGCTTGGCACTTCTCCATGACACGGCTCTGCCAGCTAACATAAAAATGTATCCAGATGTTGATTTTTGTGAATCAACGCAGCCCGCGAAGTCCGAATCCGAATAACCGACCACTTCCAATTTGTCAGTCCATCTATACATAAGCATGTAGTCTTTGGTACCTTGAAGGTATCTCATGACTTTCTTTGCAGCTCTCCAGTGGTCTAAACCTGGATTACTCTGATATCTTCCCAACATTCCCACAGCAAAAGCGATGTCAGGTCGAGTGCAAACCTGAGCATACATCAAACTTTCGACAGCAGAAGCATATGGGATGTTGTACATTTGTTCCCTTTCTAAATCGTTCTTCGGGCATTGGTTCAAATTGAACCTCACCCTTCACAATGGGTGCTATACTTGGTGAACAATCTTTCATCCGGAATCTTTCTAAGACCTTATTGATATAGGTTTCTTGAGATAGTCCTAAAATTTCTCGAGGTCTATCTCTATGGATCTTAATGCCAATGACATAAGATGTCTCACCCATATCCTTCATATCAAAACTCTTAGAGAGAAATTGTTTCACCTCATGTAACAACCCTTTATCATTGGTTGCAAGTAAAATATCATCCACATATAGCACAAGGAAACAAATTTTGCTCCCACTGACCTTCTGGTATATACATTGATCCATGACATTCTCTACAAAACCGAATGAAGAAATGACATCATGGAACCTTAAGTACCATTGGCGGGAGGCTTGTTTTAAGCCATATATAGATTTCTTAAGCTTGCACACCAAATGCTCACCTTTACTAGAGGGGAATCCTTCAGGTTATTTCATGTAAACCTCCTCCTCTAGTTCTCCATTGAGGAACGCTGTTTTCACATCCATCTGATGTAATTCCATATTAAAATGGGCAACCAATGCCAAAACAATACGAAGAGAATCTTTCTTAGATACAAGAGAAAAAGTCTCCGTGTAATCGATTCTTTCCTTTTGAGTGAATCCTTTGGCAACGAGTCTAGCTTTATATCTTTCAATGTTACCTAATGAATCCTTCTTAGTTTTGAAGACCCATTTACAACCAATGGCCTTCACACCATCAGGTAACTCAACCAAATCCCAGACTTCGTTAGATGCCATAGAACTCATCTCTTCCTTCATGGCATTGTACCACAAATTGGATTTATCACTATCCATGGCTTGTGAAAACGTTTCAAGATCATTCTCAGCTCCAATATTGTAGCCAGACTCTTGTAAATACACAATATATTCACTAGGAATAGCCGATTTCTTTATTCTAGCGTATCTTCTCAATGTTGCATCAACATTCTCTTGAGGAGAGTGTTGCTCAACTGGTTGTTCAGCAGTTTTTGGTAATTGCTGAACAACTGGATCTATTAGATCAAATATCAGCAGGTTGTGGAACTTCAACGATTGGTTGTTCAATAGCCGGCTGAACTGAATGGGCATTATGAGCAATAACCAACCTTAAACTTGAGGTGGAAGGTTGAGTATATGTATGATCTTTCTTAGGATCAAGGTCCTTCGATTGATCGCTCCCACTAATCAAGTCATTTTCAAGAAATTTTGCATTTCTTGATTCCACAGTCCTAGTGGTATGAGATGGACAATAAAACCTGTATCCCTTAGACCTTTCGGCATATCCAATGAAATACCCACTTATGGTCCTTGGGTCCAACTTCTTTTCTTGTGGATTGTAAACTCTCACTTCAAACGGGCATCCCCAAACGCGCACATGATGCAAACTCAGTTTCCAACCCTTAAATAACTCAAAAGGTGTCTTTGGGACAGCCTTGGTCGGAACTCGGTTTAATATGTACACTGCCGTCTTAAGTGCTTTAGTCCACAAGGATTTAGGAAGTTTGGAGCTGCTAAGCATACTATGCACCATGTCCAATAAAGTCCGGTTTCTTCTTTCCGCTACGCCGTTTTGGTCCGAAGAACCAGGCATAGTATATTGGGCAACTATCCCATACTCTTGAAGAAACCTTGCAAATGGACCAGGTGCTTGTCCATCTTCAGTGTATCTACCATAGAATTCTCCACCTCTATCTGATCTCACGATCTTAATTTGCTTACCGCATTGTTTCTCTACTTCTACCTTAAATATCTTAAAGGCATCTAATGCTTCATACTTATTATGAATCAAATAGAGATACATGTAACGTGAGTAATCATCTATGAAGGAGATGAAGTATTTCTGACCACATGAGTCCATATCTGGACTGCAAATATCTGTATGTATAATTTCTAATATTTATGTACTCCTCTTGGCACCTTTCTTAGACTTGTTGGTCCGCTTTCCCTTTATGCAATCCACACAAGTATCACAATCAGTAAAATCTAAAGTATCGAGTACTCCATCATTTACTAATCGCTTAATTCTTTCTATGGAGATATGTCCCAATCTCCGATGCCATAACATAGAAGAATGTTCTTTCACAACACATCGTTTCATACCAGCTTTATCATGAACATGCATCGCATCATAATAGGCATTGTCTTGTAAATTAATTCGAAAAAGACCATCGACAAAGTACCACTCCCAATAATTTCAGATTTAAATGATAAACAGAAGTTTGAATCTGAAAAGTTAAAAGAGTATCCCAAAGGTACAAGTCTTGAAACTGAAATTAAATTTCTAGAAAAACTAGGAACATAAAAGGTCTTTTCCAAATTCAAAACAAAGCCACTATTGAGAACTAGTCTACATGTCCCAATAGCTTCCACATGCGAACGCATCTTGTTTCTGAATAGATGCTTTGTTCACTTCCCACTTTGGCTTCCCGTGGTTTTGAAAACCATGCAAGGAATTTGAAATGTGGATTGTAGATCCAGAATCAATCCACCAAGTGTTGTGACTTACATCAGTCATATTAGATTCATAACAAACACAAGAGATTGGATTACCTTTCTTCTCGAGCCAAGCCTTAAATTTGACACAATCCTTCTTCATATGCCCCTTCCATTTTACGTAAGAAACATTTGGATTCTTTCTTAATGTCAGCTTGGGAGGTATTTTACCTTTTCCCTTATGCTTGCCATGGCTTTTATTCTTTTCTTGTGTTGCCAAATGAACACTTTCTCCCAATTCCATAATCAGTCTTTCCTCCTCTTGAACACACATGGTCATGAGTTCATTAATTGACAATTTATTCTTATGTGTGTTGTAAGAGATCTTGAAAAGTGCATACTGTTGTGGGAGAGTGTTTAGAATATAATATACAAGAAAGGAATCAGATATCTCAACCTCAAGGTTCTTAAGTTGAGCTACTATGTTCCTCATTTGCATGATGTGCTCATGCACACCTCTAATGCTAGTGAGCTTCAATGATGAAAACTTCATAATTAGGGTCATGGCATGCGCCTTCTCAGAACTCTCAAATTGCGCATCAATGGCCTCCAATAAGGCCTTAGCATTGCTATGCTGAGCAACCGAACCACGAATACTAGGATATATCTTAACTCTTATAAACATGGCACAAACGCGGTTGGACCGCTCCCATTGGTTATAAAGAGCTATCTCAGCTGAAGTGCTCGAATCAGTAGGAGCAGATGGTTCGTCTTTCCTTATAGCATAGTCAATGTCCATCCACCCCAATTGAAGAAGAACTGACTCCTTCTAAACTTTATAGTTCTCACCATTCAGTATTGGAACATCAAACTTAAATTCAGAGAAATTCACAGGTTGCGAAACTGCATATCAAATAATCATGCTTATGTCACAAAATTTGAAGCAAATATACATAAATCATGTTTTACCAATGTAAACATGTCATAATATGAATCACATAACATAAAAACTACCTGTGGGCTAAGTTTTTAATTTAAATAGATTCATAATTACATCATGAAGAAACTACCATATTATATACCTTTTCTTAATCCCTGTGGGTAAATTAAGAAAAATAATATGATATTTCATCCTAATTAATCATATTAATACAATGAAAATTCCTGTGGGATAAAATTCATCATATTAATATAATTAATTACAATCAATGTCCATTTCTAAATATGATCCGGAAGCTCTTAATATATAATTTAATTAATTAAAGATGTTGTGGCTACTCTCTCATTAATTAAATATATGAATCATTGGACATTTAATTTCATGCATAAAATATTCATAAAAATGCATGAAATGACATAATAAATAAATACATCAAGGGCAGAACAGTAAATAAATAAATCGGCCATGGGCAAAATTGCAAAAACACGAAAAATTTGAGGCAAAATCATAAAAGGAGCCGCGGGTGGGAGACGACAGGCGCGTGCCGAGCACGCGCCAAAATCCGCGCGGTGCCGCACATGCGCCTGCAACTGCCGTGGGCTGTCCGTGCGCGTGGGCCCCACGCGCCAGCGGTTGGCGCGCGCACGGATCCCACGCGCGCAGCAACCGCTACGCGCGTCAGAGCGCGTGGCGTGTGGGCTCCACACGCCTACAACCGCAGCACGCGCGTGGGCTCCACGCGCCTTCTTCCTCGTGCCCAGAACGAATTTCTTCGTCCTTTTTCGCTGTTCCACCGCGGTTTCGCCGGCCGTTTCTTCTCCGGCAGCCCATCCCAGACACAAATAAATAATGAGTTTTGAAGAGCATGCCGGCACGACCACATGGGTTCAAATTTCGGCAAAAATGATGAACAAATTAGCCCCAAATCAAACGAAAACTCCAAAAACGCAAATCTTTAACCACCGCGAGTTCCGCCGCCCGATTAGCCTCCGGCGAACACCAATATGCCGAAATAACTCATGGCTAATATCCCTTATGGCGGTGCAACCGTACTGGTCCGAAATCAAGGGGTGGGTCGCCGGAATTTGCCCGGAATCGGCGAGTTTCTCCCTTGGCCTTAAAAATCGAAGTTACTGTTCATGTTCTAAAATGCCCAAAAATTCACCAAAAATCCGAGAAAAACAAGACAGAGGCACAAAAACGCTATGATACCAAATGTTAGACAAAATAATTCATATGCGGAACCCAGGATCGATTATAGACAAACCTCCACCCATTGTTCTTGTTCACGTTCGTCTGAAAACCTGAAATCAACAAATATCGGGCATACACTACTAACGCAATTCACTCTCGTACTGATGGTGTATTTTGAATGAGAGAGTTTGTGTTAGACCTTGTCATCACCCGTCAGAAATGAACGTACGTTCCTATTTATACATCATCTTCCATCAAGACGATTACCGAATGAACGGTTGTCACGAAAGGGTACGAAGTATGGAAACACTTCATGTTGAACAGTCGTGACTTTAAGAGAAAATGTGGGTCTAAAATGTGGGATCACCAAAAAATAAATAACATTTCGAGTATGTACTTGGACAAGTGTTATCGGGGACAAGCAGTGTTAGAATAGTCTGGTTCGTATAACCAGCATAGGCATAGGTTGTGCGGTTACAAGATGTCGAAGTTGAGTTGCCCAGGTATAAATTTGAACCCTCGCGTTGCATTAAGGGGCACTGTGACCAATTAGACGGCTTAAGCTGGGATGGCTGGCAATGTAATCTGTTGACGTATAGGGAAATGAATCATAAATTCTGAGAGATTGTTTAGAAAGAGAAGAATTACTGGAAGATTGTCCACAAGATAGACGTGATATAAAGAAATTCTAGAATGATAATACCGACGTCCAGTTATTTACTGCGTTGCAGGTGGACATCACACAATTGTTAGCAGTGAAGACATAAGTTCCATTAGCAACGTGTAAATAGGAGTCTAGTGAGTCATTCCTTATTGCAGATGAACAAGCTGCATACAGAATCAGAGAATTCATCAGCATTGCTCTTAAAGATTGGACTACGAGATTACCGGAAAAAATCAACCTTATTAGTGTTGGAACAATGGAAAAGCAAAGGCTGGAAGCATCACAAACTATCTATAGGACATTTTTCCTTTACCTTCTAGTTTTGCTTAATCAAAAAGGTTGTCCTTACAATACGTCGCATAATGTCCCAACTTCCCACATGAATAGCAGAAGTGCGAGAGCCTTTCATAGCGGAAATCTAGCCAAAGAAGCTTACATTCGATTCGGATGAGTTTGCTTGTCTTTAGAGGTTCTCGTAAGGGCAATTCCACTTGAGCCCGGCCAGGGGTTTGGATGAGGTCCCGTCCTTTGTATCGAGTCGGACTTCCAAAACCCGCCCCAATTGTTGTACTGCTCTGTTGATCATTGATTCTGTACTCCATTCTAGAAGTAGGCCAAACACTTGAACCCAAAATGCGCACGTAGAAAAGTCATAGCAGTGAAAGGGAGTGTTGGGGATCCATGGCTTAAGAATAACCAAATGACCAGAGAATAACCAAGGTCCCCCGTCTAGCACTTTTTGTTTGTTAGCTTGAGACTAGAATTTGATCGCGTATATGCCCGCCTCTCGCTGTGAGATCTCGACTTGTTCAATGCGCCATACCCGCTTTAATGTGCTTTGGAGAGCTGGGAAGTTAATGGACGGATTTGATAGGATGTATCCTATTAAAGTCAGTCGGCATTCATCCAACTTTTCAGGTGGAGGTTCTTCATCCCAGTCTTCTATGAGCTGCTTGGTAGTAAGGCGGCCTAGCCTATTGCAAAGGGCAGATAGACGCGTAGAGTCAGCATGGGTATCCGACGCCATAAATATGCCCAGAACCTAGGTATAACCATAAACCAGCACTACTAGCCGTAAACCAGGAGAACACTGCTATCAGTAAATAAGGTAATGCCCGCCAATTCAAGCCAATTGTCCATAATCCGTGTCTTATATTCAATCTTGCCCTATGCTGATGACTCTTAAACTGAATGATACTCAAAATTGAATACCCGGTATCTCCCGTCTTGCAAGAATCGATGAAGCAACAGTCCAACAGAGGGGGAACTTCCAGAACATGCAACTAGCTAAGCGAGACATCGAGGACATGCAGCAGTGAAACCAACATAAATCCAAGGCAAGATGACTTGATTCTAAATAATTCTGTAAACAGAGTGGTCCGGCGCACCTAAACCCACAGCCAACTGAAGATGATACTTGTTGCCGAAGGACTCGCTCAATTACAGGAAGAAGGGGAATTGTATTCCAAGGAACCCATCATTTCCGACAGGGATGGAGCAATCGTCATGGGAAAAGCGAAAGGAATCATCGAGAGAACTTCAGGGATGAGACAGAATGGGGATGAAACAGAATGGGGATTAGAAGAAATTAGGGTTTGTAAAAACTACCATAAAGGTAGAGGAGAGACTGCATTTCGAGAGGATGGAAATGAAGTATAGTTTACAATTGGTGGGTCGAGAACTATCTACACGACATCTGGCAATTAAATCTTAAACCATACTGTTGGTGGGTCAAGAACTATCTACACGACATCTGGCAATTAAATCTTAAATCATAATGGTGGTGGGTCATGAAGATTAATAGTATCGATCAGAATTGCCAATTCATAAACTATGCTGATGTTACTTAGAACAAGTATGTTCATACAGAGTCTAAGCAACAAGCATAATGTGGCAAATAAGGGGGACATTAGATTGTCATACTCTGTGTTGATTATCAATCATCAAGAAAGCTGAAGCCAATTGCCATTTTAAAGCCATCAATCTCCTCGAGACCGAATCATAGAGCCAATCTCTAATCTCTTGAATGGAAACAAGCCAACATAACTGTTCTTGGCAGAGAACTGCATAATGGGGAGAACCACTTTTGCACATTCAGGCATCACACTTGGATTTTGCGCTAAACTAGATCTTCAATGTTAAAGACTTGGTAGAACTGGATCAAGTAAATAATGGGGCCTCTTTAGACTGTCCCAATTTCCTCTTTCCTCTCTGTCTTCCTCCACTAAACTTCCATTCTTAGAAGCAATAGCCAAATTTCAGACAAGCTCCTTAAGATCAATACCCGTAAAGCAAAAGCACAAGCAGAAAACCTCACACACCAAGTCCTATCCAACTTTCTTGTACCCCGTATGTTGACTTACGGTCACTGCTGATGCATACACTAACAAACGATCGAATCCATCGAAGGCAGCTCGAACCTATCGCATCCGTCAATGGCGGCTCAAACAGATCAGGCACGACGACTAAGTCGCGATTGCATTCCAAAAAATCTATGCAATTTCGAAGCAGCGAAATCGTACCTTCTTAGGGAGCGAAGGGTGGGGAGAGGAGAGGGAAGGGAGAGGGGCGAGGGCCCGGACAAAGGCCCTGAAGGCGGCGAGGGAGAGGAGGGTGAAGGTTGACACTAAATTTTGGCTTCAGATTTAGTCATTTATTGCATAAGAAAATCAGGGATCCAAACTGATCTCTAAAAAATATAAATATCAATTTTTACTTTGCATGTTTAGTTCTTGTAAAGCATGTTCGCATCCAATAAGTTTCATATGAGCTAGCGTTATTATACTTGAACTAAAGAAGCCAAGAACATGCTCCGAGTTGGCACACGGATTAACAAATCCTCAGAACATGCTCGGTTATCAATTGTGCACATGAGAATCTCAAACTTGGGGGTCACAATTTCTGCAGAGATGAGGGAAGCCAATCAATTAGAGAAATCTTCTCTCTAGTAAATTTTGGTCAGATAAGTGGAGGAACTCGTGGGATCTTTTTCCAAGAATACCGAAATGCACAAGAGGAAACAAATATGTTGGCTGCGAAATCACGGGCAATTTTGTCAGACCGTAAGTTGAGGGAAATGAATTAGAAAAAGGAAAAGAAAGATAGAATTTTCATGGAATATTCTCCACGACTTTGGCCACGATATCCCGCGTCTCACGAATCATCTTTCGCATAATAAGAGGAGTTGATCTTGGCAAATCATCAGAAAAAGCAATCTCGCGTTTTCAGCTACTGATCATGGAAAGATCGGCAGCTCGGAGTGACGAGGACGGACTGAATTCTCATCCCTTCGTAGACACCTCCGGATTGCTTGGGATTCTTTCGAAAAAATTGAAATTATGAGGGGAATTAATGGGATTTGTCCAGCAATATGGAAAGAATGGACACTCACTCGAATATTGGGCGTTCATGCGCAAGGTATATGAAAAGATCGAGCGAAGAGAAAATTAAGGGAAAGAATAAGAAAATAATTATGGCTGTGAAATCGTAAATGATAGTGAGTGAATCGGGACACGTTCACGGCAATATAAGTAAATCAAAAAAGGAAAAGAGGGCTAAGATTTGGCAATGCCCACGATCACAGGAGCACGGGTTCTGACTTTCCAATATTAAATGGGAGTCTTATGCTATAAAAAGGGACGTGTCGAATGTAGGGGTGAGCGGTTCCAGGTTTCGGTTCGGTTCCGACTGGAACCTGGAACCTACTCGTCAGAACCAAAAACTTGGAACCTACCCTGTCACAGAGTCAGTTCTAGGTTCCAACAAGTTCTTTTTTTTTTTTTTCTTTTTTCATTTTCAGATTTGAACTATAACGTACGCGCATGCTCTAGCAAACATACCAGTGCCAACTGCCAAGAATCTGGATATACATAATCAAAACCAATAAGAAGTTTCCAAAGAGGAAATAAGATGCTTGATTAACTATAATTATTGTGCCCACATATGTCAATATATGTGCACTAAAGCTTAAATCGTCACATTTGCCATATGCCATATGCCTTATCAGCTGAGTCAAATGAAAATGATGAAGCAAAATATACTAAGGAGAGAACGATAAGAGTGTAGATTGAAAATGTCAATTTATTACTGAATTGGAAAGAACGATACATTTTAAGGAATCACAATTGACTTCGTTGCCCAGAAGAAGAAAATACGGATTATTTTTTAAAATAAGAGATTTGGGACCTCTGGGTCACGAGAAATTAGAAATAAGCATGATTGCTTTTAAAATTATGAAAAGTATCTTTTTTTTTTGCTATCAAGAAAATTGATTACGCTGGGTTTTGTTTTTACATGACTAATTTCACGGTGGAATCCCCTCCTACCCTATATTTTCTCGGAATGTGACGTCATCAATGTCCGTTGACAATAGCCATATTTTCCGTTTTACGGAAATAATCTTGTTTCCTTCGTTTTTTCTCGGACTACTTACGGCAATGCATGTGCTTCAGGCAATAAAGAGGGGATTGAGTAAGGAATTTAGGGATTTCTAAGTGTCAATTCCATGGGTTCTTCTTGGGTTTTTGCCCTTAATTTCCCTGAATTTGGCCGACCCCTCTTTTGTTTCTCCGTCGGTACAACGAGGAATGATTCCAAATAGCGTGCTCTTCTTTTTTGGGGGATTGGTTTTGGTGTCTCTTGTTTGCATATATAGAAATTCTTGAGTTGTGTTTCCGCACATTATAGTTCAGTCAGTTCCAATGGCATCTGTTTCTTTAAAGTCTCGTCTTGGTTTTGGAGTCAAGAAGAGGTGGAGGAGAAGATGGCAGAACGGGGGAGGGGGAGCTCCTTTTGGAGCCCTAACCGGTTCCGGTTCCCGGAAAAAAGGAACCGGGAATCGGAACCGAAACCGTTCCTTTAAGAACTGGGAACCGAACCGGAACCTCCGGTTCGGTTCTCTGGTTCCTAGTTCTACCCGGGAACCGCACTCACCCCTAGTCAAGTCATTGAGAAAAGAGGATGTACACACCCTCAAACATCTCATGTCCACTATCTCGAGAATTCGCCGATTGGACTATGGTGTTGGCAGTCCTCTCGATGTCCTGTGTTCATCTCGCTTTGTGGATATTGACGACAAGCATAAAGCTAAGTCAAGCATTTTTTAGTTTGATTGTGTGAAATTCCATTTCGCTTTTTAAATTATTTATTTATTCATTTATTTTTGTGTTTTCACTTGCTGTACAGGTTCAATTTCTCGGTCACCGTGGGCTTTCATGCCTATTCTGTTAGAACTAGTACGAGCACCTAGAGGGGGTGTATAGGTGACTAAGATGATTTTTATAATTTTAACCGAATGTATAGGCAATTTCTTTGATGAGAGACTAAGGATTTAAAAACAATAATCGCTGCAAATGAAAGTAATAAAAAGTAAAAGGATTAGGGATAGAGAATCAAGACTCCAGATTTATAGCGGTTCGGCTTAGACCAAGCCTACGTCCACTCTCCCGCACGGACAGCCCTCTGGCTGGATTTCACTAAGAATCAAAAAGAGAATTTACAATCTCACGCCCTTGATTCCACAGTGTAGAGAGTCTACTACACTTCCTCAATGTCTCACCACACTTCAGTCTCTCTTTTGATTACAAGTATAGCTCGAAGAATAGAATAACAAAATATCAAGGAGATTCAAACTTTGGAATTCTTCTATCCGGCACCCTTCAACAACTTGAGCGTCTCTCTTAAATACTTCTTCATGCCTTTATTACCGTTGGCACCTTCCAAAGAAGTTCTTCCAATCAACCCGTTGGACAGAATCAATTTAGAGAGATCTCGAGCTCTTTAAGGCAAGTGTTGATAGCCCATCAATCATGTCCGCCCATACAATCAGGATCTTGGTTTCCATAAGTAGAACCTTCCAAATATAAGTTGCGAATCTAGAGAATCTAGATTATTCGAATACGAATATAAGATCTTGTAGTGCTAATTCCAGTCGAGAAATATTCCTTAATCGTTGGAGTCAAAACCATACTAGACAAAATCAGAATAGAAGTTTTAACTATGTCGGTCTGGAAACTATCCATGAGAGTAGACTTTGAAACTTGAGTCTTGATGTCTTCAGACTTTGGTCTTCAGACTTTACCAGTAGAGTCTGCAAGTCTTCAGACTAGACTGATGGAAATGTTTTGTCGACTTCAAAATACCTTAAGAGAATTTTTCCAACAATCTCCCCCTTTTTTATGGTGACAAAACTTTCCTGCAGATTTGAATACTATTACCCTGCAATACAACATTTAAGCTAACAATGATATCTCATAAAAAGTTAGAGTAAAGATAGTAAAAGTTGTCCTGTACACAGATCTGCATCCACAAAAAACAAATTAGTCATGTACAGATATTAAACAACTATATTTATCTATCTTAACAGCTTAAAGTAATGCAATAAAAGCAAGCAATCCAAAGCTCAAGATAAAGTCATAAAATCAAACACAACCAAACAAAATATTAAATCCAAAGAGTGTTTAAAAAACTGAAAGTTTGGTATGGAAATCTACAAAAACTTCTCCCCCTTTTTGTCAGCATAAAAAGGTGAGAAAGTCAGGGTGCGCGAGGAATGCGAACAAGTTGAAAGTCCTCCATTGACTTGACTGTTTCCTCCAGTTTCCTCAAATCCTCCTACAGTTGAGTGAGAGCTGTGCCTTTGGCAGTAGCCTGAATCTAAAGTTGAATATTCTGAATCTGATCCTGCATGGTGATAAACATGGCACAATTCTCATTCTGCATCGTCTGGAATTCGCATCCTAAAGCGTAATCTGGCCTTTGAGCTTTAAAATGATTTCAAGCAATCTGCCAAAATCTCCTGAATGGTCAGTTTGCATGCTTGCTTGAAGATGGTCTGATTGTGGAGTTAAGCCAGTGGATCGATTATCAGTAGGAAGATTAGTGTTTGGAGATGTTGCCTCTTCCTCAGGAAAATGAGAGGCATGGACATCCTCTACACCAGCAGGTGATCGACTAACACTTGCACTGGTAAAAGTTAAGAGAGGAACACTCTCTCTTTGAATATCTCCCCATGTTTCAATGTCTTCTGGAGGAGAGAAGTATTCTTCTTGCTGAGAAACTTCTTCAATGTCAAGCTGTCTTTGATCCTCCTTTTCTGCTGAAGAATCTGCTCTGCCTTCTTCGGCATGTTGTTCTTCTAGCTGTGGCTGTGGGTCTGGTCTAGTTGTTTCTTCTGTTTCTTCTTCTTCTGCTGTCTGCAAGGATTCCTTCTCATGTTCCCTTTCTCAGTCTCTTCTGCGACTTGTTGTTCTAGTTCTGCTGACACATGAACAGAATGCTGGGAAACAAAGGTAGAGATAGGAATATCATCATCATCTTCTTCATCCTCCAAGATGATAGCCCGCCTCTTCTTGGTAGGACCAGTCACAGGATCTTTTCCTTTCCTCTTTGCAGCAGACAAGTCTGGTTTGGTCTTGACAGGGGTTTTCTCCTTGAACTGCTCAAGCTTTTTGTTGAGTTCTTTCAGACGCATCTTCGTAATCATCCTCAGCCCGATGACCATTTGATCAATAGTCTTCACACACATAATGTTGGGAGGCTGAATGTTCAAATGTCTTAACAAACGAATGATGAAAGCAGCATAAGGGAATTTTCCCTTGTCCTTCGCCATAGACCGATACATGTGGAACATGATGGTATGGGGCAAGGAAAAGTTAAGATCAATCTTAATGGCATACATCAGTTTTGCTTTAGAAATGGATACATATGTCTTCGATGTCGACTTAGGTCTGAGACAATTGATCACAATTTTGTGAAGCAGAATGTTTGAAGCATTCATTCTTGAATAGGAGAGACGACCTTCTGTGATTCTGTCTCTCGCAAGCTCCAGAGTTACATGGCTAACAGACACTGAAATTAATTGGAAAGTTTCTCTTTCCACACCAATAACGTCAGCTAGAGTGTCTGTGTCAACCACATACTCTCTATCTCGCACACTAAACGAAAAACTGTTTGCATCAAGAAAACTGAGGTTAGAATAAAAATAAGCCGTCAGTTTAGAATGAGCAACCTTGCTCTTAGTATAGAATTGATGAAGTTGAAGCTTCTCAAACTTCTCCCTCAATTTCATGCTCAATAGATCTAGAAAATCAAAATTTACAATTCGTGGGTTCATCACCCCACGCTTTAGAAACTTGCATACACCTGCTTGTGTTCCTCCGACCGAAACAATTCATCTCTCTTACCCCGAAGAGTTGCAACCACACCCATCTTAGGCTTAAAATGCACAAACATCTTCTCATCATCATCTTTCCCCTCAGGCTGATTTACACTACCAAAGCGAGGGTCACTCGGAAAGTTTGCAAAAGTCTTTGTTGCTGTTCCAGCGGGAACAACACCAGATTGTTCCATCACGTTAGAAAATGAGTCTCATTTCTATAGCCCTTCTCTTTCAAAAATTCATCAATGAACGTCATTGCAGAACCCCCTTCCTTCAAAGCAGAATAAAACCTATAAACAAATGCAGGCTTAAGAGACTTTACTAGTTCTATAACTTCAATGATGTCTTCCTCTGCATGTTGAGGGTTACGAACATGAGATCTAGTGAAATAAGTGCGCTGTTGAGAATGTTGGTGCATTTGTCCACTTGGAGAGTCTCATTCTTCAGTGAGATCAAAGTGCTTAGGCCCCTCGCCCAAGCCTTGTGGTCCCCTGCTTGCAATTCTTGAAGATTTCCTTTGGTACGACATTGTCACTTTCGTGGAGAGAACTTTCACACTTGTATCGCAAGAAAGATGAAATCTTGAAGAGAAGAACTTGCAAAGGAAAATCTCAGAGAGTGAAAAGTTTGTGATCTAGGGTTTTTGGGTAAAGTAAAAAAAGGAGGAGAAAGAGTATAAAAGGCAATTGATACGGGGTATCTGAAGCGTCACAAAAAGGAAAAAATAAAAATACCTTTTCAAAAATAACTGCCTTTTTAAACAAGTCGATAACCACCATTGTTTAAAAATAACTGCATTAATAATATTAATTAGAGATAAACAGGCGGTCTTACCATTTCAAGATATCAGTTTAAACGAGTAAATGAACTGTAATTGTAGCAATTTACAGTCGTGACGTTTGGTCTTCTAAGTCTGAATTTTTTAGTCTGATACTTTTCAGACTTAGATTCTGAGTCTGAACTTCAACAGTCTTCAGGATATAAAATGTTGAGTCTTGAACAAATAGACTCAAATAAACTTTTCTCAAGCGGCTTTGTGAAGATGTCTGCCAATTGATTCTTTGAGTCGATAAACTGTATCAAGACTTCTTATTCTGAACATGATCTCTTATAAAATGATATTGAATCTCAATATGTTTTGCTCTTGAATGTAGAATAGGATTTTTTGTAAGATTGATTGCACTAGTATTGTCACATTTGATCTCGGTACAAGAGTCTTCGATACCAAAGTCTCGTAGTTGTTGTTTTATCCAGAGAAATTTGAGAACAGCAACTTCCAAGGGCTACGTATTCTGCTTCAACTGTGGAAAGAGCTACAGTACTTTGCTTCCTTGAAAACCAAGATACTGCCCTATTACCGAGTAATTGACAAGTGCCAGAAGTGCTTTTTCTTTCAACTCTACAACCTGCAAGATCTGCGTCTGAATAACCAAGAAGAGTAAAGTCTCCTTCTTTGGGATACCATAGACCAATCTTAGCAATAGTTGCAACATATTTAATGATACGTTTAGCAGCACTTAAATGAGATTCCTTAGGATCTTATTGAAACCTAGCACATATGCAAACACTAAATAATATATCAGGTCTAGATGCAGTTAGATAAAGAAGTGAACCAATGATACTCCTGTATAATTTTTGGTCGACTTTCTTCCCTACTTCATCTTTGTCTATCTTCAAAGAACTTGACATAGGTATGTCAGTCTTTTTGCAATTCTTCAGACCGAACTTTTTAACAAGTTCTTTCGCATATTTTTCTTGATGAATAAATATTCCTTCTTTCAGTTGTTTCACTTGTAGACCAAGAAAGAAGGATAGTTCACCCATCATGCTCATCTCGAATTCTTCTTGCATAGACTTAGAAAATTTCTTGCATAAAGTCTCGTTAGATGATCCAAATATAATATCATCAACATAAATTTGAACGAGTAAAAAGCTTTTACATTCATTTTTAATGAATAAAGTAGTATCTACCTTTCCTTTAGTGAAACCACTTAAAATTAAAAAGTTACTTAGCCTTTCATACCAGGCTCAAGGAGCTTGTTTCAATCCATATAAAGCCTACTTCAGTCTGAACACAGAGTCTAGTTTCTTTGAGACTTCAAATCTAGGAGGTTGTTCCACATATACTTCTTCTTGAATAAATCCATTCAGGAATGCACTTTTGACGTCCATTTGGAATAACCTGAAATTCTTATAACATGCAAACGCAAGTAATAATCTGATTGCTTCTAACCTTGCTACAAGAGCGTAAGTCTCATCATAGTCTATCCATTCTTCTTGTGTGTATCCTTTGGCCATGAGTCTTGCTTTGTTTTTTGTCACTTTGCCTTTTTCATCGACTTTGTTCCTGAAAACCCATTTAGCTCCAATAACATATTTACCTTTTGGTTTAGGAGTTAATTCCCAAACGTCGTTAATTCTGAATTGTCTGAGCTCTTCTTGCATTTCTTCAATCCAGCTTTCATCAGCTAAGGCTTCTTCAATGTTTTTGGGTTCTATTTCAGAAATGAGTGCAACAGCACTAGACTCTTCTCGCCTTTTGGATCTTGTTCGAATTCCCTCATTAACGTTTCCAATAATGAGATCTTCGGGATGACTAGACTTGTGCTTCCAGTTACTGGATGATCTGATAGGTTGTTGATCATTTTCTTGATTTGATTCTTCATCAGTAACTTGTTGTACTGCTTCTGAATTTTGAACTGCTTCAAGAGAGGTAGATCTAGTAGAGTCTGGAGCAGATTCTGATTCTTCAGTCTGAATTGGCTGAATTTGTGGAGAGTCTTGAAATTTGACGTTCATTGATTCTTCCACAGTCTGAGTCTTCTTATTGAATACTCCGTAGGCTTTGCTTGCAGTTAAGTAACCAAGAAAGAATCCTTCATCTGATTTTTCTTCAAACTTACTAACTCGATCATTTGCATTCTTCAGAATAAAGTATTTACAACCAAATACTTGAAAATAAGGAGTTTTATCAAGAATTGGCCTTAAAAACACTCTGTTAATAATATAGCAAGCAGTTGAAACAGCTTCAGCCCAAAACCTTGAAGAAATATTACTTTCAATTAAAGAGTCATGGCCAGTTCTTGTAAAGACCTATTCTTCATTTCCACAACCCCATTCTATTCTGGTGTGTATGGAGAAGAGAATTTATGCTGAAAACCAGACTTATCACAAAATTTAGTAAAGTCTTGATTTTCAAACTCACATCCATGGTCTGTACGAATGCTTGAAATAATGTGACATTTCTCATTCTGCACCTTCTTAGCAAATTTTGAAAAGTGAGAGAAAGTTTCAGACTTACTTGCAAGAAAGTAGACCCAAGTAAATCGTGAATAATCATCCACTATTACTAGGCATAATCTTTTTCCACCAATGCTTTGCATTCTTGTCGGTCCAAATAAATCCATATGCAGAAGCTGCAGTACACGATTAGTGGAAACTTTATTTATTGGTTTGTAAGAGTTTCTAACCTGTTTTCCCAGTACGCATGGTGTGCATAGATCGGACTTTAAGTAATTGAGAATAGGCAATCCTCGAACAAGTTTCTTGGAAGCGATCTTGGTAATTTGCTTCATGTTGGTATGGCCAAGCTTTATGTGCCATAGATTAGCTTCATCTTGTACTGATATTAAGCACTGTGATCTTTCTTGATTCACATCCAGAAGATAGCTATTTCCGTGTCTACGTCTAGTAAAAGATTGAGTAAAGTCTTTACTGATTCCTTAGCACATTCTTTCTTGGAAATTGATCTTGAATCCAGTATTGCACAATTGGCTTATGATAAGCAAGTTGTAATTTAATCCTTCCACTAAGGAAATATTGTTGATTGATAGACTTCTAATTTTTACTGTTCCGCGACCAATAATCATTCCTTTGTTGTTACCACCAAAAGAAACTTTTCCTCCATCTATCTGGACAAGTTTTATGAGGCAACCTGAGTCTCCTGTCATATGTCTTGAGCAGCCACTATCTAGATACATTTTAATCTTCCTTTTGATAGTGACCTGCAATTAAAAAAGAATTCAAGCTTTCTTTAGTACCCACATCATTTTGGGTCCAGAAGAGTTAGAACAATAAACAGTTTTTGTCAAATTCCTTTTAACAGGTCTCCAAACCAAAGGACATTCTTTCTCAAAATGCTATGAGCTTTGACACTTTGAACATTTTAGAGCATTTCGGCCAATAGGTTTTACAAAGACTTTCTGAAAATGGTTTCTATAAACAATTTTTGTTGGTCTTTGTTTGATTCTTTCCTTCACCTTTGGGAAATCAATTGGTGGAATAGTTTCAGAAGTCATACCGAGACCTAACTTATCAAAGTAGAGTCTTTGTATTGAAAGAATCTTATCCAATTTTTCAGAACCATTTGAAAATCTTTTTGATATTTTTGAAATATCATTTTTCAAATGAGTGTTTTCTTTGGAAACAAAATCTGAGTTTTCTTTCAATATTGTAAAGTTCTTATCTAACTTTTCAAACTTTTCTTTCCAAATTTTCTCCTGTTGCTTCAATGTAGAATTTTCCTTTTTTAATTCAGAGATCCTCTTAAGAGAGGTTTTTAGACCAAGACATAGTTCATCAATATATTTCGAAACTTTGACAAGAATTTTTAGATTACTAACCTCAAGCTCACTGTCTGAGTATGTATCTGTCTCAAGGTCTGAGTCTGAATCAGATTTTGCCATCAAACAGATATTGGCATAATCATCATCGCTTTCTTCACATTCAGTATCACTCCAAGTCTCTACTTTGAGTGCCTTTCTGTATTTCTCAGCCTTTTATTTCCTTTTCCTTAACAGAGGACAGTTGGGTCTGATGTGTCCCTTTTTCTTGCATTCAAAGCAAGTCACTTCTTTGTTGGAATCATCTTCCTCTATTGATTTGTTTTGAAACTTTTGTGAGTTTTGTTTCTTCCAATTGAATTTTCTTCCCTTTCTGTTCAGCTTTCTGAATCTCTTTATCATGAGTGTCAGTTCTTCATCATCTAGATCTTCTTCGGAGTCTGTAGCATCAGAATAATCATTAGACTTTAAGGCAATAGATTTCTTACCTTTTGAATCTTCTTCTTCATTGGTGTGCTCTACTTCGTAAGACTGAAGAGTTTCAACCAGTTCATCTACAGAGAGTGGAGCAATCCTCTGTGTCTCTCTTATTGAAGTCTTTATGTAATTCCAATCTTTAGAGAGTCCACGCAAAAGTTTGTTGACCTTCATATGTCCTGAGATTGGATGTCCCTAATATTCAAGACCATTCACAATTTCAGTAAAACGGCTAAACATGTCAGTTATTGATTCTCCTGATCTCATCTTGAAGACTTCATATTGTCCCAAAAGAATGTTGATCCTTGTCTCTTTCACTCGATCAGTTCCTTCATAGGTGATGTGAAGCCTATCCCAGACTTCTTTTGCTGTATCACAAGAAGATATTATATTATACTCAGTAGGGGATAAAGCACAATATAAGGAATAAATGGTTTTATCAAGAGTTTGTCTCTTGGTTATTTCTTCTTGAGTCATCTCGATAGGAACAGCAACTTCTTTTCCTCTCTCTGATTCTGATGCAGCAGCAAGAATCATTCCTTTATCTACTACTTCCCATTCCAAAGGATTTTTCGATCTTAGGAATGCTTTCATCTTGTTTTTCCATATGCTGTAGTCTTTTCCATCAAAGTATGGAGGTCTGGTGTTGCTTTGACCTTCAACCAACCTTGTAGGCAACATACTAGCCATAAATCTTTTACTCAGAAGTAAAAACACTTCTTATAAACGAGTACACAAGCTCTGATACCAATTGTTAGAACTAGTACGAGCACCTAGAGGGGGTGAATAGGTGACGAAGATGATTTTTATAATTTTAACCGAATGTATAGGCAATTTCTTTGATGAGAGACTAAGGATTTAAAAACAATAATCGCTACAAATGAAAGTAATAAAAAGTAAAAGGATTAGGGATAGAGAATCAAGACTCCAGATTTATAGTGGTTCAGCTTAGACCAAGCCTACGTCCACTCTCCCGCACGAACAGCCCTCTGGCTGGATTTCACTAATAATCAAAAAGAGAATTTACAATCTCACGCCCTTAATTCCACAGTGTAGAGAGTCTACTACACTTCCTCAAGCACTTCCTCAATGTCTCACCACACTTCAGTCTCTCTTTTGATTACAAGTATAGCTCGAATAATAGAATCACAAAATATCAAAGAGATTCAAACTTTGGAATTCTGCTATCCGGCACCCTTCAACAACTTGAGCGTCTCTCTTAAATACTTCTTCATGCCTTCATTACCGTTGGCACATTCCAAAGAAGTTCTTCCAATCAACCCGTTGGACAGAATCAATTTAGAGAGATCTCGAGCTCTTTAAGGCAAGTGTTGATAGCCCATCAATCCTGCCCGCCCATACAATCAGGATCTTGGTTTCCATAAGTAGAACCTTCCAAATATAAGTTGTGAATCTAGAGAATCTAGATTATTCGAATACGAATATAAGATCTTGTAGTGCTAATTCCAGTCGAGAAATATTCCTTAACCGTTAGAGTCAAAACCATACTAGACAAAATCAGAATAGAAGTTTTAACTCTGTCGATCTGGAAACTATACATGAGAGTAGACTTTGAAACTTGAGTCTTGATGTCTTCAAACTTTGGTCTTCAGACTTTGCCAGTAGAGTCTACAAGTCTTCAGACTAAACTGATGGAAATGTTTTGTCGACTTCAAAATACCTTAAGAGAGTTTTTCCAACATATTCTATATCAACATTGAAAGAAGATGAAAGGGAATAGTACGAGAGAAAGAATTGAGAATTTTCTTATATATTCTGTATATGTTTCAATGTACAATGTCCTATTCTTATAATACAAACGGGATGTATAATAAAAGCAAGTGAATATTTCACAATTTGGATCCGATTAGAAGTGATACTAATTTGATCTTTGAATGATATGGAATCTTCTTGCGTATCTTCCAACACTCCCCCTCAAGCTGGTGGCTTGTAGATGTCCAAGATGCCTAGCTTGCTTAGGAGATACGCGTGCTAACTTTGACATAAAGGTTTGGTGAAGACGTCCGCCGGTTGCTCCTCTATTCGAATCCCGTGCGTTTCGACTATCCCTTGTTGGATCTTTTCCCGTGTGAAATGGCAGTCCACTTCTATGTGTTTCGTTCTTTCATGAACGATCGGGTTTGAGGCTAATTCGAGAGCCGCATCGTTGTCACAAAACAAATTTGTTGGTCCTTGAACCTGTACTCTAAGGTCTCAAAGTAATCCACGTAGCCACACTATCTCACATGTGGTCTTTGCCATGGCTCGGTATTCTGCTTCTGCTGAGGATAATGAAACTGTGGGTTGCTTCTTTGTTTTCCATGAAAGTAAAGAATCCCCTAACTTGATACATAAACCAGTTATGGACCTCCTACTCATCGGGCATGTTGCGTAATCCACATCACAATATGTTGTCATCCTCATATCACATTTCCTAGAGAAAAGAATCCTAAGTCCATGACATTTCTTCAACTACTTCACCACTTTGAGTGCGGCATTCATGTGGGACTCTTTTGGACTGTGTATGAACTAACTGAGGGTCTGTACAACATAGGTAATGTCAGGCTGGTCATAGTTAAATATATGAGCTTCCTAACAAGTTTCTGATAACTCATTAGATCTCTCAGTATAGGATCGGCTTCTTGAGAGATTCCTGTGTCATAATCTGCTATGGTCAGCTTGATATTTTGCTCAATTGGAATCACAGCTGGCTTGCATCCTAACAATCCTGCTTCTGAAATGATTTCTAGGGCAAATTTCCTCTGACTGAGGGATATTCCTTGGTCTGATTGAGCAATTTCTATTTCAAGAAAATATTTTGGCGGCCCTAGATCTTTAATATGAAAGTGGACTGCAGGTATTGCTTGAAGCCTTTGATAGCCATCTCATCATTCCCCATAATCAGTATATCATCTACACATATCATCAAGTATATAGATGACGTATCTTTGGTCCTTGTGAAAACAGCATAATCAAATTTGGATTGTTGAAAACCATCAGCTATCAATGACTCAGAAAATTTTGTGTACCATTGCCTGGATGTTTGTTTGAGCCCATATAGGGATTTGCGGAGACGTCATACTTTATTCTCCCCCTGTCTCCGTAAACCCTGTGGTACGTCCATATAAATCTCTTCATCTAGATCTCCATGGAGGAAGGCATTGTGGACATCCATCTGATGTAATGGCCAGTCCTGATAAGCTGCTATAGAGAGAAAAGATCGGACTATCACATATTTAGCTACGGGAAAGAAGGTCTCGTGATAATCAAAACCTTCCTTCTGTGTGAAACCCTTTGCTACCAATCAAGCTTTGTATCTTTCAATTGAACCATCAGCTCGATGTTTGATCTTGTAGACCCATTTGCATCCAATTGGCTTACAATGTGGAGGCAGGTTGACAAGTTCCCATGTTTGATTGTCCACTAGTGCCTGCAATTCTGCTTCCATAGCCTTCTGCCATTTCGGATCAGTGCTTGCCTCATCATAGCTTGAAGGCTCTCGCTCTTCAGAAATGCGTGTAATGCAGCACCTATGTTCCTCGGATAATCGATCGAAGGAAACATAAGAAGAAATAGGAAAAATAATACTTGGTGGGTTTCTTACTCCACATATGTAATCTTTGGTCCAAGTTGGGGGACGTGTGGCTCGTCCCGAACGTCTTGGCTGGATGTCTTGAGAAACTGATTGGGTTGTTTCAGTCTCCACGGGAGATGATTCTGATGCAATTCCTTCTTCCATCTGATGTTGATCCGTGTTTGCTGCCAAAGGTGTTATGCTAGGAGTAGGTATAGGATCAGTACCTATATTCTCTGAGTATGGAACCAGAACATATTCCGGATCATGAAGAGGCTCTTTGATATAATGAGAATGTCCTTGTTTATCTGTGCTGGATTCCTGGGCAGCAAAAGGGAAAAAATCTTCTTGGAATTGAACATCCCTACTAACAAAGAAGTCGCTTGTAGAGGGATCAAATATTCGGTACCCTTTCTGTAAGGTAGGATACCCCATGAATATGCACCGACGAGCTCTTGGACCCATCTTATCCATAGGTCCTACTATAGAAGCATAGCATAGACACCCAAAAATCTTCAAATGATTGAGATCTGGCTTCTTCCCAAAAAGAAGTCCACAAGGGCTTCGACCGTGAAGAATCTTGGTCAGCATACGGTTGATCAAATATGCTGCAGTTAGAACACAATCTCCCCAAAAAATATCCAGAATAGAAGCTTGGAATTTTAAAGTTCGGGCAACTTCCAACAAGTGACGGTGCTTCCTTTCAACTATTCCCTTTTGTTGTGGTGTATAAGTACATGAACTCTCATGTAATATCCCTTGGGATGATAATAAGGTCGTATATTCATAATTGAAAAATTCTTTCCCATTATCTATCCGAATTTTTTGGACAGTTTTCCCAAATTGAGTTTTTGACAGGGAAAGGAAGGTTCTTAAATGAGATACAACCTGACTTTTAGACTGCATGAGAAAGAGCCATGTGGCCCTTGAATGATCATCCACAATAGTAAGAAAGAAACGAGAACCATCATGATTCAGTGTATGGTATGGCCCTCAGATATCAATATGAAGTAAAGAAAAAATATCAGCTGCACGACTTTTACTCAATGAAAAGGGGGTCCGTGATTGCTTTGTAAGAGGACAAATATGACATTGAGAATAGGGAAATACAGAACTATGACCCAATCTGGAATGGAAATCATTGGTGATCAGATTACACAATGATTGCTTATTGCAAGGAAATTGATCTAGGCTCTTGGGCGAACTTCTCCAGAAAAATAATCATTTAGACAAGATTACCCCATCCCATTAGTTTCCCAGTCGAAAGGGCCTGAAATTAACAATTATCAGCATTGAAGGAAACTTGACATGAATTTTCTTTACAAAGGTTGAACTGGAACTTAGGAATATAGAGGACTTTTGTGAGAACAATTTGAGAACTAAGATTGATTGTCCCAGTTATAGTGACATGAACAACATTGCCATTGGGTAATTGCATTATAATAAGGCTATCTAGTTCATCATTAATGGTGGTAAATAATTTCTTCTCACATGCAATATGATCACTGGCTCCAGAATCAACAATCCAAGTATTTCTCGATATATTGTTTATCAGACAATGAGAAATACCTGTAAAGCTACTTCTCTTCTTTTGAAGCTCTAATTTTTGTAGTGTCTGCATCAATTGTTCATATTCACCATGAGTAATAGGCTGATGCACATTTGCCTGTCCAGTTAGTTGATATGCTACTGCTCATATTTCCTTACCCTTTTTTTCTCCAGGCCTGCCATGTAACTTCCAGCAATTTTCAACTGTGTGATGGGGCCGTTTGCAAAAGTCACAATACAATTTCCCTTTATTTTTCGAATTCGGCCCATAAGAATTGGGCCCATAGGAGTTCGGCCCATGAGAGTTGAGCCCATAGGAGTTAGGCCCATAGGGATTTGGGTCGTAACCTTGCAAAGAATTCCCACCGTTGGATCCTTTAATGAACGGAGCATCACCACCGTCCAGATCTCCAGGGTTATGCGCTCCTCTCAAGCCGTCCGATCGAGGCGTGCGATCGTGGCCGTCCGAAGCAGGCCCCTTATAAAGCTTCTGTTTTGCGAACCCTAATGCTCCATCGTGCCTCTTCTTTAGGGTTCATGAGCCCCTTTCGGTTCTTGCGGCCAGAGCTAGGGTTTCTGTCGCTTTCCCTTCCATCGAGGTGAGCCTTTGGCTTTCCTCTTGCACGGCGAGCTGGAATATGCGGCTGATTGAGGGTGCAGGCTCCATTGCGAGGATCTGTGACCTGAAATGGAGGTAAGACTCATTAAGAATGAGTAAGAACCGTGTTGCCTTCTCTCTGTCTTTTATCGCCTTGTATTGTTGGAGAGTGGCTTCGGGTCCATCAAGCTTCTCCTCCGCTGCTTCAAGCTCATTCCAGAGGGCTGAGAGCTTGTTGAAGCACGTTATCACAGACGCGTTTCCTTGCTTCAGTTCGGAAAGGACCTGATGTAGTGAGAAAATTCTCGCCCGATCCAGTTTTCCATACATCTCGCGTATGTTATCCCAAAAAAATTTCAAGTCCTTTGTGGGAGGTAAACCCGCAGCTATTTCTGGGCTTATACAATTTCCTATCCACGTTTGGACCAACTGGTTGCATTTTTTCCATTGTCGCCTTAATTTTTCATCAGTTGGGATCGGAATAGTTCCGTCGATGAATCCTTCCTTATCTTTTGTTACGAGAGCTCGACGGAATTCGCGTGCCCAATTTGAGTAGTTTTCCGGTCCTTTGAGGGGGTGGCTAATAAGCTGCAACTCTGGTCCGTCGGCGTTGGAAACATACAACGCATTGCTGGGTTCTGGGTGACCCATGGCGGTCGCGAAAGGAAAGGGTAGGAATCCTGTTGGAAATCCCGCATTATTTGTAGTTTGATTCGGATTGAAGGCACCCATATTCGAATTTCCAGATCCGCCCGTCTGCTTAGGGCCGATGGTTGAGCCTGCCCCAGGGTTGGTTGGTAGGCCTCCATCAGTCCACACGCTTTGGTAGCCCGGCTGTGATGTGTCCGGATTTAATCCATGGATCCATGGGTATGGCATCCATTGATAAGGATAACCCGAGAAGGGCAACCTTGGATTGAACTGAGCCGGAAATTGTTGCCATTGCGTGTGAATTTGGCCTTGACTGGGTTGCTGTTTTGTGACAGATGACTCTGGATTTGGTGTTGATTATGGCATCGTATTCCTTGCTGACTGATCTTCATCGGCTGAGGTAGGTGTATGTGGGTTTGCCATGGCCGAGGTAAGAAAAAATAAAGAAGGTTTATAGCAATTTTGTTCTGCAGGTAAGGGTAGCAACTATGTTTTGCAGGTTATGGCAGCAACTTGTTCTGCAGGTTAGGTTTCTTCGAAGATTCAAAGAAGAATTCCTGCCGGGGACTATTTTGTTTTGCAGATGTTGCATCAACAAAAAAGAAGCCGGAGGCAATTCGAAGAGACATGCGGAAGCTAGAGTCAGAAGAGCTCTGATACCATGAAAGAAGATGAAAGGGAATAGTACGAGAGAAAGAATTGGGAATTTTCTTGTATATTATGTATATGTTTCAATGTACAATGTCCTATTCTTATAATACAAACGGGATGTATAATAAAAGCAAGTGAATTTTTCACAATTTGGATCCGATTAGAAGTGATACTAATTTGATCTTTGAATGATATGGAATCTTCTTGCGTATCTTTCAACAAACATCCCACCACCATTCTTTTTTTTTTTTTTTTAACTCTACGAGAATTCATGCACAAGTCCACACTTGGGACACCACAGAGAGGGGGATGAAGAGAGCCGAGTTTGCAATAGAGAGACATTCTCAATATTTTCTTTGTCAATCTAGCAAACAACCAGTAACTGCTGCAGCAACTCCAACGATCTCGGCATTGATCCAGATCCTCTTGACGTCCTACGTGCGTCTTGTTTCATGAATGCTAAAATCATTAAGCTAAGTCGAACATATTTAGCTTGATTGCGCGATATTCTATTTGGCTATTCAAACTATTCCATATGTGTTTACGTTTCCTGTCTAAATTAAGCTCTGGAAGAAGACTTCTTGAGGATTCACATCTCCGTCACATTCAGCTAGCACTTTCACAATCTCTCCTCTCGACAATGCTCAGCATATTCACAAAAGTCATTGCAATATGGAGGCCACAAGATCACTGAAAGAGAACATCGAGTGAAAGTGAATTTCTTGGCAGCCGTCGTTTGCATTTTTTTGGCACTTTTAGAGTGCGCATGATAAAATTTATATTTCTCAATTTCTCTGTTTCTCTGTTCCCCGGAACAGGTTTGGAAAAAAAATTCGTTTGGTAACACAATTTGATTTCTCTATTTCTAAAACAGATTTCTATTCCAGAAATAGAGAAATTGAAGAAATCAGTTTCTGAAATAGAAATAGAAATTATTTTTTCTTTTCTCCATTTGGGCATCCTTCTTCGTTCACGGGCTTTTCTATTTGGGCGTTGCTTCTCCTTCTCCTCTCAATGCTTCAACCAAACCCTAGCGTCGTCGACTCTGAAGAACCTACCCATCCTCGCTGTCGACTCCGAATCCATGCTTCTTGCCACTATTGCTCTGGTCAACTTCGTTCACGGGCTTCGGTGAGAGTCTTGATATCTTACAAGTAGGCCTTAGTGAATTAAGGGTGGATGAAGCTCAGACAAGAAAAGATTCATGGGTGAATGCTTGCCATGCATTTGGATGACGCAATTGATCTCTCTCTCTCTCTCTCTCTCTCTCTCTCTCTCTCTCTCTCTCTCTCTCTCTCTCTCTCTCTCTCTCTCTCTCTCTCTCTCTCTCTCTCTCTCAATCAATATCAATCCAAGTACCACGAGAGTTTATCAATGTGGTCTACATGAAGGTTGAAAGGATAGTTTGTGTGAGTGAGAGAGAGTGAAGTAAGCGAAGATGAAAGAGAAGAAATGTTACTCTCTCTCTCTCTCTCTCTCTCTCTCTCTCTCTCTCTCTCTCTCTCTCTCTCTCTCTCTCTCAATCAATATCAATCCAAGTACCACGAGAGTTTATCAAGGTGGTCTACGTGAAGGTTGGATAGTTTGTGTGAGTGAGAGAGAGTGAAGTAAGCGAAGATGAAATCTCTCTCTCTCTCTCTCTCTCTCTCTCTCTCTCTCTCTCTCTCTCTCTCTCTCTCTCTCCCCTCTCTCTCAATCAATATCAATCCAAGTACCACGAGAGTTTATCAAGGTGGTCTACGTGAAGGTTGGATAGTTTGTGTGAGTGAGAGAGAGTGAAGTAAGCGAAGATGAAATCTCTCTCTCTCTCTCTCTCTCTCTCTCTCTCTCTCTCTCTCTCTCTCTCTCTCTCTCTCTCTCTCTCTCTCTCTCTCTCTCTCTCTCTCCCTCTCTCTCAATCAATATCAATCCAAGTACCACGAGAGTTTATCAAGGTGGTCTACGTGAAGGTTGGATAGTTTGTGTGAGTGAGAGAGAGTGAAGTAAGCGAAGATGAAAGAGAAGAAATGTTACTCTCTCTCTCTCTCTCTCTTGGATAGTTTGTGTGAGTGAGAGAGAGTGAAGTAAGCGAAGATGAAAGAGAAGAAATGTTACTCTCTCTCTCTCTCTCTCTTGGATAGTTTGTGTGAGTGAGAGAGAGTGAAGTAAGCGAAGATGAAAGAGAAGAAATGTTACTCTCTCTCTCTCTCTCTCTCTCTCTCTCTCTCTCTCTCTCTCTCTCTCTCTCTCTCTCTCTCTCTCTCTCAATCAATATCAATCCAAGTACCACGAGAGTTTATCAAGGTGGTCTACGTGAAGGTTGAAAGGATAGTTTGTTTGAGTGAGAGAGAGTGAAGTAAGCGAAGATGAAAAGAGAAGAAATGTTACGATGAGGGTGAGACTGTGGGAGAGAGAGTCAAGAGTGGTTAGCTGAAGTAAATATTACTTAGTATGTCTGTCACAGTGAAGAAGAAGAGGGCGAAGCAATGGAAAAATCAAAGGCGGGGAGAGAGAGAGAGAGAGAGAGGGGAGGACTACAATGTTGATGGTCCTGTAGTTGATGTTCGTAATTCGATTGACGATGACCGTGTTGAGAGTCATGTTGTCCATGGTCATCAATTCGGTAGCTAATGAAGAAACAAGCAGTAAAAAATCAAACCTAGCAATGAGATTTCTCCTATTGCTTCCGATGAGAGAAAGAAAAACGAGATTTTGACTCGAAGTTTTTTCATCTTTTCCCCTTTTTTTTTTCATTTTCTTGGCTAATTGGAAAATTTAAATCTTCTTTGGAGCGCAATTAAGATGAGAGGGGGCATCTTCGGCCGGCTAACCGTCGACTTCGTTCACGGACTTTTGTAATGTGTTAGTATTATTTCGACTATTATTTTGTATTTGAGGATTTCTTATGTTGTTATCTAATCATTCTATTCCTAGAAATATAAATTTTATTATGTTATCAAACGGATTTCTGTTCCAGAAATAGAAATTTTGAGTCGTTATCAAACAGATTTCTTTGCTCAGAAACTTGTCCGGATAATTGAAATTGAGAAATCAATTTCTGACCAGAAATAAATTTTTGGAACATAAATTTTGTCATGCGCACCACCTCCATCATGCTCCATCGCAACCTGTTTCTCGAAGTCTAGTAGTTGTTGCCGTCCCAGCCACATCATCACGTCCAGGAGACTCCATCAATTGCAATCACTCTTTCTTGCCTTGTTTGCTGTGGTTCACTCTCGCCAGCGCTAGCACCCTCGGCATTCTATACAACCCGAGCGATGCCAATTCAGTCATCACCGTGTCGGATTTGCCTCTGTGTCGTCTTTAGTTGAGATCTTGCTAAGTCATCGTTTGGTCCCTAGTCGGGGTCTCTTCCATTCCATCGGTTTCAGTTTCAGTTTCTCGAGAAAGTTTTACTACAAGCGTGCATTAATCCATTTTCTGGTCAAATGCATTTCTCCATTTTTTTTTTTTTGGTCGAATCATTTCTCTATTTGAAACAGCACCTTTGCTCGTCTCTTGCGGGGTCCACTGCAATGCATTAGTCTTTGCTTTGACCGTGACTTTTCTCATTGGTTTCGGTGGGCTTTGTGAAAGTTTGCAGAAATCTCATCGTGACGGACAGAGACACACACGCTTGGCCAGGTTCTTAAAATTTTCTGCAATCTATTTATTGTTTTGATTATCGAGTGTTACATTTTTTGATTGTGCACTTGTATGATCACTCCTTACATGTTAGTGGCATAAGATAGAAATGGATAAATATTGCCTGCAAATACATTTTTAAAAAATAAAAAGAAATGGTACCGAAATAGCATTAGAGAAGTCTAGTGTAATCAAGTTCCCGTACCCAAAATCTCTTGTTTATATGAGTAAAATAATTCTCTTATTATTTTATTTAGGTGTCTAATCGACCCACCATAAACTGATTAGTAGCGACTCCTAGATAAAATTCATTTGCATGTTAAAAACTTGACCCTAAGTCGTGAATTGGTATGAGTTTGGGAGAACTCGAGCTAAGTCTAGGTTTAGCAATCCATTAGCCGAACCCTTAAGTGGTCCGGCCCGCTTCGGGGAGGTCACGACAGTGAAGAAGATGGTGGTGGCGCAGAGGCCGTGCTTCCTCGCCATCGTGGCGGCGACCGACGCTGCACTGTGAATAGATAAAGCGTTGCTGGTGGCAGTTCGAGCTGGCATGCTCAGACAAGAAGTGATGGTTCTGGTTTCGACATTTTGTGGTCTGATTGTAAATTTCGTAATTAGGTTTCGTCCTTCGAACGATGGACCCCGTTTACTTTCGGCCCATCCGAACCGTTAGAGCTCGAGAAAATTTGGTCCGCCGCATTCAACGGAGTAGATGAATAGCGAATATTTATTTGGTTAGGCTGCATTTTGTTTCGTGGAAAGATTAGATGGTTTAGAAAATCTCTTAACTCCAAAATAGACTATTCTCAGAGTTTGAGATGAAAAATTTTGAGGGACTAAAGTACTTCCTAGGAATAGAAGTGGCACAATCTAAAGGTGAAATATTTCTCTCGCAAAGGAAGTACGTGTTGGACTTGTTAGTGGAATTGTTAGAGTGTAAATCCGCATACACTCCAATTGTGCAAAACCATAGATTTGGGGAGTATCCAAATCAGGTACTAACTAACAAAGAAAGGTATTAAAGGTTGGTAGAAAAATTAATTTATTTGTCGCATACTCGACCTGATATTGCTTATACTGTGATGCATGCCCTAATTGAAGTTCATACGGATGTTGTGATAAGAATACTTCGCTAATTGAACGGACCTCTAGGAAGAGGAATTCGTTTTCTAAAGAATGGGCACCTTGAAATTGAGGGGTTTATGGATGCTGACTGGGCTAGGAGTGTATCTGATAGGAGGTTGACTTTAGGATATTTCACTTTTGTAGGGGGAAACATAATTATCTGGAGGAGCAAGAAGCAAAAGGTGGTAGCATTGTCAAGTGCAAAGCAAAATTCATGGGAATGCATAAAGGTCTTTGCGAACTTCTATGGCCTAAGAGATTAATGATGGAACTCGGTTATGCTTCTATCTCCGAGATGAGGTTGTTCTGTGCAGTCATCAGTATATCTCATAATCATGTTCAGCATGACCGTAAAAAACACATTGAGGTATATCTCATAATCTTGTTCATTAAGTAGAACCCGGATACCAAGGTTCTTCGATTTCTGTATGTAAACTTGGAAGATCAATTGGCGAATATACTAACGAAGGTTGTATCAAATAGGGTTTTTTACAGCTCACTTGACAAGTTGGGCATCCAAGATATCTATGCACCAACTTAAGAGGGACTATTGGAGATAGATAAGATTTTATCCTTGACCTTAATCTTAATTGATTCAATCAAAGATGCTCGGAGATAAAATAGGAAATTATAATCGTATTGTAATCTTGTTTATTCTTTATGTTATTCTTATCTTTTATATTATAAATTTATACATGTACAAGGATGAAAAGAAGAAGATTAGAATTTGCCTCAAAAATACGTCTTCATCATTCTCGTTCTTCACTTTCTTTTTCTTCTTTCTTGGTCTTAATTTATGTTTTACCAAGTACGCGTCGATAGTCATGTATTAATAGAGTTTTCATAGTCTGGTTGTGAGGACTGGTTTTCTCGCGCATCTCGACGGCTTCGCTTCACGAGAGTCGCAGAGTTTTCAGCAAGAATGCTGCTGGGTGCATGATCATATAGATATTTGCCTTCCTTTTAGCCTACTCTCTCTTTTACTTCTTCTCAAAACTGTAGCGGCATTTGGATCTCATCTTGGGAAATGGGTCAGGGTCAAATTTAGTTGGGAACACAAAAGTCAAATGGAAATATGAAAAGAAAACATTATCTTGCTCTTTCCATATGGTCCACGTGAGAAAATATTGGGTGGTCCAGGACCTCCACGTTAGTGTGGTCCAGGACCTACACTGGTGCAAAGGTTGTTCATAATGGGATGCGCGTCTCTTGTGCTTGAAACGTCATGGAGTCAGTTCAATGAGGTTGAGATGAGATTGACAGAACTCAACATGGAACAGAACCTTCGCACCAGTGTAGCTTAATCTCAATCTCATGAAACGAACCTACCCATGATGCATCATCAAGCTAGAGTACACTTGCTCATCAACATGGAACAGAAATAAGAAAGAAGAATCTGTGACACCAGAAAGAGAGAGAGAGATGGACGACGTCTACTTGGCTGCGAAGGAGACGGAGACGCAGAGAGAGGTTGCTCGTGGGGTTGGCTAGTAAGGGCGCTCCGCAGAGGAAAGAGGGAGAGAGTGGAGCGGTGGTCGCGAGAGGGAGGCGAAGGGGCGTCGGCGTCGGCGTTGGCGTCGAGCTCGTAGGCGAAGGCCGAGGCGTGGGCGACAGACTCTGACGCCAACGGACGCAATCGGCGGAGGGGCGTCGGCGTTAGCGTCGGCATCAGCGTTGGAGTCGAGGGCGACGGAGGCAACTGGCGGAGGCGGAGGGCCGTTGGCCTCGCGTTTCTCGTAAGGCACCAGCTTCTCCAGCAACCTCGCCTCCGAGCCTTCCGGTGTATGGGGGTCTCGCTTGGCGGGCGACGCTCGCTGACATTGAGGGGAGCTCGAAGAGGCCTGCTTCTCCTTCGCGTGCTGCATCTGCAATCCCGGGAACGCCGGAACGAACGACGGAGCGAAGCGAGCGAGCATCGGAGTAGGGGCGGCCGTAATGTTAGGGTGTGTAAAATACCCGGGATCCGCCCGGACCGCCGGAACCGGACCGAACCGCCCGGAACCGGTCCGGTTCACGATTCCAAAAATTGGAACCGGTGAGAACCGGTCCGGTTCCCGGTTCCATGGGCGGATCCGCCCGCCCGCCCACCCGGACCGGACCGGTTCCCTTTTAATATAAAAAAAAAAAATTACTAAAAAAAGTAAAACCTAGGTCGATCTCATCTCATCGTCTCGACTCTCGCCCACTTCTCTCTGGTTTCTTCTGCGACTGCCTCTCTCTCACAAAGTTGTGGTCATCAATGGTTGTTCCTTCCTCGCAAATATTACAGAAACAGCTCAAGAATTAGGAGGGCTTTCAGCTTTTGCGAAATTATGAAGGGGCGTTGCCTAGAATTTGTCTGCATGATGTCAACACAAATGGCATCCGTGGATAAGACTCGAAAGAGTGATAATGCCTGATTTACTTGATCAAGCGACCAACAAGGTGGGTGCTTTGGAGTACAAAAAGGGGGGAATATTGAATGCTGGCGAGTGAAATCAAAAGCTTACCTATCAAAGCGATCGGCTCCCTGTCAATGGCCGATAAACTCATCTCAACGAACGTTAAGAGTAACTCCTGTTTGCTCATCGCGAAGCGAAGGCCATCTCCTCTTTCCCTGGAGTTCACATTTTCATAATAGCGTACAAAAGTCTTTCATAACACAGCCTATCTCGAGCAAGCGAGAGCTACATAATGTAATATATTCGATATCACACGCTCAAGATCGGTTCCATGGATCCACCCGGGAACCGGACCGGACCGGCGGTCCGGTTCCCGGGTGGATCCATGTAACAAACGGGTGGATCCCGGTTCCAATTTTTCGGAACCGGTCCTTAGCGGGCGGTTCCCGGTTCTAAGTCGGGAACCGCCCGCCCGGCCCATGCACACCCCTACGTAATGTGGTTCGTCGGCGACGGTGGGGGAACGGCCGCTTGATGCACGGCGGAGGAGCAACGAGCGCGGGGAGAGAGAAATTTTCAGATTCAAATTTCAAAGAGGAAAGAAATGGAGAGGACAAAGGAACGAACGGGGCTTCTCTTTCCTTCGTTTGAGAAAGAAAACAAAAGCTTAAGCCGCAATAAATGCTCTGACAAGAGAGAGCGTGCAGGCTAAGGAGGAGAGAGGGCGTCGGCGGGCGTCGGCGGGCTAAGGAGGAGAGAGAGGGGAAGTAGGCAGAAGACACCAAATGGGGCCCACCCTCCACATGGCATCTCCTGAGTGGTCCGGGACCACACTGACGTGGAGGTCCCGGACCACAATATTTTCTCGGTCGATGCGCCGCTTTCCTCTTTTCTCTTTTCGTTCTTTTCTGGTTCTTGGTAAAGGCAAGCGAAACACGTAAAATCATATTTCCCTGAAGAACTGTTTCAAGAGAAACCAACTGATAGATGGGTGGTTGGTTTCGAATCAATTTTCTTAGTGGCATTTCCACCCAACATCATTAGACCTTTGATTATATATATATATACCAAGTTCTCTCCAGAACAGGAAAAGCCATTTGAACAAAGTTAGATGGAGACGAAAAAGATAGCCATAGTTGGTGCTGGGATCAGCGGCCTCCTAGCCTGCAAATACACCCTCTCAAAGGGCCTCCACCCCATCGTCTTCGAGTCCGAAGCCGGCATTGGAGGGGTCTGGACAAAGACCATGGAGATCACGAAGCTCCAGACCCCAAAACCAGCCTACCAGTTCTCGGACTTCCCATGGCCGGACTCGGTCGCCGAGGATTTCCCCAATGCGCATCAAGTGCTTGAGTACATCGAGTCATACGCCCACCACTTCGACCTGCTTAAGCACATCAAGTTCGGCACCAGGGTCCTTAGCATCGGGTACGAGGGGCCACCTGCTGAGGCGATGCAGTCATGGAGCCTGTGGGGCGGTGACGGCAGGCCATTCAGCTCGGGTGGGAAGTGGAAGATCAGAGTGCAGGATTGTCTGAGCCTTGAAACTGAGGTAGACGTATGCTTCCTGTTATTGCATAATTGGGGGTTGCTCTTCTTGATGCAGTTTCATGTTACTGTCTCATGCCAATACCTATTTAGACCGGCAATCCGTAATAATTTTCATTTCCATTTTGTGTTAATGATTTCTCGGTAGCAATTTCTTAGGGCGCGCATGACAAAATTTCTGTTCCGTAAATTGATTTAAGTCGAAATTGATTTCTCAATTTCTATTCCCTAAGTTTCGAAGCAAAGAAACCCGTTTGATAACAACACAAAATTTCTATTTCCGGGCAAACTGTTTGATAACGAAATAAAATTTCTATTTCTAGGAATAAAAATTAATTATATAACAACATAGGAGTCCTCAAATACAAAATAATTTTTTTATTTGCATTTTAAAATGAATAAAAATAAAAATATCCTTAAAAATAAATTTATTTTAATAATAAAAATATCCTTAAAAATAATTTTTAGTCTATTTTTTTATTCATTTTAAAATAAAAATATCCTTAAAAATAAATTTATTTTATTTATTCTATTTTATTTTATTTTACGAATAAATTTATTTTAAAATGAATAAAAAAATTATTTGGCAAAATACTCAAGACAAATAAAAATAATTTTATTTTAATAAAAATAATTTATTTTTATTTATCATAAATAATTTATTTTTAATAAACTAAAAATAAAATGATAAATAAAAATAATTTATTTATTTTTAATCTATTTTAATAAATTTATTTTTATTTTTAAATGAATAAAATGAATATATTTATTTTTATTTTTAATAAAATGATATTTAATTAAATTTATTTTTAATAAATAAATTTATTTCGATTAAATTTATTTATTAAAAATAAAAATAATATTTATAATAAAAATAAAAATAATATTTATAATAAAAATAAAAAATAAAAATGAATAAATTTTATTTTTATTTATTCATTTTTAAGGATTTTTTAAAGCCCGTGAATGAAGAAATGCTCAAATGGAGAAAAAAATTTCTATTTCTACTTGAAACAGAGAGTCGATTTCTTCGATTTCTCTATTTCCAAGTAGAAATCTGTTCGAAATAGAAATCAAATCGTTACAAACGTTTGCTCCAAACATGTTCCTAACAGAGAAACGAAGAAATAGAAAACGAAGTGTTATCATGCGCGCCCTTAGTTTCTATACCTTACCATCTAATGACAATAACAGACGTATGAAGTGGACTTTGTGATTCTCTGTGTCGGGCAATTCGGTGGCATTCCGAACATACCGGAGTTTCCACCGAACAGAGGCCCGGAAGCGTTCCATAGCAAGGTGATCCACTCCATGGACTATGCAGCTATGGACTACCAAGCTGCGAAGGAGTTCGTCAGTGGCAAGAGAGTGGTTGTCGTCGGGCTGCAGAAATCCGCATTGGACATTACCATGGAGTGCTCAGCTGTTAATGGTAAATGCGAAACCCCTGAATCCCCACGTTCCTTAAACTGAAGCCTAGTCGTGGCAGCATTACATTTTCTTCACCGTGTGCAAGCCGCTCCTCCAGCTCCGGCATTTTGACAAGAGTGGATTTGTGGCAACTTCCTTTTGGTTGAAATTTTTTCCCTGCAGGAGTGGAGCGACCTTGTACGGTGCTGTACAAAACGGAACACTGGAACCTGCCGGATTATCTACCGTGGGGCGTGCCTCTTGCACTTCTCTACTTCACCCGCTTCTCGGAGCTCCTCGTGCATAAGCCCAGAGAGGGCTTGTTGTTGAGCCTCTTGGCCACGCTTTTATCGCCCCTGGTATGCGACGAGATAAATCTCTTGCAACTTCTCATCACAGTGATTGTTCTTTCCAAACAAATGTCGATTTGTTCGCCTATAGTGACATAGGCGCCTTCTTAATTAGAGCTGCAAGAGAAATTTCTTTCACCATTTAGCAATTTCGAGCCAGTAATTTTGGTCACAGAAACTTGGATTCAGAATTATTCACATGGAGTAATAAATTTGAATTCGAAATTATTCAGATTAAGTGCGTCATATGATTAAATTCATTAGCTATTACATGCTGTTCATGTAATACCATCCACTTCAATGACAGAGATGGGCGATTTCCAAGTTTGTTGAAAGCCACGTAAAGCGAAAGCTTCCGGTGAAGAAGTTCGGGATGGTGCCAAAACACGGTTTCGTTCAAGACATCAGCTCCTGCTCGATCTCGATCGTACCTGAAATGTTCTACGACAGGGTGGAAGAGGGAAGCATAATCTTGAAGAAGGCCCCAGCATTCGGATTCTGCAAGAACGGGATTTCAATCGATGGAGAGGTCGAGCCTCTGAATTCAGACTTGGTCATCCTCGCGACTGGGTTTAGGGGCGAAAAGAAGCTCCTAAATTTGTTTGAGTCGAAACTGTTTCAGGACTGCTTATCTGGATCTCCTAATTCAATAGTTCCACTATACAGGTATTGTCCTAGAATTCCCTCCTGCTATAAGCTAATCTGATCCTGTGTCCTGGGTTCTCATGGAGATTTAGGTGCATTTGGTTTTGGGAATGCTTTTTGTCTTCCTATTTAGAGAAAATTTTGTCTACTTATTCGTCCTTTTTTCTTTCTGAGAATGTCTTTGTAAAAATTATAGCTGGAAAACTTTTAAGCATGAAACTGTGCACTTTTTGCTTTGGAAAGTTCAGCCAAAAGATGAGTAGCCTGTGTTATTTCTCTATGGTTATAGTCACGGACTCAATTATGTGATCACATCCGATCAGGGAATGCATTCATCCCCGAATTCCCCAACTAGCAGTGATCGGGTTCTCAGAAAGTGTTGTAAACTTGTACACTTCGGAGATACGATGCCGGTGGCTAGCCGAGCTTCTCGCAGGTACGTTCAAGCTACCTTCCATTAAGGAGATGGAGGAGGATATAGAAGAGTGGGACAAGTACAGGAAGCGATCTTCAGGTCCATACTACAAAAGATCATGCATTGCAGCACTTCACATTTGGTACAATGATCAACTGTGCAGAGACATGGAATGGAACCCTAAGAGAAAGCAGGGATTCTTTGCCGAGCTGTTTGAGCCTTATGGCCCAACAGATTATGTCTCTCCATGAAGATGAAATGTGCGTGTATCATCATTTTTCCCCTTGTATTCCATGTTCAGCAAACTTTCTTCCCCTTCTCTTACCGATGGGAAGTCATATTTTGCACTAAATAATCTATGACTGTTCTTGGAGCACAAAATTCTAGCTTGCCCTAAATTTGAGGATTCAACCATTGATCTACGACCTCAAACCAACTCCTACAATGAGATATGATTCAATCAAGTTTTCATCAATTTAAGTAGTACGATCCTTCCATGACAGTAACGTGAATTAAAGGTGTAGATATATGATGGAGAGGAGAAATTGAAATCGTCAAGCACTTCTCGTATGAGCCATACGAAGAAATCAAGTACTCACTAGAACGTAGTTAGACGTGCTTGAGCCATCGCAGAGGGCAATTGGAACGGGGATTCAAATTGCACAGGAAAATCGCGTACGTTGCCATTGCAGAAAATGAATAAAGAAAAAAAATCGCGAGTCTGGACACATTGGCAACGACATCAAATTCTTGAAGGCACGATAGAGTTTCAACATTGCACAACTCCAGGCCATCTAAACTAGCAAACAATAATTCTAGCCATCTAAGAATGGAACCCCAAAAAAGAAGAATCGAATTTTTTCATTGGAACAAGGGAAGCTACAATTCCATGGTACAGAAGTGCCAAATGATAAAACAGGCACCTGACATCTCTGTGACATGCGCAACACTTACAGACATACCGGCGTGCATTGAAGGCGACAAACATGCAAGTAAGCATCAAGGGTGACAGTCTTTCATACAAATGTCATCATTGAATATGATGAAAAGAGAGCAGGGGCAAGATCAAAATCAGGAAGAAGTTCCAGCTGAATGCCTGAAAACTATCCTTCATGGCGAAGCCATTTGAAACTGTTTACAAAACAAGCCCCCAAATTATTAGGGAAGTATAGGTAGTAGACTACAAATCACAATGACAGACATTCCAGTAATTTACAAACGAAGAAAGTATAAAAAGTAGACAATTCGACCTTATTGCTAATAGTCAGGCATAGGGATAATAAAAAATTATATAAAACAATTGATTCCAGCAGCAAGTTCTATCATTTTTAGCTCATGTGTGGAATTATGTTCTATATTTTGGCAAAATCTAAAGACATGCAGTGTATCGCAAGAGAAAAAAACTTGTGGCCATGGTGCATATCCAAAACAATGCAAACAAAGCTCTAGACAGAGGGCTTTTGCATTGACTTGGGAAAAAAGTACAGTCCAGTATTTTTGTCAAAATATTTCAATTTTTTCCAGCTTTTATATTAAAAACTTATAGGGAAAATCAAGGATCAAATTAAGAATAACAGGTATATTAAAAGTACAGGACCGAGCCCATTTCTGCTGATTTTTTCCCCGAAAGGGCTCGGGCCCATCCCGCCCAGCTCTTTTCCCCATTTCCCGGCCCTTTCCTCCTTCTCCTCCTTCCTCCTTTGTCTCCACAACTCACGCGCAAGGACACCTACGGTAGAGAGAGGAGGGTAGACCGGCGACGGAGGAGACGTCTCGCAGGCGTCATTAATGCTGCTGAACAGAGCAGCACGAGATCCAACAAGAAACCGAGAAAATATTGGGTGGTCCGGGACCTCCACGTCAGCGTGGTCCCGGACCACTCACACAGCGCCACGTGGAGTGTGGGCCCCTTGCTGTGTTCTGCAATTTTCCACCCGAGAAAATGTTGGCTGTGTTAACCCTCCACGTAGGTCAAGGGTAAGACCATTTAGAATCCGACACGTGGCTCCACGTTGGCGACGGCGTCAGAGGTTCAAAATTTGGGCGCGCCGCTCCTGGGGCCCACCACTCGACGCTCTCTCGTCTGCTCTCCTCTGCGACGCCTGCGACCTGTCGACTCCTCTCTCTCTCCCCGTTCTCCGTTCCGTTCTATTGCGGGGGAGAACAAAAGCGAACCTTCGCCTTCCATTTTCTCTTCCCCTCCTCTGCTCTCTCTCCCCGTTCTCGCCGACGCTCCTCCGCACGACGCCGACGCCCCTCCACCTCCGCCTCCACCTCCGCCTCCACAGGTTGCCCGCGACGCCGACGCCCTTTCCAGTGAACCGCGACGCCGAAGCCGACGCCGACGCCGACGCCCCTCCGCCGGTTGCCTCCGTCGCCCCCAACTCCGACGCCCCTCAAGCCGGTTGCCTCCGTCGCCCCCGACTCCGACGCCTCCGCCTCCACAGGTTGCCTCCGTCGCCCCCGACTCCGACGCCGACGCCTCCACCTCCACCTCCGCGAGGGACATCAACGACCTGCCGAAGAACGCGGCCAACTATCCTGTCGGTCCTTTCGGCATGAAGGTTAGTCTCATAGAGTGGATTGCGAATCCCAGATGTGCATTTTATCTCTTCGACATGTATTCTTACTATGAGATGTGATAGTTTGTGTCTATAGACTGATCTGTTTACACTTGGAGTGCATTATTGGTCTCATGCTGGTTTTGATAGTTGTATTTTACTTATTATCTAATCATTGTTCGTTTGATGCGCTACAGTAACGTCTCGCGTTTGATGTTTATATATGGATCTTCACGCTGATGAGTTCCTTTCCATATTGTCGAGACATTCAAGTCAGAAGACTGCGGTTATAGGCACTTCTAAATATTTGAATGGGAGAGTTTTTTGGTTTTTCTGACAATGTTGGATTAGTTAATCGCTATATGTTCAAATGGTGCGGATGTTTTGTCTTTGCTGTTTCTGAACGAGCGCTTGCTGTGAACTCATGCTATCACTTTGCATTCAATTTTGTCGATCCAGTGAAATGAAGTGATAAATACAATCGACTATTTCTTTTTCCCTATTTGCTAAGTGCTTATCACAAAATGAAATCATTGGCTCAACAAGACCAGTAAAGCTACATTGACCAATAATTTTGATCAGAACAGTATAGAATTTTTGGTCAATTATGCATTGTGAAAGTGCAATTTGGAGGCTTTACATGCATTGTTATGATATTGGTCAGTAAACAGAAAATGCAACTCAGTACTGGGAGTTTACAAAGTTGTAGAGGCATGTCGCTTGGTGGCTGATTTTTCATTTGCGAGTCCAAGTTTGACAACCAACGAAAGCTATTTACCATTGATTATCGAGTTAAGGTAGGAGCCTGGATTTCATAGAGAAAATGGTTCCTCAATTACTACAGACATCAGCATAAATCCTTGCTAAGCATTTGCTCCATCATGCAAGAAACCGGCCCTATAATTGCCCTGGACCTGGTCTTTCTGCTGCTGTCTCTGAATAATCGGACAAGAACAGGGACGGGTTTGAGTTTCGCCAAGAACATTTCCTTCTTGCTTATTCGTCAGTTGTAATACGGAGAGAGGGAGAGAGGCAGGAAGAATGGGGAAAGAGAAAGCGGGTTTGGTCGCGTTGCTGATAATTGTGTTGAGCTGGTGTGTATTGTTGTCCTCCTACTCCTTTTCTTCTTCTTTCGGAGGTGATCTGAGCAAAGGCAAAAGGCGCCTTTGACTTTTGGGTTGGCGTCGTTGTCGCTGGTTCTCAATTGGGTCGGGTCATCGGTTGTCTTTCCACTCCATGGCAATGTTTTCCCAACTGGGTACCCTTCTTGACCTGTCTTCAGAGAGAGAGAGAGAGAGAGAGGTGATGCACCTGCATTTTTGCTCCTTCAATGAATTCTTGAATGCTTGGGCGACTCTCTGCTGTGCCGTTCACATTTAGAAAGTATGGGTCATCTCTCACATTTAACTGTCTTTGGTGATATGAAAAGTTCAAAAAGTTCCTACAGTTTGGCTAGTTACTACGTTGGATTGCTGTTTGATGACCTAAAGATTCATCCAATCCAATGTCATAATGACTTATGTCTCCCTAAGTGGTGACCATAGATACTATTATCACCCCACTTAGGAATTCCTGAATTTTCAGTATGTTGATCATCAGATTAAATCTTTCATGCCAAGGGAAAATTGCTTGGAAGATGCTATATGGTTTTCATCACATTAAAGCGTCTCTTTCTCGAGGGGAAGTTGTGTTTTATCAGTTTCCATACATTTTTATTCTATATGTCATAAGGATGTCGTTCATCCCAAGGATATAAACTCCTTTCTCTTTTGCAGGTCCAGAAGGTTCTAAAATTCCACCAATGGAAAAGTCTCAAAATGCTTTAACTTGTTGGTCCATCATTACGACTTCAAGGATTGTTAGTACCCTTCTTCTCTTTCAAACGACCATCCCTTGGTCAAGAGAATCAAGTTACCTCTATACCTTCACTGAGATATCTCACACATTTTATGCTTTTTAAATTGCTTATCAAAAAAGAAAACATTCAGATTTTTGGTCACTGTATGTGGTATTACTGATTTCCAGGTTTTTTTTTTTCAAGGTGTTGCAGCTCTTTTAATTTTGTAGTTTTCTTTGTGGATTTTATTTAAATTTGTTTGTAAAGCTTTTTCAGTATAATGTTGCTTATCTTCATTTATCTTCCTCAGAAACGATGTTGGTCTACATGGAAAAGGCACTGCTATTGTCTCTGCTTCTGGATCATCAGACATGTAAATATGTTGTATTGCATTCTATTTTAGTGTCTGTTGGAGTGTCTTTTTGCTTCTTCTTTTTTCCCTTTAAGGCGATTGGTCACATAATTTGACTTTTCTTCAATAGGAAAGACCTTAAATCTAAAAGATCATTTTTTATATTTATATTTTTGGTTTAAACACGGGAAACCTTGAATAGAAGAGGTTAAGGTCTACATGTGTTGGCAATTCTTCCTTTTGGTAGTTAAGAGATCACATTTGTGTAATTTAGCAAGTTTTTGATTTTTAAATTGTTTGATTCTATGAATTACCATCTGTCGAGCCTAAAGAAATTTACTCTTCATGAGTTGCTGGTCATTGTAATCGTGCTCTGAAACTAATCTGCATCTAGACTAGTTGTTCTACATCACCTATCGTTGGACCCATAGCCGGTGTAGTGTCTGTTACATGCATCAGTTGCTTATGCTTTGTAATTATTCAGAGGCATCGACAAACTAGGGCAAATACCTATGTATCCTATATTTTGGGTCAAAATAGGACTTTTATATTACTGTTACTTTTTTAATACGTTGACATGCATCTATTTGCACAATCCACTTTGAAGTAACATCGAACATTTCTTAATGGTTTCTGAAAAGCTGTTTCATGGATTCTCATGATTCGACTCATGCATTCAAGGATCACTGAGTCATCTTAAGTTCTACTCTAAGGTACTTAATCTGCTTTGGCCTCATGCTCTCACTCTGTTTTTAGGAATTTGTCTACCTCAGCCATTATGGAAAGAATTCCAAGCAGGTGGCCACGTCCTGTGTGGCATCCTCCATGGAAGAACTACAAGGTGAGAATTGTGGCCTAATTTTTCTGGCAGAAAGAAGAAAGTTCTTGTTTTGTTTCAGTAATAGTTACGGTGTCATGTGATAATTATACATTTGAATTTATCATACAGCTGTGTCTTGTCCATGTTATTGATCTGCAGTTATTTGCTCGCTTACTTGGATTGTTATGTGTTTTGTTTTCTCCTTTTTGTATGTGCAAGGTCATAAGTGGGCATTTCGGATGGGTGAGATCTATCACATTTGATCCTAGCAATCAATGATTCTGCACTGGCTCTGCAGATCGGACAATTAAGGTATTAAAGCTTTTACAATTGTGCTTTTTGATGATTCCTGGTCTTATTTTGTTTGTAAAATTTGCTGATCATAGATGCTCACTTTTTAGTTCTTTGGTTGCTACCATTTGCTAATTTAAATTTCTATGTATAGTTCTTTTGGTTAGTTGAACGAGATGATTTGGTTAGTTGAATGAGATGATTGTTAGAATCATTGAGTCGCCGTAAAGTTGATCACTCTTTTCTATGGCAGCATTTTGTTCTAAAACTTTTTTGAAGTGGTATCCTTAATTCTAATGTTATTTCGAATTGCATGATCTCTGTGATTTAATTGTATAAAGTACTATTTGAGATGGAAATTGCTATTAAAAGTTTTGAAATAGATGAGCGTTGACATTGCAGAGATGAATTCTAAATGCCCCCAACTGCAATGCATGAGCTTAAAGCTTTGAGTCATAATTATTAAGCATTTTGATATAGATCAAAGTTCTCAACAAACTTGCTTCAGCTCGAGCTTCGGGAGCGCGAGTAGCGGCAAAGCACGTCTTGACAGAATTGGTAGAGGGTCTAGAAGAAGCAGCTGTTGCTGTAGAATTGAGGTTGAAGATCAACCAGAGTCATCCGGACTTAAAGGGAGGGTACGTGGTTTCTTGGTTTCTAGCAATGTCGTTTTCTTTTTCCTTCTCTAAGATCCTGATAGTGTAGAGGTTACAGATCTTTCCGAGACCATGGAGAGGCAGTGTTGAAGCACTTGGAGAACTCTATTGATTTAGACCCAAAGCTTCGAAAGCTCCAAGAAATTATGAAGGAGTAAGTTTTGAATCGATGAAGTCATTCTTAATAGATTGGACCTCATCATTTCAGCAGCTATTTATATTGTGTATTATCGTGTTCATATGCTGAGGAGACAAGTTAATGCTCTAATTCTCAATTAAAGTACATACGTTCTGAATGCTCCTGGGGATGGGAGCAAGAAGGAGGGTTAAACGTCGCAATGGAGTCCATGTTGGTTCTTGATTTGTATCTACAAGAAGAGTCAAAATTATAGTCCACAATGAGTTGAGCAAAATGCTGTGTGCTTACCAAAATAATATCTGAACTAGTGACCTCAGAGGAGTATTCTACTATAAAGTAAATGCAGGTCCATCATGCTATCTACTTAATTCCTCTCTTCTTTTCTCCCTGAATAGCGCAAGACACTGGGTGAGCTTTGCATTTTGCATGTGATGCTGATCTATCGATTGCCGCTAAACAGTCCACGTGTCCAGGTTTGGAGGATGGTTCCTTCGAGGCTCTCGCTTCATGATCCTGTTCTTACACAAGCTACCATAAAAATGATTTTATTGGATTAAGAATTCAATTCAAAATTTACCTTTGTAGGCACCAACTCACGATGACGCTGTAAAACTTGGACTTGTCGTGCTTGGGGCTGTTAAGGAGTTTGCAGCTTTGGATACATCCGCTTTAGACAAGTTTGTTCAAGTATCAATCGCCGATGATGCAGAGCGCTTTGGTACAAGTATCTTTCAGCACATTATACTGGCAGTTAAAGTCGGCTTTGGTGTCTACCTCTGTACAGTACGTATAATCAGTGCCTCAGTCTTTGATTCTGAGGAGGTTCATTTTTCAGATGGTTTTGGTCACAGATACTTGAAATACTAGTTGATGGCTATGTTTACTTCAGTTCTTACTTATGTTCCATGTATGCTACAGAGATGTTCTGATAAATAAGAAACGTTCTTCGACTACAGAATTTGTTGGAGGGATGTTTGAAGTTGTGATGCAACTAGTTTTTCTCGTTTTTATAATGTTCGATCAATTTGGATTGCGCGTATCTCCTGATCATTGTTCTTTACATGGAATGCGCAATTTCTGTGCTTAAATGTTGTGATGTTTCCCAAAGACATCCCATGCGTCTAATGTTCGTAATGATGAAGACTCGTATTGGACGTTCTGATGAACTGACCTAAATCTCTTACGGGCCGAGATTTTCCTGGACAGATGTCCGGCGGTTCGGCGACATTAGCATATGACCAAGTGGGGACGAAATGACAAGTTAATCTTTTTAAGCAACCGATTAAGTGGTACAATTAAATAAAGGAATCTGGTCTTTGAATTCAAAGAGTTACAAACTCAGATCGGGAAAACATAGTGTACAACTGCCATGTGAAATACTCTCGAGTTCATCAGACGTCATTGACTGGCACCGATTTTTTGCATCAAAGTAATTGAAATATGGTTTGACTGATTAAGTGTTCCTATAAACTTGCGAAATCACAAATTTGACACCATCAAGAACTTATGTATAGCATTCTCCATGCAACCAATCAAAATCACAACGAGGCATGGGGGACGTTCGGCCAGGAATGAAACAAAAGCATGAACCTGAATGACCGAACTCCACCAAAACAATTCATCACAAAATTGGAAGCAACCGTAGTTCCTACCCATGAAGCAATGACCCACTTGCCGTCACTCCAGTCCTGGTGAAGCCTCAGATTAGACTCATTGAAAATTAGTTCTTCACTGGATGTGCTGAAGTAGACAACATACTGAGAGCCTTCTAGAACTTTGGAAATTACACCGACCCATCATCCGTCATTGTACGAAGCATCAACTTTGTCGAGCTGCTTGAAACGCCTGGCTAGAAGATGAGGAGGGTAGGGCCTGATATACCGTGAATATGCTTCTTCCCTCAAAGGTTCAGTTTTGTCATCTGTTTTCAAGGTTAGGTATTCGACCGGATACTTGTCATTTCCTATATAGTCAATGACAATTGCGGAAAACCAAGAACCCTCATAACCTTTTTCATCACCGCCGACCTCCACGCTTTACCCTTTCCAAACTCGGGGTGGCAATGATGTCCCTTTATTGAGTCTTACCTTGAATTTTATCTTGTGAGGCTTTAACTCCATCGTAGATGACTTCTCCTGCAAGTCAATTTTCAAGAACTACAAATGCGTTAGAAGAAAGATGGCAAAAATATAAAATATACTCAATGCTAGGTCTAATCGAGCATATGGAGTCATTCAGCCACCAAAGATACATAACAAACTTGCCGGCATGTGCCGGCTAATGCCAATGGAGACCGAGGTAACGACACTTCGAAACATTACCTAACCGAAAGTCAAGAAAATGATATCAGATCGACATGTATCAAAAAGATTACTTCAAATTTATCTACGCCGAAGCCAGGGAACACCTACGAACTAACTTTGTCGCCACCAAAAATTTTGCCCTCCTTTTCGCAGGCTTCTAGGTACTCCTTGATCTTGCAAACTCACACTCATCTAAATTGCATATGCAAGATAAAAGTCCAACCTGGGCATCCACTATCTACTACTCACAGAGAAGCTCGATAGACTATTGTCAAGGGTATAACAATCACAAGCCCTGCAAAAACATGAATGCCCTGCACCCAAAAGAGTTTGACCTACCCACAGAAAGAATAAAAATTTGATTTAGTAATTCTCATACGCTCTTGAACACCTATGAAAATCATTAGATCTACCGCATGCTTCTTAGTATTCAGATTTCCCATTGGGCACGGACAAGAGGACAAGACACGAGTATAGTTCTTTGATGGCAGAGATATAATTGCTGAATTCGGACAGAAATCATCCAAATTCAAGCATCAAGTGGAAGGTCTGCTATTCTTACCGATAAGCAGGAAGGGCTTCATACTCAGACCAATCTTACGTAGTAAAGATCTCTCCTCATCACTTATGGTTTCCAGATCAACTGGAAGGTCTGCTGGTCTAAGATTCTCCTGCATGGTCCTAGAAAGTAGTGTTCCCCCAGTTAAATTATGCATTCAAAATGACACAAATCAATAACAAGAGCACCAAATTTTCCCGACCTAAAGAAAAAGGATGGAATATGCAACACTAAACAGAAGTTGATATTATCATAATGCCGAACATTAAGATTGGAACAAAATGCTCGGAGAGATAAGAAGTTGACCCAAATCTGGTCCCCTGTGCAAAATATGCAATCAAATTGAAGCCAGCTATGCGAGAATTCTATGAACATTTTTTGTCCCACTTCAGACCACAATGTGAAACAGCATTATTTAGCTTTCTTCTTTTTTTTTTTTTGGGGGGAGGGGGAGGGGGAGGCTCAAGGGGATAGAGGTCATCCATTCAACTAAGAACATCTTCAAGCTCTCAAGACAGCCATACGAGCCATAGTTTCCTTGTGCATTTGGTTGCAACTTTTCTTGACAAAATCAAGTAGCTTTCCCAAATTTTTTGCCCACAAGTTCAAGATGTCATTGCTGTCTTTTGTCATATGTTCCAGACGACTCCCATCAGCTAGTCTATCTTTTATCACAAAAGTTGAGATTATTTTCCATCCTCTCGCTTCACGCTCAAGACAAAGCAACCAAAGAGGAGGCTGAGCAGCTCATTGTCCACACAATACGGGATAGTCAAAAGATGCATGAGCTCGAATTAACCAGCCATAGGATGGTTGTAGATGTACTCAATAGCAAGACGACGGGAGTCAATTTTATCAGCTTCCAAATCTGGGATTTCGAGCTTAAATTTTTCTTCCAAAGTGCCATTACAATCTCTACGTTGTCCAAGCTATCTAGACCCAAATCATTTTGGAAATGCACATCGGAGTCACCTCGCAAAAACAGAGAGAAACCCGTCTTATGAAATCCTTGCCAATTTGCAATGTCATTCTTTCATTTAATCATCACACGAGATTGGAAGAGCAAGATGTTCTACATACAACCAACACTTCTTTTATACACGATTTTCCATTTAAGCTTCGGCATCCTTTTGGTGCCCCAAAACAACAGTTTTGTATGGAGAAGAGGAAGACATCAATCAAGCACAGGACCTCTTTAATAAGAGGATGCAAATGAGTAACTTCACCTTAATAGTGTGCTCAAACTCCATCAACGAGTGAGATATATTGGGAAGCAAATATAGTGACAAAAAAGAAACTGACCAAGCACTCAAGGAATTGAGAAAATATGAGCATAAAGCAATAGGGAGGGGAAAGAAAGAGAAACATAACAAATACATATCCTCAGCAGCAGTACATGACAATTGAAAGATGAAAGTCAACTAAGATTCACCAAAAATAGAGTTATGACAAAAGAAATTAGAAAGCCAATTGCAACCGAATCAATCAAAGGCTCTTTAAATGTGGTGTGTAAAACCTTTTCAGAAAGTGACCAGACATACTTCAGAATCTGATGGCAAAAAGCTGATCTTTGCGTTTTCAGTGGAACTCCAACATCTTTCAAGGACAACATACACCTATTGCCCTTGGAAATACAAAGGATTATCCATCAGAATTGGTCTTATTAAAAATTCCCATAAGCATCCATCTTTACTAATGTAGTTTAAAGGAGATTCAGTCCAACATGTTATACATTTGATATTTAGGTTCTTTCCTCTTCCTCATTTTAGTTCTTTCTGGAGTTTCTCTTGCATACTGTGTGTAAGTATAAAAATATATTTGACTTTACTGACATATCTAATATAAAAAAAGCAGGGCAATTTTTAACAAAATGCCATCTCCAAGGAACAGGAAAAACAGGTGATCTTTTCAATTGCTGGACATTCAACATAATTAAGGCTGAGTCATTAATTTCCAACGCGACAAGGACCTCTGGCACTTTGATAAAAGCATAAAAAAACAAAGAAACAAGTTATGCTGCTGGTCTTTAACGCAGAGATTCTTCACACTACTGTTATCATGAGGATAACTGTACAAGTATCAGAAGGGGAAACACTCAGCCCGCACAAACACAGAGAAAAGCTAGCTTCAGATCACAAAATATTAGCCAGAAGCACCAAGTATGCCTAAAATGGGATCGAAGATGCTATGAACATAATCACCACGAGATCAATATGTTTCGTTTGTTTACCTAAGACATGGGGTATTAATAAGGGGCACTTCACTACCATATTTGCAATAAATTTCAGCACCGGAGGCAATTGCCAGGAAAGCTTATCATTGGCCAAAAGAATTGGCTGGTTAGGTTTGCATTGGGCACAAGGAGAGTCTCTGAAGAAGTGAAGCAAGAAAACTGCATGCAAGAAACCATGAAATGAGAACTAAGAAGAGGATGAACTCAGATAGATAGAGAGAGAGCGACCTTCGTTCAGAAGCAGGGGGCGCTTCGCAGGAGGCGACGGCGTCGGCGGCGTTCGCGTTCAGGAGCAGGGGGCGCTTCGCGGAGGAAAGAGAGAGAGAGAGCGACCTTCGTTCGCGGAGAGGGAGGCCAAAACGCGAGCAGGGGTTCGTCGGCGTCGGGGTTCGCCAGCAAGGGCGCTCCGCAGAGGAAAGAGGGAGAGAGCGGAGCAGAGGTCACGAGAAGGAGGCGAAAGGGCGTCGGAGGCGGAGGGGCGTCGGCGTCGGCGTCGGCGTTGGCTTCAGCGTCCGCGTCCGCGTCGGCTTCGGTTTCGGCTTCGGCTTCGGCTTCGGCGTCGGCGTCGTGCGGAGGAGCGTCGGCGAGAACGGGGAGAGAGAGCAGAGGAGGGGAAGAGAAAATGGAAGGCGAAGGTTCGTTTTTGTTCTCCCCGCAACGGGAGTCGACAGGTCGCAGGCGTCGCAGAGGAGAGCAGAGGAGAGAGAGCGTCGAGTGGTGGGCCCCGGAGCGGCGCGCCCAAATTTTGAACCTCTGACGCCGTCGCCAACGTGGAACCACGTGTCGGATTACGAATGGTCTTACCCTTGGCCTACGTGGAGGGTTAAACACACCCAATATTTTCTCTTTTTCACCCCTCTCTTCTCTCCCTAGCCTTCTTCCTAGCCTGCGCACGTCTACTCTCCTCCTCTTCTCTCCCACGTCGTTCCATTTCAAACCAACCCGCGGGCATTCTCTCTCCTCTTTGCTCCTTGTCCTCTCTCTCCTCTCTCTTCTCACTCTATCCCCTCTTTCCTGACCCGACGACTCTCTCCCAAATAGCGCTCGTTCTCCGACGACGACGGCCGCGCTCTCTCCGACGACGGCGACGCTCCCTGCGGACGACGGCCTGTCTCTCTACTCGCGGGCCTCTTCGCTCTCCGACGACGTCCGCCCTCTCTTCGACGACGGCGACGCTCCCTCCAACGACGGCCTCTCTCTCTACTCCACGGCCTATTCGCTCTCCGACGAGGCGACTCTCCCTCCCGATTACGGTCCCTCTCTCTACTCGACTGCCTCTTTGTTCCCGAATCGCGCTCTCTCCTGACGCTGGGCTTTCTCCGACGAGGCCCGCGCTCTCTCCTGACGCTGGGCTTTCTCCGACGAGGCCCGCGCTCTCTCCGCTATGGTCAAAGCCGTCTCTCCCGAGAAGCCCTAGATCTGCGACGACAATCCCCGCTTCACTTCGTACAGGGCCGACGAGGTCCTTGGTCGGAACTGGTGAGTTGGTCCCGTGTCCATTTGATTCGTGGGGCTTTTCCCGGCCGCCTCTGTTTTGGTCGGTCTAGCGGGTAGTGGAAATGGAGAGGATTTCTGGGCTCTGCTCTTCTTTTGTTTTGCTGTATAGGGTTATTCCTGGATCTATCTGTCGGATGAAGGAGAGCTTGTTGTTTTGAAGTTTGTGATATGTTGTGAAGGAGCGATTTTTCCGGCTGCCTCTGTTTTGGTCGTTCTAGTGGGTAGTGGAAATGGAGATGATTTCTGGGCTCTGATCTTCTTTGTTTTACTGTTTGGGGGTAGTCCTGGGATCTATCTGAAGAATGAAGGAGAGCTTGTTGCTTTGATGTTTGAGATTTGTTGTAAAGGAGTGACTTTTCGCGGAGGGTACGTGTTAACTCGTTTGGTATGCGAGAGAATTTGAAGGATAGAAGGAATACGAGGGAAGAGATGTTGATTGGTGTACCAGAGAGCGTGAAAATAGGGAGGTTTTATTGGTACATCATCAGTAATAATTTCAATTTGGGGTGTGGTCTTTTAATATAGATATAGCGTATTTAATAGGCAGACCAATTAGAATACATGATTACATTTCGCTTGTAGGACTCAAGGAAAGCTTTTCCGCAGTTACAAGCGAATTCATCATAACTACTCAGCAATCAGCACATATCCTGTCACGTGAATATGTATCTATTTTTAGGGTGAATTGAATCAGCGATGCCCAACTTGTCCTTCTTTTCTCAGTTTTTACATGCAGCATCAAGAGGAAACTTTCTTTATGACGTTTTCTTCATCAGTATTTTGTTCTCTCTGGAGTAGAACATACTTTGATTTGCTATTGCTGTGTGTATATGGTTTTTGTTTTCTCGCGGCAACATTTTCAATTGTTGCCGTGACACGAAAGGAAATTGGAGGACGAGGATGAAGAGCTTACTAAATCAATAGTATTCCATATCAGTTATTTAATTTCACAGCATTTTGCATCACTAACAGCCAAATTTTCTATTAATTAATAATATTACTTAAGAGTCTTTGTGACAAATGTATTCTGGTTGTAACTTCTGCAGAAATAGATCTTAGGTTCACATTGCAAAGTCATGGTTTTGTGTTTTATCCCTCAATAACTAACCTAAGCATCTTATAGGGGCTTTATGAATGGCGAGATGTCATTGCTCATGCTCAGGATGAAAGTACTGGTTATATACTGCCAAATAAAACTTTTCTTGAAGTTGGTACTGTGAATGTGCAAAGTTATACATTGATTTATCTGACCATTAAATCTTGTGCTTATACTGATTCATTGATGATTGTTGTTTTGTGGGAAAAGCCAAGCAGATGCCTGTGACCACTGGCAAGTTGCTGCGGTTGGTCAAATCAAGGCACCCATATGTTGAGCGTAATCTTGCTTCAGTCGTCAGCATCATTAGGACTTCAATACAATATTTTAAGATATAGGAGTAGAAAAATGAATATAGCCTAACTCTATGTTTGATTTCAGATATGTATTCTAGGTAGCTCATCGGTCGAAGAGTCATAGTTTAGGTCTTTTATTTTTGTTTGGTGTGCATGACTTTGGCTTTTATGGTTTCTAAGGGCTGGGTTTTGGAGCGCAATGGCCTCGAATCTGAGTAATCAATCTTGTAATGTGCTCAGCAAGAAAGTCATGGTCAATAAGGAGGTATCATGAATCGTTTTGTCTTCATCTTCAGACTGTTAAGTATTTGAAGCTACATTATGCGATTGTTCTCTTATTTTGGCAGTTGAATTTGCTTATGTATAGGAATCCTTGGACAATATAACTCTCTTTTCGATTATAACCATGATGTCATTTGTTTTATTATTCCCTGTGACTTTTTTCACGGAAGGTCTCAAGTTCACTCCTGCATCCCCACAAGCAGCGGTGAGTGTTCTTTCAAACTTTAATAATTGCTCAAAAGGGTTCTGTATATGGAATTTTTTCTGATATGCCTTTTTTCTCATCTTAACAACAGGCGCAACAGGGATTAAATGTCCAGCAGGTATTAACCAGGTCCTTCCTTGCAGCGTTGTGCTTCCATGCATACCAGCAGGTGAGGCTTTTTGCCCAATGCAATATTTTCATTATTTTTGGGTCAGGGGCCACACATTTCTTTGACGATCTAAATCTTTAGCTATGTTGTGTGCCTCATTCATAATTGATTTTGGCATTCATTTTCAAATCTATAGCTGTGACCTATTACTTTAAGCACTCAGAACCCCTTGAGTCTTCTCTATAGGACATCGAGTTTAGATAAGCAAATTTGTGGGATGGCAGAAAATCGAAAGGATCAATTTGTGACATCACTAGTGAAATTTTTTTGGAACTTTTGAGAAACGAAACAGCTATGTCTCCATCATTGTGACATCAGTTGAAAATCACTGTGGGGCAATAGTGATTTTTAGCTCATCTCGCATCGGATCAATTATCCCTTGATATTGTTGATCTTCTTATTGGATCAGCAAACTCTATAATGTTGTCTGTTTACATGTCTATAGAATTGGATAACCGTCTGCTTTGGATTAATCACGATATGCCACAATATCTGCACTAATGTGCATAGTGTTCGTGCCCGCAAGAACAATGAAGTACATGCAGGAGAAGGAATTGATTGTTTTTCAGTCATGCAGGTCTTCAATAGCACTTTTTAATGGGGAAATACCAACCTTAATTGTTGAATTTGTGCAGGTCTCTTACATGATACTACAGTGGGTATCGCCAGTGACCCACTCCGTAGGAAACTGCATGAAGTGTGTTGTGGTCATTGTCAGCTCAGTTCTCTTCTTCCGAACTCCAGTTTCACCGATAAATTCCCTAGGTGATTTATGCTATCATCTGAACAGCCTTTTTCCAAGTTTGTTATTTTCTTGGCTTTTGTTTCTTCCCCTTCCCTCCCCAACCTTAGTGAGAAAGCATATGATGGCATTTGCTTCTAGGGAAAATGAGATCTGGTATCTGTTTATTGGTTAATCAACTGGTTTAGCTTGGTTCCATAGTACTACTATTGTCATTGCTATTTAGATTATTTTGCTCTCATGGTTATGGTTTTGTTATCTTTCTCATTGTGGTGATGTTATTAGGTACGGGAGTGGCCCTTGCTGGAGTCTTTCTGTACTCACGCGTGAAGCGCATTAAGTCCAAGCCAAAGACTGCCTGAAGGACCACCAATGATGCTCCAGAAGAACGAAACAGTATCAGTAGTGGCAGGGTCCTATGGATACATTGCGCCTGGTAAGTTGATTATTACTCTCATAATCTTCCATCGAATTGATCAACTATCAGATCTTTCCAGTGTCCCAGTTAATAACCGTATTACCCTTGCAAAATAGCTACTGGTCAATGCTAAAAAGTGATGAAAGTATCACATATGCTCATCACCTTTCCTTAGCTAACAATGCTGCAATTTTTTGATGTTCGCCAACAGAGTACGGATACACCATGAAGGTTGACAAAAAGATAGACATATACAGCTTTGGTGTCGTACTCTTGGAGCTCATCGCAGGCAAAAGGCCTCTAGACCTCAAGTTCGGAGAATCCGTCGACATTGTCGAGTGGATACGAAGGAAAATCAGGGACAACAGAGCTCTGGAAGAAGCTCTAGACCCCAATGTAGGAAACTGCGAGCATGTGCAGGAAGAGATGCTTTTGGTGCTCAGAATAGCGCTCCTATGTACTGCAAAGCTACCGAGAGATGGGCGCTGCATGAGGGATGTCATAACCATGCTCGGAGAGGTGAAGCCTCAGAGGAAGAGCAGTAGCAATGGCGCCGCAATGTATGAAGCTAGCAAAGACAAGCCAGTTTTTAGTACGTCACCTGTAAATGACCTTCTCTAGGGACTGAGTTCTGAGCATTTGAGTTCCTTTTGGCTAATAGTTCCTTCAATTTTTCTCTGTATGTAGAATTTCTTAATTAAATGCTTGTAGCTACTGGTTCTGATATCTGTAGAGATCACCGGTATATGATGTAGGTACCTTTTTTTGCAAATAAAACTTCATTTGCTGTATATGTCTGTGTCCAGAATCACTGCAGCACTATGTTTATAGAGCTTCAGTTTTTCTTCTTATGTTGTTTTCTTGGTAACTTTCACCCAAAAAGCAAAGGATATCAAGATGGTCGTTTCTGTTTAAGAGGTTCTGGTTGGTAATGGCAATGGAAATTAACACATTCTCAAATCTGAGTAAGAAACATTGCATGATATATAAATGATGTAGACCAAGTTCATCAGGATAATTGATCTTGTAATGTTCGTCTATATAGTCTATAGAGCATGCAATAATTTATCTTTTAGGTCAATGCATTCAGGAGTTCATGGCATTAAGGGGTTCATGGGTTATGAATGGTATTTTTGGTTTTTTATTTATAACATGAGTTGTTTCAATTAATTTCTCTGTGGTTTTAAATTAGGTGCGTGCAAAGTTTGATGGATTAATTTTGAGTACGGGAGCACGTACGAATTAATTTCCGAAAGCTTTAAAGAAAAAAAAAAGTTGGAAAAGGGTTGTTGGGCAAAAGATAGAAAAAAAAAAAAAGGGGTGTTGGGTTCGGAGGCCAATTTTTTTTTGCTCAAAAACACAATGAGGTTGTAAACTAGGTGCGTGCAAAATTTGATGGATTAATTTTGAATACAGGAGCACGTACGAATTTATTTCGTAGCAGTATGATTAAGAATGGTACTTTGGTTATGTAAGATGTGTATGCCGTGTGATGATCTTCATGGAGAACATTCGTCAACAACACAAAAAGAGGTAGCCTTTGGTTTTGCGCAACTGAATGAAATTGCTGCCACGAGTCAGGTATTAGGGGTTGATGTATCGATGCTCAAGTTTCCCCGAACAATACGATTGAGCAAGCCAATAGTTGGGTTGTGTTGGATGGCATATCATACGACTAGTGAAATAAAAGGAAATTGATAGCTACAACTCACCAAACCAAACAAGACAATTGGCAGCTTTAAGCAATATGGACATCCACATGCTATAAAGGAATTGAAACCTTATATCATTCAAAAATCTGACTATGTACCACTATACTTGAGATTCATGAGTGTCGGTTTCGGAGATGTCATGAATGCATTTACAATGGTGGTTGTTTATTCACAAGGCAAAAAATCAAGACACTCTTCCTATCTCACCTCACTCATTTCATCTTCCTGCCTCAGCTAGTTGAATAATCAAATTCTTAAACCATGATTATTTCATCTTTGTTCAGCAAAAATGAGGACCAGCGGGCGGTTTAAATGGGACAGAAGAACAGCCCAAGTGTCATAACTTGGCACGGAGGGACACTTAAGTGCCATAACTTCAAAATGGTACACTTGAGTGCCAGTTTCGAAGTTAAATGGAATACTTAAGATCCGGCAAAATGGCTGACGTGGCAACTTTCCGGCGAGTTTGGTCCAAAACGGCGTCGTTTTGCACGCTGACGTGGCGGAGAGAATACAAAAACGACGCCGTTTCGTGTAAATAATAATATAAAAATTAATTAAATTAGATTTAAACTTAATTTTATTTAAAATATTCAAAAAATTTAAAAAAATTAAGAAAAATTTAAAAAAAATTTAAAAATTAAGAAAAAAAAAAGGGGAGGTCGAACGGGCGGCTAAGGGCCGAGCCCTCGCCGCCGCCGCCGCCTCCCCGCCGTCGCCGGGAAGGGTCGACGACGGAGGGGGAGGGTCGGGCCGGGGTCGCCGCCCCCCAACCAACCGACGCGAGGGCCGCGACCCTCGCCCCAAATCCCGAGCAAGGGCTCGCGAGCCCTCGCAGCCTCCCGCCATTGCGGAAGGGCGGCGACGGAGTGGGGAGGGTCGGCCGGGTCGCCGAGCCACGGCCAAGGGCGGCGAGGCCCGGCCGCCGGAGCGAGGGCCCGTGAGCCCCGTTTCGTGTAAATAATAATATAAAAATTAATTAAATTAGATTTAAACTTAATTTTATTTAAAATATTCAAAAATTTTAAAAAATTAAGAAAAATTTAAAAAATTTAAAAATTAAGAAAAAAAAAAGGGGGAGGTTGAACGGGCGGGCGAGGGCCGAGCCCTCGCCGCCGTCGCGCCGGAAGGGTCGGCGACGGAGGGGGAGGGTCGGCGGGGTCGCCGCCCCCGGCCGACCGACGGCGAGGGCCGCGACCCTCGCCCCAAATCGAGCGAGGGCTCGCGAGCCCTCGCAGCCTCCCGCCGTTGCGGAAGGGCCGGTGACGGAGTGGGGAGGGTCGGCCGGGTCGCCGAGCCACCGGCCGGGGCGCGAGGCCCGGCCGGCCGGAGGCGAGGGCCCGTGAGCCCTCACCGGATCTAGGGCGAGGGTCACGGCCCTCGCCGTCGGTCGGCCAGGGCCGGCGACCCCGGCCGACCCTCCCCCACCTTTTTTTTTTTCTTAATTTTTTTTAATTTTTCTTATTTTTTTTTAATTTTTTGAATATTTTAAATAAAATTAAGTTTAAATCTAATTTAATTAATTTTTATATTATTATTTACACGTAGACTCGAAAAGGCGTTGTTTTTGCATTTTCTCCGCCACGTCAGCGTGCAAAATGACGCCGTTTTAGACCAAACTCGCCGGAAAATTGCCACGTCAGCTATTTGGCCGGATTTTCGCCAAAGTGGCAAGTGTTCCATTTTACTCCGATATTGGCACTTAAGTGTACCATTTTGAAGTGTCCCTCCGTGCCAAGTTATGGCACTCCAGGTGTCCCATTGTCGTTTAAATAGTGCACCTCGTTTTCAGGGCTTTGTAATCCTTCATCCATGTGATTGCACATTGGATCGGAATCGGCGAAGAAGTCGTCTACTGCAGCTAGAGATTTTAATTGCTGAGCGAGAGATGAAATAGTCTTCCGGCACTCTACAAACTGGCTAGTAGCGACTGCTAGCTCTTGCTCCTGTTTTACATAACAAAACTAAATGAGAACTTAAGAAGGAAACTAAATTCAGACTAAGCCATGATAGCCCATTTAGCATGAATAAAACATTGGTAAGCTGATCCTATCAGATAGTCGATGGTGTCAGCAAGCGCAATGTTGCTCAAAGCACCACAACCCACAGGAAAAAAAAAAAAAAAAAATCGCCTAGCATGAGAATTTTCTGGTTAAGTTAGTTTAGAAGCACCCTATCGCAGCACTGTAAGTGCTTTTTAAGCTCGAAAATTACATTTCATCAAAGGTCAAGTGCTTTGAAATTCTCTATTAACCTTTGAATGTCTTCAATGCTACAGTGAAATTTGAGATTTGTTTAGATTATGCCCCAATCATACAGTTTGTACTAATAAAGTACAAGATGCTTATGCGGCCCTCCTGTTTCTAACATAGCTATATGTCAATATGAAGATCAAAACCATACTGCGTTACTGGAAAATAATCATTTCATCTTCCTTGAGATGGCTATAAATAAATAACTATTCACCTGGGAGATTGAAGTCATATCTCATAAAAAAGCACCCAAATCAGATGTCCAGACACAGGATGTGAATGTACCAAGAGAGGCATCTCTGTTTTCTCATGCAGACGGAACTCACTCTACATGCAACTGTAACATTGCCACTCAAAATGTAGTAGCGGGTTTGTCGGCAAACTTGATAAATTATGTAAAAGGAGCAATACCATCTCAATAATTTACTCATGTTATCATGCTTTCGATTAGATATAGACTAACATCCACAAGCCATAGAGAACTAACCTGCTTTACTTTTAGCTGTTCATCAGAGACAGCCACATGCTGAAGCTCGATCTCATGCTGCAGTTCGGCATCCCTTTTCATATTTAGATTTTCATCCTCCAGCACCCGACATTTTGCCTCATTTTCAGCAGACAAAGCACGCTCTCTTTCAACCTCTTCTTGTAGTAATTTGTCATTAAGGAGCAAGTTTTTCATCTCCTCTTCAACATCCATCGGTCTTGACTCTGTTACTTCCATCCTCTCATGGGTAATCCTTGCTTCCTCCTCTGCAGCTTGCTTTGATTTTTGTGCTGTAGACAACATGTTGTTGAGTTCTGTCAATCTCATCTCAACCTCATTGAGCTAACTCCATGACATTTCAAGTTGCTTTTTCCATTGACTTAGAGCCATCTCTAGTTTCTCCTTTTCTTCTTCCTTCTTTAATTCCTCCTCCAGCTCTTCTATTGATCATGGCTTCAAGCTTAGATTTGAGAGTGACTTCATCAGATCTGTTTTGATCCAGAGCAGGCCCCACTCCATGGCTGCAGCTTCCACTTTCTGTGTCTGGTAAAGCTGCAAGCCTTTCCATCTCCAGAAAATCATCCATTAAATTAAATTATACAAGTTCTCCTGAAGAGACCATGAGATTCTTTCCGAAGGATTTCTCTTTCTTAAAATGGTCGAGTTCAGTTATTAGAGCAGATACCCATGACTCAGAGTGGCACGACTCACAATCACTTGACTCCAAGCAACTCGCTTTCTGCACGTCATTCTCAACCTATCCCCTACATCTGATTGGCTATCAGCGAAGGACTCTACACAAACCGATGATGCAGAGAAAGACTTAAGATCGTTTGTCACACTTGCTTTCCGAGACATGGCTCTGAGTCTGCGGCATTCGGCTTCCAGCCTAGCTACCTTCTTTATGCTCTCCAAATGCCGTTTGCTGGCTGTTTCTGCTGCTTGGGTGCTCAAATCACGCTCAATAATCCTAAGTTCTTACTCCTCCGACATAGAAAGGACTTTGGCTTTGAGGGCCACATTCTCTTTTTCAGCAGCATCAAGCTTAGGGACGAGATTAGAACGTATAACTGAAGAAGCTTCACTCTTGGCTGCTTGAAGCTGGGCATGGACATTGGAAAGCTTAGTCTCAAGCTCGGCTTTTGTTGATTCCCACTCACGAGTTTTCTTGACCACAGCTTCTTGGATCTTCTGCTCTTGCTCTTCCCTCACCTGTCTGAGCTGCCTCACACATTCCTTAAGTGCTCCATCAAGATGACTAATTCGATCTTCTAGTGTCGAGTTCCTTTGAGTTGCAGCCTCCAGTTGTTTCTTTAGCACCAAGACTTCATTTTCAGCCTTCTCCCATCCTACCATTGAATACCAGAAGATAAAAACTTACGACGAAGTACATAGGCACAAAAATGATTTAACGCAGGAACGGTTGAAGTAGATGTCATCCTCAAATCTGAAACTCCATGTGATTTCACTCTTGCTCTGATTGAAAGCTTCCAATCTTGTTACCTAGACATTAGTGCTAGTAAGGCTAGTATCCTCCTTCACTTTCTCCACTTGCTTTATTGACGTCTCTTGGCTGTGAGACTGGAGGAGGAGGAAGTAGTTATCGATGATGATGGTGGCGCTTTAGGTTGTTTAGAGCACTTGATGAAGAGGGGCAAATCCTCATCCACTCGGGACTCTTAGTCCATTACAAAGCTAAGAAACAACTAATTATGAGCCGCCTTTTTTTCTAAGAGGATGGCCAGCAGAGCAAGAATCGAGTTGATCAAAGCCCCTCGAGCACGCCCCAGCCCATTGGTCAAACCGAAGCTGCAAACCCACCACAGAGAGAATCCAGTGTGTGAACAAAAACTAACACAGAGCATGAACCTTCCCAATATTAACATAACCCGACACCGAAACTTCAATCACAACATCGAATGAACTTGTGATATCACAGACTAATAGCATAATCAGAGCAAGGAAACAACTAAAGTTCATATTTTGAGCTTCCAAGGCACGACCCAACACTCTATTCAGCACAAGAGACGCACATCCCATTATGAACAACCTCCGCATCAGTGTAGCTTAATCTCAATCTCATGAAACGAACCTACCCATGATGCATCATCAAGCTAGAGTACACTTGCTCATCAACATGGAACAGAAATAAGAAAGAAGAATCCGTGACACCAGAAAGAGAGAGAGAGAGAGATGGATGACGTCTACCTGGCCGCGAAGGAGATGGAGACGCGGAGAGAGGTTGCTCGCGGGGTTGGCTAGTAAGGGCGCTCCGCAAAGGAAAGAGGGAGAGAGCGGAGCGGAGGTCGCGAGAGGGAGGCGAAGGGGCGTCGGCGTCGGCGTTGGCGTCGGGCGCGTAGGCGGAGGCCGAGGCGTGGGCGTTGGAGTCGGGGGTGACGGACTCTGACGCCGACGGAGGCAATCGGCGGAGGGGCGTCGGCGTCAGCGTTGGAGTCGAGGGCGACGGAGGCAACCAACGGAGGCGGAGGTGGAGGGCCGTCGGCCTCGCGTTTCGCGTAAGGCACCAGCTTCTCCAGCAACCTCGCCTCCGAGCCTTTCGGTGTGTGGGGGTCTCGCTCGGCGGGCGACGCTCGCTGACGTTGAGGGGAGCTCGAAGAGGTCTGCTTCTCCTCCGCGTGCTGCATCTGCGATCCTGGGAACGCCGGAACGAACGACGGAGCGAAGCAAGTGAGCATCGGAGTAGGGGCGGCCGTAATGTGGTTTGTCGGCGACGGCAGGGGAACGGCCGCTTGATGCACGGCGGAGCAGCAACGAGCGCGGGGAGAGAGAAATTTTCAGATTCAAATTTTCGAGAGGAAAGAAATGGAGAGGACAGAGGAACGAACGGGGCTTCTCTTTCCTTCGTTTGGGAAAGAAAACAAAAGCTTAAGCCGCAATAAATGATGTGACAGGAGAGAGAGAGCGTGCAGGCTAAGGAGGAGAGAGGGCGTCGGCAAGCTAGGAAGAGGGGAGAGAGGGGAAGTAGGTGGAAGACACCAAGTGGGGCCCACCCCTCCACATGGCATCTCCTGAGTGGTCCAGGACCACACTAACGTGGAGGTCCCGGACCACCCAATATTTTCTCGGTCGAGGGACGTCGGCATGGGATCAAGCTGTGCAATAATAAATTATTCCATTGATAAGCTTCGACCGGCGGCGATGCCACTAGTAGTGACGTCGATGGGTCGCTTTCCTCTTTTTTCTTTTCGTTCTTTTCTCGTTCTTGGTAAAGGCAAGTGAAACACGTAAAATCATATTTCCCTGAAGAACTGCTTCAAGAGAAACCAACTAATAGACCTTTGATTATATATATATACCTAGTTCTCTCCAGAACAGGAAAAGCCATTTGAACAAAGTGAGATGGAGACGAAAAAGATAGCCATAGTTGGTGCTGGGATCAGCGGCCTCCTAGCCTGCAAATACACCCTCTCAAAGGGCCTCCACCCCATCGTCTTCAAGTCCGAAGCCGGCATCGGAGGGGTCTGGACAAAGACCATTGAGACCACGAAGCTCCAGACCCCAAAAGCAGCCTACCAGTTCTCGGACTTCCCATGGCACGCGACGAGATAAATCTCTTGCAACTTCTCATCACAGTGATTGTTCTTTCCAAACAAATGTCGATTTGTTCACCTACAGTGACATAGGCGCCTTCTTAATTAGAGCTGCAAGGGGAATTTCTTTCACCATTTAGTAATATCGAGCCAGTAATTTTGGTCACAGAAACTTGGATTCAGAATTATTCACATGGAGTAATAAATTTGAATTCAAAATTATTCAGATTAAGTGCGTCATATGATTAAATTCATTAACTGTTACATGCTGTTCATGTAATACGATCCACTTCAATGACAGAGATGGGCGATTTCCAAGTTTGTTGAAAGCCACATAAAGCGAAAGCTTCCTTTGAAGAAGTTCGGGATGGTGCCAAAACACAGTTTCCTTCAAGAAATCAGCTCCTGCTTGATCTCGACCGTACCTGAAAAGTTCTACGACAGGATGGAAGAGGGAAGCATAATCTTGAAGAGGTCGAGCCTCTGAATTCAGACTTGGTCATCCTCGCAACTGGGTTTAGGGGCGAAAGGAAGCTCCTAGATTTGTTTGAGTCGCAACTTTTTCAGGACTGCTTATCTGGATCTCCTAATTCAATAGTTCCACTATACAGGTATTGCGCTAGAATTCCCTCCTGCTATAAGCTGATCTGATCCTGTGTCCTGGGTTCTCATGTAGATTTAGGTGCATTTGGTTTTGGGAATGCTTTTTGTCTTCATTTTTGGAGAAAATTTTTGTCTACTTATTCGTCCTTTTTTCTTTCCTGGGAATGTCTTTGGTTTCTCATCATTCATCTCAACATTTTTTCTGAGAATGTCTTTGCAATAATTGTAGCTGGAAAACTTTTAAGCATGAAACTGTGCCCTTTTTTTTCTTTGGAAAGTTCAGCCAAAAGATGAGCAGCCTGTGTTATTTCTCTATGGTTACTATCACGGACTCAATTATGTGATCACATCCGATCAGGGAATGCATTCATCCCCGAATTCCCCAACTAGCAGTGATCGGGTTCTCAGAGTGTTGCAAACTTGTACACGTTAGAGATACGGTGCCTGTGGCTAGCCGAGCTTCTCGCAGGTACGTTCAAGCTACCTTCCATTAAGGAGATGGAGGAGGATATGGAAGAGTGGGACAAGTACATGAAGCGATCTTCAGGTCCATACTACAGAAAATCATGCATTGCTGCACTTCACATTTGGTACAATGATCAACTGTTCAGAGACATGGGATGGAACCCTAAGAGAAAGAAGGGATTCTTTGCTGAGCTGTTTGAGCCTTATGGCCCAATAGATTATGTCTCTCCATGAAGATGAAATGTGCGTGTATCATCATTTTTCCCCTTTGTATTCCATGTTCAGCAAACTTTCTTCCCCTTCTCTTACTGATGTGAAGTCATATTTTGCACTAAATAATCTATGATTGTTCTTGGAGCACAAAATTGTAGCTTGCCCTAAATTTGAGGATTCAACCATTGATCTACGACCTCAAACCGACTCCTACAATGAGATATGATTCAATCAAGTTTTCATCACTTTAAGTTGTACGATCCTTCCATGACAGTAACATGAATTAAAGGTGTAGACATAAGATGGAGAGGAGAAATTGAAATAGTCAAGCACTTCTTGTATGAGCCACAGGAAGAAATCAAGTACTCACCAGAACTTAGTTAGACGTGCTTGAGTCATAGCAGAGGGCAATTCGAACAGGGGACATTAGATTGTCATACTCTCTGTTGATTATCAATCTTCAAGAAAGCTTAAGCCAATTGCCATTTTGAAGCCATCAATCTCCTCGAGACCGTATCATAGAGCCAATCTCTTGAATGGAAACAAGCCAACAGAACTGTTCTTGGCAGAGAACTGCATAATGGGGAGGACCACTTTTGCACATTCAGGCATCACACTTGGATTTTGAGTTAAACTAGATCTTCAATGTTAAAGACTTGGTAGAACTGGATCAAGTAAATAATGGGGCCTCTTTAGGCTGTCCGAATTTCCTCTTTCCTCTCTGTCTTCCTCCACTAAACTTCCATGCTTAGAAGCAATAGCCAAATTTCAGACAAGCTCCTTCAGATCAATACCCGTAAAGCAAAAGCACAAGCAGAAAACCTCACACACCAAGTCCTATCCAATTTTCTTGTACCCCGTATGTTGACTTACGGTCACTGCTGATGCATACACTAAAAAACGATCGAATCCATCGAAGGCAGCTTGAACCGATCGAATCCGTCCATGGCGGCTCAAACAGATCAGGCACGGCAACTAAGTCGCGATCGCATTCCAAAAGATCTATGCAATTTCGAAGCCGCGAAATCGTACCTTCTTGGGGAGCGAAGGGTGGGGAGAGGAGAGGGAAGGGAGAGGGGAGAGGGGCGAGGGCCCGACAAAGGCCCCGAAGGCGGCGAGGAGAGGAGGGTGAATGTTGACACTAAATTTTGGCTTGATTTAGTCATTTATTGCATAAGAAAATCAGGGATCCAAACTGATCTCTAAAAAATATAAATATCAATTTTTACTTTGCATGTTTAGTTCTTGTAAAGCATGTTCGCATCCAATAAGTTTCATATGAGCTAGCGTTATTATACTTGAACTCAAGAAGCCAAGAACATGCTCCGAGTTGGCACACGGATTAACAAATCCTCAGAACATGCTCGATTATCAATTGCGCACATGAGAATCTGAAACTTGGGGGTCACAATTTCCGCAAAGATGAGGGAAGCCAATCAATTAGAGAAATCTTCTCTCTAGTAAATCTTCCCTCTAGTAAATTTTGGCCAGATAAGTGGAGGAACTCGTGGGATATTTTTCCAAGAATACCGGAATGCACGAGAGGAAACAAATATGTTGGCTGCGAAATCACGATGGAATATTCTCCACGACTTTGGCCACGATATCCCACGTCCAAAAGCTCAACCCCACCAGGTCTCACGAATCATCTTTCGCATAATAAGAGGAGTTGATCTTGGCAAATCATCAGAAAAGCAATCTCGCGTTTTCAGCTACTTATCATGGAAAGATCGGCAGCTCGGAGTGACGAGCATGGACTGAATTCTCATTCCTTCGTAGACACCTCCGGATTGCTTGGGATTCTTTCGGAAAAATTGAAATTATGAGAGGAATCAATGGGATTTGTCCAGCAATATGGAAAGAATGGACACTCACTCGAATATTTGGCGTTCATGCGCAAGGTATATGAAAAGATTGAGCGGAGAGGAAATTAAGGGAAAGAATAAGAAAATAATTATGGCTGTGAAATTGTAAATGATAGTGAGTGAATCGGGACACGTTCGCGGCAATATAAGTAAATCTGAAAAGGAAAAGAGGGCTAAGATTTGGCAATGCCCACGATCAAAGGAGCACGGGTTCTGAATTTCCAATGTTAAATGGGAGTCTTATGCTATAAAAAGGGAGTGTCGAGTCTAGGGGCGAGCGGTTCCAGGTTCTAGTTCGATTCCGACTAGAACCTGGAATCTATCCTCGGGTATAGGTTTCTCATTTTTTGGAACCTGGAACCTACCTATCAGAACGGTTTCAAGTTCCAACAGGTTTTTTTTTTTCTTCTTCAGATTTGAACTATAACGTACACGCGCATACTTTACAGTAACTTCCCACATCTTAGCAAACATATCAGTGCCAATTGCCAAGAATCTGGATATACATAATCAAAACCAATAAGAAGTTTCCAAAGAGGAAATGAGATGCTTAATTAACTATAATTATTGTGCACTAAAGCTTAAATGTCACATTTGCCATATGCCATATGCCTTATCAGCTGAGTCAAATGAAATTGATGAAGCAAAATATACTAAGGAGAGAACGATAAGAGTGTAGATTGAAAATGTCAATTTATTACTGAATTGGAAAGAATGATACATTTTAAGGAATCACAATCGACTTCGTTGCCCAGAAGAAGAAAATACTAATTATTTTTTAAAATAAGAGATTTGGGACCTCTGGGTCCTGAAATTTCTTGTTCTTGCTCTGAAATTAGAAATAAGCATGATTGCTTTTAAAATTATGAAAAGTATATATATATTTTGGCTATCAAGAAAATTGATTATGCTGGGTTTTGTTTTTACATGACTAATTTCACGGTGGAATCCCCTCCTACCCTATATTTTCTCGGAATGTGACGTCATCAATGTCTCTTGACAAGAGCCGTTTTTTCCGTTTTACGGAAATAATCTTGTTTCCTTCGTTTTTTCTCAGACTACTGACGGCAATGCAGGTGCTTCAGGCAGTAAAGAGGGGATTCGAGTAAGGAATTTAGGGATTTCTAAGTGTCAATTCCACGGGTTCTTCTTGGGTTTTTGCCCTTAATTTCCCTGAATTTGGCCGACCCCTCTTTTGTTTCTCCGTCGGTACAACGAGGAACGATTCCAAATAGCGTGCTCTTCTTTTTTGGGGGATCGGTTTTGGTGTCTCTTGTTTGCATATATAGAAATCCTTGAGTTGTGTCTCCGCACATTCTAGTTCAGTCAGTTCCAGTCAAGTCATTGAGAAAAGAGGATGTACACACCCTCAGACATCTCATGTCCACTATCCTGAGAATTCGCCAATTGGACTATGGCGTTGGCAGTCCTCTCGACGTCCCATGTTCATCTCGCTTTGTGGATATTGACGACAAACATAAAGCTAAGTCAAGCATTTTTTAGTTTGATTATGTGAAATTCCATTTCGCTTTTTAAATTATTTATTTATTCATTTATTTTCGTGTTTTCACTTGCTGTCCAGGTTCAATTTCTCGGTCACCGTGGGCTTTCACGCCTATTCTACATCAACATCCCACTACCATTCTTTTTTTTTTCTTTTTCTTTTTTTAACTCTACGAGAATTCATGGACAAGTTCACACTTGGGACACCACAGAGAAGGGGATGAAGAGAGCCGAGTTTGCAATAGAGAGACATTCTCAATTTTTTCTTTGTCAATCCAGCAAACAACCAGTAACTACTGCAGCAACTCCGACGATCTCGACAGTGATCCAGATCCTCTTGACGTCTTGCATGCATCTTGTTTCATGAATGCTAAAATCATTAAGCTAAGTCGAACATATTTAGCTTGATTGTGCGATATTCTATTTGGCTATTCGAACTATTCCATATGTGTTTACGTTTCCTGTCTAGATTAAGCTCTGGAAGAAGACTTCTTGAGGATTCACATCTCCGTCACATTCAGCTAGCACTTTCACAATCTCTCCTCTCGACAATGCTCAGCATATTCACAAAAGTCATTGCAATATGGAGGCCACAAGATCACCGAAAGAGAACATCAAGCGAAAGTGAATTTCTTGGCAGCCGTTGTTCGCATTTTTTTTTGGCACTTTTAGGGCGCGCGTGACAAAATTTATGTTCCAAAAATTGATTTCTGGCTAGAAATTAATTTCTCAATTTATATTCCCCGGACAAGTTTCTGAGCAAAGAAACCCATTTGATAATGACTCAAAATTTCTATATCTGGAATAGAAATTCGTTTGATAACATCATAAAATTTATATTTCTAGGAATAGAAATTAATTAGAAAACAATATAGGAAATTCTCAAATACAAAATAATAGTCAAAATAATACTAATACATTACAAAATGTGAAAATACAATTTCATGGAAATTTCGGCATATTATTATATCTTGCCATTTTATTGGCAATGGTTTTCCTAAGCGGAGAGAGAGAGAGAGAGAGAGAGAGAGAGAGAGAGAGAGAGATTCTCAAATACAAAATAATAGTCAAAATAATACTAATACATTACAAAATGTGAAAATACAATTTCATGGAAATTTCGGCATATTATTATATCTTGCCATTTTATTGGCAATGGTTTTCCTAAGCGTAGAGAGAGAGAGAGAGAGAGAGAGAGGGAAGACCTTGAATCGGAGAGGAAGGAAAGCGTGTTGGAAGATATGATTCACTAAATCATATTGAATTGTAATTGATTGTAAATCTTGTCTATTTTAGGATTAGAAGAATAGAAGAATATATAATTTTCCTTTTATTGATTCATCCTTGTAATTAAATACATGAATTGTGTTACATTGAATAGAAGATAACACAGAAATTCTTCCCTTCAATCCCCTATAGATTTTCTCTGTTTCTCGCTTTGTTACATGGTATCAGAGCCTTCGGGTTCTGACCTCTTTCTGCTTCCGCTCAAATTGCCTCATAAAGGAACTCCAATCTTCAAAGGAGTTGCCATAGGAATCGAAGTTTCAATTGTTTCCAAAAGAACTCAACCTGCAAAAGAGTTGCCAAAGGAATCAATTTCTATTTATCATGACAAAGCCAGAAGACCTTACCACAAATCCAGTCGACCAATCTGCTGGAGACACTACGCCACAAAATCAGGGCAGCCAAGAATCTTCATTTTGTGGTTTCCGAATCGGGGAAAGCAAAGGGTCGATCGCGCAAAGCATTCGCAACACGTGCAATGGCAACAATTTTAGGCTCAGACCAATCTGGGGTTACCCTTCTCAGGGCCTCCTTACCAGTGGATACCCTATCCATGGTATCGGGGACCAAGCCCCAGTGCATCATTGCCGAGCTACCAAGGCAACGTGCGAACTGATGGAGGCTTACCGACCAATGACGGGGCAAGCTCAACCATCGGCGCGGAGTAGACGGGCGGATCGACTGGACCAGGTATGGGAACAAATCCCTACCCAGGTTTTCACAATGCAGGGCCTGCAGTCGGGTCGATAGGGTCAGGTCAGAATCTGAATCCCTACCCGGGTTTCTTTCTGTATCAATTCCCTCCTGTCAGCGATCGGCCGGAACCCGGCGACCCACTTTATACAACAAACGCTGACGGATCTGAACTGAAAATCATTAGCCAACAGTTAACCGGCGTTGACAACTACTCAAGCTGATCGCACGAATTCCGGTGAGCACTGATCACGAAGGGAAAAGAAGTTTTCATAGACAGAACTTTTCCTATTCTGTCCGACGAAAGATCGACGCGGCTTTGGAAGAGATGCAGCCAATTAGTAAGAACATGGATTGGAAACTGCATCTCGACCGAAGTCGCGGCCGGACTTCCGCTGACAGAAGACCCACAAAAATTGTGGGAAAGCATAAGGGAGATGTACGGAAAGCTCGACCAAGTGAAGATTTTCTATCTCACACAACAGATATCAGATCTGAAACAAAGGAACTCAACAGTTGCAAGGGTTTACAATAAACTCTCGGCACTGTGGAATGAATTAGAGGTTGTCGAAGAGAAATTCGACTGGCCCGAACAGATACAACAGCAGTATAGAAGCATGAGAGAGAGGGAGAAGGCGACGAGGTTCCTCCTCATCCTCAATGAGGCTTACTAGACGTTTCGCTCCCAAATCCTTACCATGGAGAATATGACAAGCCTCGGTCGAATTTACCAACTTGCCGTTCAGGAGGAAAGTCAGCGGAAATTCGTGATGGAAATTATATCAAAAGCAAGGTTGTCAGGTTGTAGACCGACTATTATTCCTATTGAGCAGAATGCCAAACTGACTTTTGTTGACTATGATGCTGGTATATCATCTTCCTCTAATGATCCATTGCTAGAGGATCCACTAGGATATCAGAGACTTGTGGGGAAGCTTATATATCTTACCATGACTAAACCAGACATCTGCTATACAGTACAGACTCTTAGTCAATTTATGCACAAGCCAAAGCAATCTCATATGCATGCATCTTTGAAGATTGTGAAATATTTAAAGACATGTCTAGGATTAGGGATTCTCCTTTCTCGAAGATGCAACATGGAAATGACAGCCTATTGCGATGCAGATTATGCTACATGTCCTATGAGCAGGAGATCTATCACTAGCTTTTGTATCAAGTTTGGGGAGTCATTGCTTTCATGGAAGACAAAGAAGCAATCTACTGTGTCCTTATCTTCAGCTGAAGTTGAGTATCGATCCATGGCCAAGACAGTTTGTGAAATAGTTTGGTTGAGGGGTCTACTCTTAGATCTCGGGACAAAATTTAAAGGATTGATTACACTCTTTTGTGACAATGATTCAGCACTCAAGCTTGCAGCAAATCCTGTATTACATGAAAGGACGAAACACATAGAGGTTGATTGCCACTTTACTCGAGAAAAAATTCAAGAAGGAATTGTCGAGACAAGAGGAATCAGAACCTTGGAGCAACCTGCGGACACATTCACTAAACCGTTGTGTCAGAGACAACATACATATCTTCTAAGCAAGCTTGGCATCTTGGACATATACAGACCACTAGCTTGAGGGGGAGTGTTGGAAGATATGATTCACTAAATCATATCGAATTGTAATTGATTGTAAATCTTGTCTATTTTAGGATTAGAAGAATAGAAGAATATATAATTTCCTTTTATTGATTCATCCTTGTAATTAAATACACGAATTGTGTTACATTGAATAGAAGATAACACGGAAATTCTTCCCTTCAATCACTATAGATTTTCTTTGTTTCTCGCTTTGTTACAAGGTGCAATCCAAATCCGAACGGGGACGCGAATGGAGGAGGCGAGTCCGACGGGACGACCAGAGCAAATTGGACGGTCTGAGGACGGCGACGGCAAGATGAGGGACAATTTGACCGGCAAGAGGACGGCGACAGCATCGGAGTCAACAGTGGCAAGAAGGATGGATTCGGAGTCAACGGCGCTAGAGTTTGGTTGAAGTGTTGAGAGGAGAAGGAGAAGCAACGCCCAAATAGAAAGCCCCTGAACGAAGAAGGATGCCCAAATGGAGAAAAGAAAAGAAAATTTCTATTTTTACCTTTCCAAAAAAAAAATTATATTTCTATTTCGAAACGAGAAGTTAAAAATTTCAGCTTCTGATTTCTTCAATTTCTCTATTTCTGGAATAGAAATCTGTTTCAGAAATAGTCGCATGATAAAATTTCTATTTCTCAATTTTTCTGTTTCTCTGTTCTCCGGAACAGGTTTGAAACAGAAATCCGTTTGGTAACGCAATTTGATTTCTCTATTTCTGAAATAGATTTCTATTTCAGAAATAGAAAAATCGAAAAAAAAAAACTGAAATTTTTAACTTCTCAGTTTCTGAAATAGAAATAGAAATTATTTTTTCTTTTCTCTATTTGGGCATCCTTCTTCGTTCACGGGCTTTTCTATTTGGGCGTTGCTTCTCCTTCTCCTCTCGATGCTTCAACCAAACCCTAGCGCCGTCAACTCCGAAGAACCTGTCCATCCTCACTGTCGACTCCGAATCCATCCTTCTTGCCACTGTTGCTCCGGTCAACTTTGTTCATGGGCTTTGGTGAGAGTCTTGATATCTTACGAGTGAAAAGATTCACAGGTGAATGCTTGCCATGCATTTGGATGACGCGATCTCTCTCACAATGGAAAAATCAAAGGCGGGGAGAGAGAGAGAGGGGAGGACTACAATGTTGATGGTCTTGTAGTTGATGTTCGTAATTCGATTGACGATGATTGTGTTGAGAGTCGTGTTGTCCATGGTCATCAATTCGGTAGCTAATGAAGAAAACAAAAAGTTAAAAATCAAACCTAGCAATGAGATTTCTCCTATTGCTTCCGATGAGAGTAAGAAAAACGAAATTTTAACTCGAAGTTTTTTCATCTTTCCCCCTTTTTTTTCATTTTCTTGGCTAATTGGAAAATTTAAATCGTCTTTGGAGCGCAATTGAGATGAGAGGGGGCATCTTCGGCCGGCTAACTGTCGACTTCGTTCACGGGCTTTTGTAATGTATTAGTATTATTTCGACTATTATTTTGTATTTAAGGATTTCTTATGTTATTATATAATCAATTTCTATTGCTAGAAATATAAATTTTATTCTGTTATCAAACGGATTTCTGTTCCATAAATAAAAATTTTGAGTTATTATCAAACGGATTTTTCTTTTCGAAACTTGTCCTAACGAAATTGAGAAATCAATTTCTTAAATAGAAATTGTCATGCGCGCTACCTCTATTGCGCCTTGCTGTCATGCTCTATCGCAACTTGTTTCTCGGAGTCTAGTAGTTGTTGCCGTCCCAGCCACATCATCACGTCCAGGAGACTCCATCAATTGCAATCACTCTTTCTTGCCTTGTTTGCTGTGGTCCACTCTCGCCAGCGCTAGCACCCTCGGCATTCTATACAACCCGAGCGATGCCAATTCAGTCATCACCGTGTCGGATTTGCCTCTGTGTTGTCTTCAGTTGAGATCTTGCTAAGTCATCGTTTGGTCCCTAGTCGGGGTCTCTTCCATTCCATCGGTTTCAATTTCTCGAGAAAGTTTTACTACAAGCGTGCATTAATCCATTTTTGGGTCAAATGCATTTCTCCATTTTATTTTATTTTGGTCGAATCATTTCTCTATTTGAAACAGCACCTTTGCTCGTCTCTTGCGGGGTCCACTGCAATGCATTAGTCTTTGCTTTGACCGTGACTTTTCTCATTGGTTTCGGTGGGCTTTGTGAAAGTTTGCAGAAATCTCATTGTGACGGACAGAGACACACACGCTTGGCCAGGTTCTTAAAATTTTCTGCAATCTATTTATTGTTTTGATTATCGAGTGTTACATTTTTTTATTGTGCACTCATATGATCACTCCTTACATGTTAGTGGCATAGGATAGAAATGGATAAATATTGCCTGCGAAGACATTTCAAAAAAATAAAAAGAAATGGTACCGAAAGGACATTAGAGAAGTCTAGTGTAATCAAGTCCCCGTACCCAAAGTCTCTAATTCGTAGGAGTAAAATAATTATCTTATTATTTTATTTAGGTGTCTAATCAACATATCATAAACTGATTAGTAGCGACTCAGATAAAATTCATTTGCATGTTAAAAACTTGACTCTAAGTCGAGAATTGGTATAAGCTTGGGAGAACTTGAGCTAAGTCTAGGTTTAGCAGTCCATTAGCCGAACCCTTAAGTGGTCCAGCCCGCTTCAGGGAGGTCACAACAGCGAAGAAGACGGTGGTGGCGCGGAGGCCATGCTTCCTCGCCATCGTGGCGGCTTTGGCGACGGCCGGCGCTGCACTGTGAATAGATAGAGCGTTGCTGGTGGTAGTTCAAGCTGGCATGCTCAGACAAGAAGTGATGGTTATGGTTCCGACATTCTGTGGTCCGATCATAAATTTCGTAATTATGTTCCGTCCTTCAGACGATTGACCCCGTTTACTTTTGGCCCATCCGAACCGTTAAAGCTCGAGAAAATTTGGTCTGCCGCATTCAACGGAGTAGATGAATAGCTAATATTTATTTGGTTAGGCTGCGTTTTGTTCCGTGGAAAGATTAGATGGTTTAGAAAATCTCTAAACTCCAAAATAGACTACTCTCGGAGTTTGAGATGAAAATTTTTGAGGGACTAAAGTACTTCCTAGGAATAGAAGTGGCACAATCTAAAGGTGGAATATTTCTCTCGTAAAGAAAGTACGTGTTGGACTTGTTAGTGGAATTGTTAGAGTGTAAATCTGCATACACTCTAATTGTGCGAAACCATAGATTTGGGGAGTATCCAAATCAGGTACTAACTAACAAAGACAGGTATTAAAGGTTGGTAGAAAAATTAATTTATTTGTCGCATACTCGACCTGATATTGCTTATGCTGTGATGCATGCCCTAATTGAAGTTCATATGGATGTTGTGATAAGAATACTTCGCTAATTGAACGGACCTCTAGGAAGAGGAATTCGTTTTCTGAAGAATGGGCACCTTGAAATTGAGGGGTTTATGGATGCTGACTGGGCTAGGAGTGTATCTGATAGGAGGTTGACTTTAGGATATTTCACTTTTGTAGGGGGAAACATAATTACCTAGAGGAGAAAGAAGCAAAAGGTGGTAGCATTGTCAAGTGCAGAGCAGAATTCATGGGAATGCACAAAGGTCTTTGTGAACTTCTAAGGCCTAAGAGATTAATGATGGAACTCGGTTATGCTCCTATCTTCGATATGAGGTTGTTCTGTGCAGCCATCAGTATATCTCTTAATCATGTTCAACATGACCGTAAAAAACACATTGAGGTATATCTCATAATCTTGTTCATTAAGCAGAACCCAGATACCAAGGTTGTTCGGTTTCTGTATGTAAACTCGGAAGATCAATTGGCGGATATACTAACGAAGGCTGTATCAAATAGGGTTTTTTACAACTCACTTGACAAGTTGGGCATCCTAGATATCTATGCACCAACTTAAGAGGGACTATTGGAGATAGATACGATTTTATCATTGACCTTAATCTTAATTGATTCAATCAAAGATGCTCGGAGATAAAATAGGAAATTATAATCGTATTGTAATCTTGTTTATTCTTTCTGTTATTCTTATCTTTTATATTATAAATTTATACATGTACAAGGATGAAAAGAAGAAGATTAGAATTTGCCTCAAAAATACGTCTTCATCATTCTCGTTCTTCACTTTCTTTTTTCTTCTTTCTTGGTCTTAATTTATGTTTTACCAAGTACGCGTCGATAGTCACGTATTAATAGAGTTTTCATAGTCTGGTTGTGAGGACTGGTTTTCTCGCGCATCTCGACGGCTTCGCTTCACGAGAGTCGGCGTTTTCAGCAAGAATGCTGCTGGGTGCATGAACATATAGATATTTGCCTTCCTTTTAGCCTACTCTTTCTCTTTTACTTGTTCTCAAAACTGTAGCGGCATTTGGATCTCTCATCTTGGGAAATGGGTCCGGGTCAGATTTTGTTGGGAACACAAAAGTCAAATGGAAATATGAAAAAGAAAACATTATCTTGCTCTTTCCATATGGTCCCAAGTCGGTATGGGATCAAGCTGTGCAATAAAAAATTATTCCATTGATAAGCTTCGACCGGTGGCGATGCCACTAGTAGTGACGTCGATGGGCCGCTCTCCTCTTTTCTCTTTTCGTTCTTTTCTGGTTCTTGGTAAAGGCAAGCGAAACACGTAAAATTATATTTCCCTGAAGAACTGTTTCAAGAAAAACCGACAGATGGGTGGTTGGTTTCGAATCAATTTTCTTAGTGGCATTTCCACCCAACATCATTAGACCTTTGATTATATATATACCTAGTTCTCTCCAGAACAGGAAAAGCCATTTCAACAAAGTGAGATGGAGACTAAAAAGATAGCCATAGTTGGTGCTGGGATCAGCGGCCTCCTAGCCTGCAAATACACCCTCTCAAAGGGCCTCCACCCCATCGTCTTCGAGTCCGAAGCCGGCATCGGAGGGGTCTGGACAAAGACCTTGGAGACCACGAAGCTCCAGACCCCAAAACAAGCCTACCAGTTCTCGGACTTCCCATGGCCGGACTTGGTCGCCGAGGATTTCCCCGATGCGCATCAAGTGCTCGAGTACATCGAGTCATACGCCCGCCACTTCGACCTGCTTAAGCACATCAAGTTCGGCACCAGGGTCCTTAGCATCCGGTACCAGGGGCCACCGGTTGAGGCGATGCAGTCATGGAGCCTGTGGGGCGGTGACGGCAGGCCATTCAGCTCGGGTGGGAAGTGGAAGATCAGAGTGCAGGATTCTCTGAGCCTTGAAACTGAGGTAGACGTATGCTTCCTGTTATTGCATAATTGGGGGTTGCTCTTCTTGATGCAGTTTCATGTTACTGTCTCATGCCAATACCCATATAGACCGGCAATCCGTAATAATTTTCATTTCCATTTTGTGTTAATGATTGCTCGGTAGCAATTTCTTAGTTTCTATACCTTACCATCTAATGACAATAACAGACGTATGAAGTGGACTTTGTGATTCTCTGTGTCGGGCGATTCGGTGACATTCCAAACATACCGGAGTTTCCACCGAACAGAGGCCCGGAAGCGTTCCATAGCAAGGTGATCCACTCCATGGACTACGCAGCTATGGACTACCAAGCTGCGAAGGAGTTCGTCAGTGGCAAGAGAGTGGTGGTGGTCGGGCTGCAGAAATCCGCATTGGACATTGCCATGGAGTGCTCAGCTGTTAATGGTAAATGCGAAACCCCCGAATCCCCACGTTCCTTAAACTGAAGCCTAGTCGTGGCAGCATTACATTTTCTTCACCGTGTGCAAGCCGCTCCTCCAGCTCCGGCATTTTGACAAGAGTGGATTTGTGGCAACTTCCTTTTGGTTGAAATTTTTCCCTGCAGGAGTGGAGCGACCTTGTACGGTGCTGTACAAAACGGAACACTGGAACCTGCCGGATTATCTACCGTGGGGCGTGCCTCTCGCACTTCTCTACCTCACCCGCTTCTCGGAGCTCCTCGTGCATAAGCCCAGAGAGGGCTTGTTGTTGAGCCTTTTGGCCACACTTTTATTGCCCCTGGTACACGACGAGATAAATCTCTTGCAACTTCTCATCACAGTGATTGTTCTTTCCCAACAAATGTCGATTTGTTCACTTAAAGTGATATAGGTGCCTTCTTAATTAGAGCTGCAAGGGGAATTTCTTTCACCATTTAGTAATATCGAGCCAGTAATTTTGGTCACAGAAACTTGGATTCAGAATTATCCACGTGGAGTAATAAATTTGAATTCGAAATTATTCAGATTAAGTGCGTCATATGATTAAATTCATTAGCTATTACATGCTGTTCATGTAATACGATCCACTTCAATGACAGAGATGGGCGATTTCCAAGTTTGTTGAAAGCCACATAAAGCGAAAGCTTCCGTTGAAGAAGTTCGGGATGGTGCCAAAACACAGTTTCCTTCAAGAAATCAGCTCCTGCTTGATCTCGACCGTACCTGAAAAGTTCTACGACAGGGTGGAAGAGGGAAGCATAATCTTGAAGAAGGCCCCAGCATTCGGATTCTGCAAGAACGGGATTTCAATCGATGGAGAGGTCGAGCCTCTGAATTCGGACTTGGTCATCCTCGCGACTGGGTTTAGGGGCGAAAAGAAGCTCCTAGATTTGTTTGAGTCGCAACTGTTTCAGGACTGCTTATCTGGATCTCCTAATTCAATAGTTCCACTATACAGGTATTGCCCTAGAATTCCCTCCTGCTATAATAAGCTGATCTAATCCTGTGTCCTGGGTTCTCATGTAGATTTAGGTGCATTTGGTTTTGGGAATGCTTTTTGTCTTCATATTTAGAGAAGATTTTGTCTACTTATTCGTCCTTTTTTCTTTCCTGGGAATGTCTTTGGTTTCTCATCGTTCATCTCAACACTTTTTTTGAGAATGTCTTTGCAAAAATTATAGCTGGAAAATTTTAAGCATGAAACTGTGCACTTTTTGCTTTGGAAAGTTCAGCCAAAAGATGAGCAGCCTGTGTTATTTCTCTATGGTTACTATCACGGACTCAATTATGTGATCACATTCGATCAGGGAATGCATTCATCCCCGAATTCCCCAACTAGCAGTGATTGGGTTCTCAGAAAGTGCTGCAAACTTGTACACATCGGAGATACGGTGCCTGTGGCTAGCCGAGCTTCTTGCAGGTACGTTCAAGCTACCTTCCATTAAGGAGATGGAGGAGGATATAGAAGAGTGGGACAAGTACATGAAGCGATCTTCAGGTCCATACTATAGAAGATCATGCATTGCTGCACTTCACATTTGGTACAATGATCAACTGTGCAGGGACATGGGATGGAACCCTAAGAGAAAGAAGGGATTCTTTGCTGAGCTGTTTGAGCCTTATGGCCCAACAGATTATGTCTCTCCATGAAGATGAAATGTGCGTGTATCATCATTTTTCCCCTTTGTATTCCATGTTCAGCAAACTTTCTTCCCCTTTTCTTACTGATGTGAAGTCATATTTTGCACAAAATAATCTATGATTGTTCTTGGAGCACAAAATTCTAGCTTGCCCTAAATTTGAGGATTCAACCATTGATCTACGACCTCAAACCGACTCCTACAATGAGATATGATTCAATCAAGTTTTCATCACTTTAAGTTGTACGATCCTTCCATGACAGTAACATGAATTAAAGGTGTAGACATATGATGGAGAGGAGAAGTTGAAATAGTCAAGCACTTCTCGTATGAGCCACAGGAAGAAATCAAGTACTCACTAGAACCTAGTTAGACGTGCTTGAGTCATTGCAGAGGACAATTGGAACAGGGATTCAAATTGAATAGGAAAATCGCATACGTTGCCATTGCAAAAAATGAACAAAGAAAAAAAATTGCAAGTCTGGACACATTGGCGACAACAACATCGAATTCTTGAAGGTGCAATAGAGTTTCAACATTGCATAACTCCAGGCCATCTAAACTAGCAAACAATAATTCTAGCCATCTAAGAATGGAACCCCAAAAAAGAATAATCGAATTTTTCCATTGGAACAAGGGAAGCTACAATTTTATGGTACAGAAGCGCCAAAGGATAAAACAGGCACCTGACATCTCTGTGACATGCGCAACACTTACAGACATACTAGCGTGCATTGAAGGCGACAGACATACAAGTAAGCATCAAGGGTGATAGTCTTTGATACAAATGTCATCACTGAACATGATGGAAAGAGAGCAGGGGCAAGATCAAAATCAGGAAGAAGTTCCAGCTAAATGCCCGAAAACTGTCCTTCATGGCAAAGCTATTTGAAACTATTTACAAAACAAGCCCCCAAAATATTAGGGAAGTATAGGTAGTGGACTACAAATCACAATGACAAACATTCCAGTAATTTACAGACGAAGAAAGTATAAAAAGTAGACAATTCGACCTTATTGCTAACAGTCAGGCATAGGGATAATCAACAATTCTATAAAACAATTGATTCCAGCAACAAGTTCTATCATTTTGAGATTGGCAAAATCTAAAGACATGCAGTACATCACAAGAGAAAAAACTTGTGGCCATGGTGCATATTCAAAACAATGCAAACAAAGCTCTAGACATAGGGCTTTTGCATTGACTTGGGAAAAAGTACAGTCTAGTATTTTTGTCAAAATATTTCAATTTTTTCTAGCTTTTATAGTAAAAAATTATGGGAAAATCAAGGATCAAATTAAGAATAACAGGTATGTTAAAGTGTTACGAAGGTTTTAGTGGGCTATTCGAAACAAATGCATACTATGGGATAGGTGAAGTGATCTCTTCATCGAGTTCATTACTTCATAACCTTCATGAATTTCGAGTACGTACCTGGACAAGTGTTATCGGGGACAAGCACTGTTAGAATAGTCTGGTTCATACAACCAGCATAGGCACAGGTTGTGCGGTTACAAGATGTCGAAGTTGAGTTGCCCAGGTATAAATTTGAACCCTCGCGTTGCATTAAGGGGCACATCAACCAATTAGAGCGCGCATGACAAAATTTCTGTTTCAAAAATTGATTTATGGCCAGAAATTGATTTCTCAATTTCTATTCCCCGGACAAGTTTCTGAGCAAAGAAACCTGTTTGATAACGACTCAAAATGTCTATTTCTGGAACAGAAATCTGTTTGATAACAGAATAAAATTTCTATTTCTATGAATATAAATTGATTAGATAACAACATAGGAAATCCTCAAATACAAAATAATAGTTGAAATAATACTAATACATTACAAAAGTTGAAAATACAATTTCATGGAATTTCCTATTACATGTGCTTATGTTTCCTATTACGTAATATTTTCTTTCGAAAAATAAACAACGTGGCAAAAAATCAATTGAAATTCAATTGTAGTGAATATGTCGTTATGTTTTTGTCGAAATTGATTTCACATTAATCAAATAAGTCTAATGATAGCCATGATTATAATAGTCTAATCTCCTAAAAAAATCCTAACTTCAAGTCTAATTCCAATTTCTTTCCAAATTTTGTTAAAAAATCCTCACCATGTTCAAAAATCGTCACCAATTTTTTCAAAATTATCAATACTAGGATTATTTAAAAATTTATTATCAAAATCTGTATTTTCATCAACACTCTTACAAGAACAACAGATTCCTTATTATATCTTTTTTTCCTTATAAAAGAAAAATCGAATGAAATCCTAATGATTTGACCCATTTTTACCGCCTCAATATGAAGTTTATGATTAAAAAAATAGTTAGCAAGATAAAAGAGTAGGTGAAGAAATATTCGTTAAATATGAATATGGCAAGTTGACTATTACTATGCGTGAAATTTCTTGCGTGCAACAAATGAAACATTGTTCATTCAATTCCCACCATTTGGCCCAATAGTTAAGATTTTCAATCAATATTGAGTGAAATGATTATATTAAAAATCATTAAAATATTTTGGACTAAATGAACTATTTCTATTTCTATTTCAATATTAGTGATCTAAAATATTTTGGAATAAATTGAAAAGTTGAGAAAAAAAATTTATATTTTTATTTCTATTTCAGAAACTGAGAAGTTAAAAATTTCAGCTTCTGATTTCTTTGATTTCTCTATTTCTGAAATAGAAATCTGTTTCAAAAATAAAGAAATCAAATTGCGTTACCAAATGGATTTCTGTTCCAAACATGTTCCGGGAAACAGAGAAACAGAGAAATTGAGAAACAAAAATTTTATCATGCGCGCCCTTAGACGGCTTAAGCTGGGATGGCTGGCAATGTAATCTGTTGACGTATAGGGAAATGAATCATAAATTCTGAGAGATTGTTTAGAAAGATAAGAATTACTGGAAGATTGTCCACAAGAAAGACTTGATCTAAAGAAATTCTAGAATGATAATACTGACGTCCAGTTATTTGCTGCGTTGCAGGTGCACATCACACAATTGTTAGCGGTGAAGACATAAGTTCCATTAGCAACGTGTAAATAGGAGTCCAGCGAGTCATTCCTTATTGCAGATGAACAAGCTGCATACAGAATCAGAGAATTCATCAGTATTGCTCTTAAAGATTGGACTACGAAATTACCAGAAAAAATCAAGCTTATTAGTGTTGGAACAATGGAAAAGCACAGGCAGGAAGCATCACAAACTATCTATAGGACATCTGGCAATTGAATCTCAAACCATACTGTTGGTGGGTCAAGAACTATCTACACGACACTGGCGATTTAATCTTAAATCATAATGGTGGTGGGTCATGAAGCTTAATAGTATCGATTAGGATTGCCAAATCATAAACTATGCTAATGTTACTTAGAACAAGTATGTTCATACAGAGTCTAAGCAACAAGCGTAATGTGGCAAATAAGGGGGACATTAGATTGTCATACTCTCTATTGATTATCGATCTTCAAGAAAGCTGAAGCCAATTGCCATTTTAAAGCCATCAATCTCCTCGAGACCGTATCATAGAGCCAATCTCTTGAATGGCAACAAGCCAACAGAACTGTTCTTGGCAGAGAACTGCATCATGGGGAGAACCACTTTTGTACATTCAGGCATCACACTTGGATTTTGAGTTAAACTAGATCTTCAATGTTAAAGACTTGATAGAATTGGCTTAAGTAAATAATGGGGCCTCTTTAGACAGTCCCAGTTTCCTCTCCCCTCTGTCTTCCTCCACTAAACTTCCATGCTTAGAAGCAATAGCCAAATTTGAGACAAGTTCCCTAAAATCTCTTCCTAAAGGAGAAGCAATCCAAGGAATAGGAAAATATCTCTTGACAATGACTAACCAGAAGGAAAAACTCTTCCCCCCCGGCTAAAAAAAAAAAAAGGCCTTCACCAGGATATGATGTCATTTTATCCTTCTTATAAAAAAAACACACAAAGATGTGAACCAGATATCACATCCTCAATTTCGATGACATCAAAGAGACAATGACCAAATACAACTATTAAAATCGTGGAGATACAAGTTACAACCATTTAAAAGTTATATAGGATATCATATAGTTCTATTTTTCGCACAGATCACATGGTGGGGAGGCACTGCAAGGCCCCGCCATCACGTCCTGGTCTTACCCTATAATTCTATCAATAAATCTAATCATTCAAACACAATCAACGAGCGAATCGACCCAAACTCACTCATCTTACTTCACTTAAATACAAGCTAGTTCTAGCAGATTTTCCACACGAGATCAATACCCGTAAAGCAAAAGCACAAGCAGAAAAACACACACACCAAGTCCTATCCAATTTTCTCGCACCCCGTATGTTGACTTACGGTCACTGCCGATGCATACACTAACAAACGATCGAATCCATCGAAGGCAGCTCGAACCGATCGAACCCGTCGACGGCGGCTCAAACAGATCAGGCACGACGACTAAGTCGCAATCGCATTCCAAAAAATCTATGCAATTTCGAAGCAGCGAAAGTCGTACCTTCTTGGGGAGCAAAGGGTGGGGAGAGGAGAGGGAAGGGAGAGGGGCGAGGGCCGGGACGAAGGCCCCGAAGCGGCGAGGGAGAGGAGGGCGAAGAAGACGGTGGTGGCGCGGAGGCCGCGCTTCCTCGCCATCGCGGCGGCCGGGCGCTGCACTGTGAAGAGGGAGAGCGTTGCTGGTGGCAGTCCGAGCTGGCATGCTCAGACAAGAAGTGACGATTCTGGTTCCGACATTCTGTGGTCCGATCGTGAATTTCGTAATTATGTTCCGTCCTTCAGACGGTGGACCCCGTTTACATTAGGCCCATCCGAACCGTTAAAAGCTCGAGAAAATTTGGTCCGCCGCATTCAACGGAGTAGATGAATAGCGAATATTTATTTGGTTAGGCTGCGTTTTGTTTCGTGGAAAAATTAGATGGCTTAGAAAATCTCTAAACTCAAAAAGAGACTATTTTTGAGATGAAAAACTTGAGGAACTAAAGTACTTCCTAGGAATAGAAGTGGCACAATCTAAAAGTGGAATATTTCTCTCGCAAAAGAAGTACGTGTTGCATTTGTTAGTGGAAGTGGAATTGTTAGTGTAAATTCGCATACACTCCAATTGTGCAAAACCATAGATTTGGGGAGTATCCAAATCAAGTACTAACTAACAAAGAAAGGTATTAAAGGTTGGTAGGAAAATTAATTTATTTGTCGCATACTCGACCCGATATTGCTTATATTGTGATGCATGCTCTAATTGAAGTTCATATGGATGTTGTGATAAGAATACTTCGCTAATTGAACGAGCCTCTAGGAAGAGGAATCCGTTTTCTAAACAATGGGCACCTTGAAATTGAGGGGTTTATGGATGCTAAATGGGCTAGGAGTGTATCTGATAGGAGGTCGACTTCAGGATATTTCACTTTTGTAGGAGGAAACATAATTACCTAGAGGAGCAAGAAGCAAAAGGTGGTAGCATTGTCAAGTGCGGAGCTGAATTAGGGGAATGCACAAAGGTCTTTTCTTGGTATCTCTTCGTGCTACTTCACGAGTTATATTAAGTTCTTGAAGTTCCACACTCTTTTTATCTTTCTTTCTTCAAGTAGTGATTGTGACTTGAGAATCTTCTTAGATTTCAGAGTGATTCTCATGGACTGTAACTGGCTCCTGTCGTGCTTGAAAAACTTTTACTTTGTTTTAAGAAATTCTCCCATGAAATCCCTATCTATAAACTCACTTGATCATCTTTCAAAAGCAAGAGAATCAATAGTACCAAGAAACTAATTTTCTTTCTCTGTTTCTGAATCAGGTGCTGTTTTGTACATAAAGAGGGAATTTGATTTAGAAAGTGAACCCGCTTTAGAAGGGCTAGTAGTGGCCATGTCACTTATTGGTGCCACTTTGGTTACTACTTGCTCCGGAGCGATAGCAGACTGGCTCGGTCGCCGTCCTTTGCTAATTATTTCGCCGGTGGTCTTGTTATGCTGTGGTCCCCCAATGTTTCTGTGCTACTCCTTGCGAGGTTTTTAGACGGACTTGGTGTTGGCTTGGCTGTAACTCTTGTTCCCCTCTACATATCCGAGACAGCCCCGCCAGAAATAAGGGGTACACTGAATACGCTGCCACAATTTACCGGTTCTGCTGGGATGTTTATGTCATATTGTATGGTTTTTGGGATGTCTTTGATGGAGTCGCCGAGTTGGAGATTGATGCTTGGAGTTCTGTCGGTTCCCTCCTTCATTTATTTTGTGTTGATGGTATTTTTCTTGCCTGAGTCTCCACGGTGGCTTGGGAGTAAAGGGCGGATGCATGAGGCTAAGAAAGTCTTGCAGAAGCTGTGTGGCAGAGAAGATGTATCTGGTGAGTTGTCTGACTACTTGTCATGCCAAGATTCCCTGAATGAAATTTATTCTCACTGGACTGAGCTTTGATGTTCAAATCAATGCTTTGGTCGATCTTCTTTTATAGGGCAATCTGCTTGTACAATGGAATCATGTTTGCAAGAAGTGGCTTGCAACATATTGTTGCAAAAAAGTCATTGGACTATATTAGCTGGAGTTGCTTGAGTGGAATGGGAACTTTTCGTCAACCCATGCTATCTATAATTTGGGAATGTGTTTCCTTGATTCAGATATACCTGTCTTAGAACTTTTGAATCTCAATAATTCCCATTTGTCAAGTGTTATATGCAATGTAAGGCGGTAGCATCCTGTGCCAAAACTAGCTAGGATATCTAGAATCGATCAAATTTTTAGTCTTAGGTTGTTAGAAAAACTGTGCTTTTGCATTACTTGAAGCTTAGTCATAACCGCAAAGATGAAAATGAAGAGCTAATAAATTTCAGATGAACAGGTGAGATGGCTTTGCTGGTGGAGGGATTAGCAGTAGGGGGTGAAGCATCCTTAGAGGAGTACATAATTGGCCCACCCAATGATCACATGGATGACCAGGATATATCCAATGAAAAAGACCAGATCAAGTTATATGGCGCCGAACAGGGTCTTTCGTGGGTTGCCAGACCCATCTCTGGGCAGAGTGCTGTAGGTCTCGTGTCTCGGCATGGAAGCACGGCAAGCCAGAACGTGCCTCTCATAGACCCTCTTGTGACCCTCTTCGGCAGTGTCCACGAGAAGCTCCCTGAGGGTGGAAGCATGCGCAGTATGCTTTTTCCTCACTTTGGCAGCATGTTCAGTGTTGGTGGTAATCAACCGAGAAACGAGGAATGGGATGTGGAGAGTGTAGCCAGGGAGGGTGAGGATTACCAATCCGATGCAGGTGTGGGTGATTCGGATGACAATCTGCAGAGTCCATTGATTTCACGGCAAGCCACGAGCTTGGATCGCGACCTGGTCCCACCTGCCCATGGAAGCGCTTTTAGCATGAGACATGGTAGTCTTGTGCAAGGAGCTGGAGAAGCGGCCGGGAGCACAGGGATCGGCGGCGGATGGCAACTGGCGTGGAAATGATCCGATAGAGAAGGCCCGGATGGAAAGAAGGAAGGGGAGTTCAAAAGAATTTATTTGCACCCGGAAGCAGTCAGTGGTTCACGGCGAGGCTCAATGGTTTCGCTTCCTGGGGGCGAGGGTCCAATGAATGTAGAATTCATCCAAGCCGCCGCTCTGGTAACTCAACCAGCTTTGTATCCCAAGGAGCTTTTGGAGCAGCATCCAGCTGAAACCGCCGTGAAGGGGCCAAGTTGGAAAGATCTTTTTGAACCAGGAGTCAAGCATGCTTTGGTTGTTGGTGTGGGGATTCAAATTCTTCAGCAGGTGATATACAGTGGCTGATTTCTGACGAAAAAAAGAAAAAAAAAAACAATTACAGCAGCTGATAGTTTTAGATTTCATTGGAAATTGCTATTTTTCTTTCCATATATAATTATAATGCTCTACTTCTGCCATGAGGAAACTAATTTCACCTCTCGCCATTAGACAGTATCTCTGGTTTTTAGGTATAACATGTCTTGGCTTGCTCTAAAGAAAAATCCTCATGCTATTGCTAGGAAACCACCCAAAACTGCATGAGTGCAAAGCCCCACTGTCATTCTCGAGCTTTTAGGGAGCTGTTTGGATTTATTTATGATGTCATAGACTCGTACCAACATATACAGATAGTAAGGATCTTGTGGTCCTGGCGCACCAGTGCTTGATGTGGACTTCATAGCTGTTTTTGCTGAAACTTTAAGAGGTAAATGTTAAGAAGGTGGCAGTGCCAGCATGTTTGTTTAGTTTAAGTTGTTAACAGGATTGACAGTCCAGACAGTAGTTGAAATTTGTTTTGGTTAATTCTTCTTTTCCTGAGCAATGTTGCGTGATATAGTTATGATTCGGCACTCTTCGAGCAAATATTTGCTTTCTTTAATAGTTAGATATTGTGTACAACAATGGATGCTTTCCTCCTCTACATGAAAACACTTGATATTGATTGCAGCATGTTGGATTAGACTCTTAGTAATAGTCAAGGCTTAGTTTATTTTTGAAAAATTCCAACGAATATAAGCACTCAGCTTGTATTTTCACACGAATGTTTGCTTCATTTTTTGTCCCTTTGAACTTACTCGCGATACTCATTTTTTTTTTTTTTTTTTTTTTTTTTTTTACTTTCATGCCCTAGACAAGTTTTTGAACATAAATATATGTTTGATAACGAACTCAATTTTTTGTCCTTGGAATAAAAATTGGTATGTTAGACCTTAAATATCTCCCTTCTAGGAAGAGCTGGCAACGAGTGGCGGGTAGCGGCAGGCGAGCAAGCGGGCGGTGACGGTGAATGATGATAAGAACTTTTGCTTTTCCTTTTTGTTATAAACTTAATTTTAGGCTAAAAATTTATTCTGGAAATAGAAAAATGTAATAGACTTTTGTTCCATATGAATTTTTATTTCAAATGTATTCTCAAGAACAAGAAAAATAGATTAACACAAAAATAGAATGGTAATCATTCACGCCCTTATACTTCCGTGATAAGTTTTAACACTTCATTATACTTTCGTGATAAATTTTACAATTTAATTACATATTTATTTTAAAATTATAAAAATTCTACCGTAATTAAGATTTTTAATGCAGTCATCTCAATTTTTATTGTTCAAAGAAAACGGGGAAAGAGACCTTCGCCAGATCACAAGCAATTGGAGAAATGAAGTGGGCCGGTGGGCCCCGTGAAGTGGAGACAAAATTTCGAAATCTTTCTCTGGTTTCCCCTTCGTACATCCGAGACAAATTCTCGCCCTCTCGTAAATCCACAATTTATTTATTTATTTATTTATTTATTTTGTAACCAATTGCTACTTCATATACACAATTTCAACGGGCCAACTCTCACTTGGACCGAAAAATGGGCCGGACGAATAGCTCGGCCCAAATCAGGCCGAACCGGTCGAGCCCATTACGAAAGCACAACTGCAAAGTCTTGTCGGCAACGTTTTCCCCTCTCGCCTCTGCAACTGTCTCCAGATCGCGATCGAGGCCGGGACAAGCGACCGCCGGAGCGGAGAAGCTCGAGCTGAACGCAGCTTCCGGCAGCCATGGCGCTCAACCTCCGCCAGAAGCAAACAGGTACGTCGGCGACCGAGCTCTGCTCCTTCTCCGTCGGCAGGGCCATGGCATTTGGGCCTCCTTCTTCGACCCCTTTTGCGTCCGCTGCAATTCTGATCACATGCCCTTTCGTTGGCAAATCCACGGTTTCTCCCCTGTTTTCATGGGAGGGGTTGTAGTTATGCTGGAACCGTCGGTAGGATAGGGAAGGGTTCGAAGAGATTGAGCGTCGTGCCGTTTACGGATGACGTTGCCTTCCCTTCGCTCATCTCGTTCTGATCTCTGATCTTGATTCTACAGGACTGCAAGAATGCTGTCTTCTAAGATAGCCAAATTCGGCCGACTTTTTCTTTCTATGTTGATTTTTCTTTGGAATTTCGTTTGTTTTGGATTGAAGTCTGATTCGTAATCCTTCTTTGCGCGCACAGAATGTATAATCCGGATGCTGAACCTGAACCAACCTGTGAATCCATCCGGGACTGCGAATGAGGAAGTGTATAAGATCTTGATCTACGACAAGTTTTGCCAAAACATACTCTCCCCATTGATCCACGTGAAGGATCTTAGGAAGCACGGCGTGACCCTCTATTTCCTCATCGATAAGGACAGGAAGCCGGTCCACGATGTGCCCGCGGTGTATTTCGTCCAAGCGAGTCAAGTTAATATCCAGAGGATCGTCGCCGATGCTTCTCGCTCTTTATATGATAGTTTCCACCTCAACTTCTCGTCTTCGATACCACGCCCGCTTTTGGAGGATATGGCTTCTGGGACGTTGAATTCGAATTCATTAGATCGGATCTCAAAGGTTCATGATCAGTACCTGGAGTTCGTGACGTTGGAGGATGACTTGTTTTCTTTGGCCCAGAAGTCATGTTATGTTCAGTTGAATGACCCGTCAGCAGGGGATCGGGAGATTGAAGAGATTGTGGAGAGGATTGTTAGTGGGCTGTTCTGTGTTCTGGCCACACTTGCAGTGGTTCCCATAATTAGGTGCCCTCGTGGTGGACCTGCTGAGATGGTTGCCATGGCTCTTGATCAGAGGCTGAGGGATCACTTGTTGTCGAAGAACAATTTATTTACTGAGGGTGGAGGTTTTGTTAGCTCGTTTCAGCGTCCAATTTTATGTTTATTTGATAGGAACTTTGAATTGTCAGTAGGGATACAGCATGATTTTAGGTACAGGCCACTTGTTCACGATGTCCTTGGGTTGAGGCTTAACAGATTGAATGTTCAAGGTGAGAAGGGCGGGATGAAGTCATTTGAGTTGGATAGTTCGGATCCTTTTTGGGTGACCAATGGTTCACTGGAATTTCCTGAAGTTGCAGTTGAAATTGAGAACCAGCTGAACAAGTATAAGAAGGATGTGGATGAGGTAAATAAAAGAACTGGTGGAAGTGGAGGTGCTGAATTCGATGGAACCGATTTGATCGGAAACACGAAGCATTTGATGAATGCTGTCAATTCCTTGCCTGAACTAACAGAGAGAAAGCAGGTGATTGATAAGCACACAAACATTGCGACAGTGTTGCTGGGTGAGATCAAGGAGAGATCTCTGGATTCTTATGCCAAAAAGAGAATGACATGATGGTCAGAGGAGGAGTTGATCGGGCTGAACTGCTGGCTGTGCTCAAAGGGAAAGGAACAAAGATGGATAAGCTGCGATTTGCAATCATCTATCTTATTTCCTCAGAAACTATTAATCAGTTGGAAGTCGAATCAGTTGAAGCAGCGCTGAAGGAATCAGAGGTTGATACTACTGCATTTCAATATGTAAAGAAGATCAAGTCACTGAATGTTTCCTTGGCGTCAGCAAATTCTGCCAGCAGAAGCAACATTGTTGATTGGGCTGAGAAACTGTATGGGCAGTCTATAAGTGCAGTTACTGCAGGAGTGAAGAATCTGTTGTCTAGTGACCGGCAGCTGGTGATGACAAGAACTGTGGAGGCCTTGATGGAAGGGAAACCGAATCCGGAAATTGACTCTTACCTTTTGCTTGATCCTCGTGCTCCTAAATCCGGTGCTGGGACAAGTGGCAGCCATCTGAAAGGTCCATTTAAGGAGGCTATTGTTTTCATGATTGGTGGTGGCAACTATGTGGAGTATGGAAGCTTGCAAGAACTTGCAAAACGCCAGCAACCTGTCAAGCATGTAATTTACGGAACAACGGAGATTCTTACTGGAGTGGAATTTGTTGAGCAACTTACGGTTTTAGGACAGAAGATGGGATTGGGCAGCGTGGGTGCTCCTTCTGGGTCCCATTGATACAGGTTTGGTCATTATCCATATCTTTTCTCCTTTATTTTGTTTTTTGTTTTTTTTTTTTTTTTTTTTGGGGCCGGGGTTGATCTCAGGCTTGTTCCACATTTGCCTTACAAACATCAGGATAATTTTCGGATCTAGAACTTCTATTTTTCTGTGATGCTGATGCTTGCTGGTTATAGTCGAAACGATATATATCAAGAATTGCCCACTTTCCTTTTGAGTTTCCATGGATTATTTTGTCAACACTTGATAGCGGTGTGATAGTGGTGTTATAAACGGCCTGAGCTATCCATGCAAGTCAGAGTTCACCCACTGATTGAAAAGCACTCTGCTTCCACCTATTGGTAGGCTAATAGTATCTTTAACAAGCTAGAGCCTTGGTCTTGCCCAAAAGCCAGACTGGCTGGGGGCTTTTACCCAATTATAGCCCAAAAGATAAATGATGCTTTGTCAATAATATGCATTCACCATCTGAATGTTTAGACTAAACTAGCAATACCACCTAGTTATCTTGAACTGCAACTGACCTAGTCGTGTCAGTTAGGAATCTGACTGTTGTTCCTCCCATATCAAGTTATTAGCTATAAAGGCACAAAATCAGTGACATACTATTGAGGATACAAATTTGGAGCAGGGGAAAGATGGAATAATTCTTGATCTGGATCAGCTTGCAGACCTGACCCAAACTTTCATACTCTTGGATTTCTTCTTCTCCTTGTTCTTCTTGTTGTTATTGTTCGTGTGACAAGCCAAAGCCGCAAAAGGATCACTATTGAAATACCGCATCTAGAAGCCCATGTACTCTGCAATTTAGGAAAGTATGGAATTGTGATGGCCATCTAGTTCCCCTCTACCCCCGTCTCTCCTCTGTCACCAAATCAAAACCCAAAACATGTAGCTTAGTCATAGTAATACTCTGTCCACCATACATGTTCCCTCAAACTAGTCTCTAGGGTAAATAAAAAAGCGATTTCATTGTGGTTGCTTGAACGTTGTAAAGGTACTAGTCCAATAAATTCCCAAATCCCACCTTTTAAATTGTGGGCCTGAAAAATTGAAAATACCTTTATGTCACTCCGACCTTCCATCTCCAAAAGCCAACAATGCAATTTAGTGCTTCTAAAATCGGATTGTGTTGGCTGATCTAAAAAGAAGGGGTTGAATCACTGGTCTGGCTCAGCACCCTACGCTGTTTGGACTTGGAACCAGTAAAAGGATGGAGTTGACCCAGTTCCATTGGTTGAACCTATCTGCAGATTTCTTAATAGGAAAATCCTCCTTGGTGGTGGTAGGATTTGATCACTTGCCTCTGAAAATTCTCACACATTTTTTTTTATCCTTTTAGAACCAACTCTTTTCATCCTCTGATAGCAAAGCATCTAAATGACTTCTTTATAAAATTAGCCCAACATGTGATAATGGAGACTCAAATCAACAACCCTATATATAAAAAAAGGTGCACATCACCAATGCAGCTTTGTGCAGATTTATGATTAAAAAAAAGTGCATTATTTTCTATAAATCAGCCCTTTATTCTAGGATGCTTTTTAAAACTTAAATTGGACAGTTTTCCTGGTCTAACTATATAGACCAGTTGAACCATTGTACCACCAGATGCGCTGGTTCTTGCACCCATATGTTTTTAAAAACAATTGTAATAGAAGCTAAGGTTCATAGATAAACGCTCCCCAACCAGTATGCTGTTTCTTCACATCAGTCTTCCATTTGTCTTTTGGATTTCAATAGTCCTATCATACGTTCAAATGGGCTTATATTGCGGGAGGTTGGGATGGCAGTGGGCGGGTTTGGGAAGTATGACGTTGTTGCTAACCCGTTTGCTTTTTGAGAGGAAGTGCTAAAGCCGGCCTGAAGAAGTAATTGGGAATCTGAAACTCAATTGATGTCATTCTTTTAAGTATCCAAATAAAAGACATTATACAAAAATAAAAGATAATTGCCTATAGAAGTGGTGAATTGCTTGAGATTAATGATATTTTTTAAGTATGAGTAGTTTGGTTCAGTTTTTTGGGATACCGTCCATCTAGATTCCAAACTCGGCCCAAAGCAAAACCCCACAGGGTTTTCTCTTCCAAAATGCCATTGTAATCCTATAGGAGGATCGAACTCAATGTGCTTCCATTCTTAGCACCTAGGAGTGGGGCAGGCTGGATTTTGGGGTATTTGTGTCGTGCGAGATGACAGACTGGGGAAGGAGAGTGGCTGCCTGGTTCTTTATTTTGAGCTTGATATTGTTTGATAAACACATGGTTTACATATGTTTTCCCAATGAAAGTAAGTTCTGGAAATAGTGGAAAATTTCTGGGTGGAGATGGTGTCATTCTAAGATGACTGCCATCACTATAACAAGATGCTGGAATATCGTTCATGTATGCCTGTTTTCAGCTACATAGGATCCAATATTTGTTGACTACTTGAAATGCAGTTGCAATTCCTTCTTTACCTAAAAGGTTTGTGCAGCCACTCTAAATTTTGAGGACGGATCGGTCAATGTTTATCTTAGTTCAATCAGTTCTGTGAATGAACATTTTTCTTTCTTATTAGTCCCTTCGTGCTGAAATGAAAGCTGAAATGCATTTTCTCCTGGCAGTTTCACTCAGACATTGTATCCTATATGTTTCCAGGTGTCGCTCAGCGAAAGTGTCAACATCTTGATGGTGGATCCCCCTTGATGCAACCTTAGATGTCTGATGAATGCGACGATAGAAACAAAGGAGAAAAATGTATATGAAAGATTGGCAACTGGACAAGCAGATTTACGGCGTATCTTCTGCATGAAACTCATCCAGGAAAGAGTGGGTGGGCACAAAATACCTTCTTGAGCAATCCCAGAGCTCTGCCTCCTTGTGCTTCTCAAGATACTTGTATATCATTTTCTCTGTGTAGGTTATTTTACTCGATATGCAGGCATTTATTGTTGAAAAAAGAGACATTCTGCTGTCCCTTAGGTACTCACGTGATTTGCGCTTATCGAAAACCTTTCATTGTTTGTGAGTTAGCCTTTACATGTTTCTCCAGTTTTGATACCTTACGAAGGTTTTCAACTTCATCATCTGTTGAATGTGGCAAATTTTTTGCCTTAAAAAGTCATGTTTAACTTAATGGGTTTAAGATGCAATTTTCCCTTTCAAATCAGACAAGAGTGCTGAGGATGTACCGTTTATCACCCTTAGCATCTTGTCAGCCATTCTCGAATTTGGAATCTTGTCACGAGGGCAATTTTATCATTGAATTTCGAGTCTGACCTTGAATTTTTATAGTCGCAGTTGGAAAATTGTCTTTAAAGATGCTGATTATTTGTTGCTGCTGCCGCTGCCGCTGCCAAAGGAACTCCCTCTTTGAAACAGGAGAAAAACAAACTTATTTGTCTAATTTTGATATAAGGCTTGGCTCATGGAAGGTCTGGAATGCGAATTAACGAGGACTTAAATCTTTCTTGTTTGTTTTTTGGGCTGGACCGTATCTTTTATTATATATAAAATGGCACAGGAATGCAAAAAGTTTAATTCTACGAGATATTTCGGAAACGCGATGACTCCATTTGGTATTTTATTCGGTACTTCAATTGAGGAATATTTATAAATATAAATCAATTATCTCAAATTTAGTTTATTTCATAATAATTTTTGACAGACAATAATCTCACAAAATTGTCCATTCGTGTTTACTTTTTAGGCAATATTTTATAATTCCAACTACTTAGTGCTAAATCTTATGCTCACGCAAACACCATTTTGGAACACCTGCGATGTTAAATGGAAGTTACTTTTTTTGGTGTAAAGCTTGCTATTTAGTAAACAATTAGGAACAAGAAAAGTCCATTGCTCATTTAGAAGTTGAGGTTTTAGTAGTGCAAGGCATCGCTTTTGCTGAACCAAGAGAAATTCAATTGGGGGAACTTCGGATGTGGGTGCAGTAGTTCAAACGGTCAAAACAGAGGTACGCTCTCACGAGTGGGTGTTTGTTTCATCGTTCATACGCATGTTGGGCATTTATCTAAAGATGGTCTCCTTGCAAGATGAGAAGAGTATCTAGCTTGAAGGGAAAAAAAAAAATATGAGGGTTATTTCGTCATGTGTTGTGACAGTGACTTTGTGGTCTGGCTCAGCACCCTACGCTGTTTGGACTTGGAACCAGTAAAAGGATGGAGGTGACCCAGTTCCATTGGTTGAACCAATCTGCAGATTTCTTGAAAGGAAAATCCTCCTTGGTGGTGGTAGAATTTGATCATTTGCCTCTGAAAATTCTCACAGATTTATTTATTTATTTATTATTATTTTATTTTATTTTTGCTTTTAGAACCAACTCTTTCGTCCTCTGATAGCAAAGCATCTAATTGACTTCTTATAAAATAAGGGCCAACATGTGACGATGGAGACTCAAATCAACAACCTATATATAAAAGAGAGGTGCACATAACCAATGCAGCTTTGTGCAGATTTGTGATTAAAAAAAGTGCATTGTTTTCTATATATCAGGCCTTTATTCTAGAATGCCATTTTAAACTTAAATTAAACAGTTCACCTGGTCTAACTATATAGACCGGTTGAACCATTGTACCACTAGATGCGCTGGTTCTTGCACCCATATGTTTTTAAGTTGTACAATCCTTCCATGACAGTAACATGAGTTAAAGGTCAAGACATGATGGAGAGGAGAAATTGAAATCGTCAAGCACTTCTCGTATGAGCCACAAGAAGAAATCAAGTATTCACTAGAACCTAGTTAGACGTGCTTGAGTCATTGCAAAGGGCAATTGGAAGGGGGATTCAAATTGAACAGGAAAATTGCATACATTGCCATTGTAGAAAATGAATAAAGAAAAAAAAAATCGCGGGTCTGGACACATTGGCAACAACAATATCGAATTCTTGATGGCGCAATAGAGTTTCAACATTGCACAACTCCAGGCCATCTAAACTAGCAAACAATAATTCTAGCCATCTAAGAATGAAACCCAAAAAAGAACTGAATTTTTCCATTGGAACAAGGGAAGCTACAATTCTATGGTACAGAAGCGCCAAAGGATAAAACAGGCACCTGACATCTCTGTGACATGTGCAACACTTACAGACATACCGGCGTGCATTGAAGGCTTCAGACATACAAGTAAGCATCAAGGGTGACAGTCTTTGATAAAAATGTCATCACTAAATATGATGGAAAGAGAGCAGGGGCAAGATCAAAATCAGGAAGAAGTTCCAGCTGAATGCCTGAAAACTGTCCTTCACGGCGAAGCTATTTGAAACTGTTTACAAAACAAGCCCCCAAAATATTAGGGAAGTATAGGTAGTGGACTACAAATCACAATGACAGATATTCCAGTAATTTACAGATGAAGAAAGTATAAAAAGTAGACAATTCGACGGTCAGGCATAGGGATAATCAACAATTCTATAAAACAATTGATTCCAGCAGCAAGTTCTATCATTTTTAGCTCATGTGTGGAATTATGTTTTATATTTTGGCAAAATCTAAAGACATGCAGTGCATCGCAAGAGAAAAAAACTTGTGGCCATGGTGCATATCCAAAACAATGTGCATATCCAAAACAATGCAAACAAAGCTCTAGACAGAGGGCTTTTGCATCAACTAGGGAAAAAGTACAGTGCAGTATTTTTGTCGAAATATTTCAATTTTTTCCAGCTTTTATAGTAAAAACTTATAGGAAAAATCAAGGATCAAATTAAGAATAACAGGTATGTTAAAGTGTTACAAAGGTTTTAGTGGGCTATTCGAAACAAATGCATACTGTGGGGTAGGTGAAGTGATCTCTTCATCAGGTTCATTACTTCATAGCCTTCATGAATTTCGAGTGTGTACCTGGACAAGTGTTATCGGTGACAAGCACTGTTAGAATAGTCTGGTTCATATAACCAGCATAGGCACAGGTTGTGCGGTTACAAGATGTCAAAGTTGAGTTGCCCAGGAATAAATTTGAACCCTCGCATTGCATTGAGGGGCAACCTGACTGATTAGACGGCTTAAGCTGGGATGGCTGGCAATTTAATCTGTTCATGTATAGGGAAATGAATCATAAATTCTGAGAGATTGTTTGGAAAGAGAAGAATTAATGGAAGATTGTCCACAAGAAGGACGTGATCTAAAGAAATTCTAGAATGGTAATACTGACGTCCAGTTATTTGCTGCGTCGCAGGTGCACATCACACAATTGTTAGCGGTGAAGACATAAGTTCCATTAGCAACGTGTAAATAGGAGTCCAGCGAGTCATTCCTTATTGCAGATGAACAAGCTGCATACAGAATCAGAGAATTCATCAGTATTGCTGTTAAAGATTGGAGTAAGAGATTATCAGAAAAAATCAAGCTTACTAGTGTTGGAACAATGGAAAAGCACAGGCAGGAAGCATCACAAACTATCTATATGACATCTGGCAATTGAATCTCAAAACATAATGTTGGCGGGTCAAGAACTATCTACACAGCGTCTGGCATTTAAATCTTAAATCATAATGGTGGTGGATCATGAAGCTTAATAGTATCGATCAGAATTGCCAATTCATAAACTATGATAATGTTACTTAGAACAAGTACCTTCATGCAGAGTCTAACCAAAAAGCATAATGTGGCAAATAAGGGGGACATTAGATTGTCATACTCTGTGTTGATTATCAATCATCAAGAAAGCTGAAGCCAATTGCCATTTTAAAGCCATCAATCTCCTTGAGACCGAATCATAGAGCCAATCTCTTGAATGGAAACAAGCCAACAGAACTGTTCTTGGCAGAGAACTGCATAATGGGGGAACCACTTTTGCACACTCAGGCATCACACTTGGATTTTGAGTTAAAATAGATCTTCAATGTTAAAGGCTTGGTAGAACTGGATCAAGTAAATAATGGGGCCTCTTTAGACTGTCCCAGTTTCCTCTTTCCTCTCTGTCTTCCTCCACTAAACTTCCATGCTTAGAAGCAATAGCCAAATTTCAGCCAAGTTCCTTAAAATCTCTTCCTAAAGGAGAAGCAATCCAAGGAATAGGAAAATATCTCTGGACAATGACTGACCAGAACCACCACCCCCCCCAAAAAAAAAAAAAAGGCCTTCATGAGGATATGATGTCATTTTATCCTTCTTAGTAAAAAAAACACACAAAGATGTGAACCAGATATCACATCCTTAGACATCAAAGAGACAATGACCAAATACAACTATTAAAATCGCGGAGATACAAGTTACAACCATTTTTTGAAGTTATATAGGATATCAGATGGTTCTATTATAATTTCTGGAGAAGCCCCCCTGGAGGTCAGATCAGAGTTTGAGTAGGGACCACACAGCAGCTGAACAATTTGCAGCTCACTACTAGCCGACATTATTCGCGCAGATCACATGGTGGGGAGGCACTGCAAGGCCCCGCCATCACGTCCTGGTCTTACCCTATAATTCTATCAATAAATCTAATCATTCAAACACAATCATCGAGCGAATCAATCCAAAAACTCAAAGATACATCCAATCGAGCCAAACTCAATCATCTTACTTCACTTAAATACAAGCTAGTTCTGGCAGATTTTCCACACAAGATCAATACCCGTAAAGCAAAAGCACAAGCAGAAAAACACCCACGCCAAGTACTCTCCAATTTTCTCGTACCCCGTATGTTGACTTACGGTCACTGCTGATGCATACCTCATTTAGAAACATTTCATCCCAAATCATTCCTTCCCTCCCCCCCAAAAAAAAAAAAGAAGAAGAAGAAAAACCACCCAACCCAAATCTAAACTGGCGCTTCATGTCTGACCACAGTTTACCCAGGTAAGATTCTGAGGAATATCCCATTGAACAGTGCATCGCATAAGGAGAAGCTCCTCTATAGACGCACCAGGCGCATGCCACATCCAACCACATACAATCTGAACCATTCAAAGTCCATCCATTTTAGACGGACATCAAGAAGAACAGTCCCACTGCTTTCCTTCCTTGATAATGCAAAGTGGATCCCACCACGGCACACACTCTCTCCTTCACCACATCACGACAGAAAGCTAAAACCCAGCCACAAAAACGAAGAGCCAATTCGAAAAAGTCCCTTAAAGTCTTCACTCTCTAGACCCAAAAAGAAGGGTTCAAAACCGAGGCAATAATAAATGAAAGAATGACTATGTAAATGGGAAAAAAAGCAAGAACCTTTGCGAGGAACATCAAGAACCTGCCCGGCCTGAAGGCGCGCAGCGTCGGCAATCCCGTTGATGGTCATCAGCGTGCTCTGAGACACGTTGAACTGCGCCGCTATCGCCGGCACGGAGCTCCCGGCGGCCACAACGTGCGCGTAGTGGACCACCTCCTCGCCGTCCACGTCGTCGCAGCTGCAGGGCAAGGGGACCCACAGCTTCTGACCAACCTCAATCGAGCTCTCATTGACGATCCCATTCACTTGCTGAATGTCCTGAAAGACGACCAGGCCGGAGAAGACCTCGCGGGCAATGTGGTCCAGCCCGTCGCCGCTCCGGACGGTGTAGACGGGGCGCCGGTAGGAGACGCCGGTGGCGTTGGAGCAGGAGCAGTTGAAGGGGACGACGATGGGCTGGTTGGCGCTGACGTTGAAGCTGGCGAGGGTGGAGAGGGGGAGGTTGTTGGCGCCGAGGATGGAGCGGAGGTGCTTGACGCCGAAGAGGGCTTGGACGGCCGCGAGGGTGGTGGCGTTCGGGGAGACGTACCCGGCGAGGGACTGGCACGTGGCGGCGGCGGAGGAGGAGTTGGAGCAGTTGAAGCCCAAGGCGGTGGAGGGAGGGAGCAGAGAAGCGAGGAGGGAGGCGAGGAGGAGGACGAGGGAGCGGAGGAGCGCCGCCTCCGAGGAGCCCATTGCAGCGGCGGCGGTTGGTGGTGGAGATTGAAGTTGAGACAAATTTCGAAAGTTTCGTGGAGAGACTGCGTCGACTCGGGCCCGCTTTGTTCTATCGAGTCTCCGACGCGGTTTTGGGAAAATTCTAATCTTTAAAATTTTATCGAAAGGCTTACAGGAAGAAGACAACGCACGTGAGTCTCCCCCATGCTTTCCCCGAGGAAAATTAAAAACCGCCCATGTTTTTTTATAAGACTAATACTATGAAAAATCTCAAATTGATACACATATCCAAATTATCAAAATTCCATTTTAGTACGGCTGTAATAAATTTACTTTATATTAATTTTCGTTAAATTATACCTTCAAATTTCTGGATTAGATGACATAAAAGTTGATAAGTATACATGTTTGAAATTTTTTCCTCCGTCCACCAGTTTATAATTTTTTGTGGTATTAATTCAATTTAGTAAAAAACAACAAATGACAAATTTATCATAAATGTACAAGTTCAGAATTTTTTTTATTAATTTAGAGTAAATTCTTCAATATATGTACAATATGGGGTTTTTCATAATCAAAACAGTAATTTGGGATGAATTTGTCGTATGTCTACAAGTTCAAAATTTTTATAATATGGATATCAGTTCGAAATTTTTATGTATGATGGGATGTAGATGTCGCTTCCTTCCACTAAGATTAAAAAAAAAAAAAGAAACAGAGAGCTCCTCTCTCGAGGTCAACTTTTGTTTAACGAAGAAGTCCATAGCTGCGAGCTCAACTTTTGTTTGATAGTCATTGTTCTAAGAGAAAAAGAAAATGTCCATGGCCGCGAGCTCGAGCTCGATAGTTATGAACTTATGACCGCAAGCTCGAGTCTTGCCATGAATGCTCCCGGCGTTCCTCCTTTCTTTTTCCTCTTTTGGAGACGCGAGAGCGGGGATGAAGAGTACGAAAGAAAAAGAAACGAGTGGAGGAAGAAATCTAGGTGAGAGGAATTGACCCCCCTCGAGATAGTGTGGCGTTGCCATTGTCACCGATGATTATCTACTCTCATTGAACCCTGTCGCCTGGGATCTCCCCGGCCGGGCAGCCGTTGTCCCTCTTCATCATGGTCGAGCTCGGGCTATGGGCACGGTGAACGCGATCAACCCTTAGAGCTACAACCGAGCGAGCCCTGGATTCGAGATCTATGCCGAGGTTGAGCGGCCCCGGAATACAAAGCCACGGGTGGAGAGAGAGAGAGTATGTACATGGGGTTGGGAATTTTTCTTGGATTGGATAGGTGGGGAAAATCCAGTGATGGATAAGATGTAGAAAGTATTCCCCTCTTCCAATGATGATGCCAAGTTAAAGGGGCAATGATGTGAAGTCTTGTAGCTTCTTGACTTTTGCAATCAATTTCTTCGTTCATACATCTTTATAACATGATTTGATTGCTAACGTTGCAATCGTTGACATGGTGAAAACTTGATCCACGACGCTGATGCTGACGCACCTCCTCGTCAAGAATAGTAACACGAGAAATCAAGAGAGATGAAAGAAGTAGATATGGCTACAAAGCTGTCGGCTTGGGTCTAACAACCCTCGTCGTGCTTGAGAGAGTCGCTAGACCATTTTAGGGGGAGAGGTTTTGGGCAGAGGTGCGGCTGTCCCTTGCGCGGAACTCCATCGGTGTCACGTGGTCTAACCATTTTATCTAACCATTTTATTTATCCCTTCTATTTCTCTCTTCATTTTTTTTTCTTATTATGATCTATTGACATCAGGCCACGTCATTATTATGTGTTAACATTCACGTGTGAGTGATGTCATGTCATTAATTTAATTGTGCTAGTAAAATACATGAGAAAAAGACTTAATTGCATAATCAAGAAAGATAAAGGGCCTATCATGTAATAAAAAAAAGTTGAGGAACAAATTCTACCGGCAACAAAATTTAGAGAACGTGCACTTAATCCTCATTTGTTAATACCGAAAACCCATGTCAGCATACTTATCGGCTTACTTAGGTTGATTAACGATAAAAGGACTCAATTGCAATTGCTCGATTGAAAATCGAGAATTCAAATATAGGAGAGGACATCGGTCATCGATAAAAAGCCGAGTTTCTTAATGAATTTATTCAATAATTTAAATGTACTCGTGATAATGAAGTCAGAATCTTACAAAATTTGACTCTCATGCTGAAAGATCACCAGGTAATTGTGCATCATTAGCTTTTTTTGGCAAACGAGAGAGCAATGAAATGTCCAAATCCTGCCAAGCATCATCCTTCGTCGTTCTAACAGTCGCCAAAGCGCGTACCTATGTCCTTGTCTTACTTTGGAAAAACAATAGCTAGTGTTCCTTTGTCCCCTCTCTCTCTTCGGCCTTTTGTTTTTCATTTTACCCTAATTTTCAAACTTTGGCCGAGTAGATTTGCCGATTTGATCGGGTCACATCTCATTATTAGTATCTTTGACTTTAGGACCTATTATAATGTCTCAGCCCCCCTTTTGGACCTTATACTATCTTATTAGGGAATATTATCAAAAAAAACAGTCCTAAATTTCTTACACTTATAATAATTGAGTTCTAAACATTTTAATTATGTCAATTGAATCATAAATATATTCACGTTTTGTCAATTGAGTCTATTCAGTTAATTTTAACCGGAAATTGTTGATGTGGATATTGGTCGTCCTTTGAGCTAAGAGCACCGACACTCTCCGGAAGCCTTCGAGTCGTGTCCGACACTCCGACATGTGTCCAACACGCTCCAACACGTTCCGACACGTAATTAACGAGTGTCGGGAAATCCAATACATGATCAACTCTTCCCGATACACTCCGACACGCGAGTCTGAAATTCCGACACGCGACTCCAACACGCATAGGGTCAATTTTAAAAAATTTCAATACTTGAGGGGTCAAAATATAAATATATGAAAATAATGAAAATAACAAAAATAAAGGGGAAAGAATAAAATTTTTACTCTCAAGTTTCTCACTCATAAGTTTTGACATTCCTGCGAGTGACGATAGAACGGCCTTCTTCTCGCCGGAGTCACTTCGCTGCCTCCGCAGACTTAAAGTTATGATTTATTTATTTTATTTTATTTTTTGCTTCTTTCCGCCTCTCATGGGCGTTGCTTGTGAGTTATTTCTTTTGGTCACATTTTTCATGGAAAATTTAGTTATTTCATTTTCTTTTGATCGTACTTTGAGAGTTCTTGTCCTGGATTTTCATTTTTCTCGAACCTTGTTTTGTAGAGGAGCTCCAAGCCAATCTATATCATGAACTCCGAACTCGGTCTAGAATTATAAGAAATCTCATTAATTTCCGACAAGTGTAAAAAAAAGGATATGTTCCTTCAAATTTACTCTTTTTTGTTTGCAATTTTTGAATTTCTCATTCAATCTCTATCAAATTAAAACAATAAATAATATTAACAAATGTTGGATTAATATATTTAGTATAAATTAATTCAATGTTCTTTTTATTATTTATTTATTTATTTTTGCATTTATATATAAAAATTAACATGTCGGAACGTGTCGAAATTCTCTATTTTTTGAGAAATAATGTGTCGATGTGTCGTGTCACATGTCGCGTGTCCGTGTTGGTGCTACATAGCCTTTGAGCACGACCGACATAGCATTTTTCATAAATTTTTAATGATTTTTTAAAATATATATGGTTTTTTCTTCTTCTTTTTTTCCTTTTCTTTACTTTTGGGGGGGTGTGAGGGGTGTGAGGGGGGAGGAGGGACGGCAAGGGTCACTGACATTGGGTAAAGGACACAACACCCTTACCGGTCACTATGCGAGAAGTCACAACCCTTGCCATAGCCAAGTAAGGGTTTGGCAGCCCGGATCTAGCGAGGACGTCGCAATCATGTCAGGTCTAGTGAGGGCTCGAGCACCCTCACTCTGGCCGGCGCGGCCCTCAGTGGGCAAATGGCCTAGTGATTATCACACCCTATGCGTTAAAAGTGTATGATTCTATCTATCTTAATTAAACCCCCCATGATAGGAGAACTCAGTGAGACCGTTATGCACTTGTGCAATGGCCAACAAGATGCTCAAAATGTTAAAGGACCCGATGCTCAGAATGTTTAAGGGCACATCATTAGCACTGTCTAATTAAAGGATAAAGTTAGTTGTCCAAACTCATTTGAGTTAGAAAAAAAAAAGAATTAAAAGTTACCAAAAATCTCGAAGTATATCTATCATGATATATTTATCCTAAAATTTTTCAATGATACCAAAAATAACAAACTTATTCATGCTTGACATATTTACCCTCCATCAAAACTCTGTCAATGAGAACTATTAAAATTCTACTTACATGAATGCTAGAAAGCAGACATTGTTGACATGATGTCCATGCAACTTAAGCGAAATTAAAAAGACGTTAACTGAAAAATCATCTAAGGAAACATTAATACAAAGTAAATATATCACACAAGTACAGTTTGATGATTTTTTATATCGTAATAAGAAAACTTTTATGGGTAAATGTATTATAGTGGGCATAATTTGGGGTTTTTAATATCATAAAAAAAAGCTAGGTATGATTTGGGGTTTTTGTGACATTTTTCCTAAGTTGAACACATCCTTCAAAGGAAAATATTTTCCACGGTAAACTAATAAGGAAGTTGCAAACATGTCTTATTCATGTCAAGCCAGTGCCGCCTAAAGCAACTTCTAGTTTTATGACTTCCAAAGCTTTATGTTAATCCTAAACCTAAATGCTTTTAGTAAAATGCTAAGCTATGCAATATCAATATTCTTTGCTTAGGGGTCGACTTCTATTTTCATGAGATGAATGAAAAGATTGTTGAGAGAAAATTTTTAGATGTTAATAGACTTGCAATATAATTGTTGCCATTGTTAAACAATCTTTAAGAATACGGCACAATTTTTTTTTTAAGATATTATATGTTCATTCTCATTACATAGATCTGTTCACCCTTAATTCAAATATTAAAATTGGGGTCTCGAGAGTAACTTAAAAATCAAAACTAATATTTTCAAAATAGACTCAAAACCTTGCAAATATGCCCGCAAACATCATCTGAACTATAAATCCTCTATCAAGAATTCCTCATTGTCCATGTTGTCATTTCCCTAATCGAGACAATTAAATATTAAATATAAAAGAGAATTGGGAAATTTTATGTATAATTCGATATATCATAATAAAGTACATTAGCTTATTAGTAGGCTTTATGAGAAACTATCAAAGGTAACAAATATCAATTAAGATATATACAATGAAATGAGATATTTGTACAATATTAAGAGATACAAAAAATCAATAGAAATATTCTAATTATTTCTAATATAGGAAGATATCATAATTATCTCTAATATCCTCCCGCAAACTCAAGGTGACATTGAAGAAGTCAACTAGAATTTGAATTAATATCACTCGATGCCACAAAAACTTATTTCTCCGATGACACCGCAGGGCATCGGGCTTGTTGATCCATGATGGGGCAATTTGTAAGATAGTCTTCTAAATCTGGCTCATCTAAGGGTGTCGAATCTAGTGGCAATGTTGGCTTCTCAAAATGCAAAGTGAAAAGTGAGAATTGGAGGAATTGGAGCTAAGCAACATGCGTCTTTTGAGATCAACTTTGTTGTCAGGACAATAACTTAGGGCATGTTTGTTTCATTGAAAGTATTTTACTAGGAAGTGTTTTCTAGATTTTCAGCCATTTGGTTCTCCAAAAAAGATTTGTCCAACGGAAGACACAAATATTATGTATTATTTTTGGAAAGTGAATTCCTTCGGGTGAGAAGGTGAAAACACTTTCCCTTTTCATCTTTCTCTCTAACCTTTCATTTTTCCTCTCCAAACTCTCTCGTTTTTTCAAAGGTACGCCGCTTGCTCTCCCTTCGCTCTTTCGCTCGCCTTTCTTCTTCACCTCTTCTTCACTAACGCTTATCTTCTTCGCCATTGAAGGTCCAGATCTTCTCCATCGTCCTTGAAGGTCCATATCTTCTCTGTCGTCCTTGAAGGTCAGGCTCTTCTTCAACGACGCTCAACATAGTTCCAAGTTCTTTCACTTTTTCTAAGGTATGCCGCTCGCTCTCCCTTTTCTCTCTCACTCACCTTTCTTCTTCGGCTCTTCTTCACTGACACTCATCTTCTTTGCCATTGAAGGTCTAGATCTTCTTCTTCGTCCTTGAAGGTCTAGCTCTTCTTCAATGATGCTCAACACAATTCTAAGTTCTCTCTCCTCTAATATAATTCTTCAATGATACTCAACATAGTTCCAGGTTCTCTCTCCTCTTCGATTTGAGAATAATTTCGAAAAATTTTATCGATGCTTTACGTCGTTGAGTTGATGTTGATTCTCTATGTTATAGTCATTTGATTCTCGATTCTGTTCATCTTCTTTAAGCAAAATTTTGGAAATAAGATCCTAGAGATTCCATGTATCACAAGTTCAATTGTAGATTTTGCCCTACCGCGACGGATAGAAGGGAATCTATTTGAGCACTTGAGTTTTTGCTCGATTTGTCATTGGCTTGCTCGAAATTTTCAATGATGTTCTTTTATGAAAATACATATCAAAGGTATTCTATTGAGATGAGTTAACTCGGTTGGTGTTTCTTGGTTTGATGAGCCAATTTTATTATGTTCTTGAGATATGTTCTTTTATGTATAGCATATCAAGCCCAATTAGGCAAAGTGATTGGTTTACATGTTTGTTTGAGAGTTGATTCTGCTCTTGTTGAAATTGTGATTTTGTTTTTTTTACCTTCCTTAGGGTTGAATCTCTTTTGCGAGGTTGTTTATTTTTATTTTGTTTGTTAAAATGTCAAGAAATAAAGAAAATCATTAATTATATTTTATTGCAATACCTCGTCGAAATCATTTTTGTTATGCCCTAGAACCACCGTACAGTTGGCAGCTGGCAACGTAAACCAGGGGGAGCATTAGTGCGGGGGCCCACCTCCCACGACACTCCACTTTAGTCGCGCAATGGGGGTGCAGAATTTCGAACCCCTCCCCTCTCAGATGAGGGGGCAGGGCGCGAACCAACATGTCCACCGCGGGGTGGGTACCTCGTCGAAATCATTCATAAGCCTTGTTGCCTATAATCCATGATTGTGCACATGTGATGTTGCTGCACTAGCCTTCTTGATCCTTTTGGCGATTTCTTTATTTCTTTTTTTTTTAATGTTTGCTTTTGGGTTTACCTTTGAGATAAAACATCTATCTTGATTGCCTCAATGAAAATTTTTGTTATTGCTTGTAGATGGAAAATATTGAAGTTAATGGAGCAATAATGGGTGTAGCTGTGTCAATAATAGGAGTTGGTATGTTAGTAAAGGAGGATGAAGCTTTAATTAGTCAAATACCTAGAGTGCCACATGGGGAAAGAGATTTTGAGAGAGAGTTATTCATCAATTGCATTTTACATTCAGGAGATACTAATTGTGTCAATCAAATACGTATGAGACCACAAGTTTTCTTTGGATTATGTAGAGTTCTTGGGTCAAATAATTCGTTGCATGAAACGGTAAATGTGTCAATCAAATAACAATTGCTGGTATTTTGCCATATTTTAGGGCATAATGTGAGGTTGAGAGTGATAGGGTCAAGGTTCAATAGGTCTATTGAGACCATTCATTGATACTTTATAATTGTCTTACAAACAATTCTAAAATTATACAAGCATGTTATAAAACCGCCGAATGGCACTACACCCTCAACAATATCCAAGAGTAGAAGATTTTATCCATATTTTAAGGTATGTAATATGACAAATGTCACGAACTTCATTTTGATGGTATGTTGTTTTATTTACTTACTTATTGAGTACATTAGGGTTGTATTGAAGCTATTGATGGTACTCATGTTTGTGCATCGGTTCCCCTAGAAATTCGAGGAAAATGTCGTGGTTGAAAAGAGAAAACAACGCAAAATGTTCTTACAACTAATACTTGTCATTTAAAATTTGTTTATGTGTTGGCTGGTTGGGAAAGCACAACACATGACTCTCGTATTTTTACAAATGCACTTTCAAGGTCTCAAGGAATGAAAATTCCTGAAGCTATAGACTATTCCATATTTTCTATAAAATTTATACCGTATTTTCTTGAAACATGTTGAAACTTTGCATAAAATTGTTAGATAGATACTATCTTGCTGATGCCGGATACGGCATCCAACCGGGAATAATTTCTCTATATAATGGATTTCAATATCACAGGAGGGAGTTTAGTGAATGCTCACCTGAGAACGAGAAAGAGTTGTTCAATCATAACCATTCATCTTTACAGTCTCTAGTAGAAAGGGCATTCAAGGTCCTAAAAATGCGTTTTCATATACTGGATGCCGAACCCTTTTGGTCTTTTGATACTCAAGTTGATGTGGTCTTAGCATGTTGTATTTTACATAACTTCATTATGGGAGTTGACCCTTATGATCTCTTTATGCGAGAACTAAATGTAGAGGTTGAATCTTAAAGTCAGAAAAAAGACATCAACAAGCATAGAGAGAGGAGAGGGAGGAAAACAGAGAGTGGGTAGCAAAAAGAGATAGTATCGCACGTTTAATGTGAGATAACTATAGTAGGCATAAATGAATGCTTGACATTTGTATCTTCTTAGAAGTTGTCTGATTTTTTTTATGTGACATGAGTACTTTGGAGTTGGAGTTCTTGTAAATGTGAACATGATTTACTACTTTATATCATTGTGATTTTTCCTTGTCTCAGTAGTCAAATGACATATTTTTTTGTGTCATTCTTTGTTTGTCACAATTTCTTGTGTAGGATATATCCAATAATATAGCACCGGGAAAAACTAGAGAAGGGAAGACCAAGCATTTCAGATGGTCAAGATCTATGGAGAGTATGTTTTAAGAGATACTATCTGATGAGACTTCCAAAGGAAACAAACCTTTAGCCACCTTTAAACTATCTTCCTTTGTTCTAGTTACTCAAGCTATAAATGAGAAGTTTGGGACTAAATGTGAGCATGATCATGTGGACAATCATCTTAGAACTATTAAAAACAATTGGGCTAACATCCAAAAATTGCGAGTTAAGAGTAGATTTCAGTGGAACCATAACTTGAAAATGATCACAGTTATTTGGAAGGAAGTCTATGATGAAGAAATAACAGTAAAGTGTTTTTCAAATTCAATATTTAGCATTTGATATCCAAAAATTACAGGTTAAGTTTATGTACCTTGGTACGCTACAATTTGTTATATTCAGGCTACTAGACATTCATTGATTCAAGAGAGTTATTATGCATGCAGCATGTTGAGATATGTAGGAATTGGAGGTTGCAATAATTTTGTTTTCCTATGCATCATATGCTCTTTACATAAAATAAAAATAAAAAAATAAAAAATAAATTAAGACATAGATAGATGATGAGCAAATTGTATGAATTACTGTAACCATAAGTGGCAAATCTACCTATTTATGTACTTGTGTTTTTGTGATTTTTCATAGGTGCATCCTACTCATGAGAAGTATTTGAATAAGAAAATCGAGATGTACAATGAACTCTCTTTGATGACTGGAAAAGACATGGCCACGAGATGCTTTGCAAAATAATTTGGAGACATCAACTTGCCTCCTTTTGGAGATGTGGACTTCTCAACTGAATTAGATGATAGTAATGACAATACTACAAAAAGAATAGAAGATCCTTCAAAGTGGGGGGAAGAAACAATGGAAAGAGAGTGAAATAAATGTGGGGGGTGAGGGTTGGGAGGTGGGAAATGAGGGAAAGAGGAGTGAAATAAGTTTGTTGGGAGGCAGAAAATGGGGGTGGGTGGGGTTTGGTGTGGACCCTAGGGATTTTTATTTTTTTATCAGAAAAATAAAGAAAGGAGGCTATAAAGTGGGGGCAATGATGGAAAGAAAGTGAAGTAAATGTGGAGGTGAGGGTTGGGGTGGACCACATGGGCTTCTTTTTATCAAAAAAAAAACAAATAAGAAAAGTTATAAAGTGATTTCAAAAATAAAAGTGTTGAATATTGAATAATAATAAATTTTGGTCATTGTAAAAGATTATAGATTTATTTAAATAAGTTAATTCTAATTTTTTGTAATTCATCAGTTTCATCGATAATTTTTGTTAGACTTAGAAATATATCCTCAAACATAAATACCCATTAACTATGAATATGTCTTTCAAATTTCCTATGAATATATTTATTAATATTATTAGTGTAAGTTCATTGTATGCGCTTTTTTATTATTTATTTAATTATGAATTTGAATCAAATTAATTAAAAATAAAACTATTCATCTAATATATAACATGTCGAAATTTCCTATTTTTTTAGGAATGACGTGTTGGCGTGTCGTGTCTTGTGTCCATGTCAGTGCTACATAGGCCTCAACCGGGTTACCCCAATGGCCAACTTTCTCACTTGAGAAGAGAGAAGGTGGATAGTTTGATTCCCCACCTTCTTGAAGGGTTGAGAGTGGAGACATGTGAATGAAGGATCAAGTTTCAGGACCTGTGCACGACATATAGTACACACAAGCTTGTAAAATAGATATAGGATTAGACTAGACGAAAAAAAAAGTCTTAACACTTCATATTTTAGCCATGTCATCACCACGTAAGAGAGGAAAAAACAATAATAAAACCTACATCAGCATTTTCCATTAATTAAATTGGATGGAGTTAATAAAAATATTTTATCGCACTAAATTAACTAGTTTTAGAATTTAATTATACTCCCTAAAAAGATAATAATAAAAAAAAAAGATCGTACTAACCAAAAATCTATATGTTCAATAATGTTCCTTATTTTATTTTATTTTATTTTATTTTATTTTATTTTTTGTTTCACTTGATAATTAAGAATGATGTTTTCATTCCTTCGTGAATGCAAATCAAGTGCAACGTGAAGTTAGAACATTTAAATTTTCACTCTCATAGTGATCTTAGTTAATATATGGATTAATATCTTAAGAAAACCCAAATTGATACATCTGTGACAAATTTATTCCAAATTAATTTTTTGATTACGAAAAATCCTAAATTGATACACCTATAACATATTTACTCCAAATGATCACAAAAAATCTCAAACTAGTACACTTGTGACTAATCTACCCCAAACTAATTTGTTTGATCGCCACAAACCCCAAACTTGTATATTTATAACATATATATGATATTGATTAATAACACAAAAAACCATAAAATGATACCATAATGGAACTAGACCTCGAACCAGGGAAGGAAGATACAATTTTCTGCAGGTATGCCTTCCCACAGTGGGCGAACAACTCCCGTTCAAGCCCTTTAGGGATGGCCTTTTAGCAGAAAACCACTCTGCCCTTTAGTTCATGGCCTAGGGACACCATGAAAACCAGGATGGAAACGCTTCTAATCTACCCGAGCTGCATTTCCTAGAGGATTCTACCAGGCTGGAGAAGAAGAGGAGTTTAGAAAGCCATAAAGAGGTTTTTACAAAAACACTCACTTTACTTCAGGGGACTCTGCCCAACACATTACACCCTCCTTGTCTTATATAGACAATAAGAGGTCACAAGCGAACAAGGACCAAGCTCATGGGTCCAGAAACAAACAGAGGCACCGGAAACTTCCGGGAGGGAATTATTCGCACAATATGAACATGAATCACCGTGAAATGCGTACTTTCCCTAGCCTAGTGCTACGGTAAAGTGAACAAGTACTATGCTACGGTGAATGCAGACGGACAATGCGGCTTTTCAGCGGTCTCGTCCGTCATGAGCATTGTAGTCATAGTCCGAGTCATCCGAGCTGTTTGTTGTTGTTAGAAGATGTGCTTCGTACTTCTGTTCAAGAGCTTCAAGATCTTCTGGTGAGAGTATTTGTTTTAGATGATGTGATGAGGATGCTTCTTCATGAGCCCAGTGGGATGCTTCTTCTTGAGCCCAGTTTGTATTGTCATCTTTTGTGGTGTTGGCAGGAATGCTTGGCTGAGGAATGCTTGGCTGAGGCCAATGGAATGGCTGTGAATAATAGGAAGTGTCTATTTGGGATAAGAACAATGGTTCTTGGTCATAGGGATCTTGGGGAAGATGACCTCCCCAACGTGCATAGGGGTCCTAGGTAGGTTGGATAGTGTCTTGTGCACTTGTCATTTCATTATCTTGAGATGATTCAGCTTGTCTGAATTGCCTGAGTGCTTCCTTAGCTTCTGGAGCTAGGTCATAATGATCCCATGCGGTTGGTACATTATAATTCCATACACCTTCAGGAATGGTTTTGTTTTCTTGGCACAGGATTCTTTGGAGTTCTCGATACTGGAGTTGGCAAGATACGACAAATCTTAGATAGGATTTGTGAATTTGAGCTTCTCTGCTATCCAGATGTGGTTTGTAGGATGTGGTTCCTATCTCCAGAGGAACATCGATGATGTTGCCATTGTTTCGGCAAAAATGCCATGGACGTCGGAAAAACAGAATGGTATGGACTTCAGGATTTGGTGTTGTGGTTCTCAGTTCCTTTTCCAAAAGGTGTTTCCAGTGAGTAGGAGGATAGAACCAATTGAGAAAGTCTAGAAGGTTTCGATCACTTTCTTTCTCAATATTTCTTCCAAGTAAGAATATCCTGGTGAGGTTGGCAACAAATCTTCTGGTTGGGATTTCAATGGCTATTAAGTACTTATTGGTTAAGTACCATAATAGTGTCTTGAGCTGATCAGGGAAATCATTTTCTTTCCAGATAAGAGGATGTATGAATGGATAATCCGAATTTAATCCACAATGATGAAGAATCGAACCTGCATTGAATCTGAACAGATCTGTGTGGCTTTGCCATATGAGGTTTTCTAGATTTTCAGTGAGATTGTCATTCTGGATATGTTCAATAATCTCCTAGGGATATTTCCAGTTCGGCAAATCTTTAATCTTCTCAATTTTGTATTTTACGCCATGATTGAGCATATGAAAAGCAAGTCTTTTGATGTACATGTTGATTTCGGCTGGTGCCTTTGGCCTTGACAAGAAATCAGCAAGAACATTCTTTTTTCCTGGAATGTGTTTGATTTCAAAGGAATATTTTGAAAACCATTCAGCCCATCGAAGCAGTTGGGAATTTGGAATCTGTTTCTGTTTAAACTTGGTCATCTGAGGAAAAGATGCCATGTCTAATTCCACCAAGAAGTGATGGCCGATGAGATGGAATTCAAACTTCTTGATTCCATTCTTTACTGCTAAGATTTCTTTGAAAGTGGAATGGTAATGCATTTCGGATTGTGAAAACTTTCCACTTTTGTGAGCACAAAGGTGTCTCTTACCATCAATTTCTTCAAGTAAAATGGCTGCCCAAAGATTCGTCACCGGCATCGCTTTGAAGAATTCTTTTACCCGTTGATGGTATCTTTAGTGGTGGGAGATTCTGCATAATCTCCTTAAGCTCAAAGAACCGCTTTTGTCTGAATTTTTCCCCAAGGTGGGGAATTCTTTTTTAGCATGGATTGCAAAGGAATCAGAAGCTTTGCAATATTTGGGACAAAGTCCCTGAGATAATTAATTATCCCAAGGAATTGCTGAACTTCCTTCTTTGTGAAATTTTCTTCAGGAAACTTTAACAGTTCCTGAGCAATATGCGGCCCTGGATAGTATGTACCATTATTGAGGTGCATACCAAGAAATTTGATTTCTGTTTGGGCAATATTCATCTTTCTCTGAGAAAGCATGATGCCATGCTTTCTGACAATTTTTGCAAACTGTTCAAGGAGTTGGCAGTGTGACTGCTCATCCGGGATCAGTAGAGCAGATATCATCGATATATACTGCAGCACTTGAAAGGATTGGTTGGAAGATGCGACACATGGCCTTTTGGAAAAGGGATGGTGCTACCTTTAGGCCAAAAGGAAGAACTTTCCACTGGAAGTGCTGGTTTGGAATACAAAATCCTGTTTTGGATCTGTCTTCAAGATGGATGCCCAATTGCCAAAATCCGGCTTTGAGGTCGAATTTGGAATAGATATGTGCCTTTGTTAATCCAGTAAAGAGAGAGACTCTGGATGGTAAAAGGAATTTGTCATCCTGGAGGAAAAGATTGAGAGGTTGATAGTTGATTACCAATCTCATTTTTCCTCTGTTCTGCTCAGCTCGCTTATTGACATAAAAGGCTTCACAAGACCATTGAGAGTTGGAGATTTCAATAAGGCCTTGTTGCAATAGTTCTGAGCATTCCATTTGAGCTAAAGCCAAGTGTTCCGGCTTCATTCCCATGTGACTCGCCTTGGTTGGATTTATATCTTCATTTTTCTTGAAAGGAAGTCGAACAAAGAATTCTGGATTGTCCCATAAAGGATAGGAACACTTTTGAGCAAATTCTGCATGGGATTCTGAACATGATTCTAACAGCTTTTGCATGATTGGATCTAATTGGCTCATCTGAATGGAAAAAAAGTCTCTGAATATTGACGAACTCAGAGAATTGGTCTTTATACCTAAGACATTTTCCAGGAATGATACGAAGCTGTGAGATCTGAGTCATGACGTCTCAACCAATGATTAGGTCTTTGTTGGGAAGATTGGATCCAAAGATTTTTGTGGTTATTGAACACTGAGGGAAAAACTGAACGGTCACAGGAGTAGTTCTCACATTTGTGGAGAAAGTGTCTCATGAGGCAGAGTTGAAATATCGGACATAAGGAGTCCAATATTCTTTAGGAAGAACTTTGGTATCCAAGATTGAACAACTTGCTCCAGTATCAATGAGAGCAATGACAGTGATTGGCTTAGCAAACTTTGAGGTGAGGATTTTTACAGGAAAATGGGGACAGTGGGTTTGGCTTGAAAATATGTCAATGTTTTGTTCTGCAGATGTGGGTGATATGTGAAAAATGTCTTCAGATTCTGAATCTGAATCAGTTTCACTGGAATTGTTGTAACATGGAATGATACAAAGAGTTTGTTCAGATTGTTCTTCATCAGCAGAGAATAATGATTCAACATCATCATTTTCAAAAGAGATACCTGTTTCATTCTCAATCTGATGTATCAAATGATGTTGGCACTTCTTGGCTTGGGGACAGTTTTTGGCAAAATGTACTTTATGGTTGCAGATGTAGCAACGATTTGACTTTTTTTGGCCTACGCGATCCTTTCTTTTTCGTAGGTATCGCCATTTCTTCTTTCTTCGGAAGTTCTTGTTGCCATGTTTGGACTTGTTCATTGAGAATTTCTTGAAGTGTTTCTTCTTTCGAGAATACTTTCCACAAGTGCCATCACAATTTTGTTTGGAACATTTGATCTTCAACTTGTGGCGAGAGTAGGCTGTCTCGAGGCTTGGATCACTGTTGATATAGGATTTGACCATCTGGCGCTTTAGGCATATTTCTTCAAGGCATAGATGGATTTCTTGTTGTATCTCTCCCAGGGGCATATCCTGAACTCTCTTTTGTCTTCCAAAAAATGATCTTTCGACCATTTGGGATAGTTCTTTGGGAATGGAAGTTAGGAAGATATGCTTCAGATTTGAATTTGCTCCAATTTGGTAAAAGAGCTGGAGCATTATCCGATAATGCTTATCAAGATGTTTCTTCTGGAGGGAACAACACTTTCTTTCGAAAAACTCTCTTCTTTTCATCTCGATGAGGTCGGTGGGTTTTCCCACAAAGAAGTGGTATAGGATAGTAATGACTTGGCTAAAATTTGGTGACATCAGAAAATGAATCTGATCTTGTTCTGATACTGATTTCCACCAAAGTTTAAGGCTCCCTGTGAACCTAACAAGCAGATAGTAAAATCACAAACTAGTACACTAATTAACTGTCACGTGTCATTCAACTTAGTAATTTAATAGTAAAATTTAACGGAAACTAACAAAGAGTAAATTTATTACAAGTATACTAGTTTAGGATAAATTTGTCAAAAATGTACCGGTTTAGAGTTTTTGATGATCAAAAAACTAGTTTACGTTAAATTTATCACAGGTGTACCAGTTTGGAATTTTTCAGAGTATTAACCCTAATATATTTAACAAATTTTGACTTGATTAATTAAGTTAATATGACTCGATGCACTTCTTAATAGCAAATGTTGATCAAACTTTCAAGTCAATCCCACCGAAAAATCTCAATCACCCTTAGTCATCTTCCTGGCTTTGTCACGGCGGCCGGCAATTTTATTTAGTCGTTATTTGAAAAGTCTGCCATCGGCACTGTTCGCTGCTTTCTACCCTTGGTTCTGCAACATGCTTCTATGAATTTCAACACCTTCCGAGATATCCCAATTGAATCGTGCACACCTCGCCTTCCCGGCGAACCCATTGTTATCGGCCTCGTTCATCGCTCCGGGGTACAACCCTGTGGCCATATCTCGGATCATAACGGGGCACTCATCTTTATACACACAAAACCCGAAGTTGTTCCTTCTGTTGGACTTTTCAAAATCAATTTTCGTTTTAGACATAATCGCAGCAATAAAACTTTCAAATAGTGATCGGACAAGCAAAAGTTCCAACTCAACTGCAGAAACCCTAATCCATGTTATGATATTATTTTGTGTGAAATAAGGCGAAAACTAATGAATTTTGAGAATAAAATATGAAATGCAAGAGGACAAAATTAGAACAACTTACCAAGAAACATTATAGAACATCAAAGGTTTACATGATTCGATTCGAGTGTCAATACTCATTTCACTAAAAGAATCAGCGGCGAAGAATACACTATCAACCGAATAGTTAAAGAGGTTTGCTTACGTGTCTCTTAAAATCCCAATACATAATTCCTCAAAAGCTCTCACGTTTCTCTCACCAAGTTCTGCTAAAAAATCTCGAAAGAAAACCTCGCCCAACCCTTTTCATGGTCTAACCAAAATAAGCTTAAAAGCTTACTTAAAAAAAATGCGTGTTTTCGAGGGCCGATCGTGATATCCGATTAACCACTTGAAATGACTCTGCCTTATCTAGATTCCCCAGGCTTCGATCCAACTTTGGTTCAACGAGAAATTGAGCCACCAAAAAAAAAAAAAAAAAAACCAAGAACAAGAACGAGCACATAAATTGAATTAAAAAGGAAACAACCTCCCAAAAAAGACCTTGGTTTGTAAGTTTCTATTTGAAGTTACTTTTACTTCTTTTTTTAACTGAATTTTCCAACGCACACGGATTGACTTTTTTCTATGCAAAAATAAAAAATAAAAACCTTTGAATTGGCTCATATTGAAGTATGGAATAAAATATTATTTTTTCATAATTTTATAAATTTCCAATAACATTTGGAATTTTGATGGCAATATAAAGATGCTGTTTTGACTTTTTGAAAGTCCAAACAAGCAAGCCCTCAAGATATGATTTTATCACATTATGACTTCTTCTTCTCTTCTGTTTTTCTCTTTGCACCATATGATTCCTCCACTCAAGTCTCAATTATTGCAACATGAGTACAAAAAAGAGATAGAGAAAGAGATGTTGGTTCACTTCTCCAGCAGCTGCAAGATGGACTCAGCATAACTTTGTTGTCTGCCATAACGAGAGAAATCATAAACAAGACAAAATCAGAGAAGACTACAGAGCATGAAAGAGGGTGCTGTTGTATCAAAATTGACTAAGAAGATGAAGTAACAGGGGCAGTGGATCACATGCATCATCAAGAGGCCAATGTTGCTGGGAACATTATAATTTCTCCAACAGCAAAAAAGGGGAAAATTCCAAAAAAACTTCTTGAAACGAGCTTGATTTCTCAAATTTCACCTAAAGTGAGGTTTGTTTCGCAATACTGCTGAAGTTTGCAACATTGATTCAAATGAACCCGCGCTCATAAGTGGCCAAAATGTCGGCCAGACAGCGAACACATGCGAGCCACATTCGCGCCTGATAAAGGGGCATCTTCGTATCAAAATCTCTAAAACTGCACGCGCCACTCACATGCGCTGTAATTTGCTCAAGAAGGCCCAAGCTTCCCAATTAAAACACTAATCTCCTATGTCCATAATCTTGATTCATTCGTCCAGGTAAAGAATATGAAAGTGCAACTTATTGAAGCAAAGTATGAAGTGCAGAAACGAGCGAAATGCAGAGTGCTAACTAAACTTGTTGTGAGTGAGGGTTGATGGAGAGACAAGCTTGGTCCTGAAGAGAGACCGGCGTGGAATTTAAGAGCGAATTTAAGAGCAAACAAGCGGATGGCAGTTAGTGCCACTAGGGTAGACTTCTTTTGGGACGTGTTGAATCGGGTCAGCAACATTTCTGGGGACGAGATTGGGAATTGTTGGTATGGAGTGTTTTATCTTTCAAGTGGGTGATACTTGGAGTTATAGAGATGGTTGGGGCAGAGAAGAAACTGATGAGGAAGAGAATGTCTTCTTTAGTCAAAACGATGAAAACACAAGCACCAGGTTTCTTCTCCTGGCATTGCCATCATGTTCAGGAATCTTGCTGTGGACGAAACAGAACAGAAACAGAGGTGGGAGTGATGTGAGTTCTTGTTCCTCAACCACAAGGTCGAGTGGCAGTAGCGATGGAGTGTTCTTTTTGATGGTGTATGCTAGGAGCAGTGAGTGAAAGCGACTCTTTGAGATTTGGAATAAAGTAAGAAGAGCTTTTTGTATTTTTGTTCTTTTTCTCTTTAGGTGATTAATTGATTTTCTATGGCAATTTTAGGCATTTGGGATGACAATGGCCCTGTATCGAGCACAAAATTGGTAACGCAACTCGCCCGTGTTCTCCATCTGGCCGAACATTTTGGCCACCTATCAGCTGGGGAAGTCATTTGAATCAATGTTGCCAACTTCAGCAGCATTTGAAACAAACCCTTTGTAGAGGGAACTTGGAGAATCAGTTCCACTACAGAGGCAATTTTTGGGATTTTTCCAAATGAACAGAAGAACTAATTCTAGCATAGAGATCACCTGAGCTCCCTCTTTTTCCCTAGGTAGAAATGAGATTCGAGGAAAAAATGAGTCGCGAGATCGACTTACTTTCTCTCTCTAAGCTTGGGGCCGGGCCGGGAGTGCTTCAAATATCCATCCCAGGGAACCTTCTTAAGACCTGCTCGCGCACATATTATGTCCCTCACCCTGTAAATGAATGAACATGTGAGAAACAGATGAGCATGAAGATATAGAGTTTAAGAGTCAGTTCCGAGAATGGAAAGGAATTTTGAGATGCGGCTATCACCTCTCAGCGAATTCAATTGGTGTCTCGTCTGGTCTCCGAGTTTGGGGCTCCAAGTACCACACATCACAAACAACGGCCCAAGACGTCATGAGCCGAACCAGATGCTTCGTGAAGGATTGCCTGCATCCATTGTCAAACACATAAAATTAAAAGCTTGATAACTGTAAAGATACCAAAACAAAAGGGATTTAATTGTAGAGTTTTCTTCATCAATGCAATTATTGATGTTTCATTAACCACAACGAGATTGATATAATTCAGGATTCTCAAATTGAAGAAAAAGGAACAATATACGCATCCATCATATCTGCTTAACCATGAGTAGTGTCAGTTTCACTTGCTTACTTCTTGCTGTTCCAAAAAGCATCCACGAAAATTTTGTTGTACTTGATCGCGACAGGGCAAACGGCACAGTCAAGTTCGAAGGCACCCTGCAGATTATCAAGAAGTTTGCTGAAGTTGGATCTTATTCATGGATCATTCAACAGAAAAAAATGAGACATTTGACTTGTCATGCTGAAAATTTTAACAATCACCAAGGAGAGAGCAAATGCACAAAAATCTTTGGCCCCCCATTAGGAATAGTTCTCCCTAAAGGGAAAATTGATGCATGGAGAGTTGTATTTTAGCCTATGACCATACTGAAGAAAATATAAGCATGTACCTTCTTGAACATGACGGAGTACTGGTTGTTTACACATGTTCCCTCAGGAAATATGAGGAGAGGGTTGTTATCACTTCCGTGAACATGATTCTTCAACCTGAAAAACAGAAGAGACTTTGTGTTTCCAGAATGCATATCATTCAAATCAAATAGGAACATATAAAAAAGACCAGCCTTTCGCAAATGAACCTACTTTTCACCCACGACTTCTCGATCCTTCACCTCTCCTCGATTGAAACAGATACCCCCTACTGTCTCCATGATAAAATTTTGCAAAACACCTGCATAAAGAACAGAGACGATTTGAATCGCGAATTTATCATAACCAAAATGTCAATGGGTTGTCTTGCAAGTTCAATTCACTACGCTTAAGTAATGGATTCTAGTACACATGATTCAGCTATATTTGCTACTGTACCGACTTCTGGAGTAATCAAGAATTGAAGATGCATTAGGCAATGCAATTGACTCACCAACCCATCCTGGATGCTTCTGCATAGTAACAGCAAATGGAGTCACCTGTTCTAAGATGATGAAATCAATCATGGTAGTGTGATTCGCAACAAAAACCTGCTCAATAAGAAAACAAAATACATTAATATGATATAAAGTTAGCTCGGATCGATAAATATGTTATCGAGGAGATAAGAAAATGGAAATGGTAAATCAAATTTGCCTGATTAGGGCGCAGGCTCGGCAGTGGCCCATGATACTTGATAACTCCAGTCCATGATGCCACGTAGAAACAGCAAAGTAACTCTGCTAGAAACCTCTGAACATAACATTGGCAACATGTTCTAGCATCAGGAATTAGTAACAAGAATCCCGTGATCAATGGCTATCATAATATTTGGGTTTAACCATATTATTCGTCAGAACAGCAATAGAAATTTTATTAAAGACTTAGAGAACACTCTCCTTCGGAAAATTGACAATGACTATGGGCTCATTTTGCAGTCATTTACTCGTGCTTGGGAGATTGGAACTTAAGCCATCCTTTTCTTTTTCAATTCTACATCTGGCATAGAGTTTTTTGGGCAATGGATTTCAGAAGGAACAAGATGTTCAGGATGGGAAAAAGGCAAGCAACTTTAAGGACCTCTGTAGCATCACCTAAAAGAAAGCAAGAAGGCGAACTTTCATAGACATGCCACTGGGAATTTCAAGAGATTCCTTTGTCGTACATCATCTTCAAACTATGTAAATATTGTTGAAAGATGAAAGCAAAGTTAGATAAAAACGCAAAAAAATCATCAGAAAAAAACTCATACCTGTATCTTTCTCCTCAAAACTTGTTGCCTTTGCAGCAAAAAGTGCACAGAGAAGAAGGATGAAAAGAAAATTATATGGCCCATGGCGAGTATTACAACCCTGCAGAGTAGTGAGAAACTCCATCATGACAAAGAACTGTTAAGCGGCATAACATCACATACGACGGGCTGGAAGAAAGAATGTTTCAGAATGTCCTAGAGACTTTGACATTGAGAAAAGAAAATCTCCACAAGTGAGTATGAAGTCATTTTCACAGGCCAAGTACTGCAACAAGGCATGGACTGGACTGAACTTTTAGAGATATCCTTCCTGGGTTAACTTTGTACTCGCCAAATATTGAAACCATTTTGCCATAAGCAAACTCGATGATCACGGAACTTCTCATATTGTTCAGAAGGTTATTGTTGCCCTTAGACACAGAAAGAAAAGGCAGTTAAGGCCAAACATCTTTCAGCTTCACTAACCTTGCTGGGAATAATATAAGATACCGAACTAACACTCCGAAGCACCACAGAGGAAACAAGTAGATGTTCCAGTTCCAAGGTTCTGGCGTATTCGACTTGAAACATCTTGTGAACGAGTCCTGCAAAATTCACAGCTACATTGTCATCATCTGGTTTGCTTTCACACGAAAGGGCAACCAAGAAGACTAAACATCTAGCCTCTTTGTTTAGTACTTGCAGATGTCAAACTTTATTGAAGCTGAGAACATTCAGAAACTAATTACGTCAACAATTGCGCCCGCAGCTTCATTCAAGGCAGAAGAAACGTCGAGCAGATCATGCCTGAGGGGGAAAAAAAAGAGCACATCATGCAGCCATTTATGAGTTACAGTGAATCGCAACAGATAGCTACAGAGCATTACATCATAAGATTATGAATACAAACAGCAGCAGACCATCTATATCGATCACTCAGACGTGGACAAGATTCTGGTCAGGAATACAAAGACCGGTTCATTAAATGGTGTGGCGCCATAGTCTCGCTGCCGATTGGCTATAATATGACCCGCTTGTTTGAATGCATTCTTCCCAATTCGTCACAATCTAATTTTATAAACAGCTCTCTATATCCCTAGCTCTCCTCCCGAGATTTTCACGTGCATCCTCTTAATTTACGATTAGCGATTCGGCCGGACTCGCGGGTATTCGAACCCAACCCCAACGCTTTGACGATCAGCACGTGACCCATCTTCAAAGAACAGGCAAGGCGAATGACGAAATCCCCGGACCGGCAAGTCGGATACCCCACTTTCCGTCTTCGACAATTAATGCCCGGTTCTTGCGGAGCTTAAACGGGTTAGAGAAACGGGGTTACATGCTAAAACCTCATTATTAAAATCTCCAAGAAACCCAAGAGGAAGATAATATAGATGGAGCTCGCAGGTATGGCAGATGACACTACGTTTAAAATTTGACTCTTCCAGGCTCAACTGGTGAAACCCAAGAACTCTACAGTTCAACTACCAACTAAACAAGAAGAAAGGCATATATCCATGGACAGAGAGAGAGAGAAAGAGAGGGATGGGTACTACAGGAGGAGGAGCTTGGGAGAGGGATGATCGCCGGCGGAGGAATCCGGCGGCGGCAGGTAGTCTCGGGTGTCGGGTCGATCGGCCTCCTCCGGTTCGGCGCTCGCAGGCTTCATCTCCGGCTCTCCTCCGCAGCTCCCCATGATGCTGCTTTTTCACCAACCAATCTCCTCCAAGTGAGAAGCATCTACCACCATACATCGTGCCTTTTGAATGTATTATGCTCATTGGAGAGCACGCCCTCTCTCTCCTAACGGTAAAGGCACGCAGACACGTCAGCTTTCTCTCTCTGGCCCGAGGTGCCTTGACGACGGGTGATTGGTCAGGTTGCACGAGCACGCAGACTTTTCTCCCTCTCCTCTGCGGTGCGAGTTCAGCGCTCGTGCGTAATCATCCCTGTTCTGCTTCTGCTCTTCCTGCGGTACGGTCGCACGCCGCAGTCCAAGATTCGTGGATAGCCGGCGACTTGAAAATGATGGATTAGTTTAATGTATTTTTCAACTCTAACGTATCTAATGTATAAACCTAAATGACATATAATCATTGTTGGATCTACAACTTGCGGTTGAGGTCATGAATTTCGAGTACTATAACTTTGGATTCGGGTGGAGTTATGAGACCCTGTAAGTATAATCCAAAAAGCTCGTTCAAAGGTCAATAGGCTAGTGGTGTTTGAGGCTGTTTTCAGCCTCGAATATCGCTTTGTTTTTTTCTTTTTTCTTTTTTTGGGGTTGAACATGTTGAATTTTTCATTGCCATGTTCAAGTGAGTTACCGTTTAAAGCAGCTAATTTCACAGTGTGAATTGCTATAGGTATTATATTCTAATTAATAATCTAAAAGAGCCCTTACTTCCAGATTAGCGAATTCTATCTGAAGTTTGGCACTTTTCTAGAATGAATTAGCTGATGGACGATTTCATGAGCTTCATACATTTCTTTTAGCTAGCTATATAGGTTGTGAGTCATCATTTCTATAATTTTTTGTATATTTCTGACAAATATATTTAACTTCATCATTGGAAGAATGATTTAATGCATCTCATTAAATACAAACACTGTGCACGACATAGGTTATAAATGCGAAAGAAGTACTTATTTCTACTTATGTCAATTGCTTCGACATGTGTTATAAAATCATTCACGAAATGCAAATATTGTGTAGTAAAATCATTCACGAAATGCAAATATTGTGTAGTACAATTGGATATATGACAAGTGCAATCATCACATACGGTTTGCTTAATCATCTAGATCCATAAGTAAAGTTAGAGCTACCATCAATCTGTACAACAACTAGTATATATTGGTTAAAGTTTAGCTAGAAGTCAAAACGAGTAGCTTTAGCTTTCTGTTCACTCTCTATGAAGAATAATGAACTATTTTGACTATTCCAAGTTCAAAGAAGTCTTGGTGGACTTCTAAGATGAGTCTGACTTCACCTTTATTAAAATTATCGAGCCAGGTTCTTTTTTTTTTTCTCTATTTATTTTTTTCTTTTATTAATTTTATAATTTCCGTCTATTAGTCATTGTATATATTTCGTTGGTTGCATTTGACATTGTTATTTTTATGTAATATTCTAATCTTAGTTCTTGTCATTGTAATCCATGGTCAGCACAAATCATCTTCTTCAATATCTTATATTCCATTTAATTAAAATTTTAATTCCTTCGTGCTATTTGTTGTTGTATTTTTATAAATTCACTATCAAATAATAATTTTCTCTTATTCTTCATTGTGAATCAATAAAAAATAAAAATAAAAAATTACACAATGTTGAAAGTCATTTCTTTAGCATCTTATAGTCTAAATAGCGATTTTATCTAAATAACATATACACATGAAGAGTTTAAAGTAGGTTAGCTAGATTAATACAGATTTTCATTGGTTGGATTATATGTGAAAGTTATTTAGTAAATTGATTGGGCCAAGTATGAATTGGGTATAAGTTGGGTTGAATATGGGTCACTAAATTCGTATTGCATATAAATGATTTAAACTGAGTTAAATGGATAATCGAGCTATTTTCCACCCGGTCCAAACCCTACTCAATCCGCCCTTTGATGACCCTAGTTGCCCACTCCTAGCTGGGTCACTAAATTCTTATTATACACGAAATAAATAACTTATGATCTTGACTATACATCCACAATCATGCCAATCTAGACTTTATAGCCACCTCAATTTCAAATTTATAGATAAATCTGACAATAATTTTCTCTATTTGTGAGAAAGGCCAAATATCCTTAGAAATTACGATTTCTGTTCATTAAGAAAATAAATATACACATATATATATATATATATATATATATATATATTTATTTATTTAATTATATAATACTCAACAAGGAAATTCCAAGCATTTTTTCTTCCGTCGTTGAATGTTTGGTTCAATTCCAACGCTTTATCCTCGTGCCCGGAATCCTCGCCATTGATGGGCAGAAAGAGCGGAACCGAGAAAGATGGATTGTTATCCGGGAATGGATTGCCTTCTCTTAGACGTTCTAGTCTTTCATTGTCGACATACACAACATGCTAGTCGGGTTTCTTTTTTTTTTTTTTTTTTTTTTTTTTTTTTTTTTTTTAATATCTTGATTTTCTATTGGAGTAAAGGTCAAGCAAACATTTTAATGATCTGTCGAGTTCAAGTCGAGTTTTGAGCATCAAGTATGCAAGCCAAGTTGATTCAAGCTAATATCGGCTCGACACAATTATCGAGTTGACCCGACTTGACTCAATTGTAGCCAAGACAGAATCTAGTTTGTACAGATCAAGGTTATGCCTGCAAGACGTGATCTAGATCGAATTGCAATGCTTTGACAACATCCCTAAATATTTGTAATTCCATATAAGTTTATGACCTCCAAAATTAATAAAATGATGTTGCCTAATTAGCCAGCTAGACCACCAATTTTTTTTCTTGAATCGAGTGTGAATATTTCACTGAAAATTTCTTGATAAAGGAAAATATTTTCCATGAAAATCATTTTTAAGAAAAATGGTTATTTTCCCAATTAAAGTTTATAATTTTCGATCTATGGAAAAAAAATTTCCGTAAATCGATTAGTTCTCTATCATTCAAATATAGTAAAGTCCAAAAATAAATTTTTCCATATATATTCTGATTGGTTTGCGATCTGCAGAGCAATGGGCATCTCCCAAATGGCAGGCCAGTCCGAAACTAAAGATAAAAAGAGGAAAAATTAAAGGTCCAACAACATAATACTGCGGACTGGACAAAACATGTCTCTCCCCCACCACACTTCCCCGCTCCACCCACCCCCTTCGGTTCAGCTTTTACAACGAGCTTTGGTCCTCCAAAGCTCCTTAGGGAAAATAAAAAAACGTTTGACAAGTGTTTTTGAGATTCTCTTTACTAAATGCCAACATTCAAAATGCTAAAAGCTCAATGCCAAAAAAGATTTATTTTGGGCTTTCAGCATTTTGGAAATGCAAAGTTTATTATTCATTTGTTACTATTCATCTTCTTCCTCCTTTATACACAACTGTTTGACTTCCTCGACCCACCACCTAAGAACAGGCTTCTTCAATGACCACCACCGTTGCTTGTGGGTCGCACCTCCTTGGCAACCACCACCTGAGTCGCGGGTGGGGTGGCATGACCCGCGACTCAAGCGACATTGCCCGAGATGGGTCGCGCGACCTTAGGTAGTGTCGCATGGGTCGTGCGAACCCAGGCAAGCGGCGTCACCACAACCTCAAGCGACTCAGCTTGGGTTCGTGCAACCTTGGCGATGCCTGAGGTCAGCTAGATTAGGTGACGCCTGAGGTCGTGCGACCTCAAGCAACCCGGCAGCCAGATCTGGCCACTGGCAATTGGCCAACGGCGACCTCCGCTGGATTTAATTTTCAAACTTAAAAAAAAAAAAAAAAAAGAAGAAGCAAAAGTCATTAATAAATGTGGATTTTATCAAACCGTATTTACACTCAAGCTATTTTCCAATATTTGAAGTTACAATCTATCAAATGGTATAGCATTTCGGAAAACCCCTTTACTCCAAAAGTATTTGCATTTTTCTAAACTCATTTTCCTAAAGCCGAACCAAACTGCCCTTATTCTTTTGTATCTACGCATTTCAGAGGCGAAACAAAATGCAGAGGCGATGACAATGCTGTCTTAAATGAGAGACACAATCTGCAAACAAAGAACCGTAGTTTGTCATGAGCATGAATCTTGTATGTGCTCACATCATATCTCTCAACCAAACCTTCAACACTTCCCCTTGAGCCCAAAGGCTCTCCACTACAGCAAGTACTCTTCGATTAACCTTCCATTTGGCACTTCCAAGTGTGTCCAGGGCCTGCTTACGGATAAGTAAAAAGGCCAAACAAAATGAAAGGAAGTAAACAAGGCGTTGGACCACAACAGATAACCTTAAAATTGGCCAGCATACGAGTAAAATGATTAATGCATAAAGAGGAAGTGCATTACATGTCTACACAGTGATGCCTAGTCCATTCCACCACATAACGGAAGAAACAAATTTTATCACCAGCCACCATATTGCGAAACAAATACACCACTAAATACTCCCATGTACCTTACCAAATAGTACATTTGCTTACAGTTTGGTAAAAGAACTTTGTTGTTCTTGTCATTTTGAAATTAACGTTTACAACAAAAAATTAAGGAGCAAGGTGTTAAACCTGATTAGCAGACAGATTAACAGAAATGATGTGATTAAAAATGTAGAAAGTATATCCTCTATGCTGCTAATCATGTCATTGCGTGTCATCAGTTAAATTGTGCTGACTCTCTTGTGAATTAGATTGGCAGTAGCCAAAGGCAACCAGCTTAATGATGTCGAATACAATGCCCCAGCTCTGATGCCATGTTAAGCATGCAGATAAAATCGGCTTATTAAAAGCAACTCTCAACGGGTTAATCCATGGAAAAAAACTGCTAATACTGGCAAAAAAACGAAAGAGACTTCACATTCATCGACATCACTACCGCAATTACATTATGCATTTGTTCTTCGGACACATTCTTTAGAGCATCCTGCTGCTTTCTTGATCCATGAGTATGCACAACATAAGAAGGGAGGAAGAAGTACCCTCCCTTGTCATACCTATAAAGAATGAAGAAGTACCCACCCTTAAAACAAATAAGCCGAAGCCTGAGACTCCGCCGCCGCCGAGCTGCCAAAGATCTCCCCCCAGAAGGCGACGTTCGGCCGCTCCTTGAGCGCCTACTCCCGCACTCCTCCATCCAGGTCCAGCCCCGCCCACTGTACACCTCTGAGCTCCTCTGCCCGTATAAGACGCGCCTCAAGATCGAGACCCTCGAGCACAAGCTCGTCCAAGAGACGGCGTCCCACGTCCCAGTGCTGGAGGGCGTGATCTGCTCCAAGAACGCCGAAACTGCCAAGTTAGTGAAGCGAGTCGAACAGCTCGAAGTGTCGAAGGAAATGCTGAGGCGCGAACCGGGGGCGTCTAGGGCTCTATATTCGAGGAACAGAGGAGAGAGCCAAGAGGGAGAAAGGAGACGTCTGAGTCTTAAACTGGGTTGGATGAATTCATTTCGAAACCCGTTTCAACCCATCCATCGTTCGCTATTGACATCGTCCACGGACCGCACGCTGTCTATCTTTCCATTCACTGTAATAGCCCTCGAAGGCACGTAAATTCCCGCATCCAACAACAATCATATACGTGTCTGGAAGACGTAGATCGGGCAAATTCTGCGGGGGACAAAATGTGAGACCCACGATCTGCAGCTTCTTTAACTCTGATAGATCAGGCAACGTTTCGAAGGAACTGCTACTGGAAATATGAAAACTCTTTCTCAATTCCAATTTCTCCACGCCATGAACCTCCACTACGTTTGGGCAAGCATACACATACAACTCTTGGAGCCCCTTTAGACCTGATACCGATAGCCTCGCAGGCAATTCACCTTTCCCTAACTGTAAATCATGGAGTTTCTCACGATGCTGTCCAAGCGCAGAATCAAATTCAACTACGTTCCTTTGAGATTTATGAAGGTACAATTGGGACAGATTGGTCAAGTTGGAAAAGAGCGACCTTTCTATGGGCAACTTGACATAAGATAGTGACAAAGTTTCAAGACCGGATGGAAGCCCCATTAGAGATTGAGGGTCAACACAAGTTATATCAAGTTGCCGTAGTCGAGTAAGAGTGGCCAAATTAACAGGAGGAAATGTGACATCTTCTAGAGTGAGTGTCAATCTCTCTAAAAAAGTTATCCCCTTAATCCACTCTATCTCTAGAGCTCCTTGTCCAAATTCCGACAACCGAGCAGTGCCCTTACATATATGAAGATCGAGTAAGTTAGTTAGGTAGGGGAGGTTAGGGGCTGTCCACAATAAATGAGATGGAAACTCCAATCTCTTCAAACTCACGGGCAGCTCCGGCAACAATTCGATTTCATAGCAATAATTGCAACAAAGTCGTTGGAGACGAGAAAGCCGATTCATAGTTGTGGGCAATCTTCTAATCTTGCTACTTGTAAGATCTAGTCTCTTCAAAAATGACAAATCCCCAATTTCACTTGGAATTTCCCCCTCTAGATTTCTACAGTTTGAGGCTGTCAGCTTCTCAAGACTCTCTAACGTGCATATGGCCATTGGTAGCTCTCTTATTGCACTCTGGTCTAGACAAAAAATCTCCAACCTTTTGAGATTCCCAATAGAAGCAGGTAATTCTGTGATACCTATTCCCCTCAAATCTAACTCAAGCAAGGACACTAGCTTGCCTATTGAGTCTGGTAACTTCTTTATCCCAGACCCAAGAAGACTCATCTTCCTCAACATTATAAGATCTCCAATACAATGGGGTAGTCTCGTGATTGCTGTATAATCCAATTTCAATTCACGTAGTGATCTTAAATTTCCAATGGAGTTTGAAAGCGTAATCTCTACAATGGAATGATGAACATGTCGAAATTGCACCCCTTTTGATATGGAAGATACTACACAGAGGTCATAATCATATCTTTTCGGGAACACTGGTTTAAAACGAGAGCTGTGACAATCTTGAAGAACTAATCTCTTCAAATTTGGGCATTTCGAGAGGTCAAGAGTCCCTTTTAAGCTTGGGTAATCAATGATCTGCATAACTTTCAAGTTTTCACTCATCTGGGAAAACAATATAAGAGTCAATCAAATTAAGAAAGGTAAATAAATAAGTTTGATTAGTGAGACAAATGGCAGAAAAGTTAAATTGCATGGTATGTTGTTGTACCAGGCATGACCCCCATCCAGATTGATCGTCAGCAATGTCACATCTTGAGAGCATGAGCACAGCCAATTTCTTGAGACATAAATTCTTCGCTTTTAATTTCGAAGGGCAACAACTCCAAGAGAGCCATGTTAACTTGGAGAGAAGATGCTTAAAGTCCCCTACCAAGTTCCCACCCTCTAATTCCAAGAATTTTAGATTGGGCAGTTTTGAAAATTCCGTACTTGTGAAATTATGCACTTTGGAGAGTCCCGAGAGTCTAAGTGCAACCACATTTTCTGTCCCCTGATCATAGGAAAAGCATAAGTAAAAACATTAGAATTGGATGACAAACATGGTGTTGTGCAAATCTGAGGAGCTTCATTATGTCACTAATGAAGGACTCAGTATTGCTCTGTACAAATCTATATTAAGGAAAGAATGGGAAAGAGTTAGTTATATTAATCTGATTTGTTTGCACGGTTGGAAAAGAACTTTTTTTTCCCTGTATAAAGCTTGATAATTTTTCTATTCCATTAGTAACCACCAATCTGTCGCAAGATGATAACAAAGAACTTCATCATCACTGAGTAAAATCGTTTGATAGAAAATACCATCTACATATTTAACTTTTTCAAAATTTAAAAATCTACAATGGTTTGCAATTAAGAAAAAATTGCCAGACCAGTTTCTAACTGTGTCTTGAGTTTATAACCCGATTGCGACTTTGTGGATCGAAATCCGCTTAGTCTGGAGTGTGTGAAAGCTCGTTATACTCTAGAACGTCTCTTTATTAATTTTCGTGTGGAAGTTTTATTACAAGATGAGGACAAGAGCTGGAAAGTCATTGGTTTTAGGACTCCATGTGGACTCTACCGAATGAAGGATCAATCTAGAAAAAAGATTTGCTTTCATAATGGTAGAGATATTCAACTAACCTCACAAAAGTCTCCCATGCATATTGTTTGAAATGTAAGAGATGGACCACTAAGGGGTCTTCGACCATGTCTCATTGTAGAGTAACGTTGCTAATAATTTCCAACTTAATAAAAAGGAATAAAATCAGCCTTGAAAAGCTTGGACAACCTAGGAAGTTGCAATCTGGATCCGCTTTTATATAATTTGTTGAGCAGTTTCTATAATCAATCGTATTCCATGAAATGTTTCGTTGTGTCACTTATCAACATGGTCTAGATAATTTGCAATAGTATTACCATCAATGAACTCTTATACAAACTTTTCCTTTCTTTTCTTTTTTTTCTTTTTGTTGCCAAAAGAAAATTTTAACAATAAAATTTTCCTGCAAAAACTCCACAACCGTGTAGATGAATGGTCAATTTTTTCCTCATGTAAATAGCAAGGTGACCGTGGCTTACCTCTTTCCTCCGAACCACATTCAAGGCAATCTTAGACTCCCATAATCTGCTACGCTTCCCAGGAATATTAATGTCTTCGCGCCGGACAATTTCTCTTCCAAGATCTCTGAGTTGGTCGTGCATCCACAATGTATCATTCTCTACAATCTTTATCAAAGACATGTGAGAAAGGACAAGTAATTCACTTTTTGGGAAATACTTGGAAGCTTTCCACATATAGTGTGGGTGGATTCTTTGTTTTCCAATGAAGTAACATGCAATATCAAGAAAGATTTCTCTCTGATGATGCTCTAATACGTCATAGCTAATCATTAACTTATTGAACACTTCCTGCTTGGGCATCAAATCTAATTTTTTTAATGTGTCTTTCCAGAAGCTCTTAATTTTTCGATAAAGTGAGGAACCGATAACCTCAAGAGCTAAGGGAAGTCCACCTGTTTTGCTAGTAATTTTGCATGAGATATCTTTATACTCATGTGGTGGGAAATCCATCCTGAAGGCATGTTTATTAAAGAGTTGAAGAGCATGGGAATGTTCCATTTATGTCATTTCATAAATTTTAAACTCTTCAAAATATGCTTGGAAAGCACTATTTTCCTCCTCCTCTTTAATTGGCAAAAAGTTGATGTCCCTTGTTGTGATGATAATTTTACTTCCTGAACCGAACCACTCACTCTTTCCTGCTAGCTTAGAGAGTTGGTCCCACTTATCGACATCATCAAGAACAAAGAGAACTTTCTTAGCACGAAACCTTTCTCTAATTATGTTAGTCACTGCATCAACAGAATCATGGATCTCTAGAGATTTGGCTTGGAGAATTTTTGATAACATTTGTTTTTGTAAGTCAATAAATTTTACCATGTTGCGCGAACTCACGAATGTCCAAGAGGAAGCTATAGCCTTGAAATTGATTGGAAATTTGATTAAAGACAGCACTTGCAAGAGTTGTTTTACCGATACCCCCCATTCCATAGATGACCAGGTAATTAACATCACGAGAACCTTCATTTAACAAGTCCATGACAGCTTCCACATGATTGTGAATCCCGACTATATGATCTGGCAGATTTCTCCTCCTTTTCATCAACTTGGTCAAAACCTCATTAATGAAAGTGTTGATGATTTCACCGTGGCTGTCATATTGACACAACAGTGTTGGCATGAAACAAATGACAGATAAAATCTCGAGTTGAGGAATACTATTAACATAAAACTAGTTGGATTTCTAAATGGGTGAGGTTTTACTGAAGATCACTTTTTAAGTTAAAAGGAAATCTACACTTACAAAAGAATTAGATGTTCACTATGCATGAGTGGTTCAGGAAAGTAAAACAGTAATTACAAGAAAAAAAAAAAAAGAAAGCAAAAGGATTAACTAATATAATGTAAACAGGAGTAATAAAAAGTTCAAAAGGGGAGAAAATTATATTCCTTATAATTATCTCGCTTTTGTGGAGATATGTAAAAAGTTAACTGGAAGGGATCAAAAGGGATTAGAAGGAAAAAATTCTCTTCTGCTCCTTGTTCTTCTCTCCATTAGAAAAATAATAAACTGATCTTCTTAGGGTGCGCATGACAAAATTTCTGGAACAGAAATTGATTTCTGGCTAGAAATTGATTTCTTAATTTCTATTTCAGAAATTGAGAAATTAAAAATTTTAGATTCTGATTTATTCTTCAAATCTATTTCTTGAATAGAAATCTGTTTCAGAAATAGAAATCAAATTGTGTTACTAAACAGATTTCTATTCCAAACCTGTTCCAGGGAACAGAGAAACAAAGAAACAAAGAAATAGAGAAGTAGAAATTTTATCATACGCGCCCTTATATTCTAATTCTTTCTCTTTGAATCCATCAGATTGCACGGAGGAAAGCATCGTGAGTACCCATAATCATCTCAGTTGCCCCAAAAAAAGTTAAAAGGAAAGCTCTCACCCTTTATCCTTCAAGTGCCATCCCTTGATTCTTGCAACTTCCATCAAAGCCTCCTTCCATTGCTGAACATCATTGCGGCCAAACTTCGCCCTCTGCCTCTCCAAAGCATCGAGATACAATGGAGTTTTGAGCTTCACATCTTCGGGATTCACATCGTAGAAAATGGGTATAATCACTTTGTCATTTGCTTCACCCAAGGAGTCCACCATGTGCTTCAGCTCGCGAAGACACCATGAACTGGATGCATAGCTCCTAGAGAAGATGGGCACATATATTTTGGAGGATTGAATGGCACGCAAAAGCTCGTCTCCAATCTTTTCGCCCTTTCTGATCTCTTCGTTATCTTTGAAAACGCGAATCCTAGCTCCAATCAGAGAGTGATAGAGACAATCAGCGAAATTAAGACGAGTATCGGGACCTCTAAAACTCAAAAACACCTCAAATTCTTCGGCCCCCAACGACGAATTGCCACCATCAACGCAAGCAGACATCGTCAAATCTTTCACAGGATGTGATCACAACGAGATGTGGAGTCTTCCTTGAATCTGATCTGGGATTCGTCAAGAGGAATTGGCTGTAAGAGTTTTCCTAATGTGGACCACATTAATTGATATTGTAATTTACCATTTAACGTTTACCGTTTTACGGGGATTGGTCTAAGGTGAGATAGAATGTTTCTTAATTAGTCTAATATGAGCTGGCTAGTGTGGGCCGAGTTGAGCCTGGCCCGTAATGAGGGGGCCTAGCTAGAAACTCTATAAATAGTGCTCAAGTCTCTCCTCTAACCCTAATTCTCACATGTATCCTCACCTAAGGGGCGTTTACCTAACGCTAAACGTGAGTGGGGCCGCCTCATTGAGCCAGTGATACGGAGGGCAATAGAGGAGAAGGACTTGATGCGTGGATCCCCTTGATATGTGGGAAATCCCTTTTCTACTTCCGCTTTATATTTGATGAATCCCAAAACAGGTGCGTTAATATTTCTACTCATTCATGCATGTTCTTGTTCTGGTTATGGAGATCTTGGGATTGCGCAATTTGCATCCAACATGTGGTATCAGAGCCTCCATAACCATAGTCTTCGAACGCATAAGTTTTTTGCCATAATTTGTGATTTTCGAGATTTTTTGTTTAATAAAAATAAAATAAAATCACAAATTCGGATGATCCTGAAACCATAGGGTTTTTGTTCTACATGTCGAGATCTTTCCAACCATATATAATTTGTATAATTTTGTTGAGAATTGAGTGAGAATTTTAAATTTGAAATTCTAGGGTTTATACATAGAAAAAGTTAAAGAATTTTAACTTACATTCTAGCGTTACCTTCGTTTTTCTTCTCCACTCTTTGCATCACATCGTGTCGTTTGAATTATGAACTGTCGATCATCGCGCGCACTCTTTTGCTCGTCCGTCTCTGATTTCGGAATTGACTTTCTCCTCTTGGCGGTTTTGTTCTATTACCGTGGTAAGTTTGCCCGCAGTTGCTAGTCAATGTCGAATTCGTTCGCGACAAAGATGATGGGGTTTGTGAAGATTTGTATTTGTATATATATATTTTTCGCGCGTGGTCGGTAGTGTTGGACTCGTATCTTCATCCTCTACATCGTGGTGTATTTATATTACATGTTTGATAATTTTATGGATGTGAAAATACATATGGAACCCTAAATACGTGTATTTGTAGTGTATTTTTGAGTATTTTCTTATATTTTCTGTGATTTTGGAAATATAAGTGTTGAGTTACAGGTATGTTATCACATAAATATTATAATGGTGTGATTCATTAATAAAAAATTAAACTTTATTGTGAACTGAAGTTGGCTTAATGAGATATAACCATTATGGGATAGTAATTGAGCTATGTATTGATTATAAAAATTTTTGTTGTTTAAGCATACTCCTTTACACACTGGTAATCTTTGAATGATGGACATCTTAAGAACTCGTGACCAAACCGATTGTACTGATTAACACATTTGTTGAATGTGGGTAATGCATGTCAATTAAGTTACCGCATATTGTACATGAACTCATTTGGTCACTTGTTAATGTCTATCAAGTTGAATATTTTTTATGGATAAGGAGTATGACAACATTTACGCAGAGCAATAGTATCTACTGTTAAATTTTAGATATTTGGTTCTCTAGTTTGACTCAATTAATAGGCCACTTTGTTGATTACAATGATAATTGTTACTTAAAAATTGGCTAATAAATTAGCTGTTGGCCTTGGAGTCATGTTTTGCCTTATGAACTCATGAGTGATAATGGATCACCTGTCAAGCTTGTCGATTTAGGGTATCTGTATTGCTATTGATGTTAACTTGTGATAGATCCTCTGAATCAACTATCTTCTTTATGTTGTTATAGTAATATGTTATCTAGGTGCACAAGAGACGTTTTCTTCTATGTTATGTGAAGTTTCTTGTGTTACTGTGTTCTGTGATCTCATTGGAGTCTATCTTTCATATTCATTTATATATATATCATATACATAGAGTATGAGAAAAATAAATTTCCTCCCACTGACCTTGCAGTATATTGAATTACTTTGTTCCCAATTGAACAAAATAACAACACTATGAAAATTTAATAATATTGCCTGGAAACTTGCTTAAGACCATGAATTAAGACTTTTCAGTCTACACACAAGTTTACTTGAATCTGCTGCAAAATTCTCCAGTTGCACTTATATAGATTTTGTATATATTTGACGTAACTCCATATAAAAAATAAACTATTAATGCCACGTTCACTCTGAAAAATATCAATGCCACGTTCACTCTGAAAAATATCAATGCCACGTTCACTCTGAAAGAATCAGTAAAGAAATAATTATTTCTTCACTAACTATCCACCCCTCTTTCAGAGTAAAAATATTATTATCCATTTTTTTATGGCATTTAATCACATACTTAATTAAGAATAAGAAACGACATTTATATAAGTTGCTAAAACAACCATGTAATGGATATTGTAATCATGCTCTCACAAATAGACTATATAGTCTGATGGTATAACTAATTGTCTTTCCCTAACAAATCTCCTTAATAAAACTGCAACCACTTCATTCTACACTTGAGAGGTTTAAGAAATTTCATTATAAACTATATCAAAAATAGTACCTTAAACCTCAACAAGTTTAGTTTATGGTACAAGAGATTCCATAATTATCTGTATAGGTAAAGACAAAAACACAGTAACCCCCATCATACTATTATTTATAATAGTCTGAGAGCAGTTATCCTCTATAATTACGTCGATCTTAAGAAACTTTAGAGTATGTGATTCCATAATTCTTGTACCTTCTTTAGGGTCATAAAATTAATACCCCTTTTAACAATCTAGATAAGATACAAAATAATTTCGAGTGAATCTAAATTGCAATACACTTAAAATTGGATTAGATAATCTCACTTCTGCATGACACCCCTAAATTTAATATGATTCAAGTAATATATGCCCAATCTATAACTCAAAAGAAGTTTATAAAACAACTTTGATAATGACACTTTTTGTATGTGAAAAAGTTGCTTTCATAATATCAACCCACGAAGACTGGATAAATTAGTTTTACTCATCATACTCATCACTATGTTCATTATGATGATTCATGCCTTTTAGCCAAATCTTCTTGTTAGGATTTTCAAGCATAGTAATTAAATTACCACTTCAGAATTTATCAAGTATTTGACAAATGACCCTTTAAGCTATTCCGCATTGTCATACTTGCCAAAATATTCACTGTCACTATTAAATTTGACAACCTTTAAGACTAATTCTAACCAATTTATTCTTTATCTCGGTCAATTTTACTTCCACAATAATCTATAGAAGTATTTAGATAACCGTTAAGAGTAAATAGAAAAATTTTGGAAATAACTTTTTCATCCTTATATGAGATGTATATATCATTAGGACTTAAACACAATCTTTGCAGATATGTCCTAATTTCAATATCAAACAAGACATAATTTCAAGCAACTAAGGCTTCCATCATCTTATAGCAGTGTAGTTCGCAGACAAACCTCTTTTCTAGTGTTCCAGAATGGAACGCTTCATGGACATAAGCAAATTTTATTGCATTCTCAAGCAACAAATCATATGTCCACAACTTAAAATTTGAAGCAAAAAAACCTCAATAATAGTGGAATTATTAATTATAGAAAATGTGACCGTAAAACAAGCAATGTATATAATTAGCATCATGTGAGCACTGTGTAACTTGACATACAAGTACACATCTAGAGAGTTACATGCATAATCGTATAATCACCTTTGGGCGAGAATACATGACATGCGGTTGTACACTCCCCACATGATAGCGGTTATGAGAATATATTCCAATTCTTCGTGAATTCATCACCTTTGGGCATATGAATCACTAGAATCGAGTCACTCCTCCACCATACCATCATGTATCCCTCCATGAACTAATACACAATCACCTCCTTTGGGAGTATGACTACACATTAGACCAGGAGACATCCCAATCAATATACGAGACCGAAATTTCTCAAACCCAATCAAGCGTGCCACTTTGGCGGTCACTACTCAATTGAATCCTTAAAACTCTCTCATACCAGGGATATAAATTTTACTCCTCACATACACCATATACATGATATTTTGCTTACAAGTTGTGACCTTGAGACATCTTATATCTTTTATACTAAGGTTTGTAAGGATTGTTTTTGCCATATCATATTAGATTTTCTCGGAGGACATTTGCTGATTGTATATTGGAAATATTCAATATACATTATTGCAAGCCATTAATTGCTCCTGTTGTTAAAGGTGATGGATTGAATCTATCACATTGTCCTTATTTAGATATTGAGAAAATATAATTAGAGGGTGTACTTTATGTTAGTGCTCGAATTTGCACTAGACTAAATATCGTCTTTGCGACGGGACTTCTAGGCAGACATCAATCAAATTCAGGACGCGATTATTGTGTTGCTGCCAAGAAGGTTTTAAGGTACTTAAAGAGGATAAAATATTATATGTTAATATGTGAATATGTTCAATTCTTGCAATTAGTAGGGTATTTAGATGTAAACTTTGGTAGCTGTTATGATGACATGAGATCAATAACAGAATACATATTTATGTTAGTAGGAAGTGCAGTAAATAAAGTTCTATGTCATCTTCTACTATGAAAGCAGTGTTAGTAACATTCTTTTAGGCTGTTACTTGGGCTATTAGGCTCCGGAACCTCATGAAAGAGTTAATCGTTTTAATTTTATGGATAGACCCATATGGTTATATTGAGAAAAAAAAAATTTGTAGTATTATTTATTTACTACAGAGGTCTCAAGGGGTCTAAATATATGGTGGTCAAAACTTTTGACCAAAAGGAAACGGTAAAGAAAGGTGACGTTTTAATATAACATATTTCCACAGATGATATAGTTGTAAATCCACTAACTAAAGGTCTACGCCCATGTGTTTTTTAAGCGATATGTCATTTGCATGGGCCTAGGAGCATCATGAGATGCTGTTGTTTAGTGGGAGCTATTTTGGCTTTACTCTGATAAATGTTTCATCTGTGTTCGTTACATTTGTAACGGTTTGATATGTATCAACTTTCGCATTCAATAAAGTATTTTTGAATGTATTGTTATTATGTTGAATATATATTGATAAAGTCTCAAGGTATTATATAAACCTTGAGTGAAGGCTAGGGGCATCCGGTTATTAGCCTTGTCCATATGTCTTGTTATACATAAAGAATGGTTAACCGTAAGGACAAGATATATGTGGGTTCATGAAACCATAAATGCATTCTCTAGTGGCACAAGTTTTTTGTGACGCTTAAGGTAAGAGAATGGACATTCTCTAGTGGCACAAGTTTTTGTGACGCTTAAGGTAAGAGAATGAAGACTGACAAATGAGATCTCTCTATGAGAGATGTTATCCATTTGACACACTATCATATTGGATCCATATCAATAGAGTTGAGAACACTCGTGACCATGGAAGGCTCGTGTGTATACATGCGATTACCGCCATGATTCGGTGTTTGAGACTTTATGGGATAGGATTGACTATTAAAAATTATCTCTAGACCAATGTGCGCACATACAGTACGATTTCAATTAATATAGTCCAAGTGGGAGAATGTAAGAGTTTTCCTAATGTGGACCACATTAATTGATATTGTAATTTACCGTTTAACGTTTACCGTTTTACGGGGATTGGTCTAAGGTGAGATAGAATGTTTCTTAATTAGTCTAATATGGGCAATTTGAAATTTAGTGTGGGCCGAGTTGAGCCTAGCCCGTAATGAGGGGGCCTAGCTAGAAACTCTATAAATAGTGCTCAAGTCTCTCCTCTAACCCTAATTCTCACATATATCCTCACCTAAGGGGCGTTTACCTAACGCTAAACGTGAGTGGGGCCGCCTCATTGAGCCAGTGATACGGAGGGCAATAGAGGAGAAGGACTTGATGCGTGGATCCCCTTGATATGTGGAAATCCCTTTTCTACTTCCGCTTTATATTTGATGAATCCCAAAACAGGTGCGTTAATCTTTCTACTCATTCATGCATGTTCTTGTTCTGGTTATGGAGATATTGGGATTGCGCAATTTGCATCCAACATTGGCAAAGCGCCAGAGGCAAGAGAACAGCAATGTGCTTACGCTGTATTCTCTCAGTTCTGTTTGTTTTTGTGTCAGGACAGAAAATAAAAAGAATAGCGACGACTTTGATACGTGAAGCCAATGAAAGTCGTCCGAAGTGGCAGAGTCCAACTCTATCACGGTTTCCAATTACGAATGGGAATGGTGGCGTCCTCAACTAACATAATTGAAAAGTAATAATTGTACGGCAATATACTGCATTGGAGAACGGAGAAATTATTTAAAAAATTATAAATCTATTACATTTATACTAATTTAATTCTAAACTTTTTAATTTTGCGAATTCATTCATAAACCTTTTATAATTTGTGAACTCAGTTCTAAACTTTTCAATTATGTTAATTTTTAGTCCTCAATTTTTTTTTCTATTAGTGCTTGGATATGATATCTTTTTGCCATAATTGCTTGGAAATAGTCCCTAATTGAATAATTTACTTTTGACTTGTCTTTTAAATTGAGAAAAATACAACGTTTTTCATTCGTCTTTAATTAGTTCTCTAATGATGGTACAAATCACACAAAATCATAATGTGCAAAATCAACAAAGCCTATTTCATAATATATGTATTTTTGTTAAAACCATATACACTAATCTTATGTTAATCCGGTGTTTTTTGAGTGATTCATGTACTCTTAACTTATTAAGTGAAGCGGCAATGATTTTTTTCCATTAAAAGTAGGTTAATCTTATACCGTTCTGATGTAGAAAGTATCGATTTAAATAAGAGGGGTCTCGAATTTTTTTTAGTGCCTAATTTATTAAAAATATTTCGTTCAATAGATGGAAAAAAATAAAAGGGGACGATGTTTTGTGAGAGCAGTTGGCATCTCCCAAATGGCAAGACAATCTCAAACTGGAAACCAAAGGAGGACAAATCGAAAGTCCAACGACATGACACTGCGGACTGGACAGAACATGTGTCTCTCAAAGGCCATGACATTGCTGTCTTAGACGAGAGAGCTGTCTTAGACGAGAGACCCGGTTAAACAAAGGGAGGATTCTCTCTGCCATCGCTCCCTACTTGGATTTTAGTGGCAAAATGACAAGAATATGTGGAAAGACAGACAGATTGGTGGTAATAAATAAAGTTTTGCTAGTTTAGAGATGGATAGTTTAATACCACAGCATGTGATTCTTGGGGGCCTGTTACTCATTATTTAGCTATAAAAAAAATTGTGTAGTTATGGTGGAAAGATGAATTGCTATTTCTAGCACAATTACACTTGTTTAAGGGATTGATAACTATTCCATCACAAACAGATATATTTGCCTATTAAAGAATTTTCAATTATCTGTGCACTAAAGAACCTTTTTATAAGAACTATGATAAAATGTATTTGATTACAACTTGTTATTATTGTGTACTAGTCTCTCGAGTGATCGGAGAAACTCCCAAAGATCATGGAAATGTAAAAACATATACATGAATGCGGGATGTGAATGCTTCTAGGGTTAGCTAGAGAAAAATTACAGTTAGTTTAAGATATGACTGATTTGTTTTTCAATGTGGTGTTGCTCAAATCTCATTTAAAATTTGAGTTTTCAAAATATCCATTGGGCATAGTAAAAAAAAATTGCAACCTCGAAGGCTATAGCATGTCTTTATGGTTGTTACTTCCTTTTGCTAAGCAAAGTAAAATTATAATTATAATCAAACACTTACAAAAGGTACATATGACCAGTGACCTGGTAATTTACATTAAACACTAGAATATAGAGGTAACCAAAGTGATGGTGGGACGAATCTAGAAAGAGCAAGACCTCAACCTAGAAAATCCTAATTTGTAATCACTTCACAAGTGCCTATCAAGTACTAATCAAAATATGGACCTCAAAGATTTGTCAATTTTAATCACTCTTAATCAACTCTACCATCAACCTTCTTTTTTCTTTTTCCAATGTTCCTAGGGATGGAAACAAGACGAGTTTGGTGGGACGACGCCCCAATGATGTGCTATTACTTTCCAATCCCGGTACCGTCTTGATGCAAATATTTCAATCCGACTGATTAAAGACATGCAGACACGTCAGCTTTCTCTCTCTAGCCTAAGGTACCTTGACGACTTGGAGACGACAGGTGATTGGCCAGGTTGCACAAGCGCAGACTTTTCTCCCTTCGCCGTGCGAGTTCGGCGCTCGTGTGTCGACCTGCTCTTCTTGTCGTACGATCGTGCACCGCAATCCAAGACTCGTGGATAGCCGACCGGCCGAGCTTATCGGGGGGCGAGCACAGGCCGGGCCTCGAGGCATTTTTTGGGCTCGGGCCTAGGCCCGAAGTAATTTTTTCGTGTGGAATTGAAAATGATGGATTAGTTAATATATTTTTCCAACTCTGAGTATCTAATTTATAACCTAAATGACATAAAATCAATGTTAGATCCACAAATCGTGGTTGAGTCAATGAATTTCAAGTACCTCGAGTTTTACAAGTTTATAACTTTGGATCCGGATGGAGTTACGAGACCAAAGCTCGTTCGAAGATTGGCGGACTGGTGGTGTTTAAGGCTGTTTTCAGCCCTGAACATTGCTTTCTTTTCTTTTTTTTTTTTGGTCGAACATATTGAATTTTTCATTACCATACATATATATACAAGTGAGTCACCGTTCAAAGCAGCTAATTTAACAATGTTAAGTGCTATAGGTATTGTATTCTAATTAATAATCTAAAAGAGCCCTTACTTCTAGATTAAAAATATTCTATATAAAGTTTGGCACTTTTCTGGAATAAATTAGCCGATGAACGATCTGACAGAATTCTCCATGCCATGTCCTGAAAAAGGCGATTATTCATGAGCTTCATACATTTCTTTTAGCTATAGGTTGCAAGTCATCATTTTTATATTTTCTTGTGTATTTCTGACAATTATGTTTAGGCAAATCATTGGAAGAATGAACCAGGCATTTTGTTAAATACAAACATTGTGTACAACATAATGGGAACCGAATACTTAATTTCTACTTCTGTCACCTGCTCGGACACATGCTATAAAATTGTTAACAAAATACGGATGTCGTGTAGTACGATTGTGTATAAATGACAAGTGAGATCATCGCATACGATTTGATTAATCATCTAGATTCATAAGTATAGTTAAAGCAACTATCAATATGTACAAGCTTTATGGTAATTTGGAAACTAAGGAAATCAATGCATTCTCAAACTTTGCTAATTTTTAATGCAAGATCGTTGGAAAGAAAGTTTAGACGCTCTCATTTGTGATGACTTTCTACTTCTAATTAATGGGCTCAAGTCGATCCACCCGACCAGAGATGGTCAAGTTTGAGGTGATCTCAGATCACTCCATATAATCTAGGGTTCTATTGGGACATATTGCTCTATTTGTTGACGAAGGGGACGAAGCAAATGTGAGAAACGGAAGGCAACAAAAGCTTGTAGCGCTAGACTCCGTCTTAGCAATTAAATGGTGCGCGTCTGACAAGGAGTTTATATGATTTCATGATTAAGATTGAGCGGGCTCACATCTACCGATTGCATAGAAAAGAGGTATTACATGGTGGGAGAAATGATTTATGAGTGTTCGCTCTAAAAAAATAACCAATTCGTTGTGATTGATGAGCGATAGAGTTTTATCGATCGGGTGAAAATTGGTTGATGAAGATAATCTAACTCAATAAACAATCGACAACAATACGACATGGACATGGACATGGACATCTATATGGTGCAGCAGTCAACAACTATGCAGTAGCGAGATCGATAAGTAGTCTAGAAATGTTCAGCGAGACTTATGGATGGAGCATACAAAGGGTTAGCCATCATAACATTTGGCTAAGTGCTGGAAATAAGTGGAGAGCACATGGATCAGAATATCAAATAAACGGGGAACCGATGCCCATCGGTATCAATTTAACGTCTTATAATGCACGAAATAAATAATTTTACCGTCTTGACTACAAATCTACAATCATGACAATCAAGACCATATGGCCGCCTCAATTTTAAATTCTCATATAAATTCTGACAATAATTTTCTTCACTCTTTAAAATAAGGCCAAATATCCTGAGAAATTAGGTTTTTAGGTTCACGAAGAAAATTTCAAACTAGGAAATTCCAATCATCTTTTTCTTCCGTCCTGTGTGTTCAATTCCAACCTTTATCTTCACGCCCGGAATCCTCGCCGTTGACGGGGGAGAAAGATGGATTGTTGTTCCGGGAATGGATTTGCCTTCCAATAGACGTTCTAGCCTTTCATTCATCAACATAAGATCCCATGCTAGTCAGCTTTCGTCGTTGTTATTATTATTATTTAGTCATCCTCAAGCAAAGACTTTAACGATCTGTCGAGCTGGAGTTGAGTTTCGAGCATCGAGTATGCGAGTTAAGTTGATTCAAGCTCGAGTCTGGCACCGTATCGACTCGACTCGACTTGACTCATCCACAGCCTAAACACAATGTGGGGCATTCATATTAGTCTTAAACCTGCAAGACGTGATATAAAGATTGAAAACAATGCTTTAACAGCATCTACACGACATTGTAAATCCATCTAAGTTTATAACTCTAAGATATTATTGCTTAATTAGGGCACATTTAGTAACGTTTCTGTTACGGGGAACAATTTTTTAACAGAAATAGTTTTTTTTGTTTATGTTCTCGGGAACAATTTCGAGTAAAAGAACGTGTTTGGTAACTACACAAAATTTCTACTCCTGGGAAAGAAATGCGTTTGGTAAAATTGTATAATTTTATTGTTTCTTTTAGTTTTTAAATAATTTTATTATATTTTTCTTTTTTTTTCTTTTTTCTTTTCTCTCCTTCTTCCTTGTCGTGGCCGATCGCCAACGGCCAGTGATTGGCTGGGCGAGGTCTAACGAGCTTGCCGGAGCCTTGCCTGACCACCGGTGAGGCCAACCCTTGCTAGGCTACTAGCAAGGGCGAGCCTCGCCGTGCCTCATCGTGGTGCGACGAGGTTCGGGCCGATGAGCCTCGTCGTGGCGCGGCGTCTCTAGGGGCCGACGACTCTCCAGCAAGGTTGCGCGGCCCTCATCTAGTCGATCGCCGGTGCCGGCCATGGCTAAGGCCGGCGACTGGCCAAAAGAAAAAAGAAAAAGAAGAAAATAAAGAGAAGAAGAAAAGAGGAGAGATAAAAATTGTTTCTCGAAATTGTTCTTGGGAACAAGAAGCAATTTTTTTCTACTTCTTGTTTTTGTTCACGTTCCCGGGACTAAAATCTATCTTTTTGTTCTTGGGACCAAAATTTTTACCAAACACGTTTATGTTCTTTTTTGTTCCCCAAAATAAAAAAATAAAAAATTTTGTTCTAAGGAACATAAACATTTTTTACCACAAGGCTCTATTTATATCGAAAAATATGAATGATTTGAAAAACATTTTCCTTAAAATGGTCACTTCTATTGTTAATGAATTAACGATAATATTTTCATCGTCAATAAAAATATTTGAATATGTTTATTAACGATTGTAAGGGATACAAATAATCATTTTTAGAAAAATATTTTATAAATCGTTCAATTTTATTTTTTTTTACAAAATAAATGGGGCATACTTATAGTTATAGATATTCTGATTGGTACGAGATCCGACTGATGAGAGAACTCAGAAGTGGGCATCTCCCAAATGGCAAGCCAACCTGATACTGAAACCGAACCCCGAAAGTGGACAAACCCAAAGCCCAATGACATATTACTGCGGACTAGACAGGACATGTCTCCGTCTCTCTCTCTGTCCACGACTGTTCTTTTGTATCTAAGCACTTCAGAGGCCGAACAGAATCCAAAGCAGATGACAATGCTGTCTTTTGTATCTAAGCACTTCACAGGCCAACACCCCCACTTGGATTTGGTGGCAAAATTACAAAAATATGTGCAAAGACAGACAGATTGGTAATAGACAAAGTTTTGCTAGTTTAGAGATGGATAGTTTAATGCCAAAGCATGTGATTCTTGGGGCCTTATTACTCATTGTTTATACATAGAATTAATATATATATATATATATATATATATATATATATATATATATATATATATATGTAGTGCAGTCATGGTGGAAAGATGAACTGCTGTTTTAGCACGATTACATTTGTTCAAGGGATTGATGACCATTTAATCACAAACAAATACTTTCAGTTGAGTTACATGAAACGTTAGAACATGGAACTAACCAAAGTGATGGTGGAATGAATCCATTAATAGCAAGGTCTCGACCTATAAAACCCTAACATGTAGTCACCTAACAAGTGCCTTTTCAAGTACTTGACAATGAAAAATCAAGACATGGACCTCAAAGGCTTATCAGTTGTTATCGCTTCTCACGTGCTCTACCATCAACTTCCTAGTTTTCCCGCTCTTTCTAGGGATGGAAGCATGATGAGTTTGGTGGGAAAACAACTTAATGATGTGCAATTACTTCCCAATTCCATTACTGTCTTGATGTAATATCTTGGACCTGCCTTATTAAACCAGTCAGATTCTCGTCTATTACCTACAACTTATGTAGCACGGACACTCTCCGGAAGCCTTCGTGTCGTGTCCAACACTCCGACACGTGTCCGACACGCTCCGACACGCGGTCAACGAGTGTCGAAAAATCCGACACGTGGTCAACTCTCTCCGACACGCGAGTCCAGAATTCCAACACGCGATTCCGACACGCACGTGGTCAATTTTAAAAATTTCTAATACTTGTGGGGTCAAAATATAAATATACACAAAAGAAGTAATAAAAATGCTATACATATACACACATGAGGTCAATTTTTTTTTTCAGTTTTGTTTTTTTTTTAGAATTGTTTTAGTTTTTTAAAAAGTCTTTTACTATGAAAGAAGTAATAAAAAAAATGCTATATATGATAAATAAATAAATTTAAAAATATCATTTCAGCATTTTTCTTTAAACAATGTTTTTTTCCTCTAAGTTTTATGTATTATTGTAACAAATTAAACTAATGAATGATATTATTTAATATTTTTCGTGTAAATTAATTCTAGGCTATTTTTTTAATTATTTATTTATGTATTTATATATAAAAATATATTTAATATATAACGTGTCGGAACGTGTCGAAATTCTCTATTTTTAAGAAATGACGTATCAGCGTGTCGTATCGTGTTGTCTCGTGTCGCGTGTCGCGTGTTCATGTCGGTGCTACATATCCTACAACCCAACATAATATTTTATGAAAAACATTAGCGTTATGTTGAGTATATTATAAACAGCTATAAATTTGTAAAGGCAATTATTCCAAACTCGGACATTGTAAATGTCTTATTAAAAAGTTGTGATCTTAGAGTATAAGATTGAAATTTTAGCACGATGATCATTAGAATCTAAGATGTAACAATTATTAGAAGTTAAGTATGAAATGGTCATCGTTGCAAAATGTTATATTGTACCAAATTTTGTTTAAAGCGTTCTGAGATTTTTGTAAGAAATCTTAGGAGTTTTAGCAAAATAAAGACAACTAAAAAAATCTCAAAAATTGTTTTAAAATTTAAAGTAGTTAATAATTATGAGCATTTTACTAGTCACACATACAGGATTTTAGGTACAAAGTTTTCAACTATAGTATCCCAAATCCGTCCTGAAGCTTATATAAAGTCTTTAGTAATTAAATCCAAATCCATATCGTCTCCCCAAACTAGCTACTCGTTTATTTTGTAATATATGTATTTTTTTCGAAACTATATACACTAATCTTATGTTAATTCATGTCTATTGAGCGATTCATGTACTTTTAACTTATCAAGTGAGATGACAATGATTTTTTTCCACTAAAAGTACGTTAATATTTTACTGTTCTGATGTAGAAAGTATCGATTTAAATAAGATGTGTCTCAAAATTATTTTTAATGTGTAACTTATTAAAAAATATTTCGTTGAACAGAAGAAAAAAAAAAAGCGGACAATGTTTTAAAAAAAAAAAGTGATGCAGTCTTGGAAAAAAGAGAAAACACTTTCGAACAAAGAAGAAAAGAGTATTTTTCTTTAGTTATTAACTCTTTTTTTCCTCCTTCCTAGATGATAATATTCATGATATGATTCTTTTGATTAAAATAATTATGCATGCTATAATTCTCATTATGCCTCTTTGACTTAGGTAGTGTTTTGCACTAACTTTCACGCACCAAATTAACTAAGTTCACTTTTTTTTTTATAATGAGACCAAACATAGACTACCAATGTAAAGTCCGAAAAGTCCCAAATTTATTATACAACGATCAATTTTGTTCTAAAATTTTTAATTTAGTTAATTTAGTTCTAAATGTTTTGACGATTTTTCAATATAAATCTTTTTATCAATTTTGGCATGACATCATCTCACTTTTTCTAAGGCGCAAAATCCAAATCGATTTCAGACCCTCTTTCTTCCTTGCGCATACTCAGCTCTATATTTTAATATGAATATTTTAGAGGTACATCTTCGTTAGTTGTGTCATGTTGGAGAAAGAACTGGGGACAACATTATCCAACAAGTTGTCGTAAAAGCAAAGATCCAAATCCTCTTTCCTAGGTTATGCCTTGCTTAGTAGACATCTTACCCTGATAAAGGCTATTCGCCCTCGAGTCCTTTGGGTCAACATCAAGAACTTCATTTTCCCACATTAAAAAAATCAATGATGATCAATGCCCCATCCATTTGTTCCATTTTCAAATGCCATTTCTTTTAATAGGATGCCAACTAGATCTAGAAATTTTGGGGCAAATAAAATATAAAAATAAAATAAAGAACTAGATCTTGAAGATAAAATCTAGGAATAATCATCATGTTAAGCTGTCTCTCAAATTCAAAATCATTAAAGAAGCAGCAAACCCCTTTTGACATTTGCATCCTCTCTTATCATGTCTCACCTGCCCTCGGACGCATTTGAGGCAACCATTTGTTGTAGGGTCGTGATCAAATTTTGTTTATGTGCATGCCATGCATGACCCCTCAACTTGGAACTTAGAATAGCATTTGACTCGTTGATGTTGATATCACTATGTTTCTTGACACGATAGGTTAGACAGCACGTCTCGAGGATGGCCTTAAACCATAACATTCAAGGACTAAAGGGGGGAGCTGCTTAGGACTGATGATTAGAACTCGATCCGATTATCCGAGCTTGATGAAAATTGGATTAGATGGTGAATTGTAATCAATGAGTCAATGACCACTCTAACTTGGCCAATACTATAACACTGGACACATTGATGTCGATATCACTATGTTTCTCGACATGTACGATTCAACATCAGGTCTTGAGAACAATCTTAAACCACAACATCTGAGGACTAAAGGGGTGAGGTACTTATACTCTGGAGGGTGATGATTAAAACTCAATTTAATGATCTAGACTCGACGAAAATTGGATTAGATGGTCGATTGTGATTATGCGTTTCGATGATTTATCAATCCCTTTTAAAAGCCCCTTTTGTTCTCTAGCTCTAGCACTAATGGGTAATGGATTAATTACTTCTTAAGAAACAAGCAATGAGTTTGCCTTTGACTAAACAAGGTAAAAGTTAGCCCAACGAGATTCAATCGAAGTCCCAAGTAATAAGTATCGTGAGAGACCAATGCAATAATAATAATCATATGATTTCAATTCATTTAGGTGAAAATTGGTACTAAGGGATGAAAAGACTATTGCCCTTTTTTTTCTTTTTCTAAATTTGTAGAAATTTCTTAATACTTTTGTGGAGCATGATTTATCGGTTCTGCTCACACTAGTCATCATGTATTGGTCATGTGAATTTCTATATTTTATATAAAAAGGATGATAATTACATATATTAACTCTCACTCTAGGATTGATTATGCGGTGAGAACGTCCCCGTGCTCACGAACATAAACAAAAATTAATCGCGTGGCTTTTTCAGTACACAACAGAACAATACGGTCGGCTCTTGTTTTGACTCGATCAAACTCGGCAGGTACCTTGTAATTTTCAGAGCAATTGCCTCCATCATGTCATGCATATTTAATAATTTGCTTATTAAGTATCATCGATGGGATCTGAATAAGTCGGATGATACGTTTTAAGTAAGTTGACCCTTATGTTGGTTCCACCGGCTCTATCAATTTTAATGTCGAATTATAGACAACAAAACCACCAAACTTCAATCGCATCGAACAGCATAACCATCGAGGACCGAGAAAAAGCGACAGCTTGTTTGATGAAGGATGTCGCGTCATGCTCCCCCAGCTCCGGAGCGATCGCGGGCGCCTGTTCTTTCGCCGGGCGATATCGACGGCTGGCGAGGCCTGCGGTCACGCGCTTCGGTCGGCGAAGAATTGTCCAAGTTCTCGCGAGAGTTGTTTAAGAAAAAAGAGAAGGGATTCCGGGGCAGGTCAGAGGGGCACGTGACCACCACGTGATGAGAGAGACAAAAGGTACTCTTGCCGGAGAAGAGGAGGTGAAAGAGGGCGGGTTTAGCATGGAGTCGCTCATACCTTCCATTTTTGTACATTTTAGGCATGCTTTTAGACCCCAAAAAAAAAAAAAGGCACGCTTTTATTTATCTATTGAAAATTAAATAGTGATTCATTTATATCTATTAAATGCGGATAAAAAACTTGAGGCGTTACTTTTTTGATTTTTCTAAGGAGATCGTAAAACTTAACTCCCTTGATTCTGAATATATTTATTTGGATATTATGACCATAGTAAATGAGTTTAAAATGATTCGATTTTTTTTTTCCAAAAATGATTTTTTTGTTGACATCATCGGATCTGATCACGAGATATATTCACACACATGCAGATAGAAAATTTAAAAATCAAGAAATCGCAAGGGAAGAGGAAGGTAGATCTGTCCAATTCAACCCAAATATTCTTTCCAATTCGTTGAAAAAGATACATCGCCATCGAAATCAGATCACCTCCTACGGCACATGAATGCGAAAATCTGCCAAAATCAACACTTGAATTCGTGCAATCGCAAAATATCGATATCATGATAAATCATAATCGGTTGTTAGACGTGATTGACTTATCCAAATATTCGTCAATAATATATCACGTCATTTCAGGTCGCATTCAAATACATCGATATTTATATTTAAAAAAAATGCAGAATGGTGTCAATTTTGGCAAATTTTCCACTCTCCATAACTAACTTTGAACTAGAAATCACCATACCTATTTTTTTTTTTCGAAATATATTTTAAAAAATTTCGTTTTTTTCTTGTGAAAACAGCTACGAATGAGAATGACCTACTCCGACTTCGCTATCGAGTATCATCTACGGCGACCTACCCGAGCGAAGGAGGCCACGCGTCAGCACGTGGGGGGATCGAATGATTACGAGGGCCAGCCAATGGGAGCGCTCGGGAGCGTGGGACGGGCCGCACCGGAGCGGAACTCCGATCAGAGCATACGATTTTAGGCGCGTTCGCTTCGAGGATGAAGGCCTCCTCCCCTTTTTTGTGTCTGCAGCCAGCCGCGATTTTCGTTCGCCTCGCGAGGACTGACAGTGCGAGGAGAAGAAGAGGCAGGAGCTCTCGATGAAGAAGCGGAAGCGAGAGATCGGCGTCGGCGGCGGAGGAGGAGGAGGCGGAGGGGGAGGATTCCACCGCCTCCTCCGCGCGACGCTCCGCCACAGCTGCCGCTTCCGCGGGCCCCTCGGCGGCCTCCTCCCGCTGATCTCCGCCGCGTCCGGCTGCCTCCTGTTCCTCCTCGCCCTCCTCTCCCTCCTCTCGCCGTCGCCGTCCTCTCGGCAGATGCAGCAGTACCGGCACCAGCAGCAGCTCCTGCTGCGCCACCGCGGCTCGGTACATATGCTCGGATGAGTGTGTTTGCGTTCGATCTTCGCGTGAGCTCCGTTAGTGAGGATCGGTCGCGCTGACGTCGCTGGTTTTTTTTTTTTTTTTTTTTTTTTCGTGTGGCGCCGTGATCAGGCGTCGTCGGATCGGGCTGGCGGCGGATTGGAGGAGGAATCGCCCGCGGCGGCCGGCGGCGTGTTACGCGTTCCGGTAATGAACGTTCGAACCGCGTCTTCGGCGTGGTGGTGTTGATAGGTTGAATCATTTCAATCTGCGCTGTCGCGTTCGTCTCGTTGGTTGATCTTGAGATTCGTTTTTCTTTTTTGTTCCTTTGGATGCGAAATGAACAGTCTAGTGGAGGAAGCCTGAGCAGTGATTTGTGGAGTTCGAGGTTGTCGAGCTGCTTCTATGGTTGCAGCAATGCCAGCGGCAAATTCATGAGTAAGCATTTTTCCTGTTCATATCTCGCATGTTGACTCGCTCGGACTGTCTCTCATCCTTTGCTGCAATCAGTCGTGGCACGAATCTTGGAACGACAGATTCCTCTTCAATTTGCCTCAATTAGACTTCTTTGCATTTTCGACTATAAAAAGAGAGGAAAGAAAGGAGTAATTTAATCTGGCGTTGATTCTGTATTCTATCAATCGGTGTTACGCTCGACAAGTTCTCTCCTTTTCCGGCATGGCTTTAATTTCCTCTTTATCGGGAGGTGGAAGAGCAGCGATTGAAGCATTTTCTAGTTATGTACAATGTTGGCCGTCATTTTGACTAATTTTTACTGCTGTCTGTTTGAAATAATTCTTGGCATTTGGCTTATACGGATTATAAACTCTGTTTTTTTCCCTTTGCAGCCGCTGAGAAGAAAACACAACCTAACCGATACCTGTTGATCGCCACTAGTGGAGGGTTGAATCAACAAAGAACAGGGGTAAGTTACCTAAGCTGCAATCTTAGCGATACCTGTTTTTACTTTTCTTTTTTCATAATCTTAGTTTTCTTTGACATGAGTTCAGTTCATCATTGATTTTGTGGATTATTACCTTGAGAAGTGGTTGTGTTTCCCTGCAAATGTTTTGGAGAACCTCGATATGAAGCAATTTTGGAAAATATCTGTATTAATTTGCTGCAGCTCTTGTACAATAATGGCGTCTGGTCACTTCAGCACGCACGATGTTATATAGTATATAACCTTGTTAGAGTTTTGATAAACGGTATTCCTGAGTGTTCAATGATTGCTAGCTTTTATTTAGATATCTAAACCCTTTGCCATGTAGTCGCTTTTGATGAGATGCTTCCCGAAATTGTGATAAGATATGCTGTTTTGAACTTGAGCAGTATTTGAATCTTTTGTCTGGCTTTCTGTGATTAAGTGCCATTTCCAACGGACATCCCTATTATTATCTATTCCAGCTGTGGAAATGATATTCTTCTTTTGATGTCATAATCTGTTCAGTTTAGTTACAGCTGGCTTACTACATTTGTACTCCCGGTATGAACTCCTCCTATTTGTGTTGATGCAGATAACAGATGCTGTTGTTGCAGCTTATATACTAAATGCCACCCTTGTTGTGCCCAAGCTGGACCAGAAATCTTTCTGGAAAGACTCAAGGTTTCTTGACTTCTCTATTAAATAACAACCCTATAAAGTTTGGTTATTTAAATTGCAGTAGGCTCAAAATATCTGCTCTTACATGGGTATTGTGCTCGGTGCAGCAACTTCAGCGAAATCTTTGATGTCAACTGGTTTATTTCCTCTCTCTCAAAGGATGTAGAAATCATAAAGCAGCTCCCAGAAAAGGGAGGAAAAGCACTGAATCCATATACCATGAGGGTCCCTCGGAAGTGCAACCCAAAGTGCTATCTAAGTCGTGTTCTGCCTGTCTTAAACAAAAAGCATGTAAGGACTGTTTGTATAACGATGCTGGATACATTTATTGTTGAAAGTTCTTCACTGTGTTCAAGCGCAGACGTTGAACTGAAGCTTTTCTCTTCTAAAATATATTGGAGACAATATACCTCCATATTGCTAGTGAGTTAGCGCACGAGAAGAAATCTCTCCAATCGATGCACTTAAAGGTGCATGTATGGGAAAAAGATCTACTTACTACTTGAGGGGTTAGAATATGTGAACTACGCATACAATCCAAAAATCATGTTCAGAATTTGCATTAAAATGGCTGCAAAATGTAATATTTTTGTGCTTGAAGTTTCACCAGAGAAGCTGGACAGAAAATTGTGCACAGAAATGGAGGATTGTGATAATATATGTTCGCTCCTGAAAAGATGGGCTCAGCTACATTGTCCTGGAGAGATACTTCAATGCTAGAAATGTGTTTTGTTTGCTCAAACCTGTTCTGTTGAATTGTTAACGACTGATATTCTTCCTCTGAGGGCTAGTTTTTGGGTGACTTACGATTGGTTGAAAAGGTTTTGGAGTTCAATCTGATTACTGCACAATTTTAGTCGGTTGAAAAAGTTTGGATCACGTTCTGACGTCCAAATATTTTAGTTCCCATGAATCTTTGTGTTTGTTTCACTACTATTTCTATAAAGTTTCCGGATTTGATTCATTTGACATGTTCACATTCTTCTCATTGCAGGCTGTTCAACTTACCAAGTTTGATTATCGACTATCAAACAGGCTGGCCAAAGATCTGCAAAAGCTGAGATGCAGAGTAAACTACCATGCTTTGAAGTTCACAGCTCCAATTGTTGAGATGGGTAGGACACTGGTAGAGAGGATGAGGTCAAAAAGCAGTCACTTTATAGCCCTTCACTTGAGGTACATTTTCCTTATTATCCTGTCAACTCTCATTTTTGTAGGTCGCTGCTGTGCATTTTGATGTGGTCAGTCCTTCCACTCCCTGTGTAAAAATACTGTCGTATATATCTGTTTGTCAATTTTGTTAGGTATGACAAAATTTTCTCTATTGCTTCTCTCTACCAAAGACTACAAAAAACCATGTGAGCTTAGGTTTTAGAGTATGAAGAAACAAAAATATGAACCTATTGATTGGATCAGTGATACGTTATAGGTTCGAGCCAGACATGCTTGCATTCTCTGGATGTGATTACGGTGGTGGAGAGAAAGAAAGACGGGAGCTTGGTGCTATTCGAAAGAGGTGGAAAACTTTACATGTAAGGCGATCATGGCTTACAACTAGTGATAAACATGGGAAAAAGACTATGGAGATCCTCTAAAGTAGAGCAATTTTCATGAAACTGCAGGCAAGCAACCCTGACAAAGTAAGGAGGCATGGAAGATGCCCACTAACTCCGGAGGAAGTTGGTCTGATGCTGAGGGCACTTGGCTTTGGAAGTGATGTCCACATTTATGTGGCATCTGGTGAGGTGTATGGTGGCAACGAGACATTGGCACCACTGAAAGCACTCTTTCCCAATTTTCATTCGAAGGAGACTATCGCAAGCAAGGAAGAGTTGGCACCATTCTCATCATTTTCATCTCGGATGGCTGCACTGGACTTCGTTGTTTGTGATGAAAGCAATGTTTTTGTTACCAACAACAATGGAAACATGGCCAAGATTTTAGCTGGCAGAAGGTAGTCTCTTATCTTTTATCCGGTTGTGGTTCATTCTGATGTCGTGATTACAATACTGCATAGAAATGAGTAACTGAGGATACAGTCTGTGCACATGAGTTCCAATGTTCAAGTTGCTGCTTGCTGTCGATCACCATTCTGCTCATCCTAATTGACAATGTTGTGATTCAGGAGATACTTTGGGCACAAACCAACAATAAGGCCAAATGCTAAGAAGCTATATAAACTATTCCTAAATCGGAGTAGCATTCCATGGGAGGAATTTGCTTCCAGGGTTCGAACTCATCAGATTGGTTTTATGGGAGAACCCAATGAGGTCAGGCCAGGCAGAGGCGAGTTCCATGAAAATCCATCGTCTTGCATTTGTGAGAAGCCTGAAGCAAAGGACAGGGCACTCATAGATGCCCCCAGAAGAATCGATGACAGCAGTGAAGACGATAAAGAGAGAAACGTGGGGAAGATGTCGACGTATGACACGATGGAAGAGCAGAAACCCGAAGATGAACAAGACGGGCCTGACATGGATTATATGGAAGATGGAAATGAAAGCCAAGGGAAACGCTTCCCGAACGGATCGGATTCTGAAACCAACCTACTCAAAACCGAGCAGCCAGAGCTGGAAGAGATGTTTTCTGACTGAAGGAAGTTACAGTCTAGCCCTTAATCGATTCACCTTTCAATTCTTTGGGGTCTTCCCGTCAGCCTTTGGAGCCCCTTCCGGGTTCTTCGGACAACATCAAGAAGGCGCATTGTATATAGAAATCCGGTGCCTGATGTTCTCAACCGCATCGGGGGCTAACTGCGAGCGAATCCCCTGCCTTTCAGGATTATTAATTTTTTTTTTCTTGATTTTATTCAGGCAGTTCCTTGTAAATTACAAAATTTTGGGCCTCTTCTTTTTGCTGTGATTCTTAAGCCATTTGCTGTAAGGCAGAGGAACTTGACAAAAGATAGGAACAAGGGAATAAGAATCGGTAGTTTAATTTTGTAGGAATTATACGTTCCACGATGTTTTATCAAGTTTTTTTTTTTTTTTTTTTTTTTTTTTTTTTTTTTTATGGGCGAATGTTTTTGACAACATCAATGGCAGAAGCTCTGATCCGTACGCGTGGTCGGTGTCGTTGGTAGGAGTTGGTACAAAACACACTTTCGGGCACATGGCTTTTGCATGATGACAGTTTACTTAAGTGTCAAGCGAACTGGGTAACTACAGAAAATTCTAAAGGAAAAAGATCTTCATAGGATGATTTTTCAAACTTTCATGCCATTGCGATTGGTCGTCTGGAAGTGAGCAATTGACGGAAAAGATCTTTTTATGCCGTCGAGGAAGACAACCATGCTTGAAATCAAAGGAAATGATTTCTCCATTCTGGAGCTCCTTTTCTACACGCTCACTTACACAAAATATCAATCTGCATACTCTCTCTCTCTCTCTCTCTTTACCGGTCTTCACTCCTCTTCGGTTCCCCTTTCCGGTCGGATGCTTTACTGTCATATTACTCTATGATTACTTTTTTGAAATGGAAAGTGATTACTTATTTGCTTTTTTTTTTTTTTTTTTTTTTTTTTTCTGAAATATGTTTTTTCAGGTTGCTTTAACTGAAAGCCAGTTATTTTTCTTTCTTGTTCAATAAAAAAAAAGAAATATTTTCCCTTAAAAATAATTTTTTATGAAAAATATCTTCCGCCGTCCCCGGGAAGGAACCCACATTTTCTATCTAAGATGATATTAGATTAAGGAAGGCTATGGAGAACGGACGCCGGGGCGAGGCCGGGCGCAGCCCGTGACCGTCGAACGGCGTCGTGTGATCCTCAACGGAAAGAGGCGGGAGAGGGGAGTGGGACCGGAGCGGAGGCGAGCCAATAGAATGCGGAGGTGGACAAAATCGTAATCCACTTCCGAAAACCACGTGGCATCACTCCGTCCATTCTCTCTCTCCCTCTCTCTCTCCTCTTGTCCATTCGCTATTTCCACACAGCATGTACTAGAGCATGTATCCGTGAGAGAGAGAGAGAGAGAGAGAGAGAGATCATCATGGCCTTGCGACTGCCATCGCAATTCTCCACGCCCCGCCACCCCCGCCACGACCGTCGCCGGGGGAGCGGGCCCGCCGCCGCACTCTCGTGGCGGCGCTCCCTCGCGGCGGACGCCCTCGTCTCGTCGAGCTGCTCGAGTTCGCCTCTCGCCAGCTCCCCGTCGCCGTCCCCAGGTACGCCCCCACGCTGGCCTTGAGTTCGGTTCTCGAGCTTCCGACAGCTCTCGGGTTATTGTGCAATTCGCGTCGAACGTCGTCGGATTGTCGTGAGAGGCCGGTGCGAATAGGCGCAGCTTAGTGTGAAGTTCCCGCAGCCTAAAGAAATGTTGCGATTTGCCCCGTGCATTCTACTTTAGCTCCTTGTACTGTGAGAGCGAGGACTCTGATTTAGAGTGATTTCGCAAAATGCGAAGAAACCCGGCCGTCCGAATTTCTGTAGCCCGTGCATTCTACTTTGATGCTGCTTTGGGCTCAAGTATTCCGAGCCGTGTCACTTTCATGTAGCACGCTTGTAAGAGCTTTGCCATCGATTCTTCGGCCCTTTGTTCGCGTATTGCTCGTCTTGAAGAAGGTAATGGCGTCGAGATGGACTTCCGGTCGGTGGCGCCTGAAGCCTTTTTTAAGAATATGCTAGCATATGGATAGGCTTTGGTAATGACAGCACCACAAATGGATTATTGCCTCTCGGTTTTTATTCCCTTTGCTTCATTTGCTTTTTAGGCTCCGCTTGGTTCCCAGAAAATTAATGATCTAGAAAATATTTTTCCTTAAAATGATCATTTGTATCGCTTAAAATGATTAACTAATGAAAAATGTTTTCATTATTGGTAATGATTTATGTTTGACGATGAAATTTCTTTTCATTCGTTCATTTTTGTAAGCGATATAAGCTATCATTTTTAGGAAAATTGTTTACAAATCATTCATTTTCTACTGAAAAAACGGTGCCTGAGTGTTAGATTTCACTTCTTGTGCTTGGATGTTGAGTCGTTCACTCATGCTGCTTGAAAATGTGAGTATTCAGTGTCATGTGCTTGGTTTTGATGGATTAAGAGCATTCAGTCTCACTCGATTCGCACCTTGTTTTGTTTTGTCCTCTTCGCATCTTTTTGGCAGGGAAATCCCACGCTCGGCCGTTAGTCACGTGCACTGCGCAGGCACCGGCTGCTGCGAACCTTGCTCCGGGGACACCAGTTAGGCCAACTAGCATTCTAGTGGTTGGTCCAACTGGGACACTGGGCAGGCAAGTCGTAAGACGGGCTCTAGATGAAGGTTATGACGTCAGATGTCTTGTCAGGCCTCGACCAGCTCCAGCTGATTTCCTTCGTGATTGGGGTGCTATAGTTGTCAATGTAGGTGCCATGACTTATGACATAATCACTTCAACCTGACCAGTCATTTTTTCTAGTCTAATTTGTTGGAATATAATTTCTCCTTTGTCGTGATGGTCGTCTTTTGAGTTTCCTGGGTTCAATGGAAAATGTTTCTCTTTTCCTTTGAGGTTTCTAAACTAGGATTGTCCTCCAACATTTAGGCAGATTTGAGCAAGCCGGAGACTATACCTGCAACACTTGTGGGGATTCATACAGTTATAGACTGTGCGACGGGGCGCCCTGAGGAACCAATAAAGACGGTGAATTCTTGATCTTCTTCCTTTTCTCATCAAGCATTTGTTTTACAGTAATATGGACAGTTACTTTAACTTTTTATCCTTCACAGTCCCATTCCATGAATTAATTGAACAGTATATTGAAATAAACACGATTGTTCGGCTTTCACTCCCCTTTTCCCTTGAGATACTTAATTCCCTTTTGGTGACAATGTCACTGGTGGGGTAGAGTAGAGCAACAGCCCAACTTGGCTTAGTTTTCAATAGTCGCGGTACTACCACTTAAGGTCATTTTTCTCTTTGTCATCAAGATTGGCATATGAACATGTTTCTGGCTAACACATGGTTGTCTGCTGAAGCAGACTACATTTCATCAGAGACAATACAATTTTCTCTTTCACTGTTCTCGATTACTTGGCATTAAACTTCTCTTCCTTTTGAGTTGAACTGTATGAAGTAGTCTTTGTTTGTACTAATATCTCTCCTCTTCATATATTTAACTTTTGTCAAGATAATAAGATGATGGATGTGCTTTTAGAACATAAGAAGTTTTGTTGAGTTAGGCATGGAGTTGGACCCCCTGCAGAAGTTTATCTGCATTTCTCACTGATGTGCATCCACTCCGTAATTAATTCATCTGACTTTCAGGTACATATCCATGGGTTTGTTGGTCTTACCAAATTTATGTTCTCTTTAGGTAGATTGGGAAGGGAAAGTTGCTCTTATACAATGTGCAAAAGCAATGGGTATCCAGAAATACGTGTTCTATTCCATCCACAATTGTGACAAGCATCCAGAGGTTCCATTGATGGAGATAAAGTACTGTACAGAGAAGTTTCTGAAAGACTCGGGCCTTAATCATATTGTCATTCGCTTATGTGGTTTCATGCAGGTAAACATTCTGACTGAAGGTTGGGTCTTACTCATGATATTTACAAATACTAGAATTTTTTCACTTACCTCTCAAGTTAAGGTAAAGCCAAAAGAGGACAAATGAAAAGGGAGGGGAAAAAGAAAAAAATGCATTCAAACAAAAAATGTGATATGACTAGCTTTCTCATTAATGCACAGTGGAAGCAATGCCCTCATGTGAAAAATCCAGCTTGTTTGTTTTTGTCCACTGGAAGTTGTCTCCTTTCCTTTCTTTCTTGGCCAGAGTGTCTCATTCAATCAGAGCTTCACCAGGCTAACATCATTGGCCCTCTCTTCAGTCACTTGTAAACATTATTTGACTTGTGAGAGGACTGCCTTTGTGCTTTACGCCAACATCAGATCTCTGTCTTTGGAAGCACACTTAGCTGACTTGGAACTTCAAGACTGCATGCCATTCTCACTGCTCTTGGGTCTTGATAGTATTAAGTAATGGTTAGCAACCTTTAAGATATTCAACAGCGGAAAAAGTTCACCTAAATGAAATTATATTGTGTGCTAGGTATAACTATGCTTTAATCAAGTAGTTTCTAACTATTTTAAACATTGTCTTTAAAGAATATTGCTTGCTGATTGTCTCTAAATGTAGTTCTGATTGCCAATTTTCCAGGGATTGATCGGTCAGTATGCAGTGCCTATCTTGGAAGAAAAATCAGTCTGGGGAACTGATGCTCCAACTAGGATTGCTTATATGGATACCCAGGTTATTAGCTCATAGGAGGTTGCAGTTATTACTTTCCTGTAGACAATTCTGTGAGGCCAATTTTGCATAGGTCTGAATCTAGTTATATTAATATTTCACACCAGGATATAGCTCGATTGACATTTATAGCTTTACGCAAGGAAAATACGAATGGCAAGCTCCTTACATTTGCTGGACCTCGTGCGTGGACAACACAAGAGGTAAGTGACATCACTTAACGTTGTTAGAAAGCCTAAGATACTTGTCTACAGTTCCCAATTCTGTCTTTTCTCCCTTTTAACCTGATGAGGTTAATTTCTGGTAAGCATTATTCTATCCTGATGAATATAAAAATAGTTGAAAGGAGCTATATTGGTTGTGTGTTGAGGAGCCTTTCAAATGATGATCAAGTGCCACTGCTGTGAGCAACAGCCTTAATTTAAATCAGCCAATGTAGCAACAGTGTCGATGATTTGGTTTGTGTTATTAACTTTATCAGCACATTATGCTGTTTTGTTTTTGATTGAAAATACTTGTCAGGTAATAGCATTGTGTGAGAGACTTGCTGGGCAAGATGCAAATGTGACTACAGTTCCAGTGTCGGTCTTGAGGCTAACTCGCCAACTAACTCGGTTTTTTGAGTGGACAAATGACGTTGCTGACAGATTAGCATTTTCAGAGGTAATGCACTGGAGGATCTTGCTTTTCTGTCAGAAGCAATGTTCCATCTAGGTTATAAGTGATACAGTGATTTTAGCTTATCCATAACATGGATTTTTTAGACTGTTACCTATAAGAGGAGGCCTAATATGGGTTACATGCTTATTCAGGTGCTTTCAAGTGATACTGTTTTCTCTGTTCCAATGAATGAGACGTATGATATTCTTGGGGTGGATTCCAAGGATACTGTCACCCTAGAGAAGTATTTGCAGGATTACTTCACAAATATTTTGAAGAAATTGAAAGATCTCAAAGCACAATCGAAGCAAACAGACATTTTTTTCTAAAGGAGTTACATCAATGTGTAAGTGAATTCCTTTTCCCATGAGAATAGAGTTATTGATTATTCGTTAGAGCACTCGAAAGTGAACAATGCCATCTGTTCTGGATCCTGGCTTCTTCCTTTCCCTATCATTTCTGTTACCCTTGTAAGTTGTAACGTGTTACACATGGTAATTACAGAAATCAGATGTCTTGTTTGGCTTTCTCATAAGGCAAGCTGAGAAGCGGTTTGCCCTATGTATTCCGTACTATTCAGATCCGATGTGCTCTCTTGTTTATCTCGTGTGGATACAAAGGATGCTACTTGTCTAGAAAGCATAGTTTTGGGTAGGGTTAGTCGTTTCTTAATTTGTGCCATAATACCTTGTGAAATATTCACAAGTGTACTTGTCCATGTTTTGCGTGGATTTTGTCTTTCAAGTTTGATTGAAATCATATGTATTAGTCAGCCCCTCTACTCTTGCACATCTAAGTTTTATGAATATATAGTATTTTTAAGGGTTAATACCACGAAAAACCCCAAATGCGCCTCTGATAAATTTACCATAAACTAATTTAAATTTTAAATGGGTATATCTGTGACAAATTTACTCTCCGTTAGTTTTTATTACATTTTACAGTTAAATTGTAGAGTTGAATGATACATAGTAGTTGACGAATGTACAGTTTGGGGGTTTAGCATTTATTTGTTACAAGTGGACTAATTTATGATTTTTATGGTATTAATTCAATTTAATGGAAATGAATGGAATGTAAACTTGTCATAGATGTACTAGTTTAGGATTTTTAATGGTAAATTTGTTATATACATACCACTTTGGAGTTTTTTGTCACGTGTGTACATTTTTGTGGTATTAAAGAGAATTTATTAAAGGGTGGGAATTATCACTTGAAAATAAGATATTTACTTTAGTAGATTAATAAATATTATGAATTCATTTGCCTTATATATAAATACACTCCGCACTCATTAAAACATCTCTCATGTCATATATAATAAAATTTGGATTTTCGAACAGATGAATAGAAAACTTCAGAGTATGATTTGTGATGGTCCGTCGCCTATGGACTAGATTTTTAGTTCAACTCGAATTGTTTAATCATTTTCTTAAGTAGTCATTATCCTTTAAGCAACATTACTCTAATATTACAATTTTACGTCTAACAAAGTCAAATTCTCTCTCTTTGCCGTTCTATTTGTTGATAGATTTTTCTATGTATGTACCAAATCCCTTGCCGTGCACTGGGGAGTCAATTTTATGCGAACTTATAGCTATAATTGTTTTCCTATCTCGTAGAGTTCATTTTAGTACAGATCTTTAGTATGACCAAAAGTGATTAGATCTTTTCATCTATTTTAATATCTTGAAAGAATTTTTTTCTTAATTATTTTAAAGATATTTCTTAATTTCGTAGAGTCAAGTTTGCTACAAACTAGTGAGATATTTTTCTCTAGATTTCCACTTTTTAGGTTGACGGAACAAAAACTCATGCATCTAAGATATAAAAAGAAAAATTAAATGCTTAAAATGTTATATTCCATGTCTTGGATATATTCTGCATTTATATTATTAGTACTAAAAACTGTAACGATACTTCAAGTTGATGAGAATAAAGTTTTGCATCTATTTTACGTAGGTTGATTTTCAGTTGATGAACAAGTTCCTGCATATGAGTTAATGAAAAAAAGAGGGACTAATGTTACGAAAAATCCAAACTGATATATCTGTGACCAATTTAATCTAAATCAATTGTTTGACCACAAAAAAATCTAAATTGATACATTTGTGATAAATTTACCTCCAATTAGTTTCCGTTAAATTATATTAATACAAAAAAATTCACAAATTGGTATCTTAGGAGGGTAAAACATCAAAATTGTATATTCGTTAAATGTCATGTGTCCTCTAATTCAGTAATTTGACAGTAAAATTTAATGAAAATTAATATGGGGTAAATTTATTACATGTATACTAATCTAAGATTTTTGTATAGTTTAACATTTAATTTTGGATAAATTTATTATGGATGTATCAATTTAAAAATAAATGCTTGTAGGTCATATTTCATGCAAAACACATTTATTGGCGTGGTTGACATTGTAATTTTAATGGAAGGTCGACTGTTAGGCCTGAAGGCCTAAAATTATTTGACGTGAGGCTTGACATCTACCGGTCATCATTGTTGTTTTGTCAGCTGTCTTCTTCCAATTAGGTTTTGACGGGGAAATACTGCTCGTCCAGTATCATTTCCGATTGACGTGCTTCATCATTCCCAAAACTGAAGTTCTCTTTCATATGGACTCAATGCACAACTAATATTAGAAAATAAATAATTTGAAAAAATCTTCATAAAAATAATCGATTGTATCGTTTATAAAAATCAATGAATTAATTTTTTTTTTTATCATTCACGAAAGAATTTAGATATTAATTATTATTGATAATAAAACATATTTTTTATTAGTTAATTATTGCAAGCGATATAAGTGATCGTTTAAAACAAATATATTTTTCAAATCAATCATTTTTCACTAAATAAAATAAGCCACAAATTAGAAGGTTTTACTTTTCTCATATAGGTGACGCATGTCTACTTGAGGTATGCTTAAGTTTTCCAAATTGTCAAATCGCTGACATGTAAGATGGCTTGCAATAACTAGATTGTCACGTCAGTAATTTTCTAATAAAATTAGCCAAAATGACTATATTGAAATTTCTCGCAAAAATTTTAGATTAAAATAGCAAAATTAGAAAGTTTATGATTGAAATGACTATACAAGATTTTTTTTTTTGGTCGAAAAAAATTTCATCCATTTCTCAGAATAATATTCAAGAGGTAGATAGAAGGCTTTCAAGCCTAATAAATTCCAAATAATTGCTGAATAAAGCAAATGTCAAAATGCAAATAACAAAGCACAATATTCAGCTAAAAACACACTTTCATTCCTCAAGAACAGATTTGTCACCTTGAATGTTTTATAGTTGATTATTAGGTTCATTATCCTTATCACCATTGTCGTGTCGAGACACCAACATTGAAAGAACACAAATCAAATATCTATAAGGAACAACTATATCTATTCCTATATCTAAATCAAAAGAGGAGAGCACTCTAATATCGGAGAGTTTGTGAAGCCACGTTACAAACATCTTCCTCAGTTGCTGTCAATTGGACGAATAGGCAAATTGGTCTTCACGTTCACCCAAAATCAGCCACAGAAATTTATTCGAGAGAGAGAGAGAGAGAGGAAACTTGCAATTAATTTTCGATTGGTGAAGCAGCTATCCAATTTCATCCCATTCACATAATAGATAAAAAAACAACTTTATTTTCAAATTTCTAGCATCAAGAGAAATAACACGAAAGTAGCTTGATTCGTCAAATTTCATAGCAATTACTTATTTGCATAATTTTTCATGTTTAATTTGTTTTTAATCTATTACTTGTTTTTTTAGGTATGCTATTTTCCATATTTAAAGGGGGTTGATTATGGGTTAGGATTGAGTCAGATCTGGTATGAATCACTAAAATTGTATTATTAAAAATGAATCAATTTGGGTTGGATAAATTTTCGACTTATCCAAATCCAATCAATCCATCCTTTTAATGAGTCCAGAGGACACCATGGTTTTCATGAAAGATCGACTCAGGGCGTAGAGGCTTGAATTTTGATGCGCGGCTGAACATTTCCTACCACTCATCACCCTTTTCATTTTGTCTTCTTCCGATTGTCTTTGATTCCCATGAACTTTCGACTAAATAGGGACTAGAGATCTGCTTTTGCTGAACCAGTGCGACTCTGGAGCTTCGTTTTCTCTGCAACCGGTGGCGATGGAAGGGTTCAATTACCCTCTAATTGTTTCTGCTAGACCAACATATTTCCCCGGGAACCGGTAAATACTTTTGCTACGAAAAAGTGAAGTGTTTTTGAGCTTCAGAGGACCGATACACGGACTGGTATTACAGATCATCTCTATATCCATCTCAAAGAAGCAGCCGCATCAGTGACGAGATCAGCCTGGATCTGCTCAGACCAATTGAGCAATCGAAGATCTCCATGCTCATTTTCTCTAAAAGTTATGCTTCCATAAAATGGTGTCTTAAGTAGTTGGCTCAAGGGTAGAGTGTAGGAAAAGGAAGAGAAACATAATAATGTCCCTTTTCTACCGTGTCGAACCCTCCGAGCTTCAACGCCAAGCCGGAGGTTACGGTGAGGCCTTGCTTGTGCACGAAAACAAGAAGTTAGTGGACGATGAGACCGTCCGGTAGTGGAGAGCTGCTCTCAGTGAGGTTGGAGGGTTAAAGGAATGGAGCGTGGCCAACAGGTATGTAATTATCTTCCACCCTTGATGGACGTCAAAATACAAGAGATCAAGAAATTTAAGTACAAATGCTCGCGTTGTACTTACCGGTAGAAGGCCAAATTTCTCTCTCTCTCTCTCTCTCTCTCTCTCTCTCTCTCTCTCTCTCTCTCTCTCTTTTTAACTTGGAAAAGTTGCAGCTCCGCTGGTTCGCTCTGTTTCAGTATGAAATGACCTTGGCATATTTATGTGCTGAGGGCGCATATAAATTTTCGTCAAAGTTATGTTGTATGCTGAAAATCAATGGTCTCTTGTTCATCGTTCCTAATGGTAAAGCTATTTTGAGAAGGAGAGGCTTGTTTACACATCAGACATACCTGTGATTATCAGCCGCCTTTTTTCTTCTTATTAGCAAGATGTGGTGATCGATGAACTGTTCGAATTAAAGTTTGATCATTTGCCTACCATGTCCATAGTTTTTTTTCTCCTTGATCAATGCTATGCGTGGTATGCTCCATTTGCAGTTGCACATCTTGTTGGGGAGAAGTGCCAAAAAAGTCCTAAACATTTTGTGTTTGTGCCAGTTTAGTCATAAACTTTTTTTTGGTGCCAATTTAGTCATAAACCTTTTTATTTAGTGCCGATTCAGTCATTTTGGCCGGATTTTGCTTGACTGGGCCTTGGCCGGGCGCGTGGACAATTTTTAATATTTTTGTAATATTTTTGTATATTTTTTAATATTTTTTTAAATATTTTAAATATTTTTTCTATTTTTTCTTTATTCTTTTTTCTCTCTCTTTTTTTTTTTTTTTTCTTCTCTCCTCCTCCCTCCGCCGGGGTCGGACCACGGCGACCGCCGGAGGAGACGGTCGGCGAGGCTCGCCGGCAACCTCGCCGGCGGCCGCGAGGGCGGCCTCGCGGCCGGGCGGCGCCGGCGAGCTCGAGCCTCACCCGCCGGCGTCGCCCGGGCCGCGATTCGGCGCAGGCGAGCCTCGCCCATGGTCGGCGAGGCTCGACCTCGCCGAATCGTGGCTTGGGCGGTGGCGGCGGCTCGACCCTCGCCGGCTCGGCACGGGGCCGCGATTCGGCGAGGTCGAGCCTCGCCGGCCATGGGCGAGGCTCGACCCTCGCCGGCTGGTGCGAGGCGAGGCTCGCCGGCCGGCGGGAGGCCGCCTCGCGCCGGATCGGCGAGGGTCGAGCCTCGCCCATGGTCGGCGAGGCTCGACCTCGCCGAATCGCGGCCCGGGCGGCGGCGGCGAGGCTCGTCCAAGCCGGATCTGGCGAGGTCCGGCCTCGCCATGGCCATGGGCGAGGCTCGACCCTTGCTAGCCCGGCGGGAGGCCGCCTCGCGCCGGATCTCGGCGAGGGTCGAGCCTCGCCCATGGCCGGCGAGGCTCGACCTCGCCGAATCGTGGCTCGGCGGCGGAGGCGAGGCTCGCCCTCGCCGGATCGGCAGGTCGAGCCTCGCCGGTCGGCGGGGCGAGCCTCGCCGCCCGGCGCGAGGCCGCCCTCGCGGCCACCGGCGAGGTGGCTGGCGAGCCTCGCCGGCCGTCTCCTCCGGCCGGTCACGTGGTCCGCCGGCGGCGGAGGGAGGAGGAGAGAAGAAAAAAAAAAAAAAAAAGAAAAAGAAAAAGAGAATAAAGAATAAAGAATAAAGAAAAAGAAAAAATAGAAAAAAATATTATAAATATTTAAAAATATTAAAAAATATTAAAAATTGTCCACGTCAGCCGCCCGGCGTCCAGTCAGCAAAATCCGGCCAAAAGGACTGAATCGGCACTAAATAAAAAGGTTTAGGACTAAATTGGCACCAAAAAAAGGTTTAGGACTAAATTTGCACAAACACAAAAGGTTTAGGACTTTTTTGGCACTTCTCCCATCTGTATCCCGTGGCTTCCAGAGATTGCTATCACTTCCTGATGTCGTAGAGTTCAGCTTGTCCATTCTAACTTACTTTCTACTTTGCCTTGGCCTCTGTCGTCATATTTTTATGTTGGGCACGAAAGACAACTAGTTAAACAATTCGTCACCAAGGTTTTAGGAGAGCTGAAGAAGGCTTATTTGGTAGTTAGTGACTTCTTGTTTGGTGTTGACGATGGCGTTAAAGAAGTTCTAGGGATGATAGGCACCGACACCGACGATGTAAAGATTGTGGGAATTCATGGAATGGGCAGTATTGGAAAAATCACTCTTGCCAAAGTAGTCTACAACCGGCTCTCTTAGGACTTTGCTAATTGTTGTTTCCTTCCTAATGTTAGACTCTTCAAACTTGAAAGGAATTGTGCATCTACCGAACCAACTAAATTCAAATCTCTCGAAATAGACACTTCCAATTATTGATTACATGGATGAGGGAATGAGGATGATCAAAGAAAGATTTTCTAGTGAGAAAGTTTTATTCTTATTGATGATATCGACGACAAGAGTCAGCTGACTGCACTTTTGAGGAAACAAGGTTGCTTTGGTCCCGAAAGCCAGATACTTTTAACCACAAAAAATGCAATTGCTCCTTGTGCATTTGAAGTAAGATTGACTTATTTAAGTTGGTGAAATGGATTCCTATAAATCCCTTCAATATTTTAGCAAGTATGCTTTCAAAAGAGATCACCATCCAATTAGAAAACTAAAAATATCTAGAGAAGCTGTGAAGATTGCCCACGGTCTTCCTTTGCTTCTTGAGGTTATGGGTTCCACTTTATTGTTATGGGATAGAGAAAAGATACATGGGACGATTACCTAGAGAAGTAGAAAACAAAGGTCCTATCGAGAGAATTCGAAGTAGATTGATGATAAGTTATAAAGCGTTAGATCCCTATCAAAGGCTTTTTCATTTTTTGATATAGCTTATTTTTTAATTTGATATGATCTAAATACGATATTATATATGTGGAAAGACTGGTGTGTATCCAATAAAAGGTTTTGAAGTTCTTCAGTTGATGTTGTTGATTAAAATTAGAAAAGATAATACATTGTGATTGCATGATTAACTCAAAGACCTTGACAGAGAAATTGTTTCTCAAGAAAATGACGGCAGTAAGAGAAGCAAAGTAGACTATGGAATGATGAAGATGCATTGAATGTATTAATGAGCAAAAAGGTAACTCTGGAGTCTGATTTCCTTTTTGGCACAAGAAATCACATCAGCAGCCACAGGAGACAATCACGCCCTCTGGAAATAATCACAATCTATTCAACTTTTACATTCTCAAGATTCTGCATATATTAAAAGCATTTCTTAAATATGGAAATCGAATTTTCAAAAACCATTTTTCCGGATTGGTTCATAAGAATAATGAGAGCGAACTTAAGAAACTTTAGATACCCTATTATATAAAATACTAGCCATTAAGTGATCGTATCCTACTTTTTCATTTATTTTTCTTGTTTTCTTATTCACAGAAATGAAAAGCTGCAAGATCGTCGTATGATGTTTGGGGATTGGTCAGAGAATTGTGTCACTATTGAAGGATTTGCAGCGCTACCAAATTTAAGGTTCCTTCATGTGATTGACTTGTTCGCTTTTCATAATGTTGGCCATTTTTTTTTATCCCAAGTGACTTTTCTTTGGCATAACAAGTTTTTTATCACATGGTTGATGAACTTTCTATCAGACAAGCACAAACTCCTTCCAAATTTAAGATGGCTCTCATGACATCATTTTTTTTTTCGGTGGATACTCAAGTTAAGCAATTTTTTATTGAGTAATCTAGTCATTCTTGATTTTTATGGAGTAATTTTACTCACAATTGGGCCTGAGGGAGACATATCAAGGTAACCTAAGCTCTGGACAAGTCTTGTTGCCAGTGTTTACATTCTCTTTAAAAGTATATTTATTGACAATTTTCATATTGGTGCTACGAAGAGCAAAGAAATTATAAGTTCTTGACCTTTCGGGATGTGAGCACTTGATGAGGACTCCTGATTTCTCTGAACTATTGACATTGGAGAGATTGATTCTCGAATTTTGTCATAAATTGGCTGAATTCAACTCGTCAATCGGTCAACTGAAGCGCTTGGTCTTCTTAAACTTAACTTTTGTATTGATCTTTGTTATCTACCAAAAGAGATTGGTGGATTGCCAGCTCTCACGAAACTTCTCCTCGATAAAACTTCTATGTGACAAATTCCCGATTTTTGAGGGTATGGAGAGCATGAAGAATCCCCATGTTCAAATTTCACCATTGGAGGCAGGGAATTCACTCAGCTGTCTACCTTCTTTGTTGAAGCTTTCATTGGATGAGACACAAATTACTCACCTATCCGACTCCATTAGAGCACTGACAAACCTTAAAAGCTTATCGTTGTGTCACTGCTTCCAAATGCAGAGACTTCCACACTCCACTAAGGAATTACGATCATTGACTGAATTGGATCTAACCTATACAGGACTTGCTGAGTTACCCAGCTCTATGGAAATTCTGGAAAATCTGAAAGAATTGAAATTAATATGCTCCACAAAGTCACGGGGTATCATTGCCTTGCCTAGACTTCCCATGAGCTTGACTTCTCTGGTAATCTCATCTCCGTATCTATTAATAATTACTGATCTTTCAAGCTTGATCAATTTGAAATGACTATTATTGTTAATGAGAGTGTCTGACATGTCTTGCTCATCTGAGTTGGTGCAACTGCAAGATCCCACACCTTGGTGGGTTGGGAGGTTATCCAAATTAGAAGTCTTGACATTGTCAATCCATACATGACGAACCTAGCACATGAGTTAGGTGCACTTCCTCACTTGAAGTCTCTTAATCTTTATGATTGCCCTGCTCTAGATTGCATTCAGCAGATTTCCTCGAATGTCTCGAAGCTTCTTGTAGTTAAATGCCGGTCACTTACAACACTTGATATCTCAAATTTGAAGAACCTATTGGAGCTATATGTCCTTGCTACGCCTTTGGAGGATCTTTCTGAACGTGAACTTTTAGACAATCTGCAAGCGTGGAAGATTAGAAAAATGTTTTGGCAAAATGGAACACAGTCTCCGTCGAAGGATATATGACCGCACGGATTGACAAAAACTTTTTGGCAAAATGGCCATCAGAAGACGATCTGCTACGTTTGTCTTTCATCAGACTGACAGATCCTGAGTTACGCTCGCGCATCATTGAGCCACGGGAAAGCCAACGTGCGATCATTACTCAGCCTAAACTCAAGTATACTTGACTAATAGATCTCCAGGTAAATGTACCAGAAACAATAGAGCTATGTATATTTTGGTAATAAATTAAAATATTAAATATGCATTTATAGACTCTATTTGGCCCGAAATTCTAGTTATATTACATGATAATTCTAATCACCAGAATGAGAACAAGGACCTGCATCGAGGCGACGGGGAGAGATGCCATTAGTGGATGTTTGTGGTGAGAAAGAACATTTATTTTTAATTGCAGAGCAGATTGCGAGTGGAAACTCTCTCTCATGTTGGATCGCCTTGTCCTCCCATTTTCTGGTTAAGCAGAGAGAGAGAGAGAGAGAGTCCTTCTGAACCACTCCAACAGCTGCTTGTAACGGAGTCAACTACCCATATGGGAGCTGAGGCGCAAGACGGTAAACTGCATGAGTAAGGAAATAAAGACGGATGTTTCATTAAATAATTTTTTCGGTCAGAATTTTACCTTTCCACTGAGTAACTCCCATAATCTTTCAGTCATAAGGCAGAAGTTTATTTACTAATTTTCTTCGAAAGGCACACTTTCCATGGTGCCATCCTCACACATTATCTGAAGTAAAGTAAGTGCTCACTGGAATTCATTTCATACAAGAGTATCATCTCGCGAAATCAGAAGTGTCTCTTGAACTACTAATGCAAGCCACTGTGCTTATCTTAGGATGAAGCACATTGGAACGGAGAATAATGCAACTGAATATGCAAGCCAAACAAGAAATTGAGATGAAAATTAGAAAACTAATTATGACAATTGTTGAAAGTATCCACATGAAATTTACACAATAAATGGAGAGAGTCTATCATAATATCTGATGTCATCTACGTGTAGATCATGTTGTAATAGATATTCCAGTCAGCAAAACATATATAGATGAAGGCACTCCTCAGAAGTTTCGGATAAAAAGGAAACTTGCTTCATTCTCATCCATCAATAGGTTGGCAGCCTTCAAACCTCTGTAAATCATGTCATTCTGATGCCAGTAATGCATTTCTTTTGCGACATCAATAGCTTCTTTAAGCAAGTAGGCAGCTTAAGGACAGTTTTTAACATGGCGCAGTTTCTAAAGATTGTTCAGTGGATAGAGGAGAGAGATCAAAGAAGATTTTTCTTCCTACACCAAGCCATAATTATTGCTTGATGGATCTATTATGTGCGATATTGCAAAAACAATGAGTCATAATTTGAGGCCTACTTTCCGTCCGTTTCACTTGACCATTGCGTGTTAGAAAAAGGGAAAGGAAAACTACCACAGATTCAAGTAGTTTCCAACCAAGGAGACATTCTTATTTCAAACCAGTGGTCTATAAATTGTGCAGTCAAATAGAGGTCACTTATGGACATTAAAAGTCTTATTTTTAAAGTTAAAACACCGCATGCTGGGTTGACTTTTCTTTTGAATAATTCAGATTTTGCTAGCCGTTATCAATAAGTGAAAACCCCAAAAGGAATTGAACAACGTGCTTCAAGTTTTTGGGACATGTATAGATTTGATAATCATTTACTTAGGTCAGTGGAATATTAGAGGCTAAGTACCTCACGCTTCAAAGCTTCCTTTTCCAAAGCAATTCTGAGCTGCTCTGTTTTCTGAAATTTTTGCAAGCGATGGCTTCGGTGCATTGAGGACCTCTTAACCTCTCACTGTAGCATGCGACTCGTCATGGGAGCGACCTTGACCTCACAGGAGCCACGAGCTCGACCTCACAGGGATCGTGGCAGTCATGTAAGTCTCCCATAGCTACGATGAGTCCAACCTCAATCTAGACCAGATTCAAGGTTCGCGGTGGCGGCAAGTAGGAGAGAGAAGGCCGGGTTATGATCTCTGAGTGGTTTTTAAGACGGTAGCTTGGGAAGAAAACTGGGCAAGTTGGTAAGTAAGCGAGGATGGCAGGATGCAATGCTAAACGAAGTGGCAAAACTCGTGACGCAAATTGTATGTTTCTAAAAGTCAACATGGTGTTTGTTTGACATGCACTCGAAACCTTTATGTTGCCATTTGCTTGAAGGTTTCCTTAAAAGGAAGTTTAGGATAAACGTCGGATAAACTAGAATTACTGAAAAGTAACGGGACCACCATCGCTAGATATATGAACATCCACATTCTGACAACTCTCTTGAGTAAAATGTCGTGTCCCTTCAATTTCAAAGCATCACTTATGTAACCCATTCTCCAATTACAAGTATACCTCAGATCAAGTTAAGGAAAAGAGCCTAAAAGTAACGGGAAAGATGGAGAAACCAAATTTTCACTGCACTGGATGAATATGTTCAATGAGAAAGGAAAACCTCAGAGCCAAAGAAGTAGCGGTTTGCCGGAGTCCGATACACAGTCCGCATCGCACTGCTGCCGTGGAATGCCAACTGCCTATCTACCGTCGGTTAATGCAGCTCTCTGTCGGACCAGCTGAGCAACTCACCCAGCGTTTTCCCATGCTGGAGGAACCCGCGTGGAGCTGGAGGCAGGCTTTGCACGGACGTTGATGACAAAGCGGTAGCAGGCAGTAAATTGATGTCAAGCTCTCTGAACGTCTTGATCATCTCCTCAATAAAGAGGGATCGTCTCATCAACTTCTCTTCCAACACCTGATGATTCCTCCTGTGGCACAGCCACACGTCAATCCTCAGGATGCTCAGCTCATGTATATGCTCCTTCAGTATGATCATTGGCGAGGAATACCAGTGCTCTTTGTTGCTGTCGACATAACTGCAATCGGTAGAACAACAAAGAAGCAATCCTGATTATTTCTTAATTATCTATACGTCGATGCAGAGGGAACAGAAACAGACTGGCAATATTCAAGGGAGAGAGCCCGGAATTTTAACATGGTCATCTTCCTAGTTCTAAAACCCAAACACCCGCGATTAATCCTGTTTCTTATTACAGATTGACTTGAAAGACATTACAGGTCTCTACTTTTCCTGATAGATTTCTACGGCAGCAATCATTTCTCGGAAAAGATGCTTCAAGAGACTCAGAAAACTGAACAAAATTCGAGAAAATTTAGCTGTTTTCACTTGCCTGGTTATCTTGTGCTTCACGGCAGCAATCTTCTCTGCAGAGGTAGATATGTGCACACAGAATTCGACCACGTCTCCCATGTCAGGGCTCCGATAATAGTTGCCGATGGCCTTCGTTGCAAGAAAGCTGTTTGGATATGTAATTCTTTGATCGTCATGCCTCAGAAACACAGTCGTCAGGATGTTTATCTCTTCCACTACCATCTAAAACGGATACAGCATATGAATGAGCGATGAATAACAGAAGAGACCATGAAGTAGATACAAGCCAAAGCAAATAGAGCAGTGAATATACTGGTCGACACATGATATCAGTATCTACCTGGACTCCATCGATCTCGCACCTGTCGCCCACATCATACGGATGCATCACGAACAAGAAGACAATCGCCTCAAATATGGTCTTGCAGGTGTTCCCGAAAAAAAATGCCAAGGGGATGAGCTGCGAACTGAGAAAGAGCATGACCCTGGGTGTTATTATTTCCTCCACGAGAAGCCACATGATAGACATGATGATAACGCCTATGACGCTGACCACATGATGCAGCTTGTCGACTGCACTCTTGGTGTCATTTAAGGACAAGGCAAGTGCTTTCCTCCCCATGAAAGCATTGACCTAAAACGATTTGGTTAATTTGATTAGCATTGAAGACAAAAAAATATGAACAAAGATGTCTAAGGACCTAATTTAACAGAATTCCCCTCACCAGCCAGTTCTTCATGCACGACATGCTCATTCTCTTGCTTTCATCAGCTCCTTCGAAGAGACTCATCGTATTCAAGGCTTCATCGTGCTTCATGAACCGCTTCAGATCTTCCAAGTAGATAAACCTAGCAACAACAATAAAATATATAACTGACTTGGACACTTTCCATCATAAAACCAGATAATATCGACCGCACATAATGCGCCAGTTAATCGGAAAGAGATCCAATCAGGGAAGCTCGAGGATTATGTCAAAAGCTCAAAACAGGAGGTGAAGAACTATATCTTACTTTGAATAAGGCTTAGCCACATTTCGAAAGATCTTCTTAGCTGCAGCTTTGGCTTCATTTTCACTCCTGATCATTGTTGCCGACTCATCCTCTTGAGTAGAATCCTGTATCTGCTCATCTGATGTCGAGTGAAATTCATGCCGCGCGATATTAATCAATCTTTTCATATTCCAGACAGACACATTCGTGGGATTCAGCTTGTACAAGTGATCTATTGTGATCCCTCCCGAGAGCTTGGTGTTCTTCACTCGGGGACTTCTCTGAAGCCTTCCGCTCCCAACTACCATCCCACTTCTAGTTGGAAAAGCCGCCGCCCTTAATTCTGGCAGCACAGTCGCGTCTGCTTTCTGAAAAGTCTGAGATTCACCTGAAATGTTTTCCTCTTCCTGTCTCCTCCAAATTTCAATCACAGGCGGACCTGACAAAGTCTTCATCACGTACTGATTGAACAGAGACTTCTGGATCCGTTCAAAGAATTTGTGCACATGGAACGACGATGCCAGCACCTCGATGATCAGTGTCTTGATCAACCACAGTAAAGTCGCCACCAAAAGGCACACCAGCACGTTGGCGATGTACCACAAGCTGTTACTGTTCGTCTTCCTCTCGACCTCCTTTTCGAAGAGAGCCCTCCAAACAATCAAGACCAATACCAACCACAGCCAGTTCTGCACTGCCTTTCGAAGGCTGTAGATGAAATACAGAACCCGTTTTCGCAGCAGAAAGCTCTTCTTGATGAAGAACGCAAGTAATCGAATCACCCACCCAGAGACCAACCTCCCACAAATCAAGACCAGGACCATGACCTCCCACTTCCACAGTTTGAGCTTACACAGATCCTTGTGCTTCAATGCAGGAATCGCAAGAGAACAATTTAAAGCACCAGCGATCAAGACCAAACTCACCCACTGTAACAGAGCCATGGCACCGAACCGGGTTTTCTTGAACTCCTCTGGCAGGTCTTCTTCCAAGAAGATGTCGTCCTTGTCCTCGTCCTCATCCCCTACCCACCCCAACATTCCCCACCGCGGAATGTGACCCGATCTCCCTAGGGGCTCCTCCGGCAGGTCCATCAGCCGCGACCGGGTTTTTGTGCAGAGCAGGCGTGATTTCCCCAGGGAATTCGCCCTTGACAACCTTTTCATGATCTCCTTTTCTCTGTTGCCTACAGAGTCTCCATCTCCCCCACGGCTCGGCAAACCTTCTTGCCGCCTCTGCGGCCGTGGCGCTGGCGGCGAATCGGCCACCGGAGGCAAGTCCCTCCAGCTGTCGCTGCCGCGCAGTTCCTCGATCTCCAGTTTCGCGTCCAGCGACACGTCGCTGGAGGCCCACTGCTGGTGTAGGAACGGCCTGATCAGCCGCGACGACGGGTCATCCGGCGCGCGGCCCAAACCCTCGGCAGGAGCTTCCTCCTCGCTCCCCTTCTCGAACCCAATGCTGGGTTCTCTCGGCATTCTCGAACCGTCGTTCCTGCGGCTCTCCGCAGTAATTCCATGGCTCTGCGTCTGCGGCCGTGGCGCCGGCGACGAATCGGCCACCGGAGGCAAGTCCCTCCGGCCGTCGCCGCCGGGCAGCTCCTCGATCTCCAGTTCCACGTCCAGCGACACGTCGCTGGAGGTCCGCTGCTGGTGTAGGAATGGCCTGATCAGCGGCGACGGCGGGTCATCCGGCGCGAGCCCCGAACCCTCGGCAGGAGCTTCCTCCTCGCTCCCCTTCTCGAAACCAATGCCGGGTTCTCTCGGCATTCTCGAACCGTCGTTCCTGCGGCTCTCCGCAGTAATTCCATGGCTCTGCGTCTGCGGCCGTGGCGCCGGCGGCGAATCGGCCACCGGAGGCAAGTCCCTCCGGCCGTCGCCGCCGGGCAGCTCCTCGATCTCCAGTTCCACGTCCAGCGACACGTCGCCGGAGGCCCGCTGCTGGTGTAGGAACGCCCCGATCAGCGGCGACGGCGGGTCATCCGGCGCGCGCCCCGAACCCTCGGCAGGAGCTTCCTCCTCGCTCCCCTTCTCGAACCCAATGCTGGGTTCTCTCGGCATTCTCGAACCGTCGTTCCTGCGGCTCTCCTCAGTAATTCCATGGCTCTGCCTCTGCGGCCGTGGCGCCGGCGGCGAATCGGCCACCGGAGGCAAGTTCCTCCGGCCGTCGCCGCGGGGCAGCTCCTCGATCTCCAGTTCCACGTCCAGCGACACGTCGTCGGAGGCCCGCTGCTGGTGTAGGAACGGTCCGATCAGCGGCGACGGCGGGTCATCCGGCGCGCGCCCCGAACCCTCGGCAGGAGCTTCCTCCTCGCTCCCCTTCTCGAACCCAATGCTGGGTTCTCTCGGCATTCTCGAACCGTCGTTCCTGCGGCTCTCCGCAGTAATTCCATGGCTCTGCGTCTGCGGCCGTGGCGCCGGCGACGAATCGGCCACCGGAGGCAAGTCCCTCCGGCCGTCGCCGCCGGGCAGCTCCTCGATCTCCAGTTCCACGTCCAGCGACACGTCGCTGGAGGCCCGCTGCTGGTGTAGGAACGGCCCGGTCAGCGGTGACGGCGGGTCATCCGGCGCGCGGCCCGAACCCTCGGTAGGAGCTTCGTCCTCGCTCCCCTTCTCAAACCCAATGCTGGGTTCTCTCTGCATTCTCGAACCGTCGTTCCTGCGGCTCTCCGCAGTAATTCCATGGATCAGCGGGTCAGTGAAGAATCGATTAGGAAAGGCAAGAAACAGAGAAAAACAGAACAAGCTTTGAAGGTGTGTGAGAGGCGCGCGTGCAGTGAAGAAAACGCGGTTGCACTGTGAAGATGGAGATGTGTGAGAGAGAGAGAGAGAGAGAGTGAGAGAGTGCAGCTGGCCGCCGAAGCAGAGGATGTATAAATGGCGAGAGGAGGGAGGAAACAGGAAACGTTCCGAAATAGGCAGCTCGAAAGAGGATTCCGTTGAAATCGACATTCGCTTTCCCATTCCGTTCTCCCTTCCGAAATGGGCAGCGAAGGTCGAAAGAGGAAGCAGAGCAGAGCAGAGCGCCCCGGGATTCCGTTGGAAATCGAAATTCACTTTCGTGTTCCATTGTCTGCATGGCCAGGGTTTCCCAAATGCCCTTCGTACAGGATGGAAATTACCGGACTGCCACCCTCCCGAAAAATTCGGTAGCAATTGTGAAGTTTTGATATTCAAAACGCGATATTGAAGAAGGGAAAGAAATATGGGAGGATAGTTTCGAAATTTATATTATGCGTGCAAAATAAAAGGGTATTGAAATATAGTGCAAAAATCATATGTTTTTATGATTATATAGGTGTCGTTATTTAAAATTATGTTTATCAAATATTTTAACACAACTTACCCATACATGATTTGATTATAAGTCTTAAGAGTTGGCTACTAAATGAAGTAAAATCTTATCGTACATCATAATGGACATGCGATGTCCCTAAGGCTATCGTTTTACATCATGAATTTCTTAAAGCCCTCCAAAATCCCCAAATTATATTCTATGTAATACATTCATTCTAATTTTTTTCTATGACGATAAAAATCCCAAACTTTTAACTGCATAACATATTTACTTTATGTTTTACTAATGAGAATTGTTGGAAAGGAAATAGTTTTGATATGGTGTTCACGCGGCTTAAATGAAATAAAAAATGACATCGTTCTAGCTAAACAAAAATTAGAGGAGAGTAAATTTGTGACACAAGTTTGAGGTATTCAATATAACAAGAAAAAGGTGAGGGTAAACATATTACAATGAGAATAATTTATAGTTTTCTAGGTCTGTGAGTATAGTTATAATTTTTTAGTGGCTTTTTCTCCTTTTTCTTTTCAATATTTTATAGAGATTCAAAATTAATTTTTAAACTATATAAACCATTAGGGGCTCGCCCCAGTGGCCACCCTTCCATCTTGGAAGGGGGAGGTTGTAGGTTCAAATCCTCACATTTTCAGAGATGCTTGGGGTGGGGACGATTTCATTTCAGGAGTGAGTTTCAACTCCCACGCCCTGCAAAGAGGCAAGGCAAAAGCTTGAAAGTGAGTGTTAGAGTAGAATTAGCATAGGACCGATAAAAATAAAAAAAAAACAATATAAATCACGCTTGCTCTTCCTCCATTAATAATCTTGTCACGCTTTCTCTAATGGGACTGAGCGAAAATCCTTGCATTGAAGTTGGCGGCCGCAATGGACTTGGGAGGGAGCAGGTGGACGGGAGAATAGGCCGACGAGGACTTGGACATTTGTTTGCTATCGATTAAGACAGAAGGGAAGGGAGAGAGAGAGATGGAGGACGGACGAGGACAAAAAGGGGAATGTGAGTGAGTTGTTTTCGATATATTATAACGGAATAATGATATAATTAATATGATTCATAAACTTTTAATTATTTAATATAATCTCTAAATTTTATCATAATATTTAATGTAGTTTCTAAATTCTTAATTTATTTAAAATAGTATATTTTGATACATATACAATGCAATATTTGAACTTTTAATTTGTTAAATATGATCTATGGATTTTCGGTATATATTCAATAGATAATGTAGTCCTATTGAACTTTTTGTACATACCCAATATAATCTATATTGAATATGTATCAAAAGACCAAATATCATTATAAATAAATTAAAAATTCAAGATCATATTATACATTAAGCTAAAATTTAAGGATCATATTAAATAAATTAAAATTTTAGAGATCACATTACTTATTAAATCAACATTCGAAATCATTCATGTCATTTTCACTATTATAACTGGTGACTTTGGACTTAAATTGTGCTCAATGACCGATGTTGGCATTCCGAAGGCATAAATGCTAGAATCAACCAAACCCTAGTCGAACACTTGTGTCCTTTGACCCTTCGGCACTCCATGCTTTCCTCCTCCTTTGCGTATGAGAAAATATTGGCTACGTATGGTGCTCCAACGTGATAAAGGCACCTTAAATTACGCCACGTGTCCAACGTGTGCGCATGTTGTTAGGCTAATTTCTCCCTAGTTTTCTCTCTCTTGTCTCCTCACTTTTCTCTCTCCTCTCTCTTTGTTGGGAAAAAGAAAAGAATATTTGTCGAGAAGGCCCAGATAATTTTTCCCGCTACTATTTCTATGAAAATTAAATAGGATAAAATATTAAATGAAAGCATTAAAGATGGATAGTAAATAATACCAGAATTTTTAAAGTGGAAAATCCTCCAAGGTGAAGGGAAAAACCACGGTCTTCCAAAGGTGGATTTCTCGCTGTCTTTCTCGCTGTCTTCAATTTGTGGATATGAACTTCTCACAAACTTGATAACTCACTCAAAAATAACTCTCTTTCTTGGAAGAAGAATATTGTTTCTTCCGCTACGCTGCTATGATATTCTTGCTTTTGTATATTCTTCTCCATTGAGGAGGACTCCTATTTATAGGAGCAAATGCAATCCCAATTGGAATTATACGATATCAAAATCACGTACATTTATCTCCTAATCTCTCGTGACTTTGTAGATATGAGAAGATCACTTTGATTTCTTTCCCAATCTCCCTTGATTTTCTAGATGTGAAAAATCACGTTGATTTATCTCCCGATCTTTTTTGATATTTTCTTTTTCTTTTTTCTTTTTTCTCCTTTTTTTTTCTTTCTTTTTACTTTTACATAATTGTGTTGGCTTCTCCAATTCGGAGTGACCTACTCAACACTTTTCTCTCTTCCTCGTTTGCACGCTCTCTCGCCTGACTCTCTCTCCCTTTGATTGCCGTTTTTTTTATTGTGCATTTCTGTGCATTTCCAATACGCCCCATTTTATGCCACTTTTGTCTTCATCGACGCTAAGAAATGGGGGCCTCTTGGAGGGATGTGGGTTCTCCACCTTGTCGTCCATGTCGCTGGAGATTGCGAACTATAGGTAGAACTCCGAGAGTGTCGGGATGTTCAGATTGAACTCGCAATGCCCCTGGCTCTGCTTGTGAGTTGACCTCACGCCCACTGAGAAGCTCACCCCGTTGGCAATCGAGGCGGCGGCAGCGGCGGCGGTCGAGGAGGCAGGAGTGGGGGCCTTGTAGTGGCACCTCTTGTGTCCACCAAGAGCTTGGCTAGTGCGGAAGCTCTTGTGGTAGATCGAGCACTCATGCGTCTTCCCGAACATACCGGAGGAGGTGGTCGCCGTGGAGGTCGAGGGGCCGGCTGTTCGTCTCCACCGATGAAGAGAAAGTATGTTAGGAAAGAGAAGAGAGAGGAGAGAGAAAAGTGGGGGGGGGGAATTGACTTGATAACGTGGGCCCAAGTTGGACACGCCTTGGAGCACTAGTCGTAGCCAATATTTTCTCATCGCTTGTAGCTCCTCCCATCAATGTTGTGACATCATTGTACATGGTTAGGTCCACATAGGTGAGTAGTGTATGCTATCCCTAGCATAGGCACATTACGTGTTGGATTGACAAAGATGCTAATTTAGACTTCGTTTGTTTATAAAAAATACTATTTTGTCATTTTCCAATATTTAGATTACTTAAAAAATAAGTCATAATTTTTTTTTCATGCACCCAAGCATAAGTCCATTGAGGCCTGCTCGAGACCTCATCAACCATGCTAGGGACCGTGCTATCCACATCTGAGTCCATCAAGGACAAACCCAAGACCTTGCTCGAGCTCAAGCATAGGGAAGCTCGGCATAGGGCACTAGGGTCTCGAGCTGAGGCGTCGGGGACTCAAGCATGAGTATTGGGGTAAAGAGCTCAACCTTGATGGACTTGGGCTTGACCTCTATACAATCGGGCCTAGTGCTGAAGACCTCAGGCTAGTTGTTGGGGACTCAAGCATCGACAGTTCCGAGCCCAACCTCGGTAGACTAGAGACAAAAAGGCGAGAGAAAGAGAGAGCAAACGGCTAAGGACAAAAAGGGAATGTCGATGAGTTGTTTTCCAAGTATTATAATTGGTGGCTCTCACTTAGATTGCCAATGGATGGTGTGGGCATTTCGTGACGTAGACGCTATCAACCAAACCCTAGTTGGACACGTGTGTCCTTTGACCCCTCACTCCTTTCTTTTCAGATACACCATCTCATCGCTATGTACTTAGACGTCTTTCGCGCCCCTTTCCCTGCGCATGTTGAACATGGTAAGACACATGCGCAAGTGAAAACTTTGCGTAGAAAAGATCACTTCTACAATTCCCCTATTTTATATAATTTTTATCCCCTATCTGACACAAATTTTTATCCACCCCTATTTTATATAATTTTTATCCGTCTATATGACACAAATTTTTATCCACCTAGCTTACTCGAATTTGAAGGTTTGTGTGGTTGAAAAATGCTTTGATTTGCTTTACAATGTAAAGAAATACCATGAGGAATATAAGTTCTTCCCTCGCATTTTGGCAGGGATCGCATACAATAATTATTAATGAATTTTCCTGAAAAATCCAGATGAATCAAAATGCATTTTTCATGACATGCATGGGATCATTTGAGCTATAAATATATGAGTCAGTCCACTGTATATTCTCTTTTAATTTCATTCATAAATTTCTCCTTCTAGATGACTATCTAAAGACAGGATTATTTGAGCTATAAATATATGAGTCAGTCCGCTATATATTCTCTTTTAACTTCCTTCATAAGTTTCTCCTTCTAGATGACTATGTAAAGACAGGAAATTTATTTTTGCGCTTCAAATCTACCAGCCAAAGAGAGAAGAATCGAAAGGTTCCTCCGGATTCATGGCGCTTTCTCAGTCGCACCCACTTTACGATCCATTAGTTGCAACGAATGTCGAATTTGAAGGTATGGAGGAGCAAAAGTGACGGGGTTTGGTGGGGGGCACTAAGTCATTCGCCATTGAAAGATTTAAGTGATGATTAACTACATTACGAATCAATCAAATGCAAGGAGAAGCATTGATACATACTGTGTGTTCACTTTCAGCTACGGGAACTGTACAGATCTTTTTATGCTGAAGAAAATAAAAGCCTACTTGACTCTGCTCCTGGCGATTCAATGATGTCCTCTCCGGAGGACAGATAGGAATTTGGCGGGCTTCTCCTTGCGCCGATCCTCCCCCTCTTCTGCAACCTGTTTCACATGCAACATCCGAAAAGTCAAACTTAATTGAATTTGAACTGGCACTTGACGAGCTGAGTTTTAGTAAAGAAAAATGGCAAATCTACAAGTATTCGAGGGTGGAAAACACTGTAAAGAACCTAGTGTGCCATTGAAATCTAAATTAATCGGCAGTTCGAGAGACGACCAGAAACAGGGCCTTCATTAACGAGCAGAAGTATAGAGAGGGCTAGGAAAAACAAAATTTTACATATTCTTCACTATAGACAAAACGTCCTATTGAAAGGGCTTTTCTAGTCCACTCACGCCACAAGACTCAAAAGGACGGAAACCACCGAGTTGCTTCAAATGGTTCTGTCTATGAGAAGATTTTAATGGACATGGAATTGGCTTGCGTGAGCAATGATGACTCACCTCCTTGGCTATTTGCTGCAGGATTGTGATTATATCAACAAAGTCGGGTCTCATCTTAGCATTCCCCTGCCAGCAACTCTGCAGTAGCTTACCAAGCTTCGGGTGAGTGTGCTTCGGGATGGTAGGCCGGAGTCCCTGAAACAATGTCGAATTAAACACGATCTCATTCATTCTAGAAGATTTACGATATCCCATTTCTGCAAACTCATTTAAAAGCGAAGTTGATAGCACAATTTAACTTGACGTGGACATGATATGATTTTCAGTGGGTCTTCTTTCACCTTTCTTTTGGGGTTAAGGAACAAAAAGTGATCAATTCTCAAGTCAGTCTCAACTATTAGATTTTTTTTTTTTTGTCAGGGCGATCCATAAATTTTGCAATGAATTGCAGTTTAGTCCATAGTCGCAGAACTTCTATTCTACCATATTTTTATTTTATTTTTTCGCCATATCTCTGTTGCTCATTTAAGATTATATTTCTGAAGTTGCATGTGAAGTTGCATTGAAGTACCACCTTTCTCTCATAAAAGAAGCACCATGGCTTAACAACTAGAAAAGAGTAAGAAAACACGATATGGACATTTGGAGTTTCCTACAACAAAAAGATCGATACGACAGCAAGGTTGCAACTTTCCCAGAGCATGACATTTTTTTATTAACATTTGAGATAAATATGTATGATGCCCACTGGTGAATTACATTCAGCTAATAACAATAAACAAGAGTAAGACATGAAAATTTCTTGTATAAGGGCTAAACTTAATGATTCAAGATTTAAGGATCAATGTCTTTTTTTATCCCAGTCGTTGGATATTCAGCTGAATAGAAGGATAGCCCATAGGAAGCTTCACCAGCTCTCCTTGAAAAGCCATAAGTGTTGAGGGGCGGGAACATGGTTAAGGTGTGTTGCCTCGAGACAAGTGACGAATTGCCAAGTGAGCACCGGGTTGGTCTTACGAGGTGGCGCTCATACTTGACTTGGGTTCTTCCAAACCCAACTGATCGCGACTTTGGTTAGCTTGGTTAGCTATGAAAATTTTGTACTTTCTTAGGAGTCATCATTAATCTATGGGATAAGTGCATTGGAAGTCCTAAAATTTATTATGAAAATGCAATTAAGTCCTAAAACTTGTCACAAAGTGCAATTAAGCCCTAAAACTTTCAAAAAGTGCAATCAAGTCTTAAAACTTATCAAAATGGTTCAATCTATGTCATTCCATTGATTGCATTTTTTGAAAGTTTTAGGACTCAGTCCCACTTTTGAGACAAGTTTTAAGACTTTATTGAACCTTTTGAAAGTTTTAGGACTTGATTGAACATTCGTGATAAGTTTTAGGACTTATGACTTAATTGCACTTTTTGAAAGTTTTAGGACTCAATTGCATTTTCATGATAAGTTTTAGGATTTCTAATGCACTTATCCCTTAATCTATTAGAAGCCAATTAGAGGTCCAGTAAAACACAGTATATCTTTTTACTTTTGTGAATTGGAAATTGGGGAACGGGGATTTAATTATGCTAGAGATTATCTAACGCCGAATTTGGTACCTTCTCTCTTTTACAGAAAACGCTTCATGCAATCTTGTCAATTTTACTCGCTAACATGCATTCAAACGTCCGTGCTTAAGTGCTCAAGAAATGGAAATTAAGCACTTAGTAATAAAGTGAAAATATAAAGGATGCAATATACTCCAAGCCATATGTGGCAAAATTAATACAAGGGTTTCTTATTACACCCCGAGATAGGTTCCTTGTGAGCAGCAACATATAAATAATGAATGAAAAGAAAATCTAATCAGGAATATGAAAATCCCTAACAAATATGCAAAATTTAATGTAGGAGCAATCAAACATTTTTATATGTTTAGCTTTTATATCAAGAAATACCATCTAAAAAAAGTATACTAAGAAAAACGCACCTATGATGACATGCTTAGAGTGTCTGAACTAAATGTTTTTTTTTATAAGTGCACTGACACGAAAATGTAATTGAGTTTTAAAACTTTCAAAAAATATAATCAAATAATAAAAGTTATCATGAAAGTAAAATCGAATCCTAATTTAAAAAAAAAAAAAGTCCTAAAATTGATCATGAAAATATAATCAAGTTTTAAAATTTTCAAAAAAGTGCAATTAACGAAAGAATTTGATTCGATCAATTTGACAAGTTTTAGGATTTGATTGCCTTTTTTTTTTTTTTTTTTTTTTTTTTTTTTTAAGTTTAGGAATGCAATTACATTTCTATTACAAGTTTTATGACTTAATTACAAATTTTGAAGGTTTTAGAATTCAATTACACTTTCATGATAAGTTTTAAGATTTCCAATATACTTATATCTTTTTTTCTTTTTTTTTTTTAAACGAATGCACTCTAACTATTTAGAAATTTCAATTGCAAGATTAAATGTGTATCTGCATGAAAACTTAAGCTGCATGTGCATGTAAGTCATAAATAACGAAATCAACCTTTATGTAAACAGGACTTGACATGAACTTTGTCGAACATAATTGCTATGACATTGGGCCCCGCGTCAAGGCCCAAAAGAACGCACGAATGAATCAATAGTATCAAGAAATAGACAAATATCTTATTCCAACCAATGCGCATTTGATCAAATTTTATCAATTCTAATCAAATCTCACGATTGGAGTGCGCTCTACTTATAACCAGCAAACTTATGTGGCCCAACGCAACGTGGACAATTTTTGCGAAAATTGATCGAAAAGACTACATTAGAATTTATAGCAAAGATTTAGGATTTAATTAAAAAATTAAAAATTAATGATTAAATCAACATTCATATAGTTTAGGATCGAATGGACAATTCTTCCACAATTTTTTACGATTGGAGATAGGAAGCCATCTACAATGCACAAGAATGGTTGATGACATAGAAGCATCCAATCGCAGTGCATGCAAATTCTAATTGGAACTTGTTCATGTGAACAATGTGATGGATTTATTCTTTCGGACAATTTTGTCATACTTTTGAAGTGCAAAGAAAGAAATATTCCAAAAAATGAATTTAAACCACGGTAGTTTGCATCTATCAAATTGAATGACAATTGCTCCAATTAATTTAACCGTGGGAAAACAATGCAATATGTATTTTTTTATCTCAGTAATTCCCCCAAATGGAGGGTTACAAGATGATGGGAGCTATAGAGCCTCATAAATGATGAGAGGTTAGTTGAGACCTAATGCATAACTAGAAATAGAAGTCATGTATGTAGAGAGAGAAATCGATGTTGAAGATTCTTGATCTCATAAAACGTCAAATGGCGTGTGCAAGCCATTTCAAAAACTAAGTTATTAGAGATAACCACAATACGTAATTTCTATTCAAATCCTCAGGATGTTAAGCTGCACAAGAAAATATGAATTGAGCAAATGCTGAAACTTTTTCCTCTTGTATTTAGCAAGTGTTTCACCCAAAATGATGAACCATCCTTCAAAAATATGGATGGATCGATAAGTGAATCAACAGATGTTGTTTATAGTCTTTTGTTGATCTGGACAATAAACTAAATGATAAGAAATTTAAGAATATGACACTTGGACCAATAGTTGCTAGTGATATAAAATACAAAAACGAATGTAAAAAATTAATTTACGAGAAGGTTGAGCTCTTTGATTGATTGGTGATGTTTTACAAGGAGTCCAATGTGACTATTTATAACCCACAATTGATAGTTACAAGCTGTTATTGAATTGGAAAAGATAAATTTTTAATCCTCTCTATGGAAAAAAGACACCCTAAGTGCTAAAACTCGGCATGGGTAGACACATAAGTGTCAAAATTGGAAAAGAAACGAACAGTTAAGAACCAACGGCGGGAATTTCCAGTCAATCAATTGACGTGACTAGATAAGCCCAAAACAACATCGATTTTGTCCAAATTTGATTTTCAATATAAATATTAATTAAATTAAATTTAAAAACAAAAAAAAAAATTCAACAAATCAATGAGGGCCTTCGCCGCCCTCACCACTGCCGGCCCACCATCGCCAGAAAGCGTTGACGACGATGAGGTGAGGGTTAGCCAAGGTTGCCAGGCTCCAGTCACTAGTTGACGAACCTCACTGGTTGCAAGCGAGAGGTCATGGCTCTCCCCCAATTTGAGCCCTTCGACCCAAATCGGGCAAGGGTCATCAGCCCTCACCTAAAGGGGCCAAGGGTCGCCATTGGTTGGGGTGAGGTTGTTGGCTCAACTTGGGTGAAGGCGAGCAAGCCCTCACTTGTAGTTGATTAACGTCACTAGCCACTAGCTGGGGCCCAATGACCCCAATTGACCCTTTCCCCAGTGTTTCCAGCCCTTTCCGGCAAAGGTGGGGCGGCGGTGATGAGAGCCATGGAGGCCCTCGTTGATTTGCTGCCTTAATTTTTAATTTAGTTTTTAAATTTAATTTAATGTAATTAATATTTATATTAAAATCAAATTTGGGGCCAAACAGACATCGTTTTGGGACAAGGGTTGCTAAGTGAACATTTTGGCAAGCTACATAGGTCGGTTTTATTAATAAAATAACACCACGTTGGAATTCCCACAAGCCTCATTGAAGTTGGCCCTTAGCACTTGTCATGACCCAACCTCGCCGCCTTCGAATTCCTCATCATCACGAGGAGAGAAAAGGGAGAAAGGTCAGGTTTAGGGGTACTTGATCACGAGAGTTCCTTCACGGCTTGTGTTCCAAAAGATGCCATCACCCTCGCCTTTTGGATCAAGCCTCTCATGAGTTCCCTCCACGAGATTGCGAGCTCTCCCAAGCACATACCCCGCGTGACAGTGGAGTGTTGCGATCCATACCCACACGAGAGGCACACCTTAGAAAAAGGGGTTGGGTGTGGATATCGGATTTAAGGTTACTTTTACCATGGTAGCTCTCTTGACAGTACGCCTTGCCCATAAATATGGCATCACTTCATCATTTGGGTTACTCCCATATTGAGTATGCTAAACCATGATGAGTTTAGTCGAAACTCATACCCCGCGCGACGGATTTATTTATACGGTCTAATTGTTTATGACAACCTAAAAATAAGACAGGAGTTGCCACTAGCCTCATTTTGGGGGTCAGATAGAAAACCCAATTGAGGGTCGAGAGCGTTCCCTCGATTTCTACGCAACCAAATATCTAGGTTCGGGGACTTGGGTTACGCTAATATTTCTATTAACGTCCTTTCGGTACCTAAATAGTATGTTGTGTTTTCCTAACATGTCCATGTATTTATTTTTACATTTCCGAGATCACTTGTCCTAAGCTAAATGATTATGCGTGGTTGGTCATTTTTATTCTATTCTATTTCTAGAAAAATAAGAAAATAAAGTAATTAATGGAATTGAAATTACAAGACAGTAAGTAAACAATCAAGGAAAGTAGTAAATCTACCATGCAATCCTAGAAAAAATAAAAGAGAAACACAATTGAAAAAAAATGAATGAAAGAAAGAAAGAAAACCCGTAACTCGTCGAGTTTTATACAACAAATGAAACCTGAGACATATGTCGGGAAAATGAATAGTACATGATAATGGTCGGAATGGACATCGACCTCCACCGTCTTCGTGCTTTCTCAATCTTCGAGGTCCTAATCTAAACATAATCTAAGAAACTTATAATTAGGTACATACAATGGAAAGAAACAAACATACATATCAAAATAATTAAAAATAAGACATCATGTCGAGATCCATCATTTAAAAGAAGTGTAATAAGTCAAGTTTTGGGGCATCGGAGTTGGTCTTTGTCTTTCATGCAAAGGTCCCACTAAGGCACCTACTCAATCTATTTTTTTTTTTTTTTTACGACTATAACAATTGTTGACCAATCGTATTCTCACATGGCCAATAATGCTACTAAGTCTCCTAATCAAACGATCTATATGATCCTAGGGTTTTCCCTTGATATCATGTATTGACTCTACCATTCATCTAAAAATCACATGCATTGCAAAAAATTTAAACATGTATGCAGGTCTTTTGAACCTTATTTCTCAACCAATCAAGTAAGAAAGTGAACCATCGATGGGTCACTTATTACTAAGGGCATGCGCCAATCACAAACACAAGTAATTTCTAATGCATGATGGGATTATATGTATGAAGGGTACATGTGATATTTCAAAAACATATCTCAAAATCATTCACAAAAAGTTTTGAGACAAGGTGATGTCTCAACTATGAAAGGCATTCAATTGCCAAGGCTAGCCCGAGGCTCACATTAAAACTCATAAGCATCGCAGGCATTTTAAATACAATTCAAATCGTGAATTTCACAATGTCAAATCATGATTTTTTTTTTTTTTAAATTGTTTGAAAATATTTAGGATTAAAGACTATCTAGGCTATGAAACACATTCAATTGCCAAGGCTAGCCCGGGCTCGCATTAGAAATCACAAGCGTCGCAGGCATTTTGAATATGGTCCAAACCATGATTTTTTTTTAAAGCCAAATCGAACTTTGGAGAATAACCTTTTTAGGAATCGTTTTTGAGAAATATCACATGTATCAAAACATTTTTTGAAAGATGCAATCGAAAAGGCCGGTTGTTTAACAACAAAAGATCAAAGCATTTAGAACAATTTTTATGAAAATGGCATGTCCTAATTTCACGCACAAACTAACCTAAAAGATATAGCTAAATAATCACAATCATATTTATATCAGGAAATTTCAGAACAAATGTGCAAGGACAGCAAAATTAGGCAATACCTAATGATAATTTGGTAACGAAAAAAAATATCATAACATGTATGACATGATGATGAACAACTTTTGTGAAGAGAGTTTTCTCAAAAAATGCACGCATGATTTTACAAAAATCAAACAACAAACAACAACACATCAGAAATTTGTCAAAATAACAGGACATTCAACTAATATCATGAAAATTTTTCATATCAGAACATGTCTAAAAATTATTAAATTTATACACAACATAGTCAACATGATGACAAGCAATTTTCATTAAGAGGTCAAGTTTAGATTCCAAATAGAAAAAAATGGAACAAAAATATCAAAGGTCTGTCTATACAGGGGTTAAAGCAGGAGTCTGAATTTGATCCATTGTCCAGATTGTGATCTAGCTTTGAAAAAATGGAAAATAATCCAAACGATGAGCAATTGGCATGAAATTAGTGGCATTAGAAAATTCTAAGTGTGTCGTACATCTTCTTAGAAGAGCTCGAGTCCAAAATATGTCAATTTGATATCCTAAAATTGAGATCTCTAAAAGTGCGCGTATCAGTAATTAAGAAAATAGAACATAAGCATTCATTAGAAAACCTTAAAATCATTCAAAGAATGCACAAACGGTATGATGAAATCACACGAGACTTAGGATTGGATGCAACGAAAATTTTGGATAGTCATCTAATCCTAAGTTGGCATGCAAAATGTCATACAATTTAAATGATATTATGAGATGATTCATGATTCCTAATGATATGCTTGGGAGTTCTAAGTGTGATGAACACTTTTTGTGAGATAATTTAATGTGTAATATGATATTCAAAGAATGTGACCTAAACATGTATGCAAACCTTGCAACATGTGGTTCAATCAACAAGAAAGCATGATCGTAAGATTTGATTCCTAAATGACTCAAACAAGCATGGAAAGGTGCACATATGACAAGGTTTCATTTCGGCATCGAGTTTATAGAATAAACATAATTTCAGCCATTTTCAAGACATGCATAAATCTTATTGAAAATCTCACATATAGAGCATACGATGATGAAGATTTCTTGTTAAGAGGTCGAAACTCAATTAAGATCATATGAATTGTGGCAAAAATGGAAAAATAGACAAACTATATGTCCAGCACATGTTGTTGTGGCACCTTTTACTCTAATGCATGCAATTGATTCATATTGCCAATGTAAAAACCTTGTAAAGCAGGCAACAATTGAATATATATATCATGTATTTCAACTTTCGTGAAGGATTTGAGTCTAAATAGGTGATTTATGGACTTAATTTCACCAAAACAAATCTCGGACCAATGCAGGATAGACTGACCTATGTCTAGATCTAAGTAATTTTGACCAAACTAATCATGTATAAAAATTTTGAAACAAATACAGGACATGGAAAACACCTATACAAGAAACTTTCATGAAGAAAAATTATTCCAAAACTTAACACAAAAATCAGCACAAAAATAGAAAAATCAGAGATTGATATGGAACAGATTGACCTAAGCTTAGATCTAAGTAGATCTGACCTAGTTGAACACATCCAAAAATCATGAAAAAATTACAGAAGATGTATGACGTGATTTGGAACAAAAATAATGTAGAAAATTTTGTTAAAAAATGATCATGAAAGTTTGCAAAAAAAATAACAAAGTCAGAAGGTGGAATTGGATCAGAACCGAAAAAAAACTAAACTACTGCAGAATCGTTAATCTTTAGAGGTGTTTTCGGAGGGCCAAACGATGGTTGTTTTGGGCGTGTGACCTATCGTTTCGAATCTTGGGATGTTTATTATCTAATCCTACGAGGACTCGAGCTGAAATGAGGTCGTTTTGGACCTCGTTTTGGCCAAAACAGTAACCTATGTACAGGCCTACGAAAATCACAAATTAGGCTTAAAATTGACAAATTAAGATACAATTAAGGTAATCAAACCTTATGAACATGATTTAGGAGTCTTTTATTGACCTAATTGAATTATTATCGTGGAAAAAAATGAGTCGAAACCATGGGTGCTTTGAATTGGGCTTAAAGGGCTAAAATGGTAAAATTTGCAATTCAATGAACAAATTGCAAATTAACTAAAATTAAACTCAATTAGTGTCACAATTACCTTATCTAATGAGCTACCTATAGGTAAGATCACTTATCACATTCAAACTGACCTTAAATTGAAGTGCTCGAGCTTAGGTCAGAAGTGGATCTAAGCCTAATATTAAAATTGGACGTAGATTTATGAAATTAAACCATTGCCATGAATGGGTCAATTCGAAATTTGTTAATTGAAGCTTAATTGCTTGACTTTCTAATGCTTGGGAGGATAAAATTCTTCAAATTGATGAGTTCTTGTATGAATTTCGCAAAATCGATCTCGAATTTGAACTTATCTCAAGAAAATGAGTGAGAAATAATTGTCCATTTGCAGGTTATGAATGATCGATTTTGGTCCCCTAATTAGGGCTCAAAAAGGCAATACGTATCTTGACTTGGTAAATTGCGAAATTGAATGCTCAAACATATTTCCAATAGTCGTTAAACCAAATGTCAAAGAAGGAACTACACCTAATTATGACTAAAATAAAAGTAATTTTATTTTTGGTTGATTTAGAACCTAAAATTGAAAAATTCAGAAATCAAGATTTTTAATCAAATTTTGTGAAATTTTTGACACAAAAGTCAAATTGGCATTAAAAAAATATATTTATGTATTTTTCATTTTTATATTTTTTTGGGTAAAATGTTTGACCAAAAGTCAACCATTTAGTTGACCTTTTCCTAAAATGTTGATTTTTTTTTGTAAAATATTTGAATTTTTAAGAAATTGATTTGAAAAAAAGTGAAATTAAAACTAAGTGGAATTTTTTTGGGGTAAAAAGTCAATTTTTGACATGGGGTTGACTTTTGGTCAAAGGGTTGACCAAGAAGTCAACTCGAAAGTCAACCGTTTGACTTGTTGGGTTTTTTACTTGAAAATGAGCTAAAAATTGTTTAAAAACAAAATGCAATAGAAAGAAATGAAAAACGACACTTTTTTGATCGAGAGATAGGGCTCCGTCTTAATTAGAAACCTAAATCTCGATTTTTTACTTTTTAATGATGCATCGACTAAAAATCAAGTGTCAATAGCTACCCCTCTTTGAATGGGAGTTTGAAAAGGTCCACTCAAAGACAAAATTGATACCTGTAATTTTTAGTCGACTGCACTTTGGAAATAGAAGAAGACAAATGCGATGATATTTGGTTCGGGACATACTTGACACTTACTTTTACCCATTGGGATATCTGAACTCTTGTTGGGGCTTATTCACTCTGTCTCTCTCTTTCTCGTGGAATGGAATGAAGGAAATGAAATTAATAAATGAAAAATGTATGGTTTAAAAGACAAGGTTTAAGGATAACCTAGAAACAATGTTCAAGGATCACCTAAAACTTACAAGACAAGGTTTAAGGATAACCTAGAACCTAAGAAACAAGGTTTTAAGGATAACCTAGAACCTAAGAGATAAGGTTTAAGGATGACCTAGAACCTAAGAGACAATGTTTAAGGATGACCTGGAACCTAGGAGACAAGGTTTAAGGATAACCTAGAACCTAAAGACAAGGTTTAAGGATAACCTGGAACAGACAATGTTTAAGGATAACATGGAATCTAAGAGACAAGATTTAAGGATAACCTAGAACTTAAAGACAAGGTTTAAGGATAACCTAGAACCTAAGAAACAAGGTTTAAGGTTGACTAGGAACCTAAGGGACGAGGTTTAAGGTTGACTAGGAACCTAAAATAAGGGGTATGGTTTAGGGTTATCAAAAACCAAAAGTAAGGATTATGGTTTAGGATGACCAAAAATCGGTTCACTAAGGAATACATATTTTGAAAAAGGGTTTCGAGATTGCTTGAGAGCCAATCTTGCGAAATGATGTTGATTGTCAAATCACTTCAGAGAGGATTTTAACAAAATAAGATTTAATTAATCATTTAAGGGTTAAGTCAAATATGCCAAGTGGAAATATCCTAATCAAAAGAGGTCTTTCACACTGACTCTAAAAAATGGCTTTTATTCCCAACTATTGATATGGGAAAACTATTTAAATCTCACTGGAGAAATCTCACTCAACCTATGTCTAAGATTTTCGAAAACGTTCACAGTGAATACAATCCATTGATCAAAAGGTCTTTTGAAGGGACCGTAATGATGGCTTGGTCATGAGCTTACACAAAGGGTATGTACTTTGAGGCCAAGAAATGAATATTTAATCAATATCTTCATCAGGTTTATAAGTCAAGAACCTTAAAGATAAGATAAGATAGGATTGCTTCCACTCATTCTCGCGGTAGCTCCTATGTGATACTCTCATTTCAACTCAAACCATCCCAATTGGAAGATACTTCGGATAAGGGTTGTAATGTTAGTTCAGGTGAGGCTTAAAAAGGCTTGAAAAATTTTCAAATATCGAACGGTTAAAAGTGAGTGATTATCTCGGCATCATTACCATCACACGACTTTTCGAAAATTTGACTCTTGAAATTTAACCTATCTCGAGAGTCATTTTGATAATTTGTCTTGAGACATGAGAGCTTCACTCTCTGTTCTAATGACATTGCTCGTCATACATTTTCTTTTGCAAGGCTTTTCTTTTGTTTTTCAACAGATGGTCTTTTGCATGACCATTGATTTTGCTCTTCTTTGTATTTGTGTTTTTCTTTGCATTTTTTTTTCATGAGCATTGGCATTGCTTTTACCAGGCATATTGCTTTTTCATGCCCCCTAGTTTTCATTCTCTTTTGAGTATCTAGGACTTTTGAGTGGCATTCACAAACATTACAAATATTCTCAATTTTGTTGGTAAATCATGTACATTGTCCTAGTGTGGGGAGATAATCATCACCTGGGGTTATGAAAGAATTGTATAAAGCTCAAATTGGCTAAGCAAAGGGTAATTGTATTTGTGGTAGTGAACGGAATGCTCTTCGTCACTTCAGGATGCTTCGAATTTCGATAAGAAATAACTTGAAGCTAGCACAAAAAGATTGATGCAAGTTGTTGACACCTAAATTTTTGCCCAAAAATCATTTAAAAAAATGGGAACTTGTTTTTCCACAAAATATTTCAAGTTAAATTCTTGCATATAGATTATCTAGGCATTTAATATAGTGTTATGTTTTTACTTTAAAAAAAAAAAGTTAAAAATATATATAAAAAAGATTAAAAAAAAGAAAAAAAAGTTGGGGCCAATGATCTAAATGTGACTAGCCAAGCCCAGGAGGTCAGGTTGGAATTCAAATGGCAAGTTGGGGCCAAAATGCAATTTTCAAAAGTTGAGGGACCAATTCGCAAATTTTGCAAAATTTGCGCCCGAGCTCGTAAATCATCATCTTGGTCACCAATTAAGTTGAAATTGAATTTGGGCCGAGTCGAATCAATCAAATCTAGCCAAAAAGACCAAGTTTGTATTGAATTGGGTATTTTTGGATAAGAAAATGGCCAATTTTGAGGGACTTTCTTGCAAAGTTGGGTGGGCAGAATTGCGAAATCTGGTCGAGATCTTAAACTACAATGCATGAGCTTACTAATTGATCAAAAATCGCAGCCAAATTGATGGATTAAAGCACCTAAACCAGCTGACAAATCTCAGTCCACAAGTTGGTCTGATTTCGGAGTTTCGAGTAAGCAACTTGGTGGCCCCACCATATCCTCCTCACTTGCCCAACCAGCCTGATCTTTGCACGTGATGGAAGGCAATAATTAGTAGTGCAAGTGAACAAGAATTGGCCAGGGATAAGCTGCTGAAAGCAAAGGAAAATCACACAAAATCCGGACACTCAACAGCTGCAGAAGTGGAAAAATTGACTAAGTCAGAGAGTGGGTGAAGGAGCCATGTTGACAGGCTTGTTAGGTGGACAAAAAGCCGACCAAGAGATTGATGATTTCGGTGGATAACATCTACGAAGCAAGCTCTTTCAAGGCACGAGAGAGAGGAGACGAGAGAGAGAGAGAGATGAGAGAGCTCGGAATCGTTCCCCAAAGACACCTTCAGAAGCAACTCCAAAAAGCAAAAAACCCAGAAATTCCATATCAACCTTTAGGGAGAAAAGTGAAATTTTCACAAACTTGCAGCCAAAATTAGCCAAAACCTTCAACTAGAGAGTAAAACTTCACTCAAAGATCTTTCCAAACATAGGTTGCACGTCCCAAATGGAGATCGGGAAGGCCTCCTAAAGCCCCCCGAAAACTCCCCTCCTGGCGATCCAAAGAAAGTCTGAATTTTTTCTAAGTGTTGAGTCCGGTTGGTCACGAGTGAGAGAAATCGAGTGCTTTTGAGAAAACTGAGAGAAAAATGAGGAAAAAATTGACTTTTACCCCAAACTAGAATATATATAGCTTGGTTTGGTGTTAATTTTTCCAACAAAAGAGGTCTTGAAGTCTAATTTTAGAGGTCAACAAAAACCTTCGTTGTCATTTTTTATTTTGCAGATCTCACTTTCAGTTTGAAGGAACCAATTTCCACGTGCTCCCAGAGGACAATATCTTGGTTTTCTTGGCCAGGAGTCACTTGAAAGGGAAACTAGGAAGTAATGTAAGCATCCTAGATGTATTTTGGTTTAATTTTGAACATGTTTTGATCATGAAAATCAAGAGGAAAACTAGTCCGGAGGACTAATTTTCGAGGTGAAATTTTTTTTAATTGTTGGAATCTCTTCAAGAGTTTTGCATGTGTGCTTCTTAGAGAGGTCGTTTTTTATGTGTTCGGTTGGTCATTCTCTGTAATGTTTGTTGCCTATGAAAGCTCATGTTACCTACTTTCACTCGGATCAAGTAATGTTTCTCGTAGATTTTGCATGTGATGAGTGTCGGGACTTGAATATGGGCATATAACCTGTTTGCTTGACTTGGGTTCAAACCCAGATTTGCAAAATCAGCTCAAACCTGTGTATTTGAGGACGATTTTAGCTTAGTTCTAGTGTGTTTTAAGCCATGATTTATATCTAATCTTGTTCTTTGCATGTGGTAGTATAATCTTGATACTTTATTTCCACATAAGTTTGCTCATGTGTTGAGATTGAAGGCCGCAAACAATGCTTGAGGAAGCTGTTTTGGCTAGTTTGAGGCATGCCAAGTGTTCGACAAAATACGCAAACCAAGTTTCGATCTTCAAACGGTCGATTTGAGCTCAGTTCTTATTATACTCATGTACTGGGCAGTCTCATATTAGTGTAAATCGGCATATATCGATTTAGGGAATTAATTTTAAATAAAAATTTTAAAAATAAAAAAAAATCTGAAAATTTCAAAAATATAAAAAAATGTTAGATAGTATCAAATTAGGGCAAATGACATCTATGAAATTTTATTAATTTCATAAGGTCAATTTTCCTAATTTAATGCTATTTTGATATTTTATAATCTTTTTTGTAAATAATCTATTTTGCGTAGATTAAAATTAATTAGAGTAATCTCATGCATATTTAAATTCTCATTTTGCTCACGGGAATCCTGTCCCGGGGCGTGATAACAAGGTCATATAATATTATTTGCCCGACTTGTATCGGGTCTTTCTTTTCTACATTACTTTCAGGTCATTTCAATTTCTTGGATGTTATTTACCGCACCGCTTTTCAATAATTTTAGTGTAAATTTCTTTTCTGAATTATGTTAGAATTAGTCTAGAGATTAAAAAAAAAAAAAAGCCTACAAAAACATTTGCATTGACACTTAGTGGTTTCATAAAGATTATAATTGATAATCAAGATTGTGTGGCCATTTAGATAAACAACCTTCCAAGTTAGTAGTACCGCAAGAGCGCTAATAGAAGCATTGGCGTAAACAAGTCCCCGTTCCTAAAAATCTCTGGTTGCGTAAAAATCGAGACAACACTCCCATGTCTTGATTGGTTTCTAGCCGACCCCAATAGACTAGTGGCGACTCCTAGAATTACATAGGTTGTTAAGAACTAAAAAACAAATCCAACGTCATGTGAGGTATGGGCTTGGGAGAGCCCGCGCCTAATTTAGGGCCATTGGTCCACCTCTTTAGGCAAATACCCCTAAACCTTCTTCCTTTTCCCCCGGACGAAAAAACAAAGCGGTCGTGACACAAGTGAAAGCAATAAAATATTTCGTAATCTTTTGCTCCATAAATTTCAACAAAGACCCCCTATTTTGCCTCAATGTTGGGTTGTTCTTGACATGGTTATTTTGGAAATGCTCTATATTTGGCTCAAAGTAGCTTGCAAGGGATATCAATAGTGTTTGGGATTGCGAAATGAAATGCCTATATCATCTTAAACCATGTATTCATTGTGAATGAACCTTATGCCCTAAGACATGATTCTTTTCATTCAATCTCTTTTACGGATGTTTTCACTCAGAATGAAATCACGAACCCCATAAAACATCAAGTTTGTTGACCTAGAGGAATTACTCACAGCAAAAACAGTAGTATTCCAACTATCGGTTAATGAGGATAATAGAATCAGGCATGTATCTCATCTTCAAAATTAATCTCAACTGAACTCAATTGACTAACGATTACATTGAATTCATTAATATGATTTGCAATTGACACACATTCGCTTATCTTCAAGTTAAACATATGTTGCATCAAAAAGACTTTGTTGATCGCAGAAGGCTTCTTGTACATATTTGACAAGGCTTTCATTAAACACGCAGTGGTATTCTCCTTCACGATGTTAAATGCTCCTTCACGAGCCAACGTCTAAGTAGCACTGACACTGACACACGACATGCGATATGACACGATACGACGACACATTGTTTCTAAAAAAATAGAGAATTCTAACACGTTGGGACATGTTGTATATTAAATGTATATTTTATATATAAATAATAAATTATTATTTTTGAAATTAATCTGATTCAAATTCACAACTAAATAAATAATAATAAAAATCCTATAATAAATTTACACTAAAAATATTAATCCATCATTTATTAATATAATTCATTATTTCAATTTGACAAATTCAACTTCATTTCAATAGATCCATAAAACTTGGAAAGAAAAAAAAAGTAATTCATATTCTAGACTTGCGTGTCAAACATGTCGAAAGAGAAAAGAAAAAAAACTTGAGTATAAATTGTGTATCATGGAAATAAGAGTCAAAAGAAAAGAGAAGAAAATAATATTAGGTTTTTCTTCTTTTTCTAATTTGTTATTTTTATTATTGATTTTTATTTTTTTTCACATATATATATTTTGACTCTTCATTTATTGAATTTTTTTTTTTTAAATTGACCTCGCATATCAGAATAGTATGTCGGAAACTCGCACGTCGGAATTCCACCTCGAGTGTCGAAGAGTGTTAGAAAAATTGATCGGGTGTCAGATTTTCCGACACGTATTGACCAAGTATCGGAGAGTGTCGGATATGTGTCGAAATGTCCGACATGACACGAAAACTCTTAGAGAGTGTCGGTGCTTCCTAGCTAGCCAAATAACACCCATGGCTCGTCTATTCAGTAATTCTCAATTAGCTTGCTCCATTGTCTCTAGCTTCCCCCCCAAGCAAGGGCAAGTGCAGTTTTATCTAATAGAGATAATCATCAATCCACATCTTCTAGAAACTAAAATCATTTCCATCAAATCTATCAATTCTTACTTTTCCTTCTTCAATTGCAATCACTGCGCTTTTACTTAGCTAAGTCTATTGTTGTGGAAAGCAAGCAATCGAATAATAAAATATACGGAATGAAGAAAATAGATCAGACAATAGATTTAAGTGGTTCGATCGTAGTGATCTACATATACGGGAATAGCAATATCAAATTTCATTATAGATCAAGTGAGAAACAGATATTACAACCACACTTGAGTCACTCAAATACTCTCAATGTTTCCCAAGCCTTAATTATATCAAATAACTCACGCAATTTTTAGCCCCAATAATTCATTGCTAAATAATCTTTCAATCTCATGAATGAATTAAACATACAAATATTGAACTTACAAGGTTTAATTGGTTGGAACACTTGTATCTTCTTAGATTTAATTCACGAACAAACTCATAAAGATAGCCCACTACTCAAGCACTCAGAAAAGGCGCTTCACCATTGCATGCATCAACAACGGCGTCCTATCATCTCCACACATGGCCATATATTATATATATTATTATATATTATATAATATATATATTAGACTTGAGGACTTTCATATATATTATATATTATATAATATAAATAATATATATAGTGGACTTGAGGACTTTCCAATTCTTGAGAGTGACTCCCACGTAGAATAGGAAAGAATATATAAGATATTAAATAAATTTAACCCAAGATGCATTTTCAGGGAAACATATCTTCTATTTCTTCTCTCTGACGATGTTGACCGAGTTCATGTTGGACTTTCCAATTTGAAAACAAACACCAACTCGTATATAGAAATTGTTTGTGCTTAAAAAACCTTGTATCCGAATACGAGATCCAAATTTTGCTATCTATTAGTGATTGTCACTTCAATATATAAAGAATTTCCGTATTTTTCCGCAGTCTTTATTTTTATCTATACCGTAAAACACCACCAATTCAGCTTTATTGGGCTCGGCCTGACAACCCACTCATGAAAGAGGCTCGGGTTAATTGTTAGGGGTTTTTTGGAGCACTGAATGTGACATCTTGAATTTCAGGTTCTGCTTTCGATTGAATAAGTTGGGTTTTTCATTGACGCGTATATAGTTCTTTTCTTTGAGTTGGCCACTCACGAGATAACTAGCTTATCAGGTGAACCCGTTAAGGGATTTTAAAGCAATAGACTTGAGAATTCGACCATGAACCGACTGCTCGACCATGTTAATCTGCAAGGACTCTTACGGCACAGTTAAAAATCGATTAGAGGCCGGAGATAGGTCGATTTGATTGAGTCATGTGATTGAGTGTGGGTGATTTTGCCTAATTGCAAAATTCTCATCGAACGGCACTAGACTGATTTTTCCGTCGTTTTAGTACCCTATGTCCGTATTTGAAACCTTGAGATTTTCACGACAACCGAGAGTCGCCAATGTGTCGAAGATGTATGTGTGGCTCGAAAATAATCGACCACGAGTCAATTGCACTAAAAGTTCCTAAAAGTTACTCGATGGGTTAGGTCATGTTGAAATCACGTCAGATTGAAATTAACTACAAATTTGAACCCGATTTCAGAAATTGAAAGTTCTATCATGTCACGATTTATTTTAGGAATGTCGACTCATCTTTCGAGGAATTTTCGGCGAGCTCAAGATTTTTACGGAAAATTGTTTCGGACGATTTGGAAAAGAACGGAAATTCGGATTGGCCAAATTGAAGGGATTTTTGACTTCCAAATCGAGCTGCTTGGTGAAAGGAAATTGTAGAAATTGTGTGGGTTTTTTCTTCAACATAGGCTTTTTCTTCAACAAAATTTGGACACCAAATTGGGAAAATTTGATGAAGAATTGAAGTTCAAGTTGTGAAATTCGGAGCTTGGATGGGGGATGCAACATTGGCATCAAAATTAGTTTATTTGTGGAAAAAAATGCAAGAAAGTATTGGGGGACATTAGAGATTTACATGAGGACTTTAAGGGACCAAGCATTTATGTGCAAGATGTTTTTGTTTGACTTTGGGCCCCCTCTTCAAGCTTCCTTCGTACACCTCACATTCGACTCCCCCTTCACAGCTTCTGCTTTCCCTTTTCTTCTTCTGCTTTGCTTTCATTTCTTCTCATTGGGATCAGCTGCTTCTGCCTTTTTCTCTCTTTCATTTGCCCTTCGAAAACTCCAGCTGTCGCTCACGCCAACTTGTTGCCATCCACCTCCATCTCCCTTGCAGTTGCCATGAAGCCACTCCACCGATCCTTCTTTAGCCCGCTTGGTCAATCGCCAGAAACGGTGACCGCGTGCCAGCTCGCCCCATCTCCACCATCGCCTGTCCCCTGCCGAGTCAGCCTTTTTCCCCCCAATGAAACCCCAGCGTTGACTTCTCACATGCCTTCACCCACCAGAGCAACTCTCTAATAGAGGCCGCAGCACCTTCAGCGAAAGCCATGACGTCCGCGACTTCACTCATTCAGCCAGCGCTCCGTTAGCCGGTTTGTTGACTACCGCGTCAACTCAACTCTGCCGAAGTTGCTCCTTCGTCTCCAGCTGTCCCTCACGGCCCAGCTCACGAACTTCAGCCCGTCGAGTCGAGACCAGCAGCCCACTCGAAGCCAGCTTAACTCAAGGACAAATCTCGGCTTAGGCTGAGATTTGTGGGGCCGTTTTCAACCCAGTCCAAGCTCCCCTCGGCCTTGTCGTGAGCCTGAGTTTCAGCAGCCGTTGCGGTGAACCGATTTTCGCATTAAACCGGTGAGTTTATGTACTAAACTTTACTTAGTAGGCTAATAACGCTTAAGGGGTGATTATGTTAATTTAAGTGTGATTAGTTTAATTATTAATTTGTTTAGTTAAATTTGGTTAGTTAGATTAGTTAAGTAGGTGGTTGGAGATTATAGTTAGTCAGGTTAGTATGTTGTTATATAGCTAGGATGGTTAGAATAATTTAATTAGCTCAATAGGTGGTTAGATTAGTATTATTTGGCCTAAGTATGTATTTATGGAATTAATATGTATTTATTTAATTAATTTCGATAATTATTTAATTATTAAATATTTTCCGGAAATTAGACCGGGATAGCCGGTGATCGGAATTTCACATTGATTGCAATGGTGTGTTCAGTTTATGCAATTGGATGTTAAATTGTGCAAATGGAGTGCTGATTGGATTTTTGGTAATTTATTCCAAAATTTGTGAATTTCAATATTTATTCAGAAAATTCCGGGTGTCGGATTTTGATACCGAAAATGATTTCACTTACTATATAAAATAGTGGGATTTTAAAAAGGAAGTATATCAGTTTTTCTGCTAGATCTAACCGTGTACTCACACATGACTATTTTCATCGGGTGTTTTTAATATGAAGAAAATATGGCAGGATCACTATTTTAATTGAGACATTTGAGTGCAATGCACGGTGTCTTGTGTGACATCCCAGATTTTAAGTTCTATTTTCTACTGAATAAATCGGGCATTTCATTGACATGCCTATAGGGCTGTTCACAGAGCTAATCACTCTCGAGATAACTAGACTATCCAGGGAAATCATTAAGGAATTTTAATGCAATAGATTTGAGACTTTGACTAGGAATAGATTTCTCGACCGTGTCCATCTTTAGAGGTCATTATAGCACAAATATAAATTGATTTGAGATCAGAGATAGGTCGGTTCGACTGAGATGTGTGGCTAATCGTGGGTGACACCACTAAATTAGAAAATTCTCGTTGACCGGCACTAGATTGATTTCTTTATCGTTTCGGTACCTTATGTCCATATTTAAATCCTCGAGATTTTCACGACAACTGAGAGTCGCCAATGAGTTGAGTGGGTTCATTGTGGCTCGAAGAAAATTGACCACGGGTCATTTGCACTGAAAATTTCTAAAAGTTACCCGATAGCCTAGGTCACGCTAAAAACGTGCCGAATGGAAATTAATCGTGAATTTGAGTCTGATTTCAGAAATTGAAGATTCCGTCATGTCACAATAAATTCTAGGAGCATCGACTCAGTCTTAGAATATTTTTTTGCAACTCGAGACTTTTTGGGAAAGTCATCCTAGAGCCGTTTTTGTTTAGAAAAATGCCGGGATCGTTTTGTATTGCACATTTGGGACGCAAGATGGTTTGAGTTGTGAGGAAAAATACTAATTTGAGTATTGACTCGATAATGGGATTTGTTGAGGCCAAATTGGATTGAATCAAGCACGACCGGGTGTCCAATCGAGAGAGATTTGCTTGAAATTCGTGTGCCCCCATGGCCTAGCCAAAATGGACCATTTCAAGAGTTATGAGTGAGCATTGGTGGCTCATTGAGGGCCAAGGAATCCCAGCTTGGTGGACCAGTTCAAGGAGACAAGCTTATGGAAGAAGTTGGCTTGGTGGAACCCTTGTCTCATTATCCTCTCCTCTCCTTTCTCCTCAAGCTTGGCCGGCCAACCTTGTCTCTCCATCCTCTCCATTTTCGCACCCAGCCAGTAGAGAATAGCCAGCAAGCTGCTGAAGCTGTCCACACCACCGCTACTGCATGCTGTCGCACGTATGCTGGAACCACCACCGGACTGTTTTCCTCCTTTGTTTTCACTTCTGCCGGTTTCTGCTCCAACTGACCTTTCGCCAAAGATCCGAGTGAAAAGTTGACTTCCCGTGTAAATCAGCCAACGATCCACCCATCACCGTGACCAAGAGAGACAGCCAGTCCCAACGAGCTTGACCTCGCCTCAAACGGACCCGCCAGCTGTCCCGTACGTCTGTCGCAAGCCGCTGGTCACCAGTCCGTCGGTCCGTCGGTCCGCTGCCTAGTTCGCCCAGTTTCACCATTTCAGCATTTTCTTCCGTTTTTCTTCCATTTTGACCCTACCTCCACCCATACCAACCACCAGTAGGTCCCCCTTGACCCCTGGGTGCCGCCAGTTACCTCACCAAGTCGTCCACTGGTCCACTGTCACCAATACCTCACCAAACCAGCTTTGTTTTCCCTGTTTTGTAGCTCAAAACAGAGAGGGAATTTGTGGGTATCGCAGCAACTTCAAGGCCCGTTTTGAGGTCGATCCCAACCCCGAAACCTAGGCCCGCTTTGGAGAAAAGTGACCCCTGCAACGTTCCTGAGGTTTGGAACCACTCAGCTCGCTAATCAAGTGAGTTTAACTCACTAATCCCTACTTAGTAGAATAATGATGCTTAGGGGTGATTAGATTTAATTAAGTGCAATTAGGTGGATAGATTAGATTAGAATAATTAAATTAGGGATTTACCTATGCATGTTAGGTGAATTGTTAGTGTAATTAGTGAGTAGATAGGCTAGGGTAATTATTGAACGAGCCTTGAAATTTTTCCGGGTCCGTCTTGGCTTCTAATTAGGCATTATGGGCCTAAATTGGATTTATTGCATTTATTTAATATTTTTTTGTAATTAATTAATTAATTATTTATTTTTCGAAAATTAGGCCGAGATAGCCAACGACCGGAATTTTATGCTGATTATCGTGGTGTAGTCTGTTTATTTATTTGAGTGCTAAATCGTGCTGAATAAATTTATTTGTGATTTTAGGATTTATTTCCTAAATTAAGAAATTTTGGTAATTTAGTGGAAAATTATCGAGCGCCAGTCTACAACGTCAAAAACCTATTTTTGGATTGCTGAAAGAAGTGGGAGAAATTGAAGGAAATTATAGTATTTTGGCTAAGGCCGACCGTGTACCCACACACGGTTGTTTGTATCAGGTATTTTATCATGAGGGAATTGGGTCAAGACATAATTCTTAAATGAGGAATATGATTGTGAAAGGCAAGGTCTTTGGCCGTAGATGAATAATCGGGTGAGGTTATGACGCAGATTAAGATTGACCACCTAATAAAGGTAGTGCCTATTTGGGTCGTAATTAACCACCGATGTATGGTTGTGCCTACGAGGCCGTAATTCTCCACCTAATAAAGGTTGTGCCTACGAGGCCGTAATTCTCCACTTAGTAGAGTTTGTGCCCACTGAGTCGTAATTCAGTATTACCACTGAATTTGGAATCGGTTGTGCTCGTTGAGCTGTAATTTAGCATTACCACTTAATCTAGGTTGTGCTCGCTGAGCCGTAATTCAACATTTCCACCAAAGTATGGTTGTGTCCATTAGACCGTAATCTACCACCGAGTTTGGAATCGATTGTGCTTGCTGAGCCGTAATTTAGCATTATCGCCAAAGTTTTAGTAGGCCGTGCTCGCTGAGCCGTAATTCAGTGTTAGGGTTGAGTATTTAAGATGACCATGTAGGCCGTGCTCACTGAGTTGTAATTCAACGTTGAGTTTGAGTATTTGAGATGACCGGGGAATGGTCTGATCGACATGTAATTGACTAGGTCGATTGATCGATGTTTCGATCTGTGGTGTTTGATTGGGTGCCTATTCGAACTGTGCTAATTTGCAGGTAGAATCTGAGGCCAAGGTAAGTCCTCTGACCCGTATTATGCATAGGCAGCCCTTATAGCATATTGATTTCCTAATCGGGTCTTTGGGGGTAGAACTTGCTGAGACGTTGTCTCACTAGTTATTGAATAACCATTTCAGGTCCTTAGGTAGTGTTGGTGAAGGACCAGAAGCCCTAGAGTTAGAAGGTGAAGCCCGAAGAATCGGTGTCCTTGTCTGACTAGTTAGTCATAGGACAATTCTATTTTAATGAAAGACGATTCCTTTTTGTTGGCTTCAGTGTATAAACCCGTGTGTTTATAAAAAGGTCTTTTGTGAAAAATTGATCATATTTTCTTATCCCATTGTTTTATTGTCTGGGATTTATATGCTTCCGCATGCACATATTAAAATGAATGGGTCGGAGATGTGTCCTGGGACGTCGCTATTATATTGACCAAGTGAGGGATGGGCACGTGCTCGAGGATTGGGGTGTGACATCCTGGGCCGAATTTGAATGGTCGTGTGTTGGTTAAGAGAGCCCATCCCCGATGTGTGTCGGTGGACGTTAAAGGTTAAGAGAACCCTCCCCGGTGTGTGTCAGTGGACGTTAAAGGCTAAGAGAACATGTCCCCGGTGTGTGTAGGTGGACGTCGGTCGCAGTAGATTCTGAACCGAAGCTCCTTCGCAAAACGCCGTAAGGAATGCCGTCCCCAGTGTGTGTCGGAGGATGTAGCCGTGCTTAAAGGAGTGAGACGGAACCTGGTTACGCCAGAGGACCGATGTGTGTCGGGTAAAAATGCCTGTGCGGGTAGTACTAATCAATTGGAACACATAATTAATTGAGTTGAATGTGTCGAGTAAAACTGCTTGTGCGGGTAGTAATAATCAATGGGAACGCATTATTGATTAAGATAGATGGACCAGATTATGGGACAAAGTTGTGTGGTATGGTATGGGACGTGTCATAACGATTTAGGCCTATAATTAGGACCCCAGTTCTTGTTTGGAAATTGAGTGTGGCGCTCCAATTGATGAGCTTGATTGCTACTCATGCTTTCATGCCATCTGTGATATAAATTGTGCTAACCTGCAGGGAGGATCTGAGACGAGGTAAGTCTCTGTGGTTGTATGATTGTGTGGTTAGGGCTCTAGGCGTATTACCCTCTGAATCGGGGTTTAGAGTGTGAACTCGCTGAGATTTATATCTCACCCCGTCGTGGGCTCAATTCTTTTCAGGGCCGTAGAGTGGAGGATCTGGAGCTGAGCTAAGGTGATCTGAAGTGTAGGTCAGTTAGGACATATTCTTTTGAGAGTCGATCTTTTGAAGTCTTTTGGTTGTAGACTTTTGCATATGACTCAGTATGTTTATAAAAGCATGTTTTGTTGTGAATCTGTTGTCAGGGGATTCGTTATTCGCTTTCGCACGTGCAATAAAATGAAAGGGTCGGCGACTCGTCCTAGGAAGTCGCAAATTTTAATCGACCACCAAGGGATGGGCACACGCTCGAGGATCGGGGCGTGACATTGAATGCAAAGGGAGAAGTAATCAACAAGTTCAAAACCAGAATCATGGTTAATTGAAGTCCTAAAGGAGAAGTAAATGGAGACCTCATGATGAAAAATTTTGCTGGAATAGCGCAAAAAAGGCCATCTAAAACGAAATTGCAAAACCTCAAAAGAGCAAAAAAATCATAATTAAGAAGATGAATCTGTAATGCCACCATTGAAGAGATGTTTGTCTAAGGGGCCCTAATTTTGAGCATATATAGTCCGATTGAGTCTTGAATTCTGGACTCGAGTGTGTTGTTTCTCTCAACCTAATGTAGAGAATTAATGCAACTTTATGTTCCTAGGAAGTTTGAAAATGTTTATCTTACTATATGAAACTTTGGATATTGTGGGGAAGGGTCTCGTTCCCTTAAGACCGCCAACGGAACTTGATAGAAGTTGCATGATGTCGGATATGTTTCCAGTTCGAAAAGAAATCTTGTCTCTATAGGATAATTAGACAGCATAGGATATTGAACCATTATTGGGGATGGCTTGCTAAAGATTATTAGAGGTGTTGTGACATCATGATTTTCCAATTCTGGTTTCAATTGAATAAGTCGGGCATTTCATCTTTGTGCCTATAGCTCTCTTCTCTGAGTTGGCCACTCATGAGATAACTAGTCTATTAGGTGAAGCCGTTAAGGAATCTAAATGCAATAGACTTGAGAATTCAACCAGGAACCGACTGCTCGACCGTGCTAATCTGCAAGGGTTATTACGGCACAGATCGATTAGAGACCGGAGATAGGTCGATTCAACAGAACCATGTAATTCAGTGTGGGTGATTCCACCTAATTGCACAATTCTTGTTGATCGGCACTAGACCAATTTCTCTGTCGTTTTGGTACCCTGTGTCCATATTTGAAACCTTGAGATTCCTACGACAACCGAGAGTCGCCAATGTGTCGAAGATGTACTTTGTGGCTTGAAATTAATCAACCACAAGTCAATTGCACTGAAAATTCCTGAAAGCTACCGGGTAGATTAGGACGCGCTAAAGTCACGCCAGATTGAAATTAACCGTGAAATTGAACAATATTACAGAAATTGGAAGTTCTGTCAAGTCACAATTCATTTTAGGAATGTCAACTCATCTCCAGAAGATTTTGCTACAAACCGAGATTTTTGGCAGAAAAGCAAAGTAAGGCCGTTTTTGTTCGAGATTGTCAGATGGCCGTTTTTAATCGAATCTTTGGGATGCAAGTTGGATCACTTGATGGGGAAAAGTCATAAGAAGGTTGAGGACACATGAGTTGATTTAATTGAGCTTCAATTGGATGGAATTGAGTGAGAATTGATTGAATTTGATGTACAAATACTCAAAATTCGTATGCCAAGGGCCAAGGGACAAATTGCACCTATTAACAAGCTTGTAGAGGAAGCTTGAGGAGAGAGAATGGGCTGATGTCATGTGAGATCATGTGGGGGCAAAGCAAATGAAATTTTGACAAGTGTAGAAGGCTTGAAGACTCACCAAAGGGCCCCCTCTTCAGCAGACCATCTTCTTCCTTCATTCATGGCTTTCTCCATGGTTGAGGCTTAGGAAAAGCTCAAGAGAACCAGAGGAAACCGAGCTCACCAGCCCCTCCATCGTCGCACGCCCGGAAGGCCATCGTCGGCCGTTTCCCTCCCCTGTTTTCTCCTCATTCCAGTTTCTGCTCCAGCTGACCCTTCGGTGAAGAATTGAGTCAAAAGTGGTCTTCCCGGTTGAATCAGAAAACGAACCACATATCGTTGCGAAGAGGACATCCATACCGTTCCAAAAAACCAAACCTCGTCCCGAACGGAGCCGCCGTTCGTCCAGTACGACGTTTTGAAGTTACCGTTCGCCGGTCCGTCGGTCCGCCTGCAGCCTGCACTGTTTCGCGTTTTCGGCCATTTTTCTCCCCTTCCAGACCTTCCTTTGCCCCCCTAACCTCCCACAAGACCCCCAAGACCCTCGGGAGCCGCCGGTTGCCGGCCAACCTCCCCTCGCCGGAGCTTCGGCCAAGCCGTTCAACTCCGTTTCTCCTCCGACAGTCAGTTTTTGAGAGTTGCAGAGAGAAGCGAGGCTGTGGTTGCTGTGTTGAGCTTGGGACCGCCTTGGATCGTCGTGATAGAGGTTCCGGTGCATAGCCACCGTCGTCACCGCCGCGTCGATGTCTCCGGCCCGCTTAACGGGTGAGTTTAGCTCCTAATCCTTCGATTAGTGCCTAAACTTGATTAGGGTTGGTTTAGTTAGATTTAATTCTAGTTTAAGTGATTTAATTAAGTTGTATTAGTCCTAAGATAGGTGGTTAGATTAATGGATTCGATTAGTTTAGCTTAATCTTGTTTTATTTGCTTAATGTGGTTTATGTGATTAATTAAGCATGTTTATCTTAATTGATTGGTTTCCTTAATTTAATCATTGTTTTAATGATTTTTGAATATAATTTATTGTTTATTGAATTCTGGAAATTTACTATTCACGCGACACTATTCACGGTATACTGTTCACGAGGCACTGTTCATGAATTATTGTTCACGAAACACTTTTCACGAGTTACTGTTCACCCGAGAACGAAAAGTGTCTAATTTTATGTGGGTTTAATCCTATGAAGTGATTGGATGTGTTATTGCATAAACATCTGCATGAATTGAATGATGATTTGTGCAATTGTGTGGTGATTGGAAAAATTGGATTTTATTTAGAAAATCCCGGGTGTCGGGTTTGGACACCGAAAATGGATTTTAAGTATTATATCAAACAAAGGGGTTTGAAAAAGGAAAGTATCGGTTTTCTGGTTCGAATTGACGTGTACCCACGCACGACTACTTTCGCGGATGTTTTTAATACGAAGAAAAGAGGCCGGGATTACTATTTTTAATCGAGGCATTTGAGTGAAATGCAAAGTATTCTGGGCCGATAATGAATTGTCGTGTGTTGGCTAATGAGGAACCGTCCTGAGCTGTTGAGCTAGACGTGCCCCTATATGGGATGCCCGCGCAATGGATACCGGTCACTGTAGAGGCTGGGCCGACTGGACCGATGCTCCTTCGGGAATGCCATCGACGTAGTGACGAAGCCATGCTCCAAGGGGGGAGACGATGCTCCTTCGGGAATGCCGTCGACGTAGTGACGAAGCCGTGCTCCACGGGGGGGAGACGATGCCTGGCTAAACGCCAGTAGATAGCCGAACTGCGAGTAGGCTATGCCCTTGTGTGGCAGTAATTAACAATTGGAACGCATGCTGAGTGTTATTGATGCGTCGGATTATGGGACGAAATTGTGTGGCATAGAATAAGACGTGTCATAACGATTTGGTCTTATAATCAAGACCCCTGTGATTGACTGAGATGAGTAAGGCATTTCAATTGTTGTTTGCATTGAGTATATGCATTGTGTTTATGAACTGTGATAATGTGCAAGAATGCATGAGAATCATGGCATCTGTGATTTCAGTCATGCAGGAGTTAAGCACATTTTTTATGGCATGCACGCATGAATCGATAACGTGCAGGGTGTGGTAATGGCTAGGTGAGATCGCTTGTGATGCGACTCGTATGTGATTGATAAAATGTATCATCTAATGGCCATGTGCATTGCGTGTATCGTGCTGAATTATAACGTGCAGGGTATGGCATACCAGGTAAGGTTGTATGCGAATCGACTGTTGGTTGTTGCTTGTGGCGGGGTAGTTCTGGATAGATACCCTAGGTTGAGTTGGTGTACTAACCGGGGCTTAGGGGTGGAACTCGCTAAGATTTATATCTCACTGGTTATTGAATAACCATTTTCAGGTCCCTAGTGTGAAGAGCCAGGAGCTTGAAGCGGAAGGGTCAGGATCATAGGTGGCTCAGTAGTTTTTTATGACATAGACCTTCTGTATAAGCTTGAAGTGTTTATAAAAGTGTATTCGATTTGAAATTGTTGTTCTGCTTTTCTATCACATGTTTGTTGAGGTCAGGGGATTAGTAATTCGCTTCCACATGTGCAATATAAATGAAGGGTCGGCGACGAGTCCTGGGAACGTCGCATAGCTGATCGACCACAGTGGGATGTGCGCGCGCTCGGGGTTCGAGGCGTGACAGGTGTTATGTTTGTAGCATAGGGAACACAATTGGGAATGCTGTACATGACTGAATGCAGTAGAAAAATTGTAGTAGTTGCTAACCCCAAAGTTGATTCCAAATTGTGGCACCATAGCTTGGACACATGAGCAAAAAGGGGATGGAGATGTTAGCATCAAAGGGAAATTGCATGATATGAAGATTGGATATTGGTCTAAGTGAGGATTGTGATCTAGGCAAATAGAAACGTGTCAATTTTTTGAAGAATAGAAGAAAAACCAAAAAGGAAAGTTAGTGTGGATGCATATGGATGTCTCGGGGCTAGCCGATGTCCATTACCTAATCACTCTCATTGATGACTTCACAAGGAAGGGATGAGTTTATTTTCTGAAAAATAAATTTGATGAGTTTGTTACTTTTAATCAATGAAAATTCAAAGTGAATTATGAGACCAGTCTAAAAATTAAATGTCTAATTCCGCCAATGGAGGTACGCACAACAGCATAAAGTCCAAGGATTTTTTATTTTATTTTTTTTGGTAAAGATATAAAGTCCAAGGATTTTGTGCATATAATGGAACAAGAATAACAAAAAACAGCTCCCGACAGACCACAGCAAAGCACACTTGCTAAGAGGATGAACTAGATCTGATTGAGTGTGCAAGAAGTATAATTAGAAAGCAAATAAAAGTTGGTAAACGAAAAGAAAAGTTGGAAATTAAAGCAAATTGGCAAAAAGAGTTAGTGATTATAAATGTATATATTATTTATACCGACAAATTATTAGAAAATAAAGTGGCTAGAAGTTTTTCTCGACCAATATATATATTTTTTTTGAATGTTTACCAATTCCGTGAAAAATTTACCAGCACGGATGAACAATCCCTTTTTTCGAAAACGGACCAATGGAATCCTCCTCAATTAGACCCACCCCGCTATGGGCGCGTTGGTTTGGGCCTTTTCCCCTTTAATTGCGGAAGGGGGGAGGTTCAAGTCACCGCGTGCGCATTAAGCGCGACTTAAGCGGAGCATCGTGGGAGGTGGGTTCCCGCGCCAATGCTCCCTGGGGGTTTACACCGAGCGTTCGTTATGAGGCGGTCCCTCCGGTCTAAAAAAAATAAATAAAAAAATCCTCCTCGATTAGGTCCATTTTATAAGACCCTACGTGCTCTTTATTTCTATCCTTCAAGATTGTTTACCACTTTCTATTTTAATAGATCAATGTGCTTCTTTTTTACGGCTAGTGTGAAAAAATATTTTGAATAGTTCAAATTTCATCTTCCCCTGATTTATTATCTTAGCACTCAGTATGGAACCAGCAAACCAGTACGGTCCCATGCTCGCGGTGGCCGCCAACGTGGTTAGATTGGTGATTGATTATTTTGGCCGTCCGTCACTAAATTGCAACAAGTTTTGCAAACTACCCTCCGTATTTCTACGAGCCCGTGGATTGTAGCAAACAGTTTACCGTTGACTAGGATGCTATTTCTTAATAATGAGTTTTCCTTGCCGTCTAAGTTTGCCATTACATAGAACGACATTTTCCGCATGATGATCCATTGATTTCCTTATTAGAAAAAGCATTTCATTCTTCTACTCAACACCCAAACAATGTCTGTTGTCTGACTTCCAAATTAGACGATACCCGTGGATCATGAACTGATTTTCTTTTATCAAGTCGTGCCAAACACAACGTTGTCGCTCATAGTTCGGTGTCAAGAGACCTTCCAATTTGTCTCGTCATTTGAAAGGATAATCTTCTTTACCAAGTTATCAATGATTTCCGATTAAAATTATCCAAATGATTATATTGGACTCTTGCATAAGGGTTTCGAGCTAAATTCGCAAAACTGAAAAGTTTAAAATCGGAGAGAAATATTAGAAAAGTCTTAAGCCTTTCGCATTTATGCCAATCTAGTCATAAATCTTTTAAAGGTGCCACTTTAATCCTAAACCTTCTGACCTAAAGCTAATTCAATCATTCCAGCTAATTTTGGTATAATATTGTTGACATGGATGCCGACCGATGTACGTGGTACGGTGGGCAGCGCTAACGTGAGTAACTTTTTATTATATATTAACAATTTTTTTTTGACTTTTTTTCTTTCCCTTTTTTTTTTTTCCTTCCCTTCCTCTAGCAAATTGTTGAATCTTAGCAACCAGCCAGAATTGAGGGCTGGCAAGTTCGCATCTCACCTAGCCCCTAGTGAGACTCGAGCCTTTGCAAGAGGCTGCCTTGTGCTGGGCTGGCGAGGCTTGAGCCTCGTCAGCCGTTGCCTCTAATCAGTCATCAAAGTCTGGCAACCAACTGGAGGGAGGGGAAGAAAAAAAAAAAAAAAGAAAAATAAAAGAAGGAAACGAAAAGAAAAATAAATAAATAAATTTTGAAAAATTATTAAAATATTATTAAAAGTGATTTGTATTAGCGTCGGCTATGCTATATAAACGAACCGGTGTCCATGTCAATAATGTCCGGTCAAAATTAGTCGGAATGACTGAATTAGCTCTAGGTCAAAAGGTTTAGGATTAAATGGCACAAATGCAATAGATTTAGAACTTCTTTGATACTTTTCCTATTAAGACTCAATTGACATCGGTACAATAAGTTTAGTGTTGACCGGGTAATTTTCTTTTTAAATTATCCTGATTCGAGATGATAATTTCCTTTCTTTTAGTTTCCTTTTCAAGAATTACTAAGCCTTTTAGTCGTTTTTCTTGAATCATTTTAGAAAGGAGCTCCCGCTTCCGATGGAAACTCCCTTTCAATATGCCTCGTTCAAGGAGAATTTTGAATCGTGCTCTAAATAAAATCCATATTAGGTCAAAACATAGACATTGATTGCACGGATGAAAGACTCCGTTATCGCTGCGCATAGACCCATTCGACCCGTCCTTATTATCATTTCCATAAATCCTACGCAGCCCACATGCCAACAATCCGGGACATTGCTTTTCTTCTTGCGATGCAGATGTCATTCTCGAAGGAACAAATAAAAAATATATTGCGGTTGGCTGTGACCATTTCTTTTTAATGAAACTTCTTGTCCCAACTACTTCATATTATATTACATCATCGAAGCGAGACTTCCGCGTAACATTCACAAATGTGCATCTTAACAAATCTACCTGTCACGTATAAGTCACTCGCGTAAGGCATTTTCCCCCTTAGTATATCTTTTCGTACCTTAACAAATCTCCTTCTCACGTGTAAGTCGCTTTCGTAAGGCAATTTCCCCCTTAGTATAGATATCTTTTCGCACCGCTATTATTTCAGCTCAAGAATCTCCAACTTGGCCCACCGACTTTGGTAGCTGCCAATGGGGACGATATCTACCCCCAAAACTCCACCTCAATTGCCTGGCCTAGCCTAGCTAAGCGAGAAGCAAGGGGGGCACCATTCACCGCCTCGATTAAGGAGTCACATCCAACATTTTCTTTCATGGAGATATTCACCAAACAATGATACCCATAAAGAGGAGGCCATCAATCAACTATCAACTCTAATACCACTTACTGGGCAATGCAATAGAAGCCCAATACATTTACCCATTAAATTGAACCTAAGTCTAAACTCATGTTGAACTCACCTTTATTCAAAAACTAGAATAATAAATTATTGACCAATTAAGATATATTAACTACTCCAATTACACTACATCCCTGTTGTAGGATTTTTTTTTTTTTCATCTGACACCCTTACAAGAGTTGTTTAACAAAATAGATGAAGAGAGTAGAAAGAAAAGCCAAAGAAAATCATTACTAGTTCAATAATCAATCATGACAAAAGCTAACAACTATGAATCTTAAACTAATTTTTTATATTAATTTAAAGGAATAGTCCGACTAAAATAAGGGAATCAAATATTATATTAAGATTTATCAGACCAACTTGTAAAACTCATCCTTTGTTATTATTATTTTTTGGTCGAAAAAACTCATCCTTTACTCAAAAGCTAATCTGATAGAGATTCCAGATTTCCATTCTACGCCAAGGAATGACTCATTTTCGTTTGGTTTGCGTGTGGAATTCTGCTCAATGAATCACTAATGGATTTACACTGGAGAAGTCGGATAGATCGATGCCTGTGAGAAAGAGAACAAGGCAAACTCTGCCCATCGTCTTCGCTTTAAGAGAGTTGGACTGATCCTCCGCAAGAACTGACATTTATTCGTTGAGCAACATTGCGACAATCTTCAAGCCACAATGTCGAATTGTTGATTTGGTGGTCCTGTGCTTTCTAAGGAGACTATTTCACTCGTCTTGCGCGCACTTTAAGTTGTTGTTTCATGAAACGAAATCTCATGTACTTGATCTGCAAGGACTACGACAAAAATGAATCTCCTCTGAGGTTGGGATGCAACGCTGCTCCCTCGTCTTGTAGCCGAGAAATCGCTGCGCAGAGGCTTATGAAAGTGAATGCATGATACTGAAGAAGAAGCAGATGGGCTAACTACTAGCGTGTATTTTCCATGACAGTTCATATGAAAACCTCACGCAAAATCAAGATCTAGAGATATAGATGCCTTATTTCACGTGTTTTGACTTGTTTACCAGTATGATACGATAGACACCAAGTCTTGGCGTGCCGGGGCACATTAGGCCACCCGTTGATTTAATGATCATGTCCAGCAAATTAAAAAGAAGAAGAAGAAGCTCTTTTCAGCAATTGGAATGAGTAAGCTATTGGGTTTCCTCGCGGGTTTGTTACCATAAACACATCGTTGTAAAGCAAAAGCTGCCGCTAAAGAGTATTAACACATGCGAAAACAAGGGCCGGTCGCTGTGGAGATCCAAGGTCTCTGTGAACGAAGCAGAAAACTCGAAAAAGAACATGGCTCGAGCAGAAATAAGTAAATGAACTGAACTACGAGCGAGGCTACCTGTTTCTATTTTCCTAATAACTGATATTGATTGGATGACTCGTTTATTGTTTTGAGATTGTAATACTTACATAAGTCACCTATTAATGTTTCGAAGATGTGTTATGATATAATCCAAAGGAAGTGAATTGTGCTAATTATATATCCATCGTTTTGGGAGGCAAGCATCTGAACTGATTTAATTTGAGAACGAGGCCATCAATGGCTGACAACACTTTTGAGTTTCTTGGAGAGTTCGATTAATTTCATCATATTGGTTATGATATTTACATATTAAACCACGTCTTCGTCTAACAATTGAAACTCTTAGAACAAATGACATTAATCTCACAAAATTTTACATTATATTAGAGTGTGAAATTCTGAGTTTAAATCTTTCTAAAGTCTTCTAATAATTGGAATTTAATAGGTGTAGGTGTAGATTATTTCATGGATGATGCCGATAAGAAATTCGAATTCAAAAGTTTAAGTTAATAGGTGGAGGGAGACCACATCTCTATAAAGCCATAGTCAAGTGATGTGAGTTTTTTCAACATTCCCTCTCATTTGCAAGCCAGATTAGAATCATTAAGCTGCTTAAATTGTCAAATGAAGGATTGATTCAATATTTAAATATTCTAACACTACTCTTTATATGTAGGCTGGACTGTGGCCTAAAACTATTGTGTGAAAATAAATGAGCATGTAAGCCCATAGTTAAGCGACGTGAGATTGTTTCAACAAATGCCGTAATTACTGTGTAGAAAAAGGTTATGGAACGTGTTCCTTCTGACTATTGATTTGAATTTTACTACGCTCTCAAATACTGTTAACGAGTGTTCCTCGAAGGGCTTGGCTGTGTTTGGCGCATTTTGATTACAGCCGTTGTTGTTTTCAATGAACCTGGCTCATACAAGGGCAAGTCATGGACGCGTGTCAGGTGTAGAAAAATGACATGTCAATTTTCCGTAGAGCGATTGCTGCACGCCTCACCGTTTTTTCCCTCCTATGGTGGCTCTGTATCTACATCGTATCTACGTTGAAGTTGACCGTAATTAAGGAAATTAGGCGAAACAAATGTAACTATTATCCTGACCATAGGAATCTCTGTTGATAAGGATAGTCTAGCCAACCCTTCAGTTTAACTGGAAACGTGAACGAATTCGACTTTTCCAAGTCGATGGACACGCTAAAACTTAAGAAAGCAGTTGAGTTCATGAAAGTATGCTGATCAAAAGGGCTTGGAAAAATGCACCTGCACCATGAGATCTCAGGAAAAACATATTAATGATGAGTCACAGATGTTCCTAATTCTATGATTTTGTTCACCTCATTTGACTTGCAAAGGCACGTGTTTAAAAAAATAAATAAATAACTTAACTAGAGACCAGAAAACGAAGACATTGACTATCTACACCGTAGATGAACAGTGTAGCTGATTCACAAGATTACCACCGCACGTCGCCAAACTGATCGAATGCTTCTGTTCATCGCATTGCTTGATTAAGAACGTAGCTAGGATTGTAATAAATGATATAGGGTGCGTTTAGTTGAACTTTTGGGGAAAACTTTTGAGAAAATGCAAATGATTTTAAATTAAAGGAGTTTTTTAAAATGCAAATTGTGTTTGTTAAATTGTAATATGAAAGTCTATTGTGAAGTACTTTTGAACAAAATATTGTTTGGCAAAATTATGTTTACAAAAGACCTTTGTGATTAAAAAAATTCATCAAAAGACAAAATAAAAAAGTTGGCTAGTAAGGGTAGGCAGCCGTCGATAATGAAAATCTATCGCCGGTAGCCGACAGATGAGGTTGCAAGACCTTAGGCGGCCCCCGGTGACTACTGACGAGGGCTGCCTAGGGTCGAGTGACCCAAGTGAGGGCGCCACCAAGCGGCGGTGGCCTTCGCGTGACCTCACGTGACTCAGCGAGGTCATGCGACCTCTGGTGACCCAGATCTGGGTCGCACCCGGCGAGGTCGCGCGACCTAGATCTAGGTTACGGAGAGGTTGCGCTAGGTCGCCAGAGGTCACGCAACCTCGCTACGACCCATATCTAGGTAGCCATAGGTGGGTTGCGCAACTGACAACACAGATCTGGATCATAAGAAGTTGCACAACCACGGCGAGGGCTGCCCGGTTGTGCAACCTTAGGCGGCCCTTCATGGATGTCGCACGATCCTCGTTGGGGTTGCCCAATCGCTTGTCCTTTGCCGACGATTGGTCGTAGCCATGCCAGTCATGTTCAACAAAGAAGAAGATGAACAGTAGCTCAGCATGCTCAGAAGGTAAAAGCTCAAGGCACCCCCTAAATTGCCTTGGGCTTTCAGCCTTTGGAAGGCTTGCAGTTGGGAAAGCGGTTCAAATTTTTTTTGCCAAACATACTCTATTTGACCTAAAGGACTTTGGATGTCCAAGGATTTTGGGAAAGCCTTTCCCAAACGCATCCATAGGGCCATTAACATCAATCAAAGGGCAAGTTGATTGACTTATATACCAGAGGCAAAATATGGCCCGACAATATACGAGGAAAGAGTAACGTTTTAAGTGATGATAGGGTATTGTTGTCGAGAAACGTTAGTTAGGAAATAATTAGCTGTCTCAGAAAATCGCCAACCGTATTACAGCCGGGGTTAATCAACACGTAACAATTGTGGAAGCAGCCCCCTTCTCATTGGGAATCCAGAAAAGGAAAAGCAGTAGACATCGAAATCATATTGCTGATGGTTTCCACGACTCGAGAACCTAATGGTTATTAAATTGCAGAACTTTCCTGGATGTCCAAAGCTATAACGACCGGTTCAATGTTGACAATCGCCAACCTCTACCTTCCCGTGTCACTCCAGTCTTTCTCAAGCCTTATAAATACCTCCCACTGGCGGCTTAATCTCCAAATAATCTAGCCGCACCCGCCGTCTCATTTCCAAGTTAATCCACATGAGGTCTTCAAATACTCAATGCTTAGGGTTTCTACTCTTCCTCATCGGCGTTCTCCAATGTAAAGCTTTGGCTCGTTACACTTTCGTGGTAAGTTCAAATGAGTGTTATACCGACATTTCCACATTGTCATATGCATACAAACATTGGTTGGACTGCATTGCTCAAGTGTGTGAGATATTACAGGTCGAGGAAACGCCATACAAAAGATTATGTAGCACAAAGAACATCTTGACGGTGAATGGGCAATTTCCTGGGCCAACTCTATACGTGCACAAAGGCGATACCATCATTGTTGATGTCTATAACAAGGCTAATTACAACATTACCATTCACTGGTATGAATGGTGTTTCTCAGCTTTCATATTATGTAGCGTCGTCTTGAAGATTATTCTATCATTAGCGTCTGAGTATATTAGTTGTGGTTGTTAGATAGAAGTGTCCTTTTATATGTGAAAGTAGTTTATGTGTCTTCCTTGTTGTCATGGACGATCCACAAATTTAGAGTATATAGGCACTCAAAAGTCATCAGGCATAGCCCACCCCCATTTCAAAACATATGGAGAGCATGTCCTATTTTAGTAGATTTCTATGTTCATTACTAGCTTTCTTCAACAACTTTTCATTATTTTGTTAATATAGATATGGTTCTCGAGAACAATTTCTCAACGTCATTCCATGGTTGCTTGAAAATTTGTCCTGATTGAATGTGGACGATCTTACTGTAGGCATGGCGTGAAACAACCAAGATATCCATGGTCCGATGGACCAGAGTATATAACCCAATGCCCAATACAACCAGGAGCTAAATTTAGTCAGAAGGTGATATTCTCCACAGAAGAAGGGACCTTATGGTGGCATGCTCATAGTGACTGGTCAAGAGCCACTGTGCATGGAGCCATTGTTATTTATCCCAAAAAAGATTCAAGCTATCCTTTTCCGAAACCTGATGCTGAAGTACCTATTATATTAGGTAATTCAAAAATTTGGTTGAGTAATTAATATGTGCTTGTTGGCTATTACATTTTCATAAAAAAGTATAGTGCAATCAAACATAATTGATCTTTGATCATTCAAAATTTCAAACATAACAATATATGTGCAGGAGAATGGTGGAAGAAACCGATAATGGAGGTCTATCATGAAATGCTTAGAACCGGGGGAGATCCAAATGTTTCCGATGCCTATACTATCAATGGTCAACCCGGAGATCTTTACCCATGCTCAAAGCAAGGTTAGAGATGCCATGTCTAAACTCTTCTTCTTCTTCTTGGCCTAATTTTATTTCATTGTGCTTCCACTTCTTACATGGTTTTTGAGAAATCATCAAGTAAAGGCAATAAGGTTGCCTAGTGTGATAGAAATTAATGGTAAAATTAAACTACATCTGCTACACCTATGGTTTTTATATTCACATATAAATGTCAAGATGCTTGCTTGCTTTGCAAGAGATTCTCATAGTCTTTAATGCATGCGCATACCAACATGTAAGGATGTGACCCCGCATCTACTTGCTTTCGAAAGCCATATAACATTTTAAAAGCTGGACGAACCATAGGGTCGTCCTAAAATGAAATTATATGCACCGTCTAATTTCCTAATTATCAGTTTTTAGGGTTAGCAAGAGCTGTTGCCATCCTCTTATTATCATTTTCTGTTCTTTAATATGAAAAATGCCTGTCTTATTCCTGATGCAGACTCATCTCCCACCCAAGGCTGTTGAACAATAAATTATGATAATTATGCTATAAATTCAACCAACCATCAAAATAAGAAATGTTGGTTGTCCATGCTCAGATGGATTGTTCCCCAAATGGAATATTCAAACGGTGGGACTTTGTGCTTAAACTATTTTTGGCTTAGACATTAAGTATGGTATCTTCTCTACAGTTTTTCTTCCGTATGTTTGTAATTATTTACGGTGTAATTTTGTTTCAGATACTTTCAAATTAAGGGTTGAGCAAGGCAAGACATATTTGCTGCGAATAATCAACGCGGCCGTGCAAGACCTCCTCTTCTTCTCCATTGCCAACCACAGCGTCACGGTCGTCGCGACGGACGCGAGCTACACTAAGCCCTTAACGAGAGATATCATCACAATATCTCCCGGTCAAACCATCGACGTCCTCCTCAAAGCCAACCAAAACCCTGACCACTATTATATGGCTGCTAGGGTTTACTCTAGCGCTCTCGGTGTGGCTTATGATAACACAACCACCACGGCCGTGGTGGAATACTCTGGAAAGTATGCGCCAACCTCGCCAACTCCTTTGCCGCAACTTCCTTATTACAACGACACTTCCGCGTCGGTCAATTTCACCGGCAGCCTCCGAAGCTTAGCGAGCGACGAGCACCCCATCGACGTCCCCAAGAATATAACCAACCATTTCATCTTCACGATCTCCGTTAACTCATTCCCGTGTCCAAACAATTCCTGCGCGGGCCCCAATGGGACCCGTCTCGCTGCAAGCGTGAACAACATAAGTTTCACGAACCCCTCGATCGACATCCTCCAAGCTTATTATTACGGCATCAAAGGCGCGTTCGGAACCCGGCTCCCCAGCTTCCCACCATACATCTTCAATTTCACGGCTGATGACTTGCCGCTGGACCTGGAGACGCCAAAGCGCGGGACGGAGGCGAAGGTACTGAAGTATAACTCAACCGTGGACCTCGTTTTCCAGGGGACGAACTTGGAGGCCGGGACGGATCACCCGATCCATCTGCATGGATATAGCTTTTATGTCGTAGGTTGGGGATTTGGGAACTTCGACCTCAAGAAGGATCCTTTGAATTATAATCTAGTGGATCCACCTTTCCAGAACACCATTGCCGTGCCGAAGAACGGATGGACTACGATCAGATTCAGGGCGAACAACCCTGGTGAGTTTGAACTAATGTTTGACTTAGAGGCTTTATTTATGTTAATATCTATTGGTATTATCTTGGCCCTATATTATTTTCCGTGCTTGTGTCTTTTAACCTATGCTTAAATTAATGTCATACAAAGCAATTTATACAGATATCTATTGCGTAGATAGCAAATTACTGGACTGATTGTGACAAAAATGGACAGGAGTGTGGTTCATGCACTGCCACATAGAGCGGCACCTGACATGGGGCATGGACACGGCGTTCATCGTGAGGAATGGAGTTGCCCCGAACACCCACTTGCTGTCGCCACCACCCGACATGCCGCCTTGTTGATTCTTCTTCGCTTTCCGTCCGTTTTGGGGGAGACCTGATGAAGACACTTACCGTGGCCGGGCGATTCGCGTTTGGTTTTTTGTGCTTCCGTTTAGTTTCGTTTAATATGCCGTCCCAATAACCTGTGGGCGATGGTATCGATTTGGATGCTGATGCACCGCAACGTAGAGCTAGTCTTTTCTTGGAATAAGATGGTCGATTATACATCCATTTTAATGGGATCCGATCCCACCTCTCTGTCTCTTCGTGATGTTATTACATGAATTGTAAATTATGTGTACCAAAACTATTTCAACTATTCATAAAATGGGTCGTCTGGCAATACTCGCATGTTCCAAATAGGCTTGATTGGCATGATTTAAAAATGATGCAATATTTTCTTGCCTCTCGTGTTCCAACCTTACCGCCGCCGCGACTGATGCCCAAGGGTCAGGTTGTGATGAAACCGAGCTTATTTTTTACGCCGTTGTTGGGTTTTATGCCCATCCACCGGACCTACTTTCCTCTTGGCAGCCAATAGGTTCAGGTCATGCGTGTGCTTATTTATTATCATGAAGTCTAACCATTGAAAAGTACATACATCATCTTCTTCTCTAGGTAAATTGCACCAAGGCTTATACTAAAGCGGTTCTTCTGTTCTTCTTCTTGCAACTCGTAAGAACAAAAAAGCAAAAGAAAAAGCGGTTCTTATATGCAAGCATCATATTTTACTATTTTACTTTGATAAAAGAAATACGGTTAGAAAATCTCAAAAAAGATAAGAAACAAGCAGAATAGAGAATTGTGGAATTTCTGCATATTCAATGTGTATAAAAGAAGAGCAGTGAACCTATTTATAAACTATATTAGATGATTATCTAAGATAATATTTCAATAAAAGATATGCATAATCAAAGGGAAATATAGACGCAATCCTAAGATATATAAAAAATAAAGAGATAAATCCTAATTACCTCCAAAATTTGATAATTAATTATTTCTAATATCCCTCTCAAACTCAAGATGCATAGAAGTCAACTTCAGTTTAGCTAAAACAAATTACTCGAAAAACGTCAATGCAATTCAGTGTACTGAGGAGAGATCTAGTTAACATTGACTTGGTTGCTTACCTATTGTGGGTTGTCATGCCTGGAATACAAGCTACATGTAGGAGGTTGTCATTGTCACGCCCCGATCCTTGGGCACGCACCCATCCCTTACTTGGTCGATTAATAGCGACATCCCAGGACGCATCGCCAACCCCTTTCATTTATAATACGCATGCGGAAGCTGATATAAAATCCCCAGACAATAAAACAATAGGATAGGAAAGTAGGGCTGTAAATTTCGACACCAACACAATTTTTTTTTTTTTTTTTTAAACAAACATGTACATATACACTGTCAGGTTGTTTACAAAACTATCGGCTTAACAAAAAGGAACTGTCCTATGACTCTCCGGTCAGACATGTTCACCGATCTTCAATCTCCACCTTCCCCAAACCTTGGGGCTTCTGGTCTTCCACCAACACCACCTAAGGACCTGAAAATGGTTATTCAATAACTAGTGAGGCAATGTCTCAGCAAGTTATACTCCCTAAGTCCTGATTAGGAAACCAATATGCCATAAGGGCTGCCTAAGCACAACACAGGTCAAAAGGCTTACCTTGGCCTCAGATCCCACTTGCACATCAGCACAGTTCGAATAAGCACCCAAATCAATCAAGTCACTACAACAGATCAAATCATTGATCAATCGACCTAGTCAATTACATGTCACCACGACCATTTCTTGGTCGGCTCATCTCATAATATCTATTAAGTTTGTGATATCAGGACTACTCACTACTAAGCTGATAATTAGATAGTATAGCTCGCTTTTGGGATGCTCGGGTGTACTGCTCTCTTCTAAGCTACCATATCGCCCTTAGGTTGATAGAGTATATTGATAGTGCTCAATCTAAGCTGATAAAATATACCGCTCTCTACTAAGCTACCATATCAGAGCCCGTAGGATGATATAATATACCGACATATTTAATATAAACTGATAAGGTATACTACTCTCTGCTAAGCTGCCATATTAGAGCCCGTAGGCTAATATAGTATACCGGTATACAGCTCTCTGCTAAGCTACCATATCGACCGTGAGCTGATATAGTATACCCTTCTAAACATACATCCAAATCAATCTTTTTATCATTCCCTATAAAAATAGCCGTGTGTGGGTATACGGTTGGCCTTAGCCAAAATACAATAATTTTGCTTTAGAACATCCCACCAATTTCAACAGCCCATAAACATATTTTTGGTGCTATAAACTGATACTCGGTGATTTTCCAATTAATTACTGAAATTAATTAATTTAGGAAATAAATCCTAAAATCACCAATAAATCAATTAAGCACAATCTAGCACTCAATAAATTAAATAGACTGCACCATGATAATTAGCATGAAATTCCGGTCGTCGACCATCCCAGTCTAATTTATGGAAAATAAATAAATAAATAAATAATTATGAAAATTAATAAATAAATGCAATAAATCCAACTTAGGCCCGTAATGCCTAATTGGATGCTGAAACAGGCCCGGAAAAATCCCGAGGTTTGTTCAATAGTTACTCGAGCCTATCTACTCGCTAATTACACTAACTGTTCGCCTAACATGCATAGGTAAATCCCTAATTTATTTATTCTAATATAATCTATCCACCTAATTGCACTTAATTAAATCTAATCAACTCCTAAGCATCATTAGTCTACTAAGTAGGGATTAGTGAGTTAAACTCACTTGATTAGCGAGCCGAGTGGTTCCAAATGTCGGGAACGTCGCGGGAGTCACTTTTCTCCAAAGCGGCCTAGGTTTCGGGGTCAGGATTGACCTCAAAATGGGCCTTGAAGTTGCTGCGATACCCACAAATTCCCTCTCTATTTTGAGCTGAAAAACAGGGAAAACAAAGCTGGTTTAGCGAGGTATTGGCGACAGTGGACGGCTTGGCGAGGTAACTGACAGCACCCGGGGGTCAAGGGGGACCTGTTGGTGGTTGCTATGGGTGGAGGTAGGGTCGGAATGGAAGAAAAACGGAAGAAAACGTTGAAATGGCGAAATCGGGCGAACCAGGCAGTGAATCGACGGACCAGCGATCGGCAGCTTACGATGAACGTACGAGACAGCCGGCGGCTCCGTTCGGAGCGAGGTTGGGCTCATTGGGACGGGTTGTCTCTCCTGGTGACAGTGATGGGTGGATCGTTGGCTGATACGCACGGGAAGTCGACTTTTCACTCGAATCTTTGGCGAAAGGTCGGCTGGAGTAGAAACTGACAGAAGTGAAAATAGAGGAGGAAAACGGTTTGGTGGTGGTTCTAGCGTACGAGCGACGGCGTGTGGCGGCGGTGGCGTGGACGGCTTCAAAAGCTTGCTGGCTGTTCTTTGCTGGCTGGGGGTGCGAAAATGGAGAGGATGGAGAGACAAGGTTGGCCGGCCAAGCTTGAGGAGCAAGGAGAGGAGAGGATAAGGAGACAAGGGCTCCACCAAGCCAACTTCTTCCACAAGCATGTCTCCTTGAACTTGTCCACCAAGCTGGGATTCCTTGGCCCTCATTGAGCCACCAATGCTCACTCATAACTCTTGAAATGATCCATTTTGGTTACGCCATGGGGGCACACGAATTTCAAGCAAATCTCTCTCAATTGGACACTCGTTTGTGCTTGATTCAATCCAATTTGGCCTCAACAAATCCTGTTATCGAGTCAATCCTCAAATTAGTATTTTTCCTCACCACTCAAACCATCTTGCATCCCAATTACGCGATCAAAAAACGGTCCCATCCCTTTTTTGAACAAAAACGGCCCTAGGACGACTTTTTCCCAAAAAGTCTCGGGTTGCAGAAAAATCTTCTGAGACTGAGTCGATACTCCTAGAATTTATCGTGACATGACAGAATCTTCAATTTCTGAAATTGGACTCGAATTTGCGGTTTATTTCCATTCGGCGTGTTTTTAACGTGACTTAGGCTACCGGGTAACTTTCAGAACTTTTCAGTGCAATGACCCGTGGTCGATTTTCTTCGAGCCACAATAAACCCACTCGACTCATTGGCGACTCTCGGTTGTTGTGAAAATCTCGAGGATTCAAATACAGACACACAGGGTACCAAAACGATAGAGAAGTCAATCTAGTGCCAGTCGACGAAAATTTTCCAATTTAGTGGTGTCACCCACAATTAGCCACACATCTCAGTCGAACCGACCTATCTTTGATCTCAAATTGAGTTATATCTGTGCCATAATGACCTCTAAAGATGGACACAGTCGAGAAGCCGATTCTTAATCGAATTCTCAAGTCTATTGCATTAAAATTCTTTAATGGTTTCCCTAGATAGTCTAGTTATCTCAAGAGTGATCAACTCTGAGAACAGCCCTATAGGCACGTCAATGAAATGCCCGATTTATTCAGTAGAAAATAGGACTGAAAATCTGGGATGTCACAGTGATCATGGTAGAAGGTTGTCGTTGCAGCAAGAGACTGGTGGTCATGATAGTTTGCCCCAAATGTTGTGTAGGCTACGTGACAACAAAATAGACTAATATAGAATATGACGATACCATTGAACATAACAAACAATGATACCAAGAAAATGACAGGATATTCGAGGTTTGCACTCTTGTGTGCACTTGTGTGTGTGTGTGATGTGTACCCTGTGCACTTCAAGATTGTCTAACTTTGATTCAAAGTGATGCGAGAGATCAAAACTTAAATCTTCCTATAATTACATAGCCATCCAAACTCAAGCTTCATCAATCCATCAAGCCAACTTGGCAATCATGGAAACACATAGCAAATTCGTCCTCAACATGGTCCAATGGCTCCAGGGCACACAAGAAAGCATTTGCTGATGATTGGTGGCTTAAATGCAATGTTGAGGAAGAATTGGATGTGTTCCCTCTGTTTGGTGTGCTTTGTTTGTCTTCTTATGTCTTAATTGCTCTAGTGTGCTTAGTTTGTCTTCTTACATTAGAGAGTCTTTAATGCAAGTCTAGGATGTCAAAGAGTCTTAATTGCAAGTTTGAAAGAGTGAGGAGCTAGTCTTCATTACTAGGCTGAAGTGTAGGAATGTAAAGTATGCTTAGTTTGTCTTCTTACATTAGAGAGTCTTTAATGCAAGGTTAGATTATCAAAGAATCTTTATTGCAAGTTTGAAAGAGTGGGAGCTAGACTTTACTACTAGGCTGAAATGTAAGAAAGTAAAGTATGTTGGCATTTATTATGAGTCTTAGTATAGTTATAAATAGAGATGTAATTTCGTATGTAAGACCGACCTGATTTGCAATTCATGACATTTCCTCTTGAAGTGAGTAATTTCCTTCAAAATTCAGTTCTTCATCCATTTGTATGATGGTGAACTTTAAGTTCTTTATCCTTGGCTAGTGGATTGTTTCTTTAGGCCTTGGTGTTGAGCTACATCTATCCTAACTTCATTTCATTCATATAATACTCCATTTGGCTACAATTCCACAATTCCAGCAAGTTCCCATTTTAATAGAAAATAACAACACGTTCCATCTTCCTCATCCCAAAAAACATTTATCCACACACTCTATCCTTAAGACACTAGCCCAAAAATGAATTTCTCACCCCTTCATTCCAGTCACGCATCACGAAAATTTAAAAACCTAAAAAACAATTGTGATTTTTTTTTTTTTGTATATTTCAATCTGTAAGAAAGAAGAGTACATGAATCTAGATGACTATCTAAGATAATGTACAACTAAAGAGAAATATATAAGTAATCCTAAGAGATATAAATAATTTAGAAAAACATCTAAATTATATCTTGAAAATGCTAGTACTAACATCTAGAGGAGGTGAATAGGTGTTTAAAATAAACATTGACAAATAAATGCGGAATAAAATAAGTTGTAAGCAAAGTCTGAAAAATGATTAGAGTATGATTAAACGAGCCACCAGACTTCTGGTGCAAATTTAGAATCAGATGAGAGATGAAATAGTTTTTGCGATACTTAAAAAGAGGATGCAACATATAACACTAAAAAGAGTTAAGGAAAGAGAAAATTGCACACGAGATTTATAGTGGTTCGGCTTAGATCAAGCCTATGTCTACTCTCCCATGCTGGCAGCCTTCTGGCTGAAATTCACTAAAGTATCAATAGAGAAGTACAATATTTCGAGTACAAACACTCAGTGGAATATTTCTTTTTCCCCCACTAAATCACTCTTCTTGTGATTTTCTCTCTTGAATACAATTTAAAAGAGCTGTCGTTGAAGAACAAGTGGTTGGAAAGACTTCAGACTTTGGAATTTCAATTTTCACGCCTTCTATCAAATAGACTAAATGACCTCCTTAAATACTCCTCCACACCTTACTAGCCGTTGTCATTCTCCAGCGGAATTTCTTCCAATCAATTTGTTGGACAGAATCGATTAAGGAAATCTTGTAGCCGTTTGAAGATTGAGATGAAAATCCATAGATTCTGGTCGCCCATACAATTAGAATCTTGGTTTTCATAAGTAGATGCTTCCCAAAAAGGAACTTGTCTTTAAGATTGATTTCATTAATTCGTGATTGATTCCATCAATGTATTTATAAAAGATAAGTGAGATTCTTCGCCAGAAAGCCAAATATTAAAGAATAAATCCCTATTATGTTCATACCGAATCCTTGTCGCAAGATCAATAAATCTGAGTTTGATTATATCTTTGTTTTAGACTTAGTTCCAGTCTGGATTGCGTCAGAGTGAAAAAGACTTCTTAAACAAATAGACTTTGACAAGAGTTTGTGATATGACTTCAGAAGTCTACTATTCTTCAAAATAAGAACAAGAACAAGAATAAAAAAGTTTTGTCAACTTCAAAACTTGGTAGGAGTTTTCTCAACAATCTCCCATTTTATTTTATTTTATGGTAACAAAACTTTTATGCAAATTTAAGCATAATATGAAAGTTATCTTGCAAAACAACATTTTCGCGGCACATGATAATTGATAAAGATAACAAACAGTAAGCACAATAAAGTCTGCATAAGTCTGCACAAAATACACATAGTCTGGACTCACAAAAAACACACCAACCAATAGTCATAAAAGAAACACCAATCATGCACCAATCAAGTTTCAAATCTTCAAAATTCTCCCCATTTTTGTCAACAGCAAAAAAAGAAAATCAAATAAGCACAAGAAAATAAGAAAAAGAGTTTATGTCGAATAGGATCAAGGTTCCCTAGGAACATGAACAAGTCGGAAATCCTACAAAGTTTGCACAGTCTCCTCAAGCTTAGTCAGGCACTGATGGAAGACAGTCTCAACCTTCGCTAAATTTTGATATGCTTGCTGATTAATGTTCTAAACCTTATCATCAATAGACTGTACCTTTCCAATGAGAGATTATGAGGTAGTACCGAGAGCAGCATGTAACTTCTTGATTTCTACCTCCATCCCATATTGTTGTGCCTTAATCTCTAAAAGGAGCTCCACTATTCAAGAATAGTTTGATTTTGTTTAGTTTGTGCACTAACTGTTGCAAAATGTGCTGATGGAGTATCTAGAGGTGAAAGGAACATGTGAAATTTGGTGCTCCCCCTGAACATTAGCTTCTTTGTCCTGACCCCTAGGAGAAACTTCAAGGAAATGAGATGCATAAATATCTTCAGCATCTGGAGGAGATTGACTGATGCCGTCATTTGCACTTGGTTCAAATAGTCTAGTCATTAAGATGAGTTTTCTCACCTACTCCCCCTATCACAGTGCCTTCATTCTGAGGAAGAACTCTTTCTTCTTCCTGCACTCCTTCTCTTCCAACATTGGGTTGTTGACCGGTTCCCTTCTCTCCAGCATCTCCTGCACTAACTTCCCTCGTATCTTCTCCTTTATTGTTAGAATGTTGTTGTCCCTTGTTCAAATTCGCATCTCCTTCTTCATCATCTGAATCATCCTCCTCACTCTCTTTTACTATAATTTCTTCTCATTCACTTTCTCCTTCTGGTTCTTTCTCGTTCTCATCCTCTTCTTCTTCTTCAAAATCGGTTATGCCACTAAGAGGATCACGCATTGCAATATTTGCCACAATATCAGAGACAATCTCGTCTTCATCATCTTCCTCTTGTTCATCTTGTAGAAGAAGAACAAGTCATTTTTTTTTTTGGAGTTCGCAAGACAACACTATTCCCTTTGCACTTCTTCTTAGCCGCAGATCCTATCTAGCTTTGCTAGCAGATTTCTTCTTCAAAAGTTTCAAAGCTTCATAGAGATCCTTTAATCTCATTTTTGAGATCAATTTGAGTCCAATTTGCATGGGAAGAATAGTTCTGGAGCAAAAATTAGATGGCGGTTGAATAAAAAAATGTTGGAAAAGTCTAGTTACCAGGCTGTATATGGTAGTTTTCAATTTCCCTTTATGACAGTTCTGTATATGTGTAGTAGGATTGTGTGAGGGAGTGAGAAAGCAACTCCATTGCAGATGGCCCACATCATTTTTGCCTCGAATATGGAAACATCAGTTTTGGAAGCGGCCTTGGATATGATGCTATTGATGACGATCTTGTGTAGTAAGATATTAGAAGCAGACATCCTAGAGTAAGTAATACTTCCCTTAGGAATCTTGTCCTTCCACTAGAAACTTGGCGACCTCTTCATTAGACACATTGATGGGCAAGAATTCACTCATTTCTACTCCTAGAATATCAGCCAACAAAGTAACATGAACATCAAACACTTTATCACTCACAATAAATTAAATATGAGTGGGATCTAGAACAGACAGGTTGGAATAGAAGTAAGTAGTCAATTTAGGATAAGCATCGGATGACGCCACACAGAACCTCTCCATCTAAAGCTTCGCAAATTTTTCTCGCAAATTCACCTTGATGCAATCCAGGAAATAAAAATCTACTGTTCGAGGGTTGATGACCCCTATGTTCAGCATATGTACGTAGACTTTCTTATGGTCCTTTGATTGAAATAAATTCCCTTTTGTTCCAGTGATTTCTGCAGCAACACCCATTTTGGGTTGGAAATTTTTTAACGCCCTCTCATCATCATCTTCCTTTTTACTCTCAGTCTAACCCTTTGCACCAAAACGAGGATCAGCAGGAAAGTTTGAAAATTCATTTTCTGCTTCTCCAGCCTCTACCAGCCCTAAGTTTTCCATTACTCTCAAGAACAAGTTTTCATTCCCATAGCCATTTTCTTTCAAGAACGAACTTATGAAATCCATGGGACTTCCTCCCTTTTTCAGAAACTCATAATGTTTTTGAGAAGTACCTCGGGCTTTCTTACTGAAATAGGAGTCACTTCCTAAGTAACCACCTTTTCGACCGATTGTCGATTTGTGCTTCGAGGTGATTCATCCCCAGTTAGATCAAAATGCATTAGACCTTCAGGGACAAACCGAGGCCCACGACTAGCAATGTGAGAGGATTTCCTCTGATAAGACATTGAAACAGACTTGGAGGATTTTGATGACATCTTCGAAAGTGATCGAGTGAGAAATTTTATAGAGAACGTGAGAGCAGATCAAGAGAAGCAAGGGTTTGAGAAAAGACTAAGGTTTGCAAAGAGTTTGGATATCGGGGGAAAAAGGTCGAAGATTTTATTTAAAGAAAATGAACCAGGGCAACTAAGTCTGGAAGGGCTTTCAAAAGGATGTTTCTGCCATAGGTTGAATTGATGAGTCTGCTCGTCCATAGACTTTAACAAGATGTAAGAGTAATATTTAGCTTTTCATGAATGAACTCGAATGATCCTTTCTCCAATGGTTTGGTGAAGATATCTGTTAATTAATTCTTCAAATCAATGAATTGAACATTGATTTCGCCATTTTGCACATATTCTCTTATTAAATGATGACAAATTTCAATATGCTTTGCCCTTGAAAGAAGAATAGGATTTTTGGTGAGGTTAATCGCATTTGTGTTGTCACATCTGATTTCAATGTAAGGTTCTTCTATTCCAAAGTTCTTTAGTTGTTGTCTGATCCAAAGAATTTGTGAACAGCAACTTCCAAGAGCAACATATTTTGCTTCTGCCATTGAGAGTGCCACAGTGTTATGCTTATTTGAGAACCGGGACACTAACATTTGTCCTAAGAGTTGGCATGTTCCTGAAGTACTTTTCCTGTCAACTTTACAACTAGTTAGATCAACATCTGAGTATCCAAGTAATGTAAAGTCTACTCTTTTTGGATACCACATACCTAACTTTTGATTCGTTGCGATGTATTTGATAATATGTTTGATAGCACTGAGATGAGATTCTTTAGAATCAGCTTGGAATCTATCACACATACACACATTGAATAAAATATTAGGTCGAGAAATAGTAAGGTAGAGAAGAGAACCAATCATACTTCTATATATCTTTTGGTCTACTTTCTTTCCACCTTCAGTCTTGTCAAGTTTGGAAGAACTTGACATGGGAGTCTTAGTCTTCTTGCAGTTTTCAATCCTAAACTTCTTGATAACACCTCTGGCATATTTTTCTTGATAAATGAAAGTTCATTTTTTTGATTGTTTGACTTGTAGACCTAGAAAGAATGTTAATTGACCCATCATGATTATTTTGAATTCTTCTTGCATAGATTTTGAAAATTTCTTGCACAAACTTTCATTAGAAGACCCAAATATTATATCATTTACATATATTTGAACAAGTAGAAAGTATTTTTCTTCCCTTTTGATAAACAAAATTGTGTCAACCATTCCTCTCTTGAAACCATTGCTTACTAAGAAACTTACTTAATCTCTCATACCAAGCTCGAGGTGCTTGTTTCAGATCGTACAAAGCGTTGTTCAGTTTGTAGACAAAGTCTAGTTTTTTGGGATCTTCGAATCCTGGTGGTTGTTCTACAAAGACTTCTTCTTATATGAAACCATTTAGGAATGCACTCTTAACAACCATTTGAAATAACCTGAAGTTATGGAAACATGCATATGTGAGCAATAATCTTATGGCTTTTAACCTGGCTATAGGTGCATATGTCTTATCATAGTCTATTCATTCCTCTTGTGTATAACATTTTACAACAAGCCTTACTTTGTTTCTGGTTACTTTACCCTTTTAATCCATTTTATTTCTAAACACCCACTTTGTTCCAATCACAAATTTTCCTTTTGGTTTTGGAACTAATTCCTAAACATCATTAATTCTAAATTGTATGAGTTCTTCCTGCATTGCTTCTATCTAGCTTTCATAAGATAAAACTTATTCTACTCCATTTGGTTCTATTTCATAAATAAGAGCTAGAGCACTTGAGTCTCTTTTTACTTTGGATCTAATACAAATCCCTTCTTCTATATTGCCAATAATGAGCTCCTCAGGATGGCTTGATTTGTGCTTTTAGTTACTGTTGGATTTGTCACTTTCTACAAGGGTTTGATGAACGTCTATTTTCTTTGATTCTTCTAACTTTTCTTTTGCTTGACTTTGATCACTAGAAGATTGAGGTTTCTTGGAAGAATCATACTTCATTAAGTCTGAAATTAGTTCAAACTCTTCAAGTTGAGTCTAATCTTGTTGGTTTTGGATACTTTCTTGAAATCTGACATTCAAGAATTCTTCGACAGTTTGTGTATTTTTGTTGAAGACCCTGTAAGCTTTGCTTGAAGTAGAATAGCCAAGAAATATTCCTTCATCCAATCTTTCTTCAAATTTTCCAAGCCGACCATTTCCATTCTTCAAAATAAAACACTTGCAACCAAACACATGAAAACAAGAGATATTTGGTTTTTTCCCTTTGTAAACTTCATAGGAAGTTTTTTCTAGGATGGGCCTTAAAAATACTCTGTTAATTATATAATAGACAGTGGAAACTGCTTTTACCCAAAAATGAGAGGAGACTTTACTTTATATTAGTATAGTTCTAGCCATCTCCTATAAATACCTATTTTTCCTTTCTACAACTCCATTTTCGTCTGGAGTGTATGGAGATGAGAAAACATGTTATAGACCATTCTCAACACAAAAATTTGCAAAGTCTTGATTATCAAATTCTCCCCCGTGATCAGTCTTTATACTTGAAATGACATAACTTTTCTCATTTTGAATCTTCTTAGCAAATTTTGAAAAATATGAGAAAGTTTCTAATTTATTTGCCAAGAAAAAAACCCACGTGAATCTTGAATATTCATCCACAACTACCAAACAATATTTCTTACTATCAATACTTTCTGTTCTAGTTGGTTCGAAAAGATCCATGTGAAGAAGCTGCAAGACACAATTAGTGGAAACTTAATTTATAGGTTTAAATGAGATTCTGCCCTATTTTCCCAAGATACATGGAGTACATAACTTAGACTTTTGGTAAATCATTATGGGAAGACCATGAACCAACTTCCGAGATGATAGTTTAGCAATCTGTTTCATACTCACATGTCCAAGCTTGCGATGCCAAAGATTTGCTTTATCTTGAATTGAGATAAGACATTGATAGCTCTCTGGAATTATGTTCAGAAGATAAATATTGCCATGTCTTCGCCTAGTGAAAGTTTGAGAGAAGTCTCAACTAACTCCAGAACAAACATCTGATTGGAAATTGATTTTGAATCCTGTATCACATAGCTGGCTTATGCTTAGAAGATTGTAATCAAACCTTTCACCAAGGAAACATTATTGATGACTAAACTTTCATTCATCACTGTTTCATGTCCAATAATTTTTCCTTTACTGTTCCCCCCAAACGAAACATTTCCTCCTTTTTTGTTTTTCCAGTTTTACGAAACCGTTTGAATTTCCAGTCATATGTTTAGAACAACCACTATCCAAGTACCATTTGCTTTTTCTTTTAATAATAACCTACAGTCAAAAAGAAATCTCAAACTTTCTTTGGTACCCAAATTTTCTTGAGTTCTGTTGAGTTAGTTTTAAAAATAGCCTTTGTCCAATCCTTCTTAACATGTCTTCAAACTTTAGGACATTCATTCTCAAAGTGTTATGAGCTATTATACTTAGAACATTTAAGAGCACTCCAACCAACAGGTCTTACAAAAACTTTTTGAAAATGATTCTTGTAAGATTTTGGAAGTCTTTATCTAAGTCTCTCATTGACTTTAGGAAAATCGATCAAAAGAATACTTTCTTTACTAAAAGGATTTATTAAAATAGGGTATTTGAACTGAAAGGATTTTCCTTAAAGTTTTTTTATCCTTTAGAGAACTTTGTAGAAATATCTAAAATCTCATTTTTCAAACATTCATTTTCTTTTGAAAGAGAATCAATATTTTCTCTCAAATCATCAAAATCATTTTTCAAGTTCTCAAACTTTTCTCTCCAAGAATTATCCTGTTGCCTAAGTTTTGAATTTTCCTTCTTTAATTCAGAGATCATTTTAAGAGAAAAATTTGAGGTTCAAACAAAGTTAATCTATATACTTATAAACTTTAATAGAAAATTTTGAATGACTTACCTCGATTTCCTTGTCATATTCTGAGTTTGTGTCAGAGTTTGACTCTAATTCCGAGTCTGATTCTGAGTGAGCCATTGAATAGATATTTGCAAACTCCTCTTCACTTCCTCACATTCTATGTCACTCCAAGTTTCCACTTTTAAAGTTTTCTTATATATTTCATACTTTCCTTTCTTCTTTTTCAGTAAGGGATAGTTAGGCTTGATGTGTCCCTTCTTCTTGCACTCAAAGCATATCACATCCTTACTAGATTCAACATTTTGCTTGCTTCGCTTTTTCCAGTTCAATCTTCTTCATTTCCTATTCAATTTCATGAATTTTTTTTATCATGAGAGCTAGCTCCTCGTCATCCATATCATTGTCTGTATCTGTATCATCAAAATTAGCATTAGACTTAGGCGCAATTGACTTTTTACTTTTTGGATCCTCTTCATCATTGATTTGTTTCACTTCATACGATTGAAGAGTGCCTATTAACTCATCAACATAAAGAGGCGTGATTCTTTGTGTTTCTTGGATTGATGTTTTCACATGGTTCTAGTCTTTTGAAAGTCCTCGCAAAAGTTTGTTGACTTTAATTGGAGCAAAAATTGGTTGACCTTGATATGCCAACCCATTTACATTTTCTGTAAATCGATTGAACACATCTCTAATAGACTCTCTCGGCTTCATTTTGAAGGATTTATATTGGCCAAGTAAGATATTTATTTTTGTCTCCTTTACATGATATGTTCCTTCATAGGTGACATGAAGTCTATCGTAGACTTCTTTAGCTGTTTCACATGAAGAAATTTTGTTATATTCAATAGGAGATAAGGCACAATATAAAGAATAGATGGCTTTTGCATCAAGAACTCGTCTTTTAGTAATTTCTGCTTGGTTGGATTCCTCAGTATCCTTATCTAAGACTTCTTTTCCCTTGTTGGATGCTGAAGCTGCCTTTGGGTTGATTCCTCTTTCTACAATATATATATACATTTCATTTCACCCAATGACCTCTTACATATCTCTATTTTCAAAATAATCACTACCACAAAAAACTCCAAACCGATACATTTGTGACAAATTTACCCTCCATTAATTTTCGTTAGATTCTACTATTACATTTCTGAGTCGAACGACACATGATAGTCGATGGATGTACCAATTTGGGATTTTACTCTCTATTTGTCATAGATGTACCAATTTTGTAATTTTTCGTGGTTTTTATCCAATTTAATGAAAACTAACAGAGGGTAAATTTGGCATAAATGTATCCGTTTTGAGTTTTTTATGGTCAAAAATTTAATTCGGGGTAAATTTGTCACAGGTATATCTATTTAAGGTTTTTGATATTTGAAAAATTAATTTGAGATAAATTTATCAAAGATATACCACGTTAGGGTTTTTTGTGGTATTAAACCTTTAAAAAATAAATATATGTAAGTAGTTGTTAGGTGTGAGCCCCAAAAGATGAAAGAAAGAAGATGCAAGCATCATTTCTATTCTAGCATTGAAATTTCAACACACTATCCAATTAAGTGAGCTCATTGGTTTGGATATGGGTCAGGCTTTCAAGATCGATGGACCTGAATGTGTATTTAGGCCTTTTGGCCTTTTTCTTTCTTTCTCTTTCATCTAATTCTAGTTTTGTTGACACTCAAAGTTAGTTGTATTATCATGTGCCGGTCATGTGGACGAGATATATAATGAAGTTGTTGACACTCAAAGTTGGCAGTACTATCATGTGTCGGTCGCGTGGATGAGAAATATAATGAAGTTATGCATCATAGAGTATTGATATATGATCAATTATCAACAAGCCTATGGATGAGAGTTCAATAATCGACGATGAAGTAGAGGACTACCACATGTCCAGTTGTCAAAATACAATGATGAAGACTAAAGTGGCTACCTGAATGATTTTGGCGGTGAGTCTTGAGTTAGAATCTTCAAAATATTTTAAAGTGTGTCAAGGGGATGAGCAATTGGAAAGTCGGTTAATACTCAAGTATCCAGTCATGGAATTGGTGTTGATAAATCAAGAAATGTTGAAACAGGATCAAGGCAGTTACAAAGGAAGTGGGAAATTGGTTACAGAGGAAAAGGAACGTGCCCAAGGATGGAAATAATTATTAGAAAATGAGCAACTACCTAGTGGTTACTGGATTTCTCTATAAACACCCATAAGCATCCAACAAAGCAAACCTCCAACGAACAACACATCAAATGTTATTACGTGATCTCAACATTATCGCATTTTAGTTTATTTAGCTATAGTTTCTAGATTCTCATTGTTGATTAGATTCCGACGAGTATCTTTATCCTGGTGCAAAACCATCGATTAAATTCCAGTGTTGTATCTCTTGTCTAGTGTCGTCAATTGAATTCTGATGTTGTGTCTTCTATCCAAGTGCATTGTCGTTGATTAGATTTTGGCAGTGTGCTAATATATGTTTGAGCTGTGTCATTGATTAGATTCCAACATAGTTTGAGTGTGGTTCAAGAATTTGAGGTTTAGTCGTAAGGGTTGTATAGTTCTATTTGTAATTGGAGATCTTATAATATCCCTTTTGATATTCTCTATCCAGAGTTAGCATAGAACCTTTGTCTCCTCTAAATAAAAGCCAAAAAAAAAACACTTAATGAAATATATTTTGTTGCAAGAACAAAACTAGTGGAACATCTTTTTGGCATGCCCAATGGAACTTCGTGCTAATTTGAGAGGATACTATGCCATGGACTGGAAATCGATCCAATATTGACAACATTACCGATGAACCTCTCCCATTGATGGCTGAAGTTATTGTCCACACCGAGTCTTCGATGACACAACTTCCTCCTAGACATGGTAAGGAGGAGGATGACAATATACCAAGGTAGAGTACGACAGAGAAGGCAGAGGGAAGTTAGTCTTGTAACGCTTTCATCTATACGATAGACCTTCAAAGAGACACAAGATGAGTTTGCCGATTTTGTGGTTAGACACATGACAGATGTAATCAAACCATTAATCATTAACACTTATCATGAGTGTTCTCAAGGGCAACATGGAGTGTCAGTTAGAATTGTTCAACCACACACAAAATCTATGGCTTCATCCTCCAGGTATGTTCCTCCATTATCTAGTCCTCAGATAATTTTCAGTACTTTTGGATAAGCTACGGCCACTATAACACCCATCAAGATCTTACAAAGAGGAGAAACTAGTGCAACGGCCCAAACCTGTGGTCCTATCACCAGTGATGCTCAAACAAATCTTGTAAGTGACAACAATGGAACCAGCAATCGGGGACCTCGCCAAAATACATTGTTTGCACCGAATGAGAATGTTCAGAATGGTGGTGCTATCCTTTAGCCTAATCCCATATCCCACATATACACATGCCGCTATCAATAACTAGGGGATCATGTTAACCAAGCCTAAAGGGCAAGAACAACCTCCTCAGCCAACCATTCCAAATGCTCCACCGCAAATACCACAACAGGGATTCCAACCAGTCCCTCTAAATGTTCCATTACAAATTCCATAACAGGCTTGTCAACCTGTTTCTTCTAACATTTGTCATCAACAAGCGAATGTTCCACCAATCACACAAATCATCTAACAATGTCCACAATTCCAAATTCATCAACAGCCCTATATCCCACAGTAACAATTGCATTAGATCTCACAACAGAATGTGAACCAGATATGGCAACCTAACTATATAGCATGTAACACGTTGCATGATTAACCATGGTCATCCTAAGTTGGAACCAAGTGATTGTCAATCTGCATATAAGGTAATATGGAAATGATATGGGATATGTGGGTAATGTTTATAGAAAGCCATACCTAGACTGGATAGATGCAATACCATACTTCAGAGGTTTCAAGATACTAGAGTTCACGTTGTTTACTGGAGAAGATGATTAGTCCACATTTATGCATGTTAATCAATTTTTGGCATTATGTGGAGACATTGCACAAGGTATGATTGTTCCCATTATCATTGTTAAAGACTGCGTTTTCATGGTATACAACTTTACCAATGAATTCTGTCTTCTCATGGGAGTAGATGGAAAGACTCTTTCATAGTCAATTTCAAAGGGCTGTCTCCGATTTGTCAGTTGTTGATTTGTCAACCATGGAATAGAGGGGAAACAAATCAACTAATCAGCTTGGGCGCAAATGATAAACATTCTAGCCAGAAATTGATTTCTGAAAGAGAAATATAATTTTCTATTTCTATTTCTGGATCAGTTCCTAAACAGAAATTCGTGTTTAACAATGATGCAAAATTTCTGTTCTTAGAATAAAATTTTGTTTGATAATAACATAAAATTTCTCCCTCTCAGGGGGCGACGGTAACGGGCGGTGGCTGGTGGTTGACGATTGATGACGAGGGACAGTGGGTCGGCGGTCGGCTAGTAGAAAAGACGGGTAATGAGAAGAGTTTTTATTTCTTGTTTCTGTTCCACAAATAGGTAAGTTAAAAAATTTTCCTTCTCATTTCTGTTCCAAACCTATTTCTGGACTAAAAATTTGAGCCATTAATAGAAAATTGAAATTGCGTCACCAAACATATTTCTATTCTAGAAAAAAGTTTAAAATAGAAAAATTGTTCTTGAATAGAAATAAAATGGTTGTCATGCGTGCCCTTTATGTAAGATATGGCATTTTTGGGACCCAGCAAAAACAAAACAAAAAATAAAAGGACAAGAAATGTTGAAAATTCAAAGAAGAAAAGAGGAGAAAAGAAGAAGGATGAGGAGGCACCGAGAACATTCGGGAAAAGAAGGAAAGAGAGAGAGAAGAAAAAAAAAAAAGAGAGAGGGGAGGAGATAAAAGGAAAAGGAGAAGAGTCATAAGGAGGGTTAGGAATCCAAGTCAGGATGACACTCGAAAGGAGGATCGTTGAGCCTTGAAAAGCAAAACCCCTATGTACCAAGACTCTGACACTGGAAGCGATGATGAATATAAAGCTTCTCTCATGGATCGTGAGTTTGTTCGAAAAGCTCGCGAAAATGGTGAAGTTGTTGGTATCATTGGCCAACCAAGTGGTAAATATGACTTTAAGGTGAAATTCACACCATCATCAAGTTTCTTCGTTGACGAGAAGGATATTGTCCCGAGTGGATGGGATGATGAAGAAGACTTTACTTTGACTTTGCCAAAAGATAAAGAGGTCCACTCCGATGACAGGGGTGAGGATGAATATAAAACTTATCGTTCAGATCATGAGTTTGTAAGGAAAGCCCGCGAGAGAGGTGAAGTGGTGGACACCTTGGGACAACCAAGTGGGAAGTATGACTTTATGGTCAAGTATACTTCTCCTCCAAGTTATTTTCAAAACCCCAAAGACATCGTCCCTAGTGGATGGGGAGATGAGCTCGGGGATGACTTCGTGGCTATGATTGAACCCGTTATGATTGATTTGACTAAGAAGAAAATCCCTCGTGGGGCTGATACAACTGACAAAGGCGCCATCGAAGTCAGCTCATTGATTGATAATTATGGAGCCATGAAGATCTCAAGCACGGGTTTTGGACCTATTGTGATTGAATTGCCACCATAAGTTGGTGAATGTTCCAATACTAATGTGACTCCTACTTATGACACTAAGGTGGTCCCTTGGAACTATAATACAAATGAAATCAACGCCGTCACCCGATTAGGTCGAATCCACCCACCACGTGAAGGTGTGGAAAAGAAGGCCGTAACTGATGAGAAAGCTGAACAATTCCTCAAAACACTCAAAAATGAGTTAGGTAGAAGTGATAGACCAATTGTGTAATATGCCTGCGCAGATTTCCCTATTGGAGCTTTTCAAGACCTTTGAAAAGAATAGAAATGCTCTCCTCAAAATTTTAAATGAAATCCACGTGCCCGAGACCATTGGAGAAGTACAGTTGGAAGAGTTTGTGGGTGTTATACTTCTTAGAGATCAAATTACTTTCTCTGAAAAAGACCTCCCTCCTGAGGGCCAAGCACACACTAAGGCGCAGTATGTGTCTACACAACATTTTGGGACTAGGATTTCAAGGGTCTAGGTCGATAATGGTTCTGCCTTGAACATTTGCCCTTTATCCACCCTCCATCAATTGGGGATAGGAGTGGAAAATGTCTCTTCTCCAAAGATTCCCGTCCGAGCCTTCGACGGGATGAGAAAAGAAACAATAGGGGAAATCGACTTACCACTAATGATTGGCCCTATTACCATTACTCAAAAATTTCAAGTACTGGATATTCCAAGTAACTTTAGCCTACTATTGGGACAGCCGTGGATCCATGCTGCAGGAATCATTCCTTCCAGTCTTCATCAGATGATGAAACTCCCCATTGATGGAAAGATCGTGACTATCCGATGTGAAAGAGATGTTGAGACTTTCCATAACACCGCCATACCTTTCATTAAGCCTGAGGTCAAGGGAGAATCGAGCTACCACTCGTTTGAGATGGAATCTGTCACTCATGTGCCTGTTGGGTTGATCATTAGGAAGCCTCAGTTCTCAAAGTTATCCTTGATGTCAAGTAAAGAATTGCTCAAAAACGGTTTTGCTATTGGGAAAGGTTTGGGTAAGCTCCCCCAAGGCATGCCAAATCCCATTAAGGTGGTCAAGTTCAACAAGCATGAAGGCCTAGGTTAGTAAGGGTCAATGTAATCATAAATCCCATTAAGGTGGTCAATTTCTTTCCTGGTCCACCAAGGTTCTTGTAAGAAGAAGAGGCCAATGTCTACCACTTTGCTTATTTGTTTGAAGATTGTTTGGTTGGTACAATTAGTGAAGATGAAGAGCCTACAATCCCCACTGTGTAAGGGATGTTTCTAGTTCTTGCATTTCATTTTTATTTGTATTCCATTCATTTCTTCCCTGTGAGGGAATTCCATTCATTTCATTCGTTTACACTTGTAATAATCTGGATCATAAACTCTATAGATCCAAGATGATATACGTTATAATGTAGTTTTTGCATATCAATAAAATTCATGTTTTGTTAATAGACGTGTGAGGTTTCCCAAACCAATCCTAAGATGATGCTTTGAGGCCTGAGTCTCCACATGAACTATAGTTTCAAAATATTTTAATTGAATGAGGACGTCCAATGACAAGAGGGCTAGTTCATAATAATTTTTTCGAAAACTCGAATTTGAAAACAATTTTTTCATGACATTTATATACATTACATTCATTTATATGTATATTTACTAATCATTTTTTTGATTGCATCTCAGGAATGACATTTCACATCATGATAGTCATTTGCATGGCTCGGATTCGCATTCAAAAGATTTTGACAAACCCGATTATTCCAACTCAAAGAATGAGGATGATCCTCGAGTTATTGAAAAGGAATGGCTCAGACATGAAGAATCCAAACCTCCTACCACCGAACATCCAATCACTGTGAATTTATGAGATTCAGATAACCCTAAAGAAACCAAGATTGGGGTAAGTCTCTCTCAAGCGGATGCCAATAAATTGATTGGACTTTTGAAAGAGTACCAAGATGTTTTTGCTTGGTCATATGCCGATATGCCGGGTTTAGATCTTAAGATAGTGGAACATGCATTACCACTTAATCCTAATATTCCGCTGAAGAAGCAAAAGCTCAGAAGGACGAAACCCAAGTTGTCGAAAAAGATTGAAGAAGAAATCATGAAGCTCTTAAATGTCGGTTTCATTGAAGTCACCCATTATGCTGATTGGATTGCTAATATAGTCCCGGTTATGGAAGGATGGACGAGTCCAAGTATGTATTGATTACCGTGACCTAAATAAGGCAAGCCCTGAGGATGATTTTCCTTTGCCACACATTGATGTCTTAGTTGACAGTACTGCTGGATTTGAATTGTTCTCATTCATGGATAGATTTTCCAGTTATAACCAAATTCGGATGAAAGAATAAGACAAGACTAAAACTTCATTCATCACCCCATGGAGAACATTTTGCTACAAAGTTATGCCCTTTGGCTTAAAGAACACAGGGGCAACATATCAAAGAGTCATGGTAACACTATTCCATGACATGATGCATAAGGAGATTGAAGTCTATGTTGATGACATGATTCCAAAGTCAAGACAAGGTGAAGATCATGTTGAAGTTTGAAGAAAACTATTTGAATAATTGAGGAAATTCAAGCTAAGGCTTAACCATGCAAAATGCATATTTGGGGCAAAGCCTGGGAAGCTTCTTGGATTTATGATTAGTAACAAGGGTATCGAGATAGATCCCTTCAAAGTGAAAGCCATATATGATCTAAAACCTCCTTCTACTGTTAAGGAAGTCCGAAACTTACTAGGAAGATTGAATTATGTTGCGAGATTTATCTCTCAATTGTCAGAAACCACTAAGCCATTCTTCAAATTGTTAAAGAAGAACACCAAGGTCAACTGGGATGAAGAATGTCAAAAATCATTTGAAGAACTTAAGCGATATCTTTCACAATCTCCTATACGCGTACCGCTTATCCAAGGCGTGACTCTGATATTGTATCTCACTATTCACGAAGAGTCTTTAGGAGCCATGTTAGCACAAAAAGGACCAAGGGATGGAATTGAACATTCCATATACTACCTCGGTAAGAAGTTTACCACTTTTGAGATCCGATATCCTAAAGTGGAAAAGACCTGTGTAGCCTTGATTTAGGTTTTACATCGACTAAGGCAATATACTCTGCACCACCGCATCCTTATAGTGACTGAGAATGACCCGATTAAATATCTTTTGGAGAAGCCCACATTGGTTGGAAGGCTCGCTAAATGGCAAATATTACTCTCCGAATTCGATATTCAAAGCATGGCATACAAGTTTGTCAAAGGGCAAGCCATAGCCGATATTCTAGCTGAAAATCCCAAGAAGTCTGATGATTGGGATGAGATTGATGAACAGATTTATTTGGTCTCACCTGACAAGTGGACCATGTGCAATTAACCTTTCTAGTTTTGACACTGGGGCAGTTTGAATATCCCCAGAAGGTCAACATTATCCAGTAGCTACAAAGTTGGTTATCCCTTGTACCAACAATATTTCTGAATATGAAGCTTGCATCTTTGGTTTGCAATTAGCCATCGATATGAAAGTCAGAAAGGTTCAAGTTTAGGGTGATTATGCACTCATCATCCTCCAGACAGGAGGTGAATGGCAAATGTGGGACGTAAAGTTGATTCCTTACCATGAATATCTCGAAGACCTGGTCAATAAATTTGATGAAATCTCTTTTGATTATCTACCAAGATCACAAAATCAATTTGCTGATGCCTTGGCAACTTTATCTTCAATGTTACAAGTAACTGATGGTTTGAGTGTTGATCCTTTGCAAATCGACGTCTTGAAGAAGCCTGCTTATTGTCTGATGATTGAAGAAGAACCTGATGGTCAACCTCGGTATTATGACATCATGAATTACCTTCGAGAAGGCACCCCTAAGGGAGTCAACCCAATGATCGAAAATACTTGATGAAGTTGGCATCCGAATTCTTCCTCAGTGGAGGAGCCATTTATAAAAGGTCTTTCGATTCAGTTTTATTAAAGTGTATGGATGCACAAGAAGCTAAACTCCTTATGAAAGAAATACATGAAGGAGAGTGTGGCCCTCATATGAATGATAATCTCTTGGCTAGAAAAATCATGAGGCTTGATTACTATTGGTTGACCACGGAAGCCGATTGTATTCAGCATGTGAGGTGCTCTCATCAATGTCAAGTTTACGGAGACAAAATCAACGCTCCTCCTAATGAGCTACATCAAATGTCCGAGTCCTGGCCTTTTTTAATGTGGGGCATCGACATCATCGGACCAATTAATCCTAAGGCATCAAATGGACATTGTTTCATCTTAGTAGCCATTGATTACTTCACCAAATGGATTGAAGCCAGTTCTTATGCCCATGTTACTACAAAGAGCGTGGTAAAGTTCATCCGTCGTGATATCATCGCTCAATATGGAGTTCCTGAAGCGATCATCACATAATGGATCAAACCTAAACAACAAGGTGGTAGATGAATTACTTGGAGAATTCCACATTTGCCATTTAAATTCTTCTCCTTACCACCCACAAATCAATGGAGCTGTGGAAGCGGCAAATAAGAATATCAAGAAGATTTTAGCCAAAACGGTAGAAAATTTTCGTGATTGGCATGATCAGTTACCATATGCTTTGCTTGCTTACCGAACTTCAATTCGCACTTCAACTAAGGCAACACCATTCTCATTAGTTTATGGGATGGAGGCTATGTTACTTGTGGAAGTGGAAATCCCTTCACTGAGGGTACTTTCTCAAATCAAGCTCTCTGAAACTAAATAGGTTCAACAAAGATTTGAACAACTTAATATGATTGATTAAAAGAGGGTAAAAGCCTTAGGCCATGGACAAAGCTATCAAAAGAGAGTAGCTAGGTCGTTCAACCGCAAGGTCTTGTCTTGAGAAAGGTCTTACCAATCATTCCAAATCATCGTGGGAAGTTTACTTCAAACTATGAAGGTCCAAATATTGTAAGAAAAGTGCTACCTGGTGGAGCACTAATCCTTGTAGAAATGGATGGTCAAGAATTGCTAAGACTTGTAAATGCTGATGCTGTCAAGAAGTATTATCCATGAATAAAGTAAAAGGCATTTGAGCCACTTTTGAATTGAATCCGAGCCACTTTAGGATGTTTGCATCATGCATCTCATGCACACATATTGCATCTACATGTTTGTTCATTTTGCAGGATCTCTAATAAAGATTCTACCTATCCACAAGAGGTTCATCTCATAAATGCAAAACTTTTAAAAAAATTGTCCATCTTCTTTAGAACTTAGAAGTGACCCTATCCTTTAGAATGCCAAAAGAGTTAGTTAAAACTCTAGAAGTATAGTTAGAGCTCTAGAAGTGAACCCCTATGCTGAGCAAAGCTTGTTCTGTCCACAAATTTTATTTAACCTTATTTCCAAAAGTCTCCCCAGTAGGGTCAAGGAAACATGTCTTTTCAAACAAAATTTCATTACATTTTCATTCCCTATGGAGTTGAATTTAACCAAAGTTTGCTTTGGAAAGCCTGAAAATGATTGTTAAATATACCAAGTGGTAATGCCTAAAATGATGAGAGGCATCCCCTTTACCAAACACATCCTTATACACTATTTACTGCTTTAGTAGATGAAAATAGAGGAAAAATTAATACATGTGTTAATAGGGGTAGTATAAGCATTAATAGAAGTAGTCAGTCTAGGAGTAGTGGTGCTATTTGTTGGAATTTTGGCAAGAAATGGCATCTTAGAAGGAATTACCTTTGAAGAACAAGAATGATAAGGGAAAGAGATTATATCATTGCTAGACAAATCGACTTCAACTAGAGACATCCGTCTCAGAGCGGGCTCATCATCTTCATATTGGATAATTCCCAACTCAGCTAGCTTCGCTAAGCAAGCTATCTACTCATCACAAGTAATGTCACCTTTCAGTTGGTGATCAGCAAATGGCATGATCTGTTCCAACTTTTGGATATCCATTAGGAGTGTATGCTTGTCGTCATCCCTAGGGGTGAGCATGGTCCGGGTTGGGCCGGTCCACCCCTTAATCCTAGGACCAACCCGCATAGTGCTAGTCCTCAATTTTTGGGACCGAGGATCGACCCTATTGAGCTTGGGACCGAGGGTCAGACTGGCCCAATGGGTTCAGTCCAATTCCAAGGTCAACCCAAGACCAACTAATGATTTTTTATTTTATTTTTTGTACTCCTTAAAAAAGTGATTAAGGACCGGATTGACCCAATAAGTTTGGTTCGGTTTCAAGGTCAACCCAAGACTAACCAATAATTTTTTTATTTCGTTTTTTGTACTCTTTGAAAGGGCAACTGAGGATTGTATCGACCCAATGAGTTCAATGATGAGCAAGGCAAGCGGTGAGGGTCAAGTGGGGTGAGCATTGAACAGAATGAGCATTGAATGTCGAGCGGGGAACAATAAGCCAAGCGAGCATCGAGCAGTGAGCGGCACGAGTTACCCAAAACGAGCGAGGCAAGTGTCGAGTGGCAAGCGGAGAAGTTGTTTTTTTCGATTTTAGCAAATTGAAGACTAAAAGGACAAATAAGATAGAAGAGAACGAATACTAGAGGAGGATGCCATAAGGTGCCTTTTTGGGCGCTGTGAGGACTCCTCACATTTTCCTCTTTCGTAAATTATGACTATTGACACCGTAAAAAACATTAAAAACCTAAGTTATTAAAGAACAATGTAAAATTACTTGAACTCTTCACTAAATAGTTATTTAATATTATTGACGCTGTTTAGTTTAAGATTTTTTCTGTATAAATAATCATAAATAATATTATATTATATATATATAGTTGGGGTTGGTCCGGGTTGGACCAATCCGAAACTCTCAGGACTGAGAACCGACCTGCACAGTGCTGGTCTAGGAATTCTAGAACCGAGAATCGACCTAGTCTCCCTGGGAATCAGACCAGGACCGATAGGGTTAGGCCGGTCCAGGGTCGGTCCAGGGTTGACCCTGGACCGATGCTCACCCCTAGTCATCCCTATAAATCGTGTTGACATCTTCAGAATGTTTTGGAAGGGGATTTTGTTGGACATTCAGCATTGAATCCTTAAAAGTGAGCAGTTTTGTATCCAACAAGTTCTGGATCTTGGAACAAAGCACCAGATAGTGGTCCACATGGTGACCTTTTCCTCCCATGTGATACTCACACGTCTTGTTAAGGTCGAACCCGTGGAACTTTGATGGATTATCCCTCGGGATCTCTCTCGCCACGAGATGACTTTCAATCAGCAATGGAAGTAGTTGAGACATGGGTCTAGGCAATGGAGTAAATTTCCTTTGAGGGGCTTTTCATTTACGTTCAAAATTGCGGGAAGAGCTCCCTACCTCCATGGCAGGTTTATGAGCCTGAGGATTATATGGTTTCTGAGAAGAGAATTTTTGTATATAAGCAATCTCCACAATCAATTCCTTATCTCTCTTTGAGGCATATCGATGGTTCGTGGTCTCGATCAACCTTCCTTCACGCATGATCCCCTCGATGCATTCACCTAACTCCACCAAAGTGACAAAGTTGATACAGGTGCGGTTGTACATTTTCTCGAAAAAATCTCAAGGCATGGCTTGAAGCAGTAATTTCATAACCTCCTTCTCAGACAAGGGTGGCTTTACTTGAGATGCAGTAGCTCTCCATCTTTGAGCATAAGCTATAAACATTTCAGTTCTCCTCTTCTCAACCCGAACTAATTCCTCTCGGGTCGGAGCAATCTCAGTGTTGAACTTATATTATTGGAGGAATTCGTCGGCGAGATCCTCCCAAGTATGGATCTTCTCCAAGTCCAACTCTATAAACCATGTCAACGCAAGACCAACCAAGTTATCCTGAAAGAAATCAATCAGGAGCGGAGGATTGTCTGAGTAACGGGCCATCTTGCCCAGATAGTACTTTAAGTGGGTCTTGGGACATCCAATGCCATCATACTTCCTCATAAACTCGGGTTCCTTATAGAATTCAGGGACTTTAACCTTAGCGAAGGGCGACAACTTATTGAACCCCTGCATTTGATAGCCTTGTAGCATGCAAAGGTGTTCCTCAATCTTTACGAGGCATCTTGAACTTTCCTCATCAAAGTACGGAGTTGGGATCTCCGTAGACAGAGCCTCTAAATCAATAACCGTCGAGGTTGCAATAGGAACCTCTTCAGCAGGCCCTTTTCCCACGGGTTCTGCTACCAACACTTCAAAGGGCGCAGTAGGAGGATTCATGGTAGGAGAAGCAGGAACTACAGAAGTTAAGTTCTTGACTTAGTTGGAGAGATCAGCTAACAGCGCCATCATATGCGCCATTTGGTTCTCCATGCTAATAACACAAGCACGGGTATCTTCATTCTCCATTCTTGTTTGGTGGCGTATGATAGACCGTTCTTCAGCTATCTTTCACAACCTTCGTAAAAGAAGATGACTCGAATTAGTACAAGTTAAAAGAAATCATTAAAATACAAATCCCAGTCAATTCTTGAGATGAAATAATGATAAGAAGTGTATATGATCCCATTATCATATAACATCCTCTTATCAAAATTTCTTCAAAAGAAATTATACAATTGAAAATGAACGACAACAAATATTTAATTAGAATACCCTTTTTCTAAAAATTACATGAGAATGTTCATGAATTTTATTCATTTCATCGAACAATTACAATGGAAACAGAACCTTGCTTTCATGAAGCTTACAAAGTGGTTCGATTTTACATGTGATATGAAAATGAATACAGGGAAACCTCGATAGAAAGGAGGGAAACACAAAGGAAGTCCCTTTACAAGAAACGACTATGAGATGGAAACCTAAGAACTAGGTGGGATCATGCGGAGACGCTTGTTATCATGGGCCAAGCGTTCTTCATCGATCAAGGCATCGTCTTCTTGCTCCTTAATATGAGCTCGCCGAAAACCTTGAGGTTCGAGAATATCAGGCAACTGAACCTTGAGTTCAAGTTCTACTTGACGGCATATGTAATCAATGGTAGCTTGATGAGTCCTCATCTCTCCTTCCAAGTCGGCTTCATCGACGGCAACCATGTAATGCGAGGAATAGGAGTACCAAATTCCAATAGTAGCTTGAATCGCGTCCTTGATATGGTCAATTTGGTTTTCCTTGATGACTTTATCATGATAATCAATACGATATAACCCCAGCTTGAGGATTGGTAGGATTGTTTGAAACGTGCAATATTGGCGGAGCACCCTTAAAGGGTAATATGACATTAAACCCATCAATCCCACGAGGGGGAGTGGGTCGTCAACTCCACTAAAAAGGCGCACCTCGGGATTCCCAAGCCACCGAACATGCCATTGAATTAAGTTAGGGTTGAGGTTTTTGAGGAAATGAAATCATGTAGAGAAAGACCATGATGGAAAGAATTCATTTCTTTGGCAAAATCTAAGAATGGGATGATGATATTTCGTGATATCAACAATCTTCATGTGAGGGGCAAATTCTTTGATATGTGAAAAGAGCCAAATTTGGAGAAGTCATAATGGGGCTCTAAGAGCTCCTCGGCCATTTGCTTTGAAACGATTAAGAGACACCAAAGTTTTGGCAATGATCATGTGTGTAAAACAATTAAAGGCGCACAGTTGATTAACAATGTGAGTGACTAAAGGATCCATTGTTTTCGAGTATGTGGGAATACCACAAAGCCAAAGAACATGAGTAGGAAGACACGGGGAATTTGATTCTCAGATTTAGGCTTAAGGCTAAAGAAATGTTGTTCAAGGAAATTATAAGGCATGGAATGAGAATTTCCTTTAAGAATAGCCTCAATTTTGGCGGTAAGGATATTGAGAAATTGACTTAGAAGAGATATTGGATCTTGACCAATAGGAGGAGTGACCAAACCTAAAGAAGCTTTACCTAACCCGATGGCTTTCTGGAACTCCTCAATTGTAGGGGTCAATTCATATTGATTAAACACGAAAGTGGAAATCATGGGATTCCAAAAATAAGCCATTGCTTTTACCATCGCGATACATGGTTCGACTTTTAATAAAGTCAGGAGGAAGCCTAAGCGTTTTTCCACATAGTCTTGATGTCTTGGGTTGAGATTCTTCCATAGAGTCTTGAGATTCCCAAGAACGGGGACCACGACCACTTTGGGTTTACCCATCTAAACCTAAACCTAAAGGGGTGCCCATGATTAAAACGTATCGTCATTAAAATATAAAACGCATAATTGAAATATGGAGGATAAGAAGATAAGAACGATAAAGAAGGAACGATATCTTACACACGAAACACATGGCAAACACAAATCACATGTCGCATAAAACTGTGAGATTTCGACACCTAAGGTGAGGGTGCTAAACGCTCAAGGTCCCCATCCTAAAGGATAAAAATAGTTTACCCACCGCTACTATCGTCGGTCAGTGATATCTTTATCAATTGGGATGAGGGGCTTATGTAAGTAATGGATTACCACAAGTATTCACTCACAAATTCCACCCATAAACCCTCCTAAGGTCTTAGATTGGGCGATCAGGGTTTTAGACTGCGGTTGTGTGTGCGGTGTCGTGCTAAAGCTTGTAAACACGCATTTAAATTTAAATATCCAACACTTCAATATAAACCCTCATACATTCATACATCCTTACACCACCTGCAAAACAAAGGGTTTACAAGCACGCATCCTATTATAACTCCCACCAACAAGACCATTTAAATGAGGTTAGCGACTAACCTGATTTTCCATGCGACTTTGACATGTAGGCGATCCTACACGAGACATGTTAGTTAAACCACAACAACCATTTTTAAACGGCTTCAAGTCCTCTTAATCTAGTAACCAGTCCCCAGTAGAGTCGCCAAGCCTATCGCAACCCGACCTCGCTGCCAAGCCTGTCGCGACCCGACCTCACCGCCCTCGAATCCCTCATCATCATGAGGAGAGAAAGGGGGGGAAAGGTCGAGTTTAGGGGTACTTGATCATGAGAGTTCCCTCATGGCTCGCGTTCCAAAAGACGCCATCACCCCGCCTTTTGGATCAAGCCTCTCATGAGTTCTCTCCATGAGATCGCGAGCTCTCCCAAGCTCATACCCAGTGTGACAGCGGAGTGTCGCGATTCATACCCACATGAGCGACACACCTTAGAAAAAAGGGTCAAGTGTGGATATCGGATTTAAGGTTACCTTTACCATGGTAGACCCCTCGATAGTACATCTCGCCCATAAAGATGGCATCACTTCATCATTTGGGTTACTCTCATATCAAGTATGCTAAACCATGGTGAGTTTCATCGAAACTCATACCCCGCGCGACGGGTTTATTTATACGGCCTAGTTGTTTATGACAACCTAAAAATAAGACGAGAGTTACCACTAACCTCATTTTGGGGGTCGACTAGAAAACCCAATCGAGGGTCAGAAGTGTTCCTTCGATTTCTACGAAACCAAATATCTAGGTTTGGAGACTTGGGTTACGCTAATATTTCTACTAGCGGCCTTTCGATACCTAAATAGTATGTTGTGTTTTCCTAACATATCAATGCATTTCTTTTTACATTTTCGGAATCATTTGTCCTAAACTAAGTGATCATGCGTGGTTGGTCATTTTCATTCTATTCTATTTCTAGAAAAATAAGAAAAGAAAGTAATCAATGGAATTGAAATTACAAGACAATAAGTAAACAATCAAAGAAAGCAATAAATCTACCGTGCAATCCTAGAAAATATAAAAGAGAAACACAATTAAAAAAAAAAATGAAAGACAGAAAGAAAACTCGCAACTCGTCGAGTTTTATACAACAAATGGAACCCGAGACATATGTCGGGGAAATGAATAACCCGAGACATATGTCGGGGAAATGAATAGTACATGATAATGGTCGGAATGGACATCGACCTCCACCGTCTTCGTGCTTTCTCCATCTTCAAGGTCCTAATCTAAACCTAATCTAAGAAACTTATAACTAGGTACATAAAATGAAAAAAAAAAAAAAAGTAAACACATCAAAACAATAAAAAAACAAGACAGCATGTTGAGATCCATCATTTAAAAGAAGTGCAATATGAAAGTCAAGTTTTGGGGTCTCGGGGTTGGCCTTTGTCTTTCATGCAAAGGTCCCACTAAGATACCTACCCAATCCTTCTTCTTTTTTATGATTTATAGCAATTTTTGACCAATTGTATTCTCGCATGGTCAATAACACTACTAAGTCTCCTAATCAAGCGATATATATGATCCCAAGGTTTTCCCTCGATATTATGCATCACTCTACCATTCATCTAAAAATCACATGCATTGCAAAAAATTTAAACATGCATGCAAGTCTTTTGAATCTTGTTTCTCAATCAATCAAGTAAGAAAGTGAACCGTTGGCAGGTCACTTATTACCAAGGGCATGCGCCAATCACAAACACAAGCAATTTTTAATGCATGATGGGATTATATGTATGAATGGTACATGTGATATTTCAAAAACATATCTCAAAATCATTCACGAAAAGTTTTGAGACAATGTGATGTCTCAGCTATAAAAGGCATTCAATTGCCAAGGCTAGCCCAGGGCTCGCATTAGAACTCACAAGCATCACAAGCATTTTGAATATAATTCAAACCGTGACTTTCACGATGCCAAATCAGGATTTAAAAAAAAAAGGGTTTGAAAATATTTAGGATTAAGAAATATATAGGGTGTGGAACATATTCAATTGCCAATGCTAGCCCGGGGCTCGCATTAGAACTTAAAAGCGTCGCAGACATTTTGAATATAGTCCAAACCATGATTTTTTCTTAAGCCAAATCGAGCTTTGGAGAATAACCTTTTTAAGAATCGTTTTTGAAAAACATCACATGTACCAAAACATTTTTTGAAAGATGCAATTTGAAAAAGCCGGTTATTTAACAACAAAAGATCAAAGCATTTAGAACAATTTTCATGAAGATGGCATGTCCTAATTTCATGCACAAACTAACCTAAAAGATATAGCTAAACAATCACAATCATGTTTATATCAAGAAATTTCAAAACAAACGTGCAAGGACAGCAAAATTGGGCAAAATCTAATGATAATTTGGTAATGAAAAAAAAATCATCACATGCATGATGTGATGATGAACAACTTTCGTGAAGAGAGTTTTCTCAAACAATGTACGCATGATTTTACAAAAAAAAAAATACAAAAAAAAAAAAAAAACAACAACAACAACACATCAGAAATTTGTCAAAACAACAAAGACATTCAGCTAATATTACGAGAATTTTTCATATCGGAACATGTTTAAAAATTATCAAATTTATACACAACATAGCCAACATGATGACAAGCAAGTTTTATTAAGAGGCTAAGTTCAGATTTCAAATAAAAAAAAAAATTGAACAAAAATATCAAATGTCTATTCAAACAGGGGTTAAAGTAGGGGTCCGAATTTGATCCCTTGTCTAGATTGTGATCTAGCTTTGAAAAAATGGAAAATAGTCCAAATGATAAGCGATTGGCATGAAATTAGCGGCATTAGGAACTTCTAAGTGTGTCCTATATCATGTATATCAACTTTCGTAAAGGATTTGAGTCCAAATAAGTGCATTTATGGACTTAATTTCACCAAAACAGATCTCAGACTAATGCAGGATAGACTGACCTATGTCCATATCTAAGCGATTTTGACCTAACTAATCATGTCTAAAATTTTTGAAAAAATACAAGACATGCACAACACCTGTACAAGCAACTTTCATGAAGGAAAGTTATTCCATAACTCAACACAAAAATAGCAAAATTAGAGATCGATATGGAACAGATTGACCTAAGCCTAGATCTAAGTAGATCTAACCTAGTTGAATACATCCAAAAATCATGAAAATGTTACAGAAGATGCATGAAGTGATTTGGAACAAAACTCATGTAGAAAATTTTGTCAAAAAATGATCATGAAAGTCGGCACAAAAATAATAAAGTCAGAAGGCAGAACCAGATAAGAATCGAAAAAAAATTAAACTACTGCAGAATCGTTAATCTTTGGAGGGCCAAACAATGGTCGTTTTGAGTGTGCAACATATCGTTTCGAAACTCGGGATGTCTATTATCTAATCCTAAGAGGACTCGAGCTGAAATGAGGTCATTTCGAACCTCGTTTTGTCCAAAAAAGTAACCTATGTACATGCCTATGAAAATCACAGATTATGCATAAAATCACAATCACCATTCAAATCATCAACAACTCATTGCAGCATTTATACTCATCAATCTTAAGCATGTAAAAGCTCCTAATCTTGAATCCTAGCCCCGATCGACAAACTCAATCTCGCTTCATCGGATTCGAGTTCCGAGTTGTTACCTTCGTCGCGATTTTCGTTGGTTTCTATTGCGATTAGTCGGATCAAATCGCCGAATCACGATCAAGACTCCAAGAACCTAGATCAGGTCACTACAGCTCGAATCGGGACTAATCGAACCTCCAGCTCAAGGAAAAAAGGAAGAACCGGTCCAAAACGAACCAGCCTTGACTCGCTAACGAAGATCGGGCCACCGGTGAAGATCCGGCCACCAATCCGGTCTCTTCTTTCCATAGCAACGTCAAAGACTCTTGCTACAGCAGATCACCAGTAGCTTGAAGGCTTGGGAGCTCCGGCAACTGCTAGTTTGAACCTAGAACGAGACCGGTCTAAGAAGTGAACCGAATCTAGAGAGAGAAATCATGATATATTTGTGCAGCATTTTGGAAGGAGAAATGAGAGAGAGAGAGAGAGAGAGAGAGAGAGAGAGAGAGGCTAAGGAGAGGGGAAAATTCGTGCAAATGAACCCCCCCTTTTGAAAATAGAAGAGATTTCACTTATATACTCCCATATTAAGCGATTTAGGCCGTCGGTCGAACCGACGGCCTAAATCTCGATCCAACAGTCAAAAATCCATTTTGAAGGCTCCATTATAATCTCGAGCTATTGGGTAATTGATCTAGTGGGTTTGATTTGCAAAAAACCAAGCCAAAATCGGGAATTGCATCAAAATGTCTAACTCGGGGTTAATTTGCAATTTGACCAAATTCAAGGATCAATTTGTAAAATTTTGGGAAATTGAAGGTGTAGAAGTGAAATTGGGTGTGATAGGGTTCCAGAATCGGCCGGCAAGGGCCTAAACCGACCAATCCCGCTGGCAGCCGGTCAAACCTTCCGGACCGGTTCAGTCCGGTTCGGCCGGATTTTGATCGATTCTTGACCGGTTTGGTCCAGTTCTTGCTATTTTGTCCACTTGGGATCCCTATGGGTCAAATTTATGCAATTTGACCCCTAAATGACCTAATTGAAAAGGAATTTTATCCTTTTTATGAAGAAATTGATCAATTAAGATACAATTTAGGTAATCAAACCTTATGAAGGTGATCTAGGGGTCTTTTATTGATCTAATTGAATGATTATCATGAAAAAAATGAGTCGAAACTATGGGTGCTTTGAATAGGGCTTAAAGGGCTAAAATGGTAAAATTTGCAATTCAATTGGCAAAATTGCAAATTAACTCAAATTAAACTCAATTAGTGTCACAATTGCCATATCTAATGAGCTACCCATAGGTAAGATCATTACCACATTGAAATTGACCTTAAATTGAAGTGCTCGAGCTTAGGTCAAAAATGGATCTAAGCCTAATATTAAAATTAGACCTAGGTTTATGAAATTAAACCATAGCCATGAATGGGTCAATTCAAATTTTGTCAGTTGAAGCTTAATTGCTTGACTTTCGAATGTTTGGGAGGATAAAAGTCTTCAAATTGATAAGTTCTTGTGTGAATTTTGCAAAATCGACCTCGAATTTGAACTTATCTCAAGAAAATGAGGGAGAAACAATTGTTCATTCAGAGGTTATAAATGATTGGTTTTGGCCCCCTAATTAGGGCTCAAAATGGCAATTCGTATTTTGACTTGGTAAATCGTGAAATTGAATGCTCAAACATATTTCAAATAGTCCCTAAATCAAATGTCAAACAAGGAACTACACCTAATTATGACTAGAATAAAAGTAATTTTATTTTTGGTCAATTTAGAACTTAAAACTGAAAAATTCAGAAATCAAGGTTCTTAATTGAATTTTGTGAAATTTTTTACACAAAATTCAAATTGGCATTAAAAGAAATATATTTATGTATTTTTCATTTTTTATTTTTTTTGGGTCAAAGGTTTGACCAAAAGTCAACCATTTAGTTTACTTTTCCTAAAAAGGTTGATGTTTTGGTAAAATCTTTGAATTTTCAAGAAATTGATTTGAAAAGAATGAAATTAAACTAAGTGAATTTTTTTTTGGATAAAAAGTCAATTTTTGACCCATGGTTGACTTTTGGTCAAAGGGTTGATCAAAAAATCAACCCGAAAGTCAACTGTTTGACTTTTCAAGTTTTTTCTTGAAAATGAGCTAAAAATTGCTTAAAATGACAATGCAATAGAAAGAAATGAAAAACGACATTTTTTACCTTTTAATGATGCATCGACTAAAAATCAGGTGTTAATAGCACTTAAGTGTCCAATTAAAAAAAAAAAAAAAAAAAGTTGCACTTGAATTACCTTCTAGAAGTTTTGGCACTTAAGGTGCGTTGAGTAACATTTCTATTCTAGAGAACAATTTCTTTTGATAAATAATTTTTTTCTATTTCTATTTCCTAGAATAATTTCTAAGCAAAACAACACGTTTAATAATTATACAAAATTTCTATTCCCAGAGTAGAACAAGAATAGGATTGCATTTTGTATGAATAACAAATTTTTGTGGCATATAATTTCTTTTAATATTTTAATATTTTTTCTTTTCTTTTTTTCCTCTCTTCTTTCTCCCCCTCTAGCTGGTGGCGACTACCGGCCGGCAATCAGTGGCAGTAGTAGGCGACAAGCGGCAAGTCTCCATTAGAAAAGGAAGGAGAAGAAAAGAAACAAAAAAAAAAAATGACTTAATATAGAAATTGCTTTCGAGGACAATTAACCATTTTTTTTCTACTTCTTATTTCTATTCCAAATCTATTCCTTAGCTACTTTCCTATATCAGGGTATAGAAAAATTAAGTGACATTATCAAATAGATTTCTATTCTTCTTTTATTTCGTAGAACAAAAGAACAAAAAAAAACAAAAAACAAAGAATAGAAATGTTACCATGCTAGCCCTTATATGTCTACCCGTACAAAGTTTTGGCACTTGGGGTGTTCTTCTACCTCCTATATTCAGAACAAATAACTTCTTAATCTTATTTGCGATTGCAAGATGTTACACCATCCACAATCGCCCAATTATCTAGTAACAATTATCCACAAGAAATTACATATGAAAAAAAATATCACTACTTGATGGTTAGATGCTCAAATGCATGACTTCATCCCTAGTAAAGGTTCTCGTTAATAACTAATGTTTTTTTTATTGATGACTTTATTGGAGAGTAGTAGAAAATCTTCAAGTTCTTGATTGTTTTCATCAAAGGGTCTTTATCGACACAATTTGTCACTTGTCAATAATAACCAAAAGTTTGATTATTTTTTATTGTCAGCATATGTCCCCTTTTAAAAGAATGAATGATTCATCGATCATTCAATTCATTGAAATTTGATAGTCAAGGAATTATCGTATGTCCCCTTGCCATAAGCAAGAATCATTTTTCCCTACTGAATTACCTCTTGAATCTTTTTTTCCGAAAATAATACAACTATTTTGTTATGGCTTCATGAATGGTGACACTTGCAATAGATTTTGTTTACTAAATCTTCTTTACTCAAGATAACTTGTCCTTTTATTAATTTTATTTAGTCATCTTTTAAGAGTAAATTGAAGATTACATCCTACTTATTAATGTTGAATAAGTAAACTTGAGTGTCTTTGTTTCTTACATAGTCATCTTTGGCCCTAGTCATCTTGCTTCTTTCATTTTGGCAAGCTAAGGATCTACAAATGTAAGACTTGTTGAGCATCATTTTTGCCACATTTATTTCAACGTTTTCATTTGGGTCAGATTATGCCCTAACTCATAATTTTTTATTAGAACCACATTTTGTATAAAGCATTCATGTGTTCATTTATCTCTTTCTTTTAACAATTGCTCATACTTAGACACTCTCCTTTCCAATTGAAATAAATCGGCAAGGTCATAGCCTTCAAATCTTTCTAGTAGGTTAATTAAAACCCAAATTCATGAATTATTTATCTTAGAGCGAAGTGAAGCATCTATTTTAAGCCTTTTTAAATCAAGCAATAAACTAATCAACCGACTTATTATTATATTGATAAAGCTAGCCAAATCAATGACTTATTTTTCAAGTATCGTCCTTTAAAATTGAGAATGGAATTATCTTTCCATCTCTGCCTAATTAAACATCAAGTTAGGTGATAAGTTGGTGTATCATGTGAAAGCAGCTTCTGACAAAGACAAAGCAAATAAACTAATTCTTGAAAACTCCTTTGTTGTTTCCCCAAATTAGGCTATAAATTGAACAATGTGTTCAATAATCGGTTGTTCGTTTTCGTTAGTAGAAATGACTCAGGGATTATGAAACCTCTTGAAATATTTTGATTATTGACCATTTGGGATATGGCTTCTTATAAATAGGTACTTGTTTAATCCTGATTGTTGTTGAACTTCTTTGGCAAAGTGTGCAAAGTTTAAGTGTGGATATGGTTTGCCATCTTATTCCTAGAGGTGAGTATGGTCCGAGTTGGGGTGGTCTAACCCTAACCCTAGGACCAATCCGCACAATGTTGGTCCTTAACTTTTAGGACCAAGAACCGACCCTATTGAGTTTAGGACCGAGGATTGGACCGACCCAATGGGTTTGGTCCAATTCTAGGATCAACTCGAGACCAACCAATAATTTTTTTTAGTTCATTTTTCGTACTCCCTGAAATGGCGATCGATGACCGGACTGACCCAATGTGTTCGGTGATGAGCGAGGTCAGCTAAGAGAGGCGATTGGCGAGCATCAAGTGTCGAGTGAGGTGAGCATCGAGTAGGGCAAGCAGCGAGCAATAAGCAGGGTGAGCATCGAGCAGCAAGCGGCACGAGTGACCAAAAGCGAGTGAGTCAGGTGTCGAGTGGCGAGTGAATAAGTTGTTACTTTCGATTTTGGTAAATTGAAGACTAAGAGGACAAATAAGACCGAAGAGAACGAGTACTAGAGAAGGATGCTGTGAGGAGTTGTTTATGCCCTTTTAGACGACGTGGGGACTCCTCACAAAAAGATTTTCCTTTTTGTAAATTGTGGCTATCTATAAAGCACCGACACTCTTTAGGAGCCTTCGTGTCATGTCGGACACTTCGACACATGTCCGACACTCTCCGACACTCTCGGACATTCTTTAACACTCAGTCAACACGTATAGGAAAATCCGACACCTGGTCAACTTTTTCGACATTCTCCGACACTTGAGTCGAAATTCTGACATCTGAGTTTCCGACATATAATTCCGATATTGAGGTCAATTTTAAAAATTTAATGAATGAGAGGTCAAATATATATATATGAAAAAAAAATACAATAATAAAAATAATAAATGGAAAAAGAAGAAAAACCTAGTTTTCTCTTCTCTTCTTAATCCCACTTCCCGTAATACACAATTCACCCCTTACGTTTTCCTTTACTCATCTTCCAACATATCTAACATGCGAGTCCAGAATATGGATCGCTTGTTTTTTCTGCAAGTTTTATGAATTATTGAAATAGAGTTGAATTTATCATATTGAAATAATGAATGATATTAATAAATGGCGGATTAGTGTTTTTAGTGTATATTCATTATAGGCTTTTTTAATTAATTATTTATTTATTTATGAATTTGAATGAAATAATCATAAAAACGATAATTTATTATGTATATATAAAAATATATATTTAATATACAATGTGTTCCAATGTGTCGGAATTCTCTATTTTTTTAGAAACGACGTGTCGGCATGTCATATCGTGTCGTGTCGCGTGTCGCGTGTCGCGTGTCAGTGTCGGTGCTACTTAGGTGGCTATTAACATCACAAAATATATTAAAAATCTAAGTTATTAAATAGCGGTGTAAAATTATTTGGACTCATTACTAATGAGTTGTTTAATATTGTTGACACCGTTTATTTTAGAGTTTTCTCTATATAAAAAAATTATCGATAATATATCAGATATAATATATATATATACAGTCAGGGTTGGTCTGGATTAGACCAAGGACCATCCCAGTCCTGCACAGTGTTGATCCAGGAACCCCAAGACCAAGGACCATCACAGTCTCATTGAGAACCGAACTAAGATCAGCAGGGTTGGGCCAATCCAAGATCGATCTAGGGTTGACCCTAGACCAATGCTCATCCCTCATTATTCCTTAGCTGGTGATCCTGGTTTTTCTAGATCATTTACATTTTGACATGTTAGGCCCAGTGGGGACATTCACATTAGGTGGTACCACTGGAACCACAAGCCTTACATTTTCAACATTTATCAGTTGATAGGCCTATTGACCAATTTGATTTGCCAAATTATTGTTACCAGTTTGGTTATTTTCACCAACATTAGCCTAATTATTCCCATTATTATGACCTTATTCAAGTGCCAAAACTTGACATGGATAGACATTGAAGTATTGAAACTTCCAAAAGGTATACTTAATTATCGCTTTTTTTTTAAAAATGGGGGCACGTAAATGCCAATGCTAGTGAGGGTAGTAGAAAATCCAACGTGACTTATTTTAATAATATAACTAGTCTACGTAGCTCACTGAAATGCTTATTTAGCAACAAACGTGCACAATGATGTTGTTTTGCCCCTAAATTTTTCTAAGTCAATATTAAAAGTAAATTAAAAAATTAATTTTAAAAAAAAGGGGTCAGGCAACATTAGGTGAGGCCTCCACAGCTCTCGTGGCTGATGCCCTACCATCGCTGGAAAGGGCCGATGATGATTGGGCGAGGGTTGGTGGGCCCTAGGCAATGGCTAGCGACCTTAGTTGACCGCCAGCCCACTCTAGCCAATGGCTCTTGGCCCCTTTGGGTGAGGGCCGGCAACTTTTGCTTAATCTGGGGGAGGGCCATGACCTCACCCTAGATCTAGTTGAGCACTTGCAAGCCCTCGTCGATGGGCGACTAGGGTCACTCGCCACCACCTAGGGCTCTGTGACCCTAGTTGACCTTAGGCCTGCCGCCGTTGGCCCTTTCCAACAATGATGGGGCAACAACGGTGAGGGCTGTGGAGGCCCTCATCGTACATTGTTGTTCTCCCTTTTTTTAAAGTTAAAAATTAATTTATTTTAATTAATATTTATATTAAAAAATATTTATGTGGGGCTAAATTAATTATGGGGCCTTATAGCCCCACATAAATATTTTTTTTTAATAAAATTGCCACATTAGTAAAAAAAGGTTGTCAAAAAATGCCATGCTAGTAATTTAGCCAAAATTTATTGTTTATTTTTGGCATTTAATTGTATCTGTTGAAACTTTTGGCACTTAAGTGTCTACCTATGCCAATTTTGACAGTTGTGATATCCAGCACTCAACTAACATCATTAGCATTGATGAATGGAGAAGGAATAAGAAATTACCCATTGGACGATCTTGGCATCAATAGGGCATCATTACCGCATTTAGGATGATAAACTTTGATCACGTCTAACATGTGACCGACAATGTGATTGGCTATATCATATGCCTATTCTTTAAATAATCTTCTCATGGTTGAGCCATGTCGAAATTTGTAGCAACATTGCTTAATTGATCTTTAGTGTGATGCATTAGAAGATCAACTTCATCATGTTGATCATCTTTTGCCACTCTCCCAACAGTTGAACTATTAGAACACGCGATTGTCCCATTACCAATTTGTGGTAATGAGATGTTGTTGTTAGCAACATTGTCGAACTCTTGTTGATTTCTAGGTCTTGCCATTGTAGTCTCCTTGATTCAATAAAATGTGTCCTACCGAGTGTGCAAAAATGTTTCACCGAAAATGATAAAACCTTGTTTAAAAAATATGGATAGATCAATAATTGAATTGAAAAAGGTTACGAAGTATTCTTTTTTCTTCTGAACTAGAATATAATTGGCAAGGAATTTAAAAAAAAAAATACGATAGTTAGAACGGTCATTGCTAGTGATATAAAGTATATGAAAGAAAAGTAAAAATAAAAGATAAATTAGCGAGAAAATTGAGTTCTTTGATTGATTGAGATTTTCTACAAAGAGTAAATGTGGCAACTTTTAGCCCATAATTGATAGTCACAAGCGGTTACCAAATTTGAAAAGATAATTTTCTAATCCTATTTTCAAAACAAATAACTTCCTAATCATATTGTGGTTACAAGAAAGTATAATATCCACAATATCTTATCATCTAACAACACATATCCACAAGAAGTTAAAAATCTAAAAATATCACTACTTGGCAATTAAATGTTAGTGCCGATGACTTCATCCCTAGTGAATGATTTTGTTGATAACTAATGTCCATTATCGATGACTTTATTGAAGATTTGTCGATTTCCTTCATATTAGCAATTGTTCTAATCAAACTATCTTTATCGATTCAGTTTGTCAATTGTTGACAACAACCAAAAGTTGGTCATAGTGGGCAATCACAGTCTAGTAAGTAGTACATATATTTTCAAAGCAGATCGACCATTTACTAATTATATTTATAAAATAATATTAAAAACACAATAATCTACTAGGTATATCTCTTCCTATTTGCCATTAGCTAAAGAACCTAAAAATGATTTAGAATGAATAGAGTGAGATACTACTTAGAGAATAGTTCATATACTCTCCAAGCAGATTAAGCATCCACCAAGTGTATTATAATATATGTACAATATCAAAAATCAATTATATCTTTTACAAGAAAGCTTTTTACATATAAAAAATATTTATTCAATTGATAATATTAAAACAAGCATGAATGGTCTATTTTATTGATCAATCTCATCTCACACATCAATAAACCATTCCATCTGTCAATCTCAAATTGGACATTAATGGTCAATTCCATTGTCTGTCTTGTGCTCAATAGGCAACCATGATTATGACATAACATCTAGTGACAAGGGGGACAAGATTCATCCCTTGACAAGATTTCCATCTATTATTAGCTTGTGGTGAGGCCTAGAAGAATATCCTGAAAGTAGTATGCATCCCAAGAAATTTATAACCGGGTTTACAGAGATAATGATTATCAAATTACAATATTTCAATAATCTACAAAACCAATGTAGAATGCATATCGTAAATCAGAATATATTTCACAAACCAAAACATATACTCTTTCATAATACAACACAATGCATAAATCATGTTGGCAAATCAATACAAAGACTTTTGCAATTCTTTTCATATAAGTATTTGTCAAAATATTTCACAATAAATCAACTCATAAACCATTTCTAAAAATTCTTTACCATGCCATTTCCGAATAATCAAAAGGGTATTAATTGCCTTCTTTGAATATATACAACAATATGCTCTAGACATCTTTTTCCCATGTCTAAACATCATGCCGTGCTATGTCTTTGTTGACTCATGATATCAGTCATTTTCAAGACACAAGTTTACAAATTTAAAAAAGATGTAAGCAACACTCATTTTGAAATATCCACAATCACCAATGAAAGTTACTCAAGCCCACGATGTCAAAGTTCTATCAATTAAGTGAGAAATGATATAAAAAATCAAGTAAAAAACAATCTTGATTACAACTCGATTAAACTAGGCTCAATTGACAATAAAAAGACTCCTACATGCCAATGAAAAGCTCGCTCATTACAAACGCTTATTTTTGTCCGCTATGCGTAACTAGCACACCAAATTTGGTCACCCCACAACTCTCTCCATTGAACTCCATTTCATGCAAACTAATGGCCAAAATAAGCTCTTTAGAAGTACAAAAAGATCTTAAGCTACACTAACTCAAAAATGGCGAGCCAACGAAACCATCATTAAAAAAAAAAAAAAAAAAACAGAAATTCAAAACTAGGCAACAATGATCGTAAAACTTTTTAAAAATTCGTTCTGACCAAACCATAACTGCAAATCGACTTCTGTAAAATCCTATAGCTCCACAACACTCTAAACTATCATTTACATATAATTTGATAGCTTAAAAATTCCTAAATGAATTCAAAACTCAAACTTCACATGGATAAGAATTTAAGGCTCAACTTCAAAAATTCCTTTGATTAGATGAATAAAGGTTACGGATTATTAGGGTTCATTTGGTACTATTTCTATTCTTAGGAATAATTTCTTTTCAAAACTAGTTCTTTTTTTTTTAATTCCTTGGAACAGTTTCTGTGTAAAATAACATGTTTGGTAACTACACAAAATATTTATTCCTAGAATAAAAAAAGAATAGGACTGCGTTTGGTATGACTCACAAGTTTTTTTGTGATGTAGAATTTATTTTATTTTTTTAATAATTTTTCGAAGATTTTTTTCCCCTCTCTTCTTCTTCTTCCTCCTCTAGCTGGTCACTAGGTGACAGCAAGTGATGGCAAACGTCAATGGACGGCAAGTCATGAGGAAGAAGAAGAAAAGGAAAATGACTTATTTCTAGAAATTATTCTCGAGAATAAGAAGTTATTTTTTAAAATTTCTTATTTCTATTCCAAATTTATTCTCTGACTACTTTTCTACTCCATTGAATAGAAAAATTAATTGCGTTATCAAACAAATTTCTATTCTTTTTCTATTCCTGAGAACAAAAGAACAGAGAAATAGAAACGTTGCCATGTAGACCCTTTATGGGCACTATGAGGCCTCGTGAGCTTGCATGCAAGAAAGTCCTTCTTTCTTCTCTCAGTCATGTTCTCCCCTTTTCTTTTTCATCTTATTTTCTTCATGTTTTGGCTAACTAAAGATCTGTTTCTTTTCTTCTCTCAATTCTTATAGTTGCAGATTAATGGAGATGGGCTAAAAAAGAGGTTGAGCTAAAGGCTCGGGTTTAACAAAAAATTGGGGTTGACCCCTTTTGAAAGTCCAACTCTTACATTATATCCTCCTTAAAAGAGAGCTCATCCTTGAAATTTGAATTTATCTCAACTTTCAAACAAATATGAGTATTTGTGGATTCCCTCTTCCTAAAGCTCTCAAATGGCCTTTCTTACAATGTGGTTTTGCCACTAAATCTTCCCATAAGGAATACTTAGGTGTCTCAACACTTATCTTTCTTATTGACAATGCTAATAAGTTGCTCCTCATAAATTAAATGTCCGCTTAACCTCAAAGGTGTAAAATGTAAAACATGATTGGACACATATTTCCTTTTTCAACTCTAATTCATCGGAAACAAACGGCCAAGGACTCATTGACATGAATACTAAAATATGCTTGTCTCCCCTTGCTTTTACCCTTATGATTTTCCTCAATTGAGAACTTTTGTTCTACTTAGACTTGATTTTTTTGAATTAAGGTTGGTTGTGCTCAGGATTAGCTAACTGAGCACTAAAATTATAAATCAATACCTCAAGGTCCAACTGATGTGGACATTGAGCCATATCGAGGAGGAGGTGCTAGGGACCCATTGTCTATTCCAACTGGTTCGATCACTCGAGCACGGGACAAGCAATTTAGGCAAGCTGTTGGCGTCATGATTCGTGATCTTTGGCGTGGAGATGACCTTGGATCAAATCTTGAAAAATCTTGGAAATCTTGGTGTAATTTTTGGCGTAGAGATGACCTTGGATCAAATCTTGAAGAATCTTGAAAATCTTGGCGCAATTTGATTTTCCAGTCACCAAATATTTGACCAAGTCAAAAACAATTATCTTATTCTTGTTTAGATATTTTCTAGAATATAACGCATTAGATTTCTAGGGCTGGTTTTAGGGTTTGTGTGGCAACTAGAAGGCCTATATTAAGGACTGGCCGACTTTCTTTGGGAGAGGGATATATTTTAATTTTGAGGAAAAAGAATTGACAGGTTCCCTTCCACTGTTCTTTTGAGGACTTGACATTATCAAGATTCTCTTGTGGCGGTCCATTCGACTTATCGAGCGAGATAGCGAATTCTTTTGCTCGTGACGTCTATAACATTGGTTGGTTGACACGCGTTCGTCAACAGGTCACGTTCATACCGAGGTTGCCAATCACAGGTTTGATTGGAGGTCGAGGTTCACAATTCGCACCATCCGGGCCTTCGTAGAACGATCTTTCTGCAACGATTCACATCATTTGGTATTAGAGCTTGCTTCTACAATGTCTATTTATCTTTAATTTTCTATTTATATTGAGCAATTTGAGATTTATTGAGCTAGGGTTTCGGTTTTAGCCAATTTAGGGATTCGATTACTTTTGTGCTTCCATACGTAGTTATTTGCTATTAGTTTGAATTTTTTTTTTTCCTAGCATCTTAAATTGTATCTAAGTTCGTCAAAAAAAAAGAAAAAAAAACAGAGAAAGTTCGTCAAAAAAAAAAGAAGAGAAAGAAAACGCACACAAAAAAAAAAGTGCACAAGAGAAAAAAAACATATTTGGCAAAAAAAATAATAGCCGAACAAAAAAAAAATCAAGAAGGCAACTCGTTTGTTAGTAGACCGAATTGAAACAAAATCAATAGTGATTTGCGTTTCAATTAGAATTTCCAAAGTTGTACTTGTTGGTTTGAAATTGTTACTTGCTGAAACAAAATCAGTAGTGATCTAATCTTATTTGATTAGTTTGATCGATTGTCGTGAGGGGGTTGAGAGACGGGTTTTTTTTTAGTCCAATAAAGAGCTTGTGAAAAGAGAATACAATAGGGAAAAGGCAAGAGTGTGTAAGCTTAATTAAGGGTGGAAAAAGCCTAGACTTGAGTTAAACACGAGGGGAGTGACAAACACCTTGAGAGAAACACGTAAGGGAACGATTGGTGAGAATTTTTGTGACTAACGTTTACTTGCAGGTCTAAAATATGTCGAGCAAAGAAAGCATAAATCAAAGGAAGGTTGACACCATACGAAGGGATGAAGCGCTCATGGAAAGCATCAAGTATTTGAGGGCCATAGTGGAGGAGCTTAGTGGCCAAATGATGGGGAATGGCATGAGGGTGGATGGTGACCGAGAGCTACCCCGAGGAAGGCCACAACATCAATGAGATGCCTCTAGAACACGACATAGAAGGTAGCGGCATTATGATGATGATGAGGCCAACATGAAGGATGATCGAGATGCTCGATTTGGAAGGTGGAATGGAGCCCGAGGGTTTAGACACCGAGAAAATAATGAACTTGGCAATATCAAGATGAAGATTCCTTCTTTCCAAGGGAAGAATGATCCCGATGCGTATCTAAAGTGGGAGAAACGCATGGAGATGGTATTTGATTGCCAACAATACTCTAAGCTCAAAAAGGTAAAAATTACAGCTGTTGAATTTACTGATTATGCTATAATTTGGTGGGATCAACTTGTGACTAGTAGGAGGCGCAATGGTGAAAGACCGATAGAGACGTGGGATGAGATGAAAGTGGTGATGAGGAGGCATTTTGTACAAAGTCATTACCATCGAGATTTGTTTCAAAAGTTACAAAATCTCACACAAGGCAATAAGAGCGTGGAAGAGTATCACAAGGAGATGGAGATTGCTATGATCCATGCTAATGTGGTGGAGGATCATGAGGCCACAATATCAAGATTTTTTAGTGGTTTGACTCGAGACATAGCAAGGGTGGTGGAGCTGCAACACTATGTTGAATTGGAGGAATTGGTGGATAAAGTCATCAAAGTTGAGCGGCAATTGAAGTTAGACTGAAATCACAAGAGTGGAGGAGGTTCAAATTAGAATTGGAGATCCAATTGGAAGAGAGATGAGAAGTCGAATTGGAGAGGAAACAACACCAAAACCGAAACCTCAAAGGAGAAGGAGAGGGATAAAGTTGAAACAAATCCGATTTCAGGTATAACCAAAAACCCTAACACTAGAACTCGTGAAATTAAATGTTTTAAGTGTTTGGGTAGGGGTCATATGGCGAATCAATGCCCTAATAAAAGGGTGATGATCATGACTGGACATGGTGATGTTGAGTAGTGAGAGGGAAGAAGAGGATGATAAGATGCCACCATTGGAGGATTGTAGTGATGGAGAAGTGGCTATAAAAGGAGACTTATTAGTGGTTAGACGTTCTCTGAGTGTGCAAGTAAAGGAGGAGGAGCATCACCAACAAAAAGATAACTTGTTTCATACAAGATGTGTGGTGAATGGTAAGATTTGTAGTATGATAATTGATGGAGGTAGTTGTGCGAATGTGGCAAGTTGTACTATGGTGGATAAGTTGGGTTTGAAAACAACAAAGCACCCTAGGCCTTATAGACTTCAATGGTTAAATGATAGTGGTGAGGTGAAGGTGTCAAAGCAAATTCGAATTCCATTTGAGATAGGGAAATACAAGGACAAGGTAGAGTGTGATGTTGTACCTATGCAAGTGGGTCATATCTTACTTGGAAGACCATGGCAATATGATCGAAAGGTACATCATGATGGGTATACTAATCGTTATTCATTGGTGATGAATCAAAAGACTTACACTTTGGTACCAATGACACCTAGTGAGGTGTATCAAGATCAGTTAAAGTTACAATGAGAAGCCGAGAGAGAGAGAGAGAGAGAGAGAGAGAGAGAGAGAGAGAGAGAGAGAGAGAGAGAGAGAGAGAATGTGAGAAATTTGAGGGCTTGCGTGGTGTGTTTGAGACGCAAGGAAAAGGAGAGGCCGAGAGAAGGATTGTGGTAAAAACCGAGAGAAAAGAAGAGAGGAAATAAATTAGGCAAAAGAATTTTTATGCAAAATCGAGTGAGGTGAGGAGAGCTTTAGTTCTAGATTGACCGATGCTTGTACTTTTGTACAATGAGGTTTTGTTTTCTACTAACGATCTTGGCCCAAGTTTGCCTAGTCCTATTGTGTCTTTATTGCAAGAATTTAAAGATGTCTTTCTTGATGAACTTCCTGGAGAGATACCACCCATTCAAGGCATTGAACATCAAATTGACTTGATTCCTAGTGCACCATTACCTAACCGACCTGCATATTGAAGCAATCCCGAGGAGACAAAGGAACTTCAGTGGCAAGTTAGCGAACTATTGGAGCGAGGGTATGTGAGAGAGAGTCTTAGCCCGTGTGCCGTCCCTATTTTGTTGGTGCCAAAGAAGGATGGAACTTGGTGAATGTGTGTCGATTGCCAAGCAATTAATAACATTACGGTAAAGTTTTGACATCCTATTCCTATGTTAGATGACATGTTGGATGAGTTGCATGGTTCTTGCATTTTCACTAAAATCGATTTGAAAGGTGGCTATCATCAAATTAGGATGAAAGAATGTGATGAATGGAAAACTGCATTTAAGACCAAGTATGGATAATATGAGTGGTTAGTCATGCCATTTGGATTAACTAATGCACCGAGCACGTTTATGCGACTTATGAATCATGTTTTGCATGCTTTTATTGGTCGATTTGTGGTTATCTATTTCGATGACATCTTGATATATAGCCAAAGCCCTGATGACCATATTAAGCATATGCGAGCTGTCTTGCAGATTTTAAGGGCCGAGCAATTGTACGCTAATCTAAAGAAGTGCTCTTTTGTTACTAACAAATTAGTATTTCTAGGATTTGTTATTAGTGTTGATGGTATATAGGTTGATGAAGAAAATGTCAAAGCAATTCATGAATGCCCAACGCCTAAGACCGTAGGAGAGGTGCGTAGCTTTCATGGATTGGTGAGTTTTTATCGGCGATCTGTGAGAAATTTTAGCACCATTGCCGCACCTTTGACCGAGGTTATCAAAAAGCATGTGGGTTTTACGTGGAGAGAAGAGCAAGAGAAAACATTTAATCTGCTAAAAGATAAGTTGATTAATACTCATTTGTTATCTTTGCCAAATTTCAGTGCTACTTTTAAGATAGAGTGTGATGCTTCTGGTGCAGGAATTGGAGCCATGTTGATGCAAGGAAGGCGTCCCATAGCTTATTTCAGCAAGAAATTGAGTGGAGTAACATTGAATTATCCTACCTATAATAAGGAGATGCATGCTTTAGTGCGAGCTTTGGAGACTTGGCAACATTATTTATGGCCAAAGGAGTTTGTGATCCACACCGACCACGAGACCTTGAAGTACTTGAAAGGCCAACTGAAGTTGAATAAAAGACATGCCAAATGGATGGAGTTCATCGAGATTTTTCCAGATGTGATCAAGTACAATAAAGGTAAGGAGAATGTGGTAGCCGACGCACTTTCTCGAATGTATGCGATTTTAACTATTTTAGAAGCAAAGTGTTTAGGTTTTGAGCATATCAAGGGCTTATTTACTGATGATGATGACTTTGGGAGAGTATTTGAAGCATGTGAACATACTACATTTGATAAATTCCATAGGTGTGAAGGTTATCTTTTCCGTGAAAACAAGCTATGTTTGCCTAAGTGTTATTTGCGTGAATTGTTGGTACGAGAAGTGCATAGTGGCGGTTTAATAGGGCATTTTGGCATTAATAAGACTTATGAAGGGCTGCATGAACATTTTTATTGGCCACATATGAAAAGAGACGTCACACGTGTTTGTGAGAGATGTATTGCTTGTAAGCAATCTAAGTCTACAACTAAACCGCATGGCTTGTATACACCATTACCTATTCCAACGCATCCTTAGATTGATATTTTTATGGATTTTGTGTTAGGATTGCCTAGGTCTAAGTATAGTAGAGATTCTATTTATGTGATTGTTGATTAGTTTTCAAAGATAACTCATTTGATACATTGTCATAAAACTGATGATGCATCTCATGTTGCTAATTTGTTCTTTAGGGAGGTTGTACGTTTGCATGGTATGCCTAGATCGATTGTTTCAGATCAAGATTCTAAATTTCTTAGCTACTTTTGGAAAACATTGTGGAAAAAATTAGGAACACGGTTGTAATTTTCTACTACTTGGCATCCACAGACCAATGGTCAAACCGAGGTAGTTAATAGAACTTTAGGGGTATTGTTGCGTGCTATTATTAAAAAGAATATAAAATCTTGGGAAGATTGTCTACCACATGCTGAGTTTGCATATAATAGGAGCGTGCATTCTGCTACTAAATTTATACCATTTGAGGTTGTCTATGGTTTTAATCCATTAACCCCGTTAGATTTAACCCATTTACCTATTGATGAGCGTGTGGATTTAGATGGAGCAAAGAAAGCCGAATTTTTCAAGGCGTTGCATGAGAAGACGCATGCAAATATTGAGCGCAAGACTGAGCAATATGCAAGGCAATCCAACAAAGGGCGCAAGAAAGTGGTGTTTGAACCCGACGATTGGGTTTGGGTTCGTATGTGCAAGGAGCGATTTCCTGAGCATCGACATTCTAAGTTATTACCGCGAGGGGATGGACCATTCGTGGTGTTGGAAAGAGTTAACAATAATGCCTATAAGCTTGATCTTCCAGGTAAGTATGACGTTAGTGCTACATTTAATGTTTCTGACATGACTCTTTTCGATGCAAGTGATGATTTGAGGGCAAATCCTTTGCATGCGGGAGGGAATGATGTGGACATCGAGCCATATCGAGGAGGAGGTGCTAGGAACCCATTATCTATTATGACTGGTGCGATCACTCGACCGCAGGCCAAGCAATTTAGGCAAGCTATTGGCGTCATGGTTCATGATCTTTGGCGTGGAGATGACCTTGGATCAAATCTTGAAGAATCCTAGAAATCTTGGCATAATTTTTGGCGTAGAGATGACCTTGGATCAAATCTTGAAGAATCTTGGAAATCTTGACGCAATTTGATTATCCGGTCACCAAATATTTGACCAAGTCAAAAACAATTATCTTCTTGTTTAGATATTTTCTAGAATATAACGCATTAGATTTCTAGGACTGGTTTTAGGGTTTGTGTGACAACTAGAAGGCCTATATTAAGGATTGGCCGACTTTCTTTGGGAGAGGGATATATTTTAATTTTGACGAAAAAAAATTGAGAGGTTCTCTTCTACTGCTCTTTTGAGGACTTGACCTTATCAAGATTCTCTTGTGGTGGTCGATTCAACTTATCGAGCGAGATAGCGAATTCTTTCGCTCGTGGTGTCTATAACGTTGGTTGATTGACACGCGTTCGTCAACAGGTCACGTTCATACCGAGGTTGCTAATCACAGGTTTGATTGGAGGTCAAGGTTCGCAATTCGCACCATCCGAGCCTTTGTAAAATAATCTTTCCACAACGATTCACATCATTCAACTTTCCTCAAGAATAGACTTCAAGTAGCAAATAAAGTAACAAGTAAAGTTGCCATGTTCTAGAAGACCCTTGACTTAAAGTATCTGCTACTAAATTCCCATGCCTGGATGGTAATTGATAGACCGATTAAAATCTTTAAATATTTCTATCTCCCATGCCCTCATGTTTGATTTTTTTCCTGAATAAAAAAAATAATTCAAACTTTTATAATTCATAATGACTTTGCATTTTCACTGTACAAGTAGTGCCTCCATCCTTTGAAAGTAAACACGAGTGCTGCTAGATCTGCATCATGAGTGGAATAATATTTCTCATGTGATTTCAACCGTCTATAGTCATAGGCCACAATTTTATTATTTTGCATCATTAAAATTTTCAAATTCCTTTTTCATCCATTCCACTAACATTTTCTAATTTCGTATATAATGCTCAGTTTTCCAATTCCGCATAACTATCCTCGAACTAAACCACCAAGGTTTATTGCTTAGAATCTGACATTTGCCTAAAAGATCACATTACTATAGCAGTTTAACATTTAAGCAATCTATCCTCGAACTAAACCACCAAGTCTCTACTATCTCTAAATTATCATCAACCTAACACCTTTAGGACAATTTTCTCTAGGACCATAATGTTCATCATCATTTGTTGACACTTGAAATCTAGGTTTCGCCAGATATCATTTAAACTACAATATATTACATCTTCTATGATCATAGCATACACTTTTTTTCATATCAATTATGTACATAGCTTAAGAATATTACATCATCCACATGAAAATATATGTAAATCAACTTTCATTTATTAAACAAAAACCTTCAAATACTTTTCATGTCCTGTACTAATACCTCGAGTAGAGATCACTGGAATATTATTTCAAAATTAGTCCATTCTAGTATCAGGAAATAATTAAATGATAATGCACCCAAAGGAAAAATTTAATACTAGTATATTAAATAAGGACTCTTTACCTACAATGGTAATGCCAAGGTAAAGATCTTCTTTAAATTATAATCCCGACTGTCTAGTAAGGCAATCTACCATAGTTTTCTTAGGATAAGAGATTTTTTAAACAAGAACTTATCTTAAAACACAAATTTTTATGAAGAATATCACCACTTAAAATATCATCACTTAACCACTAGGATTGCCTCAGTGGTCACATTTCCCACATGAAAATGGGGAGATGGAGGGTCTAAATCTCTACCTTCTCAAGCTTGTTGGGGTGGGAACGATTGAGTATCAGATGCGAGTTTCGACTCTCACACCCGCAAGGAGGTAGGGTAAAAATTGCGAGTTTCGACTCCTACGCCTTATAAGGAGACATGGCAAAAATCTTAGAGTTGGAGTAGAAGTAGGATGACCAAAAAGGGGAAAAGAAAAAGATCATGACTTAAGATTGAATGCTATGACTTTGCACATCACCGAAGAACTTATCTGGTCTCCACTAAATTCAATGTATCTCAATTTCTCAACTTAAAAGATCATCACTTGAAATTGATCACTTTTTAAAACAAAGATTTAAGTACTTGCACTGCATCATCATTTTAAAAGAAAACCACAACTAAAATTGGCCATATCTACTAGTTTCACAAAACAGTTTTAAGTAAGATCATAACACGCTGCTTAGAAATTCACAAGTTATGGTTATGAAAAAACAATAATATGTAAAAATTAATTGTCATGGAAACGTGAAACATACAATTACTAAAAGATTGTTTTGTCATCGACTAATTATTTTAAGTCATACAAATGATTATTTTTAGGAAAATATATTTTGTATCATTTATTTTGCACCATATAAATAGTGTCAAAATTTGATCACTTGAATGGGCTTAAGTGGACTTAGATAGAGTCCAACCAAAGGTGTAACATTTGAAAGTTTGCCAAGGCCTGAGATCCAATCTTTTGTTTTGGAGCCAAGCCCGGCCACAGAATGACCAGCAGGGCCAGAGCCCACTTAAGCTTGCCAAATTATTTGCTTAAATATTTCTTTTTTTCATAATTTAGGGCATAGACAAAGAAGCTTGTTTATCTAGAAGCCAATGAAATACCCTGCTGCAGGGGCTAAAAGCATGATTGTTTAAACTTTTCTTTTTCATCTCAATTTGAATAATATTTAATATGAAAGAGAGTTAGTATTACGTAGAATTATCACGATATGTTAAACTTAATCAAGAAGGTTGTGAATATGAGAGAGAGAGAGAGAGAGAGAGAGAGAGAGAGAGAGTATAACGAGTGGGAGGGGACTGTATTTGTTGGCGGAGAATATATGCTTCTTCTTTTTTTGGTGCCTAAAATAGGAGAGAGAGTATAACGAGTGGAAGGGGACTCCATCCGCGCTATATAATATTCAAATTGCAGCCTAGAAATGAAGCAACAGATTACCCTTTATCTTCTTCTTTTTTTGGTACCTAAAATAGGACTATATCTCTGCATCTACCACCAGTTCTCCATGATTGTTCTTTCTCAATTATATGCATATCCAAGAAAATCTAGCAACAAATTCAGTTGTTGAATGCATCCATTGTACTTTGACAAGTTAGGGTATGCTTCTTAGATTAATATTAGGTTTGGAGAAATATATTTGAACCGAGTTGACTTGAGAGAGGTTGATAAAAATTGATTTTGTAAAGCTTGCGTTGCAAAAAGTACCTTTACCCAGTTTTGAGCGTTCATATTTTGGTTGGCTAAGTGGTGGATGATTATATTCTGCAAAAAAAAAAAAAAAAAATTGACGTTTCTTATTTCACATAAAAAGTGAGTTGGTGTACAAATCAGTGGAAGAAAGATTACAAAAGTAGTACATATATCCGCAAAGTCCATATCACCTCTTTAGAATTTGTAGCACTATCAAGACAAATTTTGGTGGCATTTCGAGTTGTTAATGGTTGCTTTATTTATTTATTCATTTATGCCTAAAGATGTTTGCTTTGTTTAATCTTCGTATTATTCACTAGAAAAAACTCTCAAATAATTTACAAAGTCCAAGTAGAGACAAGGTCTTTAGTTAGGCCACCATTGATTCCACCGAGAGTCAAACCCTAATTGTGCAGTCTTGTCAGCTGCCTTAACCTGATAAAGAAATTAAGTCCTCCCCAGTTCTTCTTTCCCATAAAAATGAAAAGTAAATTGAAAGTGCCGTAATTAATTTAAAGCCACGTGACCACTTTAAATGATCGACTTAGAGCATGTTTGTTTGTGTTCTTTTTTTTTTTTTTTGTTTATAAACAGTTTTTCTGTTTTTTTATTCCTGAGAACAAAAAAAAACATAAACGCGTTTGTTTGCGTTTTTGTTCCAAATCTGTTTTTTTGTTCCCTGGGAACAAAAAAAACAGAAACAAGAAACAAAAAAAAAGTTGTTTCTTGTTTACGGAACAAAAACGAAAACATTTTTTCTCTCTTCTCTTCTCTTTTCTTTTTTTTCTTCTTTTCTTCTTCTTCTTGCTTTGGCCGGTCACCGGCCTCGGCCATGGCCGGCGGCCTCGCCCAGCCACGGCGAGGCTCGCCGACCCCCGGCGAGGCCGAGCCTCGCCGTGGTTGGGCGAGGCTCGGCCTCGCCTTGGCTAGGCGAGCTCTAGCTCGCCCAGATCCGGCGAGGCCGGCGACCGGCCAAAGCAAGAAAAAATGAAAAATGAAAAAAATGAAAAAAATGAAAAAATAAAAAATAAACATTAAAAAATTAAAAGAAACAAAAAAAAAAAAAAAAAAGAACATAAATTTACCAAACGCGCATTTTTGTTCAAAAACGGTTCCCCTGAACAGAAACACAAACAAACGCACCCTTAGTGGTAAATAGCCTACTCATCTCCCACAAGATCACAAATTCAATTTACATGAACAAACTCTAAATGATTCAAGTTATATTACCTAATTGCAGTATATCTTATGTAAAGAGATTTTTTGCTTATTAATATCTTGGCAAGTGTATTGTAATGGACTTATACATCAATGAAACTCGAGGGAAGCGAAACCCCGAAATCATACCTACAAAATATAAAATAGAATTGAAACCTTCCTAAAACATGAAAGAAGAACTTCTAGACCTAGATTAGATCAAAAGAGAAAAGCTTTCTCAAAATGAGAAGACAGCAAGAAAAAAGAGAGTAAAGAACCAAATCAGCCAAAGAATAAGGAAAAAAAAGGGAGGGGAGAGAGAGATCAAGCTTTCCCTGAGGTTGAAGAAGAAATCTCTGTGAAAATGAGAGAGAATCCTAAGAAGGAGAGAGGAAAAGTGCGTTTCCCTAGCTTTAGTTTCTTTTTCTTTTCTTTTTTTTGGGTCAGATTTCCCAATCTTTTTTTTTTTTGTCACTCCCACTCTAACTCTCAACTCATTCTCAAACTTTTATCATTATTTTTATAACGCGTGGAAATCGAAACCTATATCCGAAACTAATCATCCTCACCCCAACCCCTATAAAAAGATGTGAATTCGAACCCCCCACCTTCCTCTTTCTATATGGGAAGATTTATAGAAGGTTTGGCCACTAAGGCACACCTCAATGGACTTAGATAGAGTAGTAATAAAGTTGAGTGCTTGGATGGGTATAAGTGGAGATAGATCATAGAGCCCATCTTGGGGTGTATCGGTTATTTAACCTTATTTAGGGCATAGATATAGAAATCGGACTATTTGGAAGCTCACGAAATACTATATTGCAGGGGCTACGAGTATGATTGAAGAGCAACAATCGCCAAGATGGAGTTCCGGACTTAGAGAGAGAGAGAGAGAGAGAGAGATTATAACGAGTTGGACGGGAGTCTGAGAGAGGTGACAATGGAAGCAGAATTAATGTCAGGGACTTTGAATTTGAGAATAGATTCTGAGAAGTAAAATTCTATTTTTTTTCCTTTTCCTTCCTTTTAGGTTCCCGAGATTATAATGTAAACTATTCCATATACATTACATATGCTAGTAAAGCGACATTCAACAGATTAAGCAGAATTATTTTATTTAGTAAGTGTTTGAATTACCAAATAATAGAAAGAAACTGCTCGTATAAGTACACAACTTACAAAGGCGTGAAAACATATAAATATTTCGAAATTCAAATCTTTTTACGAATGTTGTTGTTAAATAGAAAATATTCAAATTTTATTATTAAAGCATGTGAGATATTGTATAAAGTTATCGACTTATGCAATTGCCCGTAGATTCAATATTTGTAAAATAAGTAATCATGGACATTTTGGGAACAAAAAGATTGAGATTCCCTAAAAGTAAGGGGTCTTTTTCGCTTTAGATAGTAGTATAAAATTCATAATAAACTTGTATCCTACTAAGTTATATAGATACCAATCAATTATTGCAACTTTAGAAAATAATAAAATTGCATTACATAAATTACATAAATGCCAATCAATTATTGCAATTATAGATAATTATAAAATGTTATCCTACATAATTTATTGTTCACTGAAAACTTGCAATAATTGATTGGTTTTCATTTATTCAAGTAAAACTCAAAATGGTTATACTTCAATTATTACAAGGAGATTGAAAACCAATAAAACTCATTAAGCGTTGTCCAAAAACTGGAAGTTGGAATGCTAGACTCCTGGCCACAAAACCAATGCCATGATATAAGAACAAAGGACAATATCTTTGTTAAAGAAGTACCATGAGATATTTTCTCAAATCGCTGATTATGTCATCAAAGTTTCGTTTTTTGGTCAATCTGGTACTTCTGTTTAATGGAGTGGCATGTCATGCATTTTTGCTGCGGACTAGGAGTGCCAAATTGTTTCATCTTTTTCTTCTCGTCTTGCATGCTCAGTTGCAGCCCAAACCTCTTGCCATCGCCGTCATTCGACAGCGCTACGAGGCCATCTCCGCCGTACGTCGCACCGAGTGCCACACTGTATGTTGCCATTATCGTCCACCCGTCACGTCAAGGCTTGTGACAGTCTCCCTCTTAACCAGCCACGGGGCAAAGCAGCAAGCGATAGGTGGACTTTCGGCGGTGGTGGTTGCCTGGATGGTTGGCGGTGGCGGAGATGGAGCCGTGCGTGCAGCTGGCAATGGTGGCGATGCTAGCGGCCCGTCAGTGATTAGTCGTGGGACGTGATGGAGGGTGGCGGGTGATGGCAGTGCGGTCGTTGGCGGAGGCGGTGTGGTGATGACGGCTATTGGTTCGGTGGCGTGGCTATTTAATGGAGGGAGGGAGGGAGGGAAGTACGTGTGTGTAACTTGGAAAACACATGGACACCCTTGATGGTTTCATTCGCCAACTTCGATGTTCCACCTAAGTGTTCACATCAATACATTTAACAAAATTCCTTATTGGTGTTAGTATCACATCAACAATTTCCGTCCATGTACTTAATTAAAGTCTTAACATTTAGCACGATTCAAAAAATCAAGGTACCCAATTTGAATAAGATAAGTCAAATACTTGACATCAAAACAGACAAAAATATACGTTTTGTACTGTCATTACGACTGTATAAACTATACGTGAGTTCATATATGTAAATTTCTATTATAACGTCATAACCCAACTTTTTCTTTATTCAAGCTTTAGTTGCCTATTGGGCGCCACTCTCCAAAAAGCTCATTTGTGCCTACCCTTCATGATTGGGTGACTATTCTATCAATTTCAATCCTACCACTATAATATTGCCCGGTGACAATAAGTGGCGGGTATTGCTAGGTGTGCTACAAACAAGAAAAAACATAGGCCACCCCTATTCGTTGGCAGAGAATATATACTTCCAATTAAATTCCCATCCGCGCTATATAATATTCAAAGTGCAGCCTAGAAATGAAGCAACAGATTGCCCTTTATCTTCTTCTTTTTTTAGTGCCTAAAATAGGACCATCTGTGCATCTGCGCCACCAATTTTCCATGAGTGTTTCTTTCTCAATTGCGTGTACATCCAAGAAAATCTAGCAACTAACATTAGGGGTTTGAATGCATACGTGGTGCTTTGACAAGTTAGGGTATGCTTCTTAGAATTAATATTAGGTTGGACAAATTCATTCGAGTTGAGCTGACTTGACAAGACTTAATAAATGGGTTTCGAGAAATTCGTGTTGTGAGAAGAACCTTGACCCGGTTTTGAGCATTTATAACTATGATTGACTAAATGGTGGATAATTCTATTCTGTAAAAACATGACATGTGAGATGACGTACCGACCAACAGAAGAAAAATAGGAAAAGTATTAGGTACATCAACAAACTCTACATCACCTTTTTTGAATTTTGCAGTACTATCAAGACAAATTTTGGTGGAATTTGGAGGTGTTGATGGTTGCTTTCTTTTATTTTAAGCAAAAAGATGTTTGCTTTGTTGAATCTTTGTATTATTTACACGAAAAAACTCTCTCAGTAATTTTCAAAGTCAAAGTAATGAGACAAGGTCTTTTGTTAGGCAACCATCGATTCTACCAAGAGTCAAACCCTTATCATCCAATTAGCAGTCAACTCCTGTCAGCCACCTAGCTTATAATCTGATAAAAGAAATTTAAGCCTTCGCCAGTTTTTCTTCACCCAAAAAAGTGGACAAAAATAATAAAACGCCGCAATTAGTTCCTTAATTTAAAGCCATTCCACTGCTTAGCTCATTCATCTTTCATAAGGTCACGAGCTCAATTTACGTTATAAGCGAACTCTAAATGATTCTTATTCCATTTTCTAGCCGCGTCATAACTCGCGTGAATAGGTCTTTTGGCAATTGATATTTGGGCCAAGATTATGGCACGGGGCCGTCATTGTCACGCTTTTGAGCCGCGTGTGATGCGGAGTAATTATCGTTCAGATCAACATGTCGTGGCAAACATGAAAGCTCTTATGGGAATGTCCGGAGGGCGGTCGGTCGGCGAGACCGATCTCCTACTGATGAGAAAGAAAATTCAAAGCCGCTCATCGTTTCCAATTCACTCACGGCAACCCCGGTTTTCACTCATGGGGTAATAATAACAGTGCCGGAGAAAGATGAAAGAGATGAATGAATGATTATGGTCTCCAAAGAATCAAACGCAGTAGAGAGAGAGAGAGAGAGAAGTCAAAGCAGAAGATGTTAACCAATGGGCGGAGAGGGTATGGAAAGTGGAACAGAAGTAGAGGGTGTGAACAGTTTGGAACTGTTCACTCGTACCAGAAAAAGAGAATCCATCCATCTCTCTCCCTCCCCCTCATCAAGCGAATCAAGAAAACACCTCTCCTTCTCTCTCTCTCTCTCTCTCTCTCTCTCTCCTTTCATGAGAGTCCTCAATCTCTGCAGCAGCACAGCTTTTTAGCTCATCAGCACAGGATACAATCATGGGTTGCTGCGAATCTTCCCTCCTCAGGGAGACCCACCCGGAGAAGGACCACGCAGCTCGGCAGCAGCAGCAGCAGCAGCAGACCCACTTCGCCGGCGGCGGCGGCGGCGGGCCCCCCCCGGCGCCCGGCGGAGCCCCGCCCTTCGCCGAGTTCTCCTACGCCGACCTGAAATCCGCCACCGGCGGGTTCAGCCGCGACTTCATCGTCTCCGAGGGCGGCGAGAAGGCCCCGAACCTCGTCTACAAGGGCCGCCTCAAGAGCGGCGCGTGGATCGCCGTCAAGAAGTTCGTGAAATTCGCGTGGCCCGACCCGAAGCCGTTCGCGGTACGCGGTGTTTCGGAGCTCGAATAGTCGGATCTTGCTTTACTCCTTGGATCTTTAATTGGGTGGTGTTACCCGGATTTGATTGTTTGTGTTTTAGCTCTTCTCGGGTGGTACTGAAGTGAGTGCAAATCATGGGGCTTGTGGTATTTGTTGTAGGAGGAGGCACAGGGTGTTGGGAAGTTGAGGCACAGGAGATTAGCTAACTTGATTGGATATTGCTGTGAAGGCGATGAGAGGCTTCTGGTCGCGGAATATATGCCGAATGATACTCTTGCGAAGCACTTGTTTCATTGTAAGTCAGTAATTTCGCTTCTACTCTCGCTTGACATTCGATATGCCTTCAGCTCTAGCTTGCCAACTGAGGATGTCTAAGCCGCCGAATCCCCCGAAAGCTTAATTAGCCGCTTGCTAGAGCTTTCTTTTTCTGTGCAGCATCTTAGACTGTATACTGCATCCGAGGCCATCTAAGGCATATTTAAAGCTGGTGTTTTGCGTTCTTTATGATTCTAGATTCTCTATGCTTCTCTGTGTCTATTGAGGAAAACACGGTTGGATCCATTCTGTGATTTTGACTGATTCTAATGTGGCTTAGGTTAATTTGTGAAGTTGATGAACAGAGCACCTGATTAGTTACATTGCTCTTTATATGCCAAATCATTGGCTAAAGCATGAAATGTCTGGTTAAATATATCTCTTGGCACCATTTTCTTTTGCACTGGAATACTCTGTAAGGAATTCAGAACATCAGTCTATTTGCTTGAAGCAAAGTGACACAATGAAAATGCACTCAACACAAGACTTCTATAGTTTGCCAAGACCATAGCCACATATAGGGAGTAAGCTTGATCCTCACAATGGTTGGCTAGAAAATTCACATACTGTATTGTTTGTGTTTGTCATTGACACAGAAGTAGAAACCTCTCATATCTTGCTAGAAACAGAGCTTTAACAACACTCTTGTAGGATAATCTGCATTATCAGTTAACTTACCATGGCCAGTGGCCAGCTAAGATTTACTTGCTCAAGCAGGATACACATCACTGAAGTATGGGAGCCACCTTTTCCACAATTTTTGTATATTCTTCTACATGACCATTTGAGAATCTCTGTGTAACTTAGAGTGCTGCATTTTGAATATTCTTCACAGGGGAAAACCAAACCATTGAATGGGCAATGCGTCTACGAGTTGCTCTCTACATTGCAGAAGCCTTAGATTACTGCAGTAATGAAGGTCATCCCTTGTACCATGACCTCAATGCCTATAGGGTTCTATTTGATGAGGTAATCCTTTCTCTAATTTGTCGTTACATTGTGGCCTAGATCTTAACTACATCACAATCATTACTAAGTTGTTCAATGCAACTATGGATCGAACAGGATGGTGATCCCCGTCTTTCATGCTTTGGCTTGATGAAGAATAGTCGAGATGGGAAAAGCTATAGCACAAATCTCGCCTATACGCCTCCCGAGTATATGAAGAATGGTAGGCTGTCTCCTTATGAAGGAATACAAAATTTTTTGTTTGATCCTTTGGTGGACTTCTTATTTGACATATGTCCTGCTTCTGCATAAATTTTAGTTCTGCAATGGTTCTTTACATATTGTGATGTTGTGTTTATCTACCATTTTCAGCTTGTTCTTCTACTTCATTCCCTTAATTTTTGTGGCACTGGCATCTGTTTTCCTGAACCAGTAACATCTAGGAAGACAGAAATGTGTTTGGCATATCTTGAGAATGCTATTATGGTTTGTATGGAAAGTGCTTTTCAAGTTGATCTCATATTCCCTCTCTAGATTAGCATTCTATTCTATCAACCATTCTGCAATTTAGTCCCTATAGTGACTGTACGTTATCGAATATCTGAAGACATATATCATCTGGACCAATTGATATTTAGGGAAGAGGATCTCCTTCACTATCATAATAGTGGGGCTAATGTCTGTCAGTATGAATTAATTGGTATTTTCCCTCATGATTCAGAGAATTAAAGTACCTTGTCAGAACATAGTTATGCATGGTTAAATTCTTTTTGGGTTATATTGACTTTTCAAATGTCATGATAAAATGGGTTTGGCTGAACTGGCAATGAACAAGCTTTTCATTTTGCTTCAGGTGTGGAGATATTTAACCATTTCGCATTTTTCTTACCTTATGGCTTGAAGATGCAGATTGTAATCCTTTTATCAGTGTTGAAGGTTGACTTCAAACTTCATTTAACATCAAGACTATTAAAAGCTTGGAAGCTAAGATGGGTTAAATAATTCAGGAGTATCTTAACAGAACAACTTAGATGTCTAATTGGTGAAAATAAGTACTCGCCCATATTTCGACAAGCAAAAAATTTTATTTGAATGTAAAAAGAATGTAATCAGATATGTGCACATAATTTACATTTGATGAACTTATTTTCTTTTCTAAGTTTACAGCATTGGTTTAAATTTTTTTTATATAGAGTCTATGTAAGGCATCTAGGCTGATAAAACTTCTATCAGAGTTGAAGGTTAACTTCAAACTTTATTTAATATCAAGTCTATTAAAAGCTCGGAAGTTAAGTTTAAATCATTCAGGAGTTTCTTAACAGAACAACTGACGTGTCAAATTGGGGAAAATGTAAATACTCGCCCATATTATTACTAGCAAACAAATTGGTTTGAATGGAAAAAGAATGTAATCAGATATGTGTGCATAATTTACGTTTGATGAACGTCTTTTCTTTTTCAAGCTTATAGCACAGGTTTAAAATTTATACATATGGAGTCTACATGAGGTATTTAGGCTGATAAAATGGCAACATTCACTGTATCTTTAATGAGAATATGAAGATAAATCCTAGATAGGATGCACTGTGGTGAGACAGTATCTGGTGACATATACATGTGGACCTTAATAGTGAGATTATGAACTTTATAAGAATTGTTATCTTTGGTATGCTTAGTCTCAATTGGCAGCTCAAGAATGGAAACCCAGAAACTAACAGACTTGTGAGATCTTAAGAAATTAAGATACTGCTCTGCAATGAAATATCTGTTAAGGACTTGTTCATCTTTCCTTTTGTGCGTCAATCTTATTAGACGTGTCTGCCTTTATTTGTACATGACAGGAAGGGTCACCCCTGAAAGTGTTATTTACAGCTTTGGCACCATCCTTCTTGATTTGCTAAGTGGGAAGCACATCCCTCCTAGTCATGTAAGTGAGATAAGACTCTTTTTCCTTGTCAACTAGTGGGGTAGTCAAGATTCCACACAGGCGCAAGTAATTTATGTATTCTATTGTATTTTTAAATCAGACTATTCTCCTTTCTAATGCCCTATGTGATGGATAGACCTTTAAGTTTGATTTCCAGGGAAACAGTTAAATTTGATTGCTAGGTCCACACTTGGATAGTAAATAGCAAAAACCTAGATGAAAGAGCAATATTTATTTTTTACTACGGAACATCTATCACTTTGTTTAGGAGTCGTTCAAAGTGGCCAACCCAACTAGACAGACTTAGTTAAGCAAATTGTTTGTTTTATATTCTTACTCAATAAACGGTGCATGCGATAACTTTAGTTTGTTGTATGACGACTTACCAATAGAAAATTTCTCTCTGATATTGATAATTTCAGTTGTTTTGTCACTCTTGTATATCTGCTTCACATAGGCTCTTGACATGATACGAGGGAAAAACAACATGGCGTTGATGGATTCACATTTGGAAGGTAAGTTCTCAATGGACGAGGCTACGATGGTGGTTAATCTTGCCTCTCGGTGTTTGCAACATGAACCAAGAGAGCGGCCTAATATAAAGGACGTTGTTGCAACGCTTGTTCCTGTACAAACCAAATCAGATGTGAGCATCTCTTCTACGTATCCCTGTTCCTTCTTCTGTTCCCATTTTCTGTTGCTTCTTCTATTTTTTTTTTTTTTTGCAAAAAAAAAAAAGGGCTAAATTAGCTGTTTTAATAGATGCCTCCCATTAGGTTAATGTTTAGTATAGCTTCTCCAAGTCCGTTTCCCATTTAGACCCTTACTTGAATGCTTCCCTTGTGTGTTTGAATGAAAATTGCCATGCAAAAAGTTTCTCCAATATTGTATAGACATGAAGCAGCATATGCTCTAATGCATGTAGTGAAAGAGAATGCGCTAGGCGACATGAGGTATTGGTTTTATGAAGTGCCTTGTTATTATTAAGTTCATGCTGAAGAATGGTGATTTTGGTTTTGATGTACTGTTTCGGCCTCATGGCAATTATTTATTGAATTCATCCCTGTGAAATGCTGCTGTCATACAAAGGTACCTATTATACTACTGAGAAAATTCGAGTTAACATTCGACAATAAGCCACGTTCCTTGACAACTTGACAATTGAACAATTGAAGCTGATTTAAGCTTTATAGGGATTTTACCTTCACTTGCTGGTGGATTTTCTTCTATTTCAATCCTTTCAGTGACAAATCCTAGAGTTGCAAATTGTTTCATGAATTCCACGGGATGAACTAAAATGCTAAATTTGCAGGTTCCATCACAAGTCATGCTTGGAATTTCCAAGAAGGAGGATATACCACAAGCACTAAAGGCCCGCCTTTCACGAATGGGAGAGGCCTGCTCAAGGATGGATCTCACAGCAATCCATGGGATTTTGGTCTCTGCACACTACAAAGATGACGAAGGAAGCAATGAGGTACGAACCATTGAGGTACTTTACTTCTGCAAAGGCAATTATTTACCTTTCTGAGAGTTTATGTGCTAATACTTATTCTGGATTTGGTCAGTTGTCCTTCCAAGAGTGGACACAACAGATGAAAGATATGCTGGAAGCAAGGAAGCGGGGAGACCTAGCCTTCCGTGACAAAGATTTCAAGACTGCCATTGACTGTTACTCTCAGGTGAACTCCATCGGACATCTGTACTGAAAAGAAAGTATATTTCTCCTGAAGTATTCACATGGAAAATCAAGATTCTTTGACTGTGATTTTCATCTCAATCTGGCATAATTTCTATTGATGGGGTGTTGATTTATAATGCTTGAATGTTAAATATCGTCTCTTGTTCAGCTAGTCCACTCCATGCTGTGCCATACTTTAATTGGTGCAGATTTTGTCCATTGGTTAATTGTTATACACATAATTGGTTTATGTTCCTCGTTAGCTCCCAGCTGAGTACCCTTTCGCTCTTTTCTCACTGGCAATAGATCAACAAAGAGAAAAAAGTGGGTTTTTTAGTGAGCACATGTGAAGTATGGCTGTTCACAGGTTGCTCTAACGTTTAATTGAGGCAATTGATTAGCTTCCTCAAGTCATTTTTAAATTTGATTTTCCCCTTTTCCTTGCCAATTTCTGTTCTTTTTTTTTTCCAGAATTTTGAGTAAAGAACATAAGGCTAGATATAAAATACATTTCTGCTGAATGGAGAGGTCCAGATAAATTCTTAAATGCTGTGTTCCAATTCCTTTTGTTCTTTGCTTTTTTTTTTGGTTAATGCAGTTTATAGATGTGGGGACGATGCTGTCTCCAACTGTATTTGCAAGGCGGAGTTTGTGCTACCTCCTATGTGATCAACCAGATGCTGCCCTTCGAGATGCAATGCAAGCTCAGTTGATATATCCAGATTGGCCCACGGCTTTTTACATGCAATCGGTCGCTCTTGCCAAGCTGGACATGCCCAAGGATGCTGTGGACATGTTGAATGAAGCAGCTGGGCTCGAAGAAAGGAGGCAAAAAAGTGGGAGAGGACCATCGTAGCTCGGTCCAAGTGTAACTCTTTCTTTTGTGTAAATACTGGGTGAAAATTTGTGCAGAAGCATTTATATTTCGTGTTTAAATGTTTTGAACATATCCGCTTCCATTGATCTTAACCAACCAGGCATAAACAACACGATGATTTTTGAGAGAGAACTAGAAAAAGGGCTCGCAAAGAAGCTATTCAGTATATGCTATCCTGATACTATTGCTTGATTACTGGCAGTACACTTGTTTTTTGGATCGGAATGTCGGGCCAATTTGCTTTCATTTTTACCTGGTGTCGGAGCTTGTTGTCTCAGAAAACCTGTTGCAGTCTGAAAGGCAAAATGGCAATGACAACAGCTGGTTTTCTCATATCATGAATCTTGCAAACTGTGATGTGCTCTCCTATGCATTAATTTGGTTCTCTTGCCCATCACTGATATCTGAATATAGCGTTTGCTTACGAGAAAAATGATGGGAAAATTTGCAAGGTTGCGAAAAATGGTCAAGACAGGATAGAGATAGGGGCTTGCAGTAGTGTCGAGGTGAAAATGAACTCTTTGAGCACGTTATGAGGATTGAAAATCAGTGGATATCTGGTTGAAAGTAGAATTATGATATGCATGGTGTAGGAACACCAGCAATCTAGCTGAAGCATGGTTTTTGACGGGGACAATGAATGGTACCTAGTGTCTGAATTTCATCGATTAAAGCTGTTTAATGGTTTAAGTAAGAGTACATGCAACAGAACATCTCTGCAATCTTAGTTTCGCAGAGCTTTTTATTTTTTATTTTTTTCATTTGAGAAACCAAAGTTGATCGAACAAAATTAAACCGAACTTAAATTGAACGTCACATTTACATAATTCAATCGGTCTGACTTATATCTATGAAGAGAGCGGCAGAAAGATGTCACTATAAATGGGGATTACAGATCACATTGTCATGCTTCCAGCCCCCGATCAAACACAATAATCACAGTGTTTATCCTCCGAGGATTACTCATGAGAAATCACGCAATCTAGTGAAGGTGTACACAATCTTAATGCTCAAAAAGAAAATACAAACATACTTGCTGCGAAGATCACGGGTGATTAAGATGTCCGCGTAAATTTCGGAGGCCCCTCCTACCGTGATTGGACTACCGGTTTAGGTGTCCGACATTAATGTACATCTCCCAGGGGTCTAGCTCACAAACTTCAACATAAGGACATGGTTTGGTATGGATATGGACATGCTCCATTTTGACTCAGATTCATGTACATCTTTGAACTCAAATTCGAGACATAAGTCAACATCGAGTACCGACAGTTGGATTTGTGACTCAAAATTCTCGTCAAAATCGGAGTTTGGATTAAGGCCGGCGAACGAGGAAACTCACGAGACGTGTTTGGACGAGTTTGGGGGTGCAAAGGAACGGGCGATCCAGAGCCATGGCCGCCTAGGCATCCAGTCGAACACGCCCAGCAGCTTGCAGCTCCTGGCTGGGCGTAGGCGGATAGCCCAGCCAATTGTGGCCAGCAGCCCGGCCAGCCCCTCTGGGCGCTAGGGCCACCTTGGCCGGGGGAGTTCGACCACCTGCCTAGAAAGGCAAACACGTATTGCACATGTCCCGAGCACCCGCCCCATTCTGCGCGGCCGACTAGGTGCCGCGCCTCCTTTGAAAACACAGGATTTAAAGCTTATTTTGATCGATTTTCACGAGTTCCATATTGGAGATGACAAGAGGAATATTAAGGGTTCCTCTCTATGAGATTTTCGAATGAGTTCTCTACAAGAAATTGCAACGTGGTTTGTTTTCGGGATAAGTATATTAGAAAGTACAATATAGTTTTAAAACTTTTAGAAAGTGCAATTAAGTCATAAAACTTGTTAATTGGTACAATCAAGTCCTTCCATTTATTCCGTTTAATTTGGCTAATGGAAAATGTTAATATGACTTCTTTTTTTAATTTTCTCTCTCATGTATGATGATGACACGATTAAAATTTGAAACATAAGGTTAAAATGAGGTTGTTTTTGTCAAAATCTAGTTTTTTTAATACAAAATTTATTTAAATTATATTTAAAAAGTAAGCACATTTAAAAAAGAAAAAAGAAAAAAAAAAAGAAGCAAGATGCAGGCGACACCTGCAAGCCCTTATTGCCCCACCATTGCCAGGGTCCAGCATCCCCTTTTTTTCTTTTTGATTTTTTTTAAAAAAAAATTGCTTATCTTTAATACAACTAATTAAAATTTGTATTGAAAAAATCATCTTGACCTAAATGATGTTGTTTTAGTCACATCAACACCACGTAGAATAGAAAAAATGCAATTAAAAAAGTAAAATTAGATGGAGATAATAGAAAATTTTGGTTGCATAAATTTGACAATCTTTAAAATTTAACTACACGTTTTGAAAGTTTTATAACTCAGTTGCATTTTCATGAAAAATTTTAGGATTTCAAGTGCAATTATCCCTTTATTTTTTGTGTAATCTAGGGTTGGAAAATTTTGAGTAATTGTAGTTCTGTAATTCTCCGGATTTATAATGAATCACATTGTGGATCGTTTTCCTTGTGAAATTGAAATCGACAATCGAACAGTATTGAATAAATCTCTAGTGTCTTTATCATTTTCAGTTACATATGGTAATTTATTCTACTGTGTTTGATATTGAACCGAAAGATTCTTTAGCTTGTGTGCTATCTCACAACAATTCGTATTAAAATTAAGGTTTAGGGTTTCACGAATTAATTTACAGTTTTTGCTTCTCTTATGATTATCTGAAATACTATGACGGCTACAATGTTTGGAGTGAGAGTTGAGAATGAGAAATTCTATGAGAGGAACTTTTTTGTGTTGTAGGGCATTGGATGCGTGCCATGTTAGCCGCCCAAAGTTTGCCAAAGACGTTGCATGGAAAGGATAAGTTGGCAAAAACGATGAAAGAGGTGCTGGATGGAAAGGACAAACTGGCAAAAACGATGAAAAAGGCTGACATGGTAGAGTTGATGATGAGGGGAAGAGAATAATGCTTTTAAATCTATTGAATGAAGTGCTGATCGAAGAATGATGTGTAGCAGCAACACAGGAAAAACTTCAGGCCCTTTATCTGATGGACGGGTTTAAACAATTCTTGCATATACTAAGAAAAGAAAAACAATGTAAGAAAACGTATATTTATAGCAAATTAAGTTCCTAGACATACGTGATTAAACAAAATAAAAAATAGAACCTAGACATACATAATAACAAGTAGAAATATAATATTACTAGCTAATAAGAGATAATGTCAATGTCATTAGAAAGATCCATTAAATTTCAAAGATGAAGAAACACTTGAAGTGTTGGCTTTGAGCTTAACAACGAAATCATTGTGCATCCAAATGGCTCGTTAGTCAAGTTGCTTTCGATATGAATTCCATCCATCTGCACAGCATTAGAAAGAGAAATTTGAGCATCGTATATCTAAAGTATATACATTGTCAAGTACTAATTTAAATTCGATGTTAACACAAGCCTCTTACTATTTTGCAATCAAAGGGAGACTAATGAACCTTTCTCCAATGCTTATAAGTACTAATTGATTATAAAACCCACAAATTATCCACAGTTTAGAATATACTAGATATTCACTTTCCCACTTTTTGAGTTAAATTTTCTTTTATTTTGGAGCAATATCCATTAATTTTTCTATATGACTAGAGAATAATATCTACTATTTTAAAAGTTGCAATTGGATCCTTCCTCTGTTACTTATTGTTTGAGTGTAATTCACTTGGATTTGTTTCCTTTAATCCCACGGCTTTCTAAATCGGTTGCCCATCAAACAATAACCCCATTGTGTCCATTTTTATAATTCGATTGCCCCTCTAGCATTATCTGGTCAGAGGCTCATCGTCACAATTTGGGGATAAGATTTTTATTGACAACTTTCTCTCCTCCAATCTTGACATGTCAAGCAAGGATGTCTTTAGGACAGCACTTCCTTCTTTGGCCTACATTGGACGACTAAGAGATGTCATTGAAGTCGAGAATGCTGCCAAAGTTCCTCACCGCAGAGATGTGACATTCTCGCTTCTTTCTCTGAAGTTCGTCTGACGTGGTCGCCTACATCCTTAAGAGAAAAGTTAGATGTCGTCCAGACATGGTCCGAATCAAAACCCGGATAGAATAGAATCGCCCTGAACTTTTAATGGTTTCGATATGGATATAAGTAAACAATGGATTGCTGACGGTTTAGTTTATTGGGTCAGAAATTATACATTACTAAACTCGTCTTGAAACAAAAAAAAAAAAAATAATGATGAGAATAAACACTAAGTACATTCACGAATACAAAAAGAAACCTAACTCTTTCACAGGCTAGACCAATTGTCGATCTCTCGTCATCATCATTGCTTCTTATCCTGACATATCTTGTTTTAACCATGGTCTTTACCGTCATCATGGCCAGCCATCCCTGCCATTTACCGCCAAGAACATAGCCACAATCTGAAGCCGCCGCCACCAACCTCCACAGCCCCTCCCTCTCTCGCTCACCTCAAGTCCTAGGTCTCGGAAATTTTAGGGACATCGACGATCAGTGACCTTTGAGCAGCCGGTTGACGCTGACGGCCTTGACCACTGGGGTGTTGGGCTCTTCCTTCCATGAAAAAGAACAAAAGGGGCAGAGAGAGAGAGCCGTTGGTGGTGGCTCGATCGATGTCGGCCAGCATCATGGTTTTTTTTTTGGTCGGTAGCATCATGGTTGAAGTGGTGGCAAACAACATCAATGGTAGGGGATGAAAGAAACATAGAAGAAGAAAAGGATGTTTTTACACCTACAGTGCACCCAAAAAGTAATTTATGAATGAGCACCATCTAAATAGCGGTAGTTAGGGGTGATCGGGTTCAGGGTGGGTAGGATTTAGACCTAGACTCTGCACTCGACCCTGTTATAATTGGTTCCCCTTTTTTGGACCCTGTATCCAATCTTGTTTGTATTAGACCATATATCCGACCCACCCTGTTTTTTATGTCCGGTTCCAAAGTCAACCCTGTTTTCATTGGAACTTGTTTTGCAATATCTTAATATCCTATACGACTTCGAATTTTATATTAATAAAAGAGAAAATAATGTAATCCTCATCATTTGTATCAAAACATTAAACACTTGTAATAAATAAATATATGAACATTTTGACTAAACGGAAAATTAAGGATCCACGAGGCTAATTATAATAAATAAAATCATAAGACAAAGAATTAGCAACAAACATGGGTCTAATGTTAGTCTTATTTCAACAACTACTACATGAAGCTACTTATTTATGCAAGTATAAATCCTCCTATAAAAGAGAAATTAGGCGAGCCAATCCATGTGATACACAAGAATTTGGTGGCAACAAACACTGTCCGTTCGTCCGATGGTGTGAGAGGGAGCCGATGAGGGAGGGAAGCAAGTGAGGAAGAGGAATGTTGAAGGAGGAGTGTGTGCGTGTTTGAGAGAGCCAAGAGGAAAAACGGCGTGTGATTGCGAGAGTAAGAATAGAAATAAGGGGGAAAATAGGGGGGTGCATGATAACTAAAATTTCTGTTCCAGAAATGATTTTTCTATTCCAGACCAATTTCTAGAACATAAACTTGTTTGATAACGCTTATCAAATTTTCTATTTCTCGAATAGGTTTCTATTCCAGAAATAGAAATGGAGGAGAAATCAGAAGTAGAAAATCAATTTCTATTTCTCCCAACCCTAATTTTAAAATGAAATTTATTTGAATAAATAAAATGATATTTATTTTTATTTTTACGAATAAATTTAAAAAATCCTTAAAAATGAATAAATAAAAATAAAAATTATTATAAATATAATTTATTCATTTTTATTTTTTATTTTTATTTTTAATAAATAAATTTAATCGAAATAAATTTATTTATTAAAAATAAATTTAATTAAATATCATTTTATTAAAAATAAAAATAAATATATTCATTTTATTCATTTAAAAATAAAAATAAATTTATTAAAATAGATTAAAAATAAATAAATTATTTTTATTTATCATTTTATTTTTAGTTTATTAAAAATAAATTTATTAAAAATAATTTATTTATGATAAATAAAAATAAATTATTTTTATTTGTCTTGAGTATTTTGCCAAATAATTTTTTTTTTATTCATTTTAAAATAAATTTATTCGTAAAATAAAATATAATATAATAAATAAAATAAATTTATTTTTAAGGATATTTTTATTTTAAAATAAAATGATATTCTTATTTTATTTTTTATGATTTATTTATTTATTTTTGTTAATAAATCATTTTTATTTTTATTTTTTATATTAAAGGTCGCCGGTCATCGCCGCCGCCATCCGAAAGGAAAAAAATTTTGTGTCGTTATCAAACGAATTTCTATTTTTAGAGTAGAAATTTTGCGTCGTTATCAAACAGTTATTTTTGCTTAGAAATTCTTCTAGAAATAGAAATAGAAAAATCTATTTCTGTTCCAAAAACTATTTCTGGAACAGAATGGTTGTCATGCGCGCCCTAGGGTTTTAGACCTATACTTACAAAATCAGTTCCAAAACTAGTCTGGGAACCGATTCCTAGGTGGGTAACCAATCGGACCCGGTTCCCGAACTGGTTTAAACCGGTTTCCGAATTTTGGGAACTGGTTCCCAGACCGATTTTAACAGGAACCGGTTTCAACGGGAACCGGTTCCCAACTCTATATTCCGGGTGAGCCGGTACGGTTCCTGAGTATACCTAGTCTAATTGCACACCCCTAGCAGTAGTCAATAACCGCCATCGGGATTACAAATGATTTGAGCCCTATTTTAAAATTTAAAAAGAAAAAGAAAGAAAACAAGTTGCAGAGAGGTATCGTCAAATATAAAAGTTTGCAGCCATGGCAAATCAGACAAGGCAGACATTCACATTCCTTAGCTAGTCAGCATCATAATTTGTTCCAGTGTTTCAGATCACTCATATTAGCACCTCACTCTAACCCGGGAAGCATGGACAAATCGCAATGATGGGTCTGAGTGACCAAATGAAAAACAATGGGCTGGGCTACTGGGACAGTGGGCTTAGAACAGTAAAGTGGAGAAGAGAAATAAACAAAAAGCTTGGAAGGATTGCTTGGTGGGTGAAGAAAAAGAAAAAGGTGAAAGAAAGGATTTTTGAAAATGTCTTATTTAGAGAAAAGGAAAAGTGCATGAAAAGGCACATTTGCCATTCAAAAATCCATCGCTAAATTCCATTTAGTATCTAATTTCGAGTCCAAAATGAGGGTGGAGATGTCATATCGCTTCAATTCTCAGCCTTAAACTTATCTTTTTTCAAAAAAATTAAAGAAAGAAAATTCTTCATCAAATGGGCAATGCCTATCTTAAGGCTGGTCTCAATTAGTTGAATTTGGGCACTCAAAAGAGGCCCAAAAGCCCAAAGATTCTGCACTTGAAACAGAGACGCTCTTGTTGTCATGATCTGGTACGAGTCGACTCGCCATTTTAGACTCGCTATTTTGTCTCGATCGGCTCTTCGATGAAATAAAAAGCTGTAGTATTGTCGACGTATATTACTGCTATACTTGATCAATGGGCGGGCCGGATCTTGTATGGACCTAAAGAACTCTTGTCTGGGCCCGTTCACAACTAAAAATTGTTTAATATTCTATATGAAATCAGTCGAATCTCAATAGATTGTGCTTAAAAAGAAAATTACTTGCTTAGACTCGCTCATTTTACTCTTTGTTTGAGTTTTCTCTGTATCGTTTTTCTCTCCATTGTATCGTATCTTTTGGACAAATTTATCATAAAAATAATTTGCAGTTTCTTGATTATTTTAAATGAAAATAAAACAGATCCCTTTATTTCCTTGTGGTGACACTATGTCCCATCACATGCTTAAGAGCTCCAAAATTATCCAGCTTAACTTTCATTTTCCTGTTGGAGCTAGAAAATAATCACTAGCCAGATAGCACCAAACTTATCGAGTTCTGCACGACATCTAGAGCAAACATCCTATTTATAATCTTTTAAACGGTAACTAAGACATAACAAGTATTAAATCAAAAACCAAAATATAGACGTGACAAACCAATAGATAACGATTATCAGACATCAATTTTAATTTTTAAGAAGATTTCTTATTTGCATAGAACCCCTTTAAATCAAGTTTTCCAAGCTTCGGGGATGGCTCTGATTTTAGGGGTTTGGTAAAGAGATATTCAACTTGGTCTTCACATGGACCACATTGAATCTCTGTCTATCTCTATCTATATATACTTGAAAAGTGGAGTCATGTTTTGTTACAGAAGCTTAAAGAAACGAAAATGAAAATTTTGAAATAGTTAACCTTACGGAATTCTACATATATATTTAGGTTAGACATACGGTGCACACACGCACGACACATATTTAATTTGCCGATTTACTATGTAAAAGAAAATATTATGAGATCGATATTGTCGCCAAATTAATAGTCATATCAATATTAATTAGGATAGTAATCATCACACGGACGAGGTCAATGGTCATATCAATATTATCGCCGCCACCCCAAGAGAACATGGCCAACCACCCTAACCACCCACGGCCAAGACGACAGCACACACCAAATCCACCACCATCCACCTCCCACCACCGCAGCCCCTCCATCGCTCACACACCTCGGACCATACATCTTGGAAATCGTCGGGGACATCGGCAACCTCAGATATGAGGACGTCGATGACTTTTGAGACATCGATACGAGTTACGCACTTGACCCGTATACATCAAACTTTAGGACAAGTACGGCTGATGACGCACTTTAGAAGTCTTAAAACATATAAGCAACATAATATTCACATAACACACACAGTAACAAGTTTAAACAAAGATCACATCACAATGTCCTTCTCCAATAATAGCGAAAATCACTTCCAAATCTTTTTCACAGGATGGAAGAGATGAGGTCGATAGGTGGATACAAACATTTTGAAAACAACGGAAGCTGTAAAGTAGCAAACAATACAATAGGGAAGGCAGTCAATAAAGTAATTGGGATGTAAATTCACTTCAGTCGTTTGCTCAAAACAATTGTAAGTGCAGAGTTGAATGCTACTAGCACGAAGGCCAAAGAGAGGAAGAGGAAAGTGAGGCCCATAACCATTTTTCTCGGTGGTGAGTGCAGGAAATTTTTCAATGGCATAGTGCGAAGTTAGGATTGCCATGAACATCAAAGTGGCGGTGACAGAAGAGAAGAGGGCGAGAGTGTTTGCAACTACGAATACTATGAATGAGCCCTTATTTAGAAAGATCAGGATCCCCGTACTGCTGTCGTTGCCTCCAGCTATTGTAAAAGCTGCAGCTAAAATTACCATAATGATGAGGGTCGCAACGACACTACAAGATGATGATGTATCCTTCATCCACCGCCCTGCCTCCCTGAGTAAATCTCGACATTGTTCTACAAAAACTTCCCAGTATGATCTCCATTCTTCCGTCGATGGATCTTGAAGCAATTTCAGACTTTTTAAAGAAGGATCGTAACTATCTATTAGTACCTTAAAAAAAAACAAAGGATGCCTATCAATGTAAGTGTAAATTAAAAGGCACAAAAGGTGGCAAATAATTAAGGTGAACCGACCTTGAACCATTGAAGTTCCCTTTGCATAAGAAAAGCAGCTCTGGCAACATCAGGGTCTTCATCGGGCCATATTTCATCGCAAGAACGTCAGTCGAACAGGGAACATCGAGCGCCTTCACTAGAATAAACAACTCAACTTGCCGTCCTTTCACAACTTCTTCCATCAATTCTTTTGTGAAATTTTTATCCCACATCAACTCCGGAAAATGCTTAAGACATAAATTGACAATTTCAAATATTCCACGTGATGCAGCGTCAAGGACAATTGTTGAAGTCAATACGAACTCAAGTATTTCGGGAGTTTTCATACGAGTCTTCTTCTCGGTAAGAGCCAGATTTGCAAACTCATACGAGCATTTATGCCTCAAATTTGATTCTCCAATCCTTTTGATGAAGGTGCTACATGTAACATCAAATAAGCAATTTTCCACACTACGAACAATCAAAAAGTTAAAATGACTTTCACATTTGCACTGGGTTCTTATATATATATATATATATATATATATATAGTTGATAAGAAAAATGATGAAATTAAGATATTAATCAATAAAGCAAATTTCATATGGCTTAAAATCAAAAAGCATGCATCGGAGTACATATGGATCTATCAATAAACACACACAAAGTCATGAGAGAAATAGGTTTTTACTTTTTACTGGGTTTATTTAGCGAAGGATAGACATAGAATTTTTTAAGAGTCACCCAATGGAAACATACTGCTTGGACTCAAAATCAAATTGAATCCAATTGAACCGAATCTTAACATACAAATCGAGAATCGGTTTATATTAATTACTTTGATTTCAAAGGGATGAACTGAAAAAATCAATTCACGCTTTAAATTTAGAGACCCCAACCCACGGAGGAAATAAGGTCCTTTTTTTGGGTATATCATGGCAGTTTTACATACCTCATTTCGTGGCAAGATTCCAGAGTGATGTCTTGAATTTCTTAAGTGCTAGTGACACCAACATGAAGAGGAGAGAAGAATCATGTCAGCAAATTAGGAATTGATGGCGAACAAAAAGAATTACATATCACACTCATCAAATGGAAATCTCACTTGCTTGAATGAAATCAACTCGGATCAATCTCGATGATTCCGCTTGGCAGTGACATGAAATAAGACTTCCCAACTAACTTTACAAATGTCACATTAGATATAAATTTGTGATATGCATCATGGTTGTTGATTTGTATCCGTTGATGTAGTCCTTGTCCCCAGATTTTTGTGTCAATCGGATCCCGGGACGATTGGCATCGTGTTAGTCTATCCATTAAACAGAACAACAAAAATGCTTATAAAACTGCCAAGTTGCCGCTACAAGCACAATGCATCAATGTTCTAAATAGTAAGCATTTTTTTCATTTAAATAAGTTGAATAAGAGGACGCTTAAAGATAAAATTTCTGATCTCATATTTTCTGCCCTTCATACCTCGAGCCGTCTTTGGGTCCTTGGAGTTGTCAAACGATGCATTGACCAAGCATAAAGGAATATCTAAACAGGAAATTGAGAATGTAAACACTTGCTCGAATTGTATATATCTAACAAAAGAAGCCCAAGAAGAACCTACACTTGTAAATAGATTTTTCCCAAAAATTGAGTCTAGCTCCACTACGGAAATTAGACTTCATTATCGCCAAGTATCCCAACAAGCTATCGTTTTCGGTATCTTTGGATGTCGCTAAGGCAGGGTATTTTTTTTTTTTTTTTTTTTTGGTCGAAATTGCACGATCAATTCATTCACTTAGAAAGGTTCGGGGTGGTTACATCAAATACATCTGCACTTAGTAAATCCAATAAAGCTAGAGGGGGGTTGATTACCCAGTTTCTTGGAAGGAAATGTTCGCGTTGAGCTCCGACAATCCAGTCAACGGGCCTATTGGCTTCTCTGCTGCAGTGGGCCAAAGTTAGGCCCGAAAAGCTTCTGATTTTCTCTCGGATCTAGTCCACCAGCCCAGCCACTTCCCAACTTGGTTTTGTCACTGCCTGAACTGCTTGCACGAGCATCAAGCAGTCAGATTGTACTTTGAGAGTTTCAGTCGAGCGAGTAGATAGGAAATCTAGGGTTTCCAAGAGAGCTATGGCAGGGTATTGGCGAGCTAAATACAGGCTTGTGTCTTTGGAGGCACAAGAACAAAAAAGTTAATTCCAGTAAACAATGAAGGAATTGAGATGAGTGAATCTAAAATCCTACCCAAATAGCCAGCCTTTGTGAGATTTTGTGAAACAACTGTCAACTGTTCTAAAAACTTAAGCTATTAGATAAAAGCGTGTTTTATTATTTAAATATTCTAACATTCCCCCTCACGCTTAGTCTGGTCTTTTGCCTAGTACTAAGCGTGGAAATTTAATTGAGGAGGCAAATAGGAGCCTGGAAGATTCGAACTCATGACTTTTTTGCTCTGATACCATATGAGATTTTGTGGAACCACTGCCAATTGTTCTAAAAACTTAACCTATTAGATGAATGTGTGGTTTATTATTTAAATATTCTAACAGGCCGAACATGGTTATTCATAGCGGGGCAAATCTTGTATGCTTGGCCAGGTACCGAATGGCATTCTTTTGCGTAGGAGCATATGTGACTACCATCATTAGGGCGTCAAGTCCCGTTTCGGGTTTAACTTTGCATGCTAATTCCTTTACCATTCTTGTTCTTCCTCTCTGGGCAGCTTCGTAGAGGGCACCACGAAATTTGAAGAAAGTATATTCAAAGCACTTGACCAGGTTCTCGACCAATTGATCATGTCCAGCCATAACGGCAACATCAAGTACATTAATAGATGTTTTTTCTACGGCCATAACTTCGCCCGAAATTGCTCCGCGATCTTCAGTGAGGATTTTCTTGACCACTTTCCAATTACCTTTGACCGCGGCTTCAGACAGCAGTCGATACTTTTCATTGACCTCAAGTGTCAGCGTAACTGAAAAAATTACACATAAAATGTTATGATGAAACGCGGATGCAGAGTGGAGGGGCAGTAGCTTACTCGATATACGTGTTTCCCTAAGCGGTCTACTCTTTGGGAGTACAAAAGTTTTTTTTTTTTTTTAGCTTTCTCAGTTTTAGTTCAGGAATATTATCAAGATTTTATCAATTATGAAAATTTTATATTTGAATTCATATGTTAGCATTTGCATGCTGTGAAATTTTGAACTTATAAGTTTAAGAAAGTCAAAATACATGGGGACTATTGCACTTCTGTCAATTCAGTCCTAAACTTTTTAATTTTGCCAATTCAGTCCTAAACATTTTCACTTCTTGCCGATTCAGTCCACCTGGCCAATTTTGGCAGGAAAATGCTGATGTGGACGCCGGCGGTGCCATGTAGGACCACCGGCACTAACGTAGACAATTTTTAATAATATTTTAATTTTTTTGATAATTTTTATTATTTTTTCTATTTTTTCCTTCTTTTTTTCCTTTTCTTTTCTTCCTTTTCTTTTTGGCTTTTTCTTCCCTTTTCGATGGCCGGCCACTGGCCACAGCTAGCCGACTGGCCTTGCCCGCCACAGGCGAGGCCTGGCCAAGTGAGGAGCCCCGGCAAGGGGAGCCCTTGCCCAGGCGCAACCCGACGAGGGTCGCCTAGGCAAGGCCACCCCGGCCTCGCCAAATCTGGCGAGGGGAGCCCTTGCCGAGGCTCGTCCTCACCCAAGCAAGCATTGGCCTCGCCCAAACCAGATCTAGCGAGGCCGGCCCTCGCCCCTGACCAGCCAGGGCGTCGGCTAGCCAAGGGCAAGGGCCGGCCTCGCTAGATCTAGTCTAGGCGAGGCCGACACTCGTTTGGGCGAGGGCGAGCCCCAGCGAGGGCTCCCCTCGCCCGACCGACGCCCGGTGAGGCCACCCTGGGCTAGGTGAGGGTCAGCCTCGCCGAGCTACGCCTGGGCAAGGGCTCCCCTTGCCGAGGCTCCTCCTCGCCCGGCCGGGCCTCACCTGTGGCAAGCAAGGCCAACTAGCTATGGCCAATGGCCAGCCGTCGCTTTGTGGCCGGTGGCGATCACCGGAAAAGGGAAGAAAAGGCCAAAAAGAAAAGAAAGAAAAGGAAAGGAAAAAAAGGGAATAAACATAAAATAATAATAATAATAAATCAATAAATATTATTAAAAATTGTCCACGTCCGCGCCGGCGGTCCTACGTGGCACCGCCGGCGTCCACGTTAGCATTTTCCGGCCAAAATTGACCGGATGGACTAAATCGGCAAGAAGTGAAAAGGTTTAGGACTGAATTGGCACAAGTGCAATAGGTTTAGGACTTTTTGGACAATTTTCCCAAAATATATGAAACACAAGATTAATGAAAAAGTTCAAAGCAACAAACCTTTATCTTTCAATTGATTCGTTGCCCTTGGGTAGTCTTCCGAAAAAGCTGTTGTGCGCCCGCTTTCAGAACTCCCCTCTTCGTCAACCACTTTGTTACCAAAAATAGAAATCAACATTAATAATCTTAGAAAAATTAATACTATGACTGGTATAGCACTCATTCATTACATGGGATTTTCGGTATTAAACTTAGATATGAAACTTTTGAACAGAAAAAATATGAACATTATATTTAATGGAGCTCATGAGTTTTTCCGAAGATTAGTATTGTATTATGAATTAGTTTTGTGGGACCTTCTAACTTTTATATCTAGGATAATGTGTTTTTTAGTGAGTTTTTATCACGTTGCCATTGATCTTATCCGTGATATCATTTATAAATTAAGTCTATTATCCATGATATCATTTATAAGTTAAGTCTATAAATAATTTTATCTATCTCCACAATTTCCAGTAATAATTATAACATACCTATTCATAACTGAAAAATAAATGAATTTACTTAATCACATCGGTATCATCAATTTATACGATTAATTTGTAAGTTATAATTGATATATGATACAAGTTCCTGACATTATTACTATTATCATAATGATGCATCGCATAGATTTTTTCTCAAATAAAGTATATGGATTAAACGTTATTGATAGACTCAACAATTGTGAAAAAAAATTGATCAAACTTTTCTTACAAAATGCATACTACTTTTTCTTGTTTATGTGGCGAGAACATTACACCATCCATCTTGGACAAAGTCTTTGTTAGTGAATATTCCCCTTTATTGTTATCTTTACACTTTATCATAACAGTAACAATTGTTACTATTGACAAATTATTTTTTACTAGGAGCAACATTACAGAATATTGATCACGTTAATGATTTTCAATCAAAATTGGCCAAATAGACTAAATTGGCAAAGCGTGAAAAGATTTAGAATTCAATTGACACAATTAAAAGATTTAAGACTAAATTGACAAAAGGACATTAGATATAAGACTTTTTGAACAATTTTCTTCTATCAGAAGTCTTGAAGAAAAGGAAATTTTCTAGTAACTAGCCAAGGAACTGGTCATTGAGTGCTTGTAAGTAATGAATCTAGGATTGACAAAAAGCAGTGGCATCATTATCAAAAACTATAGAGGAACTTGGGGAGCCTAGGTCATACCAAATTAGGAGATTTGATGTTGAGTAATACACTTTGCATGTTTACTTGAAAGGAATAGTCATGCCTCTAGGCCCCATAAAATAAATCAATTATCTGCATTGATTTTTGCAATTTTTGTTTGGGAATATTGAATTTTTTTTCGGTCCTGTAGGTTGGCAAATCTCACTTTTAATCCCTACAGTTTGTTTGGCTATAATCTTTTAGTCCTTATACCATATCATGGTGACAGCTCAAGTCACTTTATCAGGTATAGAAGGACAAAGGGAAAAGTACCAAAAAAGTCATAAACCTATTACATTAGTACCAATTCAATCCTAAACTTTTTAATTGAATCAATTCACTCCTAAACCTTTTACTATTGGTACCAATTCAGTCCATCCGACCAATTTTGACTGGCTTACGCTGACGTGGACGTCAGCCGGTGGCCGGATGCGACGTGGAATTTTTTATGATTTTTAATTATTTTTTCGATTTTTTTAAAATATTTTTTAAATAATTTTTTTCCTTTTCCTTTTCTTTTTTTTTTTTTTTTTTTTTTTTGGCCTTCTTCCTAGCGTGGCCGGCGAGCCTCCGGTGAGGCTCGCCGGCCACCGGGCGAGGGCCGCGAAGCCCTCGCTTACCGCCGGCGAGGGTCGCGGCCCTCGCCCGGCCTCTCCCAAGGCCGCCGGTGAGGCGGCTTCGCCCGGATTTGGGTGAGGCCAGCCTCGACCGCGGCCCTAGGCGAGGACGAGCAACCCTCACCAGCCGCCGGCGAGGGTCACGGCCCTCGCTCGGCCTCGCCCAGTGCCACGGGCGAGGCGGCTTAGCCTAGATTTGGGCGAGGTTAGCCTCGCCCGCGGCTCCGGGCGAAGCCAAGCGAGGGCCGCGACCCTCACCGGCGGTTGGCGAGGGCTTCGTGGCCCTCGCCTAGGGCCGCGCCCGAGGCCGGCCTCGCCCATATTCGAGCGAAGCCGCCTCGCCGACGGCCCTAGGAGAGGCCGGGAGAGGGCCGCGACCCTTGCCGGCGACAGGCAAGGGCTTCGCGGCCCTCGCCAGCCACGCTAGGAAGAAGGCCAAAAAAAAAAAAAAAAAGGAAAGAAAAAGAAAAAAAAATTATTAAAAAATTAAAAAATTCGAAAAATAATTAAAAATTCCACGTCGCATCCGGCCACCGGCTGACGTCCATGTCATTGTCGGCCGGCCAAAATTGGCCGGATGGACTAAATTGGTACCAATAGTAAAAGGTTTATGACTGAATTGATCCAATTTAAAAGTTTATGACTGAATTGGTACCAATGTAATAGATTTAGGACTTTTTTGGTACTTTTCCCGAAGGACAAAAAGTGTTATTTCCCTGAATAATTAAAAGTAAGTTTCTTTCAGAAGGAATAATTTTAATTTCTGATGATTTAGTTCGACTTCCAAATTATTTGGAAGTCATTTTCAATTGGTTGTACCAGAAATTTCTGAACAACGTTTTTAAAGGAAACATACTTGAGTCTGACGCATGATTTCTAATACCCTATTTTACGAGTGCCAGCTTAGTCGAATCAACATTTTTGCCTCTGGAGTCAGCTCACGTATCATTACAACCCTTTTCTAAAATCAAGTATTTAGAGTGTGTTTGGTTCACAAAAAATATTATAATGAAAATCGGTTTTTATTTTCATTTTCCATTTTCTCAATATAATGTCCGGTGAGTTAAAGAAGAGCTTTCGAGAGGAATGACTATTATAAAAACACGTCGGTGTAGTCTTTCAAAGCAATCATTATACAAAATCATGTCTATTTTAGTCGTTTTTCAGTTTTAAGGTTCAAATTCTGAATACATAATAGCGACCAAAACTTCTACGAAATGTATATTCCTTGAGAACTTCGGAAATAAAAGCAGGAAATTAGAATTTTTCTACATACCAAAGTAATCTCCTCTCACTCACTCACTCTCTCTCTCTCTCTCTCTCTCTCTCTCTCTCTCTCTCTCTCTCTCCTCTTTTTTTTTTTTTTTTTTTTTTTGTTAAGAATATTTTTGAAAAAATGTCTGGACACTTGTTCAGCAATATAATAGAAACACTGCCAATGCCATGTTATTGCTCATCTTACTTCGAAGTCAACACACAGAAAGCACAGCTCCTCCATTTTTCTGCATCGCCTCACGGGATCAAATCAGAACATTGAAGGAAAGAACGGGTACGTACCCAGGAATGGCGGCTTTGGCATAAACAACGAGCTGCCTTGAGCATCCATGGAGGCTTCTTTGCCGTGCCGCCTCGCGAGCATGTAGAAAATCCGAAGCAGAGGAGGAAGTGTTCTTGCGGGGTTGAAGTCGAAGTTTAGTTTTTCTGTTCTCTTATTTCCTCTCTCTCTCTCTCTCTCTCTATGCATCGACTTGGGTGGAGATGGAGACAAAGTTCCCGCTGGAGAAGAAGATGATTCATCGCCCATGTCTCTGCGAAAAAATATAAAAAATTCAGGTCGAAAGTTAATTAATTATGTTCGCTCGTATTGGACCGTCTTTGTTGACTACTTTCTATCTTCTCCGGTTGTGACGCCACGTAAGGACATCCACTGTACCGATACGACATTCTTGCCTCTTCTTGAGAGTTCTACCGGGCAGATCTGGCCCATCGTCGCATGCTTCGTCGGCCGTCACCGGGGGGAACCACCAGCCGGATCGAGGCTATCCGAGTTTCCATCGTCTTCCTCGAGCCGTGGCCCTTTGCTCTGCACAGATCGGAGCCGTTGGGCTTGGTCTTGGAAACGTCCATTCCGAGCTTCACTTCGAAATCCTCCGCGGATATGTCCGGAGACTCTGAATTTGCGGTTGAGTAATGAGGATTGCAGGAGGGAAAGGCGGATACGGCTTGATGGGCCTCCATTTTCAGGATGGTGATAATTGACCCGACTGGCATTGATTTTCCCGTTTAGGTTCTGTGCACCCAAGTCTAGGATCAGACATATGAAACATGTGCCTTAGGGCACGTATGAAACTCATTTTGTTTCTCTATTTTTTTATTCCTAGAAATATGTTTAGAACAGAAATCCGTTTAATAATGTAATTTCATTATTCTATCTTTGGAACAAATTTTTATCCTAGAAATAGGTTTAAAATAGAAATGAAAAGTAAAAATTTTATATTTTTCTATTTCGGGAATAAAAATGAGAAATGAAGACTCTTTTCATCACTCACCCTCTCTAGTTGGATGCCCACCCACCGCCTAGGAAAGAGAAATTTTGTGTTATTATCAAACACGTATTTTTCTTAAAAACTTGATTAGGCAATAGAAATAAAAAAAAAAAATCAATTACTATAACAAAATGATTATTATTCGCACCCTTAATGTTTGGCCTGATCTGAGCATATTAGACTTGCACACCTAATGCATTTAGTTTTCTTTTTTGAATAAAGATTCAAGTACTTTGTAATTTAAGATTTTTATAAAAAAAAAATTAATCCAAAAGAAAACACTACCAGATCTCCATCTAAGTACAAGGATCTAGCTATAATTTTCCCAAATAGTGAACTTGATTGTGTTAGAGATGGATATTTTGAGATATAAATGCGTCGTGATCCATAGAATTCATGGTAAAGCTAATTTAGCTATAGCACCAATAACTATTTTTATACAAGATGAACGTGAATTTGTGATTGAAGAACACTTTAAGAAGCTTTTCTAGTTTTTGGTTTTCGTATGGGTTAAAATGTGTAACAAAACGTCTCACACTTCATATCAAGTCACAAACTTAAGCACGCTAATTAATTGCAAAAGACTCAACTTTATTTGTTAGCTTCTAGGTATGTTCAATTTATATAAATGAACAGACGAAAAGACTTTGCGTTATGAATATTGACTTGCTCTTAGTAATTTGCACTTCAAAGCCACCGCCATCCACCCTCACGCCACCATCACAACCCCTTCCTCTCTCACACATCTCGGATCATAGTTTCCGGCGATCGTCTGGAACATCGACAGCCTAAGATTTGAGGATGTCAATAACCTTTGAGTCGCCAGTGTAAGAGTTTTCCTAAATGTGGACTACATTAATTGATATTGTAATTTACCGTTTAACGTTTACCGTTTTACGGGGATTGGTCTAAGGTGAGATAGAAGGTTTCTTAATTAGTCTAATATGGGCTGGCTAGTGTGGGCCGAGTTGAGCTCGGCCCGTAATGAGGGGCCTAGCTGGAAACTCTATAAATAGTGCTAAAGTCTCTCCTCTAACCCTAATTCTCACATGTATCCTCACCTAAGGGCGTTTACCTAACGCTAAACGTGAGGGGGCCGCCTCATTGAGCCGGTGATACGGAGGGCAATAGAGGAGAAGGACTTGCGCGTGGAACATTGTGTTTCCGCTTCCGCTTCAAGATCAATGGATTCCAAAACAGGTGCGTTAATCTTTCTACTTAATTATGCATATTCTTGTTCTGGTTATGGAGATCTTGGGGTTGCGCAATTTGCGTCCAACAGCCAGTTGACATTGACAACCTCGACCGCGAGGTGATGGGTTCCTCCTTCCATGAATAGAACAAAAGGGCCACCCAAAGGACACTAGCCAATGGGTGCAGTCGGGATCACTAATAATTTGAGCCCTAATTCTGAGAAAAGAGTTAGAGAGGTACTTGCAAATTTAAATGTTTGCATCCATGACAATTAGACAAAGCAGGCATTTATATGGAGGTGAAAATGTCCGCCTTCAAGTTGAGAAGTTCTTGTCTGATTCCCGAATCTCCTGCTCCCTTGCTCAAACTTCGTTCTGTTCACCCTCTCTGCAGCATCTTCCAGTCCGATAATCCTCCTCAGAGTACCCCCCAACTTCGCACAGTTTCTGGGAGAGGGAGTACAAAGGGTCGGGCATAGATAGATACACGGTGGAGAAGAAGCGAAGCGCGAGGATTGTGAAAGCGCAGAAGGTATCGGTAATGTGACAAAGACGGCGGAAGTCGAAGCCAGAGAATTGGGTGAGAGGATGAGGTGCAAGTAGGAGCAGTGGGTCGAGACTAATTTCCAAGACTGATCTCCCATTAAACTGAAATTGCTGTTTGCTTGGCTTCCTACATCAGAAATTACTTGTGTTGGGCCACTAGTTGGGTGGCCTTCTTGTATAGTATAGAGAATTTGCAAGGATCATTGCTTTTGTTTGCATGGATGAACACTATTGAATGATGCTCTCATGTTGCCAATTCTTTAAAGAATTAGGTTCACCTTCAAACGACAATGAGCAATGAAGTCATTGCTCACCGTTTGGGGGGATAATATCAATTAACACTTTAGGACAAAGTGTGTACTTGACAGTATACATTATACTTAGTATGACTATGTCAGATGTCACACTTAGATAGTCTTAAAACATGTAAGCACCATGATATTCACATAACACACATGGTAACAAGGGCAAACAAAGATAACAACGCAGGTGTCCTTGTCCAATAATAATAGAGATCATTTCCAAATCTTCTTCACGTGACGGTAGAGGCGAGGCCAATAGGTGGATTCGACCATTTCAACCCATAATGGAAGGTGTAGGATTGCAAACAATACGATGGGGAAGGCAGCCAGTAAGACAATCGGGATGTAAATCCACTTTAATTGTTCACTTAGGACAATCGTGAGAGCAGAGCCGAATGCCACCAATATAAAGGCCAAAGAGAGGAAGAGAAAAGTGAGGCCCAATATTAATTTTGTTGGTAGTGAGTGGAGGAAATCTTCAATTGTGTAGTGTGAAGTTAGGATGGCCAAGAACATCAAGGCAGCGGTGACTGAGGAGAAGAGAGCGAGAGCATCTGCAATAGCAAATACCGTGAACGAGCCCTTCTTCAGAAAGATTGGAATCCCAGTGCTACCGTTGTTGCCTCCAGGTACTTTCAATGCCCCCGAGAAAGATACCGTGATGATGATAGTTGCAACGATGCTACAAGTTGATGATGTATTCTTCATCCATTGTCCGGCCTCTTTGAGCAAATCTTGGCGTTGTTCTACGAACACTTCCCAATATGTTTTCCTTCCCGTCTTTTTTGTCAATGGACCTTCAAGCAATACCAGACTGTTTGAAGAAGGATCGCTCCTATCTTCCAGCACCTTTAGAAAAATCAAGGATGCCTATCAATGTAAATTAAACTGAACAGCACAAAAGGCTAACATATAAGGTGGACCGACCTTGTACCACTGAAGTTCCCTCTGCATAAGGAAAACCGCTCCAGAAACATCTGGGGTTGCACATCTTGGTGACCATTCGGTCGTAGCCTTCATCAGGCCGTGTTTTTCCCAAGCATCGTTAGTCAAATATGGAATGTAGTGTGCATTCACTAGTCTAAACAACTCAACATGCCGTCCACTCACAACTTGTTTCAGCAGTTCCTTTGTGAAATTTTCATCCCACATCAACTCTGGAAAATGCTTAAGACATAAACTCACAATTTCAAAGATTCCATGGGAAGCAGCGTCAAGGACAATGCCTGAAGCCAATAAAAATTCAAGTATTTCGGGAGTTTGCATTCGAGTCTTCTTCTCGGTAAGAGCAAGATTTGCAAACTCAAGCGAGCATTGATGCCTCAACTTTGACTCTCCAATCCTTTTAATGAAAGGTGCTGCACATAACATTAGATCAGCAATTTTCTAAATGACAATGAATCAAAAGATTTAAGAGGTTTTCGCATTTGCCTGTTTAATTTTTTTAAAAAAATGATGGATTTAACATGCTAGAAAAAAACATAACTTCATTTGGCCAGAAAATCAAAATTATTAGAACACGTGGATCTATCAATGAATACACACAATGTCACAAGAAAAAAAAAAACATTTTTAAAAAAAATAGGTAGATTCAATGACAAATTGATAAATCTATTTTCGGTTGAGGATCTTTATGGATTCACCTAATGGATACATATTGTTTAAATATTGAGTTTAATTGAATATAACCTTATGGTAATATCCAAATCGAAAGCCGGTCCACATAAATAGCTATTGGGATATACTGAAACTATTGGTTTACACTTTAAATTTAGAGATCTCTGCTCATAGATGATCTAAAGTCCTCTTTCAGTTTTGGATGCAAGGGATATGGAATAGAGGTTGTATGCCATGACAGTTTTGTGTACCTGATTTTGTGGTAAGATTCCAAAGTGATGTCTTGAACCACTTAAGTGCTAGTGCCACCACCACGAAGAGAAGAGGAATCATGTTAACAATTTAGGAATTGATGACAAACTAAAACATAAATATCACACATATGAAATGAAAATTGTACGTGTAAGTAGATCTAATAATGCCTCTATGACCTAAAATCCAAGTCTACAATTCTCTGTAATTCTACTAGGCTATTTGACATTAAGACTTTTCAAAATTTGACATTAAAACTTGTCGAATAACCTTACAAATCTACATCATGGTTTAGATATTAATGTGCATAGATAGATATAGCCATTGTCCCTTAACTTTTTTGTCAATTGGATCCTGAATATAATATATATATTGGTTGTTTTAGTCCATTCATTAAACAGATTAACAGAAATGCTCATGGGACCATCAAGTTGCCGCTAAAAAATCAATGCATCAATGTTCCAATTAGCATCAAGATTTATTTCATCTAAATAAGTTGTATAAGAGGAAGGGTAAAGCTAAAATCCCGATCTCATATTTCCCACCCTTCGTACCTCGACCCATCTTCGGGTCTATGGAATTGTCAAATGAAGTATCAACCAGACAAAGAGGGATACCTAAAAATGGAAACATAGAAGAGTGAACACCATGTGGATAAAGTTGCTCGAATTGTACAAATCTAACAAAAGAAATGCAAGAAGAACCCACATTTGTAAATAGATTTTTCCCAAAAATTGAGTCCAGCTCCACTACGGAAGTAAGACTTCATCTTCGCCAGGTCTCCCAACAGGCTATTGTTTTCAGTATCTTCAGATGTTGCTAAGCCTGGGTATTGGCGAGCAAAATACAAGCCAATGTCTTTCGGAACACAAACAAAAATATCAATTCAAGTAAACAATGAAGGAAATGGAATAAGATGAGCAAGTGTGAAACCCTACCCAAATGGCCGGCCATGATAAGGCAGGACATGGTACCATGATCTGGGGCGGATGTTGTATGCCTGGCGAGGTACCAGATAACCTCCTTTTGCATAGGAGCATATGAAGTAGCCATCGATAGGGCGTGGGGTACACTTTCAGATTTCGCATCAACTCTGTCCACTAATGCCTTAACCATTCTTATTCTTCCTCTTCGGACAGCATGATTAAGGGCACTTATTAAAATGACAACATAATATTCTGAAGGGAAGCGCTTGACCAGGTTTTCGACCAATTGATCTTGTCCGACCATAACCGCTACGTCGAGCAAAGTAGCGGATGTTTTGCCAATAGTCATCACTTTGGCTGTCCTTGCTTCATGATCTTCATTGAGGATTTTCTCGACAGCTTCCCGATCACTCTTCACTACGGCTTCAAACAATGGTCGATACTTTTCATTGACCTCCACTGTTTGGCATAACGGAAAAAATTGCATATTAAAAATGCTCAGGCGTTCCCACTTCTTGTTTTGAACTTACAAAAAAAAACAAAAGGTTTTGAACTGACTTGGAAAAATTGCAATAGGTTTAGGACTATTTTGGTAATTTTACCCTTTTAAGGGATGAGTGCAATCATTGTAGATGCTCAATTTTCATGAAACACAAATGAAAGTGAAGGAACGTTGTTTACTCAAACATACCTTTTTATATGGGTAGGTGCATATTTACTCTTTTGAAGTTAAAAAGAAAAAGAATTGGATTTTCTCAATAATTTAGTCAAGATATCATTCAGATTTTTAAAAATTTATATTTGAACTTATATATTGGCATATTTTATGCTGTGGAATTTAAAAAATTTAGCATTAAATAAAGTCCAAATGCATAGAACATAAAACTTATGAAAAACGAGAATTCAAAGTTCAATGACAAACCTTGGGCTGATCTATGACCATCTTGGGAAGCTTTATCAGTTGTTGTGCCTCCTGAACTCATATCTACGTGTACCTCTTTGTTACCAAAGAAGAAACGAACATAAATAACCTTAGAAAATTAATTACACTCTATATGCTGCAGATCATCTATGCTTGTAGTATTAGTCTTATTCATTGCATTGGAATTTTCTGCATTAAACTTAGATAATAATTTTTTTTTTAAATAACATAAATTTAAACAAAGGTCATGAATTATCTTTGAGATATGTTTTTTCTTGAAAATATGTTCGGGCGAGTGAACAATAAGAGTTTTCAACATGAATGATAATTATAAAATCATGTTTTGTGTAGCATCTTAAAGCAATTATTGTACAAAAAAAATGTCAATTTTAGTCATTTTAGGTTATAAGGTTCGAATTCCAAAGCTCAGGACCCGTAATTTCTACAAAACTAACTTTTATTGAGAATTTTGGAAGAGAATCGTACGAAAATGTCCTCGGGCTTCTTTCACAGTCTTGTCCATTTTTGGTAAGGATTTTGTAAGAAGTATCCAAGCACTTTTTTTTTTTTTTGTCAGAAGTATCCAAGCACTTGTTAAGCAATAAAATAAAGAAATATTGCAATTTTCAATACATTAACTATTCATGATAGTGATTTTACCAAAAAAAAAAAACTATTCATGATAGTGCTTATATTACTCCGAAATTAACCCTCAAAAAGCCAAACTGCTCCATTTTTTGTAAGGATTTTGTAGGAAGTATCCAAGTAAATTTTTTTTTTTTTTTGTCAGAAGTATCCAAGCACTTGTTAAGCAATAAAATAAAGAAATATTGCAACTTTCAATACATTAACTATTCATGATAGTGATTTTACCAACAAAAAAAAAACTATTCATCATAGTGCTTATATTACTTCGAAATTAACCCTCAAAAAGCCAAACTGCTCCATTTTTGGTAAGGATTATGTAAGAAGTATCCAAGCACTTTTTTTTTGTCAGAAGTATCCAAGCACTTGTTAAGCAATAAAATAAAGAAATATTGCAATTTTCAATACATTAACTATTCATGATAGTGATTTTACCAAAAAAAAAACTATTCATGATAGTGCTTATATTACTCCGAAATTAACCCTCAAAAAGCCAAACTGCTCCATTTTTGGTAAGGATTATGTAAGAAGTATCCAAGCACTTGTTAAGCAATAAAATAAAGAAATATTGTAATTTTCAATACATTAACTATTCATGATAGTGATTTTACCAACAAAAAAAAAATATTCATGATAGTGCTTATATTACTTTGAAATTAACCCTCAAAAAGCCAAACTGCTCCATTTTTTTGTAAGGATTTTGTAAGAAGTATCCAAGCAATTTTTTTTTTGGTCAGAAGTATCCAAGCACTTGTTAAGCAATAAAATAAAGAAATATTGCAATTTTCAATACATTAACTATTCATGATAGTGATTTTACCAAAAAAAAAAAACTATTCATGATAGTGCTTACATTACTTCGAAATTAACCCTCAAAAAGCCAAACTGCTCCATTTTTGGTAAGGATTTTGTAAGAAGTATCCAAGCAAATTTTTTTTTTTGTGTCAGAAGTATCCAAGCACTTGTTAAGCAATAAAATAAAGAAATATTGTAACTTTCAATACATTAACTATTCATGATAGTGATTTTACCAAAAAAAAAAACTATTCATGATAGTGCTTATATTACTTCGAAATTAACCCTCAAAAAGCCAAACTGCTCCATTTTTGGTAAGGATTATGTAAGAAGTATCCAAGCACTTTTTTTTTTTGTCAGAAGTATCCAAGCACTTGTTAAGCAATAAAATAAAGAAATATTGCAATTTTCAATACATTAACTATTCATGATAGTGCTTATATTACTTCGAAATTAACCCTGAAAAAGCCAAACTACTCCATTTTTGGTAAGGATTTTGTAAGAAGTATCCAAGCACTTTTCTTTTTGGTCAGAAGTATCCAAGCACTTGTCAAGCAATAAAATAAAGAAATATTGCAATTTTCAATACATTAACTATTCATGATAGTGATTTTACCAAAAAAAAAAAAAAACTATTGATGATAGTGCTTGTATTACTTCGAAATTAACCCTCAAAAAGCCAAACTGCTCCATTTTTGGTAAGGATTTTGTAAGAAGTATCCAAGCACTTTTTTTTTTGGTCAAAAGTATCCAAGCACTTGTTAAGCAATAAAATAAAGAAATATTGTTATTTTCAATACATTAACTATTCATGATAGTGATTTTACCAACAACAAAAAAAACTATTCATGATAGTGCTTATACAACTTCGGAATTAACCCTCAAAAAGCCAAACTGCTCCATTTTTGGTAAGGATTTTGTAAGAAGTATCCAAGCACTTTTTTTTTTTGTCAGAAGTATCCAAGCACTTGTTAAGCAATAAAATAAAGAAATATTGCAATTTTCAATACATTAACTATTCATGATAGTGCTTATATTACTTCGAAATTAACCCTGAAAAAGCCAAACTACTCCATTTTTGGTAAGGATTTTGTAAGAAGTATCCAAGCACTTTTCTTTTTGGTCAGAAGTATCCAAGCACTTGTTAAGCAATAAAATAAAGAAATATTGCAATTTTCAATACATTAACTATTCATGATAGTGATTTTACCAAAAAAAAAAAAAAAAACTATTGATGATAGTGCTTGTATTACTTCAAATTAACCCTCAAAAAGCCAAACTTGCTCCATTTTTGGTAAGGATTTTGTAAGAAGTATCCAAGCACTTTTTTTTTTGGTCAAAAGTATCCAAGCACTTGTTAAGCAATAAAATAAAGAAATATTGTTATTTTCAATACATTAACTATTCATGATAGTGATTTTACCAACAACAAAAAAAAAACTATTCATGATAGTGCTTATACAACTTCGAATTAACCCTCAAAAAGCCAAACTTGCTCCATTTTTGGTAAGGATTTTGTAAGAAGTATCCAAGCACTTTTTTTTTTTGTCAGAAGTATCCAAGCACTTGTTAAGCAATAAAATAAAGAAATATTGCAATTTTCAATACATTAACTATTCATGATAGTGATTTTACCAAAAAAAAAAAAACTATTCATGATAGTGCTTATATTACTTCGAAATTAATCCTGAAAAGCCAAACTACTCCATTTTTGGTAAGGATTTTGTAAGAAGTATCCAAGCACTTTTTTTTTTTTGGTCAGAAGTATCCAAGCACTTGTTAAGCAATAAAATAAAGAAATATTATAATTTTCAATGCATTAACTATTCATGATAGTGATTTTACCAAAAAAAAAAACTATTCATGATAGTGCTTATACTACTTCGGAATTAACCCTCAAAAAGCCAAACTACTCCATTTTTGGTAAGGATTTTGTAAGAAGTATCCAAGCACTTTTTTTTTTTTTTTTGTCAGAAGTATCCAAGCACTTGTTAAGCAACAAAATAAAGAAATATTGTAATTTTCAATACATTAACTATTCATGATAGTGATTTTACCCAAAAAAAAACTATTCATGATAGTGCTTATATTACTTCGAAATTAACCCTGAAAAAGTCAAACTACTCCATTTTTGGTAAGGATTTTGTAAGAAGTATCCAAGCACTTTTATTTTTTGGTCAGAAGTATCCAAGCACTTGTTAAGCAATAAAATAAAGAAATATTGTAATTTTCAACACATTAACTATTCATGATAGTGATTTTACCAAAAAAAAAACTATTCATGATAGTGCTTATATTACTTCGAAATTAGCCCTCAAAAAGCCAAACTGCTCCATTTTTGGTAAGGATTATGTAAGAAGTATCCAAGCACTTTTTTTTTTTTTGTCGAAGTATCCAAGCACTTGTTAAGCAATAAAATAAAGAAATATTGCAATTTTCAATACATTAACTATTCATGATAGTGCTTATATTACTTCGAAATTAACCCCGAAAAAGCCAAACTACTCCATTTTTGGTAAGGATTTTGTAAGAAGTATCCAAGCACTTTTCTTTTTGGTCAGAAGTATCCAAGCACTTGTTAAGCAATAAAATAAAGAAATATTGCAATTTTAAATACATTAACTATTCATGATAGTGATTTTACCAAAAAAAAAAAAACTATTGATGATAGTGCTTGTATTACTTCGAAATTAACCCTCAAAAAGCCAAACTGCTCCATTTTTGGTAAGGATTTTGTAAGAAGTATCCAAGCACTTTTTTTTTTGGTCAAAAGTATCCAAGCACTTGTTAAGCAATAAAATAAAGAAATATTGTTATTTTCAATACATTAACTATTCATGATAGTGATTTTACCAACAACAAAAAAACTATTCATGATAGTGCTTATACAACTTCGGAATTAACCCTCAAAAAGCCAAACTGCTCCATTTTTGGTAAGGATTTTGTAAGAAGTATCCAAGCACTTTTTTTTTTTTGTCAGAAGTATCCAAGCACTTGTTAAGCAATAAAATAAAGAAATATTGCAATTTTCAATACATTAACTATTCATGATAGTGATTTTACCAAAAAAAAAACTATTCATGATAGTGCTTATATTACTTCGAAATTAATCCTGAAAAAGCCAAACTACTCCATTTTTGGTAAGGATTTTGTAAGAAGTATCCAAGCACTTTTTTTTTTTTGGTCAGAAGTATCCAAGCACTTGTTAAGCAATAAAATAAAGAAATATTATAATTTTCAATGCATTAACTATTCATGATAGTGATTTTACCAACAAAAAAACTATTCATGATAGTGCTTATACTACTTCGGAATTAACCCTCAAAAAGCCAAACTACTCCATTTTTGGTAAGGATTTTGTAAGAAGTATCCAAGCACTTTTTTTTTTTTTTTTTTTTTTTGTCAGAAGTATCCAAGCACTTGTTAAGCAACAAAATAAAGAAATATTGTAATTTTCAATACATTGACTATTCATGATAGTGATTTTACCCAAAAAAACTATTCATGACAGTGCTTATATTACTTCGAAATTAACCCTGAAAAAGTCAAACTACTCCATTTTTGGTAAGGATTTTGTAAGAAGTATCCAAGCACTTTTATTTTTTGGTCAGAAGTATCCAAGCACTTGTTAAGCAATAAAATAAAGAAATATTGTAATTTTCAACACATTAACTATTCATGATAGTGATTTTACCAAAAAAAAAAACTATTCATGATAGTGCTTATATTACTTCGAAATTAACCCTCAAAAAGCCAAACTGCTCCAACTTTCTTCCTCCTCCTTGTGGGATCAAGTCAGAACACCAAACGAAAGAACTGAACATACCTGCCAATGGTGGCAATGGTTTCGAAAACGAATTGCCTTGTTAAGGATTTTGTAAGAAGTATCCAAGCACTTTTTTTTTTGGTCAGAAGTATCCAAGCACTTGTTAAGCAATAAAATAAAGAAATATTGCAATTTTCAATACATTAACTATTCATGATAGTGATTTTACCAAAAAAAAAAACTATTCATGATGGTGCTTGTATTACTTCGAAATTAACCCTCAAAAAGCCAAACTACTCCATTTTTGGTAAGGATTTTGTAAGAAGCATCCAAGCACTTTTTTTTTTTTTTTTTTCGTCAGAAGTATCCAAGCACTTGTTAAGCAATAAAATAAAGAAATATTGTTATTTTCAATTAACTATTCATGATAGTGATTTTACCAACAACGAAAAAACTATTCATGATAGTGCTTATACTACTTCGGAATTAACCCTCAAAAAGCCAAACTGCTCCATTTTTTGTAAGGATTTTGTAAGAAGTATCCAAGCACTTTTTTTTTTGGTCAGAAGTATCCAAGCACTTGTTAAGCAATAAAATAAAGAAATATTGCAATTTTCAATACATTAACTATTCATGATAGAGATTTTACCAAAAAAAAACTATTCATGATAGTGCTTATATTACTTCGAAATTAACCCTGAAAAAGCCAAACTACTCCGTTTTTGGTAAGGATTTTGTAAGAAGTATCCAAGCACTTTTTTTTTTTTTTGTTAGAAGTATCCAAGCACTTGTTAAGCAATAAAATAAAGAAATATTGTAACTTTCAATACATTAACTATTCATGATAGTGATTTTAACAAAAAAAAAAAACTATTCATGATAGTGCTTATATTACTTCGAAATTAACCCTCAAAAAGCCAAACTGCTCCAACTTTCTTCCTCCCCCTTGTGGGATCAAGTCAGAACACCAAACGAAAGAACTGAACATACCTGCCAATGGTGGCAATGGTTTCGTAAACGAATTGCCTTGGTTATCCATGGAGGATCCTTCACGGTGCCATCTCTCGAGCGTGCAAAAATCTCAAGCAGAGAAGTATTGTCTTTGCGGTTGAAGTCGAAGTTGTTCTCTGTTTTCTCGGATCTTCTCTTCTTATACATCGACTTGCAGATGCAGCCAAAGTTCCTGCTTCAGTTGATGATTCAACGCTGCGGTCTCTTTCAAAAGCCAAAAAAAAAACTTAGATGTAAAGTTATATCAACGGAAGTAGCTCATATCCGAAACACGAAGACGTAACGTTTTTGTACTATTCTTTTTGGCCCGACGTTGGAGTGAGTCACGATGCCATTGAAGTCGAGAATGCTGCCAAAGTTCCTCACTACCAGTACCAGGTTGTGTGACTTTCTTGCCATCTCGAAAGTTCGTACGATGTCATTGCTTACATCTCAGGGAAATTGGCCAGCAGCATATCCCTTCCCTCTCTTCAGCATCTCTTTTTAGCCCTCAATAGCTATTCAGATTAAAGAATGATTCTAAGGAAGACTTCAAGTGGCCCCTGTCTCACTGGACCTCACTTGCAGCTACGAAAACTACAGCTTTTTTAGGTCACTTGTGAACTGAGAGTCATTGGCACTTCATTATTCAAGCATTATCAAAATCGAATCTTAGACCTAACATAGAATGAGATATGCAGTCCAAACGAAACACGCCCAAATGTGATCCACAAGACTGCGACTTCAGCATTTGATGTTTTGTCAAAATCATAGGAAAACATTTCATTTCAATGGAGGGAATACCGATTGCTGTTAGAAGACCTAGTCGTAGTAGTCGTAGTGATGCAGTAGGAAAAGCAAAGAAAAATACGTCTGTGAATGGAAGATGACATGAGAGGAAGACATTCGACGAGAAAATGTAATGAACCGGCAAAGGGCGTCGTGTTTGTGTTCCTAAACAACATAAACTATACGCAATCCAATCTAAGTTTGGCGCACACGAACGTAATCCTAGAATATCGACATTTGTGGTTTTGTCGAGAACATGCGAAAGGTTTCAATGGTGCCGTGAGTTCATGTCTTATCATTGGATAAGGCTCCTTAACATCTGGTACCATTGATAAGGCTCCTTCTCAAAAAAACATCTGGTACCATTGCCCGCTAACTCGACGGGACTTGCTTTCCTAAAGAAACCGTTCCGTCGTCGACCCTATCTATGTTTCTACAATGGTCCACATGCTTCGAGTTGTTTCATACCATAATCAGTCTCATCCGTGTAAGACTATGAATTTTGCATTGAAAGAGGAGAATGTGCAGTCTCAGTTCCCCTCAGGATCGAAAACTCTCCTACATTCAACTCACGCAAGTTTCTAGGAAACGTCTTCACTGAGAATCATTTAAAAAATAGGAACTTTGGACATTTGCCCCTAAATGAGAATAGGTGGAGTTTCCACGCGCTATCATTTGTACCCGAGGATTTGAAAAAAAACACTGAATAGAACATTAAGATATTATTTTTTATTTTCGGCAGATGTGATGTGGGAGCATGGTCACTCTATCTATAATAAATTAATAAAAATGAATAAATAATAAGGAAGTTGGTCGTAGGTTCTAATCATTGTTGCGGCCTGTTTGTTACCTATCGATTGTAACTTACGAACGACTTTACCGATTTATGATCGTCAAGGAGATAGTAACCCGATAAGTGTTTATTACTCCTGACTAATTCTTAGCAATATAAATAGTAAATTACAGGTGAAATTATTAATTGTTTTATGAATTCGAGTGGTCGAATAGTTATTTTCATCATAAGATATAACTGTTAATTGATGGTCAGGTACTTCAGTGTAATTTACCAACGACATTGGGGGGCAAAGACAGAGTCGGTGGTGGCTCGATAGATGGCAACGAGGAATGCTCAAATACGTGATTATATGTCTTATATCCAGGCGGCCTCCTTTACCAAAATTTTTAGACTTTTAGGTTGCAAAGCCTAACGGACTTAATACAAAAACTAAATGATGCATGTTAAGGAGCTAAGCTAGTCTCTAGTAATTCCTAGGTGGATTTCATCAAAGCTCATTGTGAATGCAAATTGGAAATGCAATGCCCACAAGTAAAAGATCGTCCTCCTTTCAGTAAATTACGCTTAAAGTTCGTATGATGTCGTTGCGCTCATCCTCGACAGAAAGTTAGGTTGCATTTTGACGTGACATTTTATGTAAGGGTGTCGAAAATGTCGGATGCCAGCAGCATATACCAATCCCTTCTCTATTATGAGCCATCGCAGATTCCTAGTTCCGTCTTCAACATATTCTTTTAGCGCTTAACAGCGACTTCAAAATTAAAGAACGATTCTCAGGCCGACTTCAAGTCGTCCCTGTCTCCCTGCACATCACTGCACCTCCGAAAACTACGGTTTTGTAAGATAACTTATGAACTGAGAGTTGTTGGCACTTCATTAGTCAAGCATTATGAATGTATCGAAATCAAACAGCAGATGAGTATGAAGTCCGGATGAAACACATCCAAATGTGATCCACGAAACTACGGCTACAGCATTTGCTGTTATGTCAGGTTCACGGGAAAACATTTAATTTCAATGGAGGGACTTGTCTATATAACTCTGGGAAAAGGGACAACTTATCGGAATCCCGGAAAACTTCTTGTCATTGGTGTTAGTAATTAAACAAAATTCATAAATATTGTCGATCGGTTGCCTAGCTGTTGATGCACAAGTTCAATGTCGATGTCTGTTTGGATTTCAAGACTGATGCATGAGTTATTTATTTTTTTATTTTTGTGGTCGACAATGGACAAGTTAAGATTGTAGTGTTGTTCTTAAGAGTTTGCTCGTATTTCTATGTCTCGATTGTTCGTGTTTTTAAGTCTAATCAATATTTTATAAATTCCTAGGAATTTATCTACTGAAATGCTACCTACGTTTATGTGCCATTTAATAGTAAGAGCAAGAGCCATGAAACAAGCCTATAAATTGGTTAGTTTTGTAATCGTTTCTAATAAACTGAAATTTTAAAAAAAAAAAAAAAGCCTATCTCTCTTTCTTTTCTTTGTATCATGTGAGTTGTGGGTGTCTCACCTTCAAAATTATCCCATCAGTTAGAATACTTCGAAGTAGTTGGTGTGAGTTTTTAGCATCATGCCCATGATGCGACGCGAAAAGCAAAGAAAATCGGGAGGGTGGCTGTGAATGGAAGATGACACAAGAAGAAGACATTGGCAGAGAGCAAACCAACAAGGTGCACTGTGCCTGCGTTCCTAAATAACACAGACCGAAAGCAATGCAATCTAAATGTTTGCACACACAAATGCCATCCTAGAATTTGCAGTTTCGTCGATAACATGCGAAAGGTTTCAAGGGGGGCACGAGTTCATTTATATCATCAGATGACGAAGTGAACTCTGATAATTGCAGGCACTTCAGATGGAAAGAGAAGAACGTAAAGTCTTACTTCCCCGCGAGATTGGAACTTCCATATATTCAACTTGCGTAAGTTTCTAGGACAGGTCTTTAGTGTGAGAACTATTAGAAAAAAATATAAAATTTGGATATTAGTGCCTAAAATATTGTGATCTGAAAAGAAATATGAAAATGGAGAAGACGTTTCACGGCATCTATAATAATTAATAATTAATAGATGATAAGAAAGTTGTGTAGAATAGAGCTTTGTCGACTTCGTTCCTCTCAACTCCCGGCATATTTGGGGAATTCTACCAATTCTAAACAATCTTAGCATGATCAAATCTTTCGCCAACTCAGCTTTTTGAGTCTTTTCTGGCATGACCGCAAGTTTGTCGCAATTTCCTTATTTATTAAGTGTAACAAAATCCTGGCGAGGGCATTTTGTGCTGTGAATGATAAATCTATATTGGTAGTAAATTATAAATCACTATTGTAAATTTGGGCAACTAATAACCTATTTGTTGGGTTATCAGTTTTAGCTTATGAATGATGTTAGTGACTTATGATCGACAATCCAATAGTGGGATAAGGACATTACTAGTATGAAAATTTTTGTATGATGTTCACTTGAGTAACGTAACTTTTTTCCGATTACTTTAATGTAATTAGATCAAAGTTGTTCACTTGAGTACCATTATTAATTTGTCTTATCGAAAAATCTGACATAGTATTTATATAATATAGATCTTCCGACGTGATTCCTTGACAACATAAAGTCAACAAGTGACTGTGATTGGGGCCAAATGACATCATTTGGCCATCTGTTTGCCACAAATTAATGAATTCGGGCAAAATTAAGTATGTTCTTTAGACCCTAACCCGATTTGAGGAATTGGGACAAAATTACCTTCTGAGCTTTGCAATGGAGAGCAGGAGGAGGAGAAATACCTCATGATTGTGTAAGTCATGATCGCAATGCTCAGTACATATCCTAGAGTTTGTGCTATTCGAATTCGTTTGTGTGATGAATAGTGTATGTGCGTGTATGCGTGTCAGCGATGCTAATTCAATCCCTTGTCTCTTTGCTTTGGTTGCTGGGGAGTGCAGGGAGGAAGGGTTGAAGCCGATGGATGCAGAACATCTGAGTGACGATGTGCACACGATGGTTGATTTCATCGTCGATTACTACAAGTCCATCGAGAGCTTCCCTGTCCTCAGCCAAGTCGAGGTTTCTGTTCATTCCCTTCCCCTTCTGTTTTCATTCCTACGTTATTATTGATTGGAGTCTTTGTGCGTGTGAGAGAAAGATAGCTGAAGGGTTGTCGTTTATATTCCCATTTGCCGTCTCTTCCATTTCCACTTTGGCTTTGAATTTACTTTAGAAAAGTCATATCGGATTCAAAATTTTATTTTAAAAGCCACACAACACGAATCGTCGGAAGACGCTCAGTGGACTATCTACACTCAAGTGATTAAAAAAAATGTTATGACTTTCAAGTAAGCATTATACGAAAGTTATAACACTTTTTTTGTATCACAATCCCTTTCATAATAGTACTTGTTTAATAATTTTTAAAATATTTACTACTCCTACCTAAATCTTAGCTGTGTAGATAGTACATTATCAACGAAATTAATAGTTTACCAAGAATGTATAGTCATCAAATAGTTATTTTAACCATAAGATATAATCGTTAACATATAATAGATACTCTGGGGTAATCTCCTAGGGGCAAAGAGAGCGAGAGTCGGTGGTGGCTCGAGGGATGGCGACAAGCAATGTGGTTGAAGTGGTGGCGTATAACATCAGTGGCAGAGGATAAAAGAAAGGGAAAATCTCAAATAAGGGCTTGAAGTGGGTTCATTTTCTCAAAAAATGATCCAAAGTGGACACTGTATCAAATAAGGACCCAAAGTGGCTAATTTTGTCTCAAATAAGGACCCAAACTTTTAATCTTATTTACAGCTTGGGATATTTTTGTCCAAGAACTTTTTTCTTTAATTTTTTTTCTTTCTTCATCTTCCTCACACCTCCTCCTTCGCACTACATTGCCTCCTTCAACACCATAATTAGGGCCCATACCAGTGACCTCGTGAGCTTCATGTCATCACGTAGTTGGTCCTAGTGACAAGAAGTCAGATTGGAGTTATTTGTTACTGGCCACCTTCTCAGATGCTAAAATCCTCAGTTCCTCAAGATGCATCAAATCTCGCCTCGCTTGTGCTCAACCTAAAGCTCAGATTGACCTCCATCTGACGACGACGATGTTGGATTTTCTATCAGGGGCAGCGGTCGACGAGGTTGAGAGCTCAAATAGGACTTGTCAATGGCGGCAATGGGGCAACAAAGTACAACAGTTTCTACAGTTAATGATGTCAGATACTATTAATGATCAATCTCAAGATGGGGTATCAATTGAAGAGAAGAGCCATGTCAATGAGAATGGCAAGAGTGTGAGTGGGTGTCTCCAGACTAGGGATTATTGAAAGGAGCCATTGGCATTGCAAAGGGGAAGGGGGATCTTTGAAAGATTGAATTTACGCAAGAGAGGCAAACCCAAATTTGAAATTGATGAGGCAAACTCTTGCCGAGGTTGAAATAGTTGCCAGCTGCAACAAAATTATTATTTGGCATGAAATTGTTAATCACCAAGTGTTAATTGAATAGAGGCATAAGTTAGTCAAACAAGACGATCTGGCAATGCTTGGATATTGCTACTCCGTTGTTGGCAAGCAAGACTGAAAATAGCACAAAATATTGCAGTTGCTGGGATAGCGGAAGGCCCAAAATAAGTGGAGTTTGATGCACTCTCAAGGTGAGAGAAATACGTCACCAAAGGGATTAGTTGCATAGCTTGGGAGTTGGACAAGAAGTTGAGTCTCAGCAAAAGTAGATCCATATTATGGCTTTGAGATTAGAATTTGCGATGAATGTTGGAATAAAAAGAACTTATTTTTGAAAGCTCATTTCGACTTCGTGGAATTGTCTACAAACCATTTTGAGGAGCGAAATTTAAAATTTTCAACGAGTTAAACTACCTTGTAATGGCTCGTGTTAAAGAAAACCCAATGGTCATACAACAAGATGACACAAAGAACGATGGGGGGCTGATAATGGAGGTGATGTAGAGAGTGAGAAAGATGAAGAAAGAAAAAAGAAGAAAGAGAGAGACAAAAAATAAACAACAATATTCTTGGAAAAAAGTATCCCTAGTTGTGAATAAAATTAGAAGTTCAGGTCCTTAATTGAGAGTAAGTTAGTCACTCTAGGTTCTTATTTGAGACAATGTCCACTTTAAGTCATTTTTTGAGAAAATTGCTCCACTTCAGGTCCTTATTTGAGATTTTCCCTCAAAGAAACAAAGCGGAGAAAACGATGTCAACTATGAGCTAGTGTTTATTTTAAGTGACGTGATAAAATATTGGACATGGTTAAACCTATATGTATACCTTAAAACTAAGAAGAAGAAGGTATTTGCACATGAAGAAGAAGCAGGTATTTGCACATTTAAAAGTTTGCAGCCATGGAAATTAGACAAAGCAGATCTTCCATAAACCTTAACAAGTTAGCATTTTAACTTGTTCTAATCTTCAAACCGATCTTACCACCTCACTTTCACTAACTCCCGAAGGATGGACGAATTGCAAGGGCGGGCATGTGCAATCTCTTCAAAAGAAAGCTCAAATGAAGAGCAACGGGCTTTCTTTCCAGAGACATCTTATTGGGACAATGGGCTTGCAAGATCAGTAAACAATCTCTTTTGTGCTTATACCAAGGCTTTCATATCTCTTTCCAAATCAATCTCTTTCTAATGACCATTATCTAACAAGCAAACTCACTAAAGTTTCATCCATTTCATAGAAAATAAATAATTTAAAAAGCAATTTCCTAAAATTAATCATTTATATCGTTTATAATTAGTTAATTAGAAAATATTTTCACTATCAATAATAATTTATGTCAAATTATTTTTGTTAAGGATGAAAATACTATTTATTTATTTTTAAACGATACAGACAATTATTTACTTTTAGAATTTTTTTTCCAAATCATTGGATCCTAGGAAGTAAAAGAATTTCTTTGATAGATATTTTTTTTTTTTTTGGAAAGGGTAGAAAGTGAAGGTGAGAAAGTGTTTGGATTTAAATGTATTTAATTCAGAATAAAAAGAAAAGTGAATGAAATGACACATTTGCCATTAAGAGCACCATTATTAAGACTCTTTAATGTCTCATTTTGCGTCAAGCACAAGGGCAGAGATGTTATTGTGCTTCAAAAAAAAAAAAATTTTTAGTATAATATATAAACTCATGAAATCATAATATATGATGAGTTTGTAAATTTCATAAAAATGTGCACAAATATATCAAATCAATTTTTTTTTTTCCTTTCCCCACCCTTTCCAAACAAAGCGTAAATCTCAATTCCGCAATGTGGTGATTTTTTTTCCCCTTTTTTACAGATAATAACAGGCAATGCCTATTTTAGGCTGGTCTCAACTTATTAAATTTAGGCCCTCAAAAAGAAGGCCCCAAAGAACCCGACCGTAATATGAGTCGACCTGCTATTGTTAACTACAATTGGTGCAAAGATGACCAATAAATGGAGCTGATGGGGACATCTTGGCTCTGAAATTTTCTTTCAGTCCGCTAAGAAATTAAAAAAAAGCCACAGCATTATCAACGTATATTACTGTTATACTCGATCGATTCTAGTATTAGGCCTACGGGAGCTGGCGTGGGCCTGCTAATGCTTCGAAAATTATTTCAATATCCAAGGTAACATTGATCGAATCTCGAAAGGTTAGACAGGCTCAAAAAAGGAATTACTTACTCAGACTCGCTCATTTTGCCCTTTTAAGTTTGATTAATGTGACCGATGATATTGCTTAAGTTATGGGGTCTATAGGAGTTACCTAAGGACGCGCATGATAAAATTTTTACTTCTCTATTTCTCTGTTTCTCTGTTTCCCGGAACAAATTTGGAACATAAATTCGTTTGGTAATGCAATTTGATTTTTCTATTTCTAGAACAGATTTATATTCCAAAAATAGATTTGAAGAAGAAATCAGAAGCTAAAATTTTTAACTTCTTAGTTTCTGAAATAAAAATTGAGAAATCAATTTATGGCCAGAAATCAATTTCTGTTCCAGAAATTTTGTCATGCACACTCCTAGCGTCCGATAATGATGTTTTGTCATTACAACTTTGTGCTGACATTATAGAACAAGTCTTATATTTTTCTTTTGCGATAAAGCACATACATATCAAATACTATATCTATCACAACATTGGTCTTGAGATGGCAATAGAGATTTAATGTCGTCCATGCGAAGATCGAGTTGAATATCTCTTTAATCACCTAAAATCATAGACGTTTTTGCGAAGTTCGAAAAGCTTAATTTTAAAAGATAGATGGAAATAATAAATCTTCTCCAAACTCAAAATTGATATCCGATGATTATTATCTTCATTGGTTTGTCACGTTTTACATTTTAATTTTTGATTTGATAGTTGTTATCTTATAAGTTACCACATAGAAGATCACTGCGTAAAACTTGATAAAATCGGTGCTAATCGTCCCTATTCCTCATCTTTTGATTTCCTAATTTTTGAGTTCTTACGCATGTAACGTCCCTTAAGTCACGGTAAGAAAATAGAGGGGTCTTTCAGTTTCACTTATGATAATCTAGAAACTGAATTTCTATTTATCACTTTTGTTTATAGATTCATCTAAACTACAATACAACGAAGAGAAAAAGCATGTGTTAAAAAAAAAACACATGCTCAAAAAGGCTTCAAGAAAATCCGAAATATTGAACCTCATGGGTTTGGAAAAACATTCATACATACGTTGGATGTGCGCTATACGTACGATACATGTTCGGTTCCATATTATTATATAAAAAAGAAAATTCGGTATTTACGAAGTTAATAACATATATATATATATATATATATATATTTTCCTTCTTCTATTTTTTCTTGGCCAACGGAAAAGCAAATTCGAGCCCTGTACAGAGCAAAACTAGCCTGGAAACTCAGACAAAGATCAGGATAATAATGATTACACAGATGAGGTCACCTTGTACAACGCCCTTAAATGCACTTTTATCTCTGATGGAAAAACAAAAAATGAGACTCCCATTTTATATTTAAAATAATAATAAGACCCATCAAAATAAATAAAAATAAAAATAATTGGCGAACAGAAATTTTTGTTATCAATTTACTTTATAAATTTATCCCTCTGAATCATTACAGTCCTTAAGAAAGAAAAGCCTTTTTCTTTCGTCCTGCGGGACCAATCGAAAAGCTCAACTTGCCATCTTCGTCTTTCATGCGTACCTCGTCGCCAGGGCTGTCCCGCAGCCTGGCAGATCTTTCTTTTGCAAGCAAAGGGAAACCCCATCTTTGCTTCCGTGGGTGTAGATAAATTATCATTTTTTTTATTTAATGCACTTTAATTTTTTTTCCTAGTTTTAATGACCCAGACTTTGGGTTAATACTCTGAAAAATCTCAAACTGGTATATTCGTGACAAATTTACCACAAACTATTTTTTTTATTACTAAAAACCCCAAACTGATATACCTTTAACAAATTTACCTAAAACCGGTACAATTGTGACAAATTTACCTTATGTTAGTTTTCGTTAAATTTTGCTATCAAATTATTAAGTTAAATGACACGTGACAGTTAATTGGTATATCAATTTGGAATTTTACTCTCTGTTTATCACAGTTTACAATTTTTGTGAATTTTTTGTAGTATTATTCCAATTATCACAAATTTATAAGTTTTTGGTTTTTTGCAGTCCTATGTAAATTTGTCATAAATATATCAGTTTATGGTTTTTTTACAGTCAATCGGGGTAAATTTGTCACAAATGTATCAGTTTGGGGTTTTTTTATGGTAAAAATAATAGTTTTTGGTAAATTTGTCATAAATGTATTAATTTTGGGTTTTTCAGGGTATTAATCCCAAGACTTTTGCAATATAAATTCTTACACGTAATTCTATAGATATATATTTTTAGATGTTTGAGGTTTTGACACATTATAATTTTTAATTGGAAAACACATAAAGGATAATTTTTTAATTGAAAATATAACCACTAGGGGTTCGCCCGAGTGGCCACCCTTCCTACTTGAAAGGGGGAGATAGGGGGTTCAAATCCCCACATTCTCAGGGGGGATTGGGGTGGAAACGATTTCATTTCAGGAGTGGGTTTCGACTCCTACGCCCTGCAAGGAGGCAGGGCAAAAGTCCGAGAGTAAGATTAGAGTAGGACTGACTAAAAAAAAAAAAAAACTATCTCAAATATAATCCTATCTAGCTATATTTTTTGATCAAAAATCCTAAATAGTTTAAGTACGTGGTTATAACGCACGTAGCCTCACTTCACTTATAAATTTGTGTTTTTATGTTAGATATTCTGATACGGCATATGAAAACACAAGTCAAGAATTCAACTCTAACTCATGGTGAATTTACAACAATTGGATCTCACCAAAATATGAACCATGCCCTATTTTACGGATAATCGAGTCAAGTCATACTAGGGGCCGGCTTATGCACCGAGGAGAGTTCCTAGTTAATACCATGCTGCTCAAATACTTGATTATAGTATGTTCTTGACGGTCTTGAAGCTAATATTTATAGATGAATCATGCTATTGTAATAAATGATTTATGCTGCTCAAAGTTATAGTTATATGAAGAAGATATATCGATTTCAATAAGAAAATAAATGATAGTCAATAAGATGGAATCCGACAAATTAACATTGAATGACGCATGATTAAGCCTTAAGGAGTCGAGCTTAATCGCTAGTGATTTATGGTTTGCATGACAACGCTTCTGTTCCTCAAAATTTCTATTCTTTTGTTCTTTGGAATAAAAAAAGGACAGAAATCCGTTTGGCAACGCCAAGTTGTTTTTTTATTCTCCAGAATAGAAAGTTAGCCCGGGAATAGATTTGGAGTAGAATTAGAGAAACAAAAAAAAGTTGCTTCTTGTTCCCGAGAACAATTTTTAGAAATAAGCCAATTTTCTTTTTTATTTTTCTTTTATTTCTCTCTCTTGTCGCGGCTACCTCCAACTGCTCGGAGCCATTGCCGACCCGCCCGCCGCCGCCACTCGTCGCCGGCCACCGCCGCTGCACGACTGCTGGCCGACGGCCGGCGGCGATTGGTGGCGGCGGTTGACGGTCGGCGATTCGTGAGTAAGAATAAAAAACGAATAAATACAAAAAAAAAAAAAAATCTGTTGCGTTACCGAACGCATTTCTATTATTTTTCTATTCCAAGAGTAGAAATTTTGTGTAGTTACAAAACGCGTTCTTTTACTAAAAAATTGTTCTTCGAAATAAAAATAAAAAAGAATTATTCCTAAAAAAACAACTCTCCGCCAGCGAAAAAACGTTGTCACAAGCACTCATAGTTACGGGGTGGGTTTTAAAATAAGGTTCATTGGGAATGCAAAATAGGTAATGCAATGGCCACAAGTAAAAGATTTTTTATTTTTTTATTTTCTAAGGCTTTTAGTAAATGAGTCTACGAGATTATCCTATTATTGAAAACCAATCATCAGGATCAGCAGCGCGAGAAATCTCCTTTTTCACCCGCACAAATCCCAAGATTATCTGACCCCCTTGATCGTCGAACCCAATCTTTGTAGATTAGCAGAGTTACCGTCAGGGTCCTCGTTAAATACATTTAGTAATTATTAATTGCTTTTTGAAGCTTAAATTACGTGTGTGTGTGTGTGTATACAGTGCATTAGGAACATTTATTACTGAAACCTTAAAGAAATTTGTTCGATCCAATATGTAGTAAAAGAGAATAAATTCCCTTTAGCAAGAAAAAAAAAAAGACAAGAAAATTCCTTGGGTTTCGTGTCCAAATGAGGATTTTAAGCTGTGTCCTAATAATATTTATTAATTTGTGTCTTCTTTGTGTCCAAAAATATTTTGGAATTTTGGAACATAAATGTTATTTGATCATTTTCCCAAATTTGTTAAGTGATTATCGAATAATGCTTTTCAAGGTTCTTCTATCATAAATTAAGATGTGAATTTTATTAACGAATATCTCGTAGCATATACCTCGTTTAGTCAAATCTCGTAACAAGAAAGAATGACCGATATAGTTTGTGCTATTTTTGTTGTGTTCCGCTTGTTCAAATATTATAAAGGAAGAATAATCTTAAAGAACTCTCATTTGGTATGCCGATGGTACAAAAATAAATTATTCTGCTAATGAGATGAAGGCACTAGCACGAGAAAGTCTCCACCAACTCTCAACAAAATCACTTTACACTCTTAATAGTTATTAATAAATGGTTATTAATAAACTTTGCTGTCGGTGCATAATAACCCTCTAATTTTGTTAAAATTACATATTACTTCCCTCCTCATAACTTTGCCACATTCATGCAATATTCCTGAACTTTGAAAAGTTACAAATCATCCCCCTATTTTATGATTTCAGTCGCCACTGCCATTTGCATAGCTGATAAGCGCGACCGAAAAATGGATCGAGCGCTTTTCTTGACCCGAGCTAATAATCACGAGAAGCACCACTTTTCCTATTTTCTTAAACCACGTTAATCGAAAATGATTTACCCTCGTTATCAACGCTCAATCGTTACGCAAACAGGGTAAAAAAACTATAATGAAAAGAATTTAAGGGCGTAAATGTAAGTCGAATTTTAGCAAATATAAGTCGGATTTTTAGAAATCGCCCTTTTTTGCGTATTATTATAATAGTTTTTTCTAGGATGGCGACTCGTTAAAATGATTTGATTTGATGCGAGAGGGAGAGAGAGAAGGGAGAAAGGCAAAAAAGGTGGGCACGTGTTTTCAGCCACCACGTTATGATTGCGTTGCATTAAATACGAGAAGGATATAGGGCAAAAGCGTGCTTAGGTGTGTAGGTGTCCACCTTTTCTTGAAACTAGGAATTTTCTTATTTTATTTTTAATTTATCTCAATTCATTCTTTCCTAGAAAACAGGATTTTATTTTCGCTACTTTGTTTTGCTACAAATGTTATTTTCGCGATTGTTTATACACTTTGAACGATACAAAAAAAAAAAAAAAATCCCTAGTTATGTATGCCACGACACAAATGTCTTTCATTTTTTTACATCATTAAAAATCCTAAATTTTTCCATTGTTACATGAATATCTTAAAATTTATTTTTGTGATACGAAAGAACCTAACCTTATACATGTATAATACGCACTTTTTTTTTTTTTTATTTCAGTGAAGATAATTTGAGGATTTTGTGTGGTATTCGCCATAATTAAATTATAAGACTAAAACACAAAGACTTCAATTTGATCTTCGGAAAAATACCCCACTTTACTTAACTTTGCCCATAATCTTTTCTGTGTAAAATAATTATCAATTTTTATTGCTGAATTTGCCGCCAGTCCTAATATGGTCACTATTTTTTTTTTCAAATTATCAACATAGAGATCATAGATCACATCCTTCGTTTTCACTAACACTCTCCTCTTACATATAGTTCAATATCGATAATTTTGAATAAATTGACTATGATTCTCGGGCGTGATATAAATTTGGAATTATAAAAAAAAGTTTGTAGTCTTTCGGACAAAAAAGTTGGTGCAAGATTGTGATTTGACCTAAAGTAAAGATTTTTATTTAGAAAATTAAGCCCCTAAGTTCCATGGTTCTTGCACTCTCCCCAGCCACGTGGACCTCATCCTCTCCTTCTCTCTCTTCACATAGAGTTTTTGTCCTACTTTTCTTTTTTCTGTCCAAAGAATTTTGTCTTACTTGGATCGGCTCTTCCCTATCCATTCATCGCAGCCCACTTGCCCCCGGCCCTTTTTGTTCTCTCTCTCTCGATCGACGTATCTCTCTCAGGCTACAATATTAAATAATTATTCCGGTCGACTCCATTCGTTCCATGAATCTCTCTCTATCTCCTCTATATATAGTCTGATCTCCACTGGGTCGGACTCGAACGAACCATCCGCTGCCTTCTGAGAGGAAAATATTCGAACTTTGAAGCCATGGATTTGAGCGGAGCGAAGGCCGCCAAGTCGAGATTCAAGAGGGTGTGCGTGTTCTGCGGAAGCAGCACCGGGAAGAGGAACTGTTACAGAGACGCTGCTCTTGAGCTGGCCCAAGAGCTGGTAAATCAACAAGCTCTCGCTTCCTTTTTTATTTTCTTTGTTTGGGATTTCTTGCTTTGGCTTTGGCCTTGGCCTTTTGTTCTTGGCGTGTGAATGTTTTTGTGGGTCGAATGCAAAATGCGAAGGTAGCGAGAAGGTTGGACCTCGTGTATGGAGGGGGAAGCATTGGGTTGATGGGTCTGGTCTCGCAAGCAGTTCACCGTGGAGGAGGAAACGTTCTTGGGTACGGTTTTACATATTCAATAACCAGCTCCTGTCTGCATTTCTCTTCTGGGTCTCAGATGTTGCCGTTGTTTACATTCCTCCTCCGATCAATTTCTTAACTTTCTTTCCTCTTTCTTGTTTTGGTGGGTTCTTTCTTCTTTGTTGGGCAGGATAATCCCCAGAACTCTCATGTCCAAAGAGGTTTGAAACAAATGGCTCGTGTCTGACAACTCCTTTTCTTTTCTTTTTCATGTTTAACTTTTCTACAGGGATTTCACTATGTAGTATTTGGGTCTATCTTGGAATGAGGCAGTGATTTTCTCGCTTTTTTTTTTTTTTTTTTTTTTTTGCCCTTTTGGGCCTCGTTTCTTTTTTCGTCTTCTGCATTTGCTTACAGATAACAGGCGAGACTGTGGGAGAGGTGAGGCCAGTGGCTGACATGCACCAGAGGAAAGCAGAAATGGCTCGCCACTCCGATTGCTTCATTGCCCTACCAGGTCCCTTCTTATGTTTCCTTCCCGTCTCTCTCGTGTTCTTCATGTCGAAGAAAAACGAAAGAGAAAGAAAGATGTCAATTATGGGTCAAAGCATGAGTCTTTTTGCTGGTAGAAAGGTCGTTGGTGGGTCTCTACCCTCAAAGATCCTGAGATTTTTCAGGTTTGTTTCTTTAGGTGGGTACGGGACTCTGGAGGAGTTATTGGAGGTCATAACTTGGGCTCAACTCGGCATTCATGACAAGCCTGTAAGTTCAAGAACCTTTGAAAGAAAAGCTGCTCCGTTTTGTGATCTCTTTTGAGCCATTTTTGCTCGAAAACCTAAGTCCCGAGGACAAACATGCAGGTCGGGTTGCTGAATGTGGACGGGTACTACAACTACCTCCTGACATTCATCGACAAGGCAGTGGACGATGGCTTCATCAAGCCATCTCAGCGTCACATCATAGTCTCCGCACCGAACGCCAGGGAGCTCGTCCAAAAGCTGGAGGTGGGTGGGCGGGCATTCTGTGATTTGTTTTGGGTTTCTGGGACTCAATATGCAGAAAACAAAATCCTGGTCTCTTGAAAAAGAAAGTAAACTAATTTTGTGGTCTCGTTACCGACACTTCTGCCTTCTCCTAGGTTTGCTGTAATTTGCTTTCTCGTATCGTATGTGACAGGAGTATGTGCCGGTTCATGATGGTGCCATTCCTAGGGCAAGGTGGGAGGTTGAGCTCGAGCAGCAGCAACAGCAGCAGCAACAGCAGCAGCAGCAGGTGGTGGTGTTGAATACCGCCAACCTGCAGACTGAAATCGCTCTCTGAAAGAGTAGAGGAAAAAGAGGACTGTTTTTGGGGGGGACTCTGCTAACTTTTTCTCAGACTGAGCTGATTGAATCACTGATACATCATACCAAGCTGATCTCGTGTGCCGACTATGCTAAGTTTATGGTTGGGCGTTTAGGCGATATATGGCAAAATAGGAGGAGGAAAAGAAAGTCAGGTCCTTTTCTTTTGCACTTGAAAACATGGAACATAATGATAGTATTATTGTTTTTAGTCTCTTGGGCTTGTATTGATCCTCTCTCTCTCTCTCTCTCTCTCTCTCTCTCTCTCTCTAGTCCTCTCTTTTGTTGTGGCTGGTTTTTGCCTCGAATGATGTACAGAAATTTTATACGGATGGAACAAGAAGCAAGACACTCCAAAACAAAATTTTAGCAGCAGCAGCAAAGAACAGCAAGCAGCTTTATTCTCTCTGCATTGATTCCTTGCCACACAAAGCATGCATGCATGCATGCCCCTCTCTTTCTAATCGAGTCCCACATACTCTCTCTCTCTCTCTCTCTGACGGTGTGTTTTTAAGGTACTGTTGGTGTGGGGAGAGATATATTTGACCGCTTGTATGCGTTTGGGAAGCGAGTGCAGAAGCTGGGGCTGGGGCTGCGGCTGTTGGGATTTTGAGTGGGGACGCATGGTTTGTTGCCTGCCTGGGTGGTGTCTGTTGGGTTATGGCAGAGAGAGAGAGAGAGAGGCTCCCTCCTCTTCCTGGTGGCTGATGAGGGATCTGATAAAAAGTAGTACTGCAGCTTATTTTTTTTTGCAGGGACAGGGATTTCTCTTTTCCTTCTGGAGGTGAAGCTGGAAATTTGTGTGTATTTTTCTCTTTGGTGAATCATTTGTTTCTGCTATTTGTCTTTCTCGCTTAGCAGGAATGGCTCTTTTAAGGGTCCATTTGGAGTAATTTCTGTTTTACGCTGTCATTTGACTTTTATTCGATGCCTTTTCTCTCGCACTTTGATTCTTTAGAATTATATACATATTTTCATTTAAGGGTAGTCATGATCATCTGCCGAACTTTATTCGTCGAGAAAATCACGGATCTATCTTTGTTTATTAGAAAAATAAGAACAGACCCAAGTGAGGGTTTGGTTAGGTTTATTTTAGCGTGAGTGACCTAATAAAACAAATTTGAATTGTAGGTCGATAATAATGTTACTTTAATTCATTAAAATCGAGAGGTCTCCTAAGTAATCTTTAAGTGATAGCCTTGGACATTTTCTATAAAAAATAAATGTTCATCTAAATGCCAAATCAAACTCTCTTTCTCTCTCTAATGTGAGTACAATATAAGCAAAATGCTAGATATATAAGAGAGAGGTTTAGATAGATGTCGTCTTACTATCTAAATGGTTCGACATATAATCATATAAATGAACATTAAATGAATTAAAGTGATATAGTTTGCCACTTTTCAAGCACCCGACTTTTTAACCATATGTGACGGTCCCTCTTATCCTGCACACGCATAATAATTATCAGAGAAATACATGTCTGTGCTCTTCGAGATGTGACCTTGAAGGATGTGTAAGTGTGACAATTCGAATCAAAACCTTAAGTGAAGAGGAGCAATAGGCTTACCGCTTTGAGCATTTGGAGTTAAAGTCTAGAAATTTTTTTTGCCAAGTGAGTTGTCGTCCTCAATTGAAAATATTAGATGCTCCCGACCATTTTTTTCCCTGGAGTTATTTATTTATTGGAATGATTAAATCATTTGGTGTTGCCAGGTCTACTAAGACTAATTGTTTAAAATTGGCATATTGAGTGATATAGCATGTACAACGCAGCAATGTAAAAAGGTGAATTATATTCAACCACAAATATAAAGTTTGGAATATAGAACTTTGTAAGCTAATCTTAATAGATACTTGTATTGTCACGCCATTATCATTTAGCAACCGAGTTTCAGTTAACCTGTTATTTACTCATGATTTATCGAAAAAATGTGCAAGAAAAGATCACATGCACTGTCGAATGAGGTCGGCATGAGAGTGCATCTTATCCAACTTTTTAATTGGGCTTTAATACATTAAAACACATGCATGGCTCCTCATATTTATGTAACAAGTTCAGATTTAAAAGTGAAAAGACCTATAAAGACTATTTTCTCTAATTGGCATTTTATCCCTGAAGTGAAGTGTGTCGGGTGTGAGATTTGAAAATGGTCAGAGGAAGGCAAGGTCCAAAATTGTTTCTCATTTCCTGAAGCGAAGCTGTTCCATTTGCAGTTTTTCTCCTCCCCTTTAATTGTTCCTTTTGACCTCTCGAAATTAGGCAGGATCTCTAATAAAATGAAATTGACAGGCAACTGCTCTGTGAATTTGTGAGCATCAGTATCAGTGAGCCCTTTTGTGCAATGTTTCCCCATTTCCACAAGCATCAAGAGCCTGAAAGAAACTGCTTAATTGCCAAAACAAGTCCCCCTTCAATTATATACATATACACACAATGATGAATCGCGTTTTGCATTTCATTTTCGATATTTCACTCTTATGCCTGCTGATGTTAGCTTCTTCAAACACCTCTGTGCATGTTCGAGTCAGGAGGACAATTCTAGTTTGCGACTCTGTTACATGCGAGCTTTGATCCGTCACTCGAACCAAACCAATTCATAAGTTTCTTTGCAGCTATTTAATGTACCAAAGATTATGCAGGAGCACAAACTCAATTTTGTGTACTGCTGAGCATGGGGCCATGGATAATATTCTTTTTTAGGGTAGCATTGTCTTTGCCCGGTCCAATTAAAAGCCTATGCAGCAATTGCCAAAGGTTGCCCCAACAAATATGAACACAAGACAAAGGCACTTCTCTTTGGGGGGGGACCATTCTTTCCTTTAGATGAAGCTGTGGGTTCTGGTTGCCTTGCTGTGCTGAGTTTTTTTTTTTTCAATTGGGTCCCTACTTGCCATTTCCTTAGCTTCTGGCCGAGGGAAAGTTGATGATTGTGAGGTCTTCCTTGTAGGCCTCGAAGAAGACTTGTGTTTCCCAAGGACACAGAGGTCATGGCTTAGGTCAACTGGGAGTGATGGGTTTGTTCCTTAAATGAAGCATGGGGGACCATGATAGTACAACAAGGGCATCATAAGGCATGCAGTTGGTTGTGAGAATATTCTTAGAGTTGAATTAATGACATTGATGGTTGATGTTAGAGTGGTGTTGACTGCTGAGGAATTACTAGAGTTTGAGGGGTGAAAAGGATGTGTACCATCTCCTTAAGGAATTCCTTGATTTGGTGGGAAAACAAGGAATCACTATAAATTAAGTGTAATGAGTTTAGCTTGTTTGTGAAATATTAAGGAGTGACCCATACAAGACCTCATTAATTTTTCCAAGATTTAACTATAGAAGAGCGTGTCTAACATGAATAAGAGGACGATAATACTGTATCATCCAAATTATGGTTGAGGGATGTGGCATTGTCGACATCAAATTTATTAGACATTTTATTTGGTGTGATTTGTCTATAATCTTATTAGGAGCATTACTATGTGTCCTTTTTTTTTGGAGTTAATACCATTAAATGTTTCAAACTAGTATTCAACAACAAATATACTTCAAACTAATCTTCGTCTCATTAAAAATCTCAAATTAATACCTCATCGCGCATTTACCCTCAAAGTTATTTATCCACTAATGTGTCATGAAATAATAGTTTGAAATTTTTAGTGATATAAACCTTTTTTTCAAAAAATATTAGAAGATGCACTCTAATTTGGTTTAATTGAATGAGTGTTTTTCATTATTTTTAATGCTTTAAAAAGATTAGCTCTATTATTTTATTTTATTTTAAATCTAGGCCAGACATGTCCACCAGCATGGGAAGTGCTTGGCACGGCTTGGGTTCATGTTAGGCCTAAGGCGATCGGGCTGTGCTGGCCTAGCCACGTTGGGTGCCCTCTCCTAGTAGTAGTACCCCCTTCTTTGTCGGTGATGGCTTGGCAAGGCCTCGGCGAGAGAGCGATTGGCCCTCGTCTAGCCATTCGCAAGGGCCTACTTGCCCTCGCACAGTGGTGACTCCCCTGCCCTACCCCCAACGAGGTACCCTCATGTTGTGAGAGCTAGTCAACATCTAGCTAAGGGCAAGCAAGCCATTGTCGTGAGCAATTGAAGGCCTGTTTGCCCTCACCCTACTATGGCGTCAGGCCACACTTGCTCTTACCAATATTAAAGATGATTGGTTTCCGGTCCGATTTGGTTTCGATTTTAGTCTAGTGGAACCGGTCATCTTTTTTTTTTGCTACTAAAGAGCATGCACAATAAAAGAAATCGACAAATTCATGAGTGAAGAATCATTGTGTCGTAATTTGTGGTGTCAATACGAATGGTATTTAGTTCATATTTTACTAATTTTTCTTTATATGTAGTTGATCCGCTCAAATTCCCTTTTGAAATTGAGAATTGGACTGTCCGGGCACTGATTCTACTTTTAAGAATTGGAAGCTAGATTGATATTCCTAAGAACTCGACCCAACCAGCCAATTCGGTTCGATCTGGCCGACTTCTAATTCGAACGGTCCGTTTTCCACAACTTCAGTCAATATCCTCGTAGAGACCAAGAGGGCGCCGGCTTTCACAAGCGAAGGAGGGATAGCGAGGCCTCTAGCGTCTGCCCTTTTTGTGCTCGTTCTTCCTTTTCCCTCCGTCTAATATTTGTTTTTTGTTTTGTTTTTCTAGTGCGATGGCCACTTGATGCCTTATCAGTTGCACGTGCCCACGAAAGAAAGCACCGCCACTTTAGTGACCACCACGTAAGATGGACAAATTGACCAAAAAAAGAAAATATTATCGAAGGAAAACTAACCGAGCTATAACGGAATTACTCCATAATTTTCTTTCGCAAGTTTAGAAATTCAAATAAGCAAAACTGAAATTATGGCACTCGAGTGCGCTACTCAGCTAGGTTTCGGGGAACCCCGTGGAATTGTCCATGTCAAACTCAAAAGACGGCAATTCCCCATCAAACCACTGTTCCCGACACGCCGCCGCATTCTCCATTAACTGAAATCACTGTTCCCAGTCCACTACGTAAGTTCCGAACGAGCTTCGAGCACGGAGCTCCTACGGACAAAAGTTAAACAGTTGGGAGAAGCGGACGACGTGAAACCGACCCACTCGCCGTCCCTTTTCCCGTAACCGAAGTCAACCCAACGCGATGGCTCGAACGGGGAGTTCCGACACTCTGTGCTCGTGCGAGTTTTCAGGTCCGGACAAGAGGAATTGAGGAAGGAAGATCGTGAGCAGGTGGAGAAAGAAGAGGAATGTAGTCAGTAGCTGTTGCTGAAGGGGCAAATCTGGCTCGCCATCGTCCTTCTGCTCTGTCTATCGCCCGTTTCTCTTCCCTCCTCCTGTTCAAAGGGATGGCTCGCGTCACTGACATTTAGGCGCACGAGCGGGGGATGCCGATGGAGCGGCTGCTTTTGGAAAGGTGACTGACTGCCCGGCCCGTCTCGTCCCGGGGCTGAGCTTCGAATCGGGACTTTATCCGGTCAAGGTGATTTTCCAGTTTGATTGATTGAGCTCGGCTCACTTTAGTCTCGAATTGTCTTGGGTATAACGATTCAAGTTGCGTCAATAATTTCTACTTGGAATATTGGAATTTCTGTTGGTCCATATGAAAGCTCCCAAGTTATGAAATACAACGACACAACCGGTGTAATTCGAGTTTGATTTATTTTCCTTAGGCTTTATATTTCTAAGATCAGAAGTGACAGTTTTTATTTTTCAATAGTTAACTTATCATATTAGAGCTCCCTAGTTCTATCATATATTTTTATAAGAGTTTAGGAATATAAAATATACATTTAATTTCTTCTAATTTTGCCCTTTTTAATAAAACACAAAATATGAGGGTTTTCTCCCGCATGTTCAATATTACTTTGTGTCAGTTTACATTTTTTCTATACTTATTATCTCGTCTGTCTATCATCCCATGTGGCCTTGTTAAAAATGCAACATGGCATTTCACAACATCTTTTTATTAATATGGCATTTTATTTCCCAGTATTTATAGTGACTTATGAATGCTGGTCACATTCCTTTATCGAGATAATGATTGCCATAAAGATATGAATTGTATGGAATTTTCGAAATACAAAGGGAAAATGAGGACTTAATATGAATTTCAAACTAATATATCTACTAGGAACAGAGCACACGCTATGCGTGCAAAAAACGAATTTATACATATACAAACATATATATTTATACTAAACAATTTTAAAATTTGGTCTATTTAGGGATAAGAATGTAGGCTTCTGTGAAATAAGAAATATTGAACTTCCACAGACAAAAAGAAACCGTTGGGAAGTGAACACGAACCCACCCCATTCATTACTCCTTTTCCCAAAAGAAAGTCAGCCCAATCTGATGCTTGAACAGGGAAGTCCTACACTAAAACTCGTGGAGTTTCAGGCTTAGACAGAGGAATTGAGGAAGAACATGAGCAGGTAGAGAACAGAAGGAATGCAGTCGGTAGCCGCTTCTGAAGAGGCAATTTGGCCTCACTGCTCAAAAGGGCTCGTCACTGTCTTTCGGGTCTTTGGCGTTTCTCTTCCCTCTTGTTCGTTCAAGGAAAGCTCACTTCACTGAAATCAAGGCACACGAGTGGGTGATATCGATTGATGGCCTATTTTTGGGGAAGGTGGCCGCCTGCCCGCTCCATCTTATCGCGGGTCCGAGCTTCCAAAGGGTGACTCGGGTCCCCATCTGGTTCAGGATTGATTTTAAGTACCATCTTCTCGGATGGAGAGTGAGCTTGGGTCGTTTAATCTCAAATTTGTCTCGGGTTTTGCTTCGTATGCATATATCAATTCGTGTTGCATCGACAATTTCTATTAGACTCTTGGAGTTCCGCTCAGTGCATATAAAAGTTGCCCGGTTCGGTTTAGATTGTCTATGGTTATAGGCTAGGTTCATTTGAAATATAACAATATAAGATGTGAGACTTTTATGTGATTTATTGTCCTTACTCTAGAGGTCCCTAGTTCAAACGTACATCCTTACAAGAGTTTTAGGACTACAAAATTTGCATTTAATTTCTTTTATATTTTCCCATTTTTGAACAAATCACAAAAAATGAGGCTTTCTTCCCACACGTTCGATATTACGTTGTGTGAGTTTGCATTTGTTCTACACATGTTATCCTAGTCGGTCCGTTGTCCCATGTGGCCTTGTTAAAAATGCAACATGCATTTTGTGACAACCTTTATATTAATATGTTAGTTTAATTTCCCAGTATGCATAGTAACTTATGAGGCCCCAGTCACATTCCTTTATCAAGATAATGATGGCCACAAGATACGCATTATACTGAATTTTTGAAATACAAAGGAAAAATAAGGCGTATATATGAATTTTACAGAGATGCTATATTTACTAGGAATGGAGCACGCGCTATTCGTGCGAAAAACTAATGAAAATTGATTTTATTCAACAATTTAAAATTTTGGTCTCTCAAGGCTTTTGTGAAATAAGGAATATTCAACTTGCAAAGATAAATGAAGACTTACGGATAAGCATGGAAGGACCATGAATCATGATTTATATTTAGCTTGTTATTGTTGTGTTGGTGCTGGGTTGGGTCCAGTTCATAATGGGCGGCCCAGTCTAGTCCATTACCCAGCCTCTCCCCAGTTACACGTGAAGGATTTGTCCCAATCTCCATGTTCAATCTATCACACTATACAGCTCAATATTGGAAGTATGATTCCTTTCCAATATTTTCATTTTGGAGCTTCTCTTGTTCCTTCTGTTGAGCATAATGATGTGAATTGAGCTTTAATGAGTTCGAGTATGCAATGCCACACGTTTCCACTTTCTCGATCTAAGAAGCACATTGTCGGAACTAGGTTGGAAATTGGAATGTCAAGTGGCTCTAGATTCAAGGGTTGCTGCTGTATCTGAACATAATAGAGAGATATATCTTCAATCGATTCGTTGGAGGACATTGCTAATATTTCTCTAAGATAGATATCTTCAATTGATTCGTTGAAGATTCTTTTAAGGCACAAGGAGCCATTAGGGGTTAATAGGAGTAGTTGCCAAGGTTTGCATTGACCATACAATTTGTTCCAATTACTAGGTTTTCCCAAAATGGAGTTTGCTGATGTTGGCAAATCTACCATTCAGTTGAAAAATTGCCAACTATTCTCTGACATATTCCCATTCTCTTGCAGTGGTTTCCTCATCCTGTTAATGGTTATAGTTCTTTTGATGAATGGTTATCTTCAGACAATACGTTTTGCAACTCTCCCAAGACTCGATATCAACACGATGCAAAACTCTTTATCACTCGATATTAGCACCTGCACATAAATATCAGTTTGTTGACGTTGTCCATGGTTGAGCTAGGAGAAATGACGAGAGATCAATCATCCAACAATCCTTTTGAGTATGTCAACTTTCAAAGACTTTAAGTTGATGAAAAATTGACCATGGTACTTCATAAGTCTTCATGAAATCCTCATCATACTAGATTTGTTCACCTCTTGTCGATATCTTTTGATATCTTCTTCAACTGAACTCTTGAAGATTGTTGATGTTATCATAGTCTTTCCTAAGGTTACCACGACCATACACACTTATCATAAAGATATGAGCACCAAGGAGAGTTTTGAAATTTTGAAAATTCTATAGGGATGTTTTCTTAATTGAACATCTCTACTAGTATTGACAATATCATTTTATTGCATAGTCAACATAATTTAAGCATTCCATTAGTTATGTATCAATATTTGAATATAAACACTTATATGCATGAAATCCTAGGTTCAATTGCGATAAATGCATAAGAAAGGACAAATTTTTGCTGATGGTGTCGCTATAGTTGGATGCTTAACTCGCTTTGGGTAAAAAAAGCATCATTGGCTTATCTACAATGGGAAGGTGATTTTAGCCCTTGTAAATAAAAAATATTTCTTGAATCCCTCTTAGGCTTATGTCACGTTTAATACTGTAAAAGAAAAAAACTATAAAATCTTGTTCGATTTACCATAATCGGTTATTTAACTGTATTTTGAAACATAGGAAATAAAAACATTGACTTACCAAATTATCTTGCAAGTCATGAAGAAGATTCAGCTAAAGTTAAAAACAAATGCACTATCCAATTCACATTACGCAGAACGTAGAGTTTCTGTCAGTATAGCAGTAAAAGCAAGACGTATAGGCAGATTGACTCATCAAGGTTCCATCAAAACAGGATGTTATGATAAAAAATCATTCTAATTAATTGATAATATTTGTTGATGACTTTTGGAGAGATTTCTTTGAGTGGTTTCATTGACTCTGAATTTATGCTGAGTAGACCTTGTGAGAACTCTATAATGGGTAAATGTTTCTTTTTCGCCAAAGATTGTAAATTTTTTTTTGGTAAGATATTAGTTACAACCGAAAAGTTCTTATCGCTAAAATTTTGATTTGTTCCCTATCTAGGCATAGATAGCAGTTCAATCACTAATTCTTTTCATTATCTCATATGGTAATATGAATCTATCATCCAGCAAACTATGAAATTGTGTCATACGAAATAACATAAAAACATACTAATTATCTCGTTCACTTGGTATGGAAAGATAATTGTCAACTCAAAAGTATGATTATTAATAATTAAAATATATGGAATAAATACTCTTATTGCTATCTCCAATCGTCGATAGTTATAGGATCAAACGGAAAAATGGTAGTTCAATTGAATGTTGATTAAAGGGAAATTATAAGACATGTATGGGCTAGAAAAATCAAAGAATAGGTTTGTTGATCCTATTGAAAAGACCGGTGTAAGGGAAGATGCGGTTATGACCATACATAGTTGGAGTGATGGTTCGAGCTACAGAATTGCTAATCATGTGGTGGGCAAAAAAATGCGCTAGTTGTCTCGACGAGACAAAAAGGTTTGACCTATATATATATATATATATATATATATATATATATATATATATATATATATATATTTTTTTTTTTTTTTTTTTTTTGATAATCGAAGGGCACAAAGGTGAAATCTTGGTAACCTAGAGAAGGAACTCTTTTCAAACCCCATGAACTGATTAAGCTCAAGCATTTGGCAGCTCTAACCTAAAGCAATTTGCTGCACACGGTCAATGAAATTTGAATGCGTAACCTTCAGAAAAGTTGAAAGCTCCTAATTTGCATTAATTGTCTCTGTTGAGCCATAAAAACTCTAGTTGCAGACATGAGATTTCGCCTATTGCTAATCGTCGACAATTACAAACGAATAATCCCATATATGCAAGTAAGGCAGCATGTACCAGAAGTATGGAATAAGACCAAAGAATATTTGGAGGTTGTCCTCAGACCACCGGATAGAGTATGAAGTTTGTCCTTAGAGGTGGCAAATGGGTGGGTCGGGTTGAGTATGGGTCGAGTTGAAAATGGGTCGACTCATATTTGACCCATTTAACCTGTTTTGATATATATCCTTATAGTGTAAATCTAGTTACCCGTACCCGATCCGACCCATATCTGACCCATACCCAACCCGACCCATATTGCTAAAACCTATTAATATTCTAGGAAAACTCACTTCTACTATATGTTAATTGGATTAAAACTTCAAATTAAATTAAAAATAGTAAATAAAATAGAAAAAAAAGTTAAAAAACCTATAAATTAAAATGTTTATAAAGAATTAGACTATGCACATGCTTCTCTTATTTGAAGTGAACATACCATTGAATAATTAAAAACCGTAATATGAAATTTTTTTAACTAAACCTAAAAAAACTCATTTTTATGATTTTTTTTTATAAAAAAAAGTATTGTTAAAACATTTTTATGCAATATAAATTTTCTTAACAATTTTTATGCAATACAAATTTAATTAATTTTTTTTTTATATTTTTTTTAAAATATTTTTAAAAAATCGAAATTTTAATTTGTTTAATATAATTTTTAATTAGTTTTATTTTTTAAAATATAATTTTTATAATTTTTATTTTTAAAATTTTTATTAATTATTTTTCTCTTTTCTCTTTTCCTTTTTCTTTTTCTTCGGCCGGCTACCGGCCACGACGATGGCCGGCGGACCGGCCACGGGCGAGATCAAGCTCGCCAAAGTCGGGTGGGGCTTGATCTCGCCGAATCAACGAGGCCGAGGCGTCGGGCAAGGCTCGATCTCGCCGATCCGCCGGGCCGAGGCCCCGCCCGACGCCGACGAGCTTGAGCCTCGCCGGTCGTCGGCGAGGCCAAGTCTCGCCGGATTTGGCGAGGCTCGAGCCTCGATCCGGCGAGGCCGAGGCCCCACCCGACGTCGGCGACCGCCGGCGAGGCTCGGTGCCGACGAGCTCGAGCCTCGCCTGGCTTTGTCATCGGTCGGCGGCCAGCCGTCGGCTAAGGGATGAAAAAAAGAAAGAAAAAGAAAAGAAAAATAATTGAAATATAAAAAATAATTATAATTTCAATTTTTGATAAAAAAACATTTTATAAAATTAAAGAAGACCATGCCCATGGGTTGAAAGTGGGTCTAAATGGGTTATTAGTAATAACCCATTTAGACTCATTTCTTTTTGTACTTTACTTTCTCAAATTTATTTTTGACCCATATTTAACTTTCATTTGACTCATATATGATCCATTTAACAAAAAATGGGTCATAATATGGGTTTATAACCCATTTTGCCACCTCTACTGTCCTATGCTTGCTCTTGGTGCTGGTGGCGAAAGAAACATCCACTGTGCTAACACAATCAGATGCATTTCTTTCCGGAACATTATTTTCTACCAATGAAAGTATAGTATAAGTCTGAATATTCGAGAAAGTACCTTTAGATGAATTGTCGTATAAGTTACTCTCGTACTTAAATCAAAAACTAGCTCTGAGGAGAATTTTTTAACCAGTTCATGTGTCTTTACCATGTAGATGACAAATCGACTTTGTTGAACCCAGTCGATGTACAAAATTACAAAAAAGAACTTGTAGCTATTATCTGGTGTGTTTCGGAAAAATTATGGATCATATTCCCGTTGATCACTGTTCTGGAGAGTGCTACTATCAAGAGTCACAGCAAGAAATAAATCATTCTCTCTCCCAAGTAGGTAATCCTCTCTTGATATGATTGCTCATTTCAATTTGTTAGCGAAAGAAAAGCATGTAATGTCGATGTAACCGTAGATGTCCACTATTTTCTAAAAGTCGCTTTCGCATCATATAGCAAGAATCTCCAGAAATAATTGGGTACAGCATTGGAGGTGGATCCGTTAAATACCGTTTTCATCGTCTATTCTGAGCCAAGTGCTTTTTGTCGTTAGACGAGACAAGGGGTCATCGACACGCTCCTTCCTTGTGCTTCCCTTGATATCTAAGCCATCAGTATTTGACAATATTCCTCCATCCAAATATGTCCTTCTATGTAAGTTATTACTGATTTAAAGCATTGGAAATCACAAGGCAGAGAAAGCAACATTTGCTAAGGATTATCTTCATTCTACGCATATATTAAGTAGCGAGCACTTCGTTTCCCTTCTATTCTGCTGAAGCAACACATTACAAGTCTAAGACTAGGAATCCTGGAATTGATTTTGCTTTAAACTACCAAACTTTCCACAGAGCTTAAGCATGATGAGCCCCAAGAAGCTACTCAAGATGGCAAGGAAGTGGGAAATATTAACCGCTTCAAGCAGAAAAAGAATTGCCCTTGCTGGAGCTAGAGAGGAGCCAAATTCTGCCTCATCAGTGACAGAAAAGGGTCACTTTGTCATCTATACGGCCGACGGAAGCCGTTTCATGGTTCCTTTGCAATGTCTTAGCAGCAACATCTTTCAAGAGCTGTTCAAAATGTCCAAAGAAGAGTTTGGTTTGCCGAGTGATGGTCCAGTCACCATGCCCTGTGATGCATCGTCTATGGAGTACATACTATCTCTTGTCCAAAGACGCATTGCCAAAGACGTAGAAAACGCTTTGCTCAACTTCATTGCATTCTCTCAATGCTCAGCTGCATCTTTGGATAACGAATGTGTGGAAGGAGTTCTAGTTTGTGGTCAGTAAAGGAAAGACCTGTGATGTGTTATACGTATATGCTTGGCCAATTTGACTATTGCAGTTTTCTTTCTGTATGTAGCTTAATTGTATGTTTTGTATAGCATAAGAATTGCAACAATTGTGCATTTGTACAGCAAGACCTCGTGTGAACGAGAATCTCTTGTAAATTTCTTTGTGGAGACTCAATGTATGACATTATAGTGACGAAATGTACCTCATGCTTCCACACTTCTAGCCAGGTCTATACAATTCAGTAAATTGGAACTAGCTAGAATGGTGCGTCTCTTTCACAGCCTCACTGTCATCAGTGCACGTTGTTACAATATTATGATGTGATAAGTCCTTGAATGTAGAAGACATTGTGAATCTATTACTGCTTGCACTCGATATCCTATCTCTTCAAGAGTCTCATCTTAACATGTATCCTGTTTTGTGGATGAAAATCATCAACAGCAGTAAAGAAAAATGAGATAGGCGTTACCTTACTTTTGTTAGCATGAATATGCATACTTTGGGCGCTGTGGTTTTCAGATTAGATGAATTTCCGATATCTATCTCAGCAATGACAGACAGCCTCAGGGTTCAGTTCCTTCATAAAAGAAGATGGTGCCCCCTATATAGAAAGGCACGTGCGCAATAAGCTAAGCTTACTTTGCCCCAAGAGAGGCCATAGGATAAAGGAGAACCAAGATGGTGCTCCGGACCAGATGGACAAGGTAATGCTAAGTTATCTGGCCTGACCCATTTCACTGAGCTCTTTAGCATTTTTCCATGTGGTTCTCTCCCGAACCTGGTGTGAAGTATTGTCCCATGAATGGTAAAACAGCTGCTACAGACCAAAAGAATGAGTAGTACGTCAGACCTTCAGGATGATGTAGTGTCTAGACACGAAACAGAAACTTTTAACATAGGGTCCTAGTTAATCTATTCTAAGCTTACTTATAAAGTTCAAAGCTCCTACCTAAGTAGTATTAACTTTTCTCGTTATTGAGCTACATAGAATGACGATTTTAGACTTGATCTTTGTGAATTGATAAATTGGTGTTCTAGTGTGAAAGCTGACTTAGCAGTCTTTGCAAATGCATTATGAGGGGACGGATCGAGGGTAACAAAAAGTTGACCAGCAATTTATTTTGCCTGTCATACATTAGAAATTTATTTCAGGTCATCAATCTTTTGAAATTTTTTGGTCATCGAAGGGCCTGTTGTGGAGATGGTTGATATAGTTCGTGTATAATAGCTTTTGAAATTTTGATTCCAATTTAGTTTAAATAGCAAATAGCTTCGCGCTAATGAGGTCATGTTCATCTGACGAGGAGTTGGTTGTTATCGTGTCAAAGTTACCATGAATATCTCGACATTCTAATATGATAGTACTGCTGGGACCGTACCTTAAGTTCAGCTTGGAAGTTGGGAATGGATAATCACTCTTTTAACCATCTATGCAGAACACTAATTGGTTTTGCACAAGGCAATCGGGAAGAGCTAAGTAAATTCACCATTTTTCGGGTGATAACTACTAAAGCAACATACAGAAAATCTTCAACTTCACCTCACATCATGTCCAAATATGACATTGTTCTCAAGAGAATTTTTCATTGGCAATGACGTGAGGGGAAGTGTTAGAATATTCAAATAATAAATTATACTTTCATCTAATAGCTTAAACTTTTAAAATAGTTAGTCATGATCTCACAAAATTAACAACAACTATAAATTCTTTGATGATCGGGTTATGGAGTTTGTTGAGAAATGTGATGGATCAGTTTGATCAAAGTCAGGCTACTTTAATTCATATTTCTGATTTTTTTTTCGTGATAGTGATGCAACATTGTCTCGGAGGATTATATTCAAGTTCAGGATATCTCTGTGAAGAAAAGATAACTCTACTTGGAAAAATAATATGCAGTTCTATTTCTAATCAAAACTTAGCTCGACTAATTCCATCATAATGTTCATTAGCTTCCTAGAGTTTTCTTTACTAGCTGTGCTGCCTCATATAGTAGTTGACAATTTACTAGATCCTTCGCTGTCCCACAGGTCATGTTCTCCAAGAAAGTATCCCAATACAGACACTTAACCTAATTCTTAACCTATTATTCAGAAACTGGCCATGAATTTTGAAAACTTACGATACAGTAAAGTCACATTAACAATGAAATCTCCGACCAATGGGGACAATGTTCTATACTTGTCATCCTTAATCTTGCATTAATAGAACATGACGAATGAGTTGGTTGTGAACAAGGCAGTTGTACAACGAGAAATTTTCTAGCGTGAATAACCAAGGAAACAAAGTGATACTCTTGTAATCAACTACAGGAAAACGTCCATATGTCCTAGATCCTGAAAGAGAAGGTGTTTCAACTGCGTCCGTACATATGTCGTCCAAATTGTCCCATTTTCTGCCTTTTCAATCACCTTTTCATCAACCACTGGGGGTTCGCCTCAGTGGCCACCCTTCCATCTTGGAAGGGGGAGGTTGGGGGTTCAAATCCCCACATTCTCAGGGGGGATTGGGGTGGGGAAGATTTCATTTCAGGAGTGGGTTTCGACTCCCACGCCCTGCAAGGAGGCAGAGCAAAAGTCTGAGAGTGAGTGTTAGAATAGGATTAGAGTAGGACTGACAAAAAAAAAATCACCTTTTCATCCTTTTCAAAACTAGGCAGGCACTATGGAAACATATTGGTCATCAAATTTTTGGCTTTACTTGAACACAGCTAAGTAACAAACTAATCTGTCGTAAAGCATCTGAAACCATTTCTCTATATAATGAACTTCCTACCGTGCCTCCCTCAGAACCATTCTTTTTTGAGTTCGACTCTCAGTACAGTTTTCTTTTGTCATCTATCTTGTTTCCTTTACTCCATACTTCATAGGTAAGACAACATGATCAGCACTCAGAAGCTACTCAAAATTGCTAGAAAGTGGAAAAAAAAGTAGTTACCCCAGGCAGAAAAAGAATTTCTCCTCCCAGAACAAGAAAACTTTCAGGTTTGCGGAAATGTGAAATGCTGGAAGTGAGTGAGAAGGGTCACTTTGTATTCTATAGCACAGATGGCAGGCGCTTTGCTGTTCCGTTGCCTTGTCTCCAAACTTACATTTTCCAAGAGCTGTTCAAATTGGCGGAAGAAGAGTTCAGACTCTCAAGCAATGGACCAATCAGAATGCCATTTGATGCAGCCTTTACGGAGTATGCAATCTAACTCCTACGAAGAGGTCTGTCTGAAGATTCACAAAGAGCAGTGCTTGACGTCATTTCCTTAGGCCGCTGCCCATCATCTTCTTCTTCTTCTTCTTTGTATCAACTTTGTGTAGGCCATCAGCAGTTACTTGTTTGTTGATATAGGGAAAGAAGTTCATATTTCGTAAATGATTGGGCTTTGAAATTAATGAGAAGTAATTATTTTTAGACGTTTTGCCAGTTGCCATTTGCATTATGGATAGATGTGTCTTGGGAGAAAATAAATTTCATCATTCATTTTAGGAGCGAAGTAAATGCAAAATGACTTAAGAAGATGCGAACTTTAAGGAACATATCTCAAGATAAATCAGCTATGTCTCAGTAGTGATATCTTCCTAGAGCTCTTCAAAATGATTTAGACACTAGGCTGCGTTTGGCAGTTAGGATAAAATTCAGGATATGATATAATTTATCCTATCCTACGTTTGATGCTTGCTCAGAATAGGATAAAGTCGGATATAATGGGGATATAGGCCGGATAAAATTATCCCATGGAGGAGGTGGGATAAAGGTTGATAGAATTTATAATGTTCATAATAAGAAAGCTATTTTTCTCGAATAACAAACTTATTAAATTAAAAAAATTAAAATTATATTTCAATATAAATAATATTTTAATTCTAATTTAAGAAATTAAAAATTATTTTTTAATTTAATTTAATTTAATTTTAATTTATATATTCAATTTTAATTATATCTTATAATAAACATTCAATCTATAAATTATATATTTATATTTATTATATATATTTTAGGTATTTTTTTTTTATAGGTATGTTAGTATAGTTTACTATTTGATAAAATTTTATTAAAGAATGATGAAAGGGGAAAAAAAGAAATAACAAAGAAAATAATTAAAAATAAAATAAAAATAAATTAAGGAATAATGTCACAAGAGATTTTCATCATATCCGTTTATGAACTTTTAGGTTCATTTACAATAATATGCCGTTTATATTAAAAAAAATGTACATGGTGTGATGTGAATATATCTGACTTTAATACTATGATTTATCAAACAATTGATAGGATATAGAAAAATCTAATGATTTCATATGATTCATCTGATTCCAAGATGTGCTCTAAGGTTCGAGTCACTCAAATTTCAAACAAATGACTGCTGGCATAGATCACGCAATTTTCAGACTTCCCATGAGGTTGATCATGTTGGGGAGACCTTGGGAGTATGTAATATGTTTTGAGGGCATTTTCACGTACTACATAATGAAAGAGACTATTACTGAGTTTTCGTTAATGTGAGAGGAGGTGAGAATGAATTAGAAGTAATGAGCACCACCTATCCTGTCCATTAACTAATCAGTCTTGCATAGCAAACTACGATGCAAAATAACCGACACAAGACAGGGAATTCAGGAACTGTTGATATATCAAGACACTATGGATGGGCGAGGTCTAGAGGAACTGAAGAAAATGTGAATGGTTGACTCAACCGAAGTTTGTATAACTACAGTCTACAGATGACGAAGACTACATGCATTTTTTCTCTTCAACCCTTAAAAGATTTGTTAAGAGAATAAACACCCACTGTGCTAAACACCATTAAATGCATTTTCTTTCGGAAACATTACTTTCTATTGAAGTTACTATAGTATAAGTCCATATATTCTCGAAATTATTCCTTTGATTAATAGTATTATGTGACATCCTGAAAATTCAGTTCTGATTTTGATCGGATAAGTCGGGCATTTCGTCGACGCAACTATAGTGCTTTTCTTTGAGATGACCATTCACGAGATAATTAGCCTATCAGGTGAAGCCGTTAAGGCATATAAACGCAATAGACTTGAGAATTTGACTAGAAATTGACTACTCGACCGTGCTAGTCTGCATGGGTTATTACGGCACAGTTAAAAATTAACTAGAGATTAGAGATAGGTCAGTTCGACTGAGATGTGTGGCTAAACATGGGTGATTCCACTAAGTTGCAAAATTCTCGTCAATTGGCACTAAACTGATTTTTTTGTCGTTTTGGCGCCCTGTGTCTGTATTTGAAATTTTGAGATTTTTACGACAACCGAGAGTTGTCAATGTGTCAAAGAAGTATGTGTGGCTCGAAAAAAATTGACCATGGGTCAATTGCATAAAAAATTCCTAAAAGCTACCCGGTAGGTTAAGTCACGCTAAAATCGCGTCTGATTGAAATTAACCGTGAATTTGAACCCGATTTCAGAAATCGAAAGTTTTGTCATGTCACGATCTATTTTACGAATGTCGATTCACCCTCTGAAGAATTTCGGAGATTCTGAGATTTTTACGGAATATTAATTAGGACATTGCGGAAAATTAACGGAAATTCGAATAGGCTAAGTTGAAAGAAATTTGGACTTCTAAGCCGAGCCTTTTAGTGATGGGGACTTGCAGAAAATTGTACGAGATTTTTCTTCAGTGAAATCGGACCTCGATTTGGAGAATAGGTGGGGAAAGTGAAGTTAGTTTGGTTAAATTGGGAGCTGGATTTTGGGGCAGCAAATTTGGCTTCAAAACTTGATTATTTGTGGATTATGTTTCAAGAAAGGATTGGGGGACCATAGGGATAAGTATGGAGGCTTTTGGGGGACAAAATATTAATGGTGAAGATATTTTTTTCTTGACTTTTATTCCCTCCTTTCCGTCGCACGCCAAGGAGCCGACCTTCCCTTTCGCGCCTTTTGCTTTTCACTTTTCTTCTTCGGTTTGATTTCATTTTCTTCTCAACCAGCCAGCTTCTTTCATTTTTCACTCCACCGAACACTCCTCCCACTGCCACACGTCCGACCGCAGCAAAACCCCACCGACTTCAGCCTCACCGTTTACTTCCCCACCGTTGACCCTGGAAGCTTCTCCGTGCGCCACGTTGCAGCTCCATCGATCCCATCTCCAGCGAGTCTTCATCCTGCGGCAGTCAACCCAACCGAGAAGCAGCTGCTGCTTCCTTCGTCCGGGTCTTCGGCCGTAGACTCCAGCAAGTTCGACCCAATTGAAGTCCACGAGCCCAAGCGAATTCAGCTCAGTCCAGCCGCTCGATTCAGCCACGATCAGTCCGGCCCCGCAATTTGAAGCCCGCTTCAGCCAACTTCGGCCCACTTGAAGCCAGTCCATTTTCAGCAGCCCAAGCCATGAAGTCAGCCCACTTCAGGCCTAGCCCAACTCAATAACAAATCTCAATTTGGGCTGAGATTTGTTGGGCCAATTTTAGGCCCGGTCCGAGTGTCCATTGACGCCGCCGAAAATTCAAATTTTGGCCGCCGTCACGCCGTCATCGCGGTAAACCGGTTTCTGCAATAAACCGGTGAGTTTATGCATTAAACTGTTCTTAGTAGGCTAATGACGTTTAAGGGGTGTTTAGTTTAATTTAATTAGGAGTTAGGTGGTTAGTTGGATTAAATTAGAAATTTAATTATTTAATTGTGCATGTTAGGTGGTTAGAATGGTTTAGCTAAGGCCTAGATAAATCGTAGTATTTATTTAGATTGGTTCGGTATTTTTCCGGACCCGTTTTGATATTTAATTTAGTGATTTTGGCTTAGGTTAGCATTTTTAGAATTTAAATTGATTTGTTTAATTAATTTCCATAATTATTTATTTATTTATTTATTTTTCCGGAAATTAGACCGGGATAGCCGGTGACTGGAATTTTGTGCTAATTGCCATGGTGTGGTTAATTTCTGCAATTGAGTGTTAATTTATGCAAATTGAGTGCTAATTGGATTTTTGATATTTAATTCCAAAAATTGTGAATTTCCAATGTTTATTTAGAAAATCTCAGGTGTCGGGTTTTAACATCAAAAAGGGTTTCATATACTATATAAACCGGTGGGATTTTAAAAAAAGTTATGAATTTTCCGAATCCAATCTGACCATGTATCCACACACGACTATTTTACCGTGTATTTCTAATATGAAGAAACTAGGCCAGGTTCACCATTTTAATGGAGATATTTGAGTGCAAGGCACGGTGCCCTAGGCCGAAATTGTATGGTCGTGTGTTGGTTAAAAGAATCCGTCCCGGGTTGTTAAGCTGGACGTTGTTCCTATATGGGACGCCTCTAGACAACAGGATGTAGGTCGCAGTAGATTCTGGACCTATGCTTATTCAAGAAAGCCGTTTAAGAAAGACGGTGCCGTGCTCAATGGTGTGGACGATGCCTAACAAATGCCAGAGGACCGCCAAACAGAAAATAGGCCATATTATATGCTGAGAGCAAAACTATGAGTGCGTGATTAATTGAGTGTAGCGTTCCAGTTGTTGGAGCTTAATTGTTGCTCATATCTGTATGGTTGTCTGTGATATAAATTGTGCTGACCTGTAGGGTGGATCTGAGGCACGGTAAGTCTTTATGATTGTGTGATTGAGTGGTTAGGATGCCCCTAGGCGTATTTTCCTCATAATTGGGTTTAGAGCGTGAACTCACTGAGATTTATATCTCACCCCATTATGGGCCAAATTTTCAAGGTTGTCGAGTGGAGGAAATGGAGCCGAGAGGAGGTGATCGGAAGTGTAGGTCAGGATCGCTTCTTTTTGGAAAGCCAATCTTTATAGTCTTTTAGTCATAGACCTTGTACATGACTCTATGTGAATATAAAAGCATGTTTGTTTTGAATTTGTTGTCTTGCTTTTCTATCCCGAGATGATTACTGTCAGGGGATTTATTTTCGCTTTCGCATGTGCAACAAAATGAAAAAGGTCGGCGACTCGTCCTGGGAAGTCGCAAAATTTTATCGATCGGAGAGGGATGGACACACGCTCGGGGTTCGGGGCGTGACATCTTATGTGTTACTCTCGTACTTAAATCGAAAACTAGCACTGGGGAGTAGGGTTTTCAAACAGGTTCGGATGTTTTGCCGTAAAACTAACAAATGGACTTTGCCGAACCTAGTACAAGTTCTTGTAAGTACTCTCTGGTGTGTATTGGAAAATTTATGGATCACATACTGGTCGATCACCTTACAGAATCCGAATATCAAGAGTCACAGTGAGAAATAAATCATTCTCTCTACCAAGTAGGTAATCTTTTCTCGTTATGCTGGCTCATTTCCATTTGTCAGCGAAAGAAAAGTATGTAATGTCGATGTAACCGTAGATGTCCACTATGCTCCAAAAGTCGCTTTCAGCATCACATAACAAGAATCTTGGCCCCAGAAATAATTGGGTTGCAGCATTGGAGGGGGATCCGTTAGTTGCCGGGTTCCTCATCTATTCTGAACCGAGTGATTTTTATTGTTTTCAGACGAGACAAACAAATGGTCATTGACACCACCGGCTCATGTGGCTCCGCTGGGTAGGCTCTACAACGTCATTCTCGAGGAGGTCGGGAGTTCGAAGCCCCTGCAACGCAAGTTGCAGGGAGACTGGCGGATCATTAGGCGATTTAAGCGTGGCGTCGGGGTGGTGGTTTCCCTGCTAACGTCACCAGGGGGTTTACGGCACACTGTCGGTGCAAGCTGGTTCCTCCTACCACCAAAAAAAAGAAGAAGAAGAAAAAAACAGATAATCATTGACATTTTCCTTCCTTGTGCTTCCCTTGTTATCTAAGCCATCATTAATTGACGATATTCCTCCATCCAAATATGTGTTCTATATACGTATTTACAGAATTAAAGCATTGGAAATCACAAGACAGAGAAAGCAACATTTGAACAGGATTGTCTTCATTCTATGCACATATAAGTAGCGAGCGCCTCCTTCGTATCACATCAATTCTGCTGAAGCAACACACCACAAGTCTAAGACTAGAAATCCTTGATTTTGCTTTAAATTACAAAATTTCCACAGAGCTTAAGCATGATGAGCCCCAAGAAGCTATTCAAGATGGCAAGGAAGTGGGAAATATCAACCGGTTCAAGCAGAAAAAGAATTGCCCTCGCTGGAGCTGGAGATGAGTCGAATACTGCCTCATCAGCAACAGAAAAGGGTCACTTTGTCATCTACACGGCTGATGGAAGCCGTTTCATGATTCCTTTGCAATGCCTCAGCAGTAACATCTTTCAAGAACTGTTCAAAATGTCCAAAGAAGAGTTTGGTTTGTCGAGTGATGCTCCAATCACCATGCCCTGTGATGCAGCTGCTATGGAGTACATAGTATCTCTCGTCCAAAGACGCATTGCCAAAGACATAGAAAAAGCTTTGCTCAACTCTATTGCATTCTTTGGACGCTAAGCTGCCTCTTTGGATAACAAATGTGTGGAAGGAGTTCTAGCTTGTGGTATGTAAAGGAAAAGCCTCTGATGTGTTATATGTATATGCTTGGCCAATTTGAAATTACAGTTCTCTGTAGATAGCTTAATTGCAGGCTTTGTATAGCATGAGGATCGCATCAATTATACATTTGTACAGCAAGGCCTTGTGTGAACAAAAAACACCTGTAAATTTGTATGTGGAGACTCAATGTATGATGTTACAATGAAGAAATGTACTTCATTCTTTCGTGCTTCCTGCCAGTTTTACGAAATTCAGTATATTGGAACTAGCTAAAATGGTGCATCTCTTTCACAGCGCCATATTCATCAGTGCACATCTCATAATGTTATGGTGTGGCGACTCCTTGAATGTAGAAGACATTGTGAATCTATGATGGCTAGCATGTGATGCCCTTACCTCTTTGAGGATCTGATCTTACTATGTATCCGGTTTTGGTGTCAAAATCGTCGACAGCAATGAAAGTAAAAGGTGATAGCAGTTAGCTAACCTTTGTTGCCATGGATATGTATCCATTGGATGGTGTAGTACTTCGATTAGATGAATTTTTCGATATCTATTTGCAGCAAAGACAGAGAGCCTGTGGTTCAGTTCCTTCCTAAAAGAATATAGTGCCCCCTATAAAGAAATGCACGTGGGCAATAAGCTCAGCTTACTTCGCCCCAGGAAAGGCCATAGAGGAGAGTGCAGCCGAGATGCTGCTCCGTACCCAGACAGACTAGGTAATGCTAACTTGTCTGACCAGACCCCTTTCATTGACGTATTAGCTTTTTTCCAGGTGGTTCTATCTCCTGAACCTGGTGCTAAGTCTTGTCCCCCGAGCGTTAAAATAGCCGTTATTAGAAAATTGTTTCGTATGAGAAACATCTCGACTATCTAATTATGATATTACTGCTCGGTAGAGGAATCTTTAGCTCACACGAAATGTACCCCAGTCAGCTTGGGAGTTTGAAGTGGTCTGTCTGAATCACTCTGTTAACGGTCTTGGCAGAGCACAATGAAAGAATTGGTTTTGCACGAAGCAATCAGGAACAACTAGGTAAGTTCACCATTATTCTGTTGATAACAACTAACGCAACATACAATCTTCCAATCCAGTCACATCATGTCCGAATATGGCATATTTCCCATCAGAAGATATTTCATTGGCAATAACGACATAGATGACAAATCAACGCAGAATTAGGGAAATGATTGCTTTGACTTTGGCCCAAGCAGATGGTTGTTATTGGCAATAACAAACAGTTACTGCAGATGCCAGGCCAGGATGTTAACAACGAAATATTCTGATATGCATGTGCCAGGTGTTAATGAAAAGGAGTTCTGTATCGGATAATCAGATTTATATGACTAGTTGATATTATCTATTTGGCTCATTATTCATTATCTCAGATTTGAAAAGTACTTTCTAGAGAGGTATTATCCCTGCAGTGGCAAAATCTCTAATACTATGGACCTGGTTGCGCACACAGCCTATGTAGAACAATAATGTCAGAGTTCGTTTTGTAATAAGCATTTGTATGCGACCAGAGAAGCTTCACAACATTTTAGGTGAAAACAACGAAGGAAACATAGAGAACGTGTCTGAAACGACTTAGTTCCGCACGGAAAAAAAATTCTAGTGGCAATAACTATGAAAGAAGACACAAGTGGAGAAAGTCCACTGTTGTGCTTTTCCCTTGAGCTTAGTAATTTCAGACTAATTGCAACTACTTCTGTCATTTAACTGAAAACGAGGGGTTCCGTTATCGTCCACCATTTTCCTCTGTTTTTTCTTCTTTTTGCCATGGTTGTGGACAAAATTAGATAAGCGCTATGTAAACATCTAGGTCACTTCATCAATCATTCGGTTTTACAACAGGCATGACTAAGTAACAAGCTAACGTTTTTGCAAATTTCTCAAGTCTTTCCACCTGTATAAACAACTACTCCCAATGCCCTCCACAGAACATATAGCCTTCACTCTAATCCGCAAAAGTATCCCTTTCAGGCTACATTCAATGCCTCTTCCCATACTTCGCACGTACAACAACATGATCAGCACCAAGAAACTCCTCAATGTAGCTAGGAAGTGGCAAAAGATCACTGCCATTGGAAGGAAAAGGATTTCCCATCCAAGAACAAGAAGACCTTCGAAGGCAGATGGTTGTAGAATGCTGGAAGTGAGTAAAAAGGGTCACTTTATAATCTGTAGCACTGACAGAAGACGCTTTGCCATCCCCCTGGCTTGTCTAAACACCTATATTTTTCAAGAGCTGTTCAAACTGTCAGAAGAAGAGTACGGATTATCAAGTGATGGACTCATCACATTGCCATTTGATGCAGCAATTGTGGAGTATACCGTCTCACTCACACAAAGAGGTCTAACTGAAGATTCGCAGAGAGCTTTGCTTAACGCGATTTCTTCTTGCCACTGCTCATCATATGATTCTATGATCAAGGCTGTATAAGCCAACGATCATTTGATTGTTAGTACATCATTTCAATTCTGTAAATGGATTTGTAATGTAGTTTAATTAAAGTCCTTATCTGTCACGCCCCGAATCCCGAGCGCGTACTCATCCCTCTCTGGTCGATAAAATTTTGCGACTTCCCAGAACTAGTCGCCGACCCTTTTTCTTAATTGCACATGCGGAAGCGAAAAAGAATCCTCTGACAGTAACCATCTCGGGATAGAAAAGCAGAACAATAGTTTCACAAACAAACATGCCTTTAAAAACATATGTTGAGCCAAGTACAAGAGTCTATGGTCAAAAGACTACAAAAGACCGTTCTCCAAAAAGAAGCGGTCCTATCTGACCTATGCTTCAAATCACCTCATCTCTGCTCCAGGTCCTTCTCTCGATGACCTTGAAAGTGGTTTTACAATAACCAGTGAGACAATGTCTCAGCAAGTCTATGCTCTAAACTGCGGCTAGGAGGAAAAGACGCTAAGAAGCGTCCTAAGCACACAATCACACAATCAAGGAGACTTATCTCGTCTCAGTTCCACCCTGCAGGTCAGCATATTTCATATCACAAATAAGAGCATCACTCAAGCTCAATTAATTGGAACACAATACTCAAATAAACATGCGTTCCTAGTTTTGATCTCGGCATATAGCACGGCCTACTCTCAGTTCGGCGGTCTTCTGGCATTGCCAGGCTTCATCTCACCCCATTGAGCACGGCACGTCACTTCGTCGACGGCTTTCCCGAAGGAGCATAGAGTCCAGAATCTACTGCGACCGGCTTCCTTTTAACAAGGGGTATCCCAAATAGGGATAACGTCCAGCTCAACAGCCCAGGACGATTTCTCATTGTCATCACAAGATCACTCAAATATGGCCCACGGCACCGTGCATTGCACTCAAATGCTTCAATTAAAATGGTGAACCTGGCCTTTTTCTTCGTATTAGAAATTCGCATGAAAATAGTCGTGTGTGGGTATACGGTTAACTCGACCCAGAAAAATTAACATTATTCCTTTTTAAAATCCCACTATTTTATATAGTATATAAAACCATTTTCGGTGTTAAAATCCGACACCCGGAATTTTCTAAATAAATATTGAAAATTCACAATTTTTGGAATTAAGTACCAAAAATCCAATCATCACTCAATTTGCATAATTTAACACTCAATTGCAGAAACTAACCACACCATTGCAATCAGCACGAAATTCCGGTCACCGGCCATCCTGGCCTAATTTCCGGAAAAATAATTAATAAATAATTAATTTCGAAAATTAATTAATTAATTCAATTTAATTTCTAAAAATACTAATCTAGGCCAAAATTATTAAATTAAATACCAATACGGACCCGAAAAATTCCCGAACCCTTCTAGATAAATAACACAATTTAAATAGGCCTTAGCTAAACCATTCTAACCACCTAACATGCTCAATTAAATAATTAAATCATTAATTTAATCTAATTAACCACCTAATTCCTAATTAAATAAATCTAAACACCCCTTAGCATCAAAGCCTACTAAGAAGAGTTTAGAGAATAAACTCACCGGTGTATCGCGAAAACCGGTCCACCGCGACGGCGGCCAAAATCTTAATTTTCGGCGGTGTCAGCGAACTCTCGGGCCGGGCCTAAAACGGGCCCAACAAATCTCAGCCCAATTGAGATTTGTTTTCAACTTGGGCTGCTGGTCGCGGGCTTGGGTCTTCTTCGCGGGCCTAGAATGGGCTGAAACTTGGGCTTCAAATTACTGGGCCGATCTTTCTTTGAAGAAATTGTTGGGCCGAAGCTTGGGCCGAATTGAGGGTTGGGCCGCACAACAAGAGCAATTGTTGGGCTGAATTCATGCGGGCTCGTGGACGGCTGAAATCGTGGACTGGCGTTGAAGATGCGGACGAAGGGAGCTGCTTCGTGGATGGAGTCGCACGAAGAGGAGGCAGCTTTGGCTGAGCTGCGGGATGCGGGACGTCAACGATGGGGCTTCCTTGGCGAGGAGTGGACCGAGCAAGACCACTCCACGTGTAGCTGGACTTCGGCTACTGGACAACGCACCAACACCGAAAGAAAAAGAATGCAGCTGGCTTCTTCGGTGGGTTTGCTTCGTGGAAATGGCAGATGCGAGGAGTCAACGTCCGCGGCCTCCTTGCTGGGTCTTGACCGAAGAAGTGGAGAGAGGTGGTGTCGTGGGCTTGCGCGAGTGGAATAAATGGCTCAACAAATTGCAGAGGGGAATTATGGTGGAGAGAGGGACGTGGTGTGTGCGTGAGGTGAGTGGGGAAGGGTTTCGCCAGAGAGAAATGAAAGAGAATGAAGGTTGCAGAGGAAAGTGAAATGGAAAGCAGAGCAAAGAGAGATCGAGGAAGAGAAGATGCGAATGAGGGAGAGGCGTGCGTGGATAGCCAAAGAAAAAGGAGGTAGTCAACAAGGTTTATCTAAATCATTCAATGCTTGGTCCCCAAATAGTGCTTAATCTTATCCCACTTGTCCAAAAATATATTCTTGTATTATCCTTACAATTAACCCATTTTGATGCCCAAAAAATGCTGCCATTTTCCAATTCCGAATTTCACATTTTGGTCTTCAACTTCTTCAACAAATTCCCAAATATTTATGTCTCATTTTGATGTAGAAAAAGCCCACATAATTTCTACAAGTCCCCATCGTCATATGGTTCGATTTGAAAGTCGAAAATCTCTTCAATTCGGCCAATCCGAATTTCCACTTATTTTCCGCGACGTCCGAATCGGATTTTCGTAAAAATCTCGAAATCTCTGAAAATTTCTCGGAGGATGAGTCGACGTTCGTAAAATAGCTCGTGACACTACAGAACTTTCAATTTCTGAAATCGGGTTCAAATAAGCGGTTAATTTCAATCTGGCGTGCTTTTAGCGTGACCTAGTCTACTGGGTAGTTTTTAGGAATTTTTGATGCAATTAACCCATGATCGATTTTTCTCGAGTCACAAAGTACACCTTCGACACACTAGCGACTCTTGATTGTCGTGAAAATCTCAAGGTTTCAAATACGGACACAGGGTACCCAAAACGTCAGAAAATCAATTTAGTGCCGATCGGTGAGAATTTTGAAATCAAGTGGAATCACCCACATTCTGATCACATATCTCAGCCAAATCGATCTATCTCTAATCTCTGATCGATTCTGACAGTGCCGCAATGACCCTTGTAGATCGACACGGTCAAGCAGTCGATTCCTGTTCGAATTCTCAAGTCCATTGCATTTAAATTCCTTAATTGTTTCCCCAGATAGACCATGAGTGGCCAACTCAGAGAATAGCACTATAGACACGTCGACGAAAAGCCCGATTTATTTAATCGAAACAACTCAGAAAATTCATTCTGTCACATTATCACTTCCAGTTCGACTTCCATAGCTTGCCTGATCAATAGAGGATGCTTTCGGAAAGGCGATCCAAAAAATGTGAACTAAATTGCCTAGTCAGTAGAGGATGTTGAATTGACTCTCTCTCTCTCTCTCTCTCTCTCTCTCTCTCTCTCTCTCCCTCTCTCTGTTGTTATGTCCTTTGCATCAGCTGCTGAAGGAATGAAAGCGGGCTGGGGTGTTGTGATTTCTTCTTCTTTCTGTTTACATGCCCCATTTATTACTGATGTCTCAAGATCAAAGTTCTTAAGTCCAGATACATGCGAGATACCTGAGCTACTCGTGGAACATATTTTAGCTAGAGAGAGAAATGCAACTTTGGCTTCTAAACATCATCCAAAACTATCTAGATTATAATTAGACAAGATTTTCAGTTGAAATAAAACATTGATATTGCCTTGCCAGAGTCTCCCATACCAAGACCATCTTTGTAAGTAGCTCCGTACTCTGCTAGTTCTCTAGCCATGATTCTGTGAACTTGCTTTTAATCATGTGCGCTTGCTTCACTAACGAATCCTTCAACAGAAACAAGTGATGCTTGACCAAGAAGGAGCCGCTCAACCATTTAGTTCTCTCCCAATAGGATTAAAAATGATAAGCTCTTTGTCAATGTCAGTGAAGATATGCATGCCCTTTGTACTCGTCCAACAAAAAAGATTAGCGTGCTAATCTCTTCCTATGATACTATTATGCAAACAAAAATGGATGATCACTATGTAAGCATCTATGTGCATCATCGATTTTCTGATTTTTACTGCAAGAGTCACTAAATTGCTGATAAACTCTCTTTCCGATATCTCATACGTTGCATCTATCTCACTTTTTATTACCACCACAACTGCAAACCATAATCTCTTATTCTAGACCTTCTTCACTATTTCCCTCAAATCCTGCATTGCTTACTTTACATGTAACACAACATGATGAACCCTATGAAACTCCTCAAAGTAGCAAAGAACTAGCGAATAAAAGCTGCCATGGGAAGAAGTATTCAACCTGACAACGATTTTCCAATGTCTGATGACTGCAGAATCTCTGAGGCGAGTGAAGAGGTCACTTTGTAATTTACAGCCCTGATACGAAGTGCTTTATGATCCCCTTGACTTATCTTGAGACGTACATCTTTCGGCTATTACAGATGTCAGAAGAAGAGTTTGGATTATCCAATAATTGACCTATCACAATGCCACTTGATGCAGTTGCAATGCAGAACAAGAGTTGGGATCATGATCTGATTCTCTGTACATCGCCTTATAGACACAATTTTTTGGCATAATGGAAACATGCAGATGTTGTAAGAACTTCAACACACTACGTCTTGTTCGATTGATAGGACATAGAAGGCTCAGAATGTAAGCTTAATATGCATCAAATAAATTTTGAGCAAATTTACATTTCAAGAGCTAATGTTTCCGTTTTGCTTGGTTTTCCTCTTATCTTTTTCCTTTGTTCTTTCAGAATTGGTCGGTGTTGCACAACTTTCAGAGTATCTAAATGCAGACATCACTAAAAGTTCATGTAGGCAAACGAAGTTTCTCATATTACAGACAAGTGCATCAGTTATTGTCCAGAGCAACAAGGATTTGAATGAGTTTGGAGAACAAAATTGTATACCAGACTAGTTTTGCCATAAATACCTCCATTTTCTGCTGCGTGAAATTCTGAGCACATTTAACAGCTAGAATTCACCGACAGACCATGCTCCTGAATCTTCCTCCTGACTTAACTATGTGATCGAAATTAGTATTTCGATTTCCAACATCAATACCCACCTTATCTCAGTTCATTCTGCTGCTGCAAATGGGAACACTTCAGGGGCAATGCATAATGAAGCACCAGAATAGTGTCTCATTCTTTCTATTTAAGTTCATGTCACGTTGATTGTACTAGACGAAGGAAGGACCAACGATTATCTGAACCTGTAAGGCCTGCTATGCCAAAAACTAGCGTACCTCGTGAAGGTTGGTGTAATGACCTGGTCCGACAAGAGTGGCAGTGATCATAAGGAGCAGAGAGGGCCTAGTCAAGGTGCGGCTCATACTCTAGGATGGCGTGGGGTAGGAATGAACTGAATCGCACACCGTCTAGGTGTTGTAAGGTGATTTGCTATATAAAGAGTAGTAGTTCTCAAATCTTGACAAGGCATTTTCTGGGCAAAGCCCTGAAGAACGAAACCGTGTAGGCTCCACTTGCCAACATTAATGTTGGCCCTTATGGCCCTTACAATGATGTTGGCAAGTGGAGCCTTACAATGTTGGCCCTTACAATGATATCAGAGCCAACCCAAGCTGAAAGTGTGTGGTTTGATAACAAACCAAGCGGCAGCTAGTGGGCTGGTAATGACCTGGTCCGACGAAGGTAGGACTGATTGCCGGGGCCGAAGTGGATAATATTATTGGCAAGTGGGGCCAAAGGCCGGCCCTTATAATTTTATCAAAGCCAAGACTAGACAAAAAGTGTGTGGTTTGGGGCCAAACCGGGCGGAAGCTAATGGGCCTTTACCGACTAGGTCCGACAAGGACGGGAGTGATCGCCAAGACTAGAGAGGGCCCGAACAAGGTGCGAGTCCAACTTTAGGATGGCATGAGGGCATGAATGAACCTAATCCCACATTTTCTAGAGGTGGTAAGATGACACGCTATATAATGAATAGTACTAGTCTTAATTTGGCCTTTTCTAGGAAAGTGGGGCCAGAGGTCGACCCTAACAGTTGGGCTGTGAGAAGAGGCTGCACCAAAAAAAATAAAATTGTATCACTCGGTAATTACCCATTTTTTTAAATCTATTGTCGCGGACTAATGTTCTCTGGACTACCTCAAGAACAGTCATTGACCAAATTTTGACCACCTATATGCGAAATTCAAATGTTTTTGCAGTTTGTACTGACAGTTTACCTTCGATAGCGGAAATGCTGATTCCAAATAGGATGACAATATTCCCGAGAGGGGCTTATTATGTTGCACCAGACAAAATCACTGACAGCCTGTATGGTGTTTCATTGCCTCGACCAATTGGGCATGTTTTTCTAGGAGAAAGAATCTTGAAATGCAGCTTCTGGACTTAAACTTTACATTTGCTATTAAAATAAAGTACAGGTACTGCCTCACTCAAACCTCCAACTAATATATCGTTTAGAGTCGATATATATATCGTTTAGAGTACATGTATCGATATAACTAATCCGATTCTGTACACATTTCTTTCCAAATTAGAGCTTAGAGCTCCTAGGTATGTATTATGGGGAATCAGTCTATCATTTGTTTGTATCTGCAAAGATCTTCAGAATTCATCTTTCCTAATTTCTAAAGATAGCCTGGAGAGTGGCTTGGTCAACAATGATCAGCCTTAGGAAAATCAACTTTTTCGGAGAAGAAAATTCTTCTTTCCAAGATTGGGAGTCATGGACTCTGCATAATGTACTCTTTCAATGTGATTCTTTTTGACCAAAAAATAAATGTGACTCTTCAATATTTTGATACCTTTCCTTCTTTATGCTGGCTATTCATTCAAACAGTGATTCTTGAAAATTCTTCTTTTCAAGATTGGGAGTCTTGGACTCTGCAGAATGGACTCTTCTAATGTGATTCTTTTTTACCAAAAAAAAAAAATAAAATTTGATTCTTCAATATTTTGATACCTTTCCTTCTTTCTGCTGGCTATTCATTCAAACAGTGATTCTTCAATTCCTTGCTTCACATTGAATTTAAATCCCTTTACTAAAAAAAACTTGTTCAGGATATGCCAATTATTGTCCCAACAATAATTAGCATGAGCAGCATTATTGATGGATGGGAGTCCATGAGCAAGCACATGTACCTTGGAGATGATCAATGTCTACAATGACTGTACTTGTTGATACATCTGATGTTTCTTAATGCATGAGAGTGAGAGAAATTCTGGAAGGAAAGTTTAGCAGGAAAATTTACTGAAACTCAAATTTCTTTCATATAAGATGACTAGACTATTCTTAAACAGCGAAGTCATTTCTTCAACCACTCACCACTCACCTCTTTCCATTTTCCCTCTTCGTTTCTTTTCCATATTAGCCAAGGATAGTTCAAAAGCCCACAATTTGGCCTCATCTGGCAGGGGAGTTTGTTTTATCTGTTGTCCGTTACTAAATTCAGTGAAAAAACCTCGTGATCCATGACCTCCTAGGAACTGCCATATCCTGAACTACCAGACAACCGAAGATACCATCCTACTTGTGCATCTTCTGAGTTATTTTGCGACCAGATCATAGTGCACTTCCACATTACAATTGGTCTCTTCCATAATGACCAATTACTGACCTTTCATAGAAAATTCCGCTGCAACGAAACTAGGTCCATTGTAAATGTCACATGCCCCCTCAATAAATAGCCTTCCTCAATTTCGTTTAACTCACAGCAAAGGCCTCAATCTCCTTTCCTCTCCCTGCTTGAAGGGACTTCAATCTCTGGACCCGACTGCTCATCTAAACAATATGACTGGCCACAATAAGTGTGTTGAGATGGCTAGGAAGTGGAAGAAACTCGCTGTTATAGGCAGGAGGAGAATTTCTTTCATCTGGACCAAGGAAGACGGTTGTGATTCACCGAATTTAGCCAATGAAGGTTGTTTTGTTATCTACAGCATTGACATGAGGCACTTCACGGTACCCTTGGCATGCCTCAGCAGTCATGTTTTCCAGAAGCTTCTTGAGATGTCCGAAGAAGAGTATGGACTATCTAGCGATGGGCCGATCATAATGCCATGCGATTCGGCCCTATTCGTCAGATGAGGTGAATCTAAGACTTCTGAGAAAGTCCTGTTTGACGCCATTAACTCCAACCGCTCCTTGTTCTCTTCGTCCTGTGATGAAGCTACAATCCAGCAGTTAGCTGTTCCTGTTTGTTGATTGACTAGGTCACTTACTATTTGTATATACTAATTGTAGAAAATGTTATTTTAGCACATGTGTTTGTCAAAAATTATCACAGAAAGAAAATTTCTCCTTGTTGGAACACAAATTTAACGAAGGAGTTTGATTATGTCAATTGGGATTCTATTTTATTTGTATTGAAGTTGATTCATGTGCCTGATAAGTTCATTAGCTGGGTTAAATCTTGCATGGCTTCTTTTTTCTTCTCTGTCAATCTAAATGGGGGCTTGGAAGGCTTCTTTAAACGTGACAATTTATGATCAACACAGATTTAATGTTCTTGCTGCTGTTCTGATATTGTTTGGTTTATATGACAATTTGGGACACCTTCAGGACAACTGCGATTGTTTTATAGTTTGAGTGTGTATATAACGACTTAATATTTTGGTAGTCTTCGTCTGGGTTTAGGACATCATAGGCTCAACTGAGACAATTATCAAAAACTTTGAATTGTATAAGGATATCGCCATGTAGTAGGTATTGACCTCCCATAATCGCTTGAGTTTTGCGAATACACAGTATTTACTTATCGAAAAGAGTATACATGAATTGTCGAAGACTTTCCTTGTTGAAGTATTGCAGCATAGATCAGAAAATAAACAAATGAATATTTCAAAGCATATATTTTGTTGCATTGCAAATGTTCTGCGTCTACAATTTCAGCAACATCTTATGAACTGTCACAATTCATTTACAGCAAAATTAGCAGCTTATACTAACTGAAAAGGAGAGTATTCTTAAACTGTGAGAGGACGAAAGAGTTCACTTCCCTATGAGAGATCACTAAACTTCCAAATGATGAATTTTTGCAGATATATGTTGTTGAGTTGATTATAACAGTTATTGGTATTTCAATCCTGATTCCCTAGGCATTCGACATGGGAAAAAGAAACACATTTGACATTCTGATATGCCAGATTCAAACCTTGTTTTTGTGCTGTGTCATAGAATCCAAGAAAGGATGATAACTCCAAACATATAATTATTCCTATGCTTTGTGAATGAGAATGTCACTGACTTACAATAATAGACCAGTTCCAGCAAGGGGGTCACGACTGATGACCTTATGTCAAACAATTATTACAATGCTAAAAAAACAAGCAAGATCTGGACAAAGCACTGGCTTTCAGCCAGTTGCTCAAACAATATCATTTGCGCTTCTGGACTTAGTTTGTAACTAACTAGGTCGTAACTGCGAATAATTGCTATTAAAATAACATACAAGCAGTGCCTCGCAACCAATGTGTTCGATGGAGGACATTTTAGTACATGACTATTCAAATTACGTATGCACTTCCCTCAAAACTAGTGCTCAGAGCTCCATGGTAGTAGTATCTAGAGGAAATTGTCCATCCTTAGTTTATAGCTGCAAAAATTCTCTGCATTTGTCTTTTTAGATTTCAAATGGTTGCTTGCCTAGTGACTTGATTGACATTAATCTATCTTATATTTCCAATACTAACATTGTCTGCAACCTACATGATGGATTTACAATCCCATCCTCCTCATTGTGTTTTGGAGGAAAGTAGGAAAAGTTAGGGGTTATGGAGAAGAAATTTCCTCTCTTTACAATGGGAAGTCCTGGACTCCGGCATAATGATCTTCCATATCCTCGCTCATAATTTCTTTGGATGTCATACTCCAGTATCATGATGCCTTTTCTTCTTTCTACTAGTGAGTACTCGTTGTAGCAACGATTCATAAATTCCTTGATGCAGACCGAATTTGAATTCCTCTCTGTAGGAAACTCATCTTTTTGTTTAGGTGATGCACAAGAAATCACGAAAGAGTTCACAAGAATTCAGGAATAGTCCACTGAATAACAAACATGAGCAGAATCGCCATATGTACAAGAAGTACATGAACAACTAAGACTGCTTTGGTATTGACAAATGAATCAGCTAGAACAGAGACAACAAAAGATGATCGATCTCTACAAAGATCTGTACTTGTTGATGTATCTGATGTTTGTCAAACATGACGGTTTGCGACGAATCCTGGCTGGAAAAGGAACCAAAGAAATACAGAAAATTCGCAAGTTTTTCCTCATAAGATGACAAAATTACTTGCTTTCCATTGTTTCGACTTTGTTTCTTCCATAAATAGCCGAGGAAATAGTTGGGAAGCCCACAATTTGGCATCATCCTGCGGTGATGTTCATTACATGTCTCGTTAATTCCTAATTTGGTTTTCTTAACTGGCCACAAACCTTGTGATTTATGACCACCTAATAACTACCATGTCCTGAACTACCAGACGACCAAAGACAGCGTCCTACTTGTATTTGTCTTCTGGGTTCTTTCCATAACCAGACAAAATGGCATTTTGACTTCACAAGGTCTCTTTGCCTCTCATAGAAAATTCCGGTGCAAGGAAGGCTATGTTTCTATGCAATGTCACATGCCTCCTCGATAAATAGTCCACACGGCTTCATTTTAACTCACAACTTAGTTCTCAATACTCCCTTCTTGAAGTCACTGCACACTTTAGACTGGACCACTAATTTGAACAGTATGATCCAAAAAAAGCACAGCGAGATGGCTAGGAAGTGGAAGAAACTTGCTGCCATAGGGAGGAAAATAATTTATTTTACCAGGAGCAATGCAGAAGGTTGCAATTCACTGACTTTGGCTGATGAAGGTTGTTTTGTTATCTACAGCATCGATAGGAGGCGCTTTATGATACCCTTGGTGTACCTCAGCAGTCATATTTTCCAGAAGCTTCTAGAGATGTCCGAAGAAGAGTATGGACTATCTAGGTCTGGGCCAATCGAAATGCCTTGTGATTCAGTCCTCCTGGAAAACATACTCACGCTCATCCAACGAGGTGTATCTAACAGTTCAGAGAAAGCCCTGCTTGATGCCTTGTCTTCGTCCTGCAATATCCAACAGTCGGCTGTTCCTCTTTGCTGATTGACTAGGTCACTTACTTTCTGTACAAGCTAATTGAAGCAGACTTTCATCATTGAATTGAAACTGCATAAATCAGAAATGTAAAGTTGAACTTTTCTTCAAACATGCTATTTTGCATTGCAAAATGTTCCACACGTTGTCCAATTTCAAGCATCATCTTATGAATCATTCGAAATATTAACAGCTCATATTAGCAATTCCCATGCTAGCAAACAAAGTCAGACCAGTTCATGAAGAGTACACTGGCTAATAAAACTTAAATGGCAATAAGCGAAAAGGAGACTCTGTTGATGAACAAAAGAAGTACAGGTTCCGAAGCTGTGTGAACTGAATACAGTATCACCATCCAAGTGAACTCGTTGCATATCAATTCCGACTTTCGAGTTTTAGCATATGTTGTCGTAGATTCAAGTATCAAAGTGATTGGTACTTCAATCCTGATTCCTAGAATGCTCGACATGGGAAAAAGGAAACACTCCAGCATTCCGATAAGCCAGATCCAAATCCATCTGTATGATGCAGCATAGCATCCAACAAAGGGTGCCAACTCTGAAGGTAGAGCTACGCCTATGCTTTATGGTTTGAAAGCATTGTGTCGCGGTAATAGCATAGTTGCAGCAAGATTGTAACAATTGATACCCTTATGGTCAATCATACATCACAATGCTAAAAAGTAGGCAAGACAAACCACTGGCTTTCAGCTAGCTGCAGGGGTAGTACCATTTACTTTTGTATCTGTTTTTGGACCCCTAGAAAGCAAATCTCAGTCACCTTAGATCACAATTCACTATGAGGTTTAACATACAGCCGTGGAGACATCGATCATCTGTGTAGATGTCTCAATTCATAAACACCAAGAACCAAAGAAAAAACAAATAGCTTTGAGGAAGTAAACTCAATTTATAAAAAGGAGACATTTCACCGTTCCATGAATGAAATTGAATTGGTAGAAGTGCAAGTGAAAAGGACCGAGGGGATTGAAAGCCTAACGGTCACATGCCTTCTTCGCCTATGTTTGGGAAGAGGGCAAGATAATGAATGGTGTGAAATTAGGTGGAACGAAATTTTTGATGTGAAGAAATGATTTTCTTGATGTTGTTTCGGAGAGTGATGGTTGGAGGGAGATGAAAATGTGAAGGTCAGTCCTTTCACATAGTGAAACAAAAAGAAGGCAGAGAAAATGGAAAATCTATATTGCAAAATTATGATAAATGTATTTTGAGACTTAAGAGAGATATAGGTCGTTTCGTCGGCAAAATTGGGAAATCCATTTGTTTTTAAATTCTCAAACTCAATTGCCACTCCATATGTCGGTTGGAAACGCAATTATACACCGTCCCTATCATTTCCGTGGAGAAGGTGATCACGATTAAACATATAATCTTCTCTCGTATTGCACATTTATTTTCGATTATTTTCATATAAAAAGGATTTGGATGGAATTGGAGAGTCTGCCTCGCTAGCTGCGGGAAAATTCGACTTAAAGCGCCAAGAAAGCACCAGTTGCCACTAGGCAAATCGATCAGTGCAGGCCCACTAGGTGCGATCGGGGGAGTCCATCACCGACAATAAATTTAACCTCGAGCCCTCCCTTCATGGACTAATCAAGGTTTCTTGATATCGAGGGTAGATCGGAGTTCGACTTAAATTAAGTAGTGGACCACTCGACCAATCAACTAGTTGGTCGTTTCTCTTCTGGAAAAAGCAGACTAAACAAAATATCAGTTTAAGTGATGTGGTGTAGTGATTGAAAATAAGGGGAGAATATGTATTATCCTAATTTTTTTTTTTTTTTGGGTTTAATTTCCCGCAGAGACCAATCGTTGCATCTCTGTCGTTATCCAATATTAAATTTGGAGATAGGGCCAAAAGATTAAGCTGATATAATAAGGTCGTCGATTGCATACTGGGCACGCTAAGTGGGAACCGAGGAAAGGGAGGTTTGATTGTTTTTGCTCACGGGCTTCAGCCATCCAAGATTGAATTCAACTTGGCTCGCTTAATTTCTCGGTGGTTCCCAAATAAGAAAAAGATAAATTGCAGAAGAGGACAATCCCACGGTTGCCGTATTTTCCAGGTATCTGTGGGACTAATCCTTTGCAATTAATTTGAAGATTTGTCAAAGCTTATTATAATTTATGAGCCTCCCCCTACGAAGAAAGTAGGGGGGCTCTTTCCTTGTCCTTTCCCTATGGGACTCGTGTTTCTCAATATTAAAAAATGTACCTTTGGGATAGTTTTGCAGGGTATTTTCCCTACTTGTTTTCTTCGCCCACGTAATTATCCAGATAGAAATTCTCGCAATGATGTTGGTATGTAAATATGTTTTATTGCAAAAGATTATCATTACTCGTCCCATTTAGAAAAATTAGTCCGTAGAAAATGTTTCTGTTATCAATAATAATCCATGCCTCAACATTTGTGTTGATGATCGAATTATCTCTCGTTTATTTATTTTTTTAAGTGATGCAAATGATTATATTAAAAAAATATATTTTTATAATTATTGAATTTCCAAAATACACCAAGTGGGTAATTGTAAGAATAAGCCTCACCCTATATAGATAGATAGATAGATATGTAAAGAATGATCTGGTTGAAGCATTCCATAACCGTCATTAAGTAATTATAAATCGATATAAGTGTAATTCCAATCAAACATCTTATAAGATCAGTATATCGAATCATGGATCAATTGGTTTCAAGATATAAAAAATGCTATTCTTATTAAGATTGATTTACAATAATGATTTATAAAGTGACGTGTCGGGCTGTATTTTGGTTCTTGCATGTAGTCCACTTTTTTCAAAGATCACCCAGACCCCGGACACGTCATTTCAAATTCCAATCCTACAAATTGACCTTAATAAATCTATCCCTCCCCTATAAATTGATTAGTATTTGGTTCGTTTTCTTTTGTTGACTGGAGGAATGGCGATCCGCCTACTACGAAGGGAAAAGTTGTCGCACTGATGCGTGGGTCGTCCCTCTCTGTTTACTTTCTCACTGCTAGAAAATCACAGCCTCCACAGAACATTCTTAAAAGGCAAGGAGCATGCTCAAAATGATTGGCACTGCTTTCGATTGAATATAGACCTATACGAGGAAAAAGTGCAAAAAAAATCTTAAACCTTTTGTCCTAAATCTTTTTTTTGTGCCGATTTAGTCTTAAACATTTTTACGTTATGCTAATCAGTCCTTTCTAGCCAATTTTGGCTGGATTTTGTTGACTGGATGCCGACTGGCTAACGTGACTTGATCGGCGCTAACGTTGACAACTTTTAATAATATTTTAATAATATATTTTTTTATTTTTTTATTTTCTTTTTCTTTTTTTCTTCTCCTCTTCTTCCTCCAGCTAGTTGTCAGACCTCGACGACTGGCCAGAGGCGACAGCTGGCCTTGCATCGGGCGGGCTCAACCTCGTCATATCCAGCGAGGGCGAGCCACACTGCCTAATGTGAGGCCGCCCTTGTGTCCACTGGCAAGGTGGCCGGGGAGGTCAACCTTGACCTTGCTGATTGTTGCCTTTGGCCGGTCGCCGAGGTCTGATGACTAGCTGGAGGAAGAAGAGGAGAAGAAAAAAATAAAAATCAAAAAGAAAAAAAAAAAAAAAAAATCAAAAATCAAAAATCAAAAGAAAAAGAAAAAGAAAAAATATTAAAATATTATTAAAAATTATCCACGTTAGTGTCGATCAGGCCATGTCCGTCGGCCAGCGTCTAGTCAGCAAAATCTAATCAAAATTGGGCAAAAAGGACTGAATTGGTACAACGTAAAAAAGTTTAGGATTAAACTGGCACCAAAAAAAGGTTTAGGATTAAATCAGTACAAAGACAAAAAATTTAGGACTTTTTTGGCACTTTTTCCACCTATGTGATGTGCCTCACCAGAAAAATAAAAAGACTACTTAGGCTCTTGATTTAGGGTTTGATAGTAATTAATGGGAGGAGATGCAGAGGAATAATGTCCAAGCAAGATATGTGCCAAACCTACTGACCAAAAAAAAAAAAAAAAAAAAAAAAAAAAAGATATGTGCCAAACCCTAGGCTGAAATTCACATACTCGGTGTAGGAAATTTGGACAAGACAAGGCTAGTAAGAATTCAGCAGTATAAGTTATAAAGATTATATGATGAATTGAGTATTTACAATGAAAACGGTAATTATGACTAGTTTGACATTAAGTACAAAGCAAACACACGAGACGGACAAGTAAATTTAATAAAGTCATATAAAGAAGTATGAATGAGGCACCCGAGACAAGTGGATTTAATAAAGTAATATAAAGAAGGAAAATAGCCAAAAATGGGTATTATTATAATCTGACCAACCAATCTTACTTTGGAGTAAAGTCTATAATTTGACTGTCACATGAAGAACAATGCTAGGGGCGTGAAAGATAGACGAAATTCTGATGTGACGAGATCATGTCCAAGCATAATCTCAAAGGCTTGCTCAAGCAATAAATGTGTTAACTTTCCTAACCTAATGCCGAATGTTTAAATAACAAGATACACATTCTTTCATGTCCACGACTCAAGGCTATAACCTCGAAACGAGCCCCATTTTCTATTAAGAAAGTAATTTAATAATACTCACTTGTGTAAATTCTATTATCTCGAGTTGGCAACATCCTTTTTTTTTTTGTAAATCGAAGGTTATATCTCTTAATTACCCTAAAATAAGATGAATCCGTATCAATTTTCAGGAGGACTAGGTCCAAGTCAAGGCCATCATAAAAGATAAGGGCCGACTACAAAAGTACCCGACCCCCTTCTGCTCCTCCATTTTCCAAGTATGGACGCTGACCAGAACCAAACAGGCGGTTTCCTACGACCGGCGTTGGTCCGAATTGGACCAATTTTATCAGAGTGTCCCATAAGAACGTTTGACAAAACATGCTCGGCTGCTATATTCTGTCATTATTCATTTCCGTCACATGCAAACGAATTTCTTCATGTACCCTTTTTCTAGAGGCCTCCTGTGGGCTCATCGCCTTTATTAAATGTTAAGAATTATAAAAGTTAAAATTGACCCACAATATTCCACGTTACTTCCCTGAGTCCTCCTCTATGACCGAACGAACCACGGTCTAAAATCATCAACGCATGTACTTGTCCTCAGCACCCCAAAGTCCCTTATATAAAGAGAAGTTTGGCATCGGTGGTTCTTGTGTGGAGACACCTTGATTTGAGAGGAAGAGCAAGAACCTTAAGGACGCCAAGTGAGAAAGAAAGAGAGAGGTTCTTAGGTCTTCCTTTGGAGAGGTGCTTGCTCTTAACCCAACGAAAAAAGAAGAGCTAGCAAGGATGGGCGATGAAATAACCTCCAAACGGGTGACTCCCCGGCCAACCTCCACGGAGACAGTAGACTACTCGGCGACGGCGGACTCCTCGCTGGCCCCGACGCCACCCCCCGTGTCGACCCCTCCGTCCCAGTACCACTCGCCATCCCTGTCGAGGTCGCCACTCCTGTCAACGCCGGAGATAAAGCCGTCGAGGACCCCGAGGATCGTGACCCCAAAGATTGGGACCCCGAGGCTGTCCCTCACCCCGAGGTTCATAACCCCGCTTGGCAGCCCGATCCGGCGGGCCCTGCACCTGACCAAGCTCGACCCGCAGGACGCCTGGCTCCCGATCACCGAGTCGAGGAACGGCAACGCGTACTACGCCGCCTTCCACACCCTCTGCTCGGGTATCGGGATTCAAGCCCTTGTGCTCCCGGTCGCTTTCACCATTCTTGGATGGTAAGCGAAATTCAAGCAACTCGTTCGTTGATCGTAATCTTGAAATAAACTACCAATACATAAAGTCCTGCTTTTCATACATGAATATGATTCGATATATATGATAATCTTGCAGGACATGGGGGATTATATGCTTGACTTTGGCGTTCATATGGCAGCTCTACACGCTTTACTTGCTGGTGCAACTCCATGAATCTGCCGAGACGGGGATGCGTTACAGCAGATACATGCAGCTCGCCGGTGCTGCTTTCGGTAATTATTGATCTTCTTTTTGATTTTTCAAAAGAGAAATACAGCAAGAAGAGTTGAATTTTGCGAACCTTGAGTTAACTTGAATCTTCATGCTTGTCGCACATGGCCGAAGATGACTTCATTCGCTCTAGTTAAAAAACATGGATATGATGCTAAAAGGAACAGTGACAGAAGAAAAAAGAAAGAAAGAAATTCTGACTCAGCCACGTTCTCCAGTCTAACGTCGTACGAATCACTACGTTTCAGGCGAGAGGCTAGCGAACTGGTTGGCGCTGTTCCCCATCATGTACCTCGCGGGAGGCACCTGCGTGTCCCTGATCATCATCGGTGGATCGACGTGCAAGATGTTCTTTGGGATCCTGTGCGGCGGCACGTGCGGTGCGCACCACCTCACGACGGTGGAGTGGTACCTTGTGTTCACATGCGCTGCCGTCCTGCTGTCCCAGCTGCCCAACCTCAACTCCATCGCTGGCGTGTCCCTCATCGGGGCCGTTACCGCCGTCGGCTACTGCACGATGATGTGGGCCATCTCGGTGGCCGAGGGACGGATGCCCAATGTGTCGTACAAACCCGTCAGGGCGGACGCGCAAATCGCCAGGGTCTTCGACCTCCTCAATGCGCTCGGGATCATCGCTTTCGCGTTCAGAGGCCACAACCTCATTCTTGAAATCCAGGTACCAAGATGTTTCCCCTAATTTTCCAATTCTCTTACAGTCTCCTACACTACTACAACGTCTAACATAAAATCCATAAAATTCACGGAAAATTAGATCAAGCAGAATGTATTTAAACTGCTTTTAGTGAATCGCTAAATTTTGTATCAAAGAGTCATAATTTTAGGAATTATATACCTAACTCTAGGGTTCCTTAGCAATCAATTTCTCCGGCCGAATTTTACTTCTAGCACAGGCAAAGTGGTCTAGACTTGATAGAGCTGCTATCTCCTCGTGACATAGCTTGAATATTACCCGATAATCAATTAGTTATAAGTTAATATTAAAAAAAAATGGGTCGTATTAAAATACCCAATACAAGATAATCACGTTACTTTATAAGCTGATCTTCGTATTTTCAGAATTGTCTATTATGTTTTGTTTTTTTTAAGTCCAATGTTTTCGGTGAAGTCCACATGCCACGTCATCTTTTTGGAGTCGTTGCAAAGGGTACATGCATAAATAATTAAAAAGAAAGAACTTAGCAGCTCAAAGTTGACTGTTGACCCTTGAGGACAGGGGCTTCACTGACACATAAATGGCCCCGATACCGTCTTTGTTGAAACTTCAACACCGTTCACGGCGGGGGACTTTTGACTTTTGCCCTTTGCCCTTTGACTTTCCACCACAACCGATCAATTTCCAATCGGACGGTCCTCCCTGGCTTAGGTGGCAACCAGCTGCTTTGAGGAAGATAGTCTGAAACCACGCCGTCCCAGTCTAGTCCTCCTTTTCCCATACAACATTCATCTAGAAGCATGCTTTGCTTAAAATAGAATACAATCCTTGATGACATCGAGTCTTCGTTAAAATCTTAATGAAATCAAGTGCTGTTTCGACAGACCGAAACGTGAAGAAGTTAAATCTTATTTATTACAGTGATGTCCCCGCCTAGGACCGCCTAAACTTTTGTCATTTTGATTGGACCATGCTAGTTGTCATATCGATTATTAAAGGAATTTCTACATTCTATACCGTGACAGAAAAAATCAATTAATTTCTTTCCTTTTTAATAAACAGACTTGTAGGGTTCGGCATTTTAAATTACATAGACCTTACTCGTCACTTAATTTGAATATTCAAGATGACAATAATCTCCCCTCGTTTAAATTTACAGTTATAATAAAAGATTGAAATGAATATTCTTGATTCGGATTATAATTACTTTCACTAAATCGAATTTCTTATAATTTAGTTTATTCATTATTGCTTTTTGGCAGGCGACCATGCCTTCGAGTGAGAAGCATCCCTCAAGAGTGCCGATGTGGAGGGGTACGAAAGTCGCATACGCCATCATCGCGGCGTGCTTATACCCTCTTGCCATTGCAGGCTACTGGGCATATGGCCAAATGGTATGAACATAATCCCACTCCAATCTCTTGAACAATAACTGATTAGAGGAACAATTTTCAGCTGATGTATCTTTCGTTTTGATTGTTGCAGATACCCGCGAATGGGGGCATGTTGGCGGCCATCTACGGGTTCCACGCGAAGGACGTCAAGCAGTCCGTCCTCGCGCTCACGTTCCTGTTCGTGATCATCAACGCCCTGAGCTCGTTCCAGATCTACGGCATGCCCATGTTCGACGACATGGAGTCCAAGTTCATTGTCAAGTTCAAGAAGCCGCTGCCATGGTGGGGCAGGGCGATCAGCAGGGCGATGTTCGGGTACGGCTGCTTCTTCGTGGCGGTGGCGATCCCGTTCCTGGGGAGCGTAGCTGGGCTCATCGGCGGGATTGCGCTGCCCGTGACCCTGGTCTACCCGTGTTTCATGTGGCTCAAGATGAAGAGGCCCAAGATGTACGGCCTGAGCTGGTGGGTCAACTGGGTGCTCGGATCGTTGGGGATGGCGCTGAGCGGGCTCTTGATTGCGGGGGGTCTCTATGTGGTGATCGACACTGGGATTAAAGTCAGCTTCTTCAAGCCTATGTAGGGGTGAGGTTTTTCCTCGTAAGTGATGCGGGGTTGGTCCAAAAGAAACACAAGGGTTACTAAAAGTTCAAGTGAAAATAGCTTGTAGGGTTTTTAAATATTCTTGATTTGTTCCTTGTGTGAACGACGTATAACTTGTAATCTGTTTGCCTCTCAAGAAGAGAAACTATAGTGGATTGAATGAATTCTTGAATCTTGCAATCTCTCTCTCTCTCTCTCTCTCTCACACACGCACACTAAAAGGGGAATGGCTAGTCTATCTGACACAACAATAATCAAAGCTTCCTGTCCAAACATCCAGTCAAAACTAGCCATCAATGAAGACTAAATAATCTGCGCAATCCTAACAGTTTCAAAGTGAACAGAAGCTCCTTCACATTGTAAACGCGTCTGATATCGCATTCTGGGGGGTAACACAGACAAATAGCCATCTTGCGTGGGACTTTTACCGGTAAATTTTCCACGGCGGCTTTTTATTTAATGGATTTTCTACTTTGACTAAACTAAAGCATACCAGTAGTATGAAACGACAGAAAAGACGTTCACTTTTTATCGTTATATTATCTGGTTTTTTTGTTTTTTCCAATCAAAGTACTTTTACTTTTCATTTCTCTATGTGATTACATCTACTTTCACAAATTAAAGCCCTCCAACAGAAAAATCTTACCAAATCTAGTTGATGCGACTGGTGAATGACATTAAAGTATCATGTGAATTAAACATGCAGATGCCCACTTGGACTTGTTTGTAAAACTTTAGCCAATATAGACAATCTCAGTGTATGACGTGGATAAAATACTTCCATTGTGGCATCCACTTTAAAAAAAACTACACACATCACACTTCAACATCATCCCACAGTGATATTAGTCGAATTTGGCTGATTTTAGTGTATGAAGGACTTGATTATAAAATTTTATGAAAGTAGAATTTCTTGATTAGACAAATTATAAGGACTTGATTGAAAAGATAGGGAAAATACATGAATGAAAACTATTAATTTTTCAAGGAAAAGAAGGTATCGAACGCTGGAATAAGCACAAACTCAGCTTTTATGCATGGTACAAAAGATAGACAATGTACTACTTTTTTTGTTCATGTTGGGGGATTTGGATAAAAAGTAAAGCCATCAAATTAGTGAGTTGGGTTAGATTGAAAATAATTTAACTTAAATTAACCCATTTTGACCCATTTATATGTGGTATAAATTTAGTGATTCATATCCGACTAGGCCCAATCCATATATTAAAATAATTTCAGATTTAATCTAACTTATACAAATCTATACTAGTTAACTAACTTTAAGCTCTTCACATGTATATGTTATTTGGATAAAATTGTTATTTCGACTAAAAGATTTGTTTGCCTAGGAACAACTTCAAAATTGATGCAGGTATTTAGTCCTCAAACGTTGCCTCCTAGGCCTTACCTATTGAAGACCAACTTTTGGCATTCAACTATAATTCTTATTCAAGACATTAGGCCTATTGGCCTTAGAATTTTGATGCATAAGATTCTCATGAAGGCTAGTGCAGAACATAGTATTAGAATAAGTGCTATCTTACCTGTCTAAAATCTCTAATACTAGATAAGGATTGTGAAGAAAAGATTAAGAGATTTTAGTGTCGCATGTTTTTCACACTTAATACAAGTTTATTATTGTATTATAGGCATAAGAGGGAGGAAAAGATAAATAAGTACCCAACACATATAGCCAATAATTCACACACATGGTCCATGCTCTTGGCAACCAATGATACAACCGTGGCATTTGCAATTGCTTTTGGACAATTATTGACACACCGATATTCACACGTGACCGACAAGTTATATCTCATTAGATATATCACATCCTTCTTTTAATCACTCCCTGTCGAGGGAGAAGATTTTTTTTTTTTGGTCGGTCCTACGCTAATCCTATTCTAACACTCACTCTCAGACTTTTGCTCTGCCTCTTTGCAGGGCGTGGGAGTCGAAACAAACTCCTGAAATGAAATCGTCCTCACCCCAATCCCCCCTGAGAAGGCGGGGATTTGAACCCCCAACCTCCCCTTTCCAAGATGGAAGGGTGGCCACTGGGGTGAACCCCCAGTGGTTGTCGAGGGAGAAGATGACCAGGAGGTCATGTGTTCTTTTCCATGTGTCTGACAAGGCGATCCCATTCCATTTTTTCGAATGCGTCGTTCGATGCTATCTTTTACCAGGTGGGGTCCCCGGACCATCTCGAGAAAGTTAGGGTAGTCTCGTGTGAGGCACAGCTCTCAGGCGGGCACTGATGGGATCTTGATGGAATGTCACATAGAATTTTTAATTTTTATATTGATTCACAATTAAAAAAAAGAAGAAAAAATTAGTACTTGACAGTGAATATATAAAATCACAACAAGTGATGTGAAGGATTAGTATTTGGCAATGAATATATAAAATCACAACAACAAATAATGTGGAGCAATTGAAATTTCAAGTAAATTGAAGTAAGATATTGATTAAGATGATTTTTGTTGAACATGAACTGCAATGACAAAACAAAGATTAGAATAGTATGTATGACAAATCTATTCTAAATCAATTTTTTGACTACTAAATATTTTGATTCGATATATTTATAATAAATTTATTTTCTGTTAGCAAATCGACTCCTCATATAATTGTCTCTTGAGAAAAGAAACTAGAGAACGGATTGAATGAACTCTCTCTCTCTCTCTCTCTTATTTAAAAAGGGATTGGCTAGTCTATCTGACACAACAGTCAAAGACGCCTGTCCCAACCTCCGGTCAAAACTAGCCATCAATCAAGGAGTGCCCGTGGCCGAGAGAATCAGGACTACATAATCTGCACTAACGGTTTCAAAGTGAACAGATTAAAGGAATCAAAAGCTCTTTCAGTTTGTTGACGCGCATGATGTCGCATTCTGGACGGTACGCAGACAAATAGGCGTTTTATATGCTGAATTTTTTACTTTGACTAAACTAAACATACCAATAATATGAAACCAATGAAAGAAACTTTTCATCATTATATTATGAGATAATATGGTGAAAATTCCCAAATTAGTACACTTATATTCAAACTAATGATATGACTACCAAAAATAAAAAATTGATATATTTGTGATAAATTTATCCAAAATTAAATTTTTAACTACAAAAATCCTAAATTAGTATATTTATAACAAATTGACTTTCAGTCCTTAGACTTTCCACATTTAGAAAGGTCTAACTCAACAATTTGACAATAAAATCTAATAAAAACTAATAGAGGATAAATTTGTCATAAATGTAGAAATTTAAGTTTTTTGATAATTAAAAAATTAATTTGGAGTAAATTTATCATAAATGTATCAAAATTGTCTTTTTCATGATGTGACCCTTATATTATCACATTTTCTCTTTATTTTTAATTTGTCTATGCAAATACTTCTACTTTCACAAGATTCCTAGTCAAGTCTCTTTGACAATAAATCTGACCAAATTCAGCTAACGCGACCATCGAATGACATTCCAACTACTCAAAGAATGTAAACTATCTAAAGCATTATGTGGATATTATACGTGGATGCCTACGAGGAATTATGTGTAAACAATCTCGATGTATGATGTGGATAAAGTTTTTTCAAAGTATATAAAGAATTTGTTAGAATTTTTTGTGGAAGCAGAATAATTGGATTAGACAAATATAGAGACTTTTTCTTGTTCATGTACAGGGACATGGATGGAAGTATAAACGACGTAACATGTTATTTCCTATCTGAGGATTGGAACTAACCTTTTCCTTTTTTAATTACAAAAATCATCTTTAACCTCGCTACCGAAATTAAATACTCTCCTCTAATTTTAAAACCTGCATTTTGCATCCTCCCAATCCCCAAAAAAAAAACTAATTTGTCGTCATGGACACACCCATTCACTCTTTTCGCTTGCCCATTCTCTCTCCTCACATACAGTAGCACGACACACCAATAATCGAGAGGCTACCCTCCCACCCGTCAAGTAGCCGCTTCAGCCGGACCTCGACACCTACAGCCTGCCGCGAGCCTCTCTGACGCGCAAGCTCTGTAGCAGAGCTCAGCCATGGCTGCCAGATTGGAGCTTGTCGAGCGGGATGTGGCCTTGAGCTGGCAAGACAACCGTCGCCAACCTTAGACCTGGAGTCGTCGATCGCCTTTTGAGGAGAAACTGTGGTGCACACGCTAGAGCAGAGGAGACGTGATGGTGGGGGTGTTAGACTTGATACGTTTGGTTCAGCTTTCTCAAGACCCCTTGTGGAAATATTGGAGTATTTAGCAAATATTTTACATTGGGAATGTTGAAAGTCTAATACTACCCTCACCAATTCTATAATTTTCCACTTTTACCCCTACTTGTAACTATTCATCTTCTTCGTGTGAGAGCGGCCAACGAAGCTAGATTTGGCTAGCGAGGTCAGATCTGGCCAACGAAGGGCTAGCAAAGGGTCGGCCGGAGTCGCACGACCCAAGCAGTGGTCGCCCAAAGTCATGAGACCTTAGGTGCCCAAGGTTGGGCGACCTCAGGCAACTATCGCCAACGCCAAATCTATTTTATCAATGACCGTAGCCCTTCACTGGCTCTCGACTAAGAGTGGGGGTCATTTTCTAATTAAAAAAAATATAAAAAATACATTCAAAGCTCATTGTAAAAGTTTTTCTGCCAAACACTACTTAAACTCAATGTTCATTTGTAAAGAGTTTTTACCAAACACAATTTGCATTTCTTCAAAGGATTTTGACTTTTAGTATTTGCATCATACCCAACATCCATTTGCAAAGTTGAACAAAATCCTCCCTTAGCAACCCTCTCATATGAGGGAAAGAGTTTGGGTGGGTGTTGGTTTTTTGGGGGTGGGGATAGGATTTTTTTTTTTTAAAGGACAATTTGGTAAATTGTGTGTGAGTGAGAAGTGCAACTTGATTCCATCGTAGAAGTGACGAAGATAATTGGAAGTTTTGAAATGCAAGGAGCGCATTTGATATAAAGAATTGGCTGTCTTTGTCAAGCAAGTTGAATACAAAAGCAAAATATTTTTGGTAGGTTAACGCAATTTTTTTTTTAAAATTTTCTCGTTACGCCGCTTTTTACTTATATATACATCTTTTTTACTTCTATCGGGTGAGGGAAAGAGTACGGATGGGTGTTAGGGTTTTTTAGGGGGCGGGGATAGTTTAAGAAATAAAACTAATAATCTGATGAATTATACGAGAGTGAGAAATGCAACTTGATTCCATCGTTAGAATAAAGATGACAATTGTTGGTTTTCAAATGTGAAGAGCACATTTGATATGGAAAATAATATTTAAAATAATTTTTGTAATTTTCCTCCAACATTTTTTTTAAACTTATATATACATCTCTTTTATTTCTATGTCTCTTAAATGGGATCAAAAATATTATCTACCTTCTGCTTCTTGTTCATAAAGAGAGGGAAAGGTGGTAATTGTTTTCCTCATTTCTCATCTTCCTTCCTTCCCTTCCAAACCAGAAATTTGACATTTTTATTCGTTAAATAATCTTTTTTTTCTATATTTAAGCATTCAGGTAGTGTGTGAGTTAGCTTTTGCTGATTTTAACAAGTCCACCTTTCTAGAACTGTATTCTCTTGCATCAACTTAGTGATTTTAAGATTTTAATCCTGAAATGCTCTCCGTACCTTTATATCCAAGACCATAACAAAATGGGCAAACTATTTTACTATCTAAACCGACACATTATTGGCGAATATTTGAAATATATACACTATGATTTGCAGGACATTTTACATCGACAGATCGCCAAGTGAAAAAAAATGGGCCTCTCTGCTCTTAGGTAGGCCAGCACGTTTTATTGGTAAGTTTTCTTTGCTTTTTTTTTTTTTTGGGTCAAGATTTCATTGGAAGGTTGTGGATCTATACATTGACATGACATTTTGTGCCTCTTATTACCGATTTGACAATTAGTCAAATTAAGGTGCATTTGGTAATCTTTTCGTTTTCGGACATAATTTTTGCTTAGAAATAACTTTTTTATTCTATTCTAGTGAATAATTTCTGAGTTTTTGAAGACGTTAAAATTTGGCAGGATTTTTAGTAACTGTCTAAATTTATATTCCTAGCATAGAAATGCGTTTGGCAGGATTTTTAATTTTTTTTATTTCTTTTAATTTTTAATATTTTGATTATATTTTGATTATTTTTCTCTTTTGTCTTTTTCCTTTTCTTTTTTTCTTCCTCCTTCTTTGTAGCTAGTCCCCAGGCCACCGGTGAGGAGGAAGAAGAAGAAGAAAAGGAAAGAAAAGAGAAAAAAAGAAAAATTAGACTTAATTCTATGAATTGTTCTCGGGAACAAGAAGTAACCTTTTTATACTTCGTAATTCTGTTCCAAATCTATTCTCAGAAACAAAATAATAAATTTTTTTTTGGGAACAAAAATTTTACCAAACGAATTTCTATTCTTTTTTTTTTCGAGAACAAAAGAACAAAATTAGTTGTTCTCGGAAATGCTATCAGATAGGGCCTTAATCAAACATGAAAGCTTCTATTGAAGTCAAATTTGCATACCGTGCTAGTACTTGCAAAATTTCCTCAAACCGAATATCATTGAAGTTGGGCGTTGACTCTTTCCGAAATACCAATCGGTAATCAACTATCTTTCTAGTATTACGACATCTATAGATGAAGAGTATTTGGATACGCTTACATGGTTTATTTCATCAATAATCAAAGAAAATTCTCTCCTCCGAGAATTTGGTAACGGGTGACTTTAAAAATTTACTCATATGAACAGCTACACATGCAGGAAATCTTATTGTCTTGCCCCTGACACTTCCTCGGTTCAATAAAACACTATCTTCAGGTATCCCCTTAACTGACAAGACAAAGATCCTGCAAAGTGATTATAAAATCCACCAGGTTGAGATTACCAACCAAGCATATACATTTTTCATGGTGCTAAACTAGCAATTCCCCTATTTCATTTTTCTATCCTTACCCGGCACAATAAATATATAAAATTTAAAATCTTAATTGGAACTAGTGCATGCAGGACTAGAACCGTTAAGGGCTTGTTTGATAACCATCCAAACAGTGTTTGATTCTGATTTTTTGTTCTTGAGAGCAGTTTGGGAATAGCATTACATTTGGTAAAATTTTTGTTCCCAGAATTAGATTTGGAATAGAATCGAGAATAAATTTTTTTTTTGGTAAAGGAGAATAAAAAAAAAGTTGATTATTGTTTCAGGAACAAATTTAAGAATCAAAATCATATTTCTCTTCTTCTACCTTTTTCTCTTCTTCTTCTTCATCTATTGCCATCCTACGGTTGCCATCTGTCACTGGTCGTCGGCAACCGATCTGGCGAGCTTGTTGGAGGCAAGCCCAGCCACTGATGAGGCTCACCCAGCCTTGCCGGTGGCCAGGCGGGCCTCGCCCAGCCCCGGCGAGGCCTGCTTGGCCATTGGCGAGGCTCGGCCTCGCTAGATTTGGCCAGGCTGAGCCTCAGCAGGGCTGGGTGAGCCTTGCCGGTGGCCAGGTGGGCCTCCCCCAGCCCTGTCGGTGGCCAGGCGATCCTTGCCCAACCTCGGCGAGCCCTGCCCAGCTGCTGGTGAGGCCCGGTCGAGGAGGGCCGACCTCATCGAGAGCTGGCGACGCTCTGGTGAGGTCGCCGGACCGGCGACTAGCCACCGGAAGAAGAAGAACATGAGAGAGAAAGGAAAAAAAGAAAAGAAAAAAAAAAATTATTTAAAAAATAAAAGAAATTGATTGGAACAGAATCAATAAGCACGGTACCAAACGTAATTCTATTTCAAAATAAAAAATTTTGGATAGTTACCAAACGGCTTAAAATACTTAGAAATTGTTCCTGGAAGCAGAATAAAAAAGAACAAATTATGATCAGAATCTGTTTTCGGGAATAGAATAGTTACCAAACGCGCCCTAAATCTTCCTCTAGGATTTATGGTCATCACGTTGTGGTTTGTGCAATACTAATGCCATTCTGTGTGTAAGACATCAGATTTGTAGATTTAAATCTGATTGACTAACTGATAAATCCAGCCTGCAGATCTTGGACTACATTATTTCATCATTGTGATGCCATTAATGAAGTGGTTATGTGAAAAAGATTGACAAGATACTCTTCTTCCTACTAGCTCTTTTTGTACGAACTGCACTTTTTCCATTTTTATGCTTTACAAACCCTACATCTACTTCCTAGTATATACATATCACCATCATTTCCTTCACTGACCAAGAAAGAGAGCTTGCTGATCCACACGTTTGTTATGCAAAGCAGAAGCCAATGAGCATGGAGTGAATGGAATAGAATTGAGCAAAGCATTCTCTGTCTTTGGCTACACATCTCTGGACAAGTGATACTATGTACTCCATGGAAGCTGCATCACAGGGCACGGTGATAGGACCATCCCCTGACAAACGAAACTCTTCTTCAGACATCTTGAAGTGCTCTTTGAAGATGTTGCTACGGGGACACTGCAAAGGAATCGTGAAACACCGTCCATCAGTCGTGTAGATGACAAAATGTCCCCTCTCTGGTGCTTATGATGATTTCAACTCTACGGTGATTCCAGGATCGGAAATTACTTTTCCTGCCAGAAGCGGCTATTTTTTCCCACATTCTCACCATCTTCATTAGCTTCTTGGGCTCCATCATGCTTATTGCTTCTCAATTGGATTTAGAGTGTAAAGCTTCAAACAAAAGGACTCCTGGATTTTAGGATTGTAGTGCTGCAAGTGAATGAAAATGGGGGAAGGATACTCTGCTTATAAATGCAAAAGGTTGAAGAAAATCCCATGCAGATGTCACTTTCTTTGCCTTGTGATATGCAATGCTCTCACCATGTAACTTATTATGGAGGATACATTTCCATGAGGGGATAGTAATAGCACTACTGTGACATAAATAACTAGGGGAATCTCGAGGAGGGAAGATACGGACGATTCTCCATTTGTATTGTGAGATAAAAGCAAAGGGCACTTGCTTAAGAATAATCAATGAAACAGGTATTTAACCGATTCACTTCCAATGTGCATCCCAATAAAAGCTGTCTAGTCTTTTTTTTTTTGTCAGAAAAGCTGTCTAGTCTGAAATCACTAAGTTCATGGTAGAACAACACAAATTAAAGTCAAAGGGACGATTTCAATGTACTTCTACATTGTTATTGCCCTTAACAACTTTTCTGTTAGGATCTACAACATTTTTGGATGCTTTCCTAATGTCGATCATGAAGGTATCTCTTTGTTTCTCTAGTTGTTGTCAGCCAAGCAATTAATACCTTTCTTGCTGCACAAGATTGCCTTTTCATATCCATCGTTATTTCCTTCCCAACAAAAAGAAAGCAAGAAAGGAGCACTCCATCGCATTCCACACCTTTTGGAAAAATGTCCACATCAGTGGGAGATTTCATTGCTGAAGTACCTTTACTGACGCTTTGAAAGTTCATGACCATTTATTTCTTAGTTAGTCAGGAATGGCGCCCCTGTCCTGCCTAGACATTCTTTTTCCTTGGAGAACATGTCCTGCGGTCGAGTCAAGGATCCATGCAACTGAATGGGAGTTTAAGCAATCGGGTAATTGTATATGTACGGTTCTTTAAATTACTTATGTTATTTCTGTTAGTTTGTGTTGAGGTTTCCATTGAAAACGACTTGCTTAAATAAGGCAGCCCTAAACAACAAGAAGCAAGTATTGAGATTAATTAGTGGCCGGAGTACACTTGACTCGCTGTGCCCAAGCAGAGAACTGGTAATTTACCTAATAATGCATTTCTAATATGCTCGACGCCTTCCGCACTTGAATACCAATTTGGCATATCACAAACGTCAAGTCTATCAGGGATAGACACAAGCCTTATTTATAGCTAATCAGCGACTAAGATGGGGCAAATTATGAGCTCTCAACTTTGTTTTAGAGGCTTAGAAGAACTTAATTTGGACACTGTGCGAAATATCTATTTCTATGTCCATACTTTATGGTTCAAAAACTGTCATCTCAACGTTTGAACTATTTGTTCAGTCTCTCGCCTTGTAGCTGCTATTATACTGTCCAGAGCGGACAATTTCGGGTTCAGAATTTCGTATGACTCTCTTAATACAAGGGTGATCTTCTTAGGAAGTTATCGAGCAAATGTGAAAATGCAACTGTACATTTAAAGAATCAATCGTTCCAGCAATGCATTTATAGAACTCACTCTGATTGCTGCAGATGTAAATCAAACGCAATTATAAATTTACTCATAAATGCAAAAAATCTTACTGTTCTGGCCCGACTCCTTAGTTCAAATAAAACATTATCTTCACGTATCCCCACAACAGACAAGACAAGGAATGCTGCAAAGTGATAATAAAATCCACCAGGTTGGAATTACCAGCCAAGAACGTATATTTTCAGAGCAAGTCTCCTATTTCATTTTTCTACCCTTACCTGGAACAATATTAATATGTATAATTGAAATTTATTTGCAACTGGTGCATGCAGGATGAGTACCACTAAATCTTCCAGTTTGTTGGACTAATTGTCATTATGCTGTGGTTTATGCAATATGAATGCCATTCTGCAAGAAAGACACCAGATTTGCAAATCTAGTTTTGATTTACTAACTGATCAAAACTAACCTGATAGAGTTGAAGAATGGACTACATCACTTCACTATTGTGATTCCATGCATGAGATGTCCACGTAATGATTTACATGATACTCTTCTTCTTGCTAGCTCTTCTTGTACAAACTACACTTCCAATTTTATGCTTTACTAACCCAACATCTTCTTCTAATTATATACATATCTCCATTGTTTCATTCACGGACCAAGAAAAAGAGCTTGCTGATCCACACATTTGCTATGCACAGCAGCGGCCAAAAAGCAAGGAGTGAATGCAATAGCGTTGAGCAAAGCTTTCTCTGTCTTTGGCTATGCATCTTTGGACAAGTGATACTCCATGGAAGCTCACAGGGCAGAGTGATAGGTCCATCCCCTGACAAACCAAACTCTTCTTCAGACATCTTAAAGAGCTCTTCAAAGATGTTGCTATGGAGACACTGCAAAGGAATCATGAAACGCCCTCCATCAGTCGTGTAAATGACAAAATGCCCTTGCTCTGGTGCTGATGATGAATATAACTCCATAGTAACTCCAGGATTGGAAAGTCTTCTCCTGCAAGAAGAGGTTAATTTCTCCCACATCCATGCCATCTTTGTTAGCTTCTTGGGGCTCATGCTGCTTATGCTCCTCAATTAGATTTAGAGTATAAAGCTCCAACCAATTAGAATTAGAGTATAAAGCTTCAAACAAATGGACTATTTTTTAGGCGTGTGGGGCTGCAGAAGTGAATGAAATGAGGGAAAGGACACTTTGCTTATAAATGCAAAGGGTTGAAGAAAATCCCATGCAAATGTCACTTTCTCTGTCTTGTAATATGCAATGCTCTCACTATGTAACTTGTTATGGATAATACATTTCCATGAGGAAATATAAATAGCACTACGGTGACACTAATAACTAAGGGAAGCTCAAGGAAGGAAGATGCAGACGATCCTTAGTTTGTATTGAAGGGTAAAAGCAAAAGGCACTTGCATAAGAATAACCAATGAAACAGGTACTCAATCGATTCCCTTCCATGTGCATCCTAATGAAACTGTCTAGTCTGAAATCACTAAGCTCACGGAAGAAGATTACAAATTAAATTCAGAGGGACAAATTCAATGTACTTCTACATTGTTATTGCAAAGAACAACTTTTCTATCAGGATCTATGACATTTATTGGATGTTTTCCTAATGTCGATCACAAAGGTATCTTTTTCTCTAGTTGTTGTCAGCTGAGAAATTAAACTTTTCTAGTTGCACAGGATTGCATTTTCATCTCGGTCGTCATTTCCTTCCCTACAAAAAGAAAGCAAGAAAGGAGAACTCCAAAAATGTCTTGGATCCTAACAGAAAATTTGATATCGGCCATAACATGTAGAAGTATTTTGAATTCGTCCCTTTGACTATAATTTATTTTCTTCTTCTATGAACTTATTGATTCAAGACTAGACAAGTTAATTTGGAAAAACAGTACAAGTGAATCAGTTAAATACTAGCTTCATCAGTTATTCTTATGCAGGTGCTTTTTGCTGTTACCCCACAATACAAACTAAGCATTGTCCCACATCTTCCTTCCTCGAGCTTCACCTAGTTATTTATGTCATCATAGTTTTAGTAACGTTCCCTTATTAAAATGTAAAATGTATTATCCACAGCGAACTTCATAGACTAAGCATTGCAAATGTCAAGGTAGAGAAAGTGACATTTACAAGGGCTTCTTTTCAACCTTTTGCATTTATAACAGAGTGTCCTTCCTTCGTTTGCATTCAGTTCTGCAGCATTACAAGCGTACAATCCAGAAAGTCCTTCTGTCTGAAGGTTTATCCTCTAAATCTAATTGAGAAGCATAAGAATGATGACCCCCAAGAAGCTAATCAAGATGGCGAGGACGTGGGAAAAACTAGCTGCTCCAGGCAGGAGAAGAACTTCCCATCCTGGAGTTAATGTGGAGTTGTGGTCATCATCACCACCAGAGAAAGGGCATTTTGTCATCTACACGACTGATGGAGGTCATTTCATGGTACCTTTGCAGTGTCTCCATAGCAACATCTTTGAAGAGCTCTTTAAGATGTCTGAAGAAGAGTTTGGTTTGTCAGGGGACGGTCCTATTACTGTGCCCTATGATGCAGCTTCCATGGAGTACATAGTATCACTTGTCCAAAGATGCGTAGCCAAAGACATAGAGAAAGCTTTGTTAGGACTAGAATTAGCACCTAGAGGGGGGTGAATAGGTGTTTATAGCAATTTTAATAAATTAATCCGAATGAGAGATTAATAACTTAAAACCAACAATTGCAGCAAATGAAAGCAGTTAAAGATAAAAGGATTAGGGATAGAGAATCAAGATTCCAGATTTATAGTGGTTCGGCTTAGACCAAGCCTACGTCCACTCTCCCGCACGGACAGCCCTTCTGGCTGGATTTCACTAAGAATAAAAAAGAGTGATTACAGTCTCACACTCTTGAGTCCACAGTGTAGAAAACTCTACTACACTTCCTCAAGGTCTCACTACAATATGATCTCTCTTTTGATTACATATAACGCTCGAAGAATGATATTGCAAAATAGAAAAGGAGATTCAGACTTTGGAATTTTTCTATCCGGCACCCTTCAACAACTGGAGTATCTCTCTTATATACTTCTTCATGCCTTCAATACCGTTGGCACCTTCCAAAGAAGTTCTTCCAATCAACCCGTTGGACAGAATCAATTAGAGAGATCTCGAGCTCTTTAAGGTAAGTGTTGATAGCCCATCAATCCTGCTCGCCCATACAATCAGGATCTCGGTTTCCATAAGTAGATCCTTCCAAATATAAGTTGCGAAATCTTTAGAGAATCTATACATATTCGAATATGAAAGTAAGATCTTTTAGTGCTGAATCCAAGTAAAAGATATTCTCTAGTCGTTAGAATAAAGATCATATAAGATCAGAATAAACGTCGGTCTGGAAACTGTCCATGAGAGTAGACTTTGAAATATAAGTCTTGAGTCTTGCTAGCTTTAGACTTTGATCTTCAGACTTTGTCAATAGAGCCTGTAAGTCTTCAGACTAGACTGATGAAAATGTTTTGTCAACTTCAAAATACTTTAAGAGAATTTTATCCAACAAGCTTTACTCAACTCTATTGCATTTACTCCATGCTCTATGGCCGCTGCTATGCATAACAGATGTGTGGATTAGCAAGCTGTTTTTCTTGGTCAGTGAAGGAGACAATGGTGTTATGTATTTACTCAGAAGAAGATGTTGGCTTTGATTAGTAAATCAGACCTAGATATGCAAACCTGGTGTGTCTTTCTTGCAGAATGGCATTCATTTGCACGAACCACAACATGATGACAAGAAGTCCTAGAAAGTGGAAGACCTAGCGGTTCTACATGCGCCAGTTGCAATTAACTTTTCAATTCTACAAATTGATATTGTTCTAGGTAAGGGAATAAGCAATTGGGCACTTGCTACTTCAGTACCGTGGAAATACATATGCTTGGTTGGTAGTCTCAACCTAGTGGATTTTGAGACCACTGCAGCAGCATTCATTGTCTTGTCTGTTGTGGGGATACATGAAGATAGTGTTTTATTTGAACCGAGGAAATTAGGGGTGAGAACTGTTAAAATATGTCTCGAGTTTGAGTCCAATGTGAAATTTCGAATATTCTGAATTGGATATGTTGCAAACGTTCAAAATTGAGCAAAGAAGATCTAAAGATCAACTTCCCAAAATTTGAATTTGCATTTGAGAGTTTGGCCACTGACATAGGAAAGTCCAACTTTCACTCAGCCTTGGATTTTGTTTAAAATATACATAGATATGTTTTGGATAAAATCGTTTAAGATAGGAAACAGAATCCTATGAGAAGTTGGCAAAAGAATAAAGGTCTCACTTATATATATATATATATATATATACTTGTGGCCGTGGGTGGTAGGAGGTTGATCATGAAGAATTGGTCTTGAAGCGCCATATTGTTGTCGAGTGCTTGGGAGGGATTTTTCTTTGTCGTTCTTGTTCGTGAATTGCATCCAAGAAGATTTAGTGTTCAAGCCAATTAAATTTTGTGGCAAGATTTGCGTGTAATTCCTTCGTAAGATTGAGATATTATTTCTTGAGGAATTTCAAGGCTAAACACTGCGTGCGTTGTTGGGTGTAATTGGGGCTTGGGAAACACCGAGAGATTGTTTGAATGACTCGAGTGTGTAATCTCCTTGTATCGCTTGATTTATAATGAAATTTGTCGCTGCTCTCCCCGTGGATGTAGGTTTTTACGACCGAACGACGTAAATTCGGTGTCCGATTTATCTTCTTCTTCTGTTTATATTATTGTTTGATCGCTCGCCCTTTCACAACAAATGGTATTAGAGCCAGGTTTGGCTAAGTTGAAGCGAATCAATGGCGACAAAAGAAGTAAAAGTGAGAATCGACATATTTGATGGGAATGCTTTTAGTTTTTGGAAGATGCAGATTGAAGATTATCTTTACCAGATGAAACTGCACTTGCCCTTATTTGGGGGAGAAACCAGAGTCGATGACGCAAGCTAATTGGAATTTGTTGGATGGATGAGCTATGGGTGTTATTTGGCTGACGTTGGCTCGTAACGTCGTGTTTAACATATTGAAGGAGAAGACTACTGCTGATTTGGTGCAAGCCCTATCAAATATCTACGAGAAGCCCTCTACGATCAACAAAGCCTATTTGATACGACGTCTGTTTAATTTGAAGATGAGCGAAGGTGCATCAGTTGTAGATGAATTCAATGTGATTGTTAGTCAATTGAGTTCCGTTGAGATTGACTTTGAAGATGAGGTACTTGCTTTGATTCTATTATCCTCATTACTTGATAGTTGAAATACTATTGTTACTGCTGTTAGTAATTCCTCTGGGTCAACAAGTTTGATATTTGATGGGGTTCGAGATTTGGTTATGAGCGAGGACATTCGTAGAAGAGAATCTGTCGAACCTATATCTGCTGCTTTAGTAGGTGAAAATAGAGGAAGATCTAAAACACGTGTTAGTAAGAGTAGTACTAATATGAACATGCATAGTCAGTCTAGGACTTGTGATGTTGTCTGTTGGAGCTGTGGCAAGAGGGGGCATCTTAGAAGGAATTGCCTTAAGCTGAAGAATGAGAAGGGTAAGGGAATTATAGTTGATTCTGTAGATAATGTTGCAGTTGTAGCAGATAATACTGATTATGTTTTGTCTATCACTGATTATTCATTGTTTGATGGATGGATTGTGGATCCTGGTTGTTCTTTTCATGTTACACCAAATAGAAACTGGTTTACTACTTATCAATGCATGGATAATAGTAAAGTGCAGTTGGGGAACAATGTTGAATGTAAGGTCGTCGGTGTTGGCAATGTTAGAATAAGAATGCATGATGGTATCGTGAGAACATTGACTGGAGTAAGGCATATTCCAGAGTTGAGGATGAACTTGATTTCCAATTTCCTTGAGTGCCCTGGATTCAGCTGGGTATCGATATATTTCAGAATGTGGTATCTTGAAAATTGTTCAAGGTGCTTTGATAATAATGAAAGGAATCAAGCACAATAGCCTGTATGAGCTTCAAGGTGAGATGGTGACAAATTTCGTTGCGGAGACGTTAAATGCATCTGTTTGAGGGTCTGAATTGTGGCATATGCATTTGGGGCACATTGGCGAGAGAAGCCTGAAGGTTTTAAGTGAAAGAAATCTGTTATGTGGTTATGTTTCTAACAAACTGAATGTATGTTGGTGCTGTGATTTAAATCAACGGCGGAAAGTGCAGTTCAGTACGGCTATCAAAGAAACCATGGAAATTGCAGAGTTAATTCACTTAAATGTTTGTAGGTTGTCGCGGTTTCCTTCAAGGAAGAGTGCTAGATATATGCTAATAGTTGTTGATGACTATTCAATGAAGACGTGGGTATTTGTGCTTAGGCACAAGTTTGATGCTGTTGTTAGGATCAAGCAGTTGATAGCTTTGATCGAAAAGGAGACTGGTAAGACGATTAAGCATGTGCGGACTGATAGTAACATGGAGTTTTGCTCGAAGCTGTTAAACGAATTCTGCATGAAAGAAGGCATAGTGAAACACCGCACTAATGGTGATGAACCACAATATGTTGTAGAATTGATGAGCAAAATGTTGCTAGAGACGGCCCATAAAATGCTCTCTAGTGCTGGTATGACTAGGAGATTCCTGGCGGACGCGCTTAGTACGGCGAGCTACTTAGATCCCCATCGACTGTGATTGGATATGGGACTCCTAAAGAAGTGTGGTAAGGTAACGTTGTTGATTATTCTGTTCTTAGAATATTTGGTTGCCTATGTTATATTCGAGCGAGTGATGGTAAGCTCGATAGAAGGGTAAGAAAGTGCATATTCCTAGGCTATGCACGAGGTGAGAGGGGTTATTGATTGTGGTGCCCGGAGTTAAATTCACCTATTATCAGCAGAGAAGTTACGTTTGATGAGTCTCCAATACTTCTGGCTAGGAGTGATTATAGCAGTGTTCAAACGGATTTGAATGGTATTCAGCTTGAGGTGGAGTTGTGACCAGAAACTCCTGAGGTAGCGAGTACGAGTATTAGCAAAGTAATCGACACGGATGGTGCTTGTAGCGAGGTGGAGCCTATAGAGCCAATGGTTGTCGTAACTGCTGAAATTAACAAGGTACATATTTGATCTTCTGATAGATATGGATGCAACAATGGTTTTGCTTTATTTGCGGTTGAGGAGGTTGCGTCGGAAAATCCTTGCGGAGTAGTTAAAGGTGCATGTGGAGTTGGTATTTTGATGAGGTCCTCGGTTATGGAGAACTTCAAGCGAGGCTTGGACTTGGATATAGAGGTAGCAAATGGGTGGGTCAAGTTGGGTATGGGTCAGGTCAAAAATGGGTCGACCTATATTTGACCAATTTAACCCGTTTTGACCCATATTCTTGTAGTGTAAATCTAGTGACCCATACCCGACCTGACCCGTACCTGACCCATACCCGACCCGATCCGTATTGCTAAAACCTATTAATATTCTAGGAAAACCCACTTATACTATATGCTAATTGGATTAAACTTCAAATTAAATTCAAAATAGTAAATAAAATAAAATAAAAGTTAAAAAAAACCTATAAATTGAAATATTTATAAAGAATTAGACTATGCACGTGCTTCTCTTATTTGAAGTGAACATACCATTGAATAACTACAAACCGTAACATGAAATTTTTTTAACTAAACCTAAAAAAGCTCATTTTTATGATTTTTTTATTAAAAAAAATTATAAAAAAGTATTGTTAAAACATTTTTATGCAATACAAATTTAATGAAATTTTTTTATAATTCTTTTTAAAATATTTTTTAAAAATCGAATTTTTATTTTTTTATTTTTAAAATATAATTTTATTTTTATAATTATTTTTTATTTTTCTTTTTTTTTTTTCTTTTTCTTCGGCTGGCCGCCAGCCACGATGATGGCTGGCGACCGACCACGGTGAGATCGAGCTCATCGGCGTCGGGTAAGGCTTGATCTCGCCGAATCGGGCGAGGCCGAGCCTCGCCGGATCTGCGAGATCGAGCTTATCGGCGTCGAAGAGGCTCGATCTCGCTGATTTGGCGAGGCCGAGGCCTTGCCTGATGTCGGCGAGCTTGAGCCTCGCCAATCGTTGACGAGGCCGAGTCTCGCCCGGTTCTAGCGAGGCTCGAGCTTGCCGGATCGGCCTCGCCGGCTCGCCGCCTGTTGGCGACTTGCTGGCGAGGCTCGGTGCCAGCGAGCTCGAGCCTCACCTGGCCTGTTGCCGGTTGGCGGTCGGCCGTCGCCCTGCCAGCGATCGGCTAAGGGATGAAGAAAAAGAAAGAAAAAAGAAAAAGAAAAAAGAAAAGAAAAAAAAAATTAAAATATAAAAAATAATTATAATTTGGATTTTTATAAAAAAAACATTTTATAAAATTAAAGAAGGCCATGGCCCATGGGCCATGGGTTGAAAGTGGGTCTAAATGGGTTATTAATGGGTTATTAGTAATAACCCATTTATTTTTGTGCTTTACTTTCTCAAACCCATTTTTTACCCATATTTAACTTTCACTTGACCCATATATGACCCATTTAACTAAAAATGGGTCATATTGCCACCTCTACTTGGATAATATCTGTGGCGATTGAGCCCATTGGGGCTATGGGAGAGTAGCAGCAGAGTTTGAATTTCAGCGAAGTGATTGCGACTTGGCTCAAACGTCAAGCCAAGGTGGAGATTGTTAAAATATGTCTCGAGTTTGAGTCAAATGTGAAATTTCGAATATTCCGAATTGGATATGTTGTGGATGTTCGAAATTGAGCAAATAAGATCCGAAGATCAACTTCCCAAAATTCGAATCTGCGTTGGAGAGTTTGGCCACTGAAATAGGAAAGTCCAACTTTCACTCGGACTTGGATTTTGTTTAAAATATACAGAGATATGTTTTAGATAAAATCGTTTAAGATAGGAAACAAAATGCTATGAGAAGTTGGCAAAAGAATAAGGGTCTCACTTATATATATACTTGTGGCCGTGGGTGGTAGGAGGTTGATCATGAAGAATTGGTCTTGAACGTCGTCGAGTGCTGGGGAGGGATTTTTCTTTGTCGTTCTTGTCCGTGAATTGCATCCAAGAAGATTTAGTGTTCAAGCCAATTAAATCTTGTGGTAAGATTTGCATGTAATTCATTCGTGAGATTGAGAGATTATTTCTTAAGGAATTTTGAGGCTAAGCACTGCGTGCATTGTTGGGTGTAATTGGGGCTTGGGAAACACCGAGAGAGTGTTTGAGTGACTCGAGTGTATAATCTCTTTGTATCGCTTAATCTATAATGAAATTCGTCGCTGCTCTCCCCGTGGATGTAGGTCTTTACGACCGAACCATGTAAATCCGGTGTCTGATTTATCTTCTTCTTCTGTTTATATTATTGTTCGATCGCTCGCCCTTTCGCAACAAGAACGGTAAGATTTCCTGCATGTATGAGTAAATTTATAATTGCTCTTACTTTACATCTGCAGCACTCTAATCAAAGTGGGTGCTGTTAATTCATTGTTGGAAAGGTTGATTCTTCAAATGTGCAATTGCATTTTTCTCATTTGCTCCATAACTTCTTAAGAAGATCATCCTTGTGTAAAGAAAGTTGGTACGAAATTCTGAACCCGAAATCGGCCACTCTGAGCAATAAGATAGCTGCTACAAGACAAGAGACTGGACAAATAATAACATAGAAAAAAGATATTTTGCATAGGGTCCAACTTAAGTTCTTCTAAGCCTCAAAAATAAAAATAAAAAGTTGAGAGCTTGTCGTTTGCACATACTCTATAGATCAAGGAAACTGCGAAAGTTGAACTTTAATAGGAATAAAGACCAGAAATAATGTGCGATTCGAGCTCGATCAAGCTTTGATCAAGGAGCACCGAGCCTTAAGGGACGTCGAGGATGGTTACAAGGGATGAGGATTGCCTTAGGTCATTGAACAAACGTTGGACTCCCGCTGATCAGCCGCTGGACAGACAAGCAACGCCAAATACAACGATGAACGCCAAGCAAGAAGCTGCCGATTCAAGGACCACCGGAGGCCAATCTGCCGAGATCCAATCACCAGCAGATCGGAAAAATATCAGAGAGACGGGTCGCAAGCCTCTAGATGTTTGCGAATGTCACCAGACTACCGACTGGGGCTAAAGGATCCACCGACTGCAATACCGGCGTTGATCGCCGGTGCTAGGACCCACATGCAATAGGCGACCAAATGGACGGCGGCGACAACAGGGTGCGGGAGGGAGTGGTGGACGTCAGACAGACAAGTGTGTCGCTGATGGAGCTACGACGAGTAGCGGTTGGGTGCAGCGAGGAGTGAGCCCGAGAGAGGAGACGCGCGCCGGAGAGAGAAGTAGAGAGAGTGGGCGGGAAAAAGTGAGAGGGTGAAGGGAAGAGAGAGAGAGTTCAGATCTGAAAAATGTGGCCGCCCCTAAGTTTTGGATGGAAATTTCAATATATAGTCCTATGTAAGATGCAATCCTAGCCCTTGGATTGATCCAAGTGCTAGGGGTTAATCTCCCAAGCCTAACAACCCTTGTTTAGGCCTTAAGTTTGCTCAAGATGACAACTGATCATGCACATGTTTAATTGGAATGACTACGATATGTCAAGGATGAACAGTCGTGATCAATCGAGCGATTAAAACCTAATCGAAGGGCATTTTCATAATTTTACAAAATTCGGGGGCAAATTTGCAAATTCAAAAAATAAAGACACATGGGAATTGGTTATGTGACTGACCAGCTTATGGTGGCCGTCGACCGCTGGAGGTCCATCGGAGAGTCGCTGAACCAGTCACTTTTTGCTGGAGGCCGATTGAATCGGTCCAAACCTGCTTTGACCAGTTCGACCAGTTCTTGTCCCTCTTTGTGCAATTTAGTCCCTTAGGGACCTAAATGAAAAGAATCTTTACTCATTTAAATGATAAAACAAGCAAAATCTCTTAATTGCTTACCTAAAGATACAAATTAGTTAATATTGAACTCAATTAACGTATCAAGACATCAATTAGTTCAAATACCCATGTTCATGATAGCCTATTGCATCTAAATTGACACTAAAATGAAGGCATGATCTTTGCATTAAAAAAAATAAAAAAATCAAGGGTCAATGTCGAAATTGAACCTCAAACAATCAAATTAAACCTCATTCTAGAATGGGTCAACTTGAATTGCACTAAATGGAACTCATTAGTTTGGATTCCTTAAGTTCAAGTAAGCTAAATCTATCAAATTGGTGAGTTTTTTAGTGAATTTACCAAAATTGACCTTGGATTTGTATTTAACTCAAGAAAATGAGGGGAATGGAAGTGTAGGTACGCAAATCATGAAGGATTGATTGGAACCCCTAATTATGGGAAAAAATGGCAATTTGCACGTCTACATGCCAAATCTCAAAATTAGCCATACGAGTGAATAGGTGATAACCTCTATATTAAATGTTATAAAAGAAACTAAACTAAAATATGACCAGAGTGAAAGTAATTTTAATTTTTGCCGATTTCGAACCTAAAACCGAAAAATTCAAAAAATGAGGTTCTTAATCGAATTTGTAGAATTTTCGATGCTAAATCAAAATAAAGCTAAAACAAAGCGATTTGAAAGTTTTCATGCTTTTCAATTTTTTAATCAAAGGTTTGACCAAAAATCAACCTTTTAGTTTATTTTTTACAAAAATGTTGATTTCATGATCGAAACTTTGAATTTTTCCAAAATTTTTGTGGCTAAAGAGAAATTAAAGTCGAAAGGAATCCTTTTATGCCAAAAAGCCAAATGTTGAGCTGGAGTTGACTTTTCAGAATGGACTTTTCATCAAATGAGTTTTAAAAAGTCAACTCGAAAATGAACTGTTTGATTTTTTGAGTTTTTGATGGAAATGAATAAGAAATTACCTACAAATGAATGGCCAAAGGAAAGAAATGAAAAAAATATATTTTTTTTGTTCATGTAATGGATTATGTCACGATCAGAAACTCTAATCTTAATTTTCTTACCTTTATTGATGCATCGACTGAAAAGAAGGTGTCAACATTGCTTTATCAACAAACAAGTAATTGCTGATGGCCTACAGAACCTTGATACAAAGAAGAAGAAGAAGAAGATGAGCAGCAGCCTACAGAAATGAAGTCAAGCAGTGCTCTTTGTGAATCTTCAGACAGACCTCTTCGAATGAGTGAGATTGCATACACCATAGCTGCTGCATCAAATGGCATTCTGATCAGTCCATCGCTTGATAGTCCAAACTCTTCTTCTGACATCTTGAACAGCTCATGGAAAATGTAAGTGTGGAGACAAGGCAACGGAACAAAGAAGCGCCTGCCATCTGTGCTATAGACTACAAAATGACCCTTCTGCCTCACTTCTAACACTTCACAGTTCTGTACACCTGAAAATTTCCTTTTTCTGGGATGAGAAATTCTTTTTCTCACTGGGGTAACTATCTTTCTCCACTTCCTAGCAATTTTGAGTAGTTTCTCAGTGCTGATCATGTTGTCTTGACTTTGAAGTATGGATGGAGGATAAAAAGGAGACGACAAAAGAAGATTTTACCGAGGTGCAAACTCAGAAAAGGTTTTTTTCTAAGAAGGCACGGTAGGAAGCTGGCTATATAGAGAAATGGTTCGAGATTCTTTACGACATATTAGTTTGTTACTTAGTTGTGTTCAAGTAAAGCCAAGAATTTGATGATATGACCCATATGTTTGCATAGTATCTGCCTAGTTTTTGCCTCCAAAACGACCATAAAAAGGATGAAAATTCAGATAGTAAGAGAATTCTTGACCATATATGTACGGAGGCAGTTGTAATACCTTCTCTTTTAGGATCCAGGACATATCTGTACGTTTCTCTAGTATTGATTACAAGAGTATTTCCTTGTTTCCATGGTTATTCACACTAGAAAAGGTCCCATTGTACAACTGTCATGCGCACAACCAACTCACTCGTCATGATCCACATATAATAGGTTGACGAAATGAAAGGTTAGACAAGAACAGAATATTTTCCCCACCGTTACCATTTCGAAAGTACTTAAAGTTCAGGACCGATTTCTGAATAATTGGTTAACGGTTAGGTCAAATGTCTATATTGGGATACTTTCTTGGAGAACATGACCTGTGGTGCAGAAAAGGATCTAGTAAATTGTCAAATACTATCTTGTCCGACACACTTAGTAAAGAGAACTCTACAAAGCTAATGAACAATTTGATGAAATTAGCCATATAAGTTTGGATTAGAAGTTGGAACTGCTAATATTATCACAGGTAGGGTCATCTTTCTTCATATGTATTTCTTGAAAGTGAATATAATTCAACGACCCTTTGTTGCATAACTACAATAAAAAAGATAAAAAATACGAATTAAAGTAGCATTGCTTTGAATAAAACTGATCTATCACATTTCTCAATAAGCACCAGGGCACAATTGACAACAAGTCAGAGTAATTTATGGATAGAAAACAGAGACCATTTTTAAGACATCCTACTCATCTTTAGCTTTGTCTCATTTGATTCTTCATCGTGAGGTAATGTTCAATTTTTACTTCAAGAATAAAGTATAAGATCGCCAATCAATGAAACTTTTTCCGCCGGTAGGACATAAAAGAATACTTTTCTTTTTCGGGTAGATGATGATGTCTCATAAAGAAAATGTATTGTATATCTTCTCATTGAAAACATTGCTCTCCCAATGAAATGGATAGGGCTTGAAGTTGTGAATTATGACTTCACATAATATAACCATGCCAGCCATCCAGATTTCCTAAGTAACCACGAGAACAAACATTCGATGAACAACTTTTTGAAGTAAATTAGACTACTAAGGCTTTCTCTGTCTTTAGCTAGGCTTCATTGAAGAAGCATACGATAGCAACATTGCTACATGCTTATGTAAATGACAAGCTGACAGTACAACACTAATTGCCTCTGTTCTATGTGAGTGCCAATTCAAGTTAATCTTAAAGGTGACTTTCAAGTCTTTGGCAAAATGAATTCTTTCACCAAATTTACATGATAGGATAATTATCCAAAAAGTCATAAACCTATTGTGCATAAATTACTTCAGTACTAAATTTTCAATTTTGTCAATTTAATCCTAAACCTTTTGACGATTTATTAATGTAGTCCTCCTAGCCAAAATGCTTACATGGACACCCAGTTAGTGCCATGTCAATGCAAAAAATAGAAAATTTAGAAAATTTGAAAAAAGTTGCAAAAATCCTTCATGTTAGTGCCGGTAGTGCAACAAAGAATGGCTAGCGCCAACTAGGTATCCACATAAACATTTGCCGTCCAATTTGACTAGGAGGGCTACATTAGCAAATTGTTAAAAGGTTTAGTGCTAAATTGACAAAATTGAAAAGTTTAGAATCGACTTGACTACCGTATAATAGGTTTATGACTTTTTGAACAATTCTCACTTTACATGACTTATTATGGACTTTTTTACTAATGCTATCTCCCGATCAAGAGATCTACGGAAGTTTTGAGGTGAAACTGATAAAGTCTTAAGATATACTATTACAAATTTATTTACAAAATACAAGAATGTCTCCAACTGATAATGAACAATCCAATGTTGGCCGATGTAGCCTTGATACAAAGAAACAGATGATGAGCAGCGACGATAAGAATTTGCCTCAAGCAAAGCGCTTATGGATCTTCACCTAGACCGTTTTGTAGGAGTACAATGGTGTACTCCAAAACCTCCACGTCAAATGGCAAAACGATGGGTCCATCACTTGATAGTCCATACTTTTCTTCGGACATTCTAAACAGCTCCCGAAAAACAAGAGTATTGAGACATGCCGAGGGGATGGCAAAGCAGCTTCTGTCATTGCTTTAGATTACAAAGTTACCCTTCTCACCTATGTTGTTTGCATTTGAAAATCTTCCTGTTTTTGGATTAGGAATTCTTTTTCTTTCAGCAGCGGTGATCTTTTGCCACTCCCTAGCTACTTTGAGGACCCTCTTGGCGACAATCATGCTTTCTAGTGTAAAGCACAGGAAGAAAATTTCACATGAGGTAAAGAGAGTATTTTAGCTGGACCAGAACTGAGACAAGTTCATCGGAAGATCTGAGAAGCTTGAAAAGATGCGAATTTGTTGTGTGGTGGAGATATCTGCAAAACCAAACGATTGGTGATAAGACCTAGATATTTTCATTATCACTCTCTAACATTCTAATTTAGTCTGCAGATACAGAGAAGAAAGGAAAGGAGAGAATAAGGTGCATGATAACAGAACTTTCGTCATATGACAGAGGTAGTTGTGTATTGCAATGAAATTACTGTCGTCATTGCCAATAAAATATTTTCCGTTGGGAACTACGTCATGGACATGATGTGACTGGATTGGATGAGTGTCTGTATTTTGCGGTTACCACCCGAATATTGGTGAACTTATCTAGTTGTTCCCAATTGCTTCATGCAAAACCAATTCTTTCATCGTGTTCTGCGAAGACCGTAAAGGAAGTGATTCAGATTGACCACTTCCAACTCCAAGCTGACCGAGGTACGGTCCATGTAAGTTCAAGAATTCTCCACCGAGCAGTGATATCATATTTAGAAAGTTAAGATATTTTCTAACAGCTAAAACACGATCAAACCAGTTTTTCGTCAGATGAAAAACTTTTACCATGAAATGTAGAATTAACTCTATAATGACCAACTCATTTTGTGTGAACATTTGTTAGAATGACCAAAGTTGAGCCAAAATTTCTTGAACAGAAAACCAGCGTATTGGACAGGTCTATAATCTTTGCCTTATGACCAATAGTATCACTCTTGACAAATGATCAATGGCAAATCTGCTACATTCCCCATAGAAGAATCTAAGGACGGGTACAAAGATTCTGGAGTTATAATATGTGCTTCGTCATGCTCACCAGACAAAAGACATGGACCTAAGAGCTCAATGAACGAGCTCAGGACAGACAACTTAGCATTACCTAGTCGTCTGGGTCCAGGGCAGCATCTCGATTCTACTGAGCTTATCGCCCACGTGCATTTTTTAATAGGGAACCCTATATTCTTTGATGAAGGAACTGAACCAGGGGCTGTCTGTCTTCGCTGCAAATAGATACTGGAAAATTCATATAATCAGAGTACCACACCGCCTAATGGATGCATAATCATGCTAACAAAAGTTAGCTAACTCCCATCTTTTTTAGCTTTCATTGCTGTTGATGATTTCGACACTAGAGCTGGATACATATTAAGATGAGATCTTCAAAAAGATAAGGGCACCACGTGCTAGCCATAATACATTCAAGGACTTGCCACACCGTAATATGGTGACAATGTATGCAGATGAATGTGAAAGAGATGCATCATTCTGGCTAGTTTCAATTCATGGAATTTTGTAAAGCTGGCTGGAAGCACGGAAGCATGAAAAACATTTCTTCATGGTAACGTCATCTGGGTCTCATAATACAAATTTACAAGTGATTATTGTCCACGTGAAGTCTTGCTGTATAAATGTACACTTGTTGCAATTCTTATGATATACACAGCCCGCAATTAAGCTTTCTACAGAAAGAAATATAGTGGCTCAGTAACCGGATAGGTTATTTTGGAGAATGGACAGTATTGATTGAAATGACTAAGAAGTGGTCTGTCTGACATGTAATCGACGAGGTCGATTGATCGATTGTTCGATCTGTTTGAGTGAACTGATGTAATTGATGTATATTTGAAATATACTGACTTGCAGGAAGGGAACTGAGGCCAAGGTAAGTTTTCTGACTCGTGTTGTGCTTAGGCAGCCTAAGGTGTATTGGCTTACTGATCGGGTCTTAGTGGGATAGAACTTGCTGAGACGTAGTCTCACCCCGATGTGGGACAACATTTCAAGCCTGTAGATGGCAACACCTCCACCTCCTCGTCCTCCCACGCATTATGGCATTCCTGAAGAAGTCACAGAGATAACGTATAATTCCCTGATACACCCTCACCTCGAGGGACTAGAGTACATACTAGTCAAGTCCACTGTCTAGGTGGACGTGGGTAATGATAGCTTGAGGCCTCATGAGTATCAATTGTGGTATCGCGATTATCATGATGGGCGAAGAGAGGGTCCCATGCCAGAAGGTGATGTGCCTATGTTTGTTCTGGAGGCAGCCTTTGGAAAGGGGACATCAGATCCTAAGGATGGATCGATGGTAGATGTAAATGACTCGAATCTTGAGAATGATGTTGGTTCTCCTGTGTACTCAACTGAGGCGCTAATTGGAGCGAAGAGGAAGGGGAAATCGTTGAACATGATGAGCCATGGGAAGAAGAACCAGAGGAGGAGCTTGAGGAGGAGGAACTAGAGGAGGATCCGAAGTTGGAAGACCTCGATGAAGAGTTTGAAGAAGAAGAAGAGCCTGAGGAGGAATCAAAAGAGGATCTCGAGGATGATCCAGAGTATGATCCAGATGAGGACTGAGATCCCATCCTATTTTGCAAACCTGAAGTTGTGGACTGATATATGATAGATCAAACTTCTGTGAATAGTTATTCTATTATATACTATGTGGTTTGCAATGTATATAAGTGCGGTTGTTTTTGAAAGTTCGGAATTTAATCCTACTTTCCCATCCCATTGTTTTATTATTTGGGGATTGTTTATATGCTTTTGCATGCGTATTAAAAAGAAAGGGTTGGCGATGCGTCTTGAGATGTCGCTATTAATCGACCAAGGTGAGGGATGGGTGCATGCTCGAGAATTGGGGCGTGACAATAATAGACCCATTAAAACCCATTTTTTAGTTGGGCCAAGTTCACTCTTTTTGCTTTTCAGAAATATAGTAACATTCATGTTAGGATGTTTCTATTATTTTTTATTTTTTATTTTTATTACTTTTATAGTTCTTGCAATATTGTGTACTATTTTTTCCCTTTTACATTTGTTTACCGTTTTATGATAATCTAAAATAGAATTTATCTATATTACTATGTTGTGCAATTAACCCTAGATTCAAACTCTTCCCCATAATATGGCGTATCAAAACTAAATATGCTAGATCTTCTAAACTAACAGAGTAACTTTCCTAAGGGAAGAAGTACAGCCCAAGTGTCAAAACTTGCTATGAATAGATACTTAAGTGTCAAAAGTTAAAAAAATTGATACTTAAGTGCTACTTTTTTTTAAAAGTGGGACACTTAAGTGTCATTACTAGTGAACCCCGCCAGAAATCCTATGTGACATTATTATTATTATTTTTAAACAAATTTAGTTTTAAATTTAATTTAATTAATTTTTATATTAATTTTTTATCACGTTAGCACCAAAATAACGTCGTTTTTGCACTTGTCTAGCCACGTCAACGTGCAAAACGACATTGTTTTGCACTTGCTTGGCTGAAAAATCGCCACATTAGTATTTTGGCCAAATTTTTTTGCCTTTGGCATTTAAGTGATCCATTTTGCTCCGATTTTGGTACTTAAGTGTCACTTTCCGAACTTTTTACACTCAAGTGTCCCTCTACGTGTTCAGCACTCCAGGTTTTCGGCACTTCTTTTCCAATAATAAGAAGCAAGCGACGTATAGAAGCCTGAACTGTTTGGCTATATAAAAGGGGACTCAAGACAGTAAAAGATCACAACAGCTTCAAAAGCAAGTTTGCACATCCTCCATCAACGGTAACATACAATCGCTGTCCCTACAAATAATTGGTAAGAGTCACGATCTCGGAGCGCCAAACAACAACGACTGCCGGGAGAGCAGGAGAAGAGAAAATATAGAAGACACCAGGAGAGGGCCATGAAGCCCCGAAACTGTGTCCGCCCCTGCAAAAGGGGCATATGAACCTACCAGCACTATCACTTTGGGAGCAACACTATCGACAAATAGCGATTCTAGCACAGCATGCGACGTGCAACTGTCACTTGTATTAAACCCTTCCAAATTTAGCAAAGCTCAAGAATTGAATATTCTTCGTCGACCACGCTTTAAGACTCATATGACCACCAATCATCCTATGCATTAACAATAACAATTCGCAATCGATCAATCGATCAATCGATCATTTGATCATTTTCAAAATTTAAACTGTGACCATGATGTATATGAAGCAGTGGTAGCCATAACTTAAACCAAATTTGATTTCACAAACCCTTGGGGTGCTCAGATTCCTTGCCGTTTGCACATCTTTAAGACCAATTTTTCCCGGTTTTGTGGTTGAGATATGAACACGCGTATACTTTATATGTCGCCATCATAGAAATGAATCTGCATAGGCCGTGGTTGTAACAAGGACATCCACCCTGAATATCGCCATAATCATAGATAGCTTTTTTGCAAGTGAACTATGACGCTCCCTTGTGTTACATACCCCACTATCATCTCCTGTGCACCAGGAAAGGCACAACCGGGGCCTTCGTGGTCCAAGATAATAAAACCATCAGTTAGCTTTTCATAGTGCATCCTTGAAAATCATAGCACAAGATGCCCGTTGTATCCTAGCGCAAATTATATTCTCACGGACATAACATGATGGGTCACTTTCTAATTGAGGATGTCATGGATGAGGCAAAATTATCCAAAAAATCCTAAATGTATTGTATGATGATCAATTATGTCCTAAACATTTCAATTGTGTTAATTTAGTCCTAAAACTTTTGATGAGTAGCCAATTTAATCTTAAACCTTTCAATTATACAAATTTAGTTACAAATCTTTGACGAGTTGCCATTGTCCTAAATCTTTTTTTTTCTTTTATTATTCCTTTTTTATTTTCTTCTCTTTTCCTTCTTTACTTTTTCCCTTTTTTATTCTCTTCTTTTCTTTTTCTTTTTTTTCCCTCCACCGACCATCGCCAAGCCTTGTTGATGGTGAGTGGAGTACGTCAACCTCAAGCTAGAGCCACCCTTTTAGGCCCTTGGGTAGTCGTGGGCTACCCTCGCCCAATATGGGGAGAGTGGCCCTCGCCTGAGGTCAACGATGGTCAGTAATGGTCAGCATAGGGATAGAGGAAAAAATAAAAAATAAGGAAAATGAGAGAGAGAGAGAGAGAGAGAGAGAGAGAGAGAGAGAGAGAGAGAGAGAGAGAGAGAGAGAGAGAGAGAGAGAGAGAGAGAGAGTAATTAAAAATAGGGTTAATACCTTGAAAAACCCTTGTACATCTGTGACAAATTTACCACAAACTATTTTTTTGACCACCAGAAACCCCAAACTGGTATACCTTTGACAAATTTACCATAAACTGGTACACTTGTGACAAATTTACTCTCTATTGGTTTTCGTTAAATTTTACTGTCAAATTATTAAGTTAAATGACACGTGACAATTAACTGATATACCAATTTAGGATTTTATGTTCCGTTTGTCACAATTTACAATTTTTGTGATTTTGTTGTTGTATTAATTCAATTTAACGGAGGGTATATTTGTCACAAATTTATCAGTTTGGGGTTTTTTGCGATCGAATAAATTAGTTTGGGGTAAATTTGTCATAAATGTACCAGTTTAAGGTTTTTTATGATTAGTGGGGATAAATTTGTCACAAGTGTACTAGTTTTGGGTTTTTCATAGTTAAAAAAATAGTTTGAGGTAAATTTGTCACAAGTGTATTAGTTTGGGATTTTTCGGGGTATTAATCCTTAAAAATAAAAATAAAAATATAATTTTTGTCTACTATAACAATTTCTAGCCAAAAGTTGGCCAGATCGATTGAATTGGTAAAATGTGAAAATATTTAGAACCCAAATAATATAAGTAAAATGTTTAGAATTAAATTGGCAAAAATTCAATAGGTTTATAAATTGTTAGACAATTTTCCCTATTTTAAATGAGAGAATCACAAATTCTCAATTTGCAACATAAGTTTTCAATTGGCGAAATCAATTGGCGAAGAGATAAGCAATTTGATAGCTACATTGATGGCTAAATTAGTGCCTTTGCATGTGATCTACGTACACGTGTTCATGTGGGTGCGTACGAGAAATGCACGTGTAACGCTTCTAAGTTAAAGTGGGCGAAACGAATGCGACGCCCAAGATTCTCGATTGCTTCAATTTTTGCACATTCTTCAATGAAACTGTACGGTCAAAAAATAATAATTCATGGCGTAAGTATTCGTTGGATATTGATATTTGTTGAGGCTAATAATAGAATTTGAAAGAGGTTAGATAGGTAGTCTAAGAACAATAAAAAAGGGAAAAATATTCACAGAAAATAACAAGTTGATCTTCAAACAATAACTAAAAAAGAATAAATAAATCAAGTGCGCGTGCTATTATTAACAGATGGTGATGATAATAAGCATATGATACTAATAGTGAAGAGGTAGAAGATTTGTAAATAGATAAACCTACATTCACTCTCAATACTAATAGCCATAATAAAGCTGAAATCCACTAACCTTCAAGAAATTTTTTTTAGTTATTAACATGAGAGTATCGTTTTCAATATAAAATCTTTTTAAAAATAAAAATAAATTAATTAATGTAGTCCAAGTGGGAGAATGTTGAGAATTTCTTATAATATGAGCTTACATTAATTAATTAATTTTCTATTTTAAATAATCAGGTTAATGGATATTTCAATATTTATTAAACCCTTAAGTAATATTATTGAATTATGTTTTGGTATCTATTAATAACAAGCATAACTGAGCACCAAAGTGTATGCACTTTTATTTAACTAAAGCCCGTAATGAGAGGGGCGCAGTTGACACATTATTAATTAGGATTTGCTAGGTCTCATCTTTAGCCTATAAAAAGGTAGGTTATGCCTATCAGTCGATTAATCTCATTAAAAGTTGCTATACTGAAATATGTCATAGAAAGGAAGATTTAACATTTCAATAGATCTCTGATTATAAACAGATTGATCTATTTTCTTCAAGTGAAATAATGGCTCAAACACTACATTTTAATTCCATTGCACATATCGATTTTGGTGTTTCACAATTATATATGAATTTGATTGTTCTTGATTAATTTGCTTATGAGGATAATTTTCTACATATACTTCATCTGTCACCAGGCATAGATATGAATCTGCATGGACCGTGGTTGTGCCAAGGACATCCACCCTGTATATCACCATAATCCCAGATGGCCGCTGAGAGATATTCGGTGCACACTGGGGCGGCCTTTTGCGAGTGTATTATGACGCTCCCCCGTGGGACATGCCCCCACTGTCACCTCTTGTTCCTTTCATGCACCGGAAAAGGCACGAAAGTCTCTATTCACAGTGTGTCATTGAAAATCATAGCATAAGATTCCCTTCATATCCTTACACAAATTATCTTCTAGCTGACATAACATGATGAGGTCACATTCTAATTAAGGATGTCAAGGAAGAGGGAAAATTATCTAAATTGCCCTAAATTTATTGTACAACGGCCAATTCAATTCTAAACATTTTTATTGTGCCAATTTAATTTTAAACCTTGTGACAATTTGTCAATTTAGTTTTAAACCTTTCAATTATTTCAATCTAGTCCTAAATTCTTTGATAAATCGTCAACTTAGTCCTATTTTTTTATTTTATTCTTTATTTTTTTCATTTTTTCCCTTCTCTTTTTGATTCTTTACTTTTTCCCTTTTTCTTCTTTTTTATTCTCTTCTTGTCACTGTCTTTTCTTTTTCTTTTTTCTTTTTCCCTCCACTAGCCATTGCAAGGCCTTAGTGATGACTGATGGAATTCGTCGGCCTCAAGTGAGGGCCACACTTGTCAACCCCTAGCCAAGGTTGCCCTTGCCTAGGTTGGCATGGGTTGCCCTCACCAAGGACCGACAAGAGTGGCCCTCACCTAATCTAACAAGAGTGTTTTCCCTAAGGTTGCGATGATTAGCGAAGGGAAAAAGAAAAAGGTAAAGAGAAGGCAAAAAAAAAAAAAAAAAAAAAAAAAAAAAAAGAGAAGGAAAATAGAAGAAAATCAAAATCAAAAATAAAAAAATAAAAAAATATTATTAAAAGTGATCCATGTCAATATCGACTACACCTTATAGAACAACCAATATCCACGTCAATTATTTCCAATCAAAATTGGCCCGATACACTTAATTGACAAAAAGTGAAAAAATTTAAAACTCAATTAGTACAATCAAAAAGTTTATGACTCAATTGATAAAAGTTTGATAGATTCAAGACATTTTGAATAATTTTCCCTACATGAATGGGAGAAGTTTAAATTCCCAATTTGCAACATCAATCTTCAATAGCATTATTGGACAATGACTTCTCGAAAAGATCGGCAATTTGATAAATACAACGATAGTTAAAGTAGTGCCTTTGCATGTGGCCCACATACACGTGTCTAAGTGGGTTTGCACTGTACATGGGCAACGCTTTTGAGTTTTTTTTTTTTTTTTGGTCGATAAGGCTTTTGAGTTAGAGTGGTCGAAACGAAAGCTACGCCCAAGATTCTCGATCCTAGCTTCAAATTTTGCCCATTCTTTAATAAAACCACACGGCCAGAAAATTATAATATATGGCGTAAGGGCGTCAGTATTCTTTGCATATCAAAATTTGTTGGGGGCAAACAATACAATCTAGAGGAAGGTGAATAAGTTGTTTAAGAACAATGAAAAATATTTGGAGAAAATAACAAGTTAAATTTCAGACGGTAGCAAAATAGAATATAATCACGTGCACGTGTAGCTATTTACTAAATAGTGATGATAATGAACATGTAATGCTAATAGTGAAGAGATAGAAAATATTGCAAGCAATTATATAGAGTTTCACCTTTATCCCAAGCCTATGCCCACTCTTAACACTAAGAGTCATAATAAGATTGGAATCCACTATTAATCTTCAAGACAAGTTACAATCAATAGGTATCGCATTTCTAGTAGGTTATACTATCAGGATTTACGTATTGTTATCATTCTTATACACTTGTTTTCGTCATTGATTACGAACACCAACAACTTACAGACATTGACATCAGGATACACGGCTATTATCAACAAAAATAGAACAAAGAAGATCAAAGTACTAGATAAGTTTGGTTTGTTTCCACTCAATCTAACTCCTTCCCATTGACTCATTATATAGTGATCCATTCTCAAATGACTATTCCCTATTGAAATCCTCAAGTAGCTGTTAGTTCTATCGTTGTCAGCAATAGAACATCGTTAGAAGTCATTAGAATGGCTTTTTAACATCGATGATGTCTCTCTGCCAATAATAGCTTTCCAGAACAATGTCACTATACTTTTGTCTATATGTCCAATGCTCATGAATGCCATAACTGCTCCTAATCAACTCTCATGCTCTTTTTGGGATTCTAAACCTTTGTAATGGTAATTTTCATCTTGATTGATGTTTCAATCAGATGAGCAAGTGACGAATGCCATCCAGGACTCGATATGAGCATTATCACTTGCCCATAATTAGGACGTGCAGGTTATCACTAGTCTATTGATGTGATGTGTTAACAAATCATGTAGAATACCTTACAATCAATCATCCAACGATCCTCTTAAGTATTTCAGCTTCCAAAGGTGCCATTTTGATGAAAATATTGACAATGGTACCTCCAAGTCATCATGAACACATCGGCATTTTTTATTCGTTTTCCTACCTATCAAAATCCCCATCCTTGTACCTAGTTTTCACTGAAGTCACACAGGTCATTGATATCATCAATCTTCCACCTCATTCTTTTAAGCCAACTACTCTTGCTAACAACCTGCTACTCTTGATAATGATCCTACTAATCTAATTTCTGGTCTTTCCAAGCACATTGATGATTATGACTCTACCAAGTTGGTGACCTTCGTGGTCCTTCTAAGCTTTATCCAACATTCTTATTTTGGGCTTGTTCATCATCACGAAGTATATCCAACTTTTGACCTCATGTTGATCTTTCCAAGCCATCATGAACATCCTCATTCTTCTCTACTTGTTCACCATCAATCAAGGTACTTCTAGATGTTCACATTATATGAAGATCCTTCCAACTTGTAGACAAGCCCAATATTTTGTTCACCCTAGATGTTGATAGTGATCCCTCGATATCAGTAGGAATACTCTTGATAGTGGCAAAACACTCTTCACATCAGAATCTCCAGGTGTTGTTTATGGCATCATCAACATTGTGCCTTGTGTATACATCACCTAGTACTACTCAATCAATAAATATGTTAGTAGATTTGATTGTCTTTGTCATCGTCAAAACAATATATAGGATTTTCCCAACAATATTTTGAATGATTTAAATAAGAAACGCTGATAATACTAGGTTTAGCTCAACTTATTTATGTTCTTAATTGAAAAGAATCGATCAAATTACTTCATCTTATTGTCAAACTTCCTGTTGACAAATAGGTTTCTGATCCTATCTGAGAGTCAAACAATTGTGATTTCAAAATGTTGGAGATATGTTCCTAATCCCATATTCGCCAATACATGTAAGGACTATGTGCTAATAAATAAGTCCTAGCACAATCTATTTTAAAGTCGTGCACATGAATGAGCTGCCAATAAAATAGACAGTATCGTGATAACGAATCGCTCGGGAGTGAGGCCGCCTACTTACAATATTATTAGCGCCAAGTTAAGCATGTTAGAGGTCAAATGCGTCTTTGATCCCATATTACCCACGTATGCATTGTTACTTGGGTAAATACTTTTGGTACAAACTTAAATTAACACGATATATCTTAAAGTCATGCGAAGAGTATCCAATTTTTTTTCAACTCAACGATGTCTTGTAAAGTCATCAAAAGTCGTGTTTTACATTAACACGATGCGTCTTAACTACACATATGTATGTGTTTATAGATGGAATAAGCACATACTCATAACCTTTTCTCATTGCAAAGAGTATCCAAATCTTCAACTCAATAAATCTTGTGGATACCCAGTGAATCACCTCATTCATATACATCAAGAAAGGCTTCACCCATAGTAGTAATTTGAATATATGTTAATATCATTTCGAGTGAAAGATTTTATGATTTAAATATGAAATTTACTGTTTGCGTGCGAACTAAAGCCAATTAATATTTCTTTTGCATCTATACATTTATTTTTTAATAGTTTTCAAATTGGGTAGGGGTCCATACTAAAAGAAGATGGTGGATTTGATGGAAAAAAACTGTTGTCTGATCTTGATTTCCAACTGATTGTGTAGTGGCCACCCAGCTTGTTCCACAATGATAAAGAAAATGGGTTGTACCATTCTAAAAGAAGACGATTCCCACTTGTATTCGTGGCCCTATAAGTTGCCAAAGTGGGATAATGTCAGACATTTCATGTCCACGGCAGATATCACTGAGGAGACAAAGCCATCAATTTATCCAATGGCTCAGTCCGTCGTTTCACCTACAATATTGTCATCACTTATGTCATTTGAGGGCCAAATTTTCCATAAACTCTCTGGTAGTCGATGAAATTATGTCAATAATAGACGAAGAAGCAATGCGGTTCTCTTTCTGAAGAGCAATTAACTATTAATCCAAGACTCTCCAAATACATTGAATCTTATAAAATGGTTCAGTTATGGCCACCTCATTAATCTAGAACTACATACATCTAGATGTGAGCGACTAGGTTGATTTAACGAGGTAACCAAACCAAATTGGCCTCATATCCAGTCAATTCCAGGCCAGTTCTAGGAAGAATCAATCTGGTTCTAAGGTTCCGGCCTTTAACCATTTTGGGTCCCATGTTAGAACAGTCGGTTCGATCCAAGAACTAACCAAGCAAGCTTGTTCCAGGTTGAACCATTTTAAAATTGGACTTTTTTCTTTTTGGTAGGTAGAACCGGACCTATACACCTTTGTTTTAAAAGAAAAAAGTGAGATGCAAATGGAACCAACAACCTCCAATTTCATTTAGGCACACAGACAACTCAACTAACAAGGCTTTACTAACACAAGCTAAACAAAACAAACCTAGTTCTCTGATAGAACTCGGAAGCAGCCTGCAAAGACCAGTTTAGATCCATGTCAGTTCCAAGTATAATTGGTTCAGTTTCCAAGTCTGATTTTTCCGAATGGAGACCTATAAGGCAAGTTCTAGATTCCAATCTTAGAGCCGATCCACCTTAGAACTAGTCATCCTAAGTACAACATCGATACATTAGTATATATGAATTTAATCTACTGCAATAATTTCAGGACGGCAAAAATGAACCCCACTGAATACAAAACCGACCCTTTTTCACTATTTTCTTCGCCTCCTGTCTTTACTTACGTCCGCAAGTTAAATTCCGAAATATGATCTTGTGAAAACTTCCCTTCCAAGGATTCTATTATCATGCGTACCACGTTTGCACTTCGCTCAAATACGTCATTTGCGAAGGACAGCTTATGAATGCATTTCCTAGCTAGTGTGGAAAGATCGTGGTTGCTTTATTCTTACATCTGAACACGTATTGTGCAGCACAACGCTGCAGAACGGGGCCCCATCTTTAAAACAAAGTCTTTATTGGTAAGGGAGAAGTGAAACCAATATGGCAGATGCTCTGTATAATGCAGTGAATATTTAACCAACATCGATCATTGCTCCTCAGAAAGTTTGTCTGAGCTTGACGTTAATCTGGGGGGATGGTCGACCCCCCGTTTCTTATAAACATAATCAAAAGGAGTTAGACCATAGTCAAAAGAAGTACATCCCATGAAAGACGTGGTGGGATCCTTTTTTCCTTCCTGTCCTTTCATTTTTTTCTCTGAAAAGAGAATACACTCGATGAAATTAAGCACAAACACAATAAAGAAATAAAATTTTATTGGGTCCACAGCTATTATAAGGAATGTCTTTCGCACTTGCCGTTGGATTATATACACGTGGTGGAATACAGTCACTAAACTAGTTTTAAATACATATGTTACTCGTCCGGCGGTGAGCACACGGGTAAGTATACATATTTTCAAAAGAAAAACTTCTATCTCTTGTATATTTGTTGAACCATTCTTTTGGAGTATATGAAACTGTTGGAAGAAAGTCAGCGGAAGACGACTTATCTGTTTTCGATGCGCAATCAACAATTTACCCCGAACGATCGTTGAATTGCGGATGAATCACGAACAAAAATACTTCATGTTGGTCTGAATGCAATTACAAGGAAAGCATCCGATTTCCACAGCGTAAATGCCAATTGTTCTTGTAAATGAGAAATGGAACGCCTTCTTTTTCTTTGATGGAAAGGGGACAAGAAATGGAGAGGAATTTTTGAGCCTACGTTCTACCAATCATCTTAACGGTTATCTTCAGGAGTCTTTTATATGACTCTCTCACACCTTTTCAAATGATGTCTTTCCATCGTAACATATCAAGACGAAACGGTGCGTTCTCATCGCACCCCATCATGGACGTACTAATTAAATACAACAGAAACAATCATCATTTCACTCAAGTAAAATACTTTAATTTGAGAGAAGTACATCAAAAGTGTCTTCACTTGTGTGCAGCCCTCACTTTAGTATCTTAACTTTTTATCGGCTCGCTTAAGTGCTAAAATCGAATAAAAACGATCACTTAAGTGCCTTCGGCAAAAAATTCTAGCTAAACTAATTAAGTGGCTTTTATAATTAAAAATGTCACTGATGTGGTATTTTTTGGCATTGAAGTTATCACTTTTTTTTTTATTAAGATTGGCACTGAAGTAATCACTTTTTAATAATGATTGGAACTAAGGTGATCATTTTTCTACAATGACTGACACTAAAGTGATCACTTCTTAACTTATTATATGATGTCGTTTAAGGATTTTTGTGTCAATGAAGTAATCACTTTTTCATTAAGATTGGTACTAAAGTGATCGAAGTGATCATTTTTTTCAACATTGGCACTAAAGTGATCACTTTTTTAATTTGCTATACGACGTCGTTTAGAGATTATATAATGATTGGACATGCTGACAAGTCACGTAGGATTGAGAAATTATAAAAATATTACCATGTCAGATTTTCGATGACTTAGATTGGAGTTGGCACTTAAGTGATCATTTTTTTTTTCCTAAAATGTGGCACTTAAGTGAGCCGACGGAAAGTTGTGGCACTAATTTTGAACTTAATTTTTGTCTTTGTCCTATCAATTACCAATATAATATGTCTATAACAATTTAAATACCCAAAAAGATATAATTATTTCCATTTTATATTCACAAGATAAATACATTTAGAGGAATGAAAGGAAGTCGGGGTTTCTTTTTTTGAGAAGTTGCATGCTTTATACTCGTACATCTCCAATTGACGTTAGCGAAACAGCATAATTGTTGGAGGTTATAGGTTTGAGAGAGAAGAAGCAGTTGCTTGAAGTATTACACCAAGAGACGTCAAGTTTGGAATGCTCAATAGTGTTACCTCCAGCATAGGGGAACTCTAAAGTTTATATATGCAAGTTATTAGGCTCTGGCCCATATGAACCTAAATAACCGTACTTTCACCTATTGGGCTTGTATGTGAACATTACTTTGGACTATATTAACAATATATCCAACAATCTCCTCCTATGTTCACCATATAGCACAATCCAATAATGTGGTCAATGTAATGTTCAGACAAACATGAATCATCCACATTCATTCCAAGACAATCAACTCGGATCGGTCAAGAGTTTTTTTTATTTTTCAATAGTAAAGTATTAAACTTAATCATCTTTCGCAATCTAAATAAGTGAATCATTCTTATCATGGATCTGTTCTGAGATTAACAAATCAAAATAAGTATTAGGAGTTTTAGATTCGGTCTAAACTCATCCAAATCCCAAAATAAATCTCAGATTCAGCTTACAACAAATATATGCATAATAATAAAGTATAAGTAGGCTAGTCAAAATAGTCCAAGGCCTTACAAATATAAAAAAAAAAAAAAAAAAAAAAACAAGCATAATAATGTTCACAAAATAGAAATAACAAAATGCAAGTCTCAAGTAAATGGACTTCATCAAAATAAGCAATAGCAGGTAAACTGTCAAGTCTTTACACGCACTAAATGATATATATTCATTCATCAAGTAGGTAATCCTAGTCAGGATCCCACTCATTAAGCTCTCCTCCATCTCTGCCATCCCCTGTAGAATGTCAAATATGAATTTCATATTATCATGAATGCAATCATTTGAATAAAAACTTAGCACCATTCCATTAGGCAGAGAAGAACATATATTGATGTCATAAAGCATCATAATATCATGTTCATAAGCATCAATCCAGTTTCATATATTATGAACAAGACCTAAACAATGTGATTTACAAAAAGCCATTAACTCAAGTTTATTTGTAGGAGAATAACTATTGTCTAGTTTCAAAGAACAGGACCAATAGTCAAGTCACTTACAATAACCTAGTCATGTAATATCAAGTTTCAATTAAGAACAAGACTAGCAGGCTTCTTATGTAAACAACTATTTCTATGTTTCAATTTGGAATGTCACAGTTACTAATTCCTTAAAATCAAATAATCTAGCATCAAGTTTAGAATAAGATCATTTAACCAAAAAGATAGTCCAACCTAATTGAATTGTATCATCAAGTTTGGAATGACACAAGTTTCCCCGATAGAACATTTGAATTAGGTTAAAGTCATCTTCATCAAGTTTAGAATGAGATAACTCACCCTTTTCAAATTAGTCAGCAAATGTGAACATCAATGAAACATATAAATTGTGCTTATCATTGTAACCCATAAAGGAAGATTCGATAATTCAAAACACACAATTAGAATGTAAGTAAATTGTAGTTAAGACTTGCCTATATAGTCTTTAACCCCATTTCCCTCATTGTTTTGAATAATCGATCTTTAGGCATACCTTTGGTGAGAGTATTGGCTATGTTATCCTTCAATCTCATATCAATCAAGGTGATAACCCATTGTTCTCTCAGATCATTCAACAACGCATGTCTCAGTCTCACATGTCTTCTCTTTGAATTAAAGAGAGTATTTTTGACGACTTGGACAGCTGCTTGATTATCACAGAATAGGTTTAAAGAATTAATCTTTAGTTGAGTCAAAGGAATATCCATAATCAAATTATTTATCCACTCGGCCTCTTCATCGGCTGAGGCTAAAGCAAAAAGTTCTTATTCCATAGACGACAATGCAATACAAGTCTGTCGTTTGGATTTCCAAGTAATAGCAGCTCCACCCAAAGTGAATACATATCCACTAGTGGACTTACTATTTCTAATATCTGAGCACCATGAGGCATCAGAATATCCATCCACAGTTGGAGGATAACCAGAATAATAGAGAGCATAATCCTTAGTACCTTTAAGGTATCTCATTAGTCTATCAAAGGCATCCCAATGCTCTTTACTAGGATTACTAGTAAAACAACTCAGCATACCAACTATAAAGGCTATGTTGGGTCTAGTGCAACTCATAACATACATGAGACTACCAAGCAGTTTTAAGTACTTTAATTGTTCAACATTCGTCCCTTCATTAGGACTCAGTTTGTTATTATAATCACATGGTGTCTCACTCGGTTTACACTTATCATATCCCCAAGTAGAAAGTAGCTGCTCAATATAATGAGTATGGCTAAGGGAGATGACTTGTCGTTTAAAGCTTACTTTCATACCAAGAATGGTATTAACAATACCAAGATATTTCATGTCAAATTCTTTAGCTAAAGTAGATTTTATGTCACCCACTACAGAATGATCGGAACCAAGAATTAACATGTCATCAACATACAAGCAAATGATGACTATCTTATTTAACATAGAACGATGGTAAAGACATTTATATGAATAACTAGATGGAAATCCATAACTCTTTACCACTTTGTCAAATTTAAGATGCCACATCTTAGGTGCTTGTTTAAGGCCATACAATGATTTGTTCAATTTACAAACTTTGTCCTCGAAACTTTTCATAACATATCATTTTGGTTGTTCCATGTAAATTTCCTCATTTAACTCCCCATTTAAGAAAGCTATTTTTACATCCATTTGATGCACTACAAAGTGTACAATAGATGCCAAAGCAAGAAGAATTTTTATAGTTGATAGATGACACACATGTTAAATTAATGTCTCGAGTTTGAATTAGAAAACTGAATTTTTCAATAAAGTTTTTCCCAAGCAGATTATAAATCAGATGAAAAAGGAATAAATAATTTCTTTCTTGGATTTCCTCCTTCGAACGGGCGAAACAAGAATCTTGGGCACACTTTATATATAAGAAAGCAAAAGAGGAAAGAAGCTTGGACGAAACCTCTCTGCACGTGAAGTCCTCTGCAAGCGTAAGAAGACAAAACGTGGTCGGCCTAGGTCAAACTTTGACCTGGGCACACACATATAAAAACAGAAATATTTTTACGTGGTTTTCTCTTCTTCGCCCAAAAAAAGCCACCGAAGCAAGAGGTTGCCACACCCATACGAAAAAAACCCTACGAAGCTGCACACGATCAAAGCCGCGAGAAGCTTGAAGAGATAAGCGATTTCGTACGTACGCGAATCAGGCATACGTAGAGCGTTGTATTTTGAGCTTGAACGCGTGGTAATTTTGTGCCGTGAGTTTATATCCAAGTGAGTTGTTTATTTATAAACACTTTGGGTTTTAGGTTAAATCTAGGTGTGGGAAACACTTGAGCGTGTGAGTGACTATAAATATTGATTCTCCGATTTTAGTGAATTATTTGCTGTTGGCTCTCCCCGTAGACGTAGGTATCGATACTCAGACCGAACCACGTAAATCTCTGGTGTCCTTATTTTTCTCATTTATTTCTCTGGTGATTTCGCGTTAACGTAAATTGCAAGATCCAATCGTTTCCGCATATTATATCCCAACAACAACACAGGTGAATAGACATCAAAATAGTTTATTCCACTCTGCTGTTTATAGCCTTTAGCCACTAAACATGCTTTGTATCTGGCTATTGATCCATCATTATTCAGTTTCTTCTTCAACACCCATTTACAGCCTATAGCTTTAGCCCATTTTGGCAAATTTACTAGTTACCAAGTGTGGTTCTGCAGCATAGAGCTCATTTCATCATCTATGGCTTCTGCCCACGGTAGAATTTCCCTAGATCTCATTGTCTCTTGATAGGAGAATAGATCATCCTCAAAATGGTAAGCAACAAAGTTTTCACCAAAACTTTTGGGAACTCTCTCTCTTGTAGATACTCTAACTAGAAATCGTTCAACAGCCAACTGTGTGAAATTAGTGTTAGAAGGGCCTGCTTCAGTTTCTACAAGAGATTCTGAAATCATATTTGTAGATCCAGAAACATTCAAGCCTTGATATCTAAGGAACTTGTTTTCGAAGAACACTGCATCTCTAGATTCTATCACTTTGTTAGTATATAGATCTAAAAATCTATTTGCAGCACTATCTTCTACACTACCTAGATATACACAAGTCATGATTCTAGATCCCACCTTAGGTTTCTTAGGATCCGGTATGCTTACATAAGCAATACAACCCCAAGTCTTAAGAGTATCATATCTACAAGGGCGGTTATGCCATATCTCATAAGGTGTCATAGACAACTTAGAGTGCGGCAACCTGTTCAAGATGTGATTAGCAGTTAGAACTGCTTCTCCCTAGTAGGAGGAAGGCACGCCAGCTGTAAGTAACATAAAGTTTAACATTTCAGTTAACGTTCTATTCCGCTCTACAACATTATTTGATTGGGGTGAATAAGGAGCAGTGGTTTCAAGTATTATACCTTTTGAAGCACAAAATTCCTTGAACCTTGATATAGTATATTCTCCTCATCTATCACTCCTAAACCTCTTAATTTTCAAGTTGAGTTGATTTTCTACTCTAAACTTGAAAATCTTAAATTTTTTCAAAAGCCTCATCTTTCGAAAAATTGTCTATGAATGTTATTAGATACTTCCGACCACCTCTAGTAATGTAATTTCTAAGTCACAAATGTCAGAATGTATTAACTCAAGAAGTTGTGTGCTTTTAGAAACCAACTTAAAGGGTTTTCTAGTGATTTTAGCCTGTGCACACACTTCACATTTGTCAAATCGAATAGAAGTATCTAATGAAATGTTATGAGTTTTAGCTAGATGTTGCATTTTTCTGTAATTCACATGTCAAAGTCTATTATATAGCAACTTTGGATCAATCAAAGCAGAATTCACATTATTTATGCTATTAGTATTTAAACTCAACCTATACATACCATTAACTATGAATGCACAATCGAAATAATATGAAATAATAGATAAAGTTACTCTACCATTCATAATTGAAAAAGACACACCAACTTTATCAAGTAAACTTATAGATATCAAATTCTTTTTAAGTAAAGGTACTACTCTAACATGTTTCAGAGTTAGTAATTTACTTGAAGAAATCACCAAATTTGTAGTGCAGCATGAGTCACCTTTGCCTCACCACCATTGCAATTTTCCACGATGTCTTTCACTTCTGTGACCTCAGTGAGTAAGTTCTTGTCATTTATAGTATGACAAGTAGTGCCATTGTCCAACCACCACTCAAAAGAGACGTTGGCCTTTCCATTCTTCATCATTCCAATGAAGGCTCGAGGCTTAGATCCTCTAATTAGCATATTGGCCTCATTCTGTGGTGTGTCATTATTTGGCTTCTTTGGTAACTTACACTCTGCTGCCCAGTGACCCCATTTTCCACAGTTATGGCACTTGCCATTCTTCTTCTTTTTAAAGATAGTCTTTTTGACCTCTAACTATAAAGAGGATTCACCTTTTGGTGACTTGGACTTTTTCTGAGATTTATTGGAGTGTGAAACTAAGTTGACAACTGACTTTTGTTGTCCTACTTGTTCCAAACTCTTTCTAGTAATATTTTGATCCTCAATGTGAATATACCTCTTTAATTCATCCAATCCCATATGTACCTTCAGTTTGTGCATTTCAATCTTGAAAGAAGACCATTCAGTTGGTAGCTTGCTCAACACAAGACCGACAAAAAGATTATTGGACATATAAGAGTTATCATCTTTCAACTTGTTTCTCATGTTCTCAAATTCAACTAATTGAGAGGTAATACTTGAATTCATAGTGAATTTAAAATCAAAAAATTTCTCCGCTAGAAGAGTTTTAGAGAGCCTATCTTGTTTTTGGAACTAAGCGTTCAAGTGATCCCATAACTCTTTCACCGTCTTATACTCACTATAAGTCATAGCCAGATTAGGATTTAGAGAGTTCAACAAGTAATCTCTACAAAAATCCTCATCTTTGTTCCATTGATATTCATCCACATCTTTAGTGGTAGATGCAAAATCACTTAATACAGTATAGAATATGTCACGTTCTTTCATGCCAAATTGAACATGTAATTTTCAGCCATGAAATTCAGTAACATCGAATGATTGCAACTTTATAATATCATAGGAACTACGCTTTGCAATTTTAATCAGAGCAAAGTATTAGAAAGAGTGCACCTTGGAGTCCTCAGAGCCACAAAGTCAAATAACTACCCTAACCTCGATCAAGCTGCTGTAGATATGGAATTTGCCAAAACAAACCCCAAAAACAGATCTAGAGTGCCCAAAACCCTTAGGATGGACTGCCCTTGTCATCGAAACTCGCCAGAAATTTCCGCTGCCGAAATTCCCTAGAAATTTCGTCGCCGAAATTCAATAGAAATTCAGATGGAAACTTCCGGGTGCCATAACTTCTCCGTCCGACCTCCGATTGATGCGAGTGACCACTCAAAATGTTCATATCGACGAGTAGAACAAAGCCCAAGTGGTTTCACCCTCGAAAATTAGCTATAATTTTTGGATTTTTGAATTAAAGATTTCGGTCACCCGAATCTTCAAACTCATATCCCAGCCAATACCACCGTCAAAATCGAAAGTAAATTACACTCGTGAGTTCGTCTTGACAAAATCTTCAAGAAGACACCTTACTCGCTTAAATCTGACACACGAACATAATACTTCAAGATTGTTGGAGGTTATAAGTTTGAGACAGAAGAAGCAGTTGTTTGAAGTATTATACCAAGAGACGTCAAGTTTGGAACGCTCAACAGTGTTACCTCCAGCGTAGGGGAACCCTATAGTTTATATATGCAAGTTATTGGGCTCCGGCCATATGGATCCAAATAACCGTACTTTCACCTATTGGACTTGTATGTGAATATATTATTTTGGACTATATTAACAATATATCCAACAATAATATCATTGGAAACATTTTTATAGTTGTTCTTTTTAAATTGAAAGTGCAATATCCAAAGCCCTAACTCATTTCAAAAGCAACCTATTAAGTGATTCACAAATCAATACTCATTTCCAAATTGTCATCACCTTATGTGATTACTTTGAGTACTCCTTTTGAGGGTTTGGCTCACATGTAACTAGTCGAATCGTTAAGGAAATAATGGAGCAGCTCTAATTTTCACATGAAGCTATGACTATGATCTTTTAAAATGAGACCAAAATGTAGGTAGAAATTGGGAAGCAACCTCGATGGCTCCCCCCATTCACACGTTTTCTTCTTTGTTAGAAGAAACGACGAGCCTTTTACTTTTCAGAAGAGGAAAAAATTGAGAGTTCATATCTTGTATGGGTTTTCCAAATTTTTCTAGAGTGCATAGCATTTCATTGGACAATGGTACAAATTGAAATTGGATTTATTCTAATCAAAGAAATGGAAGACAAGTCCATCTTGGCATTTTGCTTCAACAGTCTCTATAAATAAATGAAAACAAATTCAAAGAGTTAGTCTTCACAGCGCAAATTTGTCATTATCTCAGTTGACGTGAATGCCGGTCATTTTATGTGGTGCGATCAACATTAACATGGATAATTTTTTTAATTTGTTGGTGCTTTCATGAAAATTTCTATTAATTTTTTATTTTTCTTTTCTTTTTTCTTCCTTCTTTGGTTTCCCCATTTGGCTGGCAAGGGCCGCCAAAGCTCACCAGCCACTGGACAAGGGCTGTGAAGCCCTTGCCAGCTCTTGCCGAGCCTTATACAGAGAGAGAGAGAGAGAAAAACCAAGTGGGAGGCCTAGCCGCCCACAATTGCTAGGGCCTCACCTAGATTTGGGTGAGGGGCAATGACCCTCACCAGGCATAGGAAACAAAAGAAGAAAGAAAATAAGAAAAGAATAATTAAAAAATTATGCACTTTAGTGCTGGTTGTGCTACATACGATGGCCAACGTCTAACGTCCACGTCACTAATTTTGGGCCAAAATTAATTAGATAGATTGAATTGGCAAAAATACAAAAAAGTTTATGACTCAATTAATCACAAAAATTATTATGACTGAATTGATATAATTATAACAGGTTTAAGATTTTTTTTTGTAATTCTCCTTCTTTTTTGGTTGGACTAATTTAAAAAATGGAAAGATTGGAACATGGGAATAGACCGAATACCAATACGGACTATCCATCTGATTTCTATTATAGTAATGCCAATATTTTTTTACGTAATTTGAAAAAATATGACGTAATATAGCCGACCCATGTAACTTTTGTCCCATATGTCATTAATAGATTCCCATGAAAAAATAACTACGTAAAATTAGGAATAATCTCAGATGATAGAAAGTCGGCGTTCCTTTTGGACGAGCGAATTGATGGCTTGACATGCTCTAACCTCGTACATGTCCAAAAGTAGGTTCATAGCCGTGTATTGAAACTCGAAAACGTGACATTCAGGGGTCAGTTGGGAGATGACCTGTTGAGCAAGTCATGAGTCGAGACATGCTCTCAAAATGGTCATTGCTCGAATAGATCGGGTCATTACGGAAATAATCTCAAGACTTGATTTGCAACAAGGATGGCTTTACTCTATTCACTTTGTTTGAGAAAAGACCAAAGTGAAGGTAGCAATGGGAAAGCAACAAGGATGGCTTTACTCTATTCACTTTGTTTGAGAAAAGACCAAAGTGAAGGTAGCAATGGGAAAGCAAGAAGGATGGCTTTATTCTATTCACTCGTTTTCTTCTTTTTCTGGGAGAAACAGAGACCGATTGGAAACGACGTGTCTTTGACTGTTCAGAGGAGAAAAATTGAGAGTTACACGTTTCGCACGGGTCTCCCAAACATTTCCCTCTAAGTCAATGAAGACTTATTAGTAAAAGCATCATAAGGGAGTTCGACCCCAATTAGGTTCTCTCTCTTTTTTTTCTCTCCTTATTTTGCTTAGTTTGAAATATGACATTTTTACTTGACATATTTTCAATTGTTAATCATGCCAAGAGTACTAGTAAAAGTGTAATAAGGAAATTCGAGTCAAATAGAATTTGCAACCAAAAAAAAGAAAAAACTTAAAGATAAGGAAAAATAGAGAAAAGCGTGTTCCGTGGTGATATCTACAATGCGTTTGTTTTATGAAAAATCAATATTTTGGAAAGCATTTCCAAAAAGAAAAAAAGAAAACAGCTGCTTTTGTCACTTATAGAAACAAATGAACGAAAAATATTATTCTCATCAATGAAATTGTTTAGACATAAATTATTGCCAATGGTGAATATAGTTTTCATTGACTAATTTTTTTTAGAGATACAACCACTCATTTTTTGAAATATCTTTTCCAAATCATTATTTTTTTTTGACTAATCAAAATACATGTCGTTTGCTTCAAGTAGTTGCAAAGTCCCCCAATTCCTTTATGTAATGATTGATTAACCACTAATAACAGATGTCGAATTTAATTTTGATACCATGGTAAAAAGTAGATTCTCAAAAATAAAATAAGTGAATAAGTGGAGGGAAAAGAGCCGTATCAAATAGTCCCTAAAGTTTCTAGTAGTCCGGAGAATCAAATCACAAGCTAAGAATAAATAGAATGGTTCACAATCATTGGTACCACCAGGGAATGCCATCGCATATTTGCTTAAAATCTTCTATATAGCCCTATAAAATCAGACATTAAGATCGATTCCAAATTTAATTGGCAGCGGGAGGAGAAGATTCTTTTTCATTGATGCCGATTCTGCTGTCCTACCATTTATGTATCTAGCATATTTGGTAAGAATATAATTCGACAATAGAGAAAAAAAATACATATTTGGGGAGGCCACCAGATCAATTTCTTTTAATAGTATATAGTCAACTTTTCCATACAAGTATATAAAATTGCTTAATTTACTGGACTAACATGAATTGGAATAAGATCTAATTCTTTGTTTTCTTCTTCTTCTCGAAACTTAATCAGCGTGGACCTTGACAAAAGCGTCCCCATTAATGACGTCACGGAGGTGAGATCACGACGCTGACGTCATCCCGTGGTCCCTGGGCGTCCATTTCAGCGTCACTGTGAAATTTATTCCACTCTTTTCGGAGGTCGATGTCGATTTGTTTGCATGGAATTTTTTTAATTGAGAGAGAGAGAGAGAGTTGAATGCCTTTACGCAATGATATAACGGCACCGGTTTTGTCACTGTATGTAGAAAAACATTAATATTTTAAAAAAATACATTATTAAATAAGAATTTCAAAGATTACAACTATCCTTTGAATAGTATGATTTTTTAGAGATATTCTTAATCATATTCAAAAGGAAAATCAATTTTTATGATATTCAGTACAGAAAGACACACCAGATCGACAAAATATTTAGATCACATAATTATTTATCCGGATCACCTGTACTGCGATATACACCTCCCATTGCACCGTCGAGATCTGCCCTCAGTAAATGCATGAACATTACATTTTCTAGAAAACACTGTCCATCACGCAGCGCAAATTAAGTTGACGCTCAGACTATTAGTTGATCCAGTCCCCCTCACCAACAAACCAAAGAAAGAAAAAATGATCATGTGGAACGCGCGGTAATATAAAATGATGATGCTACAGCTTAGCATCGTCATTGCAGTCGCCACAACCCGCGTCGGTCGTGACGCCATCATGCAGTCCTTCTCCGCTCGCGGTTGCACTGTACACGTCGCCATATATATATATATATATATATATATATATGCATTGCATCATGGTCACATGTCGCCATCAACCTTCTTCCACCAAACAACCTCCCCCCTCATCTCTCTCCATATCAAATCCGTATGGGGGAAGTAGCAGTAGAAGTGGCCACCCATGTTGATGTGGTCATCGTCATCACGACTGGCTCCATCGCGGACGAGTCAAGGGGCGGCAGCACCGCGTCAGCGGTGTTCTACCTCTTGTGCTCCGGTTTGGGTATTCAGGCGCTCATGCTTCCCGTTGCCTTCGCTTCTCTTGGTTGGTAAGCCAAAGTCATCCATCTCGTCGTCTTTATACTATTTTTATGTTGGTGATTCTTTTTTTTTGGTAAATCTCCCCGTGTTTTTCTTGATTTTGCTTAAGTAAAAAGAAATGGAGAAAGGAAGAATCTTGGATTTCTTTAGGGTTTTGATAAAAGTTTAAATATTGACTTGCACTCCGCGAGGCCTTGGAGTCTACGGCAGGCTGGAATAGAAACCTAGGACTTGGACAAATCAACATAAGAAGACAAAATCTTTTGAGCGAGTTCTTCTGGAGGTGTGAATTCGCTCCGAAATGTTTTTAAATTATATAAATATTTGAACTATATGAATTAGAAAGTTGTTTTAATTCTTAAATCGATGATGATCTTGCGAAGGATATCCCTTCGATTCCGGTCTCCACGTTCTCACCCATTAAGGAAGCAGCTATTAAATATGGTGAAAATTAGCGGCAAAATAATCCTCAACTTCTCAGGTGATCTTTCTCTTTGCATTGACAATGGCCCTAATATTACTTAAAAAAATGTAACATATTTCGGAATTCAAGTTCTCACCCACAAAAGAAGCGCCGGTTTTTAGTTTTTGGCATTTTTACCCGCCCTTTAATGATATCTCTATAGAAAAATTGGTGTCTCGATGATGCGGTCATGTGATACAAAAAGGTCGACATCAATATCTTTTCTCTTTGCCAAGTGTTCGTGTACTTCCACTAAGTTCGTTGGTACCACTCATCCAAAACTCTGGATAACGTGTCTTTATACCGTAGATATCGTGTGGTGCAAGAATCTTACTAGACCATCACCAATCGAGTTATATAACTATAGAACCATTTTCATCAATTTTTTAAAAAGTTTGGCGACTACCCATATTCATTTCTCTTATTTTAAGGCCAGATAGCATGATATAGATGTTTTCCCCGTAAAAAACGGCCGCTTTGTAGAAAATTTTGGCTTTTGGGATTTTTTTTTTTTGGTTGGTGGAAAATCCACTATTTGTTACTGCGCCTATTCCATGACCCACTTTTTCCCATACATTGCACGAGAGTTGCCCGGAGGAAGTGGAGAATATCCCATATATTAAATGATCACGCTTTAAAAGCAAAACTACCATTCTTTCCATTTAATGGCTTTGGGTAAAAATTGTCTTTTTCAACTTTTGATTACCTATATTTTTTTAAATCTATCGTATTTGTTATTATTGAATATTATCTCATTATATTCTTTTTAAAATTCTGAAGGGTTTGGGGAATCATAACTCTGTCCATAGGGTTTCTATGGCAACTCTACACCATATGGGCTCTCGTGGAGCTCCATGAATCCGTTCCTAGAACTGGAACCCGCAATAGCACATTCCTCCACCTCTCCATTGCTGCCTTCAGTAAGCCGCTATTATATATATATATATATATATATATATATATATATATATATATATATATATATATATATATATATATTAAATCTTCGTTGTCAAGTTAATTAATTTATATTAGAGAAAAAAAGAAATTTTATTATTTCCACGTAGCAAAGTTTGAGCATGAGTTCGAGTTTAAAATTTTGTCTATTAATCATAATTAGCATAAGTTGAATCGAATGTTGTTTTAATTTTGGGGTGATATATTTTCTTGTATATTTTTCGTGATGGGAAAATTGGCTATTAATCGTAATTAGGCAAATTGGTTTGTCAGTAATTCAAATTTAATTTATGTACTATAATATTTTTCAGGACCAAGGTTGGGAAAATTGCTTGCTCTATTCCCCGTGATGTACCTGTCGGGGGGCACGTGCGTGATGTTGATCATCAACGGAGGCAGGGCCATGGAGGATCTCTTCAAGACCATGTGCGGCGGAGATGGCACCGCTTGTGGCATCAAGCCACTGGACGGCGTGGAGTGGTTCTTGTTGTTCACGTGCATAGCCATCGTCATAGCTCAACTACCCAATCTAAATGCGATAGCCATAGTCTCACTGTTTGGAGCAATCGCGGCCATCGGGTACGGCACCCTGATTTGGATCCTCTCCGTCGCCAAAGATAGGCCCGAGGGCGTGTCTTACGAACCGTTGATTGAGGCGAAGTCGGAGGAGGAGAGAATCGGCAGCGTGCTGAATGCCATCGGGATCATCGCACTATCTTTTAGAGGTCACAACGTTGTGCTTGAGATTCAGGTAAAATGACCATCTTTTCTTTTGTCTAATTTCTTTGCTTTTCAATGACCGTGAGGAATCTATTCCGTCCTTGGTTGCGTTGGTTGCAACGGATAAAACTCATGGGACTCTAGATAACTTTCTTCTCCTAGAACCGGGCAAAATCAGGCCCGTCGCGATTAGGGTTTCAAATCCGACACTCATTCAGCAATGATGATTTGCCTTGTGCCTATTTTGTGTTGTAGGGAACATTGCCTTCAACCCCGAAATGCTCATCCAAAGTGTCCATGTGGAGAGCTGTGATCATCGCCTACTCACTCATCGCTCTCTGCTTATACTCTTTAGCCATTGGTGGGTTTTGGGCCTATGGAAGCAAAATCCCAAACGGAGGACTATACGTCGCTTTCCCTCAATTTCATGGCCATGACACACCAAAGCTCGTGATGGGCCTAACCTACCTCCTCATTGTGGCCAGCTGCCTCAGCGCATTCCAGATCTATGCCATGCCGGTCTTCGACAACCTAGAGCTCCGATACACCCGCATCAGGAATTGCCGCTGCTCGCGGCGGGCCCGCACGTTCCTTAGGGTCTTCTTCGGCTGCCTCACCTTCTTCGTGGCGGTGGCACTTCCCTTCCTAGGGAGCCTGGCCCCACTGATTGGGGGGATGACTTCCACCCTGACGTTTGTGCTACCATGCTTCATGTGGCTGATTATCAAGAGGCCTCGTCGCAAGAGCGGCAAGTGGTGGCTCAACGTTGGGCTGGGGTGGCTCGGGGTGGTGTTGTGGGCGGTGATGGTGGCCGCAGCAATCTGGGTATTAGTCGATAGAGGGATTAATGCTAACTTCTTCGATCCTTGAGAGTGACTTGGAAAAAAATATAACAAATCGGGTCTCGAAAGAAGAATTCTAGCAGAGAAGGGATTGGCCTTGTCAAAAGAAAATGTGAAAAAAAATACGGATACAGAAGAGTTTTACATATACGAGTGTTGGTTGATAAATAAATGAGTAGCGTCCATGAGATTGAGGCCCCATTTGGTTCGATTTTGAGGAAATGTCTTTGGGAAAATGCAAATACGTTTAAATTAAAAGGGTTTTCCGAAATGCAAATAGCATTTGGTAAATTGTAATTTTGAAATACATTGGGAAACAACTTTGACTTAAATGCCGTTTGATAAAAACCATATTTTATAAATGACTTTTGCTAAATATTTTTTAAAAAATTTAAATAATCTTTTGGTTAAGGTCCGCTACCATCAACCAAAACAACCATTGGATAGCCTTGCCTAAGGTTGCACAACCCAAGCAATTATCGCCTGGGTGGCCGCTTGAGTTGTGACCCAAGCAACACTCGCCTAGGTCGCAACCACCCAAGCGACAATCTCCTAAGCTCACGTGACCCCGGCAACAATCATTAGGTGGTCGTGACCCTCAAGCAATGGTCACTAGGTGATCATGACCCCAAGGCATCGATCGCCACTGCACACTACTTGTTAGTCAGCGGTCGTGGGCCTCCGTCTAGCTTCTCCATCCAAACCCATGGAGAAGAATAGTGATGATTAGTGATAGGGTCAAGACTTGCATTTCAATGATGTAACTTTCCAAAAGACCTCTAAACTTGCTTTAAGCTAAAGGTTCTTCGAGCCCTTTGGAAATGCAATTGTATTTCCTCAAAGCTGAGCAAAAGACGAATCAAATGTTATTTGCATTTGGCCAAGGGATTTTAGAGTCCCAAAGACCATTTGAAATACTAAACCAAACAGGGCTTGAGTCGGGTATGTCACAAAAAAAATAAAAAAAAAATGAAGAATTGTGAAGAATTGGGTAACATTGCACAGTGGACATGCTTTCTAATTGTGATAGACACTTTTTAAAAGGGTATGTCATAAAAATAAAAATAAAAATTGATGGAATTAGAAATGGCATGATGTGTTTTTGCATTTAAGAAATTTAGATTTTGAAAAATTAGGGGAAAAACTATACGTGAAAGTTCTATGTGCCAACAATTAAGTATTGTGAAAGTTTCAGCAGTTTTGGAGTCAGAGTTAATAAAAGTCAAAATACACGTGCGATCCATGATTTAGATAAAAGGGAGAGTAAAAAAATAAATGTCCATCGAGAAAATTTACTTTCAAAGCTACAACAATTCCAATAGTTTTCAGGACTTAAGGATGGTAATTTGGGACATGCCTGATTGGCATAAAACTATTTAAATATAGCTACATGTGTTATGATTGAGCGCTTTTATACTCTCTTCTCTTCTTCTTTTTTTTTCCCTTTCTTCTTAGCGACCCTCCCCTAGTCTAGCAATCTTCTTCTTCTTCTTCTTCGAGCGAGGGAGCTCACGCCTAGGCTAGTAAGGGTAGAGGGTGCCACTTCGCCGGGTCATGTGAGGCCTTGTTCTCGCTAGCCTAGGTAAGAGCGACCCTCCCCTAGACTAGCAAGGTGCTGTCATTTGCCTGATTGAGCAAGGGCTTGCCGAAGGTTGACAAGGGCTACCCTCACCAAATCAACAATGGTGGCCGTTCGCTAGGTTAGGCAAGGGTAGCCCCCTCCTGACATTGAAGACCTCTATCAGCCATCAATGAGGCCTGGTGATGGCCGATGGAGGAAAAATTTGGAAAAAAGAAAGTGAAGAAGGAAAAGATAAGAAAGGAAAAATAAAGGAAAATTCTGAAAAATATTAAAATATTATTAAAAATTATTCACATCAGCATCAGTTGTACCATATAGGACGGCCGATGTCCACATTAGTGATTGTGGGTTTAAATCAACCGAATAGACTCAATTGACAAAATTTGAAAAGGTTTAGGAGTCAAGTGATTAAATTGAAAGATGTACGATTCAATTATCAAAACTAAAATAGAATTATGACTTTTGGACAATTTGCCTCGGTTTAATATGTTCCACAGAAACTTGGGTGTCAATGGATAGGGGGATTAAAGCTAATTTCTTCAATCTCTATCCAATACCTCTCTCTTGTATTTGTGTGTGTAGTACACTATTCAATCTTGTGAAGATTCGGGAAAAAAAAATGTTGTGATCAGACCTGAAAATCAGTCAAATGTTAGACCTTTTAAAAGGAGATACTATTAAGAAACCTCATGTGTTTAGTTTTTCTTTTTAAGGAAAAGCTTCATTTTCATAAAAGAGAAACCCGAATTTCGATCTATAAAGGGAAAACTGTCAAGAATTGGAGCCCCGACTAGACTAGGTATGAGTTAATTCCAAATTAAGTCGATTGGCTGTGGATCTTTGAAATTTTGTTTTATAATAATGTGTTGATGTAGATTAAATTGACCAATTTGAGTTAGGTACTTTTTCTACCTACCCAAATTCCCACTTGCTTGACCAGTGACAACCCACATGTGTAATATATCAATAACAACAAATATTGATCTAACTTTGACATCTTGTTAAAAAGTTTAATTTATAAATGAATTAAACCTCCACCAAAACAATGAATTAAATGAACAAGTGGAGGAAAAAAGCTTATTTAAACACGCTCTTAGGGCTTCGTTTGGTAACGATTCTATTTTTTTTATTTTTAAGTTATTTTGTTCCCTAGAATAGAAAAAAGAAAATAGAAATCTATTAGGTAACGTCAGTTAATTTTTTTATTCCCCAAAATAGAAAAATGGCCAGTGAATAGATGTAAAACAGAAATAAAAAATAGAAAAAAGTTGTTTCTTGTTCCTAGGGAATAAGTCATTTTCTTTCTTTTATTTTTATTATTTTCTTCTTCTTCCCTCTTGAAACCGGTCCACTACCCACCGGCCACTGCTTGCTGCCAGTTGCCTCCTAGCCGCCCGCCGATAGTCACTAGTTGGCTAGATGAGGAAGAAGAAGAGAAAAAGAAAAGAAAAAAAAAAGAAAAAATCTTAAAAAAATTATTTAAAAAATTAAAGAAGTTCCATGTCACAAAAAAATTTATAAGTTGTACCAAATGCATTTATGTTCTTTTTATATTCCGAGAATAGAAATTTTGTACATTTACTAAATATATTCTTTTACTCATAACCTATTCCCAAGAATTGAAATAGAAAAAAAAAACTATTTCTAAAAAGAAATTATTCTTGGAACATAACTATTACCAAACACATCCTAAATTTCAAAATTGTTACAATTTTCTAGTGAGACTTGAAAATCAAATGATTAAGCTAAGAATAAACTGAATGGTTCGAAATCATTAGTAACACCATGTAATGTCATCACACATCTTCGGGGGAAAGTACCGAAAATATCCTAAACTTATTGCATTTATACTAATTTAATTCTAAACCTTTCAATTTAGCCAATTAGTCCTAAACATATTGTACTTGTACTGAATTAGTCATAAATATTTCAATTGTGCTAATTGAGTCTTAAACTTATTGTACTCGTGCCAATTCAGTTCTCAACATTTCAATTATGTCATTTTTGTCATAAATCTTTTGCCAATTTAGTCTTAAATATTATGATGATTTGTCAACTTTAGTCATTCTAATCAATTGTGGCTGGAAATTATCGCCGTAGCGGTCTAGTGAGAACTAGTTGTCATGGCTAGCTAGCACTTGTGTGTCAAGAGCCTCTACACCCTTAGTTGGATGGAGGCAAGAGTTGATGGCCTCACCTATGGCCGACAAGGGCCTTTGTGCCCTTGTTGCCCTAAGGTTAGGATAGAAAAGAAAAGAAGAAGAAAAAAAATTAAAAATAAATAAAATCTTCAAAAATTGTCAATGTAAGCATCAATGGTCATGAGATCGCCATGTCGGCAATTTTCTGATCAAAATTGATTAAAATGACTCAATTGATAAATTATCAAAATATTTAGAATTAAATTAGTAAATTATCAAAAGATTTAGAATTAAATTGACACAAGTGCAATAAGTTTATAACTAAATTAGCTAAAATGGAAGGTTTATTAGAAATATAATATGTTTGGTACTTTTTTATATTTTTTCCTAGATAGTCCAAATCGTAAAATCAAATGCTGAGATCGATTCGCTCTCTCATTGGCAACAGGAGAAGAAGAATTTTCATTGATGCTGATTCGCTGTCCTTGCATTTAGTACATGTAGTATATTTGGTAAGAATATATTTTGGCAATTAAAAATAAAAATAAAAATTCGTATTTGGGGAGTCCATCACATCAATTTTTTTAATAATATAATCAACTTTCCACAAAAAAAAAGAAAAAAAAAGTAGGTAATTTAATGGACTGAGATGAGTTGGAATAAGACCTAATTCTTTTATCTTCTTCTCAAAACAAAATTGAGCGTGGACCTTGACGGCAGCGTCGGCATCAAATGACGTCATGAGGTGAGATTACGTTGATGACGCCATCCGGTGGTCCGTCCCGTGGACTTTAGGCGTTAAGTGAACTTTATTCCACTCCTTTCGGTTTCGGACCAAATTTTTCTAATGAAACTTTTCTTTCAAGAGAGAGAGAGAGTAGAATGCTTGTACGCAATGATATGACAGCACCGGTTATGTTTGTATGTAGGAAATACATTACTGTTTTCTAAAGGTACATTATTAAATAAAAGAGTTCCAAAGATCACTTATGGTGATATACATAATATAATAAATTGGATATCCTCTAAATTTTACGATTTCTTAAGGACAAAATCCGCCAAGATAATTATTTAGAGATGTTCTTAACGTTTATGTCCGAAAGGAAGAAGCGATCTTTATGAATTTCCATACAATAAGACTATTCAAATTGAGAAAATATTTACATTACATAATAGTTTTTCGTTCATATCTTTCATTATTATGCTGATATATAATGACTTTATGAGCTAAAATGAATCTAGGTCAAATTACAAAAAAAAAAAAAAAAGAGTTGAATTTAGGCACATGTATTCCAATATACACTTTACCGTCCATTCTCAATATTTGCCCTCAATAAATAAATAAACATAAAATTCTAGAAAACAATGCGCCATTATATTACGCCTCAAGAGATCAGTCTTTCAACTCACCAACTAACCAAGGAAATAATATTAATATATATACACACACATATCGGGCAGCGCTATTTTTACTCTCTATATGACTATATCCATCATATTTCCACTAAAAAGACAAAATAACCCTCAATAATTTAATTGCAAAGTGAAGGCCTTATTCCTTCTTTTTCTTGTTTTCTTTAGGATCTAGTTGCAATTCACATGTTTTTTATATAGCCAAAAATTGGCTGGATCGACTGAATTGACAAAATGTAAAAATGTTTACAACTCAAATGATATAAGTAAAAATGTTCAAAACTAAATTGGCAAAGACCCAATAGGTTTATGATTTTTTAGACAATTTCCCCTATTTTAAATGAGAGAATCGCAAATTCCCAAATTGCAACATAAGGTTTCAATTAGCGAGGAGATCAGCAATTTGATAGCTACATTGATTGCTAAATTAGTCCCTTTGCATGTGACCTACGTACCCGTGTTCATGTGGGTGCGTACTATGATCCACGTGTGTAACGCTTCTAAGTTAAAGTGGGCGAAACGAGATGCGACGCTCAAGATTCTCGATTCTAGCTTCAATTTTTGCACATTCTTTAATAAAACTGTACAGTCAAATAATAATAATTCATGGCGTAAGTATTCGTTGGATATTAATAGTTGTTGAGGCTAATAATAGAATTTGAAGGAGGATGAATATGTAGTCTAAGAACAATTAAAAAAAAAATCACAGAAAATAACAAGTTGATCTTCAAACAATAACCAAAAGCGAATATATAAATCAGGTGCGCATACTCTTATTAACAGACGGTGATGATAATAAACATGTAATACTAATAGTGAAGAGGTAGAAGATTTGTAAATAGATATATAATGATTCGGCTTTATCTCTGAACCTACATTCACTCTCAATACTAACAGCCATAACAAAGCTGAATTCTACTAACCTTCGAGAAAAGTTACAATTAGCAAGTATTGCATTTTCAATAGATTACACTCATAGGACTCTTGTACTACTATCACTCTTGTATACTTGTTCTTATCACTTATTACAACCATTAGTAGTACATAGACATTGACATCAAGAGACACAACTATTACCTACAAAAATAGAGCAAAGAAGAAGACTCAAAGGGCCATGGAACCTCAAAACTGTGTCCCCCTCTGCAAAAGGAGCATCTAAACCTACCAGCACTACCACGATGGGAGCAACACAAATTGACAAATAGTGATTCTAACACAACATGCGACGTGCAATTGTCACTAATATCAAACGTTTTGAAAGTTAGCCAAGCTCGAGATTTGAAAATTTTTCACCAATGGTGCGTTAAGACTTGTATGACCACTGATTATCCTATGCATTAACACTAACAATTCATGATCGACCATTTGATCATTTTCAAAATTTAGACTGTGACCAGGATGTATATAAAGCAGTAATAACCACAACTCACGCAAAAATGATTTCACAAGCTCTTTGGGGTGCTCAGATTCCTTGCCGTTTGCACATCTCCAGGACCAGTTTTCCCGGTTTTGCGGTTGAGATATGAATCTGCATGGGCCGTGGTTGTACCAAGGACATCCACCCTGTATATCACCATAATCCCAGATGGCCGCTGCGAGATATGCGGTGCGCCCTGGGGCGGCCTTTCGCGAGCGTACTATGCCGCTCCCTCGTGGGACACACCCCCACTATCACCTCTCGTTCCTTTCGTGCACCGGAAAAGGCACGAAAGCCTCTATTCACGGTGCGTCATTGAAAATCATAGCAAAAGATGCCCTTCATGTCCTAAAACAAATTATCTTCTAGCAGACATAACATGACGGAGTCACATTCTAATTAGGGATGTCACGGAAGAGGGAATATTATCTAAAAAACCTAAATTTATTGTACAACGGCCAATTCAGTCATAAGCATTTTTATTGTGCCAATTTAATATTAAACCTCGTGAAAATTTATCAATTTAGTTTTAAAATTTTCAATTATATCAATCTAATCATTAATTTTTTGATAAATTGTCAATTTAGTCCTAATTATTTTATTTTATTCTTTCATTTTTAATTTTTTCCTTCTCTTTTTGATTCTTTACTTTTTCCCGTTTTTTTTTTCTTTTTTTCCTATTCTCCTCTTTTCATTTTCTTTTCTTTTCATTTTTTTCTTTTTCCCTCCACCTAGCCAATGCCGAGCCTTAGTGAGGGAGAGGAAGAGAGAGAGAGAGAGAGAGTAGAAGAAAATAAAAATATAAAAAAATGTTAATATATTATTAAAAGTGGTTCACGTCAACCTTGACTACATCTTATAGAACGACCAACATCCACATCAATTATTTCCAGCCAAAATTGAATGAATGCACTTAATTGATCAAAAGTGAAAAAGTTCTTAATTAGAACAATTAAAAGGCTTATGACTTCATTGATAAAAATTCAATAGATTCAAGATATTTTGGACAATTTTCTCTACACGAATGGGAGAAATTTTGTGCGAAATCAATTTTCAAATGCATTATTGGACAATGACTTCTTGAAAAGATAAGCAATTTGATAGCTACAATGATAGTTAAAGTAGTGCCTTTGCATGTGGCCCACATACACGTGTCGAAGTGGGTTTGCACTGTACATGGGCAACGCTTTTGAGTTAGAGTGGTCGAAACGGAAGCTACGCCCCAGATTCTCGATCCTAGCTTCAATTTTTGCGAAGTCTTTAATAAAACCATATGGCCATAAAATTATAATATATGGCGTAAGGGAGTAAGTATCCTTTGCTTATCAAAATTTGTTGGGACAAACAATACAATCTAGAGGAAGGTGAATAAGTTGTCTAAGAACTATGAAAAATATTTGGGGAAAATAACAAGTTCAATTTCAGACAGTAGCAAAAATAGAATATGATCACGTGAGCGTGCAACTCTGTAATAGATAGTGATGATAATGAACACGTAATGCTAATAGTAAAGAGGTAGAAAATATTGCAAGCAATTATATAGAGTTTCACCTTTATCCCAAGCCTACCCCCACTTCTAATTCTAACAGCCACAATGAGATTGGAATCCACTACTAATCTTCAAGACAAGTTACAATCAGCAAGCACCACATTTCTAATAGGTTACATTATTTGAATCCATGTTAATATCATTTTGAGTGAAAGATTTTATGATTTAAATATGAAATTTACCGTATGCGTGCGAACTAAAGCCAGTTCATATTTATTTTGCATCTGTACATTTATTTCTGAATACTTTTCAAATTGAGTGGGGGTCCATACTAAAAGAAGATGGTGGATTTGATGGGAAAAAAATAAAAAACCGTTGTCTGATCTGGATTTCCAACTGATTGTGTAGTGGCCACCCAGTTTGTTCCACAATGATAAAGAAAATGGGTACCATTCTAAAGGAGGCCGATTTCCACTTGTATTCGTGGCCCTATAAGTTGCCAAAGTGGGAATGCAAGACATTTCATGTCCACGGAAGATATCACTGAGGAGACAAATCCATCAATTTATCCAATGGCTCAGTCCGTAGTTTCACCTACAATTTAGTCATCACTTACGTCATTTGAGGGCCAAATTTTCCATAAACTCTCTGGTAGTCGATGAAATTATGTCGATAATAGACGACGAAGCAATGCGGTTCTCTTTCCGAAGAGCAAGCAACCACTAATCCAAGACTCTCCAAATTTATTGAACCTCATTAAATAGTTCAGTCATGGCGACCTCATTAATCTGGAACTACATACAGCTAGATGTGATTAACTAGGTTGATTTAACTAGGAAACCAAACCAAACTGGCCTCATATCCAATTAATTCCAGGCTAGTTCCAGGAAGAACAATCTGGTTCTAAGGTTTCGGCCTTTAACCATTTCGGGTCCCATATCAGAACAGTTGGTTCGACCTAAGAACCAACCAAGTAAGCTTGTTCCAGGTCGAATCATTTTAAAATCGGACTTTGTTCTTTTTGGTCTGTAGAACCGGACTTATACACCTTTGTTTTAGAAGAAAAAAGTGAGATACAACTAGAGAGAATGGAACCAACAACCTCCAATTTCAATTAGGCACACAGTTCACTCAACTAACAAGGCTTTACTAATCACAAGCTAAACAAAACAAACCTAGTTCTCCGATAGAACTGGGAAGCGGCCTGCAACGACCAGTTTAGTTCCATGCCGGTACCAAATATAATTCGTTTGGTTCCCTAGTCTAATTTCTCTTAATCGGGACCTATAAGGCAAGTTCTAGATTCCAATCTTAGAGCCAATCCACCTTAGAACTAGTCATCCTAAGTACAACGTCGATACATTAGTATATATGAATTTAATCTACTGCAATAATTTTCATTTCGTAGTAGCTTTGATTGTCCAGAACCAGCTCGCAGTGTGAAATAAGCATCAACAAATTTCAGGACGACAAAAATGAACCCCACTGAATACAAGACCGACCCTTTTTACTATTTTCTTCGCCTCCTGTCTTTACTTACGTCGGCAAGTTGAATTCCGAAATATGAACTCGTGAAAACTTTCCTTCCAAGGATTCTATTATCATGCGTACCACGTTTGCACTCGCTCAAGTACGTCATTTGCAAAGGACAGTAAGCGAATGCATTTCCTAGCTAGTGTGGAAAGATCGGTGGTTGCTTTATTTTAACATCTGCACACGTATTGTGCAGCACGACGCTGCAGAACGGGGCCCCATCTTTAAAACAAAGCCATTATTGGTACAGGAGAGGTGAAACCAATATGGGAGATGCTCTGTATAATGCAGTGAATATTTAACCAACATCGATCATTGCTACTCAGAAAGTTTGTCTGAGCTTGACGTTAATCTGGTGGGACGGTCGACCCCCCGTTTCTTATCAACATGATCAGTAGGAGTTAGACCCTAGTCAAAAAGAGTACATCCCATATTCTCTTTCTTCCCTTATATTTTTCTGTGAAAATAGAATACACTTGATGAAATTAAGCACAAATACAACAAAGAAATGATTTTTATTGGGTCGTAGCTAGTATAACAAATGTCTTTCGCACTTTCCATTGGATTATATAATCGCGATAAAATATGGCCATTGAACTAACTTCAAATACATATATCACTCATCCAATGATGAATGTGTCATAGTTATATTTCTCATACTTTTACGTAGAATGTATGTAAGTATATGGTTTTCAATAGAACTTCCATATCTTGTATATTTGTTGAACTTTAAAAAAAAAAAAAATTCCTTTCTTTTGGAATAAATAAAAAATTATACATATAAAACAAATCATCATTTAACTCGGGGAAAACACTCTAATTCTGAACTAAATTCTGTCTTTTTTTTTAGCAATAACCAAAGTAATATGTCCAGAACCATTTAAATACCCAAAACAAATATAATTATTTCCATTTTATATTCACAAGATAAATACATTTAGAGGAATGAAAGGAAGTCGGGATTTCCTTTTCTGAGTAGTCATTTCAAGGCTTGACACGCTTCATGCTCATTATATCTCCAATTGCCGATAGCAAAACAACATAGTATCATTGAAAAACATTTTTATAGTTGTTTTTCTTAATTTGAAATTGCAATATCAAAAGTCCTACGCCATTTTAAAAGCAACCTATTAAGTGATTCATAAGTCAATACTTATCTCCGAATTGTCCGAATACTCCTTTTGAAAGTTTAACCCACATATAATTAATTGGATCGTTAAGAAAATAATGGACGGGCTCTAATTTTTTTCTGTAGCTATGACTGTAATCTTTTAAAACGAGACCAAAATGTAGGTAGAAATTGGAAAGCAACCTCGACGGCTACCCCCATTTACACGTTTTCTTCAGAAGAAACGACGAGCCTTTGACACTTCAGAAAACAAAAGAAAAATGAAGAGTTCATATCTTGTACGGGTCTTCCAAATATTTCTATAAGTTCATAGCATTTCATTGGACATTGATACAAATTTCAATTTGATTTATTGTAATAGAAAGAAGTGGAAGACAAGTCCATCTTGGCATTTTGCTTCAACATTTTTTGTAAATAAACGAAAGCAAATTCAAAGAGTCAGTCTCCACAATGCCGTTGTAATGATGTTGATCTGGGGAAATAATTTCCAAGATTTGGTGCAGATCAATTACAACCGTAACTCCTAATGCATAGCACACGAGATTAGAATAGCCAATTACAGCTGTTGAGTTGGTATTCGGTTCAAGGCGTGATCCATTCAAATGTTTCTAGCTGATCTTAACTTTTGTACAAGTGCGACAATGGTGCATGTCTTGCTCCCAATATCCCATATTGGAGGTCCTTGCTTTGACTTAGGCACAAATACAAAAAGAGGGACGGCTATATTTTTTTTTATTGTCCCTAACTGAAGGAAACTTTCTCTAATTACTCTGATTGATGGGTTATAAGTTAAATATAGATATCACCCAAACTTCTCCGGACAGTGATAGAGAGAACCGTTGCCTAAAGAGTGAAAATTTTATCTGTCTTCGACAGTTTTCATCTGGTGGATGAAATTCAAGAAATCTCTATGCGAAGATAGGAAGTCAAAAGACTGAACAAGTAAGAAATGAGTATTCTGAAAAAAGAGAGTAAAGGGAAAATTATTAATTTAACGTAATTGACCCGAGTTCCTCGCTTTTACTAATACTCTTGACACAATTAACAATTAACAAGTTATTAAACAGACATTTTTGACCAAAAAATAGACATTTCATTTTTCAAATTGACCCAATCAAAAAAGAATAGTTAAAATAAAGCTCAAGAATGCCACTTTTTCCAACTATATAGAAGCCCCAATGTTTATATATCAGACTACGTTTCCCTCTTTCTCTGATTTAAGAGAAATTTCCTTTAACCATATCTCTAATTGGTGGGTTATAATTTAATGAAAAACACCAACATACAAACTTAACTAAATATCATTGTAAATCATTACATGTAACCCACTAATTAGAACATAGGTTCGAAAAAGTAAGCTCCAACGAGAGATCGACGAAAACATAGCTGTATTTTAAAGATGAGAAAAAATGACACAAATGATCCCAAACATAGGCCTAATATATGATGTCGTCTTTTAATTTCTAATTTATTCAGTGTGATCCATGAACTTTTAGTATATGTTCAATTTAGTATTTGGATTATATGAAGATATTTAATATTGTCCTAGAATTTAAATGAATGGAAGGATAACATTGGTAAAAATTATTTTTATCCACTAACATTATTTGCTTGATTAAGCAAGTGGATTAAGATATGTTTTTATTTCTTTTTCTGCTTCGAATTTTGATTAAGAAATCAGTTGATCCTAACATTGACAAGAAAATGTTTTCCACTAACTTTTCACAAAAAATGCTTTTCAAAAAATGATTTTCAAGTTCGAAAGGGGGAACCAGTCTTTCTTTATCCCTGTGTCAGTCGAAGAGAACAATTGCTTGCTTGAAGTGAAGCCTTAGCCTTAAAGAGAGAATTCCGCATTTATCGGTAAGCTTTCCTTTTGCCGGATTTTCAGTATTGCAAAAAGAAGTTGGGTTGAAGAGCACTAGTCTTGATGGAGAAACAGATCTTAGCTTGGTACCAATAGCATAGGTAGCGGCACTAGTACCAAATATGGAGAGGGCAGTCCAGCCAGTCTAGTAAGCAAGCACAAGGCAGCAATTCTATAAAAAGATGGAGACACTTCAAAGAAGGGAGCTATATCTTTATTCTCGACGGCCTCTATCTCTTTGCTTATGCACATAACATTCTGCAACCCCCCCTCCCAAAAAAAAAAAAAAAAGAAGAAGCAAATTCAGAGGCCCACTCTAAAAAATCAAGTACTTCACCATTGAGATCTAAACTCCCAACTAAGACATCACATACTTTTCAACTATATTTGGTTTCTAAATTTCTAACCAAAATAAGACCAGATAGAATAGGATATAAAATCCTAAGATTTCACTAAATCATATCAATTGTTTGATAAATCGTAATAATCAAATCAAATACATTCACATCATATTATGTTTATTTTTTTGTATAAACAGCATATTATTGTAAATGAACTAAAATCTCTTGCAACTTTATTCCCTATTTTATTTTTATTTTATTTTATATTTTATTTTATCTCTCTATTTTAATTATTTTCTTTATTATTTCTCTTTTCCCTTCCATCATTCTTTAATAAAACTTTATCAAATATTTATCTGTACTAATATACGTAAAATACAAAATACCTAAAATATGTAATAACTATATATTTATAGATTGAATGCATATTGTAAGATAGAATTAAAGTCGAATATACAAATAAAAATAAGATTAAATTTAAAAATAAATTTTCATTTTTTGTTATTTTGAATTTGTATATTAGAATTCAAATAGTGCTTATATTGAAATATAATTTCAATTTTTGTTAATTTAATAATTTTATTATTCGACAAAAATAACTTTCTTATTATGGATATTATAAATCTTATTCACTTTTATCCCACATTCTCAATAGGATAATTTTATCTAGCCTATATTCCTCTTATATCTAACTTTTTATCCTGGGTAGGCACCAAATGTATGAGAGGATAAATCATATCATATCTCGAATTTTATCTTGATTGCCAAATGTAGCCTTTGGCCTGTAGCACCTTTCAATATGCAATCACAAGATTGTCACCCAAATGGGTGTGCAACCTTAACCACTTGTTTGGATAAACCTTGTCAGCTGATTCTTTTGACACCTCCATTTCAATCTAATTGCATTTATGGTGGTATCATATAGTTTATCACGACTACATTTAGGACTGACCTTTTCATCTAGTTAGCAATTTTTTTGTTATTTTTGCAATGTGGTACACATATTTATACAATATAGCAAAGATGAGCTAACTGGACTCTTTTTGAAAAAGCGTATGGAAAGAGAAATAGTTTTTTCTTACTAATTTGCTTGATCATTAAAGTGAGTGCGTGTTAAATGCTTTTGACTGAACCTCATATTGTTCTCTTTTCAATAGCATGCAGCTAATAATGAAAAGAAATTTATAAAAAAGTGTACAATGAAGCTTCTTTATAGGAAGACAATCTTTACTTAAGTCGATCCAAGCTTGATAACTCTCAAACAATGACAAAAGAGTCCCATGTCTTTTTTGGTTGGATTGACCTAGCCGATGATTTTTGGCAAGCCTTTCTTCATTTCTAGAGGGAGGAAGAAGCTGAACTATGAGAAAGCTTTCTTTATCTTTGTGGATAACAAATCATATTTTGACTAGACTAATCTAACCGGCGATTTTCTTAATTTTTAGGAGGAGGAAGAAGCAGAACTACAAAAAAAGCTTTCTGTCTTTATGGATAATAACTTCAATTTCAAATATAATTGGGAGACTGTACCCAAGAAATGGTTAGAAAATGGAAAGATCGGAACATGGGTATAGACCTATAGACCTAATACCCATTGGAACTACCCATTTAATACTATTGTTGTAATGCCAATATTTTGTATGTACTTTTCAAGAATATAATGTAATATATTATTCTGTTAGCCGAATTGTATAACTTTTGTCCCTGTTTCATCGGTTTTTGATCCCGCAACAAATATCTTTCATCAAGTGTTATATTTTGATTTTTATTAGAGGTGAGTTAAGTTCTGTGCTAGTATTGAACAAAGAGAGTCAAATGTAAATGGAGATATATACTCATAGATCGAGAGCCATTTGTTGGCATCCTTCTTGCTTCTACAGAGTGGTCCAGGCCGTAAGACCCTGAGTGGCTGTCAGACCGTTGGTTTAGCTCTGTAACGGTTCCGAAGAAGGATTAGTTCCGATCTTAAGTATGAGCTTACTTAGAAGATCTACATCTTCCTCTAGTTCTCTATCACAAATGGACTCAGATCCAAGTCCTATACATAGAGAAGAAGTAAGGATAGAAGATTTCAACAAATCTATAGACAGCCTTTACAGTCCCTTTTGGCCAATACGAATGGAATGTTATGCCTTTCGGCCTCAAAAATGCCCCTTCAGAATTTCAAAGAATTATGTATGACATCTTCAATCCCTACTCTGAATACATCATAGTTTATATAGATGATGTCCTAGTCTTCTCCTCTAATATAGAACAACACTTTAAACATTTGTCTACTTTCATAAAAGTAATCATACAAAATGGTCTTGTTGTCTCTCCTACTAAAATTGCACTTTTTAAAACCAAGATTAGATTCCTAGGTCATTACATTCATTTAAACACCATAACTCCTATAGAAAGATTAATTTCCTTTACTGATAAATTTCCTGATGAGATTAAAGACAAAACACAGCTACAAAGGTTTTTAGGGAGTCTCAATTACATTTTGGATTTCTTCCCTAATATAAACATCCTTTGTAAACCCTTACACCAAAGATTGCAAAAAGATCCTCCACCATGGACTTCTGTCCATACTAACATAGTCAAACAAATTAAGACTCATGTTAAAGAAATACCATGCTTACATCTGGCTAACCCTTCTACATTCAAAATAGTTGAAACAGATACCTCATAAATAGGATATGGCGGTATTCTTAAACAAGTCAAAAATAACAAAGAACAAGTTGTTCAGTTTATTTCAAAACATTGGAATTCTACTCAACAAAATTATTCAACGATCAAAAAAGAAATACTTGCTATAGTCTTGTCCATATCAAAATTCCAAGGAGATTTGTTAAATCAAAATTTCTCTTGAGAATTGATTGCAAATCAGCCAAAGACGTTTTACAAAAAGACGTATTAAACATTGCATCAAAACAGATTTTTGCCAGATGGCAAGCCATACTTTCAGTATTTGATTTTGACATTGAATTTATAAATGGTTCTTCAAATTCTTTACCTGATTTTCTCACAAGAGAATTTTTACAGGGGATACCATCATGCCAAGATCAACCAAAAACAAAAAAGACAAAGGCAAAGACAAAGTCATTGCCGAAACCTCCAATACACCACCAAAGCCAACCGGCTTAACACCCCTCAAAACATGGCTTCAAATGGCGAAAACAACCAACCATTCTTACAACAATACCAAACAACAAATACACCTTTGAAAAAGAACCCATATCATCCGATTCAAAGATCCGCCCTCAAACTAAAGCTAGAGACATACTACCCCAAGAAACACTACTTTTACTTGCCAAATCTTTAAAGAAAGAATCATCCAGTACCATTGAGGTAAGCAACAATCCTTCCCCATTGGTTACACAAAAACCAGCAGAATACAAAAGAATTTCGAATGAGGTGGTTATTAGGCCTCAGGCAACCCCTCAATCTCAAAAATCAAAAATTTTCCCCAAAACATCATTTCAAAAATATTGATCAGAAGATGGATTCTTCGATGAAGATCCTATCAAATTTGCAAAAAACATCTTTCCAAAAACTGGTTATTCAAACCACACAATACAAACAAAACTCGTGCTTATTATGAACAAATTCTAGTGGAGACAGAATCAGCAAGATTTACCCATTTTGCTGACAAAAACAATACAGAAAACATTCTATACTCCACTATATCCATCAGTAAAGTCATACACCCCTCACACCGGGAGCCTCACCTCATACACCCAGAAAATTCCAAACCGACTTACCCAAAGTCTACCATATTCTACCTCATACACCTACTGGGACTACCAATAAGCTTGGTGAAATGTTTTCTTCAGACAAAATACAAATTTCCAACACACCTGGTTGTTATTTTTCAAAGATAACTTCCCAAGACAAAGTTTACCAAACTGGTTTGACTCTTGGTGGGATCTCTTTGGTCCTTTGGACATAATACTACACCCCACAGTCAACCAAGGTTACAAAGCTTTTAGCGAATACTTCGTACCAACACCAAATGATATAAGGTTTCCATGCCTTATGCATTTCTTCATAATATTCAGAATCTCTTGGGTAACAACATGGGAATTTGAATACAATACATCCACAAAACCTGGAGTACCGGTCCTTGTCCAGAAATACAAAACAAAATGGTGGGATGGATTCAAATACATTGAACAAGGATCCGAAGCTGCGGTTAGAATATGGCTAAACAGCCAGAAAAACATGATAACCACAGTCCCATCAAATACATCATTTTTACAGGAGAAATCCATGGCAAGTGCAGCATTTGCTACAGTCCAGACCAGAGAGGAATACTGCAACACCCTCAGGACAATGCTATTAGAAGCGGAAGGATCACAATGTGGATCTTCCAAATCTCAAGACAATACAGACGGATCCTCACAGTCACGTCACAGTGGAAACACCAATGAAGACGACTGCTACGGGATCAACCTAGACAGAGATTAAAATCCAAGACATCACATGCCGACACTGTTACGAGCGGTGCAAAGGCTATACATCATAGCATACACTGTTCACTGTTCACTATTCACTTTATACTGTTCACTCAGTACTGTTCAGCACTGTAGCACTTTCACTGTAGCACCACTATAAATACACTCCTCCGGCACAAGAGAATGGGCCTCGAAATTTTCCAGATTTCTCTCTTCTCCTTCCCTCTCCCTCTTGTAAACCCTCATCCTTTCCATCCTCATCCTCATCTCTTCCATCTCCAAGCTCTCTTACCTTGTATCCCTTGTTACAAAGTAAGTTTGTTTTCAAATACATCTAGCATAGTTTATACAGGGTTACCAACTTACATGATAGTTGGTTAACCATCTCTTGTAATACAAACATCGATAATCCCTGGAGTGCGGATTACTGCCCTAGTGGATGACTTGATGCTTTAAATTTCTGCATCTTTCAATACATGTTCTTTAAATACATGTTCTTTCAATACATGTAAACTTTCAATTTATTCAATACAAGTTCATACCACCTTCATGGTTGGTTTTTGTTTATGCATACTATTACTTTACATCTTATATATTGCTTTTTGTCTTTATATTATTTTTAATTCTCGCGACTTTATTTAGATCTTATACTCTCTCAATATCTTTAGATCTGTTTGATAATCTCTCATACTTCCTTGTTCTCTCATATAGTACTCCGATCCAAACCCCCTTTATGGTATCAGAGCCAGTGGGAAGGTATAGATAGTCTTTGTAGGAACATACTCATAGATCGAGAGCCATTTGTTGGCATCCTTCTTGCTTCTACAGAGTGGTTAAGGCCGTAAGACCCTGAGTGGCTGTCAGACCGTTGGTTTATCTCTGTAACGGTTCCGAAGAATGATTAGTTCCGATCTTAAGTATGAGCTTACTTAGAAGATCTACATCTTCCTCTAGTTCTCTATCACAAATGGACTCAGATCCAAGTCCTATACATAGAGAAGAAGTAAGGATAGAAGATTTCAACAAATCTATAGAAAATTGGGAAATTCGTAAAATACAGCTTAAGGAAATATACAAACAATCAAAATTGAAATTTTTCAAAAAATCAGACTATGTCATATCCACCGAAGAAAGAGATGTTCCTCTTTCTAATTCCTATGAAAAATACATCTTTAAACAAAGAGTCCATCCATAAGCATAAACAAAAATACAATTACATTCATATAGGATTAGTCCAAGTAGGAGTCAAGCCTCTCACTAAAGAAGGTCTTAATACTTCTATTCTCTTAGTTTTAAGAGATTCACGTCTCTTAAATTATGATGAGTCCATTCTAGGTACTATGGAGACAAGTCTCTGCAAAGGACCTATACATTTTGACTGTTATCCCAATTTCTCTGTTTCACTCAAAGATAAGAACATTCTTAGAGCCTTAACACTCCAAATCAAAACACATAATTATAAAGTAGCAGATGGATCTATTCCTTTAGCCCTTGTCTATAGAATTCATTACAAAGCCATGTCCTCCGCTTTTGGAGAAAATGCTTTCAAACATAGTCCACGGGGAGAAACACTTCTTCTCCAAACTGACATTTCTAGAGCTAATACGACAATTCCTAGATCTATTAACTGGAACCAAGTTACTTTACCAGAACAATGGGAATTAGAAAACCAAATTCCCCAACAGGTTGTTCAAAATACAGATCCGACTAATGTCATTCAACATCCAGAAGGAAGAGTGACCATTAGATTCCCTAGAAGATCTTTCGATTCTAGATCTAGTCCTTCTTTTCATAATTCTTATACAAGGTCCATAGATCTTAATCCTAATCTTCCTCCTATAATCACTATTCCTCCCAGTACTCATAGAAACACTCCTTCTCCTAGTGTGCATAGAGACACTCCCACACGTAATACAACACCTTTACCTCCTTCCACCAGTAGAAGTAATAATGAGTCACCTCTTGAACCAGAAATTAGTGGTTTAGATAATAGATCGGAATTTCCGGGCCGGTTTACCAACAAAACCAGCCTGAACCTGTCATAGAAAATATAGATTCTCCTCATCATTCTCCCACTTATTCCCAAATGATAGATGCTGAGCTTAATGTTCTAGAAAAACAATTTGAACCAAACAGAGCTTTTCTTAACAAAGATTTTAATTCTGAAAACAACAAACAAATCAGAGAATGGTTCTTCAAAACCTTTGCTGATAAAGCAAAATATCAAGCAAAAATATTACGACTACATATACGAATATGAAGTCCATATATTTTTCTTTGATTGGTTAGAAGAACAATTCCTTGAACCAAAAGAAATTGTTGTTTTAGACCATCATTATAAGTGGAAACTGGATAATGGGAAACCATAGAATCCAACCATCCACCCCTTAGGAGAATAAAAATACAACATGGAGAAAGCGAGGTTACTTGCCACTCCTTTTAGAGTTCCGACAAAGGAGACTCCCTATACACCCATAAAGTCATTGAACAAAACAATTTTACTAATCAACATCTAGTAACCATAGGAAAACAATTGAACAGGATAGAATCCACTATACAAAATCCTACCCACGTAACCACTCCACCTGTGGACACACTAAAAAAACCCATTTTCAAAGCTTTTGAATTCCCAAAAAACCTTAGTCCAGAGTTTGCCAAAGCCATAGAACAAAAGAAAAAACTCCTAGGGAAACCAAAGCTAGAACCTGCTCCTATACTAGACACTCCTAAATTTCAAGGATTAATTATTAATGACACCCCTGATCAACCTACTATTAGTACCTTGACCAAACCCTCCAATGACTCTGACAATGAATCTGTCCCTGAGGTAAATAGACTCAATTGGAGACATCCTCAAAAACTTTATTACAGTAGAGCAACCCCACCCGACATAGCCCAAGAAGAATCATCGCAAAAAATACATAATAAATACTCTCCAGACGCCATTTATGAATGTAATATAGATGGTGTTGCCGAAACCAATATCATGAATATTCTTAACAACATGGTAATGCTTGCTAACGCCTATAAAACACAACAAGATGTTTCTGATCATGCTGTTGCTAATCTTCTAGTAGCCGGTTTCTTGGACAACTAAAAGGTTGGTGGGATAATTATTTGACTGAAGAACAAAAAATACAAATTTTAACTGCTTATAAAATAGATGATTTTGGACAACGCATGGATGATGATCAAGCACGTCTCATCCAAGATGCGGTGAACACCCTTATTTACTCCATCTCACAACACTTCATAGGAGACCATTCACACATTAGAGATAGGAACCAAGATCTCTTATCTAATATGCGTTGTAAATCCCTAGGAAGATTCAGAGAATACAAAGAACTTTTTCTTCAAAGGGTTCTTGTTAGACCCAGGATCCGCAATCAACCATTTTGGAAAGAAAAATTCTTAGCTGGTTTACCTCAGATCATAGGTGACCAAGTTAGAGATAGAATTAGAGAAGAATACAGTGGCCAAATTCCTTATGATATCTTTTCTTATGGAGAAATAATCTCTTATGTTTACAGACAAGGTACCCAAATGTGCAATACTATCAAATTACAAAGACAGCTCAAGGAAGAACAATCTCTCACCAATCGTAGTCTAGGAGACTTTTGTGCTCAATACGACCCCTCTTATAATGAAAAAACAAAATCGAAATGTAAAGGAACTTGTCCTCCTGAGAAAGAAACAAAAAAACATCACAACAAACCTCCGCCTCGTAGGAATAAACAAAGACACCCGGAATAACCAAAATAGACTCCATACTGATAAGAAAATTTTTAAAGACATTAAATGCTATTCTTGTGGTAGAAAATGTCATATTTCAAAGTATTGTAAGATTAATAAAAAACTAAATGAACTTTCTCTCGATGACAATACTCTTAACCAATTAAACAACATCTTCATAGAAAATGGTGATACTTCTTCTGATGAACTTCTTGAGGAAGAAGGTCTTCAGATCAATGAAATAGATTCCTCTTCCGATTCTGATTATGAAGACACTTCTCCAGAAAAACCCATTCCTGAAATAAACATGTTAACAAAAGAAGAAGAATTTCTCCTTAGCACTGCCGATAAGATCACTGACCCTGAAGCCAAGAAAGAATACCTAGATAAACTTCATTCTTCCATGAACATTGTCACTAATTCCAATACTTCCTACAACCTCAAAGACATTCTTAATAGAAACAAAAAAACCCCTATCTAGGCCCATAAACATTAATGATCTTCAAAATGAAATAAAACAACAAAAATTAGAAATACAAGCCCTCAAATCAACACAAATAGAAATGAAACAGGAAATTTCTGCTATAAAATCTCTCGTTATAAAAGAAAAGACTTTAGAAGATCAAAATGAAATCACTAATACTTCTGAGTCTACTGATCCAGCCTTTCTTATGTTATTAACAGAAATAACATCTAGGAAATGGATCATTAATATTTTGATAAAAATCAACAATGAGTTTACTATTGAAACAACAACACTCTTTGATACAGGAGCTTACCTCAACTGTATTAAAGAAGGCCTTGTTCCTACTAGATACTTTGATAAGACATCGAAATCCTTAAAATCGGCCTCAGGAGACAAACTAAATATACAATACAAGCTACCTGAAGCTTCAATAATAAAAGATCAAATGTCCTACAAAACATCTTTTCTTTTAGTAAAAAATATGAGACAACAGGTAATTCTTGGAACACATTTCATACAATTAATTCAACCTTTTTGAGTTACTAATGAAGGTATTGAAACTCATGCTTTAAACAGAAAAATCACCTTCAATTTCATAACAAAACCACAAAAGAGAAGCTTAAACATTTTACAAGAACATTCTATTTCTGAAATCAATTGCCTTATAAAAGACAAAGAAAACCAGCTTGAATTCCTAAAAGAAGACTTAGAATTCAAAAGAATAGAAGAACATCTTATAAAACCAAATATTATAGAAAAAATAACTTCTTTACAAAAACACATAGAAAAAACCATATGCTCTACTTTACCCAACGCTTTTTGGGAAAGAAAAAAGCATATTGTTGATTTATCTTATGAACATGATTTTTCAGAAAACAAAATACCTACAAAAGCTCGTCCTACACAAATGAACCAAGAAGTTCTAAAATTTTGCCAAGCAGAAATACATGATCTTTTAAATAAGAAACTCATAAGAAAAAATCAATCACCATGGAGCTGTTTTGCTTTCTATGTCAACAAAAATGCTGAACTAGAAGAGGAGTTCCCAGTTAGTTATTAATTATAAACCTTTAAATACAGCCCTTAGATGGATAAGATATCCAATACCCAACAAGAAATATTTGTTAAATAGATTATGTAGGTCAAAAATATTTTCTAAATTTGACATGAAATCGGGATTACGGCAAATACAAATCGGTAAAAATGATGTATTTGATGGGACTGTGGTTATCATGTTTTTCTGGCTGTTTAGCCATATTCTAACCACAGATTGAACAAGGATCCGAAGCTGCGGTTAGAATATGGCTAAACAGCCAGAAAAACATGATAACCACAGTCCCATCAAATACATCATTTTTACTGATTTGTATTTGCCAGAATCCTGATTTCATGTCAAATTTAGAAAATATTTTTGACCTACATAATCTATTTAACAAATATTTCTTGTTGGGTATTGGATATCTTATCCATCTAAGGGCTGTATTTAAAGGTTTATAATTAATAACTAACTGGGAACTCCTCTTTCTAGTTCAGCATTTTTGTTAACATAGAAAGCGAATGACTCCATGGTGATTGACTTTTTCTTATGAGTTTCTTATTTAAAAGATCATGTATTTCGCTTGGCAAAATTTTAGAACTTCTTGGTTCATTTGTGTAGGACGAGCTTTTGTAGGTATTTTGTTTTCTGAAAAATCATGTTCATAAGGTAAATCAACAATATACTTTTTTCTTTCCCAAAAAGCGTTGGGTAAAGTAGAGCATATGATTTTTTCTATGTGTTTTTGTAGATTATATATATCATTTCAAGCCTCAAGCTTTCTTACCTTGTACCCCTTGGTCACAAAGTAAGTTTGTTTTTCAAATACATAGTTTCATACAGGGTTACCAACTCACACAATAGTTGGTTAACCATTTCTTGTAATACAAACATCAATACTCCCTACAGTGCGGATTACTGCCCTAGTGGATGACTTGATGCTTTAGTTTCCACATCTTTCAATACATGTAATTTTTAGTTTATATAATACAAGTTCATACCACCTTCATGGTTGGTTTTTGTTTCTGCATACTTTTACTTTATATTTTATATATTGCTTTTGCTCTTTATATTATTTTAAATTCTCGCGACTTTATTTAGTTCTTATACTTTATCATATAGATATGTTTGTTAATCTCATATACTTCCTTGTTCTCTCATATAGTACTCCGATCCTAACCCCTTTTATGATATTATTTTTACTTCTCGCGACTTTATTTAGTTCTTATACTTTCTCATATAGATTTGTTTGTTAATCTCATATACTTCCTTGTTCTCTCATATAGTACTCCAATCCTAACCCCTTTATGATATTATTTTTAATTCTCGCGACTTTAATTAGTTCTTATACTTTCTCATATAGATTTGTTTGATAATCTCATATACTTCCTTGTTCTCTCATATGGTACTCCGATCTTAACCCCTTTATGGTATCAGAGCCAATGGGAAGGTATAGATTAGTCTTTGTAAGAACATACTCATAGATCGAGAGCCATTCGTTGGCATCCTTCTTGTTTCTACAGAGTGGTCCAGGCCATAAGTCCCTGAGTGGCTGTTAGACCGTTGGTTTAGCTCTGTAACGGTTCTAAAGAAGGAATAGTTCCGATCTTAAGTATAAGCTTACTTAGGAGATCTACATCTTCCTCTAGTTCTCTATCACAAATGGATTCAATTCCAAGTCCTATACATAGAGAAGAAGTAAGGATAGAAGATTTCAACAAATCTATAGAAATTGGGAGATTCCTAAAATACAGCTTAAGGAAATATACAAACAATCAAAACTGAAGTTTTTTAAAAAATCAGATTATGTCATAGCCACTGAAGAAAGAGACATTCCTCTTTCCAATTCTTATGAAAAAATACACTTTTTGAATCAAGAGTCTGTCAAGAAGCATAAACAAAAATACAATTACATTCATGTAGGATTAGTCCAAGTAGGAATTAAACCTCTTACAGTAGCAGAGGGATCTATTCCTTTGGCCCTTGTCTACAGGATCCATTATAAAGCTATGGCCTCCGCCTTCGGAGAAAATGCTTTTAAACATAGTCCAAAAGGAGAAACACTTCTCCTCCAGACTGACATTTCTAGAGCAAATACAACAATTCCTAGATCTATTAATTGGAACCAAGTCACCTTACCAAAACAATGGGAATTAGAAAACTCGTTCATTACATTCATTTAGGCACCATAGCTCCCATAGAAAGATGTATTTCTTTTACAGATAAATTCCCAGATGAGATTAAAGACAAAACTCAATTACAAAGGTTCTTAGGTAGTCTCAATTATATTTTAGATTTCTTTCCAAAAAGAAACATTATTTGCAAACCTTTACACCAAAGGCTACAAAAGGATCCTCCACCATGGACTTCAGTCCATACTAACATTGTCAAACAAATAAAGACTCATGTCAAAGAGATACCATGCTTACATCTAGCCGACCCATCCACTTTCAAAATAGTTGAAACATATACCTTAGAGATAGGATATGGTGACATTCTTAAACAAGTCAAAAACGACAAAAAACAAGTTGTTCAGTTTATTTCAAAACATTGGAATTCCACCCAACAAAATTATTCAACAATCAAAAAAGAAATACTTTCTATAGTTTTATCCATATCAAAATTCCAAGGAGATTTATTAAACCAAAAATTTCTCTTGAGAATTGATTGCAAATCAACCAAAGACGTATTAAACATTGCATCAAAACAGATTTTTGCCAGATGGCAAGCCATACTTTCTATATTCGACAAAGATCCAATCAAATTCGCAATAAATATCTTCCCAAAAAATTGGCTTTTCAAACCACATAATACAAATAAAACCTTTGCTTATTATGAGCAAATTTTAGTGGAGACACAATCAACAAGGTTCACTCACTTTACTGACAAAAACAATACAGAAAACATCTTATACTCCACTATATCCATCAGTAAAATCATACATCCCTCACACCGGGGAGCCTCACCTCATACACCCAGAAAATTTCAATATATGTGTGTGTGTGTGTGTGTGTGTGTGTGTGTCTATATATATATATATTATATTTTCGAATCTAATGGAGTCGCTTAATACAAGCTTAAAATTAATGATAACCAATATCAATATCTAATCAACAATTTGATCCAAACTCACTTCAACATAGTAATGAAATCCCATTAAAATAAAAATGGTCTGTACAATATCAAAGCTAATTTGACAACACTGGATATTGAAAACAATACTGAGAAGGCATTGCTCCTAATTGGGCTCAAGGACACAACGTCGGAATTAAATTGACGATGCTGGATAATGGAAACAATACCTAATAGGTACTACTCCTATATGGCTATAAGGACACAAAGTCAGAATTTAATCGATGATGCTGGACGATAGAAACAACGTCCACTAGGTGCTACTCTTAAATGGATATGGGGATATAACATTGGAATCTAATCGACAACGCAGGATGGTAGAAACAACACCTGCTAGATACTACTCATAGATGGATATGAGAACATAACATCGGAATCTAATCAATGAGACTAGACAATAGGACAGCAATAGAATCTATTCAATAGCACTATATAGGATATAGACACTTGCTGGAATTGAATTTATGAAAGGAATCTAGCTAGGCCAAGATAACTAAAATAGTAAGAGAAAGGAAATTTGTGTGTTGTTCAGGAGGATTCTCTATTGGATTGCTTGCGATATTTACAGGCCAATTTGGTAACCATCGGCGGTTGATTGCTTCCTCCTTAAAAGTTTTTACGCGTTCTTTGCTTAACTGCTTCATCCATATCTTGTTGTCTTTTGACTTGTTCAATGATGCTCACATGACTTTTTCAACAAATATTAACTGCTCCTTTGATTTTGTATCCCCTTTTAAGCATCAACCATACTCACTTAAATCATGATGTCAACTCCATCTGAATTCTATGTTTTCAATAGCATCTCTTGGCTTGAAAACGTGACAATTAATTGCTTTATCGTCGAATCATGTATCTCTACTTGCAGGACCATCGAAAATCTAGCCCAAAGGCTCTTGAAATTCTTAGATATCTTTTGTTTACATGACTAACATGGGTTGGGTTAATGTTAATCACAACCCGCACGTGATAGAGAGGATGATTTTGAATGTTTTCATCCTTCGTGACCAACGCATGATAATAAATGTCACGCCCAGGAGCTCCGAGCGCGTGCACATCCCTCGGTGGTCGATGAAATTGCGACATACCATGACGCGTCGCCGACCCATTCATTTTATTGCACATGCGAAAGCGAATAAACAAATCCCCTGACAGCAAGCAGTATAGGATAGAAAAACAGGATAATAAATTCACAACCAAAACACGCTTTTATAAATAAACTAGGTTTATATACAAAACTAGTCTATCTACCAAAAAGATCAGCCCTTAAAAAGGAAATTGTCCTACGACCCACTAGTCGAACACGTTCCCCGATCCTTCGGACTTCACAGGCTCCGGGGGTGCCAGGTCCACCACAACACCATCAAGAGGGTTAGCTACACCCTCGCCCAGAGCGGCGTTGAGCGCAACTGCGGGGATATCAAATCCCTGAAGGAGACCTACCTTATACCCATTGAGTCCATGGCAGTACCACACCCTGAATTGATGAGGTACCCTCTCAAGTCGGCCCTCATTGACCCAAACAATGGTCACCACTAGCTCATAGACCCAATGACTACCGAGGACAGGGACGTCCATGCTCTACTCAATAACAACCCAAGGCTAACCAAAACATACCAGTGGGGCCGCCATCTAAGGATCTAAAAAGAATTGAGCTCACAATAGGGTGAGACAATGTCTCAGCAAGTTCACCCCCTAAACTCTGACTAGGAAGGAAATACGCCTAGCCACACAATCACACAACCATAGAGACTTACCTTGTCTCAGATCCTTCCTATAGGTCAGCACAGTTCAAATACGCAACCATATGTAGAAATCAAACTCAATCAATTGGAACACCACATCTCAAATCTCACACGGCCACAGGGGTCTCGATTATAAGGCCAAATCATTATGACACATCTCATTCCGTGCCACACAATTTTGTCTCATAATTAGGCGCGTCAAATCAATCAATCACATGTCCTAATTGATTACGACCCAACGGCCACGGCTGACTCAACAATTAGCGGTCTTCCGGCGTAGCCGAGCGTCGTCTCGCGCCATCGAGCACGGCAACATCTACATCTAGACGGCATTCCAGATAGGAGCATCGGTCCAGCCTCCACTGCGACCGTCATCCGTTGACTTAGGCCATTCCCGAAGGAGCATCGTCCGAGCCCAAAGGCTCGTGAAGGGTTCTCATATCATTCATGCACCCATCCAATCCCGGCCAAGACACCTAATTAAAATAATGTACTTGGCCTATTTTCTTCGTATTAAAAACACACGGTAAAATAATTGTGTGTGGGTACACGATCAATTTGAGTCAAAAATGCGATATCTTCATTTTCAAAAATCCCACTATTTAATATAGTACATAAAGACATTTTTGGCGTTAAAAACTAACGCCCAGGATTTTCTAATTAAATAAAAAAAATTTCACAATTTTGGAATAAATAACCAAAATTTCTAATCACCACTCAATTTGCACAAATTACCACTCTATTGCATAAACTAAGCACACCACTACAATCAACACGAAATTCCAGTCACCAGCTATCCCGGTATAATTTCCATAAATATTAAATAATTAAATAAATTACAAAAATAATTAAATAAAGAAATTTAAATACAATAAATACCAACTTATGCCGGAAATACTAATCTAACCACCTAAATGGGCCTAGAAAATTTTCGAACCTAACTAGATAAATAGTACAATCTATCTAGTCCCTAATTAGTCTATTATAACCACCTAACATGCATAATTAAACAATTAAATCACTAATCTAAACTAACTAACCACCTAATCCCTAATTAGCTTAAACTAATTATCCACTAAGCGTCATTAACACCCTAAGCAAATTTTAACAAGTAAACTCACCGGTTTAGCGGGCTGGTGAGTCCACGACGTCGACGACGTAGAGGTGAGTGACACTCGAGCCTACAGCGACACCAATGGAGGTCCGAACGAACCTAAAAACGAGCCTTGAAGATCAAGAACCCTTGCAGGCCTTCATCCTTTGTCCTTGGGCCGAAGGGACTGGTCAAGGCGGTTGGCTGGGCTAGAACGGGCCAGGCGAGGCGGCGGAGGTTGCTGTAGGTGACGGCAGCTACTGGACGGTGGCGGAGATAGCTCAAACAGCTGGACAGAGACCAAGGCGAGCTCGTTAGTGGCCAAGGCACGACGGAGGACAGCGAACAAGCAGGATGCAAGCACGGCAAGCAGACAGCTCGCGGGTGGCGTGCGAGCTCGCAACGGGCAGACGGACAATGAGGGGGGCTACGGTGGCGATCAACGAGCTAGGGGGAAGGAGCTGGCTGGTCTCTGGTTCTCTCAAGCTCAAAACTCACTCAACAATGGATAAAGTGGACCAAATGAATAAGAAGAAGGCTATTGAAGATGGAGGGGGCCTAATTGCCTCAATTGTCAACATAAATATCTCCATTGTGCTTATTGCTTGGCCCCCACCAGCCAAGCCTTCAACCTCAGCCAATTTCCACACCCAAACTTCCCCTAGAAGCCATTGAAGAGGTTCAAAAGTAGCTCCCCCCCGGCTACGAATTTGGACAATTTCCCTACAAATCCAATTCAATTCTCCTCCAATTTGATCCAATTGAAGCCCAAAAAATTCAGCCAAGGTGCCATCATCCCTCTTATGATTTTTTCTCATCAATTGAACCAACTTGACAGCCAAAAATGCGACCAAAAACAGTCCTCTGATTTTCCCGGTCCAAAATAACCTTACTTTGAATTTTTGCCGTAATCTCGGGTTTGCAGAAAAATCTTCGGATGATGAGTCAACATTCCTAAAATGAATCGTGACATGATAGGACTTTCAATTTTTGAAATTGGATATAAATTGACGGTTAATTTCAACCGGGCACGATTTTAACATGACCTAACCTACCAGGTAGCTTTTAGGAATTTTTAGTGCAATTGACCCATGGTCGATTATTTTCAAGCCACATTGTGCATCTTCAACTCATTGGCGACTCTTGATTGTCATGAAAATCTTGAGGTTTCAAATACGGGCACAGGATACAGAAATGACAAAAAAATCGGTCTAGTATCGTTCGACGAGAATTTTGCAATTAGGTAGAATCACCCACACTCTAATCACATACCTCTATCAAACCGACCTATCTCCGATCTTTGATCGATCTTGATAGTGCCGTAATGACCCTTGCAGATTAGCACGGTCTAGTAGTCGATTTCTGGTCGAATTCTCAAGTCTATTGCGCTAAAAATCTCTTAATGACTTCACCAGATAGACTAGTTATCTCGTGAATGATCAGCTCAAAGAAAAAGACTATAGGCGCATCGATGAAAAGCCCAACTTATTCAACTGAAAATAGAATTGGAAATTCAGAATGTCATAATAAGAGTAATTTTGGATGTCAACAATCCCATATGTCACCAATAAATTCCCATGAAAAAAAATAACTATATAAAAATATGAAAGAAAGTTGCCATTCCTTTTAGAGAAGCCAATTGAAGGCTTGACATGCTCTTTATTCGTAAAATTGTCTAAAAAACCCTAAACTTGTTACATTTTTACCAATTTAGTCCTAAACTTTTCAATTTTGCTAATTCAATTCTAAACATTTTCACATTTTGTTAATTGAGTCCATCTAGCTAATTTTAACTGAAAATTGCTAATGTAAATAGTTGGTGCTAATGTGAAAGTTTTAAAATAATATTTAATGATATTTTTTTTTGAATTTTTTTATGATTTTTTAAACTTTATTTTTGTTTCTTTTTAGGGTTTGGAGAGAAGGCCAGCGAAGGTTGGCCGACAAGGGTGGTTGGCCAACCCTTATCGACTGGCCAGCCCTCGTTGGCAAGGTTCGATGGTGATGGCCGCGATGCCCTTGCCTAGGGATGGCGAAGGTTGGCTAGCCACCCTCATCAGCCTTCTCTCCAAACCCTTAAAAAAATAAAAGTAAAAAAATAAAAAGCACAAAAATTTACAAAACTTAATAAAATATTATTAAAATTTTCTATGTCAGTAATTTTCAGTCAAAATTGATCGAATGGACTTAATTGGCAAAAAGGGTAAAGCTTTTAGAACTTAATTGGCAAAATTTAAAGGTTTATGACTGAACTAGCCAAAAATGCAATAAATTTATGACTTTTTTGACAATTTTCTTCTCTATACTTGTACATGTCCAAAAGAAGTTTTTTAGTTGTATATTGAAAATCAAAATCGTGATTCAAGAGTTCCACGTCAATTGGGAGTAGGGTGATCATGGTCTAGGTTGGACCAATTCAACACCTAACACAAGGACCAACCCACACAATGTTGGTCCCCAATTTTTGGGACAAAGGACCGATCCAGTTGAGCCTAAGACCAAGGACTGGACCGAACCTAGGGTCAACTCGGGACCAACCAATAATTTTTTTTTTGTTTCATTTTTTGTATTCATTGAAAAAACAAACCTATTATTTTAAATTACATATCCATCAATAGGAACAAACCACGAGATTAGTGCGAGCCACGAAACAAGGGTGAGTTGTGAGGCGAGTGGCATAGGTGTTGAGCAACGAGCGAGGTGAGCGTTGAGCGCCTAGTGCCCAATGCCGAGTCCCCAGCGTCACCAATGTTGTGCAATGAGTAGGGTGAGGTTACTCACTAGCGAAAAGTTATTTCTTTAAAGTAAAAATTGAAGTGGATAAAGAAGAAAAAAGAGGATAAAAAAGAAATGAGAACAAAAGTATTGGAGGACGAGGATGTTGTTTGATGCTATTTAATGCCATTTAAATTGGGGTTGATATAAGAATATATAATATTTTTATATATAAATATATATTATATATCATATAATATATATAGTCAAAGTTGGTCTAAACCAGACCAACCCTAAGCTCTCAAAATCAAGGACCAACTCGCACAATACTGGTCCCGTGATTTCAGGATCAAGGACCAACCTAATCCCTCCAAGAACCGAACTAGCATGGTTGGGCCGATCCAGGGTCAATCAAAAGTTGATCCTGGACCAATGTTCACCCCTAATTGGGAGATTAATTATTGAGTGATTCATAAGTCGAGACTTGCTCTCAAAATGGTCACCGCTCCAATAGATCATTATGGAAATAATGTCAAGCTTTGATTTACATCCGGTGCCTTTGGAAAATTACAGTGATATATAAGAAGAGACCAAAATGCTGGTAGAAATTGGAGAGCAACGTCGATGGCATTACTCTATTCGCTCGTTCTCTTCTTTTTTCTGGAATAAACAGAGACCGATTAGAAACGACGTGTCTTTGACTTTTGACTGTTCAGAGAAGAAAAATTGAGAGTTGCACGTCTCGAACGGGTCTCCCAATTATTTCCACTGAGTCATTGAAGACCTATTAGTAAAAGCATCATAAGGGATTCAAGCCAATTAGGTTCTCTTTTTTTCTTCTTTATTTTGGTTAATTGAAAGATGAAATTTTTACTTAATATCTTTTCAATTGTTAATTATGCCAAGAGTACTAGGAAAAGTGTAATAAGGAAATTTGAGTCAAATAGAATTTGCAACAAACAATAAAAAAAACCTCAAGATATGGAAAATTAGAGAAAACCATGTTTTTTGGTGATATCTATAATGCATTTGTTTTACAAAAAAATCAATATTTTGCAAAATATTTCAAAAGAAGAAAAACCAGCGCTTATATTACTCATACAAAATGAATGAACGAAAAAGATTTTTATCATCAATGAAATTGTTTATACATAAATTGTTGCCAATGGTAATACAATTTTCATCAACTAATTTTTTTTGGAGATATAACCATTCATTTTTTGAAATATGTTTTCCAAATCATTCTTTTTTTATGCTAAGCAAACAACACATCTTCTTCTTCTTTTTTCAAGTAGTTGCAAAATCCCTGAGTTTGAGTTAAAAGTGAAAATATTAATTCCTATGAAATGCTCTTTAAAATCCCATTTCCTATATTTGACTTGGATCGATTTGTTACTATTCAATTTTCAGGCAATCATGGAGTCCAACTTGATACAAGTGATCATTTTTATGGAAATATTCATCAAATCAGTTATTTTTCACAAAATAAATGAAGGTATACAAATCACATAGTTCCTAAAGTTTCTAGTGAGACCTGAGAATCAAATCACTAAGCCAAGAATAAATGGAACGGTCCACAATCATTGGTACCACCTCGAAATGTGGTCGCATATTTGCTTAATAATCTTCTATCTTGCCCTATACAATCAGACATTAAGATCGATTCCAAATTTAATTGGCAGCGGGAGGTGAAGATTTTTTTCATTGATACCGATTCTGCTGTCCTACCATTTATGTATCTAGCATATTTGGTAAGAATATAATTCGGCCATAGAGAAAAAAAAAATACATATTTGGGGAGGCCACCACATCAATTTCTTTTCATAGTATATAGTCAACTTTTCCATACTAGTTGTTTATAAAACTGCTTAATTTACTGGACTAACATGAATTAGAATAAGATGTAATTCTTTGTTTTCTTCTTCTCGAAACTTAATCAGCGTGGACCTTGACAAAAGCGTTCCCATTGAGGACGTCAAGAAGGTGCGATCACGATGCTGACATCATCCCATGGTCCCTCTGCCACGTTTCAGGCGTTAATGTGAAATTTATTCCACTCTTTTCGGACGATCCGATTTTTTTTTTTTTTTAAGGAATCTTTTCAATTAGGAGAGAGAGAGATGAATGCCTTTACGCAATGATATAACGGCACCGGTTTTGTCATTGTATGTAGAAAATACATTATTTTTTAAAAATATATATATATTATTGAACAAGAGTTTCGGTGATCACACTTTCCTCCAAATGGTACGATTTCTTAGGGAAATGATTCGTTTGAGATAATTATTTAGAGATATTCTTAATCATGTCCCAAAGAAAAATCAATCTTTATGATATTCGCTATAGAGAGACGCATCGGATCGATGAACTATTTAGATCACATAATTATTTATCCAGGTCACATGTATTTCAATATACATCTCCCCATGCACCGTCAAGATCTGCCCTCGATAAATGCATCAACATTACATTTTCTAGATAACAATGTGCTCCACGAGGCCCAGATTAAGTTGACCTCAGACTATTAATTGATCCTGCCCCCTCCACCAAATAAACCAAAGAAATTATAAATGATCGTGTGGAAAGCGCGGTAATATAAAAAGTACAAAGCAGTCATCAAAGGCCAGCGCGTCTCAACCGCTACAGCTTAGCATCGTCATGGCAGTCGCGACAACCTGCGTCGGTCGTGACATCCTCAGATGTGTATCTCATCTGCTCGTGACGATGCATTGCATCATGGTCACATCTCGCCACTAACCTTCTCCCACCAACCAACACCATCTCCTTCTCGCTCCTTATAACTGAAGTCCCGGATCTCGAGTCGGAGATATCGAATCCATATGGGGGAAGTGGCAGCAGAAATTGCTGACTGGACGCCCCGCGACATTGCCGTCTTGACCAAGCCCACCCATGTTGATGTGGCCATCCCCATCACGACTGGCTCCATCGCGGACGAGTCCACCGCCGAGGCAGCGGCTGCAGCTCATGATGCGAACCCTTGGGACGAGTGGCTCCCGATCACAGCGAGGGGCGGCAGCACCGCGTCAGCGGTATTCCACCTCTTGTGCTCCGGGTTGGGGATTCAGGCGCTCATGCTTCCCGTTGCCTTCGCTTCTCTTGGTTGGTAAGCCAAAGTCATCCATCTCGTCGTCTTTATACTATTTTTATGTTGGTAATTCTTTTGTTACTGGATTCATTTATTTCTTCATTTCTTGATGGAGATTTTGGGCCCGTTTGTTTTTATTTCTTTTTTCTGTTTTTGAACAATTTTTCTGTTTTTTTGTTCCTGGAAACAAAAAAGGAACAGAAATACGTTTGGATGCGTTTTTGTTCCAAAATTGTTTTTTTTTCCTAGAAACACATCTAGAACAGAAACAAGAAACAAAAAAAAAATTGTTTCTTGTTTCTGGAACAAAATTCAGAAATATTTCTCCCTTTTTCTTCTTCTTTCCTTCTTCTTTTCTTCTTCCTTTTTCTTTCTTTTTCTTTGGCCGGTCGCCGGCCTCGGCCATGGCCGGCGACCGGCCGCCGAGGGTCGGCGACACCGTCGAGGGCCGGCGACCTCGCCGGAGCGTCACCGGCCCTCGGCGAGGCCGAGCGTCGCCGGCCCCTAGCGAGGCTTGGCCTCGCCTTGGCTGGGCGAGCTCAAGCTCGCCCAGATCCGGCGAGCCGAGCTCGCCCAGCTCGAGGCAAGGCCGGGCAAGCTCGAGCTCACCCGGATCCGGCGAGCCGGAGCTCGCCCACCACCGGCGATGCTCGGCCTCGTTGGGCCACCTCCAGGCCGGCGTCGCCGGCGGTGGCCCGGCGAGGCCGCCGGCCCTCGTCGGCCGGTCGCCGGCCATGGCCAAGGCCGGCGACCGGCCAAAAGAAGAAAATAAAAATAAAATAAAAATAAAAATATTAAAAAATAAAAATAAAAAAAAAAAACAAATTTACCAAACTTGTTTTTGTTCATTTTTTATTCCCGGAACAAGTTTACCAAACCCTTTTTTTGTTCAAAAATTGTTCCCCGGAATAGAAACATTTTTTTCTATTTCTGTTCCCTGGAACAATTTTTAAACAGAAATGTTACCAAACGCACCCTTTGTCTTTTGCCTGTTGGAATATGGCCTCCCGACTTGTTGGGGGAATACAATATCACATGACGTGTTTTTTGGAAAAATTACTAAAAAAGTTTTAAACTTATTATAATTATACAAATTCAGTCCTAAACTATTTTTGCCAATTCAATTCTAAATATTTTCTATTTATGCCAGTTGAGTGTATTAGATCAATTTTGGCCAATTAGGACTGATGTGGCATTGCAATTTTAAAATAACTTTTTAAACTTTTTAAAATTTTCTTTTATTTTCTTTAATTTTTCCCCCTCCCTTCTCCTTCCCCTTCCCCTTCCCCTTCCCCTTCCCTTAGGGTAGCCAAGGGTCACCGATCAACCCTCGCCGGCTACAAGCGAGGGCTACAATGCCCTCACTGGCACTGGGTGAGGGCATCTCAGCCCTCCCCAATTTTGGGAGAGGGCCGCAATGCCCTCGCTGGCCAAGGCATGAGCACGCGGTCCCTCGCCCTTGTCTAGTGTCGGCAAGGGTGTTGCGGCTCTAGCCTGGTCTAGACAAAGGCTGGGACGCCCTCACCGGCCTTAAGGGAAGGGGAAGGGGAAGGAGAAAGAGAAGGGGAAAGAAATTATAAGAAACATGAAAATATTATTTTAAAATTGCCATGTCAACATTGGTAACGCCACATCAACGCCGGTTGGCTAAAATTGAATGCATGGACTCAACTGACACAAATGTAAAAGATTTATGATTGAATTGGCAAAAACAAAAATTTATAATTGAATTGGCAAAATTGCAATAAGTTTAGGATTTTTTTTTTTTATAAATCTCCCCGTGTTTTTCTTGATTTTGCTTAAGTAAAAAGAAATGGAGAAAAGAAGAATCTTGGATTTCTTTAGGGTTTTGATGAAAGTTTAAATATTGACTTGCACTCCACGAGGCCTTGGAGTCTACGGCAGGCTGGAATGGAAACCTAGGACTTAGACAAATCAACAGAACAAGACAAAAACTTTTGAGCGAGTTCTTTTGAAGGTGTCAAATCGCTCCGATATGTTTTTGAATTATATGAATATTTGAACTATATGAATTAGAAAGTTATTTCAATTCTTAAATCGATGATGATCTTGCAAAGGGTATCCCTTCAATTCCGGTCTCCATGTTCTCACCCATTAAAGAAGCAACTATTAATAAATATGGTGGAAATTAGCGGCAAAATAATCCTCAACTTCACAGGTGATCTTTCTCTTCGCACTAACAATGGACCTAATATTACTTTAAAAAAATGTAACATATTTTGGAATTCGAGTTCTCACCTGCAAAAGAAGCCCCGGTTTTTAGTTTTTGGCATTTTTACCCGCCCTAGTCATACCATCCTCAACTTCGCATATAATAATCTTTCTCTTCGCACCAACGGCATGCCTAATGTCTTTTGTCTTTGCCACCCGTCCGCGTACTCCCACTAAGTTCGTCGGTACCACTCATCCAAAACTTTGGATAGTGTGTCTTTATGCTGTAGGTATCGTGTGGTGCAAGAATCTTACTAGACCATCACCAATTGAGTTCTATAACTATAGAACCATTTTCATCAATTTTTTAAAAAGTTTGGCGACTACCCATATTCATTTTTCTTATTTTAAGGCCAGATAGCATGATATAGATGTTTTTCCCCGTAAAAAACGGCAGCTTTGTAGAAAATTTTGGCTTTTGGGTGTTTTTTCTTTTTGGTGGATAATCCACTATTTGTTACTTTGCCTATTCCATGACCCACTTTCTCCCATACATTGCACGAGAGGTGCCCTGCGGAAGTGGAGAATATCCCATATATTAAATGATCATGCTTTAAATCTATCGTATTTGTTATTATTGAATATTATCTCATTATATTCTTTTTCAAATTCTGAAGAGTTTGGGGAATCATAACTCTGTCCATAGGGTTTCTATGGCAACTCTACACCATATGGGCTCTCGTGGAGCTCCATGAATCCGTTCCTGGAACCCGCTATAGCAGATTCCTCCACCTCTCCATTGCTGCCTTCGGTAAGTCGCTATATGTATAATAAATCTTCGTTATCAAGTTAATTAATTTAAATTAGAGAAAAAAAAAAGAAAGTTTATTATTTCCAAAAAGCAAAGTTTGAGCATGAGTTTGAGTTTAAAATTTTGTCTATTAATCATAATTAGCATAAGTGGAATCGAATGTTGTTTTAATTTTGGGGTGATATATTTTCTTGTATATTTTTCGTGATGGGAAAATTGGCTATTAATCGTAATTAGGCAAATTGGTTTGTCGGTAATTAAAATTTAATTTATGTATTATAATAACATTTCAGGACACAGGTTGGGAAAATTGCTTGCTCTATTCCCCATGATGTACCTGTCGGGGGGCACGTGCGTGATGTTGATCATCGACGGAGGCAGGGCCATGGAGGATCTCTTCAAGACAATGTGCGGCGGAGATGGCGCCGCTTGTGGCATCAAGCCACTGGACGGCGTGGAGTGGTTCTTGTTGTTCACGTGCATAGCCATCATCATAGCTCAACTACCAAATCTAAATGCGATGGCCGTAGTCTCACTGTTTGGAGCAATCACAGCTGTCGGGTACAGTACTCTGATTTGGATACTATCCGTCATCAAAGGTAGGCCCGAGAGCGTGTCTTACGAACCGTTGATTGAGGCGAAGTCGGAGGAGGTGAGAATCAGCAGCGTGCTGAATGCTATCGGGATCATCGCACTATCTTTTAGAGGTCACAACCTCGTGCTTGAGATTCAGGTAAAATGACTTCTTTTGTCTATTTTTTTTGCTTTCCGATGACCGCAAGGACTCTATCCCGTCCTTTGTTATGCCAGTTGTGATGAATAAAACTCATGGGACTCTAGATAGCTTTCTTCTCCTAGAACCGGGCAAAACGGGGTGCGTTGCGATGAGGTTTTCAAATTCGACACTCGATTCAGCAATGATGATTCGCCATGCGTCCATTTTGTGCTGTAGGGAACATTGCTTTCAACTACAAAATGCCCATCCAAAAGGTCCATGTGGAGAGCTGTGATCATCTCCTACTCACTCATCGCTCTCTGCTTATACTCTTTAGCCATTGGTGGGTTTTGGGCCTATGGAAGCAAAATCCCAAGCGGAGGACTCTACATCGCTCTCCCTCAATTACATAGCCATGATACACCAAAGCTTGTGATGGGCCTAACCTACCTCCTCATTGTGGCCAACTGCCTCAGCACATTCCAGATTTATGCTATGCCGGTCTTCGACAACCTAGAGCTCTGGTACACTGGCATCAAGGACCGCCGCTGCTCACGGCAGGCCCGCGTGTCCCTTAGGGTCTTCTTTGGCTGCCTCGCCTTCTTCGTGGCGGTGGCGCTGCCCTTCCTAGGGAGCCTAGCCCCACTGATCGGGGGGATGACTTCCACCCTGACATTTGTGCTACCATGCTTCATGTGGCTGGTCATCAAGAGGCCTCAACGCAAGAGCAATGAGTGGTGGCTCAACGTTGGGTTGGGGTGGCTCGGCGTGGTGTTGTGGGCAATGATGGTGGCCGCAGCCATCTGGGTATTAGTTGATAGAGGGATTAATGCTAACTTTTTCGATCCTTAAAAAAATATATGACTGTTTTACCGGTCTTAGATCCCGCAATGAAATATTATTTATTAAATGTTATATTTTGATTTTCATTAGAGGAGACTTAAGTTCTGTGTTAGTATTGGATAGAGAGGGTCAAATGCGAATGAGACTACAATCAAAAATTTAATGAAGTCGCTTAACATGCTTAATACAAATTTGAAATCAATGTTGAACCTTGATGATTGACTTGATCTGTACTTACTTTAATGTTCTAATGAAAGCCCATCACTATTAAAGCAATATGTACAATATCGGAGTTGGTCCAACAATGCAAAACACCAAAGACAATAGTGGGACGGTATGCTCTCGGTTTGATTTGAAAGTACAACATTGGAATTCAACCAATAATGTTAGATGGTAGAATCAACACCTAATAGACATTGTTCCTAGATAGATATGAGGACACAACATCGGAACCTAATCGACGATACTGGACAATCAAAACAACACCTAATAGGTACTACTTTTGGATAGATGTGAGGACATAATGTCAAAATTTAATTGATGACACTGGACTGTAATGACAACAACTAGTAAACACTACTCCTAGATGAGTATAAGGATATAACGTCAAAATCAAATCAATGATGCTGGATGGCAAAACAACACCTAATAAACACTACCCCTAGATAGGTATAAGAATATAATGTCAGAATCTAATCAACGATGCTAGATGGTAAGTTAGTACTAGAATCTAATCAACAGCAATACCCAACTCGCTGGAATCAAATCTACAGTATGAATTTTAAGTTACAACTAAACTAGACTAAGATAAAAGATAAGATAAATTAGTTTTGCATGTTGTTCCGCAAGAGGGGGGGTTCTCTATTAGATTGCCTACGATATTTGTAGGCCAATTTGATAACCATTGGTGGTCAATTGGTTCTTTCTTAAAAGTCACTCCACATTCTTTGCTAAATCACCTTATCCATATCTAGTTATGACCCGTTCAATGATGTTTTCATAGCTTGTCCGACAAGTATTAACTGTTCCTTTGATTTTGGCGCCCTTTCAAGCATCAACCATTCCCACCCAAACTTTGCCGTCAATGCTATGTCTTCAATAACGTCTTCCAACTTGGACTTGTGACAATCGACTTCTTTGTCGTCGGATTATGTATCTTCATTTGTAAGTCCATCAAAATCTAGCCCTAGGGCTCTCGAAATTCTTGGGCCATCCTTTGTTTTTATGATTAACATGGACTGGGCTGATGTAAATCACAGCCCATATGTGGTAGTGAGGACAATTTCAAAGGTTTTTATTCCTTGTGATTAGCACATGATGACATAGGTATTTTTGGGTGTCAACATATGCCTTCTTTTAAAAGAAATAAATTGAGAATTTATTTCTTTTAAAAGAAATATCTCGTTTTGCGCACAACCCGCTACGAATGATCATCATGCCTCTTTATTCTCTGACATATCCGTAGTCAATACAAATCAACGGCTCTTGTTGCACCTTGACACGTCGCTTCGGCTTTTGACGGTATCTTTAATTTGGATCGTCGTCTTCTACTCCGAATAATAGGATATGCCTCATCGTCTTCTTTTTATATTTTTGTCTACTTCCTTAAACCCTAAACCCTCTATATCCAGTTCGTAAGTTTCCATGGCCACTGAAGCTCCCACATTCATTCCTAAGTCCTATATCTTGAACTTCAACGGCCTTTGTCACACAGAAAAGGCCAACTATTACTGATTTCAGTTGTTGAGCGTTATAGAGGAACATCCAGAGTCACTATTTCTTGGGCCTCGTCTTTTGGACTACAATCATGTTCCGCCGCCTCTCAAACATTGCTTTCCGATCAAGAGGAACGAGAAACTTCCCATATAGTACCCTTCCATCAAAGACATCTGGACATCTGCTCCTACCAAATTTTGGAGCTTCCCTCTATTTGAAGAAAACTTCCATGCCTAGTACTTATGATTACAGGATGATTTGGGAACCTGATTGTCATGGATGAATGTGGGCATAGAGATAACATTGGAGGTTAGCATGTTATGTCATATTTAAATAGGGGGTTAGTAGGTTCAGTTGTTTACCTCTGGTCCCCATCGATCAATTGTTTCTTTTTCCCTTGGGGACCTATGTCCGTAACTCTTTTGGACGCTTTTACCATCTCTAGGTTTCATCCAACTAGCATTCATGTACAATAAATTGAAGCTCTCGAGGATTTTTTCATTCCCGATAGTGTCCTTGCCTATGGAACTTTCCTTGAGAAGTACCGTAAAACCTCTTGTCTTGTCCATCCCAAAAAACAAATGGCCTTTTTGCTTTTCTGTCTTTCAAAATACGTTTTCTTAAATCAAACCCTCAAGGTCTCAAAGCATTTCTTTAGACTTGTTGCAAATGTTGCAAGGGAAAAGAAAGTAGCTTTGGCTCGCGTATTCTGGTCGTCTTATCCATGCTACCCTTTCAATGATGTCTAAAGAGAGCAATGTCTGATTTGGTATGTTCTAGATTTTACAAGCGTACATGGCTCTCTATTTCCCCTTTTATTTGGCAAAGTTCCTTGTAATCTTTCGTATAGTCCATTGTAGAAATCCAAACAACCAAAACCTCTAAGCCTGTGTTGTCGATTACTCACCTTATCTCCTATGAAGGTCCCTGATGACATTCCTTCAGTTGTTCATTACCTCCAAGAGATTCTGACCTTTGATCGTACGCATGTCGAACTCTTCCCCTCTAAGGCTCTCGAGTTTTATTACCTTTTTCTATATAGATACTCAATATCTAGATGATTTCGATATATGTGTACTTACTCCATCGATCTTCTATATAGCTTTGTAAGAAGAGAAGATTCTACCATGGATTTGAACCCTATTCCTCACAATACTCTATTCCCCACAATATTGTGCCAGGCAATTAGGCTCAACAATACCAATGCTAATTGCTTACTTCATGGAGTACCACTTAATGAATAGGTGGAAGTACAATTCTATAGATTTCTCTTGTGAATCCCATTACAGTGGCAACACCAATGAAGATGATTGCTATGTTGTTAATCTATCAGATAAAGATGAGAGTGAAGGCAAGTAGAGGAATCTACACCAAATCACCAATTACCAAAAAGGACAGAAGAAAATAAAATCTCATGTTGCTACACTTTAAAGAAAAAAAAATATAAGTATTCTGCCTAAACTATGAAATCTTTGCAAGAGGCCAAAGTAAAAAATAAAAAGTAAAAATTTACTATTCATATCGAGCAAGAGGTGGCAAAATCACTCTATAAAAGGAGTAGAAGAGGAAGAAGCAAAATACTCCTCCAACGTTCAAGCCTCTAAGTGTCCAAGTTTTCTTGCTCTCAAAAGTACCTAAACTCTCTTCAACCACTACCTCATTTCACTTTCGGCCTTTCATCTCATATCACTTTGTAATCATTTGAAATACTTTGTAATCACTTTCCAATCACTGCAAATCACCCACAATCACTTGTAATCACTTCCGATGACTTGTATCATCTATCTTCTGTAAGTATTCTATCACTTAATGAAATAATTGGCCAAGTTTTTGTTGGCGTAATTATTTCATAATCTTACTTATTTATTTACGTCTAAGTGGGATCTCTACTCGAATGCGGACTACTATCATTATAGAAAGTCACAATTTTTCATTTCATTTATCAGTGGATCTCTGCTCGAGTGCGGACTACTGTCCTTTTATTAATTTAATAATATTAAATTACGTTTCACTATAACCCACTTGTGAGTGGACTACCGCCCCTATAGATGTCATTATTTATTGTCTTATATTGCTCAAAATATTGTACATCACATTTGCATTATTCATTATCTTTCGTTCAAGTGGTTTTATTTAAGTTTAAAGTAATCACTAATCACTATAAATTCTCTATAAATTTATTCAAAATCATCCTATGTTGATTGGATAAATTATTTAGCCTTCAACATATGCCTTGGTTTATTATTCCATGGGAAAACTGTGCGTTGGCCAAGTGTTACGAGTGAAGGAAAGAGGAACACATCTTGTTGTTTATCCCCTGCTTTGTTGGGTCTTGTATAGAAAGAATGCTCATAAAGGCAGTATATTATGTGTCCAATGCCAAAAGAAATTCAATAATAGATGGTGTTGTTGTATGTTTGTTCATATAAACAAATAATCAATCAAGAAACACGGATCCATATATGACTGTAAAACACCAAGAATCGATAAACACAGCGGAATTAAAGCGTACCTGTTTGAGCCATTGCTTTACTTGAAGAAAAATAGATCACTCTGATAATCAGGGATCTATTGGAATACCAGATCTTCCTCTCTATGACCTATTTAAGTATAGCAGCTTTCAATGGGATTGAAGCAACTGATAGGTATAACCTACCCTTTTATAGGCTAGAGAGGGGACCTAGCAAACCCTAATCAATAGCGTGTTAACTGGGCCCTTCTCATTACGGGCTTCAGTTAAACACAATTGCCTACACTTTGCTGCTCAACTAGGCCGTTATCAATAGATGCCAATACCCTATTTAATCGATCACCGTAGGGTTTATCAAATATTGGAATATCCATTAACCCGATTATTTAAAATAGAAAATCAATTAATTAATGTAAGCCCATATTATAGGAAATTTCCAACATTCTCCCACTTGGGCTACATTAATTAACTTATTTTATTTTGAAAAAGATTTGAAAACGACACTATCGGGTTAATAACTAAAAATTTTGTTTTATGTGGCCACAACTTAAAAAAAATAATAATATTCCAATAACGGCATCTCAATACCAATCCAATCCTATATAACCTCGCATAGGACTATGGAGATCAATGTGTTAGTAAAATGCTACAACACAAGACCTTCCATAATCACATATAATAAGTATTATATTTTCATGGATCATGGGCCTAGTAGTGTAGTAAGAAATAGTGCCAACATGTGATCAAAATATACACTATTTCTTATCGTTCCTTAATGCAATTTCTCAACGACATGAAACTGCATTAACGCAATTTCTAAACAACATGAAATTGCACAACTATGTCACAATCCAAACTTGAGATCTCATAATTAGTGACATCCAGTCATCTTTAAACCATAATTTGTTTAAAGATACTGTTTTATACTTCCATTTCTCAGTCAACAGGAGAAAGGATAACAACGTAATCAATAACAACAGTTATTAAAATAAATGCTTTAATAAACATCATAATAACATTATCAGTCTGCATATAACTATAATATCCAGAAATACAATTTGTATAACTCCCACTAACAAAAGAAATCAAAAGAATCTAAGACACCCATATTCTTTACATGTTCTTTAAACAAAATGGGTCGTAAGCCTTTTGTTAGAGGATCAGCCAACATGGACTCGCCCGATATTTTCAATCACAATATCTCCCTTTTTGACTAAGTCCTTAACAGTATAATATTTGATCTCCATGTGTTTGGACGCATTGCTGATCTTGTCATGCTTGGAATAAAACACAGCTGCAGTGTTGTCACAATAGATCACCATAGGTCTAGCAATAGAGTCCACAATTCGCAATTCTGAGATCAAATTTCTGAGCCAAACTGCTTGAATTGACGCACCATAGCACGCTACAAACTCAGCATACATCGTAGAGTTCGTAATCAATGTTTGCTTTGTGCTTTTCCAAGAAATAGCACCTCCAGCCATCATAAAAATATATCCAGAAGTTGATTTTCTATCATCTGAACAACTAGCAAAATCAGCATCTGAATATCCAATCACCTTTAGGTCCTCAACTCGCTATACACAAGCATGAAGTCCTTTGTTCGTTGTAGATATCTCATCACCTTCTTAGCTGCAACCCAATGTTCTTGACCTGGATTCGATAGATATCTTCCAAGAGTATTCACGTAAAAGCAATATCAGTCCGGTACATACTTGTGCATACATAAGACTCCAACCGCACTAGCATACGGAACATTCTTCATGACTTCTTTTCAACATCATTCTTGGGGCATTGTTCTATACTCAATTTATCTCCTTTCACAACAGGAGCATCACCTCGACTTGCGGTCCGCATATTGAATCTTTTCAAAACACGATCTATATAACGTTTCGAGATAACCCTTAACCTTCTTAGATCTGTCAAGATAAATCTCAATGCCTAGAACAAAAGAGGCTTCCCCAAGATCTTTCATATCAAATTTTGTAGATAGAAATTTTTTTGTGTCATTCAATAGATCAACATCACTTTGCTAGCAAGTAAAATGTCATCTACATAAAGTACTAAGAAAATATATTTACTCCCACTTACTTTCATGTAGATGCATTGATCATACTTGTTTTCTTCAAAGCCAAACGATCTCACAACTTTGTGAAATTTTAAGTACCACTGACGTGATGCTTGTTTGAGACCGTAGATGGACCTTTGAAGTTTGCACACCATATGCTCTTTTCCAGCTTCTTTAAACCCTTCAGTTGCTGCATATATACTTCTTCATCCAGATCTCCATTTAGAAAAGCTGTCTTGACATTCATTTGGTGAAGCTCTAAGTCAAAATGAGCCACCAATGCCATGATTATCCGAAAAGAGTCTTTAGTGGACACTCGGGGAAAAACTTCGCATAATCAATGCCTTCTCTCTGTGTGTACCCTTTTGCGACTAACCTTGCCTTGAATCTCTCTATGTTGCCTTTATTGTCTTTCTTGGTTTTGAATACCCATTTGCAGCCGATTGGTTTATGCCCATCAGGTAAATCAACAAGTTTCCATACTTGATTAGTTGACATGGAAATCATCTCGTCATTCATCGCTCCTAACCATTTATCTGCCTGATCACTATTAAGAGCTTCTTTGAAAGTCGTCGGATCAACTATACTTCCAATGTCAAAATCAGCTTCTCCAAGATAGACATGATAATCATTTAAAGGCGTAGGTCTTCTTTGTCGCTGTGATCTTCGCATAGGCATTTCGGAGCTGCATCATTCATCTGGGAATTTCATTTGTAATGGGAGGATCTACCGTCATATTTTCGGTATTTGCTTCTTGTTGAATTTCCACTCTACTTGGATCTCGCATAGAATCATCATGCAAGATAGGCAATGGAATAGAGACCGTTTTGTTTGGTTCTTTCCTTTCAAAAGATTGAGAGGAATTCTTTTCAGCTACATCTAATTCCGTGAATTTGGCGCTTTGAGATTCAACGATTCTAGTGCCTCGAGTAGGACAATAGAATCTATACCCTTTAGAATGATCAGGATATCCAATAAAGTAACATCTAGTAGTCTTGGATTCGGTCTTCTTCTGAGAAGGATCATAAATTTTCACCTCTGCGGGACAACCCCAAACTCGTAAATGATTCAAGCTTGGTTTCCTCCCTGTCCACAATTCAAAAGGTGTTTTCGGCACCGATTTACTAGATACACGATTCAAAATATAAGTTGCTGCTTTAATCGCATCACCCCATAAGTATTCAGGCAAATTAGAACTACACATCATACTTCGTTTCATCTCCATGAGTGTACGATTTCGCCGTTCAGCTACACCATTCTGTTCGGACTCCCGTGCATTGTATATTGAGCGACAATACCACGCCCCGCAAATATTTTGCAAACGGTCCCTTTTGCTGTCCAGCCTCGATATCTCCCATAATACTCACCACCATGATCGACCTAACAATCTTGATAATTTTTCCCAATTGTTTCTCAACTTCAGTATTTAAATACTTTAAACATCTCAAGAGCATCGGTCTTCTCCTTAATTAGATAAACATAACAATAACGGGAGAAATCATCAATGAACGTGATGAAATACTTATTTCCACACAAGGTGGTTGAGTATGGCCCACTAATATCGTATGAATTATCTCCAATAGATTTTGACTGCGAGTAGCCCCTTTCTTCTTGGTTTTAGTTAATTTTCCCCTCACACAATCAATACAAGTCTCAGTATCATCTGAGTCAAGAGGAGGAAGAATATCAGCCTTGATAAGTCGCTTTACCCTTTCTTTTGAGATATGCCCTAATCGTTTATGCCATAGCAATGAAGATCTATCTTTGATTAAAGATCTCTTAGCAACAACATTCTCGATATTGAAAGAGCAATACGATCTATCGGGAGATAAGGATAATCGATATAATCCATCAGACAAAATACAATTCCCAATGATTTTGGAATCATAACTCAAATCCACTCTTTTATTCGCAAAATGAAGACAATATCCAGCTTTGTCAAGCGAAGAAAGAGATACTAAGTTTCTCCTAAAATTAGGAACATAAAAGACATTATTCAAGACAAGCTGAAAACCATAATCCAAATTCAAAACAATTGTCCCTATGCGCTCCACATCAACTCCAGTATTGTTTCCAACTTTAAGCTTTGACTCCCTTAGACTTGGATTCCTTAGATTTGAGAGACCCTGTAAGGCAGTAGTCACATGAACAGTAGCACCAGAATCAAGCCACCAAGAATCCAAAGGAACATCAACCAAATTTGATTTAAAGCAAACCAACAACTCACCTTGGTGACTTTCTTTTCTTGTTTTTAGCCAAGCTTGGAATTTGTAGCAATTGGCTCTCTTGTGACCCCGTTTCTTACAGTGAAAACATTTAAAATCCCTATCTCCATTTCTCCCATAATTCCCACTTTTCTTGAAGTCTTGCCATTTCTTTGGACCATGAACATTTGACCCTTCAGCTTCCACTTGCCTCTAGAGGAACTCAACTTGGCATTGGTAGTTAAGTGGGCGGACTCATACTTTTCTTTCTTTAACTTCTCTTCCTCGGTCACACACTTAGTAATCAAGGCATTAACGCTCCATGTCTCATTCTCGAGCACTATAAGCGCCTTAATCAAGGCTAAATTCAGCTGGCATAACATTTAAGGCGTGATGCACAATATAATTCTCGAAAGGACAATTTCATGAGCCTTAAGTTTGACTGAATGTGGACCATTTTCAGAATAAATTCTCTAACACCCATAGCAGCATCATACCTCATGTTCGTTAACCGACTCAAAGAAGTTCCCAGCTTCAGCCTTATCTCGAGACTCTATATCTTTCTCCCACCGCTTCAAGGAACCGTCCGGCACTCGTATCTTCCGGCAAACCACTAATGAGATGCTCAAAGAATGGACCTCTTCATAGCAATGAGGCTCGCCGGTTAGATTTTTCCCATCTAGCATAATGGGCCTTTTGATTTGCGACTTTGATCATTGGGCCTAGCAGGTTCATCCTCACGTAGAGCCAAGTCCATATCAACGATGCCCAAAGCAAACTCTATATCTTGCTTCCATCTCTTAAAATTTGATCCAGTTAACATTTCAACTGTGGCATTGTTGTTATTTACAGCAAATGTAACTGTTTAACACACATAATGCAATAAGATCAATTATGGGCAATAAACAATTCAACAAAAATAATAAGTACATCATAAACTCCCTTTGGGCAGAGTGTATAATGCACAATTATTTTTCCCAGCATGAAATTTATAAAGCAACAAGGAGAATTACATATAATTGTCAAGGATCCATCCCCTTTGGGCAGACAAATCATTTAAATCATACATCTCCATAATATCAACATAGAGGGGAATTACATATAATTTTCAAAACATTTATCCCCTTTGGGCAGATAAATATTTTTCAATTATACATCCCCATCTTTCAAATATGGGAATTAAACTTCATGCTATTTTCCAAATTAATATACACAATAACTCCCTTTGGGCGAGTAATTGTATATATTAATCTTTTATCAATAGGGAACTCCAAAATTTATGCCCATAATTCATCAAACAATATGAAACACTTCACAACATGTGTTTCCAAATATCATATTGCATTTTTTTCAAACAACAATTTTTGCCACAAATTTATTTTTTTTTAATTTTATTATTTTTAATATTATTATTTTAATATTATTTTAATAATACGGACCCAAACCCGCGGACCCATTACCTGCACTTGGCCCGCACGCAAAACACTCGGGTGGGCCACGAATTAAAATGGCCCACTAATTTAAAACAAAAAAATGGGCCAAACCCATTTATTTTGGTTCTAGGCTCACGCCCAGAACCTCTCTATTTTGGTTCATGGGCGTGAGCCCAGAACCTTTTAATTTGTTTATGGTTCTGGGCTTACGCCCAGAACCCTTTTATTTGGTTTTAATGGGCGTGAGCCCACCCGATGGCCCAGCCCGGCTGGAAAGTCTTCTTCAACCTCCAGCCGGGTCCCGAAGTTGCAGAAAACCGGGTCGCACGACCCGGTTTCGACCCGAAGCTCCAAAATCACATATTAGCTTGATTTTTGATGAAATTTCTTGATGGGTCTTGCATATAACATCAATATAATCAACTATAATTAATTAAACGGAGAAAAAAAACCAAGTGATTCTACTACATACAAGCTTTGAAGTTTCGGACTAAAGCTCCCATGGCCGAATTTCGAATTTCTTAAATTTAAACCCTAAAAACTCAATTTAATACAACAAAAGATGCTAAAACAAATATATAACAATACCCATGCAACGGTTTACATCATACATCAATTGATTGCAAGTAATTTGCAAATTTTAGAACTTTTTCACGTATAAACCCTAAAATTTCAAATCTGAAATTCTCTCTCAATTCTCATCGAAATTATGCAAATTATATATGGTTGGAAATATCTCGACATGTAGAACAAAAGCCCTATGGTTTCAGGATCAATCAAGCAAAATATTCACACGAAAAAAAAAAAAAAAAAAAATAATGTCCATATTCGGCTCAAAGAGGAGGATTTCGAATTTGTCCATAAAAAAAAAATATTTGGGTTCTACAATCATATATGATCTGCTCTAATACCACATGTTGTATGTTTGTTCATATAAACAAATAATCAATCAAGAAACACGGATCCATATATGACTGTAAAACACCAAGAATCGATAAACACAGCGGAATTAAAGCGTACCTGTTTGAGCCATTGCTTTAATTGAAGAAAAATAGATCACTCGATAATCGGGGATCTATTGGAATACTGATCTTCCTCTCTATGACCTATTTAAGTATAGCAGCTTTCAATGGGATTGAAGCAACGATAGGTATAACCTACCCTTTTATAGGCTAGAGAGGGGACCTAGCAAACCCTAATCAATAGCGTGTTAACCGGGCCCTTCCCATTACGGGCTTCGCTTAAACACAATTGCCTACACTTTGCTGCTCAACTAGGCCCGTTATCAATAGATGCCAATACCCTATTTAATCGATCACTGTAGGGTTTATCAAATATTGGAATATCCATTAACCCGATTATTTAAAATAGAAAATCAATTAATTAATGTAAGCCCATATTATAGGAAATTTCCAACAGGTGTAAGTTTAGAAATTTTAACCAATGTATTTTTAATTTTTACTGTCCTCGCTACTAAGCTTAGAATAAATTTATCATCTCGTTTAGTAAAGGAATAGATTCTGAACGTATTTAGCAAAAGAGCTCCAGCATATATGGAAAAGTAACTCATTAGCTATTTTCTTCTCATTTTCCTTAAAGGCGAGGCCCGATGGGGTTTGGAACAATTGCCAATTTCTGCATTAATACTTCAATTGGTTAATCATGATAACCAACTCAAACATTCATAAATAAAGGGAAAAAATCTGCTTCCAAGAATAGTTAGAAAAATTAACTAGTATGAGAAATTACCACCACTCCTCTAGGTTCAGCAAATTCTTTATGAGCAATAACGTCGATTCCACTTTTCTCCTATTAAATGATAGCAATCATCACTCCAACTAGATGCCTCTATTATTAGCAGAACATATATATCTTTAAACTTTCTCTTATCCAATTCTCAATTCCCTCAGATTGTGATGGAAAATGTTTCGCTTCAAATAGTATATTAGACAAAAGACTATAAGTGTGCAGCAATGGATTAACATATGTCATACATCAAATGGTTGCCACGCAAGAAGACAGCTAAAAAGAGAACCTATACAATGTAGCAAAACCACATCTTGCTTTATAAAGATCATTGAAGAAAGAAATAATATGGATAAAATGAAAAATAAATATTATTAATTTCTTAGGCATGTTGGCAGCTTATGATTCACATTACATAATTTTGCTTTTGCTAACAAAAAATTAGAAACATAAAGAAGATTTCTAGAAGGATTTTAAAAGACTAAAGATGAACTTAGCATAAAATCATTTCACTTATCGAGATAACAAAATGATGCACCTATTTCTTTTAATATTCCAGGCCATGCACCTTCTCCAAAAAAGGAAAAAAGAAGAAGAAGAAGAAGAAGAAGAAAAAAAGTGTCTTTTTGTTTGCAAGACCTGCTTAAAACAAGTGATCCTTGTCTATGCTAAGGGAAGTTAAAAATAGAAATGTTCCCAGTAGAGCTTTAATAGTAGAATGGCCAGTTTGGCTAGTTTGTCGTTCCCCTGGAACATAAGCAATTGCAAATCTATGATATTAGGAAAATTCAAATGCGACTTATTTTCTAGATCGAAAAAATGCTCCATCTTAGCGACATAGAACTCATGGATACGTGGCCGATGACGGTGACGGTGATGGTGACGGTGATGGTGAATGGAAATCTACACAAATGAAAAGCATTAAAACTAAGCCTTTTGAATCGAGACCTACAAAAGAATTGAAGGTGGGGTTGCCAAAACACCTATAAAAGAGAAAAATGCTCATGCAATAGGGACAATAGTGCACGGCACCGATGAGGAGTTGCCACAGTGCAAGACATCAGGCAAGTGTCATGGGCCGATCGTTTGGAATTGAGACCATGCGGTAACTTAAGCTCTCTTGGATCGTTTGGAATTGCTGGAGCATCTAAGCCAAGCTTTATTCAGATCGATCGTTCACTTGCTCGCTCACTCGGATCTTAAAGAAAGAAGCTCTAAACAAGAGAATGGACCTTCGATTATGAAATGGTTGGATTGATTTAATGAGGGGGAGAGCACCCCTTCTTATACTAGTAACTTTCAAATTATAACCATTGATGGCCTTTCGATCCAACGGATAAGATTGTGCTATCTAACCTACCACCTACCAACATTTATGCCTAGAGAGTTCTAGATTATCGGCACAATTACTGTCTCACCCATCCCTGGGAACATTCTGGAAGCTTTCGGTCCTTTGGTCATGTTGGGATCAATCGGATCCCCGAAAACCGGATTCGGCACCTAAACCGAACCCCTAAATCATATGCGGAAGATAAGCCCGAGAATCTAACGTATCACCGATCAAAAGCACACCACGGATTCGAGCGTACCTTGTTGGCCACAGATTAGACACCGATGCCGTATTGAGGAAGAGATTTCAGTCCCGTTCGATCCGATGTCGAAGATTCGCCGTGAAGTGGAAATGGCGTCGCTTCTTGGCTTTTGGAGAGAGAGAACTTGAAGAGAATGAACAATGTTCTTGCACAAATGCCAATAGGTGCGTTCCTCTCTCTCTCTATTCCCTTAAATAGGTTGCCCTTTCCACGGGCCTAATTCCCGTGGGCCGGGCCCTTAGGCCCATCGTGGCCGGGCCAGCTTAGGCCCATCAATAAATCCATCATCTCCCACTCGCACATGGTGGTTCAAAAACCAGCATGGCCGGATAGGCCCAACTTCGGCCCATCAACTGAAAATCCCTCTTTTCCTCTTTCAACATTCATACCGGTGAATAATCCGTGCGACCAAAGATACTTTGAGAGCTCGTTGCTATACATTTGTTAGGAATATATATCAGCTCATATTGGGCATCATTTTCCGAGTAAATTTAGTATGCAGTACCCTAGATCGATCGATCACATTTATATATCTCTTAATCTCATTTAAACAATGATATATATATATTGTATTCACAATTATGATTATCCCAAAGACAGTCATAATTGGTCGACCTGTGAACACAAAACCACAATGTGATTCTACGCAAATCCGATCTTCCTCTTTCCTTCAAACTCTCAATTTCAGTTCAACTTGCTTTTCTAGAAATGTCCCATTAGATCGAATCAACTCATGACCATTGGCAACATTCTAAGATAGCAAACACTAAATAGAAATCTTGAGAATAAGTAAGAGTCATGAGGGCACTAAAAATTGAGGAACTCTTTTCCTCAAGAGTCTCACACGTCATAAAAGTTGAGATCAAACTTTTGTCACTCTTATAGGTCGTCTCATGCATACGTAGTATGAAATACGTATTACGGTATTAACTCCTTTCCCATGGAGCGTATGTCTACACAATCAATACCGTACAGATGATAGTTCGGACATACCCAATGTCTAACTTGAGTTCACGTATTTACTCATTCACAAAATTCATCGTAACTCACATCTCGGCATCTTAGACAGATAAAGTAAAATGTGTGGGTTATTTTACTTTCGGACATCGTAAGCATTATGTCCTCATCTTAACACTCAGTTAAGGTGACATATTTATTTTAAGCTTGAGCTCTCGATTATCACCTAGATAATAAGCTTAAAAACAGTCTCATCTCTATCTATCACATAGTAAATAGAGGCGATTACCCGTGTGAGTGGGCTAATCTCTTATCTGTCCGACATACTTTCTCAACATAATATAATGCACTAAACATTAAGATGCATAAAGATCAAACAAAAGATTCATAGGCATTAATAATGAAACAACACTAGTTCATACATGTGAACAACTCGGGAAATTACAATCCAAGACATCGGACTCTACGCAATCCTAGAGATTTCACATGACCACAAAACACATCTCTAGGTATTGGCTTTATCATAGGATCTGCCACCATTCTATGCGTAGATATGTACTGCAAGTTCACATCCTTTCGTGCAACCATATCTTTTACAAAGTTATACTTGGTATCTATATGTTTGGTCTTGCCATGATATTTTGGATCTTTAGTGTATGCTATAGCCGCTTGGCTATCACAGTTAACCAATAACGGATGTGCAGCTTTCTCAACAACACCTAAATGATCCAAAAATCTCTTAAGCTATACTCCTTCTTGTACTGCTGCCGATAATGCCACGAACTCAGCTTCCATCGTGGATAAGGCTATACACATTTGCTTCTTATTGCTCCATGATATGGCGCCATTGTTCGGTAAGAAAGCAAAACCAGAGGTAGATTTCCTTTCATCTAAATCTCCTCCCCAATCAGCATCGAATAGCCTTCAAGTCGCAGATCCTTTCCTTGATAATTCAACTTGAAATCAGCAGTTCCCTTCGGATACCTCGGTATTCTCTTTACAGCTTTCCAATGTGCTTGGACCTGGATTGGATTGGTATCTACTCACCATTCCAACTGCAAAACATATGTCGGGTCTTGTACACATCATAGCGTACATCAAGCTCCCAACCGCACTAGCATAAGGAACATGTTTCATCTGTTCCTTTTCTTGTGGAGTCCTTGGACACAGTCTATGGCTCAATCCTTCACCTTTCGCAATAGGAGTGTCTATGGGTTTACTATCTTGCATACGAAATCGTTCAAGAACTTTATTTATATATGTTTCTTGCGAAAGAGACAACGATCTCTTCGAACGATCTCTTGAAATCTTAACTCCAAGAATGTATGCAGCCTCACCCATATCCTTCATTTCAAAGTTGGAAGACAACCAACTCTTGACAAGTATGAACAAACTCCATATTGCTTCCGGCAATCGCATATCATCAACATATAATGATATGATCACAAAATGATCCTTGGATCTTTTGATATATACACAATGATCCTCATCAATCATTGTAAAATCATATGCCATTATGGCATTATGAAAACGTATATACCATTGTCTCGATGATCGCTTAAGGCCGTATATCGACCTCAAAAGTCGACACACCTTTTCTTCTTGGCCTTTTACGATGAAACCAGCTTGGTTGTTCCATGTATATTTCTTCCTCTAATTCTCCATTGAGGAAAGCGCCTCTTTACATCCATCGATGTAATTCAAGATCCAAGCTAGATACTATTGCCGAATAATGCGAATCGAGGTAAATCTAACTACGGGAGAAAACGTATCTTCATAATCAATCCCTTCCCGTTGATTATACCCCTTCGCTACAAGGCGAGCCTTATGCCTTTCTATCGAGCCATCAGCTTTTCGCTTTACTTTGAGAACCCATTTGTTCCCAATAGCTCTGCGTCCTTTTGGAAGATCAACCAGTTCCCGAGACTTGGTTTGATTTCATTGACTCCATTTCCTCTTCCATTGCATGAATCCATTTTTCCTTACTAGGGCAATTTAGAGCCTCATTAATATTTCTAGGCTCATCCTCATCTTGTGGAGCAACCATAAAAGTTTCCCTTCAATGTCAAAACGTCGACGGGGAATACTTTGGCGACTTGTTCGCCGTATGGGAGTTTGTGCTCTTTGCACATCATTCCCCATTATGCTCCCACCTTTGGGATTAGATAATGATGTCGTCTCATCATGTGGTTGCAATTGAGAATGAGTCGAATTCAATTCATCACTTCTCATATTACTCCCACTTGGACGAACTCCACTAAGATCATTATCTTGATCCGAGGTTTCAAATAGGGTGTTGTCTTCCCCTATTTCGCCCTTCTTAGGAAATTCATCCTCTAAGAATGTGACATCCCGTGATTCAAATTCAGTTATACTCCCACTTTCCTGCTCACCTATGAACACATACCCTTTTGAGTGTTCTGAGTATCTTATGAAAATACTCTTCTTTCCTCTGGGACCCAATTTCCCAAACTTGTGAGAGGAATCTAGTGTATAGGCAGCACAACCCCATGGCTTAAGAAAACTTAAGTCTGGTTTTCTACCTGTCCATAACTCATATGGAGTGGAAGCAACTGATTTGGAAGGCACACGGTTAAGTATATAGGCAGCAGATAACAGCGCATCACTCCAAAAGGTGATAGGCAAGTTAGCATGCGCCATCATGGACCTAACCATTTCTAGTAGGGTTCTGTTTCTTCTCTCTCGCAACACCATTTTGTTGAGGAGTATATGGAATAGATAACTGTCTTTCTATTCCTTTTTCATCACATAATTTTCTGAACTCATCAGATAAATATTCTCGACCTCGATCGGATCTCAATGCTTTTATTTTCTTGTCTAATTGATTCTCTACCAGGTTCATAAACCTTTTGAAACAACTTATTGCTTCAGATTTGTGAGAAATTAAATAGACATATCCGAATCGAGTATAATCATCTATAAAAGTGATGAAATAAACAGCCCATGCCTTCCTCTCACATTCATTGGACCACATATATCAGAATGGATTAAATGCAGAAGAAACTCAGCTCTTTTACCTTTTCCAAATGGTTTCCTTGTCGTTTTCCCTTCTAGGCAATGCTTACAGATAGGCAAATCGACTTTTTCAATATTGCCCAACAAGCCCTCTTTGGCTAGTCTATTCATACGCTGTTGGCCAATGTGACCAAGTCTAGCATGCCATACATTCACATCCTTATCATATGTGTTAGGAGACGTGAGAAAGGAATAACAAACATTTGTATTAACATAATCAATATCTAATACAATGAAACCATCCAGAAAATATCCACAACCATAGTAATTTGTATTCAAAAACAAATCCACACCTCTATCATAGAAGTTCAAATTAAAACCTAATTTAACCAATACTAAAATGACACTAAATTCCGACGAATCTCCGGAGTATACAATACATCATGAAGGAACAAAGTGCGTCCACCACGCATATTCGGTTGGCATGTGCCAATTCCTTTCACTTCAGCTCGGAGTTGTTTCCCACATAGATCCACTTAGTTCCGGTTGGTATTCGTTGAAATTCCACGAAGGATCCTCTATCCTTCGCTACATGGTCTGTTGCTCCCGAATCCACAAATCAACGAGGATTAGATTCAGTCATGAATACGTAACTTGACACATATGCAAAGTTCTGAAAATACAAGGGGTGCTTACCTTCTTTGGCTCACGACAGCCGCGAGCATAGTGACCCTTCTTGTCACAAAACTTGTAGCATTTCACCCTTGTAAGCTTTTTCATGCGAGGACGCTTTCCTCTTTCATGTTGGTTAAACTTGGGTTTCTTCCCCGAAGGACCCGCTTCCTTGCCTTTCCCTTTATTAAACCGGTTAGGGCGCTTGCGCTTGGAGCCCGAAGCTCCATTTGAGCTAGAACTAGCATGATAGAGTTCAAGATCCGGCTTAGCGCCAACAGGCGGTCCTCTTCCAGCTCAAGATGACGCATTGCATCCTCAAAGGTTTTGATATTTTCATTATGAGTCAGGTGCACCTTCATATGCTCCCAACTCTGAGGCAAGGAACGAATCACTGCTTGCACTTGCTGTTCATCTGTTAGGACATGGCCAGCATCTTTAAGCTCATTTATCATGTTTGACATCTTTCTAAGATGTTGCTTCATGGTCGACCATGAGGCTTCTTATAAGAGTCAAACCTAATAGTGAGCTGCCTCGCCCGGTCACCGAAGTATGACCAAATCTTGCCGCCAATGCTTCCCACATATCTTTGGCATTATCAAAACGCCTAAACTCTCGCATGACGTCATTTTCCATGCCGCTCAAAGCAACGTGATGCGAGCAAGAGAGTTCTTTCTTTTCCACGCAGCAAATGCTTCTTTGTCTCTTTTATGCTTTGTGCAAAGTGGTTCCATCTTCGGTTCTACCATGGTCGGTTAAGAGCCTCAAGTGCTTCTTGCTCTTCCAAAGACATACTTGGATTTTCATTTGCCGATTTCATAGTTGTCACCATTGAGCTTTTCACCTTTGTTCAGCTCGGCAACTATGCTCTTTGTGGTGAAGCCATTGATCCGAATACATCGTACATATATGCACGAATTATTAATGCCTATTATTTATGCATCTATTTTGCACAAACCCATCATATTAACTAATAATTTTAAGTAAGGTTTCAGAATCAAAAGGTCACTATGTTTCCAATCATCCTCCAAAATCCTAACTTAAAACTATCATTAATATGATTGTCATATGCAAAATCAATTCTATGAAGTTACAAAAACTTCAATTACTACCCACAACTACCTACCCACAAAGAATCGCCAATCACGAAAGCAAATGATAATTGACATACAATATAACAATAAGGCTTTCATATAATATGGCTAACATATAGGTTGCTACATCAACAACAATCAGGTAGATAACATTTACATAGGATGTCCACATAGCACACTCAACAAAAACAGCTAATACATCTTACTAATAACCTTCACACGAACTGGAAAGATCCTATTTTGGTCAATTTCTTGACATTTTCCCTTGCAACAATGCAGTAATATTCGTTTACAAAATCTATCACAATTTTCTTATATGAAGCAGCACCGTTGACATCCCATATGCGATTCAACACATCTTGCCATTCGGTGGAAGAGTGTTAATGAAAAATCGCACCATCTCTCGATCGCGACATGGGATGACCATTCCATATGACCTGTTGAATCTTCCCGTTGACTTCAAGAACATGATCAATTAAGTCACCTTTCTCCCATCGATAATCAGTCAACTCAGCTATCAACTTAGAAAGCTTTGCCTTTTGTTTATCGGTAAGCACGCGAATAGGCGTACGTAACTGAAGGGGAGGCATTGTTCATGCAACGAATGCAGAACAAAATTTGGATTACATATAATCCATATAGACCTAATTGAAAAAAAGAAACAAATTCCTTTTTTTTTTTTTTTTTTTTTTTTTTTTTTTTTTCAACGGTCAACGGTCGTCGGTCACGGTCAACGGTCAATCGATCGGTCGCGTCGGACCGGTAGCCCGTCGGACCGGCCGGGCGGACCGTCCGCACGTGCCGCGCGTGCGCTGGCCGACGCCACGCGAGCGTCGCCCGGCACGTGCCGCACGCGTGCCCGGCCCCGCGGGTCGGTCGCCGGTAGAGTCGCTGCCGGCCGGTGACCGCCGCCAACGGACGTCGCGGGCTGACGTCGGCGATGACGCTACCCCGGCGGTTACCAACCGTTGGGTGACGCCATGCTGACGCGCACGCTGCCGGTCCGTGGACCGGCGCGTGCCGGTTCGCCGGCCGGCGGCACGCAGCGCCGGTTCGTCACCGGCGCGTGTGCCGCACGCGCTGGACGAACCAGCCGCGCTCGGGCGCGTCGCGCCCACGCACAGCGGCTTCGGCCGCGCGTGTGGGCGCGTGCGGCGTCCCCGGCGGCTCGCGACATGTCGCCGGACTCGTCTCGACGTCGCCTTCGCCCCGTGCAATCAGATTTTGGTTTCGACTTACGAAAAATCGAAAAATTAGTCGAACATTCTCGGGTGTCGGGATTCCTTGCCCCGATCCGTACGGCCGAAGATCAATTGCGAAAAAATCAATCAAGAAACTTCATGCAACATGATACAAGTCGGGAAAAACGCTAACACGGGCTCTGATACCAATGTTGGGATCAATCGGATCCCCGAAAATCGGATTCGGCACCTAAACCGAACCCCTAAATCATATGCGGAAGATAAGCCCGAGAATCTAACGTATCACCGATCAAAAGCACACCACGGATTCGAGCGTACCTTGTTGGCCACAGATTAGACACCGATGCCGTATTGAGGAAGAGATTTCAGTCCCGTTCGATCCGATGTCGAAGATTCGCCGTGAAGTGGAAATGGCGTCGCTTCTTGGCTTTTGGAGAGAGAACTTGAAGAGAATGAACAATGTTCTTGCACAAATGCCAAGAGGTGCGTTCCTCTCTCTCTCTATTCCCTTAAATAGGTTGCCCTTTCCACGGGCCTAATTCCCGTGGGCCGGGCCCTTAGGCCCATCGTGGCCGGGCCAGCTTAGGCCCATCAATAAATCCATCAGGTCACAGGAATCTCATAACCGTGACACAAGGCAAGAGTGCTGGAATTGGACTGAGAGTCCTCAACTGCTGATTGTTTCTTTTAAGCCGGGATGCGAGCCCGAGTCCTCAGTAACTCTGTATTCTCCCCTTGATTGACACCTACTGGTTGTTCGATGAAATGACCCTAAGACGAGTCCATGAGAATGGCGTCATGTTCTTTTCCATGAGAATGGCGTCATGTTCTTTTGCCAAGTCTAAAGACCCTAACATATTTGCATATCATTGATGGATTGTTTGGTCATTAGTCGTGTTAATTTCTTTTTTTCTTTTTTTAACTCTAGGTTTTCATCACTGTTGTTGCCTCGTCTGTCATGTTTTTTCTTCTCCATCGATCATAGACTAGGAAATTACTCGCCTTGAGACACTTCGGCTGTGCATGGTTGTGGCACCCCCAACACCCGGTAGGGTCGCCACAGAAATAAAACCACAAGCGAAAGAAACCAGAACGAAAACAAATTTTACAACGATAAAAGAAAGATTCAAGCCAACGCTTAGGCGTAAAAATTTTTCTTTTCTTTTCCTTTAAAAAGGTTTTAAGGATTTTGCGCAACTCAGCGGAAATTAAGAGGCGAGTCTCACCAACACTTGCTTCCCTCACGACAACACAATACACACCAACTATCTTTGATTTAATGAAAGCACGAGGCCGAACCACTTTTATTTACATATAAATAACGAAGGGCAACACGGGTCGGTACAAAAGGGTAGGCCAAGACTCATCTAATGCTCGGCCTTCAACCTCAAAAAGACACACGACCCTAAAAAAAATGCAACGTGTAACGATCTCCCTTCGGACTACTCGTGGCGGCCAATCCAAAAAGTTGCTAACCCCCACTCCACGCGCGCAGGCCATCACACCCAACCTGGTGCGTCAGGCGGTGGAGGTGGCAGCATCCCCATCGGAACACCGTCGCGGCGGATATGGACGGAGACGTACTCTTGGATGATTGGGCCTCCAGATAAGCCCACGTCATACGATACGATCGCGCGAACACGCAAAAAGGTCAGTCCCGGCAGGGTGGGACAATCTATCTCGGTCACCTCGACCTCCACATAAGATGAAAGTCCATAGAACACTCCCCATGGAACGACAGGGATAGGCATCGCACTAATCTGAAATGTTGATCCCCAAAGGGGTGAGTACAACCACTCAACAAGTAAAGAGATCCAATCATCACTCAATGCATTAAACAATACATCAGTTCCAATACACGTGTCATTCATACATTGTAATGTACTTACCTCGAAGCCATGTACGTGCCATCATACCTCATCATCACAATCATAGTATATATATAGCATCAATCACAAATGATCATCATCATATCATAGTACACATGCATGTCATCATGTCATCTTGGTACACATACATGTCATCATCATATCATAGTACACATGCATGTCATCATCGTATCATAGTACACATGCATGTCATCATCGTATCATAGTACACATGCATGTCATCATCATGCCATCATGTCACTATATCAAAAGTGGTTATCATCACATCACATCACATATATGCATGATTTAATTTCCACTTTAGTTCTCAATTGATCAACACATCACCCTTTCTCGGGATCATCCATCCCATACTTTACACTCGCACTCTCATTCGGGTCTCACGAGAAGAACCTCTGGAATTATGCCAATCATGGCCACCAGGCATCCGGCACCCCCAACACTCTAGGCATCTCGCATCCCAACTGGCATCACGAGGTATCCCCTCGGGCAAAGACCTCCGAGGCTTCCGGCACCCATCTCATTCCAGGCATCCTGACACTCCCAGGGACATCCGTTCATGTATCTCTATACATTTCCGGGCATCCGGCACCCATCTCATCTCGGGCATCCTGACACTTCAGGGCATAATCATCCGCCACGAACAACTTTCCCATTTAACATTACACATGTTTGCCAATTTAGGTCTCAATATTCCATACACATGATGCAATGACAAAACAAGCTCACCTTTGTTCTTGCACGTGCATCATCAAACATTTGCATACATAGAGCAATTTTAAACACCCATAGTAATTTAGTTCTTATGGAATTATATGCAACTAAAACAATGCACTTACCAAATGCATTTAGAAATTATTTAAATTCCAATTTATTCCACTTTACAATTAATTAAATTAATTAATCACATAAATCCAAAATTCATGAAATCAAAGCATATAATAAATTAATGCCATAAAATAGAAATTTCTGCAGAAAACACATGGCCAAACCATTTCTACACGAAAACCAATATTTCAACAATTTCAAGCATAATTTTCGGACAAGGGCAGAATGCACAGTTTTCTTGGTAATTAAATTAAAATACCCAAATGACCTCAGAAAATTATGAAATTTTACCAGATTATATTTAAGACATTAAACTAGACTTTTCATGAAGGAACCTAAGCCAAAATAATTATAGATAAATTATTACAGATCCACGAAGCTTCTGGTTAAGTTACCGAAATTCACAGGGCACTATGTCCGAAATATGGGGATTTGACCTACCTATACTTCTTCGTTTTCTCTGAAATTTGGATATGTTATAGTTCTAAGGATCTCCTACAACTTTCATGAAGGAACTTAGGCCAAAAAACCAAAGGAAGACCTCCAAAAGGTACCACGAAGTCTCGGGTGTCACACCTCACGACTCCAGTTTCATCGTCTTCAAGATCAAGTTGGTTTCCTAGCCTAAACTTGTTCATTTTACTTCAAATTTGAGTATGTTCATCCTTAAGATGTGATCTACAAGTTTCATGAAGAAGTCAAAGAGATATTCTTAGTAAAAACCAACATGCAAACCATAAATCCACCACAAGGTCAGAAAACAACTCCAGATCTAGGGTCTCCGAAACATGAGGCTTTGACCCCTTAAATCTCCATAATTTTTCACGAAATTTCAGTATGTTATAGTTCAAGGTGTTAGCTACAACTTCCATGAAGAGATCCAAGCCAAAATCGAACTCCAAGCACACATGCAAGCCCTCACAAGTTTCTGACTTCACTGGATCATGAAAACAGCATGCATTTTCAACAACCAAGCATCCTAGCTTCGGTTTTCTAGCTTCCAAACACCCAAACAAATCAAACATCCACACAAATCACACATGCAAAGAGAGAAGATGGATCCTAACTTGCCTCTAGCCAAGAAAAACAACGACGAACGGCGGTGGACGGCGGCGTGCGGCGGATGGACGGCGGTTCTCCCCCTCCCCCTTCTCACGCGACAAGCCCCTTCCTCCTTCTCCTTTCTCTCTTTCCCTCTCTCCCTCTCTCTCCCTTCTCGCACGACACTCTCTCTCTCTCTCTCTCTCTCTCTCTCTTTCTTTCCTCTTTTCTTCTTCTCCCCTAATCATTTCTAAGAAGACCTTAAGCATGTATGCCAAGTGGCATACACACTAGGACACTTGGGGAGGGGCATGCATTTGAAACCCTCCCCCCCTTTTTTCGCACGGCCACAAGGCCCATTGGGTCTTATGGGCTTGGCCCTCATGGCCCACCCTTAGGCCCTCCAACCATGGGCCTAAGTCCATGCTATTGGGCCTAAGGCCCAATCCAACTCCCTTCTCTAAATTAATTAAAACAAACAATTAATTTCACCTAATTAAAAATCATAACAAACATGGCATCACAAGATTTTATCTTTAATAAATACCTTATAGCTTAATTTAAATTAGAAACAAACAAGGCGCAAAGCACAAAGCCTTAAGAAAGAATTAAGGCTAAAACACAAACAAATAGGTAAATTCATTACCTATTTAAAAGCTCTAGGGCACCTTAGGACATGCCCTTAATTTCTAGGATGCCACAATGGTAACGTTTCTATTTCTTAGAATTTCTGCTCTTTTGTTCCCCAGAACAAAAAAAGAACAGAAATTCATTTGGTTACGCCAAGTTGTTTTTCTATTCCCCGGAATAGAAAGTTAGCCTAGGAATAGATTTGGAGCAGAAACGAGAAATAAAAAAAATTACTTCTATTCTTGGAAACAATTTCTAGAAATAAGTCAATTTTTTTTTTCTTTTATTCTTCTCTCTTGCCGCAGCCACCTTCAACAGCTCCGAGCCACTGCCGACCGCTGCCGTTGGCCACCGCCGCCAGTCGCCGACCGCCGCCGCCGGTCACCGCCATCAATCACCCGCCTCCGGTCGTCGGCCGCCGTCGCCGGTTGCCACCGTCGGTTGCCGCCATTCGCATTCGCTGGTCACCGGTCGTCGGCCGCCACCGCCACCACCGCCGCCACCGGTCGCCGACCGGAGGCAGATGGGCGGCGCGGGGAGGGGTGGCCAATGGGCTGTGCGGCGGCCGGCAGCGAGCGGCCGGTGACGGTCGGCGACCGGTGACGAGCGGCGGGTGATGGGCGGCAGCGGCGGCGAACGGCGGGCGGCCGGTGACGGACGGACGGCATTAACCGACGCTTGGTGATTGGCGATTCGTGAGTAATAATAAAAAACGAATAAATACAAAAATGAAACTATTGCATTACCAAACGCATTTCTATTTTTTTTTTTTTTTTTTTTTTTTTTTCTATTCCAATAGTATAAATTTTGTGTAGTTACCAAACGGGTTCATTTACTCAAAAATTGTTCTCCGGAATAGAAATAGAAAAGAACTACTTCTGAAAAAACTCTTCCCCAGTCAAAAAGCGTTGCCATGGGCACCCTTATTGGTGGCCTTCTATGCAACATTGTATTTTGAACTTTTAATGTATTTAATATGATATTTAGACTTCAGTATAATATTTAATATGATTCCCGAACTTTTAATTTATTTAATGTGGTATCTTAACTTTTTATATATATTTAATGTAGTTCCTAAATTATATGAAAATATTTAATGTTATCCATAAATTCAATCGAGATAACATTGACAATTTTCGTATAATTCAAGAATTAAATTGAATTGTATTTAATAAATTAAAAATTTATAGAAGAAATTATATATTGAGTTAAAATTCAAAAATAAATTAAAAATTGAAGAATTACATTGTATATCATGCCAAAATCGAAGGACCATTTATGTTATTTTCATTAAAACATGAGAACCCGCGAGAGCCCCAAAAGACCGCTTACTATTCAGTATCTTGCCTCTCCACAGGTGAAAAGGGCTCCCCGCTTCCTCTTCTCTCAAGCCAGCGCCACCTCCGGCGAGAATCGGCCAGAGCTCGTTTGGAGCTCGAAGAAGACGTCGAAGTCGCTCAAGAACAGCGCGGCGGAGGTCGAAGAAGGCGGCGGCGGCGGCCATGGACAAGCGAAGGAGCGGCGGGTCAGGAAGCCGGAAAATCCCACCTCGCGGCAAGGTAACGGGGACCATCAAGCCCCAAGTCAACGAGGACGACGCCTCGATGCTCATCGGGAGCATCGTCGAGAAGGGCGTCTCCGACGTCCCCGCCACCAAGACCCTCGCCGCCCCGACCCCTCCTCCGAGGGCCACCGTCCTCCCCTTCCCGGTCGCGCGGCACCGTTCTCACGGCCCCGTAAGTTCCTGAAACTACTTGCGCTTCTTCTGGGTGGTGGGAATTTGAAAATTTTGTCTGCTTTCTTGGGTTTATTGAGTAACGGAAGCATTACACGGGAGCTTCGGGACAGGTCACCAGTCCTGCTTCGGTGTTCTTGGTTCGGTGAAGCGAGGGAAATGGTTGAGCGTTAAGGTCGGCAGTTTCGTCTTTGGTTTGTAAATCTAGCCATTGGTTTAAGGCAGGTTTGAAACGTGTTTTTAGATCGGTTGGAATGTGTAGTAGTAAAGGTAGTGTTGAAGTATTAGTTTTGAGTAGGGAGCTCGAAGAAGGTAATATCCTGGTATGGCATTGAGTTATTGGTTGAGTTTGAGGGTCTTTTTTTATTTGTTTGGGAACTGATAGAACAAGGAACTTCCTTGGTATTTTATTTTATTTTTGTTGATAGTGAAATATCAATCTGCAGCATTGGGGTTCAGTTAGCACGAGATGGGACGAAGATCACGTCAGTGATGATCGTGAGGAGGATGCTCAGGAAGATAAGAAGCTTGCTGCTTCTGAGCGGATCGCAGCTCTTGCTAGACCAGTGCAAAGAAAGGAGAAGAGGGAATTGAACTTACAATATTGGAGGGAGCTTGTCGCGGGAAATGATTCCTCTTTTGGTAGTAAAAATACAAAGCATGGATCTGCAGGGGCTGAAGTGCGAGGTAGAGAGATGATCAAAAGTGAAAATAAGCCGAACCTCGTAGATGATACATCTTTAAGTGGTGCAATTCCTATGGAAGTAGATGCAAAAGCACAATCAAAATTTGAGCCTGTGTATGAATCCTATGGGGCCATCACAGATGGTAAGACTTCTGCATTGATTGGTTTGCAAAGCTATACAGGTAAAGGTGCTCAAGTTCAGGGATGTTCCCTTGACAGTGACAAGAGTGCTGAGGCGGCTAATTTACTTGGAGATTTGGGGTCTATGCATACTAGCAGCGGAACTGGTTCAGTGAAAGTTTCAATCAATGAATCTGTAAGAATGCTGGACGAGGCAAAAGAGTTAAGTTCCTTGTTTCTTGATCATTCTAGAGAGCAGGAAAATCAATTGTCAAGCTCGCCTACAGCCTCCTTGTTTGGATCAAGTGTCAATGATGATGGGCATACCCATTCTTCTCTTGAGAGTCAAATTGATGTGGAGAACCGTGCCCGCTTACAGAGTATGTCTCCTGATGAAATTGCTGAAGCTCGGGCTGAGATTATGAAGAAGATGGACCCTTCATTGCTCAAGTTGCTAAAAAGAAGGGGTCAAGAGAAATTCAAGAAGCAAAACTTGTCAGGCTCTCAGATAGCTATGGATGGAACATTGGGTAGTCCATTAAGTGAGGGTCAGTCTCTTCAGAATGCAGAATCACGGAATACAAGGGATGGAGTATCTAATTTGGTATCATCGGAGACTGTAAAAGATAACCAAAGTCAGCAGGATCATGCTGGTGTCCAGCATGTTGGACCAAGAGATGGCAGTTTGTGGAGTGCTTGGACTCATAGGGTTGAGACTGTACGAGAATTACGATTTTCATTAGAGGGAAATGTCATTCGAAGTGAAATCGACCCAGTTGTGGGGACTGGTAAGTCAATTGCTAATATAATCACTTCGAGTTAGTGTCTCTTGTTACGCATCTCTTTTGGCGCCTTTTGAGTCCAGATGATGGTTCCTTCTCTAAAAATAAGATACCTAGTTCTTCAATGAGTTCACATCTTGTTAGTCATTACAAATGGGGTTGACATGCACTAGTAACTTAATGATGGGAGCAACTTATCTAGCTAGATCATGCGCTAGTCACACCTATGAGTCTCTATACAGTGACTAAGGTAATATAGCTTAAGGTGTCACACTAGTGCGTTCCTATGTAGTAATTAGGTTTGTTTAGCTTGACCTATTCTTTTAATGAAATGTGCAAGAGTGTAGCATGGGCATCTTCATCAACTGATTTGAATAGCAAAACCTAATATCGCTGGGGACTGCAATGTCTTGAGCTGCTATGGATTTTGACCTGTATAAGAACTTTAATTTAAAATGATGACTATAGAATTTGGGATTGGCTTTCGTTCCTTGATATACACAAGTAGAATGAGCTTTCTTTATAGGCGCCTTCTTTTTCAATCTTAAGTCCTACCCTTATGTCAACCTATGGTTGAAAATCACATTTTCCTGTTCCCAGATTTCCACACCTGTGAGATGTCTGATTGGTGTGGCATTTCTGGTGTCGCAGCACCAATTCTCACTAGACAGCTTTATTAACGAGTGATAGGGTTAATATATGCAGTTTAATCTGATTAGCTCCCCAGATTTTATTTGGTGAATTTTTTGAGTGTATATTCAATAACTTACCTTCTTGTCTAGCTTTCTCATATGGTTGGATCAGAGTATGGCATGTTCTATGCTTGAGTTCTAAGTGTGCATCAGAGGAATTCTTTAATGTTAATTCAAGTTATGTCTCAATTATTTATATATATATTTCTGTGATTATATCACTTATCGGGACTATACTTCAGGTCAGAACAGGCAGAATGCTGATAATGTTGCCGAGCGAGACTTCTTGAGGACTGAAGGTGACCCTGGTGCTGCGGGTTATACTATCAAAGAAGCGGTGGCACTTACAAGAAGTGTAGTAAGTTGCCTTTGAAATCAGTGCTTAGCTTATATAGACTCAAAGTTAATCAGATAGTTTTTGCTATCTCATTAGTGTTCGTTCTTAAGTTCATATCCTTTACTGCTAAGTTACAAGAACCTTCTTTTCTACTGGCATATTTGGTAAATAATGAATTGATGCTTCAGGTTCCAGGACAACGGGCCCTTGCACTTCATCTTCTCGCTTCTGTACTTGACAAGGCAACGCACAATATTTGCCGGGATCAAGTTGATCTTGTTACTGGATATTCTAATGTTGATAAGGATTCAGTGGATTGGGAGGCTCTCTGGGCATTTGCACTCGGCCCAGAACCTGAACTTGTCTTAACATTGAGGTAATCTTTATTGCATAAGTTTTGTCATCATCCTTCCTTCATATTGTTAGTCAATAAGCAGTGGACATGGCCTTAATGTTTGCGTTATTACTGGAAGTTCCATATTTTCTTTTGTTGTGCTAAGCTTATATATACAAATAATTCTGAGCCATACTGCTGACATAAGCTCCTGGATATCCTCAAAAAAGTTTATACTAATGAGGAAATTGTGCTTACTGCTTCTTTACTTTTTTTTTTTCTTTTTTTTGTAACTACCTTATTCACTGGAGCATTAGTTCTTCTGTTATAGGTACACTCCACAACATGTTAAATCAGTGATGGGACTGCTTTGCAATGCTTATAGGGATTGACTAGTGCTTGAATATCCCTTTCTATATTTTCAGATCCTTTCAGGAATCTAAGTAATGAGGTCACTTGGTTATGGCCTGAGCTGCTTCTAACTAATGTTACACTGCTTTTCTGAGCATCTTTGGATGATAAAGTCTACATCAAGATTATTACTCCCAAAAGGCTTTATATTTCTAGGTTTTGATATCATATCAATCCATTTGAAAAAAGTTGAAGATTTACTTTAATGCTGTGTATTTACAGGATGTGTCTTGATGACAACCACAATTCTGTAGTTTTAGCATGTGCGAGAGTTGTTGAGTGCATACTCAGCTCTGATTTAAACGAGAACTTCTTTGACAAATTGGAGGTAAAATTTTCTTCAGAGATGCTTATCATTGTTGTAACTCTTCATTTGGTTGAGTTTAAGATTGATATGTTGTTCTTCAGAGGATGAGTATGCACGGAAAGTATCTCTACACTGCCCCAGTGTTTAGGAGTAGACCAGAAATTAATGGCGGTTTGCTTCATGGTGGGTTTTGGAAGTACAGTGCTAAATCCTCTAATGTTCTTCCTATGGAAGAAACAGCTGATGATGAATCTGAAGGGAAGCGCACTATTATGGACGATATTGTGGTTGCTGGTCAAGATTTTATTGCAGGTTTAGTCAGGATGGGAATTCTGCCAAGAATTTGTTATATATTGGAGGTAGCATGATCTAACTATTGTGTCAGTTTTCGATCTGTTTACTTCGTATAGAAATCATTTTGTGTCTTTAAATGAATGGTTTCAGACAGATCCGACCGAAGCTCTGGAAGAACGGATGATCTCTATTCTAATTGCAATAGCAAGACATTCACCAACTGCTTCATGTGCTATCATGGACTGTCCAAGGCTCATCCAAATAGTTGTCCACAGATTTTCCATGAAAAGCAGTATGGAAATTCAGCCTTCCAAGATAAAATCTGTTACACTCTTAAGGGTGAGTTATCAGTTCATATGCATCTTGCGCCAGTCTAATCTTTCATGGGACAATTGGTCCCTTAGCCAGTGAAACTCATCTCTGTTTACCTTTTGAAAAGGTATTGGCACAATCTAATAGGAGGTATTGCATTGAGCTTATAAGGAGCAGAACACTGCATGCCATGATATGGCAGTTGTATCAACCTGCTTATTCGCTTGACCAATGGATTAAACTGGGAAAAGATCGCTGCAAACTTTCCTCGTCTCTGATGATTGAACAATTGCGGCTGTGGAGGACTTGCATAGAGTATGGATATTGTGTCTCACTCTTCTCAGATATCTTTCATTCCTTGTGCTTGTGGTTGAATCCACCTTCCATGGAGAAACTGTTGGAGAATAATATCATGAGAGAACTTTTTTCAATATCCAATGAGGCATACCTTGTTCTGGCAGCTTTAGCTTATAGACTTCCAAAGTTTCATTCGCAGAAACATACAGGCAATCAAAATACAAAGTGTGCTGGTGATGGTACTGAATCATGGTCTTGGAATTATGTTATCCCAATGGTTGATCATGGAATAAAGTGGATAGAATGGATGAATGATTCTTGCATCTCTTGGTTCTTTGAGTTGCAAATTGGAAACAAAAATGATCTGAGAACTCAATCTCTGACGTCCTTATTGTGGGTTTATTCTTCGGTCATGCATATGCTGTCAGTTGTTCTTGAAAGAGTGGGGCCAGACAATGCAATAAATAGCTCTGATGATGGCAAGTCACTGCCTTGGCTTCCTGAATTTGTACCAAAAATTGGTTTAGAGATTATTCGGCAAGGATTCTTTAGCTCTTTGAATGGCAGCATAGATAATGGAACAGATTCTGCAAGAGTTGGTTCGTTCATTGAAAAGTTGTCTCATTTTAGACTTAAAAGCGAAAGTGGAACCTCTTTGGCTTCTGTGTGCTGTCTCCATGGATTTGTGCAGTTGATGGTTGAGATTGATCGCTTGATTCAGTTAGCCAAGGCTGGAATGTCTAGTCCTCCAACAAAAGGACTTTCCATCTCAGCAGAAGAGACAATTCTTGAGGATGGTATGCTCAAGGGTTCTCTTCTTGATCTACAGAAAGTGGTTGACATCCTTTTGAATGTAATTGCTTCTGAATGGCACTCAATCCAGTCCATAGAGATGTTTGGAAGAGGAGGTCCTGCTCCAGGAGTCGGGGTCGGATGGGGTGCTTCTCGTGGAGGATATTGGTCAACACGTGTCCTTTTGGCACAAAAAGATGCTGGTCTTCTCGTGTACTTGCTTGGAACTGTTCCAGTGGTATCGGTTGAGCATATAGCCTTCAGTGAGGGCCAAGCCATTGTTTTGCATAGAGTTAATGGTGCCTTAGGAGCTTGTTTGACTGCTGGCCCAAGGGATAGGGTTGTTGTGGAGAAGGCATTTGACTTTCTGTTTCAAGTCCCTGTTCTAAAGTGCTTGAATATATGTATTCGGCACTTTTTTTCTCTTAGCAGGAGATCTCTGACGTGGGAGTATAGTGAAGAGGATCTACATCATATTAGCAAATTATTGTCTTCCCATTTCAGAAAGAGATGGTTGTGTGAAAAGAAAAAGGCAAGTTCCATAGAAGGCAGTGAGAGTACCATGCATAAAGCAAATCAAAATAGTAGTATTTCTCTTGAAACCATTCATGAGGATATGGACATGTCAGACGAGAAAGAGGAACATCCTCCTTGTGATAATCTGACTATGGAGTGGGCTTACCAGAGACTGCCACTTCCCATGCATTGGTTCATCAGCCCAATCAGTTCATTAGGGGATGGCTTGCACAGTACAGATCAGAAAGTTTCTGGTGTCATTAATCTTGTTCAGGATCATGATGATCTATCTGAAGTTGCTAAAGCTGGAATGTTCTTTCTATTAGGCGTGGAGGCAATGTCTCATTCGGGATGCACAGATATCACTTCACCTGCTCAACATGTGTCACTAGTTTGGAAATTTCATTCCTTGTCTATGATCTTACTTGTTGGGTTGGCTGTGATTGAAGAGCAGAGAAGTAGAGATGTTTATGAAGCTTTACAAGAACTCTTTGGACAGCTTCTTGATCGAGAAATTATAAGTAGAAGCACTAGGCATACTCTGAAAGATGAGCCTGAAATGGATAGCGCAAATAAATGGGGATTGTTAAAATTTGGATCAGAAATTCATGATAGTTACTCAACGTTTATTGAAGCTTTTGTTGAGCAGTTTGCTGCAATATCCTATGGTGATCTGCTGTATGGTCGTCAAGTCGCGCTGTACCTCCACCGTCATGTGGAAGTTTCTGTAAGACTTGCTGCATGGAATGCACTGTCTAATGCTCGGGTTCTGGATCTTCTGCCTCCTTTAGATAAGTGCCTAGCCACTGCTGAAGGTTATCTTGAACCTCCTGAGGTATTGTTCCTGAAAATACTTGTTCTCTTCTTTTGTTGTTTGTTTGTTCAAACATCATGAACATACTTGTTCAAGCAGTGGAATTGTGGTATTGATTTGTTTTTCTTAAAGTAAATATATCACTCATATTACTCAAAATGGGGACGGTGGCTCTTATATACATATTTTCTCCTCCATTTGTTAGATTAAATTTTTGGGTTGACCTTTCTGCCTAATTTATATCCTTTATGTCTCATTTAATATTTCATTTCGTGTTTGGTTTTCTATTATCTCATTCCCTGTTCTTCCATCCGGGAGCAAGAAAATTATCTTCCATTCTACGTCTTTTGATATCTACTTCATGTGTAGGATAGTTGTCTTTTTGTTCTTGATTGCAGCTTGCATGTGAGAGGGGATTCTAAAGTATATACTATATCACTTAATTACGGAATTCTAATGGTCCATGTTATATGTAGTCTCTATTCACTTAATACCTTCAGGGTTTTTGTCACACTTTCGAACCATTATGTTCTGAAGTGGCTGCTTGCCATCACAAGTATTTCTCTTGTTCAAGAATCTTACTTTATTCAGTTGTGACATACTTTCCGTTTTTTCTTTGGCACACCAGAAAAATGTAAAATTTCTTTGACCAGTTGGATATTTTATGAACTCTAGATGTAGGGTAGATGTTATCTCTGGGTAAACGCTTTTTTCCTGCTTTGGTAGTTCTCAAATTTCAGAAGCTGCTGTTCCATTCACATTACACCATTTCCGAGGAATAACTTCACTAAGGGTCTTGTGTAAATGCTTAGAGACTTGTATTAAGGTCGTTGATGAGTTTCATGTCTTTTCATTTGCAGGATGATGAACACATCTTAGAAGCATACGTGAAGTCATGGGTTTCTGGAGCACTTGAAAGAGCCGCTGCTAGAGGATCACTAGCATTAATTCTTGTCCTGCACCATATCTCCTCTTTCATTTTCCTTGATCATGCAAAAGATCGTGTTTTGCTACGAAATAAGTTAGTGAAGTCCTTGTTGCGGTATTGCTCCCGGAAGCAACAACATGAGGTATGCAATTCTGTGGAGCAGTTGAATTTTAAGCAGTCTTGTAAAATGTGGATGTAACTATCGAATGCTTTGTTCAATCTACTGGTTACTCTTCTTTTCTTTTGTGAAAGGGAGTAATTTTATGGTGACCTCTTGCTGCTGGATGGCTATGTATGATAGTTATCATTCAGGGCCACCATTGTGGAAAGGTTGGGATTTTGTAAAAAGATCATACGCTCACTATCTGATTTGTTCTAGATAAGATTATGAGGAAGGGGGTGTGGTGGGGTTCAGGAGATACATTTTTTGCAACAAATGTGTATATGCAATGTAGATCATGGTTGCTATTTTTACCCGAATCCCTCTATTTAGGAAGAGGCATGTACGTGATCATTCTATTGAAACTTGTAGTTTGAATTTGACTACTTGTTGGGATTTGTTACCGCAGGGAATGATGATGGATCTCATCCAATACAAGAAGTCATCCCCATCCAAAATGACTGCACAAGAGGAGGGTGCATCGCAAGCGAGCACTGTCCACAGAAGGCTTGAAGTACTTAAAGAAGCTTGTGAAGGAAATGCATCTCTCTTGGCTGAAGTGGAAAAGCTAAGTTCCAAGTTTCAACTGCTCCAGAGGTGACTTGACCTGATTATACTCTCTGCATCGCATGCAAGCACAATCCATAGGGCTCGAAGTACTCAAAGAGGCTTGTGAGGGAAATGAGTCTCTCTCAGCAGAAGTGGAAAAGCTAAGTCCCAAGTTTTGTCAACTCCGGAGATGACTTGGCCTAATTATACTCTGTACAGTGTAGGTATATGTTTTTGCACTCCTTTTAAGTTTTCAGAGTTGGAACAGTGAGGGACAAGAAAAGCTTTTTGTGGTCCCTGTAATTTTTGGTCAGATGGGAATGTGAAAAATGCTAATGGTAAATGAAAGTCTTTTTCCTTCCCTTTTTACCACTTTGAGAAAAGTTCACTGCTTGCTTAGTTTTTGGATGTGAAAAATGCTAATGGTAAATTAAAGTGTTTTTTCTTTTCCTTTTTACCACTATGAGAAAAGTTCACTGCTCTCCTAGTTTTTGGATGTGAAAATTGCTAATGGTAAATGAAAGTTTTTTTCCTTTTTCTTTTTACCACTTTGAGAAAAATTCACTGCTTTCTTAGTTTTTGGATTTTAACACCGGCTTGACATGTTGGCATCATGTCAGCCAAATGTAGAGGTAGATCACTTCTGGCTGAGTTTTCATCATCTTTATAATTTGACACCTTCTCGAGAAGCAATATAGAATGATGAAAGCTTGAAACATTCAACATGATTTAGCGCATGCCTCCCAAGTCACAACTAAAGCAAACACTTTGTTGCCTGGATCCTGATAAATATTACAGAATGTGGCGTCTTAAGTAAGGAGATGAACAAGGCTCAGAGTACCTCTGCATGGAGAAAAATACTCAACCTCAGGTGCATTTTGAAGCCTTATGTAGGTATTGGTAATGAAATGAAATGTCCATCCCCCTTTGGTTTGATAATCATCAACCCTCTTGGTGTTTTGGCTGATTTATATCCTCCTAGAGATATATATCACTCAACATTGAGTTGCTGCTAGAGTTGCTGATAATACTGTAGACAAAAAATGGAGACAGGCCTCCAGCTTGGTCGGGTGCATCAGTGGAGATACAAGCTCTTCTATGTGGCTGCATATTTCCTATTCGACTCTGAGAATAAGGTCACTAGCTGGTTCTTCCAATGGTGTATCAAATCAGGCTGAAGCAGAGGCTCCACTCAAATTAGACGTCAGATTTGTTTGATTCAAACCTTACATGCCTGAGCATGCATTCATCAATTGTCTGGCCATCCTCAACAGATTGCAGACTTATGATTAAATGAAGCGTCGGAGTGATGTTAATGATGCATGTTTGCTTAGTCAATCACAGGCTGAATCAAGAGAACTTCTTTTCTGCTGTTGCTCTCTCACAAAGCAGAGCTGAGAACTTTCTTATTTATTTGTTTTACCTTGAACGGTAATAGCAGAGCAATGCAGGCTGGAGTCTTGAGTTTGCCCAGGATTTTGCAGGCTGCTAGGGACAAAAGTTTGAAGTCTACTTTCTTTGAGTTGGCCAATGGAACAAAGGTGACCCATGGGGGATATCTCCCTCAGGCTAGCAAGATCATTGCCTGTGTAATCATTTTTGGGCTTGGGACTTCTTTGGAGAGATTGTTGTTGGAACGTGGAAGGGTAGAGGAAGCTTTCCTCAAGATGTCGAGGGCCTGCTCAGAAAATGGATGATCGAATTCCGATTTCCTGGGTTACAGCTTCTGTTCTAGTTTATTACAGAGTTGAGTTTTGGAATTTCAAGATCATCAGTTTTTCCTGTGCTTTGGGAGACTGTTGAGGCATTGCTCCTCTAGTTTCTCTTGCGAATTTGTAGAGGCTCTGGAATTGCTTGGAGTTTGACCAGGTGTGGTGAGTTTGGCAATGTTTTGCCTGAAGAACCTTGACTCAAAAAAATTTCACAAAAGAGCACACCATCGACCGGAGAAGTTGGCTTGGCCGGGGATGGGTGACGGCAACAAGTCACGAGACCCGGGGCAATGGGCTCCCGAGGTCACTCGACCCGAGGCAACGGACCAATGGGGTTGGGCAAGGTCGCGTGACTGCAAGCAGGGCGCCAATTACTCTGTGACTTGTCACTAGGGTCGATTCTTGTTGAGGCTAGGCCTGATTGTTCTGGTGTTCGCTGGGCTAGGTCGCAAGTCTTGGCGAAGCTTCTTCCGTTGCGTGGCCTGACGTCGCGCAACTCGCCACCTAAGTTCTTGATTGAGTTTTGAGGATACATGGCTCGTGTAATCGAGGAAAAAAAATAGGTAAACTGGATCGGCATAAATTCCCAAATGCTTAGAACTGGTTAGTGCACAAAGTGTTTTGGAGAACAAAAATTGACTATAGCTTTAACCTCAGCAGAGATCATTTTATGCTGATATATCACTGACATCATATCAATGTGTTATCCTCAACGTGGTAATTCAGACATTTTTTATAATTATTAAAGGTTAATATCGCAAAATATTCGAAAGTGAACCAATTAGACACATTTAACTGAATTTTTTGACATTCAAAAACCCCTTAAAGTGGTATTGCTATTCTAAAGTTTTATTCTCAATCAGCATTCTGTTCAATTTCGCAATCTATTGTCCTCCGTGTGATCGACGTAATAATGCTTGGCTAGCATACCCATCAATTTCGTAAGTTACGATATAAAACCGGCTTACACGTGACCGGTCCGACGTAAGCTTTTTTTGTTTTTTTCTTCTCTCGTGCACATTGGATGCGGGACAGGTCCACAAAAATAATCTGAACCATAGAATTTCTCCTATAAGATTACCAGCTCGCCCAAATTTGCAAAATCAGAATTTGGTGTCAATTGAGCGCTTCTGACAGAAAAAAAATCGTCGTGAGACATGCCAAATCGGATGTCTAGATGCAACGCGACCCTGTCTGTTTGTATCACCACAATTTTTTCCGAGCAAGTGGGCTCAAAATGGCTATGTTTGGTACGAAAATTTGTCGCTTTTTTAATTGCCCGATATAAGTTGCATTATACGACAACTGTTTTCTTGGGGAGCGTCCCAAAAGATAATAAACGAGGGAGACAGGAAAAAGTTAAAATTATTCTAATATTGGCAATGGGCCCCACAAGATCACTCAACTCTATTCAATCATGCTTTCTATTCAATTTCGTCATCGATTGTCAATCATGCTTTCTACTCAATTTCGTCATCGATTGTCCTCCGTGTAATCAACGTGGTAATGCTTGCCTAGCAGACCCGTTTTGATTTGGCAAGCTTGTCTGTCATAATTTTCCCTAATCAAATATATGTTTGGTCACTTCCACGTCAATGACTTTCTTTAAATGTTCGTAAGTTACAATATAAAACCGGTTTACATGTGACCGGTCTCAAGTAAGTTGTGTTTTTTTCCTTTCTTTCTTTTCTCTCCTCCTTTTTTATCCAACGGTGCACGTTGGATGTGAGGTACGTCCACAAAAATCATTTAAACCATAGAATTTCTCCTTAAGATTATCAGCTCATTCAAATGTGCAAAAATCACAAATTGGTGTTGATTGAGCGCTTCTGACAGAGAGACATTGTCGTGAAACATGCCGAATCCGATGTCTCCATGCAATGCGAGCTTGCCTGTCTCTATCACCACAATTTTGTCGGAGCAAGTACGTGGACTTAAATTTGCGATGTTTGGTACGAAAATTTGTCGCTTTTTTTAATTGCTACGGCATGAAGATGAGGAGAAACGTCAGCAAAGCCTTGATACAAGCTGTATTATACGACTATCGTTTTCTTGGGGAGTGTCCCAAAACATAATGAACAAGGGAGACAGGAAAAAGTTAAAATTATTCTAATATGGGCAATGGGCCCCCCGAGGTTACCGACCCTAGGCGACGGACTACAGGCAACACGCTTGCTGAGGTCACTCAGCCCAATCGAGATCTAGCTTTCTACGGCCTTCTCTCCGACGTCTCCTTAAATAGTAAAGTCGCAATCTTGCAGAGGCGTGAATGAGATCGACAGCTTCAAGCAAGGCGCCACCATCACTTGACTTGTTGCCGAGGCCAATTCTTGTGGTCGGCAAATCTTGTTATTCTAATTCTCGTCGAGCCAGATAGCTTCCCGGTCTCAACCTCGGCTAAACTTTTCCGACGCCATGTAACCTCCGGTGAAGATTTTCCGACATCTCGCGACGACTCACACAAACATTTCTGATTGGACATCTCTCTCTCTCTCTGTCTCTCTCTGTCTCTCTGCTCCCTTAGTGGTTAAAAGTTAAAACCGGTAATTTGATAGTCCAATGACAAATTTATTTAATCATTCAATTGGAAAAAATTGTCCAAAAAGTCCTAAATCTATTGTATTTTTGTCAATTCAATCATAAACTTTTCAATTTTACCAATTTAGTACCAAACATTTTTACTTCTTACCAATTAAGTTCATTCGGCCAATTTTGGACAGAATTTGCTAACGTAATACAACCGGAGCTAATGTGAAAAATGTCAAAAAAGCCGCTTATGGCACATTTGGTAACGTTTCTGTTCAAAAAATTTTCATAAGAACAAAAATAGAAAAAATTATTTCTGTTTCAGGGAACAATTTTTAAACAGAAGAATGTGTTTGGTAACTGCACAAAATTTATGTTCTTGGAATAGAAAAAAAACAGAAACACGTTCTAGTAAATTTGTATAATTTTTTTTGTTTCTTTTAATTTTTTAATTTTTGTTCTTCATTCTTTTTCCTTTTTTTCTTTTTCTTGCCATGGTTGGCGACCGGCTAGACTACGTCTAGCGAGCTCGCCAGAGCCTTGCCAGGCTAGGGCGAGGCCCGGCGAGCCTCGCTAGGCCGTCGGCAAGGCTTAACCTCACCTAAGCAACATGAGGTCGACCTCGTGCCGGTTGGGGAGGCTGAGCCTCATTGTGGCTGCGTGAGGCTTGGCCTCGCCGGGCCATCGCCAGATGACGCCATCCTAGAGGTGGCCCGCCTCAGCCTCACTGGTAGCTAGGCGAGCTCAGCCTCGCCCAGCCTAGGTGAGGCCGAGCCTCACGCGGCCACGGCGAGGCTCGGACCGATGAGCCTAGCCGTGGCTCAGCCTCTCCGGGAGATGGCAACACTCCAGCGAGGTTGTTGGCCCTCGTCTAGCCAGTCGCCAGCGCCGGCCATAGCCAAGGCCGATGACTGGCAAAAGGAAGAAGAAGAAAAATTAGAAGAAAAAAAAAATGTTTTTCGGAAGTTTTCCCAAGAACAAGAAACAAGTTTTTTTTTACTTCTTGTTTTTATTCCAAATCTGTTCCCGGGAACAAAAGTGTAAACAAACGCGCTTTTATCTTTTTTTATTCCCCGAAACAAAAGAACAAAAATTTGTATTCCTAAGAATAGAAACAATTTTAAACAAACATATCCCTAGTGTTTTCACAGCTAAAACCTCTAGGAAAACTTCAAGCTAGATGCATTCAATCAATGGTGTGGCAAAGAGAGATCATCGCTATTCAATAACATGTATGAGAACCTATAATATTTTAACTCTAGCATGAGTCTTATTGGCGATATTGGCAAGATTTGCTCTCCTATTCAAGGAAATGACATATTGTGGGCAAATCTCTATATTTATAGTTTTCCTATTTTTGAAATTTCCCTTTTTTGTTACGATGAACCTTGTGTACAAATTGCAGAAGAATGTTATGACAAAAATAAGAGAGTCGAAAGTTTTGTCCGAGGATGTAGGCACATTGTTGAACCTTGTAATCCTTATGTTCTTTTCTAATTGCCTTACTAAAATTCAACAAGTCTCAACAATCTCTTAAGATGTAATTGATTTGTTATAGTACAACGAGTTTAGGTAACGTCAACTTCAGCTTTAACGTAGATCAATAGCAACCCCTTGGTCCTACTACTCTTTTTCAACTCATACATCCTCTCAAAACTCATAGAAGTTCTTTCACACATTATCAATTGGATTACCATTATCGAGTGGACTTCAATTAGAAGAGGTCTCTTCATATAAGGCCATCAGTAGAATCAAATATAATAATAATGAAGATCATGATCATAATAATAATAATGATAATGATGCATTTTCTCGGAAAGCAGCTTATGAGGAGAACATTTTGACCTAGAAAGCAAAAACAATCAATCAAGTGCGTCCCAAATCATCAATCCATCAATTTCACCCCAAGCTACTTAACTGATCTTCTCAACTGGATCTACTAATTGGTTTCAGTTTCATACACTCCAAGGTCTTTTTGTTCCGTGAAAAAATAATAATTAGTAAAATATTTTTCTAAAAATTATCGATTGTATCATTTGAAATCATTAATTAATGAAAAATATTTTAATTATTGATAATAATTTATGTATAATCATTTTTATAGAAGATGAAAATATTTTTGTTCATTCATTATTGTCATCAACACAAGTAATCATTTTTAAAGAAAACATTTTACACAATACATTTTCTATTACACAAATGGAGTCTGACATGCATAATATTTTCGTACAATCTTGCTTAAGTAGTTAATATAAAAACGATTCTCACGTTATTCAAAGAATATTGAACTTTAAGAAGACGCCGGCTCAACCAAGTTTGCAAAACCAGAGATGGTTGTCGGTGGACCTATTTTGACCGAGAAATGTCGTCGTGAAACATGCCTTACCTGTCTCATCACCAAAAGTTTGTCCAACCAGGCGCACTCAAGATGCTGCGTTTGGTACGAAAAATTGTTTTACTTATTTAAGAAATAATAACACAAATAATTTTTGAATTTTGACGAAACATACTATATAATCTCTAAATTTTTAATTCGATATAATCTTTGAGCTTTAACTCATTATATAATATAGTCTCCGAATTTTCAGTATATATTATCAGAACATTTAATGGTATATTTCTATTATTTCAAGTTTAGGGATAATATTAAATATTTTAATATATTTTAGAGACTAAACTGAACATGTATAAGAAATTCATGAATTATATTAAATAATTTAAAAGTGAAGCATCACTCTTTGAAACTCAAGCACTTCGTCGTGAAAATTATGAGATAATATGAAGTGATTGTCCAATCTCGTTCCAGATGTTATGTAAAATGCATTTAAAACTAAACTATTATATATTTGGTATACTTATCAAGTGCCTGAAATATCTGTGCGGTTCTCCTCGTGCTTGCTTATTCCAGTAGCAAGTTAGGTTTCCATCCGCAAGCTTCATCAAACAAAACCCAGAGAGAGAGAGAGAGAGAGAGAGAGAGAGAGAGAGAGAATGGCACTCGAAAAACCAGCAGCAGAACCAAAATCAACAGCGCAAGCCCCCGGCGACGAGGACAATGAAGAAGCAAAAGCCGGGTTGGACATCTGGAGGTACGTCTTCGGCTTCACTGAGATGGCGGTGGTGAAGTGCGCCATTGATCTCGGCATTGCCGACGCCATGGAGAGCCACCCGGAGCCCTCCATCTCTCTGTCCCGGCTCTCCTCCAAGCTCGGCTGCTGCGCCTCCTCCCTCCGCCGCATCCTCCGCTTCCTCGTCCACCGCAGGATCTTCAGGCACCACGCAGATACCGACACCTACTCACAGACCCCGCTCTCTCGCCGCCTCCTGACCAGAGGAGAGAACTCAATGGCCGCTTTCATTCGGCTGGAGACCACCCCCGTGATGCTCGCCCCATGGCTCAACCTGAGCTCTCACGTGTCTGCAGCAGTTGCCACAGTCCCTCCGCCTTTCGTGGCGGCACACGGCGACGACGTTTGGGTATACTCGGCAGCGAATCCCGGGCACGGCAGGCTCATCGACGAGGCCATGGCATGCGACGCAAGAGTGGCGGTGCCAGCACTCGCGAGGATTGCCCGGAGGTGTTCAAAGGTGTCCTGACCATGGTGGACGTCGGAGGAGGGAACGGGACCACCCTGAGGTTGCTGAGGAAGGCATTTCCGTGGATCAGAGGGATCAATTTCGACCTCCCTCACGTCGTCTCCGGGGCCTCACCGCCATGCGAGGGGGTGGAGCATGTCGGAGGAGACATGTTTGAGGGTGTTCCAAAGGCCGACGCTGCTTTCCTCAAGGTTGGTGCCTTTTTTAACTTCTTGTTTCACCCTCTTTGGCAACGTGTGTATGTCAAAAGTTCATCCATAAACTAACCCGGCAAATCCCAAAAAAAAAAAAAAAAAAAACGAAAACGTACAGGTTTTTTTTTTAAAGTACATTTTTAGGTGGACCCGAGAGAGAAGTTTCAGTTTCAACCCAAAATATATATATTACGGTTTTAACTATCTAAATTTTTATTTATTTATTCAATTAGGTTCTCAAACTTTCTATATCTGTGCAATACGATCCTCGAAATTAAATTTTGTCCAATTAAACCTTCTAATGTTCTCGATTAGTTTCCACATCCTTCGGTCAATCACGAACCATCCAAATAATTAATTACATAGCAATCTGATATGGTAGCGCAAAAAAGAAAGTTATGCTAATGTGGCGCCAAATTAGAAGACAAGCGGGGAAAATAAAGGAAAAAAGAAATCCTAACTTGACTGTGTAAGTTACATGGGCTAAAAATAACACTAACTGCACAATATAAAAGTTAGAGGATTTGATTGTAAAAAAAAAAACCGAGTAGCATCAATTTTTCTTATCAAGAAATTCTATATGATTATTTTCGTTAAATATTATTATCAGTTGAGTCCAGATTTGTCTAATTCTTTTATGGCAGCACTATTTCCATCCTATTTTGACCAAGATACTCTTCTTCTTTTTTTTCAATCAATTGACCACAAAACCCTTCCCTCTCTTCAATTTATTGTTTCTTTTTCCTATCAACCTAATTAACAAAATTGTATTTTTCTAGTACTATCATATATTGTCAATTTCATTATATAAATGTCAAATTACACCTAACAACATATTATATTATCATACATCCTGTTATCATTTTGCTTAGAGAATGTTATTAATTTTAATTTATATTCTCAAATTTCTAATCACAAAAGTTACATACAAAGTTAGAAATTTCTAATTACAATGGTTTATGAAGACACAATTAATTGCCTTTTTTTTATAAATTGTTTGAGGGAAACTTTATTTCAAAGTTGAAATCTAAATTCAATCTAATTATCTAGCCAATTTTTACCCTTGTTGGTGTTTCTCCTGATAAACTTTGTAGGTTTTTAACATTAAACATTGCGGATTTGTGCTTTCTTTTGAGCTTTTCACATTTTAATAAAAATTGCAAGATGAGGGTTGAAAACTTACTTACACCTTCACTTTCAAACCCACGTCAGATTTTTTCAGAAGAAAATTTTTAAACATATTTTAAAGTTTTGATCAACTTGCTATGAAATTAAATTTACAATTCGATAGTAATTACTTTCTTCATAGTAGCAGTAGAATAGCAAGAAGTTTCCTCTTTTTTTTTTTTTTCTCACATTTGTGCGCTCATCTTTTATTAATATTTAGATATGACTTAAATATCAATATGATTGATATTTGATCATACTCCTAACAAATTTTCCTTTTTCCATATTCTGATCACTCTCTTTTCCATTTTTCTTTTTATCAAGATTGGATAGATAATTAAATTTAATATTATTTTCGACTTTGAAATATAGTTTTTTACTCACACTATTTGATAATTAAAAAAAAAAAAAGGTAATTAACTGTATGTTCATAAACTATCATAAATCAAAATTTCTTGTGATTAAAAAATGAGACCATAAATTAAAATTGAAAATATTCTCTAGGTAAAGCGATGACAAAAGGTAAGGTAAAACAATATCTTATTAGATGTAATGAAATATTTGTATTGTGAAACTGGTGAGAGATGATAGAAGTAAATGCAATTTTGCAAGTTAGGTTGATATATATATATATATATATATATATATATATATATATATATATATATATATATATATATATATATATATATATTAGATTAGAGCCACCCGGGGGGGAGAAGATTCGGGTAAGTTAACTAGGGGTGAAAATAGCATTGTCTTTTTTCTAAACCAAATTTTAAATATTAGATTAAATGGTTGTAACTTGGGTTTGATAAATCCTACTAGATTAATTGCTCTGTGCGAAATGGTGGGTCATCAATTACACACCAAACATATTGAAAGACTACTTCATTAATAGATTTATAGCATGATATAATACATTTGCATGTGGGTAATAGAAACAAGTGGGCTATACAATTATATATCTGATTACTAATGACGGACTTTTGGGGGTGTAAACGGGCCGGGATTTTACGGCAAACGTAGCCCCCAAAAAATTTTGGGCCCAAAGGTTTCGGGCCTTGTTCGAATTGGGTTAGGCTAGGCCTGAAATTATATATCAATTTTTCCACATTAAATATAATAATTAGTTCCTAGTAAATAATCAGTTCGTTGGTAGTATTTCGTTTTTCTCATCCACGATAGAGAACTTTATCTATATATTGCCAGAATGACAAATAAATAAATAAATAACTATATTATAAATAAGATATCGGATATGGGTCAAGCCATTTCGGACTTCACAAGATGAAAACATGTATAATAATATCCGACCCAAGACTATTCGGGCTTAAGGACTTTCAGGCTGGTCCGAATTTCCCCATCTTCATTTTCACCTTTAGCAACAGCCAACTATAAAAAACAGTGCTTTTTCTGACAAAAAGGACAAGAATTGTTAAAAAAAGTAACTGCGAAGGCCATGCAATGTACATGGTACATACTTTTAAACGGTGTCTTGTATTATGTTGGTGATGATTGGTTGGCTTTTTTAAACAAGAAATGCATTTTCATTAACATTTCTTTCACCCAATTCAACGGTTGATCTTAGAAAGCAAACCCCAACATGCATCGATTATCCATATGGTAACAAGTGAACATCCAATTGGGATTTTGTACATCTCTTATTAGTTATTGCCAAACTAATTGTATCCTCAAACAAAAATCGTGCACTAATAGTGTTTAATCTTCTACCAAGAGAATTCATTGTGTGATTGATTTGCAAGATTGAATTTATATGAAATTGCTGATATCACGTTCACATACCATTAATGGGGGTTTATTATACTAATGGATCATCTTCAAACACACCGCTATCTACCTCTCTACCTTTTTCTTTCAAACTATATTTTTCTTCCCCAAATGGAAAAAATTATTTCAACCCTACCGTTGAAAGATGAGTTACAAATTGTGGGGTATGTATATGAAAAGAGAAAATGACACAAATGATCCCTAAACTTTAACTAATATGCAATGTAGTCCCGGAAATTTTAATTTACTTAATGCGGTTGTTAGATTTTAGTCCAATGTACAACATCATCTTTAAACTTTTAATTTATTCAATATGGTCCTTCAACTTTTTATACATATTCAATTTAGTTCTTAAATTATATGAAAATGCTCAATGTTGCCTTTAGACTTGAATTAATTGAAGGATAATATTAGACATTTTTCATATAGTTGAGATATTACATTGTGGTATCTACTAATAGTTCAGGGATCATACTAAACAAATTAAAAGTTCAAAGGCGATATTACACATTGAACCAAACTTCAGAAATCATTTGTGTAAATTTGTGTAATTATTCCTTTTGGGAAAATTTCCTCCACCTAAGAATGGAGGTAAAAGTGACTTTGTTTTGTCCTGTTATCCCTCCGTGATTCTAGTCCTATTAATTCCAAGATAATCTCTGCACACACATGAATGTGGTCGGCTTTCCAGGTGTTATTAATAGAGGCTAGCTTGTTTTGAACATGTGTAGTGGGTTCTTCATGATTGGTCGGACAGCGAGTGCGTGCAAATCCTGAAGAACTGCAAAGAAGCCATCACGGGGAGCAAATCGGGGAAGGTGATAATCATGGAAGCCGTGATCGGCAAGGAGGAAGACGACAAGTTGACTGACGTGAGGCTAACCCTCGACATGGTGATGATGGCTCACACTGGTGGAGGCAAAGAGAGGACTGAGAAGGAGTGGGCGCACGTGCTTTGCCAAGCTGGGTTCACCAAGTACACGATCAAGCCCATACGCGCCATCCAATCCGTCATCGAGGCATTTCCTTAAAAATGTAACTAGGGAAATAAATTGGCTGTTTATCTTTATAGTTTAGTGTACTTGGGTGTTATTTATATCCTTGATGTGCTTGTTAACTTAGGACTCTCTGAACGATCAACGTAGTTGTTCGTTCTTTCTTTGTCATCTTGGCATCTTGTCGATGTTGAAACTTCGAATGATCACATACAATCATTCACGAATCACGTTTTCTGTTGTGGAGAAGGCATTTGACTTTTTGTTCCAAGTCCCTGTTCTATAGTGTTTGAATATCTCTACTCAGCTATTTTTTCCTCTTAGCAGGAGATTTTCAACGTGGGAATATAGCGAAGAGGACCTGCATCATATTAGCAAATTATTGTCATCTCATTTCAGAAAGAGATGGTTGTGTGTAAAGAGAAAGGCAAGTTCCGTAAAAAGAAGTAAAAGTACTATGCATAAAGCAAATCAAAATGGTAGTATTTCTCTTGAAACGATTCATGAGGATATGGACATGTCAGATGAGAAAGCAGAACATCCTCCTTGTACTAATATGACTCGGAAGTGTGCTGTTAGTTATATGCCCTAAAGCAATCATGTAATAATTACATGTTAAGGATTATTTAATGGCAAACAAATATTCATTCATCATCTCATGAATGAGTTCATGAGATTACAATTATGTTGAATCTTTAAATAGTTCCCGATCGATGGATCATTGAGAGGATATTGATAATCCTATTAAGACTGGTATGTTCTCAAATTTCATCATTCAGTATTGGATACCCGAGGGGATGATAAGTCATAAGTCATTGGATATTGTGATATCCGAGTTAGAACACAAGTTCTTGTATCGGACAAGTTCATTGAATGTGACACGCATATAACGATTGGTAATATGGATACTTTTAGTGGGGTCAATGACTAACCATTCATGTTTTGGTCGTGTGTAAGATTCTTAGACCTAAGGCACGATGTTAACTTGTATGTTAAATGGCTATGGTTCATAAGTGCGCATATTGATGCTTCGTTAAACCGTCTATGTACTTGATTGTCATAATTTGTTCACATACGAAGGCACATGCGCACGCAATATAAAATCTATTTTTTTGTTATATATAGATCTACAAGATTGATATCCTATGCTGTCACAACCAAAATTTCAGGTGCACCACCTAAAATTAGGCTAATGGATTGCTAAGCCTAGACTTAGTTCGGACTCTCCCAAGCTCATACCAACTCGCGACTTAGGTTCAAATATCTAGCATGCAAAAGGGAGTTGTCACTAATCAATTTGTGGTAGGTCGATTAGACACCTAAGTAAAATAATGGGAGAATCATTTTACTCATACGAACCAAAGATTTTGGGTACGGGGACTTGATTACACTAGACTATCCTAGTGCCCTTTCGGTACATTTCTCTTTTTATTTCAAATTTTTTTTTGACAGACAGCTTGAATTAATTTTAATTCACTTTCCTAACATGTGAGGCGATCATGCAGGTGCGCATACCACCAATTTAACACTCAGGAAAGCAATTAAATAATGCAGGACTTATCTCAAAGCAACGAAAGCATCTGCAGTGTTAGATCAGAATTCACATCAGCAATCCTAGATATGATTTCTAATTAACAAGCAATCACTCAATTTTTGCTTTCACTTTTTAATGAGAATATAGTCCATATGCAATGCAATGCTTCTAATCTAATAATATGGCATGGAAAAATGTGATTTCTTAATGAACATGCAATAATTAAATATGCAATCTAAATTAACCAAAATGACCTAATTCTAATGACGAGCAATTTATGATTAAATGAACCCAGTAATAATCACTAAATGACATGCATTTCATGAACCTAATTCTATATGACGTGCACATGATTTTTTTATTTTTTATTTAACGAAAATTCATAATTAAAATCACTAAAGAAAATAAAACTAAAGTGAAATACTATCTATTCTAAATGCTTTCTAAACATGCATTTAAAAAAAAAAAAAACCTATCATGCAATTCTTCTAAATATCTATCTAGACCTAAAATTAAACATGCAATTTTATCTAATATGCAATGACGTGCAAAAATTCCAATTTTTTTCATTTTTTATGAAATTCGAAATTAAAATTAAACATGCAATTCAGATAATAATAAAGAAACTAACATCCTAAATGAATGCACTTTTTCTTTTTCTTTTTCATGATTCAAAATAAAATCCCTAATCGAATCATGCAAGATAAAAAAAAAAAAAACAAACAAACCTAATCCTAATTCAAATTTTTTTTTTGGATATTTTCCTTTTACGAAAACAAAACGGCTCAAACCACACAATGGCAAATAAGAGCAAGATAAGATTGATATCCAAAAATCGACGAACCATATCTCGCGCATGAGATCGGGTTGGTCAATTTTAAATAAAAACGTGAATCGAATCTCGAGCATGAGATCGGATTGACGATTTTGCAAGCGATTGCAAGTCGGATTTCGGGCGCGAAAATCGGACTGTCAATCCCTAATTTGAGAGGCTATTTCATGTCGAAATCTCAATCATACATTAAAGACTGATTCTACTAAAAAAACATAAAATAAGATAAACAAAATAAAATAAAAAACATAAATTGATTTTCCCTTTTTTGTTTTGTTTTTCTCCTTTTTTTATCTTCCCAAGCAGGTAGCTCCTAGTGGTGGGTCTCCCAAGGGCGGCCGGTCAGAGTTGTGATGGTGGGATTCTTGGTGTGTAGGCGATCACCGGAAAACCTACAAAAAGAAAAGCACAATGAACCTCATGAATTGAAGTGCGTCGAGAAATAAAGAAGAAACAATTTGCTGGCTTTTGCTGAGGAGCTTGCGAGGTTGCTCGCTGAATCTGCAGTGATTGGCCTTGAGGCTTCGTGATATGCTCTTCTAATTTTTCTTATTTTTTGTGCTGATTTCTTCAAACGAACGATAGGAAAACCTCCCAAAAACCCTAAAAACGAAGGAAGAAAATTTTCTCTCTTGCTTTGAATTTTTAACCTAGAAACCTGAGAGAAAAAGTCCCCTTGTGCAGCCGTGTATTCAATGTGTGGCCCCCTCGAAAAAACATACGCACATCCTCTTTTATAGGTGAAAAATTAGGATCTCAATTTCTTCTTCGAATCCATATCCCTAATATTTTTTCACCAATTTTGTCACATATTGATAAGGGCTCAAGATTACGATGGAATTTTTCCTTAAATCCAAATCTTGCAAAAATATATTGCAATATCCTTTCACACATCTGCCTTATCCAAAGATATTCTAAAAAAATCCAATTGCATCTCAAAAATTTCAAATTCCCCTTTTTTCACGAGATAATTTCCGATCACTTAAAAAAAAAGGCTCAGCCAACTAATTTGAACCCATCCACCACCGGTTCAATAAAATGCAACAAAATGCAAATTAAATATAAATGTACCTAAATCTATATGCTATGCAATTAATAAAATTAACCCTAAATCGCCAAAATTTAGGTGTCAACATATGCGATCTAAAATTTTCCAACGTCGTGTAACCTCCGGTGAAGATTTTCCAACATCTCACAATGACTCACACAAACATTTCTGATTGGACATCTCTCTCTCAGCCCTTAGTGGTTAAAACTGGTAATTTGATAGTCCAATGACAAATTCATTAAAATATTCCATTAGGAAAATTGTCCAAATAGTCCTAAACTTATTGTAATTTTTGTCAATTCAATCCTAAACTTTTCAATTTTGTCAATTTAGTACTAAACATTTTTTCTTCTTACCAAATGAGTTCATCCGGCCAATTTTGGATGGAATTTGCTTACGTAACACAACTAGCACTAACGTGGAAAATGTCAAAAAAGCTGCCCGGTGTTTTCACAGGTAAAACCTCTAGGAAAAACTACAAGCTAGATGCATTCAATCAATGGTGTGGCAAAGAGAGATCATCACTATTCGATAACATGTATGAGAACCTATAATACTTTGAATCTAGCATGAGTCTCAACAATTTATTAAGACGTGATTGATTTGTTATAGTACAACGAGTTTAGGTAACATCGACTTCAGCTTTGACGTAGATCGATAGCACCCCCTTGGTCCTACTAGTCCTTTTCAACTCATACATCCTCTCAAAACTCATAGAAGTACTTTCACACATTATCAACTGGATTACCATTATCGAGTGGCCTTCAATTGGAAGAAGTCTCTTCACAGAAGGCCATCAGTACAATCAAATACAATGATGATGATAGTGATGATGATGCATTTTCTCGGAAAGCAGCTTATGAGGAGAACATTTTGACCTAGAAAGCAAAAACAATCCAAATCATCAATCCATCAATTTCACCCCCAAGCAACTTACCTGATCTTCTCAACTGGATCTACTAATTGGTTTCGGTTTTGTACACTCCAAGGGTGTTTTTGTTCTGTGAAAAAATAATAATTAGTAAAAGATTTTTTCTAAAAATTATTGATTGTATAATTTGAAATCATTAATTAATAAAAAATATTTTAATTATTGGCAATAATTTATGTATAATCATTTCCATAGAAGATGAAAATATTTTGTTCATTCATTGTTGTCATCAATACAAGTAATCTTTTTAAAGAAAACATTTTGTACATAATATATTTTCTATTAAACAAATGGAGTCTGACGTGCATAATATTTTCGTACAATCTTGCTTAAGTAGTTAATATAAAAACGATTCTCGCGTTGCTCAAAGAATATTGAACTTTAAGAAGATGCCGGCTCACCCAAGTGTGCAAAACTAGAGATGGTTGTCGGTGGATCTATTTTGACCGAGAAATGTCGTCGTGAAACATGCCTTGCCTATCTCATCACCGAAATTTTGTCCAACCAGGTGCACTCAAGATGCTACGTTTGGTACGAAAAATTGTTTTTCTTATTTAAAAAATAATAACACAAATAATTTTTGAATTTTGACTAAAGACACGATGTAATCCCTAAACTTTTAATATATTTGATATAACCTTTGAGCTTTTTAACTCATTACATAATGTAGTCTTTGAATTTTCAGTACATATTATCAAAATATTTAATGGTATATTTCTATTATTTCAAGTTTATGGATAATATTAAATATTTTCATATATTTTAGGGACCGAATTGAACATATATAAAAAAAATCATGGATCATATTAAATAATTTAAAAGTTCGGGGATCATATTATATATTAGACTGGTATCACAATTTAGGAATCCATATCAAATAAATTTAAATTTTAAGAGTCGCGATGTGCATTAGATTAAAACTCAAGGATGGTTTGTCTTATTGTCCCATTTTAGAAGTTGCTATGGCTTGAAGATGAAGAGAAACACAATCAAGCCACCGATAAAATGGTGGTTTTCCTATGAAGGGTGCGTTTGGTAACGTTTACGTTAAAAAATTATTCTAAGGAACATAAATAGAAAAAACTATTTTTATTCCGGGAATAATTTTTAACAGAAGAACGCGTTTGGTAAATTTGTTCCTGGAATAGAAAAAGAATAGAAACATGTTTGGTAAACTTGTATAATTTTTTTGTTTATTTTAATTTTTTAATATTATAATTTTATTTTTCCTTTTTCCTTTTTTATTTTTCTTCTTTCTTCTTTCTTCCTTTTGGCCGGTCGCTGGCCTCAGCCATGGCCGGCGACTGGCCGACGAGGGCCGACGGCCTCACCCAGCCATGGCGAGGCTCGTCGGCCCCCAGTGAGGCCGAGCCTCACCGTGGCTGGGCGAGGCTTGGCCTTGCCTTGGCTGAGCGAGCTCGAGCTCACCCAGATCTGGCAAGGCTGAGCCTTGCCAGGGGCCGGCGGCGCTCTGGCGAGGTCGCGGCCCTCAACGGCCGATCGCTAGCCATGGCCGAGGCCAGCGACCGGCCAAAGAAAAATGAAGAAGAAAAGAAGAAGAAAAGAAGAAGAAAAGAAAGAGAAGAAAAAAATAGGAGTGAAAAATTGTTTATCGAAAGTGTTCCGAGAACAAGAAAAAAGTTTTTTTTTTTTGTTTCTTGTTTCTGTTCCAAATTTGTTCCCGGGAACAAAAATGCAAACAAAATCGTTTATGTTCTTTTTTTGTTCCCCGGAACAAAAAAACAGAAATTGTGTTCATGAACAAAAGAAAAGAACACAAACATGCTGCAGGGTGCCCATCAACTCTTCACGTACGGTCATCTAATCTATCCAACCCTGTACAGTTGTACTTGTCCTAAAAAATTTCGTGACATTTTAAATTAATATCCTAAAATTATTTCGTCTGAACTCTGAAATATAAAATTCGAGAATATTAATAAGAGCGAGGGAAGAAAAACTTTTTCTTCAATTGGAGGATAAGGCATGCAGGCATCGACACATTAAAATAAGGAATACATCCAAGCTAAGCATCGTATTATCAGACCACCATTGGAAGTCCTTATTAAAAACTTGCTTCATATTGATTAGATACACGCTTCACACAGTATCTAAAACCGGCACGTCTAATCAATACCTCCTGATTCTAGACATTGGGCGAAGATCACCAAAAGTTTTGTGGTATTTTAAATGAAGATCACCTTAAAATATCAAGAAATTTACCTACCAAAAAACCATTGCATATGGAGATTTGGAATTGGTCCAACATCAGAAGTTTCCAGGGGTGTCTTCAAACCGGATAGGACGTCGAGCTAGATTCTCCAAGCAATGCGCAGTTGAACTCGTTTAAACCGCAGAGAAACGAATGAAAATATCTGTCCGAATGACACATTTAATTATGTAAGATAATTTGATCATCGTTACAAGGATGTTCGACCGAATTAAATTAATCATATGAAAGAAACAACGAAATACATGTCATGGAAAAATTTATTCCATCCCATCGCCCCATCTTTAAATAAGCCAACCTACCCCATATTTTTCTTTATGTGAAGCATCACTCTTTGAAACTCAAGCACTTCGTCATGAAAATTATGAGACATTATGAAGTGATTGTCCAATCCCGTTCCAGATGTTATGTAAAATGAATTTAAAACTAAACTATTATATATTTGGTATACTTATCAAGTACCTAAGTATCTGTGCGATTCTCCTCGTGCTTGCTAGTTCCAGTAGCAAGTTGAGTTTCCATCCGCAAGCTTCATAAAAAAAAAAGCCATAGAGAGAGAGAATGTTGGAAATTATGATCCATTTTCTCTAAAACTATCTAGAAACTACTAACTTAATCATGAAGACGAGAACGTTGGCAGCAGCATCCATGTTGAAGATTGTCTAGAATTGTTGAGAATGGAGATTGCTAGCTGAACCTAGAAGATTCACGTGGGAATGCAAGCAACCATAAGCCAAGTTGAAGAAGAAATCCTAGAACAAGCTAGAGAAGTCTACGTGCATGGGAAATTTTGAAAATAAGTCAACAATGGCTGCTTAACCATGAAGAAAGAAGGATCAATAGTACATGGGCAGCAAGAGTGCTTGGGGAAGAAGAAAATTAGTTGTCTTACAGCTATACTATGGCGGTGAAAAAAAGTCAAAATTATCATGCTTGTAGGCGGTGCAGTTGCACTATAAATAGAGCATAGAATCATTCATGTAGCGTGTGTGAGGTGAGACCTCCACCTTGTGTGTGGGGTAAACCCTCCACCGTGAGAGGTCTTAGACCTCCACTGTGAACTGTGTGGGAGTGAGCGTCAACACCTCAATGAAACTATTTTGTCTAACTAATGAAACTATTTTTTCATATCCCATGATCTTTGTCCTTCAATTATCCTAGTTCCACACGCACACATCCAATATTTTTAACATGGTATCAGAGCTAGATGCACCCAGGTTTGTAAGTAAGCCAGGTGTAAGGGACCATGAAGCCAGGGCTAGGCATATTTGGATGGAGTTTTGGGTGTTTGTCCTCGCCATCCTCAACTAAAAAGGCCAGAGCCCAAGCAAGAGACAATAGAGCCAGAGCTGGAGCTAGAGCTAGAATCAAAGCCAGAGCCAGAGCTAGAGCCCGAGCTAAAAACTACATCTAAGAGCATTTTGATGGCCCACGACATATGGGACATCATTGAAGAAAAAACATGCACATTCAAAGGCAAGTGCAAGTGTTTCAACAAGAGAATGCAAGGGATCCTGGAACAAAGACGGAATAAAAGACATGGGACAAATTACAAGAAAAATTTCAAGTTATGTCCAAGATTTTACAACACAAGTCCGGATTATCCCGAAAATGGATCAAGGGGGAGTGTTGAAAATTGTGATCCATTTTCTCTAAAACTATCTAGAAACTAATAACTTAATAATGAAGGCAAGAACGTTGGCAGCAGCATCCATGTTGAAGATTGTCTAGAATTGTTGAGAATGGAGGTTGCTAGCTGAACCTAGAAGATTCACGTGGGAATGCAAGCAAGCAGAAGCCAAGTTGAAGAAGAAATCCTAGAACAAGCTAGAGAAGTCTACATGCATGAGAAATCTTGAAAATAAGTCAACAATGGCTGCTTAACCATAAAGAAAGAAGGATCAAGAGCACGTGGGCAGCAAGAGTGCTTGGAGAAGAAGAAACTTAGTTGTCTTACAGCTATACTATGGTGATGAAAAAAAGTCAAAATTATCATGCTTGTAGGCGGTGGAGTTGCTCTATAAATAGAGACTAGAATCATTCATGTAGCGTGTGTGAGGTGAACCCTCCACCTTGTGTGTGGGGTAAACCCTCCACTGTGAGAGGTCTTAGACCTCCACTGTGAACCGTGTGGGATTGAGCGTCAACACCTCCATCAAACTATTTTGTTCAACTAATGAAACTATTTTTTCATATCCCATGATCTTTGTCCTTCAATTATCCTAGTTCCGCACGCACACATCCGATATTTTTAACATAGTATTAGAGCTAGATGAACCCAGGTTCGTAACTAAGCCAGGTGTAAGGGACCATGAACCAGAGCTAGGCATATTTGGATGGAGTTTTGGGCATTTGTCCTCACTATCCTCAACTAAAAAGGCTAGAGCCCGAGCGAGAGCCAACAGAGCAAAAGCTGGAGCCAGAGCCAGAATCAAAGCTAGAGCTAGAGCTAGAGCCAAAATCAAAGCCGAAGCCAGAGCTAGAGCCTACGAGAGTCAGAGCCAGAGCCCGAGCTAACAACTACAACTAAGAGCATTTTGATGGCCCAAGACGTATGGGACATCGTTGAAGAAAAAACATGCACATTCAAAGGCAAGTGCAAGTGTTTCGACAAGAGAATGCAAGGGATCCTGGAACAAAGACGGAATAAAAGTCATGGGACAAATTACAAGAAAAATTTCAAGGTATGTCCGAGACTTTACAACACAAGTCCGGATTATCCTGAAAATGGATCAAGGGGGAGTGTTGGAAATTGTGATCTATTTTCTCTAAAACTATCTAGAAACTACTAACTTAATCATGAAGGCGAGAACGTTGGTAGCAGCATCCATGTTGAAGATTGTCTAGAATTGTTGAGAATGGAGGTTGCTAGCTTAACCTAGAAGATTCACGTGGGAATGCAAGCAAGCAGAAGCCAAGTTGAAGAAGAAATCCTAGAACAAGCTAGAGAAGTCTACGTGCATGAGAAATCTTGAAAAAAGTCAACAATGGCTACTTAACCATGAAGAAAGAAGGATCAAGAGCACGTGGGCAGCAAGAGTGCTTGGAGAAGAAGAAAATTAGTTGTCTTACAGCTATACTATGGCGGTGAAAAAAAGTCAAAATTATCATGCTTGTAGGCGGTGCAGTTGCTCTATAAATAGAGCCTAGAATTATTCATGTAGTGTGTGTGAGGTGAACCCTCCACCTTGTGTGTGGGGTAAACCCTCCACCGTGAGAGGTCTTAGACCTCCACCGTGAACCGTGTGGGAGTGAGCGTCAACACCTCCATCAAACTATTTTGTTCAACTAATGAAACTATTTTTTCATATTCCATGATCTCTGTCCTTCAATTATCCTAGTTCCGTACGCACACATCCAATATTTTTAACATGGTATCAGAGCTAGATGCACTCAGGTTTGTAAGGGACCATGAAGCCGGAACTAGGCATATTTGGATGGAGTTTTGGGCGTTTGTCCTCACCATCCTCAACTAAAAAGACCAGAGCCCGAGCAAGAGCCAACAAAACTAAAGCTGGAGCTAGAGCTAGAATCAAAGCCAGAGCCAGAGCCAGAGCCAGAATCAAAGCCGGAGCCAGAGCCAAAGCCTACGAGAGTCAGAGCCAGAGTCCGAGCTAACAACTACAACTAAGAGCATTTTGATGGCCCAAGACGTATGGGACATCATTGAAGAAAAAACATGCACATTCAAAGGCAAGTGCAAGTGTTTCGACAAGAGAATGCAAGGGATCCTGGAACAAAGACGGAATAAAAATCATGGGACAAATTACAAGAAAAATTTCAAGGTATGTCCGAGACTTTACAATACAAGTCCGAATTATCCCGAAAATGGATCATGGGGGAGTGTTGGAAATTGTGATCCATTTTCTCTAAAACTATCTAGAAACTACTAACTTAATCATGAAGGGGAGAACGTTGACAGCAGCATCCATGTTAAAGATTGTCTAGAATTGTTGAGAATGGAGGTTGCTAGCCGAACCTAGAAGATTCACGTGGGAATGCAAGCAAGCAGAAGCCAAGTTGAAGAAGAAATCCTAGAACAAGCTAGAGAAGTCTACGTGCATGGGAAATCTTGAAAATAAGTCAACAATGGCTGCTAAACCATGAAGAAAGAAGGATCAAGAGCACGTGGGCAGCAAGAGTGCTTGGAGAAGAAGAAAATTAATTGTCTTACAGCTATACTATGGCGGTGAAAGAAAGTCAAAATTATCATGCATGTGGGCGGTGGAGTTGCTCTATAAATAGAGCCTAAAATTATTCATGTAGCGTGTGTGAGGTGAACACCCCACCTTGTGTGTGGGGGTAAACCCTCCACCGTGAGAGGTCTTAGACCTCCACCATGAACTGTGTGGGAGTGGGCCTCCATCAAACTATTTAGTTCAACTAATGAAACTATTTTTTCATAACCATGATCTCTCTCCTTCAATTATCCTAGTTCCGCACGCACACATCCAATATTTTTAACAGAGAATGGCACTCGAAAAACCAGCAGCAGAACCAATACCAACGGCGCAAGTCACCGGCGATGAGGACGACGAAGAAGCAAAAGCCGGGTTGGACATCTGGAAGTACATCCTCGGCTTCACTGAGATGGCGGTGGTGAAATGCGCCATCGATCTCGGCATTGCCGACGCCATCGAGAGCCACCAAGATCCCTCCATCTCTCTATCCCAGCTCTCCTCCAAGCTCGGCTGCTGCGCCTCCTCCCTCCGCCGCATCCTCCGCTTCCTCGTCCACCGCAGGATCTTCAGGCACCACGCAGATACCGACACCTACTCACAGACCCCGCTCTCTCGCCGCCTCCTGACCAGAGGAGAGAACTCAATGGCCGCTTTCATTCGGCTGGAGACCACCCCGTGATGCTCGCCCCATGGCTCAACCTGAGCTCTCACGTGTCTGCAGCAGTTGCCACAGTCCCTCCGCCTTTCGTGGCGGCACACGGCGACGACGTTTGGGTATACTCGGCAGCGAATCCCGGGCACGGCAGGCTCATCGACGAGGCCATGGCATGCGACGCAAGAGTGGCGGTGCCAGCACTCGCGAGGATTGCCCGGAGGTGTTCAAAGGTGTCCTGACCATGGTGGACGTTGGAGGAGGGAACGGGACCACCCTGAGGTTGCTGAGGAAGGCATTTCCGTGGATCAGAGGGATCAATTTTGACCTCCCTCACGTCGTCTCCGGGGCCTCACCGCCATGCGAGGGGGTGGAGCATGTCGGAGGAGAGATGTTTGAGGGCGTTCCAAAGGCCGACGCTGCTTTTCTCAAGGTTGGTGCCTTTTTTAACTTCTTGTTTCACCCTTTTTGGCAACGTGTGTATGTCAAAAGTTCATCTATAAAACAAACCCGGCTAAGTACAGTTTTTTTTTTTTTTTAAATACATTTTTAGGTGGACCCGAGAGAGAGAAGTTTCAGTTTCAACCCAAATATATATATATATATATATATATATATATATATATATATATATATATATTACGGTTTTAGCTATCTAAATTTTTATTTATTTATTTAATTAGATCCTCAAACTTTCTATATTTGTGCAATGCAATCCTCCAAATTATATTTTGTCCAATTAAACCTTCTAATCTTCTCGATTAGTTTCCACATCCTTCGGTCAATCACGAACCATCCAAATAATTAATTACATAGCAATCTGATATGGTAGCGCAAAAAAGAAAGTTATGCTAATGTGGCGCCAAATTAGAAGAAGACAAGCGGGAAAATAAAGAAAAAAAAGAAATCCTAACTTGACTGTGTAAGTTACATGGGCTAAAAATAACACTAACTGCACAATATAAAAGTTAGAGGATTCGATGGTTAAAAAAAAAACCGAGTAGCATCAATTTTTCTTGTCAAGAAATTCTATATGATTTTTTTCGTTAAGTATTATTATCAGTTGAGTCCAGATTTGTCTAATTCTTTTATGGCAGCACTATTTCCATCCTATTATGACTAAGATACTCATTGTTTTTTCAATCAATTGACCAAAAAACCCTTCCCTCTCTTCAATTTATTTTTACTTTTTTCCTATCAATCTAATTAACAAAATTGTCCTTTTCTAGTACTATCATATATTGTTAATTTCATTATATAAATGTCAAATTACACCTAACAACATATTATATTATCATACATCCTGTTATCATTTTGCTTAGAGAATGTTATTAATTTTAATTTATATTCTCAAATTTCTAATCACAAAATTTACATACAAAGTTAGAAATTTCTAATTACAATGGCTTATGAAGACACAATTAATTGCCTTTTTTTTTATCAAATTGTTTGAGGGAAGCTTTATTTCAAAGTTGAAATCTAAATTCAATCTAATTATCTAGCTAATTTTTACCCTTGTTGGTGTTTCTCCTGATAAACTTTGTAGGTTTTTAACATTAAACATTGCGGATTTGTGCTTTCTTTTGAGCTTTTCACATTTTAATAAAAATTGCAAGATGAGGGTTGAAAACTTACTTACACCTTCACTTTCAAACCCACGTCAGATTTTTTCAGAAGAAAATTTTTAAACATATTTTAAAGTTTTGATCCACTAGCTATGAAATTAAATTTACAATTCGATAGTAATTACTTTCTTCATAGTGGCAGTAGAATAGCAAGAAGTTTCCTCCACATTTTTTTTTTGGCATTTATGCGCTCATCTTTTGTTAAAATTTAGATATGACTTAACTATCAATATGATTGACATTTGATCATACTCCTAACAAATTTTCCTTTTTCCATATTCTGATCACTTTCTCTTTTCCATTTTTTTTTTATCAAGATTGGATAGATAATTTAATTTAATATTATTTTCGACTTTAAAATATAGTTTTACTCACACTATTTGATAATAATAATAAAAAAAAGGTAATTAACCGTATGTTCATAAACTATCATAAATCGAAATTTCTTGTGATTAAAAAATGAGACCACAAATTAAAATTGAAAATATTCTCTAGGTAAAGCGATGACAAAGTGTAAGTAAAACAATATCTTATTAGGTGTAATGAAATATTTATATTGTGAAACTGGTGAGAGATGATATAAATAAAGGCAATTTTGCAAGTTAGCTTAGTGTGTGTATATATATATTAGATTAGAGCCACCCGGGGGAGAAGATTCGGGTAAGTTAACTAGGGGTGAAAATAGCATTGTCTTTTTTCTAAACCAAATTTTAAATATTAGATTAAATGGTTGTAACTTGGGTTTGATAAATCCTACTATGGTCATTTTTAAGTTAGTGTTAATTGCTGTGCGAAATGGTGGGTCATCAAGTACACATCAAACATATTGAAAGAATACTTCATTAATAGATTTATAGCATGATATAATACATTTGCATGTGGGTAATAGAAACAAGTGGGCTATACAATTATGTATCTGATTACTAATGACGGACTTTTGGGGGTGTAAACGGGCTGGGATTTTACGGTAAACGTAGCCCCCAAAAAAATTTTGGGCCCAAAGGTTTCGGGCCTTGTTCGACTTGGGTCAGGCTAGGCCTTAAATTATATATCAATTTTTCCACATTAAATAAAATAATTAGTTCCCTAGTAAATAATTAGTTCGCTGGTAGTATTTCATTTTTCTCGTCCAAGATAGAGAACTTTATCTATATATTGCCAGAATGACAAATAAAAAAAAACTATATTATAAATAAGATATCGGATATGGGTCAGGCTATTTTTGGACTTCATAAGATGAAAACATGTATAATAGAACGAACCTGATATCCGACCCAAGACTATTCGGGCTTAAGGACTTTCAGGCTGGTCCGAATTTCTCCATCTTCATTTTCACCTTTAGCAACCGCCAACTATCAAAAGACAGTGCTTTTTCTGACAAAAAGGACAAGAATTGTTAAAAAAGTAACTGCGAAGGCCATGCAATGTGCATGGTACATACTTTTAAAAGGTGTCTTGTATTATGTTGGTGATGATTGGTTGGCTTTTTTAAACAAGAAATGCATTTTCATTAATATTTCTTTCTTCCAATTCAACGGTTGATCTTAGAAACCAAACCCCCACATGCATCGATTATCCATATGGTAACAAGTGAACATCCAATTGGGATTTTGTACATCTCTTATTATTTATTGCCAAACTGATTGTATCCTCAAACAAAAATCGTGCACTAATAGTGTTTAATCTTCTACTAAGAGAATTCATTGTGTGATTGATTTGCAAGATTGAATTTATATGAAATCGTTGATATCACGTTCACATACCATTAATGGGGGTTTATTATACTAATGGATCATCTTCAAACACACCGCTATCTACCTCTCTACCTTTTTTCTTTCAAACTATATTTTTCTTCCCTAAATGGAAAAAAAAAATATTTCAACCCTACCGTTGAAAGATGAGTTACAAATTGTGGGGTATGTATAGGAAAAGAGAAAATGGCACAAATGATTCATAAACTTTGACTAATATGCAATGTAGTCCCTGAATTTTTAATTTACTTAATGCGGTTGTTGGATTTTAGCCCAATGTACGATATCATCTTTAAACTTTTAATTTATTCAATATGGTCATTCAACTTTTTATACATATTGAATTTAACTCTTAAATTATATGAAAATGCTTAATGTTACCTTTAGACTTGAATTAATTGAAGGATAATATTAAACATTTTCATATAGTTGAGAGATTACATTGTGGTATTTACTAATAGTTCAGGGACCATACTAAACAAATTAAAAGTTCAAAGGCGATATTACACATTGAACCAAACTTCAGAAATCATTTGTGTGAATATTCCTTTTGGGAAAATTTCCTCCACCTAAGAATGGAGGTAAATGTGACTTTGTTTCATCCTGTTATCCCTCCGTGATTCTAGTCCTATTAATTCCAAGATAATCTCTGCAAACACTATGCATGTGGTCGGCTTTCCAGGTGTTATTAATAGAGGCTAGCTTGTTTTGAACATGTGTAGTGGGTTCTTCACGATTGGTCGGACAGCGAGTGCGTGCAAATCCTGAAGAACTGCAAAGAAGCCATCTCGGGGAGCAAATCGGGGAAGGTGATAATCATGGAAGCCGTGATCGGCAAAGAGGAAGACGACAAGTTGACTGACGTGAGGCTAACCCTCGACATGGTGATGATGGCTCACACTGGTGGAGGCAAAGAGAGGACTGAGAAGGAGTGGGCGCACGTGCTTTGCCAAGCTGGGTTCACCAAGTACACGATCAAGCCCATACGCGCCATCCAATCCGTAATCGAGGCATTTCCTTAAAAATGTAAATAGGGAAATAAATTGGCTGTTTATCTTTATAGTTTAGTGTACTCAGGTGTTATTTATATCCTTGATGTGCTTGTTAACTTAGGACTCTCTGAACAATCAACGTAATTGTTCGTTCTTTCTTTGTCATCTTGGCATCTTGTCGATGTTGAAACTTCGAATGATCACATACAATCATTCACAAATCACGTTTTCTGTTGTGGAGAAGGCATTTGACTTTTTGTTCCAAATCCCTGTTCTATAGTGCTTGAATATCTCTACTCAGCACTTTTTTTTTCTCTTAGCAGGAGATCTCTAACGTGGGAGTATAGCGAAGAGGACCTACATCATATTAGCAAATTATTGTCATCTCATTTCAGAAAGAGATGGTTGTGTGTAAAGAGAAAGGCAAGTTCCGTAGAAGGCAGTAAAAGTACTATGCATAAAGCAAATAAAAAAAGGGTAGCATTTCTCTTGAAACGATTCATGAGGATACGAACATGTCAGATGAGAAAGCAGAACATCCTCCTTGTACTAATATGACTCAGGAAGTGTGTTGTTCGTTATATGCCCTAATGTAATTATGTAATAATTACATGTTAAGGATTATTTAGAAATATTCATTCATTATCCCATGAATGAATCCATAAGATCAGTTAGAATTAAACATATTCTTAAGGGGTTAAGAATATGTGTGATAGCTTATAGGTTTACAATTATGCTGAATCTTTAAATAGTTCCCGGTCGATGGATCATTAAGGGGATATTGATGATCCTATTAGGACCAGTGTGTCCTCAAGTTTCACCATTCAGTATTGGCCGAGGGGATGATGAGTCATAAGTCATTCGATATTGTGATATTCAAGCTAAAACACAGGTGTTTGTATCAGACAAGTTCATTGAACGTGACACGCATATAACGATTGGTAATATGGATGCTTTTAGCGGGGTCAATGACTAATCGTTCATGTTTTGGTTGTGTGTAAGATCCTCAGACCTGAGGTACGATGCTGACTTGTATGTTGGATGGCTATGGTTCATAAGTGCGTATATTGATGCTTCGTCAAACCATCTCCATACTTGATTGTTATAATTTGTTCACAGACGAAGGCACATGCACATGCAATATGAAATCTATCTTTTTGTTATATATACATCTACAATATTGATATCCTATGCAATCTAATCATGATATTATATTGAAATCCTTGGCTAAGGTTGTAACTGAGAACAAATGATTCATGTCTCGAAGAATACATGTCAATTAGATTTATGCATATGATCGAATTGGTGGCTTAACCAACAATTCCATGGCCTTTATTCGATCGGGACATGGTGAGACAAAAGGATCAAATTACATGGTTACCAAAGTGTTGACGCCTGAATTTTCATTAATTAGGTTTTATTTTATTTTAGTTTACTTTATTTCATCTTTCTCGGCTAATAAATAAACAAACAAAACAACAAAAAAACAAAATAAAAAAAACAACAAAACAAAGGCAAAATAAAACAAGGAGCAGCCCCTTCCTCCCCTCCGCATGGGCCGTAGGCCCATCCTCCTCCAGCTCGGCCCCTTCAGGTCATCCCCTTCCTCGCGCCTCTGCAATTCACGCGCGAGGGGCGCGGCGTCCGGCTGGGCGGGCGGACGGCAGCGCACGTGGAGCGAGAGGAGCAGCTGGCATCGGATGGGGCCGGTCTGGCCGCTCGGAGTCACTCGGCGACGCGGGGGACCGGCGGTCGAAGCTCCGTCGACCGGCCACCCCCTCGCCTATAAATACCCCCCGTGCCCGCCTCCGTTGAAGCACGAGCAGCGGCCAGCGAAGCTCCGAGCCCCCCTGAGAGACTTCGGGGAGCTCAGAGCAAAGCAAGGGCGAGGCATTCAGGTCGCTGGCCTGCCGATCTCCCTCCGAGAGACTTCGGGGGAGACCGGTGGCGAGCGAAACCCGGATCCGCGGGCTCGCAGAGAGAGAGAGAGAAAGAGGGAGGGAGAGATCGCGTTGCCGCCGCCGCACCGCCGTCGCCGCCGCTCATCGTCACCACCCCGCCAGGTAGCCGCCGCCGTCGCCACCCCCTCCTTCCGTTGTTCTTTGTCGCCGCCGCAATCGCCGGGTCGATCCGCCCCCTTTCCTCCTCGGCGCGCGAATCGGGAACCCTAGGGTTCCCGATTCTTTCCGGGTCGCGACCCGGGTCGTTGGGTCGGACCCGGGTCGGGGGAACTGGGTAGGGTTTCCCCGGTTCCCCCCAAAACGACGCAGTTTTAGAAAAGAAAAAAAAAAGAAAAGATAAAAGATAAAAAAAATCCGAGCCGAGCCCGCGTATGCGCCTGCAATCACCCAGGTATGCTTTCTTACAATTGGACCAGTTGAGTGATCCCTGATTATATCATTAAATATTTGTGTTCATCCAAATATTTCTCTACTTTGTACACCTGTGTGCCTGCCGCCATCTAGGTAAGTCTTGTGTTACATTCAAGTCCCCCATACCAGAAGGTGAGAGACCTTCATGAATATGCGGGGCATGTCCTCGATATTCCCTAATTGCCAGAAGGTGGGAAACCTTCATGAATATACGAGGTACGTCCTCGATATTCCCAATTTCCAGAAGGTGAGAGACCTTCATGAATATGCGAGGTACGCCCTCAATATTCCCAATTTCCGAGAGGGTGAGAGACCTTCACGAATATGCGGGACATGCCCTCGATACTCCCTAAATACCAGGAGGTGAGAAACCTTCACGAATATCCCAGTACGTCCTCGATATTCCCTAATTGCCAGGAGGTGGGAGACCTTCATGAATATCCCAGGTACGTCCTCGATATTGCCAATTTCCAGAAGGTGAGAGACCTTCACGAATATGCAGGGCATGCCCTCGATATTCTCAATTGCCAGGAGGTGAGAAACCTTCACGAATATCCAAGGTACGTCCTCGATATTCCCTAATTACCAGGAGGTGCGAGACCTTCATGAATATACGAGGTACGTCCTCGATGTCCCCAATTTCCAGAAGGTGAGAGACCTTCACGAATATCCAAGGTATGTCCTCGATATTCCGAACTACCAGGAGGTGAGAGACCCTCATGAATATCCCAGGGCATGCCCTCGATATTCCCTAATTGCCAGGAGGTGGGAGACCTTCATGAATATGTGAGGTACGCCCTCGATATTCCCTAATTACCAGGAGGTGGGAGACCTTCATGAATATACGAGGTACGTCCTCGATATTCCCAATTTCCAGAAGGTGAGAGACCTTCATGAATATGCGAGGTACGCCCTCGATATTCCCAATTTCCAGAGGGTGAGAGACCTTCACGAATATGCGGGGCATGCCCTCGATATTCCCTAAATACCAGGAGGTGAGAAACCTTCACGAATATCCCAATCCATGCCCTCGATATTCCCAATTACCAGAAGGTGAGAGACTTTCACGAATATGCGAGGTACGCCCTCGATATTCCCCACACCAGGAGGTGAGAGACCTTCACAAATATGCGAGACCCATCCTTGAATTTCCGTCTGTCAGGTATTCTTTAGAAATTCATACTTGTGATCATCCAAGTACCTCTTCAATGCGTGCGAACGTTCAGACATCCTTCAAAACCCGTACTTGATAAACATCCAAGTACTCTTTTGACACTTGCAATCAATCAGGTATTTTCCAGCATCTAGTATTTGTGATCATACAGGTACCCCTTCGATATCTGTAAACATTCGGGTATCCTCCAAGAGTTTGTACTTGTGATCATCAAAGTACCCCTTCAACGCCTGCAAAGGCCCAAATATCCTCCAGGTTTGTACTTGTGAATATCCAAGTACTCTTTCAATACCTGTGAATGTCCAGGTATCTTCAACAAATTGATGCCCTGCGAAACGTCGGTGCATCCCCCGAGAAAGGTCGGGTTCCAACTGGTGTCTTTGACGAAGATCAGGCACCTCACAAACCGATGCCTTGAGAAAGATCAGTGCATCCCCCGAGAAAGGTCGGGTTCCAACTGGTGTCTTTGACGAAGATCAGGCACCTCACAAACCGATGCCTTGAGAAAGATCAGTGCATCCCCCGAGAAAGGTCGGGTTCCTACCGGTGTCTTTGACAAAGATCAGACACCCCAACAAATATGATGCCCTGAGAAAGGTCGGCGCATCTCCCGAGAAAGGTCGGGTACCAACCGGTGTCTTTGACGGTCGACACCCCAACAAATATGATGCCCGAGAAAGGTCGACGCATCTCCCGAGAAGGTCGGGTAGCAACGGGTGTCCTTGACAAGATCGGGCACCCCACAAATCGATGCCCTCGAAAGGTCGGCGCATCTCCCGAGAAAGGTCGGGTACCAACCGGTGTCTTTGACGGAAGTCGGACACCTAACAAATATGATGCCCTGAGAAAGGTCGGCGCATCTCCCGAGAAAGGTCGGGTACCAACTGGTCTCCATGACGAAGATCAGGCACCCCACAAAATCAATGCCCTGAGAAAGGTCGGCGCATCCCCCGAGAAAGGTCGGGTTCCAACAGGTGTCTTTGACTAAGATTAGGCACTCCACAAAACAGATGCCCTGAGAAAGGTCGGCGCATCTCCCGAGAAAGGTCGGGTCCAACAGGTGTCCTTGATACAAATCAGGCACCCACAAATGAGATGCCCTGAGAAAGGTCGGTGCATCTCCCGTCAAGGCGACCGAAGGAAGGTTCGAGTCCTAGACAAATCATTGATTGTTTTAACAGGCAACCGAAGAATGGTTCGGGTCCTGGAGAAGCAATTTCCCGTCACGGCGACCGAAGAACGATTCGGGTCCGAGACAAACCACTAATTGCTCCAACAGGCGACCGAAGAATGGTTTGAGTCCTGGAGGAGCAATTTCCCGTCAAGGCGACCGAAGAAAGGTTCGGGTCCTAGATAAATCATTGGTTGCTCTAACAGGCGACCGAAGAATAGTTCGGGTCCTAGAGAAGCAACCCTCTCATATCACCAGGTAAGATGACGCCTTGATACTTGCCAAACTCGGGGTTCACACCCTATCTCACTCACTCTCGGTAAGTAATTCCAGGTATCTTCTTATCTTTCTTAGTATATGTAAAGTTATATTACTCTTTTTCCACATGGAATAATAGGTCCCAAATAAAATATAACCTGCTACGCATGCATAGATAAAATTTAGGCATCAGTTTGTCTTTGAATGCAACCTCTGCGAGCTCACCTTCAAAGAGGGGCGGTTGACGCCCGAATTTTCATTAATTAGGTTTTATTTTATTTTAGTTTACTTTATTTCATCTTTCTCGGCTAATAAATAAACAAACAAAACAACAAAAAAACAAAAACAACAAAACAACAAAACAAAGGCAAAATAAAACAAGGAGCAGCCCCTTCCTCCCCTTCGCATGGGCCGTAGGCCCATGCTCCTCCTCAGCTGGCCCCTTCAGGTCATCCCCTTCCTCGCGCCTCTGCAATTCACGCGCAGAGGGCGCGGCGTCGGCCGGGCGGGCGGACGGCGGCGCACATGGAGCGAGGGAGCGGGCGCATTGGATGGGACGCCGGTCCGGCCGCTCGGAGTCACTCGGCACGCGAGGGGACGCGGTCGAAGCTCCGTCGATCGACCACCCCCTCGCCTATAAATACCCCCGTGCCCGCCTCCGTTGAAGCACGAGCAGCGGCCGTGCGAAGCTCCGAGCCCCCCGAGAGACTTCGGGAGCTCGGAGCAAAGCAAGGGCGAGGCATTCGGTCGGCCCGGCCTCACCGATCTCCCTCCGAGAGACTTCGGGGGAGACCGGTGGCGAGCGAAACCCGGATCCGCGGGCTCGCAGAGAGAGAGAGAGAAAGAGGGAGGGAGAGATCGCGTTGCCGCCGCCGCACCGCCGTCGCCGCCGCTCATCGTCACCACCCCGCCAGGTAGCCGCCGCCGTCGCCACCCCCTCCTTCCATTGTTCTTTGTCGCCGCCGCCATCGCCGGGTCGATCCGCCCCCTTTCCTCCTCGGCGCCGCGAATCGGGAACCCTAGGGTTCCCGATTCTTTCAGTCGCGACCGGGTCGTTGGGTCGGACCGGGTCGGGGGAACCGGGTAGGGTTTCCCAGGTTCCCCCAAAACGACGCAGCTTTTAGAAAAAAAAAAAAAGATAAAAGATAAAAAAAAATCCGAGCCGAGCCCGCAACGCGGCCCGAGTGCGATCGGCCTTTTTTATTTTTTTCAAAAAAATCCAAAAAAATATTTTATTTTCCAAAAATATTAAAAATATATTTTAATTTCCAAAAAGCAGAAAATATTTAAAAATATAAAAAATATTTTATTTTCGAGAAAGTCAAGAAAAATAAAAAAATACTTCATTTTTCAAAAAATATTAAAAAATATTTTATTTTCCAAAAATAAAAATAAAAAATATTCCATATTTTCCAAAAATTCCAAAAATTCAAAAAAAACCAAAAAACTTGTATTTTTCCAAAAAATATAAAAAATCAAAAAAATCCCTTTTATGTCCAAAAATTGGAAAAAGGTCCTGAAAAATGTCTTTTTTTCCAAATAATGCATGGAAAATCCCAAAAACATCCAAAAACCTCGGGGTTTAAACAAGGTTAGGTACCGAAAGGGCATTAGTGATTAACTAGTGTAATCAAGTCCCCGATCCTAATTTCTCTGGTTGCGCGGAGCGAATATTTCTCCCAATATTTCGCATGGGTTTCTAATCAACCCACCCCAAATTGATTAGTGGCGACTCCGTTTTAAAAATTAACTTACGGGTTAAAAACTTAGACTATTAAAGTCGTGAATTGGTGGACTTGGGAGAGTCCGGGCTTAATTAATCCAGTAGAGCCATTAGCCTCCGCTAGGCGCCCGCCCGATCGGGTGCCGAAAAAAAAAAAGAGGTCACGATAGCTTGGCGACTCCATTTGGGGACTTTGAAGACTTAGGCCTTTTTTGCCTTGTTTAAATTCTTTCTTGACTTAGGTTTTTTTTTTTTTTTTTTTTTTTTTTTTTTTTTTTTATGCGAGTCAATAGCTTAGAAATTTATTTTAACTTTGCCTAAAATAGATTGTCTTGTGATTATGAATTGTGGTGCATGCTTTCTTGTTTCAGCACTACACATGGCACACACAACCCGACCGCCAGACCTAGGCCGCCATAGGATATTTAGGATGGTGTCAAGAAAGATACGACCTCGAACGCGAGACTGCGATGTGGAGGTTGCCTTTCTTTTCCCCGAATTTCTTTAGCCGAGGTTAGGAGGGTATGCTGCTAACGCGAGACTGTGACGGGCGGATACCCTTTTAATTTCAACAAACCTTCTCAGTTAGAAATCGAGCCGCATATCTCATGTGCATGTCTTTGTACTTGCCATTTTCTTTAAAAGCAAAGTAATTTATTCAGTTTTTTTATTGACCCATGGCAATTTAGGGTAAGTTTTTCGAGTCCCAGTTTATATGCGATGGGAGAAGATGACATCCAGCTTATTCCCACTCCCAAGGCAGAGCTCTTCAGATGGTGGGGTCAATTAGACCAGTATGCCCAAGAGCGTGTGAAAGCCAAAGTCGATCATCTTCTATCGTTGATCCGAATCCGTATTCACCCCGAAGTCATACAAGCCGTGGCACATTTTAGTGCCCGAAGACGACTACTTTTATATTTGGTGGGTTCGAGCTAACTCCAACTCGGAAGAATACAAAGCATCATCACTGGAATGCCTCTCAAGAAGAGGCTTGTTAGGCCATCAACAGGCATTATCCCGTTGCGTGGGTTAGCACGACTCTTAGGAGCTGAAGTTCATGTTATGAGGCAAATTCTTGAAAATAACCATAGTACCTGCCCCCTAGCATTTTTGACTGCATGTTTTGAAAATCAACCCATGACTCAGAAAAGCGAGATTTTCCTCTTGGCCTTTTTCAAGTTCATCATTTTCCCCCATCAAAGAAATGTCATAAGTCCAAAGATGGCATGGATAGTTGATCAGATCTCAAGGGGGCAAAATTATGTCAACATGATTTTAGCCGAAACATTCTTGTCTCTCAATCGTTTTAAAGAAAACACGGAAAAGGTCATGCGGGTCTCCCCAGAAATTTTACAAGTCTGGTTCTTTTCTCACCTAAGCGAATTTCGAGGCTTCATGCGGTCATCTGAAATAAATGTTTTTGAAAATCCATTTCAGAAATTTATGGTTTTAGGACCATACATTCCTAGCCAAAGCTATTTAAATTGGATAAACTTTCTAAGAAACCCAGCTCCTGAGGTGTTCCAATGGTGTGCCGGTTGGTTCCATGAAAAGAGAGCTTACTTTGCTTACAGACGCCGCCATCCAATTCCGTTGCTTGGTTTCACCGGCGGCATCTCTTATTTCCCATATCGAGTGGCGCGACAGTATGGAGCCCTTCAGGAGATTCCACCGCCTTTCAAGAGGAAGGCCCCTCCACTCCTTTTCACCCATCAAAGTCGTGAATACACATTCGAGATTGACATCATCAAGGAAACGTGGAGCAGGTGCCATCGCAAAAGAATTGTGATACCTGAAGGGCTTGAGGGACAAGAAAAGACCCATCACGCCTCTGAGTCCTACATCCACAACCATCATATCCCGACAAAGTGGAAGCCATCGATTCCTCACCCAATCAGCGAGATCAGCCAACATGAACAAGCAGAGCTTATGCAAGGGGATTTGGGGATAGGCTGGATGCACGTCTCAGAGCCGGTCCAAGAAGACAAGCATCTGCGCAAGAACAAGGCTCCCCGTCGCATATAAATAGCAATCATGTGTCCCTTAGTGTTGATATTGTAAAAATTCTGTCCCATTGTTTAGGGACTTTTGTTTAATACATAGTATTTCTTTATGTCATTTCAAGTTTTAAATGTCGGAAGTGTGTGGTCTATAAAATCCTCTTTTGATAAATGAAGAAGCAGTTAGACCATTGCCATGGGTCAATCTTTATTTGCTTTCGTACTCATTCATGATTTTTGCGACACAGGTAATTATGGATCGTCAACTATCAGCCACCCGCGAATGGCCTCATGTGATAGGACCCGATCAAAATGATGTACAAAATCGTCTCACCAACATTGAAGACGGCGTAGGACAGATGTCTATTGTCCTTCGACAACTCTCAAGGCAAATGGAATCCACTCAAGCTAAACCCAACTCCATAACTACTTTAAGCACACTCCTGGCACCTGCAAATTTGCCAAATAATGACCAACAAGATGAACAGCTTGAAAAGATCATGAAAAGGTTGAGACAGCTGCAAGAGCCGAATCCCATTGACTCGTCTAATTATGTCAGTTTTGAGATCCCTGAAGAACTCAGAAAGCCTGAATGCGAAATGTATGCTGATACCTTCCGCCCAGAGACCTACTTACAAGCCTACCTGGTCCAAAGGATGATTCAATCATACCAATCAAACCTGACCGGCCCTGCCTTGCGATGGTACATTGTCAGGAAGATTAGTTCCCTTAAAACCTGGAAGGAACTAATTCATGTTTTCCACCAAGAATATGATATTGACATCAGCCCTGACATCGCCTTGCCCTACGAAGAACCGATGATCCCGAAGCACGAGGAGCCGTCAAATGTCAATGAAGCCTTACATGATAAATGGGCAACTGAGCAACATCATATTATTGAAAAGTTTCCCACTCGGAAAGGTAAGGAACCTATGTACAAGATCACAGTGCGAGCTGTTCAAGACCGGGGCACGACAAGACGACTCCCAAGCTTACTTTGCAAGAGCTAGGGTTCAAAGAATACCAACCCCTATCGACATAGAAAGTGAAACAGAGAGTGAAGCCTTAATATCTCTCATTCCCGTTGACAAAATCGAACGGCAAGACGAAGGGCCTTACTCAAAAGGTCTGGACCGGGAGCCAAGAAAAGAAAGCCTAAACCAATCAATTCAACATCTACCACGAGTATAGGCGAAATTTGATAACTGGCGAACCACTGCATCAAAACTTCGAGCATTCTCTGGAATACAACTCTAAAGGCTACCTTCCTCTAGAATATGACCACAGTGACTTCCGGTCCCTAGAATACAAACCCAAGGATTTCCAACGTTATTTCGATGGAACCCGATCACTCATCATATAATCTGTTTCCTACCGTCACCCGGGGATGAAGGCCCGTCAGAAGAAGAAACGTACGTCCTTATCCGCTACGATCCTAACGAGCTACTAAACTCGTCCTCCGACCATGAGGATAGCTTCAATACTTCATCCTCATTCGGAAATTTTGACCCAGAAGAAGGCAACGGAGTGATCTCGGTAGAGTCCAACTTCTCTGAAACAGAAAAATTCACCACTTCAACGAATATGCGGTGGGAAAACCGGTGGCCTAACCAAGACATGTCAAGCTCGCCTTGCCCTCATATGATCTTGACCCCCAATGAAGTATGGATACCTAATTTCCGCAAGTACAACGGCACGACTTGCCCCGTGGCTCATTTGCAATATCTCCATACGAGATGAGTCGGTACCATGGCCCGATGACATTCACAACTCAGGCGTTCCAAGAAACTCTTACGGGGTCTACATTGCAATGGTTCGTCACAGCAAGTATTTACCTCATAAAGGATTGGAATGAGCTGTCTTCCACATTCTTGCATCAATACCAAAACCAGATTGGAACTGAGCTGCCTTGCAAGAGTTCGGCCCACTTCGAAGAAGACCAATGGAGGATTGCCGAGCATATGCGGGAAGGTGGAGGGCTTTTATGATGCAAACCTACCCTCAACTGACTGAAGAAGAATTGATAAAGCAGTTCATGGAAACTTTGCCCCACGAACATCGATGTTGGCTGCATGGGTTACACTTCCGTAGCTTCAACAAAATAGTCATCGCATGTGAATACTTCGAGTCTACTGGAGGCGAGGAATTCAAAGATGTTTGACTTTAGGACCAGCACTCTCAAAGCGCTCCTTTTCATAGGAGTTTTTATTAGTTTTGTTTGTTTTTATCTAGTGTGCTATTGTTGTCTTTTTCATTCCAGTACTTTAATGTATAGTTATAATATTTTGTTTTGAAAGCATGAGGCGGTATTCCAAACCAGCCCAGTGATGCTATCCAACCATGAAAAGAAAATATCATCCAAGGAGAATACGAGGGCTGGGCTTCCTCATGCTTTTTCTCCCCCAAAGACATGTTCTGAAAATAAAAAATATTTCATCACCAAAAGCTTTCGTCAAAACAAGATGATAAATTTAACCATGTTTGTCTTCCTGACTCTCTCACTTCATGTCTCAGAATATCATTCCCTTTGACTTAGTATAACGAAAGCATTTAAAACGGCACGTCATGTGAACATGCCAAATTCAAAGACACCCTTTCAAGGAAGCGAGGGGCAAGCAAAAGGATCATCCTGTTTCAAAGAAGGTAAGTCTTATTCCCCGAACATAATTTTGAAAATGATGTCTCCACTCTTCTGTGTACAGGAAACAAAAGATCGGACATAATAGGCATAAGCGTGCGATTAAACCCGACACACGCACACAATGGTAGCTCGAGGCAGGATAACCTCCTCCAGGCTGCTTTCGACCTTCCCATATTTGCAGGCCGTCCTCAGGAGCTCTGTGCGTTCCACCTCACTCCTGTCCAATTCCTTTTCAAAACGGAGCAAATATCTCCTCCCCCTGACATGCCCGAGCAATTAGACATCATAGTTTCATTGAAGGGATTTCCAGCTTCGACAAGCCAAGAAGTACAAGGAAGAAATTTATTCTCTTCCTTTGAATCCATTACTGTCAATAGGGAGAAAATCCAGACAGTCAAGGCGATCTATAGCCCCACTCCACACAATGACTCCAGAGTCTGAAAGCTTCACTCCGTGTTCTAGACACGTATTATTCAAAAAATAATTGCTATCAGAAAGCTGGAGGTTCTTTATTGTCCATCTCGAATTCGATAGAAGCTTGAGGTATGTGACTTTTTGCTCACTGCAGCTATAGTCAAGGACAGAGGAAAAATTCCACAAAAGGAAGGCGTTGAAGATAAATCAACGACCATCAATCATGCATACAGGGCCACAAATGAGGAGGGCTGATCAAAAGAGACATTGAATTGTGTCAAAAACAAAAGACCGTCATTGACACTCAAATATCCCTAAGAGTCAGCAAATATAAACTCTGGGGAAGAGTAATTTGGTATCGTTTCCAATGCTCCCAAAGATTCCGAATTCACTTTTGATATATTTTCTCCTATTTGACATGAAGTATAAGATTCAAGAGCACAAGCTTAGTGGTTAATTTGTGCAAACCAAGTAGCCCATATCGATTTACCTGGCTTGGTATGAAAGGACATGTCATCCAAGAGCCAGTCCGGTAGCGCCCCCTACAGACACCGTCAGCACCTCTAGCCAAGTGCTACCCGGGAAGAAGCAAAATGGTCCAAAGTCGAGGGTTCGAATCCCCGACGCAACAGTTAGCCGCTTGAAGAAATAAATAAAAATTGCTTCTCTTGCACCTGCAAATTACAAGAGAGCAATTGACCTAACGGAGTGGAAATTATAGGAATTCATATCCTCCTCGTACTTCGGGTCTATTCAAACATTTGTAAACCAGTGAAGGGTAATGTTGTATCACTTCCAAGTTATTCGACTCTTGAAAGAGCTTCTAACTAATATGATTCCTCTCGTCTGTTGCAGGATCACCTGATTGTCAAAGATGTAGAAAACAAATCAATGAGAGGCATGTCAGACCATGATAAGCTCTCCCAAGCCCAAATGGCGTCTCAAGTGTCGCCAAGGCAGATGACAGAAACCTTTCAGGCCTCAAATCACGTGTGATCTTGGCCCTACTAATTGATCTATTTTCACATCTTCTCTTCTGCAGGGGCAAAAGCAGAAAGGCCGTCAAACCAATGATCAGATCCTCAATCCCAGCTGATCCTTCTTGTGTCATTTCCCTACTTAATTAGGATAATTCATTGACACCCCATTTGTGAATAACTCTTTTGATATTCAAAATTCAGCACATTTGTAAATACAATTTCACCAAGTAAACACCCCTAAAATTGACAATAGGGTTTCTTAAGTAAAAAACATTCATTTGTTTTGAGAATACAAACTCTCTCATACTTAAAAATGCTGCATGCTTTCTCCAAATGGATTTTTGCATGATGAGTTTGTCTGTCTAAATCACTGATTCCATTGTGAATTATTAGAATAGACAGCTAAGTGAAGAATACAAGATTAATTGAGCATGCTGAATGAGGCACATCAGAATGATGGCAGGCAAGCCATATCCTACACACAATCCCCCATCTATACACTTGTGAGATGAGCGCAGAAAATTCCATGACTTCAGGGTAAAGAGTTCTCTCGCGAATGGTACGATAACCAAAATAGTGAGAGGCATTTCATTGCTCACCCCTTATTGAGCCCCATACACTGGTGAAGCTTCTCTCATCAAGAATCACCCAACATTGGAGCATGTCAAAAACAAGGCAAATCCGCATCACAAGGTGAGAAGAGGGATAGAAATTCTCTTGCTTGCACTTGCATCAATCTTCGAGTGTCTTTATTGCATATGAACACTTGCGTTAATTTAAGTGCCTTAGAATGACGAATAGCAAATTCATTTTCTATGCATTTGTATACATTGTACAACCCAAGTGAGTCTGTAATTTTACCCTCACTTTGAGACAAAGCAGAAGTTATTGCCATAGCCTAGAGCGCTGACCGAAGATGAAGACTCAAAGTCTAAATAATGGTGCTTCGATTGAACTCGCCTAGATCAGTTCCTCAAACACCAAAAAAAAAAAAAAAACAGGGGCATAAAAAGCAGTGTACCTGGTAAAAGCAAGGTCAATGCCCATAATTGAGGAACTGGAATAAAAGCGGGGGCATGAAAAAAAGCAAAGGTGTGCTGGTAAAAGCAAGGCCAATGCCCCCAAAAAAACGAAGCCAAGAAAAGTTGTGGTTGTAAAATCTCCATTTGATAATAAGAAGAAAGACTAGTGACGAATGCTAAGACAGTCACCAACTCTCACCTTTCTACATGTGAGTCGAGTCTACGTTATATTCCCATTGTAAAAAGTCTCTTCAGATTAGGAGCACTTCAATTAACGTAAGATTTCATATGTGCATAAATATCACTCGAAGAAGTATGAGCAAGATTACTCTATCTCTTTTCGCAGGGTTCCTGACTTGTAAACCCGGAGAGGATCGTGCAACCTTTTCGTCCATCGACTTCAACCTTGATGGTCCCTTTTGATGAACTGCTGACCAAGTCTTCATCACAATTTCAAAAAAAGACCTCTCACATTGGTAAAGTCGTACCACTTGCGAGATTACTCGGACCCCTGCTGACATGATGACAGTGAGAAGTGTGATCCTTATAAATCATGCATCAATGGTCAGGATAAAACAGCATTTCCATAAGAGCGAGTGAAAAGTCCTTTCAGATTGAAAGTCCCTCATCTGGCATGCTCAAGATATCTACATTCTAAATGAGGGTTGTCTTTCAAAATCTTCCCCAGTGGAATTCAGACGATACAAAACTGACGAAATTGTCATGCATGAATCACATTTTGAATTTATGAATTTACAGCATATACAATCATTGTGTACATGTCTACATGTTGTGTAAATAATGAACATACTCTTAGTAATCAAAGATATTGTCAAATAAGCATATCCCTATCTGTCTTAAAGTACCTACCACTGTCCTGGTACTCTATTCTTGTCACTCGACCTGTTCGAGTCATCTCCTGAGTTTGGGTGCTTGCAACGGTCTGAGTATCCCCTTGTCTTTAAGTACCTGCCATTTGCCTAGTACTCCCTCTTATCGACACTCGACCTGTTCGGGTTGTCCAAAGAATACTGATATTTGCAACTGTCCAGTTATCCCCTTGTTTTTGAGTGCCTGCCATTACTCACGTACTCCCTCTGTTGACACTCGACTTGTTCAAGTTGTCCTTAAAGTTTGGATACTCTTGACTGTCCAAGTATCCTCTTGTCTTTGAGTACCGACCACCGTTCGGATACTCCCTTTCCGTGACACTCGACTTGTCCGAGTTGTCCTCCAAATTGTATCTTTGAATACTAGCAGCTACTCAAGTATTCCACCACATTATGCGCCTGCAATCACCCCGGGTATGCTTTCTTACAATTGGACCAGTTGAGTGATCCCTGATTATATCATTAAATATTTGTGTTCATCCAAATATTTCTCTACTTTGTACACCTGTGTGCCTGCCGCCATCTAGGTAAGCCTTGTGTTACATTCAAGTCCCCCATACCAGAAGGTGAGAGGCCTTCATGAATATGCGGGGCATGTCCTCGATATTCCCTAATTGCCAGAAGGTGGGAAACCTTCATGAATATACGAGGTACGTCCTCGATATTCCCAATTTCCAGAAGGTGAGAGACCTTCATGAATATGCGAGGTACGCCCTCGATATTCCCAATTTCCAGAGGGTGAGAGACCTTCACGAATATGCGGGACATGCCCTCGATACTCCCTAAATACCAGGAGGTGAGAAACCTTCACGAATATCCCAGGTACGTCCTCGATATTCCCTAATTGCCAGGAGGTGGGAGACCTTCATGAATATCCCAGGTACGTCCTCGATATTGCCAATTTCCAGAAGGTGAGAGACCTTCACGAATATGCGGGCATGCCCTCGATATTCTCAATTGCCGGGAGGTGAGAAACCTTCACGAATATCCAAGGTACGTCCTCGATATTCCCTAATTACCAGGAGGTGGGAGACCTTCATGAATATACGAGGTACGTCCTCGATGTCCCCAATTTCCAGAAGGTGAGAGACCTTCACGAATATCCAAGGTATGTCCTCGATATTCTGAACTACCAGGAGGTGAGAGACCCTCACGAATATCCCAGGGCATGCCCTCGATATTCCCTAATTGCCAGGAGGTGGGAGACCTTCATGAATATGCGAGGTACGCCCTCGATATTCCCTAATTACCAGGAGGTGGGAGACCTTCATGAATATACGAGGTACGTCCTCGATATTCCCAATTTCCAGAAGGTGAGAGACCTTCATGAATATGCGAGGTACGCCCTCGATATTCCCAATTTCCAGAAGGTGAGAGACCTTCATGAATATGCGAGGTACGCCCTCGATATTCCCAATTTCCAGAGGGTGAGAGACCTTCACGAATATGCGGGGCATGCCCTCGATATTCCCTAAATACCAGGAGGTGAGAAACCTTCACGAATATCCCAATCCATGCCCTTGATATTCCCAATTACCAGAAGGTGAGAGACCTTCACGAATATGCGAGGTACGCCCTCGATATTCCCCATACCAGGAGGTGAGAGACCTTCACAAATATGCGAGACCCATCCTTGAATTTCCGTCTGTCAGGTATTCTTTAGAAATTCATACTTGTGATCATCCAAGTACCTCTTCAATGCGTGCGAACGTTCAGACATCCTTCAAAACCCGTACTTGATAAACATCCAAGTACTCTTTTGACACTTGCAATCAATCAGGTATTTTCCAGCATCTAGTATTTGTGATCATACAGGTACCCCTTCGATATCTGCAAACATTCAGGTATCCTCCAAGAGTTTGTACTTGTGATCATCAAAGTACCCCTTCAACGCCTGCAAAGGCCCAAATATCCTCCAGGTTTGTACTTGTGAATATCCAAGTACTCTTTCAATACCCGTGAATGTCCGGTATCTTCAACAAATTGATGCCCTGCGAAACGTCGGTGCATCCCCGAAAAAGGTCGGGTTCCAACAGGTGTCCTCGACGAAGATCAGGCACCTCACAAACCGATGCCCTGAGAAAGATCGGTGCATCCCCCGAGAAAGGTCGGGTTCCAACAGGTGTCCTCGACAAAGATCAGGCACCTCACAAACCGATGCCTTGAGAAAGATCGGTGCATCCCCCGAGAAAGATCGGGTTCCAACAAGTGTCTTTGACAAAAATCAGGCACCTCACAAACCGATGCCCTGAGAAAGATCAGTGCATCCCCGAGAAAGGTCGGGTTCCTACCGGTGTCTTTGACAAGATCGGACACCCCAACAAATATGATGCCCTGAGAAAGGTCGGCGCATCTCCCGAGAAAAGTCGGGTACCAACCGGTGTCTTTGACAGAAGTCAGACACCCCAACAAATTTGATGCCCTGAGAAAGGTCGGCGCATCTCCCGAGAAAGGTCGGGTAGCAACAGGTGTCCTTGACAAAGATCAGGCACCCCACAAATCGATGCCCTGAGAAAGGTCGGCGCATCTCCCGAGAAAGGTCGGGTACCAACCGGTGTCTTTGACAGAAGTCAGACACCCCAACAAATATGATGCCCTGAGAAAGGTCGGCGCATCTCCCGAGAAAGGTCGGGTACCAACTGGTGTCCTTGACGAAGATCAGGCACCCCACAAAATCGATGCCCTGAGAAAGGTCGGCGCATCCCCCGAGAAAGGTCGGGTTCCAACAGGTGTCTTTGACTAAGATTAGGCACTCCACAAAACAGATGCCCTGAGAAAGGTCGGCGCATCTCCCGAGAAAGGTCGGGTCCAACAGGTGTCCTTGATACAAATCAGGCACCCACAAATGAGGTGCCCTGAGAAAGGTCGGTGCATCTCCCGTCAAGGCGACCGAAGGAAGGTTCGAGTCCTAGACAAATCATTGATTGTTTTAACAGGCAACCGAAGAATGGTTCGGGTCCTGGAGAAGCAATTTCCCGTCACGGCGACCGAAGAACGATTCGGGTCCGAGACAAACCACTAATTGCTCCAACGGGCGACCGAAGAATGGTTCGAGTCCCGGAGGAGCAATTTCCCGTCAAGGCGACCGAAGAAAGGTTCGGGTCCTAGATAAATCATTGGTTGCTCTAACAGGGCGACCGAAGAATAGTTCGGGTCCTAGAGAAGCAACCCTCTCATATCACCAGGTAAGATGACGCCTTGATACTTGCCAAACTCAGGGTTCACACCCTATCTCACTCACTCTCAGTAAGTAATTCCTGGTATCTTCTTATCTTTCTTAGTATATGTAAAGTTATATTACTCTTTTTCCGCATGGAATAATAGGTCCCAAATAAAATATAACCTGCTACGCATGCATAGATAAAATTTAGGCATCAGTTTGTCTTTGAATGCAACCTCTGCGAGCTCACCTTCAAAGAGGGGCAGCTGTTGACGCCTGAATTTTCATTAATTAGGTTTTATTTTATTTTAGTTTACTTTATTTCATCTTTCTCGGCTAATAAATAAACAAACAAAACAACAAAAAAACAAAAACAAAAAAACAACAAAACAAAGGCAAAATAAAACAAGGAGCAGCCCCTTCCTCCCCTCCGCATGGGCCGTAGGCCCATCCTCCTCCAGCCCGGCCCCCTCAGGTCATCCCCTTCCTCGCGACTCGCAATTCACGCGAGAGGGCGCGACGTCGGCTGGGCGAGCGGACGGCGCACGTGGAGCGAGGAGCAGCTGGCGTTGGATGGGACGCCGGTCTGGTCGCTCGGAGTCACTCGGCATGCGAGGGGGACCGGCGGTCGAAGCTCCGTCGACCGACCACCCCCTCGCCTATAAATACCCCCCATGCCCGCCTCCGTTGAAGCACGAGCAACGGCCAGCGAAGCTCCGAGCCCCCCTGAGAGACTTCGGGGAGCTCAGAGCAAAGCAAGGGCGAGGCATTCGGGTCGGCGGCTGCCGCCGATCTCCCTCCGAGACTTCGGGGAGACCGGTGGCGAGCGAAACCCGGATCCGCGGGCTCGCGAGAGAGAGAGAGAAAGAGGGAGGGAGAGATCGCGTTGCCGCCGCCGCACCGCCGCTCATCGTCACCACCCCGCCGGGTAGCCGCCGCCGTTGCCACCCCCTCCTTCCGTTGTTGCTGTCGCCGCCGCCATCGCCGGGTCGATCCGCCCCCCTTTCCTCCTCAGCGCCGCGAATCGGGAACCCTAGGGTTCCCGATTCTTTCCGGTCGCGACCCGGGTCGTTGGGTCGGACCGGGTCGCGACCCGTCGTTGGGTCGGACCGGGTCGGGGAACCGGTAGGGTTTCCCGGTTCCCCCAAAACGACAGCCTTGATTTTAGAAAAGAAAAAAAAAAAAAAGATAAAAGATAAAAAAAAAATCCGAGCCGGGCCCGCGTTGTGCGATCGGCCTTTTTTATTTTTTCAAAAAAATCAAAAAAATATTTTATTTTCCAAAAATATTAAAAATATATTTTAATTTCCAAAAAAGCAGAAAATATTTAAAAATATAAAAAATATTTTATTTTCGAGAAAATCAAGAAAAATAAAAAAATACTTCATTTTTCAAAAAATATTAAAAAAAATATTTTATTTTCCAAAAATAAAAAATATTCCATATTTTCCAAAAATGCCAAAAATTCAAAAAAACCCAAAAAACTTGTATTTTTCCAAAAAATATCAAAAATCAAAAAAATCCCTTTTATGTCCAAAAAATTGGAAAAAGGTCCTAAAAAATGTCTTTTTCCAAATAATGCATGGAAAATCCCAAAAACATCAAAAAACCTCAGGGTTTAAACAAAGTTAGGTACCGAAAGGGCATTAGTGATTAACTAGTGTAATCAAGTCCCCGATCCTAATTTCTCTGGTTGCGCAGGAGCGAATATTTCTCCCAATATTTCGCATGGGTTTCTAATCAACCCACCCCAAATTGATTAGTGGCGACTCCGTTTTAAAAATTAACTTACGGGTTAAAAACTTAGACTATTAAAGTCGTGAATTGGTGGACTTGGGAGAGTCTGGGCTTAATTAATCCAGCCGAGCCATTAGCCTCCGCTAGGCGCCCGCCCCGATCGAGCGCCAGAAAAAAAAGAGGTTGCGACACAAAGCTAACAGGTTTATTATGTTCTTAAAATCTAGATAGTCATGATATATTGTTAGATGTTACTCATGGTTTACAAGAACAGGAGATTAATTGGGACCATCGGTTCTCTTGATTGTGCTAATGTGTTAGTACAGATCTTACTACTAGCTCAGTGATGAACCTAGGAATATCACACACCATAACTAATTAGAATGACGTTTGAACGAGAGAGAATATTGCAAATATATGTGCAAGTTGAGCCAATCAGATTAAGTCGGGTTAAAAATAAAATATCTGAAAAAGGGGCATTAGACTTTACAAAGTCTGAAGCGGGTTTTAGACTTTACGGCCGAATCAAGGATTTGAAGCATGTTCGGATTCAATGACCAAATTAATAATCTGAAGTGAGTTCAGAATTAATAGATGCATTAATGATCTGAAGTGAGTTCAAAATTAATTGCATCATTAACGATTTGAAGTGAGTTCGAAATCAATCGTCAAATTAATTATTTGAAATAGTTTCAAACTTAATAGCTAAATTAAATATCTGAAATGGTTTCAGATGTAATAGTGACATTAATGGTCTGAAACGGTTTCAAAATGGACAGTTTAATGATATGAAATGATTTCATATTCAAATGACCAATTAATACTTTGAAACAGTTTCAAATGTAACAGTCAAATTAAATATTTATAACAATTACAAAGTCAATACCCAGAATAAAGACTTGTAACGATTACAAATAAATGTCTGGAATAATGCTCTATAACAGTTACAAAGTTAATGCCCTAATTAGTGTTTGAAACAGTATCAAAACTTACATTCGTCATAAGTAATGGCCGAATTAATTCTAAAAGGGTTTTAGAGTTAATGAGCTGATTTAAATCTGATCCGCACTAGCTACAAAAGGTAATACAAAGTGCATATCATAGAATGATCGATAATCGACAATAGACAATTGAGAGTATTGATAGTCATCAACTAAATCAATCACTCACAAGAGTAATTGTGAAATCTCTCAATTTCTCTCTTCTATTCGACATGAAATCGGTGGTGTGTCTGAACTAGAGGCCCAACACTTGTGGGGCTGGATCTAAAGAACGTTAGAACCTATGTTATGAAGAGATCAAACGTTTTGCGTCCGAATAACATTAGAAACGGTATTGCTAAAAGACATGAGATGTTCATGGGTAAAATATCAAGAATAGTAGAACCAGTGTTACCAAAAGATCAAGCGTTTGTAGTCAGAGTCTGAAGAACGCCAGAACCACTGCTGTGAGAATATTAGATATTAGTGCTCATAATCTGAAGAACGTCATAACCAAATTTTGGAGCACAGTACAATGTTAATATGATTAGCCATTTTATCTCTTCTATGTGTTTTTATTAAAATACACGAAAATGTTTTGGAAACACGTGTATGAGCGTTTTTACTTCCATTGCAATCAAACTTTGATATTAATTTACTTATACATGAATGCTTGTTTATCGAAACAAACACCAACATGGGCTTACCAGAGTGCCACTTCCCATGCATTCATTCATCGCCCCGAAGAGTTCATGAGGGGATGGCATGCACACTACAGATCGGAAAGTTTCTGGTGTCACTTCTCTTGTTCAGGATCATGACAATCTATCTGAAATTGCTAAAGCCGGAATGTTCTTTCTATTGGGCGTGGAGGCATTGTCTCATTCGCGATGCGTAAATAGCACTTCACCAGCTCAACATGTGTCACTAGTATGGAAATTTCATTCCTTGTCTATGATCGCACTTGTTAGGTTGGCTGTGATTGAACAGCAGTAGAAGTAGGGATGTTTATGAAGCTTTACAAGAACTCTTTGGACAGCCTCTTGATCGAGAAATTATAAGTAGAAGCGCTAAACATACTCTGAAAGATGAGGGTGAAATAAATAGTGCAAATAAATGGGCATTGTTAAAATTTGGATCAGAAATTCATGATGGTTACTCAACATTTATTGAAGCTCTTATCGAGCAGTTTGCTGCAATATCCTATCGTGGTCTACTGTATGGTCATCAAGTCCCGCTATACCTCCACCGTCATGTGGAAGTTCCTAAAAATACTTGTTCTCTTCTTTTGCTGTTTGTTCAAACATCATGAACGGACTTGTTCAGTGGAATTGTGGTTTTGGTTTGTTTTTCTTAAAGTAAATATATCGCCATATTACTCAAAATGGGGCTCAGTGGGTCTTATATGCGCATTTTCTCCTCCATTCGTTAAATTAAATTTTTGGGTTGAATTTTCTACCTAATGTATATCCTTTATGTCTCATTTAATATTTCATTTCGTGTTTGGTTCTATATTATCTCATTCCCTGTTCTTCCATCCGAGAGCAAGGAAATCTATCTTCCATTCTACGTCTTTTTATATCTACATCATGTGCAGGATAGTTGTCTTTTTGTTCTTCATCGCAGCTTGCATGTGAGAGGAGATTCTAAAGTATATACTTTATGACATAAACATGGAATTCTAATGGTCCATGTTATATATGTAGTCTTCGTTCACCTAATACCTTCAGGATTTTTGTTGGACTTTCGAACTGTTATGTTCTGAAGTGGGTGCTTGCCATCACAGGTATTTCTCTTGTTGAAGAAACTTACATTATGCAGTTGTGACATACTTTCCGTTTTTTCTTGGGCATACCAGAAAAATGTAAAATTTCTTTGACAAGTTGGATTTTTTATGAACTCTAGATGCAGGGTAGATGTCGTCGTTGGGTATTACTTCCAAAGTTTTCAAATTACAGAAGCTGCTATTCCATTCACATTACACTATTTTTGAGGAATAACTTCATTGAGGGTATTGTCTAAATGCTCAAAGACTTGTATTGAGCTCCTTGATGAGTTTCATATCTTTTCATTTGCGGGATAATGAACACATCTTAGAAGCATATGTAAAGTCATAGGTTTCGAGAGCACTTGAAAGAGCCGCTACTAGAGGATCACTAGTATTAACGCTTGTCCTGCATCATATCCCCTCTTTCATTTTCCTTGATCATGCAAAAGATCATATTTTGCTACGAAATATGTTACCGAAGTCCTCGTTGCGGTATTGCTCCCGGAAGCAACAACATGAGGTATGCAATTCTGTAGAGCAGTTGAATGTCAAGTAGAGTCTTGTAAAACGTGGATGTGACTATCGAATGCTTTGTTGAATTTACAGGTCACTCTTCTTTTCTTGTTGAAAAGGAGTAATTTTATGGTGACCTCTTTCTGCTGGATGGTCACGTACAATAGTTATCATTCAGGGCCACCATTGTGTGAAGGTTGGGATTTTGCAAAAAGATCAAACACTCACTAACTGATTCATAAATAAAATTATGAGGAAGGGGGTGTGGTGCGGTTCAGCAAATATATTTTTTGCGACGACTGTGTACATGCAATGTAGATCATGGTTGCAATTTTTACTCGTATCCCTCTCTATAGGAAGAGCCATGTACGCAATCGTTCAAGTGAAACTTGTAGTTTGAATTTGACTTGTCGTTGGGATTTGTTACCGCTGGGAATGATGATGGATCTCATCCAATACAAGATGTCATCCCCATCCAAAATGACTGCACAAGAGGAGGGTGCATCACAAGCGAGCACTATCCACGGAAGGCTTGAAGTACTTAAAGAAGCTTGTGAAGGAAATGTGTCTCTCTTGGCTGAAGTGGACAAGCTAAGTTCCAAGTTTTGCTAACTCCGGAGATGACTTGACCTAATTATACTATCTGTGCAGTGTAGGTATATGTTTTTGCACTCCTTTTAAGCTTTCAAAGGTGGAATAGGGAGGGACGAGAAAAGCTTTTTGCGGTCCCTGTAATTTTTGGTCCAATGGGAATGTGAAAAATGCTAATGGTAAATGAATTTTTTTTTTCTTGTTCCTTTTTACCACTTTGAGAGAAGTTCACTGCTGTCTTAGTTTTTGGATTTTAACATCGAGTGATGTATCAGCATCATGTCAACCAAATGTAGAGGGAGATCACTACTGGCTGAGTTTTCACCATCTTTATAAATTGACACCTTTTCGAGAAGTAATCTAGAATGATGAAAGCTTGAAACATTCAAGATGCTTTAATGTGTGTCTCCCAACTCACAACAAAACCAAACACTTTATCGGTTGGATTATGATAAATATTATAGAACACGACGTCTTAAAGGGATGAACAAGGCTCAGAGTACTTCTGCATCGGGAAAAATACTCAAGCTTAGGTGCATTTTGAAGCCTTATTTAGATTACGTGGTAGTGAAATGGAAGATCTATCCCGATTTGGTTTGATATCATCGACCCCCTTGGTGTTTTGGCCGTTTTATATCCTCGTAGAGGTATATATCACAGAACATTGAGCTGCTATTAGAGTTGCTTATAGTATTGTACACAAAAATGGAGAAAGGCCTCTAGCTTGTTCTAGTGCATCGGTAGATATGCAAGCTCCTCTTGGTGGTTTCCTATTTGACTCTGAGGATAAGGTGACTTTTACTAGTTCTTCCAATGGTGTATCGAATCAGGCTGAAGCCTGAAAATTGGTCAGAGGCAGGGGCTCTACAGTAATGACGCAACGATTTGTTTATGTGCCTAAGCATGCATTCATCAATTGGCTAGCCATCCTCGACAAATTGCAGACTTATATGATAGGATGAAGCATCTGTGTGATGTTAATGATACATGTTTGCTTTGTCAATCATAAGCTGAATCAAGAGAACTTCTTTTCTGTTGTTGCTCTCTCACAAAGCAGAGCTGAGAAATTATTTATTTATTTATTCGACTTTGAATGGTAATAGCAGAGGCAATGCAAGCTCGAGTCTGGCATTTGCCTAGGATTTTGCAAGCTGCTATGGCCAAAAGTGTGAAATTCGTGTATTTATTGTTAATTTATTGATCTATATTATTGTTAGGGTCAACGATACAATTGAGAGGAGGAAAACGTTGTTTGAGATATGAAAAAATTCTGCACAACTTAGTAACTTAAATTTTGACGGTAGCAAAATCAGATTGATAATATCAGGCACATATGCTACTACCGAATAGATACTAAAAATACTGAATAGATAATGTTGGTAATAAAGAGATAGAAGATATTGCAAGCTGATATATAATGGTTCGGCTTATTATCAATGCTACATCCACTCGTCACAACTAACAGCCACAATAAGACTGGAATCCACTAATATTCAAAACAAATTATAATCAGCACATATTGCTCTCATCAAAAGATAAATCACACCATCAAGATACAAGTATCGCTATCACTTTTGTACACTGCTCTTTTCACGATTACCAAAAGTGGCATCCCATAGAGATATTATAAAAAAAAATAGACCACTATTATCAACAAGAACAGAGCGAAGAAGAATACTCCGAGTAAAAGACTAGTTTATTTCGTTTCCCTCCAATCTAACTACTTTTTTTTATAGCCATCCAACCTTTGATGACCATTTCCAAATCAAATCCCTCGAGTAGCCGCTGGTTCCACCATTCCCAATAGCAAAAGGTCTCTTTGTCGCTCGTCAACATCAAAATGTCTCTCTGACGGTGGCAATTTCCCAAAACAATTAGTTATGCTTCTATCTAAGTCTGTCTCTTGATCATAATTGACAAGATTGCTCTGATTCTACTCTAGTACTCTTGCTACAAATTCCAAGGTGTCGCGACCTACCCCTTGTGGCTGGTTAGCAGGTTTAGGGGTATTGCCTAAAGGACGGACCTAAGGCTCAAGATTAGACGCGAGCTCTCCCAAGCCCATAGCTCGCGTGACGTTAGGGTATTTTTAAGAATTTTGCAAAAAGAAATCGCCACTAGCCTACTGGGGTCGACTAGAAACCAAGTGAGGCATGAGAGTGCACCTTATTTCCTACACAACTAGAGAATCTAGGGTTGGGAACTTGTTTACACTAATTGACCAATTAATGCTGTTTCGGTACCTAATCTTGTTCATTTTAAAATAAAGATTTTTGTCAAACAGTTTGGATTGATTTTGTGCCTATCCACTAACATGTAAGGTGATCATGCGGATACGCAATCACTAAAATGACAATTAGCAACCAAGCTCCTAATTACAGTAAAATTAGCGCATGCTACTAAACAATCACAAACGTAATTAAACATGTAAATTAAACCCACGACATAATCAATGTGCAAATAAATAAAGGTCTAATTACACTGAAAAGACAATACATGGTAATTCCCAGCAAAACCTTGCATTTTTTAGATTTTCAAATCTTTTTAAATTTGTTTTTTATTTTTTGTTTCAAAAAAAAAAAAAGATTGGGCAGAACCGGGTCAGGACGGGACCTGAGTTCGGCCCGATCGGGGCGGATCGGATCCAGCCCGTCCGAGTCCGGCCCGGTTGGGTTAGGCCCGACCGACCCTAATCGAGCCTTCGCCTAATTTAGGGTTGGGCCTGATGGACGGACCCAACCCCCCTCAGACAATGGCTGCAAGCCCATCTAAAAGAGGCCAAGTGGGCCATATCTGTGATTTGGCCCAACTCGGCTTGCATCCTCCGATCGTGACTAAGCAGTTGCGACCAGGGATGCCGCGACGGTGGTCGGGGTACTCTGGCGGCGGTAGGGCACCATTCCGGTCAGGTGAGGTGGCGAGCTTCGGCCAGTCAATGACGCCACCCCTGTGGCCGACTGACCTGGCCGGAGCTTCACGCAAAAGGGAGGGAAATAAGGCTGCTTTGAGTGAGGCATTACAGTGAATAGGTGGCGTGCGCTGCGGATCCGGGGAGTTTTTGGCTTGGACGAGACCCAAGAGCAGATCGGGGGAGCTAATGAGGCATGCTGGGACGACTAGAAACGCAGCGGGGATGGGTGGCGGGCCGGAGCTCGCTCGAAACGGTCGAGGGAGCTCCGACCAGCTTGGTTCTAAAAACGCACACCAAATGCTCCGGCGGGAATGGCGGCGGTCAGCGGCTCGGAGACGCGTCGGCGGCGGTGACCCGGAGACGCGTCGACGGTGGTAGCCTCGGTCCATTCTCCCCTCTCCTCCTCTCGTTTCCTCTCTGTCCGGTTCCGTCCTCTCGGTCGCCCCTCCGCTCCAGTTGCTCTTCTCGGTGCCTCCTCCCCTCGCCTTCGGCGGTACCCTCTCTGCCCTCTCTTTCCTTCCCTTTGGCGTCCGGTCCTCTCAGCCCTTGCCCCTGCTCCTGCTCTCTGACCTCTGCCCCTGTCTTCTGGCCCCTTACGCCTGCTCTGTTGTGCTGCTTTCATTTGCTGCAGGTTTCGCATGCCAGGGACGCCAGGGACGGAGAAGACTGCTTCGTAGTTGGCTGGGCTGAAGGTGGGAAGTTGCTGGGGCGCGGGCCGGGCTGAAGGTGGAAAATGGGGCCGGGCCCAGGCCCACGCAGGGGGGAAAAAGAAAGGAAGAGGGGCGGGCCGGGCCAAAGCCGAATCCAGCCCGACCCAACCCCTAAACTTTTTTTAATATAATTAATTAATTAATTTTTTTGTTTTTGTGTTCTTTTTTTGTTTTGGTTTAAAAAATAGGTATCAACACAAGGCTTGTCAACGGCTATTTTTTGTTATGATAAACGTTTCAACCAAATGACCAAGTGACCAATACCTTCTAGGACTTGATATCAACCTGATCCATTACTCATTATCAATATGTGCTTGTTATCATCAGTCTGTTAATGTTGTTCACAATCAAACCATATGGAATGACTGGTGATCAATCATCTAGTGATTTTCTACATATGTCAACTTCCAAAAATTTTAAGTTGATGATCAACATTTTAGACCTAATCCCCTCTTATCAATAACTTCATTGTTCTTTATAAAACTCACATTAATCATCGATATCATCTTAGTCTTCCATTTCATCTTATAGGAACTGCTTTGCCAGCAACCTACTAATCTTGCCAGCAACCCACTACTTCTCTAAGTGATTCGATCTTCTATCTTCTCATATTTCCGAGTATATTAACGATCATGATTCTACCTAACTGTTCACATTTCCATGGTCCTTCCAAACTTTACTGAATATTCTCGTCCTAGACTTGTTCACCATCATATCCATCCAAATGTTCACCAAATCTTGACCATTCTTCTTGACTTGTTCACCCTCAATTAAGGTCATTATAGATGTTCACGATATTTCAAGGTCCTTCCCGTTTGTAGACACCTTGACAAAACCTTGTTCACCTTTAATAGTAGCAAAGCACTCATATTAACTTGTGCATTTGCACTTGGCTCTACTCAACTAATACAAACTTCATGAACATATAATAACTGATTTGGGGTTGCGATTTTTATTAAGGATTCATAAAACGGTTGCCTAAACTCTGTAAATTTCTTCACTAGCTATTTTGATCATTAATAAACATTATAAGATATTTCTCGAACTGCGGTTTCAAGAGAATTTAATGCAAAGACATAATTCATTTTTTAGGAAAATGACTTATTGGGAAAAAAAATTGACCAACTAAAAAAAATAATCAATCTAGTACATCCCAAATTATCAACCAATCCATCAATCAATTTCGATTTTCCCCAACTAGTTTACCTGATCTTCTCAACTGGCTTCAGTAATTGGTTTTGATTACACTCTAAAATGAAGAATATATTTCTCACCATCTGCAAAAGCAGTTACTATAAAAATGATGTTCACGTCGTGCAAAGAGTCTGGACATGTAAGAAGATACCAGCTCACTTAAATTTGCAAAACCAAGAGATCCTTGCCAGTAGGGTGGGTGAAACCAAAGAGTTAGGCTAGTGAAAACTTGACCGATTTCGGATTCTAACATATGTGGGGTAGGTTTCAAGTTCTAAAAATTTAGTAACTTATTTTGACAAGTAGAATTCAAGTTCTAGGTAGGTGAAACCTGAAATTTAAAATAAGTCTTTGTGTTTTCCTTTGTCTATGTCTTTGCATGATCATATGGTACTCCATGGCATCCAATAATGAGTATATAATTTGAAATCATTAGTTTGAGCTTATATTTTATGATTAAAGCTTTTATTTTATTAATGTTTCATATTATTCGTATGTCTGAATATAAGTTATGCTCAATGAATCGTAACAGCAAGTGGTAATAGTTCATTGCAATCATTCAATTAATAGGCAATCTCATTTTTAAGTTTTATCCCAAAATTTCTAATTTTGTGATATCAATTTTATATGAAATTGCCGAATTTTTTTTATGAATTTTCTGAATTTTAAATTTTTATTTATTTGTCATCTTTTATTATCATCAAGAATCGTCTGAATATTGGATTACTATTTTTTTTTTAAGGATCTTTGTCCGTACTATTTAAGGGAAAAATACTCACATAGGTAATTTTTAAGGTGTTTTTTGCTAAGATTTTTGAATTTTTGAATATTTGATTAATTTTCTGAATTTTAAAATTCTTTATTCTTTCTTTAAAATTACCTATCATGATCATCTCTAAAAGGGGGAAAAAGTATCCAAAAATTGTTATTATTATATTCGGGAATAAGTTCGGACCAGGTTTACCCGATCCAAATTGTTGAACCGAACCGTATACCAAGTTCGATCCGGTTGGATTAAAACGGACTTTTTTATAACATTTTTTAAAAATTCTTTTCGCCTCTTTTTTGAAATTTTTCGCGACTTCCTCTTCTTCTCCCTCGCACGCAACTTGCTGAACACCCGCCTATCACCGGCCGACCATCTATTTCAACGACCTAAACGAAAACAAAGCAGACCATCGCTTCTTAGAGAGAGAGAGAGGGGGGGTGGGGAGTTACCTAACGAAGGGAAGCGAACGAAAGGGGTGAGCCAACATGCTCCCGGTGGCAACGAACAGAGAGCGACGGTGGACAGAGGGGGAGAGAGAGAGAGATGCAGAGGAAAATGGAGGAGGTCCCTCCAAGTCTAGCTAGAGATGCCATCTTTGGACTTGCAAAGAGAAACTCTGCAAGTCGAAAAATGGATAATTCGAACCGTAAATGGATGTAATGGAGCTTTGTAGCTCCACCATTACGGCAAACTCCCAACGGCACGCAAATTATCAATTCGGGTCGAAGCTAGGTTGGGACCGGTTGACTTGGAGAAGAAGAAGAAACAAAAGGGTGATGAGGGCGAGCAAGAAAAGGGAGTGGCGGCCTGGTGACCAATGAGGCAGTTTAGGGGTGGGTATCGCTGCCACGGGCCGACGCTTTGGAGAAGTTGCAAAAGGTCGGTGGTTTCTAATTTGATTACAATTATTTGGCATCTTTTCCTTAAAATTCTGATGAACAATATCCAAAAAAATGAAAATCAATTGGAGGCAACAGTTGTGTTGAGTTATAACTTATTAGTACTTATGTCAATTGGGGTTGTGATGCTTTTTTAATTGAAATTTAAGTTTTTTATGTTGGTATTGGAATATGCACATCACATGCACGATGTTGGCACGACGCATGCATAGCACACATATGGCATGTGCACGATAGTTGTGGCATGCACGCCACACTTAATATAGATGCACGGCACAATTAAGCAAATTGTGAAGTTAGACCACTTTTAACCTTATAAACGCAAATATGATTGTGACTATCACCGCAAGTCTATGTTAAGTAGAGTATGTTATAGATGAAGCCAAATATTTGTTTTTAGGGGCTTTTTTGTCTTTTCTATCAGATTTGCTTTTAAGTTAAAAAAGTGATACATTTATATTAGCGATGGCAAGACCCTAGCCGTCAAGACGCTAAAAAAGGAAATAGAGAGGCAAGAAAAAGAGAGAAGAAAAAAGTGAGTTTTTTTTCTTGATGGGGGTTCTCAATCTTTTTGTGCCTTGATCTTGAGAGAAGACCATCGTTGTATTCCAACTTTTTTCGAAGTCTAGTGGATTCGCAGAGTGCTTCTGCGCAGAGAGGTAGCCCAAGTTTGGGTGAACTTCGATAACAAATTTTCCGGCGTGTTCATCTGATTTTGTTCTTTTATTACGATATTATGTCTAGTGAATTGTTTGCAAGCATTATTTTTGTGGAATCGACGTGCGATTTTGTAACAACTGGTATCAGAGCCTGGGTTGGCTAATCAAGAACATCAAGGGTTTTTCGGTAACGTTCTATTGAAAGCAAACAGGATGGCAGAAGATAAAATCAGAATCGATAAGTTTAATGGGGAGGATTTCGGATGGTGGAAACTACAAATAGAGGATTATCTTTATCAAAAAGATCTCCATGAACCACTTGAGGGTTGGAAACCCGAGATGGCGGAAGTGGATCTGACAGTAGAAGCCGGATGGAAAATTCTTGATCGAAAGGCATTAGGTGCGATTCGTCTAGGGTTGACGAAAAAGACAGGGTACCACATCACGAAAGCAAAAACTGCAAAAGAAGCCATGGATATTCTAACGAATATTTATGAGAAGCCGTCCACATCAAATCAGGTATTTTTGCTGAAGAAACTGGTTAATATGAAGTTATCTGATAGAGGTTCGTGGCGAGCATATTAATAGTTTCACGCAGGTCACTGGTCAATTGGAATCCGCAGGCATAAATTTAGATATGAAACTTCAAGCTTTATTATTTTTATGTTCTCTTCCAGAAAGCTACAATACCGTAGTGCAGGGAATTTCGAGCACCATGAAGGATGATTTAACTCTTGATGATGCTGTGAGTAGTATCATGGATGAAGAGATGCGAAGGAAAGTCTCAAGTGGAGATATTTTTTCTGCATCTACATCTTCAATGGCACTCGCAATGGAGAACCGTGGAAAAAGTAAAAGTAGAGGAAAATTCAGCGGGCGTGGCATGTCACAATCAAGGGATAAGAGACAGGTTGCAAAAGATGAGTGTTGGTTTTATCATAAAATTGGACACCGGAGGTTTCAGTGTTCCTACAAAAAGAAGCAGCAAGATGAGAATCAGGGAGCTAATGTGGTTAGCGATGAATCTTTGCTAGATAAATTGTATTTGTCTGTAGGGTTTGACTTGGCGACAGATAAATTGATTATTGATTCTGATGCTTCTTTTCATTGCACCTCGCAAAGAGACATATTTGATGATTATGCCAGTGGAGATTTCAGACAAGTGGTTGTGGGAAACGGCCACATGTGTCCCATTGTTGGGAAAGGAACCGTGATTGTGAACATCTCAGGTGGAGGACGTCTAGTTTTGCGTGAAACTAGGCATATTTCAGAATTAAAGAAAAATCTTATTTCAACCAGCAAACTTGAAGAAGAAGGTTTGGTAATAACCTTTGGATGCGGAGAGTGGAAGATAACCTCAGAGGTAAGAGTAGTAGCAAAGGGAAAGCACACAGGTACACTTTACCTTCTCCAAGGAGACAATATTAGTGATATGATTACAACTACAATGGCTACAGGTAATTTGTCTACTCTTTGGCATTATCGTTTGAGACATCTTGGTGAAAAAGGTGTAAAGTAGTTACACTCGAGGAAATTAATTCCAGGTTTGCAAAAAGTTGAGTTAGATTTTTGTGAGAGTTGCATTTATGAAAAACAAAAGGCTGTTAGTTTTTCAATTGAATGGGCGACAAAATAAAGGCCATAAGCTAGAGTTGGTTCATACTGATGTATGGGGACCTGCTCAGGAACTCTCTTATGGTGGTAAGAGATATTTTGTCACATTCATTAATGATGCGACAAGGAAGACTTGGGTCTATGCTCTTAGAGAAAAATTTGAAGTATTCGGGATGTTTAGAATGTGGAAGACCATGGTAGAAAAAGAGACATGTTATTAGATTAAAGCTCTGAAATCTAATAATGGTGGAGAATACACAAGTAAGGAATTTGCAGAATATCTTAGTCGAGAAGGCATACACGAGCTAAAGACTATTCCTAGAACTCCTCAAGAGAACGGTGTAGCTGAAAGAATGAACAAGACTATTCTAGAACGTGCGAGATGCATGAGACTACACGTGGGTCTCCCGCTACACTTATGGGCTGCCACAATTGATGCAACTGTTTATCTTATCAACAGAAGTCCATCTAGTGCATTGGATGGAGAAATACCACAAGAGCAATGGTCAGGTAAAAAGATTAATTTTTCTCATCTAAAGGTGTTTTGGTTGTATTGCATATGCTTTGATTGATAGGGAGGATAGAAAAAAGCTTGATGCTAAGTCCCAGAAGTGCGTCTTTATCGGATACGGTGGCGACGAGTATGGCTATAGACTTTGGGATTATTAGAATAACAAAGTCATTCACAGTTGCAATGTGGTATTCTATGAAGAAAAGATGTACAAGGATCGTCAAACAGAGACAGAGCATGAAAAGGTAGTACAATCAGAATATGTTGAATTAGACACAATGCCCATGAAGATGTTTCCAGTAGATCGAAATTCACCTGAAAGAGAGGTTCAAAATGAGCCTATTATCAGTGAAGAGGTAGTTCAAGAGGAACGTAATGATTCGGAGCAAACGAACGACCCTGAAGTACTTATATTGAGAAGGCCTACATGTGTGAGAAAGCCAAAGGTAATTTTTGATCCATAAGCTAATACTGTTCTAAGCCATGTCTTATATACAGATTCAGGAGAACCGGAGACTTACGATGAGGCAAAGGTAGACACATCTCACTTGCAGTGGGAGTGTGCTATGAAAGACGAGATGAGCTCGTTACTTCAGAACAAAACTTGGGAGTTGACCAAGTTACCCACAGGTAAAAAAGCTTTATTAAACAAATGGGTGTACAGGATTAAGAATGAAGCAGATGGTAGTATTAGATATAGGGCGAGACTTGTAGTCAAGGGCTTTTCTCAGAAAGAAGGGATCGACTACTCCGAGATATTTTCACCTGTAGTGAAAATGACATCAATTAGAGTTCTGCTGAGTATAGTTGCAGTGGAGGATCTTCATCTTGAGCAGTTAGACGTAAAGACAGCGTTTTTACACGGTGACTTAAATGAAGAATTATACATGGCACAACCTAAGGGTTTTGAAGTCAAAGGGGCACATGGTATGTCGCTTGAAGAAAAGCTTATATGGCTTGAAACAAGCTCCGCGGCAATGGTACCTAAAATTTGATGGTTTCATGCAAGAAAAATGATTTGCACACTGTGAGTCTGATCACTGTGTTTATTTTCGCAAATATGATGATGATGACATTGTGTATCTCTCTTTATATGTGGATGACATGCTAGTGGCTAGTTCCAATATGAAGAGAATCGTAGAAGTGAAGAAAATGTTATCATCACAGTTTGCTATGAAAGACTTAGGAGAGGCTAAGAATATTTTAGGCATGAAAATCAACAGGGATAGGAAAAATAAGAAATTATGGTTGTCGCAAGAAGACTATGTGAACAAGGTGTTAAAGAGATTTAACATGGATAAGGCAAAATCGGTTGCAACTCCTCTAGCGAGTCATTTCAAACTTTCCAAGGATATGTGTCCAAGCGCTCAGGCTTTGAAAGATGAGATGGCGGTAGTTCTATATGCATCAGCGGTGGGGAGTTTGATGTATGCCATGGTGAGCACGAAACCAGACATTGCACATGCAGTGGGAGTTATGAGTCGATATATGCATAACCTAGGTAGAGAGCATTGGAATGTGGTAAAATGGATATTGAGATATCTAGCAGATACTTCCAATTACTCACTTTGTTATGGTAGTACATCTCTAGAGTTGCAGGGTTATGTAGATGCAGATCATTCGGGTGATCGAGATAGTGGTAAGAGTACCACTGGATATGTCTTTACAGTTGCAGGTATAGTAGTGAGTTAGGTATCTCAACTACAAAAAGTAGTGGCTTTATCGACGACAGATGCAGAATAAGTGGCAATCACAGAAGCCTCCAAGGAAATCATGTGGTTACAAGATTATATGGATGAGTTACATCAAAAACAACCAATCAGTACACTTTGAAGTGATAGTTAAAGTGCAGTGCACTTAGCAAAGAACGCAGCTTATCACTCAAGGACTAGACATATCAAGAAGCGTTATCACTTTATCAGGTCAGCATTGAAAGATAATGAGTTAAAGCTACAGAAGATTGATGGCTCGAAAAATCCAGCTGACATGATGACCAAGGTAGTAGACAGAGAGAAGCATATTTTTTGTACTACTACCATTGGTATTACTCCATGTTGATTGATGAGGAGTATCGCAGAGGCACAAGTTTTTTAACTACTATTTTTTGAAGAAGATGGATGCAAAGTTGCTTGGTGCTTGGGTATATTTGTCTTCAAGTGAGAGATTGTTATAGATGATGCCAAATATTTATTTTTAGGGGCTTTTTTGTCTTTTCTATCAAATTTGCTTTTAGGTTAAAAGTGATACCTTTATATTAGCAATGGCAAGACCCTAGCCGTCAAGACGCTAAAAAAGGAAATAGAGAGGCAAGAAAAAGAGAGAAGAAAAAAGTGAGTTTTTTTTTTCTTGATGGGGGTTCTCAATCTCTTTGTGCCCTGATCTTGAGAGAAAATTATCGTTGTATTCCAACTTTTTTCGAAATCTAATGGATTCGTAGAGTGCCTCTACATGGAGACATAGCCTAGGTTTAGGTGAACTTCGATAACAAATTTTCCGGCATGTTCATCTGATTTTGTTCTTTTATTACTATATTTTGTCTGGTGAATTGTTTGCAAGCGTTATTTTTGTGGAATCGACGTGCGATTTTGTAACAGAGTATTAGATCTTATGATCAGAGCGACTTGTGCCCTAATGACAAAAACATTAGCTACACTCCTACTTCTTTGCTCCTTATTCGCGAGTAGCCACATTGGAACGTTATCGTTGAATTTGATCTCAATGTCTTCTAATTCCTGCAAAGTAAGTCAATTGGCACCTCATGTAAGTCAATCAATTGCGCAAAGCTGCAAGAGAAACTATTTAAAGAGCCTAAATATAATTGACAAGAAGCAATCTCGTTGTCCAACCAAAGAGAGAATCATAGGATCAAAAATGGGGGGAAAAAGACACGCAAAGAAAAAAAAAACATTTCGGAAACTTTAGTTGAAAGTATAATGAATAATAATAGGCAAGCATACCCTACCCAGTTCATGAGTCTCTGCTTCTTCTATTTCAGTAGATAGTTCCACTATTTCAAATAAGGGTCCCTTCCAACATGGAAGGGAGAGGTGGGGAATTCGAATCCTCATCTTCTCAGGGGGTTGGGGTGAGGACGATTTAGTTTCAGGAGTGGGTTTCGACTCCCACGCCTTGCAAGGTGGCAGGGCTTAAGTCTGAAAGTGAGAGTTAGAGTAGGAATAAAGTAGGACAACAAAAAAAATAAATAAATAAATAAAAATAAATAAATAAGGGTCCCTCCTCCTCTTCTTCTTTTCCCCCTCTTTCGCCGTACTCGTCTCCTTTTTCTCCTTCATTAAATAGAATTAGTAAGAACTCTCGGTAGCTCTCAACTTCTTCTTCTTCTTCTCCTTCTTCTCCGTATAAATGAAGGCCTCACCCTCCTTCTTCTTCTCCCCCTCTTTCGCTGTGCTTGTCTCCTTCTTCTCCTTCATTGAATAGAATCAAGAAGAGCTCTTGGTAGCTCTCACCTTCTTCTTCTCCTTCTTTAAATAGAAATAGTATGAACTCTCTATAGCTCTCATCATCACCAAAGGGCACATGAGAGTGGTCATCCATGACTTCTTTCTGCTTGGGCCTACCATGGGAGATGGAGCAAGAGTTCAGCCTATTGATCTAAAAATGAAAATTACAATCAATGTATAAAGGAGGCACAATCAAGTACAATTGAAATGAACAGCGAAATCAACAATCTGGCTTCGTCTCTTAAAAAAAAAAAGGCATCCAAAAAAAATCCTATGGTGAAGCCCTAAGGGCTTATTCACTCGGGTTTCAAATTTTTAGAGATTTTTCTTTACTCTTTAAGAGAAAAGCACTCAAAAGGCTAATTTTTAAGTTTTTCCAAAGATTTTTGAATTTTCTGAATTTTTTATGAATTTCTTGGATTTCTAAATTGTTATTTTTTATTTATTATCTCTAAAACGAAAAAAAGGCATCCAAGAAATCCTATTATAAAGCCCTAAAAGGCTTATTCAATTGGGTTTCAAAAAAAAAATTACGGATTTTTCATTTACTCTATAAGAGAAAACTACTCAAAAAGCTCATTTTTACATTTTATCCAAAAATTTCTTATTTTTATGAATTTTATATGATTTTTCTAAGTTTTGTATGAATTTTTTAGAGATATTTTTCTTTACTCTTTAAGGGGAAACTACTCAGACAGCTAATTTTTCAGTTTTTTGCTAAGATTTCTTAATTTTCTAAAATTTATTATTTATTTTCTGAATTTTTTAATTCTTTATTATTTTTATCTTTTAAAATGACCTAAAATTGTCTCTAAGAGGAAAAAAAAAAGGCATCCAAAAATGCTATGGTAAAAGCTTTGAAGGCTTATTCAATTGGGTTTCAATTTATTAAAAGATTTTTTATTTACCTATTTAAGAGAAAATTATCCAAAAAGCTTTACATTTTATCCAAAAATTTCTTATTTTTATAAATTTTTTAAAATTTTATAAAAAGATAACAAATAGTAACAAGTATAACTTGAGTAGAAATTAGATTAATAGGATAAAGTCTAGATTCCAAAATATGCGGAGTAGATTTCAAGTTTTACATAGCAATGAACCTATTCTAACAGGTAAATTTCAAATTTTAAGTGAAATCTGTTCAGAATCTCGAGTTACTCATTGTTATTTGCCAATCGACCTATTCCAATCAAGAAACATTGTCGTGAAACATGCCTTTTCTATCTCCATCCTCATGAAACTTGCCTTGTCCAACGAAGTTCGCTCAAGATGCTACATTCGGTACGAAAGATTATTCTATTTTCTACGTTGCTTCAGCATGAAGATGAAGAGAAGCCCAATCAATGGCCCGCTTGGTTTCTTGTGGAGTCTTCCGAAATGTTAAACATGAGGGGGACAAGAAAAGGTTAAAATGATTGAAAGTTGACAGATCTTGACGTTGCGATGTGCACATCAACTCTTCATGTATGTCATCTGATCCATCCAATCTTATACGGTTGTACTTGTCCCCCCAAGAGTTTTGTGGCATTGTAAATGAAGGTCGCCGTAATATATCTTGAAATTTACCTGCAAAACACAATTTTCATACGGGCATACGGAGATATGGGCTTGGTCCAACATCAGAAGTTTCCTTGGGCATCTTCGAACCAGACTGAATACGAACTAGATTCTCTAAGTGGTGGAAAAAAAGGGCTAAAAATATCAACCTACATTACCCGATTAAGTCAAGTGGTTTGATCCAAGTTTCGGGAGTCGTGTCATCTTATGCACTACTACTTATGAGTTCGAGGATGAAATGACATGGGAAAAAGATCATTTTCATGTTGGACAACACGGTTGCATCAATCAGTTTTTTTTTTTTTTTTTTTTTTTAATTTGGCACTTGATACTGTACTTTTTTTTTTGTCAGTCCTACACTAATCATAATCTAACACTCACTCTCAGACTTTTGCCCTGCCTCCTTGTAGGGCGTGGGAGTCGAAACCCACTCCTGAAATGAAATCTGCCCCATGGTCCCCACCCCAATCCCCCCTGAGAAGGTGGGGGTTTGAACCCCCAACCTCTCTCTTTCAAGATGGAAGTGTGGCCACTGGGGCGATCCCCAAGTGGTTGATACTGTACTTTAGACGAGGAAAAAAACTAGCCAGGACAAGAAGTTAGCAGCGCTATGGTCCATGCACCTTCAAATCTATTACGCCGAGGCAATGAGCTCTACAGGAAAAATTATTGCGTGAACTCAATACAAAAATTTGTATGTCGTGTGCATAACTTGAGATTTAAGTGTAGATAATTTGCCTTTGATCAGACGGTCTAAACCTGACTTTCCTCATTATTTACAAGTAAAGGATCTTAATTTACATAATCGATGCAAGTAATATAATTTGATTATCATCACAAAGATGTTCGATTGAATATATTAATCACGTGAAAGAAACTGTTGCGATAGGGCGAGCGATCGAACAATAATATAGACAGAGAAAAGAAAAATAAATCGGACACCAAATTTACGTGGTTCAGTCGTAAAGACCTACGTCCATGGGGAGAAGCGGCGGCGAATTTCACTATAGATCAGCGATACTGAGGAGATTACACACTCAAGTCACTCAAACACTCTCTCGGTGTTTCCCAAACCCTAATTTATCCCAAACCCAAAGTGTTTATAAATAAACAACTCACTTGGTATAAACTCAAGCACAAAGTTACCGCGCGTTCAAGCTCAACACAATACGCTCTATGTACGGCTTCGCGTATCTCTTCAAAGCTTCGCGCGGAGGACTTGCGGCTTCTTCGGAAACATGGAGGCGCGGCTCCTCTTTTCGTTTCGTAGGGTTTTCAGCCGCATCTCACGAGAAAAAGGGTCTTCTAATATTTATATGCGTGTGTGCCCAAGTGGGCCCCAACTGCATATTTTGGCTTCATGCGGCAGATTTCCTCTCTCAGCTTTTATGTGCAGGGAATCCACGTGCGAAGGCTTCACTCTTTTCACCGTGTGCCCAAAGTCAAATATTTGACTTTGGGCCCCACCTTTCGAACGCGTACAAAAACTTCACCCGTAGCTTTTATATTTTATCTTGGGCCTACGAGGAAACCTTCCTCTTCACGCGCATGCAGGTTTTCTTCCTTCGGCATTTCGGATTCCGCAACGAAAAGAAACTTTTCTCCAATTATATTTTATTTTATATTTCAAAATTCAATAATTCGCTTCGGGCTTAAACTCGAGACATATTTAACAGAAACAATGAACATGAAAAATTTTATTCCATCTCACCATGTCATCTTTATATGAATGTCGCTTTTCAAAACAAATGAAGCATGTGAAAATTACAAGACAATAAGAAATGATTGTCTAATCTCGTTCTAATGTTACCTAAAATCAATTTCAAACTAAACTACTATAAATTAGGTGTATGCCTGAAATACCTATGCAGTTCTTCTCGTGCTTGCTAACTCTGGAAACAAGTTGAGTGTCCATCTGCAAGCTTCATCAATCAAAACCTAGAGAGAGAGAGAGAGAGAGAGTATGACACTTGAAAAACCAGTAGCAAAACCAATACCAACGGCGCAAGTCGCCGGCGACAAGGACGACGAAGAAGCAAAAGCCGGGGTGGACATCTGGAAGTACATCCTCGGCTTCACCGAGATGGCGGTGGTGAAGTGCGCCATCGATCTCGGCATTGCCGACGCCATCGAGAGCCACCCAGAGCCCTCCATCTCTCTGTCCCAGCTCTCCTCCAAGCTTGGCTGCTGCCCCTCCTCCCTCCGCCGCATCCTCCGCTTCCTCGTCCACCGCAAGATCTTCAGGCACCACGCCGACACCGACACCTACTCACAGACCCCGCTGTCTCGCCTCCTCCTGACCAGAGGAGAGAAATTGATGGCTGCTTTAATTCTGCTCGAGACCACCCCCGTGATGCTCGCCCCATGGCTCAACCTGAGCTCTCATGTGTCTGCAGCAACTGCCACAGTCCCTCCGCCTTTCGTGGCGGCACACGGCGACAACGTTTGGGTATAATCGGCAGCGAATCCCGGGCACGGCAGGCTCATCGACGAGGCCATGGCATGCGATGCAAGAGTGGCGGTGCCAGCACTCGCCGAGGATTGCCCGGAGGTGTTCGAAGGTGTCCTGACCATGGTGGACGTTGGAGGAGGGAACGGGACCACCCTGAGGTTGCTGAGGAAGGCATTTCCGTGGATCAGAGGGATCAATTTCGACCTCCCTCACGTCGTCTCCGGGGCCTCACCGCCATGCGAGGGGGTGGAGCATGTTGGAGGAGACATGTTTGAGGGCGTTCCAAAGGCCGACGCTGCTTTCCTCAAGGTTGGTGCCTTTTTTAACTTCTTGTTTCACCCTTTTTGGCAACGTGTGTATGTCAAAAGTTCATCCATAAACTAACCCGGCTAATCCAAAAAAAAAAAAAAAAAATACGTACAGGTTTTTTTTTTTTTTTTTTTTTTTTTTTTTTAAGTACATTTTTAGGTGTACCCGAGAGAGAGAAGTTTCAGTTTCAACCCAAAATATATATATTACGGTTTTAGCTATCTAAATTTTTATTTATTTATTCAATTAGGTCCTCAAACTTTCTGTATCTGGGCAATACAATCCTCTAAATTAAATTTTGTCCAATTAAACCTTCTAATGTTCTCGATTAGTTTCCACATCCTTCGGTCAATCACGAACCATCCAAATAATTAATTACATAGCAATCTGATATGGTAGCGCAAAAAAGAAAGTTATGCTAATGTGGCGCCAAATTAGAAGAAGTCAAGCGGGGAAAATAAAGAAAAAAAGAAATCCTAACTTGACTGTGTAAGTTACATGGGCTAAAAATAACACTAACTGCACAATATAAAAGTTAGAGGATTTGATTGTAAAAAAAAAAAGGGTTAATACCCTAAAAAACCCCAAACTGGTACACTTGTGACAAATTTACCCCAAACTATTTTTTTGACCACCAAAAACCCCAAACTGGTACATACGTGACAGATCTACCCTCCGTTAGCTTCCGTTTGATTTTTCCGTTAATTTTGCTGACGTGGTTGCTGACGTGGCAAGTCATGTGGAAATTCATAAGTTTAATACCATTAAAAACCCCAAACTGGTATATTTATGACAAATTTACCCCAAACTGGTATATTTACGACAAATTTACCCTAAATTAATTTTTTCGATCATAAAAAACCTAAATTGGTACACGTGCGGCACATTTACCCTCTTTCAATTTTCCCAAATTTGACCGAGTTGTGATGTCCAATCAAATTTATTTTATGGATTACTCTAACATTGCCTCAATATCATTAATACTTGATTTTTTTCTTTTTATTGGAATCATTATTAGAAAACTATTCAAAGGCTACCAAATGTGCACTTCATTCTTGTGCCGAGAAGATGCCCATTAACTAAAAGATGGACAGATCGCTTGCGCACATATACAAAAGAATTACACTCAAAGCACACCTAAAATTAGCGACAAACATAAGTGATTTTGGTTCCGGCATTTCAACGAGCATGTGATGTACGAGTCACTCATACCATGCTCGTTGGCGTTATGTAGTCTTTCCTACCTTGAATCGTAAGTGTGTCAAAATTTTAACATGGAACTTGCATGTGAATGGTATGAGTGACTCGTACATCACATGCTCATTGAAATGCCGGAACCAAAATCACTTATGTTTGTCGCTAATTTTAGGTGTGCTTTGAGTGTGATTCTATTGTATATGTGCGCAAGCGATCTGTCCATCTTTAGTTAATGGGCATCTTCTCGGCACAAGAATGAAGTGCACATTTGGTAGCCTTTGAATAGTTTTCTAATAATGATTCCAATAAAAAAAAAAAATCAAGTATTAATGATATTGAGGCAATGTTAGAGTAATCCATAAAATAAATTTGATTGGACATCACAACTCGGTCAAATTTGGGAAAATTGAAAGAGGGTAAATGTGTCGCACGTGTACCAATTTAGGTTTTTTATGATCGAAAAAATTAATTTAGGGTAAATTTGTCGTAAATATACCAGTTTGGGGTAAATTTGTCATAAATATACCAGTTTGGGATTTTTAATGGTATTAAACTTATGAATTTCTACATGACTTGCCACGTCAGCAACCACGTCAGCAAAATTAACGGAAAAATCAAACGGAAGCTAACGGAGGGTAGATCTGTCACGTATGTACCAGTTTGGAGTTTTTGGTGGTCAAAAAAATAGTTTGGGGTAAATTTGTCACAAGTGTACCAGTTTGGGGTTTTTTAGGGTATTAACCCAAAAAAAAAAAACCGAGTAGCATCAGTTTTTGTTGTCAAGAAATTCTATATGATTTTTTTCGTTAAATATTATTATCAGTTGAGTCCAGATTTGTCTAATTCTTTTATGGCAGCACTATTTCCATCCTATTTTGACTAAGATACTCTTTTTGTTTTCGATCAATTGACCAAAAAACCCTTCCCTCTCTTCAATTTATTGTTTCTTTTTTCCTATCAACCAATTAACAAAATTGTATTTTTCTAGTATTATCATATATTGTCAATTTCATTATATAAATGTCAAATTACACCTAACAACATATTATATTATCATACATCCTGTTATCATTTTGCTTAGAGAATGTTATTAAATTTAATTTATATTCTCAAATTTCTAATCACAAAAGTTACATACAAAGTTAGAAATTTCTAATGACAATGGTTTATGAAGACACAATTAATTGCCTTTTTTTTTATAAATTGTTTGAGGGAAACTTTATTTCAAAGTTGAAATCTAAATTCAATCTAATTATCTAGCCAATTTTTACCCTTGTTGGCGTTTCTCCTGATAAACTTTGTAGGTTTTTAACATTAAACATTGCGGATTTGTGCTTTCTTTTGAGCTTTTCACATTTTAATAAAAATTGCAAGATGAGGGTTGAAAACTTACTTACACCTTCACTTTCAAACCCACGCCAGATTTTTTCAGAAGAAAATTTTTAAACATATTTTAAAGTTTCGATCCACTTGCTATGAAATTAAATTTACAATTCGATAGTAATTACTTTATTCATAGTAGCATCATAGTAGCAGTAGAATAGCAAGAAGTTTCCTCTTCTTCTTTTTTCTAGCATTTATGCGCTCATCTTTTGTTAATATTTAGATATGACTTAAATATCAATATGATTGACTTTTGATCATACTCCTAACAAATTTTCCTTTTTCCATATTCTGATCACTCTCTTTTCCAATTTTTTTTTTTTTATCAAGATTGGATAGATAATTAAATTTAATATTATTTTCGACTTTGAAATATAGTTTTACTCACGCTATTTGATAATTAAAAAAAAAGGTAATTAACTGTATGTTCATAAACTATCATAAATCGAAATTTCTTGTGATTAAAAAATGAGACCATAAATTAAAATTGAAAATATCTCTAGGTAAAGCGATGACAAAGTGTAAGGTAAAACAATATCTTATTAGATGTAATGAAATATTTGTATTGTGAAACTGGTGAGAGATGATAGAAATAAATGCAATTTTGCAAGTTAGCTATATATATATATATATATATAGATTAGAGACACCCGGGGGGGGAGAAGATTCGGGTAAGTTAACTAGGGGTGAAAATAGCATTGTCTTTTCTCTAAACCAAATTTTAAATATTAGATTAAATGGTTGTAACTTGGGTTTGATAAATCCTACTATGGTCATTTTTAAGTTAGTGTTAATTGCTCTGTGCGAAATGGTGGGTCATCAAATACACACCAAACATATTGAAAGACTACGTCATTAATAGATTTATAGATGATATAATACATTTGCATGTGGGTAATAGAAACAAGTGGGCTATACAATTATAAATCTGATTACTAATGACGGACTTTTTGGGGTGTAAACGGGCCGGGATTTTACGGCAAACGTAGCCTCCAAAAAAATTTAGGGCCCAAAGGTTTTGGGCCTTGTTCGACTTGGGTCAGGCTAGGCCTGAAATTATATATCAATTTTTCCACATTAAATAAAATATTTAGTTCCCTAGTAAATAAATAGCTCGCTGGTAGTATTTCGTTTTTCTCATCCAAGATAGAGAACTTTATTAATATATTGCCAGAATGACAAATAAAATATATATATATATATATATATATATATATATATATTATATAAATAAGATCGAATATGGGTCAGGCTATTTCGGACTTCACAAGATGAAAACATGTATAATAGAACAAGCCTGATATCCGACCCAAGACTATTCGGGCTTAAGGACTTTCAGGCTGGTCCGAATTTCCCCATCTTCATTTTCACCTCTAGCAACAGCCAACTATCAAAGACAGTGCTTTTTCTGACAAAAAGGACAAGAATTGTTAAGAAAGTAACTGCGAAGGCCATGCAATGTACATGGTACATACTTTTAAAAGGTGTCTTGTATTATATTGGTGATGATTGGTTGGCTTTTTTAAACAAGAAATGCATTTTCATTAACATTTCTTTCGCCCAATTCAACGGTTGATCTTAGAAACCAAACCCCCACATGAGTGAACATCCAATTGGGATTTTGTACATCTCTTATTAGTTATTGCCAAACTGATTGTATCCTCAAACAAAAATCGTGCACTAATAGTGTTTAATCTTCTACCAAGAGAATTCATTGTGTGATTGATTTGCAAGATTGAATTTATATGAAATTGCTGATATCACGTTCACATACCATTAATGGGGGTTTATTATACTAATGGATCATCTTCAAACACACCGCTATCTACCTCTCTACCTTTTTCTTTCAAACTATATTTTTCTTCCCCAAATGGAAAAAAATTATTTCAACCCTACCCTTGAAAGATGAGTTACAAATTGTGGGGTATGTATATGAAAAGAGAAAATGACACAAATGATCCCTAAACTTTAACTAATATGCAATGTAGTCCCGGAAAATTTTAATTTACTTAATGTGGTTGTTGGATTTTAGTCCAATGTACAACATCATCTTTAAACTTTTAATTTATTCAATATGGTCCTTCAACTTTTTATACATATTCAATTTAGTTCTTAAATTATATGAAAATGTTCAATGTTGCCTTTAGACTTGAATTAATTGAAGGATAATATTAGACATTTTTCATATAGTTGAGAGATTACATTGTGGTATCTACTAATAGTTTAGGGATCATACTAAACAAATTAAAAGTTCAAAGGCGATATTACACATTGAACCAAACTTCAGAAATCATTTGTGTAAATTTGTGTAATTATTCCTTTTGGGAAAATTTCCTCCACCTAAGAATGGAGGTAAAAGTGACTTTGTTTTGTCCTGTTATCCCTCCGTGATTCTAGTCCTATTAATTCCAAGATAATCTCTGCACACACTATGCATGTGGTCGGCTTTCCAGGTGTTATTAATAGAGGCTAGCTTGTTTTGAACATGTGTAGTGGGTTCTTCACGATTGGTCTGACAGCGAGTGCGTGCAAATCCTGAAGAACTGCAAAGAAGCCATCTCGGGGAGCAAATCGGGGAAGGTGATAATCATGGAAGCCGTGATCGGCAAAGAGGAAGACGACAAGTTGACTGACGTGAGGCTAACCCTCGACATGGTGATGATGGCTCACACTGGTGGAGGCAAAGAGAGGACTGAGAAGGAGTGGGCGCACGTGCTTTGCCAAGCTGGGTTCACCAAGTACACGATCAAGCCCATACGCGCCATCCAATCCGTCATCGAGGCATTTCCTTAAAAATGTAACTAGGGAAATAAATTGGCTGTTTATCTTTATAGTTTAGTGTACTTGGGTGTTATTTATATCCTTGATGTGCTTGTTAACTTAGGACTCTCTGAACGATCAACGTAGTTGTTCGTTCTTTCTTTGTCATCTTGGCATCTTGTCGATGTTGAAACTTCGAATGATCACATACAATCATTCATGAATCACGTTTTCTGTTGTGGAGAAGGCATTTGACTTTTTGTTCCAAGTCCCTGTTCTATAGTGTTTGAATATCTCTACTCAGCAATTTTTTCCTCTTAGCAGGAGATTTTCAACGTGGGAATATAGCGAAGAGGACCTACATCATATTAGCAAATTATTGTCATCTCATTTCAGAAAGAGATGGTTGTGTGTAAAGAGAAAGGCAAGTTCCGTAAAAAGAAGTAAAAGTACTATGCATAAAGCAAATCAAAATGGTAGTATTTCTCTTGAAACGATTCATGAGGATATGGACATGTCAGATGAGAAAGCAGAACATCCTCCTTGTACTAACATGACTCAGAAGTGTGCTGTTAGTTACATACCCTAAAGCAATCATGTAATAATTACATGTTAAGGATTATTTAATGGCAAATAAATATTCATTCATCATCCCATGAATGAGTTCATAAGATTACACTTATGTTGAATCTTTAAATAGTTCCCGATCGATGGATCATTGAGAGGATATTGATAATCCTATTAAGACTGGTATGTTCTCAAGTTTCATCATTCAGAACTGGATACCCGAGGGGATGATAAGTCATAAGTCATTGGGTATTGTGATATCCGAGTTAGAACACAAGTTCTTGTATCGGACAAGTTCATTGTGTGACACGCATATAACGATTGGTAATATGGATACTTTTCGTGGGGTCAATGACTAATCGTTTATGTTTTCGTCGTGTGTAAGATTCTCAGACCTAAGGCACGATGCTAACTTGTATGTTAAATGACTATGGTTCATAAGTGCGCATATTGATGCTTCGTTCATCCGTCTATGTACTTGATTGTCATAATTTGTTCACATACAAAGGCACATGCGTGCGCAATATGAAATCTATCTTTTTGTTCTATATAGATCTACAAGATTGATGTCCTATGCGATCTAAACTTTTCCGACGTCGTGCAACCTCCAATGAAGATTTTCCAACATCTTGCAATGACTCATACAAACATTTCTGATTGGACATCTCTCTCTCAGCCCTTAGTGGTTAAAACCGGTAATTTGATAGTCCAATGACAAATTCATTAAAATACTCCATTAGGAAAATTGTCCAAATAGTCCTAAACTTATTGTAATTTTTGTCAATTCAGTCCTAAACTTTTCAATTTTGCCAATTTAGTACTAAACATTTTTCCTTCTTACCAAATGAGTTCATCCGGCCAATTTTGGATGGAATTTGCTGATGTAACACAACTAGCACTAATGTGAAAAATGTCAAAAAAGCTGCCCGGTGTTTTCACAGGTAAAACCTCTAGGAAAAACTACAAGCTAGATGCATTCAATCAATGGTGTGGCAAAGAGAGATCATCACTATTCGATAACGTGTATGAGAACCTATACTTTGAATCTAGCATGAGTCTCAACAATTTATTAAGATGTGATTGATTTGTTATAGTACAACGAGTTTAGGTAACATCGACTTCAGCTTTGATGTAGATCGATAGCACCCCCTTGGTCTTACTAGTCCCTTTCAACTCATACATCCTCTCAAAACTCATAGAAGTACTTTCACACATTATCAACTGGATTACCATTATCGAGTGGCCTTCAATTAGAAGAAGTCTCTTCACAGAAGGCCATCAATACAATCAAATACAATGATGATGATGATGATGATAGTGATGATGATGCATTTTCTCGGAAAGCAGCTTATGAGGAGAACATTTTGACCTAGAAAGCAAAAGCAATCAACCAAGTGCGTCCCAAATCATCAATCCATCAATTTCACCCCAAGCAACTTACCTGATCTTCTCAACTGGATCTACTAATTGGTTTCGGTTTCGTACACTCCAAGGGTGTTTTTGTTCCGTGAAAAATAATAATTAGTAAAATATTTTTCTAAAAATTATTGATTGTATCATTTGAAATCATTAATTAATGAAAAATATTTTAATTATTGGCAATAATTTATGTATAATCATTTCCATAGAAGATGAAAATATTTTTGTTCATTCATTGTTGTCATCAATACAAGTAATCTTTTTAAAGAAAACATTTTGCACATAATATATTTTCTATTAAACAAATGGAGTCTGACATGCATAATATTTTCGTACAATCTTGCTTAAGTAGTTAATATAAAAACGATTCTCACGTTGCTCAAAGAATATTGAACTTTAAGAAGATGCCGGCTCACCCAAGTGTGCAAAACCAGAGATGGTTGTCGGTGGATCTATTTTGACCGACAAATGTCGTCGTGAAACATGCCTTACCTATCTCATCACCAAAATTTTGTCCAACCAGGTGCACTCAAGATGCTACGTTTGGTACGAAAAATTGTTTTTCTTATTTAAAAAATAATAACACAAATGATTTTTGAATTTTGACTAAAGATACGATGTAATCCCTAAACTTTTAATATATTCAATATAACCTTTGAGCTTTAAGTCATTACATAATATAGTCTCCGAATTTTCAGTACATATTATCAGAATATTTAATGGTGTATTTCTATTATTTCAAGTTTATGGGTAATATTAAATATTTTAATATATTTTAGGGACTGAATTGAACATATATAAAAAAAAAAAAAAAAAAATCATGGATCATATTAAATAATTTAAAATTTCAGGGATCATATTATATATTAGACTGGTATCACAATTTAGGAATCCATATAAAATAAATTTAAATTTTAAGAGTCACGATGTGCATTACATTAAAACTCAAGGATGGTTTGTCTTATTGTCCCATTTTAGAAGTTGCTATGGCTTGAAGATGAAGAGAAATGCAATCAAGCCAACGATAAAACGGTGGTTTTCCTATGAAGGGTGCGTTTGGTACGTTTTTGTTCAAAAATTGTTCCAGGGAACAAAAATAGAAAAAACTATTTCTGTTCCAGGGAACAATTTTTTAACAGAAGAATGCGTTTGGTAAATTTGTTCCTGGAATAGAAAAAGAACAGAAACACGTTTGGTAAACTTGTATAATTTTTTTGTTTCTTTTAATTTTTAAATTTTTAAATTTTATTTTTCCTTTTTCTTTTTCTTTTTCTTCTTTCTTCTTTCTTCCTTTTGGTCGGTCGCCGGCATCGCCATGGCCGGCGACCGACCGACGAGGGCCGGCGGCCTCGCCCAACCACGGCGAGGCTCGCCGGCCCCCGGTGAGGCCGAGCCTCGCCGTGGCCGGGCGAGGCCAAGCCTTGCCGGGGCTGGCGACGCTCTAGTGAGGTCGCCGGCCCTCAACAGCTGATTGCTAGCCATGGCCGAGGCCAGCAACCAGCCAAAGAAAAAAGAAGAAGAAAAGAAACAGAAGAAAAAAATAGGAGAGAAAAATTGTTTATCGAAAGTGTTCCGGGAACAAGAAACAAGTTTTTTTTTGTTTCTTGTTTCTGTTCCAAATTTGTTCTCGGGAACAAAAACGCAAACAAAATCGTTTCTGTTCTTTTTATGTTCTCCGAAACAAAAAAAAAAAAAAGAAATTGTGTTCATGAACAAAAGAAAAGAACACAAACATGCTACGGGGTGCCCATCAACTCTTCACATACATTCATCTAATCTATCCAACCCTGTACAGTTGTACTTGTCCTAAAAAATTTCGTGACATTTTAAATTAATATCCTAAAATTATTTCGTTTGAACTCTAAAATATAAAATTCGAGAATATTAATAAAAGCGAGGGAAGAAAAACTTTTTCTTCAATTGGAGGATAAGGCATGCAGGCATTGACACATTAAAATAAGGAATACATTCAGGCTAAGCATCGTATTATTGGACCACCATTGGAAGTCCTTATTAAAAACTTGCTTCATATTGATTAGATACATGCTTCACACAGTATCTAAAACTGGCACGTCTAATCAATACCTCATGATTCTAGACATTGGGCGAAGATCACCAAAAGTTTTGTGGTATTTTAAATGAAGATCACCTTAAAATATCAAGAAATTTACCTACCAAAAACCCATTGCATATGGAGATTTGCACTTGGTCCAACATCAGAAGTTTCTAGGGCATCTTCAAACCAGATAAGACGTCGAGCTAGATTCTCCAAGCAATGCGCAGTTGAACTCGTTTAAACCGCAGAGAAACGACTGAAAATATCTGTCCAAATGACACATTTAATTATGTAATATAATTTGATCATCGTTACAAGGATGTTCGACCGAATTAAATTAATCATATGAAAGAAACAACGAAATACGTATCATGGAAAAATTTATTCCATCCCATCGCCCCATCTTTAAATAAGCCAGCCTACCCCATATTTTTCTTTATGTGAAGCATCACTCTTTGAAACTCAAGCACTTCATCGTGAAAATTATGAGACATTATGAAGTGATTGTCCAATCTCGTTCCAGATGTTATGTAAATGAATTTAAAACTAAACTATTATATATTTGGTATACTTATCAAGTACCTGAAGTATCTGTGCGGTTCTCCTCGTGCTTGCTAATTCTAGTAGCAAGTTGAGTTTCCATCCGCAAGATTCATAAAAAAAAAAAAAAGCCACAGAGAGAGAGAATGTTGGAAATTATGATCCATTTTCTCTAAAACTATCAAGAAACTACTAACTTAATCATGAAGACGAGAACGTTGGCAGCAGCATCCATGTTGAAGATTGTCTAGAATTGTTGAGAATGGAGATTGCTAGCTGAACCTAGAAGATTCACGTGGGAATGCAAGCAAGCAGAAGCCAAGTTGAAGAAGAAATCCTAGAACAAGCTAGAGAAGTCTACGTGCATGGGAAATCTTGAAAATAAGTCAACAATGGATACTTAACCATGAAGAAAGAAGGATAAATAGTATGTGGGCAGCAAGAGTGCTTGGAGAAGAAGAAATATAGTTGTCTTACAGCTATACTATGGCGGTGAAAAAAAGTCAAAATTATCATGCTTGTAGGCGGTGGAGTTGCTTTATAAATAGAGCCTAAAATCATTAATGTAGCGTGTGTGAGGTGAACCCTCCACCTTGTGTGTGGGTAAACCCTCCAGCGTGAGAGGTCTTAGACCTCCACCATGAACCGTGTGGGAGTGAGCGTCAACGCCTCAATCAAACTATTTTGTTCAACTAATGAAACTATTTTTTCATATCCCATGATCTCTGTCCTTCAATTATCCTAGTTCCGCACGCACACATCCAATATTTTTAACATGGTATCAGAGCTAGATGCACGCAGGTTCATAACTAAGCCAGGTGTAAGGGACCATGAAGCCAGAGCTAGGCATATTTGGATGGAGTTTTGGGCATTTGTCCTCACCATCCTCAACTAAAAAGGCCAGAGCCCGAGCGAGAGCCAACAAAGCCAGAGTTGGAGCTAAAGCTAGAATCAAAGCCAGAGCCAGAGCCAGAGCCTATGAGAGTCAGAACCAGAGCCCGAGCTAACAACTACATTCAAGAGCATTTTGATGGCCCAAGACATATGGGACATCGTTGAAGAAAAAACATGCACATTCAAAGGCAAGTGCAAGTGTTTCAACAAGAGAATGCAAGGGATCCTGGAACAAAGACGGAATAAAAGACATGGGACAAATTACAAGAAAAATTTCAAGGTATGTCCAAGATTTTACAACACAAGTTTGGATTATCCCGAAAATGGATCAAGGGAGAGTGTTGGAAATTGTGATCCATTTTCTCTAAAACTATCTAGAAACTACTAACTTAATAATGAAGGCGAGAACGTTGGCAGCAGCATCCATGTTGAAGATTGTCTAGAATTGTTGAGAATGGAGGTTGCTAGCTGAACCTAGAAGATTCACGTGGGAATGCAAGCAAGCAGAAGCCAAGTTGAAGAAGAAATCCTAGAACAAGCTAGAGAAGTCTACGTGCATGAGAAATCTTGAAAATAAGTCAACAATGGCTGCTTAACCATGACGAAAGAAGGATCAAGAGCACGTGGGTAGCAAGAGTGCTTGGAGAACAAGAAAATTAGTTGTCTTATAGCTATACTATGGCGGTGAAAAAAAGTCAAAATTATCATGCTTGTAGGCGGCGGTGGAGTTGCTCTATAAATAGAGCCTAGAAAATTAGTTGTCTTACAGCCCCTCCCTTTCGTTTTGACTTTCTCTTGTAACCAGAAATCATGTCCACTTTTAGAAAAAAAAATAAAAATATGTGTATGAATTCAGGTATCCTTTTCATTTTGCAGGTTCAAATTCTAGATTTACTAAACTGGATTTACTAAACTGATTGGGAAAAATCCATTTATTAAGTAATATGGACTCAACAAATTAATTTGGAAGTAAGAAGTACACTATTGTCAATTGTTAGGTCAAATATCATTCAATCATTTTTCAAATGTGATCCAAATACCAGAAAATACTTTCAGTCACGTATCACCAAACAAAAGAAAATTAACTATTTTTCAGGAAAATGATTTTCTAGAAAACATTTTTCAAAAACATTACGTTTTTCGTGAAACAAACACGCCCTAAGAAATGATTGTCTAATCTCGTTCTAATGTTACCTAAAATCAATTTTGAAAACTAAACTACTATAAATTAGGTGTACACCTGAAATATCTATGCAGTTCTTCTCGTGCTTGCTAATTCTAGTAACAAGTTGAGTTTCCATCTGCAAGCTTCATTAATCAAAACCCAAAGAGAGAGAGAGTATGACACTCGAAAAACCAGCAGCAGAACCAATACCAACGGCGCAAGTGACCGGCGACGAGGACGACGAAGAAGCAAAAGCCGGGGTGGACATCTGGAAGTACATCCTCGGCTTCACTGAGATGGCGGTGGTAAAGTGCACCATCGATCTCGGCATTGCCGACGCCATCGAGAGCCACCCAGATCCCTCCATCTCTCTGTCCCAGCTCTCCTCCAAGCTTGGTTGCTGCCCCTCCTCCCTCCGCCGCATCCTCCGCTTCCTCGTCCACCGCAAGATCTTCAGGCACCACGCCGACACCGACACCTACTCACAGACCTCGCTCTCTCGCCTCCTCCTGACCAGAGGAGAGAAATCGATGGCTGCTCTAATTCTGCTCGAGACCGCCCCCGTGATGCTCGGCCCATGGCTTAACCTGAGCTCTCACGTGTCTGCAGCAGCTGCCACAGCTCCTCCGCCTTTCATGGCGGCGCACGGTGATGACCTTTGGGTATACTCAGCAGCAAATCCCGGGCATAGCAGGCTCTTCGACGAGGGCATGGCATGTGACACAAGAGTGGCGATGCCAGCAGTCGCCGAGGATTGCCCGGAGGTGTTCGAAGGTGTCCTAACCATGGTGGATGTCGGAGGAGGGAACGGGACCACCCTAAGGCTGCTGAGGAAGGCATTTCCGTGGATCAAAGGGATCAATTTCGACCTCCCTCATGTCGTCTCCGGGGCTTTACCGCCATGCGAGGGGGTGGAGCATGCCGAAGGAGATATGTTTGAGGGAGTTCCTAAGGCTGATGCTGCTTTCCTCAAGGTCAATTGCTTTTCTTACTTCTTTTTTCTCCCTTTTTAGCAACGTAGGTATGTTCAAAATTCATCCATAAACTAACCCGGCTAAGTACAGTTTTTGGACGTTTTGTAGGATGAGAAGGAAGCGCTCTAATGACCAATTTATCGTAATCGATTAGTTGACATGTTTGAACCGACCTAGAATTCTTGGTGCGATAGTCTTAGTCAATCCACGACACTAAATTCTAGTGCAGTTAAGATGCTGTAACTTAATCTACCCGTGTCATTGTCCGTTACCTACCCTGTATTAGATCAAACAAATAAAGCTCCATTGAATGAATCGACTTCTCCCTAGCTGGTCAATGTTTCGGGAAAAAGCCTATATATGCGCATACGAAAGTTGGTTTTTTTCTTTTCTCTTGCCTTTCTCTCATTATTTATTAAAAATGAATTTTCTAGCATTAGTTCTGGATGCCCCACCCTTTCCCTTTGTGCCTCTCCCTAAGATAGGAGACAAAACCAACTCCCCCCCAAAAAAAGTAAAGTTTTAATTTCAACCATTAAAAAAAAAGTTTTAGCTATCTAAGTTCTTTTATTTGTAAGATTTGCTCATCTGTCTTTTATTTCATTCGATTAAGTCATCAAACTTTTTGTAATTGTGGAATATGGTCCTCTAACAATCTCCATTAGTGCATTCAACATCCTTCGGTCGACCACTAACTGCCCAAATGGCAATCTAATGCGGTAGAAAAATGAAAGTTATTCTAATGTGGCGCCAATTAGAAGAAAACAACTGCAGGGAACTTGACTATGTTACTTACATATTTTATTTGTTTATTTTTTTCACAATACAATTGTCATATTACACCCAACAAGATATTATCTTATCCTACATCCTTAGAGGAGGTCGTTGATTTTATATGTTCTCATATTTCTAATTACAAAATTTACATAGAAAGTTAGAGATTTCTAGTTATGGCAGCTTATTAATACACAATTAATTACATATTTTTTATCAAATAATTTGAGGGAAACTTTATTTCAAAGCCGAAAATTAAAATTCAATCTAATTATCTAGCCAATTTTGACCTCGTAGTTGTTTTTCCAGATTAAGTTTGTAGGTTTCGAATATTAAACATCGTTGATTTGTGCTTTCTTTTGAACCTTTCATATTTTAATATAAATTACAAGATGGGGGTTGCAAATGCATTTACACCTTCTTCACTTTCAAACTCACGTCAGATTTTTTTTCAGAGGAGAATTTTAAACATATTTTAAAGTTTTGATCCACTTATTGTGAGATTAATCTACAATCAGTATTAATTACTTTCTTCATAGGAAGAGTAGAACACCAAGAAGTTTCCTTTTTTTTTTCCTTTATGTGCTTATCTTTTGTTAATATTTAGATATGACCTAAATAGAAGTATATTTGACATTTGATCATGTTTCTAATCTTATCCATATTTTGATCACTTTTTTTCTTTTCCATTTTTTATCAAGATCAGCTAGATAATTAAATTCAATTTTAATTTTTGACTTTGAAATATAGTTTCATTCATACTATTTGATTAAAAAAAAGCAATTAATTGTGTGTTCATAAACTATAAGACCACAAACTAGAATTGCCTAGCCTGACCCAAGTCGATTAGTTGACATGTTTCGTAAGTTGCCTAGAAAAAAGGAGTTTCTTAGCCAAAATAGGAGTGAAATAGCACCGCGCTTTTTCTAAACCAATTTTATATATTAGACATTAATTAGTGTTTGATAAATCCTACTGTGGTCATTTTTAAGTTAGTGTTAATTGCTTTGTGGGAAAATGGTGTGTGCATCAAGTACACACCAAACATACTGAAAAACTACTTTACTAATGGATTTATGGCATAATATTATACATTTGCATGTGGGTAACAGAGCAAGTAGGCTATAAAAAATTCAAAATTTTCTTTAGTTAAGGCTCACAAATTACTATATATATCTGATTACGGACTTTTAGGGGTGTAAACGGGCCGGGCCTTTACAGCAAACTTAGTGCAGCTAAAAAAAATTGCAGGCCCAAAGAATTTGGGCTTGTTCGACTTGGGTCAGGCTAGGCCTGAAATTATATATCAAGTCTTCAACATTAAATAATATAATTCGTTCCCTCGTAAATCTCATTATTTCAATAGTATAAGAAAAATAATTAGTTCGCTTGTGGTATTTCATTTTCCCATCCAAGATAGAAAACTTAATCTATAAATCCAGAATGATTAAAAAAACTATATTATAAATAATATTTCGAATTTGGGCCAGCCCATTTCGGGCTTCACAAGATGAAAACATGTATTACAGAATGAACCAGATATCCGACCCAAGACTATTTGGGCAAAGGAATTTCAGGCCTGTCCGAATTTTCGGCTCTCCATTTTCACCCCATAGCGACAGCCCCAATCTATCAAAAACAGTGCTTTCCAGACAAAAAGAACAAGAGTCGTTGAGAAAGTAATTGCGAAGACCATGCGATATACGCAGTACATATTCTTAGGGCCCGTTTGGTTCAACTTTGGGGAAATGCATTTGCATTTCCCCAAGTATCTTTAGAAGAATGGGCATTTGGTGAATGCTGAAGTGTTTGGGAACTTTTATTTTGGTGCAGCATTTGGCAAATTAGCTTTTAGGTAAAAAAAGAAAAGGAAAAAGGAGGAGGAGATGTTGATGCAGAGGAGGGGAACGAGTGGGAGGCAATCGGAGCTGGTGGGGGAGGCGCCAGATCGGGCTAGGCGAAGCCTCACCGGCCTGGGGCGAGGTCGTCGGCCGCTGGCTTGCGGCCGGTCGCCGACCGCGGCTGGTCGCCGGATGCTGCCGTGGTCGGTCGGGCCAAAGAAGAAGAAGATGAATAGGAAAGAAATAAAAGAAAAAAGAAAAGAAAAGAAATTAAAAACTCAATTTAAAAAAAAAAAAAAAAAAAAGCATAAAAATATAATGAAAATGTATTAATAAAAAAAAAGTAAGAGGGAATAAGTCATGGAAAACGTTTTCCACTTTTCAAAAGTGGAAAACGTTTTCCTCACTTTAAAGGTTGTTTTTTCCAATGATGGAAAACATTTTCCTTGACTAGTTCATTTTCTGTGAAACGAACACCGGAAAATCCGGAAAACATTTTCCCGAAAGTCATTTTCCGCGAAACGAACGGACCCTTAATATACAATATGATTCTTGAACTTTTAATTTATTCGATGTGGTTCTAAAATTTTGGTACATATTTAATATGAAAATATTTAACGTTGACCTTAAACTTGAATTCATTTAATGTGATTCATGATATTTTGAGAAATGTTCAATATAATCCTTAGATTAAATGATAATATATAATATTATCCTTACATCAATTCAAGTTCATGGTCAACATTAAATATTTTCATATAATTTATGGACTAAATTAAATATGTACCATAAGTTCAGAATCACAATAAATGAATTAAAAGTTTAGAAAATTGTGCATTTGGTTAAAGTTCATGGAATACATTAAACAAATTAAATATTTAGGGATGACATTACACATTCAGGGACTATTTGTGTAATTATCTTTAGAGAAAATTCACTCCACCTAAGAATGAAGGAAGACGTGACCCCCTTTTTTCTTTTATCCCTCCGTGATATTAGTCTTCTTAATTCCAAGATCATCCCTGAACACATACGCATGTGGTCAACTTTCTAAGTGTGATTAACAGAGGCTACCATGTTTTGAACATGTGTAGTCGGTTCTTCACGACTGGTCAGATAGCGAGTGCATCCAAATCCTGAAGAACTGCAAAGAAGCCATCTCGGAGAGCAAATCAGGGAAGGTGATAATCGTGGAAGCCGTGATCGACGAAGAGAAAGACAGCAAGTGGACCGACGTGAGGCTAACCCTCGACATGGTGATGATGGCTCACACCGGGGGAGGCAAAGAGAGGACTGAGAAGGAGTGGGCTCACGTGCTTCGCCAAGCCGGGTTCGCCAAGTACACGATCAAGCCCGTGCGCGCCATCCAATCCGTCATCGAGGCATTTCCATGAAAAATATAACTAAGGGAAATAAATTGGTTGTCTACCTTTATAGTTTAGCGGACTTGGGTGTTGTTTGTATCCTTAAGACATCCTTGTTGACTTTGTATTCTCCAAACGATCTTCGTAGCTCCTTCCTCTTTCTCTGCCGTCTTGAAACCTTGTCGATGCCGTCTTGAAATAAATTGGTTGTCTATCTTTATAATTTAGTGTACTTGGGTGTTGTTTGTATCCTTAACCTTAAGACATGCTCGTTGACTTTGGATTCTCCAAACGATCTTCGTAGATCCTTCCTCTTTCTCTGTCGTCTTGAAACCTTGTCGATTTTGGATCTCCAAATGATGACATGTAGTAGTCATTCGCCAACCACGTTTTCAGTTCCTCCGTGGAGGCGTGGCCCGCAGGCCATCGGTCGTCGAAAAAGAGAAGATTGAATGGATAACTCGCGACACCACCGTTCCCACTTTCCACACAACACCGTCCGGAACGCGACACCTCTCAATGCACAATCTCATCTTTTCTTCTTCTACCCACTATCCACTGCGTTGACTGTTGGATGCAAATTGCGCAATCCCAAGATCTCCATAATTAGAACAAGAACATGCATAATTGAGTAGAAAGATTAACGCACCTGTTTTGGAATCCATCGATCTTGAAGCGGAAGCGGAAACACAATGTTCCACGCGCAAGTCCTTCTTCTCTATTGCCCTCCGTATCACTGGCTCAATGAGGCGGCCCCCTCTCACGTTTAGCGTTAGGTAAACGCCCCTTAGGTGAGGATACATGTGAGAATTAGGGTTAGAGGAGAGACTTAGCGCTATTTATAGAGTTTCCAGCTAGGCCCCCTCATTACGGGCCAGCTCAACTCGGCCCACACTAGCCAGCCCATATTAGACTAATTAAGAAACCTTCTATCTCACCTTAGACCAATCCCCGTAAAACGGTAAACGTTAAACGGTAAATTACAATATCAATTAATGTAATCCACATTAGGAAAACTCTTACATTCTCCCACTTGGACTATATTAATTGAAATCGTATCTGTATGTGCGCACATTGGTCTAGAGATAATTCTTAATAGTCAATCCTATCCCATAAAGTCTCAAACACCGAATCATGGCGGTAACTGCATGTATACACACAGAGCCTTCCATGGTCACGAGTGTTCTCAACTCTATTAATATGGATCCAATATGGTAGTGTGTCAAATGGATAACATCTCTCATAAAGAGATCTCATTTGTCAGTCACCATTCTCTTACCTTAAGCGTCACAAAAACTTGTGCCACTAGAGAATGTCCATTCTCTTACCTTAAGCGTCACAAAAAACTTGTGCCACTAGAGAATGCATTTATGGTTCCATGAACCCACATATGTCTTGTCCTTACGGTTAACCATTAGTTATGTATAACAAGACATATGAACAAGGCTAATAACCGTATGCCCCCAGCCTTCACTCAAGGTTTAAGCAATACATTGAGACTTTAACAATATATATATATATATATTCAACATAATAACAAACCATTCAAAAACATTTTATTGAATGCAAAAGTTGACATATATATATATATATATATATATATATATATATATATATATATATATATATATATCAAAATGTTACTAAATTGTAACAAAAAACAGATGTAAACAATATTCAAAGAAAAATAAAACAGCTCCCACTAAATAACAGCATCCCAAGATGCTCCTAAGCCCATGCTAATGACATGTCGCTCAAATATACATGGAATACATGGACGTAGGCCTTTAGTTAGTGGATCTGCAACCATATCATCTGTAGGAATATAATCTACTGTAACGTCACCATTCTGTACTGATTCCTTTATAGTCAAAAACTTGACCTCCATGTGTTTAGACCCCTTGAGACTTCTGTTGTTATAAATAAACAACACATTCAAAAATATTTTTAAGTGCACTGACACAAGGTACACCTTTTAATTAGATTTTCTCAATATCTAAATAAGGACAATGTGATAGATTCAATCCATCACGTTTAACAACAGGAGCAATTCCTAGCTTGCAATAATGTATATTGAATATTTCCAATATATAATCAGCAAATGTCCTCCGAGAAAATCTAATATAATATGGCAAAAACAATTCTTACAAACCTTAGTACAAAAGATATAAAATATCTCAAGGTCACAACTTGTAAACAAAATATCATGTACATAGAGTATGAGAAAAAATAAATTTCCTCCCACTGACCTTGCAGTATATTGAATTACTTTGTTCCCAATTGAACAAAATAACAACACTATGAAACTTTAATAATATTGCTTAGAAACTTGCTTAAGACCATGAATTAAAATTTTTCAGTCTACACACAAGATTACTTGAATCTGCTGCAAAATTCTCCAGTTGTACTTATATAGATTTTATATCTCTTTGATGTAACTCCATATAAAACTATCAATGACACGTTCACTCTGAAAGAATTAATAAAGAAATAATTATTTCTTCACTAACTATCCACCCCTCTTTCAGAGTAAAAATATTATTATCCTTTTTTTTTATGGCGTTTAATCACATACTTAATTAAGAACAAGAAACGACATTTATATAAGTTGCTAAAATAACCATGTAATGGATATTGTAATCATGCTCTCACAAATAGACTATATAGTCTGATTGTATAATTAATTGTATTTCCCTAACAAATCTCCTTAATAAAGCTGCGACCACTTCATTCTGCACTTGAGAGGTTTAAGAAATTTCATTATAAACTATATCAAGAATAGTACCTTAAACCTCAACAAGTTTAGTCTATGGTACAAGAGATTCCATAATTATCTGTATAGGTAAAGACAAAAACACAGTAACCCTATCATACTATTATCTTTAATAGTCTGAGAGCGGCTATCATTTACAATTACGTCGATCTTAAGAAACTTTAAAGTATGTGATTCCATAATTATTGTATCTTCTTTAGGGTCATAAGATCAATACCCCTTTAACAATCTGGATAAGATACAAAATAATACCGAGTGGATCTGAATTGCAATACACTTAAAATTGGATTAGATATGATTCAAGTAATCTATGCCCAATCTTTAACTCAAAAGAAGTTTATAAAACAACTTTGATAAGGACACTTTTTGTATGTGAAAAAGTTGCTTTCATAATATCAACCCACAGAAGACTGGATAAATTAGTTTTACTCATCATACTCATCACTATGTTCATTATGACGATTCATGCCTTTTAGCCAAATCTTTTTGTCAGGATTTTCAGGCATAATAATTAAATTACCACCCAAGAATTTATCAAGTATTTGACAAATGACCCTTTAAGCTATTCCGCATTGTCATACTTGCAAAAATACTCACTGTCACTATTAAATCGACAACCTTTAAGACTAATTCTAACCAATTTATTCTTTATCTCGGTCAATTTTACTTCCACAATAATCTATAGAAGTCTTTAGATAACCGTTAAGAGTAAATAGAAAAATTTTGGAAACAACTTTTTCATCCTTATATGAGATGTATATATCATTAGGACTTAAACACAATCTTTACAGATATGTCCTAATTTCAATATCATACAAAACATAATTTCAAGCAACTAAGGCTTCCATCATATTATAGCAAAGCAGTCCCAGCAGGCAAACCTCTTTTCAAGTGTTCCAGAATGGAACGCTTCATGGACAGTAAGCAAATTTTATTGCATTCTCAAGCAACAAATCATATGTCTACAATTTAAAATTTGAAGCAGTAAAAACCTCAATAATAGTGGAATTATTAATTACAAAAAAGGTGACTGAAAAACAAGCAATGTATATAATTAGCATCATGTGAGCAATGTGTAACTTGACACACAAGTACACATCCAGAGAGTTACATGCAAAATCATATAATCACATTTAGGCAGAATACATGACATGCAGTTATACACTCCCCACATGATAGCGGTTATGAGAATATATTCCAATCTTCGTGAATTCATCACCTTTGGGCAGACGAACCACTAGGATCAGTCACTCTTCCACCACATAATCATGTATCCCTCCATGAACTAATATATAATCACCCCCTTTGGGAGTATGACTACACATTAGAGCAGGAGACATCCCAATCAATATACGAAACCGAAATTTCTCAAACCCAATCAAGCGTGCCACTTTGGCGGTCACTACTCAATTGAATCCTTGAAACTCTCTCATACCAGGAATATAAATTTTACTCCTCACATACACCATATACATGTGATTTTAGCTTTAGTGATAGGGGCAGCATATCATCAAAATCACATATCATGCTAATTACATTGCTTTGTTCATCAATAAAAAATAAAATTTATTGTAAATTATTGATGAATAACACTCATAAAATTCATGTTATAACATACCAAGAACCCAAAGACTGTATTTCGAAAATTACAGAAAAATACAAGAAAAATACGCAAAAATACACTAAAAATACGCGTATTTAGGGCTTTGTATTTATTTTAACATCCATAAAATCATCAAAAAAAAATAATAAATTCACCACAAGATAGAGGACGGCCATACGAATCCAACGCTGTCAACCACGCGCCGATCCAACACTCCATGCGCCCGCACTCGCCGCCTGAGTGCGCGGCGCGTGGAGCACACGCGTTCTGAGGGAAAAGACCGTTGCTGGGATGGAGGTGCTCCCTTGCTAGTGCGGGTGACCCATAGGGAACAAAACCTTGAGGGAGGCTGCGCGACTCTGATGAGGAGGCGTATGTACCCATAGAGAACAATATATTGGCTTGGGAGATGGATGGTGGTGTGTCCACGCCTCTACCCCTGCAATACGCGTTCTGAGCCTTTGGGCGTAGGAAACAAAGCCTTGAGGCTAAGGCAGTGCTGTGCGCTCTGATACCACATGTTGGATGCAAATTGCGCAATCCCAAGATCTCCATAATTAGAACAAGAACATGCATAATTGAGTAGAAAGATTAACACACCTGTTTTGGAATCCATCGATCTTGAAGCGGAAGCGGAAACACAATGTTCCACGCGCAAGTCCTTCTCCTCTATTGCCCTCCGTATCACTAGCTCAATGAGGCGGCCCCCTCTCACGTTTAGCGTTAGGTAAACGCCCCTTAGGTGAGGATACATGTGAGAATTAGGGTTAGAGGAGAGACTTAGCGCTATTTATAGAATTTCCAGCTAGGCCCCCTCATTACGGGCCAGGCTCAACTCGGCCCACACTAGCCAGCCCATATTAGACTAATTAAGAAACCTTCTATCTCACCTTAGACCAATCCCCGTAAAACGGTAAACGTTAAACGGTAAATTACGATATCAATTAATGTAATCCACATTAGGAAAACTCTTCCATTGACGTGAACAAGACCCAGATCAGGAACAAGAACAGGAAGCGTTGCAGAAGCCGCAGGGAGGCGGAGAGAGCGGAGAGGGAGAGAGGGGGAGGTGAAAGCCATGGCCTTTTCGTCGATGCTGCCGCCGTCGCCGGTCCTCTGCCTCGCGAGGAAGCCCGTCAACCTGAGACCCGCGATCTCATTCCGCTGCCTCGCGTCCGCAGCGGCCCCGACCCGGTCACCGAGGCCGAAGCCGTTCGATCGAAGACGTCTTGGGCGACCACGATCGCGGAGATCAACCAGAAGCCGGACGAGGCGATCCCGGTCCAGTACCGGAGCGGATCTATGAGGCCATGAGGTACTCCGTCTTGGCCGACGGCGCCAAGCGCGCGCCGCCCGTGATGTGCGTCACCGCCTGCGAGCTCTTCGGCGGCAACCGCCTCGCCGTGTTCCCCACCGCCTGCGCTCTTGAGATGGTGAGTGTGCTGGATTTAGCCGCCTGGTGATTGTCCATGTTTTGGTGGGGATTTCTTGATGAGTTCTGGATTCGGAATGGTGGTCGTGCGATTAATTATGGGTTGAGCAGGCGCTTTTGGTTCTGTGTGTTCGAGGGTCACTTTGGTGGGTGGAAAGTTTTCAGCTTTAATGTAAGTACTAGGTTTCAGAGGATCTTCAGCTTTCGATTCTGTGTGTTGGAGGTCACTTTGGTGGGTGGGAAGTCTTCAGCTGTAGTGTAAGTACTGGATTAGAGTTTAGCTTCTTGGAAAAGGTAGTTGAAGTGTTTTGGTGGAGACGGAGTGTATACTGAGAGTTTGAATGGTTGTGTTAGCCGAAAGCATATTAAAGAAGCAGAGGATCTTGGCAACATCAATTGGATTATGATCTTCGGTCTTGCAATTTCAGGATGACTAGTTACTTAGTCATGTTTCTGATGAAGTCTTAATCCTCCAAAAGCCGAGGTGAAACCTTACAAGGCAAAGAAGTCTGAATTGAGGAATCCACTTCAAGTATAGTTTAGTTCAGTAGTCATTGGAGCATTAGTTTCTGGGCAGAATTAATAAAGATGCGTTTGCCCATCAAATGTTTACAGTCTAAGGGTTAGATCTTATCAACAAATTAGGACTCCACCCAGCATTAAAATTTGAGCGAGACATTAGCTGATTTTTTAGAGAACCTCATTTCTGTCTCGGATTATATCAAATTCTTCGCTCCGAGAAATTATTTGATCTCGATGTCATGGTCATTCAACAATCCATATTTGATGATTACAGTTCACGCAGCTTCACTCATTCACGACGATCTCCCCGCATGGACGATGATCCATCACGCAGGGGCCAGCCATCGAACCACACCGTATATGGTGTTGACATGGCAATCCTAGCTGGAGATGCGTTGTTTCCTCTCGGCTTCCGTCACATAGTCTCACAGACACCATTTGACCTCGTGCTAGAGCCTCACCAATGTCCGAAGTTCGACGTCTGACGTCCGACATATGGAGTCCGGCGACAAGAGGCCAGCGGCAGGTGGCTAATGGCCGAGTCTGACGGCGGGTGGCGGGCGGTGGGCGGCCAACATCCGGCGACCGATGGCGAGCGGCGAACAGTTGCCAGCGAACATCCGGTGGTTGGTGGTAAGCCTCTGACATCCAATGATTGGTGATGAGCAACCAATGACCGATGGGCGTCTAGCATCTGGCAATCGACGATTGGCGACAGGCGGCCAAAGTGCAGTGGCCAGTGGCTGGGGCCAGTGGTGAGCGTCCGGCATCCCACGGGCTGCAAGTGGGCGACAAGCGTTGACGAGACTGAACAATGATAAAAATTTTGATTTTTTATTTCTGTTCCAGAAATAGAATAGTTAAAAATTTTAACTTTTGATTTTTGTTCCAAATTTATTTATGGAATAGAAATTTGTTTTAAAAATAGATAAATGAAATTGCGTTACCAAACGGATTTATGTTTCAAACTTGTTCCGGGAAATAGAAAAATAGAAAAATAGAGAAACATAAATTTTATCATGCGCGTCCTTAATGGATCGGAGAGAAAACAACGGCGCGGGGCCCACCCCTTGCTCCCCAGCCCAAAGAAGGTGCTACGTGGACGGGTAAGATCAGCGAGGGGAGCTCGATTGGAGTGGGGTAGGACGGTGGTGGTGAAGTTGAAGGCCAGGATGTGATGGTCGTTCGGGCACGCTTGTACAGAACTTTTTTTTTTTTTTTGTCAGTCCTACTCTATTCCTATTCTACACTCACTCTCAGACTTTTGCCCTGCCTCTTGCAAGGCGTGAGAGTCGAAACTCACTCTTGAAACTTACGCGCCCCCATTCCATCTCCTGAGAAGGTAGGGATTTTAACCCCTCACCTCCCCCTTCCATGTTGGAAGGGTGGCCACTAGGGCGAATCCCAGTGATTGCTTGTACAGAACTCGCTCGACGATTTTTTCCTCTAAACGAGGAAAATTGCTAACCTGTCTCGTATATTCGATAGTGATTGGAGATTTCACGCGCGCGACTTTGCCTGAAAAAACGTGCAATGTTATCTAAGTTCTGTCATTGCAGCTTTATTTCAAGAATAATATTAAATAATGTAATTACACGTGTCCTTCCGATAGGTGATTGATGGGGGATAAAACGGGACAGACGAGGTGGGCTTTTGTTACCTTAGCTCGGCGGATTTTGGTTGTTAGTGTGAAGAATATTCTGCTAACAACAGAATATTTGCAGGAAAAAATGCTGACAAACTGCCAATCCACGACGTGCTTTTCGGCCATTACTGGCTTTGAACACAAGAAGAGCATTCATTGGTGGATTAAAATGGAAATTTTGTATGAAAAAGAGGGTACAGGACTCTGAATTTCCGGGAGAAAATCCAGCTAATTTCAATTCTTTTTCGAAAATTCACACGAGATAGGTAAATTCAATCACGGCCTACGAAATACCCTGCAAGAAAAGTTCTATCGTCCCCCCTCTTTCTAAGTTACGTTTTCCCTTTATTCTTCTTGGCGACCCTCTCAAGCACGCTGGAACATCCTTGGATCTCAAGCAAATAATAGAGAGGGCCAGATCGCCATCAAAATCCATGGAAAATCAAACCCAAGTGGGACCCAAAAAAGAAAACAATAATCTAAAAAAAGAGACTTGTACACAATCGTTGTAGTGAAACTTGTAGTTTGAATTTGACTTGTTGTTGGGATTTATTACCGCTAGGAATGATGATGGATCTCATCCAATACAAGATGTCATCCCCATCCAAAATGACTGCACAAGAGGAGGGTGCATCACAAGCGAGCACTATCCACAGAAGGCTTGAAGTACTTAAAGAGGCTTGTGAAGGAAATGTCTCTCTAGGCTGAAGTGGACAAGCTAAGTTCCAAGTTTTGCTAACTCCGGAGATGACTTGACCCAATTATACTCTCTGTACAATGTAGGTATATGTTTTTGCACTCCTTTTAAGCTTTCAAAGGTGGAATAAGGAGGGATGAGAAAAGCTTTTTGCGGTCCCTGTAATTTTTGGTCCAATGGGAATGTGAAAAATGCTAATGGTAAATGAAAGTTTTTTTCTTGTTCCTTAGTTTTTGGATTTTAACATCGGCTTGATATATCAGCATCATTTCAACCAAATGTAGAGGGAGATCACTACTGGCCAAGTTTTCACCATCTTTATAAATTGACACCTTTTCAAGAAGTAATCTAGAATAATGAAAGCTTGAAACATTCAAGATGCTTTAACGTGTGTCTCCCAAGTCACAACAAAACCAAACACTTTGTTGGCTGGATTCTGATAAATATAACAGAACACAACGTCTTAAGGGGATGAACAAGGCTCAGAGTACTTCTGCATCGAGAAAAATACTCAAGTTTAGGTGCATTTTGAAGCCTTATGTAGATTACGTGGTAGTGAAATGGAAGATCTATCCCGATCTGGTTTGATATCATCAACCCCCTTGGTGTTTTGGCCGTTTTATATCCTCGTAGAGGTATATATCACAGAACATTGAGCTGCTATTAGAGTTGCTTATAGTATTGTACACAAAAATGGAGAAAGGCCTCTAGCTTGTTCTAGTGCATCGGTAGATATACAAGCTCCTCTTGGTGGTTTCCTATTTGACTCTGAGGATAAGGTGACTTTTACTAGTTCTTCCAATGGTGTATCGAATTAGGCTGAAGCCTAAAAATTGGTCAGAGGCAGGGGCTCTACAGTAATGAGGCATCGATTTGTTTATGTGCCTAAGCATGCATTCATCAATTGGCTAGCCATCCTCGACATATTGCAGACTTATATGATAGAATGAAGCATCTGTGTGATGTTAATGATACATGTTTGCTTTGTCAATCATAAGCTGAATCAAGAGAACTTCTTTTCTGTTGTTGCTCTCTCACAAAGCAGAGCTAAGAAATTTTTTATTTATTTATTCAACTTTGAATGGTAATAGCAAAGGCAATGCAGGCTGGAGTCTAGCATTTGCCTAGGATTTTGCAAGCTGCTATGGCCAAAGGTGTGAAATTCGTGTATTTATTGTTAATTTATTGATCTATATTATTGTTAGGGTCAGCGATACAATTGAGAGGAGGTGAAAACGTTGTTTGAGATATGAAAAAATTTTGCGCAACTTAGTAACTTAAATTTTGACGGTAGCAGAATCAGATTGATAATATCAGGCACATATGCTACTACCGAATAGATACTAAAAATACTGAATAGATAATGTTGGTAATAAAGAGATAGAAGATATTGCAAGCTGATATATAATGGTTCGGCTTATTATAAATGCTACATCCACTCTTCACAACTAACAGCCACAATAAGACTGGAATCCACTAATATTCAAAACAAATTATAATCAGCACATATTGCTCTCATCAAAAGATAAGTCACGCCATCAAGATACAAGTATTGCTATCACTTTTGTACACTGCTCTTTTCACGATTACCAAAAGTGGCATCCCATAGAGATATTATAAAAAAAAATAGACCACTATTATCGACAAGAACATAGCAAAGAAGAATACTCAAAGTAATAGACTAGTTTAATTTGTTTCCCTCCAATCCAGCTACTTTTTTTATAGCCATCCAACCTTTGATGACCATTTCCAAATCAAATCCCTCAAGTAGCCGCTGGTTCCACCATTCCCAATAGCAAAAGGTCTCTTTGTCGCTCGTCAACATCAAAATGTCTCTCTAACGGTGGCAATTTCCCAAAACAATTAGTTATACTTCTATCTAAGTCTGTCTCCTGATCATAATTGACAAGATTGCTCCGATTCTACTCTAGTACTCTTACTACAAATTCCAAGGTATCGCGACCTACCCCTCATGGGTGGGGAGCAGATTTATGGGTATTGCCTAAAGGACGGACCTAAGGCTCAAGATTAGGCGCGAGCTCTCCCAAGCCCATACCTCGCATGACGTTAGGATATTTTTTAGAATTTTGCAAAAAAAAGTCGCCACTAGCCTATTGAGGTCAGCTAGAAACCAAATAAGGCATAAGAGTGCACCTCACTTCCTACACAACTAGAGAATCTAGGGTTGGGGACTTGATTACACTAATTGACCAATTAATACCCTTTCAGCACCTAATCTTGTTCATTTTAAAAGAAAAGATTTTTGTCAAACAGTTTGGATTGATTTTGTACCTATCCACTAACATGTGAGGTGATCATGTGGATACGCAATCACTAAAATGACAATTAGCAACCAAGCTCCTAATTACAATAAAATTAGCACAATCACAAACGTAATTAAGCATGTAAATTAAACCCGCGACATAATCAATGTGCAAGTAAATAAAGGTCTAATTACATCGAAAAGACAATACATGGCAACTCCCAACAAAACCGTGCATTTTGTAGATTTTGAAATTTTCTTTTAAAAAAAAAATTGGGGCGAACCGGGTCGGGTCCGGTTTGACCGGACCTGGGGCGAGTTGGGTTCAGTCAGACCAGACCCGAGTTTGGCCCAGTCGGGACGGATCGGGTCCAGCTCGTCCGGGTTTGGCCCGGTTGGGTTAGGCCCTTCGCTTGGTTTAGGGTTGGACCCAACCAATGGGCCCAACCCCCCTCAGACAATGCCCACAAGCCCATGTAAAGGAGGTCGAGTGGGCCATATCTGTGATCTGGCCCAACTCAGCTTGCATCCTCCGGTCGCGACTAAGTAGTGGCGACCAGGGATGCCACGATAGCGGTAGGGCGCCATTCCGATCAGGTGAGGCAGCGAGCTTCGGCCAGTCAGTGACGCCACCCCTGTGGCTGGCTGACCTGGCCGGAGCTTCACGCGAAAGGGAGTTAAAATAAGGCTGCTTTGAGTGAGGCATTACAGCGAATAAGTGGCATGCGCTGCGGATCTGGGGAGTTTTTGGCTTGGACGAGACCCAAGAGCGGATCAAGGGAGCTAATGAAGCATGCTGGGACGACTGGAAACGTAGCGGGGACGGGTGGCGGGCCAGAGCTCGCTCGAAACGATTGAGGGAGCTCCGGCCAGCTTGGTTCTAAAAACGCAACACCAAATGCTCCGGTGGAAATGGCGGCGGGCAGTGGCTCGGAGACACGTCGACGGCGGCGACCCGGAGACGCGTCGACGGCGGTAGCCTCGATCCGTTCTCCCCTCTCCTCCTCTCGTTTCCTCTCTGTCCGGTTCTATCATCTCGGTCACCCCTCCGCTCCAGTTGCTCTTCTCGATGCCTCCTCCCCTCGCCTTCGGCGGTACCCTCTCTGCCCTCTCTTTCCTTCCCTTTGGCATCCGGTCCTCTCAGCCCTTGCCCCTACTCCTGCTCTCTGACCTCTACCCCTGTCTTCTGGCCCCCTACGCCTGCTCTGCTGTGCTGCTTTCATTTGCTGCAGGTTTCGCGTGCCAGGGACGGAGAAGACCGGTTCGTAGTTGGCTGGGCTGAACGTGGGAAGCAGCTAGGGCGCGGGCCGGGCTGAAGGTGGAAAATGGGGCCGAGCCCAGGCCCACGCAAGGGGGAAAAAGAAAGGAAGAGGGCGGACCGGGCCAAAGCCGAATCCGGCCCGACCCAACCCCTAAACTTCTTTTTTTTTAATATAATTAATTAATTTTTTTGTTTTTGTTTTTGTTTTTGTTTTTGTTTTAGTGTTCTTTTTTTTCTTCTTCTTTTAGGTTTAAAAAATAGGTATCAACACAAGGCTTGTCAACGGCTATTTTTGTTATGATCAACGTTTCAACCAGATGACCAAGTGACCAATACCTTCTAGGACTTGATATCAACTCGATCCATTGCTCATTGTCAATATGTGCTTGTTATCATCAGTCTGTTGATGTTGTTCACAATCAAACCATATGAAATGACCAGTGATCAATCATCCAATGATTTTCTACATATGTCAACTTCCAAAAAATTTAAGTTGATGAAAGATCATTAACATTTTAGACCTAATCCCCTCTTATCAATAACTTCATTGTTCTTTACAAAACTCACATTAATCATCGATATCATCTTAGTCTTCCATTTCATCTTATAGGAACTGCTTTTCCAGCAACCTACTAATCATGCCAGCAACCCACTACTTCTCTAAGTGATTCAATCTTCTATCTTCTCATATTTCCAAGTATATTGACAATCATGATTCTACCTAACTGTTCACATTTCCATGATCCTTCCAAACTTTACTGAATATTCTCGTCCTAGACTTGTTCGCCATCATATCCATCCAAATGTTCACCAAATCTTGACCATTCTTCTTGACTTGTTCACCCTCAATTAAGGTCATTATAGATGTTCACGATATTTCAAGGTCCTTCCAGTTTGTAGACACCTTGACAAAACCTTGTTCACCTTTAATAGTAGCAAAGCACTCATATTAACTTGTGCATTTGCACTTGGCTCTACTCAACTAATACAAACTTCATGAGCATATAATAACTGACTTGGGGTTGCGATTTTTATTAAGGATTCATAAAACGGTTGCCTAAACTTTGTAAATTTCTTCACTAGCTATTTTGATCATTAATAAACATTATAAGATATTTTCTCGAACTGCGGTTTCAAGAGAATTTAATGCAAAGACATAATTCATTTTTTAGGAAAATGACTTATTGGGAAAAAAAATTGACCAACTAAAAAAAATAATAAATCTAGTACATCCCAAATTATCAACCAATCCATCAATCAATTTCGATTTTCCCCAACTAGTTTACCTGATCTTCTCAACTGGCTTCAGTAATTGGTTTTGATTACACTCTAAAATGCAGAATATATTTCTCACCATCTACAAAAGCAGTTAATATAAAAATGATGTTCACGTCGTGCAAAGAGTCTGGACTAGTAAGAAGATACCAGCTCACTTAAATTTGCAAAACCAAGAGATCCTTGCCAGTAGGGTGGGTGAAACCAAAGAGTTAGGCTGGTGAAAACTTGACCGATTTCGGATTCTAACATATGTGGGGCAGGTTTCAAGTTCTAAAAATTTAGAAATTTATTTTGACAAGTAGAATTCAAGTTCTAGGTAGGTGAAACGTGAAATTTAAAATAAGTCTTTGTGTTTTCCTTTGTCTATGTCTTTGCATGATCATATGGTATTCCATGGCATCCAATAATGAGTATATAATCTGAAACCATTAGTTTGAACTTCCATTTTATGATTAAAGCTTTTATTTTATTAATGTTTCATATTATTCATATGTCTGAATATAAGTTATGGTCAATAAATCGTAACGGCAAGTGGTGATAGTTCATTGCAATCATTCAATTAACAGGCAAACTCATTTTTAAGTTTTATCCAAAAATTTCTAATTTTTGTGATATTTTTCAATTTTATATGAAATTTCTGAATTTTTTTATGAATTTTCTGAGTTTTAAATTTTTATTATTTGTCATCTTTAATTATCGTCGAGAATCTTCTGAATATTGGATTACAATTTTTTTGAAGGATCTTTTTCCTTACTATTTAAGAGAAAAATACTCACATAGTTAATTTTTAAGGTGTTTTTTGCTAAGATTTTTGAATTTTTGAATATTTGATTAATTTTCTGAATTTTTAAATTCTTTATTCTTTCTTTAAATTACCTATCATGATCGTCTCTAAAAGGGGGAAGAAAGCATCCAAAAATTGTTATTATTATATTCGGGAATAAGTTCGGATCGGGTTTACCCGATCCAAACTGTTGAACTGAACCGTATATCAAATTCGATCCGGTCTGATTAAAATGTACTTTTTTATAACAATTTTTTTAAAATTCTTTTCTCCTCTTTTTTGAATTTTTTTGGTCTCTTTTTGTGTTTTTTTCCCCACGACTTCCTCTTCTTCTCCCTCGCACGCAACTTGCTGAACACCGGCCTATCACCGGCCGACCATCTACTTCGACGACCTAAACGAAAACAAAGCAGACCATCGCTTCTTAGAGAGAGAGAGGGGGGAGTTACCTGACGAAGGGCAGCGAACGGAAGGGGTGAACCGACATGCACCCGGTGGCAGCGAACAGAGAGCGACGGTGGACAGAGGGAGAGAGAGAGAGAGATGCAGAGGAAAATGGAGAGAGATGCAGAGGAAAATGGAGGAGGTCCCTCCAAGTCTAGCTACAGATGCCATCTTTGGACTTGCAAAGAGAAACTATGCAAGTCGAAAAATGGATAATTCGAACCGTAAATGGATGTAGTGGAGCTTTGTAGCTCCACCATTACGGCAAAGTCCCAACGGCACGCAAATTATCAATTCGGGTCAAAGCTGGGTTGGGACCGGTTGACCTGGAGAAGAAGAAGAAACAAAAGGGCGACGAGGGCGAGCAAGAAAAGAGAGTGGCGGCCTGGTGACCGATGTGGCGGTTCAAGGGTGGGTACCGCTGCCGCGGGCCGACGCTTTCGAGAAGTTGCAGAAGGTCGGTGGTTTCTAATTTGATTACAATTATTTGGCATCTTTTCCTTAAAACTCTGATGAACAAGATACAAAAAATGAAAATCAATAGGAGGCGACAGTTGTGTTGAGTTATAACTTATTAGTACTTATGTCAATTGGGGTTGTGATGCTTTTTTAATCAAAATTTAAGTTTTTTATGTTGGTATTGGAATATGGACATCACATGCACGATGTTGGCACGACGCATGCACAGCACACATATGGCATGTGCATGATAGTTGTGGCATGCACACCACACTTATTATAGATGCACGGCACAATTAAGCAAATTGTGAAGTTAAACCACTTTTAACCTTACAAACGCAAATATGGTTCTATGTTAAGTAGAGTTTCAAATCTTATGATTAGAGCGACTTGTGCCCCAATGACAAAGACATTAGCTACGCTCCTACTTCTTTGCTCCTTATTCGCGAGTAGCCACTTCGGAACGTTATCGTTGAATTCGATCTCAATGTCTTCTAATTCCTGCAAAGTAAGTCAATTGGCACCTCATGTAAGTCAATCAATTGCGCAAAGCTGCAAGAGAAACTATTTAAAGAGCCTAAATATAATTGACAAGAAGCAATCCCGTTGTCCAACCAAAGAGAGAATCATAGGATAAAAAATGGGGGGAAAAAGACACGCAAAGAAAAAAAAAACATTTCGGAAACTTTAGTTGAAAGTATGACGAATAGTAATAGGCAAGCATACCCTGCCCAGTTCATGAGTCTCTGCTTCTTCTATTTCAGTAGATAGTTCTACTATTTCAAATAAGGGTCCCTCCTCCTCTTCTTCTTTTCCCCCTCTTTCGCCATACTCGTCTCCTTCTTCTCCTTCATTAAATAGAATTAGTAAGAATTCTTGGTAGCTCTCAACTTCTTCTTCTTCTTCTTCTTCTTCTCCTTCTTCTCCGTAAAAATGAAGGCCTCGCCCTCCTTCTTCTTCTCCCCCACTTTCGCCGTGCTTGTCTCCTTCTTCTCCTTCATTGAATAGAATCAGGAAGAACTCTTGGTAGCTCTCACCTTCTTCTTCTCCTTCTTTAAATAGAAATAGTATGAACTCTCTATAGCTCTCATGATCACCAAAGGGCACATGAGAATGGTCATCCATGACTTCTTTCTGCTTGGGCTTGCCATGGGAGATGGAGCAAGAATTCAGCCTATTGATCTAAAAATGAAAATTACAATCAATGTGTAAAGGAGGCACAATCAAGTACAATTGAAATGAACAGCAATCAACAATCTGGCTTTGTCTCTTAAAAAAAAAAGGCATCCAAAAATATCCTATGGTGAAGCCCTGAAGGCTTATTCACTTGGGTTTCAATTTTTTAGGGATTTTTCTTTACTCTTTAAGAGAAAACCACTCAAAAGGCTAATTTTTAAGTTTTTCCAAAGATTTTTTAATTTTCTGAATTTTTTATGAATTTCTTGGATTTCTAAAATTTTATTTTTTATTTATTATCTCTTAATATTACCTAGCATAGTCTCTAAAACGAAAAAAAAAAAAAAAGCATCCAAGAAATCCTATTATAAAGCCCTAAAAGGCTTATTCAATTGGGTTTCAAAATTTCTTTTAAGGATTTTTCGTTTACTCTATAAGAGAAAACTACTCAAAAAGCTCATCTTTACATTTTATCCAAAAATTTCTTATTTTTATGAATTTTATATGATTTTTCTAAGTTTTGTATGAATTTTCTGAGTTTTGAATTTTTATTTTTATTTTTTATTATTCATTATCTTTTAATAGTACCAAGCATTGTCTCAATTGGATTACAATTGTTTTTAGAGATCTTTTTCTTTACTCTTTAAGGGAAAACTACTCAGACAGCTAATTTTTAAGTTTTTTGCTATGATTTCTTAATTTTCTAAAATTTATTATTTATTTTCTGAATTTTTAAATTCTTTATTATTTTTATCTTTTAAAATGACCTAAAATTGTCTCTAAGAGGAAAAAAAAAAGGCATCCAAAAAATGCTATGGTAAAAGCTTTGAAGGCTTATTCAATTGGGTTTCAATTTTTTAAAAGATTTTTATTTACCGGTTTAAGAGAAAATTATCCAAAAAGCTTTACATTTTATCCAAAAATTTCTTATTTTTATGATTTTTTTAAATTTTATCAAAATATAACAAATAGTAACAAGTAGAACTTGAGTAGAAATTAGATTAATAGGATAAAGTCTAGATTCCAAAATATGCAGAGTAGATTTCAAGTTTCACATAACAATGAACCTATTCTAACAGGTAAATTTCAAATTTGAAGTGAAATCTGTTCAAAATCTTGAGCTACTCACTGCTATTTGCCAGTTGACCTATTCTAATTGAGAAACATCATCGTGAAACATGCCTTTTCTATCTCCATCGTCATGAAACTTGCCTTGTCCAACGAAGTTCGCTCAAGATGCTACATTCGTACGAAAGATTATTCTATTTTCTACGTTGCTTCAGCATGAAGATGAAGAGAAGCCCAATCAATGGCCCGCTTGGTTTCTTGTGGAGTCTTCCGAAATGTTAAACATGAGGGGGACAAGAAAAGGTTAAAATGATTGAAAGACGACAGATCTTGACGTTGCGGTGTGCCCATCAACTCTTCATGTATGTTCATCTGATCCATCCAATCTTATACGGTTGTACTTGTCCCCCCAAGAGTTTTGTGGCATTGTAAATGAAGGTCGCCGTAATATATTTTGAAATTTACCTGCAAAACACAATTTTCATACTGGCATATGGAGATGTGGGCTTGGTCCAACATCAGAAGTTTCCTAGGGCATTTTCGAACCAGATTGAATACGAACTCGATTCTCTAAGTGGTGCAAAAATGGGCTAAAAATATCAACCTACATTACCCGATTAAGTCAAGTGGTTTGATCCAAGTTTCGGGAGTCGTGTCATCTTATGCACTACTACTTATGAGTTCGAGGATGAAATGACATGGGAAAAAGATCATTTTCATGTTGGACAGCGCGGTTGCATCAATCAATTTTTATTTTTTTTTTAATTTGGTACTTGATACTGTACTTTAGACGAGGAAAAAAAGTAGCCAGGACAAGAAGTTAGCAGCGCCATGGTCCATGCACTTTCAACCCTATTACGCCGAGGCAATGAGCTCTACAGGAAAAATTATTGCGTAAACTCAATACAAAAATTTGTATGTCGTGTGCATAACTTGAGATTTAAGTGTAGATAATTTTCCTTTGATCAGACGGTCTAAACCTGACTTTCCTCATTATTTACAAGTAGAGGATCTTAATTTACATAATTGATGCAAGTAATATAATTTGATTATCATCACAAAGATGTTCAATCGAATATATTAATCACGTGAAAGAAACAATAAACATGAAAAATTTTATTCCATCTCACTGTGTCATCTTTACATGAAACGTCGCTTTTCGAAACCAATGAAGCACGTGAAAATTACAAGACAATAAGAAATGATTGTCTAATCTCGTTCTAATGTTACTTAAAATCAATTTAAAACTAAACTACTATAAATTAGGTTTACGCCTGAAATACCTATGCAGTTCTTCTCGTGCTTGTTAATTCTAGTAACAAGTTGAGTTTCCATCTGCAAGCTTCATCAATCAAAACCCAGAGAGAGAGAGAAAGAGAGAGAGAGTATGACACTTGAAAAACCAGTAGCAGAACCAATACCAACGGCGCAAGTCGCCAACGACGAGGACGACGAAGAAGCAAAAGCCGGGGTGGACATCTGGAAGTACATCCTCGGCTTCACCGAGATGGCGGTGGTGAAGTGCGCCATCAATCTTGGCATTGCCGACGCCATCGAGAGCCACCCAGAGCCCTCCATCTCTCTGTCCCAGCTCTCCTCCAAGCTTGGCTGCTGCCCCTCCTCCCTCCGCCGCATCCTCCGCTTCCTCGTCCACCGCAAGATCTTCAGGCACCACGCCGACACCGACACCTACTCACAGACCCCGCTCTCTCACCTCCTCCTGACCAGAGGAGAGAAATCGATGGCTGCTTTAATTCTGCTCGAGACCACCCCCGTGATGCTCGCCCCATGGCTCAACCTGAGCTCTCACGTGTCTGCAGCAGCTGCCACAGCTCCTCCGCCTTTCATGGCGGCGCACGGCGACGACATTTGGGTATACTCAGCAGCGAATCCCGGGCACAGCAGGCTCATCGACGAGGCCATGGCATGTGACGCAAGAGTGGCGGTGCCAGCAGTCGCCGAGGATTGCCCGGAGGTGTTCGAAGGTGTCCTGACCATGGTGGACGTCGGAGGAGGGAACGGGACCACCCTGAGGTTGCTGAGGAAGGCATTTCCGTGGATCAGAGGGATCAATTTCGACCTCCCTCATGTCGTCTCCGGGGCGTTATCGCCATGCGAGGGGGTGGAGCATGTCGGAGGAGATATGTTTGAGGGTGTTCCTAAGGCTGATGCTGCTTTCCTCAAGGTCGGTTGCTTTTCTTACTTCTTTTTTCTCCCTTTTTAGCAACGTATGTACGTCAAAAATTCATCCATAAACTAACTGGGCTAAGTACAGTTTTTGGACGTTTTGTAGGATAATAAGGAAGCGCTATAATGATTAATTTATCATAATTGATTAGTTGACATGTTGACCCGATCTTGAATTCTCGATAGTCTTATTCAATCCACGACATTAAATTGCAGTGCAGTTCAGATGTTATAACTTAATCTATGGTGTCTTACCTACCCCTTATTAAATCAAACAAATTAAGCTTCATTGAATGAATCAACTTCTTCCTAGCTGGTCAATGTTTCGGGAAAAAGCCTATATATGCGCATACGAAAGTTGTTTTTTTTTTTTCTCTTCTCTTGCCCTGCTCTCATTATTTATTAAAAATGAATTTTCTAGCATTAAATCTGGATGCCCCTCCCTTTCCCTTTGTGTCTCTCCCTAAGATGGGAGACAAAAGGAAGGAATAGTTTAGCTTCCAACCCCCCAAAAAAAAAAGTAAAGTAAAGTTTTAATTTCAACCATTAAAAAAAAAGTTTTAGCTATCTAAGTTCTTTTATTTGTTAGATTTGCTCATCGGACTTTTATTTTATTCGATTAAGTCATCAAACTTTTTGTAATTGTACAATATGGTCCTCTAACATTCTCCATTAGTGCATTCAACATCCTTCGGTCGACCACTAACTGCCCAAATAGCAATCCTGAACACACGCATGTGTGATTAACAAAGACTAGCATGTTTTGAACATGTATAGTCGGTTCTTCATGACTGGTCAGATAGTGAGTGCATCCAAATCCTGAAGAAGTGCAAAGAAGCCATCTCTGAGAGCAAATTGGGGAAGGTGATAATCGTGGAAGCCGTGATCGACGAAGAGAAAGACGGCAAGTGGACTGACGTGAGGCTGACCCTCGACATGGTGATGATGGCTCACACCGGGGGAGGCAAAGAGAGGACAGAGAAGGAGTGGGCTCACGTGCTTCGCCAAGCCGGGTTCACCAAGTACACGATCAAGCCCATGCGCGCCATCCAATCCGTCATCGAGGCATTTCCATGAAAAATATAACTAAGGGAAATAAATTGGTTGTCTACTTTTATGGTTTAGCGGACTTGGGTGTTGTTTGTATCCTTAAGACATGCTTGTTGACTTTGTATTCTCCAAACGATCTTCGTAGCTCCTTCCTCTTTCTCTGCCGTCTTGAATCCTTGTCGATGTCGTCTTGAAATAAATTGGTTGTCTATCTTTATAATTTAGTGTACTTGGGTGTTGTTTGTATCCTTAAGACATGCTCGTTGACTTTGGATTCTCCAAACGATCTTCGTAGATCCTTCCTCTTTCTCTGTCGTCTTGAAACCTTGTCGATTTTGGATCTCCAAATGATGACATGTAGGGTGCGTTTGTTTGGGTCTGCATGGTAACATTTCAGTTTCTCCCAATTTCTATTCTTTTGTTCCCCTAACAAAAAAAACAGTAAACCCGTTTGGTAATGCCAAGTTGATTTCTATTCCCCGGAATAGAAAAGTTAGCCAGGGAATAGAAACGAGAAACAAAAAAAAATTGCTTCTTGTCCCAGGAACAATTTCTAGAAATAAACAAATTTTCTTTTTATTTTTGTTTTATTTCTCTCTTGCCGTGGCCACCTCCTACCGCCCGAGCCACCGCCGACCGCCGCCCCGCCGCCGACCGTGAGCAAGAATAAAAAAAAACAAATAAATATAAAAAAACAAATAAATTAAAATAAATTTTTAAAAAATACAAATAAAATAAATAAATAAATACAAATAAACAAATAAATACAAATAAAAAAAAACGCAAGAAAATAAACAAACAAATAAAAAAAATAAAAAACAAATACAAAAAATACAAAAAACAAATAAAATACAAAAATACAAAAATAAATACAAATAAACAAATAAATACAAATAAAAAACAAACGCAAGAAAATAAAAAACAACACATAAAAAACAAATAAATACAAAAAAAAACAAATACAAAACAAAAATAAAAAACAAATAAATACAAAAAAAGAATAAAAACAAATAAAAAAAGTATATACAAAAAACAAATAAATACAAAAAAAAAAAAAAAAACAAAAAAAAGTACAAATAAATACAAAAAAAGAATAAAAAACAAATAAATACAACTAAATACAAAAAATACAAAAAATAATAAATAATAAATGAAAAACAAATAAATACAAAAAACAAATAAATACAAAAAAGAATAAAAAAATAAAAAATAACAAATAAATACAAAAAAAAATCGTTGTGTTACCAAACGCATTTTATTCTTTTTCTATTCTAAGAGTAGAAATTTTGTGTAGTTACCAAACAGGTTCTTTTACTCGAAATTGTTCCCGGAATAGTAAATAGAAAAGAAGCTGTTTCGAAAAAAAAAACTCTTCTCCAGTAAGAAGCGTTACGTTACGCGCACCGCTTTGTGTTTACATTTTTTTGTGTTTCGGGGAACGAAAATAGAAAAAATTAATTCATTCCGGAGAACGGTTTTTGAACAAAAATGTGCGTTTGGTAAACTTGTTCTGAAAAAAAAAAACAAAAACATGTTTGGTAAATTTATGTTCTTTTTTATTTCTTTTAATTTTTTAATGTTTATTTTTTATTTTTTCTTTCTTTTTCTTTTTTCTTTTTCTTGCTTTGGCCGGTCGCCGGCCTCGGCCATGGCCGGCGGCGGCCTCACCCATTCACGGCGAGGCTCGCCCCCCTGGCGAGGCCGAGCCTCGCCGGTGGCTGGCGAGCTCGGCCTCGCCGGATCTGGCGAGCCCGAGCTCGCCCGGCCAAGGCGAGGCCGCCGGCCCTCGTCGGCCGGTCGCCCGCGCCATGGCCGAGGCCGGCGACCGGCCAAAGCAAGAAGAAGAAGAAGAAGAAGAAAAAAAAGAAAAAAAAAAAAAAGAAAAGAGAAGAGAAGAGAGAGAAAAGTGTTTCTCGTTTTTTCCGAAACAAGAAACAACTTTTTTTTTTTTTTTCTTCTTTTTTTTTAGAAGAAAAAAAGCCAAATTTGGAACAAAAACGAATAAACGCGTTTTACATTCTTTTTTTTTGTTCTTAAAAAAAAAAAAAAAATTGTTTTTGAACAGAAAAAAAGAACATAAACAAACACACGCGTAGTAGTCATTCGCCAACCACGTTTTCAGTTCCTCCGTGGAGGCGTGGCCCGCAGGCCATCGGTCGTCGAAAAAGAGAAGATTGAATGGATAACTCGCGACACCACCGTTCCCACTTTCCACACCACACCGTCCGGAACGCGACACCTCTCAGTGCACAATCTCATCTTTTCTTCTTCTACCCACTATCCACTGCGTTGACGTGAACAAGACCCAGATCAGGAACAAGAACAGGAAGCGTTGCAGAAGCCGCAGGGAGGCGGAGAGAGCGGAGAGAGCGGAGAGGGAGAGAGGGGGAGGTGAAAGCCATGGCCTTTTCGTCGATGCTGCCGCCGTCGCCGGCCCTCTGCCTCGCGAGGAAGCCCGTCAACCTGAGACCCGCGATCTCATTCCGCTGCCTCGCGTCCGCGGCGGCCCCGACCCGGTCGCCGAGGCCGAAGCCGTTCGATCTGAAGACGTACTGGGCGACCCTGATCGCGGAGATCAACCAGAAGCTGGACGAGGCGATCCCGGTCCAGTACCCGGAGCGGATCTACGAGGCCATGAGGTACTCCGTCTTGGCCGACGGCGCCAAGCGCGCGCCGCCCGTGATGTGCGTCACCGCCTGCGAGCTCTTCGGCGGCAACCGCCTCGCCGCGTTCCCCACCGCCTGCGCTCTTGAGATGGTGAGTGTGCTGGATTTAGCTGCCTGGTGATTGTCCATGTTTTGGTGGGGATTTCTTGATGAGTTCTGGATTCGGAATGGTGGTCGTGCGATTAATTATGGTTGAGCAGGCGCTTTTGGTTCTGTGTGTTCGAGGGTTACTTTGGTGGGTGGAAAGTTTTCAGCTTTAATGTAAGTACTACGTTTCAGAGGATCTTCAGCTTTCGGTTCTGTGTGTTGGAGGTCACTTTGGTGGGTGGGAAGTCTTCAGCTTTAGTGTAAGTACTGGATTTTAGTTAGAGTTTAGCTTCTTGGAAAAGGTAGTTGAAGTGTTTTGGTGGAGACGGAGTGTATACTGAGAGTTTGAATGGTTGTGTTAGCCGAAAGCATATTAAAGAAGCAGAGGATCTTGGCAGCATCAATTGGATTATGATTTTCGGTCTTGCAATTTCAGGATGACTAGTTAGTTAGTCATGTTTCCGATGAAGTCTTAATCCTCCAAAAGCCAAGGTGAAACCTTACAAGGCAAAGAAGTCTGAATTGGGGAATCCACTTCAAGTATAGTTTAGTTCACTAGTCATTGGAGCATTAGTTTTCTGGGCAGAATTAATAAAGATGCGTTTGCCCATTAAACGTTTACAGTCTAAGGGTTAGATCTTATCAACAAATTAGGACTCCACCCAGCATTAAAATTTGAGCGAGACATTAGCTGATTTTTTAGAGAACCTCCTTTCTGTCTCAGATTATGTCAAATTCTTCTGCTCTGAGAAATTATTTGATCTCTGATGTCATGGTCATTCAACAATCCATATTTGATGATTACAGGTTCACGCAGCTTCACTCATTCACGACGATCTCCCCTGCATGGACGATGATCCATCACGCAGGGGCCAGCCATCGAACCACACCGTATATGGTGTTGACATGGCAATCCTAGCTGGAGATGCGCTGTTTCCTCTCGGCTTCCGTCACATAGTCTCACAGACACCATCTGACCTCGTGCCAGAGCCTCGCCTCCTCCGAGTGATAGCGGAGATTGCCCGATCTGTGGGATCCACTGGAATGGCTGCTGGGCAGTTCTTGGATCTTGAAGGTGGTCCAAACTCGGTTGACTTTGTTCAAGAGAAGAAATTTGGAGAAATGGCAGAGTGTTCTGCAGTCTGTGGAGGGTTACTAGGAGGTGCCGAAGATGAGGAGATAAGAAGATTGAGGAGATATGGAAGAGCTGTTGGAGTACTGTATCAAGTAGTAGAGGACATACTCGAAGAGCAAACAAAGAGTGGAATGAGTGACGAGGAGAAAAAGAAGAAAAAAGGGAAGAGTTATGTGCGGTTATATGGGATCGAGAAGGCTTTGGAGGTTGCTAAGGAGCTCAAGGACAAGGCTAAGAAGGAACTCGAAACTTTTGAGAAATACGGTGACAGAGTCGCACCTCTCTATAGTTTTGTTGATTATGCTGCTGAAAGGGAATTTACTTTTGGCAGCTCCAGTTGATGTCGGATTTACCGCCAGTGTTGGATTTGAGTGTTTCTCACTGAACTACATAATACTGCCTGGTGTTTGATGTTTTGACAAAGTGATGTGCCACTGAGTGCTACCTTCTGATGAACTTGACCACATGAGTGTAGGGTTGCTATGACAAGCTCTAAGAAGCGGGTTCTCTTCTGTCATGGGACCATGGCTGGAGATATTCTGTTGTTTGGTGAGTTGTTACTCGAAAGGTTTCAGTTTCATTTCTGTGGTTTATGTAATCTGAGAAGATAGGTATGCTGTATCATGAAGCTGTAAGATTCTCTTCCAGAATTCAGTACTTCCGTGGTTAGATGATTGGTCAATGTTGATGTGTGAGTAACTTCTAGTGAGAGTGTACTTGGAAACTCTGATTGGCTGAGTTTATGAATGGTTAAAAGTGGATTCGGCAAAGCTGTTTCTACTTCTGAAAAATTGCTTGTGTTGCCTTGGCAAGAGTTCAAAGGGAAAAGCCAGTGAAAATTGAAGCAATGATGGCTGATTTTCAAGAAGTAGCCAAAAGTTTACGTTAACCGTGTTTGTAGCTTTCTAAGTACAACAGAATTTGTAGTAACTTTATTTTCACTATTGAAGATATTTACTCCTCAATCATCTGTTATTCACTTGATCAGCATCCAAAATTTCTTTTCAAACCCGTGTTGTAGCTACAGAGTAAAGCCAGTTCCAAAATTTCAAATGTGGAAGCTATAGCAAAACTCCAAATGCACTCATTGCTGATTATAATACTGGCTGTTAAATCGAATTCGCATTTCTACCAAAAAAGAATCATAATCGCATATCCAGTTTGCCACTGGGTACTCTATCTCCTTGAATACTTGACTATGTTAATGAAGATTTCTCTAAATGCTTGTATCCTAAAGCCTCAAAAGCAGCCCAACCTCTGAGAATCTATCATCTTCATTCTCCGTGCCCAGTAGTTTGCAGGTTCTTTTGTAGCATAAATTGTGCTTGTCTGATGAATTACGTTTGGGGTCATGTGATCTATGTTGGGTCAATGTTCATGGAGTGCATTCAGCTCGACTGAAAGCAGTAAATTTTTTCGCATATGCATAGTTTCTTCTTGGGCAGCCGTCTATTTGATCCTACTTGTAAATTTCTGTTCAATCTCATCCTCTGAGTTGTTCTTTGTGTACAATTTAAGTCTTCTAACGTACTCTGTTTGGGCGGTCAAGTTATCTTGGCTGCATCCATGTCAGTCTATTCGATTGATGGCATGGCATTGTCGAGACGGTAAATGATTTGGTGATGTGGTGGCACCTTGGAGGTAACAATGGCGCCGCGGACTTTGGTCAATGCCGCCTAGGCCTAGTTATTGCGAGAGATGAAGAGGGTCATGACCCTTGCTTTCAGGCTCTCGATAGAATTCATCGCCTTAGTAATTCAACAGCGAAAGTTTTGACAACAGAATCTACTGCTACAATCCCGCTGATAATGGACCTGATGAATCCCAATTCTTGATGTGCTTAACGCTTCTAAGCCGCTCAATTGCATCGGATTCACTGCTATGATTCTGTCATATCTCAGTTGAGAAACTAGCAATTTACAAAGATCTCTTTAGGCGACCCATACGTAGAATATTTCCAATTGTCGACACATAAAGCAGTCGGCTCTGTCGATCATTAGCATTAGAGACTTCTTATAATTGAAGCCAACTTGTTGGGCTTCAGTTCATGATGTTTGGAAGTAGTGTTATGAGTTTTGAGCGGACGGACAATTAGAAAAGGACTTGCAGGATTACGGGGGTGCTACCGATCTATGTTGAAGCTGAAGTCTATGCTGCCTAGACTCGTTTAACAGTGACAGATTAATTCAGTATGAGGAGATAGTGAGAGTCATGATGGATCCGAAAAATTACCAGTTCTTATACATGTTTTTGAATAGTGATGACCTCTCTTTACTGCATCATTCGTCGAATAAGTCTACCTAATAGCTTTTTCTAGAAATTTAAGCTGTAAAAATACTTAGTGGTTTGCTTAAACATTCTCCATCATGTGAACACTAGCAAGAGATGAGAGTTCGAATGTAATGAGCATTATACGTGTGGACAAAGAAATCATAGAAAACACATAAATGGCAAGGAAAAGTAGAAGCCTCCTATTATGATACGGTATGTGCAAGTTAGTAAATTTAATTTTCATGACCATTTTGGCAAGATCTCTAATCACAGCAAACCTTCTATCATTAAGCATGTTTTTGTATAAATCTCTTATCAATGTATGAGAAATAATAAATTTATGCATATTTTGATAATAAATGTTTAAAGATAATGCAATTAGATGAATGATCAAAGATTCATGATAGATATAATTCCAATGGTGAAACCTTAGGTTATCATTTTGAAGTATCCCTAAGCAGCTAGATGAATGATCAAAGATTTATGATAGAAATAATTCCATCTACTTAACAATTGATGTAAACAAAGGCATATATCTAGGTAAGTTAATATTTGATCAACCTTTCTATCATTAATTATAGTTTAGATTTTAAATATGTTTTATTAAATAGTGAAACCTTAGGTTATCATGTTTTGATTATTTCCCCGTACTAACCAAAGGTGTATCAGGCCTCCAAACCTTTAGACACTAAAATGAAACCCCAATATCATCTCGCATTACTTGTTATGATTGATCTAATTAAGTTGAATTTCATCTACTACACGTAATCAATTAAATGATGGATTTTTATTATGATACATATTTCATTACATTGCAATATAAAATCAGAGTATGTTAATGCAGGATAATACATAATTTTTGTAGTAAAAACCAAATCAAATTGCCATTAGGATTTCACAAGGATTGCAACTTAGGGTTAATTAGTTTCATATTGTGTAGGGCACGCCATCTAGAAAATCATAAATTTACTAGGGTGATTTTTAGTAATCACATAATGTAGATAATTTTAGTTATTAATTGCATTTCATGCATTAATCACATCATGTAGAGTGAATAATGCATGAAATGCAATTAATAACTAAAATTATCTACATGATGTGATTACTAAAAATCACCCTAGTAAATTTATGATTTTCTAGATGACATGCGCTACGAAACTAATTAACCCTAAGTCTACATGCGATATTTGTGAAATCCTAATGACAATTTTTATTTTGTTTTTATTATAAAATAATGTATTATCTTGAATCTATATGTATTCTAAATTAACATACTCTGATTCTATATGCTCTATGAGATTAGTCATGCATGCCCCAAATATGAAAACTCTAAAATGTGAGTGATGTGCAATGAGGATTGATAATATTGCAATGTAATGAAATACTCATTATATTTGAAATTCATCATTGAATTGATATCATATTATTTCAAGGCAATTGAATTTCAACTAAATCACATTAATCATAACAAGTCATGTGAGACAATATTGGGGTCCGACATTAGTGTTCTCGGGGGCCTAATACGCCTCAATTAATGCAGGGAAAACATATTTGAAATTCTATACTAGAGTTAATGATAGAACCAAATCCTAATTTACCTAGAATTGAGGTTCCTTCGAGACTGAAGCCGGACCAAGCACGGGATACACACGGTAATTACCATCGAACTGAGTATATTTGCAAAAAGGAATTGTTACTCGGCGGAGGAAACCGGAAGAGTAGCGATACCTAGCGGACAGTGAACAAGGCGCGGCGGGTGGACTAGCGTTCGTCGTGAATCGAGGCCCGGCACTGAAGTCTTCCGTCAAGGTCACAAAGAAAACCTGGGAACTCAGTGGGGAACGGCTGCACAACGATAGGAGGCACGTGATCGACGATGAAACTCGCCGGCGATGCCGAATTGGGCTGGACCCCACGGTAAAGACACCGTATGCAACGAAATCAAGACACTGGACATAGGGCTTGCCGAGCACGGCGAAGACTTGACAGGAAAGCCGGGAATGCTGCAGAAGCCATCGAAGCAATGACGTTGCTGGGATCTCCAGGAAAAACGCCGGGGCAGCGGGAGTGAGGCGTTTTAGGTGGCGGCGAAGGACGAGTGCTCGAGGCCGCCACTGCTGCATGAACCAGCCGACCAACACCGGAAAAAGGCAGCCGCCAGGAAGCTGGGCACGGCGGCGGAAATGGCGGACTGGGCACCAGGGGGGCGAAGGAGAATGGAGGGACTGCTGTTAGTGCGTAAACCTCTCGCCCGCTTCCCTCGGCACCGAACGAAATTTTTTCCATATTGCTGAGTACTTCCCTCAAACGATGGGAAAAAATCCCATCGATCAGTTTCAATGCACATGTGGAATTTACGGGCCACGTCAGGAAGTTCGATGGGCTTGGCCGAAATTGAAGTTCAGGACCTCCCCGCTTGAGTCCATTAGCTTCAGCCCGGAGCAGTTTATGTGGGCTTAATGTTAAAAATGCTCTTGTACCTATGTGCAAATTAACTACTATTTCCGTTTGGCGATCGGGATTGATCCCTAATTATTCTATGTATTGCCAAAATTTAAGTGTCGACATTATATCTTTACCGATTGGTGCAAGAAGTGTGTTGCGTTTATGCTTATTGATGTTGAGATAAGATTAACTGAAAACTCTAATTTCTTTATTGAATTTCAAAAAGCAAACAAAAGACGAAGATGTCGCTATTATAAAGAAAATAGAGGGAACAGCTCAAATAAGCTATAATAAAGGTAAATGGAGAAATTGTTCTAAATGGAGAAAATTTTCAAACCTGGTGAAAGCTATTGGCAAAAACTGTCATAATATGAGGAGAAGACAAAACGATGAAGAGAAAAAGGAGGTAAAATGCAAAAGAAATGGGGAGAATCATGATCATATCAAAGTAGCAACAGATTTGGAGAGAGCATTGATAGGCAAATCTTTATGAACCTGACCTGATTGGGGCATAGATCTTGATTATTATTTTGAAAATGGATGAAAAAGTTATGTGCGCATAGGACTTGCTAAGTTCTACATGGTCGGATGGTCTATTTTCTATGTTCTTACTTTCTGTTATAAACGAAAACTCTTGCTCATGTTATTGTTTTTAATATTAAAAGAAATAACAAAAAGGGTGAGAACAAATAATATGCATCCGTGTTTGACATAAATTGAAAAGGGGAAAAAATTTGGAACAATTATATGCATATGTGTTCCTTCAACATATATTTCCTTATGCAGATGATGTTTGATTCCATAACATGAGCCATATTGCATATTATGTTCATGAGACTTTCCTCGTTGAGTATGTCATTTCTACAAAATTTTGCTTCATGACTAATATGTTCTAAATAAATTGTGTGAACGTAAACTGAATTGCATATGCTTTTGATATATTCTAGACGTTATGTTAATATACGATACTTGACATGGTCTGGGTTTTATAATTAAGGATGAAAAACGCAAAAAAAAATAAAAATTCTACAATGGCAATACTCCGAAGTATTTACTTAATTATTTTTTGACCTATAGAAATCTAAAGCGATACCACTGTTTCAAAATTTACTCTCCATTAACATTCTCTCCGATTTGGTTGTTAATTGTCTTATGTGTTAGTCGACATTACAAAGCTTGGTTAGTGTACCCACTTCTATTCTGCTCAAAACCCTTGGTTTTGCCCTAATTGTAGTCATGTATGATACGACAGCATTTCAACTCTTGGCCAAGCAAGCAAAACAAGGTGGGGTTTTGACCCAAACGAAAGATCATTTCAGAAAAGAGTGCATATAATAACAGTGCACACTAGATTTGGCACATTCACATTCCACATCGAACAACATGCAATACACAGTTGAAAACGAAATTTGACATAATAATACTAAAGAGAAAAGAGTAATTTTGAAAGACTGGCATCATCGGAAGTTTTTAGTAATTAAAAAATAACGTGCTATAAATATGTCTAAATGATACTAGTTTAGGACTTTCATGGAATTAACCTGTAAAAGCTAAAACAATCAATATAATTATGATTTTCTTCTCATTGTTAGGAGAATATGGATCTTTAGGAAGATTCCAGCTCTCCCTCAAATGTGCCAAACCAGAGATGGGCGCCAGTCGAGCGATCTGGTACGAGAAATATCATCATGAAACATGCCTCATCTGTCTCCATCACCATAGTTCTAGTCCAACCAAGTGCGCTTCAAAATGCCACGTTTTGTGGGAATAGGAAAGAAGACAAAATGATTGAATGACGACAAATCTTGTACAGTGGAACTTGTCCTCCCAAAATTTTGTGATGCCAAAATTTATCAGAAAGAATGCTAGCAAGATCAAGCATAAGAAGTGAGCAGGGCCCCGTTCTCATACACCTTCAACTGGGGTCGTGGGCTCTACGGAAAAAATTATTACGCCAACTCGGCGCAAAAATTCGAAAGTTGAGTGTATAATTGCAAAATATTATGTATATAGAACTCATGATTTATGCCGAACTCATGATGTATCATTGCGTAGATAATTTGCCTTTTCATTATATCGATTGAACTTTAATGAAAAAGTGTCAAAAAATCATAAACCTATTGTATTTATGCCAATTAATCCCAAACTCTTTGATTGTGTCAATTTAGTCCTAAACCTTTTTAATTTTGTGCCAATTCAGTCATTAATATTTTAAACTAGTATCAATTTAATCATAAATATTTTGACTTGATGTCAATTTAGTCATTTCAGTTAATTTTAACCGAATATTACTAACATGAAAGTTGGTCAGTTGACGTGGTACCGCGGCACTAACGTAGACAATTTTTAATAATTTTTCAATTTTTTAATATTTTTCTTATTATTTTTCTTTTTCTAATTTTTTTTTTCCTCTTTTCTTCTTCTTCCTTTTGGCAATAACCAGCCATTGGCCATGGTCAGGTGGGCTAGCCTTGCCTAGCCATGGTGAGGGCAGCACCAATGAGGGCTATCGTTGCCAAATTTGACAAGGCTTGCCCTTGTCTAGGCCAGGATGGCTTTGCTAGGCATCATCGGGGCTCGACCTTGCCATGGTCAGGGAAGGTCAGCCCGCCCGACCATGGCCAGTGGCTAGCCACCGGCAAAAGGAAGAAGAAGAAATGAGAGAAAGAAAGAAATTATAAAAATAATAATAAACCAAAATATTATTAAAATATTATTAAAATTATCAACATCAACGCCGACGGTGCCATGTAAGTCAATTGGCATGCACATCAACAATATCCAACCAAAATTAGTCATAATGATTGAACTGGCACAAAGTAAAAACGTTTAAAACTAAGTTGGCACTAGTTCAAAATTTTTAGAACTAAACTAGCACCATTAAAAGGTTTAGAAATGAATTGTCATCAAGTCAAAATGTTCAAAACTAAATTGGCACCATTAAAATGTTCAAGATTAAAATTAACATAAATACAATAAGTTTACGACGTTATTGACACTTTTCTCAAACTTTAATTAATCGATGCCAAGGTTATCATTCAACAGTCCAAATTTTAAAATCACTATTCCATCGCCACCATCTTTATGTGCCACCGCCGCCTCCATTGATCACGTCATCAACTTCGCCAAGACAAACACTCACCATTAGCTCGGCGATATCGTCTCTCTTTCTCTCTCGGACTCGCCCACAATTTAGATCGATGGATTCTCTTGTCGATCACCACCGCTGGCCAAGGATATAAAGTCGATGATGAGTACTGTTGCCATCAATGAACCGAGACGGAGGTCGCTGATGGTCGCGATCTTCATTGATGACCTCATTGAGGTCTCCAATAGAGAAAGATGGAGGTCTTTGGTAAGCTCGGGATGGGCAGTAATAGCATGGTTCAAGTGAAGACGACAACGAAGAGCGGCCATTGACAAGTGGTATGGCACGGCGTGAAGCGACATGCGGCAGAAGCGATTTCAAGTACATGTAATATTACGAACGCGTTCGATCGAATAAAATTAATCATATCAAAGAAATAATGGAACTAAAGAAAAACTTATTCCATAGAAAAACTTATTCCATCTCACTACACTAATTTTAGAAATTTTCCTTTTACGAAGCATCGCTTTTTGAAAAAAAAAAAAAAAAAAAACAAGCATTGTGAAATTACAAAATAATAGGAAATTATTGCCTATTCTTGTTTTATGGACGAAATAAAAATTATATTTGTGAAAATAACGATACTCGGGCTAGATCACCAAAATAAATGATGGTAATAACTGCAGAAGCATTAAATAAATGTAGAATTTTCTAGTGTTATTTAAAATTAGTATAAGATTAATTTTTTTTTATTAATATAAGATTAAATATTTATTTCGTCAAAAATAAATAATTTTAAAAATATTTTCTCAAAAATAATTGGTTGTATTACTCACAAAAATGAATGAAAAAAAATATTCTCATCATTCACGAAAATATTTAAATATAAATTGTTATTGATAATAAAAATATTTTTTATTGACTAATTATTTTAAATCAAATAAGCACTTAGTTTTTGAAAATATTTTTTAAATTATTCATTTTTCATGAAATAGACTGAACCTTAAAATTTTGATAGTTCTTGTTGTGTTGATTAACTCTACTAACAAGTTGAGTTTCCCAACTAATTCAAAAAAGATATATACATTTGGCGATCAATCAGAGAGAGAGAACGGCACTCGAAAAATCAGCAGCCAAACCAAAACCAACAGCAGAAGTTGGGGGCGATGGGACGCTTGGCAGCGGTGAAGTGCCCCGTTGACGTAGGCATCACCGACGCCATGGAGAGACACCTGGCTGGAGCCCACCATCTCTCGTCCAAGCTCGGCTGCTCCGCCGCATCCTCCGCTTCCTAGTCCACTGTAAGATCTTCAGGCGCCACGCCGACCCCGCCACCTACTCGCAGACCCCGCCCTCTTGCCGTCTCCTGACCACAGGAGAGAATTCAATGGCCGCGGTGGCTGCCGGAGCTCCTGCCACTCTCATGGCTGCACACCACGACAACCTTCGATATAAGTGGCGGTGAATCCCGGGCACAGCAGGCTCTTCGACAAGGCCATGGCGTGCGACATGAGAGTGGCGGACCTGGCAGTCATCAGAGGGATCCCCGAAGTCGTTCGAGGGAGTCCCAACCATGGCAGACGTCATGAATTAACAATCGCCATTTAGAATGATACGAAAATCTATGGTTTTAGACCCGTGCAACGCAAGGGTTTCTTATTAATACATATGAAAAAGAAATGTTTTACTAGTATTACAATTTTTGGATTATTGTGAGAATAATTGATGAAAAAAATATTATCTCCATAAGTTGTGCCAACGCAACAAATTGGAAGCCTGTCCATTGAGTGATATGTATCCATAAAGGGTTCATTTGTCAAACTTTTCTCTCTCCCTCTTACCCTCTCTCTTTCCTCCCGTTGCTTTCTTCGTTCGTTGTGCAGGCCATGGACAACCTCTCTCCCTCGTAACCCCCCTCTCCTCCCTCCGACCCTCTCCCTCACTTGCACGGGGTGCAAGAACGTAGTTCACCCGCCCTTTTTCTCACCTGAGCCGGACCTGTGCGCCTTCCCCATTGATGACGACTCCATCATTGAAATCGTCTGCTGCCCCCACGGCCCCTCGGTCCAAGAACAAGCCCAAATCCCCCGTGCCTGTCATCATCACTTGTGAACCCAAGCCCCTGCATCCTCGATATCCTCTACGCTCTGAGTCGTCGCCTCCCTCCCCAGTTTCTGGATCTAATGAGGGCTAGACCCACGCCAGATCCGGCGCGGGCAACCCTTGCCCTGGCCACAACAATCGACCTCTCATCAAATCCTCTCATCTGATTTGGCGTGGGCGACCCTAGCTTGTGGTCAGTCACCGACCATAATTGAGTATCTACCATAGGCCAAAGGGAAAGAAAGTTAAAAAATAAGAAAGGAGAAAGGAGAAATGGCGAAGAAGAAAAGAAGAAGAGAAACGGAGGCGCGAATCTACAAGAGGAGAAAGACAAATTGAGAAGATCCGATAATAGACCCATGAGCTCGATGAGTGGATTAATAGTTTATTGAGCTGGCACATCTCGTTTACCTAATTGGGTTATAAGCCACAAACTCTTGAACAAACGGATCTTATAGTAGTTTCTAATTATTTGTTATTTATTTTTTTATGATCCAAAATAGGTTGCCAATCTCATAATAAATTAAGGACAATTATATAAGTATTTCTCAAAAAAGAATGCGGAACCACTTTCAGTTGATTCATATTGATTGAAAGCTGTTAGGCGAAGAGAAATAGACTTACGCTTCACGTGGCGAGTGTTAATCTATAAACTAAATAAGGTTCGAATCGAACACCCCCTTCCTGCATACATATCGAAAGATAACCATGGTCAAGACAAGAAGATTAGGAGAGAAACCTAAAATGGACTCTCTTCGACCTTGCTGGGATCTTTACCCAATCAAAGGAGACTCTTGGACATATTGCGCAAAAGGTACGGTCCTAAAACACTGAAAAACCCGTTGATTGATGGCGATATAAAAATATTTTCAATTGATATAATCATGACGTGCAAGATATTCTTATCCACCATAATTACTGTTTTGCATGCGCAAGCTCGCGACGGGTTAGATTTCACACTTTTGTGCATTAGGCTTATTATATGTTGCTCATGTGGGCTTCCCTCGATGAGCCCATCAAAGCATTTATCCCTCTATCTCTTTCTCTTCACTTTAATTATTAAAAAAATTTAAAACAAGATGAACATTTAATAAGGAAGACATCTTTTAGGAAATCTAAATCAAAGCAACAGTTTACGAACTCCAGTGGGTTGAAAATGTACTGATTTTTCATTAGTTCATATCCTCTTGCAAATCAGGAGGAGATTTTATCATAAAAACAACTTCCTCAATTTTGTGGCGACATGATTTAAAAGAGAACTTAAGACAAAGATGGCTAATTAATCGAGAGATCCAAAGAAACCCCATTACACATGCTAGACTATTCTGAATGTTATCATAGGATTTCACAATCTAGTATAAATAATTGGGGGTCATGAGTGAGTTGAGTCTAACGTTGTAACAATTCCACCGTATCATATGGATCAAAGCCATGAAATGACCCCAAAGAGGTCTTCCTAGAATGGCCCAACTCATTACCATGACTCTACCAATTTTCCTTATATATCCCTGATTCTTGGTTAACCTTGATTAGTCTATAAAAAATGTGCCTTGATTTAAGGTATCGCCGGTTTCGGGTTTCCCCACTCGCACCTAGTGAGACTGCGATGATGGGTTCACCTAGTAAGGACTTGGTGTCCCATTGACGCTTTAAACCAAACATTTCGGTAATAAGTGGATAAGTGCCAACCCCGTGCAAACTCTTGTTTGAATCGAAAAAGTTTACCACGTAGTACTACAAACAATTGGCAAGTTTCAATGCCAATCAATCACAAAAAAGCACTTACATAATAGTTGGATCCGTCATGAAATATTTTAAACTATTACCAAAGAAATGCTATAGACATACAAATGGTCAATATGTCCACTTAAGTAAAAAGTTATCGATTATGAAATATATGAAAAAAAAATAACCATACTAAAGAGAAAAATAACTCAATGCAAAACTAGTTATATTATTTACGAAACCTAAAAATTATAATTGAAATAATGATTTTAAATTGAAATGAAGAACTTAAAAGAAAATCACTAAAGATTAAAAAAAAATATTGGATACTTAATCTTCAGTAACCTCAAATATTAAATTTGACATCAATTATAGTTTTGTTCAAATAGGGTACTAGCATAGATTGTCTAGGATGGAAGTCGATCTTTCCATAAATTAATCAAGAAAAAAGCTCATAATTTTCTCGATATTTTTCTAAAACTGTTTGCTTGTGTTTAAATAATCACTCTAACTTAATAAACACATAAATTCTATGAATAAAAAGCCCAATTTGATCTCCCCGATGTTGTTCAAGTTACATTCAAATTGGATTAACACATTAATAGACACGTCGAGTTTGGGTTACATATTCAACGAACATATCGTGTTTGGGTTCTCACGTGATCATTAAACGCGTCATATTCCAAAATTAGTCCATGTAATGATGTATCCTTAAGTTGCCAGAAACAAAGATGACTCACGGGGCCACAGGACAAACCAAAGGTCACCCCTAATCTATACGGGATTAAGAATTCCTATGTAGCAATTTAAGACGGTAATAATAGAAACATAATATATATATACCCAAGGAGAGAGAGAGAGAGGTCATACAAGAAACAAAAGATATATATATACCCAAGGAGAGAGAGAGAGGTCATACAAGGAACAAAAGTGGAAAATAATCTTCGAGATAAAATTTATATGCATTGTGTTCGGGTTACGTAATGAACATATCGTATTTGAATTCTAACATGAATATTAAATGTGGTGTGTTCCAAAAATAGTCCATGTAATGATCTATCCTTAAGTTGCCCGACACAAATATGACCCCCGATACAAACCAAAAGCCATCCCTAATCTTCACAAGATTAAGAATTCCCATGTAGCAATTTAAGTCGGTAATCATAGAAACATCACAGAAAATTTTCAAGGAGAGAGAGAGAGAAAAGAGGACAGTGGCCATAAAAGGAACAATTTGGAAAACGATCTTGAAGATGAAGTTTATATACATTACATTCAGGTCATGCACTTATGAAATACGATCTGTTCATTAAATATGTAATATACAATGTGTTTGGGATACGCAATCGGTCAATACATTGTGGCCACATAGCAATCATACACATTGTGTTCGGGTTACTATTAAATGAACGAATTGGTTAACGAAAGTGATGTCCAGGTTCAATGTGTCTAAAAATCATGTCCAGATACAAGGAATATGTCTCTGTGTCCGACTGTCTTGGGGGTCATCAATGCAAATCCGGGAAGAGGCAAGTTACAGTTAGGTCCTTGCTTTCCATTTATGGAAATTCTCGGGGGGTGACTCTGCCAAAAGCCTCCTCTTGCTTGCTCATTCCTTTGTACTTTTGAAATTTTTGTGTATGCACGAACACTTAGGTTATGTTTGTTCGCTCGAATTTCTAATTAGAATATGACTGATAGAATAAGATATAAAATCTAGGAGATTTTGATATATTCATATCCACTATTTGATAATTATAATAATAAAGTGAGATATATTCACATCATATTATATATATATGTTGTTTGGTATAAACACTTAAGTGAATCACAAATTTCACAAACAGAGATGATAAAAATCTCTTGCGACACTCTTATCTATTATTATTTTTATTATTTTATTTCCCTCTATTTTTAATTAATTTCTTTTTATTTCTTTCTTCCCCTTCCACCACTCTCTAATAAAATTTTATCAAATAGAAAATTGTACTAACATATCTAAAATACTAAAACACCTAAAATATGCAATAAAAATATTTTTTTATATTGAATTTATATTATAAGATATAATTAAATTTGAATATATAAATAAAAATAAGATTAAATTAAAAACCTAAATTTTTATTTTTTGTTATTTTGAATTTTTTTATATTAGAATTCATATATAATTTATATTGAAATATAATTCTAATTTGTTAATTTAAGAAATTTGTTATCTGAGAAAGAACTTTCTTATTATGAATATTAGAAATTATATTTGTCTTTATCTCACATTTTGTATGAAATAATTTTATCCGGTCTATATCCCATTTATATCTGACTTTATTTTATCTTGAGCAGGCACCAAACGCAGTATAGGATAAATTTTATTCTATCCTAAATTTTATCCTGATTGCCAAAGGCAACCTTAGATTGATCTTAAACTAATGTATGCAAGTAAAAAGTAAATGACAAATAGAAAGAAAGACCATAAAAACTCACAACTGACCAATTTGTGTATGCTTGTCTTAGAATTTGAGAAACGAACAGGTGAGGTCACGAACAAGAGACTATAAAGCTAACTCTCTCTCTCTCTCTCTCTCTCTCTCTCTCTCTCATGTGAACGAGGAGGGATTACCACACTTGCCAAGATTCCTTGAAAATGCTAGGAAAAAATTCAAGCACCTCATAATTATAGGTGAGAAAACCTACAAAATCCAGGCAAATTAATCACCGGTTGGTATTCCAACTCAAACTCCAATCTATAAAGAACTAATCTTATTTGATAAATTCAATTGAGAAAAGTTATATACTCTGTGTATTACAGCGAAGATAAAACTCATTGAAAGCTCTATCTATAGTTAAAGATAATCAATGGATGGGCAGACCAAGCCAAGGCGTTTGAGAGGTAAAAGGGCAAGCTTGAGCAATTCTCCTACATAAGAAAGTCGGAAAAAGTACCAAAAAAGTCTTAAACATTTTGCATTGGTATTAATTTATTCCTAAACTCTTCAATTGGATCAATTTAGTCATAAACCTTTTTGCATTTGATACCGATTTAGTTCATTCAGCCATTCTTTACTAGAAAAGGCTGATATAGACTCCAAGTTAGCGTTGCCCAGTGCTGACATGGACATCGGAGTGTGAAACTACATCGTTTTGCTTTAAATTATATATATAAGAGAGAGACATTTTTGCTCCTACAACGACTTGTTTCATTTGCCCCAAAGCAATCGTCCCTCCCTCCCTCAACAACAGTCGCTCTTTCACCTCGCCTCCCTCCGCCTCTATGCCTTAGCCTCTAAGCTAGAACGAAGGTTTGATCTTTTCTCTGTGGCCATGCTCTCTAATCGAAGAATACCTAAGAGTTTTACTCAATCGTTTGCGGTTTCTCTTACTTGTGTGCTTTTGCAGTTCTAAATCGCCAACCCTACCACTGGTTGCCAGAAGAAGCTTGAGATCGACGATGGCCAAAAATTGTTAGTTCTCTCTATCTTTGCTCTTTCTTAGAGGTTGGGACACCCAGGTGCCATAACTTGGCACGGAGGGACACTTAAGTGCCATAACTTCAAAATGGTACACTTAAGTGCCAATATCGGAGTAAAATGGAACACTTAAGTGCCACTCCGTGAAAATCCGGCCAAATGGCTGACGTGGCAACTTTTCGGCGAGTTTGGTCCAAAACGGCGTCGTTTTGCATGCCGACGTGGCGGAGAAAATGCAAAAACGACGCCGTTTAATGTCTTATCTATAAATAATTAATATAAAAATTAATTAAATTAAATCAAAACTTAATTTTATTTAAAATATTCTAAAAATTTTGAAAAATTAAAATTTAAAAAATTAAACTTTAAAAAATATTAAAATTTAAAAAATTTAAAATTTAAAAACTTAAAATTTAAAAACTTAAAATTTAAAAAACTTAATATTTAAAAAATTAAAATTTAAAAAACTAAAATTTAAAAAAACTTAAAATTAAAAAACTTAAAATTCAAAACCTTAAAATTAAAAACTTAAAATTAAAATTTTAAAAATTCAATATTTAAAAAATTAATATTTTAAAAACTTAAAATTGAAAAAAAAAAAAAACTTAAAATTACAAAAATTAAAATTAAAATACTTAAAATTAAAAAATTAAAATTTAAAAAACTTAAAATTTAAAAACCTTAAAATTAAAAAAAAAAAAAAAATTGCCACCTCAGCCGTCCCCTTGGGCCCCCCCTTTTAAAAAAATTTAATTTTTATAAATTTAAGTTTTCTTTAAAATTTTAAGTTTTTTAAGTTTTTAATTTAATTTTTTTAATTTTAAGTTTTTTTAATTTTAAGTTTTTTTAATTTTAATTTTTTTAAAATATTAATTTTTTAATATTAATTTTTTTAATTTTAAGTTTTTAAATTTTAATTTTTTTTAATTTTAAGTTTTTTAATTTTAATTTTTTTTAATTTTAAGTTTTTTAATTTTAAGTTTTGAAATTTTAAGTTTTTAAAATATTAATTTTTTAATATTAATTTTTTTAAAATATTAAAATTTTAAAATTTTAATTTTTTAATTTTAAGTTTTTTTAAATTTTAGTTTTTAAAATTTTCATTTTTTAAATTTTAAGTTTTTTAAATTTTAAGTTTTTAAATTTTGAGTTTTTAAATTTGAATTTTTTTTTTAAATTTTAAGTTTTTAAAGTTTTTAATTTAATTTTTTAAATTTTAAGTTATTTTAATTTTATGTTTTTTTTAAAAAAATTAAGTTTTTAAGTTTTTAATTTAATTTTTTTAATTTTAAGTTTTTTTAATTTTTTTAATTTTTTAAATAAAATTAATCTTTAATTTTAATTTTATTAATTTTTATATTAATTATTTACACATCGGACGTGAAACGGCGTCGTTTTGGACATCTCTCCGCCACGTCGCGTGCAAAACGACGCCGTTTTGGACCAAACTCGCCGGAAAGTTGCCACGTCGCCATTTGGCCGGATTTTCGCCGGAGTGGCACTTAAGTGTCCCATTTAAGTTCGAAACTGGCACTCAAGTGTACCATTTTGAAGTTATGGCACTTAAGTGTCCCTCCGTGCCAAGTTATGGCACTTGGGCTGTTCTTCTGCCCTCTTTCTTATGCTCGTTTGGTTTAACCAACTCGTATAAATGTGGTTATTTTCTCGATTTTGTTTGATGTTTTGCAAACAACGTCATGTGGTGCCTATATTTTTTGTCTTTCGTTTTTTGCTACTGTTTATGCTCGTTTTTCTTGTTAAGATATGTTGTTGTCAATGTTGGGGAGTGTGTTCAGTGCATTTAGTATTTGCTTGTTTGGTTTAACCAACTCATCTATATGTGGGTTAGTTTTCAATTTCTTTTGATGTTTTGTGGACAACATCACGTGGTGTCCAGATTTTTTTTTTTTTACCATTGTTTATGCTTCTTTTGCTTTTTAAGATATGTTGTTGTTGATGTTGGGGAGTGTGTTCAATGCATTGAGTTTTTGCTCGTTTGGTTTAACGAACTTGTCTAAATGTGGGTTAGTTTTTTTATTTCATTTGATGTTTTGCAGACAACATCGTGTGGTGCTCGAAATATTATTTTTGGCTATTGTTTGTGCTCTTTTTGTTTGTTAAGATATTCTGCTGTTGACATTGGGGAGTGCGTGCAGTGCATTGAATTTTATCGACTGTCGTAGAGAAAGGCTGTTTGAGGGGAGGGAGGATAATAAATGCTAAAACTTGAGTAGATTTACCATTGATTCCTCCTTTATAAAGAATTCATCTTATCTATGTATGTATGTGCTCATAAAGAGCTGTTGGCTTAATTGGAGTTGAAATCCCATTTGCCTAAACTTTGTAGTCGATGTTAATGTTTGCTTAGTTTTTGGACATCGAGATCCATATCATGTATACAGTTTAGAAAGAAAATTACTTTGATGTTGGCTTTGGATGAATATATATACTCTAATGTAGTCTACTCTGCATTTGTCTTTGAAGCATGAAACAAATAGTTCTTAGTTGCATTTTCTTCTGGTAAGATTGTTGCATCCTAATAGGGATAGGAATTGTAGGTTGGCATTATGAGGTGCATTTGGGACCTAGTTTCTTGCTATTGAGACTGATTTTAAGATGAAATGGGTTCTATTGTTGCTATTGAAGTTAGGCCATGTAGACATATGCTGAGGTGCTGTTGTTGAACTTCTTTACGGGATAAGAATGCTCTGACCGGTGTTAATTTTGAAAGCATAAATAACAATTACTCTACAATCATCACAATTGATAAAGACATCAATGAATTCGTCACAATCAAGGACATCGGTCCCTCTAATCAACAATGATACATTCATGTTTTGCTATTGAAGCCTCAAATGTCCTTTACAAACAACAAAAACGAAGGAGAATCGAGGAAAAAGATATCACGGCTACCCAAAATACAATATTGGGGAAAGTTGCAGTTTTTTTATTTGGGTTGATGCAAAAACGTGTCAATCAACAAGAAATGTGTCAACGAAATTTCACTAGAGCAATATTGAAGAAAAACAAGTGTCGACCCCTAATGAGGATGATGGCAGTTCAATGGATGCTGAAATTAGAGCTTTCAAAGCACAACTAAAACATGTTAAACAAGATGCAGCAAAGTTAAAGAAACAAAATTCGACATTGAAAACCATGTTGATTGTGTCATGGGTCTTTATAGTAATTCAAGGAAACATGCTATTTGGAAATTCGAAGATGACTGATGTACAGAGCTTGCCATAGGTGTGTTAATGTTGATCTTGTTTGTTGGGATCGGTCGGATCCCCGAAAACCGGATTCGGCACCTAAACCGAACCCCTAAATCATATGCGGAAGATAAGCCCGGGAATGTCACGTATCACCGATCAAAAGCACGCCACGGATTCGAGCGTACCTTGTTGGCCACAGATTAGACACCGATGCTGTATTGAGGAAGAGATTTCAGTCCCGTTCGATCCGATGTCGAAGATTCGCCGTGAAGTGGAAATGGCGTCGCTTCTTGGCCTTCGAGAGAGAGAGAGATTCTTGGGAGAGAAATCTGAACGTACTAAATGCGAAAAGGTACGTTCATTCTCTTTCTCATCCCTTTTATAGGTGCCCTTTTCCACGGGCCTAATTCCCGTGGGCCGGGCCCTTAGGCCCATCGTGGCCGGGCCGACTTAGGCCCATCATGATTAAATCCTTCATTGTTATATAATCTACTTTAGTACATTTTTGCAATATATGTTGTATTTGTCCACATGTTGGAGTATGAACATGAACGGAGTGAAAGCTGTTTGCACCCTCTTGTGTCATATGCAATTTGTTTCTCAATTTTAACACCAAAGACATATCGTTCTTGATGTCACAACCTATATTATAACTAATAAAGTATGATATGAGAAAAAAAGCAATATAATCTCACTATTTCATGAACAAATAACCACAACATAATAAACAAGCAAGTAACATATGCACAATCTTGCGTCCAAATGGCTACCAAAGAGTAATAAGAAGATGATTTATTATTAAAGGTTCAAACAACTTGTCATGGTTATTAAGGAAGTACAAAGAAAAAAAAAACAATGCAAAACTCAAGCCCATAACTTACAACAAGTATATTGGAACAAGACAATTGGACAAATATAAACCTTGTGTCACACAACATGACACTAAAATTGAACCAAGCCTGAAGAGATGCACTTCTAAAGAAATACACATTGCAACCACAAAATAGGTTGCTTATGACTCATACAAGACACTGAAACTAAGCTTAAACCAGCTTATTTAAGTTGGTTTAAGCTTAGTTTTGATATGAGAAGATGTGATTTGACCCTATCACATAAAATACAATTTTTTAATTTTTTAATTTTTTTTTTCGAATTTTTAATATATTTTTAATATTTTTAATTTCTTTTTCTTTTCTTTTTTTCCCTACTTTCTTCTTCCTCTGGCTGGCAAGGTCAGCCTCGCCGGCCACTGGTGAGGCTCGCCCCCGCCGGCCACTAGCGAAGGGGAGCCTTGCCTAGCGACGGCGAGGCCACCATCGCCCGAGATCCGGCGAGGCTCGACCTCGCCATGGCTAGGCAAGGCCGAGCCTCGCCTTGGTTGGGCGACGGCGGCCTTGCCGTCGTTGGGCGAGGCTCACCTTCGCCAGTGGCCGATGGGGGCGAGCCTCGCCGACCCTCGCCTCCGGGGGGGTGGTGCCGGCTTGAAGAAGAAGAATGTGGAAAAAAAAATTCAAAAAAAATTTGAAAAAAATAAAAAAAAATTCATAAAAAATATTAAAAAAATCATTCACCGGCCAGTTGTCTCTGGCGGCGTCCACGTCAGCGCCGCCCGGCCAATTTTGGCCGGATGGACTGAATTGGCACAATTGTAAAAGGTTTAGGACCAAACTGGCCCAAAAAAAAAAAGTTTAGGACTTAATTGGCACAATTGCAATAGGTTTAGGATTTTTTTGGTAATTCTCCTCATGATTATCTACAAGACATGCCTCTGTAGCCACTAACACTACATAATTGGATTTAGAGGTGATCAACATCCAAAAATTCTTTTTACCAAAAAAAAAAAAAAAAAAAAAAAAACATCCAAAAATTCAAAATCAAAAACTTCTATTAACATCCAAAGATTCAAAACCAAAACTTCCAAAGCAAAAGTGTTAATGGATTCCAAAAAATTAGAGTACAGTCGACAGTGTGGACTTGAACAATAAAACTAACTTTTATAATATGTGGAACTGCAGTCTCTCTCTTTATTATCAAACATTAGAACTTAAAGCCACCGCCATGAACTCCTCTTTCTTTATTTTTCTTTTATTGACAAAATCACCATGAACCTTTACTCATTTAGTAAAATAATCATCATTAGGACTCAATTGATAGTGGGGTTTGTGATTGCCCAATTGATAAATTTATGGCTATTCAACAAAAGAGACCCTCAATGAATCGAGAAACTGAATACATGTACACTCAAGTCAAATACTTAATTGTGATTATGCGTGCCTCAAGTAATAAAATAATGAATAAGCTTGTACAAGAATAGGAAAAAGTGCAAGGAAAGAGAGGCTTTCTCTTCAAATTGTGCATGGCAACACAAGATTGCAGCACCCATATGATTGTACATGCGAAGAATTTGGCAAGACACGAGGATACAAAAGCTTTCTCTTCATATCATACCTTATTAGAAATTGATTTGGCTAGACTTGAGTGTTATATTCCCTACTACATCCAGGTACTTGACAGTATACGCGAAGAATTTCTCTCTTCCAACCAACGACGACACATGTGGAGAAATCAAGGCAAATTGATTATATAAAATAAAAAGAGGACAACACACTCAGTTTGGGAGCACAACAACATACTTTTCATGTTCTCCACTGACTTCAAGACACCACATGGAGTTGTTGCTCAATGTTGCCAACAAAACAATCAAATCGGAACCACAACGCCTACTCGTGTTCGCTTCGGATTGTGACGGATGAGTCGGGTCTCAACTGGGTTGTGGGCGAATCGAGTCTTCACCCTTAAAGATGGGTGAGTCTGGGATTGTGACGGATGAAGCCCTCAACCGAAACGGACTCGATTAATGAAGGCGATTGATGGAAGAATGACTTGGCTTCAAGAAATTGGAAAGACGAGATTAAACCTAGGGCAAGTTACTGAGAATTTTGGGGGGAGATCATAATAGGGTTTGGGTGTGATTTGGGCAAAGATCGTGGGCAAAGCATCTTCAGTTTTGGGGCAAACGAAATGCTGCATTTTGGGAACAAAAATGTCTTCTTCTTTTTTTAAAGCGAAACAACGTAGTTTCGCACTTCGGTGTCCATGTTAGCGCCAACAGCGCCGGTCAGTGCTGACTTGGAGTCCACATCAACCTTTTTTGGTAAAGAATGGCCGGATGAACTAAATCGATATCAAATGCAAAAGGTTTAGGATTAAATTAGTTTAATTGAAAAGTTTAAGATTGAATTGGTATCAATACATAAGGTTTATGACTTTTTTGATATTTTTCTTTAAGAAAGTCTGATCTGCCAACCTTTGTCTTGAGCCCAGCCTAACCCAAAAATTATTATCTAAATTTAATGTGATGAGTGGACTTGTCCAACACATTAAACCTAACCTTCAAGCTCGATCCTACCCAATAATCCCTTCTGTGTAACATCGGCTTTAACTTTGTCATGTAATCTCTCATTTTGGGTGTGTAATTTAAACGTTAAAAAAAAGAAGAAGATAGAACTTGAGATCAAATGAGTGTCAACCATCCCCTTGAACTTGTCAATGATTCTTTATAAAATCTTGTGAATTTTCCACTTAATGAATATAACGCCAGTTGTACGGCCACACCCAAATACTAGCCTAATCACAAAGGTTACCCAACTAGTTTTCACCCTTTTACAAATGGCCTCATAAAAAACTTACTTTGCAATCTGCACCCTTGAACTTGTTGTGATAGATCTAAACAAATTTCCCACCAGAGTTATTTGATCTCTCATCAATCTGACTCACGCACACGTAAAATCTCAACACATATGCAAAGTCGGGGCAACCAAATAATCAACTTACTCAAAATCGTCATTGGAATTCCAGATTCGATGACCATACTAAACAAAATTCCCGTATTCGCAAATCATAGATGCCCGATAAGAGCTTTTTAAGAAATTTATATTATCTCTCTTTTTCCCTAGTATTTGAAAAATCGATGATGCATGTTATACATCCCCCCTAACCTTGTCCACCTGTATTCTCTCTTCTATATTAACCCAATCGAACATGTTCTCGTCTGAAAAATAAAAAAATAAAAAATGTGTGGCATTGCATAGGATTTGCTGGGGATAAGCACAAGGGCAAGCTTACGACAGGGGCAGCTCCGACAACGTTGGCCAGCAAATCACACCTGCGAAAGTTCTAAATTCAAATTGGCCCTTCGCAGCCTCGAAGGGTCACTGCCACGTCATCCACCCTTTTCCTTAGTACCGTCCACGTCGGAGTCAACGATTTTGGGCTTCCCTTTTTCCTTTTTAAGGATTTTATTATGCTCCATGTTAATCTATATATTATTTGTCCATGCTAATCTCGACCCTCGATGTAACTCTCACATGTCAACAGATAGAATATCCACGACACATGTGAAGCCTTTATAATAATGTTCGGGGGATTTCATTTCGCATATGCTTCATGTAAATCTATATATATTATTTAATCACGCAAGTCTTGACCCTCGATGGAACCCTAATTTGGGAATAGATAGAATTCTTAACCGAATGATCCGCGGCATATGAGAAGTCTCTATCATAATGTCCGAATGATTTGTTGAGGATCTTATCTTGCATATGCTCCTTATGAATTTATATATGATTTAGTCACGCTAGTCTCGCACAACCAGCTCGACCCTCGACATAACTTAATTTGTGAATAGATAGAATTGACTCGTATAATCTACAATGTATGTTAAGTCACTGTAGCAAGGGAAAAGTACCAAAAAAAAGTTATAATAGATTATATTGATACAAATTTAATCATAAGTTTTTCAATGTATCAATTTAGTCATGAATTTAAATCACTTGATCAATCACGTTAATTTTGGCCGCTAACATGAACATCAACTATCTTACATCTTTTTACAAATTTTTAATATTTTTTTCTGATTTTTTATTTGTATAATTTTTCCTTCTTTTTTTTTTTTCTTTCCTTGGTGATAGGAGCCATGGTTGGTAAGGTTCGACCTTGGCCAGTTGTGCTTGGGCGAGGGCGAGCACCGGCAAGGGTGGCCTTAGTTTAATAAACGAATATGTGACGGATTTATCAAAATGAGTTGAAAGGCGGGCGAATAGCGAACGGACGCAAGGGTTTATCCTCCGGAAGGATGCCCAATCCTGAAATGAAGAGGAAAAAGAAGAAGTCAACGCCGCTCGCTCCTCCGCGTGCCACGTCACCCTACGGAGTCTTCGTTTTCCTCTTCCCGGGAGTCGCCGTCAAAACTATCCCCGCCAATTCAACCCAAATCTCATTTCGAATTAATATTAATAGTTAACAATAATGTAACCTCTAAACTCTATTTAATTCTTCGTAATCCCCGTGGATGGGGACGTTTGATCATGGGATTATTTCTATTTTTGGATTTCTCTACTCCACGTGTCTTTTTTTTTTTGAAAAAGAAAAAATAGATCGTAGGAATTATTATAATAGGACAAAAAAAAAAAATTAAGTCAATGAAATTGGGAAGCGGTCAAAATAAATGGAGACCGACCGAATCTGCTGCTTAGTGCTTTTCCCGCCCACCACATTGTCCCACTTTTCTTTCATATATCTTTTTCAATACCTTTTTTTTTTTCCCTTTTCTGGATAATATTTTTTAATTAGCAACCGGATATATTATAGTACTTCCAAATCACAATTTCCATTTTGTTTCTCTCATCCTTCTCAAGCGGTTTCTTGTTTCTTGTTTCTTTTTCTAAAGAGGTTAAATTTACGTTTAAAACAACACGCTACGTGCTTAATTGGCGGGCTTACAATTGGGATTATAATAAGAGTGAGATTAATTAATCGATCCATGCATATACATCAAATAAATAAATATATGCCTTGGGAATAAACTGGGAATATACCTCCACCCAAGATTTGCATAGCACGTTCACTAACAAATATGCACACTTGGAGAATAATTTGAGTCTAGTTGAATAAGTATGTGTTATCTGAGGTTAGTGTCTTAATCTAAAAACCAGTTCTAAAGTGCACATTGAGTCGGCCTATATTTCATGATAAACATTGATGGATTTCTCTAAACCCGTGCCCAACAACATATTTGTCTTTTCTTTTAAAAACAAATTTATTAAAAAGAAAGGCAAAAACCCAGTTCTAAAGTCGGTTCTCAATTGGAATCATTGGTTTATGGCATAGAATTTGAGATGGAACCTATAAAGGTCAATTTCCCAATTATCTCACCTAGAAACCCATTTTGTCCCTTTTTGTGAATTATGTTGGAACTAGTAAGATAAGACTAGTTTGATTCGATTCTCGGGTCAGACAGAGCTGCTTGCTCACAGCCTAGTATAAATCGCCATTTGTGCGTCTAACATTACTAATCAAAAGGGGAAATCTTCTTATTCTCAATTTTTGCTATAATTTTGTTTTTCACTCTAATTAAGAGGCCAAATATTCATTTTTTTTTCTATGAAAAGGAAATGCCACAACCATACCAGCATATTCATACTTCTACAGAATATACTTATAATCAATGTCACATGGAAATGTCTCAAGCCACACAAAATGAGGAAAAAGGGGCTTCACCTCATCAAACACCCTTTTCATCTCTTTTCCTCTAATAGCGACAGTTCTCTGAATTCCTCATCTTCCTCGTGAGCTCACCAACCATCCTCATCGATTGATTTATTGATTGGGACACCAAGCGCCCACATATAATGGAAAGATATTTATCTATTTCAATTTTTTTTTTTTTATTAAAAGTGATTCCGAGGCATTTGTTAATGTTTTGAAAAATAAATTATTGAGATTTCTAATGCAATCGGCTATAACAGTCACTCACATAATTGATATTCGTTTCTCATTACATTCGTTTAACGAATCATATATGATCGAGAGGCGCATGTTCATAAGATCTTTCTTGTCCATTAGTTACATGTGTTGCCATTAAAATGTTTGGTTTTGACACATTTTTGAACTAAATTGTCAAATCGGCAACAGGTTTATTCTTTAGTTACATATTATAGTTCACTTGTAAACATAATATGTACGTTGTTAAGATTAAACAATCAATGTTTTTCTTTGTGCTTCACGATAAATTTATTTTTTGGGTAAATGATGTATTTGACAATTTATACATCAGAATAATAATTTGACCTAAGATTTGTGCCACATGTTTTTGGGATAAAAGTTTCACTTCATTGGCTTATCTTGATTCGATAATTTCTTCAAAACTCACGAAATTGCATACACGAAATTGCACAATCTGCTTTCCAAATTCTTTAATCTATATGGTTACGAAGAAACCTTCGCTGAACTTTTGTTTGATGTATTATATTGTTACTGAATTTTAGTTTGCTCGATTAGGTTTGTACTTTTTGTCAAATGTGAAGTATCGTCCCCAATTAATTAGTTTGATTAAATTCCTAAACTACTTAATAATGCTAGATATCATTTCTATCTTAAGGGAAACTCTTGAAATTTCAAAAAGAGTCTTTCGCTCGATTCGATCAATATCATCTTCTCTGCCAACCTTTCAATCCACACTATTGAAATAATGTCTATTATTTCGCAAAAAAGTAAATGATTTGAAACATATTTTCTTAAAAATTATCACTTATATAACTTGAAATAATTAGCCAATGAAAAATATTTTCATAATCGACAAATTCATATTTAAATATTTTCATGAACGATGAAACGATTTTTATTCATTCATTTTGTAATCAGTATAAAAATATTTTTTAAATTATTTATTTTTTTGCGAAACAAACGCAAAAAAATATTCTTTTTACATGAGAATGAATACGTTATTTCCCTGTTCATATTTTGGCAGGATAAATTAATAAAATAAAATAGATAAGTACGCTGACGTCACCTGTTCATGTATATATATCTCCGCCTCACTCGAGAGAAGAAATCCGATTAACGCAAAGCCATCTCCTCCCTCCTCGCACTCATCTTCATCTCTCTCGTTTCTCTCTCTTCTCTGCTTCCTGCGCTTTCCATGGCGGTGATGGAGGACAGCGCGAGCTGCCTGAGCCAGACGCCGCCCGCCTCGTCCCCGTCGCGGAGGAAGCGCGAGGCCTACGGCGAGACCCTGAGCCGGCTCAACCGCTCCGGCCACGCCGACGCCGCGCGGCCCGGCTTCGACGACGAGCTCTGGTCCCACTTCGCCCGCCTCCCTACTCGGTGAGCCCCCCCCTCGCTTTCGCTCCCATCTACTCCTTCGCGTCCGCTCGCGTGCCTCGCGGAGGCTCCGGTCCGTTCGATTTGGAAAAGCTCCGATTCCGATCTTTTCCCGCGCCGCCTTCGCAGGCGATCGTGGATTTTCGCGTCGCGCTCGCTTGCGATTCCCGGCATTCGCTCCTGCTTTTCTTCCCCGGAATGCGCGAAGAGCGAGAGCGGAGTGCTCTCCATCGCGTTATTATCCTTGCGGTTTTTGAGTTTTTTTTTTTTACGGTTTTTCGCTCGCATGCAACTTCTCGTTCGTGGTGGCTGAAGGCGTGAATACATGGCGTCGCGCTTGCTGTCGCTTCCTAACGACGTCGATGCGTTTCAGGTACGCTTCGGAAGTGAACGTGGAGAGGGCCGAGGACGTGCTCATGCACAAGAGGCTGCTGGAATCGGCTCGCGATCCGGCCAATCGACCCGCGATCGACGTTCGCCTCGTCCAGGTGATGCTCGCCTTCCTCGGCCGCGAAAGCCGATGAGGCCCTCCTTGTCTTCTGAACATTGTTTTTCTTCGGGTTTGTTCGGCAGCGGCGCGTTGACGTGCGCGCATGTGGTATTTGTTTCTTTTAATCCGTGGACCATCTCTGGGGATTCGAGACCCTGCTTTTGGCTTGTCAACTTTTCGTCGTCCGCCCCTTGGTTGCTTCCAAGGGTCAGGCTATGTTGTCTTCTCGTGGTTTCGTTATCGTTGTTATTATTTTTCTTTTTATTCGGGTTGCAAACTGGATTTTTTCCTTCCTAAGCGGAGCTCTTCACCGCGTCACTTCCGACTTTTTAAGGACGGCCTCTTTGGCCAATTTCACCGTCTTAGCCTCAAATCTTTGCTGCTGTGAGCTAGAATTCGAATAGAGTTTACAAATGAACCACCTTCTGAATTCAAGCATCTTCGTAGTTCTGCTTGCCAGTTCACATAATTCCGGAACTGGGACACGGGGCAAGTTGACCTCGTTCCACAAGTTCACCTTTTGGCTGAGAGAAAAGTGGGCGACTATAGTCAAGGATCAATTTGTGAATAGATCATTCAAACAAAAATAGCTATGTCGATTTTTGTCCATGTTCATTCCAGATTCCTCGATAAATAAGAGAATTAGATTTTAACGCAGCTCTTTAAGATACTTGCTTCACTGGCAGACCCAGGATTTAAGGGGAGAATGAGCTTTGCACAGGTTGCATACTTGTGAAAGGCGCTATGTCTCTTGTGAGGGTATATTGGGTTAGGTCACTTGTTTGCTGGAAACACTTCTTTGGGTGTTTCAAGTATTAAATCTACGTTCAAATTTCTCTTTTTGCTCTTGTGCATTCACCATTTAGTCTTTTAGAGCTATTGGTCTGTCCTTACATCAACATATGCCCGAATATGTCGGCTAACTTAACATATCCCTCTTTTGCAAATTACTGGATCAGATTAGTTAATTATACACATTGTCTATTCTTTAATAAATCTGCTGCACAGATATATTCAGTTGAATTTTCTCTTCTCCAGGTTCTTCCCCCATATGAATTGCGTACGACTGATTCTGCTCATTCAGGTTCTACTATTAAAAGTGAAGATGTGAGTTCAACATGTTACTCCAGCAGGCTAAGGTATGCATTGCAAAATATTATGAAGCTCATTAAAGACTTAAGATGGTTGTTAATTAGTCGATACCTGTCTATTTAATTTCATGTGTTGGGTTTGTGCACTTTGACAACTCAAAGATAACATCTGGTTGTCTGCTCCATTGTCAGCATTCATCCTCCACCAGCATTTGGATCATCACCTAATCTCGAGTTGCTTGCTTTAGAAGGTAGTGAATCTCTTACAAAGGATGGAGACAACTCTGTTCATGCCAATGCACAATTTTCTCGGTAATACTTTTAAACTCAAGTTCACAAGTTCTAATTTGCTGAAGAATGCCTTTTAACAATTTAGTTTTGCCTAGAGACTACATGTAGTTACCGCTATCACAAATTTACAATCAAGGATTGACTTTTAGTTTAATAAATGCGATCATTTGAATATGATCTTTAGCTAGAGATTTCTCTTTAGAATCTTGCTCTTTTCCGGTGCAATGCCATGAGGAATCCTTGTTAAACCTTTAATTACCTGCAGCTGATTACAATTCCGCTTGTATTGATTTCATTTTTCCAAGATCTGTGCGTTTATGCAATTCTTTTGTGATTTGAATCATCTGGGGGCATGCTCTTTTCAACTTTAACTTTCAGACTTTAGTTTCACTTATCCTAAAGTGCCTTTACTGCATCTTTAGAGATGGTGCCTTTTTTTTTTTTTTTTTTTTTTTTTGGGGGGGGATTGGTTATAGTTGTTTTTCATCGATGTGATAAACCTTCGAAAACTGTAGATTCTGGTTTGTTTTGAGCCTTACTTATGTTGTGTATATTTATGCAGACCCATGCACGAAATAACTTTTTCAAGTGAAGATAAACCGAAGCTACTTAGTCAGGTACTCCATGTTCTCTTTGAAACCCCAGCCCCATAACAAGAGGATCGTGCATAGCTAAAGATTATGAGGGTTCGAGATATATTTTTGAACTTTAGTTTGGCAATTTCATCGATTTGACTGTTGTGAACATGCTGGGTTGGCTTGAATTGAATGAGCATAATTTAATATATGTCAACTCTGTAGGATTTTTTTTTGTTAGGGAGTATAATGAGCACCAAGGGGTTGCCTCCCATTCACAACCTAGACGTTAGAAATATTGAAGAAATTCAGAAAAGAATCAGTGTCTTTGCATCCTGCTGACAAATAGAACACCAATCGGATGATACACAATATTTGTAGTTGGAGTTCTCTCCCAAGTGCGCGTGCACATTAAAGAACTTACTCTCGCACATGCTTTAGTCTTCCAGGAAATTTTCCTCAGAGAAGAAAGGCTCCCAACAACTTCATTTATGTGCACAAATAGCTTTTACAGGCTGATTGAAAATTGAAGATCCCACCCTACCGTGCTGCCATAGCACCTCCTCTTTCCTGTTGAGAACCCCAAAAGGCATAAAGCGTGCCAGACAATTACAAAAGAGTTAGACCTCCCTACCTTGAGGTTTGCTGTAGAACTCAGTGTGCCGTACCAACCTACCATTTGCTCTTCTATCGTTTTCCTTCACCAGAGCATCTTTTTGTCTTGCTAACCAAAAATGTCATGAAATGAAACCATTCAAATTGAACTTGGCATCATTTTTTTTCAAGAGATCAAAGTTCAATGCTAAAAGGTTCTCCCAGTCTCTATAGATCCACCTACAGGGGCTCATCTCAATGCTCCCTCTTTGCACACTAGTTATCCGTCAGTTGTGACAAGTATTGAATTTCATTGCTATAAAGACTTTGAAAACGTCATTTTTCTGATAAAAACGTTATTTACTTTTAGCTAGAAGAGCTTTGTTTTAGGGTTGAAGCGATCTCACCAACTTTCAGTTAATCATGTTTAAAATAATTTATGGGTGGCCCCAAAGGGCCCTCTTTTTTATGCCTTCTATAAAGAGACATGTAGTAAATAGTGAGGTTCCATATTGTACTTTTAATGACTGCATGTCTTCAACACTCTGAAAGGTTCAATTATCTGTTTTATAGGGCTTTCATCTTCACTTTAGCGCCCAAAGGAAGCCTTAAAGTATTCATAGGAAAACTTCCCAGTTTTACGTAACAAAACATCCACTAACATGTGGCCACCTGATACCATCACCCAATTGAATAAGTGCAGTCTATTTTTAGATCTGATAAACCTTCAAAGGATGAAACAACGCCTTGCGAATTCAAAAGTTCCTGCATATCTCTCTTACCAAAAAGTATTCGGTCATCACAAAAAAGTAGGATATATTTGTCAATACATTATCAATGGGAACAAACAACGCCATCTGATGGTAACTCTTTCCTCGTAGCATTCAACTCTTCTTAGTCTCAGTAGTTTAATCCTTTATTACCAGGTAATAAGTGAAAATCTGAATAAAGTTTAACTCAATAATGTCGAGATTTGATTTGTCGTTGTGCATGGGCATGCTGCGTCTCTTTCCTAATTACATAGAAGATCAATGATTTCCTCTTGTCATTAGCTTTCGTATGAATTTGCAGCTGACTTCGTTACTTGCTGATGTTGGTCTGAACATCCAAGAAGCACACGTGTTTTCTACAATAGACGGTTACTCTTTAGATGTCTTTGTGGTTGATGGCTGGCCTTATGAGGTACTCTTTCTTGCTTTAACTGAATCTGCTGGGATAATTAATCAAACATTGTATTACACTCACTATTCTTGCCTATCGCATGGTTCTGTTATAGTATTATGTTATTCCCTGACAGCGAATCTTTTTCTTTCTTTACTCTTAAATGCTTATAAAATAAATTAACTAGTTGTGAGAAGCTAAAATCAAGTTTTGCATGATGTCGTATCCTGTCTCTTGTTTACGTCCTTTTTTCTTCTTATTCTAAAGGGTGTACTAGTGTACTAACAAGTTGCACTGAAGCCATTGCTTGTGAAAATTTCAGGAAACAGAACAGCTCAGAATTGCTTTGGAGAAGGAAGCTTTGAAGCATGAGGTACTTAACCTCTAACATTCCACCGACCTAAATAAATGATTATCAAATCTATACATGTTTCATCAAAAACTTGCAGCACCTTGTTCAATTTCCTTTTGGGGTTTTTACTTATTGATAACGGCTAGCAAAATCTGAATTAGTTAAAAGAAAAGCCAACCCAATAGGCCATGTTTTAACTTTAAGAATGGGAAATTAATGTCCATAAGTAACCTCAATTGGACCTCTGCCCTTCCCACTTCACAGTTAATAGACCACTGGTCCGAAATACGAATGTCTCCTTGGTTAAAAAGTGCTTGCAGCTGACGTAGTTTTCTTTTCCCTTTTTCTAACACACAATGGTCAAGTGAAACGAATGGAAATTAAGCCTCAAATTACAATTCATTGTTTTTGCAATATCGCACATAATAGATCCATCTAGTCACCTGGCAATAACTATGGCTTGGTGTAGTATGAAAAGTCTTCTTCATTTTATTAAGATCTCTCCTTTCTATCCAAGGGGACAATCTCTAGAATCTGCGCCATGTTAAAAAGTTGTGTTTGCATACTGTAAATATCAGCACTGGTGGTTTCAAAGTTCTTTCTAATCTTTAAACCCTCAACTCTCTGTCTCATTGGAAGGGAGCATTGATTTCATTATTTTTATTTCACCCTCTGCAAGAAAGGAACCTGTTTATAGTGTTATTAACAATTGTCCATCTTATTGTGTTGTTTGCTAAGCTGATGGTTCTTTGACAGAAGCATGCTCGGACAAAATCTCACGCATCATTTCATTTGAGCAATGTGGAGCAAACAGGAATAAAGAAGGAGCACGATCACTTGTCAATTCCAAATGATGGAATTGATGTTTGGGAGATAGATTTAAATAATTTGAAGTTTGAGAAAAAGGTTGCATCAGGATCTTATGGTGACTTGTAAGTCTTTTGTGCTTTTGAGTTTTGATATATTACCCAATGCCGCTGGAGTTTCCTTTCTATATTGTTTTTTTTTGTTTTTTCAGTTACAAGTTCGCTGGAGTTTCCTTAATTATTTCATTTGCAGGTACAAAGGCACGTACTGCAGCCAGGATGTGGCCATTAAGGTCCTTAAGCATGAGCGTCTAAATGAAGAGTTGCAAAGCGAGTTTGCACAGGAAGTTTTTATTATGAGGTTTGTCAAATTATTTTTTGTTTTCATTTCCAGTTGAATGTTCCTGCTGGGATTTTTTCTTCGGAATAGTCCTCATTCTGCAAACTTGTGAGGGCCAATAATGATGATGCAGATGTCTTTCCAAGCTGCATTTGGATCACTAGTTTAAGCTCCATGGTGGTTTAATAACACATCCGTTCACATTTTGCCAAGCCAATAATTAAACCATAATTTTAACCTCCATTCAAACCAATCTACATTGAAAGTATTTAACGAGAAAGCAATTCAATTTTTTTGACGTCCTTTGGCTTTTTCAAATTATCACACCCTCGCCGCCCCAGCCCCCCAAAAAAAAAGAAAAGAAAAGAAAAAAGACATAAAACCAAGAGTAGAAATGGAAAAGGTCATTGTCATGCAGCATTTGGGCAGAGAGGAGGCGTGGAAAGTGGATTGCTGCTTCTTTTCCCTTCATGACAAAGCTCTGATGAAATGCAGGAAAGTTCGACACAAGAATGTTGTGCAATTTATTGGAGCATGTACCAAGCCTTCAAACTTGTATATTGTGACAGGTAAATTCATTGCATTAAAATAGATATATGAATGTACTTTATGTGTGGTAGATTTATCATGCGACACTTTATTTTTGGTCTCGTGAATTTGAAGTAGTTTTCTTTTGTTTCATTGAAAAAGAATATGTTGCTCAGTTGTCCTCCTAAGTTTGACTTGCTCCTCGTTTGTTCCTTCCCCAGAATTCATGTCAGGTGGAAGTGTGTATGACTATCTGCATAAGCAGAAAGGTGTCTTTAAGCTTCCTATGTTGCTTAAAGTAGCTATTGATGTCGCAAAAGGAATGCATTACTTGCATCAGAATAACATTATTCACAGAGACTTGAAGGCTGCAAACCTATTGATGGATGAGAATGAAGTAAGTTTCTTTTTTTCACCAAAATTTCTGAGGAGTACCTTCATCTATATATGTTTTGTTGACTGGAATATCTACTACAACATGATCTTTATGTAGATGACATCAAACATCATGATAGACTTTCTCCATTTATTCTGTAAATTTCATGTGGATACTTTCAATTTTCATCTCATTTTTATTGTTTGGCTAGCATGTTCAGTTGCATTATTCTGTGTCCCAATGTGCTTCATTCTAAGATAAGCACGGTGGCTTCCATTAGCAGTTTTAGAGTTTCGTGAGATGGTACTCTTGTATGAAATAAATTCCAGTTGAGCACTTACTTCACTTACTTTAGATAATCCATGAGATAGCACCATGGAAAATGTGTCTTTTGAAGAAAATTAGGAAATAAACTTCTGCCTTCTGACTAAGAAATATGACATGAAATACTGTTCTACTTTTGTTGAAGCCTTGTAGGTTGCCAGAATGCTTGGTCTAGAGATAAGAGAGGCTTGACGGCACTTATTTATGCTCTGTTGCATTTAATATACTTGCTATTTGGTAAAATCATCTTCACTCTATAGGAATGTATCTTTGCCATCATGAAACTTATATTGCCTTTGTCTTGCAGGTTTTTAAGGTTGCAGATTTTGGTGTTGCCAGAGTGAAAGCTCAATCAGGAGTTATGACCGCTGAAACCGGAACATATAGATGGATGGCCCCAGAGGTACTTCCATTGTGATAATTAAAGCTCTCTTCGTCATTATCTTTTTACATGAATGAAGCAATATCTAGATATTCTACCGAGGCTGATAACTGCCACTACTTGGCTTCTTCCATATGTCAGAACCATTCCTTGGCCATTTTTGGTCTAATGAACAAACTTGTGATTAATCATATTCGGAAGCAGCACCACATCACCATGAAATTACAATTATGTTTAAATGGTGAACTTCACTTTAATTTGATGCTTGTTTTGTTGGAAGTCCTGACTTGTATTATTTAAAAGACATTAACGTTTTTTCTGCCCAGTAATCCCCATGGACCTACCATCAAAATATCTCTTGATTTCATCTAAGGGAAATAGATTAAGAAGGAGGAGGAATATAAGATTATAGAATTTGCTTACTGGTTACACCCAAAAGTAGTTCTTGTCTAGTACTAGCTGGATTGTTGTGGTTCCTAAGAACAGTTGATATAGAGTTGCTTGTTTGAATGTGCAGTGATTCGATCTTCCTTTCTTGTTCCTAATATTAGTGTCATGGACTGAGTCTCTATGAAATCTGAATAGAGTTATAAGGCATACAAGGAGTAGCCAACCATGATGATCTGCCATGTTCCTCTGCCTCTTTAATGTGATTTATCTTAATCAATGATAATGTCGTATTTTTCATCATTGATGATACTTACAATTTGAGTTAATGCGATGCCTGTTAAGGTCATTGAACACAGGCCATATGATCACAAGGCCGATGTTTTCAGTTTCGGTATTGTATTATGGGAGTTACTCACTGGAAAGGTAAAATTCTGACAGAAAAAATTATTTAATTAAACATCCTTTTTTATTTCCTTACTCATGCAGTTTACTGTCTTGCGCCTCAGCTCCCATATGAGTACTTGACTCCATTACAAGCAGCTGTTGGAGTGGTTCAGAAGGTATGCACAAAATTTCTAGTCCTATGGGCAATCCTTCTATTCAGCTGAATATCCAACAACTGGGATAAAAAAAGACATCGATCCTTAAATCTTGAATCATTAAGTTTAGCCCTTATACAAGAACTTTTCATGTCTTACTCTTGTTTATTGTTATTATATGAATGTAATTCACTCGTGGGCATCATACATATTTATCTCAAATGTTAATAAGAAATGTCTTGCTCTGGGAAAGTTGCAACCTTGCTGTCATATCGATCCTTTTGTTGTAGGAAACTCCAAATGTCCACATTGTGTTTTCTTACTCTTTTCTAGTTGTTAAGCCATGGTGCTTCTTTTATGAGAGAGAGGTTGTGCTTCAATGCAACTTTACATGCAACTTCAGAAATATAATCTTAAATGAGCAACAGAGATATGGTAAAAAAAAATAAAATTAAAATATGGTGTACTTCAATGCAACTTCACATGCAACTTCGGAAATATAATCTTAAATGAGCAACAGAGATATGGCAAAAAAAATAAAATTAAAATATGGTAGAATAGAAGTTCTGCGACCATGGACTAAACTGCAATTCACTGCAAAACTGATGGATTGCCCTAACAAAAAAGAAAATCTAAAAGTTGAGACTGACTTGAGGATTGATCACTTTTTGTTCCTTAACCCCAAAAGAAAGGTGAAAGAGGATCCACTGAGAATCATATCATGTCCAGATCAAGTCAAATGGTGCTATCGACTTTGATTTTAAATGAGTTTGTAGTAATGGGATATATGTTAAAAATTTATTTTGGATGTGTGCGTGCGGAAGCATGGTTATGGTTTTGGTATTGATGATAGTTTTTTATTAGTAATCTGTGTTTGGTATTGATGATAGTTTTTTATTAGTAATCTGTGCAAGTGTAGGGTATAATTTGTAAAGGATGGACAAAGGACAAGATATTTTGAGAAGGTTTATGGGACAAAGATAGTTTCACTAGCTTATAAAAGGTTATACAATAGTTGAAGGAGGTGTTAGTGAGGGAGTTACATGATGTGGTTTTTATGGTCAGCTCCACACAAAACATGGAGCATTTGCTCTTTTATATAAGTTGCCTAAGAAGATTCTGGACTTCTCTTACATGCTGGAAATTCAGTCATAATTTTTTTTTTTTAACCATCCAAAACTTTATCTAGGGAATTCTAGATTGTAGATTGTAGTTAGTAACTCTTGGAAATTTTAGAAAATGAATCACCATTTCCAACAATATCGTAAATCTTCTAGAATAAATGAGATCGTGTTTAATTCGACATTGTTTCAGGGACTCCGGCCTACCATCCCAAAACACACTCACCCGAAGCTTGGTGAGCTACTGCAGAGTTGCTGGCAGGGGAATGCTAAGATGAGACCCGACTTTGTTGATATAATCACAATCCTGCAGCAAATAGCCAAGGAGGTGAGTCATCATTGCTCACGCAAGCCAATTCCATGTCCATTAAAATTAAGTTCTTTACTAAAACTAAGCTCAAATTCAATTAAGTTTGACTTTTCGGATGTCGCATGTGAAACAGGTTGCAGAAGAGGGGGAGGATCGGCGCAAGGAGAAGCCCGGCAAATTCCTATCTGTCCTCCGGAGAGGACATCATTGAATCGCCAGGAGCAGAGTCAAGTAGGCTTTTATTTTCTTCAGCATAAAAAGATCTGTACAGTTCCCGTAGCTGAAAGTGAACACGCCGTATGTATCAATGCTTCTCCTTGCATTTGATTGATTCGTAATGTAGTTAATCATCACTTGAATCTTTCAATGGCGAATGACTTACTGCCCTCCACCAAACCCCGTCACTTTTGCTCCTCCATACCTTAAAATTCGACATTCCCACTGAGAAAGCGCCATGGATCTGGAGGAACCTTTCGATTCTTCTTTCTTTGGCTGGTAGATTTGAAGCGCAAAAAAAATTTCCTGTCTTTACATAGTCATCTAGAAGGAGAAACTTATGAAGGAAGTTGAAAGAGAATATATAGTGGACTGACTCATATTTATAGCCCAAATAATCCTGTCATTAGATAGTTATTTGTCTTTAGATAGTCATCTAGAAGGATACATTTATGAATGAAATTAAAAGATAATAAACAACGGACTGACTCATATATTTATAGCTCAAATGATCCGTGCTCATCATGAAAAATGCATTTTGATTCATCTGGATTTTTTGGGAAAATTCATTAATAATTATTGTATGCGATCATTGCCAAAATGCAAGGGATGTTCTTCATAGTATTTCTTTACATTGTAAAGCAAATCAAAGCATTCTTCAACCACACAAACCTTCAAATTCGTGTAAGCTAGGTGTATAAAAATTTGTGTCATATAGGCGGATAGAAATTATGTAAAATAGGGGTGGATAAAAATTTGTGTCAGATAGGCGGATAAAACTTATATAAAATAGGGGAATTGTAGAAGTGATATTTTCTACGCAAAGTTTTCACTTGCGCATGTGTCTTACCATGTTCAACACGCGCAGGGAAAGGGGCATGCAAGACGTCTAAGTACATAGCGATGAGATGGTGTATCTGAAAAGAAAGGAGTGAGGGGTCAAAGGACACATGTGTCCAACTAGGGTTTGGTTGATAGCGTCTACGTCACGAAATGCCCACTCCATCCATTGGCAGTCTAAGTGAGAGCCACCAATTATTACACATGGAAAACAACTCATGACATTCCCTTTTTGTCCTTATCCGTCTGCTCTCTCTCTCTCTCTCCCCTTTTTGTCTCTAGTCTACCGGGGTTGGGCTCAGAACTGTCGATGCTCGAGTCCCCAACGACTAGGCTGAGGTCTTCAGCGCTAGGCCCGATTGTATAGAGGTCAAGCCCAAGTCTATCAAGGTTGAGCTCTTTGCCCCAATACTCATGCTTGAGTCCCTGCGGCTCAACTCGAGACCCTAGTGCCCTGTGCCGAGCTTCCCTGTGCTTGAGCTCGAGCAAGGTCTTGGGTTTGTCCTTGATGGACTCAGATGTGGATAGCACGGTCCTTAGCACGGTTGCTGAGGTCTCGAGTAGGCCTCAATGGACTTATGCTTGGGTGCATGAAAAAAAATATTTTATGATTTATTTTTTAAGTAATCTAAATATCAGAAAATGACAAAATAGTATTTTTTTTTTTATAAACAAATGAAGTCTAAATTAGCATCTTTGTCAATCCAACATGTAATGTGCCTATTCTAGGGAGAGCATAGACTGCTCAACTATGTGGACCTAACCATGTACAGTGGTGTCACAACATTGATGGGAGGAGCTACACACAAAGAGACAATATTGGCTATGTCCGGTGCTCCAACGTGGCAAATAAGAAGGCATCTCAAATTGTGCCACGTGTCCAATATGAGCCCACATTATCAAGCCAATTTCCCCCCACTTTTCTCTCTCCTCTCTCCTCTCTTTCCTAACATACTTTCTCCTCATCAGTGTGGACGAACAGCCAGCCCCTCGACCTCCGCGGTGACCACCTCCTTCGATATGTTCGGGAAGATGCATGAGTGCTCGATCTACCACAAGAGCTTCCTCATCAGCCAAGCTCTCAGTGGACACAAGAGGTGCCACTACAAGGCCCTCGCTCCTGCCTCCTCAGCCGCCGCCACCTTGATTGCCAATAGGGTGAGCTTCTCGGAGGGCGCGGGGTCAACTCACATGCAAAGCCAGGGGCATTGCGAGTTCGATCTGAACATCCCGGCCCTCCCAGAGTTCTGCCTCTAGTTCGCACTCTCCGGCAATGTGGACGACAAGGTGGAGAACCCACATCCCTCCAAGAGGCCCCCCTTTCTTAGCGTCAGTGAAGACAAAAGTGGCATAAAATGGGCTGGATTGAAAATGCACGGAAATGCACAAAAAAAAACAGAAGTCAGGCGAGAAAACGTGCAGACGAGGAAGAGAGAAGAGTGTTGAGTAGGTCACTCCCAATTGGAGAGGCCAACAAAAATAGTAGAATATGTATGGTAGTGAGTATGTAAAAGTAAAAAGAAAGAAAAAGAAAAAGAAAATATCAAAAGAGATTAGGAGATAAATCAACGTGATTTTCCACATCCAGAAAATCAAGGGAGATTGGGAAAGAAATCAAAGTGATCTTCTCATATCTACAAAGTCACGAGAGATTATGAGATAAATGTATGTGATTTTCATATCGTACAATTCCAATTGGGATTGCATTTGCTCCTACAAATAGGAGTCATCCTCAATGGAGAAAAATATATAAAAGCAAGAATATCAAAGCAGTGTAGCGGAAGAAATAGTTTTCTTCTTCCAAGAAAGAGAGTTATTTTTTAGTGAGTTATCTAGTTTGTGAGAAGTTCAGATCCACAAATTGAAGATAGGAGAGATCAACCTTTGGAATTTTCCACATTAAAAATTCTGGTATTATTTACTATCCATCTTTACTGCTTTCATTTAATATTTTATCTTATTTAATTTTCATAAAAATAGTAGTAGGAAAAATTATCTGGGCCTTCTCTACAAATATTCTTTTTCTTTTTCCCAACAAAGAGAGAGGAGAGAGAAAAGTGAGGAGACATGAGAGAGAAAAGTGGGGGGAAATTAGCCTGACAACTTTGTCACGTTGGATCGTAGACGTAGCCAATATTTTCTCATACGCAAAGGAGGAGGAAAGCATGGAGTGACCACGGGTCAAAGGACATAAGTGTTCAACTAGGGTTTGGTTGATTCTAGCATTTATGCCTCTGGAATGCCAACATCGGTCATTGAGCACAATTTAAGTCCAAAGTCACTAGTTATAATAGTGAAAATGACATGAATGATTTTGAAAGTTGATTTAATAAGTAATGTGATCTCTAAAATTTTAATTTATTTAATATGATCCTTAAATTTTAGCTTAATGTATAATATGGTCTTGAATTTTTAATTTATTTATAATGATATTTGGTCTTTTGGTACATATTCAATATAGATTATATTGCGTATGTACAAAAAGTTCAGTAGGACTACATTATCTATTGAATATATACTGAAAATCCATAGATCCCATTTAACAAATTAAAAGTTCAGATTGCATTGTATATGTATTAAAAGTCAATGTACTATATTAAATAAATTAAGAATTTAGAAACTACATTAAATATTATGATAAAATTTAGAGATTATATTAAATAATTAAAATTTTATGAATCATATTAATTATATCATTATTCCGTTATAATATATCGAAAACAACTCATCCACATTCCCCTTTTTTGTCCTCTTCTGTCCTCCATCTCTCTCTCCCTAATGTCCCAATCGATAGCAAACAAATGTCCAAGTGCTCGTCGGCCTATTCTCCCATCCACCCGCTCCCTCCCAAGTTCATTGCGGCCGCCAACTTCAATGCAAGGATTTTCGCTCAGTCCCATTAAAGAAAGCGTGACAAGATTATTAATGGAGGAAGAGCAGGCGTGATTTATATTGTTGAAAAATTAATATTGAATTGCTATAAAATATTGAAAAAGAAGAAGGAGAAAAAGCCACTAAAAAATTATAACTATACTCACAGACCTAGAAAACTCTAAATTATGCTCATTATAATATGTTTACCCTCACATTTTTCTTGTTATATTGAATACCTCAAGCTTGTGTCACAAATTTACTCTCCTCTAATTTTTTTTTTTTTTGCTAGAATGATGTCATTTTTTATTTCATTTAAGCCGCGTGAACACCATGTCAAAACTATTTTCTTTCCAACGATTCTCATTAGTAGAACATAAAGTAAATATGTTATGCATTTAAAAGTTTGGGATTTTTATCGTCATAGAAAAAAATTAGAATGATGTAAAACGATAGTCTTAGGGACATCGCATGTCCGTTATGATGTACCATAAGATTTTCATTCATTTAGTAGCCAACTCTTAAGACTTATAATCAAACTATGTATGGGTAAGTTGTGTTAAAATATTTGATAAACATAATTTTAAATAACGACACTTATATAATCATGGATACATATGATTTTTGCACTATATTTCAATACCCTTTTATTTTGCACGCATAATATAAATTTCGAAACTATCCTCCCATATTTCTTTCCCTTCTTCGATATCGCGTTTTGAATATCAAAACTTCGCAATTGCTACCGAATTTTTCGGGAGGGTGGCAGTCCGGTAATTTCCATCTTGTACGAAGGGCATTTGGGAAACCCTGGCCATGCAGACAATGGAACACGAAAGTGAATTTCGATTTCCAACGGAATCGCGGGGCAGTCACGCCTGCTTCCTCTTTCGACCTTCGCTGCCCATTTCGGAAGGGAGAACAAAATGGGAAAGCGAATGTCGATTTTCAATGGAATCCTCTTTCGAGCTGCCTATTTCGGAACGTTTCCTGTTTCCTGTTTCCTCCCTCCTCTCGCCATTTATACATCCTCTGCCTCGGCGGCCAGCTGCATTCTCTCTCTCTCTCTCTCTCTCTCTCTCTCTCTCTCACATCTCCATCTTCACAGTGCAACCGCGTTTTCTTCACTGCACGCGCACCTCTCACATACCTTCAAAGCTTGTTCTGTTTTTCTCTATTTCTTGCCTTTCCTAATCGATTCTTCACTGACCCACTTATCCATGGAATTACTGCGGAGAGCCGCAGGAACGACTGTTCGAGAATGCCGAGAGAACCCAGCATTGGGTCCGAGAAGGGGAGCGAGGAGGAAGCTCCTGCCGAGGGTTCGGGTCGCGCGCTGGATGACCCACCGTCGCCGCTGATCGGGCCGTTCCTACACCAGCAGCGGGCCTCCGGCGACGTGTCGCTGGACGTGGAACCAGAGATCGTGGAGCTGCTCGACGACGACGGCCGGAGGGACTTGCCTCCGGTGGCCGATTCCCCGCCGGCGCCACGGCCGCAGAGGCGGCAAGAAGGTTTGCCGAGCCGTGGGGGAGATGGAGACTCTGTAGGCAACAGAGAAGAGGTCATGAAAAGCACGACGAGCGCGACTTCCCAGGGCAAACCATGCCTGTTCTGCACAAAAACCCGGTCGCGGCTGATGGACCCGCCGGAGGAGCCCCAACGGAGATCGGGTCACATTCCGCGGTCTGGAATGTTGGGGTGGGCAGGGGATGAGGACAAGGACGACTTCTTGGAAGAAAACCTGCCAGAGGAGTTCGAGAAAACCCAGTTCGGTGCCATGGCTCTGTTACAGTGGGTGAGTTTGGTCTTGATCGTTGGTGCTATAGTTTGTACTCTTGCGATTCCTGCATTGAAGCGTAAGGATTTGTGGAAGTGGGAGGTCATGGTCCTGGACTTGATTTGTGGGAGGTTGGTCTCTGGGTGGATGATTCGATTAGTTGTGTTCTTCATCAAGAGGAACATTCTGCTGCGAAAACGGGTTCTATATTTCGTCTACGGCCTTCAAAAGGCAGTGCAGAACTGCCTGTGGTTGGGATTGGTCTTGATTACTTGGAGGGCTCTCTTGGACAAGAAGGTCAGGAGGGAGACGAACAGTGACGGGTGGAGGTTCGTCACCAAGTTGCTGTTGTGCTTTTTGGTGGGGACTCTACTGTGGTTGATCAAGACACTGATCATCAAGGTGCTGGCATCGTCGTTCCATGTGAGCAAATTCTTTGAACGGGTCCAGAAGTCTCTGTTCGATCAGTACGTGATCGAGACTTTGTCAGGTCCGCCTGCGATTGAAATTCGGACGAGACAGGGAGAGGAGACCATTGCAAGTGCTTTTCAGACTTTACAGGAAGCAGGCGTGACTGTGCCGCCCTGGGCGGCGGCTTTTCAGAGAAGTCCCCGAGTGAAGATCACCGAGCTCTCTCAAGGGCTGTTAGGAAACAGCGAGGGAGGGATCACAGTAGAGCACTTGTACAAGCTGAATCCCAAGAATGTGTCTCCCTGGAATATGAAAAGATTGATTAATATGGTGCGGCATAGATTTCACTCAAGATTGGATGAGTGGATACAGGATTCTACTCAAAAGAATGAATCGGCAACAATGATCAGGAGTGAAAACGAAGCCAAAGCTACAGCTAGGAAGATCTTTCGAAATGTGGCTAAACCTAATTCAGAGTAAGATCATAGTTCTTCACCTCCTGTTTTGAGCTTTTGACATAATCCTTGAACAAGTCAATTGCTTCCTTGATTGGATCTCTTTCCAATTAACTGGCGCACTATGTGCGGTCGATATTATCTGATTGTTGTTGCTAGGTTTATCTACTTAGAAGATCTGAAGCGGTTCATGGAGGACAATGAAGCCTTGAATACGATGAGTCTCTTCAAAGGATCCGATGAATGCAAGAGAATCAGCAAGTCGTGCATGAAGATCTGGCTGGTGAGTGGAATTCTGTTAAATTAGGTCCTTAGACATCCTTGTTTATATTTTTTGTTTTTAATGCTAATCAAATTAACCAAATCGTTTTAGGTCAATGCTTTCAGGGGCAGGAGAGCACTTGCCTTGACCTTAAATGACACCAACAGTGCAATCGACAAGCTAAATCACGTGATCAATGTCATAATCCTTATCTTCATATTGATTTTCGGGCTTCTCATCCTGGGACTAGCAACAACCAAGGTCATGCTCTTTCTCGGTTCGCAGATGGTCCCCTTGGCATTTCTTTTCGGGAACAGCTGCAAGACCATATTTGAGGCGATTGTCTTCTTGTTCATGATGCATCCGTATGATGTGGGTGACAGGTGCGAGATCGAAGGAGTCCAGGTAGATACTGATATCATGTGTCGACCAGTATATTCACTACTCGATTTGCTTTGGCTTGTATCTACTTCATGGTCTCTTCTGTTATTCATCGCTCATTCATATGCTGTATCCTTTTTAGATGGTTGTGGAAGAGATAAACATCCTGACGACTGTCTTTCTGAGGCATGACGATCAAAAGATTATATATCCAAACAGCACTCTTGCAACAAAGGCCATCGGCAACTATTATCGGAGCCCTGACATGGGAGACGTGGTCGAATTCTGTGTGCACATATCTACCCCTGCAGCGAAGCTTGCTGCCGTGAAGCACAGGATAAACAGGCAAGTGAAAACAGCTAAATTTTCTCGAATTTTGTTCAGTTTTCTGAGTCTCTTGAAGCATCTTTTCCGAGGAATGATTGCTGCCGTATAAATCTATCAGGAAAAGTAGAGACCTGTAATGTCTTTCAAGTCAATCTGTGATAAGAAACAGGATTAATCGCGGGTGTTTGGGTTTTAGAACTAGGAAGATGACCGTGTTAAAATTCCGGGCTCTCTCCCTTGAATATTGCCAGTCTGTTTCTGTTCCCTCTGCATCGACGTATAGATAATTAAGAAATAATCTGGATTGCTTCTTTGTTGTTCTACCAATTGCAGTTATGTCGACAGCAAGAAAGAGCACTGGTATTCCTCGCCAATGATCATACTGAAGGAGCATATAGAAGAGCTGAACGTCGTGAGGATTGCCGTGTGGCTGTGCCACAGGATGAATCACCAGGACTTGGAAGAGAAGTTGATGAGACGATCCCTCTTCGTTGGGGAGATGGTCAAGATATTCAGAGAGCTTGACATCCATTCACCGCCTGCTACCGATTGACATCAACGTCCGCGCAATGCCTGCCTCCAGCTCCACGCGAGTTCCTCCATGATGGTATTTTGCGGAAGCGTGTGTGTGTGCAAGTGTGTATGTGTGAATAAAAATGGACTACAACGCAAGGAAGTATGGGTAAAAAAGATTTTTATTATGAAAGTTTGTATTACAAAGGAAGGAGTGTTTCTAGTTTTTCTACTACATAGAACAAACACAACTCCTCTTTATAGGCATGAGTTACCGCCTTCCTCCACCCACATTGAGTACTATTCTGCATTTTTCTAGTCTCTGCAGCTCCTTTTGTCGACTTTTTTTTTCTTTTGCCTTTTTTCTGCCCACGTGGTCTTGCTGCCCATCGTACCAGAAACTTCTTCAATATGTGAGTCTTTACTTTTTGGCTTCACTTTCACTTTTCACTGTTGCCAACACTTTTTCCTTCTTTGTGTAGTCTGGTGTAGTCTAGAGTTTTCCAAAATTGGATCACTTTTTAACACTCCTTCTTGATCCATTTTTGTGATACTCCGAGCATGCTTCTCAATGTCTCGAATTTTGTTGTTGGTAGTGCTTTACTGAATATGTCTGCAATTTGGTTCTCCTTTGTTTTGCACTTCACGAATGAAGTGATTTTTTATGTCAATATGTTTGGTTCTTTCATGAAAGACTGGATTTTTTGATATTGCAATCGCGGACTTGTTGTCACAAAATATTGTTGTTGATTCCCTTTGTGGTTCTCCAATGTCTTCTAGAATTCTTCGAAGCCATATTGCATGACTAGTAGTTGTAGTAGCCGCAACATATTCTGCTTTTGCAGTGGATTGTACTACCGAGTCATGTTTTTTAGATATCCATGAAAATATTCTAGAACCTAATGTGAATGCATAACCAGTGGTACTCCTCCTATCATCAGATGATCCTGCCCAATCGCTATTAGTATAACTTGTTGGGATCGACGGATCCCCAAAAACGGATTCGGCACTTAAACCGAACCCCTAAATCGAACGCGGAAGATAAGCCTGGGAATTAAACACGTATCACCGATCGTAAAGCACACCACGGATTCGAGCGTACCTTGTTGGCCACAGATTAGACACCGATGCCGTAAAGAGGAAGAGAATTCAGTCCCGTTCGCCGTGAAGGGAAGATGGCGTCGCTTCTTAGCTTTTCTTGGAGAGAGAGAGCTTATGAAGAGAAGGAGAACGTACGTACAAAATGTCAAGAGGTGTATTCTCCCTCTCTCTCATCCCTTTTATATGTTCCTCCTTCCATGGGCCTTATTCTCGTGGGCCGGGCTTTTAGGCCCATCGAGGACGGACGGGCCTTAAGTCCATCTACTTAAAACCATCATCTCCCACTCGCACATGGTGGGCTAAAACCAACATGGGCGGATAGGCCCAACTTAGGCCCATCAATTGAAAATCCATCAATTCCCACTTGCATGGTGGGTCGAACAGAATCCTCTTTTCCTCTTTCAACATTCATACCGGTGAATAATCCGTGTGACCAGCATACTTTGAGAGCTCGTTGCTATACATCTGTTAGGAATATATAGCAGCTCATATTGGGCATCACTTTCCGAGTAAATTTAGTACGCAATACCCTAGATCGATCGATCACATTTATATCTCTCTTAATCTCATTTAAACAAGGATATATATATATATATATTGTATTCACAATTATGATTATCCCAAAGACAGTCATAATTGGTCGACCAATGAATACAAAACCACAATGTGATTCTCCAAATCCGATCTTCCTCTTTCCTTCAAACTCTAAATTTCAGTTCAACTTGCTTTTCTAGAAATGTCCCATTAGATCGAATCAACTCATGACCATTGGCAACATTCTAAGATAGCAAACACTAAATAGAAATCTTGAGAATAAGTAAGAGTCATGAGGGCACTACAATTGAGGAACTCAATTCCTCAAGAGTCTCACACGTCATAAAAGTTGAGATCAAACTTTTGCCACTCTTATAGGTCGTCTCATGCATATGTAGTATGAAATACGTATTACGGTATTAACTCATTTCCCATGGAGCGTATGTCTACACCATCAATACCGTACAGATGATAGTTCAGACATACCCAATGTCTAACTTGAGTTCACGTATATACTCATTCACAAAATTCATCAGAACTCACATTTGGCATCTTAGACAGATAAAGTAAAATGTGTGGGTTATTTTACTTTCGGACATCATAAGTATTATGTCCTCATCTTAACACTCAGTTAAGGCGACATATTTATTTTAAGCTTGAGCTCTCGATTATCACCTAGATAATAAGCTTAAAAACAGTCTCATCTCTATCTATCACATAGTAAATAGAGACGATTACCCGTGTGAGTGGGCTAATCTCTTATCTGTCCGACATACTTTCTCAACATAATATAATGCACTAAGCATCAAGATGCATAAAGATCAAACAAAAGATTCATAGGCATTAATAATGAAAACACAAATTCATTAAATGTGAACAGCTCAGGAAAATTACAATATCCAGTACATCAGACTCTACGCAATCCTAGAGATTTTACATGACCACAAAACACATCTCTAGGTATTGGCTTTGTCATAGGATCTGCTACCATTCTATGCGTAGATATGTACTGCAAGTTCACATCCTTTAGTGCAACCATATCTTTGACAAAGTTATACTTGGTATCTATATGTTTGGTCTTGCCATGATATTTTGGATCTTTAGTGTATGCTATAGCTGCTTGGCTATCACAGTTAACCAATAACGGATGTGCAGCTTTCTCAATAACACCTAAATGATCCAAAAATCTCTTAAGCCACTCCTTCTTGTACTGCTGCTGATAATGCCACGAACTCAGCTTCCATCGTGGATAAGGCTATACACGTTTACTTCTTACTGCTCCATGATATGGCATCATTGTTCAGTAAGAAAGCAAATCCAGAGGTAGATTTCCTTTCATCTAAATCTCCTCCCCAATCAGCATCTGAATAGCCTTCAAGTCGCAGATCCTTTCCTTGGTAATTCAACTTGAAATCAGCAGTTCCCTTCAAATACCTCAGTATTCTCTTAACGGCTTTCCAATGTGCTAGACCTGGATTGGATTGGTATCTACTCACCAGTCCAATTGCAAAACATATGTCGGGTCTTGTACACATCATAGCGTACATCAAGCTCCCAACTGCACTAGCATAAGGAACATGTTTCATTTGTTCCTTCTCTTGTGGAGTCCTCGGACACGATCTATGGCTCAATCCTTCACCTTTTGCAATAGGAGTGTCTATGGGTTTACAATCTTGCATACGAAATCGTTCAAGAACTTTATTTATATATGTTTCTTGCGAAAGAGACAACGATCTCTTCGAACGATCTCTTGAAATCTTAACTCCAAGAATGTATGCAGCCTCACCCATATCCTTCATCTCAAAGTTAGAAGACAACCAACTCTTAACAGTATGAACAAACTCCATATTGCTTCCGGCAATCAGTATATCATCAACATATAATGATATGATTACAAATTGATCCTTGGATCTTTTGATATATACACAATGATCCTCATCAATCATTGTAAAATCATATGCCATTATGGCATTATGAAAACGTATATACCATTGTCTCGATGACTGCTTAAGGCCATATATCGATCTCAAAAGTCAACATACCTTTTCTTCTTGGCCTTTCACTATGAAACCAGTAGGTTGTTCCATGTATATTTCTTCATCTAATTCTCCATTGAGGAAAGCAGTCTTTACATCCATATGATGTAACTCAAGATCCATACTAGATACTATTGCCAGAATAATGCGAATCGAGGTAAATCTCACTACAGGAGAAAACGTATCTTCATAATCAATTCATTCCTGTTGATTATACCCCTTCGCAACAAGGCGAGCCTTATGAATTTCTATCGAGCCATTAGCCTTTCGCTTTATTTTGAGAACCCACTTGTTCCCAATAGCTCTGCGTCCTTTTGGAAGATCAACCAATTCCCAGACTTGGTTTGATTTCATTGACTCCATTTCCTCTTCCATTACATGAATCCATTTTTCTTTACTAGGGCAATTCAGAGCCTCATTTATATTTCTAGGCTCATCCTCATCTTGTGGAGCAACCATAAAAGTTTCCCCTTCAATGTCAAAACGTCGACGGGGAATACTTTGGCGACTTGTTCGCCGTATGGGAGTTTGTACACTTTGCACATCATTCCCCATTATGCTCCCACTTTGGGATTAGATAATGATGATGTCGTCTCATTATGTGGTTGCAATTGAGAATGAGTTGAATTCAATTCATCACTTCTCATATTACTCCCACTTGGACAAACTCCACTAAGATCATTATCTTGATCCGAGGTTTCAAATAGGGAGTTGACTTCCCCTATTTCGCCATTCTTAGGAAATTCATCCTCTAAGAATGTGACATCCCGTGATTCAAATTCAGTTATACTCCCACTTTCCTGCTCACCTATGAACACATACCCTTTTGAGTGTTCTGAGTATCTTATGAAAATACTCTTCTTTCCTCTGGGACCCAATTTCCCAAACTTGTGAGAGGACTCATGTGTATAGGCAGCACAACCCCATGGCTTAAGATAACTTAAGTCCGGTTTTCTACCTGTCCATAACTCATATGGAGTGGAAGTAACTGATTTGGAAGGCACACGGTTAAGTATATAGGCAGCAGTTAAAAAACGCATCACTCCAAAAAGTGATAGGTAAGTTAGCTTGCGCCATCATGGACCTATCCATTTCCAGTAGGGTTCTGTTTCTTCTCTTTGTAACACCATTTTGTTGAGGAGTATATAGAATAGACAACTGTCTTTCTATTCCTTTTTCATCACATAATTTTATGAACTCATCAGATAAATATTCTCGACCTCGATCGGATCTCAATACTTTTATTTTCTTGTCTAATTGATTCTCTACCAGGTTCATAAACCTTTTGAAACAACTTATTGCTTCAGTTTTGTGAGAAATCAAATAGACATATCCGAATCGAGTATAATCATCTATAAAAGTGATGAAATAAACAGCCCCATGCCTTCCTCTCACATTCATTGGACCACAGACATCAGAATGGATTAAGTGCAGAGGAAATTAAGCTCTTTTACCTTTTCCAAATGGTTTCCTTGTCGTTTTCCCTTCTAGGCAATGCTTACAGATGGGCAAATCGACTTTTTGAATATTGCCCAACAAGCCATCTTTGGCTAGTCTATTCATACGCTGTTGGCCAATGTGACCAAGTCTAGCATGCCATACATTCACATCATTATCATATGTATTAGGAGACGTGAGAAGGGAATAACAAACATTTGTATTAACATAATCAATATCTAATACAATAAAACCATCCAGAAAATAACCATGACCATAGTAGTTTGTATCCAAATACAAATCTACACCTCTATTATGGAAGTTCACATTAAAACCTAATTTAACCAACACTAAAACAGACACTAAATTCCGACGAATCTCCGGAGCATACAACACATCATGAAGGAACAAAGTGCGTCCATCACGCATATTCAGTTGGCATGTGCCAATTCCTTTCACTTCAGCTCTGGAGTTGTTTCCCACATAGATCCACTTAGTTCCGGTAGGTACTGCGTCAATTCCACGAAGGATCCTCTATCCTTCGCTACATGGTCTGTTGCTCCTGAATCCACAGTCCACAGAGGATTAGATTCAGTCAAGAATACATAACTTGACACATATGCTAAGTTCCCAATTGTACAAAGGGTGTGTACCTTCTTTGGCTCGCGACAATCGCGGGCATAGTGACCATTCTGGTCACAGTTGTAGCATTTCACCCTTGAGATATTCTTCACATGAGGACGTTTTCCTCTCTTTTGTTGGTTAATTTTTGGTTTCTTGCAAGGAGGACTTGATCCCTTGCATTTCCACATATTGAACGAATCAATGCGCTTGCTCTTAGAGCATGAAGCCCATTCTAAGCTTAAAGCAACACAGAAAATATCTGTTTCCTGCTCTAATGCCTTGAGGCGATGATTAGTTAGCTCAAGGTGGCGCACAGCATCCTCTAGATCTTCCATAACATGCAAGAGCTTTTAGTGCTTTTTGCTTTTCCAGCACATATTGAATTTTCATTTGCCAAATTTCATAGTTGTCACCTTTGAGCTTTTCACCTTTGCTCAGCTTGGCAACTATGCTCTTTGTGGTGAAGCCATTGATCCGAATACATCGACATATATGCACGAGTTATTAATGCCCATCACTTATGCATCTATTTTGCACAAACCCATCATATTAATTAATAATTTTAAGTAAGGTTTCAGAATCAAAAGGTCACTATGTTTCCAATCATCCTCCAAAAAATCCTAACTTAAAACTATCATTAATATGATTGTCATATGCAAAATCAATTCTATAAAGCTACAAAAACTTCTATTACTACCCACAAAGAACAACCAGCAATCACGAAAGCAACAGATAATTGACATACAATATAATAATAATGCTTTCATACAATATTGCTAACATATAGGTTGTTATATCAACAACAATCGTAGTTAACATTACATAAGATGTCCACTAAGCACACTTAATAAAAACCAGCCATAACATTTAAAAACAAGGCATCATACAACTAATAGGGAAAGCTGCTACATGGTCCAATTTCTTTTTTTTTTTCTCTGTAAAATTTTCAGGCATTCTTGACGGCCACGGAAAAACAGACGGATATCCCTTAGGATTTCTCCTACGCACATTCAGTCCTGGCCCAATCGAAGTCATTCCTTGGGTCGCAGTCTTTGTGGCTCCAACCCGATGATATTTATCTACGAATTCCATTACTAGCTCCTTATAGCTAGTAAATCCTTTGACCTCCCGTAGGCGATTCAACACTCCTTGCCAGTCTAGTGGAAGAGTGTTCATAAAGAATCGCACCATCAAAATATCTTGCATGGGATAACCGTTCCAAATGACTTCCTGAATTTTGTTGTTGACCTCTATGACATGATCAATTATGTCGTCACTCTCCCATCGATAACCATTCAAATCGGCTACCAACCTTGTAAGTCTTTCCTTCTGTTCATCTGACATTGTGCGCACAGATGCGCGCGGCTTACAGGGAGGCATTGTTCCCGCAACAAATGCATAACAAAAAATGGATTACATATAATCCACATAGACATAATTGAAAAAAGAAACAATTTTTTTTTTTGTCAACGGTCAACGGTCGCGGTCGCGGTCAATGGTCAACAGAGTCAACGGTCAACGGTCAACCGTCAGGTCGTCGGACCGGTCGGGCCGGTCGGACTGATCGGGCGGACCGAATGCACGTGCCTCGCGCGTGCGTGGGCTGACGTCTCGCAGACGTCAGCCGGCACGTGCCACGCGCGCGCGTTGGCTGACGTCACGCTGACGTCAGCCGGCACGTGTCGCGCGCGTGCCTTGGCCTCTGCGGGTCGGGTCGGGTTGGGTCGCCGGACGGGTCGCCGGCCGGTGACCGCCCGGCCAACCGACATCGGCGCGACGTCGGCGATGACGTCACCCCAGCGGTTACCGACCGTTAGGTGACGTCATGCCGACGTCGCACGCGCCGGTCCGTGGATCGCGCGTGCCGGTCGCCCCGGTAGCGCGCATGCGCCGGTTCGCCACTGGCGCGTGTGTCGCACGCGCTAGACGAACCAGCGCGTTTGGGCGCGTCGCGCCCACGCGTAGCGGCTTCTGGCCGCGCGTGTGGGCGCGTGCGGCTTCCCCCGGCGGCGTGCGACGTGTCGTCGGACTCGTCTCGACGTCGCCTTCCTCCCTATGCCATCAGATTTTGATTTCGACTTACGAAAGCTCGGAAAAAATGGCGAACAACGCTCGGGTGTCGGGATTTCTCGCCCCGATCCGTACGGCCGAAATGCTTTTGCAAAAATCAATCATAAACATCAAATTGGTCGGGAAAAACATGAACTAAGGCTTTGATACCAATGTTGAGATTGACGGATCCCCAAAAACGGATTCGGCACTTAAACCGAACCCCTAAATCGAACGCGGAAGATAAGCCTGGGAATTAAACAAGTATCACCGATCGTAAAGCACATCACGGATTCGAGCGTACCTTGTTGGCCACAGATTAGACGCCGATGCCGTAAGGAGGAAGAGAATTCAGTCCCGTTCGATCCGATGTCGAAAATTCGCCGTGAAGGGAAGATGGCGTCGCTTCTTAGCTTTTGTTGGAGAGAGAGAGCTTATGAAGAGAAGGAGAACGTACGTACAAAAAGTCAAGAGGTGTCTTCTCCCTCTCTCTCATTCCTTTTATATGTTCCTCCTTCCACGGGCCTTATTCCCGTGGGCCGGGCTTTTAGGCCCATCGAGGATGGACGGGCCTTAAGCCCATCTACTTAAAACCATCATAACCAATCAACTTAGTTGTTGCACTAGGTCGGTACCAAATACCATAATCAGTGGTTCCTCGTAAGTATCTTAGAATTCTCTTGGCTGCTCCAAAATGAATTTGGCTTGGACTCTGCAAAAACCGTGATAGTAAACTTGTCGCGTACATAATATCTGGCCGTGTAGCAGTGATATATAGCAAACTGCCAATCAAACTTCTGTAGAGGGAGGCATCAGCTTTTTTCTCTCCATCTTTTAATAGTTTCTCATTTGTCATGAGCGGAGTTGAAACTGCTTTGCAATAGTTTATCTTGAATTTTTTTAGGAGGTTAGTGGTATATTTCTTTTGCGAGATAAACACTCCTTCGTTTTGGTCAATCTCGATGCCAAGGAAGTAATGCATCAAGCCCAAGTCCGTTATCTCAAATGTCTTCATCATTTCTTCTTTAAATTCTCGAATCATTGTCTCATTGTTTCCTGTATATATGAGATCATCTACATATAGAGAGACAATGAGAGTGTCGAACTTACCTTGGGTCTTGATGTAGAATGTTGGCTGACTCATACTCCTCCCGAATCCTTGCTTGATGAAGTATTCATCGATTCTACTATACCACGCTCGTGGTGCTTATTTTAACCCATACAGGGCTTTCTTGAGTTTGAGAAATTTTTCTTCTTTGCCTTTGAGGATAAAGCCTTGTGGTTGTTCTATGTATATTTCTTCTTGAAGATATCCATTTAAGAATGCTAACTTCACATCTAATTGATGGATCTTCCATTCTTTTTGTGCTGCTAGGGCTATGAGTGTTCGAATAGTATCAAGGCGAGCGACAGGGGCAAAAGTTTCAGTATAGTCGATACCTGGTTGTTGCAAGTATCCTTTCGCCATAAGCCTTGCTTTATGCTTATGGATTGATCCATCCGCGTTGAGCTTCGTCTTGTAAACCACTTGACGCCAATGATCTCTGTCTTTGGGTCGATCAACAAGCTCCGAAGTTTCATTTTTCTCGATCATCTTGATCTCTTCCTCGGCTTTTATCTAGACTTCTTCTTTGGATGCTTGTTCGTAGATTTCTGGTTCCAAAATAGCAAAGTTGCATGTGTCATAAATTCTTCAAGGGCTTTTACCCTTAGTACTGGAGACTCTAGAGTAGATTCTTCTTGCGTTACTCTTGGAGAGCTTGGTGGAGTTATGTCGTGAGCGATGGAATACAATACTTCTCATTCTTCTTGTGACGTTGACTCCTCTTGAGCAGGTGGTATGTCCGGCAATGTGATGTACTTCTTCTCAATCTCCTCGTCCTCTCGATTCCAGGCAGCATTCTTGTCGAACTCGACGTCTCGACTAATCATAAGCTTCTTGGTTCTTAGGTTGTAAACCCGATAGCCTTTCGATTGGTCACTATAGCCGAGGAATATTCCTTTTTCTGTTTTTTTCATCTAGTTTACTCCTTTTTTGAGCAGGGATGTGGACATAGCATATGCATCCGAATACCTTGAGGTGCTTTGCTGAAGGCTTTCGTCCACTCCATGCTTCAACTGGAGTTTTAATTTGGACTGCTTTAGTTGGACACCTATTTAAGATGTATACCGTCGTGTAGACTGCTTCTGCCTAGAACGAGTTAGGAAGTCCTTTTTCCTTTAGCATAGACCTTGCCATCTCCATGATGGTTCTATTTTTTCTTTCGGCTACTCCATTTTGCTCTAGGGTGTAGCCAATAGTTAGTTGATGATGGACTCTTTCATTTTCATAGAATTTATTAAACTCCTTTGAACTGTATTACATGCCTCTGTCACTCCTTAGGACTTTGATTCTTGACGTGGTTCTTGAATTTTCTGAAGATAGAGAAAACCTCTGATCTTTCTCGAAGAAAGTGTTAGAGAAAACTTCTTTATTGTTTTGAAGTTGACAAAACTTTTCCAAAGTCTATGTCTGAAGATCTAAAGACTTTATCGTCAAAGTCTGAAGACCGACAGTTCACCAGATGATAATCTCAAAGTTTATCCTCATTGGCAGTTCTAGACTAAAATATGAAGATTTATCCGAATGCAGGATTATTATTGAGATAAAGTTTATCTTCAAAGCTTCGTTTCGTATGGTTATTGGAAGATCTTATAGCTGGAATTCACACATACTTGATTGATTATTCTTATTGGAAACTACTCCAATATGAAGATCTTTGAAAGGCAAGCTAAACTTGGAAGGTTCTACTTATGGAAACTCAAGATCCTGATTTGTATGGGCGAGCAGGATTGACGGGTTTTCAACACAAATTATCTAATAACTCGAGATCACCTTAATTAATTCTGTCCAACGGGTAGATTGGAAGAATTCCTTTGGAAAGTGCCAACGGTCGAGAATGCATGAAGGAGTATTTAAGGATTGATTTCTTGGTTGTTTGATACGGTGCTTGAGAGAGAATTCTAAAGTCTAAAGCCTTTCTAGTCTCTTGCTTCTTCATTCATCGAGCAAAACATTGTATACAAAAGAGAGAAACTATTAGTGTGATTGTGTGAGAGTTTGATAAGACTCATCACCGTGATAGTCAAGATCTCAAGCTGTAACAACTCTTTTGATATCTAGTGGAATCCAGTTAATAGGCTGTCAGTGAGGAGAGTGGACGTAGCCTTGGTCTAAGCCGAACCACTATAAACTCTGTGTTCACTTTCTCTTATCCCTGAACTTCATACTTTATTTACTGGTTGTCTTTATACATAAACTTGAAATACTGCTTATGTTTAACATCTTCTAAAATCAAATACTTTCATTAAGTCCTGCGGAAATTTTTATTTACACATGTACACCCCCCTCTAGGTGTATTCTCTAGTCTATTTCAATTGGTATTAGAGCTTGTGTGCTTATTTGTTGAAGTGTTTTACTTCTTAAGCTAAAGATCTATGGCTAGTATTTTGGCTTTAGGACTGATTAAAGGTCAAAGAAACACCAGACCTCTTTAATTTGATGGGAAGGAATATAACGTATGAAAGAACAAGATGAAAGCATTCCTAAAATCAAAAGATCCCCTGGAATGGAATGTGGTAGAAAAAGGAGTTATTCCTACAAATACATCAATTTTAGAAAGAGGAAAGGAAGTGGTAGATGCTAGCGAGATGACATAAGTAGATATAACCAAGAGACAAGCTTTTGATGCTAAAGCTATCTACTCTTTATATTGTGCATTATCTCCTACTAAATATAACAGAATTTCATCTTGTGAAACAACGAAAAAAGTCTGGGACATGTTGCATGTTACCTATGAAGGAACTGATCGAGTTAAAGAAACAAAGATCAACATTCTTCTTGGATAATATGAAGCTTTCAAAATGAAGCCAGGAGAATCCATCACTGATATGTTTAGTCGTTTTACAGAAATTGTAAACGGTTTTACATATCATGGACAGCCAATCTCAAGGCAGATGAAAGTCACCAAGTTGCTGCGAGGACTCTCCAAAGACTGGAATCACATGAAGACTTATATTAGAGAAACACAAAGGATCGCGCCTCTATCTGTAGACGAATTAGGGGGCACACTTCAATCTTATGAAGTGGAGCACATCAATGAGGAAGAAGATCCTAAAGGTAAAAAGTCAATTGCTTTAAAGTCTAATAATGATTATGATATTACAGATTTAGAAGATGACATGGATGATGAAGAACTAGCCCTTATTATAAGGAAGTTCAGGAAGTTAAATAGAAAAAGGAAGAAAGTACAACTGGAGGAAACAGAGTACTCAAAGATCTCAGAATAAATCAACTGAAGGTAATGAGTTTAACAAAGATGTGACTTGCTTTGAATGCAAGAAGAAAGGACACATCAGACCCAATTGTCCTCTATTGAAGAAAAAGAAGGGAAATATAGAGAAATTAGAAAAGGCTCTCAAAGCAGAGACTTGGAATGACACCGAATGTGAAGAGAGTGATGAAGAATATGCCAACATTTGTTTAATGGCAAATTCAGAATCAGACTCGAACTCCGAGACAGATTCAGACTCGGATTCAGACAAGGAAATCGAGGTTAGTAATTTTAAAATTCCTGTTAAAGTTTCAAAATATATTGATGAATTATGTCTTAGTCTCAAGGTATCTCTAAAAGAATTTTTGAACTAAAGAAGGAAAATTCCATATTGAAGCAACAGGAAATTTCTTGGAAAGAAAAATTTGAAAATTTAAACAAAAAATTTGTTGTTTTAAAAGAAAATCCATTTGAAATATCTTTTTGAGAAGATATTTCAAATATCTTAAAGAAGTTTTCAAATGGATCTGAAAAGCTAGATTAAATTCTTTCAATTCAAAGACCTTATTTTAACAAATCAGGTTTAGGAATGACACCAGAAACTATTCATTTAATTGATTTTCCAAAAGTTAAAAAAAGAATCAAAGAAAGACCCACTAAAACATTTTACAAAAATCATTTTCAAAAAGTTTTTGTAAGACCTGTTGGCTGAAGTGCTCTTAAATGTTCAAAGTGTAACAACTCGGAACATTTTGAAAATGATTGTCCTAAAGTTTGGAGACCAGTTAAGAGAGATTGGACAAAGATTGTCTTTGGAACTAATTCCCTTGGACCCAAGAAAATATGAGTACCAAAGAAAACTTGAAATCTTCTTATAACTGCAGGTCACTATCAAGAAAAAGATCAAATGGTATTTGGATAGTGGCTATTCGAGACATATGACAGGAGATTCAAACTGCTTTATAAAGCTTACTCAAGTAAATGATGGAAAAATCTATTTTGGTGGAAATAGTAAGGGAAAAATTATTGGATGTGGAACTATCAAGATTGGAAGTCTCACAATCAACAATGTTTCCTTGGTGGAAGGCTTGAATTATAATCTACTCAGCATAAGTCAACTGTGTGACACTGGATTCAAAATCATTTTTCAAGAAGGCATTTGTTCAGGAACTAGTAAAGATTTGTCTCAATCTTTTATTGGACGAAGACATGGAAACATCTATCTACTGGACATTAAACCAGAAAGCTCTCAGTGTCTAGTTTCTATTTAAGATGAAGAAAATATTTGGCATAGAAAGCTTGGCCATGTCAATATGAAGCAGATAGCCAAAATTTCCTCCAAGAAGCTTATTCGTGGACTGCCCAACTTGAGTTATCAAAAGTTAGAATTATGCACACCATGTGTTTTGGGAAAACAGGTAAAAAGTTCTTTTAAACCTATAAATCAAGTTTCTACTAATCATGTTTTGTGGCTTCTGCATATGGATCTTTTTGGACCAACCAGAACACAGAGTATTGGTGGAAAGAAATACTACTTAATAATCGTGGATGATTATTCTCGCTTAACATGAGTATTCTTCTTGGCAAGTAAGTCTGAAGTATTTTCTCATTTTTCAAAGTTTGCTAAGAAAATTCAAAATTCAAAATGATATGCTATAACAAGCATCCGGACAGACCATTGAGGTGAATTTGAGAATCAAGACTTTTCAAATTTTTGTGATGAATTTGGTTTAAAGCATGTTTTCTCTTCGCCATATACTCCAGAGCAAAATGGAGTTGTGGAAAGAAATAATATATCATTACAAGAAATGACAATAATTCTTTTAATTGAAAGTAACATTTCTTCTCGTTTTTGGGCTGAAACAATTTCTACAGCTTGTTATATCATTAACAGAGTATTTTTAAGGCCTATTTTAGATAAAACTTCTTATGAGGTGTTTAAAGGAAAGAAGCAAAATGTTTCTTATTTTCACGTGTTTGGTTGCAAATGTTTTATTCTGAAAAATGCATATGATCGAACTGGTAAGTTTGATGAAAAGTCAGACGAATGTATTTTTCTTGGCTACTCAACATCAAGCAAAGCTTACAAAGTATTCAACAATAAGACTCAATTTGTCGAAGAATCTATAAATGTCAAGTTTCAAGACTCTACACAAAATCAAGTGATGGAGACTCAACTTGAAGAAACTGAACCTGCACGAGATGTTAAAAAGTCTACTTCCTCCATAGAAATTCAAACTCTTGAAATTCAACAATAGGAAGAACCAAAAGATTCAACTGAAGTAGAGGATAAGCAGACTCAAAAATCAACCAACAATTAGAAGCATAAGTTTAGTCATCCCAAAGAACTCATCATTGGCAACATTGATGAAGGAATTCGTACTAGATCCAAAAGGAGAGAAGAGTCTAGTGCTTTGGCACTTATTTATGAAATTGAGCCCAACAATATAGAAGAAGCCTTAGCTGATGAAAGCTGGATTGAAGCCATGCAAGAAAAACTCAGACAGTTTAGCATCAACGATGTTTGAGAATTAATTCCTAAAGCAAAATGTAAATCTATTATTGGAGCTAAATGGGTTTTCAGAAACAAAGTAGATGAGAAAGGAAAAGTAATAAGGAACAAATCAAGACTCGTGGCCGAAGGATACACACAAGAAAAATGGATAGACTATGACGGGACCTATGCACCAGTAGCGAGGTTAAGAGCAATTATATTACTTCTTGCTTTTGCTTGGTTTAAAAATTTAATGTTATTCCAAATGGATGTAAATAGTGCATTCTTAAATGGATTTATCTGAGAAGAAGTCTATGTGGAACAACCACATAGTTTTGAAGATCCAAGAAAGCCAAATTCAGTTTACAAACTAAAAAAGGCTCTATATGGATTGAAGCAAGCACCTCGAGCTTAGTATGAAAGGTTAAGTAATTTTCTAACTCAAAATGGATTTGTTGAAGGGAAAGTAGATATTACCTTATTCATTAAAAATGAAGGTAAAGATTTTCTACTCGTTCAAATTATGTTGATGATATTATTTTTGGTTCACCTAATGAAAGTCTATGCAAGAAATTCTCTAGATGCATGCAAGATGAATTCGAAATGAGCATGATGGGTGAGCTAAATTTCATTCTGAGATTACAAGTAAAACAATCAATAGAATGAATTTTCATTCACCAAGAGAAGTATGCGAAAGATCTCATCAAGAAGTTTGGATTGGAAAACTGCAAAAAGACAAAGACTCCTATGCCAAGTTCTTCAAAGCTGGATAAAGATGAAGAAGAAAAGACTGTGGATCAAAAGCTGTACAGGAGCATAATTGGATCACTTCTTTACTTTACTACGTCTAGACCTGACATTTTGTTTAGTGTTTGTATCTGTATTAGATTCCAATCAAATCCCAAAGAATCTCATCTTAGTGCAGCAAAGCGAATTATCAAATATGTTGCAACTACTCCAAAGCTAGGTCTATGGTATCCTAAATAATGAGACTTTACTCTCATTGGATATTCAGATGCAGATCTTGCAGGATGCAAAGTGGATAGAAAGAGTACTTCTAGTACACGTCAACTGCTTGGCAACAAGTTGGTATTATGGTTTTCAAGAAAATATAGTACAATAGCTCTTTAAATAGCTGAAGCGGAATATGTAGCATTTGGGAGTTGCTGCTCTCAAATCCTATGGATGAGGCAACCGTTAAAAGACTTTGGAATTGAAGAATCATGCACTGAAATCAAATGCGATAACACAAGCACTATCAATCTCACAAAGAATCCAATTCTTCACTCAAGAGCAAAGCATATAGAAATACGTCATCATTTTATTAGATCATGTTCAAAATGGAGAAGTCTTGATTCAATTCATTGACTCGCAGAATCAACTTGCGAACATATTTACAAAGCCACTGGATAAAAGCTTATTTGACTCTATTCGTGCAAGACTAAACAATTTATCGTTTGCCGGGTAAAGTCTGAAGGTGTTCAGACTCAGAATTTCCAGATGTTAAGACTGTAAGTAAATTCCTTCTATTTTAATGTGAAGTTATCTTTTGATAAAATTTTGAAAAGGTGTGTTATCTTTTTATTTTTTTGTCCAATTTATTTTTCGAAGTTATCTTAATTGATGATTGTGTATTTTCAAAAATGAAGTTATTATTTTGAAAAAGGCAGTTATTTTTAAGACAGTTTATCATTTTCAGAAAAGGCAGTTTTTACCTTTTCATTGGGACGCTTCGTATGCCTGCTTTATATATTGTTGAAACTCGTCTTCTTCATTTATGCTCACTTTTTGAAACCCTAGAATATTGTGATCTCACTGTTTCTCATCTATTTGAGTTTCATCCAAAAAATTTTAACCTTTTCGAAAGAGCAAGTTGGAGAAATTTCCCTAGACTTTGACAATGTCTTCCCAAAGAAAGTCTTCGAGAATCGCGAGTCGGAGACCACAACGTATGCGTGAGGGACGTACAAATTTCGATCTGACCAAGGAAGAAGATTCTCCTCAACAAAAGCAATTGCCAAGACAACATTCTCAACCGCGCCAACAAGCAATACAAAATCATCCTCCACAGCAAGAACAAAAAGAAGTTATTGAAGATGTTGAACTTGTAAGGACTCAAAAACCCCAATTTATTTATAGACTGTATTCGAACTTGAAGAAGGGTGGTTCTTCTATGAACTTGATCGATGAGTTCTTAAAAGCACACGGTTACAAAAATGAGACATTCTTCTTGAATACTATGGAAAGAATAGGAGTGGTGCCTCAGGATTTGGCAAAATGGTCGTTCGAGAATTTTCCTAGTGATTCGAGTGTTGGACAGCCAGAGGAGAAAGATGACGATGAAAAGTTGTTTGTTCATTTTCAGCCTAGGATGGGCGTTGCTGCAAAGGTTGGTGGTGAAGGGACGAACTTATTTCGTTCCAAGGACCACAAAAGGTGTTACTTGAATTTACTGAAAAGAGGGGTTATGAACCCTAAGAGCGTGGATTTTGACTTTCTTGATTCTTTAAAGATTAATTTGAGAGAAAAGCTCGGTTTGCTTTAACTTGAACGTTTTTGCACCGAGATGACCGTCATGTATCCCGAACTTACTACCTATTTTTATTCGAATCTTTTGTTTATAGATGCGAATAAATTTAGTTTTTCTGTAAGGGATAAAGAATGTGTAGTTGATGTAGACACCTTGGCTGATGTAATTGGTGTGGAAAGAGGGAGATTCCAACCAATTGGTGCATTTTATGCCCATGCTACCTTGTCCATAGTGAATGACAGGATGGTCGAAGGTAAAATTTCAAGGTTGAATGCCCCCAACATCCTTCTTCACAAGGTGGTCATTAACTGCATCAGGCCAAAGTCTAATTCAAAGACCGATGTCTCTCATTCTGAAGCGAAACTAATGTACGCAATCAACACCGGTTGCAAGTTCTCTCTACCTCACACAATTCTCATGCACATGTATAGAACTGTGGTGAAAGACAAAGGATAGCTCCCTTACTCTGCGCTTATCTCTCAACTATTCAAGCATTTCAATATCAAACTCCTTGCTCTTCTTTGTGCTAGAACCATTCCTTCAATGGTTATTGGTCTCAAAATGGTTTCTAAAATGAGATTGAAGGAATTGAGCAAGGAGTTGGAGCGCTTTAAAGAGAAGTCCCCTATGAAGGCGAAGCAAGACTCTATTGCAAAGAAGAGGAAGGGAAAAGAGCCTATGACAGAACTTGTAAAGAAAAGAAGATCTCTCATCTTGGAAGACGAGGAAGAAGATGATGATGATCTCACTATCTCAGCTCTTGTCCTGCGGAATCTACAGAGTTATGTAAGCCCTACCAAGATCAGAGAACAAGAAGGAATAGAGAGAAAAGGAGAAGAAAGAGAAGAAGGAAGAAGAAGGAAGAAAAAGAGATGAACAAGAAGGAAGAAGAAGCGAAGAAAGAAGGAGTCGCAATGACTCTTTTGAACCAACACTGGTTGCATCCGATGATTCGGAGAAGACAAGAAGTGAGAAGACTGGAGAATGACATCACTACAGTGCCGAAGTAAAGCTTGAAGAAGAACATATCTCTCCACCTGAAGACATGAAGACAGGGGGAGATGCTGTAAATCGAGGTACTTCTTCACCCATCTTTGCTAGTGATGTTTGTAGATCTCCACAAGACTCAGAAGAGGTCTATGCTGCTCAATTCCCTGAAGCAGATTTTGAGGCATACACTCCTAGTCATGGTGATAGAACAACTATTGTTCCCCCTCATTTTCAAACTCCTGCAACTGATTCGCTTGGTCCTAGCACTGCTATAGATCACTTTGTAGATTTTTAGCGAGTGATGGAACTTCTTTTAGAATTAAAGGGACAACAATATGCTTTTAAGTTTGAAATGAAGCACATGATAACTGTTTTCAAGGCATCTACCAACTCTGAGTTTATGACACCTAAAGTGCCCAAATTTGGCATGAAAGGACACTTAAATGCCAAAACTTTGGAAATGTACACTTAAGTGCCAAAATTGTAGTAAAATAGATCATTTGAGTGTCACTCTAGCCAAATTGCCGACGTGGCAATTTTCCGATGAGGTGAATGTAAAACAACGTCGTTTTGCATGCTGACGTGACAGGAAAATGCAAAAACGGCGTTGTTTTGTGTCTGATGTGTAAATAATTAATATACAAATTAATTTAATTTAATTTAAACTTAAATTTATTGAAAATATTCTAAAAAATTAAAAAATTGAAGGGGGAAGGAGGTGGCGAGGGCTCACTAGGAAGGGCCGAAACGGAGGGGGGGGGTCGGCCGGCCTCGAGTGGACCGGCGGCGAGGGCCGCGAGCCCTCGCCGCCTCCTTGCCATTGCCGGCCCTTCTCGGTGATGGCGAGGAGGCGGCGTGGACTCGGGCCCTCACCCGGATCTAGGGCGAGGGCTTGCGGCCCTCACTGCCGGTCGGTTAGGGGCCGGCTACCCCGGCCGACCCTCCCCCTCCGTCGTTGGCCCTTCCGGCGGCGGTGGCGGTTGTGAGGGCTCAGCCCTCAGCCACCTCCTTCGCCCCCCCATTTTTCTTTAAATTTAAATTTTTAGACTATTTTAAATAAATTTAAGTTTATATATAATTTAATTAATTTTTATATTAATTATTTACACATTTTCATTTTTTATAATATTTTAGTTGGTAGTTTAATTTTTATTTTGCAAATGACGTCGTTTTGGGTGAGTTTGAGCCGAGTCCGCTCTCCGGCGAGCCACGTAAGCAAGCAAAAATAATAAAATATTGCCACGTAAGATTTTCGGCAATGTTCATTGGAGGTGACACTTAAGTGTCCCACTTTTCAAATAAAGTGGCACTTAAGTGTACATTTTCAAAGTTTTGGCACTTAAGTGTCCCCTTGTGCCAAGTTTTGGCACTTGGGCTATTCTTCTACCTACCGACTCTCTTCAAGATCAAATTCAAGCCCTCAAGCAAGAACATGCAAAGGGTGTGGATATTGAATAGCTTAATGAGTCTTTGCAGAAGCTTGAAGACACTGTCAAGTCCATGGGGGATTTCCAGCTCATTCGTATCCCCAAACAGCCCTAATTCAAACCAACTCTTTTTAATCGTTTTTGTCTCCACTTTTTGCTGTTGACAAAAAGGGGGAGATTGTAGATTTGTTTTTTTATTGACTTTTGACTTGAACTTTAGATTTGGACTTTACTTTATGTGGACTTTTTTATTATGGTTTGGTTTGACATTTGACTTTGGATATTATTAATCTTTTGATGCTTGCAAGTGCAGTGGTTTAGTTTGCGATATTACTTATAAATGGTTTGTACTGACATATGTTCTGTGGTTGTAGAATCAATGTTTTTAAAGTCCTAATTACATTTATAAGATATTATATATTGGATAAGTACTATTTTGTAGGTCAATAAGTTTTCCAAAATCTGCAGGAAAGTTTTGTCACCATCAACAATGGGGAGATTGTTAGAGAAAACTCCTTTATTGTTTTGAAGTTGACAAAACCTTTCCAAAGTCTATGTCTAAAGATCTGAAGACTTTATTGTCAAAGTTTGAAGACCGACAGTTCACCAGATGATAATCTCAAAGTCTATCCTCACTAGCAGTTTCAGGCTGAAATATGAAGATTTATCCAAATGCAGGATTATTATCTAGATAAAGTTTGTCTTCAAAGCTTCATTTCATATGGTTATTAGAAGATCTTATAGTTGGAATTCACACATACTTGATCGATTATTCTTATTGGAAACTACTCCGATATGAAAATCTTTGAAAGGCAAGCTAAACTTGGGAGGTTCTATTTATGGAAACTCAAGATCTTGTTTTGTATGGGCGAGTAGGATTGACAGGCTTTCAATCCAATGGGTAGATTGGAAGAATTCCTTTGGAAAGTGCCAACGGTCGAGAAGGCATGAAGGAGTATTTAAGGATTGATTTCTTGGTTGTTCGATACAGTGCTTGAGAGAGAATTCTAAAGTCTGAAGCCTTTCTAGTATCTTGCTTCTTCATTCATCAAGCAAAATATTGTATACAAAAGAGAGAAACTCTTAGTGTGACTGTGTGAGAGTTTGATAAGACTCATCACCGTGATAGTCAAGATCTCGAGTTGTAACAAGTCTTTTGATATCTAGTAGAATCTAGCCAATAGGCTGTCAGCGAGGAGAGTGGACGTAGGCTTGGTCTAAGCCGAACTACTATAAACTCTGTGTTCACTTTCTCTTATCCCTGAACTTCATACTTTTATTTACTAGTTGTCTATTTACATAAATTTGAAATACTACTTATGTTTAATATTTTCTAAAATCAAATACTTTCATTAAGTCGTATGAAAATTTTTATTTACACATATTCATCCCTCTCTAGGTGTATTGTCTAGCGTCTTTCAAAAAGTATACCCACGTCATTCTTGTGTAATCATCAATGAACTGGATGAAATATTATTCTGATTAAGTGTGGGGGTTCTCATTGGTCCACATATGTCCATATGGACTAGCTCTAATGACTTCTTAGCTCTCCATGTGCCTTCAGATGGGAAGGATTGTCTCTGATGTTTTCCAAGGAGACAACCTTCACAAATATCTAAAATTTCTGATATAGCTGGAAAGTCTCTCATCATATTTTTCTGATGGAGAGTTTTTAGCCCAACAAAATTGAAGTGGCCAAATCTTCGATGCCATAGCCATGAATCATCAAGTTGAGCTTTCATGGCTATATCTTTGACATATTTCCATCGAATAGAAAAATTCTTATTTTCCATCTTAACAGAGGCAATGACATTTTTAGATAATCATAGATAATGCAGGCATCTCTGCTAAAATATAGAGAATACCCACTTTGTATCATTTGGCCCACACTTAAGAGATTTTGTGCAAGACGAGGGACTAGATATACATTATGTATATATTGTGGGCCTTTATTCATTTCCATGGCGATGGTGCCTTTTCATTTTACATCTACTAATGCAGCATTGCCTAACTTTACTTGGGATTTCACCGACTTATCGATATCAGTGAATATAGATTTGTCCCCCGTCATGTGATTGCTACACCCACTATCAATGTACCATGTTCCATTTTTATTATCATTTGCCGCTTGGCCTACGTAGAATGTATTCTCTTCACTTTCTTTTTTTCCTACATAGTTTGCTCGATTATATGTTTTCGAGTGACAATCTTTTTCTACATGGCCATATCTTTTACAAAAGCGACATTGTTTTTTATTTTTAAACCAACAATCCTTCTGCAAATGATTTGTTTTTTTTTTTTTTTTTTTTTTTTTGCAAATACCACAATGTGGATAATTTTCCTTTTGTGTAGTTTCTCCTCCTTTTTTTATTTTTCCATGAGCTCCTTCCACCATTTTTAGATTGATGAGATTGTATATTTACTTTAGACTGAAAGGCACTTTCAACTGAATCTTCATCTTGTGCCATTAGTCTTTCCTCATGTGCTTCTAGAGAGCCAATTAATTCACTCATCGATAGGGTCGTCAAGTCCTTAGTTCCTTTTATAGTTGTAACTATGGAGTTGTATTTTTTGGTAAGTGATACCAATATTTTCTCAACAACCATTTGATCAGTTATCCCATCTCCATAGGCTCTCATTTGATTAACTAGTTCCTTTAATTTTCCACAATATTCTTGTACGGTTTCATAATTTTTTTATTTTAGAATTCTCAAAATCTCTTCTCAAAGTTTGAAGGCGAATAGTGCGTACCTTTTCCGATCCTTGAAATTCTTCTCATAGTATATCCCAAGCCCCTTTTGCATTCCTTGCTCCAATTATTCTTGGAAATACGATTTATGAGAGTGCTTGCTGGATAAAGTATAATGCCCTTGCATCCTTTTGTAGTTGATCCTTTGAAACACTTGCACCTTCTGGCATAGCCTCACAACCTTTTTCCACGATGTCTCATAAGTCTTGGCCCATCAAGAATGTAGTCATTTTTATGCTCCAAAAGTCATAGTTGTTTTGTGGTATCATAGAATTTCATGAAAATCCCTAAGTATGCCATGAGCCATGGATAGGCGATGGAAACATTGTTATTGTATTTTTGTAATCTTTTGATCCATGATTCGCAATGAGATTTATGGCCAAGCCTTTATGATAATTTTTGGGAAAGAAAGTTCTATCTTTGGCCATATGTGTTATGAATTGGAACTTATGGATTTATGTTTGCAAGTGTATAGCCTTTTAATTTTGCAATTTAGTACCTTGTTTTAAATAGGGATTTAATTGGTTTTTAAAAGGGGTTAATTTTGGATTTAATTAAGCTTGGGTCTTAGGCCCAAGAGTGTTGGGCCTAAGATGGGCCAAGAGGGTTGGCCCATTAGCCCATGAAGGGCCGTTGTTGCACGAAGGAAGAGGGAGGAGTCCGGTTTGCATGCCTCCCCCCATTTGTCCCTTGAGGTTGGCCAAGTGGCAAGCCATGCAAAAGGTGATGATGGTTAACGATGGAGGGAAGGAAATTAGGGGGAAAAGGTGGCCAGTTTAAGCGAGGGAAAGGGAGAGAGAGAGGAGATGAAGAGAGGAAGAAAGGAAGAAGGGAAGAAGGAAGGAGGAGGGGCTGTGCATCGCTGCCTGCCGCCACCGTGTGCTTGGTCTAGAGGAAAGTGGGGTCCATGATCTACTCTTGCATGCTGTATTTAGGGTGTGTGATTGATTGGTGATGATTTTCGGAGGTATAGGAGGTGAAATATTGCAGTTATAAGTGTAGTATTCTAATCTAGTGTGCTGTTCTTGAGAAAAACAGCTTGACCTAGGATGTTCTAATGACTTGAATGTGATATTCTAGTTGTAATTTGGCTTCAATCTCTCAATGAAAGTTGTAGAGGACTCTTTGGAGTATAACATACTCAAATTTGAGACAAAACAAACAAGTATAAGTAGGTGAAACCGTTGTTCCTTGAAAAAGACTAGATCTGGAAATTTTAACACCGACCTTTGATGAATGCATGGACAGTAAGGCAATCTTTTTGTTAAAATTTCACTTCGGTTTCTTAACAAAAGTTGTAAAGGACATCCTTAAGTTTAACATATAAAAAATTTAGAGAAAAAAAGCAATAATAGGTAGGTGAAATCGTGGTCTTTTGGAGATGGTTAGATCTGGAAATTTTGGTACTAGGAACAGAAGTTTTAACCGCCTATATTTAACTTCCTAGGACGAATCTTACTTCAATGTCTTGATGAAGTATTTACCTTATGGTCTTGGCTATCACATAGTCAAATTTCATAATTTTTGAAGGTCATTTGGGTATTTAATCGAAAATATTTCTAAAACTGTGCAATCTGATGTGTTCGGACTTGGTAATGTTGCAATGCGTGGTCTATACCATTTTGTATGAGATTATTTTGGAAAAGTGTTCTACATGAAATATCTTTATTTATTTTTTGCCTACAACATATTCAAATTTCGTAATTTTTAAAGTTCATTTTCTTATTTAACCAAAAATGTTTCAAAAACTGTGCAAGTGGAACGGACAAAATTAGTAGTGCTGTGATGCGTGATCTGTATTGAACTATATGTGGATCTTTTGGTGTAGTGTTCTTCATGAAGTGTCTGCCGTTATGTCTTAACTATCACGTGTTCGAATTTCATAATTTTTAAATGTCATTTGGGTATTTAATGAAAATATTTTCTAAAACTGTGCTAGTTGGATTGTGCAAATTTCAAAAGCTGTGATGTATGAACTATCCTATTTTGTATGAAATTCTGGTGGTGTTGTGTTTTTCATGAGATAAATGCCCCTAGAGTTTGTATATGATGTACTAAATTCTTAGAAATTATTAGAGACAATTACTAAATTTTAGGAAGTGTAAATTAAAAAGAATGCATTATGTTTTCTAAAATAATAGTGATTGATCTTGCTGCATATGTGATGATATATGGCATTACATATAAAATCAAAAGCTGAAATTGACCTTGTTGCCATCACATCATGTGCCATGTTTATATTGAGACACAATTGTGAACATGAATCGTGATAAATGAGTATGCCGTCGGACGTGCGAGCCAATGATGCCCCGGGAGTGTCGGGATGCCCGGAGGTGAGTGCCGGATGCCCGGAGTGTGTGTGCCGGATGCCCGGAGGTGTGTGCCAGAGGTTCCTCGCGATGCCAGGTTGGGTGCGAGCCATAAAATGTGGGACGCAATTACTAGTCCCGGGAAAGAACAATGTGGTGATCCAATTGAAAAATAAGAGCTGAAATTGAATCACGCATAGTGTGGTGACATGTATGCATGGCCATGTGATGTAATATGTATAAGTGCATGGTGGTATGTGCACATGGTATGGTGACATGTATGCATGGCTGCATGATGTAATATGTATAAGTGCATGGTGATATGTGCACATGGTATGGTGACATGTATGCATGGCTGTATGATGTAATATACATGGCTGAAATGTGAGATAAGTTTAACATGTATGAACTATATGTACTCTATGATGCCATGATTGTTTTGTTTGATGCATTGAGTAGTTCAATGGATCTTTTACCTGCTGAGTGGTTGTACTCACCCCTTTAGGGACTAACATTTCAGATTAGAAAAATGCCTATCCCTCCGGTCACGCGCGGTACCTTTTACGACCTTCCATCTGATGTGGAGGTCGAGTGCATGGAGTACATATGCGTCACCATCCCTAATTTAGTGTTTATACGGGTTCGTGTGTTGGTGATGTACGACATGGGCCTAGCTGGGGGCCCGGTTATCCAGGAGTTCGTGTCCGTTCACGTCCGTTGAGACGAAGTGATGATGGGGACGTTGCTGTCGCCACCGCCCGATGCGCCAAGATGGGTGTGATGGCCTGCGTGAGGAGAGGGAGCTGAAACTTTTTGGAGATAGCCGACACTTATAGATGGAGGGCTATACACGATCGATATAGGGGGGTCGAGATCCCTTTTTGAGTTGTAGCTATGTTAGTGAAAAGTCTTGGCTTTTGGTTGTACCGACCCAAGTTGTCCATCCTAAAAGTGTAAATAAAAGTGACTCGGCTTTATGTTTTCCTTCGATGTGTAGTTGGTGTGCATTGTATCTTCGTTTCGGAGTAGAGGGATGGTGAGACTCGTCTTTAATTCTGCCATGAGCTACGCTACATTCTTTTTTCAAAAAAAAAAAAATGCCTATAAACTTCGGATTCCTCATTAACCTAAAACAAAAAACATGTAACTGGTATCCAATAAGGTAGAGCGATAGGTAACTGTGGCGACCTTAGCTGTTTGGGGGGTGCTACATGTTTCCATAAAAAAATGGGAATGGGAAATGAGGATGAGGTAGAGTTGGCCATGGTTTGGTTATTGGGTATTTGGAAAAGGTACCTTTAAGAATGGGTAGGTAGGACAAACGCCCAATACCAACCTAAGACGTGGCTTTGATACCACTGATGGTATTTTGCGGAAGCGTACGCAAGTGTGTATGTGTGAATAAAAGTTGACTACGACACAAGGGAGTGTGGGTAAAAAATATTTTTATTATGAAAGTTTGTATTATGAAGGAAGGAGTGTTTCTAGTTTTTCTATTACGTAGAACAAACACCACAACTCCTATTTATAGGCGTGAGTCACCGCCTTCCTCCACCGACATTGAGTATTTTTGGTTGCTTCTCCATTATTCTGCATATTTCTAGTCTTTGCAGCTCTTTTTGTTGACTTTTCTTTTCTTTTCTTTTGCCTTTTTGCTGCCCACGTGGTCTTGCTGCCCATCGTACCAAACTTCTTCAATATGTGAGAGTCTTCACTTTTTGGCTTGTCTTGTTTTTCTTGCATTTCACTTTCACTTTTCACTGTTGCCGACACTTTTTCCTTCTCTGTGTAGTCTGATGTAGTCTAGAGTTTTCCAAAAATGGATCACTTTTTAACACTCAAGCATGGGAAAACGCTGGCTGAGTTGCTCAGCTGGTCCGACAAAGAGCTACATTAACCGATGGTAGATAGGTAGTCGGCATTCCACGGCAGCAGTGCGATGCGGACTGTGTATCGGACTCCGGCAAACCGCTACTTCTTTAGCTCTAAGGTTGTCCTTTCTCATTGAACATATTCATCCAGTGTAGTGAAAATTTGGTTTCTCCATCTTTCCCGACACATTTAGGCTCTTTTCCTAACTTGATCTGAGGCATACTTGTAATTAGAGAATGGGTTACATAAGTGATGCTTTGAAATTGAAGGGATCGACATTTTACTCAAGAAAGTTGTCAGAATGTTGATGTTCATATATCTAGCGATGGTGGTCCCGTTACTTTTAAGCAATTCTAGTTTATCCGACGTTTATCCTAAACTTCCTTTTAAGGAACCTTCGAGCAAATGGCAACATAAAGGTTTCGAGTGCATGTCATGTAAGAGTTTTCTTTATATGGCCTACATTAATTGAGATTGTAATTACCGTTTTATGGTGTTGGTCTAATAAGGTAAGGCATAAGGTTTTCTTAATGGTCGAATATGGGCTTGGCATTGTGTGGGCCGAGTTGGGCCCAGCCCGTGATGAGAGGACCCATCCAAAACTCTATAAATAGCGCTAAGGTCCCTCCTTTAGCCCTCCTTCTTCCAAAAATACTCTCTCAACTCATATAAGGTAATTCATGAGTGGCGGCCTCATTGAGCCAAGAATCGACGGTCATAGAGGAGAAGATCTTCAGCATTCAAGGCTCGGATTGCTATCGTTTTGCTCCAAGAATCATGAATTCAAAATCAGGTACGCAAATTTTCGTCTTCAACCTTAGGATGTTCGAGTTTCTAACTATGTTGATCTTGGGAAGCCGTTTAGACGGCCTACATTTGGTATCAGAGCGGGCATAAACTAGAACTCGAAGAATTTATCCGTTGAAATTTGATTTTGATTGTATATTCGGATTCATTTTGTTGAGCTAAGTGATTTCGTGTGTTGAGCCGACTGTCTTCGTGCGTAGCATGCCTCTAACAGAGGCGAAATCAGCTACCTATACCCGTTTCGGACTTGACTCAAGCTTAGATCCTTTTGCTTGTTTTTCATGATTTTTGGTCTGATGAAAGTAATTTTTTATTGCATATATGGCTTCTCCTCGTCAATACAAGCATTTTGGTGGGTAGAATGCCTCTAGACAATGCCGGAAACGGCCGCACGCGCCGAGACGGAGCTCGGAGGCGGTCCCACGCGCTGCCGCGCCACCTCACGCGTGGCTCACGCGCCTGTACGCACGCGCTTGCGCGCCGAGGTGTGGACCAACACGTAGCTTCGCGCGCGCGGATTGCCTCAGCGGTTTCGCCACCACCAACACGTGTCGGCGATGACGTCACATAAGCCGCCTTACATGCGACCGCCACATGGCATGTGACGTCACCGATGACGTCACCACAAACCCGACCTGGTTGACCGTTGACATGGTTGACCTGGTTGACCCGACCTGGTTGATCGTTGACCGGGTTGACCCGACCTCGTTGACCGTTGACCCGGTTGACTGTTGACCGGTTCGACCCATTGACCGGTCAGACTGGTAAACCGGCTTTCGGATCGGATCGGTACGCCAACGCGTGCCGCTCACGCGCCGCACACTCTAGCGGCGCGTGAGGGCGCGTGTGAGCTCCGTTGGGCGCGTGGTTGATGTCGGCGTGCTCGTATGTGAATTTCCTATCTTGTGGTGTGCTTATTTGGATTTTTTTATGCCTTTAAGGATATGAAAATACATGTGAATCCTAAGGTACGTGATTTTGGGGTAATTTTGGCGTATTTTCATGTATTTCTCTATGGTTTGGAAATATAAATGCATGCCTATGATTATATCATCACTTGAGGAATATGTGTAGTGTTGATTTATTAGTAGTATGTATCAGTGGATGGAGCAATGCAATTAGCATGACTTGTGATTTTAGTGACAAATAGCCCCTGTCATCAAGTCTAAAATCACATGTGAAAGGTAAATGTGAGTCATAAAGTTATATCCCTGATATGAGAGAATTTCGATAATTCAGTTAGGTTGTGACCGCCAAAGTGGCATACTTGATTGGTTTTGAGAAACATCGGTCTCATATTGTAAAGGGATGTCTCCTATTGTGATGCATTTATACTCCCAAAGGAGGTAATTGTGCGTTAGTTTATGGAGGGATACATGTACAGCATATGGTTGAAAAGTGACTAACTCTAGTGATTCATACACCCAAAGGTGGTGAATTCGCGAAAGGTTATAATGCTTTTTCATGGACCGCTGTCATGTGAAGAGTATACAACCGCATGTCATGTATTCTGCCCAAAGGTGTTTATATGATGATGTATGTAGCTCTTGAGATGTATGTTTAACACTCATATGATGCTAATTATATGTATTACTTGTATAATCAGTCACCTTCTCTGTAAATGACAATTCCATTGCAATTGAGGTTCACACTGGATCAAACTTCAAGAAATGGAAAGAGGATTTTCTGTTTGGGATTGAGTTGGCAGATGTTCACATTTGATGAGTGGCTTGCCAACTGACTTTACTGTTAAGGAAATAATGGAAGCTTTGGAGGGTAGGTATCGTGTCTCTTCCAATACTGAGATAGGTACAGTTATGCAATCACTCTTTAATATGAAGTATGATGGCTCGACTGGAGTTAGAGATTATGTGCTTAGGATGGTAGATCTTTAGACAAAACTCCGAATTCTTCAGGTTGATATCCCTGAAGCTTGCATTGTGCATCAAGCATTAAATACTCTTCCTCCTGACTTTGGAATTATCAAGATGAACTATAGTTCGCAAAATGAGACTTGGTCAATCAATGACCTTATAGTTAGAGTGGTGGCAGAGGAAGAGAAACTGAAGAAAGAAAGAGGGTATCTTGCCTTGTATGCCTCTAGTTCTGCAAGTAGGAAGGGTAAATGGATTGCACATCATAGAGGAAATCTTAAAGCCATAGGGACTTCTAACTATATAGCTCCTAAGAGGGGAAATCCCGAAGCTGCTGGCCCCTCCACCACTATGGCTCCTAGAAAGGCACCTTTTAAGAGGGAGGGTGTCCTTTGCTACTTTTGTAGGAAAATGAGACACATAAAGAAATACTGCAATAACTATAAAGCTTGGTTGTTTAAAAATGAGCATAAAGGTAATGATTCTTTGGCATTTGTCTGTGAATCCAACCTATCTGAAGCCCCATCTAGTTCTTGGTGGCTAGATAGTGGTGCGACTAATCATGTTGCATTTACCATACAGGGATTCACAAACATAAGGACGCCAAATCATGATGAATTAAAGCTCACTGTGGGAAATAACGACAAGATCAACGTTGAGTTCGTGGGAGATGTCATTTTGATTTTAGATACTGGTTTTAATAGGATATTAAGAAACACTTTCTATGTACCTTCCTTTAGACGGAACTTAGTTTCCATATCATGTTTGGACATGTGTGGTTACTCTTTTGAAATAAAGAACAATATTGTTTCTATGTTCTTTAGTTCAAATAAGGTTGGATGCTGCAACATGTTCAATGGATTGTATAGATTGTGTTTATCTCCCAATGATATATACGTCACTAATATAGTTGAAAGTGTCGTTCCCAAAAGACCTCTACCTAAGGAACAATCTTATGAGTTATGGCATAAACGACTAGGTCATATATCAAAAGAAAGAGTAGAAAAGGCTAATAAAGACACACATCCTGCCTACTCTTAAAGGTGACCTAGAGACTTGCATAGACTGTTGTAGAGGAAAGATGACTAATATAAAGAAGAAAATCGCAGTTCGAAGTTCTGACTTACTAGAAGTCATTCACATTGATATCAGTGGGCCTTATACTACAACTTTGTGTAGAAATTTTTTATTACATCACGTTTATCAATGATTATTCTCAATATGGTTACCTATTCCTGATTAAGGAAAAGTTTGAATCTCTTGACAAATTCAAAATTTTTCGGACTGAAGTTGAGAAACAATTAGGAAAGGTAATAAAGGTGGTTAGATCTGATTGAGGTGGAGAATATTATGGTAGACATGGCAATGTTGGGCAAATTAAAGGGCCATTTGCTAAATACTTAGAGGATTCTGGGATAGTGGCTCAGTTCACAATGCTTGGAAGTCCTGAACAAAATGGTGTGGCTAAAAGGCGCAATTGTACTCTCATGGATATGGTCAGGTGTATGATGAGTAGGACTAATTTGCTTGATTTTTTGTGGGGTGGGGCTTTAAAAACAGCCATTTATATATTGAATTGTGTTCCTACCAAAGTTGTTACATTGACTCCTTTTGAGTTATGGACTGGACGCAAACCAAGTTTGAATCATTTCAAGGTCTGGGAATGTCCTGCAAAAGTAAGATTGAATAATCCAACATTAGGTAAGTTGGAGGCTAAAACCACTCGATGCTACTTTGTATCTTACTCAAAATATTCGAAGGGATATCGGTTTTATAATCCAAGTGGAGGAACAAGGATTGTAGAATCACAAACGGCCAAGTTTCTAGAATTTGATGTAGCCGAAAAACATGATTGCTCACAAATTAGTGAACATGACAACATGATGAGACCTACCATATCTTTCTCCTTACCTATGCAGACAATTATGGAGCCTACTGTGCCACAAACTGAACCTGTTAATGCTGAGAATCCTATTGATGAAACGGCCACATATGAAATTCTTCAAGTTCCTCAGACTCAAAATGAAGTTACAGTAGCTCCACTTAGGAGGTCTACTAGGGAAAGGCATTTAGCTATACCACCGGACTTTATAGTCTATTTAGGAGAACATGATTACGATAGAGGCTGCATTAGAGATCCAGTGACTTATATAGACGTCGTTTCTTGTCCTCAATCAAATTTGTGGTTGGATGCAATGAGAGATGAGATGCAGTCTATGAAATATAATGGTGTTTGGGAGCTTGTTGAATTACCGGAAGATTGTAAACCCATAGGTTGCAAGTGGGTTTATAAGACCAAAAGAGATTCAAAAGGAAAGATTGAGAAATTTAAAGCCAGACTTGTGGCCAAGGGCTTCACTCAAAGAGAATGGATAGACTATGAAGCAACATTTTCTCTAGTTTCTTCTAAAGACTCCTTCAGAGTGATCATGGCGTTAGTAGCTCATTTTGACATGGAATTACACCAGATGGACGTTAAAACTGCTTTTCTAAATGGAGACCTTGATGAGGAGGTTCATATGGTGCAACCTGAAGGTTTTGCAGCAAATGATTCAAGTAAGTTTGTATGTAAACTGAAGAAGCTATTTATGGTCTCAAACGAGCTTCCAGACAATGGTACTTGAAGTTTCACAATGTTGTTACTTCTTTTGGTTTTATTGAGAACAAAGTAGATCAATGCATATACTGCAAGGTCAATGGGAGAAAATTTATTTTTGTTATACTTTATGTGGATGACATTTTGCTTGCAAGTAGCGATGTTGGATTGCTGCATGAAACAAAACAAATGTTGTCGAAGAATTTTGACATGAAAGACCTAGGTGAGGCATCTTTCGTTCTTGGCATTGAAATCCATAGGAATCGTTTTTGTCGTATGTTAGGTTTATCTCAAAAGGCATATGTTGATCGTATTTTGGAGCGATTCAACATGTAGGATTGCAAACCAAGAACTGTTCCTGTTGTTAAGGGTGACAAATTGAGTATTTCACAATGTCCTCAATCAAATTTTGAAAAAGACCAAATGAAGGACATACCTTATGCTAATGCACTTGGAAGTATCATGAATGCTCAAGTTTGCACTAGACCAGACATCGCCTTTGTAACAAGGCTTTTAGGCATATATCAGTCGAATCTAGGATATGATCATTGGGTTGCAACCAAAAAGGTCTTGAGATACTTAAAAAGAACAAGAGATTATATGCTGATGTATAGATATGTCAATGATTTGCGATTGTTGGCAAATTTAGATGCAGACTTTGCTGGTTGTGAGGATGATAGGAAGTCGACAACATGATATATATTTATGTTAGGAGGAGGTGCAGTATCATGAAAAAGTGAAAAACGGAAATCTATATCTTCTTCTACCATGTAAGCAGAGTTTATAGCATGTTTTTTAGCTGCCACTCAAGTAATTTGGCTTCGGAACCTCATTAAGGAATTGCCCATATTTGATTTTGTGGATAGACCCATACAGTTATATTGTGATAACAACTCTGCTGTGTTGTTTGTTAATAACAACAGAAGTCTCAAAGGGTCTAAGCATATGGAAGTCAAATTTTTGACCATAAAGGAAATGGTACAGAATGGTGACATTATAGTAGAGTATGTTCCCACGGACGATATGTTGGCAAATCCACTGACTAAAGGCTTACGCCCTTGTGTATTTGAGCGACATATCATGAACATGGGCTTAGGAGAATCGATGGATACTGTCGTTTAGTGGGAGCTTTTTCAGGTTTGCTCTAATGAAGTTTACTTCTGTATTTTGTTACTTTTTGTAACGTTTTGATATATGTTAGCTCCTTCTGTATAAGTTGTTATTGAGTTGTGTACATATATCTAAGGAAAATCTCAAGGTACTGTGTAAATCTTGAGTAAAGGCTAGGGGCATCCAGTTATTAGCTTTATACATATGTCTCAGTTACACATAAAGAAAAGTTAACCATAAAGATAAGACATGTGAGTTCATTAGAACCATAAAGATATTCTCTAGTACCACATCCGGTTTTCTGTGATACTTAAAGGTAAGAGAATAGTGACTGACAAGGGAGATAACATATAAGGTAAAACTCTTTATGAAGTGTTATCCATTTGCCACAACCATATTGAATCAATATCAATAAAGTTGAAAGCATTCGTGACCATGGAAGGCTCTGTATGAATACATGCGATTACCGCCATGATTCGGTGTTGGAGACTTTATGAAATATTATTGACTATTAAGAATTGCCACTAGACCAACATAAAGGTGCGCACATAAAGTACAGTCTCAATTAATATAGCCCAAGTGGGAGAATGTAAGAGTTTTCTTTATATGAGCTACATTAATTGAGATTGTAATTACCGTTTTACGGCGTTGGTCTAATAAGGTAAGGCATAAGGTTTTCTTAATGGTCGAATATGGGCCTGGCATTGTGTGGGCCGAGTTGGGCCTGGCCCGTGATGAGAGGGCCCGTCCAAAACTCTATAAATAGCACTAAGGTCCCTCCTCTAGCCCTCTTTCTTCTAAAAATACTCTCTCAACTCATATAAGGTAATTCGTGAGTGGCGGCCTCATCGAGCCAGGAACCGAGGGTCATAGAGGAGAAGATCTTCAGCATTCAAGGCTCGGATTGCTATCGTCTTGCTCCAAGAATCATGTATTCAAAATTAGGTACGCAAATTTTCGTCTTCAATCTTAGGATGTTCGAGTTTCTAGCTATGTCGATTAGGAAGCCATTTAGACAGCCTACATGTCAAACAAACACCATGTTGACTTTTAGAAACATACAATTTGCGTCACGAGTTTCACCACTTCGTTTCGCATTGCATCCTGCTATCCTCGCTTATTTACCAACTTGCCCAGTTTTCTTACCAAACTACCCTGTCTTAAAAACCACTCAGAAATCATAACCCGGCCTTCTCTCTCCTACTTGCTGCCACCACGAACCTTGAATCTGGCCTAGATTGAGGTTGGACCGGTCGTAGCTATGGGATACTTACATGACTGCCACGATCCCTCTGAGGTCGAGCTCGTGGCTCCTGTGAGATCAAGGTCGCTCTCATGGCGAGTCGCATGCTACAATGAGAGGATAAGAGGTCCTCAATGCACCGAAGCCACCGCTTGCAAAAATTTCAGGAAACAGAGCAGCTCAGAATTGCTTTGGAAAAGGAAGCTTTGAAGCGTGAGGTACTTAGCCTCTAATATTCCACTGACCGAAGTAAATGATTATCAAATCTATACATGTCCCAAAAACTTGGAGCACATTGTTCAATTCCTTTTGGGGTTTTCACTTATTGATAGCAGCTAGCAAAATCTGAATCATTCAAAAGAAAAGTCAACCCAGCAGGCGGTGTTTTAACTTTAAAAATAAGACTTTTAATGTCCATAAGTGACCTCTATTTGTCTTCTGCCCGTCCCACTTCACAATTTATAGACCACTGGTTTGAAATAAGAATGTCTCCTTGGTTGAAAACTACTTGAATCTGTCGTAGTTTTCCTTTCCCTTTTTCTAACACGCAATTGTCACGGGCCGAGAGTTTCCTTGGCCTCGGAATGACCCGTGAGACACCTGGTGAGCGGAATTCACCAGTTCACGGACCGTGACACAATGGTCAAGTGAAACGGACGGAAAGTAGGCCTCAAATTATGACTCATTGTTTTTGCAATATCGCAGATAATAGATCCATCAGGCAATAATTATGGCTTGGTGTAGTAAGAAAAATCTTCTTCATTTTATTAAGATCTCTCTCTTCTATCCACTGAACAATCTCTAGAATCTGCGCCATGTTAAAAACTGTCCTTAAGTTGCCTACGCTAAAGAAGCTATTGATGTCGCAAAAGAAATGCATTACTGGCATCAGAATGACATTATTTGCAGAGGTTTGAAGGCTGCCAACCTATCGATGGATGAGAATGAAGCAACTTTCTTTTTTCCGAATCTTCTGAGGAGTGCCTTCATCTATATATGTTTTGCTGACTGGAATATCTATTACAACATGATCTATACGTAGATGACATCAAACATTATGATAGACTTTCTCCATTTATTGTGTAAATTTCATGTGGATACTTTCAACAATTGTCATAATTAGTTTTCTAATTTTCATCTCAATGTCTTGTTTGGCTTGCCTATTCAGTTGCATTATTCTCCGTTCCAATGTGCTTCATCCTAAGATAAGCACGGTGGCTTGCATTAGTAGTTCGAGAGACACTTCTGATTTCGCGAGATGGTACTCTTGTATGAAATGAATTCCAGTGAGCACTTACTTTACTTCAGATAATGTGTGAGGATAGCACCATGGAAAACGTGCCTTTCGAAGAAAATTAGGAAATAAACTTCTGCCTTCTGACTGAAAGATTATGGGAGTTACTCACTGGAAAGGTAAAATTCTGACAGAAAAAATTATTTAATGAAACATCCGTCTTTATTTCCTTACTCATGCAGTTTACTGTCTTGCGCCTCAGCTCCCATATGAGTACTTGACTCCGTTTACAAGCAGCTGTTGGAGTGGTTCGGAAGGTATGTACAAAATTTCTAGTCCTATGGGCTATCCTTCTATTCAGCTGAATATCCAACAACTGGGATAAAAAAAGACATTGATCCTTAAATCTTGAATCATTAAGTTTAGCCCTTATACAAGAAATTTTCATGTCTTACGCTAGTTTATTGTTATTATCTGAATGTAATTCACTAGGGGCATCATACATATTTATCTCAAATGTTAATAAGAAATGTCATGCTCTAGGAAAGTTGCAACCTTGCTGTCGTATCGATCTTTTTGTTGTAGGAAACTCCAAATGTCCACATTGTGTTTTCTTACTCTTTTTTAGTTGTTAAGCCATGGTGCTTCTTTTATGAGAGAAAGGTTTGTACTTCAATGGTGCTATCGACTTCGCTTTTAAATGAGTTTGTAGAAATGGGATATTGTAAATCTTCTAGAATAAATGAGATCGTGTTTAATTCGACATTGTTTCAGGGACTCCGGCCTACCATCCCGAAGCACATTCACCCGAAGCTTGGTGAGCTACTGCAGAGTTGCTGGCAGGGGAATGCTAAGATGAGACCCGACTTTGTTGATATAATCACAATCCTGCAGCAAATTGCCAAGGAGGTGAGTCATCATTGCTCACGCAAGCCAATTCCATGTCCATTAAAATCTTCTCATAGACCGAACCATTTGAAGCAACTTGGTCGTTTCCGTCCTTTTGAGTCTTGTGGCGTGAGTGGACTAGAAAAGCCCTTTTTTTTTTTTTTTTTTTTGGTCAGGACTAGAAAAGCCCTTTCAATAGGACGTTTTGTCTACAGTGAAGAATATGTAAAATTTTGCTTTTCCTAGCCCTCTCTATACTTCTGCTCGTTAATGAAGGCCCTGTTTCTGGTCGTCTCTCGAACTGCCGGTTAATTTCGATTGCAATGGCAAACTAGGTTCTTTACAGTGTTTTCCACCCTCGAATACTTGTAGATTTGCCATTTCTCTTTACTAAAACTCAGCTCGTCAAGTGCCAGTTCAAATTCACTCAAGTTTGACTTTTCAGACGTTGCATGTGAAACAGGTTGCAGAAGAGGGGGAGGATCGGCGCAAGGAGAAGCCCGGCAAATTCCTATCTGTCCTCCGGAGAGGACATCATTGAATCGCCAGGAGCAGAGTCAAGTAGGCTTTTATTTTCTTCAGCATAAAAAGATCTGTACAGTTCCCGTAGCTGAAAGTGAACACACAGTATGTATCAATGCTTCTCCTTGCATTTGATTGATTCGTAATGTAGTTAACCATCACTTAAATCTTTCAATGGCGAATGACTTACTGCCCTCCACCAAACCCCGTCACTTTTGCTCCTCCATACCTTAAAATTCGACATTCGTTGCGACTAATGAATCGTAAAGTGGGTGCGACTAAGAAAGCACCATGGATCTGAAGGAACCTTTTGACTCTTCTCTCTTTGGCTGGTAGATGTGAAGCGCAAAAATAAATTTCGTTTCTTTACATAGTCATCTAGAAGGAGAAACTTATAAATGAAAAAGAGAATATATAGCGGACTGACTCATATATTTATAGCTCAAATAATCCTGTCATCTAAAGGAGAAACTTATGAATGAAGTTAAAAGAGAATATATAGTGGACTGACTCATAGATTTATAGCTCGAATAATCCGGCACTTATCATGAAAAATGCATTTTGATTCATCTAGATTTTTGGGGAAAATTCATAAATATTTATTGTATGCGATCCCTACCAAAAAGCGAGGGAAGAACTTATAGTATTTCTTTACATTGTAAAGCAAATCAAAGCATTCTTCGACCACACAAACCTTCAAATTCATGTTAGCTAGGTGGATAAAAAAATTTGTCAGATAGGCAGATAAAAATTATATAAAATAGGGGAATTGTAGAAGTGACATTGCATAAGACCCGTGTATATTTTACATAAAAAAAAAAAAAAATTGAGATCTTTTCTACCCAAAGTTTTCACTTGCGCATGTGTCTTACCATGTTCAACACGCGCAGGGAAAGGGGAGCGAAAGACATCTAAGTACATAGCGATGAGATGGTGTATCCGAAAAGAAAGGAGTGAAGGGTCAAAGGACACGTGTCCAACTAGGGTTTGGTTGATAGCGTCTACGTCACTAAATGCCCACGCCGTCCATTGGCAGTCTAACTGAGAGCCAGCAATTATAACACATGGAAAGCAACTCATCGACATTCCCTTTTTGTCCTTATCCATCTGCTCTCTCTTTCTCTCGCCTTTTTGTCTCTAGTCTACCGAGGTTGGGCTTGGAACCCTAATGTCGATGCTCGAGTCCCCAATAACTAGGCCGAGGTCTTCAACGCCTAGACCCGATTGTGTAGAGGCCAAGCCCAAGTCCATCAAGGTTGAGCTCTTTACCCCCAATACTCATGCTCGGGTCCCCGATGCCAGAGCTCGAGACCCTAGGTGCCCCGTGTCGAGCTTTTCCGTGCTTGAGCTCGAGCAAGGTCTTGGGTTTGCCCTTGATGGACCTGGGTGTGGATAGTACAGTCCCTAGCATAGTCGCCGAGGTCTCAAGCAAGTTTCAATGGACTTATGCTTGGTTGCATGAAAAAAAAACATTTTATGACTTATTTTTTTAAGTAATCTATATATTGAAAAATGACAAAATAATATATTTTTTATGAAACAAACAAAGTCTAAATTAACATCTTTGTCAATCCAACGCCTGATGTGCCTATTCTAGGGATAACATACATAGCTCAACTATGTGGACCTAACCATGTACGATGGCGTCACAACATTGATGGGTGGAGCTACACGCGAAGGAGGAGGAAAGGATGGAGTGACGATGGGTCAAAGGGCACACATGTTCGACTAGGGTTTGGTTGACCCTAGCATTTATGCCTCGGAACGCCAACATCGGCCATTGAGCACAATTTAAGTCCAAAGCCACCAATTATAAAAGTGAAAATAACATGAATGATTTTTGAAAGTTGATTTAATAGATAACGTGACCTCTGAAATTTTAATTTATTTAATGTGATCATTGAATTTTAGTTTAATGTATAATTTTTTTAATTTATTCATAATAGTATTTTGATTTTTAGTACATATTCAATATAGATTATATTGCACATATACAAAAAGTCTAACAGGATCACATTATATATTTAATATATACCAAAAATCTAATTATCATATTCAACAAATTAAAAATTCAAGTACTACATTATCTATGTATCAAAAAAATAAATTAAGAGTTCAGAAATTACATTAAATATTAATTTAAAATTTAGAGATTATAATAAATAATTAAAAGTTTATGAATCATATTAATTATGTCATTATTCCATTATAATATTTCAAAAACAACTCACCGACATTCCCCTGTTTTATCAGACCAAAAAAAACAAAAAAGACATTCCCCTGTTTCGTCCTCGTCGGTCCTCCATCTCTCTCCCTTCTGTCTCAATCCATAGCAAGCAAATGTCCAAGTCCGCGTCAGTAGTCCCGGATCAATCATGTAGCGCCACGTGGACAGACGAGGCACTGTGGGGCCGGCTCATCAAGAGAGTCTGCACACATTTATCATGTTCTGTTTCCTCTTCTTCGTTCTTAGAAAAAGAAGAGCCATTCCAAGCGAGCGAAGCATTCAAATTTTGAATCTCTGGTTTTGCTCTTGTTGTTGCTGCTCCGGCATTGCGTTTTTCAAGCGGCCGTTCCCCGCCATCACCCGGCGCTCTCTCGCTCGCTCGCTGCTCCTGTCGCTTCCTCTGTCTCTGCTTCGGCGATGTTCTCCTGTAAAGACCTGCTAGAGGAGTTCAAGAAAACCCAGTTCGGTGCCATGGCTCCGTTACAGTGGGTGAGTTTGGTCTCGATCGTTGGTGCTTTAGTTTGTACTCTTGCGATTCCTGCATTGAAGCATAAGGATTTGTGGAAGCTCAAACTGTGGAACTGGGAGGTCATGGTCTTGGTCTTGATTTTTGGGAGGTTGGTCTCTGGGTGGATGAATCGATTAGTTGTGTTCTTCATCGAGAGGAACTTTCTGCTGCGAAAATGGGTTCTGTATTTCGTCTACGGCCTTCGAAAGGCAGTGCAGAACTGCCTGTGGTTGGGATTGGTCTTGATTGCTTGGCATGCTCTGTTCGACAAGAAGGTCGAGAGGGAGACGAACAGTGACAGGTTGAGGTACGTCACCAAGGTGCTGGTGTGCTTTTTGGTGGGGACTCTACTGTGGTTGATCAAGAGACTGATCATCAAGGTGCTGGCATCGTCGTTCCATGTGAGCACCTACTTTGAACGGATCCAGAAGTCTCTGTTCAATCAGTACGTGATCGAGACGTTGTCGGGTCCGCCTGTGATTGAAATTTGGAGGAGATAGGAAGAGGAGGAGAAAATTGCAGGTGATCTTCAGACTTTACAGAAAGCAGGCGTGACTGTGCCGCCACATCTAAGGGCGGTGGCTTTTCCAACTAAAAGTGGGATGGTAGTTGGGAGCGGAGGGCTTAAGAGAAGTCCCCGAGTGAAGAACACCAAGTTCTCTCGAGGGCTGTAAGGAAAGAGCGAGGGAGGGATCACAATAGAACACTTGAACATGCTGAATCCCAAGAATGTGTCTGCCTAGAATATGAAAAGATTGATTAATATCGCGCAGCATGGATTTCACTTGACATCGGATGAGTGGATACAGGACTCTACTCAAGAGGATGAGTCAGCCACAATGATCAGGAGTGAAAACGAAGCCAAAGCCACAGCTAGGAAGATCTTTTGAAATGTGGCTAAGCCTAATTCAAAGTAAGATCATAGTTTCACCTCCTGTTTTGAGCTTTTGACATAATCCTTGAATGAGGCAATTGCTTCCCTGATTGGATCTCTTTCCGATTAACTGCCGTACTTTGTGCGGTCGATATTATCTGGTATTATGATGGAAAGTGTCCAAGTCAGTTATTTATTTTATTGTTGTTGCTAGGTTTATCTACTTGGAAGATCTGAAATGATTCATAAAGGACGATGAAGCCTTGAATACGATGAGTCTCTTCGAAGGAGCTGATCAAAGCAAGAGAATCAGCAAGTCGTGTCTGAAGAACTGGCTGGTGAGTGGAATTCTGTTAAATTAGGTCCATAGACATACTTGTTCATACTTTTTTGTCTTCGATGCTAATTGAATTAACCAAATCGTTTTAGGTCAATGCTTTCAGGGGAGGAGAGCACTTGCCTTGACCTTAAATGCAACCAAGACTGCAGTCAACAAGCTGCATCACGTGGTCAACTTCATAGTTGGTATCATCATATTGATCATCTGACTTCTCATCCTGGGAATAGCAATAAGCAAGCTCCTGCTCGTTGTCATTTCGCATCTCGTCCTTGTCACATTTATTTACGGGAACGCCTGCAAGGCCATATTTGAGACGATCGTCTTCTTGTTCGTGATGCATCCATATGATGTGGGCGACAGGTGCGAGATTGATGGAGTCCAGGTAGATACTAGTATCAAGTGTCGACTGTATATTCAATGCTCTATTTGCTTTGGCTTGTACATGGTCTCTTCTGTTATTCATCGCCCATTCATATGCTGTATCCTTTTAGATGGTTGTGGAAGAGATAAAGTGTTTCTGAGCTATGACGATCAGAAGATTTTATATCCAAACAGCACTCTTGCAACAAAGGCCATCAGCAACTATTATCGGAGCCCTGACATGGGAGACATGGTCGAATTCTGCGTGCACATATCTACTCCTGCAGGGAAGATTGCTGCCATGAAGCACAAGATAACCAGGCAAGTGAAAACATCTAAATTTTCTCGAATTTTGTTCAGTTTTCTGAGTCTGTTGAAGCATCCTTTCCGAGGAATGATTGCTGCCGTAGAAATCTATCAGGAAAAGTAGAGACCTGTAATGTCTTTCAAATCAATCTGTGATAAGAAACAGGATTAATGGCGGGCGATTGGGTTTTAGAAGCTCTCTCCCTTGAATATTGCCAGTCTGTTTCTGTTCCCTCTGCATCGATGTATAGATAATTAAGAAATAATCTGGATTGCTTCTTTGTTGTTCTACCGATTGCAGTTATGTCGACAGCAAGAAAGAGCACTGGCATCCCTCGCCAATGATCATAATGAAGGATATAGAAGAGCTGAACAGCGTGAGGATTGCCGTGTGGCTGCGCCACAGGATGAATCACCAGGACATGGGAGAGAAGTTTACGAGGCGATCCCTTTTCATTGAGGAGATGGTCAAGATGTTCAGAGAGCTTGACATCCAATACCGCCTGCTACCGCTTGACATCAATGTCCGCGCAATGCCTGCCTCAAGCTCCATGCGGGTTCCTCCAGCATGGGAAATCGCTGGCTGAGTTGCTCAGCTGGTCCGACAAGAAGGAATATAAGATTCTAGGATTTACTTGTTGGTTACACCCTAAAGTAGTTCTCGTCTTTTACTAGCTGGATTGTTACATTCCTAAGGGCAGTTGATATATAGTTGTTTGTTCAAATGTGCAGTGATTTGATCTTCCTTTCAAGTTCCTAATATTTGTGCCATGAACCAAGTCTCTATCAAATCTGGATGGAGTTAAAAGGCATACAAGGAGTAGCCAACCATGAAAATCTGCCATTTTTGATGAATGAATGCAATATCTAGGAATTCTACCGAGGCTGATAGCTGCCACTACTGGCTTATTCCATATGTCAGAATCACTCCCTGGCCATTTTTGGTCTGATAAACAAATTTGTGATTAATCATCTGGAGAAGCAGCACCGTATCACCATGACATGAACGTTTTCTGCCAGGTAATCCCCATGGACCTGCCATGAGGAGATCTCTTGATTCCATATTAGGGAAATAAAATTATGTAACAAGAAGGAACGTAAGATTCTAGGATTTACTCGTTGGTTACACCCAAAAGTACTCGTCCTTTGCTAGCTGGATTGTTGGATTCCTAAGAACAGTTGATATAGAATTGCTTGTTCAAATATGCAGTGATTTGATCTTCCTCCCAAGTTCCTGATATTTGTGCCATGAACCGAGTCTCTATCAAATCTGGATAGAGTTAAAAGGCATACAAGGAGTAGCCAACCATGAAAATCTGCCATGTTCCACTGCCTCTTTGATGTCATTTGTCTAGTCCAGTGATACTTTTTTTTTTCCATCATTGATGATACTTACAATTTGAGTTAATGCCAATGCCTTTTAAGTTCATTGAACACAAGCCATATGATCACAAGGCCAATGTTTTCAGTTTTGGTATTGTATTGTGGGAGTTACTCACTGGAAAGGCAAATTTCTGATGAAAATAATTATTTATTGAACATCTGTCTTCTTTATTTCCTTAGTCATGCATTTTAATAACTTGCTTCTCAGCTCCCATATGAGTACTTGACTCCGTTACAAGCAGCTGTTGGAGTGGTTTGGAAGGTATGTACAAAGTTTCAACTCTCGATAGTCTTACAGGCTATGCTTCTATTCAGCTGAATATCCAACAACTGGGACAAAAAGAGACTTTGATCCTTAATATCTTGAATTGTTAAATTTAGCCCTTCCACAAGAGATATTCATGTCTCACTCTTGTTTACTGTTATTATCTGAATGTAATTCACTAGAGGGCAGCATACATATTTATCTCAAACTCATGCATCTCGGAAAGTTGCAACTTTGCTGTCCTGTCGATCTTTGTATAGCTGGAAACTCCAAATGATCCCACTGTGTTTTCTTACTCTTTTCTAGTCGTCCTTAAGCCATGATGCTCACTTTACGAGAGAAAGGTCGTACGCCAATGCAACTTCATATATATAGTCTTAAATGAGCAACAGAGGTATGGCGAAGAAAAAAAAAAGATATATATGGTAGAATTTAAGTTCTGCGATTATGGACTAAACTGCAATTCATAGCAAAACTGATGGATCACCCTGACAAAAAAGAAAATCCATCAATTGAGACTGACTTGAGGACTAATCACTTTTTGTTCCTTAACCCCAAAAGAAAGACAAAAGTAGACCCACCAAATCAAGAACAAGTCAATTGGTGTTATCACCTTCGCTTTTAAATGAGTTGTAGAAATGGGGATTGTAAATCTTCTAGAATAAATGAGATCGTGTCTAATTTGATATTGTTTCAAGGACTCTGGCCTACTATCCCGAACCACACCTGCCCAAAGCATGGTGAGCTACTGCAGTCGTGCTGGCAGGTGGATGCAAAGATGAGACCCGACTTTGTTGATATAACCACAATCCTGCAGCAAATGGCCAAGTAGTCAAAAGCAAACTGGGTTCTTCACAGTGTTTTCCGCTGTCCGATACTTGCAGATTAGCCATTTTTCTGCTTTGGTTTTCATTTTCTTTCTTTACTAAGACTCAGCCCCTCGAGTGCCGGTTCAAATTCACGTCAGCTTGATTTTTGAGACGTTGCATGTGAAACAGGTTGCGGTAGAGGGGATGATTGGCACGAGGAGAAGCCCAGCCAATTCCTGTCCATCCTCCGGAGAGGACATCATTAAATCGCCGGGAGCCCAGTCAAGTTGGGCTTTTATTTTCTTCTGCATATAAAGATTTGGACAGTTCCAGTTAGGGGTGAGCATGGTTCCTAGATAGAAGCGGAAACCGGAGAACCGTACCGGGGTCCGGTTCGGTTCCCGGTTCTAAAGAGACCGGTTCTGGTTCCCGGTTCCATTTTTCTAGGAACCGGAACTGGTTAGATATTTAAAAAAAAAACCCCTAGCACCCACGTCATTTCCCCCTTCCCTTCCTTTTTCCCTCTCTTTCTTTTCCCCCTCTTTTTCCCTCTCTCTTTCTTTTTCCCCCTTTTTCTTGCTCACGTCACTTCCTGCCCCCCAACTTTTTCTTTTCTTCTCTCTCTCTCTTGTCTTTCCCCCTCTCTCAGCCGAAACCCCACCCCTTCTTCTTCTTCTTCTTCTTCTTCTTCTTCTTCCTTCCTTCCTTCCTTCCTTCCTCTTGCTGGCTGCTGCTTCACCCACCACCACACTGCCACCCCACACCCTACTCACCACCACCTCTTGGCCACCGAACCACCACCACCCACCGCTCGTCCGACGAGCCGTCTCGTCGTTGAGCCCGACGAGCTGTCGTGCCACCCCTCGCTGCCGTGAGCCACCACCGTCGTCCCCAAGCCACCGTCACCACCTCTTGCCGCCGCTCGCTCGGCCGTCCGGGCTGTCATTGCTCCGAACCGCCACTGCCGACATGGTTGGGGCATCGAATCATCCTCAAGATGAAAGCGATTGGGAAAGCGAGGATCGTGATGGAGACATTATTTATGTGGAGTAGGTCTAACTGCTGCAAAGCAACAACACTATGTTGCTAGACTGGGCATACTGTTGCTTAACCGGTTAGTTTGGTGTTGTCTTTGTAGGGAAGAGAATTCTTTTTCTTCTGTTTAATGACAAAATACGATAGCAATCGTATTGTAGGGTGCAGCTTAGCCATATTCTAGATCTTGTTGGAACAAATTGTTATTTATGTGCTATATTTTCAAAGGATTGTATATGTTATTGTCTACTAAAGGAATAGCCAATGTGCCTGAAATACTTGGCACTATGTCTATATTATTTGCCACTCTACTCAACACTGCCCATTTGGGGTGAAGAATCTTTAGCTGATATTAATGTGACCATCTTCTTTTGCCGGCCTGAAATGGGAAAGAAATTATCAGCCAATTGATTCTCTAGTTAAATGCTAAACCCAATAGACAAGCTGAATCCTTCTGTTGAGGCAGTTTGTAGTACATGCAGTCCAGGCCGTCATTTTGTTGTAATTGGTAAATCTCATGCATCAAACTAAGAAAACGATGATTTTGCACTTCTTCTGCTAGTTTACGGCACAATGAACAGATTTGCAACTGTTTGCTTGTCTCGGGATAGATACATTTACTGAAGCACCATACGCATGCTCTTGTTGGGTTTTAAGCTTTCAAGTTGTTCTTTCAGTGATGCTACTTATTATTTTCAGAATGACAACTGAAAAGTCAGTCTCTTCATGCAGGTTTAGGGCGGTAACAATAAACCGCTCTTTGTGCAGGAAAGGAGGTTTCATAACATCATCTGGACTTGAAATATATCCTGCCGATCTTTGATGCAATCCTCATAGTTTTGTCCTTGCATTTGCCGACCACACGCCATGGCAGCTATATTGAGCTTGTACTTTGTGTATCTGAGCATGTTGCCATAACTTTCTGCAAGGAGCGCATAGCAACGACGTGGTACCTACTTCTTACCCACTCAAATCAAGAGCGAAATGCCAAGAGCATATGCTCATATAACATGCCCGTAGTTATTATTATGAAACACATTAACCATAAGGAATCACCAAATTATACGTTAGACAATGTTTTCTCTAAAAAATTATGAATTAGTTGTCTATTTGGATGTAAAAGATTCACATTGTTGTGTATTGGCAGGTATTGAAATTAGAGGGCCAACTATTGAATTATTTCGGCTTTAGGATATTCGCGCCCACTACGAAAAAGAAGAAAAAAAAAACCTATTGGAACCTGGAACCGACCCCGGAACCTGTGACAAGGTAGGTTCCAAGTTCTCTTCCAAAAATTGAGGAACTTGTACCCGAGGGTAGGTTCCAAGTTCCAGACGGAACCGAACCGGAACCGGGAACTGCTCATCCCTAGTTCCAGTAGCTGAAAAGAATAGACAGTAATATCAATGCTTCTCCCCGCATACATTTAACAAGGGAATTCCTATCAACAATAAAGAAAAGAAGAGTAAAGCTGCATTACACACAAAAAAAAATAAATAAAAATAACAAATCAAAGAAAAAGTAGGTAAATAGAAGATTCAAGAGGCTTGTAAGGATCAACATAAAGACAAATGAGCCAACTTGATATTTTGGCATTACAACCACAAATAAGAGCTTTTGTTTTTTTATTGGTTCATATCTTCGAGAAGTTATAAAGGGTTCAATCATCCCTTAAAAGACATTTTCTTTTCCTATTTGACTTTGCAATTTCCCTTCGTTATGTAGAGCACCATAAAATCTTTCAATGGCGAATCGCTTTTGGCCCTCCGCCAAATCTTGTCACCTTTTCTCCTCCATACCTTGAATATTGAATATCAGAGTCGCACAACTCTGATAAAACTCTTACAAGAGAAGCTCTTAAGGAAGGAGATGAATACACTACTTTACTCGCTGAAATTTCTTTTTACTCTCCACAATATGAAACGATTACAAGACTCGCCTATATAGGCTTAAAACACGACTCTTGACATACCTTAGATATATGAAAAGACATGTCTAGATACATAGCAATAAGGACACTTTGACATGTGCGCCGAAAAAACTTCCATTGGGAATTGAACAGTCTTTCGACCAAAACGCAAAGAATCACAAGAGATAGGCAGTGATATCTTCAATACTCCCCCTCACTGACTTCTCTCTCTAAAGATAGTCCTCGTGACCATACCAAGCTGAGCTCGGAACTCTTCAAACTTTACAGCTCCAAGACCTTTGGTAAAGATATCAACAACTTGATCACCTGTCCTGATATACTTGTGGACACCCAATTTTTTGTCGACATTTCAAACATTTTGCAAAAATATAAAAGACAGAAAAAAATTAAATAAAAATGAAAAGATTAAAAAAAATGAAAAAATGAATGAAAACATAAATAAATAAATAAAACAAAACAAAGAAAAAAAAAAAAAGAAAACAAAATGAAAAGGGGGCGAAGGGTCTGCGGCTCTCTCTCCCGCGCGCTCTCTCGGATTCTCTCACACACGGGGGGTCTCTCGCAAATTCTCTCAGACTCCCTCTCTCTCAGATCCTCTCTCTGATTCTTTGGATCGCGGCGACATCGACGAAGACGGTGGCGGTTACAGCAACGGCGACGACACCAGCGATTCTCTGCTCATCGGATCTGACTCGATCCAAAGCCGATGGCAGCCGCAGCGACGACGGTGGCGAATTTGGTTCAGCGGATCACCCTCGGAAATCGAAGACCGATGGTTGGATATCGCAAAGGGGCTCTCAATCGCTCTCGGTTCCGGTGGTTCTAAAGGTTTCTCAGTGGATCTCTCTCGGTTTGGGGCAAAGATCAACATCGGTGACATCGGCCGCGGCGAAGACAATGACAACGACGGCGAGCTCTCTGCCCGCTTGGCCCTCGGTTTTCTGGTGCAGAGGCTCGTCGGACTCGAATCTCTCTGGATCGAACTCACCAGATCAATGAGTTCTCTCTCTCTCTCGATCCGTTAAGTTGTTAGCCTCTGGTTTCTCTCTCCCATTTGCTCCCTTTGACTCGAACGATTTTCTCTCGACTCTGTCTCGCGCGCCGGATTTGACCTGCTGGAACGGTTGGTCGAGGAGCTCGAAGTACAAGGCTCAGATTCGCATAGACAGAAGTGGCGGCGATGGTAGTGACGACGGCGACGGCTTCCGATCTGTAGTTCTTTCAGCTGGTACGTTCATGATGGGGTGCGAACGGAACGCACTGGTTCATCTTGATGCGTTACGATGGAAGGTCACCAATGGAGGGGTACGAAGGGAGACGTATAAAATCTCCCGAACACAACCGTTGGAAGGGTTGTTCATTCATTCGCACCAAATTCTCTCTCAAAATTCCATCTTCAAGAAGGAGAACATTCCATCATCAACTTGAAGAACGGTTTGCATTTACGCCGTGGAAATCGGGTGTTTTCCTTGTGATTGCATCCAGGACCAACGTGAATCGAGTTGTTCGTGATTGATTCGCAATTCAACGTTCGATCGGGGGCTATTTGTTGTTTGCGCATTGGAATCGGGTAAGTCGTCTTCCGCCGACTAGAATTCCTTCATTGGTATCAGAGCCCGATCGTGATTTCTGCCTTGTTTTTCATTGAATTTTCCCGTTTACCTTTTGATATTGAGATCAAGAGTATCAATTCTACACTGTTTGGATGTCTAATGGTCGGAATTACCATCTGAAAAACTCGAATTTTCAATCGGAGTGAAGAACGGACTCGGCGTCGCGAACACCCGTACGGTTTTGGCCATTTTTCGATATAATTTTTGGGCCAAAATTATTTTTTGAATATACGGGATGAAAGTACTTGTCGAGACGAGTCCAACGGTGGGTCGAACGCCGACAGACGACGCCAGACGTGCCCACACGCGCGGCCAGAAGCCGCGGCGTGTGGGAGCCACGCGCTGCACGTGCTGGGCACGCCAGCGAACCGGCGCGTGACGTCACGCGCTGGTTCGCCGAACCGGCGTGTGACGTCACGCGCGCGTCGGCGAACCGACGCGAGCTGACGTCACGGATGACGTCATCCAACGGTCATTAACCGTCGGGATGACGTCATCGATGACGTCACCGCCGTCGGTTGTTGGCCGGCCGGCGACTCGACCCGACCCGACCGGCGACCCGACCCGTTGACCGTTGACCGGTCAACGGTCGGACCGGTCAACGGTCGAACCGGTGACCGGTCGGACCAGCCAGGAGCCTTTTGGCTCGCTGGCGCGTTGGCCACACGCGCCACACACTCAGGCGGCGCGTGGGGGCTCGTGCGGGCTCCGATTGGAGCGTGGTTGGTGGCGTTGGGTTCGTATGGATGTCCTCTACACTGTGGAATAATTATTTTTAATTTTTGGATTTTATGAATGTATGAAAATGTGTAGGGAACCCTATGTACGCGTATTTTTTGGGGTTTAATGCATAGTTTATTCATTTGTAGATTGTATTTTCTTGTAGTTTAGGAAATACAGTAGCTAGCTTATGTGCAAGTGATGTTACATATGCTGTGTAAAGTTTAGTTCAATGATATGAAGTATATAGTTTTAATATACTTGCAATTTTCTAGTTGCTAGAAAATTAGAACAATGGTAGGAAATCCATTACATGTTGAATTGCATTTTTTTTTAATTATAGTTGAAGCATGATTGTTGTTTATACATTGGTTATCATCATGCTATGGTTTTGTGTTAAGGAAAGATGTAGAAATTACATGAGGTCATGTAATTATTTTTCCTAGTGGGAGTCCGTAGGTTTGTAGAATTCGAAGGAATCCTCACCTAGAACTCAAAATTTGTGCAAATTAAAATAATTAATGATAATTGAACAATCGTACATAGAAATTGATTGGGAACATAGTGAACTTTTGTTTCTGTGTCTTTTGTTGAATTATTATTATTTTATTTTGTTTTTTGCTGAAAATTAAATATGTGTGTTACTCTGAAAAATGTGCTAGTATTGATTATGCGTCTATTATGTTAATGTGTTATAGAAATTGATTATGGCATCGGCATCCAAGACCATTGTGGCTGACCTCAATAAGGGTGAGAAGCTGAACGGTGACAATTATGATATTTGGCACCGAAAGGTTCATACATCCTTGAGGAACAAGAGGTTTTGGAAACCCTCAACCACACCATGGATGAACCTGAGCATGGAACTTCAGCTCAACACGGGAGAGATCTAGAAGCTTATCAAGCTTGGAAAAAGAAGAATAGCATTGCTCGCATCACGTTGCTGAGCTGTATGCAAGATGATCTCATGTGTAGGTTTGAAAGTTATGATAAAGCTCAAGCTATGTGGGTTGCCTTGAAGGATAAGTTTGGGGGTACATCTGCCACTAAGCTGAGGAGACTCACCATCAAGTTTGACACTTTCCGAAAGTGCCCAAATGTAACAATGAGGCAACATCTTCGGGAGATGTCAAACATGAGCCGTGAGCTGAAGTCGGCAGGTCACTCCCTTACTGATGAACAGCAAGTTCAGGCTGTTATTAGGTCTCTTCCTGATAATTGGGAATATATGAAGATCAATATGACGCATAGTGAGAACATCGTCACTTTTGATGATATTGCGCGTCATTTGGAATTAGAGGATGAGCGCCTAGAGGCTGCAAGATCCTCTACCCATGCTTATGTTGCTGAAATGAGTTCGCGCAAAGCTTCGGGCTTCAAGCGCAAGAGGAACCTTCAGTTCAACAACAAAGGGAAGATGACTGAACAGGGACCCAAGAGGGCTAAGACCTTCCGACGCAAGAAGCGTGGTGGGAAGAAGGACAAGGCCAAGATGGAGTGCCACAATTGTGGCAAGCTGGGTCATTTTGCTCGTGAATGCACTTTGAGCCAAAAAAGGTACCCTATTACTCCATTACTATGAGTAATGCTTTTGTTTCTAGTACTTTGTAATGCTTGCTGAATCTCATCCAATGTGGATCGTAGACTCAAGAGCAACGGACCATGTAGCTAGAGACCGAGAAGCATTTGTGGAGTATCGTCGGATACCGCCCGGAAGAAGATGGATATATGTTGGGAATAACTCAAAAGTTGAAGTGAAGGGTATCGGCACATGCAAATTAATCTTGCGTGGTGGTCGAAACCTATTCCCGCATGATGTCCTTTATGCTCCGAGATATTCGACGAAACTTGGTCTCTGTAGTTGTTCTTCTTAGCTTAGGTTATGTATTGAATTTCCATGGTGATTGTGTTGATATTTTGTATGGAACAATTTATTATGGTTCAGGTCATGTATTGAATGGTTTTATGGTGTTAAAACATTGACTATGATCAGTACAATGTTAATGTTGATGGTTGTTTTTCTTTAATTGCGTCTTCTGATAACATTGGGACTGATGCAAATACTTGGCATGCTAGATTAGGTCACATTGGGTTGCAAAGAATGCAAAGATTAGCTAGAGAATGCCTTTTAGGGTCACTCACTAATGTTGATCTACCCGTATGTGAACATTGTCTAGCGGGAAAAGCAACTAGAAAATCATTCGGTAAAGGGACTAGAGCTGAATTTCCATTACAACTCATACATTCTGACATTTGTGGTCCTTTGAATGTGAGGGCGAGGCATGGAGCCTCATATTTCATTACTTTCATAGATGACTTCACGCGTTTCGGTTATGTCTTTCTGATCTCCCATAAGTCCGAAGCATTAGAATGCTTTAGACGATATATAACGATGGTAGAGAATCGGTTGAACAAAACAATAAAGGCATTGAGAACCGATCGCGGACGTGAGTATCTATCGGAGCAATTCAAGGCTCTTTGTGATGAAAAAGGAATTGTAAGACAATTGACTATTCCTTATACTCCACAACAAAATGGGGTAGCTGAGAGAAGGAATAGAACCCTATTGGAAATGGTTAGGTCTATGATGGCGCAAGCAAATTTACCTATCTCCTTTTGGGGAGATGCCTTATTGATCACTGCCTATGTACTTAACCGAGTGCCCTCAAAATCGGTCACTTCCACCCCTTATGAATTATGGACTGGAAGAAAACCAGACTTAAGTAGTCTACGTCCATGGGGATGTGCAGCTTATGTTCATGAATCTTCCCATAAATATGGCAAATTATGCCCTAGAGGGAAGAAATGTATCTTTATAAGATATTCTGAACACTCCAAAGGGTATGTGTTCATAGGTGAACAAGCTGATGGAAGTGTGACCGAAAAGGAGTCACGAGATGTCACGTTCTTGGAGAACGATTTTCCTAGTAGAGGTGAGATTGATAAGGATTTCCAATTATATGAGATGGAAGATCCTAATAATACACCCACTAATGTTATGGAGGGAATGAAGATTTACCTCAACATGAAAGACCTAGTGGGAGTGTAGCATCGTCGCGAATTGAATTCAAGAGAAATTCAGTTACGTAAAAGTAATCGTAAAAGTATTCATCGTCGTCGTTTTGAGATTGAAGGGGAAGCATTTATGATTGCTCATAAAGATGATGCCGAGCCTAAGACTGTTCAAGAGGCTCTCTCATCCTCTCGATAAGGAAGAATGGAGAAAAGCTTTGGAAGACGAGATGGAGTCCATGAGGACAAATCATGTCTGCAGGACTTGGTTGATCTACCACCCAATCGTAAGGCCATTGGAAACAAATGGGTCTTTAAGATTAAGCAAAGGGCGGATGGATCCATTGAAAAGTATAAGGCTCGTCTTGTGGCGAAAGGTTATACTCAACAAGAGGGTATAGACTACGAGGAAACTTTTTCACCGGTTGTAAGGTTTGCCTCAATACGTCTTATTCTAGCCATCGTTGCACATTTGGACCTTGAATTACATCAAATGGATGTAAAGACGGCATTTCTCAATGGAGAACTAGATGAGGAAATTTATATGAAACAACCATTAGGTTTCATAGCTAAAGGTCAAGAGCATAAAGTTTGCAAACTTCATCGCTCAATATATGGCCTTAAGCAATCATCTAGACAGTGGTATCTTCGTTTTCATCGAGCCATAACAACTTATGGTTTTACGATGATCGAAGAGGATCACTGTGTATATGTCAAGCGGTCTGAAGATAAATTTGTGATTTTATCACTTTATGTGGACGATATTCTGTTGGCTGGAAATGACAAGGTTATGGTAATCACCATAAAAGAATGGTTGTCCTCCAATTTTGAAATGAAGGACATGGGAGAAGCTGCTTATATATTAGGAGTTAAGATCGAAAGAGATCGATCAAGGAAACTCCTTACTTTATCACAAGAATCTTATCTTATGAAGATTCTTGAACGTTTCAATATGCAGCATTGTAATCCCATTGATACCCCTGTCATGCAAGGCGAAGGCCTAAGTGCGAGATGTGTCCTAAGACTCCGAAGAAATTAAAATAATGGAAACTGTTCCTTACGCTAGTGCGATCGGAAGTTTGATGTATGCTATGATGTGTACTCGACCCGACATATGTTATGCCGTGGGATTGGTGAGCCGATTTCAATCAAGTCCCGGTCCGGCACACTAGAAAGCGAAAGAGAGGATCCCGAGATACTTGAAGGGCACTAAGGACTATCAACTTTGTTACCAAGGGAATGATTTACGCCTATTAGGTTATTCGGATGCTGATTGGGGTGGAGACTGGATGAGCGTAAATTGACTTCTGGATATGCGTTCTTGCTCAATGGAGGTGCAATTTCTTGGAATAGCAAGAAACAAACATGCACAGCCTTGTCAACTATGGAGGCTGAATTTATTGCGTGTTCGCCGCAGTGCAAGAAGCAAGTATGGCTAAAACGTTTCTTTGAAAATTTAGCCACCGCACCGAGATTCCAAGACCGGTGACGGTTTATTGCGATAGTCAAGCAGCCATTGCCTATGTGAAAGATCCCAAGTATCATGGAAGGACGAAGCACATTGACATAAAGAATAACTTCATCAGAGATATTATAGCGTAGAAAGAAGTGATTCTACAATACATTTCAACCAAAAGAATGGTTGCTGATCCATTTACGAAGGCAATTCCTAGAGACATATTTTTGACCCACAGGATGTCACTAGGTTTGCGTAGGATGTGATATGTGTTATTGTAGAGGATCATTGTTTTATGTATTTATGGACATATGTATTGTACTTGTTTGTTTATTAATGACTTGATGTTTTATCAAAAAGTACAAATCCATTATGAGACTAGCACAAGCACACATATATAATTGGAAAGTATGTCAGCAGATAATGATTGGCTTACTCACACGAGCAATCGCCTCAAGTGCTATAGTTAGCACGTTGAGATGAGACATTATGTACAAATAAATGCTAAAGAGCAAGTCTGGTACATAAAATATGTCGCCTTGATTGGAGTCAAGATGAGGTCTGTAATTTGTTTAAGACCAAACATGATAGTCCCACAATCATGTATGCCTGTAAAATGCCGGATGCGAGTACTTAATTGGGCGCTATAGAAAGCGAGCTAATATATCACTCGAGTTAAACATGAGTACGTGAGAAGCATGTGACTATGTTTAGGCTAAGATCCGTATAGTGGATATATTTAAGAAATGACATGCGCTCTTATAGAAAGAGAAAGCCACTATAGCATGTAATTCATACTACATGTGCATTGTTTAACCGACAAGGGAATGTGAGTAAAATCATCCCTATTTACTCATTGTGTGAGCCCTTAAGGTAATTTATTATTTACCTCAATTCGTGCCCTATGTTACTTCTGACTATGTTCTCGAAATGAAAGATCAATGTTGCTACTTTAGCATGTTACGGGCGGTCATGAATAGATATGGCCTATGGGACGTGTCTAGGAAAGCAGTTGTTCTAAAATTGAGAGAGACATGAGTGCGAAGGAAGACTATTGTTGTTTTACATCTGTCACATGTATTTACTGGTCGACCAATTATATCGCCTTATGTGGTTGCGGATATAATTGTAAATACATGGTGTTTTTAGAGGATAATCAAGTATAGCCTTTAAGGGATAGGTATACTTGAATTGATGTAACAAGATATGTCTGGGCACTTTGAGACATCGATTGTTTATTTTTCTTTTCGGGTTGTAGCCATTATGTCATCCCTAACAGGTGCATAATTTGAGCTCCCAAGTGCGGGTGTACTCACCGGTCGCACGGCTTACTTGCCGATATGAATTGTTCTGTAAAGTTGATGAATGATTGAATGCCTTGCCTTATATTCTTGATAGAGCGCTATCAGGCCCATCATGTCCGAGTGGGAGATGTAGTTCTTTCAGCTGGTACGTTCATGATGGGGTGCGAACGAAACGCACTGGTTCATCTTGATGCGTTACGATGGAAGGTCACCAATGGAGGGGTACGAAGGGAGAAGTATAAAATCTCCCGAACACAACCGTTGGAAGGGTTGTTCATTCATTCGCACCAAATTCTCTCTCAAAATTCCATCTTCAAGAAGGAGAACATTCCATCATCAACTTGAAGAACGGTTTGCATTTACGCCGTGGAAATCGGGTGTTTTCCTTGTGATTGCATCCAGACCAACGTGAATCAGAGTTGTTCGTTATTGATTCGCAATTCAACGTTCGATCCGGGGCTGTTTGTAGTTTGCGCATTGGAATCAGGTAAGTCGTCTTCCGCCGACTAGAATTCCTTCACGATCCTTCGCCGATTCATTCAAGGTACATTGAACATAAATTCATCTTTCATATCTGGATGTTCATTGTGTTGAACAGTGACTGAGGATTCTAATTTCTGTTTGTGAGAAACTTACCTACTATCGAAGTTCATTGGGTAATCTAAGCCTGTAATATTGTTGTTGTGATAGTTTGGTTGTGCTTTCCTATTTGGCTGTTGCATTTTGGACTCATGGCCGAGATGCCTACTTTCTACTCGATGAAATGCTCAAGTTAGATCAGAGTTGGCTCTCGAATGTCTTTTGACCGTTGATCGGTAGATGTAATTGATTCATGTCTGAAACTGAACCATTGATGAAATAAGTTTTGCCATGGTCGAGGAGAGTCATATGGATCTTCATGCCTATTTGTTTGTCGACTGAACATGTTTTGTTACGTCCTGTTTTGATAAAAAAAAAAGGTAAATAAAACAGCATGTTTTAGATTAAAATCAAATTAGTCATATTCAAGTTTTCATCAATGATTGCAGACATTTGGAAACTCATCATGCCTTTGTTCCGCTCCTCAGTGACCTGCATTACTCGCTGATTTTCTGTGGAATCTTGTAGGCCCAATTAGACTTAGGTTCCTTCACAAGACATGATCTAGAAATCCCTTTCTACATCATAGATTTTGATAGGGTTTTCTTCATGACATTAGAGTAGTGAAAATAACCCATGCTCCACGAAATTTTTGCTGTGATTTGGACTGATGTGTGTTTTGTGAAAATGCCTTCAATTAAGCTCCTTAAGAGCATAGTTGATGCTTGATGCCTTCTAGACATACTTAGAGTATATCATAAGCTTCGCGATGATGTATGGCATGCCTCATTTGAGGATCATTTACTGTGTAAAAACTGTACATCAAGTCTGTATGTCACAACTGAATTGTCATGTGTTTTGCCTTTAATGTCAAGTCACATATCAATGTTAATGAATTTGCGTGGTCTTTTGCATATGGATTTAGGGTTAAATGTCTTAATCAAACTTGTTCTTCACATTTAACCCTACGTCATGTTCAAATTCCATAATTTTCATGCATTGATTAGGTGACTTGTTAAGTCTGTTATCATGCATCATTTTCTGGTTTGCTTGTGATTGATTTGCATGTGTTAGCGGTTGTTACTTCTTGGCCATGAATTTGACCTTTCTTGAACCCGACATCTCTTAAAAAGTCTTAGGGTACGTCTTAATCTTTCTAATGACACTAGTTTTGCATTATTTGCATGTCATTTGTCCCATTTTCCATTTTTGCAAAGTTGGCCTTGAAATCTGCTATGAGTGAAATTCGGAATGCTTATTCTGCCCTTGTTGAGTTAGATCTCTTATTATTTGTGCATGGATTTTTCCCTAAGGATTTTGAGATCGACTCCTTAATGAAATCTGTTTGTCTTTCTCATGACTATGTCTGGTGAAGTTTCAGAATTTTTAGACATTGTTTACTAGGACAAATTGTTGTCGATTTACCATGACGTCTTGCTGTCCTGTTATGTTTCTGGTGTGTTGTTATGTGTTCTTGAATTTTTATAAATTCATGTATAACCCATATTATGAAACTCCCTTCATGAAAGTTGTTCCTCATGATGTGCTTGATGTTTTGTACTTTTCTTAGAGCCAATTGTCCATGGATTTTACCTCGATTGCTTTGATCCTAGTTGTGATGATTGTTTCTTTCATTTGTATGCACCTAGTTATAAATTTCTTAGATTAAGTTTAGATTAGGACCACGAAGATGGAAAATGAGTGAAGATGGTGGAGGTCGATGTCTATTCTGACCGTTATCATGTAATATTTGTTTTTTTCCCGACATATGTCTCGGGTTCCGTTTGTTGTATAAAACTCGATGAGTTGCGGGTTTTGCTCTCTTTTTCTCATACATTTCTCTTTTATTTTTTTTTTAGGATAGCATGATAAATTTACCACTTTCCTTTATTGTTTACTTGCTATATTGCAATTTCAATTTCATTGATTGTTTTCCTTTCATGCTTTTTCTAGAAATAGAATAGAATGAAAATAACTAATCACGCGTGATCACTTAGTTTAGAACTAATAATCCCGAAAATGTAAAAAAGAGACGCATGGACATGTTAAGAAAAACTTAACATACTGTTTAGATACCAAAATGACGTTAATAGAAATATTAGCGTAACTCAAATCCCCAAACCTAGATTTTTTGTTACGTAGGAATCGAGGGAACACTCCAAACCCCTGATTGGGTTTTCTAGCCGACCCCCAAAACGAGACTAGTGGCGACTCCCGTTTATTTTTAGGTTGTTATAAACAATTAGATTGCATAAATAAACTCATCGCGCGGGGTATGAGCTTGGGAGAGCTTGTGATCTTGTGATCAAATACTCCTAAACCCGACCTTTCCCCCTTGATTTCGAGGGCGGCGAGATCGGGTCGCGACAATACTTCATCTTGATCTTGCCCTCCAACACTTTCTCTCGTAGAAAGTGATAGTGGACTGCCACATGCTTAGTCCTAGCATGGAAAACCAGATTCTCTACCAAGCTTATAGCGGATAGATTATCACAATACAATATTGTCGAATAATCTATTGGCTGATGAAGATCATTTAATAACTGCACTAGCCACGTGCTCTCCTACTGCCATTGTTGCTGCTTTGTATTCAGCTTCTGTTGTAGACAAAGACACAATCGGTTGTCTTTAACTATACCAAGATACTACTGCTGATCCAAGATTAAACGAGTATCCAATAGTTGATCGTCGTGTGTGTTGATCTCCAGCATAGTCGGCATCACAATGACTTACCAACTCACTCGATGATTCTTTTTTATACAAAAGCCCAAAATCAAAAGTCTTCTTTACACACCTCAGGATACGCTTGGCTGCATCCAAGTGAGGCTTCCTTGGCTTCTCCATGAATTGACTCACTACTCCCACTGCAAAAGAGATGTTAGGCTGAGTTATGGTAAGGTAAATTAGACTACCTACCAGTTGCCTATACATAGTCGAATCTTCTAGCTCTCAACCTTCTTCTGCACATAGATTGCAATCAAGCATTCCAAATTTTTCCAAGAGATCTCGTGTATACTTTTGTTGACATAGGAATAATCATTCCTTTGTCCTATTAGTCTTGAGCCCCAGAAAGTGTTTCAGTTCTCCAAGCTCCTTCATTTGGAACCGCACAAAGAGGTTGGCTCTAATTTGACATATCTCATCTTCATCATCTCCAGTAATGATGAGATCATCCACATAAACCAGCACAGCTACAAGTTTTCCATCTTCTGCCATCACGAATAGGCTCGAGTTTGCTAGAGCTACATTATAATCGTTCTTCAACAAGAATTCCGCAATCTTTCCATACCACGCTCTCGAGGCTTGCTTCAAGGCATACAACGCTTTCTTTAGCTTGCAGACATATTTTGGATGAATTTTGCTCTTGAAGCCATCCGGTATCTCTCTCTCTCTCTCTCTCTCTCTCTCTCTCTCTCTCTCTCTCTCTCTCTCTCTCTCTCTTCAAGTTCTCCATGCAGGAAAGCATTCTTCACATCCGTTTGCCACCAGGCTAAAGGTCTCTTCATGATGAACCCCATATTTTTTGTGAAAATCCTCGAGCCACTAGACGTGCTTTATACCTCTCAATCAACCCATTTGGTCGACTTTTAAGTTTATAAACCCATTTGTAGGAAATAGGACGTACCTCTTAGGTTTTGATACCAAGTCCAATGTCTCATTCTTCTTTAGTGCGAGGATTTCTTCTTCCATGGTCTTCCTCCACGCTGTACCCTTCGAGATCTTTAGTCAATGCCACATTGGAATACTTGGGGTTTGGCTTCCTTTGCCTCGTCGATCTCCGAAGTTGAGACGCCTCCTCTTCAAGTTCTTCAACCTAATTTGGTTGAAGTTCTTCTGTCGACCTTGGATGCTCATCGGATGAACTTGTCGATCCTGGTGATTGTGCTTTGACTGACATCTTTTTCGACATCTTTTTCAACAAGCTGATTCTCATCGAATTCTTTTAGCCTTTCTTCAACCTCTTCGTCGAAATGCTGTGAATTTGGCAATTCAACTGCTTGAGGTGACCACTAAGACGACATTTCGTCAAACACCACATTCCTTGAAGTATAGCACCTCCCTATTATAGGGTCGCAGCACTTCCACCCCTTTTGTTGATCATCGTATCCCATGAATATGCAGCGGACTGCCTTCTTGTCGAATTTGCTACAAAGATGATCAGGCATAAATGCATAACATATGCATCCAAAAACTCTAAAGTGACTTACCACAGGCTTGCAATTCCATAACTTCTTGTATGGTGACATAAAACCAAGCCTTGCTTGTGGCAGCCTGTTAGTCACGTGAGCCGCCGTTTTCATACATTTGGCCCAAAACTCCAATGGAACATTCTTTGCGTGCAACATGCTCTTGTATGTCTCAGCTAGATGCCGATTCTTCCTTTCGGCAACACTGTTCTGCTACAGCTTATATGGACAAGTATACTGTTGACATATCTTGTACTCTTGCAAATACTTCGTAAACTCATAGGAAGTGTACTCTCCCTCGTTATCGGTGTGTAGGCAACGAATGTTTTTGCCTACTTCACTTTCAACCTTCTCCTTAAACACCTTAAATTTGGTAAACGCCTCATATTTTTCCTTCATGAAATCAACCCAGACGTACCTAGAGAAGTTGTCAATGAAACTGATAATATACTTGAATCCGCTAACAGATAGCTGCTTCACTAGACCAAACACATCCAAGTGAACGAGCTTGAGAGGCATCCGAGCTTTGAACGACGATTCCTCATACGGAAGTTGATGTGCCTTCCCGTACTAGCACTCGGCACAAACCACATTTTCTTGCACTTCCAACTGGGGAAGACCCCTTAGCATGTTCTTTTGCATCATCACCTTCAACTTGTGATAACTTACAAGCCCAAGTCGCGCAAGCTATAAATCAGGTGTATCATTCCTTCGGGTTTTGTTTACGTATGCTATTTAAGCAGACATCACGTAAATGGACTCTAGCCAACGTCCCTCCATGATTGGTCGACCAGTGGGCTTCACACTTTCGGTACACCTTAACATCTCGTGGACCGAACACCACATAATTACCGGAGTCTGTGAGCTGGGACACAGACAATAAATTCTTCTTCATTCCTGGCACATGATACAAACTTTTCAAATCAACTTGCTGTGAATTGAACCAAGGAGTTATCATCGTCTCGCCGATTTGAGTAATCGGCAATCTCAAGCCATCTACAGTAATAATAACACATTCTCCAGTATAATTACGCATGTTCGACAACTTGCCTTAATCTCTAGTCATATGACTCGAACATCCTAAATCAACATTCCGGTCCAAATCATAATTAATTGACTTTTCATTTATAGAGATTAATGCCATCGCATCGTTTAACTCGACTGTGGAAAAAGAGGCAATGAACTCGTCTAACACCACTATTGCAACAAGTGTTTGGAAATCTCATTCCATATCTTCATCGAAATCATTCCTCTTCGATGATGTTGTGACATTTCCTTCAACTTTCTTCGTTTGACAATCTCTGACAAAGTGGCCCTCCTTGCTGCAGACGTAACATCATCCACTGCGTCTTTTTCCATCACGTCGCCAAGCTCCCCCCGGTCGAAGGCTCGACTCTCCTGGACGCTTTTGCCATCCTTCACGAGCTGGTTGCTTTTGCCATTTGACATGGCTTTTCATGGACTTGCCATCTTTATTATCAACACTGGTTCGCCTTTGGCCCTTGAACCCTCTTTTATCACTGAAGAGGACACTTTCTTCTTCCTTAATCAAAACCTTAGACATTTGACTATCTAAAGTCTCTTGGTTAGCCAGAATATTCTCCAGATCAGTCAACGTTGATTGAGTTGCCCATCCACGAGTAGCCATAATAATACCGTTATACTTCGGCTTTAACCCGTCAATAATAATTCTTCTCATTCTTCTTTTTGAGATGACATTAGTGGGATCCAACTTTGAAATTTCGTCACAAATAGACCTTTGGAGAAATACTGACTCACCGTCATATTTTGTTGTGACATCGACGACAGCTCATTCTCTAGCCTTTGTAGCTTGGCATCATTCGACCTTGCGAATAATGCTGCCAAGTTATCCCACACCTCCTTGGGAGTCTGCGCGCTCTTAATGTGCAGCAATAAATCATCTTTGACAGTTACATCAAGAGCGTAAAGAGCCTTACCCATTTTGATCTTCCACCTCCTCTGATCATCATCATCTTTGGGTGCCATGGTGTTACTGCAGCCAACAATATCCCACAAATCCTGACCCAGCAAATAAAATTGCATTCGAATACTCCAATTATTGTAGTTGGAGTTGTTGAGCTTCTCAATGCCCTTCGTTGAATTTGAAACATCCACCATCTGACTTGAAATAATGCTCGGCACTACTCCAAGAAACCTTGATCCCCGACCAATCAATCACAGTCCCTGACTGTACACTGGCAGAACTTCGACGTATTCCGATCCTTGACCGCTTGCGCGCGAACAATGGTCCTTGACCACCGTCTTCATGAACTACGCTCCGGAAGACTTGACTCACAATCCCTGACAACTGTGCTCTCAGTCCCAGATAACCTTGCTTTGATACCAATTATTGAATATCAGAGACGCACAACTTTGATAAAACTCTCACAAGAGAAGCTCTTAAGGAAGGAGATGAATACACTACTTTACTCACTGAAATTTCTTTTCACTCTCCACAATATGAAACGATTACAAGACTTGTCTATATAGGCTTAAAACACGACTCTCGACGTACTTTAGATACATGAAAAGACATGTCTAGATACATAGCAATAAAGACACTTTAACATGTGCACCAAAAAAACTTCCATCGGGTATTGAACAGTCTTACGACCAAAACACAGAGTCACGAGAGATAGGCGGTGATATCTTCATTGAAACTCGACATTCGTTGCAACTAATCAATCGTAAAGTGAGCGTGACCGATGAAGCGCCGTGATCTATAGAAAGCTCTCGACTCTTCTCTTCTCTCTTTGGATGGTAGATTTGAGAAGCGATGCATTTCAAAAATAAAACTGCTCGTCTTTAGGACAGTTATCTAGAAGGAGAAACATGCGAAGGTGGAGAAAATGATAGTGGACAACTCATATTTTATAACTAAAATATTCCGGCACTCATCGTGGGAAAAACATTTCGATTCATCTAGATGTTTGGGAAAATTCATAAAAATCATGGTATGCAATGATGAGTTATGAAGAAGGATCCCTGTTGAAGTGGGAGGGGAAGAACTTAAATCCCTCACGGCATCTCACTGTACCTTAAAGCAAAATCAAAGCATTCTTTAACTACGCAACCTTCACAGCTCGTGTGATGAAAATTAACGTATGCATGTCAGTATGTCATTAAAGAATAGACAAAATGGGTTAAAGGTTATAAGTTTTAAATTTCAAATAAGAGCATGGAGTGTTCTTACTTTTTCAAATAAAAGCTTGGAGTGGATCTTATTTCAAAAAATGGCATGGTAGTTTCAAATAAGGTTTGAAGTGACATGGCAATTTCAAATAATGGCATGATAATGTTTAGGGTTATAGGTTTTTGGGAAAATTCCAAATAAGGGCATTGAGTGTCCCTATTTCCTCAAGTAAAAGTTTGGAGTAAATTTTATTTCAAAAAAGGGCGTGATAGTGTCAAATAAGAGTTTGAAGTGGTCACGATAGTTTTCAATAAGGGCTTAACATAGCCGCCAGGCAAAATATTCCGGCCAATCAAGGGTAGTTTTGTCCAAAGACAATATTAACCTAAATTATAGTTTAATTAGATTAAAAATTAAGAAAATTAAACGTTTTTAAAGAAGATAAAAAATACATGCATGAGGGTAGGCAACAACCCTCTTGCCTATGGCCGCCTCTTCATTGCTAGTGGGGCATCAACAATGGTTGGCAAGGTTGCTGGCACCTCGACAAGGGTCGATAGGCCCTCGCTAGAACCAGGAGAGGGCAACCCTCTCCCTAATCTGGGGGAGGGTCGTCGGCCCTCGCCCTAGCTGACACCCCACTGGCGATTGGGCGGCAGCCATAAGCAAAGGACTTGAGTTTTTCTTTTTGTGTTTGTGTGCGTGTTTTCCTTTTCTAAATTTTAGCCTTTTTTGGATTTTTAAACTAATTTAATTAAGATTTTGTGTAAAATTAGGATTCAAATCAAAATGATGTCGTTTTAGTGCTTTAGTTAACTTTAACTCCATGTAAGAGAAATACAATATTTAAAAAATTACGTTAACATTTTTCATTAATCAAATTAGACGGAGTTAGTGGAATGATTTGATTTTTATAAAAAAAAAAACTTGAGTCCTAAGTGAGGGCTAGCCTTATTTGTGGCCAATAAGGGTCACTTAGACGAGGTCGGGTGGCCAACCATCGCTTGAGACCGGCCACCGGTGAAAAAGGAAATAAAAAATAGAAAAAGGACAAAAAAAAGTAGAGGCTGAAAATGCCCTTGACCAGCATGCGAAGTCAAAGATAAATTAATATGGTAATGTCATGCTTTTATTTGAAATTTGTGATCAATTTTTTTAATGTAAAATTTAAAGTCTTTTCTTTCCAAGATTTATATTACACAAACGGTACCTAACTATTCTTTTGCTAACCTACGTAGTTCAAATACATGGACCTAACCATATTCAATACTCGCGATTTTCAAGAAGAGAGCCTTGTACCTGAAAAAAGGAGGAGAGATGATGGAGGCTAGGGATTCACAAAGGAATCGGATGAGATCGAATCGGTTCGTTTTAGACGATTTTAGGTTCCAAATTTTTAGAATTGAAAATAGCAGTCCGATTCTCAATTTAAGGAGAGAAGCTGAATTGTCCCAATTGAACCGATTTTCTTTTTTGGAAAATTTTTCCTTCTTTTTTGTAAAGTAAAGAGAAAGAAACTTTCAAAACCTTAAACGTAGTCGATCCAACTCGGGAACCATACTGATCCGGAAACGGATCGTCGGAGGTCTCACTCAGGGAAAGGAGAGGGAAAGACGTCAAGTGACATTAGCGCGAGAAGAGATGGTTGAAAGTGATGGAGGTAATGATGGGCAAAAGGACACACGGCTCCCACTGATGGCTCGGTTGACCTCAAGGATCCACGCCTCGAAACGCCAAAGTCGACCACTGACTGAGCAATCCAAGTCCGAAGCCACCAATCATAAATACTTCGAAAACAACTCGTCGACATTCCCCATTTTTCTCCTCTTCTCCCCTCCCTCTCTCTCTCTCTCTAGCCCAATCGATTGCAGACAAACGTCCATGTCATCGCTGGCATATCCTCCATCGCTTGCTCCCAAAGCACACAGCGGCCCCTAACTTAACGTAAGATTTCTTTTGTTGAGTCCCAAAAAAAAATGTGACGCTTTTAGCAATAGAGGAAGAGCAGGCGTGATTTATATCGTTGAAAAATGAACTTGAATCATTTTAAATTAATTAAATATTAAATCACACTTTTATCTAAAAACTTAAATTTATCATTGGCAGTGGTCATATAAATTCTCTCATGATATCGGAGTTTGAGATTCTGAGTTCAAAATTTTTCAGACCCTATTTATCTCCCTAATTAAATATGTTCACACTTAGTATTAGACAAAAAGACCAAACTAAGTATGATGAAGAGTGTTTGAATAATTAAATATTAAACTATGTTTTCATCTGATTAAACTTTTTGAATAGTTGACAGTGGTCATACAAATTCTCACAAATGCCTATAAGAATATGAAAAAAAAAAAAGAAAGAGAGAAAAAAAAAAGAAAAAATTATTAGATTGTGCTCATTGTGACATATTTATCCTTAACTTTTTCTTGCAATGTCAAAAACCCCGAATTTATACCCATATGATGACTCATGGGCTCTTCGTCATTGTTCTATTAAATGATTTTTCAGCCTAAATGGCCTTTTTATTTTATTTAAGCCACATGGGTGCCATATCAACACGGTTTGCCTTCCGTCGTCCACGCATATAGATTTTGAAAATGTGCTTATTAACGAAACCTTGATGAAGGGCAGACGTGTCATGCGATCACAACTTTAAGACTTTCGGTGTCGCAAATCAAAACTTAAGATAAATGTATCACAATGAGTATAATTTGTGGAATTTTGTTGCTTTTCCCAAAGAATAATAGAGCAAATACAAGGAAAAAAAAAACAAAATATGTCCACCGTGGTACAAATACCTCAATTTTTTTTTTTTTTTTTGTCACCAAAAATCCCAAACTTACCTCCTATGATATAGATACCCTCGACTTTTTTTTTTCTTCTCATGAAGAAAATCCAAATTTATACATATACAACATATTTATCCTATATTTTAATTTCATCAAAGATATATTTGTCACGACAATATAAGTTCAGGGTTTTTATAACAACAAAATAATTTGGTGTATTTGTATCATAATAGGCAAGTTTAGGACTTTTAGTACTCGTATGATAACGATTCTATTCATCTATTTTTCTACTTTTCTATTCCTGAGAACAACTTTAAAACATAAATTCGTTTGATGATACAATTTTATTCTTCTACTTTCGGGACAAATTTTTAGCCTAGAATTAAATTACAGAAATGAGAAGTAGAAAACTTTCTACTTTTCTATCTTCAGAAATAGAAATAAAAAACTCTTCTCATCTCTCCCTTCACCGCCGTAGCCTGTCAATGTACGATTTCTACATCGACGCTTTTAATTCAATTGATTAAGGACGTTTTATCTCATGAAAGAGTGGAGCATAATGAATTTAAAAAAAAAAAAAGGCATGGGAGGGAGATATTTAAGAAGGCCTATCAAACGAATTTTTATTCTGAGATCGGAAATTTTGTGTTATTATCAAATGTGTATCAAGGGAATAGAAATGGAAAGATCTATTTTTGTCAAAAAATTATTTCTAGAAACATAATGGTTGTCATTTGCACCATTAGCAACCAAAAAAAGTTAAGATTATTTGTGTCATAGTAAACATACTTTAATTTTTTTATTGTGGTATCAACTCATAATAATCTTATAAGAGCATGATTTAAAGTGGTTGTTTTAGGCCCTGTTTGGTATGGGTGCGTTTGGTAACGATTCTGTTCCTGATAACAAATTCTGATAAAAAATAATTCTTTTTTATTCTGTTCCCGGGAACAATTTCTAAGCATTTTAAACCGTTTAGTAACTGTCCAAAATTTCTGATTTATAGAATTACGTTTGGTATTGTGTTCAAAATTTCTACTCCAAATCATTTTCTTTTAATTTTTAAATGTTTTTTTTCTTTTTTTCCTTTCTCTCTCCTGTTCTTCTTCTTCAAGTGGCCAGTGACCTCACCGGAGCATCGCCGGCGGTGAGGTCGCCGGCCCTTGTCAACCGAGCCTCGCCGATGGCTAGGCAGGTCTCGCCGGTGCTGGGGGAGGCCCACTTGGCCAAATCGCGAGGCTCGCCTAGCACTGCCGAGGCTCGGCCTCGCTGGTGGCTAGGCGGGCCTCACCGGTAGTTGGGCTTGCCTCCAACGAGCTTGCCGGACCTCACCTTAGCCTAGCGAGCCTCCAACAAGCTTGCTGGACCGATTGCCAACGACTGGTGGTGGTGGGCGGCGGACGGCAACCGCGGGATCGCGGTAGATGAAGAAGAAGAAAATGGAAAAAGAAGAAGAGAAAAAAAGAGAAGACTAAGAGAAATACGGTATTGATTCTTAGATTTGTTCCCGAGAATAAGAATCAATTTTTTTTTTATTCGTGATTCTGTTCCAAATTTATTTCTGGGAACAAAAAAATAGAAATTTGTTCCCGGGAATAAAAATTTTACCAAACGCAATTCTGTTCCCAAACAGCTCCCAGGAACAAAAAATCAGAATTAGATACTATTTGAATGGTTAACAAATAGGCCCTAACCGGCTAAATATTAAAATTTTCTATTTTTTTGTTCTCAGGAGTAATTTGGAACGGAATCATGTTTGGTAAATTTTTTGTTCCTGAAAGTAGATTTGGAACATAATTATGAATAAATAAAAAGTTGATTATTGTTCTCGGGAACAATTCTAAAATCAAGCACATATTTTGTTTTTTTCTTTTTGTTCTTTTTCCCTTTTCTTCTTCTTCATCCACCGCTGTGGTTGCCGTCCATCGCCATTCATCGCCCACCGTCACCGGTCACCGGCAACCGGTCCGGTGAGCTCGCCAGAGGCAAGCCCAACCATCGGCAAGGCTCGACCTTGCCAAATCTGGCTGGGCGAGCCTCGGTGGAGCTGTGCGAGCTTCGCTGGGGCAAGGCAAGGCTCACATGGCCACCGGCAAGACTTCCCTAGCCTCGCCGAGGGCCAGCGACGCTTCGGTGAGGTCGTCGGCCCTCATCTAGCCGATCCACCGGTCATCCCAAGGCTGGCGATCAACGACTTGAAGAAGAAGAAGAAGGGAAAGAAATGAGAAAAAAAAAAAAAAAAAAAGGAAAAAAAGTAATGAAATTATTTAAAAATTAAAAGAAAATAATTTGGAATAGAAATTTTGAACACGATATCAAACACAATTCTATTTCAGAATCAGAAATTTCGTCCAGTTACCAAATGCGTTCTTTTGCTTAGAAATTGTTCTTGATAACAAAATAAAAAAGAATAATTTCTTATCAGAAATTGTTCCCGGAAACAAAAGCGTTATCATACACGCCCTTAGTCACATCCCATATACTTTCCGATGTGATATATAATTTTTATTCAACTAGAAGTCACCACGGCTCTTGAGGCTTATAAGGGGGTGTTACGTGTATCAGTATAAACGCAAAACGTGTTTTGTCTCGATGAAAAACCTTTTGCGTGCAATCCCGTCGAACTCTCTCCACTCCGGTCGGCCATAGCCAGACGTCAGTAGATTGGCAGTCCGGTAATAACATCCAAGGACAAGGACATTTAGGAGATCCCGCCATGCAAGAATGGAATAGGAGGGCTCCGCTGTGCTCCCTTCTTCACCCTTCGTTGCCCTTTCGGAGCGTTCCCTGTTTGCTCCTCCTCTCGCTACGATAATTCGGTGTTTCGACGCCACCTGTGTCTTTTCTCTCCACATTTTTAATCTGTCTCCTTCTTTGAAGTTCAACCGTATGGAAATAGATACTATGTTTATCCCTATCTCATTTCATTCCATTTAGAATTAAGAATAGACGTAATCCGACTCGCTTAGTAAATATCTCCCCTTACTTGAGACTCTATTCAACTCTTTTAACTTCTATTGAATCGAGAAATGAATTTGATTGTCCATCTTTTTTATTTGATATAATATTAATATATATAAGTCATCCTCCAAATAATTCAAATCGAAGCATTTGAATGTACGGATTGGTCTATATGACATGATGGTACGCGTGTTTCCTACCATCAATAATTCCCATGAAATTCCACCCACCAAATCAGCCAGGTCCTCTGTTTTTCTTTTCTGAGTCTCTTTCTTGCCATTTTTAAATTTTCTTTGACTAATCAGCCGGAACTTACCTCACTTGCCCCCACTGACCATGGAGTTACGGCGCAAGTCCTCTAATTCCTACGGCTCCTGCCAAGATCGCTTGCCCATCCCCGCCGAACGAAGGGCCGCCGGCGACGCCTCTGACCTCGAGCTCGGCCTCAATGGTCCCGGCTTAGCATGTGATTCGAAGAGCGACGAGAGCGACGGTTCGAGAATGCTCAGGGAACCCAGCATTGAGTTCTGGAACGGAAGTGAGGAGGAAGCTCCTGCGGAGGGTCCCGGCACCTCACCACGTCAGCATGCGCTGGAGGATGACCACCCGTCGCGGCTGATCGGGCGGTTCCTCCACCAGCAGCAGGCCTCTGGCAAAGTGTCGCTGGACATGGACCTGGAGATAGAGGAGCTGCGCGGCGGCGACAGCCTGAGGGACTTGCCTCCAGTCGCCGACTTGCCGCCAAGGCAGAGCGAGGACGGCTCAAGAGTGCCCATCCAGCCGCCCATCTCGACAGGGGCTGGGCCAGGTACACTGCAGAGGCGGCACAAGGGCTCGCCGAGCCGCAGGGGAGATGGCAGCTCTGTCGACAACAGGGAAGAGGAGGCTGTGAAATGCACGTCGAGTGCAGCTTTCCAGCGGAACTCAGGCCTGCTCCGCTCGAAAACCAGGTCGCGGCTGATGGACCCGCTGGAGGAGCCCGACCAGAGATCGGGCCGTGTTCCATGGTCAGGCCACCTACGATCTGGAATGTTGGGGAAGGCAGGGGATGAGGAGGAGGACGACCTGTTCTTGGATGAAGACGTGCCAGAGGAGTTCAAGAAGGCGAAATTCGGTGTCATGACACTGTTACAGTGGGTGAGTATGGTCTTGATCATTGGTGCTTTAGTTTGTACTCTTGCAATTCCTGCCTGGAAGCGTAGACATTTGTGGAAGCTCAAACTGTGGAAGTGGGAGGTCATGGCCTTGGTCTTGATTTGTGGGAGGTTGGTCTCGGGTGGGATGATTCGATTAGTTGTGTTCCTCATCGAGAGGAACTTTCTGCTGCGAAAACGGATTCTGTACTTTGTCTACGGCCTTCGAAAGGCAGTGCAGAACTGCCTGTGGTTGGGGCTGGTCTTGATTGCTTGGCATGCTCTGTTCGACAAGAAGGTCCAGAGGGAGACGAAGAGCGACAGGTTGAGGTATGTCACCAAGGTGCTGGTGTGCTTCGTGGTGGGGACTCTGCTGTGGTTGCTCAAGACGCTGATCATCAAGGTGCTGGCGTCGTCGTTCCATGTGAGAACCTACTTTGACCGGATCCAGGAGTCTGTATTCAGTCAGTACGTGATCCAGACGCTGTCAGGTCTGCCTGTGATTGAAATTCAGAGGACGGAGGCAGAGGAGGAGAACTTTGTGGCCGAGCTTCAGACTTTACAGAAAGCAGGTGCGACTGTGCTGTCAGATCTAAGGGGGGCGGCTTTTCCGACTAAAAGTGGGATGGTAGTTGGGAGCGGAGGACTTCAGAGAAGTTCCCGAGTGATTGCCGCCAAGCTCTCTCGAGGGCTGTCGGGAAAGAGCGACGGAGGGATCACAATAGATCACTTGCACAAGCTCAATCCCAAGAACGTGTCAGCCTGGAATATGAAAAAATTGACTAATATTGTGCGGCACGGATTTTACTCAACATTGGATGAGCGGATACAGGATTCTACTCATGAGTCAGCAACAATGATCGGGAGTGAAAACGAAGCCAGAGCTGCAGCTAGGAAGATCTTTCGAAATGTGGCTAAGCCTCATTTAAAGTAAGACCATAGTTCTTCCCCTGGACGTTTTAAGTTTTTGACGTAAGTCTCGGATGAGGCAATTCGTTCCCCAATTGGATCTCTTTCCGATTCACTGGCACACTACATTCGGTCGATATTATCTGGTTTTATGATGGAAAGTGTCCAAGTGGGTAATGATTTTCTTGTTGCTAGGTTTATCTACTTGGAAGATCTGATGCGGTTCATGAGGGACGATGAAGCCTTGAAGACGATGAGCCTCTTAAAAGGAAGCGATGAATGCAAGACAATCAGCAAGTCGTGCCTGAAGAACTGGATGGCGAGTGGAATTTTGTTAAATTAGGTCCTTGGACATGCTTGTTCATACTTTTTCGTCTTCAATGCTAATCGAATTAACCAAATTGTTGTAGGTCAATGCTTTCAGAGATAGGAGAGCACTTGCCTTGACCTTAAATGACACCAAGACTGCTGTCAACAAGCTGCATCGGGTGGTCAACATCATAGTTGGCATCCTCATATTGATCATCTCGCTCCTCATTCTGGGGATAGCAACAACCAAGTTCCTGCTCTTTCTCAGCTCGCAACTTGTCCTCATCGTATTTATTTTCGGAAACACTTGCAAAACCATATTCGAGGCAATTGTCTTCTTGTTCGTGATGCATCCATATGATGTGGGAGATAGGTGCGAGATTGATGGAGTCCAGGTAGATCCCGACTATCACATGTCGACCGTATACTCACTGCTTTATCTGCTTTCGCTTGTACCTACTTCACGGTTTCTTCTATTATCATCACTCATGTGTATGCTGTATCCTTTTAGCTGGTTGTGGAAGAGATGAACATCCTGACGACCATGTTTCTGAGGGACGACAATCAAAAGATTATATACCCGAACAGCACTCTTGCAACAAAGGCAATCGGCAACTATTATCGGAGCCCTGACATGGGAGACGCGGTCGAATTCTGTGTGCACATATCTACTCCTGCAGAGAAGATTGCTGCCATGAAGCACAGGATAACCAGGCAAGTGAAAACATCTAGAGTTTCTCGAATTCTGTTCGGTTTTCTGTGTCTGTTGAAGCTTCTTTTCCGAGGAATGATTGCTGCCGTAGATAACTACCCGGAAAAGTAGAGAACTGTAATGTCTCTCAAGTCAATCTGTGATAAGAACCAGGATTAATCTTGGGTGTTTGGGTTTTAAAACTAGGTAGATAACCATGTGAAAATTCCGGGCTTGCTTACCTGAATATTGCCAGTCTGTTTCTGTTCTCTCTGCATCAAAGTATCGATAAAACTAGAAATAATCTGGAATGCTTCTTTGGTGTTCTACCGATTGCAGTTATGTCGACAGAAAGAAAGAGCACTGGTATTCCTCGCCTATGATCATAATGAAGGATGTAGAAGACCTGAACAGGGTCAGGATCGCCGTGTGGCTGTGCCACAGGATGAACCACCATGACATGGGAGAGAAGTTCCTGAGGCGATCCGCCTTAGTCGAGGAGATGGTCAAGATGTTCAGAGAGCTCGATATCCAATACCGATTGCTACCACTTGACATCAATATCCGCGCAATGCCTGCTTTGAGCTCTGCACGGGTTCCTCCTGCATGGGAAAACCCTGGCTGAGTCGCTCAGCTTGTCGGACAAAGAGCTGCATTCGCCCATGGTATTGGCAGCTCGCATTCCACAGCAGCAGTGCAACGCGGACCATGTAGGGGACTCCAGCAAACCGCTACTTCTTCGACTCTGAGGTTTTCCCCTCTCGTTGAATATATTTATCGCAGAACAGTGAAAATCTGATTTCTCTGTCTTTCCCGACACCTCTAGGCTCTTTTCCTCGGATTTTGGAACACTTTTCCCATCTTAATCTGAGGCATACTTGTAATTAGAGAATGGATTATATAAATGATGCTTTGAAATTGAAGGGATACAACATGTTACTTGAAGAGAGAAATCTCAGGATGTAGATGTTCATGTATCTAGTGATGGTCGTCCTGTTACTTTTGAGCTATTCTAGTCTATCCGACATGTATCTGAAACTTCCTTTAATGGAGACCTTCAGACAAATGGCAGCATAAAGGTTTCAACTGCATATCAAACATCATCTTAGACTTTTGAAAACAACACAATTTGCATCCCGAGTTTTGCTGCTTCATTTCGCATTGCATCCTGCCATCCTCACTTATACCAATTTCTCAGTTTTCTTCCTAAACTAACCCATCTCAACAACCACGCACAAATCCTATCCCGGCCTTCTCTCTCCTACTCTCCACCAGTACCGACCTCAAATGTGGTCTAGATCGAGGTTGGACTGCTCCTAGCTAGGGGAGACCTACATGGCTGCTGTTGGAATATAATACATGGAAATGATAGGATCTTATAATTTATGTTAACACAAAATCATGAGAAAAATAAACGAGAAATAATAAGGACACTAGAAATTTACGTGTTTCGGTCCGAATATCGATACCTATGTCTACGGGGAAAGCCAGCAGCAAATAGTCTACTATAATCGGAGAATCAAAATTTACAATCGCTCACACGCTCAAGTGTTTCTCACACTTAGACATAGGTATCGATATTCGGACCGAAACATGTAAATTTGAGCCTAACAATCTTTTGTTTCTCAACCCACGAACATAGCCGGATTCTGTGCTTGTACTGTGTCAAAAAAGTCCCACACATGCCTCCTTTCAGGCAGTTCAGGTTCAGTTCCTTGCCTTACCGCATCTATTCATTCAAGTGGGCATTTGTCCTTAAAAAACCCCTTCTTGCAAAGAGCTAGCTTATTCGTTCTAACCTTCTGATTCACGTCCGGTAATGCCACAGAGCTTATTTTTCATGAAAACATTATGTCCCTTGCAAAATCTCTTCTGATTAGGGCACTTGAATTAATGTAGTTCATATGTTTATAAGCATTGCTTGAATAAGTGCGAGCAATACAATTTCTATCTTATTTTGCAAATTTCTTGATTTGTAAACCCGAAGATGATTGCGAAATATCATTATTTCAATAGCCTTGACTCAAAGAGTCTCTTTTGTTAAGCCGTTGACCAAGCCCACATTACGATCCCCATTAAAGACCTCTCAGATCAGTAAAGTCGTACCACTTGCGAGAATACTCAGACCCTGCTTGACGTGACAATAGTGAGGTAAAGTGATTCTTATATGCCCACATCAATTATTGGGGTAAAACAACATTTTCAATGAAAGTGAGTGAAAAGTTCTTTCGAATCGAAAGTTTCTCATTTGACGTTTTCATTATATCTTCATTACAAGAGTGGCTACGACTCTCCACATGGGATTTTGGTAATAATAGAAATGAGTGATGAATGCATCTACTTATTATTACTGACCATTTTTGACAGGCGAAGTTCTCATGAAAGTCAAGCAGCAATTTGCCCTGGAGCATTAGGATTTGTCCAAACCATTTGGCAACCTAATCAATCAAGCCTTCAGGTAGGGTACCGGGTAAGTATCAAATCTTCGAAAGTACTCGAGATAAAACTCAGTTAACTCATCCTCTAATTCATATCTAAATGCTTAAAGAAAAATTTGAGCATCTCCTCCAATTTTCAAAAATTGAGAGTGTGAATCTTACCAAAATCTTTCAATCCGTTGTTGACATCTCAGTTTGGATCTGAATTCACAAAATACTTTCATTTAAATGTTTCATTTTGGATATGAATGCTTTTCGATCTTTCTCGTTATACCTTAGTCTGGTTCTAAATATTTCGAATTCCAAAACCTTGACATCTCAATCTGGATCTGGATGTCTTAATTCTTTTCGTTAAACATCTCATTCTGGATATGAATGTTTTTCGACTTTCTCGTTATACCTTAGTCTGGATCTAGGTATTTCGAGTTCCAATCTTGACATCAGTCTGGATCTGGATGTCTTAATTCTTTTTGTTGAACATTTCATTTTGGATATGAATATTTTTCGATCTTTCTCGTTATACCTTAGTCTGGCTCTAGGTATTTCGAGTTCCAAAATATTGACATCTCAGTCTGAATCTGGATGTCTTAAATCTTTTCGTTAAACATTTCATTCCGGATATAAATGTTTTTTTTTTAATCTTTTTTTTCATACTTTAGTCTGAATCTAAGTATTACGATAAACATTAGACTCTTCAAGGAACCTAAATGAAGACCGGATACTTGTGGAGTAAATGAAGATTTATCATGTACCTCAAGATACTCTACCACACTGATTGGTAAGTAACTACAGGCATGTTCTCTCATTTTGCATCATAGATTGCATTTTGAAATGGAATTCATTTTCCAACAAAAATAAAATTCATTGCATGTGCCCGGTCAAAATTTAGGCATCATTTTGTCTTTGAATGCAACATTTGCGAGCTCACCTTCAAAGAGGGGCAACTGCTAACACCTAAATTTTGACCACCATAAAAAAAAAAAAAATATATTGCATAGCATAAAATTTTGTCATTAAAGTAAATAAAAGGAAAAATAAGAGATGATCAATTTGATTGATTATGAATGGAATGTGAAAATTTTGATTAGCCACCCTTTGGCAAATATTCAAATCTTAGTAAATGTGGAAGCAAATTCTCAGTTAGCAATCAAGAGCTAAGAAAGAAAGCAAGAAATTTGATAAAAAGGAAGGAATTAAAGCATTTGAGGAAAAAATCAAGCTGATTGCAAGATCACGTCCCAGTTTACAAACCACGATTTAAGGCAACAGAGAAAGGAAGCTTGAAAATTGCCATGGAAGGGGTGCTCGGAACCACTATAAAAGGGGAATTGGTGAGAAAAAAAGGCATGAGAGACACAAAAAAAGTCAGAGAAAGTGCAGAAAAAAGCGTGAGAGAATTGGTGAAAAAATAAAAGGAGAAAAAAAGGAGCCTCCCTCTCGTCCATACAAAGTCAAAAAAAGGTGCGGTCACTTCTTCTCTTCTCTGACCAAGTGCAGAGAAAAGAAGAAGAAGTTAGCAAAAGTACAAGAGAAAGAAAGAGAGAGTGGACGTGAGAGGTAAAGAAAAAAGAAAGAGAAAAAAGAGGAGAGGTCGTCTTCTTCAGGGAGGCGTCTCCCACGCCCGGCGTCTGTAGTCTCCGCTGCCGTCCCTCCATCCATTGCCGGAGCGCCGTTGCAGCAACAGCCGCAGCACCTCTGTCTGTCCGTTGCAACCCCGAGCTCCGAACGCCGACGTCGCGCCACCATAACTGAGCCAGCGCCACCTCTGCTCGTCGCCGCGTCCGCTGTCGCCCCTGCTGCCGCGCCTCTGCTCGTCACTGGCGCCTGTTGCCGCTGACTCCCTCCTTCCGGCGATCTGCGAACGCCGACGCTGCAGCAACCCACCGCCAACTCCCTCCTTTCGGTGACCTGCCACTCCACCTCTACAGTTGCCCGTTGCTGCCAGAGCTCCGAACGCCCGCGAGCACCACCACGACCCACGAGCGCCACTCTGCCCCGCCTCTGCAATTGCCATTGCCGCACCACCACTACTACCAACGTCCCTCTCTGCCGCGCCTCAGCCTGCTCGTCGCCGACTTCCACCTGCGAACTGTAAGCACCACGGCAGTAGCCCACCCAAGCACCGTCGCCACTGATGCCTTCCACCCTCTGTAGTAACTCGGCTCATGTAGCAAACCGACGCCTGCAACCCCGAGCATCCTCCAGCTGCAAGCCCTGCTGTCTTAAGTTCATTGACCCGACACCGGCCCGCTGTTGGTCCGCTCTCCACAGCCCAACCCTGGCGTAAATCATTGGTCGCAAATCCCACGCCGGTCCCGTTTAGAGGGAAAAAAACAGTCAACATAGTTTTTTTTTTTTTTTTTTTTCTCAAGTTTTGTTATTATTGCTTAACTTGGAATATTGAGTGTAGATATTGATTTTATGAATATTTCAGGCATGATCCGTAGAGTATTATTGCTAAAAAATCACTATAATTATTAATTTGATTCGTAAGACGTCGAATCATTTTTTTTAATTATATTGATATTTTTGGCACTTTGATAGTATTTTGATTCTTAAATCATTATAATTATTAATTTGATCCATAAGACTTCGGATCAAATTTTTAATTATTTTGAACTTTCTTATATGTTGTGATGTTTAGGGTTAAAATAATCGTTGATTTAATCCGTGAGATAACGGATTATTTTTTCAATTATTTTAATCATTCATTTAATGAATATCTTGAGTGGCTTGGATGTAATGTCTATATGGTAATTACTTGTTTTGGAATAGTTAGGATATGTAGGACTTCATTATCTAGCTTGAATAGGATTGCACATAGATTATGATTGGATCTAAATAACTTTTTTTTTTATAGATAGGGTCTCAGATAATGTTTGCATGTTTTTATAATCTCAAATTTTTTAAAGAAAGAGTTTTCTAAGATTGAATAGGGTTTAAGTCAAATTAATCCCTAAAATAGATTAGAAAATTATTCATTTTAGATAGTTTAATCAGCTTTCTTATTACGAATTTTAATAAAAAAAATACAAAAATATTATGTGCATTTCAAATAGTTTGCATGTTAGGTTCATTTAATTAGAAATTGCTTGTCAATAGAATTAAGTCATGTAGTTAAAGTGTATGTTATATAGGTAAGTTCTAATTCCAAGATAAGAGAAAAACCCAAAATAAATAAATAAATAAATAAGTGTTTGCTTTGTGTGTTTAATTCTTTCAGTGCAATTTATTTAATTGTTGAGCATCCGTGTGATCACCCTATTTGCATTATAGTGATTTAGGCTAAACTTAATCCAAATTGCCTGCAAAAATATTTTTGAAAATAAAAAGAATGGCACTGAAAGGGCATTAGAGAAATCTAGTGTAATCAAGTCCCTGTACTCAAAGTCTCTAGTTCGTAGAAATAAAATAATTCTCCTATTATTTTACTTAGGTGTCTAATCAACCTACCGTAAACTGATTAGTGGCGACTCTTAGATAAAATTCATTTAAAACTTGAACCTAAGTTGCAAATTGGTATGGGCTTGGGAGAGTCCGAGCTAAGTCTAAACTTAGTAAGTCCATTAGCTAAACCCTAGATGCTACACTCGAGATTAAGCTGCTATCATGTAAGGAGTTGCCATGACCCTAATGAAATCGGCTAGAAACAAACTGAGGTATAAGATGATATCTCACTTTCTACGTATCTAGAGATTTAGGAATTGGGACTTGATTATACTAGTCATATAACTAGTGCCCTTTCGGTTCTTAAGCTTGACTATTTGTTGACCAAAGTGTCAAGGCAATCTTTTACCAATCAAAGATCTTAAAAATTATCCTAATCATTCTATTAAAAAAAGAAAAAGAAAAGAAAAGAACAATCAATGTATTAGAAGACTGCAATTAAATGAAATCGAAATGAAAGTGCACAAACTAGGATTGTTTTTAAAAGAAAATGACATTAAAAAATCCTTATGATAAAGCTTATGAGCTTAGGCCATATTTGATAATCGACCAAATAGTGTCTGATTCTGTTCTTTTGTTCTTCGAAACCAAAAAAATATATAAATCTATTTGGTAAATTTTTTGTTAATTTGTTCTTGAGAATATATTTGAAATGGAATCAAGAAGTAAAAAAATTTGTTTTTTTGTTCCCAGGAACAATTTTAGAATCAAGCCAACTTTATTTTTTTGGCTTTTTTTCTATTCCTTTTTTCCTTTTCTTCATCTTCTTCCTTTTGCCAATCGTCGGCCTCGGCGATGATTGGCTACTGGCCAAATGAGGGCCGAGAGCCTTGCCAAAGCCTCCTCAACCTAGCCCTACCTAGCCAAGGTGAGGTCGAGCCTTCTCGAGCCATTACAAGGTAGGCATTGCCCAACCACAGCAAGGTCAACTTCATGGTGGCTCGATGAGGTTAAGCCTCACTAAATTCGAGTGAGCTCCATCTTGTTAGGGGCTAGCGACACTCTAGCGAGGTTGCCGGCCATGCAAGAGGCCAACAATTGGCTAAAGGAAGAAGAAAAAAAGAAAAAAGTAATAAAATTATTTAAAAATTAAAAGAATTTTTAAATCACAAAAGAATTTGAACATGAATTTTGAATAGTTACCAAATGCATTCAAATACTTAGAAACTTGTCTAGGGAACAAAATCAGGAAAAACCATTTTTGGGAAAAAAATTATTTCCGAGAATAAAATGGTAACCAAACACACCCTTATTTAATTTTAAATCCAATTTTCAACAAAAGATTTTTACATTTTTATACATTGAACTAATTCTACACTAGAATTAATGCTAAAAAAATCTAACAAAACTAATCAAAATCTAATTCCTAAGCTTTTTCTTGAGGTTTTTTTTTTTTTTTTAATTTGGAGTTTTTTATTATTTATTATTTAATTCTGATTTTCATAAAAAGAATTATTTTTTATTCTGGAAAAATGGGCATCGGATTAGGCAAAGGACCTCAAACTGATAAACTTGTGATAAATTTACCCTATGATAGTTTTCGTCAAATTTTACTATCAAATTACTGAGTTGAATAATACGTGACAGTCGACTAATATACTGGTTTGTGATTTTATTCTCTGTTTGTCATAATGTACCATTTTTTGGGTTTTCCTGTGATATTAATCCAATTTAATGGAGAATATATTTGTTACAAATATGCCAGTTTTGGGTTTTTGATGATCGAACGAATTAGTTTTTGGTAAGTTTGTTAGAAATGTACTAATTTGAGGTTTTTTTTATGGTCATTTAGGGTAAATTTATCACAATAGTTTTAGGTAAATTTTTCATACTCAAAAATTAGTTTTAGGTAAATTTGTCATAAGTGTACGATGAAAAACTTCAAATTGATACATATGTAATAAATTTATTCCAAACTAATTTTTTGATAATGAAAAACCTTTAACTAGTATATGCGTGATAAATTTATCTAAAACTATTTTTTTAACGCCAAAAAATCTCAAATTAGTACACTTTTGACAAATTTACCTTTTTTAACCACTGGGATTCGCCCTAGTGGCTACCCTTCCAACATGGAAGGGGGAGGTGAGGTTCAAATCCCCACCTTCTCGGGGGATGGGGTGGGGACGCGTAAGTTTCAAGAGTGGGTTTCGACTCCCACTGCGGGGCAAGTCGAGTGAGTGTAGAATATGAATAGAATAGGACTGACAAAAAAAAAAAAAAAACTCTTTTTTCAAATTTTATTGTTAAATTTACTAACCTAGATGACACATGGTGACGTGGAAAGTCCACGTGGAAATCCAGAAAAGTAAAGATCATGAAAAACCCAAAATTGGTGAAAAATTTAATGACACACTTGTGATAAATGTAACGGTACATCTTAAATAATTTGAAATTTTTCGTGATATTAACCCTGTTAATTGCTACGTGGACTTACTATGTCATTATAACACTATCAATGTCAGCAAATTTAATAGTAAAATTTGACAGAAATTAATAGAGATAAATTCATCACAAGTGTATTAATTTAGAGTTTTTGGTAATAAAAAAATTAGATTAAGATAGATTTGTCATGATTGTATTAGTTGAGGTTTTTCGTGATACTGACACACACAAATATATCGACACACATACGTTTTTCCTTTTCTTTTATCTCATTATCTTTTTTTCTTCTTCCTTTTTAATTTCTTTTTTTATATTTTTATCATTTCTTTTTCTTGTTCGTGCTCCCCTTCACCGAGAGTCTTGTCATCTTCAGACGAACTCTAGTCGGATCTTCATCCTTCCGACTTTCGGCCGCCGATGCCGCCGGCCATCACCGGAGTTCCTCCATCAGGCCTCCTCTCCGACCGTCAATTCCAGCAATCACCGGACTCTCTTTTTACTCTTGCCCCTCAACAGATTCCAGCGTTTTTCTATTCCGACTATTTCCCTCCGATCATCATCAACACGGCCAAGCAATAAAAACGAGATACAAGGAAGGACGGACATTACCAGATATTCAATAACATGCCCACCAGAGATTTTCGCTCGACTTCCTCCCCAGTGGTCCCCGCTCGAGCAAGCCATCCAGTGCAAAGAACGAACTGAACACAAGAAGAAAAATTGATTCAGAAGTGGAAACAACAACGCACGACTGAAAATAGATTCGTGTACTTTAAACTGACCGCAAAAGAACAATTTCTATCATGTTTCCAGATCCTCAGTCCCTTTTCATCGAGGCAATTTATCAAACAAGTTACGTGCATGGAAGATGTTGGATATGGTCGCGAAATCCAAGCCTTTCTTTTCGCCTAAACCAGTACTAGAACAACGATATCATTACGGGTTTCCCAAAGGGAACTTTTTTCGCCTGATTAGCTACGCATGAAAAGCACGCTCGAAACCATGTTTTACTCGAAGCAGAGAAAAAACAGGGAAAGAAAAATCCCACGTTTGGTGAGCAGCTATGGAAAAGTACAATCGGCAGCAGTGTCATGAACGAAGATTTCAAATAACGCCTGTGGCCAGAATCGCGGCAAATGGATGAAGCGAATGTTCTGTGGTTGGAGATCTTCAATGGGGGAAGTCAAACTAAACGGATCGAATCCCTTCTTCTCGGGCCGGAATTGACAACGGCAAGCAGTGACGGCAATGGTGGCTGATGCGGCTGAGGGGCCATGGATGATCCCCGAGCAGCGATTTCTCTGTTCTTTTTCTCTAGAGGGAGAGTCGGTTCTTTTCCCTCCACCTCTGGCCGAGAACTGCCGCCGGCGAAGTAAGTTTGTTTTGTTCATCATTATTTATATTTTTTGTTGAGTTCCGTGGGATTTAGTTTTGCATTTTTATTTTTCTTATTTTATTTTTTTGTAAAAAAATTGCACACTTTGGATAACCAATAAAAATGCGGTTGTCAATTGTGGCTACCTGGATCGAGAATTGGACCAATTTTCACCAGTTCCAAATTTTAGGAATTGGGAATTGCTCAAAACGATTCAATTCGATTCGATTATTTTGTTCACCCTTATTACCAATCTCATGTTATCCATTGATTATCTATTTCAATCAATATCTATATTTTAGGGTTTTGGCATAGATGAAAGTGATTTCTCAGGCTATGCTATCGAGTATGGTTTATAATAACTTAAGGAGGTTCACATTGTTTCAAGGCTGCTCAGTGCAAAGAGTTTCGACACAGACAACAAGGTAAGACGAAAACAAAAGAGAGGAGATATCATAAAGTCCGAAAAAGCACAAAACGAGGAAACTATATTTATAACAAGATTCTAATATATGATATTTTCTTTAGGTAATTTCAGAGCATTGCACGTAAGCTTTGAAGGATCTCGTACATATGAAATCTAATGAGATAACCCTAACAAATTCGTATAGAAATCTTGCAAGAAACATACATAGAATAGCTGGGTATATAGATTTGATCTATATATAGAAAAATCCGATGGTTGTTACACCTATATATTTCTTTCACTAAAAATTTTGGGGCAATACTGAAAATTAAACATTTGTCTGATGTACTGTGAGATGTTATAAGTGAAGATGTCAAGAATGAAATTGAACGAATGTAAGGTTGAAGTGATTGTTCAAAGGGAATGAATGTGCCGAAGACAGAGCTTTCGTAGAATAGGGAAAATTGTCTAATAAGCCCTGAACCTATTGAACATATACTAAATCAGTTTTAAATTTTTCAATCTTATCAAATTGATTTTTAAATTTTTAGGTGAAATTTCAATGTAGTTTTTCATGTCAATTTTACCAGAGATTGCTTATGTGGCAGTGTACTATATAGGAAGGTCGGCGATGAATAGACCATCATATAGTAATTTCTGGTGAAAAATTGATCGATCGAAAGGATTGCATTGAAAATTCCTGCAAACATTTAGGACTAAACTAGAAAAAATTGAAAGTTTACAACTAAATTAGCATCCGTGGTGTAAGTTTAAGACCAAGTGGGTAGTTTTTCTTGAACAACATACTGTGCACCTTGATAACACATCGAAGGTCATGGTCTCCATCCTAAGGCTAAATAATTTGGAACATAATTTAGGACCAACGAAATAATTCAAAAGAAAGCTAAACCACCACCAAAGTGATCTCGTGCAATCGAACTATAACTCCATTGTTATCAAATCGGAATTTCGGAACATATCAATCTCTCATGAAATACTCATTTGAATGATCTGAAATTAAAGCTTTCAATATGCCGACATATCTAATTCATGGATATTGCAATATTATTATAGTGCCAAGCAAAATTATAATCTTAGTTAATAAATATTTTTTAAGGGTTAATATCACGAAAAACTCCAAACTGGTACGCACATGATAATTTATCCAAAATTAATTTGTCAACCATAAAAAACTCCCAAATTGGTATATCGGCGACAAATTTATCCTCTATTAATTTCCGTTAAATTTTATTGTCAAATTTTTGAGTTATACATGAAAGTTGATAAGTGCATTAATTTGAGATTTTAGTTTCTATTTATCACATGTATATTATTTTTGTAATTTTTCATTATATTAATCCAATTTCAACGAAAATTAACAAATGATAAATTCGTGACAAATGTATTAGTTTGAGGTTTTTGATAGTTCAAAAATAAGTTGGTAGTAGGGTGAATCAATTTGAGGTTTTTGATGATAAAAAAAATTATTTTGGAATAGATTTATCGTATATATATAAGTTTGAGGTTTCTCGTGGTAGTATCTTTTTTTTTTTCTTTTTTTTTTGAGGTCCTAAATCATAAAATGTATATACTTCATTGTATTTCTATGAATTTGTATACCTTACGACCAAGCGGAGAATGTCTCGCTCCCATTCCATTCCCCGTAGACCATACAGGCTACAGGCATAGGCTACAGAGCTTGAGCCGACTTGGGTTGCAGACGACCAGCACAAGCTCGATTGACTAGGTCGTCTAGGTTCCGCGACAGACATGAGGATCTGCTGGAGGAAGCTCTACGTCTTGTACAGACCCACGTTCTTGTCGAAAGAGATGTTGCGTCGTGGAATCTGATGATCTCTCGTTACGTCTCATGTCGCGGTAGTGAGGAACTATTCAAGTAAATGCCCAAAAGAGATTGCATTCCGTGGAACATGAAGATTGCCAAAACTTGGCATGGGGATATTTAAGTAAAATTAGTGGGTATGCGAACGGGAACGGATGAGGCGTTATGGATGTTCAAGTGCATGCGCGAGAGAAATGTCGTTTCTCGGGATACGATGGCAACTGGGTTTTCTGAGGAACGGTGAACGCGCGGTTGAGTTTTTTCAAGGAGATGCTGCACATCACGATGATGCACCACCGCTTCACTATCTTAGCAAAACACCGCACCAAAACAAGCGTCTGCCCTCATCCAGGGAACACGGATTTCCCGGAGCATGGATTTCGGACACTCCCTATAGCCCTAGCAATCGAGAAAATTGCAGCACGAACGACCGCAGGGAAAGGGGAATCCGGAAGCAGAGAAATTCAAGTTCCTGACCAAGCATAAAATTCCAAACGTGTGTTAATAATCTCAACATCAGCAGAGTGGCAGTCTAGTGATTTACATCCAAGGAGGAGGGCATTTAGGAACCCCACCATGCAGAGAACAGAGTAGGAAAGTGAATTTCAGCACAATCCCGGAGCTCTCTGCTCTACTTCTTCAACTTTCGTTGCCTATTTCGGAACATTTCCTCTTTCCTCCTTCCTCCTCTCGCCATTATAATCTCTGTTTCGGCGCGTTTCCTCTTTCCTCCTCCCTGCTCTCGCCATTTATAATCTCTGTTTCGGCGGCACCCCTCACCCTTCTTTGAAGTTCAACCTCTGCTGCGTCTCCCACCATCAATTCCTCTTTTGGTCACTCTCTTTCTTTCCTTTTCTAATCGTTTCTTTGACTAGCCCCACTGACCATGGAGTCACTGCGCAAGTCCTTTAGATCCTACGGCTCCTACAAGCACACGCAAGGCAGACGAACAGTTGCCGTCGACCCCTCCGACCTCGAGCTCAGTCTCAATGGTTCTGGCTTACCGAGCGATTCAAAGAGTGACAGGAATGATGGTTCGAGAATGCCGAGGGAACCCAGCATTGAGTTTTGGAAGGAGAGGGAGGAGGAAGCTCCTGAAGAAAGGTCTCGGCCACTCGCCACACTGGCTAGCGCTAGATGACCCACCGTCACGGCTGATTAGGTGGTTCCTCCACCAGCAGCGAGCCCCCAGCAATGTGTTGCTGGACATGGACCTGGAGATGGAGGAGCTGCGTGGCAGCAGCAGCTGGAGGGACTTGCCTCCGGTCGCCGATTCGCCGCTGGTGCCACAGCTGCCAAGGCAGAGCCAAGACGGCTCGAGACAGTCCTTCTAGCCGCCCATCTTGACAGGGGGCGGGCCAGGTACACCACAAAGGCAACACAAGGGCTCACCCAGCCATGGCAGAGATGGCAACACTGTCACCAACAGCAAAGAGGAGGATGTGACTTCCCAGCAGAAATCAAGCCTGCTCTGCACGAAAACCAGGTCGTGGCTAATTGACCCGTTGGAGGAGCCTGACTGGACATTGGGCCAGGTTCCACAGTCAGGCCAACTACAGTCTGGAATGTTGAGGGGGGCAGGGGATGAGGAGGAGGACGACCTGTTCTTGGAACAAGACTTGCCAAAGAAGTTCAAGAAGGCAAAGTTCGATGCCATGACTCTGTTACAGTGGGTGACTTGGTCTTGATCATTGGTGCTTTATTTTCTACTCTTGCAATTCCTGCATTGAAGCGTAGAGATCTGTGGAAGCTGAAACTGTGAAAGTGGGAGGTCATGGTTTTGGTCATGATTTGTGGGAGGTTGGTCTTGTTGGAAAATGTATTAGAATACATAAAATAATAATAATAATTGGAAATGCATTACAAAATATTAGAAAATACAAGGAAATGTCTGAGGCGTGCAAGCACTGTCCTTAAGGATAATTCTGCCCATCGGAGTACGAAACTCGGTGCGTAAGGCTTCAGCGGCTATCCTCCCAAGATACAACAGACCTTCTTCTATACTCCGCACTGAATATTAGAAGGAAACAGAACAACTTTTGTGTATAACCCAGCAAAAAGAAAAGGAAAGATGTGAGAACACATTGTATCTTATGAGATCTTATATTCAGACAAAATAGAGCCGTTAAAAGAGCCGTTGTAAAATAATGGAGGATTTATGAAGTAATAAATCAAAAGTTATAAAGCCGTTAGACGACCGTTATACAATCATTAGAAAGCCGTTATTTGGCCGTTAAAAAGCCGTTACAAAAATGATGACTTTCATGACGATCATAATTTCTAATAAATATTTCAAAACAACTGAAATATCCAACAATCCCCCACATATTTCAGAAAGTTTTAACAATAAAATAGAATAATGCTGGGTTATTGGAGAGTAATGCATCGGAATTGGTGCTTGTTAGGCTATGAACCAACCCTAGAAAGAATGAAATATAATTCACGAAATTATTGGTGAAGTTTGAAACTTCTATGAACCAAGAATTTCTTTTTGTGAATTATAATTTTCACCAATCACATTACACTCCCACAAACTTTGTTATTCAACGCGGTTTTGCGCTAATAGGCCATGCACGTGCTTGGTTTATTCATAAGCGCTTTAGAGATTTTCGCCAAAAATTCTCATAGGAGCGGCCCCACTCCACACTTATATAGGTGATTCCATCAAGTGTATTATGCAGTTTAATACACCACCAATAATGGCTATGGAATTTCATTAAGAGCTTAGCTCAACCTTTTTTTCCTTGCAATTTTGCACTATTTTCACCTTAGGATGGACAATAATTTTTAGTAGTGCACTAGATCAACAAATGACTTGTTATTACCCATATGAACCTAATTCATGGGATCGCCAATCACATAGGTTGGGTTACCATCATTGTTGATTTTCTTCAATTGGCTTGTCCATTCCCTTGATGTATAGTCAAAGGATTGGCCAAAATCCATTTCTGACTTCATATAATTAATGGACATAATTCCATCATTAAGCATGCTTTATCACATCATCCTTCAATCAGATGTGTCCATTTTTACCATTGAAAATTTTTCATTGCAATGGTTATTGCCACTTGGCAATCATGATACTTAGACACATAAGGTGTCAATTTATTCCCAAAGGAATATTTGCTAAGAGTTTCTCAACTACTTAGCCTCATTTTCATATATGAGTGAGAAGAATTTTCTCTTTTTCTCAAGAACTTGAATAGTTCACAATTTACCAAAAAATAGTAAATATTTTCTTCTCCTTCACCCATTGGAGCTTAGGAGGATAAGGCATTTTGTTTACATATATATGCCCGGTAGCACTTGAGTCTACCACCCATAATTTTGATTAGCCACAATATTGGCATGGGAATGACTCCATTAATTACTTCATCAAATCATCTACTTAAACCAAGTCGACTTTTGGTTTAGTAGGATTGCCATTTCCCCCACAATTTCATTCGATTGCTTTTATGTCAAGCACTTCCACTGGGTGAACACATATTTGTCAGTGGATTTTATCTCATATGAATCCAAGATCCAGTTAACATCACCGTATCCTTATGATACAATGGAAAATCCACTATAATAAACTTGACAATAGTCGCCCTTTAACAAAATATTTCACAAAAGGCATCAATCTTATTCAATATAGATCTATGATGGCTATGGATGCAAAGAAATAAAAATAAATTTCATCTCCACAACAATCACTAAAGGAGATTCTCTTTCCCAATGCAATAGCCAATCAAGTCTCTAATGATCATCATGCATGAATGGACATTCAACATAAATTGGCAAAGTAAATATTCTTACAAAGAACATTTTTTTTTTTTATATCATTACTGCTGTCAATAGTACATGTTGTTCCAAAAATATTAACCAAAACTCAGAGGTTAGCAGAAATCCAAAATGAATTAATAATTTCACAAAATAACTGTAAGACTTCCTTTGAGGTTATATATGAATCACCAAAAATGTCTCAACAATGCATACTCAATACAAAACATGTAATCAATTTAATTATGCAATAAAATACTATTTAATAATTCTATCAAAAGTTATGCGTGGACAAGAGAGAATTAGCATATCTTCATGTATTTATCAAACATACACATTGTCATGCAGCAAATACCAACACATGTATGAGCATATACATAGATAGAGGCCCACGCTGCACTCCCAAGCAAGCATGAATAAAGATATGCCACCAAATACCAACACAAACTCGTGTCTACACTTACTTGAGCATACTGGCATGGACATCACCGACCGACTAATGATTGTATGCACTCTAGCATATTCCCAAGAATGATGGGACAACACTGTGAGGAATACTGAAGAATTTTGTTCCAAAGACAAATGACACATATTTTCAAAATCTATAAGCACAATAATATAAGGTAAAAAAGAGCATAATTTTAGTGGTAAAACACAGAAATCCCACATTACAGCATCCATTTTTCGCCGAAAACAATTATATATAACCTGGTCCAACATGGGCAAGCTCGATAAGATTATGTAGAGGTGGAGCCAAAGGCAAATTAAATAGCATATAAAAACAGTTATAAACTTGCTTCATGAATGTACATTAAACAAATTTTAGCAGGAGAATAGGAAAAATTAGGGACAAAAAGAAACTATTTCGAGTAATAGAGAAGCGCCCCAATTTCCAATCTTAAATGGATGATTATTAAAATCACGAACTTGAGAGAGAAAACATCTACACACGTATGACTTTCTATTGGAAAAACAAGTATAGGTATTGAAGCCCCAAAATAAAAATAAATATATATAAAAGAAATATTAGCCCGATTTCTTTCCATTTCTTTTATGGTTTTCCTTTTCTATTTCCTTTTAGTAGCCACACAGAATCACTATGCCATTTTTAAAGATTTTCTACATAGGTAATTTTGAAAATCTGTAAACATCTTCCGTAAATATATAAGAGCACACATTCATGGAATATGTCTAACAAGATCAAATCAAATCAAATCTAAAGAGAACACACAAGCTGGTGACGCCAAATTTCAAATACTAGAATGAAAGTATCTCGACCTGTGTGATGATGATTCCTCAAAATGTGGAAACAGCATGCCAAAATGGCAATTACACCATTCAAGCATTAATTTAGAGTTTCCAAAAAATGACTTTACTTGAAACTCAATAATCTTACCAAAATGACCGAAAGCTATTTTGTGTTAATGCTTGATACTGTCCCATGACAAACCACCCAAGAATATGTGATACTTGTCCTTCACCATCTCCAAATCCTTGTTCAATTCCAAGGTCGATGGAAGCACTAGCAATTCCAATTTTGAAAGCTATAAGGCAATTATCCTTAAGATTGTTGGAAAATGTATTAGAATACATAAAATAATAATAATAATTAGAAATGCATTACAAAATATTAGAAAATACAAGGAAATGTCTGAGGCGTGCAAGCACTGTCCTTAAGGATAATTCTGCCCATCGGAGTACGAAACTCGGTGCGTAAGGCTTCGCGGCTATCCTCCCAAGATACAACGGACCTTCTTCTATACTCCGCACCGAATATTAGAAGGAAACAGAACAACTTTTGTGTATAACCCAGCAAAAAGAAAAGGAAAGATGTGAGAACACATTGTATCTTATGAGATCTTATATTCGACAAAATAGAGCCGTTAAAAGAGCCGTTGTAAAATAATGGAGGATTTATGAAGTAATAAATCAAAAGTTATAAAGCCGTTAGACGACCGTTATACAATCATTAGAAAGCCGTTATTTGGCCGTTAAAAAGCCGTTACAAAAATGATGACTTTCATGACGATCATAATTTCTAATAAATATTTCAAAACAACTGAAATATCCAACAGGTCTCTGGGTGGAAGATTCGATTAGTTGTGTTCTTCATCGAGAGGAACTTTCTATTGCGAAAACGGGTTCTGTATTTTGTCTACGACCTTCGAAATGCAGTGCAGAACTGCCTGTGGTTGGGTTTGGTCTTGATTGCTTGGTACGCTCTCTTCGACAAGAAGGTTGAGAGGCAGACAAGTAGTGATAGATTGAGGTACGTCACCAAGGTGCCGGTGTGCTTCTTGGTGGGGACTCTACTATGGTTGGTCAAGACACTGATCATCAAGGTACTGGCATTGTCGTTCCATGTGAGCACCTACTTTGATCAGATCCAAGAGTCTCTGTTCGATCAATATGTGATCAAGACGTTATCGGGTCCGCCTGTAACAGCCTGAATTTTTAGATTTTATTTTCGATTAAATAAATCGGGCTTTTCATCGACGCGTCGATAGTGCTATTCTCTGAGCTAATCACTCATGATATAACTAGACTATCTGAGGAAGCCATTAAATGATTTTAACGCAATAGAATTGAGAATTCGACAAAAAAATCGACTACTCGACCGTGTTGATCTACAAGGGTCATTATGACACCGTTAAAATCGATTAGAGACCGGAAATAGGTCGATTCGATAGAGGTATGTGATTAGTGTATAGGTGATTCCACCTGATTGCAAAATTTCTATCGAACGGCACTAGACTAATTTTTCTGTCATTTCTGTACCCGGCGTCCGTATTTGAAACCTCGAGATTTTCACGACAACCAAGAGTCGCCAATGAGTCGAAGATGTACATTGTGACTCGGGATAAATCATCACGGGTCAATTGCACTAAAAATTCATAAAAACTACATGGTAGGTTAGGTCACAATAAAATCGCATCAGTTTGAAATTAACCACGAAATTGAACCCAATTTTAGAAATTGAAAACTCTGTCATGTCACGATTTATTTTAGGAATGTCGACTCATCCTCCGAAGAATTTTCAACAATTCTGAGATTTTTACAGAAAATCGTTTCGGACGATTCGGAAAATAACGGAAATTCAGATTGGCCAAATGGAATGGATTTTTGGCCTCCTTACCGAGCCTTAGGTGTTGGGAACTTATAGAAATTTTATGGGCTTTCTTCTTCATCAAATTGGATGTTGAATTGGGAATTTGTTGGAGAAATTGAAGCTCATTTGGATGAAATTCATAACCATGGAAGGGGTGCATTATGTGCATCAAAATTTGATTAAATGGGTGGAAATATTAAGGCAAGAAAGTAATATGGGGACATGCAATCAATGGAGGGGATAAATTGTTGACTTTAAGCCCTTTATCCCAATCTTCTAGCACACTTCACCGATTCTTCCCCCCATTCGATGTTCTGCTTCAGTCTCATCTCCCTTCTTCTTCGAATATTTCTTCTCCCCCGACCCACTTCAGTTTCTGCTCTTGCTTGGCTTTCATTTCCTTCGTCCGAACCTATAGCCCCATCTTCGCTGGTCTCCTCTTCCACCGAATCAAGCCATCCCCTCCAGCAGCACACGGCCATGAAACCAATGCCTCACCATCTTTTATTTCTTCCCTTTGACCAAAGAAATCCCCACCGTCAGCCCACAATCGACCAACCGCAGCCCAACATCTTCGGTCCACTCCAACGCCTCCACCAGCAAGCTTGGTCTGCCACACATCTCGGTCAATATCTCCACCGAGTGCAGCTGCCTCGAAGTCAGGTGGAATCAAAGCAGCTCCAGCGTTTCTCCCTCTACCGCGCGTCCATCTCCACGTCCGTTTCCCCTCTACCTTTCTACAGCCGCCTTCACGCCCACGAGCCCAGAAGCCTAAACATTCGGTCCAAGCCTAGCAACCTAGCACCACTGAGTCACAGCAGGCAACCCACAATTCGGCCAAGTTTCAACCTAGCAGCTCCTTTGGGCTTTCTTGTTCAGCCCGTGAGCTTCAACCCGCAAAACAAGGCCAACCGCAGCCCAAGCCTAGCAATTTGTTGTGGGCTTGCAAGGCCTTTTTGGCCCGGTCCAAGTGTCTGTTGACGCCATCGAAAGTTCGGGTTTTGGCCGCCATTGCGGTGAATCAATTTTCGCGTTAAATCGGTGAGTTTATGCACTAAACTCTTCTTAGTAGACTAATGACGTTTAAGGGGTGTTTAGTTTAGGCTAATTAGGAATTAGGTAGTTAGTTAGATTATATTAACAATTTAATTATTTAATTATGCATGTTAGGTGGTTAGATTAAATTAATTAAAGCCTAGATAGGATGTGCTATTTATCTAGACAGGTTTGGGAATTTTCCTAGCCCGTTTAGGCGTTTAATTTAGCAATTTCGGCCTAGGTTAGTATTTATGGTAATTAATTGCAATTATTTAATTAATGTTGGTAATTATTTAATTATTAAATATTTCCTAGAAATTAGACCTGGATAGCCGGTGATTGGAATTTTGTGTTGATTGCATTAGTGTGGTTAATTTCTGCAATTGAGTGTTAAATTGTGCAAATTGAGTGCTAATTGGAATTTTGAGTATTTAATTCCAAAATTTGTGAATTTCGATATTTATTCAGAAAATCTCGAGTGTCGGATTTTAACACTGAAAATGGTTTTATATACTATATAAAACAATGAGATTTTAAATTGGAAGATATCAATTTTTCTAGTGTGAATTGACCATGTACCCACACACGACTATTTTTATTATGTATTTCTAATACGTTACCTAGAGTACTATGATGGTGGATCCTGCAGTCGCTCCCCCAGGGTTTGCTCACCGGCTGTTGGCTTACGGAGTTCCTTGGGTTACCAAAAAAAAAAAAAGGCCAGGCTCACCATTTTAATTGAGGCATTTGAGTGCAATGCACGATGTCCTGGGCCAAGATTGAATGGTAGTGTGTTGGTTAAGAAAATCCGTCCCGGGCTGTAAAGCTGGACGTTACCCCTATATGGGACGCCCCTAGACAACGGGAAGTCAGTCGCAGTAAATTCTGGACCTTTGCTCCTTAGGGAAAGCAGTTTGATAGAGACATACCCATACTCGATGGGGTGAGATGAAGCCTGGCAATGCTAGAAGACCGCCAAACAAAGAGTAAGCCGTGCTATATGCCGAGATCAAAACTAGGAACACATGTTTATTTGAGTTAAATGTGTCAGATTATGGGACAAAATTGTGTAACACGGTATGGGACGTGTCATAACGATTTGGCCCTATAATCAGGACCCATGTGTTTGTTTGAATTTGAACGTGGCGATCTAGTTAATTGAGCTTGGTTGTTGCTCATGCTCTCGTGCTGTCTGTGATATAAATTGTACTAACATGCAGGGAGGATCTGAGACAAGGTAAGTCTCTTTGGTTGTGTGATTGTGTGGTTAGGACGCCTCTGGACGTATTACCCTCCTAATCGAGATTTAGAGCATGAATTCGCTGAGATTTATATCTCACCCCATTTTGGGCTAAATTTTCAGGACCATAGAGTGGAGGACCTGGAGTTGTGCAGAGGTGATCTAAAGTGTAGGTCAGTTAGGACCACTTCTTTTTGGAGAGCCGGTCTGTTGTAGTCTTTTGGTCATAGACCTTGTACGTGACTCAGTGTGTATATAAAGGTGTGTTTTGTTTGTGAATCTGTTGTCTTGCTTTTTTATCCCAAGCTGTTAATGTCAGGGGATTTATTATTCGCTTCCGCATGTGCATTCAAATGAAAAGGGTTGGCGACTCGTCTTGGGAAGTCGCAAATTTTATCGACCATTGAGGGATGGGCGCGCACTTGAGGATCGGGGCTTGACACCACCTGTGACTGAAATTCCGAGGACAGAGGAAGAGGAGGAGAACTTTGTAGCCAAGTTTCAGACTTCACAGAAAGCAGGTGCGACTGTGTCGCCAGATCTAAAGGTGGCTACTTTTTCGACTAAAAGTGGGATGGTAGTTGGAAGCGAAGAGCTTCAGAGAAGTCCTCGAGTGAAGAACAACAAGCTTTCTCGAGGGCTGTCAGGAAAGAGCATGAAAGGAATCACCATAGAGCACTTGCACAAGCTGAATCCTAAGAATGTATCTGCCTAATAATGATATATGGTGGTAGAAAAAATTATCTTGAAAAAGTGAAATTGGATAGTGACATTGGCTTTAATTAGTCCTAGAAATTAACATGTTGATGGGTGATTTAAGCTTAAAATTACCATTATCTCACCTTTAGCCCAACCTTACATTACAAATCGAGAAAAGTCCTATTGATTTTTGGTTGGATAATTAGCTTACATTAGTGGAGAGAGGAATGAAAAGCAAACCTATGAGATTTGGTCATAATTATTGAGAATTTTTTAAAGGATGCATATCAATGTGAATTTATCGGGATTGCATATAATTCGAAAAAGATGAGGACTCACACACACACACACACACTTGGATCACATAGTTAGAATTGGTTTTAACTTATAAATCAATTTCAATGTTTGGATGAAATTTGTATTTTTCTTTGAATTGTGAATTTGAGCAATTATGGAAATATATCATGGAGGAGGTTGTTAGCTTGACTATGTGTTATGTCTTGATTTTACTCGAGGACTAGCAAAATGTTAAGTTTAGGGGTTTGACAACTCTATAAAAATAGAGTTATTTTACCAATTTTAGGCAACAATTAATACAATATCTATGAGAAAATATTTGGATTTCATTCTGATTATTTGAATTTTCCTTATTTATACAGAATAAACAAGTAATATAATGATAAGAAAAAGTATCGTCCCATGGAGATCGATGATTAATAAACTAATTAAATATTAAAATAGATTAATTCTAAATTTATCTAACATATCAAAATATAATTGAGAATAAATTAAAAACAAAATTTGTAGACTAAATGCAGTAAATCAATCAGATAAATATGTTAGAGCATCAGATTTCACCATAATCACTAGAAATGAATTTCAGATTATTGTAAATACAAGAACGATATCAAACATGTGATAGCGGAATTTTCTAACCTATTTACTATCATATCTCTAGGTTTAGTAAACCTACTCAGTTTATTAATCTATTGTATCTCTATGTGAATTAAAATAAACATAAGTGCATTAAAAACTATTAATATTCCCAGTTTACAATGAGTCTTTTGGATCACCTTATCACCGAAAGCTAAACAAATAACGTGGTATATCTCTATCCACGTTTAATTCATGATTATATATTATAATGAGCAATTGCATATTATCACTTCTTAGTCTCAAACATGCACATCAGATCATTCAAGTGGTGGCCAGTCACTCAAAAGCATTATGCACAATAATATGTAACTCACATGAATGAAATCAATTGCAAAACATAAAAATTATGAAATTCACATCATCATGATGGTTAGGCTACATCGTAGCCCTAACAAAAGAAAATTAGAACATAGTAGAAGAAGAAATAAAAATATAAATCAAACCCAGTATCTTGAATCAAAGAACAATAATTCTGTCACCACTTTTGTATTCTCTTCAAAATACTTGAAAAACTCCCAAAACAATGAAAAACAATTTAACAAAAACCTAGCTACTCTCTTGGCCATCAATGTTCTCCTCTTCATAGGATATATCCAAGTTATCTAATCTCCCAACGCTTGTAGATAACATTAGGGAATAAAATCAAGGATTCCCTTATTTGATATCCATATTCCACTGCTGCTTGATTTGAATTCCTAATTTTTGCCATTCTTTTTCTTATCTTTTCCATATCTCATTATTATGCATAAACAAGAAAACTTCAAATAATAAGAAGGAAATCCAAATATTTTATCATAGATATTGCATTAATTGTTGCCTAAAATAGATAAAATAACTCTATTTTTATAGTTATCAAACCCCCAAACTTAACCTTTTGCTAGTCCTTGAGCAAAATCAAGACATAACACATAGTCAAGCTAACAACCTCCTCCATGACATCTTTCTATAATTGCTCAAATTCACAATTCAAAGAAAAACACAAATTTCATCCAAACATTGAAATTGATTTATAAATTAAAACCAATTCTAACTATGTGATCTAAGTGTGTGTGTGAGAGTCCTCATCTTTTTCGAATTATATGCAATTTAGATCAATTCACATTGATATGCAACCTCTAAAAAATTCTCAATAATTATGACCAAATCTCATATGTTTGCTTTTCATTCATCTCTCCACTAATGTAAGTTAATTATACAACCAAAAATCAATAGGACTTTTCTTGGTTTGTAATGTAAGGCTACGCTAAAGGTGAGATAACGGTAATTTTAAGCTCAAATCACCCATCAACACGTTGAATTCTAGGACTAATTAGAGCCAATGTCACTGTCCAATTTCACTTCTTCAAGATAATTTTTCTGCCACCATATATCTTTATTCCTTCTTTCTTTTCCTTTTCTTTCTTCTTTTTTTTCTCTCTTTTTTTGAATTGCTTTATGGTGGAGTTTCTCCCAAAGTCCCTCCTAATATAACATGAAAATTTCCAACACATTGAGTATCCAAAAGGCTCACTTAATTGAAAGTTGGATAGGGAACCATATAAGCAATTTTTTTTTATACACCCCAAACAACCATAGTAATCACTTTTTTTTTCTCTTTTTTTTTTCTCCATACTTCCTCCCAAATTTCTATTAAGCTCAAATAATTTTTTTATCCCAAAAAAAAAAAATCAACGTGTTCATAGGGCATGGGACTATGATATATTGATAATGGCTAGGCTAAATATATATGGGTGTCAATGAAAAATTGGATAATAATTAAGGCTCAAATGGGTGACTAGGGATAAATAAACAAGGTTAGCTTGAAAGGCTCAATCGATCAAAAAATTGCCTAAATCATTTTCTCAGTAAGATTTAGCTTAGGATTTCGCCTCAAGAGAAAATCAAACAAATTCTACGATTTGGGTGAAATTTAAGAAAATCACATATTTCACATGAATATTCTCTAGATTTACGCACAATTCAAAAATTAAGGACTTTTAGTACTTAGTAAGTGGATCAACATAATCAGAATTAAAATTTACTCACATCAATTTGAAATTTAAATAAAATTTAAATTTTCCTAAGAATCATAAAAATTCACAACTAGGAATGTAATCATGATAAAAAAAAAAAAATTAGCCAAAATTTTTGTCTCCCCCCAAACTTGAATGAAGCAATGTCCTCAATGCGAAAAATAGAATTAGGAAGAAGAAAACTCCCCTAGTTGTAGGATAAGTTCATAGATGATCTTGATGATTGAACTCTTGAAAGGTGATCCCTAAAAAATTAACCCGGATAAAACAGAGAAAAGTTAATCTTTTTTTTTTTTTTGAAAAACATAAACTTAACAATAAAAAAAACATAATTAAAATGCTTGGGTTGCCTCCCAAGAGCGCTTGGTTTATAGTTTTCAGCCAAACTATCTCAAATGTCGCTATTCTGAAGGATGAAGTTCAATGGTGGTCTTTTGCTTGTTGTAACCACCTTCAAAGTATGCTTTAAACGTTGACTGTTCACCTTGAATGTGCCCTTAGTGTCATGCGCAACTTCAACTGTTCCATATGGGAATACCTGTGTAACTGTGAAAGGACCAGACCATCGAGACCGCAACTTTCCTAGAAAAAGTTTAAGATGAGAGTTATAAAGTAAGACTTTTTGACCAATTTTAAACTCTCTCCTGAATATATGCTTGTCATGCTATCTTTTTCTACGCTCCTTGTACCACTTAGAATTTTCATAGGCCTCATTGCGAAATTCCTCAAATTCATTCAGTTACAATAATCTTTCTTCACCTGCAAACTGCATGTCAAAATTCAAAAATTTCAATGCCCAATATGCTTTATGCTCTAATTCCACTGGTAAGTGACAAGCCTTCCCAAACACTAACCTAAATGGAGACATCCCAATTAGAGTTTTGAACGCTGTTCTATAGGCCCAAAGTGCATCATCAAGTTTTATTGGCCAATCTTTTCTAGAGGCATTCACCGTTTTTTCTAAAGTTCTCTTGATTTCCCTATTTGAAACCTCTACTTGACCACTAGTCTGAGGATGATAAGGGGTTGCAACCTTATGCATGACTTCGTACTTACTCAAAAGTGCTTCAAATTGTTTGTTGTAAAAATGTGTCCCCCTATCACTTATAATTGCCTTAGGAGTGCCGAATTGAATAAAAATATTTTTCTTCAAGAATTTAACCATAACCTTAGCATCATTTGTTGGCAATGCTACAGCTTCTACCCACTTAGACACATACTCCCCAGCCACTAAAATGTATAAATTTCCATAAGAAGGTGTAAAGGGTCCCATAAAATCAATACCCCAAACATCAAATAATTCACACACAATAATGTTGTTTAAATGCATATAATCTTTTCTTGAAATATTTCCAGTTCTCTGACACCTATCACATGAATCTACATAGGAGTATGCATCTTTAAAAAGTGTGGGCCAATAAAATCCAGATTGTAAAATCTTAGCTGTAGTTTTGGTGGCACCAAAATGGCCACATGCCTCTCCATCATGACAATGATGTAGAATGTTTGCCTTCTCTTTATCTGGAACACATCTCCTTATGACCTGGTCTGCACATAATTTAAACAAGAAAGGCTTCCCAAAAATAATTTCTAACATCATAAAAGAATTTTTTTTTTTCTGTTGATATGATAATTCAGGAGGACAAACATTACTTACTAAATAATTTACAAAGTCGACATACTAGGGAATTGTGGACTTAATGTAGAAAAATTCCTCATCAGGAAACTCTTCCAAAATTGGTCTTACCTCTTCCTTTGAATTTGGAATTCTTGATAAGTGGTCTGCAATTAGATTTTTAGTCCCCTTCTTATATTTGATTTCCAAATCAAATTCTTGCAGCAATAGAATCCACCTAATCAACCTGAGTTTTGATTCTTTCTTTTCAAGCAGAGACTTAAGAGCAGAGTGGTCAGAATAAACTATAACTTTTGAGCCAATTAAATAAGAACGAAATTTATCAAAAGCAAAAACTACCGCCAAAAGTTCATTTTCTGTTGTTGAATAATTCAATTGTGCACTTGATAATGTTCAACTAGCATAGTATATGGTTCGAAAAATTTTATTCTTACTTTGTCCCAAAATAGCTCCTACTGCAAAATCGCTAGCATCACACATTAGTTCAAAAGGTAAATCCCAATTTGGTGTTGTTATAATTGGTGCTGACATTAACTTCTCCTTTAAAGTGTTAAAAGCCTGCATGCATTCAACAGAAAAATTAAAAGGAGCATCTTTTTCCAAAAGATTAGAAAGAGGTTTAGCAATTTTTGAAAAATCTTTCATAAATCGCCTATAAAATCCTGCATGCCCCAAAAATCCTCTGACAAGTTTCATAGATGTTGGCGAAGGCAATTTTGCAATGACCTCCACTTTGGCTCGATCGACTTCTATTCCGTTCGAGAAATTTTATGCCCGATCACTATTCCTTCCAGCACCATAAAGTGACACTTCTCCCAATTTAAAACAAGGTTAGTCTCCTCACATCTTTGTAAGACCAAAGGTAAATTATTTAAACAAGAATCAAACGATAAGCCAAAAACGGAAAATTCATCCATGAAAATCTCAATATATTTTTCAACCATATCAGAAAAAATAGCCATCATGCATCTCTGAAAAGTAGCTGGTGCATTGCAAAGACCAAAAGGCATTCTTCTAAAAGCAAAAGTACCATAGAGTCAAGTGAAAGTAGTTTTCTCTTGATCTTCTAGTGCAATAGGAATTTGATTATACCCCAAATATCCATCAAGAAAGTAATAAAACTCATGCCCTGCAAGTCGTTCTAACATCTTATCAATAAATGGTAAAGGAAAGTGATCTTTTCTAGTGGCATCATTCAATTTTCTATAATTAATACACACGCCACCTAATAACTGTTCTAGTTGGAATCAACTCATTGTTGTCGTTTTTCTTAACAGTAATACCACATTACTTTGGTACAATTTGTACAGGACTTACCCAGGAACTATCAGAGATAGGATAGATGATACCTGCATCGAGTAGCTTAATTACCTCAGCTTTCACTACTTCTTGCATCTTTAGGTTCAAACGCCTCTAAGGTTGGATAGTGGGTTTATATTGTTCCTCCATCAAAATTTTGTGCATGCAAATTGAAGAACTAATTCCCTTGATATCAGCTATTTTCCATCCAATTGCACCCTTATGCTCTCTTAATACTCTGAACAGTTTCTCCTCCATCAAATCTGTCAAAGAAGAAGATATAATTACCGATAAAGAAGAAACTCCATATAAATTAGTATATTTCAAATGAGAAGGTAAGGGTTTGAGTTCAAGAATTGGAGGCTCTTCAATTGATGGTTTAGGCTTTGTAATTTGTTATCCCAACTCCTTAAATTTAATTGCTTTTTGCCTTGAATATGGTGGAATTGCATCCATGAAATTTGCTTACTCATTTATCTCCTCATTCTGAATATCTTTGTCCCTTAGTCGAATCAGACATGCTTCAAGTGGATCTTTAAAAATATTTTCCTAAAAAACTTTATTCACCAACTTGTCAACTATCTCAACTCTAAAACAAGAATTATCATCAGATGGATATTTCATTGCTTTAAAAACATTAAATGAAACAAGATCATCTTGAACTCTAAGGATCAACTTCCCTTGTTGTACATCAATAAGAACTCTTCCTGTTGTTAGAAAAGGTCGACCTAAGATAAATAGTACCTCAAAATCTTCCTCCATGTCAAGAACTATAAAATCTGCAGGAAAGATAAATTTGTCAACTTTTACCAAAATATCTTCCACAATACCTCTCAGATATTTAATTGATCGATCAGTTAGTTGAAGTGACACTATGGTTGCTTTTACCTCGCCCAATCCTAATTTCTTGAAAATTGAATAATGCATCAAATTAATACTTGCACCTAAATCACATAATGCTTTTTCAAAGTAAGAATCCCCAATAGTGCAAGGAATAGTAAAACTCCCTGGATCTTTTAATTTCGGAGGCAATTTGTTTTGTAGGATGGCTGAACACTCCTCATTTAACTTCACAGTTTCTTAATCCTCCAGTTTCCTTTTGTTTGCTAAAATCTCCTTCAAAAATTTTGCATAACTAGGCATTTGCGCTAAAGCATCTGCAAAAGGAATGTTAATATGCAATTTTTTAAATACATCAAGAAATTTAGAAAATTGCTTATCTATTTTGTGCTGCTGGAGTCGTTGAGGGAATGGAATTGGCAGCACATATGGCTTGGGATTATCTGGAAAAAGTTTACTCTTGCTTGTCTCATTTGATTGTTTATTGATCACCTCTTCCTTATCTCTGAAAATCTCTTATTCTCCCACTTGTTTACCACTTCTCAAGGTAATAGCCTTTATGTTTTCAATTGGATTTTTCTCTGTGTTGCTCGGCAAAGAACCTTGTTGTCTCCCTGACATCATGTTTGCTAACTTACCCACTTGCATCTCTAGATTTCTGATTGAAGCCTCTTGGTTTTGAAATCTCACATCCGTGCTTTTGATGAAGTCATGAGTCGTATTAGCAAGTTTGGTGACTATATCTTCCAAATTGGACGTTGTCTCTGTTGATTGTTTGAATCCTGGTGGTCTCTTCACTTTTGGATTATTCCATGAAAAATTTGGATGATTGCGCCATCCCAGATTGTACGTGTTGGAGTAGGGATTATTCTGTGACCTGTTAAAATTCCCAACAAAGTTAGAATTCTCACTAGATTGTTTAAAAGTATTACCTACCTGACACGTTGTGCTAACATGTCCTCCATCACAAAAATCACATGTCAAATTCTGAATTTTCATGGCTGAAATACTCATATTATCTAGCTTTTTGTTGAGTGTTTCAAATTATGCAGCAATTGCAGCAAAAGCATCCACTTCATGAACTCCGCTTTTCGCATTGATAGTCTTTCAGTAGGCCACTAATAACTATTGGACGCCATCTCCTCTAATAAATTGTAGGCTTCTTCTGGTGTTTTATTATTTAGAGTTCCTCCTGCAGCTGTATTAATCATAGAACGCAGATTTGTACTAGAGCCATTATAAAAAATTTGTACTTGCATCCATACGAGTAATTCATGATGTGGGCATCTCCTAAGAAATTCTTTAAATATTTATCATGCTTCATATAATGATTCATTATCCATCTGCATAAAATTAGTAATATCGTTACGCATCTTCGCAGACTTTGCAGGTGGAAAGAACTTACCAAGAAATTTCTAAGCCGTATCATTCCATGTAGTGATTGATCCTGCAGGAAGAGAATAAAGCCAACTCTTAGCTTTGTCTCTAAGAAAGAATGGAAATAATCTCAATCTAATAGCATCATCTGTAACTCCATTATATTTAATGGTGTCACAGAATTCAAGAAAAGCATCAATGTGAGCGTTTGGATCATCGCTTGATAGCCCACTGAATTGCATTGATTGTTAAAGCATCTGAATGAGTGACTGCTTGATCTCAAAGTTGTTTGCTTGAATTACAAGTCTTCTGATACTTGATGTGGTGCCTTGAACTGTTGGTGCAGCATAATCTCTTAAGAGTCTACGTGGATTTTCATTATCACCGTCTGCCATCTTCTTAGCGTGATTTTTCTGTTCTCTCAGTCGCCTTTTGAATGTACGCTCGATTTCTAGATCAAGCTCAACGAGTTTCCCTTCTTGACCACATGTCATAAACCGATGTACACCCTGAAAAATAAAACAAACAAAAGCTAGATTAAACTTAGAATTATCTGGTATCAATATTAATTAGTATTAAACAAACGATCCCCGGCAACGGCACCAAAAACTTGTTTGTAAAATTCTAAATGCAAGTGAACGTGTCGAACAAGTAATATAATGATAAGAAAAGTATCGTCCCATGGAGATCGATGATTAATAAATTAATTAAATATTAAAATAGATTAATTCTAAATTTATCTAACAGATCAAAATATAATTGTGAATAAATTAAAAACAAAATTTGTAAACTAAATGCAGTAAATCAATTAGATACATATGTTAGAGCATCAGATTTCACCATAACCACTAGATATGAATTTCAGATTATTGTAAATACAAAAACGATATCAAACATGTGATAGCAGAAGTTCCTAACCTATTTACTATCCTATATCTAGGTATAGTAAACCTACTCAGTTTATTAATCAACTATATCTCTATATGAATTAAAATAAACATAAGTACATTAAAAACTATGAATATTCCCGATTTACAATGAGTCTTTTGGATCACCTTATTATCGAAAGCTACACAAATAACGCGGTATATCTCTATCCACGTTAAATTCATGATTATATATTATAATGAGCAATTGCATATTATCACTTCTCAGTCTCAAACATGCACATCAGATCATTCAAGTGGTGGCCAGTCACTCAAAAGCATTATGCACAATAATATATAACTCACATGAATGAAATCAATTACAAAACATAAAAATCACGAAATTCACATCATCATGGTTAGGCTACATCGTAGCCCTAACAAAAGAAACTTAGAACATAGTAGAAGAAGAAATAAAAATATAAATCAAACCCAGCATGTTGAATCAAAGAATAAGAATTATGTCACAACTTTTGTCTTCTCTTCAAAATACTTGAAAAACTCCCAGAACAATGAAAAACAATCTAACAAAAACCTAGCTGCTCTCTTTGGCCCTCAATGTTCTCATTTTCATAGGATATATCCAAGTTATCTAATCTCCCAATGCTTGCACATAACATTAGGGAACAAAATCAAGGATTCCCTTATTTGATATCCATCTTCCACTGCTGCTTGATTTGAATTCTTGATTTTTTGCCATTCTTTTCCTTATCTTTTCCATATCTCATTATTCTGCATAAACAAGGAAAATTCAAATAATAAGAAGGAAATCCAAATATTTTCTCATAGTTATTGCATTAATTGTTGTCTAAAATAGGTAGAATAACTCTATTTTTATAGAGTTATCACCTGGAATATGAAAAGATTGATTAATATTATGCGGCACGGATTTTACTCGACATTGGATGAGCGGATACAAGATTCTACTCAAGAGGACGAGTCAGGAACAATGATTAAGAGTGAAAATGAAGCCAAAGCTGTAGCTAGGAAGATCTTTCAAAATGTGGCTAAGCCTAATTCAAAGTAAGACCACAGTTCTTCACCTCGATGTCTTGAGTTTTTGACATAATCCTTGGATGAGGCAATTGGTTCCCCGATTGGATCTCTTTCTGATTCGCTGGCGCATGATGTTGGGTTGATATTATCTAGTTTATGATGGAAAGTGTTCAAGTTAGTTATAATTTTCTTGTTGCTAGGTTTATCTACGTGGAAGACGTGATACGGTTCATGAGGGTCGATGAAGCCTTGAAGATGATGAGTCTCTTTGAAGGAGCCGATGAATGTAAGAAAATCAGCAAGTCATGCCTGAAGAACTGACTGGTGAGTGGAATTTTGTAAAATTAGGTCCTTGGACGTGCTTGTTTAAACTTTTTCGTCTTCAATGCTAATCGAATTAACCAAATTGCTTAAGGTCAATGCTTTCAAAGCAAGGAGAGCACTTGCCTTGACCTTAAACGACACCAAGACAGTAGTCAAAAAGCTACATCAGGTGGTCAACGCCATAGTCTGTATCGTCATATTGATCATTTGGCTTCTTATCCTGGGGATAGCAACAACCAAGTTCCTGCTCTTTCTCAGTTCATAGCTCTAATTTAACTAATTACGATTATATTAATTAATTGTGGTTAAATTAATTAATTGAGTTTAGTTTTAATTAATCGTAATTTATTTAATTAATCGTAATTATTTTAGTTAACACCGATTAATTTTTAATTATACGTTGGCGAATTAATCGAGTTTAGTTTAATTAATTACAATTAGACTAATTAATCGTAATTAGCATAATTAATTGCGATTAGCTTAATTAGTGATGGATTAGCCATTAAGTAGAATTTTATACTCGTTTCTCTGGATGAGATTTTACTCGACATTGGATGAGCGGATACAGGATTCTACTCAAGAGAACGAGTCAGGAACAATGATTAAGAGTGAAAATGAAGCCAAAGTTGTAGCTAGGAAGATCTTTTGAAATATGGCTAAGCCTAATTCAAAGTAAGACCACAGTTCTTCACCTCGATGTCTTGAGTTTTTGACATAATCCTTGGATGAGGCAATTGGTTCCACGATTGGATCTCTTTCTGATTCGCTGGCGCATGATGTTGGGTTGATATTATCTAGTTTATGATGGAAAGTGTTCAAGTTAGTTATGATTTTCTTGTTGCTAGGTTTATCTACGTAGAAGACTTGATACGGTTCATGAGGGTCAATGAAGCCTTGAAGATGATGAGTCTCTTTGAAGGAGCTGATGAATGCAAGAAAATCAGCAAGTCATGCCTAAAGAACTGGCTGGTGAGTGGAATTCTGTAAAATTAGGTCCTTGGACGTGCTTGTTTAAACTTTTTCGTCTTCAATGCTAATCGAATTAACCAAATTGCTTAAGGTCAATGCTTTCAAAGCAAGGAGAGCACTTGATTTGACCTTAAACGACACCAAGACAGCAGTCAAAAAGCTACATCAGGTGGTCAACGCCATAGTCTGTATCGTCATATTGATCATCTGGCTTCTTATCCTAGGATAGCAACAACCAAGTTCCTGCTCTTTCTCAGTTCATAGCTCTAATTTAACTAATTACGATTATATTAATTAACTGTGGTTAGATTAATTAATTGAGTTTAGTTTTAATTAATCGTGATTTATTTAATTAATCGTAATTATTTTAGTTAACGCCGATTAGTTTTTAATTAATTATACATTAGCGAATTAATTGATTTTTGTTTAATTAATTACAATTAGACTAATTAATCGTAATTAGCATAATTAATTGCGATTAGCTTAATTAGTGATGGATTAGTCGTTAAGTAAAATTTTATACTCGTTTCTCTGGATGAGATTGTGCGCAATTCCAACCGTTTGCACGTTTGATGCTATGCTATTAATTGTTCAATTATAGATTTTTATTTACTATTTTCAAATGAAGTTTTGTGAGCAAGAAAATAGCAAATTATGAGGTGTCAGGTTTGGATACCGAATTTTACGTGCAAAATAAATTAATATCTTTGCGCCATTGAGCCCAATCCGAAGGGTCTCGGCCAAGATCCACACAAAAATTTCAATTGAAAAATTAATATCTTTTTTCCTATTTTGGTTCTACACTACAGTTCGGTCGACTGACACCACCACCGTTGTGCCTCTGTTTGAGTATCAAACATCATGTTCTCAACGCCGTCGCGCCACCGTCATCACCAGCTTGCCGTCGTCGGAAACCCGTGAGTTAACCTCCTAATCGTGGATTAGAGTGTTAATTAGGTTTAGGCGGTAGATTAGTTTAATATTAATGGCGATTAGTATTTGTTAATTTTAGTTCAGTTTTAATTGCGATTGAGGATGGTTTAGATTAAATTAAGTGCGATTATTTTTAGTAATTACAATTATATTAATTAATCATAGTTAGATTAATTAATTGAGTATGGTTTAATTAATTGTTGGCGAATTAATCGAGTTTAGTTTAATTAAATACAATTAGACTAATTAATTGTAATTAGCATAATTAATTGCAATTAGCTTAATTAATGATGGATTAGCCGTTATGTAGAATTTTATACTGGTTTCTCTGGATGAGATTGTGCGCAATTCCAGATACTATGCTATTGATTGTTCAATTATAGATTTTTATTTACTATTTTCAAATGAGGTTTTATGAGCAAGAAAATAACAAATTATGAGGTGTCGGGTTTGGACGCCAAATTTTATGTGCAAAATAAAACAATGAGTTTTTTTTTTTTTTTTTTGGTGAAATGCCTAAAAGAGGCTCAGCAAGCAAAACAAATCTTTGCTCTAGTCCTAGGACACATTTCGATCCCTTATTGGAAGCAAGAAAAACAAATCCTTACCCTAGCCTAGGACGCGTTTCGATCCTTATTGGTTCACAACCCTCCAAAACCCAAAAATCCTGTTCAAAATTTTCTCTTCTCTCACCTTCGAAGTCAGTGTGCGCAACAGACAAAAAAAAAAAAAGTCAGTGTGAGCGAAAATATTTTTGTGCACTGCTACATATATTGGTGATGATAAGGGGAGAAAAACTAACTACGCTTAGAAAAAAAATATAAAATGTCAGTCCATAAAGAAAGGAAATAACGACAATTTCATATCAATTGAAAGGAAAAAAATGAAAGATTTAGAATGAAGAGACCCGTCATTTTTTTATTGTTGTTGGGCGCAAATAATAACCATTTTATTCTAAAAATCAATTTTTTTCCAGAAATTTATTTACCTAATCCTATTTTATGTACGAGTTTCTGAGCAAAAATACGTATTTGATAACAACACAAAATTTCCGTTCTCGAAATAGAAATTCATTTGATAATGATACAAAATTCCTCCCTCCTAGGCGGCAAGAGGTAGTCGACAGTAGCACGTGGCTGACAATTGATGGCAGCGGTTGGCAGATGGCGAGCAGTGGGTGGACAGTGATGACTAGGAAGCGGCGAGCAATAAGTGGATAGTCGGCTATTGGAGCTCTAATAGCAAATTGGGAATAATAATATACGGAATATCGGTATAATATATATATATATATATATATATATATATATATATATAATGAAGAATATATTAGCTTATTTATAGGATTTATCATATAAATATTCTAAAATAATATATTAATCCAGTTATGCCTAAAGTGAGATACACGTGCGATATACGTGCAAAAAAAAAAAAAAAGAGTAGCTTCTCTTGTTAGAGATAATTAAAAATTTCTCTAGAATAATTTCTTTTTTTCGATATTTTATTTACTCCATTGATTATGCGTATTTCTCAAAATCACCTCCTTGAGCTGTATGTTCATCCAATTTACCCGAATAAAGCTCGAAAGTCATCCCTTTCCTAGGCACTGATTTCTGTGCAAACTATGATGCCACATGGCCTATTCAAGAGTTCGAAAAAATGTTTTTTGATTCTCATAATCCTTGAGTCGACAATTGTGAAAAATTTAAAACAATATAGACATTGCCAAAGAACTCCCCAGTCACCGCTAAGTCCATTCCAAAGGTGACCTAGGAGCCTCAGCCACGATCCACACATAAATTTCAATTAAAAAATCAATATATTTTTTCGTATTCTGTGTTCTACATTGCACCTCTGCCGACCGACACCATCAATCACCGCCGGACCGTTGCCGCCGTTGTGCCTCAATTCGAGCAGCGTCACGTTCTCGATGCCGTCACGCCACCATCACCGTGAGCTCGTCGTTGCCTGAAACTCGTGAGTTAACCTCCTAATCACGGATTAGGGTGTTAATTACGTTTATGGGATAAATTAGTTTAATATTAATGGCGGTTAGTATTTGTTAATTTTAGTTTAACCTTAACTGCAATTAAGGATGGTTTAGATTAAATTTAAGTGGGATTATTTTAAGTAATTACGATTACATTAATTAATCGTGATTAGATTAATTAATTGAGTATAATTTAATTAATCGTAATTTATTTATTTAACCGTTATTTATTTGATTAATCGCAATTATTTTAGTTAACGTCAATTAATTTTTAATTAATTATACGTTGGCAAATTAATCGAGTTTAGTTTAATTAATTGTAATTAGACTAATTAATCGTAATTAGCATAATTAATCGTGATTAGCTTAATTAATGATGGATTAACTGTTAAGTAGAATTTTATACTCATTTCTCTGGATGAGATTGTGTGTAATTCTGGCTGTTTGCGCGTGTGATGCTATGCTATTGATTGTTCAATTATAGATTTTTATTTACCATTTTCAAATGAGACTTTATGAGCAAGAAAATAACAAATTATGAGGTGTCATTTGGATACCAAATTTTACGTGCAAAATAAAACAATGAGGTTTTTTTTTTTTTTTTTTTTTTGGAAATGCCCTAAAAGAGGCTCAACACGCAAAACAAATCTTTGCTCTAGCCTAGGACACATTTCGATCCCTTATTGGAAGCAAGAAAAGCAAATCCTTACCCTAGCCTTAGGACGCGTTTCGATCCCTTATTGGTTCACAACCCCCCAACCCAAAAATCTTGTTCAATATTTTATCTTCTCTCGCCTACAAAGTCAGTGTGCGCAACAGACCAAAAAAAAAATTTAGTGTGAGCGAAAATATTTTTGTGTGCTACTACATATATTGGTGATGATAAGGGGAGAAAAACTTACTACGATTAGAAAAAAAATATAAAATGTCGGTCCTTAAAGAAAGGAAAAAAAGGAAAGATTTAGAATGTAGAGACCCGTCGTTTTTTTTATTATCGTTGGGCGCAAATAATAACCATTTTATTCTAAAAATCAATTTTTTGCTAGAAATTTATTTACCTAATCCTGTTTTATGTACGAGTTTCTGAGCAAAAATACATATTTGATAACAACACAAAATTTACGTTCTTGAAATAGAAATTCATTTGATAATGATACAAAATTCCTCCCTCCTGGGTAGCGAGAGGTAGTCAACAGCAGCATGTGGCGGACAGTTGATGGTGGCGGTTGGCAAATGGCGAGTGGTGGGTAGACAGTGACGACTAGCAAGCGGCGAGCAACAAGTGGATAGTTGACTACTGAAGCTCTGATAGCAAATTGAGAATAATAATATACTGAAGAACGGTATAATATATATATATCATATAAATAAGCTAAAATAATATATTAATCCAGTTATGCCTAAAGTGAGATACATGTGCGATATACGTGCAAAAAAAAAAAAAAGAGTAGCTTCTCCTACTAGAGATAATTAAAAATTTCTCTAGGATAATTTCTTTTTTTCGATATTTTAATTACTCCATTGATTATGCGTATTTCTCAAAAGCACCTCTTGAGCTGTATGTTCATCCACTATCCCGAATAAAGCTCGAAAATCATCCCTTTCCTAGCACTGATTTATGTGCAAATTGCGATGCCACATGGCCTATTCAGGTGTCCGAAACTATTTTTTGATCCTCGAAATGCTTGAGTCGACAACTGTGAAAAAACTAAAACAATAAGGACATTGCCAAAGAACTCCCTAGTCAATTACGTGAGTCCACACCTGTCTCCCATTCACTGGCGCCAGCTCCGCCAAACAGCAAAGGTGACTTGGGACTCTTGGGCCTTGGCTAAGATCCACACATAAATTTCAATTAAAAAATCAATATCTTTTTTCGTATTCTGGTTCTACACTAAACCTCCGTCGGCCAACACCATCAATCACACCTCCGTCAGCCGACACCATCAATCACCGCCAAACCGCCACTGCCATTGTGCCCCAATTCAAGCAGCAAGCGTCACGTTCTCAACCGCGAGCTCGTTGTCGATGGAAACCCGTGAGTTAACCTCCTAATCGTGGATTAGGATGTTAATTACATTTATGGGATAGATAAGTTTAATATTAATGGCGGTTAGTATTTATTAATTTTATTTTAGCCTTAATTGCGATTAAGGATGGTTTAGATTAAATTTAAGTGCCAAAATCGAAGCAGAATGGATCATTTAAGTGCCAATCCGGCCAAAATGCTGACGTGGCAATTTTTCGACGAAATAAGTGCAAACAGCGTGTTTTGCATGCCGACGTGGCTAGAAAATGCAAAAACGACATCATTTTATATTTGATGTGGTAAATAATTAATATAAAAATTATTTAAATTTATTTAAAAAATTAACAAATTAAAAAAAAAAATTAAAAGGGGGAGGGGGAGGGGAAGGGAGGCGGCTAAGGGCCGAGCCCTCGCCGCCGCCGCCACCAGAAGGTCGGCGACAAAGGGGGACGGTCGGTTGGGGCCGCCGGCCCCTAGCCAACCGGCGACAAGAGCCCGCGAGACCTCGCCACCTCCTCGCCATTGCCGGGAAGGGCCGCGACGTTGAGGGGAGAGTTGGTCGGGGTCGCCGGGCCCTTGCCAAGGGCCGGCGACCCCGGCCGACCGGCAACAAGGGCCCGCGACCCTCGCCTAGGTCCTCGCCCAGATCTAGCGAGGGCTCGCGGGCCCTCACCGCTGGTCTGCTAAGGGCCAGCGACCTCGGCCGACCCTCCCCCCTCCTTACCGGCCCTTCTCGACGGCGACAGGAAGGCGGCGGCGGCGGCGAGGGCTCAGCCCTTAGCCACCTCCCTTCCCCCTCCTTTTTTTTTTTTTTTTATAATATTTGTGTTTTTATTTTTAAATGTTTTAAATAAATTTAGTTTTTAATTTAATTTTATTAATTTTTATATAAATTTTGTTACTACGTCAACACTAAAACGACGCTGTTTTTGCATTGTTTAGCCACGTTAGCGTGCAAAACAACGCCGTTTTGCACTTATTTCGCCAGAAAATCGCCATGTTAGCATTTTGTCCAGATTGGCATTTAAGTGATCCATTTTGTTCCGATTTTGGCACTAAGTGTCACTTTTCTAACTTTTGATACTTAAGTGTCCCTCCGTGCCAAGTTTTGACACTTGTGCTATACTTTTGCAAAAAAAAAAAAAAAAAAAAAGGGTCTCTTAGGCTATGCTATCAAGTACAATTTATGATAACTTGAGGAGAGTCGCTTTGTTTAAGGTTGCCCAATGCAAAGATTTTCAATGCACGTCACAAGATAAGACGAAAACAAAAGAAAGGAGAGAACTGAACATCCGAAACACCATAAAACGAGGAATGTACATTTATAATATATGATATTTTCTTTAGGTAATTCAGAGCATTGCGTGTGAGATTTAGAGGATCTTAAATTATATGAAATCTGATGAGATCACTCTAGCAAATTCGTATAGAAATCTTGTAAGAAACATATGTAGAATTTATACGTATACAGATTCGATCTATATGCGGACATAATATAGGAATATCTGATGGTTATTTCATTTTATATTTCTTTGAGTAAAACCTTTAGACTGAAAATTAAACATTTGTCTAATGGACCATGTGATGCTATAAGTGATCACGTCAAGACTGGAATTGATTTCAAAGAGAATGAATGTGCCCATTGGTCCTAAAACCTATTGCATGACTGTCAATTCAATTCTAAACTATTTATTTTTGCTAAATCGAGTTTAGATCTTTGCAGGAAATTATAATGTAGTCTTTTAGTCTGATTTGTTTATTTTATTTTATAGAAATCACTAATGTGGCAACGTGCCATGTAGAAAAGCCAACGATGATTGGATTCCTACGTTAGTAATTTCTAAGGAAAATTGATCAAAAAGATCTGCATTGAAGTTTCACACTATGGCTGAGGACTAAATTAGCAAAATTTGAAAGTTTAGAATTGAATTGACATTCATACAATAGGTTTAAATTGTTTGGATAATTTTTTCCAAATGACATATTCTACAATTTTATAACAAATTGAAGGCCTTCGTCTCCATCCTAATGCTAAATAATTTGGAACATAATTTAGGAACATCAAAATTCTTCGATAGAAAACTAAACCGCCACCAAAGTGTTCTCGTGTAATTGAAATACAACTCTCGATCATTATCAAATAAGAATTTCAGAACGTACCAATCTCTCATTGAATACTCTTTCAAATGATCATAAATTAAAGCAATTTCAATAGGCCAACCTATCTAACCACATCGAATTTTGGGATATTACAATATTATTATTATAGGGCCAAATAAAACTATAATATTAGTTAATATAATTTTCCTACAAAAAAACAGTTAATGTTTTTTTAAGATAAGTGCATTGTAAGTCCTACAACTTATTAATAAAGTGCAATTTAATTCTAAAACTTGTCACAAAAGTATAATATAATTCTAAAACTTTCAAAAAGTGCAAGTAAGTTCTAAAACTTATTATGAAAGTGCAATCAAGTCCTAAAACTTTAAAAAAAAAAAATACGATTCAAATTTTAAAACTTGTCAAATTATTCAAATCAAATCCTTCCATTGATAGCATTTTTGAAAATTTTGATAAATTTTATAATTTAATTACATTTTTTGAAGGTTTTTAAAACCCAATTGCATTTTTATAATAACTTTCAAGATGCTCTTATCCCTTTCTTTATATATATATATATATATATATATAAGTCCTAAACCTTACTTTTTGAAATGTATATACTTCATTTCATTTCTATGAATTTATTCTTTCCGACCAGCCGGAGAATATCTCGGTCACATTCCATTCCCCCGTAGACCATACAGAGAAAGGGGCTACAGGCTGCAGAGCTTGAACTGACCTTGGGTCGCGGATGACCAGCACAAGCTCGACCGGGTCGTCTTGCTTCCCCGACAGATATGAGGATCTGCTGGAGGAAGCTCTGCATCTTGCACAGGCCCACGTTCTCGTCGTGGAGACGGCCTCAGCGTCGACTCAATCCTCTTCACTTGGCGACCCGCCATTTCCCCACCGGAGACTCCCGACGAGCTCGCGGCTTTGCCTCCGTGAGGGAGTGTAAAGGGTCCCGTACCCCGGATTTGTTCGCACTGAACAAGCAGATCTCGCACCTGATCAGGACGGGCCGTCTCGGCGAAGCCAGAGCGGTCTTCGACGCCTCCGAGTGCCGGAACACCGTGACGTGGAACGCCATGATCACGGGCTACGTGAAAAGAGGAGCGATGGCGAGGGCGCGCGAGCTGTTCGACGGAATGCCCGAGACAGACGTTACGTCGTGGAATCTGATGATTTCGGGTTACGTCTCGTGTCGCGGGAGTGGGTTCATTGAGGAAGGGAGGGAACTGTTTGAGCGAATGCCCGAGAGAGATTGCATTTCGTGGAACACGATGATTAGTGGGTACGCGAAGGTGGGGAGGATGGATGAGGCGTTGTGGCTATTTCAGCGGATGCCTGAGAGAAATGTCGTTTCTTGGAATACGATGGTAACTGGGTTTCTGAGGAACGGTGATGTGGAACGCGCAGTTGAGTTTTTTAAGGAGATACCCGAGCGGGATTCAGCTTCTCTAAGTGGCCTTGTGTCGGGTCTTATTCATAATGATAAATTAGATGAAGCTGCTAGGATTTTTCTTGAATACGGGAAGCCGGATGGTGGGGAAGATATAGTGGGAGCATATAACACTCTGATTGCTGGATATGGCCAAAGAGGATGCATTGAAGAGGCTCGTTATCTTTTTGACCTGATCCCATTTGATAATGATAGAGGGAAGGGGGGTGCTCGGAAGTTCGTGAGAAATGTGGTGTCATGGAATACCATGATCATGTCCTACGTTAAAGTAGGAAATACTGTTGCTGCCAGAGAACTCTTTGATCAAATGACAGAACGTGATACATTTTCTTGGAACACCATGATTAGTGGTTATGTACACATGTCTAACATGGAAGAGGCATCCAAACTTTTTCAAGATATGCCTAACCCTGATACTTTTACGTGGAACACCATGATCTCAGGATATGCCGAAACTGGAAACCTTAAATTTGTAAGGGATTTATTTGAGAAGATGCCTCGAAAGAACTTGGTCTCATGGAATTCTGTGATAGCAGGATACGAGAAAAATGAGGACTATAAAGGAGCGGTTGTACTCTTCATTCAGATGCTGACCAATGGGGAGAAACCCGATCGACATACTTTGTCTTCCATTCTAGCCGTAGCCAGTGGTCTTGTTGATCTTTCCCTAGGTTTGCAGATCCACCAGCTGGTCAACAAAATAGTGAACCCAGATGTGCCTATAAACAATTCCCTCATCACTATGTACTCTAGATGTGGGGCGATTGTCGATGCTCGGACTATCTTTGATGAGGTGAACTTACAGAAGAATGTGATCACTTGGAACGCAATGATTGGAGGATATGCATCTCATGGGTTTGCTGCAGAGGCTCTTGAACTCTTTAAGTTGATGAAGAGATTTGAAGTTAGGCCTACCTATATAACCTTTATTTCTGTTCTGAGTGCTTGTGCTCATGTTGGGTTAGTGGAAGAAGGCCGGAGGCATTTTCTGTCAATGTCTAAGGAATATGGCGTAGAACCAACGGTTGAACATTTTGCATCACTTGTGGACATAGTGGGCCGGCACGGGCAGCTTAATGAGGCCTTCGATATAATAAAGGACATGCCAATGAAGCCAGATAAGGCTGTTTGGGGTGCTTTACTTGGTGCTTGTAGAGTGCATGACAATGTGGAGCTGGCTCGAGTTGCAGCTGAAGCATTGATGCAACTTGAGCCAGAAAGTTCAGCACCATACGTCTTGCTATACAACATGTATGCAGATGCTGGACGCTGGGATGATGCAAACGAAGTGCGCATGATGATGGAGAGAAATGCAATTAAGAAGCATAAGGGGTATAGTCGAGTGGATTCCCCACAGTAGCTGCTGTTTTGTATGCTGACCTTTGGTTTATTCCCTGCATTAACCTTCTTTTGCTTATGAAATCAAAAGAAGTTAGATAACTAATAGATCTTTTGATTTAATTGGGATTCTCAAGAAAGAACGAGGACTCTGGTTTTCATGGTGAATCAATTGCTGATATCATAAAAATTTCTGGCCTATTACAAATGAAACTCAATGACCCCAACAATTTATATGTACAATTAAATAGGAGCTGAAGCCAATCTAGACTCTTAATTGGCATGCTCAACTTTTGTATGAATCATTCATGCTAATGCATTACTGCTTCGTCAAAATGAACACATGAAGAGCAATGACTTTTTCTGCATGGGATGTTGACCTGCATCGTCCATCTTCATTGGCCAACATGGCCTTTATTCAAGATCCATGACAAGAGGAGATGTTACATGTTGATGCTACGAAAAGCCTGGGTATTCTGCAACTGAGTAGCTTGGCAAGCACACAGATACTTAACTCTTTAACAGGTAACCTGATTTTGGCTAGTTTACTCTACATAAGTGAATAATCTGCAAAAATGTGCCCTTTTATTGAGCTCTGGAAGGTCATCTATCGATTGCTTTGTCTTGGCAGAAGAGAATAGAATGATCACTCGCATATTGGCTCTCTTCACTGTTCACTTTTTCCGGAGAGAATTCTCTGCTATTCTTTGGAACTTGTCTCTTGAATATGTGATGCCTCTCTTTCAGCAACTTAAGCAAAGAAAGAAGGAGGAAGAGGAAGCAAATGGTTAGCAATTTTGTCAAGGCTGCAAGGCTACTTATGTTGTTTTGAGGCCTAAATCACTCAAGGATTCAAGGGGCTTCTACTTGCATGAGTGGGGCTTTGACTTATAAACTGCGGTTCAACAATGATTTTCTTTGTAATAATAATAATTGCTGCTGATCTGTGTCATTCTTCTGATACTAAAATCATCTTCAGGGTTCTCTATTTATTTCCATAAAATTCCAAACAAAATTTGATGAATCAACAGTAATGGCAATGGTCGCTGGTAGCGTTGACGGGTGACAATGAGTCGCTAATTACTACCGTCAATTGAAACAGTGTAGCAGTGACAGACACCCGGTAGCGACCAGTGAACGGTGATGGGTGATGGTGGTTACTGGGGACCAGGGGTGTTGGCAGCTAGCAACTGGCGACATTGATTGGTGGCTTGCCGACCTGGACAACCTATCAGTGATGGGGTGGTCAATGGAGGTTATTGAGATGGAACAATAAGTTTGATGAGGTTCAAGAGAGCACTCTTGCTTGAAGCGTAAGTCATTTACCAGAATTTAATATTCATCTTCCATTTTCCACTGACCATGATAAGAAATTGCCGCATCCTCTATTGAGAGGAATTTTCTGTTTATTAAAAGGGTATGGTATTTCGTCTGTGGTATAGGGGAAGTGGTACAGAGTTCAAGGCTGGTTTTGATTGCTTGGCATGCCCTGTTTAATAAGAATGTTGAGGAAAGAGCTTGAAGTATGTCACTGGAAGTTCGTGTGTTATTTGGCAGGGAATCCGCTGCAGTTGATCATGATGCTGATAATCAAGGTGCTAGCCTTGTCATTTCACGAGAGCACCCATTTCTCCATAATTCAGTAATCTGGGTTTAACCAATACGTGATTGGGATGTTATTGGGTCCACCCTTCCATGGAAATACTGAGGACGGAGGGAGAGGAGGATATAATTGCAGCTAACCTTCAAAATTTGAAGGATGCAAGCAGGAGCCATGCTATCAGATCTCAGGGCAGCTGCTTTCCCAAGGAGCATTGGGAGGGTAACTTGGAGGGGAGAGCTTTAGAGAAGTCACATAGTGGAAAGCTTCAAGTTCTCTCTGAGTACAGTTTGGAAATAGTAATCGGGGGGATAACAGTAGATCTCGCTTGCACAAGCTGAACATTAAGAATGTGCTGATGCCTGCCTGGAATATGAAAAGATTGATCGATATCATGCAAGCATGGATTTGATTTGACATTGGACAAGCGGAAACAAGGTTCTACTCAAGAATGAGTTGGACACCATGATCGGGAGGGAAACCAAAGCCAAAACTGCAGCTTCCGCCGAACGTGGCTAACCATGCAAGGCCTCAGACCTTCCAAAGCAGATGGTAAGAGTCCTATTCATATTTCCATGGATGCATGTGTTGAGTTTCCAGTGAATCTGCAATTGCTAAGCTTGGGCATGTTTGATAAACCAATTAGATGTTGAAAATTGAAAATTCGGTACTCAATGAGATTCAGCTTCATTGATGGCATTGGCACGAAAAGACCGATTAAGTCAACAATTCAGTTGCTGCGGTGAGAAAGTGCCTGATGTACTTAATTCGAAGTGACGTAAAGAAATTATTGATGGCAATCAAACCCATCAGTCAGGATCATTGCCATCTTTGAAAAAAATTCGAGACCTCGCTTGCTTCAATTGATAACTTACAGAACAAGAGGAAATTACCAAAATAATTTTAAATATTTTGCAATTTGTTCAATTTAGTGATATTTTTTTTTTTTGTTTTACAAATTTAATCATAAACTTTTTGTATCGGTGTAAATTTAGTTCATTTAGCCAATTTTGATCAACCGGTGCTGACATATATGTCAGTCATTGACTTGGACAATATTTTAATAATATTTACTTATTTTGAATTTATTAGTATTATTTTTTTCCTACTCCTTTCTCTGGTCAGTAGTGACCAAAGGCTAGTGGTGGTGAGGCTTGCCCCCACCAGCCACTAGCAAGGGCGAGTCTCGCCCAACGACGATGAGGTCGCCCTAGGCGAGGTCGCCCTCACCATGGCTAAGCGAGGCCTCGCCATGGCTAAGTGAGGCCCCACCAAATTTAGCAAAGCTCAGCCTTGTCTAGCCATGGCGAGACCGCGACTTGCCCATGGCTGGCAAGGCTCTACCGTCGCCGATTCGATGAGGGCGAGGCTTGCCCAGCCATTAGCAACCCTCACTAAAGGCTGCGCGAGGTTGTGGCCTTCGACCTTGCGACCTTTGGCGAGGTCGAGCCTCACCCATGGTCGCTAAGGCTCAACCCTCACCGACCCAATGAACAACTTGGGCGAGGTCACCCAACCATGGCCAAGCTTTGCTGAGGCTAGCGAGGGACCTTGCCTTGGCCAATCACCTAAGGAAGGAGGAGGAAGCGAAGAAAAACGATTAAAAAAATAAAATATTATTAAAATATTATTCACGTTAGTTTCAGTCGGACACTGTAGTCAATGTTGGTCGGCCAAAATTGGTCAGGAAGACTAAATTGACACAATTACAAAATGTTTAGGATTGAATTGGAAAAATTGCAATAAGTCTATGATTGTTTTAGTAATTCTTCGTACAGAACGAATATTGCTAATACCTCACTTTTCTTGATATATATATAAAAGTTTGGAAATATGTAAATAACTTGTCTGACATCACTAGATTAATACAGGATCATCGAAAACAATTTGTAGTGGGAATCCGATTACTACAAAACCACTTTATTCGTTTCAAATCAAGAAATTGATGAGAGAATTACTAAAAAAGTCTTGAACCTAGTACAATTTTACTAATTCAATCATAAACTTTTTTCTTGGCCAATTCAGTTCTAAACTTTTTGCAATTGTGCAAATTCAATCAATCCGGTCAATTTTGGCTGGTTAGTATTGATGTAGATGCCGATCGTTTGGCCACCATCTAGCCAACGCTGACGTGGTAATTTTTTTTTATTTTTTTCGAATTTTTTATTAATTTTTTCCTTTTCCTTTTTTTTTTTTCTCTTCTTCCTCCTTTAGTGTTTTTTTTCCCTGCAATGGCCAGCCACTAGGTGAGGGCCATGGATCTCTTACCAACTGCCGGCGAGGGTTGCGGTCCTCATCGAGGACCATCGAAGGGGGGCAAGACCTCACCAACCTCAAGTAAGGCGGCCTTCGCCCGTAGCAAGAAAAGGAAAAGGAAAAAGAAAAAGGAAATTATTAAAAAATTGCCACCAGCTAAAATTAGACGAATAGACTAAATTGGCGTAAGTGCAAAAGATTTAGGATTGAATTGACTCAATTATAATAAGTTTATGACATTTTGGGTAATTTTCCTAGAAATCGCCACTACATGCACATTAAACTAAGCATACACATATTTTTCCCACAAGTACGGTTAACGCAAACTCAAATATGCTGACATCACGTCAAGGTCAAGTTGCATTTTTCGTGTAGCGCATCGCGATTGTAATTTCTTGGGTCGATGAATGTTGAGTGAATGGAAAAGTTCACAATCGTTGAACAAAATCCATTAAAATGAGGAAAGAAGCACGGAAAAAAGTTTGTAAAGTTTAAAAGTTGAAATAAAAAAAAAAAAATGGGATTAGGTGGAGGTGAGTGTACCATAGACGTGTCCTTCTTAATGCGAGGTCAATTTTTTGCTGACCTACCAAATTTTAGCCCATTGAGAATTGGACGACATGGTCTTGGAAAATTCGTGACCGAAAGCTAATCAAAGAACTCGATGCGTAAAGGAAACAAAAAAGGCTTGAATCCCCAAGATCTACGGTGATCATAATTGTCAAGTTTGTTGTGCGTCGTGAGACACGCATGACAGAGATAAGATTACATATCGTTAGGGATGATTTTGATGATTTCGGTATATAAATCTTTTCTCCGCAAGGATTGGGGTGGGGACGCTGTAATTTCAGAAGTGGGTTTTGACTCCCATGCCCTGCAATGAGACATGACAAAAGTCTAAGCGTGAACGTTAGAATAGGAATAGAGTAGGACCGACCAAAAATAAAAAATAAAAAAAATAAATGAGTAAGCCAAAAGGGACAAAAAAAAAAAATCAATTGACTTTTTGCTAAAGATGTGATTAATCATGCGCAGTGTCTCATCACTACCTATTCCTAACATATCATCTGTGGCCATTTGTCTCCGCTCAATTATTTGCTTTGGTAATTGTAATACTAACACCGTCAGTCAATATACTTCTTTTAATCTTTTCAATATTTCGTTTGCATAATTGTTTTTGGAACTAATGTGATAAGTAAAAGTTATTTATTTATTTTTGTCAAAGTTAACCCTTTGGAAAAAACCCTTTGGCTAAGCATATGGATAGAAATGTTGACGTAGATGATCATATTAGTATCGGGTCAGTACACAGATAAAGAACAAGATTTATTTTTGATCACTTTCTGAGATGATACACTGCTAGCTTAAGGTTGTGCGGTCTCGAGCCATCACTTATCTTTTATTTTATTTTTAGTGTGTGTGATAATTACTTTATTTATATCAAAAAGAAGAAATGGGAATAAGCTCAATGTAAGTAAGATTGCAAATAAATAAATAAATAAATAATGTAAATGAGACATGTTCCAAAGTTAACGAACGTGGTTGCCTGGAGTACGAGGGGCCACCACCGCTGCAACTGGCGCTACTTTGGGCCACCATTTGGCCTTTTCTTTAATTTTCTTTTTCCTTGTCTTTAAAGGTCAGTTCATTTATTTAATTATTTATTCTCCGTCATATATTTTTGTACGATAAAAGTAAGTAGAAAATTACTCAAGATGCGAAGAGAACATTTTGAGTGCCTTTATATGCCGAATGATTCGGAAATATCTTCCTGAAAATAATAACTTTTGGTGCTTATAAAAATGAGTGGACGAAAAGTATTTTTATCGTCCACAAATTTTTTTAGATATAATACTTAAATTTTTTTTTTTTTAATCGATTGACTATTTTTAAGCGATCACTTGTTTTTTAGTAGAATGTGACCAATTCGATCGAAATATATATATAACGGGGAGCCAAAAAGATAAGCATAGTGATAAAATCTTACAAACTAAAATAAGATTAATACAAATAACCTAAATTGGTATGTTTGTGATAAATTTACTTTAAACTAATTTTTTAATCATAAAAAATTCCCAATTAATACGCTTGTGATAAACTTATCCAAATTCAATTTTTATTCATGACAAGTTTGCTATCGTTAATTTTCGTTAAATTAAATTAATATCAAAAAAACTTCAAATTAGTACACCTATAACAAACATAAATTAAAACTTTAAATTGATATACCGTCGTCCTACTAAGTAATTTAATGTGCAATTTAATGAAAATTAAGGAAGCGTAAATTTATCATAAGTATATCGATTTGGAATATTTGATGGTCAAATAATTAATTTGAGATAAATTTGTCGTGAGTGCTAATTCGGGAGCCAAAAAGATAAGTACATGGACAGGAACAAAAATCTAGACAAATTGAAATAATAGAGGGGAAGAGAGGACAGGACGGTGGCATTATATTATCTCTTAATCCAATTCAAATTCTTTTTAATTTTTCACCGGAAGCGTTCGTACGCCGACGTTTGACGATTTGGCATGCACACCTCTCCCCCTCCCCCGTGCCCCACATTCCAGAAACTTCACACGTCCTCCATCACGCCCAGAAATTCCACACAGAGAGATTTAGAGAGAGAGAGAGAGAGAGAGAGATGGTGGAAGGAGGAGGACGGGGAAGCTCGAAGCCCGGATCGGAGGCCTGAAGCTGCGGCCCGGACGCTCCCGCCGGAATCGGCTCGCCGGAGGAGTCATCTGACTGAATCGCCGCCGCCATCGGCGTGCTTCTCTTCAATCCGCGCTCGACCCGGTTCAGTTCGTCTTTCCGGATGGAACCGATCGGGGAGACCAGCGCGAGCAAGCGGCGGCGGATGAGCGGCCGCGGCGGCCTGGACGGGCCCGGGGGCGGTGTTTGGCTCCGCGAGATCGGCGGGCTCAGTAGCAGGGGCTTCTCGTACCGCCACAGGGCTTCGGAGGTCCGATCGTCGATGCGCTTTCCAGTTTTACCTTTTTTTTTTTTTTTTTTTTTTTTTTTTTTTGCGGTTCTTGTCGGTTCGATTGAGCCCTTCGTTTGGATTTGATTTGCTGTGGTTAGATTCGGTTTAGGGTTGGATTTGACTCGTGGATCGTTCTTCGAGAGATTAGAGAGGCTGCTGCTGGACAGTGTTTTTTTCGTAGTCGTTATTGTCGGCTCCCCTCGACAGGCTATGTTGAGCGCTCGGAACGAGCTTGATTAAGCGCACGGGCGAGATGTTTGTCGTTATAGGCTTCTTTTTGGCGTGGTTGTGCGTGTGCTCTGGTTCTCTAAGAGCCTAAATTGTGAGAGTTGAAGTGAAATGTCGGAAACTTATTCATAGGCGGATGGGGTGAATGGGAGAGAGATCAGAATGAAAGCTTGTAGGATTTTGATTAGGAGGGTCGATTTAATGCGGGATTCATTTCTTAGGGGATTAAGCTGTAGTAAGGTTCTTCATATCGCAAAAAGTTCGATGGAAGGGGAAGACTCTGTATGGTAGACAACCATCTGCATAAGAGGGAGACTTGTGCACTTTTAACCCTTCATCACCAACCCCACTTAGAATAAGCTAAACCTTAGCTGTTGGATTAATTGATTCACTTTTCTTGTTTCCCTATATTTCAGGATCTTGTGCTGCGCTTCGAGATCTACAGGAAGCTAAAATCCCATAGGGGTTGTGTGAATACCATCAGCTTTAACTCGAGTGGTGATATCCTGGTCTCTGGTTCTGATGACAGACAGGTTATAATGTGGGACTGGGAAATTGGAAATGTTAAGCTCTCATTTCATTCTGGTCATCACAACAATGTTTTCAATGCAAAGATCATGCCTTACACAGATGATCGAAGGATTGTCACTTGTGCTGCAGACGGGCAGGTATGATTCTGTGAGGATACAAAGCATTTTTTGCAACGTCCAATGAAATATCCTCTTCTAAATTCTTTTGTATTAGTGGTTGGTAAAAGCAGTGTTTTTTTTTTTTTTGCAATAATTTTTAGTCAAAAGGTCCGACAGTTTATTAATTTGCCTCATTCTTTTGACAGTCTATTATGTCAAGCAATGTCTTCTTTCTACATGTTTTAGCAATAGAGGTTCGGTTGGGGATGGTTGTGTTGTGATTATTAGCAATTCCTCTGACTCGACTCCTCAATTGAATTTAGGTGAGATATGCTCAACTTGCAGAGAGTGGATCTGTCAAGACATCTTTCTTGGCCAAACATCAGGGTAGAGCCCATAGATTGGCCATTGAGCCGGGAAGTCCCCATGTATTTTACTCGTGTGGGGAAGATGGTTTAGTCCAACATGTAAGTTCCCTTTCCAGAAATGACATAGTCTGATGTTTATATTTTTTTGTAATTAGATAAAATCTACTGCCGCGATGCATGTTAACAATTATAAGTTCTAAAATATTCATGAAGAAAAATTGTGATTATACTTTATGAAATATGTGTTTTGGAGAAGTAAAAAATACAATTACAAGGGCTGTTAACATGCATGAACCATTTGATGATCATATTTAGATGTCTCAAAGAAATCTGATCATATTTTAATGGATTTATTTGTTTCCATTTCTCTTGCATTTCATGAATTTAAAATGTGTAGACACAGGTCAATATATGGTCGCAATTACAATATTCAAATTGGTCATAAAATGTTATTCATATCTTTCTATTGGTTATGCGGAAGCATAATCTGGTTGACCATTCAGCTACGTGACAATGCCATCTTCTTCTTTTCCAGTTTGATCTTAGGACTAAGAGTGTGACAGAACTTTTTACTTGCCATCCAATTGATGATAGGGCGCCGGTCATTCAGTTAAATGCTATTGCAATTGACCCAAGGAATCCAAACCTCTTTGCAGTTGCTGGGTCAGATCAGTTCACCCGACTTTATGATATCCGCAAGTATAAGGGGGATAGGTCTACGGACTTTGGCCAACCTGCCTATTACTTCTGTCCTCCACATTTGATTGGTGATGAACAAGTTGGAATAACCGGCTTAGCCTTCTCAGATCAGAGTGAGCTTCTGGTCTCTTACAATGATGAATTTATCTATCTCTTCACTCAAGACATGGGATTAGGTCCTGATGCAGTTACAAGTGAGGTGGCTGCATCTTCATCCAGTACAAATCTTAAGGAAAAAGTTAATCCCCAAGTTTATAAAGGGCACATGAACTCTGAGACTGTGAAGGGTGTGAATTTCTTTGGTCCTAAATGTGAGTATGTGGCAAGCGGATCTGACTGTGGGAGAATATTCATCTGGAAAAAACGGGGTGGAGAGCTCATTCGAGTCATGGAAGCTGATGAGGATGTGGTAAATTGTGTGGAACCTCATCCTCATGAAGTAATGTTGGCGAGCAGTGGACTTGAAGATGATGTCAAGATATGGACACCAAAGGCTATTGAAAAAGCTATACTACCCACCAATATCCAGCAGGTATGACTCATCTCCAGAAATTCTTTTTATAGTCCATCAGGAATGACATTGGTGATTTTAACATATAGCTGCATTTCACTTTAGTGAATTTCAAGTCATTTTCAAAATGCAGTATGCTTGATATTCTCATCAATACTTCATGTCATGGATATAGACAATGAGGCCAGAAAATTGTAGATCATTTCTCACATATTGATACATTTGTACAAGATACTATGTGTCATGAAACCTCAGTGTTTTGCAGTGTTTTTATTAGAACACGGGGAATCATTATGTGGTATTTCTAGTTCTGTACAGATATCTGCAAGAAATTAGGCTTGGTTGCTTGGCTGTGCACCTATCACTATTTCTCCTTGCGCTTGTTGCCTTCCTCTCCCTTTTCTGCCTTGCCATTCCTCGTCTGATTTTCATATAGAACATGGAAAATGTTATTAACTCAATTTTGCTGCTCACTTGTGGAAATAGAAAACTTTTAAGTTTATTTAATTGCTCTTGTTCTCCTGCCCTTTCCATCCATGTGTGCGTATGTGCAGTGTTTTCTGCCCTTATTCTTTTTTTTTAATGGATTTTACTGATCAGTAAGAATAATGCTAGTCATTATTGTTCAAGGGGCAGATAATGTGAAGATGTGTGTGGTAATTGTTAGGAAAAATTGGGCAATTGATATTTTATTGGCAAACATAGTGATCCTGGTTGCTTATTTTATTTTGTCAGTACAATGGTTCTGATTATTAATGTTATGGTTTCGATACTTTGTTTCTTCAGACGAGGCCGAAGCCTAGGGGCTGGATGTACAGAATATCTTCTCCCCAGGACCTGCTGTTGCAATTGTTTTCAATGGAAAGACGAAGAACGGACTCGGGAGATGATAGAGATGACTCCTCCAGCTCCGCAACTGGTCGGGATCTCATGGAGCTTATTTTTACATTTAATGGAAACAATGCCAGTGATTCAGATGATGGGGGCGATGCATCTGGTCCCGAAGACTTATTTAGTTGAGCTTCTGGGATCGTCCGTCTTGCCTGTTGGGTGGGCTTCCTAGGGCGCTGTACATGCTTTCTTCAAATGAAACTGCTTTGGCCAATCTCCTGTAAAAATTCCCCGTAGACCTGGTACTTGATGAGGAATCGCCTTCTGTGATTGCGCAATGAATAAATTATCAAGTATAGTAAGATTTGGTACTGATGCATGGATGATGAGTCGAGATGATGAAGCCGTGTCCCTGTGAAACGGAATTGCGGGTAAATGTCGTTCTCGGTTATCGGCATTGGGGCTGGGAGGGAAAAACATGTCGGTGGAAGGAATTCTCTTATTCAACAGGATAATACGCTACAAGGACGCTTGGTCCTAAATCTGCCAGGTCTTTGCACAACCAGCAGAATGGACCAGTGGTCCTAATGTCGTAACATACCCGAATAGAAATGTCAATCTTCAACCACTGTTCTGGTGGTTGGGATGATGTGGCGGATTCGGCAATGTGATCTTTTCCGGCGGGTGTTGTGCCCTAGAAAGGTAGCCTCACCGGGACAGCGCCAAGACCTCATAGATGGACTAGTGGAGCATGTTCTTTCTCGAAATAAATAAAACTCAACAGGCCCATACGATTTGCTTGGAAAGATTGTGAAGGCTTCGGAAGTCCTGTAATTGTTCATGTTGTTTAATGAGTTCCCTTACCCTTTTCGTATTTTTGGCAATCGCGTCCAGAAATTATATTCTTTTGAATCGGTCCGTCCATCAAAATTATGGACGGAATTGCTGAGATAGTTGACAATTTTACACTATCCCAAGTCATATTTGGCCATAGTCGGGTCGGGCATACCCGGCTTAGGCGACGCCTAACCTAGACACCTAGACAACAGCCGACAAGGGCTTGGTGGCCTTGGCCGAGTCGTAGAAGGCATTGCCACTACCCCAGCGACCTCATCTTGGGCGGGGCATCGATAGTCTCTAGGGCTTTGTCTTCTTCTTTCCCAATCTCCTATCGTCGTTGATCCAACCATTTCATGCATGTGGGTTGCCCAGTCCGGAGAGGATCTTATCTCAGCATCCAGATGTGAAAGCAGAACTAGCGCTTAAGGTGCGCAGCGGTCATTAATTCCTCAAAAGGAATTGAATCATCCGGATGCTACAAATCGTCTGTTATAGAATTCTTTACTATTTAAGACGTTTCCAATACCGACAGCTGCTCCCGCTGAAGCAATTGTAGCAGCTCCGGCCCCAATTAATTTGGCACTCTCTAACATAAAGAGTGGAGGAATTCTGCTCACGCTACGCTTTTTCATTCAAGATTTCATCTTATGGACTCTCCTCTCTCTTTCTTGGTCCGTTCTTCTATAACTTTCCAATATTATATCCAATCATCACATTAATACAATTTTTGTACAATTTTGACAGAAGGAAAAAAATACAATTTTAGACTTTGCTAGCATAATAATCTTTAGGATACCACGAAAATAACAGTATATTATAAGTTAAAAATTCTTAAAGAAATAAATGATTTGATTTTTTATGATTCAGAATAAATTATTATTTTCATAATATATTAAATATTACCATGCAATCATTTCTCTTAATACGACATACAAGTATCGGTTTTTCTTGTGAGCATCAACGCGGCATTCGGAGCAGTCATGATCATCTCGAGTTGAAATTCGAGACGCAAGTTAAACTCAGCGACTCACATGCTCTGTCCGCCGGCGAAGTGAGAGCCCGGACCGAGTTTCAGTTTCCATTTCTCCGACCGCCCCCATCATTGTCGGCGCATGCCACGAACGTCTGACGTTCTACTGGTCCGAACATGGCTTCAGCGCTCGCTCACTACCCCCATTTCTACAACTCCGGGACGACGCCCAGAGGCCGCCCCATCGTCAACCCAGGAAGAATCTCCAAGCCCGCGGCAGCCCCAAACGGGAGCAAACCCAACAAGCTGAGGAGAAAGAGCCAAGCCGACCGTCTCGCGCTCAACAGAGCCCTCTCTGCCTTCGTGGATTCTGGGAGTTTGGAGAATGCGGTCCACCTGTTCGAGAATATGCCCCGCTCGGATGCTTACACTTGGAACGTGCTCATTAGAGGTTTTGTGAATAACGGGTTGTTTCGGGAGGCGATCGAGCTTTACCGTAGGATGGCGCGTGAAGGGATCAGGGCCGATAATTACACTTACCCTTTTGTGGTCAAGGCGTGTGGAGGGTTGTTAGATTTGATGGAGGGGGAGAAAGTTCACGCGAGGTTGTTCAAAGTCGGGCTGGATTTGGATTTGTATGTCGGAAATTCGCTCATATCCATGTATGCGGAGAATGGCCGTGCAGACTTAGCTGAAAAGGTATTCGTTGAAATGGGTGCAAGGGATGTGGTTTCGTGGAACTCCATGATCAGTGGGTTCCTTTCGGTGGGCGATGGTTGGAGCTCTTTGGCTATTTTGCGAGAAATGCAAGTGTATGGCATGAGACCTGATAGATACAGCTTGATCAGTGCGCTTGGCGCCACTTCTCTCGAGAGTTATTTGCAAAGCGGGAAAGAGATTCATTGCTGGGCGATTCGAACTGGGCTTGAGTCCGACTTAATGGTTGAGACGTCTCTTGTCGATATGTACTGCAAATGTGGTGAAGTAGACTATGCTGAGAGATTGTTTGACAGTGCTTGTAAGGAGAACATTGTGATTTGGAATGCAATGATAGATGGTTATGCTTCGAATGCTCTTCCTTCAGAGTCATTGGCTTGCGTGAAGAGTATGCAGGACGATTGTAATTTGAATCCGGATAGTATCACAATGATTAACCTGCTACCAGCATGTGCACAATTAGGATCCCTCCGGGTAGGGAAATCTGTCCATGGACACTCCATCAGAAAAGGTTTTTTTCCAAATGTGGTCTTGGAAACTGCTCTTATTAATACGTATGGAGCCAGCGGAGGGTTGAAGGAGGCTAAGTATTTGTTTGGTAAAATGGCTGAAAAGAGTTTGATCTCGTGGAATGCGATAATTGCTGCCCATGTGCAGAACGGGCAGAATGAAGAAGCCTTAGGATTCTTTCAAAAGCTATGGTGTGAGCCTTTGGAACCAGATGCAATTACAATTGCAAGCATTTTGCCTGCCTTTGCTGAAGTAGCATTATTGAGAGAGGGAAGGCCGATTCATGCATATGCTTCAAAGTTGGGTCTCGGTTCAAATATCTACATCTCAAACTCAATCATATATATGTATGCAAAATGTGGAGATCTGGGGACTGCTCAACAAATTTTTGACAAAATGTTGATTAAGGATGTGGTTTCGTGGAATGTTATTATTATGGCTTATGCAATACATGGATGTGGAGGTAAATCCATTGCACTGTTCAAAGAGATGAAAAATTATGGTGTTGAACCCAACGCCAGCACATTCTTTTCCTTGTTAATGTCTTGCAGCATTTCCGGCTTGGTCGATGAGGGGTGGGGATACTTCAATCAAATGAGAGGGAGCTATAATATTGATCCTGGAATAGAACACTATGGATGTGTGCTTGATCTGATTGGTCGCACCAGCAACCTTGACCATGCCAGAGAGTTTGTTGCGCAAATGCCTTTGATGCCCAATGCTAGAATTTGGGGATCACTGCTGACTGCTAGTAGAAAGCACGGAAATATTGAAATGGCTGAATATGCTGCAAAGCACATCTTATTGTTAGAACATGATAATACAGGGTGTTGTATTTTACTGTCAAATATGTATGCTGAAGCCGGACGCTGGGAACATTTCGAAGTCATCAAATCGCTCATGAAAAAAGAGGGGATCAAAAAGACAGTTGGATATAGTATGATGGAGAGTAGAGGTAAAATCTACAGCTTCACCAATTATGATAAATGCTGTCAGCACGCAAGCATGATCTACGGTGTATTGGACATTGTAAGCAAGGGGATTGGGGTAAATATTCATCCCACAAGAGTGACTAGATTCAGACCACTTGATATGGCAAAAGAAAGAGCAAAATCTCCTGCCACTCACAGTGTAAGGTTGGCTATATCTTTTGGCTTGGTTTCTACAGCGATAGGGAACCCAATTCTTATCAGACAGAACACTAGAATTTGCGAAGATTGCCATTCTGCTGCAAAGAAAATATCAGATTTGACTTGTAGAGAGATAATAGTTGTGGATGTGAAGGTTGTTCACCACTTCAGAGACGGATGCTGCTCTTGCAATGATTACTGGTGACGAAGTACTATGAAACACAAATAGGAGAAATTGCAAAAACAATAGACTAGTATGGTTGTCCGAGGGAATGATAGAAAAGTGATCATTCCAAAGCGCATACACATGTATAGGTAAACAAGTACATACAAACTTAGTTGAATCTGTATGCTATGTGTGTATCATATGATACGAAAATGATAATTTTGCGGGCCAGATTTTGTTATCATCGTTGTTTTAAGTCTTTAATTAGTTTTCAAAGCCATGGATTGTAGAGCATGGCAAATAGGAAAAAAGGGAAGGGACCATCTCTTTCCCTGTGGCATGGCAGCTAATGGCTTGCAATCCTCCCATGAGTTCAACCTTGTCCCTTGAGTATGGATATATCTCCCGTAATGCAATTGTTTTGCACAGGCCCTTCTTTTTATTTCCGATCAGCATTGGAAAGGCCATTTTGAAAACAGCATTTAGCGCTTTCATTTGTACTTCATGTCGCTTCCACAGATCATACATTATGCCTATTGCGCAAGTTGAATAGTCACTGGGTATGTAAACCTTTCATTTGAATGACACTTACTGAATTGAAGGTGTGTATAAAAGGCTCTGACATGGTACATCATGTAATGGACGGCAAGATGGTAACTGTAGCTAAACCCATATATTCCCTCTGTCTCCAGATAAGCAATTTTTTCCCTTTTCTTTGGCCTCTCAAATCCTAAGATATGGAGTTCTTGATCTCTGTTTCCCCTCCAAATGGGCTCCCAGAGAGCTTCAATCGAATCTCCCAAATCACCTCATAAACCGTCCAAAACTGTGGGGTTGGTGAGGCACATGCATGCTGGACCAAAACAGACTTAGAGGATACTCTGTCCTCTTGCTAGCATCTTCTCATTACCAGCCAAAATCCTCATTATTATCAACTTTATCATGCCCAGAGAATTCCACGTGGCAAGGAACAGTAAGAAGATCCTCAACTGGCTTTATTTTAACGGAGGATATAAATTAGCATTGTTCATGTCACACCTCTCTTTCCGAGAACAAGGACAGAGGATTCCATTCTCAATCATTGGAAAACTCTCCCAGTCTATAAAAAACATCGCTGTCTTTCTGTCCTTTTGTTTCACGTCCAAACGAGTGAGGAAAGATTAAATGGGAAAGATCAAAACAAGGCAGCCCCTTTCAGGCCCTTGAAGCAAAACTGCAGTAAAAATGCTCTCAAACTCCATAATCCCAAAGAGGAGATTCATTCACTGAAGAGAAATAGGCATTGGAGAGAGAGAGAGAGAGAGAGAGAGAGAGAGAGAGAGAGAGAGATGGGTGTTGATAGATACATCACCCCAATAAACTCTCCACGGAAGAGATCCACTACTCTGCAGTTTCTGTTCAATCACAACGGACACAGCCCATCGCGCAGCAATAGCCCGTCTCGGAGCGTCAATTGGAGGCAGCACTCTGTGGAAGAAGAGATGCTCTCACTGATATCGTATTGTTCCGTTGTCTTCACTTTCACTGACCCTCTAGAGTCTCCTTCACAGCAAGACCAGAAGAGGTTTAAGCTCAACCAACTCCTCTACCTGGTGAAGACCTCGAAGAAGCCATTGGACAGCGAAGTATTGGTGCCCCTGATGTCGATGATCTCGGCCAACCTCTTCCGGCCGCTCCCTCCACCTTCCAACCTCTCATTCATATCAGACTTGCCCGACGATGAGGGCTTCATAGCGACTGCTTCGCCTGCGTGGATCCACCTCCAGGTCGTGTACCACATTCTCCTCCAGCTCATTGCAACCACGGACCCCAAGATGCTGCGAGACCTCATCGACCGCCCTTTCCTTCTGAACCTTCTCGCGCTCTTTCAGTCCGAGGATCCCAGAGAGCGCAACAGCCTGAAGAACGTGTACCACATGATATACTTGAGATTCACCTTCCACCGTTCTTTCATGAGAAAATCAATGAACGATGTGCTTCTTAACTATATTTTTGAGACTGAGAGGCACTGCAGCATCAGTGAGCTGCTCGAGATTTACGGGAGCATCATAAATGGTTTCACAGTCCCTCTCAAAGAAGAGCACAAGCTGTTCCTGATCAGAGTGCTCATTCCCATGCACAAGCCAAAGGGCATGCTGATGTACCACAAGCAACTGAGCTATTGCGTGTCTCAGTTTGTGCAGAAAGAGCCCGTGCTTGGAGGGATTGTTGTGAGGGGGATTCTGAGGTATTGGCCTGTCACTAACTCTCAGAAGGAGGTCTTGCTCATTGGAGAACTGGAGGAGCTTGTGGAGAATATTGACCCAGATCAGTACAGGAAGTTGGCTCTGCCCTTATGCACCCATGTGACAAGGTGCTTGAATAGTCTAAATTCTCAGGTACATTGAACAGCTTTAGATCTTGCACTTTTATTCTGATTAGAAGACAGTTGATGAAACACCTCTCCATATGACAGCATCATTCCTTAAAGGCTCGCGCACTATGATGAAAGAAGACAATTTCTTTCAGATTAAGGCGGCCTCTAACCTTAATATATAATTGGATTATAATTCCGAAATGATTCTCATTGAGGCTTCCCCAATTTGTACCATGTACATGCAGTCAGCAGAATCAATGCTCAATATATTTCTTTCCATCAGTTTGCCTGGGGTTTGCCGACCTTTAATTTTGTCCTCGATGCATGTTTAGGTTGCAGAGCGGGCACTTTACATGTGGAACAATGAACACTTTGTGAAGATGGTATTGTTGGCGCTGGATGATGTCTTCCCTGTGGTAGTTGAAGGCATGGAGAAGAATCTAAAGAGGCATTGGAGCAGCAGTGTAAGACAACTCACGGAGAACGTCAAGCAAATGTTGGAAGAGATGGATCCGGTACTGTACTACAAGTGCATCCTGGAGATGGAACACCGAGAATCCACTGCTCGCAAGGAGGAAGTTAAGAGGATGGATAAATGGGAGAGAATAGAATCAAAAGTAGCCAAGAATTACAACCTGTGAACCCCTTCAACCTCAAGAATGTACATTTACATACACTCCATATGAGACAAAAGAACGATCTCTGGCTTAAGTTACTACAGGATACCATTTAGCAACACTGCTAACACAGCTAGCAACACGATCAGGCGTTTCACTGAAATTGCAGTTTGTTCGAATTACTAGGCCTCAAATTCCAAGTGCCTAGACGGCCATCGACCAGTAAAGATCTCAATAGGAAACTCCACCTCCTTAGTTTTTTGCATTGATCTTCATCTCTCCACACCATCCAACATCCAAGGATCTGTCTGTGTTGCCAATAACCCTAGCAGTATCTTGCATCCCCCCATACTCCAACATCCGCATCAAAAGTTGATCCAATCCAACCATGCGTCGAGATAAATCTAAAAATGCTCTTGCATCACCCTTTTTTGAATTTGTCTACTCCGAAGCATGTAAAACTACATAGCACATTACTTTTTTGGGCACTTTAGCAAATTGCGGCAACAAACCTTGACTACCCTAATTAATTTGCTGTCACTGAGTGACTGAGCAAGACCAAGAGGAGGAAGTTTTAAGGACAGGCAGAATGCTCCAAAAATACAGTCTCGCATATGACAATTGAGAGGTACATCGCCCAAAACAAACACTATTCTCACCTCGGCTAGTGAAGATGGTATTGCTGAGTTTGGATGAATTTTTCCCCATAGTAGTTGAAGCCATGAAAAAGAATGAATCTAAAGACACAGTGAAGCAACACCATGTGGCAACACAGAAAAGATTACGCTGGAACTGTACTAGGACCACATTCTGGAGACTGAATGCAGAGAATCCATAGCTGACAAAGAGGAAGTTCAGAGAAAGGAGATGTGGAAGACAATAGAATTAACAGCAACAAAGGATTAACTTTCATTGAGACTCTAACTTCAGGGATGTACATTTATTTCATCCAGACGAGAAGGCAAATGATCAATGTCCAAGTTATCTCAGGATACTATTTAGATACAATGGAAGTAGAATACTTACCTAATTAAGTGTTGACAACTGAGAGTTCACTTAATATGGTAAGTGAGGGGGGGATTACTTGATTCATTCGATAGCAAAAATAATTGATAGCAACTAAAATATTGCCAACCATATTTCTAAAACCTACCAATAATTGTCATTCTTTTATCTTTAGTAAGAAATTAATAACATTTAGCTATCACTTTTCAATAATCGTCGAATAATTTTTTTGATTCTATTTGCAGCGATGAAGATTATCAGCATTAAAAATTCAGTATTTGATATTTCAGCACTTACTTTTCAGTTTTATTTGTGTTAATTCGACCCTTAGCATTTCACTATTCCAGTTTCCTTTACTTGCTAAGCAATTTATTCCTAGTAATGTAGAATATTATCGCAAAATCATCATTTCTGTAAAGTTTTGGACATTAATAGCCAATATATCTCCATGCTACAGAACATCTACCAAGGATCCCTCTGTGCTGCCAGTACTACTACCACTATCTTGCATCCTCATGTACTCCAAGACATATCAGGATCGAAATTTTATACAATGTAATAATGCAAATGGGGGTCAGTAAATGTGAATTTTTCTTACATCATTTTAATGTAAATTTGCCTTCTACAAAGTATGTGATATTGCATATCACACTAATGGCTTAGAAAGTCAGCTGATTCCAGCACCAGGCCTCAACTCTACTAAATTACAATCACCAAGCAATTACACAGTACGAGAAGAAGTCCCTAAAATTACAGTCCAGCATGACAATTGCCAGGTATATCCCCTAGTGAAAGTAACATATCATGTTATCTCAGCAATTATAAACAATGTGTTCTGGCTGTTTTTAGCAATCGAGAATAATGCAAACATTGTCCAGAAATGCCAATCGCAGCCTTTAGGTCCCACCAGTATCAAATGCACTATCAAGTTTTCAATATGGCACACCATCAACATGAAATTTTGTGTCAGGTGCTACCATCCAAGTATGCTCGTCATCTGCTCTAACCATCCCAAACCGCTGTTACTTCAACAGAATGGAAGAAAGAGAGAATAATGAGAATCGATACAGACTGATTGCTGATATATCTACCTAAGAAGTGACACCTTACCATCAGATGATACACTGAGGATATCAGAAGCTAAACTGTACATAATGTACTCCTCAGATGCTTTTCCCTATGACTTTTGCCTTGCTGCAGCCTGCCCAGGATTTCAGAGTTACACATGTAGAGAAATGGAAAAGTACAAGGAAACTAAAAGAAGAAAAAGAGCTCTAGCATAGTATCAGGTAAAACACTTCCATAACCACAGAGAAAAGGACGACCAAAACATTGACAACTAAGGCCAGATTGCTGCAAGGCAATACGTATGACCGTTTTGTATGCCAAAACAGTACTTTATGCATCTACTTCTACCTCATCCACACTAAACAATGATAAGACTATGATCAGATTCATGATAAATTAGCAACTATGAATTATAGATTATCCAGTGAGAGGATCTTTTCTTTACCAGTTTATTGGTCCAAAACATTTACTGGTATACTCCCAGCCAAACAGTGGGGAAATGAAAAGCTCTAGCAACATCTTATATGTGACAAGTTAAGAATTTTCCAAACCTTGGATAGCTAAAATTTGGATTGCACTTTTTGGCGGCTTCTCTATTTCATAAGTAACATCTATTATTAATATGGAAATGGATGCTAAATGAAGATTTTAGAGCTACAAAACCTGATGATGCCAATTTTCTCTCATTTCGCTGAGTTCACATATTTAGCAAAGGATTAGCTTTACTAGTAAATGTCCATGGGGATTCCATTCATTTTGTTTTCAAACTTCTCTCATCCCTCATCTTTCTTTAAAGTCACAATTAACAATTAATTAAAAAACTTTCCAAATATGTCTACCAAAGTTCCCTCACTTGAGTCTTTCACATACTGCAACTGAAAGCAATAAGCCAATTCCACCGGTGATACCTAAAACATTCCCAATCCGGTGTTTTTGTTATTAGTTATCAAAGTTAAAGATTCCAAATCTTTCCTTACTTTTGTCACTCCCTACTTAAGGTTGACTATGAATGTTGTGAAGGATGTTTGCAAATTTGTTCAAATTAAGTAGTGAGAAAATCATGCTATGCCTGTAGACACAGCTAGACATTTTCAAAAAAGACGAAGAAAAAAAAAACTTTTGATGGCTTAGACACTAGAAGTGAATATGCTTTTCCACATACTCCTGCTAAGTTGACGCTACTCAAATTCGTCATATTAAAGTTGAGTCTACATACATAGAAGATTATAAAGAATGCATTTCTCTTCAAAGCAAGAAAAGGCCCTTACCTTCTGGAGCTTCTTCATCACAGAGTCCTCAAAATCTTGATAGCCAGCCCCTACAAGGTCATTGCGGAGATCTTTCTCCACAGGCTTGTTAACACTGGGGAAATCTGGTGCTACAACTGGCTGAAGAGGTACGACCAGCAAAGGGTTAGAAAGATCTCCACACACTGTTCTTGTGGCAGCAACCTACAAAAAGAGACTTTCATTGTAAGGGTATTGCCTAAATTGGCAAGTGATATACCAGCAAAGGGTAAAAAGACATACGGCAGCATCCTTAGATGCCATTACAATGAGGGCAGATCTTTTCTTCCTAGTGACGACATCTTCGACCTCACCAAACACCGAAAACAACTCCTTCAACCTCTGTACGGTATAGTCAGGGCCACCAATCTCCCAGGAAACTTTGAGAACCTTCTCCTTGTCCAGACCAACCCCACCACTGCTCTTCCTATCCTTTCCCTCACTAGCAGCCTGTCCCTTTGAGGAAGCTGGAGAAGCGCCTTTATTCACATGCGTAGCCCGAATCCTTTCTATCTCTTCTCTAAGCTTCCTAAGGATCCTCTCCTCTTCATGCTTTGCTTTTGCAGCAGGGTCAGGCGCAAAAGCTGCCCGCTCTCTTTCTTCCAGGTCCGAGACCATTTTCCTACGCTTCGAATCTTGCTTCGAATCTTGCTGTGACCGGCGAAGGACCTGCTCGCGCTTGACCCTCAGGAGATCATCAAAAAGCTTCCGGGCTTTCTCGTCCTTCAGAATCTCGTAGGATGACTTAAGCTTCTGGAAATTCGCGTGCGCATCCGGATCATCAGGCCTCTTGTCCGGATGCAGCTCCAGAGCTTTAGCCCTGTAAGCCTTCGAGATCTCCTTCTCAGAGAGCTGGGCGCCTTCCTCCCCAGAAGGCAACCCAAGAACACCGTAATGATCCACATCAACGTCCATATTTCCGCCTGCCATGGAACAAACGGGCAACTAAGGAGCCAACACGAGAAAAAAATCGAGACTTCCCAATACACAAACCTATGACCAGAAAAGAAACTGAATACGCGAAACGTATTGGCCATAGCAATATCCACATACTCAACTAAAACCACTTCATGCCCACATAAGAAACAAGAACCCTAAACGCACCAGGGCAGGAATGAACAACGAATTCTTGAGAACACCGCGTGAACGCACGAACTGAAGATCCTCGAAAACTGAGAGAAACTGAAAACGAGAAACGAATTTTAAGCTCAACGGCGTCGGCCATACCAATATCCAGAAACTCAAGTAAAACCGCTTCTTGCCCACAAATTAGAATCAAGAACCCTAAACGCACCACGGCAGGAACGAACAGCGAATTCTTGAGAGCACCGCGTCAACGCACGAATGGAAGATTTGAAAACCGAGCGAAACCGAACACAAGAAACGAATTTCAAGCTCAATTGCGTACTCGATACCTAACGAGCCCTAGCTCTGGCGCACCCAAAGCCTCTACCTCATGCGCGCCCGCACAGACATCCACAGAGAGAGAGAGAGAGAGAGAGAGATGACCTGAAGTCGTACCTCGACGGCGCGAGACGGCGGCGGCGGAGTCGCAGAGAAGAAGGCAGGGCGCGACACGGCGGCGGCGGAGTCGCGGTGAAGAAGGCAGAGGGCGGAGGCGGCGACGCTGGCGGTCCGATGCCCGCGTCGCGCTGGATTTATGTGACAAAATCGATTTTCACTTAAATCTATGAAAAATAAAAGGTCAAGCTCACATTAAGGTATAAAAGCATATTTTATCAACCAAAAAAAAAACACCATATATCAAATGCATTTTAATATCGATTTTTATATATTCTCATGCTTCGATTTGATATTTGACATCGCACCTTCAAGAATATAGCGATACGAAAGGTTTTGAGGGCTTTTGATTCGATTTTGCCACTAGCCAATCTATTTAAGGTGTAAATGTAAGAATGGAGTCAACCAAAAACTTCACACCATATTCATCCATAAAGATAAATTGAGAAGTAACCAAAGGATATATTGGACATGAGTATGTATTAAAACTACTTCACCTAAATTCTGAGACATAAAAGCTCAAAACATTCTACCTAGGTAGAAAAGATAAAGATTTACTTAGAAATTAGGGGGACCTTGGGTGGACATCTCTATATATGGCTACTAGCCCGTTTGGTTCAACTTGGGGAAATGGCTTTGCATTTCCCCAAGTAATTTTGAATGAATGGCATTTTGTAAATGCAAGCGTGTTTGGAAATTCATTTTTGTGTATATTTTGCAAAGCAGCTTTAAGGTGAAAAAAAAAAAAAAAAAAAAAAAGGAAATAAAAGAAAATGGAGGAGGAGATGCAGCTGCTCGGCAGTGGTGCTAGTGGCGGTGGGGGAGGCGGCTTGCTTGAGGTCGCGCAACCTTAGATCTAGCCCCCCGGCAGCCAGATCTGACCGCTCGTGGCTGAGCGCTGCCCGTCGGTTGAGCTTCGCGAGGAAGAAGGAAGAAGACAATGAACAGTATTTTTCAAGGGCAAAAGAGAAAAACATTATCAGTAAGTGCAATATTGAAAAGAAAAAAATTCATTAAACCCTAGACTAGCATTCCGAAAATGCTGAAAGCCCAAAGCAGGTCCGGACTTGTTTTGGGCTTTCAGCATTTCAAATGCTGGCATTTGGCAAATGAAGACTCAAAAGTGTGAACTAAATGCAAAATATTTTCCCCAATAAACTTTGAGGGCTCAAAGCGCATTGGGAAAGCCGAACCAAACGGGTAGGTTAGTATAGTAGTTGCCTGCATCTGAGATGATGATGTAAAACTTGCAAAAAAGTTCTTACTGGGTTGACCTGTGCTTTGCACAGTGTCTAATAATCGATTCGTCCACCCAGTACCCCCAATTATTCGACATTGTGCGAAGTTTAGGGCTTTTGATTCGATTTTGTCGCTTGCTAATTTATCTAAGATGGGAGTGTAAAATGGGTTCAGTCGAAAGCTTCACACTACATTCATCAATGAAGATAAATTGAGAAGCAACAAAAGGAAATGTTTAAATTGGGAAATAGCAAGATGAAACAACACCTTAATTTGAGAAAATTCCAAATTTACCCTTTTCAAAATAGAAAGCCCAAACCACTAGAGTTTGTTGTAATGGCCACCCTTTCAACATAGAATATAGAATGGGGAGGTGGGAAGTTTGAATCCCCACCTTCTCAAGAGGGTTAGGGTGGGAGCGATTTAGTTTCAAGAGTGGGTTTCGACTCCCACGCTCTGCAATGAGGTAAGGAAAAAAGTCCGAATGAGAGTTAGGGTCCGTTCGTTTCGCGGAAAATGTTTTCCGGATTTTCCGGTGTTCGTTTCACGGAAATCACTTGATCTCTCTTATCTCACACATCTACAAATCCTCACTTCCTCCTCCCATTTCTTCTTCTTCTTTTCTTTTTTTATTCAAATTATTTTTAAATTGTATTTTTCTTTTTTATTCAAATTATTTTTAATTTTCTTTTCTTTTTCTTTTTTTCTTTTTTTCTTTTTCTTTTCTTTGTTTCCCATCTTCTTCTTTCTTAACTAGTCGGCCATCACCAGGGTGAATCGTCATGGATCGCTCGTCGATCTAGCGAACCTCGAGCTTGACGCTTGCGCCGCTAATCTAGTGAGCGGAAAATATTTTCCTTAGGAAAATATTTTCCGAAACATTTTCAAGTTTTAAATTAACACTGTAAAAATATTGTCATTTTCTTGAAAAATGACTTCGGGAAAATATTTTTCTGGAAATGGCGCCTATTTTCCGCGAAACGAACTGACTCTTAGAGTAGGAATAAAGTAGGACCGACAAAAAAAAAAAAAAAAAAAAAACCCAGGTCTTTGTATGCTCTCGCCTCACGAACCCAGCACGCTCGTGCTCGCCTCTTCATCTTCGCTCCTTTCGAGTAAAGTCACTTGCCCAAATCGCTCATTCTAAAGTAGAATGGAGTCAAATCACTTGCCCAAATCGCTCTATTTCGCTCCCTCCGCTTTTGCGCGGCGTCGAGCTCCTTCTTCTTCTTGGTAGTTCAAGTGCCCTCCGAGTCGGAGCTCATTCTGTAAGAGTCTCTTCGCTTCCTTGTGCATTGCTCTCGCCGTCGCCCACCGTTAATTGCTTTTTTTGATGTGGAGAAGTAGCAGTGCTCGTCCTCGTCGGAATGTTTAGTTTGTACAAAAGGAGTGAGGTGATAGTATGAAGTATCCATCGATTGGACCGAATCTTATGCCCACTTGCAAAGGTTGAAAAGTAGGCTGCCTAATTGGTGTCACGCAAGTGTGGGAGATTTTGTTCACTGATGTTGGAAAGGGTATTTTGCCAAATGGTGGGGAGGTTTGTTCTCTGATGAGGTGGCATGTTCTTTGCTTCAGATTGGAGTTTTGTGTATGTAGCAGAAGGAGGAAGAAGAACAAGAATTTGGAATTTGGTGATATTAGTTTCCTAATTTAGTTTGGGATGGGGGGTTTTAAGGGTTTGTTGGTTGGTTGGTTCAATTTGATGGGACCCTAATTGGATTTGAGGGGATCCACTATACAAGATTAAATTTTGAAAAATGCTAGCATTTCAACACGAAAAATCAAGGGAAATTATTTTTTCTCCTTTGGGTGTAAAAATGCTAGCATTTTTCCTCTTCTCCTAATCCTTTTAGAATTGAACCTTAGTTTGTCTTTAAACTACTATTTTTGAACTCTAAGACGTAAAACTTAAGGAGTATTCTAAAAACTTTGGGGGTATTCCTTAGAATGAGAGGAAAAAAACTATCTCCTAACTTAGGGGTATAGAGTACAAGCACCAACATATTAAATTAAGAAACGCATCTACGTAGCTCGCCATCAGCATTATGACGAATAGGCGATAGAAGTTGCCATTGGAGTCTTCGGCTACCCCTACTTTGGTGAGGTACCCTCGATGACCACCACCAAAGCTCCAAGGTAGACCGCTAGTTACCAAAGTAGTCCAATCGAATTTCAGCATTTTTATTCTTCTCCTAATCCATCTAGAATCGAGTCTAATTTCTATTTATTCATGGAATTGCCTAAGGCTTTGATTTTTCCAGCCTATGAGTAGAACCAATCGTTTTTTCAGTGCCGAATGATAAAACGAGCCAAACAAAAAAATCCTGTCTCAATGGGTTCTGATTCCCAAGTTCTCATATACTCGACTTGAAACCGGACCAAACCGAACGAGCCAGTTTCTTTCCCTAACCTGGACCATTGCTCACCCGAGCCGAGCACCGCTCCGGGTCCACGGAATCTCCTTACATCACGCCACCCATCCTTTTCCAAGATTAAACGATGCCGCTTAAGGAAAGTTCTCTCCCTTCTTCTCCTCCCCCCAACTGAGTTCGGACTCGCCATAGCTGAGTTACCGAGTGGGAGCGAGCGAGTCGATTCGTTCTCGATTCCATTCGCAAGTTCGCTTCTTCTCTTCCGAATTTCACATTCAACTTCTCTCTCTCTCTCTCTCTCTCTCTCTCTCTGCCTTCTTCAGCAGATCCGGAAGCTCCCCGGACCGCCCACCGCCGCCTCGCCTCGCCTCGCCGCGCCGCGCCGCGCCGATCGATCCGCGCGCCCGCAGCTGCAGATCGGAGCTCGGGCGCGGAGCGGGAGGTTCGGAGCCGTTCCTGGTTGCATCTCGCTCTGGAAATGGCGGCGATCTCTCGGAACGTCTGAGTTCCCTAAACCAGTAAGCGCGGTTCCTCGTGATTTCGTTCCGTTTTGATTTTCGTGCGACGTTCGAGCTAATGAGGAGTTCGGGTTTGTGGAATCAGTGGAGGCGGAGGGCCTGCGGTCCGTCTCTTTGCGAGCGAATCGGCGCGGCGACCGCGGGAATCAGAGCTCCTCGGCGAAAGGTGAGCGCGAATTGCCTCGGCTGCGGTTTATGTCGGTTTCGAAGTGGGGAAAGTTTCCGGCAGTTTTGAGAGATTTCATGCTTTTGGCTTGATAATGGGGCGTGTTTAGTGGGGAGAATTTCGAGCAAGTTGTGATTTTTGCTTGATTGCAGATGCCGAAGGAGGGTTTTTTTCTCCGGGGAGATTGGCGCACGAGTATCCGATGAAGGTCATGTTCAGGATGGGCTTTGTTCGGCTGGTTCTGGTCGCGGGCATCGTCTGGATGTTGCTCATTCTCAGTGTGTTGCTGTTTCACGTATGGTCTTGTCAATCTTCGGTTGCTTTCTTATCAGGTGCTTCTGCAACACCTCTCGTTCCTGTTGTTGGATGCTTTTAGTATTCTTTTGTATGCCATATTCTTGAATATATGACATCGTACGCAGTGCATGGAATTTGGAGATATCTGTCTCCTTCTTTTGTTATCCAGAATTGCATATTGGAAATACACATAGCTTGTGGAAATTATTGGATTTCAGAACTGAAGCTCTTTTATATCTCTCCCATATTGGTTTTGGGGCAATTGAACTAGCAGTTCGATGTTTCCTTTGATCTCTAATTAGCTGTTGTGCTATGGAGACCACTCATGCACTGACGTGATGATGTGGGACGATGAGTCCCACAACAAACCATAAATGTTTATGCGTCACGGCCAAAGCTTCGTAATCATCACACCAAGGGTTTTTAAAGCATCATCTAAGGGAAGGATTGCATCACACAAACCTGAAGCAAAGAACTGCCAAATTTAAATAATCATCAACTCTATTGAAAAGAAAGAATTACAATGACATTTATAGACTCTCTCATTATAATCCTAGCTGAAATAGGAATCCTCTAAACGGGAAAAATAATATAGAATCGTCCTACTTAACCTAAAAGGGGAATTTAATAAATCCTAGTAAGAATCAAATTATAAAGACGTAAGACTGCTAATTTATCTATGAAAGAATCCTAATCCCCTAGGGCTCTTATTTGATTTGTGAAGTCCATCTTCACCAAAACTTGGTAGAAATGTCAATATATGAACAAATATCATCTGCAAGATTTTGTTGGCTGCATGACATCACCACTAAGATTTTGGGCTGTTTCCGCATAAATTGTTGTCACTTGATCACAAATTGATTTTTCAAGCACCTGTTACTTCTTTTTTGGTTTTAAAAAATAGGTAGATCATTGATTTATCTGATTCGGATAGTTAGACATATTTAAAGTTAAAGTGAATAGGTTTGCCTGTCTGATTGGTATTGGTGATGGCGACATCAGGCTGCCCGGTGTAATTTGCATGAGTTCTTGTTGGATAAACTTGACATTTTAGAGTTGTAATCAGATAACCATGCGGTTGGTGTATATACATTGCTGTTCACCAGCTAAACACTTTCTTCATTTGAGATATCTAATGACAAGTGAGCTATTTGACTTGCAGCTATTTGCAATCGAGAGAGCAGGGTAATTAAAATACTAGACACGATGGGAATAGGACCAAAACCACAGCAACCACAGCATCGTAAGATAGCAGAAATACTTTCAAATTGAAGTGTTTGTCTCTACTTAGGCTCCAAATTTAATATCATTTTGTTTATTAATCAGGATGTCCAATACCCCTTGCCGACGATCCCGATAGAGTCACTATACCAATTGGAAGAACACCAGACAAATTTGTTGCGAATTTGCACTATGTTATGGATGATGAAGAAATTAACAATTCATCAAAGTCACCTCCACTTTTTGGAGGACGTGAAACTTGGTCACAGAGAGAAGAAAGCTTTAAGCTCAATTCAACAATGAAGGTAAAATTTCTAAATCTGCTAATTGATTTTAAATGGCAGGGAGTGTTTATTCTTGCACATTAGGGTTGAGAATGACAAATTTGGTTGGGTCATAATTTTTTATGGTGTAGTCTCTTTCATTTGCATATTTCTTTCTAGATTAGATGCTGTTTGGCCCTTCTCCCTCTTTCCACAGACTGTTGTTGCCTTTTATGCAGTTTACGCCATGACCTTATTGTGGTCTCAACATTGTGTTCCCTTTAGGTGCGTTGTGGATTTATCCGTAATGGTGGTGCTGAGATGGATCCTATTGACATCAAATATGTAAAGAAGTGCAGATTTGCGGTTGCATCTGGCATTTTTGATGGATATGATGCACCACACCAGCCATCAAATATTAGTCAGCAGTCAAAGAAGCTCTTTTGTTTTCTAATGGTGGTGGATGAGAAATCTCTTACTTTCATCAAGAGCAATGTTACTGTAAGGAAGGATGATGATGGGGGACAATGGGTGGGAATTTGGCGTCTCGTGCTTTTGAAAAATTCACCATATGATGAACCCAGAAGAAATGGAAAGGTTCCGAAGATTTTGACCCACAGGTTGTTCCCTCAAACGCAGTATAGCATCTGGATTGATGGTAAAATGGAGCTGATAGTCGATCCGTTGCTAATGCTTGAAAGGTATCATTCTTATCTGTTTGACTTGATTTAAGTTGAGGAGCACAAGATGACTGGATATACATTGGGATCATGTTAATGAGGACAATCATGTTGACAAATGCCCTGTTAAGCATACTTGATATGGAATAGTTCAATTTCTGAAGCATATACAAAGTCAATGCATTAAGTATTGTAAAGTTTCCTGTCTAACAAGTGCTTCTAGAGTACTCATTGACAAAATGTTTTACATGTTTACGCGTAAGTTCTCATTCCATGGCCTTAATCGAGTACTCATGAACCCTCGGTTTAATTCCTTTCCATTTTGTCTTTGGCAAGTGTATATTCTTTCTATTTTGCCATCTTCAAATCTACCTTATTAAAGTAGTAATGGTACACCTCTAATAAATTGTTTGATCAAGAGGAAGAATTAAAAAACGCGGTTCTCTAATGGGGAGTCGGTGACTCCATTTTTTTAGTTTAGGAAGACCAGGAGCACATGTAGGAGCATCAACCTGATGGACCTTATTAGCCATTACCTGAGTTAGAAAAATGCCTTCCTGTATTAGTTTTTGGAAACAGATGCACTTTTTTGGCCAATCTATGGGATGCTGTTCTTGATCATGTTGCATCTTTGTTTTATTGGCAGATATTTATGGAGGGGGAAGCATACCTTTGCAATTGCCCAGCATAAGCATCATCGCAGCATATATGAGGAGGCTGATGCAAATAAGCGCAGGAAGCGATATGCTCGGCCTCTTATCGATCTTCATGTGAAAATCTACAAATATGAGGGGATGCAACCGTGGACTCCTGCAAAGGGGAACCCAAGTGGTAAGAAGTAAAGCGGAGTAGTTATTTTACTACATGATTGTCTCTCTTGTTTCTTCAGTTAATTTAACATCCTAGATTTTGTGTTTCTGCAATAAGATGATTCCTGAAATAAAACTGATTTGCCTTGGAAGAGGCTCCTAAATTGGGTACAGGTTATTGAGGAAACTGCCAAGAGTCAAAGGACAGATAGTACTTAATGTCACTTTGTAGAAGTCCTTGTTCTTTTCATGGACAACGCTCCATTTTGTTCTCTCTTCTGCAATTTTATCTTCATACTTGGCATTTTAATGCAGATGTTCCGGAGGGAGCCATTATCATCCGTGAGCATACTGCAATCAACAACTTGTTTTCCTGCTTGTGGTTCAATGAAGTCGATCTATTCACACCTAGAGACCAACTCAGTTTTGGGTACGTCGTCTACAGATTGGGAGGCGCTTTCAAGTTCTTCATGTTTCCAAATTGTGAATACAACTCGATATTTGTGCTACATCCACACACTCGGGAACATTCTTCTAAGATTGAATGGGTGAAAAACATGAGCGAGTTTGAGGGAAAAGGTAGCGTTTTGAAAGAAAGTCGGGGAGGCTTAGGCCTGTGGACTCCTTATCCAGGGAACTTGAATGAAGTTGTATTGCCACCCGTTGCAAGAACTTCAAAAGCAGGCTGATACTGTAGCGCATCCATTTGGCTTGTTTGCGTATCTTTGTTCCAAGTGAACCCTCTACGGATTATGCTTTGGGTACACCACATCCTGATTTGGAGAAGACTTGGGGCCACGGAAAGGAATTGTAAATCCATTGAAGGAGATACAGGAGAATTGCTAGGCATGCTGAGAGCAGAGCATTTTAAGGATGACCGGATACTGGTATATTCTTTGCCCAACTAAATTGCGGAGATTAACAAGTTAACCTTGCTGCTAGCGTGCATGCGGGAATTGGTTTTTAGTCGAAGAGGCCATATGAACATCTTATTTGAAATGCTCCTTTTTGGCTGGTGTTGCTGATGTTTTTATTAGCCAAGGCTGAAATCAATGGTATAGTTTTGCTATGCGACGATGTCCAAAGTGTTACTGATGCTTAGATTTGTTGATGTAACCTTTCCATACATTGGAGAGGAATTGGGACATTTTACACCCATTATGCTTCTAAATGCATCTCCTTTCACGGACACTTTACTTCTTGGGAATTATCGACACTGTTCTGCAACTTCATTTTGAGCTTCTGTTACTTTGTCAAGGTGGTATCCTCGACTTCACCGAGCCCAAAGCTCCCTGAAGTAATCAAAACCAGAAAACAAAGGACGCCTCATGAATCCGAAGCTGTGGATGGTCTTGGGATAATGAAAATCTCCAAATTTATATAATTGCGATAAATTTATCATGAAATAATCATGAAAATTTTTAAATTAGTATATTCAAATCTACTACAAATTAATTTTTTAACCATAAAAAGTCCAAGTTGGTATATTTGTAACATATTTATCCCAAATTAGTTTCTGTTAAACTACATTAATATCTTTTGTTATATTGGTACACCTGTGATAAATGGATGATAAAATTCCAAACTGATACAATCGTCAATTGTTACGTGTCATCTAATTTAATTATAAAATTTATGAAAATTAATGAAGGATAATTTTGTTGCAAATATATCAAATTGTGAATTTTTGTGATAAAAAATTAGGCTTGAGATAAATTTGTTATAAACATATCAATTTGGATAATTTTGAAATTAATAAATTCATTGGGGCAAATTTATCATAAATGTATCAATTTGGATTCTTTTGCGGTATTAACCCGATATTTTTTGTGTCAGACTCATTCCACTCCATTTGGTTTCCTGTCGGCCTAAAGATACTACGTTTTGCTACTGCTAGTATGATTGTGAAGGCCTCTGGGAACGTGGAAAAGCAAGGTAATGCAGCATGTATCACTTTGCAGGATCATGATCAGGAAAGGTCTATTGCATCTCCAGTATTTTCTCTCCGTTTTCTTGGATGCTATTTTAAATTCATTCTCGAGGTTTAAGTTGATATACGAACGAGAGAAAAATTGCTATCGTAGCACCCTCTACGCAAGTTTCCTTCCCGTCGAAATGCTTAAAATACCCTTTCCCCATGAAAAAGCTCCAAAAAACGTAACCGTGAATCATCCACACACTTCGACCCGAAAAGAGAAGACATCCACACACAACTCACCTAAAACCAGTGAATCCTATTCAATAGGTTATCAATGTCAACCTGACTCCTGATCCAATTCGATCAGGGGTGGAGATAGAAAACGGATAGGGATATTTTTGGAACGAATTAACGCTTAAGCTAAAGCAAAGGTGGTGCAAACTTGTAAATTTGAAAGTATAGATAGATATCCAAGTGACCATGAACTGCAAACTCGCATATGTTACTTGGTGCCCTGAGTGTTCTGCGACAATATCACAAACACACTCGTGACAACATCATGACACCGTCACTCAGGTATTGAAGTTGAAGATACACGCACTTCAAGTCTTGCAAACCCATTTGATGCCCTCAATAATACTCATCATGAAAACACCGATCCGGTGATACCCGTACGGCTCTACTCAAATACATAACAAGAGCTTTTCCATAAATGTAGACAAGGGACTTCCCAGTGGGATAATCAACTTAAATAGACCAAAAGACCACTCCAAAAAAGTTCTGAATACAAAGATAAATGGCATGAGAAAAAAGAATGTTACATGCAGAAAGCAATCCGATGTTCCAGAAGCCCTCATTGTTCCTACGAATTCTTGGCTCGAACCAGAAGCCGAACCCAAACCCCAGGAGTGACATAAATTACCAGAAGCAATTACGTCATCTACGCAGCTATTGCGGAAAATTACAGGTCTGATTTACTGAAACTATTTTGAATAGGAAAAGCTTTTATTCTATCATAAAACAGAGAAGCAACCTGGGAAGTAAGGCTCATCAATAAACAAATTGCCAAGCTCCAATACATATAATAATGCTGGATATCTTCAACATCAGCTGCTTTCCATTATCAGTGGGTCGCATCTCGGCTATAGTACTGATCAAGAGTCTTTGCTGGTATGCGGTGAAGTAGTTCACGAGGAAATATGCGAAGCAGTGTCCACGCCAGATCTAAGGACTGGAAGATTGTACGGGTGTCATATGCTCCTTGAGCAACAAATTTCCTCTCAAATTTGTCTAGAAACTCCAAATATAACTGTTTCATTCAAAATAAAACCCAGTTAATCTTTCCAGCTACTAAAGCCTATAATAATGAAATCATCAAAGAATCTAGTATAATCGTAATAGACAAGAGTGAAATAGAGACCAAGTCCTCTGAAGAAAGTGCTTCCTCTCCCACGACAGCTTTCATTGCCTGGACATCTTTTCCAATAGCATAATTTGCATATAGCTGAAAAGGTCAAATATCAAGAGGCTTAGACAGCCTTATATTGAATAAAGGAACAGCAGGATGAACCAATTATAACCACGTAACCGGTACCTGGTTGGACACATCAGAATGATCCCTCCGTGTCATCCCTTCACCTATGGCACTCTACAGTATCATCAAGCAGCAATGAGCAACCTTCTGGGGATCTATCAAGAAATATATGTAATGGACATTTCTGCAAATTAGATCTATATTTTACCTTCATCAATCGTGATAGAGATGGAAGGACATTGATTGGCGGGTAAATCTGTTAATTGAAACAAAATGAGACAATTTAGTCTCAGAAAAAAATATAAAATTTCTGCGAAGCAGAGTTGCAAGAAAGATCACATAGTTGACCAAAAGTATCTCTATCATGGGTGAAACCCTCATGCTGCATGACAATCTACCATGGAGATTATTCCCAAGAGATGATGCATCTTTACATTCATTGTGGCAACACAATCAAAATTCACTAAGGGCGGAACTATCTCAATTACCAAAATGCTCTGAAGAAAGACGATGCTAAACCAGATATTTAACCTCAAAAACACTAAAATACTCCATGATATTGAAGTATCATTGGGTCAATCATTTTGGTGCAGAAGTATTCATCAATAAGAAGCATAGTGATCCTTCAGGAAAATCGGTCCCCTTTCTTTTGAATCCCTAGTATCAAACATATGCGTGGACTCACCCTCTAGAGATCAACTATCAGATGTTAATTTAAATGGGTCGTGTGATAGGCTAACTAAATTTAGTCTAATCCACAGAAAATAAAATCCTTATGGAGTCTCTTGATGAACCCAAAGTTCCTTTTACCTGCCGATTTTGCAGCTGCCTGTCAATGTATATCTGCCCCTCAGTAATATAACCCGTTAGATCTGGAGTAGGATGTGTAATATCTGCTCACAACAATTCAAGCTTTCAGGCATACTTTTTCTGTATGAGCAGAAGGGATTTGTAGAGGTGGACAGAGTCCTCAAAATGCATTACCATCATTAGGCATGGTCAAAATGGGAATCTGTGTAATTGAGCCTTTCCGTCCTTCAATTCGTCCAGCTCTCTCATAGATGGTTGCCAGATCTGTATACATGTACCCTGGATAACCACGCCTTCCGGGCACTTCTTCACGGGCAGCAGATACCTGCAGAAACAACAAGAGGTTTACTTAAATATTTTCTCTAGTACTAATGAAAAAAAGTCAAGGTCCAAAACAATCAAGATTGTGCATTCAAGAAAGAAAAAGAACTGGGTGATGGCGAAAGATGTATCACAGATTTTATTATTCCAAGTATTTTCTCTAGTACTAATAAAAAAAAAAGTCAAGGTCCAATAACAATCAAGATTGAGCATTCAAGAAAGAAAAAGAACTGAGTGATGGTGAAAGATGTATCACAGATTTTATTATTCCAAATTAATACTGGGCAAGGAGGTTTTGCATCACCTCACGAAGAGCATCAGCATACGAACTCATATCTGTAAGAATGACAAGAACATGTTTCCCACATTCGTATGCCAGATATTCTGCTGTTGTAAGGGCAATCCGAGGAGTAATGATTCTTTCTATTGTTGGGTCATTGGCCTGAAAAAGTACAAAGAAAAGTAGAGCAAGGAAAATTACGCCACGTAAACCTGTCTAGATGACATTATGTAATAGCGCCATAATGCAGATCCTTCATGTGTGCTTCTGAGACTGGATAATTTACCAGATTGAGAAACAAAATGACTCTCTCCATTGATCCATTTTCCTCAAAATCCCGTTTGAAGAATTGAGCTGTCTCCATGTTCACTCCCATTGCTGCAAAGACAATAGCAAAGTTGTCTTCTTCCACATCCTGTAACACCAGGAACACGTCGTCAGAAGAACCACCTCAAACACACTTGACTCCCCCCCACCCCCCAAAAAAAAAAAGTATTGCCATTGTGAATAGCGTCTCTTTATTTTTCATGTGTTCATGTGTGCATGCTTGTAATGCCCCCATGTACCAAGGAAAAAAAAATTGAGAAAAAACACAATTTTTAAAAAGCGAATTCGATTAACGTACAAAGGGAAATGAATCCTGAACCAAGACATGATATATCTTGCATTCAGAATTCAGTCCAACTCCACAACAAAATTTTTCTGACAATTTAACCATGCTAAAACTTTTTAACTTCTATATGACCAACCATGCAATCCTCTTCCTCCTGTATCGAAGAACTAATGTGACTAAACACTTACTCAATTTCTCTTTTTTGCCTAGTTATACCATCAAACTGAGTGCTTTTGTCAAATATACACACACACACACATATATATAATAAAAACACAACTTCAGTTTTGGTTATTAAACCTACTAACCCTCCTGGGGCATACTCATTCCAATTGCAAGTGCATAAAGATCAAAAAGCCTCCCATACCTCCATGAGATTATTAGACTTCTCCAGCCGCTTTACCAAACCAGCTTGACGGCAAATCTGAGCGGCTATTTCATTATGGGGAAGACCAGCAGCAGAAAAAAGAGGAATCTTTTGTCCTCTGGCAATTGAATTCATGACATCTATAGTAGAAATTCCTGTCTGTATCATCTCTTCAGGATAAGTTCTTTCACTAGGATTGATAGAACTACCTGAAGTAACATACAAACAACTAATGAACAATATGATGGTTGGAAAATGTAGGTTAATATGATTTTCCTACTGTATGCTAAGTAAATGGGATTATAATTTCCATATACTAAAATTAATCAAAAAACAGAACCCATCTTTCACTTCGCCCCTTCAACTCACTTACCAGAGATGTCCAAGTAAGCTTCAGGCAAAATAGGAGGGCCATTGTCTATGGGCTTCCCAGAGCCATTAAATATGCGCCCAAGCATATCCATCGAAACAGGTGTTTTCAAGACCTATAAGATCAGCAGGTCAGACACTGAGCTAAATGATGAAAACAGTGAATTCCATTGACAAGTAAAGAAAAACTTGAACATACTCCGCCTGCTGAGCACCAGCAGCTATACAATCAAGCACAGAAAATCATACCAAAGAGGATGCAACTATGTTAGTTCTTTGGCTAAAGAGGATGCAACTATTTTTAAGAGAAATGTAGAATGAATAACAGCTGCTTTTAGTGCTAGTAATTCCCCATGTTTGAATAGGTTCTCTTCTATTTAAAATCACGTACTTTATAACACAATGCTTTGCCTTAGCATCAGCATGGCATTTCAGCCCAGGAAAAATGCTCTCATTAATACAATAACCATATTTATACTCCTAATCAAGTCCTAATCCTGTTGTATTGCATAAAACTTTGGAAATATTTACCTGATATAATGTTATCACAGAAAACAATCAACACAGGCTTGTCATATATTAAACTTAACCATCAACAAAATAACATCATATGGCCATCACCTCTCCTGTAAATTGCACGGTTGTAAATTTGTTGTCGATGCCGGATGTACCTTCAAATACCTGATCATGCACACAAGAAACACAGCGGCAAACCACATTAAGTTTTTCCGCCCCAGAAATTTGATTAACAAAGATACAGAGTTTGCCAGTTGATTAATCAGTATCTCAGATGCAAACTATGCATATATGTAGTCAAAACTTGCAAAGTATTAGGAAATTAAACATTAAAGTATAACCAGAAATGTAATTCTATTGCAACTGTAACTGACCAAACATGACTAACAAGCATGTAAAGTTAACAATTGTTTCAACCATATACAAAAAAAAAAGGCAAGGTCTTGCAATGTCTTCCAATGTAAACCAAGTATCCAAACAAATATTGAAGCAGTCAAGAACAACAATTACCTGAACAACAGCTCTTTCACCATCAACTTCTAAGACTTGTCCTCGTCGCATTGTTCCATTACCTAGCCGAATATTAACAATTTCTTGGTACTTGGGGCCCTACACAGTTAATAAGCAGGGCCAAATACAATGAATTCAAGGAGAGAGAGAGAGAGAAAGAGAGAGGGAGAGCCGAGAACAGAGAGGGAGCTATAACAAACCTTGACTTTCTCTAGGATAACTAGGGGCCCAGCTACTCCAGAAACTGTCCTATACTCTGCAATACATCAGAACAGATGCCAAACCATTCAAAAAAGAACTCTCAATAGAGAAGTACTCAACATTATTTAACTGAGCTCACTTCTCTTGATTTTTTAGTCCTCAAACCAATTAACCATATTTGCAATTCAACTAGCATATATCAATCAAGAAAGCAGAGATCTCCCAAAATTCCACATTTATAAAGGGAAAAAAAAAGAACACTCCAATTTCACTTAACTGAGATTCTGATGTCAAATTGAAGGCGTTACTTTTTGTGCTTATAAACATTTATTTTAGAATGAGCATTCTCAAGAACTTACCCATGCCAACCTCCAGGGTTCCCTCTTCCATTTCGTGGCTGTTTTCTCCAATTCCCATCTTGAAGCTTCAAATACACGACATGTCATACGTGTCAGAATAGATAGACAGTAATACCAATGGCCAGCCACCAAAAAAGAAAAAAAGAAATAGACGAAATGAAAGCAATCGCATCAAACAGAAAATATCAAGCTATTGCCATTCAAATGCTGTAAAAACCATTCTTTCCTCGAAATCAATGCTCCTCTGATACAAAGATTAATAAAGTATATGCCCGATTGAGCGCCACCAACACCAAATCAACGGACCTCTACAATGGCATTGGACACAAGGGAACTACAGAATTCCCCATACAAACGCAACCCTCGATAAATCACTATCCTCGATACATCTCTACGCTCCGATCAACACGCCGCAACAAAACAAACCGAAAACGGGCACCAAAAATCAGAAATTCATCGACGCAGAACCGAACAAAATCGGACTGGAGCATCCACATCATGCCGGGGGGAACCGAACCCTCCTCGACCAATCAATCTCAAATCTCGAAACCGCGGCGACAGACCCAGAAACGCGAATCGCGAATCAGGTGAAGATCGCGCGTCACCATCGCCCTCAATTGCGGCGATCCGTCCCCTCGCCCGCTCAGCCAGACCCAGGACGAAACGGAGATAGAAGCAGACACCCAATTGGCAAAGAAATCGAGGGCAGATCTCGGACGGACCGTTTACCTTGATTGATCTTGGGAGCGCGGAGCAGGGCGTCACAGAGGAGGTGGAGGAGGAAGAAGATGGGAGGGGGGCGACAGCAAAGAGAGAGAAAGGAACCAGACTGAGATCTGCTGTAACTTTGAGAAATAATTAATTGTATGAGGATTGATAGATATATAAAATAAAATATCGTGGTTTTTATTTTTGTTTTAATTTTTTCGAATTTTCTGAATTTTGGGATGTTAATAATAAGTGGTAATAATTGCAATAGTCCAAAAATCTTGGGGAGCGTTTATGGCATCTTGTGAACCACATGATTCGACAGCTGGACAGGGTGGATGGAGGTTTTGAGCAGGGTGGTCCTCTCCACATGGCTGGGGGAACTCCATTTTCGTTTGCCGTCGATGACGTTTTAAACCGACTTTCGAATTACGGTGAAAATATTAAGACTGATGGATTAAGTGACGCGAAAGTTTTTAGTGAGTATTGAGTACAACGCATGAATTTTATAGACCAACTCGTCACTTGTTACATCACTTATTAAAAAAAGTAATAATGTATTAGAGATATACTTATAAAGTTACACGTGTGAGTTGTGTTCAGAAATTCTACGTCGAATAAGTGATGTGGTGTATTTCCTAATTGATTTATAATTCATAAGTTTAAGGTGGGTTCGATTATATATATTAATGAGTTTGGGCTTGAACTTCTTCTTAGAGATTTCTCTCAAGTGGAGGCACAAACCATTTTAAGATTATACCTTTTATTTTATTGTTGACAAATTGAATGTTGATTATGGAGCACGACTGTAAGGGCACCATATTGCCCGAGGATAGGATGGGTACATTGCCTAGCTCATTAAATAAGGTCAGTCAAGTTGGGTTTGGATTCCGCTGAAAATTATGCAACCAAAATAAACCCCTTTTACTGTATTGACCCCCCTTTTATGCAACACATATTTGATCTCACCCAAACTCAACTTATACCTAACCTGATCTATATTACTAAAGTATATCCATATTTAGCCCAATTTATGAAAATTCATACTCACCCATTTAATTCACTTTAAGCTCTTCATGTGAGTATTTTGCTTGTACAAAATTTTATCTCAAAATAAAAAGTAAAATACCAAATTAAGAAGATGTATGTAAATAAAATAAAAACGTAAAAAACCCAAAAATTTAAAAACCAATAAAGAATTAAAAGAAGGTGTGCACATATCGTGACGACACATATTTTGGACGCATGCTTTAATGATCAAACATAATTTAATCATTTTTTATAATTTGTGTTAAAGTCCATGGATATCTCTTCAAATTCCAAGTCACAATACATCTGTTGTCATATATTTTACAACAAAAAGAAAACGGGATATGTTCGGCAGAAGTCCTAAAATTTGTCAAGAAAGTACAATTGAGTCCTAAAACTTACAAAAAGTGCAATCAAGTCTTAAACTTGTCAAGTTGGTTCAATTGAGTCCTAAATTTAACACCGTCCGGAAAGTTAACGAAATTGTTGACTGCGCCGACGTCATATTTTTAAATGAATTTTTTATTTTATATATGGCTTTTTTAAATTATTTTTTATTCAAAATTTTTAAAAATTAGATTAAAAACTAAAAAGGGAAAGCTAAATTTATTTTAAAAAATAAAACTGTTAAAAAAAAAAGGCACCGGAGCTTCGGCCGCCGCCCATCGCCGGACGGCCGACAATGGTCGCGGGCCCTAGGCGGGGTGGTCGGCCTTCGCCCGGCGAGGCCTCGCCGCCCCCAGTGAAGGCCGCCCACCCCGCTAGGTTGGGCGAGGACGCCCAAATCTGGGCATGTCGGCCCTCGCGGGGGGCCGGCGACCATCGCTCGCCCTAGGCGAGCAAGTGTCGTCCGACGAGGCCTTGTCGACGGGTCCGAGGGGGAGGAGCCGCGGCTTGACAAGCCAGCGGAGCAACCGAACCTCATGGTCCTCCTCCTCCTTGGCCTCACCATTCTCGTCGGCGTCGTCGGCGGCGGCGGGGTGGCGTCGTCCTCATCGCCAGAGCCGGTGAAGCGGGCGATGGCCTCGAGCTCCTCCTCATCCTCCTCGTTGACAGCTTGTCGAGCCGCGGCGCTCCTCCCCCTCGGACCCGTTCGACAGGGCCTCGTCGGACAATGCCTGCTCGCCTAGATCTGGGCGAGCATCGCCGACCCCAGGCGAGGCCTCACCTAGGGCGGGCGATGGTCGCCGGCCCCGCAAGGGTCGGGCGTGCCTAGATCTGGGCGTCCTCGCCCAACTTGGCGGGGGGTGGCCGACCCTCACCTGGGGCCACCCGGGCCGGTGAGGGTCGGCCACCCCGCCCAGTCTCTAGCGACCGTCGTCGGCCCCTCCGACGATGGATAGTGGTGGATGCTCCGGTGCCTTTTTTTTTTTTTTTTTTTTTTTTGAATGTTTTATTTTTTAAATAAATTTAGCTTTTCATTTTTAATTTTTAATCTAATTTTTAAAGATTTTGAATAAAAAAATTAAAAAGCCATATAGAAAATAAAAATTCATTTAAAAATATGATGTCAGCGCCACGTCGCAATTCCGTTAACTTTCTTGACAATGTTAAATTTAGGACTCAATTGAACCAACTTGATAAGTTTTAGGACTTGATTGCACTTTTTGTAAGTTTTAGGATTCAATTGCACTTTCTTGACAAGTTTTAGAACTTCTACTGAACATATCCCAAAGAAAACCGATTACATCTATAGCACCAATTCAACTAACTATTCAATTTTCTGTGAAAGAAGTTCCACAACAAATTAATGTAATGAGCAACCAAATATTCGGGAGAATTACCAAAAAAGTCATAAACCTATTGTAATTGTTCCAATTCAGTCCTAAACTTTTTTTTTTGGGTCCAATTTAGTCCTAAACATTTTATAATTGTGCTAATTCAGTCCTTCCGGCCAAAATTGGCCGCCCGTCGCCGACGTGGATGCCGGCAGGGGACAGCCGGGCGGCAAGGTTATTTTTTAATTTTTTTAATTTTTTTCGATTTTTTAATTTTTTTTTAATTTTTTTTTAAAAATAATTTTTTAATTTTTTGGCCTTCTTCTCCTTCCTCCCCGGCCGGCGCGCTGGCCGAGACCTCGCTGGCCACAGCCTCGCCGGCCATTGGCGGAGGCGAGCCTCGCCCAGTGACGGCGAGGCGGCTGTCGACAGATCCGGTGAGGCTCGACCTCGCCATGGCCGGGCAAGGCCGAGCCTCGCCAAATCCGGCGACGGGCCGCCTCGCCGACCACCGGCGACGGCCATCGGCGAGGGCGAGGGTCGACCTCGCCTAGTGGCCGACGAGGCCGCCGTCGCCATCGCCGCCTTCGCCGCCTCCCCGTCCCCTCGATCGTCGGCAAGATCTCCCCCTCCGAGCTCAAGCGGCCCTCCTCGGTCATGACCGTCGCCAAAACCTTGTTCCAGCGCCTCTGGACCGATGAGGACGAGATCGAGCTCCTTCGTGTGTTCCTCGACTACACCACGCAGCGCGGCGGGGCCTTGCCCTCGCGAGTGGCCGGCGAGGCCGAGCTCGCTGGATTTGGTCTGGCGAGGTCGAGCCTCGCCAGATCTAGCGACGGCCGCCTCACCGTCGCTGGGCGAGGCTTGCCTCCGCCAGTGGCGGCGCCGGCCGGCTAGAGGAAGGAGAAGATGGCCAAAAAAAAAAAAAAAGAATTAAAAATTTTAAAAAATATTTAAAAATTCGAAAAAAAATAAAATAAATATTAAAAAATTACCTCGTCGGCCGGCTGTCCCCCGTCAGCGTCCACGTCAGCACCGGCCGGCCAATTTTGGCCGGATGGACTGAATTGACACAATTATAAAAGGTTTAGGACTAAATTGAACAAAAAAAAAAAGTTTATGACTGAATTGACACAATTGCAATAGGTTTAAGACTTTTTTGGTAATCCTCCCCCAAATATTCCATAACTTCTTCCTTCCCTTTTTCTCTCTCTAGCTGAACAAATGCGGAAAAATGGAGTGATAACTCATAAAATGAAATCCTAAAAAATAAAGTAGAAAAGCCAAAAAGGCTTCTCAAGCCCAACCTAATTGGCGAATATTTTTTTTTACATCTTTCTCAACTTCACCTTCTTCACAATTCCACCTTCATCACAAGATCTCTCTCTCTCTCTCTCACACAACTCACAGGCTTAGCAAATTCCACGCAAGAAAAACATGCTCATGCTCTATTTCTGTTAGGCATCATAAGAAACACCTAGTGTGCAAACTTAGAGAACCCATGTATGCTTAAATAGAACACGATATAGCCCTCGCACATCACTGTCACAAACACCAAGTCTCGACAACCTAGCACAAGGAGAATACAATGACTAGGAAAGGAGATATAAATGATCCTTCCAATACATGAAAATGTCGAGCTCTTGACTATGCCATAATAAGAGTCAATATAAAACTAGACTATCTATAAACAAAAAGAAGAGACTGACTTGACAAGATGGGACCAAAGGCATGAAGAGAAGCTTGAGAATTAGCAATGCCCTGTAACCATTTGAGTTTGAGATCGATAGAGGACAAAGCGAAAGCCTCTTATTAGACGGGTTGAAATTTTTTTTAGGGGCGGGGGGGGGATATGGGCACACCTCGTGCTTCTATTCCTCTTGAGGGGATGATGGTTCAATTAAAATTTGGTAACTTGAATGAACAATAAAAATGTGATATGAAAGTACTTTGTTAATCTTCCTTCTTATTAGATGGGTTGAAAATGGGTCTAACAGAAATCAATTTAGACCTATATTAAACCCACTTTCAATTGGCCTTTTGAATGTCTAACAACCACTTTAACTTGATTTTTAAAAATGTGAGCAAAAAAGTGGGTTCATAATCCAATTTGACACCTCTACCTTGCCATCATACAGGACCTCGGTTGGTGGTGGTGGACTTTGTTGGACGCAAATTGCGCAACCCCAAGATCTCCATAACCAGAACAAGAACTTGCATAATTGAGTAGAAAGATTAACGCACATGTTTTGGAATCCATCGATCTTGAAGCGGAAGCGGAAACACAATGTTCCACGTGCAAGTCATTCTCCTCTATTGCCCTCCGTATCACTGGCTCAATGAGGCGGCCCTCCTCACGTTTAGCGTTTAGGTAAACACCCCTAAGGTGAGGATACGTGTGAGAGAATTAGGGTTAGAGGAGAGACTTAGCGCTATTTATAAAATTTCCAGCAAGGCCCCCTCATTACGGGCCAGGCTCAACTCGGCCCACACTAGCCAGCCCATATTAGACTAATTAAGAAACCTTTTATCTCACCTTAGACCAATCCCCGTAAAACGGTAAACGTTAAACGATAAATTACAATATCAATTAATGTAGTTCACATTTGGAAAACTCTTACATTCTCCCACTTAGACTATATTAATTGAAATCGTATTGTATGTGCGCACATTGGTCTAGAGATAATTCTTAATAGTCAATCTTATCCCATAAAGTCTCAAACACCGAATCATGGCGGTAAATCGCATGTATACACACGTAGCCTTCCATGGTCACGAGTGTTCTCAACTCTATTGATATGGATCCAATATGGTAATGTGTCAAATGGATAACATCTCTCATAGAGAGATCTCATTTGTCAGTCACTATTCTCTTACCTTAAGCGTCACAAAAACTTGTGCCACTAGAGAATGTCCATTCTCTTACCTTAAGCGTCACAAAAAAAAAAATTGTGTCACTAGAGAATGCATTTATGGTTCCATGAACCCACATATGTCTTGTCCTTACGGTTAACCATTCTTTATGTATAACAAGACATATGGATAAGGCTAATAACCGGATGCCCCTAGCCTTCACTCAAGGTTTATACAGTACCTTGAGACTTTATCAATATGTATTCAACATAATAACAACACATTCAAAAATACTTTATTGAATGCGAAAGTTGATACATATCAAACCGTTACAAATGTAACGAACACAGATGAAACCTTTATCAAAGTAAAGCCAAAATAGCTCCCACTAAACAACAACATCTCATGATGCTCCTAGGCCCATGCTAATGACATGTCGCTTAAAATACACATGGGCGTAGATCTTTAGTTAGTGGATCTACAACCATATCATCTGTGGAAATATGTTATATTAAAACGTCACCTTTCTGTACCGTTTCCTTTTGGTCAAAAGTTTTGACCACCATATATATAGACCCTTTGAGACCTTTGTAGTAAATAAATAATACTACAAATTTGTTATCTCAATACAACCGTATAGGTCTATCCATAAAATTTAAAACGGTCAACTCCTTCATGAGGTTCCGGAGCCTAATAGCCCAAGTAACAACCTAAAAGAATGTTACTAACACTGCTTTCATAGTAAAAGATGACATAGAACTTTATTTACTGCACTTCCTACTAACATAAATATGTATTTTGTTATTGATCTCATGTCATCATAACATTTAGCAAAGTTTACATCTAAATACCCTACTAACTGCAAGAATTGAACATATCCACATATTAAACATATAATCTCTTGTTCTCTTTAAGTACCTTAAAACCTTCTTGGCAGCAACGCAATGATCGCGTCCTGAATTTGACTAATATCTGCCTAGAAGTCTCGTCACAAAGACGATATTTAGTCTAGTGCAAATTCGAACATACATTATACTTTTAAATGCACTGACACAAGGTACACCATTTAATTAGATTTTCTCAATATCTAAATAAGGACAGTGTGATCGATACAATCCATCACCCTTAACAACAGGAGCAATTCATGACTTACACTGATGTCCAATATACAATCAGCAAATGTCCTCCGAGAAAATCTAATATAATATGGCAAAAAACAATCCTTACAGATCTTAGTACAAAATATATAAGATGCCTCAAGGTCATTACTTGTAAACAAAATATCATGTACATAGAGTATGAGAAAAAATAAATTTCCTCCCACTGACCTTGCAATATATTGAATTACTTTGTTCCCAATTGAACAAAATAACAACACTATGAAACTTTAATAATATTGCTTGGAAACTTGCTTAAGACCATGAATTAAGACTTTTCAGTCTACACACAAGTTTACTTGAATCTGCTGCAAAATTCTCAAGTTGCACTTATATAGATTTTATATCTCTTTGACGTAACTCCATATAAAGAATAAACTATCAATGCCACGTTCACTCTGAAAGAATTAGTAGTAAAGAAATAATTATTTATTTCTTCACTAACTATCCACCCCTCTTTCAGAGTAAAAATATTATTATCCTTTTTTTTATGGCGTTTTAATCACATACTTAATTAAGAACAAGAAACGACATTTATATAAGTTGCTAAAACAACCATGTAATGGATATTGTAATCATGCTCTCACAAATAGACTATATAGTCTGATGGTATAACTAATTGTCTTTCTCTAACAAATCTCCTTAATAAAGCTGCAACCACTTCATTCTACACTTGATAGGTTTAAAAAATTTCATTATAAACTATATCAAGAATAGTACCTTAAACCTCTATGGTACAGGAGATTCCATAATTATCTGTATAGATAAAGACAAAAACACAGTAACCCCCATCACACTATTATCTTTAATAGTCTGAGAGCAGCTATCCTCTACAATTACGTCGATCTTAAGAAACTTTAGAGTATGTGATTCCATAATTCTTGTACCTTCTTTAGGGTCATAAGATCAATACCCCTTTAACAATTTGGATAAGATACAAATTAATACCGAGTTGATTTGAATTGCAATACACTTAAAATTGGATTAGATAATCTCACTTCGCATGACACCCCTAAATTTAATATGATTCAAGTAATCTATGCCCAGTCTATAACTCAAAAGAAGTTTATAAAACAACTTTGATAAGAAATACGTTTTGTATGTGTTGCTTTCAAAATATCAACCCACAGTAGACCGATAAATTAGTCTTACTCATCACTATTAAAACTGACAACCTTTAAGACTAATTCTAACCAATTTATTCTTTATCTCGGTCATTTTCCTTAAATAGAAAACTTTTGGAAACAACTTTTCATCCTTATATGAGATGTATATATCATTAGGACTTAAACACAATCTTTGTAGATATGTCCTAATTTCAATATCAAACAAGACATAATTTCAAGCGACTAAGGCTTCCATCATCTTATAACAGTGTAGTTCGCAGACAAACCTCTTTTCTAGTGTTCCACCTCTCGGTCAAGAAGAGAGAACTCCGTAATAGGATTTTATCGGTTAAAAATATGGCGGGGGAGTTGATCACTGACCCTCTTATGGTTCCGCAAGTCTTTGTTTCTTTCTTCACTGACTTGCTTGCTCCTCACTCAGCCCTGTCTAAGCCCTCCTTACAGGAGGTTACAAATTACATCCGAAGGCCTTTGACTATGGACCAGGTCAGTACTCTTTCTAGGCCGGTTCTTGATATGGAAATTCGTGGTACACTTTTCTCTCTCCCGAGAGGTAAAGCCCCAGGCCCTGACGGGTTCACAAAGGGAATTCTTCAAGAGTAATTGGGATATAGTTGGCCCATCTGTCCTCGACGCGGTCAAGGAATTTTTTTCCTCCGGGCGGCTCCTCAAGGAGGTAAATAATACTATTCTCACCTTAGTTCCAAAAGTGCCAAATGCGTGTGCGGTCACAGACTACAGACCAATCGCATGCTGCAATACTATCTATAAGGTCATCACGAAAATCTTATCAAATCGCTTGGCTTTGGTCTTGGGAGATGTGGTAGATCTGGCGCAGAATGCCTTTGTAAAAGGTAGGAGGATTAGAGATAATATTCTGATTGCCCAGGAACTTTTTGCTGGCTTCCACCTGCAACCCTATCTCCCTAAATGTGCTGTTAAGGTGGATTTCCAAAAGGCCTACGACACTCGTCGACGGGACTTCCTTCGCTTGACACTCTTAGCCTTTGGATTCCCTCGCCTTTATGATCGGGCTGATTATGGTGTGCGTCCGGACCCCCAAGTACTCGATCTCGATTAATGGTGAGCTGCATGGATTCTTCTCAAGCGGGAGGGGCCTTCGCCAGGGTGACCCCATGTCCCCTTACCTCTTTACCCTAGTAATGGAGGTATTTTCGAGAATATTGAGTGCTCGCACATCCCATGCAGATTTCAAATATTTCTGGCGATGCAAATCGGTTAGGCTTTCTCACCTGTTCTTTGCGATGATGTTTCTCGTTTAGCTAGGCGGATTGGGGTTCCATCACATTGCTGAAGAAAGGACTTGACTTATTCTCCTCTTGGAGTGGATTACTTCCAAACAAGAACAAGAGCGAAGTCTTCATTTCAGAGGCTCTCCCGACTATCCGCAACTACATATTGCTAGCCTTTGGATTTCATGAAGGTTCATTTCCGGTGCGTTACCTTGGAGTACCTATTATTTCCTCTAGGCTTCGAAAGACTGATTGTATTGCCTTGATTGAGCGGATTACTTCTAGAGCCAAGTCTTGGGCCCATCGCCTACTCTCCTATGTTGGAAGACTTCAACTAATCAAGTCGGTCCTACATTCAATTCGAGCTTTACGGGTCGAGTGTTTTCACCTTACCAATCTCGGTTCTAAACGACATTGAACAAGTGTTGCGCCAATTCTTATGGAAAGGTGCTGATCTCGGTAAGGGAGGGGCAAAGGTCTCTTGGGAAGACATTTGTTTGCCAAAAAATGAAAGAGGTCTTGGCATCCGAAAATTAAGAGATCAGTAACAAAGCGGCTATGATGAAGTATATCTGGATCCTTTTCACGGACAAGGTATCCTGTGGTGTCGTTGGATTCATTCCAACTTCTTAAAGTGGCAAAACTTTTGGATCGCCACCACTCCCACGCTTTGTTCTTGGGCTTGGAAGAAGATTTTGCAATTAAGAAGGGAGTCTCGCCTATCTTTCCTTTGGAAAATTGGGAATGGCCTCTCAGTTTCCCTGTGGTATGACCACTGGCATTCGAAAGGGCCTCTTCACATCCTATTACCGGAACCAATTATCCGGAGATCCGAGGCTTCCGAAAAATGCAAGTGGTGGCGGATCTTCTTTCACCCCCCCTCGGGTTGTTCCACGCGCCTCCCGCTATTGAGCCGGGGTCTCTCTTCTCCGGCGCCTAACTCCTCTCCGGACTGCTTTTCCCGGAGATGGCACCATTCGGGTTGCTTCACCATTGGGTCCGCATGGGACCGCCTCGAAGGAAGAGACCCCCGCTCCTTGGGCTTCTCTCATTTGGGCAGGAGACATTACTCCCGTGTTCCAATTCATTCTCTCGGTTGATTGCTAAAAATCGTCTACCTACGCAGCAACTCCTTCTATCATATGGTAGAATTGACTACACCACCTGTGCTTTTTGCAATGAGGTCCCTGATTCCACTGACCACTTATTTTTTGATTGCCATCTAACGGCTTCTATCGCTTACTTCTGGGCCACTCGTTGCAATCTTCCCTGGCGTCCTAGGCCTTGGAAGGATAACCTCCTCTGGGTTATGCGGTTCCTCAAAGGCAAAGAATTTTTTGACATTATAGCACGACATTCTTTTACTGCTATGTGCTATATCATTTGGAAGAAAAGGAATGCTGTTATCTTCCGTGGAGAGTCGGTCGTCCTTACTTCAATCAAAAATCACATTATCAAAAGTGTGAAGGACAAAGCTGCAAGTTTTTCTAATATCCCTGATATCCCGAGGAATAGACGTCTCCAGCAAAGTTGGGGCTTCCACCCATCTATCTTCAGCGATCGACAGGAGTATGCTTAGATCGGCGTCCTTCAACATCCCGCCTCTTCGGTGTCCGGATGTTGGCTTCTCTTTTGGCAACGGAGGGTCTTTGCTAGTCTTAGCTCTTTGTTGTCTCTCTTGGACCTTCGGTCCTTGCTCTGTTTAGTTCGTGTTGTTCTTCTTTTCCGGCTTCTTGATTGTGCTCCCTTCCACTCTCCCTGCATTTGTATCGAGAGTGCAAGATTAGGAGCTGGTCGAGTTTTCTTGTAAATTTGTTCAAAGCTATAATACCATTTACCTGAACAAAAACAAAAAATTCATATGTCCACAACTTAAAATTTGAAGCAGTAAAAAACCTCAATAATAGTGGAATTATTAATTACAGAAAATGTGACTAAAAAATAAGCAATGTATATATAATTAGCATCATGTGAGCAATGTGTAACTTGACACACAAGTACACATCCAGAGAGTTACATGCATAATCATATAATCACATTTGGGCAGAATACATGATATGCAGTTGTACACTCCCCACATGATAGCGGTTATGAGAATATATTCCAATCTTCATGAATTCATCACCTTTGGGCAGACGAACCACTAGGATCAGTCACTCTTCCACCATATAATCATGTATCACTCCATGAACTAATATATAATCACCCCCTTTGGGAGTATGACTACACATTAGAGCAGGAGACATCCCAATCAATATACGAGACCGAAATTTCTCAAACCCAATCAAGCGTGCCACTTTGGCGGTCACTACTCAATTGAATCCTTGAAATTCTCTCATACCAGGGATATAAATTTTACTCCTCACATACACCATATACATGTGATTTTAGCTTTAGTGATAGGGGCAGCATATCACCAAAATCACATATCATGCTAATTACATTGCTTCATAAAAAATAAACTTTATTGAAAAATATTGATGAACAACACTCATAAAATTCATGTTATAACATACCAAGAACCCAAAGACTGTATTTCGAAAATCACAGAAAAATACAAGAAAAATACGCAAAATACACTAAAAATACGCGTATTTAGGGCTTTGTATGTATTTTCACATCCATAAAATCATCAAAAATATAAAATAAATATACCACGACGTAGGAAATCTTCATACGAGCCAAATGCCACCAGCCACGCGCCGATCAGAGACCGCACCCGCCCTCACGCGCCGACGAGTGCGCGGCGCGTGGAGCCCACGCGCGAGTCGTCAAAGGACCAGTCAAACCGGTCCGACCTTCCGGTCCAGCCGCCCGGTCCGACCGGTTGACCGGGTCGGGTCGAGTTGGGTCAGTCGCCATCCGGGTTGGGTCGGTCACCATCCGGGTCGGTTCGGGTCGGTCGCTGACGTCAGCGGGTCGGAACCCAGCATGACGTCAGCATCGCTGACGTCAGCAGATCGAATCCGGGTTCGGGTCCGGGTCGCCGACGTCACCGACGTCGCGCCCGCGTGCGCCACACGCGCGTCCAGCGCCCCGCGCGTGGGGGCGCGTGAGTGCGCGTGAACGCGCGTGAGCGCACGTCCTCGACGCCCGGCGGCGTGTGGGGGCGCGTGGGGCCTCCCCCGGCGACGCGCCACCCACGGCCTTGATCGTCTCGTCAAGCCCAGTAATAATATGTGATTTAATTTTACTTTTACAGTCTTTAAAAAATTCAAAAATAAAAAATTAGGGCAAAATTCAATGCGTTCAAGTTCTAGGGTTATGGAGGCTCTGATACCACGTGTTGGACGCAAATTGCGCAACCCCAAGATCTCCATAACCAGAACAAGAACTTGCATAATTGAGTAGAAAGATTAACGCACCTGTTTTGGAATCCATCGATCTTGAAGCGGAAGCGGAAACACAATGTTCCACGTGCAAGTCATTCTCCTCTATTGCCCTCCGTATCACTGGCTCAATGAGGCGGCCCTCCTCACGTTTAGCGTTTAGGTAAACACCCCTTAGGTGATGATGCGTGATGGGGTGAGTGATTCCGGAAATGAAATTTTTCAAAAGGGATTTTTGTGGTTAAGTGTATGGAGTAGTGTATATGGTAAAGAAACAAAAAGGAATAAGCAAAGATAGAACGATCTCCTTCCAAGGTATAAAGGCCACGCCACCAACCGAGGATGAGGATCGAGATCTACGAAGTTCACCACCAAGGCCTAAAGCTTCCACCAGCCAAGGATAAAGGACTTCGGGATAGGAGAAGCTCACCACCAAGGCCTAAAGATTCCACCAGCCAAGGATAAAGGGCTTCTTGGCTCACCACCAAGGAGTGATCTACGCTCTAAGGATAAAGAAACCGAAAGGAGTTATCCACTCTCCGAAGGAGTTCACTCAAGCAGAGGAAAGCTCACCATTTCATTCATAAAATTCGTATCTCCCATACATTGGATAGTTTTCCCTTGTTTATAGGAGGATTTTAGCATTAGAAAATATTAAAAACAGACTTTAATGACCTAGGAATTTAAACCTTCGACTCTTGAACTGCATAACAATAAATACACCTAGGAACTTATGAAATGCAATTAGTAGTACGGCAACTTGCATTCGTTGAACTTTTAGCTTTCCGTATTCTTGAACCGTTGGCCTTCCGCATTCTTCGACCGCATTCGTAAACCTTTAGCCTTCCCAAAATTCGAGCTTATCCCTTGACCAAAAACAAATTCTCCTGAAACTTCATCAATTGGTCATGCAAGACGTCTAAAATGGCCTCCCATTGCTAGTTATCGACGTACCACAAAATATCGATAAGTAATTAACATTATTCATTCAAAATGATCCATCGAAGCACATAATGCCCAATTTCTTTATTGCCTTGGATAAGCATTGATGGTTCCGAGTTGGTCGATGGACCTACGTTGGATGCTCCCGCATCATCCTCCCCGGGTTGTTTGAGATTTGTCCTCAAATCTAGAAAGTTTTCATCCTCTAAGTAAGGAGAAAGGTCTCCCACGTTGAATGTTGCCGAGACTCCAAATTCTCCAAGAAGGTCTATCTTGTAAGCATTGTCACCAATTCGCTCAATAACTTTAAATGGACCATCAGCTCTAGGCATGAGCTTGTTCTTTCGTCGAAATGGAAATCTCTCCTTCCTCAAGTGAAGCCATACAAGATCACCCGGTTGAAATTGAGTCTTCTTGCGATGTTTATTAGCTTTCTTCTTGTAAGATTCGTTGGCCTTTTCGATCTTGGATCGAATTTGCTCATGGAGCTTCTTCATCGATTCAGCTCTTTTCTTGCCATCAAAGCTTACTTGAGAGTTAGATGGAATTGGAATCAAATCAATGGGCGTGAGAGGATTAATTCCATACACAACTTCAAATGGCGATCGACCAGTAGTATAACTCGGTGATCGATTGTAAGCAAATTCAGCATGTGCAAGCTTTAAATCCCAATCTTTCAAAGATTTACTCACCATACCACGAAGAATAGTGGTTAGAGTACGATTTGTTACCTCCGTTTGGCCATCGGTTTGTGGATGATAAGCCGTGCTGAATAAGAGTCTTGTACCAAGCATTCTCCATAGAGTCCTCCGAAGTAGCTTAAGAACTTGGAATCACGATCCGACACAATGGTCTTTGGTACTCCATGAATGCGAATAATCTCTTTGAAATATAATTCAGCAATATGAGATGCATCGTTGGTCTTGTGACATGGCACAAAATGAGCCATTTTAGAGAACCGATCGACGACGACCATGATAGCATCTTTTCCTCTCTGAGTTCTTGGTAGAGCCACAATGAAATCCATGCTAACATCTTCCCGTGGCTGCAATGGTACTGGAAGTGGAGTATACAAACCTTGATGGAAATGGCTTTTTGATCTTTGACAAGTTGCACACCTTGAGATGATAGCATGCACATCTCCACTCATCTTTGGCCAATAGAAATGCTCTTGAAGAACCTCAAGAGTTTTGTTAATACCAAAATGACCAGCCAATCCTCCACCATGCGCCTCTCGAATCAGCAATTCGCGAAAAGAACTCTTCGGCACACATAATCGATTTCCTTTAAAAAGAAACCCATCTTGCAAAGAATATGTACCTTGAACTCCCGCTTGCAATTGTTGATGATGGATGAGAACTCCGCATCTTCAGAATAGAGTTCTTTCATTGATTGAAATCCAAGAATCCTAGAGTCCGAATGCAAGCATAGAATATCTTCTCGATAAAGCATCTCGCTACAACATTTGTGTGGCCAGGTTTATATTTTGAGACAAAAGAAAAGGATTGAAGAAATTCTACCCATTTTGCATGTCTCGAATTAAGCTTGCGTTGGCCGCTAATAAACTTAAGCGCCTCATGATCGAATGAAGGACAAATTGCTTTGGCCTCAAATAATGACTCCAATGATCAAGAGCTCGAATAATGGCATAGAACTCTTTGTCATAAGTTGAATAATTCCTCTTGGAATCGGTTAACTTCTCGCTGAAATATGCCAATGGTTTTTGTGCTTGGACAAGAACAGCGCCAATACCAACTCCGCTTGCATCACACTCAACTTCAAATACTTTATCAAAATCAGGAAGTGCAAGAATAGGGGACTCACAAAGTTTCTGCTTGATTACCTCAAAGGCGTTATGAGCAGCCTTTGTCCATTCAAAAGCACCCTTCTTCATGCATTCAGTTATTGGAGCCATGACGGTACTAAAGTTTTTGACAAAACGTCGATAGAAAGAAACAAGGCCATGAAAACTTCTTACATCGAAATGGACTTGAACCGGCCAAGTCTTCATAGCCTCCACCTTGGCTTGATCAACAGATATTCCATCCTTGGAAACCACATAACCAAGAAACACAATGCTTGGAGAGAAGAACTCACATTTCTCCATTTTAGCATATAGTTTTCGTTCTCTCAAGACATCAAATACATGTTTTAAATGGGAGATATGCTCCTCCTCGTTCCTACTATAAACAAGAATATCGTCGAAATAAACAACGACAAATTGACCAATAAAGGAACGAAGAACCTCGTTCATAAGTCTCATGAAGGTACTCGGAGCATTAGATAATCCGAATGGCATAACCAACCACTCATAAAGGCCTCCCTTGGTCTTGAAAGCCGTCTTCCATTCATCACCTTCTCACATTCTGATTTGATGATAACCACTCCGCAAATCTATCTTTGAAAACACGAAGAACCATATAATTCATCAAGCATATCATCAAGTCTAGGTATAGGGTACCTATACTTAATGGTGATGTTGTTGATGGCCCGGCTATCAACACACATTTGGTATGTACCATCCTTCTTAGGTACAAGTAGAGCCGGAACAGAACATGGACTCATGCTTTCTCGAACGTATCCTTTGATGATAAGTTCATCGACTTGTCTTTGCAACTCCTTAGTTTCCTCTGGATTGCATCGATAAGCTGGCTTGTTTGGTAGTGGAGCACCGGGGATCAAATCGATTTGATGCTCAATACCTCTTATGGGAGGTAATCCAGGGGGCAAATCCTCTAGGAACACATCTGCAAATTCTTTCAACAAGCAATGCATATTTTGATGTATGGGTCGCTCAATCACACTCTTTTTCTCGACCACAAGCAAAGCAAATACATTCTTTTGTTTGCTAATGGCTCTCTCAACCCGTGTCTCACTCAAGAACAGATTTTCCTTACAAGTGTTTCCCTCCCCAGGTTGATTATTATGTATTGAAGAAGGATTCAAGGGTAAAAGAGTGATGTATTTATGTTCCTTATGAAAAGAGTATGTGTTTTTCCGACCATCATGCGTAGCATTTATATCAAATTGCCACGGTCTACCCAATAACAAATGGCATGCCTCCATAGGAATCACATCACAAACAACCCGATCTCGATAGTTCTTCCCAATTGAAAATGATATAAGAACTCGTTTGGTTACCTTGAGTTCATTCCCTTGATTGAGCCATTGGAGCTTGTATGGTTGATGATGTTTCATTGTTGGAAGCTTTAGCTTGTCGACAAGAGTTGTCGAAGCAACATTGGTGCAGCTCCCACCATCGATGATCATCGAACACACCTTTCCGTTAATAGTGCAACGGGTGTGAAATATATTCTCCCTTTGCTCTTTATCAGGAGAAACTTCAACATGCAATGCTCTTCGGATGATCAACAGCTCACCATCATCGGCTTTCTCCACAACTTCTTCTTCCCGATCGATTCATAAATATTTTGGTCTTGATTGCCCTCGGCCTCTTGAAGCGATGAATTGATCTCCTCAATTTCTTGAAGAGTCATAACTCTCCGATTTGGACAATTTGCTTGTAAATGCCCAAAACCATGGCACTTAAAGCATTTCCTTGCATCGCCTTCAAACTTCTTTTGGACTTCTTTGGAAGGCTCTGCAATTTTTCCCTTGCTTTTGTCTTTTGTCGACGTACTCTCGTCTTTGCTTGACGAAGCACCCTTAAAATAGGATGTCGCATTTGTTGAGGTTCTGAAGGAAAACCTCTTGCTCTTCAATTGTTTTTCGACTTTTATGGCTAATTTGCATACGTCTTCAAAGGACCAATAAGGTTGAAGTTCAACCATATCAGCAATTTCTCGATTCATGCCACCAAGGAAACGAGCGATAGTTTGCTCAGAACTTCGGAACTTCACTCCTCATTTTGAGTTGTTCAAACTCACGAATGTATTCTTCAACACTCATCCCTTGTTGTCTTAGGGAATTCAATTTGAGGAATAGATCTTGCTTATAGTTGTCGTGGCAAGAACCTCTTCTTCATCAACTTCTTGAGTTTTTCCCAAGACTTGATTCGGCCTTTTCCTTCCCTTGCTCGTTGATGCTTTAGATTCTCCCACCATAGAGAAGCATATTTTGTCAGCTTTAGGATAGCAACCTTACATTTCTTCTCATCCGAATAGGACTTGAAGTCAAAAATTCATTCGGTTTTGTGTAGCCAATCCACAAAGTCGTCCGGATTGAGATTTCCGTCAAACTCGGGGACCTCCACTTTAATGTCTCTTTCATCCTCCTTATGCCTCCCTCTTCGTCTCGCGTCTTCGAATTTGAGATTCAGAATCACTTGTGTGCAAAATCGTTCGGTTGTCTCCAGTGGACTCGGAATCGCCATCAGAATTTTGACGAGATTCAGAATCGTCACGTCGTTGCCGTTCATTGGGACGTCTTCCTAGCCGTTCTTGTCTCGCCGGATTCTCTAGAAGATTGAGGACTCGCTCCATTTGTTGCTGAAGATTTTCGATTGCGCGATCTCGCCTTTCATTGTGCGCTTGCTCCAAAGTCAAGCCTCTTGGAACTTGATCATCCATAAGGAATTTGTAATAGAAGAAACAAAGGAATCACTCAAATGAGTTGAACCTTGAGCTCGATACCAATATTGATGCGTGATGGGGTGAGTGATTCCGGAAATGAAATTTTTCAAAAGGGATTTTTGTGGTTAAGTGTATGGAGTAGTGTATATGGTAAAGAAACAAAAAGGAATAAGCAAAGATAGAACGATCTCCTTCCAAGGTATAAAGGTCACGCCACCAACCGAGGATGAGGATCGAGATCTACGAAGTTCACCACCAAGGCCTAAAGCTTCCACCAGCCAAGGATAAAGGACTTCGGGATAGGAGAAGCTCACCACCAAGGCCTAAAGATTCCACCAGCCAAGGATAAAGGGCTTCTTGGCTCACCACCAAGGAGTGATCTACGCTCCAAGGATAAAGAAACCGAAAGGAGTTATCCACTCTTTGAAGGAGTTCACTCAAGCAGAGGAAAGCTCACCATTTCATTCATAAAATTCGTATCTCCCATACATTGGATAGTTTTTCCTTGTTTATAGGAGGATTTTAGCATTAGAAAATATTAAAAACAGACTTTAATGACCTAGGAATTTAAACCTTCGACTCTTGAACTGCATAACAATAAATACACCTAGGAACTTATGAAATGCAATTAGTAGTACGGGAACTTGCATTCGTTGAACTTTTAGCTTTCCGTATTCTTGAACCGTTGGCCTTCCGCATTCTTCGACCGCATTCGTAAACCTTTAGCCTTCCCAAAATTCGAGCTCATCCCTTGACCAAAAACAAATTCTCCTGAAACTTCATCAATTGGTCATGCAAGACGTCTAAAATGGCCTCCCATTGCTAGTTATCGACGTACCACAAAATATCGATAAGTAATTAACATTATTCATTCAAAATGATCCATCGAAGCACATAATGCCCAATTTCTTTATTGCCTTGGATAAGCATTGATGGTTCTGAGTTGGTCGATGGACCTACGTTGGATGCTCCCGCATCAGGTGAGGATACGTGTGAGAGAATTAGGGTTAGAGGAGAGACTTAGCGCTATTTATAGAGTTTCCAGCAAGGCCCCCTCATTACGGGCCTGGCTCAACTCGGCCCACACTAGCCAACCCATATTAGACTAATTAAGAAACCTTCTATCTCACCTTAGACCAATCCCCGTAAAACGGTAAACGTTAAACGGTAAATTACAATATCAATTAATGTAGTTCACATTAGGAAAACTCTTACAGACTTGTCAAACAAGTAGATTGGGTGGGGTTTGAGTGGTTAGAGAGGTTAGAGAATGGGTCTAACTTAAATTGATCAGTAAAACCCATATCGAGCCAATTTTATGTAATATAATTTTTTTTTTACTCATACTCTACTTTTACACTTGGTCCAACTCGAGCTCCAATTTTTAGCAATTCTCCCTTCTAAAAATGAAGAGACCAAGCCTGAGAATATATATATGAATGACATAAGCTTCTACTCTCATAAGCACTAAAAGGTATGAAAATACAGGCCATCAAGATTTTTAACAAGAAGACTGTGTGCAACACCATAGATTTCAATAAATGAAGGGACTTGAATGAGTTTTGGATTTGGGGAGGTTATTAGATCTCTTTTGTTCAACTTCCTTTTGCCTTCTTGACTTGTTCTTTTTATTTCGTTTATTTCATACTCGTGTTTTGTATGCTTTTCTAGCATTTACCTATTCTGGTCTGAGAAGAACAATGGTCTGGAAGACAGACATTCCCAGACTCATCTCTCATCTTCTTGACCTCCATCCTTCGACCTTCAACCTCACACTCCTCCACTAGATCCTCACTAATTGGTCATATAAAATCAAGTTCTCAAAAATTGCCCTCAACTTTGCCTTCATCTTCTTAACTTGATAAAACCTCTAGATCTTCCTCGCACCTTGAACTGTTAACTTGTATGCCTCGCCTCCAACCGCTAGTGACAACGAGAGTGCGTTGAGCTAATGGCAATCTATAGTGATGGCAATACTTCAAAGCTTCTCCCTCAACTTGTCCTTGGTGGGAAGAGATAGAAGCTTTAGTAGCACTCTAGAAGATTGGCTTAAAGCCTGCCCAAGAATTCTTTTGTTGGTGGATTTCGAAGAGGTCAAGAATTCACGAAAGAAGTTGGTTTTGGAGGAAACTAGGAAGGTTAGGTCCTAAAGCTAGGGAAACGAAAACAAAGAGTTCTCTAAAATCAACATCGATGACGTTGCTCTATAAACATTGAAGAAGGCCTTCATAAGTGTATTTAAAATAACTATTGAGAGAGAGAGAGAGAGAGAGAGAGAGAGAGAGAGAGAGAGAGAGAGAAGAAGAAGAAGAAGAAGAAGATGATGATGATAGTGATGAGGACGATGATGATAACTCACTCAACTATGATTCTTAGGTGCGTTAATATTAGGTCATAGTGAAATAAATTCCCATTTCTTGTTGGTCTTTATTTCTCACAACTTATTTTAACCCATTTATGAAATTTGAAGGACTCATTTTAAACTTAGCTGACAAATATTAGTGGGAAACTCTGACCATCTTACCACCTCTAATGGTAGGATGATGTTTCATTCCATAGGCTAGGAATAGAGAATGCAATTCCTAGCCCCCCTAATCTCAATGTCTATTTCTAATTTGTTCGTGGCACACATATATAAGAGCAAAACCTAAATATTATGTTTGGTCATGCAAATTCATATTGGTATGTGATAGGATATGGTGGGATTGGAAATCCTCCAAAGATCCTCTAGATTATAAAAAATCCATTATATATCTAGTTCAACTTAAGATAGAATTGAAAATTTTTAAAAATTCTCCATGGTTTGAAGATTTTTCAAAATCATAAAGAATCTTATTAGTTCAATTTTGTCGAGTTGCCGACTTTTTCGACTGGCTCTATAGTATGTGTCAATTTCACCCTTTAGATCACCTAACCCTCTACCTCCACAGCTTCATTTAATTGGAAGGCAATTTCCCAAATTCAAACTATTTCTTGAATCTCTACATGATTCACCCTCTCCCCTCGAACCTCAAATCAAGAATCTTGTTGTTTTCATCATTCTCACCATCGTTGTTAGGAAACAATACTATCTAGAAAGTCTATCATACCCCGAATCCTATAGGGCTGGGAGAGTGATTTAACTGTCCTTCCACCCGAAGGACGTAATCTTAAACTATACCTAAAGTCTAACTTCTAAAAGTCTCCACTGACAATGCTCTCACTTTATTGGCTGCTAACTGAGGGACCTAAAAAACACAAAAAATGAATGGAATGAAGAACTACAGCTTAGTGAATAGTGCATATCTTCTAAGCAAATCAAGCACCTACTATATACTTTACAAAATAATATCAAAATTCATTCTTCTTAATTTTAGTATATGATACACATACAAGATAAAAATGAGTTGTATCACTTTCACATAACCATATACAAATCATAAAAAAATTTATTAAATCAATAATATCATAACAAATATTGACAGTCCAGTGATTGATCAGTCTCAACAATTGCATATCAATAGTCTATTACATTGATTAATCTCAAATCACATGTCAATAGAAACTCATACCACATCACACGCCTATGGTTTATTCCGTTGACCAATCTCATGCTTAGATTTCAATCGTAGTTACACAAAATGCCTCATGAAAATGTGACCAAGTTTTCTCCTTGGTAAGATCTCCACTTATATTGCCAATGGCTGGCCAATAATGATATCCTAAACTAGTATGCAAACCCACAAAACCCTTAATGAGCTCACAATAATATTGAGTATCAACAAAAACTCACATCGGCATCCTCTTAAGTTCACAAAGTCAAACCTAAATATATATCATAAATTGGTTTCACAAACCAAAGCACATAATCTTTTCGTAACCCGACTTGGCCGCTAGAAACATTTTTCGTAAAGCATTTCTAAAATAATTTCCAAACTCTTTTAATAAATCAATTCGTAAAGTCGTAAATATATGTATATAAATCCTTTCATAATACTATTTGTAAAAACCTTTCTCAAATCATTTACAAATACTAAAAGGTAGTAATTACTTGATCTAAATTTTATATAGTAAATATGTTTTAATAACTCATACGATACTCAAATATTTATCACTTTCAAAATATTAGTTTACAAATTTATAGAAGAGATATCACCACCTCACCTGTGAATGTCCAAACCAAACAACGCGTAATTCAATGAGTTGACGATCTCGTAATCTTGACCGATGTCAAAATTGAGTAAAAATGAATCGGCTAAATCATGCCTAAAAACTAGTCAAACAACTCCTACGTGCTAACAAATCGCTCACTCAAAGTGACTATTCAAATCTAAACGAAATGCAAAATTTACACCCAAACCCTAAAAGGACATAATCCGCAATTTCCATGAAATTCCAAAACTTAATAACTTAAGAATCAAACTTTGCAGCACAATTTTCACTAAACTTCGCATTTGAACCATAACCCCCAAAATTACTCCAATTAAAGTAAAACTTATCACGCATTATCATAAAGTAAATCTAGTTTCGTGAAGTCCCCATGGCGCAAAACACTATTCTATTTTTCCCCTCTTCTTTTCCCTTTCTGACATGCATCTCTCAATTTCCCATTTTCCTTTTAATAGCTAAGTTCCACTTTTCCCTTCTTTTGTTGACTTTTCAACACTTTTGCATTTCTTTTTTTTTTTCTTTTTTTTTTTTTTTTTTCGAGTCTCGCCATAGGCAAATATTACAATTTACCCTCTTTGAAAGAAATTTCATCCTTAAAATTTGCACTTTTTTCAACCATCAACCAAATGAGGGTATTCACATTTTACTTCTTTTTCAAGCTCCCATCTAAACAATCTTTTTGGACATTCCCTTATTCCTAACTTTATGAGCCAATTCAACTTCATTGGCCGCTTTCAATTTCAGATGTCCTTCAACTTTCTTTACAAAACTAGCATTAATGTTTTTAATTCTTCTATTAAACTCAGTAGTTCTTGCTATCGTAACAACATCCCTTGTCATCTTTGGCACATCAAAGCTTTACTTAATCATCACATTACGACCATTCGAGCCTATAGTAACTTTTACATCATCCCTAAGGTCTTCCACACTTTAAGAATCACGAAACGCGTTTCGACTCTAAAAGAGACATACATCCTAGTTTATAACACAGAGTAACACATTATAAACTAATGCATCATCACAACATCCTATAAAATCTACACCCAAACAAATCATAACTTATTCTTTGATACCAAAAGATATTACGACCCAAATTCTGCATACATGGGAGAGTGACATGGCCTTTTTTTTTGCCTGAAGAACACAGCCTCACACTATACCTAAGATCCAACTTTCAAAAGTCCTCATTGATAATGCTTTCGCTCTTTTGACTACTAATAAAGGGATTTGAAAAACACGAAAGATGAATAGAATGAGCAACCACAACCCAATGAATAGTGCATCTCTTTTAAGTAGATCGGGCACCCATTATGCACTTAATAAAATAATATCAAAACTCATTTATCTCAATTTCAATATATAATACATTACAAAAAGAAAAGAAAAGAGAGTTATATCTCTTTAATATAACCTTATACATATCATAAAATATTTGTTAAATCAATAATATCATAATAAATATCAGTAATTCAGACCATTGATTAGTCTTAACAATCACATATCAATGATCTATTCTATTAATTATTCTCAAATCAAATGTCAATGGAAACTCATATCACATTACAAGCTAATGGTGCATTTTGTTGGCCAATCTTGAGCTTAAATGTTAACAATGATTACGCATAACGTTCCGTAACAAGATGACCAAGCTCTCCCTTAACAAGGTCTCCACCTATATGATTGGTGGTTGGTCCACAATGATATTTTAAACTAGTATGCATGCCCACAAGCCCCTCAATAGGCTCATAGCAATATTAAGCACCAACACAAACTTACAACAACATCCTCTAAAATTCACGGGATAAGTACACTATCAGTGCCATAAGTTGTGCACGGTGCTCACTTTGGTGCCAAAAGTTTTTGTCGGATTACTTAAGTGCCAAAAAGTTTGAAAAACGCTCACTTTGGTGCCAACTCCGATCCGGTTGGCTGGAAATCCGACGTGGCACTTTTTTATTAATTTTTGAAGCTGATGTGGCTCGCTGGAGAGCACAGTCAGCATCCTAACAACAAAACGACGCCGTTTGGTGTCTCCCCCAATTCAAAACCCTAATCTTCGGCTAGTCGCCATCCTCGACAGCCCCTGCGCTCGGTGGCCGCGGCTCCGACCCTGACCCCAACCCCAACGATGGCCACTCGGCGGCCGCAGCTCCGACCCTGACCCCAACCCCAACGATGGCCACTCGACGGCCGTGGCTCATACCTTGACCCCGACCCCGACGATGGTGGCCGCAGCTCCGACCCCAACCCCGACAACGGCCACTCGGCGGCCAAGTCGAAACCCTAATTTCAATCCCAAATGAGTTAAACGGCGTCGTTTTTGTGAGGCCATCCATGTAGGACGGCAAAATGACATCGTTTTCTTAAGGAGGACCGAAAACGATGTCGTTTAAGGCCTTGTCGATTTAAAAGAAAAGAAAAGAAAAAGCCACGTAATCATTTTGGCCGGAATCTTTCGCCGGTGGCACCAAAGTGATCGTTTTTCCTCCGATTTGGCACTTCAGTGATCCGACGGAAGCTTTTGGCACCAAAGTGAGCGCCATACACAACTTATGGCACTGATAGTGTACTTCTCCCAAAATTCACAAAGCCAAAACCAAAATGTATATCATAAATCAACTTCACAAACCAAAACACAACCTTTTTGGCACTCGACTTGTCCGTTAGAAATACTTTTTGTAAAGCATTTCTCAAATCTTTACTTACTCATTTCATAAACCAATTCGTAAAGCCATGTATATATTTGTATATAAATCCTCTTATAATAATTTTTGTAAAAACCATTCTCAAATCATTCATAAGTACTAAAAATAGTAATTGCCCAATCAAGATTTTATGCAATAAATATGCATTAATAACTCGTACAATGCTCAAATATTTATCACTTTTACGATATGAGTTTACCATTTTATAGAATAGATAGCATCACTTATTTGGGAATATCTAAGCCAAACAAAACGTAGCTAAATGAGTAGACAATCTTGTAGTCCTATGAATTAAATAATAATCAACATCAAAACTAAGTAAACCTCTACCTCAATTATGAATCGGCTAAATTACCCCTAAACGCTAACAAAACAATTCTAATGTGTTAACAAATCACTCATTTAAAACAATTATTCAAACTTAAATGCAACGCGAAACTTGCATGTGAACCCTAAAATTTCGCTTCAACTATAGCATTGTTTCAAATCATTCTCCATCAAACTCCATGACTCTACAAGGACATAATCCACAATTTCCATGAAATTCTAAAGTTTAATAACTCAAGAATCTGACTTCATAGCTTAATTTTCACTAAACTTTGAATTTGAGTTATAATCTTGAAAATAATTATGATTAGACAAACGAGGGGTGTCTGCACTTATCGAGCATTCCAATATGAAGTAAATCCGGTTTAGGGAGGTCCCAATGGCATAAAACCTTATTCTCTTTTTCCCCTCTCTTCTTTTCTTCATTTAGTGTTCGTCTCTCAACCTACCTTTTCCTTTTAATAGCTAAGGTCCACATTTCCCTTCATTTGTTAACTTTTCAACGCTTTTCTTTCTCTTTCTTTTTTCGGTCCCACCAAAGGCAAATATTACAAATCGACCATAGTTGTATCTCATGGCTTAACAAGCAACCTCCGAAGTTGGTCATCTAAATGAGTTTCGAGAGCATCACGATCCTTAACAAATTCAACTTAACGAAGTTCTAATATAGCATAGAGAGTAGTGAGAGGCGATTCCTATGGGTTGGGTGGCTAAACTCCATCATAAAGGGGGTAGTGATATCATTTTGAGGAGTTAAATGATGCAACCATAGAGAGAATGTGCATCGTGGGATGAGCCCCACAGTAAGAGATTTTGTATTGCGATACCTTTGCGGCATACTTTATACGCAAGGTGGAACTCAACGCTTGAGAGCATGGTAGCCAAAAAGCCGATGGTGTGCTAGCCGTTCTTTACTAACCAGTAGGTGACAGCCCGATTCATGAGTCAAGCGTGGAAGGTCGAGCTTGATATGAATGATGCATGTGATTAGGGGGTAGTTGAGAGGATGATCCATGTAAATCTCATGATGATTGTCTTGAGACTCCTTTCCACCCTCAATTGTCAAAATACGACCTTAGCATCAATGACAATCGGTAATGGTTGGAAGCAACGATGATTGTTTGGTTATCAGAAATGATGATGATTGGCTTTTGTGGCTGTGGTGCTCACATGATGGTCGACAAATTTGTTAGGTTATATTTTAATTTTTTTTATCTAGTCCAAATTTATCTCACCACTTGTCCCCAATTTCTTATCTAGCATTTTATCTTAATATATTTGGGATTATTTAGTCTAGAGGACGTTGCCAAACACCAGATACGATCCAAACAATTAAACGCAACGAAACAAACTAAGTAAACCATCATCATTTGGGGCAAAGACCATCAATCTAGATCCAAACCTCCATGTCCACAAGAAACACATCCCCTTTCTTGTGTTATCTATCTCATAGGTCTTGTCCATTAAAAAAATCGATTTATTTCTTTGAAATTGTACTATTTTATGAAGTTAATAATTTAATAAATTTTGAGGCTTGACACAAAATTTCATACCAAAGTTTAGCATTTTGGGTGATTTATTTTATTAAAAAAAATATAATTTCCCAATCAAATGATTGAGAAACCATTCAATTAGGTGAGAATTGTATCCAAAATAGGAAACCTCATCTTAGGAAACCTACTCTAATTAGGAAGCCATTTAATTACGAAACCTATTAAAAATAGAAAAGTTTCCTTTTTTTGGGGTTAAACTCGAGATATTTTGAACAAGTTCTAGGGTGGATTGGTTCTTGCCTTGGAACTTACAACTTGCCCAATTAGGGTCAATTATCAATTTGTGAAATTGGGAATTGACCTTGTTAACTCAAAACTAGGCGAGCCAGTTCAAGGTCAACTCGAAACCAACCATCATATGCCCTCCAATGGACCCAATATTTTATTTCTCTTAGTTGCACAAATTAATACTTTGAACAAATTGGATGTGAACAAAATTATGAATCCATACTCAGAAATTGATTTGAGAGAGAAAATTTGGGATTTGGAAGGGTCACTTACTGATGCACCACCTAGTTAGTCAAGCGTTCAACGCACTGTGTTTGTTCTATGTAATGACTTTAGAGCTTTATAGCGTCAAAGTAGCTTGACTTTCCATCTCAACAATTGAAGAGTTTCAAGAAACCTACTAGACGTTCACGATAGAGTCCATATAATTGAAAATAGGACTAAGCTTTTAAACTAAAGATTTTCGCTTGTTGGACAGCCCAACCACATCCTTACAAATTACTAAAAAATCAAGATATAATCCCATGGTCAATCACTATAATAAGACAGATCTATTTCGTCAAACAACAAGCATTTGATGAGTGCTCATCTATCTAAACTACCCATTTGGAAAAAGGAAAAAAATTAGACTCAAACTTGGATAAATTCAATATAAGAAATTGAGAACCAAACTGATCATCGCCAATTCCAAATTTGTGGAACTAGGAATCGGATTGGTTTATGTGGGAACCACCCAAAATCAGTTGGTTTGGTCCAATTCTCAAGTTGACCAAGGATCGATGTTCATTCCTAACTTAGTCTAATCCTCTTGTTTTGCCAAATCATCATTTACAAAAAGATTGAGAAGAAATATTTGAAGATTTTAAGATGGGGTGGAGTAAAGAAAGGAGGTTCCTTACCTTGGATACAAACCTAGCCTAATTTCAAAAGAGAATTGAGTAGCTAACAAAACCATACTTCAACTTTCTTACTAGGCTAAGAGTAGTGTTAGGAGCATGCAACAAAAGTTCAACACCTTTCACTCGGGGAAATCATTTAGCAAGAGCCTTAAGACTGAGTCCATTGACACACATATTTAAACCCATATTTACTCAAAATCTTTAACTAATGAGTTATGGGCAAACTAGGAAATATTAACTGTCATACACCACACCAATTCTCTAATATGAGATTTCTCTAACACGACTCACATGTGCATCTTGACAGTTTCCCTCCTACGTGTAAGCTCAATGTTAAATTTGCTCCCCCTTAATCTACGTATCCGTCTGTATTAAGATATCTCAACCATCGACTCTAATATTATTTGTTGGAAGTGCAAGCAAAAGCCCATACCTTTTGGCTCAGGAGATCATTAAGAAGGAGTTCAAGTCCGAACTTGTTAATTTATTTAGTTAAACCCACATTTACTCAAAAATTTAAACCAATGAGATATGTGCCAATTAGGATATATTAACCACTTTACACCACCAATTCTCTGATGAAAGATTTCTCTAATAGCTCACACATGCATCCTAACAAGTAGTCATTATTTTTATGACATTCTCCTATGCATCTAAAGGAAAGGATAGAGAATAGCCTTAGTTAGCCCGTCACTCTAACTTGAGCCATTCCTTTTTAATATTGTTAAGATGGCCTTCTAAGTAACCGATGCCTCTGTATGTGGGTTTAGCTTGTAAAGGCTATTAGATGAAAAAAAATTATCATTTATGATATGACAGCGCAAGAGCCTGGCCATGCCATAAAATGTTGAAAGTAGGTATATTGTATCCATTGATTAGGCAATTTTTACCTTTACACCCCCTTGACCCGGACTCCCTAATAACGGAACCTATTGCCTTGAAAAAAAGTTATGACTGAAAATGAAACTCAAGCCTTAAAGTCTAAAGAGAAACCCCTATCACACGATAAGATGATATTTAACAAATAGTGTGTCGTTTTTCAAACCTTTTTCATCTTTCTTGACTCCCTTGACAAGTTGAAAGGCGGATAAAGTTGGGGAGCACTAGTCTACTCATTAAGACTTGAAATCATGCATGGTCTTCCTTCATCCATGATGCCTGAGGTGCTTGAGTATGGCGTAAGGATGGCTTTGATTTGGTATTCAAGAACTATATCCCTAAAATGACCATGAAATGGTCTTGGGGTTGTATTTCCATCTTTTAGTTTTTGCTTAATCTGGAAAATCGAAGCTTCTATGGATGCTTTAGGTAAACTAAATCGACCGAAACTCCAATTGGCTGAAGAAGAGATCACAATAAAGAGTTTATTCACTTTTTCTCTATACTCGCTACGTAGTTGAATTTAGTCTTGTATATATTCCTGTTAAGTAATAAAGAGTTTATTCACTTTTTCTCCTATACTCGCTTCGCAAACCCCACTATTTGAATTTAGTCTCGTATATATTCCTATCAAGGAAGGGTCTCTTAGGTCGTTTATTAGCGTAAGAAGGCAGCTCATATGATCTTGAAAAGATCTCCCTCTAAGTAGCATAGGTAATGATGCCGGTACCAATTATGGATGAGGCAATCTAACCAGTTTAGTAAGCCAACACAAGGTGGCAATTATATCAAGAGAGGGAGGCACTTCAAAGAAGTAAGCTATATCTCCATTCTTGATAATTTTTGGCACCTTACTTATGCACAGACCAATCCATAGAAATTTCAAATGGACTTCCCTCTATGCAAATTTGAAGGCTCCACTTTTAGAAATTAAAGATTTTTTTATTGAAATCTACACCCCCCCCCCAACAATGACATCAACTACTTGTAGGCCTCTATCACCTTTCGATCCGCTATCACAACATGGTTGTAAGACCTAAACCTCTTATTTACATAGTTAGTTTCTAGCCAAACACAGAAGTGATGGCAAAGCACAAACAAGGGCCAAGATAAAAGGAACCCAAAGGTTGTCCGCTTTCAAACCGTATAAATTTAGGGGAATCCTTAAAGAAGATGAGGCTAAGAACAATTTTGTACTTATGCCCAAAGTCACCCATTAGTGGGTAGTTTCCTTATTAAGGAGTAACCTGATGCGATGGCCTAGAAAAAAAAATGATATGCTAAATGCACTAAAACTTCTTGTTGAGGTCATAGTTATTGCCCTTCTAAGTTCTATGTTGATCTGGTCCATGAAAGAAAATTGGGAAGAAAGATTGGAGACTATAAAACCAAAGGACTACTTCTCCTTAGAATCTTTCTTTGAATGCCTTATGAAGTTTGCACGAATATGTTTCCCTTTGTGTTTGAACAAGAGGAACTACAAACAACTCTTTACATTTTGCTTCAAAGAAAGAGATGAGGAGAACCATTAGTTGGAGTACCACCTAAAAGGCTTAGGAATGATTCACTTGCCTATTTGCTAGTTGGATTCATTCTTTCATAAGGTAATTATATATGCAAGTTTGGCTCACAAGTAGCTGTGGAACGTGTTCTCGGATATTTGCTTGTGTGTAATACCAGTCAAGAAATAGAACAATCTATTAGACTAGCCCTAGCGGCAAAGGCAAGTTAGTTAGGAGTGCTTAGCGATGCAATTAATCATTGAAGGAAGAACACAACTAAAGCACTCCAACCAAAGGGGCTATAAGCTTTTGGGTGATGTTATATGCTTTCACATAATGTTGTGTTAATGAATGAGTTTCATCTCAGGAGTCAGTCAGTCTATTTGCATACTCTTTAGGATCAATTATATGGCAAGTCGATGATTGATTAAGCTAGTTCTACTCTCCTGCTAACCCTGTTCTTTCTAGCATGCACAAGCTTGCTAATGGTATGGAATGAGAACATTAAAGGCATGGTTTGTTAGAAGAAAAGACAGACCATCCAATTTGCTCATCATGACAAGGTTGGTATATTTCTGTACAAAAATATAGGGATAAATACACAAAAAATTCTAAAACATGTCGAGAAAAGTCCAATTGAGTTATAAAACTTTTAAAAAGTACAATCACATCCTAAAACTTGTCAAATTAATATAATTGAATTCCTTTGTTAACTTTGTTTAATTTAATTAATGGAAATTGTTGATAAGAAACACATGGCACTAGCGTGGCTTTTTTTTTTTTGTTCTTTTTTTTCTTTTTATCATTTCCATGCACCACTCCCCATTATTACAGTTCACCTTCTTCTCAACACAATCTAGGGTCGAGCTTGACGCTGTAAAGCAGATTAAGCCTATATTAGGGTCAAGCTTGACATGTGGTGGAGCTCGACCTCTAGATCTAAGTTTGAGCTATTTGCCATAAGTAAAGCTCGATGCTCAAATTTGTGGTCGACCTTGAACTCACAAGTGGATATCGGTGTAGATGATGTCGGGCTCAAGCTCTAGGCTCAAGCTTGAAGCCGTTGCAAAGCTAGTGGTCATGGTTGCATGCTTCAAGCTCAAGCAGCATGGCTATAGGAAGCTTCAAGCTCAAATGGCCATGGGCACGAGCTTTGAAGCTAGAATTTTTGGAGTCGTTTGAGGTGGTTCATTTGAGTTCCCGTAGAATTTCGTTCACTGGGTTTAGTTCCAAAGTAAGGCATTCACACACACATGGGCATGCACGCACGCACGTGCATATTTGGATAGAAGGACATTAGAAATGCCAAAACTTGTGTATAACGCTCACTTTAGTACCAAAAACTTTTTTCGAGTCACTTAAGTGTCATTGAAAAAAAAAACTATTTAAGTGCCAACTTCGATATGATTGCCGGAAATCTGACGTGGTAATTTTTTATTATCAATTTTTGTGACCCACGGGACTTGTTGGTGTGCCTAATCAGCATGAATAGGCCTAAAACACATCGTTTATATATTTGTCTTTGTTGAGGTGGAATTTAAAAAAAAATAAAAAAAACTGATATATCTCTTCTTCCTCCTTTATGCACTATACTCGTCTGGCCACCCGTCTCCACCCCTTTCAGCGTTGCTTGTGGTCGGCCCACACTACATCTCCATCATTTTTTGTGGTTAGCTCCATCATTGTTCATCCAAATTTGACCGCAAGTTGAGCTCTATCCACAGATCTCGTGGTCGGCTCCGTTGTTACTTACCCCCCTGGCATTCCTCTGGTCTCATCCATGGTTGCAAGCCTAGCTCATCTATAGCTCGCAAAGCAATGATCAATCACCGAAGCTTGCGAATCATCTCACAAGTCCTTAATTAGCTTTCTTCTTTGTCCACACCGGTTGCGGGAGAACATAGGGAATGCTCTGTTTTGCCCCTAATCTCCAACCGCAAAGATTCAACGCAGCTTGTTCCCATTTAAAGTTTCATCACCATCGCTCACTCTCACCGACGACACTTTTTAGATCCTTCACGTGTGGCTTGACCAGTCCTTCACAAGTGCAATCGAGAACCCTCCTTATCAAGATAATTTCATTCCTTTCTTTCCTACCCTATTCTAGAGGAGTGTGAGACCAATTTCCATTCACAAAATCCACATGTAAATCACTGAAAATCTGAGTTGTTAGTTGATGATTGGTGATGACATTGTTGTTCTAAATATTAATTTTAGATGGAAAACCATTTCGATTTCATGACTAGACATGGTAATCTCTTTGTACACAGGCTGTTTGTCGAAATGTCTCTATGAAGTTGAGAAGCGTATTTGAGAGAGTTGCTTAAATTGGTCGGTTGAAGTGTTCATCATATGTTCAAATCACAATAGAAACCTTAGATTCATTTGCATCGCTTTTATTTTGTGAGACTTGAATATGAAATCCAGAATAACACAGAAAAATAGACATAAGGGAAGATGACAATGGATTGTGAGTTCAAACGGCAAAAGAAAAATTAGAGGAATAGATTTTAGGGAAGACCGCTAGAGCTTGAACGAGACCATGGGCGAATGGGGGAGAGAGAGAGTGGGTGAGCGATAGAGTCAACACGGAGAAAGTCGGTTTCAGCCCGTTTAACATTTATCCCCCAAATTGACAAATTAAGGCTAAATTAGGGCATGTAAGCAAATTGAATACCATAATCATTGTCTTCTTCACGCTGCAACCCATGACGAGATTGTACTTATTGATGCCTTTGATCGTTAGCTCCAATTTGTGAAGAAAATCAATTCTCTCTGAAAGCTCCAAGCTATCAAGCTCACTGGGGACAATCCCAATCCCGCGAAGGAACTCATAAATTCTAGCGTAATTTTCCATACTCTCGTTCTTCATCTCCACCAAGCCATTGGAAAAATATTGCTTCGAATGAGTAGAACAATCAAATCGGATTTTAAGACGTGATATCACTTTCTTTAAGAATTTATTTGCTCCAAAATGTTGCTAATGATCATAGCAAATATCCTTTAGTATACAACAAAGTTTTAAACGAGAATACTAAATAGCAATTATAATATTTTTCCAAGGTTTCTCTAGAAAACCATTGAAAAGATAGCTATAATTTTGAAAAGAAAACTTGAAAACTTGTTCATGCCTAAAAACTGAATATATATCGATCTTACTAAAAATAGATAACTCTTCACGAAATGTTGTAAAGTGATCTTAAGGAATATAGATTACTCTTTGCGAAAAGTTGTAAAGTGAACATATGTATCCTTTTGAAAGAAATTACAAAATGAACAAATGTGTTTCTTTGGAAGAAGTTGCAAAATGAACAAATGCAATCCTTCGGGAAAGGTTGCAAACTAAATAAGTATAATTTCTAAAAGTTGTCTTGAAACGACATATAAAGATTCGAATAATAAAATAATAAAAAATAATAATTTTTCAATAAATAAAATTCCGAATTTTCATAATTTCCAGAAATACTTAATAAAGGTTAATAAGATAATTGTATGAAATAAAAATAAAGAGGTTGGTGCTAATTAAACCATGGGAACATAAGCATGCCTAAGTGCTCAGTACGCCTAATAATCGTGCCAAAATCACACACTCGCACGTGGGTATTGTGATGTCTAGTCCACATCTCAACCTTTTCTTTAAACACAATAGAAAAAAGGCTTATACTTACAAATTGGCCCATCTCCTCCCAACTTTCCTACGTGGGATAAGGAAAAATACATTTTGTTTGTCTTAACAAACAACCAACACAAGCTATAGGGACAAAGAGGAGTCCCTACTCATTCGACCAGTTGAACCCTATTTGGCCTCACCGTGGTTGCATTGTTTGGCCTGGAGGATGAATTCACTCGAAGACAAACGTTGCAAACCACGAGATTCACAAGATTTAGTGGTCGTAGCATCTTCACAAAGCGAGGTTCAATAGCCATGAGAGCTTGAATGAGAGAGAAAGAGAGAGCGAATGAGAACACGGGAAAGAGACTGAGAGACAACGCTAGAGCTAGTTTTATGATTAACGTCACCTCATCGTCCATGTGGACTTTCTTTTCTCTTTTAATTTATGAAAAAGCCACCTAGACATTAACATTTACCTAAAAAAGACACGTAATTATTTTAGTCGGGATTTTTTGTTAGAGATAGTAAGGGATTGTTTTTTGTCCGATTTAATACTCAAATAATCATGCTAAAACCGTTGGCATTAAATTGCGCACCATACACAACTTTTGTTATTTTTAGTGTCATTCTATCTCATACATTTATATATGTTATTGAGTATCACTACAAATAGGGTCTCTCATTTTTTACGTCAAGAATCCATGGGATTGAGTGGAGGGCATTTTTTGGAACATCTATTTATCTATTTATTTATTTATTTATTGGTCGAACGGGCACTCATTTAAGCGAAGAAGAAGAAGAAGATGCTAAATAGGAAGACGATGGATGTCGGTGAAGATGACGACGGGAAGATACGAGGATCAACGAGAAGAAAGGAGAAGAAAATTTATCCCATTTTTCCTTTTTTGTTTTCATGTGATGAAGATGGTGATGGGAAAGGACGAGGACAACAGGAGGGAGAAATAGATTTTTATATCCTTTTCTTTAAAAACTTTTAAAGTGCTGAAGATGATGATGGGAAAGAGACCAAAATAATGCAAAGAAGAATAAGAATCAATTATTCTTTTTTCCCCTTAATCCTTTTCAAATGTATAAATTTGTTGTTTTGATGTGGCACTCAGTGGGTGTCATGTGTCAAAAAAATGATAAAAATAGTCATAGTATTTTTCGCTAGTCAAATTGACGGAGTTAACGGAATAACTTAATTGTACTAATTTGATAAATTTTAGAATTCGATTGCACTGTTTAAAAATTTTATGACTTAATGGAATTTTTGCAATAAATTTTAAGATTTCCGATCACTTTATCTCAAAGTATACTAGAAAGAAAGAGGAAACCAGGACTAACCATACTCTATATTTCCCAACAAAACTAAAAAAGAGAGTATATTTATTTTCCAATCAGTGTCTAAGATGCATCATTACCCCTAATTTCAAAACAACGTTAGCAACCCTCAATATAGGAAACATAAATCTAGTAATTTATTCACATGGAGAAAAAAAGGAAGGAAAGAACATCCGGAGAGTATTGTTTGAACGCTAGTTGATGGCAGATTTTATTTTATTTTCCCTAGAATTGTGCAATCATAAAGTGCTCGCAAACACTATTCCCAAACACAAATTATGCCAAAGTTGCTTTACAATGGATTTCACAAATGTTGTTCATCAAACACTCATCCTTTAGCACTGTCATATGATTTTATCGATAAAATTAATCCACTTTGCAAAAAATAAGGCACATGTAATATGTATTTATCCCTCCTCCCTTGACCAATTCCATCAACCGCTAGGGAGCTAGAGTCTGACTCAATTGTATTAAATTCACAAGACAATTGGAAGATAAGCTTTCTTAGCTAAGCACGTACGATCGAGCAAGGCACAGTCGATATGTCATAAACATTGGCTCTAGGAATCGACGTCCTCTCTGCAATTTCTCTAGTCAATGGTTGAAACTGAAACTTCGTGTTCGATTTACTACTAAAATATTGACTCATATAATATACCATTGTAAGGATTATGCTTTTTTAAGCATGTATTTTAACTTTATCTATGGAATATTAGTATTATCCAATTGGTGCATCATTATGCTGTTCGGCATCAAGCTTGAGTCACTCTCATTTGCCATTAAAATTATCGTGCGCCGCGAGAATAAGTCAAAAGTGTCATCAATGTCACTTTTTAAGTCCCAAAAAATATCCTTATGTACATATAATGCCCATCATTATAACCACCGACTCTGTCCATATTTAATGCATAACCCTCTTAATTTAGATTATAAATCAATGTTCGATGTAAGTTTTTAAAGAATTGTAAACGGTTTCTCGTTCTAGATTAGAATTCATATAGTTAAAAGATAATAATATTACATTCAATTAAAGTTATTAATCTTATCACTAATTCATTATGACATAGCATAATAAATGAAAATTAATTACGCTTGCACGCGCAATGCATACATTAAACCTAGCCAGCATTAAACCTGACTCGATCATATTTTTCTTGAAATGCATTTTAAACCACCATACTAGAATTTATGAATTCGTAGTTGACGTGGATGCATATAATTGATAACTATGACCATGATCATCATGCAAAACCTATTTCTATTGTAAATTACGACTAAACATACATGTATTCACCAAGAAATTACAGGGATCATATGCTAGTCATGCACAAATTCATAAGTCTTATGATCTTAAGATTCGTGAAGGGAAAACATCCAATCTAAGAGCTAACAAGAGTACCACGACGGAGGTTGTGGCCACATCTCTGTCCCTTCTCTTCATTTACCACATCCTAGATATCCTTTTCCTTTTATCTCTAATATTTTTTCCGGTGTGAATTTATAATCATTTGACTCTATTTTTAAAAGGGTTAATATCTCGAAAACCCCAAATTGGTACATACACATGTGACAAATTTACCTCGAACTATTTTTTTGACCATAAAAAACCTCAAACTGATATATCTGTGACAAATTTACCCTGACTGACTATAAAAAAATCATAAACTGATACATTTATGATAAATTTACCACAAATTAATTTATTCGACTACAAAAAACCCAAAACTGATAAATTTGTGACAAATATACCATCCACTAAATTGGATTAATATCACAAAAATCACAAAAATTATAAACTGTGACAAACGGAGCATAAATTTCCAAATTGGTATACTAGTCAACCTATCACGTATTATTTAATTTAATAATTTGACAAAAATTTAATGAAAACTAACATAGGGTAAATTTGTCATAAGTGTACTAGTTTGCGGTAAATTTGTCAAAAGTATATTAGTTTGGGGTTTTTGGTGATAAAAATAATAGTTTGGAGTAAATTTGTCACAAATATACCGGGTTTAGAGTTTTTCAAGGTATTAACCCTTTTTAAAATTTCCCCTCGTAAAAAATGTCACGTTACCATTGTTTGCGACCTAAAACTGTTCAGACGAAAATTAGAGCGGTACCCAATTTCGTCCCTCGAGTGAAAAATACGGGCTTTCTTCTATATATTCCAAAAGTGAGGCTATTGTTGTCCTCTTGAGTAGGTGATTTTTCTATTATTATTTGCCGCTCTTCCTACCAAACTAAGAGCAACCAAATGATTGAAAAAATAAAAATAAAAATAAAAATAAAAATAAAATGAAATCGATGCCCAAAAAGAGCAATTTCCTACCACAAAAAATAGAAACCGCTCCCCCATAAAAATCTGCCACGCCCGCACCAGACAAGCTCTCAATTCCCCTCTCCCCCATCCCAATCCATATCCACCCTCGATCGCGGCCGCCGGTCCCCGAATTCTCCACCGATCCGACGGCCCTCGCTCCGATCCCCACGGTGCGCCCCGCCCGCACCCGATCGGTCCCCCGACCTCCCATTTCAATCCCGCACAATACAACCAACGCGGCCTTTAACTTCACTCCACCGAAAAGGCTCCACGCAGAAGCCAAAAAAATCAATCCCAGAAAATGGCTGCCGCCACCCTCTCCGTCCGGCCGAACCGGCTCTCCCCGGCTCGCCGCTCCCAAGCCGCCGGCCCACCTCCCCCACGCCCTCCGCCCCGCCGGCGGCCGCGCTGAGCCGTGGCGCGGCGGCGTCGTCGGCTCCCCCGCCGGGCCCCCGGCGACCCCGCCCCCGATGGCGCCGCCGATGACGCCGCCGCAGCAGCAGCGGAGGGCCGGGGCTCTGCTGGCGGCGCAGGCCGGCAGGAGGGCCGACGACTCGGCCCCGTTCGAGATGTCGGTGGAGAACGCGCTGAAGCTGCTCGGCGTGCCGGACACGGCGTCGTTCGACGAGATTCTCCGGGCGAAGAACTCGGCCGTCGCCTCGTGCAAGGACGACAAGGAGGCCGTCGCGCAGGTGAGGGTGTTTTCTGTGCATGTCCAGGTGGGAGACGGGGAAACTTTGCATAGGAATGCGTTACGGCCGTGTGATTCTCTCGCGTTCTTTATCTTTTCTTGGAACTATATTTAGTTCTGGAAGTGGGTTTTCTGCTAATTTTGTAGTTGAGATAGCATGATTATTGGGGTTTAGTAGGTATAGCGAATAGAGTTTCTTCATGAAATTGTTGCCGATTTTTGGAAATGTCCCATTGAATATGTTGAGTCCGGCATCAGCAAACCCCGCTTTGCGGGAATTTTTGTGGTGAAAATACCCATTGGGTCGTTTTCCCTTTGAATTTTGGATTGAGTGATTTGCTCTTTCTTAATGCGTCAGAAGCTTTTTCCCTGTATGATTCAGTAAATGAGCAGGGTGTCCTTGTGTGCTTTTCCGATGATGATGTGAATACCATTGTTCAAACCTTTGATTTCCTGAATTGATGGATTTTGCTGAGAAGGTAGAAAACAACAAGAGTACTTGACTGAATTGTGGGGATAACTACTTATCTGGGACTGGCAGGTGCATAAAAATGTGCCGCGAGCATTATTTTTTTCCCTTTTCGTGCCATCGTGAGGATTATTTTATGTGCAACTGCTTTTGCTCAATTGAGTAAATAAAAATGAGATTGGGCAGGCGATTTTTGTGCTCTGTTGTCACATGGGATTGCTTCGGATGATTGATAGGTGATGGGGTGAGATGATGCTCTAGTCATTCCTGCTGGTCTCCTACTGTGAGGTCCTTGTTTTCTTTTCTCCTTTAGGATCTTTCCTTTTCGGATACAAATAATTCTGAGAAAGGATTAGGAGGCATAGTTTCTTTGTGGAATCATTTTTAGTGCAGTATCCTGATAGGGCCTTAATATGCACTTTTCTGGTGCTCCTTCTCTTTCATTCACTTTCAAATTTGTTGCATTTGCTGCCACATTTTTTTATTCTCCTGATTTTGGATGATTAGAGGAGAATGTGGATGTGAAGATTTTTATTTCTGTCCAAAACGGAGGGAAAAATGTGGTAGTCATCATGGTCTTACCACCTTATTAACGGCCTTGTGCCTCTTTGGATGGGCTGCAAGCAAGTGGTTATGTTCTTGCTCTTTTTTTTTTAATATAAGATCATTATATTGGTGATGCATGCATTTTTTCCTAAATCTTTCATTCTTTCTATAGTATGGATGTACGGTGTCCATTTATTCGGGTGTACACTTATGTGCATATTATGATAGAGATATTCATATTCCTGGATACACAATACATGCCTACGTAAGCTGGGGAATTTCCTCAAAATTGGTTTGTCTAGTGGTGTGCCCTGACACTTGTAGAAAATAGCTGGGATTGCCTTGTGACAATATATTTGGTAGAGAAATTGCTAGTAATATTTTTAAACTCGTGGTCAGTGTTGTTGTTCAGTTTAATTTCTATGATAAAACTACTAATAGATCTCTTACTTTTTCTTGTTAGATGTTACCCCGTGAGTGGCCCCAAGCGAATGCTTCAAAGTGAATCGACCCTAGTTACGATTTAGATAAGCTTATTTTGCATACTAGTTTCTGAATAAATGGTTTATGTCTTTCTGATGTTGTGACACAACCATGATGTGGGTGAACTATGATTATCACATCTGACTGTCAGCTGAAAATATTTATGTAATGCAAGAGGACTTCAGCTTGATTCTGTTGCTTGTTCTTTTTAATGATGTAAGAAAGCAGATATCGATTTAATAAGTGATCTAAAAGATAAAATCTCTTTTCTCAGAACATTTCAGGAAACAAAAGTTTACAACTTTGAAGAAATGAATATCGTTCTTGTTGAATATCATTACCTAGGTGTTAAAATTTAGGAATGTATCATAATCTATCTGTTTCTCAGAAATTTTCCTTGGCCCTGTGATAAGTGATACCTCTGATACATTATCTTTATAGAATCAGTGATGACCCGAAGTCTCAACCTTTTAATGGATCTTAAATATGATGTTGAAACAACACGTTGCTTTGTTTGGTTCATTCTTTTGGAAATTATGCTAACCCAGAAATACTTTTGCCTAGTTCAAGATTTGCATGTTCTGCTGTAGAGTATGCATCTGTTAATCTGATTGGGTTTCTCAGTGTTTGTTAATGGCCTGATGATCTCATCAAATGTTGTCCCAATCAACTGATTTCCACTTTCATCTACGTACTTGGTGGATATTTCATCTTTGCGAATATTGAAAAAGATTAGATGGTGGATTTAGGCAGGTAATTGATGGACATTTTCTGTGGATAAATTTTTTATAGGTCGAGGCTGCATATGATATGTTGCTCATGCGAAGTTTAACTCAGCGGAGAGCTGGAAAAGTTGTGAGCAGTAGCATTCGCTATGCTGATGTTAAACCAGTCGGTACTTCTACTATTGGTTCAATGCCTCAATGGTTGCAAACTACCGTCAAAAATACACCCTTGTCTGTTGAAGCACCATCAACTCAAGACTTGGGCCTACAAATTGGTGTATATGGTGCATTGATTGTTTTAACGTATGTGAATGGAGCTTCCACACCATCTGTAGCACCTTATGCGGGGCTGATGTTCCTGGGTTGATCCTTGCATCTAGCATCGGAGCTTCCTTGTACTTTATGACCAAAAAGAATGTCAAGCTAGGTAGGATTTTCTCTTAGAGATATAGCCCTCTCTTTAATAGGATCCAACTTCATGTCATTCAAGCCAAGTGAACGAGTTTCATTGGCCTTGTGTGCTTTTGCAGGTAAGGCGACTATAATAACCATAGGAGGGCTTGTGGCTGGAGCTGTCGTGGGTTCAGCAGTAGAGAGCTGGTTACAGGTGGACATTGTCCCCTTTCTTGGAATTCATTCTCCTGCTGCAGTAATTAGCGAATTCATCCTATTTTCTCAGCTCTTTGCTTCCTTGTATCTTAGGTAGGGTTGGGAGATGATTGCCACAATTAAGTCGAACCTGAAACCTGTAACTATTCATTGCATGATCATGCCCGACCTCCTTTAGGATGCATTTCATTGCACATTGTACAAAATCCACTATACAAAGAAGTGAAGCTTGAATTGCTTTTGCGTTCTATTCAGCGACGTAACAGACATCTACTGCTAAAGACATTGTTACCTCTTAACAGTTTTGCCTTTGTTTGAGAGCTTATCCTTTATAAGCTTTAGCAAAGTTGTTTATGTTTATTTTGTCTCGAAAGTTTTTAGAACAGGAGCATTTTGATTTGTGTCGGATCTCAAACTTTCTGTAATGTTATGCACCAGAGTACATGCTATGAGCTTCACCATGTGCGCATGCGTAACTCTGGCAAGTTGTCTCGCAGTAAAACCATACCGCTGGCATTATTTTGTAGTTTCTCCTCACAAACATGCTGCTTTGGAGCAACTTGTTCTCGTCAATCTGTAATGCGGAAATTGGAAGGATGCTTTTTGAGCGTTTCCTTCCAGGTTTAGGCCTTCTATAACAAATGAAGAATTTAGTCTAACTTATATTGAGGATGTCTTCTTAGTTTGATGCAGTCGAATGCATTTATCGGGCTTCTTCGGGAGTATTTTTCTTCCCTCTCCCTTGGAATCTAACTCCTCTCTGTGCTTGCAAATATGCAAAGCTTTTAAGTACGCCAAGCGAGGTGATTTAGGGCATCTTAGGCTTGTTCACTATTCAAGAGCTTTTCTTGAGCGAGCATGGCGGAGTCGTGAGTCTCAAGCATTGGCCGTACCTGTTGATTTTGATCTAATAGCTGCTTGTCTCAAGCATTGGCCATACTTGTTGATCTTGATCTAATAGCTGCTGAGGCCGGACCGCTGGCGTTTGCCCATAATTATCGTTGTCTTCGTCGTTGTGCAAGGAGAAATTCATTTCCGGGCCCATGTCAATTTGATGGACTCGATGATTTTCACACCGAGTCTCGCCCGATATGGTAGGATAAAAGATGTTGTCTAAATCAATTAGATAATGGATCTAAAGGAATTAATCCTATAGAAAGCAATTCTTGTGTTGGACCAGCTACCAATTTCCCCCTTTAAAAGTACAAAAAATGTTCTAAATCTACTGCATTAATGTCAATTCAATCTTAAACGTTTAAATTGACTAATTTACTCCTAAAACTTTATATATTGATACAAATTTAGTACATCATGCCAATTTAAACTGGAAATTATTGACTTGGACATCGATTATCCTACATAATATGGTCGGCGCTAACATACACATTTTTAATAATATAATAATATTTTTGAATTTTTTGAATTTTTAAAATAATCTTTTAATTTTTTTCCTTTTCCCTTTCCCTTTTCTTTTTTGCTAGCCATTGGCTACAACCATGGCTGAAAAGAGTTGGCCTCACCCGAGTCGCCTTCATCAGCCCCGGGCAATGGTTGGTCGCGTCGGGCTGCGCCTGGGTGAGGGCAAGCATCAACAGTCCACGAGTGGCCAAGTGAGCCCTCCCTTGCTAGATTTGGCGAGGTTGACCCTCGCCTAGGCTAGGGCGACCTCACCACGCCTCATCAAGCCTCGCCTAGGTGAGGGCGAGGCCTAGCAAGTAGGGGTGTTGAAAATCAAACCGAAAAGTTTGGTTTTTTTCCCAATTCGGCTTTCATTAAAAATTGAAACTTTTTCTTTTTTTCTTTCTTTTTAGTCTTCTCCTTCATTGGTCGGTCGTCGGCCACGGTGGCCACCGATGACCGATCATAGGCAAGTTGGAGCCTCACTACGGGCTAGCAAGCTCGAGCTTTGCCGGCCCTACGGCGGGCCGAGCTCGCTCAACGTTGGCAAGCACAAGCACCACCATATTTGGCCACTGGGTGGGGCTTGAGCCTCGCCAAAGGTTGTTAGACGTTGGTGAGGCTCGGTGATCATCGACAAGGCTCAAGCCTTGCCTAGCTCTTCGGATTGGGCGGGTTCAAGCTCGCCAACGTTGGGCGAGCTCGGCCTCGTCGGCTTGTGGCAAGGCTCTAGTTTGCCTCTAGCTGGTCACCGGCGTCGGCGTGGTCGACAACCGGCCAATGAAGAAGAAGAAGAAGAAGAAGAAGAAGAAAAAGAAAGAAAAAGAAAGAAAAAGAAAAGAAAAGAATAAAAAAATTTTAAAAATTGCTTTTTAAAAAAAAAAAATTGTTCAAAGGGGTGTAGGAAAAGAAAACAAAAACAAATGTAAAAAACCGAAAACCGAATCAAACCGGGATATCCTTTCTATTCAATAAATTTCCTTATCTGTTTAGTTTGGTTTGGGTTTTCAAAAAAATCAAACCGAACCGAACCATTTACACCCCTACTAGCAAGCCCCACTTGAGCAATGGCGAGGTGTGGTGAGCCTCGCCCTCACCTAGGTAGGGCTAGCCGGGGGAGACTCGATGAGGCCGAGCCCCACTTAGGCGAGGCGCGGCAAGGCCACCTTAGCCTGGGCGACAATTGGCATTGCTTGGATAGTCGACGCTTATCCTCACGCAGGTGCGCCTAGCAAGGCCGACCCTTGCTTGTGGCCTGCAAGGGCGACTAGGCGAGGCTAGCCATAGCCAATAAGAAGAAAGGCAAAGAAAGGGAGAGCAAAAATAAAAAAATAAAAAATAATTTTAAAATATTCAAAAATTCAAAATAATTAAAATATTATTAAAAATGTTCATGTCAGTGTTTGGTCATGCCACATAGGACGACCATTGTCTATGTCAGTAATTTCTAGCCTAAATTGGTCGAATAGACTGAATTAGTACTAATATGAAAATGTATAGGATTGGACTGGTCTAATTAAAAGATTTATGATTGAATTGATACAAATGCAATATATTTATGATTTTTGGTACTTTTCCCAATTTGACCTTGACACCACTATGATTCTTGACTTCAATGACGCATCTAGTGACACTTTAGTAGTATCTCCATGGTAAAGATAACGGGATATAGTACAGGTTGAAATCCTAAAATTTATTACAAATGTACAATTAAATGCTAAAACTTTTAAAAAGTACAATTAGATTTTAAAATTTATCAAATTAGTACAATCAATTCTTTTTGTTAATTCTATTCGATTTGACTAATGGAAAATATTGACATGACTTTTTAAATTATTTTCTTTCTCCTATGTGGCGTTAAGGTTAACTAAATCACTAAAACCATGTCGTTTTGACTTGAATTCTAATTTTTACACCAAATCTTAATTAAATTGTCTTTAAAAATCCAAAAATTTCTTTTTTAAGAAAAAAAAGAAGGCAAACTTAAAAAAGGCTAAAAATTAAGAACACAAAAGAGAGAAACAACCATTGTAGAAGGAGGGCCAAGCCCTCCACCTATGATGCGGCAAAGTCCCATGTTGGGCAACTAAAGAGATATTATGGGGCTTATAATGGGTTCAATTCCCCTCTTGCACAACTAGCTTTTGGGATGAGTTCTTCCGCTCATTGTAACCCATCAAATTGGTATCAAGCCACTCCTTGAGCACCCACCTTCTGGCACTTTATCCTCGAGGTGGCGAATCCTTGAAGAGGGGGAGGATGATGTGGGCAAAGTCCCACATCCTGGCAACTAAGGAGATATTTTGAGGCTTATAATGGGTTGAATTCCCTCTCCTAAACAGCTGACTTTTCGGGATGGCACTTTATCCTCGTGGTCGTAGAACGCTTGAAGAGGGAAAGGATGATGTGGGCAAAGTCCCACATTGGGCAATTAAGGAGATATTCCGAGGCTTATAATGGGTTGGGTCCCTCTCCTAGACAGCTAGCTTTTCGGAATGAGTTCTTCCATCCATTGTAACACATCAGCCTATGGCCTCTAGGACATTGGCAATGGCTAACAGGTTGCTCGATGCCTCGGTGATGGCGTGTTGGCCCTCGCTAGGATTGATGCCTTGGCAATGGCAGGTTGGCCCTTGCTAGGGCTGCAACGCCTGTCCTAATCTAGTTGAAGATTGTTGCATACTTGAAGAGGGGGAGGATGATGAGGGCAAAGTCTCACATCGAGCAACTAAGGAGATATTCTGGGACTTATAATGGGTTGGGTTCCTTCCTTGAATAACTAGCTTTTCTCGATGAATTCTTCCGCCCATTGTAATGCATGAGCCTATGGCCGCTAGGGCATTGGCAATGACCAATCATTGGTGCCTTGGCGATCATGTCTTGGCCTTCACTAGGACTAGGAGAGGGTTGTGGCCCTCTCCCTATTCTAGCCTAGGGTGTACCATCGTCAACGCCTTAGCGGTGATGGGGCATTGACCAAGCAAGCGAGGGTTGGCCCAGCTCTTCCTCTATATTTTTTTTCTTTTTTTTTTTTTAAATAACTATTAGTTTTAATTTATAATATAATATAACTAAAATTTAGGTTAAAAAATTAGATTTTGCTCTTTCAGTTCCTTCTTGTGTTTCATGTTTCCGCGGTTGCCGTTTGGTTGGCTGGTGATGGATGGCGCGGGTGATTCCATCCGTTTCGCACTGAGAAATTTTGATCTTCCGACGATTTTTGTCGCTCGGATTTTGCAGTTCGGTTGCGATTGGTTTGTTTGAGTTTGGATTTCGGTAGTGAATTTGCTTGCGCGAGACGGATCGCGTTTCGCTTTCTTGAGATGTCTCGGCGCATCGTGACTAGTATAGAAATGGATTCGGCTTTCTTGAGATTTCGGAATATTTGTCCTCTTTTTTTTGTGTGACAAATGATGGTGTGATCTGGGATGCGATTGTGTAGTACTCGTCAGTTGATCGATGATGCTGCTTATTTGATACCTACAGCTGAAACTGGCATGATCGTCATTTTCTTCCGATGAAACTGACTCTGTGGGTGCTCCGTTTTCCCTTTGGTTACAGATATGGATACTGCAGGGACAGGGCTATATCCATTACACCGTTGCAAGACACTCCACCTGGTAAAGGCGTTGCCCTGTTTTGGGTTTCTTTTTGTGCGTGTGTAAAGGCAGATTCATAGGCGTTAAGCATTTATGTTCTAACTTGACAATACATACAGGTTAGGCATGCACAGGGAATTCATAACGTGGCAAGAGAAAAGAACAACGACCCCCTTAAGTCAGATAATTTCTTTGATGCTCAACTCACCCCTCTCGGCTGGCAGCAGGTGGTCGCTTTTTCTCATGGTCTGGCTGTCTTCAAATTATGCATACATGTTCCGAGTGGAACTTCTCTTTCAAGATTGCATTTTATTGGTTTTCTCTTTAGGAATGGAGTTGCTCCGTGGATTTGACAGCTGAATATTCTTGCTATAAGAACTTGATCAAAAACCAGGCAGTCTTGGATAGAATCTTAATATAATATATAGGGCAAAAATGACATAGCCAATCGGACTCAGTGTGAGAACTGAGAAGGCTTTGCTGTTCTTGTTCTTGTTATAATGCCCAAAACTCTATATTTATGTATATAATTTTTTGAACTTCAGGAGATCTATTAGAAAAAGTTCAAGGTACTTTTTTTTTTTTTTAATGCAGTTTGTCTAGACTGTTTTACTTTCTAATGATCTCTTGATGCGGTGATAGGTGAGTAACTTGCGCAGGCATGTCCAAGCATGCGGACTTTCCAAGAAGATTGATCTTGTAATTACGTCCCCTCTGTTGAGGTACTGTGATTTGCTTCGAATTTGTTGGTTGCCTTATCTTTTCTTGTGTTCTTACAGATTGCATTGTCTTCAATTTGATTGATTATCAATTGGTGCCTTAGATTGTTAAGGACGGAAATTGTTTTGTTACACATAGCTGCTTTACTCATTTAAGCCTTCATAAGTTCATAGAGTTTTGATATAAAGTCCTACAAATTGGTTACTAGAGGCGCCTGAGACATGAGGTCCTCTGTAATGAACGATTGCGTTTGAACTTGCAATGAGACAACTTCATTTACAGCATAAGAGAAGATGTTAAGTGAGATAAATTTAGGACGGCATCCTTTCTCATTTGATGGAGAATGGGCCAATGGTTAATGTATATAATCCATTCATCAAGATAATTAAAATAAACCGTGTCATTTCTTAATAGCTTAAACTTAGTATTAAATGGATGCATACTCAGTTCAACATATATCTGAATGAGTTTTGTTCTTTATATGTTGTGGGTTTTAATCATTCCTTTGTCCACATGTTTCTGGTCCGCATACTTTAAGTTGTTAACCTGTCATTCTACTAGCCTTTGCATGAGGGGCATGCTGTGGTACAAAATTTGGACTTGGAGTTTGTTCAAGTGTTGTTTTTACACTATTTATATGATCACTTGCAGAGCTATGCAAACAGCTGTTGGAGTTTTCGGTGGGAAGGCCATACAGATGGAATAGGTGCACCTCCTTTGATGGTTGCAAATGCAGGGAATAGCGATCATCCTGCCATTTCAAGTCTCAATTGCCCACCATTTATTGCCGTGGAACGTTGTAGAGAACGTTTAGTAAGTGAATACTACTGGAATTAAAAAATCCTTCACAAAATCCTGAATATTTATTTGTTTTTCAGAATCACCGGAAGCATTTTGTGTGGACATTCCACGGAAGAAGTGTTTAAAAAAAAATCCTAAACCTTTTTGCATTTGTGCCAATTTAATCCTAAACCTTTTTTCGGTGCCAATTTAGTCCTAAACATTTTTACTTAGTGCCGATTCAGTCATTTCCGGCTAATTTTGGTAAGATTTTACTGACTAGGCGCCAGTCAACTGACATGGTCCGATCAACGCTGACGTTAACAACTTTTAATAATATGTTGTCGCCTCTGGTCGGTTGCCGAGGTCCGCGACCGGCTAGGAGGAAAATGAGGAAAATGAAATAAAGATAAACAAAAAAAATTCAAAAATATTAAATATTATTAAAAGTTATTTACGTTAGTCGGCCGACGTCAGTCAGCAAAATCCGGCTAAAATTGATCGGAAATTATTGAATCGGCACAAAGTAAAAAGGGTTTAAGACTAAATTGGTACAAATGCAAAAGTTTTAGGACTTTTTTAATACTTCTCTCGACATTCCACCATAGTAACTTATGTTTGGGGAAAATGTTGGTAGTTTTTATTTCTTCTTGCTGCACCCATTTTTTAAATGGTTGCAGTTGAATTTGGAATGAGCTCCACGCACTTTACAGATTATATTTCATTCTATTCACTGCTTACAATCTTTACTTTATTGACTCCTAATATGCACAAGTATTTGCACTGGACAAGAATTGCGAGACATAAGAAAAAGAATTGGGTTAATACCCTGAAAAACCCTAAACCGGTACACTTGTGACAAATTTACCCCAAACTATTTTTTTGACCACCAAAAACCTCAAACCGGTATATCTTTGACAAATTTACTCAAAATGGTACATTTATGACAAATTTACCCTATGTTAATTTTCGTTAAATTTTATCGTCAAATTATTAAGTTAAATAACACGTGACAGTTGACTGGTATAATTTCACGCTCCGTTTGTCACAGTTTACAACTTTTGCGATTTTTTTATGGTATTAATCCAATTTAATCCAATTTAGCGAATGGTATATTTATCACAAATTTACCAGTTTGGGGTTTGTAGCAGTCGAATAAATTAGTTTGGGGGTAAATTTGTCATAAATGTACCAATTTAGGGTTTTTATGGTTAGTCGGGGTAAATTTGTCACGGGTATACTAGTTTGGGGTTTTTCATGGTCAAAAAAGTAGTTTTTGGTAAATTTGTCATAGGTGTACCAGTTTAGAGTTTTTCAATGTATTAACCCAAAAGAATTTGCCTTTGTCCTTGGCCGGTATGATAAATTTGTGAACTTTAAAGAGGATATCACGTGGAAATACAGCTGTCTGTACCACTCTCTTTGTAAGGGTCATACTTCAGAGTATTTGTTTCTCCTTGATTTGAGATTAAGAGATGGTTTCTTGTAGTTACCTCGCTAGGTAAGAAGGAAGCTCATGCTTTATTAGGAAGAGTTCTTATTGTTCTTTAGCAAATTGACTGATCTTGCTTTAGTTTAAATTTAGTTCTCAATCCAAGGACTTCTTATCTTGTTAAGGATGACCAAACGTTACGTATTTGTAGTTGAAGTTGGATCAGTTTCTTCATGTTGCACAGGTTCCTCCTTTTAGCAGTTAGAACAGTGGATAACACGATGCATCATTCAATTTTTGCCGATTTCATTTGTGCAGCCGAAATTCAGTTTATATCATGGCTATCACCATAGAAATCACTTGATTGCCACCGCTTTCTTTGTATTTCATTTCAATTTTGATGAAAATGGACGTGTTAGCACAAGTGGATGACCTAACATGATGTGGCACGATGGTAACCTCACACGGCGTACTGATTTTCGCTCAAGCACCAAAATCCATAAGATTGGTCATAGATCTTGTACCATGGATCATGCTATCTTGTCGAAAAATGTCCAATCTAGCTTGTCAGTTCAGTGACTGAGCTATTAGGCATGCTTGCACTGCAGCGGGCCTTTCATCCACTCTCACTCACCCCAAGCGCGGAAGGCTACTATATCTGCCTACCTAGCGGTAACCAGAACTAATGTCCCGACATGGTGTTCATCTTCACTACCGCAAGGCCCCCAAATTTCCTATTTATCTTTGTCTTCCCGACAGATAGGGAATACGGGGTACACAGATCTTATACCATGGATCATGCTATCTTGTAGAAAAATGTCCTATCTAGCTTGTCATGTTATGTATCTAATAAGTCAGATGTTCTGTTAAATTGAGTTTGCATATTAGCATAATATATCTTGTTCTATCGAAAGTGGGACCACCTGGAAAGAGAGCAGTGATAATGGCATGACTTTGCAAAGTATAGTGGTAATACCCCAAGCTAAATGATCTCTCATATAATTAACCTCCATTTAGAGGTTATCGCAAGACAACGATGAGACATTTTTGCTACTAGTAATTGTTGAATTTCTCTCTTTCCTGGTGTTTTGTGGATCCTCTTGTATTGTTACATTCTTTGCAATGCTCCATGTTGCTAAAAATTTACATTTTGGTCCATAGGGAGTTAATCCTTGTGACAAAAGACGAAGAATTAGCGAGTATCAGCCGCTCTTTCCTGCAATTGATTTTTCATTGGCAAGTGCTTCATTTCTTAAAATGTTTTATTGGGCATTTGCTTTGGAAGTCTCAACATTAGCTAATCTCAGTAATTTAACTTTAATATTCACCTTTCTTTAGATTGAGAATGAAGATGACGTCTTGTGGAAGCCTGATGTTAGAGAAAAGAATGGGGAAATTACTGATCGAGGAAGGAAGTTCTTGAGCTGGTACTTCATAACTTCCTGCTAAGTGCTTTAGAATATAAACTACAATGCAAAATAGATTTGCAACTTGTATGATTTTGGAAGAAAATAGCTGAAAGCTATGTAAAAAGTAAAAATCTGAAAGGACCCATTTGATTCTGCATCTCAAGGTTTTGATTTATCTTCAGGTTGTGGACACGGGAAGAGAAGGAGATTGCAATCGTTACCCACAGTGCATTCTTGTTGCACACCCTCAGCGACTTTGGAAATGATTGTAATTTATTGATCAAGAATGAAACACGCAAGGAGTGAGTGTCTCCCGGTTTATATTTGGTTGATTGGTTCTAGTCAATAGTGTAATTAATCTAATTACGATTGGGAGTGCAGAAATGTTAGTGTTTTGACCGACTTGTTTCTACATTATCGTTTTGAGAAATTATTTTCATTAGGTCCTTCATAGTGTCTTCCTTCTGAATATATTTCTAGTGAGTGAATGATATGAAATTAAGATTGTTCCTGAAAAAGCACTATGAAGGTTTTAATCATATGCTAAATTTTCCTACCTGTATACACATTAGCAGTGATCACTGATTATCTACTGTAGATTGCGTTGCTTGATATCATACCACAACCATTTGTTAAGCAGAAAAAACTTGATTGTAGATGGGTGATGCCCATCGGTCAATAGGGAAGCTGGATCTCTATCTTCTCTACATATTATCTTTGGTTTTGGTAATGAAGTTTTGCACGATTATTTTTCCACCTATGCTGATTGCCAACGAAGTCCCACCTACAGTTCTTTCGGTCTTGCTTCATGTTCGCATTAAGTGATGTATTGATTTACAATCCAAGACAGATAGTTGAGTTAATAGGAATTGATGAAGAAAAGATTTTGATAAATATGCATCGGAGTTGTCCATGTACATGGTATCATTAGGCTCTACACAGATATTTATTGCTTCACTAAAATGCCATAACAAAGCTTTCTCTTTTTCTTTTATTGGAACTTTCCCAACCTCTAACCTGTGTAGCAACAACCACTACCAGTTCTGATGGTGGTACTTCTAGCAGATTAGGCTGATGAAAATGATGATATAGTTGTGACAAATGAACCTGGTTGGTAAACTGCACATGCAATGGAGTTGATATCATGCAGCACTTTGTTTTTAGGAAGGTGGGAGCTTTTATTTCGCGGACTGAACATATTTTATCTGTGGTTGCAGCTTTGCAAACTGTGAACTCCGTTCAGTTGTCATCGTGGACAGAGGGTAAGCATGATATGCTCAAAGCATACTAGTAGATATTTCTTGAAACATATACACAGGTCCCTCCTTGATTATGTCCGCTGGTTGCAGGATGACCGGATCAGATGCCTCAAAGACCGACTATCCAGGGAAAATTCCTGATGGACTTGATCTTCCAAGTGACGTTGCCAAGGACAAGCACTAAAAAGAAGGTCTATGGAGGATGCCAACCATTCAAGGCACCGAATGGTCTAATTAGTCTCCCGTACTCTTGTTTCAATTAATAATTGAGGTGTACTATTTTGGGTGGGGAAGCCGTTGCAGCACCACACCATTGACTCTGAACTTGTAAGCTTTGCTAGGCAGCTTCAAAGTCCATTCTTTTGAAAATCAGGGAATACGAAGCCAGTGAAATTAGGTGCCAATTCATTATGACTATTAAAGGACGCCGTATCATGTATCTTAGCGCAACTGAGGTTGAACTTCGCTTCATCTGGTTCTTTTCCTTGCAGATGTTTATACCTGCTTTTAGCTTTAGTGCTTGCTATTGCGGTACATGCAACATAATAATTGACCAAGAAATATCTTTGTCATGGATACGTGGGTTTACATAATGCTTAGCCTAGAACCTAATTGACTGCTTTTAATTGATATGTTATCCTATTGTTCGACTAAGTATAAAAGCAGCCTATGTTTCATCCGTGACTATTCCCCTTGACGGCAACAAAGTCGGTCATCTTTCCCTGTTGATCGAATGTCTTCAATGGAATTGCTGTCCTCAATCACGGAGTTTCCTTCCAATTCTGTTTTCTCCAAATACGCATTAAACTCCGAAGGTCACCAACATGAAAATTATCTGTTTGGAGAGATGTGTTTGATATCCACAAATTGCTTGTCAATAGTCTCACATGAGTAGAGATGAATAAAAAAGTTTAAATTTTTATTTTGGAGAGATGTGTTTGATATTCATAAATTACTCATTTTTTGGAATTTGAAACTTACCCTACATAACATAAGACCTAGAACTTACCCAGTTACTAGTTCCACGGTTAGTTCCAGAGTCTACCCAAATTCCGCTTGTATTATTAATTAAACAATTGCAGCACATTATCACATTTAATTACCACCATTTGCTATTACAATTCACTAACTTAGACACCAAAAAAATATGAAATATTAACAAAGTAAAAATCATAATCATGAAATGGAAACTCGGACTAGTGATTCATCAAAGGCCAATCACCCCGAAGACAGACAAATAAAAACACAAAAGTTTTTCTAGATTCTAAATTCTAAGTTCCAAATTCTGCAAACCTAAAATCCGAACTCACTTATCGAACTAGATTTCCTTTTTTGGAACCCGAAAAGCTACCTTGTATACTTTAAAACTGAAAACCGGATAGGTTCTCACAAGTGGGATTCTCATATTTCAGATTTTATTTTAGAATCATGCTCAACCCTGCAAACAAAGGCGAGAGGATCTGCTAGATGCATTTCAGCTCATGCCGGGACATGGGTGCACTGTCAATCGCCGTACGGCGCGCCGTCTCGGGCGGTCGAAGGAGCGTCGCGTTCGCACTTGGAGCGCCAGCCCAACGCCCATTTCCCGCGAGCGATACCACCTCGCGAAAACACCGGTTTGGATTTCGTCAAAAAAAACAAAAAGAACGCCAGTTTGGATCAAAAACAAGAATTATTCAATTTTTGTAAGAAGCATTCGTTCTTTTTAATTATATAGTCAAAATTTACGCAAACGATATGGCGAACGTTGCTTATCCACGCTTGCAAGTGATTTTTAACTTCCAACACCAGGAAAACGATTTTTTTAAAAAAAAATATTGTTCACCCAATCATGGTGTCACGTTTTTCTTTATCTTTGTTCACTACAATATTAAATAGGAAAGTTTATCTAAAAAGTCTAAACTTATACGGCGACTAATTCAATCGTAAAATTTTTAATTTAGTCACTTTAGTCATCAATCTTTTTGACGATTTAATAATGTCGTTCATTAGCTTAAAATTGCTGATGTGGACGCCGATCGAAGAAAATAAGACAAAAAAAAAAGGAAAGCAAAGGAATTGGAAAAAAATAAAAATTGAAAAATTGTCAACGTCAGTACCAATTGTGTCAGGTAGGACGACTGACATTTACGTCAACGGTTTCTAACAAAAATTAGATGGAAGTACTACATTTAAAATCATCAAAAGGTTTTGGCTAAATTGGTCAAATTAAAAAGTTTATAACTAAATTGACCACCATGTAATAAGTTTAGAACTTCTCAAACAATCATCTCCATTAAATGATTGGTGATATGCAATCAAATCTTGATTTTCATTTTGTCATTAGCCAGTCCTACATATGTTAATGCATCTGACTTAATCATGATTAGTCTAAAATAACATCAAGAAAATCGTCTAGATTGAATGTGTTACCAATGAAGCTTTGTACGAGGGAATTACCACAAAAAAAAAAAGTTATAAATCTATGGCGATTGTATCAATTCAATTTTAAACCTTCTTTTTTTGTGCCGATTTTACCCATCCAACAATTATGGTCAGCTAGGGTTGACATGAATAATTTTTAATTATGTTTCAACATTGTTTTGATTTTTTTTGTTTTTTTTCTTTTTACCTTCTTCTTCCTCCAGCTGGTTGTTGGTCGAGACCGACCAAAGGGTAGGGTTGGGAAAGCCGACCTTGCCGTTGCTATGTGAGGGATTGCCTCAACTAGCCATGGTGAGGCCAACCCCCATTGGCCCTAGCCTTTGGCTAGACTAGCTAGAGGAAGAAAGAAGGGAAGAAGGAAAGAAAAAGACAAAGAAAATAAATAAATTGAAAAGTATTATTAAAAATTATCCATGTTAGTATTGGTCGTGCCACGTCAGTAATGATTGGTCAAAATTAGTCAAATGGACTAAATTGACATAAATACAAAAGATTTATAACTCATTTGGCTAAAAAAAAAGATTTAAAACTAAATTGACATAATTGCAATAGGTTTAAGACTCTTTTTGATAATTTTCCCGACTTTATACAATTGTTGTAGCAAAATAATATGTGGAAGAGCTTTTAGAGTAAATGTGTCACAAGTTGAGCTTTACATACCATATGGATGAGTCCTATATTTCTTGGAAAAATAAAGGTATTGTCTTGAATACAGTATTAAAGAAAGGTTCCTTCTCTATCTCCAAATTAAGTTAATGAAGTTGGCCAAGGAATGTAATGATATAAGTAACGACATTTGACTTGAATATTAAAGTGTTAACTAACCCCCAGTTAGATACAAAACTCACCAACTCTCGACATGGATCCTCCCCCTATCATGAGATCGACACTTAATAGATCAATCATGTTTTTTTTTTTTTTTTTTTATGCCTAGGATCTGTCGGGCCCGCCTTTCGCTTACGCTAATTGGCAGCCCATGGCCCGTACAGTGCACGGTGCATCTCGGACCAAGCGTCAATATATGGGGGGAAATTAGCACAAGACCCCACCACCATGGCCCCCCACTTAAGACGTGTTGACAACGCGGAGATTCTAGATCAATCATGTTTTAAATACCAAAGATTACAAAAATAATTTTTCCACACCAATAAGACTTATGTCCCATTTCGAGAGGGAGAGAGAGTAGAATATTGTATGTCTATCATCGATCCTTGTGGTACAATTTGACAATATGCTACCATGTCTTGCAGCCACATGTGCGTAGGTGAGGAGAGATGGTGCGATTTGAATTTCAGAAGTTATGTCCGTCCGTGTGCCTTCAGTTGAAATAAGGCCATACCTAAGGCCAAAATGATACTTAATATAAGAAAGTTGAAAAACTTAGCAATGGCGATGAAGCACTTCATCGATCCAAATTTATAGTTTGATTGTATGACCTAAATTGAAGCAGGCTCCAGTGTGAATCTTATGGACTATATGTTGGAAAAGTATTAGAATACATAAAATAATAATAATTACTGGAAATACATTACAAAATGTTAGAAAATAAAAAGAAATGTCTGAGGCGTGTAAACACCATCCTTAAGGATAATTCCGCCCTTGGAGTACGAAACTCGGTGCGTAAGACTTCAGCGGCTATCCTCCCAAGATACAACAGACCTTCCTCTATACTCCGCACTGAATATTAGAAGGTAATAGAACAACTTTTGTGTATAACCCAACAAAAAGAAAAGGAAAGATGTGAGAATATATTGTATCTACTAAGATTATGGTTTGAAGTTTAATTTATATTTAAACAAGGAAAGGAGAGAGCCGTTAGGAGATCATCATAAATCAATTGGTAATTAAAAGATGACTGTTATAAAATAATGAAGAGTTTATGAAGTAATAAATCAAAAGTTATAAAGCCGTTAGACGACCGTTATACAACCATTAGACAGCCGTTATATGACCGTTGAAAAAGCCGTTACAAAAATGATGACTTTCATGACGATCATAATTTCTAATAAATATTTAAATATCCAACAATCCCCCATATATTTCAGAAAGTTTTGACAAGAAAAATATAATAATGCTGGGTTATTACAGAGTAATGCATCGAAATTGGTGCTTGTTAGGCTATGAACCAACCCTAGAAAAAATGAAATATAATTCACGAAATCATTGGTGAAGTTTGATACTTCTATGAACCAAGAATTTCTTTTGTGAATTATAATTTTCACCAATCACATTACACTCCCACAAACTTTGTTGTTCAACGCAGTTTTGCGCTAATAGGCTATGTGCGTGCTTGGTTTATTCATAAGTGCTTTAGAGATTTTCGTCAAAAATTCTCATAGGAGCGGCCCCACTCCACACTTATATAGGTCATTCCATCAAGTGTATTCTGCAGTTTAATATACCACCAATAATGGCTATGGAATTTCATTAAGAGCTTAGCTTAACCTCTTTTTCCTTACAATTTCGCACTATTTTCACCTTAGGATGGACAATAATTTTTAATAGTGCACTAGATCAACCTATGACTTGTTATTACCCATATGAACCTAATTCATGGGATCACCAATCACATAGGTTGGGTTACTATCATCGTTGATATTCTTCAATTGGCTTGTCCCATTCCCTCGATGTATAGTCGAGGGATTGGCCAAAATCCATTTATGACTTCATATAATTAATGGACATAATTCCATCATTAAGCAGCTGCTTTACCACGTCATCCTTCAATCGGACGTGTCAATTTTTACCATTGAAAGTTTTATCTTTGCATGGCTATTGCCTCTTGACAATCATGATGTATAAACACAAAATGTGTTATTTTCCTAAAGGAATATCTGCTAAGAGTTTCTCAACTACTCAACCTCATGAGTTTGACAAAAAGTTTCTCTTTGTCGAACTTGAATAGTTCACAATTTACCAAAGAATAGTAAATATTTTCTTCTCCTTCACCCATTAGAGCTTAGGAGGATAAGGCATTTTGTTTACACATATATGCCTGGTAGCACTTGAGTCTACCACCCATAATTTTGATTAGCCACATTATTGGCATGGGAATGACTATAGCAATTACTTCATCAAATCATCTACTTCAACCAAGTCGACTTTTGGTTTAGCATGATTGCCATTTTCCCCACAATTTCATTCAATTGCTTTTATGTCAAGCACTTCCACTGGGTGAACATATATTTGTTAGTAGATTTTATCTCATATGAATCCAAGATCCAGTTAACATCACTGTATCCTTATAATACAGTGGAAAATCCACTATAATAAACTTGACAATAGTCACCATTTAACAAAATATTTCACGAAAGACAAATCTTATTCAATATAGATCTATGTTGGCTACGGATGCCAAAAAATATAAATTTCATCTCCACAACAATCACTAAATGAGATTCTATTTCCCAATGCAATAGCCAATCAAGTCTCTAATTATCATCATGCATAAATGGACATTCAACATAAATTGGCAAAGTAAATATTCTTACAAATAACTTCTTCTTTTTTATATCATTACTGTTGTCAATAGTACATGTTCCTCCAAAAATGTTCACCAAAACTCAGAGGTTAGCAACATCCAAAATGAATTAATAATTTCACAAAATAACTGTAAGACTTCCTCTGAGTGTTTTATATGAATCACCAAAAATGTTTCAACAATGCATACTCAATACAAAACATGTAATCAATTTAATTATGCAATAAAATACTATTTAATAATTCTATCAAAAGTTATGAGTGAAAAATTCGATCATTGCAAAAGAGACATTATAATCTTTAACCCATAAATTTGTGGCTATTATAAAATATAAACATATTTGGTTGTCTCAAACATAAGTGTGAATCTAATAAATTCAAGAATAGAATCATGACAGTTTTGACAAGAAAATGTTTGGACTAAAACTTTAGTAGTCATAAATATAATGCCAACAATGTTTTACACATGTAAAACTCAAAGTAGACTTCAACTCTTTAAGCAACATTTAAATAACTGAAATGTGAAATATAAAAATATCACAAAAGGTAGGATGCAAAAAGGCATGCTCACTAAATTGTCGATTACGTTAATTTAGCCAGAAAAGTAATTAATGGCAAATATTGAGGTGTATCATTAGTCAATTGAATAGTTGTCGCCCAATTATTCTCTCAACTTGTGCTTGCTAAATTGGGTCTCTATTCCCCTCTCTTTCTATCAAGCATAATTCCATGTCGTCAAGAAGGCAAGAATCTACCACCATTCTAATGCTAGAGAAGTTCTATATGTGCATGGACGAGGGAAAATTATCATATCTTCATGTATTTATCAAACATACACATTGTCATGCAGCAAATACCAACACATGTATGAGCATATGCATAGATAGAGGCCCACGATGCACTCCAATCAAGCATGAATAAAGACATGCCACCAAATACCAACACAAGCTCATGTCTACACTTACTTGAGCATATTGGCATGGACATCACCAACCGACTAATGATTGTATGCACTCTAGCATATTCCCAAGAATGACGGGACAACACTGTGAGAAATACTGAAGAATTTTGTTCCAAAATTAAATGACACCTATTTTCAAAATCTATAAGCACAATAATATAAGGTAAAAAGAGTGTAATTTTAGTGGTAAAACACATAAATCCCACATGACAACATCCAGTGTTTTGCTGAAAAACAATTATATATAACCTGGTCCAACATGGCAAGCTTGATAAGATTCTGTAGAGATGGAGCCAAAGACAAATTAAATAGCAGATAAAATAGTTATAAACTGACTTCATGAATGTACATTAAACAAATTTTAGCAAGAGAATAAGAAGAATTAAGGACAAATGGAAACTATTTCGAGTAATAGAGGAGCGCCCCAATTTCCAATCCTAAATGGATGATTATTAAAACAATCACGAACTTGAGAGAGAAAACACATACACACATCCAACTTTCTATTGGAAAAACAAGTATAGGTATTGAAGCCCCAAAATAAAAATAAATATATAAAAAAATATTAGCCCGATTTCTTTCCATTTCTTTTATGGTTTTCCTTTTCTATTTCTTTTTAAGTAGCCACACGGAATCACTATGCCATTTTTAAAGATTTTCTACATAGGTAATTTTGAAAATCTATAAGCATCTTCCGTAAAGTATAAGAGCACACATTCATGGAATATGTATAACAAGATCAAATCAAATCAAATCTAAAGAGAAAACACAAGCTCGTGACGCCAAATTTCAAATACTAGAATGAAAGTATCTCGACCTGTGTGATGATGATTCCTCAAAATGTGGAAACAGCGCGCCAAAATGGCAATTACGCCCTTCAAGCATTAATTCAGAGTTTCCAAAAAATGACTTTACTTGAAACTCAATAACCTTACCAAAACGACCAAAAGCTATTTTGTGTTAATGCTTGATAATGTCCCATGACAAACCACCCACGAATATGTGATACTTGTCCTTCACCATCTCCAAATCCTTGTTCAATTCCAAGGTTGGTGGAAGCACCAGCAATTCCAATTTTGAAAGCTATAAGGCAATTATCCTTAAGATTGTTGGAAAAGTATCAGAATACATAAAATGATAATAATTACTGGAAATACATTACAAAAGATTAAAATAATTGAGGCTGTTAAGATAATCTAAACAAGCTTGGTTTATAACCTATGTGCAATCTTATGGTAGTACCTTTTAGTGCTAGGGTATACCATAATCATTTATGTCATGTAGTTTTATCTCCCATAATATCAAAATGGTACAAATTTCTTTGTTATTATCGTGATCCATATCTAAGAGAGAGAGAGAGAGAGAGAGAGATATATATATATATATATATATATATATATATATTTAGGCAAGTACAAACTGCTAGGTTTAGATATTGGCAAAACTATTCAAAGCCCCACTGCAGATCCTTCTCAAACCAATAGGGCTATTTGAAATGATGATAATGCACGTCTAGAATTGAAATGAGAAGAATCTCACAAATTCACGCTAATTAATTCATTTTTGTAGCCGAAAATGCACAAACGAAAAGTATTGCCAACCCTTTTTCTCAGTTCAATACTAACGATCTCGAAGTTGCACAACAAGAATGGTAAAAATATTTCATGATTCACTACTTAGGAATCCGAAGATGCACAAGTAACTTCTAGTCATCAATCCATAATTATTGCCAACTCTTTCTCAACTCTCTCGGCCCAAAGAAACAAACTCTCAATACCAACTACGTTTTACGATCTAAACCTTAAAAGGCAAAAGGGCTCATTGCAGTATTCCAAAAACCACATTATTGACTACAACAAGAAAGATAAACACGTTACAACAGCATCGAAAGATAGATCGGCCAAATAATATCAAATCTAATAAGATAGAAAAAGCATGATCGTTCACCTCTGCAATTTGAATCGCTCACTCGTTTTGTGAACCTTCAACATGAACTCGCTCGGGTGGCAAACTAGAGGTACAAAGGAGAAAAAGAGGGTAAGGTTTTTGAGAAAATAGCTTTTATATTATGAAATAAGAAATCTTATATAATTTTATTCCACTCTCACGTGCAATATTTTCATCTGTAATGTATCCTTTTTAACTTGGCCTTATCCTATCTTATACTACAACCAAACACAGAAATCTTCCCTGAATCCTAGTCACCAAACCCAACCTTTAGTTTAAACTTTTTTTTTTAATGTATTTAAGTCCTAAAATTTTCACATTTATTTATTTTAGGACTTCCTTTATGTTCCACAATTTTATTTGGAAATGGAAGATCACATGTGGGCTTTTTGTTTTTATCTCCCATGGCTGTAAACACGATTTTGGTGGCTGTTCGAACATGAAATGACATTGTTTGTATAGTGTCACGTCAAAAAAAAAAAAAAAAAGATTTGCAAATTTAGAAAAGATTAAAATTCAAAAAAAAAATGAAAATAAAAAAAAAAAGACAAAAATATTTACAAAATAAAGAAAATGATTAATAACCTGAAAAATCCTAAACTGATATATTTATCACAGATTTATGACAAATTAATTTTTTAACCATCAAAAATCTCAAACCGGTACACCTTTAACAAATTTACCCAAAATTGATATAGTTGTGACATATTTACCCTCTATTAGTTTCCTTTAAATTTTATTGTTAAATTACTAAGTTGAATAATACATTACAGTAGATTGATATATCAATTTGGGATTTTATTTTTTGTTTGTTACAGTAATGCAATTTTGTGATTTCTCGTGGTAATAATCTAATTTAATGAAAGGTATATTTGTTACAAATATGCCTGCTTGGGATTTTTGGTGGTAGAATAAATTAGTTTGGAGTAAATCTATCACAAGTATACTAGTTGAGGGTTTTTTATGAGCAGTCAGAGTAAATTTATTTTGGGTGTACCAATTTGGAATTTTTCATGATCAAAAAATTAGTTTGTGATAAATTTGTCACAGTATACCAGTTTGGAGATTTTCAAGGTATTAACCCTAAAGAAAATCACAAGTGTTCGAGGAGAAAGGGTGGCATGTGGGGCGCTTGCGTGTCTCTGCCATAGCACCACCCTCCCCCGCCCAACCGAAGCCATAACGCGTCGCTTTGCTCGAGACGCATGCACGTCTCGCCAAATTTGGTTGAGAAGCGTCAGCTTAAGAAAAGATGAAACGTCCTCGAGAGGAATCGACACAACCCCTCACGTCACCCTCATTGAAGTACTTTCTCGGTTTTCGTAGCACATTTGACTCGCCTTACTTTTTCGCACCGGAGGTAAAACCGGCAGCCTTGTAATGTGAAACTTCCCTATATAAACCCCGCCTTCAAATCTCTAGCCAACCCACCTTTTTACTTCCTAATCTTCTTTTCCTGCTCCATCTCCCTCTATTTCTCTCTACGTTGTGTGAGGAAAGAAAAAAGGAGGGAAATGGCTCAATGGAGGTTCTTGGACTACATTCACAGCAAGCTAGAGAGCTCCGCCGGGAGAGAACAAAGATGGAGGAGAAAGAGGGAAGTTCACACGACCTCCGTCGGAGAGATCTTCGGCGATGAGAAAGCCAGAGAAGGAGAGACGCTGAGGGAGCCTAGATCTGATCGTTTCTGATCAGATGTAGCAGACAACGCTGCTTCGCGGTCGCTTGCCTCTGCCATTCCGCCATCCCCGACGACTATCGTTGTGTCTTGGCCGGGCCGGGTCAAATTCTCGGGCAAATGCCACCTCCTCAACCCCATAATAAATTTCTTACCTTATCAAAAGATTATTCAAACAGGATCTGGAGCTTCGATCAAAAAGGAGGTTGCTCCCTCACTCTAGTTCGAACTGCACATGAGGGGAGTCACTAAGTTCCAACTGTCGAAAATGAGACAAAAACAAAATTAGCCATTGGGAGGAAAAGTGCGCTTCTAAGTCTAGGTCCGGCGGCGCATAGGGCGTGTGCGCGTCTATGCCGTAGCGCCACCTTCCCTTTGCCCAACCGAAGCCATGACGCGTGCTTTGCTCGAGATGTAGGCACGTCTCCCCAAATTTGGTTGAGAAGCGTCAGTCTAGGAAAAGATAAAACGTCGTTGAGAGGAATCGACACAACCCCTTGCATCACCCTCATTAAAGTACTTTCTCGATTTTTGTAGCACATTCGACTTGCCTTGCTTCTTTCGTCCGGAGGCAAAACCGAAAGCCTTGTAATGTCAAGCTTCCCTATATAAACCTCGCCTTCGAATCTCTGGCCAACGCACCTTTTTACTTCATAATATTCTTTTCCTTCTCTATCTCCCTCTATTTCTCTCTACGTTGTGTGAGGAAATTAAAGAGGAGGGAAATGGCTCAACGGAGGTTCTTGAACTACATTCACAGCAAGCTAGAGAGCTCCGCCAAGAGAGAACAAAGGCGGAGGAGAAAGAGGGAAGTTCACACGACCTCCGTCGGAGAGATCTCTCGGCGATGAGAAAGCCAAAGAATGAGAGACGTTGAGAGAGTCTAGATCTTATCGTATCTAATCAGATGTGTGAGACAACGCTATTTCGTTGTCGCCTGCCTCCGCCATTTCGCCATCCTCGACAACTGTCGTTGTGTCTGGGCCGGGCAAAATGAAATTCTTGGGCAAATCCCACCTCCTCAACCCCATAATGAATTTCTTACCTTACCAAAGGATTGTTCAAACAGGATCTGGAACTTCAATTAAAAGGAGGTTGCTCCCTCACTCCAGTTCAAACTGCACATAAGGGGAGTCACTAAGTTCAAATTGTCGAAGATGCGACAAAAACAAAAGGAGTAGTTAGAAGGAAAAGTGCGCTTCCAAGTCTAGGTCAGGCGGCGCGTGGGGCGCGTGCACGTCTCTGCCGTAGCGCCCACCCTCCCTCTGCCCAACCGAAGTCATAACGTGTCGCTTTACTCGAGACGCAGGCACGTCTCGCCAAATTTGGTTAAGAAGCGTCAGCCTAGGAAAAGATGAAACGTCGTCGAGAGAAATCGACACAATCCCTCGCCTCACCCTCACTAAAGTATTTTCTCGTTTTCGTAGCACATTTGACTCGCCTCGCTTCTTCACTCCGGAGGCAAAACCGGAAGCCTTGTAATGTCAAGCTTCCCTATATAAACCCCGCCTTCGAATCTCTGGCCAACGCACTTTTCTACTTCCTAATCTTCTTTTCCTGCTCTATCTCCCTCTATTTCTCTCTACGTTGTGTGAGAAAAGAAAAGATGAAGGAAATGACTCAACGGAGGTTCTTAGACTACATTCACAACAAGCTAGAGAGCTTCGCCGGAAGAGAACAAAGACGGAGGAGAAAGAAGGAAGTTCACACGACCTCCGTCGGAGAGATATCCGGTGATGAGAAAGCCAGAGAAGAAGAGACATTGAGGGAGCCTAGATCTGATCGTTTCCTGATCAGATGTGGGAAACAACGCTGCTTCGCGGTCGCTTGCCTTTGCCATTCCACCATCCCCGACGACTGATGTCATGTCTAGGCTAGGCCGAATGAAATTCTCGAGCAAATCCCACCTCCTCAACCCCATAATAAATTTATTGCATTATCAAAGGATTGTTCAAACAGAATATGGAGATTCGATCAAAAGGAGGTTGCTCCCTCACTCCAGTTCAAACTACACGTGAGGGGAGTCACTAAGTTCCAACTGTCGAAAATGAGATGAAAACAAAAAAAGCCATTGGGAGGAAAAGTGCGCTTCCAAGTTTAGGTCCGGCGACGCGTGTGGCGCGTGCGTGTCTCTGCCTCAGCGCCACCCTTGCTCTGCCTAACCGAAGCCATAATGCGTCGCTTTGCTCGAGATGTAGGCACGTCTCGCCAAATTTGGTTGAAAAGCGTCAGCCTAGGAAAAGATGAAACGTCGTCGAGAGGAATCGACATAACCCATCCCATCACCCTCATTGAAGTACTTTCTTGATTTTCGTAGCACATTGGACTCGCCTTGCTTCTTCGCTCCGAAGGCAAAACCGGAAACCTTGTAATGTCAAGCTTCTCTATATAAACCCCGCATTCAAATCTCTAGCCAATGCACCTTTTTACTTCCTAATCTTCTTTTCCTACTATATCTCCCTCTATTTCTCTCAACGTTGTATGAAAAAAGAAAAGAGGAGGGACATGGCTCAACGGAGGTTCTTGGACTACATTCACAGCAAGCTAGAGAGCTCCGCCGGGAGAGAACAAAGACGGAGGAGAAAGAGGGAAGTTCACACGACCTCCGCCGGAGACATCTCCGGCGATGAGAAAGCCAGAGAAGGAGAGACGCTGACGCAACCTAGATCTAATCGTTTCGGATCAAATGTGGGAGACAACACTGCTTCACGGTCGCTTGCCTCTGCCATTCCGCCATCCTCGATTACTATCGTCGTGTCTAGGCTGGGCCAATTGAAATTCTTAGGCAAATCCCGCCTCCTCAACCCCATAATGAATTTCTTGCCTTATCAAATGATTGTTCAAACAGGATCTGAAGCTTCGATTAAAAGGAGGTTGCTCCCCCACTCCAGTTCGAACTGCACATGAAGGGAGTCACTAAGTTCAAACCTTCGAAAATGAGACAAAAACAAAAGGAGCCGTTGGAAGGAAAAGTGCACTTCCAAGTCTAGGTCCAGCAGCGCGTGGGGCGCGTGCGCGTCACTGCCATAGCACCACCCTCCCACTGCCCAACCGAAGTAATAACACGTCGCTTTACTCGAGACGCAGGCACATCTCGCCAAATTTGGTTAAGAAGCGTCAGCTTAGGAAAAGATGAAATGTCGTCGAGAGATATCGACACAACCCCTCGCGTCACCCTCATTGAAGTACTTTCTCGGTTTTTGTAGAACATTTGACTCGCCTTGCTTCTTCGCTCCAGAGGCAAAACCGGAAGCCTTGCAATGTCAAGCTTCCCTATATAAACCCCGCCTTCGAATCTCTAACCAACGCACCTTTTTATTTCCTAATTTTCTTTTCCTGCTCTATCTCCCTCTATTTCTCTCTACGTTGTGTGAGGAAAGAAAACAGGAGAGAAGTGGCTCAACGGAGGTTCTTGGACTACATTCACAGCAAGCTAGAGAGCTCCGCCGGGAGAGAACGAAGATGGAGGAGAAAGAGGGAAGTTCACACGACCTCCGTCGGAGAGATCTCCGGCGATGAGAAAGCCAGCTAAGGAGAGACGCTGAGGGAGTCTAGATCTGATCATTTCTGATCATATGTGGGAGACAACGCTGATTCGCAGTCGCCTGCCTCTGCCATTCCGCCATCCCCAACGACTATCGTCGTGTCTGGGCCGGGCCGGGTCAAATTCTCGGGCAAATCCCACCTCCACAACCCCATAATAAATTTCTTGCCTTATCAAAAGATTGTTCAAACAGGATCTGGAGCTTCGATAAAAAAGGAGGTAGCTCCCTCACTCTAGTTCGAATTGCACATGAGGGGAGTCACTAAGTTCCAATTGTCGAAAATGAAACGAAAACAAAATGAGCCCTTGGGAGGAAAAGTGCGCTTCCAAGTCTAGGTTTGGCAGCGCGTGGAGTGCGTGCGCGTCTCTACCGTAGCGCCACCCTCCCTTTGCCCAACCGAAGCCATGACGCATGCTTTGCTTGAGATGTAGGCACGTCTCGCCAAATTTGGTTGAGAAGCGTCAACCTAGGAAAAGATGAAATGTAATCGAGAGGAATCGACACAACCCCTTGCATCACCCTCATTCAAGTATTTTCTCGATTTTCGTAGCACATTCGACTCACCTTGCTTCTTCCCTCCGGAGGCAAAACCGAAAGCCTTGTAATGTCAAGCTTCCCTATATAAACCTCGCCTTCGAATCTCTGGCCAACGCACCTTTTTACTTCCTAATATTCTTTTCCTGTTCTATCTCCCTCTATTTCTCTCTGCATTGTGTGAGGAAAGAAAAGAGGAGGGAAATGGCTCAACGGAGGTTCTTGAACTACATTCACGGCAAGCTAGAGAGCTCCACCGGGAGAGAACAAAGACGGAGGAGAAAGAGGGAAGTTCACACGACCTCCGTCAAAGAGATCTCTGGCAATGAGAAAGCCAAAGAAGGAGAGACGCTGAGAGAGTCTAGATCTGATCATTTATGATCAAATGTGGGAGACAATGCTATTTCGCTGTTGCCTGCCTCTGCCATTCCGCCATCCCCGACAACTGTCGTTGTGTCTAGGCCGGGCCGAATGAAATTCTTGGGCAAATCCCACCTCCTCAACCCCATAATGAATTTCTTACCTTACCAAAGGATTGTTCAAACAAGATCTAGAACTTCAATTAAAAGGAGGTTGCTCCCTCACTCCAGTTCAAATTGCACATAAGGGGAGTCACTAAGTTCAAATTGTCGAAGATGAGACAAAAACAAAAGGAGTAGTTAGGAGGAAAAGTGTTGTTCCAAGTCTAGGTCCGGCGGCGTGTGGGGCGCGTGCGCGTCTCTGCCGTAGCGCCACCCTCCCTCTACCCAACCGAAGTCATAACGCGTCGCTTTACTTGAGACGCAGGCACATCTCGCCAAATTTGGTTGAGAAGCGTCAGCCTAGGAAAAGATGAAACGTCGTCGAGAGGAATCGACACAATCCCTCGCCTCACCCTCACTAAAGTATTTTCTTGTTTTCGTAGCACATTTGACTCGCCTCGCTTCTTCGCTCTGGAGGCAAAATCGGAAGCCTTTTAATGCCAAGCTTCCCTATATAAACCCTACATTCGAATCTCTGGCCAACGCACTTTTCTACTTCCTAATTTTCTTTTCCTGCTCTATCTCCCTCTATTTCTCTCTACGTTGTGTGAGAAAAGAAAAGATGAGGGAAATGACTCAACGGAGGTTCTTGGACTACATTCACAGCAAGCTAGAGAGCTTCGTTGGAAGAGAACAAAGACGAAGGAGAAAGAGGGAAGTTCACACGACCTCCGCCGGAGAGGTCCGCCGAAGAGATCCTAGATCTGATCGTTTGATGATCGGTTCACACAACCTCTCGCCTCACCCTTATTGAAGTACTTTCTCGATTTTCGTAGCACATTTGACTCGCCTTGCTTCTTCGCTCCGGAGGCAAAATCGAAAGCCTTGTAATGTCAAGCTTCCCTATATAAACCCCCCCTTCGAATATCTGGCCAACGCACCTTTTTACTTCCTAATCTTCTTTGTCTGCTATATCTCCCTTTATTTCTCTCTACGTTGTGTGAGGAAAGAAAAGAGGAGGGAAATGGCTCAACGGAGGTTCTTGGACTACATTCACAGCAAGCTAGAGAGCTCCGCTGGAAGAGAACAAAGATGGAGGAGAAAGAGGGAAGTTCACATGACCTCCGCCGGAGAGATCTCCGGCGATGAGAAAGCTAGAGAAGGAGAGATGCTGAGGGAGCCTAGATTTGATCGTTTCTAATCAGATATGGGAGACAACGCTGCTTCGTTGTCGCCTGCCTCTGCCATTCCGCCATCCCCAACAACTGTCGTCATGTCTGGGCCGGGCCGAATGAAATTCTTGGGCAAATCCCACCTCCTCAACCCCATAATGAATTTCTTGTGTTATCAAATGATTGTTCAAACAATATATGGAGTTTCGATTAAAAGGAGGTTGTTCCCTCACTCCAGTTCAAACTGCACATGAGGGGAGTCACTAAGTTCAAACTGTCGAAAATAAGACGAAAACAAAATGTGCCGTTAGGAGGAAAAGTGCGCTTCCAAGTCTTGGTCCGGCGGTGCGTGGGGCGTGTGCGCGTCTCTGCCGTAGCGCCACCCTCCCTCTGCCCAACCGAAGCCATAACGCGTCACTTTGCTCGAGACGCAAGCACGTCTCGCCAAATTTGGTTGAGAAGCGTCAGCCTAGGAAAAGATGAAACGTCATCGAGAGGAATCGACACAACCCATCGCCTCACCCTCATTGAAGTACTTTCTCGATTTTCATAGCACATTTGACTCGCCTTGCTTCTTCGCTCCGGAGGCAAAATCGGAAGCCTTGTAATGTCAAGCTTCCCTATATAAACCCCGCCTTCGAATCTCTGGCCAACACACCTTTTTACTTCCTAATCTTCTTTTCCTGCTCTATCTCCCTTTATTTCTCTCTCCGTTGTGTGAGGAAAGAAAAGAGGAGGGAAATGGCTCAACAGAGGTTCTTGGACTATATTCACAGCAAGCCATAGAGCTCCGCCGGGAGAGAACAAAGCCGGAGGAGAAAGAGGAAAGTTCACACGACCTCCACCGGAGAGATCTTGGGTGGTGAGCAAGCTAGAGAAGAAGAGACATCGAGCGAGCCCAAATCTGATAATTTCTGATCGGATGTGGGAGATAACACTGCTTCGCCATCGCTTGCCTCTGCCATTCCACCATCCCCGACGACTGTCGTCGTGTCTATGCATGGCCGGGTGAAATTCTCGGGCAAATCCCTCCTCCTCAACCCAATAATGAATTTCTTGCCTTATCAATGGATTGTTCAAACAGGATCCGGAGCTTTGATCAAAAAGAGGTTGCTCCATCACTTCAGTTCGAACTGCACATGAGGGGAGTCACTAAGTTCCAATTGTCGAAAAAGAGACGAAAACAAAAGGAGCCGTTGGGAGGAAAAGTGCGCTTCCAAGTCTAGGTCCGACGGCGCTTGGGGCGCGTGTGTGTCTCGCCATAGCGTCCCCCTCCCTCTGCCCAACCGAAACCATAACGTGTCGCTTCGCTCAAGACGCAAGCACATCTCGCCAAATTCGGTTGAGAAGCGTTAGCCTAGGAAAAGATAAAACGCCGTCGAGAGGAATCGACACAACCCCTCGCCTCACCTCATTGAAGTACTTTCTCGGTTTTCGTAGCATATTTGACTCGTCTTTGCTTCTTCGCTCGGGAGGCAAAATCGGAAGCCTTGTAATGTCAAGCTTCCCTATATAAACCCCACCTTCGAATCTCTAGCCAACCCACATTTTTACTTCCTAATTTTCTTTTTCTACTCTATCTCTCTCTATTTCTCTCTGCGTTGCATGAGGAAAGAAAAGAGGAGGGAAATGGCTCAACGAAGGCTCCTGGACTACATTGACAGCAAGCGAGAGAGCTCCGCCAGAAGAGAACAGAGACGGAGGAGAAAGAGGGGAGTTCACACAACCTCCTCCGGAGAGATCTCCGGTGGTGAGCAAGCTAGAGAAGGAGAGATGCTGAGCGAGGCTAGATCTGATCGTTTCTGATCAGATCTGGGAGACAACGCTGCTTCGTTGTCGCTTGCCGCCGCCATTCCGCCATCCCTGACGACTATCGTCGTGTCTAGGCTGAGCCGAGTGAAATTCTCGGGCAAATCCCTCCTCCTCAACCCCATGATGAATTTCTTGCCTTATCAAGGGATTGTTCAAACAGGATTTGGAGCTTCGATCAAAAGGAGGTTGCTCCCTCACTCCAGTTCGAACTGCACATGAGGGGAGTCACTAAGTTCTAACTGCCGAAAATGAGATGAAAACAAAAGGAGCCGTTGGGAGGAAAAATGCGCTTCCAAATTTAGGTCCGGCGGCGCGTGGGGCGCGTGTGTCTCTCGCCATAGCGTCCCCTTCCCTCTGCCCAACCGAAGCCATAACGCGTTGCTTCACTCGAGACACAGGCACGTCTCGCCAAATTCAGTTGAGAAGCGTCGGCCTAGGAAAAGATGAAACGTCATCGAGAGGAATCGACACAACCCCTCGCGTCACCCTCATTGAAGTACTTTCTCAGTTTTCGTAGCTTATTTGACTCGTATTGCTTCTTCGCTCCGGAGGCAAAACCGAAAGCCTTGTAATTCCCTATATAAACCCCGCATTCGAATCTCTAGCCAACCCACTTTTTTACTTTCTAATTTTATTTTACTGCCCTATCTCCTTCTATTTCTCTCTGCGTTGCGTGAGGAAAGAAAAGAGGAGGGAAATGGCTCAACGGAGGCTCTTGGACTACATTGACAACAAGCTAGAGAGCTCCGTCGAGAGAGAACAAAGACGGAGGAGAAAGATGGGAGTTCACATGACCTCCGCCGGAGATCTCTCCGGTGGTGAGCAATCCAAAGAAGGAGAGACGCCGAGCTAGCCCAGATCTGATCCTTTCTGATCAGATTTGGGCGACAACGTTGTGGCCATCCCCGACCACTGTCGTCGTGTCTAGGTCCCCGCCGTGCCGCTACCGTCCACGACCCAACGCCCGCCGACGCCGTTCCTCAAGAGTCGCGTCGCCGCCATCCCTGACTCCGTTGCCGCACTAGATCCCTGTTGAGCTGCTTCCCCGATGCTGTTGCCGCATCGTACTGTTGCCAGGACGGTCGCCGTTGCCGTTCAGTCACCAATGACCCCATCGCAGCAGCCGCCCATCCCGACGACTACTGTCGATCCTGTCCCTACCGTGTCGAGCCATCATGGGATCCAGCCCCTTCGCAACACCAGCTCAGCACCCCCGTTTAGCCTCTAATGTCGTCATCCTCCACTTCGCCGTCGCCTGTCACCATCACCGTCGCTTGTCGCTATCGTTCCATCTGCTGCCATCCGTTCGCCCAGCGACACCTCATCCGCGAGCAAAGAGAGGGACGTCCATCGGGTCGCGGTTGGGTAGGCTTTCGGCCAAAAATTGAGTCAAGCGCAGGTCGCGAACCGATTAAGGTTTTGAACAATCTGGGCTGGGTATTAGAGCCGGATTTAGGCTGTTTTCGTACGTGGGCTTGTGGGCTTCCTTTAAAAAAAAAAAAAAATTAGACCGAACTAGGCCTGCACATCAAGCCCAGCCCGACTAGGCTTCCGCCAACCTGGGTTGCGTGGCCCAGTCCGATCCGGGTTCGGGTCGTCTGGCCTGATCTAGTCCGAGGCTCAGGCCCTTTTCGACGAATCGGGTCGGACTCAACACGAGGATCCAACCCAGTTCGTTTTAAATATATTATAATATTAAAACATTAAAATAATATCTTTAAAAAAATTAAAAAAATCGAAAATTAAAAAAATGTAAGGTTTGGTTGGAAATTGCCATGTTTTGCCTTCTTAGTATAATTAGGCCTTCATTTACTTGCACATTGATTATATCGTGTGTTTAATTTGCATATTTAATTATGTTTAATTGCACTTGCTCAATTTTAGTACAATTAAGATCTTGGTAGCTGTAATTATTACTTTAATGATTGCACACCCACATGATCACCTCACATGTTAGTGAATAGGGTATAAAATCAATCTAAATTGCCTGACAAAAATCTTTTTTTTTTTTAAATGAATAAGATTAGGTACCAAAATGGCACTAATTGGTTATTAGTGTAATCAAGTCCCCGACCCTAGATTATCTGGTTATGTAGGAAGTGAAGTATACTTTCATACCTCATTTGGTTTCTAACCGACCCCAATAGACTAGTGGCGACTCCTTTTTACGAAATTCTTTAGAATACCTCAATGTCACGTGAGGTATGGGCTTAGGAGAGCCCACGCCTAATCATATGCCTTAGGTCCATTCTTTAAGCAATACCCCTAAACCCGTTCCCTCCCCCGAGGGTAGATTGCGACAAGCCTTATCCTATCTTATACCGCAACCAAATACACGATCTTGCCTTAATCCTAGTCACCTAATGCAACTTTTAGTTTAAACTTTTTTTAATGCATTAAGTCCTTAAATTTTCACATTTATTCATTTTAAGACTTACTTGAAGTTCGTCAATTTTTTTTTAAAATGGAAGATCGCATGGGGGCTTTTCTTTTTGTTTTATAATTTCACATGGCTATAAACACGATGATGACGGCTATTCGAACATGAAATGACATTGTTGGAATAGTGTCACGTTAAAAAAAAGTTTAAAAATTTAGAAAATATTAAAATTCCTAAAATAATGAAAGTTAAAAAAAAAAAGACAACAAAGACTTACAAGCTAAAAGGAAATCACAAGTGTCCGGAGGTGAGGGGGTTACCGTACACAAGCTCTTCACACCAGGACCTGAAACCTCTCACCGAGATCGCGACAATAAGCGTGGTCGCTCAATCGTGGTGGCACCACCCCTCGCCACCATCGAGCAAGGGTTGGCAGCCCCTTGTGTGGGCTTGTCAATTCTCTCTCAGTGGTAGTGAGGGGTGGCATCACCGCCACTCAAGTGCGGACGCATGCCCTCACATAGATCTACCGAGGGTTGCAGTGGTCGGTGGCCTAGCGAGGGCCGGCCATTCTGGCCCTGCCCCGATGAGAGGTTGTTGGCCTTCCTTAATGCAAAGAGGTCAACCACAGCGGCGTCCCTTGAGCACAATCCCTCCCTCAAGACTCCTCTCTCTTTCATCTTTCTATGTTTTTCTAAATGTTCACAAAAAAAAAAAAAAAGGCCACATAGATTTCTCGACCACTTGGAATTAATGTGGCTAATGGATTCAATCGTCAAACCCAAACAGGTTTAGGATTTAAGTGTGGTTGGACATAAAATTTGGACAGTTATAGTTATTATCATGTTCACTACTATCCTCACCCAATTACTAAAAAATAATTTTAAGAAAGGAGACGTTTTATATAAGATGCAACCGATTGAAATTTTTTGACGTGAATGATAACCATTCTATACAAAAAACTGATTTTTCTATTTTTATTTCCTAAACAAGTTTTTGAACAAAAATATGTATTTGATAATGGCACAAAATTTTTGTTTTCATTATAAAAGTTTATTTAATAATGACACAAAATTTCTTCTTCTTAAACGGACGATGACAATCGGTGAATGGTGGGGGAGGGTGGACGGCAGCTTGTGGTGACGGCAACCGACGGGTGGGCTGAGGCTCGTAGCGAGAACGATCAATGAGGAGAGTTCTTATTTCTTATTTATATTTCAGGAATAGAGAAGTAGAAAATTTTTACTTCTCATTTCCATTCCAAACATATTTCTAAATTAAAAATTTGTTCTAAAAATTAAAAAAATGAAATTATTTTACCAAACGAATTTACTATTCTAAAACAAATCTGAAATAGAAAAGCAGTGCGCATGATAACCATTTTATTTCTCTTCCAAATTGAATTAGAAAAATAGTACGCATGATAATCATTTTATATCTCTTCAAAAAAAATCTGAAATAGAAAACCAATTCCGAAACAAAAATAAAGTGGTCATCATGCCTGCCAATGTCCGAGAGAAGGTGCACATGCACTTTCCATCTGTGCTTCTTCAGTGTTGGCTTTGATCTTAAAGACGCCTTATAACAAGCGGGCATGGCCTCGAATGCTATTGTGCTCATTTTTCAATCTCTCTTTGCTCTAGTTCGAGCGACCGTCATTCCTATCTACCATCGCCGCCCTCCCTGTTCATTATCCGTGGCAGAGACATCGTGCGGATTCACTCCCTTCTCGAATTTCGTCATCAACAATCAAATGATTCATTGAATTTCGGGTCAGTACCAAATCGACGTCAAAAATTTTATTCTTGGAAATAATACGTTGGAATTAAAAGATTAAAAGACCGAAAAATAAATGTAAAAATACCCTAAGAATTAAGAGAGGGATGGGTTGTATCTTGGTGTTTGTCGACGTCTATCTCACGATTTTCATGTCTTTTATAAAGAAATTGTTCGTCTGATTGAAACCTAGATTGGGTCATTGTATGGGTTCGATTCATTCGGATATGGGTTTGATTCATTCCTAGATTGGGTCAAGCATTGTACGGGTTCGATTCATTCGGATCATATCATAGGTCTCTACAATTGTATGACATGAAAAATAGGGTGAGAACTCAAATTGAACTAGAAACTGGACTAAACTAGCTACCGAGTGGTTCCCACAAGAATTGATCTACTTCCAAGAAAATAACCAGTTCAATTTTGGTTCCAAGGTTGGGATCAAACCAACGGAACCAGCCCCGAGTCTTTCATTTTTTATTTTTTTTTATTCACTGAACCCTCAATGAAATACGTCGTAGAGATAGTTATTTTGTTCTCTCATGGAATCATATTTAGACTTTTTTGTATAAATAGTTATTTTCTTGACAAGAACAAAATAAGGCCAGTTCCAAGGCTAGATGGGTCGGTTCCCAATTCCACAAACTGGTTACTGACCTTACAAAATAGGTTCCGGAGTAAAAACTAACCTACCATTAAACCGACCAAACGCCCTTGATAAAAAGAAAAAGATTAATTTGGGTAAGACCATTTTCGATCCATCTAAATCCCAACTCGATCCACCCGTTCGACAACAAATCTAATATCAACAATCCAAGACCTTCTCGGGTCAAGTCCGATTAATGGTCACGGCCCGGCACATCTCCTATGAACTCGGCACACCATTCCCCTTCTCTCCCATACATAAGAACTGCCATGTTAGGGACAAACGTCCATGCTCGAAAAGACAGACACGAGCTCTGTCATCCTCTGCAATGGCTAGAGCCTTGTTAACGAACGCATCTAAAACGACAGATCGTGCATCGGAAAAGGAAGGAAGGAAGGGAGGGAGGGGAGAAATCAGCAGGCAAAAAAGTCAAAGCTGGAAGTCGGAATCGTCCCACTGGAGGACGGCCGACTCGGGACTCTGCTCCCGCTTCAGCTTGTCCTTCAAGAACCAGTCGCACACCCTCCCGGCGTTCAGCTCCTCGATGGCGCAACCCTCTTGCTCCGCCACCACCCTCAGCAGATTCAGCGACGATATCTGCAAATTTTCCCAACATCGCCAGCCGCTCAGAAATCGATTTCTCGACCGACCCACGAAGGAAAAAACACGGAGCTTTCGCCGCGCGGCGACGGAAGGGGAGACGGGGATGCGGCGGAATGTTTTACGTACCGTCAGGCGGCAGAGGAAGCGCTCGTGGGTGCTCAGCCCGGAGATCTCGATGAGGCCGGCCTCCTCCAGCGTCAAGAAGCTCCGCCGCTTCCTCTCGGCGGCCGCGCTCTCTCCCGCGTCATCGCCCCCGGCGCAGCCTCTCACCACGAGCCTCCTCGCTCCGCCGACCGACCGGCGCTGGCCGAGACGGGCAGTCGTCGTCGCCGTCGTCGTCCCGGAGGGCCGGCGGCGGTTCGCGGCGGCGCTGGAGAGGAGCGGCGAGGGGCGATGGTGATGGGTGTTGCAGAGTAGGCCGTTCGAGATCGAGATCATGCTGGTGTAGCCGGAAATGCGAAGGGATTCCGGAGAGAAGATGAAGAGAAGAAAGCAAAGTTCAGAGGCTCTTTTTTCTGTGGACCAGACGCTGAGTTTTATCTTGCATGAGAGGAGAGGAGGGGAGGGGGATTTTTTTTTTTTTTTTTGGCAAATAATATTTTTGATTTTTTGTCATTTCAAATATTGAAGACAAAATTATGCATATTTAAAATTTTGGAGAGAATAATAAATAAACTTTACCTATGATTATTTGAATATTGAAGAAATTCTAATCTTACACATATAGGTATGTACTATTGAAGCAACATATGATACTAGTAATCGTACTTTTCATTCCTAGATGTTTGCCCCACAATAGTCTAGTTTTGTTTTGTTTTGTTTATGATGAGCGTACAATCTCATAAATTATTTTTTTGCATAAAAAATATGTTGGCTGCAATTTATTAAAGGTTTACAATATTTTTCTTCAAATTTAAATGACTCAACTATTTGAATTACAAACTCGGGAAAGATAAAAATGCACAATCAAGAAAAAAATTAGTCATGTTACTTATACAATCCCTATCCTTGTGAATGCCAAGCCTAGTGAAATCAGATACTTTTTGGCTTGTGATATATATTATACTTTCGAATCTATTTTACATTTGGGTTTTTGAATTCTGTCTGATAATATTTTATTTTTATTTTTTTTGGTAAAAATAATATTTTATTTATTACTACCGCATAATTGATTGAATTTGTTTTGCCACGTCACAAAATAAGTACAAAAGCTCGAATTTGCACTTTCACCTACCTTCTTTCCTGCGACTTTCTTCTTCTTCTTCTTGTCTGAGCGAGTTCACTTCGCTCGAACTCCGAACGATGTCGTCGTCGTCGATGGCGTTTCGCTTCCCTCCATGCGCGATTCCACGTCCTCCCTCCGTCGGGAGCGCCACGACCCTCGTCCCCCTCCTCCGTCCATGGCGTCGGAGCGGGACCCAGATGGAAAGACGCCTCTCTCCGGTCGCGGCGACCCCGTTCGACCTGTCTCCTCCGCCCATCGATCACGACCTCGCCGTAAGCCCCCCCAATGCATATTGGAGGAGTTGAATTCTGGTTATTCATTGATGGGTTTTCGTTGTTGACGGTTTATTTCATCTGTCCTGTGCTGGGCGCTTTTTGGGTGCATGGGTTGCTGCGTTGGGACGCTCTTGCAGGAGTCCATGGTGGGGGCTGGAGCGAAGGTCTCGGACGATGGGGTTGTGGAGAGTTATGACAACGATGACGAAGCGTTGGATGCGGCTGATAACGGTCTCGCGGTATGTGGGCTAGTCTTTTTGCTTTCGCTTGTCCTCGTGCTTCTTGTACACGAGTGTGGTTTGATTTTGGACAGAAATTCTAGTGTGCCTCACGTTTTGTCCGCCCGTGCCTGTGTGTTGGACCCTTTGGTTGCGCCTCTGGTGGGCTGGACTTGTATGAGGCTATATCGACTGCGGTGGGGCGGATGAAAGAGAGTGTTGCTTCTAGGTAGTCCATCCTACTATATTAATCCAACAAGTTCGAGCTTATGTCCGGGAAATGTGATCATCTTGACTGTCCGACTTGTACTTGCTTTTTGTTTCTGGTTTTCATTAGTTTTGGATCGAGCGAAGAAGCCGAGGTGAGGATGCAGCGGTGGATATGCAGGTCTTCAGGAAAAAGGAGGGATGAGGGGCCCTGTGGGGAGTGAGGGGAGGAGTAGAATAAGAAACTTGGAGGGGTGGTGTCTCCTCATTGAGAATAGATAAGATATATTTGTTTTAACATTGGCTGAACATGTTATACTTAGACATTGGCTTCTAGATTGATTGCTCTAGTGAGGACTATTTCACATTTCATTCCTATTAAGCAGGACTTCAATTTTGCAGTGACTCTTTGGTCATTTAATCTATGATGGTTTGAGACGAGACTTGTTTCTAAACTGCAAGCTGGAGATATTGCTTGGTTGGGTCTTTAATTTATTGTTAACTGAACATATGAGCAGCCACTTTTTCCTCTTCATTTTGTGTAATTGGCATTTTTTTCTCTGTTAGATTTGATTCATTGATACATACACATGATGCTCTAGGTTGTGGATTTGTCGCATTTTGGACGAATAAGAGGTATGGGTCTCTTCTTATGGGAGATCATTTGACTGATTGCCTGATAATATATTCTGATGGGAATTTCAGTAACAAGGGTGCCTGTGCCATCTGTCAAACACTTTAGATGTCTTGTCAAGGTTATCTTTGTAAACTCCTATTTATAATAAGTGATAGGTATACTCTGACTGAACAAATCAGTCGTGTCATTCTTCTTATAGAAATAATTTCCTCCAAAATGATGTGCCTGTTGAAAATTGGGTTGTGATGCCTCTGCATTTCTTGTCTTAGAAAATCACTTATCTCCTTCATGCTCCCTTCATTGCTTTAAACTTGTGGTTCACTGAATAAGGATGTGGTGCTGGGCCATTGCCCCAATCTTCTAGGGCATCTAAGTTGTCTAATACATTGTATCTTATGGTTGTTGAACTTTCATCTAATTTGTTACTCTGTGCTTTCATCCTTGTTTTTATCAATGCATTTCACACGAAGTCAGTGGAGAAGACCGTGTCTTGTTTCTTCAAAATCAGACCACAGCAAATTTTGAATGCCTTAATGAAGGAGAGGTAGGAGATTCACACATGATATGCTCATCTTTTCCACCAAGCTCTCTGTACTCTCATGTTTCCCAGTCTCATAAAGTACTCACTTTGCTAATGGAATGCCTGCTGCAAATCTCTAGGGTTGTGACACAGTTTTTGTGACACCAACAGCACGAACAATCGATGTTGGCTATGCATGGATCATGGTAAAAATCAGTGCTTTGCTTGCTTCTTGTTCCTTTATGTATTCTGTTCCTTCTGCTGCAGTTAAGATAATTCTTTTAAAGTAGTCATGACTGCTCCGTCAAATGTAACAGAAAAATGCTATCACTTTGGTGGTTTCTCCAGTCACCTGTCAAAGCATAACAGAAATGCTCACAAAGTACGTTCTTTTGTCATGGACTCACTTTGGACTGGTATAATGGTTCAAAGATTCAAATACTGCTTGCTTTTTCTTGTTTGCTCCTGTTCAAACTCAAGCTTCTGGCACAATTATGGAATTGATGGATGAAATTTGTCTTTAACTAAGTAGTTTGATGCATTTGATCATATATGTTTCGTTAAGTGAGTATTATCTAACCTTTTGAGTTTTGTTTAGGTACATATTTTTTGCTGACAAGGTAGAGATCACAGACATCACCAAGCAGACAAGCTTCTTTGTCCTTTTGGGACCTAAGAGCAATCAAGTAATTGTGCTATCCAATGAGCTCAGACATAATGTTCAAACTTTCGCCTGGTTCATATTTATGATTCTGTTGGTTATGTTTTGACATTTTAACAGGTTTTGGAGCTTCTAAATTTGGAGGATCTGGATGGACAACCATATGGCTCACATAAACATTATAGTGTAATGTTTGTTTGATCTAGTGATATTAAATCCTTCCGGTTGCTGATTTAGAGGGCATAGCATTTCATTGCATATAATTCAACTGGTGTTCCTGTGAATCCAGGCATATTAAATTTGTAGCATCTTCCTTCCCTTAGCTGTTATGTGAAAAGGAGTATAGTGGTGCGGCAAAGAAGTGCATTAGATTGTTGCCTATAGTCATTTGTTGAGTATGGTATGCAATGTGCTCTTAAGGATATCGTTTATCATGGCTGCTAGCAGGAACACGGTATCTGTATATCCGATGTCCAGCAGTTATTGGCAATAAAGAGATTGACATAATTTTGTTGGTGTCTATGGTTTAGGCATTATAACTTTTTTATCATCATATCCTACAAGTTCTTGATCTCTGTCTGTGATGTTCAAAAGGTGTGAGGAGAGTCGAGGTCATATAACCTGGACGTGCAATTGAAAGATTGTTCTGAATTTTCAGATAAATGGAATGCCAGTAACAGTAGGAGTTGGAAATCTTGTTTCTGAAGAAGGTTATTCTATTTTGACGTCACCTGCTGCTGCCACAACTGTCTGGGATATCCTCTTATCTCATGGTGCCATCCCAATGGGAGCTAATGCATGGGAAAGGCTAAGGATTCTGCGAGGTCAATTTCTCTTGGCTTAAATGTATTACATTTCATGTAAAGTATCACTTAAATGATTTTAGCATATGCATACCAACGTTTGTTTGGACCTTTTTCCCTAATTGCTCAATAACACTGGGATGAATTTACGTAGTAGTTAGAGATTTAGCATGAGTGAATGTGAACTGTGGTTTCAAGGAGCTATTTCTAGCAGTGGACATATATGTTTGGGTTTTTGTTGGGATGTTTTCTAGGATGGCATCCACCAAGTAGCCTGCTTTTGACCCCCTGCTATGGTCATATATATGGGGATCAGGATCCAGACAAGGGAATGCATTTGTTGATGCACTTTTCTAAAATGTGGAGTTTGCTTTGAGGTGTTACTTATAAGCTTCCATTACCTACTTGTGGTTTTTTTGGTCATTAGAGCTTTTTTCTTCTTGTATTGCTGATCATGAGCTGATGCATGCTTAACTTTTAAGACTATGAAATCAACCTCGGTGCTATAGTTGGCTATGTTTTATGTTTCACTGGGACGTGTCATCTGATTTCAACTCTCTTCTTTGCAAATTGTATGTTTTGGCAGGATCACCTGTTGTTCAATGATAGAACCTTTGTTAGCAAGATTTATCATTTTACTTTTCATTAAGGTCATTGCTCATTAAAGTACACCGGCATTTGATGTGATGACATCCTAAAAAGGGAAAGTTAATCTTGTTGAGAGTATTTTGGTTGTTGCACAGACTTGTCGTGGTTACCATATTCATGCATGATCTGATGTGCATGGTGTGTCACTAACGACGTTTTTTGAGACGTCACTGTCAAGGATGAAACTGTCCGTCTCTTCTAATCACGGACTTCAGATTTTGATCCCATTAGTCAAACATGGTTTTTTGCAGGAAGACCAGCACCTGGGAAGGAGCTTACCAAAGAGTACAATGTTTTAGAAGCTGGTCTCTGGAACTCAATATCACTGGATAAGGGTATCTCCTTACAATAAAACCTTTTTTTTTCAAAGAAATCTAGATGATTTACATTATCTCGACTTCTCAGGCTGTTATAAGGGGCAAGAGACGATATCTAGACTGATAACTTATGATGGAGTCAAACAGAGCCTATGGGGTGTTCATCTAGATGCACCTGCAAAACCTGAAAGCCCCATCCTTGTTGATGGGAAAAAGGTACAGTCTGTGGCTTTATAGTGATGTAGTACTAAAAAAATATTAACAAAAGAAGCTCGATTTATAACCAAAGATATGCTTAAGTTTTTCAAAAGGCAGGAAAATTCCTGTGATCTATGCCTAAGCCAACTATCTCATATCTTTCTTGAAACTATCTTTCAAGTCGAACAGAAATTTACTTTTGCAGCCAAAGAAATTCCTCTCTAGTGGATTTTCCGGTGCTTTGCATTGACTTGCCTCCGAATTTTCCACTGACACGCTTAGACTGTAGCCTGGCATAAATTGTCGATTTTTTTTTTTTTTTCTGGTTGTCATCTGGAAAAATTTCCATCTTGCCTCCCAATTGACATGATAACTTTTATAGTCTGTTCAACTTTGAGAATCAGAAAATTTTGGTAATGTTGGACCCTGTAGGTTGGAAAGCTGACAAGTTGCACATCGACAAGGGAACCAGGGTATTTTGGCTTGGGTTACATTAAAAGACAAGCTGCTTCAGAAGGACGCACTGTTCTTGTTGGAGATGACATTGCCGCAGAGTAGTGAATCTTCCCTATCTTGCTAAGCAACGTCCACTGGGGAAGAAATGAGGTTCCTGAGGTAATTTGGTTATGTTAATCTCTATGGACCTATGTGTAAATCATTTCGAGTGAGGATGACCTGCGGTGGTTTTCTATACATAGTCACCAGGAAGAGGCGGCTGGTTTTTGAAAATGTGGTTGTGAGTGAATTGAGGAACTGTAAAATTGTCTGTTTGTTCACAGAATAAGATTTTCTTTTCTGAATCACTGTTAAGCAGCTTACAGCCTAATGAGTATCTTTGAGCTGGTCTTTTAAAAAATGATAAATTCCCACAGACTCTGCATCGATTAAAATATTAGAACATACCCTGCTCTTGAAGGATCGTGTTTCCCATTTAAGGTTAGAGACCCTAAGCCTTTTTTTTTCCTTTGTTCAGTTTAAAAAAAAAAAAAACCCTCCAAATACAATTCATGTTATGTATGCCTGATCACTACAATATAATATGGGGGTTCAATATAAGTTGTCAATTTTGTTGTTTGTCTGCAAACTGATAGCAACACATCTTCTATGATTTTTGGCAGCAGAGTCTGAAGAACTGCATTAATATAATTCTGCTGACACATGTTTTACAGTCCAACTAGATCAACGCCTTTCATTGTCGAGTTAAGAAGATCTAGCCACTTTGTTGTACTCATTTGTGAAGGAGGGAAGGAAATGTAAATGTAGAATGTAGGCGGGGCTATTGTGCAGGTTTGACTGATGCGGATGTGATACCGATGTAGCTTCTTCATATCTACTTCAAATGCATTTTTGAGTGGCAAATGGTGAGATGATATTGGGCACGAGATACGCTGTACAAGTGTACGCTGACAAACTCATGTGAATGTCGAATCAAAACTGTCAACTTATGGTTGCTGGATTGTTTTCATGAGTTTTATTCTACTAGTTGAGTTGCTTTCTCAGTTGCTGGTTGGTTAAAGCCCGCACCATTTTTGGTTACGAACTTACAAAGCTTTTGATGCGACGAAGCATTATCGAAAGGGCTGAGACTGTAAAGGTCATGATGGTGTTCTTGAGCATAGTATTGCGGCACTGTTCTTGATTTGTAGCAATTGATCGGCGTGTGAATCGAAGCATGTACAGATGCTTCAAGTGAGCAAACGATTCCTAAAGTTTTTGCTGGGTTGGACAATGGAAATACCAGAACATTGCTTAGTGGTACGTTGAAGAGTTTGCAATTTTGGATTGGTCTTTGTGGCTGGCTTCCGTACACGGAGGTTTACGCACTAGAGAACTTAACCGTTACCTTGTAGCCTCTCGTGCAACAAAGCTTTTGCTCGTGCTTCGAGCAGGAGTTTGCAATAGATATGATCATTGGACGGGCCATGACTGATGTGATCAATGGCCTAACTTTGTTACTCAAACCCTCTGCGATGAAGAAGTTTGTGGATCGGCCAAGATCGAGTCGATGGAAAGGTTTTGCCGAGGGCTGCCATTTGCTCATGGTGTCTTGAAAGTAAACCTATTAAAATGAGTTATAAGTGCATTTTTAACCGATAGGTTGGGTTGTTATTTTCAGTAAATGGGTTTAGGATGATAAAATTTAAAATAATATGAGTGTTAAATGGGTTTATAATTTAAACAATGTCCACCCTTGCACCCTCTCCTCTCTCTTGGCTTCACTCAATCTTGTGCTTGCTTATTCCCTGCTCTCGTATTGATTTGGGTATGAGTTTTCCTAAATTATGTTAAATACAGAAGTGTTATAATGATAAGGGTCAGGTTGGTTATGGGTCAATAATTTTGTATTGCATGGAAATTATTCAAAATAGGCTAAATGTGTCGATTTTAATCAATTAATGTTCAACATGATTCAACCCACCATTTGACGGATTGACTTGAGTCATGGGGTTGCTCGGCTTACAGTCGCCTCTAGCCTGTCATGTTGCTCGAGCATTAAGCCTCACATGAGTATTGGCTATCAAAGATAGCCGCCTCAGCTATGCCATGTTAGCAGCTTTATGCAATTAAGCATAGTAGTTGAAGACAATGATTGACAGGATTTAGATAGAAATATGAGCTTCATGAACAAAATTTAAACTAAACCCTAAATTAATATGTTTCGCTCAAAAGATCCATGAGTATAAATTTTAGTACTAATTTTTCGGTTATGTCAAATTTCCTATTTATCATTTCCGAAAGATTGATTAAGGGGTATATGATCGAGATGTTTCACCTCAATAAGTCTAAGATCTCAATTGGGTTCCTACTTAATACAATCACTAAAGAAAAAACCACAATAAAGGCTGGCAAAAGTATATTATATATCAATTGTACAAATGACATGGTGTAAACTGTACAAATGACATGATGTAACTGACTAATCATTTTAACAGCGTGATCTATTTATCCTCTTATACGACATTTAAATTTTGGAATCACTCTCTTTATTAGCTTGTTATATCACACATAATTGCATATCCCTGTACAATATATCCTTTTGTAAAATCTAGCCTAAGATTCCATTTTCCATTTGGATGTGGCGTTGTATCGTCTTACCATTCATTTTGTTGAATGTTTATTAAATTAGACTTATTATTTATCTCATGACACGAATGAGTTTTATCATAGTATTTCAATAAAAAAAAATTGAGGTCGAGAGGATTGTTTTTAAGTCTATAATAGAAAAATCTAGATAATTGCACTCTGATTTTTGCTTGGAACCACGAAAACATGTAAACACTGTCTATACTGAGCAGAAAGCTAATATTTCACATTAATTCTTTTTTCTTCGAAACAAATTAAATCTCACCATATCTTCTTTTTAAATTTCCAAAAAATAAAAAATAAAAGTTCTCGAGGGAAAGAAAGCCAGAAATCCGGGAAATTCTCAGAATTCAAAAAAAGAAAAAAGAAAGGGAAATTCCTCATTTTCGCGGGTCGTTTAAACGGGTCGGATTTGATCCGGAGGCGTTTCTCTCCCTCCCCCTCGATCACCATCGGAAAAGCTCCCGGCGATCCTGTCTCTCTCCGGCGATCTCTTCCACCGCAAACGGCCGACCGGATCGTCGACGTTCGTCCATGATCGAAGGTGAGTTGGCTAACGGCTTTCTTGGTTCGGAGGCTTTGAGATGTTCCTTCGGATTGATTTCGTTTGATTCGAGTTGCTGGAGCCCGAGAATGGTGAAGTGGGTCTGTTTGAGGAGTTGAATTGCAGTCATGGATTGTGAAAAGCTTGTGTTTTTAGCCTTTTTTTTTCGATCTGGATCAAATGGGATCGTGTTAATTCGTTTAATGTCTCCTTCTTTCGTTTCGTTTGAGCTGTTAGAGCCCGAGAATGGTGAAGCGGGTCTGTTTGTGGAGTTGAATTGCAGTCATGGGTTGTGGAAAAACTTGTGATTTTAGCGTTTCTTTTCAATCTGGGTCAAATGGGATCGTGTTAATTTGTTTGATATCTCCATTTTTCCTTTCATTCGAGCTGCTAGACCCCGAGAATGGTGAAGTGCGAGCGTTTGAGGAGTTAAATGGCAATCATGGGTTGTGGAAAAGCTAGTGAATTTAGCGTTTCTTTTCAATCTGGGTCAAATGGGATTGTGTTGATTCATTTGATGTCTCCATTTTTCCTTTCGTTCGATCTGCTAGAGCCCAAGAATGGTGAAGTCGGTTTGTTTGAGGAGTTAAATTGTAATCATCGCTTGTGAAAAGTCTTGTGATTTTAGCATTTCTTCAATCTGGGTCAAATGGGATCGTGTTGATTCGTTTGATGCCCCCATTTTTCCTTTCATTCGAGCTGCTAGAGCTCGAGAATGGTGAAGTGGGTCTGTTTGAGGCGCTGAATTGTAATCATCAGTTGTGAAAAGTCTTATGGTTTTAGCATTCCTTCAATCTGGGTCAAATGGAATCGTGTTGATTTGTTTGATGTCTCCCTTTTTCCTTTTATTCGAGCTGCTGGAGCCTGAGAATGATGAAAAGGGTCTTTTTGAGGAGTTGAATTGCAGTCACGAGTTGTGAAAAGCTTGTTTTAGCATTTCTTTTCAATCTGGGTCAAATGGGATCGTGTTCATTCGTTTGATGTCTCATTTTTTGATTTTGAGCTGATTGTCTCGGGGAACAATTGTTTTATAGAATGGACAAGGTAGTCAAGGCTGTTGAGGAAGTGAAGAAGGAATGGGGTGAGGCGTATGTCAAAACCCAGGAGCATATTAAGGCAATCGAGGAGTATGGGAAGTCGAGAGAGGAGAAGAATTCGCTTCCGAGGTTGAATGGTCTGGCACAGGATGGCTTGGCTCTGTTGAATTCACTGCAGTTTAAACTCGATCTTCTTGCCCCACAGCTGCCTGCCATCGACTCAGTTGAATCTGCCAAGTCATTGCTCGAGTCATGGAAGACCCAGAGCCAAAAGTACGTTCTTGGTCCTTAATTGGTTAACCTGAAACTCAATGTGCGTAATTTTGTGAACTCTGGAAGATGACTGCTTCTTGTGTGCATGTTGTTGTTATCAGCTGGAGTAAAACTTACAATTGTGAGCCAAATCATTTGTTTCAGAAAATGGTGTTGGTATGGATGAGAACGAAAAATTCTTGTTTTGAGAAAAGCTAAAGACAGTTTTTGTTTTTGGAAATTTCTGTTGTTGAGGGTCTCTCTCTCTCTCTCTCTCTCTCTCTCTCTCTCTCTCTCTCTCTCTCTCTCTCTGTTTGAAAGAAATGGTTGGTCCAGGTATGTTTGGCCTTGTTTAACTTAAATTGTAAGGATTTTGTTAAAGAGTAATCCAAATAAGCCCCAGTTGCTTCATCGTGAGTTGAGAAAAGATTTGTGGTCTCATTGGTCCAATCCTGATATAGTTTGCTTGTTAACTCTCTTAAAAGTTCATATATATGATTGACAGCCAATGCTTGAGCATTCCTGAATAACCTGAATGTAAATATTTCTACATGACCAAACTAGTTGTGCATACACCAATATGTAGAAGATTCTCAAAGATCATCTCTGTTATCAGCTTGCGAATGAGATTGAGGAATGCTAATTTGCAAGCAAGGGCTAATCTGAAGAAGGCTGCGCAAGAAGAGGTATGTACAGTCTCCTCTATATGATGCTTTGTTTTCGCTTTGCTCAATCAATGACTTTTCTATGTGGTGAGTTCCAAATGTGGGCTCAGGAAGATGAACTCGTTTGATTTCTTGCATTTTAGAGAGAACTGCTTCTTGGCGGCGGAGAAGAATCAACAATTCGGAGACGCAATTTACAGTATGTATCACTTCTTTTACTTTTTTATTTCACTCTGCAATATTTTATTATCCCGAGATGGTATGGCTTTTAATATCTGGAATTCCGGACATCCATGTGGTTAATCTCTACTGCCTACCTCTAATTGTTAGGACAAAGGCTGGAATGACATCTGCTGCAGAAAGTATCACAGAGAGCCTTCGCCGCACTCGTCAGCTGATGGTCCAGGTGAAGAGTTGGCTCCTTTGCATCTTCTTTTCCCACGCTTTTTAGGGTGTCTGTATCACAGATATTTAATGTTGTTCCAAATTCCCAACACTGAATTATACGAATAAGAAAATAATTATAACACTAAGGCCACTTTGCAGGAGGTGGAACGGAGTGCAACTACTCTCATGACTGTTGGTAAGTATTTTCTGCTCCTATGAAGAGGTTTTGAAGCAAATACATGTTGTCATGCTTGCACTGCTAAGCTCCAGATTTTTTCTGTTCATTACTTTTTCGTCACAAATCCTTCTGGGTTGGCCTTTCTCTCTCTGTTAAAAGCATGAGCTGTGACCTCAGTTTTTCTTTCACTATGGAAATGGGCTCCCCTAGCTAAGATTTGTAATGGAAAGAGGGGTATAGTCTCAAAGCAACCTACCACTTTTCTATCATAGGAAGCACTTGGCTAAGATCTTGGATTTTGATGTATCTTCCTTCTAGGCTATTAAACCTTTTATCTTTTCTGCAAATAGAAAGAGGGACATTATGAGACAAGGGCTAGTTAAGTGATATGTAAGGCTAGCAGTTTGTGTTTCCTTGTCATAATCATGTAGTATCAATCATCAAATTAAGATAATTATGAGATGTGTCCTACTTTGAACATGTTTATTAATCTTTTCTTATTTTTAAGGCCCTTGCCATTAGATAGGTACGCGATACTTGTTTGGTAGTCGGTACTCATGTATAAACATGTCATGACAGGAAAGAAGGTAAAATGGCGATCATGAGAAAATTAACTGGAAGTCCAATCAAACTACATTAGCTGTCTTTTGTGGAGTTGAATATTTCAAAGTTCAAATTTACTCTGTCAACATAATGAAAAACCTTCATTAGGCATATAACCATTAGCCCTTGGGGTTAGAGATTCCTGAGATTGTCTAGTAATCCTTTTCGTGTCAAATATTGAAAGAGAAAAAGTATAAGTTATTTTTATTTTGAGAATAAAGTCTGCTTTTGTACTTCATACATCAAAGTGAAATTTCACGCACATACAATTTGTTGCGACAGAACCGTGAGCGACAGAAAATGGGTAAGTTTTATTCCTGATTTTCAGTAAGAATATGGGAAAGTGATGATTAAAGCATCCAAAGCCACAATGCATTAACCGGACTATAGACCAATTTAACTCGAGGAAACAAGGAACTGCAATTCTGGGGTTGGAAGCTCGTGGGGAAGTGAAGTTTAAAAACTAACAACTGTAACAGCTAGAGTACTTGGTAATTTTTATCCATCATATGTGCAAAATCTATCTATAGTGACATGCATTTGCTAATAGTGCCTGCATCTTGGGAAACTTATTTTTCCGTATTCTGTCTCTACAAATAGATAAATATGACTTTCGAAGAAACTCTAATGTTTCATTTTCATGCTGGGTTTTGCAGAGGAATCAACTGGAGTCTTAAGAAAGGCTGAAAGTGAGTACAAGGGCCACCGTTCGTTGTTGATGCGCACCCGAAGCCTACTTTCTACAATGCGACGTCAAGATGTGATTGACAGGTCTGGATTTGGGCACACCTTTTTTCCCCCCTCTATTCATATGTCATATTTTACCTGGAATTGCCTTGAGCTTATACCTGGTTCTGATTGACAGGATAATAATTGCTGTTGGATGTATCTTGTTCTCATGTGCTGTTCTATATGTCGTTTCGAAACGCATTGGACTACTGAAATTGCAGAGGAAGGTCACAGCTGCACTGAAGGCTGGTATGGCAGGACAGGCAGAGATTGGAGTTAGAGGCAACCAAGAGGGCATCAATATTCCCCATGTCGTCGATAATGTAATTGCCAATTTGGATCTGCCTTTGGATAGACCTATGCACGACGAACTTTGAGTTTCTCTCGGTGCTTTCCAGAGTACAATTTTCGAGTGGGTTCTTCTCACTTGGGGAAAATTCACTTTCATGGACAAGGAAGATGGAGTGACATCCCAAATCTTCTGTCACAATGGTTATGCTTAGGTTTAGGGACTGACTTTGTTGTGTCTTAGTTAAAGTGTACAGACATTGTGCCTCACCTCGAGTCCGCATTTTAGGTTTCTCACTCAAAATGGATGAATCTTTGCAAAATTTTGCCAGTGCGTGTAACACAGTCTCTGTTACTCGTGTAGCATGTGACTATATGGTTGATATATTAATTCTATTTTTTCTGAGAAAAACTTTCGAGATATAATCACAGATGTATATGAGCCATTTTTGTTGAAGTTCTGCATCTGCATCAAATTCTTTATCTCTGTCTATGCTTTTGATTTTCTGTCGACTTTGAAACATAACTCGCATTCACATCTGCACATTTTTCATCTGTTCATCTTATTTTTATCACACCCTATCATCGTCAACCCAGGATAATTCGTATATGGAAAGGCAATCGTACATCTAAATCACTGCTTCTCTTCATTGCTTGCTTGTGTGTACCACAGTTTCATCACAGCTGGTAAATTTGCCTCTCTGTTTGGTGGGTCATGCGCGAAAACATGCATTTTATACCTACGTTCGCGAGGGCATATCATGGATAGAAACTCATACTAGAAGCACATATGAATTCATCCCGAGCTTTAGGAAGCTACAAAAGATGAAGTCTCCTTTTACAGTGACTCAACTGAATAGTATAGAGTATTAGATGTCAGAAAACCAAAGTACCATACATTACAAGAATCCTTCAAAACCTGGGATTCCAGAATGGAAACTTAGGCATTAATTCCAGTGTCCTGCTGGATTCCTATTCCAAGATAGGTAAGATGGATCTCCAAGAGGCCTGCCCAAATCATCCAACGAAAAGAAAGAAGACAAACAGGAAAAATGAAAAAGGAACATATCAAAATCAAACTGTCAAATTTCCCAAAGCTAATCTTTCTCAAAACACCTATTGCAACAGTCAATGTTTTGAACCCGATCGAGACTCACCTTGGCACGAGCACGTAGACAAGGATGAAGGCTATTGCCGAGAACAAGCAAATCCCTCCAACAGCCAAATATGCCGCCCCCAGGAAGTCATTCTTCCCACCTATCCAACTGGCGGTCGATAGCACCAAGTGCTTCTTGCCCTCGAAATCGTAGGTGTTGTAGTTATTCTGTATTGTGACCGTGATCGTCTTATTCGCTTCGAGGTCAACCTCTATCTTTCCATATAGTTTTCTGAAAGTCGGCAACGCCGCCGTGCGCATCCACACGATCAGGTCCTCCTGTTCACTCAACTGTTGAAAGCATGCTGCAATCAGTTAATAGTAAAAAGAGGGAGAAAGGGAGAGAGAGAGAGAGCGAATTTTCGAACCGATGAAAGGATCAGATGGAAGCGATCCAACTCTTACAGGAATGCTTGAATTAAGTGTTGCACCGCCGATTAGACCTCCGGTTTGGAAATTCTTCGGGTAGACATCAGATCCGAACTTATGCTTTCGGTCGCTATCCCATGCTATGTCTTTCTTGTTGACATCCAGCGGCGTATCGTTCACTGAAAACTTGTAAGTGTCGTTGAACAAGCTCCACGCAATGAGGCCACAAGGAACGATTGTTTTTTGGTCTTTCGTGACAGCTTCGGGCTCACAATCGGCTGTTTTCCCTTCACCGTCTCGCAATTGTTTATCGCTCCTACTCTTGACATACCTAGAAAAGACGTCATGCGCGGAAAAATTTCGATCAATGTTTGTGCGTATAATCATAGGAAAGATGGAATATAAACTGGACATGAATACGAGTACCGGCGATGATTCTGATAGAAGTTAGACAGCTGATAGTAGACGTAGATGGGACTTTTCATTAGCTTGGGGACCTGCAACAATGGAGCGATTGATTCTTTTAGAACACACATGAAGATGGAGAGAAGCATCAACCAAAGAAAACTTCCCCAGTAAGCAGAAAATGAACTCACGACTAGAGTCCTCGTGCAAGTCTTATTAGTTTTATCGTCCTGAATGTAGCCGAGAGCTTCGTTCTTGAAACTTTGAGGAATGCAACCATCGTCGTATCGATCCACAATTTCTACAACCTACATCAAGAGGAATATCAAGTGTTTGACAATCCAAAAACAAGAAAAACAACTCTAGAACAAAATATCATGAAATGAGAAGAAAATTGAAACATTACTCTTCGAGAGGCAAACAAAGAGGCAAGGCCAATCGGGATGAAGACCACGCCGATGAGTATAAAAGTTGTAATAACCTGAAAATGATGAAGTGTTTCCAAGAAGCCACAGATGATTTTGCCACAACAATATATTGTGATTTCACAACTTAAAAGGAACCAATATTGCTAATTGTAGATTGTACCCAACCGGGAGTCAAAATTGGTTTGCAAGCAGAAAGTTCCTGTTGGGTGAACTTAGAATCTGGAAAAACGAAAACAAGGACAAATGCATCAAAGCTAATAATACAAACCCCAACAAGTATAAACCCTTTGCAAGAGTTGTGTCAAGCTAAATCAATAGTTCTTATCCTAGTTGTTTGGCTATCAGACACACAACAGCAGATAATGGAATATGGCTGAAAACACTTCTAACTGTCAGAAAACTAAAAAGTACTTGACCCTACCAACATTCACTTGATTCGGATGCCTGAAAACATCTCGAATGCTTCATCACCAATAAATTATCAGAAGAGAAAAAAAGGAAACCAATTCCTCAGATAAGATTGATCGGAGCACATAGACAATCGCGAGACGACGATTCCGAGTACAACATCACTCAGTTTTGAGTTGAGGAGCACCACCAAAATGTCTTATTATATTTTATAGCAATGTATTTCTGCATGTTGAGATACAATGTTGAGATCAAAAGCACTTCGCCGTCTTTTTCTTGCAGGCTGAATTAGCACTTCAAACATCTATCCACGTTTGCCCCTCCCAAACCCTCCAACGGAACAGAACAAAGGAACGTCAACCTACCAGCCTATCTATACAAGAACGTATTCCTTCGAAAGCTAAAGCAGACGTTCACGTTCGGATGAAACTCAAAACCATTCAAGAAGATATAAGCCCTCATTCTTAAACTTTCCGTGCAATCGCCTAACGACTCGAGTTCATGCTTTTCTTGGTTATATATGAACAACACAACTCAGCACATATGATCGTCGGGCTGAAGGACATGAGTTGATGAACGAGAAGATTCCGAGAATCAAGAACGATCACGTCATGGCAATGAGAATCGTCTCAAGAGTTTGCACCCAACAACAAAGAAAGTCAAGGATCGAGAGATCAAGAAAAGACAAGATGAAACGGGGGTCGCACGATCAAAACCTCGGGAAGGAGGAGGAGGAGGAGAAGGAGAAAAGGAGCACGTACATTTAGGTCTCTTGGACATCTTCCGGGCAGACGTGAACGGATCCTGCGCTGCATCGTTCCCTCCTGCCGAGCTCGTCTCTCCTCTTTCCGCCATCTTTCCTGGGTTCTTGGGTTCCTTCGCCCTCCTCCGTTCGTCGTTCTCTCCTCCTCCTCTCTTCCTCCTCCCTCCCTTCCACCCAACTTCTCCTTTCGCGTTCTCTCTCTCTCTCTCTCTCTCCCCTTGTTTGGCGGAGCGGAAAAGATCCCACGAAGGAATTTAATGCAAGAGCTTCGGCAATTCCCAAGTTTTGAATTTTGTCGTGTATATATAGTCCCTTAATATCATCGAAGCGGACGTGTTTGACCAAACCTACCATGCTAACTGCTAAATAGAGATGCGACTTTCTTGAGAATTATTACACTTCTGTAATTAGCTCGTTGAGTTGTGGTTTTGATAACCCAAATATGCTCTCAACTTTCGATCTTTCGCCGTCCACGGACTTCTGGCGAACCGATGGCGGGGAAGGCGCACGAGAGGGTTTCCTAGATCCCGCACGCATTGCCGCTCGGGGATCATCACCACATGGGCGGTTTGCCCGGAATTGGCCTATTCCCACAAAAGGTATTGATTATGAGATTGGAAATTCATACATTGATGGCTAAAATTGGAATTTTTGTGACTAGATTGGGAAATTATTTTAAAATTTAGGGACCATGATGAAATTTGATCCTCTCAAATGGTTAGGAATTGGAGATTGTTGCTGTTGGGATCCGATGCATTAGTTGGCTGGACAGTCATTATTGCAATAGCTGATGTGTTCAATTCACTCTTTTTACTTAACATGGATATACACGGATTTATTATTTCCATTGAGTTAGCATTAGTATGAGGTGAAGATACATTTGGCAAAAATAAGAATGATACAGTATACCTATCAATTACATCATGGAAGAGGAATTCCCATATTTAAAATATGTTTCCCTTCTTCTCTCCCATAAAAGCCATTATCAAAATCTCTTTTATCTATTAAGCAGTGAAAGTTAAATATTTAATACCATAATCTTTAAAGCGTCACGAATAATTTTCTCCTATTTCTAAGGAGAGTGTTTCCGTTTCTTCTCTTCCTCGTTTATTTTGCAGAAAATAAATGATTTGAAAAGTATTTTCCCAAAAATGATCGCTTGAAAAAATAAATAAATAAAAAATATTTCTAGCGTCCATGAAAATGTTTAGACAATAGTTGTTGATAATTAAAATATTTCTTATTGACTAATTATTTCAAATGATATAAGCGATAATTTTAAGTCCTTATCAATTATTATTATTAATTTCCCTTCTTTGTGCCATTTTCCAAAAAAATGCATTCATGGCATGGAGGTTTTAATTGAGCTCGTGCGAGGAGGAGCCAAGTTTACACATATATAGATATGGAAATTAAACTAGCTGGTGTTATTAATGAGGAGAGTGAAATTTTGCATAACAAAAATAAATAAGAAAATAATAGATTTTAGATGTCATCATTAATTGACCTTGTTAATGAGGAGGAACCAAGTATGGCTGCGTTTGGTTGACCAGATAAAAGTCTGGATAGAATATGTTTTATCCTATCTCGTGTTTGGTAGCCGGCTAGGATAGGATAAGGTCAGATATAGAGAGGATATAGTCTAGATAAATAATAAATAAAAAAAATCTGAGGGGGAGTGGTGGGATAGACCCAGATAGGACTTCTTTTATCAATCTATTATTATCTCAGTAGGAGATAATCATTGCTTGTGTGATATTATATTTTACAAGTTCAATGCGGGAAAAAAAATATATGAATCAAAAGTCAATGTTATAACTATGTTGTTATTGGTTTATGTGTTCTTGTGGTTGTATATTTGTAATTTTATTCGCGTAGTGGATGTCATCATTTATTTATTGGTAAATACCTAATCTCAGTAGGAGATATTCATTTCTTTTGTGGTATTATTTACAAGTTCAACGTGGGAAAACATATATAAATCAGAAGTAAATGTTAGAATTGCGATGTTGTTTTACCTTGTTGGTTTATGTATTCTTGTGGTTGCATAGCTGCAATTTTATTCATTTATTTCCTATTGCATCCTTATTGTGAAGAAGAGCATCTTAAATTTCTTTTGTTTGGCTTTGGCCAGTCTTAAGGACATGTGTTTTTTTCTTGGCAAAAGATCTCTTTAAGTGTCATAACTTGGCATAAAGGTCACTTAAGTGTCATAACTTACAAAATGTACATTTAAGTGTCACATTTTAAGAAAAGTGGGGCATGTAAGTGCCACCTCCGGCGAAGCCGGCCGGAAATTATACATGGCAATTAGATATTAATATTTCTCGCTAAGATGGCTCGCCGGAAAGCTAAGTCAGCTCTAATTCACCCAAAACAACGTCATTTCGGGTGTTGGCCAAAATAGAGCTCTTAAATCAGCCAAAACAACATCGTTTTGGCATAATTTGAATTTTAATATAATATAAAAATAAATTTAAAACAAATTAAAAATAATTTATATTTATTAATAAATAAATAAATAAAGGAGGAGGAGGAAGGCAGCCGGCGGCGAGGGCCGAGCCCTCGCCACCGCCACCTCCCCCGTCACCGGAAGGTGGGGGAGGGTCGGCCGAGGCCACCGAGCCCGAGCCGAGGGCCGGCTACCTCCCTCCTCCTCCTTCCTCCTCCTCAGCCGCTAGCTACCTCCCTTCCTCCTCCTTCCCCCTCGCTCGACCGGGCCGTCGACCCTCGCCGGATCCGGGCGAGGGCTTGCGGCCCTCGCCACCAGTCAGCCCTTCCCGGCAATGGTGGGGAGGCAGTGACGACAGTTGAGGGCTGAGCCCTTAGTCACCTCCCTTTTTTTAAAATTTTTTTTAAATGTTTTAAATAAATTTAGTCTTAAATTAAATTAAATTAATTTTTATATTAAAATTTTTACTATGTCAACACAAAAATGATGTTGTTTTGCACTCGCTTCGCCGGAAAATTGACACGTCAGCGTTTTGGCCGGATTGGCACTTAAGTGATCAATTTTGCTCATATTTTGGCACTTAAGTGTACTTTTTGTAAATTATGGCATTTAAGTATACATTTTGTAAGTTATGGCACTTAAGTGTCCCTTTTTGTCAAGTTATGGCACTCCAGGGATCCGCGTCTCCTTTTTTCTTTAAGTGTTTCTACTAGGGTTATCAATGGGGAAGTAGACATTGATTGAATGAACTGACTAAAGTACTATAGATTCCATTGCAATCAATGTCACTTAAGATAACTAGTGTAAAAAAATATTAGGTAAGGTGCATGTGAAGCAGACAGTTGAAACTAAATTCAAAATTTTTTTTGTTAAGCTCAAGGCTAGCTATAGTCAGTTAACCAAATTATATACCTTAATGTAACAAAATGGGAGTTACTCACAGTAGATATAAGGAAAACAAATCCTCATCAACAAATAATTTGCAATGGTCCAATTCTAACAAGCCAAATTTCTTTCGAGGCAACATTCTTAATTGACTCATCTCATATTAGCATACGTAATATCACTTTTTGATTCTTTATGCATTTCACATATAATGCATAATCATGGATTCTTTTTGTGTGATTTTGTGAGAATCTCTTGATTTGAAAAAAATAGTTCGTTTTGGATGATTTTTGCTCTAATCTTTAGTTTGTGCTTTCCTAATTTTTTTTTTTTGAAGAATATAATTGTTCATGAAATTAATTGATTTTAAATCCATAATTCACTAAACAGTGGATATGATAGGATATGAGAATATCTGACTTTAAATATGTAACTCACCAAATAGTGAATAGGATATGAAAAAACTCATGAATTTATTATCATATCATATCCAGTCTAATTATGTGTAGAAATCCGAATGACCAAACGCAGCCTATATGTGTGTGTGTATATATATTAAATACGTGTATAGTTATTATAAAATACACTTTGTAGATACAATGATAAAAATCATTTTTACCACTAAATTTTATCCATACTATCCTACAATCATTTTTTTTTCATCCAAAATATTACCGTAGATATTGATATATGTAACTCGCACGTACTTCAATTTTTAAAGTTAATTTTTTAATCAACAATAATAATAATAAAAAAAACCCTTCCAATATAATAATTAGTGGTCACACACAAGCCGGCATGAAAGTAATTTAAAATGTGAACATAATTATCATTTTATAAAATAAATCTCTCCAATTAGATTCCAAATGCAAGTAATCATCTTTATACCGCAATAATTTAAATTTGATTCCAAAAATAACTCAAATCACGCGTTTTCCTTTCTCCCATTGCACGTCTTTTCACAATATTTTGCACACACATCATTAATGCGTTCCATATCTGCTAGCTAGTAGTATATGTTAAGCATATGCTCTTGTGTTGTGGTGGAGAGGTTGGTTCAAAACTCAAAAAGGCCATGGCGTCACGGGCCGACGCTTGAGTAGTGTCGCTTGAGCTCCACCTTCCCCTTGATTTAGCGCTCACTCGACATGTTCGGGATGGTCGAGAGAAACTCTAGAGAGACCAGTGATTTGGTAGGAAATATTCTACTGCTCTTTCTGTGTAGGCCCACCTCTCTGATGCTCTCTCTCCTCTTTCTCCTCTCTGTCTCTCTACCTTTCCACGTGGCGTCGTGCAAGTGGTCCTAGACCACGCTGACGTAGCGTTCCTGGACCACCCAATATTTTCTCGGAAATATTCTACTCTTTCTGTGTTATGCATGCGGCTGATACAAATGAATGATAGGGGACCCATATTTATATATGAGCCTCTCTAATTACAATCATGGATCTCTCCTTAATCGCAATGTAAATTCAATCTCCTTGTTTACGAATTACCCCATCAATTACTAGAACAAAATGTTTATTCTCCATGATATCCTCGACAACTTTTCTGGAGCTCTCATGAAATTCTAAATCCCCTGAAGTTTCAACACTTACTCGGTGATTTCCACCTCCGCGGCTTTTTTTTTTTTTTTGGGTCAAAAGATTGTGATCATTACTAATAAGTTGTTGAACCGCAACTAAGTTCGGAATCATCACATAATAAGACCCAAAGTGGATGAGGGGATAAAAAATCCAATTGCGAGGAAGACGGTTGTCCCGGTGAGCTCTTGCTATTCAATCGGCTGGCTCATTTGCTTCTCTATGCACGTAAGATACGGAGACTCATTTGAGTTGGGCCAGCAGCACTTTGCAATCTTATTGATCGTTGAAATATCTCACTTTTTTGGAAGGTAGCATGGATATTAACGCGGATCAATGAGTCCAAACTCATCCGTCGGGCCAATGTAATTAGAGCATTTCATGTCACAACATTAATGGCCCCAACTAGTTACAAGCTCGTGTTACCGAGCTCAGCAATTTCACCTGTTTAATTTACTTCTTATGAATAGAAAGACCTAATAATCTCGATGCACATAATCACTAAACGTTCATCTTTTGAATTCACCGTAAATGGAACAAGTTACTTGTATAAAATATTGGTAATCTAACGTTTAACCTAACCATATACATTTCTAGCAAATATAAATGACAAGAATATATTAAGCAAGTGCATCACCAATTCCCGTTTAATTGTATATCGACCTGCTATGAAATTGGAAAGAGAAGCAACCCTAGATTTTAAGGATCATGTATAACAACAACCCTCGAGAATGCTACGGATTTCAGACCTTTGTTCATCATCCAATTCATCCGGGAACTCGACGTAGAACTTGAGCCGGAGATCGCCCCGCTTGCCGTCCTCCTTCGGGTTCGGCATGCCCTGGCCCGGGATCGCCTTCTCGTACCCCGGGAATATGACCTCGTCGAACAGGACCCTCGTCTCCTCTCCCCCTAATAGCGGGACGGAGAGCGTGCACCCGGTCAGGGCTTGCACCAGCGGGATCTCGACCGCGATCTCCAGGTTGTCCCCCCGCCGCTTGAACAGCCGGTGCCTCTTCTCTTCGATGGAGAAGACGATGTCGGCCGGCAGGTACCCCGGCCTCTGGTCGCCTTTGCCTTCGAACGATATCTTCGTCCCTTTCTTCCATCCCGGTTTCACGTTGATCTTCAACGTCTCCTCTTCTTGGATGATCCTGTGCGATGGAAAAAATCAGTATTTGCTAACCTTCAATGCTGTAGATATATGCATGATGATCATGTCTGAAACATGCTATTCCTCAAGCAAAATTCTGATATCGGTTTCGATAATTATAGTACAATTCCATGTTGATTACCCCGTGTCGCTAATCACATCTCGTGTGATCTTCACTTTCTTGACAGATCCATGACACAGCTCTTCCAACGTGCACTCCAGCTTCTTCTCGATCGGGGCGGGCTTCCGCCGGGCCGCCGTATGCGAGAACAAGATCGGGGTGCTCCCTTTCCGGCTCATGTTCCTCGACAAGGTGGCCGGAGCCTCGGTCTCGGATCCCACCTTTCTGCTCGTGCTCCGCAAGAAAGTACTGAAATCTGACGAGGACGGGGACGGGGACGTGTTCATCCGGCTGCTCGTCCTCGACAACGACGGGTTCGGCGTGTGGCTCCTCCGACTCGAACTCTTCGACAGGAACGAGCGGCGAAAGAAGAAGCTGTCGTCGACGCTGCGGTTGTGACGGGACGAGCCGTCCGACGTCGTCGCATCGTCGCTGCTCGTGACTCTTTCGTCACTCCTTTTCCCATCAAAACTCTGAGACAAACGCGAAAACATCAATCCCCAATGAAAATCTCGCTCTAACAATGTCCAATGTCAGCACATGATGGAACCCAGTTCCGTTACCTTGTCGGATTCGGCCTCGTTTTTGTTCGACGGGCTCTTGTCGGTGTGCCATTTCAGGTGGAGGAACTTGTAGGCCTTGGAGATGTCGAAAAGGCCCGTCGAGCTCTTGTGGTTGTGTCCGAGCAGAGTCGAGAGGTCGGTCGTCGGTGAACGAGGATCCGCCATGGGAGTACGGATGAGGAAGATGATGATGATGATGAATTTGCAGAGAGAGAGAAAGAGAGAGAGAGATTGCTGCAAAAACCCTAGAAAGAAGCGGGGAAAAAAGATGACGATGGACGGTTAAGTTCCTTCTATAAAGACAGTGATTTAGAGCCGAACGTTTTATCCATCTTTTTAGGTTACTTTAAATAGACTTGTATCCGTACAAGCCCAAAAATAAACAAACAAATAAATAAATATCGTCGATAAAATAAAAAAAAAAATTGGTAAAGATTATTATTTTTTTGGTAAAGGATAAAATCAATTTTTTCTCTCTATATTATTCTATAAATACATCGGTAGATTGTTTTTATTTTTATTTTATACATACCAGATTATTGGCACACATGATTGGATCAATTTTATATGAGGTCATATATATATAGTTATTTTCTAATTCTCATAGATAAATCTTATTACTTATTACTTTACTCTTATTACTTATTACTACTGAATTTATCTAGTATCCATAACTATGTTAATAATCTCCAAAAAAGTAAAAATATTGCCTCATTCTAATAAGGTCAATTTTACAACTTATTATCATTTCGTCTAAGTTTTTACTTTTTCTTACAAAAATCTTAAAATTTAGGGAAAAAACCACGAAAAACCCTGAACTTTGTCCAAAGTGACACATTTACCCTAATTTTTTTTTTGTGATGTGAAAAATTGAACTTTGCCAACTGTGACACATTTACCCCAAACTTTTTTTTGTAACACAAAAAACCTTGAACTTTTGTTATGTGACACATTTACCCTAAAATTATATGGCATTTTGGTCTTTTCATTTTTTAAATTTTTAAATTTTTTTCTTCTCTCTTCCCTCCGCCGGCTAGCCAGCAGAGGGAAGCCGGCGTCCGGGGAGGGCCTCCCTCGCCGGATCTGGCGAGGGCATTCTAGCAAGGACCGCCCTCGCCTGACGCCAGCTTCCCTCCGCCGGCTCTACCATGGCCGGCGGAGGGAAGAAGAAGAAAAAAAAAAAAGGAAAAAATAGAATAAAAAGACAAAAATGCCCTTGATGGAGTAAATGTGTCATGGTTTGGAAAATGTGGGGTTTTTCATATCACAAAAAAAAAGGTTTAGGGTAAATGTGTCACTTTGGGCAAAATTCAAGATTTTTCGTAGCTTTTTCCCTAAATTTTAAGACTCGTTTCCTTGAATCTGGATGCATGTAGACAGACGAAGGACAATTTTCAACAAGTTTTATGCAACAAAAGATCGGCTATTGGACCACCCACTGCGGTGGCGCAGTTGGCTTGACCTTTGTGCCTCCCACAAAGGTGCCAAGTTCGAATCCCAGCGGCGTTACTTGGTGACTTAACCGGCCGGCGTGAGTGTTGCGTCAGCCCCAGGTTCTTCTTTCTTAGGTTACCAAAAAAAGATCGCTTTGGGGGTTTCATAGGTTACCAAAAAAAAAAAAAAGATAAAAACTATATAATTTTCTTTCGCCCCTTTTTCACTTGCGTTGTTTTGTCAAAAATTAATAATTTGAAATATACTTTTTTGGAAATGATTGCTCGTATCATTTAGAAAAATGAATAAACGAAAAATAATCTCATCGTTTATCAAAATTATTTAGACATGAATTATTATCAATAATAAAAATATTTTTCGCTGACTAGATATTTTAAATGGTACAAAGGATTATTTTTAAAAAATACTTTCCAAATCATCTATTTTTCCTAAAATATATGGAGCATATGCAATTTTACTAAATCCTTAAGGAACAACTTTATGTCGATGATAGTTCCCTAGCATGCATATTCCGAGGCAAATGAAATACGATGCCTTCGCTCCATAGTAGTGATTTCACCAAAGACAAATTTGATTTTTTTTTTTTTTATATTCTATCGTAATTGTTACTACCTCTTTTGGGCAAAGTTGAAGAATTGGACCAATGAGAATTTGTTCGGCTTCAAAATCTCAGATATGCAAGATAGGTTTTAGGTTCCAAAAATTTGGGAATTTGTTTCAACAAATATGTTCCAGATTCTAGATAAGTGGAACTTGAAACATATAATTGGGAATAAGTTTTTGTATTTTTCTCATTCATGTCTTTTTATGATCTTACGTTGTTTCGTGGCATTCGATGATAAGTAAATGATCTATAACCACTAGTCCAAACTTTCATTTTATGAATGAGACTTTATTTTGTTTATATTTCATATTTTGTGTGTCTAAATATAAATTATATTTAGTGGATTGTAGCAATAGATTGTAATTAAAAATTATGATTTACTATAATTATTTAATTAATAATATAGGTGAAACTTAGGTGGACCTTGAAATCAACTCTGAAACTTGTAACATGATAGGTTTTAGGCTCAAGAAAATGAGGAAGATTGTTCCAATAGGTAAGTTCCGAGTTCCGAGTGGAACCCGAAACTACTCACCCCTACTCCTTGCACCATGGGAATGCCAGCTTTACCTACGATAATAATATACAAAATTTTTATTTTAGAGATTATGTTGAACACTAGTGTTGGCTTAATCTTTTTATCCTTCGATAAGTTAAGCTCCGCACATGCTCATTAAAATTCTTTCTTTAAGAAATTATCAAAAATGCCTTAAATTTATTGCATTTATGGTGATTCAGTCTTAAACATTTTAATTCGGTAAATATAATCCTAAACATTTTGATAATTTACCAATTGAGTCCTTTTAGGTAATTTTTGTTGAAAATTGCAAATGATGCCACCAATCGTCTTATGTAATACAACTAATACTGACATGAATAATTTTTGTATTTTTAACTTTCTTTTTCCTATTATTATTTTTCTCTTTGTTTTTTCATTATGACAAATAGGGGTTACCAACAACCTTCATTGACCACGAAAGCCTCGCCTAAGTCTGGCAAGGGACTTTGCACCTCACCCAAGGCCTTTGCAGCCCAATGGCCAACGAGGGTTGCTAGTGGCCCTCATCAACCATAGAGAATTTTTTTTTTTTTTTAAATTATGAGAATTGTCCATGTTAACATCGGCCATGCCATATAGGATAAATGACACCCATGTCAACGATTTCCAACGATATTGCCCGAAAAGACTTAATTGACAAATCATCAAAAAGTTTAGAACTAAGACTTCATTTATTTTACAAAAAATGGATAATTTATAATTGTTAAAAGTGATCACTTGTATCACTTACAAAAATAAATAAATGAAAATTATCTTCATCGCCTTCAAAGAATTAAAATATGAATTGTTGTCAATGATGAAAATATTTATCATTGGTTAATCATTTCAAGCAATACAAGTGAATCCTTTTTCAAAATAAATCATTTTTTGCGAAACAAATGAAACCAAAATTAAAAGATTTAGAAACACACATTTTTTCCAACTTAGCATAAAAAGGAGTTTTTCCCCCACTAACGCCATTAGTTTTAGGGGTGAGCGGTTCCAGGTTCCGGTTCGGTTCCGTCTGAACCTGGAACCTACCCTCGGGTACGGGTTCCTCAAAATGAGGAACCTGGAACCTCCCGTTAGAATCGAGAACCTGGAACCTACCCCGTCACGAGGTTCCGGGGTCGGTTCCAGTTCCAACAGGTTCCTCTTTTTTTTTTTTTTTTTTTTTTTTTTTCAGATTTGAACTATAACGTACGTTACCAAAAAAAAAAAAATAAAAATAAATAACGTACACGCACGTTACCAAAAAAAACTATAACGTACGCGCACGTTACCAAAAAAAAAATATAATGTACGTGCACGTTACCAAAAAAAACTATAACATACGCGCACGTTACCAAAATATATATATATATATATATATATATAACGTACACGCACGTTACCAAAAAAAAAAAAAAATATAATGTACGCGCACGTTACCAAAAAAAATTATAACGTACGCGCACGTTACAAAAAAAAAAAAAAAAAATATAACGTACACGCACATTACCAAAAAAAACTATAACGTACGCGCACGTTACAAAAAAAAAAAAAAAACTATAACATACGGGAGGGCGTCCCGGGTCGGGACTCGGGACTCAAGAGTCAAGAGCAAAGCAATAGATGTGAGGTGAGCAGGGAGGGATTCTTTTTGGAACCCTAACCAGTTCCGCGACTGGCGTCCGATGGCGGCGGCCTTCAAGGCGAGCGTCGTTCGGCGAGAGTTTCAGAGGGTCGGGACTCGGGAGTCGGGACTCAAGAGTCAAGAGCAGAGCAATAGATGTGAGGTGAGCAGGGAGGGGGTTCCAAAACCGGTTCCGAAACCGGTTCCGCGACCGGTTCCGGTTCCGGTTCCGCGACCGGTTCCGGTTCCGGTTCCGCGACCGGAACCGGGATCGCCGGTTCCCGGAAAAATGGAACCGGGAACCGGAACTGGTCCTTTAAGAACCGGGAACCGCGCTCACCCCTAATTAGTTTATCGAGGGGAAGAACTAGACTGAGTTAGAGTTCGTTAGTTGAAGGAAAAATATATTTTGAATTTTTTTTTTTACTTTTCGTTGTTTGAATGACGGAAAATTAATCGATTTACAAAAAAATGTTTTGATTGACTAAAAATAAGGGAAAATGACATACATTATACTTGAACTTTGGTCAAATGTGTAATGTCATTTTTGAAATTTTAATTCATTCAATATAGCTCATGAATTTTAGTCCATATGCAATGCTTTTCCTGAATTTTTAATTTGTTCAATGGAGCTCTAATTAATATGTAATACTATCTTTAAACTCTAATTTATTTTATGTTATCTCCAAATTATTATTAAATATTTAATGTGGTTCATACACTATATAAAAATGTTAAAGGATCGCATTGAATAAATTAAAAGTCGAGGGATAGCATTGCACGCTCGGCCAAAATTCAAGAATCCTATTAAACAAATTAGAAGTTCATGCACAATATCGAACATCTAGCTAAAGTCATGCATCATTTGTGCTATTACCCCCAAAAGCAAGTTTGGATCGGGCGAAAACGAGTTCTTATCTTGACAAAAAGGAAATCATTTTTCTCAAATTACCAAATAATTAAAAACTAACAATTTTTCTCAAAAATAATCTTCATAAAAACATTCTCTCTTATTTTGAAATTTTCAATGAAATAAATGCCCTCTTAGATATCAACCATCCAGGGACTGCTTTCGAGGAAAAACAAAAATCATAATGAGCAAAAAGGTCAGGGAATATTAGCTGTATTACTTTATAATCCAAAGAAAACACCGAAAATGTTTTCATCTTTTTTTATTACTCCATTCCATTTTCTCAATTTCCCGCAGCCGAAATTTGGAATTTGCCGCTGCTAGCCGAACCAAATGGAGTTATCCCGCCATCATCTTCCTCTTCCTCTCTCTCTCTAGCAGCAGCAGAAGACATTCCAGAAGAAGAAGCACCAGCCCAATCCATCGCCATCATCATCATCATCCCGACTCCTCTCTCTCTCTCTCTCCTTCTCCTCGTCTCTCTCTAACTCCCACGCGTTCGCGAGCCGCCGGTTTCGATCGCTAGCCGCCGGTTTCGATCGCTATCCTCGGGAGCACGTCCGATTTCCGGTTAGGGATTCGCGGACAGCTTTGATTTTGCGATGCGTGCGCGGGTTTGATGACCGATGAGATGCAAACGCGGTGAGAGCTTGCTGTCCCTGTTTTTACTGTTTCCTGGAAGTTTTCAATTTTTTTAATTTTTTTAATTTTTTTTTTTTTTAAATTATTTTAGATAATGTTTTGGAGGTTGGGTGTTGTTTGATTTTTCAGTCGGAGAGAGGCGGGCGATGATCGGCTTCCGAGGGTGAATTGGTCGGACCACGCGAGCGCTCACGACAACTTTTCGAACCAGTCCAAGTTCCTGAGCTCGAATCTCCTCTACTCGTTGCCGGACCAGAGGCCTCCCGTCCAAGAATCGATGGGGTCGAGGTAGCTCGTTATTACGGTTCGGTTAACCGTCGCATTGTGACGATGAGTCGGCCGAAACTTTTGCTGATGTTGTCGTGTCCTTGTTTGCTAGTAGACACAAAAAAAATGGGTTCATGGTTGTGGTGACTCGGTAAAAGAGAAGGCTTTTTTGCTGTCGATGTCTCGGCTATTTGAAGTAGAGCTGTCCTACTTCACGCGAATATCCGAATTCGACGAAATTACTGTTCTTTTAGACAGTGTATGAGGATGAAGTATGATAATTCTTTTCCCGTGCTCTTTATTGAGGGTGGAATGTTGACGGTCGGGATTGCGGATTCTCCCTAATGTAGTTGTTTTGCTGGTCCAAGCGACAGAGTTTACACGCTTGTGGGTCTTTTGGGGGCCATGGTATCTTGAGCTGGAAAAGTAATGGGGCAAAACCCCAGCTGCTGCTTAGGACTGTTTGCGATGTATTGATTCGCTGTGCTCTGCACGGAATTTTTCTGGAGGCAGTTTTTATAGTCTAGCATTATCAACTTCATACATTAGCATAGTGTTTCTTTATGTGAAAGATGGATACTGGAATCCACGTCTCAGGTTGTCACAGGTTGTCACGGACTTTGTTGTTTGGCTGATTTATATGATGACACAGTGCAATTGCCTTAGCCTTAGTAAGGGCCCTGTGCCTTTGCTGTATGCTTATGCACTCTGTTTGAGCTATATTAGTCTCCTATTGACTATTTGCATTGTTCATTAGGTCTATGGTCTTCTCCATGGCGAATCCTCAACGATTACCCACTAACCAAATAGACAAGGTAAACTTGTTATGCAGATTTACGTGTAACATAATGTGAGATGCTGATCATACTTCCAGTATTGGTAATTTTATTTTCTTTCAGTTTCGCCCCTTTTCTTAACATCAGTTGCCCGCTGTAGAATTTGTGCAGGAGGACAGTTTTATGCGTTCTACTGTTTTCAATGGCTGTGCTGATTGTTCTAAATTGTAAATGTAACTCTAGCTCTCCTGAGGAAGCAATAATCCGTGATATTTTGAAGTTTTGATTGGCATGGAACTGTGGCATGTTAAATTTGCAGGCTTGGCATGCTCTTTCCAGTCTTCGGATATCTTCTAGAACATACATAACACCTGGGAAGACTTTGCCGGTCAAGGATGACAATGCTGGCCATTCTGATAAAGTTAGCAGAACTGTCTCAAGCAGTGGCAAAGAACATGGTCATTCTTGGGAAAGCAATAAAAAGTTTAATGGATTGACTGCCAGGATTGATGCGTCAAATAATTATGTTTCTAATCCAGTTGTTTCGGCCCATTATGAGGCTGCAGAAGGGGGACGTCCAGCTAGGCAAAGTGGAAATGGCATTTTAGGGGCGAACAAAGCACATTGTGAAGGTTTTGCAGCAGCAATGAACAGAGACAGCATGCCTACTGCACATACGAAATCATCAGGGGGAGTTTTGGCTGATGAGCTAGATGACGATGACATTCTAGAGGTAATTTTTTTCCTTAAGTGGATAGCTGCTGATCAAACTGTAACATTGTGAAAAGGAGTAGTCTTTTCTTCTAATAGAAATTGCTTTTCAGTTTTGTTACTTGAATTGACTAATGGCGGTAGGTCGGTCTAATTTTGACTCTACGTAGGTTTAGGTCTCATTTATTAGTGTGTCCAGACTCTATACTTATTAGAAAGAGTAAAAATCTGCTATATGATCCTTAAGGAATGACGGATTAACAGTTCATGATTGGATCACTAATATTGTTTCTTAAAAGCTTTCTTTCTGGTTCAGTCAGTTGATAAAACATCTTTTGCCTTAGTTCAATTGCCGTCAGACGCTTCATACCTTAGTTCAATTTATTTGATGTCTCTGTGATCAGCATTTTATCTTATTGCCTTTTCCGTGTATGGTACTTCATCAATTTGAGGTGGGTTTCAGAGTATTGATGTCGACCAGATAGTAATGGAGCATTATCAATCCACTTCAACACCTCAACCATCAATCCAGAAGCTTCCACCCATAACTCCAGATGTGGAAAGGAATAGTTTACAACAAGATGAAAGTTGTTTGCCTGAGGCGCTGCGTTCGAATTGCAGTCATGGGTTAAAAGTGAGTTGGCCAGTTTCATTTGTCCCATTAAGATGCCATATATAGTTCTCTTCCGTGCTTGATATGCTCAATATTGTAATGGATACAGCTAGGCCTTTGCCCCGATGCTGCACGTCATTTGCAGGAAATGAAGGACAATTTAATTGCAATATCCAACGAGCTCCTTGACAATGTGACCGAACTAACTCCAGAAGCGGTGGAGAAGCTTCGTCATGATAGGTTTGCTCCTACCCAGCTTCTGCTCTTTGTAAAGTCCTTTCTGCTTGGAATCTAATGCATGCAAAATGGAGGAATGAAAATCTGTCAGTTATAATTTCCAGCTTCTGTATAGATATTATCGAAAGAAGCTCTAATAGGGGATGCGATAACTTTTAAATGCTGTATGTATGCACACTTTTTTAGGTCACACCTCAACAGGCAAATTCAGCAGCTTGAGAATCATCTTCGCTCTCTTACGGTTGATGAGGAAAGGAGAACGTCTCATTTTTCTGCATCCGCAGCACCCCCAACGTCTTCCCTGCATGAAACACCTCGAGCATTTGGATCTAGGGTAGAACCTTTTAGACTCGAAGCCCATATTCATCCACAAAACGAGCCTGGTGGTTATGACAGATGGAACTCGCCATCAGTTTCTTTCACTTCAGATAGGTTTCCTGTTTCATCAGGTCCCGTGGATAGAGACTCATACATTCAAAAGCCTGTAGAAGTTAATTATATTGAAGGTTCAATTGACAAAAAGTGGAGCAGCAGGAGCTTCCCGTGGACAAAAAGCTTGGAGGTGTTGCCCACTTCAGATAGCTTTTATTTGCATATCTTGTACCTCTTGTTGCTTACTAACTTTTGCTGCCAGGATCATAACAAAAAAGTATTTGGGAACCATTCTTTCCGCCCAAACCAACGAGAAATTATAAATGCCACAATGAGTAGATATGATGTTTTTGTTTTAATGCCAACTGGAGGTGGAAAAAGCTTGACATACCAGGTAAATTAAGTCCTAGGGTTGATATTTGTTTGTGTTCATGCAACATTACTTTAGTACAGTAAGTTCTTCTTTTGCTTTGTTTGCCCTGGAGTTCCATAGAAAAATGGAGGTACTCGACATTCTCTCAACATGCCGTTTGTCCCATTGTCCATGTAACTTTGCTACAAAACCTTCCTGTTTTGATGTGCATGGTTTGGAATGTGTGATGGCTTGTGAATCCAATATGTCAAGTTTTTCAAAGCTTTTGCGTTACACCTCTTTTATTTTTTTTCCTGACAGCTTCCAGCTCTAATATGTCCAGGGGTGACATTAGTTATCTCACCCCTCGTTTCACTTATTCAAGATCAAATAATGCATTTGTTGCAGGTAACTTGCTGGATTAACATGTTCGTGTCTACATCATCTATCTTCAGTTATCCTGGTTTTTCGGGACTGTTTCTCTAATGCTCTCCTGCACTCTTTTCTTGTAGGCTAATATTCCTGCGACTTACTTAAGTGCTAACATGGACTGGAGTGAACAGCAGGAGATCCTTAGAGAACTCAATTCTGATTATTGCAAATTCAAGCTCCTATATGTCACACCTGAGAAGGTTGCCAAGTGAGTGTTATTCTCCTCACAAATGATGCAAGCAAAATTGGTTTTTAAACTCCTGGAGCATAGCTAAGAGGCAGCTTCTGAAAAAATAGCTCAAGACATATAAAAACATCATAAAATCATACCACTCAGTGGATGAATTAAATCAGTTAATGGCGCTGCCGCGCTTTTGTACGGTAAGGCTCATAATTCAACATAAGTGATGAAGGCTGAACACATATCTATAGATAGACAAATCATCGAGCGGAGAAATATTTAAGATAAGTTGGAAGTGCTCTAAGAATTTGTACATGGCACTAGAGCAGGATTCAGAGCTCGAATATTTCTAGCCCTTTTTTTTACCTCCCCACTCATAATCAATTGCGACCCTAAATCTTAGGCAAAGGTCTAGCCTTGGCGCAGGAGTGCTAATGCATTTAACTCTGAAGGACATCTCTTCTAGTCGCTTGACCATCTAGATAATACTTTGGTGCTTGTTGTTTGACCCCAGTTTCTCTTGAAATATCTGAATGAAGTATCTAATTTTTGAATATCTACTATTATTAATTTTCAAAATAATTTATAGCATTTTCTTCTCCAAGTAGTTAATAAAATATTCTTTTACATTCTTCTGAATATTTCAGAAAGCTTTTTTTGCCTCTTTTTTGAATGCAGAAGCGATGTTTTGTTGCGGCAGTTGGAAAGTTTACATGCTCGTGAACTTCTTGCTAGGATTGTCATTGACGAAGCTCATTGTGTGAGTCAATGGGGTCATGATTTTAGACCCGACTATCAGGTATGGCGGTAAAATTTTTTGAGTTTTATGCTACTGGTACTGCTCTATCTTTCATGCCAATCATCTTGTACGTTATGCAGGGTCTTGGTATTCTGAAACAGAAGTTTCCTAGCACTCCAGTGTTAGCTTTAACTGCTACTGCAACAGCCAGTGTCAAAGAAGATGTTGTCCGAGCTCTTGCTCTTGTCAACTGCATTATTTTCCGACAGAGTTTTAATCGTCCAAATTTACGGTTTGCATCTAAGTGAGACATTTATCTTTCAGCTGTGGAAATTATAGCTGATTGTGGAAATTTGCAGGTATTCTGTCATTCCAAAGATGAAAAAGTGTCTGGAGGACATAGACAAATTCATTAAAGAAAATCATTTTGATGAATGCGGGATAATTTATTGTCTCTCAAGAATGGACTGTGAGAAGGTTGCCGAAAAGTTACAGGTTGGTCCTGTTTGATGCTGTTGGCAACCATATTTAAGAGTTGTTTGATCATATAGGGTGATATTCATGTGGAGACAGCTTGATTTTTATTTTTATTTTTTAAAATCAAGTCCCTCAATTTGTTGAACTAAAGACTTGTTGGTGAGGCTAGAACATAACCTCCAACTGGTTGGAATAATCTAGTACGAGAGTTCAGTAGTACACCTTACGTGAAACTACTTGCCGAAACCTTTGACAGCATTATGTTTCGCATGGTAATAACACAATTCATCACATCCTTTAGAATGAAATATTAGACACGAGGGTTAAAATTTCATGCTTGAGATTGATATGAATTGATGTTATGATTTTTTATATTGACCTAAATTGATGGAATTCAGACTCATCTAGATGGTAGCTCCCTTAATTGAAACTTGGCCTGACTTCACCTACATATGATCACATGCCATTATTGCTTGCTATGATCAGATAGATTCAATTTTGTAAAAATTATTTCTAGCCTAAAAAAGATGGCACCTTGGATTTGATTGCTAGTTTTGGTTGTTGAGTAGTGCTTACAAAATTGATTTACTATATAGTATATGCCATTTAGCTTCCCATTTTTAAAATTTTTTTATTTCATAGAGAGGACTATTTCCGAATTTGTTAAAGAAACCGTATCCTTCTCCTCCCCCCCTCCCAACCCAATCCAGAAACGTTGAATTTCCTTGCAAGTCTGATTTGACCATCCTTTTTTTAGCTCAACCAAGCCCATGAAAATTTTCTCTTTTTTGGCGAGTGTAGGACTCATGAAGCTCTGTATGCACTGCAGTGGCTTTGCATACATTGCATATAGATTTTTTCTCCTTATCTGTGTGTCTCCACCACATGCATTGCATTCATGTTCAGTTGTTTACTTGTGTATATATTTGCATGCTCGTGTACATTTGCACATGTATTGGCATTTATTTTCTTACTGATTTCTGAATATGTTTGTCAGTTGTACATATGTTAGCTCCATGCTGCAGCCGAATGTTTGCTAATTTTACTCCATTCTTGATGCTAGGTTTTTATGTCCTTTTTGACTTTTCCATTATTGTACCATGAATTCATGGAAGATTAGTATGAGTATCATCTTGTTGTTTTGGATATTAAACATGCTATGTGGTGCGAGAGTATCAAGGGGGAAGACAAATTTGAGTCTTTTTGCATATTTCTCTCTCGTTTTGAGTACACAAAGTATATTTCATATTCTTCAATCAATATTTCTTAATTTCTTATATTTTCACAGGGTTGTGTGCCTTATATTGCAATAGGCAAAGCAGATTTCTTTTTCATTCCTTTTATTTGTTAGATAAGTTGCTTCAATAAAAGCTAAGACTCAAGGGATCCTTTACTTGTTCACAATTTGTTAAAAATAATGATTGTATTTGTCAGGAATATGGACATAAAGCAGCATTTTACCATGGGAGCATGGACCCTGCTCAACGAACATTTGTCCAAAAGCAGTGGAGCAAAGATGAGATCAATATAATCTGTGCCACAGTGGCATTTGGAATGGGTATTTCTCTTTTCTCACCAATTTCTGATTGTAGTAATCAAATGCGATAGCATTTTGAACATGGACAATGTGTCTTGTAGGTATCAACAAGCCAGATGTCCGCTTTGTAATTCATCATTCCCTTCCTAAATCAATTGAAGGTTATCACCAGGTACATTTTGAAACATGATGATGCTTCTATCGAGCATTTGAGTGCTGGAAGTTTCAATTGCTGAACATTAATAAAATCAGTGTGTAATTCAATGTTTTGGGTTTAGCTCATGACATGGTGATAATTCTGGATTTTGGTTATATCACAGGAATGTGGTCGTGCTGGACGAGATGGTCAGCATTCGTCTTGTGTGCTGTACTACAGTTACAGTGATTATGTAATGCTGATACAGCGATTCTTCTCCAAATTTATGCACTCATATTTCTTATCCTTCTCCTACATCTTTTAGTATGTTTGTGAACATTATAACTCCAAAGACTTTAACGTACTGACTTTTCTTGTTCATGCTCGACTTTGCAATTTGAAAGTTGGTTAATTTTGTCAAGTTCTTTTTCTAAATTACTTAAAATAAAAATTGCTTTGACAATTCCTTTTGTGTAACCTCTTCAGTACATTATGGCACATCAGGGAAAAATAACAGAACTTTATGTATTCTATTTTTTCTTTGACAGATACGCGTAAAACATATGATTAGCCAAGGAGCAGTAGAGCAAAGTCCATTCTCAAATGGTTATAACCGTAACAATATGGCAAATTCAGGAAGGGTACTCGAAACAAATACTGACAATCTCCTGCGCATGGTATTGTACTGATTCAAATGATGCTTTCTAAAGTTCCAATTATTATAGATGGTCTGAAAGTCATTTCAACTGTTTCAGGTCAGTTACTGTGAAAATGATGTTGACTGTCGACGTCTCCTGCAGCTTGTTCATTTTGGAGAAAAATTTGATTCCAATAATTGCGGAAAAACGTGTGACAATTGCCTCAAGATCAAAAGTTTTGTTGAGAAGGATGTGACTGAGATTGCAAAGCAATTGGTTTGAATGCTTACTATTTGTCTTTTTCGGTTACTGTGGTGGTTTGCTCCAATCTCTTGCGAGCTAAGACTTTTGCTCATACTTGGATGTGGAATTACTGTTGCGTAGGTTGAGTTGGTGAAGTTAGCAGGGCAGCAGTTTTCTTCAGCTCACATATTAGAAGTTTACAGGGGTTCTTTGAATCAATTTGTATGTTGAGACAGTAACTTAGATATTCTCCATTTATCATCCTGGTCTTTGTTTGCTTGATTCTCAAATTAGAGTGTTAAATCAGGTCAAAAAGCATCGACATGAAAAGTTGAATTTGCATGGAGCCGGGAAACATTTAGCAAAGGGAGAAGCATCCCGTGTGCTACGACATCTTGTTACTGAAGATTTCCTGGTGGAGGATGTTAGGAAAAGTGACCTTTATGGATCTTTGTCATCAATACTGAAGGTAAATATCGCTGCTATGATTCTGTGAGGCCATGAAATTCATGGTTAATCATTTAATTGAGGAGAAAATTTTCCTCCCTCCTTTTGGATGCTTGCTTTCTGCTTTCAGACAGGAGACTATGTTCCTTTGTTTCTTTCTATTCAGGTAAATGAATCCAAGGCTTACAATCTTTGCTCTGTGAGGCAATCTGTCATACTGAGGTTTGTCATTAATTTTGCTGTTCTTTAACTGGTGATGAGAGGGGCATCCCTTCACTGAACCAAGAAATTTTTCTGTTTTCATTGTCGGAAATTTATCATCAGCATCTCACGGTGCTTATTAACCATGTGCCTACTTATGCATCTGCTATTCTACCCTGATAGGTTGTTGCATTGCTTTTTTGGAAATGGTTTTTGTTCCATAATCTTAGCTTGAATTGCACTTATGTCTTAGAGACACATAGGATGCATTTCATTTGAATCTTCTAATCCCTGTCCAAATTAACACGACTTTTGCATGCTTTTTATTCAAATTTTGTGGAGCTTTGACATTTCATATTTTATATTTAACAAAGATATTTCAAAGTAACCTTTTCTTGCCTTCAATGACAATCAACATTTATTGGTTGCAAGCATCTTGTGGGTCTACTAGGGACTTAATTATTGAAACAACAATTTATTATAGATATTTTGTTTTGGTCATGGACTTTCAAGGGAGTTTGGCATAAAAAAAAAAAAAAAAACAAAGATTAATATGACTAAGCACTACTGAGGGTTTATTTGCTGCTATCTATTGTAATGAACCGACTATTCTAACCACTAGGGCCAACAGGATCTGCTGTAAATTTTTGTGGTAGATGCTGGATCTTTGTCTCATCCGACCATTAGTGTTTCACTTTTGCATCTTGTCCAAGGCCTTTCCTTTCCACAAATGCCCCTCACATCAATGCTCTCTCTCTAGTCACTGGTTGCAATGAATTTATTCTTAATTTCATACCCGTCATACCTGTTTTGTCAGGTGGCATTCATCATAGAATTGGATCTCAATTCCAGTAAAGTCATTATTGCAACATATCTGCGACTCAAATCTACTTCTTTATGCTTTGACTCATACGGGAAAAATAATCCAAATGCATTCAAGATTAGGAGCTTTGGGGGATAGCTGGGAATTTGAAGGAAGACTGGGAGAAATGTTTCCTTTCATTATAAGTTAGATCAGAGATAGCTACTTATAGTGGTTTATCATTTGAAGTAATGTTCCAAGTTTAAAATGTGATCTTACGCTAGAAGAGTGGTAAAAACGTTATATGAGGTCTAAAATGTTGAGTTTATAATCTCAGAGAGAAAATGGTGCTTAATAGGAGCAGTGGCATGGACTATTGATGTAGTTGATTCCCCTTTGTGAGAGCAATTTGTTGTGCTTGGCCTGCAGCCGTTACTGCTGCTCTTTTATCCTGAACTCCCTTCAATTATAGTTCTTTTTCTAGGTAGGAAACTAACACCTTTCACGCTATTAGATTGTAAGCCCTTCTTGCAGATGGTACTGGTTTTTGAGGTCAAATTTTAGCAGAATTTGACATCTTCGTCATTGACGCACGGATGAAAGATTTATTCAACCAGTTTGATCGATCGGTAGATACATACGGATGATATGGTTTATTGTGCGACACAACTTAAAGTTTTAGGATCATAAAGATTTGGACTACAATTTTTGCTATTTTACGAGTAATTTTGCTGCCCTCAATTATGGTATGACGCGAATTGTGGGTTTGCATCTTGAAAAGAACTGATTAGTAGATGATTTCTCTTCTTGGCTTTTGGCTTAATAGGAGAGTTAAATCCTCTTGGGATTCTTTTTAGGATAATTGGTTGTGCGCTCTTCACTTTTGGTATAGCAGGAGAGTTCAGTTTCATACATAAAATTTGTTGAAAATGTTAGAAGGAGCTTTTGTGCATAATTTTGATATAAGTGGCTTCTGCTGGGAGCCGTTTAGTATATAAGGTGGTACCCCCTCAGTACCTTTTCATAAAAAAAAAAAACTTTAAACTTTAGGATCTCCTAGGAAAGGTTTGTGAAATTTGGTGAGACGACAGTTGATTGCTTTAAAAGCTTAAACTGTTAAATGAAGGTGTGATTTGACATTTTAGTATTCTTATACTCCTTTTCACGCTTAGTCTGGTCTCTTTTGCTTAGTACTAAGCATGGAAATTTAATTGAGGACACAAATAAGGCTTGGAAAGATTCGAACTTATGATCTCCAGCTCTAATACCATGTGAAATTTGGTGAGACCATAGCCGATTGCTCTAAAAGCTTAAGCTGTTAGATAAATGCGTGATTTAACATTTAAATATTCTAACAGTTCGATCACGGTGTTGTGAAACGTATTGCTCATACTTGTCCTGTGACAAAACTATGAAATCTCCATGACTACTGGGAGATTTGCGCTTGAGTCTTTTGAGTAGCCATATATTTTAGGTGATTTAGCCATAGTATGGCCACCAGTTTTCCATATTATTTGTTTGATCTGCTTTGGAAGCTTAATATTTGTATCAAAATGTGTAACATACTAGGATAATCTAAACGAAGCAATTTTTGCTTGACTGTAGTGCCACCATATTTTGCAGATTTCCTTCTGTGGCAAAGATATCTAAGTCTAGTAAATCTGATGTAACTCCTGCCAAAGGATTGTTTACTTCTGGGAAATTGATGCCTCAGATAGATGGTCCTGCTCAACCTGAAGCTCAAGGTGATCTGGTATGGAAATATATGCATGAGCACGCATCTATTAGGTTGTCCATTCTCCTAAGAACAAGGATGAAGTTGCTCGTCTCTTTACCACTTGTGGAACTCCTTGTATTTCAGATCCTGTCAGCCAAATTATACACTTCATTGCGTATGCTACGGACTATTCTTGTTAAGGAAGCTGGGGATGGGGTCATGGCATATCACATATTTGGGTGAGCTCATCTCCTTCATGAGCTTAGTCTGTGTAATTGTTTGTTTTGTGGTGCTATTGAGTGAATATTCATCAAGCCCCCTTGCTTTTTTCCTTTTGGGTCCTTGACAGCAATGCTACACTTCAGCATATCAGCAAAAGAATTCCCAGAACAAAGGAAGAACTGCTCGAAATCAATGGCATTGGGAAGTAAGTTATGAGGAGACCTTATCTCACATGCTCTGCTAATAGCAGATAATTATTTTTATGTTTCTGTGTAGGGCAAAGGTAAGCAAGTATGGAGATCGGTTGCTAGAAACCATAGAAACCACCATTAGGGAATACCAGGGAACGGATAATCGAAACAGCAGCAGTAGCAATGATAGTATGGATTCCATGAAAAGGAGAAGAGAGGCAAATGGAGGCATGAAACCCAACTATGAAGAGGATGATGATTTCACGAGAAGCACTGGTCGCTCGAAGAAAAGAGCCACAGAAATCGAGGCCCAAAATTACAATAATCAAGCCGTCAACGAGCCAGGCGATGACATTACGTTTATAGATGATTTGGATTTTGAGGATTCTGACTTTGATGTCAATGTCGATGCGTCAAATGTTAACAGTGGAGGAAGAGTGCTGCCTTCATGGTCGAAGTCCTGAGAGTTTCGACAAGGACAAAAGCTATTAAGATTATGAGTTGAAAAAGGAAAATCCAGATATCTAGTGCAGATTTGAGATTTGGGCTGTTCAGATCAATAGTTTCTGTGCTGATATAAGAGCAACGGTAAATACGATTTGCTAGTGGAAGCAAGTATTAGTGCCTTATCTTGGCTATTCTACTTCAATCTAAGTTTGTGGCAATCTCAGAGAAATCTCATGATTGTCATGTTTCTCATTTGGAGGAAATGAAGTTGCTCTTTATGGAGGTGAAATACTGAACGGTGCCCACGAAGGTGTAGTTTTTCAATATGTGCATTTATTAACTTTTGTTTCAGTGCATGGACAGATCAGGTTCAGTTAAGTGGTGGTGGTGAAGACTGGCCTTTCTGTGTGCTAACTTGACAGATTTCTTCCTGTGAAAAACGGAACCGTTTGAAGATGGAGAATGTACAGCATGGGAGTTCAGACAGGTTTAGACAATCCTTCTGTTTGTGTTGACCGATTGACAAAGCATATTGAACTTCTTTGTCGATTGTATGTATGTATATTTGATCGGTTTTTGTAATACAGTGGGTGTTGAACTTCTATGTAATGTCAAATTCGAACATGCTAGGTGACCCATGGATATTCGTTGGTGATTTTGAGCGTAGTTGTAAATGGCTGGATCACTGAAATAGTTAAAACTACTGATGTCATGGGAATCATCATTCTACCTATTAATTTACGGTTTCCTGTGGACCGACCATGTTATAATAAACTAACCTAACTATCGTGGACTTAGATGGACTGAGGTCTAGTCAAGAACTCGCTTTCATTGGCGAGCTCACTGAAAGCAAGAATTGATTGGACCTTTAAGAGTTGCTTTTGCCTACTTCTCCAGTACTTTCTAATGTTTAACCATAGTTTATTTAGCTCCTGCACGATGTTAGCAGGGGAAAATGGAACTCGCTAATGTGAAAAGGGATAGCATTTGTGACTTTTGAGGTTTTGAAGCAACAAGAGCTATAATGACAATTCTCTTTCTCTCTCTCTCTCTGCATTCTTTCTCTCTCTTCGTTTTTCTAATTACAAGCCTACCAGAACCAGTCGACTGTCAATGAAGACCAGGTTGACCGAGGGTTCAAAACCAGCGAAACCTAACAATAACAACTGGAAAAGACGTCGGTAGCAGACTGAACCAACCCTATTGTCTCAACAGATGTAGCAATCTGATGATGTTCCTACACGCCCCAGAGGGAGAGAGAAACAAGGAAAGACTTTGACGTACAAGGTTGGTGAATGACAGCCAGCGAAGATGTTGGCCATTAAAAGCAAAGCTATAGTCAAACCACACAACTGTCCTCGAAAGGAAGAAAGAATATCTAAATTAGCAAAAACAATGTAGAAAAAAAAAAAAAAAGAATACCATCTTAATCAAAAGGAGAATATAAAAGATGTGTTCTTCTGAGCAAACAAGAAGAATCATTATCACCTTCCTCTTGTTAAAAAAGGAGAGGGAGAGAGGAATCTGTCCTTCTGTTGGGGATAATTTTGCTTTACATTAAAGCAAATGCAGCGCAGATCAGATATTCGCTCCCTTTGTTTCTTTACTGGGAATAGTTACCTTGCTTCTCTTCAAAGCCAAGAACTTGCAGGGCATTTTCCGCATTGAATATATTTTCCCCCTTTTGAAAGAAGGAAAGAAAAGTTTCCATAAAAAAAAGAAAAAAAGTTTCTCTAGTAGCTTCAAATACTGTGGATCCTAAGTTGCAGGTCAATAAAGTGATAGGGAAGAAGGTGAAAAAGAAAATTACTTTTGTGGAACTTTTAAGGCCAGTTGTTTCAACTCTTACAGGCTCGAGAACCCTGTTATTGTTTCCAAAGAATATAAAAAATTGCATGAGAACTTGTGTTCTTGAACCGGCTCAATATGGTTTCGAGATCTTTATAATGTCGAATTGACTTGATCTAGTAAACTTACGGATCTCATTAATAAGTGCCCAAATTGCGCTTATTACGTATAAGTCAAGAATTATGATGTGTTACAAACTGCACAGTTTCCTTCATTAGCTACTTAGCGAATGCTTTAGGGGCACTCTCCAACAATAGCCTAAACTTTAAAAGTCTGCCCATACTTCAAAAGTATGAAGAGCGTTAAAATCAGAAAAGGCAAAGGAAACCAACATAATATCAACCAAAAAGAGAAGCAAAAGAGAAGCAAATCAAAGGAGGAAAGAGAGAGATAGTATAAGATAATGATTTCTTTTTTTTTTTTTTTTTGTGATTTTCACTCATGTTTACTTGAATTGCACTCTCGAGATTAAAAATTCTAGTCATATATTCATGAAAATTGCACCACTCAAACTTTCTTGATCAGACGTAAACAAGTTAGTTATAATTATCGAATATCTTCTTTATGGGCGTCACCCTGGGCAATCATAATCTGCATTTGGTCAGCTTAAATAACACTTGCATGCAACAAAGAGAATTCAATAACAACCGAATTTGATTCACCTGCATCTTTTACAAGGCAAATGTGAGACTCCTAGAACTGTCTTTACATTCATAAATAGTACTAATAAAAAAGAAAAATCCTCCAGAAAACAATGGAACCAAACCAATTTGACAACTTTCATTCTACCCTCCTCTCTCTCTCTCCCTCTCTTTTTGGGTGGGGAATCTAATGATCTTACCCTCTTGCACCTTTTCCTCTATATCAATCAATTGATTGCCTCACATGTTTGAAATTTTGAAAGCAAACACATACTCTCTCTCTCTCTCTCTATCTCTATCTACGGCTACACAAGTCCAAAAGATTCTTTCTTGCCTCAACTATTTCATCAAACAAATCATCAAGTTGTACCATCACACTCTCAACCCCACTCCTCAAACACCCAATCAAGCCCTTCAAATTCTCTGCCCTGTCTTGCACATGTTCCTGCCCCAGCTGATGATGTTCCCCCTCTTCTCCCCTCTCCAACACCCCCCTGAGCTCCTCCATGCCGTGCCTCGCCCTCCTGAACTCGTAGAGAAGGATCGGCGGCGGTGGCGACCGCCGGCTCATCCGGTCGATCTCGTTGGCCATCCTCTGTTGGATCCTCGACGATGAGATCATGAAATTCGACCCAAACACGGCGTGCCCCTCATACCTGCCTTGGTGGAAGATCGACTCCGGCCAAGTGTAGACGAGGCCGGCGAGGAGAACCATCAGGAGCAATGAGCTCACATTCCTCATCGCATAGAGAGCGCCCCTAAAGCCACTGAAACCATTGAAGTTGGATTCTAATGAAACGTTCTCGTTGAAGCATAGAGAGAGTGGTTGAACTCTTGCTTCCATCAAGTGCCTGTTCTCTTCCTCCAACACCAACGCCTCTCTTCTACATTCGTCTATAGCCCGAAGCGCCTTTTCAAAACTCAAACGAGATGAAGAACGAAATCAATAGGGTTGTCTTGGTGTGGTACAATCATATCAAAATCAGGAAACATCCGAGTTTCAATGAAAACCTTGCGAACAATTAATAAGAAAAAGAGGGTTGATTTCCTTCAACATGCTTATGGATATATAGAGAAGTTACCTGGCGACGATCCAAGTGATGATCATGCAAGCCGAGGATCGACGAGACGACATTCGACGCGGTCGTACAATACCTCTCCATCCGAGAGAGGCCGAACTTGATGACGTTACAAGCTTCCCAGATCCTGGCGCTCTCGTCCATGTACTCGTCGAGCCACTTCTCACCGACGGGGAGGCGGAGCTCGTGGACGAGGGAGGTCAGCCGAGAGTGTACCGACCGGAGCGAGTGGAGGACTTGCTGCAGGTACTGAATCGACATGAAGCTGTTGCCATAGGTCGAAGACGACGACGACGACGACGACGACGAAGATGAAGATGACGGGAAGGAAGAATCCAAGTCGTCGAGCGCTTGTGTGAGGAAGTTGTAGAAGCCACTCACCGATGAAGTGGTGGCGTTCTTGCATGATGATGATAGTGAGTGCGGATTCATCTTTGAGGGTACAAGAGAGAAAGAGAGAGGGAGATAGAGAAAGAGAGCTATGGTGAAAAGATATTAAAAAAGGTGATGGAGATGGACAGGCGTATTTATAAGGAAACGCTCATATGCACGGATGTATTTTTGAATGCTTTTGTATCATCCTCCTATTGATAGGATTATGCGTAAAGAAAGATATATCGAAATCGCAATATTATATTATCAATATATTCAAATCAATCTGTATCGTCGAACGGTTGAGATTCTGCGTAAATCAATAGTAAATTAGAGATTACAATATTGAGTTATCTAGTGCAATCTGAATAAGTGTTCAAAGGTTCGAGCTATTTCAGCGCTTGCAATGATAGATATCTATATAATTTAGTATATTGATATTGATATATATTTAGTGGGTTATTTGTAATTGGGAGAGGGGGGAGAGAGAGAGGGGGAGAGGGGATTTATAAAGTGGGTTAGTATTGAAAGAAAAGAGGTTTATTCACATGTTTCTATGTTAAAAGGGGGTTTAAATTGCTGGGTGCAATAATGGGTGTTTCCCAAGAAGTGGAGGGAATGATAATTTGGGAATCTCTTGAGACCATCTCTTTAGTGAGTGTCATTGGATTGGTACAAGAGTAAAATCATTCCACTTTATGCTTCTTGGGTTGAGCAGCTCTCGTGGACATTTTCGAATGGAGAGTTGTGTTTTTGATGCATTGACAAGTGGACCCAATTTCGTCTAGTGAATGATGTGTCTAGTAAGTAAAATTGATTCATGGCTCCATGCTCAATATGTGATTAATCTAAACATGTCATTTGTGATATGCACAACATCATTTAATAAAGATTTTTTTGACAAAGTTTAGTCCCCTTTAGTTGCCTCTAGAAAACGATAATGAATCCTAACTTGTCAATTTCTTAATTTGGTGATGAATTTGAAGTGTATCACCAAATTAAGGAATTATTCTGTTTCTCTTTGGTGATAAGATTTTTGTAGAATAAACAAGTGTTTGTCAACACAATTGAAATTTCTTTCGGGGTTGATTACATCTCAATTTAAAAGTCATCTTTATCGGTTAATTTCATCTTATCCGGCATGCCTTGAAGAATCATAATCTACATCGAAGTAAGAAGATCTAATCGAATTCCGCAACTAAGTTTGAGGATTTTTAGTGAACCTTTTCTCTTTATTTTCTTGGGTAATTTATTTATGAACATGCTTGACAATGGAAAAAATTCCAGCTATTATCGTAACTCAAGCTACAACTTTTTCTTTGATTTTACATGCCAAAAACTACATGTCCTATCAAAAGAAATTATTGCTAATTACTTGAGTTCAAATGGAGAATAATACCCAATTAGTCTTGAACATATTATATAGATGCCACTTTAATCTTAAACTTTCAAATTTTGTTAATTTAGTTCTACATTTTCTTGTGAAATTCCAATATAATTATTTTAATCAATTTTTGTCAAGAATCACTGCCAATGATGACTAAACCACCACATAAACAATTTCTGACAAAAATTAGAGAAATGATTACATTGAAATTTTGCATAAAAGTTATGGATCGAATTAGTAAAATTGAAAAGTTTAGAACTGAATTGATATTTATGCAATAAGATTAGTATTTATCGGTTAAATTTTTCATTAAAAAATATGTCATGTGTGCCAACAACCTAGTAACTAGTGAAGCGCATATGCTTAGGAGTTGGAGAAAGGCAAAATGAACACTCTAGCATCCCTTCATGATGAGAAAGAGAGAGATCATCAAATTCCTATTGTACGAATGATGGGACTCCGTGCATCGAAGATTGATTGATTTCTACAATGTGGAATCGTCTTCTTTTCGTACCCAACATTTCAATCGAGGCATTTTTTTAATTAGTTAAAGTTAAATTGGAAAAAAAAAAAAAAACATACGTGTGGTTCCCGGACAATTACACGTATCTAGACATTGGATACGTCTAGCACACAAAAGTAAAATATTGAGCCCACCATCCGAAAACTGGAATCAGTACTATCGATTATCTTGATTAATTATGTGATTAGGAAAAAAGGGATTTTGACTCCATGATGATCAAGCCTTAAAGAAGTTCAAAGAGAGATCTTGGATTCGATTCGTATCTCTTCTTTCTCGTACTCAGCTAAAACGAAAAAAAGTTTTGAAATATTTATAACAAAAGAAAATTAATGGGCAATGATTTTTTTTAAAACGTCATAGAAGATTCATTAAGTGCCCTTTATTATTCGGAATAATTTCCAAGCAAATTCTAAATCTATTATATTTATGACAATTTAGTTTTGAATTTTTTGATCTAGTTATTTGAGTCCTAAATATTTTGATGATTTGCCAATATGATTTATCGAATCATTTTTGGCTAAAAATGGCCATCTGTCATTTTATGTAGCATGGTTGATTGGTTAACGCCGATATTAACAATTTTTGGAAAATTTTAATAATTTTTCTGAATCTTTTCTTTTTTTTCTTTTTTCCTTTTTGTTAGTGGTTGGTCGTGTTGCCACAATGATGACTGGTGAGGCTGGCCTCACATGAGCAAGGACAAGGGTGAGCACTAGCGAGATTGACCCTTGCCTAGCTGAAGCCTGGTGAGGCTATCTTAGCTTGGGCGATGGTCAACTTGCTAGATTTAGCAAGAGGGGCCTTTGCTAGTGTTCACCTTAGCCTAGGTGAGGCTTGATGAGGCCACTTGCTACCATAGGTGAGGGAGACCCTCCCCTAGGTGAGGCTAGCCCTCATTGGCAATCGGTTAATGGCGAAAAGAAATGGGAAAAACAAAGAAAGGAAAAGGGCAATTACCACGAAAAAAACCTCAAACTTGTATATTTATAATAAATTTACTATAAACTAATTTTTTTATCACCAAAAATCTCAAATCGGTATATTTGTAATAAATTTATCCCAAACTAATTTTTTGACTACAAAAAACTCTAAACTAATACATTTGTGACAAATTTACCTTCCATTAGTTATTGTTAAATTGGATCAATAACATGTATACGTGCGTATTATCCAACTCAGTGATTTGATGGTAAAATTTTACGAAAACTGATGAAGAGTGAATTTATCAGAGGTATATTAGTTTAGGGTTTTTTGATAGTCAAAAATTAGTTTTAAGTAAATTTATCACAATTATACTAGTTGGATTTTTCAAAGAAAAAAATTCAAAAAATTATCTACGTCGGCGTTGATCATATTATGTAGGACTGCCAGCATCTACATTAGTAATTTTTGCCTAAAATTGGCCAGATGAACTACATTGGCAAAACGTCAAAATGTTTATGATAGAATTTACACAAATGCAATATGTTTAAAACTTTCTTGGTAATTTGTCTTTAGTTATTCTTAAGACTAAGATTCAAATGCAATGTAAGAGATTACTTTATATAGCCAAATCGGCCATTATTTGGTTAATGTCTGTTTCTTAACATGTATCTGCACGGCCAACAAATATGTATTTTGTTCTGTACTATAAATGGTAGGGGTATTCATGGTTCAGTTTGGGTCGCTCTAAGATACTTTCTGCTCATTAGTTTGAAAAAATCTCGAGTCAAATCCAAACAAAACCAATGAAATTACAACTAAAACTAATCTAGTAACTTAGGTTCGGTTTCAAACCGTTGCCATGAAACTGAATTTACCAATAATAAGTTTAATACGTACTTAAACTACCCAACTTCAACGATGAGCGGAATTTAACATAAAAAGTACCAGTGAACAAAAGGAATATATTCACGTTAAAACCAAACTAAGGGTGTGTTTGTTTTGTGGAATACATTTTCGGGGAAAACATTTTCCTCATTTTCCGGCATTTGGTTCACTCAGGAAAATGAGTCAACGGAAAACGTTTTCTTAGTCAACTAAAAACGTTTTCCTAACAAAGCTTAAATTCAGAAAAATGATTTCCCCTTTGAAAGTATCGGAAAACGTTTTTCGAATCTACCAAAGCTTGGATTTGCTGCTTAGTTTACAAACAATTATTCTTATAAAAAAAAAAAAATATATATTTTTTAAAATTTGAATTTGAATTATTTATTTATTTTTAAATTAAAATTTGGAAAACATTTTAAAAATAAAAAATTCAAATTTCCTTCTTTTCTTTTCTTCCTTTTTCTTTTTGTTTCTTCTCCACCCGTCACTGGCCATAAGAATGGCCAGTGAGTTCTGGCCTCACTAGATCGGGTGATCTCATGGCCTTTGACAATAAGGCTTGAACTTGCCCGAGGTCGATGAGCCTCAAGTCTCGCTAGATCAGGTGAGCTCATGGCCTCCATCCGATGAGGCTCAAGCCTTGCCAGATTGGGCGAGCTCGTAGCCTTTAGCTTTTAGTGGCAGCTGATAAGCTCGTCATCTCTGACGATAGAGCTCACCCCTTATAAGCCAACTAGGAACAAATTGCCAAATGAAGCAGAAGGGATGGCGTGAGGAAGCTAAGGAGTGAAGGACACGAAGAAGGAAAAGAGAAAAAGGAATAAAAAGAAATAAAATAAAAAATAGAAAATAAAAGTAAATAAAAAACAACAATATTGAAAATTTGAATTTTTTAAAATTAAAAATTCATTTTTTCCCTCAATGAAGTGTGAAATTATTTTTAAATGGGATCCAAACATCAAAAATATTTTTAATTATATATCACAAAACAAAGGAAAACAAATTATATTTTTGGAAAATTTTCTTTATCATTAAGTTTTCCGTGAAACAAACGCACCCTAAATGTAAAAAGAACAATAACAATCATAGCCAGCTCTTGGTCAAATTAAGGATAACGTAGTTGGTTAAATTAAGCTGCAAATTTTATTAGATAAAAGGTAAGTAAATTTCTTTACTTAACTTATCAATATGGTTCGACTTTATCGATTTTCGAAGTTATAAACCAACACCAAATCATTAAGACAATTACAATAATATCCCAAACCAAAACCGAATTTTATCTGTCATTAAGACAATTACAATAATATCCCAAACCAAAACCGAATTTTATCTGTCTAGCTCGGCTGAGTTCAGTTCGAATTTTTATGAACACATTAGTGATTACCTATAAAATAAATCTCTAGACCAAAACGAAATTTAGAAATGAGGATGGACTGGACGGTGTAGGAAATCTTCGAACTCGCCAACAGGGTCATCTCATCCTTCCGGTTCATATTATTCGTTCCATCGAAAACGAAATATGCTTTGAATGCACATGAAAAGTCCTGCCCTCATTGGACCGTCCATATCTAAAATCATTAGGATCCCGATTCACGAATAGAAACACTCGGTCGGGATACGAATCCATCAGACATCGATGGCCACGGCAAAACCCTGTCCTCGATGGAGCCAGTGACGAGAGGATATCGAGGGTTTCTAGGAGGACAACTTTTCCAAAAAGGCAGAAAAAAAAAAAAGAGAGGTTGGCTACGAAGGGGACCCGTTCCATTGTTCATGAAGCAAAGGGAGACTTTGTTGGGACACAACATAATTACAGCTTGGAGATTTTCCGATGGGAACTGCTGGCGTCATGGGCAAGTCAATTGAATCCACCAAAAAAAGGAAATAAAAAGGGAGCCTCATTAGCAGATATGAACCGTACCCCCAAAGATATCCCACTTCGTCCGTCCACCTTTCCTTTGATTATTTTATGAGTGATATGCTGTCGGAAGCCGAAGTTCGATGCTGTCATCGAGAGAGACCATGATGAAAGAGTCCACATTGGAGCTACATTCTCTAAAAATTTAAATTAATGAATTATGAGTCCACTGAAATATACTTTTCTCGATGTGGGTCTTCTTTCCCTCAGCATCCTACATGTATATTAACACATCTCTCTTTCCGAGATGTGAACTTTCTATGGCTATACCCGCTTTCATTTTATCTAGGTCTACTACTATGCCGACATTATCTTGAATTGAATCTTCACCATGGCTTAGCCATGTTTGGCATGAAAATGGCATCTACAACCTCAATCAGGACTCACATTCAATGTCCATTTCCTTGAGGATGTTGATCCGCACATATTGCACCTAGCTCATCCAAAACCACTAGCTTTGATAGCAGTTGTTGGGAGCCGCCACAACCCGCCTGGGAGATCGCCTTAAGACAATCCAAACTCAAGTCCATCGATACATTCAGTTAGACTCATCTTCTTTTAAAAGCTTAAATTATGATATAATAACTCATCCATATTATGCCATAACTTTAATGCAAACCTTTCTTACTTGACGACCTCACATGTGTATCTCGACAAAATAATTAAATCAACCTGAACGATGGACCGAGGGTAACGAAAGCTTATAGAAGGAAATACCAATCAAGAAAGGAGTTGTCAAATTGAAACATAGAGGCCCAAGGCACGCTGATTTTAAAAGGGATCAGACCTGTTAGACCGCGAAATCAGGCTTATATTTGATCTAACCATCTCACTTTTCCGCGTCCATCCGGCCTCAATTCCTAGGAAAAGATTGGAAAGTATGCACCGTTTCAGGAAAGCTTGAAGTGGGCTTGTTTTGGGGCAACATAGAGCATGCCTACCATGGGAAGTAAATTTTATTGATTTTTATTTAATTTAAATCTTGTGGAACATGCATCTTGAATTTTTTTTTTTAATTCGAAATATCCAAAAATTTTGGGACACATAAAAAAATTATTTTTATATTTTAATTTTCTCTTTTTCAACAGAATCTATTTTGATGGCATAAGAAGAAAAAAGTGTGCCAACCGTGGGAGAACCCCACTGAGTCACGCTCAATCAGATCAAGCTGTCAAGTGCTTTTGAGTGTGAAATTTGAGCGAGCGAATTAGGGCAAAATTCCTTTTTGCATATTCGCTCGTTCGTGAGGCAATAGGCATGGTGCAATCATTTCATAGTATCCAATCCCGGGGGCTATTCATTCCCCTTGGTGAATCCCTACAAAGGAAATGGGCTAAGTGCCTCTTGTCCTTTGGCACCATCAATCAACTCACTCACATGTCCCTGCTTTCCAACACATGATGCAACACACGATGTTGACTTTATTATAGGAAAAAAAAAACATATATAAGATACCTTGAACCTCTCGTACTAATGTTAATTTAATTTTAAACTTTTTCATTAGATATTTTTATTTTAAATATTTTCACATTATTATCAATTGACTCCATTTAGTCAAATTTAAGTTGGAAATTACTGAAATTGACATTTTTAAAATTAAATTTTTTTTATCATTTTTTCCTTATTTTTGTTTGGCCTCTGTGATGACCTGCGTAGGTTGCCAACTATTACAAGGACAACCAATGTTTATGTCAATAATTTCTAATTAAAATTGGTCGCATGAACTCAGTTGGCAAAATTTGAAAATGTTAAAGAATCAATTGACAAAATTAAAAGTCTATGACTGAATTGCTAAAAGTAAATAAGCATATGAATTTTTGAATAAATTTCTTGAGAAAAATTTATATTGCTCAAGTGAGTAACATTTGAAAGTTATGATATTTAAATAAGTGTTGTACAAAAGTTATGTCACTTATAACCTCATCCCAAATTGGATGATTTATGTTAACAAACACTTTAGAGGAATTATAGGACGTGCGACAAATTCAGTGTACTTGATTTTCTAACGAAACTTTACTAAGAAAGGAATTTTCACTAGCAATTGGGAGAGCCATCTCTATTGAGAAGTGTCAATCATGTTGAGTATTCATAAAAAAAGGTGGGTTTTTAAGATTTATGACTTTCATTGATCTTTTCTTCTCACGCTTTTACTACGAAGAAATATCATAATTGCATATATGTGTGCGATTTTAAGTTTCTCTTATTATATATAAGTGGAAAACCGGTTTCCCTATTTACGTTATTAGAATGTTCATATGAATATAGCTATTTTTCAGAGTGAGTTAGTTTGATAAAAGACTAATTCTAGAAAATTATTTTTGGACTTTCCTGCATTTGGGTGGAGGAAGCTAGTGGAGTAAACATTTTTGATGAACCAATAACAATAAGTTTTGATTAAGGAAAGTAACTTTCTATTCCTATAGGAAGGAAATTATTCCCCCTCATTTCTTAGTGCCCCTCCAATTGAGAAGACTTGGTCATTCTACATCTATTTCATATGTTTCATCATTTTTTTTCTTCTTCTCCCGATGAGTCTCAATTATTCTTTACAATAATCTTTTCTACCATTTCTTGCATATACTTTATTAACGTTCATGTTCTTTTACATTCCTGAAAAACACCATCATCTATAATATTTTACAACTATAACTTTATAATTTCTTTCTTCATTTCTGTTAGAATATTTAAATAATAAACCACACATTCATCTAACAGCTTAAGCTTTTAGAATAATTGGCAGTGGTTTCACAAAATTTTATATGATATCAGAGCTAGGAGATCCTGAGTTCAAATCTTTCAGGCCCCTATTTGCCTTCCCAATTAAATTTCCACGCTTAGTACTAAGCAAAAGACCAAACTAAGAGTACAATTTCTTTATAGTTCTTGTCATTTCCCGTGCTGTTATAGGGGAGAAAGAGATGTTTTTCTGGCTAATGTGTGAGATTCAGTGTACATTTTCCCCAGCATCTCTCTCTTCGAATTAATACATAGCATTATTGGCAAGTTCAAGAATCAGATCCCTCACCACAACATGATGAAGCAGAAGAGAAAACTCTTCCGGGGAGAGGATTGATGGGAATTACTTGATGATACTTGAACGTCCTAACAAAGCGAAGAGCAGACCGAAGCATGGAATGAGACTAATAATTCGAATCTTCGACCACGAAAAGCTTGTCGTTGTCTCGAATCACTTCGATGCAGTCGATCTCTGCACCTTCTTCATCCACTATAATGGTGTTCGTTGCATCGAAACCGAACTTCCTACCTGCGAAAACAAAAGAGTTCTTGATGATACTCCTAGCAGACTAATGGAGACTCAAGACTTTTTCTCAGCATTCCTGATTTACAATTCACCAGCAAGACTTTTGGACATTTCTTGAACAAACCAAGTAGATGATCCGTACTCAGAGGGGAGTGGAAGGAAAGAACGAAAATGCACCTGCAATGCTCTTGAGATCCTCAATGGAACCCGGCAATCGGATGAGCCTCCCCGCCTCGGCGCAACGGTTCTCTCTTCTTGCCACTGGATGGCCTCTGTAAATGCTCACCCTCGCACAAATCGCCATGTCCGATTTCTCCTGACTCAGTTCTCGCTCAATTTCGTGCATTCTCATTGGCATATCCTGCAATGTGGCACCATCGGGCACGGCAATACGGTGCCCCGTCTCTCTCCTGCTCAGCATTTCGTTCAATGCTTCCGGAGGAAAATCGGGCAAGTTTGAGTTGGCAACATTCGCGCCGTTCATCACGAGTAGATTCACCGTGTCTTCATGGTTCTCAGCCATGGCGATCTGGAGAGCCGTGAAGCCTTGGTGATTCATGGAGTCGATGTTCAATCCCTGGTTCAAGAGCTCCTTCATCACCTCGAGATCATTCCTTTTTGCTGCAGTACATAGGAGGTCGCCGGCTGTGCAAGGGTCAGAAGAGGCAGCACAGCTGTACAGGACTCGGAAGATTGAGTGCTGCTTCGACGATATCGCGTGCCACAGCGCATTGTTGCCGTTCCGGTCTGTCATGCAGGACATTAAGGATATAAGGGGCACATATATCTATGATAGTCGGCGAGGTCGCGAGGCGATAACGCATTACCTCGTAAATGTATGTTGCATCCATTTTTTAGCAGTAGCCAGACACAGTCCTCATGGCCCAGTGATGCTGCAATGTGCTGATGCAAAGTCATAAGAGCAACAGACAACTTTCAGTACATTCACATTTCTAAAGAATCAAATAAGCAGTGGACTTGTAAATTGACACGTTTGAACATTCCAAGTTTACTTCCATTTACAGATAAACCGTAACGGATAATGTCTATGCCAAAGCGGCATTCCAGTTCGGGAATCAACCGTGACGCAATCATTATTCAATCCAAACCAGAGCGTATGTTGTACAAATGAAAACAAGAATCGGTCGGAGATTAAGGAAGACATACCAGCGAGGTCTTCCCTTCTAAATTCCCGACGTCGGGGTCCAACTTCGCCTTGAGAAGCTTCTCGAGGATAGCAGCATTACCGGTACTCGCCACGGTCAACAAGTTGAGGTCGTCGTGCTCGTGTCCTGCCTCCGTGAAGAAGTCTTCTATGCATAGATCCTTAAGCTCCTTGTGATGCTGCATCGCAGAGTGTTATAACATAAGCCTCGGATGATTTAACAGATGAAACGCGAACCGTGTCTTATGCTAGAGGCGAACCTGTAGAAAATTCTTGATCACGGTTATGTTGTCGTGGTGCTGGCTGTGCATAGCTTCTATGAGATCATTCCTTTTCAGCCTTAGCAGTTGGGAGAGGGACTTGGTCCGGTAAGTATAGTCCTGAGGCCGGCAACAGAGCGCGCCGACTTCTCCAAATATGTCCCCAGACTGCAAAGCCCCGACGACCTGCTCTTTCTCCGTTTCACAGTCGATTATTTCGACCTCCCCGCCGGACACGATGATATAGACATCATCAGGCGCTTCGTTATGCATAATGACGTCCTCTCTTGGCGGCAGATATTCGGCCTTCATCTTGGCCACCTACCCCGATGACATTAGATTTTCAGGGCAATTGGCATGCAGCAAAAGAACAGAAAAATTTCACTGATTTCGCATCCGGAGTAACCAAAGTTCATGGATGGCTAGGACTAAATTTCTGCGTGTCTAGTAACCTGATTTTTACATAGAGCATAGGCTTCACATGCCTTGCGAGATTATATTTTGTGATTTTTGACTCTCATGTAAATGTGAAGCGACGTACCAGGAGCAGGAGGGTTTCACGAGAAACGCCCTTGAACAGATGGACCGTCTCCACGGTCGGCAAGAACAGATGCTGGCAAATGCTCTTGCAGATCGATTTCGGCAACTGCTCTATCAATTGATGCTGGTTCAAGCTCTCCGCCTTGAACCTCAAGCACATGTAAGCCAATATCTGCTCCTTCAGCCTTGGCGGCAACTGATTCCGGCACACGAAATTGTTTGCTGCCTCGATGCTGTTTCGCTGCATCGCATACCAAAACCAAATCACGCAAACATCAGTCTCCTCGACATACCAAAATGGATCCTTTAACTTGCTTAAATCTGCAATCATTTTAACCAAACAGGACCAATGTAGACAACTGTATAAACATGGTGTCATGCATATACTGATCAATGTGGTTGTGCTTACAAATTCCATGGTGCGACGGGTTCCTTCGACGACAAGGTTGGTCATGTTGCCAATCAAGTAAGCGGTCAGGCCGAGGTTGAAGAGCATGTAGAAGATGATGAAGATCATCTCGACAGTGTTGACAGCGTGGAGGTCGCCGTAGCCAACGGTGGTCATGGTGGTGACGGACCAGTAGAGGGCCGAGATGTAGCGGATCCAGAGGCTGGTCTCCCGGAAGTTCGGATTCACAGCCCCGAGCCATGTCTTGCCTTGTTGCGGGTATCTATCGGCCAGCAAGTAGCAAAGGCAGGCGGCGCAGTGCACCAGAAACAGCGTCACCTAAGACCGCACACGCGCATGGCAAAAGTTTAGTATCCATCCGATTCATGCGACTAGATCAAACCAATCCTGTTCAGATGTCTAAACAGTGGATCCTATTCGAGGCAAATGAAAGCTACTAACCCGAAAATTGATCAAACACGAAGTAGTCTTTCAAATAACATGGATCGAATTGCAAGAATTTGCCGAACTTTAGGGACCACGGACGACGTTTTACCAGTACATGACTCTCACGCCACATCCCCTATAAATGAGTTCATGGTGGCCTTACTATACATCGACGTACCAAAAGAAGCCGAATGCAACGGACCCAGAAATAGTTGAACCTGATGTCCTTCTCCAGCCTGCAGAAAACACATGACAGCAACAGAAGTTACAGTGAATTCCTTGAGGAGAGCTTTCTGTGGTGAACGAGAGGTTGGATGAGCAAGAACCTGGTGAAGAGCTGCTTGACGCGGCGGAGACGCCAGAACCGGAGGATGCCGAGAAGGGAGCAAGAGAGGACCACCTTGGGCTCGCCGGAGAACAAGTAGCCCAACGCCTCAAACGGCAACGTCGAGGCCACGTCCATCAAGAACCATGTCGACAGATACCTGTGCACAAGCCATACTCACCCAGAATCAGGATCATCACCACACCATATCTTCTGTTGATTCGAGCAAATTCTGGGTCGATATTCATTCATCGAACTTCATTTTCTGGTGAGATTTTTTTTTTTCTCGTCACGGGAATATTTAGCTCGACGATTACATTATCCTGAGGAACAATGAGATCAATACTATCTTAATTTCTTGCACTATCATTATTATTGTTGTCTATTCAATAGGTGGTAAAATCATGTTGATAATTTGACGTCTAAAGTACAGGTTTTGGATCAAAGATCAATTCCTGGTCCGGTGCAGTCCCACCTAGGAATCAAGAATCAAATCGAGAGGTCCGGTTCCCAAATTTTGGGACTAGGGATCAAATCAGACAATTCTAGGATTGAGAATCGGACCGGACTGACCAATCTAGTCTAGTCTAATGGAACCAATCACTTAGCAAAAAATTAAATTTTTAAAAAAAAAAAAAATACAAGAGTTGTTACTATTTTAGGGTTTATTGGTGTTTTTAAGAAATAAAAAATATTATAAAAAGAGTTGGTCTGGTTAGTCCGGTTCCTTTTAGAATTGTGAATCAAATTGGAAATCACCAATTCCATTTTTATGGAACCGGGAATCAGATCAATGCTTTCGAAAATTGAACCAAATCAGCCGGTCTAATTTGGTTTGAGCGATTCCCAATTAAGTGGGTCCAAATATACTCACCCCACTTTTAAGGGTGTAGCGGTGGAGTTGGAAGATCCCACAATGAAGCGGGCCCGACCATTTCCGTCCGTAAACCTCTTGGGTTGGCCATTTAGTCCAAAGATCATCAAAATCTCAGTAGGCTTTATTCTCTCCTAAAGTTTAAAACCGACATTTAAAGTTGCTTTACATGAGATTAGACACTTCATAAAATCGACCCGAGAAAAAGTAATTTCATATTGATCGAACCGCATAAATTTCCACGCTATGAGTCGTGCATGCAACACGTTTCGAGCAATGTCGTCCTGTGCATGTCGCTTTTGTAGCGTAATTAGAGGATTTGAATTATGAAGTTCAATTATTTGATGAAAGATGCGGCTGCTGGGGGTAGGACCAACTAGGGTTATCTGGAGATTTAAATCCTTGACCATATATGTATTTTTTTGTATAGACTAATACCGAACTTTGGCACTCGAACTTATATCAATCATTGGAGTTCCTAAATTCGTCCGCGTGTCCAACATGCTTACAGTATCTAAGGGCGACAGGTAAATCATTTGAAACCACCTGATCTTGCCCCTTAGAGCAAGTGCCATGAATTATTTAATTATGCAACAATGAGAATCAAATACATGTACTTTTTAATTATGAAATAGCCCACCTCAATAGGTGAGCCCGTTGATTATCGAGTATTTCAAATGGGATGATTAAATGAGTATAACTTAGCGCGCATGATAAAATTTCTACTTCTCTATTTCTCTATTTTTCTGTTCCCCGAAACAGATTTGGAACAAAAATCCATTTGGTAACGCAATTTGATTTTCCTATTTCTAGAACATTTCTATTCTAGAAATAGATTTGAAGAAAAAATCGGAAGCTAAAATTTTTAACTTCTCAATTTTAGCCAGAAATCAATTTTGTCATAAACTCCTAAGCTAGTTTCTAGTTATTCCTAAACCAGTTAGCAGATCGATTTCTTGGAGATAGGCTAAGAACTGAACCCATCAGGTCGATTTCTGAGTTGGACCCACCCGATTGCAGGCCCCAAAACATGAGATTTGTCTGCACTCAGTCGTGTGGAGAATCAAATGCGTGTCACGGGTCAGTCCACACAGACAAGTCGGTTCCTCGACTACCAAGCTAATGATAATTCAACTTGATGTACCTGGTGGCGATCCTTCCGGAGTCGCGGACGAGGAGCTGAGTCCGCGGGTCGATGTAGGCGACGAAGAAAGTCAAGATGATGTCGACCGCGAAGAAGGCGTCCACCACGTTGTCCGCGACGTACAGCCCTCTGTTCGGCGACGAGTTGAGGAATGCGACCTCGAATGGGAACACCCACGCTGAGTAGAAAACCAGCACGACCATGAACGTCTCCCAACACCTGCACAGTTCGAGAACTACACAAATCTGATCGAGATGTACGTTTCTCAATGGACCTCACGGCCGGTCTTGGAAATGCGTATGAGTATGTATGCGACTGCAGTTTTTGCTTTTCCAATGATTGAAGAGATCGTGATAATCTGGAGTACCTGTATCTTGAGTCCATGGGAGAGACGACCCATCCTCGGGACTCGATCTGGTTCTGGTTATAAGACGAAGCGCCGAGCGGCGGGAGGATGAGCTTGGAGAGGTTCTTCAAGCTGAGGGAGTTGGTTGAGCTTGAGTCCTCCCCATCTTCATGGTGCTCATGTCTGCTCCAGTGATGTTTCTTGCTCTGGTGGGAATCCTCCTTCGTTTGAACATTGCCTGAAGAAAACTTCAGCTCCATTTACAAGTGTTGAAGAGGAAGAAGAGGAGGAGCAGGAGGAGGAGGAGGAGGAGGAGATTGTTTGGTTTAATGTTTTGATTGTGGGAAGAAGAGGGAAGGTGGGTGTGGCTTTGCAATAATATTTAATGTGGTGGAGGAGCAAGATTTTGCAAATGTTATTGATGATTCTATTGTGTGTGTGGAAGAGAGAGAAGGTGGTGGTGGTCCTCTGTTCCAAACTTTTGTTGTGACCCTGCCAAAAGAAAAGGGGGAGTTGCAGGAAGGTGCATGCAATATAGAAGCACCTGCAAGCCTGAATGACTTGATGTGCTCTGTTGATAAGATTTGCAATTAGAATTTGGCCTTTCAATCAGCAATGTTTTGGCCTTGTGTGCAACTAGGACCATAACATATCTCTCTCTCTCTCTCTCTCTCTCTCTCTCTATGAGGGACACATGAAGGAATCCTACACAACATTACAACAATGTTACGTCAAAGAGTCACCATGTTTGTACAACTCTTTTGTATGGAGGAGAAAGAACATTAGTCAAAATGGAATTTTAGTACCTCACTTTTACACAAGTTGCTGGCAGGTAGTGCTAGCAAGAATATAAGGGATTATCCAAAATGGGATCTGCGTATAATAAAAAAGGGAAAATTTCAAATAGGGACCTAAAATGAATCTATTTTCTCAAATAAGGAATCAAAGTGAACCTTGTGTCATATAAGGACCCGAAGTGGACCCATTATTTCAAATAAGGACCCGAAGTGAATTTTGTGTCAAATAAGGATCCGAAGTGATCAAGTGAATCTCTATTGAAGACCTTAGTTCACTGACAAACATTTTTCAGCGATTAAAATAAGGGCAATTTTGTCAAAAATTTGTGATTGGAAAAAAAGAGGGAAAATTATAAATTAATTAAGTTTAGGTTATTCATTTAGATGTTTACGTTTTCTTTTTTCTTCTCCCCCGCTGCTCCTCAACCAAATCACTACCTGGTCATCGTCGCGACTCGATTCTCGTCTCTCCTCGCCTTGCTTGATCGACGAAGAATTTGGGTCTCCATAAACGAAGAAAGAAGCATCTGGTTTTCTTCTTGTTTATGAATACGTGCCTCAACCATTGGAGATTTTGGGTCTTCGACTTTGCGGAAGATAGGTACAAGGAATGGGGAGAACTTCAGTCTTTGACTTTGCATAGGATGGGTATAAGGAATGGGGAGACCATAGAAAACCAAGGTTTTTTTTTTTTTTTTTTTTTTAGAATTTATTAATTTTCCCTATATTTTTGTTGGACAAAATTGTCCAAACTCCGATCGTCGAAAATGTCACGTGCTTGATAGCCGACGAATATTTGGCTGACCAGCAAGCTCAGGTTCTTATTTGGAATTGATTCAACTACTTCGGGTCCTTATTTGAGACAATTGATCCACTTTAGGTCTTTATCTAACACAAAGTTCATTTCGGGTCTTTATTTGAGAAAATTGATCAACTTCGGATCCTTATTTGGAATTTTCCCAATAAAAAATTTGAGCTGAATCGCCGAATTTCTGGAGACTTCCAAAAAAGTGGGCTTTGTGATATTGTGATGATCTTTTTTAGTGTTTATATGAAAGCGACTTTAACAAAATGGCATATGTTAGAAGAAATAAGTTTCTTGAGGACAAGCATTAGAATCATATTTGTATGTTCGCATATTCTTTATTTTGTCACATAGTTGGCATGGGATAATTGCAAGGTAAGTCTTAAAACTTTTTCATTTCTTGCAGTTAAATCTTAAAACTTTCAATAAAATTTTAGTCCTAAAATTTGTAACTTTTGGTCCGATTGAAGTCTTTTGGTCGACGGAAAGAATGATTCAAAGTGCATCGAAATTTCAAGTTTTAAAACTTAAATAAACAAAATAAAATATTCGGCTAGACTGCAAGGAGCCAACAAGTTTTAGGGCTTGTCTTGTAACTATCCCTGTCTTGCATTCATGGTGTCTATTGAGTTACTAATGTTAGAAAGAGACGGTGTCAATAAAATATAATGAATCTAGAAAAATTTGCAAATTCTAAAGTAAACCATCTGACAAAAATGATTCAAAGGAGTTCTTTGGTCTAGAGCCCAACCAAGCACTTTTTTTTTAGTACTTTGCTTATGAGCAAACTTATCTTGATGGTCTTGTTCCAACCAGACATATCCTATCCTTTAAGGACAGATTCAGCGGGTCAGGAGGGCCCCCTAAACTTTTTGGGAATTATATTTATGCCCCATGATTTCTCATAAGTTACTTTTTGCATCTTCGACACATATATAATCTGGTCGAACTTGTAATTCAAAATAAAATTGGGTACTTGATGAGAAAATTAGTATGTGATATTAAGATAGAATTATAACGAAAGAGAATGGGGTCTTACTTCATGAGTTATGCATTTCGCAATGGTAGAGACCCCGAAGAATTGCTATAGCCTTTCACAGGAACATTTGAGCAAAAGGTTTTGGAGCCAAGATCAAATGTTTGGACTTAACTGGTCCATGGATGTTAGAGTATTTAAATATTGAACCATACTTTTATCAAAAAAACTTGCAAAGACGACAAGTGGTGGTGTTGATAGGCGACACTGACGATGACAATTGGTTGTATGCTACATGATCGATCGACAGTGTTGAGAATATAGACAAGTGAATCAGATTAAATAGTCGGACCTTTCGACTGAAGCTTCCATATGCATCTTAATAAATGCAAGGTGGACTTTATGGACTTTGAGAAGAAAGGCCAACGTACAAGATGTCCCTTTCCCATGTGAGCATCATGAAGTGCAATAATGATTATTCAGTGGTCATGGCCATTGAATGATGAAGACTCTCTTCTACATTATAAAAGAGAGAGACGTCCAACATTAAGGAGTGAGCCAAGTTCCATCCGGTGGCCGAGAGAAGAGAGAGTTCTTCTCGTAAGGAGATTTTCTCATTATAATTACACTCGAGTGATTTAATTGTGTAATTCTTCGAGTGAGGTTTCACTAAGAATTGTAAAGGGCCAAATACTATATGAGTTATTTGGTGTAATTAGGAGTTGGGAAATACCGAAAGAGTATTTGAGTACTTGGGTGATTGTAATCTTTGTTGTATCATTTGTTTTCATTGTGGAATTCTGTGTTACTATCCCCTGAACGTAGGCTCCGATATTTGGACCAAACCACATAAATCCACTGATCGATTTCCTTTCCTTCCTTCCAACTATTTTATCCGATTCGTTTGTCTATATTCACAAGAGACAGCAAGGGAGGGAGAGGCGAAACAACCATCCCGATACGAGATTCCGAATTACCAAATGTTTCTCTTTCCTAAACTGAATCTCACTGAAGAATGAAGAATGAAGAAAGGGTCAAGTACCTTGTCCATGTCGAATGGGCCAATAGATTCTGGTTTCGGACAAAGCTTCTCTAGATAGCTGTTCTTTATAGATTCTGGTTTCGGACAAAGCTTCTCTAGATAGCTGTTCTTTCGGCCTGGCGTGGACCTGATTTCAGGAACACGTCTTGATCGTTGTGTTCGAAACCGATTCCTATTCGTTTCGGGGCCTTTTCGAGCACGTTTTAACGCCAGATTTCTTGTTTTCAGCCACCATCACGCCAGATTCGCCCCGGTGGATTGTTCCTGCCCATGTCTTGACGCTGGAAAACCGTTTCTCAAATTCCTTTTTGGTTTCCTAGAAAATGATCTCTCGAAAAATACTTTGATTTGTTTTCCCAATTCGTGAAAATTTATATTTAAATTCAGCTTTTACGAAGTGGGAATCCATTTTTTGGGATTTGACTCCACTTCGACCGCCGATGTCGACCGTGTTGTATACCAAGGACTCGGATGCATTTGGAAAACCATCGACTTTGGGAATTCGGATGTAGACTAAGGACGTTGATTCGAAGTATTTTCTAATTTTCGTTGTGGGACAACTTTTAGATGATTGATACACGATAGAATTGCAATTCAAATCTTTCGATTGATTGAATTGTTGATTTAGGTAAAGGACAAGAAACTTGATTTATACAATTCCATATCAAAAGGATTTGATGTAATTGACTGTGATAGCATAGTGAATGGTTTCCCAATTTCCGTTGTAGTATAGAAGTGAATTCCCATTGTAATCCTACAATGTATAGGCAATGATGAAATATTTAGAGATTACGAAACAAATGATCTATGAACTTTGGTAAAATGTGCAATGTTGTTTTAGAACTTTTGATTTGTTTAATATGATCATGAACTTTTGGTACGTCTTTAACATAGTCCTTGAATTATATGACAAAGTTCAATGTTATCCTTTTTATTAATTCAGGTTTGGGGATAATGTCAAAAATTACTTGAACATGTAGCAAAAGTTTAGACACTGCATCAAGTAAGTTAAAAATTCGGAGATCACATTGCAAATTGAGTTATAGTTCAGAGACTATATGAATAAAGTATAAATTCAGAGACTGCATTATATATTAGGTCAAAATTCAAAGACCATTTATATCATTTTCTGAAGTTTTATAAGGGGATGTCATGGCCTTGTGACCTTTCTAAGGGCACTGCATGGCAACGTGACTCCGACATCACTTGATACCACGCAAGACAGATACCCGCCTTGCTTGGAATGTTTGACGTCAGCAATCGGGTCGCCCAAGGTCACTCGACCACAGCATCGCCTCATCGAGATCACGTGACCTCAGGCGACGCTTGCACGCTGATGCTTGATGATGGCAACCATTGCCACACCAATCTCTCTCTATCTCAATCTCAACATGTCTAATATATATGTCTAATCATGGGCATTCGATGGCGACTTCGATGACCAACTCAGTGGCCACTTAGACGGTGACGGAACGTCGCGGATGAGACCTGAGGCCATGATCTGAAATAGTGCATAGCTGACTTGAGAAGCAGAAACTTTTTAGTAAGTTTTCATTCAAATGGCAAGAAAGGGAATTGAAAAAGTTCATTAATACTTGGAGAGAGCCTTTGAAAAATGCTCCAAAGCCGAAGCAGAGAGTACCGGCCTTGGGCTTTGGACTTTGTCCATACAAAGTGGTCCAATAATCTTTTACCAAACACCGCATCCCACCTTCAGGCCCGATACAAGTTCTCCCATTGATAAAAACACGAGTTTTTTTTGCAAACAGGTACAAAGAAATCAATTTTAGCTCGAATTTGAAAGTTCATTCCAGAAAAGAAACAAGTCAAGTCGTTTTCCTTAGGAGTGAATCGGATCCAGGGTGGGTAGGGTCTAGACTTGGACCCTGTACTCGATCCCGTTATAACTGGTTTCCTTTTTCTAGACCCTATACCGACCATGTTTGTATTGGACCCTATACTCGACCCATCCTGTTTTTTCGATCCGGTTCCAGAGTCAACCCTATTTCCACTAGAACCTGTTTTGCAATCTCCCGATATCCTATACGACTTCGAATTTTATATCAATAAGTAAGGAAATAACATAATCCTCATAATTTATATTGAAACATTAAGCACTGGTAATAAATTAATACATGAACTTTTTGACTAAACAAAAAATTAAGGATCCATAGGGCTAATTATAATAAATAAAATCATAAGACAAAGAATTAGCAACAAGCATGTGTCTAATATTAGTTTTATTTCTACAACTACTACATGAAACTACTCATTTATGCAAGCATAACTCCTTATACAAAAAAGAAATTAGGCGAGCCAATCCATGTGATCGGCGATGAACACCATCTGTCCATCATCAGACGGTGCGAGAGGGAGCCAGTGAGGGAGGGAAGCAAGTAAGAAAGAGGAATGACAAAAGAGGAGTGCCGTGCGTGTTTGAGAGAGCCAAGAGGAAAAATATTGTGTAATTGCAAGAGTAAGAATAGAAATCGGGAGGGGAAAAAAAAAGTTTTTGACCTCTACTTACAAAACCGGTTCCAAAATCGGTCCAAGAACCGGTTTTGGGTGGGTAATCACTCGGACCCTATTTCCGAACCGGTTTAAATCGGTTCCGAATTTTGGGAACCTGTTCTCAGACCGGTTTCAATGGGAATCGGTTCCTGACCCTGTTTTCCAGGTGGGTCGGCCCGAGAATCAGGTATACCCAGTCCGGTTGTACATCCCTAGTTTTACTTAAAGAGCATTACATTTTATTTATTTTTCAGAAACTCAAAAGGAAACAAATCTTCCAATTGGCTAGCAAAGAAGTAAGCCCATAAAACGGTTTTGGTGTTCTTTTCTGGATAACTTTGCTTTTCAATATTGGGATCTTAGGCTTGGGCACGGAGGACAACACGGGAGGATCCCGTGGGCCCAAGTCTTGTTACCAAGGACTCGAGTCCATCCATCGAGTCTCGGCTTCTAGGACGGGACATGAGTTCAGCCTAAGCGATTGAAAAGATCGAATTGAAATTAGAAAACGACTCATGACAATTGATGCTTAAAACAAGGCCAATAGATTTATTGAAGTCTTTAATTCCCTGATAAGGCTGACTGTGGGAATCAAAATGACCTTACTTTTTGTAGTAAGCAACTCTATTTATCTTTTTTTTTTTTCTAACGGATCTATCAGTGTCTACAGACGCCTATAACGAAAGGTGAATGTGAATGTCAGTATCGAGTTTTCAATATCTCCAATTTGCTTTCATAGACTTTGGATCGATTGGAATTGGAGAGTCTAGTTGCGGAATGGGTGATTCTAGGATCAACTTTTGAAAAAGTTTTTTCTCAAATTATATAAGCCATGGATAGATTGACCCAAATTTTCCCTATTCTTTTATTTTAAATTATTTGCGCTTTTCGCGTGGCACGTTGACTCCATTTTGATAGAGCGTTGACCAATGAGGCGCGCCGTTCACGGGCCTCCGGTGACCGCCCGTCACAAAATATCTCGCTTATCACTCCCCATCGATCTCTCTCTCTCTCTCTCTCTCTACATGGCTTGCTCGGTAACTCTCTCCGGCACCGTCTTCTTCAACCTCCACAAGGTGATTCTCTCTCTCTCTCTCTCTCTAGATTCTTCTTCTGCGATTCTGCAATGCCGACGCTCGATGCTTTGCTCCTCAGAACCGTTCGCGCTCGAGTCCTCCTCCTCCTCATCCGTCGCCGATCTCGCCGGAGGAGCTCCGGCGGCCGCGCGGCGGTTCGGCTTCGTCGCGCTTGAGGAGTGGCCGGATTCGGAGCGTCGGAGCAATGGAGGCGGCGGCGGCGGGGGCGGGTGAGCGCGGGGCCGGGATGGCGAAGGTGCCTCACGTCCTGACGGTGGCCGGCTCCGATTCCGGGGCCGGCGCGGGGATCCAGGCCGATCTCAAGGCCTGCGCGGCGCGCGGGGTGTATTGCTCCACCGTGATCACTGCGGTCACCGCGCAGAATACCGTCGGAGTTCAGGTTTGTGGTTCCGATGGTTAATTTGTCGAGGTCGGTGGTGGTGTTTTTTTGGCGTTCTCTGGTGGATGTTTGGGTTGAATGATGAAGGTCGAAATCGCAGGGCGTTGACAATGTGCCGGAAGAATTCGTGGCGGAGCAGCTGGAGTCCGTGCTCTCCGACATGCAAGTCGACGTGGTAAGTAGAAAGTGAATCGCTGCAAAATATCGACACTTTTGCTTAAACCTCGTGCTTATCTGGATACATGCAGTTCGGTTGAAGTTTCGGATTCAGTGTTCTTCCTTTTCCCCTTTCCCGTCTCCTTCGGCTTTTGAATTTGTGGAAAGGCGGTCTTTTTTCTTTTTTGTGTCCACAAAGAGGCAGTCGTTGAATTCCGGGAAAAGTACGCGAGTGTGGAAATAAAGACTGATGAACTTAAATTGAGGCTATCATTGAAGAAAATGGTATCTCCCTAAAATTTTCTTGGGCAGCTCTTTTAGTGTTTCAAATGTCCATCACTCTCACCTGTCACTGAATTTCACTTCCACATAATGGGACAGAGGAACAGATACTTGATGAATGGGACAATTGGACAGAAACATTAATCTCCTCTGGCGATGAGGCTCTGCAGAATTTAGGTCTTGCGTGTTGCAGGCATAGGAGGAGAAAAAAAGCGGCTATGGGGCTGGCCAGTTGACGAGTGGATGAGTTTATTATCCTGTAAAGCTGACAATTTTCTAGCTTCTAGGTCTAGTGAAAGATGTCTGGGTCCAGGGCAGGTAAACTTAACTGTTTTCTTTGGATATTTTCAACTAGAGTAAGGGCAAGTGATGGTGCTATTGCTTATGGGACAAAGATAAAGTTATACACCTGTGGCTTTAGAGGGTGCAAGAGTTATCTTGGAGGTGGTCTCATGTTTGCTTTGGCTAGGATGAGAAGTCCTTGTAGGCTGGTAATCTTGTGAAGTTCCTTTACCGTGATAAGTGCTTTTGTAACTTTATTGTTATGACATAGGGACTTGACTATTCTGGGCCTTTGTGTGGAGTGTCAATTTAGAATCCAACTTTTTCTCGACTAAGTAGGGGGATGTTTGGTTGAAATGATGACTTAAGGATTAAATGTAGGTTGGTCAATTTTATTAGCTTCTGCTGCTTGATAAATTTTCAAGCTTACTGGGATCGTGTGCCCTGCTCTTCATATGGCATCTGTTTATGTTCTGTTAAAAGCTTGGAGGAGGAAGCTTTTCACTTTCACTTTCAGTTGGAATTGAAGAGAAAAGACAGTTGCTATATTTTGTGTGTATATATTAAAGTATCAGTATAAAACTGTTATCCTGCCATATTTCCACTTCTTATATGTTTTCATAAATTCATAATCCTAGAAGCTTGAATCTCTTTTAATGCACTTGTACAATAGAAAAAATAGTAAAAGTGAAAAGCCACTGGAGAAAAGGCCAAAAATAATAAGAGAAGATAAAGCTACCTTAGAGAGAATCTCGAATTGTCAGTGGGGAAGATGATAAATTAACAAATTCCAAGTTGGTTTTCAAAATCTAATGTTGGACTTAGACTCAATATTTGGATTGACTGAATGCACAACATGATTTCTTTAGTTATTGGTTGGATCTTTCACTTACATCTGCAATTGAAAAGTACTTTTAACTATCTATCAAATAATGGTCCATGTCACTTTCATTATGGATTCTAGAATGCTAATATTGATCATGATGCATATTACTGTAAAGAATTTTTTCGTTTATATCATATTATCATAAAAGTAAGACTACTGTTCAATGAGGATATTAACGCTAGGTTTAACTTATGTTCATAGGTCAAAACTGGAATGCTTCCTTCACCAGGCATAGTTAGGATCCTTAGAAACAGTCTCAACAAGTTTCCAGTTAAAGGTATGAATCTGTTATAAAAACTGCTTCAACATATATATGCAATCACAGGTTTATTGGCATTGTAGCTGACTGAATTTGTGTGATTGAAGGCAGCTTTAGTAGTTGATCCCGTAATGGTGTCCACCAGTGGAGATGTTCTTGCCGGTCCTTCTGTTCTTGCCGTGTTTCGGTATGTTCAATACCAAACGTTGCATGAGTACTATATAACACATAATTAAGAAGAGCCTGGGCCTGTCCGTTCATGAAAGAGATTGGGATGATCTCGGGGGTCGTATGGAAGAGAGATGATAGACATTATGTCTTTCCTAACTCATCTATTTTCCATTCTGTCCAAGTGGCAGGAATCTTCACTATGCTTAACATTTTTGCAATCAGAATGAGCTTCAAAGAATGAGAATTGTGAACAGTCATCATTTCATGGTCGTGGAAGAAGAGAGAAGGTCGCTGAAGGAAATAGATTGAAGACATGAATGTGATTTATGGATGATAGACTGTGATACTGGATATTAGCAAGATGAGGGAGGTAGTCAAGGTGGAGATTGAGGAGGAGTCTTAATATGCAGAGATTATGGAAGGAGAGAAGATCATTAGTTTTTTGACTGAATGAGAGAAAAATGAATTGACAGAAAGGCAAAAGATAATAATTTCATGAACAAGACGTAATCTAAATAGTAAGAGTTTGGTTCTTGTGCAAAAGTAAGGGTAGCTGCTTTAGGCAGGGGTTCTTTCCTTTCACTGTCATAGCTAGCCAGAAGAATGCAATAAATAGAATACAAAGCTACTAGTTTTGCTGGTAGGAAACTTGGCAAGTCACTAATTTTGGTTCTGATACAGAGAAGAGCTTCTTCCTATTGCCGATATAGTTACCCCAAATTTGAAGGAGGCATCTGCTTTACTTGGGGGTAGGCAACTGGAGACAATTGCTGACATGCATTCTGCTGTGAAGTTATTGCATCAAATGGGGCCAAGGTTAGTTTCTTCAAGATATATTTGATATTTTGAAATGTCTGTATTTAGTTTCCACTTTCTGTTATAATTTCTAGAAGAACAACTAAAATTGAGTTGGACTGAAAGGGTTTGGCAAAACAATTAGCTGCTTTGCTGAGGATAATTTGTCCATACGCATATTCTTTAGACTCATTGTCGACCGAGGATAAATCGCACTAATAACTATCAATATTATTTGTTGTATCTCATACATACTAGATAAACACTTATTGCTCCCAAATATTAATCCTGAGGAAACTCCTGAGTAATGCTATATCATCAGAATTTGGTTATGACTATTTGCTGTGCTTGCAAGTAGGATGATATGCCTCTTACAGTTGGAACTTTCAGATATTGCCTGCCTAACTGTTGGAGTTTTGGTCTTTTAGGTGCAACTTTAGCAACTTTGCCTAAGCAAGTTGGTGGTGTTTATGTATGAAAAAAGGATGCTCCTGCAATCACTATAGAATTGATCTTTTTCTTTTTAATTGGCTGTGCACAAGTTCAGTATTTCAATATGTTGGACTTCTTTAAAGTGAAACACTTGTTCACTGCAACCACTGTGCAGTGATTGCCAGGATACAGAAAAGGCAATTCAGATTGAATACTTCCTAAGCTGGAAGAGAACTTTTTTCTGCTTTAACCATTTACCTACATCCTTTACAGACATGTGCTTGTCAAAGGTGGCGACCTTCCTGGATCTTGTGATGCTGTTGATGTTTTCTTTGATGGTCTGATTCTAGAATCTTTTGCATTGGTATTCTCTATACTTTCAAGTGTGTGATTCCTTTACATTGTGAACCAATACTGTTCTCTTGTATGTCTTGTAGGTGAAAGAATACATGACCTGCGTGCACCCCGTGTTAAAACTCGTAATACTCATGGTACAGGATGTACTTTGGCATCATGTATAGCAGCTGAGCTGGCAAAAGGTTCTTCTATGCTTCCTGCTGTTCAGGTATTGCATATGCTTGAGAAATGCTTACTGAGTCTCCAACTTTGCTTCCATTTCGTTACGAACTCATGGATGGAATGCCACTTTTTAGGAAACCAGTATTTCTAGGAGACCCTGTTTGTACTTGCATGTTTTTTTGTCAAATAATTTTGACTGATTTATATCTCTGGGGTGCTGGAAGCCTTATCAACTAGTAGAAGGCTACAAGCCCATTAACAGTTTTGGAGGGTAGCAGCAGCACAGCTTTTTCCCTTGCTCCATCATTACTAGGTTCAATAGCTAACATCATAAAATTGTCTATAAAACAATCAACTTGAAAATGTAAATTACAAGATAACCTAGAGTAGTAGATTTTAGCAGCTTTAGCTTATGTTATGAGATTTTTGCTGAGTCATTCTGTCAATGTTGCATCCTCTTTTTCAAAGCAGAAAAGAATGCCCTAGAAGTGCTACCAAATGGGCTTTTGTGTGCTAAAGTCGACAAATGGGAGTTGAGTACATTGGTCAAGGCTTGCTACCATAGCATATAGGGCACAGTGATTTATGATTATACTTGTAATGTGTCGAGGAGAAGAATATTGTAGTAGTGTATTCTGCATTTGCAAAAAGAAGATATTATACATCTGCTCTTTTTGTGCATATGTGATATATGTCAACAAATTGTACTATATTAGTGATAGGCATAAATGTGAACCTGTGAAAGGAGAAAGTGAAGCTTGCTTTCACAGGGTTAGGAGTGCATCAAATGATGTAAGAATAAATATAGGCCTAGGGAGACGGATCAATATCTAGTTGCTTTCTATCTTGATAGGTAGTTGGTAATGAGAGGAGCGGAAAGGAATGTTTAGGATATCAATAAGTTATGATAATTGAATACATGAAAATCCATAAGAATGGGTTCCAAGGGAAAAATGTACTCATAAATCAGACAACCTATGTAATAGTATAAATTATCATTCCTTTTGGGAATGATGTAGAGGAATATGAAAACTCAGTTGGGGACTGATGACCCATTAATGGGAGACGATGGGGTTGGATGATTGTGAGGGAAATGTGATGCGGGGCTTAATTTGCTTGAGCGTTAGAATTTAAGATTGAAAATTCAAGAGTAAATCTGAGGGGACCATTTGTGGAGATTAAATGCAAGAATTTGGCATCAATTTATGAGCTTTCGTTTCTTAAAAAATTTGGCAGGTTGCCAAACGCTTTGTTGAGAATGCCTTGGACTACAGCAAAGAAATAAGCATTGGAAAAGGACCTCAAGGGCCTTTCGATCATTTTCTGATGTTGAACCAAAAGGTTCATAATTTCAGGAAGAAGATGGTCCTAGATCCAAGTGATCTATTCTTATATGCTGTTACAGATTCGGGGATGAATAGAAAGTGGGGCAGGTCTATTGAAGATGCTGTCAAAGCTGCAATTGAGGGAGGTGCAACCATTATTCAGCTGAGGTTTGTGCATTTACATGCCTCATTGCCTTGCATGATTTATAGCATTTCTTTCATTGTCTAGTTTAAACAACGACTGTCAAGGTCCAAGAAGCATGCAAGTCTGCCAACCATCCCAGACTTTGGAATTTTGTGTGTTTCTTTTGTACTGTGTGTGCACCATGATGAGAAACTATCCAGTCCTATGTACAGGTTGGAGATGTGAATAGGCATCGTTCATCATGCGGATATGAGTCGTTTGTCTACATTGGTTGAAGAGAATAAATTATTTACAGTACTTATTTCAACATTTCTAGTGAAGAGATATTGGTTCTGACCAAAGGACAACAAACTTCAGTGGTATCATTGCTAAGCACATAATAATAAAGCTTCAAAATTGATACCTCTTATGAGAACAGTTTGCAAATAAAGGCACAAATTTCTGTAAATATTTAGTGGTCTTGTCCTTCCAAGGTTTCCTTTCCATCTAAATTTGCTATTTAGCATTTATGTTAAGCATTTTGTTCTGACTCAGGGGTGGTGAATCACATATTTTGCCTTTATCTTCAAATCTTAATGAAAAGTTTACGATTTAAGAAGCTCTGATGTTCTGAAAAGGTCAAAAAAATTTATGCTTCTCTGTGATCAATACTGAGCTTGTTTGGCACTTAAGAGTATGCTTAGCTGAGGCTGAGGTGATCAGAGAGAACAATGGCACTTTGGAAATGTGGTATCAAAATCATCTGTGTATAAGTCTCAGAAGGAGAAAAGGTAGACAACTAACGATGGCTCTCCAGGATACTAAATATGGGCTCAAAAGCGGGCAGTAGAGAAGAAATGACTCTTGAGGGAATGTTCAATTGTCCTTACACCTTCTAAATATCCAGTTAAGAGTGAGAGTGAATAAATTAATTTTACTTCTTCTTTTTTTTTTTTTTCTGAACACAGTCAAAATATAGTGAGTTGTTAATCTTCTACGGGTGTTTGGTTGAGTGGTTCAGGCTAGTTCATTCTCATTTAAGGAATATCGTATGCTTCAGGCAGTCATCTTCCCGTATTGATGAGATTGGCCATAAAGCGCTTTAGATGGGACTGCTTATGATAAGCATGATTTTCTGTACCTTTTTCCAGGGAAAAGGATGCGGAAACGAGGAACTTTCTTGAAGCAGCTAAATCCTGCATGGAAGTATGCCGTTCCCAGGGGCGTTCCTCTACTAATAAATGATCGCATCGACATTGCTCTAGCTTGTGATGCTGATGGGGTCCATGTCGGTCAATCCGATATGCCTGTTCGCACCGCACGCGCCCTTCTTGGCCCAGAGAAGATCATCGGGGTATCATGCAAGACACCGGAGCAAGCCCAACAAGCATATATGGATGGTGCCAATTATATCGGTTCTGGAGGTGTATATCGGACGAACACAAAGGAGAACAATCTCACCATTGGCTTGGAGGGGTTGAAAGCTGTTTGTTTGTCTTCTAAGCTGCCAGTCGTTGCAATCGGGGGAATCGGCATATCGAACGCACATGCCGTGATGGAACTTGGGCTGCCAAATCTCAAGGGAGTAGCAGTCGTGTCGGCCCTGTTCGACCGGGAATGCATCTCCACTGAGGCTAGAAAGCTTCACGAGGTGCTCTCAAGGGCAGCACCAGAGGTGAAATAAAGATGCAGGTGCAGTGTATATCCCTGATAATGAAAGTTTTTCTCTAATTAATTGACTAGGGCTTTTGCCTTTGATACATATTCAAAGAATTGTTGCGGATTAGGCTTTGCTGTCCTTGTACAAGGATGAAATGAGAACGATATGGTTGTGTATCTTCATCGATTCATCGGTCTGTCATTCTGGACGCAATCTTAGTGGTATTGTTGATAAAGAGCATTATTTGCGACCTAATCTACGAATGAACATCTCTTGATAGAGAGAGAGAGAGAGAGAGGGAGGGAGGGAGCGTTTTCTTATAGCCTAATCTATATCCACAGGTGACGCAACTTCCTACCTCTTTCAAATATAAACATACATGAGCAGACGGCTGAGTGACTAGGCTTTCATCGGGCTTTCGTCCGTCCCTCCGCCTAGGCGAAGTCTTTGGGCTTCACTACTTCACCAGAAAGGCTAATTATATATATGAGTAGGCCTTTCGAATGTCTCCTTCCTCACTCATTGTGCTGCTCACCTTCTGAAACTTAGCTACTCAAGACCGAAAGAAGGGGGAGAGAGATCCTTTTTATAGGTCACATATACCCTTTGAAACCCGCCTCCTACTGGGTGCTCATGCAGGGCTACTTCTCTTCACTGACCCATCAAGTTTTTCAAGAATCGGTGCTCATCGGAAAACCCTGCTTACTACTCGTGCCGCCTCTTTTGAGTATAAATAGATGCAAAGGTCACAGTCCATGATTCTTTTGTACTTACATGCCCTTGTGAGTGGAGCTTGGGTGTGAAGAGGGAGTGTTGAGGAGGGGATGAATGCAACTAGTCTGTAGGAGTAGCGTTGATATTAGGAGTTTTAAGATAAAATGATTATATCTCTATGGAGCTCTAAGGATAGGATGGACATTTCATGCATAAACTGATCGAGAGATGATGCAACTCTCTTGATGTGGTCATGGTAATTTGTTATCTTGTTTTCTAGACATGGTAAAATGAAGAACTAGACGCTTGAGCTAAACTAGACATGATACAATTCAACACGAGGAAGTTATTAGTCATATTGTTTTCTAGAATAACTATAAAAGGAAGTTTGGTCTGGTGTTATCCGCTCACTAGGCATTGTATGGGACTGTCAGCCCATGACAAATGGTATCAAAGTAGGATTCCTCTAGTAAGTGAGTTTTGAGTCGAAGAAAACCTATGGTCTACCTTATCGTACTAGAGTTGAGAGTTTTTTATCGAGACAAAATATGCTCAAAGTACGGCTCCCGACCAGTTTTTAAGATGACACTTGGAGCACAGGAAAGAACCGATTCCTCACCAAATAGGAAAAACATACCTAGATCAATTGGCAAAGATATCTTCATTCATCCATTGAGATCAAGAAAAACTTAGTAAGTAAAATAGGGTGTTGCCAAAAGGTGCAGTTGCCTAGAAATGCCTCTTGTCAGGGAAAATGCAAGTGACCGAAGGGGCCCAAATAGCTACAGGGGGTACAAAAAAAAGCTATTAATGGAGTGGCATATTTTGTTGGGCAAGCATTGCCATTCAATAAATGGTCCAAAGTTGAGTGGAGAAGAATGTAACGAATCCGAAGTTGAGTGGAGAAGAATGTAATGATTTGTGATTCTTTCGTACTTGCGTATCCTTATAAGTAGAGCTCGAGGTTATTGAGTAAAGAATGAGCGATAAATACAATTGATCTATCGAAGTGACATCAAAATGGTTGATACTAAAAGTTTTAGAATAAAACAATTATATCTCTATAGAGCTCTTAAAACAAGGTTGGCCTTTTATACACAAACTGATCGAGAGTTAATGATGCCATTGCAAGCTAAAACCACTTGTTGAGTCTAAAGTGATATGCTAAGTAGCACCGACATGTGACACGACACGACACGATACGTTGATACGTCATTTTTTAAAAATAGAGAATTCCGACATGTTGGATACGTTGTATATTTTTTATTAATTTAATTCAAATTCAGTATTTTTATTTTTTAATCTCATTTATTTATTTTTACGATTAAAAAAGAAATCTTCTTTCCCTCATCCATCCCGCTCAAATTTATTTTTATTTCCCTCCCCACCGTCGTCCATTTCCCCCCACTTTATTTTTCTTTCCTACTTTATTTTTCTTTCTCTCCCCCGTCGTCCATTTCCCCTCACTTTATTTTTCTTTCCCTCCCCACCACATGTCCTGTCACTTCCCCTTCCCCCAAAATACGAGATGCCATCAGAGTCCCCTTTTTTAATTAATTTTGAATTTTCTATCAAAAACCCTAGCTTTACCTCCTCTTCCTCTATCTCGCCGCACGATCCCCCTCCTCTCCTTCCTCTCATCTTCCTCTCGCCTTCGGCCCTTTCTCCCTCGCAGCTGTAGCCTCGTCGGATCCATCGCAGCATCACAGTGGAGCTCTTTCTCTGGCCGTCTCTCACCGTCGCTCGCGGCCTCGTCTCTGCTCCCTCACCGTCGCTTCCACCCTCCATCATCTGCCAGGCACGCGTGTCCAAACATGTCGGGCAAAAGTTGACCACGCGTGTCCGACACGCTCCGACATGTGTCAGACACGATACGAAAGCACAGGCAACGTGTCTATGCTTCATAGGTGATATGTCGTCTTACTCGATAGACTAAATAGTTGAAATAAGCTGACATGACACGATCCGACACAAGAAAGCTATTCACATTATTGTTCTCTAAAATAATTATTAAAAAAAAGCTGGCCCGATATTATCGGCTCATCAAGCATTGCATAGGCTACTCTACGGCCAAGAAATTACCAACCCATGATACAAGCTTATTGTGAATTAACACACGGGCCAAAATGCATCTATTGGTGACCAAGCAAAACTCACCCTACCTTTGGACACTATCTAATCTAAACACTCCCGGCATATTTAACTCGATGGAGGCAATTTGGACACTCATCCATTAAAAGGAAACGAAATATCACAGAAGTTTTACAAGTTCAATTGAAGTAGTTCAGAACCCCAGTAAAGAATGTCTGATCATACATGTCACTGCGCTAAAAAACCAACAGACAGGTACAGAAACATGGTTAAGCTGACTCTCATAACATCTGGTATCGCTCCTGCGACAATGGTCGATGACGGTACACAGGCTAGGATATGTATCCATGCAAGGACTGCATATTCTTATACCTATACCTCCACACTGTACTATTTTAGACCCGAACGTCCGGGACAAAAAAATAGAAAAAAAGAAAGTGACTGTCAAATCTATGCTTTGTGCCTACATCTCCAAACTCAGACAATCTATAAACCCTATGTAGTCGGGCCAAGACCATAAACAAGCCTGAAAACTTACAGACACTTCTGACACCCAAATTTACAGAGTAAACTTATTGGAGCCAACAGGCAACAAAGATCGGATAACAGAAAACGATGAGGCCCCGACAAGGAATAGATCTAGGTGACCTGAAATTCTCCACTTGCTTGTGCCTCCTTCACTCTCTTCTCATACTCGTCTTCATCATCATCCTCCACTTCTTCTTCTTTCAATTCTCCATCGTCGTCTTCTTCTTCTTCTTCTCCTGCCCAACCAAAGCCTGAAACTGTTCTGGAAGCAGGAGGGGGAACTCTAGCCTCTTCCACAATTTTCATGATTTCTTCATCACTTTGAAGGCAGACACCCGGGTTTCCTTTTCTGTATTCTATGGCTTGAGCTGCTTCTGTTAATTCCCTCGGTAAATTCTTGAGGAACCATGGGTGACTCTTGATTTCTTTGATAGTGGTTCTCTGGAAATAATATCACAGTAACAGTTACTAGTGTGGATGCAAGAACTGTTAATAAAATTCATATTTTCACAGAAAAGTAATGACCCAATCTCTTCTCCCACCACCAAGCTTGGGTTTTCTGTTCTTTATTTTTTGTTATAGACTAATCCCAGCCTCAAAGTAAACGATGAAGGAAAAACACCTTGTGGCCAAAATAGAAGAATATGACAGTTGAAATAGCAGGAAGAACGTATGCATGGCCTGGCGCATGGTTCAAAAGGAAAGGGAGATGTTAAGAACAATCATTGACATTCAACAGTTCACTTGATTGCATCCTCAGATAAAAGCACATCTCCTTAATCTACATACCCTGGATGGACTTGCGACAAAAATGCGAGAAAGGAGGTGTTTACAGTCTTGAGATATATGAACATAGTCGGGGATATTATACTGAACACCCATTATACGCTGCAAAAAGAAAACATGTGTCAGTTCAAGTGGCGTGAAAAAGGGAAATGGATTACATCAATTATCTGCCTAAAAGAAAGTACACTCACACTCATAGTTTTCCTAAAATTCTTTGGGTCTTGAGGGTCTTCGAATGGATACGCTCCAACCAACATCACATAAAGAGTTACTCCACAAGACCACACATCTGCCATCTGTATATTCAAGGAACCAATAAGACTCAAGAGGATACACTTCTTAACTTTTGCCTCATTGCAGAAAAATTATCACACAACTGGAAAACGTGGACTCAAAAATTTACTTTCCAAAGCACGAGTTCTCATCGCTCTATCTTGGAGCAGTAAATGGACAGAATTCGCTATTTTTAATTTATAAGAATATGGACAGAATTTCTGTGTAAGAGTTCTCATTTCATCACCAAATTGACTCAAACGTATTTGTCTTTAATAGGACATCTTGGAGGACACAAAGGTTAATTCAAGATATCAGAATTCTACATTTTACTCGATTCAAAACAGTTTAAGTTACTCCAAAACAGCTGAGGAACTTCCTCTTCCTCCAATTTCCAGTCCTTCAGTCATTCTCTTTCTACTCTTAATTTCGGTTCAGATGCAGTTTTTATACCAAAAAATACGAGACATCAAATCCTAATCCTAACCTTAAAATGGATTGCAACTGGGGGGAAAGCTAAGAGTGCTTATGATGAAATCAAATCCAATGATTGTGAGGAGAAAAAAGGAGAACAAAAGAAATGCTAAAAAGTAGACTGGTTCTCATCTCTGGCAAGCAGATCTCTCATCAAGTGAGCCATAGACAGTACCTTTGGCATATTATGTATTCAGGAGCAATAGTTGATGCAAAATAAAGTAGGTCCTTGATAAACAGTAAATTTGGCATATGGTGGATTCAGAGGCAGATTGGAGACACAAGATGTAAGGTCATCTGTATTGCGATAGGCAGGACACATCAACCTACTTAATGTTCAATGTGCAGATCTATCGAAGAGATTTAATGAAGACAAGATCGAAAATTTTTTAGCCCCACAGAAGAGTTCAAAGACATCATAGCCAGCTACTCGTACTTTGGCAAGAATTAGCATTCCAGTAAATCATATACGAAAGGAGACTGCAAAAGGTCATATGAAACCGAAAATTATGTGATGGATTACCTCGATCCACGACAGTCCTGGTTGTATGCTAATATTAGTTAATAGCAAGAAGCATGAGGTGAAACAATCTAGAAAAGATTGCTTGCTCATCCAAAACATGACCCAAAAAAAAAAAAAAAAAAAAGGGACTGCAGAGAAGATTGCTTGCTTGCTCATCCAAAACATGAAAGGATTGCAGAACTCTTGAAGCTGCAGTGTAATCTTGTAATTCACTATAAACTATAACACGACTGGCAATTAAAAAGAGGCACACATCCATACACACCTTCAGCACAAGACAAAATGAAATCTTGCATCGAAGATTTGAGCTGTAAATCACTGTGGAACTACTTCCTATCTAAAAGCATCAAATTGGCATACCTTGCCATCATATTCCCTTTTAGAGAGAACCTCTGGTGCAATGTATGCTGGAGTTCCAACTGTCGATTTGGGTCTTGAATGCAGAAGGGATGACTAGAGATGCATGGACAAAGAAGAGGAAAAGTTACCGATAGGATTAGAATAAGCACATGGACACTTTTCATCCAACTTCATCTACAGGTTACCTTTGAATAACCAAAATCACATATCTTCAGACGAGGTGCAGGGCTACCATCCAGTAGAGTATTTTCCAGTTTCAAATCTCTATGACATATTTGCTGTAATAGATATACAGGATTAAAAATAGTTCGAAGCTACAGCAGAAAGACAGTGTCAATGATGGCAACTTGACATTATGCTCACCATGGCATGGCAATAGCTGACTCCTGAGATGAGTTGCTGGAAGAAATACCTAGCCTGCATGAATTACAACAAAGCAACTCTTGAGCTCAAAATCAAACATACCGAGCTCAGTGTAACCTCCAAACAGAAGGAAAAACCGGACAGATTTTTTTTTAGTTTGGCCTTACCTGAAATAGAAAGTTTTCCCCTTTTGTTTAATCTTTCAGTAACTAAAGCAATTAGCAACATAAAGTCTATGTTTCAAGGTGATTTCGTTTGGCCCCGCAACCCAATTTTGCATCATAGTCATCGATAAAACACTCAAATCAGGAAAATACTTAGCAGACCTCATCTTCACTAAATCTCCCAGCATTGCAGATCCTCTCAAACAACTCTCCACCAGCTGCATATTCCATCACGATGGCGAGATGAGTAGGAGTCAGAACAACCTGCATCAAATCGAGCATCACTTCAAGCCCACACATTCAAGTCACCCACTAAACATTCACAAGAAATCGCTCCACACAATGCCCACGAAACAAACCCAGAAAAAAAAAAAAAAAATAAAAAATAAGAAGGCGTCACGAGAGCATCAAATCACAAAACTTACCTCCTTGAAGCGGATGATGTTCGGGTGGATAAGCGACTTGTGATTCATAATCTCTCTAGCCACATTCTCATCAATCTACAACCCAAAACCAACAAGACCAATCAACCAAAATCCCATCAGCAAGCTCCAACAACACCCAAGATTCGATCTTTCCCAACTGGGTACCAAAGAAAACCCCCCAAAGATGAAAAATTTACAACAGAGAACCCGAAAAAACAGACACCTTGAAACCACGCTCGATGTACTTCATGGCGACGAGCTCCTTGGTCTCCTTGTTCCTCATGAGCCTGGCCACCCCGAAGTTGCCAGATCCTATGTCCTTCACCAGCTCGTACTTCTCCATGCTTTCACCTCCCGCCGCCGCCACCGCCGCCGCTGCCGCCGCGCCTTCCTACCTTATCCGCCGATCAAGAAACAGGGGAGCTCGCTTCGAGCACACGGTACAAGGACCCAGATCCCAGGAGAGACTCCAGCGACCCGAAGAAGCTCGGAGAGAGGCGGATCGAAGGGGGACGAAGATGGGTCTTCGGATCTTTCAACTTGGACTCGAAGGAACAGGAGGAGGAGGAAGAAGAAGCGATAGGGGAAGTGGCATACTGTTCGGACAAAGTGAAGATTTTTGAAGGTCAAGAAAGTGTGCGAAAATCTCGGCAGGTCGAACACGGCGGCGTTTCGCACACAGAGAGAGAGAGAGTGTGTGAGAAGTATTCTACGCGCCGTGGACGGTGGGAAGAGGGCGCGTGCGCGCGTGAGGGGTGGAGAGGAGAGCTTTTATGGATGGGGTTCAGTTTAATAATGCTTTTAAACTCGAAATGCATTGAATTTGGATATTCCTTGCATTCGAATCTACTCTTCTAGTATCTTCCCCCAAATTGATGACGTGTTCGCCGTGCGAAAGGGATAAGTCACTAGTGGTGTAAACAACAAACTATCATATTCAACCGTGCGAAAGGGATAAGTCATTAGTGGTGTGCGGATCATTAGACAATTTAAACGTAACTGTCATTTTCCCCGCTATTCGAGAATTCATGTTTGATTCAAACAAACCATATTCAAGAATTCATGTTTGATTCGATCTAATTTTTTCATATTTGAGAATTCATATTGATTTGATTTAATTTTCGGGAGTATCATTCTGATTCTCGATTCCTAAAAGTTGAATTGGTGTCGAATAGTCTAATTTTCAGTTATAAAGAATAACTAGACCTACTACATATACTTTTTATTATTTTTTATTTCTTCAAAAAAATATTAGTTATAATTTATTGTTTTCAAGGAAATAAAAGTCTTGGAAGCATAAAATTTATCTCGAGTTTTAAATTTGTTATTGGTCATGCTTTGAATGATAAGATGTTATTCTAAATGGAAACATGAACAGAAAATAGTGACCATTTTATTAGATTAGATTAGAAACCGATCACTTCATAAATCAAGTAAAAGAATAAATGGAGCTGACGTGGAGATAGAGAACCACCAATGGCTAAGGGTCATTTTTTTCTTTCATCCTCTCATCTTACAATCGATAAATTTTTCCAAATGAGTTTAACACGATACTCATCACATATTATGAAAATAAGAACCCCAAATCATACCTATCTCACTTACCTCCACCGGCTTAAATTAAATGTCGTCCTATGTTTCCAGCCTGCAATTTCTAATTGGTCATCGAATATTAGTGGGTTGTTATAAGATTATCACGAGATTCATAGTACTTACATAGCTCTATCAAATCGAAGAAGATATAGGAAGCCCAACAATCATGCTTAAATTTGAAGATTGTGCACGTTCAGAAGTCGCAATCTTCATGATTACGTGCCCCCCCTTTTTTCTATTCCCTTCGTCTCGATCTCTTTTCTAGATGGATAACGAGAGCGTGCACCGCAAACCGAGAGGAGGCGCGTGAGCAATTTGGGGATCTCTTCTTTCTTCTTCTTCTTTTGTTTGTTTTTTTTTTTAACGTTCGGATGAGGTTCGACTCATGATTACGAGGAGACCGTAAAGCGAGGGGGGTCGTACCGGAAGGTGGCGCTTTGAACGCGTGTTGAACATGCATATGTGCTTTTCTTCTTCTGGCCTTTTCCGCGGAAAATCCAAAAGGAAGAAAACGCCTTTGAAAATTTTCATCTAAATACAAAATTATATAATTTTGCTTTTTTTAAAAAAAAAAAAAATTAACTGTAGACATGACCTTCAACTATGGCGTCCCGACATCTTTCGGATATTAAATGAAACGGTACGACGCCTGTGATTGAAAGAAACGGTACGAAATTATATAATGTTATTTTTTATAAAAAGAAATTAACTCTAATGTTATTATAACCTCTCCCTCTTGCCTGAGGAAAGAAAAGACTGATAATTTTGCAGTGCCCACGTTTTTTCCATTATCATGGCACATTGAATAATATGAACATCGGACTAAAATATTGTCTGATCCGGAAATAAAAAAAAGATTCGCTCCTCAACTCACGCGACCCACATGCAATTATTTCGTAAATTAGAAAAAGAACATTTATTTTATTTTATTTTCGTAAGTAATATGTAGATTTTGAATTTAGAAAGCGGCGCGATGATTTTCTATCTTTGGACCGCTTTACAATCCTAGCCTTTGAAAAAAGTCATGTTGAGGGGGAAAAAGAAGAAGAAAAAAACCGAAATGGATAAATCCAAGGAGGGCATTTCCTTCGACATATAGCAAATATTGCAGAAGGTAAATTTGAAAAGCTGCTGTGAAAATATGTACATGGAGTGCTCCTCCTCCATACGCCCTGCCGGTCAAACATTGGCACAAGCCATTATTCAGTTCAAAGTCTCAAACTGCAGCAAAGATCAAGTCTCTCTCTCGGCAATTAAACTGCACCATACCAGTCTTTAACAATTAACTGTGAACCGACTCCAAATGATTAGGAGACGGCAGAGAAACAAACGACCTCGGAAATCCCAATGAGACGGGCGCATCGTGTCCGTCGGGACCTCTCGAGCAAAGAGTCTAGCAATAGAAGTCTCATGCATCAATAATGTAAAATTCAGATGGTTCGAAACGATAGTCTGTAAGAACTGTATTATTAAAGAGGTGACCCTGCTGCTGGGTCTGCAATGTCGCCGCTGTATCTTTTACTCTTCCAATACGATCAGACGCTCGGAAGTACCACCAGCTCCATTGGGTTCGGGGTTTTCTGCCTCGTCAGGGACATCCTGCTCTTTCATTTCCACGTCGTCGTCCTTAGTGACAGCCACGCTTGAACGTTCAATCCCAGGTAAGTTAGCATCTTCCCCAGCGGCAGCATCAGCGGGAGGCACATACTCTTCCCGCGCATAATTCTCACGCGCTAAGTCTAACCTGCTTTCTGTCGTCGATGTATCTTCATTCAACTCCTGCATTTCAGTGTCTGCCACGGCAGCACTCGCGCTGCCATTTTCTTGAGTCAAGGATGCAGAAGTGGTTTTGGACGATTCAGCCTTTGATTGTTGACCTGGACCAACCGCTGGATCTTCTGGCTTAGGAATGTCACCTGATTCAGGTGTTAGGATTCGAGTTATGCTTTCAAAGGCGTTTTCAAGCGGAATAAGGTTCTTCCGCAACTTATGACTGGCCGGGCTGTCAGAATAGAACGTCTGCACTGATTCATGAACATTATCCTCAACAACCTTGCACATCTGCAATCAAGATGGAAAAATTAAAGATCAACCGTGCAGCTCCTCAGAAGAACAAAAAGTTTCATGGACAGAATTCATCTTCATGGCACCAAAGCCAACATGCTAACGTTTCGAAATGAAGTTATCATAGACGAATGCGATAGAGGCACCTTGTTATACACCCGCGCAAGCTCCACTCGGTCTGAATCATCATCACAAGCAACAGTGGAGATTTCCTCTGCAGCTGTTGACAAGAACCACAGGGAAAGAGTTGACACAAAAGAGTCATCCAATCAATGTACTTCTTTGTGGACATAAATAGATAGTTCTAAGTTCTAAATGCAAATATGTCCTGCATCTATTGCCCAAAATGCAGCATTCCTCTCTGTTGTATAATCCCTATCGTGCGCACATCAAGTGAAAAAATGAAGAATGGCCGTATACTTTCTACCCTTGATCTCTACTTATCAGCATAAGTCCAGTTTGCTTAGAATATTTCAACCCCCATAATCTATACTTATTATGAGTTTTTCTTGACCAACATACTATATTAAGAGCTGAAGTTAGTGTTCAAGCTCAGATTCTTCTTCAAAAGCTTAATTGTCCTTGATCACGTAATATATCATAATATGCCTAATTATGTTAGGCAAGGTTCTTTTAATTCAATGTATACCATTTTACAAAAAATTTAAGGACTTGCATATCCAAACTATAAATCAGGTTGCAGTAGAGGGAAAAATATTTGAAAAAAATGGTCGCACACGAAATCAGCGACCACCGTTTGGAATAATCCTGCGTTCTCCTACTCAAAATGGTCACATAATTAACTTGTGAGAAAAATTTATACGTAAAGGATTTAAAGATACGAACTGATTTCCTCCCACCCATACACTAAATGCCATTAGAATGGAATACACACCCCCTTGGTTCCCTTTCATATACTTATAAAAGATAATATTCATCAAAGAAGTGTGCATGTAATAAAGAAATAAATGCATCAGCACATATAAGCAAAAAAAAAAAAAAGAAGAAGAAGAATTTCTTTCAATAAAAAAATAATGAAAGATGTCATTATGAGGTGCACATCATTAATAAGCTTGAAACAATCACCCAAAATTGAAGACTAGGGGAAGGTTCCTTACCAATGACTTTAATCTGAGGCAGCTGCTCAATTATCTTCGTATCAACATTATCAGAGCTTGGAGGGGGTGCATCTGGCACTCGAGGTTCAGATTCAGGCGCCTCAGAAGCATTCCCATTTGCTCCTAACTCTCCCTGAAATCAATTAATCAGTGGAAAAGAGTGTCAGCCAGGCATGAATCAACCAAAACCTCAATGTGATATGATGGAGTAACATAAAATGCTCAACGTTAATAACAAAGTTTTGCCCCATTCAGATCAATGAATCATTTATTTCAGCCTGATGAGAAACCAGACGGATTAAATGAGTGTTTGCAATATCAAAAGATTACCCAATACACTGAAAAACTTGTAGTCGAAATCCCAAGGGACCACACCCTATTCTGTATACCATGGGAAGAATAGAAAAAAAGGGGGTAAACACCATTTAAATATTGGCATCTACGAGCTAGTAATTTTAACTCCTCATGTCTAACTTAATCCAGTTATTCCAGAACTGGTCTACCACATTTGATTTCCCCATTATGTTCATTCTGAACCCAATCATACCCTGAATCTTCAAAATTTGATGCAATCTCCATTATGCAGACAGTGAAGCCCAACACAGTAAACTATAAAGCCACATTCCTTGAAATTACTTCAAGCAGAACCTTCAGTAAAATAATTTTTTCATGGGAAGTGTTCAGAAACTGGAGAGATTTAAACTCACAAAGTAATCTTGCTGATACTCTGCATTAAGTCCTTTTTCCAAAAGAAGCACCCTTTTCTTGATAAACTCAACTTGTCTTCTCTGCATATCTCTATAATGATATAGAAGATTAGAATCTTGATACACCTGTCCCTGGGTGGCAGTTTCAGTCACTCTCTGTGATACATTAACAGCCGGATCATTTCCATTGCCATTTCCCCGGGGCTGGTTGTTGCTTGCAGTTGCATCAGTACTATTAGTAACATTTTGTGGTTGAACAGGAACCTGTCCTGGGATAGGTACATTTATAAAGGGAAGATTTAATTCCTGACAGATGACCTCTTGAACCCTCAAGTCCTTGTCATCCACAATAGCTTGCCATCGTCCATATCCATGCCTTCAAATTCAAGGACAGAAATGACACACCAAGAATCAAATTAATACAAACAGAAAGGTTTACTTCTCATTCATCAGGTACACATGATACCCTAGACCAGCAATCTAGTATGACATCCCTACTAATAGAAGAAATTAAATGGAATGACACTTTTCAAAAGAAGCCAGCCTAAGCAGATATGAAAAAGGCACTTTTCTTGGTACAAAGCGATATATTGCTCCTACATGATAAACCAAGCAGGAGTAAATGAGAAGCTTGAACTCTGGTGGAAAAGGTTGGAGTCTACCGGTTTTCATGTAAGTAGTAGCATAAAATCAGTAAGAGTAGGGGTTCGCTACTTGAATCCATTTTGCAAAAGGATGGAAATTGACAAATACCTAACTAGTAGAGCAAAAGAAAGATGGATTACATCAAGATGTACATGTGGTGTTTTGGCTATTGCCAAATGCCACTAAAGCAGAGGGGAAACCTATAGGGCGACAATATGACCAGCAGTGCTTTATGGCACCATAATGCTGGGCGGTCAAACACCACCGAGTACACAAATTGAGTGTAGTGGAGATGAAAATGATTCATGGATGTGCTGACACTCTAGGAAAGATACACAATGAATGAAATTATTTGGAGCAAACGTGGGTGAAGGGCCAATTGAAGACAAGATAGCAGATACTCTTTCAAAGTGTTTTGCCATGTGAAACAAAGGCCTCTGGATGCTCCAATGATGAGCTGCTGAAATGAAGAGCCAGGCTATGTAGGGCATAGAAAACCAATTTTGAAGGAGAAGATTTAAAAAGATATGGACTTTTATTTTTTTCAGAAGACTTGACAGAGATCCGACCGCAATAAAATATAACACTTTCATATAGTCCACAACCACCTAACAAGATAAGAATTGGTTTGTTGATTGTGGTGGTGTTGTTGAAAAAAAAGAGCTATTTAAGTTCACCTAGCTTCTGGCAACTGGAATCATTTTCTATCATGCAGACTGGTCCGATGAGTGCCATTGGGATCTCAGTCACATCAGCATGGAAAAAAATCAGAAAAATGATTAGTAAATTATTGAGTCGCTAATCTTATAAGGCTTCGTTCATTACTTAAAGTAGTATGAAGTCTCCTGGGGAAATGCTGGAGGCAATGATGGGACATACACTGAAGTGAAATCTGGAAAAGCGCTCTTAAAAACATAGTAATTTGGAGCACTTGTTGAAAGCACACTGCTTCAATAGATACTAACCATATGAAACCAGATGTCAGAGCACCAATTTAGTAAATAAACAGGTTAGAAGGCATACTTGAGCACAGCTCGCAGTAACAATAAATCATGTTCCTCGTTCCAAAATTTTCCAGGCTTCAATCCAGAATAGCGCAATAATATTTCCTCTGGAAAAAGTGGTGCCCCAACATTTTCTGATGCTGACAGCACCTACATTTTCAGAAAATGCTATCACCATTACTCACGGCTGAACTGATACTATTCAGCTTGCACATAACCAAAAGTCAAAGGCCAAGAAATGCACTAGAGAGACAAAACAAATAAGATGGCCAATTCATGTAATAACAATATATTATGAAATATACCCTACCTACCCTACGTAAAATGATCCAATCATAAAGCTACATCAAGTTTGTACCCCCAACTGATTGAGTCAGAATATTATGTAGGGCACAGGGAAGCAGGCTGTAATTCCATATACTTCTTGATTACATAAGCCCCAGCTCTAGCAGACAAGCAATTCTTTTTTTTTTTCTTCTTTTTAGCCATAGATCTCTTATTGCAAAATGACCAGGAAGGTGCCAAACCATGTGACAGATCTTTAGTGAACAGCACACATGCAACTTAAATTCCAAATTTATCTAACCTCCACAAGTTTGTTTAGCAGACAGGCATGTTTAGCAGACAGGCATCTTCATCTTCTGAAGTCAACAATAACATAAATCTCCTTGAATTCTGTTGAAAGGTAACTTACATTATTTTAAAAATTAAAATCCCCTGTAGTTACATGTTATCATTTTTGATAAGTAGGCAAACATCCTACAATAAAACAATTTTATTTTCTAAATCTTCATATGCCGAACTGAATCTATGAGTGTGTAGAATATTGTTCGGTACAGATTCTTAGAGACTGTATGTAGACACCACCACCTACAACTTCTTCAAGTTATGATTAAAGACACGTGCATCATATGACCAAACTCTTCAAGATCAGGCCAAAGAAAGCAAGTGATCCTTCAATATGAACTATCACAATCAAAATAGTTTACTTTGAGTTTTAAACTGCAAGCACCATTAATAAGTGCAAAAGTTAATTCAGGGACTGAAAGTGAAATCGTGCAACATTGGAAGGAAGAAAGCTATCAAGGCAGAATCAGTAACACATAAAACAACCGACAGGCCAAAGCTTTCCATGTGAACATTAGAAAAAAAACAAACTACATACGAAATGAATATGAAAATTTACAAAATGATAAGCTTAAGCTATAGAATATACATAAATCCTGGTCATGGGTACTTTTTATCCCTGATAAGGACCAGACCAGAGAAATTCCTTTAATAGATAGGCTAAAAAAATACGTGTTTGGTGCAATCAAATGCCTGCAGTGATTCCCACCCAGTAGCTGTCATAAAGTACCACAGTATACAGCCAGTATCATAAGCCATTGACCTCCAAAATACCTTTTTGCAAATAATCATTTAATGGAGAGATTATCTGACGACTACTACATAGCTATCATGGGATCTTCCCTGGCAAATGAGCTTACAGGAGCTATTACTTGTACACAGCAGAAGCTGGCAACCATTTCCTTGCAAGATTTGTTTGAAAACTAAATAACCTACAGATTTTTTTTTTTTTTTTTTAAAGGGAGTGCTGGGGGTTGAAATTTAACCATACAAAATTTGGAGAGAAATGCTTGGCTGCTAGCCAGCAGGTGCTCTATTGGTACGCATTATACATATTTTTTTCTCCTATGCTCCATTGCCCCAAGATTCAGAGACTTCGAAACGCGTCTCTATCATTTCTTGCACATTAGTTTGCCCACAGGCAGAGTCTGTTAACCGGTAACTCTTAGGTTGGTCAAGGTTGAACTGTTGTAACAATATGGAAAGTCTTGTCTTTAATCCCTGCTTTCATTTTTTGGACTATTTGGAGGAGAGAGATAGGCAGGCCTTCAAAATGAGGGATGTTGCATTATTTAGATCTTTTTCAAATACTAGGTTGCAAATAGGAGGAACCACATTGGTGCAGTTTAATATCATACACTTGTCAAAGGTCAACTTGATGTCTGTCAAAATCATAAGAATTGCTCCAGATCAGCTTATCTTTTCACTCAGATAATCAGTGCACTATGATATCATACGCTTATCAAAGATCAACTTGATGTCTGTCAAAATCGTGAGAATTGATCCAGATCAGCTTATTTTTTCACTTAGATAATCGCATTGATCATAGCCCAAGCATCAAGCAAATTGCCTCAGACCTAATGAACGCCAAATGGCCCATCTCTGCATATGCTATAATTGATTCCAGTGTTACTAAACAAGACAAATGCAAAAGACAAGCACAAAAACCCAGCCCACCTGTCAACGAATGACTTCAATATATGTTTGTCTGATACACTGACATAGAAAGATTAAAGCACTACTGACAAAATTACCTTTTCCTTTACCAGCATCAATTGAGCAATTCGGACAAGGACATCTTGTATTCTAAGTCCTTCCTTCGGTACACCATCTGTAAAAACCATCATGAGAAACAAGGCACAAGAAGCAGCAAGATAATTAACAAAATGTGACATACAAAATCCCTAGATTTAAGTAAACAGAGGACACAAGCACTAATTACCTGCAAAGGTTGGCAAATCTGTAATTTCTTCAGCGATATGACTCAAGAATAGTCTTCCATATCTGTAAGAACAGATCCACTCCTTAGTAACACCAATTATAACTAGAACAAGTACAGCTTTAGGAGGAATACAATTATGGCTTGATGCTACTCAAACATGCATGGCATACACATTTATCATGCCAAATATCAATCCAAAATCCAAAAGTGATGACTTCAGCCAATTATATACCAAAAACTAATATCTTGCTGCAATGGATATTTTACCAATGTGTAGTATGATCAACAGCTGTACAATCATACACAGCACACTATGCATATAGTAAGCTGAACTAAATTGACAAAATAACTGGAATACTACAAGTGCAACCATGCGACAATCTATACTCAATGAAGTAGATATAAACATGCACCATATAAGGACAAAGCAGTGATATGAGCTGAACGGCTGAACTCGCAACATTGCTTCTCTCTCCTCCTCCTCTCCCCCTCTCTCTAAAAAAAGGGGGGATGGCCCAAACTAAACATCAAATTGCAATATCCCACCAAAAGCGTACCAAGTACTCCCAGTAGTCTTATATATAATAAACCTGGAATAAGCTTCAATAAGTCAATCCTCCAATCTGTCTTAATTGACAGTATTAAGATGCCTAAAGCATACTATATGAGAAGAAAGAAAGATCATAATCGCCTATTTAGACCTGTGCTATCTAGTGATCCTGAGAAAAAGGGAATTGATAAAACCAAAACTCATTCTCGAGGAAAATTGAAAAATGTAACTCGAACATTTCTGTTCAGCTGTATGAGTTGCCTAAGTAACACATAACAGCACCTGCAAAAGTTCATCCAACAGAATATATCAAACAAAAGAGCAAAATATTAGAATCATGTTCCAATCCCTAGTTTCTCAAAACTATAAAGTAAGATGGTAACACATTACTCTTTGATTTCCTCAAAAGTCTTCTGCTTTAAACGGGAGCAAATTCCTTCCAGTCAAAGTCACCAACTCCAAATCTGCATCAGAGCTCCATGTAAGTCTCATTATAAAAGTTTATTCTTAACTCATAATAACACATTTTCAATAATAAGCTTCACTTTCTAAAATGCAGAATCCACGATAACCTATGAAAAAAAATCAGCAATTAAGATACCCGAAAGAGAGAGAGAGAGAGAGAAAAGAAAGAAATTGTCTGTTCATCACTGCACAAGCTTGCAGGATTTAATCTGAACCCAACAAATGGATGATTGAATTTTGCATATACAGAAGTAAACCTCATCAAAATCTGCACAAAGGCTGCCCGCTGATTTTGATTGAATCCCAGTACCCTAAATGATCGTCCTTCACCTTCCATAAGAGGAAGCGGCTCCGTACTGTCAACTGCAGAAACATGATCAAAGATGAGCACTTCAGTGAAAAAGCACAATATGGTAATCAAGCACAAATTGCACCGGCTAAAATGGAAAAAGAAATTGACATACCCCTAGATCTCTTTCTATAAGGCCTTCTTCCAGTTTGAATTCCAGGAAGAGCAGCTTCACCATCAGTGGATTCAGCTTCATAGTTATCATCCTCATCTTCGGAACTCACATCTTCCAGTCCGGCAAGATCGTCATCCTCAACAGATACCATCTAGAAAATTCACAATAACCCACTTTGAATAGAACAAAGTTTGAATGTTCAGATTGATTGTGTGTTAATGATTGCTCTAGACCTCCAAACATATAACAGGAAATAAGGCAACTCTATAAAAATGAGAAATTCTTTGACAGCCTAACAGAAAAAGTTCCCTAGAGCTTGATTCATTCAACAATCATCATCAACAGCACACCCGAGCCACTTTCTTATAGCATGGCAAAAACATGCAGTACAAACCTGTTTTCGACTTCTCTTCCCCTTCCCCAAGGCATTAAACTCCTCGACTTTGTGCACTTCATATCTATCTCTTAACAGCTCTTCCCAGAAATTTGTTCTTTCTGAATTGCTCATGGTAGATTTACTCTCTTCAGCAGCCTTCGGCGCTTCTTCTTCAGCCACAGCCTCTACTTCATCAATATATTCGAAATTCGCCACCTAGAAAAAAGGCCTTTATAGTGATTCATAGCATGATGCCCTAAAAATGAAGAACTGACACTTGGACTCGACTCCATGGAGTGCTCAGCAGTAAGTCAAATTGTTTAGATCATAGATATCACCAATAAGTATATAGAGGCTCAAGCAATGGAAGAAGGTCACATAAATTTTATGAATTCAAATGGAGAAACTAAAGTTCTAATAGCATACATCTGAATAAAGTGTTGGCAGTCTGATAATTTCTAGAATAAGCCAACTCAAGACATGCAGGGACTCCCATGTGTGTAATCTTTGTCTCCTTGTGAAGTTTAGTTTCATTCCCAGAGTATCAACTTAGCTGCTCAACCCAGCCTTCATTGCCAGGTCACAAAAAATGACAGTGTGGAACTAAGCCCATGAAGCTCGCAATTTCTTTACAGTTATTAGAAAACCTTCCACATCTTAGTGGATCTCACAAAAAAGATTTACCCCACCAGAGAACACAGAAGCCAAATCGCCTGTGACTATGATAATAAAAAGAAAAAGGAAGGCCTGTGGTGATATGGAATACAGAAGGAACATCCTAGAAGGACTTTGATCTAGGTCACATCCCAGCCAGTGTCTCACTTTCTTGATTAAAAGACGTGCACCAAGGCCAAATGCAATGATTTAGAATTGAGAAAGTGTGAAATTAAAACGTGAACAGGTTATACAGTTCCTCGTGGGGAAAAATGTACACTGAAAGGTCAAATGACTGTCAGATACAGAGCAGTATGTCAGATCATAGCCCTAAACCTCATGCCTATTGAAAGATTAGTCCTAGCAAGGAAATGTGCGATTCAGCATCCCCAATGAAGTAAAACAACAACAACCACAACCCCTAGCCTCCTCTTCCCCCCTTGAAAAGGAAAAGAATATCAAATCAAAAGAAATTATTGATCTCCTCTGGTTGTGATTCACTACCTCTTTGCCTCGAAACATTGCACCGTGAAGCAGGATGGATTTTCTTGACGAAGGATGTGAACAAAAGGTGTCATCAAACAAGGTAACTCAGCGAGTGATTATTATTCTCGTTCTCAATTTTTTTCCACCAATTCCTTTTATTTTATTCCCACTTTCTCAGTTCTGTTAACCAAATAGACCTCAAAGTTTTATCGTCACTTATCCTGCCTACCAATGATCCCTCATCCAGGAGTAAAGAACTGCCATTTGGAGTGTCTCATGACTCCTAAGCCACTTCTTTCTTGGATATTGGAAATCTAAAACTAAATGCACTGTGTAGTTTAAGCTCACTAGACAAAGACAAATCTCCCATCACATCACACAAAAGACAAAAGTTCTATAATTTTCAAGGTTTGACGCTAAGTTAAAAACCTTGAAGGCCTTCAGAAATCCATCATCTTCATCATCTTCCACTGTCGTCTCTTCAACTCCAACTTGTTCTCTATCAAGTAGTCTGTTATAAAGCATGACAATCTCATGTTGATTATTTATAATTTTTTAAGTAATGGAGATAACAAAGATGGAAGCTCACCTATCTATGGCAGCATCATCATAGTGAATTTGGCGGGACTTTCCAGCTTCATCATTTTCATCAGCAAATAGCTCCTTCGAGCCATATCTTATTATATCATCTAACTCTTCCTGTGACCAGACAATAACAGATCAGAACTCTCACCACTAGGAGGGAGGGGGGCTGTACTGTGGTGTGGCGATGGGGGTTAGAAGTAGGTCTAAAACTGGAGTTCTTTCATGATGATTTCAGAGATATAGTCTATGTATTACACAAAAGAAATTCCGCAAACACATTTAAGTGTTTAAACAGGTCTAAACTGCTCGAAGGAAGTAATTTATATTTTCACTTCTGAGAGAGGGAGTTATCTGTGAGGATGGGTGCTGTCCACCTGGTTAATGTTTTGAGCCTTTAGCCTTCCAACCACCAGATGCTCCAAAACCATCTTTTTCTTCGTCATTTGCATCATCCTTTCTTCAATGGTACCTCGCGTAATCAATCTGTATATCATTACCTGAGCACAGGAAAGGAACCTCTTTCGTCAAGACAAAAAAAACAAAAAAACAAAAAACAAAAGAAACATCCTGCGGCATATCTAAATAACAACACTAAACTGTGTTGGTTTGTCCAAGTCGATGAGCCCTGGCCATTGCTTGTAGATCAGCATGTGGATTCCAATCACTGCAAAAAAAAAAAAAAAGCGGAAGAAATTTCCATTAGAAAGAGAAAAATAAATGCAGGCCACATAGGGAAAGCTACCCATCATTAGCAATATCTAAAATGTTGACATAAACTAGACTAACTAGAATGCCTTAACCACGTCATAAAGGAATACTTATACAAACACTGTCAACTAACTCCAGAACCAAAGAAAGAATAAAAAAATTGAGGCAATCCCCCACTCTAAACAGAAATACATTCCATAAAGTCTCCAACAAAATGGCTGGAATAGACAAGCTGAAAAACGCCTCATTCGCATCTTTTCTAGCTTTTTATTATCCCATTCGGACATTAAAAACAAATAATAGGAGAAGTAATGATTTCTGCTTTCGAAAGATCCATCAACTCCTACTCATGAGATATATCCTCAGTATCTGTTCAAAACTAAGAGATACTCCGCCCATAAAATTTCTAGCAATTAGCTTTCAACAGATCTAACGTTCTTGTACCTGAATATAAATTGACCTAGAGAGAGAGAGAGAGAGAGAGAGGGTGGGTGGGTGGGTGGGTGGGTGAGGCCCGAGCAGGAAGAGAGACCTTAGGGAGAGAGAGATGTCAAGTGTGAGACATAGGGGGAGGGAGGTGAAAGAAAAACTAAAAGAACTTCACCAAAATAACGTGTAGGTGACCAATAATTATATAAAAACTGAACATAGATACTAATCATATTTCCTACTGTTAAAAATGGGCAAAGATAGGAAAGCTGTATAAATAAAAGTGCACTAGACGAACACCAATATATAACACGTCATGCATTAAATGATATGATAGTTTTTAAAGAAACTTTGCACAATTTACATTTTTGCATAAATCATTCAAGACAAATTTCTCAATTTTATTAAAGAAAACGCATACTGATTAAAATCAAGGAATCCTTTGTTACAAAGTTTAAAGGAACTAATTGCTTAAATAGAAGTTCCCCAAAAATACACGCTCAAATACAAGTAATGTCTGCAAAAGGATCCACAACAGATTAATTTGGTATCTCTCATTATTTGATATAATTAGAGATACATAGTATTAGATATACATATATGGAAAATGATAATTATCATTTACAAATTATATCTTTAATTATCCACAAGTTGTTTCCAAATACGAAACAAGCCCTTACTCATACAACAAAAATATCTAATTGCAATATGATGGGAGATGTCATGACCCAATTAAACTAATTGGGTGTCCAATAAAACCAGACATCCAACATCATAAAAATAAACACCTACATTGTTCTTCTTCATTTATGGAAAATACACTTTATGTTTGCCCAAAAAACAGGTTCCAGATCTAGTGATAACCAACATTAATAACAATAAGAAAAAATAGATTCCAGAATTGAATGAGAAACTGTTGTACTGAGAGTAACAACACACAAGATCTCTGATCCACAAAAAAATATTTCATTGCAATATGATGGGAGATGTCACGACCCAATTAAACTAATTGGGTGTCCAATAAAACCAGACATCCAATGTCATAAAAATAAACACCTACATTGTTCTTATTCATTTATGGAAAATACTCTTTATGTTTGCCCAAAGAACAGGTTCCAGATCTAGTGATAATCAAAATTAATAACAATCGGAAAAAATAGATTTCAGAATTGAATGAGAAATTGTTGTACTGAGAGAGTAACGACAAACAGGATCTCTGATCCATAAAAATTTTGGTTGAGAGGGGAAAAAGGAGTACTGCTTAAAGAAGGAGATAAAGAAAGTTTACCTTTCCAGGCTCCAATTCACTATGGAGTATCGAATACTCCATAGTCCTCCAAAACACACCACGTAAACAAGATTATCCCCATAACATGTTTACACAAACAACACACTACGTGTCCTCAAACCCTCCCTATTGGATTCCTTGTTCTCACAAGTGACATCCTCCAAAGTTAGCCCCAGGTATAAGTTTTGTTGCCAAAAAAATAGATTCTCATTTCCTCCTATTTTTACATTAATTACCGTGGGAGAGGAAAGGCACCTCCCAAGGAAGATAACTATGTCAACACCATTATCCATCCAACATAGATATGACAATAAAGCAAATTCTCTTTTAAAAGTTTTTAGTTCAACAAATCACAGATTGCCACATACATAACCAATGTACTATCTCTCAACTTACTAGTTTAGGTGCCAAACCACTTAATAATATTTATTCAGGGCAAACTCTAAGATACAATTAGAAATTAGGATAAAATCAACCATATTACCTGTCGTATATAATTACGGTGTCTGCAGTAGCAAGGTTTATTCCCAAGCCTCCAGCTCTTGTAGAGAGAAGGAAACAAAATCTGGTGGAGGATTTCTGATTAAAGCGATCAATACGTACTTGTCTCTCTGCTCCACCTACCTTGCCATCTATCCTTTCATATTGCCATTTCTGCATGGGAAATATGATGCGAATGCACCCATCGTATAGGCCAATGATGACATTAGAACACTAAATACCACAAATTACATGCCAAAAAGAATAAACATTCAAAGTATTGACATCAGATGCATACCTTGTAACTGCAGTAATCTTCAAGTAAGTCTAACAAATGCTGGAATTGTGAATAAATAAGCACTCTATGTCCTTGCTCTTTAAGCTTCACCATCATTTTGTCCAACAGGTGCAATTTCCCACAAGATTCCAGGAGTTGTCTGTCGAAAGATAAGTAGAAGAAGAAAAAAGGGGACTCATTAATTTGAACATCAAACAAGCCAACCATCACAACATCGGATCAAATACGCAGCTGCTCTCATAACCATGTCAAGTGTTCTAGGCAGCAAATCACATAAAATTCAGTGAAATGCAAACATTAGAGCCATCTTCAGTAACATGATACAAAATCAAAGAGATCACGATATACTTGTAGGCTTCGCCACTATCTTCTATGTCTGGTTCAACTCCCTCTAGCATGTAAGGATGGCAACACAGTTTCCGCAGTTCCATAATCACATTATTCAAAGATATCTGCCACTCAGAACAAAATTTAATTAGAATGGTGTTGTCAAATATAAAATATAGCTCCTTCCAGTAAATCTCTCATTCTACCTGGGGACCACCTCGCCGTGTTAGTATCTGATAATTACGGGTTAGAATGGCCTTGTAGTATTCTTTCTGTTTTGCACTCAACTCAACACGTAAAATAAGTTCCTTCTTTGGGGGCAGCTCCTTCATGACATCTTTCTTTACTCCTGCAGTATCACACAAATTTGATTCACATAAGAAGACTAAACCTATTGAAAATGAAACTCCCATTACATATGGTAACTATACGTCTACTATACCATGCATCTGACAGCCATACAAATATTCTACTCGAGAGCTATTGTCTCCAATCAGTATAAATCCTATCCAGGACATCACTGGAATTTAACTTCACTGAGAGAAAACATTTGATTCTCTAATTTAATTGCATCTTAGGGATAATTATTGTCACTTACAGTGAAGAAAAATTGACAAGGGATACAAAAGGCCAAGAAGATGAAATAACTTTCAGCCAAAAGTGTTGACAAAAAGTCATTTCTTCTCCTTTGTAAAATGCAAAACATTTGCATCACTAGTTAGTCATGCTTCAAAAAAGGTGTGGAGCCAGCATTTTATGAAGTCTACAAAAGGCCAAGAATATTTATATCTCTTTCGGCCAAAAGTGTCGTCAAAAAATGTTTGTTCTCCTTCATAAATCGTGAAATGTTTGTATCACTAGTTTGAGAGTCATACTTCGGAGAAGGTGTGGAGCCAGCATTTTATGAAGCCTCATAATCTGCTCCTCCTGATTGATGTCCTTAAATTCTTCCTGGAATTCTTCCAAGCTTCCAAACTGCAGGCACCAAAATCGATTGGGGAGGTATCAGCCAGATTCAAATCCATCATAGATCTAGAAAAAGTACTCTGATATATTCTAAATGTCCATGTAGACAAACCTTCCCAGCATCAAGAAAATGCATAAGCATAAAAAGCTCATCCAGATTATTCTGAAAATGTACCAAACAAGCAGTTGTGAGTAATTGTTGCTAATAACTTAAGTAAAACAATGGTAATACAGAACACAGACATGAATAGAAGAAAAGCTAGAAAAGGGAAAACTTCCATATACAACATATCTAATCCTTAGTTCTGTTACCACAACTAAGACACTGGTGCTTGGCTTAACTATTCCATGCTTTAACCAACATCCAAAGTTTACTCGCTGCGAACCACCCACCCAAGGTAATTCTTCTAAATTACTTACACACAAAATTAACACTAGTCTTGACTCCACCAGGAAAAAGTAAAGGAACTCAGACTTGTATCAACAAAAATGCTCCACTGACATTCTTTGAATGAAAAGATACTATAAGGTTGTTACTAACTAATGACAGAACCAATAAACAGAACGTGTGGTTCAGTGTCCAGAAGGAAAGATTGACAATTTAACCAAGAAATTCAGTCAGCATTCCAAACTCAGTCGCTCAAACCCAAGCCCCTACTAAGTTAGTAAACACCGTCCTCAAATTGTTCTCAGCACATGCCACAAGAGGATGGAAACAAGATTATATGCAGAATTTAAAAAAGCTAAATCTAGCTGCAAATGTAATTGGGTTTGCTTATCCCATCAGTCTGTACGGCAATTACAGTTTTTCTCTCCACATCAGGTTAAGAAATTGAGTAGGCCATAATCTGTAAAGATATGGGCAATAAACTCATGACATTTTGGCTTGCACCTCAAGAAAACTACACCCTCCATCATCTTTAAAAAAATAATGGACACGTGATTTTCTCTATCAAAGGCTTCAATGGTCAGTGAATCAAACAAAAGCTAAGCATTCAAGTAGGAAGTTGTTATAAGAAAAAACACTACAAGATTTGAGTGAATGCAGATCTAGCTATAAGTCGAAAGTTGTTCAAGTGAATCCCAATACTTGGCAGTACTACCATTTCACACTTAGAACAGGATAATATTATAAACAACTCACCTGAAGTGGGGTTCCAGTCAATAGGACTCGATGTCTGCTTGAATACTGCTTCAATGAATGGAACAATTTAGAATCCTTATTTTTCAAACGATGACCTTCATCAACAATCTGAGGGAAAACATCGTGTCAAGCCTTCATCATGTTGGGTAATCTTTATGAGTTCAATTACCAACAGATCTTACCATGCATTCCCACTGTATCGGCTTCAATGATGCTGTGTCCAGATTAATCATCTCATACGATGTTAAGAGGACATCAAATTTTATCCGATCTTGCTTGGTCTCACTAAAAAGCTGGCCAGATTTTTTTTTCTTGAGCTTCTTGCTCTTAGGAAAGTAAAATTCGTAGTCCCGTATAATGGTACGAGCTTGGGCAGAGCCAACATACATGACCTATGAAAGTACAACCTCACATCACGATGGTCACCGATACTGCTGATTAAATATGGTGTAATGAGAGTTTAATATACATACGACATTCAATTGAGGTGCCCATGTAGCAAATTCCCGTTCCCAATTCCGCAAAGTAGAAAGTGGAGCTACAACTAAGAATGGATATAAATTTTCTTCAAACAGAGATGCTAAAAAAGCAATACTCTGTATAGTTTTGCCTGCAAAAAACAAAGAATAGCTTACACAGAAAACACAAAAGCAAATTCAGTGCATAAATTTTCCTCATGACAAAGACTTACCGAGACCCATCTCATCAGCAAGAATCACATGTGTCTGTTTAGACCAAGAGAAGCGTAGAAAATTAAGACCTTCAAGCTGATATGGATGCAGTGAACCTTCATTATCACAAGCAACAGATGGACAAAGATAAGGAAAAAGACAGGAAGATAAATCGAAGCAGCAATATGCAACACCAACAAACAATGAGAATTATACCTCCTGTAAGAAATTCCGGACTCTGTTCATACTGATGAAACTCCTTCTGCTTCTTCCTCAGATCAGAAGAGTCTCGAAGGCTACTCTTTTGTTTAGCATAAGATGATCTGCGAGACCTGGTCTGTATTTGATTAAATTTTTCAATTTCTGGCTGGAACGCAGATATATCCGTCTCGAATTCCCAGTAACATTCATCATAGGAAAGCTCTTTCCACTTCACTAGATATTCCTTTTCATCATCATTTCCCCTACAGCATTCAGTACACGATACCACGCTTAATAATACAAATCAAAAATCAAAATACCAATAAATCGCCAGATGAGAACGTAGAAAAGATCAACATAGCATGGAAACTGAGGAATAAATAAAACCAGATCACAAATTAAATATTTTCTTGACTTCATTACCAAGTATAAAGAAGCCAATTCTTCTTTATGACAGTCTAAGTTGGAAAGATTGAAAAGTACTAGCAGCACAATGGATGTACAACATTATACCTAGGAGCACTTGTACTCAAAACCCCACCTCAAGAGTAGATTAGGTAGCAAAAATAAATTGTAACTCCCAAAGAACTAGAGGTCAAGATAATCAAACCTGCACGCAATAATCCGATCAACTGTAGTCCATTCTGGTCTTATGGCAACAAATTCATCCTCGGCATTATTGTTTGATCCCATTTGCTTGTGGAAGTTGTTCACCTTTGTCTTTAACCGTGGAGTTGACTTGAAAGCTTTAAAAAACTCCTTCTCAGGGATCCTGAACAGAATATACGATGGAAGTTGCATAACAAGCACAGCTGAACACCCAACGAAAAGTTGGATTTCCCCAGCAATAGCAAAAGAGACACAAAAAGCAAAATCATAGAAGTAATCAATCTCATATGGCAATTCTCATTACTGAGGAAATGATGCAGCCTAAAATTACCAGGTGCAATGCAGAAAGGACAATCCCTTCCACTTCACAAGATATTGTTTCACAAAAATTTGCTTTGAACCCAGTGTAGAAGCATCGCTTTCATCAGCTGCAGTGGGGCGCAGTTCACAGTCTAAAATCTTCTCAATATCATTTAAGGGGCTAACCTGAAATCACAAAATACCAGTTCTCACATAAGCCGAACAATTGAAAAGTTGCCAAAAGAAAGAAAAGAGAATACATATAATGGAGCCATACACATTCAGGACATTTCCAATTGCTGGGATAAGGAGCTTTGAGTGGTGGAATCAAACACTTGGCATGGTAAGAATAATTACATGTCTCACAGCACAAAAGATTTTCACTTTCACTACAGGCTTGACATGAATCTTCCTTCTGTTAATCAAAGAAAGCAGATAACCAGTTCAGAAATGAAAACTGCATCATTAAGGAAGCAACTGTGATCTAACTTTCATTTAGAAAACTAAACTAGATAACTAGGTTAACATAGCAGTATTATTACACGACTAATAACAATAAAAATGGCAAAACCAAGAATACGTGTTTCGAATCACAGTAATAAAAGATACAAGAAAAAGAAAATAAAACAAATCTCAAGCACTGCACAAAAGTACAGTGAACACCCAAATCCAAATTAGGGCACAATTGGAAGCCACTTTCCGTCACGAAGCTGATTAAATGACATTATGCAATCCTTACTGTCCATCTTTTTCAGCCAACTCCCCTGTTTCCATCTTAAATGCATACTCTCAAGTGTAAAGGAGAAGCATCGATTTAAACATGCTACACTCATGGAAAAAAAGGATGCTAATACAGACCACGTCATCCCTGACTATCTTTTCTAGCTTGTCCTGAGTCACCCCAGGTTTTCGGGGAACAAAATCATCATCATCCGATTCATCTATACTGTAAATTGGCCTTCGTTCTGATCTAGTACGTAGCCGTTCGACCAAGCTGCTCATATTCTGCAAGGAGAAGATAATTGCTTGTTTAATGAACTCATCACATAAAGTAAAACAAAAAAGCAAATCAAGAAGCAATACATAAAATTTAAATTTGATGTCTGCATTACTGCAGAATAAAATCGTAGTAGCATTTAAGAGGCAACAAAAATAAATGATGATCCACCACTCTATAAACTTTGGCACATAAAAAGAAAAGATACAAGAAATCATACCCACACATATTGCTATCATATTAAATGAAACAAGATTTCTTGCATAGACTAGTCACAAAAAAGGTTATCATATCCACTAAACCAAACCAATTACTATTATAGATCTTAATGGAACTATTAAAACCTTTACATAAAAGATCAAGAGGGATACCAAAGGATCCTGAAGATCAGTCTTTGTGACGTATAAAGTAAAAGTTGGAAAATCTCCTTCTCTGTCAACATGGATGTATGCAAACATAAGCATACAATCTATTGCTAAAACCACAAAGATATGGACAAATCCACAAGGACTCGAGTAGTTTGGGATGCTCCTTCTTATCAACATTATCACATCCACAAAGTTACTAATGTTCGCGATTGCCATTGGCAAGGATGCTTGTAAGAAAGAATTGTTAAAAGTTCACGACAATTATCTTCCTGAACATTATCTAATTACAAGCCACAAGTCTTATGCCATTACTCCTAGAAGACCTGAACTTTCGAAATTTTATGAACCTCCCAATTGATAATACGCCACCTTAAAAACACAACTTTAACCACCTAAATGAACAAAGGAATGTTCACCAGTGAAAAAAACTAATTTTTTTCCCTTGTTCAGACTTGGCCATTATTCAAAACCTGGTTATTACAGTTCTTGGATCTACAATATAGTATGTAAACTTTTAACTTTCATCTGACATCTAACCAAAATATAATCAACAGCCACAAAAATTTTCCCAAACACCTAGAAGCTGATGTAAGCAGAAAAACTTAGGGAAAAATTTCAAGAAAGAATCCTTGTTCCCAAGGAAAATGTTGTATTTGAAACTTCATCATTGCATTTAGCTGCCACTTCTTCTTGTTCTATTTCTGCCTTTACACATTCCATCGGTTCCCATTCTCTTTGTTTCCTCATATAACAGAGTTATATACAAGACAAAAGGATTGAAAAGATGACAACCAAACATGAATGCAGGAAATTTAATGCTTGTTAAAATATACCCAAAATACTTCCATGGGGTACATGATTCTCCAACCCAATGCAGCCATTAGCTCTTCAGCCAATAGATGGGGAAAGAATTTGAACTCTTTACTTCCACTTAGGTACCTCTTTAATTAACCATTAGCATCAAACCTCCCATGCTGACATACACGTTCCATAACTACTTTTCTGCATCACTTTTCCATAAGGAAGCTCCGCCTCATCTTCTACTATGCCTTTGCCTTTAATATTCTCAAGCTTTTGCCAAAATATTTCCTTATCTTCGCCAAAAACACAGTCAACCAAGAACTTTGCCTCCATCTAATTCTTCAATTTATTATTATTATTATTTTTGCAACTGTGGACTGGAGTCCATGATGAATTTTATAAATTCAATCGGTTCAATTTTAAAGCATGTGACTGGTGTATTGCTGCTTGTATTTGGCCAAGAATAAAAGGAAGCATTGTTGTTTGCGGATCCTTTCGTCCACTAAACTCTCAGTCATCTTAATTCCAAACACTTCACTCAACTGAGGAATGTACAAAAGAATCAAATTAAGGCTATCGGATTCTCTTCCTTTGCAAATCCACATCTACAGATAGTTCTTCAAATACCCAGAATGTAAAGGAGTCCCTCGAGAGGCAGGGTCCTCGAATTGCGCATTTCAAACTCGTTGCATCCGCAGCAGACATCCATGAGAAAGTATCACACATCTCAGCAAACCTAAAAGGGTGCCCTGCGTAACCTTCGACACAAGATCCCTAACCAAACCTTTGAATTACTTATTTCCTAAGAAAAGAACGGCGAACCCGGAGTATGAAATGAGAGAAAACGGGAGAGCTATCGAAGAAATGAAGAACGCGGGAAGACGAATTCCGGACTCCTGCCGACCTCAACGAATCAGACACAGCAAACACCAGTGACAAAAACCAATCGCCACTGACTAACGGTCGAAAAATCCGACCAAACCGACTGAAAACGACCGGAATCAAACAGCCTGCCGCTCAGAACTACACGCGATTCCGCGACCGAGATCGATAGCCCCGATCATTTCTACACGCGCAGGTACCGAAGCAAATCGCAAGCAGGGAGTTTTGCCCGGGAAAAATGAAGCGGAGGAACGAACCTCGGGCCAGGAATCCGCCGGCCGAAGAGAGGATCGAGCTGGTGGACGCTGCCGTCTAGGAGCCGCCGCCGCTCCTCAGAGGTCGTGGCTCCGCTCCGCCGCCGCCGCCCGCCGCCGGAGACGCCGCGCACTGTAGCAAAGCCGCTGGCCGGTAGAGAGAGAGAGAGAGAGAATTTTAGGGTTGAAAAGTTGAAAGATGAAGAAATGGAGGGGCCGCTGCAGAAGATTATAAATCAGTCGAGCAAAAGGAAAAAGGCACAGGATTTTTGCCTTTTTTGTTCAATTTCGTCCTCGTCCTCCAAGAGATTCTTCCAATCTAGTCACCTTCTTGCTTGGGACATTGAATTACCACGACATGGTGGCTTTACCTCCTGTTAAAATTGTTGGAAAATTGGGGAAAAGTAAATTATTTTGCCGATTAAAAGGAATGAAAAATGTAGTAGAGGGAAAATGACATGATTTTGGTGAGGATTCATACAAATAAAGGGTGGATTTATGGATTATGAAGCTAGAAAATAATGTGATGAGCAGAAGAAAATTTACTGAATCAATGGCGGAACAATATCGACATTCCTTCTCTCTTTCCGGATATTACTATTCTGAGTTTTGTAACATCCCGCCCGCCAATCTTTTAAAATATCGTTAGGATGATATTTTGGCCGGTTTGGTTTTGTTTTTGGCGGTCAAGAGTGGTGTTCAGACCGCTTTCGCGTGTCTCGGTCCACTTTCCGGGATAATCTTAATGGCACACTTCCCTTGCATCAGTTCGGTAAATTTAAGATTTTACTTTTGGAATGCTCCTAAAAAGAATTACCTCGAGACCACAAGAAGAGAAACAAATTCCATTACCATTTATGCCAATAACTTATTGGTTGGATCACATCTAGCATGTACTTTGAATCCTTTTTGGGCTCCATACGAGGTCAAGTGACCCATTAATGCTTATTGTGGAAGGTAAATCCGCCCATTGAATTTGAGTAAATAACACCAGATTTTGCATTAAATATAGGTGACTAAATTAAAAACCAAAGATAGTAAGTGAGTCGAGTTGATGATATCTAGCATTTAAAATATTACCAAGACTTCGTTTGTTTAGAAAAAAATAAATGACTTGAAAAATATTTTCCTCAAAATGATTGTATTTATCACTAAAATAATTAAATTAGTGAAAATTATTTTATTATCAACAACAATTTAAGTCTAAATATTTTTGTGAATGGTGAAATTTTTTCTATTTGTTCATTTTTATAAGCGATATAAGCAATTATTTTTAGAAAAATATTTTCCGAATCATTCATTTTGCTTAAACAAATTCACCATTATTACATTGTTGTTGCAATATTTTTGTGATTTCTTGAATGTTCTTTTCAATTGGTTGTCATTGTATTTTGGCGCCAACAACTAGAGCCTTTGAACTTTACTAATACAAGACTTTGAAAAAGGCGCTGTGCTCAAATGGTGCTAGAGCCAGCCAATTCTCTCCGAGAGAGCCAAATGCTTAAGTTAATTAAGTTTGATAAATAATTTTTTTTTCATAATATGAAAATTTAATGCAAATATTGGTCCTTTATACTCTGATTGTTACACAGATTTTACAATATAAATTAGTTGGCCTTCGTATTTTAGAAACACTCACTTTAAATATCGATTCAACTCCAACTTTTTAACGGTCACTATTTTAAAAGCAAGAACAATTTTGCTTTATCTTTACATTTTTTTGTTTTCTAGATGCATGGTTTCCCTCGCGACCATCCAACAAACACTATTTTCAAATGAAAATAGTTTTGTCAAATAATTTACTGTAAAGATTCTCTAAAATTGAATTATTAAAGTGATGGGGTAACATCGAGTTTCTTGATGACAATTAACATGTGAGTAGAGGTAATCGGTTCTAGGATAGATGGTTTCCAATTTGCAACCAAGAACCGTCCATTAATAATCGATTTCAAAAAATTAGAACCAGGAACCATTGTTCCCAGGTGGGCCATGAACCGGATGAAATGTCCCCCATAAATTCATTCCAAGGTATTCTAAATAGTTGACAATTGTAGCTTCCCGGTGATCCATTGAACCGGTCAAAATGTCTCCAACAAATTCATTCTCGGGTAATCTAAATAGTTGATAGGTGTAGCTCCAACCCAGATAGGCGTCATTGGCTTTCGAAAGCCATTGTCATTCACCTCATTACAATTGCTTCAAACAACGAATCAATTCTCTTCAACACCTATGGAGAATAATCCCTTGGCCTATCATCTCCTTTCAGGTTTAAAGAATGTTGAACCAAAAACACCTCTAGCATTCCTTTAGCATTCAAGTCATTTTTCAATCATGGAAAACACCCATAAGAGGTTTCCCTGTTTTTCATTTTGCCCATAGAATCAAACTCCCTAAGAGAGTCCCCCATTAACCGAAAAAAGAAGAAGAAGAAGAAGAAGAATAAGAATAAGAAGAGCCCCCAAAGCTAGAATCGAACTCACTTTGGTCATCTCGGGGCTCAAATACATCAAACTCAAGAGAACATAGATGCTCTACATAAAAATTATATATATATATATATATATATATGTGTGTGTGTGTGTGTGTGTGTGTGTGTGTGTGTGTGTGTGTGTGTGTGTGTGTGTGTACCGATTAAGTCTGGATGGGCGAATCCATACCTAGAACTAGTATCGAATGGAACAATCCAATCCGGTTCCAAGTGATTTCGATTCTTTTGCACACTCTTACTCGTAAGCCCTCCTTAAACCTCCTCAATCAATTAAATCCATTTGATATTTGTGCAAACAAACGGAAATTTGGGTCAAAACATGATTTAATGGGACCAAAGAGGAGAAGGGGTCCAAGATAGAGTTTCTGAGAGTTGAATATTTCCTAATTATATGTTTTGAGATTCTTAATGTCTTTTCCTCTTTGTAAATAGGTGGTGCACTCTCAACTGCAAGAGTCCAAATTCTAGTCAATACTAAGGGTACTGGTTCAACATAAGGAATTGCAAACTGTCCATTTATAACCATTTACAATTTTTTTAAACCGAAACCATCTAGACCCGATTGATGCTACCCGTGATTGAAAGTACACTACAATTTCAACCCCCATAGTCGTTTTTTTCCCAAATGTAATGAATATTTATGTTATGTTTATTTTTCCAAGAACTAAAACTAAAACTCTTACCCTTTATTCCCACTTATATGTTCACGTGGTTGCTTTTTGTCGAGACTATTTTAAAATGAAGTTACTAATGGAATATTATTATTTGCCCTCCAAATCGTGACAGTTGTCACAACTTGCCTCATAACATCTCAACTTTGGCATCAATCATTGTTGTTTTCAAATTGATTTCAATGTCTTCAGCATTGACTCTAATGACATTCTCACTTAAAAGTCGATCCTGGGATGTCACATGACCCATCTTCAAGAGAACTTGAAGGCAACATCGTCTTTATGTAATTACAAATGAGTTTTGATGTATCAAAATTTTGCAATATGCCTCATGATCTTTTAAAATTATTTACAGTCTTCTCCTTGTACTAATGGTAAATTATAATTTTAATTAGTATTTAAAAATGAAACAAAACTAAAAAAGAAATCCGGGAAGGTCCTTGATCCCTTGCTTAGGTCTCAAATCAATTTTCACCTAAGATTGACTTGAGCATTTTAATTAGAGTAAATATCCCTTTGAAAATGATTTCTATAATATCTCATCCCTAGAACTATTTATTGATTTCACTCCCTATCATTTTTCCTTAATTAAAATTAATTCTCTCATTTTCCACAATTATTTTCAGGGAATGATTGCAACTAATTCAAAAGATGGGGAGCACAGTGCAGAAAGATTTGAAACATCAGGAGGCAATTTACAACTACGCAACAAATCTAAGGGCGAAAATATAACTCTCGCCGCGAAAAACGATATTGCCCTTGAACTCCTCACGCTCATGGTCACGTGATGTCACGTGATCGACCTTAAGGTGAACTTGTGGTCGGAGTGGGTGCTGGGGACATTGAAAATCAATTTTAAAAACATCGAGGGATTTATGCTAACATCAAGATACTGGATTTTATTTTATTTTTTTGGGGTGGGGGGATCAATAACCATCTTGCCAATTGTAAATTTCCCAGTCAAAAATTAAAAAATTTAAATTTCACTCATTTGAGGCGTAATGCATTCTACAATCGGAACCCACATTTAAGATTTTACCTTCAGAATGCTCGCGAAGAAAATTAAACCGAGACCACATTGGTTGGATGACATCTAGCATGTACTTTGAATCCTATCTGGACTTCATATGCAGTCTGAGTGACTCGTGAATACCTATTGTAGAAAGTAAATTTGTCCATTGAATTTGAGTAAATAACACCAGATTTCACATTAAATGGGGGCGATTAATTAACAAACCAAAGATAGTAAGTTAGTCAAGTTGATGATATCTAGCATTTATAACATTACCGAGACTGCCTTTGTTTAGAAAAAAATAACTGATTTATAAAATATTTCCCTAAAAACTAATCGCATGTATTGTTTGAAATAATTTATCAATGAAAAATTTATTATTATCAACAACAATTTATGTCTAAACAATTTCATGAACGGTGAATTTTTTTCTATTTGTTCGTTTTTTTGTAAGTGATACAAACAATTATTTAAAAAAAATATTTTCCGAATCATTCATTTTTGTCAAAACAAATGCACCATTATTACTTTTGTTGTTGTTGTAATATTTTTGTGATTTCTTGAATGTTCTTTTCAATTGGTTGGCATTGCATTTTGGCGCCCACCATTTGAGACTTTGAACTTTACTAATACAAGACTTTAGAAGAGATGTTGTACTCAGATGATATTTAGAGCATCCAGTTCTCTCTAAGAGAGTCAAATGCTTAGGTTACTTAAGCTTGATAAAGAAATTTTTTTCATAATATGAAAAAGTAATGCAAGTGCTGGTCCTATATACTTTAATCACAGATTTTATAATATAAATTATTGGCCCTCGTAATTTAGAAACACTTTATTCAAATATCGATTCAACTCCAATTTTGTGATTATCAATATTTTAAAAACGATAATATTTTGCTTTATCATTACGTTATTTTTTGTTTCCTAGATGCAAAGTTCCCTATGTGACCATCCTACAAACACAATTTTCAAATGAAAATAATATACTTTAAAGATTTTGTAAAATTGAATTATTAAAGTGATGTGGAAGCATCAAGTTTCTTTATGACACTTAACTCGTAAGTATGGGTGATTGGTTCCAAGGAGGACTTTCCACCTTGGAACTGAGAATCGCTCACTAAAGACTGATTTTGAAAAATTGAAACTAAGAACCACAGTTTCCAAGTGGGATCATGGAATTAGTCAAAATGTCCCCCAACAAATTCATTTTGGAGTGTTCTGAACAATTGACAGGTATAATGGTCCATGGGACCAGGTTGAAATGTCCCCAAAGAAATTCGATCCTAGGTAATCTGAATAGTTGACAAGTGTAGCTCCAACCCAGATTGGCGTCATTAGTTTTAGAAAGCCACCGTCACTCACCTCACCACAATTGCTTCGGACCCCAAATCAATCCTCCTCAGTACCTATGGTGAATAATCCCTTGCCGCATTGTCTCCTTTTAGGTTTGAGGAATGTTGGACCAAAGATGCCTCTAGCACTCAAGTTATTTGCCCACTTATGGAAAACACCCACTAGAGGTTCCTCCATTTTCCATCTAGCCCATAGAATCGAACTCACTAAAAGAGCCCCCAAAGCTAGAATTGAACTCATTTTAGTCATCTTCGAGCCAAATACATCAAACTCGAGCATATAGATGCTTTGCATAAAAACATAAATAAATAAATAAATTATATATATGTATGTATCAATCCAATTTGGGTGAGTAGTTCCACAACTAGAACAGGGAATCGACCAATCCCATGGGAACAATCGGTTTTACAACAATCCGATCCAATTTCAAGTGGTTTCAATTCTTTTGCGCACTCCTACTCACAAGCCCACCTCCAACCTCCATAATCAAGTAGGTCCGTTTGATATTTGCTTAGACAAACGGAAATTTGGACCACAACATGATTTGATGGGACCAATGAGGAGAAGGTATAAGATAGAGTTTATAAAAGTTGAATGTTTCCTAATTCAATGTTTTTAAATTCTTATGTCTTAGCCTGTTCATAAATAGGAGGTGCATTCTTAATTGTAAAAGTTCAAAATTTAGTTGATAATATATGAGAATTCCTATCAAGCGAGAAATTCATTTTATTCTAGTTCTTTGGTGTTGAACGTCAAAATTAATTATCTTTGATTGGCGGAGCATTCTTTGATGTCTTGATGGTGAAGTCTTCAATTTCGAAATTATTTTCCCTAGCAAAATCCAAGCTCTTTCATTTTTCCCATCAAACAAGTCTAGCAAATTTTCATAAACTCGCCACGCATCTTAAGAAACATATGAATCATTAGCTAATGCAAAATATTTGTTGATAAAGTAAAAATAAATGTCACACATATTTAGAATTATTTTCAAAAAATGTGCACATGCGTTGTGTGTATGCGAAAAGTCGACATTTTAAAGATCAATCAAAATTATTTTATTGATAAATATTTGAAGTATTAAATTATGGAAAGGAAATACTGATAAATATATAAAATTTACAAAGGAAATGTTTAACAATATGTAAAAGATTTGTAGAATTCTAATATTAAGACACATGACAGATTATATTTATTAACTTCCGCTTTTTTCACTGGATTTAATATTTGTAAAAAATAGTTATTGATAATAGATGATAGATTAAGTTTGTAAATGGTTTTCTTTACTTATTTTTCAAAGGTAAATCATCTCTTTGATGAAAATATTAGTCAAAACTTGAAAGTTTCTCTCTCGTCCATTTATTTAGCTTATATTTAATTTAATTTGAAAGAGTACTTATTTTATTGTATTAAAATTAGATTCTTCGTAGGCTAATATTTTAAAGGAGAAATTTGCTCAATAAAATATTAAACTTAGCCTAAAGATATTATATTTTAATTAAGTCATATCAAAAGTATGGGTGATCAATTTCAGGGCGTGGTCGATTCTCACTCTAGAGGTGGAATTTACCCAATTAGAATCGGTTCAAAATTTATGGAATTGGATAGCAATCCTATCAGCCCTAAAATGGCTTGGGGCCAATTCGGGAATAAGCTAGGTGTTTTTAATTATTATTATTTAAATTTCAGTGAAGTTTAATTCCTATGCCACACCTTCATTATTGCCCTTTTTCAGGTTGGGGAGTTTTAAGAAGGAAGAGAAACATAAACCAAGATATATGAAATCAATTAACTTTTCTTCATTTTTCTTTGTGCAAATATGCTAAAAATTATTTTCTTCTGGTCTCAAAAAAGTAAAATTCAGAAGATGGGTCCTTCACAATCCTTCACCATCTGCAGCACAAGATTTCTCCAATACAAACAAATACAAGAAAGGCTAAAAAAAAATTATCCAGAAAAAAATGACCAAAATAAGAGCAAAAGAGGAATTAGGGTCATTGCTGGTTCTACCGATTCAGTACAAGGAATTCGAAACCAACCGGTTTCCAAATTTTTGGAATCAAAAACTTGAAGGCAAATCGTCTTTTTAAGGCAATAAATTCATTTTGCCTTCGTAATTTGTCAAGTAATTACAAATGACCTTTTGATGTATCAAAGTTTTGCAATATGCCTCTTGATTTTTTAAAATTCTTGACAGTCTTCTCCTTATAGTGACGGTAAATTACAAGATTTTAATTAGAATTAAAATATGAAAGAAGGTCAACCACCTCTTTGTGAAATTTTAGATGGAGAGAAATTGTTATTCTCGTTCATATCTTCTGGTGCTTTACAATATTGTATTTATAGGCTAATACACAGATAAATCCTAGCAAACAAAAATAAAGGAAAGAACATCTATAATCCCATGATTTGTGGGATTTAATCAAAATCAAATCAGAATAAAAAACCTCCTAAAAAATCCTATGTATTTATAGCCATATAATCTGTCTATTTATGAAAACTTCCACACTCCCCTCAAGTTGGTGAATAGATATCTTCCATTCCCAGCTTGGAAATTAGCTCATGAAAACTTCCACCATTAAGCCCTTTGGTCAAGACATCCGCCACTTTCTGTCCTGAATGAACATAAGACAAACAAATCAATCATTCTTCAAGTTTCTTCTTGATGAAGTGCTTATCAATCTCAATATGTTTCGTCCTGTCATGCTTAATAGGATTATGAGCAATATTAATTGCAGACTTATTGTCACAAAATAGCTTCATAGGACTCTGCCACTCAACCTTCAACTCATCAAGAATGATCTTGATTCATAATAACTCACATATTCCTTGAGTCACTGCCCTAAACTTAGATTTTGCACTTGATCTTGCCATCGCATTCTGTTTTTTACTCATCCAAGTTACCAAATTACCTCCAAGGAAGGTACAATAACCAATTGTAGGGTGCGTTTGGTTCAATATTCCCAATGGGCTTTCAGCCTCCAAAGCCCATTGGGAAAATGCTGGACCGTTTAGCAATAATTTTGAAGTAGCTTTTAAGTGAAAGTCGGCATTAGGAAGGTTGAAAGCCCAATGCTAGTAGGAATTAGTTTTGAGCTTTCTGCATTTGGCCAAATGCTGAAACTTATTTTTTTTTCCAAAATTATCATCACTCATTCTTCAAATTTCTTATTTTGTTGTCATTATTATTTTTTTAAATGCCAAAATAATGCTAAAAAAATTAAATTTACATATATGCTAAAAAATTTAAATCTATTTTGGTATTTTTTAAAAATTATTTATATATTTTGATTTTTTTAGCATTATTGTCAAAATTTATATTTAAAAATTTGCATCTATTTTTTTTTTTTCGATTTTAAACAAATAAAAATTAAAAAATTCTTACGAAGGGTTTGGCCTTATATATATATATATGAATTTGATTTTTATTTTCAAATTTATATTTAAAAAGTTACATACATTATTTTTTCAATTTTAAACAATTAAAAATTAAAAAATTTTGACAAAGGATTTGGTCTTTTAAAAAAAATTATATATATGTATTTGATTTTTTTAGCATTATTATAAAATTTATATTTAAAAAGTTGCATACATTATTTTTTCAATTTTAAACAAATAAAAATTAAAAAGTTCCAATGAAGGGTTTGGACTTTTTAAAAAAAAAAAAATGTGTGTGTGTGTGTGTGTGTGTGTGTGATTTTTTAGCATTATTTTCTAATTTATATTTAAAAGTTGCATACATTATTTTTTTTTTCAATTTTAAACAAATAAAAATTAAAAAATTTTGACGAAGGATTTGATATTTTTCTTTTAAAAAAATTATATATATGTATTTGATTTTTTTAGCATTATTGTCAAAATTTATATTTAAAAAGTTGCATACATTATTTTTTTTTTTTTCAATTTCAAGCAAATAAAAATTATAAAATTTCGATGATGGGTTTGGTCTTTTAAAAAAAAAAAATTATATATGTATTTGATTTTTTTAGTATTGTTGTAAAAATTTATATTAAAAAGTTGCATACATTATTTTTTTCAATTTTAAACAAATGAAATTAAAAAAACTAATATTAATCACCTAGAGGCTTTTTAAATGTGTTTTCTACCAAACGGCATTTCTCTCAAAATTGCTTCTCAAAGCATAGTTTACCAAACGGCTTTTACATTTGCCTAAAGTCCTTTAGGCTAAACTTTCGGTAATAATGAGTATGTAATATGAAACCACTAATTTGAACTTTCATTTTCGGTAAGGTCCATGACTAAGACTTTGATTTTGTTAATGGTTTATAATCGCTGTGTGTCTAAATATAAATTGTGATAAATGAATTAGCAAATGGTGGTTACTAGAGGTAATGATTCACTACAACTATTCAATTTAGAGTACAAATGAAATTTGGGTAAACTCTAGAATCTATAACAAGGTCCTGATTGTTGGGTATGTAGGGTAAATTCCATATTCCAAAAATTATTGAACATATTTCGACCGATATTTGGAACCTAAAACCGCTCACTTTTGTCATTTAGACCCATTAATTTTGAGCTTTTTCATTTCTAACCTATTATGACTAGACACCTTAAATTTGAGACCTATTTATGACCCTTTTCAATAACTTTGGGTTAATAATGGGTTTGAGACCCATTTCGACAAGTCTAAGTAACTGGAATTCCAAGCAAAATTTGGTTGGAGTTGACGCCAATGGAAGCAATGCGATCAATTAGTTGAATATCGGGGGACAAGTTGCAATTATAGACACTCAAGCTCGTGATGCGAAAAGGACTTGAACACGTGCGAGTTGCGAGCCAAAAATAATAAGATAGGATTACGTACGAGTGGCCACACCAACCAAAAGTCACAAATAGAAATACGCGCGAGGCGCCTGGCTTACATGTCAAAGAAGGTTTCTCTCCATGCAAGACATGCAAAACTGTCCGATTTAATCAAATTTTCTTATCTTTCTTGTGTTTTCTGCGTCTTTTTTTCAGTTATTTGCGATCGTGCGATGTTATTGTCCGATTTGATTCCACATGACTTTTAAATCTCGCCGGCAATCTTCAAAAAATGAAGAAAAACGAGTGAGCATGTCTAATTTTGCTATGCATCCGCTATTCTTTTCCGGTTCCATAGCAGCCGAATATATTGCAAGAGTCCTTCAGATTGTAGTACTCTTGTCTTTTTAAGAATAAGAACGACACTGCCAGAATTTTGTGGCTTTTCATCTCGATGGTGAAACCCTGGAAGTGGAATTGGTGAATGATGAGTTGTGATGGCAAGGTTAGAAATGTGTCTTCAGTCCAAATTAGCTGTTCTTACAGAGAGCAAAACCAATGGTCGCTCCTTCGCAATCAGAGGGAAAGCTTCCTACATGTTCTTTCAACAGCTAACATCTGTTAACAGCTATATGTTCTTTTAACAGCTAACAGCATTGGTGAATGATGAGTTGTGATGGCAAGGTTAGAAACGTGTCTTCAGTCCAAATTACCTGTTCTTATGGAGGGCAAAACCAATGGTCGCTCCTTCGCCAGCATTGGTGAATGGTGAATGATGAGTGGAAACACTCGATGGTCGATGAACATGTGGAAACGAACTCAAATGGAAAGTCTCGGAAACTCATTATTACTATTCGATGGCATAGACCCGTACGGCAGTTCGTTCGCCAGCACCGTATTTCTTTTATAGGACTGCAACAGCGGGGGATATTCTCTTGGCCGCATTTTTCAGGAGGTGATAGTCTCGGTGCAAGAATACGAACAAGAAAGAGCCGAGAGGCAGATTCTGTGTCGTTAGATGAAGACACGAACGAAGACATCCTCTGCCCTCAGAATTGACAACTAGCGAAGCAAACGGTGCATGCCCTAGAACGCCTCCCTGGCGAAGGAATACGTAAGGAAACAGAAAGAAGAACAGGAAAGCGGCGAAGATAAAGAAGCTTTACCAAAAGAAATGGCGACAGGCTCGCTCTTCCGGCGTGAATAGTGCTCGGTGGTTTTGAGGGGGAGCGGCGGTCGAGATTCTGGCCTGTTTTACTGTATTGCTTTGGTAACATAATGATGTTAATACTATAAAATAGATGACGTTCTTTTCTTTCGTTTCGACTTTTGTTTCTCGCTGCTCTGGCGTCTGTTTAAACCATTCTCAGAAACCAGGTTCAGTGACCGCGCATTCCCACTGAAAAGCACGCTTTATCGCCCACCAACCCACGCGCGACGAAGAACCACGTGCTCTCTCTTCATCATCTCTCTCCCCAGGTTTGAATCTGAAAAGGAAAACAGAAAGCTCTCTCGTTCTGTAGTTTCTTGATATTCTAGTGCGAAAAGCTTGAACCGAGTTTCCTTTTTTTTTGTCAACTTGTATATAGCTTTCTTTTTTTTCATTTGGGTTGCAGGTTCTTGTAGTTGCAGAGTTCTTCCAGTGTCCATGGCCATTTCAATGGGAAGGAAGCATCTCGCCCGGAGTTTTGGGAGCTGTCAACTTGTATATAGCACTTGAGCTAGTGAATGTAGTGTTTGGGTTCGTTTTGGTGACGTGGGTTCTGATGGACATTCGGAAACGGAGAAGATATGGTGGTGGTGATGCAGAGACAATCCACAGTGACAGAGTAATGAGCAAACTTCGAGTCTCTTCAATGGCGATTCTGCTTTGCAGTGTCATAATTTCCATGGTATACGTCAGCTTTTGTTTTTATCATTATTGGGTTCACAGAAATGTGGATGGTGACACTGTTTCTTGGGCCGCCTCCACCTCCGCCTCCGCCTTCGCCTCCACAGGTTGCCTCCGTCGCCTCCGACTCCGACGCCGACGCCTCCACCTCCGCCTCCGCGAGGGACATCGACGACCTGCCGAAGAACGCGGCCAACTATCCTGTCGGTCCTTTCGGCATGAAGGTTAGTCTCATAGAGTGGATTGCGAATCCGAGATGTGCATTTTATCTCTTCGACATGTGTTCTTGCTATGAGATGTGATAGTTTGTGTCTATAGATTGATCTGTTTACACTTGGAGTGCATTACTGGTCTCATGCTGGTTTTGATAGTTGTATTTTACTTATTGTCTAATCATTGTTCGTTTGATGCGCTACAGTAACGTCTCGCGTTTGATGTTTATATATGGATCTTCACGCTGATGAGTTCCTTTCCATATTGTCGAGACATTCAAGTCAGAAGACTGCAGTTATAGGCACTTCTAAATGTTTGAATGGGAGAGTTTTTCGTTTTTCTGACAATGTTGGATTAGTTAATCGCTATATGTTCAAATGGTGCGGATGTTTTGTCTTTTCTGTTTCTGAACGAGCGCTTGCTGTGAACTCATGCTGTCACTTTGCATTCAATTTTGTCGATCCAGTGAAACAAAGTGATAAATACAATCGACTATTTTTTTTTCCCTATTTGCTAAGTGCTTATCACAAAATGAAATCATTGGCTCAACAGGACCAGTAAAGCTACATTGACCAATAATTTTGATCAGAATAGTATAGAATTTTTGGTCAATTATGCATTGTGAAAGTGCAATTTGGAGGCTTTACATGCATTGTTATGATATTGGTCAGTAAACAGAAAATGCAACTCAGTACTGGGAGTTTACAAAGTTGTAGAAGCATGTCGCTTGGTGGCTGATTTTTCATTTGCGAGTCCAAGTTTGACAACCAACGAAAGCTGTTTACCATTGATTATCGAGTTAAGGTAGGAGCCTGGATTTCCTAGAGAAAATGGTTCCTCAATTACTACAGACATCAGCATAAATCCTCGCTAAGCATTTGCTCCATCATGCAAGAAACCGGCCCTATAATTGCCCTGGACCTGGTCTTTCTGCTGCTGTGTCTGAATAATCGGACAAGAACAAGGACGGGGAAGGTGTGGAGCCAGCATTTTATGAAGCCTCATAATCTGCTCCTCCTGATTGATGTCCTTAAATTCTTCCTGGAATTCTTCCAAGCTTCCAAACTGCAGGCACCAAAATCGATTGGGGAGGTATCGCCAGATTCAAATCCATCATAGATCTAGAAAAAGTACTCGATATATTCTAAATGTCCATGTAGACAAACCTTCCCAGCATCAAGAAAATGCATAAGCATAAAAAGCTCATCCAGATTATTCTGAAAATGTACCAAACAAACAGTTGTGAGTAATTGTTGCTAATAACTTAAAGTAAAACAATGGTAATACAGAACACAGACATGAATAGAAGAAAAGCTAGAAAAGGGAAAAATTCCACACACAAGATAATCTAATCCTTAGTTCTGTTACCACAACTAAGACACTGGTGCTTGGCTTAACTATTCCATGCTTTAACCAACATCCAAAGTTTACTCGCTGCGAACCACCCACCTAAGGTAATTCTTCTAAATTACTTACACACAAAATTAACACTAGTCTTGACTCCACCCGGAAAAAGTAAAGGAACTCAGACTTGTATCAACAAAAATGCTCCACTGACATTCTCTGAATGAAAAGATACTATAAGGTTGTTACTAACTAATGACAGAACCGATAAACAGAACGTGTGGTTCAGTGTTCAGAAGGAAAGATTGACAATTTAACCAAGAAATTCAGTCAGCATTCCAAACTCAGTCGCTCAAACCCAAGCCCCTACTAAGTTAGTAAACACCGTCCTCAAATTGTTCTCAGCACACGCCACAAGAGGATGGAAACAAGATTATACGCAGAATTTAAAAAAAGCTAAATCTAGCTGCAAATGTAATTGGGTTTGCTTATCCCATCAGTCTGTACGGCACTAACAGTTTTTCTCTCCACATCAGGTTAAGAAATTGAGTAGGCCATAATCTGTAAAGATATGGGCAATAAACTCATGACATTTTGGCTTGCACCTCAAGAAAACTACACCCTCCATCATCTTTACAAAACTAATGGACACGTGATTTTCTCTATCAAAGGCTTCAATGGTCAGTGAATCAAACATAAGCTAAGCATTCAAGTAGGAAGTTGTTATAAGAAAAAACACTACAAGATTTGAGTGAATGCAGATCTAGCTATAAGTCGAAAGTTGTTCAAGTGAATCCCAATACTTGGCAGTACTATCATTTCACACTTAGAACAGGATAATATTATAAACAACTCACCTGAAGTGGGGTTCCAGTCAATAGGACTCGATGTCTGCTTGAATACTGCTTCAATGAATGGAACAATTTAGAATCCTTATTTTTCAAGCGATGACCTTCATCAACAATCTGAGGGAAAACATCGTGTCAAGCCTTCATCATGTTGGGTAATCTTTATGAGTTCAATTACCAACAGATCTTACCATGCATTCCCACTGTATCGGCTTCAATGATGCTGTGTCCAGATTAATCATCTCATACAATGTTAAGAGGACATCAAATTTTATCCGATCTTGCTTGGTCTCACTAACAAGCTGGCCAGATTTTTTTTTCTTGAGCTTCTTGCTCTTAGGAAAGTAAAATTCGTAGTCCCGTATAATGGTACGAGCTTGGGCAGAGCCAACATACATGACCTATGAAAGTACAACCTCACATCACGATGGTCACCGATACTGCTGATTAAATATGGTGTAATGAGAGTTTAATATACATACGACATTCAATTGAGGTGCCCATGTAGCAAATTCCCGTTCCCAATTCGGCAAAGTAGAAAGTGGAGCTACAACTAAGAATGGATATAAATTTTCTTCAAACAGAGATGCTAAAAAAGCAATACTCTGTATAGTTTTCCCTGCAAAAAACAAAGAATAGCTTACACAGAAAACACACAAGCAAATTCAGTGCATAAATTTTCCTCGTGACAAAGACTTACCGAGACCCATCTCATCAGCAAGAATCACATGTGTCTGTTTAGACCAAGAGAAGCGTAGAAAATTAAGACCTTCAAGCTGATATGGATGCAGTGAACCTTCATTATCACAAGCAACAGATGGACAAAGATAAGGAAAAAGACGGAAGATAAATCGAAGCAGCAATATGCAACACCAACAAACAATGAGAATTATACCTCCTGTAAGAAATTCCGGACTCTGTTCATACTAATGAAACTCCTTCAGCTTCTTCCTCAGATCAGAAGAGTCTCGAAGGCTACTCTTTTGTTTAGCATAAGATGATCTGCGAGACCTGGTCTGTATTTGATTAAATTTTTCAATTTCCGGCTGGAACGTAGATGTCGCGACCTCCCCGAGGCGGGTTTTGTACCACTTAAGGGTTCGGCTAATGGATTGCTAAGCCTAGACTTAACTCGGGCTCTCCCAAGCCCATACCAATTCGCGACTTAGGTTTGAGTTCTTAACATGCAAATGATTTTCAATTAGGAGTCGCCACTAATCTATTTTTGGTGGGTCGATTAGAAACCCAAGTAACGTAATGGGAGATTTACTTTACTCCTACGAACTAGAGATTATGGGTACGGGGACTTTGTTACATTAGATTTCTCTACTTTCGGTACCATTCTTTTATTTTCAAAAAAAAAATGTTTGGCAAGCAATTTGAATTGATTTTAATTTATCTCCCTAACATATGAGGTGATCATGTAGGTGCGCAAACCACCAAATTTAACACCCAGATAAAATAGTAAATAAGTTGCAAAAACTTACCTCAAAGCAACGAAAGCATCTGCGTTGTTAAATCAAAATTCACATCATCAACCTAGATATGATTTCTAATTAACACGCAATTTCTTTTTTTTTTGGTTTTCAATTTATTTAATGGGAACTTAATCTATATGCAATGCATGCTAGTAATCTAATATGACAAGATATGACCTAAATTACATGACATGGCAATATGATCTAAATTATATGACATTTTGAGTAAATCATAAAGAGATGCAATAATTAAATGCAATCTAAATGACCTAATTTATTCAAAGACAATTTTTAATTAAATGGACCTAAAAAATTAAATGACATGCATTTTCCATTAATTAATCCTAAATGACATGCTCATGACATTTTTTTCTAAAATGCAATTTATCCTAAAAAGGGAAGTAATTTATCCTAAGACACTTTTTTTTTTTCAAATGGGCCTTAGAAAAAAATGTGGAAATTATCTACTTAAATTAAAATGTCATCTAATTTGAATTAGGAATGAAATTTTTTTTAATTAATTTAAACTTTTATCCTTTTCCTAAAAAAAATGCAATCTACTTAAAAACTATTATCTAGAATTAAATTACGTGCAATCTTAATCTAAAATGCAATGACATGCAAAGAATGCTACATGACTTATGCATGATGTTTTTTTTTTTTTTTTTATTAATTTCAAAATCAAAATTTAACATGCAAACCCAAATAATAAAACTAACATTATAAATGATTTTTTTTTTGTTTTCTTTTTTCATGATTTAAAATAAAATCCAATTCTAAATACAAAATAAGGAAAGCAAACCTAACCCTAATTTTCCTTTTCTTTTCTTTTTTTAATTTTCAAAATTAACAATTGTCTAATAAATAAACATGCAATAAAAGAACTAATAACCTAAGTCACTTGATTTTTTTTTTTTGAATTTTTAAAAAATAAAACTTCAATTCTAAACATGCAAACCCTAATTCTAACCTACATCTTTTTGATTTTTTTTTTTAAGAAAATTAATTTAAATAACATCACAGCAAATCAAATAATATTAATACCCCGAATTGACGAACCGTATCTCACGCGTGAGATCGGGTTGGCCAATTTCACACAAATCACGAATCGGATCTCGGGCGGGAGATCGGATTGGCAATTTTTAAGTAATTGCGAGTCGGATTTCGGGCGCGAAAATCGGACCGACAATCACTAGTTTCAAAGCAATTTCATAACATGTAGTTTCATCCTTACACTAAGGGGTAATTATACTAAAAGAACAGATAAGGTAAAATAACAAAAGTAACAAAAAATAAAATAAAAAAAGAAAAGAACTACCTATTTCCTTTTCTTCCTTTTTTTTTTTGTTTTTCTATTTTTTGTTTTGGTTCCCGCGCACGACTTGGCAGCTCAATCAATGGAGGAGCCACACCCGGTCGAGCTCCGGCAAGGGGAAGACACCGGCGGCGGGCGGAGCAACAACGAGCACGAAGGGCTGCTCGTGGCTGGTCGCAGGCGAGGCGGGACTGATCGCGGACGGCTGGGCGGGGGCGTCGTTCGGGCGCAGCTGGCGGATCGGACACGGGCGGTGAGCTGGGCGTCGCTCGGGCGGACCGCAGGCGGAGGCTCGAGTCTGGAAGCGGGCGTCCGGGCGTCGGACGCGGGCCAAGGCGGCGCGGTGGCGAAGCGGTTGGGGCTAGGCTGGAGTGGGTCTCCGCTCGTCGGTGAAGTGGCGACGTTCGGAGCTCGAACGGTGGGCGGCTCGGGTAGCGGGCGGATCGCGGACGGCAGGCGGGGGGGTGAGCCGGCGGTGGCTTCTCGGGTTGCTGGTGGTCGGATCTAGCCGCGGGGAGGAGGGGCGTCGGGCGCCGCAGCGGCTCGATCGGACGGTGGACTCGGGGCTCCGTTGCGGTGCTGGTTGCGGTTCAGGCAGAGAACTCGGGGCTCCGTCGCAACAGATCGGAGACCGCGAGCTAGGGTTGGGCACTAGATCACGAACCGGCGCGGGCTCATCGAACGACGAAGAGCAGTCGTGGCGACGGAGCTTGGGCGTCGGCGTTGAGTAGGGGCTCGCGCGGCGGTGACGCAGAACGACGAGCGGGCGCGGTGGTGCGTTGGGCGGTGTCCGGTGGTCGCGGGTCAAGCGGGACAGGGGCGGCGTTCGATCGGCCGGTGTGTGGCTGCGGCGAGGGCGTCGATCGCCGGTCTTCGGGACGACGGCGTAGGGCGCGGTGCGGTGACGCGGGCGGGGGGATTTCGCTCGAGATGCCCGGAGAAGAAGAACAGTCTTCTTTCTTTTTTTTAATTTCTTTCTCTCTCTCCTCCTGCCTGCTTTCACCTTCTTTTTTTTAGTTTTTCTCTGACATACTCTCTATTCATCTTCTTTTTTTAATACCCTCCCCTGACTTCACTTTTCTTTTGTTGCTTACTTCAATCTTCAGCAGGTTCCACGCCTCTCCTGACAACCCACGCTTGAGAGAGAGAGAGAGGGAGAGCATATTATATAATATAGCTTCTCTGAGGGTTCCCCTAGAGTCTTCACGTCCGCCGAATTTGTGCATGCATGCGTATGCATTAATGAGGGAGAGACAACGGACGTGCAAGAACTTCTTCTTTCCTCATTTTTGTGCGTGTTCAGACCAACGAAGAAAGAGACCGCCTTTTGTGAATATTATCGACCACGAGCCGCCGCGTCTTGTTGGCTTTTAGTACTGATGCGAAAAAATGCGACTTCATGAAATGCAATTTTACTTTCTTTTTTTTTTTTTTTTTTTTTTTTTTTCTTTTTTTTTTTTTTATGCAACTAATTACTAAATGATTAGGTAAAATTTAGGTGTCAACAGCAGATATATCCGTCTCGAATTCCCAGTAACATTCATCATAGGAAAGCTCTTTCCACTTCACTAGATATTCCTTTTCATCATCATTTCCCCTACAGCATTCAGTACACGATACCACGCTCAATAATACAAATCAAAAATCAAAATACCAATAAATCGCCAGATGAGAACTTCGAAAAGATCAACATAGCATGGAAACTGAGGAATAAATAAAACCAGATCACAAATTAAATATTTTCTTGACTTCTTTATGACAGTCTAAGTTGGAAAGATTGAAAAGTACTAGCAGCACAATGGATGTACAACATTATACCTAGGAGCACTTGTACTCAAAACCCCACCTCAAGAGTAGATTAGGTAGCAAAAATAAATTGTAACTCCCAAAGAACTAGAGGTCAAGATAATCAAACCCGCACGCAATAATCCGATCAACTGTAGTCCATTCTGGTCTTATGGCAACAAATTCATCCTCGGCATTATTGTTTGATGCCATTTGCTTGTGGAAGTTGTTCACCTTTGTCTTTAACCGTGGAGTTGACTTGAAAGCTTTAAAAAACTCCTTCTCAGGGATCCTGAACAGAATATACGATGGAAGTTGCATAACAAGCACAGCTGAACACCCAACGAAAAGTTGGATTTCCCCAGCAATAGCAAAAGAGACACAAAAAGCAAAATCATAGAAGTAATCAATCTCATATGGCAATTCTCATTACTGAGGAAATGATGCAGCCTAAAATTACCAGGTGCAATGCAGAAAGGACAATCCCTTCCACTTCACAAGATATTGTTTCACAAAAATTTGCTTTGAACCCAGTGTAGAAGCATCGCTTTCGTCAGCTGCAGTGGGGCGCAGTTCACAGTCTAAAATCTTCTCAATATCATTTAAGGGGCTAACCTGAAATCACAAAATACCAGTTCTCACATAAGCCGAACAATTGAAAAGTTGCCAAAAGAAAGAAAAGAGAATAAATATAATGGAGCCATACACATTCAGGACATTTCCAATTGCTGGGATAAGGAGCTTTGAGTGGTGGAATCAAACACTTGGCATGGTAAGAATAATTACATGTCTCACAGCACAAAAGATTTTCACTTTCACTACAGGCTTGACATGAATCTTCCTTCTGTTAATCAAAGAAAGCAGATAACCAGTTCAGAAATGAAAACTGCATCATTAAGGAAGCAACTGTGATCTAACTTTCATTTAGAAAACTAAACTAGATAACTAGGTTAACATAGCAGTATTATTACACGACTAATAACAATAAAAATGGCAAAACCGAGAATACGTGTTTCGAATCACAGTAATAAAAGATACAAGAAAAAGAAAATAAAACAAATCTCAAGCACTGCACAAAAGTACAGTGAACACCCAAATCCAAATTAGGGCACAATTGGAAGCCACTTTCCGTCACGAAGCTGATTAAATGACATTATGCAATCCTTACTGTCCATCTTTTTCAGCCAACTCCCCTGTTTCCATCTTAAATGCATACTCTCAAGTGTAAAGGAGAAGCATCGATTTAAACATGCTACACTCATGGAAAAAAAGGATGCTAATACAGACCACGTCATCCCTGACTATCTTTTCTAGCTTGTCCTGAGTCACCCCAGGTTTTCGGGGAACAAAATCATCATCATCCGATTCATCTATACTGTAAATTGGCCTTCGTTCTGATCTAGTACGTAGCCGTTCGACCAAGCTGCTCATATTCTGCAAGGAGAAGATAATTGCTCGTTTAATGAACTCATCACATAAAGTAAAACAAAAAAGCAAATCAAGAAGCAATACGTAAAACTTAAATTTGATGTCTGCATTACTGCAGAATAAAATCGTAGTAGCATTTAAGAGGCAACAAAAATAAATGATGATCCACCACTCTATAAACTTTGGCACATAAAAGGAAAAGATACAAGAAATCATACCCACACATATTGCTATCATATTAAATGAAACGAGATTTCTTGCATAGACTAGTCACAAAAAGGTTATCATATCCACTAAACCAAACCAATTACTATTATAGATCTTGATGGAACTATTAAAACCTTTACATAAAAGATCAAGAGGGATACCAAAGGATCCTGAAGATCAGTCTTTGTGACGTATAAAGTAAAAGTTGGAAAATCTCCTTCTCTGTCAACATGGATGTATGCAAACATAAGCATACAATCTATTGCTAAAACCACAAAGATATGGACAAATCCACAAGGACTCGAGTAGTTTGGGATGCTCCTTCTTATCAACATTATCACATCCACAAAGTTACTAATGTTCGCGATTGCCATTGGCAAGGATGCTTGTAAGAAAGAATCGTTAAAAATTCACGACAATTATCTTCCTGAACATTATCTAATAACAAGCCACAAGTCTTATGCCATTACTCCTAGAAGACCTGAACTTTCGAAATTTTATGAACCTCCCAATTGATAATACGCCACCTTAAAAACACAACTTTAACCACCTAAATGAACAAAAGAATGTTCACCAGTGAAAAAAACTAATTTTTTTCCCTTGTTCAGACTTGGCCATTATTCAAAACCTGGTTATTACAGTTCTTGGATCTACAATATAGTATGTAAACTTTTAACTTTCGTCTGACATCTAACCAAAATATAATCAACAGCCACAAAAATTTTCCCAAACACCTAGAAGCTGATGTAAGCAGAAAAACTTAGGGAAAAATTTCAAGAAAGAATCCTTGTTCCCAAGGAAAATGTTGTATTTGAAACTTCATCATTGCATTTAGCTGCCACTTCTTCTTGTTCTATTTCTGCCTTTACACATTCCATCGGTTCCCATTCTCTTTGTTTCCTCATATAACAGAGTTATATACAAGACAAAAGGGTTGAAAAGATGACAACCAAACATGAATGCAAGAAATTTAATGCTTGTTAAAATATACCCAAAATGCTTCCATGGGGTACATGATTCTCCAACCCAATGCAGCCATTAGCTCTTCAGCCAATAGATGGGGAAAGAATTTGAACTCTTTACTTCCACTTAGGTACCTCTTTAATTAACCATTAGCATCAAACCTCCCATGCTGACATACACGTTCCATAACTACTTTTCTGTATCACTTTTCCATAAGGAAGCTCCGCCTCATCTTCTACTATGCCTTTGCCTTTAATATTCTCAAGCTTTTGCCAAAATATTTCCTTATCTTCGCCAAAAACACAGTCAACCAAGAACTTGGCCTCCATCTAATTCTTCATTCATCATCATCATCATCATCATCATTATTATTATTATTATTTATTTTTATTTTTTTGCAACTGTGGACTGGAGTCCATGATGAATTTTATAAATTCAATCGGTTCAATTTTAAAGCATGTGACTGGTGTATTGCTGCTTGTATTTGGCCAAGAATAAAAGGAAGCATTGTTGTTTGCGGATCCTTTCGTCCACTAAACTCTCAGTCATCTCAATTCCAAACACTTCACTCAACTGAGGAATGTACAAAAGAATCAAATTAAGGTTATCGGATTCTCTTCCTTCGCGAATCCACATCTACAGATAGTTCTTCAAATACCCAGAATGTAAAGGAGTCCCTCGAGAGGCAGGGTCCTCGAATTGCGCATTTCAAACTCGTTGCATCCGCAGCAGACATCCATGAGAAAGTATCACACATCTCAGCAAACCTAAAAGGGTGCCCTGCGTAACCTTCGACACAAGATCCCTAACCAAACCTTTGAATTACTTATTTCCTAAGAAAAGAACGGCGAACCCGGAGTATGAAATGAGAGAAAACGGGAGAGCTATCGAAGAAATGAAGAACGCGGGAAGACGAATTCCGGACTCCTGCCGACCTCAACGAATCAGACACAGCAAACACCAGTGACAAAAACCAATCGCCACTGACTAACGGTCGAAAAATCCGACCAAACCGACTGAAAACGACCGGAATCAAACAGCCTGCCGCTCAGAACTACACGCGATTCCGCGACCGAGATCGATAGCCCCGATCATTTCTACACCCGCAGGTACCGAAGCAAATCGCAAGCAGGGAGTTTTGCCCGGGAAAAATGAAGCGGAGGAACGAACCTCGGGCCAGGAATCCGCCGGCCGAAGAGAGGATCGAGCTGGTGGACGCTGCCGTCTAGGAGCCGCCGCCGCTCCTCAGAGGTCGTGGCTCCGCTCCGCCGCCGCCGCCCGCCGCCGGAGACGCCGCGCACTGTAGCAAAGCCGCTTGCTCGGGACATTTTAGGGTTGAAAAGTTGAAAGATGAAGAAATGGAGGGGCCGCTGCAGAAGATTATAAATCAGTCGCGTAAAAGGAAAAAGGCACAGGATTTTTGCCTTTTTTGTTCAATTTCGTCCTCGTCCTCCAAGAGATTCTTCCAATCTAGTCACCTTCTTGCTCGGGACATTGAATTACCACGACATGGTGGCTTTACCTCCTGTTAAAATTGGTGGAAAATTGGGGAAAAGTAAATTATTTTGCCGATTAAAAGGAATAGAAAAATGTAGGAGAGGGAAAATGACATGATTTTGGTGAGGATTCATACAGATAAAGGGTGGATTTATAGATTATGAAGCTAGAAAATAATGTGATGAGCAGAAGAAAATTTACTGAATCAATGGCGGAACAATATCGACATTCCTTCTCTCTTTCCGGATATTACTATTCTGAGTTCTGTAACATCCCGCCCGCCAATCTTTTAAAATATCGTTAGGATGATATTTTGGCCGGTTTGGTTTTGTTTTTTGCGGTCGAGAGTGGTGTTCAGACCGCTTTCGCATGTCTCGGTCCACTTACCGGGATAATCTTAATGGCACACTTCCCTTGCATCAGTTCGGTAAATTTAAGATTTTACCTTCGGAATGCTCCTAAAAAGAATTACCCCAAGACCACGAGAAGAGAAACAAATTCCATTACCATTTATGCCAATATATTATTGGTTGGATGACATTTAGCATGTACTTTGAATCCTTTTTGGGCTCCATACGAGGTCAAGTGACCCATTGATGCTTATTGTGGAAGGTAAATCCGCCCATTGAATTTGAGTAAATAACACCAGATTTTGCATTAAATATAGGTGACTAAATTAAAAACCAAAGATAGTAAGTGAGTCGAGTTGATGATATCTAGCATTTAAAATATTACCAAGACTTCGTTTATTTAGAAAAAAATAAATGACTTGAAAAATATTTTCCTCAAAATGATTGTATTTATCACTAAAATAATTAAATTAGTGAAAATTATTTTATTATCAACAACAATTTAAGTCTAAATATTTTTGTGAATGGTGAAATTTTTTCTATTTGTTCATTTTTATAAGCGATATAAGCAATTATTTTTAGAAAAATATTTTCCGAATCATTCATTTTGCTTAAACAAATTCACCATTATTACATTGTTGTTGCAATATTTTTGTGATTTCTTGAATGTTCTTTTCAATTGGTTGTCATTGTATTTTGGCGCCAACAACTAGAGCCTTTGAACTTTACCAATACAAGACTTTGAAAAAGGCGCTGTGCTCAAATGGTGCTAGAGCCAGCCAATTCTCTCCAAGAGAGCCAAATGCTTAAGTTAATTAAGTTTGATAAAGATTTTTTTTTTCATAATATGAAAAATTAATGCAAATATTGGTCTTTTATACTCTAATTGTTACACAGATTTTACGATATAAATTAGTTGGCCTTCGTATTTTAGAAACACTCACTTTAAATATCGATTCAACTCCAACTTTTTAACGGTCACTATTTTAAAAGCAAGAACAATTTTGTTTTATCTTTACATTTTTTTGTTTTCTAGATGCATGGTTTCCCTTGCGACCATCCAACAAACACTATTTTCAAATGAAAATAGTTTTGTCAAATAATTTACTCTAAAGATTCTCTAAAATTGAATTATTAAAGTGATGGGGGTAACATCGAGTTTCTTGATGACAATTAACATGTGAGTAGAGGTAATCGGTTCTAGGATAGATGGTTTCCAATTTGCAACCAAGAACTGTCCATTAATAATCGATTTCAAAAAATTAGAACCAGGAACCATTGTTCCCAGGTGAGCCATGAATCAGATGAAATGTCCCCCATAAATTCATTCCAAGGTATTCTGAATAGTTGACAATTGTAGCTTCCCGGTGATCCATTGAACCGATCAAAATGTCTCCAACATATTCATTCTCAGGTAATTTAAATAGTTGATAGGCGTAGCTCCAACCCAAACAGGCGTCATTGGCTTTCAAAAGCCACTGTCATTCACCTCATTACAATTGCTTCAAACAACGAATCAATTCTCTTCAACACCTATGGAGAATAATCCCTTGGCCTATCATCTCCTTTTAGGTTTAAAGAATGTTGAACCAAAAACACCTCTAGCATTCAAGTCATTTTTCAATCATGGAAAACACCCATAAGAGGTTTCCCTGTTTTTCATTTGGCCCATAGAATCGAACTCCCTAAGAGAGTCCCCCATTAACCGAAAAAAGAAGAAGAAGAAGAAGAAGAAGAAGAATAAGAATAAGAAGAGCCCCCAAAGCTAGAATCGAACTCACTTTGGTCATCTCGGGGCTCAAATACATCAAACTCAAGAGAACATAGATGCTCTACATAAAAATTATATATTATATATATATATATATGTGTGTGTGTGTGTGTGTGTGTGTGTGTGTGTGTGTGTGTGTACCGATTAAGTCTGGATGGGCGAATCCATACCTAGAACTAGTATCGAATGGAACAATCCAATCCGGTTCCAAGTGATTTCGATTCTTTTGCACACTCTTACACGTAAGCCCTCCTTAAACCTCCTCAATCAATTAAATCCATTTGATATTTGTGCAAACAAACGGATTTTTGGGCCAAAACATGATTTAATGGGACCAAAGAGGAGAAGGGGTCCAAGATAGAGTTTCTGAGAGTTGAATGTTTCCTAATTCTATGTTTTAAGATTTTTATGTCTTATCCTCTTTGTAAATAGGAGGTGCATTCTGAACTGTAAGAGTCCAAATTCTAGTCAATAATAAGGGTACTGGTTCAACATGAGGAATTGCAAACCGTCCATTTATAACCAATTACAAATTTTTAAAATCGGAAATCGCCTAGACCCGATTGATGCTCCCCGTGATCGAAAGTACACTACGATTTCAACCCCCATGGCTGTTTTTTTCCCAAATGTAATGAATATTTATGTTATGTTTATTTTTCCAATAACTAAAACTAAAACTCTTACCCTTTATTCCCACTTATATGTTCACGTGGTTGCTTTTTGTCAGACTATTTTAAAATGAAGTTACTAATGGAATATTATTATTTGCCCTCCAAATCGTGACAGTTGTCACAACTTGCCTCATAACATCTCAACTTTGGCATCAATCATTGTTGTTTTCAAATTGATTTCAATGTCTTCAGCATTGACTCTAATGACATTCTCACTTAAAAGTCGATCGTGGGATGTCACATGACCCATTGACCCATCTTCAAGAGAACTTGAAGGCAACATCGTCTTTATGTAATTATAAATGACGTTTTGATGTATCAAAATTTTGCAATATGCCTCATGATCTTTTAAAATTATTTACAGTCTTCTCCTTGTACTAATGGTAAATTACAATTTTAATTATTATTTAAAAAATGAAACAAAACTTAAAAAGAAATGGGGGGGAAGTTTGATCCCTTGCTTAGGTCTCAAATCAATTTTCACCTAAAATTTACTTGAGCATTTTAATTAGAGTAAATATCCCTTTGAAAATGATTTCTATAATCTCTCATCCCTAGAATTATTTATTGATTTCACTCCCTATCATTTTTCCTTAATTAAAATTAATTCTCTCATTTTCCACAATTATTTTCAGGGAATAATTGCAACTAATTCAAAAGATGGGGAGCACAGTGCAGAAAGATTTGAAACATCAGGAGGCAATTTACAACTACGCAACAAATCTAAGGGCGAAAATATATCTCTCGCCGCGAAAAACGATATTGCCCTTGAACTCCTCACGCTCATGGTCACGTGATGTCACGTGATCGACCTTAAGGTGAACTTGTGGTCGGAGTGGGTGCTGGGGACATTGAAAATCAATTTTAAAAACATCGAGGGATTTATGCTAACGTCAAGATACTGGATTTTATTTTATTTTTTTGGGGTGGGGGGATCAATAACCATCTTGCCAATTGTAAAGTCAAAAATTAAAAAATTTAAATTTCACTCATTTGAGGCGTAATGCATTCTACAATCGGAACCCACATTTAAGATTTTACCTTTAGAATGCTCCCGAAGAAAATTAAACCGAGACCACATTGGTTGGATGACATCTAGCATGTACTTTGAATCCTATTTGGACTTCATATGTAGTCTGAGTGACTCATGAATGCCTATTGTAGAAAGTAAATTTGTCCACTGAATTTGAGTAAATAACACCAGATTTCACATTAAATGGGGGTGATTAATTAACAAATTGAAGATAGTAAGTTAGTCAAGTTGATGATATCTAGCATTTATAACATTACCGAGGCTGCCTTTGTTTAGAAAAAAATAATTGATTTATAAAATATTTCCCTAAAAACTAATCGCATGTATCGTTTGAAATAATTTATCAATGAAAAATTTATTATTATCAACAACAATTTATGTCTAAACAATTTCATGAACGGTGAATTTTTTTCTATTCGTTCGTTTTTTGTAAAGTGATACAAACAATTATTTTAAAAAAAATATTTTCCGAATCATTCATTTTTGTCAAAACAAATGCACCATTATTACTTTTGTTGTTGTTGTAATATTTTTGTGATTTCTTGAATGTTCTTTTCAATTGGCTGGCATTGCATTTTGGCGCCCACCATTTGAGACTTTGAACTTTACTAATACAAGACTTTAGAAGAGATGTTGTACTCAGATGATATTTAGAGCATCCAGTTCTCTCTAAGAGAGTCAAATGCTTAGGTTACTTAAGCTTGATAAAGAAATTTTTTTCATAATATGAAAAAGTAATGCAAGTGCTGGTCCTATATACTTTAATCACAGATTTTACAATATAAATTATTGGCCCTCGTAATTTAGAAACACTTTATTCAAATATCGATTCAACTCCAATTTTGTGATTATCAATATTTTAAAAACGATAATATTTTGCTTTATCATTACGTTATTTTTTGTTTCCTAGATGCGAAGTTCCCTGTGTGACCATCCTACAAACACAATTTTCAAATGAAAATAATCTACTTTAAAGATTATGTAAAATTGAATTATTAAAGTGATGTGGAAGCATCAAGTTTCTTTATGACACTTAACTCGTAAGTATGGGTGATTGGTTCCAAGGAGGACTTTCCACCTTGGAACTGAGAATCGCTCACTAAAGATTGATTTTGAAAAATTGAAACTAAGAACCACAGTTTCCAAGTGGGATCATGGAATCAGTCGAAATGTCCCCCAACAAATTCATTTTGGAGTGTTCTGAACAATTGACAGGTATAATGGTCCATGGGACCAGTTGAAATGTCCCCAGCAAATTCGATCCTAGGTAATCTGAATAGTTGACAAGTGTAGCTCCAACCCAGATTGGCGTCATTAGCTTTAGAAAGCCACCGTCACTCATTTCACCACAATTGCTTCGGACCCCAAATCAATCCTCCTCAGTACCTATGGTGAATAATCCCTTGCCGCATTGTCTCCTTTTAGGTTTGAGGAATGTTGGGACCAAAGATGCCTCTAGCACTCAAGTTATTTGCCCACTTATGGAAAACACTCACTAGAGGTTCCTCCATTTTCCATCTAGCCCATAGAATCGAACTCACTAAAGAGCCCCCAAAGCTAGAATTGAACTCATTTTAGTCATCTTCGAGCCCAAATACATCAAACTCAAGAGCATATAGATGCTTTGCATAAAAACATAAACAAATAAATAAATCATATATATGTATGTATCAATCCAATTCGGATGAGCAGTTCCACAACTAGAACAGGGAATCAGACCAATCCCATGGGAACAATTGGTTTTACAACAATCCGATCCAATTTCAAGTGGTTTCAATTCTTTTGCGCACTCCTACTCACAAGCCCACCTCCAACCTCCATAATCAAGTAGGTCCGTTTGATATTTGCTTAGACAAACGGAAATTTGGACCACAACATGATTTGATGGGACCAATGAGGAGAAGGTATAAGATAGAGTTTATAAAAGTTGAATGTTTCCTAATTCAATGTTTTTAAATTCTTATGTCTTAGCCTGTTCATAAATAGGAGGTGCATTCTTAATTGTAAAAGTTCAAAATTTAGTTGATAATATATGAGAATTCCTATCAAGCGAGAAATTCATTTTATTCTAGTTCTTTGGTGTTGAACGTCAAAATTAATTATCTTTGATTGGCGGAGCATTCTTTGATGTCTTGATGGTGAAGTCTTCAATTTCGAAATTATTTTCCCTAGCAAAATCCAAGCTCTTTCATTTTTCCCATCAAACAAGTCTAGCAAATTTTCATAAACTCGCCACGCATCTTAAGAAACATATGAATCATTAGCTAATGCAAAATATTTGTTGATAAAGTAAAAATAAATGTCACACATATTTAGAATTATTTTCAAAAATGTGCACATGCGTTGTGTGTATGCGAAAAGTCGACATTTTAAAGATCAATCAAAATTATTTTATTGATAAATATTTGAAGTATTAAATTATGGAAAGGAAATACTGATAAATATATAAAATTTACAAAGGAAATGTTTAACAATATGTAAAAGATTTGTAGAATTCTAATATTAAGACACATGACAGATTATATTTATTAACTTTCACTTTTTTCACTGGATTTAATATTTGTAAAAAATAGTTATTGATAACAGATGATAGATTAAATTTGTAAATGGTTTTCTTTACTTATTTTTCAAAGGTAAATCATCTCTTTGATGAAAATATTAGTCAAAACTGGAAAGTTTCTCTCTCGTCCATTTATTTAGCTTATATTTAATTTATTTGAAAGACTGCTTATTTTATTGTATCGTTAGATTCCGTAGGCTAAGAAGCAAAAGGAGAAATTTGCTCAATAAAATATTAAACTGTGAAGATATTATATTTTAATTAAGTCATATCAAAAGTATGGGTGATCAATTTCAGGATTGGTCAATTCTCACTCTAGAGGTGGAATTTACCCAATTAGAATCGGTTCAAAATTTATGGAATTGGATAGCAATCCTATCAGCCCTAAAATGGCTTGGGGCCAATTCGGGAATAAGCTAGGTGTTTTTAATTATTATTATTATTTAAATTTCAGTGAAGTTTAATTCCTATGCCACACCTTCATTATTGCCTTTTTCAGGTTGGGGAGTTTTAAGAAGGAAGAGAAACAGAAACCAAGATATATGAAATCAATTAACTTTTCTTCATTTTTCTTTGTGCAAATATGCTAAAAATTATTTTCTTCTGGTCTCAAAAAAGTAAAATTCAGAAGATGGGTCCTTCACAATCCTTCACCATCTGTAGCACAAGATTTCTCCAATACAAACAAATACAAGAAAGGCTAAAAAAAAATAATCCAGAAAAAATGACCAAAATAAGAGCAAAAGAGGAATTAGGGTCATTGCTGGTTCTACCGATTCAGTACAAGGAATTCGAAACCGACCGGTTTCCAAATTTTTGGAATCAAAAACTTGAAGGCAAAACGTCTTTTTAAGGCAATAAATTCATTTTGCCTTCGTAATTTGTCAAGTAATTACAAACGACCTTTTGATGTATCAAAGTTTTGCAATATGCCTCTTGATTTTTTAAAATTCTTGACAATCTTCTCCTTATAGTGACGGTAAATTACAAGATTTTAATTAGAATTAAAATATGAAAGAAGGTCAACCACCTCTTTGTGAAATTTTAGATGGAGAGAAATTGTTATTCTCATTCATATCTTCTGGTGCTTTACAATATTGTATTTATAGGCTAATACACAGATAAATCCTAGCAAACAAAAATAAAGGAAAGAAAAGCTAAAATCCCATGATTTGTGGGTTAACAGCTATAATCCCATGATTTGTGGGATTTAATTAGAATCAAATAAGAATAAAAAACCTCCTAAAAAATCCTATGTGTTTATAGCCATATAGATATCTTCCATTCCCAGCTTGGAAATTAGCTCATGAAAACTTCCACCATTAAGCCCTTTGGTCAAGACATCCGCCACTTGCTGTCCTGAATGAACATAAGACAAACAAATCAATCCTTCTTCAAGTTTCTTCTTGATGAAGTGCTTATCAATCTCAATATGTTTCGTCCTGTCATGCTTAATAGGATTATGAGCAATATTAATTGCAGACTTATTGTCACAAAGGGTGCGCATGGTAACGCTTCTTGGCTGAGGAAGAGTTTTTTTTTCAGAAACAGTTCTTTTCTATTTCTATTCCGAGGAACAATTTTTGAGTAAAAGAACCCGTTTGGTAACTATACAAAATTTCTACTCGTAGAATAGAAAAAGAATAGAAATGCGTTTGGTAACACAACGATTCTTTTTTGTATTTATTTGTTTTTTATTTGTTCTTTTTTATTTTTTTATTCTTTTTTGTATTTATTTGTTTTTTGTATTTATTTGTTTTTTATTTGTTTTTATTTGTTTTTTATTTGTTTTTTTATTCTTTTTATTTGTTTTTTATTCTTTTTTGTATTTATTTAATTTTATTTAATTTTATTCTTTTTTGTATTTTTTTTGTATTTATTTGTTTTTATGTGTTTTTTTTATCTTCTTACGTTTTTTTATTTGTATTTTATTTGTATTTTTTGTTTTGTATTTGTTTTTTTGTATATATATATTTTTTGTATATATTTTTTTATTTGTTTTTTATTCTTTATTTATTTATTTATTTGTTTTTTTGTATTTATTTGTTTTTTATATTTTTATTTTCTTGCGTTTTTTTATTTGTATTTATTTGTTTTTTTGTATTTTTTTTTATTTTGTATTTATTTTGTATTTTTTTTTTTTTTTTGTATTTTTTTTTTTTTTATTTTGTATTTTTGTATTTATTTGTTTTTTGTATTTATTTATTTATTTATTCATCTTCCTTTTTTAATACCCTCCCCTGACTTCACTTTTCTTTTGTTTCTCTCTAACGAGCCTCTCCCATTTTTTTAATCTATTCCTTTCTCTCCACTCGTGTGTCTCTCAACGGGCTCTCTTTTTTTTTAATCGCTCCCCCTCTTGCGTCGTTCCATCTGTGCGTATTTATAGGCTTGAAGTTCAACCTATTGTAGTGTGAACCGGAGACGGCCATAATTTCCTCACTATTCACGTCGTTCTTTTTTTCAGATATGGACGCCACCGCCTGACATTTCACAACTATTGATTTTTTCTTCTTGCAGGCAAATTGTAGAACTTCACGTCTCCTATTTCATGCGTGCATGTGCATGCATTAATTGACGTTGAATTCTTCTTGCTTCTTCCTTCAGCAAATTTCTCGCTGCTTCTCCTGACAACCCACACTTGAGAGAGAACATATTATATAATATATCATGGGCTCATTTTGCTTCTCTGAGGGTTCCTCTTAAGTTCGCACGTCCGCCGAATTTGTGTGTGCATGCGCATGTATTAATGAGGGAGAGACAACGGACGTGCAAGAACTTCCTCTTTCCTCATTTTTTATGCGTGTCCAGACCAACGAAGAGAGAGAGAGACCGTCTTTTTGTGAATATTATCGACCATGAGCCGCCGCGTCTTGTTGCCCTTTTAGTACTGATGCGAAAAAAAATGCGACTTCATGAAATGCAATTTTACTTTTTTTTTTTTTTTTTTTACGCTTCTCTTTTTTTTATGCAACTAATTACTAAATGATTTGGTAAAATTTATGTGTCAACAGCTGCCCCTCTTTGAAGGTGAGTTCGCAGAGGTTGCATTCAAAGACAACATGATACCTAAATTTTGACCATGAACATGCAATGGATGATACTATGGTGGGACTGTTTTTTTTTTTTTTTTTTTTTTCATAAATGCGATGTCATGGAAATGGTAATGCAAATGTGAGATATTGAAGAGGAGAGCATACCTGTAATTACTTACCAGTCAGAGCATCGTGAAGTACATGATGAATTTTCATTTGCTCGGCAAGTGTCCAGGTTTCCTGAAGAGTCCACATGAATTTATCCAACAGACGCTCAATGTTAGGTGAGATGCCTTGTTGAATTCGGATGACTCGAAATACCTAGATTCACACTAAAGGTATAACGAGTAAGATAGACGAGATTTGAGACATCCAGATCCAGACTGAGATGTCATGAAATTGGGGGACTTAATCAATAGACACTCAATGTTAGGTGAGATGAATATTGAATTAAGAGGATTGGGGACTTAACCAATAGACACTCAATGTTAGGTGAGATGAATATTGGATTAAGAGGACTCGAAATACCTAGATCCAAACTAAGGTATGACGAAAAGGATCGGAAAGCATTCATATCCAGAATGAAATGCTTAACAAAAAAGTTTTGAGACATCCAGATCCAGAATGAGATGTCAAGACTTTGAGAACTTAACCAATAGACACTCAATGTTAGGTGAGATGAATATTGGATTAAGAGGACTCGAAATACCTAGATCCAGACTAAGGTATGACGAAAAGGATCGGAAAGCATTCATATCCAGAATGAAATGCTTAACGAAGAGTTTTGAGACATATATCAAGAATTTGGGAATACCTAGGGCAAACCTGGTACTATAAAAACTTGACATACATGAATATACTTAAGGTGAACGCCTTGCGAAACTTGAAGGGAAAGTGAAACAATTGCAAGGATCGTAGAACTCACTTCCAATTGACCTGTCTGTTTATGAGAAGGTTAAGACGCCAAACAAGTTTAAAATGCCGGAGTTCGAGAAGTATGATGGTACTTCTTGCCCGAAAGCTCACCTGCGCAGATGTACCATGTAAGAATGGCTCAACATGTAAAAAATGAGCCCCTTATGATCCAATCATTCCAAATGAGTTTGGTTGGGCCTGCACTGAACTGGTATATTATGAAAAACATAAACCTCCTCGACACTTGGAATGAGGTGGCCGATGCATTTCTCAAGCAATACAAGTTCAACATGGACATTGCACCTTCACGAGAGGATCTCGAACGAATGGAGAAAAAGAGGAGTGAGTCGTTTAAAGAATATGCCATAAGGTGGCGAAATCTGGCCGCCCAAATCAGTCCCCGAACCCACGGACAAAGAACGATGAAGTTGTTCGTCAAAACCCTCCCATTCGAGTTTCGTAATCGATGGCCAGCACGTATGTTGAAAACTTCGATCAACTCATCCCAAAGGGTGAACAAATCGAGACAGGGCTAAGAGATGGATGGTTTAATGAACCAACCCCTATAGGCAAAAGATTTATTGCAAGGAAAGACAAAGAACCGACCACTTGAAGTTAATGTTGCATATGCGCAACCAGCCCCTAGTAAGCCTCCGATTGTTTGTGTCCCTGGGAATCAGCAAGATGGAGGCCGAGTGCTTGCACCACGGCAATTCACCAAAAGGCAATTCTCTCCTCTTCCTGGACCTCTATCTCAAGTCCTGCCGATACTCCAAAAGAAGGGATTGATCTCCAACGAACCAAAGCGGCCCAATGCTGAAAAATTCTCCAATTATGATCCCTCCAAAAATGTGAATATCATATGGGAGAGGTGGGCCATTCGACCGATGAATGCATGACTTTGAAGCACAAGATCCAAAATTTATTTGATACTAAGGCATTTTCTTTCCGTGCCACCCAACCAAATGTCAAGAAGAATCCGTTGCGAACATGAGGGAAACGTGAATGCAATCTTTGAGTTCAATGCTGGCAAAAAGATGAACTTGAAGATGTCTCAAAAGATATCTACAGCGGATTAGTTAGAGTTGGTTACTATCCGACAGATGAGAATCCTCCCTTCCCTACCGTGAAGGAAAGGGTTCAAGAAATGGTTATGGCTGGCATGATCGGGTATGCTGATCAAACTAGAGTAGTGTCAACTATCTCTCAAGTCATCATTGATTGGGAGAAAGAATTTGCCGAGCTAAGTACTGAAAAGAGTGAACTAGATCCGTTGATCGAGGACATGCCCCCACTTGAGGACGCCTCCGACCACGAAGGACTGTTAGTGGAAGTGCCTTCAACTGATGAGGAGATAATAATTGAGGTGCCCCGGTTGTATCGGTACAAGAATAACAAAGCCGTCCCCTGGTCATACGAGCTAGATGTTGACCTGATTACAAGGTCTGGTCGAACCTATGCTCAAGCTAATACCCAACCTACAAAGCCAATTACTGATGAGGAGGCTAAAGAATTTTTGGCTATAATCAAAGCGAGTGAGTATAACGTGGTCGACCAGTTGCGAAAATTGCTTGCTCAAATCTCTTTACTTGAACTCTTGCAAACGTCTCCTACACATCAAAAGTCTCTAATGAAGGTCTTGAGTGAAGTTCATGTACCGGAGACGATCGAGGTAAACAGGTTGGAGGAATTTGTAGGGTCGATTCTTCTCAAAGATTTAATAGCCTTTTCTGATGAAGAATTCCCTCTTGAGGGGAGGGGACATACTAAGGCGTTATATATATCTGTCAAGTGCAAGGCTTCTCATGTGGCTCGAGTACTCATTGATAATGGGTCTGCCTTGAATATCTGTCCATTGGCAACTCTTCACCGCCTTAAAATAGATCTTTCAAAAATAAATGCTGCAAAGACCTCCGTCCGAGCTTTTGATGGTACAAGAAAAGAGGTGATAGGGGAAACCCACCTTGACCTGCAAATAGGTCCGGTGATGTTCAACGTCCTTTTCCAGGTAATGGACATCCCTACTGGATTCAATTTCCTGTTAGGTCGTCCTTGGATTCATACTGCTGGAGCTGTGCCATCAAGTCTTCACCAAAGCGTGAAATTTGTTGTCAAAGGAAAGCTAGTCATTGTTCATGTCGAGGAGGATCATCGGATTTATCATGAGACAGCCATCCCCTATGTCGAGCCGGAACCTAGGGAGGAGTCGAGTTACCAATCGTTCGAGCTCGTGTCCACTATTCATGCATCTCGAGGATCGACACCACCCATCCCTGATGTGTCAAATGCAGCAGTTATGGTAGCAAGAGTGATGGTTGGAAATGGCTTTATTCTTGGTCGTGGACTTGGTAAAAAAGAGCAGGGTATCCGGAATCCGATTGAAGCCCCTCGAAGGTCTCGTTCCGCCGGATTAGTGCGTGCATGCGCATGCATTAATGAGGGAGAGACAACGGACGTGCAAGAACTTCCTCTTTCCTCCTTTTTTATGCGTGTTCAGACCAACGAAGAAAGAGACCGCCTTTTGTGAATATTATCGACCACGAGCCGCCGCGTCTTGTTGCCCTTTTAGTACTGATGCGAAAAAATGCGACTTCATGAAATGCAATTTTACTTTTTTTTTTCATTATATATATTTTTTATGCAACTAATCACTAAATGATTGGGTAAAATTTAGGTGTCAACAGCTGCCCCTCTTTGAAGGTGAGCTCGCAGAGGTTGCATTCAAAGACAATATGATACCTAAATTTTGACCATGAACATGCAATGGATGATACTTTGGCGGGACTGTTTTTTGTTTTTTTTTGTTTTTTGTCTTTTTTTTGTTTTTTTTTTTATAAATGCAATGTCATGAAAATGGTAATGCAAATGTGAGATATTGAAGAGGAGAGCATACCTGTAATTACTTACCAGTCAGAGCATCATGAAGTACGGGATGAATTTTCATCTGCTCGGCAAGTGTCCAAGTTTCCTGAGGAGTCCACATGAATTTATCCAACAGACGCTCAATGTTAGGTGAGATGCCTTGTTGAATTCAGATGACTCGAAATACCTAGATTCACATTAAGGTATAACGAGTAAGATAGACAAGATTTGAGACATCCGAGATCCGGAGGCGAGATGTCATGAAATTGGGGACTTAACCAATAGACACTCAATGTTAGGTGAGATGAATATTGGATTAAGAGGATTCGAAATACCTAGATCCAGACTAAGGTATAACGAAAAAGCTTGGAAAGCATTCAATGACTCGAAATACCTAGATTCACACTAAGGTATAGCGAGTAAGATAGACGAGATTTGAGACATCCAGATCCAGACTGAGATGTCATGAAATTGGGGACTTAACCAATAGACACTCAATGTTAGGTGAGATGCATATTGGATTAAGAGGATTCGAAATACCTAGATCCAGACTAAGGTATAACGAAAAGATCGAAAAAGCATTCATATCCAGAATGAAATGCTTAACAAAAAAGTTTTGAGACATCCAGATCCAGACTGAGATGTCAAGACTTTGGGAACTTAACCAATAGACACTCAATGTTAGGTGAGATGAATATTGAATTAAGAGGATTGGGGATTTAACCAATAGACACTCAATGTTAGGTGAGATGAATATTGGATTAAGAGGATTCGAAATACCTAGATCCGGACTAAGGTATAACGAAAAGATCGAAAGCATTCATATCCGAATGAAATGCTTAACAAAAAAGTTTTTGAGACATCCAGATCCAGACTGAGATGTCAAGACTTTGGGGGACTTAATCAATAGCCACTCAATGTTAGGTGAGATGAATATTGAATTAAGAGGATTGGGGATTTAACCAATAGACACTCAATGTTAGGTGAGATGAATATTGGATTAAGAGGATTCGAAATACCTAGATCCAGACTAAGATATAACGAAAAGATCGAAAAGCATTCATATCCGAATGAAATGCTTAACAAAAGTTTTGAGACATCCGATCCGGATCGAGATGTCAAGACTTTGGGGGACTTAATCAATAGACACTCAATGTTAGGTGAGATGAATATTGAATTAAGAGGATTGGGGACTTAACCAATAGACACTCAATGTTAGGTGAGATGAATATTGGATTAAGAGAATTCGAAATACCTAGATCCGAGACTAAGGTATAACGAAAAGATCGAAAGCATTCATATCCAGAATGAAATGCTTGACAAAAAGTTTTTGAGACATCCGAGATCCGATCGAGATGTCAAGAAATTGAACTTAACCAATAGACACTCAATGTTAGGTGAGATGAATATTGGATTAAGAGGATTCGAAATACCTAGATCCGGACTAAGGTAGAACGAAAAGATCGAAAGCATTCATATCCAGAATGAAATGCTTAACAAAAAGTTTTGAGACATCCAAATCCAGACTGAGATGTCAAAACTTTGGGGGACTTAATCAATAGACACTCAATGTTAGGTGAGATGAATATTGAATTAAGAGGATTGGGGACTTAACCAATAGACACTCAATGTTAGGTGAGATGAATATTGGATTAAGAGGACTCGAAATACCTAGATTCAGACTAAGGTATGACGAAAAGGATCGGAAAGCATTCATATCCAGAATGAAATGCTTAACAAAAAAGTTTTGAGACATCCAGATCCGAGATGTCAAAACGAGATGTCAAGACTTTGAGAACTTAACCAATAGACACTCAATGTTAGGTGAGATGAATATTGGATTAAGAGGACTCGAAATACCTAGATCCAGACTAAGGTATGACGAAAAGGATCGGAAAGCATTCATATCCAGAATGAAATGCTTAACGAAGAGTTTTGAGACATATATCAAGAATTTGGGAATACCTAGGGCAAACCTGGGATATTCGTGAAGGTCACTTACCTCTTGGTAGAAAGAAGTTTTGGGACATCGACCATGTACCTCAAATATTCATGAAGGTTTCTTACCTTAGGCTTCTGAAAGGAACATGAATGTCAGGAGCTCTTGGGTCTTCGAGGAAACATTACCTATCAGACATGATTAGAGCAAAAAATACATGCATTTACCAAAGAAGTAAGCAATTCAGCACACTCCAAAGTCCACTGAAGTTTTTTTTTTTTTTTTTTTTCAATCAAGATTTGTGCACGATGGTTTTACCATATTTGCACCACCAAATTTCCACTGGGAGAATCATCGCTTAAGACAATTTTCACTCATGACATGGATTTTCAAGAATACCAAATGAGAGACTTTCAGTTAGAAATGACTTTCACTCACTCTCATTAAGAAGGCTATTTTGTCCCAACCATTAATGTGGGATCACAGGAATCACTCAATCTTACTTTCATCATGTCGACGAGGGTTCGAGTATTCTCGCAAGCGGTACGACCTTGTCAATTTGAGAGGCCTTTATCAAGACTGTAATGTGGGCTTGGTTAATGGCTCAACAAAGAGGGACTCTTCGAGTCGAGGCTAATGGAAGAACAATACTTTGCAATCATCTCCGGGTTTACAAGTCAAGTAACTTGCGAAATGAGATAGAAATGGTCTTGCTCACGCTTCTTCGAGCAATGCTTATAAACATATGAATTCCTGCATTAATTTCAGTGCCCTAATCTGAAGAGACTTTGTAAGGGACGTAACGTAGGTCAAGTTCATGGGTTGAGAAATGAATGGATCATTAGGCTCAAAATGTGTATAAGGGGATGAGAATTGGTGCTCATCTTGGCATTGTCATGGGTCTTCTTCTCCACCATTGTTTTCTTTATAGGTACTATAAAAACTTGGCTTTTGAGTTCTTTGAGTACCACTCCATTGAGAATTCACTCTCTCTCTTTCATTTTTTACGGGCATTGGCCTTGCTTTTACTAGGCACACTGCTTTTTCATGCCCCTTCTGTTTTTTTTTTTTTTTTTTATGACTTTTGACACACTACATGTATTGAATCACCATGTAATGTTTCAACATTTGGGTTCTTGAGGAGTTTTCATTTTTTTTTTGTCGGCACTCTGGGCTCTGCTGCTTGAATATTTGCCTTTTGCCTTGCCCCAGTGTGGGGGATGATCACCAATTGGGTTTAAATGAAATGAATTTACAGGCTCAAGGGGCTATGCAATGGATAAAGTGTGTAAGATAGAGAAAGAACTGCTCTTCATCATCCTAAGGCACTTAAATTACTGTATGAATTCAATGTAATAGCAATACCTGAAGATTGATGCAAGTGAGAGCAAGAATATTCCTATCAATTTCCTCACCTCATGATGTCGTCTTGCCTCTAGCCCGCCCCAATGTGGGGTGGTTCTTGACAGGGGTAATTTAAAAATTATCCACTTGTGTGGGCTCAAGAAGGGTTTAAACAATGGATGATCATGTAGTGTTTGGGATAGAGAATGAACCGTCTCTCATCATTTCGATCATCGTACCTTTCGCGAGAAAACTCTTTACCTCACAAACATGGAACTTCCTACACTCGTCTGTGTATAGGATATGACTTGCCTTTCATCATTCTGACATGTCTCATTTAGCATGTTCGATCCATTCCACATCATTCATTAACTTGATCTGCGATGATAATCTTCAATGGAATTGGTAATTTAAACAGGTAAGACTATAATGCAAAAAATTTCCTTTGAAAGGTCACAATTACTTCATGAACTCATCAGCTTTGAACACAAAGAGTTTGCAGCTCAAAAAAATAAAGAAAAGGATTGATAAAAAAAATTTGTTTTTGTTTTTTTTTTTTTTTTTTTTTGTTTTTTTTTTTTGTTTGGCAAACTTGTTGCCGTTTCCGGGATCGAACCCCGGTCGTTCTCGGACCCATTCATTCCCCATGCCACCGGGCCGAGGCGCCGGTGGTGTCCTCGAGGCATTTCTTTTTCATTTAATTGAACCGACTTTGGGTCAACACGTCTGAATTAGTGGGCAAACAATGTTCCACAATGGATGGATCTAAACCGGCATATCGGCATACGTCCGGCGAAGATATCCTGATATTCTTTTAGCAACTGAGTCAGGTGCTCGGCCTCATCTTTGGGAAGATTTGCCCCGATTTTTATCTCTTTGGGATCCTTGGTATCACTCAAATTGATAGTGACGGTTTGCGCGGGGGTGAGAATTTTGGGTTTTTCATGCTGCTCCCAACTATGCTGTACTTCAATGGAGTCACTATTCGGCTCCTCAGGGTCTTCACTGTCATTGCTCATGGTATTGGACTGAACCAATTCCACCCCCTTGCCTACCATAAGGTTGCTCCTGAAACATAAAATGGATAATTCAAAAAGACAAACAGGACTAAACGACATGGATGTCTTATCTTCTTCTTTTTGAATTTTCCTTCCTTCCTTAGGATTTTTCCTTTTTTCAAAATTTTCTTTTAAAGAATTTTGGCAAAACATTTGGAAAACCTTTTGACACGAGAAAGCATGATGAAGCCCAGGCCTCAGAATTCTCCTTGGATTTTTCTTTTCTTTCATTGGTTGGATATCATCACCGGGCTGGTTTGGTATACCCCATCATGCCCTCAAAATAAAGCTTGTAATTGTAATCGATATTCATCAATCAAATTACATTTATTGGAATGGAAAGTACGACAATCAAAGCAAACCAAGCGATATGCAAAATGCGATAATCAAAGCGAAAGCAAATCCTAGAAAACATTAAAAGCGATAAGATTCCCGCGCAGGGGAGTGCAGAAAAGTAAATGTGTCACTCTTGTGGGCTAGCACCCATTTCCTCCGATGGCTCTTCGTCAATGGCACCTATAAGGAGATCATCGAATAGGGTCGTGATCCCTTCCATCTCATTATCTGGATCCTCTGTCTTTGAAGTTGTTGGGTCATCCACGATACATCGGGAATCGATCATTCCTCCTTCATCATGCATCATTCTAGCAGGGCCGGGGAATGTCTTGCGGATATCGAGGAATAATAAGTTTTTCCTCTCTTGCTCATGTCCTCCTCCTCTTCCATGGTACCCTAATCCGGCGGAACGAGGCCTTCGAGGGATTTCAATTGGATTCCGGATACCCTGTTCTTTTTTACCAAGTCCACGACCAGGAATAAAGCCATTTCCAACCATCACTCTTGCTACCATAATCTGCTGCATTTGACACATCAGGGATGGGTGGTGTCGATCCTCGAGATGCATGAATAGTGGACACGAGCTCGAACGATTGGTAACTCGACTCCTCCCTAGGTTCCGGCTCGACATAGGGGATGGCTGTCTCATGATAAATCCGATGATCTTCCTCGCCATGAACAATGACTAGCTTTCCTTTGACAACAAATTTCACGCTTTGGTGAAGACTTGATGGCACAGCTCCTCCAAAGAAGATGAATCCAAGGACGACCTAACAGAAATTGAATCCAAAAGGGATGTCCATTACCTGAAAAGGACGTTGAACATCACCGGACCTATTTGCGGGTCAAGGTGGGTCTCTCCTATCACCTCCTTTCTTGTACCATCAAAAGCTCGGACGAGGGTCTTTGCAGCATTTATCTTTGAAGGATCTATTTTAAGGCGGTGAAGAGTTGCCAATGGACGAGATATTCAAGGCAGACCCATTATCAATGAGTACTCGAGCCACATGAGAAGCCTTGCACTTGACATATATATAACGCCTTAGTATGTCCCCTCCCTCAAGAGGGAATTCTTCATCGAAAAAGGCTATTAAGTCTTTGAGAAGAATCGACCCTACAAATTCCTCCAACCTGTTTACCTCGATCGTCTCCGGTACATGAACTTCACTCAAGACCTTCATTAGAGACTTTTGATGTGTAGGAGACGTTTGCAAGAGTTCAAGTAAAGAGATTTGAGCAGGCAATTTTCGCAACGGTCGACCACGTTATACTCACTCGCTTTGATTATAGCCAGAAATTCTTTAGCCTCCTCATCGAATCGGCTTTGCGGGTTGGGTATTAGCTTGAGCATAGGTTCGACTAGACCTTGTAATCAGGTCAACATCTAGCTCGTATGACCAGGGGACGGCTTTGTTATTCTTGTACTGATACAACTGGGGCACCTCAATTATTATCTCCTCATCAGTTGAAGGCACTTCCACTATCAGTCCTTCGTGGTCGGAGGCATCCTCAAGTGGGGGCATGTCCTCGATCAACGGATCGGGTTCGCTCTTTTCAACACTTAGCTCAGCAAATTCTTTCTCCCAATCAATGATGACTTGAGAGATGGTTGACACTACTCCAGTTTGATCAGCATACCCGATCATGCCAGCCTTAACCATTTCTTGAACCCTTTCCTTCATGGTAGGGAAGGGAGGATTCTCATCTGTCGGATAGTAATCAACTCTAACTAATCCGCCATAGATATCTTTGACAGACACCTTCAAGTTCATCTTTTTGCCAGCATTGAACTCAAAGATTGCATTCACGTTTCCCTCGTGTTCTGGCAACGGATTCTTCTTGACATTTGGTTGGGTGGCACGGAAAGAAAATGCCTTAGTATCCAATAAATTTTGGACCTTGTGCTTCAAAGTCATGCATTCATCAGTTGAATGGCCCACCTCTCCCATATGATATTCACATTTTTTGGAGGGATCATAATTGAAGAATTTTTCAGCATTGGGCCGCTTTGGTTCGTTGGAGATCAATCCCTTCTTTTGGAGTATCGGCAGGACCTAAGATAAAGGACTAGGAAGAGGAGAGAACTGCCTTTTGGTGAATTGTCGCGGTGCATGCATTCGGCCTCCATCTTGCTGATTCCCGGGGACACGAACAATCAGAGGCTTACTAGGGGTTGCTTGCGCATAAGCAACATTAACTTCAGTGATCGGTTCTTTGTCTTTCTTTGCAATAAATCTTTTACCTGCAGAGGTTGGTTCATTAAACCATCCATCTCTCAGCCCCGTCTCAATTTGTTCACCCACTGGGATGAGTTGACTGAAGTTCTCAACATACGTGCTGGCCATTCGATTACGAAACTCGAATGGGAGGGTTTTGACAAACAACTTCATCAATTCTTTGTTAGTGGGTTCGGGAGTGATTTGAGCGGCTAGATTTCGCCACCTTATGGCATATTCTTTAAACGACTCACTCCTCTTTTTCTCCATTCGTTCAAGATCCTCTCGGGAAGGTGCAATGTCCATATTGAACTTGTACTGCTTGAGAAATGCATCGGCCACCTCATTCCAAGTGTCGAGGAGGTTTATGTTTTTCATAATATACCAGTTCAGTGCAGGCCCGACCAAACTCATTTGGAATGATTGAATCATAAGGGGCTCATTTTTGACATGTTGAGCCATCCTTACATGATACATCTGTAGGTGAGCTTTCGGGCAAGAAGTACCATCATACTTCTCGAACTCCGGCATTTTAAACTTGTTCGGCGTCTTAACCTTCTCATAAACGGACAGGTCAATTGGAAGTGAGTTCTGCAATCCTTGCAATTGTTTCACTTTCTCTTCAAGTTTCGCAAGGCGTTCACCTTGCTCCGTCTTAGGAGTGCTGTCAGACTTGGCTTTCTCGGCAATGATTGGAAGTATGTCATCCTCCAATTCAGGCATGTCATCATCAACCATCTGGACCTTCCTTGCCTGTTTTGGGATTATTAACTCAGGTAGAGCGGGTGCAGGGACGGGATTCACCCGGAGAGATTCGATTTGGGCAGTCATAAGTTGCATAGATGTAAGCAACTGCTTGAGCTGATCTTCCATACTGGTAATACGATCACGCATCTCGGTTTGGTCAGCCATTTTAGCTCTTAATCGTGTAATAATAGGTGAACGTGGCGGATCCGTTATCACCTAAATTGCAGAAAATGAACAAAATAAGTATCTCATATGAAACACGCCGATCCATGGCAATGGTCTAAAAAGATTCATTTAAGGGAGTTTTTGACACAGCCTAACAAAATAGAAACTTGAAATGCCCTAAACAAATAAACTAGAAAGGCAAATGACTCAACTTCCTAAACATTAATCTAGAAATGAAAACAACAAGATTGATTCAAGCACTTCATCTAGCTTGATCAATATACACTCGGGACACCACTCGGCGCAATCGCTTATTCTCCTCTTGAGCTTTTTCAGCAACCCTTTTGAGGCGTTTATTCTCAGCGTAGTTGGTGATCTTCAGTGGCACCTTTGGTATCTTTGGAAGTAACTCCTCTGGAATCTTGTGTTGTTGAATGTACTTAATTGAGGCGTAGTACTTCCTTTCTTTACCCTTCAGCTCCTCCTCAGGCCATTTGAGCTTTTGTGGATGACACATGTCCCACATTGATTTGATCATGAGAATGGAATCCTCATGGTCTTGATCTCCATCAACGAAGCTTACTCGGAGTGGATCTGTTTGCAAAGCTGGTGGGAGCTCCTGCACCACTTGATACTGACGGGTCACTCTAGTCGGATAATATTCCATTGCTCTAGTGAATCCCAGTAAAGGAATTGGGCCAGCAGCTCCACATGAGAGTCTCGCCACACGAACTTGGAACCACTTAGCGTGCCATAGGAAACTCTTGGAAGTTGGTTTTTTCATGAAAGCTAGCCATCTAGAATAATGGTAATCCGGTGCATGTTTTTGGTTGTTCTCAAATCTCATAATAGGGTGATTAGAGTTATTAACATCATGTATAGTCATTGAACCACCAAATCCTTTTATATGAGAAAGAAACCAAATTTGCAAAAGCTCAGGAGAGGCATGGAAAATCTTATCACCGCCTTCTTTGAATCGAGTGAGGGAAAGAAAAGTTTCAGTCAGAACAGTGTTTACAAATTTTTTTTCTTCCAACACTTGTTTAACTAATTGAGCAATCAAAGGGTTAATGACATTCTTGCAATGAGGGAAAACTATAAACCCAAAGAACGCTAAAAGGAAAACCCTTCGCATTTGAAATGAATTGCCATTTTCAAAACATTCTTTTAGAAAAGATAAATGACATGTATTGTGGTGAGCTTTTAAAACCTTTCTTACATTGTCCTCCTTAATTCTTAAAAAATCGGATAAGGCCACAACGGGGTCTATTCCGATAGGTGGGCTAATTAATTCAGCTTTCAAAGATTTCCCTATGGCAGTGCTATACTCTTCCAAGGTGGGCGTGAGTTCATGCTTACCGCCAAAGATGAAAGTAGAGATCTCGGGGCACCAACAATGAGCAAGTGCTTGGATGAGGCCGCCATGGATGTTCATATGCAGCAATGGAAGTAGTCGTCCAATGTGGGATTCTACGAACTGACGGCCGGCTTGGTCTAACTTGTCCCACCAGGTGCTAAGCTCTTCCTTCGGAGGGAGAATAATTCGAAGGTCCGGTATTCCCATTGTATATTGACCAAGACTCAAAACAATCCTAATGCCATGAACCGACCAAATGATATAATAAAGTAAGTAGATTGCAAGAGTGTGAATTTAGAAAACTTACTTTACCAATAGACAAGGGGCAATCACATAGGCAAGCGCATGGTAAGTGGCTCGATTTCTAGTCTATAAGGCTTAACAAAGTGAAGCCACAAGAATGATCAAACTAGCCGCGGGCGTACGGACTAAGTCGGGTCCTCATGACTTCAGCTTGGTCAAAGAGCCGACCTGGGTTGCAGGCACGCGAACCGAGGTGGGTACTCTTGACACCAGAAAAGAAACTTCGGGACTGAGATGGGCAACTCAGACCGCGGGCATGCGGTCGAATTGGTATGCATCTCAATACCATCCTAGATGATCCTATGCAGCCCAGGTCCGGCGGCGGGTTGTGTGTGGTATAGTGTAGTGCTGAATGCAAGGCATGCACAACAGTTTAAATCACACAACACTTCAATAACTTGAATTTAAAACATTCATTCTCCACTCCAACCTGCAAGACAAGGGTTAACAAAGACCACTCCCCTTATGTCTCCTAATCTGCAAAATCATTTAACACCTTAAATGTTAGGGACGTACCTGGAATCCTTGCTGCCAAACAAAAATATTTTCAAAAAGAAAATTGGCCTAAGTCCACTAAGAGTTTCAACTCAAGTCCCCAGTGGAGTCGCCAAGATGTCGCGACCTCCCCGAGGCGGGTTTTGTACCACCTAAGGGTTCGGCTAATGGATTGCTAAGCCTAGACTTAACTCGGGCTCTCCCAAGCCCATACCAATTCGCGACTTAGGTTTGAGTTCTTAACATGCAAATGATTTTCAATTAGGAGTCGCCACTAATCTATTTTTTGGTGGGTCGATTAGAAACCCAAGTAAAGTAGTGGGAGATTTACTTTACTCCTACGAACCAGAGATTATGGGTACGGGGACTTGGTTACACTAGATTTCTCTAATGCCCTTTCGGTACCATTCTTTTTATTTTCAAAAAATGTTTGGCAAGCAATTTGAATTGATTTTAATTTATCTCCCTAACATGTGAGGTGATCATGCAGGTTTGCAAACCACAAATTTAACACCCAGATAAAATAGTAAATAAGTTGCAAAAACTTACCTCAAAGCGACGAAAGCATCTGCGTTGTTAAATCAAAATTCACATCATCAACCTTAGATATGATTTCTAATTAACACGCAATTTCTTTTTTTTTGTTTTCACTTTATTTAATGGGAATTTAATCTATATGCAATGCATGCTAGTAATCTAATATGACATGATATGACATAATAACATGGCCTAAGCTACATGATGCAAATGAGATGTTTTTGTGTTTTCTTAATAAGCATGCAATCTATTCTAAATAATTAATTTATTCAAAGACAATTTTTTAGGTATTTTCCATGAAATTCAAATTATGATTGTTCCATAATTAGATGTGCAATCTAAACTAACAAAATGACCTAATTCTAATGACAGGTAGTTTCCAATCAAATGGGCCTAAAAACTAAATGACGTGCATTTCAATTAATCTAATCCTAAATGACATATTCATGACATTTTTTTTTATTTTTTATTCTTTTTCTTTTTCCTAAAAAATGCAATCTACTTAAAAACTATTATCTAGAATTAAATTACGTGCAATCTTATTCTAAAATGCAATGACATGCAAAGAATGCCTTAATTCTACATGAATTATGCATGATGTTTTTTTTTTTTGTTATTTTATTAATTTCAAAAATTAAAATTTAACATGCAATAATAAATAATAAAAAGACTAACATTCTACATGAATATGCTTTCTTTTTATTTTTCTTTTTCATGATTCAAAATAAAATCTCAACCCTAAACATACAAAATAAGAAAAGCAAATCTAACTCTAATTTCCCTTTTCTTTTCATTTTTTTAATTTTCAAAATTAACAATCGCTAATAATTAAACATGCAATAAAAAAACTAACAACAATTGATTTTTTTTTTTTTATTTTTATTAAAAATAAAAATTCAATTCTAAACATGCAAACCCTAATTCTAACCTACATCTTTTTTATTTTTTTTTTTTTAAGAAAATTAATTTAAATAACATCACAGCAAATCAAATAATATTAATACCCCAAATTGACGAACCGTATCTCATGCGTGAGATCGGGTTGGCCAATTTCACATAAATCACGAATCGGATCTCGGGCGGGAGATCGGATTGGCAATTTTTAAGTAATTGCGAGTCGGATTTCGAGCGCGAAAATCGGACTGACAATCACTAGTTTCAAAGCAATTTCATAACATGTAGTTTCATCCTTACACTAAGGGGTAATTATACTAAAAGAACAGATAAGGTAAAACAACAAAAGTAACAAAAAATAAAATAAAAGAAAAAGAACTACCTATTTCCTTTTCTCTTCCTTTTTTTTTGTTTTGGTTCCCGCGCACGACTTGGCAGCTCAATCAATTGAGGAGCCACACCGGTCAGAGCTCCGGCAAGGGGAAGACACCGGCGGCGGGCGGAGCAACAACGAGCACGAAGGGCTGCTCGTGGCTGGTCGCAGGCGAGGCGGGACTGATCGCGGACGGCCGGGCGGGGGGCGTCGTTCGGGCGCAGTGGCGGATCGGACACGGGCGGTGAGCTGGGCGTCGCTCGGGCGGACCGCAGGCGGAGGCTCGAGTCTAGGAAGCGGGCGTCCGGCGTCGGACGCGGGCCAAGGCGGCGCGGTGGCGAAGCGGTTGGGGCTCGGCTGGAGTGGGTCTCCGCTCGTCGGTGAAGTGGCGACGTTCGGAGCTCGAACGGTGGGCGGCTCGGGTAGCGGGCGGATCGCGGACGGCAGGCGGGGGGGTGAGCCGGCGGTGGCTTCTCGGGTTGCTGGTGGTCGGATCTAGCTGCAGGAACGGAGGAGGGCGTCGGGCGCTGCAGCGGCTCGATCAGACGGTGGACTCGGGGCTCCGTTGCGGCGGTTGCGGTTCGGGCGAGAACTCGGGGCTCCGTCGCAACGATCGGAGACCGCGAGCTAGGGTTGGGCACCGGATCACGAACCGGCGCGGGCTCATCGAACGACGAAGAGCAGTCGTGGCGACGGAGCTTGGGCGTCGGCGTTGAGTAGGGGACGAGCGGGCGCGGTGGTGCGTTGGGCGGTGTCCGGTGGTCGCGGGTCAAGCGGGACAGGGGCGGCGTTCGATCGCTGGTGTGTGGCTGCGGCAGGGAGCGTCGATCGCCGGTCTTCGGGACGACGGCGTAGGGGCGCGGTGCGGTGACGCGGGCAGGGGATTTCGCTCAGATGCCCTGGAGAAGAAGAACAGTCTTCTTCTTCTTTTTTTAATTTCTTTCTCTCTCTCCTCCTGCCTGCTTTCACCTTCTTTTTTTTAGTTTTTCTCTGACATACTCTCTATTCATCTTCTTTTTTTCAATACCCTCCCCGACTTCACTTTTCTTTTTGTTGCTTACTTCAATCTTCAGCAGTTCCACGCCTCTCCTGACAACCCACGCTTGAGAGAGAGAGAGAGGGAGAGCATATTATATAATATAGCTTCTCTGAGGGTTCTCCTAGAGTCTTCACGTCCGCCGAATTTGTGCATGCATGCGTATGCATTAATGAGGGAGAGACAACGGACGTGCAAGAACTTCTTCTTTCCTCATTTTTGTGCGTGTTCGACCAACGAAGAAAGAGACCGCCTTTTGTGAATATTATCGACCACGAGCCGCCGCGTCTTGTTGGCTTTTAGTACTAATGCGAAAAAATGCGACTTCATGAAATGCAATTTTACTTTCTTTTTTTTTTTTTTTTTTTTTTTGCTCTTTTTTTTTATGCAACTAATTACTAAATGATTAGGTAAAATTTAGGTGTCAACGGCAGATATATCCGTCTCGAATTCCCAGTAACATTCATCATAGGAAAGCTCTTTCCACTTCACTAGATATTCCTTTTCATCATCATTTCCCCTACAGCATTCAGTACACGATACCACGCTCAATAATACAAATCAAAAATCAAAATACCAATAAATCGCCAGATGAGAACTTCGAAAAGATCAACATAGCATGGAAACTGAGGAATAAATAAAACCAGATCACAAATTAAATATTTTCTTGACTTCTTTATGACAGTCTAAGTTGGAAAGATTGAAAAGTACTAGCAGCACAATGGATGTACAACATTATACCTAGGAGCACTTGTACTCAAAACCCCACCTCAAGAGTAGATTAGGTAGCAAAAATAAATTGTAACTCCCAAAGAACTAGAGGTCAAGATAATCAAACCCGCACGCAATAATCCGATCAACTGTAGTCCATTCTGGTCTTATGGCAACAAATTCATCCTCGGCATTATTGTTTGATGCCATTTGCTTGTGGAAGTTGTTCACCTTTGTCTTTAACCGTGGAGTTGACTTGAAAGCTTTAAAAAACTCCTTCTCAGGGATCCTGAACAGAATATACGATGGAAGTTGCATAACAAGCACAGCTGAACACCCAACGAAAAGTTGGATTTCCCCAGCAATAGCAAAAGAGACACAAAAAGCAAAATCATAGAAGTAATCAATCTCATATGGCAATTCTCATTACTGAGGAAATGATGCAGCCTAAAATTACCAGGTGCAATGCAGAAAGGACAATCCCTTCCACTTCACAAGATATTGTTTCACAAAAATTTGCTTTGAACCCAGTGTAGAAGCATCGCTTTCGTCAGCTGCAGTGGGGCGCAGTTCACAGTCTAAAATCTTCTCAATATCATTTAAGGGGCTAACCTGAAATCACAAAATACCAGTTCTCACATAAGCCGAACAATTGAAAAGTTGCCAAAAGAAAGAAAAGAGAATAAATATAATGGAGCCATACACATTCAGGACATTTCCAATTGCTGGGATAAGGAGCTTTGAGTGGTGGAATCAAACACTTGGCATGGTAAGAATAATTACATGTCTCACAGCACAAAAGATTTTCACTTTCACTACAGGCTTGACATGAATCTTCCTTCTGTTAATCAAAGAAAGCAGATAACCAGTTCAGAAATGAAAACTGCATCATTAAGGAAGCAACTGTGATCTAACTTTCATTTAGAAAACTAAACTAGATAACTAGGTTAACATAGCAGTATTATTACACGACTAATAACAATAAAAATGGCAAAACCGAGAATACGTGTTTCGAATCACAGTAATAAAAGATACAAGAAAAAGAAAATAAAACAAATCTCAAGCACTGCACAAAAGTACAGTGAACACCCAAATCCAAATTAGGGCACAATTGGAAGCCACTTTCCGTCACGAAGCTGATTAAATGACATTATGCAATCCTTACTGTCCATCTTTTTCAGCCAACTCCCCTGTTTCCATCTTAAATGCATACTCTCAAGTGTAAAGGAGAAGCATCGATTTAAACATGCTACACTCATGGAAAAAAAGGATGCTAATACAGACCACGTCATCCCTGACTATCTTTTCTAGCTTGTCCTGAGTCACCCCAGGTTTTCGGGGAACAAAATCATCATCATCCGATTCATCTATACTGTAAATTGGCCTTCGTTCTGATCTAGTACGTAGCCGTTCGACCAAGCTGCTCATATTCTGCAAGGAGAAGATAATTGCTCGTTTAATGAACTCATCACATAAAGTAAAACAAAAAAGCAAATCAAGAAGCAATACGTAAAACTTAAATTTGATGTCTGCATTACTGCAGAATAAAATCGTAGTAGCATTTAAGAGGCAACAAAAATAAATGATGATCCACCACTCTATAAACTTTGGCACATAAAAGGAAAAGATACAAGAAATCATACCCACACATATTGCTATCATATTAAATGAAACGAGATTTCTTGCATAGACTAGTCACAAAAAAGGTTATCATATCCACTAAACCAAACCAATTACTATTATAGATCTTGATGGAACTATTAAAACCTTTACATAAAAGATCAAGAGGGATACCAAAGGATCCTGAAGATCAGTCTTTGTGACGTATAAAGTAAAAGTTGGAAAATCTCCTTCTCTGTCAACATGGATGTATGCAAACATAAGCATACAATCTATTGCTAAAACCACAAAGATATGGACAAATCCACAAGGACTCGAGTAGTTTGGGATGCTCCTTCTTATCAACATTATCACATCCACAAAGTTACTAATGTTCGCGATTGCCATTGGCAAGGATGCTTGTAAGAAAGAATCGTTAAAAATTCACGACAATTATCTTCCTGAACATTATCTAATAACAAGCCACAAGTCTTATGCCATTACTCCTAGAAGACCTGAACTTTCGAAATTTTATGAACCTCCCAATTGATAATACGCCACCTTAAAAACACAACTTTAACCACCTAAATGAACAAAAGAATGTTCACCAGTGAAAAAAACTAATTTTTTTCCCTTGTTCAGACTTGGCCATTATTCAAAACCTGGTTATTACAGTTCTTGGATCTACAATATAGTATGTAAACTTTTAACTTTCGTCTGACATCTAACCAAAATATAATCAACAGCCACAAAAATTTTCCCAAACACCTAGAAGCTGATGTAAGCAGAAAAACTTAGGGAAAAATTTCAAGAAAGAATCCTTGTTCCCAAGGAAAATGTTGTATTTGAAACTTCATCATTGCATTTAGCTGCCACTTCTTCTTGTTCTATTTCTGCCTTTACACATTCCATCGGTTCCCATTCTCTTTGTTTCCTCATATAACAGAGTTATATACAAGACAAAAGGATTGAAAAGATGACAACCAAACATGAATGCAAGAAATTTAATGCTTGTTAAAATATACCCAAAATGCTTCCATGGGGTACATGATTCTCCAACCCAATGCAGCCATTAGCTCTTCAGCCAATAGATGGGGAAAGAATTTGAACTCTTTACTTCCACTTAGGTACCTCTTTAATTAACCATTAGCATCAAACCTCCCATGCTGACATACACGTTCCATAACTACTTTTCTGTATCACTTTTCCATAAGGAAGCTCCGCCTCATCTTCTACTATGCCTTTGCCTTTAATATTCTCAAGCTTTTGCCAAAATATTTCCTTATCTTCGCCAAAAACACAGTCAACCAAGAACTTGGCCTCCATCTAATTCTTCATTCATCATCATCATTATTATTATTATTATTTATTTTTATTTTTTTGCAACTGTGGACTGGAGTCCATGATGAATTTTATAAATTCAATCGGTTCAATTTTAAAGCATGTGACTGGTGTATTGCTGCTTGTATTTGGCCAAGAATAAAAGGAAGCATTGTTGTTTGCGGATCCTTTCGTCCACTAAACTCTCAGTCATCTCAATTCCAAACACTTCACTCAACTGAGGAATGTACAAAAGAATCAAATTAAGGTTATCGGATTCTCTTCCTTCGCGAATCCACATCTACAGATAGTTCTTCAAATACCCAGAATGTAAAGGAGTCCCTCGAGAGGCAGGGTCCTCGAATTGCGCATTTCAAACTCGTTGCATCCGCAGCAGACATCCATGAGAAAGTATCACACATCTCAGCAAACCTAAAAGGGTGCCCTGCGTAACCTTCGACACAAGATCCCTAACCAAACCTTTGAATTACTTATTTCCTAAGAAAAGAACGGCGAACCCGGAGTATGAAATGAGAGAAAACGGGAGAGCTATCGAAGAAATGAAGAACGCGGGAAGACGAATTCCGGACTCCTGCCGACCTCAACGAATCAGACACAGCAAACACCAGTGACAAAAACCAATCGCCACTGACTAACGGTCGAAAAATCCGACCAAACCGACTGAAAACGACCGGAATCAAACAGCCTGCCGCTCAGAACTACACGCGATTCCGCGACCGAGATCGATAGCCCCGATCATTTCTACACCCGCAGGTACCGAAGCAAATCGCAAGCAGGGAGTTTTGCCCGGGAAAAATGAAGCGGAGGAACGAACCTCGGGCCAGGAATCCGCCGGCCGAAGAGAGGATCGAGCTGGTGGACGCTGCCGTCTAGGAGCCGCCGCCGCTCCTCAGAGGTCGTGGCTCCGCTCCGCCGCCGCCGCCCGCCGCCGGAGACGCCGCGCACTGTAGCAAAGCCGCTGGCCGGGAGATTTTTAGGGTTGAAAAGTTGAAAGATGAAGAAATGGAGGGGCCGCTGCAGAAGATTATAAATCAGTCGCGTAAAAGGAAAAAGGCACAGGATTTTTGCCTTTTTTGTTCAATTTCGTCCTCGTCCTCCAAGAGATTCTTCCAATCTAGTCACCTTCTTGCTCGGGACATTGAATTACCACGACATGGTGGCTTTACCTCCTGTTAAAATTGGTGGAAAATTGGGGAAAAGTAAATTATTTTGCCGATTAAAAGGAATAGAAAAATGTAGGAGAGGGAAAATGACATGATTTTGGTGAGGATTCATACAGATAAAGGGTGGATTTATAGATTATGAAGCTAGAAAATAATGTGATGAGCAGAAGAAAATTTACTGAATCAATGGCGGAACAATATCGACATTCCTTCTCTCTTTCCGGATATTACTATTCTGAGTTCTGTAACATCCCGCCCGCCAATCTTTTAAAATATCGTTAGGATGATATTTTGGCCGGTTTGGTTTTGTTTTTTGCGGTCGAGAGTGGTGTTCAGACCGCTTTCGCATGTCTCGGTCCACTTACCGGGATAATCTTAATGGCACACTTCCCTTGCATCAGTTCGGTAAATTTAAGATTTTACCTTCGGAATGCTCCTAAAAAGAATTACCCCAAGACCACGAGAAGAGAAACAAATTCCATTACCATTTATGCCAATATATTATTGGTTGGATGACATTTAGCATGTACTTTGAATCCTTTTGGGCTCCATACGAGGTCAAGTGACCCATTGATGCTTATTGTGGAAGGTAAATCCGCCCATTGAATTTGAGTAAATAACACCAGATTTTGCATTAAATATAGGTGACTAAATTAAAAACCAAAGATAGTAAGTGAGTCGAGTTGATGATATCTAGCATTTAAAATATTACCAAGACTTCGTTTATTTAGAAAAAAATAAATGACTTGAAAAATATTTTCCTCAAAATGATTGTATTTATCACTAAAATAATTAAATTAGTGAAAATTATTTTATTATCAACAACAATTTAAGTCTAAATATTTTTGTGAATGGTGAAATTTTTTCTATTTGTTCATTTTTATAAGCGATATAAGCAATTATTTTTAGAAAAATATTTTCCGAATCATTCATTTTGCTTAAACAAATTCACCATTATTACATTGTTGTTGCAATATTTTTGTGATTTCTTGAATGTTCTTTTCAATTGGTTGTCATTGTATTTTGGCGCCAACAACTAGAGCCTTTGAACTTTACCAATACAAGACTTTGAAAAAGGCGCTGTGCTCAAATGGTGCTAGAGCCAGCCAATTCTCTCCAAGAGAGCCAAATGCTTAAGTTAATTAAGTTTGATAAAGATTTTTTTCATAATATGAAAAATTAATGCAAATATTGGTCTTTTATACTCTAATTGTTACACAGATTTTACGATATAAATTAGTTGGCCTTCGTATTTTAGAAACACTCACTTTAAATATCGATTCAACTCCAACTTTTTAACGGTCACTATTTTAAAAGCAAGAACAATTTTGTTTTATCTTTACATTTTTTTGTTTTCTAGATGCATGGTTTCCCTCGCGACCATCCAACAAACACTATTTTCAAATGAAAATAGTTTTGTCAAATAATTTACTCTAAAGATTCTCTAAAATTGAATTATTAAAGTGATGGGGGTAACATCGAGTTTCTTGATGACAATTAACATGTGAGTAGAGGTAATCGGTTCTAGGATAGATGGTTTCCAATTTGCAACCAAGAACTGTCCATTAATAATCGATTTCAAAAAATTAGAACCAGAACCATTGTTCCCGGTGAGCCATGAATCGAGATGAAATGTCCCCCATAAATTCATTCCAAGGTATTCTGAATAGTTGACAATTGTAGCTTCCCGGTGATCCATTGAACCGATCAAAATGTCTCCAACATATTCATTCTCAGGTAATTTAAATAGTTGATAGGCGTAGCTCCAACCCAGACAGGCGTCATTGGCTTTCGAAAGCCACTGTCATTCACCTCATTACAATTGCTTCAAACAACGAATCAATTCTCTTCAACACCTATGGAGAATAATCCCTTGGCCTATCATCTCCTTTTAGGTTTAAAGAATGTTGAACCAAAAACACCTCTAGCATTCAAGTCATTTTTCAATCATGGAAAACACCCATAAGAGGTTTCCCTGTTTTTCATTTGGCCCATAGAATCGAACTCCCTAAGAGAGTCCCCCATTAACCGAAAAAAGAAGAAGAAGAAGAAGAAGAAGAAGAAGAAGAAGAAGAAGAAGAATAAGCCCCCAAAGCTAGAATCGAACTCACTTTGGTCATCTCGGGGCTCAAATACATCAAACTCAAGAGAACATAGATGCTCTACATAAAAATTATATATGTGTGTGTGTGTGTGTGTGTGTGTGTGTGTGTGTGTGTGTGTGTGTGTGTACCGATTAAGTCTGGATGGGCGAATCCATACCTAGAACTAGTATCGAATGGAACAATCCAATCCGGTTCCAAGTGATTTCGATTCTTTTGCACACTCTTACACGTAAGCCCTCCTTAAACCTCCTCAATCAATTAAATCCATTTGATATTTGTGCAAACAAACGGATTTTTGGGCCAAAACATGATTTAATGGGACCAGTGAGGAGAAGGGGTCCAAGATAGAGTTTCTGAGAGTTGAATGTTTCCTAATTCTATGTTTTAAGATTTTTATGTCTTATCCTCTTTGTAAATAGGAGGTGCATTCTGAACTGTAAGAGTCCAAATTCTAGTCAATAATAAGGGTACTGGTTCAACATGAGGAATTGCAAACCGTCCATTTATAACCAATTACAAATTTTTAAAATCGGAAATCGCCTAGACCCGATTGATGCTCCCCGTGATCGAAAGTACACTACGATTTCAACCCCCATGGCTGTTTTTTTCCCAAATGTAATGAATATTTATGTTATGTTTATTTTTCCAATAACTAAAACTAAAACTCTTACCCTTTATTCCCACTTATATGTTCACGTGGTTGCTTTTTGTCGACTATTTTAAAATGAAGTTACTAATGGAATATTATTATTTGCCCTCCAAATCGTGACAGTTGTCACAACTTGCCTCATAACATCTCAACTTTGGCATCAATCATTGTTGTTTTCAAATTGATTTCAATGTCTTCAGCATTGACTCTAATGACATTCTCACTTAAAAGTCGATCGTGGGATGTCACATGACCCATTGACCCATCTTCAAGAGAACTTGAAGGCAACATCGTCTTTATGTAATTATAAATGACGTTTTGATGTATCAAAATTTTGCAATATGCCTCATGATCTTTTAAAATTATTTACAGTCTTCTCCTTGTACTAATGGTAAATTACAATTTTAATTATTATTTAAAAAATGAAACAAAACTTAAAAAGAAATGGGGGGGAAGTTTGATCCCTTGCTTAGGTCTCAAATCAATTTTCACCTAAAATTTACTTGAGCATTTTAATTAGAGTAAATATCCCTTTGAAAATGATTTCTATAATCTCTCATCCCTAGAATTATTTATTGATTTCACTCCCTATCATTTTTCCTTAATTAAAATTAATTCTCTCATTTTCCACAATTATTTTCAGGGAATAATTGCAACTAATTCAAAAGATGGGGAGCACAGTGCAGAAAGATTTGAAACATCAGAGGCAATTTACAACTACGCAACAAATCTAAGGGCGAAAATATATCTCTCGCCGCGAAAAACGATATTGCCCTTGAACTCCTCACGCTCATGGTCACGTGATGTCACGTGATCGACCTTAAGGTGAACTTGTGGTCGGAGTGGGTGCTGGGGACATTGAAAATCAATTTTAAAAACATCGAGGGATTTATGCTAACGTCAAGATACTGGATTTTATTTTATTTTTTGGGGTGGGGGGATCAATAACCATCTTGCCAATTGTAAAGTCAAAAATTAAAAAATTTAAATTTCACTCATTTGAGGCGTAATGCATTCTACAATCGGAACCCACATTTAAGATTTTACCTTTAGAATGCTCCCGAAGAAAATTAAACCGAGACCACATTGGTTGGATGACATCTAGCATGTACTTTGAATCCTATTTGGACTTCATATGTAGTCTGAGTGACTCATGAATGCCTATTGTAGAAAGTAAATTTGTCCACTGAATTTGAGTAAATAACACCAGATTTCACATTAAATGGGGGTGATTAATTAACAAATTGAAGATAGTAAGTTAGTCAAGTTGATGATATCTAGCATTTATAACATTACCGAGGCTGCCTTTGTTTAGAAAAAAATAATAATTGATTTATAAAATATTTCCCTAAAAACTAATCGCATGTATCGTTTGAAATAATTTATCAATGAAAATTTATTATTATCAACAACAATTTATGTCTAAACAATTTCATGAACGGTGAATTTTTTTTCTATTCGTTCGTTTTTGTAAAGTGATACAAACAATTATTTTAAAAAAAATATTTTCCGAATCATTCATTTTTGTCAAAACAAATGCACCATTATTACTTTTGTTGTTGTTGTAATATTTTTGTGATTTCTTGAATGTTCTTTTCAATTGGCTGGCATTGCATTTTGGCGCCCACCATTTGAGACTTTGAACTTTACTAATACAAGACTTTAGAAGAGATGTTGTACTCAGATGATATTTAGAGCATCCAGTTCTCTCTAAGAGAGTCAAATGCTTAGGTTACTTAAGCTTGATAAAGAAATTTTTTTCATAATATGAAAAAGTAATGCAAGTGCTGGTCCTATATACTTTAATCACAGATTTTACAATATAAATTATTGGCCCTCGTAATTTAGAAACACTTTATTCAAATATCGATTCAACCTTTGTGATTATCCAATTTTGTGATTATCAATATTTTAAAAACGATAATATTTTGCTTTATCATTACGTTATTTTTTGTTTCCTAGATGCGAAGTTCCCTGTGTGACCATCCTACAAACACAATTTTCAAATGAAAATAATCTACTTTAAAGATTATGTAAAATTGAATTATTAAAGTGATGTGGAAGCATCAAGTTTCTTTATGACACTTAACTCATAAGTATGGGTGATTGGTTCCAAACAATTGGTTTTACAACAATCCGATCCAATTTCAAGTGGTTTCAATTCTTTTTTTGCGCACTCCTACTCACAAGCCCACCTCCAACCTCCATAATCAAGTAGGTCCGTTTGATATTTGCTTAGACAAACGGAAATTTGGACCACAACATGATTTGATGGGACCAATGAGGAGAAGGTATAAGATAGAGTTTATAAAGTTGAATGTTTCCTAATTCAATGTTTTTAAATTCTTATGTCTTAGCCTCGTTCATAAATAGGAGGTGCATTCTTAATTGTAAAAGTTCAAATTTAGTTGATAATATATGAGAATTCCTATCAAGCGAGAAATTCATTTATTCTAGTTCTTTGGTGTTGAACGTCAAAATTAATTATCTTTGATTGGCGGAGCATTCTTTGATGTCTTGATGGTGAAGTCTTCAATTTCAAATTATTTTCCCTAGCAAAATCCAAGCTCTTTCATTTTTCCCATCAAACAAGTCTAGCAAATTTTCATAAAACTCGCCACGCATCTTAAGAAACATATGAATCATTAGCTAATGCAAAATATTTGTTGATAAAGTAAAAATAAATGTCACACATATTTAGAATTATTTTCAAAAAATGTGCACATGCGTTGTGTGTATGCGAAAAGTCGACATTTTAAAGATCAATCAAAATTATTTTATTGATAAATATTTGAAGTATTAAATTATGGAAAGGAAATACTGATAAATATTTAGCAATAATTTTAAATGCTGAAACTTATTTTTTTCCAAAATTATAATCACTCATTCTTCAAATTTCTTATTTTGTTGTCATTATTATTATTTTTAAATGCCAAAATAATGCTAAAAAATTAAATTTACATATATGCTAAAAAAAAATTAAATCTATTTTGGTATTTTTTAAAATTATTTATATATTTGAATTTTTTTAGCATTATTGTCAAAATTTATATTTAAAAATTTGCATCTATTTTTTTTCAATTTTAAACAAATAAAAATTAAAAAATTCCTACGAAGGGTTTGGCCTTATATATATATATATATATATAATTTGATTTTTATTTTCAAATTTATATTTAAAAAGTTACATACATTATTTTTTTCAATTTTAAACAATTAAAAATTAAAAAATTTTGACAAAGGATTTGGTCTTTTAAAAAAAAATTATATATATATGTATTTGATTTTTTTAGCATTATTATAAAATTTATATTTAAAAAGTTGCATACATTATTTTTTCAATTTTAAACAAATAAAAATTAAAAAGTTCCAATGAAGGGTTTGGACTTTTTAAAAAAATTATGTGTGTGTGTGTGTGTTTGATTTTTTAGCATTATTTTCTAATTTATATTTAAAAGTTGCATACATTATTTTTTTTTTCAATTTCAAGCAAATAAAAATTAAAAAATTTCGACGAAGGATTTGATATTTTTATTTTAAAATATATATTTGATTTTTTATATATGTAGCATTATTGTAAAAATTTATATTAAAAGTTGCATACATTATTTTTTTCAATTTTAAACAAATGAAATTAAAAAAACTAATATTAATCACCTAGAGGCTTTTTAAATGTGTTTTCTGCCAAACGGCATTTCTCTCAAAGTTGCTTTTCAAAGCATAGTTTATCAAACGGCTTTTACATTTGCCTAAAGTCCTTTAGGCTAAACTTTCGGTAATAATGATTATGTAATATGAAACCACTAATTTGAACTTTCATTTTCGGTAAGGTCCATGACTAAGACTTTGATTTTGTTAATGGTTTATAATCGCTGTGTGTCTAAATATAAATTGTGATAAATGAATTAGCAAATGGTGGTTACTAGAGGTAATGATTCACTACAACTATTCAATTTAGAGTACAAATGAAATTTGGGTAAACTCTAGAATCTATAACAAGGTCCTGATTGTTGGGTATGTAGGGTAAATTCCATATTCCAAAAATTATTGAACATATTTCGACCGATATTTGGAACCTAAAACCGCTCACTTTTGTCATTTAGACCCATTAATTTTGAGCTTTTTCATTTCTAACCTATTAGGACTAGACACCTTAAATTTGAGACCTATTTATGACCCTTTTCAATAACTTTGGGTTAATAAATGGGTTTGAGACCCATTTCGACAAGTCTAAGTAACTGGAATTCCAAGCAAAATTTGGTTGGAGTTGACGCCAATGGAAGCAATGCGATCAATTAGTTGAATATCGGGGGACAAGTTGCAATTATAGACACTCAAGCTCGTGATGCGAAAAGGACTTGAACACGTGCGAGTTGCGAGCCAAAAATAATAAGATAGGATTACGTACGAGTGGCCACACCAACCAAAAGTCACAAATAGAAATACGCGCGAGGCGCCTGGCTTACATGTCAAAGAAGGTTTCTCTCCATGCAAGACATGCAAAACTGTCCGATTTAATCAAATTTTCTTATCTTTCTTGTGTTTTCTGCGTCTTTTTTTCAGTTATTTGCGATCGTGCGATGTTATTGTCCGATTTGATTCCACATGACTTTTAAATCTCGCCGGCAATCTTCAAAAAATGAAGAAAAACGAGTGAGCATGTCTAATTTTGCTATGCATCCGCTATTCTTTTCCGGTTCCATAGCAGCCGAATATATTGCAAGAGTCCTTCAGATTGTAGTACTCTTGTCTTTTTAAGAATAAGAACGACACTGCCAGAATTTTGTGGCTTTTCATCTCGATGGTGAAACCCTGGAAGTGGAATTGGTGAATGATGAGTTGTGATGGCAAGGTTAGAAATGTGTCTTCAGTCCAAATTAGCTGTTCTTACAGAGAGCAAAACCAATGGTCGCTCCTTCGCAATCAGAGGGAAAGCTTCCTACATGTTCTTTCAACAGCTAACATCTGTTAACAGCTATATGTTCTTTTAACAGCTAACAGCATTGGTGAATGATGAGTTGTGATGGCAAGGTTAGAAATGTGTCTTCAGTCCAAATTAGCTGTTCTTACGGAGAGCAAAACCAATGGTCGCTCCTTCGCAATTGAGTGGAAACACTCGATGGTTGATGAACATGTGGAAACGAACTCAAATGGAAAGTCTCGGAAACTCATTATTACTATTCGATGGCATAGACCCGTACGGCAGTTCGTTCGCTAGCTCCGTATTTCTTTTATAGGACTGCAACAGCGGGGGATATTCTCTTGGCCGCATTTTCAGGAGGTGATTGTCTCGGTGCAAGAATACGAATAAGAAAGAGCCGAGAGGCAGATTCTGTGTCGTTAGATGAAGACACGAACGAAGACATCCTCTGCCCTCAGAATTGACAACTAGCGAAGCAAACGTTGCATGCCCTAGAACGCCTCCCTGGCGAAGGAATATGTAAAGGAAATAGAAAGAAGAACAGAAAAGCGGCGAAGATAAAGAAGCTTTACCAAAAGAAATGGCGACAGGCTCGCTCTTCCGGCGTGAATAGTGCTCGGTGGTTTTGAGGGGGAGCGGCGGTCGAGATTCTGGCCTGTTTTACTGTATTGCTTCGGTAACACAATGATGTTAATACTATAAAATAGATGACATTCTTTTCTTTCGTTTCGACTTTTGTTTCTAGCTGCTCTGGCGTCTGTTTAAACCATTCTCAGAAACCAGGCTCAGTGACCGCGCATTCCCACTGAAAAGCACGCTTTATCGCCCACCAACCCACGCGCGACGAAGAACCACGTGCTCTCTCTTCATCATCTCTCTCCCCAGGTTTGAATCTGAAAAGGAAAACAGAAAGCTCTCTCGTTCTGTAGTTTCTTGATATTCTAGTGCGAAAAGCTTGAACCGAGTTTCCTTTTTTTCTTTCTTTTTTCATTTGGGTTGCAGGTTCTTGTAGTTGCAGAGTTCTTCCAGTGTCCATGGCCATTTCAATGGGAAGGAAGCATCTCGCCCGGAGTTTTGGGAGCTGTCAACTTGTATATAGCACTTGAGCTAGTGAATGTAGTGTTTGGGTTCGTTTTGGTGACGTGGGTTCTGATGGACATTCGGAAACGGAGAAGATATGGTGGTGGTGATGCAGAGACAATCCACAGTGACAGAGTAATGAGCAAACTTCGAGTCTTCAATGGCGATTCTGCTTTGCAGTGTCATAATTTCCATGGTATACGTTAGCTTTTGTTTGTATCATTATTGGGTTCACAGAAATGTGGATGGTGAGACTATTTCTTGGGCCGTCACTTGGATCCTCGCGTCTTTCATTTCATATTACGCTAGGAACACAATTGTCGAAGGAGGCAGAAGCAACTGGCCTCTTGGGCTAATTCTTTGGTGGGTCTATTTCACTGTTTTCTGTTCACTTTCTGTCTATTGCAAAATGAGTGTTTTCTGTTTTAAGTGGGACTGGTGTGGTTAGGAATGCATATAATATTACATCGTCGGCAAAATGCTTGGAGAATTTGAGAAAGATATCTTGTTGGAAATAACAGTAGGCAAACACCAGCACATGACTAGAGAACCTTTAAGCAATTAAGGAACTAAACGATGAGGAAGAAAGCGGACAAAACCAAGATCTGAAACTCCTGTAAACTTAGAAATGGTAATAGGCTAATCTGTCGAGGCGTGGTAAGTGCAGAGAACAAGAAGAAAGTCAGACGAAATGTAAAACGAGCAAGGAGCGGGCAACAGCAATAACGATGCGGAAGAATCAGATCTGAGAGATTTACAGACGGAAGCCTGGAGAAGTGATTGAGAGGGTGGGAGAGGGAAGTCGGATCCTCACTTTCGCGCGCGCTCTCTCTCGCTGCGTGGTGGTCGGAAAGAAGACCGAGTGGAGGAAAGCAGGAAATGGAGGCGAAAGCAAATGACAAATTGTCATCGAATGAAGTCACTTAACTACTGACTCTCATTGTACGAGCTTTGAGATTGTATGCCGATGCATGATCCGAAATTTTATGTTAAAAGGACAGACTCCATTTGAGACTAGGAGAAATACACATTGTCGAAAGAAGTACAGCATATAAACCAGTAACAGCATTTGAAGTAAGAAGCCTAGGAAAGACAACTCCAACCGATGCCCAACCGATGTCCGAAGTTGGAGAAGCCACCAGAGTCTCTAGAATCTGAAAAAAGAAAAAAAGATCAGAACAGAATCAAACCTTGTTCATATCAACATGGAAGATCTATCTTCTTCGAACCGGAAAGCCCATATCGGAAAATAAGAAAAACAATGTCCTCTCTCTGAAAATGAAATCAACACCGACAGAGCTCTTGACCCTGAAAGTGGACAGAGCCAAACTCGATGGACATGTTGCTGCTGCTGAAGCTCAGCCACCTCGACAGAGCTCATTTCCGATGGCAGAGCTTCACGTACCGTCGAGCTGAGCCTACACCTCAGGCAGCCTATGTTTTTCTGTGCAACGAGAACAGGAACTTATACTTACCAGTATATAGGGAGGTTGAGTTAATAGCAACACAGGGTGCCTCCGAGGCTCATCCAATCTCTGCTGCCCTCGCCGTCTCTTGGAGCGGTGAAGATAACGTATGGGCACCAGGCGAGCAGGTCGAATATGGGCATAGAGAACGGACCAAAGTGCAGCCTCCGCTTGGCTTTCACGACCACTTGGATCTTCACCTCCTCGCTCTTCAAGGCACGCACCAGGCCCCTCACGTACAAGTCATTGAAGATCGGGATCTTCGACAGCGCCTCGGCTCGGACAATGGTCACGTTGTTGGGATCCTGGATGAAGGCGGGGACGAGCATTGGACGAGAGAGGGGGAGGCGGTCATCGAATTTCAAGATGATTCTCATGCTGCTGTATTCCACGCCAATGCTCTGGCTGGGGTTTATGATCGAGAGAAATATGTTTAAATGACCGGTGACCTGAGAGCTGGACACGTCGAGGGAGGATATAGAAGAAAGAGGGCTGAGCCCCATCTCCGGGAACATAGACAAAGGTATTATGAGGAAGATCATCGCGGCGGAACCGAACGTTACATATAGTGCAGCAAAGACACATGCTTCCTGGCGGTCTACCATTTTTGAGTTTCTGGGGATGGGTTCTGCGAGGAGTGCGAGGAGGGCGAGGAGGAAGGAGGATTTATCATGTTTACGAAAAAAAAAAAACAGTTTTTGATCCTAACAATTTACGTAGCTTTTTAGAAAAACAGTTTTTGTTCCTTACGTGGCTTTTTCTAAAATTAGAAAAAGAATTCGAAATGTCGGGAGGCAATTTCCAACCGCGCAACAAATCCGAGGGCGAAAATATAATTATCTCCGCGAAAAGACGATTTCGCCCTCGAAGTCCTCACCGCCCTCGGTCACGTGACCGACCCTTGAGGCGAACTTTGCGGTCGGAGTCGGGGCGGGCGTACGTTGAAAAACCAGTTCGGAAAAAATATCGAGGGTTTTATGCCAAAATCTCGAGACACTGGTTGGGGCGAAATCAATAACCACCCTAAAAATCTGGGGCCGAATCGTAAATTTCCCCGGTCGAAAATCACAAAAAATCAAATTTTCGCTCCTGCAAATCGGAAGTCGCACTCGCCAGAGAAAAGCTCCTCCCAAAAACCCCTAAAACCCTCTCTCTCTCTCTCTCTCTCTCTCTGTCTTCATCAGCAGCCATGGCGATGCGCTTGGTCCGCTTCCGGCGAGCCCTCGCCGCGCCGCCGCCGACCGCCCTCCGCCGCCCCCTCGCCGCGCTCCCCCGGCCCCCGCCGACCCCGCGCCGGCGCCGTCTCCGTCTCGGCCGGCGACGCCGCCTCCCGCGGCAACCGCGCTGCGGCCTCGCTCCTCGTCGGCGGCGGCGTCGCTGTTCTTCTCGCGGTCGCTGGCCTACAACGCTGGCGGCTACAACGACGCGACAAGATCGACCCGGACACGGTGCTTTTCGTGGGGTGCGACTTCAACCACTGGCTCATCACCATGGACTTCCCCAAGCCCACGCCCGAGGAGATGGTTCGCACCTACGAGGAGACTTGCGCCAAAGGGCTCAACATCAGGTTACATGATAAAAAGTGTTGTGATACTACTTAACTCACTTAGTTTAGCAATAAAATAAGCGACACGAATTCTTGTTCACCTGCGATCTCTCTCTTTCTGTGGTGTATGCTTCCATCCGGATGCACATGTATGTGTGTATGTGTGTGTCCTTTTCTTTTTGTCCATGCGCTTGAACCCGAGAGAAAGATATCTCCCTTAGAATGATTAGTTGACATGTTTATCTAATTGTTTCTGTGGCCAGACTATGGAGTATACAGTGCTAGATCTAGTCCAAAGTGTTTAGGTTAGTGCCTTATCAATTTTGTGACAAAGACTCCATTTTGTTGTTGCCCATTAGTGGTAGCTTGAGCATTGCCAATTGAAGACAGAGGTGGAGTGGGTCATCAAGGGGCTTTGGAGCCTTATGTTTAATTTATAAGATGTAAAATTTGAAAATGAGTGTTGCTTGAGATTTATGGGTGTCTCAGTACTGGCAATGCTTAGGGATAAGTCAGGTGCTGCCGAAAAGCATTGCCAATACAGGTTGGAAGTCTAGTGATCTCTAATTTATGGGAGGGATTGAAGCCCTCCTCAACGGCAAAAGAAAAAGAAGGGATTCCTGGGAAATTGGGAGGCTCTTCCGATGCAGGGAAGAGGTGATATGGTAGTTAAGGCAGAATGTCAGTGGTGTAAGGTGACATATCTTGTAGAATTGGCTAGTGATTTTGGAAGAGGCTGAAGTTTCTCTCTTTCCTAACTGGTTGCAACTTGGGGAGGTCAGCCCCTGGGCTAAAGGTTTGACTTGTTCTCATAACTCATTGAAGCTGCTCAAGTGTCTGTGCCTTTCCACCCAATAGGGGGCGTGCAGATGAACCAAATTGGAATGAATAAATTAATCAGACTGGAAATTGGCACCGGGATGAGCCAAAAAATGTTCAGGGTCTGAATTGAGTATTTCTTATGGGGGTAAATGATACTAATAGCCCCTAAAATTTGGTCTAATGTGCATTTTCATCCTTGACTTTTAATTCATTCTGTGTCTTCTTTGAACTTTCTTCTACAATGTAGTCTTTTTGTTTCATTGAATGAGGGAGAAAGAAAACACATGTCCCTTAACTATCGCATTATGTGCATTCTAGTCCCTAAACTTTCAATTTGTCAATCTAGTCACTCACCTTTCCACAGCAAAATCAGATTGGTCATGTGGTATCATTCTCAAGTTTTCATAATTGTAGTGTTGTCTAAATTGAAGATTATCTTTTCATTTCAATTTATTTTCTAAATCAAAATATATATATATATTTTTTTATAGTCAGTGATCCTTGTGAATTGTACAAAAGACTTCTTTGACTTTGTAAGGAAAAGTTGAGGAATTAGATTGAGCGAATTGTAATTTGAGGGACTCGGTTGCACATTACCCAATAATTTGGGACTTGTGGTGATATTTTCCCATGGGTGATCAAACAAAAGGACCACATTATACATTCACAAGTAGTTCAAGAACCACGTTGAATGAATTAAAAGTAAGGATGGCATCGTACATTGGGCTGAAGTTTAGGGACATTGACACTATTGTCCCTTTTTATCCTTCTGACAGCATTTCTTCTTGCTGTACTTAGGAATGTCATGGTAAGGCTTTTTCTTATCTTGTAATTTTCTTGAGTAAATGTCAAGTGAATGATTCTCATAGTTGAAAGCTAGGTAATAAAATTTGTTCTCTGCATTGACACTAGATATGCCAGTTTCAGCATCAAAATCTTAGTGGTAGGTCTCATTAACTTAACCAAGTACATAACGATTTCCCTAGTTTTGGTTGAGGCACGTTCGTAACACATGTTCATTGCGTAGCTGTTAATACTATGTGGATGACGCATTTTCTACAAAGCAACTTAAAGCATAACTTGATTTTTGGTCACATGGTCCTTTCCAATTTGCCATTAGTTGTTTCATTTTATTTTTTATTTTTTTATCATCATGTTATATCTTGATTTCAACAAATTTGACAGATCAAGAGCCTCTTGGGAACAAATGTTGAGTGGATGTACTATATTCTCGAGGCATTTAATGCTGGTAATTTGCAACGCTATCAATAACTATGTCATGTACACAATGCTGCTCTCAATGCACAACCTGGTTTGGTTGAAAATGAGAAAAAACTATTGGAGAAAATCAACATTCTCTGCCTAATGGAAATCATATTCAGGTCCCGCTTCCTATTCTTTTTCCTATCTCCATTTCTGTCATACTTAGTATTTCATATTTTGCATTATAAGCATATATTCCTCCCCATATAAAGTATACAATTTTATCCTTGCAGCCGTGCATCAGAAGATAGGACAATTCCACTGAGTGTTATTGCTGAATGCACAAAGCTTTGTGTAGCTGATGTTGAGCACCTTCTCCTGAAGAGCCTTTCTGTAAGTCTTCCCAATTCTTTTGTATCTCTCTCGGTGGTTGTGTCATTCTGTAACATCTTATTTGGCGGGCTGTTCTATGTCATTGGATGAGAAGATTGGACGTGATCATTATTATGGCTGTGTATATGATCCTTCTCTAGTTTTGAGTTCATTGGGCTATAGTTTGACTTGGCCTTATGGTGCAGCTGTACACATGAAGCTTTAAGACAGAATGAACTCCATCTGAATAGATTGGTGGTTTAGATGATTAAAAAAATGAATACTTGATAATCTTATGGATAGGTGGAAGCTTTATTCCTAGTTAAGAGAGCATAAAAGAGCCTTTCTTTTTCTCATTGGTCTGATCCTGCAGATACATGGGCAGTGAAGGTCTGTTCTTTCCTACATCTCTTCAATTTTGGTTATCCCAAAGTCCAAGAGGATTGCATCGTTTTCTCGTACCTTGTCATTTTTTTCTGAAAGACTGTTTTTTGCCCGTTCATTCAGTTGTATTTAACTAAGGTTATGTCGATACAGGTTCATCTTATTGAGGGTCTAATTGATCAAGTAGAGGGAACAGTGCATGTTTCCTGGGTCCAACCAAGAGTTCTGGGCATTTCGCAAGTTACATCCTTGCGAGATCGGTTGGATGGTTGGCTGGATAAAGTACACACTGCTTTGTTATCCGTTGAAGTGGAAACACCTGACCTTGTCGCTATTTAGTCTTATGTTGCTTTCCTCTCCGCCAATTGTAACATCTCATGACTGAATGTGCCAACAACGAAGCAAAAGGAGGAGAAAGAAAAGAGACAAGTGTGAGGCAGTTGGGTGCTTGGTCCATATTAGGGCTTTCGTTCTGTGTCCCTGATTTTTCTTCAATTATTTTTCACTGGAAGTGGCTGTCTCATTTGCTTTGGGTGAAAATATTCAGCAATCGATCGCAGACTTAGTTATTAGGTTAAAGACAACCATTTACTTCCTAAAGACAGCAGAATATGCGAGGAGAATCTCATTCAATATTCCTGATTTGATCCGTGTCATATGTATGATTTGCTCATTATATTTTTCAAATGGACATGGAATTCGATGTGCCAATTGCCTCACTCTCGCGGGCCGAAGTGCATTGTTCGTGCTTCTTGGGGCATATCATGCCACTATATGTATCTGCATGGTCCATGGCCTTGAATTCTTCGTGATTGAAGATTTGGGTTTCAGCAAATTCAATGTATCAAGGACTCGGCCTCGTGCGCGCGCATTGCTTGTGCGCCTTAGGGCATTTAGGCGTTGCCATTGTACACATCTGCATGCTCCATGGCCTTGAGTCTTTCACGATCGAAGATTTGGGTTTTCGTTTCCTGCAAAGTGATGTATTGAGAGCCATGTCATACGAGACCATCATTTCCACCAGCTATCGGCGATTGACAAATGGGAGTTTTCTTACCATACCGTTCCCTAATTAGGATGATCTGTGTCCAAACTCAATGAATTTCTTTCTTGCTTCAGTCGTCTAGCTATTCTATTTAGCATCTTTTTGAAGCTATCCATACCCCTCCAACAAGGCGACACATGCTTGAAATTTTGGATCCGTTCAGTGGCATGATACCAGCCAACCAGTACTTTAGAAACTGCTCAAACCCGTTTGCCTTGTGGAGATTCGAAGTAAGGCATGGACACTTAGCTGGAGAATAGACCGCAAGGCAAACTACTCAGCAACTGGAGTTAAAAGCACAGTGAAGAACTACAGGCTACTATGTATAATAGAACTACAGAGGAGGAAGATCCAGATTTTATAAGGCAGGAAAAGAAAAGGAAAGAAGGGGGCATTCCCTCAGCAAAAAATACTCTTGCTTGAATCTCTTCTTGACATATACATTCCCCCGGGGTATTTTTGAAAAATAAAGGGACAAATACGAAAAAAATAAAGAAAAGGACTAGAAATGCGAGCAACACCCCATTCTGACGATTCCTGCTTGAAGACAGTTTCGGTGGGAGAATTGTCCAAAAAGTCCTAAACTTATTGCAGTTTTGCCAATTCAGTCATAAACTTTTTAATCTTGCTGATTGAGTCCTAAACCTTTTGTCAGTTTGCCAATTGAGTCCATCCGGTCAATTTTGGCCGGAAAATGCTGACGTGGATGCCGACGGTGCCACGTAGGATTGCTTGCGGCGCCGACGCGCGTGGACAATTTTTAATAATATTTTAATTTTTTTTTTGATTTTTTAAATATTTTCTATTTTTTCCCCTTTTTTTTTTTGGGCTTTTCCCTTGCCCTTTTCCGGTGGCCGGCCACATCCCACAGCGGCGACGGCCGGCCACCGACCACGGCCCGGCCCGGCCCTCGCCCGCCACAGGCGAGGCCCGGCCGAGCGACGGCGACGCAGGGCGAGGCCAGCCCTGGCCCCGGCGAGGGCCGGCCTCGCCAGATCTGGCGAGGGGAGCCCTCACCGGGGCTCGCCCTTGCCCAGGCGAGTGTCGGCCTCGCCTCTGGCCGGGTGGGCGACGGCTGGCCACCGGCCTCAGGCCGACGCCCAGCCAGCCTAGGGGCGAGGGCCGACCTCGCCGGATCTGGTCCGGGCGAGGCCGACACTCGCCCGGGCAAGGGCGAGCCCGGCGAGGGCTCCCCTCGCCGGATCTAGCGACACACCGGCCGGGGCTAGCCTCGCCGGCGTTGCCGTCACTCGGCGAGGCCTCGCCGTGGCGGCGAGGCTAGCCCTCGCCTAGGCGAGCGTCGGCCTCGCCCGGACCCGGATCCGACGAGGCCGGCCCTCGCCCCGGCCGGCCGGGCGTCGGCTGTGGCCGGTGGCCAGCCGTCGCCCACTCGGCCGGGCGAGGCCGATGCTCGCCCGGGCGGGGCGAGCCCGGCGAGGGCTCCCCTCGCCATATCCGCGAGGCCGGCCCTCGCCGGGGCTGGGGCCGGCCTCGCCTGCGTCGCCGTCGCCCGGCCGGGCCTCGCCCGTGGGGGCGAGGCGCCGGCCGGGCCGTGGCCGGTGGCCGGCCGTCGCTGTGGCGGGTGGCCGGCCACCGGAAAAGGGCAAGGGAAAGCCCCCAAAAAAAAAAGCGAAAAAACAGAAAATATTAAAAAAAATCAATTTTTTAAAATATTTTTTAAATGTTAAATTATTATTAAAAATTGTTCACGTCGCACCGATGGGTCCTACGTGGCACCGCCGGCGTCCACGTCAGCATTTTCCGACCAAAATTGACCGAATGGACTCAATTGGCAAACTGACAAAAGGTTTAGGACTCAATCAGCAAGATTGAAAGGTTTAGGACTGAATTGGCAAAACTGCAATATGTTTAGGACTTTTTGGACAATTGTCCCCAGTTTCGGTGATCTGCATTCTCTATTGTACTACAATCAACCAAGAACCTCGAAGTGAAGTCTCGAGACCGACAAACTTGCTATTCTTTTGTCAATCAAAACTAGTGTTGTTTACAACATAAAACACAATCAATTCATACACTTACCTCCCGTTTCATGTCTACTTTACACTTGCTCTGAATCTTAGATAAGTCCTTGTATTACTCTTGCCTAATGTATGGTGAAGAGCTCATGTCTGTACTGTAAAACGAATCCTCCTGCCCGCCGTAATAGTTTCCGTCTCTCTCCTCTTCCCACTTGAGAACCTCCCTTATATACTTGAACGACTCATTAACAATTACTCAATCCCTTGCTCTAGCTTGGCACACGAAAAGTGATGGAAGCAATAAACGTGCGAAATACGTGCGATATATGTGCAATCTTAAAAGATACTGATAATCATTGGGGATGGGGCAGTATCAAACATTGTACAATTATCTACTCTCCCTCTCTGATCCCAACTCTTTACATAGTTCAATTCTAGTTCTGAGATCCATGCAACATTTCTAGTGCATTCAATCCCAAGAAAAAAGAAAGTAAAATTGTCAAATAACAACCGAGTCCCTCAAAATCTTTACTTAATGGGACTTGGTACTTAGAGTGGGTCCCACAGCCTCGTTAAATTCTTCTAATTTTGGAATCTAAGTGGGTCGACTTAGGTACCTGATATATCTTGAAGGTTAAACACAGCATTGAGTACGGTGAAAGCAAAACAGACGTGGGCATCGAATTAAATTCTCTGAAAATTACGTAAAAATGGATATTTTCTTGGATTCATTTCTGACCCTACACATACACACTCTCCCACTGAAGTTCGTCCCGAGTGCACGGATGTTCCCAAGTCCCGTTTCAAGATCAAGGTGCGTTTCTCCTTTGATGCTTGCCAATTTAGTCGAATCGCTATTTGCGATTAGCCTGGGAACGTATGAAATTTGTGGAAATTTTCGGCGCTCCGCCTAGTTGGTGGAAATTTCGGCTGCTTGATCACCTTTCGCTGTGCCACCACGAAGCAAGAGCAGTAAGAGAACGCCGCTTCTGAAGGAGCAAAGATAGACGAAAAGAGACGAGAGCTCGGTCCCTTTCTTGTCGCTGTAGAAACCCTAAACTCAAACACAAGGATAGTTTTTAAGTTCATTCATGAACACTTTTTTTCTGGCACTGTTTCTATTTCTAAGCGTGTTTTAAAGTGGTCTGTTTGCTATTTCTGTGCAGTGTCATTTTAGTACATAGTATGTGAAGTTCATTACGATTTTCAAGTCAAAGATGATGCATAAAGGTCTAAATCGACATATTTCGTGTCAAATCCGTCTTAGTTTATTACGATTCGCTTAAAATCTTCTACTCAAGTTCGGTGCTCATAAGGGTCTCATATTTCATCCTGACAATATGCCAAAACAATACGTTTCGGGTTCAGATTTAAGCCATTCTTCAACCCAAACGCAATCCTTTAACTCCTCCATAACATTGTGAATCATCATTAAATTGCTTTCGGTTTACCAAGATTTCTTCAAAAACATCACTTGACCTGTGATAGACATTTTGAAGAATGAATTGTCGTGGGAGGGGTTAGAGGTTAGGCTCCTGCCTTATTGGAATTAGTGCATATGCCTAATCACTTGGGCATCCCAATGCTACTACAATATGCATGCCAGTTAATCTACTAAAAACTACGATCGGCTTAACTGTTACTTTCAAAAATTCAAGTTGCACTGGAAGGGAGTTGAATCTGGACCCTCCGGTATATGTTAGTCTGCCCCTTCCTTCTGGTCAATGGGGTTTATATATGTCTATTGATACCTTATCAAGCATTTGATGACAAATTATGCTTATCAATGTAAAAGTAACTGGCCCATCATCACTAGTTACACTAGTTACACTGGTGATTTGGTCGGGTATCTGACCACTCGCTTCGTGTTTCTGCGACTCATTTTGGTTTTTGGCTGAATATGGGTTCCTCTAATCCATAGGAGAACCAATGAACTGAAGTCGGCAATCGATGTTCCTAATGATGTCATCATGAAATATAGGAAATTCTAGAATTGCTTCAAGGATGCGCCACTGAAAGGTATTGATAGTTAATAGGTCCTCACTTGCCGTGCTAATCCATGTTTTTAAAGAATTTTCCCTTATGCGACATCTATGTTATTTCTCCTTGAATCGTCGATTCATTCTAAACGCTGTCATTCGTGGTATATGTCCTCAAGTTTTTGGACTCTTCACAATGAAACTTGCAGGTGATTTCTGTAATACGTTGGCAAATCTCTTCTAGTTCTGAAAATTATTTTATACTGCTTGAATATTTCCACTCAAGTTTGCCTCACTTACTATGGCATAGGTTTTGATAGCGTGTAAAGAGTGTCTATCATTCCATTGTAATCTGAAAGGTACATATTTACCCGATTAGCAAAAATAGTGGCAGTGTCGGCATTTTGATGAGAGAAGATCTGCAAAATGCTGTACCATAACGGAACATCCATTTATATCTCGGTATGAAAAACAAACATATTGTCAACACCTCAACTGATTACCAGATTCTGACCAAAAAAAAAAGAAAAATTGATTATCAGGTCAATCTGAGGAAGCTGCTTGCTCTTTAAGATCTTAATTTAGATATACATAATAAAAGAGAAATCTACAATAAACGTGCGAAATACGTGCGATATATGTGCAATGCGAAATACGTGCGAAATACGTGCGATATATGTGCGATCTTAAAAGATACTGATAATCATTGGGGATGGGGCAGTATCAAACATTGTCCAATTATCTACTCTCCCTCTCTGATCCCAACTCTCTACACGTTCAATTCTTAAGTTCGAGATCCATGCAACATTTCTAGTGCATTCGATCCGAAGAAAAAGGAAAGTAAAATTGTCAAATAACAACCGAGTCCCTCAAAATCTTTACTTAATGGGACTTGGTACTTAGAGTGGGTCCCACAGCCTCGTTAAATTCTTTTAATTTTGGAATCTAAGTGGGTCGACTTAGGTACCTGATATATCTTGAAGGTTAAACACAACATTGAGTACGGTGAAAGCAAAATGACGTGGGCATCGAATTAAATTCTCTGAAAATTACGTAAAAATGGATATTTTCTTGGATTCATTTCTGACCCTATACATACACACTCTCCCACTGATGTTCGTCCCGAGTGCACGGATGTTCCCAACTCCCGTTTCAGGATCAAGGTGCGTTTCTCCTTTGATGCTCGCCAATTTAGTTGAATCGCTATTTGCGATTAGCCTGGGAACGTATGAAATTTGTGGAAATTTCCGGCGCTCCGCCTAGTTGGTGGAAATTTCGGCTGCTTGATCACCTTTCGCTGTGCCACCACGAAGCAAGAGCAAGAAGAGAACGCCGCTTCGAAGGAGCAAAGATAGACGAAAAGAGACGAGAGCTCGGTCCCTTTCTTGTCGCTGTAGAAACCCTAAACTCAAACACAAAGATAGTTTTTAAGTTCATTCATGAACACTTTTTTTTTGTTTCTATTTCTAAGCTTGTTTCAAAGTGGTATGTTTGCTATTTCTGTGCAGTGTCATTTTAGTACATAGTATGTGAAGTTCATTACGATTTTCAAGTCAAAGATGATGCATAAAGGTCTAAATCGACATATTTCGTGTCAAATTCGTCTTAGTTTATTACGATTCGCTTAAAATCTTCTACTCAAGTTCGGTGCTCATAAGGGTCTCATATTTCATCCTGACAATATGCCAAAACAATACGTTTCGGGTTCAGATTTAAGCCATTCTTCAACCCAAACGCAATCCTTTAACTCCTCCATAACATTGTGAATCATCATTAAATTGCTTTCGGTTTACCAAGATTTCTTCAAAAACATCACTTGACCTGTGATAGACATTTTGAAGAATGAATTGTCGTGGGAGGGGTTAGAGGTTAGGCTCTGCCTTATTGGAATTAGTGCATATGCCTAATCACTTGGGCATCCCAATGCTACTACAATATGCATGCCAGTTAATCTACTAAAAACTACGATCGGCTTAACTGTTACTTTCAAAATTCAAGTTGCACCGGAAGGGAGTTGAATCTGGACCCTCCGGTATATGTTAGTCTCGCCCCTTCCTTCTGGTCAATGGGGTTTATATATGTCTATTGATACCTTATCAAGCATTTGATGACAAATTATGCTTATCAATGTAAAAGTAACTGGCCCATCATCACTAGTTACACTAGTTACACTGGTGATTTGGTCGGGTATCTGACCACTCGCTTCGTGTTTCGCGACTCATTTTGGTTTTTGGCTGAATATGGGTTCCTCTAATCCATAGGAGAACCAATGAACTGAAGTCGGCAATCGATGTTCCTAATGATGTCATCATGAAATATAGGAAATTCTGGAATTGCTTCAAGGATGCGCCACTGAAAGGTATTGATAGTTAATAGGTCCTGACTTGCCGTGCTAATCAATGTTTTTAAAGAATTTTCCCTTATGCGACATCTATGTTATTTCTCCTTGAATCGCCGATTCATTCTAAACGCTGTCATTCGTGGTATATGTCCTCAAGTTTTTGGACTCTTCACAATGAAACTTGCAGGTGATTTCTGTAATACGTTGGCAAATCTCTTCTAGTTCTGAAAATTCTTTTATGCTGCTTGAATATTTCCACTCAAGTTTGCCTCACTTACTATGGCATGGGTTTTGATAGCGTGTAAAGAGTGTCTATCATTCCATTGTAATCTGAAAGGTACATATTTACCTGATTAGCAAAAATAGTGGCAGTGTCGGCATTTTGATGAGAGAAGATCTGCAAAATGCTGTACCATAACGGAACATCCATTTATATCTCGGTATGAAAAACAAACATATTGTCAACACCTCAATTGATTACCAGATTCTGACAAAAAAAAAAGAAAAATTGATTTTCAGGTCAGTCTGAGGAAGCTGCTTGCTCTTTAAGATCTTAATTTATATATACATAATAAAAGAGAAATCTACAATAAACGTGCGAAATACGTGCGATATATGTGCGATCTTAAAAGATACTGATAATCATTGGGGATGGGGCAGTATCAAACATTGTCCAATTATCTACTCTCCCTCTCTGATCCCAACTCTCTACACAGTTCAATTCTTAAGTTCTGAGATCCATGCAACATTTCTAGTGCATTCGATCCGAAGAAAAAGGAAAGTAAAATTGTCAAATAACAATAGAGTCCCTCAAAATATATACTTAATGGGACTTGGTACTTAGAGTGGGTCCCACAGCCTCGTTAAATTCTTCTAATTTTGGAATCTAAGTGGGTCGAATCGCCACCTTCTCAGGGGGTTGGGGTGGGGATGCTGTAATTTCAGGAGTATGTTTTGACTCTCACGCCCTGCAAGGAGGCAGGACAAAAGTCTGAGAGTAAGCGATAGAGTAAGAATAGAGAAGAATCGACCTAAAAAAAAAAAAAAAATTGGGTCGACTTAGGTACCTGATATATCTTGAAGGTTAAACACAGCATTGAGTACGGTGAAAGCAAAACAGACGTGCGCATCGAATTAAATTCTCTGAAAATTACGTAAAAATGGATATTTTCTTGGATTCATTTCTGACCCTACACATACACTCTCCAACTGTCTCCTTTTTGTCCTTTTCTCAAATTCTCTGAAAATAATTATTTGCTTTTCTCTTCTTCTTCTCACCTTTTCTTTTGCTTTTGACTTGAATTAATTGACTACAATCATGCAGTTCGTGACCAAAGGTCAAGAAACATAAATGCGCGCCAATTAATATATAATTTTAGTAAACCAAATTGCAACGTAATCTTTTCTTTTTTAATTATTTTATAGCAAGTTTGAAAAAAAAATACCAATATTGTTGTAACATTAAAGCATAAAGGGAGGTTTAAACTGATTCTGATATTGATTTAATATCCTTGTATAGATTTACTAATCCCAATATAAACTAGTAGTAATTCACTAAAATTACTCCACCTCCTCCTCCTCCAATAGAGCGATCTCCTTCGGCATCTCCCTCTGTCACGCCATCGCTCCCTTGACGAAAAAACTCGAATCCGCTTCTGTTCCATCACCCCTCCATTCTCCACAGCTCACATGTCGAACCTCTCCTCTCCTCCCTTGCCCTCGAGCTCCGACAAACCGCCTGCTCCAAGCAGCAGGCCACTTGGTAGGAATTGCCTCCCCTCTATCCTGATTGAGCCACCTGCCTTCACGAAAAAAGGTTTGGTGGTTCTTAGCGTCTACCATTCTACATGGCTTACGACTGGGGGATGCCAGTTGCAAATCAAAGTAGGATAAAGTTGAAGGCAGTGAGCACAAATCAACTCCAGCAAGATTGAAGCACAAGGGTATACAATGGAGGCAACCATTAACGAGACAATAATTATCTAGGCACATTCCTTCCTTCATTGCCCTTTGTTGCCGTAAACCATGATCCCCAACATGCTGCATAAGAGCCAGCGTTTATAAGCAAGCCAGTACTCCTTCTCAGCCAATGTCTATCCTGCACACTCAAGCATTTACGTTCGACCAAAGAAAATCACGAAGAGTAGCACGGGAAGTTCTTATCAATTGCCACATTCTTCTTTGCCCTTGCAAATCCAAATAAACAGTACAGACCTGAGCAATTCTGTGGGTTCCAGGAAGAATGCGTGATGGATAGATGACGAAAAGAGCAGTTGAACACTAGAGCATTGAATTGCTCCATATATTCCGATCACTGAGCAACACCAAAGAAACAACAAAAACTCAGACCCGTCATCAGAGTAATTTCATCGAACACGTGGTGCCCCTAGCGTGCCCTGATAAGGAGACAAATCCAAGATAGAGAAAGAGGACAAAGGGTTCGGTGAACGGACCGAGACGGGCGTAAGAAGACGACAATCACTAAATGCCTAATTGGACAGAGCAATCCCCAATTGCTAAAGGCAAAGCAAACTCGACGAACCCAATTACCAAATGAACAACTCTGAGAAACCTAAAAAGAGAAGGCCGCGAGTGAACATAAATCAATCCCGCGTTTCAGTTCCTTCTTGCGAAGCTCCTTCCAACAAAATGATGAACCTATTTCCTTTGCGCTATATATGAGTGCATACATTCAGATCAAAATACCTGTACATCTCTATACATGAAACATGTGCCTCCACTTTCCTTGAGAATAACAGCAGAAAGAAACCAACCTGATCCTTTTGCCGCTCAATCAAGGTTGCATCTGTCTCCAATCGTTTCGGTCCTGCAACATATGCATAGCACCACCCATTAAGCATATCAAAAACAGTAAGCAAATAAGAGTTATTCTACCTACCGCAATGAAAGCATAAATTCAGCATCCAGTTGCTGTATCACGGCCACCAGGTGAACAGAAACTTATCTTCGGCTCAATAAAATCGTGAATAGGGACCCTTTGGACCAAAAGGAAAAATAACCTGCAGCAGGGGAAATAATTAGAAACCATGTGGAAGGATTATTGAAGTACCTGCAAACAAGATGACCTGCACCAAGTCACTCATATGAGGGAACATAATTATGGACCTATGGTATTCCAGGAGAGTGAGAAACCGAACTTATAAAATTGCCAAATCTTCTGTGGTGCTCAGTCCAGTGCAAAAACAGCAACTCCAACTTCTTTTCTTCTGCCTTGGCAGCATTTCGTGCCCTAAGAGTCTGATGCAAGTAGCTGTTGTAAACAAAAGAGAGTAAATGTCAATTGCTTCAGTTTCTTCCTCCATGCCTCGTTCCGCTGCTCTCTCCCTTTTCTCTCCTTCGCCGCTCGGCTCAACATTGGACAACGGGCCTCGAAGAATTGGGCCTCCCAATCCGTACCCGCACCCGTTTACAATTCCAACAAAATTATTGTCGGAGCGGGTGGAGACGGGCCTGAGCTGCCCTGTCAAGACACTGCAAAAGAGATGGGCTGAAAAAGAAATACAGAGATGGGCTAAAGGAAAAAGAAAGATGGGCCCAAGGAATTAAAAAAATGGGCTTGACACACCGGCCTGCTCGCTTTTTTTTTTTTTTTTTTTCATTTTCATCACTTTTTTTATATATCACTTTCCTTCATTTTTATTTCCTTTTCATTTGGTCCATTTTTTCAGTTTTTTTTTTTTGGCTTCTTATCTTTTATCCTTTTTTATATCATTTTTTTATATTTTTATAAAATAAATGGGTACATAAAACGTTGACCAAAATTTATGTGTCAACAAGCGACTGAACATAAATTTGTTATGGAAACTATCGATTTTGCATATTTGTAGTAGTTGAAGAAACAAATCTCATAATATCCAAGAAAGAGAAATTCATGAGGAATTGACTACCAATTTTAGACATGGAAATTGGTCCAAAATTAAAATATTGATACCATGTAATCAAATGTTGGAAATTTACATATTGTAAATAAAAATAAAGTTTTTTACTTATACCATAAATGGGAAATCCTTTGTGCACTATCATAACCATGATATTAAAAAAATTCATTGATGTGCTTGGTTACAATAAAACTTTGTCCACCGTCTTCAAAATTACTTGAAAGTTTTGAATATATTGAAATATCAAATAACATAGTTTACAATTGGTCCGTTTATGTAATCTTGAAGGGCACAATTTATTCGTTTTTTACTCTCTTTAAATTTTACGAGATTATCTCATTGACTTTTATTTATTACAAAATATTTGGAAATCTTCAAAATAGTGAATATCAAATACTTGAACCGTGCAATTGATTTATTTTCAGAACTTAGAGAAATTAAGTCTTTACTGTATAGTATTTCACATTTTCTTAACATTGTTTTTTAAATTGCATCTAAAATTTAAGGAAAATATTTCGGGGATTTTAAGACAAGTGGACCCGCCAATACATGCTTGCAATGTCCAAGCCATTAATGCAAAATTGTTGCGACATTTACGTCTTCGTGGAAATCGGAAAGTTTTTAGAGATCCTACCCGGCACCTATATTAAGGGTATATCAAGTGATATGTTCATCGATTACGAGGGCCATTAAGGGTAATATTGCGTTTTTCTAATTTCAAAAATCAAATGCATCATTTTGTTAGTTAGATTGACCACAATACTTAATTTAAGATAGTTTCTTTTTTATTTAGCCAATAAGTGATTTATCAAGCACTTTACATCGAAATTCAAGCTCATTAGCAGATAACTTAATTTTTTAGATTAAATATGTAAATTGATTTACAATTAGAGAATAAGTATATTTTTGTATTTAGTTAAAATAAATTATCGATTATAACAGGTTACACATATTCATTACTTAAAACTCGAGCATTGAGAATGCCGAATAATAATCATCATTTTCAAGTTTATTTGAAAAAGCAAACCATCACTTCTTAGTCTTGGTAATTTGTATACATGGATATAATATCGTTAAAGTATTCTTGTTGCCCGGCCAAATGTGAAATCAAACTTTTAATTTTAGTTTGAAAATTCACAAAAAAAGAACAATAGCAAGATTTTATTTTCTACTTTTATAAAGATATTTAAAAACAGAATTAGTCTTAAAGATCGCCTATCAACTCTAATACTAAAAAATAAAAGGCAAAGATATAAATATAAAGAATAACTTACTTACAAAATCTCCTCCTTAATGAAAACGTGGAATGAACATTTGCGGACTATATTTTCACCCTTTTACTAATGTCAATTTAATCAGCCGAGCATTACATTGGGGCAAAGACATTATAATCCCGAGTGACTCTAATTAAGATGATGATCCGTCTAGAATAATTATTCATTTTCCTACCATAGTGAACTTCGGAATAGAGAGTAGTTGCTAGAAGGAGCAAAATAAGGCCACTTTCATCCCCCCCTTCCTTTTCTATCTTTGCACTTTTTACATAAGTTGCCTTGTATATTATGGAATTTTGATTTCCTTTTCTCCCTTAATTGTCATTTTTGGGACTTTAGCGTCACAAGAAGCTTTAATGGAAAGAGGGATTATGATGCTTGCACCCCCGTATGATCTGGAGACCATAAGCACGTCCCTTAACAAACCCTTTGAGAAATCAAGTAATTGGTGCTTGAATTTTTTTTTTTTTTTTGGGTAAAAAAGAAAGGGTACATTGACTTATTACTTCCCATCTTTATTTTTGAGTACGAAAAAAGTCATAAAAAACCCCCCAAGTTTAGCCGCTAAAATATATTTATCCTAAAGTATTTTTTTATGACACCAAAAACCTTAAACTTGCACCAATGTAACACATTTATCACAAATATTTTCTGACACCAAAATCCCATATTATGCCCATGTGACACATTTATCCCTATTTTTTTTTTTCGATGAGACCAAATTTTTGAATTAAATATATCACACAGACAAAAGCTTAGAAACAACAAGTTTTAAGTAGTCCATGATAAGAAGGCGCTCCTCCCAGTCCCAATTGACGTGATCTGATCTGTAGATCCGCTTATCAGAGCTTCCACAAGATCAGCATGGTCGCACTCATATAGCAAAAGTTCACATATCTATGTCTTCGCACGAAGTTGCAAGTTAGAACACTTCAAGTATGGCAAAGCCCGTAACAATTAGACCAGCACGATCTCTAGAAATGCTAGTTATGGTGCCGTCCCCGGCGGAACCACTGGTCTGACGTGATAAAGGTGGGCACTTTCTTGTTTATGATGCATGAGAGTTCCATTTTCTATAATTTGCTTGCAGGAAATATGATGATTCGAGTCATTGCGGAATATTTGTTACGGCTCGAAACACAGATTCATCGTGGGATATCTAGCGGTTGAATATTTGCTTTGGCTTTGGCGTAGTGGAGTTCCATTCCCCATCAAGAACTGTAACTTCAAAGAATTTTTACTTGGCCATGTTCCCAATTTTCTTGTAAAAATGTAATTCTGATCTTCTCAATCTTTTGAATTATCAGCGATGCAGCAGTGTATTATTGGAAGCCTCGAGGATTTATAGCTAAGTTTAGCTATTTTCTGTTGATTGCCCGATGAGTGATAATTAATGAAGTTGAGTTCTCTATCCATTTTTGCTTAGAGAACTAGAGAGTTCTTTTGGATAGGACGTCTGCCACATACACAAAAGAAAGTAGAAACTTCAAGCAATTTTACTTTTCTATGTCTGCTACTTCATCAACAGAGTACTATTCAATCAAAGGCAAAGACCAGGTTTTGAGGAGCATCCGGTAAGAAACTATTGTACTTGGTTGCCGCTAGAAAATTCTTGATCTTGCCTTTGCTAATCAATAATGTCTCTTTAGGTTAATTAGAATACCGGAGGTCGTTAACATCACCTTCAAATGCAAAAGACTCTCCAGATGATCTGCACTACTTGGCTATGGATTCATTTAGCCGAATTACTTGACTATGAAGACATGAAGAAAATCTAGATGAGATTCCTCTTATAGAAAAGTTGCATCATGTGTTTCAGCTCCAATCCTTGCAGAAAACACAAGCAAACTGGAAACCGCCTGTTAAGCTTCTTATGAGATTGTCGATAAAATGGCCAAAAGGAACAAGAAGAGAACTTGGACGGCCTCGAAGAAGGTGAAGCTTCTTGCCTTCTTGGTAATGTACACGCACAAAATTGCCATAATATACTTGATTGCCCCGAGAAAAACTAAACCTTGATTGAACTGCCTCAAAGAAGCTTTCAGGTGATGGAGACTTCTTATTCAACTAAATAAGATATGAGCATGAAGTCCAGAGACTTGTTCAGGAGGGTACAAAATCTGGTTTATCTACACTTTTGATAAACGGGTTTAATCATGGCTCACGTTCTAAACCTGCCAATTGATTCAGAGACTGCTTGCTTTGAGGATGCAATTGAAAAAACTTATGTACAACGTACAAAATGTAGATGTGACCCCTAAACATCTCGTGTGATCGACAGAATTTAAAAAGGAATCCGCCAGTTGGCCTAGCATGCCTTACTTTCCAATTCAAGGAAACATCCAGTCCTGAACAGAGGAAGGCATGTAGCAAACCAGGTGGATGTGTGTGTTTTACAATGGATAACTACGACAACATACTTCAACTTGCACTCAGGGCCATGGAAAAAAGATCAGCAGCAAGAATCTACCTGATCTCTTGATACAGACTAAAACAATTCTATGCTATCACTACAATCTCATTCTACTGAATAGAATCAACTCCTCAAAATGCTTCACCGCTTTCAGCTCCAATTCAAGCCTCTGTGGACCTAGGCTCAGGCGGCATGGGCTTGAGGAAACCATATTTTAACAACCTCTCGTGGGGACTTGAGGAAACAATGTTCTAGTTTTTCTTTTGATTGATAACCTGCCTTATGTCTTCCATAATCTCTTGGGCATTCTAAGCGGAATGTATCGAGTCCAGGATCTTCTCTAGCATTTTGCTGTTGTTTTGGAGGTTTCTCTGTTCTTATAGGTAGTCAATTGCATATTGCATTTGCAGGCACTCCTTGCTCCTGCAAAAGCCATTGCAACTAATGCAGGACTGGATGGCAATATTGTAGTAGAGTCAATCCCGAACATGTGATTGGGAAATCAGTTACAAATGCAATGATGGGAAAATGTGAAGATCTTCTCGTTGCTGGAGTTATAGATCCATGCAAGGTTTCATGCTGCACGCTACAAAGCGCAGTCTCCATTGCAGGGACAGTCCTGACTACCCAAGTGATATTGATGGAGAAAACAAAAACGCCCAGGCCACCCGTTCCACTTGTGCCTAGGACAACACCTTAAAAACGAATGAGCGGATGCTTCATTGCTCAAGATAAATACCAAGTCAGAGCTCTCCTTGATATATATAAATGTGCTTCATGGATGCGTGCTTTTCCAAATGAAGATGTGTATGACATGTTTCGGGGAACTGGACAGGTGTAATCTCACTTATCTGGCTGGTCTTCAAGATCCACGGTCATGATTGAAGAAACTGAGGTTGGATATCGAAAGCCAGATAGTTTCTCTGAAATGCTTAATGGTAGTCACATTTCTACAATCTGAGGAACATGTAAAAATCTGTCAAATAAATACTGTTCAAAAAAGTGTTCTTCAGCCAATGCTCTCCAGTGTCTTATAATTTTGTACTTTCTTTTAAGACCGAACAATGTAATGCCTTGTACTGTGAAGATAGTTATTGCGCTATTTTCATCCAAAAAAGATAATCCTCATGAGTCTGAAACCCTTATAAGAAGCTTTAGCAGCATCACAAGCATTGAGGAAGGTGCATTGGTGGCTAGTGAAATCGGCAAGCATCATTCCCATGGCTTGCCTACTAGTGACACGTGATGAACGCATTTGTTTTCACCCGCGTTGTTGTGATTGCCATTTTGCAAAGTAATGTAAGGGGTGTGTCATCAGTTGCATCAGATGAATAATCAAAAGGGGAAAAGATAAATTGTCAAAGCACTAGTGATAGCGGGAAGATGTTCCGTCTTCTCCTGAACGAACTCTCTGCTAAGCCAGAAGGAACGAGGAGACTGACTAGATTCTGACTAGATTGGTGCTGCTATGTCATAGTAGAGTTTATTTGCAACCCGGGAAACTGCATCTAACCGACATTCATTCATCAATCACAGTGCCGCAAGATACAAAAATGAAAAAGGATTCAAAAGCCATTGTGATCTTATGAGTACAGAAAAGATATACAAGAAAAATGTGGGTTTCAAACAGTACATCAAGTCGCTCTCTCCTTGTTCTCAAACAACCCTCTGTATGTGAATCATCATGGTAGGGGCAGATTGAATTTGTTGTTGAGTGTCAGATCCAGATGCCTTCATTCCTTCATTTATAGCTCGAACATGATTGAGTTTCAGTGATGTTCTAGAGTTAATCAAATGAATTGTGCCAGCAGCCTACCAATAATCCCCGTAGGAGCACACCCGATCTTTGAAATGGTGAAAATGATTCATTTCCTGAACTAGGATCTCTCTCTTTGTATACCGGGAAATGAATTTCGTCAAAGAGTGCCAGTCTTCACACAACCTTAAGTTCTTGGTAATCCATATCATCTCCCCTTAGCACTGTCCACGAGTCCAAAGGCCACGGCTAGTTTTCACTGCGCCCCAACAAAATGCGTTCCTTCTTACATCAAGACTGTGATGCACATTTCCAGTTTGTGGCACGTGGCTGTCTTCCTTTATCTCCATTGACAACTTCAGCAATAAGGAATGAAGCTGCTCAATCTGTGGATTCAATTCATTGACTGAAGCAAAGGGATATATCCTCCTTTTGACTTCAATCCAACTGCAACCGGGGACCTTTTGCAGTCTCCAAGCTTCTAAAGTTCCTTCACTCTTCTCACCTCATCCCACATCTTGGCCTCCCTTTAGATGTTGGCTAGGAGAACATAATTCCCAGCATTTGTGGGTTCGAGCTCAAAAACCTTGTGCTCGCTCTTTCTGCAAGCTCAACATTGCAATGAATCCTGCATGATCCAAGGAGCGATCCCCAAACTTTAGGACCTATTTTAATCCGCATGTCTTCTATAATTTAGGCTGCTTCATGCAATCTATTTGCCCTGCCAAGAAGATCCGCCACACTAGGGAAAATCCTATGTTCCCTTACCATCAAGTCGAACGACATCTTCCCGTCCTCGAAAAACCCTGCATGACAGCAGGCTCCTAAAATACTAATGAAGGATATGGGACTTGGCAAGATTCCACTGATGATGATCTTGTTGGAAACCTGAATTGCCTTCTCTCCAAACCCACAAACCCCATAACTCGAGATCAAAGAATTCCAGGAAACTAAATCCCACTCATCCATTTATCAAAAACTTGTCGTGCTCAGTCGAGCTCACTGCATCTTGCATACATTGTCACCAGGGCACTAATGACCGGCAAGATTGACTGTAGATCTCATCGCAGAACATATCCGTTAATCAACCTACCCTGCTCCAATGCAGCAAGTGCAGCACAGGCTTGCAGCTCCCTGGCCAATGTCACAGAATTTGGAAGCAAATCATGGGTCTTAAGCATCATCTCCCTGAAAAGTTCGAAAGCTTCAAAAGGCATCCCAAGCATAACAAGCAATCATAGCACGACAAGAAACTACATTCTGCTCAGGCATCTCACCAAACATGATTCCAGCACATTTCGCCCTCCCAAACCTGGCATACATGTCCACCAAAATAGTCATGATATGAACATAACCCCCGTACCCATGCCGCAGAATATGGGCACGGTACTACCTTCCCTTTTACAAAGGCGAGAGGGCTCATGCCGAAGTTACGCATGCTTTCAACACATAGGTGTAAATGAACCTATCCGAAGGAATCCCGATCCGGTTGATCCTTCTGCACAAGTCAACGACCTCGTGTCCATGACCCGCCAAGGCGAGCGCCCTAAACAGCGCGTGCTAAACATAAATAGTTCTCTTGCGAGTTTTATCAAACACCATCCGGGCATTCCCGATGGCGTCCACCTCGGAGTACACGTTGATGAGCTTGGTCGCCAGGGACGGGTCCTGGTCGAAGCCATTCTCCAGAAGATGGCGGTGCGCCAGGTGTGGTCGGGTTCTCGAGAGAGGACGCGAATCGCCCGCTTCAGTTCGCCCTTTCCGCGCCAATATTGATTACGTGGTTCTTAGCGGCAGTGGCTGTGGAGGTGGAAACGGTGGGGATTCGATGTTAAAAGAGCAAAGAGCCGGTTTGGGAAGACTGAACCGCAAACATTACTCCAATGTGCAATTTCACCCTTAAGCTTTTGATTTATTTAATAAATGCAATTTGCAATGTGATCTCCGAATCTTTAATCCATGAACTTTTAGTATGTATTCAATATAATTCCCGAATTATATAAAATAATGAAAAGACTATATCAAACACTTTCATACGGTTCATAAACTGTATTAAATATGTACCAGAAGTTTATGGACTACATCAAACAAAAGTTTATAGATTACATCGAACAAATTCACAATATCACAAAAGATATTTAGGATTTTATGTTAGTTGACGTTAGATTAGGGTATACGGAGTCGTAACATGTAATTAAGTCATATTTAAGTTGAGTTCATTTCGTAAAAAAAGGAAACCTTCGGAAAGTTAATTGATATTGCATTCTATGCCTCAATCTAAGTTATCTCTTATAGCTTAAATTATACGTTAACCATGTTCATATAAACTTCTAATTTATCGCCACGATCATCGTCATCATGAAGTAAATAAAGAAAAGAAATAATATATATATATATATATATATATATAAACTTAGCTTGCACAGTAGATCTACATTGTAGCAATTCATTGTCGCTGCATAATCAGATTCGTTCGATGAGTCATATCTAAGAGATGAAGTTTGCAGAACCCTTGTTTCATCATGCGATAAATAGGGATTCACCTTCGCTTGCTCATGCATTCTAGGTTCTTTTTCATCTTTTTCAATAAGTTATCTATCTTTTCGGGTTCTTTTATCTTTGGAGCACGTGATTAAGCCCTGATTACGAATGTTAAGAAAATGGTAAATCGTGTACCATATTACAATTGTTAAAAAAATGCAATAAATATCTTTCAAAGAAAAACAATTAAGAAAGAAAAAGAGACAGTGAATGGACGGACTTGAAAGTGAATGGGCCGGTTCAGGCCCACAATCAGGCCCGAGTGTTCTCCCTCCCTCTTGAGAGGCGGCTTCTTCCACTTTCAGCTGCCGTCGAGCTTTGCGACCACCGTCTAGACGGGCTTGCGGTTTCCCGCCGCTTTCGTGCTCCCGGCGACCGAAGGATAGTTGCGAAGAACAATGAGCGGGGAGAACGACGACTCGTGGCGAATCGTCCATGTTGCTTTGGCAGCCTGCCCGTGTGATCGGCAACTCATGGGTTTTTTCTCAATAGACGGCACCGACCGAATCCTGAGCGAAAAATCCGAACTTGAAATTTTGCTGATGTGTTTTGCACTTCGAAATTGGTGTTCCGTTGCTTTTTTATTTTTATTTTTTGCAAGCAGTGAACGTGGTCGTCGCTCAGATTGAGCAGCCGAAGCTTACGAACACTATCATCAGGTCAGTCTCAGTGTCTTATGTCAGACTCTAGGTAGTGAGCTCGTTCTGCGCTTCTCAGACATTGCTGTTTCGTTATCTGGTTTGATGTTTTCACTCAAATTTGGGAGTCAATTGTTTGGTTATTGGCTAGGCTTTTGAGTCAAATTGCGCCATTGGAGGATCTCCATCACGCGAAGTGGGTGAAGAAGAAGTGTCTCGGAGGAGGTACGTTATGGGTTCAGGGGCATATGGGTGTTATGTTTGTTACTGGTGTGATTGGTCACATAATGATGATATTTGAGCATCATGGTTTCTTGCATCTTTGAAATTGAGGAACAATCTTTGCTGCGCATGTCATTCTGGAGAATTAGGATAGATACCGTAAGTCGGAGCTTTAGTCATCAGGATTGGAGTTAAGCGAGCATAAGAGTAGTTGCTCAATCTCAACACGTTCTTTTGTGTGCTTCTCGAGCCAATGTTTTGCTTTCAGCAGACCCTAAACTCAAAAGCTTGTTCAAGTAGCTTCTTGTCATCAAAACCATGATCTCGCCAAATGATTTCTCTAAGCCTAATCTCGCTATTTGAGACACAGCATCAAGCAGATGCAGCAAAAGGCGGAAGAAAAGTTTGAGAAATTAGGCTACTGAAGGACTACCTTGCGGTTTTGTGAAGCAAACTTATGGGTAACATTCCAATTACATATGAGCAAATAAACGCTCTGAAGGAGAGGTCCGTACACGAATCCGCAGCAAACCAGGAGTTGAAGCATCACCCTTATTTTCGATAGAAAGTGGCAGCATCATGTATCCATAACTTCAGACTTGCTAATGGCAACACTCATATCCGGTAGCTAGCATGTATAAGGTTAAGTTGCACCAACAACAACTGCCTGCTTCTCGTAAACTATTTTTTGTATGTTGATTCGTGATACGACAAAACATTACAAATTCAAAACCGATGTGGCTTGACACTTCTTGACCTTTTTTTTTTTTTTTTTTTTATGAAAACATAATTACATCAAAACATTTTAATAGAGATATGAAAACAATGTAAGTAATAAGTGCAAATAGAATGACAAAAAGAGAAGGGACAACAATTTAAAGAAATTAGATGCCAATCAAAAGTCAATGATGAGGACGTTTGAAGAGAAACACATGTGCGTGAATCTTGATTTAAAAGATAACAAAGATGATTCTTATTCCACGTAAATCGAGAATTATGAGTTCACAACGTCATATTTCTCTATCAGACATTCACATTAGAGGTTTCGGATTCCATGGATAACAAACATCGTACTCTCCGGAGTCACTAAGCCTACAAGGACCTTCGGGTGAGATATTCCAAATACACTGTTCGCAATAACGCTCGTCCCTATTCTCCTCGTATATATCAAACCACTCAAATCGATCCGGCCATGAAAAGCTGCAAAAGAACAATGTGCCTCCGAAGAATTTGGGTCTGAATGAGAAATACCAGCTTTCCTTTATATCGTGGACTCCAACATCGTCGTCCTTGGATTTGCAATGAACTCTTAGAATAGCACCACCCCCCAAACGGTTATTGATCAAAACAGTTGTCTTGCCCATAACAATTCCTGGATAGCTTGCTAAAAGTAAAAACCAAACGAATGTAAGCGTGGCTGATGTCTTCATCATCGTGGCTTACAGTGTTCGGATATCAACATCCTTAAGCAATTTAAGGATGGAGAATGGAGCATGTTAGAGCTCACCAGCTGGCAGCAACCACATTTCTTTCATAATTTTGACACAATTAATTGCGGAAATAATATATATTTTTGTTCTTATCTACTTTGAGATAAGAATTGTCACATAAGGTAAGTTACAAATCCAGTTTTTGCTGGCAATGCTAGTCATATTGAGAACTTAAACTGGTATGATGTACCCACACTTGAAGGAACTCCTTTTTTGGGGGAAGCTTGTTTAAACTCTAAAAGGAAACCATTGCACAATTCCATTTTGATTATATTAAAAAACTGATCAAATAATCCTTAATAAATAAATTTCATGGTACGGACCAAAAAAATTAACTTCGATGGTAGCTCTTAATATCTCTAGAATTATTTGTAAGTTCTATGCCAAATCCTTTGCAATTAGGGATCCAGCTATCATTTTGCTAAAATAAAACCATTGTGCAATCTCGTTTTGATGTTGTGAAAAGAGAAATGCTTACGTGATAGTTCTTGAGATTAACAGTTTGTTTTAAGTCATGAAAAAACAAATAAAAAATAATTAAAAATTGTTGTGTGATTTGGTAGTTCAAGAATTTATGACTTACAACCTACCGTTATTCTCATAGTGGCCTAAAGACTATTATGCTAGCAAAAGCCGTTGTAAAAAAAAAAATTATGGTCGGTCATTATGAAAAAATTCAAATGGTCTTTTTATGTCAAATCTTTTGCAATTAAGATTGATAAATAGTAATTGGCTTGTTTAAATGCTAAAAGGAAACCGTTGTACAATCTCATTTTGATTTTATGAAAAATTGATCCAATGATCCTTTTTAAATAACTTTTATGGTAGCTTTCAATATCTCTAGAATTATTTGTAAGTTCTATGCCAAATATTTTGCAATTAGAAATCCAGCAAAAATTATGCTAAAGGAAACCGCCGCACCATCTCATTTTGATTTTGTGAAAAAAATTGATCAAATGATCATGTTATGCCAAATCATTTGCAATGAGAGATTGATAAACAGTAATTGGCTTGCTTAAATGCTAAAAGGCAACCATTGCACAATCTCATTTTGATTTTGTGAAGAAATTGATCAAACGGTCCTTTTATGCCTAAACTTTTGCAATTAGAGATTGATCAATGGTAATTGGCTTGTTTAAATGCTAAAAGGAAACTTTTGCACAATCTCATTTTGATTTTGTAAAAAAAAAAAGATCAAACGATCCAGAATAAAATGATCCAGCAATCATTATGCTAAAGTAAACCGCCGCACCATCTCATTTTGATTTTGTGAAAAAAATTGATAAAATGATCCTGTTATGCCAAATCATTTGCAATGAGAGATTGATAAACAGTAATTGGCTTTGCTTAAATGCTAAAAGGCAACAATTGCACAATGTCATTTTGATTTTGTGAAGAAATTGATCAAATGGTCCTCTTATGCCTAAACTTTTGCAATTAGAGATTGATCAATGGTAATTGGCTTGTTGAAATGCTAAAAGGAAACTTTTGCACAATCTCATTTTGATTTTGTAAAAAAATTGATCAAACGATCCAGAACAAAATGATCCAACAATCATTATGCTAAAGGAAACCGCCGCACGATCTCATTTTGATTTCGTGAAAAAAAATTGATCAAATGATCCTGTTATGCCAAATCATTTGCAATGAGAGATTGATAAATAGTATTGGCTTGCTTAAATGCTAAAAAGGCAATCATTGCACAATCTCATTTTGATTTTGTGAAGAAATTGATCAAATGGTCCTTTTATGCCTAAACTTTTGCAATTAGAGATTGATCAATGGTAATTGACTTGTTTAAATGCTAAAAGGAAACTTTTGCACAATCTCATTTTGATTTTGTAAGTAAATTGATCAAACGATCCAGAATAAAATGATCCAGCAATCATTATGCTAAAGGAAACCGCCGCACCATCACCTTTTGATTTTGTAAAAAAATTGATCAAACGATCCAGAATAAAATGATCCAGTAATCATTATGCTAAAGGAAACCGCCGCACCATCTCATTTTGATTTTGTGAAAAAATTGATCAAATGGTCCTGTTATGCCAAATCATTTGCAATGAGAGATTGATAAACAATAATTGGCTTTCTTAAATGCTAAAAGGCAACCATTGCACAATCTCATTTTGATTTTGTGAAGAAATTGATCAAATGGTCCTTTTATGCCTAAACTTTTGCAATTACAGATTGATCAATGGTAATTGACTTGTTTAAATGCTAAAAGGAAACTTTTGCACAATGTCATTTTGATTTTGTAAGAAAATTGATCAAATGATCCAGAATAAAAGGATCCAGCAATCATTATGCTAAAGGAAACCGCCACACCATCTCATTTTGATTTTGTGAAAAAATTGATCAAATGATCCTGTTATGCCAAATTATTTGTAATGAGAGATTGATAAACAGTAATTGGCTTGCTTAAATGCTAAAAGGCAATCATTTCACAATCTCATTTTGATTTTGTGAAGAAATTGATCAAATGGTCCTTTTATGCCTAAACTTTTGCCATTAGAGATTGATCAATGGTAATTGACTTGTTTAAATGCTAAAAGGAAACTTTTGCACAATCTCATTTTGATTTTGTAAGTAAATTGATCAAACGATCTAGAATAAAATGATCCAGCAATCATTATGCTAAAGGAAACCGCCGCACCATCACCTTTTGATTTTGTAAAAAAATTGATCAAACGATCCAGAATAAAATGATCCAGCAATCATTATGCTAAAGTAAACCGCCGCACCATCTCATTTTGATTTTGTGAAAAAATTGATAAAATGATCCTGTTATGCCAAATCATTTGCAATGAGAGATTGATAAATAGTAATTGGCTTGCTTAAATGCTAAAAGGCAACCATTGCACAATCTCATTTTGATTTTGTGAAGAAATTGATCAAACGGTCCTTTTATGCCTAAACTTTTGCAATTAGAGATTGATCAATGGTAATTGGCTTGTTTAAATGCTAAAAGGAAACTTTTGCACAATCTCATCTTGATTTTGTAAAAAAAAATTGATCAAATGATCCCGAATAAAATGATCCAGCAATCATTATGCTAAAGTAAACCGCCGCACCATCTCATTTTGATTTTGTGAAAAATTGATAAAATGATCCCGTTATGCCAAATCATTTGCAATGAGAGATTGATAAACAGTAATTGGCTTGCTTAAATGCTAAAAGGCAACCATTGCACAATCTCATTTTGATTTTGTGAAGAAATTGATCAAATGGTCCTCTTATGCCTAAACTTTTGCAATTAGAGATTGATCAATGGTAATTGGCTTGTTTAAATGCTAAAAGGAAACTTTTGCACAATCTCATCTTGATTTTGTAAAAAAATTGATCAAACGATCCAGAATAAAATGATCCAGCAATCATTATGCTAAAGTAAACCACCGCACCATCTCATTTTGATTTTGTGAAAAATTGATAAAATGATCCCGTTATGCCAAATCATTTGCAATGAGAGATTGATGAACAGTAATTGGCTTGCTTAAATGCTAAAAGGCAACCATTGCACAATCTCATTTTGATTTTGTGAAGAAATTGATCCAATGGTCCTTTTATGCCTAAACTATTGCAATTAGAGATTGATCAATGGTAGTTGGCTTGTTGAAATGCTAAAAGGAAACTTTTGCACAATCTCATCTTGATTTTGTAAAAAAAAATTGATGAAACCATCGAGAATAAAATGATGCAGCAATCATTATGCTAAAGGAAACCGCCGCACCATCTCATTTTGATTTTGTGAAAAAATTGATTAAATGATCCTGTTATGCCAAATCATTTGCAATGAGAGATTGATAAACAGTAATTGGCTTGCTTAAATGCTAAAAGGCAACCATCTCACAATCTCATTTTGATTTTGTGAAGAAATTGATCAAATGGTCCTTTTATGCCTAAACTTTTGCAATTAGAGATTGATCAATGGTAATTGGCTTGTTTAAATGCTAAAAGGTAACCATTGCTCGAACCATAAGTGGACCACATCTAATTTAAGCATGAGGATGTCAGTTTCACAAGAAGTATTATAATGAACTGACAATTATGCCCTTTCTTAAAAAAATTTACAAAAAGAATTTTATGTTAATTTACATTGTATTGTATATTTAAAAGTTTTGTACTGAGTTAAATAAAATTCTAATTGAGCGTGGTGTAAAGTTCGAAAAAAAAATCTGTAACAAGTTAAAAGTGAGCATCATTCCAAGCAAATCCAAAGATGCTAATGAGAGAAAAAAAAATTAGACATTAATTATCACAAAGTTGTTTGCGTTTGATTCTTATCTAAAAGTAAAAAAGAAGAAATGGCAAATCTCATACAAGAGTAAAAAGGAAAGAATTTTAAAGGTAACATGGAAATTCTTATCCCAGACTATAAATGAAGGAAAGAAAAAAAGAGGTCATATAGCAATCCTTTTCCCATACTGACGTCTGCCAAAAAAGGAAAAAACACAAAACTAATATCACAATTCTCCTCCCCAAAAAAGAAGAAGAAAAATAAAAAGTAAAAGATGGTTGCGGCAAGCTGGCGAGAGTCGATATGCTCCATTCTCCATCTTTAAATATCTGAATGACGATGATATTGGAGCAATGTAGTTAATCTCACGTGACAATTTTGGCAATTCTGATCTAAAAGTTAAAAAGAAGAAATGGCAAATCTCATACAAAAGTAAAAAGGAAAGAATTTTAAAGGTGATGTGGAAATTCTTATCCCAGACTACAAAAGAAGGAAAAAAAAAAAGGGCTAATATAGCAATTATTTTCCAATAGTGGCGTCAGCCAAAAAGGAAACTTTGATAAATGGAAAACAAATAAGGAAAAATAATAATAATGTCGCAATTCTCGTCCCAAAATAAAATAGAAGAAAATTAAAAGGTAATAGATCTTATACGCCCCATTCTTCATCCTTAAATAGCTTAATGGTTTTGATATCGAAGCAATTTACGTCACAATGAAGACATTAGCTACGCTCATATTTATTTGCTCCTATTTGTAACCGGATGTGTCGGAAAAAGCATTTGGAAAAAGACCTATGTCGAGATGAAGAGCAATATGACGGATGAAATTACTGTGAGAATTCATTGCAAATCGAAGCGGGACGATCTCGGATTTCATGATATTACGACGAGGAGGAGCTGGAGTTTCTCATTCACACCCAGCTTATTTGGGAATACCTTGTTTTTTTGTAGCTTTTCATGGCCAGGTCATTTTCGTTATTTCGACATATATGACCAAAATAGGGACGAAATGCAATGCTCCACTTGTATTTGGAAGATTTCGCCCAATGGTCCTTGTTTGCTTGATAAGATGACCGGAGATTTCACAAAATGTTATCCTTGGAATCCTACTTCACAAATGGGGAGAAAACCTCTTACATGAATGTATGATGGAGAAAAATGATGTGGCAAATTGCCATGTCGTGATTTGGATGGAATAAGATGGCATTTATTAATTTTGTATCTCTTCTAATTTCCTCATCATTTCGATTTCGATTTGCAACTCTTTCTCTCTTCATTTTGTCTCATTAATTTATTGATTTGTTCTACATCGGAATGTTTTTGCTTAGACACCCTTCTACTTTGGTTCATTTGTAACATGAACCTTGTAAATATACATAAAACTTGGTATATTTACCATGCTTTTCTTAATCTAATTCATGTCGTTCATGAGGTATATAGGTGTGATAGGATAATATGATACAAGAAAGGATAGAAGCTGCATTTGCACATGAGTTGCAACTCAAAGTTTTCCAAACATCGACTGGTGAAGGCGATATTCACGGCTAAAGTCAGCGTTCTTCTCAAGCTCGATGGCCTTTAAAGCTTCTTCACCTCCCCAAGTCTCGGGCAGATTAAGAATGTGTTGGCTAACGAGATTCTATATTCAATGGCATGTCAAGCTTTCGAAGTTTAGTGTTGATTAATTTTGCATGCTGACGATTTGTACAATGATCGATTATAACAGGTTACACATATTCATTACTTAAAACTCGAGCATTGAGAATGCCGAATAATAATCATCATTTTCAAGTTTATTTGAAAAAGCAAACCATCACTTCTTAGTCTTGGTAATTTGTATACATGGATATAATATCGTTAAAGTATTCTTGTTGCCCGGCCAAATGCGAAATCAAACTTTTAATTTTAGTTTGAAAATTCACAAGAAAAGAACAATAGCAAGATTTTATTTTCTACTTTTAAAAAGATATTTAAAAACAAAATTAGTCTTAAAGATCGCCTATCAACTCTAATACTAAAAAATAAAAGGCAAAGATATAAATATAAAGAATAACTTTCTTACAAAATCTCCTCCTTAATGAAAACATGGAATGAACATTTGCGGACTATATTTTCACCCTTTTACTAATGTCAATTTAATCAGCCGAGCATTACATTGGGGCAAAGACATTATAATCCCGAGTGACTCTAATTAAGATGATGATCCGTCTAGAATAATTATTCATTTTCCTATCATAGTGAACTTCGGAATAGAGAGTAGTTGCTAGAAGGAGCAAAATAAGGCCACTTTCATCCCCCTTCCTTTTCTATCTTTGCACTTTTTACATAAGTTGCCTTGTATATTATGGAATTTTGATTTCCTTTTCTCCCTTAATTGTCATTTTTGGGACTTTAGTGTCGCAAGAAGCTTCAATGGAAAGAGGGATTATGATACTTGCACCCCCGTATGATCTGGAGACCATAAGCACGTCCCTTAACAAACCCTTTGAGAAATCAAGTAATTGGTGCTTGAATTTTTATTTTTTTTTTGGGTAAAAAAGAAAGGGTACATTGAGTTATTACTTCCCATCTTTATTTTTGAGTATGAAAAAGTCATAAAAAACCCCCAAGTTTACCCGCTAAAATATATTTATCCTAAAGTATTTTTTTATGACACCAAAAACCTTAAACTTGCACCAATGTAACACATTTATCACAAATATTTTCTGACACCAAAATCCCATATTATGCCCATGTGACACATTTATCCCTAATTTTTTTTTTTCGATGAGACCAAATTTTTGAATTAAATATATCACATAGGCAAAAAAGTTTAGAAACAACAAGTTTTAAGTAGTCCATGATAAGAAGGCGCTCCTCCTAATCCCAATTGACGTGATCTGATCTGTAGACCCGCTTATCAAAGCTTCCACAAGATCAGCATGGTCGGACTCATATAGCGAAAAGTTCACATATCTATGTCTTCGCACGAAGTTGCAAGTTAGAACACTTCAAGTATGGCAAAGCCCGTAACAATTAGACCAGCACGATCTCTAGAAATGCTAGTTATGGTGCCGTCCCCAGCGGAACCTGGTCTGCGACGTGATAAAGGTGGGCACTTTCTTGTTTATGATGCATGAGAGTTCCATTTTCTATAATTTGCTTGCGGGAAATATGATGATTCCAGAGTCATTGCGGAATATTTGTTCTGGCTCGAAACACAGATTCATCGTGGGATATCTAGCGGTTGAATATTTGCTTTGGCTTTGGCATAGTGTAGTTCCATTCCCCATCAAGAACTGTAACTTCAAAGAATTTTTACTTGGGCATGTTCCCAATTTTCTTGTAAAAATGTAATTCTGATCTTCTCAATCTTTTGAATTATTAGCGATGCAGCAGTGTATTATTGGAAGCCTCGAGGATTATAGCTAAGTTTAGCTATTTTCTATTGATTGCCTGATGAGTGATAATTAATGAAGTTGAGTTCTCTATCCATTTTTGCTTAGAGAACTAGAGAGTTCTTTTGGATAGGACGTCTGCCACATACACAAAAGAAAGTAGAAACTTCAAGCAATTTTACTTTTCTATGTCTGCTACTTCATCAACAGAGTACTATTCAATCAAAGGCAAAGACCAGGTTTTGAGGAGCATCCGGTAAGAAACTATTGTACTTGGTTGCCGCTAGAAAATTCTTGATCTTGCCTTTGCTAATCAATAATGTCTCTTTAGGTTAATTAGAATACCGGAGGTCGTTAACATCACCTTCAAATGCAAAAGACTCTCCAGATGATCTGCACTACTTGGCTATGGATTCATTTAGCCGAATTACTTGACTATGAAGACATGAAGAAAATCTAGATGAGATTCCTCTTACAGAAAAGTTGCATCATGTGTTTCAGCTCCAATCCTTGCAGAAAACACAAGCAAACTGGAAACCGCCTGTTAAGCTTCTTATGAGATTGTCGATAAAATGGCCAAAAGGAAAAAGAAGAGAACTTGGACGGCCTCGAAGAAGGTGAAGCTTCTTGCCTTCTTGGTAATGTACACGCACAAAAATTGCCATAATATACTTGATTGCCCCCAGAAAAACTAAACCTTGATTGAACTGCCTCAAAGAAGCTTTCAGGTGATGGGAGACTTCTTATCAAAAAGTTGTTGTGCTCAGTCGAGCTCACCGCATCTTGCATACATTGTCACCAGGGCACTAATGACCGGCAAGATTGACTGTAGATCTCATCGCAGAACATATCCGTTAATCAACCTACCCTGCTCCAATGCAGCAAGTGCAGCACAGGCTTGCAGCTCCCTGGCCAATGTCACAGAATTTGGAAGCAAATCATGGGTCTTAAGCATCATCTCCCTGAAAAGTTCGAAAGCTTCAAAAGGCATCCCAAGCATAACAAGCAATCATAGCACGACAAGAAACTACATTCTGCTCAGGCATCTCACCAAACATGATTCCAGCACATTTCGCCCTCCCAAACCTGGCATACATGTCCACCAAAATAGTCATGATATGAACATAACCCCCGTACCCATGCCGCAGAATATGGGCACGGTACTACCTTCCCTTTTACAAAGGCGAGAGGGCTCATGCCGAAGTTACGCATGCTTTCAACACATAGGTGTAAATGAACCTATCCGAAGGAATCCCGATCCGGTTGATCCTTCTGCACAAGTCAACGACCTCGTGTCCATGACCCGCCAAGGCGAGCGCCCTAAACAGCGCGTGCTAAACATAAATAGTTCTCTTGCGAGTTTTATCAAACACCATCCGGGCATTCCCGATGGCGTCCACCTCGGAGTACACGTTGATGAGCTTGGTCGCCAGGGACGGGTCCTGGTCGAAGCCATTCTCCAGAAGATGGCGGTGCGCCAGGTGTGGTCGGGTTCTCGAGAGAGGACGCGAATCGCCCGCTTCAGTTCGCCCTTTTCGCGCCAATATTGATTACGTGGTTCTTATCGGCGGTGGCTGTGGAGGTGGAAACGGTGGGATTCGATGTTAAAAGAGCAAAGAGCCGGTTTGGGAAGACTGAACCGCAAACATTACTCCAATGTGCAATTTCACCCTTAAGCTTTTGATTTATTTAATAAATGCAATTTGCAATGTGATCTCCAAATCTTTAATCCATGAACTTTTAGTATGTATTCAATATAATTCCCGAATTATATAAAATAATGAAAAGACTATATCAAACACTTTCATACGGTTCATAAACTGTATTAAATATGTACCAGAAGTTTATGGACTACATCAAACAAAAGTTTATAGATTACATCGAACAAATTCACAATATCACAAAAGATATTTAGGATTTTATGTTAGTTGACGTTAGATTAGAGTATACAGAGTCGTAACATGTAATTAAGTCATATTTAAGTTGAGTTTATTTTGTAAAAAAAGGAAACCTTCGGAAAGTTAATTGATATTGCATTCTATGCCTCAATCTAAGTTATCTCTTATAGCTTAAATTATACGTTAACCATGTTCATATAAACTTCTAATTTATCGCCACGATCATCGTCATCATGAAGTGAATAAAGAAAATAAATAATATATATAAACTTAGCTTGCACAGTAGATCTACATTGTAGCAATTCATTGTCGCTGCATAATCAGATTCGTTCGATGAGTCATATCTAAGAGATGAAGTTTGCAGAACCCTTGTTTCATCATGCGATAAATAGGGATTCACCTTCGCTTGCTCATGCATTCTAGGTTCTTTTTTCATCTTTTTCAATAAGTTATCTATCTTTTTCGGGTTCTTTTATCTTTGGAGCACGTGATTAAGCCCTGATTACGAATGTTAAGAAAATGGTAAATCGTGTACCATATTACAATTGTTAAAAAATGCAATAAATATCTTTCAAAGAAAAACAATTAAGAAAGAAAAAGAGACAGTGAATGGACGGGCTTGAAAGTGAATGGGCCGGTTCAGGCCCACAATCAGGCCCGAGTGTTCTCCCTCCCTCTTGAGAGGCGGCTTCTTCCACTTTCAGCCGCCGTCGAGCTTTGCGACCACCGTCTAGACGGCCTTGCGGTTTCCCACCGCTTTCGTGCTCCCGGCGACCGGAGGATAGTTGCGAAGAACAATGAGCGGGGAGAACGACGACTCGTGGCGAATAGTCCATGTTGCTGACAGGCTGCCGGTTCTGTGTGATCAGCAACTCATGGGTATCTTCTCAATAGACGACTGACCGAATCCTGAGCGAAAAATCCGAACTTGAAATTTTGCTGATGTGTTTTGCACTTCGAAATTGGTGTTCCGTTGCTTTTTTATTTTTATTTTTTGCAAGCAGTGAACGTGGTCGTCGCTCAGATTGAGCAGCCGAAGCTCACGAACACTATCATCAGGTCAGTCTCAGTGTCTTATGTCAGACTCTAGGTAGTGAGCTCGTTCTGCGCTTCTCAGACCTTGCTGTTTCGTTATCTGGTTTGATTTTTTCACTCAAATGTGGGAGTCAATTGTTTGGTTATTGGCTAGGCTTTTGAGTCAAATTGCGCCATTGGAGGACCTCCATCACGCGAAGTGGGTGAAGAAGAAGTGTCTCGGAGGAGGTACGTTATGGGTTCAGGGGCATATGGGTGTTATGTTTGTTACTGGTGTGATTGGTCACATAATGATGATATTTGAGCATCATGGTTTCTTGCATCTTTGAAATTGAGGAACAATCTTTGCTGCGCATGTCATTCTGGAGAATTAGGATAGATACCGTAAGTCGGAGCTTTAGTCATCAGGATTGGAGTTAAGCGAGCATAAGAGTAGTTGCTCAATCTCAACACGTTCTTTTGTGTGCTTCTCGAGCCAATGTTTTGCTTTCAGCAGACCCTAAACTCAAAAGCTTGTTCAAGTAGCTTTTGTCATCAAAACCATGATCTCGCAAAATGATTTCTCTAAGCCTAATCTCGCTATTTGAGACACAGCATCAAGCAGATGCAGCAAAAGGCGGAAGAAAAGTTTGAGAAATTAGGCTACTGAAGGACTACCTTGCGGTTTTGTGAAGCAAACTTATGGGTAACATTCCAATTACATATGAGCAAATAAACGCTCTGAAGGAGAGGTCCGTACACGAATCCCGCAGCAAACCAGGAGTTGAAGCATCACCCTTATTTTCGATAGAAAGTGGCAGCATCATGTATCCATAACTTCAGACTTGCTAATGGCAACACTCATATCCGGTAGCTAGCATGTATTAGGTTAAGTTGCACCAACAACAACTGCCTGCTTCTCGTAAACTATTTTTGTATGTTGATTCGTGATACGACAAAACATTACAAATTCAAAACCGATGTGGCTTGACACTTCTTGACCTTTTTTTTTTTTTTTTTTTTTTTTTATGAAAACGTAATTACATCAAAACATTTTAATAGAGATATGAAAACAATGTAAGTAATAAGTGCAAATAGAATGACAAAAAGAAAGGGACAACAATTTAAAGAAATTAGATGCCAATCAAAAGTCAATGATGAGGACGTTTGAAGAGAAACACATGTGCGTGAATCTTGATTTAAAAGATAACAAAGATGATTCTTATTCCATGTAAATCGAGAATTATGAGTTCACAACGTCATATTTCTCTATCAGACATTCATATTAGAGGTTTCGGATTCCATGGATAACAAACATCGTACTCTCCGGAGTCACTAAGCCTACACGGACCTTCGGGTGAGATATTCCAAATACACTGTTCGCAATAACGCTCGTCCCTATTCTCCTCGTATATATCAAACCACTCAAATCGATCCGGCCATGAAAAGCTGCAAAAGAACAATGTGCCTCCGAAGAATTTGGGTCTGAATGAGAAATACCAGCTTTCCTTTATATCGTGGACTCCAACATCGTCGTCCTTGGATTTGCAATGAACTCTTAGAATAGCACCACCCCCCAAACGGTTATTGATCAAAACAGTTGTCTTGCCCATAACAATTCCTGGATAGCTTGCTAAAACTAAAAACCAAATGAAGGTAAGCGTGGCTGATGTCTTCATCATCGTGGCTTACAGTGTTCGGATATCAACATCCTTAAGCAATTTAAGGATGGAGAATGGAGCATGTTAGAGCTCACCAGCTGGCAGCAACCACATTTCTTTCTTAATTTTGACACAATTAATTGCGGAAATAATATATATTTTTGTTCTTATCTACTTTGAGATAAGAATTGTCACATAAGGTAAGTTACAAATCCAGTTTTTGTTGGCAATGCTAGTCATATTGTGAAAAAATTGACCAAATGATCCTGTTATGCCAAATCATTTGCAATGAGAGATTGATAAACAGTAATTGGCTTGCTTAAATGCTAAAAGGCAACCATTGCACAATCTCATTTTGATTTTGTGAAGAAATTGATCAAATGGTCCTTTTATACCTAAACTTTTGCAATTAGAGATTGATCAATGGTAATTGGCTTGTTGAAATGCTAAAAGGAAACTTTTGCACAATCTCATTTTGATTTTGTAAAAAAATTGATCAAACGATCCAGAACAAAATGATCCAACAATCATTATGCTAAAGTAAACCGCCGCACCATCTCATTTTGATTTCGTGAAAAAATTGATAAAATGATCCTGTTATGCCAAATCATTTGCAATGAGAGATTGATAAACAATAATTGGCTTGCTTAAATGCTAAAAGGCAAGCATTGCACAATCTCATTTTGATTTTGTGAAGAAGTTGATCAAATGGTCCTTTTATGCCTAAACTTTTGCAATTAGAGATTGATCAATGGTAATTGGCTTGTTTAAATGCTAAAAGGAAACTTTTGCACAATCTCATCTTGATTTTGTAAAAAAATTGATCAAACGATCCAGAATAAAATGATCCAGCAATCATTATGCTAAAGTAAACCGCCGCACCATCTAATTCTGATTTTGTGAAAAAATTGATAAAATGATCCTGTTATGCCAAATCATTTGCAATGAGAGATTGATAAACAGTAATTGGCTTGCTTAAATGCTAAAAGGCAACCATTGCACAATCTCATTATGATTTTTTGAAGAAATTGATCAAATGGTCCTTTTATGCCTAAACTTTTGCAATTAGAGATTGATCAATGGTAATTGGCTTGTTTAAATGCTAAAAGGAAACTTTAGCACAATCTCATCTTGATTTTGTAAAAAAATTGATCAAACGATCCATAATAAAATGATCCAGCAATCATTATGCTAAAGTAAACCGCCGCACCATCTCATTTTGATTTTGTGAAAAAATTGATAAAATGATCCTGTTATGCCAAATCATTTGCAATGAGAGATTGATAAACAGTAATTGGCTTGCTTAAATGCTAAAAGGCAACCATTGCACAATCTCATTTTGATTTTGTGAAGAAATTGATCAAATGGTCCTTTTATGCCTAAACTTTTGCAATTAGAGATTGATCAATGGTAATTGGCTTGTTTAAATGCTAAAAGAAAACTTTTGCACAATCTCATATCGATTTTGTAAAAAAAATTGATCAAACGATCCCAGAATAAAATGATCCAGCAATCATTATGGTAAAGTAAACCGCCGCACCATCTCATTTTGATTTTGTGAAAAAATTGATTAAATGATCCTGTTATGCCAAATCATTTGCAATGAGAGATTGATAAACAATAATTGGCTTGCTTAAATTCTAAAAGGCAACCATTGCACAATCTCATTTTGATTTTGTGAAGAAATTGATCAAATGGTCCTTTTATGCCTAAACTTTTGCAATTAGAGATTGATCAATGGTAATTGACTTGTTTAAATGCTAAAAGGAAACTTTTGCACAATCTCATCTTGATTTTGTAAAAAAATTGATCAAACGATCCAGAATAAAATGATCCAGCAATCATTATGCTAAAGTAAACCGCACCATCTCATTCGATTTTGTGAAAAATTGATAAAATGATCCTGTTATGCCAAATCATTTGCAATGAGAGATTGATAAACAGTAATTGGCTTGCTTAAATGCTAAAAGGCAACCATTGCACAATTTCATTTTGATTTTTTGAAGAAATTGATCAAATAGTCCTTTTATGCCTAAACTTTTGCAATTAGAGATTGATCAATGGTAATTGGCTTGTTTAAATGCTAAAAGAAAACTTTTGCACAATCTCATATCGATTTTGTAAAAAAAATTGATCAAACGATCCAGAATAAAATGATCCAGCAATCATTATGCTAAAGTAAACCGCCGCACCATCTCATTTTGATTTTGTGAAAAAATTGATAAAATGATCCTGTTATGTCAAATCATTTGCAATGAGAGATTGATGAACAGTAATTGGCTTGCTTAAATGCTAAAAGGCAACCATTGCACAATCTTATTTTGATTTAAGTTGAGTTCATTTTGTAAAAAAAGGAAACCTTCGGAAAGTTAATTGATATTGCATTCTATGCCTCAATGTAAGTTATCTCTTATAGCTTAAATTATTATACGTTAACCATGTTCATATAAACTTCTAATTTATCGCCACGATCATCGTCATCAAGAAGTAAATAAAGAAAAGAATTACAAAAATATATATGTCAACTTAGCTTGCACAGTAGATCTGCATTGTAGCAATTCATTGTGGCTGCATAATCAGATTTGTTCGATGAGTCATATCCAAGAGACGAAGTTTGCAGAACCCTTGTTTCAACATACGATAAATAGGGATTCACCTTCGCTTGCTCATGCATTCTAGGTTCTTTTTTCATCTTTTTCAATAAGTTATTTACCTTTTTCGGGTTCTTTTATCTTTTGAGCACGTGATTAAGCCCTGATTGTGAATGTTAAGAAAATGGTAAATCGTGTACCATATTACAATTGTTAAAAAAATGCAATAAATATCTTTCAAAGAAAATCGATTAAGAAAGAAAAAGAGCCAGTGAATGGACGGGGTTGAAAGTGAATGGGCCGGTTCAGGCCCACAATCAGGCCTGAGTGTTCTCCCTCCCTCTTGAGAGGCGGCTTCTTCCACTTTCAGCCGCTGTCAAGCTTTACGACCACCGTCTAGACGGCCTTGGGGTTTCCTGCCGCTTTTGTGCTCCCGGCGACCGGAGGATAGTTGTGAAGAACAATGAGTGGGGAGAACGACGACCCGTGGCGAATCGTCCATGTTGCCGGCAAGCTGCCGGTTCCGTGTGATCAGCAACTCATGGGTATCTTCTCAATAGATGACTGACCGAATCCTGAGCGAAAAATCCGAACTTGAAATTTTGCTGATGTGTTTTGCACTTCGAAATTGGTGTTCCGTTGCTCTTTTATTTTTATTTTTTGCAAGCAGTGAACATGGTCGTCACTCAGATTGAGCAGCCGAAGCTCACGAACACTATCATCAGGTCAGTCTCAGTGTCTTATGTCAGACTCTAGGTAGTGAGCTCGTTCTGCGCTTCTCAGACCTTGCTGTTTCGTTATCTGGTTTGATTTTTCACTCAAATTTGGGAGTCAATTGTTTGGTTATTGGCTAGGCTTTTGAGTCAAATTGCGCCATTGGAGGACCTCCATCACGCGAAGTGGGTGAAGAAGAAGTGTCTCGGAGGAGGTACGTTATGGGTTCAGGGGCATATGGGTGTTATGTTTGTTACTGGTGTGATTGGTCACATAATGATGATATTTGAGCATCATGGTTTCTTGCATCTTTGAAATTGAGGAACAATCTTTGCTGCGCATGTCATTCTGGAGAATTAGGATAGATACCGTAAGTCGGAGCTTTAGTCATCAGGATTGGAGTTAAGCGAGCATAAGAGTAGTTGCTCAATCTCAACACGTTCTTTTGTGTGCTTCTCGAGCCAATGTTTTGCTTTCAGCAGACCCTAAACTCAAAAGCTTGTTCAAGTAGCTTTTGTCATCAAAACCATGATCTCGCAAAATGATTTCTCTAAGCCTAATCTCGCTATTTGAGGCACAGCATCAAGCAGATGCAGCAAAAGGCGGAAGAAAAGTTTGAGAAATTAGGCTACTGAAGGACTACCTTGCGGTTTTGTGAAGCAAACTTATGGGTAACATTCCAATTACATATGAGCAAATAAACGCTCTGAGGAGAGGTCCGTACACGAATCCCGCAGCAAACCAGGAGTTGAAGCATCACCCTTATTTTCGATAGAAAGTGGCAGCATCATGTATCCATAACTTCAGACTTGCTAATGGCAACACTCATATCCGGTAGCTAGCATGTATTAGGTTAAGTTGCACCAACAACAACTGCCTGCTTCTCGTAAACTATTTTTTGTATGTTGATTCGTGATACGACAAAACATTACAAATTCAAAACCGATGTGGCTTGACACTTCTTGACCTTTTTTTTTTTTTTTTTTTTATGAAAACGTAATTACATCAAAACATTTTAATAGAGATATGAAAACAATGTAAGTAATAAGTGCAAATAGAATGACAAAAAGAGAAGGGACAACAATTTAAAGAAATTAGATGCCAATCAAAAGTCAATGATGAGGACGTTTGAAGAGAAACACATGTGCGTGAATCTTGATTTAAAAGATAACAAAGATGATTCTTATTCCATGTAAATCGAGAATTATGAGTTCACAACGTCATATTTCTCTATCAGACATTCACATTAGAGGTTTCGGATTCTATGGATAACAAACATCGTACTCTCCGGAGTCACTAAGCCTACAAGGACCTTCGGGTGAGATATTCCAAATACACTGTTCGCAATAACGCTCGTCCCTATTCTCCTCGTATATATCAAACCACTCAAATCGATCCGGCCATGAAAAGCTGCAAAAGAACAATGTGCCTCCAAAGAATTTGGGTCTGAATGAGAAATACCAGCTTTCCTTTATATCGTGGACTCCAACATCGTCGTCCTTGGATTTGCAATGAACTCTTAGAATAGCACCACCCCCCAAACGGTTATTGATCAAAACAGTTGTCTTGCCCATAACAATTCCTGGATAGCTTGCTAAAACTAAAAACCAAATGAAGGTAAGCGTGGCTGATGTCTTCATCATCGTGGCTTACAGTGTTCGGATATCAACATCCTTAAGCAATTTAAGGATGGAGAATGGAGCATGTTAGAGCTCACCAGCTGGCAGCAACCACATTTCTTTCTTAATTTTGACACAATTAATTGCGGAAATAATATATATTTTTGTTCTTATCTACTTTGAGATAAGAATTGTCACATAAGGTAAGTTACAAATCCAGTTTTTGTTGGCAATGCTAGTCATATTGAGAACTTAAACTGGTATGATGTACCCACACTTTAAGGAACTCCTTTTTTGGGGGAAGCTTGTTTAAACTCTAAAAGGAAACCATTGCACAATTCCATTTTGATTATATTAAAAAACTGATCAAATAATCCTTAATAAATAAATTTCATGGTACGGACCAAAAAAATTAACTTTGATGGTAGCTCTTAATATCTCTAGAATTATTTGTAAGTTCTATGCCAAATCCTTTGCAATTAGGGATCCAGCTATCATTTTGCTAAAATAAAACCATTGTGCAATCTCGTTTTGATGTTGTGAAAAGAGAAATGCTTACGTGATAGTTCTTGAGATTAACAGTTTGTTTTAAGTCATGAAAAAACAAATAAAAAATAATTAAAAATTTTTGTGTGATTTGGTAGTTCAAGAATTTATGACTTACAACCTACCGTTATTCTCATAGTGGCCTAAAGACTATTATGCTAGCAAAAGCCGTTGTGAAAAAAAAAAATTATGGTCCGTCATTATGAAAGAATTCAAATGGTCTTTTTATGTCAAATCTTTTGCAATTAAGATTGATAAATAGTAATTGGCTTGTTTAAATGCTAAAAGGAAACCGTTGTACAATCTCATTTTGATTTTATGAAAAATTGATCCAATGATCCTTTTTAAATAACTTTTATGGTAGCTTTCAATATCTCTAGAATTATTTGTAAGTTCTATGCCAAATATTTTGCAATTAGAAATCCAGCAATCATTATGCTAAAGGAAACCGCCGCACCATCTCATTTTGATTTTGTGCAAAAAAAATTGATCAAATGATCATGTTATGCCAAATCATTTGCAATGAGAGATTGATAAACAGTAATTGGCTTGCTTAAATGCTAAAAGGCAACCATTGCACAATCTCATTTTGATTTTGTGAAGAAATTGATCAAACGGTCCTTTTATGCCTAAACTTTTGCAATTAGAGACTGATCAATGGTAATTGGCTTGTTTAAATGCTAAAAGGAAACTTTTGCACAATCTCATTTTGATTTTGTAAAAAAAAAATGATCAAACGATCCAGAATAAAATGATCCAGCAATCATTATGCTAAAGTAAACCGCCGCACCATCTCATTTTGATTTTGTGAAAAAATTGATAAAATGATCATGTTATGCCAAATCATTTGCAATGAGAGATTGATGAACAGTAATTGGCTTTGCTTAAATGCTAAAAGGCAACCATTGCACAATGTCATTTTGATTTTGTGAAGAAATTGATCAAATGGTCCTCTTATGCCTAAACTTTTGCAATTAGAGATTGTTCAATGGTAATTGGCTTGTTGAAATGCTAAAAGGAAACTTTTGCACAATCTCATTTTGATTTTGTAAAAAAATTAATCAAACGATCCAGAACAAAATGATCCAACAATCATTATGCTAAAGGAAACCGCCGCACCATCTCATTTTGATTTCGTGAAAAAATTAATCAAATGATCCTGTTATGCCAAATCATTTGCAATAAGAGATTGATAAACAGTAATTGGCTTGCTTAAATGCTAAAAACGCAATCATTGCACAATCTCATTTTGATTTTGTGAAGAAATTGATCAAATGGTCCTTTTATGCCTAAACTTTTGCAATTAGAGATTGATAAATGGTAATTGACTTGTTTAAATGCTAAAAGGAAACTTTTGCACAATCTCATTTTGATTTTGTAAGTAAATTGATCAAACGATCCAGAATAAAATGATCCAGCAATCATTATGCTAAAGGAAACCGCCGCACCATCTCCTTTTGATTTTGTAAAAAAATTGATCAAACGATCCAGAATAAAATGATCCAGTAATCATTATGCTAGAGGAAACCGCCGCACCATCTCATTTTGATTTTGTAAAAAAAATTGATCATACGATCCAGAATAAAATGATCCAGCAATCATTATGCTAAAGGAAACCGCCGCACCATCTCATTTTGATTTTGTGATAAAATTGATCAAATGGTCCTGTTATGCCAAATCATTTGCAATGAGAGATTGATGAACAGTAATTGGCTTGCTTAAATGCTAAAAGGCAACCATTGCACAATCTCATTTTGATTTTGTGAAGAAATTGATCCAATGGTCCTTTTATGCCTAAACTTTTGCAATTAGAGATTGATCAATGGTAATTGGCTTGTTTAAATGCTAAAAGGAAACTTTTGCACAATCTCATCTTGATTTTGTAAAAAAAATTGATCAAACGATCCGGAATAAAATGATCCAGCAATCATTATGCTAAAGGAAACCGCCGCACCATCTCATTTTGATTTTGTGAAAAATTGATAAAATGATCTGTTATGCCAAATCATTTGCAATGAGAGATTAATAAACAGTAATTGGCTTGCTTAAATGCTAAAAGGCAACCATTGCACAATCTCATTTTGATTTTGTGAAGAAGTTGATCAAATGGTCCTTTTATGCCTAAACTTTTGCAATTAGAGATTGATCAATGGTAATTGGCTTGTTTAAATGCTAAAAGGAAACTTTTGCACAATCTCATCTTGATTTTGTAAAAAAAATTGATCAAACAATCCAAAATAAAATGATCCAGCAATCATTATGCTAAAGGAAACCGCCGCACCATCTCATTTTGATTTTGTGAAAAAAATTGATCAAATGGTCCTGTTATGCCAAATCATTTGCAATGATAGATTGATAAATAGTAATTGGCTTGCTTAGATGCTAAAAGGCAACCATTGCACAATCTCATTTTGATTTTGTGAAGAAATTGATCAAATGGTCCTTTTATGCCTAAACTATTGCAATTAGAGATTGATGAATGGTAATTGGCTTGTTGAAATGCTAAAAGGAAACTTTTGCACAATCTCATCTTGATTTTGTAAAAAAAAATTGATCAAATGATCCAGAATAAAATGATCCAGCAATCATTATGCTAAAGTAAACCGCCGCACCATCTCATTTTGATTTTGTGAAAAAATTGATAAAATGATCTGTTATGCCAAATCATTTGCAATGAGAGATTGATAAACAGTAATTGGCTTGCTTAAATGCTAAAAGGCAACCATTGCACAATCTCATTTTGATTTTGTGAAGAAGTTGATCAAATGGTCCTTTTATGCCTAAACTTTTGCAATTAGAGATTGATCAATGGTAATTGGTTTGTTGAAATGCTAAAAGGAAACTTTTGTACAATCTGATCTTGATTTTGTAAAAAAATTGATCAAACAATCCGGAATAAAATGATCCAGCAATCATTATGCTAAAGTAAACCGCCGCACCATCCCATTTTGATTTTGTGAAAAAATTGATAAAATGATCTGTTATGCCAAATCATTTGCAATGAGAGATTGATAAACAGTAATTGGCTTGCTTAAATGCTAAAGGGAACCATTGCACAATCTCATTTTGATTTTGTGAAGAAGTTGATCAAATGGTCCTTTTATGCCTAAACTTTTGCAATTAGAGATTGATCAATGGTAATTGGCTTGTTTAAATGCTAAAAGGAAACTTTTGCACAATCTCATCTTGATTTTGTAAAAAAAATTGATCAAACGATCCAGAATAAAATGATCCAGCAATAATTATGCTAAAGTAAACCGCCGCACCATCTCATTTTGATTTTGTGAAAAATTGATAAAATGATCTGTTATGCCAAATCATTTTCAATGAGAGATTGATAAATAGTAATTGGCTTGCTTAAATGCTAAAAGGCAACCATTGCACAATCTCATTTTGATTTTGTGAAGAAATTGATCAAATGGTCCTTTTATGCCTAAACTTTGGCAATTAGAGATTGGTCAATGGTAATTGGCTTGTTTAAATACTAAAAGGAAACTTTTGCACAATCTCATCTTGATTTTGTAAAAAAAAATTGATCAAATGATTCAGAATAAAATGATCCAGCAATCATTATGCTAAAGTAAACCGCCGCACCATCTCATTTTGATTTTGTGAAAAAATTGATAAAATGATCCTGTTATGCCAAATCATTTGCAATGAGAGATTGATAAACAGTAATTGGCTTGCTTAAATGCTAAAAGGCAACCATTGCACAATCTCATTTTGATTTTGTGAAGAAATTGATCAAATGGTCCTTTTATGCCTAAACTTTGGCAATTAGAGATTGGTCAATGGTAATTGGCTTGTTTAAATACTAAAAGGAAACTTTTGCACAATCTCATCTTGATTTTGTAAAAAAAAATTGATCAAATGATTCAGAATAAAATGATCCAGCAATCATTATGCTAAAGTAAACCGCCGCACCATCTCATTTTGATTTTGTGAAAAAATTGATAAAATGATCTGTTATGCCAAATCATTTGCAATGAGAGATTGATAAACAGTAATTGGCTTGCTTAAATGCTAAAAGGCAACCATTGCACAATCTCATTTTGATTTTGTGAAGAAATTGATCGAATGGTCCTTTTATGCCTAAACTTTTGCAATTAGAGATTGATCAATGGTAATTGGCTTGTTTAAATGCTAAAAGGTAACCATTGCTCAGAACCATAAGTGGACCACATCTAATTTAAGCATGAGGATGTCAGTTTCACAAGAAGTATTATAATGAACTGGCAATTATGCCCTTTCTTAAAAAAATTTACAAAAAGAATTTTATGTTAATTTACATTGTATTGTATATTTAAAAGTTTTGTACCGAGTTAAATAAAATTCTAATTGAGCGTGGTGTAAAGTTCGAAAAAAAAAAATCTGTAACAAGTTAAAAGTGAGCATCATTCCAAGCAAATCCAAAGATGCTAATGAGAGAAAAAAAAAATTAGACATTAATTATCACAAAGTTGTTTGCGTTTGATTCTTATCTAAAAGTAAAAAAGAAGAAATGGCAAATCTCATACAAGAGTAAAAAGGAAAGAATTTTAAAGGTAACATGGAAATTCTTATCCCAGACTATAAATGAAGGAAAGAAAAAAGAGGTCATATAGCAATCCTTTTCCCATACTGACGTCTGCCAAAAAAGGAAAAAACACAAAACTAATATCACAATTCTCCTCCCCAAAAAAGAAGAAGAAAAATAAAAAGTAAAAGATGGTTGCGGCAAGCCGGCGAGAGTCGATATGCTCCATTCTCCATCTTTAAATATATGAATGACGATGATATTGGAGCAATGTAGTTAATCTCACGTGACAATTTTGGCAATTCTGATCTAAAAGTTAAAAAGAAGAAATGGCAAATCTCATACAAAAGTAAAAAGGAAAGAATTTTAAAGGTGATGTGGAAATTCTTATCACAGACTATAAAAGAAGGAAAAAAAAAAAAGGGCTAATATAGCAATTATTTTCCAATAGTGGCGTCAGCCAAAAAGGAAACTTTGATAAATGGAAAACAAATAAGGAAAAAATAATAATAATGTCGCAATTCTCGTCCCAAAATAAAATAGAAGAAAATTAAAAGGTAATAGATCTTATACGCCCCATTCTTCATCCTTAAATAGCTTAATGGTTTTGATATCGAAGCAATTTACGTCACAATGAAGACATTAGCTACGCTCATATTTATTTGCTCCCTATTTGTAACCGGATGTGTCGGAAAAAGCATTTGGAAAAAGACCTATGTCGAGATGAAGAGCAATATGACGGATGAAATTACTGTGAGAATTCATTGCAAATCGAAGCAGGACGATCTCGGATTTCATGATATTACGACGAGGAGGAGCTGGAGTTTCTCATTCACACCCAGCTTATTTGGGAATACCTTGTTTTTTTGTAGCTTTTCATGGCCAGGTCATTTTCGTTATTTCGACATATATGACCAAAATAGGGACGAAATGCAATGCTCCACTTGTATTTGGAAGATTTCGCCCAATGGTCCTTGTTTGCTTGATAAGATGACCGGAGATTTCACAAAATGTTATCCTTGGAATCCTACTTCACAAATGGGGAGAAAACCTCTTACATGAATGTATGATGGAGAAAAATGATGTGGCAAATTGCCATGTCGTGATTTGGATGGAATAAGATGGCATTTATTAATTTTGTATCTCTTCTAATTTCCTCATCATTTCGATTTCGATTTGCAACTCTTTCTCTCTTCATTTTGTCTCATTAATTTATTGATTTGTTCTACATCGGAATGTTTTTGCTTAGACACCCTTCTACTTTGGTTCATTTGTAACATGAACCTTGTAAATATACATAAAACTTGGTATATTTACCATGCTTTTCTTAATCTAATTCATGTCGTTCATGAGGTATATAGGTGTGATAGGATAATATGATACAAGAAAGGATAGAAGCTGCATTTGCACATGAGTTGCAACTCAAAGTTTTCCAAACATCGACTGGTGAAGGCGATATTCACGGCTAAAGTCAGCGTTCTTCTCAAGCTCGATGGCCTTTAAAGCTTCTTCACCTCCCCAAGTCTCGGGCAGATTAAGAATGTGTTGGCTAACGAGATTCTATATTCAATGGCATGTCAAGCTTTCGAAGTTTAGTGTTGACTTCAGTTTCTTCCTCCATGCCTCGTTCCGCTGCTCTCCCCTTTTCTCTCCTTCGCCGCTCGGCTCAACATTGGACAACGGGCCTCGAAGAATTGGGCCTCCCAATCCGTACCCGCACCCGTTTACAATTCCAACAAAATTATTGTCGGAGCGGGTGGAGACGGGCCTGAGCTGCCCTGTCAAGACACTGCAAAAGAGATGGGCTGAAAAAGAAATACAGAGATGGGCTAAAGGAAAAAGAAAGATGGGCCCAAGGAATTAAAAAATGGGCTTGACACACCGGCCTGCTCGCTTTTTTTTTTTTTTTTTTTTTTTTCATTTTCATCACTTTTTTTATATATCACTTTCCTTCATTTTTATTTCCTTTTCATTTGGTCCATTTTTTCAGTTTTTTTTTTTTTTTTTTTGGCTTCTTATCTTTTATCCTTTTTTATATCATTTTTTTTATATTTTTATAAAATAAATGGGTACATAAAACGTTGACGAAAATTTATGTGTCAACAAGCGACTGAACATAAATTTGTTATGGAAACTATCGATTTTGCATATTTGTAGTAGTTGAAGAAACAAATCTAATAATATCCAAGAAAGAGAAATTCATGAGGAATTGACTACCAATTTTAGACATGGAAATTGGTCCAAAATTAAAATATTGATACCATGTAATCAAATGTTGGAAATTTACATATTGTAAATAAAAATAAAGTTTTTTACTTATACCATAAATGGGAAATCCTTTGTGCACTATTATAACCATGATATTAAAAAAATTCATTGATGTACTTGGTTACAATAAAACTTTGTCCACCGTCTTCACAAATTACTTGAAAGTTTTGAATATATTGAAATATCAAATAACATAGTTTACAATTGGTCCGTTTATGTAATCTTGAAGGGCACAATTTATTCGTTTTTACTCTCTTTAAATTTTACGAGATTATCTCATTGACTTTTATTTATTACAAAATATTTGGAAATCTTCAAAATAGTGAATATCAAATACTGAACCGTGCAATTGATTTATTTTCAGAACTTAGAGAAATTAAGTCTTTACTGTATAGTATTTCACATTTTCTTAACATTGTTTTTTAAATTGCATCTAAAATTTAAGGAAAATATTTCAGGGATTTTAAGACAAGTGGACCCGCCAATACATGCTTGCAATGTCCAAGCCATTAATGCAAAATTGTTGCGACATTTACTTCTTCGTGGAAATCGGAAAGTTTTTAGAGATCCTACCCGGCACCTATATTAAGGGTATATCAAGTGATATGTTCATCGATTACGAGGGCCATTAAGGGTAATATTGCGTTTTTCTAATTTCAAAAATCAAATGCATCATTTTGTTAGTTAGATTGACTACAATAATTAATTAAAGATAGTTTCTTTTTTCATTTAGCCAATAAGTGATTTATCAAGCACTTTACATCGAAATTCAAGCTCATTAGCAGATAACTTAATTTTTTTAGATTAAATATGTAAATTGATTTACAATTAGAGAATAAGTATATTTTTGTATTTAGTTAAAATAAATTATCGATTATAACAGGTTACACATATTCATTACTTAAAACTCGAGCATTGAGAATGCCGAATAATAATCATCATTTTCAAGTTTATTTGAAAAAGCAAACCATCACTTCTTAGTCTTGGTAATTTGTATACATGGATATAATATCGTTAAAGTATTCTTGTTGCCCGGCCAAATGTGAAATCAAACTTTTAATTTTAGTTTGAAAATTCACAAAAAAGAACAATAGCAAGATTTTATTTTCTACTTTTATAAAGATATTTAAAAACAGAATTAGTCTTAAAGATCGCCTATCAACTCTAATACTAAAAAATAAAAGGCAAAGATATAAATATAAAGAATAACTTTCTTACAAAATCTCCTCCTTAATGAAAACATGGAATGAACATTTGCGGACTATATTTTCACCCTTTTACTAATGTCACTTTAATCAGCCGAGCATTACATTGGGGCAAAGACATTATAATCCCGAGTGACTCTAATTAAGATGATGATCCGTCTAGAATAATTATTCATTTTCCTATCATAGTGAACTTCGGAATAGAGAGTAGTTGCTAGAAGGAGCAAAATAAGGCCACTTTCATCCCCCCTTCCTTTTCTATCTTTGCACTTTTTACATAAGTTGCATTGTATATTATGGAATTTTGATTTCCTTTTCTCCCTTAATTGTCATTTTTGGGACTTTAGTGTCACAAGAAGCTTTAATGGAAAGAGGGATTATGATGCTTGCACCCCCGTATGATCCAGAGACCATAAGCACGTCCCTTAACAAACCCTTTGAGAAATCGAGTAATTGGTGCTTGATTTTTTTTTTTTTTTTTGGGTCAAAAAGAAAGGGTACATTGAGTTATTACTTCCCATCTTTATTTTTTAGTATGAAAAAAGTCATAAAAAAACCCCCCAAGTTTACCCGCTAAAATATATTTATCCTAAAGTATTTTTTTATGACACCAAAAACCTTAAACTTGCACCAATGTAACACATTTATCACAAATATTTTCTAACACCAAAATCCCATATTATGCCCATGTGACACATTTATCCCTAATTTTTTTTTTTTTCGATGAGACCAAATTTTTGAATTAAATATATCACACAGACAAAAGCTTAGAAACAACAAGTTTTAAGTAGTCCATGATAAGAAGGCGCTCCTCCCAGTCCCAATTGACGTGATCTGATCTTTAGATCCGCTTATCAGAGCTTCCACAAGATCAGCATGGTCGCACTCATATAGCAAAAAGTTCACATATCTATGTCTTCGCACGAAGTTGCAAGTTAGAACACTTCAAGTATGGCAAAGCCCGTAACAATTAGACCATCACGATCTCTAGAAATGCTAGTTATGGTGCCGTCCCAGGAACCCCAGTCTGCGACGTGATAAAGGTGGGCACTTTCTTGTTTATGATGCATGAGAGTTCCATTTTCTATAATTTGCTTGCGGGAAATATGATGATTCCAGAGTCATTGCGGAATATTTGTTCTGGCTCGAAACACGATTCATCGTGGGATATCTAGCGGTTGAATATTTGCTTTGGCTTTGGCGTAGTGTAGTTCCATTCCCCATCAAGAACTGTAACTTCAAAGAATTTTTACTTGGCCATGTTCCCAATTTTCTTGTAAAAATGTAATTCTGATCTTCTCAATCTTTTGAATTATCAGCGATGCAGCAGTGTATTATTGGAAGCCTCGAGGATTTATAGCTAAGTTTAGCTATTTTCTGTTGATTGCCTGATGAGTGATAATTAATGAAGTTGAGTTCTCTATCCATTTTTGCTTAGAGAACTAGAGAGTTCTTTTGGATAGGACGTCTGCCACATACACAAAAGAAAGTAGAAACTTCAAGCAATTTTACTTTTCTATGTCTGCTACTTCATCAACAGAGTACTATTCAATCAAAGGCAAAGACCAGGTTTTGAGGAGCATCCGGTAAGAAACTATTGTACTTGGTTGCTGCTAGAAAATTCTTGATCTTGCCTTTGCTAATCAATAATGTCTCTTTAGGTTAATTAGAATACTGGAGGTCGTTAACATCACCTTCAAATGCAAAAGACTCTCCAGATGATCTGCACTACTTGGCTATGGATTCATTTAGCCGAATTACTTGACTATGAAGACATGAAGAAAATCTAGATGAGATTCCTCTTACAGAAAAGTTGCATCATGTGTTTCAGCTCCAATCCTTGCAGAAAACACAAGCAAACTGGAAACCGCCTGTTAAGCTTCTTATGAGATTGTCGATAAAATGGCCAAAAGGAACAAGAAGAGAACTTGGACGGCCTCGAAGAAGGTGAAGCTTCTTGCCTTCTTGGTAATGTACACGCACAAAATTGCCATAATATACTTGATTGCCCCGAGAAAAACTAAACCTTGATTGAACTGCCTCAAAGAAGCTTTCAGGTGATGGAGACTTCTTATTCAACTAAATAAGATATGAGCATGAAGTCCAGAGACTTGTTCAGGAGGGTACAAAATCTGGTTTATCTACACTTTTGATAAACGGGTTTAATCATGGCTCACGTTCTAAACCTGCCAATTGATTCAGAGACTGCTTGCTTTGAGGATGCAATTGAAAAAACTTATGTACAACGTACAAAATGTAGATGTGACCCCCTAAACATCTCGTGTGATCGACAGAATTTAAAAAGGAATCCGCTAGTTGGCCTAGCATGCCTTACTTTCCAATTCAAGGAAACATCCAGTCCTGAACAGAGGAAGGCATGTAGCAAACCAGGTGGATGTGTGTGTTTTACAATGGATAACTACGACAACATACTTCAACTTGCACTCAGGGCCATGGAAAAAGATCAGCAGCAAGAATCTACCTGATCTCTTGATACAGACTAAAACAATTCTATGCTATCACTACAATCTCATTCTACTGAATAGAATCAACTCCTCAAAATGCTTCACCACTTTCAGCTCCAATTCAAGCCTCTGTGGACCTAGGCTCAGGCGGCATGGGCTTGAGGAAACCATATTTTAACAACCTCTCGTGGGGACTTGAGGAAACAATGTTCTAGTTTTTCTTTTGATTGATAACCTGCCTTATGTCTTCCATAATCTCTTGGGCATTCTAAGCGGAATGTATCGAGTCCAGGATCTTCTCTAGCATTTTGCTGTTGTTTTGGAGGTTTCTCTGTTCTTATAGGTAGTCAATTGCATATTGCATTTGCAGGCACTCCTTGCTCCTGCAAAAGCCATTGCAACTAATGCAGGAGTGGATGGCAATATTGTAGTAGAGTCAATCCCGAACATGTGATTGGGAAATCAGTTACAAATGCAATGATGGGAAAATGTGAAGATCTTCTCGTTGCTGGAGTTATAGATCCATGCAAGGTTTCATGCTGCACGCTACAAAGCGCAGTCTCCATTTTAGGGACAGTCCTGACTACCCAAGTGATATTGATGGAGAAAACAAAAACGCCCAGGCCACCCGTTCCACTTGTGCCTAGGACAACACCTTAAAAACGAATGAGCGGATGCTTCATTGCTCAAGATAAATACCAAGTCAGAGCTCTCCTTGATATATATAAATGTGCTTCATGGATGCGTGCTTTTCCAAATGAAGATGTGTATGACATGTTTCGGGGAACTGGACAGGTGTAATCTCACTTATCTGGCTGGTCTTCAAGATCCACGGTCATGATTGAAGAAACTGAGGTTGGATATCGAAAGCCAGATAGTTTCTCTGAAATGCTTGATGGTAGTCACATTTCTACAATCTGAGGAACATGTAAAAATCTGTCAAATAAATACTGTTCAAAAAAGTGTTCTTCAGCCAATGCTCTCCAGTGTCTTATAATTTTGTACTTTCTTTGAAGACCGAACAATGTAATGCCTTGTACTGTGAAGATAGTTATTGCGCTATTTTCATCCAAAAAGATAATCCTCATGAGTCTGAAACCCTTATAAGAAGCTTTAGCAGCATCACAAGCATTGAGGAAGGTGCATTGGTGGCTAGTGAAATCGGCAAGCATCATTCCCATGGCTTGCCTACTAGTGACACGTGATGAACGCATTTGTTTTCACCCGCGTTGTTGTGATTGCCATTTTGCAAAGTAATGTAAGGGGTGTGTCATCAGTTGCATCAGATGAATAATCAAAAGGGGAAAAGATAAATTGTCAAAGCACTAGTGATAGCGGGAAGATGTTCCCGTCTTCTCCTGAACGAACTCTCTGCTAAGCCAGAAGGAACGAGGAGACTGACTAGATTCTGACTAGATTGGTGCTGCTATGTCATAGTAGAGAGTTTATTTGCAACCCGGGAAACTGCATCTAACCGACATTCATTCATCAATCACAGTGCCGCAAGATACAAAAATGAAAAAGGATTCAAAAGCCATTGTGATCTTATGAGTACAGAAAAGATATACAAGAAAAATGTGGGTTTCAAACAGTACATCAAGTCGCTCTCTCCTTGTTCTCAAACAACCCTCTGTATGTGAATCATCATGGTAGGGGCAGATTGAATTTGTTGTTGAGTGTCAGATCCAGATGCCTTCATTCCTTCATTTATAGCTCGAACATGATTGAGTTTCAGTGATGTTCTAGAGTTAATCAAATGAATTGTGCCAGCAGCCTACCAATAATCCCCGTAGGAGCACACCCCATCTTTGAAATGGTGAAAATGATTCATTTCCTGAACGAGGATCTCCTCTTTGTATACCGGGAAATGAATTTCGTCAAAGAGTGCCAGTCTTCACACAACCTTAAGTTCTTGGTAATCCATATCATCTCCCCCTTAGCAGTGTCCACGAGTCCAAAGGCCACGGCTAGTTTTTCACTGCGCCCCAACAAAATGCGTTCCTTCTTACATCAAGACTGTGATGCACATTTCCAGTTTGTGGCACGTGGCTGTCTTCCTTTATCTCCATTGACAACTTCAGCAATAAGGAATGAAGCTGCTCAATCTGTGGATTCAATTCATTGACTGAAGCAAAGGGATATATCCTCCTTTTGACTTCAATCCAACTGCAACCGGGACCTTTTGCAGTCTCCAAGCTTCTAAAGTTCCTTCACTCTTCTCACCTCATCCCACATCTTGGCCTCCCTTTAGATGTTGGCTAGGAGAACATAATTCCCAGCATTTGTGGGTTCGAGCTCAAAAACCTTGTGCTCGCTCTTTCGGCAAGCTCAACATTGCAATGAATCCTGCATGATCCAAGGAGCGATCCCCAAACTTTAGGACCTATTTTAATCCGCATGTCTTCTATAATTTAGGCTGCTTCATGCAATCTATTTGCCCTGCCAAGAAGATCCGCCACACTAGGGAAAATCCTATGTTCCCTTACCATCAAGTCGAACGACATCTTCCCGTCCTCGAAAAACCCTGCATGACAGCAGGCTCCTAAAATACTAATGAAGGATATGGGACTTGGCAAGATTCCACTGATGATGATCTTGTTGGAAACCTGAATTGCCTTCTCTCCAAACCCACAAACCCCATAACTCGAGATCAAAGAATTCCAGGAAACTAAATCCCACTCATCCATTTATCAAAAACTTGTCGTGCTCAGTCGAGCTCACTGCATCTTGCATACATTGTCACCAGGGCACTAATGACCGGCAAGATTGACTGTAGATCTCATCGCAGAACATATCCGTTAATCAACCTACCCTGCTCCAATGCAGCAAGTGCAGCACAGGCTTGCAGCTCCCTGGCCAATGTCACAGAATTTGGAAGCAAATCATGGGTCTTAAGCATCATCTCCCTGAAAAGTTCGAAAGCTTCAAAAGGCATCCCAAGCATAACAAGCAATCATAGCACGACAAGAAACTACATTCTGCTCAGGCATCTCACCAAACATGATTCCAGCACATTTCGCCCTCCCAAACCTGGCATACATGTCCACCAAAATAGTCATGATATGAACATAACCCCCGTACCCATGCCGCAGAATATGGGCACGGTACTACCTTCCCTTTTACAAAGGCGAGAGGGCTCATGCCGAAGTTACGCATGCTTTCAACACATAGGTGTAAATGAACCTATCCGAAGGAATCCCGATCCGGTTGATCCTTCTGCACAAGTCAACGACCTCGTGTCCATGACCCGCCAAGGCGAGCGCCCTAAACAGCGCGTGCTAAACATAAATAGTTCTCTTGCGAGTTTTATCAAACACCATCCGGGCATTCTCGATGGCGTCCACCTCGGAGTACACGTTGATGAGCTTGGTCGCCAGGGACGGGTCCTGGTCGAAGCCATTCTCCAGAAGATGGCGGTGCGCCAGGTGTGGTCGGGTTCTCGAGAGAGGACGCGAATCGCCCGCTTCAGTTCGCCCTTTTCGCGCCAATATTGATTACGTGGTTCTTATCGGCGGTGGCTGTGGAGGTGGAAACGGTGGGATTCGATGTTAAAAGAGCAAAGAGCCGGTTTGGGAAGACTGAACCGCAAACATTACTCCAATGTGCAATTTCACCCTTAAGCTTTTGATTTATTTAATAAATGCAATTTGCAATGTGATCTCCGAATCTATGAACTTTTAGTATGTATTCAATATAATTCCCGAATTATATAAAATAATGAAAAGACTATATCAAACACTTTCATACGGTTCATAAACTGTATTAAATATGTACCAGAAGTTTATGGACTACATCAAACAAAAGTTTATAGATTACATCGAACAAATTCACAATATCACAAAAGATATTTAGGATTTTATGTTAGTTGACGTTAGATTAGAGTATACGAGTCGTAACATGTAATTAAGTCATATTTAAGTTGAGTTCATTTTGTAAAAAAAGGAAACCTTCGGAAAGTTAATTGATATTGCATTCTATGCCTCAATCTAAGTTATCTCTTATAGCTTAAATTATACGTTAACCATGTTCATATAAACTTCTAATTTATCGCCACGATCATCGTCATCATGAAGTAAATAAAGAAAATAAATAATATATATATATATATATATATATATATATATATATATATATATATAATATATATATAAACTTAGCTTGCACAGTAGATCTACATTGTAGCAATTCATTGTCGCTGCATAATCAGATTCGTTCGATGAGTCATATCTAAGAGATGAAGTTTGCAGAACCCTTGTTTCATCATGCGATAAATAGGGATTCACCTTCGCTTGCTCATGCATTCTAGGTTCTTTTTCATCTTTTTCAATAAGTTATCTATCTTTTTTCGGGTTCTTTTATCTTTGGAGCACGTGATTAAGCCCTGATTACGAATGTTAAGAAAATGGTAAATCGTGTACCATATTACAATTGTTAAAAAATGCAATAAATATCTTTCAAAGAAAAACAATTAAGAAAGAAAAAGAGACAGTGAATGGACGGGCTTGAAAGTGAATGGGCCGGTTCAGGCCCACAATCAGGCCCGAGTGTTCTCCCTCCCTCTTGAGAGGCGGCTTCTTCCACTTTCAGCCGCCGTCGAGCTTTGCGACCACCGTCTAGACGGCCTTGCGGTTTCCCGCCGCTTTCGTGCTCCCGGCGACCGGAGGATAGTTGCGAAGAACAATGAGCGGGGAGAACGACGACTCGTGGCGAATCGTCCATGTTGCCGGCAGGCTGCCGGTTCCGTGTGATCAGCAACTCATGGGTATCTTCTCAATAGACGACCGACCGAATCCCGAGCGAAAATCCGAACTTGAAATTTTGCTGATGTGTTTTGCACTTCGAAATTGGTGTTCCGTTGCTTTTTATTTTTATTTTTGCAAGCGGTGAACGTGGTCGTCGCTCGGATTGAGCAGCCGAAGCTCACGAACACTATCATCAGGTCGAGTCTCGTGTCTTATGTCGAGACTCTAGGTAGTGAGCTCGTTCTGCGCTTCTCGAGACCTTGCTGTTTCGTTATCTGGTTTGATTTTTTCACTCAAATGTGGGAGTCAATTGTTTGGTTATTGGCTAGGCTTTTGAGTCAAATTGCGCCATTGGAGGACCTCCATCACGCGAAGTGGGTGAAGAAGAAGTGTCTCGGAGGAGGTACGTCATGGGTTCAGGGGCATATGGGTGTTATGTTTGTTACTGGTGTGATTGGTCACATAATGATGATATTTGAGCATCATGGTTTCTTGCATCTTTGAAATTGAGGAACAATCTTTGCTGCGCATGTCATTCTGGAGAATTAGGATAGATACCGTAAGTCGGAGCTTTAGTCATCAGGATTGGAGTTAAGCGAGCATAAGAGTAGTTGCTCAATCTCAACACGTTCTTTTGTGTGCTTCTCGAGCCAATGTTTTGCTTTCAGCAGACCCTAAACTCAAAAGCTTGTTCAAGTAGCTTTTGTCATCAAAACCATGATCTCGCAAAATGATTTCTCTAAGCCTAATCTCGCTATTTGAGACACAGCATCAAGCAGATGCAGCAAAAGGCGGAAGAAAAGTTTGAGAAATTAGGCTACTGAAGGACTACCTTGCGGTTTTGTGAAGCAAACTTATGGGTAACATTCCAATTACATATGAGCAAATAAACGCTCTGAAGGAGAGGTCCGTACACGAATCCGCAGCAAACCAGGAGTTGAAGCATCACCCTTATTTTCGATAGAAAGTGGCAGCATCATGTATCCATAACTTCAGACTTGCTAATGGCAACACTCATATCCGGTAGCTAGCATGTATTAGGTTAAGTTGCACCAACAACAACTGCCTGCTTCTCGTAAACTATTTTTTGTATGTTGATTCGTGATACGACAAAACATTACAAATTCAAAACCGATGTGGCTTGACACTTCTTGACCTTTTTTTTTTTTTATGAAAACGTAATTACATCAAAACATTTTAATAGAGATATGAAAACAATGTAAGTAATAAGTGCAAATAGAATGACAAAAAGAGAAGGGACAACAATTTAAAGAAATTAGATGCCAATCAAAAGTCAATGATGAGGACGTTTGAAGAGAAACACATGTGCGTGAATCTTGATTTAAAAGATAACAAAGATGATTCTTATTCCATGTAAATCGAGAATTATGAGTTCACAACGTCATATTTCTCTATCAGACATTCACATTAGAGGTTTCGGATTCCATGGATAACAAACATCGTACTCTCCGGAGTCACTAAGCCTACAAGGACCTTCGGGTGAGATATTCCAAATACACTGTTCGCAATAACGCTCGTCCCTATTCTCCTCGTATATATCAAACCACTCAAATCGATCCGGCCATGAAAAGCTGCAAAAGAACAATGTGCCTCCGAAGAATTTGGGTCTGAATGAGAAATACCAGCTTTCCTTTATATCGTGGACTCCAACATCGTCGTCCTTGGATTTGCAATGAACTCTTAGAATAGCACCACCCCCCAAACGGTTATTGATCAAAACAGTTGTCTTGCCCATAACAATTCCTGGATAGCTTGCTAAAACTAAAAACCAAATGAATGTAAGCGTGGCTGATGTCTTCATCATCGTGGCTTACAGTGTTCGGATATCAACATCCTTAAGCAATTTAAGGATGGAGAATGGAGCATGTTAGAGCTCACCAGCTGGCAGCAACCACATTTCTTTCTTAATTTTGACACAATTAATTGCGGAAATAATATATATTTTTGTTCTTATCTACTTTGAGATAAGAATTGTCACATAAGGTAAGTTACAAATCCAGTTTTTGTTGGCAATGCTAGTCATATTGTGAAAAAATTGATCAAATGATCCTGTTATGCCAAATCATTTGCAATGAGAGATTGATAAACAGTAATTGGTTGCTTAAATGCTAAAAGGCAACCATTGCACAATCTCATTTTGATTTTGTGAAGAAATTGATCAAATGGTCCTTTTATACCTAAACTTTTGCAATTAGAGATTGATCAATGGTAATTGGCTTGTTGAAATGCTAAAGGAAACTTTTGCACAATCTCATTTTGATTTTGTAAAAAAATTGATCAAACGATCCAGAACAAAATGATCCAACAATCATTATGCTAAAGGAAACCGCCGCACCATCTCATTTTGATTTCGTGGAAAAATTGATAAAATGATCCTGTTATGCCAAATCATTTGCAATGGGAGATTGATAAACAATAATTGGCTTGCTTAAATGCTAAAAGGCAACCATTGCACAATCTCATTTTGATTTTGTGAAGAAGTTGATCAAATGGTCCTTTTATGCCTAAACTTTTGCAATTAGAGATTGATCAATGGTAATTGGCTTGTTTAAATGCTAAAAGGAAACTTTTGCACAATCTCATTTGATTTTGTAAAAAATTAAAATGATCAAATCATTATGCTAAAGTAAACCGCCGCACCATAAAAAAATTGATAAAATGATCCATGCCAAATCATTTGCAATGCTTGATAAACAGGGCTTGCTTAAATGCTAAAAGGCAACCATTGCACAATCTCATCAAATGGTCCTTTTGAAACTTTTGCAATAAGATTGATCAATGGTAATTGGCTTGTTTAAATGCTAAAAGGAAACTTTAGCACAATCTCATCTTGATTTTGTAAAAAAATTGATCAAATGATCCATAATAAAATGATCCAGCAATCATTATGCTAAAGTAAACCGCCGCACCATCTCATTTTGATTTTGTGAAAAAATTGATAAAATGATCTGTTATGCCAAATCATTTGCAATGAGAGATTGATAAACAATAATTGGCTTGCTTAAATGCTAAAAGGCAACCATTGCACAATCTCATTTTGATTTTGTGAAGAAATTGATCAAATGGTCCTTTTATGCCTAAACTTTTGCAATTAGAGATTGATCAATGGTAATTGGCTTGTTTAAATGCTAAAAGAAAACTTTTGCACAATCTCATTTTGATTTTGTAAAAAAAAAAAAAAAAATTGATCAAACGATCCAGAATAAAATGATCCAGCAATCATTATGCTAAAGTAAACCGCCGCACCATCTCATTTTGATTTTGTGAAAAATTGATTAAATGATCCTGTTATGCCAAATCATTTGCAATGAGAGATTGATAAACAATAATTGGCTTGCTTAAATTCTAAAAGGCAACCATTGCACAATCTCATTTTGATTTTGTGAAGAAATTGATCAAATGGTCCTTTTATGCCTAAACTTTTGCAATTAGAGATTGATCAATGGTAATTGGCTTGTTTAAATGCTAAAAGGAAACTTTTGCACAATCTCATCTTAATTTTGTAAAAAAATTGATCAAACGATCCAGAATAAAATGATCCAGCAATAATTATGCTAAAGTAAACCGCCGCACCATCTCATTTTGATTTTGTGAAAAATTGATCAAATGATCTTGTTATGCCAAATCATTTTCAATGAGAGATTGATAAATAGTAATTGGCTTGCTTAAATGCTAAAAGGCAACCATTGCACAATCTTATTTTGATTTTGTGAAGAAATTGATCAAATGGTCCTTTTATGCCTAAACTTTTGCAATTAGAGATTGATCAATGGTAATTGGCTTGTTTAAATACTAAAAAGAAACTTTTGCACAATCTCATCTTGATTTTGTAAAAAAAAAATTGATCAAATGATTCGAATAAAATGATCCAGCAATCATTATGCTAAAGTAAACCGCACCATCTCATTTTGATTTTGTGAAAAAATTGATAAAATGATCCTGTTATGCCAAATCATTTGCAATGAGAGATTGATAAACAATAATTGGCTTGCTTAAATGCTAAAAGGGAACCATTGCACAATCTCATTTTGATTTTGTGAAGAAGTTGATCAAATGGTCCTTTTATGCCTAAACTTTTGCAATTAGAGATTGATCAATGGTAATTGGCTTGTTTAAATGCTAAAAGGAAACTTTTGCACAATCTCATCTTGATTTTGTAAAAAAAATTGATCAAACGATCCAGAATAAAATGATCCAGCAATAATTATGCTAAAGTAAACCGCCACACCATCTCATTTTGATTTTGTGAAAAAATTGATAAAATGATCCTGTTATGCCAAATCATTTTCAATGAGAGATTGATAAATAGTAATTGGCTTGCTTAAATGCTAAAAGGCAACCATTGCACAATCTCATTTTGATTTTGTGAAGAAATTGATCAAATGGTCCTTTTATGCCTAAACTTTGGCAATTAGAGATTGGTCAATGGTAATTGGCTTGTTTAAATACTAAAAAGAAACTTTTGCACAATCTCATCTTGATTTTGTAAAAAAAAATTGATCAAATGATTCAGAATAAAATGATCCAGCAATCATTATGCTAAAGTAAACCGCCGCACCATCTCATTTTGATTTTGTGAAAAAATTGATAAAATGATCCTGTTATGCCAAATCATTTTCAATGAGAGATTGATAAATAGTAATTGGCTTGCTTAAATGCTAAAAGGCAACCATTGCACAATCTCATTTTGATTTTGTGAAGAAATTGATCAAATGGTCCTTTTATGCCTAAACTTTGGCAATTAGAGATTGGTCAATGGTAATTGGCTTGTTTAAATACTAAAAAGAAACTTTTGCACAATCTCATCTTGATTTTGTAAAAAAAAAATTGATCAAATGATTCAGAATAAAATGATCCAGCAATCATTATGCTAAAGTAAACCGCCGCACCATCTCATTTTGATTTTGTGAAAAAATTGATAAAATGATCTGTTATGCCAAATCATTTGCAATGAGAGATTGATAAACAATAATTGGCTTGCTTAAATGCTAAAAGGCAACCATTGCACAATCTCATTTTGATTTTGTGAAGAAATTGATCAAATGGTCCTTTTATGCCTAAACTTTTGCAATTAGAGATTGATCAATGGTAATTGGCTTGTTGAAATGCTAAAAGGAAACTTTTGCACAATCTCATTTTGATTTTGTAAAAAAATTGATCAAACGATCCAGAACAAAATGATCCAACAATCATTATGCTAAAGGAAACCGCCGCACCATCTCATTTTGATTTTGTGAAAAAATTGATAAAATGATCTGTTATGCCAAATCATTTGCAATGGGAGATTGATAAACAATAATTGGCTTGCTTAAATGCTAAAAGGCAACCATTGCACAATCTCATTTTGATTTTGTGAAGAAATTGATCAAATGGTCCTTTTATGCCTAAACTTTTGCAATTAGAGATTGATCAATGGTAATTGGCTTGTTTAAATGCTAAAAGGAAACTTTTGCACAATCTCATCTTGATTTTGTAAAAATATTGATCAAACGATCCGAGAATAAAATGATCCAGCAATCATTATGCTAAAGTAAACCGCCGCACCATCTCATTTTGATTTTGTGAAAAAATTGATAAAATGATCCCGTTATGCCAAATCATTTGCAATGAGAGATTGATAAACAGTAATTGGCTTGCTTAAATGCTAAAAGGCAACCATTGCACAATCTCATTTTGATTTATTGAAGAAATTGATCAAATGGTCCTTTTATGCCTAAACTTTTGCAATTAGAGATTGATTAATGGTAATTGGCTTGTTTAAATGCTAAAAGGAAACTTTTGCACAATCTCATCTTGATTTTGTAAAAAAATTGATCAAACGATCCATAATAAAATGATCCAAGAATCATTATGCTAAAGTAAACCGCCGCACCATCTCATTTTGATTTTGTGAAAAAATTGATAAAATGATCTGTTATGCCAAATCATTTGCAATGAGAGATTGATAAACAGTAATTGGCTTGCTTAAATGCTAAAAGGCAACCATTGCACAATCTCATTTTGATTTTGTGAAGAAATTGATCAAATGGTCCTTTTATGCCTAAACTTTTGCAATTAGAGATTGATCAATGGTAATTGGCTTGTTTAAATGCTAAAAGAAAACTTTTGCACAATCTCATATGATTTTGTAAAAAAATTGATCAAACGATCCGAAATAAAATGATCCAGCAATCATTATGCTAAAGTAAACCGCCGCACCATCTCATTTTGATTTTGTGAAAAAATTGATTAAATGATCCTGTTATGCCAAATCATTTGCAATGAGAGATTGATAAACAATAATTGGCTTGCTTAAATGCTAAAAGGCAACCATTGCACAATCTCATTTTGATTTTGTGAAGAAATTGATCAAATGGTCCTTTTATGCCTAAACTTTTGCAATTAGAGATTGATCAATGGTAATTGACTTGTTTAAATGCTAAAGGAAACTTTTGCACAATCTCATCTTGATTTTGTAAAAAAATTGATCAAACGATCCGAATAAAATGATCCAGCAATCATTATGCTAAAGTAAACCGCCGCACCATCTCATTTTGATTTTGTGAAAAAATTGATAAAATGATCTGTTATGCCAAATCATTTGCAATGAGAGATTGATAAACAGTAATTGGCTTGCTTAAATGCTAAAAGGCAACCATTGCACAATCTCATTTTGATTTTTGAAGAAATTGATCAAATGGTCCTTTTATGCCTAAACTTTTGCAATTAGAGATTGATCAATGGTAATTGGCTTGTTTAAATGCTAAAAGGAAACTTTTGCACAATCTCATCTTGATTTTGTAAAAAAAATTGATCAAACGATCCAGAATAAAATGATCCAGCAATCATTATGCTAAAGTAAACCGCCGCACCATCTCATTTTGATTTTGTGAAAAAATTTGTAAAATGATCCTGTTATGCCAAATCATTTGCAATGAGAGATTGATAAACAGTAATTGGCTTGCTTAAATGCTAAAAGGCAACCATTGCACAATCTCATTTTGATTTTGTGAAGAAGTTGATCAAATGGTCCTTTTATGCCTAAACTTTTGCAATTAGAGATTGATCAATGGTAATTGGCTTGTTTAAATGCTAAAAGGAAACTTTTGCACAATCTCATCTTGATTTTGTAAAAAAATTGATCAAACGATCCAGAATAAAATGATCCAGCAATCATTATGCTAAAGTAAACCGCCGCACCATCTCATTTTGATTTTGTGAAAAAATTAATAAAATGATCTTGTTATGCCAAATCATTTGCAATGAGAGATTGAAAAACAGTAATTGGCTTGCTTAAATGCTAAAAGGCAACCATTGCACAATCTCATTTTGATTTTGTGAAGAAATTGATCAAATGGTCCTTTTATGCCTAAACTTTTGCAATTAGAGATTGATCAATGGTAATTGGCTTGTTTAAATGCTAAAAGAAACTTTTGCACAATCTCATCTTGATTTTGTAAAAAAATTGATCAAATGATTCAGAATAAAATGATCCAGCAATCATTATGCTAAAGTAAACCGCCGCACCATCTCATTTTGATTTTGTGAAAAAATTGATAAAATGATCCTGTTATGCCAAATCATTTGCAATGAGAGATTGATAAAGAGTAATTGGCTTGCTTAAATGCTAAAAGGGAACCATTGCACAATCTCATTTTGATTTTGTGAAGAAGTTGATCAAATGGTCCTTTTATGCCTAAACTTTTGCAATTAGAGATTGATCAATGGTAATTGGCTTGTTTAAATGCTAAAAGGAAACTTTTGCACAATCTCATCTTGATTTTGTAAAAAAATTGATCAAACGATCCAGAATAAAATGATCCAGCAATAATTATGCTAAAGTAAACCGCACCATCTCATTTTGATTTTGTGAAAAATTGATAAAATGATCTGTTATGCCAAATCATTTTCAATGAGAGATTGATAAATAGTAATTGGCTTGCTTAAATGCTAAAAGGCAACCATTGCACAATCTCATTTTGATTTTGTGAAGAAATTGATCAAATGGTCCTTTTATGCCTAAACTTTGGCAATTAGAGATTGGTCAATGGTAATTGGCTTGTTTAAATACTAAAAAGAAACTTTTGCACAATCTCATCTTGATTTTGTAAAAAAAAATTGATCAAATGATTCAGAATAAAATGATCCAGCAATCATTATGCTAAAGTAAACCGCCGCACCATCTCATTTTGATTTTGTGAAAAATTGATCAAATGGTCCTGTTATGCCAAATCATTTGCAATGAGAGATTGATAAACAAGTAATTGGCTTGCTTAAATGCTAAAAGGCAACCATTGCACAATCTCATTTTGATTTTGTGAAGAAATTGATCCAATGGTCCTTTTATGCCTAAACTATTGCAATTAGAGATTCATCAATGGTAATTGGCTTGTTGAAATGCTACAAGGAAACTTTTGCACAATCTCATTTTGATTTTGTAAAAAAAATTGATCAAACAATCGAGAATAAAATGATGCAGCAATCATTATGCTAAAGGAAACCGCCGCACCATCTCATTTTGATTTTGTGAAAAAATTGATCAAATGATCCTGTTATGCCAAATCATTTGCAATGAGAGATTGATAAATAATAATTGGCTTGCTTAAATGCTAAAAGGGAACCATTGCACAATCTCATTTTGATTTTGTGAAGAAATTGATCAAATGGTCCTTTTATGCCTAAACTTTTGCAATTAGAGATTGATCAATGGTAATTGGCTTGTTTAAATGCTAAAAGAAAACTTTTGCACAATCTCATCTTGATTTTGCAAAAAAATTGATCAAACGATCCGGAATAAAATGATCCAGCAATCATTATGCTAAAGTAAACCGCCGCACCATCTCATTTTGATTTTGTGAAAACATTGATAAAATGATCCTGTTATGCCAAATCATTTGCAATGAGAGATTGATAAACAGTAATTGGCTTGCTTAAATGCTAAAAGGCAACCATTGCACAATCTCATTTTGATTTTGTGAAGAAATTGATCAAATGGTCCTTTTATGCCTAAACTTTTGCAATTAGAGATTGATCAATGGTAATTGGCTTGTTTAAATGCTAAAAGGAAACTTTTGCACAGTCTCATCTTGATTTTGTAAAAAAAAAATTGATCAAACGATCCAGAATAAAATGATCCAGCAATCATTATGCTAAAGGAAACCGCCGCACCATCTCATTTTGATTTTGTGAAAAAATTGATAAAATGATCCTGTTATGCCAAATCATTTGCAATGAGAGATTGATGAACGGTAATTGGCTTGCTTAAATGCTAAAAGGCAACCATTGCACAATCTCAATTTGATTTTGTGAAGAAATTGATCAAATGGTCCTTTTATGCCTAAACTATTGCAATTAGAGATTGATCAATGGTAATTGGCTTGTTTAAATGCTAAAAGGAAACTTTTGCACAATCTCATCTTGATTTTGTAAAAAAAATTGATCAAACCATCGAGAATAAAATGATCCAGCAATCATTATGCTAAAGGAACCATCTCATTTTGATTTTGTGAAAAATTGATAAAATGATCACCATCTCATTTGTTGATTTTGTAAAAGGCAAGCACAATCTCATTTTGATTTTGAATGGATCCTTTTATGCCTAAACTTTTGCAATTAGAGATTGATCAATGGTAATTGGCTTGTTTAAATGCTAAAAGGTAACCATTGCTCAGAACCATAAGTGGACCACATCTAATTTAAGCATGAGGATGTCAGTTTCACAAGAAGTATTATAATGAACTGGCAATTATGCCCTTTCTTAAAAAAAAACTTTACAAAAAGAATTTTATGTTAATTTACATTGTATTGTATATTTAAAAGTTTTGTACCGAGTTAAATAAAATTCTAATTGAGCGTGGTGTAAAGTTCGAAAAAAAAATCTGTAACAAGTTAAAAGTGAGCATCATTCCAAGCAAATCCAAAGATGCTAATGAGAGAAAAAAAATTAGACATTAATTATCAGAAAGTTGTTTGCGTTTGATTCTTATCTAAAAGTAAAAAGAAGAAATGGCAAATCTCATACAAGAGTAAAAAGGAAAGAATTTTAAAGGTAACATGGAAATTCTTATCCCAGACTATAAATGAAGGAAAGAAAAAGAGGTCATATAGCAATCCTTTTCCCATACTGACGTCTGCCAAAAAAGGAAAAAAACACAAAACTAATATCACAATTCTCCTCCCCAAAAAAAGAAGAAAAAAATAAAAAGTAAAAGATGGTTGCGGCAAGCTGGCGAGAGTCGATATGCTCCATTCTCCATCTTTAAATATCTGAATGACGATGATATTGGAGCAATGTAGTTAATCTCACGTGACAATTTTGGCAATTCTGATCTAAAAGTTAAAAAGAAGAAATGGCAAATCTCATACAAAAGTAAAAAGGAAAGAATTTTAAAGGTGATGTGGAAATTCTTATCCCAGACTATAAAAGAAACAAAAAAAAAAAAAAAAGGGCTAATATAGCAATTATTTTCCAATAGTGGCGTCAGCCAAAAAGGAAACTTTGATAAATGGAAAACAAATAAGGAAAAATAATAATAATGTCGCAATTCTCGTCCCAAAATAAAATAGAAGAAAATTAAAAGGTAATAGATCTTATACGCCCCATTCTTCATCCTTAAATAGCTTAATGGTTTTGATATCGAAGCAATTTACGTCACAATGAAGACATTAGCTACGCTCATATTTATTTGCTCCCTATTTGTAACCGGATGTGTCGGAAAAAGCATTTGGAAAAAGACCTATGTCGAGATGAAGAGCAATATGACGGATGAAATTACTGTGAGAATTCATTGCAAATCGAAGCAGGACGATCTCGGATTTCATGATATTACGACGACGAGGAGCTGGAGTTTCTCATTCACACCCAGCTTATTTGGGAATACCTTGTTTTTTTGTAGCTTTTCATGGCCAGGTCATTTTCGTTATTTCGACATATATGACCAAAATAGGGACGAAATGCAATGCTCCACTTGTATTTGGAAGATTTCGCCCAATGGTCCTTGTTTGCTTGATAAGATGACCGGAGATTTCACAAAATGTTATCCTTGGAATCCTACTTCACAAATGGGGAGAAAACCTCTTACATGAATGTATGATGGAGAAAAATGATGTGGCAAATTGCCATGTCGTGATTTGGATGGAATAAGATGGCATTTATTAATTTTGTATCTCTTCTAATTTCCTCATCATTTCGATTTCGATTTGCAACTCTTTCTCTCTTCATTTTGTCTCATTAATTTATTGATTTGTTCTACATCGGAATGTTTTTGCTTAGACACCCTTCTACTTTGGTTCATTTGTAACATGAACCTTGTAAATATACATAAAACTTGGTATATTTACCATGCTTTTCTTAATCTAATTCATGTCGTTCATGAGGTATATAGGTGTGATAGGATAATATGATACAAGAAAGGATAGAAGCTGCATCTGCACATGAGTTGCAACTCAAAGTTTTCCAAACATCGACTGGTGAAGGCGATATTCACGGCTAAAGTCAGCGTTCTTCTCAAGCTCGATGGCCTTTAAAGCTTCTTCACCTCCCCAAGTCTCGGGCAGATTAAGAATGTGTTGGCTAACGAGATTCTATATTCAATGGCATGTCAAGCTTTCGAAGTTTAGTGTTGATTAATTTTGCATGCTGACGATTTGTACAGTGAAGAAGCCGGGATTTTTGTTCAAACCACAGGAGAATTGCCCAAATCAAGCCTAAGTCGACTTTTCTAAATTTCATAAAATTGAAATTTTTCAAAAACTAGCCATAGTCTAAAATGTTATTACCCTCACAATCGACCATTCTCATTTGGGTCGCGTTTTTTTCACTCTCTCTTTAGCTAAGACACTCCTCGACACAATTATTGTGTTGCCTTTCGTGGGTCCCACTTTTTAGCATCCATCGTCCGCTAATGTTCTAAGACAGTGTCGTTACATTTTTTTCTAGTCGAGTCCCTCTTTTTAATTAGATTTTGATTTCTTTTCTTGTGAGTCCCATGTTCACTTTACTCGTCTTCTTCCTTCTCTCGAAGGGAGTTCTCTCTCGTGTAACCTCTCAGAGCAATAAAGAGGTAGAGAAATGGAGACTTCCGCGTATGTGTAGGCAGAGGCAGTTGAGCTGTTCCTCATGAACCCCAACGTCACCTTCTCAAGCCGCATGAGTAAAGGCTATGCTCCCCATGTCTTACGACAACAAGGGGATCGAGGGAGGGTGGCGCAAACGGGACACAAGGAGGTTGTGCTCTCTGCATTTGATGAGCCCCACGAAGGTGGAGTAGATCGCGCTGATGAGCAGCTAGGAAGGGTGATGGGGAGGCTGAGGGTGGCATTGGCAACCTCGAGGCATTCTCTCTGCAGTCTGAAAGGGAAATAACCAGCAACAGCCATGGTGAAAGGGAATTACTTGGATGGGAAACAGCACGGGAAGACGCTGGCTTCATTAGCTAGTGACTAGTATTATCGGGTTGTGGAGTGGTAAGACCTGCTTCAGCCTTGGATATTTCATCACCTCTGCAGTAGTTCTCGTCGACATCCAGCACATCATGTCAGGTCATCCTCTCCAACGTTAATGTCGTCTTCAACGTCCTCTTGGAGAGGGAATTATTAGGATTTTCTCCTGTTCTTGTCAACACCGACAAAATGACGAACCTATTTCCTTTGCGCTATATATGAGTGCATACATTCAGATCAAAATACCTGTACATCTCTATACATGAAACATGTGCCTCCACTTTCCTTGAGAATAACAGCAGAAAGAAACCAACCTGATCCTTTTGCCGCTCAATCAAGGTTGCATCTGTCTCCAATCGTTTCCGTCCTGCAACATATGCATAGCACCACCCATTAAGCATATCAAAAACAGTAAGCAAATAAGAGTTATTCTACCTACCGCAATGAAAGCATAAATTCAGCATCCAGTTGCTGTATCACGGCCACCAGGTGAACAGAAACTTATCTTCGGCTCAATAAAATTGTGAATAGGGACCCTTTGGACCAAAAGGAAAGATAACCTGCAGCAGGGGAGATAATTAGAAACCATGGATATAACACTTAGTAAGAGATGTGGAAGGATTATTGAAGTACCTGCAAACAAGATGACCTGCACCAAGTCACTCATATGAGGGAACATAATTATGGACCTATGGTATTCCAGGAGAGTGAGAAACCGAACTTATAAAATTGCCAAATCTTCTGTGGTGCTCAGTCCAGTGCAAAAACAGCAACTCTCACTTCTTTTCTTCTGCCTTGGCAGCATTTCGTGCCCTAAGAGTCTGATGCAAGTAGCTGTTGTAAACAAAAGAGAGTAAATGTCAATTGCTTCAGTTTCTTCCTCCATGCCTCGTTCCGCTGCTCTCTCCCTTTTCTCTCCTTCGCCGCTCGGCTCAACATTGGACAACGGGCCTCGAAGAATTGGGCCTCCCAATCCGTACCCGCACCCGTTTACAATTCCAACAAAATTATTGTCGGAGCGGGTGGAGACGGGCCTGAGCTGCCCTGTCAAGACACTGCAAAAGAGATGGGCTGAAAAAGAAATACAGAGATGGGCTAAAGGAAAAAGAAAGATGGGCCCAAGGAATTAAAAAAATGGGCTTGACACACCGGCCTGCTCGCTTTTTTTTTTTTTTTTTTTTTTTCATTTTCATCACTTTTTTTATATATCACTTTCCTTCATTTTTATTTCCTTTTCATTTGGTCCATTTTTTTCAGTTTTTTTTTTTTTTTTTTTCTTATCTTTTATCCTTTTTTATATCATTTTTTTATATTTTTATAAAATAAATGGGTACATAAAACGTTGACGAAAATTTATGTGTCAACAATTTGATCAACATAAATTTGTTATGGAAACTATCGATTTTGCATATTTGTAGTAGTTGAAGAAACAAATCTAATAATATCCAAGAAAGAGAAATTCATGAGGAATTGACTACCAATTTTAGACATGGAAATTGGTCCAAAATTAAAATATTGATACCATGTAATCAAATGTTGGAAATTTACATATTGTAAATAAAAATAAAGTTTTTTACTTATACCATAAATGGGAAATCCTTTGTGCACTATCATAACCATGATATTAAAAAAATTCATTGATGTGCTTGGTTACAATAAAACTTTGTCCACCGTCTTCACAAATTACTTGAAAGTTTTGAATATATTGAAATATCAAATAACATAGTTTACAATTGGTCCGTTTATGTAATCTTGAAGGGCACAATTTATTCGTTTTTTACTCTCTTTAAATTTTACGAGATTATCTCATTGACTTTTATTTATTACAAAATATTTGGAAATCTTCAAAATAGTGAATATCAAATACTGAACCGTGCAATTGATTTATTTTCAGAACTTAGAGAAATTAAGTCTTTACTGTATAGTATTTCACATTTTCTTAACATTGTTTTTTAAATTGCATCTAAAATTTAAGGAAAATATTTCAGGGATTTTAAGACAAGTGGACCCGCCAATACATGCTTGCAATGTCCAAGCCATTAATGCAAAATTGTTGCGACATTTACTTCTTCGTGGAAATCGGAAAGTTTTTAGAGATCCTACCCGGCACCTATATTAAGGGTATATCAAGTGATATGTTCATCGATTACGAGGGCCATTAAGGGTAATATTGCGTTTTTCTAATTTCAAAAATCAAATGCATCATTTTGTTAGTTAGATTGACCACAATACTTAATTTAAGATAGTTTCTTTTTTATTTAGCCAATAAGTGATTTATCAAGCACTTTACATCGAAATTCAAGCTCATTAGCAGATAACTTAATTTTTTAGATTAAATATGTAAATTGATTTACAATTAGAGAATAAGTATATTTTTGTATTTAGTTAAAATAAATTATCGATTATAACAGGTTACACATATTCATTACTTAAAACTCGAGCATTGAGAATGCCGAATAATAATCATCATTTTCAAGTTTATTTGAAAAAGCAAACCATCACTTCTTAGTCTTGGTAATTTGTATACATGGATATAATATCGTTAAAGTATTCTTGTTGCCCGGCCAAATGTGAAATCAAACTTTTAATTTTAGTTTGAAAATTCACAAAAAAAGAACAATAGCAAGATTTTATTTTCTACTTTTATAAAGATATTTAAAAACAGAATTAGTCTTAAAGATCGCCTATCAACTCTAATACTAAAAATAAAAGGCAAAGATATAAATATAAAGAATAACTTTCTTACAAAATCTCCTCCTTAATGAAAACATGGAATGAACATTTGCGGACTATATTTTCACCCTTTTACTAATGTCAATTTAATCAGCCGAGCATTACATTGGGGCAAAGACATTATAATCCCGAGTGACTCTAATTAAGATGATGATCCGTCTAGAATAATTATTCATTTTCCTATCATAGTGAACTTCGGAATAGAGAGTAGTTGCTAGAAGGAGCAAAATAAGGCCACTTTCACCCCCCCTTCCTTTTCTATCTTTGCACTTTTTACATAAGTTGCCTTGTATATTATGGAATTTTGATTTCCTTTTCTCCCTTAATTGTCATTTTTGGGACTTTAGTGTCACAAGAAGCTTTAATGGAAAGAGGGATTATGATGCTTGCACCCCCGTATGATCTGGAGACCATAAGCACGTCCCTTAACAAACCCTTTGAGAAATCAAGTAATTGGTGCTTGAATTTTTATTTTTTTTGGGTAAAAAAGAAAGGGTACATTGAGTTATTACTTCCCATCTTTATTTTTGAGTATGAAAAAAGTCATAAAAAAACCCCCCAAGTTTACCCGCTAAAATATATTTATCCTAAAGTATTTTTTTATGACACCAAAAACCTTAAACTTGCACCAATGTAACACATTTATCACAAATATTTTCTATGACACCAAAATCCCATATTATGCCCATGTGACACATTTATCCCTAATTTTTTTTTTTTCGATGAGACCAAAATTTTGAATTAAATATATCACATAGGCAAAAGCTTAGAAACAACAAGTTTTAAGTAGTCCATGATAAGAAGGCACTCCTCTTAATCCCAATTGACGTGATCTGATCTGTAGACCCGCTTATCAAAGCTTCCACAAGATCAGCATGGTCGCACTCATATAGCAAAAAGTTCACATATCTATGTCTTCGCACGAAGTTGCAAGTTAGAACACTTCAAGTATGGCAAAGCCCGTAACAATTAGACCAGCACGATCTCTAGAAATGCTAGTTATGGTGCCGTCCCAGCGGAACCCCGGGTCTGCGACGTGATAAAGGTGGGCACTTTCTTGTTTATGATGCATGAGAGTTCCATTTTCTATAATTTGCTTGCGGGAAATATGATGATTCCGAGTCATTGCGGAATATTTGTTCTGGCTCGAAACACAGATTCATCGTGGGATATCTAGCGGTTGAATATTTGCTTTGGCTTTGGCGTAGTGTAGTTCCATTCCCCATCAAGAACTGTAACTTCAAAGAATTTTTACTTGGCCATGTTCCCAATTTTCTTGTAAAAATGTAATTTGATCTTCTCAATCTTTTGAATTATCAGCGATGCAGCAGTGTATTATTGGAAGCCTCGAGGATTTATAGCTAAGTTTAGCTATTTTCTGTTGATTGCCTGATGAGTGATAATTAATGAAGTTGAGTTCTCTATCCATTTTTGCTTAGAGAACTAGAGAGTTCTTTTGGATAGGACGTCTGCCACATACACAAAAGAAAGTAGAAACTTCAAGCAATTTTACTTTTCTATGTCTGCTACTTCATCAACAGAGTACTATTCAATCAAAGGCAAAGACCAGGTTTTGAGGAGCATCCGGTAAGAAACTATTGTACTTGGTTGCCGCTAGAAAATTCTTGATCTTGCCTTTGCTAATCAATAATGTCTCTTTAGGTTAATTAGAATACCGGAGGTCGTTAACATCACCTTCAAATGCAAAAGACTCTCCAGATGATCTGCACTACTTGGCTATGGATTCATTTAGCCGAATTACTTGACTATGAAGACATGAAGAAAATCTAGATGAGATTCCTCTTACAGAAAAGTTGCATCATGTGTTTCAGCTCCAATCCTTGCAGAAAACACAAGCAAACTGGAAACCGCCTGTTAAGCTTCTTATGAGATTGTCGATAAAATGGCCAAAAGGAACAAGAAGAGAACTTGGACGGCCTCGAAGAAGATGAAGCTTCTTGCCTTCTTGGTAATGTACACGCACAAAATTGCCATAATATACTTGATTGCCCCGAGAAAAACTAAACCTTGATTGAACTGCCTCAGAGAAGCTTTCAGGTGATGGAGACTTCTTATTCAACTAAATAAGATATGAGCATGAAGTCCAGAGACTTGTTCAGGAGGGTACAAAATCTGGTTTATCTACACTTTTGATAAACGGGTTTAATCATGGCTCACGTTCTAAACCTGCCAATTGATTCAGAGACTGCTTGCTTTGAGGATGCAATTGAAAAAACTTATGTACAACGTACAAAATGTAGATGTGACCCCCTAAACATCTCGTGTGATCGACATAATTTAAAAAGGAATCCGCCAGTTGGCCTAGCATGCCTTACTTTCCAATTCAAGGAAACATCCAGTCCTGAACAGAGGAAGGCATGTAGCAAACCAGGTGGATGTGTGTGTTTTACAATGGATAACTACGACAACATACTTCAACTTGCACTCACGGCCATGGAAAAAAGATCAGCAGCAAGAATCTACCTGATCTCTTGATACAGACTAAAACAATTCTATGCTATCACTACAATCTCATTCTACTGAATAGAATCAACTCCTCAAAATGCTTCACCACTTTCAGCTCCAATTCAAGCCTCTGTGGACCTAGGCTCAGGCGGCATGGGCTTGAGGAAACCATATTTTAACAACCTCTCGTGGGGACTTGAGGAAACAATGTTCTAGTTTTTCTTTTGATTGATAACCTGCCTTATGTCTTCCATAATCTCTTGGGCATTCTAAGCGGAATGTATCGAGTCCAGGATCTTCTCTAGCATTTTGCTGTTGTTTTGGAGGTTTCTCTGTTCTTATAGGTAGTCAATTGCATATTGCATTTGCAGGCACTCCTTGCTCCTGCAAAAGCCATTGCAACTAATGCAGGAGTGGATGGCAATATTGTAGTAGAGTCAATCCCGAACATGTGATTGGGAAATCAGTTACAAATGCAATGATGGGAAAATGTGAAGATCTTCTCGTTGCTGGAGTTATAGATCCATGCAAGGTTTCATGCTGCACGCTACAAAGCGCAGTCTCCATTGCAGGGACAGTCCTGACTACCCAAGTGATATTGATGGAGAAAACAAAAACGCCCAGGCCACCCGTTCCACTTGTGCCTAGGACAACACCTTAAAAACGAATGAGCGGATGCTTCATTGCTCAAGATAAATACCAAGTCAGAGCTCTCCTTGATATATATAAATGTGCTTCATGGATGCGTGCTTTTCCAAATGAAGATGTGTATGACATGTTTCGGGGAACTGGACAGGTGTAATCTCACTTATCTGGCTGGTCTTCAAGATCCACGGTCATGATTGAAGAAACTGAGGTTGGATATCGAAAGCCAGATAGTTTCTCTGAAATGCTTGATGGTAGTCACATTTCTACAATCTGAGGAACATGTAAAAATCTGTCAAATAAATACTGTTCAAAAAGTGTTCTTCAGCCAATGCTCTCCAGTGTCTTATAATTTTGTACTTTCTTTTAAGACCGAACAATGTAATGCCTTGTACTGTGAAGATAGTTATTGCGCTATTTTCATCCAAAAAGATAATCCTCATGAGTCTGAAACCCTTATAAGAAGCTTTAGCAGCATCACAAGCATTGAGGAAGGTGCATTGGTGGCTAGTGAAATCGGCAAGCATCATTCCCATGGCTTGCCTACTAGTGACACGTGATGAACGCATTTGTTTTCACCCGCGTTGTTGTGATTGCCATTTTGCAAAGTAATGTAAGGGGTGTGTCATCAGTTGCATCAGATGAATAATCAAAAGGGGAAAAGATAAATTGTCAAAGCACTAGTGATAGCGGGAAGATGTTCCCGTCTTCTCCTGAACGAACTCTCTGCTAAGCCAGAAGGAACGAGGAGACTGACTAGATTCTGACTAGATTGGTGCTGCTATGTCATAGTAGAGAGTTTATTTGCAACCCGGGAAACTGCATCTAACCGACATTCATTCATCAATCACAGTGCCGCAAGATACAAAAATGAAAAAGGATTCAAAAGCCATTGTGATCTTATGAGTACAGAAAAGATATACAAGAAAAATGTGGGTTTCAAACAGTACATCAAGTCGCTCTCTCCTTGTTCTCAAACAACCCTCTGTATGTGAATCATCATGGTAGGGGCAGATTGAATTTGTTGTTGAGTGTCAGATCCAGATGCCTTCATTCCTTCATTTATAGCTCGAACATGATTGAGTTTCAGTGATGTTCTAGAGTTAATCAAATGAATTGTGCCAGCAGCCTACCAATAATCCCCGTAGGAGCACACCCCATCTTTGAAATGGTGAAAATGATTCATTTCCTGAACGAGGATCTCTCTCTTTGTATACCGGGAAATGAATTTCGTCAAAGAGTGCCAGTCTTCACACAACCTTAAGTTCTTGGTAATCCATATCATCTCCCCCTTAGCACTGTCCACGAGTCCAAAGGCCACGGCTAGTTTTTCACTGCACCCCAACAAAATGCGTTCCTTCTTACATCAAGACTGTGATGCACATTTCCAGTTTGTGGCACGTGGCTGTCTTCCTTTATCTCCATTGACAACTTCAGCAATAAGGAATGAAGCTGCTCAATCTGTGGATTCAATTCATTGACTGAAGCAAAGGGATATATCCTCCTTTTGACTTCAATCCAACTGCAACCGGGGACCTTTTGCAGTCTCCAAGCTTCTAAAGTTCCTTCACTCTTCTCACCTCATCCCACATCTTGGCCTCCCTTTAGATGTTGGCTAGGAGAACATAATTCCCAGCATTTGTGGGTTCGAGCTCAAAAAACCTTGTGCTCGCTCTTTCTGCAAGCTCAACATTGCAATGAATCCTGCATGATCCAAGGAGCGATCCCCAAACTTTAGGACCTATTTTAATCCGCATGTCTTCTATAATTTAGGCTGCTTCATGCAATCTATTTGCCCTGCCAAGAAGATCCGCCACACTAGGGAAAATCCTATGTTCCCTTACCATCAAGTCGAACGACATCTTCCCGTCCTCGAAAAACCCTGCATGACAGCAGGCTCCTAAAATACTAATGAAGGATATGGGACTTGGCAAGATTCCACTGATGATGATCTTGTTGGAAACCTGAATTGCCTTCTCTCCAAACCCACAAACCCCATAACTCGAGATCAAAGAATTCCAGGAAACTAAATCCCACTCATCCATTTATCAAAAACTTGTCGTGCTCAGTCGAGCTCACTGCATCTTGCATACATTGTCACCAGGGCACTAATGATCGATTATAACAGGTTACACATATTCATTACTTAAAACTCGAGCATTGAAAATGCCGAATAATAATCATCATTTTCAAGTTTATTTGAAAAAGCAAACCATCACTTCTTAGTCTTGGTAATTTGTATACATGGATATAATATCGTTAAAGTATTCTTGTTGCCCGGCCAAATGTGAAATCAAACTTTTAATTTTAGTTTGAAAATTCACAAAAAAAAAGAACAATAGCAAGATTTTATTTTCTACTTTTATAAAGATATTTAAAAACAGAATTAGTCTTAAAGATCGCCTATCAACTCTAATACTAAAAAATAAAAGGCAAAGATATAAATATAAAGAATAACTTTCTTACAAAATCTCCTCCTTAATGAAAACATGGAATGAACATTTGCGGACTATATTTTCACCCTTTTACTAATGTCAATTTAATCAGCCGAGCATTACATTGGGGCAAAGACATTATAATCCCGAGTGACTCTAATTAAGATGATGATCCGTCTAGAATAATTATTCATTTTCCTATCATAGTGAACTTCGGAATAGAGAGTAGTTGCTAGAAGGAGCAAAATAAGGCCACTTTCATCCCCCCCTTCCTTTTCTATCTTTGCACTTTTTACATAAGTTGCCTTGTATATTATGGAATTTTGATTTCCTTTTCTCCCTTAATTGTCATTTTTGGGACTTTAGTGTCACAAGAAGCTTCAATGGAAAGAGGGATTATGATACTTGCACCCCCGTATGATCTGGAGACCATAAGCACGTCCCTTAACAAACCCTTTGAGAAATCAAGTAATTGGTGCTTGAATTTTTATTTTTTTTGGGTAAAAAAGAAAGGGTACATTGAGTTATTACTTCCCATCTTTATTTTTGAGTATGAAAACAGTCATAAAAAAACCCCCCAAGTTTACCCGCTAAAATATATTTATCCTAAAGTATTTTTATGACACCAAAAACCTTAAACTTGCACCAATGTAACACATTTATCACAAATATTTTCTGACACCAAAATCCCATATTATGCCCATGTGACACATTTATCCCTAAATTTTTTTTTCGATGAGACCAAATTTTTGAATTAAATATATCACATAGGCAAAAGTTTAGAAACAACAAGTTTTAAGTAGTCCATGATAAGAAGGCGCTCCTCCTAATCCCAATTGACGTGATCTGATCTGTAGACCCGCTTATCAAAGCTTCCACAAGATCAGCATGGTCGGACTCATATAGCGAAAAGTTCACATATCTATGTCTTCGCACGAAGTTGCAAGTTAGAACACTTCAAGTATGGCAAAGCCCGTAACAATTAGACCAGCACGATCTCTAGAAATGCTAGTTATGGTGCCGTCCCCAGCGGAACCCTAGTCTGCGACGTGATAAAGGTGGGCACTTTCTTGTTTATGATGCATGAGAGTTCCATTTTCTATAATTTGCTTGCGGGAAATATGATGATTCCAGAGTCATTGCGGAATATTTGTTCTGGCTCGAAACACAGATTCATCGTGGGATATCTAGCGGTTGAATATTTGCTTTGGCTTTGGCGTAGTGTAGTTCCATTCCCCATCAAGAACAGTAACTTCAAAGAATTTTTACTTGGGCATGTTCCCAATTTTCTTGTAAAAATGTAATTCTGATCTTCTCAATCTTTTGAATTATCAACGATGCAGCAGTGTATTATTGGAAGCCTCGAGGATTATAGCTAAGTTTAGCTATTTTCTATTGATTGCCTGATGAGTGATAATTAATGAAGTTGAGTTCTCTATCCATTTTTGCTTAGAGAACTAGAGAGTTCTTTTGGATAGGACGTCTGCCACATACACAAAAGAAAGTAGAAACTTCAAGCAATTTTACTTTTCTATGTCTGCTACTTCATCAACAGAGTACTATTCAATCAAAGGCAAAGACCAGGTTTTGAGGAGCATCCGGTAAGAAACTATTGTACTTGGTTGCCGCTAGAAAATTCTTGATCTTGCCTTTGCTAATCAATAATGTCTCTTTAGGTTAATTAGAATACCGGAGGTCGGTAACATCACCTTCAAATGCAAAAGACTCTCCAGATGATCTGCACTACTTGGCTATGGATTCATTTAGCCGAATTACTTGACTATGAAGACATGAAGAAAATCTAGATGAGATTCCTCTTACAGAAAAGTTGCATCATGTGTTTCAGCTCCAATCCTTGCAGAAAACACAAGCAAACTGGAAACCGCCTGTTAAGCTTCTTATGAGATTGTCGATAAAATGGCCAAAAGGAACAAGAAGAGAACTTGGACGGCCTCGAAGAAGGTGAAGCTTCTTGCCTTCTTGGTAATGTACACGCACAAAAATTGCCATAATATACTTGATTGCCCCCAGAAAAACTAAACCTTGATTGAACTGCCTCAAAGAAGCTTTCAGGTGATGGGAGACTTCTTATCAAAAAGTTGTTGTGCTCAGTCGAGCTCACCGCATCTTGCATACATTGTCACCAGGGCACTAATGACCGGCAAGATTGACTGTAGATCTCATCGCAGAACATATCCGTTAATCAACCTACCCTGCTCCAATGCAGCAAGTGCAGCACAGGCTTGCAGCTCCCTGGCCAATGTCACAGAATTTGGAAGCAAATCATGGGTCTTAAGCATCATCTCCTGAAAAGTTCGAAAGCTTCAAAAGGCATCCCAAGCATAACAAGCAATCATAGCACGACAAGAAACTACATTCTGCTCAGGCATCTCACCAAACATGATTCCAGCACATTTCGCCCTCCCAAACCTGGCATACATGTCCACCAAAATAGTCATGATATGAACATAACCCCGTACCCATGCCGCAGAATATGGGCACGGTACTACCTTCCCTTTTACAAAGGCGAGAGGGCTCATGCCGAAGTTACGCATGCTTTCAACACATAGGTGTAAATGAACCTATCCGAAGGAATCCCGATCCGGTTGATCCTTCTGCACAAGTCAACGACCTCGTGTCCATGACCCGCCAAGGCGAGCGCCCTAAACAGCGCGTGCTAAACATAAATAGTTCTTTTGCGAGTTTTATCAAACACCATCCGGGCATTCTCGATGGCGTCCACCTCGGAGTACATGTTGATGAGCTTGGTCGCCAGGGACGGGTCCTAGTCGAAGCCATTCTCCAGAAGATGGCGGTGCGCCAGGTGTGGTCGGGTTCTCGAGAGAGGACGCGAATCGCCCGCTTCAGTTCGCCCTTTCCGCGCCAATATTGATTACGTGGTTCTTAGCGGCAGTGGCTGTGGAGGTGGAAACGGTAGGGATTCGATGTTAAAAGAGCAAAGAGGCGGTTTGGGAAGACTGAACCGCAAACATTACTCCAATGTGCAATTTCACCCTTAAGCTTTTGATTTATTTAATAAATGCAATTTGCAATGTGATCTCCGAATCTTTAATCCATGAACTTTTAGTATGTATTCAATATAATTCCCGAATTATATAAAATAATGAAAAGACTATATCAAACACTTTCATACGGTTCATAAACTGTATTAAATATGTACCAGAGTTTATGGACTACATCAAACAAAAGTTTATAGATTACATCGAACAAATTCACAATATCACAAAAGATATTTAGGATTTTATGTTAGTTGACGTTAGATTAGGGTATACAGAGTCGTAACATGTAATTAAGTCATATTTAAGTTGAGTTCATTTTGTAAAAAAAGGAAACCTTCAGAAAGTTAATTGATATTGCATTCTATGCCTCAATCTAAGTTATCTCTTATAGCTTAAATTATACGTTAACCATGTTCATATAAACTTCTAATTTATCACCACGATCATTGTCATCATGAAGTAAATAAAGAAAAGAAATAAATAAAAAATATATCAATTTCGAAGTGCAAAACACATCAGCAAAATGTCAAGTTCAGATTTTTAAGTTCTATGCCAAATCGATCCGGCCATGAAAAGCTGCAAAAGAACAATGTGCCTCCGAAGAAATTGGGTCTGAATGAGAAATACCAGCTTTCCTTTATATCGTGGACTCCAACATCGTCGTCCTTGGATTTGCAATGAACTCTTAGAATAGCACTACCCCCCAAACGGTTATTGATCAATGGTTAAGATAATTCTTAGAATTTTCTTGATAGGTTGCCATGGCATTAATTGGCACATGATTAGGTTAAGAATCTTAGGGCTAACATAATCAAGTACCCGAATTCAAATCTCTAGTTGCGTAAATAGTAAGATATTCTCCCGTATCTTAATGGGTTTTTGGTCAAGCAAAAAAAGGCTAGTCGCTACTCCTTAATCAAAATTTGCATAGGCTTAATTGATTAAAAATTTGAATGCTCGACATCATGCGAGGTATAGGTTTGAAAAAGCTTAAGTCAATGGAAGGTTATTAGCCCGAAGTTGACAATACCCCTAAGTATAACAAACTCTCTCCCCTGCGAGAGGGGTTACATTGCAACAATTTCCTTTTTAGACATTGTTTTTTGAACATAAATATCTCCATACACTTCCTCATTCTTTTTCAACCGTGCTTTGCTATGAGCTAGTCTTCTACCTAAACCAAAGTGGTTCACTTGGGTTAGGGAATTTGCCATCTAAAAATAGTTCAAACCTATTGATACCAAAAGTTGATTTGGTTATCGATAGGCTTGTGCTTAGCGCGAGAATGAGAAATATATGGCATATTGTCGTGACCCGATCTCGCCGTCCTCGAATTTCTCATCATCACGAAGAGAGAAAAGGGGGAAAGGTCGAGTTTAGGGTACTTGATCATGAGAATTCCGTCACGGCTCACGTTCCAAAAGACGTTATCACCTTGCCTTTTTTATCAAGCCTCTCGTAAGTTCTCTCCACGAGATTGCGAGCTCTCCTAAGCTCGTACCCCGTGTGGCAGCGGAGTGTCGCGATCCATACCCACACGAGCGACACACCTTCGAAGAAGAGGTTGGGTGTAGATATCGAATTTAAGGGTACCTTTACCATGGTAACCCTCTCGACAGTACGCCTCGCCCATAAGGATGACATCACTTCATCCTTTGGATTACCCCCATATCGAGTATGCTAAACCATGGTAAGTTTCATCAAAACTCATATCCTCGCGCGACGGGTTTATTTATACAGTCTAGTTGTTTATAACAACTTAAAAATAAGACAGGAGTCACCACTAACCTCATTTTGGGGGTCGGATAGAAAACTCAATTGAGGGTCGGGAGTGTTCCCTCAATTCCTATGTAACCAAATATCTAGATTCGGGAACTTGGGTTATGCTAATATTTTTATTAGCCCAATTTCGATACTTAAATAGTATGTCGTGTTTTCCTAACATGTCCATACGTTTTTTTTTTTTTTTTTTTTTGCATTTTCAGGATCATTAGTGTGGCATCCCCTGACGGCCACCGATTTGTTAGGGTCACCACAGTTCATTTGCCTTTCTCTTGACCTAATAGCCTATTATTTTGATACCATTAAAAACTTAACAAGTCCATGAATCCTGGGGGTTTACATTTCTTACATTGGTCCCTGTGCCGAAATATAGCGAAAGCGCATCCCTTAGCTTCCCTTCCTATAATTAAAATGATACACAGCAACTAAATTTTTTATAAGTTAAAGTCGAACACTTTTATTTACATAATTGTACAATACAATAATTAGTTGACGATTTTCTTCCCTAAAATGCAGAGCAAACAAAAGGTGCAAAAGTATTTTTATTTGGGAATGACTTGACGATTTTCTTCCCTAAAATGCTGTGGTTATTGTGAAATGTTGAGTCAACTGTACAATACAATAATTAGTTGCCTAGTATAGTTAACACTTATTACATGCCCATGAATTATCCTCTTGGCCGATTCTTGATTATGCATCCTGCTGTTGGATTTATCGACATGCAGGCCAGAATGTATGTTTTCCCCGAGGGTGTCAGGAGATGTTAAAAATGTCTGGTGGCTTGGGACTCTTTTCTCGAAAAATCTTTTTCTTTCGCCCCTAATACAACATGAACTCTTAGTGGCATGTACTATTCATCTGATGTACTACTGAACATTGAATCTTCTGCACATAGAAGTCCGCATGTCACACTTATGACAGGAAAGGGGAAAAGAGAAGAAAATAAATAATTCCAGTGAATATCTTCCATTTTGCATGTGGTTGACTCCGAATACGTTGTGCTCTTCATTCTATACATAATGATTGCAATAGTTTGTCGAAGTAGTTACTGCTGTAATTTTGTCGTACTTCCTCTAGATGATTATCCGTTTGATCTGCACACTATGCGGGTGTGGCAAGGTTCTGAACATGGCAGCTTTTAACTGTCGGGATACATTGAAAGATCGTACTGCTGAGGCACTCTTAGTGACCTTTTTTTCTTAATTAAATTCCTTCATTTCAACTATGAAATGGAAAAGCAGATTCCATGTCACGTCTGTCTTGGTCGTAGTTATGAACATGCCTTCTCAACAGCTTATGCTGTATTCGTAGCTGAAACATGCTTCCTTGGTGTAAACTTTATGTCTCTTGCTTGTATGAAATCCTTTTGCCTGTTTTCTTGCTTCATTGGTTTAGTCAACTATCTCAATGATTTTTCCTGTCATCTAAAGCATGGATGTCATTCTCCTATTAGTATTGTTCATTTACGTACTGAGTCAAAATAGATTTAAATACAGTCACGAGGCTAAAAAGCACAGGCAGTCTAGAGAAGAAATAGAATCTAGTCGTCTATTGGAAACAAACACATGATTTTGATCCACAGTGATGGTAATTTCTTCATCATTCATGTGCAGTTAAACTGTGAAGCTTATTGTCTGCCAGCTTGCATAAGAACATAATGATTTATCATGTGCATCATCTGATTTAGTGTTTTGATGTAAGTGGATATCTTTTGGGAATATTTGTCAGGTTGATCAAAAATACTGCAATATCAATTGTTTGTGCCTCCACATTTTTCTGTCTCTATTACTAGGATGATGGCGTGAACATTGTTGAACTGTACCGTAGCCTTGGCTTAGATTCTTTGCTGCAGTCATCTGTAGATTGGAGGTTCAACTGAATTGCTTGTCATGCCTCGTAGATTTGATTTTAAACTGTGTTATTTAAGGTTTGTCGTTTCAAGTGAGAATTCAAGTTTTTTGGTTGGATATTTTCGATATGTGGCGTTTTAATGCCATGGTAAACTTGGCAGATAATGAAGGATTACCTTAGAAAGCTTCAGTTTTGCACTTTACATTATAGTGCTATAGAGATGGAGGTATCTGGTAGAACTTAATCTAGGGTGATGGCTTAATGGGACTGGGGCAATCTTATTCTTCTACCTTTTTTGGTGATGAAGCCGCTGACACATCTTTCTAAATTATGTTTCTCAGAGATGGGTTTGTCTTTTTTTTTCCCCAGAAAACAGATCATTAAAATAAAGTGCAGACTATGTATATCTTGATCTTGGAAGTGAATTTTAGTACTTTGTGGATGTGCTGCTAGCTCTGGAGTTCTGGAGGGAATAAAATGCAAATAACCCATTTTCAAAGGCCTACGTTGACCTATTTGCTGGTTTACTGAGTAGAACCAGCTTAACCTGGTCAAACCAGGTCAACTCCGGTTCTTAACCTAGACATTTTACATAATAAGACTGAACTGGACCAGCTTCCCGTATCTAGTTGAACCATCCAGTTCGGTTAGGTGCTCAAAACATTGATATGTGCATCACCATCGCCAGATACATATTAGCCAAAATCACATGAATTCAGGAATAGTACGTTACTCAACTTCTTTAAGCGGATGTATAACCAACGCATTGTAACTCTACTGGAAACACCTTCTCTTTTGATTTGAAGGATGGGCGGGGGAGGAGCAAAATAGTAAGCAAATAGAAGACCCCTTGGATCTTGGTCAACTAGGTCAAACAGCTGTACGGCTGCATTCTTAAATACAAATTAGGGCAAATGAAAAGGACCATTTTTTAGTGGAGGCATGCGAAGATGAAAGAAGAATGAGGCAGGCAAGTCGTAGGTCTCTTTTCAACATTTCAAGTTACAAATATTACTCAGAATGAAAGACTACATGCACAAACTAAGATGACGACCTTTTTCTGGTGCTAGGTCCACCGAACTAGGACATTTTCCAATGGCCCTTACATTCAGTTTTTATTCTTTTGCTTATTGATGATGGATCAATAAAAGGAAAAATAAGAAGGTTTGCTCAAAATTTTCGTACATCAGGAAAAGGCTAAGGAAATGGTTCCTACAGAAGTTTTCGGGGGTTTCTAGAGGGAAAGAGTTTTTCTTTTTCCCCTTCCATACGAGCAATGAAGAGTAGCAATGGCAGATGGTGGTGAGTTCAATTAGAACACTGAGAGTAACAAAGGATTTCCCGATAGCAATAGCTTTACATCAGTGCTTAGTTTCAAGTCCTCGCATCTTGTGACAATTTAGGGCATAAGAAGTTCAATTTAAATAGAAATAGATTTTTTTAACTATGGAATCGTAGGCTCTTCTTTTTCCTTTGCTTGGAGGTAAATTAAGTTCTTGAAGAGACTTTTTTGGCATTGCCTACAACATTTGCATTTCTCCTATCGCATCTTTGTCAACGTGGATACATCTTTTCTTGCTCAATCTAGAAGGGAGGAACATGACAGCTTATCCTTAACTTACACTGCTCATGAAGCAGCTTGTCAAGGACCAGTTATTTCTTGTTGTTATAGGCAATTCTGAATTGTGTTGTAGCCATAACGATTATTATGCCATAACTGGTAGTACAGCCATTTCAATTGGTATTTTTTCATGAAAAGCAAACAATAAGTAATCTAGCATCACTATAGTGTGCAAGAGTTGAGACCTCATTAATCGTGAAGTTTAATTCTATCTCATACTTGTGTGTGCTACACAACTGTGATCTGTATTGCCACAACGATGACGACCACTATTGTTGATCCTCTATATCACGCTTTGCTGAGGAAGGTTGAGTATGACATGATGATTAGCAAAGCATGTGTTGGAAGATATGCGGAATTGTTTCATATCTTGATTGATTGTGTTTTATGTATTTATGTCAATTGAATATTAGATTTAGATCTAGATTGATTATTAGATCTTTTACTTCCTTGCATAGAATACAATTTGTATTATTTATTAGATTGAATTGTACATTCATTATACATCGGAATACAGAAAATTCCTACACAACATTCTCTCTATTTTCTTCCTTCTCCTCTTGCCTTTCTTTCATGGTATCAGAGCCCTTGGTCTCTAACTCGCTTCCGCCTCAAGCTACTGCCGAAGGAAATCTCCAACCTACAAAGAAAGGATTGGTCATTTGGCATTAGAAGGCATACTCTTGAAGGAAGAAATTTTTTGTTTTTGAATACTTATCATGACTTCTCAGCAGGAATCCAATCTGGGTGCTGACAGCAGGAACACCAGAGGAGAAGACACTCCACAAGCTCCGTTGCACCAGAATCCTCCTGCGGCAATCTCAACATCTGATCAATTTTTGATCCAGGCCCAACCTCCGCAATGGTGGCCCACACAAGCTCAGATCCAGTTGGGGCAACCCACGACGAGCCAACCATACCAGTGGATTCCATATCCACTTTATTTTGGGCCAAGCCCAATGTCATCACCGCCTGGTTTCATGGGCCACCAAAGTCACGATGGGGGCCCGCCAACCACAAACGGGGCAAGCCCAGCCATCGTGATAGAGCAAACGGGCGGATCAAGCGGTTCGAGCGACTCGAGAATCGGACAAAATCCCTACCCAGGATATCTCAATGCGGGTCATCCGATCGGGTTGGGCGAATCGGGCCAAGGGACGAATCCCTACCCGAATTTCATGCCCGGATTTCTTCTTGTTCCGACGGCGGCGTTCACTGGGCGACTAGAGCTGGGCGACCCCTTGTACGTTTCCAACGCCGACGGACCGGAGCTTCGACTGATAAGCCAACAATTGACCGGAGCAGAAATATATTCGAAGTGGTCACAAGAGCTCCGGTGGGCATTGATAACAAAGGATAAAGATGGTTTCCTCGATGGAACCATCGCAATCCCTTCTAATGAATGCCAAGCCCGACATTGGCGGAAGTGCAATTACCTCGTCCGAACATGGATCGGTAATTGCCTATCCCCAGAGGTCGTGGCTGGGCTTCCACCCACAAAGGATGCCAAAACCATGTGGGAAAACATACGAGAAATGTATGGTAAATTGGAACAAGCGAAATTTTTTAACCTAATGCGGGAAATCAGCGAACTCAAACAAGGAAACACGACGGTCACGGTTTGCTTCAATAGACTATCGTCTCTGTGGAATCAACTCGAAGCAGCAGAGGAAAGGCTAGAAGGGCCAGAATCAACTCTCAAACAATATAAACAGATCAAAGAGAGAGAAAAGGCCACGAGATTCCTCATGATTCTAAACGAATCATACCTCACGTTCCGATCCCACATCCTGGCCATGGATCCCATGCCATCGATCGGACGTATCTTCCAGTTGGCGATGCAGGAGGAGAGTCAGCGACTCGCATCAGTCGAACATACGAGGAACAGCGAGAGCATCGCTCTCGCCGCCCATGAGAACGAAGAGACACGGCCGCCAGGACTCCCTCAACCCTAGCTCGTGAAAGGAAGACTCTCTTAGGGTTCGGCGAAGCAGATCCACGCTCCTTTAAAAGGGATGGAGCGAACGGTCCATATCACACGCGAGGATCGAATGGCCCAGATTTCGCGAGAGGATCGAATGGCCAGGAATTCACGCGAGGATCGGACGGCATCCAAGGGGACATATACGCGCTCGGATCGGACGGTGGACAGGAGATCGCGATCAAAGGAACGGACGGGCAGATCTTCGCCACGTCATCCAGAAATTTCGCAAAAATTTTTAAAGGAAAGGGTAAGTTTTTTTTTGCGATTATTGCAAGCGTACTAATCATACTATTGACAATTGTTCGAAATTACACAGGAAACCAGGTGATAAGGAGAAAAAAATTTCCATAGCCTATCAAGTGACTGGACCAACTGGTCCAAAAAATGATCAGGCTATTTCAATTGGCCAGTACCAGCAGCTCATGCAGGCATTACAGAAAATGGATATTTCCAACAAAGGGGGAAATTTCTCAGGTATTTCACATTGCCTAATTAATTATATTTTCAAAAAGGCATGGATTATTGATTCTGGGGCAAATGACCATATTATATGCGACAAGGGATTATTTTCAGATATGAATGAAAATTTAGATCATCCTGTCTCTATACAATTACCCAATGGCAATTTCACCTATGTCAAAGTGACAGTGTGACATCCCAAATTTCTGATTCTGTTTTCAATTAAATGAGACGGACTTTTCATCGACGCGCTTATAGTTCAATTCTCCGAGCTGATCACTCACGAGATAACTAGTCTATCGAGTGAAGCCGTTAAGGAATTTAAATGCAATAGGCTTGAGAATCGACCATGAATCGGCTGCTCGACCGTATTAATCTGCAAGGATCATTACAACACTGTCGGAATCGAACGAGAGATCGGTAATAGGTCGATTCGGCGAGATATGTGATTAGAGTGTGGGTGATTCCACCTGATTGCAATATTCTCGTCGACCGGCACTGAACTGATTATTCTGTCGTTTTGGGTACCCTGTGTCCGTATTTGAAACCTTGAGATTTTCACGACAACCGAGAGTCGCCAATGTGTCGAAGATTATGTCGTGGCTTGAAAATAATCAACCACGGGTCAATTGCATTGAAAATTTCTAAAAGCTACCCGGTAGATTAGGACGCGCTCAAATCGCGCCGCATTGAAATTAACCGTGATTTTAAACCTGAATTCAGAATTGAAAGTTCTGCCATGTCACAATTCATTTTAGGAACGTCGACTCATCCTCGAAGATTTTTTCGCAAACCGAGATTTTTGGCGGAAAAGCAAAGTAAGGCCGTTTTTGTTCGGGATTGTCAGAGGGCCGTTTTTAATCGAATCTTCGGAATGCAAGTTGGATCATTTGATGGGAAAAAGTCGTAAGAGAGAGAAGGACACATGGGCGGATTTAATTGAGCTTCAATTGATTTGAATTGATTGAGAATTGATTGGAATTGAAGATGATTTGAGGGAGAAATGTCCAAAATTCGTAGCCCCCATGGTACACAACTTGTTGGACCATTTGGCAAGCTTCTTGAGGAAGCTAAGGTGAGGAAAATGGCTGAGGTTGAGGGCCAAGAGTGGTGGGGGCATGAGTGAGGAGAGTTGGACAAGTGTTGAAGGCTTGAGAGCCCAAGGGGAGCCCCCTCTTCAGCAGACCTTCTCCTCCCTTATTTCATGGCTTTCTCCATGGTTGAGAGAGTTTAGAAGCTCAAGAGAACCAGAGGAAACCAGCTGAGCCAGCCCCACCGTCGCACACCCACCGGACCAGCCAAGCCCGTCGTTTTTCTCTTCGTTTTCCCCTCGTTCCGTTTCGCTTCTCCAGCCGACCTTTCGCCAAAGATTCGACTTAAAAGTTATCTTTCCGTGAGAATCAGCCAACGCTCCACCCACCACCATGACGAGCACTCCAAACCCGTATCGGAGCACTTCGCCGTTCGCCGGAAAGATTCTCCGGTAGTCCCGAAATCCGGTGAGAAGATGCTGCTCGCCGGACCGCCCGGTTCCGCCCTGCTCCGCCTTGTTTCGCGTTTTCTTGCTGTTTTCCCCCTTTCCGACCCTTTCTTTGCCCATCCCAACCTCCAATAAGATTTCCTTGACCCCGGGAGCCGCCGGTTGTTAACCACCCGCTCGCCGGAGCTCCGATCGGCCCGTTTTCGCCGTTGAAGTTGCTTTGTTTCTTCTCTGCAGTTCAGCCCGGATCGAAGCGAAAGACAGCAAGGTTTTGAGACTTCGTGGCCCGTTTTCAAGCCCTTGCCGGCCTCCGTTGGTGTCGCCGCTTTGGGGTTTATCGATCCCCTTGGCGTCGTGGTCGCCGTGAACTCACCGGCGCGCAAAACCGGTGAGTTTATCCTCTAAACCTCGCTTAGCAAGTTAATCATGCTTAAGGGGTGTTTAGTTTAGTCTAAATAGGTTTAGGTGGTTAGATTAGATTATTTAAATGTTAATTAGATTAGTTGTATGATTAGTTTAGTGGTTGATTAATTAGGGCTAATTGAATGTTTAAATTAGTATAATCTTGTTTAAGCCCTAATTAATTATTTTTAATTAATTAATTATTTCGAATTTTATAAATATTATTTTATTAAATTATATTATTATAATATATTATTTAATTATTTAATTTTCGGAATTAAATTTAATTATTTAATAATTTCGAAAATTTTGCCGGGATGGCGGTCCTTAGAATTTCGCACCGATCGCAAATGGTGCGATCCGTTTGTGCTAATTGTAAGTGTAATTGAGAAATTGAATCGAAAGGATGATTATGGTTAATTATTCCAAAGTGTGAATTGAATGAAATTGGAGAAGTTTTGGTATTTAACTTGAAAATACCCGGTGTTGGCTTTTAGCACCGTAATTGCTTTGTATGACTAGTTTGAATCGTTGGTTGTTATTGGATTGAATATCCGGTTACGTGGTTTATTATTGAATGATCAGCTTTGGCGAGCGTTTGTTTATATATATGTATCGGCTTGGGCGAGCAATTATTATATACATATATATTGCGCTTTTTGGCGAGCTAGTATATTATCTATGAGCTACACTTACCGGTGAGCTATTATCTATATATTGCAGCTTTTGGCGAGCTATTATATTATCTATGAGCTACGGCTTACGGTGAGCTATTATCTATATATTGCAGCTTTTGGCGAGCTATTATATTATCTATCAGCTACAGCTTGAGTGAGCTACTGTCTATATATTACATATTTGGAGAGCATATGTCGTATTAACGACTGATTTGATAGATGGTATTAAATGATAGATAGTATGGAGTGGAATGGAAAGATTGATGGTATGATTGAATTGAATCGTTGGATCAATTGTTTGATTTGGGAAATGTTTGAATAGTACGACATGCGGGAATGGACCGAGGCGAGGTAAGTCCTCCATCCACTTTGTGTGGCTAGAGCACCACAGGGCTTATTTTCTTCCTAATCGAGTTTTAGAGGGTAGGACTCGCCGAGACATTGTCTCATCCCGGTTTGGGGAAAATATTTCAGGTCCCTAGATGGTGGATCCTCTGGAGCTTTTTGGTAGACCAAAGTGAGGGTCGCCGAGAGGATTTTGACTTCGCCGATCCCGACGAAGAGCCGGCGAATGGACCTATCTCGGCGATCTTAGGACAGCTTAGTTTTTGAGGACTGATCTTTTATAGATCTTTTGTTAATAGACTAGTCCTGTAATCGAACCGGTTTGATATGTATAAAAAGTATGTGGTTGGTTTTGAAAATGTGATCCTGCTTTTCTATCCCAATTGTGTTTTGTCTGGGATTATTTATTCGCTTCCGCATGTGTAATTAAAATGAATGGGTCGGCGACGTGTCCCAGGAAGTCGCTTTTCTATCGACCATAGTGGGATGTGCGGGTTCGGGCGTGACATCCCCGTTTAAGTGGTATCGGAGCGAGGTTTGTGAATGGAGTGATAAGGAGCGATGGTTTATGGGATAGTTAGTAGGAATGACTTTGGTTTTATCTTTGGTGCATGTGATTTCTAGTTGATTGGTAAATTGTTTGGTTGGTCACTCAATTCTAATTCAATGTGAATTGGAAGGCGGGTGTCCGTAGAGAACTTGCATTATGAGTGATCGGAGAGGACTCCTAGGAAGAGGACCATGGGTCCAATTACTCGGGGTAGGACACCAACAAGGGTCAGTACCCGAGGTGGACGTGGTCGAGCGCAAGCTGAGGCTAGCGCTAGTGGAGTAGCACCGCCTCCTGTTGGTGCTGGGGTAGCAGCCCCTGGTGATCCTAGGATCGACGGGATCATGCAGATGCTTGAGGCCATGAGAAATCGGATGGATCAGCAAGATCAGAATCAAGCCGCCACCATTACTGCTGCTGTTGCTTTCTTTGCCATCGCGGTCGCACCTTTTCTTTGTTGCACCCGCCGTCTCACTCCGCCGTTGCACCCGCCGCCGCACCCGCCTGCCGCGCCCGTTGTTGCACCCGCTGAAGTTCCACACAGGAACGTGGTCGTTGGGAGACCAATTCATAAGTTAGTAGAGCATTTCCCGAAGCTAAACCCGCCGAAGTTCTTTGGTGAAGGAGATCCCGAGGCTGCATCGCTCCGGGTCCAAGGTCTTGATAAAGCTTTTGCGGTTCTAATGTGCAATGAAGAGGAGAAAGTGGTTTTGGCCGTGTACCAACCGCAAGGTAACGCCAATATCCGGTGGAGAGCCGCCAAAGAGACAAAAGTATTTCCGAAGGTGTGATCCCGGTGTGGAATGCCTTCCTAAGAGCCTTCAATGATCAATACTTTTCGGGTATTGCCCGGGAACAGAAGATGGAGGAATTTCAGCGCCTCCGTCAAGGATCGATGTCTGTTGACCAGTATGGAGTCAAATTTACGGAGCTTTCTCAGTATGCTCCGAGGATGATTGCGGATCCGGAAGAAAAAGCTCAAAGGTTCAGGAATGGCCTTCGTCCTGAATTAAAGCAACCTCTGCTACCGTTAGATCTGATAGAATATCGAGAAGTCTATCGTCGGGCTCGATGATAGAGAAAGGTTTGATCGAGCAAGCCGCCTCGTGCCGGATCGAGGTTTAACACGAATCGAGATGGAATACGGTTCGGGAAGAAGCCCATGACTGGAGGAAGGTATCATGTTCCGCCCAATAGGAAGGGTGGAATTGGGAAGCCAACGCCAAATCGAAATGGTGGGTGTCGCACGTGGAAGGCGACATGGTACAGCCCCATGTAATCGTAGGATGAGTAATTGCTACGAGTGTGGCCAGCAAGGACACATGGCTAGAGATTGTCCCCGAAGCGAGAGGGACCGCAGCGGTTACCGCCGCCACCGCCGCTACAATTTGGTCGAAATAGGGGATTCGTGCCGCGAGATCACACCACGGGGTGGACCGATTAGACCTCCAAACGGGGAAGGACGTATGCTATCACGAGAGGACAAGCGGAGGATGCACCTAATGTGATTACAGTATGGTTTCGCTCAAAGACCAACTTTGCTTATGCTTTGTTTGACCACAGGCGCCACTCATTCTTTTATAGCCGAGCGTTTGTTAAGGCGATAGGATTAAGTCCCGAATTATTAGAGTCGAGTGGTTAGCATATCTACACCGTTAAAGGATAAGGTGTTAGTTGCATTGGGTTGTTCTCGGTTTGCAAGTTAGTGATTGGTGAGCGAGTGGGGGAAATAGATCTAATAGTCCTAGCCATGTATGATTTTGATGTGATAATTGGCATGGATTGGCTCACCAAGCAACGAGCTAAGATAGACTGTTATCGTAAATCGATTCGGTTTAACCCGTTAGGGGTGAGAGTTTCGAGTTTATGGGGAGTCGAGGAGGACCCTCTATTACCCCGATCTCGTCGCTTGAGGCAACCCGTTTGTTAGACGGGGTTGTCAAGGTTACTTGGCAACCGTCATGGATCCGATAACAGTCAAGGAGAAGCTAGAGGATATATCGGTGGTTCGAGAATTTCCGAGATGTGTTTCCTAAAGAGTTGCCGGGTCTACCGCCGAGAGAGAGATCGAGTTTGTGATTGAGCTAGCACCGGGGAGCCAATCTCTAAGGCTCCTTACCGGATGGCATTGTCGAATTGAAGGAACTGAAGGTGCGGATGCAAGAATTGCTGGATAAGGGATTCATACGCCCTAGCGCATCGCCTTGGGGAGCACCAGTTTTGTTCATGAAGAAGAAGGATGGTTCGTTACGTCTGTGCATCGACTACCGTCAACTAAATCAAGTGACGATCAAGAACAAGTATCCACTTCCGAGGATCGACGACTTGTTTGACCAGCTTCAAGGAGCGTCGATATTTTCAAAGATCGACTTGAGGACAGGTATCATCAATTGAGGATCAAGAAGGAAGACATACCGAAGTCGGCATTTCGTACTCGATATGGCCATTATGAATTTACTTGTAATGCCGTTTGGTTTGACAAACGCTCCAGTACTTTTATGGATCGATGAACCGTGTGTTCAAGGAGTATCTGGATCGGTTGTAATTGTGTTCATCGACGACATCTTGGTGTACTCGAGAAGTCCAGAAGAGCACGAAAGACAGTTGAGGATAGTGCTACAGACTCTGAGGAATCATGAGTTGTATGCCAAGTTCAATAAGTGTGAGTTTTGGTTAACTCGTGTGGCGTTTCTAGGTCACGTGATTTCAGGTGAAGGAATATCAGTGGACCCGTCCAAGATTGAAGCAGTGATCAACCGGCCGAGACCGACGACGAATGTAGATCGAAGTTTTCTGGGTTTGGCGGGGTATTACGAAGATTTGTGGAAGGGTTTTCGGTGTTAGCGTCACCGTTGACTCGTTTGCGAGGAAAGATGAGAAGTCCGTGTGGACGGACAAGTGCGAGTGTAGTTTTCAAGAGCTTAAGAAGAAGCTAACTACCGCACCCGTGTGCTGACCATACCGTCCTCGGTCCCTGGAGGTTATGAGATCTACAAAGGTGATGCGTCTTTCGGTGGGTCAGGTTGCGTGCGATGCAACATGGTAGGGTTGTTGCATACGCGTCTCGTCGCTTAAGGCCTAATGAATTGAATTACCCGACGCATGACTTAGAACTTGCAGCTATTATCTTCGCTTTGAAGATTTGGAGACATTATTTGTGCGGAGAAAGATTCCAGATCTTCACTGACCATCAGAGTCTCAAGTATTTATTCTCTCAGAAGGAGTTGAATATGAGACAGCGTCGGCCGGATGGAACTCCTAAAGGATTATGACCGTGATATTCGTATCACCCCGGAAAAGCAAATAAGGTCGCCGATGCTCTAAGTCGGAAGTCTTCGGTTGCTCGATGGTGCTCAAGGAATGGAGATTGATCGAGAAAGTTCGAGATTCGGGTTTCAAATTCGAGGTAGGCCACCTTTCAAACCTTATGGCCACCCTCGGGGTGAGCCGGAAGTTCGAGATCGAATCAAGACGCTTCAAAGGGACAGATCTAGAGATTCAGAAAATTCTACAAGAGAATACAAAAGAAGAATGCTAACTTTCAAATTGCTGAGGATAGAACATTGAGGTTCCAAGGACGGTTGTGTGTACCGACGATGTAGAGCTTAGAGAGGAGATTTTATCGAGGCTCATCGTAGCGATTCAAAGCATTCATCCCGGGCAAAAGACGAAGATGTATCGAATCTGCGTCAACATTATTGGTGGTCTGTATGAAGGCGGACATCGCCAAGCATGTCGCCAAATGTCGACTGTCGCAAGTAAAGGCACAAAGACAACGTAAACCGGGAGGACTTCGCAACCTCTCGAGATTCCCGAGTGGAAATGGGAACATATCACGATGGACTTCGTGACCGGGCTACCCGTGAGTCGAGAGGAAATGATTCAATTTGGGTAGTGGTTGACAGATTGACGAAGTCGGCTCACTTCATTGCGGTTTAAAGGACCTTAGTTTGGATAGACACGCGGACACTGTATGTGCGTCGATCGTTCGTCCGCATGGAGTGCCGTGACGATTACTTCGGACAGAGACCCGAGATTCACAGCCGCCTTTTGGAAAAGCTTGCGAGTGCTTTAGGTACGAAGCTGCACAAAGCAAGATACGGCCTATCATCCTCGGACGGATGGCCGGTCCCGAGAGGACAATTCAAACCCTCGAAGACATGCTGCGAGCTTGCGTCTTGGATTTTAAAGGGAGTTGGGAAGAGCAGCTTCATCTTGTCGGGTCGCCTACAACAACGGTTATCGCAGAGTATTCGATGGCACCTTTCGAAGCGTTGTATGGCGGGCGTGCGTAACACCCGTGTGTTGGAATGAGGTTGGTGAAAGAAAGATTACGAGCCCCGAGTTAGTCCAGCAGTCAGTGGATGCAGTTGCAGTGATCAGAAGCAGATTACAGACCGCTTAGAGCCGCCATAAAAGCTATGCAGACAAGCGTCGAAGACCGTTGGAGTTCCAAGTTGGTGATCACGTTTTTCTAAAGGTGTCGCCAATGAGGGGTACTTCGCGCTTTGGCAAGAAAGGAAAACTGAGTCCGAGGTACGTAGGTCCCTTTGAGATTCCGGAAAGAATCGGGATTACGCGTATCGTCTTGCATTACCGCCAAAGTTGGCGCAAGTGCATGACGTCTTTCACGTGTCGATGTTGAGGAAGTATGAGCCCGACCCGACCCACGTGCTTAATTTTGAGGAATTAGACGTGGACGACCGTGTGTCGTACGTTGAAAGCCCGGTTCGATTGTGGATCGTAAAGAGCGGGTTCTGCGCACCAAGACCATTCCGTTGGTCAAAGTGGTCTGGCAACACCACGGCACTGAAGGAGCAACTTGGGAAAGTGAAGAGTCGATGAGAGAATTGTACCCCCACCTTTTTGTTTAAATATTGTAATGGTTTAAATTTCGAGGACGAAATTTTTATAAGAGGGGAAGAGTTGTGACATCCCAAATTTCTGATTCTGTTTTCAATTAAATGAGACGGACTTTTCATCGACGCGCTTATAGTTCAATTCTCCGAGCTGATCACTCACGAGATAACTAGTCTATCGAGTGAAGCCGTTAAGGAATTTAAATGCAATAGGCTTGAGAATCGACCATGAATCGGCTGCTCGACCGTATTAATCTGCAAGGATCATTACAACACTTCGGGAATCGAACGAGAGATCGGTAATAGGTCGATTCGACGAGATATGTGATTAGAGTGTGGGTGATTCCACCTGATTGCAATATTCTCGTCGACCGGCACCGAACCGATTATTCCTGTCGTTTTGGGTACCCCGTGTCCGTATTTGAAACCTTGAGATTTTCACGACAACCGAGAGTCGCCAATGTGTCGAAGATTATGTCGTGGCTTGAAAATAATCAACCACGGGTCAATTGCATTGAAAATTTCTAAAAGCTACCTGGTAGATTAGGACGCGCTCAAATCGCGCCGCATTGAAATTAACCGTGATTTTAAACCTGAATTCAGAATTGAAAGTTCTGCCATGTCACAATTCATTTTAGGAACGTCGACTCATCCTCGAAGATTTTTTCTGCAAACCGAGATTTTTGGCGGAAAAGCAAAGTAAGGCCGTTTTTGTTCGGGATTGTCGGAGGGCCGTTTTAATCGAATCTTCGGAATGCAAGTTGGATCATTTGATGGGAAAAAGTCGTAAGAGAGAGAAGGACACATGGGCGGATTTAATTGAGCTTCAATTGATTTGAATTGATTGAGAATTGATTGGAATTGAAGATGATTTGAGGGAGAAATGTCCAAAATTCGTAGCCCCCATGGTACACAACTTGTTGGACCATTTGGCAAGCTTCTTGAGGAAGCTAAGGTGAGGAAAATGGCTGAGGTTGAGGGCCAAGAGTGGTGGGGGCATGAGTGAGGAGAGTTGGACAAGTGTTGAAGGCTTGAGAGCCCAAGGGGAGCCCCCTCTTCAGCAGACCTTCTCCTCCCTTATTTCATGGCTTTCTCCATGGTTGAGAGAGTTTAGAAGCTCAAGAGAACCAGAGGAAACCAGCTGAGCCAGCCCCACCGTCGCACACCCACCGGACCAGCCAAGCCCGTCGTTTTTCTCTTCTGTTTTCCCCTCGTTCCAGTTTCTGCTCCAGCCGACCTTTCGCCAAAGATTCGACTTAAAAGTTATCTTTCCGTGAGAATCAGCCAACGCTCCACCCACCACCATGACGAGCACTCCAAACCCGTATCGGAGCACTTCGCCGTTCGCCGGAAAGATTCTCCGGTAGTCCCGAAATCCGGTGAGAAGATGCTGCTCGCCGGACCGCCTGGTTCCGCCCTGCTCCGCCTGTTTCGCGTTTTCTTGCTGTTTTCCCCTTTCCGACCCTTTCTTTGCCCATCCCAACCTCCAATAAGATTTCCTTGACCCCGGGAGCCGCCGGTTGTTAACCACCCGCTCGCCGGAGCTCCGATCGGCCCGTTTTCGCCGTTGAAGTTGCTGGTTTCTTCTCTGCAGTTCAGCCCAGATCAGAAGCAGAAGACAGCAAGGTTTTGGAGACTTCGTGGCCCGTTTTCAAGCCCTTGCCGGCCTCCGTTGGTGTCGCCGCTTTGGGGTTTATCGATCCCCTTGGCGTCGTGGTCGCCGTGAACTCACCGGCGCGCAAAACCGGTGAGTTTATCCTCTAAACCTCGCTTAGCAAGTTAATCATGCTTAAGGGGTGTTTAGTTTAGTCTAAATAGGTTTAGGTGGTTAGATTAGATTATTTAAATGTTAATTAGATTAGTTGTATGATTAGTTTAGTGGTTGATTAATTAGGGCTAATTGAATGTTTAAATTAGTATAATCTTGTTTAAGCCCTAATTAATTATTTTTAATTAATTAATTATTTCGAATTTTATAAATATTATTTTATTAAATTATATTATTATAATATATTATTTAATTATTTAATTTTCGGAATTAAATTTAATTATTTAATAATTTCGAAAATTTTGCCGGATGGCTTGGTCCTTAGAATTTCGCACTGATCGCAGCGGTGCGATCCGTTTGTGCTAATTGTAAGTGTAATTGAGAAATTGAATCGAAAGGATGATTATGGTTAATTATTCCAAAGTGTGAATTGAATGAAATTGGAGAAGTTTTGGTATTTAACTTGAAAATACCCGGTGTTGGCTTTTAGCACCGTAATTGCTTTGTATGACTAGTTTGAATCGTTGGTTGTTATTGGATTGAATATCCAGTTACTGTGGTTTATTATTGAATGATCGGCTTTGGCGAGCGTTTGTTTATATATATGTATCGGCTTGGGCGAGCAATTATTATATACATATATATTGCGCTTTTGGCGAGCTAGTATATTATCTATGAGCTACGGCTTTCCGGTGAGCTATTATCTATATATTGCAGCTTTTGGCGAGCTATTATATTATCTATGAGCTACAGCTTCTGGTGAGCTATTATCTATATATTGCAGCTTTTGGCGAGCTATTATATTATCTATCAGCTACAGCTTGAGTGAGCTACTGTCTATATATTACATATTTGGAGAGCATATGTCGTATTAACGACTGGTTTGATAGATGGTATTAAATGATAGATAGTATGGAGTGGAATGGAAAGATTGATGGTATGATTGAATTGAATCGTTGGATCAATTGTTTGATTTGGGAAATGTTTGAATAGTACTGACATGCAGGAATGGACTGAGGCGAGGTAAGTCCTCCATCCACTTTGTGTGGCTAGAGCACCCTGGGGCTTATTTTCTTCCTAATCGAGTTTTAGAGGGTAGGACTCGCTGAGACATTGTCTCATCCCGGTTTGGGGAAAATATTTCAGGTCCCTAGATGGTGGATCCTCTGGAGCTTTTTGGTAGACCGGTGAGGGTCGGCGAGAGGATTTTGACTTCGCCGATCCCGACAAGAGCCGGCGAATGGACCTATCTCGGCTGATCTTAGGACAGCTTAGTTTTTGAGGACTGATCTTTTATAGATCTTTTGTTAATAGACTAGTCCTGTAATCGAACTGGTTTGATATGTATAAAAAGTATGTGGTTGGTTTTGAAAATGTGATCCGACTTTTCTATCCCAATTGTGTTTTGTCTGGGGATTATTTATCTGCTTCCGCATGTGTAATTAAAATGAATGGGTCGGCGACGTGTCCTGAGAAGTCGCTTTTCTATCGACCATAGTGGGATGTGCGCGTGCTCGAGGTTCGGGGCGTGACGGACAGGAACAGTGAATCTCAGTCCACAGATTATTCTCCAGAATGTGCTTTATGTCCCAGAATTCCAATTCAACCTCATATCTGTGTCTAGAGCCTGCAAAGAAAATTCATGTCGGGTATTTTTTGATGCCGACACTTGTTTATTTCAGGCCCTTTCGACTGGCAGACTGATGGGCTTGGGTAATCTATCTGAGGGACTCTATTTCTGGACGGATTTTCCAAGTAATTTCAATTTTCCTTGCAATAAGAAATCATTGTGTAATTCCACTACCAAAGATAGAGATTTTACTATGCACATGAGATTGGGTCATAGTGCTTCCTTTCCATATCCTGAGTGTTCTATTTGTCCTCTTGCAAAGCAATCAAGAACACCTTTTCCTTCTAGTACTTCACGAACTAGTGACATATTTGCATTAATTCATGTGGACATTTGGGGACCATATCATACAGTCAATCATGATGGTTCTCGTTATTTTCTTACTATAGTAGATGACTATTCTCGAGCAACATGGCTTTTCTTGATGCATTCTAAGAATCAGGTCGTTTCTCACCTGAAGAATTTCATCTTACTATCTAAGAATCAATTCCAGAAATCGATTCAGCGGATACGTACTAATAACGGGAGTGAATTTTTTAGTCATGAATGCTCCTCATTATTCAATTCTCATGGCATTCAACATGAACATTCATGTGTGTATTCACCACAACAAAATGGCATAGTTGAAAGAAAGCATCGACATCTACTGGAAGTTGCTCGTGCCTTAAAATTTCAGGCATTTATTCCAGACAATTTTTGGGGCGATTGTGTCACTACAGCAGCTTATCTTATTAATCGAATGCCTACTCGAATCCTGAATGGGCGAACACCATTTGAGCTGCTATTTGGAAAGAAGCCAGACTTAAACCATCTCAGGATCTTCGGCTGTCTCTATTATATAGCAACGACGGGACGTCGAGATAAATTGAGCCCACGTGCACGGCGATGCATCTTTATGGGATATCCCAATCTATAGAAAGGATATTGAGTTCTTGAGATTTCAACAAAAGAATTCTTCGTCAGTCGCGATGTGATTTTCCATGAGAATATTTTCCCATTTTCAGAAAATGCATCTCCAAATGAAGGTCCAGAGACAATTCCCAGATATCAGAATTTTTCTGATGAGGCTTCTTATCAAGATCTCTCCTACATACCAATGACACAACCAAGGAGTTTTGATTCTTCTCACAAATTTGTCTCGCCAAGTTCTGATGCACACTTGGACACTTCAGAACATATCCAGCAAGATGCAGAAGAAGATTCCATTGCCACTATGGATGTACATGACCCTGCACCAACTTCCTCACAAGAGCCATCACAATCTCCAACTGGAGTTGAGTATCCTAGGCGGTCTGGACGGGCTACAAAACCTCCAACTTGGACAAAGGATTATGTATGTGATGCTCACAATTCTCCAGGTATTCAACATCCAATCTCCTCCTATGTTTCTTTTCATAGATTATCTAAGGAGCATAGATGTTGTATTAGTCGTTTATCCGATGACAAGGAACCGTCTAGTTATAACGAAGCCTCCACTCATCCAAAATGGCAAGAAGCCATGACGGCAGAATTGAAGGCTCTTACTGATAACCATACATGGGATCTTGTTCCCTTACCACATCATCGGAAACCGATTGGATGCAAATGGGTCTATAAGATCAAGTATCGTGCTGATGGCTCTATTGAACGATACAAGGCAAGATTGATAGCTAAAGGATTCACCCAGAGAGAAGGTTTTGACTATCACGAGACGTTCTCTCCAGTTGCCAAAGATGTTACAGTACGTTCTTTCTTAGTTGTTGCTGCCATTAATGACTGGCATTTACACCAGATGGATGTTCATAATGCCTTCCTCTATGGTGATTTGGATGAATAAATATACATGGATATTCCTCAAGGCATATGGAAACAGGGGGAGAATAAAGTGTGTCGTCTCCGTAAATCCCTTTATGGATTGAAACAGGCATCCAGACAATGGTATGCCAAATTTGCTAGTGCTCTTACAACAGAAAGCTTCAAACAATCCAAGCATGATTATGCCTTATTTTCACGTATTAAAGGTATGTCATCTATATATATGATGATTTATGTTGATGACATACTTGTCATGGGAAATGATAGAACCTATATAGAGAATTTCAAGGAATATTTGCACGCTACTTTTCATATTAAAGATTTAGGAGCACCGAAATACTTCCTTGGAATTGAAATTGCTCGTTCTGACAAAGGAATTTCCCTTAGTCAGTGGAAATTTATTTTAGAGATCATATTAGAGGCAGGTCTTTTGGGATGCAAGCCAGCTATAATTCCCATAGAGCAGAATACTAAGCTGACCATCGCAGATTATGATAAAGTAACGTCTCAAAATGATGAACCTGTACTCAGCGATTCATCAGGCTATCAAAGACTTGTTGGGAAACTTATATACCTGACAATAACTAGACTTGATATCTCATATGCTGTTCAGACACTCAGTCAATTCATGCATCAGCCAAAGCGATCTCATTTGGATGCAGCCTTGAAGGTCGTCAAATACTTGAAGAAATGTCCAGGACTTAGGATACTTCTATCTAGAAAGAGTGACTTAAGAATGTCAGCATATTGTGATGCAGACTATGCAACTTATCCCATTAGTAGAAGATCTGTCACTGGATATTGTGTCAAATTGAGAGAATCTCTTCTTTCTTGGAAGACCAAGAAACAGGCTACTGTGTCTCTTTCTTCAGCCGAAGCACAATATCGAGCTATGGCTAAGGCTACGTGTCAAGTAGTTTGGATACGAGGATTACTCAAGGATCTCGGAGTAGAAGTACAAGGATCCACGAAGCTGTACTGTGATAATGATGCGGCTCTTAAACTTGCATCTAATCCTATAGTGCATGAAAGAACCAAGCATATAGAAGTGGATTGTCATTTTACACGGGAAAAGATTCAAGAAGGAGTAATTGAGACAAGAGGAATTGGCACAACAGAACAACCAGCGAACATGTTCACCAAGCCTTTATGTCAGAGACAACACGCATATCTACTAAGCAAGCTAGGCGTCTTGGACATCTACAAGCCACTAGCTTGAGGGGGAGTGTTGGGAGATATGCGGAATTGTTTCATATCTTGATTGATTGTGTTTTATGTATTTATGTCAATTGAATATTAGATTTAGATCTAGATTGATTATTAGATCTTTTATTACCTTGCATAGAATACAACTTGTATTATTTATTAGATTGAATTGTACATTCATTATACATCGGAATACAGAAAATTCCTACACAACATTCTCTCTATTTTCTTCCTTCTCCTCTTGCCTTTCTTTCAGCATGAAGGCAGATGCTATAATACAATGATGTGTGAAATAAGTTATCAGAATTTAAGGTTGAACCTTTGATTTTATTTATTTGTATCGTAGGTACATAATGGCTTCATTGTAGAGTTGAAATCAATGGATACGAAGAGTATAAGAGAAGAGAGTATGGGTCTGTGGAGATCTGAATGATATGATTAGCAGAAAACATGCATACAAAATGAAATTTGTATCAAGGCATAGTTTGGGAGAAGTGAAGGAGAATGGAGAGTGGGAAACGTGCTTTTGGGGGCACAGACTAGTGTCACGGGCCGAGAGTTTCCTTGGCCTCGGAACGACCCGTGGGCGCCTGGCGAGCGGAATTCGCCGGCCAACCTTTCTTCTTTAGCTGTTCTACAATCGATACGGTGAATGCTCCTTCGTGCGAGATCCTACCACGTCCAGCTTCGCTCGGGCGTCTGGTCCATCGAGTAAGACAGCAGGTCCATTTAGGTACGACAACTGATTTCGGCCTACCATGGCCTTGTCAGGAGAGCGGCATCAGCTCCCGACCAGTTTGTGCACGGGAGGCCTACCCCGTCTTCAGAGCTCCTAAGTAATGTAATCATTCTATCCTAGAACTCCTAGCACCAACCGTCCCGACGCCACTCCCACGGACCCGCCATGTTCTACCCTTCTGCCTCACACTCTTCACCAGATAACCCAAAGCGCCACTCACAAGTGTCACGAGTACGGGAGGATTCACGAACCGTGACACTAGACTACAACTACAGAGAACCAAGGAGCCTTGGGCGGGAAAGTTTGAGTTTGAAGAAGCGCCCCTAGAAATGCCCATTAATTACACGGATGCCATCGTATGTTGAGTTGACGACTTGGCCTGCGCCCCGTCATATCGCCAACAATTTATTTTTATTGGAATGATTCTTTTTAAATTTTCTCTTTATTTTCGTTCCCACAGCTGTCGATTAAAACCTCAAATAGTCAATTCTATAGAGTGATTCAGGGAATCTCTATTTCTATCATTCTTAAATTGAACGAAAGTCTTGTTTAAGAAGAGAATGGGAATTTCTTGAATTTCTTGGGCATTTTGTAAATCTATCCTAATAATTAAACAAATCCCATCATGACTTCGCTCTCACTTTTTTTATTAAAAAAAAAGTTTGTAAAAAACCGTTGTAAATATTTGTCGTGCCCTACGATTACACTTTACTTTAGATAGCAATCATAATTAACAATGTTCAACATAATTGACAAGTTATCTATGAAATTTACCCATCTTAATTTGGACTCAAAAAATTATTGAGTATTCCATGAACATTGAACTCCCATTATTTCCCTTATAGGTATGTTTAAAAAGCAAATTGAAAAAAAAGAAGAAGATGTATATACGATCATCGATTGAACTTTCATTTCCCTTGTATTTGTTGAACTTCCAAAAAATACATTTATGAAGCACATATTATAATACATTCAAATAAAAAGAATTCAACTTTTAACTAATTTCTGATTTTTAACGGTCAACTAATGATGTGACCTATCAATTATCATTTATATTGGTTATATGATATCATACCACGTGAGATTTATGATATTTAGAAATACTAAAGAAATAATTTTAGACTAGATATGTTTTAACAAAATCTTGTATCATGAACGAATATGTAAGTTTTCTCATGCATAGTTTAGCGTAGACTCATGGTATCATCATTTTAGATTATATCATACTAATTATAAAATTTGCTTACATACTATTTTTAAAAAATGATGATAAATACATATTCATATTCCTAATATTAGAATATCCACTTCATATAAACATTACCACTGGAGGAATGTGGTATGATGACTTTACACCTTAGATTGAAGCCCACAACATGTACCGTAACTAGAAGCAAGTGGACCACATATAACTATATATCGGATAACTTATATCTTATTTGATGTTTGGGTTAACAAAGTGGAGAGGAGGGGAAAGAGTATCAAATTGATTTTTTTTTGTCCAAGAATATTTTATCTTTCTTGAGTTGTGGAAGATTTCTCTAACGAAGAGGGGAGATGGCTTTCGGACATAATAGAGTAAGCATCCTTTCGAAAATGATTTCTATAATCTCTCCTCACTAGAAATATCCATTTCACTTCCCATCAATTTTCCTTAATTAAAATTAGTTCTCTCATTTTCCACAATTATTTCGAGGGAAAGATCGCAACTAATCTCAAAAGGTATTGGGTGGGGGGCGTTGCCAAAGAATTCGAAACGTCCGGAGACAATTTCCAACCACGCAACAAATCCAAGGGCGAAAATATAATTCTCACCGCCCTCGGTCACGTGACCGACCTTTGAGGCGAACTTTGCGGTCGGAGTCGGGGTGGGCGTACGTTGAAAAACCAATTCGGAAAAACTATCGAGGGATTTATGCCAAAATCTCGAGACACTGGTTGGGGCGAAATCAATAACCACCATAAAAATCTGGGGCCGAATCATAAATTTCCCCGGTCGAAAATCACAAAAAATCAAATTTTCGCTCCTGCAAATCGGAAGTCGCATTCGCCAGAGAAAACCTCCTCCAAAAAACCCCTAAAACCCTCTCCCTCTCTCTCTCTCTCTCTCTCTCTTCAACAGCAGCCATGGCGATTCGCTTGGTCCGCTTCCGGCGAGCCCTCGCCGCGCCGCCACCGCCGCTGGCCCTCCGCCGCCCCCTCGACGCGCTCCCCCGGCCCCCGCCGCCCCGCGCCGGCGCCGTCCCCGTCGCGGCCGGTGACGCCGCCTTCCGCGGCAACCGCGCTGCGGCCTCGCTCCTCGTCGCCGGCGGCGGCGGCGGCGTAGCTGTTCTTCTCGCGGTCGCTGGCCTACAACGCTGGCGACAAGATCGACCCGGACACGGTGCTCTTCGAGGACCCCAAGCCCACGCCCGAGGAGATGGTTCGCACCTACGAGGAGACTTGCGCCAAAGGGCTCAACATCAGGTTACATGATAAAAAGTGTTGTAATATTACTGAACTCACTTAGTTTAGCAATAAAATAAGCGACAAGAATTCTTGTTCACCTGCGATCTCTCTCTTTCTGTGGTGTATGCTTCCATCCGGATGCACATGTATGTGTGTATGTGTGTGTCCTTTTCTTTTTGTCCATGCGCTTGAACCCGAGAGAAAGATATCTCCCTTAGAATGATTAGTTGACATGTTTATCTAATTGTTTCTGTGGCCAGACTATGGAGTATACAGTGCTAGATGAAGTGTTTAGGTTAGTGCCTTATCAATTTTGTGACAAAGACTCCATTTTGTTGTTGCCCATTAGTGGTAGCTTGAGCATTGCCAATTGAAGACAGAGGTGGAGTGGGTCATCAAGGGGCTTTGGAGCCTTATGTTTAATTTATAAGATGTAAAATTTGAAAATGAGTGTTGCTTGGAGATTTATGGGTGTCTCAGTACTGGCAATGCTTAGGGATAAGTCAGGTGCTGCCGAAAAGCATTGCCAATACAGGTTGGAAGTCTAGTGAACTCTAATTTATGGGAGGGATTGAAGCCCTCCTCAACAGCAAAAGAAAAAAAAGGGATTCCTGGGAAATTGGGAGGCTCTTCCGATGCAGGGAAGAGGTGATATGGTAGTTAAGGCAGAATGTCAGTGGTGTAAGGTGACATATCTTGTAGAATTGGCTAGTGATTTTGAAAGATGCTGAAGTTTCTCTCTTTCCTAACTGGTTGCAACTTGGGGAGGTCATCCCCTGGGCTAAAGGTTTGACTTGTTCTCATAACTCATTGAAGCTGCTCAAGTGTCTGTGCCTTTCCACCCAATAGGGGGCGTGCAGATGAACCAAATTGGAATGAATAAATTAATCAGACTGGAAATTGGCACCGGGATGAGCCAAAAAATGTTCAGGGTCTGAATTGAGTATTTCTTATGGGGGTAAATGATACTAATAGCCCCTAAAATTTGGTCTAATTTGCATTTTCATCCTTGACTTTTAATTCATTCTGTGTCTTCTTTGAACTTTCTTCTACAATGTAGTCTTTTTGTTACGTTGAATGAGGGAGAAAGAAAACACATGTCCCTTAACTATCGCATTATGTGCAATCTAGTCCCTAAACTTTCAATTTGTCAATCTAGTCACTCACCTTTCCACAGCAAAATCAGATTGGTCATGTGGTATCATTCTCAAGTTTTCATAATTGTAGTATTGTCTAAATTGAAGATTATCTTTTCATTTCAATTTATTTTCTAAATCAAAAATAATTTTTTTCTTTATAGTCAGTGATCCTTGTGAATTGTACAAAAGACTTCTTTGACTTTGTAAGGAAAATTTGAGGAATTAGATTGAACGAACTGTAATTTGAGGGACTCGGTTGCACATTAGCCAATAATTTGGGACTTGTGGTGATATTTTCCCATGGGTGATCAAACAAAAGGACCACATTATACATTCACAAGTAGTTCAAGAACCACATTGAATGAATTAAAAGTAAGGATGACATCGTACATTGGGCTGAAGTTTAAGGACAATGACACTATTGTCCCTTTTTATCCTTCTGACAGCATTTCTTCTCGCTGTACTTACGAATGTCATGGTAAGGCTTTTTCTTATCCTGTAATTTTCTTGAGTAAATGTCAAGTGAATGATTCTCATAGTTGAAAGCTAGGTAATAAAATTTGTTCTCTGCATTTACACTAGATATGCCAGTTTCAGCATCAAAATCTTAGTGGTAGGTCTCATTAACTTAACCAAGTACATAACGATTTCCCTGGTTTTGCTTGAGGCACATTCGTAACACATATTCATTGCGTAGCTGTTAATACTATGTGGATGACACATTTTCGACAAAGCAACTTAAAGCATAACTTGCTTTTTGGTCACATGGTCCTTTCCAATTTGCCATTAGTTGTTTCATTATTTTTTTTTTTTTTATCATCATGTTATATCTTGATTTCAACAAATTTGACAGATCAAGAGCCTCTTGGGAACAAATGTTGAGTGGATGTACTATATTCTCGAGGCATTTAATGCTGGTAATTTGCAACGCTATCAAGAACTATGTCATGTACACAATGCCGCTCTCAATGCACAACCTGGTTTGGTTGAAAATGAGAAAAAACTATTGGAGAAAATCAACATTCTCTGCCTAATGGAAATCATATTCAGGTCCCGCTTCCTATTCTTTTTCCTATCTCCATTTTTGTCATACTTAGTATTTCATATTTTGCATTAGAAGCATATATTCCTCCCCATATAAAGTATACAATTTTATCCTTGCAGCCGTGCATCAGAAGATAGGACAATTCCACTGAGTATTATTGCTGAATGCACAAAGCTTTGTGTAGCTGATGTTGAGCACCTTCTCATGAAGAGCCTTTCTGTAAGTCTTCCCAATTCTTTTGTATCTCTCTTGGTGGTTGTGTCATTCTGTAACATCTTATTTGGCGGGCTGTTCTATGTCATTGGATGAGAAGATTGGATGTGATCATTATTATGGCTGTGTATATGATCCTTCTCTAGTTTTGAGTTCATTGGGCTATAGTTTGACTTGGCCTTATGGTGCAGCTGTACACATGAAGCTTTAAGACAGAATGAACTCCATCTGAATAGATGGTGGTTTAGATGATTCAAAAAATGAATACTTGATAATCTTATGGATAGGTGGAAGCTTTATTCCTAGTTAAGAGAGCATAAAAGAGCCTTTCTTTTTCTCATTGGTCTGATCCTGCAGATACATGGGCAGTGAAGGTCTTTTGTTCTTTCCTACATCTCTTCAATTTTGGTTATCCCAAAGTCCAAGAGGATTGCATCGTTTTCTCGTACCTTGTCATTTTTTTCTGAAAGACTGTTTTTTGCCCATTCATTCAGTTGTATTTAACTAAGGTTATGTCGATACAGGTTCATCTTATTGAGGGTCTAATTGATCAAGTAGAGGGAACAGTGCATGTTTCCTGGGTCCAACCAAGAGTTCTGGGCATTTCGCAAGTTACATCCTTGCGAGATCGGTTGGATGGTTGGCTGGATAAAGTACACACTGCTTTGTTATCCGTTGAAGTGGAAACACCTGACCTTGTCGCTGTGTAGTCTTATGTTGCTTTCCTCTCCGCCAATTGTAACATCCCATGACTGAATGTGCCAACAACGAAGCAAAAGGAGGTGAAAGAAAAGAGACAAGTGTGAGGCAGTTGGGCGCTTGGTCCATATTAGGGCTTTCCTTCTGTGTCCCTAATTTTTCTTCAATTATTTTTCATTGGAAGTGGCTGTCTCATTTGCTTTGGGTGAAAATATTCAGCAATCGATCGCAGACTTAGTTATTAGGTTAAAGACAAGCATTTACTTCCTAAAGACAGCAGAATATGCGAGGAGAATCTCATTCAATATTCCTGATTTGATCCGTGTCATATGTATGATTTGCTCATTATATTTTTCAAATGGACATGGAATTCGATGTGCCAATTGCCTCACTCTCGCGGCCTGAAGTGCATTGTTCGTGCTTCGTGGGGCATATCATGCCACTATATGTATCTGCATGGTCCATGGCCTTGAATTCTTCGTGATTGAAGATTTGGGTTTCAGCAAATTCAATGTATCAAGGACTCGGCCTCTTGCGCGCGCATTGCTTGTGCGTCTTAGGGCATTTAGGCGTTGCCATTGTACACATCTGCATGCTCCATGGCCTTGAGTTTTTCACGATCGAAGATTTGGGTTTTCGTTTCCTGCAAAGTGATGTATTGAGAGCCATGTCATACGAGACCATCATTTCCACCAGCTATCGGCGATTGACAAATGGGAGTTTTCTTACCATACCGTTCCCCTAATTAGGATGATCTGTGTCCAAACTCAATGAATTTCTTTCTTGCTTCAGTCGTCTAGCTATTCTATTTAGCATCTTTTTGAAGCTATCCATACCCCCTCCAACAAGGCGACACCTGCTTGAAATTTTGGATCCGTTCAGTGGCATGATACCAGCCAACCAGTACTTTAGAAACTGCTCAAACCCGTTTGCCTTGTGGAGATTCGAAGTAAGGCATGGACACTTAGCTGGAGAATAGACCGCAAGGCAAACTACTCAGCAACTGGAGTTAAAAGCACAGTGAAGAACTACAGGCTACTATGTATAATAGAACTACAGAGGAGGAAGATCCAATATTTTATAAGGCAGGAAAAGAAAAGGAAAGAAGGGGGCATTCCCTCAGCAAAAAATACTCTTGCTTGAATCTCTTCTTGACATATACATTCCCCCAGGGTATTTTTGAAAAATAAAGGGACAAATACGAAAAAAATAAAGAAAAGGACTAGAAATGCGAGCAACACCCCATTCTGACGACTCCTGCTTGAAGACAGTTTCGGTGATCTGCATTCTCTATTGTACTACAATCAACCAAGAACCTGAAGTGAAGTCTCGAGACTGACAAACTTGCTATTCTTTTGTCAATCAAAACTAGTGTTGTTTACAACATAAAACACAATCAATTCATACACTTACCTCCCGTTTCATGTCTACTTTACACTTGCTCTGAATCTCAGATAAGTCCTTGTATTACTCTTGCCTAATGTATGGTGAAGAGCTCATGTCTGTACTGTAAAACGAATCCTTCGGCCCGCCGTAATAGTTTCCGTCTCTCTCCTCTTCCCACTTGAGAACCTCCCTTATATACTTGAACGACTCATCAACAGTTACTCGATCCCTTGCTCTAGCTTGGCACACGAAAAGTGATGGAAGCAATAAACGTGCGAAATACGTGCGATATATGTGCAATCTTAAAAGATACTGATAATCATTGGGGATGGGGCAGTATCAAACATTGTCCAATTATCTACTCTCCCTCTCTGATCCCAACTCTCTACATAGTTCAATTCTAGTTCTGAGATCCATGCAACATTTCTAGTGCATTCAATCCCAAGAAAAAAGAAAGTAAAATTGTCAAATAACAACGGAGTCCCTCAAAATCTTTACTTAATGGGACTTGGTACTTAGAGTGGGTCCCACAGCCTCGTTAAATTCTTCTAATTTTGGAACCTAAGTGAGTCGACTTAGGTACCTAATATATTTTGAAGGTTAAACAAAGCATTGAGTACGGTGAAAGCAAAACAGACGTGGGCATCGAATTAAATTCTCTGAAAATTACGTAAAAATGGATATTTTCTTGGATTCATTTCTGACCCTACACATACACACTCTCCCACTGATGTTCGTCCCGAGTGCACGGATGTTCCCAAGTCCCGTTTCAGGATCAAGGTGCGTTTCTCCTTTGATGCTCGCCAATTTAGTCGAATCGCTATTTGCGATTAGCCTGGGAACGTATGAAATTTGTGGAAATTTCCGGCGCTCCGCCTAGTTGGTGGAAATTTCGGCTGCTTGATCACCTTTCGCTGTGCCACCACGAAGCAAGAGCAAGAAGAGAACGCCGCTTCGAAGGAGCAAAGATAGACGAAAAGAGACGAGAGCTCGGTCCCTTTCTTGTCGCTGTAGAAACCCTAAACTCAAACACAAGGATAGTTTTTAAGTTCATTCATGAACACTTTTTTTCTGGCACTGTTTCTATTTCTAAGCGTGTTTTAAAGTGGTCTGTTTGCTATTTCTGCAGTGTCATTTTAGTACATAGTATGTGAAGTTCATTACGATTTTCAAGTCAAAGATGATGCATAAAGGTCTAAATCGACATATTTCGTGTCAAATCCGTCTTAGTTTATTACGATTCGCTTAAAATCTTCTACTCAAGTTCGGTGCTCATAAGGGTCTCATATTTCATCTTGACAATATGCCAAAACAGTACGTTTTGGGTTCAGATTTAAGCCATTCTTCAACCCAAACGCAATTCTTTAACTCCTCCATAACATTGTGAATCATCATTAAATTGCTTTCGGTTTACCAAGATTTCTTCAAAAACATCACTTGACCCGTGATAGACATTTTGAAGAATGAATTGTCGTGGGAGGGGTTAGAGGTTAGGCTCATGCCTTATTGGAATTAGTGCATATGCCTAATCACTTGGGCATCCCAATGCTACTACAATATGCATGCCGTTAATCTACTAAAAACTACGATCGGCTTAACTGTTACTTTCAAAAATTCAAGTTGCACCGGAAGGGAGTTGAATCTGACCCTCCAAGATATGTTAGTCTGCCCCTTCCTTCTGGTCAATGGGGTTTATATATGTCTATTGATACCTTATCAAGCATTTGATGACAAATTATGCTTATCAATGTAAAAGTAACTGGCCCATCATCACTAGTTACACTGGTGATTTGGTTGGGTATCTGACCACTCGCTTCGTGTTTCTACGACTCATTTTGGTTTTTGGCTGAATATGGGTTCCTCTAATCCATAGGAGAACCAATGAACTGAAGTCGGCAATCGATGTTCCTAATGATGTCATCATGAAATATAGGAAATTCTGGAATTGCTTCAAGGATGCGCCACTGAAAGGTATTGATAGTTAATAGGTCCTGACTTGCCGTGCTAATCCATGTTTTTAAAGAATTTTCCCTTATGCGACGTCTATGTTATTTCTCCTTGAATCGTCGATTCATTCTAAACACTGTCATTCGTGGTATATGTCCTCAAGTTTTTGGACTCTTCACAATGAAACTTGCAAGTGATTTCTGTAATACGTTGGCAAATCTCTTCTAGTTCTGAAAATTCTTTTATGCTGCTTGAATATTTCCACTCAAGTTTGCCTCACTTACTATGGCATAGGTTTTGATAGCGTGTAAAGAGTGTCTATCATTCCATTGAAATCTGAAAGGTACATATATACCTGATTAGCAAAAATAGTGGCAGTGTCGGCATTTTGATGAGAGAAGATCTGCAAAATGTTGTACCATAACGGAACATCCATTTATATCTCGGTATGAAAAACAAACATATTGTCAACACCTCAATTGATTACCAGGTTCTGACAAAAAAAAAAGAAAAATTGATTATCAGGTTAGTCTGAGGAAGCTGCTTGCTCTTTAAGATCTTAATTTAGATATACATAATAAAAGAGAAATCTACAATAAACGTGCGAAATACGTGCGATATATGTGCATCTTAAAAGATACCGATAATCATTGGGGATGGGGCAAAAGATATCAAACATTGTCCAATTATCTACTCTCCCTCCTCTCTGATCCCAACTCTCTACACAATTCAATTCTTAAGTTCTGAGATCCATGCAACATTTCTAGTGCATTCGATCCGAAGAAAAAGGAAAGTAAAATTGTCAAATAACAACCGAGTCCCTCAAAATCTTTACTTAATGGGACTTGGTACTTAGAGTGGGTCCCACAACCTCGTTAAATTCTTCTAATTTTGGAATCTAAGTGGGTCGACTTAGGTACCTGATATATCTTGAAGGTTAAACACAGCATTGAGTACGGTGAAAGCAAAACAGACATGGGCATCGAATTAAATTCTCTGAAAATTACGTAAAAATGGATATTTTCTTGGATTCATTTATAACCCTACACATACACACTCTCCCACTGATGTTCGTCCCGAGTGCACGAATGTTCCCAAGTCCCGTTTCAGGATCAAGGTGCGTTTCTCCTTTGATGCTCGCCAATTTAGTCGAATCGCTATTTGCGATTAGCCTGGGAACATATGAAATTTGTGGAAATTTCCGGCGCTCCGCCTAGTTGGTGGAAATTTCGGCTGCTTGCTCACCTTTCGCCGTGCCACCATGAAGCAAGAGCAAGAAGAGAACGCCGCTTCGAAGGAGCAAAGATAGACGAAAAGAGACGAGAGCTCGGTCCCTTTCTTGTCGCTGTAGAAACCCTAAACTCAAACACAAAGATAGTTTTTAAGTTCATTCATGAACACTTTTTTTCTGGCACTGTTTCTATTTCTAAGCGTGTTTTAAAGTGGTCTGTTTGCTATTTCTATGTAGTGTCATTTTAGTACATAGTATGTGAAGTTCATTACGATTTTCAAGTCAAAGATGATGCATAAAGGTCTAAATCGACATATTTCGTGTCAAATCCGTCTTAGTTTATTACGATTCGCTTAAAATCTTCTACTCAAGTTCGGTGCTCATAAGGGTCTCATATTTCATCCTGACAATAAGCCAAAACAGTACATTTCGGGTTCATATTTAAGCCATTCTTCAACCCAAACGCAATCCTTTAACTCCTCCGTAACATTGTGAATCATCATTAAATTGCTTACGTTTACCAAGATTTCTTCAAAAACATCACTTGACCTGTGATAGACATTTTGAAGAATGAATTGTCGTGGGAGGGGTTAGAGGTTAGGCTCTTGCCTTATTGGAATAAGTGCATATGCCTAATCACTTGGGCATCCCAATGCTACTACAATATGCATGCCAGTTAATCTACTAAAAACTACGATCGGCTTAACTGTTACTTTCAAAAATTCAAGTTGCACTGGAAGGGAGTTGAATCTTGACCCTCCAGTATATGTTAGTCTGCCCCTTCCTTCTGGTCATGGGGTTTATATATGTCTATTGATACCTTATCAAGCATTTTTCGCGGAACAAACGGAACAAACGGAGTATTAAGTCAATAACGTCTCTTGTACTTTGCAATTCCACAATGTCAACCCTCATAATTACTTGTTCCCCTTCATCTGACCGACTTGAGATTCACCTATTCAATATGAGTGAAATATTAGATTTTGTCTAAAGAGGCAAAAAAGTCATTCGCGTGCTGCTTGCACATCAATAGTCTCTTTTAATAAGTAAGCCTCGTCTATTTCATAAAAAATAATTTGATTTGAAAAATATCTTATTGAAAATAATAGCTTATAGTACTTGTTCCATCATTGACAATACTTTACGTCTTAAAATTTTCATGGATAATAATTTTTTTTTCATTCTACTAATTGGCAATTTCAAGTCAATGTTACTTGGCCGACTAGAAGTGTCCAAACTCGTATTTCCTTATCACGTTGAAATGATCGTGGGCATGAGGCTCGCTAGAGCCAAGCTGGCCTGATCGACTAGATATGCAAAATCACTGGACTTTCACAAGTCATTTTTTTTTCCTTGAGTTCTGCTGATTTAGTCCTTCAAGCTTGATTATATTTTGATCGATTCTATATAAAATGTATTTTTCTTTTCACCATAGACTGCAATAGGCAAGAAACTTCAGACCTGATGCCGAATCTAACCCCTCCCCTTCATTAGGTTTTTTTGTAGTTATATTTAAAAGAAAAAAAAATTAGCTTCAATCAAAGCTATTGCATATTACAAATGTCAAAACTTTCATATTTCCCATCACATAGAAGATTGTCAAAGGGTTAATGGTAGCTCCTTGTGAAATGTTCTTGCATGCTTTTGGTGCTCATCATCGATTTAGAGTGTTTGAACTGTCAAGTCATGTGACTCTCACGTTGGACTTATCTAACTTAAGCCGAGAGATGCCATCTCTATCCTTTAATTTTGTCGAAATTTTTTTGTTGAAACTTAACATGATAGCATCCTTTCTTTGTCACGCATTGATCTTAGGCCTTCGAAAAATACGATATCCTTCTACAAAACTATGAAATATTTCCATCGTGCGAATCTCATCTTTTTATGTTACATCACATTTCATATTAATGGGAACACCAACCATTCGAAATATGCATATATACCCGCATTTTCTGTGCATTTATCCATTTAATGAGACCGTGGGCTTCTTTGGGCTTCCACATGGTAATGGACATTTCAATTCTTGACCCAAACCATCACTCGTGGCCCAACCAATGAAATTTCGGGAAAAAAAAAAAGAAGGAGAAGAAGAAGCGTTTTTTGCTGAAAAAGGTAAATGATAATGATCAGGCAAAACGTCATTTACCATAGAGATCCTAAATAATTAGAGATAATTACATATGCAAAATTATCCTAAAAAAAAGATAAAAGGACCTCTAGATTTAGAGAAACTACAATGCTTACTATGTGAGTATTACTTTTCATATATATATGCATTGATTTGGGAAGTATTGGGTGGTTGTTATTGAGATTCTAGGTTAGTGAGAACTTTTTCAGTAAAAATTAAATTAAGCGACTAGCACTGTTTTATCAATAGTAATACCCCGCCCATCGTGTGGTACCCTTCATGTCACTTACTTTTTGCTGCTACGGCATGCTGCCTTTGTTGCATAGATTTGGATCTTCCATTTATGTCCGTTACGTTGTTTTCTCGATAAGGTTCTTGAGCTTCTTTTTCTTAATTGGTAAAATTCAATTCTTGCTTCCTCTATAGATATTTTCAATCTCACTTGTATATACCTATTGATTAATTTTGCTCAAAACTTTTGAGCAACCTATTAGTAAACCCTCATATATTATTAATCTTTTCATAGAGAGAAAATCATTTTTGTGTATTCGAATTCTTGCATTGTGGACAATCACAACATTTCAATTTGGTACAACTCATTTTGAATAATCAATGTCTATAATTGACTCGATAAGCATCCACCCTCAAAAAGGCTTAATTTCACTTACGACAACTTTGATTTTTCTGGAAACCAAAGTGGAACGTCTACAAAGAGACAATATAGTGCAAAACCAACGTTGAAATCAACCTAAGGTTACTTTATGTGATAAGCATGTCCATTTTCATCATTCAATGTTTCAAGTCGAATCATTTTAGTCCCACTTTTCTTAGAGCCACCAACAATATAATGCTAATAATTGGGCTGGCCTTAATTTTTGCTAAGGCTATTAAATGGGCGAGTCGGGCCAAAAATGATCTGACCCATATCGACCTATTTATATGTAATACAAATCTAATGATTTATACCTCACCCAAATTACTAAAACACACTATTAGTGGCATTTATATGGAATATAGTTCGTTTCCTTGGTACAAAAACTCCAAAGGAAAGTGAGAATTTCAAGCGAGCTCAACACAATACTAATTGCACCATTACATTGCAGGACTTATCCAAGAACTTTTATTATCACACGGTTCAAGTGTCGATGACAAAACACAGCTACAAGCTTGGTCTAACATGTTATTCCAAACTATCCATTGCAACAACGGAGTGCAGAGTCTCTTCTAGCGCTTGGTAAATCATCCGCCCGTAACAAACCAAGATGATTTCTCAAAGCATTCAGTGAACTGCCACCGATGACGACCAAAAACAGATTATAACATGAATTAGTGACCCATTTTGACAGCTCTAATTTTTGCATAAGCTTGCCCATCACATGTTTTCTTATCTACGACTCTTTTGGCACGTTTGGGCTTGGTTGAGGTCCGATGGAGTTGGACTGGGCTTTCTCATTAACTGCCGTTGCCTAAGTTCGTGAAAAATTGTCTTTGGGCCTTTGTGCTAAAAGTAGGGCCCGAGAGAGCTTATGTGTCCCTAAACTATCTACATATGAATTTCAATTATATTTGGTTTGCATGGAACCTTGATCATACGCTTAATGGAGGACTAGTCGACTAGTCAATAAACACCTCATTTGAATAACCTTGGATATAAAAAAAAATCCTAAACTTCTTGCTGTCGAACATTAATATCTTAAGCTTCTCTTCTTCTTTTTTTCATCTCATCGATATCCCCAAAACTTGCACTGTTCTTTTGAGAATCCGTTGTGACAGATGCGTAACCGTTGAAATTCTGACATAATTACACATGATAACGTGCGTCCATTGCCGCATTAAATTCATTTGCCTCGCGTTATTGATAAATGTCCGATATTTAACTTCCATTATGAGTGAAAATCTAAAATGCCACTCGGTATAAATTTAGAACTATTGGTAAGACAAAAAAATTTTGGGAGTATTAATGCCCCAAGAGAAAAGCTCTAAGATTTCTAGCGGAATTATTCTAATGTCTAGAATGGACATGCGTTGGTAACCCTTTTCTAATAAACAATTGGAGTATTAATGCCCTGTGGGGAAAAAGTCTAAAGATTTCTGATAGAATTATTCTAATGTCTGAAAAAGGAATGCGTAAAATACTAATTCGTTTGGCAATCATTATTAATAAATACTATCATGTCGAAATATATAACGGCCATTATGAGGGGAAAATTCAACATTCCACCGGTACAAGTTTAGGATTATTGGTGAGATGAAAAAAATAATTGAAGTATCAATGCCCCATGGAGGAAAAAACTCCAAAGATTTCAGGTGGAATTATCCTAATGTCTGGAAAAGGAATCTGTAAAATCCCAATCCGTATCCACTCATCTCTGCGACGGACCGCAGGCGATCCAGCCCCACTCGAACCTGAGGCCGAGGATGAGAAGAAGAAGCTGAAACAGAGCTCCCTCCCCACCTCCCTCTCCTCCCCTGTTCCTCCCCTGTTTCTCCCCTGTTCCTCAATCTTCAGCCATGTCTTTCTCTCTCTTCAACGCCCCCGCCACGCCCCGGCCACCCGGCCACGCCTCCACCTACCCATCTCCACCGCCCTAGCGCTTGGTAAATCATCCGCTCGTAATAAACCAAGCTTGTCCAAACCGATCATTGCAGGGCTACGTCCATTCCGCCGACAAGAAGAAGATGATTTCTCAAAGCATTCAGTGAACTGCCACCGATGACGACCAAAAACAGATTATAACACGATTTCTTATCTACGATTCTTTTGGCACGTTTGGGCTTGGCTGAGGTCCGATTGAGTTGGGCTGGGCCTTCTCATTAACTGCCATTGCCTAAGCTCATGAAAAATTATCTTTGGGCCAAGAAGGCGTCGCCGGGCATGAAGGAGCAGAAGTGGACCCACGAGGGCGTCATCGTGGAGTCCCTGCCCAACGGGATGTTCCGGGTCCGCCTCGACAACGAGGACGTGGTCCTCGGGTACATCTCCGGGAAGATCAGGAAGAACTACATCCGGATGTTGCCCGGGGATAAGGTCAAGATCGAGGTGAGCCGCTACGACTCGACGCGGGGGCGCATCATCTACCGGCTTCGCAGCAAGGATTCCGGGGATTCGGGCGAGTTTGTTTTGCCGACGGTGCCGCGCTTGACGTGGTTGACGAAATGACTCTGTTGGGTATTCCTGTGAAGATTTTGCTAGTGGGATTGGGAGGAGGTGGGTGTAGTATGATTTATGGTTATGTTATAAAATTGGGATCAAGAATAGTGGGTTAAGGAGGTGGGCACTTTTGATGTTTTTACAGTGGGCACTTTTGTTTTTGCTTATGTAATTAGTTTCAATACTTGACCTCTTGAGTTCAGTATGGCATTCTGGGAAGTGTTGTCTTTTAGCTTGCATACTTGAGCTGGTGTAAGAATTGCTCTTCGGTTGAATGGAAATGAAATGTATTTATCTCAGATTGTTCCGTGGCGAAAATACGGGCTTTACAAAGCTAATAGTTAGCATCAATAGTTATGCAATTCAGTCATCAATGCCTCTTGGGAATTCTACTACATGAACACTGGTTGCGAATTTCTTATATCAACGAACTGAATGTGTCAGTAATCAATCAAGTTGTATTATCTCTTTAATTTTGCGGCATGAAAAAGTTATCCTGAAGAGGCAAGCTCTCTCTTTGCGAGCAGTGATTGATAATTAATAATCTCAGTTGAAGTAAGTAAGCACCTGGTTTCGTGACTGTTTGACCTGAATTTTGTGATCCAGTATCCAGATTATGCTGGAACTAGAATTGGAGATTCAAAATTATATGTGGAGGAGAATTTGTGTGTATTTAAGAGTGCAAATATGTAATTTGTGAGCTGATTCATTTGATAGAGTCTGCATGAGACACTCTGATGAAATTAAGTAGGAAATCGACGTAGACTATGGAGAACTTGCTGCAATAGTTCTATGTATTTTTGAGTGTTATGAACTCAAAATCATATAGCTGCAGAGAGAGATCATTACACTGTTTAGTGTGTTGATTGATATGAGAGGATATGCTAATATATTGAGCTCTAAACTTCATCATTGTTGTGCGCCTATATGACCCTACTCAGAAGGGAAATCTTTTTACTTGTTAGCTCCTTCTTCAGATAATAGAGTAATTCCATCGGAGTAACGGTTCTGTTGCATCCCTGGGTGTAAAAAAGTGGAGAAGATGATCTTAAAAGAGGCAAAATAAACAAAGGTTGAGTTCTTCAATCTTGCCTCTTCTCCCGCACGAGCAGTTTACCAATTTGAAGAAATACAGCCCTGGCATGCTAGCAAAAGTTAATTAAGCGCTGCATTAGTGAGAGGCCCGGCGCCACTCGAAGGGGAGAGGGTGCTCTGAATGACAGGGATGTTGTATCTGTAGAGGCAATTCAGCGCAGAGTTGTGGAGGAAAAGTTTGCACTTTCTGCAGCAGCACTTGGATTTCCATTTTGCACATTGAACATTCTGGACATTTAATGGAATCGCACTATCTACTGCTCGAGTCTCGCAAGTGCAGAGTTATGAGCATGGCCTGGATGTTGAAGACTAGCCACTTCAGAGTGAGGAGAAAGGAAGAGAGCGAGGGTAGATGGGCTTTGACTCGTGGAGTAAATAGAATGGCTTCTCAACAGAGCTATCGCACTAGTCTTCTTTTGAGCTACACTTCATTCTTTCTCATTTCAATCTCATATGGTGTTCTATTTCTGTTAAAAAGGATTTAGTCTGCAAGCAGTGGCATTGCTAAACTTGACATAATTACCATGTAAGAGAAATTATATGGAAGTGTAAACTTCCACCAGAAAAAGACTAAGGAGTGCAGTGGCAGGTTGCTAAATCTGCTATTGTGTTTGAAGAAGATACCAGGTTCTATTGAGAGAAAGTATCTTGTTACTAAGTCCTATGGTACTAATTTGCCATCTTCAACATAAGAGAATAAAATCTGCCCAGTGAAAAGTTCTTTTAGGGTGCAAAGAGTCAAATTTGAAGTTGCACTGACTGTCAATAGTGTACATGATAGCAGGATTCGAACATTGAGCTTTCAACTCCATTACAGTGCAAGGAGAAATCTTTACACTGCGAAGTGCCGATAGATACAAGAAAGTTCATACATTGAGCTTTCAACTCCATTACTGTGCTTATGTATGACAGGGAACTGCAAGAGAAAATATCCCACGAACCAGTGAGAAAACAAAGATAATCTTATTTTATTTTATTTTTTTTTTTTGACGAGAAAGATAATCTTATTAGCACCCCAGACTTTGTACAATATAAAACTTCACCCCGTTAACGGTCCACTTGCATCTATATCTGTACAAATATGGAGGACGCCATCAAAAGAAGGGAAAAAAAAGAAGAAGCAACATTTAAATTCTTTTTTCTTGCCTTTTTTCCTGACAAAAGCTTATCATTGCTCAATTTGATGAAAATAAAGCTGTGTAATGCCTAGAAACAGTTACCTCCTTTGATGGATCTCAGGATCCCAAGACCTACGATTTCACGTATCTTTTCACAATCTTCAATGTACAGAGATTTCAGGCTTTTGAAGTTCGATAGGTCTGGCAACTTTTCCACAGATTTGCAGCCAATAATTCTCAAGTTCTCCAAGGACTCCAATTGGTCAAGGCCTTCAATGTCAGTTACCTTCTCGCAATTCTCGATCTCCAAGTCCTTCAGGTTCTCCAAGTTTGACAAGTTTGGTAGTCTCTCCAAGGATCTGCACTCCGAAATCTGCAATCCCTCCAGGGATACCAATCTGTCAAGCCCTCCAATATCCTCGATCTTATCACAATTCTTAATTTCCAAGACTTTCATCTTTTTCAAGTTCGACAAATCAGGTAAACTCCCGATGGATCTGCAGTCGGATATCTGCAGTTCTTCCAATGATACCAACTTATCAAGCCCTTGGATCTCGAGCAACTGGGTAATCTGTCAAGGGACTCACAGTTACGTAGAACCAAGCGTCTCAGGGATTTTAACTGTTCAAGCCCATCAAGCTTTTTCAATTTGCTGTATATCACATCGAAAACTCGAAGCGACTCCAACCCTTCAAGGCCCTGAATCTCTGATATAGCCGAGTGAAGAAGCTCCAACTCTGACAGATTTCTCAAGCTTGAAAGATCAGGAACAATTGTCATAGACTTGCAGTTCCCTATATATAGTGTAGATAAGCTTGAGGGAAGTTCAGTAAAGGATTGCAGATCTACACAGGACAATACCAGCTTCTTGAGTCGATAAAGCGAACCCAGATCAGCTGGTAATGTAGTGATTTTTGAGAGGGAAAGCTGCAATGTCTCTAACTTGGATAGCATTCCAAGCCACATGCGTTAGGATCTTGAACCAGCTTCGTTGGGTCATTGGTGGAAACCCATTGTTGACACCTAAATTTTTTAGGTTAATTTTTGATAAATAAAAAAATAAATCGCATTACATATAGTTTTAGGAGCACTTTTTTATTCCATTTGCATCGGACCGGCGACGGATGGGTTTTGACTTGATGGTTCTAAGCTTAAATTTAGCTAGTTGAGCTAATCCCACGGCGATGAAAATTCCGCTGAACTTGTTGCTCATGTAAGCCCATTATTCCTTTAATGAGGCTAAAATCGATATATGCTCTCCATGTGCGATACTTCAAGGTAGGAAATATAACAGCAATATTACGATGATCTTGAGAATTCGCATATGTTCACGTGGTTGAATAAAAAATGGAAAGAAAAAGTCAGCTAGATGAGGTGGGTCGTCCGGAAAGTATAAGGAAATAACAAAAGTGAAAAAAAATAATAAAGTATGGTTGATTTGGTGAGTCGCAAGGAAACAAAATAAAAAGGGCAGATTGGCAAAGAACAGGAGGCGTGGGCATCATGAAATAAAACAAAGGCGAATTTTGATTCTCACGATTCGAAGTTGGAGCAATATTCAGTCAATAAAAATAGGAAATAAGGAAGAATTGGCTGATATGTGCATGATATGCAAGGATCAGAAGAAGAAGGAAAGAGGATTTTGGGCTTTCCTTTTACCAACCCTAGCCGTTCAGTATAAAAGAAAAAAGGAAGCCAACAACCAGCGCTCCTCCCTCACCGCAACGTAGCCGCAGATCCGTGCCTCGCCAGCCCAACAATTTCACGGCCATCGGGGATCCTACAACCTTGGTGTTCCAACGAGTTCTTTGCTTCTCAGCCCTGGTAATCCCCGCACAACAACGTTGAACCGGCCCCTACTCCGACGTGAGCCAGCCGAGTTGCAGCCCACGACTCTGACTCTCGCCACCTGCAGCTCCCTCCTCGTGACTGCACCAGCAACCACGAGCCGTTCCATCCCTTCTAGCCACTGCCTTACCTGAAGTGGGCACGTACCAGATTGCGCCGAGGATTCCCCGTTGCAAGCCGTTGCTTTCCTCCCTATCGTGCCATTCCTGGTCAGTGACGCGACTCAAACGCGTCGCTGCCTCAGTCCAGGCGACGAAGCTCGTGATCCGATGACAGCATAGCACACAAGCCCAGCTTCACCGAACAATCCCAATTGCTCGTAGCTGTGCCAAAAGTGTGACGCGTGAATGTGGCGGTGAAGAATCACTGAAGGAGTGCACTTGAATTATTCACAAGCAAGAAGGAGCCCAAGTGGCAAAATTCTGACGTGTTGATTATATGTAAGGGGGTTCGGTGGGTGCAGCAACTCATCGCCTCGCGTGCTCAATAGACCGACGTACCCATCTGAGATCGGCTCTTCTCAACATGCACCACCACTCTCGGCCGCGAGCCCCTGTGCTCCCCACGACCAAAAGCGATTCTGGTTTCTCTGACCAAAATCTTTGCCATCGCACTTCCTGGAGTTCAAGGTTGCTGTTTTGAGTTTGCCGTCGATTGCCATCCTCCGCACCAGTTGTTGATCGCACGCAGCAGTCCGGCTACACTCAAGCTACCCCACCGCCCTTATCAAGTCGAAGGGAGAGAGTTTATAAAGAAATTTCAAGTAAAGAAAGAACACACCAATAGAGGCAGCGTACCCCAAATTCATGCATGAATATATTGGAGATCTTGGGCTGTTTGCAAGACCTCATTCGGTCAACATAGCAGCGGCGGGCGTGCATAGAATTATGGGAAGTTTGACTCAATGCATGGCCCCACAAAACAAAAGCATTCACCGATCAAGTCATCAATGCTAGACTTCCTCGGCGGCCGAAAAGCACTCGGTCGCCAATCACCGTGAAAGCCTCGCACTGGGAATCCCATCGCACAGACCACTGCAAAGCAGTATGAGCCGCAAGCTTGTTGAGCACCAAGCTTGTTGAGCACCGCTGCCGTCCGTCCGTCCGTCCGTACTCAGGAAAATATCCGGGCGATATCACTAATTTGGTAAGAATCTTGATTAATTCAGTTTCATATATCTTATGCCTAATTTGCATATTGCAATCATGTTTGAATGTTCAGTTGATATTGTCCTATCCAAAATAAATCTTTTGAATTCTTGTGAAAAATTGAGAAATCATCATAATCTCATAACGTGCATATGATTAACAGTTCGATTTTCGCGCCCAAAATTTGACTCGCAATCGCATGGAAAAATCGCCAATCCGATCTCATGCTCGAGATTTGATTTGTGATTTTGTTTAAAATTGGCCAATCCGATTTCATGCGCGAGATATGATTCGTCAATTTATGGATATTAATCTTATCTTGCTTAATTTGCCGTCGTGTTATTTGAATTGATTTTGTTTCTCGTAGAAGAAAACCTTAAAAAAATTGAGTTGAGGTTAGGTTCATTTTAGAATATTTCTTGTTTTATGGTTGTTTTGCATATTTAGAATAGGAAATTCATTATTTCGAATTTTTTAAAAAAAAAAAAAAATGCATTCATTTAGGATGTTAGTTTTCTTTAATTTAAATTGCACGTTTAATTATGTGTCAACTTTAATTTCGAATTTTAATTAAAAAAACAAAAAAATCATCATGCATATGTCATGTAGAATTAGGAGGCATATTTTGCACGTCATTGCATATTATGGTAAGATTGCATGTTAAATTTTACTTCCTAATTAATTTTAAGTTTAGATAGATTTTTTTTAATAGATTGCATTCTAAGATTATTTGGGTTAAGATAAGATTTTAGTTTAAATTAGGATTCAGTTTAACCTAATTCCTAATATAAATTGAATAGGATCTTAACCTAGCTAAATAATTCTCCATTTTTTTTTTTTTATATAATTTCGAATTTCATAAAAAAATCCAAAAAAATGTCTTAGGATAAATTACTTCCTTTTTTTAGGGTGAATTGCATTTTTTTAGGAAATAAAAAATGTCATGAACATGTCATTTAGGGTTAGATTAATTGAAATGCACGACATTTAGTTCTTTTTTTAGGCCCATTTAATTAGAGATTGCCTGTCAATAAAATTAGGTCATTTAGATTGCATCTAATTATTGCATTTCTTTAGGATTTACTCTATTCATGTCATATAATTTAGATCATATTGCCATGTCATGTAATTTAGGTCATGTTGCCATGCCATATTAGATTACTAGCATGCATTGCATATGGACTATATTCTCATTAAAAAGTGAAAGTAAAAATTGAATGATTGTTTGTTAATTAGAAATCATATCTAAAATTGTTGATGTGAATTCGATCTAACAATGCAGATGCTTTCGTTGCTTTGAGTTAAGTCTGCATTATTTTATTTGCTTTCTTGAGTGTTAAATTGATGGTTTGCGCACTCGTATAATCACCTCACATGTTAGGAAAGCGAAATTAATTCAAACTGCTTGCCAAACATTTTTTTCAAAAGATAAAAGAAAAAGTACCGAAATGGCGTTAGAGAAATCTAACATAATCAAGTCCCCAAACTCACAAATCTCTAGTTCGTAAGAGTAAGATGATTATCCCATTATTTTACTTAGGTGTCTAATCGACCTACCATAAACTGATTAATGCGACTCCCTTTTTGCATGCTAGATATTTGAATTTAAATCGCGAGTTGGTATGGATTTGGGAGAGCCCGAGTTAAGTCTAGGCTTAGCAAACCATTAACCTAATTTTAGGTGGTTCACCTGAAAATTTGGTCGCGACACCCATGTAGATGAGAGCCGTCAGACAAATACAAATGTCTCAGATTAATCAGATTGGAGAGGTTTGGGATTTTCTCCATTGACTAAGAACTAACTCGTAAATTAATCAAACTATTAGAAAGCTCTGGAAGCCCCTTGAGCTCTTTGCACAACTCCAAATCAAGGGTCTGCAGATGAGAGAGGCCACAAATAGTTTCTGGTAAACTACGGATACGGTTATCTGACAAGCTCAATATTTTAAAAACGATAATATTTTGCTTTATCATTACGTTCTTTTTTGTTTCCTAGATGCGAAGTTCCCCGCGTGACCATCCTACGAACACAATTTCCAAATGAAAATAATCTACTTTAAAGATTCTGTAAAATTGAATTATTAAAGTGATGCGGAAGCATCAAGTTTCTTGATGACAATTAACTTGTCAGTATGGGTGATTGGTTTTAAGGTGGACTCTCTACTCTAAAATTGAGAATCGCTCACTAAGGACTGATTCTGAAAAATTGAAACCGAGAACCACAATTTCCCAGTGAGTCCATGGAACCAGTCAAAATGTCCCCAACAAATTCATTTTGGAGTGTTCTGAACAATTGACATGTATAGTAGTTCACGGGACCAGTTGAAATGTCCCCAACAAATTCAATCCTAGGTAATCTAAATAGTTGACAAGTGTAGCTTCAACCCAAACTCACCTCATCGCAATTGCTTTGGACCACAAATCAATCGTCCTCAATACCTACACTGAATAATCCCTCGCTCCATTGTCTCTTTTTAGATTTGAGGAATGTTGGACTAAAGATGCCTCTAGCACTCAAGTTATTTGCCCACTTATGGAAAACACCTACTAGAGGTTCCTTTTTTTAAATTTTTTTTTAAATTTTTTAAATTTTTAATTTAAATTTAAATTTTTAATTTTTAATTTTTAATTATTTTTATCATTTTCCATCTAGCCCATAGAATCAAACTCACTAAAAGAGCCCCTAAAGCTAGAGTTGAACTCACTTTGGTCATCTCCAAGCTCAAACACATCAAACTCAAGAGCATATAGATGCTTTGCATAAAAAAAAAAAAAAATCATATATATGTATGTGCCAATCTAGTTCGGTTGAGTAGTTCCACAACTAGAACCAGAAATCAAACCAGTCCCATGGGAACAACCGGTTTCACAACAATCCGATCCAATTTCAAGTGGTTTCAATTCTTTTGCGCACTCTTACCCACAAGCCCATCTCAAACCTCCACAATCAAGTAGGTCCATTTGATATTTGCGCAGACAAACGGAAATTTGGACCACAGAATGATTTGATGGGACCAATGAGGAGAAGGTATAAGATAGAGTTTCTAAAAAGTTGAATGTTTCCTAATTCAATGTTTTTAAATTCTTATGTCTTAACCCGTTCGTAAATGAGAGGTGCATTTTAATTGTAAAAGTTCAAAATTTAGTTGATAATATATGAGAATTCTTCTCAAGCGAGTAATTCATTTATTCTAATTCTTTGGTGTTGAACGTCAAAATTAATTATATTTGATTGGCCGAGCATTCTTTCATGTCTTGATGGTGAAGTCTTCAATTTCGAAGTTATTTTCCCTAGCAAAATCAATGCTTTTTTATTTGTCCCATCAAACAGGTCTAGCAATTTTTCATAAACTCGCCATGCATTTTAAGAAACATTTGAATTATTAGCTAATGCAAAATATTTGTTGATAAAATAAAATAAATGTCACACATATCTAATATTATTTTTTTTTTAAAAAAGTGCACTGCGTTGTGTGTATGCGAAAAGTTGACATTTTAAAGATCAATCAAAATTATTTCATTGCTAAATATTTGAAGTATCAAATTATGGAAAAGAAATACCGACAGTATATATAATTTACAAAAGAAATGTTTAATAATATGTAAAAGATTTGTAGAATTCTAATATTAAGACACATAACGGATTATATTTATTAACTTGCACTTTTTCACTGTATTTAATATTTGTAAAAAATATTTATTGATATAGATTAAATTTGTAAATGGTTTTCTTTACTTATTTTTCAAAGGTAAATCATCTCTTTGATGAAAATATTAGTCAAAACTGAAAAGTTTCTCTCTCGTCCATTTATTTAGCTTATATTTAATTAAAAAAATTGAAAGACTGCTTATTTTATTGTATTGTTAGATTCCGTAGGCTAAGAAGCAAAAAGAGGAATCTGCTCAATAAAATGTTAAATTGTGAAGACATTATTTTTTAAGTAAGTCATATCAAAAGTATGGGTGATCAGTTTCAGGATTGGTCGATGAAATTTATCAAGTCAGAATCGGTTAAAAATTCATGGAATTGGATAGCAATCCTATTGGCCCTGAAATGGCTTGGGGCCAATTCGAGAATAAGCTAGGTGTTTTTAATTATTATTATTTAAATTTCAGTGAAGTTTAATTCCTGTGCCACTCCTTCATTTTTGCCCTTTTTCAGGATGGGGAGTTTTAACTTTTAAGAAGGAAGAGAAACAGAAACCAAGATATATGAAACCAATTAAGTTTTCTTCATTTTTCTTTGTGCAAATATGCTAAAAATTATTTTCTTTTGGTCTCGAATAAGTAAAATTCAGAAGATGGGTCCCTCACAATCCTTCACCATCTGCAGCACAAGATTTCTCCAATACAAACAAATACAAGAAAGGCTATAAAAACAAATCCAGAAAAATGACCAAAATAAGAGAAAAAGAGGAAGTAGACGAGGAATTCGAGACCGAGCGGTTTCCAAATTTTTGGAATCAAAAACTTGAAGAAAAATTGTCTAATAAATTAATTTTGCCTCGAAATTTGTCAAGTAATTACAAATGACCTTTCGATGTATCAAAGTTTCGCAATATGCCCCTTGATTTTTCAAAAAATCTCGACAGTCTTCTCCTTACCGTGACGGTAAATTACAAGATTTTTAATCAGAATTAAATAATGAAAGAAGACTAAAAAAGAGATGAAGAGAAAGAGGTTGGGGATGGGGAGGAGGGGCAGGCCCTTGATCCCTTGTTTAGGTCTCGAATCGATTTTCAACTAATATTGACTCGTGCATTTTAATTAGAAAATCTGGGGCCGAATCGTAATTTCTCGGGTCGAAAATCACAAAAAAATCAAATTTCGCTCCTGCAAATTGGAAGTCGCCATTCTCCAGAGAAAAGCTCCTCCAAAAAACCCCTAAAACCCTTTCTCTCTCTCTCTCTCTCTCTATCTTCAACAGCAGCCATGGCGATGCGCTTGGTCCGCTTCCGGCGAGCCCTCGCCGCGCCGCCGCCGGCCGCCCTCCGCCGCCCCCTCGCCGCGCTCGCCCCGGCCCCCGCCGCCCCCGCGCCGGCGCCGTCCCCGTCGCGGCATGCGACGACGCCTCCCGCGGCAACCGCGCTGCGGCCTCGCTCCTCGTCGCCGGCTGCGGCGGCGGCGTCGCTGTTCTTCTCGCGGTCGCTGGCCTACAACGCTGGCGGCTACAACGACGGCGACAAGATCGACCCGGACACGGTGCTCTTCGAGGGGTGCGACTTCAACCACTGGCTCATCACCATGGACTTTCCCAAGGACCCCAAGCCCACGCCCGAGGAGATGGTTCGCACCTACGAGGAGACTTGCGCCAGAGGGCTCAACATCAGGTTTTGATCTCTCTTTTCGCTTGCGTTGTTTATTTCTGCAGTGTGTGGGAAATGGTGCCATTGAGTCGAACTCATTGAAGTACGTAGAACAAATGCTAGATGACGTTTGGTGTTTACTAATTTGAGCTACCAAATACGGGATGCTAAGTCCGTGCCTCGGTTACATGATAAAAAGTGTTGTAATATTACTGAACTCACTTAGTTTAGCAATAAAATAAGCGACACGAATTCTTGTTCACCTGCGATCTCTCTCTTTCTGTGGTATGCTTCCATCCGGATGCACATGTATGTGTGTCCTTTTCTTTTTGTCCATGCGCTTGAACCTGAGAGAAAGACATCTCCCTTAGAATGATTAGTTGACATGTTTATCTAATTGTTTCTGTGGCCAGACTATAGAGTATACAGTGCTAGATCTAGTCCAAAGTGTTTAGGTTAGTGCCTTATCAATTTTGTGACAAAGACTCCATTCTTTTGTTGCCCGTTAGTGGTAGCTTGAGCATTGCCAATTGAAGACATAGGTGGAGTGGGTCATCAAGAGGCTTTGGAGCCTCATGTTTAATTTATAAGATTTAAAATTTGAAAATGAGTGTTGCTTGGAGATTTATGGGTGTCTCAGTACTGGCAATGCTTAGGGATAAGTCAGGTGTTGCCGAAAAGCATTGCCAATACAGATTGGAAGTCTAGTGAACTCTAATTTATGGGAGGGATTGAAGCCCTCCTCAACAGTAAAAGAAAAAAAAGGGATTTCTGGGAAATTGGGAGGCTCTTCTGATGCAGGGAAGAGGTGATATGGTAGTTAAGGCAGAATGTCAGTGGTGTAAGGTGACATATCTTGTAGAATTGGCTAGTGATTTTGGAAGAGGCTGAAGTTTCTCTCTTTCCTAACTGGTTGTGACTTGGGGAGGTCAGCCCCTGGGCTAAAGGTTTGACTTGTTCTCATAACTCATTGAAGCTACTCAAGTGCCTGCGCCTTTCCACCCAATAGGGGCCGTGCAGATGAACAAATTGGAATGAACAAATTAATCAGACTGGAAGTTGGCATTGGGATGAGGCAAAAAATGTTCAGGGTCTGAATTGAGTATTTCTTATGGGGGTAAATGATACTAATAGCCCCTAAAATTTGGTCTAATGTGCATTTTCATTCTTGACTTTTAATTCATTCTGTGTCTCCTTTGAACTTTCTGCTACAATGTAGTCTTTTTGTTTCATTGAATGAGGGAGAAAGAAAACACATGTCCCTTAACTATCGCATTATGTGCAATCTAGTCCCTAAACTTTCATTTTGTTAATCTAGTCGCTTACCTTTCCACAACAAAATCAGATTGGTCATGTGGTATCATTCTCAAGTTTTCATAATTGTAGTATTGTCTAAATTGAAGATTATCTTTTCATTTCAATTTATTTTCTAAATCAATTTTTTTTTTTTTTTTTTTTTATAGTCAATGATCCTTGTGAATTGTACAGAAAACTTCTTTGAATTTGTAAGGAAAAGTTGAGGAATTAGATTGAACGAATTGTAATTTGAGGGACTCGGTTGCACATTACCCAATAATTTGGGACTTGTGGCGATATCTTCCCATGGGTGATCAAACGAAAGGACCACATTATACATTCACAAGTAAATCAAGAACCACATTAAATGAATTAAAAGTAAGGATGACATCGTACATTGGGGTGAAGTTTAGGGACAATGACACTAGTGTCCCTTTTTATCCTTCTGACAGCATTTCTTCTCGCTGTACTTAGGAATGTCATGGTAAGGCTTTTTCTTATCTTGTAATTTTCTTAAGTAAATGTCAAGTGAATGATTCTCATAGTTGAAAGCTAGGTAATTTTAAATTTGTTCTCTGCATTTACACTAGATATGCCAGTTTCTGTTGAATCATTGCTGATATTTCTTAGTTGCGTGTTGAATGAGATGACATTTTTTGTGTTTCAGTTTGGAAGAAGCAAAAAAGAGAATTTATGCCTGTAGCACCACCACTTATCAGGGGTTTCAGGCCGTGATGACTGAAGCAGAGTCAGAGCAATTTAGAGGCAAGTGTCTTTAATCAGTTTCTCATTGGAATCAATGAATGATAGTATCTCATCATCGTTCTGCACTGACTTATTGAGCTATAAACAGATCTACCTGGAGTTGTCTTTATATTACCTGATTCCTACATTGATCCCCAAAACAAGGAGTATGGAGGTATGATTTGACTACACAGGGAATTTAATCTACTAGACATCTCTGCCACAACTTTTGTATTCAATTAATCCCTTCAGCCTCTAATTCCTTAATTCCAACTCTGTGACATGTTTATGGTAACCCTGGAACGCTTGTTATTTCGTCGAACTTTCTAATTATTAGGTGACAAATATGAAAATGGAGTAATCACGCATAGGCCACCACCAGTTCAGTATGGGAGGCCGGGAGGTAGAGGGCGTGAGCGCAATAGAAATTATGAACAACCTAGATATGACCGGGAAGGAGGTCAAATGCCAAACAGACAAGGGAGCCCCCAATATGGTTATCAAGGACCTATGCATCGGGATGCTCCACAAAATTATCCTCCTCAGCAAAGTTATGGTCCCCCGGGGCAAGGTGAAAGAAGAAATCCCATGCCAATGGGCAATATGAATTATGCCCCTGGTGGAAGGGATCCATATCAAGGGCAGAGGAGGGATCCAGTACCTTCATACCAGGGAAACTATAATCAACAGGGTCATAACAACAGTTACCATCAGCAGCAGAGAGACCCGCCACAAGGAGATAGATGGAGCTCTGCACCTCCAGTGCAGAATGATTATAGGAGCGACAATCGGAACTATGCACCTGCTCCTGGTGGAACACATGGGCAGGGTTCTGATGGATTTCAAGGGCAGGGTACTGGCCAAGGAATGAATCCCAGTTATGGACAGAATTATGGGGGATATGGCGAAGGACAAAGGTTCACACCACCAGGGCAAAAGAGCATGCAGGAAGACCAGTGGAGCACGCAGCAAGACCAGAGGAGCTACAGACCAGAAGGACAAGGGGGAATTGAGCAAGTAAGTTTTTATAGTCTATTGAAATAGATCCTTGAGTGGAGTAATATATAAAGAGTATGGTAGTCATTACTTGTTAGCCATGTGTAAAATGATTATCATTGTATGGGATTTCAACTATGCCAAGTTTGGGTGATGCGTTGAGGCAAATGAGTACTTTGCTATGCATCTGCCATAAGATTATGAAGAATTGGTTTTGATTGTTGCTATTTTACTCTTGAGAGAGGTGTTAAGTGGGATGCTTAGCGAGATTTCTTCACTGAACTTGGATAAGGGGACGGTTGATCTATGTCGTGTGTAAACTTAAGTAGTTTACAGTGGGCAGTTGCTTTTGTGAACAAGGGCCGCGAAGTTAGTTATGCTGCTCTTCCAAAGTAATGCACATTTTCTTGTTTTAAGATGGAGATACATGCTTGCACTGCATCTGTCATGACATTGGCTTTAATGTTGGTTGCGGGCTGGACCTTGAAATTAGCCATTTTTTTCTGTGATTAAAATACAGATGAACTTGTCCTGTCACTTGATTTTTTGTGCATACTCATCCAAATCTCATTATATTTGTGTATTTTCTTTTCCTCTCGGGCAGAAGCATACTTCTGCATTCTAGTCTTTAACATGAGAATTTTGCTATCTGATGTGTTATTTTTTTTTCCATGGGGTTAGCTTTTCCAAGTTTATGGGCAAGGTAGGCTCACAGGCATTCTTTACCTCTTGCTCTGCCCCGGAAATATGATAGAAAAGAGAGAAATTATTTTAGTGTTGTCCAGTATTGCATTTGCTTTTCTTCTCGTCAATTCATTGCTTCATTTGGGGATATCTTAACTTGTTACATTGTAGCTGTTAAGTGTGAGCTTTTCTTGTCTTGCTGCCTCTGACATACCTCAACACCGCTGTCTTCTGCAGAGGAGATATTAGAGAGCTCAAATGGGGTCCTTGGGATGGCAAGCCTCGCAAAGATGGTGATTTACATGACTTCTCTCGAGAGGATTTGACGTGGTTCCTGCAGGAGTCACGATTTACACATGGTCAGGATAGTAGGTTGAGAACTAAGTCCTCTTTTTAGATCATGTCATTTTTCACATACGCTGGCGGTTCTCTCTATAAATGATTGTGAGGTGTGAGATGGATTCCCCTGTGTGTGGGTATTTGTGCATGCATGCAAGTCCAAGTTCAGCAAACATGCATGGAAACAATAATAATCACTACAAAATGCATATCCCATTTCCCTCACCAAAATTAATGCGATTGTGAGCTGGATTATGCATTTGTTTTCTTCCAGAAAATTTGGATCTCTTGCGTCAGATTTAACTTTCGTCGCCAAGTCTGTGTACTTATTCAAAATATACCTCGTTGGATCGTCACTCTCTTGCACCACTGGTGAATAAGCTGCTTTACTAAATGCCTGAATATGGTTCAACGAAACTTGTTGCCTTTTTCCTCTAGATCTCACACATACATGTGTGATTTTTTTCTGCTTTTTCAGTGGACTATGGCAAAGTCAATTAATTAAGTTTTGCTAATGACTAGAGAGGATGAATCGAATGACATTCGATCGACCCCCTAATTCCCCGCAATTACTTTCCCATCAACCGTCTAAAATCGAAAGGTGTACCTCATCGGGTCACATGAGAAAGTGGGTCACCAAGACGAGTCCTTGAGATAAAGATGGTTTACACATCATCATCTGAGGCTTCCCACCATCTTCGCTTTCGATTTTTCCTGTATTTTCTCTCTGTGGTGTTGTCTTTTGACCATTTCCCTCTGTTTTCTTTCTCTCCAACGAGCGAAAACCTTGCAAAGCTCTTTTTCCATTGTCTGGTGTCTTTTCGTCTCCTCAATTCTGGGTCCTCCTTGCTTTTCCAACACCAGGTAACTCTCCTTTTCACTCTTTTTCCTTCACGTCAAGCTATTTTCCCAAGGCTTCAGATTTCCGGGCATACTGTTTTTACCGATCGATCAATTGTGATTTGAGGATTGTCATTTCCTTGAATTACAAGATCTGTTAATCCTTTCTTCTTTTTGGAAAAGTTATTAAAGATTTTCTTGTACCTCTTTAAATGAACTTACGAATGGGATCATTTTCTTTCATGCGCAAGAAAAATAATGTACCCTAATTCCGTATAATTTTCAGCAAGGAGCACCTGCGGATCCTAATTCTGCAGAGACCGATTTCGTCGAGGGTTTCACAAATTACGTGAACAAATCGATACTTCCTTTAGAACAACTGACTTCCATTTTAGCAGACTGCATCAACTTTTATTAGGTGCCAAAGTCTGCACAAATTTCGGTTAAATTGAGGTGATCAAGAAGTGCTTGAGAAGATGGAAGATCGGCACCCAGCGAAAAGAAGCGTGGGCAACGAGGATGAAATACCAGGGAACGCAAACCCAGAACCGGGAAAACTCAATGGGCTTAACGTCACGACAGGGCTAATCTTCTTGCACGGCGAACTGGACATGTACATAGTGGAGGCCAAATCCCTCCCAAACATGGACCTGGCCTCGGAGAGAATAAGGCAGTGCTGCTCCATGCTCGGGCAACCCTGCGTGCCCGCGTTACGCGGGCAGCGGCCCATCCCCACCCGCTCCTCGGGGAAGAACTCAATGATCACGAGTGACCCCTATGTGTCCGTTTGTCTGGCGGGAGCCACAGTTGCCCAGACTCGGGTGATCTCGAACTGCGAGAACCCCCTGTGGGACGAGCGGTTCTGCGTTCCCGTGGCACACCCGGTCATGAAGGTGGAGTTCCACGTGAAGGACAATGACGTGTTTGGGGCCGAGCTCATCGGGGTCGTGGAGATACCGGTGGCCAAGATCGTATCCGGCGACATGATTAATGACTGGTTCCCGATAATTGGCAACTTCGGGAGCCCCCTCAAGCCCTATCCGGAACTTCACATCTCAATCCAATTCAGGCCGGTCAGCGACAACCCCTTATACAAGGATGGTGTTGGGGTTGGGCCAAACTACGTTGGTGTCCCAAACACATATTTTCCACTTAGGAAAGGTGGGGATGTTACACTGTACCAAGATGCTCATGTCCCAGATGGCAAGCTGCCTCAGATTTTGCTTGATGATGGGAAGATTTATGAGCAAGGCAGGTGCTGGGAGGACATATGCCATGCAATTTTGGAGGCCCACCACTTGATCTACATCATTGGTTGGTCCATTTATCATCCTGTGAGGCTTGTGAGAGAGCCCACAAGGGAATTGCCGAATGGAGGAGAGCTCTCTTTAGGGGAGCTCCTGAAGTACAAGTCCGAGGAAGGTGTCCGAGTGGTCGTGCTTGTTTGGGACGACAAGACTTCACACGACAAGTTCCTCTTGAAGACGGTAATACTAAACCATGCTTACATGTAATTCATTGCTGAAACATGGAAATGTCTTTATGGTTTTTGAAATGATTGGAATACTGCTGGGTCAAGAAAAATTTGTCCGCCCACGGCTTCCAACACTATTGATTTGTTGGGCCGGTGCAGTAGAGTGGTTCAAAGTTACGACTAATGCATCAATGGTGATGAGAGCCGCATGCGAACACATTTTTTATTCTACCAGCATCGCATTTAAGGATCACCCTTTTATCAATGGTGCATAGTTAGTAAAGGATTTTCTTACTTTTACTGTTGGCTTAATGAACATTTACAGAATAAGAAGTTTTCTGTTTTTTAACACAAAGGCTGGACTAATCAAAATCTTGACCTTTAATAGTTCTTTCTTTCAGTTAGCCTTTACAAAATGCGAATGGAGAATATGTTATATAATGGCTCTTTCTTGAATAAGTATCCTTATTTATGGTGCAACCCACCATTTGGCCAAATTTCAAATCCATGCTCTTTGTGACTGAAAATCTGTACGTTTTTCAACTTAGGAAAAGATAGTTCTTTATTGAGATCTCTCATCATTGAGACTCGGCATGTGCCATGTTGTTTGTGCAGGATGGCGTGATGCAAACTCATGATGAAGAGACGAAGAAGTTTTTCCGACACTCTGGCGTCCGTTGTGTGCTTGCTCCTCGTTATGCAAGCACCAAACTCAGCATTTTCAAGCAACAGGTATGAATCCTTAGATGTTTAGGTCGATTCTTAATCAAAATCTCATTGTTTGATTGCATCAAAAGCATTGCTTTTGCTGTATATTACCTGATTATTCCATTTGGGTATAATTTCATTGGAAAAGTTTTCTTTTCATCAGACAATCTGCAGAAGTTATTGATCTGTCTCATGCTGTCCTAGATCATATGATGTGTTCTCTAACCTAATGACATGCATTTAGGACAGTTCTAATAGGGAATTTTACAGTGTTGCAGAGGCTGCCCATTCGATTGAAATCCAGCATAAATCTACGAAAATGTTTGGTTTAATTTGTTGGTGTATGGATCTTTGTAGTCCAGGTGGTGGGGACCTTGTACACGCACCACCAAAAGTGCGTGGTTCTCGACACTCAAGCCTCAGGAAACAACCGCAAAATAACGGCTTTCGTTGGTGGGTTGGACCTATGTGATGGCCGATACGACACTCCCGAGCATAGACTCTATAGTGATCTTGACACTGTCTTTAAGAATGACATTCACAACCCAACATTCACGGTAATTAAGCTAATGTTTACCTTCAGCACTGTAAACACATGTAAATGTTATTTTCCGATCATTTGATCATTGCTTTTTCTTTTTTTCTGTGACAATTGTAGTCCACTGTCAATGTCCCAAGGCAACCGTGGCATGATCTACATTGCAAAGTTGAGGGACAAGCTGCGTATGACATATTGAAGAATTTTGAACAGAGATGGAAAAAGGCGGCGAAGTGGCGCGAGTTCAAGCTGAAAAACGTCAAGCGTTGGCATGATAATGCTCTCTTAAGGCTCGATAGGATTTCATGGATACTTTGTCCCTCGACAAGCCCTAATGGCGACAAAAAAGTACAAGTCAGGGACGAAGACGACCCGGAAAATTGGCACGTGCAGGTCGGGAAACTTTGTGTGAAATTAATGACCATTTTTAAGGACTTCATTCGTAAACAAAATGAAGTGTAATGATTGTCTTTCATTTCTATTTTACATTGGCCTAGATCTTCAGATCGATTGATTCGGGATCTGTAAAGGGATTCCCAAAGAGCATTGAAGAAGCTGCAAAGCAAGTAAGTTTTAGCTGCTAATACCATGCTGGTAGATTTGCAAGTGGCTGTTATATATGTGTAACTCAAAAAGTTTTCCTCATGTTAGAAAGTCACTCTATTTTCTTATGCACAATCATTAGTGTTTTTGAATATAGATTGAAGCCCACAATGATCATGTTGTTTCTTTCAATCTCTTCATGGTTGCAGAATCTTATATGCGGAAAAAACTTGAAAGTAGACAAGAGCATTCACACGGCGTACGTGAAAGCGATTAGATCGGCGCAACACTTCATCTACATTGAAAACCAGTATTTTCTTGGCTCTTCCTACCATTGGCCATCATACAAAAATGCAGGTATAAGTTTCACATTTCTATTCATTCTGACTGACTTGAGTTTAGTGAGCAATAGCACCTCTAGTAAAGAGTATTCAGACTTTGCTTCCTCTGGGGATTGTGTATCAGCTAATAATAGCTAGAACTCACTGTGTGAGGCATTAAAATTGACTTATGTTTCAATATGTTATATTTCTGAGATCAAAACTTTTTAAATTTAGATTTTTTCCCCCATTTCTAGTTTTGTTTCGGCCTATCTAATTTCTTGAGTTCAAGTTTTGATGGCAACCAACGCTTGATTTGGTTTTGACAACCAGGTGCAAACAATCTAGTGCCGATGGAGCTGGCATTGAAGATCGCGAGTAAGATAAGTGAAAACGAGCGCTTCTGTGTGTATATAGTGATACCGATGTGGCCGGAGGGTGTCCCTACTAGTGCTGCAGTGCAGGAAATTCTCTTCTGGCAGGTCAGATCAAGGATAAACTCTTTCATCTTGCAAAGAAATAGCGATGACACATGCCTTTCGATAACGGTATATCAATAAATATAATGTCCTAGCAAATTGAAACTAAATAACACAATGAACAGAGTTAAGTAGAAAAGGAAGTGATCCAAGCAGAACAAACCTAGCTACTTAAAGGGGAAAATTTGAGACCCGACCTTGTTTAGGTCATTTTAGTATTTTTCTCCATGAGATAAACATTCACTACTCTCATATTTGTGTATTGATAATGTGGACAGGGACAAACCATGATGATGATGTACAAAATTATAGCCCAGGCTCTCGAAAAGGCCGGGTTGTCACACAAGTGCCATCCGTCAGATTACTTGAACTTCTATTGCCTTGGCAAGCGGGAGCCCTTGTCCTCTACACAATCTTCATCCCAAGCAATGAATCAGCAATCCGAAAATAATGCCTTAGTATATGTCTATACTCTTTTCATGGATTCTTCCTTTGACTAATCTGTTAAAAAAGCAAAACAAAAATAGTCATTAAGAGCTATGGTTTTTGAACGAGTGGTAAAAAGACTTCTGGTTTGAAACATGCTGTCGTTTCTATCCATGCAGGCTTCGGTTCAAAAGTTTCGCAGGTTCATGATATATGTGCATGCCAAAGGGATGATAGTAGATGATGAGTATGTGATCATGGGATCGGCAAATATCAACCAAAGATCTCTAGATGGCTCAAGAGACACCGAAATCGCGATGGGGGCCTATCAGCCGCATCACACTTGGGCTGGGAAAAAGAAGCATCCGCATGGCCAGGTTAGTACATCGGATTAGCCTCTTATCTAAATTGAGGTACTAGGTAGACACCCTTGCGAGGGTAGCAACATATATCAAAACCTTAAGCTTGTGACTAATAATGTTAACTTATGCTGCGCAGGTTTATGGTTATAGGATGTCGCTTTGGGCGGAGCACTTGGGAGATTTAGAGGACAGCTTTAGGGAACCTCAAAGCACTGAATGCGTGAAGAGGGTGAACAAAATAGCCGAACGGAATTGGAAAGCTTATGTGGATGAGGACCAACATAATCCCAAGGAAATGAGAGGCCACCTGATGCAGTATCCCATCCATGTGAGCAGAGACGGTAAAGTTGGTCCTTTGGCCGGTTTCGAAACGTTTCCCGATGTGGGTGGCAAAATCCTTGGATCACCCACCACTCTTCCCGATGCTCTCACGACATGATCGACTATGTAAAATTAGTGGCATTTGATTCTGAGAGTGTGCAAATGCAATGATATATAACAAAATTTTCAAGTGATTTTGGGTTAAATCGCAGTGTTTTGAGCAGCTGAAATTGAGAAATATGAGTAGAATGAGCATTCATGAGCAGGACAAAGTTGTGATTCAGATGGATACTCTCTACTAATTAAAGCAAGTTGTGGAAAGGACACGCGATGCCATTGTTGTATAAAATGCTTTGGATGAGTTGATGTTATCGTGTGGACATTAAGATAAATTCATATGTTTCATCAAGTTCTTCTTGGCTAAGTGTTTTCCATTCGAGATTTATAGCATAAACTTCTTAGAGGGAAAAGATTCAACTTTTTCAGATCAGGGGACCTCCAATCAGCAGGGTCATAAAAAATAATTACTATCATCAACAGAGAGACCTGCTGCAAGGAGATAGATGGAACTTTGCACCTCCATTGCAGAATAGTTTATAGGAGAGATGATCGGAACTAGGGACCTACTCCTGGTGGAACATATGGGCAGGGTCTTGATGGATTTCAAGGGCAGATTACTGGCAGTGTTGGTGACATGCTTTTGCGAATTCTATGGGGGAGGGAGGAAAACAAAATCGTATATTTGAAACATCATTATGAACAGTAGTGACCAGTGAACACTCCGAGAAGGACATCATGAATTAGGTTGCAATTGGTGTTGTGCACGGTATGTTGGCACAAACACACACACTTGAAGGATCAATTAGATTTAAGCAATAGCTCTTGTAAATAAGCCTTGAATGGTGAGTGTCGAAGGAGAGGAAGAGAATACATGTACTTTGCTGGCAAGTGTCATACATGCGATATTTCGAGGGGCCTCATTGACGAGCTTTGTTGAGAGATTTCCTCAGATCTAGCTTAGTCTACCAGATCACCTTCAAAATATGTGTACTAGTAGAGGGTTTGCTTTGGAATTGCAAGAATTATGGAATTAAACTTCAATTAACATCAGAGTCCTCTAAATTATTTATCAGGCCAAGACTCTCATGGAAATATCAAGCACACATCTCATCAATTTAATCATGCACATGCATATCACTTATCCACGGGCAATAAAGAAGGCAACCAAACTAAGACAAAATCCATCCAATTCATGCGTATTCCACAAATTCCAGCACACGTTCAAAATTGTAACAGAGCATAAAGACCACAAATTGTGATCTTTTGATGACTAATTGACATGAATTGAAGCCATATCTTCCTATAAGCGCATATGAGTCTACTTGATCAAAATGACATCAATCCAAGACCAAATTAGCGCCAAATTTAAACAAAACAATCGTGGTCAGCATGCAATACTTAATTCTAGCACATTCAAGTTTGGAGATGAACCCAATTCTCGCTAAATGGTGTGAGATTCACCCTATTACTTTCCTAGCATGAACATATATGATCCCATAACCAAACTAGCCTCAAGCTGGAATCAAAAGCAACACCCAATCAGGGATATCAATACAGGGTTAGCATACACGGATCAATTTCTAGTAGAATTTCATTCATTCATGACATAATTTCTTTTCCAAGCGAACATGAAATTCACCATAACACAAATCTTATATCACTCCACATGCTTACTTGAGTGGAAATCAAGTACCAATCGACATCAGCTCAAGGCCGCAACAGTGGCGAATAAGTATCGACAAAGTTCCAGCAGATTCCAAACAAGTTTGAAATTGAATACCTATGTTTTTTTTTTTTTTTTTTAATGAAGAAACAGAACTCAAATATGCTTATATGACCAGAATAGATCAACAATCTAGTAATCAAGGGAATTCTCGGTCAAGAACTGAATAAAAAATACACACCGACTTAGTTCAAGAATTTCATCAAACAGGTTGCATACATTAATTTCGGCCGAGGAGCACTGCTTCAAATCATTAATACAACCCTTCAATCACAGTCGATTTGCACACAGACAGTAGCAATAGGAAAGGAAAACAGAGCATATATGGTTTAGTTGAATAGAGAACGATTAGCTATAGCGATTGAGATCGGATATGAGTAAAGAAATAACAGAAGCAACATCAAGGGATGGAATCGTCGAAGTAGGCAGGCAGTCGTGACCGAAGTTCGAGCACTCCGGCATTACAGAACTTCTTCGCGGCAGTGGAACAGGTGGTGATCGGGAAGCGGTGACGACCAGCAGCAAAGTGAGAGGAAAGGATTCAATTGAAATCACCGACAGCCTTCGATCAATGCTCTCTGTTCTTTGTCCCTTCTCAGCGTGCCATGTCGTGTGGTGGCCAGCGATGGACTCTCGGCGGCGGCTGTTGGTGGATGGAGGGGCGACGGAGAGGGAGAATGAACAAGGAACGAAGATCAAGGGAACTCCAGAAGGCACGGTTCCTGAGCATAAAAGGGAATCGACAGATGGTTAGTTGAAGAGAGTAAGGAAGAGAGCTAGAGAGAGAGAGAGAGAAAGGAAGAGAGAGGGCCACGTGATGTAGAGTGCGTGTGGGTCCCACTGAGAATTGTGTCTTAGCTAATACAAATCGATTTTCGATTCAAAGGAACAGAGAGCCAAACCAAAGCAATGAAATATTGAAGGAATACCTCACGTCCATAAAATAGCATGCCACGTTCTCGTTCCATATCGTCGAAATCCTGATCACAAAGGACTTTGTCCGGCCGTGAATCTATGTCCCCCCTTCGAATAAATTGGTGGAGTTCCCAGTCACCAAGGACTTGGTCCGGCTCTGCTCCACAGCTTTCTACACTCAAGTCTCGCAAGGACGGGAAGTCCTCGGAGCACGGGAATTTCAGAGAGTATTTCTCAGGTAAGAAGAACCTCCTGAATTTCGGCAACTTGACAAGCATTAGAAGAGTTAATTTGGAGAAGGTGATTGTCGTGTGGGTCGCTCCTTCCCCTTTTTCATGGCCAGCAATTAGTTCCATATCTTCACATGACTCCACTATCAGCTCTTTCGATTTGCCCGAGAAATTTCACAGTGAAGGTAGGGAAAAGCATTTCCAAACGGGGGCATCTCACGGCCTCTACTTCTCTCAAATTTGGGAACGGGACATTTGGGAGACCTGTCGGACTGCCAAATGCACCTCAAGTTTTCAAGATCACGCAAAACCAGCCTCCTCAATTTACCACTCTTTATATCCGTCCCATCACCTTCGTATATGATCTTGATCGAACGACATGAAATCACTTTTAGGATCTCAGGATGGCGCTGCGGCTTCTTCCACATATAAGAAGTAGCAATACTTTGGAGACTGTCACACTTCATCAATACAAGAGATTCCAACTTCTGAAACGAATCGGTGGGAATTTGATTGTTCCATATCTCTTGGCACATAAGGCCACCAATTTCCAGTTTTGTTATGTTAGGAAATGTAACCTGCATGAGGATAATGTGAGAAAGGAGGAAAAATAGGATAAATTTATTACATTGTTCGTTCTAATACATGATAATGCGAAAGGACCTACAGTCAAACAACGATTTGAAACTCTGACTTCTTCTAGATTGTGCAATCTCCCTATGATTGTCAAGGGAAGACATTTGAGTAGCTCGAGCTATTTTCAAGGATGAGGGTGGCTAATTCGTAGAAAGAACTTCTTGGAAGTTCATCTTGCCATATCCTTTTGAAGGATCCTACTGAATGAAGCCATAAAAATTCCAAGCTTGACATACTAACCTACTCATTATACATTAGATCATAGCTAAGAAACATCTGGCAATTTGGCCTAATCCTAGCAATATATTTGATATGATGGAAGAATGAATTTTCACTAATGGCCTTATTATGACAAATGTAATTATAAATAATGAACACATTCTAACTAATAAAACCAAATAAAATTCTTCAAAGAGATTTTATTACACCCCCCACAAAGTGTGCCTATGGCTATTATGGGTAAAATCTCGATAGAAGGGATTTGTACCTTTCGATCAAAGAAGGAATTGGAGTAAGCATCTTGCAAATCTGAAGTAGTGGTTACTGGCTCTTTCTTTCCATGAGGATATAGGAAGAATTTCTCCATTGGACATTGCCGTATAGATAGATGCTCCAGTAGTGGGAACTCTATAATATCATATGTCCCTTCATTTCTTCCTTCTTCATCCACAATCACCGCCTTCATATTTGGACAGTCCCACATTCTAATGACTCTAATTTCTCTAAAACATTTAGCCACAGACACCGAAAAGAGAAATGACAGCCCCGTTTTATAGACAAAGAGGTCCCTCAGGTTTCGAAATATCGATATTCCTTGTAATTTTACATCCCATTTCCACATGCACTGTAGGTTTGGTAATTTCTCTAATGTCAATTTCGTTAGCCGAGAGCAAATCTCGACATCTTCGATGACTTTTAGCTCCTCTAGGTCAAAAACTACTTCTGCTGATGGAGAGCTCCCAAGTGACATTGATTCCAAATTCGGCAACTTCAAAATCCAATCTAATTTCAGAATACTCTTCCATGTGGATATAGATGCTCTTATCCTTAGCCATCTTAGATTGCTGTATTTTAATGAAGGTTCACTGTAGAGTATCTTTTCTGGGTCAAGGAATCCAACCATTATCAGGGATTCCAAGTGAGGCAATGAAACCTAACGTGGCACCACAATGAAGCTCATTAAAGGTAAGTCTGTTACAAGTAAAGCTATTTTCACAAGAAAATAAGTGGAACTCTAGGGCTAAAAAAAAAAAAAAAAAGAAATAATTTCTCTTCCATGAAAAGCGAAATCATTCTCATGAGGAAATCCTCACTGCTATCATGCCGTTAATGCAGCTCAAATTAACAGTGATGTTGATCCGGTGATGTTGGCAACTTGGAATGACATGTTGGAATCAATTGCAAATTGCATGTTAGGTGGGACTTGAATTATGGGGACTTTCTTTGTTACATGGCTCCATCCATTTATTGAATCTCTGGACGACGCTTTCTTCATTTTGAAATTACTGAATTTTATTTATTCATTCAAGATTCATTCTCCCTTTCATTCGTTCAGCACATTATTTTTTCATCTCATTAAGAATGTTAAATAAGTAATAAATTAGTCACAGAAGAAACCCAAGTTAGCAGTGCAATTATCTAATGTTGACATTTTTTTTTTGAAAAATTAAAAAAATCAGTCATGGAAAGAGGCTTCCCTTTAACTATAATATGGTCTGTGTTCTATTTGAGAGGATTTTTTATTTGTAAATCAAAACCTAAATCAAATTGTACAAATAGTCAAAGTTAAATGCAATATGTACCGACGTTGAGTGAACACCAATATCATCTCATCCTAACAGAACAAATTGACAAAGGGGAAAAATGAAAAAAAAAAAAAAAAGTTACCTGAATTGAAGTATCACAAAAGCTTGTCATATTTGGTAACTCATGCAATCCAAACGACGTACGTTAGGCAACTCAACTCTGTTATTGGTAGAAACTATATCTTCTCCTGCATCATGTGTGACAATGGATTGCATTGAGCCGCACTGAAACACGTCAATCTCTTCCAATCGTACAAGTCTTTGCACATCTGAAAGACGCCACAAGTATTTCAATCGGTTGCATCGTCCGACCCTCACATCTTTCAATTTGTTGAAGCACTCTGGTGCTATGGGGCCATGGCATATCTTCTCCAAATTAATAAGATTATCAAGGAAAAAGACTCTAACTTCCCAAAAGCAGTGAGAGGGAGGTCATTGGATGAATCGGCAATGTACTTGATTGAGGGGCTGTCTTTAATGTTGAGACACTTCACTTCTTGGAATTCTTGGGTGCACAATTCGCGAGGGCTCTCTTTGAACTCACTACACCCGCTTAAATATAAGTATTGAGTCTTCTGCAGATTTTCTTAACCCATTTTCTTGAAAGAATACTATCGCACCCTCTCAAATTGAGCCCCATGGTTGGCAAACCTCCATATTTCCACCCCTAGCATTTCCTATGTTGATCCAAAATTTGTCCAGGTTCTCAAATGGTAGGTCACCATCCTCCAAGAGTATGATGGGATTAGCAATCGATATTTCCAGAGATGCTAGCTTTGTCAAGCTCTTCAACTCGGCAAGCCTAGCATTACATGATTTTGACGGTATTTGATCCTTACCCATCCATTGAGAAAAGTGGTAAATATGTAACTCTTCCAAGTTGGTTAAGCAATTTAGGACACCGGGCTCAATTGTTTCAAGGTTGTAGCATTTGCTTAGATTCAACGATCTTAGATTTGTGAGTTCCCCAATTTCTTTAGGCAACCTAGAAATGGTGGACTGTGCGAAGGTGAGAATTTGCAATGCTTTGAGCTTGCCAAGAATTGCCACATCCTTCACATTCCAGCAAGCTAAGTATAAAGAGTGGAGGTTCCTAAGGATTCCAATCGAGGGTGGTAAACTTGCGATACGCATGGAGCAAAAATATAGGACACGGAGCTCCTTCATGTATGTGAAATCTAGTAGTCCCGAGCAATCTCCCACTTCATGTTCGTGTTCTTGTTTCCAACGCCAGCCTTCCGGTTGAGACAACATGAGTATCTTCAAGTCAGGAAACTGACACTTCATTAGTTCATCAAGTCTCCTTTTGTCAACATCAGCTAGGCATATAGCCCAACATTTCTCAAGCTTTTCCTTTGACCATGAGCCATAATTGCTGTTCATCATCAAAGAATTATGACCACTAAATGGAGTTGAGACAACCACCTCGCTGTAAAGATCATGTATGGTCACATTGTTCTTGTCGTCACCATTATCCAGCCCAGCAGCTCATCTATGGTCACATTGTTCTTGTCATCACCACCATCCAGCAACAAACAAGCAGAACGGAGTTCATCAAGTATAGTATTCAATCTATCCCTCGAATCTTGCATCGTCCTTCACGAATTCCTCAAACAAGCCCAAACCCATGCCTAGAACCAGCAGAGTTTCGACTTGAATGGTCCCACCAATAAGACCGCAGAGCAAGAATAAGGTCTTGGCGTCCTCACTCTTCAAATGGTCGTAACTCAACTTCACTATAGTCTCCATTTTTGACTGGTCTATTTTTTTCAAAGCGATTCTCCATGCGGCCACATCCCGATCTTTCAAGCTACATGCGACGGAGATAATCAGAAGAGGCAAACCTGCAAGCTTCTTGACGACTTTAGGTGCTATTGCTTTCAATTCCTCATCGTCTTTGAGCCTGTCACCGACCGTCTTCTCAAATAGCCTGAATGCTTCTTTGTCCTTTAAACCTTCAAGATGAAATATGGGAGTGTCACACTTCATTTGCTCCAGAACATCTTTAAATCTCGATGTTAGCAGCAACTTGCATCCCCTGCTCTCATCTCCCGAAGGAATTCCAACCTCCTTCAGATCAAATTCTTTCCACAGATCGTCCAATATTATGAGAATCTTCTCACTCGGATCCTTCTGTAATCTCTTGAACAGAAGATCTCTTCTTCCGACTTCGCTGGGCTCATTCTTCAGATCCAGTTTCAAGGCGTAAGCGATATCATCTTGGATATTCTTCAAGTCCGGAGTCTGCGACACTTTCGATTTGACGATCATGTCGAATGGTCTCCCCTCTTTCCTGAGTTTCTTCTCAACTTCCTCCAACAGCGTAGTCTTCCCCACGCCACCAGGCCCATAGACCCCAATCACTTTGTGCTTCTCGTCATCCAGAGCATTCATTATGTCCTCTAAGATGGAAGCTCGAGAATCGAAGATAGCGTCACCTTGATCACCGGCCGAGGAAATCACGTCAGAAGTGCCATCAACGCGCCCTGGAGAAGGATCGTCGTAGACCTCCCCGGATGGTTTCTGATCAATGAGGCTCTGGATGCGTTCAGCTTTCCTCCTCGCCTCCCTGCCGAGACGATGTCGCACCTTCAGGTTGGGAAGCCACCCATAGAAGCAAGTTTCATTAGCTCTTCGGTAGTCATCCAGAGCACGGCGCGCCTCCTCGGCGTACTTGTCCACATCTTCCACCCATTTATTGACATAGGCTCTGATAGGCTTCACGTTGTTTTGAGCATAATCGATGGACTTCTGCACCTCTTGCCTCGCGTTGCCCAACTCCGCAACTTTGGCCTCAAGTTTGCGAACGTGGCTGTCGTAGGATATCACATAGCCGCAAAGACGATCGACCGGAGCCACCAGGCACCCCGCCACTGTGGAAGCCGCACACAGAACGACTTCCGCCATTTTCCCCCTTTTTGAATTCTTTCTGGTTTTCTTCCCTTCTCTGTGGAGAAACGAGAGTTAAGAATGTATGTATGCCGAGGGAGGCGGAACAATATCCGCCATCTTCCCCAATCCAATTACTTCCACCGAAATACTTGAAGACAAAAGCCAACAACAGAAAAATCAGACAAGTGCCGACTATTCGTTTCAACGAAATACTTCCACATCATCTCCAATATTACTAAGCATTCGTTTTCTGCTAATCTCCCCGGTTTCGCGGAAACTTCCAACCATTCGTTTCGCCTCGGACTGAAACTCAGTGCTAGCCTAGACAAACCAACCTCCCAAAAATCACAACACCGGACACTCACAGGCAAAACTGCCGACTCGATTTCCAAGCTCGTGCAATCACCCACCAACAAAAGAAACTTAAACAAAAAAAAAAGGCAAAAACAGCAAAAAAAAAAGAAAAGAAAAGAAGAGTACAAAAATTAGGGAAAGAATCAACTCACTGTTATGAGCCGCGAACGTAGCAGATCCGAAGCCGAATCGGAGAGAGCTGGAACTTCTTGTCGCTTGGAGTCTGCGACTTACAGCAAGAACATTCCTCGCCGTCTTGCGCAGGGAAACCACACCGGAGCAGGGCGGAGAAGGAACACAACGACGCAGGCCGAAGAAGCAACGAGCTTTGGGGCAGAGAGCGAAGATGACCCGGCGCCGGAGCAAGGCGGAGGAGCAACGTGCTTTGGGCCAGAGAGCGAGTTCTCACCCAAAATTTTGAAGTGAGAAGGAAAGAAATGACGAGAGACAAAAAAAGCTCCTTTAATGCATGCAGGCCTACTCCATTAGAGAGGAGAGAGAAAAAAGCGGCAGCAGATCTATTAATGACTGTAAATTTTTAAGCAGAAAAGGGACAATAATATATTTTGTGCAGAAAAACCAGTGGAGCAGCTAGCGCATCGTGGAGCCACGCGTCATTTCCTCATTGGTAAGGGTACACGCTGGCTTGGCAGTCGGGACCCCAAATATTTTCTCCCATTTGATTATACTTAATCGTTTAATACATCTGACCTCAGCTCCAGAAATCAACAGCACTGCAGCAGCGATGCACCAATCTCCGCTTGGGACCGAGCTATGGTCCAGATTCCGATTCAGATGATGCACCTCAATCGGAGAACCTCAATTTAACGGTTCGAAAAAATCCAGTCCACCATTTCTTTTTGGACTAAAATTGCCTTCGGACCCCACCGCTCTAGAATGCAAGAATTATCCAGCTGTCTATGACTATCATTGTCCATCAATCATTTCATACGTGCTCAGCTCCAGTTATCAACAGCGGCGAGGCCCCAATCTCTATGAGTCCAGAATCCGATTCAGATGATGCACTCCAATTTCAGTCGCTTCATGAGCTCTTTTAAATATCAGCTTTAATAAAGTTGCACAACAATAGAGTCCGCTGAGTGCAATAATGCTTTCTACTGTTGTATTATGTGGAGACCACCAATTTTGACCAAAATACTTTTCCCATCCCTTCTTCTTCGTAAAAGTTTGTATCATTTTCATGTAAAAGCATCTTGCAGTGCTTGCGTGATTGTATTGTCATAGCATGTAGAAGTCTGTAATGCCCTAGTTATACAAGGTTAATTTTGAAAAAAGGTCACCACAAATTTTCATATGACGCTTATTTAAGTATCATAAATTTATTTTTTCAGATCATTTAAATATTTTAAAACCTCTAAAAAATATTCACTTGACCATTATAACCTTTTCAAAGACGTTGCCCAAAAGTGCTAGCATCATGACACTTGTGATGGGAGTTGTAGTCTTTAAATGAGCCATTGAAAGCCATGACACTTAAATGAAATTTTTTTTAAGTCATGACACCCACTTAATTGACAAAAAATTATGATACTCAAGTAACCGTCGTATAAAAGGAACGGGACTCAGCTCCCAAGTTTAGACCGTTAAGTTGCCAAAACCAACATTCAAATAGAAATTGAGATGATAAAATCAAATGTGGCAACTTGCCCTTTTCAAAAGAATGTAATATAAAAGATAAATTTATAACCAATATATTAATAAAAATTGTTTGTCTTTGGTAATTATCCGATGTGTATAAAATTGAGGGACCGCCGCATTTGATGGAGATTCACGAGATGCTCAAAGAGACCTAGGCACTCCGTTAATATCTAAGAAACACCAATCTATTAATCTTGTGAACATGCATAGGCTTTGAGCTACATACACAACTCATTGAGAGAAATTGAAGGTCCATGAAAGTTGCCTTTTCATTTTTCTTTTGTATAGAAATTGCTAATTATGCTCATCATTTATTTCTCAAAACCTCACTTTAATAGTTCTAAAGAAAACCTTATTCCATTGATTTATCATACCTCGTTAGCAATTTAATGACCCTCTTTCCGGTTCTCTGCAAAATCCAAATCCTTGGGAGTCTCTCTCCTTCCCTAATATGTACCGACCTCACACCTCCACGATCATTGCTCCCTGCGCTCTCTCTCTCTAAAACGGAGGAGGACAAAGCAAAGTGATGTTAAGAATTTAATTGGGGTGTCATGTCAACCTTGTGATGCAGATGGACAATATGACTTTATACATTGTGGATTGTGTTGCAATTATTAAAGCTTCATGCTTTTTGAACCCCACGCCGAGGGACCCCACTCCACCGTACTATCCTCTCTCTCTATCAATTTAAACGTTGTCCCACTAGCTTCGACTTAATTTGTGCAAAGCCATATATGATTATACGTTTGGTCCCAAAATCATACAAATCGTTTTATGAATAAGAGCGACAAATATTCTAAAGAAACCAACCTCTTAATTGGGTCAATCATCCTAACCAAAAAAAAAAAAAAAAAAAAAAAAAACACATTCGATTGATCACCCAAAACAAAAATTGCTTTATACGACAAAATTGCTTTAAACAATGGGAAAACATATTTATAATGACCAAAAAATTTAAATAACCCGATATAATCAAATAATCATCATGCATGTAAAGTATTTGTCTCGTAGTAGGATTTGTTATTCTATGGACCTAAGTAAATTTCTAGTTAAAAATGTATATATTCCATATGTAGCCATGATATTCAATTTCTATATGGAAAAACAGATAATATAAGATAAAAAATTACAAGATATTGATCAACGAAAGAAATGAAAAGAACCTCTGTCTCCTATGTAAAACATTTGCATGCACCATTGCTGAGGATAAATACGTCACCTTGTTCATCCACTTTTTTTCTATGTAAGCCATCTACATCTCTGTCTTTACTTCATTTTTTAATGCAGAGTGCAAAACATAATCTGAGTTGAGAAGTTTGCTGATATTATTGACATTTTGTTGAGTAACATCTACTAATGTAACTATAGTCAAGTCTATACATATTATTATTATTAACGAGGATATCGATACTTGTGGGAGAAGTCTTACATTTTGAGTTTCCCATCAAATGAAAGATGTTGTTTACAGACGAGGAGCCACTCCAAATATTTGCTACTTTCATTTTTCTTTTGAGAGCAAGAACCGTATGTATAGAATCGAATGAAGCCATTCCGTAGAATGAAGCGGGTTTCAGGAATTGGGTGAAAAGAAGTGAGGAAAATAAAAGATTCAAGGAATACGAAGAGAACAGTAGAGAAAGATTTTCCTGTGGGGGCTCGCAAGATATTTTCCTTCGGAAAGTGGGGAGAAAATAGCGGGAAACGCAAAATGGAGCTCTTTCTTTTCCTCAAATGACGAGCTCAGTGGGCCCATTACATGTTGCATTTTCTTGACTCTTGGTCATTTGGAGATGCGACGGGGGACGCATGCCTGAATTATGGTGAAGGACAGAAGACAGTGAGGACACGGATTGAATCGGGAGACGGGAAATGTGGATAGATGTCGGAATAATATTGGTCGAGGCTCATAAAACGTCAACGAAGCTGTCACTCACAATTTTTGGTAGTGACTGCCAGATGGGAAAATTTACAGATGTCCGAATCGATGGATTGACGTTCCGAAATTTTCTGCGAAGTTATCGGCAACACTTTCGGTGAAAGACAGAAGACTATGGAGGACGGACATAAAGTGAACACGAGATGGGAATGTGATGATTGTTCGAATGGGATGGGGCTGAAGCTCCAAAAATATCTATGAAGCTGTCGGCAACATTTTTTTAGTGGAGGATCCTCGACTATCAGAAAATGGTACATGAACCCGAATGGATTTTAATTAGAATAGCCAATGGGCCGTGCCAGTTCGGACGGTGCTCTCTCTCTCTCTCTAAAACGCAGAGGAGGCAGATTGAACAAAGTGATGTTAAGAGCCAACCAGAATAGAGATGAAGTTGCTGCTTGGCCATCAGCGGTCGCTTGGCAATTATTAAAGTTTTGTGTTATGTCAACCTAGTGGTGCCCATGGGCAGACGGCTTCATGCACATGAAGGCTACTCAGCCAATCGCCGAGGGACCCAACTCCACCGAATTGTCCCCTCTTTCTTTTACTTAGATGCTTCGTACGACAATCGACATGTGAAAAGTAAAGACCCAAATCCACCGAATTGTCCACTGAATTGTCCCATCTTTCTTTTACTTAGATGCTTTGTACGACAATCGACATGTGAAAAGTAAAGACCCAAATCCACCGAATTGTCCCATCTTTCTTTTACTTAGATTCTCGGTACGACAATGACATGTGAAAAGTACAGGAAAATGTTCAGCCCCCTACATCAATCCTCCAGAATATAGGCATTGCGTCTCTATTAGCTCCCAATTTATTTGACAAAACGTAATGAAGATAAGATCCACGAGGGTCGCGCTCAGTTTCCCCATCAATCTTAATATCTAAGTTGATTGTGCTACGACCATCAAATCATAAATTCTTCCAAGCTGGTGACCCAAAATTTTATCGTTCAAGCCTCATCATTTAAATATTTGAACTTTAATGGAAGTAGTTTCTCATTCCCAACATCTTAATTTTATTTTCACAAGAAAAAAACATGAATAATTTGAGATTAAGGTTAGAATTTAAATAACTAATAGTTTATAGTATAGAAGAAATACTCACCAAACCTTCCCAAGAATTAAAGGAAAAGAAGGGAAGGGGGGCTCAACTCCCAAGTGTAGACTGTTAAGCTGCCAAAATCAAACTTCGAATAGAAATCGAGATGAAAAAATCTAAGTGTGGCAACTTGCCCATTTTCAAAAGATAATAATATAAATAATAAATTTATCATGGGTGTATCGATAAAAATTATTTATCTTCGATAATTATCCGATCCGTATGAAATGGAGGAAGCGCCACATTTGATGGAGATTTGTTGGATGCTTCTAGACACTCCATTAATATTGAAAAGACAACAGTTTGTCAATCTTGTGAACATACATAGGCTTTGAGCTACATACACAACTCCATTGAGAGAAATTGAAGGTCCATGACCAACGCCTTCACTTTTTTAATAGAAATTACTAATTATACTCATCACTTATTTCTCAAAACCTCACTTTAATATTTTTAAAGAAAACCCGACGATTGCATTGATTGACCACACCTCGTTAACAATTCAATGACCCTCTTTCCGATTCTCTACAAACTCCAAATCTTTGCGTCTCTCTGGAGGAGAGGAGGAGGAGGAGGAGGAGGAGGAGGGAGAAAGACAGAATAAAGCGAGGTTAAGCGTTTAAACGGCTTAAAGTTAAGTTGTTTTTTTTGCCGTGGATCACGTTGCAATTATTGAAGGTTAGTGTTATGTCAGCCTCCTGATGCATATAGACAGTACGACTTTATACATTGTGGATCGTGTTGCAATTATTAAAGTTTCTTGCTTTTTTTTTGGAAGATATGCTTGAAGATTTGGAAGATATGTCGGGAATCCAATTTGATTATAATCATACACTAAATCAATTAGAGATTAGATTGAGATATTAGATTGATTTGTAGAATATTTCATTACATTTTCTTCATGTACATCTTATATTATAATTACTAAGTTTTGTACATTGAATACAATTGAAGAAACACAAAAGATTTCTCCCCAAACTTCTACACTTCTTACTTCTCTACGCATTTTTTCATTTTTCAACCTTACGTCGGGGGACCCGACTCCACTGTACTCTCTCTCTCTCTCTCTCTCTCTCTCTCTCTCTCTCTCTCTCTCTCAATGTTGTCCCATCTAGCTTCGACTTAATATGTGTGTAGCCATTTATGATTATATTTTTGGTCCCAACTTTGTACAAATTGTTTTACGAATAACAACAATAAATATTCTGAAAAAGGCAACTTCTTAATTCTGGAAAAAATAAAAAACATATTCAGTTGATCACCCAAAACAAAAACTGCTTTAAACGATGGGAAAACATACTTAAAAATATGACCAAAAAATTTAAATAACTCGACATAATCAAATAATCATGATGCACGTATAATTGTTTTAGTGTCACAATTGGAGTTGTTATTCTATCAACTATGGACCTAACAAAAATCTCGAGTTAAAAAGGTACCATATGTAGCCATGACATTCAATTTCAATATTTAAAAACAGATAACATAAGATAATTAATTGCAAGATATCGATCAACAGAAGAACTTAAAAGAACCTCTCGCTCCTCTGCAAAATATCTCTATCCACCATTGCTGAGGACGAAGACGTTGTCTTGTTCATCCACTTTTTTCTTTGCGCAACCCATCCACATCTCATCTCTACTTCATTCTTAGCATAGCTTGATGGACCAGAAAAAAAATGACAGGCTATAATGCCAAGTGCAAAACACTTGTGGATGAATTTAGAAGCTTACCAATGTTATTGACGTTTATTTGAGGAACGTCTATTCATGCAACTATAGTAGTCAAGTCGACACATATTATTATTAACGAGGACATCAACACTTGTGGATGAATTCTTACATTTCGAGTTTCTCATTCAAACGAAAGATGTTGTTTACAGACAAGGAGCCACTCCAAATGTTTGCTACCATGATTTTTCTTTTGAGAGCAAGACCTGTATATATAAATCCGAATGGAGCCATTACGTAGAACGAAGCAGGTTTCAGGAATTGGGGAAAAAAGAAGCGAGGAAAATAAAGATTCAAGGAATACGTAGAGAACCGTTGAGAAAGATTTTCCTGTGGGGGGCCACAAAATGAGTTCTTTCCTTAAAAGACAAGTTCAGTAAGCCCATAACATATTGCATTTTCTGGACTCTTGTTCGTTTCGAGATGGGACACGTGACAGATGTCTGAATTACCGTGAAGGATAGAAGACAGGGAGGACACGAATTGAATGGGCAGATGCGAATTGTGGATAGATGTCTCGATATGATTGGTTGAGGTTGCTAAAACGTCAACGAAGTTGTCACCATCAATTTTCGGTGAAGGATAGAAAGGACACAAAGTGACTGCGAGATGGGAAATTTTACAGATGTCCGATGGGTTGAGGTTCCGAAATGATCTGCGAGGCTGTCGGTAATACTTTCGGTGAAAGACAGGAGACAGTGAAGGAGAGACATAAAGTGAATGCAAGATGGGAAATGTGATTTGATGTTCGAATGAGATGGGGTGGAGCTCCAAAAATATCTATGAAGGTGTCGGCGAAACTTTTTTTAAGTGAAGGACCCTCGACTATCAGAAAATGTTCTAATATCTGTGCATGAGCCCAGATAGATTTTAGTTAGAATGGCCAATGGGCTGTGCCACTTCGGACCTGTTCTCTTGGGCCTCATGTGCCCCAAAAAATAAAGGGCAGGCCTCAAGCACTATGGTGCCGATTGCTAGGTGAGGTGAATGAATATCTTGGCAAGGATGACGAAAACTACATTTGAAAAATTCAAGGAAGACAGTGTCAACCTTCTATGGTGATGGAAGGCCAAAGTATCGTGTTTTCCTATTCTTTCTACAGTGGAACAAATCCACAACGTGAACTGTGCCATCAAAATCCACCTTCACTACCAACGGATGGATTATTAGATATACATCAAATCATCTACAACATCCAAATAATCACTAAAATAAATAAATGCATCCTTTGATTATGCTTGACCTCAAATAAAAAAATTATTTAAAAAAAAATAAAAAAATCTCCCAAATCCTATGCTCCACTAATTAAAAACAAATGAGGCACTCCACCACTGTACTAAAATTACCTTCCAGCCACACTACCTACAAAATACACGTTTTATTCAGCTATCTCACACTATCATTCTCTACATAAGCTAATCATCAACATTTAATTCATCGTTATGACTTGATTGTTGCAATTTCGCATTGATTGTAACTTCATGTGCTGAAATACCAAATAAAGCTTATACTTATTCAAGACAAGAAGAATATAATTGGAAGCAAATGAAATTTCAAGGGGCGAATGCTCAATGCCAACCACTCCACCATATATTTGCCTCTTTTTTTTTTTTTTTTTGATATGGAGACAAAATTGTCTATTATTATTGTTATTGTTGAAAAAGGTTATTGTTAATTATGCCATTGCACATGAAGGTAATTGTCTCAACGTCATGGTAGAAGTGGAAATTTGTCAAAGTGGAGTCACAACCCTTCATCGAGGGGCATCAATGGCGACTCAAATGTTTTTGCTGACATTCTATTTGAATTTTCTCCAACCCACAACAATCTTTGGCCCCAAATAGGTGAATGTGTTCGCCACAAGATATTGTTCAAATTAATTCCGCCAAGTTATTTGCATAATTGTCCCAAAATGGATAATAGATTGGGAAATTAAACTTGCGACCTTTGACTTGCAAATCAAGTCTTGGGCCACTTGACCAGTCACTTGGTCGGTTTTTCAATTAAAACTTTATAAACATTAGTTTTATTTAAATCTATGTTATTCTCAACATATTTATTCATTTCTTTTACTTTTTCCTTGACTCTCTGCCATGTTTAATCATTTCTTCACTTTGAAAACTTCAGATAAATTGAAAAAGAATCATTGAGCAGGAAAAACAAAACGCGAAAGAATCATCTTCCACTATAAAAAGCCATCTCTTTCTCTTCCCTTGTACCAATCTTTGTTTAATCTTCCATTCTGATTTCTTGGACTTCGACCCCCAAATGGGCGAGATTGGAATTAGGGTCCATATTAATCCGAGTCATAAATTAAGTCATTTTAGATGAGTCAATATTTCATCAACACATACCTGATTCTATTCCATTGGATTGTCATATTTTGGCTTGTTTCTTCCATTGATCAAGAAACTACTATAACTTTAGTAAGTTAAGATTTGATGCAACAACACATGCAATGTCTTGTAATTTGTTCATGGCATGATATTCTTCTTTGAAATATTAGGTAAATATTTTTGAAACTATTGACACCTAAATTTTAGTTGACAAATTAATAATACATTTTTGTAAAAAAGAGCATAAAAACAATGAATGGTAGTAAAAAGAACAAAAAAAGAGAATAATAAAAAGATAAAAATAATTAACAAATAAAAAAACCAATTGACGCGGCCCACAAGAGCAAACCCATTGATTTGATCCGCGGCCCAAACCCAGCAGCCCCATCACCTCAACATTTCAGATTTTTCCCTTGACCTGGCCTTCTCTTTCCCCTCCTCTGCCCTGTGAGGATGTCGTTGTTAGTTTGACCAAAGAAAGGGATGCTCGCTCTGCCTTGATGCTGAGCTTGAAGTAGACAAAGATTTCTAGTCACGTTCGTTGTCTCCAGCTATCAATGTCTCTGCCAGAGAGACCTTCAAGTGCACCAGATGCAGATCATTCCCCCCGCTGCTTGTTTCCATGAGTTCAAGCTCCAGCTGATGCCATTTTAATTGCTTTCTTCTTATTCAATCGTTTTGCTATCTAAGCGAAACTGCATTTTGATGATCACACTAGTATCAAAATGGCACATCAATGATTATCGTTACATGCGATGTGTCAATGATTATCATTTTAGATCGTGTTGTTTTGTTCTTAGTGGAAGGTGTTGCGACCTAACCCTCTGGAGAGAGAGTTATGTTTAGTGGTAGTGTCAATTTTAGGCCCGACGACATTTCATTGACTTGAGTTCTCCCAAATTTATACCCCACATGATATCGGGCATTCAAATCTTAAATCAATTAAATTTATTCAAATTTTGACAAATGAGTCACTACTAGCCTTTTTATCAGCTAAAACCCAAGTAAGATATGAGAGGATATCTTCCTTTTTGCAACAAAATATTCTAGACTCGGAGACTTGATTACATTAAGATTAGCACCCTTGATTACGCCATAGCAACCTATCTAAAGGAAATTTCAGGTTCATCCTAACCATTCTAGAACAAGAAAGGAACACCCAAAATATTGAAATGCACAAACAAATTATAATCATAAAGGAAACATACAAACATCCTAATATTGTCCATAAAAAATAAAAAGACAATGCAAAATAAAGAAACCTATTTCTGGTTTTACTTTTTCTAAGAAAATTTTTCAACCGTTATTCATAAGCCAGATACATCCCTCGCTTTTCCGGCGAAAGCCCAAGAAAGTATGGTGGGTCTCGCAGGACTATATCTATTCCTGTCTCCTTTTAACATCCGAACCATTGGCTTGGATTCTGGATATCTAATCTTCTAAAAGCTGGTCCTTCACTTTTGTCCCCCCATCTGGTTTAATGTCAAAGCGAGTATCGGATCTTCGAGCCTGAGAAGCCTTCCTTTAATGTCCTCGATTGTCGGTAGCAGGATGTTTGCCCGGTTTGCACTGTCCGCAGAGACAACAACGGCGAAAATTATAACTCTAATCTCGCGGTTCTTCTTCGGAGCAGCAAAATGAGGAGCTTCCTGACAAAACCATCCAGGAATCTCACTCCCAGGGACACTCGAGTTGTACGGATGCTATAGAGCAACCGGCAATTTCCCATGAAAAAACACATTTTGAGGTCAAACTTTGTGCATTCGTGAGTGAAGATGCTAAACAAAGGGGGAGAAACTGAACTGATCTACATCCAGATATTTGGCACAGTTAAGAGTAGTTTTCCTCAAAACGGGAGCCATGAGTTAACGTGTTCACCTTTTCAGTTCTTCTCTTTTCACTGCTGGGAAGCATGCCTTGCAGCCACCGAAGAATAAACGCGTTAGAGATTTCAATACCCGGAGACCTGTGATGTCAACTAGATTGCTGCAACCAGTAAAATTTAGCTCCTTCAAATCAGTAGAATTCTGATCAGAAGCAACTGGTCGAGAACCCTTGAGCACGGGCTCGCAGTAGAGGTGATCCACAATGCTGCAGCAGGGGGTGTCGGCGCTGCAGTGGAAGCGAGAAGAGAACATAGCGTCGTCCTCTTCGCCTCTTCGGGATCGTTTGTCAGCATCGTCGCTTTTCGGCTTCTTGATCGACCTCACTTAGGAGTCGCTGGTCTTTTGGCAGAGGTGGTCGTTGCAGAGATTGAAGCGCCACGTAACGACGAGCAATAAGCAACGAGCACCTTGCGGACGGAATCGTGTTCCCTTTGAAAAGAGTGATTTCCACAGCGCGGGAAATGTGCTGTCTTAATTTTTAATTGACAAATCATGGCATTAGGCAAAATTATCCAAAAAATTTTAAACATATTGTACAACCACCAATTCAATTTTAAATCTATATATTAATTTAGTTCTAAACAGTCATAAACATTTTAATTGTGTCAATTTAGTTATAAATCTTTTAAAAACTATAAATGTAATTCTTTCAGGTAATTTTAACCAAAAATCTCTGACGTGGTGTTCTAGTAAGTTCTAACCATCCTATGTGGAAGGTCAGTATTAATGTGGACAATCATGTTTAATTTTTTTTAAACAATTTTTATTTTTTATTTTTCTTTATTTTTATTTTATTGTTTTCCTCACAAGGCCGGCAAGTCCACCAGTCAGTGGCTGAGGGCGAGCAGCCCCGCCACCCCTGTAAAGAAAAAAAAAAGGATAGTAAAGAAAAATTATATTTTAAAGAAATTAAAAAAAAAAATTCTTAGTAATCATGATGGAGAGTTTATGTCATGACATAGCAACATGTGTCCTCGATACGTGACCAAAATTATTACCACAAGGATGTTCATATCTACTCCGGTTAAATGTAGGATCGCAAGTTTGTCAATTTAGCCTGATTCGGTTTCAATTTCAATCCTTTAGACTAAAATTAATTAGACCTTGAGGCCGCACGCTTTGCACGTGCTGGTGTCGGAAAACGTCAGCCCCTCCCTGCACCGACAGTTGCGGCACGCCGACGTCTTCTTCTCCCTTGGGTCGCAGCCCCCGAACCTCTCTTGCCTCTGCAAGATGACCTCTCTGGTCTTGATCTGCACATGATTTGCTCGTTTGCATGTAAAAATGTGTGATTCAGGATCGAAAAATTATTGAAGAAATCTTTCTTTCCGTATAAATTTATAATGGATTGGCCACCAAAATCACAAACTCGATTGCTTCGTGATCCGACGGAAGCAATCGAAGTGATGAATTACCTCACGACAACCGCCGCGGGTGGAAGAAGGAGATCGAGGAGATTGCAATCTGGGAAAGCCCATGTTCCTCCTTCTATCTCTCTCTCTCTCTGCCAATTGATTGAGGATGAAACCGTTTGAGTTTGAGGGATAGTATCATGATTTCGAGTTTGACGAAGGTTGAATGTGAGTTGGAATCGGACATAACGAGGATTTCTTTGACTGGGTTGAGTATTTGAATCATCATGATTCTTATCAAGGTAAACTTCGCATGCTCTGTCTCTGCTGGAGGTGGGGACCGAGTGCTTGATTCTGCAGGCGTGAAATCTGGTTGAGTCCGAGATTGTCCTAATGAACTCATACACGTTTCAATGATTCGGTGATTGTTTGGATGCGCACCTTTTCCTTATCATTGCATTTAGGTGCCCCTACCGAAACGCTTACCCCATGTTTGATTGAATTCCTGAACGGTATTAGCATGTGTATTTTGCAAGCATTCTTGCATCGTGATGATTATCTGGCAGTGGCATGCTTAAACTGAGAGTTCTCCAGTTTATATGACATTATTTTCCTTGATGTTGGTTGAACTTCTAAAGTTGTGCTCAATGCTCCCATGACTGAGATTTTGAACATGCTGTGTCGGCTTAATTTACTAGGAATTATGTTATCTATAACAATCTACGATATTTGTATGTGGCTATTCTAACATTCGAGACAATTACCATCCTTGTACTGGAAATGGTGAAATCCTTCTTCGAAATGTGCATCATGTGTTGTGTACTTTAGTAAATTCCTATCCGGACTTCATCCTTTGCTTGATCTCGAAAGTAATTGGTTTCGTATGCTTGGATGATTATGCCTTGCATTTCTGGATCCGTTCATTGATACCTCAATACCTTCTGTATGTTAATAATATTTGATTCATCTTTTTTAGGCAAATGCATGGCCTCTACCTATTTGATTTTCTTCGTTGGCTGAAGATTCTGAAGTTCATTCCTTGATGTCAAAGCTGACATTCGATGGCTGAGTGCATAGTGAGCTTTTTATGCCATGACCGAGTGCTTTGCTTGATTCTTTGTCCATTTTGCATTTGTATACAAGTTCAGTTGTTTCTGAATGAGTCTCAACTATGAGAATTGACTGTAGAACGCGGCTCAATGCTGATTTTCCTGTGTTTATGGGTAGACAGGCATGCGGCATGCTGGAAAACGACAAAACGAGCTAAGAAAACTTGCTTCCGCAGGTGGCTTCCCAACTTGAAGGCACATTATCGTCTCGGCAGGGAGGGGAGGAGGACAGCCAAGGCCATCTGCGCACTCCAATCGTAGAATAAAATAATAATCTATTTCTTCTAAAGATAATTTTCTAGTTCACCACATGCAAGACGACATTTTAAAGCTTTTCTTCCAAGGGCGTCCGATTTGTTCAACCTCAATGACTTTCTCTGGCAAATCTATTGCTGTTGGTAATTCTTTTCATATAGTTAGTGAAATCTTAAATAGAGCGGTAACTTGAGATAAATGAAGTAACTTGTACTCGGCATCCACAAATTTTATTGTTCGCCTTTAGTTTTCTCTAAATACATTGTCGATTTCAATACAAGTCTGGATTCCCTATTCAATTTTTCACCTATACTTTCGATTTGCTTGCGATTTCAGTTTCTTGCATTTTTTTATTGTTTTGGAAAAAAAAATTCATGTAATTTTCCGAAAACAAATTTTAAGAGATGCAAAGGAAATCTCAGTGATTGAGGCTGGCTTTCTCTCAGTAACGAATAAGACTCAAATGGCCGACTTCAAAATTTTCAAGTCCAATTCCAAGGGAAGAAGGGAACTGTGGAGTCAAAGCTCTTTTGCATCAAAGGGATTGAGTTGACTAAAACGTTCCATTGACATCCGAATTTTTATCGACGTCCTAAATATCCATTTATTTCGAAAAAAATATAAAAATTTATAAAAAGAGGAAAATAAAAAAAAAAGAATAATGAATAAAAATGGATCAAATAAAATGAATGAATGATGAAAAATGAAGTCGTGTGGGCCGGCGTGTCTAGCCCACTTGATTATTTTCAGCTCACCCCTTAACCGGGCCTCGCATTCAGAAGGGAAGAACTTATGTGAGTATCTTAATTTCGATTCAAACATGGGTTTGGCCCATTTTCCTTCTTTTCTTTGGCCCACCAGAGCCTAAAGAAGAAGCCCAGCCCATCACTCTTTCTTCTTGCGCGCGCACGCGCTCGTGAGAAGAGCGTCTGTGACGCAAGGAGGAGAGAAGGTACGGTGACGGTCGCCGAAGAAATGCCCGTGAGCGAGTGATGAGAAAGGAATCTATGAATCTTAATCGATATACTCGCTGCTCAACCCTGCGAAAGTGAGATATATTCGTGCGAGATAATGATGTCTAGAGCCTGTCGCTAATTAGGACGTTCATCTATGAACCTTTCTTCTTTTCTGAATTTGAATTTTTTTATTTTTATTTTGTCTTTTTCCTTATTAAGTCCTTTTCTACCGCACTCTTCTTCTTCCCCTCTTCTTCCCCGAAGTCATTTTTTCACTCTGAACGTTCATCTTCTTCTCCATTTTTTGAACCCATACAACTAGATGCCATCTACGTACACCGGCGCTCACACCGCCACACACCATCACCAGATTACATCTCCTGCCGTCGTCGGCCTATCGCCGGCGACGGCCGAACCAAGTTCGGTTTTGCATGGCCGTCACCGAATATCAAAAGGTGGGCCGGGAAATCAAACGAAAAACATAGCAAAACACGAAGAAAGCAGATGCGCGTCAACAACATATGCGCAATCAAGCCTCGAACTAGATTTTTAACGTCGATCGGATAACATGGATTTGGGCGCATCATTCGAGCATTTTGTCGAACACATGTTGTGCAGCCACGAGAACAGGTTTTTGATTCAGCTTCGACACTATTTTCCAACCAAAACACGACGCGACAGGTTCTAGACATCATTATCTCGCACGAATATATCTCGTTTTCGCAGGGTTGAGCCGCGAGCATATCGATGAAGATTCACGCTCTCGGATCTGCTTCCGTCACAGGTTCCTTTCTCATCCCTCGCTCACGGGCATTTGTTCGGTGACCGTCACTGTACCTTCTCTCCTCCTTGCGTCACAGACGCTCTTCTCACGAGCGTTTGTGCGCGCAAGAAGAAAGAGTGATGGGCTGGGCTTCCTTTTAGGCTCTGGTGGGCCGAAGAAAAAGAAGGAAAATGGGCCAAAGAGAATAAAGTAAATGGGAAGCCCGGTTAAGGGGTGAGCCGGAAATCACCAAGTGGGCTAGACACTCCGGCCCACACGACTTCATTTTTCATCATTCATTCATTTTATTTGATCCATTTTTATTCATTCATTTTTTTTTTTCATTTTTTTTTGCTTTTTATCTTTTTATATATTTTTATTTTTGCAAATAAATGGATATTTAGAACGTCAATAAAAATGTGCGTGTCAACAAAAGGCTTTAGTCAACTTGATCCCTTTGATGCAAAAGAGCTATGCAAATGAAATCGACTCCAGAGTTCCCTTCTTCCCTCTAATTCGGACTTGAAAATTTTGAAGTCAATTTGAGTTTTATTCATTATTGAGAGAAAGATAGGCTTGATTATTGAGATTTCCTTTGTATCTCTTACCTCTATTTTCTACACTTGGTTTCTCTTTTTGGTAAAATTACATGAATTTTTTTTTCGAAACAATAAACAACTTGAGTCGAAATGCAGGAAACTGAAATCACAAGCAAATTAAAAGTATTGGTGAAAATTTGAATAAGGAATCTAGACTTGTACTGAAATCAACAAACGTATTTAGAGAAAACTAAAGGTGACCAATAAAATTTTACGGATGCCAAGTATTACTTATTTCATTTATCACAAGATACCATTCTATTTAAGATTTTACTAACTGTATGAAAAAAAAATTACTAACAGCAATAGATTTGCCAGAGATAATCAATGACGTCTTACAAATCAGATGCCCTTGAAAGTCAAAGCTTTAAAATGTCGTCTTGCATGAGGTGAACTAGAAAACTATCTTTAAAAGAAACAGATTATTATTTGGGAGGCAACGACGTAAGCGTGGTTTGCTGGACCAGAGAGAGTAGAGCGGAATCGTTTTCCGGGAGAGAGAGAGAGTGGTAGGGGACGAATTGAAGCTGTCAACGGGGCTTTGACAGGCGACGGTGGCGCTCGAGGGGGCAACGGTGGAGACGGCGGCGTGGTTCGTAACAATAGAGAGGCACATTTGCAGTCGCAACACTAACAGGCCACGGCCGCGCCACCTTGCTTCGCCACGACGCGCACCGTGCCCTATCCACATTCGCGGTGTATCTACTTTGCAGTGTCTGCGGTGCTGCCCCAGTCAGCAGAATCAGTCCCCCATCCTAATCCCCACTAGCATTGCCGCCAACGTCCCCCGCGGCAATCTCTTGTTCAAAGGAGAGGTGGAGTTGGTTGCCTGAGTGGTCTTCCACAGGTAGAAGGCCCCGGTGGTCGATATCTGGGCAGGCGAAGAAGTGGTGAAGTCATTCGCCACTGCCGGAGTGGAAGCCGGTGAGTCCAAGGCCCACAAAAGGCACAAAGAAAGAGGGTAAGTTGATAAAAATTACTATAGAACGGGTACCTCGATTGAATATTTGTACTTGTTATTTGTTAGAAAGATATCTTAGAATAATTATAATTCGTATATAATTATATTGAGTACATCTGAGTGAGTATACATGTTAAATAATAAGTGCAAGAAATGGATAATTAAATAAATGAGACTTATTCTTCTTTATCTTTCTACATGAAATATAGAAATATACATATGATAATCTATTCTATTCTTGTCTTTAAATTAGAATTGAATTCTAATTTTTATTTTATTTAATAAATAAAGAGTTCTTACAATTTCACGAAGGATTCATTAGAATTCAATCCAACAACAAGTGTCTTAGTAAAAAATAGAGATTCTCGAAATTTATAGTAGAAAGAAAATGTTACTCGGGTTTCTTTGTTTGCTATTTTTGGGGAAACTTCAGATCCTCCTCACCCACAATCAGCCCAAAAGGGAAAGGACTTTCCCTATGGGAGTATGAAAATCAAGGTTGTGTTTGGTTTGGTTTGGACGGAGGACCAAGCGTGGGAGGGAGGGAGAGAGAGAGAGAGTTCTCTAATTGTAATTAGTCAAATAAAGAAGTGGGCCTTGCACTGAGCTTGCCAAGCATTCTTCCATTACGCAATGATGTACCTCTCATTAATGGAACAAGTGAATATAAAATTTTTAAATTTTTATTGATTTCCTAAAATTATATTTTTATTGATTTTCGAATTTCTAAAATTTTTACTTTTTTGGAATTTTTATATTTTAATTTTTAATTTTTTTTTTATATATTTTTACTTATTATTATTATTATAATATTCGGGAATGGGTTGGACCATCAACCCGATCTGACCCGTTGACCTGACCTGTATACCGGATTAGATCTGGTCAGAGATAGAAAACGGACTTTTTAGAAGTATTTTGAATATTTTGAATATTTTGAATATTTTTTAATTTTTTTCTCTCTGTCTTTTTCCTCATTAAGTCCATTTCTACTGCACAACTTCTTTTTCTTCCCCTCTTCTTCCCCGAAGCCATTTTTTCACTCCCAACCTTCATCTTCTTCTCCATTTTTTGAACCCGTACAACTAGATGCCATCTACGGACACCGGAGCTCACACCACTACACACCATCACCAGATTACATCTCCGGCCGTCGCCGTCTGCCTATCGCCGGCCACGGCCAAACCAAGTTCGGTTTTGCATGGCCATTAACGAATATCAAAAGGTGGGCCGTGAAATCAAGCAAAAACATAGCAAAAAACGAAGAAAGCAGACGTGCGTCAACAACATATGCGTGATCAAGCCTCGAACTAAATTTTTAACGTGGATCGGATAACATGGATTTCGGTGCATCATTCGAGCATTTTGTCAAACAAATGTTGTGCAGCTACGAGAGCAGGTTTTTGATTCAGCTTTGACACTATTTTCCAACCAAAACACGACGCGACAGGTTCCATTATCTCGCACGAATATATCTCTCTTTCGCAGAATTGAGCAGCGAGTACATCGATTAAGATTCATAGGTTCCTTTCTCATCACTCGCTCACGGGCATTTCTTCGGTGACCGTCACCGTACCTTCTCTCCTCCTTGCGTCACAGACGCTCTTCTCACGAGCGCACGCGCGCAAGAAGAAAGAGTGATGGGCTGGGCTTCTTTTTTAGGCTCTGGTGGGCCAAAGAAAATAAGGAAAATGGGCCAAACCCATGTTTGAATTGAAATTGAGACACTCACATGAGTTCTTCCCTTATGAATGCGAAGCCCGGTTAAGGAGTGAGCTGAAAATAACCAAGTGGGCTAGACACGCCGGCCCAGACGACTTCATTTTTCCACATCATTCATTCATTTTATTTGATCCATTTTTATTCATTATTCTTTTTTTTTTTATTTTCCTTTTTTAATCTTTTTAATCTTTTTAATATTTTTTTTCGAAATAAATGGATATTTAGAACGTCGATAAAAAATCGGATGTCAATAGAACATTTTAGTTGACTCAATCCCTTTGATGCAAAAGAGCTATGCAAGTGAAATTAACTCTAGAGTTCCCTTCTTCCCTTGGAATCAGACTTGAAAATTTTGAAGTCAGCCATTTGAGTCTTCTTCGTTACTGAAAGAAAGTCAGCCTCAATCACTGAGATTTCCTTTGCATCTCTTACCTCTGTTTTCTACACTTGGTATTTGTTTTCGGAAATTACATGAATTTTTTTTTTCCAAAACAATAAACAACTCGAGTCGAAATGCAGGAAACTGAAATCCCAAGCAAATTGAAAGTATAGGTGAAAAATTGAATAGGGACTCCAGACTTGTACTGAAATCGACAATGTATTTAGAGAAAACTAAAGGCGAACAATAAAAATTGTGGATGCCGAGTACAAGTTACTTCATTTATCTCAAGTTACTGCTCTATTTAAGGATTTACTAACTATATGAAAAGAATTACCAACAGCAATAGATTTGCTACAAAAAATCATTGACGTCTAACAAATCGGACGCCCTTGGAAGCCAAAGCTTTACAATGTCGTCTTGCATGTGGTGAACTAGAAAATTATCTTTAGAAGAAATAGATTATTATTTTAATCTACGATTCGAGTGCGTGGATGGCCTTGGCAGTCCTCCTCCCCTCCCTGCCGAGACGATAATGTGCCTTCAAGTTGGGAAGCTTCCCGCGGAAGCAAGTTTTCTTAGCTCTTTTTGTCGTTTTCCAGTATGCCGCATGTCGAATGTCAGTTTTGACAACAAAGAATGAACTTTAGAATCTTCAGTAAATGAAGAAAATCAAATAGGTAGAGGCCATGCATTCGCCTAAAAAAGATGAATCAAATATTATTAACATACAGAAGGTATTGAGGTATCAATGAACGGATCCAGAAATGCAAGGCATAATCATCCAAGCATACGAAACCAATTACTTATGAGATCAAGCAAAGGATGAAGTCCGGATAGGAATTTACTGAAGTACACAACACATGATGCACATTTTGAAGAAGGATTTCACCATTTTCAGTACAAGGATGGTAACTGTCGCGAATGTTAGAATAGCCACGTACAAACATCGTAGATTGATATAGATAACATAATTCCTAGTAAATTAAGCTGACGCAGCTTGTTCAAATTCTCAGTCATGGGAGCATTGAGCACAACTTTAGAAGTTCAACCAACATCAAGGAAAATAATGTCATATAAACTGGAAAACTCTCAGTTTAAGCACGCCATTGCTAGATAACATCACGATGCAAGAATGCTTGCGAAATACACATGCTAATACCGTTCAGGAATTCAATCGAACATGGGGTAAGCGTTTCGGTAGGGGCACCTAAATGCAATGATAAGGAAAAGGTGCGCATCCAAACAATCACCGAATCATTGAAACGTGTATGAGTTCATCAGGACAATCTCGGACTCAACCAGATTTCACGCCTGCAGAATCAAGCACTCGGTCCCCACCTCCAGCAGAGACAGCATGCGAAGTTTACCTTGATAAGAATCATGATGATTCAAATACTCAACCCAGTCAAAGAAATCCTCGTTATGTCCGATTCCAACTCACATTCAACCTTCGTCAAACTTGAAATCATGATACTATCCCTCAAACTCAAACGGCTTCAGCCTCAATCAATTGTCAGAGAGGGAGAGAGATAGGAGGAGGAACATGGCTTTCCCAGATTGCAATCTCCTCGATCTCCTTCTTCCACCCGTGACGGTTGTCGTGAGGTAATTCATCACTTCGATTGCTTCCGTCGGATCACGAAGCAATCGAGTTTGTGATTTTGGTGGCCAATCCATTATAAATTTATACGGAAAGAAAGATTTCTTCAATAATGTTTCGATCCTGAATCACACATTTTTCACATGCAAACGAGCAAATTATGTGCGGATCGAGACCAGAGAGGTTATCTTGCAGAGGCAAGAGAGGTTGGGGGACTGCGATCCGAGGGAGAAGAAGACGTCGGCATGCCACAACCGTCGGTGCAGGGAGGTGCTGACGTTCTCCAACACCAGCACGTGCAAGGCGTGCGGCCTCAAGGTCTAATCAATTTTAGTCTAAAGGATTGAAAGCGAAACCAAATCAAAGCTAAATTGACAAAACTTGTGATCCTACATTTAACTGGAGTAGATATGAACATCCTTGTGGTGATAAATTTTGGTTACGAGGACACATGTTGCTATGTCATGGCATAAACTATCCATCATGGATACTTGATTTTTTTTTTTTTTTAGGCTCATTTTGTTTCGAGGAAAATAATTTCCGGAGAAAACGTTTTCCCGATTTTTCGGCGTTTGTTTCACGGAAAATGAATTAACTTTGGGGAAAATGTTTTTCATCAAAGGAAAAAAGCCTTCTAAAGTAAATGAAAATGTTTTCACTTTTAAAAAATGAAAAACATTTTCCTCACTTGATCTCTCTTACCTTATACCTCTACAAATCCTCACTTCCTCCTCCCTTTTTTTCTTCTTATTTTCTTGTTTTATTCTAATTATATTTTAATTTTCTTTTTCTTTTTAATTCGAATTATTTTTAATTTCCTTTTTCTTTTCTTATTTTATTTTATTTTTCTTTTCTTTTATTTTTTTTTTTTTTTATTTTCTTTGTTTCTTATCTTCTTCTTTCTTGGTTAGTCGTCGGACTAGGTGAACCTCAAGCTCGTCTATCTTAAACTCGTGCTAATCAATCCGCAAGCCTTGAGTTTGACACTCGCATTCACCAATCGGTGAGCGGAAAATATTTTCCTTACCAAACATTGGAAAATATTTTCCGAAACATTTTCATGTTTTAGCCAAGACTAGAAAATATTGTCATTTTTCTAGAAAATGACTTTTAGGAAAATATTTTCCGAAAATGGTCCATTTTCCGTGAAACGAACGGACCTTATTTCTTAAATTTTTAATTTTCTTTACTGTCTTTTTTTTTTTCCTTTACAGGGTGGCGGGGTTGCTGGCCCTTGGCCAGTGACCAGTGGACTTGCCGACCTTATGAAGAAAATAATAAAATAAAAAGAAAGAAAAGAAAGAAAAGTAAAAATTGTTTTTTTTTTAAATTAAACACAATTTTCCACATTAATATTGGCCTTCCTTGTAGGATGGCTTGTATTGACTAGAATGTCACGTTAGAAATTTCCAGCAAAATTATCCGAAATGTTTACATTTATAATTTTTAAAAAATTTAGAATTAAATTGACACAATTTAAATATTTATGACTGCTTAGTACTAAATTAATATATAGACTTAAAATTGAATTAATCGCCATACAATAGATTTTAAATTTTTTGGATAATTTTTCCTTTAACTAATGACAATGCATGATTCGTCAATTAAAAATTAAGACGGCACATTTCCCATGCTATGGAAATCGCTCTTTTCAAAGGGAACACGAATCCGTCAGCAAGCTGCTCGTTGCTCATTGCTCATCGTCAAGTGGCGCCCCAATCTCTGCATCGACCACCTTTGTCAAAAGACCGGTGACTCCTACATAAGGCCGATCAAGAAGCCAAAGACAACGATGCTAACAAACGATCTCGAAGAGGACGACACTATGTTGTTGGATATTTCAGCAGTTTTGAAATATTTATTATAAATTATGATAGTCATGAAAGTCATCATTTTTGTAACGGTTTTTTAACGGTAAAATAACAACTTTCTAATGGTTGTGTAACGGTCTTCTAACAACTTTATAACTTTTGATTTATTACTTCATAAACTCTTTATTATTTTATAACGGTCATCTTTTTAATTACCAATTGATTTATGATGATATCTTAACGGCTCTCTCTTTCCTTGTTTAAATATAAATTAAACTTCGAACCTCAATGTGAGTAGATACAATGTGTTCTCACATCTTTCTTTTTCTTTTTGCTGGGTTATACACAAAAGTTGTTCAGTTTTTTTCTAATATTCAGTGCGGAATATAGAAGAAGGTCTGTTGTATCTTAGGAGGATAGCCGCTGAAACCTTACGCACCGAGTTTCGTACTTTGAGGGCGGAATTATCCTTAAGGACAGTGCTTGCACGCCTTAGACATTTCCTTTTATTTTCTAATCTTTTGTAATGTATTTTCAATAATTATTATTATTTTATGTATTCTAATACTTTTTCCAACATATGTTCTCATCTCGCTTCCTCTGCGATGTCTTCCTCAGCTCCCACGGCACCAACACCCCCCTGCCACGGCATCTCACCTCTACCACGAGCACGCACTCAGCAGCGTGCCGTGGCTCCGGCTCGACAAAGAAGGCCTCAAGTGAGGGGAGGAGATAGTGCCGGGCCTTCTGGAGGCGATTGACTACTCGGCACCGTCGTGGCCATCATCCCCGAGAACTATCCCGCGTTGAGCTTAATCAATTTCAAAATTTACGCCTTTAATCTGAATTCTACTGATTTGAAGGAGCTAAACTTTACTGATTGCAGCAATCTAGTTGACATCACTGGTCTCCGGGTACGGAAATCTCTGAGGCTTTTACTCTTGGGAGTGAAGAATTGAAAAGGTGAAAAAGATCACTCATAACTCCCATTTTGGGAAAACTACTTGAACCGTAGCAAAAAGATGGATGAAGATCATCAGTTCAGTTTATCCACCTCTGTTCGGTATCTTCAATCATGAATGCAGAAAGTTTTGACCTTAAATGTGTTCTTTCATAAGAAATTTCAGGTTGCTCTAAAGCATTTGCACAACTCGAGTGTCCCTGGGAGTGAGATTCCTGGATGGTTTTGTCAGGAAGTTCCTCATTTTGCTGCTCCGAAGAATAACCGCGAGGTTAGAAGGAATGATTTTCGCTGTTGTTGTCTCTGTGGACAGTGTAAATCGGGCAAACATTCCGCTACCAGCAATCGAGGACATTAAAGGAAGGCTTCTAAGGCTTGAAGATCCGATACACGTCAGACATTAAATGACACAAGCGAAGACCAGCTTTACCAGATTAGATAACCAGAATTCAAGCCTGAGAAGCCTTGCTGAAAAAGCAAGTACAGAGCCGCTGTTCAAAGGAGACAGGAAGAGATATAGTCCTGCGAGACCCACCATACTTGTTGGGAAAATACTGCTTCGAATTGGGTAGAACAATGAAGTCGGATCTTTAGAGTACTCAAGTCGGACTTTGAGGCGTGATATCACTTTCTTTAAGGATTTATTTGCCCCACAAAGTTGCTAATGGTCACCGGCAAATTTCCTCCAGGATACAACAAAGTCTCAAAAATGAGAATACTAGATAGCAATTCTAGTATTTCTCCAGGATCTCTCATAGGAAACAATTGGAAACAATGGCTGTAGTTTCTCTCCAAAGAAAAACGAAGAGATGGAAGAAGATGATCACTTTTATTCTTCTTCTCTCGACAAGTATATATAAAATAGTCTTAAAATACGAAGACAACTCTTCGTGAAAGGTTGCGAAATGAACAAACACATTCTTTCGAAAATTGCTCAAGTGAACAAATGTGTCCATTCGTAAGAAGTTAAAACCGAACAATTGCAACCCTTCGGGAAAGGGTTGCAAACCGAACGGATATCTTTATTCAAAGGTTGTATTGAAAAGACACAAACAAAATTCGGAATAAAAAATAATAATTAAAAAGTAATCATAACTTTTCGTGAACAGTCGCACTGTTTTAACAAGACTTTATAATTAATTTTTTATAGAAATAAATCCGAATTTTCAATAAATAAAATAATGATCGTTGGTTAGTGCCAAATCTCGTCCACGTGCGCACTCACATCTTTTCGATGTGGGACAAGGCACCTCTTCATTTGTTTTATAAACAAATTACCAACAATCCCCCACTTTTGTTTATAAAACAAAAACAAGAAATAAAACGTTAGAAATATACAGCCAAAATTTCCGTGAGATTAATATACATACATAAAGGTCTCTTTCGAGTTAAACCTTTACTTAGTGCAAGTATCTCAAAGCTCTATCAAAGTGACAAGTAGCTCGGCTTTAAACTTGTACTTTTATATAATAGAACCGGACATACCGCACATACACTAACCTCTTGTCTCAACGAGAGTTCTATATTACTCCGCACTATTATGGCCTTGTGCTTGATCCTGTTTCATGAGCTCTCTAGAAAGCAACCCTAACTTTCGTAAGAAGCGGCACCACTTCTAAGCTCATATAGGTGAAGTATCTACCATGTGTTTCTGTTACTATCAACACATTACAAGTTTGTACTATACTTCATTAAGAATTCAATTCAACCTACTAAACGTAACGCACGATACGACTTCTCATATCGGGGCTACGTCGGTATCAAACAATCACATTCAATAACTTGTTCTTACCCATTAAACCTTGTAACTAGTGATGTTCTAGAAAAAGGTCGGGTTACCATTACTGGTGATTTTAATTAAAGGGTTTCAGCCCCGTTTCTTGTGAGATCATTATTACCATGTGTCTTGGTAAAGCCTTCATCAAGGGATCGGCAAGATTATTACTTGACCTCACGTAGACAATTGTTATGGCACCATCTTTAATCAATTGTCTCACATATTTATGTCTTAGACTAATATGTTTAGACTTACCATTATAGGTGCTACTATAAGCTCTTACCAAAGTAGCATAGCTATCACAGTGGATAGAAATAAGAGGCATAGGATTAGGCCATAATTTGATATCCAACAACAAATTCCTAATCCATTCGAACTCTTTCCCAATTGCCACTAAAGTAATAAATTCAGGTTCTATCATTGAGTAAATTATGTACATTTGTTTCTTGCTCGTCCAAGAAACAACACATTCACATAATGTGAAAATCCATCAGGAAGTTTCATCTCCCACACTTGTAATCCGACTAACATCGGTGTATAATTCCAATACAACCGAATAACTATTATAGAACAATAAGATAACTCTCCAATGTTCTATATTGGATTACTAGTATTTACTCAACTTACATATACAAAAAGTAATATCAGGTCTAGTATAATATATCGCATACATCAAAGACCAATATCACTCACATTAAAAACTCTCCACCAGGAATCAAATGGAGTACTCATATATTTGAAAACAAGATGTTTAAATCTATACAACATCTTCTCCATGTAATTACTTTAGCTCAAAGAATAACCCCCACTATTTTTTTAATTTTAACACTTAAGATAGTATCTGCTTCTCCTAAATCATTCATTTTGAAAATGAAAGCTAGATATTCTTAATCTCAATTATTCCAATCATATTATTTCCAAAGTCACCTTCGGACATACCCCCACTTCAAGAATATTCCAAGAGGTAATTAATTGAAATTATGCATCATCAAATTTTCATCCTCGATGAAATACATACATCACGTACATCAAAATAGAAAACCAATGCAATTCTACTCTCTTGGCTCATTTATGCTATTCCATAGAATCAAATCTATGAGGGGCAAGAACAGCAAATAAAACACATTAGAACCAAACAAGGGACACTTGAAATCCCATTTAGTATCTCTATATCTCCTCCATAAATATAGCACTACATATCAGCCCATGCATGTAAGAACATTCTCTAACAATTCAGTAAATGCGAGCGAATCAAGTATCGAGGTATCAAAAGTGCATAAACTAGAATTGAGAGAGGCGAAAAGAAGATACCGGCAATTCTAGGAATGGAATCAACAACATCATATAATCCGAAACCTTCTAAAAGGTATAATTAGAGCCATACCTCATTCCTAAATTACTCCATTGGACGAGAAGTCCTTTCGAAGCATTGCCCCTAAAAGAAAAATCATCAAGAACAACCGCAGGCTTCTTTACTTGATAGTTTCTTCCAATTCGGGGTGGTAAATGACTCAAATCATATAAAGGGAGGATTAAGGAAGCGCCTGAAAGGATGAAAGTGGCACTTGGGCAATAACAAGGTAAAATGTAAAATCAAATCAAATCAACAATCAGAGTGTTCGATTAGAACAGGAATATGATACTTGCAAAACATGCTCAACATGTGTACTTGTCTTGTAGTGGAGACCCTTCTCGCCTCAGAAGATCTAGGAAGGATCTTATTGAGAATTGCATTCCATGTCCTCTCTGTGCACTGAGCGAAGTTTCCAAGAGCACTAAACAACATGTGCAGTTCTAGAATCAAAGATGAACAACGTGCACAACCGGTGCTTCAATTTCTTTATACCGAAGGTCGAATCGATACGGAACCCAAAACAGATCATTCGTTGCAACTCAGAACCTTGCGTGAATGACTAGTGTCATGATAATCGACTCAGTACAGAGCAAATCCAACGCCGTGGCCAGTATAGATCAACTCGATACGGCCAACGACACACGCGACACAAGACACCCATCCGAATACCTAAAGAGAACACCACAACTCGCGTCTCAGAACAAACAACCACACATGCAAAAGCTTCTTCGGGTTCCAGTCAAGGTCAACTACAATCACCCTGTTAGCCTCAGTTAGATTTGTCCTTGAACCACCAACGTTTGTCATTAGAATAAATATGAACATGTCATCCGAATTGTTGAGCTCATCTATCAAAGCCATTCTTTGTATTACAGGAGTGAGACCATCCAGTCTTCGGTACTTGTATTCACTGCGAAAGTACCTCCTACTTGATATGGATCCAAAATGCCAATCAGCGAAAGAGATTAAAAGGCATCTTAAAAAAAAAATGAATCCATCATGTATCTGCCCCTTGACGAGACCGAGTTATTGAAGTGTGCAGGGACCCGGACAACACATTCTTGATAGTCATATCAAGGTAAGCCTCAGCGGTCTCACGCATCTTTGTGAGGAGGGTAAATGAAATTTCCTCCACAGCAAACTGCTTCTTTACGACCTTGAAATTGACGACAATCATGGGCTTGAGGCCGGGACTAGCAATGACCCTTGACGGCCAATGCCTCATGTTACTCTGGACCGAAGGATCGCTATATCTCCTCCCGGACAAAGATCTTGCACTCGATCTCATGATCAGAGTCACGACATCCTCAAAGTCGTTTTTTACAAGATGAGATGCCATCTTGCATGATATTTCCATGATGGATTTCATATCGTGAGCAAGAGCCTCATTCATCACCTTTTGCTCCGGGAAATTAACGTTGCAATTCAATACTCCACCATTCTTGTCTTCTCCATCACGATAGATGCCGTCAAGATTAGTAAGTGTTGAGTCCCAAACCGAACATCAAATACAGAGACAAGACATAAAACACACCCTTATGACAGAACCAAAATGGACACAAAAAATAAAAAAAATAGAGAGAGAGAGAGCCTGTAGATCTTCTTTGAAACTCTGGCCAACGGTGATGAGTGATGATTGTTGGCGTCGACTAGAAGCCATCGAGGAACAGACCTGTTGGGAAGTGAAAGAACCTGTCCACTTGCATGCGTCTGGTGCTCGCATCGCGCAATGGCGAACCTGGCCTCTTGCATCTTTATCCACGGTCACACGTTGCCTCGAGATTTACGGCCACCCGTTGCCTCGAGATTTACTAATCGGCATTGGCAAGGGACTCGTTTCAACTGCTTCCTCAAGACAGCGTTCCACGACATGGACGCCAAATATGGACGCTTGTCTTCTGCTAGGCGAATTTTTTTTTTTTTTTGATGATTTGGGCCCCCGCAAGATATGGAACTTGTAACGTCAATTATAGCCGTTTGGTGGTTCCCCTTCTCTCTTCTAATCAAACACATAGCGTTCCGGGCAGGAATCCCAGACAAATTCTGCATGGCGAGCATGTAAATCACAGACTGCGACTCGGGTTCCCTCATAGCAAAGATGAACTGCTTCGTATGTTCGGGAACCGGAAGTTTAAGGACCAACTCATTTGAAACTTTCAGGTCATCGGATTTCGGCTTGGAGAAGGGCCGTAAAGTACGTAAACTCCAAAGGAAAAACATGCCTTCAGGACCACATTGACTCCCTTCCACTTCTATCTAAAACTTAAGAAAATTCGTGAAGTTCATCCTCCCAATTTCTTGCATAGTTCACTCACAAGCCCAAAACAGAACTTCCTCGAAAGGATTCAGGGAATATATTCAGAGAGAAACTAAGAACAACAATCAACGTAGTCTTGGCATGGGAATAGAGATATAAAGGATCGGAACATAAGAAACATCAAATGATCAGCGCACACCGCATTGCATCAAATCACACAAGCAAAATTGTTGCCATCAAACCAGTTTAGTATCACCATGTCTTGAGTAATGACTTTGATTGTCTCTGACTCCATTGTTGTACAAATAAATCCTTAAAATTGTTGGGAAAATACTGCTTCGAATTGGGTAGAACAATGAAGTCGGATCTTTAGAGTACTCAAGTCGGACTTTGAGGCGTGATATCACTTTCTTTAAGGATTTATTTGCCCCACAAAGTTGCTAATGGTCACCGGCAAATTTCCTCCAGGATACAACAAAGTCTCAAAAATGAGAATACTAGATAGCAATTCTAGTATTTCTCCAGGATCTCTCATAGGAAACAATTGGAAACAATGGCTGTAGTTTCTCTCCAAAGAAAAACGAAGAGATGGAAGAAGATGATCACTTTTATTCTTCTTCTCTCTGACAAGTATATATAAAATAGTCTTAAAATACGAAGACAACTCTTCGTGAAAGGTTGCGAAATGAACAAACACATTCTTTCGAAAATTGCTCAAGTGAACAAATGTGTCCATTCGTAAGAAGTTAAAACCGAACAATTGCAACCCTTCGGGAAAGGGTTGCAAACCGAACGGATATCTTTATTCAAAGGTTGTCTTGAAAAGACACAAACAAAATTCGGAATAAAAAATAATAATTAAAAAGTAATCATAACTTTTCGTGAACAAATCCTTTGTTTTAACAAGACTTTATAATTAATTTTTTATAGAAATAAATCCGAATTTTCAATAAATAAAATAATGATGGTTAGTGCCAAATCTCGTCCACGTGCGCACTCACATCTTTTCGATGTGGGACAAGGCACCTCTTCATTTGTTTTATAAACAAATTACCAACAATACTTTCCTGGGCTCTCGCTGAAAAAGCGTGGGATATAGCTGGTTTTCGAGAATGATGATGATGACGATGGTAATGAAGAACGGTTGGACGAATCCCAGCAGTCAAAGCGTCTCAGAAACTTGGCCAAGTTCATCAGCTCCTCGCGAGATATTTGGTCCATCGTTAAGGTGATTATATGCGACTTTTGCTTACAGAATAGAATAGGATACTGGTCCAACAGATATCCTCTGCCTTTCCCCTGCACAAGACGGAATGATCAAGTACGGAGCCGCTGGTACTTACGCAAGGACCGAGCCGAGTCCATAATTACTTCTGTGTTGGAAGGGGATCATAGGACACGGTTGGAATCAGTCATAAAAATCTGAGAAAATGTTCCTTCTTCAACTAATGAGGTGCTTTCAACGATCACACTTTTAGCACTTTCTAATAAACCACCCAACTTTTTTGACTGAGGCACGGTCAGTTTGTCATCCTCAAACAACTTTGGGATGCAGCTAGCGATGGCTCCCGGAGTAGCACCTAAAATAAACTAACAGTTAACACATCTCCCACTCAACCAGAGAAAAAGCGACCAGAGAATTAAAGAACAGGCGAAGGAACTCCTTATTGCTGCCATATAAGCAGTCGCAATGCGAGAAATGAGCAGCGTGGCTGGAATAAAAGGTGAGCCTCCTTTGTGAAGCAAGCTTTGACAAGAAACAATGAACAGAAAGATATAAAAAAAACGTTTCCAGAAAAGCATTTAGGACTTTGCGTTTGGGCTAGAACTAGCCCATAATTGCACGAACAGAATTAACGTAAGCTGCTTTCCTACTGCTCTGAAACGTGCGATGCTCTTGGCGTTCGGAAGGAGTCCAGAAGTCTGTTATCATCACATCCCTCCCTTTCCTTCCGTTTAGGGATGGGTACGAATTTTGGAAGGGAGAATCCTAAAGATTGTATGCTTGTGATTCTGATAATAATAGAGAAACTCAAACAGTCTAAAAATTTCATTTTACAGTATTAAGAAAAATATCTGTGAATCGGAGCTCCTGGGCAATGTCTTCGGCTTCATCCTCATCCCGTGGCTTGTGCCCTTAGAAATTCCTGAAATATCTGATAATCATATGGGAAGAACCACCTTTGAACCCTATAACCAAGTGCATGAAAAATCAGTGCGTAAAAAGAGAAAAAAAGAGAGAAACTAATCAGAGGAAGTATCCATTGCAATTGCTTGAAGCAAACACTCGTTGCTAATAAACAGAATCCGCAAAATAGACTATGGTGAATCTAGAAATCAATAGCTTGAGATGAGCGAGCTGTCAAGTTCCCACAAGCCAATAAATACTCATACCAAGTAAGGTTGATATGTGGATTTATCCCGTAACCGCATTCCAGAAATCGGGCAATGTTCAGCCCAGAGAGGAGGAAAAGGGGTTAGAGAGAGAGAGAGAGAGAGAGAGAGAGAGAGGCAGCGCAGATGCAATTCCCAAATGATGGACCATATGAGAAATTGGAAAAGTACGGACATGACAAGCCCTGTATCTTGTCTCGGAGCAAATAGGGAAAAAAGGACCCACGAAATCGACAATGAAGATGATGAAGGCTATTTGAACGAAAAAGGAGGTCCTCCATTATATTTTCCATGACAAACGACATTTGTTACTTTTACAAAAGCGGAATTGCAGATTCGCAATCAGTATTCATGAGCAAATTTACTTGAGAACTATGTTACAGTGTTTCTCTCTGTTTCTAAACGAGAAATATGTCTAAGAACAAAAAAGCCCGTCTGTATTTTTTTTTTTTTTTTTTTTTTTTTTTTTTTGGGGCCAGATATGAGTCTGAAACCTTACCCTTGGCATAAGAAGTCACCAAGCAGTGCGACAATTGGAACCAGAAGAAATGTCAGGTAGAAGTAGACTGTACTCATTAATACATGGATGACATGGTAGAGACTTTCTTGCGCATTCATGTAATAAGACGAATATCAGAATAATTGCTATCCAAAAGAGGACTAGATGAGGTGAAGGGAAGAAAAGAACCCCCGGAAAGGGAGAAGACTCACCCTCATAAGTGAACATATGAAAATAAAAACAAACATCCGGATGCTTCCACTGACAGCGACATCTTGTTATTGAACTCCACATCAAAAGAAGGCATAAGTTGACAGTGACAACAATAAAGGAAAATGCCATTGTGCTGACGTCCCAAAGGCCGAACATTTTTCCTGATGAATTTAGACCAGTAGAACTAGAAGCTGTCACAAAGTGATAAAGGACGAGAGACTGGTAGACCGCAGAAAAAGACCAGGCTGCCACAACTCTACAGTTGAAGTATGAATTCCGTATTGCCTCCTTGGACAGTTGTGGATACTTCTTTGAAAATGACGCACTAACATCCTGGAAAAACATGCAAAAACACTGTCAAGTATTTGCCCCAGTTGCGATCTGCGTTGGAGTATATTTATAAATATTAGTCGACAGTTAGCAGGTGATCACAAATAAGGTAATCGAAGCTTTGTTAATGTCTCTCATGCTTTATAAGTGGAGCTACTATATACTCTTTTATTCGGCTATTGAGTAAAGGTGTAGTATTTGTTGATTCTCTCTCTCCCTCTCGCTTGCAAATCATAGAAATATTTCCATGTTATAAGAACCACCAAGGAAGAGGGATCCAAATCAAAACTCCAACTGTATCTTTCCCGTTGCCTTCAGTAAAAAGAACATAGCCATCACTATTCAGTCAGCTCCATCTGAACAATCTCTTCATGTTTGTCCACATCATTTGTCTACGGTGATAATCCTCGTTGAAGCAGCAGTCTACGGTGTCAATTAAAGCTCGCCCTCTGTTCTTCTCAGCCATGGGGACTCGAGCAAGTGTTGTCATTGACTCCATAAAGTAACGAGTCAAGCTGATCTCCAGCCGCAACCTCTGCCACTTGTCCTCCTCGTCGTTGCTGCTGCTCGTCAGTCTCCCTCTTCTTTCGTCCTCCATCGTCAGTCACGAGCCATCTTCATTGCTCACCTTCATCAGTTCGCCGGTTGACCTTCATATGTCGAAAGCGAGCTCTCTCCGCTGTGGATCTGTCCACTTCACTCTCGCTCAGCCAACTCTGTCCTTGTCCTCTTTCTCCATGGTAGGAGAACACTGTCGGTCAAGTCCCTCTGTTCACCGATCTAGGGGTCCGTCAAGTCTTGCCCGACTCGCTGTCTTTGTTTCTTCACGTCAATCTCCATCATTTCCAGTTCGTGTTCATCGAGCCAAGTCTTATTCTTCATCAAGTTCAACTATGCTCTCTACTATTTTCCGGTCCTTCATGCATGTCAGCTTGTTCACCCCGAGTATGTTTCCCTGTCAACTGCGAAGGTCATTTTCTTCAGCGAATTCCCAATTCCACTTCTCTGAAATCTCCACATTTCTAAAGTGGATGTCATCCATGAAACTATCTTTGACTGGTCAACATCATCGACAAGCGAAGTTGCCGTCAAGTTTCCAGGCAGCTATGAGCGCCAAAGTCAAGCACAACTCTGTCGGGCAGCAAAAGTCAAAGCTACATGGGGGTGATGCAGTTTAGTTAACACGATTTAGAGGTCGAATTCTCTCATGTTTCGACCCAGTTGTTGAGAAAGAGGTGTCAACTTTGTGTTTCTTCAGAGCTTCTCCATCAAATCTGGTGTTAATATGGATTACCTTCAATTTTTCGTGTAAGATCCAGCTTATACAATTGTCCTTTGTCTTAAAACCAATGTATCGACATCCATTATCTAGCATAAGATCCGGCTTACATAGCACTTTGGTCACAGACTTTGAGAGAAAGTTGGACATTGCATATGTAAGCTGTTTGCACCAAATTTTGGGGGAGTGTTGAAGTATGTTTAAGAATATTAGTCCATAGTTAGTGGGTGGTTACAAATAAGGAAATTAGGATTTGGTTAGCGTCTCTCGTAATCGATAATTAGAGCCATCCATGTACTCTTTTATATAGGCATTTAGTAAGGATGTTATATTTAATTATTCCCTCTCCCTCTTTCTCTCTCTCTCTCTCCCTCACGAAGATTTTAGAAGATTTGCAATTTGCAACTAGACAGTACAACTAAACAGATTTTATCATCCGGAATGCAAGATCTCATGTACTCATTGGGTCAAAAAAGAATAGTCGCATCGATTTTATCCTTCTAGGAATTTTAGGTGCGGTATATTTAATAAATGAAACTTACCTGCTCAAAAAAGCCCAAAATCAATCACCGGAAGAGAAGTAAACACGCCGTTGTCCGATGAATCGAACCAATCATTATAGAATCTCTGACCAGAAAATCCAGCTTGAAAGGTGAACCAAAGTTGAGCCAAGGTGAACGTAAGGTTCTTGTAGAAGAAGTAAGTAATAACCTGCAGAGACAGAAAACTGCTGTTTATCAGGCCGTCTATCTTATGCGATAATATATTAAGTCCCACGACGTATACTTGACCTTGCATATTCTGAGACATGACCACCGTCCATGCACAAGAAGTAAATCTGAAAGAAACCGGAACTGTGCAATTGCAAAATCACTAACCATCACAGCTTGTAATCCTCCCGACCCACTAATGCCAACACCAACATGAGCCGCTTGAATCATGCTAACACCATTGGCACCATCACCAATACTAAGCGTTATTTTGCGAGCTGCTTTCTTCAGCAGACTTGTCACCTATAAAGAGTAACAGAAACTCAAAACATTACCTCAAACTGAATAGTGAAACCGCGTAATCTGTCAGTACTTTACACTTGATGTAAACTAAGCTCCAGAAAATGTCCAGCTTGGAAGTAACTATGCATAACTTAATCAAAGAAATTACCCACACTTAAAACAATAACTGACAGGAATTGTATATGCTTCATGAACCCCTTTCCATACATCCCTGTAAACATATGTTGGCATTAAAATAAAGAAAGGAAACTCACGACACTGGAACAAAATTAAACCTTTACCATATAGCCATAAGTCGGCTCAGCTATACAACATCTTATTACGCTATCGTATTCTATTCTGTATCAAATCTTGTAAGCTCTAAGTGCTTGATATCTTTCCTGAAAGATGTGGAAGGAGATGATATATAAAGACATGCAGTATTCACAGCTTACGGAAGACTCGATGTAGTTACAATGCTTGGTCCCAAAGGATTCCCATAGCTGACTCAAACTTAGTGGTATAAGGCTTAGTTTGCTTGTTGTTCCATTTTAAAAGTTCCTACACTTCTTTGATCAGTAATTCAAATAATGGAGGGAAAGTTCTTCCCGCACTTCCTTGACGAATATTGGCACCAATTTGAAGTTTCGAAAATGAAATATGAGCGTATAGCATATGACAGTTTTTGTGACCCAGTTGCAGGATCACTTTCCCAAAGAATCGTAGCGTAAATGTTATCAAAAGCACCACTTACATTCGAAAGAAATGAAACCAGTGACAAGACAATTAAAAATGTCAGCCAGCACCAATTTCCAATACGGCGGAGCTGATATTTCTGTAATTATGTGATACATAATCAATTAGGATGAATCTAATTTGACCTATTGTGACATGCAATATTAACAGTCATCAGAGGCTACCTGCACTTTCTGTGAAGGATCGACACGGCAGCAAACAAGAAAAGCCTTATCCCTCTAGGCGAAGCCAGCTACTTCCACCGTCTCTTCTTTCTAATATAACCTCTAAGTGGTCCACATCTTTGTCATCTCTTTCCACGTCTTTTAGGTCTTCCCTTCCCACTTCTAACCCGAGTCTTCGTACCCAAATTACCCCTCCTCATTGAAGCACCAAAAACCTATGTTCAATGTGACCAAATCATCTCAGACGAACTTCTCTCGCCTTATCCTTAATCGGAGCCACATGATGCTTAGTCACCGTTCCCCAGAATTAGAAGGGCAAATGGCTTCTTCCAAGCACCAAAATCTCTCAAAGGCAGAAGACAAGCATAGTAAAGTCTTCAACGCAGAAGACAAGCTTGGATTTCGGAGAGAGATATATTTAGAATTTGTGGAATAAACAGTGAAGGCAGTATGGTTACAGAAGCTCAATTAGCAATAATCACCCCTTATAAAATCGAAGAGCTAACACAAAATAGTAAAAACTGTGTTGCGTGATATTGCCAATTCCAACATAAAGATAACACTCCGAAGATGACACCCTTCCACACACAAATGATTCACTTCAATAAAATGCAGGTTCTTTCACCGGAAGAAACACAGTCACATGACAAATCACCAAAAAAAAAAAAAATTCAGTCCGAAAGCATAAACACTACTCACTTTCACAATATCTCCAACTTGTAGCTTTTCCCAGGGGATGGGCTCCCACCGTTAATCAAGTCATTTTAAATGGGTCAATATATATCATCAACACCTACCCGATTCTATTCAATTCGACTGTTCCATTTTTTTGGTTAATTTCTCTCACCGATCTGAAATAACTCTCGCCTTTGGTAGGTAAAGACTTGACGCAACAAAACATAGTCTTGTGCTTTGTTCTCAATGGCATGAAATTCTTCTTCAAACATTAGAGTAAATAAATTCGAAACTGTCGACACCTTAATTACAATTTTGTAAAAAGTAAAAAATAAAAACAATGAATGGTAGTAAAAAGAACAAAAAGAAGAATAATAAACAAATAAAAAAAGGCCCAAAGTTGGTCCAACTGGAGCGGCCCACAAGAGCAAACCATTGATCTGATCCGCGGCTTACCGCAACAGTTGATCTGATCAAAGAAAGGAGCGCTCGCTCTGCCTCGACGCTGAGTTCGAAGTTGACAGAGATACCGAGTCACGTTCGTTGTCTTCGGCTAGCAATGTCTCTGCCAGAAGACCTTCAGCCGCACCAGATGCAGATCATTGCTATCGCTGCTCGTTTCCATGAATTCAAGTTCCAGGTGGTGATGTCCTGCCGTTGCTTCCTTCTTATTCTGCCGTTTTGCTATCCAGGCGAAACTGCTTCTAGATGATCTTGCTCGTATCGGAACGGCACGTCGGTGATTTTCGTTACGTGTGATGCATCGATGATTATTGTTCTTCGTGGAAGGTTTTAGTCGACTCGATCCCTCTGATGCAGTGAGCTACACAAGCGGAATTATCGAAAGCAATCGCAACCGCATCTCCTTGGCTTCTACCTTCGCAATCCGGCTTCTGGGTTTTGGTGATGAGGAGTGTATCCGCGCGACGACGCAGCAGATGTCTGAGGATGAAGCAGTCGAGCAAAAGGCGAGCCAAAAAAAAAGAGAAAAAAAAGGAACAGGAGAGATCGAGAGAGGCCAGTGTAGAACAAATCGACACCAACAACAAAGCTTAATTGGAGAAGAGACGACCTGATGATTTGGTGGCGATGACGGCGTGAGCTCGAGATGACGACTCAGCGACTTTCAAGACAGCGAACACAGCCTCACTATTATAGCATTGATTCTAATGGCCAGCAACGGGACAGAATAACGGTTAGAGTCTTTCGGTCATTTCGTCGAACAATTCCTGAGCAGTATCCGTACATTAATTTGACGCGAGGACGACTCCTGGGCTTGACTTAGACCAAGAAGTGGAAGAGCTCGATCGGTGGAGAGAAGATTCCAAAGTGATGGTTGGAGTCAACTGAATCGGGGCGTCCTTTTCCATGCGGTTCCACCGATCACTGAAGCGAAAGAAGGAACCAAAGGAGCGCCTCGCAGTCAGAACAGTACACGATCGGAGCTGCAACCAGAGGACACCGGAACCGCAATCGAAGTCATGAACACAGGAATCGACGTTGATTCACCTCTGGCGATGCTCGAATCAACGAAAATGAAGTTCGGATTCCAGGATCGAGCTTTGTTTCTTCTGCGCGTGTGTAGTGTGCCTTCTTCGTGCGTCTGCCTGTCGTGGTCGGAGATGGAAAGCTGGCGGTGGCTTTCGGTGGAGCCGGCGGCCGGCGGTCAAGCTAGGAAGGACGGGAGAGGCTACGGACGCGAAGTAGAATCGAGGACTTCCTCGTCAAATGACGAGAGTGCCCTGCTTTAAAACGACGAAAATGTCCTTTTAGTTATTGCTATTTTAACCGAATTCAGGAGAGGAGGGAAAATCGACGCTGGGCCTAGGGAATATGACAAATTCTATCGAACTAGCCATGGCGCATGGCAAAATTACTCTTATGGTTATTCGTGCATTGTTGGCAAAATTCATGATAAATGTTAGGAAATATTGTGCATTAAATATATATTATATATAATAAATTATCATTTTTATAATTATTTCAATTAAATTAATTTGATTTAAATCCATGAATAAAATAAATAATAAAAATAGCCTAATTTTAGGATGGCTGGGTATATGACATATATATATATATATATGACCCTTAATTTATTAAAAATGTTTAAAATTGAGCTGTGCATGTCAAAATGGCATGTGAAGATGCTAGACTCGAGTGGCGTTAATGTGTTTAGAGTGCTAATCACGTGTTGGATGTATGACATTTGTCGGTCGCACGTTGATGTCCGACACGTCCAACATGTGTTCAACACTGACATGGAGGTCTTTGAAGAGTGTCCATGCTACCTAGGTGGTCAATGTCTAGGCAGGCAAAGTAGTAGTAGAGCCATTCATCGCCGCCAAAGTGGAAGTCGGCATAGATGACATCATCGGAGGCCGGCGAGTCCAAGACGTGTTGCTTGGAATTTCTTTGTTTGCTATTTCCGAGAATAGTTGTGTTTGGTTTGGTTTGGATCGGGGACCCATCACGGGAGAGATACTTTCTGGTTGAAAGTAGCCAAAAAGAAAAAAAAAAAAGTGGGTCTAGCACTGACCTTGCCAGGCATTCTTCCACTACGCAATGATGTACCTCTCATTAATGGACAAGTGAATATAAAGTGCATTAGTATGTTTGCATTTGTATGTCAATTGGATCATTAACTCTATATTGGTGTAAGTCTATTTCATGGATTGTCCGGATCTCACGTTTTTTCAATGGTTGAGCCTGACCACACAAACCCAACAACCCCCACCCCCGGAGGTGGCTTTTCCCTTCTCTCTCTCTCTCGAAGCAATTTAAGGTCATATCAGGACCACTCTCCCAGATTCATTATCTGCAAAAGTAACGTAACAACTCATAAAACCGATGCTTATCATCGCAAACTGCAAATCCTTATGTGTCTCTCCCTACCTAATTCATCCACCATTGTTGCTCCGATGCCTCTCTCTCTCTCTCTCTCATGCAAAGAAGGAAGACAGTTGTGGTGCTGGACCAAAAAGAAGAAAGTTATTATAATCAATCGCACCTAAAGCAGACCAAACTTGAAATCAGAAAATAAATACAATAAAGTTGCTTGGAACAGTATTAAAATATTGCTAATGCAAAAATGCAATTAGAAGGGAATGGAAAATTGACCAAATTTCGTATTTTCAAAAGTCATAATCTACATTTAATACTAAATGAAGTTACATGTTGCTTTTGAGAAGTTACACACGTCTAAATTAGAGGAGAAAGTTTGAAAATAATCAATCAATAGAGAGCAAAACGTGACGTTAAATCTATAAGGATGGGGATCTTTTGTCAAACAAGGATTTGTAATGATAAATAAGAATAAATGAATAATTTGGCATAATTATGCCAAAATGAATCATCATGGACATCCGAATTTCTCAAAGCAAATTATCCTTGCTAGCAAGTGTAGTTAGGCAACGTGTATGACTAATTTTCATTAACTAATCATATTTAAAATTATCTCTATTAAAAAATAATTCAAAGAGATAATGTAACCTTAAAAATGAATTCAATAAAATGGGGGATCTCTATTGTCTAAATTTTCTCGATGCAAATAAATTGTTTTGGGAAACAACCACAAAATAACGGTTTTCATTGATGGGCTGGACCCATGCGATGGCCGATATGACTCTCTTGAGTACAGGCTCTATAACGATCTTGACACCTTTAAAATTTGACATTCATAACCCCACATCACCGCTAATGTTTATGATGCTAAATGTTAGCATCGTAATAACATGGATATGTAATTTTCTGGTCATTAGAATTGATTGCTTTTTGTGATGACATTTGATCCTCCTGTTTCAGTTTGGAGGAAGCAAAAAAGAGAATTTATGCATGTAGCACAACCACCTATCAAGGGTTTCAGGCTGTGATGACTGAAGCATATAAGAGCAATCCAGAGGGAATTTCATCATCGTTAGGCACTAATATGATGAGCTATAAACAGAACTCCCTGAAGATGTCTTTATATTACCTGATTCCTACATTGATCCCCAAAACAAGGAGTACAGAGGTATGACTTGGCTCCACAGAAGAGCATCTACTATACATCTCTGTCAAACTTTTTCAGTCATTTAATCCATTCATCCTCTAATTCCACAAGCTCAACTTTCCAATATGTCTATGATTTGTGATCCTGCACCGCTGCTTGTTTTGTTGACCTTACTAAATCATTAGGTGACAAGTATGAAAATGGAGTACTTAGTCACAGACCACCCCCAGTTCAGTATGGGAGGCCTGGAGGTAGAATGTTTGACCACAGAAGAAACTACGGCCAACCTAGATATGACCAGCAAGGTGGTCAAGTGGCAAATACACAAGAGAGCCCTCGATATGGTTATCAACGACCTATGCAGCAGGATGCTCTGCAAAATTATACTCAACAAAGTCATGCTACCCTTGGGCAAGGTGAAAGAAGAAATCCCATGCTAACGAGCAATATGGATTATGCCCTCGGTGGAAGGGATCCATATCAAGAACAAAAGAGAGATCTGGTGCATTCATACTAGGGAAACTACAATCAGCAAGTTCATAACAACAATTCCTGTCAGCAACAGAGAGACCTGCTACAAGGAGATAGATGGAGCTCTGCACCTCCAGTGCAGAATGGTTTATAGGAGACACCATTGGAACCATGCACCTACTAACATATGGCCAGGGTCCTGATGGATTTCAAGGGCAGGGTACCAGTAGTGCTGGTGACTAATCTTCCCTCCCCCATAGAAATTTGCAAAAGCAGCCCTCTTAGGGCTCGTTTGGTTCGGCTTTGGGGAAATGCCATTGGGAGAATGCAAATTACCTTTGAGAAATGCTAGAATCGCAAAAAATTTAAATTTTTAGCAGCCCTCTTTTCATGTTGAAGCTGTTGCAGTAAGCTTTGAGGCCGCCTTGCTTAAGGGTTGCTTTTGCGAATTCTATGAGGGAGGGAGGAAAACAAAAATGATATCTTTGAAAACAAAAATGATATCTTTGAAACATCATTCCAAATGGCAGTGGGCGGTGAACACTCCGAGGAAGGAAAGGACACCATGAATGAGTAGGCCACAATTTGTGCTGTGTAGATGTACAGTATGTTGGCACAAACACATGCACTTAAAGGATCAGTTAAATCTAAGCAATAGCTCTTCCAACAAGCCTTGAATGGTGAGCGTCTAAGGAGAGGGAGAGAATTTTGGTATTTCAAGTGTCGTCCATGCAATATTTTGAGGAGCCCCAATGACTAGCTTCGTCGAGAGATTTCCTCAAATCTGGCTAATTTATTAGATCACCTTTAGACAAAGTTGGTATTCTTCAAAATGTTCAATATGACAAAATAGATGCCCCGAGCATTGAAATCACAAGAATCATGGAAATAAACTTCAACTAACATCGGACTTCTCTAAGTCAATAACCAGGCCAAGACTCATTGCAATATCAAGCTTCAATCTCATCGATTTAATCATGCAATTGCCATCCAATTATGTGAAATTGACAAGGAACTTGAACACAAGGTATCAAAAAGGCAACCAAACTAAGTCCATCTAATCCATGCTTATGCCACAAATTCCAGCAAATGATCAGAATTGTAATAGAGCATACAAGGCCACAAATCGTGATCCTCTGATGACTAATTGACATGAACTGAAGCCACATCTTCCTACATGCGCATATGAGTCTACTTGATCAAAATGGCATCAATCCAAGACAAAATTAATACCGAATTCAAACAAAGCAATCACTATCAACATGCAATGCTTTGATTCTAGCATGTTCAAGTTCATGACTATAATTCTCGCAAAATTGGAATGAGATTCACCATATTACTTTCCTAGCATGAACATAAATGATCCCATAACCAAACTAGCCTCAAGCTAGAATCAAAAGCACACCCAATCAAGGATATCAAGACAGAGTCAGCATCCACAGATTGATTTCCAGTAGAATTTCATTCATTCATATGCCATAACTTTTTTCCCAAGTGAACATGAAATTCACCGTAACACAACCTTATATCACTGCACATGCTTACTTGAGTGGAATAGCATAAAATCAAGGACCAATTGACATCAGTTCAGGGCTGCAACAGTCGCGAATCAGCATGCATTGACAAGGTTACAGCAGATTCAAAACAAGTTTGAAATTGAATACCTATGGTTTTTTTATGAAGCAACGGAACTCAAATACACTTATATGACCAGAATAGATCAACAATCTAGTAATGAAGGGAATTCTCAGTCAAGAACTGAATCAAAATACACACTGACTTAGTTCAGGAATTTCATCAAATGGGTGGTATACATTTTGGCCGATGAGCACCAGTTCAAATCATCAAGACAACCTAAATCACAGTCGATTTGCATACAGACAGTAACTATAGCAACGGAAAACGGAGCATATGTGGTTTAATTGAATGAAGAACGATTAGCTATAGTGATTGACATCGGACATGACTAATGAGATAACAAAAGCAACATCAAGGAATGGAATCATCGAAGTAGGCAGCCATGACTGAAGTTCGAGCACTCCGGCATTACAGACCTTCTCCGCGGCAGCAAAACTAGTGGCGGGAATCGGGAAGCAGTGACGACCAGCAACGAAGCGAGCGGAAAAGGATTCAATTGAAATCACCGAGACAGTTGACTCATGGATGCTAAAAAATCACCCGAGTACCTTCGATCACCGCTCTTTGTTCTTCGCCCCTTCTCAGCGTGCATGTCGGGCGGTGGCTGTTGGTGGATGGAGGGCAACGGAGAGGGAGAATGACGAAGGAATGGAGATCAACGGGGGAGCCACCACTGATACCGCGGATTCTGAGCATAAAAGGGAATCGACAAATCGTTAGTAGAAGAGAGTAAGGAAGAGAGCTAGAGATAGAAAGGAAGAGGGCCACGTCATGTAGAGTGGATGTGGGTCCCACCGAGAATTTTGCATTAGGTAAGACCAATTGATTTTTTTGATACAAAGGGACGGGACAGCCAAACCAAAAAGCAATGAAATATTAAAGGAATACCTGATCCCGTGGTAACTTGCGACTTAGTCGTTCAATATAGTGTTCTTCCCAGTCACCAACGTCTTGGTTCGGCTCTGCTCCACAGCTTTCTATACTCCAGACTTGCAAGGATGGGAAGTGCTCCTCCAAGTCCTCAGGGCACGGGAATTTCAGAGAGTATTTCTCAGGTAAGAAGCTCTTGAATTTGAGCAACTTGAAAAGTCCAAGAAGAGTCAACTTGGAGAAGGTGGTTGTCGTACAGATCCCTTCTTCCCCTTTTTCATGGTCAGCAATTAGTTCCATATTTTCACATGACTTCACCACCAACTCTTCGATTTGCCCGAGAAATTTCGCCGTGAAAGTAGGGAAAAGTGTTTCCAGACGAGAGCACCCCTCAACCTCTACTTCTCTCAAGTTTGGGAACGGGATGTTTGGGAGACCGTCGGACTGCCAAATGTGCCTCAAGTTTTCGAGATCACGCAAATACAGCCACCTCAATTCACCACCTTCTGTATCCATCCCGTCACCTTCATATATTATCTCAATCGAACAGCACGAAACCACTTTTAGGTCCTTAAGACAATGCTGCAGCCTCTTCCACATATGGGACGGGGCAACACATTGGAGGTTGTTGCAGTCCCTCAATCCAAGAGATTCCAATTTCAAAAAGGAATTGGCAGGAATTTTTTTGTTCCATAACTCTTTGCACCGAAGGCCTCCTAAACATAGACTTGTTATATTGGGAATTGTGACCTGCAAGAGGATAATGTGATCAAGTAGGATAAGTCGGACCACTTTATTACATTGTTCATCCTAAAACATGATAATTTGAGAATACAGATGATCAGAGTAAGGGATAGAGCAAACCATCTCATTAAAAAACGGTTGTGGCCGTTCATTATTTTCTTTGGCCGTTTCGCCTAACTGCCTCTTGGCACTTGTAGGACTTCGGATGAACGCTCCAAGATTAGGGCAGTCCCAAATAACTAGTTTTTTTAAGGAAGGGAAACTCATCACATCTGCCTTTGATTGACCACCACCTTTCTCGAGAACCACTTCTTTCATCTGTTGGCATTGATTGATCCTTATCCTTTCAAGTTTCTCTAGTGTTGTGGCTGTGAAATTGGAGAAGAGATACCTCAGGTCTTTGCAATTGACAATTTCAACTTCTTTTAGACTAGGAAAATCCAAAATCATTTGGGAGTCGCTCTTCACCATGCATGTCAGCTTGCTTGCTCCAACAATCAGCACTCTTTCCAATTTGGGGAGTGATATAGTTGTTTGCTCAGTATTTGCATCAAGGGACCCACAATCAAACAATGATTCTAGGGAGTAACACTTAAAGATAACAACTTCTTTCAGGTTTTGCAAACTCCCTTTAATGGAAGGGAAGACGTTGAGTATCTTATTGCAATTTTCAATTTTGAGGGTGGCTGATTCGCAAAAGGAACTCCTAGGAAGACCATGCTGTATACTTTTGAAGGATCCTCCCATTAGAAAATCCCTTAAAAGCTGTAATGTGTCCAAGCTTGGTAAATTCACCTGCTCATGAAATTTTTGCGTTAAATAGTACCTATGTTTGACAATTTAGCCTAATCCTAACCAATCTAGTTTATGAAATGGAAGAATGAATGTTTACTAGTGTCCTTACTTTATAAGCGTATGTATAAATTATGAACACACTTTAACTATTAAACGAAACAAAAATCTTCAAAGAGATTTTATTAATCGCCACCAAGTGCTTGCCCGTGGCTATTATAGGTATAATCTCAAAGAGAAGGGATTTGTACCTTTTGATCAAAGAAGGAACTGGAGTTAGCATCCTGTGAATCTGAATTAGTGGTTACTGACTTTTTCTTTCCATGAGGATATGAGAAGAATTTCTCTGCAGGACAATTCTTTATACGTAGTCGCTTCAATAATGGGAACTCTATAATATTGTCTATCCCATCATCTCTTCCTTCTTCATCCATAACCACCGCCATCATATTTGGACAATTGCTCACTTCAATGTCTCTAATTTGTCTAAGACATTTAGCCACAGACACCGGAAAGAGAAATGACAGCCCCGTCTTGTCGACATTGAGCTTCTCTAGGTTTTGAAATATTGATATTCCTTGTAATCGTACATCTTGTTTCCACATGCACTGCAGTTTAGGCAAGTCATATAACCTCAATTCCGTTAGCCGAGAGAGAATCTCGGCATTTCCAGTGACTTTTAGCTCCTCCAGGTCAAAAACTACTTCTGTTGATGGAGAGTGCCCAATGTCCATTGACTCCAAATTTGGCAGCTTCTGTATCCATTCTTTCATAACACTTGACGTGGATTTAGACTGCCTTATGTATAGCGATTTTAGATTGTTGTATTCTAATGAAGGTTCACTGGAGAGTATCTTTTCTAGGCCAAGGAATCCCTCCATATTTAGCATTTCCAAGCGAGGCAATGAAACCTAGCAAAGCACCACAATGAAACTCATTGAAGGTGAGTTTGTTAGAAATAAAGCTATTTTAAGGAGAAATTAACTGATACTCTTGGGATAAAATAAAAAATTATCTTCCGTGAAAAGCGAAATCACTATCATGAGGATATCCTCATCGCTATTGCGCTGCGTCTGTCATGAGGATATCCTCATCGCTATCATGCTGCTAACGCAGCACAATTGCACAACTGCACAACTCTCTCTCTCTCCCCCTCTCTTTCTCTCTCATCATAATTTTTCTCTTTTATTTTGAAATCATTGACTGATCTTCAAAACAACTACCATAATTTTGTTTTCTTTTGTTTTTCTATTTTGACCTTCAAAATTGAAAACAAATACATACTGGAGTTTTTTTACTAATTTTTTTGTTAACTTATTGGTTTCCATTATGAACAAGTAAATATGACTTATTTGGACTTTTTTCTATTGAGGATCCGTGACAATGTTTGTCTTTGCTTTGTAAAGTTTTGCGCTTCATTAATAAACATCATTAAGCACTTTCTCGATTTGCATTTTCAGCATAACCAAATACAAGAAAACAATTCATTTTCTAGCAAAACTATTTACTAAGAAAATATTTTTCAGCAACAAAGAATATTCAATGAAACAAACGAATCCTAAATACATGAATGGGCTTGACTTCTCTTAAGAATGTCAAAAACTCAATTGATCAAAGGGCGAAATGTGTAGATCTTTCATCGTGCCTGAAAGAATGTAGAAGGAAATATCCCTGAAGTAGTTGACGAAAGAAATGTCAGAAGTAAAATGACGGTAGCATGGTGACGTTGGGGAATCAATTGCTACTCGCATGTAGGTGAAACATGAATTATGTGATGTTATGTGGTTCAACGTTCGCCTTCCATTTATTTGATCTCTCAGTTTCTTCATTTTGAAATTGTTGAATTTCGTTCATTCGTTCAAGATTCATTCTCGTTCACTACAATGTTTTTTGTTCTCATTAAAAATGTTAAATGAGTAATAAATTAGTCATAATAAAAACCCAAGTTAGAAGCCAGGTAATCAGTGCAATTGTCTAACATTGAAAATAAAACGAAAGAAAAAAAACAGTCGTAGAAAAAGGCTTCCCTCTGGCTATAGTTGAATGTGAATAAAAATGCATGGTCTGTGTTTTCTTTAAATGGATTGTTTATTTGTGAATCAAAATGTGCATCAAATTTAACACAACATGCATTAATGTTCGGTGAACACCAATATCATCTTATCATCTCCCTGTGCTAGTATGATCTAGGTATCGTTTGTGAGATTAAGAATTAAGGAAATTTATATCATTTCAATAACATAGACTGACATAGGGAGAAAACAAAGAAGTTACCTGAATTGGAGCACCCTCATCGCTAGTACGAAAGCTCGTCATTTTTGGTAACGCACGCAACTCCAAAATACGTAAATTAGGCAACTCAACTGTGCCATCAGCAACAACTTCTACTTCTCCTGCACCATCTGTGATAATGGCTTGCATTGAGTCACATTTGGAGACTTTAAGCACTTCCAAATGTACAAGTCTTGGCATCTCTGACAGGAACCCCAGGTTTTCCAATCGGTGGCACCGTTCAATAGTCACGGCTTTCAATATGCTGAAGCACTTTGGTGCGACAAGGCTATTACATATCTTCTCAATTGACGGGCTGTCGCAAATATCAAGACACTTCAGTTCTCTAAATCCTTCTGTGCACAACTTGGGAGTATTCTTCTTGAACTTTTTCAATCCATCCAAATATAAGTATTGAGTTTTTTGCAGAATTTTTTGAACCCATTCCTTTGAAAGAAAAATATCCCATTCTTCCAATTTGAATTTGAGCCCCATGGTTCTCAAACCTTCCAATTTGAGCTCCATGATTCTCCAACCTGCAGTCCCTTTTGCATTTCCTATGTTGATCCAAAATTTGATCAAATTCCCAAATGGAAAGTCATTGTCCTCCAAAAGTACAGAGGGATCAGGGATCGATATTTCCAGAGAGGCTATCTTTGTTAAGCTCTTTAATTCAGCAAGCCTGGCATTACATGATTCCGACGGTATTCCATCCTTGCCCATCCATCGATCAAAGCTTCCCCGCAAATATAACTCTTCCAAGTTGATTAAGCATTCTAGCACACCAGGCTTGATTGTCCGAAGCTCCTTGCAATAGCTTAGATTCAACGATCTCAGATTTGTCAGGTTCCTGATTTCTTCAGGCAGCCTAGAAAGTGCAGACCCTGCGAGGCTGAGAATTTGCAATGCTTCGAGCTTGCCAAGTATTGCCACATCCTCCACATTGCAATGGTCTAAGTATAAAGAGTGGAGGTTCTTGAGGATTTTAATCGAGCGAGGAAAACTGGTGATATGCATGGAGCAAAAATATAGGACGAGTAGCTCCTCCATGTATGTGAAATCTGGTAGTCCCGAGCAATCTCCCACTTCACGTTCGTGTACTTGTTTCCAACGCCTGTCTTTCGGTTGAGACAACATGAGTATCTTCAAGTCAGGAAGAAACCGACGCATCATTAGTTCATCAAGTCTCTTTTGGTCAACATCAGCTAAGCATATAGCCCAACATTTATCAAGCTTTTCCTTTGACCATGAGTCATAATTGCCGTTCGTCATCAAAGAATCTTGACCCCTAAATGGAGTTGAGACAACCACCTCGCTGTAAAGATCATGTATGGTCACATCGTTCTTGTCATCACCACCATCCAGCAACAAACAAGCGGAGCGTAGTTCATCAAGTAGAGTCTTCAATCTATCCCTTGAATTTTGCATCGTCCTTCTGAATTCCCCAAACAAGCCCAAGCCCATGCCTAGAACCAGCAGAGTTTCGACTTGAATGGTTCCACCAATAAGACCACAGAGCAAGAATAAAGTCTTGGCATCCTCGCTCTTCAAATGGTTGTAACTCAACTTCACTATTGTTTCTTTTTTTCCTTTATTTGACTCATCTATTTCTATCCGCGCGTTTCTCCATGCGCACTCATCCTTATCTTTCAAAAAGCTTGCAACAGAGATAATCAAAAGAGGCAAACCTGCAAGCTTCTTGACCACTTGATCCGCTATTGTTTTCAATTGCTCATTGTCTTTGAGCCTGTCGCCGACCATCTTTTCAAATAGCCTGAAAGCTTCATCATTCTTTAAACCTTCAAGATGAAATATGTGAGGGGCACACTTCATTTGCTCCAGCACATTTTTATATCTCGATGTGAGCAACACCTGGCTTCCCCTGCTCTCGTCTCCCAAAGGAATTCCGACAGCCCTCAAATCAACTTCTTTCCACAGATCGTCCAATATTATGAGAATCTTCTCACTCGGATCCTTCTGTAATCTCTTGAACAGAAGATCTCTTCTTCCGGCTTCGCTGGGCTCATCCTTTAGATTTAGACTCAAGGCGTATGCGATATCGTCTTGGATATTTTTCAAGTCCGGAGTCTGCGATACTTTCGATTTGACGATCATGCTGAACGGTCTCCCCTCTTTCCTGAGTTTTTTCTCGACTTCCTCCAACAGCGTAGTCTTCCCCACACCACCCTCCCCGTAGATCCCAATCACTTTGCGCGTCTTGTCACCCAGAGCATTCATTATGTCCTCTAAGATGGAAGCTCGAGAATCGAAGTTAGTGTCACCTCGATCAGCGGCCGAGTAAATAATGTCGGAAGCGCCATCAACGAGCCCTGGAGGAGGATCGTCGTAGACCTTCCCCGGGTGGAGTCCGATTAATGAGTCTCTGGATGCGTTCAGCTTTCCTACTCGCCTCCCTGCCGAGACGATATCGCACCTTCGGGTTGGGAAGCCACCCGCAGAAGCAAGTTATCTTAGCTTTGTCATCGAGAACACGGCGCGCCTCCTCGGCGCGCTTCTCCACATCTTCCACCCATTGATTGACAGAGTGTTTGATAGGTTTCACGTTTCTTTCAGCATCATCGATGGAATCCTGCACCCTTTCCCTCGCTTGGCCCAACTCCGCAACTTTGTCCTCGAGTTTGCAAACGTGGCTGTCGTAGGATATCACATAGCCGCAAAGACGATTGACCGGAGCCACCAGGCACCCTGCCACTGTGGAAGCTGCACACAGACCGGCATCCGCCATTTTCCCCTCTTTGAATTCTTTCTGGTTTTCTTCCCTTCTCTGTGGAGAAACGAGAGTTAAAGAATGTATATATGCCGAGGGAGGCGGAACAATATCCACCATCTTCCCCGATCAAATTACTTCCACCGAAATAATTGAAGACAAAAGCCAACAACAGAAAAATCAGACAAGTGCCAACTATTCGTTTCAACGAAATACTTCCGCATCATCTCCAATATTACTAAACATTCGTTTTCTGCAAATCTCCCCGGTTTCCCGGAAACTTCCAACCATTCGTTTCGCCTCGAACTGAAACTCGGTGCTAGCCTAGACAAACCAACCTCCCAAAAATCACAACACCGGACACTCACCCACCAACAAAAGAAACTAAAATTTAAAAAAAAAAAGAAAAAAAGAGAGAGGCAAAAACAGCAGAGAAAAAGAAAAGAAAAGAAGAGTACAAAAATCAGGGAAAGAATCAACTCACGGGTACGAGCCGCGAACGTAGCAGAACCGAAGCCGAATCGGAGAGAGCTGGAACTTCTTGTCGGTTGGAGTCTGCGACTTACAGCAAGAACATTCCTCGCCGTCTTGCGCAAGGGAACCACACCGGAGCAGAGGGCGGAGAAGGAACACAACAACGCAGGCCGAAGAAGCAACGAGCTTCGGGCAGAGAGCGAAGATGACCCGGCGCCGGAGCAAGGCGGAGGAGCAACGTGCTTTGGGCCAGAGAGCGAGTTCTCACCCAAAATTTTGAAGTGAGAAGGAAAGAAATGACGAGAGACAAAGCTCCTTTAATGCATGCAGGCCTACTCCATTAGAGAGGAGAGAGAAAAAAGCAGCAGCAGATCTATTAATGCATGTAAATTTTTAAGCAGAAAAGGGGAAATAATATATTTTGTGCAGAAAAACTAGTGGAGTAGCTAGCGCATTGTGGAGCCACGCGTCACTTCCTCATTGGTCGGGGTACACGCTTGGCTATCGGGATCTCCAAATATTTTCTCCCATTTGATTAATGCTTAATCGTTTAACACATCTTACCTCAGCTCCAGAAATCAGCAGCACTGCAGCAGCGATGCACCAATCTCCACTTGGGAACGAGCTATGGTCCAGATTCCGATTCAGATGATGCACCTCAATATCAGTAACTTCAACTTCACGAGCTCTTTTAATTATCAGCTTTAATAAAATCGCACAAATTATAGAGTCCCACAAAGTGCAATGATACTTTCTCCTGTTGTGCTATGTGGCGACCGCCAGTGTTGGACAATATGCTTTTTCCGTCATTTTCTCTATCGTAAAAGTTTGTAGCGCAAATGTATTGCTAACTTCAAAAACTGTCATTACAATTTTCACATTGCATTCATTTAAATATCACAATTTTTTTCAATCACTTAATTTTTATAATTCTTTATTCCTTAAACATCATGACTTCTAAAAACTATTCACTTAAATGCCATGATATTTTTGAAAACGTTTACTATAGATGCAAGAAAATCAATATATCTAGGTAATTGTGATGACACAAGTGTAGGGAAGTGTATGAGTTGAAGCTAGCCTATAACCGGCTTAAGATAACATCGGCAAGGGTCATGTTACCACTGCCATCGATCAAATTTCTTATAACAAAACGTACTCCTTTAGATTCGGCATCTAAAGGTTTCATTATGCCTTCCTCATCATTCAATACGGCCACAAGCTCGGTAATAAAACTAAGGGTGCGTTTGTTTTGCAAAAAACATTTTCCTCATTTTTCGTTGTTTGGTTCACTTAGGAAATGAGCTAACATAAATGGTTTTCCTACCAAAGCTTAAATTTAAGAAAATGATTTCTCCTTTAAAAGAAAGACAAGTTAAAGCATAGATGGCCGAGAAAAAGTTAAACTATACATGGGATTAAGTACACGAGGCAACTCTCGATTGATGAGTTGAGTGCACATGGCCGACCAATCCATTGTGGTGAAACTTGGGCACCCAATTTCAAGTACTTTAATGACCTAAAGTACTTGCCTTAATTTATTTTCACCGAAGTTGTTCATAAGAAAATTATTGAGTCATCGCTAAAGCAACATACATCGGTTTTTTAGGGGTCAAGGGTCCCTTGACAACAATAGTCAATTTTTAACCATCTAAATTCATTCCCCTAGGATAATAAATTGCGTCGATTACTCCAATGTCCATAAATTGATTATATACTCATGCCGCTTTGAAGTGTTCCGAGAAAGGCGCAATTAAATATAATTTAAAATATCCATAAGTTGACTCGTCTTACCTGGCTTTTGGAGCTTCTAGGCTTAAATAATCATACAAATATAACGTAGAGATTTAGATCTTCTGAATTTGCGCCTTGATTAGTGTTCACATTGTCTTGTCTTTGCGTGGTTTCGGAGCTAGCGAGGCAGGCACGTGCTGACCAAACCCATGGATCTATTTCACGTGAAATGTTGGAAGATCAAGGCCCTAAAAATGGTAACTCTTACCAATGGAAGTGGCATTATTTTTATGTTCCCAAAAGATGCCTATCCCGTCCTCCGATGCGCGCACGCTGTCCAATGTATAGTGACAATATAATTTCATATCCATAAGCTGACTCGACTTGCCTGGCTTTTGGAGCTTATAGGCTTAAATAATCCCATAATTATAACGTAGAGATTAGATCTGCTGAAATTGCGACTTAATTAGTATTCTTATTGTCTTCTCTTCGCGTGGTTTTGGAGCTACCGAGGCAGGCACGTGCTGACCAAGCCCAAGGACCCATTTCACGTGAAATCTTCGAAGATCGATGCCCTAAAAATGCTCACTCTTACCACCGGCAGTGACATTAATTTTATCTTCCCAAAAGATGCCTCTCCCGTCCTCCAATGCGCGCATGCTGTCCGATGCCCTTCCCGTCCTCCAATGCGCACAGGTCGTAAAGTGTGTCGTCTAATTGAATATGCTTAACGTCCATTGGAATATGCTCGTCCTTTTTATTTTATTTTTTGTCGAAATGAAATTATTTCATTACTAGCCAGAACTGGAAGACCAAAGGACTTGACGAGGGACCAAGAGCCAATTTTGTGGAAGGCGATTTAACCTCTGAGACTTCGCAGCCCAATTAGCAACTGCGTTACAGATCCCGGGGCAACGGGCTAAGAGAGCCAGTCGATGGGCTGATAAGAGGTTTAGGCAGTCCACGATTAGAAGTCCATTTGCCTAGTTAAAGTGATCTGGGCTAACAACAACCGCAAAGAATTATTGCCTAATTTTGGAAAAATTATTCAAAAAATCTTAAACTTATTGTACAGCAACTAATTTGAAACCTTTCAATTTTACCAATTTACTTATAAACATTTTGGTGATTTGTTAATTTAGTTATAAACTTTTTAACGAATTATTGATGTAATTCTTCCAGCTAATTTTGATAGGATATTGCTGAAGTTTTAGTCTAATTAGCACCAGCCATCTCATGTGATGTGATTACTGCTGATGTGGATAATTTTTAAAATTTTTAAAAATATTTACAAAATTTTTAAAATTTTTGTATTGATTTTATTGTTTTCTTTTCTTTTCTTCTTCATTGAGTCGATAGGCCCGGTCGTTACTTGTTGGTGGTCATCAAGCAAAACAATGTAATTATTCAATTACTTATTCTCAAATATTTGATTGTTGTCCAGAATGATTGGTTCAACAGCATGAATTGAAGCATTTTTAGTGATTCCATTAGAATTTCATATTGTAAATAGATTTATTCATATTACTCCCTTAGTTTCGATCTTTCTATAGTTGTAATGCTGAAAATGTAAAAGTAAGACAGAGTGTCACCTCTTCTATTATGATATGGAAGATTGATTTTCATTTGTTAAGTACGAAAACAAATAAAAAGGGAGAGTTGGGGGGCTCTCGGCCCACATTTCACGGGCCTGAAAGGGGAACAGGAATCCAACTTGAATATCTTTTATTTAAGTTCATGGATATACGTATATACCTCATAAAATCAAAATTAAAAAGAAATTGCCGAAAAAGGCTGAAAGCATCACCTAACTGGGCGTGCACAAACATATTCAATTATATATTTTTAATCCCAAGTTTGTACAATTTGTTCTATGAATAACAGAGGTTTCAAGTCTCATTAATAACTCATACAGTATTGATCTCGTGAAACAATCTTCCGATCTTGCGAAAACATACACACAACTTATGCACTCTTTAATTTTACAGGATTTAATTTGATGAAGAAGCTCTGCCTTGGGTTACATGCAAAATTTGGCCACTATTCTGAAAAAGAAGCAGCGTCTTAATTTGGTCTATCATCAAAAGCAAAACAAGTTTTAATTGTTGATAAAATATATTTGCACATGTAATCTGAAATTTAAATAACTTGATACAACCAAATAGTCATCATGCACATATATAGCTCTTGTAGTGCCGCGATGGAAACTGTTTTCCTATTGACTATGGATATAATAAAAATTCAAGTAAAAAAAGTATCCACTCCAAATGTAGCATACCATTCAAATTGTATACTTGAAACAGATAATTAATTAAAAAAAAACTCAACCTATGTAAAACGTCTCCCTGATTTACACATCATCCACTGTGTTTCTTTATGCAAAATATTTACAGCTCATCTCTACTTTTTCGTTCTTATTATAGACCTAGGCGAAAGATTGATGATTTATGCCGAGTGTAAAACATAATTTAATCTATGTTTTCCTTTTAGATGCTGATACATGAATTTGTAAAATGAGAAAAAGAACATCGAAATGTCAAGAGACCATCTTTTATGGAAATAATTCATAATCGATTTCAGAAAAATCCCAATTAGGGTTGGATTTTCTTGTCCAGTGGAAGGGCATAACCAAGCTGTACTGACTAACTCTCTAGCCTATCCTTGTCTAATGCATGTACTCATTTGTCATGGGAATGACGGGTTCAAAGGTAATGTTGACTTATGAACCAATGGTCTTCAATCAGCGTGAGATTTTCATTTAATTCAATTAACCCGATCAAAATTTTATATGAGGAGTTGCCACTAGTCTTAAATGAAATATAAGAGTATATCTCACTTTCTATACAACTAGAAATAATAATAATTAAAGAATGAGTAAAAGACAAACTGTAATAAAATAATATGATATGAGTGGGGCATATAATTTAACATGACCCCATTATTAAGCCCAAGACAGTAATTCCATGAGCTAAATCCAAATCGGATCCAAAATTTCTAAGAAACTAATTTTTCTAATCCTAAACTAAAACTTATAAAAGACCACAGAATGTTCTAAACCATATTTGTGCTAATCAAATGAATTAAACTAAATCTAATACTAAAATCCAACGACTTGATCAAGACCTAGTTTTCTAACTTATTTCCAAATATTTTTTTAAATTTTTTTATTATTTCATATATAATACATTTTATTTTTTCGGTCCCTCGTCTCCAGAGCACGAGTTCTGCTTCTCTCATTTCCTTTAACCTTCTCATTCATTTCCTCTATGAATATCGGTCAATTCACTCATTCCTCCACTCACTTACAGGCACATATGCACAAACACTCACCCAAGACCTCACTGCTCGTTCCTCTTCTCATACCTTTCAACGTTTGTTCATGGCAAAGAACGAATCCATCTAACGTAAGACCTTTCAGCCTACCGACAGATTCACGAGTAAAACAATATCCAAATCCAGTGAACATGACTCGTCAGATGCCAACAAGTTCATGACCACTAGATTCTACTATGCTACTTATGGCATAAGTTGACATGCTCTGGTCATCCTGAGAATTGATTAACAAGAATTTATCAGGGTCAGAGACAGCATGTGAGGACGGATTTGAACAACAATCGAGTAGTCATGGCATGTCGACATCTCAGCCATAGGCTTAAATCACGGGAAGCAGGGACGCTGCAAATGAATCGAACATGTGTATTATACAACCATCATTCCAGACTAGGACATGAGAATGCTTCTCGAATTTGCACACGAACTTCATTTCGGCATTTTAACGAACATACAGTGATCGGTTCGAACAAGAGATCAAATCGCAACATGAAAGCAATTATTGCAATCCAAGTTGATCACAACGGCATCAAAATGAGTACAGATCATTAAAAATCCAAAATTGAAGGATATATCACAGAAATCTCAACCGGAATTCTTAGCCTGTACTTTGTACAGAAGAATGACAAAAAACAGAGCATTGAGGATTTACCAACTCCTCTCTCTCATCAACCTCTCCACGAGATTGTTACCGATTCTACTTCTCATTTCAAGCCACAATCAATTTCAGTCTAGAGTGTCGATCACGATTTTAATTTAATTTCTCAAAGCATTCTTTTTCGCTTCGTAATATTAGTTTCAACTTCAGCTCTAAAACTAAAGTCGATGACTCGCATGACAATTGTGAAGTTACATGCTTCTTTTTCACAAGTTACACACGTCTAACTGAGAAATGAAAGGTTGAAAATATTTAAGCGATAGAAAACAAAACGCTAAAATAGTAAGAATAGGAATTTTCATTCTTACCAAAATGCAGATAACGGCAACATAACGAATTTATAGTGCAATCAATCTCGAGATATCCCAAGGCGTTTCCCAGTTGCAGCAATAATTTAAGAAATAAAATAAACTGTCCATACTTTCATTCGCACCAAAATACCGATAACGGCAAACCCTATCACTTCATCATTTCTCCATCTATTCTCGCATCTTCACACAACATGTTTCTCGATCCTTTTGTATATTTCCATTTCAGGCAAGGACAATAATGCGATTCAAGAATGAAATTCCATGACCAAATAGACATAACATAGTGACAGAGACAAGAAAAATATGAGAGGGAGGGGGTGAATCCGTGACGAATGACAGAGAAGTAAATGTATAAAAACTCTCCCCTCTTCTCATCTAATCCTTCCGTCCACTCATTGTGTTTAATCATAAATGTTCATTATTAAACCGCTTGATCTTCCCCCCATAAAATAATTAAAAAAGATATATCATTTTCCATGGAAAGAAGCGATAAAATGATGGACAGAATGTCAACAGAACAGGGATCGGCATCGTCTATTCTTTGACAGAAATAAACATCCAATAAGAGACAAATAAGGACCGGAACGATTTGCGCCTAGAACTCGTTAATCTATCAACGTTTCATCCATCTCGTGCGCCATATACCCTGTCATGCCAACAATGAAGTCCGCATTTGGACATTACAATGAAAAATATATTTATTTCAGAAAGTGAGAATTCAGGGTCAAGCGTAGTCAACAATTGTCACCAATTCAATGGCCTAGGGTAAGTATTATCCTCTATGTCAAGTTGTTGCAACTCCAAGAAACAATCGTAGAACATACTAAAAACAAAGGAACGAGAATAACTAGTAATGATAATTGACTATCTGTTTATCATGAACATTCTAATGGAATAGGAAATATATCTTCTAACATCATTCTAAATAGTAGTGACCAGTGGACGCTTGGAGGAAGGAAAGGCATCATGATTGAGTGGCTCGCAATTGATTCTGTGCACGGCATGTTTGCACAAACGCACACACTTGAAGGATTAGTTAGGTATAAGCTATAGCTCTTATAAACAAAGCCTGGAAATTGGTGAGCGTCGAAGGAGAGGGAGAGAATATCGGTATTTTGTTGGCAAGTGTCGTGGATGCAATCTTTTGAGGCCGGTTTTGTTGAGAGATTATAGGGAAAAAGTTTGGAAAAAAAAAAGAAGTTCGTAAATGTATAGAGAAAAAATAATTGGAAATTTTGCATCATTTTTAGAGTCAAATCTATATGATTTGGGATGAGAATGATTTAAATATAAAATTTAAGATTTGTGAGATATTTAGGAAATAATTTTATATTTATGTATATTAACCTTGTTATTAGCTTTGTGATTTAGCCGTTAGACAATGATTAGATCATGCATGAGCTACGTGTGTGAGAATGACAAAATATTTATATTATTTTGCTAATCGGTTTTTTTTTTCCCGGGAAACCAACTGCTTTCATTATTTGTTAGCCTCAGAGCAAACAAGGCTTGATAAAACTTGCGGGAGATTAGGGACCTAATTGCAAGAAGGGATTTTGCAACAATGAGCCTTAGTAATGCAGTCCGTCGCTTGGTTTTCTATCCAAATGTGCTTATAATGTGCCTTTAGGGCCTTGCACTCGGTGATGAGTGGCTGCACATCTCAGAATGGCAAATTGCAATCTATGGTTGCGTTTATCAGTCTCCTCCTTCGCAAATTTATCAATTAACCTTTCAGTCTCACCATGACTCACTCCAACCATGCTTCCCATTGAATCTTCGACCGCAAAGGACCTGCCCATGTTAATTTTCAGCGCTCTGTTAGATAGTCGGTTCCAGGCCACACGTGAGGTTTCTAGCTGTCATTCTTTGCTTTTCCTTCCTTAATTCCACTTCATAGAACTTTTATGTGCAGCCATGGCTGGTCCCATCACCCATCTTAGGTCTAGGTGCGGCGATAGGAAACCACTAAATATTTCGCCCTAACTAAGTGCCCATATTGGGACGGCCTTTGGTATAAGCAATTTATAAAGGAAGGTCCCACACACGGTTCTAAAACAATAATTATTTTATTATTATTTTATATATTTGTATCGACTTGGAGAAGTAATATGCAACAATTATAATAAGATAAATATTTCATCAATCAAATTTTTTGAAGCTAGCAAATGAGCAAAAACTATAAACAAATTAAAAATTACAGCTGTGAATTCATTAATAATCACTATTTTGAAAAGTAAAACTTCTTCTGTAATTGGTGTGGCAAGTGCCGCGGCACAGAATGATAATGAATAAAAGAGGATAAATTCGGCCCCATCGCCCAAGCATTTCGGTTCGATACGACCCATTAAACCATGCCCATCTCACACCCGGCCCAGATCCACAAGCTTCAGCCTCACTCGTATGCTCAAATTGATTACTTCCTCGTCAAATGAATCGTCAAATGACGAAAGTGCCCCGATTCAAAATGACGGAAATGTCCTTCTGGTTATTGCTCTCATAACCGATTGCCGGGGAGAAGGGAAAATCGGTGATGGGCCCCAGGGAATCAAAAATTCCATCGAACTTGGTGCTGCGTATGACGATATTTTTGGTACCAAAAATTGTTGAGAATATTAATATTAATAAAAAAGGGTTGAAGATAAACATGGCTGAACTGGTGACTAGCCTACAAGGAATGGTTGAGAATATTAATATCTGCTCTAGTACTAAAATTGTTGGCTCACTTGACTATTGTGGATTTAAGTGCTATTTTTTAAAGAGTTACACGCGTCCAAATAAGAGAGGAAAAGTTGAAAATATATAGGCGACAGAATTTTTTGTTATAACAGTAAGAATGGGGATCTTTTGTTAAAAAAGGATATGTGAAGTTAAAGAAATATAAATACATGAAAATAGTACAAGTATGCCCAAATGAATCACTATGGGCATCCAAATTTTTAAAAGTATATTGTTGGCGACCCATTTTACTCTGGAGTTTGTGAACAAATGATTTGATTGACGATATAATTTGTTTTTAATTATGCCCAAAACTTGAGTTCATTAAGTTCTCCTCTAGTCCGTAGTCACCATAACATGTATTAAGGTCATATAATTATATTTCATGTGACTGATTTTTATTGACTAATTATATCAAAAAATATCTCTCTCAAAAAATAGTTCAAACTTAAGGAGGTTTTAATTGAGTACCTTTTGTTGAGACCAATAAATTGCCTCATTGTTAGCAGTGTCGAGTTACCTACTCAATTAACAACATACACTATAGGGAAAAATTTCAATACGACCAGTTTAAGGAACACACTAACAGATGGGACAACTATTCTTGAATATAGTTATGGTCCTATATAAGGACAAATATTCTTGAGGAATTCTTACCTTTAACCAAAAAAAAAATATTCTTGAGGCCATAAATGATAATGTGAAATGAAGAGGAGCATCAATGAATAATAAAGAGTTCCCTCGATGCACTAATAGCATCCGGAATTGATGTCACACTAATAATAAATTTATTTCCATCTCTGGAAGTCCCCAGCGTTAGTTTCAATCAATCGTGCGGCACATAAGTAGCAAACATTTTCCTTTTGCCAAAGCTGACATGTCTCTATCTATCAGGCAACGTTGAGCTTTCGGGTTACTTTACAACTCTTTGAAGGTTTTGACTTGTCCTTCCTAGGGTTCTCTGGAGCATTATCAGAGTCCATAGGCAACCTGCATTCTTTGGAGATACTTTGGCTTAATCAGTGTAATTTCACTGGCTCTACTCCATCGTCACTCGGTTACACAACTCAACAGTTTGGAACTCTCATTCAATGAGCTTAGGAGGCATGTTCCTCCAACTCAGTCAAACTTGGATTGGCTCACTCTGCTCAATCTTCTCTCCAACAATTTCATAGGTCCAGTACCCAATATCTTCGACAACAAGAAACGACTTCTTCAACAAGGTTTCTAGCATAATCTCTTCACAGTTCCTATTCCTCCAAGCCGCTTGGAGTCCAAGCATAAAGAATCTTTCCAATCTTGCCCAGCTTGACATTTCCAATAACCTCATTCTCTCTTCCATCCTTGATGAGAGTAGACCTGAGTAACAATGGGCTCAGCGGTCACTAGTTCCTTGCTGCACCCTCGTTAGACCATGTTAACCTGAGTAGCAATCAGTTGCATGGTGTCATGCCGACCTCGGCTTTTCAGCTTACAAACCTCACCTGAGCATCTTAGCCAATAACCTGACCAGTTTTTGAGACCTACGCTTGTTATCTAGACTCAAAAGTCTAAAAAATCTCGATCTCTGACCAATAGCAAAAATGTCGAGCATGTCTTGCCAAAACTCCAAAAAGTCGGTCTTTCTGGGTGCAAAGTTACTGAACCCTGCATTCTTGAGATATTCAACCAGCGTGGAATGGATCCTGCCAGGCAACATAATCCACGGTGATATCTCGTCATGGATGTGGCATGTCGGAGCCGAGTCGAGTCTTATTTCAATATCTCTCACAACTTCCTCACTAGCTCGAAACAAGTTCCATAGAAAAATCTAACAGTTCTCCAGCTGAATATGAACTAGATCCAAGGGCCGCTTTAACCTCCATCGCTATATGGTTCTCATCTTCTCTTTGGCTACCAATCAATTGACTGGCAAAATCCATGGGTCTCTTTGTGAAATGAAGGACCTGCAAATTCTGGACCTCTCTTGTAACAATCTCATTGGAACGATACCTCAATTTCTGGAGAAGATCAGCGACGGCCTCTTAGTGCTCGGACCTGCAAGAAAATGGTGTTTCTGGCACAATCTCACTCACATTCCGCAAAAGAACCGTCCTGAGAAGTCTTCACCTCAATGAGAACAAATTTGAAGGCCTGTTGCTGCGCTCTCGGCGGTAACAAGTTGAATGCCATTTTCCCAAAATGGTTGGCAACACTTGCCGGCCTTGTGAAGAAAACAATAAAAGAAAAGAAAAGAAAAGATAATAATAATTTATTTTTTAAAATTAAATCCAATTGACCACATCAATATCAACTTTTCATGTAGAACAATCAGCGTTAACTAAGACGTCGCATTAGCGATTTATGGTAAAAATAGTAGAAAGAACTACATTTATAATTTTTAAAATATTTAAGATTAAATTATCACAATTGAAATTTTTAAAATTAAATTAGTACAAAAATTTAGGACTGAATTGGGCGTCTTACAATAAATTTAAAAGTTTTTGGATAATTTTTCCCTTTAATTAATGTGAGTGCCATGATTTGTCAATTAAAATTTAAGACAGCACATTTCCCAAAATCGCTCTTTTCAATGGGGAACACGAAGCCGTCAGCAAGGTGCTCGTTGCTCATTGCTCATCTTTAAGTGGCGCCCCAATCTCTGCATTGACCACCTCTGTCAAAAGACCAGCGACTCCTAAGTGAGGCTGACCAAGAAGCCGAAGACGACGATGCTGACGGATGATCCAGAAGAGGACGACGCTATGTTCTCATCTCGCTTCCGCTGTGACGTCTTCCTCAGCTCCCACGGCGCCGACACCTCCTGCCACAGCATCGTGGATCACCTCTACCACGAGCATGTGCTCAGCAGCGTGCCGTGGCTCCGGCTCGATGAACAAGGCCTCGAGTGAGGGAAGGAGATAGTGCCGGGCCTTCTGGAGGCGATCGACTACTCGGCACCGTCGTGGCCATCATCCCCGAGAACTATCCCGCGTTGAGGTTAATCAATTTCAAATTTACGCCTTTCATCTGAATTCTACTGATTTGAAGGAGCTAAACTTTACTGATTGCACCAATCTAGTTGACATCACTGGTCTCCAGGCATTGAAAGCTCTGAGGCTTTTACTCTTGGGAGAGAAGAATTGAAAAGGTGAAAAAGATCACTCATAACTCCCATTTTCGGAAAACTACTTGAACTGTAGCAAAAAGATGGATGAAGATCATCAGTTCCGTTTCTCCACCTTTGTTCAGTATCTTCAATCATGAATGCAGAAAGTTTGACCTTAAATGTGTTTTTTCATAAGAAATTTCAGGTTGCTCTAAAGCATTTGCACAACTCGAGTGTCCCTGGGAGTGAGATTCCTGGATGGTTCTGTCAGGAAGTTCCTCATTTTGCTGCTCCGAAGAAGAACCGCGAGGTTAGAGTGATAATTTTCGCTGTTGTTGTCTAGGTGGACGGTGCAAACCGGGCAAACATTCCGCTACCAGCAATCAAGGACGTTAAAGGAAGGCTTCTCAGGCTTGAAGATCCGATACACGTCAGACATTAAATGACTCAAGCGAAGACCAGCTTTTAGAAGATTAGATATCCAGAATTCAAGCCAATGGTTCGGATGTTCAAAGGAGACAGGAATAGATATAGTCCTGCGAGACCCACCATACTTTCCTGGGCTCTCGCTGAAAAAGCGCGGGATATAGCTGGATTTCGAGAATGATGATGATGACGATGGTAATGAAGAACGGTTGGACGAATCCCAGCAGTCAAAGCGTCTCAGAAACTTGGCCAAGTTCATCAGCTCCTCGTGAGATATTTATTTGGTCCATCGTTAAGGTGATTATATGCGATTCTTGCAACGGCTTTTGCTTACAGAATAGAATAGGATACTGCTCCAACAGATATCCTCTGCCTTTCCCCTGCATAAGATGGAATGATCGAGTATAGAGCCGCTGGTACTTATGCAAGGACCGAGCCGAGTCCATAATTACTTCTGTGTTTGGAAGGGGATCATAGGACACGGTTGGAATCAGTTATAAAAATTTGAGAAAACGTTCCTTCTTCAACTAATGAAGTGCTTTCAACGATCACACTTTTAGCACTTCCTAGGAAACCACCCGACTTTTTCGACAGAGGCACGGTCAGTTTGTCATCCTCAAACAACTTCGGGATGCAGCCAGCGATGGCTCCCAGAGTAGCACCTAAAATAACCTAACATATAACAGATCACCCACTCAACCAGAGAAAAAGCGACCAAAGAATTAATGAACAGGCAAAGGAACTCCTTATTGCTGCCATATAAGCAGTCGCAATGCAAGAAGTGAGCAGCGTGGCTGGGAATAAAAGGTGAGCCCCCTTTGTGAAGCAAGCTTTGACGAGAAACAATGAACAGGAAGATATAAAGAACCGTTTACAGAAAAGCATTTAGGACTTTGCGTTTGGGCTAGAACTAGCCCATAAATGCACGAACAGAATTAACGTAAGCCGCTTTCCTACCGCTCTGAAATGTGCGATACCCTTGGCGTACGGAGGGAGTCCAGAAGTCTGTTATCATCACATCCCTCCCTTTCCTTCCGTTTAGGGATGGGTACGAATTTTGGAAGGGAGAATCCTAAAGATCGTATGCTTGTGATTCTGGCAATAATAGAGAAACTCGAAAAGTCTAAAAATTTCATTTTACACTAGTAAGAAACATATCTGTAAATCGGAGCTCCTGGGCAATGTCTTCGGCTTCGTCCTCATCCCGTGGCTTGTGCCCTTAGAAATTCCTGTAATATCTGATAATCATATGGGAAGAACCACCTTTGAACCCTATAACCAAGTGCATGAAAAATCAGTGCGTGAAAAAAAGAAAAGAAAAAAAAGAGAGAAACTAATCAGAGGAAGTATCCATTGCAATTGCTTGAAGAAAACACTCGTTGCTAATAAACAGAATCCGCAAAATAGAATATGGTGAATCCAGAAATCGATCGCTTAAGATGAACGAGCTGTCAAGTTCCCACAAGCCAATAAATACTTATACCAATTAAGGTTGATATATGGATTTATCCTGTAACCGCATTCCAGAAATAAGGCCATCTTCAGCCCAGAGAGGAGGTAGAGGGGTTAGAGAGAGAGAGAGAGAGAGAGAGAGAGAGAGAAGCAGAGCAGATGAAATTCCCAAATGAAGGACCATCTGAGAAACCGGAAAAGTACGGACATGACAAGCCCTGTATCTTGTCCCGAAGCAAATAGGGAAAAAAGGACCCACGAAATCGACAATGAAGATGAAGAAGGCTATTTGAACGAACAAGGAGGTCCTACATTATATTTTCCATGACAAACGACATTTGTTACTTTTAGAAAAGCGAAATTGCAGATTCGCAATCAGTATTCATGAGCAAATTTACTTGAGAACTATGTTACAGTGTTTCTCTCTGTTTCTAAACGAGAAATATGTCTAAGAACAGAAAAGCCCGACTGTATTTTTTGTTTTTGGGGGCCAGATATGAGTCTGAAACCTTACCCTTGGCATAAGAAGTCACCAAGCAGTGCGACAATTGGAACCAGAAGAAATGTCAGGTACAAGTAGACTGTACTCATTAATACGGGATGACATGATAGAGACTTTCTTGCGCATACATGTAATAAGACGAATATCAGAATAATTGCTATCCAAAAGAGGACTAGATGAGGCGAAGGGAAGAAAAGAACCCCCAGAAAGGGAGAAGACTCACCCTCATAAGTGAACATATGAAAATAAAAACAAACATCCCAAGGATGCTTCCACGGACAGCGATATGAAGGCATCTTGTTATTGAATTCCACATCAAAAGAAGGCGTAAGTTGACAGTGACAACAATAAAGGTAAATGCCATTGTGCTGACGTCCCAGAGGCCGATGAATTTAGACCAGTAGAACTAGAAGCTGTCACAAAGTGATAAAGGACAAGAGACTGGTAGACCGCAGAAAAAGACCAAGCTACCACAACTCTACAGTTGAAGTATGAATTCTGTATTCCTTCCTTGTACAGTTGTGGATACTTCTTTGAAAATGACGCATTAACTTCCTGGAAAAACATGCAAAAACACTGTCAAGTATTTGCTCCAATTGTGATCTGTGTTGGAGTATATTTATGAATATTAGTAGACAGTTAGCAGGAGGTCACAAATAAGGTAATCGAAGCTTTGTTAATGTCTCTCGTGCTTTATAAGTGGAGCTACTGTATACTCTTGCTCGCTTGCAAATCATAGAAATATTTCCATGGTACAAGAGCCACCAAGGAAGAGGGATCCAAATCAAAACTCCAACTGTATCTTTCCCGTTGCCTTCAGTAAAAAGAACATAGCCATCACTATTCAGTCAGCTCCATCTGAACAATCTCTTCATGTTTGTCCACATCATTTGTCTACGGTGATAATCCTTGTTGAAGCATCAGTCTACGGTGTCAATTAAAGCTCACCCTCTATTCTTCTCAGCCTTATAAATGCTCAAAAATCACCCGAGTTCCTTAATCAACGCTGTTTGTTCTTGCCCCTTCTCAGCGTGACATGTCCTGTGGTGACCAGCGATGGAGGTGTGGCAGCGGCTGTTGGTGGATGGAGGGTGACAGAGAGGACAATGAAGAGGGAATGAAGATCAAAGGAATAACTGAGGGCTAGAGAGAATTTGCTGAGCTCCTTTTCCGTGTTGGAAGGTCCTCTGTTTCTGTTCTGCCCCCTCTGCCGCAGAGCGCGCCAAGCCTGAGCTGAAAAGGAAGGCGACTCAGTTCATTAGATGTAGAGAGATAGGAAGAGAGGCAGAGAATTTTGCGGAGGGCCGCGTGATGTAGAGTGCATGTGGGTCCCACTGAGAATTGCGCATTAGCTAATACCACTGATTTTGGATTCAAAGGGCACAACTATGGATTTGTGTAGGAAGTTCAAGTATGTCATATTTCCATGTGGTTATAGCTATTTAATAGCAGGTACTAGCTGAACACCCAGTGAGTGCATTAACATTTATCAAAAACTTAAGCTTGTGACTAATAATGTTTAACTGATGCTGTGCAGGCTTATGGTTATAGGATGTCGCTTTAGGTGGAGCACTTGGGAGATTTAGAGGACAGCTTCAGGGAGCTACAAAGCACTGAAGGCATGAAGAGGGTGAACAAAATAGCCAAATGGAATTGGAGGGCTTATGCAGATGAGGACCAACATAATCCCATGGAAATGAGAGGCCACCTGATGCAATATCTGATCCATCTGAGCAAAGACGGTAAAGTCGGTCGTTTGGCTGATTTCGAAACATTTCCTCAGGTGAGTGGCAAAATCCTCATATCGCCCACCACTCTTCCCAATACGATTACAACATGATCAAATATGTAAATTAGTCACATTGGATTCTAAAGCAATGTGGCTCACGGTATTGAGGTAATTTCAACTACTGAAAATTGAGAAATAAGAGTAGTAGAATGATGATGCATGAGCATGATTTAGATAGATAGAGACTCTAGTAACTAAAAAATGACGAGAAATCATCTGCACATCGATGTACCATCATGTGCTACCGAATTAACCCTCATATGAAACCAAGATCTATCAAATCCAATCCTAGCTCACATATGATGGAAAAAACACATTGAACTCTATAAGAAATTAACATGGAATCGACATGAATCCAACATATATTGTTAATGTGACTTGAATAACTTGGAAAGAACTTTGATTTTACACAACAGGAACTCTTGGGACCAAATACTAAACACCATTTCTAATTATCCACGTGTGGCTCCAGCAGAGACATATTCAAAGAACATCATGTTGCAAAAACTGAAATGCATAGCAACATAAACACAGGAAAACAGCATTGAGTCACATTCTACAGTCAATTCTCATGGATGAGACTCGTTCAGCAACAACTGAACATGCATACAAATCGCAATGTGGACAATGAATTGAGCAAAGCATTCGACCATGGCATAAACGGCTCATTATGCACTCAGCCATCGATTGTCAGTATGATAGGGACTCGCACGCCATTTACAGAAAAGTTACAAGCAAATGACATCGAGGAATGAACTTCAGATCTTCAGTAAATGAAGAAAATCAAACAGGTAGAGGCCTATCCATTCGCCAAAAAAAATGAACCTAATATCATTGATAGTGAGAAGGTACTGAGGTATCAATGAACAGATCGAGAAATGCAAGGCATAATCATCCAAGTGAATGAAACCAATCACTTGCAAGATCAAGCAAACGATGAAGTTTGGACAGGAATTCATTGAAGTACACAGTACACAATGCACATTTAGGATAGTTCTAATAAGGAATTTTACAGTGTTGCAGAGGCTGCCCATTCAATTGAAATCCAGCATAAATCTACGAAAATGTTTGGTTTAATTTATTGGTGTATGGATCTTTTGTAGTCCAGGTGGTGGGGACCTTGTACACGCACCACCAAAAGTGTGTGGTTCTCAACACTCAAGCCTCGGGAAACAACCGCAAAACAACGGCTTTCATTGGTGGGTTGGACCTATGTGATGGCCAATACGACACTCCCGAGCATAGACTCTACAGTGATCTTGACACTGTCTTTAAGAATGACATTCACAACCCAACATTCACAGTAATACGTCATATAAGGATCATCGAATCAATAGCAATAAGTCCAGTTTGAAGAGGTTCATATACGGAACGTCTCGAAATAATACCTAGAGCAGGAGATTCAATTAATCTTTAAGCTAATGTTTACCTTCGGCACTATAAACACATGTAAATGTTATTTTCCAATCATTTGATCATTGCTTTTTTTATCTTAAGACAACTGTAGTCCACTGTCAATGTCCCAAGGCAACCGTGGCATGATCTACATTGCAAAGTTGAGGGACAAGCTGCGTATGACATATTGAAGAATTTTGAATAGAGATGGAAAAAGGCGGCGAAGTGGCGCGAGTTCAAGCTGAAAAACGTCAAGCGTTGGCATGATAATGCTCTCTTAAGGCTTGATAGGATTTCATGGATACTTTGTCCCTCGACAAGCCCTAATGGCGACAAAAAAGTACAAGTCAAGGACGAAGACGACCCGGAAAATTGACACGTGTAGGTCGGGAAACTTTGTATGAAATTAATGACCATTTTTAAGGACTTCATTCGTAAACAAAATGAAGTGTAATGATTGTCTTTCATTTCTATTTTACATTGGCCTAGATCTTCAGATCGATTGATTCGGGATCTGTAAAGGGATTCCCAAGGAGCGTTGAAGAAGCTGCAAAGCAAGTAAGTTTGAGCTGCTAATACCATGCTGTAGATTTGCAAGTGGCTGTCATATATCCATAACTCGAAAAGTTTTCCTAATGTTAGAAAGTCACTCTATTTTCTTATGCACAATCATTAGTGTTTTTGAATATAGATTGAAGCCCACAATGATCATGTTGTTTATTTCAATCTCTTCATGGTTGCAGAATCTTATATGCGGAAAGAACTTGAAAGTAGACAAGAGCATTCACACGGCTTACGTGAAAGCGATTAGATCGGCGCAACACTTCATCTACATTGAAAACCAGTATTTTCTTGGCTCTTCCTACCATTGGCCATCATACAAAAATGCAGGTATAAGTTTCACATTTCTATTCATTCTGACTGACTTGAGTTTAGTGAGCAATAGCACCTCTAGTAAAGAGTATTCAGACTTTGCTTCCTCGGGGGATTGTGTATCAGCTAATAATAACTATAACTCACTGTGTAAGGCATTAAAATTGACTTCGGTTTCAATATGTTATATTTCTGAGATCAAAACTTTTTAAATTTATATTTTTTCCTCCATTTTCTAGTTTGTTTTGGCCTATCTAATTTCTTGAGTTCACATTTTTAATGGCAACCAATGCTTGATTTGGTTTTGACAAGCAGGTGCAAACAATCTAGTGCCAATGGAGCTGGCATTGAAGATCGCAAGTAAGATCAGTGCAAACGAGCGCTTCTGTGTGTATATAGTGATACCGATGTGGCCGGAGGGTGTCCCTACTAGTGCTGCAATGTAGCAAATTCTCTTCTAGCAGGTCAGATCAAGAACAGACTCTTTCATCTTGTAAAGAAATAGTGATGACACAAGCCTTTCGACAACGGTATATCAATAAATATAATGTCCTAGCAAATTGAAACTAAATAACACAATGAACAGAGTTAAGTAGAAAAGGAAGTGATCCAAGCAGAAAAAACCTAGCTACTTAAAGGGGAAAATTTGAGACCCGACCTTGTTTAGGTCATATTAGTATTTTTCTCCAAGAGATAAACATTCACTACTCTCATATTTGTGTATTGTTAATGTGGACAGGGACAAACCATGACGATGATGTACAAAATTATAGTCCAGGCTCTCGAAAAGGCCGGGTTGTCACACAAGTACCATCCGTCAGATTACTTGAACTTCTATTGCCTTGGCAAGCGGGAGCCCTTGTCCTCTTCACAATCTTCATCCCAAGCAATGAATCAACAATCTGAAAATAATGCCTTGGTATATGTCTATACTCTTTTCATGGATTCTTCCTTTGACTAATCTGTTAAAAAAGCAAAACAAAAATAGTCATTAAGAGCTATGGTTTTTGAACGAGTGGTAGAAAGACTTCTGCTTTGAAACATGCTGTCGTTTCTATCCATGCAGGCTTCGGTTCAAAAGTTTCGCAGGTTCATGATATATGTGCATGCCAAAGGGATGATAGTAGATGATGAGTATGTGATCATGGGATCGGCAAATATCAACCAAAGATCTCTAGATGGCTCAAGAGACACCGAAATCGCGATGGGGGCCTATCAGCCACATCACACTTGGGCTGGGAAAAAGAAGCATCCGCATGGCCAGGTTAGTACATCGGATTAGCCTCTTATCTAAATTGAGGTACTAGGTAGACACCCTTCCGAGGAGTAGCAACATCTATCAAAACCTTAAGCTTGTGACTAATAATGTTAACTTATGCTGCAGGTTTATGGTTATAGGATGTCGCTTTGGGCGGAGCACTTGGGAGATCTAGAGGACAGCTTTAGGGAACCTCAAAGCACTGAATGCGTGAAGAGGGTGAACAAAATAGCCGAACGGAATTGGAAAGCTTATGTGGATGAGGACCAACATAATCCCAAGGAAATGAGAGGCCACCTGATGTAGTATCCCATCCATGTGAGCAGAGACGGTAAAGTTGGTCCTTTGGCCGGTTTCGAAACGTTTTCCGATGTGGGTGGCAAAATCCTTGGATCACCCACCACTCTTCCCGATGCTCTCACGACATGATCGACTATGTAAAATTAGTGGCATTCGATTCTGAGTGTGCAAATGCAATGATATATAAAAAAAATTCAGGTGATTTTGGGTTAAATTGCAGTGTTTGAGTAGCTGAAATTGAGAAATATGAGAGTCGAATGAGCATTCATGAGCAGGACAAAGTTGTGATTCAGATGGATACTCTACTAATTAAAGCAAGTTGTGGAAAGGACACACAATGCCATTGTTGTTTAAAATGCTTTGAATGAGTAGATGTTATCATGTGGACATTAAGATAAATTCATATGGTTCATCAAGTTCTTCTTGGCTAAGTGTTTTCCATTTGAGGTTTATAGCATAAACTTCTTAAGAGGGAAAAGATTCAACTTCTTCCAGATCAGGGGACCTCCAATAAGCAGGGTAAAAAAAAATAGTTACTATCATCAACAGAGTGACCTGCTACAAGGAGATGGATGGAGCTCTGCACCTCCACTGCAGAATAGTTTATAGGAGAGACAATCGGAACTAGGGACCTACTCCCGGTGGAACATATGGGCAGGAACCTGATGGATTTTAAGGGCAGGTTACTGGTAGTGCTGGTGACATGCTTTTGCGAATTCTATGGGGGAGGGAGGAAAACAAAAATCGTATATTTGAAACATCATTCTGAACAGTAGTGACCAGTGAACACTCCGAGAAAAACGACATCATGAATGAGTAGGTTGCAATTGGTGTTGTGCACGGTATGTTGGCACAAACACACACTTGAAGGATCAATTAGATTTAAGCCATAGCTCTTGTAAATAAGACTTGAATGGTGAGCGTCAAAGGAGAGGAAGAGAATACATGTACTTTGTTGGCAAGTGTCATACATGCAATATTTCGAGGGGCCTCATTAACCAGCTTCGTTGAAAGATTTCCTCAGATCTGGCTAGTCTACCATATCACCTTCAAAATGTGTGTACTAGTAGAGGGTTTGCTTTGGAATCGCAAGAATTATGGAATTAAACTTCAATTAACATAAGAGTCCTCTAAATTATTTATCAGGCGAAGACTCTCATGGCAATATCAAGCACAATCAATTTAATCATGCACATGCATATTACTCATTCACGGGCAATAAAGAAGGCGACCAAACTAAGACAAAATCCATCTAATTCATGCGCATTCCACAAATTCCGGCACACGTTCAAAATTGTAACAGAGCATAAAGACCACAAAGCGTGATCTTTTGATGACTAATTGACATGAATAGAAGCCATATCTTCGTGCAAGTGCATATGAGTCTACTTGATTAAAATGGCATCAATCCAAGGCCAAAGTAATGCTAAATTCAAACAAACCAACCATGGTCAGCATGCAATGCTTTGATTCTAGCATATTATAGTTCGGTTATGACTATAATTCTCGCAAAATTGGCATAAGATTCTCCATTTCACTTTCCTAGCATGAACATATATGATCCCCATAACCAAACTAGCCTTGAGTTGGAATGAAATGCACACCAAATCAGGGATATCAAGACACGATCAACATCCACAGATTGATTTCTAGTAGAATTTCTTTCATTCATGACATAATTTCTTTTCCAAGCAAACATGAAATTCACCATAACACAATCTTACATCACTACACATGCTTACTTGAGTGGAATAAAATAAAAATCAAGCACCAATTGACATCAGTTCTGGCCCGCACAGTTATGAATCAGCATGTATTGACAAGGTTCCAGTAGATTCAAAACAAGTTTGAAATTTAATAGATCGACAAGCTAGTAATCAAAGGAATTCTCGGTCAAGAACTAAATAAAAAATACACACTGACTTAGTTCAGGAATTTCATCAAACAGGTGGTAAACATTTCGGCAGAAAAGCACCATTTCAAATAATCAATACAGCTTGAATCACTTACGATTTGCACACAGACAGTAACTAACAGAGCAAATGTGGTTTAGTTGAATGAAGAACGATTACCTATAGCAATTGACATTAGACATGAGAAAGGAGATAACAGAAGAAACATCAAGGAACGAAATCGTCGAAGCAGGCAGCCATGATTGAAGTTCGAGCACTCCAGCATTACAGAACTTCCTCGCGGCAGCGGAACAGGTGGTGATTGGGAAGCGGTGACGACAAGCAGCGAAGTGAGAGGAAAGGATTCAATTGAAATCACCAAGAGCCTTCGATCAATGCTCTCTGTTCTTCGTCCCTTCTCAGTGTGCCATGTCGTGCGGTGGCCAGCGATGGACTCTCGACGGCGGCTGCTGGTGGATGGATGAAAGGGAATCGATAGATCGTTAGTTGAAGAGAGCAAGGAAGAGAGCTAGAGAGAGAGAGAGAAAAAGGAAGAGAGAGGGCCACGTGATGTAGAGTGCATCCGGGTCCCACTAAGAATTGTGTCTTAGCTAATACAAACCGATTTTCGATTCAAAGGAACAGAGAGCCAAACCAAAGCAATGAAATTTTGAAGGAATACCGGATGTCTTATGAATGCTTACGAAGTCTTCATTCTGTTTGGGAGTCTTCTGAGTAATCAAGGACTTGGTCTGGCTCTGCTCCACAGCTTACTATACTCAAGACTCGCAAGGATGGGAAGTCCTCGGAGCACGAAGAATTTCAGAGAGTATTTCTCAGGTAAGAAGCTTTTGAATTTCGGCAACTTGAAAAGTTTAAGATAAGTTAACTTGGAGAAGGTGATTGCGGTGCCGGTCACTTCTTCCCATTTTTCATGGCCAGCAATTTGTTCCATATCTTCACATGACTCCACCACCAGCTCTTTGATTTGCCCAAGAAATTTTGCAGTGAAGGTAGGGAAAAGCATTTTCAAACAGGGGCATCTCACGGCCTCTACGTCTCTCAAATTTGGGAACGGGATGTTTGGGAGACTGTCGGACTGCCAAATGCACCTCAAGTTTGCGAGATCACGCAAAACCAGCCTCCTCAATTTACCACTCTCTGTATCCGTCGTATCACCTTCGTATATGATCTCGATCGAATGGCATGAAATCACTTTTAGTTTCTTGAGACAGCGCTGCAGCTTCTTCCACATATAAGAAGTGGCGATATATTGGAGATTGTCACAGTTCTCCAATACAAGAGATTCCAACTTCTGAAAGGAATTGGTGGGAATTTGATTGTTCCATAGCTCTTTGCACCAAAGACCCTTAATTTCTAGACACGTTATATTAGGAAATCTACCCTGCATGAGGATAACATGAGAAAAGATGATAAGTAGAACAAATTTATTACATTATTCATTATAAAACAAGATAATGTGAGAATACAAATGATCACGGTAAAGGATAGAACGAACCATCTCATTGAACAGTGGTTGTGCTGATTCATCATTTTCTTTGGCCGTCTCGCCTTGCTGCCTCTTGACACTCGTGGGACTCCGGATGAACGCTCCAAAGTTATTGAGCTCCTCAAGTGTTAATTTACTTAAGCAAGGGAAATTCATCACTTTTGCCTCTAATCGACTAGCTTCTTCCCCGAGAATCACTTCCTTCATTTGTTCGCATTTAGTAATTTCTAGCCTCTTGAGTCTCATTAGAGATGTGGTCGTATATTTAGAGAAGAGATATCTCAGGTCAGAGCAATTCTTAATATTGACAATTTCAAGACTAGGAAAACCCAAAACAATTTGGGAGTGGCTCATGACCACGTGTCTCAGCTTTTTTGCTCCACTCACCCTCACTCTCTCCAATTTGGGGAACAATATAATTTTGTGCTCCGCATTTGAATCAAGGGACCCACATTTAAACAAGGATTCTAGGGAGGGACAACTTTCAACGTCGATGCTTTCCAATTCATGGAGCAATACCATGTTTTGTACCGTACTTAATTCTAGGGACCCAAACTCAAACAACGATTTCAAGGATGGACAGTTTTTAACCTCGACATTTTTTGAAAGGAATCGGTTGGAACAAACACTGGAATCGGCGAGAACATGATTGTTCCACAGCTCTTTGCATGGAGCGCCTTCAATTTTTAGATATCTCATTTTGGGAAATGTGACCTGCACAAGGATAAAGTGAGAAAGGAGGATAAGTTGGACAAATTTATTACATTCTTCATTATAAAACATGATAATGCGAGAATACGAAGGATCACAGTAAAGAATAGAACAAACCATCTCATTGAACAGCGATTGTGGCGATTCATCATTTTCTTCGGCTGTCTCGCCTAGCTGCCTCTTGACACTTCCTGAACCGAAACTAACCAAGTTATCGAGCTCCTTAAGTGTTAATTTACTTAAGCAAGGGAAACTCATCACTTCTACCTCTGATCGACCAACTTCTTTCTCGAGAATCACTTCCTTCATCTGTTCACATTTAGTAATTTCTAGCCTCTTAAGTTTCACTAAAGTTGTGGCCGTATAATTAGGGAAGAGATATCTCAAGTTAGAGCAATTCTCAACACTAACAGTTTCAAGACTAGGAAAACCCAAAACTATTTGGGAGTGGCTCATGACCATATATCTCAGCCTTTTTGCTCCACTCACTCTCACTTTCCCCAATTTGGGGAGCAATATAATTTTGTGCTCTGCATGTGAATCAAGGGACCCACATTTAAACAAGGATTCTAGGGATGGACAACTTTCAACGTCGATGCTTTCCAATTCATGGAGCAATACCATGTTTTGTACCATACTTAATTCTAGGGACCCAAACTCAAACAACGATTTCAAGGATGGACAATTTTTTAACCTCGACATTTTTTAAAAGGAATCGGTGGGAACAAACAATGGAATCGGCGAGAACATGATTGTTCCACAGCTCTTTGCATGGAACGCCTTCAATTTCTAGATATCTCATTTTAGGAAATGTGACCTGCACGAGGATAAAGTGAGAAAGAAGGATAAGTTGGACAAATTTATTACATTCTTCATTATAAAACATGATAATATGATAATACAAATGATCACGGTAAAGAATAGAACGAACCATCTCATTGAACAGCGGTTGTGGCGATTCATCATTTTCTTCGGCTGTCTCTCCTAGCTGCCTCTTGACACTTCCTGAACCGAAACTAATCAGGTTATCGAGCTCCTTAAGTGTTAATTGACTTAAACAAGGGAAACTCATCACTTTTGCCTCCGATCGACCAGCTTCTTTCCGAGAATCACTTCCTTCATCTGTTCGCATTTAGTAATTTTAGATACTCAAGTTTCTCCAAAGTTGTGGCCGTATATTTAGGGAAGAGATATCTCAGGTCTGAACAATTCTCAACACTAACAGTTTCAAGACTAGGAAAACCCAAAACTATTTGGGAGTGGCTCATGACCACGTGTCTCATCTTTTTTGTTCCACTCACCCTCACTTCCTCCAATTTGGGGAGCAATATAATTTTGTGCTCCGCATGTGAATCAAGGGACCCACATTTAAACAAGGATTCTAGGGAGGGACAACTTTCAACGTCGATGCTTTCCAATTCATGGAGCAATACCATGTTTTGTACCATACTTAATTCTAGGGACCCAAAATCAAACAACGATTTCAAGGATGGACAGTTTTTAACCTTGACATTTTCTAAAAGGAATCTGTGGGAACAAACAATGGAATCGGCGAGAACATGATTGTTCCATAGCTCTTTGCATGGAACGCCTTCGATTTCTAGATATCTCATATTGGGAAATGTGACCTGCACAAGGATAATGTGAGAAAGGAGGATAAGTTGGACAAATTTATTACATTCTTCATTATAAAACATGATGATGCGAGAATACGAATGATCACAGTAAAGAATAGAACGAACCATCTCATTGAATAGCGGTTGTGGCGATTCATCATTTTCTTCGACTGTCTCGCCTAGCTGCCTCTTAACACTTCCTGAACCGAAACTAATCAGGTTATCGAGCTCCTTAAGTGTTAATCTCCATAAGCAAGGGAAACTCATCACTTTTGCCTCCGATCGACCAGTTTCTTTCTCGAGAATCACTTCCTTCATCTGTTCGCATTTACTAATTGTTAGCCGCTCAAGTTTCATCAGAGTTGTGGCCGTATATTTGGGGAAGAGATATCTTAGGTCAGAACAATTCTCAACACTGACAGTTTCAAGACTAGGAAAACCCAAAACTATTTGGGAGTGGCTCATGACCACGTGTCTCAGCTTTTTTGCTCCACTCACCCTCACTTCCTCCAATTTGGGGAGCAATATAATTTTGTGCTCCGCATTTGAATCAAGGGACCCACAATTAAACAATGATTCTAGGGAGGGACAGCTTTCAACGTCGATCCTTTCCAATTCAGGGAGCAATACCTCGTTTTGTTTCGTATTTGAATCTATGGACCTAAAACCAAACAACGATTTCAAGGATTGACAGTTTTTAACCTCGACATTTTTTGAAAGGAATCGATGGGAACAAACAATGGAATCGGCGGGAACATGATTGTTCCATAGCTCTTTGCATGGAACGCCTTCAATTTCGAGATATCTCATATTGGGAAATGTGACCTGCATAAGGATAATGTGAGAAAGGAGGATAAGTTGGACAAATTTATTACATTCTTCATTATAAAACATGATAATGCGAGAATACGAATGATGACGGTAAAGAGTAGAACGAACCATCTCATTGAATAGCGATTGTGGCGATTCATCATTTTCTTCGGCTGTCTCGCCTAGCTGCCTCTTAACACTTCCTGAACCGAAACTAATCAGGTTATCGAGCTCCTTAAGTGTTAATTCACTTAAGCGAGGGAAACTCATCACTTCTGCCTTTGATCGACCAACTTCTTTCTCGAGAATCACTTCCTTCATATGGTTGCATTTACTAATTGTTAGCCACTCAAGTTTCATCAGAGTTGTGGCCATATATTTGGGGAAGAGATATCTCAGGTCAAAGCAATCCTCAACACTGACAATTCTAAGACTAGGAAAATTCAAAATCATTTGGGAGTGGCTCATGACCACGTGTCTTAGCTTTTTTGCTCCACTCACCCTCACTTCCTCCAATTTGGGGAGCAATATAATTTTGTGCTCCGCATTTGAATCAAGGGACCACAATTAAACAACGATTCTAGGGAGGGACAGCTTTCAACGTCGATCCTTACCAATTCAGGGAGCAATACCGCATTTTGTTCCGTATTTGAATCTAGGGACCCAAAATCGAACAACGATTTCAAGGATGGACAATTTTTAACCTCGACATTTTCTAAAAGGAATCGATGGGAACAAACAATGGAATCGGCGGGAACATGATTGTTCCATAGCTCTTTGCATGGAACGCCTTCAATTTCTAGATATCTCATATTGGGAAATGTGATCTGCACAAGGATAATGTGAGAATGGAGGATAAGTTGGACAAATTTATTACACTCTTCATTATAAAACAAGATAATGCAAGAATACGAATGATCACGGTAAAGAATAGAACGAACCATCTCATTGAACAACGGTCGTGATGATTCATCATTTTCTTCAACTATCTCGCCTAGCTGCCTCTTGACACTTCTTGAACCGAAACTAATCAGGTTATCGAGCTCCTTAAGTGTTAATCTACTTAAGCAAGGGAAACTCATCACTTTTGCCTCTGATCGACCAGCTTCTTTCTCGAGAATCACTTCCTTCATCTGTTCGCATTTACTAATTGTTAGCCACTCAAGTTTCATCAGAGTTGTGGCCGTATATTTGGGGAAGAGATATCTCAGGTCAGAGCAATTCTCAACACTGACAGTTTCAAGACTCGGAAAACCCAAAACTATTTGGGAGTGGCTCATGACCAGATGTCTCAGCTTGTTTGCTCCACTCACCCTCACTTTCTCCAATTTGGGGAGCAATATAATTTTGTGCTCCGCATTTGAATCAAGGGACCCACAATTAAACAATGACTCTAGGGAGGGACAGCTTTCAACGTCGAGTCTTACCAATTTAGGGAGCAATATCACGTTTTGTTCCGTATTTGAATCTAGGGACCCAAAATCAAACAACGATTTCAAGGATGGACAATTTTTAACCTCGACATTTTTGAAAGGAATCGGTTGGAACAAACAATGGAATCGGCGAGAACATGATTGTTCCATAGCTCTTTGCATGGAACGCCTTCAATTTTAGATATCTCATTTTGGGAAGTGTGACATGCATGAGGATAATGTGAGAAAGGAGGATACGTAGGACAAATTTATTACATTCTTCATTATAAAACATGATAATGCAAGAATACAAAGGGTCACAGTAAAGCATAGAATGAACCATCTCATTGAATAACAATTGTGGCGATTCATAATTTTCTTCAACCGTCTCACTTAGCTGCCTCTTGACACTTCCTGAACCGAAACTAACCAAGTTATCGAGCTCCTTAAGTGTTAAATTAATTAAACAAGGGAAACTCATCACTTCTGCCTCTGATCGACCAGCTTCTTTCCCGAGAATCACTTCCTTCATCTGTTCGCATTTAGTAATTTCTAGATACTCAAGTTTCTCCAAAGTTGTGGCCGTATATTTGGGGAAGAGATATCTCAGGTCAAAGCAATTCTCAACACTGACAATTTCAAGACTCGGAAAACCCAAAACAATTTGGGAGTGGCTCATGACCACGTGTCTCAGCTTGTTTGCTCCACTCACCCTCACTCTCTCCAATTTGGGGAGCAATATAATTTTGTGCTCCGCATTTGAATCAAGGGACTCACAATTAAACAACGATTCCAAGGAGGGACAGCTTTTAACGTCGATCCTTTCCAATTCAGGGTGCAATACCGTGTTTTGTTCTGTATTTGAATCTAGGGACCCAAAATCAAACAACGATTTCAAGGATGAACAGTTTTCAACGCTGACACTTTTCAGGTTGTGCAATCTCCCTATGATTGTCGAAGGGAAGAAGTGGAGTAGGTCGGAGCAATTCTCAATAGTAATGTTGGCTAATTTGCAAAAGAATCTTATGGAAAGTTCATCTTGCCATATCCTTTTGAACAATCCCACCGAGTCAAGGTTTAAGTCCTCCACATTTGAATCAAGGGACCCACAATTAAACAATGATTGTAGGGAGGGATAGTTTTCAATGTCGATGCTTACCAATTCGGGAGCAATACCGTTGTTTGTTCCATATTTGAATCTAGGGACCCACAATCAAACAATGTCTTCAAGGATGGACAATTATTAACCTCGACACTTTTCAGGTTGTGCAATCTCCCTATGATTGTCGAAGGGAAGATGTGGAGTAGGTCGAAGCAATTCCCAACAGTGATGGTGGCTAATTTGCAAAAGGAACTTCTAGAAAGTTCATCGTGCCATATCCTTTTGAAGGATCCCACTGAGTAGAGCTTTAACTTCTCCAAGTTTGGTAAACTAGCCTGCTTATAAGGGTTATGCATCGGATTACAGTTGTGAAAAATTTGACAATTTGGCCTAATCCTAACCGCCAATCTAATGCGGTGGAAGAATTAATATTCACTGACAAATGTAGTTATAAACTGTGAACACATTTTAACAAATAAAACGAAATAAGAATCTTCAAAGAGATATTATTACCTGCCCTAGCAAGCCAAGTATCAATGGCTATTGTGGGTAAAATCTCAAGAGAAGGGATGTTTACCTTTCTGTCGAAGAAGGAATCTGAATAAGTATTCTGTAAATCTGAAGTAGTGGTTACTAACTCTGTCCCTTCATCTCCTCCTCCCTCATCCACAACTCCCGCCTGAAAGAATATGAATGGACCCAAAGTGTATGAATGGGCTTATTGCTTTTAAAAACGTCAAAACTTAATCGATCAATATAAAATATTTAAAACTCAATTGAATGGAGAGCGAAAGCTTAAGATCTTCCGTCGAGCCTGAGAAAATGGAGAAGGAAAAATCCCCAAACTAGTTGACGTTGACACGGTTATGATGGCATGATATGTTGGAATCAGTTCCAACTTGCATGAAGTTGGGACATGAATTATGTGGACTTTCTTTGCTATGTGACTCTTTGTTCACCTTCGGTTTATTTAATCTCCAGAGGTTGCTTTATTCATTTTGAAAATATTCAATTTCGTTCATTCATCTTCGTTCAATACACAGTTTCTTCTACTCATTAAAAATATGACATGAGTAATAAATTAGTCATAGTAGAAACCCTTGAGCTCAAATAATTAGTGCAATTATCTAAAATTGGGAAAAAAAAAATAAAATAAAAAGCAGTCATAGAAAGAGGCTTCCCACTACCTATTGTTGAATAAACTTATACCCTCTCGATAAGACAAACTGACATGGGGAGAAAATGAAGAAGTTACCTGAATTGGAGTACCTTCTGAAGTCATCTCATCTCTTGGGCAAAAACTCCTCATATTTGGTAAGTCGGCCAAATCCAGATGACGTAGGTAAGGCAACTCAACTCTGCAATCGGCAGGGACTGTATCTTTTCTTGCAATGGCTCGCATTGAGTTACAATTCCCCATACTTTAATCTTTTCTAATTGTACAAGATTTTGCATATGTGAAAGACTCCACAAGTATTCCAATCGGTTGCACTCTTTGACTCTCACAGCTTTTAGTTTGCTGAAGCACTCTGCCGTGATGTGACCATGGTATATCTTCTCCAAATTGATAAGATTATTGAGGAACAAAGACTCTAAAATCGTAAAAGCACTATTGATGAGTTGACAATATACTTTATTGATGGGTTGTTCCAAATGTCGAGATGCTTCAATTGCGAAATCCTTGAATGCACAACTCGTAAGCATTCTCGAACTCTCCCAATCCATCCAAACACAAGTATTGAGTTTTCTGGAGAGTTTTCTGGACCCATGTTTTTGAAAGAATACTATCATGCCCTTTCAATTTGATCTTCATGGTTCTCAAACCTTTAAATTCCCTTCCGTAAACATTTCCTATGTCGATCCAAAATCTAGTCAAGTTCTCAAATGGCAGGTCATCAACCTCCAAGAGTATGATGGGATCACAAATTGATATTTCCAAAGAATTTAGCTTTGTCATGCTCCTCAACTCAGCAAGCCCAGCATTACACAATTCCGATGGTTTTTCATTTTTGCCCATCCATCGATCAAAGCTTCCCTTCATATGTAACTCTTCTAATTTGATTAAGCGTTTTAGGACAACAGGCTCAATTCTCTCAAGCTTTTTGCAGTCACTTAGATTCAACAATCTCAAATTTGTAAGTTCCCCCATTTCTTTAGGTAGCCTAGAAATTGTGGACCTTGTGAAGCTGAGACTTTGCAATGCTTTGAGTTTGCCAATAATTGCCACATCCTCCACTTTGCAATTATATAAATATAATGACCGGAGGTTCTCAAGGATTTCGATTGAGGGAGGTAAATTGGTGATGTGCATGAAGCGAAGATATAGGACTCGAAGCTCCTTCATGTCCTTGAAATCTGGTATTTTCGAGCCTCGCCGGCCGGCACGAGCTCGGGCGCGATGACCCACATCACATACATATTTTGCATTTTCTTGCTTCCAGTACCAGACTTCTGACATAGACAGCATAAGTATCTTCAAGCTTGGAAACTGACATGGCATTAGTTCAGCAAGCCTATCTATACCAGCATCATCTAGGCATATTGCCCAACATTTCTCAAGTTCTTCCTTTGATGATGCGCCATAATTGTTGTTCATCATTAAGGAATTCTGATCTTGAAATGGAGTTGAGACGACCACCTCGCTGTAAAGATCATGTATGGTCACATTGTCCTTGTCATCGCCACCATCCAGCAACAAACAAGTGGAACGGAGTTCATTCAGCATATTATTCAATCTATCCCTTGAAATCTTGCATCGTCTTATTAAATCTTTGAAACAAGCCCAACCCCATGACTAGTACCAAACAGAAGTTCGACTGGAATGGTCCCACCAATAAGACCAGAGAGCAAGAATAAGTACTTCGCGTCCTCACTCTTCAAATGGCCATAACTCAACTTCACTATCGTTTCTTTTTTTATTTTATTTGAGTCATCTAATTCTATCAGCGCGTTTCTCCATGCGGACTCATTGCTAGATTTCAAAGTGCTTGCAACAGAGTTAATCAAAAGAGGCAAACCTGCAAGCTTCTTGACCACTTGATCCGCTATTGATTTCAATCCTCATTGTCTTTGAGCCTGTCAGCGACCTTGTTTTCAAATAGCCTGAATGCTTCATCCTCCTTTAAACCTTCAAGATGAAATATGGGAGTGTCACACTTCATTTGCTCTAGAACATTTTTAAATCTCGATGTTAGCAGCAACTTGCATCCCTTGCTCTTGTCTCCCGAAGAAATTCCGACCGCCCTCAGATCAAACTCTTCCCACAGATCGTCCAATATTATAAGAACCTTCTCACTCGGATCCTTCTGTAATCTCTTGAACAGAAGATCTTTTCTTCCCGCATCACTCGGCTCACTCTTCAGTCTACTTAGACCCAAAAAGTAAGCGATATCGCGTTGGACCTTAGTCCAGTCTGGAGTCTGCGAGACTTTCGATTTGACGATCATTTGGAACGGTGTCTCCTCTTTCTTGAGTCTCTCCTCGACTATCTCCAACAGCGTAGTTTTCCCCACGCCGCCAGGCCCGTAGACGCCAATCACCTCGTGCTTCTCATCATGCAGAGCTTTCATTATGTCCTGAAAGATGGAAGCTCGCGAACCGGTGATAAAGTCGCCTCCATCACCGGCCAACGAATTCACGTCGAGAGCATCGCCAACACGCTCTGGCGGAGGATTCTCGATTTGACCCCGCGCAATGAGTTCCTGGATAGTGTCGCCCCCAGCATCGCCAACACGCCCCGGCGGAGGATTCTCGATTTGACCCCGCGCAGTGAGTTCCTGGATAGTGTCACCCCCATCACAGGCCGACGAATTCACGTTGGGAACACGGCCAACAAGCCCCGGTGGAGCACTTTCGAGGTAGACCCCCTCGAATGTGCCCTGTGGAATACGTGCCTGGATGTCCTGGATGGCCTGGGCTGTCTTCCTCGCGTCCCTGCCGCGACAATAACGCTCCTTCGGGTTGGGAAGCCACCCGCAGAAGCAAGTTTTCTTGGCTCTTCCCTCGTTATCCAGCACGCCGTGGGCCTTGTTGGCAGAGTTATCTGCCTCATTCTTCCATCTGTTAACGTCGAGTCTTATCTCCCTCATGTCGTTTTCAGCATCACTGATGGAACGCTGCACCCCACCTCTCACTTCATCGAGCTTCACAAGTTCCTTCTCAAGTTGGCGAACGTAGCGGTCGGAGAATATTACGTAGCCGCAGTGCCTCCTGACCGGAGCCACCAGGCACTTTGCCACTTCGCAAGCTACAGACACAGCAATATCCGCCATTTTCCCCCCGTTTCGACTTCTTCTACCTTTCTGGCTTTCTTTCCTTCTTCCTTGGGGAGAAACGAGAGTTAAGAATTTATATATTCCGAGGAAGGCGAAACTGAGGGAACCCGGAAACGACAATGACTGAAGAAGGGGAAGGATTCAATACGATGCACGCGCGGCGGTTCCAACAAAAAGAACAGCCGCAGAAGATCAGGCGAAAGAGAGGCTTTCTAGAGCGAGGAAGAAATCATTTAGACGATGCAATGGTGGTGGGAGAAAGCGGCACGAAGCGTTAATTTATACATGTGGCGTTACTAGATTGATGTTCCCTAAGGTGCCCCTCGCGTCCTCCATTGCTTGACCTTAAGGACGCTGATTTAAAACAAGTGGGCCCCACTCCACCATTTCTATTTGGACTAAAATTACCTTCAGACCCCGCCGCTTGCGGGTGCGAGAATTGTCCAGCTGTCTACCGCCATCGCCGTCCATCAAATCATCAGCAGCTCCGAGGCCCCATGGCTAGAGGCTAGCCCTCGGTCGTTCGTCGGTCGCCACCGTAGCCAGTACCAGTCGAGAAGGAGGAAAAGCAAAAAATTAAATAATAAATAAACAATTTCGAATTTAAAAAAAAAAAAAAAAAGAAAGAAAGAAGTGGGGGCTAAGAGTATGAGATAGAAAAGAGTGAGTGCGGGAAATATTTTTCTTCTTTATTTTAGGAGATTTTTTTTCCCTTCAAAGAAAATGTTTTCCTCAATCAATTTATTTTTCAAAAAATAAACAGAGTCTTAATTTTATAAATATTTATAAACATAATCATCAATTATTGCTGAGAACCTCACTTAGACATTTCCAAAAAACCTCAATTTCATTGATAAATTACACATCATTAACTGTATCGGTTAATGTAAAGTGTATTTATATGTAAATATGCATGTTAAGGGGATCATTGACTCCATGTTAGCTTAGCATGGACTTGATAACGCAAGCTTATTTTAGGGATTATACAGATCTCACGCTAATGAATGGTCGAGTCTGACCACCTCCTTCTATGACCTCTCTCAACTAATAACTTCCTCGTACTGACCATCTTTTCAATTCTCTGCAAAAATAATGAAATAATTCACGTTTCTCATCGCAAACTCCAAATCCGTACGTGCATCTCCCTCCCTAACACGTGCCAACAGAACATCCACCATCGTTGCTCTAACGCTCCTCTCTCTCTCTCTCTCTAAAACGCAAAGGAGGAAGATAGAACGAAGTGATGAGAGTTAACCAGGGTGGAGTTAAAGTTTGCTGTTCGGCCATCGTCGGTCGCTTGGCAATTATTAAAGCTTGTGTTATTCAACCTGGTGGTGCGCATGGGCGGTACGACTTTATGCACGTGAAGGCTGCTGCCCAACTCCACCGACCCATCCCATCTGTCTTTGCTTTAACTTAGATGCTCTGTACAACAATTGACATGTGAAAAGTATATGGAAATGTTCAGCCTCCTACATCAATCGTGCAGAAGATAGGTGTTGCGTCTCTGATAACACTCAATTTATTTGACGAAATGTAATAAAGATAAGATCCATCAGAGTCGGGCTCAGTTTCCCTGTCAATCTTAAGCTAACTATGCTACGACCATTGACCACAAATTTTTCCAAGCAGGTGACCCAAAATTTTATCGTTAGATTTTAATGATCATGCCTCATTATTTGAATGTAAATTTTAATAGAACTAGTTTCTCATTCCTAACATCTTAATTCTTTTCTTTTCAAATGAATAAACATGAATAATGTGAGATTAAGGTTAGAATTTAAATAACTGATAGTTTCTAATACAAAAGAAATAGTCACCAAACCTTCCTAGGGATTAAAGGGCAAAAAAAAAAAAAAAAACAGGAAGAGGGGCTCAACTAACAAGTTTAGACCATTAAGTTGCCAAAATCAACTTCGAATAGAAACTGAGATGAAAAAAATCAAGTGCGGCAACTTGCCCATTTTCCAAAGGATGTACTATAAAATGAAAATTTATCACGGATGTACTAATAAAAATTATTTATCTCCGATAATTATCCAATGTGTATGAAATGGAGGGACCGCCCATTTGATGGAGATTCATTGGATGCTCAAGGAGACCTAGGCACTCCATTAATATTTAAGAGATACCAATCTATCAATCTTGTGAACAAGCACAGGCTTTGAGCTACATACGCAACTCTATTAAGAGAAATTGGAGGTCCATGAAAGATGGCTTTTCATGGAAATGGCGGATCCCGTGATATTTGGTCAATGTGATGTTATCTTTCATCAGAAGCTTGCCAACTCTTACCTTACCGATATTTTTTTGCATGGACTCTACGAACCTGGGCTTCATTTCGTACTTTTGTTGATGCATGCAAGCTGCCTGCGCTTACACGTGTCACGTAAGGCTTCATCTACTAGAAGAGAGGCGTCGCCTCTAGAGTTGTTCAAAGCAGGAGAAGCTGAGATTGAAGTGCAAAATCCGACCATATCTAGACACGTGATCGTTAATTATTAATACAACTGTGAAGGATAATATACATGTGTGTTTGTATTTCTTAGGTTGTATTTCTCTGATGCATTTGTATTCGTATTTCAGCGTATCGTCCTATCATCTTTACGCAACAGCTACAGAATTTCCCAAAGAACAAATGCCGCCACGTGATCACGCTTTGATTGAAAACAAGAGGGCCCACTCCGCCATTTCTTTTGTACTGAAATTCACTTCAGGCCCTGCTTGCTAAAAATTACGAGAGCAATGCTAGGCTCTAGCAAATCAGCAGCAGCTAAAGTCCAAATTTCGATTCAGAAAAATGCACTCCAATCCCAGTCACTTCACGAGCCCTTTAAGCATCAGCTTTAATAAAGTTGGACAATAATAGAGTCCACTCGGTGCAATAATGCTTTCTCCTGTTGTACTATATGGCCACCACCAGCGTTGGCCAAGATGCTTTTCTTATCAAGAGATTTTATTATTTCCTTGTAAAGAGCATCTTGCATGCAATAAGTCTGCAATGGCCTAAGGGCTCACTTCGGAAAAATGTCATCACAAGTTCCTTTTTTTATTTCTTAACTAATTTAATTAATGGAATATGCATAAGTTCTGACCTACATGCACAACTCCATCACTCCATCAAGAGAAATTGAAGATTCATGGAAGATGACTTTTTAATTTTTTGTGTAGAAGTTACAAATTATAATCATCAATTATTTCTCAAAACCACACTTCAATAGTTCTTAAAAAAACCAATTTTATTTGATTGATTACACCTCATCAATGGATCCAGTGTATATGAACTGTATTTGTAAGAAATTATGTGTTTATATTAAGGGATCATTAACTACATATCAGTGTTGCATGCACTCGATATGATCAACCAATTTCATGGATTATATGGATCTCTCTCTTTCTGATCTCTCTTTGCTAATACCCTGGCACGTGACGACACTTTCAAATTCTCTGCAAAACAATGAGTGACGTAACAATTCACAAGGCCGACGCTTCTTATTGCCAAACTCGAGGCCCTTACGTGTCTTCCCCACCCTGACACGCCTATCATCGTTGCTCTGATGCTGCCCTCTCTCTCTCTCTCACTAAAGCGCGGAGGTGGAGGATGAAGATAGAACAAAGCGAGAATAAGAGTAAACCAGGGTAGAGTTAATTTTGCTTTTTGGTCATCGTCGGTCACTTGACAATTATTATAGCTTCATGTTATGTCAATATCATTCATGCTGCGGATGGGCAATACGACTTCTGTGCATCGTGGGTTGCAAAAGATATTTTCCTCCAAAAAGTGGGAGGAATGGAGGGAAATGCAAAATGAATTCCTTGTTTCCAACTATTGCCCACAAGTGCCACTCGTGGTGTGGGAGTCGTGGAATTTAAGGACCCGTTTGTTTTCGTTTCTTTTTTCTATTTTTAAATAACTTTTTTTTTTTTTTCGCAACAAAAAGCAACGCGTTTGTGTGCGTTTTGTTAAAATTATTTTTTGTTAAACACATCCTAAATAAAAACAAAAACAATTTTTTTTTATTTCTTTTTTTGGAACAAAATTTAAACACTTCTTTTCTTCTTCTTTTTCTTCTTCTTTTCTTCTTCTTTTTCTTTCTTTTTTTCTTTGGCCGGTCGCCGCCCGCCATGTCGCCGCCGTCGAGGGCCGGCGACCTCACCGAAGCATCGCCGGCCCCCGGCGGGCCGAGCGCCGCGCCCTTGGCGAGGCCAAGCCTCGCGCCGGCCGGGCGAGCTCGATCTTGCCCAGATCCGGCGAGGCCGAGCCTTGCCCGGCTATGGCGAGGCTCGGCCTCGCCGGGGGCCGCCGAGCCTCGTCGTGGCCGGGCGAGGCCGTCGGCCCTCGTCGGCGGTCGGCCGCCGCCATGGCCAAGGCGCGACCGCCAAAAGAAGAAAAAAAGAAAAAAAATGAAAAATAAATAAGAAAATAAGAAAGAAAATAGAAAAAATAAAATAAAAATATTAAAAAATTAAAAGAAATAAAAAAAATTATACAAGTTTACCAAATGTGTTTCGTTCATTTTTTATTCCTGAACAATGTTTACCAAACACGTCTTTTTGTTCAAAAATTGTTCCCCACGTAAAACACTTTTTTTCTATTTCTTTCCCTAGAACAATTTTTAAACGAAATGTTATCAAACGCACCCTAAATAATCAATTAAAAATTATGACATCTAAGCGAAAAAATTTTAAAGATTAAGTTAGTCAGGTGAACATTTTCTCTTAAAGTCACGATACTCAAATAATTGCTATACAAAAGTTACATCACTTGCCGTATTCTCATCTTGACTAACTTCTATTAGAAGTTGCATAAGAATTAGAAAGTGTTTGAATCAAGATATGCACTATTCAATAGCATAAGAGTTGAAGCTAGCAGATAATTGGCTAAAAATAGCACCATTAAAATCATCTTGCCATTGCCATCCCTGTTGTATATTAGAATAAAGCGTACCCTGTACCCTTTCAACTTCAGCATCTAATAGTTTTCATTATGCCTTCTTCTTGATCATTCAATACGATCAGATGATCAATAATGAACTTATGTTGGACCTTCAGCTTAATCCAAAGCTCACGGACGATCAATTTGATCTGCGTCTATCAGTCGAGAAGAATTGCCAAGACAAGTGAAATGAAGAACTAAAAAATAGCATTTTAATACAACTTCCAAGGAAATATAGTACTAGAACTTAAGTTGTGCAAAGTCAATGTGCAATAATATCTCCTATACATGCAATGCAATGCAATTATGCACAATGCTCCGAGTATTGTGGTTGGGCATATTAAGCTCTACCCGTCCCGAGGACAATCTGATTATTTTGTTTATAAACTTTCTCCATTACTGAACACATTTCTTGTAACTCCTACATAAATTGTCATACCATACGGACGACCATTATTGAAAATTTGCAATTGTTTGTGTGGTATGATGATTGTGCAGAAATTATGACACTGAATTTGGGCTTGATAAGATAGAATGGGGGATCGACACGTCGGGTGACCTTAGAAGGCTAGATAAAACATGCAATAAGTTTCGGCTATTGACTTATTATCATAACTAGAGTGGTCTATAATATGTGATTGTTGTTTTGCAAAATTGGGTGACATCCATTCAACTAAATATTCGTAAATTTCTGGAAACTAGGGAACTCAAGTAACGACATATTGAAACTAAGATGCCATATTGCAGTAAGCTTAAACCTTGTGGCTCACTAGTCAATAGTAGTTAACACTATACGCGCCACCTCGATGGGGACCACTTTCCACTGCTTCAGTTCATCAAAACCAAATTGTATCTCATCCTCACTGTCATTTCTATAGAGTTCGATTTGAAGCTTAAAATCATTAGGCTCAACGTCCTAGATCATAACAGAATATCTTTCTTCCCACCTAATTTTGACATCGGTTCATTAGAAAATTAATCACGTCGGATGGCTAATATTCACATAATCGATTTCCGATCAAAATTGACTATAGTGACTACATTAAGAAATTGTTAAAAGATTTTAGACTAAACCAACATAAATGAAATGTTTATGATTGAAGTGATCGTTGTACAATAAATTTAGGACTTTTTGAATAATTATCCCCATTATTAACAATGATGATAACAATGGCAACAACAACAACCACCACCAAAGAAACATTACCTAACTTTCTTACCATCAATCACTAATTTAAATTTGAGGACAAGCATGTTGTCAAATATCAATCCATAGATGAATCTCTTCCATTGAGTTGTATAAACATTAACCATATTGTACTTGTGCTTCTGATACTTTCTGTTCATATTACGAATACAATTCAAACTTGCTTGATTAGAAATGTCCAGATTAAGATCAACCATCAAAGTGATTAGAAATGTCCAAATTATGATGAGGTACCTCATCAGGAATCAATTTTCATAAAGAGACATCTAATCCATCTCTTTTTTGGTCGATCTCGACACCTTGGGGTGGCACATTTCGAGAGATCTACAACCTTTGGTCTGCAAGTACCATAAAGACTCTAGGCTATTGCGGCTTTCCATGGCTCTTAGCTTAGCACAACCCCTCAGTTCAACACACCTAAGCTTCTTCAGCTTGCATAGCTTAGGTAATGTTTCAATTGAATCGCAATATAAAACTGTTAGGTGCAACAAAGATCTCAATGCTCGCAAACCTTGAATCCCAACAAGTCTTTATAATTGAGAGGGCTCCAAGGATTGTAGCACGACAGATCAGGTGTCCTTATGAGGCATTTGCATCTAGTAATTCGCAGTGTCCTCAACTTCACCAAGCCTTTCAAAACAGGAAAGTGCCAAGCATTCATCGAAAATAAGAGTGACAAGTTTTCAAGTTTGTTTGAGATATGTGGCACTATTGCGACAACATGAAATTTCGATGTCAACAAACTAGAATGGTGCTACCAGGGTGAGAAATGTTCCTCCAACTTGCACCTCTTTGGGAAAGATAAGATCCACGACAGTTGCACTCAATTTCTGTATAAATCTTAATATTTAAGCTAATTATGCCATGACCATCAACTCCAAATTTTTCAAAGCTTGTGACCCATGACTTTTGCAATTAGATTTTAATTGGTCATGCGTCATCATTTGAATCTAAATTTTAATGAAATATTTCTAGTGTAGAAGAAATATCCTCCAAACCTTCCCACGAGTTAAAAGAAAAGAAAAGAAGTGGGGCTCAACTCCCAAGTTTAAAACATTAAGCAGCCAAAATCAACTTCGAATATAAATTGAGATTAAAAGATCAAGGGCAGCAAGTAAATTTTTTTCAAAAGAATATGATATAAAACCGTGATCACAATGATAGATATCATTTACAAAATCAAAAAAAAAATTATAAGGAAAAATTAAGAGTTTTCACTTTACATTAGGTCAACTTTCTTCCAAGAAAACTAAGCGGTACGTATCTTTTAAATCTAAGAGGTCGTTCAAATGGTAATTGTGACTGAATCACCATATTTGTGCATTTACTTAGGGCCACCTGTGGGAGCATAGGCATATGTCACTAGTGATTATTAATGTGTGTGGGATAAAAAATACTGCCGTACTTGATGAGGATTACTCGAGTATTCAAAGAATTTCAGACACTCGATTGATATCGAAGAGACACCTATCTACTAATCTTGTGAATATGCATTGAGCTATACACACAACTCCATTGGAATACTGAAGGATCATGGAAGATGCCTTTTCATTTAATTTCATAAAAATTAATAAGCATAATTATCATTTATTTTTTAGAACCTCAATTTGACGGTTCTAAAAAAACCCACTCCGCCATTTCTTTTTGAACTAAAATTGGCTTCGGACCCCGCCGCTTGTGGAATGTGAGAATTATCGGCTGTCTATCACCATCGCCGTCTATTAATCATTTCATACGTGCTCACCTCTCGCTATCAGCAGCGGCAAGGCCCAATCTCTCTAAGTCCATAATTCAATTCAGATGATGCACTCCAATTTCAGTCACTTCATCAGCTCTTTTAAGGGTCAACTTTAATAAAGTCGGACAATAACAAAGTCCGCTAAGTGCAATAATGCTTTCTACTGTTGTACTATGTGAAGACCACCAGTTTTGACCAAAATCTTTTCCTTGTCCCCTCTTCTTCCATAAAAGTTGGTATCATTTTTATGCAAACGCATCCTTAAGTGCTTACGGATTGTATTGTCATGGCATGTAGAAGTCTGTAATGCCTTAGTTACATAAGGCTAACTTTGAAAAAATGTCACCGCAAGGGTATCACGACTTTTTTTATTCTCTCACTTTACTATAAAACTTCTAAAAAAAATTCATTTGAGCGCTGTAACCTTCTCAAAGAGGTTCCCCGAAAGTGCTACGCATCATGACGCTTATGGTGGGATTTGTAGTATTTAAATAATTAATTGAAAATCATGGCACTTAAGTGAAATTTTTTTAGAAGTTAAGACACTCAAGTAAACATTTTTTTTAAAGTCATGACACTCAATTAATCGATAAAAATTATGGCACTCAAGTGACAATCGAGAGGATGGGGGCTTAGCTCCCAAGTTTAGACCGTTAGGTTGCCAAAACCAACTTCGAATGGAAATTGAGATGATAAAATCAAGTGTGGCAACTTGCCCATTTAAAAAAAAAATAGTAATATAAAAGGTAAATTTATCATAAATATATTAAGAAAAATTATTTGTCTTCAGTAATTATTCAATGCGTATGAAATAGAGGGATCGCTGCATTTGATGGAGATTCGTAGGATGCTCAGAGAGACCTGGGTACTCCATTAATATCTAAGAGACACTAATCTATTAATCTCGTGAACATGGATAGGTTTTGAGCTACATACACAGCTCCATTGAGAGAAATTGAATCATTTTTCTTTTTTATGGAAATTGCTAATTATAATCGTCATTTAAAGACATCACTTTAATAGTTTTAAAGAAAACCCGATTTAATTGTTTTATTATACCTCGTTAACAATTTAAGGACCCCCTTTCCGGTTCTCTGTAAAATTCAAATCCTTGGGAGTCTCTCTCCTTCCCTAATATGTACCGACCAAACACCTCCACGATCATTGCTCCCTGATGCTCCTGCTCTCTCTCTCTCTCTCTCTCTCTCTCTCTAAACGGAGGAGGACAAAGCAAAGTGATGTTAAGAATTTAACCGGGGTGGAGTCAAGTCGTTTTTTGGCCATCGTGGATCACGTTGCAATCATTGAAGGTTCGTGTTATGTCAACCTTGTGATGCATACGGACAGTATGACTTTATACATTGTGGATTGCGTTGCAAATATTAAAGCTTCATACTTTTTGAACCACACGCTGAGGAACCCCACTCCACCGTACTATCCTCTCTCTATCTCTCTGTCTATCTAAACGTTGTCAGCGCTAGCTTTGACTTGATATGTGCAAAGCTATATATGGTTATACATTTGGTCCCATATTCGTACAAATTGTTTTATGAACAAGAGCGACAAATATTCTAAAGAAACCAACCTCTTAATTCGGTCAATCATCCTAACCAAAAAAAAAAAAAACACATTCAATCGATCACCCAAAACAAAAACTGCTTTAAACAATGGGAAAACATATTTATAAATATGACCAAAAAATTTAAATAACCCAATATAATCAAATAATCATCGTGCACGTAAAGTTATTTTAGTCTTGTAGTAGATTTGTTATTCTATGGACCTCATTAAATTTCTAGTTAAAAAGGTATATATTCCATATGTAGTCATGATATTCAATTTCTATATGGAAAAACAGATAATATAAGATAAAAAAAAAAATTACAAGATATTGATCAACGAAAGAAATTATAAGAACCTTTGTCTCCTATGTAAAACATCTGCATGCACCATTGCTGAGGATAAATACGTCGCCTTGTTCATCCATTTTTTTTCTTTGTGCAAACCATCTACACCTCGTCTTTACTTCATTTTTTAATGCGGAGTGCAAAACATAATCCGAGTTGAGAAGCTTGCTGATATTATTGACATTTTGTTGAGTAACATCTACTAATGCAACTACAGCCAATATACATATTATTAATGAGGATATGACACTTGTGAGAGAAGTCTTATATTTTGAGTTTCCCATCAAACGAAAGATTTTTACAGACAAGGAGCCGCTCCAAATGTTTAGTGCCTTGATTTTGATTTTTCTTTTGAGAGCAAGACCCGTATACAAATCCGAATGGAGCCATTCCGTAGAATGAAGCGGCTTTCTGGAATTGGGTGAAAAGAAGTGAGGAAAGTATAAGATGCAAGGAATATGAAGAGAACAGTAGAGAAAGATTTTCCTGTGGGGGCCTACAGGATATTTTCTTTCGGAAAGTGTGGAGAAAATAGCGGGAAACGCAAAATGGAGCTCTTTCTTTTCCTCAAATGACGAGCTCAGTGGGCCCATAACATGTTGCATTTTCTGGACTCTTGGTCCTTTGGAGATGCGACAGGGGACAGATGTCTGAATTATGGTGGAGGATAGAAGACAGTGAGGACACGGATTGAATCGGGGGATGGGAATTGTGGATAGATGTCTGAATAAAGATTGGTCGAGGCTCCTAAAACGTCAACAAAGCTGTCCCCAACAATTTTCGGTGAAGGATGAAAGGACACAGAGTGATTGCGAGATGGGAAAATTTACAGATGTCCGAATTGATGGGCTGCGGTTCCGAAATTATCTGCGAAGCTGTCGGCGACACTTTCGGTGAAAGACAAAATGATAGTGAAGGACGGACACAAGTGAATGCGAGATGGGAAATGTGACTTGATGTTGGAATGAGATGGGTTGAATATCTATGAAGCTGTCGGCAATACTTTTTTCTAGTTAGGATGGCCAATGGGCCGTGCCAGTTCGGACCCGTGCTCTCCCACACACACACACTCTCTCTCTAAAACGCAGAGGAGGAAGATTGAACATAGCGATGTAAAGAGTTAACCAGGTGGAGATTACGTTACTGGTTGGCCATTATCGGTCACTTGGCAATTATTAAAGCTTCGTGTTTTGTCAATCTAATGATGCGCATGGGCAGTACGACGCGCGTGAAGGCTATCAATCAATCACTGGGGAACCCAACTCCATCGAATTTTTCCATCTTTCTTTACTTAGATGCTCTGTACAACAATTGACATGTGAAAAGTACAGGAAAATGTTGAGCCCCCTACAATTGTCCGAAGATAGGTATTGCGTCTCTAATAGCACCCAATTTATTTGACAAAACGTAACGAAGATAAGATCCACTAGAGTCACGCTCAGTTTCCCCATTAATCTTAATATTTAAGCTGATCATACCTCGACTATCGACCACAAATTCTAAGCTAGTGACCCAAAATTTTATCGTTGGATTTTAATTAATCATGGCTCATCATTGTAATATATAAACTTTAATGGTAGTAGTTTCTCATTCCCAACTTCTTAATTCTATTTTCACATGAAAAAACATGTATAATGTGAGATTAAGGTTAGAATTTAAATAATTAATAGTTTCTAGTATAGAAGAAATGCTCACCAAACCTTCCCCAGAATTAAAGGGGAAAAAGGGAAGAGGGGCTCAGCTCCCAAGTTTAGACCGTTAAGGTGTTTGTTAAAAACGATTTCTGTTATTTCTGTTTCCCGAAACAAAAATTTATATTTCTTTGTTCAAGGAAATGAAAAAAAATAGAAATGTGTTTGGTAAAATTTTTATTCTTAAGAATAAAAATATATATTTTTTTTTTTTTTGAGAACAATTTCTAAAATCAATTTTCTCAATTTTCTTTTTTCTTTTCTTTTCTTTTCTTCTTCCTTTTGGCCGAGGTCGTCGCCTTGGCCATGACCAATGCCGGAACCGACCAAACGAGGCCGGCGACCTTGCCTGAGCATTGCGTCAAAGATGCCGAGCCACGGCGAGGCTCATCGGCCCAAGCCTCGCCGTGGCTTGCCATGGTCGCGTGAGGCTCGGCCTCCCGGCGTGAGGCTTGGCCTCACTAGGCCAAGGTGAGGCCGAGGCTTGATGGACGCGCCCAGCAGGTAACCGGTCACGGCGGTGGCTGGCAACCGGCCAAAGAGAAAAAGAAAAAGAAAAAATAAATAAATAAAAATTTAAGAATTTTACCAAACGTGTTTTATCTCGGGAATAAAAATTTTGATAAATTATCAAACGTATTCTTTTATTCAAAATTATTCTTAGAATAAAAATAAAAAAAAAATATTTATCATCAAAAATTATTTTCCAGAAGAGAATAACGCGTCCTAAGTAACGCAACAATTCACAAAGCGGACGCTACTCATTGCCGAACTCCAAGTCCTTACGTGTCTCCCCCTCCCAGACACGTCCATCATCGTTGCTTAGATGCTGCCCTCTCTCTCTCTCTCTCTCTCTATCCCTGAAACGCGGAGGAGGAGGATGAAGACAAAACAAAATGAGGCTAAGAGTTAACCAGCGTGTAGTTAAGTTTGCTTTTTGGCCATCGTCGGTCACTTGACAATTATTATAGCTTCATGTTATATCAGTCTCATTCATGCTGCGGATGGGCAGTATGACTTCGATGCATGGTGAGTCACGTTGCAAAGATATTTTCCTCCAAAAAGTTGGGGGAAATGGAGGGAAATGCAAAATGAGTTCCCTTGTTTTCAATTGAAATGCAAAATTCGAGTTCTGTCCAACTATTCCCTACAAGTGCTGCCTATCATGGCACTTGTGGTGTGGGAGTTATAGAATTTAAATAATCAATTAAAAGTTATGATATTTAGGTAAAAAATTTTAAAAATTAAGTTACTCAAGTGATTTTTTTTTAAAAGTCATAATACTCATTAATAAAAAAAAAACATGATACTCAAATAATTGCCGTACAAAAGTTACATCGCTAGTTGTATTCTCATCTCGGCTAACTTCTATTAGAAGTTGCATAAGAATTGGAGAGTGTTTGAATCAAGATATGCACTATTCAATGGCCAACTACACTCTTCAAGTTGCACAAGAATTGAAACTAGCAGATAATTGGCTAAAGATAGCAACACCAAAATCATCTTGCCATTGCCACCAATGCTTTATATTACAACAAAGGGTACCCTTTCAGATTCGGCATCTAATAGTCTTCACTATGCCTTCTTCTTGATCTTCAATACAACCAGATGATCAGTGAACTTATGTTTGACCTTCAGCTTAACCCGAAGCTCACAAACGATCAATTTGATGAGTTCCCCGCATCAGTCTGCAGAGAAGAATTGCCAAAACAAGTCAAATGAAGAACTATAAAATAACATTTTAATGCAACTTCCAAGAAAATATGGTATTTGAACTTAAAATATGAAAAGTCAATGTGCAATAATATCTCCTGTACACGCAGTGCAGTGCAATTTTGCACACTGCTTCGAGTATTGTGGTCGGGTATATTAACTATTAAGCTCTACCCATCCTTAGGAGAATCTAATTATTTTCTCTATAAGCTTTTTCCATTATGGAACCCAAATTTCTCGTAACTCCTACATAAATTGTCATACCATACAAACAACCATTATTGAAAAATTGTAATTGTTTGTGGTATGGCAATTGTGTAGAAATTATGACACTGAATTTGGGCTCGACGGGAGATTGACTTCTTGTGTGACCTTCGAAGGCTGGATAAAACGTGCAACAAGTTGTGCAACTATTGACTTGTTATCATAACTAGAGTTGTCTATAATATGTGATAGTTGTTTTGCAAAACCGGGTGACATCCACTGAACTAAATATTTGTAAATTTCTGGAAACTAGGGAACTCAGTAAGCTTAAACCTTGTGGCTTAGCAGTCAATAGCAATTAGCACTATACGCGCCACCTCGATTGGGGCCACTTTCCACTGCTTCGGTTCATCAGAACCAAATTATATCTCATTCTCAGTCAGGTCATTTCTATAGAGTTCGGTTTGAAGCTTAAAATCATTAGGCTCAATGTTGTAGATTATGGGAGAACATCTTTCTTCCCACCTAAATTTGACATCCGTTCCACACATAGACAATTTAAAAGATTAATAAAAAATTAGAAAATTAACCATGTCAGACAATAGACATACACGCCATCGATTTCAATTAAAATTGACTGAGATGACTACATTGAGAAATCGTCAAAAGATTTTAGACTAAATCGACATAAATGAAAAATTTAAGACTAGATTGACCATCGTATAATAAGTTATGACTTTTTGAACAATTATCTCGATCATTAATAATGACAACGACAACAACCACCACTAGAGAAACCATTACCTAATTTTCTTACCATCAGTCACTAATTAAATTCAAGGACAAGCATTTTGTCAAATATTAATCTCAAGAATAGATAGATACATCTATAGATGAGTCTCTTCCACCGAGTTGCATACACATTAACCATATTGTATTTGTGCTCTTGATACTTTCTGTTCATACCATGAGTACAATTCAGACTTGCTTGATTAGAAAATGTCCAAATTAAGATCAACCATCAAACTGATAGATACCTCAGGAGGAATCAATTTTCATAAGTTGCTCCTTCCAGGTGGTAGCTCCAAGAGACATCTAATCCGTCTCATTTTTGGTCGATCTCGAAACCTTAGGCAACACATTTCGAGAGATCTACAACCTTTGGTCTCCAGGTATTCAAAAGACTCTAGGCTATTGCGGCTTTCCATGCTTCTTAGCTTAGGACAACCCTTCAATTCAACACACCTAAGCTTCTTCAACTTCCGTAGATTAGGTAATCTCTCAATTGAATCGCAGTAAGAAGCTGTTAGGTGCAACGAAAGATCCCTATGCTCAAAACCTTGATCTCAACAAGTTTTCTAATTGAGAGGGCTCCAAGGATTGTAGCATGACATATGGGGTGTCCATATGAGGCATTTGCACCAAGTAATTCACATTTCCCTCAACTTCATCAAGCCTTTCAAAATAGGAAAGTGGCGAGCATTCATCGATAATGAGAGTTGACAAGTTTTCAAGTTTGTTTGAAATATGTGGCAGTGTTGTAACAACATGAAGTTTCGATGTAGACAAACTAGAATGGTGCTGCCACGGGAGAAATGTTCCTCCAACTTGCACCTCTCCTAAAAAGATAAGATCCATGAGAGTTGTACTCAATTTCCATATAAATCTTAATATTTAAGCTAATTATGCCGTGACCATCAACTTCAACTTCTACCAAGCTCGTGACCCATAACTTTTACCATTAGATTTTAATTGATCATGCCTCATCATTTGAATATAAACTTTAATGAAATATTTCAAATATAGAAGAAATATTCTCCAAACCTTCCCATGAGTTAAAAGAAAAAAAAAAGTGGGGCTCAGCTCCCAAGTTTAAAACTTGGGATATGTGCATTAAAAATCTTAAAACTTATCATAAAAGTGCAATTAAGTCATAAAACTTTTCAAAAAGTGTAATTAAGTTCCAAAACTTGTTACGAAAGTATAATTAATTCCTAAAACTTTTAAAAATGTAATTGAGTTCCAAAATTTATTAAATTGGTCCAATCAAGTTTTTGATTGTATATTTTGAAATTTTAGGACTTGATTACACTTTTGTAAGTTTTAGAACTTAAATGCATTTTCGTGACAAGTTTTAAGTTTTAAAACTTGATTATAACTTTTTGAAAGTTTTATGACTCAATTGTACTTTCATAACAATTTTTAGGACTTCCATTACATTTACTCCTTAAAAATTAAGCTGCCAAATTCAACTTCCAATTGAAATTGAGAATAAAAAATCAAGGGCGGCAACTAAAATATTTTCAAAAGAATGTAATGTAAAACCATGATCAAAATGACAGGTATCATTTACAAAATCAAGAATTTTTTATAAGGAAAAATTAAGCTTTCTTCGAAGAAAGCTAAGTGGCACCTATTTTTTTAAATCTAAGAGGTTGCTCAAATGGTAATTGTGTCGATCCTCCTCACTCAAGGCATGTGATTGAATCACCATATTTGTGCATTTTATTAGGGCCACCTCTGGGAGCATAGGCCCGTGTCTCCAGTAATTACTGATGTGTGTGGGGCAAAAGGATCACCGTACTTGATGGAGATTATTTGAGTGTTCAAAGAATTCTAGACACTCCATTGATTTCTAAGAAACACACATCTATTAATCTCATGAATATGCATAAGTTTTGAGCTATCCATATAACCTCATTGGAATACCAAAGGATCATGGAAGATGCCCTTTAATTTAATTTTATAAAGATTAATAAGCATAATTGTCATTTATTTATGAGAATCTCACATTAGCAGTTCTAAAAAACCCAACTTCATTGATTAATTATGCCTCATTAACTTAACCAGTGAATTTAAAGTGTATTGGTATGTGAATATGCATGTTAAGGGGATCATGACTCCATGTTAGCTTAGAATGGACTTGATAATGTGAGCTTATTTTAGGGATTTTATGGATCTAATGCTATTCCATGGTCGAGCCTGACCACCTCTCTCTCTCTCTCTTTGGGACCTCTCTTTGCTATTAACCTACACGTAATGACCCTCTTTCCAACCCTCTGTATAATATAACTTAACAATTCACCCTTCTCATTGCAAACTCCAAATCCTTGCATGGCTCTCCATCGTTGCTCTGATGCTTCTCTCTCTCTAAAAAGCAAAGGAGAATGAAGATAGAACGAAGTGATGTTAAGAGTTAACCAGGGTGGAGTTAAAGTTGCTCCTTTGCCATCGTCGGTCGCTTGTCAATTATTAAAGCTTCATGTTATGAGTTAACCAGGGTCAACCTGGCGCTGTAGATGGGCAGTACAACTTTATGCATGTGAGGCTACTTAGTCGATCATTGAGGGACCCAACTCCACCCAATTGTCCCATCTTTCTTTTACTTTAGATGCTCTGTGCGATAATTGACATGTGAAAAGTATAGGAACACGTTCAGCCCCCGTCAATTGTAAAGGTAGCCAAATCTAAAAATCAGAAGAGGAGAGAAAAGAATATCTTTTATTTAAGAACATGTATTTATCTATATACATAGAAAATTAAAAATTAAAAAGGATTTGCTGAAAATGCCTCAAAGCATCATGGGAAATGTGACAGATGTCTGAACAAGTTTGGTTGAAGCTCCTAAAATACAGCGAAGCTGTCACCAACATATTAAGGTTAGAATTTAAATAAGTCATAATTTCTGGTGTAAAAGAATATGCTCCAACCCTTCCCACGGGTTAAAAAATAAATAAGAAGGGGGCCTCGGCTCCCAAGTTTAAAACTTTAAGCTGCAAAATTAACTTCGAATAGAAATTGAGATAAAAAAAAAAGCAAGTGCAGCAACGAAAAGGTTTTCAAAAGAATGCTATACGAAACCATGACACTATGACAGGTTATCATTTAGGAAACTAAGAATTATTTTATAAGAAAAATAATTAAGAGCTTTCGATTTAAATTAGGTCAGTTTTCTTGTGAGAAAGCTAAGCGCGCACCACCTATCTTTTAATCCCAAGAAGTTTCTCAAGTAATAAGTGTGTACATATAAACACTAATATTAACTTTCATTGCGTTAATGTGGGAAAAACCATATCATGTTAGCTTCATCACCTCAACAACTCTTTTTAATTGAGCCGGCTCCAAGGATTGTACATTCCTCAAGCATGACAGAACGCATTCGCACCTAATAATAATTTGCAATTCCCTCGACTTCACCTAGCTTTCCAAGACAGGAAAGTGTACCGCCAAGGATTCATCGATAACAAGAGTCGATTGGTATTGCATCTCTGATAACGCCCAATTTCTTTGATAATGTAATGAAGATAAGATTCACAAGAGTCACACTCAATTTTCCTATCGCTCCTAAGATGTAAAACAGATTATGCTGTGGCCATCAACCACATGTTCTTCCAAGCCCATGACCCAAAACTTGTACTGAATTTTAATTGATCATGCCTTATCATTTGATTGTAGACTTTGATGAAACTAGTTTTTTAACCCCATAACTATGCATGGATTGCATCTTAATTCTTTTAACACATGAAAAAAAAAAACATATATAATGTGAGATCAGGGTTAGAATTTAGATGAGCAATAGTTTCTAGTATAAAAAAAATGGAAAAAAAATCTTAAAAATTCAAAATTTTGTCCACTATAATACATTTATCCTGAATTTTTCTTTGTGATACCAAAAACTCAAAAATTGTACTCATGTGATATATTTATAACATACTTTTTTTGTGACACTAAAAATCTCGAAGTTATATTTGTGTGATACACTCCATTTTTTTTTTTTTTTTTTTTTTTTGTACTCCAATTTTTTTTGGTGTCGGATAAAAATGTATTACATATCATAATGGATCTAGGCTTAGAATCAGGGAAGATAGAGTCAATTTCCTACAGGTATGCTTGCCTACGATAAGTGAACCTCTTGTTCAAGTCTTTTAAGGACGGTCGGACTTATAGTTCAAGCTTATAAATGCTAGGATGATTTTCTACATTAAAATAAATATGTCATAATTTTGGATAAATGTATAATTTAAGATTTTTTTGTTTTGTCAATGATTTTACGGTTTTTGGTATTTTTACCCAAAAAAATAATTACCAAACCTTGCTAGGAGTCAAAAAAGAAGGATTGGGGCTTAGCTCCCAAGTTTTTCTTTTCCGCTAGGATAGCTCCCAAGTTTAAAACGGTAAAGCTACCAAAATCAACTGCCAATAGAAATCGAGATAAAAAAAAGTTTCAAGTGTGGCAACTAACAGATTTTCAAAAGATTGTAATATGAAAATAGTGTGCCAACGGTTATTATTCGGTTTGTGCAAAATGGAGAGACTACTCCACATAATGAAGATTAAATATTCAAATAGTGCTAAATGCTTCATTGAGAAAAAGATGAAGGTTCATGGAAAATGCCTTGTCATTTTCTTTTCTCATCATCATTTATTTCCCAAAAACCTCACTTCAATAGTTCTAAGAAAATCCAATTTCATTGATTGATTACACCTGATTAATGGATGCAGTGAGTATGAAGTGTATTTGTATTTAATTATATGCATGTTTAACGGGATCATGAACTCCATGGCGGTGTCGCTTGCATTCAATAATGTCAGCCTCTTTCATGGACTATATGGGACCACCTCTCTCTCTCTCTCTCTCTCGCGCTCTCGCTGACCTCTCTTTGCTATAAACCTCCACGAAATGACCCTTCTTCTCTTTCTGATTCATTCTATGCAAAAGCAATGTAAGAATTCACAAAGCCGATGCTTCTCACTGTAGACTCCCAAATCCTTACCGCATCTTTCACTCCATAACACGTACCAACCGCACCTTCTCTCTCTCTCTCTTCTCTCTTTCTCTCTCTCCAAAATGCGGGATGAGGAGGAGGAGGAAAAGGACGGCACAAAATGAGGATAAGAGTTAACCGGGTGGAGTTAAGTAGCTTTTTGACCGGCGTCGGTCACTTGGGAATTATTAAAGCATCGTGTTACGTCAACCACGTGCTGCAGCTGCAGATGAGGTACGACTTGATACATCGTGGGTCACGTGGAAATTATTAAAGCTCCTTGTTATGTCAACCTCACGCTCAGGGACCCCACTCCGTCCTACTCTCTCTCTTTCTATACGTCGTCCAGTCAGAAAAATCCAAGTCGGATTTTCTCGTCCCAGGGAAGGCACAACCAAACTGCACTAACCGACAAAAGAGGCATGTTAGTCCGTCTCAAGAAAGGGGACAAGCTCTCTGGACTGTCCTTGTCTAATGCATGTGCTCATCTTATCCTTTTCAATCTTTACATACTTGGCTCCTACTAATCTTAATTTGCTTATTCATATAATATACATCCTCCATGCATATGGTATATGGATAATCATTGTCCTTTCCTGGCTTAAATTTGGTGCACCCTGAACCTAAGGCTTAACATAATCGCTTAATCTCTTTGGTTAGAGATTGCAATTTATGGAAATTATCCTGACATTTTTCACCACATTTCATCTCTCTCTTAGAAGAAATTATTCATTTCTTTCCTTTTTTAAAGCATGGTATTAGAGAAAACATGCATTAATTACACTGCCCATGTTGATTGATCTAGAGAAGAGAACCAAAGAGAAAAAATTTCCTATGGGTCCACAAAATATTTCCTCTTACTTGTGAGGGGAAACAAAGGAAAATAAGAGAATCCAAAGTGGTCGTATCAGCTTTACATTAATGAGACCTATATCCTTTCCAAGGCATGATTGGAAAATTTTATTTTATTCCTAATATCGTCTTGTGAGGTTCTTATACTATCATTATTACTCTGCCTTCTAATCAAATATTTTATTACAACTATATAATTGTAATGTTTTAATCCGCTTCATTACGTATAATATAATTCCGCCCCGGGCAAGTCTTTCAATATTCTTAATTATAATTTTGTCTATTCCTTCTATTCAACTTCTTCATTATTTTTAACTTCCCTACGATATTGCCGCCAATTGCACCTCTCATTTGAGGCTACGTTCAATTGCAGTCTAGAGTTTTGATCATGATTTCAATTTAATAGAGGAAAGATAGACATAGTGCTTTACCAAAATGAAGACAAAAAGAAAGTGATGTTAATAGCTAATCATGGTAAATTTAAAGTTGTTTTTTTGTCTTCATTGTTCATGTGGCAATTATTAAGTTTCGTGTTATATCAACCTCACATGCTAGATGTCAATACAACATCATACACGTACTATCCTATATGTCGTTCAAACTTCAAACATATGAACACTAATATTAACTTCATCATGTTAATGTGGCCACAACCACATAATGATTACATATCTAGTCCCAAATTCGTAACAATTATTTTATGAATAACAACAACAAATATTCTGAAAAAAAAAAAAAAAAAAAGCTGCCTCTTCATTCAAAAAAATAAAAAAGATCACCCCAAAAATAAAAAAATCTTTTAATCGATGGTAAAATATACTTGCTCATCTAATTCAAAATTTAAATATTCCGACGTGATCAAATAGTCAACACGCACGTATAAATAATGTAGTGCCGCAATAGAAGTTGTTCTTCTATTGACCACGGACATAATAAAAGTTCTAATTACAAAAATATCACATATTCAATGTGTAGCTGTGATATTCAATAGTTATACCAAAAACAGGTGGCGTGGGATTAAATTAGAAATATATTAATCAGCGAAAAAAAAAAAAAAAAAAAACCTCTCACCCCTGTATAATACATCTCCATGCACCATTGCAGAGAGTGAAAAAGTTGTATTGTTCGTCCACTTTGTTTCTCTATGCAAACCATCTGCAGCTCATCTCTAATTCTTTCTTATTATAGATTGATGGGCTTGGGAGAAGATAAGCTATAATGTTAGTGCAAAGCACAATTTGAGTTGAGATACTTAACCCATACTACTGACAGTACTAGAGTGGACGTTGACCTCTAATAGTCGAGATCCTATTTATATGTATCTACTTTAATGTCAGCAGTCTATGGTATAATTCAATTTTAAATATTTGAACTTTGATGAAACAAGACCAAAATCCCAATTCATCATTTAATATTTAAGTAGTATTACTCACAAATCTAACTAGGCCGAGTTATTGATAACTTGAGTTTTTAATGCATACCTATGTCATACAAGATGATACCTAAGATGAAACAATAGAGTCCACGACACTTGAAGATTAGTTTAAATATTGCAAGTCTACCACAATTGCATCACATGTCACAGTATTTCAACTAGATCTACCTACAATCTCTTAGTTACAATAGCCGTCATTATCTTGTTGATCTCAACATTGGACAATGCATTTCAAGAGATAAAAAAAACAAATGCAACCTTTTTGGTCTCCTACTACTTTAAAGACTCTTACTGCGGCCTTCCATGGGTCTTAGATACAACCTTTCAGCTCAACAGGCCTTAGCTTCTTCAACTCGCATAGGTTAGGTAATCTTTCAATCGAATCACGTGCAACAAAGATCCCAATTCCCCCAAACCTTGAATCTCAACAGCTCTTTCTAGATAAGATTGTTCCAATGATTGTACATTCCTCAAGCACGAATAGATCAAGTATCCTTGTGAGGCATTTGCACTGAATAGTTTGTAATTTCCTTAACTTCAGCAAGCCCTCTAAGACAGTAAGGAGTGTTACCGAGGATTGATTCATGGATGATGAGAGTCAATAGGTATCGCGTCTCCTATAATGCCCAAAAAAAATGTAATAAAGATAAGATCAATGAGAGTTGCGCTCAATTTCCTATTGTTATTTAAGCTAATTATGATGCGACCATCAACCAAAAGTTCTTTCAAGCCCATGCCCCAAAACTTCTACCGTTAGATTTTAAGTAATCATACCTTATCATTTAAATCTAATCTTTAATGAAACTATTTTCAGCCTCATAACTATGCAAGATTTATATTTTAGTTCTTTTTTCACATGAAAGAAACATATATAATGTGAGATTAAGTTTAGAATTTAGATAAGTAATAGTTTCTAGTATAGAAAAAAATATTCACAAAACCTTCCCGGGGTTAAAAAAAAAAACCCCAAATTGGTATATCTTTGAAAATTTACCCCAAACTGGTACACTGTTAGTTTTCGAATTAAGGGAGCTCAGCTCCCAAATTTAGTAACATTGAGCTACCAAATCAACTTCTAATAGAATTTGAGATATAAATGTACAAATTTAGGGTTTTTTTTATGGTGTCAGTCGGGGTAAATTTGTCACAAGTATACTAGTTTGGGGTTTTTCATGGTCAAAAAATAGTTTGTGAAATAAAAAGCTCAAATTTGACAATCAGAAAAAATGTGGCAACTAAAAGATTAAAAAAAACGCAATATAAAAATTATCAGATATGTGTGAAATGAAGGGACTACCCACCTGATGAAGATTAGTAAGATGCTCAAAGAGTTAAAAAAAACTCCATTGATATCTAATACATACTTATCTATTAATCTTGTGCGTGTGCATAGGTACTCTATTGTGAGAAATTGAAGGTTCATGGAAGATACACTTTTATTTTTTTGTAAAGAAGTTACTAATTATATTAATTATTTATTTCTTTAAACCTCACATTTAAAAGTTCTAAAACTACCCAATTTCATTGATCCAGTGAATATGAAGTGTATTTTTATGTAATTCTCTCTCTCTCTGACCTCTCTCTGCAAATAATTTTCACGTAATGACCCTCTTTCCGATTCTCTACAGAGTAACATAACAATTCTTTGCAAATTCCAAAACCTCATGTCTCTCCTTCCCTGACAAGTACCAACCACATTTCCACTATCGTTGCTCTGCTCTGCTCTCTCTCTCTCTAAAACGCAGACAAGGAGGAGGAAGACAGGACAAAGCGAGGTTAAGAGTTTAACCAAGGTAGAGTTAAGTTCCTCTTTGGCCATCGTTGGTCGCTTGGCAATTATTAAGGCTTCGAGTTCAGTTGACCTCGTCTGTAGATGGGAGTAGGGCTTGATACATCGTCTTGGGTCATATAATAATTTAAAGCTTGTTATTATGTCAAACCTCACGTCTAGGGAACCCAGCTCCCCGTATCGTCCTTTCTGCCTTTTCACACGTTGTCCCAGTCCAAAAAAATCCAAGTAAGAGTTGGAAGGGCACGGCCAAAGCTGCACCGATCGACAAAAGTGACATGTGAGTCTGTCTCTAGAATACGGGCAAGCTCTCTGGCTTGTGCTCGTCTATTGCATGTGCTCGTCTTATCCTTTTCAACCTTACATACCTCTTCCTAGTAATCTTAGTTTACTTATTCATGTAATATAAATCCTCCTGGCATAGGCGGTGTGGATAATCATTGTCCTTTTCTGGCTCAAATTTGGTTCCCCCAAACTAGGGCTTAACATTGGACCTAAGCAGTTCAAGAGAGAAAATGAAGAGATAACCCTCCTAGGGAGGGTGACTCTGCATCGGCTCTCTTATCCTCCAAGCACAAAGATATGGAGAATCATCGTCCTTTTGTAGCTCAAATTTGGTTCGCCCCAAACCTAAGGCTTAACATAATTAGTAAATCTCTTTGGTTTGAGATTGAAATATATGGAAATTATTCTAACAATGTCACCTCATTCATCTATCCCTTAGAAGAAATTATTTATTTCTTTATTTTTTTAAGAAATACGGTATTAGAGAAAACCCCGCGATGATCGAAATGTCCATGTTTATTGATCTAGTGGAGAGAACAGAAGAAATCTTTTTTTTTCTGGGCCCACAAAATATTAATGAGACTTATATTCTTTCTAGGACATGATTTGAAAAAAATATTTTCTTCCTACTATTATATTGTCAAGTTCAAATACTATCATTATTATTCTGCTTCATAATCAAATATTTGTGTTCTTCCACTTTAAATTGTTGTTTTGATAATCGCTTCATCTATAATGTATAATATAATTAAGTTTCTTCAATGTTTTCAATTGTTGTTTCATCTATTTCTTTGATTCAACTTCTTAGGTATTTTTAACCTCTCTACGAGATTGCTGCCAATTGTACCTCTCATTTCAAGACACATTTTATTTCAGTCTAGAGTTTTGACAAGTAAGGTGAGATTAAAAAATAGTAGTTTCTTACATTTGAAACAACATTTAATTTCAGTCTAGAGTTTTGAAAAAAAACATTTTCAATGTGAGATTAAGGTTAGAATTTAGATAAGTAATAGTTTCTAATATAGAAAAAATATCCACCAAACCTTTCCAGGAGTTAAAAAAAAAAAGAAGAAGGATGGGGAGCTCAGCTCCCAAATTCAGAACGATAAGCTGCCAAAGTTGACTTTGAATAGGAATTGAGATAAAAAGAAGAAGAAGAAGATGAAGGCAAATAAAAGATTTTAAAAAGAATGTAATGTAAAAATTATATGGCTCCAGTAATTATCTGGTGTGTATGAATTGGAGGGACTGCCGCACCTAATGGAGATTTGTCGGATGCTCAAAGAATCCTAAACACTCTATTGATATAATGCCTATCTATTAAACCTGTGAATATGCGTGAGGTTTGAGCTACATACACAATTTCATTGGGATAAAATGAAGGTTTCATGGAAGATGACCTTTTCATTTTCATCATTTATTTTTCAAAACCTCACGTCAATAGTTCGAAAATTTCCTTGATTGGTTGCACCTGGTTAACGGATCTAGAGAATATGAAGAGTATTTCTACATAATTATACATATGTTAAGTGTATCGCGTTATTCAATGGTTGACCCTGACCACGTCCTCTCTCTCTCTCCCCCTCTGTCACTGACTTCTCTTTGCTAATAACCTCCACGTAATGACCCTCTTTCCTATTAATTCTTTGCAAAAATAAGTGACGTGAACAATTCATCACAAGGCCGACGCCTCTAATTGCAAACTCCGAAATCCTTGCGGGTCTCCCCCTCCCTAACATGTCTACGATCCTTGCTCTGATGTTGCTCTCTCTCTCTCTCTTTCTAAAACACAGATGAGGAGGAAGGCAGAACAAAGTGAAGTGAAGGGTTAACTAGGGTGGAGTTAAAGTTGCTTTTTGGCAATCTACGGTCACTTGGCAATTGTTAAGAGCTTCGTGTTGATGTCGACAGCATGCTGCAGGTGAGGTTATGGCCTGGTACATCGTGGGTCGGGTTGCAATTATTAAAGTTTCTTGTTATGTCAACCTCAAGCCCGAGGACCCAGTCTACCGTACTGTCCTTTCTTTCTGCATATTGTGCTTTCCAGCTTCAAGTTAAGGTATCCACAGCCGCCGTGAATGATTAAATATCCGGTAGCAAATTCGTATAAATTGTTCTATGAAAAACAACAATAGATATTCTGAAAAAAGCAGCTTGTTAATTTGGTCGATCGCCCATATCTAAAACAGTTTTAATCGATGAGAATTTTTTTAAGAAAATCCAATATAATCAAATAATAATCTTGCATGTATAATTTATTATAGTGTCGTAATAGGAGCTATTATTCTATCAAACTGAGGACCTTATAAAAATTTTAGAATATTAGCCATGACATTCAATTTTTCTTTTGAGAGCAAGTTCCACATGAAATCGAATCGAGCCATTCCAGAGAATGAAGTGGGTTTTAGGAATGGGGTGAAAAGAGGGGAGTACATAAAGATTCAAGGAATCCAAAGGGAACGGTAGAGCAAGATTTTCTTGTGAATCCACTAGATATTTTCCTCCAAAAAGTGGGAGGAAATAGAGGGAAAGGCAAAAATGAGTGCCTTCTTCCCTTGAATGACGATTTCAGTGGGAGCCCATAATATTTATTGCATTTTCTCGACTCTCTGTCACCTCACAGATGTTTGAATGAGACGAGTTGAAGCCCCAAAAATATCTACAAAAGTGTCGGCAACCCCTTCAGTGAAGGATCCCCTGCCTTTGAAAAGAATTGTAAGGTTCCTCTCGAATGTACATGAACCCTAATCGGATCTCAATTAGGTTGGTCAGCGGGTTAAGCCAGTCCGGATCCATGCTCTTGGGCTGAAAGGGGGTAGGCCTTGGGCACTTCGGTGTTGGTTGTTGGTGAGGCGAAGATGACAGCATTGAAAAATTGAGGAAGACAATGTCAACCTTTTGCTATGGTGGAAGGCCAAATTGCCGTGTTTTTCCTATTCTTTCCATGGCGGATGGTGACGTGCTCACTCCATTGGCTTCAATTATACCATTAGAGTCCATTTTTAGTACTAGCAAACGGATTATTATAGACTATAAGCAAATGTTGAGTTACAAGAATATGGGAATGACCATCGCCTGCATCTCTTGGCCCATTGTCGATGTGCGCAGGCTGTACAATGTGTCATCTAATTATCTAAAACATCTATGGAATCGCCCAAAAAAAAAAATGCCACAATTTGATTAAGCTCTGATGCTGCTCCTGTTGTGCTGCTCTCTCTCCCTCTCTCTAAAATGTTGACGAGGAGGAGGAAGACGGAACAAAGTAAGGTTAAGAGTTTAACCGGGGTAGAGTTAAGTTACTCTTTACCCATCGTCGGTCACTTCGCAATTTCGCAATTATTAAAGCTTCGACCTGTTCTACAGATGACAGTACGATGTATGAAGGGTCACATGACAATTTAAAGCTTGTTATTATGTTAAACCTCACCTCCAAGGACCCAGCTCTGCCGTACTGTCCTATCTCTCATTTCACACATTGTCTAGTCCAGAAAAAGCCAAATAGAGTTGGAAGGGCACATCAAAGCAGCGATGACCGACAAAAGTGACATGAAAGCCCGTCTCAAGAAAGGGGACAACCTTTGTCTAGTGCATGTGCTCGTCTGATGCTTTTCAACCTTACATACCTGTTTCTAATACTCTTAATTGAAGCTCCAAAAATATCTACGAAGGTGTCGGTGACAATTTGAGCGAAGGATCCTCAGCTACCTGAAATTATTCTGAGGTTCTTCCTAGTGTGTATGAGCCCAAATAGATAGGTTTTAGTTAGGATGGCTAATGGGCCGTGTCGGTTCGGACCTGTGCTCTCGCGCCACAAGCAGCCCGCCAAAAAAAAGGGCAGGCCTTAAGCACTTTGGTGTCCATTGCTGGTGAGATGAATGGATATCTCAACGAGGAACTACGTTTAAAAAATTCGAGGAAGACAATGTTGACCTTTTGCAATGGTAGAAGGCCGTATTTTTCTAATTTTTCCCAACTTGACTCACTTTGCTTTACACAATTAAGGAATTCAATTGGAGTTTTTTAACATTGAAATCCTATGGAAAAAATTTAGTGCACATGTATTTTCTAGGATTATAAATTTTTACAGGACATTCTGTTGAAAATTGCCACACGATCGCCATTTAAGTAGTTAACTCTAGGAAGTTTCATCTTCTCCTCAATGAGCATCATGATATAAAGAGAACATTAATGCATCTTCTCTTAATGTACTAGAGGAATTTTTTGAGATTCCTAGATGGCAAGTTCATTGGTTGCTGTAAGAAGAGAACCAAAGCTCAACTGGACCAGCTTCAACAGAAAGATGGATCAAATTGCGGTGACTGCTGAATATAAACTAGTGTGTAAGTCAATTTGGAGGATGGAGCAACAACACAAATAAGATTTTGAGTAATAATGCCTCGTCATTTGAATCCAAACTTTAACGAAGCTAGTTTTTCAGGTCTCGTAATGAGACACGTATTACATCTTAATTCTTTCTTTCACATGGTAAAACCAATATATAATGTGAGACTAGTGTTAGAATTTAAATAAGTAATAATTTCTAGTGTAAAAGAAATATTTTCCAACCCTTCCTAGAGTTATAAAGAATAAGAAGAAGGGCTCGGCCCACATGTAAGTCAAGTGTGGCAAATAAAACCACGATCATAATGACAGTTATCATTTGGGAAATGAAGAATTCATAAGGAAAAGATGAAGACATTCGCTTTATACTAGATCGGTTTAGCTATATTCCAAGAAAACTAAGCGATAGTAATCTTTTCAACCCCAAGAGGTTGGTCAAGTGGTAAGTGTGTTTATCTTTCTTGTCAAAGCTTGTGATAGAATCACTACACTTGTACATTCTCTTGCGGCTACTCCCATGAGCACACATTTGCAAGTCTTCGGTGATTACCCGATGTGTGTGAGATGGAGGGACCATCGCACCGTATGGAGATTAGTTGGATACTTAAAGAGTTTTAGACACTCTATTGATATTAAAAAAAAAAATCTATCTATTAATCTTGTGACAATGCATAGGTTTTGAATTACATATATAATTGAATTGGCAGGACCGACTTCATATATGTGAATGCTAATATTATTCAAGTAAAGAATATCTTTTTATTCAAGTATATGATACCTAGTAAAATAGAAATTAAAAATGGAATTGCTGAAAAAGCTTGAAAGCATCACATTAATGTGTGCATGACCATACACAATTACATATTTAGTCCCAAATTTGTACAAATTGTTTTACAACTAACAACAACAAATATTCTTACAAAAGCAACCCTCCTAATTCAAATAGTCACCCAAAACAAATTTTTTTTTACTTGATGGTAAAATATACTTACGCATGTACTCCAAGATTTAATTAACCTGACATAATCGGACAGTCAGCATACATGTATAAATATTGTAGTGTTACAATAGAGGCTATTTTGTATTGATTGTGGATATAGTAAAAATTCTAGTTAAAAAGGTATATATTACATGTATATCCATGAGTAAATTCTAGTTAAAAAGGTATCTAAATTCTTACAAAAGCAACCTTCCTAATTTAGTTAGTCACCCAAATAGATAATTTAGGATAAAAAATTGAAATATATCGATCAACGAAAGAAATTATAAGATCCTCATGAGGCGTCAAGAGTAAAGCCACCATTGATATCGAGTAAGCTCGAATTGAGTATGTGCATTTGAAGGTGGAATTAAAGCAGCACTGGACACACACCTCAATTCGAGGGACAAGATAAATATTAGGGGCTTTGATCTCAGGGTGAGATTCTAACCAACTAGGCATAGAGGAGGTTACTTACAAATTAATTACATAAGTATATTAATTACACTGTTAAAAACTTATGAACCACCCTTCTATTTTTTTTTTTAAATACGTAATTTGCTAATTTATTTTGACATTGGTAAATCTAATTTATTTCGATATTACTAAATCCCTTACAATGTTGATAAGAAGTTGTGAATTTATTAATCCATTCGTATGCTGGTAAAATTCTTCATAATATTGGTAGTTTATGACCACGCTTGTAAAATATCAAGAAGTTGGAAACCGAATCCTTCAGCAAGCTTTGAATCTTTTTTTATCAGAATTGCAATTTTCAAAGTAGCCCTTGAAGAGATGGTCAAGTGCTGTTGGACGCAAGAGCACAATCCCCGGCCTCCGGCCAACTGGCCGATTAAAATACGTTCCACCATTTCTTTATTACTAATATTGCCTTTTGGGCCCTACCGCCTCCAAAATGCTAGAATTATCCAGCCATCTCGCATTTTTTTCTCCATGAAAGCGCATCCACGCTGGACAAAAAGTAACTGCCTATCTGGCACTGAGAAACCCCCGATTGTCCCCTGCTACTTAGCTTGCCATCGGCTATAAACCCCGCTCCTCCTATGCCAACGATCCAGCTTCCGGGCAACGGACCACAGCATGTCCATCGTGGCATTAATGTACTCGACTTGGTTGTTGAACAGTAAGGCCCGCGGGATATGAAAACCACAGATTTGCGTGGTCGAAGCTCTGCGTCTTAGGTACAATTGAGGTGAGTGAGTTCATACATAGTCTTACATCGCAAAAAGATTTTTCAAGAATAGAAGTTGGTTTGTGAAAAAACAAAAGTGCAAGATTCCTCGAGAAGACATTTTGCATTAATAACAATCAAAAGCCCTCTTTCTCTTCAATGCTCTCTTTTAGTCTTTACATTCAATTGTCAGGATCTAAAGCTGATCTGCAGGTAGAATTTTTTTAATTAAGATGTGGGTTCTTTAGGCCATAAGAACAACTGCTAGGATCCAAGCTGACAACATGGCAGCATCTGCTTCTAACTGCAACATAGTTTCATGTGCAAATCTTAACTTCACGTATAGACACATTAATTCATCTCAATTTATTGTTTATGAAGCAAGGTTACACAATCTGGAGAGAGTGATTAGATGAGACTATAAGAAGTCCTGGCTAAACAACGGAGAAGTTAATCACAAGAGCAAAAATGACATTTTTGCCTCGTCAGTTTATCCTTGTTTAAGGACAATAATTTCAAGGGGTCATCTACCGCAGAATGATGGATGAATAACACCCTACCCATGGCTCAGAAGACTCGAATCAATATGCATAGGCACTTTTCATCCTCACAGAGCTGAAAGTACAAAATGAATAAGATCAAATGAATGAAGAAGGATCTGATCATTTTAGCCGTCATCTGTCATACATTCCGAAAATGTTTGTCAAACACATAGCCGCATCAGCAATGCTTAATGATGCACGACAAACAGTGCAATGTGGAAGAGTCGACATTCCATTGAGTTTTCGGATAGGCAAAATATGAGAACAGTATGTGGATGTAATTCTTCCACACATGATCGCCAACCCCAGCAGGACATCAAGCTCGCATCTTTCAGCAAGAATAACGCATGAGATGCAAAACCATATATTGAAATGAGCTTTGACATTGAAGAAGATAGCTATCCATCCTCAATTCAGAAGAACCAGAATCAAAGTCAATCAAATACCTTGAATGCGGGCGATTCACTGAGAATGATCCTGCAGAAGATGCTGTCTTTGGTCGAGCACCCGTCCTTGGGATCACAAGACCAGCAGAGTTCAGAATTTGAGCAACTCCCAAATGATTTTGGGTTTTCCTAGCCTTGGTGACCAGTTTTGTTGAGATATTTCCTCAAATCTGGCTAGTCTACCATATTACCTTTAAACGAAGTCAGTATTCTTCAAATTATTTAATATTACGAAAAATAGATGCCCCGAGCTTTGAAATCGCAAGAATCATGGAATTAAAGTTCAGTTAACATCGCAGTTGTCTAATTCAATAATCAGGCCAACACTCTCACGGCAATAACAAGCATACAGACATCAATTTAATCATGCAATTGCCATCCAAACATGTGAAATTGACAAGGAACTTGCACACACCATATCTCTTATCCATCTAATTCATGCTTATTCCACAACTTCCAGCAGACATTTGTAATTGTAACAGAGCATAAAAGACAGCAAATTGTGAACCTTTGATGATTAATCGACATGAAAATGGAGCCATATCTTCCTACAAGCGCATATAAGTCTATTTGATCAAAATGGCATCAATCTAGGGGCAAATTAATACCGAATTTACACAAAGCAATCATGGTCAGCATGCAATACTTTGATTCTAACATATTCAAGTTTGGTGATGACCCCAATTCTTGAAAATCGGCATGAGATTCACCATAATGCTTTCCTAGCATGAGCATATACAATGCCATAACCAAACTAGGCTCAAATTGGAATCAAATGCACACTAAATCAGGGATAACAAGACACAGTCAGCATAGAAGGATCAATTTCCAGTAGAATTTAATTCATTCATGACATAAATTCCTTTCAAGGGAACATGAAATTCACTACACATGCTTACTTGAGTGGAATGACATCAATATCAAGGCCCAAATGACATCAGCTCAGGGCTGCAATAGTTACGAATCAGCATGTATCGACAGGTTGTAGCAGATCCAAAGCAAGTTCAAAATTGAATACCTATGATTTTTAATGAAGAAACAGACCTCATATACGCTTACATGACCGAAATCAATCAATAATCTAGTAATGAAGGAAATTCTCGGTCAAGACTTGAAATCAAAATACAAACTGATTAAGTTTAGGAATTTCATCAAACGGGTGATTCGCATCCAAATCATCACAAAGGCAGTCGGCAAGTTCAATCATCAATACAGCCTCAATCAAAGCCGTTTTCGCACAGACGGTAACAATAGCACTCAGCCTCTGCTTCGTATAAGAAGCAACGGAAAACAGAGCAAATGTGGTTTAGTTGAATGAAGAATGACTAGCTATAGCGATTGACATCGGATATGGGCAAGGAGATAACAGAAGCAATATCCAGGATTGGAATCGTCGAAGCAGGCAGTCGTGACCAAAGTTTGAGAACTTTGGCATTACAGACCGAACTGTTGGCAATCGGGAAGCGGTGACGATCGGCAACGAAGGGAGAGGCAAGGATTGAAAGGAATCTCCGAGAGAGAGTGACTTATGAATGCTCAAAAATCACGCGAGTCCCTTCAACCAGGGCTAGAGAGAATTTGTGGAGCTCCTTTTGCGTGTGCGAAGGTGGCTCTGTTTATGCTCTGGCCCCACTCTGCAGAGCGCGCCGAGCCTGATCTCGAAAGGGAGTCGACTCAGATCGTTAGATGTAGAGAGAGAAAGGAAGAGAGCAACTGAATTCTGTCGAGGGCCACGTGATGAGGCCTTGTTAGCCAGTGATTTCGATCGAGAGAGAAGAAACCTGTTTTGATCTTTCTGATGAGACAAAATTATTAGAAGTGTACTTAAGTTGGTAAACTCGTATGTATGGAGTTTATCTATTTTGTGAAATTCTTGATTGAGCCTAAATCTGGTATAATATAAAACAGTAAAATTGATTTTTGCACATTAAATGCATTCATATTTAATAAAACGGCTTTTTTCTTTTCCAAATAAAATTTGAAGAGCTTTGTCAAGAGAAGAGTAAAAGTATAGGCAGAGAATCTCTCGGTAATATATTATATTAAAAGTGCGTTTTGCTTACTAAAATGCTTTCACTATTAATGAGTTTAGAGCAAAATTTCTTGTTAATAACAAGTAAAATTGACTCTATGAACGAGAAAATACCAAGAGTAACTTTCTAAGTTACTAATCATGAACATCGCATTTCAAAATATCCAACCATCAACTAGTAAATAGTTAGCGAGAACAAGAAAATATTTACGTTTCTAAATTTGAATGAAAAAACGAATTATTTTGTTCTTGATACTCATTTTTGATGAAAAATTATTTGAATATTTCATTTGCTTATTAATGTAGAACCATCATATTGATACAAATTGGAAACAATGCACTCGTTATTGTCCATGAAAGACTCTTTAGAAATTTCGAGGAAGTAACTGGGACTCATTAGTAACTGTTACATGCTTGTTAGTTAAGAGACCATGTCTCGATAGACAGTCATTTTATTAGAATCGTGCATTGATAGCAACTCTACATTCTCAGTCGGAATGAACAAGTGACCTTGCTCAGCACGGCCTTAGATCCAAGGGACAGGAGACAAACTAGAGCAATGATTATTGAAGGAAATAGTCAAGAGACTTTGTGGGAACTGTACAAGATAACGCAGAAACATGATATCGTATTACCGGACGCGTTATTCTATATTGCCAAACACCATTTTCCGTTGCAGAAGTCCCAAACGATTATTCATCAAACCCATATTTCAATGCTTCTTCAATGTCAAACCACTTGCAGGCTTGGTACCTTTCCCAGTCATCAAAGCCTCGGTCCGGCGCCATGTCACAGCTTACCATACAAAAGACTTGCAAGGATGGGAATTACCCAGAGTATTTCTCAGCTAGGATTCTCCTGATTTTCGGCAACTCGAAAAGTCTAAGAGCAGTTAACTCGGAGAAGGTGATTGTCGTACCGGCCACGTCTTCACATTCTTCATGGCCAGCAATTAGTTTTATATCTTCACATGACTCTACTATCCTCGATTCACCCAAGAAATTTCGCCGTGAAGGTTGTGAAAAGAATTTCCAAACGAGAGCACCTCACAACCTCAATGTATCTCAAGTTTGGGAGACCATCGGACTACCAAATGTGCCTCAAGTTTTCGAGATCATGCAAAGCCAACCTCCTCAATTTGCCACTCTTTGTATCTGTCCCATCACTTTTGTATATGATCTTGACCAAACAGCATGATCTCACTTCTAGGAAGTCGAGACAAAGCTGTAGTCTCTTCCACATGTGGGATGGGGCAATACATAGGAGATTGTCACAGTGCTCCAATCAAAGAATTCCAGTTTGCAAAAGGAATCATAAGGAATTTGATTGTTCCATAGCTCTTTGCACAAGGCACCTTCAATTTGTAGTTTTCTTATATTGGGGAATCTAGCCTGCACAAGTTTAATGTGAGAAAGGAGGATAAATAGGACAAATTATTAGATTGTTCGTTCTAAAATATGAAATGCAAGAATACAGATGATCATGGTAAGGGATGGAGCAAACCATCTCATTGAACAACGGTTGTGATGATTCATCGTCCCCTTTGGCTGTCTCCTTATGAACCACTTCCTTCATCTGTTCACAATTGCTAATCCATAGGCTCTCGAGTTTCTCTAGAGTTGTGGCCCTACAACTGGGGAAGAGATATCTTAGGTTGGAGCAATTGCAAACACATACTTTTTTAAGACTAGGAAAACTCAAAATCATTTGGGAGTCGCTCTTCACTGTACATTTCAACTTTCTTGCTTCCCTCACCATCTTTACTTCTGATTTGGGGAGCAATACAGTTGTTTGCACAATGTTTGCTTCCGTGGACCCACAATCAAACAATGATTCCAAAGAGAGACAGTTTTCAATCTCAACAATTGTTAGGTTGTGCAATCTCCCTATGATTGTGGAAGGGAAGACGTTGTGTAGCTTAGAGCAATATCCAATAGAGAGGGTGGCTAATTTGCAGAAGGAATTTTCCATAAGTTCATTGTGCCATATTCCTTTGAAGGATCCTTCTGACTCAAGCTTTAACTCCTCCAAGCTTGGTAAACTAACCTGCTCATAAGAGCTATGTGTCCGATTGTAGCTATGAAAAATTTGTGAAATTGGCCTAATCCCCACAATCAATCTAATGTGGTGGAAGAATGAATTTTCCATTAGTGCCCTCTATATGACAAATATAGTTATAAATTATGAACACGTTTTAATTAATAAAACCAAATAAAGATCTTCAAAGAGATTTGAATACTTGCCTTCCAAAGCATGTGCCTATGGCTATTATGGGTATAATCTCAAGAGAAGGGATCAGTACCTTTTGATCAAAGAAGGAATCGAAATAAGCATCTTACGAATCTAAAGTAGTGGTTACTGACTCTTTCTTTCCATGAGGATATGAGAAGAATTTCTCTGTGGGACAGCACGTTATAGATAGTTGCTTCAATAGTGGTAGCTTTATAATATCATATGTTCCTTCTTCATCCACAATCACCGTCTTCATATTTGGACAATCCTCCACTTTAATGTCTTCAATTTCTCTAAGACATTTTGCCACAGACATCGGAAAGAGAAATGATAGCCCTATTTCACAAACAGAGAGTTCTTTCAAGTTTCGAAATATCGATATTCCTTGTAATTGTACATCTTGTTTCAACATGCGCCTTAGGTTTGGCAACTTAGATAATGCCAATGTACTTAGTTGAGAGAGAATCTCGACTTCTCCAGTGACTTTCAGCTCCTCCAAGTCGAAAACTACTTATGCTAATGGAGAGCCCGCAATTTCCATTGACTCCAAATTTGGCAGCTTCAGTATCCAATCTTTGGGAATACTCAATGTGGATTTAGATTCTTTTATCTTTAGCGATTTTAGACCACTGTATTTTATTGAGGGTTCACTGTAGAGTATCTTTTCTAGGCCAAGGAGTCCAACCATTACTAGGGATTCCAAGCAAGGCAACGAAACCTAATGAAGCACCACAATCAAACTCATTAAAGATAAGTTACAAGTAAATCTATTTTTAGAAAAATGCTTTTAGAATTTTCTTGTGTTTGGATACGGGAAAATGACCGAAACTCTCAGGCTAAAATCCAAGAAAATGAATTTCTCTTCCGTAAAAAGTAAAATCATTTTCTCCCGCATGTCATCATAGTTGTTAGCTTTGATTTGGCTGATCTTCAAAGCTATGACCATAATTTTTTTTCTCTCTTTTTTTTTGAAATCATCTACGATCTTCAAAACAATTGTCATCGTAATTGTTATCTTTTCTTTCGTTTTTCTATTTTGACCTTCAAAGTTAAAGAAAAATTCATGTAGGAGTTAAATTTTTAATAAATTATTTCTTAACTTATTGCTTTTCATTATGAATAGGTAAATATGATTTATTTGGGTTAGTTATTGTGTCTTCAGCAGTACCAAATACAAGAAAAATGAATCGCTAGGAAGACATTTTTCAACAACAATGAATTTTCAGCGAAACAAAAGAAACTTAAATATATGAATGAGTTTGATGTCTCTTAAGAATGTCAAAAACTTAATTGAGACGAAGGGATGACAGAAGCAGAACGATGTTGACATGGTGAGGTTGGCATGAGTGTTAGAATCAATTGCTAACTTGCGTGTAGGTGAAACATGAATTATGTGGACTTTCTTTGTTACGTGGCTACTAGTTCGCCTTCTATTTATTTATTCTCTCACTTTCGTCATTTTGAAATTGTTGAATTTCGTGCATTCATTTAAGATTCATTATGTATAATGTTTTTTCTTCTCATTAAAAATGTTAAATAAGTAATAAATTAGTCATAGTACAAACCCATGCTAAGCCCAAATAATTAGTGCAATTATCTAACACTGAAATAAATTGAAAAAAAAAAATCGTAGAAAAAGGCTTCCCCTAGCTACAGTTGAATGTGAATAAAAATGTATGGTCTGTGTTTTCTTTGAAAGGATTTTTTATATGTGTTTCAAGATGTACAAATAATCAAAATTAATGCAATATTCACTGAGGCTCGGTGAACACCAATATCATCCTAAATCCCCCTATAATAGTATAATCTAGGTATTGTTTGCAAGATTAAGAATTAAAGAAATTTATACCTAGAAAATGAAAAAGTTACCTGAATTGGAGCACCCCCAGCTCTAGTGCAAAAGCTCATCATTTTTGGTAACTTACGCAAATCTAGATGTCGTGCATTAGGTAACTCAATCATGTCATCAACAACAACTTCTACTTTTCTTGCATCACCTGTGATAATGGCTTGTAATGAGTCACATTCACATATTTTGATCTCTTCCAAATGTACACGTCTTTGCATCTCTGAGAGGAACCGCAAATTTTTCAATTGGTGGCACTTTTTGATACACACAACTTTCAATTTGCTGAAGCAATCTGGTGTGACAGGGCCATTGCATATCTTCTGTAGATTAATAAGATTTTCGAGGAACAAAAACTCTAAATCCATAAATGTAGTGAGAAGGTCATTTAATGAACTGACGATGTACTTGATTGAGGGGCTATTCTAAATGTTGAGATGCTTCAGTTGTTTAAATCCTCGAATGCACAACTCGTGAGCATTCTTCTTGAACTCTCCCAATCCGTCTAAATATAAGTGTTGAGTTTTCTGCAGAGTTCTATGAACCCATTCTTTTGAGAGAATACCATCGCATCCTTCCAATTGGAGTTTCATGGTTCTCAAACCACGAAATCCCCTTCCGTAAGCATTTCCTATGTTGATCCAAAATCTGATCAGGGTCCCAAATGGCAAGTCATCATCCTTTAAGAGTACGATGGGATCACGAATCATTATTTCTAGAGAGGCTAGCTTTCTCAAGCTCTTCAACTCAGCAAGCCTATCATTATACGATTCCGTTGGTATTTCATCATCGACTATCCATCGACTAAAGCTTCCCCTCATATATAACTCTTCCAAGTTGACTAAGCCTTTCAGGGCACCGGGCTGGATTATCATAAGCAAGTCACAATCATATAGATTCAACGATCTTAGATTCCTAAGTTCCCCAATTTCTTTAGGTAGCTTAGAAAATTGAGATCCTGCCAAGCTGAGAATCTGCAATGTTTTGAGCTTGCCAAGAATTGCCACATCGTCCACAATGCAATAGTCTAAGTATAATGAGTGGAGGTTCCTGAGGGTGCCAATCGAGGAACGTAAATTGGTGATATGTATGGAGCGAAGATATAGGACTTGGAGCTGCTCCATGCTTGTGAATATCTAGTCCACAGCAATCTCTCACATCATGTTGGTGTATAGGCTCCTCGAGCAACCTTAGTTGAGACAACATGAATATCTTCAAGTCGGGAAACACACACCGCATTTTTTCAACAAGACTATTGTGACATCCTGGATTTTTCACTTTTGCTTTCAATTAAATTAATTAGGCATTTCATCGATACGCCTATAGGGTTGTTCTCAGAGCTGATCACTCTCGAAATAACTAGACTATCTAGGAAAGTTATTAAGGATTTTAAGGCAAATAGATTTGAGGATTCGACCAGGAATCGGCTACTTGACCGTGTTCATCTGCCGAGATCATTACGGCACATACGTAAATTGATTAGAGACCATAGTTAGGTCGGTTCGACTAAGATGAATGGTTAAACGTGGGTGATCCCACTAAATTGCAAAATTCTCATCGATCAACACTAGTTTGATTTTTCTATCGTCTTGGTACCCTGTGTCAGTATTTGAAATTTCGAGATTTTCACGACCACCGAGAGTCGCCAATGTGTCAAAGGGGTTCATTGTGGCTCGAAGAAAATTGACCACGGGTCATTTGCACTAAAAAGTTCTGAAAGCTACTCGGTAGCTTAGGTGACGCTAAAAACGCGTTGAATTGAAATTAACCGAGAATTTGAATTCGATTTTAGAAATTGAAGGTTCTGTCATGTCACAATAAATTTTAGGAGTATCGATTCAGCCTTAGAAAATATTTCTGCAACCTAAGACTTTTTGGGAAAAAGTTGTCCTAAGGCCGTTTTTGTTTAGAAAATGTCGAGGATCATTTTTTATTGCGAAATTGGGAAACAAGTGGGATCAATTGGTGAGGAAAAATATCGATTTGATCATTGAGGTGCTAATTGAAATTACGAGGGCCAAATTGGATTGAATTGAGAAGCAATTAGTGTCCATTTGATGCCAAAACCCATGAAATTCGTATGTCCCCTGCCCCCACAAATTTTGGACCATTTCAAGCTTCTAGATAGGGAGCATGGGTGGCTGGATTGTGGCCAAGGAAGCCAGACATGGCTATGGTTGAGTCAATGGGACAATTTGGTGGAAAAACAAGTCGGCCCAGTGGCCCCCTCTTGCAAAGAGCCTTCTTCTTCCTCAATCCACTTGCTTTCTCCATTGTTGAGGGTGCTTAGAAGCTTGAGAAAACCAAAGAAGCAAGCCCCCTTGCCGTTCGACCAAGCCGCATGCCCACCGGACCGTTTTCCTCCTCTGTTTTCCTTTATTCCAGTTTCTGCTCTAGTTGACCTTTTGCCAAAGATCTGAGTTGAAAGTGGTCTTCCTGGACGAATTAACAAAGGATCCACCCATCATCGTGACCAGCACATCCAGACCGTTCCAAAGAGCTTGACCTCGCCCCGAATGGAGCCGCCGGCCGTCCTATACGGCCGCTGCAAGTTGTCGGTTGCCGGTTCGTCAGTCCACCTGCTGGTCCGCCTGTTTCGCATTTTTATTCATTTTTCTCCTATTCCAGCCCTTCCTTTGCCCATCTCAACCTCCAACAAGACCCCCTAGACCCCCGAGAGCCACCGGTTGCCAACTACCTGCTCGCCGGAGCTCTGATCATCCCGTTTCTTCGTCGTTCAGCCTTGGTTCTCCTCTGTCCAGCAAAAGTAGAAGCATAAATCGAACCAACAAAGGTTTCTAGCAGCTTTGTGGCTCGTTTTGAGGTATTTCTGGGCCTCGAAAGCTTGGCCCACCTTGAGGGAAGTCGAGCCCTGCGATGTTCCCTTTGATTTGCATCGAACCGCTTGTCAAACAAGTGAGTTTAACTCACTAATCCTCGCTTAGTAGGTTAATGATGCTTAGGGGTTGATTAGGTTTAATTAAGTGTGATTAGGTGGATAGATTAGATTTGAGTAATTAAATTAGAGATTTACCGATGCATGTTAGATGGTTAGTTGTAGCAATTAGCAAGTAAATAGGTTCTAGTATTTATTGAATGAACCTCAAAATTTTCTGGGTCCCTTTCGACGTCCAATTAGGCATTACGGGCCTAAGTTGGATTTATTTTTATTTACTAATTAATTTTCTCAATTAATTAATTATTTTCCGAAAATTAGATAGGGATAGTCGGTGACCGGAATTTTATGCTAATTACAACGGTGTTCTCTGTTTATTTATTTGAGTATCTGATTGTGCAAATTGAGTGAAATTGTGTTGGTGAGTATTTTATTCCAAAAATGAATAATTTTAATAATTAGTGGGAAAATTACCGGGCGTCGGTCTAAAAAATCTATTTTGGGACTGCTGAAAATAGTGGGAGGTTCAAAAGTAAAAACCTTGTAGTTTGGCTAAGGCCGGCTGTGTACCCACACACATGTATTTTTATCGGGCATGATAAAAATGGGAAATTGATTATGCAATATATCATGCTGGCTCGATGACTAAAGATGTCGACTCGAAGAAAGGCGTTATATTATGTCGGCTCGATGACTAAGCATGTCGTCTCGGAGAAAGACATTATATTTTCTTGGCTCGGTGACTCGGTATGTCGCCTCGGAGAAAGACATTGTGTTATACTGGCTCGGTGACTTAATATGTCATCTTGGAGAATAAATAATATACTTTGTCGGCTCGATGATTCGGTATGTCATCTCGAAGAAAGACATTGTATTGCATTAGCTCGGTGACTGGATAGGTCATCTTGGAGAATAAGTAATATTGAATGTACCGACCAAGGGAAGGTCGTGGTGACATGTAATTGACTAGGTCGATTAATCGATGTTTCGATCTATTGTGATTGATCGTGTGCCTATTCGTACTGTGCTGATTTGCAGGTGAAATCTGAGGCCAAGGTAAGTCCTCTGACCTGTGTTGTGCATAGGCAACCCTTATGGCGTATTGGCCTTCTAATCGAGTCTTAGGGGGTAAAACTTGTTGAGACGTCGTCTCACCTTGTTGTGGGATAACATTTCAGACCCCTAGCTGGCAGCACCTTCACCTCCTCCGGTACACTTTGGCATCCCTGAGGAGATTACAGAGATAGGTTACCACATCTCTATACACCACCACCCCAAAGGACTGGAGTATGTACTGATTAAGTCAACCGTCTGGGTTGATGTGAACAAACCCGAGGTGCCTCATGAGTATTGGTTGTGGTATCGCCATTACGATGATGGGCGAAGAGAGGGTCCCATACCGGAGGGCAATGTACCTTTGTACGTCTTAGAGGTAACGTTCGGGAAGGGGACTGTAGATCCAAGGATGGGGCGATGATCGATGCCAAGGATCTTAAACTGGAAGGCGATTCTGACACTCTTGCATACTCGGCTGTGGACTCCAGTTGGAGCGAGGAGGAAGGGAAGATTGTCGAGCAAGAGGAGGAACCTGAGGAGGAGCTTGAAGAGGAGGACCCTGAAGAAGAACTGGAAGACGATCTAGAGGGGACGGACCTAGAGGAGGAGCCAGAGGAGGACCCCGAGGAGGATCCGAATTATGACCCGGATGAGGATTGAGACCCCCTCCTTGTTTTGCAAACCTTGAGTCGTGAACCTATGTTTGATAGATATGACTTTGTTAATAGTATTGTAATATATACTATGAGGTTTGCTTTGTATAAAAGTGTGGTTGTGGTTTTTCAGAAGTGAAAACTATAGCCCTACTTTTCTATCTCATTGTTTTATTGTCTGGTGATTTATATCTGCTTCTGCATGCGCATATTAAAATGAATGGGTCGGCGATGCGTCCTGAGACATCGCTATTATATCAACCGAGCAGAGATGGGCACGTGCTCAGATGATTGGGGCGTGACATCCCAATTTAGTGGTATCAGAGCGAAGTTTAAGATTGGAGTGATAAGGAGCAATGGTTCATGGGATAGTAGTAGGAAATGCTTTTAAATTTATGCTGGTGCATGTTTGTGATAGTTGAGTGATAGACTTGCTTGTGTTTTAGATCACTCTGTTTCTAATTTGGTGTGGAATTGGAAGCAGGCTTTAGTAGATAAAGTTAAGCTATAAGTGATCAGGAGCAAAGAACTCCTACCAAGAGGACCGTTAGGGCCGTGACTCGGGGTAGAACGCCGACCAGGGTCAATACCCGAGGCGGCAGAGGTATAGTGCCAGCACAGGCTAGCATAAGTGGGTAGCTTTCCCAGGTGATCAAGGAACCATCAGGATCAACCAGGCCTTGGATGCCATGAGAGAATTGATGGGGGCAGCAAGCCCAAGATCAAGCTGCTACTTTATGGATCCAAAAACTAGAGAAGGCTTTTGCACTATTGATGTTCAATGAAACTGAAAAGGTAGTCCTAGCAACTTACCAACTAGAGGGAGTTGCAAATACTTGGTGGAGAACCACCCAAGGAGCAGTGTTCCCAGAAGGTGTTGTCTCGGAGTGGAACACCTTTCTTGAGGCTTTTAATGGAAAATACATTTCAGAGACTGCCAGAGAGATGAAAATGACAGAGTTTCAGCGTCTTCGACAAGGCTCCATGACTGTCGATCAATATGAGGCGAAGTTCGCCGAACTGTCACAATATGCTCCTGAACTAATTGAGAATCCAACGAACTTGGGAGAGCTCGCAATCTCATGGAGAGAACTCACGAGAGGCTTGATCCAAAAGGCGAGGTGATGACGTCTTTTGGAATGTGAGCCATGAGGAAACTCTCGTGATCAAGTACCCTTAAACTCGACTTTTTCCCCTTTTCTCTCCTCGTGATGATGAGGGATCCGAGAGTGGTGAGATCGGGTCGCAACAGGAAGAAACCTGTTTTGATAAATAATATTAATAAAAGTGTATTTTAAGTTAGTAAACTCGATGAAATCTAATTTGTGATTTTTTTGAAAGAGCCCAAAAATCTAATATATTATACTAAAATTGACGTTAATCATATTAAATTCATTCATATTTACATAAAAACATTCTTCTTTTTCAAATGATTTTTGAAGAGTTTTTGTCAAGAGAAAAGTAAAAGTATAAAAAAATCTCGTTGTTATATATGATAATAAACGTGCTCTTTGCTCATTAAGTGCATTCATATTTAATGATTGAGAATATTTCAAGAGATTTTTTTTTTGAAGATATTAATATAATTATAAACATCACATCTAAAAATATCCAAATCTAGAGTAGTAAATAGTTAAAACTATCCTGCGAGAATGGGAAAATATAAATGTTTATGAATTCTTAGAAAATTGACTCCATTATGCACGACATATTATGTTTTATTCATATAGAAAAAGAATGAAGGTAAACATGACTGAACTGGTGGCTAGCCTGCAAGGAAAGGTTGAGAATATTAATATATGCTTTAGTACTAAAATTGTTGGCTCCACCAGAATATTGTGGAGTTACATGCTACCCTTAAAAAGTTACAAGGCTTGAAATAAGAGAGGAAAGGCTGAAAATATTTAAGTGATATGATTTTTTGTTAAGACAGTAAGGATGGGGATCTTTTGTCAAAAAAGGATTTGTAATTTTAAATAAATATAAATACATTTTGCTCTGGAGCATGTGAACAAGTGACTTGGTTGATGATGCCATATGTCTTTAATTGTGCCCAAAACTCGAGTTCATTAAGTTCTCCTCCACTAATCACCAATAACATATAGAGTAGAAAGTGATACTTAAATGCCAACAATTTAGAAATTCTAGCCAAAATATGGTTGTGGCGATTTTTTTTTTGCTAAGGTGGCAATTATTTTTAAAAAAAAATTATCCACATGACGCTAACATGGTTAGCTTGTCCCAAAACAACATTGTTTTGTCCCCAAAATTTGATTTTCAACATAAATAAATAAATAATTAATTAAAAAAAAAAAAGAAAAGAGAGGAAGGGCAGCAAATCAGTGAGGGCCTCCATGGCTCTCGTTGTCGCCGCTGCCCCACCATCACCTGAAGCTGGCGACGGGCTTAGGTTACTGGCCACTGGTCAGGGTCCAATAACTCTAGTCAACCCTCGCCCCACCGTGGTTGGCCATTTCCTTGCAGGTCAACATGATGACGTTGACATGACGTGTGGGAGTCAATTGCAACTTGCATGAGGTGGGACATGAATTATGTGGACTTTCTTGGTTATGATGAAATAGCTGAGGAAAGGGATGACAAAAGCATAATGATGTCAACATGATGACGTTGGCATGATGTGTGGGGTCAATTGCAACTTGCATGTAGGTGGGACATGAATTATGAGGACTTTTTTGGTTACGGGCTCGTCATTCGCCTTCCATTTATTTAATCTCTCACTTTCTTCATTTTGAAATTGTTGAATTTCATTCATTCGTTCAAGATTAATTCTCGTTCTGGTCAATTTTTTTCTTCTCATTAAAAATGTTAAATTAGTAATAAATTAGTCCTAGTACAAACCCATGTTAGAGCCCAGGTAAGTAATTAGCCCAATTATCTAACATCGAAACAAATTGAAAAAGAAAAACAATTGTAGAAAGTGGCTTCCCTCTGGCTATAGTTGAATGTGAATAAAAATGTATCGTCTCTGTTTTCTTTCAATGGAATATTTATTTGTGAATCAATATGCACAAATAATCAAATTTAATCCTATACGCACTGATGTTGAGTGAAAACAATAATCATCTTATCCTAAATTCCCCTATAATAGATGATCTAGGTATCGTTTGCGAGATCAATAATTAAGGAAATTTATACCCATTCAATAACACGGACTGGCATAGGGAAAAAAAATGAAAAAAAGTTAACTGAATTGGAGCACCCTTAGCTCCATTGTAAAACCTCATCATATTTGGTAACCAATGCAAAGCCAGACAATGTACATTAGGCAACTCAATTATTTCATTAGCAGCAACTTCTACTTTTCGTGCACCATCTGTGATAATGGCTTGTGTTGACTCACATCTGCATACCTGAAGTTCTTCCAATGTACAAGTCTTTGCATCTCTGACTAAAACCACAGTTTTTTCAATCGATGGCAATTTTTAATATGCACAGCTTCCAATTTCTTGAAGCATTGTCGTGTGACAGGGCCATTGGATATCTTCTCCGGATTAATAAGATTTTTGATGAACAGTGGTGAGAGGGAGACCATCATATGAATTGGCGATGTACTTAATTGAAGGGCTGTTGTCAATGTCGAGACCCTTCAGTTCTCGAAGTCATTGGGTGTACAACTAATGAGTGCTCTTCTTGAACTCTTTCAATCTGTCCAAATGCAAGTATAGAGTTCTCTACATATTTTTCTAAATCCATTCTTTTGAAAGAATAATCTGTCCAAATGCAAGTATTGAGTTCTCTACAGATTTTTCTGAATCCATTCTTTTGAAAGAATACTATAGCACTCTTCCAATTTGAACTTCATCGTTCTCAAACCTTCAAATGTCCTCCCTTATACATTTCCTATGTTGCTTCTAAATTTGATCAAGTTCTCCAATGGCAGGTCATCATCCTCCAAGAGTATGGTGGGATCATGGATCGATATTTCCAAAGAAGCTATCTTTGTCAAACTTTTCAACTCAGCAAGTCTAGCATTACAAGAGTAAAATGGTATTTCATCCTTGCACATCCATTGATCAAAGCTTCCCTTCATATAGTTTCTATATTTGACGCATCTATTTTTCTAAACTCGTTTTTCCTACGAACACATGGCTATATTTCAAAGTGCTTGCTACTGAGATAATCAAGAGAGGTAAACCTACGAGCTTATTGACCACTTAAGCAGCTATTTGTTTCAATTCCTCATCTTTGAGCTTGTCGCCGAACGTCTTTTTAAATAAATTGAAAGCTTTGTTGTTGTTTAAACCTTCACGAAGAAATGTTTGATCGGCATGCATATTTTGCTCCAGTACATGTTTAAATCTTGATGTTAGCAGCAACTTGCATCCCTTACCATTGGTCTAGCGAAGGAATTTCGATTGCCTTTAAATCAAGTTTATTTCACAGATCATCCAATATTGTGAGAATCTTCTCACTTAAATCCCTCTGTAATCTTTGACACCAAAGATCTCTTCTTCCTACTTCGCTTGGCTCATCCTTTAGCTTTAGATTAAAGGTGTAAGCGGCATCATCTTGGATTTTCTTCGAGTTCACACAGTCTGCGATACTTTCGTTTTGTCATTCACGTGGAACGGTTTCCGTCTTTCCTGAGTTTCTTCTTGACTTCCTCTAACAGCATAGTCTTCCTTACGTCTCCAGACCCATGGTCACTTTTAGCTTCTCATCATCCAGAGCTTTCCTTATGTCCTGAAGGATGGAAGCTCGGGAATCAGTGATAGTGTCCCCCCATCACCGGCAGACGAATTCCTGTTGGAAATGGTGATCCATTTTCTAGAATTTCCTAGAGTTGCTAAACTTCTAAAATTTCCGAGATGAAGTTTCTAGAATTAAGAGGAAAATTTCAAGCATGTAAGAGAAGTCTAGAGAAGTCTAGCATTCAAGAGAAGTCTAGAAACTTCTAAGGCGGTGACTTATGCCTATAAATAGGCTTGTAATTCATTCATTTGTGTGTGAGAGGAAAACCCTCCACCTTGTGTGTGAGGTGAACCCTCCACCATGTGAGGTTTAGACCTCCACCGTGTGTGGAGGAGTGGAGTTAAGATGGTTTCTATGTCATGAAATACTCTTCCATTATACCAAAATATCTTGTACTATTCATTTCCATCAATTAGATAAATTATATCCCATGTTCTTTGTCCTTCAATTATCCTATCTCATCCCTTGTTCATCCTCTACAAAATATACCATACACTTGCACAATGTCACTAATCAAAAACTATAACTAATACCAAAACCATGCTTCCGCATAGCATGTCCAAAATTTTTAACATGGTATTAGAGCCAGAATCAAAGGCCAAAGCCCGAGCAAGAGCCAAGAGAGCCAGACCCGGAGCCAGAGCCAGAACTAAAGCCGGAGCCAGAGCCAGAGCCTACGAGAGCCAGAGCCTGAGCCCGAGCTAACAATTACAACTAAAAACAATTTGATGCCCCGAGACATATGGGACATCGTTGAAGAAAAGTCATGCATGTTCAAAGGCAAGTGCAAGTGGTTCAACAAGAGAATATAAGGGATCGTGGAACAAAGACGGAATAAAAGACATGGGACACACTACAATATCCAAAGTATCTCGAAAATGGATCAAGGGGGAGTGTTGGAAATGGTGATCCATTTTCTAGATTTTCCTAGAGTTGCTAAACTTCTAGAATTTCCTAGATGAAGTTTCTAGAATTAAGAGGAAAATTTCAAGCATGTAAGAGAAGTCTAGAGAAGTCTAGCATTCAAGAGAAGTCTAGAAACTTCTAAGGCGGTGACTTATGCCTATAAATAGACTTGTAATTCATTCATTTGTGTGTGAGAGGAAAACCCTCCACCTTGTGTGTGAGGTGAACCCTCCACCATGTGAGGTTTAGACCTCCACCGTGTGTGGAGGAGTAGAGTTAAGATGGTTTCTATGTCATGAAATACTCCTCCATTATACCAAAATATCTTGTACTATTCATTTCCATCAATTAGATAAATTATATCCCATGTTCTTTGTCCTTCAATTATCCTATCTCATCCCTTGTCCATCCTCTACAAAATATACCATACACTTGCACAATGTCACTAATCAAAAACTATAACTAATATCAAAATCATGTTTCCGCATAGCACGTCCAAAATTTTTAACAATTCCAGTTGGGACCACTAGGGACGTGCCCCGGTGGAGCACTCTCGTGCATCTTGAGCAATCAATTCTCAATCTTCAATGCTACAGTCCAGTTCACCCATTCCCAGAACCCTTTGCTACTACCACCCGAACTCCTCCCTCCACCAAGAAGAGATCGCGTTGATCCTAGAACTTTTAGGACTCGACATCCCTAGTGCATTTTTTTTTTGGATGTTTTATGATAATCTCTACTGGTTTAATGAATGGATATCTATGTTTATCATGTGCTTATCTGCTGATCTTTTTTATTATGACAAAAAGGAGGAGAGTAGTTGAGTAGTTGCGATGTGAGATGCGATAATTATAAGTAATGATCATGTATGCTTTCATTGGATGACACGTTGAGAGAAACTGAGATGATAGCTAAATGTTGAGCGAACGATATGAGTATGTGTTGTGCTGATAGTCACCTTATTCGCGCCTCATCGTAAGGATTTACAGCAGCCCTGCTATGTTCGCTTATATTGAGTTAAAATCGATTAAACAGTAAGGCCTCGTGAACAGCGGGTGGCACTTCCTGTGGATTGTGTAGCTGGAGTCCATCGCTGAAGAAAGCTGTAGCACCATCCCGAACGAGCTATGAGAGGCGACAGTGAAAAAGGGGTGTAGCGTGAGGGGGCCGGCAAGAGGAGGCTCTCCTCCACGATGCTGTTGTGACTTTCCTGATACACAGCAAGTGGAACTCGATGCTCGAGAGCGTGTTTCCCGAGAAGTCGATGGTGTGCTAGCTGTTTTTTTGCCGATTAGTAGGAGAAAAGTTGACTCGTGAGTAATCCGTGAAAGGATGTATGCAAGTTTTGACATGAAGGATGTATGCGACAAGCATGTGGTGGAAAGGATGATTTATGCAAATCTTGCACGACGATTGTCTTTAGACTTCTTTTTACCCTCATTCATCGAAACACGATTGTCAACTGGCGTGGTCAGAGGTGACAGCGACCGTGTGATGGTGAGAAGTGACGATGATCAGCTATTTTGATAGTGGTCCTCATGCAATGGCCAGCAAAGCAATATCCAGATGCATCACTCCTTCGTTCCACCATTGCAAGATAACATGAAATATTAAGTTAACTCTTAAAATTTTTTATCCAATCTCAGATTTATTCCATTATTATGTTGGATTTCTTATCCGGCATTTTTACAATGGTAAGTCTTCGAAACGGCGCTTGATTCATGGACCCGAGCCTTTGGATAAGAATACCGTCTCCGTGATTTCGGGATTTTACCTAGCAATATTGGGCTCATTGGAAAGCTTTCTGCGCGCTCGTTCCAACAGCGCAATAATCACACGAATCGGACGTCAGACGCAAGAGATGTGAGCCGGGAAAGATCTAGCCTCCACTTGCAGGAGGTCGCCCATGTCCAGTTTAGAAAAAATGCTAAATGGATAGCGTTTCTTACTTGACCTCTTCCCTTCTTCGGGACGAATTCCCCCCAAAACTGCTAGGCTGTATCCAGTAAAACATCACCAGCTCCTGCGTCCCCTGCTCCTCCTCCTCCTCCCTCCCTCCTTTTCTCCTCCAACCTTCTCTCTTTTCTCATTCTCTGCTTTCGCAGCCTCTCTCTCTCTCTCTCTCTCTCTCTCTCACTCTCAGAGTCGTGTGTACCCGCCCCGCCTCGCCCCTCCCTCCGTCTCCCTGTGCCCTCTGAGAATACTTCAAGGAAAACTTCAATAGAGACCATGTCGCGGGCTACAATAATTCCGCTGCTGCTCATCTGCAGCTGTGAGTTTGCTCTTTCGACGTGGACTTATTCTTTGGGAAACCATTATTTTCTTCTCATTTTCTAAAACGCGTCATCCGCAGGCGTGGCAATGTCCCCCGCTTTGGCTGATCCTCTGCAAGTCCTAGTCGAGAACAACACCGGCAAGGTGCTCCACTTGAGGTTGGTTTATCGTAATCCCAGTTCCGGTCCACCAAACCAGGATTACCCTCCACTAGCCCCGAACAGCACCACCCGGATTAACATCACGCAGGACCGCCCTTGGCGTCTCTTTGGCGCCACCGATTGCTCGTTGGACAGTTCCGGCCGTCTCATGAACTGTATCACCGGGGACTGTGGACAGGGAGGGTGTACCTTGGAGGACCGGCCGATCGCAACCATGCTTGCTTACGACAACGGTACCCTGAAACCAACCACGGCGATGGGCTACAACGTAGGATTCGACGGAAAATTCCAATGCTCCGGCTGTCCCACCTTCACCTGCGTGATTCCCCTGCATACATGCCCCAAGAACCTAATGATCTCCGACAACTCGGGATCGATCGTTGGGTGCAACCCAGGGCTCGGGTTTCCCTCCGGGAAGGACTGCCCGGCGCCCGATCCTTACTCTCATCTCCCATCACACGGCGTCACCTGTCCGTTCGACAATGCGATTTTGAAGCTCAGCTTCAGTTCAATATAGTGGTCCTCCGAGACGAGGTGAGTGTATCACGTCTCAGCACCGTGCAGGGGATTGAGACCGCGTTGCTAATTTCTGTGATATCCCTTGATGATCCAAGATTGCAATTTTTTCTGCTCTTTATCTGACTGCGTGTTCTGATGTCTTTATCATGTTGAATAATTGGAGGTCGTCGCCATAATTTTTACGATTGTCACCTTGTAAGATTTATTGCATAATTGTAAAAACGTGATAGAAGGGCCTTGTAAGATATGTTGGCTTTGTTCTTGTGCAAGAGTTAAAGTGCTTTCTGTTTTTGTCCCTGTTGGATTCGTTAACATGGTAGTGACAAGACGAGAAAATTGCAATAAGCAATTCGAGACTCACTTATATCTAACTATGGTTTAAACACAGCACACATTGCCTTCAACCCTCCAATTAAGAAGCGCGATATCAAGTGTTCCCCTTTTTCTTACGAAAGCATTTATTATAATGTCTTCCAAGGGAACTATTTCAAGATCCTCTCATTTCTCTGCCCCATCGATCTTCGTCTGTTCCAGTCAAAAGCAAAGACTAGTCAAGTCTACCAAGGCGGGCGGAAATGGCGATGCACCCCTCCAAAGGCTCCAAGCAAACTAGGTCATCCAAAGACAGGCCACCAACTCTTCCTCTTCTTATCTAGAAGGTCTCCAGCTTGAATTAAGGCTTCCAACAACCACGGATTTGCCCTAGTGGCCACCCTTCCAACATGGAAGGGGGAGGTGAGGGGTTCAAATCCCCACCTTCTCAGGGAGGATGGAGTGGGGACGCGTAAATTTCAAGTGTGGGTTTCGACTCCCACGCCCTGCAAGAGGCAGGACAAAAGTTTGAGAGTGAGTGTAGAATAGAAATAGAGTAGGACTGACTAAAAAAAAAAATAAAAATTAAGGCTTCCAACACCCCATTTATCACGGCTTCCCGAAACAAATATCCAGCAAAAGTCAAGTGATTCAGACGATGACCCGCAAAGTTTGCAGCCCACAAACTTTGACAAAGCCCACCCTCCAATTTAGGAGCGTGACATCAAGAGCTCCTCTTTTTCTTGCCAAAACATTTATAATATGTCTTCCAAGGGAACTTTTTCGAGGTCCTCTCATTTCTCTGCCCTATCGATCTTCATTTGTTTCAGTCAAAAGCAAAGGCTAGTCAAGTCTACCAAGGCGAGCGGAGATGGTCACACTCCCCTCCACAATTCATCCATCCTCAAAGAAACAAAGCACTTGTTTTCTTTGTTATGGAGCACCCGTAGATACACGGGATTGAGACATGTGAAGTCGAAATCAACCTCAGATAGCCCCTTAGGCCTTAGGTTTACAGAAGAAAAAAAAATGAAGATCTCTGGCTAGTAGGAGTACATGAATATGAACTTAATAACGGTAGGCGTCATATTATATTAGACTACTAGGATTAAGCTGATTGTAATTTATATGTCTATAGGGTCTTGTACTATTCATTTGGCAATGTACAAAATATTACACCCGTCTCTTTTTCATCTAAGTTGCCACTGCTTTCCATTTTGTGTACATGCATTCACTTCCCGTTAGTCAAATTTACATGCCACGTCTAGTCCTATTTGCATGCGAGAGATGGTGTTAAAATTGTCCTGCATTGCTTGATAACAGTCTTCTACCTAATATTTTAAGTTTTTGGATTGGAAATACTAATAATAGGAAATTTAAGCACTGCTAAAATCATATTTCATGTAATTAATGACCCCATTCATTTAGATTATCTGTGTGTAAAATCATTTAGTACATGAACAAAATTCAAGAAGAAAGTTAGACAATGGTTTCGGAAAACATGCTAAACAGCTATTGCTGAGACGTGAACATGTGGTATTAACAACGAGACTAGGATATGAAGAAGAAAGATTAAGATGAATCTAACTAAAGTTCTAGTGTTTCTGCGACTAGGTGATACGTATATTAAATCCCTGTGAATAGTTTATGAACTTTTGTCGTCCATGATACACATATTTTTATTTTAGAGTCCATTCAAGACTGCAATTCCAAATTCTGCATAGTTTTCGAGTAAATCTACTTTCATTAGCATGATGAACATAACACTTTGTGTGCCTGACATGTTCATTATAGGAGTTTGGACTTCATCGGGCGCATGGCGATGAATTCACATGATACTTTGTGGCGATCTGACATCGATTGGAAAGAGATACCGAGAGAGAGACAAAATGAGAGGGAGTGATGTCCAAAAGTTCTAAGGTTTCATCCAAATAATGTATTTATGATTATGATTAAGGACTTAATCCTATAGTATGTGATTGTATTAAATGATATTGTATTATTAATAGCATGACTGTTACAATAGCTATATATGTAATAAGTTGTGAACTTGACACCTGTAATATAATAGCCATTTTCACAACCAAACACATTGTGAGAGTGAGGCGAGATGCTGAGAAAGTGTTAGTGAGTGGGCTGTCGACTGTGGTCCGTGGGCCATTTGTGTTTCTTAAATTTTTAGTTGTCAAACGTAATGAAGCAATTTGTTTCGAAAAAATTTTCTGACCGTTCTATTTGGGAACTGACTTGGGCTGTTTAATTCTCGGGTAGAATCAGCAAGTTCTAAACTGAAAATCGAGAACTGAAATTAAGTCCGGTGGGGTTCCAAGTTTTTTTAGTAGTGAACCCATTCGGTTCTTTTTAACAGGTTTGTATCGTTATCTTCATATCTTGAGTTTGGGGCAAAATTGAAGGTTACTAACTTGAGTTGAGACTTAGAGAATTTAGGGATAATTATGCAAAAAGTCATAAACCTATTGTAAGGCAGCCAATTTAGTCATAAATATTTCAATTATGTCAATTTAGTCCTAAATCATTTATTGATTTGCCAACTTAATCCTAAACCATTCAATTGCATAAATTTAGTCCTAAACCTTTTGAAGATTTGTCAATTTAGTCTTAAACCTATTATTTGGATAGTTAGTCGGAATAATTACATTGATATATTGTTAATAAGTTTAGGATTAAATTGACAAATCATCAAAAGATTTATGACTAAATTGATAAATTGTCAAAAGATTTAAGACTATTAGCCATCGTATAACACGTTTACAACTTTTTGAATAATTTTTTTTTGAAAAATTAGGTTGGTACCAAAGGTGAGATGTCCGGAGACCCGGTACTTGGGAGACATCCTTCAGATCAAAGAAAGGGTTGGGGCCCAGACATCAAAGGGCAATCGCGCCTTCGATTGATAAGATGCGAGTGATTGACATAACACGCATGTAAACTCATTAATTGACAATATGGATAATAATCATATTTGTAACTCATCGTTCCAAAGATTCGTGGGAGTAAAATATTGCCCATCTCGTGGTGTCTCCCCTACCCCTAGAGGGCTAAGCATAGTCAATCGGGTACAACCCTTTCCCTGCACCATCCCAGGGTTTATTCCTCTGGCCAACTAGGGGTGTGCATGGTCCGGGCGGGCGGTTCCCGACCTAGAACCGGGAACCGCCCGCTAAGGACCGGTTCCGAAAAATTGGAATCGGGATCCACCCGTTTGTTGCATGGATCCACCCGGGAACCGAACCGCCGGTCCGGTCCGGTTCTCGGGTGGATCCATGAAACCGATCTTGATGCGAAACAATTTTGGTTTTACAACATAGAATGGTCGGGTCTATGAGTTGGAAAGGAGGGGAGGAGGTCTATGGTCGGGTTTTCAACATAGAACGGTCGCAAAACAATTTTGGTTTCCCCGGACCGCCCGTCCGGTCCGGTTCCCAAGTTTTGAGCTCTGAAATTCTAAGTTCCAATCTCCAAAAAGTAAAACAATAATTAATTAATAGATGATTGCTCAACATTAAATAACAATTAGCTACACGTGAATGACAAAAAAAACCAAGTGCGGTGGGGAAAAAACCTTCAAGATGACTCATAGGGTACCTCTACTTCTAGATGAGATCTAGATGAGATCTAATATGGGTTTCTTTTAAAAAAAAAAAAATCTGGGTTTCTTTTAGTAATTTTTTTTTTTTAATATTAAAAGGTTCCGGTCCGGTCCGGTCCGGGTGGGCGGGCGGGCGGGCGGGCGGATTCGCGCATGGAACCGGGAACCAAACCGGTACCCACCGGTTCCGAAAATTGGAACCGGGAACCGGACCGGTTCTCTCAAGAACCGCCGGTTCCGGCGGTTCCGATCCGGTTCCGGGCGGTTCCCGGGTATTTTGCACACCCCTATGGCCAACCCCCTCACGGCTCTCTCTCTCTTTCCCCCGGTTCCTTCGTCCTTCCTTTCCCCACTCCCCACGAACTCTACTCTATCCGTGCTCCGGCTGAAGAGCTATTTCTTCCCTCTACACGAGTCGACCACCAGCCACTGACAGCAGCACTGCGCCACCACCACAACCCTAACTTTTCACTCCCTCCGCCTCCCTCCCTTGACAAATATCGTTCAATTTCTCCATCGCCACTCCACCACCTGATTTATAACCCAGCAGTCTTTTAATTTTTATGCTCGAATATTATCCATGCGAAGCATGGGATATATTTCACGTAATTCAACTTTAATATTTCTTTATGCAGCAAAGATTTTCATGTGCCATAAGATGATATCTTTCAAGTTGAGTAAACAATTATTTCACCGTAAATCTTTCATCCCAAGTCTGTAAAATCTTGAGTGATTGTGCAAGTATGTGAAATCTTTGACGGTAGTAGATGAAGCTACGATAAAAAGAAAAAGGATATGATCAGAAACGGGATCCACAAACCAGGGCACATTTAGAGCTCAGTTTAACACGTTCGGAGTTGGCGCGAGCATCATCCAGTCCTTCCGGTCCTTGCGAGATCACAATTCTAACAAAGACCTTAAGATGACATTTTCGAGAAGAAGAGAGATGTGAACGAGGAACTGAGGAAGCATTTGCCCTTTATATATATGAGACACAAGTTTTAAACGTCCTAAACGTCGTTTTAAACGTTCTAAATGTCTTAAAAGTCTTGAACGTTTTTTTAGGTCGACTTTATTTGAAAGCTGCTTAACGTTGCTTGGAAGTCATTCGAAGGAAAAATATGGAAGGAAGACTTCAATTGATGAAGTCGTTGCAGCCGGTACCTTAAGATTCCAACTTGTACCACGAAAAGTAAAAAAATAAATAAACATTAAATAAAGACTTCAGTAAAATTGAACAAATATGGACATAAGAGGTTAAACAATTGAAACCTTCAAATTAAGGATGTAGAAGGCCGTTGCATAAAGTTTTCTTTCTACTGACTACGTATATTCCAATTTTCTTTAAAAATATTGTTGAATCCATTTGTGGTGCAGTTAAAAGAAATATATATACGAGATCGAACGATAATATTTTCAATAATTATCTCATGACAACAACCGTCTTAACCAAGTAATTTGACGATGATAATTACCATTATATGAGATAATGACTTTTTAACCTTGATAAAATGGATGGCGGACCATTAAAGAACCTTATGTTGTAGTTCCATCAAAAGGCCATTAAAAAGTAATGCAAAATGTCTCTTATTCTGAACTGTATGTGCTAAGCAGCATGCTGGTGAAGTAGTTGAGCGGTGTGCGTTGGAAGACATATTTCTTTTTAGGAGACCAGCGAATGCTTTGCCATCTGCAGTCTACCGTTTGGACATAAATCATAAGATCCCAGCGTTCGATTCGTCTAATGCCTGTTCTCACTACAGGAGGAACATTTGCTGAGGCAATCTTTTGATATTGTGTTTCTTTTCTTGTACTGTTACATCTGAATCAGTTTAGCACCTCCACCATACCGGACCCAGATACACCGCCATTGCTCGCACGCCGCAAACCACGCCTCTACGCCAGTGCCGCTGTCTCACCCTGTCCCGCCGCCGTTGCTTTGCTCAAGATCGCCAGCTCCCCTTGTCTATTCTTCGTCAGCTTCTGTTTCTGCTTGGTTGTCCCGACGCACGGACTGGGGCCAGCTGCAGAGGCTCGGCTGGGCGTCGTGACCAGTGGTCCTGGCTGGTTGCTTGGGGTCGTGGCGTCGTGCACAGTGTGCTGTTTGGGTGGGTACTGAACAGATGACAAGGGCAAAATGGGGAAGATGAAAAGAAGCAAAAAAAGTAAAAGATACATAAACAAATGTTAAATTATGTGCCGAGTTTCAATAAACAGATATCAAAAAGAAAATCTTAAAATATGCAAGGTTGGACCGATCAAATCTTGTACGGTGGAAGGCGTGTTTAACAAGAGGCAAATATATTGGACGCAAGGAGAGAAAAGATGGGCTCACATATTCTGCAATTTACATATATCATTTTGTGGGTAAAAAGGTAAATGTCACAAGTGGACAGGAGCAAGGGTTTCTTTTATTCTGTTTTTGAGTGGCCGACCAGTAGGTCTTCTTGGAAAAAGAAAGAGATGAGCCGCAGAGAAACAGAAGCGAAGACTCCTTGAGAACTCGCGCAAATGGATGAGCGTATAGTGTGCTTATGGGTTCAGCCATACGGTCGTGGAGAGTTCTTGAAGACTGGTAATTTGTGCAGTGAGTTTACATCAAATTGAGTCATTTATTTATAAACAATTTGGGTTTGGACTTAAATTTAGATGTGAGAAACACTCGAACATGTAAGCAGTTATAACTCTGATTATCCGATTATAGTGCATTACTTTGTTGCTAGCTCTCTTCATAAATCTTTAGTGCCCTATTATTCCTCATTTAATTCTCTGATTTTTTTTTTTTCCGCATTGACTTAATTTACAAGATCCTATCGTTTTTATGTTATTATTACAACAATTGGTATCAGAGCTTGGGATCAGATTCCTTAATTGTGATTTGCCATTGTTGCTTGTCTGATCATTACTTGAAAATTCTGTTATTGCAATTACGTCTGAGGTTAAAGTTGAGATTGAGAAGTTTAACCGGAGGAACAACTTTAGGTTATGGAGTGCCAAGATGCGTGCGCTATTGATAACCAAAGGTTTAGCTAAGGTATTGGATAATGAAGATGAGTTGCTGATTATAATGAGAGCCCCTAATATGGTAGAGCTAATGGAGAAAGCAAAGAGCACAATCGTGTTAAATTTGCCAAATGAGGTGTTAATAGAGGTAGCCGAGGAGAAAGATGCCGCACATTATAGGCAAAACTTCAGGCACTCTAAGGGTTTGAATAATCACTTGTTCATGTTGAAGATGATGTTTTATTTTAGATATACTGAAGGTACTTTTATTGGATCCCATCGAGACGAATTCAATAAACTCATGATGGATTTGAGGAATGTCGGTAAGATATCTAACAATGAAGAACGGGGCATATTGTTATTAGCTTATTTGCCATAGTCATGAAAGTACTTTGCTAATTCACTATTGCAGGTATGTACTACAATTACCTCAAAAGAGGTAAATTCCGCTTTATTCTCTAGGGAGTGGCAAAAAAAGTTTCAAATGACAGTCTGATGCAGGGGGTAGTGTAGGGACTAGCAATTTGAGGTAGAGATCAACATTGAGTGCTTAGTAGTAATAGAGCGTAAAAGCAAGTTGAAATCATGCCATAGAAAGTCCAAGAGACGCATGAAGTGCTTTGAGTGTCATGTGGAGGGTCACTTTAGGAGAGATTGTTTGAAACAGAGGAACAAAACTGATAGGCAGAATGCCACAAGCAATGTGGCGAACGTTGCTAAATAGAGTATTAGTGATGCAAATGTTGTTTTATGTGTGATTACTAGTTCTTCAGGAGACAAATGGGTGCTAGATTCAGGATATTCTTATCATATGACAACTCATAAGAACTAGTTTACCAGACTGCAGATGGTAGTACAATTCTTTTGGAGAATAACGTAGCCTGCAAGGCTGTGGAGATATGGACAATTTGTATTCGAATGCACAATGGGATGTTGTGCTAATTAACATACGTGAGGCACATATTGGAGATCAAGAAGAACTTTATTTCTCTAGAGACACTTGATGACATTGGGTATAGGTACACTGCGAAAGGTGAAGTACTAAATATCTCTCAAGACGCCATGATAGTGATGAAAGAAAGTGAATACTCTCTATCATCTATTGAGAGAGGCTGTGACTGAAACTGCTGTAGTTTTATCAGGTGAGTCAAACTCTAACTTGACTCAATTATGGCATATGCATTTAGGGCACATGAGTGAGGTAGGTATGACGATGCTGAGTGAAGGAGGGTTGTTGAAGGGTTAGAAGACAAGGAAGCTGGACTTATGTAAGCACTATATCTTTGGGAAACAACAATAAATTAAGTTTATTATAGTTTGTTCATTCAACCAAGTAGGCAGTTGAATACATTCATTCAAACGTTTGTGGCCCATCTCCGGTTCCTTCAAAATGAGGTACTCAATATATGCTAACATTTATCGACGATTATTTGAGGTATGGGTATACTTTTTGAAGCATAAATACAATGTGTTCGATCGGTTCAAGAAATTTAAGGCATTGATAGAGAAACAATCAGATAAATGGATCAAGTGTCTAAGAACCAATAATGGCATGCAGTTTTGTATTAAAGATTTTACTGAATTTTGCAAGAGAAAGGGGATTGTGAGACATCACACGGCATTTGGGACACCATAGCGAATGGTGTAGCGAGTAGAAGATCAGAACTTTGCTTGTGTGAGCTCGAGGCATGCTTTCGTATACAAGAGTTAGTAAGGAATTTTGGGCTAAAGCAAGGAATATAGCATGTTATCTACTTAATCGATCTCCATCATCTGCTATTGAGGGAGTATGGTCGAAGAAACCCGTTGATCACTTCAGATTATAAGTATTCGGATGTCCTGCATATGCTCTTGCGAGTGATAGTAAGCTTAAGCCAAAGGCAAAGAAGTGCACATTTTTTGGTTATGTACATGGGTGAAAGGCTATTGGCTGTGGTGTACTAATCCCAGATCACCATGTTTTATAATCAGTATAGACATAATCTTTGACGAGACTGCAATACTTCAACAGAGGAGTCGAGACACAACCAACAAAGCAAATAGATCATGGTGTCATTAGTGAGGTGGAGATTCAGATAGAGACTTCGAGACCTCAAAGGTAACAGAAGTTGAGACTACAAATGAGACCGCAGTTCTTGAAGTCGATGATAGTAAGCAACCAGCACAGTCACATCACAATATAGCTGCATACTGATAAAGATGGCAAATTAAATCACCGATATGTTATGATTATACAGATATTGCTTATGCATTGACTGTAGGTGACAAGGTGAAGATAGATAAGCCTTCGTCTTATTTTAAGGCGATGTCTAGTAGTGAGTCGTTACAATGGTTAGGGGTTATGAGTGAAGGGATGAAATCACTCCATCGGAATTAGACATAAGAGCTGGTTAAAGTACCCAAGAGTCAAAATATTGTCAAAAGTAAATGGGTTTTTAGATCATGTGTGCTTGCTAAAAAAATTTTGTATGGGTTGAAATAATCTCCTAGGCTATGGTATAAGCGTTATGATGCTTTCATGAATAGTCAAGATTATTCGAAAAGTCAGATAAATAGCTGTGTTTACTTTAGCATATTGGAGAATGGTTCTTTAATTTCTATTCTTATATGTTGATGACATGTTGATAGAAGTTAAGAATATGTTTGATATTGACGTTTTGAAGAGACAGGTTGAGTGTTGAGTTTCAGATGAAAGATTTAGGTGTTGCAAAGAAAACATTGTGTATAGAGATTTTATGTGATGGGGCTACAAGACCTTTACATCTATATCAAAAGAAATATATTGAGAAGATTATGGCACGTTTTAACATACAATCGACAAAATTTGTAAGTACACTTTTAGCAAAACACTTCAAACTTTTAGATAAATTTTCACTACAAACTGAGGAGGAGGATAATCATATGTCCCATGTTCCTTAGTTTAGTGTCGTGGATAGTATTATATGTGCTATACACTAGGTCGATATTTCACAAACTATGAGCGCAGTTAGTTGCTATATGAAACATCCTAGTAAAACTTATTGGGAAGCTGTGAAGTAGATCCTCAAATATTTGAAGGAGACAACATATGTGAGTATAGTGTACAGGAGGGACAACAATGGCAATAAAACCATTGGTTATGTGGATTCGAATCACGCTGGTGACTTGGATGATTGCATGTCCTTAGCGGGGTTCGTGTTTATGCTAGTAGGTGGTGCGGTGTGTTGGAACACGTCCTTACGGGATCACAATGCCTTGTTTTCAATTGAGGCGAGTACATGGCATTAATCTTTATAGCGAAAAGGCAATATAATTACGAAGTATGCTCTCGGACTTTGAGCTAGAACAAAAAAGTGTTGATATACACTGTGATAACCAATGTGCATTATATCTGGCATATTATTTAGTTTATTACGAGTGAACGAAACATATTAACAGCAGATACCACTTCATCCGAGATGTGTTAGCAAATGGTAATGTTATTGTGAAAATGATTACTATAGTTGAAAACCCAGCAAACATGATGACTAAGCCTATTCCTTTAGTGAAGCTCAAGCTTTGCTTAAGCACAATTAGTGTTTGTGAAGAGTGAGCACCCGTCGGGGCATTGGGAGAGTAGTATGGAAGATGAATACTATAACTTGGCTTTAAACATCGAGCCAAATTGGAGAATTGTTAAATTATGTCTCAAGTTTGAATAACTTACTAATATCAATTGGCTTGTTAAAGACAAAGAAAATTTTAAAATATGCAAGGTTGGACCAATCAAATCTTGTACGATGGAAGACGTCTAAAACAAGAGGCAAAATAATGGACATTACAAGACAAAAGATGGGCCGACATATTCTATATATATATCATTTTATGAGGTAGAAAGGTAATTATCACAAGAAGACAAGAGCAAGGGTTTCTTTTATTATGTTTTTGAGTGGCCAAATAGTAGGTCTTCTTGAAAAAGAAAGAGACAAGCGGCAGAGAATAAGAAGTTGCAAAGCGAAAACTCCTTGAGAACCCGCACAAAAGGATGAACATACAGTCTACTTTTGGGTTCAGCCATATGATCGTTAAGAGTTATTGAACACTAGTGATTTGTGCTGTGAGTTTACATCAAATTGAGTTGTTTATTTGTAAACACTTTGGATTTGAGCTTAAATTTAAGTATGAGAAACACTCAAGCATGTGAATGATTGTAACTTTGATTCTCTAATTATAGTGGATTATTTGCTGCTGGCTCTTGCCATGAATGTAGGTATCGATACTCAAATCAAACCACGTAAATCTATAGTATCATATTATTCCTCGTTTAATTATTTGGTATTTTTTTGCAATGACTTAATTTGCAAGATCCTGCCGATCCTGCGTTAGTATTACAACAACAAAGAAAAGGAACAGGGATATCCAATCTAGACTATCCAATTTGCTTGTTTAAATCAAGTATCTTGATTAGCATTTATGGGATAGAGGGTGTTGGTAAAATGACTATTATGGTGCACATGCATAATAGACTACTCGAAGAAGCAAACTATCACAATGTGTTGTAGATGACTATTTCATTAAATTTTAACACAGGAAAGTTGCAAGACAACGTTTGGGAGGCACTAAGTTTAGGCACAATACAAGAAAATGATGTGAGGAAATGAGCGCCAATGTTGTTCAGTTGTTTAAGAAAAAGAGGGAAGGCAATAATAATACTCAATGATTTGTGGGAATGTTTTGATCTTGAAGAGGTGGGAATATATATTAGAGTAGATCAATATAAGTTGGTCTAAACCACTTGATCCTCTAATATATGTTATCAGATGCATTGTCAAAAGAAGATAAAATTGAACATCTATAAAAAAGAAGCAGAGAGTTTGATAATAAAGATTTGACTCCTCTTGCATATCCTATAATCTATCAACAATTAGTTTGTTAGTCTTGTAAATTTCAGTGTTAGTCACCCTAACATCACTCGATGTTGTTTAGATTGTTAGCCAATTCATGACCACGACACATATGGCTTACTTCACTACAATTCTTCACTTTTCTACTTACTCTTTCTTATAATTAACAATTTATTTTAATGATGATTGGCTCAATAACCATCTCAATCACTGCTCCTCGATAAGCAACTCACTTATCTCATGGCACAGATTGAAACACACTACTGTCGCTGGATCTAGTATGGAAGCAAAATATCTTATTATTGCTGATACGACATCATAACTATTAGGGTTGTGACAATTACTACAAGATGTGGAAGTATGTCATAATAGTAGAATATTATTTTATCGCAACAACCAAAGTTCTATCCAAATAGTACATGATGATGTTTCCTTGAGCGTACAAACACATTGATATTGACTATCATTTTATACAAAATTATATGCTTGATGGCATTGTTCGCCTCATTTCTACTTCATTGATTGATCAAATTGGTGATGTCTTCTCAAAGGCACATGTACCTGGGCATTTCTAGATCTTTCTCTAAACTCCACTTGACTTTTTCTGAGTCACATTGAGTTTGAGGGGATATTAGAGATCATTGAAAGATAGTAGAAGATTTTCTATATCTTTCTTGATCTTACTTAATTTTTTGTATCTCTCAACATTGTGCATTATCTCTCTTGATTATGCATATCCTTTATTGATAAGCATATTTTTTATTGATCCTAATTGATTTTAATCGATGTTATAATATCTAGTTACCTTATATACTCTAGGGATGTGCAGTGGGAACTGCCCGAACTGGGAATCGGTCGGTCCGGGAATCGGTCGGACCGGACCGAATGGTTGGTTTTGGGCGGTTCCCATGATCAGCGGTTCGGTTCCCGATTCCTAATCTTGGAACTGGTGGCCGGTCGGTTCGATTCCCGGTTCCTAATCTTGGAATCGGTGGCTGGTCGGTTCGATTCCTGGTTCCAAGGTGGGAACCGGACCAAACCAATTTTTTTTTTATATATAATTTATATATAGAGAATATACAACCGAAATTGCAATTGAGGTAGCAACCCCTTATGTGGCCAAGAGAAAATCTACTTGTTAGTTTCATCTTCTACTTGATGTGGGACTAAGGCTCCAAGAGACCCACAAGACACTTCAATCCTCCAAGAGTCCCACATCAACTAAACATTCAAAGAGCAGAAGAGAGATTGTCTATAAAATCTAAGCCAAGCACAATCTTTAGCCAAATTGTTCATGGCCTTCATGGTTAAGGTTAAGTGTGAAACACACGAAGTGTGATTGATATTCACACAAGTGAAGTTTGAATATATTGCATATGGAAACATGTGTGTAATTAGTTTTGTTGAATCGCCCGAGAACCGAATTGGATTGATCGGGCCGGTCTGGAGCATGGTCTCTCTTTAGTGCAAAAAAGTAGAGTTGATTCTGTTGGACCGGATCGGACCGGAACCAATGGTCCGGTCCTAGGACCAAACAGTCCGGTCCACAGTTCCCAATTTTGGGAACCACTGCTCCCGGTCTGGTTCCCAGTTCCAAGGTGGAACCGGACTAAACCGGAAACTGATCACTCCTAATATACTCTACCTGTAAAGCCTATTATTTTCTTCCTCATTATTTTTTTTTATCTTTGACTCTTAAAGAAGACAGCTAAGAAATCATTCCATGTTCTTGCAGCCCACGTACACCTAAACGACAAATATAACAGTCCATAATGGAAACAAGATTACCATCTCCAACAGAGTTTCAAACATTTTCAAATCTCCAATGTGCATGTACCCCCGGGCTACGACGTTGAGGACGACAGCTTCTTCTATGCCTTTAGAACCTTCATCAATTTGTCCCTTAGCAACTTAAGTTTGCTTGAAATTCATGTGCAACCAGCAGCAAATAAACAAATGATACAAAATGACTTGTTTTCTTGAGTTTTTATTAGCTACGGCACATCTGGAGCTCAATTGGACATGTTCTTGAGTTTTCGATAACCAGATACTCTGCTAATTTCATATATTTTCTCTATCATGCCCTGCCAGATAAGGGTATCCCTGCTGAGTGTTAGCCCAGCTTTCAGGGAAACAAATGCGACTGATCGAATTAGTCAATGCAATAGCACGTTTCAAACAGATGTCAAAAACCCTTTTTTTTTTTTAGGTCGACTCTATTTAAAAGCCACCGAACCACAGCTTGGAAGCTAGCTAAAGAAAAAAACATTAAACAAAGACTTCAATTGGTCAAGTCGTTGCACCCAGTCATACGTAACTTTACTACCTACTCTTCGTGGAAAAAGAGCTGGACGTCACCTTTCCTGTCCTTTCGTGCCAACTCTTCAATATGTTACATTTGTTTTGGTCATTCTTCTCATCGATGGTATTAAGTTTCAAGTCTTCAGCATTGTGATGGAAGCATGATAAGAACCAAATTCAAAATATACCGCGTTAAACCCGCCGAATTTTCTGTCGAAACAAAGTCCAAGTCCTCTACACGTTGCTTCTTTCTTTTTCTTTTTTAAATTAATTTATAGGTTTGGAAAGTATTTCTTGGAATATGTGTTGCCCCGTGTACATCGGTGCAAGTGAAACTGCAATTGGAATTGCCTGAAGAGGATGGCGTGTTGAGGGAATTTTTTTTTTTTTCACACTCAAAAAAGAGTATTTTAGCGTACATTTGTAACCGTAAAAAGGAATTTTTGTAAACGGCCTCATCTATCCTTACTTTTATGGTTAGTAAGAGATCAAATAGTTAAAACCTTCAAATTGAGGATGGATAGGATCGTCTGTATAAAAATTTCTTTACGTTGAAACCAACTTCAATCTGTAGAAGGTAACTCACGTCCTTTTGCTCACGTCCAATGCTTCTCCAACAAATATCCGAATTTTCACAATTTCCTTCTTCTTTTCAATTCTGAAGTCTTTTGCAACACAACATGTACCTGCACTCTAATTCAATTTTGGTCATGTTCAGTAGGTTCAAATTGAAGTCCTTTGCTCCATCAATCCTCCTTGTGTTCTAGATTTGGTTTTGTTTTTCAATATTAATGATTTATTTTTATTTTCCTTATCATGAAGATTATGTACTTTTACATCCATTTGAGTAATGAATATAATTTTCTTTTGACAAAAAAAAAAAATAGAGAAAACCATAATTGCAAGAGGTCAATGTAACATCAACATCATCCTATCAATCTATTACATGTTCTAGAATCAAATTAATCTATTCCTTGTAAGAATTAAAATTCATCCTCTAAAACGAGGTAATATGGGACATGACCCTCTGACACAGGTGGATAAGAAATTTGGAAAGAAAATTAGAATGTGATATGATACAATATACTTAGCCAATATATTAACACGAAATTAACATGCTTTAGTAAAACAAACCCCTTTCTTTTGGTGTTCCAGAAAAAAGAACCGGGGGGAATAATTGGCTTGCAAATTCAAAAAATTATGAACAATTGTCACGGGCGAGATGCTCAAGAGATTCTGTGAAAGATTCCAGATCCCTACTGCTGTTAGTTTTATTTTGCCGAGTCAAGAAGAGAGCTCGGATCAAACACAAAACTCGGAAGTAGAGGTGAGCATTGTCCGGGTTAAGCCGGTTCAGTGCCTAACCCAGGGACCAACTTACATAGTATTGGTCCTCAATTTTCGGGACTAAAGACCGATCCTATTGAGCTTTTGACTAAGGACCGAATCGATCCTATAGGTCCGGTTTGATTCTAGAGTCATCTTAGGACCAACCGACTATTTTTTGTTTTGTTTTTTATATTTCTTAAAAGGAAAAATTTACTATTTCAAATTACACATCTATCAACAATGCAACATTGAGCAACTAAACTATGAACACCACTATATATCAAGCATAAATATAAGATATGGTAATAATAGAAATTTACAATTGCTAAAAGCAACAAACCATAAAACGAACATGCAAGGCGAGTGAACAGAGGCGAGCAACAAGGTAAGTGAGGCAAGTGAAGAGAGATGAGCCACGAGGCGAGTGGTGAGCAAAAAGCTAAGGTAAGCGAGCGAGGCCAAGGTGAGTGAAAAGTTTATTTTTGGTGGGGGTCAAATTAGGGTTAGGTTTCTTTTTACTTTCTAATTTACACGACAAATTAAATTGCAAAGAGAACAAAGGAGGCACTAGAATTAAGAGTAGACAAAAGCAGCCCTCTTAGTTAGGTCAATCACCAAAAACAAAAATTGTTTTACTCAATGGTAAAACATACTTACACATTTTCTCCAAAATCTAAATAACCTGACATAATCGAATAGTCAGCATCCATGTACAAATATTGTAGTGTTGCAATAGAAGCTGTTTTGTATTGATTGTTAATATAATAAAAATTATGGTTAAATAGGTATGTATTGCATGTATATCCGTAATATACAAAGTCCATACGGAAAAATAGATAATTTAGGACAAAAAATTGAAACATCGATCAACGAAAGAAAAACCATTGGGATTCGCTCTAGTGGCTACCCTTCCAACATGGAAGGGGGAGGTGAGGGGTTCAAATCCCCACCTTCTCAGGAGGGGATGGGGTGGGGACGCATAAGTTTCAAGAGTGGGTTTCGACTCCCACGCCCTGCAATAGGCATGGCAAAAGTCTGAGAGTCAGTGTAGAATAGGCATATAGTAGAACGACAAAAAAAAAAAAAAAATCAACGAAAGAAATTAATGAGGATCCTGACATCAAGTGCTGAAGGATTTAAACCTGGCATCCAAAGGTGGAATCAAAGCATCGCCGAACACACACACCTCAATTCGTGGGACTAGTTAAAGAGTACGGGCTTGAACTCCTCACCTCCCGGATCTCAAGGTGAGATTCTAACCTACTAGGCTAAGAGATTGCTTACAAACTAATTTGATATAAGCAAATTAATTACATTGTTAATATCTTACGAACCACACTTCCAAATTTTATAAAAGAAAAGTACGTAATTGCTAATTTATTTGTAAAATCGAAGAAGTTGATAACCAAATCCTTCAGCAAGCTTTGAGTCTTTTTTATAGAATGCAATTTTCAAAGTAACCGTCGGAGGTGGTCAAAGTGCCGTTGGACGCAAGAGCACAATCGCCGGCCTGCGTACTGATCATGCGATTGGCAAAATCTTGTACTCCGCTGATTAAAAATAAATAGGCCCATTTCTTCGTACTATAATTGCCTTTGGGCTCTACTTCCTCCAAAATGCTAGAGTCGTTCCCTGCTACGTAGCTTATCCGCACGTAGAATTTTTTATGATTAAGATGTGGCTTCTTTAGGCCATGAGAACAACTGATAGGATCTAAGCCGACAACAAGAAAGTCGTCATTAGTAAGGAAAATTATTGTCAAGTTAAAACCAAGGCTCATCATCTAGGATGCTATAATCAAGCATTTAGGTCATTACGTTAAAACCAGGTGGCAGTATTTGCAACTAACAGCAACATAGTTTCATGCGCAAATGTTAACTTCACGCATAGACACATGAATTCATCTTGATTTATTAATTTATGGTTTATGAAGCAAGGTCACACAATCTAGAGAGAGTGATTCGATGAGCCTATAAAAGTCTTGGCTGAACTACGGAGAAATTAATCATGAAAGCTAAAGTGACCTGTTTGGTCTCATCAGTCAAGGCCACGTATATAACAAATCGATGCTCATTTTACTCTAAGAGGACCCGAGTCCAGTATGCATAGGCACTTTCTCATCTTCACAGAGCTGGAAGTACAAAATAAAAATAGATCGAATGAATGAAGAAGGATCTGATCATTCTAGCAGTCATACATTCTGATAATGTTGAATACAATATGTGGATGTCATTCTTCCGCACACAAGCACCAACCACAACAGGACATCAAGCTCGGATCTTTAAGCTAGAATAACGCACGAGATACAAAATTCTGAATTGAAATGAGCTTTGACATTGAAGAAGATAGCTATCCATCCTCAATTCAAAAGAACCGGGATCAAAATAAATCAGGTACCTTGAATGCAGGCAATTGCTGAGAATGATCCTGCAGAAGATGCTGTCTTTGGTCGAGCCCCGGTCCTTGGGATCACGATACCCACGGGGTACAGAATTGGTTAACTAAAAGCTCAACAAACCAACTCTCTCGAGGGTGAGTCTGTTCAATGAATTGAAGATTCCCGAGCACAAGAATTTGAAGACTCCCGGCTGCAGAATTGACGAATCGAGCTCTAACTGCTTCAATTTTTCCCAAATTTTAAGATCGACAAAGCATCATTTTGGAGAGTAGTTAGCTGACATTGATTTATTGTTGACTACCCTGTCAGACCTCTAACGTCAATTTTGGACAGCAATTTATCATGGATCAAATTCGGGATTCAAGTGAAAGTTGGTGATTTTTTTTACCCAAAATTTGTGTTTTTTTAGGGAGTTAGGCCAACGTAAGTATTCATGGGTGAGTGTTGATCCCTAGGAGTTGAGACCCTTTGCTAATGTGTCTAGTGGGACTAACATGTAACCAGCACCCTCTGAACATGAGAAATTAACAAGGAACCTGAACACAGAATATCACTCATCCATGGGCAATATAAAAAGACAATCAAACTAAGACAAAATCCATCTAATTCGTGCTTAATCCACAACTTCCAGCACTCAATCAGAATTGTAACAGAGCATACAAGACTCAAAATCATGATCGTTTGATGACTAATTGACATGAAATTGAAGCCATATTTTCCTACAGGCGCATATGAGTCTACTTGATCAAAATGGTATCAATCCAAGATTAAATCAGTAGTGAATCTAAACAAAATCACATGACTATAATTCTCACAAAATTGGTATGAGATTCACCATATTACTTTCCTAGCATGAACAAATATGATCCCATAACCAAACTAGCCTCAAGTTAGAATCAAATGCACACCAAATCAAGGATATTAAAACACGGTCAGCATCCAAGGATCAATTTCCAGTAGAATTTATTTCATTCATGACATAATTTCTTTTTCCAAGCAAACATGAAATTCACCATAACACAATCTTATATCACTGCACATGCTTACTTGAGTGGAATAGTATCAAATGAAGGATCGATGGACATCAGCTCAGGGTTGCAACAGTTACCAATAGGCATGTATGGACAAGGTTCCAGCAAATCCAAAGCAAGTTCAAAATGGAATACCTATGATTTTCGATGAAGAAACAGAACTCAACTAGGCCGATATGACAAAAATCGATCAAAAAGCTGGTAATGATGAAATTCTCGTCATGACCTGAATCAAAATAAACACTTATTTAGTTCGGGAGTTTCATCAATCACGTGGTATACATTCCGGCCAGGGAGCTTAGATGCAAAAGTAAAGCGACGATTCACATCCATATCATTGCAAAGGAAATGCAGCAACTTCAAATCATTAACACAGCCTCGATCACAGTCCATTTTCACACAGGTGGTAGCAATAGCTCCCAGCCTCTGCTTCGTCCATAAAGCAATGGAAAACGGAGCACATGCAGTTTAATTGAATGGAGAATGATTAGTTATAGCGATTGACCTTGGATATGAGTTAGGAGATAACAGAACCAACGTCAAGGAATGGCATCGTCGAATCAGGCAGTCATGATCGAAGTTCGAGCACTTCGGCATCACAGACCTTCTTCACGGCAGTGGAACTGTTAGCTGATCGGGAAGCGGTGACGACCAGCAACGGAGTGAGAGCAAAGGGTTCAATCGAAATCACCGAGACAGTGGCATAGGGATGCTAAAAAATCACCCGAGTCCCCTCTGCCAATGTTCTCTGTTCTTGCCCCTTCTCGGCGTGTGTAGCGTGGCAGCGGCAGTTGGTGGATGGAGGGCGACGGAGAGGGCAATGAAGATCAAAGGAATCGAAATCACTGAGAGCTAGAGAGAATTTGCACAGCTCCTTTTGCGTGTGTGAAGGTGCTCTGTTCTTGTTCTGGCACCCTCGCAGAGTGCACTGAGCCTGAGCTTAAAAGGGAATCGACTCAGATCGTTAGATGTATAGAGAGAAAGGAAGAAAGCCGTGGAATTCTGTCAAGGGCCGTATGATGGAGAGTGCACGTGGGTCCCACCGGGAATTGCGTATTAGCTCATGCAAATTGATTTTCGATTCGAAGGGTACAACTATGGAATTGTGTATAGAGTTCAAGTAGGTGAACACCATCGCTGAGTGCATCGGCATTTATCAAAAACTTAAAGCTTGTGACTGATAATGTTTAGCTCATGCTGTTCAGGTTTATGGTTGGAGGATGTCTTGTTAGCCTTTTCGATCGGGAGGGAAGAAACCTGTTTTGATCTTTTTTATGAGACGAAATTATTATAATTGTAGTTTCGTTAGTATACTCGTTTAGATGTATTTTGTGAAATTCTTTGTTTTTTTTTTTTTTTTTGTCCGTCTTGTGAAATTCTTGGAAGAGCCTAAAAATCTAGTATGTATAAAACAATAAAATTGAGTTTTGTCAAAAGAAAAATAAAATTTGTAAAAGTATATTAGGAAAATTTCTTGGTAATATATTATAATAAAAGTGCTTTTTGCTTACTAATTACATTCATTATTAATGAGTTTAGAGCAAAATTTCTTGTTAATAACAAGTAAATTTGACTTTATGAACAAGAAGATTTTAAGTGTAACTTTCCAATATACTAATTATAAACATTGCATCTCAAAACTCTTAAGTAGTAAATAGCCAACGAGAATAAGAAAATATTAATGTTTATAAATCTAATAAAAAAAAATTATTTGTACCTAATAGTCATTTTCGATGAAGAATCACTTGAATATTTCATTTTCTATTTCGAGATTCTCCATGCATGACATGTGATGTCATATAGATACAAATGTAATGTTTTAGAGAGAATATTGATTTCACTGCTTACTAAAGTTTTTTTGGTTCTATCAAATAAAACAAGTAGTAAGATACAAAATTAGAGTTAATGTTGCTTAAAGAATACTGATCTGTTAACATAAATGAACAATTGAGTTGACCTAACTTAAATCTTATAAGCTATTTGATATATATAGAGTGATTTGACACATAAGGCTAAATCAACGTAATTTTGGTCAAATTTATTTTTTTAATTCAAATTTAAAAATACAAAAATCCTCCTTTGAAAGTGAATATAGCTATGAATCTCTTCCACTATTAATTTCTTTTTTCGATTGTCAGATTGAACAAATCAATTTAATTTTTTGACAAAACTTGATTTATAATTGTGTCGATATTCTTAATAGAAAATCTGTTCAAATCAATTTCATGAGTTCCATTATTTTTATATTATCTTTAGAGGTGAAGTCCTCTGATAAAAAAAATTCACTTTTATTTTTATTTTTTTTATTAACAGCTCTATTTACTTCCTCTTCATTAATTCCTCATTTATATGCCATCATTTAATTTCATGATTTTTCTCCCCCCCTCTCTCCATCCCACAAAATTCATTATTTGTGGTTTTGCCTATTAAATTTATATCTAAAGATTCTTCCTACATTAAACACTCATTAGTTGTCTACATTTGTCGATTGCAATTTTTCTATGAAGAGTAAACACGATAAGAATGAAGGTTCAATGCGAGGGATTTAGAAAGATCATTGAAATACAGGTGTCATGAGGTTCCGGTTCAAACTTGCCATTCACGGAGATGAAGGTACACATAATATGCATGTCACCAATCGACAACATTAAGCACATTATCACAAGAATGATGGTGAACATGCTGAATTGGTTGCTATCCTATAAGGAAAGGTTGAAAATATTTAAGCATAGAAAACAAAACGTTAAAGCAATGAGGATAGAGATCTTTGGTCAAAAAATGATCTGTAATGATAAATAAAATTAAATAATGAAAAAAGACAGCACAAGAATGCCGAAATGAAACGGCATGGGCATCCAATTTTCTAAAGCAAATTGTCGGCGACTCCATTTGGTTTCGGAGTATGTGGACAAGAGTTTTGGTTGACGACACCATTTGTCTTAAAACGTGCCAAAATCTCAAGCCCCTTAAATCCTCCTCCTTCGGTCACCATGACACGTATTACCATAAGTAATTTTCGAAAGCTCTATCTCATAAATTGTTGCGACCGTCTCCAACGAATCTTAGAGGGGCGGGGATACCGATTTGTCGAATTAAAATAAGCGATCCCTTTGTTCGAGGTGCTCGCTCTTATTCAACGTGAGTTCTTTTAAATCCTAACTATTGCGATGTTTGAGTTTCAATTGATTAATCAAAGAAATTTTATTTTATTGGAATCACCACTACTCTATTTAGGGTCAGTTAAGAGCCAAGTGAAGTGCAATAGTACACTTCACTCCAGCAAACCATCGGTCCAAGGTTGGAGGCTTGATTACGCTAATTATCTAATGATCATCCTTTCAGTTCCAATTCTTAATCTTTCGAATATATTATTCATGCGATCTTTCCCCTTTGCATTATCATACACCACTAAACGATGTAAATGCATGGGTGCACAATCAACAAGTAACCAATCACAATCAATGCAATAAAAAAGCAGAGTGTGAGAGAATAAACCCGATGTCGTCAAGTAATGAATATACACGGCCTCATTATTGAGCCCCGAGACAAGAATCCCCGTGAGATAAATCCAAGATTCATTCTATTTCAAAGCTATTAAATAAATATCCCCTAATAAATGAAATTCCAAGGAAAAACGTATGATGGTATACGCACGAAATGATCCGGTAAACTAAAGAACCTGGCCCGGGGTCATGGCCACTTATATAAACTAACCCGGGACACGTTATTTAACTAAGGAGTCGTCCAAAACTTGTAGTCTATGGTTTGGAGAATGGCACGTGACCTCTATTTATTCAAGCAAATCACTACTAAAACATAAAAAAATGCACGTGACATGAATCCAACATATATTGCTAATTTGACTCTGAATAACTTGGAAACAACTCTGATTTTACACAACAGGAACTCTAGGGACCAAATACTAAAGACCACATTCTAATTGCCCAAAGGCGGCTCTAGCTGAGACATTTTCAAAGAACATCATGCTGCAAAAACCGAAACGCATAGCAACATAAACACAGGAAAACAGCATTGAGCCACATTCTACAGTCAATTCTCATGGTTGAGACTCATATCCAAACCGGCAACGTGGACAATGAATCAAGCAAAGCATTCGGTCATGGCATAAACAGCTCATTATGCACTCAGCATCGAATGTCAGTTATGACAGGGACTCGCATGCCATTTACAGAAAAGATACAAGCAAATGACATCAAGGAATGAACTTCAGAATCTTCAGTCAACCAAGAAAATCAAACAGGTAGAGGCCTATGCATTCGCCAAAAAAAAAAAGAACCAAATATCATTGACAGTGAGAAGGTATTGAGGTATCAATGAATGGATCAAGAAATGCAAGGCATAATCATCCAAGCATACAAACCAATTACTCACGAGATCAAGCAAAGGATGAAGTCTGGACAGGAATTCACTGAAGTACACAGTACACGATGCACATTTCAAAGAAGGATTTCACCATTTCCAATTCAAGGATGGTAATTGTCTCAAATGTTAGAATAGCCATATACAAACATCATAGATTGATATAGATAACATAATTCCGAGTAAATTAAGCCAACATGGCATGTTCAAATTCTCAGTCATGGGAGCATTGAGCACAACCGGGAGAAGTTCAACCAACATCAACGAAGATAATTTGTCATATACCCTGAGAACTCTCAGTTTAAGCACGCTATTACCAGATAATCATCACGATGCAAGAATACTTGCAAAATACCCATGCTAGTGCCGTTCAGGAATTCAATCAAACAAGTGGTAGGCCTTTCAGTAAAGGGCAGCTAAATGCGATGATAAGGAAAAGGTTCGTATCCACAATCACCGAATCATCGAAACGTGTTTGAGTTCATCAGGACAGTCTCGGCCTCAACCGGATTTCATGCCAGCACAAACAGAGCATGCAAAGTTACCTTCATGAGAATCATGATTATTCAAATACTCAACCCACTCACAGAAATCCTCGTTATCACCGATTCCAACTCACATTCAACCTTCGTCGAACTCGAAATCATAATACTGTCCCTCAAACTCAAACAGTTTCAGCCTCAATCAATTGTCAGAGAGAGAGAGGAGAGATGGGAGGAGGAACATGGGCTTTCTCAGATTGCAATCTCCTTGATCTCCTTCTTCCACCTGCGACGGTTGTCGTGAGGTGATTCATCACGACATCGATTGCTTACGTCGGATCATGAAGCAATCGAGTTTGTGATTTTGGTGGCCAATTCCTTATAAATTTATATGAAAAGAAAGATTTCTTCAATAATTTTTCGACCCTGAATCACACATCTTTACATGCAAACGAACAACTCATGTGCAGTTTTTTTTGTGTCTCGGGCGGAGATCCAGATGTCCCACGAGTGTCCGAATTCGGACCGCCTGAACCAGCGGCTCGTTACTTGCGAAGCCTGCTCGACTGCGATCGAGACCGCTGGGGAAGAGACGATCTTGCAGAGGCAAGAGAGGGAGAAGAAGACGTCGGCGTGCCCCAATCGTCGGTGCAGGGAGCTGCCGACATTCTCCGACACCAGCACGTGCAAGGCGTGCGGCCTCAAGGTGTGCCTTGAGCACCGGTTCCGGGGCCAACGGTGGCTGCGCGGTGGTGCCGCTGGTGGTGGCGGTGTTGGAGGGGCAAATTAAGGACTCTTGAGAAGTTCTAAAACAGAAGTTTCTTTCCCTCTAAAATGCAAATTCACAATGGAGAACTCGACGGTTGGGGGATGGGCATGCATGAGTGGCCAATGAGCGTTATGAAAATTTGATTCTTCACAAAAATTAAGCAGATATTAAACTCTGTCAAATATTAAGAATTTTCGTGGTTTTCTTGAACATGCTTAATATAATAGCACATACATTTTCTGATATCATGGGAAAGTTTATGAACACGGTAATGCACTTGATTAGACTTTATACAACTCCTTACAATGTAGGGTCCAATGACTGGTCCCTCGTCATTATAGACCTGGAGACAAACAAAAAAATGAATGGTCAAGAAAATCACAGTCACAAACTCCACGGAAAGCGTAGATGAGAATCCAAGGAAAAAAAAGTTCTCATATTACTAGACACATACAGGCTTATCGGCCTTGTACTCCTTGTTGAGAGACATTGTGCATTTTGTATAGCCAAACGCCATTCATTGCAACATTCACAAACTTTGTGGGCGCCCTTCATAAAACTCAATATTCCCCTCACTTTCCCCCACACTCACGATTTCTTCCGACTCAACGGAGTCTTCTGACTCGCTTAACTCCCTTACCCGAATCACTTTCGTCATCAATTTCCTCATCACTTCTTCGTCCTCTTTTTCCTCCTCACTCTCGGATTCTGAAGACTCAACGGAGTCTTCTGACTCGCTTAACTCCCTTTCCTCAATCACTTCTTCGTCCTCGCTTTCCTCCTCTCTCTCATATCCTGACGACTCAAGGTAGCTTTCTATATCGCTTAACTCAAATTCCGAATCACTTTCGTCCTGGCTTTCCCCATCACTTTCGTCCTGGCTTTCGGAGCTTTGGGAGCTTTGGTCCGACTTATCCCAGGATGGGAATTTCATAGAGTAGTTCTCAGGTAAGAAGCTCCTGAATTTCGGCAAATTCCAAAGTCTAAGAGTATTTAACTTGGAGAAGGTGATTGTCGTTCCGGTCGCTTCTTCACATTCTTCATGGCCAGCAATTAGTTCCATATCTTCACATGACCCTACCACTAGCTCTTTAATTTGCTCAAGAAATTTCACTGTGGAGGTTGCGAAAAGCATTTCCAAACGGGAGCACCTTATAGCCTTTACATATCTCAAGCTTGGGAACGGGATATTTGGGAGGCTATCATACCGCCAAATGTGCCTCAAGTTGTCTAGATCACACAAAACCAGCCTCATCAAATTACCACTCTCTGCCACCGTCCCATCACTTTCGTATATGATCTTGATCGAACGGCATGATTTCACTTCTAGGGTTTTGAGACAATGGTGTAGCCTCTTCCACATATGGGATGGGGCAATACGTTGGAGATTGTCACAGCCCTTCAAATTTAAGAGATTTCAAATTGCATAAGGAATCATTAGGAATTTGATTGTTCCATAGCTCTTTGCACTGGACGCCTTTGATTCCAAGCCCTGTCATATTGGGAAATGTAACCTGCGCGAGGATAATGTGAGAAAAGAGGATAAGTAGGACAAATTATTACATTGTTCATTCTAAAACATGATAATGCGAGATTATAAATGATCACAATAAGGTATAGAGCAAACCATATCATTGAACAACGGTTTGGGCCGATTCATCATTTTCTTCAATCATCTCGCCTAACTGCCTCTCAGCACTTGTAGGACTCCGGACAAATGCTCCAAAGTTAGGGCACCACCAAATAATTAAAGTAATTAAGGAAGGGAAACTCATCACTTTTGCCTTTGATCGACCACCTTCTTCCTTGGGAACCACTTCCTTCATTTGTTTGCAATTGATAATTGCCAAAAGCTTGAGTTTATTTAGAGTTGTGGCCGTGTAATAGGGGAAGAGATATCTTAACTCGGAGCAATTGTCTACCATGAAAATTTTTAGATTAGGCAAATCGAAAACCGTGTGCGAGTCACTCAACACTATGTGTCTCAACCTTCCCGCTTCCCTCACAACAACTATTTTCAATTTAGGGAGCAATACAATTTTGTGTTCCATATTTGAATCAAGGGACCCACAACTAAACAAAGATTCTAGGGAGGGACAACTTTTAACCTGGACTTCCTTCAATTTGGGGAGCAATACAATTGTTTGTTCCGTATATGAATCAAGGGATCCAAAATCAAACAATGATTCTAGGGAGGGACACTTCAAAACTTTGAGACTTTTTAGGTTGTGCAATCTCCCTATGATTGTTGAAGGGAAGACATCAAGTAGGTCAGAGCACTTAGAAAATGTGAGGTTGGCTAATTTGTCGAATGAACTTTGGGAAGTACACCGTGCCATATCCTTTTGAGGGATCCTACTGACTTGAGTAATAACTCTTGCAAACTTGGTAAACTTACCTGCTCATAAGAGTCATGCATCAAATCATAGCTATGAAAAATTTGACAATTTGGCCTAATCTTATACCGATCTATCTAATGCGGTGGAGGAAGGAATTTTCACTAACGGCCTTACTCTAACAAGTGTAGTTATAAATTATAAAAACATTTTAACTAATAAAACCAAATAAAAAATCTTCAAAGAAATATTATTACTTGCCCCACAAATCGCGTGCCTATGACTATTATGGGCATAATCTCAAAAGAAAGGATTCGTACCTTTTGATCAAAGAAGGAATCGGAATAAGTATCTTTTGAATCTGAAGCAGTGGTTATTGATTCTTTTTTTCCATGAGGATATGAGAAGAATTTCTCCGTGGGACAACGGCTTATAGATAGTCGCTCCAATAATGGGAACTCTATAATATCATCTGTCCCATCATCTCTTCCTTCTTCATCAACAATCACCGCATTCATATTCGGACAATCCTCCACTTCAATCTCTCTAATTTCTCTAAGACATTTAGCCACAGACACCGAAAAGAGAAATGACAGCCCCGTATTGTTGATAGAGAGCTCCTTCAAGTTCCGAAGTATCGATATTCCTTGTAGTTGTACATCTTGTTTCCACATGCGCCGCAGGTTTGGCAACTCACATAATGCCAATATACTTAGCCAAGAGAGAATCTCGACTTCTTCAATAACTTTTAGCTCCTCTAGGTCAAAAACTACTTCTACAAATGGAGTGTGCATAATTACCATTGACTCCAAATTCGGCAACTTCAATATCCAATCCTTCAGAATAATCGACGTGGATTTAGACTCCTCTATCTTTAGTGATTTCAGATTGTTGTATTTAAATGAAGGTTCACTATAGAGTATCTTTTCTAGGCCAAGGAGTCCAACCATTACCAGGGATTCCAAGCGAGGCAATGAAACCTGACGAAGCACCACAATGAAACTCATTAAAGGTGAGTTCTTACAAGTAAAAAGCTATTTTCAGGAAATTGCTTTAAGACTTTTCATGGATACAAGAAAATGACTGAAACTCTTGGGCTAAAATACAGAAAGAATGAATTTCTCTTCTATGGAAAGGGATCATTTTCATGAGGATATCCTCACCACTATCATGCCGCAAATGCAGCACTACGGCACAACTCTATCTCTCTCTCTCTCAACTGTCATCATATTTTTTATCTTTTCTTTAGCTGATCTTCAAAACTATGTCCATATTTTTTATCTTTTCTTTTGAAATCATTTACCGATCTTCTGAACAACTACCATAATTTGGTTATCTTTTCTTTTGTTTTTCTATTTTGAACTTCAAAATTGACAACAAAATCATATCAAAGTTCAATTTTTCATAAATTTTTTGTTAACTTATTGGTTTTCATTAAGAACAAGTAAATATGACTTATTCGGGCTTGTTTCTATTAAGGATCCATAACAGTTTTTGTCTTCACTTTGTAAATTTTTGCGCTTCGTTAATAAACATCATAAAACATCTTTTCAAATTGCGTTTTCAATAGAACCAAATACAGGGAAACAATTCATTTTCTAGAAAAACGACTTACCAAGAAAACATTTTTCAACAATAATGACTTTTCAATGAAACAAATGGACATTGAATACATGAATGGGCTTGATGTCTCTTAAGAATGTCAAAAACTGGATTGATCAAAATTAAATATTCAAAAATCAATTGATCAGAGGGCGAACTATGTAGATTTTTTTGCCGTGCCTAAAAGAATAGAGAAGGAAATATCCCCTTGGTATCTGAAGAAAGGGATGATGGAAGCAGAACGAGGTTGACACTGTGAGGTTGGAATGACATGTTGGGATCAATAGCAACTTGCATGTAGGTGAAACATCAATTAGGTAAACTTTCTTTGTTACGTGGCTCTTGGTTCACCTTCCATTTATTTAATCTCTCACTTTCTTTATTTCAAGATTGTCGAATTTCCTTCATTCGATCAAGATTCATTCTTGTTAAGTATAACATTTCTCCTTCTCATTAAAAATGTTAAATGAGCAATAAATTAGCCATAGTATAACAACATGTTATAGCCCAAGTAATTAGTGCGATTATCTAACACTGAAATAAATTGAAAAGAAATCATTCATAGAAAGAGGCTTCCCCCGAGCTATAGTTAAATGTGAACAAAAATGTATGGTCTATGTTTCCTTTGAATGAATTGTTTATTTGTGAATCCAAAAGTACAAATAATCAAATTTAACGCAATATGCACTAAGGTTCGCATCATGTTATCCTAAATTCCCTTTAATAGTATGATCTAGGTATCGTTTGCAAGATTAAGAATTCAGGAAACTTATACCCAAAAAACGAAAAAAAAAAAAATACCTGAATTGGAGCACCCTTAGCTCTTGTGCAAAAACTCATCATATTTGATAACTTACGCAACTCTAGACAACGTACATGAGGCAACTCAACTATGTCATCAGCGGTAGCTTCTACTTTTCTTGCATCATATGTGATAATGGCTTGCAATGAGTCACATTCACATATTTGAATCTCTTCCAAATGTACGAGTCTTTGCATCTTTGATTGGAGCCACAGATTTTCCAATCGATGGCACTTTTGATACTCATGTCCTTCAATTTGCCGAAGCAATCTGGTGCAACAGGGCCATTGCATAACTTCTCCAGATTAATAAGATTTTCAAGGAACAAAGACTCTAACATTGGAAATGTAATGGGAAGGTCATTGGATGAACTGACAATGTACTTGATTGAGGGGCTATTCAGAATTTTGAGATGCTTTAGCTGCGTAAATCCTCGGACACACAACTCGTGAACATTCTTCTTGATCTCTTCCAATCCGTCCAAATGCAAGTATTGAGTCTTCTGCAGAGTTTTCTGAACCCAATCTCTTGAGAGAATACTATCACATCCTTTCGATTCAAGTATCAAGGTTCTCAAACCTAGAAATTCCCTCCCCTCAACATGCCCTATGTTGATCCAAAATCTGCTCAGGTTCCCAATTGGCAAGTCCCCATCCTTTAAGAGTATGGTGGGATTAGGGATCGATATTTCCAAAGTGGTTAGCCTTATCAAGCTCTTCAACTCGGCAAGCCTAGCATTACATGATTCCGACGGTATTTCATCCGTGCCCATCCATCGATCAAAGCTTCTCTTCATATGTAATTCTTCCAATTTGATTAACCCTTTTAGTACACCGGGCTCAATTGTTTTAAGCATATAGCAGTTGCTTAGATTCAACGATCTCAAATTTATAAGTTCCCCGATTTCTTTAGGCAACCTAGAAATGGTGGACTGTGCAAAGCTGAGAATCTGCAATGCTTTGAGCTTGCCAAGAATTCTCACATCCGCCACATCACATTGGTCTAGGTATAAAGAGTGGAGATTCCCAAGGAATTCAATCGAGGAAGGTAAAGTGGAGATAAACCTGGAACAAAGATAAAGGACTCGGAGATCCTTCATGCATGTGAAATCTAGTTGTCCCCAGCACTCTCCACCATCATGTTCGTGTCCTCGCATCCACGACCAGTCTCCTGGCTGAGACAACATGAGTATTTTCATGTCAGGAAATTGACACGTCATTAGTTCAACAAGCCTATCTCTGCCAAGTTCAGCTAGGCATATTGCCCAACATTTTTCAAGCTTTTCCTTTGACCATGAGCCATAATCGTTGTTCATCATTAAAGAATCCTGACCTCTAAATGGAGTTGAAACGACCACCTCGCTATAAAGATCATGTATGATCACATTTTCCATGTCATCGCGACCATCCTGCAACAAACAAACGGAGCGGAGGCTCTCGAGCATAGTATTCAATCTATCCCTTGAATCTTCTATCATGTTATTGAATCCCTCAAACAAGCCCAGGCCCATGCCTAGTCCCAACAAGAGTTCAACTTTAATGGTCCCACCGATAAGACCGCATAGCAAGAATAAGGACTTGGCGTCCTCCCTCTCCAAACGGTCGTAACTCAACTTCACTATGGTTTCCATTTTCTTCTCATCTATTTTTATCAAAGCGTTTTTCCATGTAGACACACCGCTATATTTCAAAGTGCTTGCAACAGAGATAATCAAAAGAGGCAAACCCGCAAGCTTCTTTACCACTTGAGCCGCGATTGGTCTCAATTCCTCCTCATCTTTGAGCCTGTCGCCGACCGTCTTTTCAAATAGCCTAAAAGCTTCATCATTGTTTAAACCTTCAAGAAGAAAGGTTCGATCGGCACGCATTTTCTGCTCCAGCACATGCTTAAATCTCGATGTGAGCAACAATTTGCATTTTCCGCTGGCGTTTCCTGAAGGAATTCCGACCGCTTTCAATTCTTCCCAGGTCGTCCAATATTATGAGAATCTTCTCACTCGGATCCTTCTGCAATCTCTGAAGCAGATGATCTCTTCTTCCCTGTAGGCTTTGCTTGTCCTTCAGATCCAGCTTCAAGGCGTCAGCAATCTGGCCTTGGATATTATTCAAATCCGGAGTCTGCGAGACTTCCGCTTTGACGATCATGTGGAACGGTCTTCCTCTTTCCTGAGTTTCTTCTCGACTTCCTCCAACAGAGTAGTCTTCCCCACGCCGCCAGGCCCGTAGACCCCAATCACTTTTAGCTTCTCATCATCCAGAGCTTTCATTATGTCCTGAAAGATGGAAGCTCGCGAATCGGTGATGGTGTCGCCCCCATCACCGGCCGACAAATTCACGCCAGAAGCACCGCCACCAAGCACCGTTGGAGGATTCTCGAATTGATCCAGCGGAATGAATTCCTGGATAGTGTCACCCCCATCACAGGCCGAGGAATTCACTTCTGCAGCACCGCCAACAAGAGCCGGAGGGGCACTCTCGTAGTAGACCCTCTCGAATTTACCCTGCGGAATGAGTTCCTGGATGGCCTGGACTGTCTTCCTCGCGTCCCTGCCGAGACAATAACGCTCTTTCGGGTTGGGAAGCCACCCGCAGAAGCAAGTTTCCTTGGCTCTTCCATCGTTATCCAGCACGCCGCGCGCCTCGTTGGCAACGGTCTCTGCATTATTCTTCCATCTGTTAACTTCCCTTTTATCTCCCACATGTTGTTGTCAGCATAATCGACGGAACGCTGCACCCCAACTTCACGTCATCGAGCTTCTCAAGTTCTTCCTTAAGTTGGCCAACGTAGCTGTTGGTGAATATCACGTAGCCGCATTGACGACCGACCGGAGCCACCAGGTACTCTGCCACTTTGGAAGCTACAGACAGAACAATATCCGTCATTTTCCCCCCTTTTCGACTTCAACTTTTGTGGTTCTCTTGTAGGAGAAATGGAGGTTGAGAAATTGTATATGCCGAGAAAGGCGGAACTGATGGAACCCGGAAACAAAACGAAATGACCGAACTGGAAAGGTTCAGTAGGATGAATCCACAGCCACGAAAGATTAGGTGAAAAGATACAGCTTCTAGCAACAGGCGCAAATGGAGTGGAAATCTAGAGGGAGGAGGTGATCATTTTGAGCTGCAACGATCAGAAAGAGGAGCACCTGGCTTTAATAGAGGCGGGTTACTATGTCACACACACATAAACCCAACCCTGGCCCATGTATAGTGACATTAATTTTTTATTTCCCGAAGATGCCATCCCGTCGCCATCTTTTGAGGTGTGTGATTTCATACATCGTCTTGCACTGTACAAAGATTTTTCAAATATTGAAATTGACGTGACCTCCGCTGATTGAGACCCTTTTGTAAATGTGCATCTATTTTGATTCAGACAGTCCCAATAGAAAAGAATAGTAAAAATGTGATAATTTTGACATGATAATCACTTGATTATCATAATTTTTTCAATAATTTGAATGTCAATTTCGAAAAATCGTCTTACATGGATTTTTAAATTTTTGTTTGAATTTTTGAATTTTTTTGGTTTTTCTTTTACTTTCTGTTTCTTTTTTTTACTCACCTAGAGCTAGCAAGGGCCTTCGCGATTGAGGGCAAGGCAGCCCTCGCTCAGTGTGGCCATGACGGCCCTCCCTAGTTTTAGGTAGTCATAGGTGAGGCCGCCTTGCCCTTGCCCTCGCTTGGACGAGGGTTTCGTGGCTAGTGAGGGTCGTTGGTGACCCTCACTAGTCCTAGAAAAAGGGAAAATAAAGGAAAATATAAAATATAAAATATAAAATTTAATATAATAATAAAATAATTTAAAATATTATAAAAAAAAAAAAGTAATAACGTTAGAGCAAACGAAACCACATAGGATGACTAACATCCATGTTGGATTTTCCGGCAAGGCAAACCGCTAATGACACTTATATAATCGATTTTTTAAATTTGTGTCACCTAGAACTAGAGCTAGCAAGGGCCTTCGCGATTGAGGGCAAGGCAGCCCTCGCTCGGTGTGGCCATGACGGCCCTCCCTAGTTTTAGGCAGTCATAGGTGAGGCCACCTTGCCCTTGCCCTCGCTTGGACGAGGGTTTCGTGTGAGGGTCGTTGGTGACCCTCACTAGTCCTAAAAAAAGGGAAAATAAAGGAAAATATAAAATATAAAATTTAATATAATAATAAAATAATTTAAAATATTATAAAAAAATTAATAACATTAGAGCAAACGAAACCACATAGGATGACTAACATCCATGTTGGATTTTCCGGCAAGGCAAACTGCTAATGACACTTATATATCGATTTTTTAAAATTTGTGTCACTCAAGTGAGCGAAAAAAAAAAAAAAAAAAAAAAAAAAAAAAAAAAGAGTTAACACTCTTGCTACTCTCACCCTATTTTCGGACAGCTGAACCCCAATGAAACTGGATGAGCATTTCCCGTTAGATAAAAAATTCCCGATTCATCGTTCCATGAGACCTGCAATCCATCCCTATTTGGCTCGATCTTGAATCATGAACTTGTTTGTCTATTTTTGAAGTTATATTTCTTTGATGTATTCGTTTTTGTCTGGGTAAGATAGTGTGGTGTAATTTTGATTAAATTTCCAATACTAATAACGTTTATATTAAGAAATCGTTTTCCTAAACAATTATTGTATTGGACACCGCCGGTTCCAATGTCATCCTGGGTCGACATTAATCAGATAGTCAACGTCGGCCACCGATTCCAATAAAAAACTGGCTAAGAATCCCAAAAAACTAGGTAAAAGGGAGGGGCTTCATGTAGTTGACGTAAATCGAGACCGAAGTCTAGCTCGAGAAAGAAGTCAATTAAATGTTACAACTGCCAAGGACAGGAGCACGTGGCTTTAATATATGAAGCATGACTACATTATACACATATGAACTCACACACATGTGCATTACCGTTGTTTTTATTTTCCCCAAGATACCCATCCTGACCTCCAATGCGTAGATGTTGTACGTTATTTGAGATAAATATATCATAAATACTATAATTTTCATACAATACTCGATGTACCATAATTTTTTTCTTGCAATCACTATAGTCCAATGAATTATTAAAAAAAAAAAACATTCACTTAACTGCCATAATCTTTTATTGATAATCTAAGTGTTATAATTTTTTCAAAACGTTTATTCATGTGCTAGAAATTCGATAGGACATAGCACTCGTGGTGAAAAAAAGGAAGTTTCTTCTTTCTTTGCTTCCTCTCTAATGCCCAAGATCATCAATGATCATCCCGCTTTCAGAAGTCTTATGCACAGTGAAAGCAAAGAAATCGTGAAAAGAAAAGTAGGGGGATCGGAGCAACCGGAAATCCACTTCGGGTCTGTCTTCTTCCTTTCCTGAGAATCAGTAACTCCTTATATGGCAATGTAGTTAGTATGTTGCAAGTCCACCACGAGTGTACTACATATCACAGTGTTTTCTTGCCGCCCTAACTGCTACGGTTGTTACAAAACTGAAATAGATGTCACATGCCCCTAAAACTTTTGAAAGAAAATACTTCAAGCGAGGAATGAAATGAAGCCTTTTGATAAGAGAGAACGTAGATCACTTTAGCAGAACGGCGATTCATCTATTAGATCTAAAGGCAGACTTAACATTGATTTCTAAAGATGCTCATGACTTTTTCATCTTTCAATATGCATTCATATGAGTCGAACATCGCATCAGTGAAGACAACGATAACAAAAGCTGACCATTATTAAAGCTTCATGTTATGTCAATCTTATTTATGCCGCCCATGGAAGTACGACTTTTGATGCATCATGGTCACGTTGCAAATATATTTTCCTCCAAAAAGTGGGAGGAAACGGAGGGAAATGCACAATGAGTTCCTTCTTCTCGATTGAAATGCAAAATACGAGCTCTTTCCGACTGTTCCCCACAAATGCTACATATCATGGCACTTGTGATGGAAATTATAGAATCTAAATGATCAACCGGAAGTTATAATACCTAAGTGGAAATTTTTTAGAAGTTAAGTCACTCAAGTGAATATTTTTTTAGAAAGTCATAATACTTGATAAATAAGTAAAAAATCATGACACTCAAATAATTGTCATACAAAAATTACATCACTTGCCGCATTCTCATCTTGGCTAACTTCTATCAGAAGTTGCATAAGAATTGGAAAGTGTTTGAATCAAGATATGCACACTTCAGTGGCCAACTACACTCTTCAAGTTGCATAAGAGTTGAAGCTAGCAGATAACTGGCTAAAGGATAACACCGGCAAAGTCATCTTACCACCACCACCAAACCTGTAAATAACAACAAAATGTGCTCCTTCGGATTCGGCATCTAATAATTTTCACTATGCCTTCTTTTTTCTCATTCAATACGACCCCATGCTCGGTAATGAACCTACGTTTGACCCTACAACTTAACCTGAAGCTCTTGAACGATCAATTTGATGAGTTCCCTGTGTCTGTCGAGAAGAATTGCCAAAACAAGTCCAATGGAGAACCCCAAAAAGAAAACATTTTAATACGACTTTCAAGAAAAAAATACACTATTTGAACTTGACTTGAATTGTGGAAAGTCAAAGTGCAATAATATCTTCTATACATGCGGTGCAGTGCAATTTTCCACGATGCTTCGAGTATTCAGGTCGGGTGTACTAAGCTCTACCCATCCTTAGGAGAATCTGATTTTCTTCTTTGTTTTAAAAAAAAATTTGTAAGTTTTTTCGGTTATGGAACACAACTTTGTCGTAGCTCCTACACAAATTGTCGTACCATACAAATGATTATCACTGAAAATTTCCAAGTGTTTATATGGGACGATACTTTACGCAAAAATAACAGCACGGTATTCAGGCTTGACAAGGGACAACATGAGATTGGTTTCTCAAGTGATCATAGAAAGCAGGATAGAAATGTATAATAAGTTGTGTAATAAGTTGTTTGGTGATGGATTTATTGTCGTACCTAGAGTTCTCTGCAATAACTTTGTCACGAACTAAAAATTTCTTAAATGTTCAAAAATGTCTTAAATGTCTTAACCGTATTGCGTAAAAACCAGAATTGAGGGAGTAATGATCTCATTGTCTCAAATTGTGCTGGCCCACCAGATCGATGCATAGGGGATCTTTGAGAGATAAGAGTGAAGAGAAATATGTGGAGGGAAGGACTGTGATGCTAAGGGGGTAGAGGATTTACTGTATCTGAAGAGGTATACCTCATCAAGAAGTTTGCCACAATCTAAAATGTCAATATATGTTCTGTATCTTGTTGTCTTAGACATACTGTCTTTGCCCACCAGATCAACGCCAAGGAAATAGAAGTGGAGACTGAAGAGACCGCCATTTTCGTAAACTAAGGTGAAGGCCAGCCAGCAATCATCATATATAACTCTTCAACTTCCCTATGACATTTGATAAAATCCGGGTACTTGTTATCAAGGATCCCGTAATCTTTTATCAATATGATATTATATTTCATCAAAAGCTTGATAACTCTTTAACTTACCTGTGTATTTTTTTTTTTTTTTTTTTTTTTTTTTTTTTTTTTTTTTTGCGGTGATTTTGCAAACCCTGGCTCCATTTTGTACTTTTGCCGATGCATGCAATCTCCCCACGCTTACATATATCGCGTAAGGCTTCATCTACTAAAATACGGGCATGGCCTCCGAAGTTGTTCTAAGTAGGAGAAGCTGAGATTCAAGTGCAAAATCCATCATATTTAGACACGTGATCATTAATCACTAACACAATTGTAAAGGGCATTGTCAGTGATAATATATGTGCACATTAGTAAAAAATGTCATAGCATGAATATCCAAATAAATGAATAATTTGATTCTAGTTATATCTTTTTTAAGTTGTATTTCTCTTATGTATTCGTATTCGTGTTTCAGCGAGTCATCTGATAATCTTTACGCAACATCTACGGAATCTCCGACAGAGCAAGTGCCTCCATCTGATTGCGCTTGATTAATAAGTGGACCCATTCCACCATTTCTTCTGTACTGAAATTGACTTCAGTCCCCACCAGCTAAAAATTAGGAGAGCTATGCTTGGCTCCAGCAAGTCAGCAGCATCCGGAGTCCTGATTTTTTGTCTGGGATAATGCACTCCAATCCCAGTCACTTCACGAGTTCTTTACGTATCAGCTTTACGAAAGTTGGACAATAATGGAGTCCCACTTAGTGCAATAATGTTTTCTCCTGTTGTACTATATGGTCACCACCTATTTTGGCCAAAATGCTTTTCTCATCAAGAGTTTGTATTATTTTCCTTGTAAAAGCATCTCGCAAGTGACAAGTCTTTAATGGGCCTAGCAATATAAGGCTAACTTCGGAAAAATGTCATCACGAGTACCTTTTTAATTTTTTAATCTTATTTAATAAACGCAATATGCATAGGTTTTGAGCTACATGCACAACACTATCAAGAGAAATTGAAGGTTCATGGAAGATGACTTTTTCATTTTTTGTGTAGAACTTACAAACTATAATCATCATTTATTTCCCAAAATCACACTTCAATAGTTCTAAAAAAAAACCCAATTTTATATGATTGATTACTCATTGTCAACTGATCCAGTGAATATGCAGTGTATTAGTATGTAATTATGTGTTTATGTTAAGGGGATCATTAACTTTATATCAGTGTTGCAAGTGTTGCAGACACTCGATAGTGTCAGCCTATTTCATGGATTATATGGATCTTTCTCTGTCTAATCTCTCTTTGCTAGTACCCTCCACGTAATGACACTATCAGATTCTCCGCAAAAATAAGTAATGTACCAATTCACGAAGCCGACGCTTCCCATTGCCAAACTCCAAGTCCTTACGGGTCTTTCCCCCCGACACGTCCACCATCGTTGCTTTGATGCTGCTATCTCTCTCTCTCTAAAACGCAGAGGAGGAGGATGAAGACAAAACAAAATGAGGTTAAGAGTTAATCTAGGTGGACTTAAGTTTTGCTTTTTGGCCATCGTCAGTCACTAGTCCCTTGACAATTATTAAAGCTTCGTGTTATGTCACCCTCATTCATGCTGCCGATGGGAGTACAACTTTTGATGCAGCGTGGGTCATGTTGCAAAGATATTTTCCTCCAAAAAGGGGAAGGAGATGGAGGGAAATGCAAAATGAGTTCCTTCTTTTCAATTGAAATGCAAAATACGAGTTCTGTTTGGCTGTTCCCCACAAATGCTACAAATCATGGCACTTGCGATGGCAGTTGTAGAATTTAAATGATGAATTGAAAGTTATGATATTTAAATGAAAACTTTTTAGAAGTTAATTCACTCAAATGAACATATTTTTTTTTAAAGTCATGATACTCAATTAATCAAAAAGATTAGACACTCAAATAATTGCCATACAAAAATTACGTCACTTGTATTCTCATCTCAACTAATTTCTATAAGAAGTTGTGTGAGAATTGGAAAGTGTCTGAATCAAGATATGCACTCTTCAGTGGCCAACTACACTCCTCAAGTTGCATAAGAGTTAAACTAGCAGATAACTGGCTAAAAATAACACCGGCAAAGACATCTTACCAGTACCACCAAACTAGTAAATTACAACAAAACGTGCTCCTTCAACTTCAGCATCTAATAATTTTCACTATGCCTTCTTCTTGATCATTCAATACAACCCCCATGCTCGGTAATGAACCTACGTTTGACCCTATAGCTTAACTAGAAGCTCTTGAACGATCAATTTGACGAGTTCCCGTGTCCGTAAAGAAGAATTGCCAAAACAAGTCCAATGCAAAACTTAAAAAAAATAAAAATTAATACGACTTTCAAGAAAATATAGTATTTGAATTGAACTTGAATTATGGAAAGTCATGTTGGAAAAAGTATTAGAATACATAAAATAATAATAATTATTGGAAATGCATTACAAAAGATTAGAAAATAAAAGGAAATGTCCGAGGCGTGCAAGCACTGTCCTTAGGGATAATTCCGCCCCTCAGAGTACGAAACTCGGTGCGTAAGGCTTCAGCGGCTATCCTCCCAAGATACAACAGACCTTCCTCTATCTTCCGCACCGAATATTAGAAGGAAGCAGAACAACTTTTTTGTATAACCTAGCAAAAAAAAAAAAATGAAAGATGTGAGAACACGTTGTATCTACTTAGATTGTGGTTTAAAGTTTAATTTATATTTAAGCAAGGAAAAGAGAGAACCGTTAGGAGATCATCATAAATCAATTGGTAATTAAAAAGATAACCGTTATAAAATAATGAAGAGTTTATGAAGTAATAAATCAAAAGTTATAAAGCTGTTAGAAGACCGTTACACAACCATTAGAAAGCATTTATTTGACCGTTAAAAAGCCGTTACAAAAATGATGACTTTCATGATGATCATAATTTATAATAAATATTTCAAAACTGCTGAAATATCCAACAATTCCCCACATATTTCAGAAAGTTTTGACAAGAAAAATGGAATAATGTTGGGTTATTGGAGAGTAATGCGTCGGAACTGGTGCTTGTTAGGCTATGAACCAACCCTAGAAAGAATGAAATATAATTCACGAAATCATTGGTGAAGTTTGAAAGTTCTATGAATCAAGAATTTCTTTTTGTGAATTATAATTTTCACCAATCAAATTACACTCCCACAAACTTTGTTGTTCAACGCGGTTTTGCGCTAATAGGCCATGTGCATGCTTGGTTTATTCATAAGTGCTTTAGAGATTTTCACCAAAAATTCTCATAGGAGCGGCTTCACTCCACACTTATATAGGTGATTCCATCAAGTATATATTGCAGATTAATACACCGCCAATAATGGCTCTGGAATTTCATTAAGAGTTTAGGTCAACCTCTTTTTCCTTGCAATTTTGCACTATTTTCACCTTAGGAGGGACAATAATTTTTTTTCAGTACACTAGATCAACAAATGACTTGTTATTACCCATATGAACCTAACTCATGGGATTACCAATCACATAGGTTGGGTTACTATTATTGTTGATTTTCTCCAGTTGGCTTGTCCCATTCCCCTCGATGTATAGTCAGGGGATTGATCAAAATCCATTTCTGACTTCATATAATTAATGGACATAATTCCATCATTAAGCAGTTGCTTTACCACGTCATCCCTCAATCGGACGTGTCAATTTTTACCATTGAAAATTTTATCTTTGCATGGCTATTGCCTCTTGGCAATCATGATGTATAAACACAAAATGTGTCATTTTCCCAAAGGAATATTTGCTAAGAATCTCTCAACTACTCAACCTCATGAGTTTGACAAAAAGTTTCTCTTTGTCTCAAGAACTTGAATAGTTCACAATTTACCAAAGAATAGTAAATATTTTCTTCTCCTTCACCCATTGGAGCTTAGGAGGATAAGGCATTTTGTTTACACATATGTGCCCGGTAGCACTTGAGTCTACCATCCATAATTTTGATTAGCCACAATATTGGCATGGGAATGACTCCATCAATTACTTTATCAAATCATCTACTTCAACCAAGTCGACTTTTGGTTTAGTAGGATTGCCATTTCCCCCACGATTTCATTCGATTGCTTTTATGTCAAGCACTTCCACTAGGTGAACACATATTTGTTAGTGGATTTTATCTCATATGAATCTAAGATCCATTTAACATCACCGTATCCTTATAATACAGTGGAAAATCCACTATAATAAACTTGACAACAGTCACCCTTTAACAAAATATTTCACAAAAGACATCAATCTTATTCAATATAGCTCTATGTTGGCTATGGATGCAAAGAAATAAAAATAAATTTCATCTCCACAACAATCACTAAAGGAGATTCTCTTTCCCAATGCAATAGCCAATCGAATCTCTAATTATGATCATGCATAAATGTAAATTCACAAGCATTCTCAAAGGCTACCTCCAAATTAAATACCACGTAAATCCAACATCAAATGGATTGATCATACTAAAAGTGAAATTCCAAACACCGACTAATGAATTCATCAGTGAAAAATATAAAGTCATTGAGTGCCCCAAACTCCATTCCTAGATGCATGCTTACCAAATAATAATTACAAACTTGAGATAGAAAACACTAACAAACATCCGCCTTCCTCTCGGAAAGACATAGATAAGTTTCAAAGAACAATTTTACCTAGCACTTGATAACCTTACCAAAATGATCAAAAGCTCTTTTTTGTTAATGCTCAGCAATGTCGCACGGCAAACCATCCACGAATATGCAAAACTTGTTATTCACCATGTCCGAGTCCTCTTTCAATTCCAATAGTGATGGTGGTAGCTATGACAATTTCAACTCGGGAATCCATAGGCATTATCCTTAAGATTGTTGGAAAAAGTATTAGAATACATAAAATAATAATAATTATTAGAAATGCATTACAAAAGATTAGAAAATAAAAGGAAATGTCCGAGGCGTGCAAACACTGTCCTTAAGGATAATTCCGCCCCTCGGAGTACGAAACTCGATGCGTAAGGCTTCAACGGCTATCCTCCCAAGATACAACAGACCTTCCTCTATACTCCGCATTGAATATTAGAAGGAAACATAACAACTTTTGTGTATAACCCAGCAAAAAGGAGATACAACAGACCTTCCTCTATACTCCGCATTGAATATTAGAAGGAAACATAACAACTTTTGTGTATAACCCAGCAAAAAGGAGATACAACAGACCTTCCTCTATACTCCGCATTGAATATTAGAAGGAAACAAAACAACTTTTGTGTATAACCCAGCAAAAAGGAAAGGAAAGATGTGAGAACACATTGTATCTACTTAGATTATGGTTTGAAGTTTAATTTATATTTAAGCAAGGAAAAGAGAGAGCCGTTAGGAGATCATCATAAATCAATTGGTAATTAAAAAGATTACCGTTATAAAATAATGAAGAGTTTATGAAGTAATAAATCAAAAGTTATAAAGCTGTTAGAAGACCGTTACACAACCATTTTTTTTTTGTCGGTCCTACTCTATTCCTATTCTAACTCTCACTCTCACTCTCAAACTTTTGCCATGCCTCCTTGCAGGGTGTAGGAGTCGAAACCCACTCCCGAAACTAATTCGTCCCCACCCCAACCTCTCCTGAGAAAGCCGTTATTTGACTGTTAAAAAGCCGTTACAAAAATGATGACTTTCATGATGATCATAATTTCTAATAAATATTTCAAAACTATTGAAATATCCAACAAGTCAAAGTGCAACAATATCTTTGCACACGCAGTGCAGTGCAGTGCAATTTTCCATGATGCTTCGAGTAATGGGGTTGGGTATATTAAGCTCTACTCATCCTTAGGAGAATCTGATTTTCTTCGTCATGTAAAAGTTTTCTTTATAAGTTTTCTTGGTTTTAGAGCACAAAATTGCCATTGCTCCTATGCAAATTGTCATACCATACAAATGATTATTACTGAAAATTTCTAGGTGTTTATATGGTACAACACTTTGTGCAAAAGTTACAGCATGGCATTTGGGCTCAACATGGTACGACACGAGATTGGTTCCTCAAGTAACCAAAGAAGGCGGGATATAAAAGTGTAATAAGTTGTTTGGTCATGGACTTATTGTTGTACCTAGAGTTCTCTAAAATATTTTTCTCACGAACTAAAAATGTCTTAAATGTCAAAAATGTCTAAACGATATTGCGTAAAAGCCAGAATTAAGATAGGACTAATAATCTCATTGTCTCAAATTGGGTTGGCCCACCAGATCGTTGTAGAGGGGATCTTTGAGAGATATGACTGAACAGGAGAAGAGGTAGATGTGGATGGAAGGAATGACGGTGCTAAGGGGGTGGACGATTTACCGTATCTGAAGAGTTGTATGTTGTCAAGAATTTTGCCACAATAGAAAATGTCATGAAATGTTTTGTATTATGCTACCTTAAGTATACTGTTTGTTAAAGTATTTAAATAATAAACATCGTATTTATATAACAGCTTAAGTTTTCAGAATAATTGGCAATATGTCTATCAAAATCTCACATGGTATTGGAGTTATGACATTTGGAAGATTTTGTAAAATTACTGCAACGGTTCTAATCTCTTAAATTATTACATGAAGGCATGGACTGAAGAGACGACCATTTTTGCAAACTAAAATGAAGGCCGGCCGCCAATCATCATATATAAAACTTCCAACTTCCCTCTCACAATTGAGAAAATCCCAATACTTATATCGAGGATCCCGCGATCTTTTATCAATATGATGTTATTTTTCGTCAAAAGCTTGACTTACCTGTATTTTTTTTGCATGGACTCTGCAAAACCTTGGCTCCATTTCGTACTTTAATTGATGCATGCATGGTGCCCGCGCTTACATGTGTAGTGCAAGGCTTCATTTGATCATCTTTACACGACATCTACGGAATCTCCAAAAAGAGCAAATGCCTCCTTCTGATTACACGATTAATTGAAAACAAAAGGGCCCACTCCGCCATTTCTTTTGTACTGAAATTGACTTCAGACCCTACCCACTAAAAATTACGAGAGTCGCGCTTGGCTCCAGCAATCCGCAGCGGCCGGAGTCCAGATTCTGATGCGGATAAAGGCACTCCAATTCCAGTGACTTCACGAGCTCTTTAAACATTAGCTTTACTAAAGTTGGACAATAATAGAGTCCACTTAGTGCAATAATTAATGCTTTCTCCTGTTGTAAGACGTGCCACCACCGGCTTTGGCCAAAATGTTTTTCTCATCAAACGTTTGTATTATTTTCCTTGCAAAAGCATCTTTGGAATTTTGTCATATTATTTGACCGCAAGTCATGTGGAAAAGCTAGTCTATTAGGAAATAGCAATAAGCACATAGACAACACGTGGACGTTTTTTCTTGAAGTGAATGCACCATTCATTGTCGGAAAAAAGAAAACTTTGTTTTTTGGGGCTTTTCTTTTGCCTCCAATGTTGGATGCAAATTGCGTAATCCCAAGATCTCCATAACCAGAACAAGATCATGCATAATTTAGTAGAAAGATTAACGCATATGTTTTGGGATTCATCGAATATAAAGCGGAAGCAGAAAAGGGATTACCCACTTATCAAGGGGATCCATGCATCAAATCATTCTCCTCTATTACCCTCCATATCATTGGCTTAATGAGGCGCCCCCTCACGTTTAGCGTTAGGTAAACGCCCTTTATGTGAGGATACATGTGAGAATTAGAGTTAGAGGAGAGACTTGAGCACTATTTATAAAGTTTCCAACTAGGCCCCCTCATTATGGACCAGGCTCAACTTGGCCCACATTAGCTAGTTCCATATTAGACTAATTAAGAAACCTTCTATCTCACCTTAGACCAAACTCAGTAAAATGGAAACCGTTAAACGGTAAATTACAATATCAATTAATGCAGTCCATATTAGGAAAACTCTTACATCCAAGACCCAATTTTGATTTTTCCATGCGTCTATAATTTGTGTGGTTTTTCCTAGATTTATATTTGGGCTGCCGAAGTAAGGTATAATTTAAAATATTCAGGATCAAGAATTGCGATATTATATAAAAGAGAATGTCTCCTTTATTAATGGAGATTGAGTTGAGTCAAATAGTTAAAAATAGATTCTGAACTTGACTTGCTTTGGTCTATACAATCAAGGAATTCGATTGGAGATTTTTACCTTTCAAATATTGTGGAAAAAATTGAGTGCATATGTATGACCTATTAGAAAACGATGTGAATTTTATATTCTAGAATTGTAAATTTTACAAGACCTTATGTTAAGATTATCTTACATCTCCATTCACCTATCCACTTTAATGGACGCAAGTTCCGTCTTCACCTTGATGAGCATGATGACATATGAATGCATCTTCTCTTGATGTACTCGAGGAATTTTCTCTGATTCTTTGGCATGCACGAGACCTTTATCACGTGAAACGAAAACTGTTATTGTTTCACTTTTTGGCTCGAGAAAAACCAATCATATTCTCCCGCTTTTGTTCTTACTGCTTTTTCCCCTTGGTCGTGTCTTAATCCTATGTTCTGTATCTCATCTTTCTTCGGTCCTTTTTAATATCTTTTTGTTCGTTTAATATTCCATCATCATTACTCGTGATAGCATAAAAGACTTGTATGCTGCCACAATAAGTTGTCGTTTAGTCAATGGTTCATCTATCAGGCGCAACTTGAGGACCATATCCCTAAATCGACTGCCTCAAGATTTTTTTTACTTAAACAGCTGAATATAATCTTCGATCAACCTTAAAAAGTAGTAACGAGATGACTCTACGCACGAATTTAGTAATTGTCTTATGATTTTCTGATGAAATAAGTTTCTTCTCCACAACTACATGCTAATACACATAATAGGAAAATAATTACCCAACAAGTCTTAAACATATTATATCAATGTCAATTCAGTCATAAAATTTATAATTTTAATATTTAATCTCAAACATTTGCACAAAGTTCAATGTTGTCAATCTCGTCAATTTTCACTAGAAATTGTTGACGTAGAGATTTAGTTATTGCCACCCATCCTATGCAGCGTGCAATGTCAACGATTTTCGATGAAAATTAGCTAAAATGGCTATATTATACAAAATTTTAGGACTAAGTTGAGAAAATTGAAAAGTTTAAAATGTTATTGTCATCCCTACAAAAAATTTAGAATTGATTTACAATTTCTTCATTTACCATTGTCATTAGACAATAAAAATGCGTGAGTAAGGGCCTTCAAATTGGATAAGACATTGAAGCTGCACGTCCATCTTTTAAAAAGAGACTTAGCGCTATCATAATCTAAATTTTATTAGCGGAAAAAGTATTAAATTAGTTAGTGGAGAGTATGATTACCAACACAGGAGCATCATTATTGCTCGCTGGTTCTTTTTTTTTTATCGCAATCTAAACTTTATTGGCGAAAAAAATTACAAAATTAGTTAGTGGAGAGTACGGTTTACCAACTAAGAAACATCTTACTGCACATTGATTCTTTTTTCTAATTCTTTATTTTAATTAATAAAAAAGGCAAGTCAAGTCAAGAAGCACCTCTACATTAAGTTGTGGAAATTACGCTTGCAAAAATTGCCCTTTTCCGTGCATCATGCCTCGCATCATTATCGCTCGCTGGTTCTTTTTGGATCGCAATCTAAACTTTATTAGCGAAAAAAAAAATTATAAAATTAGTTGGTGGAGAGTACGGTTTACCAACTAAGAAACATATTATTGCTCACTGATTCTTTTTTCTAATTCTTTGTTTTAATTAATAAAAAAGGCAGGTCAAGTCAAGAAGCACTTCTACATAAAGTTGTGGAAATTATGTTTGCAATAATTGCCCTTTTCCGTGCATCATGCCTCGCAACAGTTCGATTAGCATGGAAAGTCTCGAACCGTTGGATGACAAGAAAGACTGCTGCGTGTTGGTAATAAAAAGTCGAAGTCTTCGAAATCGGTGGAGATTGCCGCAGTGATAAACACCATTTGGTATTACTATTTGTCAAATATAAGTCATTTATGAGATAGTATATCTTTCGAGCCTCGTCATAATCCTCGATATGATCTATATATAAATAAATATTTTTTTTTGTAAACATTTATCGTCAAAATATTTGAAACCATATAACCTTTTCAATATTAAAGGGTACGACAGAACAACTTGTTTTGATGGGTATCTATGGGTTTTTTTTTTTTTTCAATAATAAGAGTGATCAAAATATATAATATTTGTTATGATTAGTGTTGGAATTCAATCTCATAATGGATTTTCTCCTTAGCTTTTACCTTTTCCTTCCTCCTATCTAAGATAATGGGTAATTTTATTATATTTGTCTATTTGTAAAGCGCACTACATAATCTCTCTCTCTTCTCTCTCTCCCTCTCTCCCTTCATTCCACAAAATCCATTATTGACACCTTAATTTTTATCAACACATTAAGCATATATTTCTGAAAAAATTAAAAATAAATAATAGTAAAAAGATACAAAAACAATAATAAATAAAAGTAAATAAAAATAAGAAGAGAGAGTCCAATTGGGCCTAGTTTGGCCCCCATCACCCAAGCTTTTTGGTCTGGCCCAACCCATTAAACCATGCCCATCTCACACCCTTGCGATACAGAGCCTGCAGGCGAACCATGACGACGCTCTTCCGACATGCTATTTCCTCACCTTTTCCACTGGTGCTCTCCAAATTGAATTAGATTTCATCGGAGTTAGGAAGTAAGAAAGGGATTTCGATCCTCCGATCCGGTGTTCCGCCATTATATTTGTAGAAAATGTAGTGGAGGGAGAAAGGTTCGGTTACTCAATTCTGAAGCTAAGTTATGAATCTAAGTATCCATTGCATTTTCCTCGACACATATTCATGCTTAACATGATTACTTAGATAGTGCTTGTCAGGTGCCTGATGATATGCCGTTTTGAGATACAGGCTCGTGGAATGTAATGATTTATGGATATTCGTTAAAATGGGGATGCCGCTTAAGTGCTGGTTTGCTATGAAATCGCAGAGTATAGAGATGGATTATTCAGTAATTCTATATAATTTACTCACCTTTTATTCAGTAATTCTCTATAATCTACTCACCATTTTTCGCTCAATTTGATGATGCATGAGTGGAACAATATAAGGAAGTAATTGAAGCATATCATATTATGGAAGAATGCAAAGGGATTTCTCCAAATAAAGGGAGTAAGAAGATGGAATTTCTAATTCCCTTTTTATAAAATTTCATCAAAAACAATTGGGAAAATCAACATGATAAAGATATGAGCCACGTGATCGACTTTTCTAGAATTACGTGAAATACCAACATCAACAGGTGAAAAATAGAATTGGAAAACACGAATTTTAATTGGAATTAATAATTTATTTAGAAAAAAACTAAATGCCTTCACTGAAATTTACGGATGCCGAATAGAAGTTACTTACTTTATTTATTTAAAGTTAGGAAAAAATATTACCAACAGCTTCGCCATCTCTTTTTCTTTTTCTTTTTTCTTTTATCCGTTTTCACTTGCCATGGCACCCATTTTTCCTCCTCACTAGCATTTATAGATTTTCCCGAGAAAATCCTTGAGGTCTAACAGATGGGACGCCTTTGAGGACAGTCATGGCATAAAAATGTCGTGTTGCATGTGGTGAACTAGAAAAGTATCTTTAAATATTCTGGGCATGTTTTGACAAATTTCAACTTATTTCAGCCAGACTCCGGTACATTCAAGCGAGTTTAAACAATTCCGAACAAATTACGGCAATTCCAAGTAAACTTTTAGTGAATTCTAGCAAAGCTACAATAATCTTGCGGCAACACCTCAACAAAAATTTGGCAAGTTCATGAGTTCCATTATTTTTATATTATCTTAGAGGTGAAGTTCACTCTGATAAAAAAATTATCATCTTTTTATTATTATCAGCTCTATTTACTTCCTTTTCATTAATTCCTCATTTATATACCTTCATTTACCATGGACTCTCTCTCTCTCGAGATTGTAGTTTATCTCTGAAGAATAAACACAATAAGAATGAAGGTTCAATAAGAAGGTTTTAAAGAGACCATTGGAATATAGGTGTCATAAGGTTCCAACTCAAGCTTACCATTCACATAGATGAAGGTACATATAATATGCGTATCCCCGATTGACGACATTAAGTACATTATCACAAGAACGAAGGCAAACATGCTGAACAGGTGGCTATCCTGCAAGGAAAGGTTGAAGATATTTAAGCGATAGAAAACAAAACATTAAAGCAATGGAGATGGAGATCTTTTGTTAAAAAAAGAAAAAAAAAAAAAAAAATCTGTAATGATAAGTAAAAAAAATAATAATGAAAAAAGATAGCACAGGAATGCCAAAATGAATTGGCATGGGCATCCAAATTTTCTAAAGCAAATTGTCGGCGACCCCACTTAGTTTCAGAGCACATGGACAAGAGATTTAATTGACGACATCATCTGTCCTAAAACTCGCCAAAAAATGAAGCCCCTTAAATCCACCTCCTCCAGTCACCATAACACGTATTACCATAATTAATTTTCGAAAGCTCCCTCTCATAAATTGTTGCGACCCTCTCTAAAGAATCTTAGAGGGGCGGGTATAACGATTGAGTGATGCCTTTGTTCGAGGTGCTCACTCTTGTTCAACGTGAGTTCTCTTAAATCCTAATTATCGTGACGTTTGAATTTCAATTGATTAATCAAAAAAAAATTATTTAATTGGAATCAATTAAGAGCCAAGTCAAGTGAAGCGCCGTAGTACGCTTCACTCTTGCAAACTATTGGTCTAAGATCGGGGCTTAATTACGCTAATCATCTAATGACCACCCTTTCGGTACCGATTCTCAATCTTTCAAATATATTGTTGATGTACTTGCATGGGTGCACAATCAATAAGTAACCAATCATAATCAATTCAATAAAGGTAAAGTGCGACTGAATAAACCCGATATGATGTGAGGTGATAAATATACATGGCCTCATTATTGAGTCCCGGAACAAGAATCCCTGTGAGCTAAATCCAAGATTTATTCTATTTCTAAGCTATCAAATGAATATCCCTTAATGATGACCAATAATGAAATTCCAAGGGGAAACATATAACAAATAAGCACGGAATGATCCGGTAAACTAAAGAATCCAGCCCGGGCTCATTGCCGCTTATAGAAACTAACCCGGGACACATTATTTAACTAAGAACGAGTCCGATACTTGTAGTCTGTGGTTCCGACAATGGCACGTGACCTTTATTTATTCAAGCAAATAACTACTAACACATAAAAAAATGATGAGAAATCATCTGCATGTTGATGTACCATCGTGTGCTGCCAAATTAACCCTCATATGAAATCAAGATCTATCAAATCCAATCCTAGCCAACATATGACGCAAAAAACACACTAAAGTTCTATAAAAATCAGCATGGATATCCAACGTAAATTGACAATATGACTTGAATAACTTGGAAACAACTCTGATTTTACACAACAGGAACTCTTGGGACCAAATACTAAAGACCACATTCTAATTACCCGCAGGCGGCTCCATAAACACAGGAAAACAGCATTGAACCCTGTTCTACCGTCAATTCTCACAGTTGAGACTCATTCAGCAACAACTGAACTTGTATACAAATGCAAAACGGACAAAGAATCAAGCAAAGCATTCGGTCATGGCATAAAAAGCTCACTATGCACTCAGCCATCGAATGTCAGTTTTTACAGAAAGGTTACAAGCAAATGACATGAACTTCAGAATCTTCAGTCAACGAAGAAAATCAAACAGGTAAAAAGGCCATGCATTCGCCTAAAAAAAAAGAAAAGAATCAAATATTATTGACATGAGAAGGTATTGAGTTATCAATGAATGGATCAAGATATACAAGGCATAATCATCCAAGCATACGAAAACAATTACTCGCAAGATCAAGCTAAGGATGAAGTCTGGGCAGGATTTCACTGAAGTATACACGATGCAAATTTCGAAGAAGGATTTCACCATTTCCAATTCAAGGATGGTAATTGTCTCGAATGTTAGAACAACCATATACAAAGATCGTAGATTGATATAGATAACATCATTCCGAGTAAATTAAGCCAACACAGCATGTTCAAATTCTCAGTCATGGGAGCATTGAGCACAACCGAAAGAGTTCAACCAACATCAACGAAAATAATTTGTCATATACCCTGGACAACTCTCAGTTTAAGTACGCCATTGCCAGATAATCATCACGATGCAAGAATACTTGCAAAATATGCATGCTAGTACCATTCAGGAATTCAATCAAACGTATGGTAGGCGTTTCAGTAAAGGGCACCTAAATGCAATGATAAGGAAAGGTTCGTATCCAAACAATCACCGAATCATTGAAACGTGTATGAGTTCATCCGGACAATCTCGGACTCAACCAAATTTCACGCCGGCGGAATCAAGCACTCGATCTCTACCTCCAGCAGAAACAGAGCATGCGAAGTTTACCTTGATAAGAATCATGATTTTTCAAGTACTCAACCCACTCAAAGAAATCCTCGTTATCTCCGATTCCAACCCAAATTCAACCTTCGTCAAACTCAAAATCATGATACTATCCCTCAAACTCAAACGGTTTCAGCCTCAATCAATTGTAGAGAGAGAGAGAGAGAGAGAGAGAGAGAGAGAGAGGAGGAGGAGGAACATGGGCTTTCCCAGATTGCAATCTCCTCGATCTCCTTCTTCCATCCGCGACGGTTGTCGTGAGGTAATTCATCACTTCGATTGCTTCCGTTGGATCATGAAGCAATCGAGTTTGTGATTTTGGTGGCCAATCCATTATAAATTTATACGGAAAGAAAGATTTCTTCAATAATTTTTCGATCCTGAATCACACATTTTTTACATGCAAACGAGCAAATCATGTGCAGATCGAGACCAGAGAGGTTTTCTTGCAGAGGCAAGACAGGTTCGGGGGCTGCGGCACAAGGGAGAAGAAGACGTCGGCGTGCCCCAACCGTGGATGCAGGGAGGTGCTGACGTTCTCCAACACCAGCACGTGCAAGGCGTGCAGCCTCAAGGTCTAATTAATTTTAGTCTAAAGGATTGAAATTGAAACCAAATCAGGCTAAATTGACAAACTTGTGATTCTACATTTAACTGGAGTAGATATGAACATCCTTGACGTATAAATTTTGGTTACGAGGACACATGTTGCTATGTCATGGCATAAACTCCATCCATCATGATTACTTTTATTTTTTTTAATTTTCTTTAAAATATATTTCTTTACTATCCTTTTGCTGAGCTTTTTTTTTCCTTTAGAGGGGTGGCGGGGCTGCTGGCCCTCGGCCAGTGACCGGTGGACTTGCCGGCCTTGTGAAGAAAACAATAAAATAAAAAGAAAGAAAAGAAATAAAAAAAATTGTTTTTAAAAAAAATTAAACACGATTGTCCACATTAATACCGACCTTCCACGTAGGATGGTTAGTACTAACTATAACACCATGTCAGAAATTTTTGGTCAAAATTATTGGAAATAATTACATTTATAATTTTTAAAAGATTTAACAAATTGACAAATTGAAATTGTTTTGAACTAAATTAATACATAGATTTAAAATTGAATTGGTGGTTGTACAATAGATTTAAAATTATTTTGGATAAATTTCCCTTAACTATTGTGAATGCCATGATTTGTCAATTAAAAATTAAGACAACACATTTCCGTGCTGTGGAAATCGCTCTTTTCAAAGGGAACACGAATCCGTCCGCAAGGTGCTCGTTGCTTATTGCTCATCGTTACGTGGCGCTTCAATCTCTGCAACGACCGCCTCTGCCAAAAGACCGGCGACTCCTAAGTGAGGTCGATCAAGAAGCCGAAAAGCGACGATGCTGACGGACGATCCCGAAGAGGACGACGCTATGTTCTCTTCTCGCTTCCACTACAGCGCCGACACCCCCTGCCGCGGCATCGTGGATCACCTCTACCACGAGCCCGTGCTCAAGGGTTCTCGACCAGTTGCTTCTGATCAGAATTCTACTGATTTGAAGGAGCTAAATTTTACTGATTGCAGCAATCTAGTTGACATCACAGGTCTCCGGGTATTGAAATCTCCAAGACGTTTATTCTTGGGTGGCTGCAAGGCATGCTTCCCAGCAGTGAAAAGAGAAGAACTGAAAAGGTGAAAACGTTAACTCATAGCTCCCATTTTGAGGAAAACTACTCTTAACTGCACCAAAAATCTGGATGTAGATCGGTTCAGTTTCTCCCCCTTTGTTTAGCATCTTCAATCACGAATGCACAAAGTTTGACCTCAAAATGTGTTTTTTCATGGGAAATTGCCGGTTGCTCTATAGCATCCGTACAACTCGAGTGTCCCTGGGAGTGAGATTCCTGGATGGTTTTGTCAGGAAGCTCCTCATTTTGCTGCTCCGGAGAATAACCGCGAGATTAGAGTGATAATTTTCGCCGTTGTTGTCTCTGCGGACAGTGCAAACTGGGCAAACATCCTGCTAGACAATCGAGGACATTAGAGGAAGGCTACTCAGGCTCGAAGATCCGACACACGCCACTACATTAAGCCAGATCGGGTTCCCCGACACAAGTGAAGACCAGCTTTACCAGAATAGATTTCCAGAATTCAAGCCAATGGTTCGGATGTTAAAAGGAGACAGGAATAGATATAGTCCTGCGAGACCCACCATACTTTCTTGGGCTCTCGCTGGAAAAGCGCGGGATGTATCTGGCTTTCGAGAATGATGATGATTACGATGCTAATGAAGAACGGTTGGACGAATCCCAGCAGTCAAGTGTCTCAGAAACTTGGCCAAGTTCATCAGCTCCTCGTGAGATATTTTTTTTTCCTCTTTATTCTCACAATGAAGTGACAAGAAGCTGCTCTAAACTTCTACTTTCAGAAATTCTCGTCCCTCTACCACCTAATAACACGCCTCTTCCGGCAATATTTGGTCCAGCGTTAAGGTGATTACATGCGATTTCTTGCAACGGCTTTTGCTTACAGAACAGAATAGGATACTGCTCCAACAGATATCCTCTGCCTTTCTCTCGCATAGACGGAAAGATCAAGCACAAAGCCGCCAGTACTTCTGCAAGGACCGAACTGAGTTCGTAATTACTTCTGTGTTGGAAGGGGATCATAGGACGCAGTTTGCAGCAGTTTTGAAAATCTGAGAAAACGTTCCTTCTTCAACTAATGAGGTGCTTTCAACAATCACACTTTTAGCAATTCCTAATAAACCACCCGACTTTTTGGACACAGGTTCGGTTGGTTTGTCATCCTCAAACAACTTAGGGATGCAGCTAGCAATGGCTCCCGGAGTAGCGCCTAAAATAACCTTGGTCTCCCACTCAACCAGAGAACAAGCGACCAGAGAATCAATGAAATGGAACAGGCAAAAGGAACTCCATGTTGCCGCCAACAAAGCAGCTGCAATGCAAGAAATGAAGAGCGAACCGGTCGTGAATAAAAAGGGGAGCCACCATTATGAAGAAAGCTTTGGCAAGAAACAATGAACAGGACGACATAACAAGACGTTTCAAGAAAAGCACTTAAGACTTTGCGGTTTAGCTAGAACTAGCCCTTAAATGCACGTAGAGGATGAACGTAAGCAGCATTCCTAACGCTCTGGAACGAGTGATGCTCTTGGCATCTGAAAGGAGTCTAGAAGTCTGGAATTATCACATCCCTCCCTTTCCTTCCGTCGAAACATATACATTTACATCCGAACTAGTAACTAGGGAAGCAATAGCCACTGTGGCTCCTCTAAAAGGGTATCGGGTTTGAAGCATGGAGGACAACTATAATGTCCGTATATAAATTCACAAGAAAGAAGCAACGACTATGGTACAGCTAACTTTACAACTTTGAATCTGTACGGCTCACTACCCAAATCGAAGTGTAGCACTTAAAGTTCATTTCTTGGGCAATGTCTTCGGCTTCGTCCTCATGCTGGCTCTTCTTATGACAGCCCAAGCCTTTTGCGGGGCATACACACCATGTTGTGAAGCGAAAAATGACTCATACCCAGGTGAGTCGAAAGCAAACCCAGTGTACTTTGATGTCTCACGTGGAAGTAGAGAAATAGGAAAGCTCCCATTTTCATCCGGCGCAAGCTGGTTCCTGCTTTCCAAGCCCGTTGCCCCGGTGCAATTATCGGGCTCGTGCCTGGGAATTTCTTGTACTATCTCATAATCATATGGGAAGAACCACCTTTGAACCCTGTAACCAGGTGCATGAAAAATTAGTGGGGGAAGAAAAGAAACTAATAAGAGGAAGTATCCATTGCAATTGCTTGAAGAAAACATTCATTGCTAATAAGTACTCACACCAATTAAGGTCGATGAATGGATTTATCCTGTAACCGCATTCCAGTAGTAGGGCAATGTTCAGCCCAGAGAGGACGAAGAGGGAGAGAGAGAGAGAGAGAGAGAGAGAGGGAGAGAAGGGGCAGATGCAATTCACAAATGATGGAACATCTGAGGAACCCCAATAAAATTTATGAAAAACTGGAAAAGTATGGACATGAAAAGCCATGCATCTTGTCTTGGAGCAAATAGGGATAAAAGGAGCCACAAAATCGGCAATGAAGATGAGGAAGGCTATTTGAAAGAAAAAGGAGGCCCTCCATTATATTGTCCACGACAAACGTCCTTCGTTACTTTTAGAAAAGCTAAATTGCAGTTTTGCAGTCAGTATTCGTTACTTAAGGACTATGTACAGTGTTTCTCCCCGTTTGTAGGCGAGAAACATGCCTAAAATAAAAAAGCCTGAGCTTTTTTATTTTTTTTTGGCCAGATAAAAGTCTGAAACCTTACCCTTGCCATAAGAAGTCACCAAGTGGCGACAATTGGAACCAGAAGAAACGTTAGGTAGAAGTAGACTGTACTCATTATTACATGGATGACATGATAGAGATTTTCCTGCGCATACATGTAATAAGACGAATATCAGAATTATTGCTATCCATTAAAGGGCTAGTTTAGGTAAAGGGAAGGAAAGAACCCCCCGAAAGGGAGAAGACTCGCCCTTTTAAGTGAACATATGAAAACAATAACAAACCAAAGAGGGACTCTTAAACAGACAGCGATGTGTTGCCATATTGCAATTGAATTACACATCAAAAGAAGGCGCAAGTTGACAGTGACAAGAACAAAGGTAATTGCCATCGTGCTGACGTCCCAGAGGCCGAGCATTTTGCCCGATGGATTTAGGCCAGCAGAAGTAGAAGCTGTCACAAAGTGATAAAGAAGAGAGACTGGTAGACTGCAGACAGCCCCGGGCTGCCACATCTCTCCACCTGAAGTATGAATTCCGTATTCCTCCTTATACAGTTGTGGATACTTCTTGAAAGTGACGCACTAACATCCTGGAAAAACATGCAATAACGCTGTCAAGTATTTGCTCCTCTTGTGATTTGCGTTGGAGTATATTTATGAATGTTAGTCGACGATTAGCAAGTGGTCCCGAAAAAAGAAATCGGAGCTTTGTTAGTCCCTAATGATTTATACATGAGCTACTGCCTAGAGACCCACCAAGAGAGAGGGACCCATATCAAAACCCCAACTTTATCTTTTTTCTCTTGCCTTCAGTAAAAAAACCCTCCATCATTAATCAATATACCTGTTAAACAAGTAGATTGTTACTGACCAAAAAAAAAAAAGTAGATTGAGTTGAGTTTGGTTAAGTCATAAATGGTTTGACCCATATTAATCCACTTAATCCGTTTTGACCTATTTATTTGCAATGCAAATTTCTCAGACTCATGCCTAACCAACTAGACTCATATCAAACTCGTCTTGAGATTCATTTTTAGCATTTTTACTCTTCATATTGTTACTTTTGAAGAATGGAAGACCCATGAACTGGCTCGTCAAGTTAATAAGGAAGCTCACGATCGGGTTATGATATGATTCATGTACCACCCACACTACACAATTTTTTTGCCTTCTCCCTCCTCATCACACCCCCAACCCCACCACCACCACCGCTTTACCCGCACTCGCGAGGCGCCATCACAACCACCACCCACCATCACATCAATTCGATTTACTTTTAATTTCACTCGAAGATTTTTGGAGTTTTTTGCTTATTTGATTACTAAACAAAAATCTCAATTTTTTTGGGATTATTTTTTTGCAATTTTTTTTCCATTTTTAATTAGAGTAGGCCCAGGTTGTTAAGTGGCAACAGCAACTGTTCAGCTAATAAAAAGACCAGGTGTAACTACTTCAGAAGCATTACCACAAGACAAAAAGAAAGGACCGACCGCTGCAGCTTTTAACCACGGCTTCTCCTGCTAAGGGTATGGATTTTCCGGCAAGAAGTTCGTCCATGGCCAACTCGGTGATGTGTAAATGGCAACATAAAAAGAACAAAACGAGGCAACAACATCAGTATGAGCAAGCAATTCAATGAAAAGGGATCAAACTCGGACTAAAATAAAGTCAAAAGCGAATCACACACAATCTATTTCGAAATCTCACTTAAGCATTTTATCGAACACGTGACGTGCAACTTCAACAATGATTTTCCAATTTGATTTTCCAGCGGCTCATGGCCTAATCATGATATACAGAGACTTAGATCAATGCCACTTGCAGCCAATCGATCCCAGCTTATCATGATTTACTTATTAACTTGCCGATCGAGTTCGGGCTCTTGAAAGACAGGGCTAAGACAGAGCATGTTCAAGAAAGAGGAAGCTCACCTTACCTGGGCAAGACTGAGAACGAAGGATCAAGGTAACTGAGCTTCACAAGGTCGTCGATTGGGCGAACGGATTCAGAAAGTATCTACGTCGCTCGGCCGTGGAGAGATACGGCGACCGGCGACCAAAAGACTCGAAGCTATTTCCGGCCAAATTCAAAGAAACTCCGGCGAAGTACTTTGGATCGGACGAGTTTCGTGAGTTTTTTTTCTCTGTTTCTCACCTTTTTGGGCTCAAATTGTGGGCTGAAAGAAAATAAGGAAAATCGGGAAGTTGGACTGAAAATTTACTAAAGAAAACGGGCCTGGTATAAATGGCCCACCCAAGCTTTATTAGTGCTTTTATTATTTTTGACTTTTTTATTTATTAATTTTTATCAAAAAATTCTCTACTCTCTTCTATATATCCATGCTTAGTACTATAGCCCCCCTTTTTTTTTTTTTTTTTTTTTGTATTTTCGCTTTCCTTTTTTTTTTTTATTACTATATAGTTTTATGTTGTTTTTACCATTTTTTTTATTTCTATGTAAAAAAAATAATGTGTTAACAGTCACATGTTTCGTCTAATGAGAATGAACATGGTTTGTGGACCAACTTGCTTAAATTTTGATTAGTCAATGATTTTTGCTTCCCATTGAAGTCATCAAAAAATAAAATGAACTTCCAAGACATTTTCTTTTCTAGATGATCCTCAATGGGGACAATTCAAATTATCAGCAATCACAATTTTTTTGTCTTCCTTTTTTTTATTTTTTTTAACTACATAGTTTTTTTTTTGTCACTTTTACCTTTTTATTTTTTTATTTTTATGTAACAAAAATAAGATGTCAACAGTCACATGTTTTGTCTAATGGGAATGAACACGGTTCATGGATCAACTTGCTTAGATTTTGATTTGTCAATGATTTTTGCTCCCCATTGAAGTCATCAAAAGAAAATGAACTCCCAAGACATTTTCTTTGCTAGATGATCCTTGATGGGGACAATTTAAATTGTCAAAAATCGCAGTATTTTCGCCTTCCTTTTTTTTATTTTTGTCGTTTTTACCATTTTTATTTTATTTTTATGTAACAAAAATAAGTGTTTCACATGTTTCTACTAATGGGAATAAACACAGTTCCTAGACTAACTTGCTTAGATTTCGATTAGTCAATGATTTTTGTTCCCCATTGAAGTCATCGAAAAAGAAAATGAACTCCCAAGACATTTTCTTTTCTAGATGATCCTCAATGGGGACAATTCAAATCGTTAGTAATCACGTATTTTTGCTTTCCTTTTTTTTTTATTTTTTATTACCATATAGCTTCTTTTTTTGTCGTTTTTACTTTTTATTTTTATTTTTTATTTTTTTAGTAACAAATATAAGGTGTCAATAGTTTATGAAGTATCAACACTCTCCGAGAGCTTTTGTAATGTCGAACACTCCGACACGTGTCAAACGCTCTCCACCATTTTTGGACACTTTTTGACACTGGGTCAATATGTGTTGGAATCCGACATTTAGTTTTTTTTGTCACTTTCTTACATTTAGTTAAAATTCCCGATTCGACATGCGAGTTTTTGACATGTGATTATGACATGTGAAATCAATTTTAAAAATTTTCAATAAATGATGGGTCAAAATATATATGTAAAAAAATAAAAAAATAATAATAAATTGGAAAAGAAAAAAAAAACCTAGTCTTATCTTATTTTCTGACTTTCACTTCTCGTGATACATAATTCACCACCAAGTTTTTTCTCTCTCTTCCAACATATTTAACACATGAGTCTAGAATGTGAATTGCTTGTATTTTTCCTTCAAATTTTATAGATTATTGAAATTGAGTTGAATTTGTCAAAATGATATTAATAAATGGTAGATTAATTTTTTAATGTAAATTCATTTTAGACTTTTTATATTATTTATTTATTTATGAATTTGAATTAAATTAATTTGATTGAAATAATCATAAAAATGATAATTTATTATTATTATATATATAGACACACACACAATGTGTTCCAACATATTGAAATTCTCTGATTTTTTAAAAACGATGTGTTGGTGTGTCGTATCGTGTATTGATGTCGTTTCATCTAATGAAAATGAACACGGTTGATAGATCAACTTGCTTAGATTTTGACTAGTCGATATTTTTTGCTCCACCATTTCAGTCATCAGAAAAGAAAACGAACTCCCAATATATTTTCTCTCCCAAGATATTTTCTTTTCTAGATGGTCTCCGGTGGGACAATTCAAATTGTCACAATCACAGTAGAAGACGATCACAAGATTTCCACGAAGGGATAGGACCAAATTGCAAGAGCCCGTTCTGCCCGGTCTCGAGATGCACAACTCAGACCCCTTTGAATTTTTACATGAACAGCTTCTCTCTTGCACTTTTACAGTCAATCTAGCGACAAGAAAGAAAGCGGAGGAGAGAGAGAAATGGCGAAGAAGAGAGGAGGGGGCTCTTGCGTTCCCAGCCTCCGTGCTTTGAGGTGCTACGCCGTGATGTTTGGACTCTGTCTTGGCCTTCCAAGCTCGGCTGCTTCTCCGTGCAAGAGGAAGCCCGTCATCTTCAACTTTGGCGACTCCAACTCGGACACTGGCGGCTGGTCGGCGGGGCTCGGGATCGACGTCGCATTGCCCAACGGGCGCACCTTCTTTCATGAGGCCACCGGCCGGCTGTGCGACGGGCGGTTGACCATCGATTTCCTCTATGAGTTCTCACTCTCTTTATCTTGTGATTTCCCAAGAGACATCCTCCCTAGGAGGAGGGGCTTCAACGTATGATGAGCACTAGTTCGAACCCTTTCTTTCGATGTTCTTTGAAGAAAACACATGAAAAAAAAAATACTTTTTTTGTAATGTTAATTTTAGGTCTAACAAAAAGTATTTGAGCTAGAAATTGGAATCTTTACTCGATTATGCAAGATAAAACTTTATGGATCAAATCGCATAAATCCAAAAAGTTAGGTGACTTTATTGAATAAAAATTAGAGGACCAAATCATGTAAATACCGAAATTTTTTGGACTATATTTATTAAAATAGATTGTCTTTTAAGTACACTATGAGATTTTGTTGAGATTTGCATGAAATCCAAAATAGGTGAGAGCCTGAACACAAGCTTCTTGAGTCCATACTTGGAATCATTGGCCCCAAATTTCAGCAACGGTGCCAATTTCGCTGTGTCCGGCGCAGCCACCATCCCTCGGGACCAGCCCTTCAACTTGGGCGTCCAACTCCGCCAGTTCCTCCTTTTCCGATCTCGCTCTCCGTTGCTTCTCTCGAGAGGTGATCTATCCTTTAACTAGACAAATTAACCTCTACAAGAAGGCAAAATTAAGATATCTCGATTTGGTGTCCTGAATTTCAGGCCATGCGAATTTGGTCGACAAGGATGGCTTCGCCGACGCTCTTTACACCATTGACATCGGCCAAAACGACCTCACAGCTCAGTTCACCAAACTTCCGTATTTGCAGGTCGTCGGGAACATCTCGATCTTCATCGAAGAAATAAGATTCGCCATATGGGTCAGTCAACAATTACCAAAAGATTAGACATAATCCCATCTCTGTAAATTTAATTTATATAACTAATTTTTTTGTAGAGTATATCTAATTTTTTGTAGAGCATATACCAAAGCGGAGGGAAGAATTTTTGGGTGCACAACACCGGGCCATTGGGCTGTCTACCTTACATATTGGTCACCACCGCCCATGATGCGAGCGACATCGATGAGCTCGGATGCCTCCGATCTCGCAATGATGCTGCTCGGGAATTCAATCGCTATTGCAGTCCCTTTGCAAAGAACTGAGGAGTCGGATGAAGAATGCCATGATCGTGTACGTCGACGTCTTCACGATCAAATACGACCTCATCGCCAATTACACTATACATGGTACGGATTCCATCGCCTCTAATCTGAGTCCCCTCAAATTCTGTTAGCCGATTGTCAAGTCAAAACTCAAGAGTTAGCGAGAGTATCTTGCTCATTTGTTTTGTGCCCTAGGAGTGGTTGCAAACTTACAATGATAATTGATTTACTTAAGTTGTGTGTTTTTTGCATTCCAATATGAGCAGGATTTGAGAACCCGTTAATGGCGTGCTACAACAACGGCACCGTGTGTGAGGAGTCGTCGCGCCACGTGAGCTGGGATGGCATCCACTACACCGAGGCAGCGAATTCCTTTGTGGCCTCTCGAATACTCTCCGCTAATTACTCCACCCCTCCCGTTACTTTCAATTTCTTTTGTAACGTTTAATTTCACTTGAAGATTTATGGAGTTTTTGTTGATTTTATGATTTTTGCTTATCTGGTTCCCTCCCATTACATGAGGGAAATAATAATTTCATGTGCTCGTGGTCATTGCCAATCAAATCTAGAACATCTGCCAATGATGGCAAGAATTTTTAGTGTATGTTTAATTTAATGAAAATATTTAATGTTGTCACTGAACTTAAATTAATAAAAAGATAGTATTAAATATCTTTATACATTCTAGGGATTAAATTGAACATATACAAAAAGTTCTAAAGATCATTTTAAATAAATTAAAATTTCAAGGACAATATTGCACATTTAGTTGAAGTTTAAGGATCACGTTAAACAAACTTAAAGTTCATGGATCATATTGTATATTAAGCCAAAATTTAGAAATCATTTAAGTCATTATCCCAATAAAGTATTATCATTGTTTGACTTTAATTTGTTGGTTAACATTCACGGACGTTTCCAACTAAAAATTGCCAATAGTCACAAGGAAACCTTTTTTTTTTTTTTTGTTGAACTCCTATGTCCTGTACTCCGCGGTAAAAGACAAAGAGGCCCACTCCACCATTTCTTTTGTACTAAAACTGCCTTTGGGCCCGACCGCCTATGTCCAAGGCACGACCAAGGTGAGTGATTATAAAAGTGAATGCTGCCCTCTAGCAGTTGAGACCCCTTATTAGTATATATCTACTTTGATGTGGGCAGTTCACGATTTAATTCAATTTTGAATATCTGAGTAAAGCAATTGTTAACCTTGGTGTTATGTCAACCTCACGATCCAGATGGCGGTAGTCTTCATAAACGTGAAAGCTAATATGACGCCTCGGTGAATTGGTGGGGACACAACTCCATTGTATTGTCCTATTTGTCATTCAAACTTCATACATATGAACGAAAATATTAACTTCATCATATTAAGTGGGCACAATATAATGATTATATATCGAGTTGCAAATTCTTACCAATTATTTGACAAATAAAAGCATAATATATTATTTAAAAAAAAAAAAACGATAACAGCCTCTTGATTCAATTTGATCACCCATAACAAACAATGGTTTCAATCGATGGTAAAACATACTTGCCCTTATAATCCAAAATTTAAATAGCTTGATACAATCAAATGGTCAACATGCACTTATAAATAGTGTGGTGCCACAATGGAAGATGTTTTCTATTGACCGCAGGCGTAAAAGAAATTCTAAGTTACAAGGTATATATTCTATATGTAGCTGTGATATTCAAATGCTATACCAAAGACAGGTGGCATAGGAATAAATTAGAAGATATTAATTAGTGAAATTAGATAGATAGAAAACCTCCTACCCCTATATAATACATCTCCATGCACCGTGCATGGGATAAAGACGTCTTGTTCGTCCACTTTGTTTGTCTATGCAAATCATTCACAACTCATCTCTACTTCTTCTTTTCTTATTATAGATTGATGGGCCTAAGCGAATGACAAGCTATAATGTCGGTGAAAAAAATAGCCTGAGCTGAGAAACTTAACCGATAGTATTGGTAGTTCTATCGAGATGAGTGACTTCATACACAAGTGAATATTTACTTATAGTAGTAGAGACCCTTTATTAATATGTATCTACTTTGATGTCGGTAGTTCATGACTTAATTCAATTTTCATAACTGAACATAGCAATTATCAAGAATTGGGTTATATCAACGTCACGCTCCAAATGGTAGTTCGACTCCATAAATGTGAAAGCTAACATGAGGCTTCCATATTGTCCTATGTGTCATTCAGACTCCTTCTATATGAAGATTAATATTAACTTCATCATGTTAATGTGGGCACCATATAATGATTATATATCTAGTCCCAAATTTATATCAATTATTTTACGAATAACAGTAACAATATTCTTAAAAAAAAACTAACAACCTATTAATTCAGTCGATCACCTTGAATGAAAAATAGTTTTAATCGATGGTAAAATATACGTATCCATATAATCCAAAATTTAAATAGCTTGATATTATCAAATAGTTAACATGCACCTATAAATAGTGTATTGCCACAAGGGAAGTTGTTCTTCCATGGACTGCGGACACAATAAAATTTCTAATTTAAGAGGTATATATTCGATATGAAGCTACGACATTCAATTTGCTATACCAAAAAATCAAATTTAACTTTGAATATCTGAATTTTGACAACACAAGATAAAAATTTCCCGATTCATCATTCAATACTTAAGCGAAAACACTTGCAAATTCGAATCGGTCAAGTTATTAATAACCCAACTGAGTTTTTAATGCGTGCATTTGCTAAGAAGATGATGCCTAAGATGAAAGAGTGGAGTCTATAACACGTAAAGATTAATTAAAATACTGCAAGTTCTACCACAATTGCATCACATACTACAGTTGTTACAATTTGGTCTCTATCTTGGTCGATCTCGATGCATTGGGCAACACATTTCTAGAGATCTACAACCTTCGGTTTCCAAGCACTTCAAAGACTTGAAGTTACTGAGGCCTTCCATGGCTCTTAGCTGAGGACAACCTTTCAGTTCGACACACCTTGATTCTTCAACTTGCGTGGCTTGTGTAATCTTTCAACTGAATCACAGTTTGTTTTTCTTTTTTTGTCTTTTTCCCAAATTTGTCCTTTTCCCCTGCACCTTCTGCTCCCTCAGATCACGTTCTCTTCTTTCTCGAACGTTTTCTCTTTCCTCACAACAACCCATATTTCCTCTATACAGAACCACCATTGACGAACTCGATTGGACTACACTACACAAGTTCACGCCAGAATCCCTATCGGTCCAACGTCAATACCTAACGTCCAAATGTTCCCCCATCAGCCACGACTCCGGCCAAGACCGTGCCACTCTGGCAAGGAAATTATGAACTCCAAAATCGCACAAAACAGTATAAGAATTACACAGGAAGCATACTAAAACAGCAAAGAATGCATTGACTTGGCAGCCTCGAGCGGCGGGCATCACCGGCGACGAGGTTGAGGATAGCAACTCCAAACTCGTGTCCATAGACGACCAGCACAAGGAATCGCAAGAGCACGACATGAACGAAAGGGAAAAACACAGATTCAGATTCAGTTCAACAACTAATGAAGTGGACATGAATCGACCATGAATCTAAACACCGTCGGACAACCGATTATGCAAGAAATGGCGTGCGCTTTTGAATGCAAGTTTCAGAAAGTTTAGTGTTCGTCAATGAACGAAAGCTGACGACGTCGATCAGCCGTGGCTCCAAGATTTTAGAAGGCGCCGGCTTCGCTCTCGTCACGGTTCGTCGCTCACAGCCCCGCTCCCGCGCACGCGCAGACACACCCTCCTCCGTTACCCGCGCGTCACTCTTGCTTCTCTCTTCCTTGCGTCACCGACGCTCTTCTTCTCACGGGGATGAGCGTGTGCAAGGAAAAGGAGAAGATGGGCTGGGCTTCTTTTTTTAGGCTCTGGTGGGCTTATGAGAACAAAGAAAAGATAAAAGAGATGGGCCAAGGAGAGTGAATTGGACTCATGGGCTCAAAGAAAATAACCGAACTAAAAGAAATGGGCTGAAAGAGAGGGGTTGGGAATTAAAAGGCCGAAAATTGCCAAGTGGGCTGGACAACACGAGCCCTCTCGATTTTATTTTTATATCCTTCTTTTTTTTTTCTTTTCTTTTTTTTTTCAAATTTTTTATTAAACTTTTGCTATCTCTCTCTTTTTCTTTTTCTTTATATATATTTGAAAAAATGGAGACTTGAATGAGTCGACAAAATTCAGGTGTCAACAATGTATGACAAAATTACATTTATTGTTATTCATGCGTTGTTGGCAAAATTCAAGTGTTAACAATCCCGAACTGCGAGAACTCCCTATGGACTAGTGGTTTTGCATTCCTGTGACACACCCGGTCTTGAAGGCAGACTTCCACGTGAAGGACAACGATGAGCTCATTGGGGTCATGGAGATACCGATGGCCTAGATCATTATTGTCAAAAAAGATTTTTTTTAATTATGATTCTATGTGTGAAGGGAAGTCTCTCAAAATCATCATGGAAATGGAAAATCGTCAAAGTACAATTACAGCCCGTCATTGAAGGGCATCAACGGCAACTCAAATGTTTTTGCTGGACATTCTATTTGGAGTTTCTCCAACCCGCAACAATCTTTGGCCACCAACGGGTGAATGCGTTCGCCACCAGATATTGTTCAAATTAATTCTGCCAAGTTATTCGCATAATTATCCCAAAATGGATAATAGATTGGGAAATCAAATTTGTGACCTTTGACTTGCAAATCAAGTCTTGGACCACTTGACCAATCATGGTCGGTTTTTGGGTGAAATTTTATAAAAATTGGTTTTATTTAAACCTATGTTATTCTCAACATATTTATTCATTTCTTTTGCTTTTTCCTCGACTCTTTGCCATGTTTAATCATTTCTTCACTTTGAGAACTTTCAATAAATTGAAAAGAATCCTCAAACAGGAAAAATAAAACACAAAGGAATCAATTTTTACTAAAGAAAACTATCTCTTTCTCTTGCCTTGTACTGATCTTTGTTTAATCTTCCATCGTGATATTCTAGGACTTCAACCTGCCAAATGGGCAAGATTGGAAATCGGGTCTATATGAATCCAAGTCATCAATTAAGTCATTTTAAATGAGTCGATATTTCATCAACACATATCCGATTCAATTCGATTGGGTTGTCCCATTTTTTTGGCCTATTTTTTCCATCGATCAATAAACTACTCTAACTTTTTGGGAAGTAAAGAATTGACGCAACAAAAACATACAATCATCTTGTACTTTGTTCACGATGGCATGATATTCTTCTTTAAATATTAGGGTAAATATATTCGAAACTGTCGACACCTAAATTTTAGTCGAAAAATTAAGCACACGTTTTTTTGAAAAAATATGAGCATAAAAACAATGAATGGAAGTAAAAAAGAACAAAAGAAAAAGAGTAATAAAAAGATAAAAAAAAAACAAATAGAAAAGGCCAAGTTGGTCCAACTGGCACGGCCCACAAGAGCAACCCATTGATTTGATCCGCGGCCCAGACCCACCAGCCCCATTACTCCCACCTTTCAACCTTTTCCCCTAGCCTGGCCTGGCCTTCTCTGCCTCGACGCTGAGCTTGGAGTAGACAGAAATTCCAAGTCACGTTCGTTGTCTTCGGCTAGCAATGTCTCTACCAGAAGACCTTCAAGGGCGTCGGATGCAGATCATTGCCGCCGCTGCTCGTTTCCATGAATTCAAGCTCCAGCTGATGTCATTCCAGTTGCTTCCTTCTTATTCGGTCGGTTTGCTATCCAGGCGAAACTGCTTTTAGATGATGTTGCTAGTATCAAAATGGCACATCGATGATTACCGTTACGTGTGATGCATCAATGATTATTGTTCTTTGTGGAAGGTTTTAGTCGACTCGATCCCTCTGATGCAGTGAGCTACGCAAGCGGAATTATCGAAAGCAATCGCGACCGCATCTCCTTGGCTTCTACCGTCGCAGTCCCGCTTCTGGCTTTTGGCGATGAGGAGTGTCTCGGCACGACAACGCAGCAAATGTCTGACGACGAAGCAGTCAAGTGAAAGGCGAGGAAAAGAAAGAAAAAAGAACAGAGATCAAGAGAGACGAGTCTAGAACAAATCGACACCAATAATGAAGTTTAATTGGAGAAGAGACGACCTGATGATTTGGTGGCAAGGATGGCGCGAGCACAGCCTCACTATTATAGCATTGATTCTAATGGCCACCAACAGGACAGAATAACGGATGGACTCCTTCAGTCATTTCATTGAACACTTCCTGAGCAGTATCCGAACATTCATTCGACGCGAGGACGACTCTTGGGCTTGGACTAGAGCAAGAAGTTGAAGAGCTCAATCGGTGGAGAGAAGATTCGTAAGCGATGGTTGGAGTCGACTGAGACGGGGCGTCCTTTTCCATGCGATTCGAATCTACCGAAAACTTCCACCGATCACTGAGGCGAAAGAACGAACCGAAGGAGCGCCTCGCGGTCAGAACAGCACACGATCAGAACCGCAACCAGACGACACCGGAACCGCAATTGAAGTCATGAACAGTGGAATCGACGTCGATTCACCTCCGGCGAACCTCGAATCAACCACAATGAACTTTGGATCACAGGATCGAGCTTTGTTTCTTCTGCGCGTGTGTTGTGTGCCTTCCTTCGTGCGTCTGCCGTGATCGGAGACGGAAGGCTGACGGCGGCTTCCGGTGGACCCGGCGGCTAATGGTGAAGCTGGAGAGGACGGTGAAGGCTACGGACGCGAAGCAGAATCGAGAACTTCCTCGTCAAAAGATGAAAGTGCCCTGATTTAAAACGACGAAAATGTCCCTTTGGTTTTTGCTATCATAACCGAATTCAAGAGGAGCGAAAATCGGCTGTCGCGTATGACAAAATTTTTATTATTATTGTTATTCTTCTTTTTATCGTTTCATCGTTGGTACAATTTTTTTTTTGGTCAGTATTGTTGTACAATTCATGTGTCAATAATCCCGACCTATAAGAACCCCTTGCAACATGAGCGCTTCTGTGTGAAGGACCACGATGTGTTCGGCCTGAGCTGATCCTTTTGAAGACAGTAAGACTAGACCATACTCACATGTAATTAAGCATTGCTAAAACATGGAAATGTCTTTATGGTTTTCGGGATGATCGGTGTACTACCAGGCTTGAGAAAATTTGCCCGCCTGTGGCTTCCATCACTGTTGATTTGTTGGGCCACTACAATAGAGTAAGGATCATCCTTTTATCAATGGTGCGCAATCAGGGAAGGATTTTCCTACTTTTACCATTGGCTTAATGAATGTTTACATGGTATAAGAAGTTTTCTTTTTTTTTTTAACACAAATTCTTGACCTCTAATAGTTCTTTCTTTTGGCTTGCCTTTACAAGATGCAATTGGAGAATATGTTTTAGCTGCAAAGCAAGTAAGTTTTAGCTGCTAATACCATGTTGGTAGATTTGCAATTGGCTGTTATATGTGTATAACTTGAAAGTGTTCTTACATTAGAAAGTCACTCTTCTTTTTTATGCAGAGTCTTTAGTGTTTTTGAGTAGAGATTGAATTCCACATTGATAATGTTGCTTCTTCTAATCTCTTCATGGTTGCAGAATCTTATTTGTGGAAAGAACTTGAAAGTAGACAAGAGTATTCACACGGCGTATGTGAAAGCAATTAGATCGGCACAACACTTCATTTACATTGAAAACCAATATTTGCTCGGCCACCATACAAAAATGCAAGTATAAGATGCCCATTTCTATTCATTTTGACTAACTGAATTGAGCGAGCAATAACGCCTCCAGTAAAAGTGTACAGATTTGGCTCCTCCTAGGGATTGTGTATCAGCTAATAATCGCTAGAACTCACTGTACAAGACATTAAGAGTGCATTCTGATTCAATATGTTATATTTCTGAGACCGACTCTCCGAACTTTTTAAGAATAAGTAATTTCATGTAATAACGGGAGCATATTTGAGAAATCCATAGCAGGAAATAGCCACACCTGCCAATGGCTCCAATGGCGCACCTGACAAAGAGAGTAGCAATAAGGGTGAGTATAAGTTTGTCCAGTTTTCTCTCTAATGTACTCCTCTTGGAAGGAACATTCGCAGCATTCATCATAACCTGCAAGCGCCAAAAAGAGATGGACCTAATAAAATCAATGTTCTCAAGAGAGGTGGAGAATGCCTGTCACAATTCAGGGCATATTTGTATTACAAAGATACCATTTTCACATCAGCAGAATTAAATCTGTTTCATCTAATCAGAGATCTCCACTAGTAAGGAAAGTAACAAAGGACCAAAACAGAGATTTCTGGAAGCATACCTTAGTCTCATGACCAGTAAAATTGACAGCACCAACAATATGTTCAGTGTTCCTAAGACTGCATCCCTGGGAACAAGTTATGCCACGGTGCCACAGTTTAGTGAATGAAGAGTCCACATCAACATAAATAACATTTAGAAGCAGAAGAATAGATTAAATCCACATTACTTGAATGATCAAACGTATTTCTAAAGCACATATTTACAAGAGATGCAGAGAACTTGAGTAAGAGGTTCATGCGTCAAAAAACTTTACAACAACCCAATGAATAAAAAAATGAAGACCTACAAAATAAATAAAGGACAATAAACAAGCAGAAAAGCAACCATACCCACAACGGAATTTGATTTGGGGGAGAGGTAAAGTTTGCTTTTGATGTGTAAGATTGCCAGTGAACGTGTACAACGAATTGTTTGGTTGTTCACAATGCCCTTCGCCTGCAATTAGCCAAAAAGTTTCATGATTTTTTTTTTTTTTTTTTTTTTTTTTTTTTTTTTTGCTGTTGGAAGGTAAATCTGTGAGCTCTGTAAGGCAGATACGGAGAACAAGATGATTGTTTAGTGCATGCTAGGAAGCCATTGTTTATGCTCGTGGTACAAGTGCGTAAACAGAGCACATGTTACTTTTAGTTCACAGAAGCAGAGAAGCCAATAGCTACTTAGACCTCACAAAAAGCCATCTGGAGGGCAAATGCTTGTGGTTTAATCTACTACACAGCAAGCAAAAGAATGCTTCATCACAAATATTCCAAAACTGGTCATAAAATCTATAATTTGATCCATCGGCATTCCAGCATTGGCGCTACAAGCAGATCTGTGGGTAAAAGTTCCAGATCTTACGTCTCATAAGTAACAAAAATACATATATCATTTTGGAAGGAAATTCTAGGCATGCCAACCCATCGACTAGAACACCAACATATTTGGTTCCTTGCGTGGGTTTAAAAAGCAAAGCTAACTGGAAGTAGTATCAATGCTGTTTTGTTGGCTTCAAAAGGGATTCTGGGAAGAATAAAGATCATATAAAATGGCTTTTCATCTAAGATTTATTGGCATAAGAAAATCGACTAGCAAATAACAATGAATGAGACATGTCCATGTACAGCACATCAAAGGAGGGGTTAGAGAGGTCATTCACATCTTCATGTTTCATTCAAAATTACACACCACCATCAGGAAGATCCTCAACAGCCATCAATGTTCCCAGAGCTCATCATATGGAGGTATAAATCAGAACAACATGAAGTTGTAAAAAGCAAGCAAAGGAAAGGAAAGGAGAGATATGTCAAGGCTAGAAGCTATGTCCACCAGAAACTTTCCAGCAAAAAGAATAAAGCAATCTCATCTTCCCACTACTATATTACAAAGTTGAAGACAATGAACAAGCTATGTCCACTTAATCTTCGAGCACACGGACTTGCACAAGAAAGGGATGAGCTTATTGATTCAAACGAATATATGGAACCTACACCAAGTGGCATAGTTAATCTTTCCAAAAAAAAAAACATATTGGAGGGTATTAGAAACCTGCGGCCTTATTTAAGAGTTCAACCTTTAGGCTCTTGTATATCCAAACAGTGATTTTCTTGTAAAACAGCGACTAAGTTCCTTTCTATTTTCAGATTATCTACTGGTTGCCTTGATTTGCGTCCAGGGTCTTTCTTTCATCCATACAAAGGGCTTTCCTCCTCTATTCTCCTCATGTGATGTTAATATTCATCAGATAAGAGATAAAGTATCTTTTACCAACATGATTAAAGGTAAAAAGAGTATAATTCCACCCCATTCTAATAAAGCAGGAGGTATAGGAAACTTTTGAGAGAAGGTAAGTGAAATTTGCAGTGTGTGAGAGAGAGGAAGAGCAGAGCCAACTGTCGAATCCTTCCGTGAAAATAGTAAAGCCTTTTTTAATAGCATGAAGTTGTGCTAATAAGAGCTCTTAAAGTGTGGTATGCAAGAAGTTATACGGCAAAATGACAATTGCAGCCAGTCCGCATTTGGCAATGTTCGGTGAACAACTGACTTAAGTTTTATGTTTGTCTAGTAATCTCAGACTCCAAAGTATTTTTAACAAAATAACATGATCTTATCCTTGAAAGTTTAAAAGCCTAATAATAGCACAAAACAACAAACATTTTGCTTGAAAATTGGTCACGGAAACATATAAATGACCGTACAAATGATATCCAAGAGAGGGATCATTGGAAGGTTGGGGTTGGTCTCCTTACTATTCGTATTATTCAATATAGTAATTATAGATATCCCACTGTACACCATGGACCGAGTATAGACCTACACTAATAATCATGAGTATCTTTCGGCACTTCCCCTCCTAGTGCGTATAAATCAAATATGTCCTTTTTGTCACAAATAAAATTTAATGAAGTCATACGGAAATATTAATAGTAAAGAAAAAAGAATGGGCATGGAATCCGTAGAAATACAGAGAATTCAACAGAGAAATCAAAAGAAAACTTCACCTTGGAATTCCGACGCTTCCTCTGGGCATTATAATCCCATGTCCTCTCCAAAGCCATCCAGATTTTTATAGTTGTTTCGCCATACAAATTTGCAGTCTGAAAATTTGAAAAAGCAAAGCCAAACACGACAAAGATATATAACAGCAACGGAATGCAACCAGCTCATCGAGATTCAAGAATGATTGATCTTAAACCTCAGAGTAGCAGACACCATGAGCATTTGTACTAGCAAGAAAAAGCAAATCTGCGGGAAGGGAGTCATCCTGTTTAACATGCAACGGGTGCAAGAAACAATTTCACCACAATTAAAAGGAAATCAGAATATGAATCAGCCATTGCCAAAATTAATGACATTTATTGATACATGGGGAAACAGCCAAATGCAGCATCATTGAAGAGTACAGCCAACAGAATGCAGCATTATTGCACGTCTAGGAGAAACTACGCTCCTACAATAAAGGGTTCTCATAGCAGGTTCCTCTCGGTTTCAAAGCTACACTCCTACAATACGGGGATGTCTACAACGACAACAAGAAAAGCCTTATCCCTCTAGGTGAAGCCAGCTACTTGCACCGTGTCTTCTTTCTTATATAACCTCTATGTGGTCCACATCTTTGTCATCTCTTTCCACGTCTTTTAGGTCTTCCCTTCCCACTTCTAACCCGAGTCTTCGTACCCTGATTACCTCTCCTCCTCATTGAAGCACCAAAAACCTTTGTTCAATGTGACCAAATCATCTCGGACGAACTTTCTCACCTTATCCTTAATTGGAGCCACATGATGCTTAGTCACCGTTCCCCAGAATTAGAAGAGCAAATGGCTTCTTCCAAGCACCAAAATCTCTCAAAGGCAGAAGACAAGCATAGTAAAGTCTTAAACGCAGAAGACAAGCTTGGATGTCGGAGAGAGATATATTTAGAATTTGTGGAATAAACAGTGAAGGCAGTATGGTTATAGAAGCTCAATTAGCAATAACCACCCCATATAAAATCGGAGAGCTAACACAAAATGGTAAAAACTGTGTTGCATGATATTGCCAATTCCAACATAAAGATAACACTCCGAAGATGACACCCTTCCACACACAAACGATTCACTTCAATAAAATACAGGTTCTTTCATCGGAAGAAACACAGTCACGTGACAAATCACACAAAAAGAAAAAAAAAAAAAAATCAGTCCGAAAGCATAAACACTACTCACTTTCACAATATCTCCAACTTGTAGCTTTTCCCAGGGATGGGCTCCCACCGTTGATCTCATAACACATCCACCGTTAATCAAGTCATTTTAAATGGGTCGATATATCATCAACACCTTCCGATTCTATTCAACTCGATTGTTCCATTTTTTTTTTCAATTTCTCCCATCGATCTGAAATAACTCTCACCTTTGGTAGGTAAAGATTTGACGCAACAAAACATACGTCTTGTACTTTGTTCTCAATGGCATGAAATTCTTCTTCAAACATTATAGTAAATAAATTCGAAACTGTCGACACCTTAATTACATTTTTGTAAAAAAATAAAAAAATAAAAACAATGAATGGTAGTAAAAAGAACAAAAAAAAGAATAATAAACAAATAGAAATAAATAACAAAAAAAAAAAGGCCAAAGTTGGTCCAACTGGAGCAGCCCACAAGAGCAACCGATTGATCTGATCCGCGGCCCAGACCCATCAGCCCAATTACCGCAACAGTTGATCTGACCGAAGAAAGGAGCGCTCGCTCTGCCTCGACGCTGAGTTCGGAGTAGACAGAGATACCGAGTCACGTTCGTTGTCTTCGGCTAGCAATGTCTCTGCCAGAAGACCTTCAGGCGCACCAGATGCAGATCATTGCCATCGCTGCTCGTTTCCATGAATTCAAGCTCCAGGTGATGATGTCCTGCCGTTGCTTCCTTCTTATTCGGCCGTTTTGCTATCCGGTGAAACTGCTTCTAGATGATCTTGCTTGTATCAGAACGGCACATCGATGATTTTCGTTACGTGTGATACATTGATGATTATTGTTCTTCGGAAGGTTTTAGTCGACTCGATCCCTCTGATGCAGTGAGCTACGCAAGCGGAATTATCGAAAGTGATCGCGACCGCATCTCCTTGGCTTCTACCGTCGCAGTCCCGCTTCTGGCTTTTGGTGATGAGGAGTGTCTCGGCGCGACGACGCAGCAAATGTCTGACGATGAAGCAGTCAAGCGAAAGGCGAGCAAAAGAAAAAAAAAAAGGAACAGAACAGAGATCAAGAGAGGCCAGTCTAGAACAAATCGACACCAACAACAAAGCTTAATTGGAGAAGAGACGACCTGATGATTTGGTGGCGATGACGGCGTGAGCTCGAGATGACGACTCAGCGACTTTCAAGACAGCGAGCACAGCCTCACTATTATAGCATTGATTCTAATGGCCAGTAACGGGACAGAATAACGGATAGAGTCTTTCGGTCATTTCGTCGAACACTTCCTGAGCAGTATCCGTACATTCATTTGACGCGAGGACGACTCTTGGGCTTGACTTAGACCAAGAAGTGGAAGAGCTCAATCGGTGGAGAGAAGATTCGAAAGTGATGGTTGGGAGTCAACTGAGCCGGGGCGTCCTTTTCCATGTGGTTCGGACTTATCGCAAGCTTCCACCGATCACTGAAGCGAAAGAACGAATCGAAGGAGCGCCTCGCGGTCAGAACAGCACCCGATCGGAACTGTAAGTAGACGACACTGGAAAACCGCAATCGAAGTCATGAACACTGGAATCGACGTTGATTCACCTCTGGCGAACCTCGAATCAACGACAATCAAGTTCGGATTCCAGGATCGACCTTTGTTTCTTCTGTGCGTGTATTGTGTGCCTTCTTCGTGCGTCTGCCTGTCGTGGTCGGAGATGGAAGGCCGGTGGTGGCTTCCGATGGTGCCGGCGGCCGGCGGTCAAGCTAGGAAGGACGGGAGAGGCTACGGACGCGAAGTAGAATAGAGAACTTCCTCGTCAAATGACAAGAGTGCCCTGCTTTAAAACGACAAAAATGTCCTTTTAGTTATTGCTATTTTAACCGAATTCAAGATAGGAGGGAAAATCGGCGCTGGGCCTAGGGAATATGACAAATTCTATCGTACTAGCTACGGCGCATGGCAAAATTACTCTTATGGTTATTCGTGCATTGTTGGCAAAATTCATGATAAATGTTAGGAAATATTGTACATTAAACATATTATATATAATAAATTATCATTTTTATAATATTTCAATTAAATTAATTTGATTCAAATTCATGAATAAAAAAATAATAAAAATAACCTAATTTTGGGATGGCTGGGTATATGACTTATATATATAAATTATAGATTTACATTTTGACCCTTAATTTATTAAAAATGTTTAAAATTGAGCTGTGCAAGTCAAAATGGCATGTAAAGATGCTAGACTCGCATGGCGTTAATGTGTTTAGTGTGCTAATCACATGTTGGATGTTTGACATTTGTCAGTCGCACATTGAGGTTTGATACGTCCAACATGTGTTCAACACTAACATGGAGATCTTTGAAGAGTGTCCATGCTACCTAGGTGGTCAATGTCTAGGCAGGCAAAGTAGTGGTAGCCATTCATCGCCACCAAAGTAGAAGTCGGAAGAGATGACAACATCAGAGGCCAGCGAGTCCGAGACATGTTGCTTGGGGTTTCTCTGTTTGCTATTTCTGAGAACAGTTGTGTTTGGTTTGGTTTGGACTGAGGACCCAACGCGGGAGAGATACTTTCTAGTTGAAAGTAGCCAAAAAGAATAAAAGAAAAAAAAAGAAGTGGGTCTTGCATTGACCTTGCCAGGCATTCTTCCACTACACAATGATGTACCTCTCATTAATGGACAAGTGAATATAAAGTGCATTAGTATGTTTGCATTTGTATGTCAATTGGATCATTAACTCTATATTGGTGTAATTTTATTTCATGGATTGTCCGGATCTCACGTTTTTTCAATGGTTGAGCCTGACCACACAAACCCAACCTCCCCCACCACCACCCCCCGAGGACGGCTTTTCTCTCTTCTCTCTTCTCTCTCTTGCGAAGCGAAGCAATTTAAGGTCATATCAGGACCACTCTCCCAGATTCATTCTCTGCAAAAGTAACGTAACAACTCACAAAACCAATGCTCATCATCACAAACTCCAAATCCTTATGTGTCTCTCCTGCCTAATTCATCCACCATTGCTGTTTTGATGCCTCTCTCTCTCTCTCTCATGCAGAGAAGGATGACAGTTGTGGTGCTAGACCAAAAAGAAGAAGAAAGTTATTATAATGAATCGCACCTAAAACAGACCAAACTTGAAATCAAAAAATAAATATAATAAAGTTGCTTGGAACAGTATTAAAATGTTGCTAATGCAAAAATGCAATTAGAAGGGAATGGAAAATTGACCAAATTTCGTATTTTCAAAAGTCATAATCTACATTTAATAGTAAATGAAGTTAGATGCTTGCTTTTGAGAAGTTACACACGTCTAAATTAGAGGGAAAGTTTGAAAATAATCAATCAATAGATGGAGAGCAAAATGTTAAATCTATAAGGATGGGGATCTTTTGTCAAATAAGGATTTGTAATGATAAATAAGAATAAATGAATAATTTGGCATCATTATGTAAAAATGAATCATCATGGGTATCCGAATTTCTCAAAGCAAATTATCCTTGCTAGCAAGAGTAGTTAAGCAACGTGTATAACTAATTTTTATTAACTAATCATATTTAAAATTATCTCTATTAAAAAATAATTCAAAAGGATAATGTAACCTTAAAAAATCATTCAATAAAATGGGGGATCTCTATTGTCTACTTTTTCTCGATGCAAACAAATTGTTTTGGGAAACTGCAAAATAATGGTTTTCATTGACGAGCTGGACTTATGCGATGGCCGATATGACTCTCCTGAGCATAGGCTCTATAACGATCTTGACACCTTTAAAAATTGACATTCATAACCCCACATCATGGTAATTAAGCTAATGTTTACATTTAGCATCGTAATAACATGGATATGTAATTTTCTGGTCATTAGAATTGATTGCTTTTTGTGATGATATTTGATCCTTATGTTTCGGTTTGGAGGAAGCAAAAAAGAGAATTTTTATGCATGTAGCACAACCACCTATCAAGTTAATCAGGCTGTGATGACTAAAGCATATAAGAGCAATCCAGAGGGAATTTCATGATCATTAGGCACTAATATAATGAGCTATAAACAGAACTCCCTAGAGACGTCTTTATATTACCTGATTCCTACATTGATCCCCAAAACAAGGAGTACGGAGGTATGACTTGGCTCCACAGAAGAGCATCTACTATACATCTCTGTCAAATTTTTTCAGCCATTTAATCCATTCATCCTCTAATTCCACAAGCTCAACTTTCCAATATGTCTATGATTTGTGATCCTGCACCACTGCTTGTTTTGTTGAACTTACTAAATCATTAGGTGACAAGTATGAAAATGGAGTACTTAGTCACAAACCACCCCTAGTTCAGTATGGGAGGCCTGGAGGTAGAATGTGTGACCATAAAAGAAACTACGGCCAACCTAGATATGACCGGCAAGGTGGTCAAGTGGCAAATACACAAGAGAGCCCTCAATATGGTTATCAACGACCTATCCAGCAGGATGCTCTGCAAAATTATACTCCTCAGCAAAGTCATGCTACCCTTGGGCAAGGTGAAAGAAGAAATCCCATGCTAATGAGCAATATGGGTTATGCCCTCGGTGGAAGGGATCCATATCAAGAACAGAAGAGAGATCTGGTGCATTCATACTAGGGAAACTACAATCAGCAAGTTCATAACAACAACTCCTGTTAGCAACAGAGAGACCTGCTACAAGGAGATAGATGGAGCTCTGCACCTCCAGTGCAGAATGGTTTATAGGAGACACCAATGGAACCATGCACCTACTCTAGCGGAACATATGGCCAGGGTCCTGATGGATTTCAAGGGCAAAGTACCGGTAGTGCTGGCGACTAATCTTCCCTCCCCCATAGAAATTCGCAAAAGCAGCCCCCTTAAGCTGTTGCAGTAAGCTTTGAGGCCACCTTGCTTGAGGGTTGCTTTTGCAAATTCTATGAGGGAGGGAGGAAAACAAAAATCATATCTTTGAAACATCATTCCAAATGGCAGTGGGCAGTGAACACTCCGAGGAAGGAAAGGACATCATGAATGAGTAGGCCACAATTTGTGCTGGGAAGATGTACAGTATGTTGGCACAAACACATGCACTTAAAGGATCAATTAAATCTAAGCAATAGCTCTTCAAACAAGCCTTGAATGGTGAGTGTCTAAGGAGAGGGAGAGAATTCTGGTATTTCAAGTGTCGTCCATGCAATATTTTGAGGGGCCCCAATGACCAGCTTCGTCGAGAGATTTCCTCAAATCTGGCTAATTTATTAGATCGCCTTTAGACAAAGTTGGTATTCTTCAAAATGTTCAATATGACAAAATAGATGCCCCGAGCATTGAAATCACAAGAATCATGGAAATAAACTTCAACTAACATCGGACTTCTCTAAGTCAATAACCAGGCCAAGACTCTCATTGCAATATCAAGCTTCAATCTCATCAATTTAATCATGCAATTGCCATCCAATTATGTGAAATTGACAAGGAACTTGAACACAAGGTATCAAAAAGGCAACCAAACTAAGACAAAATCCATCTAATCCATGCTTATGCCACAAATTCCAGCAAATGATCAGAATTGTAATAGAGCATACAAGACCACAAATCGTGATCCTCTGATGACTAATTGACATGAACTGAAGCCACATCTTCCTACAGGTGCATATGAGTCTACTTGATCAAAATGGCATCAATCCAAGACTAAATTAATACCGAATTCAAACAAAGCAATCACTATCAGCATGCAATGCTTTGATTCTGGCATGTTCAAGTTCATGATTATAATTCTTGCAAAATTGGCATGAGATTCACCATATTACTTTCCTAGCATGAACATAAATGATCCCATAACCAAACTAGCCTCAAGCTAGAATCAAAAGCACACCCAATCAAGGATATCAAGACAGAGTCAGCATCCACAGATCGATTTCTAGTAGAATTTCATTCATTCATATGCCATAATTTTTTTCCCAAGTGAACATGAAATTCACCATAACACAACCTTATATCACTACACATGCTCACTTGAGTGGAATAGCATAAAATCAAGGACCAATTGACATCAGTTCGGGGCTGCAACAGTCGCGAATCAGCATGCATTGACAAGGTTACAGCAGATTCAAAACAAGTTTGAAATTGAATACCTATGGTTTTTTTATGAAGCAACGGAACTCAAATACACTTATATGACCAGAACAGATCAAAAATCTAGTAATGAAGGGAATTCTCAGTCAAGAACTGAATCAAAATACACACTGACTTAGTTCAGGAATTTCATCAAATGGGAGGTATACATTTCGGCCAATGAGCACCAGTTCAAATCATCAAGACAACCTAAACCACAGTCGATTTGCATACAGACAGTAGCTATAGCAACAGAAAACGGAGCATATGTGGTTTAATTGAATGAAGAACGATTAGCTATAGTGATTGACATCGGACATGACTAACGAGATAACAGAAGCAACATCAAGGAATGGAATCATTGAAGTAGGCAGCCATGACTGAAGTTCAAGCACTCCGGCATTACAGACCTTCTCCGCGCCGGCAAAACTGGTGGCGGGAAACGGGAAGCAGCGACGACCAGCAACGAAGCGAGCGGAAAAGGATTCAGTTGAAATCACCGAGAGAGTTGACTCATGGATGCTAAAAAATCACCCGAGTACCTTCGATCACCGCTCTTTGTTCTTTGCCCCTTCTCAGCGTGCATGTCGGGCGGTGCTCGGAGTCACTTGCGCATTAGTCGTTCGAAATAGTGTTTTTCCCAGTCACCAACGTCTTGGTTCGGCTCTGCTCCACAGCTTTCTATACTCCAGACTTTCAAGGATGGGAAGTGCTCCGAGTCCTCGGGGCACGGGAATTTCAGAGAGCATTTCTCAGGTAAGAAGCTCCTGAATTTGGGCAACTTGAAAAGTCCAAGAAGAGTTAACTTGGAGAAGGTGATTGTCGTACAGATCCCTTCTTCCCCTTTTTCATGGTCAGCAATTAGTTCCATATTTTCACATGACTTCACCACCAACTCTTCGATTTGCCCAAGAAATTTCGCCGTGAAGGTAGGGAAAAGTGTTTCCAGACGAGAGCACCCCTTAACCTCTATTTCTCTCAAGTTTGGGAACGGAATGTTTGGGAGACCGTCGGATTGCCAAATATGCCTCAAGTTTTCGAGATCTCGCAAATACAGCCACCTCAATTCACCACCTTCTGTATCCATCCCGTCACCTTCATATATTATCTCGATCGAATGGCATGAAACCACTTTTAGGTTCTTAAGACAACGCTGCAGTGTCTTCCACATATGGGACGGGGCAACACATTGGAGGTTGTTGCAGTCCCTCAATCCAAGAGATTCCAATTTCAAAAAGGAATAGGTGGGAATTTTTTTGTTCAATAACTCTTTGCACCGAAGGCCTCCTAAATGTAGAGTTGTTATATTGGGAACTGTGACCTGCACGAGGATAATGTGATCAAGTAGGATAAGTAGGACCACTTTATTACATTGTTCATCCTAAAACATGATAATTTGAGAATACAGATGATTAGAGTAAGGGATAGAGCAAACCATCTCATTAAAAAACGGTTGCGGCCATTCATTATTTTCTTCGGCCGTTTCGCCTAACTGCCTCTTGGCACTTGTAGGACTCCGGATGAACGCTCCAAGATTAGGGCAGTCCCCAATACTTAGATCTCTTAAGGAAGGGAAACTCATCACATCTGCCTTTGATTGACCACCACCTTTCTCGAGAACCACTTCTTTCATCTGTCGGCATCGATTAATCCTTATCCCTTCAAGTTTCTCTAGTGTTGTGGCTGTGAAATTGGAGAAGAGATACCTCAGGTCCTTGCAATCGACAACTTCAACTTCTTTTAGACTAGGAAAATCCAAAATCATTTGGGAGTCGCTCTTCACCATGCATGTCAGCTTGCTCAATCCATTAATCTTCACTTTTTTCAATTTGGGGAGCGATATAATTGTTTGCTCAGTATTTGCATCAAGGGACCCACAATCAAACAATGATTCTAGGGAGTGACAAAACTCGATAAAAACTTCTTTCAGGTTTTGCAAACTCCCTTTGATTGTGGAAGGGAAGACGTTGAGTATCTTATTGCAATTTTCAATTTTGAGGGTGGCTAATTCGCAAAAGGAACTCCTAGGAAGACCATGCCATATACTTTCGAAGGATCCTCCCGTTTGAAAATCCTCAAGCTGTAATGTGTCCAAGCTTGGTAAATTCACCTGCTCATGAAATATTTGTGTTAAAAAAGTAGCTATGAAAAATTTGACAATTTAGCCTAATCCTAACCAATCTATTTGATGAAATGAATGAATTTTTATAAGTGTCCTTACTCTAACAAGTGTATGTATAAATTACGAACACACTATAACTATTAAATGAAACAAAATTCTTCAAAGAGATTTTATTAATTGCCCCACCAAGTGCTTGCCTGTGTCTATTATAAGTATAATTTCAAAGAGAAGGGATTTGTACCTTTTGATCAAAGAAGGAATCGGAGTTAGCATCTTGTGAATCTGAATTAGTGGCTACCGACTTTTTCTTTCCATGAGGATATGAGAAGAACTTCACTCTGGGACACTGACGTATACATAGTCGCTTTAATAATGGGAACTCTATAATATCGTCTATCCCATCATCTCTTCCTTCTTCATCCATAATCACCGCCATCATATTTGGACAATTTTCCACTCGAATGTCTCTAATTTCTCTAAGACATTTAGCCACAGACACCGGAAAGAGAAATGACAGCTGCGTCCTGATGACATGGAGCTCCTTTAGGTTTCGAAATATTGATATTCCTTGTAATTGTACATCTTGTTTCCACATGCATTGCAGTTTGGGCAAGTGATATAAAGTCATGCTCGTTAGCCGAGAGAGAATCTCGGCATTTCCGGTGACTTTTAGCTCCTCCAGGTTAAAAACTACTTCTGTTGATAGAGAGTTCATAATGGAAATTGACTTCAAATTCGGCAGCTTCAGTATCCAATCTTTCAGAATACTTGACGTGGATTTAGACTCCTCTATGTATAGTGATTTTAGATTGTTGTATTTTAATGAAGGTTCACTGGAGAGTATCTTTTCTAGGCCAAGGAGTCCAACCATCTCTAGGGATTCCAAGCGAGGCAATGAAACCTAGCAAAGCACCACAGTGACACTCATTGAAGGTGAGTTTGTTAGAAATAAAGCTATTTGAAGGAGAAAATAACTGATACTCTCGGATAAAATACAAAAAAAAAAAAAAAAAGTCTTCCGTGAAAAGCGAAATCACTGTCATGAGGACATCCGCTATCATGCTGCTAACGCAGCACAATTGCACAATTGCACAACTGCACAACTCACTCTCTCTCTCTCTCTCATAATAATTTTTCTCTTTTATTTTGAAATCATTGACTGATCTTCCAAACAACTGTCATAATTTTGTTTTCTTTTGTTTTTCTATTTTGACCTTCAAAATTGAAAACAAATACATACTGGAGTTTTTTTACTAATTTTTTTGTTAACTTATTGGTTACCATTATGAACAAGTAAATATGACTTATTCGGACTTTTTTCTATTGAGGATCCATGACAATGTTTGTCTTTGCTTTGTAAAGTTTTGCGCTTCATTAATAAACTTCATAAAACACTTTCACGATTTGCATTTTCAGCATAACCAAATACAAGAAAACAATTCATTTCTAGCAAAACGATTTACTAAGAAAATATTTTTCAGCAACAAAGAATATTCAATGAAACAAACAAATCCTAAATACATGAATGGGCTTGACTTCTCTTAAGAATGTCAAAAACTCAATTGATCAAAACTAAATATTTAAAACTCAGTTGATCGAGGGCGAAATGTGTAGATCTTTCGTCGTGCCCGAAAGAATGGAGAAGGAAATATCCTTGAAGTAGCTGACGAAAGAAATGTCAGAAGTAAAACGACGACAGCACGGTGATGTTGGGGAATCAATTGCAACTCGCATGTAGGTGAAACATGGATTATGTGATGTTACGTGGTTCAACGTTCGCCTTCCATTTATTTGATCTCTCGGTTTCTTCATTTTGAAATTGTTGAATTTCGTTCATTCGTTCAAGATTCATTCTCGTTCACTACAATGTTTTTTGTTCTCATTAAAAATGTTAAATGAGTAACAAATTAGTCATAGTAAAAACCCAAGTTAGAGCCCAGGTAATCAGTGCAATTGTCTAACATTGAAAATAAAATGAAAGAAAAAAAACAGTCGTAGAAAAAGGCTTCTCTCTGGCTATAGTTGAATGTAAATAAAAATGTATGTGTTTTCTTTAAATGGATTGTTTATTTGTGAATCAAAATGTGCATCAAATTTAACGCAACATGCATTAATGTTCGGTGAACACCAATATCTTATCATCCCCCGTGCTAGTATAATCTAGGTATCGTTTGTGAGATTAAGAATTAAGGAAATTTATATCCTTTCAATAACATAGACTGACATAGGGAGAAAACAAAGAAATTACCTGAATTGGAGCACCCTCAGCGCCAGTACGAAAGCTCGTCATTTTTGGTAACTCTTGCAAACTCAAACGACGTAAATTAGGCAACTCAACTGTGCCATCAGCAACAACTTCTACTTCTCCTGCACCATCTGTGATAATGGCTTGCATTGAGTCACATTTGCAGACTTCAAGCACTTCCAAATGTACAAGGCTCTGCATCTCTGATAGGAACCACAGGTTTTCCGATCGGTGGCACTGTTCAATAGTCACGGCTTTCAATATGCTGAAGCACTTTGGTGCGACAAGGCTATTACATATCTTCTCAATTGAGGGGCTGTCGTAAATATCAAGACACTTCAGTTCTCTAAATCCTTCTGTGCACAACTCGGGAGTATTCTTCTTGAACTTTTTCAATCCATCCAAATATAAGTATTGAGTTTTTTGCAGAATTTTTTGAACCCATTCCTTTGAAAGAAAAATATCCCATTCTTCCAATTTGAGCTTCATGGTTCTCAAATCTTCCAATTTGAGCTCCCTGTTTCTCAAACCTTCTGCATTTCCTATGTCGATCCAAAATTTGATCAGATTCCCAAATGGAAAGTCATCATCCTCCAAGAGTACAGAGGGATTAGGGATCGATATTTCCAGAGAGGCTATCTTTCTCAAGCTCTTTAATTCAGCAAGCCCGGCGTTACACGATTTCGACAATATTCCATCCTTGCCCATCCATTGATTAAAGCTTCTTGGCAAATATAACTCTTCCAAGTTGATTAAGCCTTTTAAGGTTCCGGGCTCGATTATCTCAAGCGAGTGGCATTCGCTCATATTCAACGATCTCAAATTCGTCAGTTTCCCGATTTCTTTGGGCAGCCTAAAAATTCCAGACCCTACAAAGCTGAGAATCTGCAATGCTTTGAGCTTGCCAAGAATTGCCACATCCTCCACACTGCAATGGTGTAAGTATAAAGAGTGGAGGTTCTCGAGGATTCCAATTGAGTGAGGAAAACTGGCGATATGCATGGAGTGAAAATATAGGACACGGAGCTCCTTCATGTATGTGAAATCTAGTAGTCTCGAGCAATCTCCCACATCATGTTCATGTTCTCCCATCCAACGCCAGTCTTTTGGTTGAGACAACATTAGTATCTTCAAGTCAGGAAACTGACACATCATTAGTTCATCAAACCTCTTTTTGTCAACATTAGCTAGGCATATAGCCCAACATTTCTCAAGCTTTTCCTTTGACCATGAGCCATAATTGCTGTTCATCATCAAAGAATTCTGACCCCTAAATGGAGTTGAGACAACCGCCTCGCTGTAAAGATCATGTATGGTCACATTGTTCTTGTCATCACCACCATCCAGCAACAAACAAGCGGAACGGAGTTCATCGAGTATAGTATTCAATCTATCTCTCGAATCTTGCATCGTCCTTCTGAATTCCTTAAACAAGCCCAAACCCATGCCTAGAACCAGCAGAGTTTCGACTTGAATGGTTCCACCAATAAGACCACAGAGCAAGAATAAAGTCTTGGCATCCTCGCTCTTCAAATGGTTGTAACTAAACTTCACTATCGTTTCTTTTGTTTCTTTACTTGACTCGTCTATTTCTATCTGCGCGTTTCTCCATGCGCACTCATCCTTATCTTTCAAAAAGCTTGCAACAGAGATAATCAAAAGAGGTAAACCTGCGAGCTTCTTGACCACTTGATCCACTATTGTTTTCAATTGCTCATTGTCTTTGAGCCTGTCGCCGACCGTCTTTTCAAATAGCCTGAAAGCTTCATCGTTCTTTAAACCTTCAAGATGAAATATGTGAGGGGCACAATTCATTTGCTCCAGCACATTTTTATATCTCGATGTGAGCAACACCTGGTTTCCCCTGCTCTCGTCTCCCAAAGGAATTCCAACCGCCTTCAAATCAAGTTTATCCCACAGATCGTCCAATATTATGAGAATCTTCTCACTCGGATCCTTCTGTAATCTCTTGAACAGAAGATCTCTTCTTCCGGCTTCGCTGGGCTCATCCTTGAGATTTAGACTCAAGGCATAAGCGATATCGTCTTGGATATTCTTCAAGTCCGGAGTCTGCGATACTTTCGATTTCACAATCATGCCGAACAGTCTCCTCTCTTTCCTGAGTTTCTTCTCGACTTCCTCCAACAACGTAGTCTTCCCCACGCCACCTGGCCCGTAGATCCCAATCACTTTGTGCTCCTCGTCATCCACAGCATTCATTATGTCCTCTAAGATGAAAGCTCGAGAATCAAAGATAGTGTCACCCTGATCACCGGCCGAGGAAATCGTGTGGGAAGTGCCATCAACGCGCCCTGGAGGAGGATCGTCATAGGCCTTCCCGGATGGAGTCCGATTAATGAGTCCCTGGATGCGTTTAGCTTTACTCCTCGCCTCCCTGCCAAGACGATATCGCACCTTCGGGTTGGGAAGCCACCCACAGAAGCATGTTTTCTTAGCTCTTCCATCATAATCCAGAACACGTCGTGCCTCCTCGGCGTGCTTCTCCACATCTTTCACCCATTCATTGACATAGGCTTTGATAGGCTTCCCGTTGTTTTGAGCATCATTGATGGAATCCTGCACCTCTTGCCTCGCTTTGCCCAACTCCGCAACTTTGTCCTCAAGTTCGCAAACGTGGCTGTCGTAGGATATCACATAGCCGCAAAGACGATTGACCGGAGCCACCAGGCACCCTGCCACTGTGGAAGCTGCACACAGACCGGCATCCGCCATTTTCCCCCTTTTTGAATTCTTTCTGGTTTTCTTCCCTTCTCTGCGGAGAAACGAGAGTTAAGAACGTATATATGCCGAGGGAGGCGGAACAATATCCGCCATTTTCCCCAATCGAATTACTTCCACCGAAATACTTGAAGACAAAGGCCAACAACAGAAAAATCAGACAAGTGCCGACTATTCGTTTCAACGAAATACTTCCACATCGTCATCAATATTACTAAGCATTCGTTTTCTGCTATTCTCCCTGGTTTCGCGGAAACTTCCAACCATTCGTTTCGCCTCGGCCTGAAACTCAGTGCTAGCCCAGACAAACCAACCTCCCAAAAATCACAACACCGGACGCTCACGGGAAAAATTGCAGACTCGATAGCCAAGCTGGTGCAATCACCCACAACAAAAGAAACTAAAACTATAAAAATAAAAATAAAGAGAGGCAAAAACAGCAAAGAAAAAAAAAAAAAAAAAGAGTACAAAAATCAGGGAAATAATCAACTCACTGTTATGAGCTGCGAACGTAGCAGATCCGAAGCCGAATCGGAGAGAGCTGGAACTTCTTGTCGCTTGGAGTCTGTGACTTGCAGCAAGAACATTCCTCGCCGTCTTGCGCAGGGAAACAACACTGGAGCAGAGGGCGGAGAAGGAACACAACGACGCAGGCCGAAGGAGCAACGAGCTTTGGGCAGAGAGTGAAGATGACCCGGCGCCGGAGCAAGGCGAAGGAGCAACGTGCTTTGGGCCACAGAGCGAATTCTCACCCAAAATTTTGAAGGAAAGAAATGACGAGAGACAAAGCTCCTTTAATGCATGCAGGCCTACTCCATTAGAGAGGAGAGAGAAAAAAGCGGCAGCAGATCTATTAATGACTGTAAATTTTTAAGCAGAAAAGGGACAATAATATACTTTGTGCAGAAAAACCAGTGGAGCCGCTAGCGCATCGTGGAGCCACGCGTCACTGCCTCATTGGTCAGCGTACACGCTGGCTTGGCAGTCGGGACCCCCAAATATTTTCTCCCATTTGATTAATGCTTAATCGTTTAACACATCTGACCTAAGCTCCGGAAATCAGCAGCACTGCAGCAGCGATACACCAATCTCCACTTGGGACCGAGCTATGGTCCATATTCCGATTCAGATGATGCACCTCGATATCAGTAACTTCACTTCACGAGCTCTTTTAGGTATCAGCTTTAATAAAGTTGCACAAATAATTGAGTCCCACTAAGTGCAATGATCCTTTCTCCTGTTGTGCTATGTGGCGACCGCCAGTCTTGGACAATATGCTTTTTCCATCCTTTCCTCCACCGTAAAAGTTTGTCATTTTCTTGCAAAAACATCTTGTAGTGCTTGTGCAAATGTATTGCTGACTTCAAAAACTGTCATTACAATTTTCACACTATGTTTGGACTCGACTTGAATTGTTCGACAAAAAGAAAATTTGACTTGCATCGTGGGCATCAATGTGCAACAATGTCTCCTGTACAAGCAACACAGTGCAATTTTCATAAGTTGTACCTTCCAGGTGGTAGCTCCAAGAGACATCCAATTCGTCTCCAAGTACTTTAAAGACGGTAGGCTGTTGCGGCCTTCCATGGCACTCGGCTTAGGACAGACTTTTAGTTCAACACACCTTAGCTTCTTCAACTTGCATAGATTAGGTAATCTTTCAATTGAATCACAGTAGGAAACTGTTGAGTGCAACAAAGATCTCGATCACCGCAAACCTTGAATCTCAACAAGTCTTTTTTACTGAGATGTCTCCAAGGACTCTAGCCCGACGGACCTAGTGTCCTCATGAGGTATTTGCACCTAGTAATTTGCAATTCCCTCAACTTCACCAAGTCTTTCAAAACAGGAAAGTGCCAAGCATTCATTGATAATGAGAGTTGACAAGCTTTCAAATCGTTTGAAATATGTGGCAGTGTTGGGACAACATTAATTTTCGATGTTGACAAACTACAATGGTGTTGCCATGGTGAGAAATGTTCCTCCAACTTGGACCTCTTCGAAAAAGATAAGATTCACAAGAGTTGCACTCAATTTCCTCATAAATCTTAATAGTTAAGCTAATTGTGCTATGACCATCAACTCCAAGTTCTTCGAAGCTCGTGATCTATAACCTTTATAATTAGATTTTAATTGATCATGTCTCATCATTAGAATCTAAACTTTAATGAATTATTTCTAGTATAGAAGAAATATTCTCCAAACCTTCCTATGAGTTAAAAGAAAATAAAAGAAGTGGGGCTCAGCTCCCTAGTTTAAAACTTTATGTTGCCCAAATTGACTTCGAATAGAAATTGAGATTACAAAATCAAGGGCGGCAGCTAAAATACTTTCAAAAGATTGTGATATAAAACCATGATCACAAGACATATATCATTTACAAAATCAATAATTTTTTTATAAGGAAAATTTAAGAGTTTTCACTTTATATTAGGTCAGCTTTATTCCAAGTAAACTAAGCGGCACCTATCTTTTAAATGTAAGAGGTTGCTAAATGGTAATTGTGATTGAATCACCATATTTGTGCATTTTCTTAGGGCTGCCTCTAGGAGCATAGGCCCATGTCTCTAGTGATTACCGATGTGTGTGGGACAAAAAGACCACTATACTTGATGAGAATTATTTGAGTGTTCAAAGAATTCCAAACACTCCATCGATATCTAAGAGACACCTATCTATTAATCTTGTGAACATGCATTGAGCTATTCACGCAACTCCATCAGAATTTTGAAGGATGATGGTAATTTTATAAACATTAATAAGCATAATTATCATTTTTTTTTCTGAGAACCTCAACCTAACGGTTCTTAAAAAAAAAACCCACTCCACCATTTCTTTTTGGACTAAAATTACCTTCGAACCCCACCACTTGTAGAATGCGAGAATTATCAGGTTGTCTATCACTACCATCGTTCATGAATCATTTCATACATGCTCAGCTCCAGCTATCAGCAGCGGCAAGGCCCCAATCTCTATAAGTCCGAGATCTGATTCAGATGATGCACTCCAATCTCAGTCACTTCACAAGCTCTTTTAAGTATTAGCTTTATAAAGTTGGACAATAATAGGGTCCGCTAAGTGCAATAATGCTATGGTACTATGTGGAGACCACTGGTTTTGACTAAAATGCTTTTCATGTCCCCTCTTCTTCCATTAAAGTTTGTATCATTTTCATGCAAACACATCTTGCAGTGCTTGTGTGATTGTATTGTCATAGCATGTAAAAGTCTATAATGCCCCTAGTTAAATAAGGTTAACTTTGAAACAATGTCACCACAATTTTTGTACAACACTTACTTGAATATCATAACTTTTTCCGATAATTTAAATGCTATAGAACTTCTAAAAAAAGTTCACTTGAGCAATATAACCTTTTTGAAGACATTTCCCACAAGTGATATGCATCATGGCACTTGTGGTGGGAGTTTTAGTATTTAAATGATTAATTGAAAGTTATGACACTTAAGTGAAATTTTTTTAAAAGTTAAGTCATTTAAGTGAACATTTTTTTTTTTAAAAGTCATGAATCTCAATTAATTGAAAAAAATCATGACACTCAAGTAATCACTGTACAAAAATTACATCACTTGTCTTATTCTCATCTAGGCTAACTTCTATCAGAAGTTGGGTTAGAATTGGAAAGCGTTTGAATCAAGATATGCACTATTCAATGGCCAACGACACTCTTCAAGTTGCATAAGAGTTTAAGCTAGCAGATAATTGGCTAAAGATAGCACCAGCAAAGTCATCTTGCCATTGTCACCAATCTTGTATATTACAACAAAGCATACCCGTTTAATTTCAGCAACTAATAGTTTTCACTATGCCTTCTTCTTGATCATTCAATACGACCAGATGATTGGTAATGAACCTATGTTTGACCTTCAGCTCAACTCGAAGCTCACTCACGATCAATTTGATGAGTTCGCCGGGTTGTCTGTCTAGAAGAATTGTCAAAACAAGTCAATGAAGAACTATAAAATAACATTTTAATACAACTTCCAAGAAAATATGGTATTTGAACTTAAACTATTGAAACTCAATGTGCAATAATGAAATAATTCACGCTTCTCATCGTAAACTTCAAATCCATACGTGCATCTCCCTACCTAACACGTGTCAACAGCACGTCCACCATCGTTGCCATGTGCTCTCTCTCTCTCTCTCTCTAAAACGCAAAGGAGGAAGATAGAACGAAGTGATGTTAAGAGTTAACCAGGGTGGAGTTAAAGTTTGCTGTTGGCCATCGTCGGTCGCTTGGCAATTATTAAAGTTTGTGTTATTCAACCCGAGGGTGAGCATGGGCGGTACGACTTTATTTACGTGAAGGCTCCTACCCAACTCCACCGAACCATGCCATCTATCTTTACGACAATTGATATGTGAAAAGCATATGAAAATGTTCAGCCCCCCACATCAATTGTATAGAAGATAGGTGTTGCGTCTCTATAACGCCCAATTTATTTGATGAAATGTAATAAAGATAAGATCCATCAGAGCCGTGCTCAATTTCCCCATCAATCTTAAGTTGATTATGCTACGACCATCAACCACAAATTCTTCCAAGCCAGTGACCAAAAATGTTATTGTTAGATTTTAATTGATCATGCCTCATCATTTGAATGTAAACTTTTATGGAACTAGTTTCTCATTCCCAATATCTCAACACTTTTTTTTTTCAAATGAATAAACATGAATAATGTGAGATTAAGGTTAGAATTTAAATAACTAATATTTTCTAGTATAGAAGAAATTCTCACCAAACTTTCCTAGGAATTAAAGGAGAAAAAAAAGACAAGGGACTAAGCTCTCAAGTTTAGATCGTTAAGCTGCTAAAACCAACTTCGAATAGAAACTAAGATGAAAAACATAAAGTGTGGCAACTTGCCCATTTTCAAAAGAATGTAATATAAAAGGTAAATTTATCATAAGTGTATTAATAAAAACTGTTTATCTCCGGTAATTATCCGATGTGTAGGGATGACCTATTTGATGGAGATTCGTCGGATGCTTAAAGAGACCTAGGCACTCCATTAATATTTAAGAGACACTAATTTATTCATGTTGTGAACATGCGTAGGCTTTGAGCTACATGTACAACTCCATTAAGAGAAATTGGAGGTCCATAAAAGACGGCCTTTTATTTATTTTTATTTTTTATGGAAATTACTAATTATACTCATCATTTATTTTTCAAAACCTCACTTTAATAGCCTGATTGCATTGATTGACTACACCTCGTCAACAATTTAATGACCCTCTTTCTGATTCTCTACAAACTCCAAATCCTTGCGTCTCTCTCCTTCCTTAACAAGTACTGACCAGACATGTCCACAATCATTGCGCTGATGCTGCCGCTGCTCTCTCTCTCTAAAACATAGGGGAGGAGGAGGACATAACAAAGTGCTGTTAAGGGTTTAATCGAGGAGTTAATTGCTTTTTGGCCATCGTGGATCACGTTGCAATTATTGAAGATTCGTGTTATCCCAACCTCATGATGCATACGGGCAGTATGACTTTATGCATTGTGGATCATGTTGCGATTATTAAAGCTTCTTGCTCTTTCAACCTCACGTTGAGGGCCCAGCTCCACCGTACTATCCTCTCTCTCTCTCTAAACGTTGTCCTGTCTAGCTTCAACTTAATATGTGCATAGCCATATATGATTATATATTTGGTCCCAACTTCCCTTTCACATTTTGTGAAAATCGCAGTGCTTGTTATTGAGGATCCCGTGATCTTTGGTCAACGGGATGTTATCTTTCATCAGAAGCTTGGCAACTCTTACCTTACCGGTATTTTTTTGCATGGACTCTACCAACCTTGGCTTCATTTCGTACTTTTGTTAATGCATGCAAACTGCCTGCACTTACATCGCTTGAGTAAGGCTTCATCTATCAGAAGACAGGTGTCGCCTCTAAAGTTGTTCTAAGTAGGAGAAGCTAAGATTGAAGTGCAAAATCCATCATATCTAGATACGTGATCGTTAACCACTAATACAACTGTAGGAGATAACATACGTGTGTTTTGTAAATAAAAAAAATAAAAAACCCGAGAACCATATACAAGTCAATTGCTTGAATATCCTAATAAATGAATAATTTGGTTCTAGTTATATCTTTTATAAGTTGTATTTCTCCGATGTATTCATATACGTATTTCAGCGTATCGTCCTATCATCTTTACGGAACATCTACAGAATTTCCAAAAGAACAAATGCCTCCATGTGATCACGCTTGATTGAAAACAAGAGGGCCCACTCCGCCATTTCTTTTGTACTGAAATTGACTTCGGGTCCTGCCAGCCAAAAATTACGAGGGCAATGCTTGGCTCTAGCAAATCTGCAGCAGCCAGAGTCCAAATTTCGATTCAGAAAAATGCACTCCAATCTCAGTCACTTCACGAGCTCTCTAAGCATTAGCTTTAATAAAGTTGGACAATATAAAGTCCACTTAGTGCAATTATGCTTTCTCCTGTTGTACTATTGGGCCACCACCAGCGATGGCTAAAATGCTTTTCTCATCAAGAGTTGGTATTATTTTCCTTGTAAAAGCATCTTGCATGCAATAAGTCTGCAATAGCCTAAGGCTAACTTCGGAAAAATATCATCACAAGTTCCTCCTTTTTATTTCTTAATCAAATTCAATTAATGGAATATGCATAGGTTTTGACCTACATGCACAATTCCATCGAGAAAAATTGAAGGTTCATGGAAGATGACTTTTTCATTTTTTGTGTAGAAGTTACAAATTATAATCATTTACAAATTATAATAATTTATTTCTCAAAACCACACTTCAATAGTAATAAAAGAACTCAATTTTATTTGATTGATTACACCTCTTCAACGGATCCAGTGAATATGAAGTGTATTTATATGTAATTATGTGTTTATGTTACGGGATCATTAACTCCATATCAGTGTTGCATGCACTTGATAATGTCAGCCTAGTTCATGGATTATATGGTTCTTTCTCTGTCTAATCTCTCTTTGCTAGTACCCCCACGTAATGACACTATCAGCTTCCCTGCAAAAATAAGTAATGTACCAATTCACAAACGCTTCCCATTGCCAACCTCCAAGTCCTTACGTGTCTCTCCCCCCCGCCCCACCTCCTTACGTGTCTCCCCCGCGCCGCCGCGCCACCCACGTCGACCATCGTTGCTTTAATGCTGCTCTCTCTCTCTCTCTCTCTCTAAAACACAGAGGAGGAGGATGAAGACAGAACAGAATGAGGTTAAGAGTTAACCTAGGTGGGGTTAAGTTTTGCTTTTTGGCAATCGTCAGTCACTTGACAATTATTAAAGCTTCGTGTTATGTCAATCTCATTCATGCTGCCGATGGGAGTACGACTTTTGATGCGTCATGGGTCACGTTGCAAAGATATTTTGCTCCAAAAAGGGGGAGGAAATGGAGGGAAATGCATAATGAGTTCCTTCTTTTCAATCGAAATGCAAAATACGAGTTCTATGCGGCTGTTCCCCACAAATGCTACATCTCATGGCACTTGTGATAGCAACTGTAGAATTTAAATGGTTAATTGAAAGTTATGATACTTAAATGAAAATTTTTCAAAAGTTGAATCACTCAAGTGAACACATCTTTTTTGAAAGTAATAATACTCAATTAATAAAAAAAATCATGACCCTCAAATAATTGCCGTACAAAAATTATATCACTTGTCATATTCTTGTCTCAACTAACTTCTATCAGAAGTTGCGTAAGAATTGGAAAGTGTTTAAATCAAGATATGCACTCTTCAGTGGTCAACTACACTCCTTAAGTTGCATAAGAGTTGAAGCTAGTAGATAATTGGCTAAAAATAACACCGGCAAAGGCATCTTACCACCACCACCAAACTTGTAAATTACAACAAAACGTGCTCCTTCAAATTTGGCATCTAACAATTTTCACTATGCATTCTTCTTGATCATTCAATACGATCCCCATGCTCGGTAATGAACCTACTTTTGACCCTGCAGCTTAACCTGAAGCTCTTGAACGATCAATTTGATGAGTTCCCATGTCCGTCAAGAAGAATTGCTAAAACAAGTCCAATGGAGAACTGAAAAAGAATAACATTTTAATAGGACGTTCAAGAAAATATAGTATTTGAATTGAACTTGAATTGTGGAAAGTCAAAGTGCAACAAAATATCCTCCGCACAAGCAGTGCAGTGTAGTGCAATTTTCCATGATGCTTCGAGTATTGGGGTCGAGTATATTACCCATCCTTAGGAGAATCTGATTTTCTTCATCGCGTAAAAGTTTTCTTTATAAGTTTTTCGGTTTTAGAACACAAATTTACCATTGCTCCTACACAAATTGTCATGCCATACAAATGATTATTACTGAAAATTTCTGAGTATTTGTATGGCACAACACTTCGTGCAAAAATTACAGCACGGCATTTGGGCTTGACATGGTACGACACAAGATTGATTCCTCGAGTCACCATAGAAGGCTGGATAGAAAAGTGTAATAAGTTGTTTGGTCATGGACTTATTATTGTACCTAGAGTTCTCTAAAATATTTTTCTCACGAACTAAAAGTGTCTAAACGATATTGCGCAAAAACCAGAATTAAGGGAGGACTAATAATCTCATTGTCTCAAATTGGGTTGGCCCACCAGATCGTTGTAGAGGGGATCTTTGAGAGATATGAGTGAACAGGAGAAGAGGTAGATGTGTATAGAAGGGATGACGGTGCTGAGGGGGTGGACGATTTACCATATCTGAAGAGGTGTATGTTGTCAAGAATTTTGCCACAATAGAAAATGTCATGAAATTTTTTGTATTATGTTGCCTTAAGTATACTGTTTGTTAAAATATTTAAAGAATAAATAACGTATTTATATAACAACTTAAGTTTTCAAAACAATTGGCAGTATGTCTATCAAAATCTCACATGGTATCAGAGTTAGGAGATTTGGAATATTTAATTTGCAATAGTTCTAAACGCTTAAATTATTACACGAAGGCGTGGATTGAAGAGACGGCCATTTTTGCAAACTAAAATGAAGGCAGGCCATCAATCATCATATATAAAACTTCCAACTTCCCTCTCACAATTGAGAAAATCCCAGTACTTATATTGAGGATCCTGCGATCTTTTATCAATATGATGTTATTTTTCGTCAAAAGCTTGACTTACCTGTATTTTTTTGCATGGACTCTGCAAAATCTTGGCTCCATTTCGTACTTTAATCGATGCATGCAAGGTGCCCGCGCTTACATGTGTAGTGCAAGGCTTCATTTGATCATCTTTACACGACATCTACGGAATCTCCAAAAAGAGCAAATGCCTCCTTCTGATTACACGATTAATTGAAAACAAAAGGGCCCACTCCGCCATTTCTTTTGTACTGAAATTGACTTCAGACCCTAGCCACTAAAAATTAAGAGAGTCGCGCTTGGCTCCAGCAATCCGCAGCGGCCGGAGTCCAAATTCTGATGCAGATGAAGGCACTCCAATCCCGGTGACTTGACGGGCTCTTTGAGCATTAGCTTTACTAAAATTGGACAATAATAGAGTCCACTTAGGGCAATAATTAATGCTTTCTCCTGTTGTCCGACGTGCCACCACCGGTTTTGGCCAAAATGTTTTTCTCATCAAAAGTTTGTATTATTTTCCTTGTAAAAGCATCTTTGGAATTTTGTCATATTATTTGACCGCAAGTCATGTGGAAAAGCTAGTCTATTAGGAAATAGCAATAAGCACATAGACAACACCGTGAACGTTTTTTCTTGAAGTGAAGAATGCACCATTCATTGTCGGAAAAAAGAGAACTCTCTTTTTTGGGAATTTTCTTTTGCCTCCAAGACCCAATTTTATTTTTCCTCTCGTGCGTCTGTAATTTGTGGGGTTTTTCATAGATTTTTATTCGGGCCGCCGAAGTAAGGTATTACTCAAAATATTCAGGATCAAGAATTGCAATATTATATAAAAGAGAATGTCCCCCTTATTAATGGAAATCGAGTTGAGTCGAATAGTTAAGAATATATTCCGAACTTGACTCGCTTTGATTTATACAATCAAGGAATTCGATTGGAGATTTTTACCATTTAAATATTGCAAAAAAAATTGAGTGTACATGTATGACTTATTAGAAAACGATATGAATTTTATTTTTAGAATTGTAAATTTTACAGGACCTTCTGCTAAGATTATCTTACGTCTCCGTTTTACTGATTCACTTTAATGGACACAAGTTCCGTCTTCACCTTGATGAGCATGATGACATATGAATGCATCTTCTCTTGATGTACTCGAGGAATTTTCTCTGATTCTTTGAACGTACGAGACCTTTTCGCATGAAACAAAAAATATTATGGTTTCACTTTTTGGTTCGAGAAAAACCAATCATATTCTCCTGCTTTTGTTCTTATTACTTTTTCCTGGACCCTATGTCGTGTCTTAATCCTATGTTCTGTATCTCATCTTTCTTTGTTCCTTTTTATATCATTTTGTTCATTTAATATTCCATCATCATTACTCGAAATAAAATAAAAGATTTGTATTATGCCACTATAAGTTGTTTTTATCAATGGTTCATCTATTATGCCCAACTGGAGGATCATATCCCTAAATTGACTACTCGAGATATTGTTTACTCAAGCAGTTGGATATAATCTTCGATCAACCTTAAAGTTGTAACGAGGTGACTCTATGTACGAATTTAGTAGTTGTCTTCTAATTTATGATGAAATAAGTTTCTTCTCCACAACTACATGCTAATACAGATAATAGGAAAAAAATTACCCAACAAGTCTTAGATGTATCGTATCGATGTCAATTCAATAAAAAAAAATTCAATTTTGATAATTTAGTCTAAAACATTTGCACAAAGTTCAATGTTGTTCATCTCGTCAATTTTTATAAGAAATTACTGACGTATGATTCAGTTATTGTCAACTATTCTACGTGGCTTGCAACATTAGCAATTTTTTATGAAAATTAGTCAATACGACTATATTGTGATTTCGTAGAAAGATTTAGGACAAATTTGAGAAAATTGAAAAAGTTAAAATGTTATTGTCATTCGTACAAAAAAATTAGAATTGATTGACAATTTCTCCAAGTACCATCGTCATTAGACAATAAAAATGCGTGAGTAAGGGCCTTTAAATTGGATAAGACATTGAAGCCGCGCATCCATCTTTTGAAAAGAGACTAAGTGCTATCACAATCTAAATTTATTAGCAGAAAAAATATTAAATTACTTAGCGGAGAGTACGATTACCAACAAAGGAGCATCATTATTGCTCGCTGGTTCTTTTTTGATTGCCATCTAAACTTTATTGGCGAAAAAAATTACAAAATTAGTTAGTGGAGAGTACGGTTTACCAACTAAGAAACATCTTATTGCTCACTGATTCTTCTTTCTAATTATTTGTTTTAATTAATAAAAAAGGCAAGTCAAATCAAGAAGCACTTCTACATAAAGTTGCGGAAATTACGCTTACAAAAATTGCCCTTTTCCGTGCATCATGCCTCGCATCATTATTGCTCGCTGGTTCTTTTCTGATTGCAATCTAAACTTTATTAGCGAAAAAAATTATAAAATTAGTTAGTGGAGAGTATGGTTTACCAACTAAGAAACATCTTATTGCTAGCTGATTCTTTTTTCTAATTCTTTGTTTTAATTAATAAAAAAAGCAAGTCAAGTCAAGAAGCACTTCTACATAAAGTTGCGGAAATTAGGCTTGCAAAAATTGCCCTTTTCCGTGCATCATGCCTCGCATCATTATTGCTCGCCGGTTCTTTTTTGATCGCAATCTAAACTTTATTAGCCAAAAAAATTATAAAATTAGTAAGTGGAAAGTACAGTTTACCAACTAAGAAACATCTTATTGCTCGCTGATTCTTTTTTCTAATTCTTTGTTTTAATTAATAAAAAAGGCAAGTCGAGTCAAGAAGCACTTCTACATAAAGTTGTGAAAATTAGGCTTGCAAAAATTGCCCTTTTCCATGCATCATGCCTCGCATCATTATTGCTCGCTAGATCGTTTTTTATCGCAATCTAAACTTTATTAGCGAAAAAAATTATAAAATTAGTTAGTGGAGAGTATGGTTTACCAACTAAGAAATATCTTATTGCTGGCTTATTCTTTTTTCTAATTCTTTGTTTTAATTAATAAAAAAGGCAAGTCGAGTCAAAAAGCACTTCTACCTAAAGTTGCGGAAATTACGCTTGCAATAATTGCCCTTTTCCGTGCATCATGCCTCACAACAGTTCGATTAGCATGAAGAGTCTTGAACCGTTGGATGACAAAAAAGACTGTTGCATGTTGGTGATAAAAAGTCGAAGTCTTTGGGATAGTTGGAGATTGCCACAGTGATAAACACCATTTGGTATTACTATTTGTCAAATATAAGTCATATATAAGATATTATATCTTTCAAGCCTCGTCATAATCCTCAACATGATCTATATATAAATAAATATTTTTTTGTAAACGTTTATCGTCAAAATATTTGAAACCATATAACCTTTTCAATATTAAAGGGTACGACAAAACAACTTGTTTTGATGGGTATTTATACTTTTTTTTTTTTCAATAATAAGAGTGATCAAAATATATAATATTTGTTATGATTAGTGTTGGAATTCAATCTCATAATGGATTTTCTCCTGAGCTTTTACCTTTTCCTTCCTCCTATCTAAGATAATGGGTAATTTTATTATATTTGTCTATTTGTAAAGTGCATTACATAATCTCTCTCTTCTCTCTCTCCCTTCATTCCACAAAATCCATTATTGACACCTTAATTTTTATCGACACATTAAACATATATTTCTGAAAAAAATCAGAAATAAATAATAGTAAAAAGATACAAAAACAATAATAAATAGAAGTAAATAAAAATAAGAAGAGAGAGTCCAATTGGGCCTAGTTTGGCCCCCATCACCCAAGCCTTTCGATCTGGCCCGACCCATTAAACCATGCCCATCTCACACCTTGCGATACAGAGCCTGCAGGTGAACCATGACGATGCTCTTCCGACATGCTATTTCCCCTAATTTTCCACTAGTGCTCTCCAAATCGAATTAGATTTCATCGGAGTTAGGAAGTAAGAAAGGGATTTCGATCTTCCGATCTGGTCTTCCACCATTAAATTTGTAGGAAATGTATTGGAGGGAGAAAGGTTCGATTACTCAATTCTGAAGCTAAGTTATGAATCTAAGTATACATTGCCTTTTCCTTGGCACATATTCATGCTTAACATGATTACTCAGATAGTGCTCGTCGAGTGCCTGATGATATGGAATGTAATGGTTTATGGGTATTTGTTAAAATGGGGATGTCGCTTAAGCGCTGGATATAATTTGTCTACTATGAAATCGCAGAGTATAGAGATGGATTATGCAGTAATTTTATATAATCTACTCATCATATTTCGCTCACTTTGATGATGCATCGAATGTAACAATATAAGGAAGTAATTGAAGCATATCATCTTGTGGAAGAATGCGAAGGGATTTCTCCAAATAAAGGGAGTAAGGAGATGGAATTTCTAATTCAATTTTCATAAAAATTCATCAAAAATAATCGGGAAAATCAACATGATAAAGATATGAGCCATGTGATCAACTTTTTCCAGGATCACATGAAATACCAACTAGGTGAAAAATCGAATAGGAAAACAATACTTTTAATTGGAATCAACAATTTATTTTGAAAAAACTAAATGCAAACACTAAAACTTACGGATGCCAAGAAAAAGTTACTTACTTTATTTATTTAAAGTTAGAAAAAAAAGTATTACCAACAGCTTCGCCATCTATTTATTTATTTTTTTTCGTTTGGTCACTTGCCATGGCACCCATTTTTCCTCCTCACCAGCATTACAGATTTTCCCGAGAAAATCCTTGAGGTCTAACAGATGGGACGCCTTTGAGGACAGTCATGGCATAAAAATGTCGTGTTGCATGTGGTGAACTAGAAAAGTATCTTTAAATATTCTTTGGCATGTTTTGACAAAATTCAATTTATTTCAGCCAGACTCCAGTACATTCAAGCGAGTTTAAACAATTCCGAACAAATTACGGCAATTCCAAGTAAACTTTTAGGGTCCGTTCGTTTCGCGGAAAATGACTTCCGGGAAAATGTTTTCCGGATTTTCTGGTGTTCGTTTCACGGAAAATGAACTAGTCAAGGAAAATGTTTTCCATCATTAGAAAAAACAACATTTAAAGTGAGGAAAACGTTTTCCATTTTTGAAAAGTGGAAAACATTTTCCATGACTTCTTCCCTCTTATTTTTTTTTATTAATACATTTTCATTTTACTTTTATGCTTTTTTTTTTTTTTAAATTGAGTTTTTAATTTCTTTTTCTTTTATTTCTTTCCTATTCATCTTCTTCTTCTTTGGCCCGACCGCCACGGCGGCGTTCGGCGACCAGCCGCGGCCGGCGACCGGCCGCAAGCCACCGGCCGACGACCTCGCCGGCCTCGCCCCAGGCCGGCGTGGCTTCGCCTAGCCCGATCTGGTGAAGCCGAGATCGGGCCTCGCCAAATCGGGCGAGCGAGCTCTCGCCGGCCCGGGCGGAGCTCGCGGCTCGCCAAATCCGGCGAGTTGGGCGGGGCTCGGGCCTCGCCCGAGCTCGCCGGATCTGGCGGCAAAGCTCGGGCTCCCGATCCATACGAGCCCGAGCTCGCCGCGGATCCGGCGAGCTCGGGCGAGATCGGTCGAGCCTCGAGCTCGCCGAATCGGCCACTGTGTGCCGGCCATCGTCGGGGGGGGAAGGAGGTGGCGGCGGCGGAAGGAGGAGGAAGGAGGTGGCGGCGGAGGAAGGAGGAGGAGGAAGGAGGAAGGAGAAGAAAAATAAAAATAAAAAATAAAAAATAAAAAATAAAAATAAAAATTTCGATTAAAAAAATATATAAATAATTAAAAATTCATTTTTTAAAAAAATATAAAAAAATAAAATTATCTTTTTGGTCAATTAAAATTTTTAAAATTCAAATTTTGATAATTTTTCTTAAACAATTAAATGAGCTAACGAACGGTGGAAAATATTTTCCACTCAAATTTTAGGTTTTGGCCGAATACCGGAAAATAGATTCATTTTCCCGGAAAATGACTTCCAGGAAAATGTTTTTCAGAAATGTGATATTTTCCGTGAAACGAACGGACCCTTAGTGAATTCTAGCAAAGCTAAAATAATCTTGCGGCACCACCTCAACAAAAATTCGGCAAGTTCATGAGTTCCGTTATTTTTATATTATCTTAGAGGTGAAGTTCACCCTGATAAAAAAATATCATCTTTTTTTATTATCAGCTCTATTTACTTCCTTTCCATTAATTCCTCATTTATATGCCTTCATTTACCATGGACTCTCTCTCTCTCTCTCGATTGTAGTTTATCTCTGAAGAATAAACACAATAAGAATGAAGGTTCAATAAAAAGGTTTTAAAGAGACCATTGGAATATAAGTGTCATAAGGTTCCAACTCAAGCTCACCATTCACATAGATGAAGGTACATATAATATGCGTATCCCCGATTGACGACATTAAGTACATTATCACAAGAACGAAGGCAAACATGCTGAACAGGTGGCTATCCTGCAAGGAAAGGTTGAAGATATTTAAGCGATAGAAAACTAAACATTAAAGCAATGGAGATGGAGATCTTTTGTTAAAAAAAGAAAAAAAAAAAGATCTGTAATGATAAGTAAAAATAAATAATGAAAAAAGATAGCACAGGAATGCCAAAATGAAGTGGCATGGGCATCCAAATTTTCTTAAGCAAATTGTCGGCGAGCCCACTTGGTTTCGGAGCACATGGACAAGAGGTTTAATTGACGACATCATCTGTCTTGAAACGTGCCAAAAATTGAAGCCCCTTAAATCCGCCTCCTCCAGTCACCATATCACGTAGTACCATAACTAATTTTCGAAAGCTCCCTCTCATAAATTGTTGCGACCCTCTCTAAAGAATCTTAGAGGGGGCGGGTATAACGATTGAGTGATGCCTTTGTTCGAGGTGCTCACTCTTGTTCAACGTGAGTTCTCTTAAATCCTAATTATCGTGACGTTTGAGTTTCAATTGATTAATCAAAATTTTTTTATTTAATTGGAATCAATTAAGAGCCAAGTGAAACGCAGTAGTACGCTTCACTCTTGCAAACTATTGGTCTAAGATCAGGGGCTTAATTACGCTAATCATCTAATGACCACCCTTTCACTACCGATTCTCAATCTTTCAAATATATTGTTCATGCGGTCTTTGCCCATTGTATTATCAGACATCGTGATGTACTTGCATGGGTGCACAATCAATAAGTAACCAATCATAATCAATTCAATAAAGGTAAAGTGCCATTGAATAAACCTGATATGATGCGAGGTGATAAATATACATGGCCTCATTATTGAGTCCGAAACAAGAATCCCTGTGAGCTAAATCCAAGATTTATTCTATTTCTAAGCTATCAAATAAATATCCCTTAATGATGACCAATAATGAAATTTCAAGGGGAAACACATAACAAATAAGCACGGAATGATCCGGTAAACTAAAGAATCCAACCCGGGCTCATTGCCGCTTACAGAAACTAACCCGGGACACATTATTTAACTAAGAACGAGTCCGATACTTGTAGTATGTGGTTCCGACAATGGCACGTGACCTTTATTTATTCAAGCAAATCACTACTAACACATCAAAAAATGATGAGAAATCATCTGCATGTTGATGTACCATCGTGTGCTGCCAAATTAACCCTCATATGAAACCAAGATCTATCAAATGCAATCCTAGCCAACATATGACGCAAAAAACACACTAAAGTTCTATAAAAATCAGCATGGATATCCAACATAAATTGACAATATGACTTGAATAACTTGGAAACAACTCTGATTTTACACAACAGGAACTCTTGGGACCAAATACTAAAGACAACATTCTAATTACCCGCAGGCGGCTCCAGAGGAGACATTTTCAAAGAACATTATGCTGCAAAAAGTGAAATGCATAGCAGCATAAACACAGGAAAACAGCCTTGAGCCACATTCTACAGTCAATTCTTATAGTTGAGACTCATTCAGCAACAACTGAATACGCATACAAATCGGCAACGTGGACAAAGAATCAAGCAAAGCATTCGGTCATGGCATAAACAGTTCATTATGCACTCAGCCATCGAATGTCAGTTATGACAGGGACTCGAACGCCATTTACAGAAAGGTTACAAGCAAATGACATTGAGAAATGAACTTCAGAATCTTCAGTCAACCAAGAAATCAAACAGGTAAAAAAGGCCCTATGCATTTGCCACATTAAAAAAAAGAAAAGAAAAAGAACCAAATATCATTGACGCTGAGAAGGTATTGAGGTATCAATGAATGGATAAAAAAATGCAAGGCATAATCATCCAAGCATACGAAACCAATTACTTGCAAGATCAAGCTCATGATGAAGTTTGGACAGGAACTCACTGAAGTACGTAGTAGATGCACATTTGGAAGAAGAATTTCACCATTTAGAATAGCCATATACAAACATCGTAGATTGATGTAGATAACACAATTCTAAGTAAATTAAGCCAACAAGGCATGTTCAAATTCTCAGTCACGGAAGCATTGAGCGCAACCAAGAAAATTCAACCAAAGTCAACGAAAATAAATTTTCATATGCCCTGGAGAACTCTCAGTGCAAGCACGCCATTGCCAGATGATCGTCACGATGCAAGAATACTTGCAAAATACGCATGCTAATATTGTTCAGGAATTCAATCAAACATGTGGTAAGCGTTTCAGTAAAGGGCACCTAAATACAATTATAATGATAGGTTCGTATCCAAACAAATACCGAATCATCGAAACATGTATGACTTCAACCGGATTTCATGCTGGCGGAATCAAGCACTCGGTCCCTACCTCCAGCAGAAACAGAGCACGCGAAGTTTACCTTGATGAGAATCATGATTATTCCAAGACTCAACCCACTCAAAGAAATCCTCGTTATCACCAATTCCATCTCGCATTCAACCTTCGTCAAACTCAAACGGTTTCAGCCTCAATCGTCACAGAGAGAGAGAGAGAGAGAGAGAGAGAGAGAGAGAGAGATGGGAGGAGGAACATGGGCTTTTCCCAGATTGCAATCTCCTTGATCTCCTTCTTCCTCCTGTGACGGTTGTCGTGAGGTAATTTCATCACGACTTCGATTGCTTACGTCGGATCATGAAGCAATCAAGTTTGGGATTTTGGTGGCCAATTCCTTCTAAATTTATACGAAAAGAAAGATTTCTTAAATAATTTTTCGATCCTAAATCACACATTTTTCACATGCAAACGAGCAAATTATGTGCAGATCGAGAGGTTATCTTGCAGAGGCAAGACACGTTCGGGGACTGCGACCCGAGGCAGAAGACGATGTCGGCGTGCCCTAGCCGTCGGTGCAGGGAGGTGCTAGCGTTCTCCAACGCCAGCACGTGCAAGGCGTGCCGCCTCAAGGTCTAATCAGTTTTAGTCTAAAGGACTGAAATTGAAACCAAATCAAAGCTGAATTGACAAACTCGTGATCCCGCATTTAACTGGAGTAGAGATGAACATCCTTGTGGTGATAAATTTTGGTTACGTATCGAGGACACATGTTGCTGTGTCATGGCATAAACTCTCCATCATGATTACTAAGAATTTTTTTTTTTTAAATTTCTTTAAATTATAATTTTCTTTACTATCCTCTTTTTTTTCTTTACAGTGGTGGCGGGGCTGCTGGCCCTCTGCCTGTGACCGGTGGACTTGCCGGCCTTGTGAAGAAAGCAATAAAATGAAAAGAAAGAAAAGAAAAGAAAATAAAATAAAATAATTTAAAAAAATAAAAAAAATAAAACACGATTACCCACATTTATACCGACCTTCCATGTAGGATGATTAGTACTAACTATAACACCACATCAGATATTTTTGGTCAAAATTACTCGAAAGAATTACATTTATAATTTTTAAATTAACACAATTGAAATATTTATGATTTTTTTGAACTAAATTAATACATAGGTTTAAAATTGAATAGGTGGTTGTACAATAGGTTTAAATTTTTTTGGATAAATTTCCCTTAACTATTGTGAATGCCATGATTTGTCAATTAAAAATAAAGACAGCACATTGCCCATGCTGTGGAAATCGCTCTTTTTCAAAGGGAACACGAATCCGTTAGCAAGGCGCTCCTTGCTTATTGCTCATCATTATGTGGCGCTTCAATCTCTGCAACGACCGCCTCTGCCAAAAGACCGGCGACTCCTAACTGAGGTCGATCAAGAAGCCGAAAAGCGATGATGCTGATGGACGAGAGGACGACCCTATGTTCTCTTCTCGCTTCCACTGCAGCGCCGATACCACCTGCCGCGGCATCGTGGATCACCTCTACCGCGAGCCCGTGCCCAAGGGTGTGCCGCGCCTCCTGCGCGATGAAGAAGGCCTCAAGCGAGGATAGGAGAGAGCGCCAGGCCTTCTAGAGGCGATCGACGACTCGGCCGCCGCTATGGCCATCATCTCCGAGAACGATGCTGCCTCGAGGTTGATCAATTTCGAACTTCTGATCAGAATTCTACTGATTTGAAGGAGCTAAATTTTACTGATTGCAGCAATCTAGTTGACATCACTGGTCTCCGGGTATTGAAATCGCTAAGGCGTTTTTTCTTGGGTGGCTACAAGGCATGCTTCCCAGCAGTGAAAAGAGAAGAATTGAAAAGGTGAAAACGTTAACTCATAGCTCCCATCTTGAGGAAAACTACTCTTAATCGTACCAAAAATCTGGATGTAGATCAGTTCAGTTTGACCTCAAAATGTGTTTTTCATGGGAAATTGCCGGTTGCTCTATAGCATCCGTACAACTCGAGTGTCCCTGGGAGTGAGATTCCTGGATGGTTTTGTCAGGAAGCTCCTCATTTTGCTGCTCCGAAGAATAACCGCGAGATTAGAGTTATAATTTTCGCTGTTGTTGTCTCTGCGGACAGTGCAAACCGGGCAAACATCCTGCTACTGACAATCGAGGACATTAAAGGAATGCTTCTCAGGCTCGAAGATCCGATACACGCTTTGACATTAGACCAGATGGGGGGACAAAGTGAAGACCAGCTTTTAGAAGATTAGATATCCAAAATCCAAGCCAACGGTTCGGATGTTAAAAGGAGACAGGAATAGATATAGGGCCCGTTTGGTTCGGCTTTTGGGGAATGCATTTGCAGAAATGCAAATACCTTTGGGTGAAGGGGGTTTTCCGAAATGCAAATATCGTTTGGTAAAATTTGCATTGAGATATAACTTTGGCCAAAATACCGTTTGGTGAAATTTGCATGTGTAAATGACTTTTATTAAATTAAAAAAAAAATATTTGTAATTTTTTTTTTGAAGTCCGGCCCGATCCGATGGCCGGACCGCCGGATCCGGTGGCGGAGGGCCGAGATCCGCAGCGGATGGCTGGATCCCAGCCCCCGAACCGTCGCCGGGTCGGGCAACCTCGAGCGACGGCCGCCCGGGGTCGCGCGGCCTCGGCGACAACCCAGCTGCGGGCGCCGGGTTCGCGCGACCCGGAGCAACGGCCGCCCGAGGTCGCGCGACCTCGGGAGGCCGTCACATGGGGTCGCCCGACCCCCCGACACGCCCGAGGTCGCGCGACCTCGGGACCGCCCGAATCACCCGACCCCGGGCGTCGCCCGAGGTCCGCGCGATGCCGGACTCGGGCGACCCTCGAGCGGCGGTCGCCGGTGTGCGACCCCTTGGCCGGTGATCGTCGGCCTCCGATCGTCTCTCCGAGAAGATGAATAGTAACTCCAAACTTGCATTCCCGAAATGCAACTTGCCAAAGTACCTCCGGACTTGCTTTGGGCTAAGGGCCCTTAGAGCCACTTGGATATGTAATTGCATCTTACCAAAGTCACCCAAAAAATCAAACCAAACACGTTTGCATTTGGCCAAGGGGCTTTCGAGTCCGAAAGCCCATTTGAAAAGCCAAACCAAACAAGGCCATAGTCCTGCGAGACCCACCTTACTTTCTTGGGAGCGCAGGATGTATCTGGCTTTCGAGAATGATGATGATTACGATGCTAATTGTTGACACTTAAATTTTACAATTTTATTATGTACAAGATTAGGAATTAGTCACTAAAACAAAAAAAAAAAAAAAACAAAAACAAAACAAAAAAAAAACAAAAACAAAAGCAAAAACAACAAAAAAAAAAAAAAAAGAGAAGAAATAAAGGAAACGTGGAAGGGGCCGGGGTGGATCTCGCCTTGGCTCGGCCCATGCCGCCTTCTCCCTCTTCCTCTTCGTGCGTGAAACCCTAGCATAGAGGAGAGGGGAGCAACGGAGGCAACCGAGGAGAGAAAGAAGCGAGAGAGAGAGAGAGAGAAAAAGAAAGGAACCAAGAGACATGGGGGAGAAAATTTTTAATAAATGACGGGTCAAAATATATATGTGAAAAAAATAATAATAATAAAAATAAATTGGAAAAGAAAAAATACCTAGTATTATCTTCTCTTTTGATTCTCACTTCTCATGATACACAATTCAACAAGTTTTTTTTTTTTTTTCTCTCTTCGATATATCGACACGCGAGTCCAGAATGTGAATTGTTTGTTTTTTCCTTCAAATTTTATAGATTATTGGAATGGAGTTGAATTTATCAAAATGATATTAGTAAATGGTAGATTAATGTTTTAGTATAACTTCATTCTAAATTTTTTATATTATTTATTTATTTATGAATTTGAATTAATAAAAAAATGATAATTTATTATATATATAGACACACACACAAAACGTATCCCAACATATTGAAATTTTCTGATTTTTAAAAAAATGACGTGTTAGTGTGTTATGTCGTGTCGTGTATTGATGTCAATACTACTTTGTCAACAGTCACGTGTTTCGTCTAATGAAAATGAACATGATTCATGTACCAACTTGCTAAGATTTTGACTAGTCAATATTTTTTGCTCTTCCATTTAAGTCGTTCGAAAAGAAAATGAACTCCCAAGATATTTTCTTTTCTAGATGTTCCCCAGTGGGAGAATTCAAACTGTCAGCAATCATGGTAGAAGACGATCACAAGATTTCCACAAAGGGATGGGACCAAATTGCAAGAGCCCGTTCTACCCGGTCTCAAGATCCACAACTTAGACCCCTCTGAATTTTTACATGAACAGCTTCTCTCTTGCACTTTTACAGTCAATCTAGCGACAAGAAAGAAAGCGGAGGAGAGAAAGAAAATGGCGACGAAGAGAGGAGGGGGCTCTTGCGTTCCCAGCCTCCGTGCTTTGAGGTGCTACGCCGTGATGTTTGGACTCTGTCTTGGCCTTCCAAGCTCGGCTGCTTCTCCGTGCAAGAGGAAGCCCTTCATCTTCAACTTCGGCGACTCCAACTCGGACACCGGCGGCTGGTCAGCAGGGCTCGGGATTGACGTCGCGTTGCCCAACGGGCGCACCTTCTTTCATGAGGCCACTGGCCGGCCGTGCGATGGGCGGTTGACCATTGATTTCCTCTGTGAGTTCTCACTCTCTTTATCTTGTGATTTCCCGAGGCATCCTCCCTAGGGAGGAGGGGCTTCAACGTATGATGAGCACTAGTTCGAACCATTTCTTTCGTTGGATGAAATCCCTTAAGATATTTTGAAGTTGACAAAACAGGTTTATCGGTCTAGTCCGAAGACTTACGTACTCTTCGACAAAGTCTGAAGATCAAAGTCTCGAAGACCAAAGTCCAAGACTAAAGTCTGAAGCTAGCAAGACTCAAGACTTATATTTTAAAGTCTACTCACAAGGACAGTTTCCGGGACGACGTTTATTCTATCTTATACGATCTTTCTTCTAACGTCGATGGATATCTTTCTACTTGATTCAGCACTAAACGATCTAAGTTTTATATGGAATATGTTTAGATTCTTTGAAGACTTCGTAACTTATATTTGGAAGGATCTACTTATGGAAACCGAGATCCCGATTGTATGGGCGAGCAGGATTGATGGGCTATCAACACTTACCTTAAAGAGCTCGAGATCTCTCTAATTGATTCTGTCCAACGGGTTGATTGGAAGAACTTCTTTGGAAGGTGCCAACGGTATTGAAGGCATGAAGAAGTATATAAGAGAGATGCTCTAGTTGTTGAAGGGTGCGGATAGAAGAATTCCAAAGTCTGAAATCTCCTTTACTACTTTGCGATATCATTCTTTGAGCGTTATATGTAATCAAAAGAGAGATCATATTGTAGACCTTGAGGAAGTGTAGTAGAGTAATCTACACTTTGGACTCAAGAGCGAGAGATTGTAATCACTCTTATTGATTCTTAGTGAAATCCCGGCTGAAGGGCTGTCAGTGTGCGGGAGAGTGGACGTAGGCTTGATCTAAGCCGAACCACTATAAATGGAGTCTTGATTCTCTATCCCTAATCTTTTATATTGTTAATTGCTTTCATTTGCTGCAATCGTTGACTTTAAATTATTCATATCTTATTTGATTTGAATTGTTAAAATTGCGATAAACACCTATTCACCCCCCTCTAGGTGCTAATACTAGTTCTAACAATTGGTATCAGAGCTTGTGTACTTGTTTATAAGAAGTGTCTTTACTTCTAAGTAAAAGATCTATGGCTAGTATGCTGCCTACAGGGTTGGTTGAAGGACAAAGCAATACCAGACCTCCATACTTTGATGGAAAGGATTACAGCATATGGAAAAATAAGATGAAGGCATTTCTAAGATCGAAAGATCCTTTGGAATGGGAAGTTGTTGATAAAGGAATCATTCCTGTTGCTGAATCAGACTCAGAGAGAGGAAAAGAACCTGCTGTTCCTACTCTTTTGACTCAAGAAGAAATTACCAAAAGACGGACTATCGACGCCAAAGCTATTTACTCTTTATATTGTGCTTTATCCCCTACGAATATAATAGAATATCTTCTTGTGATACATCAAAAGAAGTATGGGACAGCTTCACATTACCTATGAAGGAACCGATCGTGTGAAAGAAACAAGGATCAACATTCTCTTGGGACAATATGAAGTCTTTAAGATGAGATCGGGAGAATCAATTACTGACATGTTTAGTCGCTTTTACTGAAATTGTGAATGGTCTTGAATATCACGGACATCCAATCTCGGGACATATGAAGGTCAACAAACTTCTTCGTGAACTCTCAAAAGACTAGAATCACATAAAAACCTCAATAAGAGAGACACGAGAGGATTGCTCCACTTTCGTAGATGAATTAGTTGGAACTCTTCAATCCTATGAAGTAGAACATAACAACGAAGAGGAAGACTCAAAAGGTAAGAAATCTATTGCCTTAAAGTCTAATGACTATTCGATGTTACAGTTATTCTCGAAGAAGATCTAGATGATGAAGAACTGGCACTCATGATAAAGAGATTCAGAAAGCTGAACAGAAAAGGAAGGAATTTCAATTGGAAGAAACAAAATTCTCAAAGGTTTCAAAACCGGTCAACAGAGGAAGATGATACGAATAAAGAAGTAACTTGCTTTGAATGCAAGAAAAAGGGACACATCAGACCTAACTATCCTCTCGTTAAAGAAGAGAAAAGGGAAGTCTCGAGAAAAACAGGAAGGCACTCAAGGCGGATTTGAAGTGATACCGAATGTGAAGATAGTGACAATGATTATGCCAATATTTGTCTAATGGCACAATCAGACTCAGACTCAGACCTTGATTCAGACTCAAACAGCGAACTCGAAGTAAGTAACTTGAAAATTCCTATTAAAGTTTCTAAATACATTGATGAACTTTGTCTTAGTCTGAAAACCTCTCTTAAGAGGATCTCCGAATTAAAAAGGGAAAATTCTACTTTGAAACATAAGGATAAACTTATGAAAGAAAAGGTTGAAAAACTTGAAAAAGATTTTGTCGTTGTAAAAGAAAACTCAGACAATATTTTAAATGAAAATAATCTTTTGAAAAATGATATGACCAACATATCAAAGAAATTTTCAAATGGTTCTGAAAAACTGGATAAGATTCTTTCGATACAAAGACCGTATTTTGACAAGTTGGGTCTTGGTATGACTTCGAAACTATTCCCTTGATCGATTTTCCAAAGGTAAAAGAAAGAATTAGACAAAGACCAGCTAGAACTGTTTACAAAAATCATTTTTAGAAAGTCTTTGTAAAACCTCTTGGTAGAAATGCTCGAGATGTTCCAAGTGTAAAAGCTCGAACACTTCGAGAAAGAATGTCCTTTAGTTTGGAGACCTGTTAAAAGAGTTGGGCTAAGACTATTTATTGTACTAACACTTCGGACCCAAGATGGTATGGGTACCAAAAAGAGCTTGAATTCTTGTTAATTGCAGGTTACTATCAAAAGAAGATAAAATGGTATCTTGATAGTGGCTGCTCAAGACATATGACAGAGACTCAAATTGCTTCATAAAACTTATCCAGATAGACGGAGGAAAAGTTTCCTTTGGTGGTAACAATAGAGGGAAGATTACTGGACGAGGAACAGTGAAGATTGGGAGTTTGTCTATCAATAATGTTTCATTAGTTGAAGGATTAAATTACAACTTGCTTAGCATAAGTCAGTTGTGTGATTCTGGTTTCAAGATCAACTTTCAGGAAGAAACGTGCTCTGGAATCAGTAAAGACCTTACTCAATCTTTTACTCGGTCGAAGACATGGAAATATCTATCTTCCGGATGTGAATCAAGAAAGATCACAATGCTTAATATCAATACAAGATGAAGCAAATCTATGGCACAAAAAGCTAGGCCATATCAACATGAAGCAAATCAACAAGATCTCTACAAAGAAACTTGTTCGAGGATTGCCTACTTTGAATTATTCAAAGTCTGATCTATGTACACCATGCGTATTGGGCAAACAGGTTAGAAATTCTTACAAATCAATAAATAAAGTTTCCACTAATCATGTATTGCAGCTTTTGCACATGGATTTGTTTGGACCTACCGTAACGAAAAGCATTGGTGGTAAAAGGTTCTGTCAGTAATAGTGGATGATTATTCACGATTTACTTGGGTCTACTTTCTTTCAAGTAAGTCAGAGACTTTCTCTCTTTTTTCAAAATTTGCTAAAAAGGTGCAGAATGAGAAAGGTCATACTATTACAAGCATTCGTACAGACCATGGAGGTGAGTTTGAAAATCAAGATTTTGCTAACTTGTGTGATGAATTTGGTTTTCAACATAAATTCTCTTCTCCATATACACCAACAGAATGGGGTTGTGGAAATGAATAATAGATCTTTACAAGAAATGGCAAGAACTCTTTTAATTGGAAATCAAGTTTCTTCAAGGTTTTGGGCGAAGTCGTTTCAACCGCTTGCTATATTATAAACCGAGTGTTTTTAAGACCAATTCTTGAGAAAACTCCTTATGAAATTTTTAAAGGGAAGAAACCAATAGTTTCTTATTTTCAAATATTTGGTTGCAAATGTTTTATTCTAAAAATGCTAATGATCGTGTTGGTAAGTTTGAAGAAAAATCAGATGAAGGATTCTTTCTTGGATACTCTACAACAAGCAAAGCCTTTAGAGTGTTCAACAAAAAGACTCGGATTGTGGAAGAATCAATGAATGTCAAATTTCAAGACTCTCCACAAGTTCAGCGAGATACTGGGCGAAGACTCGGAATCCGCTCCGGACACCGCTAAAGCTAACTCCACCGGCGCTTGCTAATTCAAAATCGCACAACAAGCTACGATGAAGAATCTAGTCATGAAGAAGATCAACAATCTATCGGACTAAACAAGAATCGAAGCATAAGTCTAGTCATCCCGAAGAACTCATTATTAGAAACATTAATGAGGGAATTCGAACAAGATCCAAAAGGCGAGAGGAGTCTAGTGCTTTGTTGCTCTTATTTCTGAAATAGAACCCAAAAATATCGAAGAAGCTTTAGCCGATGAAAGCTGGATTGAAGCTATGCAAGAAGAACTCGGACAATTCAAAGATTAATGACGTATGGGAATTAACTCCCAAACCTAAAGGTAAATCGCTTATTGGAGCTAAATGGGTTTTCAGGAACAAAGTTGATGAAAAGGCAAAGTAACGAGAAACAAAGCAAGACTCGTAGCTAAAGGATATACGCAAGAAGAAGGGATTGACTACGATGAGACTTACGCTCCAAGAGCAAGGTTAGAAGTAATCGATTATTACTTGCTTTTGCTTGCTATAAGAATTTCAGGTTGTTTCAAATGGATGTCAAAAGTGCATTCCCGAATGGAATTATTCAAGAAGAAGTCTACGTAGAACAACCTCCTGGTTTTGAAGATTCAAAGAAACCACTCGTATTCGACCGAAGAAAGCTTTATATGGACTGAAACAAGCTCCTCGAGCTTGGTATGAAAGGCTAAGTAATTTCTTAATTCATAGTGGCTTTTCTAAAGGAAAGGTTGACACTACTTTATTCATTAAAAAGGAAGGTAAAAGCTTTCTACTTGTTCAGATTTATGTTGATGACATAATATTTGGATCATCTAACGAGACTTTGTGCAAGAAATTTTCTAAGTCTATGCAGGATGAATTCGAAATGAGCATGATGGGTGAACTATCCTTTTTCCTTGGTCTTCAAGTCAGACAACTAAAGGAGGGAATATTCATTCATCAAGAGAAATATGCAAAAGAACTTGTTAAAAAGTTCGGTCTGGAAAATTGCAAGAAGACCGACATACCAATGTCAAGTTCCTTGAAGATAGACAAAGATGAAGCGGGAAGAAAATTGATCAAAAATTATACAGGAGTATCATTGGCTCACTCCTTTATCTTACCGCATCCGGACTCCGACATATTATTTAGTGTTTGCATATGTGCTAGATTTCAATCGATCCTAGAGAATCTCACTTAAGCGCTGTTAAACGTATTATTAAATATGTTGCTACTACTACTAAGATCGGTCTTTGGTATCCCAAAGAAGGAGACTTTACACTTCTTGGCTATTCGACGCAGATCTTGCAGGTTGTAGAGTTGAAAGAAAAAGCACTTCAGTACTTGTCAACCGCTTGGAAACAGGGTGGTATCTTGGTTTTCGAGGAAACAAAGTACGTGGCTCTTTCAACACTGAAGACGAATACGTTGCTCTTGGAAGTTGCTGTTCTCAAATCTTGTGGATAAAACAACAACCGCAAGACTTTGGCATTGAAGATTCTTGCACGTAAATTAGGTGTGACAACACCAAAGGCAATCAATCTTACAAAGAATCCCATTCTACATTCGAGAGCAAAACATATTGAGATTCGACATCACTTTATAAGAGATCATGTTCAGAACAAAGAAGTCTTGATACAATTCATAAACTCAAAGAATCAATTGGCAGACATCTTCACAAAGCCTCTTGAGAAAAGCTTGTTTGAGTCTATTCGCTCAAGACTCAATATATTATCTCTTGAAGAATGTTAAAGTTCGTACTCGGAACTAAAGTCCGACAGAGCATCGACTCAAAGGATTGAGAATACGAATCGACACGACCGTAAGTTACCTTACTTAAACTGTCTTATTGATAAGGTAAGATTATCTGTCTAATTTTAAGTCGGTTATTATTTTCAAAAGAAATGGTTATCGTTTTATTAAGACAGTTATTTTTCAAAAAGGAAAATTCAAAATTTCCAAAATATACGACGCTTGGTTATTCCCGTACTTGTTATCTTTTATACATCTCTTCTCCTTCGTTTTCACTTTACTCAGAAACCCTAGATCAAAAGCTTTTCACCGCTCTGCAATTTTTTCTCTCCCAAACTTCTTTGTTTCAAATTTCTCAACTTTCTTGCGATACAAGTGAGAAAGTCTCTCCAAAGAAAAGAACAATGTCGTATCGAGGAAGTCCTCCGTAATAGCAAACAGGGACCACAAGGCTCGGTGAGGGGCCTACGCATTTTGATCTCACCGAGGAAAGCGACATTCCTTCGAGCAATCTCAACAAAGCAGCCATCCTCAACTAGACCTCAAGATGAAATGATTTATGAAGACATCGAACCAGTAAGAACACTAAAGCCCGCCTTCGTTTATAAACTTTACTCGCGTTAAAGGAAGGTTCTGCTATGACTTTTGTGGATGAGTTTCTGAAAGAGAAGGGTTATAGAAACGAGACGCACTTTCTTACTGTAATGGAAAGGTCTGGAATTGTGCTTGAGGGAACGGCTGCAAAAGCATTTGCAAATTTTCCGAGTGACCCTAGGTTTAGTAGTATGAATCAGCCTGAGGGAAAGGATGATGATGAAAAGATGTTCATGCACTTTAAACCATGGATGGGTGTGGCTGCGAGCCTAAGAGGGAAGAAGAATGAGTTGTTCCGCTCAGACGGACACAGGAAGAGATATGAAAAACTGCTGAAGCGTGGGGTGATGAACCCACGAACTGTGGATTTCGATTTTCTGGACTTGTTGAGTATAAATCTGCGAGAGAAATTCGAAAAGCTCCAACTTTATCGGCTTCCGCACGCATCGTGACACAAAGACATTCTCGATTAACCGCCTATTTCTAATCCAATATCGTTTCATTGATGCAAACAGTTTTACCTTCAAAGGTGAGATAAGGAGTATGTCATTGATTGTGATATTTTGGCTGATGTGCTTGGTGTGGAAAGAAGGGCTTTCCAACCAATCGGTGTGTCTGTAAGTTCTCGCTACTCTTGAACTAGCGAAGGACAAATTGCGTAAAGGAAGACTGCTTATTCCGAATGAATGCAACAAATACTTTGCTGCATAAAATTGTAATCAACCGTCTAAGACCCAAATCGACATCTAAGACAGATGTTTCAATTTCTCTGCGAAGTTGATGTTTGCCATCAAGATAGGTGTGAACTTCTTTTGCCACATACCATCATCTTTCACATGTACAGATGTATGGTGAAGGACAAAGGAAAGCTTCCTTATGTCGCTCTCATTACTCGTCTCCTCAAGCATCTCAACATTCAACCTCCTCATATTCTCACAAAGAAGACTATTGATAAAATGGTCATCGGGCTGAGGATGATTACCAAGATGCGTTTAAAAGAGCTTAGCAAGAAGCTGGAGCAATTCAAAGAAAAGACTCCTATCAAACTCAGACCAGACTCATCAGCAGCAAAAAGGAAAGGGAAAAAACCTGTGGCTGGTTCTACCAAGAAGCGAAGGGCTGTCATCCTGGAAGATGAAGATGATGAGGATGCAATTCCTATCTCTGTTCTTATTTCTCAAGTTGCTGCATCTACTCCAACTGTACCAGAACATCAAGTTGCAGAGGAAGAGAAAGAGAAGAAAGAGAAGGAAGAGAAAGAGAAGAAAGAGAAAGAGGAAGAGAAAGAGAAGAAAGAGAAAGAGGAAGAGAAAGAGAAGGAAGAGAAAGAGAAGACAGAGGAAGAAAGAAAGGAAGAAAGAGAGGAAGAGGAAGAAAGAAAAGAAGAACAAGCAGATGAACCTGGAAAAACAGATTCTCCAGCAGAAAAGGAGGATTTACAACACCTTGTCTCTGAGGAAACGCCTCAGAAAGATGAATTCTTTTCTCCACCAGAAGACATGGAGACAGGGGGAGATAAAGAAAGTGAACACACACCTCTTCGGCTGTCTTTTAGAGAAGAGGATGATCAAACAGGTGTTAGTCGATCTCCTCCTGATGCTGAGGATATTCATGCTGCACGCTTTCCCGAAGGAGAGGCATCATCTCCACATACGGAACCTCCCGCCGATATTCATACCGGCTTGACTCCACCATCGACCGAGCTGAAACAAGCACTCGACCGACAACTCGGAAATTTTCAAAAGCTGCTTGAGATCATCTTGGAACTTAAAGGTCAAATTTATGCCATGGGATATGAATTTCAGACCTTGCGTAATGAAAATCATGCAATGTTCATCACTTTGCATGATCATCTTAAAGATGTTCAAATAAGGCCGATTCGGGATACCGCAAAGGGCACTACTCTCACCCAAGTATAGGAAGATTTGAGGAAGTTGGAAGACACTGTAAAGTCTATGGGAGACTTTCAACTTGTTCGCATTCCTCGAGCTCCTTAATTTTTTAATGCTGACAAAAAGGGGGAGAAGACTTTGCAGATTCTTGTTCGCTTTGTTCATTTTCAAACCAAACCAAATTCTATCTTTTAATTTTTTTTATTGCTTGACTTTGACTTGACTTGAGTATGTAGTTTTGAATGTGTGCTCACCTTGGTAATACTTCAAGCTTTATAAATTGGATAGTACTGTCTCGTTATGACTAATGAGGTTTCGTGAATGCGGATCTCGTGTACGTGGAAAGTCTCAGGATAACAGGATAACTTCTACTATCTTATCTTTTATATGCTTGCTTAAAAGTTGTATTGCAGGGCAATTATATTCAAATCTGCAGGAAAGTTTTGTCACCATCAAAAAGGGGGAGATTGTTGGATGAAATCCCTTAAGATATTTTGAAGTTGACAAAACAGTTTATCGCTAGTCTCGAAGACTTACGTACTCTTCGACAAAGTCTCGAAGATCAAAGTCCGAAGACCAAAGTCTCGAAGACCAAAGTCTAAGACCAAAGTCCGAAGCTAGCAAGACTCAAGACTTATATTTTAAAGTCTACTCACAATGACAGTTTCCGACGACGTTTATTCCGATCTTATACGATCTTTCTTCTAACGTCCGATGGATATCTTTTTACCGGATTCAGCACTAAACGATCTAAGTTTTATATGGAATATGTTTAGATTCTTTGACGACTTCGCAACTTATATTTGGAAGGATCTACTTATGGAAACCGAGATCCCGATTGTATGGGCGAGCAGATTGATGGGCTATCAACACTTACCTTAAAGAGCTCGAGATCTCTCTAATTGATTCTGTCCAACGGGTTGATTGGAAGAACTTCTTTGGAAGGTGCCAACGGTATTGAAGGCATGAAGAAGTATATAAGAGAGATGCTCTAGTTGTTGAAGGGTGCGGATAGAAGAATTCCAAAGTCTGAAATCTCCTTTACTACTTTGCGATATCATTCTTTGAGCGTTATATGTAATCAAAAGAGAGATCATATTGTAGACCTTGAGGAAGTGTAGTAGAGTAATCTACACTGTGGACTCAAGAGCGAGAGATTGTAATCACTCTTATTGATTCTTAGTGAAATCCAGCCAGAAGGGCTGTCCGTGCGGGAGAGTGGACGTAAGCTTGATCTAAGCCGAACCACTATAAATCTGGAGTCTTGATTCTCTATCCCTAATCTTTTATATTGTTAATTGCTTTCATTTGCTGCAATCGTTGACTTTAAATTATTCATATCTTATTTGATTTGAATTGTTAAAATTGCGATAAACACCTATTCACCCCCCTCTAGGTGCTAATACTAGTTCTAACACTTTCGATGTTCTTTGAAGAAAATACATGAAAAAAAAATACTTTTTTTTGTAATGTTAATTTTAGGTCTAACAAAAAGTATTTGAGCTAGAAATAGGAATCATTACTCGAATACCCAAGATAAAACTTTAAGGATCAAATCGCATTAATCCAAAAACTTAGGTAACTTCATTTAATAAAAGTTAGAGGACCAAATCATGTAAATGCCAAAATTTTTTGGACTATATCTATTAAAACAGGAGTGTCTTAAGTACACACTATGAGATTTTGTTGGGATTTGCATGAAATCCAAAATAGGTGAGAGCCTCAACACGAGCTTCTTGAGTCCATACTTGGAATCATTGGGCCCAAATTTCAGCAACGGTGCCAATTTCGCTGTGTCCGGCGCAGCCACCATCCCTCGCGACCAGCCCTTCAACTTGGGCGTCCAACTCCGCCAGTTCCTCCTTTTCCGATCTCGCTCTCCGTTGCTTCTCTCGAGAGGTAATCTATCCTTTTAACTAGACAAATTAACCTCTACAAGAAGGCAAAATTAAGATATCTCGATTTGTTTTTCCGAATTTCAGGCCATGCGAATTTGGTCGGCGAGGATGGTTTCGCCGACGCTCTTTACACCATTGACATCGGCCAAAACGACCTCACAGCTCAGTTCGCCACCCTTCCGTATTTGCAGGTCGTCGGGAACATCCCGATCTTCATCGAAGAAATCAGATTCGCCATATGGGTCAGTCAACAATTACCAAAAGATTAGACATAATCCCATCTATGTAAATTTAATTTATATAACTAATTTTTTGTAGAGCATATACCAAAGCGGAGGGAAGAATTTATGGGTGCACAACACCGGGCCATTGGGCTGTTTGCCTGGCATATTGGTCACCACCGCCCATGATGCGAGCGACATCGATGAGCTCGGATGCCTCCGATCTCGCAATGATGCTGCTCGGGAATTCAATCGACGATTGCAGTCCCTTTGCGAAGAACTGAGGAGTCAGATGAAGAATGCCACGATCGTGTACGTTGATGTCTTTGCGATCAAATACGATCTCATCGCCAATTACACTATACATGGTACGGATTCCATCACCTCTAATCAAGTCCCCTCAAGTTCTGTTAGGGTCAATTGTCAAGTCAAAACTCAAGAGTTAGCGAGAGTATCTTGCTCATTTGTTTTCTGCCCTAGGAGTGGTTACAAATTTACAATGAAAGTTGATTTACTTAAGTTTGTGTGTTTTTTGCATTCCAATATGAGTAGGATTTGAGAACCCGTTAATGGCGTGCTACAACAACGGCACCGTGTGTGAGGAGTCGTCGCGCCACGTGAGTTGGGATGGCATCCACTACACCGAGGCAGCGAATTCCTTTGTGGCCTCTCGAATACTCTCTACTAATTACTCCACCCCTCCCATTAGTTTCAATTTCTTTTGTAGCATTTAATTTCACTTAAAGATTTCCGGAGTTTTTGCTGATTTTATGATTTTTGCTTATCTGGTTCCCTCCCGTTACATGAGGGAAATAATAATAATTTCATGTGCTCATGGTTATTGCCAATCAAATCTAGAACATCCGCCAGTGATGGCAAGAATTTTTAGTGCAAGTTTAATTTAATGAAAGTATTTAATGTTGTCACTAAACTTAAATTAATAAAAAGATAGTATTAAATATCTTTATACATCCTAGGAATTAAATTGAACATGTATAAAAAGTTCTAAGAATCATTTTAAATAAATTAAAATTTCAATGACAATATTGCACATTTAGGGTCCGTTCGTTTCGCGGAAAATGACTTCCGGAAAATGTTTTCCGGATTTTTCGGTGTTCGTTTCACGGAAAATGAACTAGTCAAGGAAAATGTTTTCCATCATTGGAAAACAACCTTTAAAGTGGGAAAACGTTTTCCACTTTTGAAAAGTGGAAAACGTTTTCCATGACTTCTTCCCTCTTACTTCTTTTTATTAATACATTTTCGTTTTATTTTTATGCTTTCTTTTTATTTTTTATTTTTTTAAATCAAGTTTTTAATTTCTTTTCTTTTTCTCCTTTTCATCTTCTTCTTTGGCGGTGCCGGCGACCGGCCACGGCGGCGTCGGGCGACCGGTCACAAGCTAGCGGCCGGCGACCTCGCGGCCTCGCCCTAGGCCGGCGAGGCTCCACCTAGCCCGATCCGGCGAAGCCGAGATCGAGCCTCCGCCGGATCGGGCGAGGCGGAGCTCTCACCGACTTGGGCGGAGCTCGCGGCTTGCCGTGATCCGGCGAGCCGGGCAAGGCTCGGGCCTCACCCGAGCTCGCGAGCCGCGGCTCGGCGAGCCGCGAGCTCGGGCGAGATCGGCCGAGTCTCGAGCTCGCCGGATCTAGCCACCGGGTCTTGGTCGGGCGCCGGGCGGTCGGCCATCATCAGCAGAAGGAGGCGTCGGCGGCGGAAGGAGGAGGAAGAAGGAGGAGGAAGGAGGCACTAGCGGCGGAAGAAGGAGGAGGAAGGAGGAAGGAAAAGAAAAAGAAAAAAAGAAAAAGAAAGAAATAATAATAAATAATGATTTTTTAAAATATAAATAATTAAAAATTTATTTTTTAAAAAAATATAAAAATAAAATTAATTTTTTGGTCAATTAAAAATATTAAAATTCAATTTTTGATAATTTTTTCCAAACAATTAAATGAGCTAACGAACAAAGTGGAAAATGTTTTCCACTCAAATTTTAGGTTTTAACACCTAAAAATAGAGTCATTTTCCCTGGAAAATGAATTCCAAGAAAGTGTTTTCCAAAAACATGATATTTTCCGCGAAACGAACGATTGAAGTTTAAGGATCATGTTAAACAAACTTAAAGTTCATGGATCACATTGTATATTAAGTCAAAACGTAGCAATTAAGTCATTACCCCAATAAATATTATCATTGTTTGACTTTAATTTATTGGTTAACAACTTAACATTCACGGACGTTTCCAACTAAAAATTGCCAATAGTCACAAGGAAACCATTTTTTTTTTTTTTGAACTCCAATGTCCTGTACTCCACAATAAAAGACAAAGAGGGCCACTCCACCATTTCTTTTGTACTAAAACTGCCTTTGGGCCTGACCGCCTATGTCCAAGGCACGACCAAGGTGAGTGACTATAAAAGCGAATGCTGCCCTCTAGCAGTTGAGACCCCTTATTAATATATATCTGCTTTGATGTGGGCAATTCACGATTTAATTCAATTTTGAATGTCTGTGCAAAGCAATTATTAACCTTGGTGTTATGTCAACCTCACGATCGAGATGGCTGTACGTCTTCATAAACATGAAAGCTAATATGACGCCTTGGTGAATTGGTGGGGGACAAAACTCCATTATATTGTCCTATTTGTCATTCAAACTTCATACATATGAACGTTAATATTAACTTCATCATATTAAGTGGGCACAATATAATGATTATATATCAAGTTGCACATTCTTACCAATTATTTGACAAATAAAAGCATCGTATATTCTTAAAAAAAAAAAAAAATTGATAAGAACCTCCTAATTCGATTTGATCACCCAAAGCAAAAAATGGTTTCAATCTATGGTAAAACATGCTTACCCTTATAATCCAAAATTTCAGTAGCCCGATACAATCAAATAGTCAACATGCACTTATAAATAGTGTGGTGCCACAATGGAAGATGTTTTTTGTTGACCGCAGGCGTAAAAAAAATTCTAGGTTAAAAGGTATATATATTCTATATGTAGCTGTGATATTCAAATGCTATACCAAAGACAGGTGGCATAGGAATAAATTAGAAGATATTAATTAGAGAAATTAAATAGATAAAAAAACCTCCTATCCCAATATAATACATCTCCATGCACCGTGCATGGGATAAAGATGTCTTGTTTGTCCACTTTGTTTCTACTTCTTCTTTCTTATTATAGATTGATGGGCCTAAGCGAATGACGAGCTATAATGTCGTGAAAAACATAGTTTAAGTTGAGAAACTTAACCGATAATATTGGTAGTACTATCGAGGTGAGTGACTTATACACGTGTGAATATTTACTTCTAGTGGTTGAGATTCTTCATTAATATGTATTTGCTTTGATACCGGTAATTCACGATCTAATTCAATTTTCATAACTGAACATAGCGATTATCAAGAATTGCGTTATATCAACGTCACGCTCTAAATGGTAGTTTGACTTCATAAATGTGAAAGCTAACATGAGGCTTCCGTACTGTCCTATGTGTCATTCAAACTTCTTCTGTATGAACACTAATGTTAACTTCATCATGTTAATGTGGGCACCATATAATGATTATATATCTAGTCCCAAATTTATATAAATTATTTTACGAATAACAATAACAAATATTCTTAACAAAACTAGCAACCTATTAATTCGGTCGATCACCCTAAATAAAAAATTATTTTAATCAATATTAAAATATGCCTACCCATATAATTCAAAATTTAAATACCTTGATATAATCAAATAGTCAACATGCACCTATGAATAGTGTATTGCCACAATGGAAGTTGTTCTTCCATTGACTCCGGACATAATAAAAATTCTAATTTAGGAGGTATATATTCGATATGAAGCTGCGGCATTCAATTTGTTATACCAAAAATATAATTTAACTTTGAATATTTGAATTTTGATGACACAAGATAAAAATTTCCCGATTCATCATTCAATACTTAAGCGAAATCACTTGCAAATTTGAATCGGTCAAGTTATTAATAACCCAACTGAGTTTTTAATGCGTGCATTTGCTTAGAAGATGATGCCTAAGATGAAAGAGTGGAGTCTATGACACCTAAAGATTAATTAAAATACTGCAAGTTCTACCACAACCGCATCACATACTACAATTGTTACAATTTGGTCTCTATCTTGGTCGATCTCGACACATTGGGCAACACATTTCTAGAGATCTACAACCTTCGGTTTCCAAGCACTTCAAAGACTTGAAGTTACTGAGGCTTTCCATGGCTCTTAGATGAGGACAACCTTTCAGTTCGACACACCTTAAATTCTTTTTAGGTACTGGTGGGCTTATGGGAACAAAGAAAAGATCAAAGAGATGGGCCAAGGAGAGTGAATTGGACTCATGGGCCGAAAGAAAATAACCGAACTAAAAGAAATGGGCTGAAAGAGGGGTTGGGAATTAAAAGGCTGAAAATTGCCAAGTGGGTTGGACAACACCAGCCCACTCGATTTTATTTTTATATCCTTCTTTTTTTCTCTTCTTTTTTTTTTTTTTTTAAAAAAAATTTTTTACAATTTTTTTTTTTTTAAATCTCTCTCTCCTTTCTTCTTCTTTATATATATTTTGAAAAAAAAATGGACACTTGAATGGTTAGGAAAATTCAGGTATCAACAGGCGTATGATTAAATTACCCTTATTATTATTCATACTTTCTCAGCAAAATTCAAGTGTTAACAACCCCGAAACTGCGAGAACCCCCTATGGGACTAGCGGTTCTATATTCCCGTGGCGCACCAATCTTGAAGGTGGAGTTCCATGTGGAGGACAACGATGTGTTTGGGACCGAGCTCATCGGGGTCGTGGAGATACTAGTGGCCTAGATCACGATGTAGAGACAAATAAGTTTTTTCAACACTCTGGCATCCGCTGTGTGCTTGGTCCTTGTTATGCAAGCACCAATCTTAGCATTTTCAAGCAATGGGTATGTATCTTTAGACGTTTAGGTTGATTCTTAATCAAAATCTCTTTGTTTGATTGCATCAAAAGCATTGCTTTTGCTATATATTACCTTATTATTTCAATCGGATATAATTTCATAGGAAAGTTTTTCTTTTTAGCAGACAATCTGTGGAAGTTTATTGATTTGTATCATTCTGTCCTAGATCATATCATGTGTTTCTGGCATAATGACATGCATTTATGATAGTTCTAGAGGGAATTTTATAGTATTGGAGAGGCTGCCCATTCGTTTGAATTCAAGCATAAATCTACGAAAATGTTTGGTTTAATTTGTTGGTTCTTTTTTAGTCCAGGAGGTGGGGACCTTATACACGCACCACCAAAAGTGCATGGTTCTTGACACTTACGCTTCGGGAAACAACCGCAAAATAATGGCTTTCATTGGTGGGTTGGACATAAGTGATGTCTGATACGATAGTCCCGAGCACAGACTTTGTAGTGATCTTGACACCATCTTTAAGAATGATATTCATGACCCCATATTCATGGTAATTAAGCTAATGCTTCCCTTTAGCATCGTAAACACATGTTTGTGTTTTTTTTCTAATCTTGTGTTTATGGCTTTTTTTTGTGACTACTGTAGTCCACTGTCAATGTCCCAAGGTAACCGTGGCATGATCTACATTTCTAATCTTGCGTACGACATATTGAAAAATTTCGAACAGAAATGGAAAGAGGCGGCGAAGTGGCACAAGTTATGTCAAGTGTTGGCATGAGAATGCTCTGTTGAGGCTCAACAGGATTTTGTGGATACTTTGTCCCTCGACAAGCCCCGATAGCGACAAAAAAGTACAAGTCAGGGATGAAGACAACTTGGAAAATTGGCATGCATAGGTCCGGAGAATTTACGTAAAATTAATTGGCTTTTTTGAGGGACTTCAATTGGAAACAAAATGAAGGGTAACAATCATCATTAATTTCTATTTTATGTTGGCACAGATCTTTAGGTCAATTGATTCGGGATCTATAAAGGGATTGCCAAAGAGCGTTGAAGAAGCTAAAAAGCAATTAAGTTTTAGCTGCTAATGCCATGCTAGTAGATTTACAACTGGCTGTTATACATGTATCACTTGAAAAGTTTTCCTTACATTAGAAAGTTACTCTTCTTTCTTATGCACAATCTCTAGTGTTTTTGAATAGACATTGAAGCCCACATTGATAATGTTGCTTCTTTCAATTACTTCATGGTTGCAGAATCTTATATGCGGAAAGAACTTGAAAATAGACAAAAGCATTCACATGGCGTCCGTGAAAGTGATTAGATCGGCACAACATTTCATTTACATTGAAAACCAGTATTTTCTTGGCTTTTCCTATCATTGGCCATCATACAAAATGCAGCTATGAGATGCACCATTTCTATGCATTTTGATTGACTGAGTTGAAAGAGCAACAACCCCTCTGGTAAGGAGTATTCAGACTTTGCTCCCTCTGGGAATTGTGTATCAGCTAATAATAGCTAGAACTCACCATATTGGACGTTAAAACTGAATTCTGATTCAAATGGCACTATTATGGAATGATGAGCACCTTACAAAGTTCCTGCATATTATATTTTCGAGACTTGACTCTCTGAACTTTCTAAATTTTGATTTTTTCCTCCATTTTCTAGTTTCATTTCGGCCTATTTAATTTCTTGAGTTCAAGTTTTGATGGCAACCAATGCTTGATTTGGCTCTGACAAGCAGGTGCAAACAATTCAGTGCCGATGGAGCTGGCATTGAACATCACAAGCAAGATCAGTGCAAACGAGCCGGTTTCGAAACGTTTCCTGTTGTGGGTGGCAAAATCCTCGGGTCACCTACCATTCTTCCCAGTGCTCTCACAACTTGATCAAATATGTAAATTAGTCGCATTCGATTTTGATAGTGTGCAAATGCAATGATATATACCAAAATTTCAAGTAATTTTGGGTTAAATCGAAGTATTTTAAACAATCGAAATTGAGAAATATGAGTAGAATGACCATTCATGGGCATGACAAAGCAAGTTGTGATTTAGATAGATACTCCCTACTAATTAAAGTAAATTGTGGGCATGACATGCGACATCATTGTTGTATAAAATGCTTCGGATGAGTTGATGTTATGGTGTGAACGTTAAGATAAATATATATGGTTCATCAAGTTCTTATTGGCTAATTGTTTTCCATTCGAGATTTATGGCATAAACTTCTTAAGAGGGAAAAGATTCAACTTTTTGGCATCATAAAAAAATTTCTTATTGTGTACTTGTTCTCAATACATATAGATTGTCTTGGGAAACAATCACAAAATAACGGCTTTCATTGGTGGGTTGGACCAATGTGATGGTCAATACGACTCTCCTGAGCACCGGCTTTATAGCAATCTCGACACCATCTTTAAAAATTGACATGCACAACCCCACATTTGCAGTAATTAAGCTAATATTTACATTTAGCACTGTAATAACATGGATATGTTATCTCCTGATCATGAGATCTATGTCCCGAGGCAACCATGGAATGATCTACATTGCAAATTTGAGATGACATTTGACACTCGTGCTTCAGTTTGGAGGAAGCAAAAAAGAGAATTTGTGCTAGTAGCACGACCACCAATCTGGAGTTTCAGGCTGTGATGACTGAAGCAGAATCAAAGCAATTCAAAGGCAAGTATGTTTGATAAGTCTCCCATTGCAATCAATGAATGATTAATAATCGCATCATCGTTGTGCACTGATTTATTGAGCTATAAACAGATCTACTTGAAGTCATCTTTATATTACCTGCTTCTTACATTGATCCCCAAAGCAAGGGATACGGAGGTATGACTTGGCTCCACATAAGATCATCTACCATACATCTTTGCCAAATTTTTTCAGTCATTTAGTCCATTCATCCTCTAATTCCACAAGTTCAACTTTCCAATATGTCTATGATTTGTGGCCCTGTAGCACCGCTGGCTTTGTTTAACTTACTGAATCATTAGGTGACAAGTATGAAGATGGAGTAATTACTCAGAGACCACCACTAGTCCAGTATGGGAGGCTGGGCAGGAGAATGTGAGATCGCAATAGAAACTATGACCAACCTAGATATGACGGCAAGGAGGTCAAATGGCAAATAGACAAGGGAGCCCTCAATAAAATTATCTTCTCGTCAGCAAAGTTATGGTCCCCCAGGACAAGATGAAAGAAGAAATCCCCTGCCAATGAGCAATATGGATTATGCTGCCAGCAGCAGGGCTCCATATCAAGGACAGAGGGGAGATCCGATGCCTTCATATCAGGGAAACTACAGTCGACAGGGTCATAACAACAATTACTATCAGCAAACAAAGGGACCCGCTGCAAGGAGATAGATGGAGCTTTGCACCTTTAGTGCAGAATGGTTCATAGAAAAGACAATTGGAACTATGCACCTACTCCTAGTGGAACATATGGGCAGGGTCCTGATGGATTTCAAGGGCAGGGTACTGGTAGCGCTGGTGACTAGTCTTCCCTGCCCTGTAGAATTTGCAATGGGGGAGGGAGGAAACAAAAATCGTATCTTTGAAATACCATTCTGAACAGCAGTGGCCAGTGAACACTCCAAGGAAGGAAAGGACATCATGAATGAGTAGGTCGCAATTGGTGTTGTGCACAGTATGTCGGCACAAATGCACGCACTTGAAAGATCAATTAGATCTAAGCAAAAGCTCTTCTAAATAAGCCTTGAATGGTGATCCTAGAAGGAGAGGGAGAGAATATTGGTATTTTATTGGCAAGTGTCGTCCATGTGATATTTCAAGGGGCCTCAATGACCGACTTTGTCGAGAGATTTCCTAGAATCTAGTTAGTCTATCAGATTACCTTTAGATGAAGTCAGCTTCAAAATATTCAATATTACAAAAAATATATGCTCCAAGCTTTGAAATCACGAGAATCATGGAATTAAACTTCAATTAACATCAGACTTCTCTAAGTTAATAACTAGGCCAAGACTCTCATGGCAATATCAAGCACACAACTCATCAATTTAATCATGCACACGCATATCACTTATCCACAGGCAATAAAAAAGGCAACCAAGCTAAGACAAAATCCATCTAATTCATGCTTAAGCCACAACTTCCAGCACAAGTTCAGAATTGTGACAGGGCATACAAGTCCGCAAATCACGATCGTTTTGATGACTAATTGGTATGAAATTGAAGCTATATCTTCCTCCAAGTGCATATGAGTCTACTTGATCAAAATGGCATCAATCCAAGACCAAAGTAATGCCAAATTCAAACAAAGCAATCATCACCAGCATGCAATGCTTCGATTCTAGCATATTATAGTTCGGTTATGACTATAATTCTCACACAATTGGCATGAGATTCTCCATATCACTTTCCTAGCATGAACATATATGATCCCCATAAACAAACTAGCCTTGAGTTGGAATGAAATGCACACCAAATCAGGGTTATCAAGAAATGATCAACATCCACGAATTGATTTCCAGTAGAATTTCTTTCATTCATGACATAATTTCTTTTCCAAGCAAACATGAAATTCACCATTACACAATCTTCTATCACTACACAATGCTCACTTGAGTGGAATAGCATAAAATCAAGCACCATTTGACATCAGTTCAGGCCCGCAACAGTCATGAATCAACATATATTTGAAAATGTTTCAGCATATTCAAAACAAGTTCAAAATTGAATACATATGATTTTTTTATGAAGAAATACAACTCAAATACGCTTATATGACCATAATAGATCAGAATAGATCGACAATCTAGTAATCAAAGGAATTCTCAGTCAAGAACCGAATAAAAAATACACAACGACTTAGTTCAGGGATTTCATCAAACAAGTGGTACACATTTCGGCTGAGAAGCACCAGTTCAAATTATTAATACAGCCTCAATCACTTCCGATTTGCACACAGACAGTAACTAACAGAGCACATGTGGTTTAGTTGAATGAAGAACGATTACCTATAGCGATTGACATCAGACATGAGTAAGGAGATAACAGAAGCAACATCAAGGAACGGAATCGTCGAAGCAGGCAGCCATGATTCAAGTTCAAGCACTCCGGCATTACAGAACTTCTTCGCAGCAGTGGAACGGGCGGTGATCGGGAAGCGGTGACGACCAGCAGCTCTCTGTTCTTTGTCCCTTCTCAGCGTGCCATGTCTTGTGGCGGCTGTTGGTGGATGGAGGGCGACGGAGAGGGAGAATGAAGAAGGGATGAAGATCACCACCACCGATAAGCCAAAAGCTAAGCATAAAAGGGAATCGAGAGATCGTTAGTTGAAGAGAACAAGGAAGAGAGCCAGATAGAGAAAGAAGAGGGCCACGTGATGGGTGTGGGTCCCACTGAAAATTGTGTATTTAAGCTAATACAAACTGATTTCTCGATTCAGAGTGATAGAGAGCCAAACCAACGCAATGAAATATTGAAAGGAATACCCGATTTTCCCAGCTCATTCTCATTAGGTGGGCTTTCAAGTCACCAAGGACTTGGTCCGGCTCTGCTCCACAGCTTTCTATACGCAAGCCTCGCAAGGATGGGAAGTCGTCGGAGCACGAGAATTTCATAGAGTATTTCTCAGATAAGAAGAACCTCCTGAATTTCGGCAACTTGGAAAGCTTAAGAGCAGTCAACTTTGAGAAGGTGATTGCCGTGCCGATCGCTTCTTCCCCTTTTTCATGGCCAGCAATTAGTTGCATATCTTCACATGACTCCACTAACAGCTCTTCGATTTGCCCGAGCAATTTTGCCGTGAAGGTAGTGAAAAGCATTTCCAAACGGGGGCACCTCAAAACCTGTACGTCTCTCAAATTTGGGAACGGGATGTTTGGGAGACCATCAAACTGCCAAATTTGCCTCAAGTTTTCGAGATTACTCAAGGCCAACCTCCTCAATTTACTACTCTCTGTATCCATCCCATCACCTTCATATATGATCTCGATCGAACGGCATGAAATCACTTCTAGTTTCTCGAGACAGCGTTGCAGCTTCTTCCACATATAAGAGGTGGCAATACATTGGAGATTGTCACATTTCCTCAATGAAAGAGATTCCAACTTCTGAAAGGAATTGGTGGGAATTTGATTGTTCCATAGCTCTTTGCACCGAAGGCCTTCAATTGTTAGACTTGTTATATTAGGAAATGTAACCTGCATAAAGATAATGTGAGAAAGGAGGGAAAGTAGGACAAATTTATTACATTGTTCGTTCTAATACATGATAGTGAAAGAACGATTCCAAGGGGAGAGAGTTTGAAATTCTGACTTATTTTAGATTGTGCAATCTCCCTATGATTGTCAAAGGGAAGACATTGAGTAGCCCAAAGCAATTTTCAAGGATGAGGGTGGCTAATTCGCAAAAAGAACTCCTAGGAAGTTCATCTTGCCATATCCTTTTGAAGGATCCTATTGAATGAAGCCATAAAAATTCCAAGCTTGGTAAACTAACCTACTCATGAGAGTTATACATTAGATCATAGCTATGAAACATCTGACAATTAGGCCTAATCTTAACAATCTATTTGATGCGATGGAATAATGAATTTTCACTAATGGCCTTACTATGACAAATGTAATTTTAAATAATGAACACATTTTGACTAACAAAACCAAATAAAATTCTTCAAAGAGATTTTATAACACCCCCCCTCCCCAACAAAGCGTGTGCCTATGGCTAATATGGGTATAACGTCAAGAGAAGGGATTTGTACCTTTCGATCAAAGAAGGAATCGGAGTTAGCATCTTGTGAATCTGAAGTAGTGGTTATTGGCTCTTTCTTTCCATGAGGATATGGGAAGAATTTCTCCATGGGACATTCGGTTATACTTAGATGCTTCAGTAGTGGGAACTCTATAATATCATATGTCCCTTCATTTCTTACTTCTTCATCCACAATCACCGCCTTCATATTTGGACAGTCCCACACTATAATGGCTCTAATTTCTCTAAAACATTTAGCCACAGATACCGAAAAGAGAAATGACAGCCCCGATTCATAGACACAGAGGTCCCTCAGGTTTCGAAGTACCGTTATTCTTTGTAATTTTACATCCTGTTTCCACATGCACTGCAGGTTTGGTAAACACCCTAATGTCAAGTCAGTTAGCCGAGAGAGAATCTCGACATCTCCAGTGACTTCTAGCTCCTCCAGGTCAAAAACTACTTCTGCTAATGGAGATCCCCCTAGTGACATTGATTCCAATTTCGACAACTTCAATATCCAATCTAATTTCAGAATACTCTTCGACGTGGATTTAGACTCCTTTATCATTAGCGATCTTAGATTGCTGTAATTTAATGAAGGTTCACTGTATAGTATCTTTTCTGGGCCAAGGAGTCTAACCATTGTCAAGGAATTCCAAGTGAGGCAATGAAACCTGATGTGGCACCACAATGAAGCTCATTAAAGGTAAGTCTGTTACAAGTAAAGCTATTTTCATGAGAAAATAAGTGGAACTCTGGGGCTAAAATACACAAAAAAAAAAAAAAAAGAAGAAGAAAGAATTTCTCTTTCGTGAAAAGCGAAATCATTTTCATGAGGATATCCTCACCGCTATCATGCTGTCAATGCAGCTCAATTGCACAGTGATGTTGACACGGTGACGTTGGCAACTTGGCATGACATTTTGGAATCAATTGCAAATTGCATGTTAGGTGGGACATGAATTATGGGGACTTTCTTTGTTACGTTGCTCCTCGCTCGCCATCCATTTATCGAATCTCCAAACATCGCTTTCTTCATTTTGAAATTATTGAATTTTATTTATTCATTCAAGAATCATTCTCGCTTTCATTTGTTTAGCAATCTATTTTTTCATCTCATTAAGAATGTTAAATAAGTAATAAATTAAGTCACAGAAGAAACCCAAGTTAGCAGTTAAATTATCTAATGTTGAAAAAAAAGTTTAAAAAAAATTAAAAAATCAGTCGTGGAAAGAGGCTTCCCCTTAACTATAATATGGTCTCTGTTCTATTTGAGATTATTTTTTATTTGTAAATCAAAACGTGATACAAGTTGTACAAATAGTCAAAGTTAAATGCAACATGTACCGACGTTGAGTGTATACCAATATCATCTCATCCTAACAAGACAAATTGCTAGAGGGAAAAAATGGAAAAAAAAAAAAAATTACCTGGATCGGAGTATCCTCTGATGCGATTTCAGCTTTAGTACAAAAGCTTGTCATATTTGGTAAATCAAGCAATCTCAGACGGCGTACATTAGGCAACTCAACTCTATTATCAGTAGAAACCATACCTTCTCCCACATCATATGTGACAATGGATTGCAAAGAGTCACATTTCTGCACTTCAATTTCTTCCAGCTGTGTAAGTCTTTGCCAATCTGAAAGAGACCACAAGCATTTCAATTGGTCACACTGTGTGACACTAATGACTCTTAGTTTCCTAAAAGCAGTGAATGGGAGGCCGTCAGATGAATTGGCAATGTACTTAATTGAGGGGCTGTTTTCAATGTTGATGTACTTCAATTCTTCGAACCCTTGGGTGCACAATTCGTGAACGCTCTTTTTGGACTCACTCAAGTTGCATAAAGTTAAGCGTTGAGTCTTCTGTAGAGTTTTTTGAATCCATTCTTTCGAAAGAATACTCTCACAACCTTCCAATTTGAGTTCCATGATTCTCAAATCTTTAAATTTGAGCCCGACAACAAGTCCTATGTTGATCTCAAATCTATCCAAGCTCCCAAATGGCAGGTCACCATCCTTCAAGAGTATGGTGGGATCAGGGATCGATATTTGTAGAGCAGCTAGCTTTGTCAAGCTCTTCAACTCGGCAAGCCCAGCATTACATGATTTTGATGATATTTGATCATTACCCATCCATCCAAAAAAGCTATAAATATTTAACTCTTCTAAGTTGGTTAAGCCTTTCAGGACACCAGGCTCAATTGTTTTAAGCTTGAAGGATTCTTCTAGATTCAACAATCTTAGATTTGTAAGTTCCCCGATTTCTTTAGGCAACCTAGAAATGGCGGACCGTGTGAAGCTGAGAATCTGCAATGCTTTGAGGTTGCCAAGAATTGCCACATCCTCCACATTGCAATCGTCTAAGTATAAAGAGTGGAGGTTCCCGAGGATTCCAATCGAGGGAGGTAAACTGGCGATACGCATGGAGCGAAAATATAGGACACAGAGCTCCTTCATGTATGTGAAATCTAGTAGTCCCGAGCAATCTCCCACTTCATGTTCGTGTTCTTGCATCCAACCCTTGTCTTTTGGTTGAGACAACATGAGTAGCTTCAAGTTAGGAAACCGACACGTCATTAGTTTATCAAGCCTATCTTTGTCAACATCAGCTAGGCATATAGCCCAATATTTCTCGAGCTTTTCCTTTGACCATGAGCCATAATTGATGTTCATCATTAAAGAATTCTGACCTCCAAATGGAGTTGAGACAACTACCTCGCTATAAAGATCATGTATGGTCACATTTTCCTTGTCATCGCCGCCATCCTGCAACAAACAAATGGAACGGAAGCTATCGAGCATCGTATTCAATCTATCTCTTGAATCTTTTATAGTCTTATTGTATCCCTCAAACAAGCCCAAGCCCATGCCTAGTACCAATAGAATTTCGACTTGAATGGTCCCACCAATAAGACCACAAAGCAAGAATAAGGACTTGGCGTCCTCACTCGTCAAATGGTCATAACTCAACTTCACTATGGATTTTATATCCGAGTCCTCTATTTTTATCAACGCGTTTCTCCATGCATATGGTTGGCTATATTGCAAAGTGCGTGCGACAGAGGTAATCAAAAGAGGCAAACCTGCGAGCTTCTTTACCACTTGAGCTGCTATTGCTTTCAATTCCTCGTCTTTGAGCTTGTCGCCAACTATCTTTTCAAATAGCCTGAAAGCTTCCTCGTCCTCTAAACCTCGAAGAAGAAATGTTCGATCGGCACACATCCTTTGCTCCAGCACATCTCTATATCTCGATGTTAGCAGCAACTTGCATCCCCTACTCTCGTCTCCCGAAGGAATTCCGACCGCCTTCAGATCAAGTTTGTGCCACAGATCGTCCAATATTATGAGAACCTTCTCATTCGGATCCTTCTGCAATCTCTGAAACAGATGATCTCTTCTTCCCTGTTGGCTTTGCTTGTCCTTCAGATCCAGTTTCAAGGCGTCAGCAATCTGGCCTTGGATATTATTCAAATCCGGAGTCTGCAAGACTTCCGCCTTGACGATCATCTGGAACGGTCCCCCCTCTTTCCTGAGTTTCTCCTCGACTTTCTTTAACAGCGTAGTCTTCCCCACGCCGCCAGGCCCGTAGACCCCAACCACTTTTAGCTTCTCATCATCCAGAGCTTTCATTATGTCCTGAAAGATGGAAGCTCGTGAATCGGTGATAGTGTCGCCCCCATCACCGGCCAACAAATTCACCTCGGGGGCACCAGGTACATGCCCCGGTGGAGCTCCCTCGTAGTAGACCCTCTCGAATTTACCCTCCGAAATGAGTGCCTGGATGGCCTCGATTGTCTTCGTCGCGTCCCTGCCGAAACAATAACGCTCCTTTGGGTTGGGAAGGCACCCCCAGAAGCAAGTTTTCTTGGCTCTTCCATCTTTTTCCAGCATATCGCGTGCCTTCTTGGCAAGGGTCTCTGCATTATTCTTCCATCCGTTAACTTCGCCTCTTATCTTCCTCATGTTGTTGTCAGCATCATCGATGGAATCCTGCACTCCAACTATCATGTGCTCGAGCGCCTTAAGTTCTTTCTCAAGTTTGTCAACGCAGCTGTCGGTGAATATCACGTAGCCGCATTGACGACCGACCGGATCCACCAGGTTCTGTGCCACTTTGGAAGCCACAGACAGAACAATCTCCATCATTTCCCCCCCTTTTCGACTTCTACTTTTGGGGTTCTCTTGTAGGAGAAATGGAAGTTGAGAAAGTGGATATGCCGAGAAAGGCGGAACTGATGGAATCCGGAAACGAAACGAAACGAAATGACCGAACTGGAAAGGTTCAGTAGGATGAATCCACAGCCACGAAAGATTAGGTGAAAAGATACAGCTTCTAGCAACAGGCAGTAAATGGAGAGATGGAAATCTAGAGGGAGGAAGTGATCATTTAGAGCTGCAACGATCAGAAAGAGGAGCACCTGGCTTTAATAGACGCGGGGTTACTACGTCACACACACATAAACCCAACCCTGGGCCCATGTATAGTGACATTAATTTTTAATTTCCCGAAGATGCCATCCCGTCACCATCTTTTGAGTGGTGTGATTTCAAACACCGTCTTGCACTGTACAAAGACTTTTCAAATATTGAAATTGACGTGACCTCCACTGATTGAGACCCTTTTGTAAATGTGTATCTATTTTGATTCGGACAGTCCTCATGAAAAAAAAAATAGTAAAATTGTCATAATTTTGACAAGACGTGATTATCATAATTTTTTTCATTCATATAAATATCACATTGAAATAAAATCAATAATTTAAATGTTAATTTCGAAAATTCATCTTATGTGAATTTTTAATATTTTTTCGAATTTTTAAATTTTTTTTGTTTTTCTTTTACTTCTTTTTCTTTATTTTACTCACCTGGAGATAGCAAGGGCCGTCGCGATTGAGGGTGAGATAGCCCTTGCTCGATGTGGCCATGACGGCCCTCCCTAGTTTTAGGCAGCTATAGGTGAGGGCGCCTTGCCCTTGCCCTCACTTGGACGAGGGTTTCGTGGCTAGCGACTAGTCCTAAAAAAGGGAAAATAAAAGAAAATATAAAATTTAATATAATAATAAAATAATTTAAAATATTAAAAAATTGATAATGTAAGGGCAAACGAAGCCACATAGGACGACTCGCATCTATGTTGGATTTTCCGACAAGACAAATTGTTGATGACACTTACGTAATCGATTTTTGAATTTGTGTCACTCAAGTGAACAGAAAAAAAAAAGTTAACACTCTTGCTATTCTCACCTTATTTTCGGACAGCTGAACCCCAATGAAACTGGATGAGCATTTCCCTTGAGATAAAAAATTCCCGATTCATCATTCCATGAGACCTGCAATCCATCTCTATCTGGGTCGATCTTGAATCATGAACTTGTTTGTCTATTTTTGAAGTCGTATTTCTTTGATGTATTCGTTTTTGTCTGGGTAAGATAGTGTAGTGTAATTTTGATTAAATTTCCAATACCGATGACGTTTATATTAAGAAATCGTTTTCCTAAACAGCTATTGCATTGGACACCGCCGGTTCCAATATCATCCTGGGTCGACATTAATCAGATAGTCAACGTCGGCCACCGATTCCAACTAAAAAATGGCTAAGAATCCCAAAAAAACTAGGTAAAAGGGAGGGGCTTCATGTAGTTGAAGTAAAATCGAGACCGAAGTCTAGCCCGAGAAAGAAGTCAATTAAATGTTACAACTGCCAAGGACAGGAGCACGTGGCTTTAATATATGAAGAATGACTACATTATACACATACGAACTCACACACATGTGCATTACCGTTGTTTTTATTTTCCCCAAGATACCCATCCTGTCCTCCAATGCGCAAATGTTGTACGTTATTTGAGATAAAAGATATCATAAGATATTCATTTAAGTATCGTAACTTTTTCTTTTAATCACTATAGTCCAATGAATTATAAATAAATAAAAAAATATTTGCTTAATTGCCATAATCTTTTATTGATAATTTAAGTGTCATAATTTTTTGAAAACGTTTATTCATGTACTAGAAATTCGACAGGACATGGCACTTGTGGTGAAGAAAAGGGAGTTTCTTTCTTTCTTTGCTTCCTCTCTAATACCCACGATCATCAATGATCATCCCACTTTCGGAAGTCTTATGCACAGTGAAAGCAAAGAAATCGTGAAAAGAAAAGGATGGGGATCGGAGCAACCGGAAATCCACTTCGGGTCTGTCTTCTTCCTTTCCTGAGAATCAGTTGCTCCTTATATGGCAATGTAGTTAGTATGTTGCAAGTCCACCACGAGTATGCTACATATCACAGTGTTTTCTTGCCGCCCTAACTGCTACGGTTGTTACAAAACTGAAATAGATGTCACATGACCCTAAAACTTTTGAAAGAAAATACTTCAAGCGAGGAATGAAATGAAGCCTTTTGATAAGAGTTCTATTAGGAATTTAAAAAAGACTTTATTAACGTAGATCACTTTAGCAGAACGGCGATTCATCTATTAGATCTAAAGGCAGACTTAACATTGATTTCTAAAGATGCTCATGACTTTTTCATCTTTCAATATGCATTCATATGAGTCGAACATCGCATCATTGAAAACAACGATAACAAAAGCTGACCATTATTAAAGCTTCGTGTTATTTCAATCTTATTTATGCTGCCGATGGAAGTACGACTTTTGATGCATCATGGTCACGTTGCAAAGATATTTTCCTCCAAAAAGTGGGAGGAAACGGAGGGAAATGCACAATGAGTTCCTTCTTCTCGATTGAAATGCAAAATACGAGCTCTTTCCGACTGTTCCCCAGGAATGCTACATATCATGGCACTTGTGATGGAAATTATAGAATCTAAATGATCAACCGGAAGTTATAATACCTAAGTGGAAATTTTTTAGAAGTTAAGTCACTCAAGTGAATATTTTTTTAGAAAGTCATAATACTTGATAAATAAATAAATAAATCATGACACTCAAATAATTTTCATACAAAAATTACATCACTTGCCGTATTCTCATCTTGGCTAACTTCTATCAGAAGTTGCGTAAGAATTGGAAAGTGTTTGAATCAAGATATGCACGCTTTAGTGGCCAACTACACTCTTCAAGTTGCATAAGAGTTGAAGCTAGCAGATAACTGGCTAAAGATAACACTGGCAAAGTCATCTTACCACCACCACCAAACCTGTAAATTACAACAAAATGTGCTCCTTCGGATTCGGCATCTAATAATTTTCACTATGCCTTCTTTTTGATCATTCAATACGATCCCATGCTCGGTAATGAACCTACGTTTGACCCTGCAGCTTACTCTTGAACGATCAATTTGATGAGTTCCCTATGTCCGTCGAGAAGAATTGCCAAAACAAGTCCAATGGAGAACCCCAAAAAGAAAACATTTTAATACGACTTTCAACAAAAAAAAAAAAAAACTATTTGAAGTTGACTTGAATTGTGGAAAGTCAAAGTGCAATAATATCTTCTATACATGCGGTGCAGTGCAACTTTCCACGATGCTTCGAGTATTCAGGTCGGGTGTACTAAGCTCCACCCATCCTTAGGAGAATCTGATTTTCTTCTTTGTTTAAAAATTTTCTTTGTAAGTTTTTTCGGTTATGGAACACAACTTTGTCGTAGCTCCTACACAAATTGTCGTACCATACAAATGATTATCACTGAAAATTTCCAAATGTTTATATGGGACGATACTTTACGCAAAAATAACAGCACGGTATTCAGGCTTGACAAGGGACGACATGAGATTGGTTTCTCAAGTGATCATAGAAAGCAGGATAGAAATGTGTAATAAGTTGTGTAATAACTTTGTCACGAACTAAAAATTTCTTAAATGTTCAAAAATGTCTTAACCGTATTGCGTAAAAACCAGAATTGAGGGAGTAATTATCTCATTGTCTCAAATTGTGCTGGCCCACCAGATCGATGCATAGGGGATATTTGAGAGATAAGAGTGAAGAGAAATATGTGGAGGGAAGGACTGTGATGCTAAGGGGGTAGAGGATTTACTGTATCTGAAGAGGTATACCTCATCAAGAAGTTTGCCACAATCTAAAATGTCAATATATGTTCTGTATCTTGTTGTCTTAGACATACTGTCTTTGCCCACCAGATCAACGCCAAGGAAATAGAAGTGGAGATTGAAGAGACCGCCATTTTCGTAAACTAAGGTGAAGGCCAGCCAGCAATCATCATATATAACTCTTCAACTTCCCTATGACATTTGATAAAATCCGGGTACTTGTTATCAAGGATCCCGTAATCTTTTATCAATATGATATTATATTTCATCAAAAGCTTGATAACTCTTTAACTTACCTGTGTATTTTTTTGTTTTTTTTGCGGTGATTTTGCAAACCCTGGCTCCATTTTGTACTTTTGCCGATGCATGCAATCTCCCCACGCTTACATTTATCACGTAAGGCTTCATCTACTAAAATACGGGCATGGCCTCCGAAGTTGTTCTAAGTAGGAGAAGCTGAGATTCAAGTGCAAAATCCATCATATTTAGACACGTGATCATTAATCACTAACACAATTGTAAAGGGCATTGTCAGTGATAATATATGTGCACATTAGTAAAAAATGTCGAGAGCCATACATATGTCGATAGCATGAATATCCAAATAAATGAATAATTTGATTCTAGTTATATCTTTTTTAAGTTGTATTTCTCTTATGTATTCGTATTCGTGTTTCAGCGAGTCATCTGATCATCTTTACGCAACATCTACGGAATCTCCGACAGAGCAAGTGCCTCCATCTGATTGCGCTTGATTAACAAGTGGACCCATTCCACCATTTCTTCTGTACTGAAATTGACTTCAGTCCCCACCAGCTAAAAATTATGAGAGCTATGCCTGGCTCCAGCAAGTCCCCAGCAGCCGGAGTCCAGATTTTGATCGGGATAATGCAGTCCAATCCCAGACACTTCACGAGTTATTTACGTATGAGCTTTACGAAAGTTGGGCAATAATGGAGTCCCACTTAGTGCAATAATGCTTTCTCCTGTCGTACTATATGGTAACCGCCTATTTTGGCCAAAATGCTTTTCTCATCAAGAGTGTATTATTTTCCTTGTACAAGCATCTCGCAAGTGACAAATCCGCAATGGGCCTAGCAATAGAATGCTAACTTCGGAAAAATGTCACCACGAGTACCTTTTTAATTTTTTAATCTTATTTAATAAATGCAATATGCATAGGTTTTGAGCTACATGCACAACACTATCAAAAGAAATTGAAGGTTCATGGAAGATGACTTTTTTCATTTTTTGTGTAGAACTTACAAACTATAATCATCATTTATTTCTCAAAATCACACTTCAATAGTTCTAAAAAACAACCCAATTTTATATGATTGATTACTCCTTGTCAACGGATCCAGTGAATATGCAGTGTATTTGTATGTAATTATGTGTTTATCTTAAGGGGATCATTAACTCCATATCAGTGTTGCAAGTGTTGCAGACACTCGATAATGTCAGCCTATTTCATGGATTATATGGATCTTTCTCTGTCTAATCTCTCTTTGCTAGTACCCTCCACGTAATGACACTATCAGATTCTCTGCAAAACTAAGTAATGTACCAATTCACGAAGCCGACGCTTCCCATTGCCAAACTCCAAGTCCTTACGGGTCTTTCCCCCCGACACGTCCACCATCGTTGCTTTGATGCTGCTATCTCTCTCTCTCTCTAAAACGCAGAGGAGGAGGATGAAGACAGAACAAAATGAGGTTAAGAGTTAACCTAGGTGGACTTAAGTTTTGCTTTTTGGCCATCGTCAGTCACTAGTCCCTTGACAATTATTAAAGCTTCGTCTTATGTCACCCTCATTCATGCTGCCGATGGGAGTACGACTTTTGATGCAGCGTGGGTCACGTTGCAAAGATATTTTCCTCCAAAAAGGGGAAGGAGATGGAGGGAAATGCAAAATGAGTTCCTTCTTTTCAATTGAAATGCAAAATACGAGTTCTGTTCGGCTATTCCCCACAAATGCTACAGATCATGGCACTTGTGATGGCAATTAGAATTTAAATGATGAATTGAAAGTTATGATATTTAAGTGAAAATTTTTTAGAAGTTAATTCACTCAAATGAACATTTTTTTTTTTTAAAGTCATGATACTCAATTAATCAAAAAGATCATGACACTCAAGTAATTGCGGTACAAAAATTACATCACTTGTTGTATTCTCATCTCAGCTAATTTCTATAAGAAGTTGTGTGACAATTGGAAAGCGTCTGAATCAAGATATGCACTCTTCAGTGGCCAACTACACTCCTCAAGTTGCATAAGAGTTAAGCTAGCAGATAACTGACTAAAAATAACACCGGCAAAGACATCTTACCACTACCACCAAACCAGTAAATTACAACAAAATGTGCTCCTTCAACTTCAGCATCTAATAATTTTCACTATGCCTTCTTCTTGATCATTCAATACGACCCCATGCTCGGTAATGAACCTACGTTTAACCCTACAGCTTAACTAGTAGCTCTTGAGCGATCAATTTGATGAGTTCCCTGTGTCCGTAAAGAAGAATTGCCAAAACAAGTCTAATGGAGAACTTAAAAAAAAAAAAACATTTTAATACGACTTTCAAGAAAATATAGTATTTAAACTGAACTTGAATTATGGAAAGTCAAAGTGCAACAATATCTTCTGCACACGCAGTGCAGTGCAGTGCAATTTTCCACGATGCTTCGAGTATTGGGGTCGGGTATTAAGCTCTACTCATCCTTAGGAGAATCTGATTTTCTTCGCTGTGTAAAAGTTTTCTTTATAAGTTTTCTCGGTTTCAGAGCACAAATTTGCCATTGCTCCTATGCAAACTGCGATACCATACAAATGATTATTACTGAAAATTTCTAGGTGTTTATATGGTACAACACTTCGTGCAAAAGTTACAGCATGGCATTTGGGCTCAACATGATACAACACGAGATTGGTTCCTCATGTAACCATAGAAGGCTAGATAGAAAAGTGCAATAAGTTGTTTGGTCATGGACTTATTGTTGTACCTAGAGTTCTCTAAAATATTTTTTTCACGAACTAAAAATGTCTTAAATGTCAAAAATGTCTAAACGATATTGTGCTAAAACCAGAATTAAGAGAGGACTAATAATCTCATTGTCTCAAATTGTGTTGGCCCACCAGATCGTTGTAGAGGGGATCTTTGAGAGATATGAGTGAAGAGGAGAAGAGGTAGATGTGGATGGAAGGATTGACGATGCTAAGGGGTGGAGGATTTACTATATCTGAAGAGGTGTATGTTGTCAAAAATTTTGCCACGATAGAAAATGTCATGAAATGTTTTGTATCATGTTGCCAGAAGTGTATTGTTTATTAAAATATTTAAATAATAAAAAACGCATTCATATAACAATTTAAACTTTTAAAACAATTGATAATGATCTTATTAAAATCTCATATGGTATTGGAGTTAGGATATCTGGAAGATTTTGTGAAATTACTATAATGATTCTAAAAACTTAAGTTTTTAAATGAAGATGTGGACTAAAAAGATCACCATTTTCGCAAACTAAAATAAAAGCCAGCCGGCAATCATCGTATGTGAAACTTCCAACTTCCCTCTCTCATTTGAGAAGATCCCCGTACTTCTATCGAGGAACCTGTGATCTTCTATTAATACGATGTTATTTTTCATCATAAGTTTGGTAACTCTTAACTTACCTGTATTTTTTTTTTTTCATTTTTGCATAGACTCTGCTAAACCTTGGCTCCATTTCGTACTTCAGTCGATGTTTACAAGGTGCCCGCGCTTACACGTGTAGTGCAAAGATCATCTTTACACGACATCTGCGGAATCTCCAAAAAGAGCAAATGCCTCCATCTGATTACACGATTAATTGAAAACAAAAGGGCCCACTCCGCCATTTCTTTTGTACTGAAATTGACTTCAGACCCTACCCACTAAAAATTACGAGAGTCGCGCTTGGCTCCAGCAATCCGCAGCGGCCGGAGTCCAGATTCTGATGCAGATGAAGGCACTCCAATCCCAGTGACTTGACGGGCTCTTTGAGCATTAGCTTTACTAAAATTGGACAATAATAGAGTCCACTTAGTGCAATAATTAATGCTTTCTCCTGTTGTACGACGTGCCACCACCGGTTTTGGCCAAAATGTTTTTCTCATCAAAAGTTTGTATTATTTTCCTTGTAAAAGCATCTTTGGAATTTTGTCATATTATTTGACCGCAAGTCATGTGGAAAAGCTAGTCTATTATGAAATAGCAATAAGCACATAGACAACACCGTGGACGTTTTTTCTTGAAGTGAACGCACCATTCATTGTCGGTAATTTTTTGGGGCTTTTCTTTTGCCTCCAAGACCCAATTTTGATTTTTCCTCTCATGCATTTGTAATTTGTGTGGCTTTTCCTAGATTTATATTTGGGCTGCTGAAGTAAGGTATAATTCAAAATATTCGGGATCAAGAATTGCGATATTATATAAAAGAGAATGTCTCCCTTATTAATGGAAATCGAGTTGAGTCGAATAGTTAAGAATATATTCCGAACTTGACTCGCTTTGATTTATACAATCAAGGAATTCGATTGGAGATTTTTACCATTGGAAAAATTGAGTGCATATGTATGACCTATTAGAAAATGATGTGAATTTTATTTTCTAGAATTGTAAATTTTACAGGACCTTCTGTTAAGATTATCTTACATCTCCATTTCACCTATTCACTTTAATGGACGCAAGTTCCATCTACACCTTGATGAGCATGATGACATATGAATGCATCTTCTCTTGATGTACTCGAGGAATTTTCTCTGATTCTTTGGCATGTACGAGACCTTTATCACGTGAAACGAAAAATGTTATTGTTTCACTTTTTGGCTCGAGAAAAACCAATCATATCCTCCCGCTTTTTTTCTTACTGCTTTTTCCACTTGGTCGTGTCTTAATCCTGTGTTCTGTATCTCATCTTTCTTCGGTCCTTTTTAATATCTTTTTGTTCGTTTAATATTCCATCATCATTACTCGTAATAACATAAAAGACTTGTATGCTGCCACAATAAGTTGTCGTTTAGTCAATGGTTCATCTATCAGGCGCAACTTGAGGACCATATCCCTAAATCGACTGACTCAAGATTTTTTTTTACTTAAACAGCTGAATATAATCTTCGATCGACCTTAAAAAGTAGTAACGAGATTACTCTATGCATGAATTTAGTAGTTGTCTTATGATTTTCTGATGAAATAAGTTTCTTCTCCACAACTACATGCTAATACACATAATAGGAAAATAATTACCCAACAAGTCCTAAACATATTGTATCAATGTCAATTCAGTCATAAAATTTTTAATTTTAATATTTAATCTCAAACGTTTGCACAAAGTTCAATGTTGTCAATCTCGTCAATTTTCACTAGAAATTATCAACGTAGAGATTTAGTTATTGCCGCCCATCCTATGCAACATGCAATGTTAGCGATTTTCAATGAAAATTAGCCAAAATGGCTATATTATAATTTCATACAAAAGTTTAGGACTAAGTTGAGAAAATTGAAAAGTTTAAAATGTTATTGTCATCCCTACAAAAAATTTAGAATTGATTTACAATTTCTCCATGTACCATTGTCATTAGACAATAAAAATGCGTGAGTAAGGGCCTTCAAATTGGATAAGACATTGAAGCTGCACATCCATCTTTTAAAAAGAGACTAAGCGCTATCACAATCTAAATTTTATTAGCTGAAAAAATATTAAATTAGTTAGTGGAGAGTATGATTGCCAACAAAGGAGCATCATTATTGCTCGCTGGTTCTTTTTTTTTTATCGTAATCTAAACTTTATTAGCAAAAAAGATTATAAAATTAGTTAGTGGAGTGTACGATTTACCAACTAAGAAACATCTTACTGCTCACTAGTTCTTTTTTCTAATTCTTTGTTTTAATTAATAAAAAAGGCAAGTCAAGTCAAGAAGCACTTCTACATAAAGTTGTGGAAATTACGCTTGCAATAATTATCCTTTTCCGTGCATCATGCCTCACAACAGTTCAATTAGCATAAAGAGTCTTGGACCGTTGGATGACAATAGAGATTGTTACGTCTTGGTAATAAAAAGTTGAAGTCTTCGGAATCGGTGGAGATTGCTGCAATGATAAACACATTTGGTATTACTATTTGTCAAATATAAGTCATATATGAGATATCAACACGGGAATCACTCATTTGCTAAAGTCTTTCGAGCCTCGTCATAATCCTCAATATGATCTCCATATAAATAAATACTTTTTTAAACATTCATCGTCAAAATATGTGAAACCATATAACATTTTCAATATTAAAGAGTACAACAAAACATCTTGTTATGATGGGTATCTGCACTCTTTTTTTCTTCCAATCATAAGAGTGATCAAAATATATAATATTTGTTATGATTAGTTTTGGAATAGACACAGTCTCGTAATACATTTTCTCCTAACATTTTACATTTGTCTTCCTCCTATCTAAGATAATGGGTAACTATATTATATTCATCTATTTGTAAAGTGCATTACATACTCCCCCCCTTCCCATTTCACAAAACCCATTATTGACACATTAATTTGTATCGACACATCAAGCATATGTTTTTGAAAAAAGGAAATAAATAATTGTAAAAAGATACAAAAAACAATAATAAATAAAAGTAGATAAAAATAAGAAGAGAGAGTCGAATTGGGCCTAGTTTGGTCCCCATCACCCAAGCCTTTCGGTCCAGCCCGCCCCATTGAACCATGCCCATCTCACACCTTGCGATACAGAGCATGCAGGCGAACCATGACGATGCTCTTCCGACATGCCATTTCCTCGCCTTTTCCACCAATGCTCTCCAAATCGAATTAGATTTCATCGTAGTTGGGAAGTAAGAGAGGGATTTTGATCTTCCGGTCCGGTTTTCCACCATTAAGTCCGTAGAAAATGTATTAGAGGGAGAATGACATGCTATTTCCTGTCCTTTGCCACCAGTGCTCTTCAAATCAAATTAGATTTCATCGGAGTTGGGAAGTAAGAGAGTGATTTCAATCTTCTGATCCGGTCTTCCACCGTTAAGTTTGTAGAAAATGTATTGGAGGGAGAAAGGTTTGGTTGCAAAATTCTAAAGCTGAATTGTGAATCTATGTATCCGTTGCCTTTTTCTCGGTACATATGCATACTTAACATGATCACTTAGATAGCACTCATCGGGTGTATGATGATATGCCATTCTGAGATACAAGATCATGGAATGCAATGGTTTCTCGGTATTTGTTAGAATGGGGTTGTCGCTGAATTGCTGAATATAATTTGTTTGCTATGAAGTTGCAGAGTATAGAGATGGATTATTCAGTAATTCTATATAATCTACTCACCATTTTTTGCTCAATTTGATGATGCATCGAGTGGAACAATAGAAGATAGTAATTGAAGCATATCACTATATGGAAGACTGTGAAGGGATTTGTCCAAATAAAGGGAGTAAGGAGATGGGATTTCTGATTCGATTTGTATACAAATTCATTGAAAATATTGGGGAAAATCAACATGATAAAGATATCAGGCACGTGATCGACCTTTTTCAGAATTACGTGAAATACCTACAGCAACAAGTGAAAAATCGAATAGGAAAACAAGACTTTTAATTGAAATCAATAATTTATTTAGAAAAAACTAAATGCGAACATTGAAACTTACAGATGATGTGTAGAAGCTTCTTACTTTATTTATTTAAAGTTAGAAAAAAAATATATACCAACAGCTTCACCACCTCTTTTTTTTTTTTTTTTTTTTTTTTTTCCGTTTTTTCACTTGCCATGGCATCCATTTTTCCTCCTCACCAGCATTAACGGATTTTCCCGAGAAAATCCTTCAGGTCCAACATATGGGAGGCCCTTGAGGATAGTCGTGGCATGAAAATGTTGTGCTGCATGTGGTGAACTAGAAAAGTGTCTTTAAATAATCAGGCAATGTTTTGACAAAATTCAACTTATTTCAGCTAGACTCTAGTATAATCAAGTGAGTTTCAACAATTCCGAACAAATTACGGTAATTCCAAGCAAAATTTTAGTGAATTCTAGCAAATCTACAATAATCTTCCAGCAACACCTCAACAAAAATTCGGCAAGTTCTTGAGTTCCATTATTTTTATATTATCTTAGAGGTGAAGTTCACTCTGAAAAAAAAAATGATCACCTTTTTTTTATTATCAGCTCTATTTGCTTCCTCTCTATTAATTCCTCATTTATATGCCTTCATTTACCATGAACTCTCTCTCTCTCTCTCTCTCTCTCTCTCTCTCAAAATTCATTATTTGTGATCTTGCCTATAATTTTTCATCTAAAGATTCTTCCTACATTAAACACTCATCAGTTATCTACATTTGTTGATTGCAGTTTATCTCCGAAGAATAAACACGATAAGAATGAAGGTTCAATACAAAGGATTTAGAGAGACCATTGGAATATATGTGTCATAAGGTTTCAACTCAAGCTTACCATTCACATAAATGAAGGTACATATTATATACGGGTCGCCAATTGACAGCATTAAGTACATTATCACAAGAACGAAGGCAAACATGCTGAATAGGTGGCTGTCTTGCAAGGAAAGCTTGAAAATATTTAAGGGATAGAAAACAAAACGTTAAACCAATGAGGATGGAGATCTTTTGTAAACCAAAAAAAAAAGATCTATAATGGTAAATAAAAATAAATAATGAAAAAAATGGCACAGGAATGCCAAAATGAATCGGCATGGGCATCCAATTTTTCTAAAGCAAATTGTCGGCGACCCCATTTGGTTTCGGAGCGCGTGGACAAGAGATTTAATTGACGACACCATTTGTCTTAAAACGTGCCAGAAACTCAAGCCCCTTAAATCCTCCTCCTCCGGTCACCATAACACGTATTACCATAACTAATCTTCGAAAGCCCCCTCTCATAAATTGTTGGGACCCTCTCTAAGAAATCTTAGAGGGGACGGGTATAACGATTTGTCGAATTGAAATGAGCGATGCCTTTGTTCGAGGTGCTCGCTCTTGTTCATCGCAAATTCTCTTGAACCCTAGCTATCGCGATGTTTGAGTTTCAATTGATTAATCAAAAAAAAAATATTTAATTGGAATCACCATTAATCTTTTGGAGCCAACTACTAGCTGAGTGAAGCATACCTACCAACCGGTGATTTTAAGGTCAAGGGACTTAATTACGCTAATTATTTAATTAACACCCTTTTGGTACTAATTCTCAATCTTTTGAAAAAAAAAAGAAATGGTTATGCGACCTTTGCCCATTTTATTATATGATACTACTAAACGATATCTATGCACAAGTGCACAATCAATAAGTAACAAATCATAATCAATGTGATAAAGATAGAGTGCGAGAAAATAAAACCAATATGATGTTGGGTAATGCATTAACATTGAAAGAATAGATTCAAAAATGATATGATTCAACCTCAAAGTTGTTTGAATTTAGCGGATACATTGAGCCTCGAGACAATAAATCCGTGAGCTAAATCCAAAATTCATTATATTTCTAAGCTATTAAATAAATATCCCCAAATGACGACCAATAAATGGAATTCCATGGAGAAACTTATGACATATAAGTATGAAATTATCCAGACAACGGCACATGACCTTGTTCAGGCAAATCACTCCTAAAACATTCTAAAATGACGAGAAATTATCTACATGTCAATGTACTATCATGTGCTACCAAATTAACCCTCATATGAAATCAAGATCTATAAAATCCACTCCTAGCCCACATATGACGCAAAAAACTCATTGATCAATATGAATCCAACAAATATTGATAATATGACTTGAATAACTCGGGAACAATTCTGATTTACACAAGGAACTCTTAGGACCAAATACTAAAGACCACATTTTCAAAGAACATCATGCTGCAAAAACCGAAACACATAGAAGCATAAACACAGGAAAACAACATTGAGCCACATTCTAAAGTCAATTCTCGTGGTTGAGACTCATTCAGCAACAACTGAACATGTATACAAATCGGCAACGTGGACAAAGAATCAAGCAAAGCATTTGGTCATGGCATAAACAGCTCATTATGCACTTAGCCATCAAATGTCAGTTATGACAGGGACTCGCACGCCATTTATAGAAAATATACAAGCAAATGACATTGAGGAATGAACTTCAGAATCTTCAGTAAATGAAGAAAATCAAACGGGTAGAGGCCTATCCATTCGCCAAAAAAAGAACCGAATATCATTGACAGTGAGAAGGGATTCAGGTATCAATGAACGGATGGAGAAATGCAAGCATAATCATCCAAGTGTATGAAACCAATTACTCGCGAGATCAAGTGCAGGATGAAGTTCGGACACGAATTCATTGAAGAAGACAGTACACGATGCACATTATGAAGAAGGATTTCCCTATTTCCAGTTCAAGGATGGTAATTGTCTCGAATATTAGAATAACCATATACAAAGATTGTAGATTGATATAGATAACATAATTCCGAGTAAATTAAGCCAACACGGCATGTTCATATTCTCAGTCATGGGAGCATTGGGCACCACCGGGAAAGTTCAACCAACATCAACAAAAATAATCTGTCATATACAATGGAGAGCTCTCAGTTTAAGCACACCATTACCAGATAATTATCACGATGCAAGAATACTTGCGAAATACGCATGCTAAAACCGTTCAGGAATTCAATCAAACATTTGGTAGGCGCTTCAGTAAAGGGCACCTGAATGCAAAGATAAGGAAGAGGTTCGTATCCAAACAATCATCGAATCATAAAAACTTGTATGAGTTCATCAGGACAGTCTCGGACTCAACCAGATTTCACGCCCGCAGAATCAAGCACTCGGTCCCTACCTCCAGCGGAAACAGAGCATGCGAAGTTTACCTTGATGAGAATTATGATTATTCAAATACTCAACCCACTCAAAGAAATCCTCATCATCTCCGATTCCAACTCACATTCAACCTTCGCCAAACTCAAAATCATAACACTATCTGTCAAACTCAAACGGTTTCAGCCTCAATCAATTGTCACACAGAGAGAGAGAGAGAGAGAGAGAGATGGGAGGAGGAACATGGGCTTTCCCAGATTGCAATCTCCTTGATCTCCTTCTTCCTCTTGTGACGATTGTCGTCGGGTCATGAAGCAATCTAGTTTGTGATTTTGGTGGCCAGTCCATCATAAATTTGTATGGAAAGAAAGATTTCTTCAATAATTTTTCGACCCTGAATCACACATTTTTACATACAAACGAACAAATCATGCGCAGTTTTTTTGTGTCTCGAGCGCAGATCCACATGTCCCACAAGTGCCCGAATCCGGACCGCCTGAACCAGCGGCTCGTTACTTGCGAAGCCTGCTCGACTGCGATCGGGACCACTGGGGAAGACGAAAAGACGATCTTGCGGAGGCAAGAGAGGGAGAAGAAGACGTCGGCGTGCCCCAACCGTCGGTGCAAGGAGGTGCTGACGTTCTCCGACGCCAGCACGTGCAAAGCGTGCGGCCTCAAGGTGTGCCTTGAGCACCAGTTCCGGGGCCGACAGCGGCTGCGCGGTGGTGCTGCCGGCGGTGGCGGTGCCTGCGGTTGGATGGCGGTGGAACGAGAAGCTCCGGGCGGCGTTGGCCTGGATGAGCATGAAGGAGTGCGGGAAGGAAGAGGGGGGATCAGTATCTCGCTGAGCGAATCCCACAATCAAAGCCCGTTGATGGAACTCACGTACTTTTTTTTTTTTTTATAACAAACCTCTTTTTAATTAGAATGTTATATTTTAAATAAAAAAAAAACCACATCATCGTTTTCCGTTAGTTAATTTAACATAATTAAAGGAGTAAAATTTTAAGAACTCAATCATATTTTTACAAAAAGTGTTATAATTTCCGATGCACTTATTTATTGAAACATGTCAAGGTAAAGAGAAATAAGTTGTAGGATGTGAAAGCGTGGGAATGAGAAATGTGGAAATTTTACTCCTTTTCATCTTACAATTTTAAATGCAAAGATTTTCTTATCTTTAACTTTCCTTTGCACTGTGGGCTATAATGCCAGCGGTTACTATAATAGTGTTTCACTTAACACGAACAAAAAGGGAAGACTGAAGCATAAATTCTAAAAATCGTCCTAATAATGTGCTTGAGTCCTAATTTTCACAGTTTATTGACCAATGTCTAATCCTTGTCCACAACATTGTCTAGTACTAAAGCTGGACAATGTTGGAGGGGCGAATTAAGAGTTATTAAAAGTTTAAAACGGGAGTTTCCTTCCCTCCAAAATGCAAATTCATAATGGAGAACTTAATGGTTGGGGGATGGGCATGCATGTGGATAACGAGCATTATAAAAATTTGATTCTTCAATAACATTACGCAAATATAAAGCTCTTTCAAATATGAAGAACTTTCATAGTTTTCTTGAACATGCTTAATATAATAGCACGTACACTTTCTAATATCATGAGAATATTTATTAACACGATAATGCACTTGATTAGACTTTATACAACAGCTTACAATGTATGGTTCAATGACTGGTCCCTCGTCATTATGGCCTAGGAGACAAACCAAAGAAATGAATACTCAAGAAAATAGTCACAAACTCCGTGGCAAGTGTAAAAGAGGATACATAAAAAAAAAAAAAATCTCTTATTACTAGACACGGCATTTTGTAATTCCCCTCACTTCCGTAGTCTAACCACGCAATTTCCCACTTGGAAGCCTAGTCTAGCTTTGTCATACTCGAGACATCCAAGGATGGGAATTCTATAGAGTATCTATCAAGTAAGAAGCTCCTGAATTTCGGCAAATTGTAAAGTTTAAGAGTAGTTAATTTCGATGAGGTGATTGTCATACCAGCCACTTCTTCACATTCTTCATGGTCACCAATTAGTTTCATATCTTCACAAGACCTTACCATGAGCTTTTTGCTCAGTTTGATGATGCAATTGAAGCAACATATCACCTAGTGGAAGAGCGTGAAGGGATTTCTCCAAATAAAGGGAGTAAGGAGATGAGATTTCTTATTCGATTTTTATGCAAATTCATCAAAAATAATTGGGAAAATAAACATGATAAAGATATCAACCATGTGACCGATTTTCTTTTTTTCCAGAATTGCGTGAAATTTTTCACCAAAAGCAAAAGGTGAAAATCGAATAGAGAAACAAGACTTCTAATTGAATCAACAATTTATTTAAAAAAAAAACTAAACTCGAACATTGAAACTTATCGATGCTGTGTTTATGGATGCCGAGTACAAGTTACTTACTTTATTTAATTAATGTTACTATTCTATTCAAGATTTTACCGAAGGACATGAAAAAAAAAAAAGAATTTACCAACAGCTTTGCCACTTTTTTTTTTTTTTTTGGCGTTTTGTCACTTGCCATGGCACCCATTTTTCCTCCACACCGATATCAACAGATTTTCCCGAGAAAATCCTCCAGGTCTAACAGATGGGACGCCCTTGAGGAGAGCCGTGGCATAAAAATGTCAGTCTTGCATGTTGGTGAACTAGAAAAGTATCTTTAAAGACTCCGGGCATGTTTTGACAAAATTCCAACTTATTTCAGCAAGACTCCCGTATATTCAAGCGAGTTTCAACAATTCCAAACAAATTACAGCGACTCCAAGTCAAAATCTAGTGAATTCTAGCAAAGCTACACGACAATATTCCGGCAACACCTCGACAAAAATTCGGCAAATTCCACCTCATTCCAGCAAACAATCAAGGGTCCAGTTCATGGAATTTCATGATCCGACTTGCAATGCGAAAGACGATTAATCGCACCACCACTTTAGGACCAAATATCGACAGAACTTTCAATAAATGGAATCCTAGAATGCGCTCCGGTCGGTATGAAAAGCTATGGTCCAGGCAAGCACACGTACCTCCTCTGAGTAAATGCGGTTCCGGCCATCTCGAATGTGTACACGGAGGAAGGTCCGATAAAGGCAACCGGTATTATCGAATCGAAAGCAATCACGACCCCACCTCCTTGGCCTTCTAACGTCACGACGGGATAGAATAACGGACGGGGTCTTTTGGTCGTTTCATCGAACACTTCCTGAGCAGTATCCGTACGTTCATTCGACGCGAGGACGACTCTCGGGCTTGATTTAGAGTATGAAGTGGAAGAGCTCAGTCGGTAGAGAGAAGATTCGAAAGTGACGGTTGGGAGTCAACTCAGCCCGAGCATCCTTTTCCATGGGATTCGAACCTACCGCAGGCTTCCACCGATCACCGAAGCGCAAGAACGAATCGAAGGAGCCCCTCGCGATCAGAATAGCGCGCGATCGGAACTGCAACCAGACGACACTGGAACCCGCAATCGAAGTCATGAACACTGGAATCGACGTCGATTCACCTCTGGCGAACCTCGAATCAACGACAATGGACTTTGGATTCCAGGTTCAAGCTTTGTTTCTCCCGTGCGCGTGCGTCTGCCGTGGTCGGAGACGGGCGGCCGGCGGTGGCTTCCCGTGGAGCCGGCGGCCGGCGGTGAAGCTAGGGAGGATGGGAGAGGCTACGGACGCGAAGCGGAATCGAGAACTTCCTCGTCAAATGACGAGAGTGCCCTGATTTAAAACGACGAAATTGTCCTTCTGGTTATTGCTATCGTAACCGAATTCGAGGGAGAAGGAAAATCGTTGGTGGACCCTAGGGAATAAAAAATTTCTATCGTGATAGCTGACCCGACCTGCGTCTGATTAAAACTAAATTTTTTAAAAATATTTTTATTGATTTTCTAATTTTTAAATTCCTTTCTTCTTCTTTTTTTCCTTTTTAGTCTTTTTCCCAATTTTGTCCTTTTCCCCTACACTTCTTCTCCCTCAGGTCACGCTCTCTTCTTTCTCGAACGTTTCCTCTTTCCTCGCAGCAACCCTACATTCGTGGCAATTAAGCTAATGTTGTCATTTAGCATTGTAATAACATGGATATATTATTTCCTGATCATGAGATCTATGTCCCAAGGCAACCATGGCATGATCTACATTGCAAAGTTGAGATGACATTTGATACTCGTATTTCAGTTTGGAGGAAGCAAAAAAGAGAATTTGTGCAGGTAGCGCGACCATTCATCTGGGGTTTCAAGCTGTGATGATTGGAGCAGAATCAAAGCAATTTAGAGGCAAGTGTCTTTAATAAGTTTCCCATTGCAATCAATGAATGATTAGTAATCGCATCATCGTTGTGCACCGACATATTGAGCTATAAACAGATCTACCTGGAGTTGAGGAATAGATCAACAATCTAGTAATGAAGGAAATTCTTGGTCAATACTTGAATCAAAATACGCACTAATTTAGTTCAAGAATTTCATCAAACGGGAGGTATACATTTCAGCCGAGGAGCACCGCTTCAAATCATTAGCCTCAATCGCAGTCGATTTTCACAGACAATAGCAATAGATCCCAGCCTCTGCTTCATATATAAAGCAATGGAAAACAGAGCACATGTGGTTGAGGTGAATTAAGTACAATCAGCTACAACAATTGACATTGGATATAAGTAATGAGATAACAGAAGCAACGTCTAGGAATGGTATTATCAAAGCAAGCAGTCATGATCGAGTTTCAAGAGCACTTCAGCATTACACACCTTCACGGTGGCGAAACTGCTGGCGGCGATCAGGAAGTGGTGACGATCAGCAACGAAGTGAGAGGAAAAGGATTCAATTTGAAATCACCGAGAGAGTTGACTTATGGATCTTCAAAAATCATCCGAGTCTTTCGATCAATGGGCGTAAGAACATGAGTACTTCTCGTGCTCCTTGGTGGCCTTCCCAGTCACCAAGGGCTTGGTCTGGCTCCGCTCCACAGCTTACTATACTCAAGTCTCGCAAGGATGGGTAGTTCTCGAGACACGGGAATTTCAAAGAATATCTCTCAGGTAAGAAGCTCTTGAATTTCGGCAACTCGAGAAGTCTAAGAACAGTTAACTCGGAGAAAGTGATTGTCGTGCCGGTCGTTTCTTCCGCTTTTTCATGGCCAGTAATTTGTTTCATATCTTCACATGACTCCACCATTAGCTTTTCGATTTGCTGAGAAATTTCACCGTGAAGGTAGTGAAAATCATTTCCAAATGGGGGCACCTCACGGTCTCTATGTCTCTCAAGTTTGGGAACGGGACATTTGGGAGATCGTTGGACTGCCAAATGTGCCTCAAGTTCTTGAGATCACGCAAAACCAGCAACCTCAATTCACCACCCTCTATATCCATCCCATCACCTTCGTATATTATCTCAATCGAACAACATGAAATCACTTTTAGATTCTCAAGACAACGCTGTAGCCTCTTCCACATATGGGATGGGGCAATACGTTGGAGATTGTCACAGCACTCCAAACCAAGATATTTCAATTTCCAAAAGGAATCGGTGGGAATTTGATTGTTCCATAGCTCTTTGCACTGAGGGCCTTCAATTTCTAGACTTCTTATATTGGGAAATGTAACTTGCATGAGGATAATATGAGAAAAGGAGGATAAGTAGGACAAATTTATTACATTGTTTGATCTAAAACATGAAATGTAAGAATACGAAGGATCATAATAAGGGATAGAGCGAACCATCTCATTGAACAAGGTTTGTGGCAATTCATCGTCCTCTCCCGCCATCTTGCTTAATGGCCTCTCGACACTTGTAGTACTTGGGATGAACGCTCCAAAGTTACGGCACTCCCCAATTCTTAGACTTCTTAAGGAGGCAAAATCATACGAACAACATCCTGAGCTGAAACAAATCAAGTCATCAAGCTTCTGAAGTGATAAGTCACTTAAGCAAGGGAAACTAATCACTTCCGCCTTTGGTTGACCCCCTTCTTCCTTGGGAACCACTTCCTTCATACGTTCGCATTTGCTAATCCACAAGCCCTCAAGTTTCCCTAAAGTTGTGGCCGTATAATTGGGGAAAAGATATGTTAGCTCGGAGCAATTTTCAACCTCGACTTTTGTTAGACTGGGAAAACCCAAAACCATGTGAGAGTCGCTCTTCACCATGTGTTTGAGCCTTCTTGCTCCTCTCACCTCCACTCCTTCCAATTTGGGCAGCAACACAAGTTTTATTTCCGTATTTGAACCAAAGGATCCACAGTCAAATAATGATTCCAAGCATTTCAAGTTTGAAACTTTGACTTCTTTCAGGTTGTGCAATCTTCCTATGATTGTCGAAGGGAAGACAATGAGTAGCCCAAAACAATTTTCAAGGGTGAGGGTGGCTAATTCGCAGAAAGAACTTTTGGGAAGTTCATTGTGCCATATCCTTTTAAAGGATCCTACTGAGCAAAGGCCTAAATGCTCCAAGCTTGGTAAACTAACCTGCTCATGAGAGTTATGCATTAGATCATAGCTATGAAACATCTAATAATTTGGCCTAATCTTAACGATCTATTTGACGCAACGGAAGAATGAATTTTCACTAGTGGCCTTACTTTGACAAATGTAGTTGTAAATAATGAACACATTAAAACCAAATAAAAAAAAAATTCTTCAAAGAGCCACAAAGTGTGTGCTTATGACTAGTATGGATATAATCTCGAGAGAAGGGATTCGTACCTTTTGATCAAAGAAGGAATTAGAATAAGTATCTTGTGAATCTGAAGTAGTGGTTATTGACTCTTTTTTTCCATGAGGATATGAGAAGAATTTCTCTGTGGGACAACAGCTTATAGTTAGTCGATTCAATAGTGGGAACTCTATAATATCAACTGTCCCTTCATCTCTTCCTTCTTCATCCACAATCACCGCCTTCATATTTGGACAGTCCTTCACTGTAATGTCTCTAATTTCTCTAAGACATTTAGCCACAGACACCGAAAAGAGAAATGACAGCCCCGTATCATAGACATAGAGCTTCTCTAAGTTCCGAAATATTGATATTCCTTGTAATTGTATATCTTGTTTCAGGGGTGAGGTTGGCTAATTTGTTGAAGGATCCTACCGAGTAGAGTGTTAACTTCTCCAAGCTTGGTAAACTTATCTGCTCATAAGAGTTATGCATTAGATCATAGCTATGAATAATTTGACAATTTGGACTAATATAGATCTATCTAATATAGTGGAGCAAGGAATTTTCACTAATGACCTTACTCTGACAACAACTGTAGCTATAAATTAGAAAAAACATTTTAACTAATAAAACCAAATAAAAAATCTTCAAAGAAATATTATTATTTGCCCCATAAATCACGTGCCTATGAATATTATGGGCGTAATCTCAAAAGAAAAGATTCATACCTTTTGATCAATGAAGAAATCGAAATAAGTATCTTGTGAATCTGAAGTGGTGGTTATTAACTCTTTTTTCCCATAAGAATATGAGAAGAATTTCTCTGTGGGACAGCGGCTTATAGATAGTCGTTCCAATAATGGGAACTCTATAATATCATCCATCTCTTCATCTCTTCCTTCTTCATCCACAATCACTGCCTTCATATTTGGACAATCCTTCACTTCAATGTCTCTAATTTCTCTAAGATATTTAGTCATAGACAGCGGAAAGAGAAATGACAGCCCCGTATTGTTGATAGAGAGCTTCTTCAGGTTCCGAAATATCGATATTCCTTGCAATCGTACATCTTGTTTCCACACGCACCGCAGGTTTGGCAACTTAGATAACTCCAATGTACTTAGCCAAGAGAGAATCTCGACTTCTCCAGTGACTTTTAGCTCCTCCAGGTCGAAAACTACTTTTGATGATGGAGAGCCCGCAATTTCCATTGACTCCAAATTTGGCAGCTTCAGTATCCAATCTTTCGGGATACTCAACGTGGATTTAGATTTTTCTATCTTTAGCGATTTCAGACCATTGTATTTTATTGAGGGTTCACCGTAGAGTATCTTTTCTAGGCCAAGGAGTCCAACCATTACTAGGGATTCCAAGCGAGGCAATGAAACCTAACAAAGCGCCACAATCAAACTCATTAAAGGTGAGTTTTTACAAGTAAAGCTATTTTCAAGAGAAAATAAGTGAAACTCTCGAGCTAAAATGAAAAAAAAAAAAAAAGAATTTCTCTTCCGTGAAATGTGAAATCATTTTCCTGAGGATATCCCCACCATTATCATTCTATCAATGCAGCAAACTGCACGGTGATGTTGACATCATGACGTTGGCAACTTGGCATGACATGTTGGAATCAGTTGCAAATTGAATGTTAGGCGGGACATGAATCATGGGGATTTCTTTGTTACGTGGCTCCTCACTCGCCATACATTTATTGAATCTCCAGATATCGCTTTCTTCATTTTGAAATTATTCAATTTTATTTATTCATTCAAGATTCATTCTCACTTTCATTCGTTCAGCACACTAGTATTTTTTCAACTCATTAAGGATGTTAAATAAATAATGAATTAGTCACAGTAGAAACCCAAGTTATCAATGCAATTATCTACCATTGAAAAAATTAAAAATAAAAATTAGTCATGGAAAGAGGCTTCCCTCTAGTTATAATGTGGTTTATGTTCTATTTGAGAGGATTTTTTTTATTTGTAAATCAAAGTTAAATGCAGTATGTACTACCATTGAGTGAACACCAATATCATCTCATCCTAATAGGACAAATTGACTAAGAGAAAAAATGAAAAAAATTACCTGGATTGGACTATCCTCTGATGTCCTTTCAGCTTTGCTGCAAAAGCTTGTCATATTTGTTAACTCTCGCAATATCAGACGGTGTACATTAGGCAAGTCAACTCTGTTATTGGTAGAAACAATATCTTCTCCCGCATCATGTGTGACAATGGATTGCAATGAGTTACAGTTACACACTTCGATCTCTTCCAGCTGTACGAGTCTTCGTATATCTGAAAGATACCACAAGTATTTCAATCGGTCACAATATTTGACACTCACGACTTTCAATTTGCTGAAACACTCTGGTCCGATGGGGCCATGGCATATCTTCTCCAAATTAATAAGATTTTTGAGGAACAATGACTCTAACTTCCTAAAAGCAATGAGAGGGAGGCCATGAAATGAATTGGCAATGTACTTGATTGAGGGGCTATCTTCAATTTTGAGGTACTTCACTTCTCGGAACCCTTGGGTGCACAACTCGTGAGCGCTCTTTTTGAACCCACTCAACTCGCATAAATATAAGTATTGAGTCTTCTGTAGAATTTTCTGAATCCATTCTCTTGAAAGAATACTATCGCACCCTTCCAAATTGAGTTTCATCGTTCTCGAACCTTCAAATTCTCTCCCATCAACATTTCCTATTGGATAAATGATCCAAAAATTTCCTATCTCGATCCAAAATTTGCTCAGGTTCTCAAATGGCAGGTCATCATCCTCCAAGAGTATGGTGGGATCATGGATCGATATTTCTAGAGAGGCTATCTTTCTCAAGCTCTTTAGCTCGGCAAGCCCAACATTACACAATTTCGATGGTATTTCATCCTTGCCCATCCATCGATTAAAGCTTCCCTTCATATGTAACTCTTCCAAGTTGATTAAGCCTTTTAGAGCTCCAGGCTCAATTATCTTAAGCGAGTAGCAGTCACTTAGATTCAACGATCTTAGATTCGTCAGTTCCCCGATATCTTTAGGCAGCCTAGAAATTTTAGATCCTACAAAGCTAAGAATCTGCAATACTTTGAGCTTGCCAAGATTTGCCACATCTCCCACCTTGCAATGGTCTAAATATAACGAGCAGAGGTTCCCGAGGATTTCCATAGAGGAAGGTAAAGTGGTGATATGCATGGAGCGGAGATATAGGACTCGGAGCTCCTTCATGTATGTGAAATCTAGTCTACAACAATCTTCTTGATCATGTCGATGTGCAGGTCTCCCCTTCCAGTTTTCCGGTTGAGACAACATGAGTATCTTCAATTTAGGAAACACACACCGCATTAGTTCAGCAAGCCTATCACTACCAACATCAACTTGGCGTATTGCCCAACATTTCTCAAGCTTTTCCTTGGGCCATGAGCCATAATTGCTGTTCATCATTAAGGAATGCTGACCACTAAATGTAGTTGAGACGACCACCTCGCTATAAAGATCATGTATGGTCACATTTTCCTTGTCGTCGCCACCATCCAACAACAAACAAGTGGAACGGAGTTTATCTAGCAGCTTATTCAATCTATTCCTTGAATCTTGTACCGTGTTGTTGAATCCCTCAAACAAGCCCAAACCCATGCCTATTCCCAGTAGACATTCGACTTGAATGGTCCCACCAATAAGACCACAAAGCAAGAATAAGCATTTGGCGTCCTCACTCTCCAAATGGTCGTAACTCCACTTCACCATTCTCTCAATATTGGGGTCTTCTATTTTTATTATCATGTTCTCCCATGTGGACACATCGCTACATTTTAAGGTACTTGCAACGGAGGTAATCAAAAGAGGCAAACCTGCAAGCTTCATTACCACTTGAGCCGCCTTTAGTATCAATTCCTCATTGTCTTTGAGCTTGTCGCCGACTATCTTTACAAATAGCATGCAAGCTTCTTTGTCGCTTAAACCTTCAAGACGAAATGTTTGTTCGGCATGCAGCTTTTGCTCCAGCACACTCTTATCTCTTGAAGTAAGCAACAATTTGCAGTTCCTGTTCTCATCTCCCAGAGGAATTCCAACCGTCTTCAAATCAAGTGCTCCCCACAGATCGTCCAATATTATGAGAACCTTCTCACTCGGATCCATCTGTAATCTCTTGAACAGAAGATCTCTCCTTCCCTCTTCACTCGGCTCATCCTTAAGATCTTTTAGACCCAAGGCGTAAGCGATATCGAATTGGATTTTCGTCAAGTCTGGAGTCTGCGAGACTTTCGATTTGACGATCATGTGGAACGGTGTCCCCTCTTTATTGAGTTTCTCCTCGACTATCTCCAATAGAGTAGTCTTCCCCACGCCGCCAGGCCCGTAGACCCCAACCACTTTCACCTTCTCATCATTCAGAGCTTTCATTATGCCCTGAAAGATGGAAGCTCGCGAATCGGTGATAAAGTCGCCCCCATCACCGGCCAACGAGTTCACGTCGAGAGCAGCCGCAACAAGCCCCGGCGGAGGATTCTCGAAGTCAACCTTCTCGAATTGACCCCCTGCCATGAGTGCCTGGATGTCCTTGACCGTCCTGCTCGCCTTTTTGCCGAGATGATATCGCGCCTTTGGGTTGGGAAGCCACCCATAGAAGCAAGTTTTCTTAGCTCTTCCGTCGTAATCCAGCACGTCACGCGCCTCATTAGCGACGGTCTCCACGTCGTTCACCCATCTCTCGACCTTGGGTTTGATCGGCTTCATGTTGTTTCGAGCTTCATCGATGGAATGCTGCACCTCATCCCTCGTGTCACCCAGGTTCTTGACTTCATCATTAAGTTGGCGAACGCAGCGGTCGGAGGACATTACGTAGCCGCAGTGCCGACCGATCGGAGCCACCAGGCACTTTGCCACTTCGGAAGCTCCGCACAGAGCAATCTCCTCCATTTCCCCCCGTTTCGACTTCTTCCACCTTTCTGGCTTTCTTTCCTTCTTCTTTGTGGAGAAACGAGAGTTAAGAATTTATATATTCCGAGGCAGGCGAAACTGATGGAACCCGGAAACCCCAATGACTGAAGAAGAGGAAAGATTCAATATGATGCACACACGGCGGTTCCAACAAAGAGAAGAGCCGCAGAAGATCAGGTGAAAGAGAGGGGGTTCTAGAGCGAGGAAGAAATCATTTAGACGATACAATGGTGGTCAGAAACAGGTGGCACGAAGCGTGGATAACATATGTGGCGTTACTTATTATATTGATGTTCCCACAGATGCCCCTCGTGTCGTCCTCCGATGCCCACGGGCTATACAGAGATGTCATCTAATCGTATCTCCATTTGATTATGCTTGACCTTAAGGACACTGATTTAAAACAAGTAGGCCCCACCCCTCCATTTCTTTGTGGACTAAAATTGCCTTTTCGACCCCACCGTTTGCGGAGTGCGAGAATTGTTTAGCTGTACCATCACCGTCTATCATTTATTTCAGACGTACATAGCTCCAGCGATCAGCAGCGTCGAGGTCCCAAGCTCTGAGCTCGCCGAAATCGGGCCTGAGCTCAACAGAAGCCGGGCAGCTCGAGACCAGCCCATGACCGGTCGCTGGTCGTCCGTCACCGGCCAGTGTCCGATTCAAAAAGAAGAAAATGAAAAAGAAAATTCGAATTTTTAAAAATAGAAAAAAAAAGAAAGAAAAAGAAAGAAGTGAGGACTAGTAAGAGTTGTGAGATAAGAGAGAGTGAGTGAGCTTATTTGAAAAATGGAAAACATTTTCTCTTATTTTAGAAAAAAAATTTCCTCTTTATAGAAAATGTTTTTTTCAATCAATTCATTTTTCGCAAAATGACCGATGGAAAATTCAATAAACATTTACTGAAAATTATTAATTTTATTCAGTATTTTCTAAGAACATTACTTTAACAATTCTAACGAAAACCCAATTTCATTGATTAATTACACCTCATTAACTGTCTCAGTGAATATAAAGTGTATTTGTACGTAAATATTTACCAAACCTTGCCAGGAGTTTAAAAAAGGGAAGGGGCTTCGCTCCCAAGTTTAAAACGGTAAGCTGCCAAAATCAATAAAAAAATTTTCAGGTGCGGCAACTAATACATTTTGTAATATAAAAACAGTCTGTCAATGTTAATTATTCGGTGTGTCGAATGAAGGGACCGGCGTACCTAATAAAGATTAGTCAAATGTTGAAAGAGTTAAACACTTCATTGAGAGAAAATGAAGGTTCATGGAAAATACCTTTTCATTTTCTTTTTATAGAAATTACTAACTATCATCATCACTTATTTCTCATAAACCTCACTTTAATAGTTCTGAGAAGATCTAATTTCATTGATTGATTACACTTCGCCAACGGATCCCGTAAATATAAAGTTTACTTGTTTGTCATTATATGTATGTTTAAGGGGATCATTAACTCCATACCAGGGCTACTTGCACTCGACAATGTCAGCCTATTTCACGAACTATATGGGTCTCTCTCTCTCTCTCTCTCTGCTACTAACTTCCATGGAATGCCCCTCTTTCCTATTCGTTCTATGCAAAAGCGACGGAACAATTCACAAAGCCGACGCTTCTCACTATAAACTCCCAGATCCTTACGGGTCTCTCCCTCAATAACCCTGACCAACCACACCTTCTCTCTCTCTCTCTCTCTAAAATGCAGACGAGGAGGAGAGGAAGAAGACAGCGCAAGGTGAGGATGAGAGTTAACCGGGATGGAGTTAAGTTGCTCTTTGACCATCATCGGTCACTTGGGAATTATTGGAGCTTCGCGTTGTGTTAACCTCACGCCCACGGACCCCATTCCGTCCTTCCTCTCTTTTTGCACGTCGTCCGGCCCAGAAAAATCCAAGTTGGATTTTCTTGTCCCATGGAAGGGCACAACCAAACTGCACTGTCCGATAAAAGTGACATGCAAGCCCGTCTCAAGAAAGGGGACAAGCTCTCTGGCCTGTCCTTGTCCAATGCATGTGCTTGTCTTGTCCTTTTCAACCTTTACATGCCTGTTCCTAGTAATCTAGATTTGCTTATTTATATAATAAACGTCCTCTAAGCGTATAGAATATGGATAATCATTGTCCTTTTCTGGCTCCAATTTGGTCCACCCTAAACCTAGGGCTTAACATAATCACTAAATCTCTTTGGCTCGAGATTGGAACATATGGAAATTATTATGGTAATTTTCATTATATCTCATCTCTTCCTTAGAAGAAATCATTCATTTCTCTCCTTTTTTTTAAGTATGCTATTAGAGAAAACCATGCATTAATTACACTGTCCGTGCTTATTGATCCATGGAAGAGAACCAAAGAGAAAAAAATTCATGTTGGTCCACAAAATATTTCCTTTTACTTGTGAGAGAAAACAGAGGGAAATAAGAGAATCCAATGTGGTCGAATGAGTTTCACATTAATGAGACCTATATTCTTCCTAAGGCATGATTTGAATTTTTTTTTCCTTGATACCATGCTGTCAGGTTCATATCCTATCATTGTTACTCTACTTTGTGATCAAATATTTGTGTTCTTCCACTATAAATTGTTGTTTTAATCATTGCTTCATTTATGTTCTTAATTATTGTTTCATCTATTCCTTCATTTCAACTTCTACAATATGTTAACCTCTATACAAGATTGCCGCCAATTGCACCTCTCATTTAAGGCTACGTTCAATTTCAGTATAGAGTTTTGATCACAATTTCAATTTAATAGACAGAAAAACAGACGTGTTGCTGAATCAAAATGAACCCAGAGAAAGTGATGTTAATAGCTAACCATGGTAAATTTAAAGTTGCTCAAAATGAAGACAGAGAAAGTGATGTTAATAGCTAACCATGGTAAACTTAAAGTTGCTTTTTGGCCTTTGTCGTTTACGTAGCAATTATTAAGATTCATGATTATATCAACCTCATGCACCAGATGACAGTACAACCTCATGATACAACCTCATACACCTACAATCCTAGATGTAGTTCAAACATCATACATTTGAATGCTAATATTAACTTCATCACGTTAATGTGGGCACGGCCATGTAATGATTATATATCTAGTCCCAAATCCGCACCTATTATTTTACGAATAACAACAACAAATATTTTGAAGAAAAAAAAAGCAATTTCTTAATTCAATTGATCACCCATAACAAAAAAAAATGAGTTTAACCAATGGTAAAATATACTTACCCATACAATTCAAAATATAAATATCTTGATATAATCAAAATAGTCAGCATGCGCGTATAAATAGTGTAGTGCCGCTATATAAGTTGTTCTTCTATTGACCACATACAAAATAAAAGTTCTAATTACAAAGGTATCATATATTTGATGTGTAGCTGTGAAATTCAATTGTTATGCCAAAAACAGGTCGCATAGGATTAAATAAGAATATATTAATTAACACAAAAAAAAAAAAAAAAAAAAGAAAAAACCTCTCAGCCCTGTATAATGTATCTTCATGCACCATTGTAGAGAATGAATGCGTTGCATTGTTCGTCCACTTTTTTTCTCTATACAAACCATCTACAGCTCATCTCTTCTTCTTTCTTATTATGGATCGATGACCCTGAGCCAATGACAAGCTATAATGTTAGTGCAAAATATAATTTGAGTTGAGATACTTAACTCATACTACTGATAGTACGCAAACAGACGTTGATCTCTAATAGTCGAGACCCCTTATCAATGTGTATTTGCTTTAATGACAGCAGTCCATTATTTAATTCAATTTTGGATATCTGAACTTCGATGAAACAAGACCAAAATCCTAATTCATCATTCAATACTCAGGTAGCATTACTCACAAATTTGAATAGGTCGAGTTATTGATATCCTGAGTTTTTAATGCATTCATAAGCCATACAAAATAATTCCTAAGATGAAGAACTAGAGTCCATGACACCTAAAGATTAGTTAAAATATTACAAGTCTACCACAACCACATCACATATCACGGTGTTTTCTTACCACAATAACTACTACAGTTGTTACACTTCCGTCTCTATCTTGGTAGATCTCGACACATTGGGCAACACATTTTGAGAGGTCCATAACCTTTGGTCTCCAAGTACTTTAAAGACCGTAAGCCATTGCGGCCTTTCATGGGTCTTAGCTTAGGACAGCGTTTCGGTTCAACACACCTTAGCTTCTTCAGCTTGCATAGGAAATGTAATCTTTCAATTGAATGCAACAAAGATCTCGATTCCCCTAAACCTTAAACCTCAACAACTCTTTCTAAATAAGATATTCGAAGGATTGTACATTCCTCAAGCACGACAGATTAGGTGTCCTCGTGGGCATTTGCACATAATAATTCGTAATTTCCTCAATTTCACCAAGCTTTTCTAGATAGGAAAGTGTACCGGAGGATTCATTGATGACGATGGTCAGCAAGTATTGCGTCTCCGTAACGCCTTATTTGATTGACAAAATGCAACAAAGACAAGATCCACAAGAGTTGTTCTCAATTTCCCTATTGTTATTTAAGCTTAATTATGATGCAATCGTCAACCAAAAGTTCTTCCAAGCCCGCGCCCTAAAACTACTGCCGTTAGATATTAAATAACCATGCCTCATCAGTTAAATCTAAACTTTAATCAAACTATTTTTCGGCCTCATAACTATGCAAGGATTACATCTTAGTTCTTTTTTGACATGAAAAAAAACATATATAATGTGAGATTAAGTTTAGAAATAGATAACTTATAGTTTCTAGTATAGAGAAAACATTCACAAAACCTTCCCAGGAGAATTTAAAAAAAAAAACAAAACAAAACAAAAGGAATGGGAGCTCAGCTCCCAAATTTAGAAGTCAAGCTGCAAAATCAACTTCGAATAGAAATTGAGATAAAAATAAAAATCAAATGTGGCAACTAAAAGATTTTCAAAAGAATGTAATATAAAAATTACTTATCTCTAGTAATTTTCAGATATGCATGGATTGAAGGACCATTGCACTTAATGAGAATTAGTCAGATAGTCAAAAAGCCATGAACACTCTATTGATATCTAAGAGACACTTATTTATTAATCTGGTGCATTTAGGTACTCCATTGCAAGGAACTGAAGCTTCATGGAAGATACATCTTCATTTTTTTGTATAGAAGTTACTAATTACATTAATAATTTATTTCATGGAACCTCACTTTAAGAGTTCTAAAACAACCGATATCATTGATTGATTATATTTTGTTAACGGATTCAGGGAATATGAAGTGTATTTGTACGTAATCATCTCTCTCTCTCTCTGACCTCTCTTTGCTAATAATCTTAACCCAATGACCCTCTTTCCAGGTCTCTGTAGAAGTGAACAATTCTCTGCTAACTCCAACTCCTTACGCGTCTCTCTCCTTCCCTATCAAGTATCAACCAGGCACGTCCACACAAGTTGCTCTCTCTCTCTCTCTCTCTCCCCTAAGACGCAGACGAGGAGGAGGAAGACAAAACAATGGGCGGTTAAGAGTCTCAACGAGGGTAGAGTTAAATTACTCTTTGGCCATCGTCGGTCGCTCCGCAATTATTACAGCTTCGTATTATGTCAACCTCTTCTGCAGATGGGAGGACGACTTGGTGCATCGTGGGTCTCATGATAATTTAAAGCTTCTTGTTATGTCAAACCTCCGTCCAGGGACCAGCTCCACCGTACCGTCCTATCTCTCTTTTTACACGTTGCCCAGTCCAGAAAAATCCAAGTAAGAGTTGGAAGGGCACAGCTCTGCACCAATCGACAAAAGAGATTTAAGCCCGTCTCAAGAAAGGGTACAAGCTCTCTGCCTTGTCCTTGCGTAATGCATGTGCTTGTCTTATCATTGTCAACCTCACATACCCGGTTCCCAGTAATATTAGTTTACTTAATTATGTAATATAGATCCTCCAAGCATATGCCACGTGGATAATCATTTTTCTTTTTCGATTCAAATTTGGTTCCCCCCAAACCTAAGGCTTAACATACGCACTAAAGCCTTTTGGTTCGAGATTGGAATATGTGGAAATTATTCTGACAATTTTCTCCTCATTTCATCTCTCCTTAGAAGAAATTATTCATTATTCCTTTTTTTAAATACGATTTTAGAGAAAACCACGCATTGATTGAACTGTCCATGTTGATTGATCTAGTGAAGAGAATGGAAGGAAAAATTCTTGTGGGCCCACAGAATATTTCCTATTACATGTGGAAGGAACAAAGGAAATGAGCAGACTCAAGGTGGTCGGACCGGTTTTACATTAATGAGACCTACATTCTTCCTAAGGCATGATTTAAAAATTTTATTTTCTTCCTAATATCATATCATCAGGTTCTAATCATATTATTATTCTACTTCGTAAACAAATATTTGTGTTCTTCCACTTTAAGTTGTTATGATCATTGCTTCATCTATTACGTAAAATGTAATTAAGTTTCTTCAATGTTCTTAATTGTTGTTTCATCTACTCTTGTTTCAACTTCTTAGGTATTTTTAGCGTCCCTGCGAGTGCCAATTATACCTCTCATTTCAAGCCCCGTTTAATTTTAGTCTAGAGTTTTGAGGAAAAAAAAACATGTATAATGTGAGATTAAGGTTAGAATTTAGATAAGTAATAGTTTCTAGTATAGAAAAAATATCCACTAAACCTTCCCAAGAGTTTTTTCTTTTAAAAAAAAGGAGCTCAGCTTCCAAATTTAGAACGATAAGCTCGGACTTTGAGTAGAAATTGAGAAATAAAATTAAAAAGAAAAAGAAAAAAGAAGATGAAGGCAAATAACAAATTTTACAAAGAATGTAATATAAAAAATTATGCATCTCCAATAATTATCCAGTGTGTATGAAATGGAGGGACCGGCAAACCTAATGGAGACTCGTCTGATACTCAAAGAATCTTAGATACTCCATTAATATAAACACCTATCTATTAATCTTGCGAATACATATAGGTTGTGAACTACGTACACAACTCGATTTTGAGAACAGGGATGTTCATGGAAGATGGCCTTTTCATTTTTTGTATAGAAATTACTAATTATAATCATCATTTATTTTTCAAAAACTCACTTTAAAAGTTCTAAAAAAACCCAATTTTATTGATAGATTACACCTCGGCAACGGATGCAGGGAATATGAAGTGTACTTGTAGTAATCATACGTACTTGTACGTAATTATACGTACGTTAGGGGGATCATTAACCCAATATCATGGGCTATATGGATTCGTGCTATTCCATGGTTGAGCCTGACTACCCTCTCTCTCTCTCTAAAACGCAGACGATGAGGAAGATAGAACAAAGTGAGCTGAAGGGTTAACCAAGATTGAGTCCAGTTACCTTTTGGCCATCATCGGTCACTCGGCAATTGTTAAAAGCCTCATGTCATATCGAACTCATTCATGCTGCAGATGAAGAGTACGGCTTGGTACATCGTGGGTCACGTTGCAATTGTATAAGCTGCATGTTATGTCAACCTCACGCCTGAGGGGCCCCACTCTACCGTACTGTCCTCTCTTTCTGCACATCGTCCTTACCAACTTCAAGTTAACGTGTCCTTCGTACAAATTGCATTACGAAAAACAGCAATAAATATTCTACAAAAAAGCAATCGGTTGACCACCCAAAACTAAAATAGTTTTAATCAATGAGAAAACATATTTATAAATATAATCTTAAATTTTAAATAACCTAATAAAATCGAATAGTCATCGTGCACAATAATAAGTGTAGTGTCGCAATAGTCATCGTTGTCCACTGTCGTCAGTCGCATACAACCAATTAGGCGAGATGGCCAAACGAGCCTCATCCTAGCCTTTCCTGGCCACCGATGAGTCTTGGCTCGGCGAGCTTAAACTCACTCGGCTGCTAATGGGGCTCAACCTAGTTGGGCCACCGTGAGGTCAAGGTCGCCAATTAAGGTGAGGTCGACCTTGTAGTGGCCTGCCGAGTTCGAGCCCCGCCGACGGCTGGGCAAGCTAAGCCTCGCCAGATTGAGCCTCATCCAGTTGTCAGTGAGGCTTGATCGACAGGGTGCAACCTTGCCGAGGGCTAGTGACGCTCCGACGAGGTCATTGACTCTCATCTGGCTTGACGACCGACCAAAGCTTGAAGAAGAATAGAAAGAAAAAAAAAAGTAATACAATTATTTAAAAATTAAAAGAAAATTATTTAGATTAGAAATTTTGAGGACGGTACCAAATGTAATTTTATTCTGTGAAAAAAAAAATTTGGATAGTTACTAAACGCTTTCGAATATTTCGAAATTATTCTCGATAATAGAATAAAAAATAATTATTTTCTATCAGAAATTATTTCTGAGAATAGAATAGTTACCAAACGTATTATTTCATTAACTGTGGACGTAGTAACAAATTTTAATATATTAGCCATGACATTCAATTTTGCTTTTGAGAGCAAGATCCATAACAAACCTAATCGGGCTATTCCATGGAATGAAGTGAGTTTTAGGAATTGGGTGAAAAGAGGAGAGGCAATAAAGATCCAAGGAATAGAAAGAAACGGTAGAGCAAGATTTTTCCAGTGAATCCGCAAGACATTTTCCTCCGAAAAAAAAGGGAGGAAATAGAGCTAAACACAAAATTGAGTGCCTTCTTCCCTTGAATCCACAAGTTCAGCAGGGCCCATAATATATATTGCATTTTCTAGACTCTGTCCGGACTCGTGCTCCTAGGTCGAAAAGGGGCAGCCCTCGGGCACTCTGGCGTCGGTTGCTAGTGAGGTGAATGAATATCCCGGCGAAGATGGCAGCAACTGCATTGAAAAAGTCGAGAGAGACAATTACGACCTTTTGGTATGGTGGAAGGCCAAACTGTTGTGTTTTTCCCATTCTTTCCATGGCTGATGGTGGCGTGCTCACTCCATCGGCGTCAATACTAACGTTAGAGTCCATTTTAAATACTAGCGAACGGATTATTGGAGATCATAAGCAAATGTTAAGTGACCAAAATATGGAAATGACTATCACTTGCATCTCTTGGCCCATCGTCAATGTGGGCAGGCTGTACAATGTGTCATCTAATTATCTACAACATCTACGAAATCGCCAAAAAAAAAAAAAAATGCCACAACTTGATTATGCTCCGATGCTGCTGCTCTCTCTCTCTCTAAAACGCAGACGAGGAGGTCGAAGACAGGACAAAGCGAGGTTAAGAGTTTAACCGGGGTAGAGTTAAGTATTCTTTGGCCATCGTTAGTCACTTAGCAATTATTGAAGCTTCGTGCTACGTCAACCCTTTCTGCAAATGAGAGTACGACTTGATACATCGTCACATGGCAATTTAAAGCTTGTTATTGTGTCAGGCCTCACGTCTGAGGACCCAGCTCCAGCGTACCATCTTTTCTCTCTTTTCACACATTGTCCAGTCCAAAAAAATCCAAGCAAGAGTTGGAAGGGCACAGCCAAGCTGCACCGACTGACAAAAGTCACATGTGAGCCTGTCTCAAGGAAGGTCCTTGTCTAATAATGCATGCGCTCGTTTGATCCTTTTCTACCTTATTTCTAGTAATCTTAATTGAAGCTCCAAAAATATCTAAGAAGGTGCCGACAACCCTTGAGCGAAGGATCCTCAGCCATCTGAAAATATTCTAAGGTTCTTCCTAGTGTACATGAGCCCAAATAGATAGATTTTAGTTAGGATGGCTAATGGGCCATGACAGATCGGACCCGTGCTCTCGGGCCACATGTGCCCCCAAAGAAAAGGGCAAGCCTCAAGCACTTCGGTGTCGATTGCTGGTGAGGTGGATGGATATCTCAACAAGGATGACAGGAACTACATTTGAAAAATTGGAGAAAAACAATGTTGATCTTTTGCAGTGGTGGAAGGACAAAGCTTTGTGTTTTCCTAATCTTTCCTAACTTGACTCACTTTGCTTTACACAATTAAGGAATTCAATGGGAGATTTTTAACATTGAAATCCTGTGGAAAAAGTCTAGTGCATGTGTTTTCTAGAATTGTAAATTTTTACGAGACTTTCTGTTGAAAATTGTCACATGATCGCTATTTAACCACTGAACTCCATGAAGTTCCATCTTCCCCTCAATAAGCATTATGATATAAAGAGAACATCAATGCATCTTCGCTTAATGTACTAGAGGAATTTTCTGAGACTCCTAGGTGACGAGTTCATTGGTTGCTATAAGAAGAGAACCAAAGCTCGACGGACTAGCTTCAACAAAAAGATAGATCAAACTCCGGTGACTACTGAATATAAACTAGTGTGTAAGTCAATTTGGAGGACGAAGCAACAACGCAGATAAAATTTTCAGTAATAATGCCTCATCATTTGAATCTAAACTTTAAGGAAACTAGTTTTTTAGTCCCATAACAACGCACGGGTTACATCTTGATTCTTTCTTTTACATGGTAAAACCAATGTATAATGTGAGACTACTGTTAGAATTTAAATAAGTAATAATTTCTAGTGTAGAAGAAATATTCTCCAACCCTTCCTGGAATTGTAAAGAACAAGAAGAAGGGCTCGGCCCACACGTAAATCGAGTGTGGCAACTTAAAAAATTTCAAAAGTAGATAGTATAAACCATGGTCACAATGACGGTTATCATTTGGGAAATGAAGAGTTCTTTTATAAGGAAAACATCAAGAGATTTCACTTTATATTAGATCTGTTTAGTTTTAATCCAAGAAAACTAAGCAATACTTATGTTTTTAACCCCAAGAGGTTGTTCAAGTGGCAAGTGTGTTATCTTTCTTGTCAAAGCTTGTGATCAAATCACTACACTTGGACATTCTCTTGTGGCCACTCCCATGAGCACACATTTGTGAGTCTCCGGTGATTACCCGATGTGTGTGAGATGGAGGGACCATCACACCAAATGAAGATTAGTTGGATGCTCAGAGAGTTCTAGACACTTTATTGATATTAAATAGACATCTATCTATTAATCTTGTGACAATGCATAGGTTTGAATTACATATATAATTGAATTGGTAGGGCGACTTCATATTCATGAATGCTAATACTATTCAAGTAAAGAATACCTTTTTATTCAAGTATATGATACCTAGTAAAATAGAAATTAAAAAGGAATTGCTGAAAAAGCTTGAAAGTGTCACGTTAATGTGTGCATGACCATACACAATTATATATTCAGTCCCAAATTTGTAGAAATTGTTTTACGACTAGCAGCAGCCAATATTCTTAAAAAAGCAACCCTCCTAATTCGGTTAGTCACCCAAAACAAAAATAATTTTAATCAATGGTATATAAAATATACTTACACATGTACTCCGAAATTTAAATAACCTGACATAATCGAATAGTCAGCATTTATGTATAAATATTGTAGTGTCACAATAAAGGCTGTTTTGTATTGATTGTGGATATAATAAAAATTATAGGATAAAAATTGAAACACATTGATCAATAAAAGAAATTAAAAGATCCTCATGGGGTGCCAGGAGTAAAGCCACCCCTGACATCGAGTAAGCCTGAATTGAGTACGTGCATTTGAAGGTGGAATCAAAGCAGCACTGAATACATGCCTCAATTCGAGAGACGATAAATATTAAGGGCTTTGAGCTCCTTAACTCCCGGATCTCAGGGTGAGATCCTAACTAACTAGGCTAAGAGGTTACTAACAAATTAATTTGACATAAGTATATTAATTACATTGTTAAAAACTTATGAACCACACGTCTAGTTTTTTTTTTTTTTTTTAAATACGTAATTTGCTAATTTATTTTTGACATTGGTAAATCTAATTTATTTGGATATTTCTAAATCCCTTACAATGTTGATAAGAAGTTGGCAATTTATTAATCCATTCGTATGTTGGTAAAATTCTTCATAATATTAGTAGTTTATGGCCACGCTTTTAAAATATCAAGAAGTTGGAAACCGAATCCTTACGGCAAGCTTTGAATCTTTTTTATAGAATTGCAATTTTCAAAGTAGCCGTTGAAGAGGTGGTCAAGGTGCTTTTGGACGGAAGAGCAAAATCCCCGGCCCGCAACTGGCCATGCAATTTTCGATTGAAAATAAGTAGACCCCCTCCACCATTTCTTTATACTAAAATTGCCTTTTGAGCCCTACCGCCTCCAAAATGCTAGAACTATTCAGCTATCTCGCAATCTTTTTCTCCATGAAAGCGCATCCACGCTGGACAAAAAGTAACTGCCTATCTGGCACTGAGGAACCCCCGATTGTCCCCTCCTACTTAGCTTGCCATCGGCTATAAACCCCGCTCCTCCTACGCCAGCGATCCAGCTTCCGGGCGAGGGACCACAGCATGTCCCGCGTGGCATTAATGTACTCGACTTGGTCGTTGAACGATAAGGCCCGCCGGATATGAAAACCACAGATTTGCAGGAGATCGTGGACGAAGCACCTGCGTCCCAGGTACAATTGAGGTGAGTGAGTTCATACATAGTCTTACATCGCAAAAAGATTTTTCAAAGAATAAAGTTGGTTTGTGAAAAAACAATAGTGCGAAATTTCTCGAGTAGACATTCTCCATTAATAACAGTCAAAAGCTCTTTCTCTCTTCAATGCTCCCTTTTAGTCTCTACATTCAACTGCCAGGATCAATGCTGATCCGCAAATAGAATTTTTTTAACTAAGATGTGGGTTCTTTAGGCCATGAGAACAACTGCTAGGATGCAAGCTGACAACAAGAAAGTTGTCATCAGTAAGGAAGATTGGCGTTGAGTTACGAAACAAGACTCAATCATCTTGGATGCTATAACCAAGCATGTAGGTTGTTAAAGTTAGAACCAGATGGCAGCATCTGCTTCTAACTGCAACGTAGTTTCATGTGCAAATCTTAACTTCACGTATAGACACATTAATTCATCTCAATTGATTGTTTATGAAGCAAGGTTACACAATAGATGAGACTAAGAAGTCCTGGCTAAACAACGGAGAAGTCAATCACGAAAGCAAAAAAGACATCTTTGCCCCATCAGTTTATCCTTGTTTAAGAACAATAATTTCAAGGGGTCATCTACTGCAGAATGATGGATGAGTAACACCTTACCCATGGCTCAGAAGACTAGAATCAATATTCATAGGCACTTCTCATCTTCACAGAGCTGAAAGTACAAAATGAATAGATCAAATGAATGAAGAAGGATCTGATCATTCTACCTGTCATCTGTCATACATTCCGAAAATGTTTGTCGAACACATAGCCGCATCAGCAATGCTTAATTATGCACAACAAAGTGCACAACAAACAATGCAATGCGGAAGAATCAACATTCCATTAAGTTTTCGGATAGGCAAAATATGAGAACAGTATGTGGATGTAATTCTTCCGCACACAATCGCCAACCCTAGCAGGACATCAAGCTCGCATCTTTCAGCAAGAATAACGCATGAGATGCAAAACCATGAATTGAAATGAGCTTTGACATTGAAGAAGATAGCTATCCATCCTCGATTCAGAAGAACCAGAATCAAAATCAATCAAATACCTTGAATGCGGGCAATTCACTGAGAATGATCCTGCAGAAGATGCTATATTTGGTCGAGCACCGGTCCTTAGGATCATGAGACCAGTAGAGTTCAGAATTGGTTTATTAAAAGCTCAATAAACCAACTCTCTCGAGTGTGAGTCTGTTCGAAGAATCGAAGATTCCCGAATGCAGAATTTGAAGACTCTTGTTTGCAGAATTGAAGAATCCAGCTCTAATTGCTTTGATTTTTCCCAAATTTTAAGAACAACAAAGCATCATTTTGGTGAGTAGTTAGCTGACATGGATTTACAACTGACTGCCACGTCGGACCTTCAACAGTGATTTTGGATGGCAATCAAATAGGGGCAAAATTTGGGACTTAAGTGGAAGTTGATTTTTTCTAGACAAAAAAAAAAGTTCAAGTCAGAACAGGGAGTTGACCTAAAGTTTGTGCTTTTTAGGGAATTAAGCCTATGTGAATATTCACAAGTGAGTGTTGACACCTAGGAGTTAAGACCCTTTGTTAATATGTATCTGTAGTGATATGCAGTCCTTGATTTCATTCTAGCGGCACTAACAGCCAACTAGCGCCATCTGAACATGTGAAATTGACAAGGAACTTGAACACATGATATCACTTGCCCATGGGCAATAAAAAAGACAACCAAGCTAAGACAAAATCCATCTAATCTGTGCTTAATCCACGACTTCCAGCACGCAATCAGAATTGTAACAGAGCACACGAGACTGCAAATCGTGATTGTTTGATGACAAATTGCCATGAAATTGAAGCCATATCTTCCCACAAGCACATATGAGTCTACTTGATCAAAATGGCATCAATCCATGACCAAACTAGCCTCAAGTTGGAATCAAACTAGCCTCAAGTTGGAATCAAATGCACACCCAATCATGGGATATCAAGACATGGTCAACATCCAAGGATCGATTTCCAGTAGAATTTGATTCATCCATGACATAATATCTTTTCCAAGCGAACATGAAATTCACCATAACACAATCTTATGTCACTGCACATGCTTACTTAAGTGGAATAGCATCAAATGAAGGATCAATGGACATTAGCTCAGGGCCGCAACAGTTGTGAATCGGCATGTATTGACAAGGTTCCAGCAAATCCAAAGCAAGTTCAAAATGGAATGCCTACGATTTTCGATGAAGAAACAGAACACAACTAGGCTGATATGACCAAAATTGATCAAAAACCTAGTAATGAATGAAATTCTGGGTCAAGACCTGAATCAAATACACACTTATTTAGTTTACGAATTTCATCAAACATTTTGTTCACGAATTTCATCAAACAGGCGGTACATTTGGGCTAGGGAGCTTAGATGCAAAAGTAGAGCAATGATTCACATCCAAATCATTGCAAAGGAAATGCAGCAAGTTCAAATCATTAATAGAACCTCAATCACAGTCCATTTTCACATAGACGGTGGCAACAGCTCCCAGCCTCTGCTTCCTACATAAAGCAACAGAAAACAGAGCATATGCAGTTTGGTTGAATGAAGAATGATTAGCTGTAGCGATTGACCTCGGATATGAGTAAGGAGATAACAAAAGCAACATCAAGGAATGGAATCATCGAAGCAGGCAATTATGACCGAAGTTTGAGTACTGTGGCATTTCAGTCCTCGGAACTGTTGGCAATTGATAGGTGACTAAAATTATTGCTGGTGACCAAGCTTCCCTCCCCCAATCGGCGATAATCTTCTGTCGTGCTCCTTTAGTGCTGTTGACACAGATGACTATCAGTCTATCATGAGCATTCCAATGAAATGAGAAACATATCTTTGAAACATCATTCTGAACAGCAATGGCCAACGAACTTTGAGGAAGGAAAGGACAGAGAGATATATTCCCTCATCTGCCAAATTGGAATTCATAACCAAATGTGAGTTCTAGCTTCCCCAAAGATATTTCCAGTAGCATCAATAGGTCACAATTGGTGTCGTGCACAGTATATTGGCACAATGCACGCACTTGAAGGATCAATCAGGTTTAAGCAAGAGCTCTTATAAATAAGCCTTAAATAATAGCTCTTATAAATAAGCCTTAAATGGTAAGCGTCGCAGGAGAGGGAGAGAATATTGGAATTCTGTTGGCAACTGTTGTCCACGCAATATTTGGATGGGGCCTTGGTGACCAGTTTTGTCAAGAGATTTCTACCAAATCTTGCTAGTCTACCATACCGTCTTTAAACGAAGTCAGTACTCTTGCAAATTATTTAATATTACAAAAAATAGATGCCTCGAGCTTTGAAATCGCAAGAATCATGGAATTAAAGTTCAATTAACATCGGAGTTCTCTAATTCAATAATCAGGCCAAGGCTCTCATGGCAATATCAAGCATACAGACATCAATTTAATCATGCAATTGCCATCCGAACATGGGGAATTTACAAGGAACTTGCACACACCATATCTCTTATCCATCTAGTTATGCTTATTCCACAACTTCCAGCAGACATTCGTAATTGTAACAGAGCATATGAGACAGCAAATTGTGATCTTTTGATGATTAATCAACATGAAGCCATATCTTCCTACAAGCGCATATAAGTACATTTGATCAAAATGGCATCAATCTAGGGGCAAATTAATACCGAATTTACACAAAGCAATCACGGTCAGCATGCAATATTTCGATTCTAACATATTCAAGTTTGGTGATGATCCCAATTCTTGAAAATCAGCATGAGATTCACCATAATGCTTTCCTAGCATGAGCATATGCGATCCCATAACCAAATTAGCCTCAAATTGGAATCAAATGCACACTAAATCGGGGATTTGAAGACACAGTCAGCATACAAGGATCAATTTCCGGTAGAATTTAATTCATTCATGACATAAATTGCTTTCAAGGGAACATGAAATTCACTACACATGCTTACTTGAGTGGAATGACATCAATATCAAGGACCAAATGACATCATCTCAGGGCTGCAATAGTTACGAATCAGCATGTATTGACAGGCTGTAGCAGATCCAAAGCAAGTTCAAAATTGAATACCTATGACTTTTAATGAAGAAACGGACCTCAAATACGCTTATAGACCAAAATCAATTAATAATCTAGTAATGAAGGAAATTTTCGGTCAAGACTTGAATCAAAATACAAACTGACTAAGTTCAGGAATTTCATCAAACAGGTGATTCGCATCCAAATCATCACAAAGGCAGTCGGCAAGTTCGATCATCAATACAGCCTCAATCAAAGCCGTTTTCGCACAGGCGGTAACAATAGCACTCAGCCTCTGCTTCGTATAAGAAGCAACGGAAAACAGAGCAAATGTGGTTTAGTTGAAAGAAGAATGATTAGCTATAGCGATTGACATCGGATATGAGTAAGGAGATAACAGAAGCAACATCCAGGATTGGAATCGTCGAAGCAGGCAGTCGTGATCAAAGCTTGAGAACTTCGGCATTACAGACCGAACTGTTGGCGATCGGGAAGCGGCGACGATCAGCAACGAAGCGAGAGGGCTAGAGAGAATTTGTTGAGCTCCTTTTGCGCGTGCGAAGGTGGCTCTGTTTATGCTCTGGCCCCACTCTGCAGAGCGCGCCGAGCCTGATCTCGAAAGGGAATCGACTCAGATCGTTAGATGTAGAGAGAGAAAGGAAGAGAGCGAGTGAATTCTGTCGAGGGCCACGTGATGATGCCTTGTTAGCCAGTGAATTCGATCGAGAGAGAAGAAACCTGTTTTGATCTTTCTGATGAGACAAAATTATTGAAAGTGTACTTAAGTTGGTAAACTCGTATGTATGGAGTTCATCTATTTTGTGAAATTCTTGAAAGAGCCTGAAATCTGGTATATATAAAACAGTAAAATTGATTTTTGCACATTAAAACGGCATTCATATTTAATAGAATGGCTTTTTTCTTTTTCAAATAAAATTTGAAGAGCTTCGTCAAGAGAAGAGTAAAGGTATAGGCAGAGAATCTCTTGGTAATATATTATATTAGAAGTGCTTTTTGCTTACTAAATGTCTTCACTATTAATGAGTTTAGGGTAAAATTTCTTGTTAATAACAAGTAAAATTGACTCTATGAACTAGAAAATACCAAGAGTAACTTTCACAGTGCTCCAATCAAAGAAATTCCAGTTTGCAAAAGGAATCATAGGGAATTTGATTGTTCCATAGCTCTTTGCACTAGGCACCTTCAATTTGTAGTTTTCTTATATTGGGGAATCTAGCCTGCACAAGTTTAATGTGAGAAAGGAGGATAAATAGGACAAATTATTAGATTGTTCGTTCTAAAATATGAAATGCAAGAATACAGATGATCATGGTAAGGGATGGAGCAAACCATCTCATTGAACAACGGTTGTGATGATTCATCGTCCCCTTTGGCTGTCTCCTTAGGAACCACTTCCTTCATCTGTTCACAATTGCTAATCCATAGGCTCTTGAGTTTCTCTAGAGTTGTGGCCCTACAACTGGGGAAGAGATATCTTAGGTTGGAGCAATTGCAAACACAGACTTTTTTAAGACTAGGAAAACTCAAAATCATTTGGGAGTCGCTCTTCTGTACATTTCAACTTTCTTGCTTCCTTCACCGTCTTTACTTCTGATTTGGGGAGCAATATAGTTGTTTGCACAATGTTTGCTTCCGTGGACCCACAATCAAACAATGATTCTAGAGAGAGACAGTTTTCAATCTCAACAATTGTTAGGTTGTGCAATCTCCCTATAATTGTGGAATGGAAGACGTTGTGTAGCTTAGAGCAATATCCAATAGAGAGGGTGGCTAATTTGCAGAAGGAATTTTCCATAAGTTCATTGTGCCATATTCCTTTGAAGGATCCTTCTGACTCAAGCTTTAACTCCTCCAAGCTTGGTAAACTAACCTGCTCATAAGAGTTATGTGTCCGATTGTAGCTATGAAAAATTTGTGAAATTGGCCTAATCCCCACAATCTATCTAATGCGGTGGAAGAATGAATTTTCCATTAGTGGCCTCTATCTGACAAATATAGTTATAAATTATGAACACATTTTAATTAATAAAACCAAATAAAGATATTCAAAGAGATTTGATTACTTGCCTTCCAAAGCATGTGCCTATGGCTATTATGGGTATAATCTCAAGAGAAGGGATCAATACCTTTTGATCAAAGAAGGAATCGAAATAAGCATCTTACGAATCTAAAGTAGTGGTTACTGACTCTTTCTTTCCATGAGGATATGAGAAGAATTTCTCTGTGGGACAAAGACGCTATAGATAGTTGCTTCAATAGTGGTAGCTCTATAATATCATATGTTCCTTCTTCATCCACAATCACCATCTTCATATTTGGACAGTCCTCCACTTTAATGTCTTCAATTTCTCTAAGACATTTCGCCACAAACATCGGAAAGAGAAATGATAGCCCTATTTCACAGACAGAGAGCTCCTTCAAGTTTCGAAATATCGATATTCCTTGTAATTGTACTTCTCGTTTCAATGTGCGCCGTAGGTTTGGCAACTTAGATAATGCCAATGTACTTAGCCAAGAGAGAATCTTGACTTCTCCAGTGACTTTTAGCTCCTCCAGGTCGAAAACTACTTCTGCTAATGGAGAGCCCGCAATTTCCATTGACTCCAAATTTGGCAGCTTCAGTATCCAATCTTTGGGAATACTCAATGTGGATTTAGATTCTTCTATCTTTAGTGATTTCAGACTACTGTATTTTATTGAGGGATCATTATAGAGTATCTTTTCTAGGCCAAGGAGTCCAACCATTACTAGGGATTCCAAGCAAGGCAATGAAACCTAACGAAGTGCCACAATCAAACTCATTAAAGGTAAGTTCCGAGTAAATCTATTTTTAGAAAAATGCTTTTAGAATTTTCTCGTGTTTGGATACGAGAAAATGACTGAAACTCTCAGGCTAAAATCCAAGAAAATGAATTTCTCTTCTGTAAAAAGCAAAATCATTTTAAGGAGGATATCCTCACCACTACCATGCTGCTCCCGTGTGTCATCATAGTTGTTAGCTTTGATTTGGCTAACCTTCAAAGCTATGACCATAATTTTTTTTCTCTCTCTTTTTTTTTTTTGAAATCATCTACTGATCTTCAAAACAATTGTCATCGTAATTGTTATCTTTTCTTTCGTTTTTCTATTTTGACCTTCAAAATTAAAGAAAAATTCATGTAGGAGTTAAATTTTTAATAAATTATTTCTTAACTTATTGCTTTTCATTATGAATTGGTAAATATGATTTATTTGGGTTAGTTATTGTGTTTTCAGCAGTACCAAATACAAGAAAACAAGAAAAATGAATCGCTAGGAAGACATTTTTCAACAACAATAAATTTTCAGCGAAACTAAAGAAACTTAAATATATGAATGGGTTTGATGTCTCTTAAGAATGTCAAAACTTAATTGAGACGAAGGGATGACATGAACAAACGGCGTTGACATGGTGAGGTTGGCATGAGTGTTAGAATCAATTGCTAACTTGCGTGTAGGTGAAACATGAATTATGTGGACTTTCTTTGTTACGTGGCTACTAGTTCGCCTTCTATTTATTTATTCTCTCACTTTCTTCATTTTAAAATTGTTGAATTTCATGCATTCATTTAAGATTCATTATGTATAATGTTTTTTCTTCTCATTAAAAATGTTAAATAAGTAATAAATTAGTCATAGTACAAACCCATGCTAAAGCCCAAATAATTAGTGCAATTATCTAACACTGAAATAAATTGAAAAAAAAAAATTCATAGAAAAAGGCTTCCCCTAGCTACAGTTGAATGTGAATAAAAATGTATGGTCTGTGTTTTCTTTGAAAGGATTTTTTATATGTGTTTCAAGATGTACAAATAATCAAAATTAATGCAATATTCACTGAGGCTCGGTGAACACCAATATCATCTTATCCTAAATCCCCCTATAATAGTATAATCTAGGTATTGTTTGCAAGATTAAGAATTAAAGAAATTTATACCTAGAAAATGAAAAAGTTACTTGAATTGGAGCACCCTCAGCTCTAGTGCAAAAGCTCATCATTTTTGGTAACTTACGCAAATCTAGACGTCGTGGCATTAGGTAACTCAATCATGTCATCAACAACAACTTCTACTTTTCCCGCATCACCTCGTGATAATGGCTTGTAATGAGTCACATTCACATATTTTGATCTCTTCCAAATGTACACGTCTTTGCATCGAGAGAACCCAAATTTTTCAATTGGTGGCACTTTTTGATACACACAACTTTCAATTTGCTGAAGCAATCTGGTGTGACAGGGCCATTGCATATCTTCTGTAGATTAATAAGATTTTCGAGGAACAAAAACTCTAAATCCGTAAATGCAGTGAGAAGGTCATTTAATGAACTGACGATGTACTTGATTGAGGGGCTATTCTAAATGTCGAGATGCTTCAGTTGTTTAAATCCTCAAATGCACAACTCGTGAGCATTCTTCTTGAACTCTCCCAACTGGCCAAATATAAGTGTTGAGTTTTCGCAGAGTTCTATGAACCCATTCTTTTGAGAGAATACCATCGCATCCTTCCAATTGGAGTTTCATGGTTCTCAAACCAAGAAATCCCCTTCCGTAAGCATTTCCTATGTTGATCCAAAATCTGATCAGGGTCCCAAATGGCAAGTCATTATCCTTTAAGAGTACGATGGGATCACGAATCATTATTTCTAGAGAGGCTAGCTTTCTCAAGCTCTTCAACTCAGCAAGCCTATCATTATACGATTCCGTTGGTATTTCATCATTGACTATCCATCGACTAAAGCTTCCCCTCATATATAACTCTTCCAAGTTGACTAAGCCTTTCAGGGCACCGGGCTGGATTATCATAAGCAAGTCACAATCATATAGATTCAATGATCTTAGATTCCTAAGTTCCCCAATTTCTTTAGGTAGCTTAGAAATTTGAGATCCTGCCAAGCTAAGAATTTGCAATGTTTTGAGCTTGCCAAGAATTGCCACATCGTCCACAATGCAATAGTCTAAGTATAATGAGTGGAGGTTCCTGAGGGTGCCAATCGAGGAACGTAAATTGGTGATATGTATGAAGCGAAGATATAGCACTTGGAGCTGCTCCATGCTTGTGAAATCTAGTCCACAACAATCTCTCACATCATGTTGGTGTATAGGCTCCTCGAGCAACCTTAGTTGAAACAACATGAATATCTTCAAGTCGGGAAACACACACCGCATTTTTCAATAAGACTATTGTGACATCCTGGATTTTTCACTTTTGCTTTCAATTAAATTAATCGGGCATTTGATCGACGCGCCTATAAGGTTGTTCTCAAAGCTAATCACTCTCGAAATAACTAGACTATCTAGGGAAGTTATTAAGGATTTTAAGGCAAATAGATTTGAGGATTTGACCAGGAATCGGTTGCTTGACCGTGTTCATCTGCCGAGATCATTACGGCACAGATGTAAATTGATTAGAGATCATAGATAGGTCAGTTCGACTGAGATGAATGGTTAAACATGGGTGATCCCACTAAATTGCAAAATTCTCATCGATCAGCATTAGTTTGATTTTTCTGTCGTTTTTGTACCCTATGTCAGCATTTGAAATTTCGAGATTTTCACGACCACCGAGAGTTGCCAATGTGTCGAAGGGGTTCATTGTAGCTCGAAGAAAATCGACCATGGGTCATTTGCACTAAAAAGTTCTGAAAGCTACCCGGTAGCCTAGGTCAAGCTAAAAACGCGTCGAATTGAAATTAACCGAGAATTTGAATCCGATTTTAGAAATTGAAGGTTCTGTCATGTCACAATAAATTTTAGGAGTATCGACTCAGTCTTAGAAAATATTTTTGCAACCTGAGACTTTTTGGGAAAAAGTCGTCCTAAGGCCGTTTTTGTTTAGAAAATGTCGGGGATCGTTTTTTATTGCGAAATTGGAAAGCAAGTGGGATCAATTGGTGAGGAAAAATATCGATTTGATCATTGAGGTGCTAATTGAAATTACGAGGGCGAAATTGGATTGAATTGAGAAGCAATTAGTGTCCATTTGATGCCAAAATCCATGAAATTCGTATGTCCTCCACCCCCACACCCCCACAAATTTTGGACCATTTCAAGCTTCTAGATAGGGAGCATGGGTGGCTAGATTGTGGCCAAGGAAGCCAGACATGGCTGTGGTTGAGTCAATGGGACAATTTGGTGGAAAAACAAGTCAAGTGGCCCCCCCTCTTGCAGCAGCCTTCTTCTTCCTCAATCCACTTGCTTTCTCCATTGTTGAGGGTGCTTAAAAGCTTGAGAAAACCAAAGAAGCAAGCCCCCTTGCCGTTCGACCAAGCCGCACGCCCACCGGACCGTTTTCCTCCTCTGTTTTCCTTTATTCCAGTTTCTGCTCTAGTTGACCTTTTGCCAAAGATCTGAGTTGAAAGTGGTCTTCCCGAACGAATTAACAAAGGATCCACCCATCATCGTGACCAGCACATCCAGACCGTTCCAAAGAGCTTGACCTCGCCCCGAATGGAGCTGCCGGCTATCTTATACGGCCGCCGCAAGCCGTCGGTTGCCGGTTCGTCAGTCCGCCCGCTAGTCTGCCTGTTTCACATTTTTATTCTTTTTCTCCTATTCTAGCCCTTCCTTTGCCCATCCCAACCTCCAACAAGACCCCCTAGACCCCCGAGAGCCACCGGTTGCCGACCACCTGCTCGCCGGAGCTCCGATCGGCCCATTTCTTCGTCGTTCGGCCTTGGTTCTCCTCTCCCGTCCAAAAAAAAGCGAAGCGAAACCGAACCAACAAAGGTTTCTAGCAGCTTTGTGGCTCGTTTTGAGGTAGTTCCGGGCCTCGAAAGTTTGGTCCACCTTGAGGAAAGTCGAGCCTCGCAATGTTCCCTTTGATTTGCACCGAAACGCTCGTCAAACAAGTGCGTTTAACTCACTAATCCTCGCTTAGTAGGTTAATGATGCTTAGGGGTTGATTAGGTTTAATTAAGTGTGATTAGGTGGATAGATTAGATTTGAGTAATTAAATTAGAGATTTACTGATGCATGTTAGATGGTTAGTTGTAGCAATTAGCAAGTAAATAGGTTCCAGTATTTATTGAATGAACCTCATAATTTTTCTCGGGTCCTTTCGATGTCCAATTAGGCATTACGGGCCTAAGTTGGATTTATTTTTATTTACTAATTAATTTTAGCAATTAATTAATTAATTATTTTCCGGAAATTAGACAGATAGTTGGTGACCGGAATTTTATGCTAATTACAACGGTGTTCTCTATTTATTTATTTGAGTATCGATTGTGCAAATTGAGTGAAATTGTGTTGGTGAGTATTTTATTCAAAAATGAATAATTTTAATAATTAATGGGAAAATTACCGGGCGTCGGTCTACAACACCAAAAATCTATTTTGGGACTGCTGAAAATATTGGGAGGTTCAAAAGTGAAAACCTTGTAGTTTGGCTAAGGCCGACCGTGTACCCACACACATGTATTTTTATCGGGCATGATAAAAATGGGAAATTGATTATGCAATATATCACGTTGGCTCAATGACTAAAGATGTCGTCTCGGAGAAAGGCGTTATATTATGTTGGCTCGATGACTAAGCATGTCGTCTCGGAGAAAGACATTATATTTTCTTGACTCGGTGACTTCGTATGCGCCTCGGAGAAAGACATTGTGTTATACTGGCTCGGTGACTTATTATGTCATCTTGGAGAATAAATAATATACTTTGTTGGCTCGAGGAGGAGCCAGAGGAGGATCCGAATTATGACTCGGATGAGGATTGAGACCCCTCCTTGTTTTGCAAACCCTGAGTCGTGAACCTATGTGTGATAGATATGACTTTGTTAATAGTATTGTAATATATACTATGAGGTTTGCTTTATATAAAAGTGTGGTTGTGGTTTTTTAGATGTGAAACATATAGCCCTACTTTTCTATCACATTGTTTTATTGTCTGGTGATTTATATTTGCTTCCGCATGCGTATATTAAAATGAATGGGTCGGCGATACGTCCTGGGACATTGCTATTATATCAACCAAGCAAGGATGAGCACGTGCTCGGAGGATTGGGGTGTGACATCCCAATTTAGTGGTATCAGAGTGAAGTTTAAGATTGGAGTGATAAGGAGCAATGGTTCATGGGATAGTAGTAGGAAAGGCCTTTAAATTCATGCTGGTGCATGTTTGTGATAGTTGAGTGATAGACTTGCTTGTGTTTTAGATCACTCTGTTTCTAATTTGGTGTGGAATTGGAAATAGGCTTTAGTATATAAAGCTAAGCTATAAGTGATCAGGAGCAAAGAACTCCTACCAAGAGGACCGTTAGGGCCGTGACTCGGGGTAGAATGCCGACCAGGGTCAATACCCGAGGCGGCAGAGGTATAGTGCCAGCATAGGCTAGCATAAGTGGGTAGCAGCCCCAGGTGATCAAGGAACCATCAGGATCGACCAGGCCTTGGATGCCATGAGAGAATTAATGGGGGTAGCAAGCTCGAGATCAAGTTGCTACTTTATGGATCCAAAAACTAGAGAAGGCTTTTGCACTATTGATGTGCAATGAAATTGAAAAGGTAGTCCTAGCAACTTACCAACTAGAGGGAGTTGCAAATACTTGGTGGAGAACCACCTAAGGAGCAGTGTTCCCATAAGGTGTCATTTCGGAGTGGAACGCCTTTCTTGAGGCTTTTAATGGAAAATACATTTCAGAGACTGCCAGAGAGATGAAAATGGCAAAGTTTCAGCGTCTTTGACAAGGCTCCATGATTGTCGATCCATATGAGGCGAAGTTCGCGAACTGTCGCAATATGCTCCTGAACTAATTGAGAATCCAACGAACTTGAGAGAGCTCGCGATCTCATGGAGAGAACTCATGAGAGGCTTGATCCAAAAGGCGAGGTGATGACGTCTTTTGGAACGTGAGCCATGAGGAAACTCTCGTGATCAAGTACCCTTAAACTCGACCTTTTCCCCTTTTCTCTCCTCGTGATGATGAGAGATCCGAGAGTGGCGAGATCGGGTCGCAACAGGAATAAACCTATTTTGATAAATAATATTAATAAAAGTGTATTTTAAGTTAGTAAACTCGATGAAATCTAATTTGTGATTTTTTTGAAAGAGCCCAAAAATCTAATATATTATACTAAAATTGACATTAATCATATTAAATTTATTCATATTTACATAAAAACATTCTTCTTTTTCAAATGATTTTTGAAGAGTTTTTGTCAAGAGAAAAGTAAAAGTATAAAAAAATCTCGTTGTTATATATGATAATAAAGGTGCTCTTTGCTCATTAAGTGCATTCATATTTAATGACTGAGAATATTTCGAGAGAATTTTTTTTTGAAGATATTAATATAATTATAAACATCACATCTAAAAGTATCCAAATCTAGAGTAGTAAATAGTTAAAACTATCCTGCGAGAATGGGAAAATATAAATGTTTATGAATTCTTAGAAAATTGACTCCATTATGCACGACATATTATGTTTTATTCCTATAGAAAAAAGAATGAAGGTAAACATGATTGAACTGGTGGCTAGCCTGCAAGGAAAGGTTGAGAATATTAATATATGCTTTAGTACTAAAATTGTTGGCTCCACCAGAATATTGTGGAGTTACATGCTACCCTTAAAAAGTTACAAGGCTCAAAATAAGAGAGGAAATGCTGAAAATATTTAAGTGATATGATTTTTTGTTAAGACAGTAAGGATGGGGATCTTTTGTCAAAAAAGGATTTGTAATGTTAAATAAATATAAATACATTTTGCTCTGGAGCATGTGAACAAGCGACTAGGTTGATGATGCCATCTGTCTTTAATTGTGCTCAAAAACTCGAGTTCATTAAGTTCTCCTCCACTAATCACCAATAACATATAGAGTAGAAAGTGATACTTAAATGCTAACAGCTAGAAATTCTAGCCAAAATACGGTTGTGGCGATTTTTTTTTGCTAAGGTGGCAATTATTTTTAAAAAAAATTATCCACATGACGCTAACATGGTTAGCTTGTCCCAAAACAACATTATTTTGTCCCCAAAATTTGATTTTCAACATAAATAAATAAATAATTAATTAAAAAAAAACAAAAAACAAAAGAGAGGAAGGGCAGCAAATCAGTGAGGGCCTCCATGGCTCTCATTGTCGCCGCTGCCCCAACATCACCTGAAGCTGGCGACGGCCTTAGGTTATCGGCCACTGGTCAGGGTCCACAACTCTAGTCAACCCTCGCCCCACCGTGGTTGGCCATTTCCTTGCAGGTCAACATGATGACGTTGACATGACGTGTGTGAGTCAATTGCAACTTGCATGAGGTGGAACATGAATTATGTGGACTTTCTTGGTTATGATGAAATAGCTGAGGAAAGGGATGACAAAAGCATAATGATGTCAACATGATGACGTTGGCATGATGTGTTGGGGTCAATTGCAACTTGCATGTAGGTGGGACATGAATTATGAGGACTTTTTTGGTTACGGGCTCGTCATTCGCCTTCCATTTATTTAATCTCTCACTTTCTTCATTTTGAAATTGTTGAATTTCATTCATTCGTTCAAGATTAATTCTCGTTCTGTTCAATTTTTTTCTTCTCATTAAAAATGTTAAATTAGTAATAAATTAGTCCTAGTACAAACCCATGTTAGAGCCCGGGTAAGTAATTAGCCCAATTATCTAACATCGAAACAAATTGAAAAAGAAAAATAGTTGTAGAAAGTGGCTTCCCTCTGGCTATAGTTTTTTTTTTTTTTTTTTTTTTGGTCGGTCCTACTCTATTCCTATTCTACACTCATTCTCGACTTTTTGCCCCGCCTCTTGCGGGCGTGGGAGTCGAAACCCACTCTCAAACTTATGCGTCCCCACCCCACCCCCGAGAAGGTGGAGATTTGAACCCTCACCTCCCCCTTCCATGTTGGAAGGGTGGCCACTAGGGCGAATCCCAGTGGTTCTCTGGCCATAGTTGAATGTGGATAAAAATGTATGGTCTCTGTTTTCTTTCAATGGAATATTTATTTGTGAATCAATATGCACAAATAATCAAATTTAATCCTATAAGCACTGATGTTGAGTGAAAACAATAATCATCTTATCCTAAATTCCCCTATAATAGATGATCTAGGTATCGTTTGCGAGATCAATAATTAAGGAAATTTATACCCATTCAATAACACAGACTGGCATAGGAAAAAAAAATGAAAAAAAGTTACCTGAATTGGAGCACCCTTAGCTCCATTGTAAAACCTCATCATATTTGGTAACCAATGCAAAGGCAGACATCGTACATTAGGCAACTCAATTATTTCATTAGCAGCAACTTCTACTTTTCGTGCACCATCTGTTATAATGGCTTGCGTTGACTTACATCTGCGTACCTGAAGTTCTTCCAATGTACAAGTCTTTGCATCTCTGACTAAAACCACAGTTTTTTCAATCGATGGCAATTTTTAATATGCACAGCTTCCAATTTCTTGAAGCATTGTCGTGTGACAGGGCCATTGGATATCTTCTCCATATTAATAAGATTTTTTGATGAACAGCGGTGAGAGGGAGACCATCATATGAATTGGCGATGTACCTAATTGAAGGGCTGTTGTCAATGTCGAGACGCTTCAGTTCTCGAAGTCATTGGGTGTACAACTAATGAGTGCTCTTCTTGAACTCTTTCAATCTGTCCAAATGCAAGTATAGAGTTCTCTACAGATTTTTCTGAATCCATTCTTTTGAAAGAATAATCTGTCCAAATGCAAGTATTGAGTTCTCTACAGATTTTTCTGAATCCATTCTTTTAAAAGAATACTATAGCACCCTTCCAATTTGAACTTCATCGTTCTCAAACCTTCAAATGTCCTCCCTTATACATTTTCTATGTTGCTTCAAAATTTGATCAAGTTCTCCAATGGCAGGTCATCATCCTCCAAGAGTATGGTGGGATCATGGATCGATATTTCCAAAGAAGCTATCTTTGTCAAACTTTTCAACTCAGCAAGTCTACCATTACAAGAGTAAAATGGTATTTCATCCTTGCACATCCATTGATCAAAGCTTCCCTTCATATAGTTTCTATATTCGACACATCTATTTTTCTAAACTCGTTTTTCCTACGGACACATGGCTATATTTCAAAGTGCTTGCTACTGAGATAATCAAGAGAGGTAAACCTACGAGCTTATTGACCACTTAAGCAGCTATTTGTTTCAATTCCTCATCTTTGAGCTTGTCGCCGAACGTCTTTTTAAATAAATTGAAAGCTTTGTTGTTGTTTAAACCTTCACGAAGAAATGTTTGATCGGCATGCATATTTTGCTCCAGTACATGTTTAAATCTTGATGTTAGCGGCAACTTGCATCCCTTACCATTGTCTAGCGAAGGAATTTCGATTGCCTTTAAATCAAGTTTATTTCACAGATCATCCAATATTGTGAGAATCTTCTCACTTAAATCCCTCTGTAATCTCTGACACCAAAGATCTCTTCTTCCTACTTCGCTTGGCTCATCCTTTAGCTTTAGATTAAAGGTGTAAGCGGCATCATCTTGGATTTTCTTCGAGTTCACAGTCTGCGATACTTTCGTTTTGACATTCACGTGGAACGGTTTCCCGTCTTTCCTGAGTTTCTTCTTGACTTCCTCTAACAGCATAGTCTTCCTTACGCCTCCAGGCCCGTGGTCACTTTTAGCTTCTCATCATCCAGAGCTTTCCTTATGTCCTGAAGGATGGAAGCTCGCGAATCAGTGATAGTGTCACCCCATCACCGGCAGACGAATTCCAGTTGGGAGCACTAGGGACATGCCCCGGTGGAGCACTCTCGTGCATCTTGAGCAATCAATTTTCAATCTTCAATGCTACAATCCAGTTCACCCATTCCCGGAACCCTTTGCTACTACCACTCGAACTCCTCCCTCCATCAAGAAGAGATTGCGTTGATCCTAGAACTTTTAGGACTTGACATCCCTAATGCATTTTTTTTAGGATGTTTTATGATAATCTCTACTGGTTTAATGAATGGATATCTATTAAAATCGATTAAACAGTAAGGCCTCGTGAACAGCGGGTGGCACTTCCTGTGGGTTGTGTAGCTGGAGTCCATCGCTGAAGAAAGCTGTAGCACCATCCCGAACGAGCTATGAGAGGCGACAGTGAAAAAGGGGTGTAGCGTGAGGGGGCCGGCAAGAGGAGGCTCTCCACCACGATGCTGTTGTGACTTTCCTGATACACAGCAAGTGGAACTCGATGCTCGACAGCGTGTTTCCCTTAGAAGTCGATGGTGTGCTAGCTTTTTTTTTTTGCCGATTAGTAGGAGAAAAGTCGACTCGTGAGTAATCCGTGAAAGGATGTATGCAAGTTTTGACATGAAGGATGTATGCCACAAGCATGTGGTGGAAAGGATGATTTATGCAAATCTTGCACGACGATTATCTTTAGACTCCTTTTCACCCTCATTCATCGAAACAACAACTGGCGTGGTCACAGGTGACAGCGACCGTGTGATGGTCAGAAGTGACGATGATCAGCTATTTTGATAGTGGTCCTCATGCAATGGCTGGCAAAGCAATATCCAGATGCATCACTCCTTCGTTCCACCACTGCAAGATAACATGAAATATTAAATTAACTCTTAAAATTTTTTATCCAATCTCAGATTTATTCCATTATTATGTTGGATTTCTTATCCAGCATTTTTACAATGGTAAGTCTTCGAAACGGCGCTTGATTCATGGACCCGAGCCTTTGGATAAGAATACCGTCTCCGTGATTTCGGGATTTTACCTAGCAATATTGGGCTCATTGAAAGCTTTCTGCGCGCTCGTTCCAACAGCGCAATAATCACACGAATCGGACGTCAGACGGAAGAGATGTGAGCCGGGAAAGATCTAGCCTCCACTTGCAGGAGGTCGCCCATGTCCAGTTTAGAAAAAATGCTAAATGGATAGCGTTTCTTTCTTGACCTCTTCCCTTCTTCGGGACGAATTCCCCCAAAACTGCTAGGCTGTATCCAGTAAACATCACCAGCTCCTGCGTCCCCTGCTCCTCCTCCTCCTCCCTCCCTCCTTTTCTCCTCCAACCTTCTCTCTTTTCTCATTCTCTGCTTTCGCAGCCTCTCTCTCTCTCTCTCTCTCTCTCTCTCTCTCTCACTCTCAGAGTCGTGTGTACCCGCCCCGCCTCGCCCCTCCCTCCGTCTCCCTGTGCCCTCTGAGAACACTTCAAGGAAAACTTCAATAGAGACCATGTCGCGGGCTACAATAATTCCGCTGCTGCTCATCTGCAGCTGTGAGTTTGCTCTTTCGACGTGGACTTATTCTTTGGGAAACCTTTCTTTTCTTCTCATTTTCTAAAACGCGTCATCCGCAGGCGTGGCAATGTCCCCCGCTTTGGCTGATCCTCTGCAAATCCTAGTCGAGAACAACACCGGCAAGGTGCTTCACTTGAGGTTGGTTTATCGTAATCCCAGCTCCGGTCCACCAAACCAGGATTACCCTCCACTAGCCCCGAACAGCACCACCCGGATTAACATCACGCAGGACCGCCCTTGGCGTCTCTTTGGCGCCACCGATTGCTCGTTGGACAGTTCCGGCCGTCTCATGAACTGTATCACTGGGGACTGTGGACAGGGAGGGTGTACCTTGGAGGACCGGCCGATCGCAACCATGCTTGCTTACGACAACGGTACCCTGAAACCAACCACGGCGATGGGCTACAACGTAGGATTCGACGGAAAATTCCAATGCTCCGGCTGTCCCACCTTCACCTGCGTGATTCCCCTGCATACATGCCCCAAGAACCTAATGATCTCCGACGACTCGGGATCGATTGTTGGGTGCAACCCAGGGCTCGGGTTTCCCTCCGGGAAGGACTGTCCAGCGCCCGATCCTTACTCTCATCTCCCATCACACGGCGTCACCTGTCCATTCGACAATGCGATTTTGAAGCTCAGCTTCAGTTCAATATAGTGGTCCTCCGAGACGAGGTGAGTGTATCCCGTCTCAGCACCGTGCAGGGGATTGAGACCGCGTTGCTAATTTCTGTGATATCCCTTGATGATCCAAGATTGCAATTTTTTCTGCTCTTTATCTGACTGCGTGTTCTGATGTCTTTATCATGTTGAATAATTGGAGGTCGTCGCCATAATTTTTACGATTGTCACCTTGTAAGATTTATTGCATAATTGTAAAAACGTGATAGAAGGGCCTTGTAAGATATGTTGGCTTTGTTCTTGTGCAAGAGTTAAAGTGCTTTCTGTTTTTGTCCCTGTTGGATTCGTTAACATGGTAGTGACAAGACGAGAAAATTGCAATAAGCAATTCGAGACTCACTTATATCTAACTATGGTTTAAACACGGCACACATTGCCTTCAACCCTCCAAGCGCGATGTCAAGTGTTCCCCTTTTTCTTACGAAAGCATTTATTATAATGTCTTCCAAGGGAACTATTTCAAGATCCTCTCATTTCTCTGCCCCATCGATCTTCGTCTGTTCCAGTCAAAAGCAAAGACTAGTCAAGTCTACCAAGGCGGGCGGAGATGGTGATGCTCCCCTCCAAACGCTCAAAGCAAACTAGCTCATCCAAAGACAGGCCACCAACTCTTCCTCTTCTTATCTAGAAGGTCTCCAGCTTGAATTAAGGCTTCAACACCCCATTTATCACGGCTTCCCGAAACAAATATCCAGCAAAAGTCAAGTGATTCAGACGATGACCCGCAAAGTTTGCAGCCCACAAACTTTGACAAAGCCCAATCCTCCAATTTAGGAGCGTGACATCAAGAGCTCCTCTTTTTCTTGCCAAAACATTTATAATGTCTTCCAAGGAACTTTTTCGAGGTCCTCTCATTTCTCTGCCCTATCGATCTTCATTTTTTTCAGTCAAAAGCAGAGGCTAGTCAAGTCTAACAAGGCGAGCGGAGATGGTCACACTCCCCTCCACAATTCATCCATCCTCAAAGAAACAAAGCACTTGTTTTCTTTGTTATGGAGCACCCGTAGATACACGGGATTGAGACGTGAAGTCGAAATCAACCTCAGATAGCCCCTTAGGCCTTAGGTTTACAGAAGAAAAAAAAATGAAGATCTCTGGCTAGTAGGAGTACATGAATATGAACTTAATAACGGTAGGCGTCATATTATATTAGACTACTAGGATTAAGCTGATTGTAATTTATATGTCTATAGGGTCTTGTACTATTCATTTGGCAATGTACAAAATATTACACCCGTCTCTTTTTCATCTAAGTTGCCACTACTTTCCATTTTGTGTACATGCATTCACTTCCCGTTAGTCAAATTTTACATGCCACGTCTAGTCCTATTTGCATGCGAGAGATGGTGTTAAAATTGTCCTGCATTGCTTGATAACAGTCTTCTACCTAATATTTTAAGTTTTTGGATTGGACATACTAATAATAGGAAATTTAAGCACCGCTAAAATCATATTTCATGTAATTAATGACCCCATTCATTTAGATTATCTGTGTGTAAAATCATTTAGTACATGAACAAAATTCAAGAAGAAAGTTAGACAATGGTTTCGAAAACATGCTAAACAGCTATTGCTGAGACGTGAACATGTGGTATTAACAGCGAGACTAGGATATGAAGAAGAAAGATTAAGATGAATCTAACTAAAGTTCTAGTGTTTCTGCGACTGGGTGATACGTATATTAAATCCCTGTGAATAGTTTATGAACTTTTGTCGTCCATGATACACATTTTTATTTTAGAGTCCATTCAAGACTGCAATTCCAAATTCTGCATAGTTTTCGAGTAAATCTACTTTCATTAGCATGATGAACATAACACTTTTTGTTCCTGACATGTTCATTATAGGAGTTTGGACTTCATCGGGCGCATGGCGATGAATTCACATGATACTTTGTGGCGATCTGACATCGATTGGAAAGAGATACCGAGAGAGAGACAAAATGAGAGGGAGTGATGTCCAAAAGTTCTAAGGTTTCATCCAAATAATGTATTTATGATTATGATTAAGGACTTAATCATATAGTATGTGATTGTATTAAATGATATTGTATTATTAATAGCATGACTGTTACAATAGCTATATATGTAATAAGTTGTGAACTTGACACCTGTAGTATAATAGCCATTTTCACAACCAAACACATTGTGAGAGTGAGGCGAGATGCTGAGAAAGTGTTAGTGAGTGGGCTGTCGACTGTGGTCCGTGGGCCATTTGTGTTTCTTAAATTTTTAGTTGTCAAACGTAATGAAGCAATTTGTTTCGAAAAAATTTCCTGACCGTTCTATTTGGGAACTGACTTGGGCTGTTTAATTCTCGGGTAGGATCAGCAAGTTCTACACTCAAAATCGAGAACTGAAATTAAGTCCGGTGGGGTTCCAAGTTTTTTAGTAGTGAAACCATTTGGTTCTTTTTAACAGGTCTGTATCGTTATCTTCATATCTTGAGTTTGGGGCAAAATTGAAGGTTACTAACTTGAGTTGAGACTTAGAGAATTTAGAGATAATTATGCAAAAAGGCATAAACCTATTGTAAGCCGGTCAATTTAGCCATAAATCTTTCAATTATGTCAATTTAGTCATAAATCATTTAATGATTTGTCAACTTAATCCTAAACCTTTCAATTGCATAAATTTAGTCCTAAACCTACTGAAAATTTGTCAATTTAGTCTTAAACCTATTATTTGGATAGTCAGTCGGAATAATTACATTGATAAATTGTTAATAAGTTCGGGATTAAATTGATAAATCATCAAAAGATTTATAACTAAACTGATAAATTATCAAAAGATTTAAGACTAAATTAACTATCGTATAATATGTTTACGACTTTTTGAATAACTTTTTTTTTTTTTTTGAAAAATTAGGTTGGTACCAAAGGTGAGATGCCCGGGAGACCCGGTACTTGGGAGACATCCTTCAGATCAAAGAAAGGGTTGGGGGCCCAGACATCAAAGGGCAATCGCGCCTTTGATTGATAAGATCCGAGTGATTGACATAACACGCATGTAAACTCATTAATTGACAATATGGATAATAATCATATTTGTAACTCGTCGTTCCAAAGATTCGTGGGAGTAAAATATTGCCCATCTAGTGGTGTCTCCCCTACCCCTAGAGGGCTAAGCATAGTCAATCGGGTACACCCTTTCCCTGCACCATCCCAGGGTTTATTCCTCTGGCCAACCCCCTCACGACTCTCTCTCTCTCCCCCCCGGTTCCTTCGTCCTTCCTTTCCCCACTCCCCACGATCTCTACTCTATCCGTGCTCCGGCTGAAGAGCTATTTCTTCCCTCTACACGAGTCGACCACCAGCCACTGACAGCAGCACTGCGCCACCACCACAACCCTAACTTTTCACTCCCTCCGCCTCCCTCCCTTGACAAATATCGTTCAATTTCTCCATCGCCACTCCACCACCTGATTTATAACCCATCAGTCTTTTAATTTTTATGCTCGAATATTATCCATGCGAAGCATGAGATATATTTCACGTAATTCAACTTAAATCTTTCTTTATGCAGCAAAGATTTTCATGTGCCATAAGATGACATCTTTCAAGTTGAGTAAACAAGTATTTCACCGTAAATCGTTCATCCCAAGTCTGTAAAATCTTGTGTGATTGTGCAAGTATGTGAAATCTTTGACGGTAGTAGACGAAGCTACAATAAAAAGAAAAAGGATATGATCAGAAACGGGATACACAAACCAGGGCACATTTAGAGCTCAGTTTAACACGTTCGGAGTTGGCGCGAGCATCATCCAGTCCTTCCGGTCCTTCCGAGATCACAATTCTGACAAAGACCTTAAGATGACATTTTCGAGAAGAAGAGAGATGTGAACGAGGAACTGAGGAAGTATTTGCCTTTTATATATATGAGACACAAGTTTTAAACGTCCTAAATGTCTTAAAAGTCTTGAACGTTTTTTTAGGTCGACTTTATTTGAAAGCTGCTTAACGTTGCTTGGAAGTCATTCCAAGGAAAAATATGAAAGGAAGACTTCAATTGATGAAGTCGTCGCAGCCGGTACCTTAAGATTCCAACTTGTACCGCGAAAAAATATATAAATAAACATTAAATAAAGACCTCAGTAAATTTGAACAAAGATGGACATAAGAGGTTAACCAATTGAAACCTTCAAATTAAGGATGTAGAAGGCCGTTGCATAAAGTTTTCTTTCCACTGACTATGTATATTCCAATTTTCTTTAAAAATATTGTTGAATCCATTTGTGGTGCAGTTAAAAGAATATATATAGGAGATCGAACGATAATATTTTCAATAATTATCTCATGACAACAACCGTCTTAACCTAGTAACTTGATGATGATAATTACCATTATATGAGATAATGACTTTTTAACCTTGATAAAATGGATGGCGGACCATTAAAGAACCTTATGTTGTAGTTCCATCAAAAGCCCATTAAAAAGTAATGCAACATGTCTCTTATTCTGAACTGTATGTGCTAAGCAGCATGCTGGTGAAGTAGTTGAGCGGTGTGCGTTGGAAGACATATTTCTTTTTAGGAGACCAGCGAATGCTTTGCCATCTCCAGTCTACCGTTTGGACATAAATCATGAGATCCCAGCGTTCGATTCGTCTAATGCCTGTTCTCACTACAGGAGAAACATTTGCTGAGGCAATCCTTTGATATTGTGTTTCTTTTCTTGTACTGTTACATCTGAATCAGTTTAGCACCTCCACCACACCGGATCCAGATGCACCGCCATTGCTCGCATGCCGCAAACCACGCCTCTACGCCAGTGCCGCTGTCTCACCCTGTCCCGCCGCCGTTGCTTTGCTCAAGATCGCCAGCTCCCCTTGTCTATTCTTTGTCAGCTTCTGTTTCTGCTTGGTTGTCGCGACGCACGGACTGCGGCCAGCTGCAGAGGCTCGGCTGGGCGTCGTGACTAGTGGTCCTGGCTGGTTGCTTGGGGTCGTGGCGTCGTGCACAATGGCCCCGTTTGGTTGGACTTTCCCAGAGGCTTTGGGCCCGAAAGCCCCGAGGGAAAATTTTTGTGTTTGGCAAAACTTTCGAATGCTCTTTGGTGGAATGTGGGCATTCCAAATGCTGAAAGCCCAATGCTGGGGTAGGGCAGCTTTCAGCTTAGGCATTTCCAAAATGCCAAGAGTCACTGTTCATTCTTCTTCCCCACCATCTTCTTCCCCGTTCGGTTCTTCTTCCCCACTTGAGAGTCGGCCGAGTTTCGTGGTTGGCGGCACTCAGCCGCAAGCGGGCTGCCGGGATGCCTCGCCTGAGGTCGGGCGGACCTCGGGCATCGCCCGGGTCGAGCAACCTGACGCCGCCGCCCGAGGTCGAGCGACCCAGACGACGCCGCCCGAGGTCGCACGGCCGCACCAGCGGCGCCGCCCGGGTCGCTCGACCTCGGCGACGCCGCCCGTGGCTGCGCGACCTCAGCGGAGTCGCTTGAGGCCGCGCGACCACAGGGGCGTCGCCCGAGGCCGCGCGACCTCGGCGACGCCGGGTCGCGCGACTTAGGGCATCACCCGAGGTCGGCGCGACCCAGCGGCCGGGTGGCGCCATCCAGGGCGTCGCCGAGGCGACCTCCGGCGAGCCGCTGCTCCCGCCACCACCACCGCCTCCCCGCCGCCACCAACGCCACCGCCACCAGCCGCACCCCCACCAGCCGCACCCCCACGATCTCCCCCACATACATCTCCTCCTCCCTTTTCTTTTCTTTTTTTTTTCATTTTTCTTTTACTTTGAAATAGCTTTACAAAACATACACAAAAAATGGTTTCCAAACACACTTCCCTTCCCAAAATGCTCATTCTCTCAAAGATACTTGGGGAAATGCAAAGGCATTTCCCCAAAGTTGAACCAAACGGGCCCAATGAGCTGTTTGGGTGGGTACTGAACAGATGACAAGGGCAAAATGGGGAAGATGAAAAGAAACAAAAAAAGTAAAAGATACATAAACAAATGTTGAATTATGTGTCGTGTTTCAATAAACAGATATCAAAAAGAGAATCTTAAAATATGCAAGGTTGGACCGATCAAATCTTGTACGGTGGAAGGCGTGTTTAACAAGAGGCAAATATATTGGACGCTAGGAGAGAAAAGATGGGCTCACATATTCTGCAATTTATATATATCATTTTGTGGGTAAAAAGGTAAATGTCACAAGTGGACAGGAGCAAGGGTTTCTTTTATTCTGTTTTTGAGTGGCCGACCAGTAGGTCTTCTTGAAAAAGAAAGAGACGAGCCGCAGAGAAACAGAAGCGAAGACTCTTTGAGAACTCGCGCAAATGGATGAGCGTATAGTGTGCTTATGGGTTCAGCCATACGGTCGTGGAGAGTTTTTGAACACCGGTAATTTGCGCCGTGAGTTTACATCAAATTGAGTCATTTATTTATAAACACTTTGGGTTTAAACTTAAATTTAGATGTGAGAAACACTCGAACATGTAAGCAATTATAATTCTGATTATCCGATTATAGTGCATTACTTTGGTGCTAGCTCTCTTCATAAATCTTTAGTGCCCTATTATTCCTCATTTAATTCTCTGGTTTTTTTTTTTTCTCATTGACTTAATTCACAAGATACCATTGTTTTTCTGTTAATATTACAACAATTGGTATCAGAGCTTGGGATCAGATTCCTTAATTGTGATTTGCCATTGTTACTTGTTTGATCATTACTTGGAAATTCTGTTATTGCAATTACATCTGAGGTTAAAGTTGAGATTGAGAAGTTTAATCGGAGGAATAACTTTAGGTTATGGAGTGTCAAGATGCGTGCGCTATTGATAACCAAAGGTTTAGCTAAGGTATTGGATAATGAAGATGAGTTGCCGATTATAATGAGAGCCTCTAATATGGTAGAGCTAATGGAGAAAGCAAAGAGCACAATCCTGTTAAATTTGCCAAATGAGGTGTTAATAGAGGTAGCCGAGAAGAAGGATGCCGCACATTATAGGCAAAACTTCAGGCACTCTAAGGGTTTGAATAATCACTTGTTCATGTTGAAGATGATGTTTTAGTTTAGATATACTGAAGGTACTTTTATTGGATCCCATTGGGACGAATTCAATAAACTCATGATGGATTTGAGGAACTTCGGTAAGATATTTAACAATGAAGAATGGGGCATATTGTTATTAGCTTATTTACCAGAGTCATGAAAGCACTTTACTGATTCACTATTACATGTATGTATTACGATTACCTCAAAAGAGGTAAATTCCACTTTATTCTCTAGGGAGTGGCAAAAAAAGTTTCAAATGACAGTCTGATGCAGGGAGTAGTGTAGGGACTAGCGATTCGAGGTAGAGATCAACATTGAGTGCTTAGTAATAATAGAGTGTAAAAGCAAGTCGAAATCATGCCATAGAAAGTCCAAGAGACGCATGAAGTGCTTTGAGTGTCATGTGGAGGGTCACATTAGGAGAGATTGTTTGAAACGGATGAACAAAACTGATAGGCAGAATGCCACATGCAATGTGGCGAACGTTGCTAAATAGAGTATTAGTGATGCAAAGGCTGTTTTATGTGTGATTACTAGTTCTTCAGGAGACAAATGGGTGCCAGATTCAGGGTATTCTTATCATACAACAACTCATAAGAATTAGTTTACCAGACTACAGATGGTAGTACAATTCTTTTGGGGAATAACGTAGCCTGCAAGGCTGTGGAGATATGGACAATTTGTATTCGAATGCACGATGGGATGTTGTGCTCATTGACATACGTGAGGCACATATTGGAGATCAAGAAGAACTTTATTTCTCTAGAGACACTTGATGACATTGGGTATAGGTACACTGCGAAAGGTGAAGTACTTAATATCTCTCAAGACGCCATGATAGTGATGAAATAAAGAATCATCTATTGAGAGAGTCTATGACTGAAACTGCTATAGTTTTATTAGGTGAGTCAAACTCTAACTTGACTCAATTATGGCATATGCATTTAGGGCACATGAGTGAGGTAGGTATGACGATACTGAGTAAATGAGGGTTGTTGAAGGGTTAGAGGACAAGGAAGCTGGACTTATGTAAGCACTATATCTTTGGGAAACAACACTAAATTAAGTTTATTATAGTTTGTTCATTCAACCAAGTAGGCAGTTGAATACATTCATTCAAACGTTTGTGGCCCATCTCCGGTTCCTTCAAAATGAGGTACTCAATATATGCTAACATTTATCGACGATTATTTGAGGTATGGGTATACTTTCAAGCATAAATACAATGTGTTCGATCGGTTCAAGAAATTTAAGGCATTGATAGAGAAACAAAAGATAAATGGATCAAGTGTCTAAGAACCAATAATGGCATGCAGTTTTGTATTAAAGATTTTACTGAATTTTGCAAGAGAAAGGGGATTGTGAGACATCACACGGCATTCGGGACACCATAGCAAAATGGTGTAGCAGAGTAGAAGATCAGAACTTTGCTTGTGTGAGCTCGAGGCATGCTTTCGTATACAAGAGTTAGTAAGGAATTTTGGGCTAAAGCAAGAAATATAGCATGTTATCTACTTAATCGATCTCCATCATCTGCTATTGAGTGGAAAACTCTTGAGGGAGTATGGTCGAAGAAACCCGTTGATCACTTCAGATTATAAGTATTCGGATGTCCTGCATATGCTCTTGCGAGTGATAGTAAGCTTAAGCCAAAGGCAAAGAAGTGCACATTTTTTGGTTATGTACATGGGTGAAAGGCTATTGGATGTGGTGTACTAATCCCAGATCACCTAGTTTTATAATCAGTATAGACATAATCTTCGACGAGACTGCAATACTTCAATAGAGGAGTCGAGACACAACCAACAAAGCAAATAGATCATGGTGTCATTAGTGAGGTGGAGATTCAGATAGAGACTTCGAGACCTCAAAGGTAACGAAGTTGAGACTCAAATGAGACCGCAGTTCTTGAAGTCGATGATAGTAAACAACCAAAGCACAGTCACATCACAATATAGCTGCATACCGATAGAGATGGCAAATTAAATCACCGATATGTTATGATTATACAGATATTGCTTATGCATTGACTGTAGGTGACAAGGTGAAGATAGATAAGCCTTCGTCTTATTTTAAGGCGATGTCTAGTAGTGAGTCGTTACAATGGTTAGGGGTTATGAGTGAAGGGATGAAATCACTCCATCGGAATTAGACATAAGAGCTGGTTAAAGTACCCAAGAGTCAAAATATTGTCAGAAGTAAATGGGTTTTTAGATCATGTTTGCTTGCTAAAAATTTTTTGTATGGGTTGAAATAATCTCCTAGGCTATGGTATAAGCGTTATGATGCTTTCATGAATAGTCAAGATTATTCGAAAAGTCAGATAAATAGCTGTGTTTACTTTAGCATATTGGAGAATGGTTCTTTAATTTCTATTCTTATATGTTGATGACATGTTGATAGAAGTTAAGAATATGTTTGATATTGACGTTTTGAAGAGACAGTTGAGTGTTGAGTTTAAGATGAAAGATTTAGGTGTTGCAAAGAAAACATTGTGTATAGAGATTTTATGTGATGGGGCTACAAGACCTTTACATCTATATCAAAAGAAATATATTGAGAAGATTATGGCACGTTTTAACATACAATCGACAAAATTTGTAAGACACTTTTAGCAAAACACTTCAAACTTTTAGATAAATTTTCACTACAAACTGAGGAGGAGGATAATCATATGTCCCATGTTCCTTACTTTAGTGTCGTGGATAGTATTATATGTGCTATACACTAGGTCGATATTTCACAAACTATGAGCGCAGTTAGTTGCTATATGAAACATCCTAGTAAAACTTATTGGGAAGTCAGAAGTAGATCCTCAAATATTTGAAGGAGACAACATATGTGAGTATAGTGTACAGGAGGGACAACAATGGCAATAAAACCATTGGTTATGTGGATTCGAATCACGCTGGTGACTTGGATGATTGCATGTCCTTAGCGGGGTTCGTGTTTATGCTAGTAGGTGGTGCAGTGTGTTGGAACACGTCCTTACAGGATCACAATGCCTTGTTTTCAATTGAGGCAAAGTACATGGCATTAATCTTTATAGCGAAAAAGGCAATATAATTACAAAGTATGCTCTCGGACTTTGAGCTAGAACAAAAAAGTGTTGATATACACTGTGATAACCAATGTGCATTATATCTGGCATATTATTTAGTTTATTACGAGTGAACGAAACATATTAACAGCATATACCACTTCATCCGAGATGTCTTAGCAAATGGTAATGTTATTGTGAAAATGATTACTATAGTTGAAAACCCAGCAAACATGATGACTAAGCCTATTCCTTTAGTGAAGCTCAAGCTTTGCTTAAGCACAATTAGTGTTTGTGAAGAGTGAGCACCCGTCGGGGCATTGGGAGAGTAGTATGGAAGATGAATACTATAACTTGGCTTTAAACATCGAGCCAAATTGGAGAATTGTTAAATTATGTCTCAAGTTTGAATAACTTACTAATATCAATTGGCTTGTTAAAGACAAAGAAAATTTTAAAATATGCAAGGTTGGACCGATCAAATCTTGTACGATGGAAGACGTCTTCAACAAGAGGCAAAATAATGGACATTACAAGACAAAAGATGGGCCGACATATTCTATATATATCATTTTATGAGGTAGAAAGGTAATTATCACAAGAAGACAAGAGCAAGGGTTTCTTTTATTCTGTTTTTGAGTGGCCAAATAGTAGGTCTTCTTGAAAAAGAAAGAGACAAGCGGCAGAGAATAAGAAGCTGCAAAGCGAAAACTCCTTGAGAACCCGCACAAAAGGATGAACATACAGTCTACTTTTGGGTTCGGCCATATGATCGTTAAGAGTTATTGAACACTAGTGATTTGTGCTGTGAGTTTACATCAAATTGAGTTGTTTATTTGTAAACACTTTGGATTTGAGCTTAAATTTAAGTATGAGAAACACTCAAGCATGTGAATGATTGTAACTTTGATTCTCTAATTATAGTGGATTATTTGCTGCTGGCTCTTGCCATGAATGTAGGTATCAATACTCAGATCAAACCACGTAAATCTATAGTATCATATTATTCCTCGTTTAATTATTTGGTATTTTTTTGCAATGACTTAATTTGCAAGATACTGCCGATCCTGCGTTAGTATTACAACAACAAAGAAAAGGAACGGGGATATCCAATCTAGACTATCCAATTTGCTTGTTTAAATCAAGTATCTTGATTAGCATTTATGGGATAGAGGGTGTTGGTAAAATGACTATTATGGTGCACATGCATAATAGACTACTCGAAGAAGCAAACTATCACAATGTGTTGTAGATGACTATTTCATTAAATTTTAACACAGGAAAGTTGCAAGACAACGTTTGGGAGGCACTAAGTTTAGGCACAATATAAGAAAATGATGTGAGGAAATGAGCGCCAATGTTGTTAAGTTGTTTAAGAAAAAGAGGGAAGGCGCGGATAATACTCAATGATTTGTGGGAATGTTTTGATCTTGAAGAGGTGGGAATATATATTAGAGTAGATCAATATAAGTTGGTCTAAACCACTTGATCCTCTAATATATGTTATCAGATGCATTGTCAAAAGAAGATAAAATTGAACATCTATAAAAAAGAAGAAGCAGAGAGTTTGATAATAAAGATTTGACTCCTCTTGCATATCCTATAATCTATCAACAATTAGTTTGTTAGTCTTGTAAATTTCAGTGTTAGTCACCCTAACATCACTGATGTTGTTTAGATTGTTAGCCAATTCATGACCACGACACATATGGCTTACTTCACTACAATTCTTCACTTTTCTACTTACTCTTTCTTATAATTAACAATTTATTTTAATGATGATTGGCTCAATAACCATCTCAATCACTGCTCCTCGATAAGCAACTCACTTATCCCATGGCACAGATTGAAACACACTACTGTCGCTGGATCTAGTATGGAAGCAAAATATCTTATTATTGCTGATACGACATCATAACTATTAGGGTTGTGACAATTACTACAAGATGTGGAAGTATGTCATAATAGTAGAATATTATTTTATCGCAACAACCAAAGTGCTATCCAAATAGTACATGATGATGTTTCCATGAGCGTACAAACACATTGATATTGACTATCATTTTATACAAAATTATATGCTTGATGGCATTGTTCGCCTCATTTCTACTTCATTGATTGATCAAATTGGTGATGTCTTCTCAAAGGCACATGTACCTGGGCATTTCTAGATCTTTCTCTAAACTCCACTTGACTTTTTCTGAGTCACATTGAGTTTGAGGGGATATTAGAGATCATTGAAAGATAGTAGAAGATTTTCTATATCTTTCTTGATCTTACTTAATTTTTTGTATCTCTCAACATTGTGCATTATCTCTCTTGATTATGCATATCCTTTATTGATAAGCATATTTTTTATTGATCCTAATTGATTTTAATCGATGTTATAATATCTAGTTACCTTATATACTCTAGGGATGTGCAGCGGGAACCGCCCGAACTGGGAATCGGTCGGACCAGACAGAACCGGTTGGTTTTGGGCGGTTCCCACGATCAGCGGTTCGGTTCCCGATTCCTAATCTTGGAACTGGTGGCCGGTCGGTTCGATTCCCGGTTCCTAATCTTGGAATCGGTGGCCGGTCGGTTCGATTCCTCGTTCCAAGGTGGGAACCGGACCAAACCAATTTTTTTATATATAATTTATATATATAGAATATATAAAATATGTAAACATCATAACTTATTGCAACCGAAATTGCAATTGAGGTAGCAACCCCTTATGTGGCCAAGAGAAAATCTACTTGTTAGTTTCATCTTCTACTTGATGTGGGACTAAGGCTCCAAGAGACCCACAAGACACTTCAATCCTCCAAGAGTCCCACATCAACTAAACATTCAAAGAGCAGAAGAGAGATTGTCTATAAAATCTAAGCCAAGCACAATCTTTAGCCAAATTGTTCATGGCCTTCATGGTTAAGGTTAAGTGTGAAACACACGAAGTGTGATTGATATTCACACAAGTGAAGTTTGAATATATTGCACGTGGAAACATGTGTAATTAGTTTCGTTGAATCGCCCGAGAACCGAATTGGATTGATCGAACCGTTCCCGAGAACCGAATGGATTGATCGGGCCGGTCCGGAGCATGGTCTCTCTTTAGTGCAAAAAGTAGAGTTGATTCTTTGGACCGGATCGGACCGGAACCAATGGTCCGGTCCTAGGACCAAACGGTCCGGTCCACAGTTCCCAATTTTGGGAACCAGTGCTCCCGGTCTGGTTCCCAGTTCCAAGGTGGAACCGGACTAAACCGGAAACCGATCACTCCTAATATACTCTACCTGTAAAGCCTATCATGTTACACAGTATTTTCTTCCTCATTATTTTTTTTTATCTTTGACTCTTAAAGAAGACAGCTAAGAAATCATTCCATGTTCTTGCAGCCCACGTACACCTAAACGACAAATATAACAGTCCATAATGGAAACAAGATTACCATCTCCAACAGAGTTTCAAACATTTTCAAATCTCCAATGTGCATGTACCCCCGGGCTACGACGTTGAGGACGACAGCTTCTTCTATACCTTTAGAACCTTCATCAATTTGTCCCTTAGCAACTTAAGTTTGCTTGAATGAGGACGACAGCTTCTTCTATACCTTTAGAACCTTCATCAATTTGTCCCTTAGCAACTTAAGTTTGCTTGAAATTCATGTGCAACCAGCAGCAAATAAACAAATGATACAAAATGACTTGTTTTCTTGAGTTTTTATTAGCTACGGCACATCTGGAGCTCAATTGGACATGTTCTTGAGTTTTCGATAACCAGATACTCTGCTAATTTCATATATTTTCTCTATCATGCCCTGCCAGATAAGGGTATCCCTGCTGAGTGTTAGCCCAGCTTTCAGGGAAACAAATGCGACTGATCGAATTAGTCAATGCAATAGCACGTTTCAAACAGATGTCAAAAACCCCCCTTTTTTTTTTAGGTCGACTCTATTTAAAAGCCACCGAACCACAGCTTGGAAGCTAGCTAAAGAAAAAAACATTAAACAAAGACTTCAATTGGTCAAGTCGTTGCACCCAGTCATACGTAACTTTACTACCTACTCTTCGTGGAAAAAGAGCTGGACGTCACCTTTCCTGTCCTTTTCGTGCCAACTCTTCAATATGTTACATTTGTTTTGGTCATTCTTCTCATCGATGGTATTAAGTTTCAAGTCTTCAGCATTGTGATGGAAGCATGATAAGAACCAAATTCAAAATATACCGCGTTAAACCCGCCGAATTTTCTGTCGAAACAAAGTCCAAGTCCTCTACACGTTGCTTCTTTCTTTTTCTTTTTTTTAATTAATTTATAGGTTTGGAAAGTATTTCTTGGAATATGTGTTGCCCCGTGTACATCGGTGCAAGTGAAACTGCAATTGGAATTGCCTGAAGAGGATGGCGTGTTGAGGGAATTTTTTTTTTTTTACACTCAAAAAAGAGTATTTTAGCGTACATTTGTAACCGTAAAAAGGAATTTTTGTAAACGGCCTCATCTATCCTTACTTTTATGGTTAGTAAGAGATCAAATAGTTAAAACCTTCAAATTGAGGATGGATAGGATCGTCTGTATCAAAATTTCTTTACATTGAAACCAACTTCAATCTGTAGAAGGTAACTCACGTCCTTTTGCTCACGTCCAATGCTTCTCCAACAAACATCCGAATTTTCACAATTTCCTTCTTCTTTTCAATTCTGAAGTCTTTTGCAACACAACATGTACCTGCACTCTAATTCAATTTTGGTCATGTTCAGTAGGTTCAAATTGAAGTCCTTTGCTCCATCAATCCTCCTTGTGTTCTAGATTTGGTTTTGTTTTTCAAGAGATTCTGTGAAAGATTCCAGATCCCTACTGCTGTTAGTTTTATTTTGCCGAGTCAAGAAGAGAGCTCGGATCAAACACAGAACTCGGAAGTAGGGGTGAGCATTGTCCGAGTTAAGCCGGTCCAGTGCCTAACCCAGGGACCAACTTACATAGTATTGGTCCTTAATTTCCGGGACTAAAGACCGACCCTATTGAGCTTTTGACTAAGGACCGAATCGATCCTATAGGTCCGGTTTGATTCTAGAGTCATCTTAGGACCAACCGACTATTTTTTGTTTTGTTTTTTATATTTCTTAAAAGGAAAAATTTACTATTTCAAATTACACATCTATCAACAATACAACATTGAGCAACTAAACTATGAACACCACTATATATCAAGCATAAATATAAGATATGGTAATAATAGAAATTTACAATTGCTAAAAGCAACAAACCATAAAACGAACATGCAAGGCGAGTGAACAGAGGCGAGCAACAAGGTAAGTGAGGCAAGTGAAGAGAGATGAGCCACGAGGCGAGTGGTGAGCAAAAAGCTAAGGTAAGCGAGCGAGGCCAAGGTGAGTGAAAAGTTTATTTTTGGTGGGGGTCAAATTAGGGTTAGGTTTCTTTTTACTTTCTAATTTACAAGACAAATTAAATTGCAAAGAGAACAAAGGAGGCGCTAGAATTAAGAGTAGACAAAAAGCATATAATATATAATACATTAGATATAAAATATAAAATATATATTATGTACAAGGTTGGTCTAGGTTGGATCAACTTTAAACTCTCAGGATCGAAAATCAACTCACACAGTGCAGGGTTCAGGGATCTCCGGATCAAGAACCAACCCAATTCCCCCAAGAACTGGATTAGGACCGGTTGGGTTGGGCCATTCCAAGGTTGGTCCAAGGTCACCCCTACTTAGAAGCACTCACATTTTTATATTCTAATTTGCTTTGGAAATTTCGTGACAAATGGCACGACCTATTATTATATGGTCAAAGTCTTGATTCTCTTATCAATGAAATATCATATTAGAAATTACTCCATTGGATTTGTCTATTTTTCTCATACTCCGTTTGTTTCACGAAAAATGTGACGTATTTAGAAAATGTTCTCTAGGAAAATTATAATATTTTACGGTGCTCGGGTAAAACTTGAAAATAAACTAGAAAATATTTTCTACAATTTGGTTAAAAATTTTGATATGATTTTCCTTGTGCACCCATTTTAATAATATATATATTTTTTAATTTTCTGTCTACTTTCTTATTTTTTATTTTCCCCTTTCTTCTTCTTTGGCGATTGCCGGCGACCAGTCATAAGGCAACCTCAAGCTTGTCGACAAGTTCAGGCTCGAGGCCAAGGCCAGTGAACTCGGAGCTCGCTTGATTGGTGAGCGAGACCCTCTAGCTTGCCGATCCAACAAGACCCAAGGCCGGCAAGCTCGAGGCTCGCCCGATTGGTGAGTGTGCGCCGATCTAGCGAGCTTTGAACTTGCCGACCTCGGGCCTTGCTAAATCATCGAGCTTGAGGTCATCAGCAAGCTCAAGGCTCTTTCATGGCTGGTCACCATGGTTGGCAACTAGTCGAAGAAAAGAAAGGGGAAAAGAAAAAAAAAAGGAAAAAATAAAAAAGAATAAAAAATCAATTTTTTAAAAATAAAGAGATAAAAAAAGTTGAGGTTAGTAGGGATGTGAGATAAGAGAGAATAAATGAGGAAAATATTTTCCCTTATTTGAAAAGTGGAAAGCATTTTTCCCTATTTTGAAAGACTTTTTTTTTCTTTTCATGGAAAATGTCTTTCCCGATCAATTTATTTTCACGAAACAAACGCAAGAAAATCCGAAAAAACTTATTATTAGAAATTATTTTCCCAAACGAAGGGATTCTTAGATTACATTTCAGATTTAACGTGAGGACAACACTTATCCATTCTATATCACTATCTGTTCAGTTTTCTCAAGAGAAACAATGAGAAAAGACATTTATCACTCTCTGCGAAATTCAGGGAGTATCGTGCGGGATTGAGCCATCTCTCTGTCTTTCTCATCTATATTCCTCTCCTCTTTCTTATTCTCGAATTTTCCACTTAAAATATAGTGAAACCAATGATTCGCGTGTCATGTTCGTAATGCTTATGTGCACAAATGAAATACATATATCGCTTTTGCTTTCCCAAAATGTTGATTTGCGTGGAGCTCAATTTACTTCACCATCAAATTAACAACGAACACAATTCATTCCAATGCAAGTGTGGTTGGTTTTGGTGATTACTTTTGAATATTTGAATTTTATTACGTATCGTTTTTTTTTTTTTTTTTTTTTGGTATTCAAATTTGATTTTAAAATAGAATTACACGAAATATCTGTTACATTATTTTAGAGATTCTACATATATTCTATGATATTATAGAATTATTCTTTGTCTATTCTACAAATATTTTATAGATTAGGTTTCATGGTATCTATTTATTCTAACCGTGTGCCTTAATGCTATATAGAGCTTTTTCCTAAATCTTCTTCTATCATGATATCAGAGCAATTGTTCTAGACTTTTGTTTCTCTGGTGTGACGTATGGCGTCACTACGCCTTTGAGCACTGCTGCATCACTAGCAGTCAAGTTCACCACGGTTTGACGTTGCTGTTTGAAGCTCAGGACTCTTTGCCATTGCGTTCTTGTGGTTTCATTGATTTGACGATAGCCCATTCATCATCTCATCGCCGGTTGCCTCTCATATGTCACACTTCACCACCCAATGAAATCTCGACACGCGTGCTCTCACAAGTTGTCGTTATTAGAGTTTTGGTCTTTTTCTGTGCTATTGGATTTGATATGGGTGATTCGAGTGACTGAATTGATGTCAAACTCGATGGCTCCAATAACGCTCTTTGGCGGCCATCAGCTATAGCTGCACTTGTTTATCTTGACTTATTTGAGCATGTTGAGGGTGTTCATGTCTGTCCTACCAAACTCAAGGACGCCGAGCAATCCAAACTCACTTTTAAAGTGATTGCTTAGTGTGAATCTGACATTCGAGCATGGACTGTTGCTAATCGAAGGGCTTAGGCCATTATATTTGGCCCTCTTGATCATGCCCTTCGCCCGCAATTTTCTCATGTCACGGGTGTGAAGAATCTTTGGGATTAGCTCGCTGACATGTTTACTCAAACTGGCTCTGTTTGTGTCCACCAGCTACAGTAGGAAATTTTTGTTGCTACTTAGGGCAATCGATCTATCCGTGAGTTTTATAATTATTTGAAGTCGCTTTGGAGTCAGCTTGACGTTTTGTCTCCCACTTTATGTTCCACATGTTCTAGTTGTGCCACATGTCAGTCTTCTCAGCTATAGATTCGGGATTGCTTGCGACTTTATGATTTTCTTATGAAACTCTGGCCTACTGTTGAGGGTGCTTGTAGTTAGATTCTTTGTTGGAATCCTCCACCCTCTCTGCTTGATGCAGTCAAGGAACTTCACTCTGAGGAAACCTGATTGGGTCTTCTCTCATCTTCTACGGTGCCTGATCCCACTGCGATTCTCGTTGCTACTCCTCGACCTAGGAAACCTGATTGGGTCTTCTCTCATCTTCTACGGTGCCAGATCCCACTGCGATTCTCGTTGCTACTCCTCGACCTAGGAAACCTGATTGGGTCTTCTCTCATCTTCTACGGTGCCTGATCCCACTGCGATTCTCGTTGCTACTCCTCGACCTAGGAAACCTGATTGGGTCTTCTCTCATCTTCTACGGTGCCTGATCCCACTGCGATTCTCGTTGCTACTCCTCGACCTACATCATCATTAGGGTTGTCAACAGTTTGTTTAGTGTACTGTCATCGCCGTGGTCATATCGAGTCCCACTGTAATAGGAAGTGGCCCGATGCCCAGCGCTCTTCTCGGATTCCACCCGCTCCTATTTTGGATTAGCATGTTTCTCTCGCTTCTCCTTTTGTGAATGAGCGATCTGCTGCCCTTGAGGCTTAATTAGCCCACTTACATAAGCTGCAGCTTAACTCTCAGTCGTCCAGTTCTGGCCTTTTGGTTAATGTTGCTCCTGTTGATTTTTCTGCGGCCGTTGCTTCCTCATCAGGTGGCTCTTCTATTGCTTGGATTCTTGACTTAGGAGCTACTAGACACATGTTTGCTTCCACTGCCTATCTTACTGAGCTTTCTAAGATCAAGTCTCTCGCACGGTTCTTTACAGCTAATCGTTCTCCACTTATGGCTGCCCAGCAGGGGACTCTTGTTTGCCCTCAGGCTTTCCTTGTTCCTGATGTGTTGCATGTTCGTTCTCTAGTGCTCAATTTATTGTCTGTCCGCCAGCTTACTAATGTTGGTTGTATTGTGGGTTTTATTGATCGCTCTTGCTTTGTGCAGGATCGTTTGAGTGGCAGGATGATTGGCAAGGATAGTAGGAATGACGGGTTGTCCACTCTGCAGTCTCTCCACCTACTATCCACATTTACTTCCTCTCCTCATCCTGTGCCGGCTACTGTGGATCTTGCATGATGGCATCAGCGTCTTGGGCACGCTTTCTCATCTCGCCTTTCTATCCTTCAACAACAAGGAGTTCTTGGTCCTGTCCCCTCTGGCGCTTTACCTCTTGTTCTATTTGTCCTTTAGCAAAGCAATCTACTCTGCCTTTTCCTACGAGTACTTTTAGCTCTAGTGCTATTTTTTATCATGTTTATTCTAAAGTATGAGGCCTTGCCCCTGTTCCATCCAAGAGCGGTAACGGTTTTCATTGGCTGGTTGGACCAATGTAATGGTCAATACAACTATCCTGGCACCGGCTCTATAGCGATTTTGACACCTGTCTTTAAAAATTCACATGCACAACCCCACATTTGCGATAATCAAGCTAATGTTTACATTTAGCACTGTAATAACATGGATATGTTATTTCCTGATCATGAGATCTATGTCACAAGTCAACCATGACATGATCTACATTGCAAAGTTGAGATGACATTTGATACTCGTGTTTCAGTTTGGAGGAAGCAAAAAGGAGAATTTGTGCATGTAGCATGATCACCAATCTAGGGTTTCAGGCTGTGATGACTGAAGCAGAATCAGAGCAATTCAGAGGCAAGTGTCTTGATAAGTTTCCCATTGCAATCAATAAATGATTAGTAATCGCATCATCGTTGTGCATTGACATATTGAGCTGTAAACAGATCTACCTGGAGTTCTTTGTATATTACCTGATCCCTACATTGATATAAAGGAATGACTGGACATCATAGGGAATTTCATCTACTCTACATCTCTGCCACAAATCTTTTTCAGACATTTAATTCATTCATACTCCAATTCCATAACCTCAACTTTCCAATGTGTCTATGATTTGTGACCCTGCAACGCTTGTTGTTTTGTTGAACTTACTAAATCATTAGGTGACAAGTATGAAAATGGAGTAATTACTCATACATCACCTCCAATTCAGTATGGGAGGCCAGGTGGTAGAATGTGAGATCACAATAGAAACTATGACCAACCTATATATTACTGGCAAGGAGGTCAAATGGCAAATAGACAAGGGAACCGTCTATATGGCTATCTTCTCCTCAGCAAAATTATGGACCCCGGGACAGGGTGAAAGAAGAAACCTGATGCCAATGAGCAATATGGATTATGCTGCCGGCGGAAGGGATCCTTATCAAGGACAGAGGAGAGATCCGGTGCCTTCATATCAGCGAAACTATAGTCAACAAGGTCATAACAACAATTGCTATCAACAAACAGATAGACTTGCTTCAAGGAGACAGATGGAGCTCTGCACCTCCAGTGCAGAATGGTTTACAGGATAGACAATCTGAACTATGCACTTTCTCCTGGTGGAACTTGTGGGAAGGGTCCTGATGGATTTCAAGCGTAGGGTGCTGGCAGTGCTGGTGACTAATCTTTCCTCCCCAGTAGAATTCGCAAATGCAACCCTCAAGTTGTTGCTGTAAGTTTCGAGGCGGCTGCCTTGCTTGAGGGTTACTTTTGTGAATTCTGTGGGGAGGGAGAAAAACAACAATCGTATCTTTGAAACATCATTCTAAATGGCAGTGGCCAGTGAACACTCTGAGGAAGGAAAGGACATCATGAATGAGTAGATTGCAATTGGCGTTGCACACAGTATGTTGGCACAAACGCATTTCAAGGATCAATTAGATCTAAGCACTAGCTCTTATAAATAAGCCTTGAATGGTAAGCGTCGAAGGAGAGGGAGAGATAATTGGAATTTTTGTTGGCGAGTATCATCCATGAAATATTTTGAGGGGGCCTTAGTGACCAGTTTTGTCGAGAGATTTCCTCGAATTGGCTAGTCTACTGGACACCATTAGACGAAGACGGTATTTTTCAAAATATTCAATATTACCAAAAAAAAAAATAGCTGCCCGAGCTCTAAAACTAGTAGAGGGTTTGCTTTGAAATCGCAAAAATCATGAACTAAACTTCAATTAACATCGGAGTCTTCTAAACATTTATCAAGTCAAGACTCTCATGTCAATATCAAGCATACATCTCATCAATTTAATCGTGCAATTGCCATCCAGACATGAGAAATTGACAAGTTGCAAACGCCATATCAATTATCCATTGGCAATAAAAAAAAAAAAAAAAGGTAACCAAAATAAGACAAATCCATCTAATTCATGCTTATTCCACAAATTCCAGCACACGTTCAGAATTGTGACAGAGCATACAAGACGGCAAACCGTGATGATTTGATGACTAATTGACATGAAATTGAAGCCATATCTTCTTACAAGCGCATATGAGTCTACTTGATCAAAATGGCATCGATCCAAGACCAAATTAATACCAAATTCAAACAAAGCAATCACGGTCAGCATGCAATACTTCGACTCTAGCATATTCAAGTTCGGTTATGAATATAATTCTCGCAAAATTGGCATGAGATTCACCATATTACTTTCCTAGCATGAACATATATGATCCCATAACCAAACTTGCCTCGAGTTGAAATCAAAAGCACACCAAATCAGAGATATCAAGACACGGTCAGCATACACGGATCAATTCCTTTTTAATAGTCCTTAAAAAAAACTCAATTTCATTGATTATTACACCTCATTAATGAGACCAATTAGTACAAGTGTATATGTGTGTAAGTATACATATAAACTACAAATGTCAGAAAGCAGGGTGACTTCATATACGTGAGCGTTAATATTATTCAAGTAAAGAATATCTTTTTATTCAAGTATATGATACCTCGGAAAATAGAAATTAAAAAGGAATTGCTGAAAAAGCTTGAAAGTGTGGGCGAGGAGGGATTCGAACCCCCGACACCATGGTTCGTAGCCACGTGCTCTAAGTGTGTGCATGACCATACACAATTATATATTTAGTCCCAAATTTGTACAAATGTTTTACGATTAACAGCAGCAAATATTCTTAAAAAAGCAACCCTCTTAATTAGGTCAATCACCCAAAATACAAATAGATTTACTCAATGGTATATAAAATATACTTAAACATATACTCCAAAATTTAAATAACCCAACATAATCAAATAGTCATCATACATGTGTAAATATTGTAGTACTGCAATAGAGGCTGTTTTGTATTGATTGTGGATATAATAAAATATCTAGTTAAAAATGTATATATTGCATATGCATCCGGGATATACAAATACTATACTGAAAAATAGATAATTCAGGATAAAAAATTGAAATATATTGTTCAACGAAAGAAATTAATAGATCCTCATGAGATGCCAGAAGGAAAGCCACCCTTGCCATCAAGGATTCAAATTTGGCATCCCTAGGTGGAATTGAAGCACGCCTCAATTCGTGGGACAAGATAAAGATTAGGGGCTTTGAGCCCCTTACCTCTCGGATTTCTAGATGAGATCCTAACTAATAGGCTAGGAGATACTTACAAATAAATCTGATATAAGTAAATTAATTACTTTTTAATGACCTACAAACCACATTTCTAATTTATTTTTAAAAAAATATGTAATTTGCTAATTTATTACTAAATCCCCTACAATGTTGATAATGTACCAGTGAAATTTAGAAGAAGTTGGTAATTTACTAATCCATTCATATGTTGGTAAAATTCTTCATAATTTTGGTAGTTTATGAACCACGCTTGCAGAATCTAAACAAGTTGGTAAATAAAATCCTTCGGCAAGCTTTGAATCTTTTTCGTTTTTTTCTTTTTTAATTTTATAGAATTGCAATTTTCAAAGTAGCCGTTGGAGAGTCTTCAAGGCTGTCAAAGTGCTGTTGGACGCAAGAGCACAATTGCCGGCCCGCAGACTGGCCATACAATTTGAAGAATCTTGTACTCCGCTGATTAAGAATAAGTGCGCTAACTTCACCATTTCTTCGGCCCCACCGTCTCCAAAATGCTAGAGCTGTTCAGCTGTTCAGCTGTTTCGCACTATTATCCCCTATGGAAGCGCATCCACATTGGATGAAAAGTAGTTGCCTATCTGGTGCCGAGGAACCGCCGACCATCCCCCACTACATAGCTTGCCATCGTATATAAAGCTCGCTCCTCCTATGCCAGCGATCCAACTTCCGGGCGAGGGACCACAGCAAGACCCAGCAAGACCCACGTAGCATTAATGTACTTGACGCGAATGTTGAACAGTAAGGCCACAGCTTTGCAGGATGCCATGGTGGAAGGCTGCGTCCTAGTTACTATTGAGGTGAGTTGAGTTCTTACATAGTCTTCATTGCAAAAAGATTTTTCAAGAATAGAAGTCGGTTTGTGAAAAAACAAAAGTGCGAAATTCCCTGAGAAGACATTCTGCATTAATAACAGTCAAAAGCCCTGTCTCTTCAATGCTCTCATTTAGTCTTTACATTCAAGTGCCAGGGTCTAAACTGATCTGCAAGTAGAATTTTTTAATTAATGAGATGTGGGTTCTTTAGGCCATGAAAACAACTGCCAGGATCTAAGTTGACAACAAGAAAGCTGTCATTAGTAAAGAAATTTGTTGGTAAATTACAAAGCAAGACTCGATCATCTATGATGCCATAACAAAGCATCTGCAACTAATAGCAACATAGTTTCATGTGCAAATCTTAACTTCACGTATAGACACATGAATTCATCTCAATTTATTGTTTATGAAGCAAGGTTTCACTATTTGGAGAGAGTGAGACTATAAGAAGTCCTCGCTGAACAATGGAGAAGTTAATCGCGAGAGCAAAAGTGACATTTTTTTTTGCCTCATCAGTCAAACCCATATATATAACATATCGATGCTCATTTTACTGCAGAATGTTGGATGTGTAACACCTTATACATGACTCAGAGGACTCGCATCCAATATGCATTGGCACTTTCTCGTCTTCACAGAGCTGAAAGTACAAAATGAATGGATTGAATGAATGAAGAAGGATCTGATCATTCTAACAGTCATACATTCTGATAATGTTTGTCAAATACATAGCTGCAGCAGCAATGTCTAATTATGCACAACAAATCAGTGCAATGCTGAAAAATCAACATTCAATCAAGTTTTCGCATAGGCAAAATGTGAATACAATATGTGAATGTAATTCTTCTGCACACATTTGCCAACCTGAACAGGACATCAGGCTCGCATCTTTCAGCGAGAATAATGCACGAGGTGCAAAACCATGGATTGAAACGAGCTTTGACATTGAAGAAGATAGCTATCCATCTACGATTGAGAAGAACCACAATCAAAATCAATCAAATACATTGAACGAAGGCGATTTGCTGAGAATGATCCTGCAGAAGATGCTGTCTTTGGTCGAGCCCCAGTCCTTGGGATCACGGGACCAATAGAGTACAGAATTGGTTTATTAAAAGATCAACAAACCAACTCTCGCGAGCGTGAGTTGTCACGGACGAATTGAAGATTTCCAACCACAAGAATTTGAAGACTCCTGACGGCAGAATTGAAGAATTGAGCTCTAATTGCTTCGCTTTTCCCAAATTTTAAGACCAACAAAGTATCATTTTGGAGAGTAGTTAGCTGACATGGATTTATTGTTGACTGCCCTGTCCAACCTCTAACTGCGATTTTGGATGGCGATTTATCAAGGGTCAAATTCTGGACTCAAGTGGAAGTTAGTGATTTTTTTAGACAAAAAAAAGTTTGAATTAGAATTGGGAGTCAACATAAAGCTTGTACTTTTTTTAAGGAATTAGACCGACATAAATATTCACAAATGAGTATTTGAACTCTAGAAGTTGAGAACCTTTGCTAATATGTATCTAGTGGGCTAACATCTAGCTAGCGGCATCTGAACACGTGAAATTGACAAGGAGCTTTAACACAAGAAATCACTTATCCATGGGCAAAAAAAAGACAACCAAACTAAGACAAAATCCATCTGATTCGTGCTTAATCCACAACTTCTAGCACCTGATCAGAATTGTAACAGAGCATACAAGACCACAACTCATGATTGTTGGATGACTAGTTGACATGAAATTGAAGTCATATGCTCCTTCAACTCCATATGAGTCTACTTGATCAAAATGGCATCAATCCAAGGCCAAATTAATACCGAATTTAAACAAAACAATCACATGACTATAATTCTTGCAAAATTGGCATTGGATTCACCATATTACTTTCCTAGCATGAACATATATGATCCCATAACCAAACTAGCCTCAAGGTGGAATCAATTGACACCAAATCAGCTATATCAAGACACGGTTAGCATCCAAGGATCGATTTCCAGTAGAATTTAATTCTTTCATGACATAATATCTTTTCCAAGCGAACATGAAATTCACCATAACACAATCTTACATCACTGCACATTCTTACTTTAGTGGAATAGCATCAACTAAAGGATAAATTGACATCAGCTCAGGGCCACAACAGTTGCGAATCAAAATGTATTGGCAAGGTTCAGTAGATCCAAAGCAACTTCAAAATTGAATACCTATGATTTTCAATGAAGAAGAAAAACTCAACTAGGCTGTTATGACCAAAATCGATCAAAAACCCAGTAATGAATGAAATCCTCGGTCAAGACCTGAATCAAAATACACACTAATTTAAGACAGGAATTTCATCAAACAGGTGGTATACATTTCGGCCAAAGAGCTTAGATACGATTCACATCCAAATCATTGCAAAGGAAATGCAGCAAGTTCAAATCATTAATACATCCTCGATCACAGTCCAGTATCACACAGACGGTAGCAATAGCTCCCAGCCTCTGCTTCCTATATAAAGCAACGGAAAACAGAGCATATGTGGTTTAGCTGGATGAAGAATGATTAACTATAGCGATTGACATCAAATATGAGTAAGGAGATAATAGAAGCAACGTCAAGGAATGGAATCGTCGAAGCAGGCAGCCATGACCAAAGTTCGAGAACTTCAGCACTACAGACTTCTTTGCAGAGGCAGAACTGTTGGGGATCAGAAAGCGGTGACGATCAACAACCAAGCGAGAGGAAAGGATCAAAAGAAATCTCCAAGAGAGTGGCTCAGGGATGCTCAGAAATAACCCGAGTCTCTTCGACCAATGCTATCTGTTCTTTGCCCCTTCTCAGCGTGTATGTTGTGTGGTGGCCAGCGATCGAGGTTCGGTGGCGGCTGTTGGTGGATCCAGGGCGACAGAGAGGACACTGAAAAGGGAATGAAGATCAAAGGAATCACCGAGTGCTGGAGAGAATTTGCTGAGCTCCTTTTGCATGTGTGAAGGTGGCTCTGTTTCTGTTCGGGCCCTCCTCTGCAGAGCGCACCCTGAGCTGAAAAGAGAATCGACTCAAATCTTTAGATGTAGAAAGAAAGGAAGGGAGGCAGAGAATTCTGTTAAGGGCCGCGGGATGTAGAGTGCATGTGGTTCCTACTGAGAATTGTGTATTAGCTAATACAAACTGATTTTCGATACGAACGGTACAACTGTGGAATTGTATATGAAGTTCACATATTTTTTTTATACTTCCATGTGGTTGCAACTATTAAATAGCAGGTACAAGCTGAAGACCTCTGCGAGTGCATCAGCATTTACCAAAGACTTAAGCTCGTGACTAATAATGTTAACTTGTGTTGTGCAGGTTTATGGTTATAGGATGTGGCTTTGGGCAGAGCACTTGGGAGATTTAGAGGACAGCTTCTAGGAATCTCAAAGCATTGAATGCGTGAAGAGGGTGAACGAAATAGCCAAATGGAATTGGAGGGCTTATGTGGACGAGGACCAACATAATCCCAAGGAAATGAGAGGTCACCTGATGCAATTTTCGATCCATGTGAGCAGGGACGGTAAAGTCAGTCCACTGGCTGGTTTCGAAATACTTCCTCAGGTGTGCAGCAAAATCCTCGGATTGCCTACCACTCTTCCCGATATGATTATGACATGATCAAATATTTGAATTAGTCGCATTCAATTCTAAGGCAATATGGCTCAAGGCATCAAGGTAATTTGAACTACTGAAAATTGAGAAACATGAGGAGTAGAATAATGATGCATGAGCGCGACCAAGTACGTCGTGTGTTTTAGATAGATAAGAGACTCTCTACTAATTAAAGCAAGTTTGGGTAGTGCTTCGGCTGAGTTGGGATGTTATTTTCATATGGTTCCGTAATGTCTTCCTGGTTAAGTGTTTTCCAATTCGGATTTATACTTCAAATTCTTGTTATCTTGGTGGGAAGAGGTTCAACCTTTTCAGATCAAGAAAAATTATGTCTTGCTAGCCTTGTCGGTTGAGAGGAAAAAAACCTGCTTTGATCTTTCTTATGAGACAAAATTACTAAAGTGCAGTTTAGTTAGTAAACTCGTTTAAATTTATTTTGGGAAATTCTTGAAATAGCCTAGAAATCTCACTTAAAATTGACTTTTGCAGATTAAATACATTCATGTTACATCAAATGATTCTTTTCTTTTCCAAATAAAATTTGAAGAGCTTTGTCAAGAGAAAAATAAAAGTATAGCAGGCAATCTCTTGGGAATATTTTATAATAAAAACGCTTTTTTCTTGGTAAATGCATTCACTATTAATGAGTTTAGAGCAAAATTTCCCGTTAATAACAAGTAAAATTGACTTTATGAACAAGAAAATTCTAAGAGTTTCTTTCTAAAATACTAAGTATAAACATCACATCCAAAATATCTAACTCTTACGCAGTAAATAGTTAACGAGAATGAGAAAATATTAATATTTATAAATTCAAATAAAAAAGGGATTATTTCGTACCCAAAAGTCATTTTCGGTGAAAACTCACTTGAATATTTCATTTTCTATTTTGAGAATCTCTATGCACCACATGTGATGTTATTAAGATACACATGTAATGTTTAGAGAGAAAATTGATTTTCACTGCTTAGTAAAGTTATTTTGATTTCATCAAATAAAACACGTAGGTAAGATGCAAAATTAGAGTTAATGTTGCTTAAAGAATAATGATTTGTTAAAAGAAATGAACAACTGAGTTGACCTGAAAAAATAGTCCATAAACAATTCGACTTTTGCGCCTTAAAAGTTTTTACGTTCAAACTAATAAGATGTTTGATAAGTATAGAGTGATTTGATACATTTTGCAAATAAATACACCTGTAGAATTTCAGAAAAGTTGGTAATTCACTAATTTGTTTTATTCTACAAACAAGGCTAGAAAATTACTAGAAACTTTTAAATTTTATTAACATGAATATTTGTCCTCGAAAACTGCGAAACGGTTATCCCAAATATTTGCTTATTAATGCAGAACCGCAATATCATTTCTTGAGACGAACTGGATGCAATGCACCTCGTTATTGTCCATGAAAGACTCTTAAGAAATTTAGAGGAAGTGGCTGGGAATCTCTAGCAACTCTTAGGCTCCGTTCGTTTCGCGGAAAAGTAATTTTTAAGAAAATGTTTTTCGGATTTTCCGGCGTTCATTTTATGGAAAACGAATTCTTTAGGGAAAATATTTTCCATGAAAGGAAAAAGGTCTTTTAAATTAGGGAAAAATGTTTTACACTTTTGAAAAGTGAAAAACATTTTCCTCACTTAATCTCTCTTATCTTACACCTCTACAAATCATCACTCCTCTTCACCTTTATTCTTCTTCTTTTCTTTCTTTATTTGAATTATTTTTTAATTTTATTTTTCTTTTTTAATTCTAATTATTTTTAATTTCCTTCTTCTTTTCTATTTCTTTTTTTTTCTTTTTCTTTTTCTTTTCCTTTTTTTATTTTTCTTTTCTTTGTTTCCCAGCTTCTTCTTTTTGGCTAGTCATTGGTTGTTGCTAGGCGAACCTCGAGCTCGTTGATCTCAAGCTCACGTTTTGCACTCTTGCTTATCATTTTCTTTATTTACTCTACCCTACAATTGTACTACCCTGCGGTTGTACATTGCTCAAGCAAAGGGCTCTACATGCTTTGCTTCTTTTTTCTTTTGTTTATTAAAACACAAAAGACGCAGGGGGATTTTACCCAAAAAAAAGATGCAGTGGGAGAATAGGCCACTCAACTGGAAGATTCTCATTAGGGCTGTACATGTTTTGCTTCTTTTCTCTTTTACTTCTTTTTAAAATCCATACGAACATTTTTTAGAGTAGATGAGCGTTTGGTGACAATGAGGGAACAAAGATATGAAGCAAGTTTGCTTGGATTTAAAGGCAAGTTCATATTTGATGGATTTATAGGTAGGTAAGTGATGTATGCCTAAGCGATGAAGTCTTAGAAAATATTTTCCTTACCGAACACCGGAAAATATTTTCCGAAACATTTTCAAGTTTTAGCCGAATACTAGAAAATATTGTCATTTTCCTGGAAAATGACTTTTGGGAAAATATTTTCCGGAAATGGCCTATTTTCCATGAAACGAACAGACCCTTACATTCTTGTTAGTTATCGTGCTTGTTAGTCGAGACATGTCTTGATGGACTGTCATTTATTAGAATTGTGCATCAATAGCAACTCTACATTCTCAATCAGAATGATCAAGTGACCTCGCTCAGCATGGCCTCAGATCCAAAGGACAAGAGATGAACCAAAGTGATGAATATTGAAGGAACTACTCACAAACTTTATGGGGAGTGTACAAGAGAATGTAGAAACGGAATATCATATTACCGGACGCGTTATTCTATATTGCCAAACACCATTTTTCGTTGCAGATGTCCCGAACGCCCTAGTTATAAAGCATATAGTTAAACAATAATTCTTCAGGATCAAAAATCTTGTTGGTTTGGTAGCTTTCCCAGTCACCAACGACTTGGTCCGTCATTGTTCCACAGCTTACTATGCTCAAGAACCGCAAGGATTCACAGTTCAAGGATTTCTCAGCTAAGATCCTCATGAATCTTGGTAACTCGAAAAGTCTAAGAGCAATTAACTCGAAGAAGGTGATTGTCGTACTGGTCGCTTCTTCACATTCTTCATGGTCAGCAATTAGTTTTATATCTTCACACGACTCTACTATCAGCTCTTTGATTTGCCCAAGAAATTTCGCCGTGAAGGTTGTGAAAAGCATTTCCAAACGAGAGCACCTCACAACCTCTACATATCTCAAGTTTGGGAACGGGATGTTTGGGAGACCATCGGACTGCCAAATGTGTCTCAAGTTTTCGAGATCCCACAAAACCAGCCTTGTCATTTTATCACTCTTTGTATCTGTCCCATCACTTTCATATATGATCTTGATCAACCGGCATGATCTCACTTCTAGGAAGGTGAGACAAAGTTGCAATCTCTTCCACATGTGGGATGGGGCAAGACATAGGAGATTGTCACAGTGCTCCAATTGAAGAACCTCCAATTTGCAAAAGGAGTCATTGGGAATTTGGTTGTTCCATAGCTCTTTGCATTGAGCGCCTTCAATTTTTAGTTTTCTTATATTGGGGAATATAACCTGCACGAGGATAATGTGAGAAAGGAGGATAAGTAGGACACATTATTAGATTGTTCGTTCTAAAATATGAAATGCAAGAACATAGATGATCATAGTAAGGGATAGAGCAAACCATCTCATTGAATAATGGTTGTGGTGATTCATCATCCCCTTTGGCCTTCTCCTTGAGAACCACTTCCTTCATCTGTTCGCAATTGCTAATCCATAGGCTCTCGAGTTTCTCTAGAGTTGTGGCCACACAACTAGGGAAGAGATATTTTAGGTTGGAGCAACTGCAAACACGGACATTTTTTAGACTAGGAAAACCCAAAATCATTCGGGAGTCGCTCTTCACCATGCATTTCAGCTTTACTTCCCTCACTGTTTTTACTTCCAATTTGGGGAGCGATATAGTTGTTTGCGCATTATTTGCATCAAGGGACCCACAATCAAACAATGATTCTAGGGAGGGACAGTTTTCAATCTTGACAATTGTCAGGTTGTGCAATCCCCCTATGATTGTGGAAGGAAAGACGTTGTGTAGCTGAGAGCAATATCCAATGGAGAGGGTGGCTAATTTGCATAAGGAATTTTCCATAAGTTCACTGTGCCATATCCCTTTGAAGGATCCAACCGACTCAAGCTGTAGCTTCTCCAAGCTTGGTAAACTAACCTGCTCATAAGAGTCATCCATAAGATCGTAGCTACTAAAAATTTAAGAAATTGGCCTAATCTTAACAATCTATTTGATGCGGTGGAAGAATGAATTTTCCATTAGTGGCCTCTATCTAACAATTATAGTTATAAATTATTACCATATTTTAACCAATAAAACCAAATAAAGATCTTTAAAGAGATTTTATTACTTGCCTTGCAAACTGTGTGCTTGTGGCTATTATGGGTATAATCTCAATAGAAGGGATTTGTACCTTTTGATCGAAGAAGGAATTGGAATAAGCATCTTGTGAATCTGAAGTAGTGGTTATTGACTCTTTCTTTCCATGAGAATATGAGAAGAATTTCTCTGTAGGACAGCGTGTTATAGATAGTCGCTTCAGCAGTGGGAACTCTATAATATCATCTGCCCCTTCATCTCTTTCTTCTTCATCCACAATCACTGTCTTCATATTTGGACAGTCCATTACTTCAATGTTTCTAATTTCTCTAAGATATTTAGCCACAAACATCGGAAAGAGAAATGACAGCCCCGTTTCACAGACAGAGAGCTCTTTCAAGTTTCGAAAGATCGATATTCCTTGCAATTTTACATCTTGTTTCCACATGCGTTGCAGGTTTGGTAACTGCCTCAATGTCAATTCAGTTAGCCGAGAGAGAATCTTGACATCTCCAGTGACTTCTAGCTCCTCTACATCGAAAACTACTTCCACTGATGGAGAACTCTTAATTTTTATTGACTCCAAATTCGGCAGCTTCAGTATCCAATCTAATTTTAGAATATTCTTTGACGTGGATTTAGACTCTTCTATCTCTAGCGATTTCAGATTGCTGTCTTTTGATGAAGGTTCAATGAAGAGTATCTCTTCCAGGTCAAGGAGTCCAACCATTACCAGGGATTCCAAGCGAGGCAATGAAACCTAATGAAGCGCCATAATCAAACTCATTAAAGGTGCGTTACAAGTAAATCTATTTTTAGAAAAATGCTTTTAGAATTTTCTTGTGTTTGGATACGAGAAAATGACTAAAACTCTACTGATCTTCAAAAGAACTATCATCATAATTGTTATCTTTTCTTTCATTTTTCTATTTTGACCTTCAAAATTGAAAACAAATTCATGTCAGAGTTAAATTTTTAATAAATTATTTTTTAACTTATCGCTTTTCATTATGAACAAGTAAATATGACTTATTTTGTTTCTCTGAAATTGTGTTTTCAGCAGAATCAAATACAAGAAAACAAGAAAAATGAATCGCCAGGAAGACATTTTTCAGCAACAATGAATTTTCAGCGAAACAAAAGAAACTTGAATATATGAATGAGTTTCATGTCTCTTAAGAATGTCAAAAACTTAATTGAGATGAAGGGATGACAGAAGCAGAACAACGTTGACATGGTGAGGTTGGCACGTGTTAGAATCAATTGCTAACTTGCATGTAGGTGAAACATGAATTATGTGAACTTTTTTTGTTACGTGGCTACTAGTTCGCCTTCTATTTATTTATTCTCTCACTTTCTTCATTTTGAAATTGTTGAATTTCATGCATTCATTTAAGATTCATTCTGTATAATGTTTTTTCTTCTCATTAAAAATATTAAATAAGTAATAAATTAGTCATAGTACAAATCCATGCTAAAGCCCAAATAATTAGTGCAATTATCTAACACTTAAATAAATTGAAAATAAAATTCATAGGAAAAGGCTTCCCCTAGCTACAGTTGGATGTGAATAAAAATGTATGGTCTGTGTTTTCTTTGAAAGGATTTTTTATATGTGTTTCAAGATGTACAAATAATCAAAATAATGCAATATTCACTGAGGCTTGGTGAGCACCAATATCATCTTATCCTAAATCCCCCTATAATAGTATAATCTAGGTATTGTTTGCAAGATTAAGAATTAAAGAAATTTATACTCATAAAATGAAAAAGTTACCTGAATTGGAGCACCCTCAGCTCTAGTGCAAAAGCTCATCATTTTTGGTAACTTACGCAAATCTAGACGTCGTACATTAGGCAACTCAATCATGTCATCAACAGCAACTTCTACTTTTCCTGCATCACCTATGATAATGGCTTGTAATGAGTCACATTCACATATTTCGATCTCTTCCAAATGTACACGTCTTTGCATCCCTGAGAGGAACCTCAAATTTTTCAATTGGTGGCACTTTTTGATACACACAACTTTCAATTTGCTGAAGCAATCTGGTGTGACAGGGCCATTGCATATCTTCTCCAGATTAATAAGATTTTCGAGGAACAAAGACTCTAAATCTGTAAATGCAGTGAGAAGGTCATTTAATGAATTGACGATGTACTTGATTGAGGAGCTGTTCTGAATGTCGAGATGCTTTAGTTGCGTAAATCCTCGAATGCACAACTCATGAGCATTCTCCTTGAACTCTCTCAATCCGTCCAAATATAAGTGTTGAGTTTTCTGTAGAGTTTTCTGAACCCATTTCTTTGAGAGAATACCATCGCATCCTTCCAATTGGAGTTTCATGGTTCTCAAACCACGGAATCCTCTTCCGTAAGCATTTCCTATGTTGATCCAAAATCTGATCAGGGTCCCAAATGGCAGGTCATCTTCCTTTAAGAGTACGGTGGGATCATGAATCGATATTTCTAGAGAGGCTAGCTTTCTCAAGCTCTTCAACTCAGCTAGCCTAGCATTACACGATCCTGCTGGTATTTCATCATTGACTATCCATTGACAAAGGCTTCCCCTCATATACAATTCTTCCAAGTTGACTAAGCCTTTCAAGGAACCAGGCTCGATTATCTCAAGCGAGTCACAATCATCTAGATTCAATGATCTCAAATTCTTAAGTTCCCCAATTTCTTTAGGCAACTTAGAAATATGAGATCCTGCCAAGCTGAGAATCTGCAATGCTTTGAGCTCGCCAAGAATTGCCACATCATCCACAATGCAATAGTCTAAGTATAATGAGTGGAGGTTCCTGAGGATGCCAATAGAGGAACGTAAATTGGTGATATGTATGAAGCGAAGATATAGGACTTGGAGCTGCTCCATGCTTGTGAAATCTAGTCCACAGCAATCTCTCACATCATGTCGGTGTATAGGCTCCAAGAGCAACCCTAGTTGAGACAACATGAATATCTTCAAGTTGGGAAACACACACCGCATTTTTTCAGCAAGGCTATCACCGTAATCATTAACAAGGCATATTGCCCACCATTTCTCAAGCTTTTCTTTTGGCCACGAAACATAATTGTTGTTCATCATTAAGGAATTCTGACTTCTAAATGGAGCTGAGACGACCACCTCACTATAAAGATCATGTATGGTCACAGTTTCCATGTCATCACCATCATCTTGCAACAAACAAACAGAACGGAGGCTATTGAGCATAGTATTCAATCTATTTCTTGAATTTTCTACCGTGTTATTGAATCCCTCAAACAAGCCCAACCCTATGCCTAGTCCCAGCAGAAGTTCGACTTCAATGGTCCCACCAATAAGACCACAAAGCAAGAATAAGGACTTGGCGTCCTCACTCTCCAAATGGTCATAACTCCACTTCACTATTCTCTCAATATGTGGGTCTTCTATTTTTATTAACATGTCTTCCCACGTGGACACATCACTACATTTTAAGGTGCTTGCAACGGAGTTAATCAAAAGAGGCAAACCTGCAAGCTTGGTTACCACTTGAGCCGCCTTTACTTTCAATTCCTCATCGTCTCTGAGCTTGTCGCCGACTATCTTTTCAAATAGCTTGAAAGCTTCGTCTTCCTCTAAACTTTTCAGACGAAATGTTTGATCGGCGTGCATCCTTTGCTCCAGCACTCTTTTATCTCTCGAAGCGAGCAACAATTTGCATTTCATGCTCTCATTTCCCAAAGGAATTCCAATTGCCTTCAAATCAAGTTCCGCCCACAGGTCGTCCAATATTATGAGAACCTTCTCACTCGGATCCATCTGTAATCTCTTGAACAGAAGATCTCTTCTTCCCTCTTCACTCGGCTCATCCTTCAGATCTTTTAGACCCAAGGCGTAAGCGATATCGTATTGGATTTTCGTCAAGTCTGGAGTCTGCGAGACTGTCGATTTGACGATCATGTGGAACGGTCTCTTCTCTTTCCCCTCTTTATTGAGTTTCTCCTTGACTATCTCCAATAGAGTAGTCTTCCCCACGCCGCCAGGCCCGTAGACCCCAATCACTTTGTGCTTCTCATCATACAGAGCTTTCATTACGTCCTGAAAGGTGGAAGCTTGCGATTTGAGCATAGTGTTGCCCCCATCACCGGCCGACGAATTCACGTCGGGAGCACTGCCAACACGCCCCGGCGGGGAATTCTCGTCGTAGACCCTCTCGAATTGACCCTGCACAATGAGATCTTTGATCTCCTTGATCATCTTGCTCGCCTCGTTGCCAAGACGATATCGTGCCTTCGGGTTGGGAAACCACCCATAGAAGCAAGTTTTCTTAGCTCTTCCGTCGTAATCCAGCACGTCGCGCGCCTTGTTAGCGACGGTCTCCACTTCTTTCACCCATGTCTCGACCATGGCTTTGATCGGCTTCATATTGTTTTGAGCATCATCGATGGAACGCTGCACCTCATCCTCCTTGTCACCCAGCTTCTTAACTTCATCATTAAGTTGGCGAACGTAGCGGTCGGAGAATATTACGTAGCTGCAGTTCCGACCGAGTGGAGCCTTCAGGCACTTTGCCACTTCCACAGCTACAGGCACACCAATATCCGCCATTTTCCCCTCGTTTCGACTTCTTCTACCTTTCTGGCTTTCTTTCCTTCTTCTTTGCGGAGAAACGAGAGTTAAGAATTTATATATTCCAAGGAAAGCGAAACTGATGGAACCCGGAAACGACAATGACTGAAGAAGGGGAAGGATTCAATACGATGCACGCGCGGCGGTTCCAACAAAAAGAACAGCCGCAGAAGATCAGGTGAAAGAGAGGGTTTTTAGAGCGAGGAAGAAATCATTTAGACGATGCAATGGTGGTGGGAGAAAGCGGAACGAAGCGTTAATTTATACATGTGGCGTTACTAGATTGATGTTGCCTAAGATGCCCCTCGCGTCCTCCATTGCTTGACCTTAAGGATGCTGATTTAAAACAAGTGGGCCCCACTGCACCGTTTCCTTTTGGACTACAATTACCTTCAGACCCCACCGCTTGCGGATGCGAGAATTGTCCAGCTGTCTACCGCCATCGCCGTCCATCAATCATCAGCAGCTCCGAGGCCCCCAAGGCTGGAGGCTAGCCCGTGGTCGGTCATCGGTCCTCGATCGCCACCGTAGCCAGCACGGTTGAGAAAAAGGAAAAGCAAAAAGAAAGAAACAAAGAAACAAAGAGTAAAAAATTTCGAGTTTGAAAAAAAAAAAGAAAGAAAGAAGTGAGGGCTAATAAAAACGTGAGATAAAAGAGAGTGAATGAATAAAATGTTTTCTCTTATTTGAAAAGTAGAAAACATTTTTCCTTATTTTAGAAGATTTTATTCCCCTCCAAAAAAAGATTTTTCTCGATTAATTTATTTTTTGAGAAATGAGTAGAATCTTAATTTTATAAAAGTTTAATAAGCATAATCATCAATTATTCTTGCGACCCTCACTTAGACAATTCCAAAAAAACCAAATTTTATGGATTAATTACACCTCATTAACTTTACCGGTGAATTTAAAGTGTATTTGTATGTGAATATGCATGTTAAGGTGATCATTGACTCCATGTTAGCGTAGCATGAACTTTATAACGTGAGCTTATTTCAGGGATTTTACAGATCTCAAGCTATTGCTTGGGTGGAAAAATGGACCTGAGTAAGTCCTTAAAAGACTCAAGAGAAAAAAACATGTGAGACATCCGTTCTGTGGTAGGAGACTCTGTGACGTCACTCCCATATTTACTCTCTCCGGGAAGAAAAACACTGGAAGGAATTAGAATAAACTGAGTGTGCGAGTACTGACACGTTAAAATAATGAACATAATCGTATCAACCTAATCAAAAAACTGGTCAAGCGAGGCGACTCTAGCTCAGGTGAAAACACCGTTTTCTTTGGTGAGGTAATCCGGTAATCAGACATAAATGATCCAAAGAGTATTCCTGGTTGCTGCTGACCATTGACTCCATGTTAGCGTAGCATGGACGTGAACTTATTTCAGGGATTATACGGATCTCACGGTGTTCAATGGTCAAGCCTGGCCACTTGTCACTGCAACCTCTCTCTGCGAATAGCCTCCACACGGAATGACCATCTTTCCGATTCTCTACAAAAATAATGAAATAATTCGCGCTTCTCATTGCAAACTCCAAATCCGTACGTGCATCTCCCTCCCGTGGAGAAAATATTTGGTGGGTTTTATATTCCATGTAGGTGAAATGTAAAATCATTCAGAAGTCGACACGTGGACTCCACGTGTAAATCGGGTCCCACGCTTCAGCGATTCAAAATTTGCTCTTCCCCTTGTGACGAGACATGTAGAGTGACATTATTTTTTTTTTTAATTTCCGGAAAATGCCATGCCGTCCTCCGACGCGTGCAGGCAATCCATATGTCACCATTGCTTTGAGGCGAGTGAGTTCATACACTGTGAAGAAGAAGAAGAAGAAGAAGAAGAAGAAGAAGAAGAAGAAGAAGAAGAAGAAGAAGAAGAGAGAAATAAAGAAAGAAAAAAAAAATGTGAAATTTCGAGGACGTGAATACTCACAAGTGAGCGTTGACCTCTAATGGTTGAGACCCTTTATTAATATGCCTCTGTTTTGATCCCAGCTGTCCACGAATTCATTGCATTTCAAATAGCGATAAAACAAGATGAGCATTTCGTTAAAAATTAGCCGTTTCTTAAAGATCAAAATTTTCCCACTCGTCACTCCGTGCTTGAGTTGTATCCGTGGCAAATCTTTATCGGTCGAGTTATTGTAGAGCCAGCTGAGTTTTGAATGTATACATATTTTGTAGAGGATGACACTTAAAGAGTAGTTATTATATTGCAAGGCTACCACAAACATATTACTCATCATGGTATTTTGTTACCGGAGTAGCTTCTTTATTTATTACAAAGCCATGATTGATACTACGTGACTCTTAAAACTTTTGGAAGAAAGAACTTCACGTGAGGCATCAAATGAAGCCTTTCGAATAGTTCTTTATTGGAGTTTAGGAGAAGACTTTTATCATCGGTTGGTCCTTGGCATCCTATAGGATTTTCGATAATTACAAACTGTATTTATTGACACTACTTTTGTAGATTAAAAGTTACTTACCACATGTAAGTTTAATATTACTTATGCTCTACGAAACTCTTCAATTGCTTTGGAATAGTATAATATTTTGTTGTTGCTAGAATTGCAAAAGGATACAAAACTACCTTTCTCAACATCAAAACTTACGACATGCCCAAAGAAAAAGGTCAAAACTTACTTATCATCGTGAAAAAAATTACTTAGTACAACATCATGATAAATGGATACTTAATATTCATATCAAATATACTGACCACTTTCAGGAGTTGCTAATTTCCCATAAGTTGAAATTTACGTTCCTCAACAACACATATTACTCAATCAAAGAATTGGCAGTTAATTATATAGCCTGTTGGAAGCAATATAGCTATTATATTTCAAGTCTACCACAATTGTGTTACATATCATAGTGTTTTCCTCCTGCCATAGCTACTGCAGTTGTTACGAAACCTAATTGCTGTTACATGACCCAAAAACTCTTGAAGAAAGCATATCAACTGAGAAATGAAATAAAGCCTTTGGATCGACTTCTATTGGAATCTAGGAAAAGGCTTTACTATTGATTGGCCCTTGGCATCCTACAGCATCTATTCTTGAGCACAGTAATAGAACTATGTTTTATCTGTCAAATCTGGAGAAGACATTGATTTCTAAGGTGTTCACATCTTTATTCATTTTTTCAACGGAATATATGCGTGCCACGTGATGCTTCCAATTAGAGAATAAGATCGACAAGGAAAGAATGTGAATAATTCTTAAGCTACTGCCCATTATGGCACCAAACTTCGGCCAGCACTAATTCAGGCGATTGATTCATTCGGCCGACAAGAGGAATCAGCACAAAAGGGAATGATATTTGGCCACATATTTGACACATGATTCTCGGCCATTTTGGGTGGAGATCGGTGGATTTGCCGAGGTCAAGATATTCTCTAAAGGTTCGGTGGAGGTTAATTTAAGAAAAGAGGATGGAGTGATAATGACACGTGAAAAGTATGTGAAAATATTCAGCCCCTACATCAATTGTGCAGAATATAGACAAAACTCAATCATCAAAAAGTAAGAGAAAATAATATATTTCATTCGAGTACATGCATTTACCTACGCACCTAGAAAAACAAAGTCCAATGGAATTGCTGAAAAAGCTTGAAAGCATTGCATTAGTGCGTGCACGAGCAAATTTAAGGACATATCTAGTCCCAATTTGTACGAATTGTCTTATGAATGACAGCAGCACATTCTAGAAAACGCACAAACGAAATGACCAAAGGAGAGGAAAGAGAACAGAACGAGAACAAGAATATTGAATTACCTTCAAGATATGGCGCTAGGAGGCGAGGCGACAACTTGGTGGGGGCGAAAATCGAATTGGGAACAGAGAATCAAACATAGAATATCATCTTTTGGAAATCAAACGCTAACAGAGACAAAGCAGGGCTGAGAGACGAGGTGAAGCTGATGCGTGAAGCTTAAGAAAAGGAGCAACCGGGAATAGCCGGCAACACGTAGCAGGTTGCCGCCAACCCACCAGCTCTGAGTGATCGATTTTTCTCAATCATGCGAAATTCCAAAGAAATTAACAACTTGGATCGAAATGTCGGCAACTGAAACCGCAAGAAATTAAAAGTACAGGTGAAAATTGAATACGGAAAATAGACTTGAATTGAAATGAACAACGTACTTAGAGAGAACTAAACATGAAATTTACCAATCTGACGTAGAAGTTACTTCTTTTATTTAGAATTATCTTTCAATTTGAGATATTACTAGCTACATGAAATAATCTTCCAACTCTTTCCTTTATTTTTAGAGGTAACTTTTACTTTTTGGGATGTAAGTAGGGGGTGTTTAATAACCACATCAAGTGCTGAAAATTATTATATTCAGCATTTAACATTATTAAGTGCACTCGATAAATTTAATTATTAACATCTTAATTCAGTGGTTTAAGTAAAAAGCGACTTGATGGGTTAAGTAAGCAGGGGGGTTACTTAATTATCCCAATTGATAACGTATACAATGATAGTTAACATCTTACCAATTGTGTTGTTAAAACCTACTATTAATATCCACATATCCATGTTGGTGAGAAATTGATGATATTTATTACTCAACAATTCATTCATTGTCAATTAACTTTTCATTTCCCTATTCAGCATCTGATTTTTAATAGATTGAAAGTTACTTTTGATTACCAAAATTTACTAATCAGTTCACAAAATACTGGTTAACCACAAGTATGCATTACTTTTGTCAATATCTTGCGCTACTCACCGTTGTGAAAAAAAAAATTGTTTGTCATAATTACTTGGTAATTTGAAACTAACTAATATCTTTGAGAAGTTTCTTTTCCCCATATATACATACTAACTGTCATGAAATAGTAGTTTATAAATGGGTACAAATATCCATCTTCCTACGCTACCAAATACAAATAATATCATGTTTGGACCGGCTTCCTAGATCATAACTTACATTTTACATGATTTAGGATATTAGTAGGGTATTTTATGGGTTCGTGTTTTACTAGCCAGGGTAGGCTTCCTTGTCATAGAAAAAGGATACAAACTTACTTTTCAAATAAGAAAAGTTACTAATTGATCTTCAATAATTAGAAACTGCTTGAAAAGTTACTTAACACATGTAAGTTGAATGTTGCTTATGCTCCACGAAACTCTTGGGAATAGTGTAAGTGGCAAATGGATATATTTCCACTATTTGCAACGTGAAAACTTACTTATCATTGTGAAAAGAATTACTAAGTATAACATTGTGACATATCGATACTTAATTTTCATATCAAATTCACTCACCACTTTGAGAGTTGCTAATATCCCATAGGTTGAAATTTAAGTTCCTTAACAAAATATATTACCCAATCAAAGAATTAGTAGTTAATTATATGGCCTTTTGGAAACTATATAGTTAGTATATTGCAAGTGTACCACAAGTCTATTACATATCACCGTGTTTTCTTACCGCCATTACTACCACAGTTGTTACAAGGCCGTAAGGATTATTACATGACCCACAAACTCTTCAAGAAAGTATTTGAACTGAGGGATGAAATGAAGCCTTTCGATGAGATTTTTATTGGAATTTAGGAAAAGGCTTTATTTTTGTTTGGCCCTTGGCATCCCATAGGATCTATTCTTGATCACGACAGCAGAACTCTGTTTTCTCCGCTAGATCTGGAGAAGACAATGATTTCTAAGGTGCTCACATCTTTTTCATTTTTTAATGGAATATATGCATGTCACGTGATGCTTCCAATTAGAGAATAAGATCGACAAGGAAAGAATGTGAATAATTCTTCAGCTGCTGCGATCGATTCATCGGCCAACAAGAGGAATCAGCACAAAAGGGAATGATATTTGGCCACCTATTTGGCACATGATTCTCGGTCATCTTTGGGAGGAGATAGTGGGATTTGCTGAGGTCAAAATATTCTCTAAAAGTTCGATGGAGGTCAATTTAGGGGGCATTCGGCGAGTGGATAAAGGGGATATTGGGCGCTTTAGGATAGAGGATGGAGTGAGGGGAGAAAGTGCTTAAGAAAAGTAACTAATCGAATAATTACAAACTTACTAGCCACATGTATGTTGAAAGTTACTTATGCTCAACGACCTTTTTCGGTTGCTTGAAAATAGTATTAGTTGCAAATGGATACATATTTGCTTTTTTTCCAATGTGAAAACTTGCTCATCATTGTGAGAAAATTACTTAGTATAACATCGTGATATATCAATACATAATTTTCCATATCAAATCAACTAACCACTTTGAGGAGTCGCTAGTTTCCTATAGGTTGAAATTTATTTTTGCTTAGCAAAAAATATTGCTCGAAGGGAGAATCAGTAGTTAATTATATAGCTTGTTGGAAGCAATACAATTAGTACGTTGCAGTCTACTACGAGGGTATTGTTGGGGTTTCATGAATCATGTATAAGAAAAATTAACAAAATAAACGCAGCGGAAACAAAGATATATTTTACACATGATTCTCCTTAGGCGTTGTTCGTGCGTTTTAATCAAAATCTGAATGTAAAAAGAGAGTTAAACAAATTACCTCTCGAAGCACGCTTTAAACAAGTCGGTTCGGATGTTCTACAGTTCGAGTCCCACAAGTGTCGGACCTCTAGCTCAGACACACCAACAACGAACGTCGAACGGAAGAAAGAATTTTGGATATTCACCACTTCGATTGTGCTAGCAATCACGTGGAAACAAACCGTCGTATCCTTGATGTATAATAGTCACGGCCCGAACGAGATAATGTTCTTCTTTCTTGCGTCTCAAAGACACAAGAACACACACACACTTTGCTCTCTTTTCTCTGTCTTTCAACCCTTTGAAATGTCGCATTAAAAAAACAACTCTTTTTTTTAAAGTTATAAACCGATCAGCAACCGTTGCTGATCGTCCCCACTCATGCACGAACAATCGTGCATGAGCGGTTGCTCATACACGACTTCGTGTATGAGCGGTTGCTCATGCACTACTTCGTGCATGATGGTCAGCAACTGCTGACCGTTCATGCACGAATTCGTGGATAATGGTCAGCGGTTGCTGACCATCCAAGTTTCATGCATGTGCTTCGTGCACATGCATGAAGCTTTATATATATATATATAATTTCTGTTGGTTATTAAAAGGTATTAATTAATTAATTAAATGAACAAATAATTAATTAATCAATTCCTTTCTTTTTAAAAAATAAAAGGAACATAATCTTTATATGTACAAATGAAATCCCTAATATGTAACTATTACATAACAGCTTTAGGGCATACATCTAACAATCTCCCACTTGCACTAAAGCCAACTTGTTTGGTATGTTAACATATATCCACTTTGGGCATGCGTGTGCATCATATGCAAATAGGCTCGTGACTATAATACAAATTAAATTAAATCTCATTTAATTTAATTTCAAATCGACTCAATTCGATTGTAGTAATTGCAAACACATTTGCAATAATATTTCTCTCTTGTTCCACGTCATCCTAATTGTTTATGGTGTGTGACATCGCTAGGTTCATCACTAAGCTGGTAGTAAGACTTGTACTAACACATTAGTACTTCCAAAAGAATTAATTGTCCCGATTAATCTTTGGGTCTTACAAGCCACGATTGACATCTAGCAATATGTCATGGCTACCCGATAGTGTGAATACTTTAAGAACATAATGAACCCGTCGTTTTGGCTACAGGTGTAATTCAATCCCTCTGTCTTACTATGTCCCGATCAAACAAAGACCATGGAATATTAGTCAAGTCATTAATTCGATCATATGCACAAATCTAATTGACATGCATTTTATTTGAGACATAAACAATTTATTCTCAATTACAACCCCGGCCGAGGATTTCAATGTAGTGTCACAATTAGATCGCATAGGACATCATTATCATACCTTGCATATAACAAGGAGACAGATTCCATATTGCGCACACGTGTAACTTCATATATGAACAAATTATGACCATCGGGTATAAAGACGGATCAACGACCCGGCATTATGTGCACCCCTGAACCATAGTTGTTCAATACACAAGTTAACACTGTGCCTCAGGTCTAAGGATTATTTACACAAGACCAAAGCATGAACAATTAGACATTGACCACGCTAAAAGCTTCCATGTCACTAATCGTTCTATATGCGTCACGTTCAGTGAATTTGTCTAATACAAACACATGTGTTCTAACTCAGGCATCATAATACCCAATGACATATGACTCATCATTCCCTTAAGTATCCAATACTTAATGGCGAAGTTAAGAACACACCGGTCTCAACAGGATTATTAATATCCACTCAATAATCCATCGACCGGGAACAATTTAAAGATTCGGTCTAACTATGAACCCATTACATATATTCTTGACGTCTCAAGAATAGGTCTAGTTGCAATTGATCTTATGGAATCATTCATCAATATAAAATAATTGGACAAATGAATGAATACGTCATTGCCACTAATTAAATAATAATAATGAAAGTACAACTGAAATCCCTAATATGTAACTATTACATAGCAGCTTTAGGGCATACATCTAACAATTTCTCACTTGCACTAAAGCCAACTTGTTTGGTACCTCAAACCCATTTTGTCAATATGTCTTTCAAAAGAAGACGAGGTAAGGCCTTAGTGAAGGGATCTCGCCACGTTTTCTGCCGAGGCAATTTTCTGCAAGGCGATATCACCTCTCCCAACAATTTCTCTGATGAGATGGAAGCGTCTCTCAATGTGCTTGGACTTACGGTGAGACCTTGGTTCCTTAGCTTGAGCTATCGCCCCATTGTTGTCACAAAACAATGTGATCGGTTGCTCAATTGAAGGAACGACTCAAGTTCGAAATAAACTTCTTCATCCAAGCGGCTTCCTTTGCTTTCCGCTTGTAAGCAGCTACATACTCGCCTCGGTGGTGGAATCGGCAGTTATACTTTGTTTGGAACTTTTCCAACTAACTCGCACCACCATTGAATGTGAAGACAAAACCAGACGTAGACTTATAATCATTCGGATCCGACTGAAAATCGGAATCGTATAAGCTACAACTTCAAATTCTCCTTCTCCATATATCAAGAATAAATCTTTAGTCCTTCGCAAGTACTTAAGAATATTCTTGACTGCTATCCAAAGCTCTTCTCCTGGATCGATCGATATCTCGCTAGTAATACTTACAAAGCATGCGCAATATCGGGTCTAGTACATAGCATAGCATACATTATGCTTCCAATAGCGGATGCATATGGTATCTTCGCCATCCGCTCTCTTTCTTTAGGAGTGTGGGGACACATCTCCTTAGAAAGACGGATCCCTTGCCTAAAAGGCAATAATCCTCTCTTGGAACATTGCATGTTAAACCGTGTTAACACTTTGTCTATGTACGTAGATTGTGAGAGGCCAATCAATCGTCTTGATCTATCTCTATAGATCTTGATACCTAAAATATAGGTTGCCTCTCCTAAATCTTTCATGGAGAATTTCTGTGACAAGAATATTTTTATCGATGATATCATTGGTACATCATTTCCAATCAAAAGTATATCATCGACATACAAAACTAGAAATGCAATTGCACTCCCACCGATCTTCTTGTATACACAAGGTTCATCCGGATTTTTATGAAGCCAAACGATTTGACTACCTCATCAAAACGGATGTTCCAACTGGAGGCTTGTTTGAGTCCATAAATGGATCTCTTAAGCTTACACACCTTTCGTTTTTTACTATTGGATTCAAAACCCTATGGCTGTTCCATATAGATGTCCTCATCGAGAAAACCATTTAGAAAAGCCGTTTTGACATCCATCTGGAATATCTCATAATCCAGGTGTGCAGCTATAGCCAACATAATCCGAATGGATTTTAGCATGGCCACAGTGAGAAAGTTTCGTCATAATCAATTCCTTCTTTCGACGATATCCTTTCGCCACCAGCCGTGCTTTGTAAGTTCCAATTTGACCTTCAGCATTCATCTTCCTCTTGAAGATCCATTTACAGCCAATTGGTACAATACCATCGGGCGGGTCAATTAAGGTCCAAACTTCATTGGAATACATTGAATCCATTTCGGATTTCATGGCTTCTAGCCATTTACCGAGAATCGATGTCCAACATCGCCTCCTCATAGGTTTTAGGATCACCAGGTTGATCACTATCATTCACAATGAATATTGGTTCAATATGATCAACTGAGTGTCTATAACGAGCAGGTGGGCGAGACATTCTCGCGCTTTTCCTAAGAGGTTGTGTATCAGAAGCTCCCACTGAATCAGAGATTGGTATCTGAACTCGGTTGTTTGGTACTTCATTATTTTCTTCTTGTAAGACTATTTTCCGCCCAAACCACCTTCTTGGATGAACTGATTCTCCGTAAAAGAAGTGTGCTTGCTTACCAAAATTCTTTGGTCTGAATGAAAATAGAAGTAATATCCAAGAGTTTCCTTTGGATATCCAATGAAGCGACCTTGTTCGATCTTGCCTCCAATTTATCCATTTTCAACTTTTTCACGAAAGTTGGACAACCCCAAATCTTAATATGATTAAGACTAGGTTTCCTACTATGCCATATCTCATAGGGCGTAGTTGGAACAGATTTGGACGGCACTCTATTCAGTATATATACAGCTGTCTCAAGGGCATATCCCCAAAGGGATATTGGCAAATCGGTGTAACTCATCATAGATCGCACCATATCTAATAAAGTACGATTTCTTCGTTCAGATACACCATTATGTTCGGAGTTCCGGGAGGTGTCCATTGTGATAAAATGCCATTCTCTTTAAGATAGTCCAGAATTCGGTACTAAGGTATTCACCTCCTCGATCCGATCGAAGAGCCTTAATACATTTTCCCGTTTGTTTCTCAACTTCAGCCTTGAATTCCTTGAACTTTTCAAAGGATTCAGATTTATACTTCATGAGGTATAAATAACCATACCGTGACTGATCATCGGTAAAGGTAATGAAGTAATTGTAACCACCTCTAGCAGTTTCATTAATTGGTCCACATACATCTCGTATGTATTAATTATAATATGTCAAGCAGCTCGCGCACTTTGTCCTACAAAAGGCACTTTGGTCATTTTTCCTAGAAGACATGCCTCACAAGTCGAGTATGACTCAAAATTTGATGGATCAATGTACCCATCATTACTCAACTTGTTAATTCTGTCTTCTCCAATATGACCTAATCGGAGATGCCAAACATACTTTTTATTTGGACCGTCTCTAGGGCGTTTATTAGTTATGGCATTTATATCAATTCTATTTTGCTTATTGACATTGGTAATCGCATTACCGGACATTGTAATGGTATAAAGATTGTTGGTTAATAAGCTAGAACCAACACATGTTCTATTATGATAAATAGAACATACATCATTAGCGAAAGAAAATTCATAATTCTCTTTACCCAAACGAGGTATAGAGATGATGTTCCTAACAGCATTCTTATAATGCAAACAGTTCTTTAAAACCAATACATGTCCGGAAGGCAAACATAAACGAAAAATCCCTATAGCTAATGCAGCAACTCTTGCTCCATTGGCAAACGTCAGGACAATCTCATTTCGCCTTAGCATCCTGCTTATTTCCAGATTCTGCAAAGACATACAAATATGTGAAGTTGCAGCAGAATCTAGAACCCATGAGCTGGATTCAACACTAACCATAAGATTAGTTTCAATAAGCATAGACACCATACCTTCATAAGGTTGGTCCTTGGGCTTGACCTTCAAGCTCGCGAGGTACTTCCTACAGTTCCTCCTCCAGTGCCCTTTGACACCACAGTAATGACATTTCCCTTTATCAATCTTGGGTTTTGGTTGCACAACAGGTTTGGCAGGCCTCTTCCATTTATTCTTCTTTAAAACAGTCTTACCCTTTGAAGAAGAAGCCTTAGCCATAGCCACTACATTTGGTCTCGTGTTGTGCATTTCCTTCTCATAAACTACCAGCATACTATGTAACTCAGCGAGAGTTTTATCCATCTTATGCATGTGGAAGTTTTGGACAAAACCAGAAGGAATCGGGTAAAGATTGGAGGATCAAATCCACAGCTAACTCGTTGTCCATAACGAGATTTAGCCTAGCCAATTCTTCAATGTGCCAAATCATTTTCAAAGCATGATCATTAACCGATGATCCTTCAGCCATCCTCATACGGTACAATGCCTTAGATATCTCATATCTAGAGGTTCGACCATTCTCATCAAAGTATTCCTTTAAGTGCAAAATGATCGACCTAGCATCTTCCATAGATTCATACTTCTTCTGCAATTCATTATTCATAGAAGCAAGCATATATGACCTAACTTTTAAGTCATCGTCATGCCACTTATCATAAGTGACACGCTCCTCTTGGGTCCCACCCTCGGAAAGGAGGTTGGCATCATTTCATCAAGCACATACCCAATTTTTCTGAATTGAGAACAATTCTCAAATTCCTCACCCGGTCGGTGAAATTGGGTCCAGTCAAACAATTCTTGTCAAGTATAGAAGCGAGTGGGTTTGTAGTCACCATTTTCAGAGTAATAATATATCTGTTGCAGAAAATAAATTGTTAGCCATTGTATCTTTCAAAATAACTATTTCATTTTGGCCTTTAAATGAAATAGATCCTCCCACTAAATTTATATTCGAATCCCATACTCCTTAAGATGGGAAACGGTAATCTTTGTTGGGTAAAGATTACTAGTGGGGATTGGAGTCCCACTAGTCCAAAGTCCACCTCACCTAGCGTTATTGGTGTTCTATGAACTAAGTGAGTGAACCAACTTGTTCAACGCATCATATGCGAGTCCCAATCATAACTTCGGCCTCTAGATCATGAAAGCCTCACCTAACAGTTATTGGCATCATGATCATAGTTAAGTCTAGCCCATCGTCTCATGCAAGTATTGAAAACACAAACGATTTCCTCACCTAACAGTTATTAGAAATCATTTGGCTCCAACCCCACAACATCATATGTATAATGGAGTGGTCCAATATTATAAATGGTAATTAACCCCTATGTATCCATAGCCGGTCGATTAACCACAATAATATTGAATCAAACCACGACAATGGAAGGCCACGAGTCTGAAACCCGTTTCGACTTAATATTCTTTGTAAGGAGATTTGGGTCGTTATTAACGGTCTCACTTTGCACATTAACCGGTTTAACATGCACAATATCATAAACACAATAAATAAATAGATATCACATAATATCTATCCTATGTGGTGATCATGGAATTATGGTTCAATGGGTCTCGAGCCAAAGAGACCCATTTAGCCATTTTAATGTTTTAATAATATGGACCTGCTCTTCACTTTTTCTTCAATCTTTGAACTCTTCAAAGACCGGGCCCAGAGAGCTCACCGGTTTAATGGCTCCTCCAATGGCTCCTCCTCTTTTGTAGTATTTACATCAACAATTGAAATACTAAACTATACTATAATTACATATCATGAAAAATTAAAATAAAATAAAAGGAAGGACGCAGCCTCCATTTAATAATTACAACCCCAAAAATGAATACCGTAATCATCATACATTCATCCATACAACAATTGGGGATTTTCCATGATCACCACCCTTCCTTACGAGCCATAAATTCAAAATTTAAAGCTCTGAAGGCATACATAAAATTCTACATATCATTTGCAGAATATAAATACAAAGTATAACAAGTTACGGATTTTGATTCAAAATTGATTTAGTTCTAATTTTTGCTTGGCTGATTAAATTTATCACATAAATTAATCAACTTCTATAGGCCACATAAGAGCAAGAGAACCAATTCTCTTAAAAATAAATTGGCCATTAGAACGCAAAAATATATTTGAACTATAAATCAATTAAACGCACGAAAAACGCCTAAGGTTGGCTCTGATACCACTGTTGGGGTTTCATGAATCATGTATAAGAAAAATTAACAAAATAAACGCAGCGGAAACAAAGATATATTTTACACATGATTCTCCTTAGGCATTGTTCGTGCGTTTTAATCAAAATCTGAATGTAAAAAGAGAGTTAAACAAATTACCTCTCGAAGCGCGCTTTAAACAAGTCGGTTCGGATGTTCTACGCTTCGAGTCCCACAAGTGTCGGACCTCTAGCTCGACACACCAACAACGAACGTCGAACGGAAGAAAGAATTTTGGATATTCACCACTTCGATTGTGCTAGCAATCACGTGGAAACAAACCGTCGTATCCTTGATGTATAATAGTCACGGCCCGAACGAGATAATGTTCTTCTTTCTTGCGTCTCAAAGACACAAGAACACACACACACTTTGCTCTCTTTTCTCTGTCTTTCAACCCTTTGAAATGTCGCATTAAAAAAACAACTCTTTTTTAAAGTTATAAACCGATCAGCAACCGTTGCTGATCGATGGACGATCAGCAACCGTTGCTGATCGTCCCCACTCATGCACGAACAATCGTGCATGAGCGGTTGCTCATACACGACTTCGTGTATGAGCGGTTGCTCATGCACTACTTCGTGCATGATGGTCAGCAACTGCTGACCGTTCATGCACGAATTCGTGGATAATGGTCAGCGGTTGCTGACCATCCAAGTTTCATGCATGTGCTTCGTGCACATGCATGAAGCTTTATATATATATATATATATATAATTTCTGTTGGTTATTAAAAGGTATTAATTAATTAATTAAATGAACAAATAATTAATTAATCAATTCCTTTTCTTTTTAAAAATAAAAGGAACATAATCTTTATATGTACAAATGAAATCCCTAATATGTAACTATTACATAACAGCTTTAGGGCATACATCTAACAGGTATTGCATACCGTGGTGTTTTCGTAGCTATTATAGAAGTTCCAAAGTTGTAAGGGATATTACATGACCCTAAAACTTTTGAAAGACAGTACTTCAAGTGAGGGATGAAATGAAGCCTTTTGATAAGAATTCTACTGGAATTTCGTAAAAAGGCCTTAGTATAATATGGTCCTTGGCATCCTATAAGGTTTCTTAGTGATCACTACAGTAGAACAATGTTTTATCTGTCAGATCCAGTGAAATCATTGATTTTTGAAGGTGCTCACATCTTTTTCATCTTTTAATGAAATGTATTCATATGCATCCAACATCATATTATTAACAACAACAGCAAAAAACAAAGAAACACCACCTAATTTTCTTACTATCAATCACTAATTTTGATTCAAGGACAAGAAATATTAATCTTGAGGACATAGAAATACGTTGATAGATGAATCTCTTCCACTAAGCTGCATACGCATTAACCATATGATACTTGTGCCTTTGATGCTTTCTATTCATACCATAAATACAATTGAGACTTCCTGTTTACAAGATGTCCAATTTACAATCGGCCATCAAACCGATGAGATAACTTATGAGGAATCAATTTTCATAAGTTGCATCTGTCAGAAAAAGAGATATAGGCCAAGCACGAGAGAAGTGGAGAGAAGAATCAAGGTTTTCTTGTATTCTTTGTATATATGTTTACATTGTATGATGCACTATTTTATAATACATTAAATGTCTATCTAAAGAAAAAGAATATTCAAGAAATCGAATCCAATCACATATTGACATAAATAAATAATCACAATTTCCTGTAATCTTGGATTGATTGGATGCAATCTTCAGCTTGATTCTCAGTGCATATCTCCAACACTCCCCCTCAAGGCGACGGCTGATATATATCCAAGACCCCAAGCTTGCTTAGTAGATATGCGTGTTGCCTTTGACATAATGGTTTGGTAAAGATATCGGCAGGCTGTTCCACGTTCCAATTCCCTTTGTCTTGATTACCCCTTCTTGGATTTTGTCTCGAGTATAATGACAGTCAACTTCAATGTGTTTCGTTCTTTCATGAAAAACGGGATTTGCTGCAAGTTTGAGTGCTGCGTCATTGTCACAATATATGTTCGTTGGCCCTTTGACTTGTATCCCAAGATCTGAAAGCAAGCCTCGTATCCAAACTATTTCACAAACTGTTTTAGCCATTGCTCTATACTCGGCTTCGGCAGATGAAAGAGATACAGTGGTTTGCTTCTTTGTTTTCCATGCAAGTAACGATTCTCCCAGCTTGATGCAAAAACCAGTGACTGACCTTCGACTCATAGGACATGTGGCATAATCTGTGTCACAATAAGCTGCCATTTCGAGATTGCAATCTCGTGAAAGAAGTAATCCAAGACTGGACATTTCTTCAAATACTTTATAACCTTCAATGCTGCATTCATATGAGACTCCTTCGGTTTATGCATGAATTGACTAAGTGTTTGAACTGCATAACATATATCTGGCCTAGTCATAGTGAGGTATATAAGTTTCCCTACAAGCCTTTGATAGGGGGATGGATCTTCAAGCGAGGGATCATTAATCTTAGACGAAGATCCAACATCATAGTCAACATAGTTAGTCGATGTTCGATCAATAGGGATAACAGCCGGTTTACATCCCGATAAGCACATTTTTGCGTTTCCGATATAATCTCTAATACAAATTTCCGTTGACTAAGAGCAATTCCTAGCTCGATCGAGCAATCTCAATGCCAAGGAAGTATTTGGGAGATCCCAAATCTTTAATACGGAAGCTAGAATGCAAATGTCCCTTAAGTCTCTTGATGCCCAATTCATCATTTCCCATAATAAGTATGTCATCAACATATATCATCAGATAGATTGAAGACGTACCTTTAGCCCAAGAGAATAGGGCATAATCATGCTTGGATTGTTTGAAACCAATGGCTGTGAGAGCTGATGTGAATTTTGCATACCACTGACGAGAAGCTTGCTTGAGTCCATAAAGGGACTTACGGAGACGACACACTCCATACTCCCCCTGTCTCCGTAATCCCGGTGGAAGATCCATATATATTTCTTCATCAAGATCGCCATGAAGAAAAGTATTGTGTACATCCATTTGATGTAGTTTCCGATCCGAAAGCGGCAATGGAAAGGAAAGAACGAACAGTGACGTCTTTGGCGACTGGAGAGAATGTTTCATGGTAATCAAAACCTTCACGTTGTGTAAAGCCTTTTGCCACTAATCGAGCCTTATAGCGTTCCACTGAACCATCAGCCTTGTACTTGATCTTGTATACCCACTTGCAGCCAATTGGCTTACGATCGGGAGGTGTTGGAACTATATCCCATGTGTGGTTTTCTACCAATGCTTGTAACTCAGCTTCCATAGCCTTTTGCCAACGTGAATCACGAACGGCCATATCATAAGATGATGGTTCTATTTCTTCGAGATACGACTAATACAGCACATATGTTCCGCAGAGAGACAATCAAACGAGACATAAGAGGAGATAGGATATGGTGTACCTGATGAGTTGAGAGATGCACAAACATAATCCTTTGTCCAAGTTGGAGGATGAATGGTTCGTCCTGACCGTCTTGGAGGAGCATGATCAGGTGTAGGAGATGATTCTGCAGAACTAATTTGATGTGACAATTGTTCTGAATTGGATGTCTCTTCAATGGATGCTGTAGAGCCCGATGCTAAATATTCAGAGGCAGGTAAAGATGCTACATTTGTTTCAATCTCTGGCGAAGAAGTCGGAACATATATATATTGTGGACTGAGTGGTAAGTCTTCCTCAAATAGAAAATTTCTATTTTGCTGATTTGAGCTTGAAGATTCATTGGAAGATATCTCATCGTGAAAAGGAAACACATCCTCATGAAAAACCACATCTCTACTTACGAAGAAATTGCCTGTCGATGGTTCAAAAACACGATATCCCTTCTGGAAAGTTGGATAACCCATAAAAATGCATCGTCTGGCTCGGGGACTCAACTTGTCCCGAGGACCCAAAGTAACAGCATAACATAAGCAGCCAAAAACTCTTAAATGATCTACTGCAGGTTTCTTTCCAAATAAGATTTCAAATGGAGTACGCCCATTAAGAATCCTAGTTTGCATGCGATTGATCAGATATGCTGCTGTGACCACACAATCTCCCCAGAAAGTTTCAGGAATGGAGGCTTGAAACTTAAGTGCACGTGCAACTTCTAGAAGATGGCGGTGTTTCCGCTCAACAACCCCATTTTGTTGAGGTGTATAAGTGCACGTACTTTCATGTAGAACTCCATATGAAGAAAATAAGGATTGACAATCATGACTAGAAAATTCTTTCCCATTGTCATTTCGAATGCGTTGAATAGACTTTCCAAATTGATTTTTCGTCGGGATGAAAAAATCTTTCAAATGAGAAAGAACTTGACTCTTTGATTGCATAAGGAAGATCCATGTAGCACGAGAATGATCGTCAACAATAGTAAGAAAAAAACGAGACCCATCTCGATGTGATGTATGATAGGGTCCCCAAATGTCTACATGAATTAAAGAAAAATTCTCTGTAGAATGAGATTTGCTTGTGGAGAAAGGAGTACGTGATTGTTTTGCGAGAGGACAAATATCACATTTAGGGTGTGGAAAGAAGGCACTGTGACCAAAGCGTCGATGAGAAATAATAGCTTTATCATTGGTAGTAACGTTACACAATGATTCCTTATTCACAGAAAAACATGATAAATCAATATTTTTGGGAAAACTTGTCCAAAAATACAACCCTTGTGAAAGACTACCCAAGCCCATCGGTTTGCCGGTCGAAAGGGCCTGAAAAGACATGTGTCGAATTGAAGAGGATTCGACATGAATTATCCTCACGAGGCTTTGGATACTGAGATAAGGTTGAATTCAAATTGAGGAATATAAAGCACATTTTTAAGGGTAATAGAAGGGCTGAGATATACTGTCCCTAATTTTGTGACATTTGTAGTATTCCCATTTGGAAGTTTCACAGTGATTGGGAAAATATGGGCATGAGTATGAGAAAAGAAACTCTCGTCACAGATAATGTGGTCACTAGCACCTGAATCAATAATCCATGCATCATGAGAAATAGAGCTTAGGCAAAATGAGATACCTGAAAAACCCGCTCCTTTTTCAGAAACTGGAAGTTGTTTTAGGGCCTTCATTATTTCCTGATACTGCGATTCTCGTGTAATGGGCTGGTTGACATTGAGCCCAAGTGACTTGATTAACGAAGATTCCTTCTTTCCTCTATCCCCGGGTTTTCCGTGTAATTTCCAACAGGTTTCCACCGTGTGATGAGGTCGTTTGCAATAATTGCAATATAATTTCCCCTTTCCTCTAATATTGTCCTTTGATGCGAAATTTTTGAGACCGTACGATCCCCTAAAAGAACCGGAGCCGTTGGATTCGGCTAAAGCATTAGCTGAGTAGTGACCGTTAGATCTGAAGATCAGATCTGAGCCGTCCGCCCTAAAATTAGGGTTTCCTTCCTCCTGTCTCCTTTCATTCGTGCGGGAGAAGGTGTCTCCATGGAAGCCGAAAGCTGGATTCGCTGGAGAGAGGGCGTGCGAGGAGCTGCCAGCCCCTAAGGCCGGAGTGAGGCCAGATTCGGCAACGATGAACCCTGGTGGGAGGTTTCCGGCCATCGGCGGGCCAGATCCGAGGGCCGCGAGCGACGGGCCAGATCCGAGAGCCGCGGACGTCGAGCCAGATCCGAGAGCCGCGAACGCCGCTCCTTCTCCGGTTCGTGCGAGTCCAGTCGCCGCCATCCTCTGGCTTTCTTCTTGGACCGCCAACTGGTAGATCCGCCGGAGCGATGGTGGCGGCTCCATTGCGAGCACTTGGGACCTGAAATGTGAGTAACTTTCATTTAAAATTAGCAAAAATCGAGTTGATTTTTCTCTGTCTCGAATGGCCCTGTACTGATTTAGGGTTTCTTCCGACCCTTCAAGTCTCTCCTCGGCAGCCTCGAGTTCGTTCCAGAGGGCAGAGAGACGATTGAAAACCGTCGTGACATTTTGATTTCCCTGTTTCAGGTCAGATACGGCTTGGGTGAGTGAGAAAAGCTTGGCTCGATCAAGCTTGCCGTACATCTCTCGGATCGCCTCCCAAATCGTCTTCGAGTCTTCAGTTGGTGGAAGTCCGGCGGCCACCTCAGGAGCCAAACAGTTGCCAATCCACGTCCGCACCAGCTGATTACATCTGCGCCAATGCCGCTGCGATCGTTCGTCGGTTGGGAAGGATATGCTGCCATCAATGAAGCCTTCCTTCTCCTTGGTCACCAGCGCACGCCTAAGATCTCAAGCCCAGGTAGTGTAATTTTCAGGTCCTGTAAGTTTCAAGGAAATAAGCCGTAGCTCGGGTCCATCGCCCGGCGACGTGTAGAATGGGTCGCCGGGTTCCGGTCGACTGCCGTTGGTGGGAAACATAAACGGCATGTAGCCGGGTCCTGCATTCGGGAACCCGGATCCTACATTCGGGAATCCGGGTCCTGTATTTGGGTAGGAATTCCCTCCCTGACCCATCGAGGATGTTTCAGGTCTTATGCCTGTGCCTGTCGAGCCTGCGTTCGTGCTCGAAAATCCTTCTCCAGACGTTCCGTATGGAACCCACGACTGAGCTGGTCCAATTCCCCACGGACCTTGAAAGGGAAACCATGGAATTGGTGACCATTGAGTTGGGCCGGAAACATTTGCTGGAGCAAGTGTCGTATTTGCTGGAGGAAGTGTCGGATTTGCTGGAGGAAGTGTCGGATTTGCAGCATGTTGAGCCGTCGAGTGAGTATCTTCAGGAGAGTTGGCTGGATTTCTGCTTTGAGGTGAGTTTGGACTTTCCTCCACTGAGATTTCTCCTTGAGTATTCTTGGCCATGATGAATTCTTCTGTTTCTTTGTAGAAACTGATTTGTGAGAAAAGAACAGAGGCAATTCAAAAAGTTTAGCGGAAGCTAGATGGAAAAACACGGCTCTGATACCATGTCAGAAAAAGAGATATAGGCCAAGCACGAGAGAAGTGGAGAGAAGAATCAAGGTTTTCTTGTATTCTTTGTATATATGTTTACATTGTATGATGCACTATTTTATAATACATTAAATGTCTATCTAAAGAAAAAGAATATTCAAGAAATCGAATCCAATCACATATTGACATAAATAAATAATCACAATTTCCTGTAATCTTGGATTGATTGGATGCAATCTTCAGCTTGATTCTGTGCATATCTCCAACAGCATCATCTAATTGGTAGCTCTAGGAGACATCCAATCCATCTGTATTGTGGTCGATCTCGATACTTGGTCAACATTTCCAGAGATATGCAACCTTTCACCTCTAGGTACTTCAAAGAATTTAATCTATCGAGGCCTTCCATGGCTCTTAGCTTAGGACAATTTTTCACTTAAACGCAAATTGCATAAATTAGGTAATCCTTCAATTGAATCACACGCAACAAAGATCCTGATTCCCCCAAACCTTGAACCTCAACTACTCTTTCTAATCGAGACAGCTCCAAGGACTGTAGATTCCTCAAGCATGATAGATAACTGTCCTTATGAGGCATTCACACCTAGAAATTCACAATCCCTCGACTTCAACAAGCCTTCCGAGACAGGAAGGTGTGCCGCCGAGCATTGATCAATAAGGAGAGACCACTGGTTTTTCAAGTGTGGCAGTGCTGCATCGGCCCAGGCAACATTTTTATCATAGCATACTCCATCTTAATTACTCTAAATTTCCTCACATTTCTGATTGAATAGGTAGATTGACTACTCGCAAACACAATAAAATATAACTCAAGCAACAATTATAATTCTCCGATTAAGCATGAAAGCAATGACAAAATGTAATAAAGATAATATCCACAAGAGTTGCGCCAAATTTCCCTATTTATCAAAAACTTTATGCCAAATATGTCATGACCATCAACCAAAAGTTCTTCCAATCCCGTGACCCAAAACTTCTGTCGTTAGATTTTGATTAATCATGCTACATCATTCAAATCTACACTTTAATAAAACTAGTTTTCAGTCTGTAACTATGCGCAGATTGCATCTTAATTCTTTTCTCACATGGAAAAACATATATAATGTGAGATTAAGGTTAGAATTAAATAAGTAATAATTTCTTGTATAGAAGAAATATTTTACAACCCTTCCCAGGAGTTAAAAGAACAAGAGGGGGCCCAGCTCCCAAGTTTAAACATTAAGTTGCCAAAATCAACTCGAATATATATTGAGATGAAAAATTCAATTGCGGCAACTATAGGATTTTCAAAAGAATGTGATATAAAACCATGATCACACGGAGAGAAGTCATTTGGGAAATTAAGAATTGTTCTCTAAAGAAAAACTAAGCGGCACCTATCTTTTGATCCCAAGAGATTACTCAAATGATAAGTGTGTCTATCCTCCTCACTCAAGGCTTGTGAGTGAATCATCATATTTGCGTAGTCTCTTGGAGTCATCCATAGAAGCAGAGATTTGTGTGTTTTCGAGAATTAACCGATGTGTGTGAGGCAGAGGGATAGCCGCACTCAATGGGCATTAGTCGGTTTTTCAAAAAGTCCCAAACACTCTTTAATGAGATATAAGAAACACCTATGTATATTAATCTTGTGAATAATGAATATGTATTCGTTTTGAACTATGTATGAAATTCCATTGGAAGAAACTGAAGGTTCATGAGAGATGCTTTAACATTTCTTTTTTTACTTAAAAGTACTAAGCATAATCATATTTTATTCCTGAGAACATCACTTTTCCAAAAAGAACCCAATTTAATTGGTTAATTACATTTCATTAACGGGACCAATGAAAATAAAGCGTATTCGTATATAATTATGTGTATGTTAACAGGATTATTAACTCCATGGATTATATGGATGTCACGTTATTAATTGGTTGAGCCGGACCACCTCTCTTTGCTGTAAACCTTTTTCCTAATGACCCTCTTCCCGATTCTCTGCAAAAAATAACGTAACGATTCACAAATAACTCCCAAATCCTTACGCGTCTCTCCCTCCCTAACACGTACCAACCCATGCCCACCATCGTTGCTCTGATGCTCTCTCTCTCTCTACAGAGGAGGAGGAGGAAGACAAACGCGGCACTGAGCCAAACAGAAGAAAAGAACGGAGTGATGATAATGGTCGAACATGGTGGAGCTTGGTCTTATGTCAACCTCACACTATAGATGGCAATTACTAAGAATTCCGTATAATTTGTGCATTTTCTTTTATTAAATTGAATGGCTGATATGTAAATATCGTTCTTTCTTTTACTTAGATGCGAATTTATGATAATGACATATGAAAAGTATATGAAATTATTTAGCCCCTACATCTCGAAATGTACAATCAACTGCACCGAAAGAAGTCAAAACTCAGTCATAAGAAAATACGAGTAAAGATTATCTTTCATCCAAGTAGATATAAAAAAAAAAAAAAAAAAAGTACATGTATCTACTTGTACACCCAGTAAAATAGAAATTCAAAAGGAATTGCTGAAAAAAGCTTGGAAGCATCGTGTTAGTGTGTGCACCACCCAAACAAAATTAGTTTTAATCGATGGGAAAACATACTTACATATAATCCATAAATTTACATCACCCGATATAATCCAATAGTCATCATGCATGTAATTATTGTAGTGCTGCAATAGAAAATGTTTTTCTACGGACCGCGAACCTTATAAAAAATTCTAGGTAAAAAGGTATGTGTTCCATATGTAGCCGTAATATTCAAGTTCTATACTGAAAAATAGGTAATGTAAGATAAAACAATTACAATATATTGATCAACGAAAGGAATCGAAAGAACCTCTTGCTCCTACATAAAATATCTCCAGCACCATTGCAGGGGATGAAGACGTCATCGTGTTCATCCACCTTGTTTCTTTATGCATACCATCTACAGCTCATCTCTATTTCTTCGTTCTTATCATAGCATCTATAGTAAAGTTGACACACATTGCTATTGACAATGACAAATAGCTTTTTTTAAATACTTTTTAATTTTTTTTCTTTTTTTTTTTTCCGTTTCTTTACTCTTTTTTTTGGTTTTTGGAGTAATGGCTGGTGATCCTCGCTAGTTTTGGGTGAGGGCATTGCAATCCTCAATGGCCATAGCGGCCCTCGCCGTGGCTGTTGAGGGCCTGGGCTAGGGCTGCGACGCCAAGTGAGAGCGCACAAGCCCTTGCCTAGATCTAGTGAATGTCGTGACCACCCCGTTAGATCTAGGCAAGGTGAAGGCTTGGCGGCCCTTGTGTGGCATAAGCAAGGGCTCACACACAGTCGCTTTGGCCAACCATCACTCCAAAAACCAAAAAGAAAGTAAAAAAAATGGAAAAAAGAAAAAAACCAAAAATGTTAAAAAATGTTATTAAAATGTCTACTCCAACACAGTGTGCCAAGTAGGATGTCCGGCATTCACGTTAGCAATTTAATAGACTCAATTGGCAAATTGTCAAAATGTTTAGGACTTTATTGGTAAAATTAAAAATGTTTAAAACCGAATTAACAAAAGTATAATAGGTTTAGGTCTTTTTAGATAGTTTTCCCGATCCTTTTACAAACAGGATTGTAATCCTCAAGCATCTCATCATTTCTTCACTTTGGAAAACTTTGAAAAAGTGAAAAAGAATCCCCAAATTAGAAAAATTAAAATTAAAGAATCATCTTTCACTTGCCATCTCTCTCCCTCCTTCCCTCTTCACCACCCCCCCTCTTCCTTGTACTGCTCTATGTCTAATCTTCCATTATGATATCTCGGACTTCGACCCACCAAATGGGTAAGATCGAATCAAGGTTCAATATGAATCTATGTCATAAATCAAGTTATTTTAAAAGGGTCGATATTTTATCGACACATATCCAATTCAATTCAACCGGTGATTGTCCCCCTTTTTTTGATGGCAGACCCATATAGAATCGAATCGTGTCATTTCATAGGGTAAAGCGGTTTTTAGGACTCGAGTTAAAAGAAGAGGAAATAAAGAAACAAGGAAATAATGCTTGCCTTGTAGGGCTAGAATAAGTGCTAGGGAAATGGAAAGAGTGATAGACAAAACCTAGGAAATACCAACACTTTCTAAGAGCTTTCGTATCATGTTAGACATTTCAACACGTGTCTGACACTCTCTGACACTTGGTCAACATGTGTCGGAAAATTTGACATTTAACCAACTTTCCTGACACTCGAGTCGGAATTTCGACATATGAGTTTCCAACATGTGATTCCAACAAAAATTTTCAATAAATGAGGGGTCGAAATGCATATATGTGAAAAAATAAAAAACAATAATAAAAATAATAAATGGAGAAATAAGAAAAACTTGATTTTTTTTTCTCTTCTAACTCTCACTTCTTGTGATACATAATTTACCCCTAAAGTCTTTTTTCCTCTTCTCTTCCGACACGTCTGTCATGTGAGTTCTAAATGTGAATTGCTTGTTTTTTTCTCCAAATTTTATGGATTATTGAAATTGAGTTGAATTTGTCAAATTGAAATAATTAATTATATTAATAAATGGTGAATTAATATTTTTAGTATAAATTCATTTTATGTTTTCATTATTATTTATTTGTGAATTTGAATCAAAATAATTTGATTAAATAATCATAAAAATAATAATTTATTATGTAAATATAAAAATATGTATTTAATATACAATGTATCACAACTTGTTGAAATTCTCTATTTTTTTAGAAATAACGTGTCAACGTGTCGTGCCGTTGTGTCATTTATTAGGGGCTACTTAGGACAAAATTATTCTTGTGGGTCCACAAAATATATTCCTCGTAAAAATGTTCCTTCTTCCCTTGCCCGACTTTGTGGGCCCACCCCATACTTGCTTTTTCCTGGACTCTTTTTCATGTCTTTATCCTATGTTATCTCATCTTTATTTGTTCCTTTTTTTTTTTTATCTCATCTTGTTAGTTTGATAATTAGCAACTTGACAAAACTTGATAATTCACTAATTTATTGGGAGGTTGGTAGATTCCTTATTGAGTTGGTATTTTAACAAAAAAAGTTGTAAAATGTCAAAGAAATTGGTCAATCATTGTATATATAGGTAACTTTATTATATTACTGATAAATAAAAAAGACACTCGTGAAATTTCAGAAGAGGTGATAATTTACTAATTTGTTTAGACATTGACAAAATCCTAATAATAATGACAACTTACTTAAGGGTAATCTAATAAGTTAGCGGTCATATATTTTTCAAATAAGATTCGAATTCTCAACCTTTTCATCATTTCTTTAATTTGGAACCTTTTAAGTAAAGTGAAAAAGAATCCTCTAAAGAGGGAAAGAATAAAGATGACAGAATCATCTTTCCCTAAAGAATCTCTATCATCTCTCTTTTTCTCTCAATCTCTCTTCACTTGTACTGCTCTTTGTTTAATCCTTCACAGCGATTTCTGGGACTTTGATCCGACAAATGGGTGAGATAGGATCTGGGCTTAATATGAATATGGGTCATAAATCAAGTTATTTTAATGGATTGATATTTCATCAACGCATACATGTTCTACTCAATTGGATTATGCCATATTTTTCGGCCCACTTCTCCTCTCGATCAAGAAACAAATATGGCCTTTGCTAAAGATTTGATGCAACAACACATACAACGCCTTGTTATTTGTTTGGATAGCGTGACATTTTTGTTCATATATTAATGCATCCATAACTGTTGACACCTGAATTTTAGTCAACAAATTTAACATACATTTTTGTAATTAAAAAAAGAGCGTAATAACAATAAATGGTAGTAAAAAGAACAAAAGAAAAAGAATAATAAAACGATAAAAATAAATAAAGGCCAAGTTGGTCCAACTGGCACGGCCCACAAGAGCAACCCATTGATTTGATCAGCGGCCCAGACCCATCAGCTCCATTACCCCAACGTTTCAGCTTTTTCCCCTAGCCTGGCCTTCTCTCTTTCCTCCTCTGCCTCCGCCCTGCGAGGATGTCGCTGTTGATCCGACCAAAGAAAGGAGCGCTCGCTTTGCCTCGACACTGAGCTCGGAGTAGACAGAGATTCCAAATCACGTTCGTTGTCTCCGGCTAGCGATTTCCCCACCAGAAAGACTTTAAGGCACGCTAGATGCAGATCATTGCCATCGCCGCCCGTTTCCGTAAATTCAAGCTCTAAGTGATGATGTCCTGCCGTTGCTTCCTTCTTGTTCAGTCGTTTTGCTATCCTAGCAAAACCGCTTCTAGATGATTTTGCAAATATCAGAATGACACGTCGATGATTATCGTTACATGCGGTGCATTGGTGATTATCGTTCTGATTGTGTCTTCTTGTCCTTAGTGGAAGGTTTTAGTTGACTGATCCCTCTGACGCGATGAACAATGCAAGCGGAATTGGCTCCAGTTCCTTCTTCCCTTGGATTTGGACTAAAAATTTTGAAGTCAGCAGTTTGAGTTTAATCTTTATCGAGAGAAAGTCAGGCTCAATCATTGAGATTTTCTGCACTCAATTTCTCTTTTTTTGTTAAATATACATGATTCTTTTCCAAAACAATTAACAACTTGAATTGAAACGCAAGAACTAAAATCGCAAGCCAATTGAAAATACTAGTGAAAAAATTGAATGAGGAATCCAGACTTGTATTGAAGTCAACAACGTACTTAGAGAAAACTAAAAGCGAACAATGAAATTTATGGATGCCAAGTAGAAATTACTTAGTTCATTTATTTGAAGTTACCGTTCTATTTAAGTTTTTACTAAGTACATCAAAAAAAAATTACCAATAGCAACAGATTTACCCGAGAAAATCCTTGAGGTCAAACAAATCAAACGCGCTTGACAGTCAAAGCTTAAAAATATCAACTCGTGGGTGGTGGTGAACTAGAAAACTATCTTTAAAAGAAACAGAGTATCATTTTAATATAGTCAATTAAAAATTCCTAATTACATTATAATGATCAAAACTATCTTTTAAGTTCTTATATATTGATTTATATCTGAGGATTCTCATAGTAGACCTTTCGGAATTCACTCTGCGATTCAAGTGTCCGGATGGCCTCGGCTGTCCTCCTCGCCACCCTGCCAAGACGATAGTGCCCTTCAGGTTGGGAAACTACCTGCGGAAGCAAGTTTTCTTGGCTCTTCTGTCGTTTTCCAGCACGCCTTGCGCCTCATCGGCAAGGATATCCGCGCCTGTCTACCCATTTCTGGACGCCCGCTTTGATCGGCTTCGTGTTGTTTTGAGCTTCATCGACGGAACGCGACGCCCTTTGTCTCGCATTAATTAAATTCACAGCTTTCTCGAACATAGCTGCGGGAGAATATCGTGTCGTCGCATACAATCACAGGTCCAATTCATGGAATTTTATGATCCAACTTGCAATGTGAAGACAATTAATCACACCACCACTTTAGGACCAAATATCATTTCATCGAACGTCTCCTGAGCAGTATCCAAACGTTCATTTGACGCGAGAGCAACTTTGATTCTGATTCCCAGAGCTTGACACGAGGACGACGCTCGGGCTTGATTTATAATAAGAAGTGGAAGAGCTCAATCAGTGGAGAGAAGATTCGAAAGTGATGGTTGGGCGTCAACTGAGCCGGGGCGTCCTTTTCCACGCGGTTCGAACTTACGGCAACCTTCCGCCGATCACTGAAGTGAAAGAACGAACCGAAGAAGCGCCTCGCGGTCAGAACAGCATGCGATCGGAACTGCAACCAGACGACACTGGAACCCGCAATCGAAGTCATGAACACTGGAATCGACGTTGATTCACCTCTAGCGAACCTCGAATCAACCACAATGAAGTTCGGATTCCAGGATCGACCTTTGTTTCTTCTGCACGTGTCGTGTGCCTTCCTTCGTGCGTTTGCCGTGGTCGGAGATGCAAGACCGGCGGTGGCTTCCGGTGGAGCTGGCCGCCGGCGGTGAAGCTAGAGAGGACGGGATAGGCTATGGACGCGAAGCAGCTTCGAGAACTTCCTCGTCAAATGACGAAGGCCAAAAATTCCTTTATATACTTCTCTGGGCAAATGACGAGAGTGCCCTGCTTCAAAATGACGAAAACGTCTTTCTGGTTATTGCTATCCTAACCGAATTCAAGAGAGAAGGGAAAATCGGTGGTGGGCCCCACGGAATAAAAAACTCTCTCGTTCCAGCAATGGCGTGTGACAATTTTTTACTATTATCGTTGTTCGTAATTTTGTCCGTGCATTGTTGGCAAAATTTAAGTCTTAATAATTACGAATTGCGAGGACCCCGTGGGACAAGTGGTTTTATACCTCCGTAGCGCAGCCAATAATGAAGGTGGAGTCTTATGTGAAGAACAAAGATGCAGTTGGGGCCGAGCTCATCAGGGTCGTGGATATACCAATGGCCAAGATTGTGTCGGGCAACATGATCAATGACTAGTTCCTAATAATTGGCAACTTCAGAAGCCCCCCAAGCCCTATCCAAAACTTCACGTCTCAATCCAATTTAGGCCGACCAGTGACAATCTGTTATGCAAGAATGGTGTTGGGGTTGGGCCAAACTATGTGGGTGTACCAAACACATATTTTCCACTTAAGGAAAGGTGGGGATGTGACATTTTAGCAAGATGCTCATGTTCCAGAGCGCAAGCTACCTCAGATTTTGCTTGATGATGGGAAGATTTGTGAGCAAGGCTGGTGCTAGGAGGATACATGCCATGCCATTTTGGAGGCCTACCACTTGATCTACATCATTGGTTGGTCCATTTATCATCTTGTGAGGCTTGTGAGAGAGCCCACAAGGGAATTGCCGAAAGGAGGAGAGCTCTCGTTAGGGGAGCTCCTGAAGCACTAGTCCAATGAAGTTGTGCAAGTGGTCGTGCTCATTTGGGACGACAAGACTTCACTCGACATTTTTCTCTTGAAGATGGTAATACTAAACCATGGTTACATATAATTAAGCATTGCTAAAACATGGAAATGTCTTTATGGTTTTCGGGATGAGCGGACTACTTGCCAAGTCGAGAAAAATTTGTCCGCCCACGGCTTCCATCACTATTAATTTGTTGGGCCAATGCAGTAGAGTGGTTTGAAGTTACAACCAATGCATCAATGGTGATGAGAGCCGCATGCGAACACATTTTTCATTCCACTGGCATCGCATCTAAGGAGCACCCTTTTATCAATGTTGCAAAGTTAGTGAAGGATTTTCTTACTTTTATTGTCGGCTTAATGAATGTTTACAATAAGAAGTTTTCTGTTTTTCGACACAAAATCTTGACCTCTAATAGTTCTTTCTTTCAGCTTGCCTTTACAAAATGCAATTGGAGAATATGTTATATAATGGCTCTTTCTTGAATAAGTATCTTCATTTATGGTGCAACCCACCATTTGGCCAAATTTCAAATCCATGCCCCTTGTGACAGAAAATCTGTACATTTATTGACTTAGGAAAATATAGTTCTTTATTGAGATCTCTCATAATTGAGATTCGACATGTGCCATGTTGTTGCATAGGATGGCGTGATGCAAACTCACGACAAAGAGACGAAGAAGTTTTTCCGACCTTCTGGCATCTTATGTGTGCTTGCTCCTCATTATGCGAGCACCAAACTTAGCATCTTCAAGCAGCATGTATGTATCCTTAGATGTTTACGTCAATTCTTAATCAAAATCTCATCATTAGATTGCACCAAAAGGATTGCTTTCGCTGTATATTACTTGATTATTTCAATCGGATTTAATTTCATAGGAAAGATTTTCCTTTCATCAGACAATCTATGGAAGTTTATAAATCTGTCTCATGCTGTCCTAGGTCATATCATGTGTTTTCTAACCTAGTGGCATGCATTTAGGACAGTACTAATACAGAATTTTAAATGGACCTAAGCAAGTCCTTAAAAGGCTTAAGGAGGAAACGAGCGGGAGATCTGCCCTGGGATGAGAGACCCCGCATTGTTCTCTGTATTCCCCCTATGTCAGAAAGATAAAGATAGACAGAGAATTTGGAAGTCTCACGATGGGGAAGATAGACTTACCCCAAGTGCGAGTGGTTACTATAGCAGCCTACTTGGTGGTAGCCGAGACATGCAAGCACATGGATAGGATTTGAGAACCTGTTAATGGCGTGTTGCGACAACGGCGGGCCGCCGTACAACTACAATCCCAAAATTACTTGTGGACAGAGTGGCTACATTGTGTGTGACGAGGTGTCATGCCAGGTGAGCTGGGATGGCATCCACTACACCGAGGCAGCCAATTCCTCCGTGGCCACTCGAATACTCTCCTCTACCTACTCCACCCCTCCCATTACTTTTGATTTCTTTTGTAACGTTTAATTTCACTTGAAGATTTTTGGAGTTTTTTGCTTATTTGATTACTTAACAAAAATCGCAATTTTGTTGGGATTATTTTTTTGCAATTATTTTTTTCTATTTTTAATTAGAGTAGGCCCAGGTTGTTAAGTGGCAACAGCAACTGTTCAGCTAATAAAAAGGCCAGGTGTAACCACTTCAGAAGCATTACCACAAGACAAAAAGAAAGGACCGACCGCTGCAGCTTTTAACCACGGCTTCTCCTGCTAAGGGTATGGATTTTCCGGCAAGAAGTTCGTCCATGGCCAACTCGGTGATGTGTAAATGGCAACATAAAAAGAACAAAACGAGGCAACAACATCAGTATGAGCAAGCAATTCAATGAAAAGGGATCAAACTCGGACTAAAATAAAGTCAAAAGCGAATCACACACAATCTATTTCGAAATCTCACATAAGCATTTTATCGAACAAGTGACGTGCAACTTCAACAATGATTTTCCAATTTAATTTTCCAGCGGCTTTCGGCCTAATCATGGTATACAGAGACTTAGATCAATGCCACTTGCAGCCAATCAATCCCAGCTTATCATGATTTACTTATTAACTTGCCGATCGAGTTCGGGCTCTTGAAAGACAGGGCTAAGACAGAGCATGTTCGAGAAAGAGGAAGCTCACCTTACCTGGGCAAGACTGAGAACGAAGGATCAAGGTAACTGAGCTCCACAAGGTCGTCGATTGGGCGAACGCCTTCAGAAAGTATCTACGTCGTTCGGCCGTGGAGAGATATGGCGATCGGCGACCGGCGACCGGCGACCGGCGACCAAAAGACTCGAAGCTATTTCCGGCCAAATTCAAAGAAACTCCGGCGAAGTACTCTGGATCGGACGAGTTTCGTGAGTTTTTTTTTATCTCTGTTTCTCACCTTTTTGGGCTCAAATTGTGGGCTGAAAGAAAATAAGGAAAATCGGGAAGTTGGACTGAAAATTTTACTAAAGAAAACGGGCCTGGTATAAATGGCCCACCCAAGCTTTATTAGTGCTTTTATTATTTCTTACTTTTTATATATTAATTTTTATCAAAAAATTCTCTACTCTCTTCTATATATCCATGCTTAGTACTATAGCCGCCCCCCCCTTTTTTTTTTTTTTTGTATTTTTCGCTTTCCTTTTTTTTTATTACTATATATATTTTTGTTATTTTTACCATTTTTTTTATTTCTATGTAAAAAAATAATGCATTAACAAATCACATGTTTCGTCTAATGGGAATGAACATGGTTTGTGGACCAACTTGCTTAAATTTTGATTAGTCAATGATTTTTGCTTCCCATTGAAGTCATCAAAAAGAAAATGCACGCCCAAGACATTTTCTTTTCTAGATGATCCTCAATGGGGACAATTCAAATTATCAGCAATCACAATATTTTTGCCTCCCTTTTTCATTTTTTTACTACATAGTTTTTTTTTGTCATTTTTACCTTTTTATTTTTATTTTTATGTAACAAAATAAGATGTCAACAGTCACGTGTTTCGTCTAATGGGAATGAACACGGTTCATGGATCAACTTGCTTAGATTTCAATTTGTCAATGATTTTTGCTCCCCATTGAAGTCATCAAAAAAGAAAATGAACTCCTGAGACATTTTCTTTACTAGATGATCCTCGACGCGGACAATTTAAATTGTCAACAATCGTAGTATTTTCGCCTTCCTTTTTTATGTTTTGTCGTTTTTACCATTTTTTTTTTTATGTAACAAAAATAAGATATCAACAGTCACATGTTTCATTTAATGGGAATAAACACAGTTCCCAGACTAACTTGCTTAGATTTCGATTAGTCAATGATTTTCCCCATTGAAGCCATCGAAAAAGAAAATGAACTCCCACGACATCTTCTTTTCTAGATGATCCTCAATGGGGACAATTCAAATCGTTAGTAATCATAGTATTTTTGCTTTCCTTTTTTTTTTTATTACCATATAGCTTTTTTTTTGTTTTTACTTTTTTTTTAAGTAACAAATATAAGGTATCAATAGTTTATGAAGTATCAACACTCTCCGAGAGTTTTTGTAATGTCGAACACTCTGACACGTGTTAAACACTCTCCACTACTTTCAGACACTTTTTGACACTCGGTCAATATGTATTGGAAAATTTGACACTTAGTTAACTTTCCTGACACTTTCTAACACTCGAGTTGAAATTCCGACATGCGAGTTTTTGACACGTGATTCTGATATGCGAATTCAATTTTAAAAATTTTCAATAAATGATTGGTCAAAATATATATATGAAAAAATAAAATAATAATAATAAATTGGAAAAAAAAAAATTTAGTCTTCTCTTCTCTTCTGACTCTCACTTCTTGTGATATACAATTCGTCACCAAGTTTTTTTCTCTCTCTTCTAACATATCTAACACATGAGTCTAGAATGTGAATTGCTTGTATTTTTCCTTCAAATTTTATAGATTATTGAAATTGAGTTGGATCTGTCAAAATGATATTAATAAATGGTAGATTAATGTTTTTAGTGTAAATTCATTTTAGACTTTTTTATATTATTTATTTATTTATGAATTTGAATTAAATTAATTTGATTGAAATAATCATAAAAATAATAATTTATTATATATATACACACAATATGTCCCAATGTATCGAAATTTTCTGATTTTTTAAAAACAACGTATTGGTGTGTTGTATCGTGTCGTATCGCGTATTAATGTCGTTTCATCTAATGAAAATGAACACGGTTCATAGATCAACTTGCTTAGATTTTGACTAGTCAATATTTTTTGCTCCTGCATTTACGTCGAAAAGAAAATGAACTCTCAAGATATTTTCTTTTCTAGATGGTCCCCAATGGGACAATTCAAACTGTCAGCAATCACAATATTTTTTGCCTTCCTTTTTTTCATTTTTTTTACTACATAGTTTTTTTTTTGTCATTTTTACCTTTTTTTTTTTTTTTTATGTAACAAAATAAGATGTCAACAGTCACGTGTTTCGTCTAATGGGAATGAACATGGTTCATGGATCACCTTGCTTAGATTTCGATTTGTCAATGATTTTTGCTTCCCATTGAAGTCATCGAAAAAGAAAATGAACTCCCGAGACATTTTCTTTGCTAGATGATCCTTGACGGGGACAATTTAAATTGTCAACAATCGCAGTATTTTCGCCTTCCTTTTTTTATGTTTTGTCGTTTTTACCATTTTTATTTTTATTTTTATGTAACAAAAATAAGATGTCAACAGTCACGTGTTTCGTCTAATGGGAATAAAACACAATTCCTAGACTAACTTGCTTAGATTTCGGTTAGTCAATGATTTTTGTTGCCCATTGAAGTCATCGAAAAAGAAAATGAACTCCCACGACATTTTCTTTTCTAGATGATCCTCAATGGGGACAATTCAAATTGTTAGCAATTACAGTATTTTTGCTTTCCTTTTATTTATTTATTTATTACCATATAGCTTCTTCTTTTTTGTTGTTTTTACCTTTTATTTTTCTTATTTTTTTAAGTAACAAATATAAGGTGTTAATAGTTATGAAGATCAACACTCTTCAAGAGCTTTTGTAATGTCGAACACTCCGATACATGTCAAACGCTCTCTACCACTTTCAAACACTTTTTGACACTCGATTAATATGTGTTGAAAAATTTGACACTTAGTTAACTTTCTTGACACTTTCTAACACTCGAGTTGAAATTTAGACAAGCGAGTTTTTGACACATGATTCTGACATGCGAATTCAATTTTAAAAATTTTCAATAAATGATGGGTCAAAATATATATGTGAAAAAATAATAATAAATTGGAAAAGAAAAAAACTTAGTCTTCTCTTCTCTTCTGATTCTCACTTCTCGTAATATACAATTCCTTACCAAGTTTTTTTTCTCTCTCTTCCGACATATCTAACACATGAGTCTAGAATGTGAATTGCTTGTATTTTTCCTTCAAATTTTATAGATTATTGAAATTGAGTTGAATTTGTCAAAATGATATTAATAAATGGTAAATTAATTTTTAGCGTAAATTCATTTTACACTTTTTTATATTATTTATTTATTTATGAATTTGAATTAAATTAAATTAATTGAAATAATCATAAAAATGATAATTTATTATATATATACAAACACAATGTCTCAACGTATCAAAATCTTCTAATTTTTAAAAAACAACGTATTGGTGTGTTATATCGTGTTGTATCGCGTATTAATGTCGTTTCGTCTAATGAAAATAAAAACGGTTCATAGATCAACTTGCTTAGATTTTGACTAGTCAATATTTTTTGCTCCTCCATTTACGTCGAAAAGAAAATGAACTCCTAAGATATTTTCTTTTCTAGATGGTCCCCGGTGGGACAATTCAAACCGTCAGCAATCACGGTTGAAGACGATCACAAGATTTCCACAAAGGGATGGGACCAAATTGCAAGAACCCGTTCTGCCCGGTCTCAAGATCCACAACTTAGACCCCTCTGAATTTTTACATGAACAGCTTCTCTCTTGCACTTTTACAGTCAATCTAGCGACAACAAAGAAAGCGGAGGAGAGAGAAAATGGCGAAGAAGAGAGGAGGGGGCTCTTGCGTTCCCAGCCTCCGTGCTTTGAGGTGCTACGCCGTGATGTTTGGACTCTGTCTTGGCCTTCCAAGCTCGGCTGCTTCTCCGTGCAAGAGGAAGCCCGTCATCTTCAACTTTGGCGACTCCAACTCGGACACCGGCGGCTGGTCTGCGGGGCTCGGGATCGATGTCGCGTTGCCCAACGGGCGCGCCTTCTTTCATGAGGCCACCGGCCGGCTGTGCGACGGGCGGTTAACCATTGATTTTCTCTGTGAGTTCTCGCTCTCTTTATCTTGTGATTCCCAAGGCATCCTCCCTAGGGAGGAGGGGCTTCAGCGTATCACGAGCACTAGTTCAATGTTCTTTGAAGAAAACACATGAAAAAAAAGATACTTTTTTTGTAGTGTTAATTTTAGGTCTAACAAAAAGTATTTGAGCTAGAAATAGGAATTATTACTCGAATACACAAGATACAACTTTAAGGATCAAATCGCATAAATCCAAAAAGTTAGGTGACTTCATTGAGTAAAAGTTAGAGGACCAAATCATGTAAATGCCAAAATTTTTTGGACTATATCTATTAAAACAGGAGTGTCTTTAAGTACATACTATGAGATTTTGTTGGGATTTGCATGAAATCCAAAATAGGTGAGAGCCTGAACACAAGCTTCTTGAGTCCATACTTGGAATCATTGGGCCCAAATTTCAGCAACGGTGCCAATTTCGCTGTGTCCGGCGCAGCCACCATCCCTCGCGACCAGCCCTTCAACTTGGGCATCCAACTCCGCCAGTTCCTCCTTTTCCGATCTCGCTCTCCGTTGCTTCTCTCGAGAGGTGATCTATCCTTTAACTAGACAAATTAACCTCCACAAAGGCAAAATTAAGAGATCTCGATTTGGTGTCCCGAATTTCAGGCCACGGGAATTTGGTTCGGCAAGGATGGCTTCGCCGACGCTCTTTACACCATTGACATCGGCCAAAACGACCTCACAGCTCAGTTCACCACCCTTCCGTATTTGCAGGTCGTCGGGAACATCCCGATCTTCATCGAAGAAATCAGATTCGCCATATGGGTCAGTCAACAATTACCAAAAGATTAGACATAATCCCATCTATGTAAATTTAATTCATATAACTAATTTTTTGTAGAGTATATCTAATTTTTTTGTAGAGCATATACCAAAGCGGAGGGAAGAATTTCTGGGTGCACAACACCGGGCCATTGGGCTGTTTGCCTAGCATATTGGTGACCACAGCCCATGATGCGAGCGACATCGATGAGCTCGGATGCCTCTGATCTCGCAATGATGCTGCTCGGGAATTCAATCGGCTATTGCAGTCCCTTTGCGAAGAACTGAGGAGTCAGATGAAGAATGCCACGATCGTGTACGTCGACGTCTTCACGATCAAATACGACCTCATCGCCAATTACACTATACATGGTACGGATTCCATCGCCTCTAATTTGAGTCCCCTCAAATTCTGTTAGGGCCGATTGTCAAGTCAAAACTCAAGAGTTAGCGAGAGTATCTTGCTCATTTGTTTTGTGCCCTAGGAGTGGTTACAAACTTACAATGATAGTCGATTTACTTAAGTTTGTGTGTTTTTTGCATTCCAATATGAGTAGGATTTGAGAACCCGTTAATGGCGTGCTACAACAACGGCACCGTGTGCGAGGAGTCGTCGCGCCACGTGAGCTGGGATGGCATCCACTACACCGAGGCAGCGAATTCCTTTGTGGCCTCTCGAATACTCTCCACTAATTACTCCACCCCTCCCGTTACTTTCAATTTCTTATGTAACGTTTAATTTCACTTAAAGATTTCGGGAGTTGTTGCTGATTTTATGATTTTTGCTTATCTGGTTCCCTCCTGTTACATGAGGGAAATAATAATAATTTCATGTGCTCATGGTTATTGCCAATCAAATCTAGAACATCCGCCAGTGATGGCAAGAATTTTTAGTGCAAGTTTAATTTAATGAAAATATTTAATGTTGTCACTGAACTTAAATTAATAAAAAGATAGTATTAAATATATTTATACATCCTAGGAATTAAATTGAACATGTATAAAAAGTTCTAAGAATCATTTTAAATAAATTAAAATTTCAATGACAATATTGCACATTTAGGGTCCGTTCGTTTCGCGGAAAATGACTTCCGGAAAATGTTTTCCGATTTTCCGGTGTTCGTTTCACGGAAAATGAACTAGTCAAGGAAAATGTTTTCCATCATTGGAAAAAACAACCTTTAAAGTGGGGAAAACGTTTTCCATGACTTCTTCCTCTTACTTCTTTTTATTAATACATTTTCGTTTTATTTTTATGCTTTCTTTTTATTTTTATTTTTTTAAATCAAGTTTTTAATTTCTTTTCTTTTTCTCCTTTTCATCTTCTTCTTTGGTGGTGCCGGCGACCGGCCACGGCGGCGTCGGCGACCAGCCGCAAGCCAGCGGCCGGCGACCTCGTTGGCCTCGCCCTAGGCCGGCGAGGCTCCGCCTAGCCCGATCTGGCGAAGCCGAGATCGGGCCTCCGCCAGATCAGGCGAGGCAGAGCTCTCACCGACTTGGGCGGAGCTCGCGGCTCGCTAGATCCGGTGGTGGGCGGGGCTCGGGCCTCACCCGAGCTCGCCGCGAGCTTCGCCGGGCTCTCGCGAGCCACGAGCTCGGGCGAGATCGGCCGAGCCTCGAGCTCGCCGGATCTAGCCACTGGTCTTGGTCGGGCGCCGGCGGCCCGCCACCATCGAAGCGGAAGGAGGGAGCGCGGCGGAAGGAGGAGGAAGAAGGAGGAGGAAGGAGGCACTAGCGGCGAAGAAGGAGGAGGAAGGAGGAAGGAAAAGAAAAAGAAAAAAAGAAAAAGAAAGAAATAATAATAAATAATGATTTTTTAAAATATAAATAATTAAAAATTCATTTTTAAAAAAATATAAAAAATAAAATTAATTTTTGGTCAATTAAAAATATTAAAATTCAATTTTTGTTAATTTTTCCAAACAATTAAATGAGCTAACGAACGGTGGAAAATGTTTTCTACTCAAATTTTAGGTTTTAAATTTAACACCTAGGAAAATAGAGTCATTTTCCCTTGAAAATGACTTCTAGGAAAGTGTTTTCCAAAAACATGATATTTTCCGCGAAACGAACGATTGAAGTTTAAGGATCATGTTAAACAAACTTAAAGTTCATGGATCACATTGTATATTAAGTAAAATGTAGCAATTAAGTCATTACCCCAATAAATATTATCATTGTTTGACTTTAATTTATTGGTTAACATTCACGGAGGTTTCCAACTAAAAATTGCCAATAGTCACAAGGAAACCATTTTTTTTTTGGAACTCCAATGTCCTGTACTCCACAATAAAAGACAAAGAGGGCCACTCCACCATTTCTTTTGTACTAAAACTGCCTTTGGGCCTGACCGCCTATGTCCAAGGCACGACCAAGGTGAGTGACTATAAAAGCGAATGCTGCCCTCTAGCAGTTGAGACCCCTTATTAATATATATCTGCTTTGATGTGGGCAATTCACGATTTAATTCAATTTTGAATGTCTGTGCAAAGCAATTATTAACCTTGGTGTTATGTCAACCTCACGATCGAGATGGCTGTACGTCTTCATAAACATGAAAGCTAATATGACGCCTTGGTGAATTGGTGGGGGACAAAACTCCATTATATTGTCCTATTTGTCATTCAAACTTCATACATATGAACGTTAATATTAACTTCATCATATTAAGTGGGCACAATATAATGATTATATATCAAGTTGCACATTCTTACCAATTATTTGACAAATAAAAGCATCGTATATTCTTAAAAAAAAAAAAAAAAAATTGATAACAACCTCCTAATTCGATTTGATCACCCAAAGCAAAAATGGTTTCAATCTATGGTAAAACATGCTTACCCTTATAATCCAAAATTTCAGTAGCCCGATACAATCAAATAGTCAACATGCACTTATAAATAGTGTGGTGCCACAATGGAAGATGTTTTTTGTTGACCGCGGGCGTAAAAAAATTCTAGGTTAAAAGGTATATATATTCTATATGTAGCTGTGATATTCAAATGCTATACCAAAGACAGGTGGCATAGGAATAAATTAGAAGATATTAATTAGAGAAATTAAATAGATAAAAAAACCTCCTATCCCAATATAATACATCTCCATGCACCGTGCATGGGATAAAGACGTCTTGTTTGTCCACTTTGTTTCTACTTCTTCTTTCTTATTATAGATTGATGGGCCTAAGCGAATGACGAGCTATAATGTCAGTGAAAAACATAGTTTAAGTTGAGAAACTTAACCGATAATATTGGTAGTACTATCGAGGTGAGTGACTTCATACACGAGTGAATATTTACTTCTAGTGGTTGAGACTCTTCATTAATATGTATTTGCTTTGATACAGGTAATTCACGATCTAATTCAATTTTCATAACTGAACATAGCGATTATCAAGAATTTGCGTTATATCAACGTCACGCTCTAAATGGTAGTTTAACTTCATAAATGTGAAAGCTAACATGAGGCTTCCGTACTGTCCTATGTGTCATTTAGACTCCTTCTATATGAAGACTAATATTAACTTCATCATTAACGCACCATATAATGGTTATATCTAGTCCCAAATTTCTATCAATTATTTTATGAATAACGGTAACAAATATTCTTAAAAAAAGTAGCAACCTATTAATTCGGTCGATCACCCTGAATGAAATATTTTAATTGATGGTAAAATATACCTACCCATAAATCCAATATTTAAATAGCTTGATATAATCAAATAGTCAACATGCACCTATGAATAGTGTATTGCCACAATGGAAGTTGTTCTTCCATTGACTCCGGACATAATAAAAATTCTAATTTAGGAGGTATATATTCGATATGAAGCTGCGGCATTCAATTTGTTATACCAAAAAATATAATTTAACTTTGAATATTTGAATTTTGATGACACAAGATAAAAATTTCCCGATTCATCATTCAATACTTAAGCGAAATCACTTGCAAATTTGAATCGGTCAAGTTATTAATAACCCAACTGAGTTTTTAATGCGTGCATTTGCTTAGAAGATGATGCCTAAGATGAAAGAGTGGAGTCTATGACACCTAAAGATTAATTAAAATACTGCAAGTTCCACCACAACCGCATCACATACTACAATTGTTACAATTTGGTCTCTATCTTGGTCGATCTCGACACATTGGGCAACACATTTCTAGAGATCTACAACCTTCGGTTTCCAAGCACTTCAAAGACTTGAAGTTACTGAGGCTTTCCATGGCTCTTAATTGAGGACAACCTTTCAGTTCAACACAACTTAGATTCTTCAACTTGCGTGGCTCGTGTAATCTTTCAATTGAATCACAGTTTGTTTTTCCTTTTTTGTCTTTTTCCCAATTTTGTCCTTTTCCCCTGCACCTTCTTCTGCTCCCTCAGATCACGCTCTCTCCTTTCTCGAACATTTTCTCTTTCCTCGCAACAACCCATATTTCCTGTACGGAACGGAACCACCATTGACGAACTCGATTGAACTACACTACACAAGTTCACAGCGGAATCCCTATCGGTCCGACGTCAATACCTGACGTCCAAATGGTCCCCCATCAGCCACGACTCCGGCCAAGACCGAACCACTCCGGCAAGGAAATTATGAGTTCCAAAATCGCACAAAACAGTATAAGAATTACACAGGAAGCATACTAAAACAGCAAAGAATGAACTGACTTGGCAGCCTCGAGCGGCGGGCATCACCGGCGACGAGGTTGAGAATAGCAACTCCAAACTCGTGTCCATAGACGACCTGCACAAGGAATCTCAAGAGCACGACATAAACGAAAGGGAAAAACACAGATTCAGATTCAGTTCAACAACTAATGAAGTGGACATGAATCGACGATGAATCTAGACACCGTCGGACAACCGATTATGCAAGAAATGGTGTGCGCTTTTGAATGCAAGTTTCAGAAAGTTTAGTGTTCGTCAATGAACGAAAGCTGACGACGTCGATCAGCCGTGGCTCCGAGATTTTAGAAGGCGCTGGCTTCGCTCTCGTCATGGCTGGTCGCTCACAGCCCCGCTCCTGCGCGCGCACAGGCACACCCTCCTCCGTTACCCGCGCGTCACTCTTGCTTCTCTCTTCCTTGCGTCACCGACGCCCTTCTTCTCACGGGGGTGAGCGTGTGCAAGGAAAAGGAGAAGATGGGCTGGGCTTCTTTTTTTAGGCACTGGTGGGCTTATGAGAACAAAGAAAAGATGAAAGAGATGGGCCAAGGAGAGTGAATTGGACTCATGGGCCGAAAGAAAATAACCGAACTAAAAAAAATGGGCTGAAAGAGAGGGGTTGGGAATGAAAAGGCCGAAAATTGCCAAGTGGGCTGGACACGAGCCCTCTCGATTTTATTTTTGTATCCTTCTTTTTTTTTTTTTTCAATTTTTTTATTAAAATTTTGCTATCTCTCTCTTCTTTCTTCTTCCATATATATATATATATATATATATATTGGAAAAAATGGAGACTTGAATGGTTGTCAAAATTCGAGTGTCAACAGTGTATGACAAAATTACCTTTATTGTTATTCATGCGTTATTGGAAAAATTCAAGTGTTAACAACCCCGAACTGCGAGAACTCCCTACAGGACTAGTGGTTTTGGGTTCCCGTGACACACCTGGACTTGAAGGCAGACTTCCACATGAAGGACAACGGTGAGCTCATTGGGGTCATGGAGATACCGATGGCCTAGATCATTATTGTCAAAAAAGATTTTTTTAAATTACGATTCTGTGTGTGAAGGAAAGTCTCTCAAAGTCATCATGGAAATGGAAACTCGTCAAAGTACAGTCACAGCATCAACGATGACTCAAATGTTTTTGCTGGACATTCCATTTGGAGTTTCTCCAACCCGCAACAATCTTTAGCCACCAACGGGTGAATGCGTTCGCCACCAGATATTGTTCAAATTAATTCTGCCAAGTTATTCACAGAATTATCCCAAAATGGATAATAGATTGGGAAATCAAATTTGTGACCTTTGACTTGCAAATCAAGTCTTGGACCACTTGACCAATCATGGTCGGTTTTTTGGGTGAAATTTTATAAAATTGATTTTATTTAAACCTATGTTATTCTCAACATATTTATTCATTTTTTTGCTTTTTCCTCGATTCTTTGCCATGTTTAATCATTTCTTCACTTTGAGAACTTTCAATAAATTGAAAAGAATCCTCAAACACGAAAAATAAAAAAACACTAAGGTATCAATTTTTACTAAAGAAAACTATCTCTTTCTCTTGCCTTGTACTGATCTTTGTTTAATCTTCCATCGTGATATTCTAGGACTTCAACCTGCCAAATGGGCAAGATTGGAAATTAGCAAATGGGCAAGATTGGAAATCGGGTCTATATGAATCCAAGTCATCAATTAAGTCATTTTAAATGAGTCGATATTTCATCAACACATATCCAATTCTATTCGATTGGGTTGTCCCATTTATTTGGCCTAATTTTTCCACCCATCAATAAACTACTCTAGCTTTTTGGGAAGTAAAGAATTGACACAACAAAGATATACAATGTCTTGCGCTTTGTTCACGATGCCATGATATTCTTCTTTAAATATTAGGGTAAATATATTCGAAACTGTCGACATATAAATTCCAATCGAAAAATTAAGCACACGTTTTTCTAAAAAAAAAATGATCATGAAAACAATGAATGGAAGTAAAAAAGAACAAAAGAAAAAGTGTAATAAAAAGATGAAAATAAATAACAAATAGAAAAGGCCAAGTTGGTCCAACTAGCACGGCCCACAACAGCAACCCATTGATTTGATCTGCAGCCCAGACCCACCAGCCCCATTACTCCCACCTTTCGACCTTTTCCCCTAGCCTGGCCTGGCCTTCTCTCTCCCCTCCTTCACCCTCCGCCCTCCGCCTTGCGAGGACGCCACAGTAGATTTGACCAAAGAAAGGAGCCGCTCGCTTTGCCTCGATGCTGAGCTTGGAGTAGACAGAAATTCCAAGTCACTTTCGTCGTCTTCGGCTAGCAATGTCTCTACCAGAAGACCTTCAGGGGCGTCAGATGCAGATCATTGCCGTCGCTGCTCGTTTCCATGAATTCAAGCTCCAGCTGATGTCATTCTAGTTGCTTCCTTCTTATTCGCTCGGTTTGCTGTCCAGGCGAAACTGCTTTTAGATGATCTTGCTAGTATCAAAATGGCACATCAATGATTACCGTCACGTGCGATGCATCAAAGATTATTGTTCTTCATGAAAGGTTTTAGTCGACTCGATCCCTCTGATGCAGTGAGCTACGCAAGTGGAATTATTGAAAGCAATCGCGACCGCATCTCCTTGGCTTCCACCATCGTAGTCCCGCTTCTGGCTTTTGGTGATGACGAGTGTCTCGGCATGACGACGCAGCAAATGTCTGACGATGAAGCAGTCAAGCGAATGGTGAGGAAAAAATGAAAAAAAAAAAAAAACAGAACGGAGATCAAGAGAGACGAGTCTAGAACAAATCGACACCAATAACGAGGCTTAATTGGAGAAGAGACGACCTGGTGAGTTGGTGGCGATGACGGCGCGAGCTCGAGATGACGACTCGGCGACTTTCCAGACACCGAGCACAGCCTCACTATTATAGCATTGATTCTAACGGCCACCAACAGGACAGAATAACGGATGGATTCCTTCAGTCATTTCATTGAACACTTCTTGAGCAGTATCCGTACATTCATTCGACGCGAGGACGACTCTTAGGCTTGGACTAGAGCAAGAAGTTGAAGAGCTCAATCGGTGGAGAGAAGATTCATAAGCGATGGTTGGGAGTCAACTGAGACGAGGCATCCTTTTCCATGCGATTCGAATCTGCCGCAACCTTCCGCCGATCACTGAAGCGAAAGAATGAATCGCAGGAACGCTTCGTGGTCAGAACAGCACACGATTAGAACTGCAACCAGACGACACCGGAATCGCAATCGAAGTCAGGAACAGTGGGATCGACATTGATTCACCTCCGGCGACCTCGAATCAATGACAACGAACTTTGGATCCCAGGATCGAGCTTCGTTTCTTCTGTGCGTGTGTTGTGAGCCTTCCTTCGTGCATCTACCGTGATCGGAGACGGAAGGCCGACGACGGCTTCCGGTGGACCTGGCGGCCAACGGTGAAGCTAGGGAGGACGGTAAAGGCTACGGACCCGAAGCAGAATTGAGAACTTCCTCGTCAAATGACGAAAGTGCCCTGATTTAAAATGACGAAAATGTCCCTTTGGTTATTGCTGTCGTCACCGAATTCAAGAGAGGAGGGAAAATCGGCTGTCGCGTATGACAAATTTTTTATTGTTATTGTTGTTCTTCTTTTTATTGTTTCATTGTTGGTATAATTCAAGTGCCAATAATCCCGAGCCATAAGAACCCCTTGCCAGATGAGCACTTCTGTGTGAAGGACCACGATGCGCTCGGCCCGAGCTGATCCTTTTGAAGATAGTAATACTCGATCATACTCACATGTAATTAAGCATTACTAAAACATGGAAATGTCTTTATGATTTTCGGGATGATCGGAGTACTACCAGGTTGAGAAAATTTGCCCGCTTGTGACTTCTATCACTGTTGAATTGTTGGGCCAGTGCAGTAAAGTAAGGATCATCCTTTTATCAATGGTCCGCAGTCAGTGAAGGATTTTCCTACTTTTACTGTTGGCTTAATTATAAGAATTTTTTTTTTAAAAGAACAAATTCTTGACCTCTAATAGTTCTTCCTTCAGCTTGCCTTTACAAGATGCAATTGGAGAATATGTTATATAATGGCTCTTTCTTGAATAAGTATCCTCATTTATGGTGCAATGCACCGTTTGGCCAAAACATTTCAAATACATGACTTAGGAAAGGATAGTTCTTTATTGAGATCTCTCATCACTGAGACTTAGCACGTGCTATGTCGTGGCGCAGGATGGCGTGATGCCAACTCATGATGAAGAGACGAAGAAGTTTGTCCGACACTATGGCGTCGGCTGTGTGCTTGCTCCTCATTATGCAAGTACCAAACTCAGCATTTTCAAGCAACAAGTATGTATCCTTAAATGTTTAGGTCGATTCTTAATCAAAATCTAATCGTTAGATTGCATCAAAAGCACCGCTTTTGCTGTATATTACTTGATTATTCCAATTGGGTATAATTTTATAACAAAGATTTTTTCTCATCAGGCAATCCGCGAAAGTTCATTGATCTATCTCATGTTGTCCTAGATCATATCATGTGTTTTCTAACCTAATGACATGAATTTAGGACAGTTTTAAAAGGGAATTTTACAATATTGCAAGGGCTACCCATTCGATTGAAATCCGAGATAAATCTACGAAAATGTTTTGTTTGATTTGTTGGTGTATGGATCTTCTGTAGTCCAAGTGGGGGACCTTGTACTCGCACCACCAAAAGTGCGTGGTTCTTGACACTCAAGCCTCAAGAAACAACTACAAAATAACATCATTCATTGGCAAGCTGGACCTATGCAATGGCCGATATGACTATCCGGAGCACGAACTCTATAGCGATCTTGATATTGTCTTTAAGAATAACATTCACAACCCTACATTCATGGTGGTATGCTAATGTTCACCTTTAGCATCATAATAACATATGTTATGTTCTGATCATGAGAAGAAATTGCTTTTTGTGATGATTATAGTCCACTGTCAATGTCCCAAGGCAACTATGGCATGATCTACATTGCAAAGTTGAGGGACAAGCTGCGTACACAAATTGAAGAATCTTGTATAGAGATGGACAAAGGTGGTGAAGTGGGGCGAGTTTAAGCCGAAAAATGTTGGGCATTGGCATGAGAATGCTCTCTGAAGGCTCGACAGCATTTTGTGGATACTTTGTCCCTCGACAAGCCCCGATGGCGACAAAAATAGTACAAGTCAAGGATGAAGACGACCTGGAAAATTGGCATGTGCAGGTCAGGAGAATTTACTTCAAATTAATTACCATTTTCAAGGGACTTCAATTGTAAACAAATGAAGTGTGACAACCGTCTTTCATTTTTATTTTTTGTTGGCATAAGTCTTTAGATCGATTGATTCAGGTTCTATAAAGGGATTCCCAAAGAGCGTTGAAGAAGCTGCAAAGCAAGTAAGTTTTAGCTGCTAATACCATGCAGGTAGATTTGCAATTGGCTGTTATATGTGTATAACTTGGAAGGTGCTCTTACATTAGAAAGTTACTCTTCTTTTTTATGCAGAGTTTTTAGTGTTTTTGAGTAGAGATTGAATTCCACATTGATAATGTTGCTTCTTTCAATCTCTCCATGGTTGCAAAATCTTATTTGCTCGGCTCTTGCTATCGTTGGCCACCATACAAAAATGTAGGTATAAGATGCCCATTTCTATTCATTTTGACTGACTGAGTTGAGTGAGCAACAACGCCTCCAGTAAAGAGTGTAGAGATTTGGCTCCCTCTAGGGATTGTGTATCAACTAATAATCACTAGAACTCATTGTATAAGACATTAAGACTGCATCTTGATTCAATATGGTATATTTCTGAGACCGACTCTCCGAACTTTTTAAATGCATATTTTTCCTCCATTTTTCTAGTTTTGTTTTGGCCTATCTAATTTCTTGAGTTCAATTTTTTATGGCAACCAATGCTTGATTTGGGTTTGACATGTAGCTGCAAATAATTTAGTGTTGATGGAGCTGGCGTTGAAGATCGCAAGCAAGATAAGTGCAGACGAGCGCTTGTGTGTAGACAGCTGCAAATAATTTTTTATGCCCATTTCTAGTTTTGTTGCATGTTGAATGTATGCCCTAAAGCTACTACGTAATAGTTACATGTTGGGGATTTCAGTTGTACTATCATTATTATTATTTAATTAATGGCAATGACGTATTCATTCATTTTTCCAATTATTTTATATTTATGAATGATTCCATAAGATTAGTTGCAACTAAACATATTCTTGAGACGTCAAGAATATATGTGACGGGTTCATAGTTAAGTTGAATCTTTAAACCGTTCCTGGTAAATGGATTATTGAGTGGATATTTATAATCCTGTTGAGACCGATGTGTTCTAACTTCACCATTAAGTATTGGATACTTAAAGGAATGATGAGTCGCATGTCATTGGGTATTATAATGCCTGAGTTAGAACACAGGTATTTGTATTAGACAAGTTCACTGAACGTAACGCATATGGAATGATTAGCAACATGGAAGCTTTTAGCGTGGTCGATGTCTAATTGTTCATGCTTTGGTTTTGTGTAAATAATCCTTAGACCTAAGGCACAATGTTAACTTGTGTGTTGAACAACTATGGTTCACAGGTGCACGTAATGCCGGGTCGTTGATCTGTCTTTATACCTGATGGTCATAGTTTGTTCATATACGAAGTTGCACGTGTGTGGAATATGGAATCTGTCTTCTTGTTACATGCAAGGTATAATAATGATGTCTTATGCGATCTAATTATAACACTGCATTGAAATACTCGGCCGGGGTTATAACCGAGAATAAATTACTTATGTTTCAAATAAAATGCATGTCAATTAGATTTGTACATATGATCGAATTGGTGACTTGACAAATATTCAATGGTCTTTATTTGATCGGGACATAGTAAAACAAATGGATTGAATTACACTATAGCCAAAACTGACAAGTTCATTATGTTCTTAAAGCATTCACATTATCTGGATAGTCATGATATATTGTTAGATGTCAATCATGGGTTGTAGGACCTAAAGATTAATCAGGACAATTAATTCTTTTAGGAGTACTAATGTGTTAGTACAAGTCTTACTACCAATTTAGTGATAAACCTAGGGATGTCACACACTATAAATAATTAGGATAACGTGGAACAAGAGAGAAATAATGTTGCAAATGTGTTTGTAATTACTACAATCGAATTGTGTCGACTTGAAATTATAGTCATGAGTCTACGTGCATATGATGCACACGTATGCCCAAAATGAATATATGTTAATGTATTCCAAATGCACACATAAAGATTATGTCATATATATATATATATATATATATATGGATTGATTAACTATTTTATTTAATTAATAAATCAATGTGCGTTTCTTGTCGTGCATGAAGGTCGGCAATTGCTGACCATTTCTACGTGCTGCAATGGTCAGCAATTACTGACCTTGCTCATGCACGATCGTGCATGAGCAACCATTGTTCGTGCATGAGCAAGCGGACCATTAGCAATGGTTGTTGATCGTCCCTCGATCAGCAACTATATATATATATTTAAAATGCTTCTTTTGGGACATTTTCAAAGGTTGCTGAAAATAGAGAGAAAGTGCGCGTGTTCTTATGTTTTTCGAGACGCGAGAAAGAAGAGGTGTTCCCTCTCGTTCGGGTTGTGAATAAAAACATCAAGGATACGGCGGATTGTCTTCACGAGATTACTAGCACGATCATAGTGGTGATTATTCGAAAATTTTCTCTTCCGTTTGACGTTCATTGTTGGTGTGTCTGAACTAGAGGTTCGACGTTTATGGGACTCGAACTGTAGAACATCCGAACCAATTCGTTTAAAGCGCACTTCGAGAGATAATTCGTTTAACTCCCTTTTTATATTCAGATTTTTGATTAAAACGCACGAACAATACATTCGGAGAATAATGTATAAAATATATCATTTTTGTTTTCACTGTGTTTTTTAAATTTTACCTATACATAATTCATGAAACCCCAACATTGCCCCCATCACCTGCCGACGAATTCACATCGGGAGCATTGTCAACATGCCCCGGCGGGGAAACCTTGTCGTGAACCTTCTTGAATTGACCCTGCTCAGTAAGATCTTTGATTTCCTTGGTCATCTTGCTTGCCTCCTTGCCAAGACGATAACGTGCCTTTGGGTTGGGAAGCCACCCGAAGAAGCAAGTTTTCTTGGCTCTTCCGTCATTTTCCAGCATGTTGCGTGCCTTGGTGGCGCCGGCCTCGGCATCTTTCACCCATTCCTTGACCTTGGGTTTGATCGGCTTCATGTCGTTTCGAGCTTCATCGATGGAACTTTGCACGTCATTCTTCGTGTCATCTAGCTTCTCAACTTCAGCATTAAGTTCGCGAATGCGGCGGTTGCAGAATATTACGTAGCCGCAGTGCCGACTGGCGGGAGCCACCAGGCACTTCACTACTTCGGAAGCTACCCACAAAGCAATCTCTACCATTTTCTCCCCGTTTCGACTTCTTGTACCTTTCTGGCTTTCTTTCCTTCTTCTTTGCGGAGAAACTTGAGTTAAGAATTTATATATTCCGAGGGAGGCGAAACTGAGGGAACCCGGAAACGACAATGACTGAAGAAGAGGAAGGATTCAATACGATGCACACGCGGCGGTTCCAACAAAAAGAACAGCCGCAGAAGATCAGGTGAAAGAAAGGGCTTCTAGAGCGAGGAAGAAATCATTTAGACGATGCAATGGTGGTCGGAGAGAGGGGCACGGAGCGTTAATAAATACATGTGGCGTTACCAGATTGATGTTCCCTAAGATGCCCCTCGCGTCCTCCATTGCTTGACCTTAAGGATGCTGATTTAAAACAAGTGGGCCTCACTCCGCCATTTCTTTTTGGAATAAAATTACCTTCGGACCCCACCGCTTGAGGAATGCGAGAATCGTCCAGCTGTCTACTGCCATCGCCCTCCATCAATCATCAGCAGCTCCGAGGCCCCAAGGCTCGAGGCTAGCCCGCGGTCGTTCGGTCGCCACTGTAGCCAGCACCAGTCAAGAAGGACGAAAAGCCAAAAAAAAAAAAAAATTGAATTTAAAAAAAAAAAAAAGAAAAAAAAAAAAGAAAGGAAGGAATGGGGCTAGTAAGAGTGTGAGATCTAAGAGGGTCCCTTCCTTATTTTAGAAGATTTTTTTCTCCTAAAGAAAATGTTTTCCTCAGTTTATTTTCTGGAAATGAATGGAGTCTTAATTTTACAAAGATTAATAAGCGTAATCATCCATTATTCATAAGAACCTCACTTTGACAATTCTAAAAAAACCCAATTTCATTGATTAAGTACATCTCATTAAGTGTACTAATGAATATAAAGTGTATTTGTATGTAAATGTGCATGATAAGGGGATCATTGACTCCATGTTGATGTTAGCGTGGCATGGACTTGATAACATGAGCTTATTTCAGGGATTATGCGGATCTCAAGCTAATTAATGGTCGAAGCCTGACTCCTCTGTGACCTCTCTCTACTAATAATCTCCCCATAATGACCATCTTTTCGATTCTTTGCAAAAATAATGAAATAATTCACGCTTCTTATTGCAAATTCCCAATATGTACATGCATCTCCCTCCCTAACACTTGCCAACAACCAGTCCACCATCATTGCTCTAATGCTGCTGTTCTCTCTCTCTCTCTAAAACGCAAAGGAGGAGGAAGATAGAATCATATAACTATTTTATTGTTGAGTTTGGTCTTTTGAGCATGTTGAGTGTGCTCAATATGTACAAAAGCTTGTGAAAGACATAGAGCCTATTAAGAATCATCATCCAAGAGAGTTGAGAGTGTGAGAAAACTCATTTCTTGTGACTGATTCTTGTGATACTCCATGATTGAGGAACACTTATGAGTGAGTGTAATTGAGCGATTGTAATCCATTTTTCGCCGATTATTATGAAACCATCTTGTTAACTCTCCCCATAAATTAGGTTTTACCATTGGACAATGTAAATCCGTTGTGTTTAGGTTTTATTTATGCAATTTATTTCTTACTTAAATCATTTTTGTTTGTTCACGTTTCCGCATTCGTGATAACAAACTAGTATCAAAGACTGGGATAGCTGTTAATTGATTGTTCTCGGTATTTTGTCTGTTTTTAATTATTGCTATGGCTTCTAAGAAATTCAAGTTGGAGAAATTCACCGGTAGGAATAATGTTATTCTATGTGGTTCATTAAGATGTCCGCGTTGTTGGAGACATGGGGTTTGGATTTGGCGTTGGAGGGAGATGATGACTTTGAAGAAGAAAATAATAATTGAATAATTTGAGGAAGAATCCCTCCGCTGGAGGAAAATAATCCTCTATCATGGAACCCAAGTATCTGAAATGAAGGATGAGAAAAAATTCCTCAACCATCTCATCATTTCTTCACTTTGGAATCTTTAAATAAAGGGAAAAATAATCCTCTATCGTAGAAGCCAAGTATCTGAATTGAAAGATGGGATATTGGAAGATGAGGAAAAAAATCCTCAACCATTTCATATTTTCTTCACTTTAAAACCTTTAAATAAAGTGAAAAAGAATACTCAAAATAGTCTATATGGGTCACTACGATGTCCATGTTGCTGGAGACATGGGGTTTGGATATATTGTTGGAGGGAGATGATGACTTTGAAGAAGAAAATAATAATTTGAATAATTTGAGGAAGAATCCCTATGATGGAGGAAAAGAATCCTCTATCATGGAAGCCAAGCATCTAAACTCAAGGATGAGAAAAAATTCCTCAACCATCTCATCATTTCTTCACTTTGGAACCTTTAAATAAAGGGAAAAATAATCCTCTATCATAGAAGCCAAGTATCTGAACTGAAAGATGGGATACTTTGGAAGATGAGAAAAAATCCTCAACCATCTCATCTTTTCTTCACTTTAAAACCTTAAAAAAAAGTGCAAAAGAATACTCAAAATAGTCTATATGGGTCACTACGATGTCCGCGTTGTTGGAGACATGGGGTTTGGATTTGACATTCGAGGGAGATGATGACTTTGAAGAAGAAAATAATAATTTGAATAATTTGAGGAAAAATCCCTATGCTAAAGGAAAAGAATACTCTATCATGGAAGCCAAGTATCTGAACTCAAGGATGAGAAAAAATTCATCAACCATCTCATCATTTCTTCACTTTGGAACCTTTAAATAAAGGGAAAAATAATCCTCTATCATAGAAGCCAAGTACCTGAACTGAAAGATGAGGAAAAAATCCTCAACCATCTCATCTTTTCTTCACTTTAAAACCTTTAAAAAAAAGTGCAAAAGAATACTCAAAATAGTCTATATGGGTCACTACGATGTCTGCGTTGTTGGAGACATGGGGTTTGGATCTAGCGTTGGAGGGAGATGATGACTTTGAAGAAGAAAAGAATAATTTGAGGAAGAATCCTTACACCGGAGGAAAATAATCCTCTATCATGGAAGCCAAGTATCTGAACTCAAGGATGAGAAAAAATTGCTCAACCATCTCATCATTTCTTCACTTTGGAACCTTTAAATAAAGGGAAAAATAATCCTCTATCATAGAAGTCAAGTATCTGAACTGAAAGATGAGAAAAAAATCCTCAACCATCTCATATTTTCTTCACTTTAAAACTTTTAAAAAAAGTGAAAAAGAATACTCAAAATAGGAAAAGAAAAATATGAAAGAATCATCTTGCACTGGAGAAATCTCTTCCACTGTATTTTATGAGACTTCGACTCCAAGTCATTTTAAACGGATCAATATTTGATCAAAATATACAGGTAACTATTCAACTAGATTTTCCCAAATTTTTGGCCCATTTCTCCCATCGATCAAGAATTATCTCTCTGGCCTTTGATAAGTAAAGATTTAATGCAACAAAAAATATAGTGTCTTGTACTTTGTTCATGATGACATGATAGTGTTCTTCAAATATTAAGGTAAATATGTTTGAAACATCTACAAGACAACTGGAAAACGTGTGGTACCTAAGTTGTGCATGCAAGTGGTGGTTCACCAAGATGCAAAGAAACCATAGTGCATGTTCCTACTTTCACTTTCCTTCTAAGGGAAAATCAAACAAAAAGAGTCCCTAAACTTTGATTTAATATGCAATGTTGCTTATGAACTTGTAATTTGTTAGATGTAGTCTTTGAACTTTTGTAAATGTTCAACGTAGTCCCCAAACTCTAGACTATTAACAAAGGTTCGATCTAATTTCTAAACTATATCAAATTGTTTAATGTCGTCCTTTCGTTAATTAAAGTTAACGAAATATGCTAATGTGACTTCCATTCCATTAATTCTGAATTTTAGACAAAAAAGTATATACATGGATCATCCACATAAGATATTTGAAGTCCCTAATTTGTTTTTTCCTTTTCTAAACTAGATAGATAAAAAGACAAATATATTGACTCATCATTTTTAACAATTCAACTCAACATATTATAATCCGTGTCATCATATTGTTGTTTGAACAAACATAATGACTATACATAATATTTACCAATAGTTCAAAGATCACCTTAAACAAATTAGAAGTTTAGAGATTACATTAAACATTTACCAAAAGTTTATAGACCACATGAACAAATTAATAGTTTGAAGACGACATTGCACATTGAACCAAAATTCAAAGATAATTTATTGTCCATTGCACTTCGCTACTTTCACAAAGACTATTGAGAGGCACGATGTAGCCCCACCATTGCCTTCAAACCTTCTGATCGCCTTTCAAGCATGCCATTAGAAAAAGCTATTGACCTCAAAAACTATTGGACGCTCGATAACTTCACTTGGGGAGATTGTGAAAGAGAGTTTAAGTCCGAGCTTCTCAAGATATCTAATTTTGGGTCAACTAGTATATATTAACTATCCTACCAATTTTTCAATGTAGAATTTTTTTAGCACAACTTACATGTGTTTCTCATCAATCTCCCCCTCACTCATGTATGACTTCAATAATAGGTCTATTCTACCCTAATTCAAATATGAATCTCCACTTTGTTACGTGTGAGGGCCGCAACAACAACAATGTCCACCTTCATTACAAACTGTTGTTGAGACTGCTATGCTACGCCACAATGCTAGGCTACCCGGAAACTGCTGGTCATGAGATTTCTTCCTTGAGATATTCACTAAACACCAATACACATTAATTTCCTTGAGATATTCACTAAACACCAATACACATTAATTTCCCTGAGATATTTACCAAACATTAATACACATTGGGAGTCCAGGGAGATTGTCAAGAGAGAATCCAAATCTGAGCCTATCAACATATCCAGGTCGAACTTCAAAAATTTAAACCAATAAGTTATAAACCAACTATAATATAACTACTCGCATCACATCAATCTTTGATGTGTAACTTTCTAATACAACTCACATTTATATCTCGACAAACATTTAACCTAACTTGCAAATGACATATAGAAAAATAAATGGGGTTAATACCCTGAAAAACCCCAAACTGGTACACATGTGACAAATTTATCCAAAATTATTTTTTTGACCACCAAAAACCCCAAGCTGGTATACCTTTAATAAATTTACCCCAAACTGGTATACCTTTGACAAATTTACCCTAAACTGGTATACTTGTAACAAATTTACCATATGTTAGTTTTCGTTAAATTTTACTGTTAAATTATTAAGTTAAATGACATGTGATAGTTGACCGGTATACCGATTTGAGATTTTACGCGTCGTTTGTCACAGTTTACAATTTTTGTGAATTTTTTGTGGTATTAATCCAATTAAGCGGATGGTATATTTGTCACAAATTTATCAATTTGGGGTTTTTTGCGGTCGAATAAATTAGTTTAGGGTAAATTTGTCATAAATATATCAATTTATGATTTTTGATGGTCAGTCGGGGTAAATTTGTCACAAGTGTACCGGTATGGGTTTTTCATAGTCAAAAAAATAGTTTGGGTAAATTTGTCACATGTGTACTAATTTGGGGTTTTTTCATGGTATTAACCCAAATAAATATGCTCTCGTGTATCAATTTCTCAAATAGTCATTATGCATAACAAGAAGAAACTAGTAGATTTCTCCATGAGGTGCAACCGTGACGGCAAATGACATAACTCAAGATCGAATCATGCTATCACCAATTGAGAAAATAGTTGGCCAGGGACCAGAAAAGGGGAATCACTAACAAGGCCACTAATGAAAAAGATTTGCCCTACTTTAGTCAAACTCATTCCCTAAAAGAAATACATGCCCTCAGAGAGGAACGTAGCAACCTCGGCACATATTAGGAAAGTCGGGATTGAACTCTTGCCAACAAGACAGTGGGTAACGCAAAAAGGGAAAGCTACTTCCCACAAGAGTTTTTTTTTCTTTATTGAAGATGAAGTCGATGTTGTCGTTAGATAAGGGCTCATAGTTTTTAGCATGTAAATACTCTGTTGTAGAGTTTGGTCTTGTGCGCGTAGTGAGTGTGCTTAATATATGTGAAAACTTGCGAGAGACATTAAGAGCATTGAGAGCTGCCATCTAAAAGAGTTACGAATATGAGAAAACTTTCTCTTTTTTTTTTTTGGATTTATTCTTGTGGATGATATATGTTGTCAAAATCTTTGCCACAATTGAAAATGTCATGAAATTCTCAATATCTTGTTGTTTAAAGTACGCTTTCTTTGCCCACCCAATCACCATAGAGGAAAATTGGAAAAGAAGCTAAGATTAAGGCTCCGTTCGTTTCGTGGAAAATGTTTTCCGAGAAAATGTTTTCCGGATTTTCCGGCGTTCGTTTCACGGAAAATGAATTCCTAAGGGAAAATGTTTTCCATGGAAGGGAAAAAGTCTTCTAAATTTGGGGAAAATGTTTTCCACTTTTGAAAAGTGGAAAACATTTTCCTCACTTGATCTCTCTTATCTCACACATCTACAAATTATCACTTCCTCCTCCCATTTCTTCTTCTTCTTTTCTTTTTTATTCGAATTATTTTTAAATTGTTTTTTTCTTTTTTGATTCAAATTATTTTTAATTTTCTATTTCTTTTTTTTCTTTTCTTTTCTTTGTTTCCCATCTTCTTCTTTCTTGACTAGTCGTCGGCCATCACCAGGTGAACTGTCGTGGATCGCTCGTCGATCCGGCGAATCTCGAGTTTGACGCTTGTGCTCGCCAATCTAGTGAGCGGAAAATATTTTCCTTACCGAACACCGGAAAATATTTTCCAAAACATTTTCAGATTTTAGCCGAACACTTAAAAAATATTGTCATTTTTTCGGAAAATGACTTCTGGGAAAATATTTTCCGGAAATGGCCTATTTTCCGCGAAACGAACGGACCCTTAAGACCACCATTTTCGCAAACTAAAATGAAGGTCGGTAATCATCATGTATGTCTTCAACTCCCACATTTGAGGAAATCCTGGGACCTATTGTTGAGGATCCTGTAATCTCGTTGGTTTGTTGTAATGTTTTGTCAATATGATGTTATCTTTCATCAAAAGCTTGGTAACTCTTACCTTAACTTTATTTTGCATGGACTCTGGGAACATTGGCTCAGTCACGTACATTTATCGATGTATTTTACATGTATTGGGCAAGGCTCCATCTGTTATATGACAGACATGGCCTTTAAGGTTGTTCTAAGCAGAAGATTGAGATTTGAGTGCAAAGTCCATCATATACGGAAATTTGTTCGCTAATACAACTGTAGAGGATGCTATATGTGATAACACACGTGTGTATTAGTAAAAAAGAAGAAAAAAAGAAAAGAAAAGAGAACCATATGTACATATATACATTGCTCGACTATTCTAATAAATGACTAATTGGCTCTGAGTTATATATCTCCTGTGATAGGAAATGATTAGGTAGTACTAGGTGAAAAGAGCTTGCAAGTATCCATATGAAGAAAAAAGAAACACGTCACTTTAGAAAGAAAGTTAGATGAATGTAATATGAAGAGGATTTAGAATCAATTCTTGAAAGTAAGATATTCAAATAGATATTTCAATACTTATTTTCATTATTTTTAAATTATTGCGAAATTTTCAATTTTCTTATATCGTGTCTACTATGATATATATCTTAACAAAAGACACGAGACATTTAATATAATTTTTCAACAAAAAGTTTGAGATTAAAATTGTCACTAGGTTTGATTTCTCTGTAGTCAAAACAAAAGATGCGGAGGGCCCTCATGCAAAAGAATTATTTAGTTAAATAAATTAGGAATGCGGTTCTCACCATCTCCTGACCGCATAGCGCAGTGGATTAGCGCGTCTGACTTCGGATCAGAAGGTCGTGGGTTCGACTCCCACTGTGGTCGCTTTTTTCTGCTTCTTCTTTTGCCCCTTTTATTAATTTTGTTACCATGCTGCTATTTACTTTATTTTTTTATTTATCTATTTTACTTTTGCAAATTTCCATATCTATCTATCAACAATTTGACATGGATTCTCCTTTTATTTAGCTGCAAAATCTATAGTCGAGAATCATGGGAAAGGCTTTTCCCCCAAAACTACAATACTACCCTAACTATTGAATATACATGTCAAACACTAATTTTCTATATTTGATTCAGAAAATGACAAGGAATGCTTCGACGCTAAGTAAAGAAAAAAATTTCATTCTGGAAGCACCCTTTATCTCGTGTTACACATGATAGGTACATCGAAATGTAAATTGTCCTTTATTAAGTGCAAGAAACAAGTGTCCCTTGAGCATCAATTAACAAGATTCGTTCGGATTGTTTGGCGTAAGTGTTATTGCGAGACAAACCCTTATGGATCCTTCCGGTGATAATTAGTCCCTCTGCTATTCGGAGGAAATTGCTAAAGCTTCCAGATGTTGGCCTCATATTAAGCACCTTTTTTGGAGATGGAATAACTACTTAAATCTGGCATGACGGTTGGCATGTCTTAGGACCTCTGCTAAGAATATTAACAAGCAAGAGGTTTAAGATTTTGCTATGTCCTACCATTCAAAGGTTGCAGATGTTAATCAAGGCCAAAGACCTACAAATTTAGTTGGAATTCCAAGCCGTTATTTGTGGTTTTTTGGTTCCTAATCCTTCTATTAAAGATTTGCTTCAATGCCAAGTTAAAAAAAAAAAAAAAAAATTCATTTTGGAAGCACTATTTTTCTCGTGTTACGCGTGATTGGTGCATTGAAATGTAAATATTCATTTATTAGTGAAACAATTAGTTGCGGTTAACTAGTGTCCTAGGGATGTCTTTTAACGAGATTCTTTCAAATCGCATGGCATAAGTGTTATTACGAGATAAACCCTTTTGGAATCTTCCGTGGTAATTAGTTCATGTTCTTTTCAAAGGAAATTGTTTTTTTTTTTTTGGTCAGTCCTACTCTAATCCTATTCTAACACTCACTCTCAGACTTTTGCCCTGCCTCCTTGCAGGGCGTAGGAGTCGAAACCCATTTATGGAAATTGTTAAAGCTTCCATATGCTAGCTTCATATAAAGCACCTTTTTGGAGATGGGATAACTACTTATCTTTGGCATGACGATTGGCATGTCTTAGGGCCTCTGCCAAGAATATTGACAAGCACATGGTTTTGTCCTACCATTCAAAGGTTGCAATGTTATTCAAGGCCAAAGTTGGCATTGGCCCGCAGCTAGACTTAAGGATATAGTTGAAATTCCAAGCTGTTATTTATGATTCTCTAATCCTAATCCTTCTATTAAAGAATGCTTCAACCCCAAGTAAAGAAAAAAATTCATTTTGGAAGCACTCTTTTTCTCATGTTACGCATGATCGATATATTGAAATGTAAATATTCTTTTATGATTTTTTTGCTATCAGTTAATATTCCTTTACTAGGTATGGTTAACAAGTGTCCTAGTGGTATCATTTAACAAGATTCGTTTAGATCGCTTGGCATAAGTGTTATTGCAAGATAAACCCTTTTGGACTCTTCCCGTGATAATTAGTTCTTCTATTCGTAGGAAATTGTTAAAGCTTCCCTATGCTGGCCCCATATCAGGCACCTTCTATGGAGATGGGATAACAACTTATCTTTGGCATGATGATTGGCATGTCTTAGGACCTCTGCTAAGAATATTGACAAGCACGTGGTTTAAGATTCTGCTGTATCCTACCATTTAAAGATTGCAGATGCCAGATATCATTCAAGGTTAAAGTCAGCATTGGCCTGCAGCTAGACCTAAGGATTTAGTTGAAATTCCAAGCTGCTATTTGTGGTTCTCTGATTCCTAATCCTTCTATAAAAGAGTGCTTCAACGCCTAGCAGAGAAAAATGTTCATTTTGGAAGCACTCTTTTTCTCATGTTACACACGATTGATACATTAAAATGTGAATATTTCTTTATTAGGTACGGTTAACAAGTGTCCTAGGGGTATCTTTCAACATGATTCGTTTAGATTGCTAGGCATAAGTGTCATTGCGAGATGAACCCTTTTGGACTCTTCCTGTGATACTCAGTTTCTCTTCTATTCAGGGGAAATCGTTAAAGCTTCCAGATGCTGGCCTGATACTGAGCACCTTCTTGGAGACAAGATAACTGCTTATCTTTGGCATGAGGATTGGCATGTCTTAGGACCTCTTCTAAGAACATTGACAAGCAAGGTGGCTTAGGATTCTGCTATGTTGTACCATTTAAAGGTTGCAGATGTCATACCATTAAAGAGTGCCTCGATGCCAATTAAAGACAAATTTTCATTTTGAAAGAACACTTTTTCTCATGATAGATGCATTGAAATGTGAATCTTCCTTTATTAGGTATGATTAACGAGTGTTGAGTGGGCATCGATTAACGAGATTTGTTCGGATTGCTTGACGCAAGTGTTGTTGTGAGATAAACCCTTTTGGACTCTTACCATGATACTTAGTTCCTCTTCTATCCGGAGGGAACTGTTAAAGTTTCCAGATGCTGGCCCCATAGTAAGCACCTTCTTGGAGACGGGATAACTACTTATCTTTGGCATGAGGATTGGCATATCTTGAGACCTGTGCTAAGAATATTGGCAAGCAGGGTGGTTTAAGATTCTGCTATGTCTTGCCATTCAAAGGTTGCAATTGTTATTCAAGGTCAAAGTCAGCATTGGCCCGCAGCTAGACCGGAGGATTTAGTCGAAACCCAAGCTGCTAGTCGCGGTTCTCTGGTTCCTAATCTTTCCGTACCTGATCGACTTACTCGGAGGCTGACTACTCAGTAATTTTCACAGTTGGGACTGCTTGGAATGAGCTTAGGCCTAAGGGTTTGCGAGTTGCTCAAACCGAGTTGCTTTAATACAACCATTCCAAAACATTGCTGCATTGCTTGGCTGGCTAGGCTTAAAAGGAGCCATTTGTTTTAGGCTTGTCCTGTTTCTTCCAGGGCCTGGACTGCTGCTCTCGAGCTGCGTCTCATCCCTCCAATTCCTGGTAGCTAAAATGATGAAGTTGTTTGGGGGCAGTTTTTAGTCATAAGGGAAGTTTTATCCAAATCTGCCTTTCAAGCTCAGTTGAATTGCCTAACTCTATAACATTTGGTTGGCTAGGAACGAATGCTTGCGTGGCTCTTCTTGATCTGTAAATGTGGATTGGATTGTGGAAAAGATAAACAAAGTTCTTAGGGATAAAAATTTTCTACTTGTCCATATGTTCGGAGGAAAATAAACGTTGACACCCGTAGAACATTTTACTCTAAATGGAACCTTCACTAGCTTTTGTAAGTTTTGAGCATGTAGCAGGATTTTGCTCACCTGCTTTTGGTACTTTACAGCAATAACTAACGACAATGACCATGATGATGATTCGTGTTGCACGCCGCATTCATCTTTATAAAAAGAATTGGGTATTTTTTATCTTTACCATTGGTGAATAGCTACTTGCGAGCTCTCTCATCCGCAACTTCCTTTTCTTTTTTTCACGTTTATAGGTACCTCCCCTCTCAATTTATCCTTTTTCTTTCAAGTTCTTTATGAAAGTGATGTGTGTAGTGTTAAAAACCCCTCTCAAAGAAAACCGTTCCCCTCCATCTCGCGTATAAAATTACAATTTTACTTCAACATTACAAGAGAATATGGCTGTTAACACATGAACTTTAGTCGATATATCAAATGGGCATTTAGATAATGAAAATTAATATAAAGAAACAAAGAAGAGAAGAGAGTAAAAAAGAAAAGAAGAAGCCCGGTCAATCAATTCATATGGCCCAATCCGCGCAACTCTGGCCCATCTATAAGATTTGCCCATCTCAGCTTTAGTGGGCTTTGGTACATGAAGCCCAAAAGAAGGGAAGAACAAAAGCCCAGTCTTTCTAGGTTACCCAGGAGGAAGAGCTCCATCTCCGGTCGTCTTCTTCAGCAACATCTACCTCAGGCTTGGCCGCCGCCGTTAGCCTCCGCTGCCGATCGCCGTGAATCCCGACTTCATTGCTTCTCACTGCTTTGGCCCTTCCTCAGTCGCCACCGTCCTTTCTCCCCTTCGTCGACGTTCTTTTTCGTGAGAAATACACGCCACACACGACGCGAGAGAGAGAGAGAGAGAGAGAGAGAGAGAGAGGGCGAACGCTTCGTGGGAAGTTGATTGTTGAAATTCGCTCGTCGTCCCCGAAGTCGCTAACGATCGTTCGCTGCTGTTGCTGCTGCTGCTGCTGCTGCTGCTGCTGTTGACCAGCGATTCGGGAGGAGAACTGGACTTACTCTGTTCTCGGTTGCTCAGCGTGCGAGAATATCGAGGTGGCAAAAATCGCGCTCGGGACACGCTCGGTAGCGGTGAATCCAATCATCGGAGATAAAGCCAAACTCCCATCGTTGATCTAGTCCCCGATCGCAGCTCTGTTTCCACGACTCCGCCCAGGTAACGCTAATGTCCTGACCTACTCTGCTTTGATGAAGGAGGGAACCGAGATGTCTTGATCTCCGTTAGGATAGGAGTCGGTTTCGCTCACGTATGCCTTCCTCACCATGTTTATTTGAGTCTAATCTAGAAGCCGAACGAACGCGCGTCAACTGTTCGACGAAATGTCTATGAGAATTCAGTGCCGGTTATTTTCGTTTCCGTCTAATCCGAAATCATGTTTTGACCTGGATTAACTGACGCTAATTGATTTTTTAAGCCATTCGAGTATATTTCGAACTTGTTTCTACGTCCCTGTTTTCCTCCACTCGATGTTCTATGCATCCACCGCCGTTAAACTCGTCATGGTTGGTCGCCATGAAACGGCCGGAGCCGATGTCGACTTTGTATATTCTCCGAGGACGTTCGAGTTTGTTCCCTTACCAGCTCCCGCATTGTCTCGGTGATTCACGGCGGTGATGGTGTACGGTGAACGAGGATGGCGACTCGGTGGAGGACGGTGGTGGTGATGGTGATTTTGCCTGTGTTTAGTTGAGTGGTTTAGCTTGATTTGGTTGGTGAGAGTTGGGGTTAGTTCTGGTAATAGGGGCTTGTGAGTGCTGGGATCAAGTTGAAACTTTGGTAAGTTGGGCTTGGTTTAGGTTACAATGGGTTAGGGCTTAATTCAGTTTTGGGCTGAATTTGAATTTTTAATTAGGTTTGTTTGGGTTGAGATGGGCCCGATATAATGGCCCGCTCTTTGCTTGCGTCCAAGACTCTTTGACCCAGCGGCCCAGCCCGTCCCTACTACCGGGATAATTAAAAAAATTAAAAATTCGAAAATAAATAATTAAAAAAAATCAGGAAATGGCTAAAAATAAAAAGCCTTGGTAAGATTGTTACATCTTAGAGATTGCTTTTAATCGTTTTTGTGTTTTGATTTGTCTTCTTAGTCGAATGGTTAGGTTATATTCTAAGACCATTAAAAATGCAAAAATCATATGAGGACCTTAGGATTCATAAATTGATAAAAAGATTGCGTAGATATCTTAGTTAACAAAGTTTAGAGGTATCGAAATGGCAGTAGATAGATAACTGGTGTAATTAAACCTTTTCTAGCTTACAACCCCTCATATAATATTCACATATGATTAATTGAAATATAAATGAAAATCCCAACACCGCACTAAGTAAGGGTTTGGGAAAACTCGACATTGATTAAGTATTAGTGGTCTCTAACTCGGCAATATATCTAAACTTATTCTTTCCTCGACACCTGTGTCAAAGAGGTCTCGACGATTAAATGTCAATAATATATTAGATATTACGAGGGTGGACACCAAATTCAAAAGTCGACTTTGTACATAGAGTATATAATAATAATAATACGCCAATTCACACTGCGCAAAATGTTTGATGGCTCTATAAAAATTATATTAATAGGAATATATATATATAGAATAAACGCACAAAATGGGAGTAGTCAATAAAAAAAAATGGAATTTTAATTAAGTCACAGCGAGAAAATGGTGATTATTTCTCAAATTTCTTAGCTAATAATAATTATAGTTTCATTTGGCGGAGGACGAGGCGGGCAAGCGGCTGGCGATTTTAGGGCTTTAGCTCAACTCCTGCTCTCTCCCGCTCTGCATTTCTGGCAAATCTCTGAAATTTCTGTAAGTCTCTCTCTCGTCTGCACTCATCTGCTTTCGTGCTCGTCATTTCTTCGCTAATGCCTTCTTCTCGTTCGTCTTCGGGGTTGTGCAATCTTGGGTTCGGTTTCTTTTTGTCGTTTGTGGTCGTGTTCTTGGGTTCGGTTTCGCGTGTTGGGTTCTTGCCTGTTTGTTTGTTTGAGCAGCTTCGAATGTGTGTGTTTTATTCCTACCCTTTTCTCCACAGGGGCAGGGCGTTCTTGGTGAATTTGAACCTTTGAAGGGCTCTGTTGGCGAACTTTTTCTTGCCACACATGGCTTCGGTTGGACAGGCGCCGTCTCTGAAGAGGCGGGATCCGCCGGCCGGGAGGGAAGGCGACCAGCTGGTCATCACTCCTCTCGGCGCCGGCAATGAAGTGGGTCGGTCCTGTGTGTACATGTCTTTCAAAGGGAAGACCGTGATGGTACTGCTTCGTTCCTGGTTTTCGTGGGTTCTTCCGGGTTTAGAGTTTTAGCCGACACAGGGTCGGTGTCTGTCGTGATCTTTTCATAATAAATTGTATGTGGATGGCAGTTTGATTGTGGAATTCATCCTGCTTACTTCGGCATGGCCGCTCTTCCGTACTTCGATGAGATCGACCCTTCGACTATTGACGTCCTTCTAATTACTCAGTACGTGTTGTCTGCCTTCTCTATTTTAGCTTTGGTAAGGAGGCCCACTCCTTCCATTATGTGCAGTTGCCTTTCCTGGTATTTGCTCTTAATTTGCTTCAGGAAAGATTCTTTCTTGCTACAACGTGCCAAAGGAATTCATCATTGCCCCTTATTCTCGGATCCCTTTCTAGTTGGATCCATTGGGCTGTTATCAGATTATCAGCACCTGTGTAAAGTTTAGGATGGGCTTCTCACTAGCTTGTTGCTGATTTATCTTTCTACCCTTCACTTTGCTATTTAGCTTCCACTGTAAAGGTCTCTAGTCTTTATCAGTTGATGTTGACTGCTTGCAGCTTCCACTTGGATCATGCAGCTTCCTTACCATACTTTTTGGAAAAGGTTGGCAGCTACATTAGAGTAAAAACATACTTTTAATTATCAAATTTTACTCTGATACCAATAACCTGAATTGCTCTCATTTTTCCAGACTACATTTAAAGGACGCGTCTTCATGACTCATGCTACGAAGGCTATATACAAGCTGCTTTTGTCAGATTATGTGAAAGTGAGCAAGGTCTCAGTTGAAGATATGCTTTTTGATGAACAGGATATATTCCGTTCAATGGATAAGATTGAGGTATTTCCTTTATATGTTGAGCCCAGTCTTCACGCCACACAAATTTGCTTGCTAATGTTTGCCTTGGGGATTCCTCCTTTGTGACCAGTTTGTTAAATTTTGCTTGTTCTAGACGAGATAATATCATTGATGAAGAAGTAGAATAATCTTGGTTTTTCACACAGTCATGGATGGATTGCTTGTGTATGCCATTTACAGTCAGAGGCATGTGCGGGCTTTAGCTATACCTCCGGCTCAGTAGGATTCAATTGTTTTTTTGTTTTTTGGTGAATTGAAGATTCTCCATATGCTTGAACCCACCGTTCCCTGTATGGTACCTTTCAACGAATCAATGTTCGGCATCAAGCTGATATGAGTTTCATCTGTTTTAAGATAAAGCACAGGATCCTTCCTCTGTTGCTGCTCAAGCTGTCTCCAGCCGCTTTTATGTATAATGTAGTTTATTTATCCCTAGTTGTGGCACCTGTATGAGACTGGATAAACTAGTGATCTCAATGGATAAAATAGTTATCTCGATAGTGATGTGTCATGCAGTTTGCTATACATGTCATATACTTGTAGTATATATTCTACGGGATTTTTTCCTAGGATGATCACTCGATGTTGTCTAGTCTATGAGACATTAGTGATTAACTTCTCATGGATATGTTGGCTTGTGTGTCATGTGACAATGTCTTCCAATGGAATGTTAATTAATTATTGTAGATGAACTGGCGATCATCTTACTTTTGCTGTTCTTTGACATTCCTTGTACGCATAATGTCTAATTTAACGATCCCAATGCGTGTAAATCATGTTACCTAATTTTAATTGTAGGTAATTGATTTCCACCAAACGGTTGAAGTGAATGGTATTCGATTTTGGTGCTATACTGCTGGCCACGTTCTCGGTGCTGCAATGTTCATGGTCGATATTGCTGGTGTACGAGTCCTTTATACTGGTGATTATTCCTTCGAAGAAGACAGGCATCTCCGAGCTGCAGAGATTCCTCAGTTCTCACCTGATATCTGCATAATTGAGTCCACTTTTGGGGTGCAGCTTCATCAACCTCGTCATGTTCGGGAGAAACGCTTTACTGATGTCATCCATTCTACTGTTTCTCAAGGAGGTAGAGTCCTTATCCCAGCATTTGCTCTTGGTCGTGCTCAAGAACTTCTATTGATCCTTGATGAGTTCTGGTCCAACCACCCCGAGCTCCATAATATTCCTATATATTATGCTTCTCCACTTGCAAAGAAGTGTATGGCAGTTTATCAAACATATATCAACTCCATGAATGAGAGGATCCGTAGCCAATTTGCAACCTCAAATCCTTTTGACTTCAAGCATATTTCGCCACTAAAGAGTATTGAGAATTTTAATGACGTCGGTCCATCAGTTGTTATGGCTAGTCCTGGCGGGCTTCAAAGTGGGTTATCGCGTCAACTGTTTGACATGTGGTGCTCTGACAAGAAAAATTGTTGTGTTATTCCTGGATATGTCGTGGAAGGGACACTGGCGAAGACCATCATCAATGAACCGAAGGAAGTCACTCTGATGAATGGTCTCACTGCTCCTCTTAACATGCAAGTTCATTATATTTCCTTTGCTGCCCATGCTGATTTTGCTCAGACAAGCGCGTTTTTGGATGAGATAATGCCTCCAAACATTGTTCTTGTTCATGGAGAAGCAAATGAGATGGGAAGGCTTAAACAGAAGCTCATGACTCAGTTTGCTGATCGCAACAACAAAATCGTCATGCCAAAGAATTGTCAATCTGTTGAAATGTACTTCAATTCAGAGAAAATGGCAAAAACTATTGGGAGGCTGGCTGAGAAGACCCCAGAAGTGGGTGAGACCGTTAGTGGCCTTCTGGTAAAGAAAGGCTTCACTTATCAAATAATGGCACCTGAAGATCTTCACGTTTTCTCTCAGTTGTCCACAGCAACTATTAATCAGAGGATCACGATTCCTTATACAGGTGCATTTGGCGTGATAAGCCACCGGCTGAAGCAGATATATGAAAGTGTAGAACCTTCGGTAGATGAGGAATCTGGCATCTCCATGCTACGTGTGCATGATCAAGTAACAGTGAAGCACGAATCTGATAAGCATGTTTCAGTGCACTGGACATCGGATCCTATAAGTGACATGGTCTCGGATTCTGTTGTCGCTCTTGTCTTGAACATAAGCCGTGAGATTCCGAAAGTTGTGGTTGAAACGGAGGCCACAAAAACTGAAGAAGAAAGTGAGAAAAGGGTAGAGAAGATCATTCATGCACTTCTAGTTTCTCTCTTTGGGGATGTGAAGTTTGGTGAGGATGGGAAGCTGGTGATAAATGTGGATGGGAATGTAGCACATCTGGACAAGCAGAGCGGGGATGTGGAGAGTGAAAATGAAGGCCTTAAGGAAAGAGTAAGTACTGCATTTCGGCGAATCCAGAGTGCTGTAAAACCAGTACCTCTGTCGTCTTCTTAGGTAGCTTTTGTGTTTCTTGTAGCTCCTTGTTTCCAGTCTTTTTCTAACTGTAGATTCCAGCATCAAGCTCGTGGTTTTATGGATATCCCCAACCCACAATCTAAGTCCAGCTTGAGTTTTAAGCATCTAAAGTTGGATCTCAGCCCTCAGAACAAGTTTCAACAGTTGCACTTGGATTACTTAGATTTTTGTACTTCTACAAATTTAATTTTGGAAGGCTGGCAAGGCTTGATTGTCACCTTGCGGATTAGACTTTGCCATTTCTTTTCCTCAATGCAATTTTTCCAATTCATGCCAGCAGGCTAGTGAAAGACAGCCTGTGCTAAATGATCGATCTCTTTCAACGGTTGTAAATGCTTTAGAAATCGATCTGTTTGTTGAACTGACAATTATGCCACCAGATCATGATCATCTTTTGATCATTTGCCAACACTGGACCGCGAAGTTTCATGAATTAGGCCTTTGAAGATCATGACCATCTTGTACTAATGCCAACGATACGACACAATGATTAATGGGCAAGGCCTTTCTCTGACCTACGTTCTCCCAATAGTTTTCTTTTCAAGTTCTTACCACTAAACCCACACCTCTCACTGCACAAATCAATAGTAGCGGAGCGGGTTCGGACTAGTTGAAATCCAAACTTGACGAGTACCGAATACACATCTGATGTCAAACCCAAAGAACAACTTGTTGAACGAAGTTCTAATGACATCCGAGTGAAGTACATCAGAACCTTAAACATGTAGGAATCTGCATGATTGGAGATCAGATTTCACTAGTTACTTTAGTTGTGCTTTGCGCAAGCATGTCTATTTGCTTTTCTCTAAGGAGGCAATAAACCAATAATATGAGATGTGATGTAAGAAATAAGATGGGATTGATTTGATGATTATATATTGTCTTCCGGAAGAATATCAATATTTGGTGGAAGGACCGTTTCCTAAGTACACAGAACATGAATAGAAAACAAAATGATTTTTAGCATATGATAATGAAAGCTATGTTTGAAATAAGTTCATTAAAAAAGTATAATTTTTTATAAAATGCAAATGCTCTATGATTTTAAATAAATTGTAATTTAATCATTTTTTACTTAAACATTACATAGGAAGTTTGAGATAAAAAAAAAAATTTTTTTAATATTAAAGTAACAAGAGTTACTTATATGTTTAACAAGAGTTATTTATATGTTTAATTCACTCATTATAACAAAAATAAATCTAGTAGGTCTTGTTATGATTAACTATAAGTTTAGTGAAATTCATAATTTCTCAAATCAAAAGAGTTAATTTGTTCACTATAATTTTTAACACGCTATATTAGATTACTCAAATAAATCAAGTATGCTTTAATCAGCAACAATATATTCATGTAACATGTAGCTACAAAGTGGAACTTATTGAATTAATGGCATGAACTATACTTAAATTATAGCAAAATGTAAATTTTGTACTTGGCCTTCAATGAATACATATTTTAATCACTTCTTACAAGTTTAAGCTCGATAATAGATAAAAATCTTGATATACTTTCATTTAATCGATCAACCACTTGACCCAACCTATTCACGATTTTAATGAGAAATACAAGTCTTTGCAGATTCGTGATATACTATGTCGCGGTTATGAGATACCATAATGTAATTATAACATCATTTTGTGCTATAAATCTTGTTATAAGTTCATAACAAGCCAAAAACAAAGGCGGTCTCGGACTCGGCCAAGGTTGTTACTTGTTAGGATGTGATCCTACTAAGGATCGATGAAGGTGTCTAAGAGGACTAAATTGTAACATCCTAAAAATTACACCAACAATGCGAAAAAAATCTTTGGATAGTCGTATGGAATTTATTAGGTATGAACGATGTGTAGTTGAAACTTCAAAATAGCGTGCTCTTCCGTACTTCGATGAGATCGACCCTTCGACAATTGATGTCCTCCTAATTACTCAGTATGTATAATCTGCCTTACCTATTATCATTGACTTGCCTTTGGTGAGGAGGGCCACTCGTTTCATTATGTGCAGTTCCCTTTCCCAGTGTTTGCTCGTAATTTGCTTGAAGAAAGGTTCAATCTTCGTCTCGGATCGTTTCCTAGTTTGATCCGTTAGGCTGGTGTCAAATTATCAGCACCAATGTCCATAAAGTTCAGGATGGGCTTCTCAGTTGCTTGCATTATATTGCTCATTTATACTTCTACCCTTTCCTCTCATAGTTAGCTTCCACTTTAAAAGATCTCTGGTCTTTACCAGTCAATGTTGACTGCTTGCAAGCTTCCAATTGGATCATGCAGCTTCCTTACCATACTTTTTGGAAAAGTTTGCGGCTAAATTAGAGGGAAAAGGTACTTTAACTATTGAATCTTATTTTAATACCGATGACCCGACATTCTCTCATTTTTCCAGACTACATTTAAAGGTCGTGTCTTCATGACTCATGCTATGAAGGCTATATACAAACTGCTTTTGTCAGATTACGTAAAAGTGAGCAAGGTATGCTTTTTGATGAACAGGATATATCCCGTTCGATGGATAAGATTGAGGTATTTCCTTCATTTGTTGAGCCCACTCTTCATGCTAACCAATTTGCTTGATAATGTTTCCCTTGGGGAATGCTCCTTAGTGATCGACTTGTTGAATTTTACTGATTATAGAAGGAATGATATCGTTGATGAAGAATCGGAATAATCTTGGTTTTCATACAGTCATGGATGGATTGCTTGTGGATACCATTTACATGCCAGAAGTATGTGCAGGCTTTACCTATACCTCCGGCTTAGGTGCATTGCAGATTCTCCATATGTTTAGAACCCACTGTTCCCTATATGTTACCTTTCAACGAATCAATGTTCATTGTCAAGGTGATATGAGTTTCATCTCTTTTAAGATAACGTAGAGGATCCTTCTTCCGTTGCAACTCAAGCTGTCCCTGCGGATTGTATGTACAAGATAGTTTATTTATCCCCGGTCATGGCATCAGTATGAGAAGCTGGATAAACTAGTTATCTCAATACTTTTGTGTCATCCAGTTTGCTATATGTGTCCTATACTTACAGTATCTATTCTACAGGATTTTGTCTAAGGATGATCACTCACTGTTGTTGAGTCTTTTGAAATATTGGCGATTGACCTATCATGGATATGTTGGGTTGTGTTTCGTGCCAAAACAATGTCTTCCCATGGAATGTTAATTATTCAATGTAAATGAACTGGCAATGATCTTACTTTTGCTATTCTTCGAAGGTCCTTGCATGTATAATGTCTATACTATTGATCCCAACACATGTCAGTCATGTTACCTATTTCTAATTGTAGCTGATTGATTTCCACCAAACAGATGAAGTGAATGATATTCGATTTTGGTGTTATACTGCTGGCCATTTTTTTTCTGGAAGAATATTAATATTTGGCGAAAAGACTGTTTATAAGTTTGGTGAAATTTATAATTTCTCAAATCAAGTTAATTTGTTCACTGTAATTTTTTAACACGCTATATCAAATTACTCAAATAAAATCAAGTATGCTTTAATAAGCAACAATATATTATTATAACTTGTATCTGCAAAGTGGAACTTATTGAATCAATGGTATGAACTATACTTAAATTATAGCAAAATCTAAATTTTGAATTTGGCCTTTGATGAATACATATTTTAATCCCTTCTTACAAGTTTAAGCTCAATACTAGATAAAAATCTTGATACACTTTTGTTTAATTGATCAGCCGCTTGACCTGGCCTATTCACTGTTGTAATGAAAAACACAAGTCTTTACATATTCGCGATGTACTATGTCATAGTTATGAGATACCATAATGTAGTTATAACATCATTAGGCGATGCAAATCTTGTTATAAGTTTGTAACAACCCAAAAACGAAGGAGGTCTCGGACTCAGCCAAGGTTGTTAGGATGTGATCCTACTTAGGATTGATGAAGGTGTCTAAAAGGACTGAATTGTAACATCCTAAAAATTACACCAACAATGCGAAAAACCTTTGGATAGTCATATGGAATTTATTAGGTATGAACAATGTGCGTAGTTGAAACTTCAAAATAGCATGAATTTAAAGTTATGCCATCTTTCAATTATATATACTTGGAAGTTGACTTTTTTATTACCTAAATATAAGTATATACTACCTATTAGGATAAACTTATTTCAAGGTTGAAGTATGTAAAAATATGATCAATGGGACTAGTAGGATTGTATTGATCCTATGTTCCCTTTTCTCGTTAGTTTTGGATCGAGACCATGTAAAGATCCTAGCAATTTAAGATCCTACTTAAGGTCCAGATATTCTCTTAAGTTTATAAACATAGGATCCTACTTATGCAATTCCATCTCCTTCACTTGGGAAGATATGGCTTGGTTTCGTTTTGCATACGTAATGGTCAATACTGAAACAATCCTATTGATTGGTCATGTTATATAGGCCCAAGTCGTACATACAATTGCTTCCATAGATGTCATATTGTGAAAAGTTCCTTTAGGCTAGGATGACAGGAATGGCAAGGGTAAATTTTCATGGATCGCGAACTAATTTTTACTCTTAAGGCCTATATTATTTGAGGTTTCATTACAGGGTCCTTGGCTACGGGTTGCGAGTGAAAATGGAGGAAGGCCTGATGCAATTTCATATTGAAAAGTGGGTTGTAGCGCATTAGCAATGATGGGGAGCGGCCGTTTAACAATTATTCTAAAAGTTTAAGTCTTGTTGTTCGATGAATGCGTGATCTTATGCTTAATTATTATAATACTCCCTCTCGCACATAATGTGATCTTTTACTCGAATTTAGAATTTATAGGTCTAACATCATGTGACATTTTGTGAGATTACTGTCAATTATTCAAAAAATTTAAATTATTAGATAAATGCAAAATTTTATAATCGATTACACTAACATAATGCTTATACTGGTGTCGGCATGAGAATTGTGTGGATTACCCCCATTGAGCTGGGTCGAGGGGCGTTCATACACAAAATCGGGACCACAAAGTTCGCTCGAGCTTTTGGTGATTGGCGGCGAGCGAGGGACCTTGATTTGTCTGGATGATCTTGGTACTATTCTTCTCAAGGAGGACATGCAAAAGATGCTCTTCTTTGAGAATTTGTCCTTAATTCTTTAAAATTAAAGAGATCGTAGCACAAATAATTTCTAAACTTTGACTTAATATTTAATGCCGTCCCTATATTTTTAATTCGTTTGATGTGATCCATGAATTTTTAACTCAATGCAAAATGTCATCCATAAACTTTTGGTACATGTTTAATCCAATCCTTGACCGTATACTATCTCGAGCTTGAATTAATGAAATGACAATATTGAATATTTTCATATAGTCCAAAGACTAAAAAATTTTATACAAATTAAAAGTTTTGGGATGATATTACACATTGAATTAAAATTTAGGAATCTCACTAAAAAAAAAAATGGTTGTATCGTTTGTCCAAAATTATATGGCGAGCTCCTTTCTCGGAATAGCCTCTTTGTTGACTGAATTGCTAGCAAGAGAATTCGCACCGGTGCTTCAATAAAGCCGTTTAAACCCATGCAGGAAGAGTCGGTGCATGGTATGCTAGGCCTCAAAATTGTTGAAAAGAAAATGGTTTGAAATGTTGTGAATTGGGGAACCAAGGGTCGTTTTCTGCAAAAAAAAAAAAAAAAAGATAACTTACATCATAAATATATTTGTGAAAAGAATAAATGAAAATAAAAATATTCGATAAGTTTATAGTGATTACTCCAATACGTGCTACATGTAAAAGTTTCATTGCTAAAAAATAAACTTAAATTGGTAAGTGAGATATTCATAAATATTTAAGGATGGATCATGCATAAAAAATTTCGAAAATTGTGACAAAAATAAGATCAAGTTCTAAAACTTTCAAAAATGTAAATCAAATTTGTAAATTTATCAATTGATACAATCAAGTCATTTCGTTAATTCTATCAACTTATCTAATGAAAAATGACAATGTGACATTTTTATTAGTTTTTCTCTCTGTGTGGCGGCGATCAATTTAGCTAATGCAAGACGTTTATTTGTAAAACCGAAACGACCTCCTTCTGACCCGGTATCCTAGTCGAAATAGGAAATTTAGCAGCAGTTGAATTAAAGCTTATCATGGCAGATCTGTTGACGCCTAAATTTCATTTTAGTTAATTAGGTTTTGTTAGTTTATTTTATTTCATCTTCTTCGGCAAAAAAATAAACAAACAAAACAACAAAAAAACAAAACAAAAGCAAAACTAAAACAAAAAGAAAAAAGAGCAGCCCATTGGGCTCTCTCTCCCTCGCGCGGGCCCTCTCGGCCCGGCCCGCGCGACCAAAACCCTTCCCCCTCCTTCTTCCTCCTCCATCCGGCTCTGCAACACACGCGCAGAGGGCGCGATGCCGGATGGACGAACGGACGGCGACGCGCATAGGGAGCAGCTGGCAGATAGGTGGCGGATGGGACGCCGGTTCAGCCGCGGTGGTTCGGTCGGCAAGCCAAAGACCAACGGCCGAGCCCCTCCGTCGACCGGCACCCCTCCGCCTATAAATAGGCACCTCCCGACGAGAATCAAGGGCACCGACGGAGAGGGAGAGATCGAAAGCTAGCGAGCGTCGCAAGCTTCCCCGAGAGACTTCGGGGAGGCCCGAGCACTCGCAAGCCTAGATCCGAGGAAGAGAGAGGGAGGAGCCGCGAGAAAGGAGGTGGGTCGCGAGCTCGCCGATCTCCCTCCGAGACTTCGGGAGACCGGTGACGGCGAAACCCGGATCCGCGCTCGCGGTCGGGAAAGAGAAAGGGGGAGAAATCGAAGAGGAAGGGAGGCACACCCTCCGCCGTCGCCGCCGCTCACCGCCACCACCTCGCACAGGTAGCCACTGCCGCCGCCGCGTTCACCCCCCTTCCCCCGTCGCTGCCGTTGCCGTCGCCGCGTCCTCCTCCTCAGCGCCGCGAATCGGGAACCCTAGGGTTCCCGATTCTTTCCGGGTCGCGACCCGGGTCGTTGGGTCGGACCCGGGTCGGGGGAACCGGGTAGGGTTTCCCGGTTCCCCCCAAAACGACACGCTTTAAAAAAAAAAAAAAAAAAAAAAAAAAAAGGGGACTGGGTCGTTGGGTCGGACCCGGGTCGGGAACCGGGTAGGGTTTCACCGGTTCCCCCTTTTCCCAAACGGCGCCGTTTCTTGTTTTTTTAAAAAAAAAGAAAAATGTTGAAAAATCCGAGTGCGTTCGGCTTTTAAAAAATCCAAAAAATATTTTATTTTCAAAAAATATTTAAAAATATTTTTAATTTCCAAAAAAGCAGAAAATATAAAAATATTTTATTTAAAAAAATCAAAAAATACTTTATTTTCCGAAAAAAAATATTAAAAAATATTTTATTTTTCCAAAAAAAAAATATTCCATATTTTCCAAAAAATGCCAAAAATTCAGAAAAAGCCAAAAAAAACTTGTATTTTCCAAAAATACTAAAAATCCGAAAAATCCCTTTTATGTCCAAAAATTGGAAAAAGGTCCAAAAATGTCTTTTTCCAAATAATGCATGGAAAATCCCTAAAACATCCAAAAAAAAACCTCAGGGTTTAAACAAGGTTAGGTACCGAAAGGGCATTAGTGATTAACTAGTGTAATCAAGTCCCCGATCCTAATTTCTCTGGTTGCGTAGGAGCGAATATTTCTCCCAATATTTCGCATGGGTTTCTAATCAACCCACCCCAAATTGATTAGTGGCGACTCCGTTTTAAAAATTAACTTACAGGTTAAAAACTTTGACCATTAAAGTCGTGAATTGGTGGACTTGGGAGAGTCCGGGCTTAATTAATCCAGCCGAGCCATTAGCCTCCTTAGGCGCCCGCCCCGATCGGGCGCCGGAAAAAGAGGTCGCGACAGCTTGGCGACTCCAGGGGGACTTCGAGGACTTAGGCCTTTCATATCTTGTTTAATTCCTTTGCGACTTAGGTTTTTCTTTATGCGGAGTCAATAGCTTAGAAATTTTTTAACTTTGCTTAAAATAGATTGTCTTGTGATTATGAATTGTGGTGCATGCTTTCTTTGCTTCAGCACTACACATGGCACACACAACCCGGCCGCCGGACCTGGGCCGCCATAGGATATTTAGGATGGTGTCAAGAAAGATACGACCTCGAACGCGAGACTGCGATGTAGAGGTTGCCTTTCTTTTCCCCGAATTTCTCTAGCCGAGATTAGGAGGGTATGCTGCTAACGCGAGACTGCGATGGGCAGATATCCTTTTAATTTCAACAAACCTTCTCAGTTAGAAATCGAGCCGCACATCTCATGTGCATGTCTTCTTGCTTGCCATTTTATTTAAAAGCAAAGTAATTTATTTACTTTTACTCAGTCCTTTTATTGACCCATGGCAATTTAGGGAAGTTTTTTTTGAGTCACAGTTTATATGCGATGGGAGAGGATGACATCCAGTTTATTTCCACCCCCAAAGCAGAGCTCTTCAGATGGTGGGGTCAATTGGATCAGTATGCCCAAGAACGAGTGAAAGCCAAAGTCGGTCATCTTCTATCGTTGTTCCGAATCCGTGTTCATCCCGAAGTCATGCAGGCCATGGCACATTTCTGGTGCCCAAAGACGACTACTTTTATATTTGGGAGGTTCGAGCTAACCCCAACTCTGGAAGAATACAGCATTATCACCGGAATGCCTCTCGAGAAAAGGCTTGTTAGGCCATCAACGGGCGTTATCCCGTTGCGTGGGTTGGCACGACTCTTAGAAGCTTGAAGTCCATGTTATGAGGCAAATTCTTGAAAACAATCATAATACACCGCCCCCTAACATTTTTGACTTTTTGTTTCGAAAATCAACCCATGACTCGAAAAAGCGAGATTTTCCTCTTGGCCTTTTTCGGGCTCATCATTTTCCCCCATCAAAGAAATGTCATAAGTCCAAAGATGGCATGGATAGTTGACCAGATCTCAAGGGGGCAAAATTATGTCAACATGATTTTAGCCGAAACATTCTTGTCCCTCAAACGTTTTAAAGAAAACACGGAAAGGTCATGCGGGTCTCCCGGAAATTTTACAAGTCTGGTTCTTTTCTCACCTAAGCGAATTTCGAGACTTCATGCGATCGCCCGAAATAAATGATTTCGAAAATCCATTTCAGAAATTTATGGTTTTAGGACCATACATTCCTAATCAAAGCTTTTAACTTGGATTAACTTTCTAAGAAACCCAGCTCTGAGGCGTTCCAATGGTGTGCTTTGGTTGGTTCCATGAAAAAGAGAGCTTACTTTGCTTACAGACGCCGCCATCCAATTCCGTTGCTTGGTTTCACCGGCGCCATTGCTTATTTCCCATATCGGGTGATGCGACGCATGGAGCCCTTCAAGAGATCCCACCGCCTTTCGGGAGGAAGGCTCCTCCGCTCTTCTTCACCCAGCAAAGTCGTGAATACACTATCGAGATTGACATTGTCGAGGAAACATGGAACAGGTGCCATCGCAAAAGAATTGTGATACCTGAAAGGCTTGAGGGACAAGAAAAAGCCCACCACGCCTCTGAATCCTACATCCTCAACCATCGTATCCCGACAAAGTGGAAGCCATCGATCCCTCACCCAATCGGCGAGATCGCCGGCATGAACAAGCGAGCTGTGCAAGGGGATTTGGGAATGAACAGGATACATGTCTCAGAGCCGGTCCAAGAAAACAAGCATCGGCGCAAGAACAAGGCTCCCCGTCGCATATAGATTAGCAGTCATGTGTTTCCTAGTGTTGATATAGTGAAAATTTCGTCCCATTGTTTAGGGACTTTTGTTTAATATATAGTATTTCCTTCTTGTCATTTCAAGTTTTAAATATCGGAAGTATGTGGTCTATGAAATCCTCTTTTGATGAATAGAAGCGGTTAGACCATTGCCATGGGTCAATCTTTGTTTACTTTCGTGCTCATTTATGATTTTTGCGCCCAGTAATTATGAATCGTCAACTATCAGCCACTCGCGAATTGCCTCACGTGATAGGACCCGATCGAATGAGGTACAAAATCGCCTCACCAACATTGAAGATGGCGTAGGACGGATGTCCATTGTCCTTCGACAACTCTCAAGGCAAATGGAATCCACTCAAGCTAAACCCACCTCCATAAGCCGCTTTAAGCACACTCCTGGCACCCGCAAATCTGCCAGATAATGACCAACAAGATGAACAGCTTGAAAAGATCATGAAAAAGTTGAGACAGCTGCAAGAGCCGAATCCCATTGACTCGTCCAATTATGTCAGTTTTAAGATCCCTGAAGAACTCAGGACACCTGAATGCGAAAGGTATGCCGATACCTCCCGCTCGGAGACCTACTTACAAGCCCACCGGTCCAAAGGATGATTCAATCATACCAATCAAACCTGACCGGCCCTGCCTTGCGATGGTACATTGTCAAGAAGATTAGTTCCCTTAAAACCTGGAAGGAATTAATTCATGTTTTCCACCAAGAATATGATATTGACATCAGCCCTGACATTGCCTTGCCCTACGAAGAACCGATGATCCCGGAGCACGAGGAGCCGTCAAATGTCAATGAAGCCCCGCATGATAAATGGGCAACGAGCAAAATCATATTATTGAAAAGTTTCCCACTCGGAAAGGTAAGGAACCTATGTACGAGATCACGGCACGGAGCCTGTTCAAGACCGGGCACGACAGGACAACTCCCCAAGCTTACTGCAAGAGCTAGAGTTCAAAGAATACCAACCCCTATCGACATAGAAAGTGAAACGGAGAGTGAAGCCTTAATATCTCTCGTTCCCGTTGACAAAATCGAACTGGCAAGACGAAGGGCCTTACTCAAAAGGTCTGGACCGGGAACCAAGAAAAGAAAGCCTAAGCCAATCAATTCAACATCTACCACCGAGTATAGGCAAGATTTGATAAGCTGGCGAACCGCGCATCAAAACTTCGAGCATTCTACGGAATACAACTCGAAGGCTACCTTCCTCTAGAATATGACCACCCGATGACTTCCAGTCCCTAGAATACAAACCCAAGGATTTCCAGCGTTATTTCAATGGAAGTGATCATTCATCATATAATTGTTTCCTACCGTTACCCGGGGATGAAGTCCCGTCAGAAGAAGAAACATACGTCCTTATCCGCTACGATCCTAACGAGCTACTAAACTCGTCCTCCGACCATGAGGATAGCTTCAATACTTCATCCTCATTCGGAAATTTTGACCCAGAAGAAGGCAACGGAGTGATCTCGATAGAGTCCAACTTCTCTGAAACAGAAAAATTCACCACTTCAACGAATATGCAGTGGGAAAACCAGTGGCCTAACCAAGACATGTCAAGCCCGCCTTACCCTCATATGATCTTGACCCCCAATGAAGTATGGATACCTAATTTCCGCAAGTACAACGGCACGACTTGCCCCGTGGCTCATTTGCAATATCTCCATACTGAGATGAGTCAGTACCATGGCTCGATGACATTCACAACTCGGGCGTTCAAGAAACTCTTACGGGGTCTGCGTTACAATGGTTCGTCACAGCAAGTATTTACCTCATAAAGGACTTTGGAATGAGCTGTCTTCCACATTCTTGCATCAATACCAAGACCAGATTGGAACCGAGCTGCCTTGCAAGAGTTCGGCCCACTTCGAAGAAGACCAATGGAGGATTGCCGAGCATATGCGGGAAGGTGGAGGGCTTTTATGATGCAAACCTACCCTCAACTCACGAAGAAGAATTGATAAAGCAGTTCATGGAAACTTTGCCCCACGAACATCGTTGTTGGCTGCATGGGTTACGCTTCCGTAGCTTCAACGAAATAGTCATCGCATGCGAATACTTCGAGTCTCTTTGGAGGCGAGGAATTCAAAGACGCTTGACTTCGGGACCAACACTTTCAAAACGCTCCCTTTCATAGGAGTTTTCGTTAGTTTTGCTTGTCTTTATGTTTATTATCTAGTGTGCTCTTTGTTGTATTTCCGGTACTTTAATGTATGGTTATAATATTTTGTTTTGAAAGCATGAGGCGGTATTCCAAACCAGCCCAATGATGCTATCCAACCATGAAAAGAAAATATCATCCAAGGAGAATACTGAGGGTTGGGCTTCCTCATGCTTTTTCTCCCCCAAAGACATGTTTTGAAAATAAAAAATATTTCATCACCAAAAGCTTTCATCAAAACAAGACGATAAATTTAACCATGTTTGTCTTCCTGACTCTCTCACTCCATGTCTCAGAATATCATTCCCTTTGACTTAGTGTAACAGAAAGCATTTAAAACCGGCACATCATGTGAACAGACCAAATTCAAAGACACCCTTTCAAGGAAGCACGGGCAAACAAAAAGGATCATCCTGTTTCAAAGAAGGTAATTCTTATTCCTCGAACATAATTTTGAAAATAATGTCTCCACTCTTCGTGTACGGAAACAAAAGATCGGACATAATAGGCATAAGCGTGCGGTTAAACCCGACACACGCACACCATGGTAGCTCGAGGCAGGATAACCTCCTCCAGGCTGCTTTCGACCTTCCCATATTTGCAGGCCGTCCTCAGGAGCTCTAGGCGTTCCACCTAACTCCTGTCCAATTCCTTTTCAAAACGGAGCAAATATCTCCTCCCCCCTGACATGCCCGAGCAATCGGACGTCATAGTTTCATTGAAGGGATTTCCAGCTTCGACAAGCCAAGAAGTACAAGGAAGAAATTTATTCTCTTCCTTTGAATTCATTCTTGTCAATAGGGAGAAAATCCAGATAGTCAAGGCGATCTATAGCCCCCACTCCAGACAATGACTCTAGAGCACGAAAGCTTCACTCGTGTTCCGGACATGTATTCTTCAAAAAAAAATAATTTGCTATCGAAAGCTGGAGGTTTTGATTATCCATCTCAAATTCCATAGAAGCTTGAGGTATGTGACTTTTGCTCAATGCAGCTATAGTCAAAGACAGAAGAAAAATTCCACGAAAGAAGGCGTTGAAGATGAATCAACGACCAGCAACCATGCATACGGGGCCACAAATAAGGAGGGCCAATCAAAGAGACATTGAACCGTGTCAAAGACAAAAGGCCGTCATTGACGCTCAAACATCCCTAGGAGTCAACAAATAAGAACTCTGGGGAAGAGTAATTTGGTATCGTTTCCAATACTCTTAGTATCTGAATTCACTTTTGATATATTTTCTCCTATTTGACAGGAAGCATAAGATTCGAGAGCACAAGCTTAGTGATTAATTTGGGCAAACCAAGTAGCCCATGTCGATTTTCCTGGCTTGGTATGAAAGGACATGTCATCCAAGAGCCAGTCCGGTAGCGCCCCTTACGGACACCGTCGGCGCCTCTAGCCAAATGCTACCCGGAAGAAGCAAAATGGTCCAAAGTCGAGGGCTCGAATCCCCGACGCAAGCAGATTAGCCGCTTGAAAAAAAAAAAAAAAAAAAAAATATATATATATATATATAATAAATAAAATTTTGCTTCTCTTGCACTTGCAAATTATAAGAGAGCAAATGACCTAACGAGTGAAGATTACGGGAATTCATATCCTCCTCGTACTTCAGTCCATTCAAACATTTGTAAACCGGTGAAGGGTAATGTTGTATCACTTCCAAGTTATTCGACTCTTGAAAGAGCTTCTAACTAATATGATCCCTCTCATCATTGCGGGATCACCTGATCGTCAAAGATGCAGAAAACAAATCAATGAGAGTCATGTCAGACCGTGATAAGCTCTCCTAAGCCAAATGGCATCTCAAGTATCGCCAAAGCAGATGACAGAAACCTTTCAGGCCTCAAATCATGTGTGATATTGACCCTACTAATTGATCTATTTCCACATCTTCTCTTCTGCAGGAGGCAAAAGCGAAAGGCCGTCAAATCAATGATCAAATCCCCAATCCCAAATGATCCTTCGTGTGTCATTTCCCTACTTAATTAGGATAATCCATTGACACCCCATTTGTGAATAACTCTTTTGATGTTCAAAATTCAACACATTTGTAAATACAATTCCACCAAGTAAACACCCCTAAAATTGTCAATGGGGTCTCTTGAGTAGAAAATCATTCATTTTTTTTGAGAGTACCAACTCTCTCATACTTCAAAAAATGCTGCATGTCTATTCAAAATGGATTTCTGCATGATGGTTTTGTCTGTCTAAATCACTAATTCTATTGAGAATTACTAGAATAGACAGCTAAGTGAAGAATGCAAGATTAGTTGAGCATGCTGGATGAGGCACGTCAGAATGATGACAGGCAAGCCATATCCTACACACAGTCCCCCATCTATACACTTGTGAGATGAGTGCAGAAAATTCCATGACCGCAGGGTAAAGAGTTCTCTCGCAAATGGTACGATAACCAAAATAGTGAGAGGCTTCTCATTGCTCACCCCCTATTGAGCCCCCATACACTGGTGAAGCTTCTCTCATCAAGAATCACCCCACATTGGAGCATGTCAAAGACAAGGCAAATCAGCATCACAAGGTGAGAAGAGGGATAGAAATTCTCTTGCTTGCACTTGCATCAATCTTCGAGTGTCTTTATTGCATATGAACACTCGCATTAATTTAAGTGCCTTAGAATGATGAAGAGCAATGCATTTGTATACATTGTACAACCCAAGTGAGTATGTAATTTTACCCTCACTTTGAGACAAAGCAGAAGTTATTACCATAGCCTAGAGCGCTGGCCGAAGATGAAGACTCAAAGTATAAATAATAGTGCTTCGATTGAACTCGCTTAGATCAGTTCCTCAAGCAACAAAAATGAAAAAAGCAGGGGCATAAAAAAGCAGTGTACCTGGTAAAAGCAAGGTCAATGCCCATAAATGAGGAATTGGAATAAAAGCGGGGCATAAAAAAAAAAAAAAAGCGGTGTGCACAGGTAAAAGCAAGGCCAATGCCCCCCAGTCAAAAAAAATACAGCCTAGAAAAAGTTGTGGTTGTAAAATCTCCATTTGATAATAAGAAGAAAGACCAGTGACGAATGCCTAGACAGTCACCAACTCTCACCCTTCTACATGTGGGTCGAGTCTACGATATATTCCCATTGTAAAAAGTCTCTTCAGACTAGGGGCACTTCAATTAATGTAAGATTTCATATGTGCATAAACATCGCTCGAGGAAGTACGAGCAAGATTACTCTATCTCTTTTCGCAGGGTTCCTGACTTGTAAACCCGGAGAGAATCGTGCAACATTTTCATCCATCGACTTCAACCTTGATGGTCCCCTTTGATGAGCTGCTAAACAAGTCTTCATCACAATTTCAAAAAAGACCTCTCACATTGGTAAAGTCGTACCACTTGCGAGATTACTCGGACCCTGCGACATGATGACAGTGAGAAGTGTGATCCTTATAAATCCTGCATCAATGGTCAGGATAAAACAGCATTCCCATGAGAGCGAGTGAAAAGTCCTTTCAGATTGAAAGTCCCTCATCTGGCATGCTCAAGATATCTACATTCTAAACGAGGGTTGTCTTTCAAAATCTTCCCCAGTGGAATTCGGATGATACAAAACTAACAAAGTTGTCATGCATAAATCGCATTTGAATTTATGAATTTATAACATATACAATCATTGTGTACATGTCTGCATATTGTATAAATAGCAAACATACTCTCAGTGATCAGAGATATCGCCAGGTAAGCATATCCCTGCCCCCATCTGTCTTAGAGTACCTACCACTGTCCTGGTACTCTCTTCTTGTCACTCGACCTGTTCGAGTCACCCCCTGGGTTTAGGTGCTTGCAGCAGTCTGAGTATCCCCTTGTCTTTGAGTACTCACCATTTGCCGGGTACTCCCTCTTGTCGACACTCGACCTGTTCGAGTTGTCCCCAAAATATTAATATTTGCAACTGTCTAGATATCCCCCTGCTTTTGAGTGCCTGCCATTACTCACGTACTCCCTCTGTTGACACTCGATTTGTTCAAGTTGTCCTTAAAGTTTGGATGCTTATGACTGTCCAAGTATCCTCTTGTCTTTGAGTACCAATCATCGTTTGGACACTCCCTTTCCATGACACTCGACTTGTCCGAGTTATCCTCCAAATTGTATCTTTGAATACTAGCAGCTACTCAAGTATTCCACCACATTATGCGCCTGCAATCACCCAGGTATGCTTTCTTACACTTGGACCAGTTGAGTGGTCCCTGATTATGTCATTAAATATTTGTGTTCATCCAAATATTTCTCTACTTTGTACACCTGTGTGCTGCGGCCATCCAGGTAAGCCTTGTGCTACATTCAAATTCCCATTTCCAGGAGGTGAGAAACCTTCACGAATATTCCAGGTACGTCCTCGATATTCCTAATTGCCAGGAGGTGGGAGACCTTCACGAATATCTCAGGTACGTCCTCGATATTCCCCAATTACCAGAAGGTGGGAAACCTTCACGAATATCTCAGGTACGTCCTCGATATTCCCCAATTACCAGAAGGTGAGAGACCTTCACGAATATGCGGGGCACGCCCTCGATATTCCCAACTTCCAGAAGGTAAGAGACCTTCACGAATATCCAAGGTACGTCCTCGATATTCCCCATACCAGGAGGTGAGAGACCTTCACAAATATCTCAGGTACGTCCTCGATATTCCCTAATTGCCGGGAGGTGAGAGACCTTCACGAATATCCAAGGTATGTCCTCGATATTCCCAATTTCCGAAGGTAAGAGACCTTCACGAATATGCAAGGTACGTCCTCGATATTCCCCATTTCCAGGAGGTGAGAAACCTTCACGAATATCTCAGGTACGTCCTCGATATTCCCAACTACCAGGAGGTGAGAGACCTTCACGAATATCTCGGGTACGTCCTCGATATTCCCCAACTACCGGGAGGTGAGAGACCTTCACAAATATCGCAGGTACGTCCTCGATATTCTCAATTACCAGAAGGTGAGAGACCTTCACGAATATGCGGGGCATGCCCTCGATATTCCCAACTACCAGGAGGTGAGAGATCTTCACGAATATCCCAGGTATGTCCTAGATATTCCCTAATTGCCAGGAGGTGGGAGACCTTCATGAATATCTCAGGTACGTCCTCGATATTCCCTAATTGCCAGGAGGTGGGAGACCTTCATGAATATCCCAGGTACGCCCTCGATATTCCCAATTTCCAAAAGGTGAGAGACCTTCACGAATATGCGGGGCATGCCCTCGATATTCCCAATTACCAGAAGGTGAGAGACCTTCATGAATATGCGAGGCATGCCCTCGATATTCTCAATTACCAGGAGGTGAGAGACCTTCACGAATATCCCAGGTATGTCCTCGATATTCCCTAATTGCCAGGAGGTGGGAGACCTTCACGAATATGCGGGGCATGCCCTCGATATTCCCAATTACCAGAAGGTGAGAGACCTTCACGAATATGCGAGACATGCCCTCGATATTCTCAATTACCAGGAGGTGGGAAACCTTCATGAATACCCAGGTACATCCTCGATATTCCCGATTTTCAGAAGGTAAGAAACCTTCACGAATATGCGGGGCATGCCCTCGACCAGGAGGTGAGAGACCTTCACAAATATGCGAGACCCATCCTCGAATTTCCGTCTGTCGGGTATTCTTTAGAAATTCATACTTATGATCATCCAAGTACTCTTTCAATGCCTGTGAATGTCCAGGTATCTTCAACAAATTAATGCCCGGCGAAAGGACAGTGCATCCCCCGAGAAAGGTCGGGTTCCAACAGGTGTCTTTGACGAAGATCAGGCACCTCACAAACCGATGCCCTGAAAAGGTCAGTGCATCCCCCGAGAAAGGTCGGGTTCCTACCGGTGTCTTTGACAAAGATCAGACACCCCAACAAATCGATGCCCTGAGAAAGGTCGGCGCATCTCCCGAGAAAGGTCGGGTACCAACTGGTGTCCTCGATACAAATCAGGCACCCACAAACCGATGCTCTGAGAAAGGTCGGCGCATCTCCCGAGAAAGGTCGGGTACCAACTGGTGTCCTCGATACAAATCAGGCACCCACAAATGAGATGCCCTGAGAAAGGTCGATGCATCTCCCGTCAAGGCAACTGAAGAAAGATTCGAGTCCTAGACAAATCATTGATTGTTTTAACGGGCGACCGAAGAATGGTTCGGGTCCCGGAGGAGCAATTTCCGTCAAGGCGGCCAGAAGAAAGGTTCGAGTCCTAGACAAATCATTGATTGTTTTAACAGCGACCGAAGAATGGTTCGGGTCTGGAGGAGCAATTTCTCGTCAAGGCGACCGAAGAAAAGTTCGAGTCCTAGACAAATCATTGATTGTTTTAACAAAGGCGACCGAAGAATGGTTCGGGTCTGGAGGAGCAATTTCCGTCAAGGCGACCGAAGAAAGGTTCGAGTCCTAGACAAATCATTGATTGTTTTAACAGGCGACCGAAGAATGGTTCGGGTCTGGAGGAGCAATTTCTCGTCAAGGCGACCGAAGAAAAGTTCGAGTCCTAGACAAATCATTGAATGTTTTAACGGGCGACCGAAGAATGGTTCGGGTCTGGAGGAGCAATTTCCCGTCAAGGCGACCGAAGAAAGGTTCGAGTCCTAGACAAATCATTGATTGTTTTAATAGGCAACCGAAGAATGGTTCGAGTCCTGGAGAAACAATCTACCGTCAAGGCGAGAAGAAAGGTTCGGGTCCGAGACAAACCATTGATTGTTTTAATAGGCGACCGAAGAATGGTTCGGGTCTGGAGGAGCAATTTCCCGTCAAGGCGACCGAAGAAAGGTTCGAGTCCTAGACAAATCATTGATTGTTTTAACAGGCGACCGAAGAATGGTTCGAGTCTGGAGAAACAGTCTACCGTCAAGGTGACCGAAGAAAGGTTCGGGTCCGAGACAAACCATTGATTGTTTTAACAGGCGACCGAAAATGGTTCGGGTCCGGAGAAACAATTTCCGTCAAGGCGACCGAAGAAAGGTTCGAGTCCTAGACAAATCATTGATTGTTTTAACAGGCAACCGAAGAATGGTTCGAGTCCTGGAGAAACAGTTTACCGTCAAGGCGACCGAAGAAAGGTTCGAGTCCTAGACAAATCATTGATTGTTTTAACAGGCGACCGAAGAATGGTTCGAGTCCTGGAGAAGCAATTTCCCGTCAAGGCGACCGAAGAGAGGTTCGGGTCCTAGATAAATCATTGATTGCTCTAACAAGCGACCGAAGAATAGTTCGGGTCCTAGAGAAGCAACCCTCTCATATCACCGGATAAGATGACACCTTGATACTTGCCAAAACTCGGGGTTCACACCCTATCTCACTCACTTCCGGTAAGTAACTACGGGTATCTTCTTAGCTTGTTTTAGTATATGTAATGTTATATTGCTCTTTTTGCATAGGATAATAGGTCCCAAATAAAATATAATCTCGCTACGCACGCATGGATGAAATTTAGGCATCGGTTTGTCTTTGAACGCAACCTCTGCGAACTCGCCTTCAAAGAGGGGCAGCTGTTGACGCCTAAATTTCATTTTAGTTAATTAGGTTTTGTTAGTTTATTTTATTTCATCTTCTTCGGCAAAAAAATAAACAAACAAAACGACAAAAAAACAAAACAAAAGCAAAACTAAAACAAAAAGAAGAAAGAGCAGCCCATTGGGCTCTCTCTCCCTCGCGCGGGCCCTCTCGGCCCGGCCCGCGCGACCAAAACCCTTCCCCCTCCTTCTTCCTCCTCCATCCGGCTCTGCAACACACGCGCAGAGGGCGCGATGCCGGATGGACGAACGGACGGCGACGCGCATAGGGAGCAGCTGGCGGATAGGTGGCGGATGGGGCGCGGTTCGCCGCGCGTGGTTCGGTCGGCAAGCCAAAGACCAACGGCCGAGCCCCTCCGTCGACCGGCACCCCTCCGCCTATAAATAGGCACCTCCCGACGAGAATCAAGGGCACCGACGGAGAGGGAGAGATCGAAAGCTAGCGAGCGTCGCAAGCTTCCCCCGAGAGACTTCAGGGGAGGCCCGAGCACTCGCAAGCCTAGATCCGAGGAAGAGAGAGGGGAGGAGCCGCGAGAAAGGAGGTGGGTCGCGAGCTCGCCGATCTCCCTCCGAGAGACTTCGGGAGACCGGTGACGGCGAAACCCGGATCCGCGCTCGCGGTCGGGAGAGAAAGAGAAAGGGGAGAAATCGAAGAGGAAGGGAGGCACACCCTCCGCCGTCGCCGCCGCTCACCGCCACCACCTCGCACCTAGCCACTGCGCCGCCGCGCGTCACCCCCTTCCCCCCCGTCGTCGCCGCCATCGCGTTGCCGTCGCCGCGTCCTCCTCCTCGGCGCCGCGAATCGGGAACCCTAGGGTTCCCGATTCTTTCCGGTCGCGACCGGGTCGTTGGGTCGGACCGAGGTCGGGAGGCCGGGTAGGGTTTCCCGGTTCCCCCAAAACGACACGCTTAAAAAAAAAAAAAAAAAAAAAAAAAAAAGGGGACTGGGTCGTTGGTCGGACCGGGTCGGGAACCGGGTAGGGTTTCACCGGTTCCCCCTTTTCCCAAAAAATTCCAGCGCCGTTTCTTGTTTTTTTAAAAAAAGAAAAATGTTGAAAAATCCGAGTGCGTTCGGCTTTTAAAAAAACCAAAAAATATTTTATTTTCAAAAAATATTTAAAAATATTTTTAATTTCCAAAAAAAAGAAAATATAAAAATATTTTATTTAAAAAAATCAAAAAATACTTTATTTTCCGAAAAAAATATTAAAAAATATTTTATTTTTCCAAAAAAAAAAAATATATTCCATATTTTCCAAAAAATGCCAAAAATTCAGAAAAAGCCAAAAAAACTTGTATTTTCCAAAAATACTAAAAATCCGAAAAATCCCTTTTATGTCCAAAAAATTGGAAAAAGGTCCAAAAATGTCTTTTTCCAAATAATGCATGGAAAATCCCTAAAACATCCAAAAAAACCTCAGGGTTTAAACAAGGTTAGGTACCGAAAGGGCATTAGTGATTAACTAGTGTAATCAAGTCCCCGATCCTAATTTCTCTCTGTTGTGTAGGAGCGAATATTTCTCCCAATATTTCGCATGGGTTTCTAATCAACCCACCCCAAATTGATTAGTGGCGACTCCGTTTTAAAAATTAACTTACAGGTTAAAAAACTTTGACCATTAAAGTCGTGAATTGGTGGACTTGGGAGAGTCCGGGCTTAATTAATCCAGCCGAGCCATTAGCCTCCTTAGGCGCCCGCCCCGATCGGGCGCCGGAAAAAAAGAGGTCGCGACAAGATCAAAGGGCAAAGTCCTATAGATTAAATCCTAACAAAATTTCAGCATTATTAAATCATACCTTCGTTTAATGACACGTGGCATCGATTCACATTGACTTGTACCGAATTAATTTCTGGCACTTCCACTTAAGCATCCGCCGGAGGACACGGCGCGCTGCCGGCGTCCCCCGGAGCCTCAACGTCGACAGCGCTGGTGTCTCCACGGCCCAACGAAGGCTGGTGGTGCTCCGCAAAGGCCTTCTTCCAGACCTCACGACTCGTCGTTCTTCTGCTGCAACCGTTTCAAAACAAGCGGCAGCGCGCGCTGTGGATCCTCCCTCAAGTGCTCCACCATCTCGGCCCCTCGGTAGTCGTACATTGTCTCGATGAACCTCAGCTCTCCCGGCGTGAAGCCACAGCCGTCGCGGCGCCCGGCCGCCAGATGTTTCCCGATGCGGGACATCGCCGATTGAGCGAGGCTGATGGTCACGTCCCCGTTGCACATCTCGTCCTCGCACTCGAACAGGATGCGCTCGTGATCGTTCTTGAGCGGCTGTCGGAAGGTACCCCTCGGCCATTCTCGTTTTATCTCGCCAGTGTTCAGAACCGTGAGTTCGTTCCCCAACCCGCCAAACGCCTCGCGACCGGCGGAGCCACCGGCGCCGTTAATGGGAGCGGAACCTTCGGATTGAAGTTCCACAAATTCCGCCATCAAATCTTGATGGTCCGCAAAGAGATCGCGCAGCTTCCCCAGAACCCACTCCTCGCCCTTCTCCTCGCACAGAATGCAAGTCTCGCAGAACGCTGCGAACACATCTTGGCGGCGCGGGAACCGGATCTTCACCTTGTTGCCGAAATCCACGAGCCGACGGAACCGACGCTTTCTGGCCATGGCCGGCAAGACGGTGCGCTTTCTTCGAGGGATCGGCACGGGGCTGCTCATCTTCTTCTGCTTCTCAAGGATTTCTCAGAAGGGAAGGGAACAATGGATGATATCAGGCAAGAACTAAGGACGAAACCTGGTTCTTGTGGTCTTGTGGCGGGAACTGGGCGGTGCTCTTCAACTTAACTGCGGAGACCTTTCCTATATAAGAACTCTGTCCAGCCTGGCAGTGAGAAAAATCTACCTCAAAATCTCCGCTTATGAAGTTTGCTCTAAAATTCAAATAAATATTTCAAGAATTAGGTTAAAATAATTTATAGCTTTGCAATCGACCAAAAAAATAATTTATAGCTTTGCATGTTCTCCGAGTATTAGTCAAGGTTTCGCTTATTGAAAAGTTATATAAAAATTAAAATAAGAAATGTCTAAGAATAATGAAACTTCGCATCAGTTAAAATTTTCAAAAAAAAAAAAAAAAAGAACAAAAGAATTATAAAACTGACTATGCTATTTTCTTATGTCTCGTAGGAGACTTACCGATATTTAGTTATTAGTGGTCCCTTGTTATGTGATCTCTAATTAGAGACACTTTTGTTTTGACTGTTGGCGAAATAGATTCGGTTTCCATGATAAGTTGAAAACTAACTAGGCTTCGTGAGCATCTCTACCGTTTGCAATCCTCTGTTAGGTTTGTAGTTTAAGAAAATCATGAGTCCATTTGACTGTAAGACAAACATGATCAATAATTATAAATTCAGATTCATCGAATAATTATTTTAAAAAAAAAGGCCTAAATAAATTGTACAAATTTCAATTCGATCCTAAATTTTATTAATCTGATTAATTCAATCCTACACATAACTATTTGTAAGTGTACTGATAGGAATTCGTTGATGTTGATTAAATTAATTATTTTTGGTCGGTATATGTGGGATTAAGTTATTTAAGAAAAGCATTATTCTTTGAGGCTTTCCTCCCTATCCCAAGAGAACAATACGAGCCTGGACAGTTTTTTTTTTTTTGAAAAAATCTTAGAGATATTTTCACACCGCTCCCGTTAAACTAAAAGGAAAGGAAAAAAAAAAAAAAAGGTCTCCAAGTAAGAAACGAACTCCATATATTAATAAAAGGATGGTTTCTCCCGAAACATCTAGATCAACAATTTCTGATAAATATTAATTAGATTAATTTAATTGGTAAAACGCAAAAAATATTTTATGTTAAATTGACATAATTCTTGTATTTTTGTGGTAGGATGAGGTTATATTATATTGGGTAATTCTCAAATATGAAAATTTTTTCCTTTTTAATTTATGAGAAAAAGAATTCAATCTAAAAAAAAAAAAAGGAGCCACGGGCCCTAGCTGGTGTGCCGCTGCTGCCGCCACCGCGCAATCCCAGAAAGGGCCCGCGGAGGTCGCCGGAGTCTCGCCGGCGTCCGGCGTCCGGCGACCGTCGCTAGCTTCGGCGAGGCTGACTCAGCTCAACATCTTTCCTCCTGCGTCCATTCCGAACCCGTCCAAAGGTCGACAATGGCGGTCCGAGTGGGAAGAAGCGGAAGTGCGGGGCGAAGAAGTCTCTCGTTCTCGAGCGTCGCCGGACCGAGTCATTCGTTCAGTTTCACACGCGCCGGCTCTGCAAACGCGAGCGGCGGGGGGAGGAGGATTTGTGCCGGACGGCGAGCTTCCCCGTCGACGTCCTGGAACGACTCTCTCGACGTGAAGCTGGTCATGGCGTCTCGGGCCTGGAGCTGATCATGCTGGCAGGAAGTTGGTGAAACGAAGGAAGGGCAGACTGTGGGTTCCACACAGATGGGTCGTTTCGTCAACTTGAGTGCGAAGAGCGTGGAGAAGTAATAAATAGTCAACTCTATAACAGTAGTAATTTCGTCCAGGGCTATAGCTCAGCTTTGCTCGCTTCTCTCTGCATTCTTGGCAATCTCTCTTATTCTGTAAGTCTTCTCGTCACACGTTTCAATCTGCTTTTCGTCCTGTTGCGACTTGAATTTTTATCTTTCGATCTGATGCATTTAAACCCCAAGTAACTGTCCATAACTGTCAATGTTCCCGCCAAGGTTCTGAGATTTCGAGATGGGGTGATTTCCTTGGCGCTAGGTCTTCTTGGTAGGCGGCGGCAGCGGCAGTGATTTGAATTTTGATGCTTGTTATTCGTTAACGTCATCTTTCTTGTTCATCTTAAGTTCGCGAATTTTGCGGGTTTGACTTCGAGCGTTGGGTTCTTGCGGTTGTTTGAACAGCCTCTGACGTGTTTGAAGTGCAGTACATTCTTGGTGAATTTGAAGGGCCTGTGCGAATATCTCTTGCCATATGGCTTTGATAGGACAGGCGCCGTCTCTGAAGAGGCGGGATCCACCGGCAGGGAGAGAAGGCGACCGGCTGATCATCACTCCTCTCGGCGCTGGCAATGAAGTGGGTCGGTCTTGTGTCTACATGTCTTTCAAAGGAAAGACTGTGTTGGTACTGCTTTTTCTTGGTTTTCATGATTTTTCCCGGTTTTAGAGTTTTAGCAGAAATGGGTTGGTTTCTCTTGTGATCTCTTCGTAATTATTGTACGCGGGTGACAGTTTGATTGTGGAATTCATCCTGCTTACTCTGGCATGGCCGCTCTTCCGTACTTCGATGAGATCGACCCTTCGACAATTGATGTCCTCCTAATTACTCAGTACGTGTTTTATCTGCCTTCTCTGTATTATCATTGACTTACCTTTGGTGAGGAGGGCCACTCGTTCCATTATGCTGTAATGTTCATGGTCGATATCGCTGGTGTACGAGTCCTTTATACAGGTGATTATTCTCGTGAAGAAGATAGGCATCTCCGAGCTGCAGAGATTCCTCAGTTCTCACCTGATATCTGCATAATTGAGTCCACTTATGGAGTGCAGCTTCATCAACCTCGTCATATTCGGGAGAAACGCTTCACTGATGTCATCCATTCTACTGTTTCTCGAGGAGGTAGAGTCCTTATCCCTGCATATGCTCTTGGTCGTGCTCAAGAACTTCTGTTGATCCTTGACGAGTTCTGGTCCAACCACCCTGAGCTCCATAATATTCCTATATATTATGCTTCCCCCCTTGCAAAGAAGTGTATGGCAGTCTATCAAACCTATATCAATTCCATGAATGAGAAGGTCTGTAGCCAATTTGCAAAATCAAATCCTTTTGACTTCAAGCACATTGCACCACTAAACAATATTGAGAATTTTAATGATGTCGGTCCATCGGTTGTTATGGCTAGTCCCGGCGGGCTTCAAAGTGGGTTATCGCGTCAGCTATTTGACATGTGGTGCTCTGACAGGAAGAATGCTCGTGTTATTCCTGGGTATGTCGTGGAAGGGACTCTGGCAAAGACCATCATCAATGAACCAAAGGAAGTCACTCTGATGAGTGGTCTCACTGCTCATCTTAACATGCAAGTCCATTATATTTCCTTCTCTGCCCATGCTGATTTTGCTCAGACAAGTGCATTTTTGGACGAGGTAATGCCTCCAAACATTGTTCTTGTTCATGGAGAAGTACATGAGATGGGAAGGCTCAAACAGAAGCTCTTAACTCAGTTTGCTGATCGCAACACCAAAATCATCATGCCAAAAAATTGTCAATCAGTCGAATTGTACTTCAATTCAGAGAAAATGGCAAAAACTATTGGGAAGCTGGCTGAGAAGACCCCAGAAGTGGGTGAGACTGTAGGTGGCCTCCTGGTAAAGAAAGGCTTCACTTATCAAATTATGGCACCTGAAGATGTTCACGTTTTCTCTCAGTTGTCCACATCAACTATTAATCAGAGGATCACGATTCCTTATACAGGTGCGTTTGGTGTAATAAGCCACCGACTGAAGCAGATATATGAAAGTGTGGAATCTTCAGTAGATGATGAATCTGGCATGCCCATGTTACGTGTGCATGATCGAGTAACAGTGAAGCGCGAATCTGATAAACATATTTCAGTGCACTGCACATCAGATCCGGTAAGCAACATGGTTTCAGATTCTGTTGTTGCTCTTATCTTGAACATAAGCCATGAGATTCCAAAGGTCGTGGCTGAAACAGAGGCCATGAAAACTGAAGAAGAAAGTGAGAAAAGGGTGGAGAAGATCAGCCACGCACTTTTAGTTTCTCTCTTTGGGGATGTGAAGTTTTGTGAGAATGGGAAGCTGGTGATAAATGTGGATGGGAATGTAGCGCATCTGGACAAGCAGAGTGGGGACGTGGAGAGTGAAAATGAAGGCCTTAAGGAAAGGGTAAGGACTGCATTTCGGCAAATCCAGAGTGCTGTAAAACCAATACCCCTGTCGGCTTCTTAGGTATCTTTCGCGTTTCAGGTCATTTTCTAACTATATTGTAGCATCAAGCTCGTGGTTTGTATATCCTCAACTCACAATCTGAGTTCAGCTCATGTTTTAAGCATCTAAAGTTGGATCTCAGCCCTCAGAACAAGTTTCAACAGTTGCACTTGGATTACTTAGATTTTTGTACTTCTACAAATTTAATTTTGGAAGGCTGGCAAGGCTTGATTGTCACCTTGCGGATTAGACTCTGCCATTTCTTTTCCTCAATGCAATTTTGCCAATTCATGCAAGCAGGCTAGTGAAAGACAGCCTGTGCTACATGATCGATCTCTTTCAACGGTTGTAAATGCTTTAGCAATCGATCTGTTTGTTGAACTGACAATTATGCCACCAGATCATGATCATCTTTTGATCATTTGCCAACACTGGACCGCGAAGTTTCATGAATTAGGCCTTTGAAGATCATGACCATCTTGTACTAATGCCAACGATACGACACAATGATTAATGGGCAAGGCCTTTCTCTGACCTACGTTCTCCCAATGGTTTTCTTTTCAAGTTCTTACCACTAAACCCGCACCTCTCACTGCACAAATCAATAGTAGCGGGGCGGGTTCGGGACTAGTTGAAATCCAAACTTGACGGGTGCCGAATACACATCTGATGTCAAACCCAAAGAACAACTTTTTGGACGAAGTTCTAATGACATCCGAGTGAAGTACATGAGAACCTTAAACATATAGGAATCTGCATGATTGGAGATCAGATTTCACTAGTTACTTTAGTTGTGCTTTGCGCAAGCATGTCTATTTGCTTTTCTCTAAGTAGGCAATAAACCGATAATATGAGATGTGATGTAAGAAATAAGATGGGATTGATTTGATGATTATATATTGTCGTCCGGAAGAATATCAATATTTGGTGGAAGGACCGTTTCCTAAGTACCTAAGAAGTACTGACACTCTCTGAAAGCCTTCGTGTCGTGTCCGACACTTCGACACGCTCCGACACGTTCCAACATGCGGTCAACGAGTGTCGAGAAATCCGACATGTGGTTAACTCTTCTCGACACGCTCTAACACGAGAGTCTAAATTCCGACATGCGATTCTGACACGCATGAGGTCAATTTTAAAAAATTTCAATACTTAAGGGGTCAAAATATAAATATATGAAAAAAAATAATGAAAATAACAAAAATAAAGGGGAAAGAAGAAAATTCTCACTCTCAAGTTTCTCACTTATAAGTTTTGACATTCCCGTAAGTAACGAGAGAACGCCCCTTTTCTCGCCGATGTCGCTCTGCCGCCCTCACAGACTTAAAGTTGTGATTTTTTTTTTTTTTTCTTTCCGCCTTTTGCAGGCGTCGTCTGTGAGTTATCTCTTTTGGTCTATGTCATTAGCTTGTGAGTTATCTCTTACATTTTCCATGGTGAATTTAGTTATTTCATTTTCTTTTGGTCGTACTTCGAGAGTTCTTGTCCTAGATTTTCATTTTTCTCAAACCTTGTTCCAATCTATATCATAAACTCCGAACTTTGTCTAGAACTATAAGAAATCTCACTAATTTCTGACAAATTTACTCTTTTGTGTTTGCAATTTTTGAATTTCTTATTCAATCTCTGTCAAATTAAAACAATGAATAATATTAACAAATATTGAATTAATATTTTTAGTATAAATTAATTCTATAATATTTTTTTTTGCATTTATATATAAAAATATATATTTAATATATAATGTGTTGGAATTCTCTATTTTTTGAGAAATAACGTGTCGCGTGTCGCATGTCCGTGTCGGTGCTACATAGCTAAGTACATAGAACATGAATATAAAAAAAAAAATGATTTTTAGCATACGATAATGAAAGCTATATTTGAAATAAGTTCATTAAAAAAGTATATTTTTTTTTTAAAATTTTATACAATGCAAATGCTCTATGATTTTAAATAAATTGTAATTTGATCATTTTTTACTTTAACATTACATAGGAAGTTTGAGATTAAAAATCATTTTTTTTTTTTTTGTAATTTAAAGTAACAATAGTTATTTATATGTTTAATTTACTCATTATAACAAAAATAAATCTAGTAGATCTTGTTATGATTAGCTATAAGTTTAGTGAAATTCATAATTTCTCAAATCAAAAGAGTTAATTTGTTCACTATAATTTTTTAACACGCTATATTAGATTACTCAAATAAATCAAGTCTGCTTTAATGAGCAACAATATATTCCTATAACATGTAGCTACAAAGTGGAACTTATTGAATTAATGGCATGAACTATACTTAAATTATAGCAAAATGTAAATTTTGTACTTGGCCTTCAATGAATACATATTTTAATCACTTCTTACAAGTTTAAGCTCGATAATAGATAAAAATCTTGATATACTTAATCGATCAACCACTTGACCCAACCTATTCACGGTTTTAATGAGAATTACAAGTCTTTGCAGATTCGTGATATACTATGTCGCGGTTATGAGATACCATAATATAATTATAACATCATTTTCTGCTATAAATCTTGTTATAAGTTCATATCAAGCCAAAAACAAAGGCGGTCTCGGACTCGGCCAAGGTTGTTACTTGTTAGGATGCAATCCTACTAAGGATCGATGAAGGTGTCTAAGAGGATTGAATTGTAACGTCCTAAAAATTACACCAACAATTGCGAAAAAATCTTTGGATAGTCGTATGGAATTTATTAGGTATGAACAATGTATGTAGTTGAAACTTCAAAATAGCGTGAATTTAAAGTTATGCCATCTTTTTACTATATATACAAGGAAATTGACTTTTCAATTACCTAAGTATAAGTATATACTACATATTAGGATGAACTTATTTCAAGCTTGAAGTATGTAAAAGTATGATCAACGGAACCGGTAGGATTGTATCGATCCTATGTTCCCTTTTCTTGTTAGTTTTGGATCAAGACCATGTAAAGATCCTAGCAATTTAAGATCCTACTTAAGGTCCAGATCTTTTCTTAAGTTTTTAAACATAGGATCCTTTCGACCAAAAAAAAAAAAAATGCTACTTATGCAATTTTATTACTTCACTTGGGAAGATATGGCTCGGTTTCTTTTTGCATGCATAACGGTGAGTACTAAAATGATTCTATTGATTGGTCATACAATATAGGCTCAAGTCGTACGTACAATTGTTTCCACTAATGTCCTATTGTGAAAAGTTTTTTCAGGCTAGGATGTGGGAATGGCAAGAGATTGCATTGCGAAGGTAAATTTTCATGGATTGCGAACATATTTCTACTCTTAAGGCCTATATCACTTGAGGTTTCATTACAGAGTCCTTGGCTACGAGTCGCGGGAAAAATTTGGCAGGCCTTATGCAAATTCCTATTGAAAAGTGGCTTCTAGCGCATTAAGGGTGATGGGGAACAGCCGTGTGCTTAATGCTTAGTGTGTAACAATCATTCTAAAAGCTTAAGTCTTGCTGGTCTATGAATGCATGGTTTTATGTTTAATTATTTTAATACTTCCTCTTGTGCTTAGCGTGGTCTTCTAGTCAAATTTTGAACTTATAGCTCTGATGTTATGTGAAATTTTGTGAGATTACTGACTGTTTCAAAAGTTTAAACTATTAGATGAAAGCGTGATTTTATAATTAATTATTCTAACACAATGCTTGTACTGGCGTTGGCAAGAGAATTTCGCCGATTGCTCGATCGAGCCGGGTTAAGGAGCGTTCATACACAAAATCAGGATCACAAAGTTCCCTTGAGCTGTTTGGTGATTCGATCCTGCCTAATAATCATCCTCCCAGGTTTCCTCCCTCTTGTACTTTTATTCAACGTGGCGTACCGAAGCTCTTGAAACCTTGTTGCAAAGGTGTGCAGGAGCAAAGGGAGCAGAGGACCTTGATTTGTCTGGATGATCTTGGTACTGTTCTTCTTCTCAAGGAGGACATGCAAAAGATGTTCATCTTTGAGAATCTGTCCTTAATTCTTTAAAATTAAAGAGATCATCACATAAATAGTTCATAAACTTTGACCTAATATTTAATATTGTCCCGAACTTTTAATTTGTTAAATGTGATCCTTAAATTTTTAACCCAATGTGTAATGTCATTCATAAACTTTTTGTATACGTTTAATTTAGTGTATACTGTTATTGAATTTGAATTAATGGAATGATAATATTAAATATTTTCATACATTCTAGAGACTAAAGAGTTTTGAATAAATTAAAAGTTTTGGGATGATATTGTATGTTGAGTTAAATTCAGGGATCTCACCCAAGGAATGGATGTATCATTTGTCCAAAATTATATGGCGAGCTTCTTTCTTAGAATAGCCTACCGTGCTATTGACCGAATTGCTAGCAAGAGAATTCACGCTGGTGCTTCAAGTAAAGTTGTTTAAACCCCTTGCAGGAAGATTTGGTGCATGGCATGCAAGGCCTCAAAATTGTTGAAAAGAAAATGGTGTGAAATGTTGTGAATTGGGGAATCAAGGCTCATTTTTCGCCAAAAAAAAAAAAAAAAAAAAACAAAAAAGATAACTTACATCATAATATATTTGTGAAAAGAATAAATGAAAATAAAAATATTCGATAAGTTGTAGTGATTACTTCAATACGTGCTACACATAAAAGTTTCATTGCTAAAAGATAAACTTAAATTGGTAAGTGAGATATTCATAAATATTTAAAGATGGATAATGCATTAAAATTTTTGAAAAATATGAAAAAAATAAAATTGAGTTCTAAAACTTTCAAAAAATGTAAATCGAGTTTGTAAATTTATCAATTGATAGAATCAAGTCATTTCGTTAATTCCGTCAACTTATCTAATGAAAATGACAATGTGACATTTTTTATTAGTTTTTCTCTCCTACGTGGCAGCGATCAATTTAGCTAATGCATGACGTTTACTTATAAAACCAAAACGACCTCCTTTTGACCCATATCCTAGTCGAAATAGGAAAGCATCAGCAGTTAAATTAAAGAGGACTGGGTTTTTGAACTTGGGAATTACCCTATTTAGAACTTTCTTTCCAAGCAACCAAACACGCACGGAGCAAAGCACATCCAGCTTATTACGCGTGGCAGATCAAACGGCAAAGTCCTATAGATTAAATCAATCCTAACAAAATTTCAGTATTATTAAATCATATTTTCGTCTAATGACTTAACATTAAGTTTTTGGAAATGGCGGTCTCACAAAATCTCTCACTCACACGTGGCATCGATTCACATTGACTTGTACTGAAAAGATTCACGCGGACATTCACTCTGCGCTTCCACTTAAGCTTCCACCGGAGGACACGACGCGCTGCCGGCGTCCCCCGGAGCCTCCACTTAAGTCTTTGAAATATTGGCGATTAACCTATCATGGATATGTTGGGTTATGTTTCGTGCGAAAACAATGTCTTCCCATGGAATGTTAATTATTCAATGTAAATGAACTGGCAATGATCTTACTTTTGCTATTCTTCGAAGGTCCTTGCATGTATAATGTCTATACTATTGATCCCAATTCACATCAGTCATGTTACCTATTTCTAATTGTAGCTGATTGATTTCCACCAAACAGATGAAGTGAATGGTATTCAATTTTGGTGTTATACTGCTGGCCATTTTTTCCGGAAGAATATTAATATTTGGCAAAAAGACTATTTCCTAAGTACACAGAACATGAATAGAAAGAAAAAGATATGATTTTTAGCATACAATAACGAAAGCTATATTTGATATAAGTTTATTAAAAAAATAGACGATAGAATCATATAAAATGCAAATGCTCCGTGATTTTAATTTATTGTAATTTAATCATTTTTTACTTAAACATTAGATGGTAAGTTTGAGAGAAAATTAAAAAAAAAAAATTGTAATATTAAAGTAACATGAATTATTCATTTGTTTGATTTACTCATAGTTCTATGAAAAATAAATTTAGCAGATCATATTATGATTAGTTATAAGTTTGGTGAAATTTATAATTTCTCAAATCAAGTTAATTTGTTCACTATAATTTTTTAACACGCTATATCAAATTACTCAAATAAAATCAAGTATGCTTTAATAAGCAACAATATATTCATATAACTTGTATCTGCAAAGTGGAACTTATTGAATCAATGGTATGAACTATACTTAAATTATAGCAAAATCTAAATTTTGTATTTGGCCTTCGATGAATACATAATTTAATCCCTTCTTACAAGTTTAAGCTCAATACTAGATAAAAATCTTGATACACTTTTGTTTAATTGATTAGCCGCTTGACCCAGCCTATTCACTGTTGTAATGAAAAACACAAGTCTTTACAGATTCATGATATACTATGTCATAGTTATGAGATACCATAATGTATTTATAACATCATTATGTGCTGCAAATCTTGTTATAAGTTCATAACAAGCCAAAAACAAAGGAGGTCTTGGACTCAACCAAGGTTGTTACTTGTTAGGATGTAATCCTACTTAGGATTAATGAAGGTGTCTAAAAGGACTGAATTGTAACATCCTAAAAATTACACCAACAATGCGAAAAAATCTTTGGATAGTCGTATGAAATTTATTAGGTATGAACAATGTGCATAGTTGAAACTTCAAAAATAGCTTGAATTTAAAATTATGCCATCTTTCAGCTATATATACCGGGAAATTGACTTTTCTATTACCTAAATATAAGTATATACTACGTATCAAGATAAACTTATTCCAAGGTTGAAGTATGTAAAAATATGATCGATGGGACTAGTAGGATCGTATCGATCCTACGTTCCCTTTTCTCGTTAGTTTTGGATTGAGACCATGTAAAGATCCTAGTAGTTTAAGATCCTACTTAAGATCCTACTTAAGTCTATAAACATAGGATCCTTCCGACCGAGAAAAAAAAAAAGGATAGGATCCTACTTATGCAATTCCATCTTCTTCACTTGGGAAGATTTGGCTTGGTTTCGTTTTGCACACATAACGGTGAGTACTAAAACGATCCTATCGATTGGTCATGTCATATAGGCCTAAGTCGTACATACAATTGCTTCCGTCGAAATCACATTGTGAAAACTTTCTTTTGGCTAGGATGATAGGAATGTCAAGAGGTGCATCGCAGGGGTAAATTTTCATGGATCGCGAACTAATTTTTACTCTTAAGGCCTATATTATTTGAGGTTTCATTACAAGGTCCTTGGCTACAGGTTGCGAGTGAAAATGGAGGAAGGCCTGATGCGATTTCCTATTGAAAAGTGGGTTGTAGCGCATTAGCAATGATGGGAGCCACCGTTTAACAATTATTCTAAAAGTTTAAGCCATGTTGTTCGATGAATGCGTGATCTTATGCTTAATTATTATAATACTCCCTCTCGCACTTAATGTGGTCTTTTACTCGAATTTTTAGAATTTATAAGTCTAACATCACGTGACTTTTTGTGAGATTACTGTCAGTTATTCTAAAAATTTAAATTATGAATGGTGTCAGCACGAGAATTGCGTGGATTACCCCCATTGAGCTGGGTCGAGGGGCGTTCATACACAAAATCAGGACCACAGAGTTCGCTCGAGCTTTTTGGTGATTGGCAGCAGCAGAGGATCTTGATTTGTCTGGATGATCTTGGTACGGTTCTTCTTCTCAAGGAGGACATGCAAAAGATGCCCTTCTTTGAGAATCCGTCCTTAATTCTTAAAAATTAAAGAGATCATAGCATAAATAATTTCTAAACTTTGACTTAATATTTAATGCCGTCCCTATATTTTTAATTCGTTTTATGTGATCCATGAATTTTTAACTCAATGCAAAATGTCATTCATAAACTTTTGGTATATGTTTAATCCAATCCTTGACTGTATACTATTTCCAAGCTTGAATTAATGAAATGACAATATTGAATATTTTCATATGGTCCAAAGTCTAAAAAATTTTAAACAAATTAAAAGTTTTGGGATGATATTACACATTGAATTAAAATTTAGGAATCTCACTAAAAAAATGGTTGTATCGTTTGTCCAAAATTATATGGTGAGCTCCTTTCTCAGAACAGCCTACTGTTGTTGAATGAATTGCTAGCAAGAGAATTCGCACCAGTGCTTCAGTAAAGCTGTTTAAACCCATGCAGGAAGAGTCGGTGCATGGTATGCAAGGCCTCAAAATTGTAGAAAAGAAAATGGTTTGAAATGTTGTGAATTGGGGAACCAAGGGTCGTTTTCTGCAAAAAAAAAAAAAAAAAAAGATAACTTACATCATAAATATATTTGTGAAAAGAATAAATGAAAATAAAAATATTCGATAAGTTTATAGTGATTACTCCAATACGTGCTACACGTAAAAGTTTCATTGCTAAAAAATAAACTTAAATTGGTAAGTGAGATATTCATAAATATTTAAGGATGGATCATGCATAAAAATTTCGAAAATTGTGACAAAAATAAATCGAGTTCTAAAACTTTCAAAAATGTAAATCAAATTTGTAAATTTATCAATTGATATAATTAAGTCATTTCGTTAATTCCGTCCACTTATCTAATGAAAATGACAATGTGACTTTTGTTATTAGTTTTTATCTCCTATGTGGCGGCGATCAATTTAGCTAATGATAGACGTTTATTCGTAAAACCAAAACGACCTCCTTCTGACCCGGTATCCTAGTCGAAATAGGAAATTTATCAGCAGTTGAATTAAAGCTTATCATGGCAGATCAAAGGGCAAAGTCCTATAGATTAAATCCTAACAAAATTTCAGCATTATTAAATCATACCTTCGTTTAATGACACGTGGCATCGACTTACATTGACTTGTACCGAAAAGATTCAAGCGGCCATTCCGCCGGAGGACACGGCGCGCTGCCGGCGTCCCCCGGAGCCTCAACGTCGACAGCGCTGGTGTCTCCACGGCCCAACGAAGGCTGGTGGTGCTCTGCAAAGGCCTTCTTCCAAACCTCACGAGTATTCGATCGCTCCGCCATCAACTCGTCGTTCTTCTGCTGCAACCGTTTCAAAACAAGCGGCAGTGCGCGCTGTGGATCCTCCCTCAAGTGCTCCACCATCTCGGCTCCTCGGTAGTCGTACATCGTCTCGATGAACCTCAGCTCTCCGGGCGTGAAGCCACAGCCGTCGTGGCACCCGGCCGCCAGATGTTTCCCGATGCGGGACATCGCCGATTGAGCGAGGCTGATCGTCACGTCCTGGTTGCACATGTCGTCCTCGCACTCGAACAGGACACGCTCGTGATCGTTCTTGACCGGCTGTCGGAAGGAACCCCTCGGCCTTTCTCGTTTTATCTCGCCAGTGTTCGGAACCGCGAGTTCGTTCCCCAACCCGCCAAACGCCTCGCGACCGGCGGAGCCACCGGCGCCATCAATGGGAGCGAAACCTTCGGACTGAAGTTCCATAAATTCCGCCATCAAATCTTGATGGTTCGCAAAGAGATCGCGCAGCTTCTCGAGAACCCACTCCTTGCCCTTCTCCTCACACAGAATGCAGGTCTCGCAGAACGCTGCGAACACATCTTGGCGGCGCGGGAACCGGATCTTCACCTTGTTGCTGAAATCCACGAGCCGACGGAGCCGACGCTTCCTGGCCATGGCCGGCAAGGCGGTGCGCTTTCTTCGAGGGATTGGCACGGGGCTGCTCATCTTCTTCTGCTTCTCAAGGGTTTCTCAGAAGTCAGAAGGGAAGGGAATTGAGGACGAAACCTTGTTCTTGTCGTCTTGTGGCGGGAACTGGGCGGTGCTCTTCAACTTAACTGCTGAGACTTTCCTATTTATAGGATTTCGTTGATGTTGACTAGTTTTAATTATTTTTGGTCGGTATATGTGGGATTAAGCAAATAAGGTTTGAACAAGAAAAGCATTATTCCTTTAAGCTTTCCTCCCTATCGCAAGAGAACAATACGAGCCTGGATAGTTTAGAAAAAAATAAAAAATTCTTAGAGATATTTTCACACGATTCCCATTAAACTAAAAAGGAGGGAGAAAAAAAAGGAAGTGTCCGAGTAGAAAACGATCTCTATATATTAATAAAATGTTGGTTGCTCTCAAAACGTCCATATCAACAATTTCCAATAAGTATTCATCGGATGAATATTTTCAATAAGTATTCATCGGATGAATTTAAATGGCAAAACATAAAAAATATTTAATGTTAAATTGACATAATTCTTGTATTTTTGTGGTTTGTAGAGGTTATATGATATAGGGTAATTTTCAAGTACAAAAACCTCGTCCTCTTCAATTTATGAGAAAAAGAATTCAATCTAAAAAAAAAAAAAGGAGCCACGGGCCCTAGCTGGTGTGCCGCTGCTGCCGCCACCGCGCAATCCCAGAAAGGGCCCGCGGAGGTCGCCGGAGTCTCGCCGGCGTCCGGCGTCCGGCGACCGTCGCTAGCTTCGGCGAGGCTGACTCAGCTCAACATCTTTCCTCCTGCGTCCATTCCGAACCCGTCCAAAGGTCGACAATGGCGGTCCGAGTGGGAAGAAGCGGAAGTGCGGGGCGAAGAAGCCTCTCGTTCTCGAGCGTCGCCGGACCGAGTCATTCGTTCAGTTTCACACGCGCCGGCTCTGCAAACGCGAGCGGCGGGGGGAGGAGGATTTGTGCCGGACGGCGAGCTTCCCCGTCGACGTCCTGGAACGACTCTCTCGACGTGAAGCTGGTCATGGCGTCTCGGGCCTGGAGCTGATCATGCTGGCAGGAAGTTGGTGAAACGAAGGAAGGGCAGACTGTGGGTTCCACACAGATGGGTCGTTTCGTCAACTTGAGTGCGAAGAGCGTGGAGAAGTAATAAATAGTCAACTCTATAACAGTAGTAATTTCGTCCAGGGCTATAGCTCAGCTTTGCTCGCTTCTCTCTGCATTCTTGGCAACCTCTCTAATTCTGTAAGTCTTCTCGTCACACGTTTCAACCTGCTTTTCGTCCTGTTGCGACTTGAATTTTTATCTTTCGATCTGATGCATGTAAACCCCAAGTAACTGTCCATAACTGTCAATGTTCCCGCCAAGGTTCTGAGATTTCGAGATGGGGTGATTTCCTTGGCGCTAGGTCTTCTTGGTAGGCGGCGGCAGCGGCAGTGATTTGAATTTTGATGCTTGTTATTCGTTAATGTCATCTTTCTTGTTCATCTTGAGTTCGCGAATTTTGTGGGTTTGACTTCGAGCGTTGGGTTCTTGCGGTTGTTTGAACAGCTTCTGACGTGTTTGAAGTGCAGTACATTCTTGGTGAATTTGAAGGGCCTGTGCGAATATCTCTTGCCATATGGCTTCGATAGGACAGGCGCTGTCTCTGAAGAGGCGGGATCCGCCGGCCGGGAGAGAAGGCGACCGGCTGATCATCACTCCTCTCGGCGCTGGCAATGAAGTGGGTCGGTCTTGTGTCTACATGTCTTTCAAAGGAAAGACTGTGTTGGTACTGCTTTTTCTTGGTTTTCATGATTTTGGCTAATGACTACCCATTGTGATTTCAACAAGGTTTGGTAGTCTCCCTTTGGATCCTCAACCTAGTGACTGCATTATTGATTGTTGTGCTGCTCCCGGAGGAAAGACTCTCTACATGGCATCCCATTTAAGTGGACAAGGTATTGCTTTGACCAACTACAAATAGATCCCCCCCTTCTCTCTCACTCCCTTCTTCCAGAATCCTCTTTTCATAATTCTACTGTTCTTGTCGAACATAAATTCTGGAGACTTCAAGGAGTTTCCAGATTTTTCAGGCAGAAGATGATGTGACATTTCTTATAGAGTACTGATTTTATCATTGAAAAATGTTTGGGGAACTTACCTTGTGTGGTTCACAGGGATGATCTCTGCTATTGATGTGAACAGAGGGAGATTGAGAATCCTCCAAGAAACTGCAAAGGTGCACCAGGTTGAGAATCCTCCAAGAAACATTCGGCCTCCTGGTGAAACTTAACATAATCACATCAGTTTGATCTTTGCTCTTCACTCGTTTCGCCGCACCTCTGCATTCGAATCCCATTGGACAACTCGATGAAAAAAATTCACCTTGCGACTCGGCACCAGCTAGATTCCCTTTCATCAATGATACCGAGGAAATCGTTCGATGTGCAGCACAGATCCGTTTCCTGATAGTTTGAAGATGCCGTCCCCTATGATTGGTCGAGGAACTGCGACATTTGGTATGATTTTGTTTTGTTCTGAATAAGATGTAGGGGTGAGCATCGGTCTAGAGTTAACCCCTGGACCGGCCCAACCTTGCCGATCCTGGTCCGGTTATCGAGAGAGATCGGATCGGTCCTTGGTCTTGGGATTTATGGATCGATGATCGTGTGGGCTGGTCCTCGATCCTAAGAGTTTAGAGTCGGCTCAACCCGGACTAACCTTGATTATATATATTATATATCTAATATATTATTTATAATTTTTTTATATAGAGAAAACCCTAAAATAAATGCCGTCAACAACATTAAATAGTTCCTTAGTATTGAGTTCAAGTAGTTTTACACTATTTTTTAATAACTTAGATTTTTTAGTGTCTTTTACGACGTCAAAAGCCATAATTTACAAAGGAGAAATATTTTTTTTATGAGAAGTCCTCATGGCGTTCAAAAAAGCATAAATAGCTCTTCACGACATCTTCCTCTAATACTCGTTCTCTTCTGTCTTATTTGTCCTCTTGGTCTTTAATTTGCCAAAATCGAAAGAAATAACTTCTCCACTCGCCACTTGACACTTGTCTCACTCGCTTTGGGTCACTCGTGCCGCTCGCCGCTCAATGCTCGCCTAGCTTGTTGCTCCCTGCTCGATGCTCAACGCTCACCCCACTCAACACTCATCGCTCGCCTCTCTTAGCTGACCTCGCTCGTCACACGAACCCATAAGGTCGGTTCGATCCTCGCTCGCCTTTTCATGGAGTAAAAAAAATGAAACAAAAATTATCGGTTGGTCCTAGATTGACCCTAGAATTGGACCAAACCCATTGGGTCGATCCAGTTCTCGATTGCCTTTTTAGATAATACAAAAAATGAATAAAGAAATTATCGGTTGGTCCCGAGTTGACCCTAGAACCGGACCGAACCCACTAGGTCGGTCCAGTCCTCAGTCCCAAACTCAATAGGGTCGGTCCTCGATCCCAAGAATTAAGGACCAGCACTGTGCGGGTTGGTCCTAGGGTTAGGGGGTGGGCCGGACTATGCTCACCCCTAATAAGATGTCTAAAAGTTGAAGTCGACCGACCAAAAAAAAAAGTTGAAGTCGGAACAAAATAACCAAGACATCACCATATCTTCTATTTCAGCGTGATGGGGTGTGACGGTTCTCGAATGAAGTCAAGCAAGTAATATAGAAAAGAACATGCTGAGATTGGTCATGGAGAGAGATTTTAATTCACCTAGTTATCCCATCACGTTTTTTAGGATATGTTCTTAAGTCTATATATGGCTTCGATATTAGTTTCAAATAACTGTACGTAAGTATAGAATCTTGGGTAATTTATCGGGATAAATGAAGTAAGAAATTTCAATTACAAAAATTAAACTTCCATGTCGAAAATTAATGGTTATATTGAGGCAAAAGCCTGAAAGAATGATATTTCCTTCTCCAATGACCAAGCCGTATATCTATTTTGATAAACAAAGAATAACAAGGGGTTTATTTTAGAGTGACACACGAGTCTTTATTTTACAAGGGGTTGGTCATCCTCCTTGTAAGTAATTATTTCTTGCACTTTTCTCTAATTCTGCTTTCAATTGGGATATGTACATTGATTTTCAATCAACAAAAAAAAAAAAGATTTTAATGAGTTTTAGTGTTGCAAATTACTAATTATTTAAAATTTCAATTTTTTTGGTAACTCTTCCTATTAAGTATTTTTCTTGTAATATTTTTTTTTCTTCAATATCACAGTAAAGTTGTTGATTACAAAATAACTGTAATAAGAAATTTCGTATTGGGTCATTGTGTTTTACATTGACGTAGAATATGAACTAAGAATTTTATCTTTATTTTTAATTTTTTTCAAAAGAAGATTACAATTTTACCGAAAGGAAAAAATTTACATCCAATGCAATAACGGGATGTTAATAGTTTGACGACGTTATGCTCCATGGGAGATCAGTGTCTACTGTCTATTTCAAAATAGCAATATATTGGTGCGAAATTGGTAGGCTAGAAAGATTACTCACCTGAGAGACTCATGTAATTTCACTATGAACATGTTTGGTTTTGGCTTTTAAATCTAACAAAAAGAGCAGGAAATTTCCCCTTGATCGAGATAATCGTTTAACCTCTAAAAATTCTGAAAATTGAGATGCTACTTCAAGTGGAATGCTTGTAGTACGAGCACGAAGGATTTTCAGCTCAAGGTCAAGAATCCCATGCGCTGGGTTGCAAACCAAGAGCAAACTATTGGTGTGACACAACCCTCGCAAGAGGCATCGGAAAATCCTTCTTGTTCATGCCGAGTGAACATGTCGTGTTGCTTTCCGTGATCGATTTGATGAATTGACGTCAAATTTCCAGTTTGCAGCACAATTTAAGTAGCAAAGAAGAGAGGAAGAAAGATCAGCAATAACCATCATGGAAATAACATTATCATTCATCAAGATTCGGGTTTGATCTGAATCTTGATTAACTCGCTCAAATGATATCTCGGACTCTATTATCACGCTTGATCGGCGTTTCATGACAGTGACTAACGTTAAACAGCAGAAGCAGCAGAAGCGCTTTCGCCTTTGATCATCACTTATGCTGTCGAGCATATAGCAAAACTGCTAAGTCTACGACTGTGATACGTTCAAACACACAATGCCGAGGATATGGTTATCCTGGCCATATATGTGTATTCTTTGAGATATCGTCTTAACGGATTCATGAACATCAAGTACACATCTGGTATCAGGTGTTGATAAATTCTTTTTCCTAAGATAGACCCTTAACCTATGCAGGACTTCTAGCCTGAAAACAAGCTAAAATCCGCCTGCAGCGCGTTGAGCGCGTGAAAATATCTAGGGCATTCTTAAATTCTAATGCCTGAAGGTGCAAGAAAATCGTGACTATTGATTGCAAAAGTGAAAAAAATCTCTGGTATCAGATTCGGCAATCATTTGGAGCCGTTGACCACGGACCTTTCCGATGCTGCTCCAGATTTCCTTCTCTTAATATTACATGCTCCTTTGCTACCAAATCTGGCGGTTTCCAGAGGACACAGTGTCCGTTTCCCTATATAAAAATACCTGCACAAGCATCTTACTCAAAACTACTCTAGAAGTTTGAAGGTGAGTGCACTCTCTGCCTGGATTAGCATAATTTCGTGATGTAGACCGTATGCCATCTGTGGCCATTTCTTTCCTAATTGCAGCCCCCGATCAAGGACTTCACGCGAGTCGTTTCGCCTTTTGTTTCTGATGCGTGTATTGATTGAGAAACATTTGGTGTATGATCATGTTCCCAAGCTTATAACCATGCCCTCTCCCTCTTATCCTTTATTACAAACTGCTTAAAAGAATTGTTCGTCCCCCTCGATCTTTATATGCTGTTCGCACTACGCGGCGATTCAACAGGTGCTTGCAAAGTGGGAAAAAGTCATGGGTGCAGAGCCAGATTCGCCTGAAAGAAATGAGAGCTTAAGCAGTGAAGTTAACGACAGGTTGCGTGGGCTGGTTCTCAGGAACCGCTTGACCGCGCTCGTGGTGGATGAAACGGGTGTGGGCCGGGTTATAATGCAGAGCTTGCTGGAATCAGTTGGCGTAGAGACAGAGACGGCTGCGAGTGGGCAGGAGGCACTCGAGTTCACCGGGGAGGATTACGACTTGATCCTCGTCAACAGATACATGAATAACATGGACGGTCTCGAGGTAAACGAACGCGAGGGAATATGGTCCTGCGAGACTGATTCCTGGGATAATGTGACTGTCCTAAGAACTTACTCTTGACCTGAGAAAATCAGATATCAGCACCACGTAGCTAAACAAGAAGCTAAAGCCCTCCTCGTTCTTTGATATTTGCTTTTCTTTGGTCAGATAGCAGTTCTAGCATGATGGCATAGAATCTTGACTGGCAACGCCGTTTCGAATATGCATTAGGAGCAGTTCTACCAAAAGCCTTTCAAAACTAAGAAAATTTAGCTTCACTGCCAATTTATTTCTCAACCTTTCGTGTTGGTCTTTTCATTTTTCCGTTCACGTGCCGAGACATCTCACTGGGTTTCATATGTTCTTGCGGCAGACCACACGGCGGTTGAGGAAGAGGCACGTGTGGAGCAAGATCATCGGCACGACGTCCGGGATAATTGAGATTGATAGGGCCGCAATGATACAAGCCGGAGCTGATGACTGCTTGGAGAAGCCACTGTGTCCAAATACTTTGGCCGATATCCTGGCTGAGATCGACCGCCGCTGAAGGGCGTCGACAAGTCCCCGGGACTCCCTTTTTTTTTTTCTTTTTTTTTTGGCTGTCCTGTTGTCTTGGGTTCTAGGTAATGAGCCTCAATAGGTAGCCTTTGTTTGCTCTGCAGCTTGTCCGGAGATGCTGCATCAGCGAGGCATCGATGCTCGTTTCCATGGACGTCGGCGGCAGCGTCAGTTTATTGAATAAAGGAGTCCCCTTTTGATATTTCTCTATCTCTCTCTTTCTAGTTTCTACTTCATATTTGCAGTCCGAAATTGCTGATTTCTGTTAACAGCCCTAGAAGTAAGAGCTTCCTACGAAAATATTCACATAAGAGTGCTCTTCAAAATGGAACAGAAATGCTGCAGTTTTGATGAATGGTTGGTTTGTTTGCTCCGTAAGAACGACCCTGTTTGTTCGGAGGACCCGTTAGAGAAGTCGGTCTCCCGCCGAAACTCGGCATGATCACATCGGTTTGATCTCATTTCAACGTGTTATCCTATGACCTTTTGGATATGGACTCAAGCTCACATATAACTTCTGAGTTTTGGTTCCAAACCATAAAGAAGTATAGAATCTTGAGTAATTTAATAATTTAATTTATCAGGATAAATGAAGTAAGAAACATCAATCACGAAAATTTAACTACCATGTCGAGAATTATATTGTTGGATTGAGGCGAAAGCCGGAAAAATGATAATTTCTTTTTGATGACAAGATCGTGTACCTATCTTGATAAATATATAATAACAAACTCTTCATTAAGGTTTTGCCCGCAACACATTAAACTTAATTCATAAGAGATTTGATTATCTTTTGCGAGAATTACTTTTTAACCCAACACCATGAGTTTTGACCAACAACAACCAAAAAAAAAAAAAAAAAAAAACGCTAATTTCAATGAGTTTACTTTAATTTTGAACTTTTTTTCCCTAACTTCTCCAATTAAGTGCTGCATCATAATATTTTGATTATTTTCTCCAAATATCACAATAATGTTGTCGATTACATGTAAAATCTCACTATATCATATATATAACACGATAATAAGGAATTTTCTAATTGCTATTCTTTTTTTTTTTTTGGTCGGTTTCTAATTGCTTTTCACTCCGTGCGTGAATTAAGAATTTCGCGTTTCAAATGATAGTCTGACTAAAAAAAAAAAAAAAAAAGTGACAGCCGTCGCGGCGCCCGGCCGCCAGATGTTTCCCGATGTGGGACATTGCCGATTGAGCAAGGCCGATCGTCACGTCCCCGTTGCACATGTCATCCTCGCACTCGAACAGGACGCGCTCGTGATTGTTCTTGACCGGCTGTCGGAAGGTACCCCTCGGCCTTTCTCGTTTTATCTCGCCAGTGTTCAGAACCGCGAGTTCGTTCCCCAACCCGCCAAACGCCTCGCGACCGGCGGAGCCACCGGCGCCGTCAATGGGAGCGGAACCTTCGGACTGAAGTTCCACAAATTCCGCCATCAAATCTTGATGGTCCGCAAAGAGATCGCGCAGCTTCTCGAGAACCCACTCCTCGCCCTTCTCCTCGCACAGAATGCAGGTCTCGCAGAATGCTGCGAACACATCTTGGCGGTGCGGGAACCGGATCTTCACCTTGTTGCTGAAATCCACGAGCCGACGGAGCCGACGCTTCCTGGCCATGGCCGGCAAGGCGGTGCGCTTTCTTCGAGGGATTGGCACGGGGCTGCTCATCTTCTTCTGCTTCTCAAGGGTTTCTCAGAAGTCAGAAGGGAAGGGAAGAGAACAATGGATGATATCAGGCAAGAACTGAGGACGAAACCTTGTTCTTGTCGTCTTGTGGCGGGAACTGGGCGGTGCTCTTCAACTTAACTGCTGAGACTTTCCTATTTATAGGATTTCGTTGATGTTGACTAGTTTTAATTATTTTTGGTCGGTATATGTGGGATTAAGCAAATAAGGTTTGAACAAGAAAAGCATTATTCCTTTAAGCTTTCCTCCCTATCGCAAGAGAACAATACGAGCCTGGATAGTTTAGAAAAAAATAAAAAATTCTTAGAGATATTTTCACACGATTCCCATTAAATTAAAAAGGAGGGAGAAAAAAAGGAAGTGTCCGAGTAGAAAACGATCTCTATATATTAATAAAATGTTGGTTGCTCTCAAAACGTCCATATCAACAATTTCCAATAAGTATTCATCGGATGAATATTTTCAATAAGTATTCATCGGATGAATTTAAATGGCAAAACATAAAAAATATTTAATTTTAAATTGACATAATTCTTGTATTTTTGTGGTTTGCAGAGGTTATATGATATAGGGTAATTTTCAAGTACAAAAACCTCGTCCTCTTCATTTATGAGAAAAAGAATTCAATCTGAAAATAAAATAAAATAAAAAAGGAGCCAGGGGCCCTCGCTGGTGGGCCGCTGCCGCCGCCGTGCAATGCCGGAAAGGGCCCGCGGAGGTCGTCGGAGTCTCGCCGGCGTCCGGCGTCCGGCGTCCGGCGACCGTCGCTAGCTTTGGCGAGGCTGACGCAGCTCAACATCTTTCCTCCTGCGTCCATTCCGAACACGTCCAAAGGTCGCCAATGGCGGTTCGAGTGGGAAGAAGCGGAAGTGCGGGGCGAAGAAGCCTCTCGTTCTCGAGCGTCACCGGGCCGAGTCATTCGTTCAGTTTCACACGCGCCGGCTCTGCAAACGCGAGCGGCGGGGGGAGGAGGATTCGTGCCGGACGGCGAGCTTCCCCGTCGACGTCCTGGAACGACTCTCTCGACGTGAAGCTGGTCATGGCGTCTCGGGCCTGGAGCTGATCATGCTGGCAGGAAGTTGGTGAAACGAAGGAAGGGCAGACTGTGGGTTCCACACAGATGGGTCGTTTCGTCAACTTGAGTGCGAAGAGCGTGGAGAAGAAGTAATAAATAGTCAACTCTATAACAGTAGTAATTTCGTCCAGGGCTATAGCTCAGCTTTGCTCGCTTCTCTCTGCATTCTTGGCAATCTCTCTAATTCTGTAAGTGTTGGTTTTTGCGGAAGCGTGTGTGTGAGCGCGCAAGTGTGTATGTGAATAAAAGTGGACTACAATGGCAAGGGAGTATAGGTAAAAAGGAACTTTTATTATGGAAGTTGATATTACAAGGGAAGGAGGGTTTTCTGGTTTTTTTGGCTACTTAAAATAACAGACATCTAACTCCTATTTATAGGCGTGAGCACCGCCTTTCTTCACCGACTTAGAGTACAGAAAATTAATATAAAATTGCAAACTTGCTTCTTTATCTCCTCCTCCTCCTGCGCGTGCGGCTTCTTCCGTGTCTTTTTGGTTGCTTCTCCTCTTTTCTACATTTTTCTATTCTGCAGCAGCTTTTGTTGACTTTTCTTTGCTTTACTTTTGTCTATTTGCTGCACGTGGTCTTGCTGCCCACGCACACCAGAAAATTCTTCAGCATTTGAGAGTCTTCTAGGCTTGCTTTTTGCCGGTTTTGTTTCCGCCAACTTTTTCTGTCTTGTGTAGTCTAGTGTAGTCTAGAATTTTCTAAAAATGGATCACTTTTTTTTTAACACTCCTCCTTGATCCATTTTTGTGATACTCCAAGCATTTCCCGCAAAGTCTCGAACTTGGCTCGCGATAATGCTTTAGTGAAGATGTCCGCTATTTGTTCCTCGCTTTGCAATATTTCAACTCGATCTCTTTGTTATTTTGTGCCTCTCGTATGAAGTGATATTTGATATCTATATGTTTGGTTCTTCCATGGAATACTGGATTTTTTGATATAGCGATTGCGGACTTATTGTCGCAAAGTATCGGAGTTGATTCCATCTGTGTTTCTCCAATGTCTTCGAGAATTCTTCGAAGCCATATTGCTTGACTGGTGGTCATTGCAGCTGCGATGTATTCAGCTTCTGCAGTAGACGTGCCACCGAGTCTTGTTTTTTGGATGCCCATGAGAATATTCCGGAGCCCAATGTGAAGGCGTAGCCGGTAGTACTTCTCCTATCATCACCGAACACCGCCTGGTCGCTATCAGTGTAGCCAATGAGCTTGGCATTTGCACTTGGCCGATACCAAATGCCGTAATCTATAGTTCCTCGTAAATATCTAAGAATCCTCTTGGCAGCTCCGAAGTGAATTTGACTCGGACTTTGCATGAATCGTGATAGTAGACTTGTCGCATACATAATATCCGGTCGTGTAGCAGTGAGATATAGCAGACTGCCAATCAAACTTCTATAGAGGGAGGCATCGGCTTTTTCTGCTCCATCTTTTTCAATAGTTTCTCATTTGTCATGAGCGGAGTTGAAACTGCTTTGCAATAGTTCATCTTGAATTTCTTTAGGAGGTTTTCGGTATATTTCTTTTGCGAGATGAAAATTCCTTCATCTTGATTGACTTCAATACCGAGGAAATAGTTCATCAAGCCCAAGTCCGTCATTTCAAATGTCTTCATCATTTCTTCTTTAAATTCTCGGATCATTGTCTCATTGTTTCCTGTATATATGAGATCATCTACATATAGGGAGACAATGAGAGTGTCGGACTTACCTTGGGTCTTGATGTAGAGTGTCGGCTCACTCATACTCTTCCTGAATCCTTGCTTGATGAAGTACTCATCGATTCTACTATACCATGCACGTGGTGCTTGTTTTAACCCGTATAGGGCCTTCTTAAGCTTTAAGACTTTTTCTTCATTGCCTTTGACAATAAAGCCTTCTGGTTGAGCTACATAAATTTCTTCTTGAAGATATCCATTTAGGAATGCTGATTTTACATCTAGTTGATGGATCTTCCATTCTTTTTGTGCTGCTAGAGCTATGAGTGCTCGAATAGTATCAAGGCGAGCAACAGGAGCGAAAGTTTCAGTATAGTCAATACCTGGTTGTTGCAAGTATCCTTTCGCCACAAGCCTTGCTTTATGCTTCTGGATTGATCCATCCACGTTGAGCTTCGTCTTGTAGACCCACTTGACGCCAATGATCTCTTTGTCTTCGGGTCGATCGACAAGCTCCCAAGTTTCATTTTTCTCGATCATCTTGATCTCTTCCTCCATGGCTTTTATCCAAACTTCTTCTTTGGATGCTTGTTCGTAGTTTTCTGGTTCCAAAATAGCAAAGTTGCATGTGTCATAAATTCTTCTAAGGGCTTTTACCCTTAGTACGGAGACTCGAGTAGATTCTTCTTGCGTCACTCTTGGAGAGCTTGGTGGAGTTATGTCGTGAGTGGTGGAATCCGGTACTTCTCCTTCTTCTTGTGATGTTGACTCCTCTTGAGCAGGTGGTATGTCTGGCAAGGTGATGTACTTCTTCTCGATCTTCTCGTCCTCCCAATTCCAGGCAGCATTTTCATCGAACTCGACGTCTCGACTAATCATAAGCTTTTTAGTTCTTAGGTTGTAAACCCGATAGCCTTTTGATTGGTCACTGTAGCCGAGGAATATTCCCTTTTCTGTCTTTTCCTCTAGCTTACTCCTTTTTTGAGCAGGGATGTGGACGTAGCAAATGCATCCAAACACTTTGAGATGCTTTGCTGAAGGCTTCCGTCCACTCCATGCTTCGACCGGAGTTTTATTTTGAACAGCTTTAGTTGGACACCATGTTTAACAGTATACTTTAGATAAACTGCTTCTGCCCAAAAAGTGTTGGGAAGGCCTTTCTCCTTTAGCATAGACCTTGCCATCTCCATGACGGTTCTATTTTTCCTTTCAGCTACTCCATTTTGCTCGGGGCGTAGCCAACGGTTAGTTGATGATGAACTCCTTCATCTTCACAAAATTTATTAAACTCCTTTGAATTGTATTCTCGTGCCTCTGTCACTCCTTAAGACTTTGATTCTTTGGCCACTTTGATTCTCGACGTGGTTCTTAAATTTTCTAAAGATAGAGAAAACCTCAGATTTTTCTCGAAGAAAGTATACCCACGTCATTCTTGTGTAATCGTCAATGAATAGGATGAAATATTTATTTTGACTGGGTGTAGGTGTCCTCATCGGACCGCACACGTCCGTGTGGACAAGTTCTAATGGCTTCTTAGCTTTCCATGCACCTCCAGATGGGAAGGACTGTCTCTGTTGTTTTCCAAGAAGACAGCCTTCACAAACATCTGAAATTTCTGTGATGGTTGGAAAATCTCTCATCATATTTTTCTGATGGAGAATTTTTAGCCCAGCAAAATTAAAGTGACCAAATCTTCGATGCCATAGCCATGAATCATCAAGTTGAGCTTTCATGGCTATATCTTTGACATATTTCCATTGAATAGGAAAATTGTTATTTTTCATCTTAACAGAGGCAATGATATTTTTATATTTATCATAGATAATGCAGGCATCTCTATTAAAATATAGAGAATACCCACTTTGTATCATTTGGCCCACACTTAAGAGATTTTGTGCAAGACGAGGGACAAGATATACATTATGTATATATTTTGGGCCTTTATTCGTTTCCACGGTGATGGTGCCTTTTCCTTTGACATCTACTAATGCACCATTGCCCAGCTTTACTTGGGATTTCACCGACTTATCAATTTCGGTAAATATAGATTCATCCCCCGTCATGTGATTGCTACACCCACTATCGATGTACCATGTTTCACTTTTATTGTTATTTGCCGCTTGGCCTGCGTAGAATGTATTCTCTTCACTTTCTTTTTTTCTACATAGTTTGCTCGATTATTTGTTTTCGAGTGACAATCTTTTTCTACGTGGCCATATCTTTTACAAAAGCGGCATTGTTTTTTATTTTTAAACCAACAATCTTTCTCCAAATGATTTGTTTTTTTTTGCAAATACCACAAGGTGGATAGTTTTCCTTTTTATAATTTCTCCTCCTCTTTTGTTTTTCCATGAACTCCTTCCACCATTTTTAGTTTGATGAGACCGTATATTTACTTTAGACCGAAAGGCACTTTCAACTGAATCTTCCTCTTGTGCCATTAGTCTTTTCTCATATGCTTCTAGAGAGCCAATTAATTCACTTATTGATAGGGTTGTCAAGTCTTTAGTTCCTTCTATAGTTGTAACTATGGAGTTGTATTTTTGGTAAGTGACACCAATATTTTCTCAACAACCCTTTGATCGGTTATCCCATCTCCATAGGCTCTCATTTGATTAACGAGTTCCTTTAATTTTCCACAATATTCTTGTACGGTCTCATAATTTTTCATTTTAGAATTCTCAAAATCTCTTCTTAGTGTTTGAAGACGAATAGTGCGTACCTTTTCCGATCCTTGAAATTCTTCTCGAAGTATATCCCAAGCCTCTTTTGCAGTTCTTGCTCCAATTATTCTTGGAAATACGGTTTCCGAGAGTGCTTGCTGGATAAAATATAGCGCCCTTGCATCCTTTTGTAGTTGATCCTTCAAAACACTTGCACCTTACGGCGGAGCCTTGCAACCTTTTTCCACGATGTCCCATAAATCTTGGGCCATCAAGAATGTGGTCATTTTTATGCTCCAAAAGTCATAGTTGTTCCCATCAAAATGGGAATGGGAAATGAGGATGAGGTAGAGTTGGCCATGGTTTAGTTAGTGGGTATTTGGAAATGGTAGTTTTAGGAATGGGTAGGTAGGACAAACGCCCAATACCAACCAAAAGACGTGGCTCTGATACCAATGTTGGTTTTTGCGGAAGCGTGTGTGTGAGCGCGCAAGTGTGTATGTGAATAAAAGTGGAATAAAAGTGGACTACAATGGCAAGGGAGTATAGGTAAAAAAGAAACTTTTATTATGGAAGTTGATATTACAAGGGAAGGAGGGTTTTCTGGTTTTTTTGGCTACTTAAAATAACAGACATCTAACTCCTATTTATAGGCGTGAGCACCGCCTTTCTTCACCGACTTAGAGTACAGAAAATTAATATAAAATTGCAAACTTGCTTCTTTATCTCCTCCTCCTCCTGCGCGTGCGGCTTCTTCCGTGTCTTTTTGGTTGCTTCTCCTCTTTTCTACATTTTTCTATTCTGCAGCAGCTTTTGTTGACTTTTCTTTGCTTTACTTTTGTCTATTTGCTGCACGTGGTCTTGCTGCCCACGCACACCAGAAAATTCTTCAGCATTTGAGAGTCTTCTAGGCTTGCTTTTTGCCGGTTTTGTTTCCGCCAACTTTTTCTGTCTTGTGTAGTCTAGTGTAGTCTAGAATTTTCTAAAAATGGATCACTTTTTTTTTTAACAGTAAGTCTTCTCGTCACACATTTCAATCTGCTTTTCGTCCTGTTGCGACTTGAATTTTTATCTTTCGACTGATGCATGTAAACCCCAAGTAACTGTCCATAACTGTCAATGTTCCCGCCAAGGTTCTGAGATTTCGAGATGGGGTGATTTCCTTGGAGCTAGGTCTTCTTGGTAGGCGGCGGCGGCGGCAGTGATTTGAATTTTGATGATTGTTATTTGTTAATGCCATCTTTCTTGTTCATCTTAAGTTCGCGAATTTTGCGGGTTTTGACTTCGAGCGTTGTGTTCTTGCCAGTTGTTTGAGCAACTACCGACGTGTTTTATCTGCCTTCTCTGTATTATCATTGACTTACCTTTGGTGAGGAGGGCCACTCGTTCCATTATGCTGTTTCCTTTCCTGGTGTTCGCTCGTAATTTGCTTGAAGGAAGGATCTTTCTTCTTACAACTTGCCAAAGGGATTCATCCTTGCCCCTTCGTCTCAAATCAATTCCTAGTTTGATCCATTGGGCTGATATTAAATCATCAGCACCATTGTTTGTAAAGTTTAGGACGGGCTTCTCACTAGCTCGCATTATTGCTGATTTATACTTCTACCCCTCCCTCTCATATTTCGCTTCCACAGTGAAAGTCTCCGGTCTTTTACAAGTCGGTGTTGACTACTTGGAGCTTCCATTTGGATCTTGCAGCGTCCTTACCATACTTTTTGGAAAAGGTTTGCGGCTATGTTAGAGTGAATACATTCTTTTAATTATTGAATCTTACTTTAATACCGATGAACCGACATGCCCTCATTTTTCCAGACTACATTTAAAGGTCGTGTCTTCATGACTCATGCTACGAAGGCTATATACAAGCTACTTTTGTCTGGTTATGTAAAAGTGAGCAAGGTCTCAGTTGAAGATATGCTTTTTGATGAACAGGATATATCCCGTTCAATGGATAAGATTGAGGTATTTCTTCATTTGTTGAGCCCATTCTTCATGTCACACAAATTTGCTTGCTAATGTCTGCCTTGGGGGAATGCTTCTTGGTGACCAACTTATTGAATTTTACTGATTCTAGAAGGGACGATATCACTGATGAAGAATCAGAATAATCTTGGTTTTCATACAGTCATGGATGAATTGATTGTGGATACCATTTGCATGTCAGAAGAATGTGCAGGCTTTAGCTCTACCTGTGGCTTAGTGGGATACAATTGTTTTGTCTTAGGTGAATTGCAGATTATCCATATGCTTGGAACCCATCGTTCCATGTTTTTTACATTTCAACGAATCAATGTTTAGTTTTGAGCTGATTTGAGTTTTGTCTCTTTTAAGATAAAGTTGCAACTCAAGCTGTCCCTGCTGCTTTTATGTACGATATAATTTAATTATTCCCAGTTGTAGCATTTGTATGAGAAGCTGGATAAACTAGTTATCTCAATACTTTGTGTCATACAGTTTGCTATATGTGTCGTATACTCATATAGCATCTATTCTACAGGATATCGTCTTAGGATGATCATTCAATGTTGTCAAGTCTTGGAGACATTGGCGATTAACTTATCATGGATATGTTGGGTTGTGTTTCGTGCGAAAACAATGTCTTCCCATGGAATGTTAATTATTCAATGTAAATGAACTGGCGATGATCTTACTTTTGCTATTCTTCGAAGTTCCTTCCATGTACAATGTCTATACTATTGATCCCAATACATGTCAGTCATGTTACCTATTTCTAATTGTAGCTGATTGATTTCCACCAAACAGATGAAGTGAATGGTATTCGATTTTGGTGTTACACTGCTAGCCATTTTTTCTGGAAGAATATTAATATTTGGTGAAAAGACTGTTTCCTAAGTACACAGAACATGAATAGAAAAAGAATGATTTTTAGCATACGATAACGAAAGCTATATTTGATATAAGTTTATTAAAAATGTAGACGATAGAATTATATAAAATGCATATGCGCCGTGATTTTAAATAAATTGTAATTTAATCATTTTTTACTTAAACATTACATGGTAAATCTGAGATAAAATTTAAAAAAAAAAAATTGTAATATTATAGTAACATGAGTTATTCATTTGTTTGATTTACTCATAGTTATATGAAAAATAAATTTAGCAGATCGTATTATGATTAGTTATAAGTTTGGTGAAATTCATAATTTCTCAAATTAAGTTAATTTGTTCACTGTAATTTTTTAACACGCTATATCAAATTACTCAAATAAAATCAAGTATGCTTTAATAAGCAACAATATATTCATATAACTTGTATCTGCAAAGTGGAACTTATTGAATCAATGGTATGAACTATACTTAAATTATAGCAAAATCTAAATTTTGTATTTGGCCTCCGATGAATACATATTTTAATCCCTTCTTACAAGTTTAAGCTCAATACTAGATAAAAATCTTGATACACTTTCGTTTAATTGATCACTGTTGTAATGAAAAACACAAGTCTTTGCAGATTCACAATATACTATGTCATAGTTATGAGATACCATAATGTAGTTATAACATCATTATGTGCTGTAAATCTTTTTATAAGTTTGTAACAAGCCAAAAACAAAGGAGGTCTTGGACTCAGCCAAGGTTGTTACTTGTTAGGATGTGATCCTACTTAGGATTGATGAAGGTGTCTAAAAGGACTGAATTGTAACATCCTAAAAATTACACCAACAATGTGAAAAATCTTTGGATAGTCGTATGAAATTTATTAGGTATGAACACTGTGCATAGTTGAAACTTCAAAAATAGCTTGAATTTAAAATTATGCCATCTTTCAACCATATATACCGGAAATTGACTTTTCTATTACCTAAATATAAGTATATACTACATATCAAGATAAACTTATTTCAAGGTTGAAGTATGTAAAAATATGATCAATGGGACTAGTAGGATTGTATCGATCCTATGTTCCCTTTTCTCATTAGTTTTTGGATCGAGACCATGTAAAGATCCTAGCAATTTAAGATCCCACTTAAGGTCCAAATCGTCTCTTAAGTTTTTAAACGTAGGATCTGTGACATCCTGATTTTCCAATTCTGTTTTCAATTGAATAAGTCGGGCATTTCATCTTCGCGCCTATAGCTCTCTTCTCTGAGTTGGCCACTCACGAGATAACTAGTCTATCAGGTGAAGCCGTTAAGGAATTTTAAACGCAATAGACTTGAGAATTTGACCAGGAAACGGCTGCTTGATCGTACTAATCTGCAAGGGTCATTACGGCACAGACCAATTAGAGGCCGGAGATAGGTCGATTCAACAGAACCATGTAATTCAACAGAACCCTGTGTCCATATTTGAAATCTCGAGATTTCCACGACAACCGAGAGTCGCCAATGTGTCGAAGATGCACTTTGTGGCTTGAAAATAATCAACCACAGGTCAATTGCACCGAAAATTCCTAAAAACTACCTGGTAGATTAGGACGCGCTCATATCGCGCCGCATTGAAATTAACCGAGAAATTGAACTCGATTTCAGAAATTGAAAGTTCTGTCATGTCACAATTCATTTTAGGAACGTTGGCTCATCTTCTGAAGATTTGTCTACAAACCGAGTTTTTCGGCGAAAAATCAAGAATTGACGGAATTGGATCGGGAAAGATGGAAGACCATTCTTGAGCGTACTTTTGGCATCCAAGATGGATTCATGGGCATGGAAAATGTGGATTCCAGTGTGGACACATGGCTGAATTTTTTAGACTTCAATTGAATTGAATTGAAGAGATTGGTTGAGGAATTGAATGCAATTTAATGAATTTGATGTACAAAGTTACAAAATTCGTATGCCATGGCGGGGAGAGACATTTTGCACCCATTGCCAAGCTTGTAGAGGAAGATTGGAGGAGAGAGAGTGGCTGAGGTCATGTGATGTCATGGTGGGGGGCAAAGCCAATGAGAAGATGGCAAGTGTTGAGCTCTAGAGAGCCCAAGGAGACCCCCCACTCTTCAGCAGCTTCTTCTCCCTTAATCCAAGGCTTTCTCCATTGTTGTTGAAGGAGAGAAGCTCAGCAAAAACCAGAGGAACCGAGCAGCATCAGCCCTCCACCGTTGCACACCCACCGGACCAGCCAAGCCTGTCGTTTTTCTCCTCTGTTTTCCCCGTGTTCCAGTTTCTGCTCCAGCTGACCCTTCGGTGAAAACATGAGTTGAAAGTGGTCTTCCCGGTCGAATCAGCCAACACTCCACCCACCATCACGAAGAGCACATCCAAACCGTTCAGGAAGACTTAACGGTACCCCGAAAGGAGCCCTGTAGCCTCCCGAAATTGGGCGCGAAGGAACGGCCCGCCGGACCGCCTGGACTCGCCTGGTTCCACCTGTTTCGCGTTTTCTTGCTGTTTCGCCCCATTCCGACCATTTCCTTGCCCATTCCATCCACCCACAAGATCCCCAAGACCCCCGGGAGCCACCGGTTGCCAACCACCCGCTCGCCGGAGCTCCGATTGGCCCGTTTCCTCGCCGTTCAGCCCTTCTTCTTCTCTGGTTCAGTCCTTGGAACAGAAGCAGCAACCAGCAAGGTTTTGGAGACTTCGAGGCCCGTTTTAGGTGTCTTCCCGGCCTTGGTTGGTGTCGCCGCCTTGAGGTTTATCGCCCGCCTTGGCGTCGCCTTCGCCGTAGACTCGCCGGAACGTTAATCCGGTGAGTTTATCCTCTAATCCCTGCTTAGTAAGTTAATGATGCTTAAGGGTGTTTAGATTAGTCTAATTAGGCTTAGGTGGTTAGATTAGATTATTTTAATGTAAATTAGATTAGTTGCATGATTAGTTTAATGGATGTTTAATTAGGGCTAATTGTATTATTAAATTAGTGTAATCTTGTTTAAGCCCTAATTAATTAATTATTTCGAATTTATAAATATTATTTTATTAAATTATATTATTATAATATAATATTTTATTATTTTATTTTCGGAATTAAATTTAATTATTTAATAATTTCGAAAATTTTGCCGAGATGGCCGGTTGTTAGAATTTCGTGCTGATCGCAGCAGGTGGGTCGGGGCTTGTGCCAATTGTATGTTTAAATTGAGAAATTGAGTGATTGATGATTTTGGTTAATAATTCCAAAAGTGTGGAATTGAGTGATATTGATGAAGTTGTGGTATTTAACTTGAAAATACCCGGTGTTGGCTTTTAGCACCGTAATTGCTTTGTATGACTAGTTTGAATCGTTGGTTGTTATTGGATTGAATATCCAGTTCTATGGTTTATTATTGAATGATCAGCTTTGGTGAGCAATTGTTCATATATTTATCAACTTGTGAGAGCAAGATATCTTTGTATCACCTATGTGCTTCGATACGTCGCTTGTGAGAGCAAAGATACCTTATCAGCTTGTGTGAGCTAAGATCGTTTTATCAGCTTGTGCGAGCACGATCTATATATCAGCTTGTGAGAGCAATGATCGTTTATCAGCTTGTGAGAGCAACGATCCATATATCAGCTTGTGCGAGCTATCATCTATATATCAGCTTGTGTGAGCTACCATCTATATATATATCAGCTTGTGCAAGCTACCATCTATATCAGCTTGTGAGAGCATTGCATCCATTTCAGCTTGTGTGAGCCGTGATTGTATTGATGGATGAATAGATGGTATGGTTTAATAGATGGTATGAATTGATAGATGTGTGGATCGTATGATATCAATTGGATTGATTGAATTGATAGACCGATGGGTGTGTCGGTAGTTTCAGCTTGTGCGAGCATTGTTTGAATATGAATTGTACTGACGTGCAGGAAGGGACTGAGGCGAGGTAAGTCCTCTGTCCTCTTTGTGTGGCTAGAACGCCCGAGGCGTATTTTCTTCCTAATCGGGTCTTAGAAGGTGGGACTCGCTGAGACATTGTCTCATCCCGGTTGTGGGATATTATTTTCAGGTCTTTAGATGGCGGTCGTGGAGGACTCGAAGCCATGGACATTTGTGGAGGTAGAGATCGAAGAATCGGCGAACGTGTCTAACTAGTGGTCATAGGACAGTTCCCTTTTTGTTGAGCATGTCTATTTTGTAGACAATCAAGTGTTGTATATAAACCTATGTGTTTATAAGAAGGCTTGTTTGGTTGTGATTGATTGCCTCGCTTTTCTATCCCAAGTTAAATGTTGTCGAGGATTTGTTTCGCTTCCGCATGTGCAATAAAAATGAATGGGTCGGCGACATGTCCCGGGAAGTCGCATAATTTCTATCGACCGTAGAGGGATGTGCGCGCGCGGAGGATCGGGCGTGACAGGATCCTTTCGACTGAAAAAAAAAAAAAAAAAAAAAAAAAAAAAAAAAAAAAAAAAGGGGGATAGGATCCTACTTATGCAATTCCATCTTCTTCACTTGGGAAGATATGACTTGGTTTCGTTTTGCACTCGTAACGATGAGTACTAAAGCAATTCTATTGATTGGTCATGTCATATAGGCTCAAGTGGTATATATAATTGCTTCCATCGATGTCATATCATGAAAGGTTTTTTTTTTGGGTAGGATGACAGAATGGCAAGAGATGCATCGCGAAGGTAAATTTTCATTGATTGCGAACCAATTTTTACTCTTAAGGCCTATATTATTTGAGGTTTCATTACCGGGTCCTTGGCTATAGATTGTGAGTAAAAATGGGAGAAACCCTTATGCGATTTCCTATTGAAAAGTGGATGGTTGCACATTAACAGTGATGGGGAGCAGCCGTGTGCTCGATGCTCAGCACATAACAATAATTCCAAAAGCTTAAGTCTTGTTGTTCGATAAACATGTGGTTTTATGTTTAGTTACTATAATACTCCCTCTTGCATTCTAATATCATGTGAGATTTTATGAGATTACTGTCAACTGTTCTAAAAGTTTAAATTATTAGATAAATGCATTGCTTTATAATTAATTTCTCTAACACAATGCTTGTACTGGTGTCGGCACGAGAATTGCATGAATTACCCAATCGAGCCGGGTCAAGGGGCGTGCATACACAAAATCAGGGACCACAAAGTTCCCTCGAGCTGTTTGGTGATTGGATCCTACCTAATAGTCATCTTCCCAAGTTTCCTCCTCTTGTACTTTTTATTCAACGCGCTGTACCAGAAGCTCCTGAAACCTTGTTGCGGTTTGGCAGGAACAGAGGACCTTGATTTGTCTGGATGATGTCAGACGTTCTTCTCCAAGGAGGAAATGCAAAAGATGCACATCTTTGAGATCAGTCCTTACTTCTTTAAAATTGAAGAGATTGTAGCACAAATAATTTCTAAACTTTGACTTAATATTTAATGCCGCCCCTATATTTTTAATTCGTTTTATGTGATCCATGAATTTTTAACTCAATGCAAAATGTCATCCATAAACTTTTGATACATGTTTAATCCAATCCTTGGACTGTATACTATCTCCGAGCTTGAATTAATGAAATGACAATATTGAATATTTTCATATGGTCCAAAGACTAAAAAATTTTAAACAAATTAAAAGTTTTAGGATGATATTACACATTGAATTAAAATTTAGGAATCTCACTAAAAAAATGGTCGTATCATTTGTCCAAAATTATATGGGGAGCTCCTTTCTCAGAACAGCCTACTGTTCTTGACTGAATTGCTAGAAAAAGAATTTGCACTGGTGCTTCAGTAAAGCTGTTTAAACCCATGCAAGAAGAGTCGGTGCATGGTATGCAAGGCCTCAAAATTGTTGAAAAGCAAATGGTTTGAAATGTTGTGAATTGGGGAACCAAGGGTCGTTTTCTGCCAAAAAAAAAAAGAAGAAGATAACTTACATCATAAATATATTTGTGAAAAGAATAAATGAAAATGAAAATATTCGTTAAGTTTATAGTGATTACTCCAATACGTGCTACACGTAAAAGTTTCATTGCTAAAAAATAAACTTAAATTGGTAAGTGAGATATTCATAAATATTTAAGGATATATCATGCATAAAAAATTTCAGAAATTGTGACAAAAATAAGATCGAGTTCTAAAACTTTCAAAAAATGTAAATCAAATTTGTAAATTTATCAATTGATACAATCAAGTCATTTCGTTAATTCCGTCGACTTATCTAATGAAAATGACAATGTGACATTTTTTATTAGTTTTTCTCTCCTATGTGGCGGCGATCAATTTAGCTAATGCAAGACCTTTATTTGTAAAACCAAAACGACCTCCTTCTGACTCGGTATCCTAGTCGAAATAGGAAATTTATCAGCAGTTGAATTAAAGCTTATCATGGCAGATCAAAGGGCAAAGTCCTATAGATTAAATCCTAACAAAATTTCAGCATTATTAAATCATACCTTCGTTTAATGACACGTGGCATCGACTTACATTGACTTGTACCGTAAAGATTCAAGCGGACATTCCGCCGGAGGACACGGCGCGCTGCCGGCGTCCCCAGAGCCTCAACGTCGACAGCGCTGGTGTCTCCACGGCCCAACGAAGGCTGGTGGTGCTCTGCAAATGCCTTCTTCCAGACCTCACGATTCTTCGATCGCTCCGCCATCAACTCGTCGTTCTTCTGCTGCAACCGATTCAAAACAAGCGGCAGCGCGCGCTGTGGATCCTCCCTCAAGTGCTCCACCATCTCGGCTCCTCGGTAGTCGTACATCGTCTCGATGAACCTCAGCTCTCCGGGCGTCAAGGGACAGCCGTCGCGACGCCCGGCCGCCAGATGTTTCCCGATGCGGGACATCGCCGATTGAGCGAGGCCGATCGTCACGTCCCGGTTGCACATGTCGTCCTCGCACTCGAACAGGACGTGCTCGTGATCGTTCTTGAGTGGCTGTCGGAAGGTACCCCTCGGCCTTTCTCGTTTTATCTCGCCAGTGTTCAGAACCGCGAGTTCGTTCCCCAACCCGCTAAACGCCTCGCGACCGGCGGAGCCACCGGCGCCGTCAATGGGAGCGGAACCTTCGGACTGAAGCTCCACAAATTCCGCCATCAAATCTTGATGGTCCGCAAAGAGATCGCGCAGCTGCCCGAGAACCCACTCCTCGCCCTTCTCCTCGCACAGAATGCAGGTGTCGCAGAACGCTGCGAACACATCTTGGCAGCGCGGGAACCGGATCTTCACCTTGTTGCCGAAATCCACGAGCCGACGGAGCCGACGCTTTCTGGCCATGGCCGGCAAGGCGGTGCGCTTTCTCTTCGAGGGATCGGCACGGGGCTGCTCATCTTCTTCTGCTTCTCAAGGGTTTCTCAGAAGGGAAGGGAACAATGGATGATATCAGGCAAGAACTGAGGACGAAAGCTGGTTCTTGTGGTCTTGTGGCGGGAACAGGGCGGTGCTCTTCAACTTAACTGCGGAGACCTTTCCTGTATAAGAACTCTGTCCAGCCTGGCAGTGAGAAAAATCTACCTCAAAATCTCCGCTTATGAAGTTTGCTCTAAAATTCAAATAAATATTTCAAGAATTAGGTTAAAATAATTTATAGCTTTGCATGTTCTCCGAGTATTAGTCAAGGTTTCGCTTATTGAAAAATTATATAAAAATTAAAATAAGAAATGTCTAAGAATAATGAAACTTCGCATCGGTTAAAATTCTCAAAAAAAAAAAAAAAGAACAAAAGAATTATAAAACTGACTATGCTATTTTCTTATGTCTCTTAGGAGACTTACCGATATTTACTTATTAGTGGTCCCTTGTTATGTGATCTCTAATTAGAGACACTTTTGTTTTGACTGTTGGTGAAATAGATTCGGTTTCCATGATAAGTTGATGACTAAATAGGCTTCGTGAGCATCTCTACCGTTTGCAATCCTCTGTTAGGTTTGTAGTTTAAGAAAATCATGAGTCCATCTGTAAGACAAACAAGATCAATAATTATAAATTCAGATTCATCGAATAATTATTAAAAAAAAAAGCCTAAATAAATTGTACAAATTTCAATTCGATCCTAAATTTATTAATCTGATTAATTCAATCCTACACATAACTATTTGTAGTGTGCTGATAGGAATTCGTTGATGTTGATTAAATTAACTATTATTGGTCGGTATATGTGGGATTAAGTTATTTAAGAAAAGCATTATTCTTTGAGGCTTTCCTCCCTATCCCAAGAGAACAATACGAGCCTGGACAGTTTTTTTTTTTTTTTTTTTTAATTCTTAGAGATATTTTCACACGGCTCCCGTTAAACTAAAAAGGAAAAAAAGAAAAGAATTAGGTCTCCAAGTAAGAAACGAACTCCATATATTAATAAAATGATGGTTTCTCCCAAAACGTCTATTGGTAAAACGCAAAAATATTTTATGTTAAATTGACATAATTCTTGTATTTTTGTGGTTTGTAGAGGTTATATGATATAGGGTAATTTTCAAGTACAAAAACCTCGTCCTCTTCAATTTATGAGAAAAAGAATTCAATCTGAAAATAAAATAAAATAAAAAAGGAGCCACGGGCCCTCGCTGGTGGGCCGCTACCGCCGCCGCCGTGCAATGCCGGAAAGGGCCCGCGGAGGTCGTCGGAGTCTCGCCGGCGTCCGGCGACCGTCGCTAGCTTCGGGCGAGGCTGACGCAGCTCAACATCTTTCCTCCTGCGTCCATTCCGAACACGTCCAAAGGTCGCCAATGGCGGTTCGAGTGGGAAGAAGCGGAAGTGCGGGGCGAAGAAGCCTCTCGTTCTCGAGCGTCGCCGGGCCGAGTCATTCGTTCAGTTTCACACGCGCCGGCTCTGCAAACGCGAGCGGCGGGGGAGGAGGATTTGTGCCGGACGGCGAGCTTCCCCGTCGACGTCCTGGAACGACTCTCTCGACGTGAAGCTGGTCATGGCGTCTCGGGCCTGGAGCTGATCATGCTGGCAGGAAGTTGGTGAAACGAAGGAAGGGCAGACTGTGGGTTCCACACAGATGGGTCGTTTCGTCAACTTGAGTGCGAAGAGCGTGGAGAAGAAGTAATAAATAGTCAACTCTATAACAGTAGTAATTTCGTCCAGGGCTATAGCTCAGCTTTGCTCGCTTCTCTCTGCATTCTTGGCAACCTCTCTAATTCTGTAAGTCTTCTCGTCACACGTTTCAATCTGCTTTTCGTCCTGTTGCGACTTGAATTTTTATCTTTCGATCTGATGCATGTAAACCCCAAGTAACTGTCCATAACTGTCAATGTTCCCGCCAAGGTTCTGAGATTTCGAGATGGGGTGATTTCCTTGGCGCTAGGTCTTCTTGGTAGGCGGCGGCAGCGGCAGTGATTTGAATTTTGATGCTTGTTATTCGTTAATGTCATCTTTCTTGTTCATCTTAAGTTCGCGAATTTTGTGGGTTTGACTTCGAGCGTTGGGTTCTTCCGGTTGTTTGAACAGCCTCTGACGTGTTTGAAGTGCAGTACATTCTTGGTGAATTTGAAGGGCCTGTGCGAATATCTCTTGCCATATGGCTTTGATAGGACAGGCGCCGTCTCTGAAGAGGCGGATCCACCGGCAGGGAGAGAAGGCGACCGGCTGATCATCACTCCTCTCGGCGCTGGCAATGAAGTGGGTCGGTCTTGTGTCTACATGTGTTTCAAAGGAAAGACTGTGTTGGTACTGCTTTTTCTTGGTTTTCATGAGTTTTCCCCGTTTTAGAGTTTTAGCGAAAATGAGATGGTTTCTCTTGTGATCTCTTCGTAATTATTATGTGGGTGACAGTTTGATTGTGGAATTCATCCTGCTTACTCTGGCATGGCCGCTCTTCCGTACTTCGATGAGATCGACCCTTCGACAATTGATGTCCTCCTAATTACTCAGTACGTGTTTTATCTGCCTTCTCTGTATTATCATTGACTTACCTTTGGTGAGGAGGGCCACTTGTTCCATTATGCTGTTTCGTTTCCTGGTGTTCGCTCGTAATTTGCTTGAAGGAAGGATCTTTCTTCTTACAACTTGCCAAAGGGATTCGTCCTTGCCACTTCGTCTCAAATCGATTCCTAGTTCGATCCATTGGGCTGATATCAAATTATCAGCACCAATGTTTGTAAAGTTTAGGATGGGCTTCTCACTAGCTCGCATTATTGCTGATTCATACTTCTACCCCTCCCTCTCATATTTAGCTTCCACAGTAAAGGTCTCTAGTCTTTATCAGTTGATGTTGACTGCTTGCAGCTTCCACTTGATCATGCAGCTTCCTTACCATACTTTTGGAAAAGGTTGGCAGCTACATTAGAGTAAAAACATACTTTTAATTATCAAATTTTACTCTGATACCGATAACCTGAATTGCTCTCATTTTTCCAGACTACATTTAAAGGACGCGTCTTCATGACTCATGCTACGAAGGCTATATACAAGCTACTTTTGTCAGATTATGTAAAAGTGAGCAAGGTCTCAGTTGAAGATATGCTTTTTGATGAACCGGATATATCCCGTTCAATGGATAAGATTGAGGTTATTCCTTCATTTCTTGAGCCCATTCTTCATGTCACACAAATTTGCTTGCTAATGTCTGCCTTGGGGGAATGCTCCTTGGTGACCAACTTATTGAATTTTACTGATTCTAGAAGGGATGATATCACTGATGAAGAATCAGAATAATATTGGTTTTCATACTGTCATGGATGGATTGCTTGTGGATACCATTTACATGTCAGAAGTATGTGCAAGCTTTAGCTGTACCTCCGGCTCCGGCGTAGTAGGATGCAATTGTTTTGTCTTTAAGTGAATTGCAGATTATCCATATGCTTAGAACCCATCGTTCCATGTTTTTTATGTTTCAACAAATCGATGTTTAGTTTTGAGCTGATATGAGTTTCGTCTCTTTTAAGATAAAGTTGCAACTCAAGCTGTCCCTGCCGCTTTATGTACAATATAATTTAATAATTCCCAGTTGTGGCATTTGTATGAGAAGCTGGATAAACTAGTTATCTCAATACTTTCTGTCAATGCAGTTTGCTATATGTGTCATACACTTATAGCATCCATTCTACAGGATATTGTCTTAGGATGATCACTCAATGGTGTCAAGTCTTTGAGACAATGGCGATTAACTTATCATGGATATGTTGGGTTGTGTTTTGTGTGAAAACAATGTCTACCAATGATATGTTAATTATTCAATGTAAATGAACTGGCAATGATCTTACTTTTGCTGTTCTTTGAAGTTCCTGGCGTGCATAATGTCTATACTATCGATCCCAATGCATGTAAGTCATGTTACCTATTTCTAATTGTAGGTAATTGATTTCCACCAAACAGTTGAAGTGAATGGTATTCGATTTTGGTGTTATACTGCTGGCCATGTTCTCGGTGCTGCAATGTTCATGGTCGATATCGCTGGTGTACGAGTCCTTTATACAGGTGATTATTCTCGTGAAGAAGATAGGCATCTCCGAGCTGCAGAGATTCCTCAGTTCTCACCTGATATCTGCATAATCGAGTCCACTTATGGAGTGCAGCTTCATCAACCTCGTCATATTCGGGAGAAACGCTTCACTGATGTCATCCATTCTACTGTTTCTCGGGAGGTAGAGTCCTTATCCCTGCATATGCTCTTGGTCGTGCTCAAGAACTTCTGTTGATCCTTGACGAGTTCTGGTCCAACCACCCTGAGCTCCATAATATTCCTATATATTATGCTTCCCCCCTTGCAAAGAAGTGTATGGCAGTTTATCAAACCTATATCAATTCCATGAATGAGAGGGTCCGTAGCCAATTTGCAACATCAAATCCTTTTGACTTCAAGCACATTTCACCACTAAAGAGTATTGAGAATTTTAATGATGTCGGTCCATCAGTTGTTATGGCTAGTCCCGGCGGGCTTCAAAGTGGGTTATCGCGTCAGCTATTTGACATGTGGTGCTCTGACAGGAAGAATGCTTGCGTTATTCCTGGGTATGTCGTGGAAGGGACTCTGGCAAAGACCATCATCAATGAACCAAAGGAAGTCACTCTGATGAGTGGTCTCACTGCTCATCTTAACATGCAAGTCCATTATATTTCCTTCTCTGCCCATGCTGATTTTGCTCAGACAAGTGCATTTTTGGACGAGGTAATGCCTCCAAACATTGTTCTTGTTCATGGAGAAGTACATGAGATGGGAAGGCTCAAACAGAAGCTCTTAACTCAGTTTGCTGATCGCAACACCAAAATCATCATGCCAAAAAATTGTCAATCAGTCGAAATGTACTTCAATTCAGCGAAAATGGCAAAAACTATTGGGAAGCTGGCTGAGAAGACCCCAGAAGTGGGTGAGACTGTAGGTGGCCTCCTGGTAAAGAAAGGCTTCACTTATCAAATTATGGCATCTGAAGATGTTCACGTTTTCTCTCAGTTGTCCACATCAACTATGAATCAGAGGATCACGATTCCTTATACAGGTGCGTTTGGTGTAATAAGCCACCGACTGAAGCAGATATATGAAAGTGTGGAATCTTCAGTAGATGATGAATCTGGCATGCCCATGTTACGTGTACATGATCGAGTAACAGTGAAGCACGAATCTGATAAACATATTTCAGTGCACTGGACATCAGATCCGATAAGCGACATGGTTTCAGATTCTGTTGTTGCTCTTATCTTGAACATAAGCCTTGAGATTCCAAAGGTCGTGGTTGAAACAGAGGCCATGAAAACAGAAGAAGAAAGTGAGAAAAGGGTGGAGAAGATCAGCCACGCACTTTTAGTTTCTCTCTTTGGGGATGTGAAGTTTTGTGAGAATGGGAAGCTAGTGATAAATGTGGATGGGAATGTAGCGCATCTGGACAAGCAGAGCGGGGATGTGGAGAGTGAAAATGAAGGCCTTAAGGAAAGGGTAAGGACTGCATTTCAGCAAATCCAGAGTGCTGTAAAACCAATACCCCCCCGTCGGCTTCTTAGGTATCTTTCGCGTTTCAGATCATTTTCTATCTATATTGTAGCATCAAGCTCATGGTAACTCAACTCACAATCTAAGTTCAGCTTATGTTTTAAGCATCTAAAGTTGGATCTCAGCTCTCAGAAAAAGTTTCAACAGTTGCACTTGGATTATTTAGCTACTTGTACTTTTACGTATTTAATTTTGATGTCCGAAGGCTGGCAAGGCTCGATTATCACCTTGCAGAAAAGACTTTGCCATTTCTTTCCCTAGTGCAATTTTTCCAATTCATGCGAGCGGGCTAGTGAAGACAGCCCGCGCTATGAGAAGATGCACCCGTGCGGTAGTGTTGTAACTTTGTGATGTCTAGTTTTCATGTACCAAAACGCAGACTTTGTCATGGTTACTCATGTGACGAGTTGGAATTGATGAGTGGTTGAGTAAACAGTTTGTGCTTGGATTATGTTTATTTAAGATGTCAAGTGGGGCTATATGTTTCTTTTTAGCCCAAGTTCGGGTTTGTCTCACTGATCTGTACCATTTTGATTACAATTCTCTCAATTAAACCAGACAATGTTGTATCAATATATCCCAAATCCTCAACAGGACTGAAAGGATTTGGAAATTACAAGATCTCAAACAATGGAGTATCAATATACCCCTTTCCAGAGAGGATCCAAATCTCATCACACTACCCCCATCTCGCCCCCTTCTGGTCTCTCTCTCTCTCTCTCTTTTTCAGAAGAAAAGTGATTGAAGTTAGAACCTTGATCACATTTCTGATGGGGAAAGAACATTGTTTTAAGGAACAAATATACTTATCTTACATCAATACTCTTACTAGAAATCAGGTTGCCATTCTTGTTTTTAAGATTTGATCACAAAAGTGTCATGAATTAGGCCTGTAAAAGATCATGACCAACTCGTACCAATGTCAATGAGACAACACCATGATTAATTCGTAACACCCACGTTCTCCACTAGTTTTCTTTCAAATTCTTGGCACTAAACCCGCACCTCTTACTGCGCTGATCAAGGGTAGCGGGGTGGGTTCGGGACCAAATGCAAACTCGACAGGTACCGAATACACATCGATGTTGAACCCAAAGGATAACTTTTTGAATGAAGTTCTAAAGACATACCGGTGAAGTACATGAGCAGGAACCGGTGTGATTGGAGATTAGATTTCACTAGTTACTTAGCCTGTGCTTTGTCCAAGCATGTCTACTTGCATATTTCTAAATAGGCATTAAGCCAATAATATGTGATGTGGTGTAAGGGATGAGACGAGATTTGTTTGATGATTATATGCAGTTTTATGGAAGAATATCATGCTTTTATGGAGGTGTAAGATTAATATTTGGCAAAAAGGCCGTTTCCTTAGTACACAGAACATGACTAGAAAAAAAAAATGATTTCTAGTGGACAATGATGGAAGCTTCATTTGAAATGAAAAAAAAAAAAAAAAAAAAAAAAACGGGTCTTCCAATGTCGTTGGGATGTGATCTGAGTTAGGATCGATGAAGGTGTCTAAACGGACTGGATCATATTTTAAGAATTACACCACCTATGCAAAAATCCTGGATCGCCAACCATTGGCGAGGACTAGGCAAGGGTCTAATGCCGAATCTAGCAAGGGAAGCCTCACCCAGCCCTTGCCAAGAGTCAATGAGGGCGGGCCTCACCTATGGCTTGGGGAAGGGCGTCCCAGCCCTTGCCCTCGCCAACCATTTTGGAGGTTGGTGACTTTGAGGGAAAGAAGGGAAAAAAAAAATAGAAGGAAAAGAGAAGTTAAAAAGAAAAATAAAAAGAATTCGAAAACAAATTAAATTTTGAAAAAAAAAAATATTCATGCCAATTTATCAAAATAAAATCCAAATGCCACATTAGTGATTTTTAGTCTAAATCGGTCGAATGAACTAAATTGATAATAATATAAAAAAGTTTAACTAAAATTGGTCAAATCAAAATATTTATGGCTAAATTGATAATAATATAAAAACGTTCATGACTTTTTTGATACTTTTCCTCCGGAAGAGATGGCTTGGTTTCGTTTTTGATGGCAAATGGCGATTGAAATAAATCTATCAATTGGTCATGTCGTATTGGCCAAGTCATATTTACAGCTGCTTCCGTGCCTGATTTTAGTACTGTGGAAAGTTTTTTCCTGGCTAGGACGGCGGGAATGGCGTAGGGTGCAATACTCAGGAGGGACTCCAGCATCACGAAGTTCAATTTTCGTTGCAAAGTCCTTCGGCCTGATGCAATGCCCTACTGAAAAGTGGATTCTAGTGCATTAGCAGCGATGGGAACGACCGCGTGCTTGACGCTCGGCGCGCGGCGGCATGTTTGGCTTCACTTACATAGGCATCAGTCGCGAGAGCTGTGCGGATTGCCTGATCGGGTCGGGTCGGGTCGGGTCGGTTCGGGTCAGTCAAGGGGCGTTCGTGCACAAAATCTAGATCGCGAAAAGGTTCTCTCGAGCTGGTTTGGTGATTAGATTCTGCCTGATGATCATTCTACTTCCTCTTGAACTTAGTAGTTCCTGAAAACCTTCTTGTGGCTTGGCTTGGCGATTTTCTTGGGCAGAAAAGAGAATGAGGGGAGGAGACACAGAACATGGCCACTACTAGTAGATGTTATATTAGTTATTATTTTTTTATTATTTCTCTCAATTAATTTGGTTCTATTTTAGCAAGTCATCATTCTCATTTTGAAATGTTGTGAATTTGGGACGCCAGACTCATTTTCCGCCAAATAAGGATAACTTCCATTACAAATCTAATCATGGAAAGAACAAATGATAACAAAAATATTTGATAGGTTATAGCAATCGGTAATAATAACAACACTCGATTGTATAGATTTTGATGGCTCTCACGAAAATTTACATTGGTAAGGAAAATGTTTATTAAAATATGAAGGGATAAACAAAAAGTTGTAAAATGTTGTCATGAAAGTACAATTAATTTTATAAATTTTCAAAAATTGCAATCAGATCCTTAAATTTATTAACTTGGTGCAATCGAGTCATTCTGTTAAGTCCATCAATTTGCCTAACAAAATATATTGAGGTGGTATTTTCATGTTAATTTCTCTTTCCTACATAGCTAAAGCATGATTTTGGCTCAAATCCTAGTTTTTTTTTTTTTTTTTTTTTTTCAAATCCCACAGGAATTCGCTCTAGTGACCACCCTTCAAATCTTAGGGCTTAAATTAGATTTAGAAAATGAAAATGATTAAAACTTATTAAAAAAAGAACCCAACCTAAAAAAAGAAGAGAGCCACAGGGGATTAGTGTGACTGCTGTTTGCTCTTTTGTTTTTCCCCTGTTTTTCTCTATCGTTGCGTGCATAGCAGAAGGCGAGGCCTATTTTGTGCAAGGCACATGAAGCTTTTTTGTGTGAAGCTACTGAGTTTGAGGCCTTTCATGTTAAAGATAAAGGCTGCTATTGATGCTGCGGAAGACCGCAAATCAGCGTCGCCTGGCGTTCCACCGACGTTCGCGGAGCACGGGAGCCTCTGGCAAGCTCCTTTGCATAAGATAACATTCAACTTCTCATAAGATATGTTGAATAAGAAATCTCCGATAAGCTCCTTTATATAAAATAACACTCAAAGTCTCGTGATAAAAGATCTATCTCAATTTCTAGGGTTGGTGACGGTCGATGCATATTGACAATACCCTGGCGACCCCTTGCCAGGCATATCTGGCGATGGGATATGGTAGCGAGCTGCCGAAGACCCTGTGTTTTTTTTTTTTTGCCCCCTTAAGCTTGGTTTTTTTGGGTAAGTTTTAGCCTTTTTCATTGTCTTAATCCAATGTAAGCAAGATTTGGGGAAGAGAATAATAAAAATGCCACGCAGAAGACCGCATATGATTGAAAAAATGACACGTCATCATTTTCGCGATAGTTATTCCAACTTCCGATCCACTTATTCCAAGATGAGAATGACAATTTCAACAAAGCAGTCGAAGTAATGAAGCAGGAGTGGAATTCAGATGAAGTCACGATGATTGGTCATTCTCATTTACAACAGTAGAGGCGGGCGAGCAGGGCGTGGGTACATCTTAGGGCTTTAGCTCAACTGCTCCTTCCTTGCGCTCTGCATTCTTGGCAGAAATCTCTGAAATTTCTGTAAGCCTCTCTCTCTCTCTCTCTCTCTCTGCAATTCAGTCTGCATTTTCCATGTTTGACTACGAGTACTGGGTTCTTGCCTGTCGTTTGACCAGCTTCAGACGTGTTTCTTTCTTCTTCTTCTTCTTCTCCTCTTTTTCCCTCCACAGGGGCAGCGCGTTCTTGGTGAATTTGAACTTTTGAAGGGCTCTGTGGCGAGCTTTTCTCGCCGTACATGGCTTCGGTTGGGCAGGCGGCGTCTCTGAAGAGGCGGGATCCGCTGGCCGGGAGGGAAGGCGACCAGCTGATCATCACTCCTCTCGGCGCCGGCAACGAAGTGGGTCGGTCCTGCGTCTACATGTCTTTTAAAGGGAAGACCGTGATGGTACTGCTTCTTTTTTTCTTGGGTTTTCGTTGGGTTTTTCCCGGGTTTTAGAGGTTTAGCAGAAATGGGTTGGTTTCTCTTGTGATATTTTCGTGATTATTGTACGTGGGTGGCAGTTTGATTGTGGAATTCATCCTGCTTACTCGGGCATGGCCGCTCTTCCGTACTTCGATGAGATCGACCCTTCGACAATCGATGTCCTCCTAATTACTCAGTACGTGTTTTATCTGCCTTCTCTGTATTATCATTGACTTGCCTTTGGAGAGGAGGGTCACAAGTTGTAAGAACTTGCCAAAGGAATTCATCCTTGCCCCTTCCTCTCGGATGGATTCTGAGTTCGACGCATTGGGCTGTTATTAAGTTATCAGCACCAATGTCTGTAGAGTTTAGGATGGGCTTCTCACATTATTGCTGATTTATAATTCCACCCCTCCCTATTTAGTTTCCACAGTAAAGGTCTTTTACAAGTTGGTGTTGACTGCTTGCAGCTTCCACTTGGATCATGCAGCTTCCTTACCATATTTTTTGGAAAAGGTTTGTGGCTATATTAGGGTGGAAAGGTATTTTGATTATTGAATCTTACTTTAGTTCCGATGACCCGACATGCTCTCATTTTTCCAGACCACATTTAAAGGTCGTGTCTTCATGACTCATGCTACGAAGGCTATATACAAGCTGCTTTTGTCAGATTATGTAAAAGTGAGCAAGGTCTCAGTTGAAGACATGCTTTTTGATGAACAGGATATATTGCATTCAATGGATAAGATTGAGGTATTTCTCTCATTTGTTGAGCTCATTCTTCTTGCTACAAGAATTTGCTTGCTAATGTCTGCCTTGGGGAATGCTGCATAGTGATCAACTCATTGAATTTTACTGGTCCTAGAAGGGATGATGTCATTGATGAAGAAGCAGAATAATTCTTGCTTTGCATCCAGTCATGGATGGATTGCTTGTGTAGACCATTTACATGTCGAAGCATGTGCAAGCTTTAGCTATACCTCAGGTTCAGTAGACTTCAATTGTTTTTTGTCTTTAGGTGCATTGCAGATTCTCCATATGCTTAGAATCTACCATTCCCCGAGTCTTACCTTTCAAAGAATCAAGTTTGGTATCAAGCTGAAATAGGTTTCGTCTCTTTTAAGATAAAGCACAGGATCCTTCTTTCGTTGCAGCTATAGCCATCTCTGCTCAGTTGTTTGAGAAGTTGGATAAACTAGCGATCTCAATGGATAAACTAGTTAACTCGCACTTATGCGTCATACAGTATGCTATATATGCCATATACTTATAGTGTCTATTCTAGAGGATTTTGTCCTAGGATGATCACTCGATGTTGTCTAGTCTATTGGACATGGCAAATTATTAATCATGGATATGTTGGGTTGTGTTTCATGTGAGAACAGGGTCTTCCAATGGAATGTTAATTATTCAATGTAAATGAACTGGCAATATTTTTAATTCTTGTGCTATTCTTTGAAGTTCCATGCATGCATAACTTCTAAACCATTCATCCCAATGCATTTAAATCATGTTACCTACCTACTTTTACCAGTAGGTAATTGATTTCCACCAAACAGTTGAAGTGAATGGGATTCGGTTTTGGTACATGTTTAATCCAATCCTTGGACTGTATACCATCTCCGAGCTTGAATTAATGAGATGACAATATTGAATATTTTCATATGGTCCAAAGACTAAAAAATTTTAAAACAGATTAAAAGTTTTGGGATGATATTACACATTGAATTAAAATTTAGGAATCTCACTAAAAAAATGGTTGTATCGTTTGTCCAAAATTATATGGCGAGCTCCTTTCTCAGAATAGCTTGTTGTTGTTGACTAAATTGCTTGCAAGAGAATTCGCACCGGTGCTCCAGTAAAGCTGTTTAAACCCATCCAGGAAGAGTCGGTGCATGGTATGCAAGGCCTCAAAATTGTTGAAAAGAAAATGGTTTGAAATGTTGTGAATCGGGGAACCAAGGGTCGTTTTCTGCCAAAAAAAAAGATAACTTACATCATAAATATATTTGTGAAAAGAATAAATGAAAATAAAAATATTCGATAAGTTTATAGTGATTACTCCAATACATGCTACACGTAAAAGTTTCATTGCTAAAAAATAAACTTAAATTGGTAAGTGAGATATTCATAAATATTTAAGGATGGATCATGCATAAAAAATTTCGAAAATTGTGACAAAAATAAGATCGAATTCTAAAACTTTCAAAAAAAATGTAAATCAAATTTGTAAATTTATCAATTGATACAATCAAGTCATTTCGTTAATTCCCTCAACTTATCTAATGAAAAATGACAATGTGACATTTTTTATTAGTTTTTATCTCCTATGTGGCGGCGATCAATTTAGCTAATGCAAGACGTTTATTTGTAAAACCAAAACGACCTCCTTCTGACCCGGTATCCTAGTCGAAATAGGAAATTTATCAGCAGTTGAATTAAAGCTTATCATGGCAGATCAAAGGGCAAAGTCCTATAGATTAAATCCTAACAAAATTTCAGCATTATTAAATCATACCTTCGTTTAATGACACGTGTCATCGACTTACATTGACTTGTACCGAAAAGATTCAAGCGGCCATTCCGCCGGAGGACACGGCGCGCTGCCGGCGTCCCCCGGAGCCTCAACGTCGACAGCGCTGGTGTCTCCACGGCCCAACGAAGGCTGGTGGTGCTCTGCAAAGGCCTTCTTCCAGACCTCACAATTCTTCGATCGCTCCGCCATCAACTCGTCGTTCTTCTGCTGCAACCGGTTCAAAACAAGCGGCAGCGCGCGCTGTGGATCCTCCCTCAGGTGCTCCACCATCTCGGCTCCTCGGTAGTCGTACATCGTCTCGATGAACCTCAGCTCTCCAGGCGTCAAGTGACAGCCGTCACGGCGCCCGGCCGCCAGATGTTTCCCGATGTGGGACATCGCCGATTGAGCGAGGCCGATCGTCACGTCCCGGTTGCACATGTCGTCCTCGCACTCGAACAGGACTCGCTCGTGATCATTCTTGACCGGCTGTCGGAAGATACCCCTCGGCCTTTCTCGTTTTATCTCGCCAGTGTTCAGAACCGTGAGTTCGTTCCCCAACCCGCCAAACGCCTCGCGACCGGCGGAGCCACCGGCGTGGTCAATGGGAGCAGAACCTTCGGACTGAAGTTCCACAAATTCCGCCATCAAATCTTGATGGTCCGCAAAGAGATCGCGCAGCTTCTCGAGAACCCACTCCTCGCCCTTCTCCTCGCACAGAATGCAGGTCTCGCAGAACGCTGCGAACACATCTTGACGGCGCGGGAACCGGATCTTCACCTTGTTGCTGAAATCCACGAGCCGACGAAGCCGACGCTTTCTGGCCATGGCCGGCAAGGCGGTGCGCTTTCTTCGAGGGATCGGCACGGGGCTGCTCATCTTCTTCTGCTTCTCAAGAGTTTCTCAGAAGGGAAGGAACAATGGATGATATCAGGCAAGAACTGAGGACGAAAGCTGGTTCTTGTGGTCTTGTGGCGGGAACTGGGCGGTGCTCTTCAACTTAACTGCGGAGACCTTTCCTATATAAGAACTCTGTCCAGCCTGGCAGTGAGAAAAATCTACCTCAAAATCTCCGCTTATGAAGTTTGCTCTAAAATTCAAATAAATATTTCAAGAATTAGGTTAAAATAATTTATAGCTTTGCAATCGACCAAAAAAAATAATTTATAGCTTTGCATGTTCTCCGAGTATTAGTCAAGGTTTCGCTTATTGAAAAGTTATATAAAAATTAAAATAAGAAATGTCTAAGAATAATGAAACTTCGCATCAGTTAAAATTCTCAAAAAAAAAAAAAAAAAAAAAAGAACAAAAGAATTATAAAACTGACTATGCTATTTTCTTATGTCTCGTAGGAGACTTACCGATATTTAGTTATTAGTGGTCCCTTGTTATGTGATCTCTAATTAGAGACACTTTTGTTTTGACTGTTGGCGAAATAGATTCGGTTTCCATGATAAGTTGAAAACTAACTAGGCTTCGTGAGCATCTCTACCGTTTGCAATCCTCTGTTAGGTTTGTAGTTTAAGAAAATCATGAGTCCATTTGACTTTAAGACAAACATGATCAATAATTATAAATTCAGATTCATCGAATAATTATTTAAAAAAAAAGGCCTAAATAAATTGTACAAATTTCAATTCGATCCTAAATTTTATTAATCTGATTAATTCAATCCTACACATAACTATTTGTAAGTGTACTGATAGGAATTCGTTGATGTTGATTAAATTAATTATTTTTGGTCGGTATATGTGGGATTAAGTTATTTAAGAAAAGCATTATTCTTTGAGGCTTTCCTCCCTATCCCAAGAGAACAATACGAGCCTGGACAGTTTTTTTTTTTTGAAAAAAATCTTAGAGATATTTTCACACCGCTCCCGTTAAACTAAAAAGGAAAGGAAAAAAAAAAAGAAAAAAAAGGTCTCCAAGTAAGAAACGAACTCCATATATTAATAAAAGGATGGTTTCTCCCGAAACATCTAGATCAACAATTTCTGATAAATATTAATTAGATTAATTTAATTGGTAAAACGCAAAAAATATTTTATGTTAAATTGACATAATTCTTGTATTTTTGTGGTCGGATGAGGTTATATTATATTGGGTAATTCTCAAATATGAAAATTTTTTTCCTTTTTAATTTATGAGAAAAAGAATTCAATCTAAAAAAAAAAAAAAAAAAAAAAGGAGCCACGGGCCCTAGCTGGTGTGCCGCTGCTGCCGCCACAGCGCAATCCCAGAAAGGGCCCGCGGAGGTCGCCGGAGTCTCGCCGGCGTCCGGCGTCCGGCGACCGTCGCTAGCTTCGGCGAGGCTGACTCAGCTCAACATCTTTCCTCCTGCGTCCATTCCGAACCCGTCCAAAGGTCGACAATGGCGGTCCGAGTGGGAAGAAGCGGAAGTGCGGGGCGAAGAAGCCTCTCGTTCTCGAGCGTCGCCGGACCGAGTCATTCGTTCAGTTTCACACGCGCCGGCTCTGCAAACGCGAGCGGCGGGGGAGGAGGATTTGTGCCGGACGGCGAGCTTCCCCGTCGACGTCCTGGAACGACTCTCTCGACGTGAAGCTGGTCATGGCGTCTTGGGCCTGGAGCTGATCATGCTGGCAGGAAGTTGGTGAAACGAAGGAAGGGCAGACTGTGGGTTCCACACAGATGGGTCGTTTCGTCAACTTGAGTGCGAAGAGCGTGGAGAAGTAATAAATAGTCAACTCTATAACAGTAGTAATTTCGTCCAGGGCTATAGCTCAGCTTTGCTCGCTTCTCTCTGCATTCTTGGCAATCTCTCTAATTCTGTAAGTCTTCTCGTCACACGTTTCAATCTGCTTTTCGTCCTGTTGCGACTTGAATTTTTATCTTTCGATCTGATGCATTTAAACCCCAAGTAACTGTCCATAACTGTCAATGTTCCCGCCAAGGTTCTGAGATTTCGAGATGGGGTGATTTCCTTGGCGCTAGGTCTTCTTGGTAGGCGGCGGCAGCGGCAGTGATTTGAATTTTGATGCTTGTTATTCGTTAACGTCATCTTTCTTGTTCATCTTAAGTTCGCGAATTTTGCGGGTTTGACTTCGAGCGTTGGGTTCTTGCGGTTGTTTGAACAGCCTCTGACGTGTTTGAAGTGCAGTACATTCTTGGTGAATTTGAAGGGCCTGTGCGAATATCTCTTGCCATATGGCTTTGATAGGACAGGCGCCGTCTCTGAAGAGGCGGGATCCACCGGCAGGGAGAGAAGGCGACCGGCTGATCATCACTCCTCTCGGCGCTGGCAATGAAGTGGGTCGGTCTTGTGTCTACATGTCTTTCAAAGGAAAGACTGTTGGTACTGCTTTTTCTTGGTTTTCATGATTTTTCCCGGTTTTAGAGTTTTAGCAGAAATGGGTTGGTTTCTCTTGTGATCTCTTCGTAATTATTGTACGCGGGTGACAGTTTGATTGTGGAATTCATCCTGCTTACTCTGGCATGGCCGCTCTTCCGTACTTCGATGAGATCGACCCTTCGACAATTGATGTCCTCCTAATTACTCAGTACGTGTTTTATCTGCCTTCTCTGTATTATCATTGACTTACCTTTGGTGAGGAGGGCCACTCGTTCCATTATGCTGTAATGTTCATGGTCGATATCGCTGGTGTACGAGTCCTTTATACAGGTGATTATTCTCGTGAAGAAGATAGGCATCTCCGAGCTGCAGAGATTCCTCAGTTCTCACCTGATATCTGCATAATTGAGTCCACTTATGGAGTGCAGCTTCATCAACCTCGTCATATTCGGGAGAAACGCTTCACTGATGTCATCCATTCTACTGTTTCTCGAGGAGGTAGAGTCCTTATCCCTGCATATGCTCTTGGTCGTGCTCAAGAACTTCTGTTTATCCTTGACGAGTTCTGGTCCAACCACCCTGAGCTCCATAATATTCCTATATATTATGCTTCCCCCCTTGCAAAGAAGTGTATGGCAGTCTATCAAACCTATATCAATTCCATGAATGAGAAGGTCTGTAGCCAATTTGCAAAAATCAAATCCTTTTGACTTCAAGCACATTGCACCACTAAACAATATTGAGAATTTTAATGATGTCGGTCCATCGGTTGTTATGGCTAGTCCCGGCGGGCTTCAAAGTGGGTTATCGCGTCAGCTATTTGACATGTGGTGCTCTGACAGGAAGAATTCCTGGGTATGTCGTGGAAGGGACTCTGGCAAAGACCATCATCAATGAACCAAAGGAAGTCACTCTGATGAGTGGTCTCACTGCTCATCTTAACATGCAAGTCCATTATATTTCCTTCTCTGCCCATGCTGATTTTGCTCAGACAAGTGCATTTTTGGACGAGGTAATGCCTCCAAACATTGTTCTTGTTCATGGAGAAGTACATGAGATGGGAAGGCTCAAACAGAAGCTCTTAACTCAGTTTGCTGATCGCAACACCAAAATCATCATGCCAAAAATTGTCAATCAGTCGAATTGTACTTCAATTCAGAGAAAATGGCAAAAACTATTGGGAAGCTGGCTGAGAAGACCCCAGAAGTGGGTGAGACTGTAGGTGGCCTCCTGGTAAAGAAAGGCTTCACTTATCAAATTATGGCACCTGAAGATGTTCACGTTTTCTCTCAGTTGTCCACATCAACTATTAATCAGAGGATCACGATTCCTTATACAGGTGCGTTTGGTGTAATAAGCCACCGACTGAAGCAGATATATGAAAGTGTGGAATCTTCAGTAGATGATGAATCTGGCATGCCCATGTTACGTGTGCATGATCGAGTAACAGTGAAGCGCGAATCTGATAAACATATTTCAGTGCACTGCACATCAGATCCGGTAAGCAACATGGTTTCAGATTCTGTTGTTGCTCTTATCTTGAACATAAGCCATGAGATTCCAAAGGTCGTGGCTGAAACAGAGGCCATGAAAACTGAAGAAGAAAGTGAGAAAAGGGTGGAGAAGATCAGCCACGCACTTTTAGTTTCTCTCTTTGGGGATGTGAAGTTTTGTGAGAATGGGAAGCTGGTGATAAATGTGGATGGGAATGTAGCGCATCTGGACAAGCAGAGTGGGGACGTGGAGAGTGAAAATGAAGGCCTTAAGGAAAGGGTAAGGACTGCATTTCGGCAAATCCAGAGTGCTGTAAAACCAATACCCCTGTCGGCTTCTTAGGTATCTTTCGCGTTTCAGGTCATTTTCTAACTATATTGTAGCATCAAGCTCGTGGTTTGTATATCCTCAACTCACAATCTGAGTTCAGCTCATGTTTTAAGCATCTAAAGTTGGATCTCAGCCCTCAGAACAAGTTTCAACAGTTGCACTTGGATTACTTAGATTTTTGTACTTCTACAAATTTAATTTTGGAAGGCTGGCAAGGCTTGATTGTCACCTTGCGGATTAGACTCTGCCATTTCTTTTCCTCAATGCAATTTTGCCAATTCATGCAAGCAGGCTAGTGAAAGACAGCCTGTGCTACATGATCGATCTCTTTCAACGGTTGTAAATGCTTTAGCAATCGATCTGTTTGTTGAACTGACAATTATGCCACCAGATCATGATCATCTTTTGATCATTTGCCAACACTGGACCGCGAAGTTTCATGAATTAGGCCTTTGAAGATCATGACCATCTTGTACTAATGCCAACGATACGACACAATGATTAATGGGCAAGGCCTTTCTCTGACCTACGTTCTCCCAATGGTTTTCTTTTCAAGTTCTTACCACTAAACCCGCACCTCTCACTGCACAAATCAATAGTAGCGGGGCGGGTTCGGGACTAGTTGAAATCCAAACTTGACGGGTGCCGAATACACATCTGATGTCAAACCCAAAGAACAACTTTTTGGACGAAGTTCTAATGACATCCGAGTGAAGTACATGAGAACCTTAAACATATAGGAATCTGCATGATTGGAGATCAGATTTCACTAGTTACTTTAGTTGTGCTTTGCGCAAGCATGTCTATTTGCTTTTCTCTAAGTAGGCAATAAACCGATAATATGAGATGTGATGTAAGAAATAAGATGGGATTGATTTGATGATTATATATTGTCGTCCGGAAGAATATCAATATTTGGTGGAAGGACCGTTTCCTAAGTACCTAAGAAGTACTGACACTCTCTGAAAGCCTTCGTGTCGTGTCCGACACTTCGTGTGACATCCTGAAATTCGAGTCCTCTGAGGGATGAATGAATGTGAATTTCGTCAATGCATTGTTGGTTGATCTCACTCGGAATTGATCACTCCTGAGATACTGACCTTGAGGGGAAAGGCTAATGAGGACGGAACCCGTACGACTAAAGAACTCGACCTGGGAAAACGACTTGACCGTGAGACTTGCGTGAGGATGATCCTGTAGATAGGCAGGCCGATTCTACAGACGACTAGAAGTCAATTCGCGGACAAAACATAATGGAACGACGGGTGATTCCGTTTACCGTTATCAAACCCGCGAACGACCCTATGTCGATCCTTAGTGATCGTGTACTTTGAAATAAGAATCTATCCTCCGTAATTTCATGCGCCAAGGACGTCCATGCGTCGAGATGTCTTGAACGTGGTTTGGCACGAGTCGGTTACGCGTGAATCCTCCGAGCCGCCCGTCGCCCCGAGTTATAACCAAAATGGCATTAGGGCGAAATTGACATGGCAAGAGAACTTAGGACTGAACTTTGAATTATCGGGAATGTCCGGACGGACTTTGGATGAGGCTACTTCAAACAAATCGACAGAGCCGCTTAAGAGCAATTGGAAAAAAGGGATTTTCGGACCGAGGAAGCGAGCCCGTGAGGAGGTGGGCCGGGCCAAGCTAGTGTGGGCCTTACGCCCAAGGTGGGACAGCCCATGATGGGCCCAAAACAAGCAAGTGAGCCCATTGGGCCAAACCAACTATTCATCTTCTAAGCCCATGGGCCAAGCCTTAACCATTTCAAAGCCCAATAAATTCCCAAGCCCATTACTATTCATGGCCAAGCCCATTTCTTAGGCCCATCCACCAATTTCAACCCAAGGATAGAATGGTAATTTGTGCAAGGTGGAAATGACCAAATTGCCCCTAAAAGCATTTGGATAAGAGCAAAGGAAGAGAGAGAGATGATGTCATGCATGGGGACTTGAAGCAAGCATTTATGGGGGTCTTGACAGCCCTCCCATCACCCTCTCTCTCCCTCATTCGGTCCCCATCTCGAACGGAGCTCTCTCTCCTTCGTTCTCCCTCTCTTCCAGTTTCTGCTCCAGCTGACCCTTCGGTGAAGAATCGAGTCAAAAGTGGTCTTCCCGGTTGAATCACAGAACGAGCCACCTATCACCGTGACCGGGAGAGACAGAACGTTCCAACGAACCCAATTTCATCTCGAACGGAGCAGCCATCCGTCCTGTACGGCCGTCGCAAGCCGCCTGTCGCCGGTCCGTCGTCGGTCCGCCTGCAGCCTGCACTGTTTCGAGTTTTCGGCCATTTTTCTCCCATTCCAGCCGTTCCTCCGCCCATCCCAACCTCCAGCAAGACCCCCAAGACCTCCTGGTGCCGCTGGTTGTCGGCCACCCCTTTCGCCGGAGCTCCGGCCAAGCCGTTCAACTCAGTTTCTCCTCCGGCAGGGCTGTTTTTCAGAAGTTTCAGTGGGAGTTCGAGCTGTGGTTGCTGTGTTGAGCTTGGGATCGTCTTGGATCGTCGTTGTCGAGGTTCCGGTGCGTAGCCACCGTCGTCGCCGCCGCGTCGGTGTCTCCGGCCCGCTTAACGGGTGAGTTTAGCTCCTAATCCTTCGATTAGTGCCTAAACTTGCTTAGGGTTGGTTTAGTTAGATTTAATTCTAGTTTATGTGATTTAATTAAGTTGTATTAGCCCTAAGATAGGTGGTTAGATGGGTGGATTATATTAGTTTAGCTTAATCTTGCTTTATTTGCTTAATTGTGCTTATGTGTTTAATTAAGCTTGTTTTGCTTAATTAATTGTTTGATTGTTTTAATTAATGATTTTAATGATTTCTGAGTTTAATTTATCATTTATTAAATTCTGAAAATTACTATTCACTCGACACTATTCACGGTTACTGTTCACGAGGCACTGTTCATGAATTACTGTCACGAGTTACTGTTCACAAAACACTGTTCACCCGAGAACGAAAAGTGTCTAATTTTATGTGGGTTTAATCCTATGAAGTGATTGGATGTGTTATTGCATAAACATCTGCATGAATTGAATGATGATTTGTGCAATTGTGTGGTGATTGGAAAAATTGGATTTTATTTAGAAAATCCCGGTGTCGGGTTTGGACACCGAAAATGGATTTTAAGTATTATATCAAACAAAGGGGTTTGAAAAAGGAAAGTATCGTTTTTCTGGTTCGAATTGACGTGTACCCACGCACGACTACTTTCTCGGATGTTTTTAATACGAAGGAAATAGGCCAGATTACTATTTTAATCGGGGCATTTGAGTGAAATGCAAAGTGTCCTGGGCCGATATTGAATTGTCGTGTGTTGGTTAAGAGGAAACCGTCCCGGCTGTTGAGCTGGACGTTACCCCTATATGGGATGCCCCTAGACAACGGGAAGCTGGTCGCAGTAGATTCTGGACCCTATGCTCCTTCGGGAAAGACATCGACGAAGTGACGTGCCGTGCTCCACGGGGGGAGACGATGCCGGTCGTAGTATAGGCTAGGCCGACTAGACCGATGCTCCTTCGGGAATGCCGTCGACGTAGTGACGAAGCCGTGCTCCACGGGGGGAGACGATGCCTGGCTAAACGCCAGTAGATAGCCGAACTGTGAGTAGGCTATGCCCTTGTGTGGCAGTAATTAATAATTGAAACGCATGCTAAGTGTTATTGGGTTGAGACCCCGTGATTGACCGAGATGAGTAAGGCGTTTCAATTGTTGTATGCATTGAGTATATGCATTGTGTTTATGAACTTGTGATAATGTGCGAGAATGCATGAGAATCATGGCATCTGTGATTTCAGTCATGCGGGAGTTAAGCACATTGTTTATGGCACGCACGCATGAATCGATAACGTGCGGTGGTGTGGCAATGGCTAGGTGAGATCGCTTGTGATGCGACTCGTATGTGATTGATGAAATGTATCATCTAATGGCCATGTGCATTGTGTGTATCGTGCTGAATTATAACGTGCGGGGTATGGCATACCGTAAGGTTGTATGCGAATCGACTGTTGGTTGTTGCTTGTGGTGGGGTTGTTCGGATAGATACCCTGGTTGAGTTGGTGTACTAACCGGGGCTTAGGGGTGGAACTCGCTGAGATTTATATCTCACTGGTTATTGAATAACCATTTTCAGGTCCCTAGTGTGAAGAGCCGGGAGCTTGAAGCGGAAGGGCGGGAGCATAGGTGGCTCGGTAGTTCTTTATGACATAGACCTTCCGTATAAGCTTGAAGTGTTTATAAAAGTGTATTTGATTTGAAATTGTTGTCCTGCTTTTCTATCCCATGTTTGTTGAGGTCGGGGATTAGTAATTCGCTTCCGCATGTGCAATAAAAATAAAGGGTCGGCGACGAGTCCCGGGAACGTCGCAAAATTCTATCGACCACCGAGGGATGTGTACGTGCTCGAGGTTCGGGCGTGACATCCCCATTTAAGTGGTATCGAGCATGGTTAGTATTTGGAGTGATAAGGTGCGATGGTTATCGGGATAGTGAGTAGGAATGGCTTTTTCTTATGCGACGCCCGTGATTGGCTAGCTGGTTGGTAGTTTGTTTGGTGTAGGGTCACTCGGTTTCCTAATTCGGTGAGGAATTGGAAAGCAGGTTCCGTGGAGATCCTGTAGAATGAGTGATCCGGATTTGAGGACTCCTCGGAAGAGGACTGTTTCTTCGCCGCTCGGGATAGGATGCCGACTAGGGTCGGTACCGAGGTAGTGCGCGAGCTTAGGCCGGCGTGTGTGAGAGAGTATCGCTTTAGGTTGGTATCGGTGTAGCAGCACTTGACGATCCTAGATTAGATGGGATCGTGTAGGTGCTTGAGCTTTTGGGAATTTTGATGGGGCAACAAGTTCGAATCAAGCTGCCGTTGCCGCCGCTACGGTTGCACCTATTGGAGTCCAATGTGGGATTGTGATCAGAAGGAGACCGATGCACAAGCTGGTAGAGCAGTCCCTGAGACTTAAGCCATCGAGATTCAGTAGTGTGGGCGACCCTGAGGTTGTGACCCTTTGGATAAGAGATATTGAGAAGATCTTCACAGTGTTGCGGTGTTCAGAGGAAGATCGAGTACTTTTGGTGGCTTATTAGCTTCAAGGTAACACCAATACGTGGTGGGAAGTAACTCAAGGAAGAGTGTTCCCTAAAGGCATAGCTCAGACATGGGGTGCCTTTGGTGAGGCTTTCAATGGGAAGTACTTTTCGATAGTATGAGAAAGTCTAAGATGACGAGTTCCAACGACTTTGTCGAATCGATGTCCGTGGATCGCATGAGGCGAAGCTCGCCGAGTTGGCCAAGTGTGCGCCGAGGTTGGTAGAGGACCCCGTGGATAGGGCGAGACGGTTTAGGGATGGCTTGAAGCCGAGTTGAAAGACTAGCTGGTACTCTTGAATTTAAAGAGCTTTGATGAGACGTATGAGAGGGCACGAGATGATAGAAAAGAACATGATTAAGAGGGCGACCGCATCCGCTCGCGGTTCGCGCTAACTGGATGATCATCGGTTTGAAAAGGGACCGATGATGGGAAGAGGGAATCCCATCCCACTCAACGAAAGAACTACATAGGGAAGTCGACACCCAATGCCATGGGAGTCTCGCCGGGTGTGTGGAAGGAGATATGGAAATCTCCCCGTCCTTTGATGACAGGAGCCTCGCTATGGATGTAACCGGCAAAGACGGTACCGGGTGAAGGACTGTCCGCGCAGACTGATGGGACAAAATAGGGGGAATGCATCGCAGATAAAACGCCACTAGGATGGCAAAATGGGATAAGAATGAACCGAGCTATGCACCGAAGGGAAGGATAGTGTTTATGGGATGATTTGATCAGAGTGACGCAACAGGAAATATGGTTAAGTTGGTAGAATTTCGGTTTGTTGAAATGGAGTTGTAAAAAGAAGAATCACTTGGTTAGAGTGGTATTTGGCTATTTTCGCTTATGTTTAACTTTGAGATTGTAATGGGAAAGATTGGCTCAAGGAGCATCTTGTTGCGATGAATTATTGATATGCAAAAAGAATCCGGTTCGTTCCATTTGTGTGGGAAAGTTTCGAGTTTGTCAAAAATCATAAAGGATTTTCATTTGTCTAATGTTGTCATTTAAGACAACTTGGTTTTGGATATGGGTTGCCAATGTTATCTCGACAACCGTAGTGGATACGACAGTTGAGGAACCGAAAGTGGAGTACATCGTCGTGGTACGGAAGTTTTCTGACACGTTTCCTGAGAAATCATTCGGTTTGCTCCTAGAAAGGAAGATCAAGTCGTAATAGTGTTTATCAACGACATCTGGGTATACTCTAGAAGTCTAGAGGAGTATGAAAGACGTTTAAGGACAGTGCTTCAGACGTTGCAAGAACATAGACGGGATTTCTGTGAACCCGACCAAGACTGAAGCCGTGATCAATTGGCCAAGATCTATGACAGTGACAGAGATTAGAAGTTTCTTGGGGTTGACAGGTTTACAGACAGGTTTGTGAGGAAGATTCTCAGCAATGGCTATGCCTCTAATTAGATTGCTGAAGGCGCGGAGAAAGTTCGTAGGGATAGACAGTGCGAGCGTAGTTCCCGAGAGCTTAAGCAAAAGCCGACTACCGCATCGGCTGATGATTGCATCTGGTCTTGGAAGACCTTTGCAACCTTTGGATTTTTTCGAGTGGAAGTGGAACACATCACGATGGTCTTGCAATGGGATTATCGAGAAGTCATTCGACGCCGTCAAGGTTATTCGAGAAAGTATGAACCGAACCCGACTCACGCATAGAACTTTGAGGGAATTGAAGGTGTAGATGCAGGAAATGTGGGATAAAGGATTTATATGTCCTAGTGCATCACCTTGTAGAGCATCGGTTCGATGTGTGAAGAGGAAAGATGGGTCGTTGCGCCTTTGCATCGATAATTGGCAACTCAACTGGGTGACAATCAAGAACAAGTATCGGTTGCCAAGAATTGACGATCTGTTTGATTGGTTACATGGAGCTCTGATGTTCTAGTAGGTCGACCTGAGTATGGGTCATCATCGCTTGAGATTAAGAAAGAAATGATCAAGAGACAAAGTGTCATCGGATGGAACTTTTCAAGGACCGTGATTGCGACCTCCTATATCACCCCGGAAAGCTAGTAAAGTTACAAATGCGTTGAATCGAAAGTCATCGATTGCGCATATGGTGATTCAGAGTGGATTTTTCTCAAGGAAGCTGGAGATTCGATTTCAAATCTGAGGTAGGCCGCCTTTGTCTTATGGCCATCCTTAGAATTGAACCGAAAGTACAGCTAAGAATCAAGACGTTGCGGTTGATGACCAAAGATCCAGAAGATTCTGTAGGAAGATACAGAAAAGAGGAAGGCTGATTTGCAAGCTACTGAGGACGGAACATCAAAGTTTTGTGGACGATTGTGTGTACCCGATGATGCGGATCTTAAAGAAGATCTTGTTTGGAGCTTCAGCAGGTTATCGAAGACCGCTCGATGACACCGTGTGAAGCGTTGAATGGCAGAGAGTACAGAACTTCGATTCGTTGAGATGAAATCAGAGTGCGAAGGTTACGTATCCAAAGTTAGTTCAGCGATCGTGAATTCGATTCTGCATCAACGAGACAGATTAAAGACCGCTCGTGAGCTGCCGGAAAAGCCGTGTAGAAATGTGTCGAAGACCTTTGAAATTTTAAGTAGGGAAGTATATTTTTTCCTTGGATGTTGCCTATAATAAGGACATCGCGTTTTGTTAAGAAAGAGAAGTTGGAATGGTACTTATATCGGAATTTTTCGAGATTTAGGTTCAAATAAGGATTTTGGCTTTAAAGGGAAAAAGAAAGCAACTCGGGTCACCGTCGGCGCCGTTAGCCGAGTGGTACCCGGGGGTGAAGCGTTGGTCCGAAGTCGGGAGTTCGAATCCCCGACGTGGCAGTTAGCCGCCTAGTAGAAAAAAAAAAAGAAAAAAAAAAAAAAAAAGAACAAAAAGAACAAAATTTTTTTTTGCAAAAGCGGACAAGTGCTTAGCCTTTTGGAGCCAGAAATGATTTGAACCAGATTGGAAGTGATATAGCAGTACTGAAAGTGTTGGATAGTAGTATGAGGCGGAACGAAACACTTGGGAAAGCGAAGAATCGTTGAGACGACAATACCCCCACCATTTTGAAGAAGGATTTGAATGGTTTAAATTTCGAGGACGAAATTTTTATAAGAGGGGAAGAGTTGTGACATCCTGAAATTCGAGTCCTCTGAGGGATGAATGAATGTGAATTTCGTCAATGCATTGTTGGTTGATCTCACTCGGAATTGATCACTCCCGAGATACCGACCTTGAGGGGAAAGGCTAATGAGGACGGAACCCGTACGACTAAAGAACTCGACACAGGGAAAACGACTTGACCGTGAGACTTGCGTGAGGATGATCCCGTAGATAGGCGGGCCGATTCTACGGACGACTAGAAGTCAATTCGCGGACAAAACATAATGGAACGACGGGTGATTCCGTTTACCGTTATCAAACCCGCGAACGACCCTATGTCGATCCTTAGTGATCGTGTACTTTGAAATAAGAATCTATCCTCCGTAATTTCATGCGCCAAGGACGTCCATGCGTCGAGATGTCTTGAACGTGGTTTGGCACGAGTCGGTTACGCGTGAATCCTCCGAGCCGCCCGTCGCCCGAGTTATAACCAAAATGGCATTAGGGCGAAATTGACATGGCAAGAGAACTTAGGACTCGAACTTTGAATTATCGGGAATGTCCGGGACGGACTTTGGATGAGGCTACTTCAAACAAATCGACAGCCGCTTAAGCCGAGCAATTGGAAAAAAGGGATTTTCGGACCGAGGAAGCGAGCCCGTGAGGAGGTGGGCCGGGCCAAGCTAGTGTGGGCCTTACGCCCAAGGTGGGACAGCCCATGATGGGCCCAAAACAAGCAAGTGAGCCCATTGGGCCAAACCAACTATTCATCTTCTAAGCCCATGGGCCAAGCCTTAACCATTTCAAAGCCCAATAAATTCCCAAGCCCATTACTATTCATGGCCAAGCCCATTTCTTAGGCCCATCCACCAATTTCAACCCAAGGATAGAATGGTAATTTGTGCAAGGTGGAAATGACCAAATTGCCCCTAAAAGCATTTGGATAAGAGCAAAGGAAGAGAGAGAAGATGATGTCATGCATGGGGACTTGAAGCAAGCATTTATGGGGGTCTTGACAGCCCTCCCATCACCCTCTCTCTCCCTCATTCGGTCCCCATCTCGAACGGAGCTCTCTCTCCTTCGTTCTCCCTCTCTTCCAGTTTCTGCTCCAGCTGACCCTTCGGTGAAGAATCGAGTCAAAAGTGGTCTTCCCGGTTGAATCACAGAACGAGCCACCTATCACCGTGACCGGGAGAGACAGAACGTTCCAACGAACCCAATTTCATCTCGAACGGAGCAGCCATCCGTCCTGTACGGCCGTCGCAAGCCGCCTGTCGCCGGTCCGTCGGTCCGCCTGCAGCCTGCACTGTTTCGAGTTTTCGGCCATTTTTCTCCCATTCCAGCCGTTCCTCCGCCCATCCCAACCTCCAGCAAGACCCCCAAGACCTCCTGGTGCCGCTGGTTGTCGGCCACCCCCTTCGCCGGAGCTCCGGCCAAGCCGTTCAACTCAGTTTCTCCTCCGGCAGGGCTGTTTTTCAGAAGTTTCAGTGGGAGTTCGAGCTGTGGTTGCTGTGTTGAGCTTGGGATCGTCTTGGATCGTCGTTGTCGAGGTTCCGGTGCGTAGCCACCGTCGTCGCCGCCGCGTCGGTGTCTCCGGCCCGCTTAACGGGTGAGTTTAGCTCCTAATCCTTCGATTAGTGCCTAAACTTGCTTAGGGTTGGTTTAGTTAGATTTAATTCTAGTTTATGTGATTTAATTAAGTTGTATTAGCCCTAAGATAGGTGGTTAGATGGGTGGATTATATTAGTTTAGCTTAATCTTGCTTTATTTGCTTAATTGTGCTTATGTGTTTAATTAAGCTTGGTTTGCTTAATTAATTGTTTGATTGTTTTAATTAATGATTTTAATGATTTCTGAGTTTAATTTATCATTTATTAAATTCTGGAAATTTACTGTTCACGCGACACTATTCACGGTTACTGTTCACGAGGCACTGTTCATGAATTACTGTTCACGAGTTACTGTTCACAAAACACTGTTCACCCGAGAACGAAAAGTGTCTAATTTTATGTGGGTTTAATCCTATGAAGTGATTGGATGTGTTATTGCATAAACATCTGCATGAATTGAATGATGATTTGTGCAATTGTGTGGTGATTGGAAAAATTGATTTTATTTAGAAAATCCCGGGTGTCGGGTTTGGACACCGAAAATGGATTTTAAGTATTATATCAAACAGTGGGGTTTGAAAAAGGAAAGTATCAGTTTTCTGGTTCGAATTGACGTGTACCCACGCACGACTACTTTCTCAGATGTTTTTAATACGAAGGAAATAGGCCAGATTACTATTTTTAATCGGGGCATTTGAGTGAAATGCAAAGTGTCCTGGGCCGATATTGAATTGTCGTGTGTTGGTTAAGAGGAAACCGTCCCGGCTGTTGAGCTGGACGTTACCCCTATATGGGATGCCCCTAGACAACGGGAAGCTGGTCGCAGTAGATTCTGGACCCTATGCTCCTTCGGGAAAGACGTCGACGAAGTGACGTGCCGTGCTCCACGGGGGGAGACGATGCCGGTCGTAGTATAGGCTAGGCCGACTAGACCGATGCTCCTTCGGGAATGCCGTCGACGTAGTGACGAAGCCGTGCTCCACGGGGGGAGACGATGCCTGGCTAAACGCCAGTAGATAGCCGAACTGTGAGTAGGCTATGCCCTTGTGTGGCAGTAATTAATAATTGAAACGCATGCTAAGTGTTATTGGGTTGAGACCCCTGTGATTGACTGAGATGAGTAAGGCGTTTCAATTGTTGTATGCATTGAGTATATGCATTGTGTTTATGAACTGTGATAATGTGCGAGAATGCATGAGAATCATGGCATCTGTGATTTCAGTCATGCGGGAGTTAAGCACATTGTTTATGGCACGCACGCATGAATCGATAACGTGCAGGGTGTGGCAATGGCTAGGTGAGATCGCTTGTGATGCGACTCGTATGTGATTGATGAAATGTATCATCTAATGGCCATGTGCATTGTGTGTATCGTGCTGAATTATAACGTGCAGGGTATGGCATACCAGGTAAGGTTGTATGCGAATCGACTGTTGGTTGTTGCTTGTGGTGGGGTTGTTCTCGGATAGATACCCGGGTTGAGTTGGTGTACTAACCGGGGCTTAGGGGTGGAACTCGCTGAGATTTATATCTCACTTTGGTTATTGAATAACCATTTTCAGGTCCCTAGTGTGAAGAGCCAGGAGCTTGAAGCGGAAGGGCGGGAGCATAGGTGGCTCGGTAGTTCTTTATGACATAGACCTTCCGTATAAGCTTGAAGTGTTTATAAAAGTGTATTTGATTTGAAATTGTTGTCCTGCTTTTCTATCCCATGTTTGTTGAGGTCGAGGGGATTAGTAATTCGCTTCCGCATGTGCAATAAAAATAAAGGGTCGGCGACGAGTCCCGGGAACGTCGCAAAATTCTATCGACCACCGAGGGATGTGTACGTGCTCGAGGTTCGGGGCGTGACACTTCGACACGCTCCGACACGTTCCAACATGCGGTCAACGAGTGTCGAGAAATCCGACATGTGGTTAACTCTTCTCGACACGCTCTAACACGAGAGTCTAAATTCCGACATGCGATTCGACACGCATGAGGTCAATTTTAAAAATTTCAATACTTAAGGGGTCAAAATATAAATATATGAAAAAAATAATGAAAATAACAAAAATAAAGGGGAAAGAAGAAAATTCTCACTCTCAAGTTTCTCACTTATAAGTTTTGACATTCCCGTAAGTAACGAGAGAACACCCCTTTTCTCGCCGATGTCGCTCCGCCGCCCTCACGTACTTAAAGTTGTGATTTTTTTTTTTTTTTTTTTGTTTCTTTCCGCCTTTTGCGGGCGTCGTCTGTGAGTTATCTCTTTTGGTCTATGTCATTAGCTTGTGAGTTATCTCTTACATTTTCCATGGTGAATTTAGTTATTTCATTTTCTTTTGGTCGTACTTCGAGAGTTCTTGTCCTAGATTTTCATTTTTCTCAAACCTTGTTCCAATCTATATCATAAACTCCGAACTTTGTCTAGAACTATAAGAAATCTCACTAATTTCTGACAAATTTACTCTTTGTGTTTGCAATTTTTGAATTTCTTATTCAATCTCTGTCAAATTAAAACAATGAATAATATTAACAAATATTGAATTAATATTTTTAGTATAAATTAATTCTATAATATTTTTTTGCATTTATATATAAAAATATATATTTAATATATAATGTGTTGGAATTCTCTATTTTTTGAGAAATAACGTGTCGCGTGTCGCATGTCCGTGTCGGTGCTACATAGCTAAGTACATAGAACATGAATATAAAACAAAATGATTTTTAGCATACGATAATGAAAGCTATATTTGAAATAAGTTCATTAAAAAAGTATATATTTTTTTTAAAATTTTATACAATGCAAATGCTCTATGATTTTAAATAAATTGTAATTTGATCATTTTTTACTTTAACATTACATAGGAAGTTTGAGATTAAAAAATCATTTTTTTTTGTAATTTAAAGTAACAATAGTTATTTATATGTTTAATTTACTCATTATAACAAAAATAAATCTAGTAGATCTTGTTATGATTAGCTATAAGTTTAGTGAAATTCATAATTTCTCAAATCAAAAGAGTTAATTTGTTCACTATAATTTTTTAACACGCTATATTAGATTACTCAAATAAATCAAGTCTGCTTTAATGAGCAACAATATATTCCTATAACATGTAGCTACAAAGTGGAACTTATTGAATTAATGGCATGAACTATACTTAAATTATAGCAACATGTAAATTTTGTACTTGGCCTTCAATGAATACATATTTTAATCACTTCTTACAAGTTTAAGCTCGATAATAGATAAAAATCTTGATATACTTAATCGATCAACCACTTGACCCAACCTATTCACGGTTTTAATGAGAATTACAAGTCTTTGCAGATTCGTGATATACTATGTCGCGGTTATGAGATACCATAATATAATTATAACATCATTTTCTGCTATAAATCTTGTTATAAGTTCATATCAAGCCAAAAACAAAGGCGGTCTCGGACTCGGCCAAGGTTGTTACTTGTTAGGATGCAATCCTACTAAGGATCGATGAAGGTGTCTAAGAGGATTGAATTGTAACGTCCTAAAATTACACCAACAATTGCGAAAAATCTTTGGATAGTCGTATGGAATTTATTAGGTATGAACAATGTATGTAGTTGAAACTTCAAAATAGCGTGAATTTAAAGTTATGCCATCTTTTTACTATATATACAAGGAAATTGACTTTTCAATTACCTAAGTATAAGTATATACTACATATTAGGATAAACTTATTTCAAGCTTGAAGTATGTAAAAGTATGATCAACGGAACCGGTAGGATTGTATCGATCCTATGTTCCCTTTTCTTGTTAGTTTTGGATCAAGACCATGTAAAGATCCTAGCAATTTAAGATCCTACTTAAGGTCCAGATCTTTTCTTAAGTTTTTAAACATAGGATCCTTTCGACCAAAAAAAAAAAAAAAAATGCTACTTATGCAATTTTATTACTTCACTTGGGAAGATATGGCTCGGTTTCTTTTTGCATGCATAACGGTGAGTACTAAAATGATTCTATTGATTGGTCATACAATATAGGCTCAAGTCGTACGTACAATTGTTTCCACTAATGTCCTATTGTGAAAAGTTTTTTCAGGCTAGGATGTGGGAATGGCAAGAGATTGCATTGCGAAGGTAAATTTTCATGGATTGCGAACATATTTCTACTCTTAAGGCCTATATCACTTGAGGTTTCATTACGAGTCCTTGGCTACGAGTCGCGGAAAAATTTGGCAGGCCTTATGCAAATTCCTATTGAAAAGTGGCTTCTAGCGCATTAAGGGTGATGGGGAACAGCCGTGTGCTTAATGCTTAGTGTGTAACAATCATTCTAAAAGCTTAAGTCTTGCTGGTCTATGAATGCATGGTTTTATGTTTAATTATTTTAATACTTCCTCTTGTGCTTAGCGTGGTCTTCTAGTCAAATTTTGAACTTATAGCTCTGATGTTATGTGAAATTTTGTGAGATTACCGATCTGTTTCAAAAGTTTAAAATATTAGATGAAAGCGTGATTTTATAATTAATTATTCTAACACAATGCTTGTACTGGCGTTGGCAAGAGAATTTCGCCGATTGCTCGATCGAGCCGGGTTAAGGAGCGTTCATACACAAAATCAGGATCACAAAGTTCCCTTGAGCTGTTTGGTGATTCGATCCTGCCTAATAATCATCCTCCCAGGTTTCCTCCCTCTTGTACTTTTATTCAACGTGGCGTACCGAAGCTCTTGAAACCTTGTTGCAAAGTGTGGCAGGAGCAAAGGGAGCGAGAGGACCTTGATTTGTCTGGATGATCTTGGTACTGTTCTTCTTCTCAAGGAGGACATGCAAAAGATGTTCATCTTTGAGAATCTGTCCTTAATTCTTTAAAATTAAAGAGATCATCACATAAATAGTTCATAAACTTTGACCTAATATTTAATATTGTCCCGAACTTTTAATTTGTTAAATGTGATCCTTAAATTTTTAACCCAATGTGTAATGTCATTCATAAACTTTTTGTATACGTTTAATTTAGTGTATACTGTTATTGAATTTGAATTAATGGAATGATAATATTAAATATTTTCATACATTCTAGAGACTAAAGAGTTTTGAATAAATTAAAAGTTTTGGGATGATATTGTATGTTGAGTTAAATTCAGGGATCTCACCCAAGGAATGGATGTATCATTTGTCCAAAATTATATGGCGAGCTTCTTTCTTAGAATAGCCTACTGCTATTGACCGAATTGCTAGCAAGAGAATTCACGCTGGTGCTTCAGTAAAGTTGTTTAAACCCCTTGCAGGAAGATTTGGTGCATGGCATGCAAGGCCTCAAAATTGTTGAAAAGAAAATGGTGTGAAATGTTGTGAATTGGGGAATCAAGGCTCATTTTTCGCCAAAAAAAAAAAAAAAAAAAAAAAAAGATAACTTACATCATAATATATTTGTGAAAAGAATAAATGAAAATAAAAATATTTGATAAGTTGTAGTGATTACTTCAATACGTGCTACACATAAAAGTTTCATTGCTAAAAGATAAACTTAAATTGGTAAGTGAGATATTCATAAATATTTAAAGATGGATAATGCATTAAAATTTTTGAAAAATATGAAAAAATAAAATTGAGTTCTAAAACTTTCAAAAAATGTAAATCGAGTTTGTAAATTTATCAATTGATAGAATCAAGTCATTTCGTTAATTCCGTCAACTTATCTAATGAAAAATGACAATGTGACATTTTTTATTAGTTTTTCTCTCCTACGTGGCAGCGATCAATTTAGCTAATGCATGACGTTTACTTATAAAACCAAAACGACCTCCTTTTGACCCATATCCTAGTCGAAATAGGAAAGCATCAGCAGTTAAATTAAAGAGGACTGGGTTTTTGAACTTGGGAATTACCCTATTTAGAACTTTCTTTCCAAGCAACCAAACACGCACGGAGCAAAGCACATCCAGCTTATTACGCGTGGCAGATCAAACGGCAAAGTCCTATAGATTAAATCAATCCTAACAAAATTTCAGTATTATTAAATCATATTTTCGTCTAATGACTTAACATTAAGTTTTGGAAACGGCGGTCTCACAAAATCTCTCACTCACACGTGGCATCGATTCACATTGACTTGTACTGAAAAGATTCACGCGGACATTCACTCTGCGCTTCCACTAAGCTTCCACCGGAGGACACGACGCGCTGCCGGCGTCCCCGGAGCCTCCACTTAAGTCTTTGAAATATTGGCGATTAACCTATCATGGATATGTTGGGTTATGTTTCGGGCGAAAACAATGTCTTCCCATGGAATGTTAATTATTCAATGTAAATGAACTGGCAATGATCTTACTTTTGCTATTCTTCAAGGTCCTTGCATGTATAATGTCTATACTATTGATCCCAATTCACATCAGTCATGTTACCTATTTCTAATTGTAGCTGATTGATTTCCACCAAATAGATGAAGTGAATGGTATTCAATTTTGGTGTTATACTGCTGGCCATTTTTTCCGGAAGAATATTAATATTTGGCAAAAAGACTATTTCCTAAGTACACAGAACATGAATAGAAAGAAAAAGATATGATTTTTAGCATACAATAACGAAAGCTATATTTGATATAAGTTTATTAAAAAATAGACGATAGAATCATATAAAATGCAAATGCTCCGTGATTTTAATTTATTGTAATTTAATCATTTTTTACTTAAACATTAGATGGTAAGTTTGAGAGAAAATTAAAAAAAAATTGTAATATTAAAGTAACATGAATTATTCATTTGTTTGATTTACTCATAGTTCTATGAAAAATAAATTTAGCAGATCATATTATGATTAGTTATAAGTTTGGTGAAATTTATAATTTCTCAAATCAAGTTAATTTGTTCACTATAATTTTTAACACGCTATATCAAATTACTCAAATAAAATCAAGTATGCTTTAATAAGCAACAATATATTCATATAACTTGTATCCGCAAAGTGGAACTTATTGAATCAATGGTATGAACTATACTTAAATTATAGCAAAATCTAAATTTTGTATTTGGCCTTCGATGAATACATAGTTTAATCCCTTCTTACAAGTTTAAGCTCAATACTAGATAAAAATCTTGATACACTTTTGTTTAATTGATTAGCCGCTTGACCCAGCCTATTCACTGTTGTAATGAAAAACACAAGTCTTTACAGATTCACGATATACTATGTCATAGTTATGAGATACCATAATGTATTTATAACATCATTATGTGCTGCAAATCTTGTTATAAGTTCATAACAAGCCAAAAACAAAGGAGGTCTTGGACTCAACCAAGGTTGTTACTTGTTAGGATGTAATCCTACTTAGGATTAATGAAGGTGTCTAAAGGACTGAATTGTAACATCCTAAAAATTACACCAACAATGCGAAAAAAATCTTTGGATAGTCGTATGAAATTTATTAGGTATGAACAATGTGCATAGTTGAAACTTCAAAAATAGCTTGAATTTAAAATTATGCCATCTTTCAGCTATATATACCGGGAAATTGACTTTTCTATTACCTAAATATAAGTATATACTACGTATCAAGATAAACTTATTCCAAGGTTGAAGTATGTAAAAATATGATCGATGGGACTAGTAGGATCGTATCGATCCTCGTTCCCTTTTCTCGTTAGTTTTGGATTGAGACCATGTAAAGATCCTAGTAGTTTAAGATCCTACTTAAGATCCTACTTAAGTCTATAAACATGGGATCCTTCTGACCGGAAAAAAAAAAAAAAATAGTATCCTACTTATGCAATTCTATCTTCTTCACTTGGGAAGATTTGGCTTGGTTTCGTTTTGCACACATAACGGTGAGTACTAAAACGATCCTATCGATTGGTCATGTCATACAGGCCTAAGTCGTACATACAATTGCTTCCGTCGAAATCACATTGTGAAAACTTTCTTTTGGCTAGGATGATAGGAATGTCAAGAGGTGCATCGCAGGGGTAAATTTTCATGGATCGCGAACTAATTTTACTCTTAAGGCCTATATTATTTGAGGTTTCATTACAAGGTCCTTGGCTACAGGTTGCGAGTGAAAATGGAGGAAGGCCTGATGCGATTTCCTATTGAAAAGTGGGTTGTAGCGCATTAGCAATGATGGGAGCCACCGTTTAACAATTATTCTAAAAGTTTAAGCCATGTTGTTCGATGAATGCGTGATCTTATGCTTAATTATTATAATACTCCCTCTCGCACTTAATGTGGTCTTTTACTCGAATTTTTAGAATTTATAAGTCTAACATCACGTGACTTTTTGTGAGATTACTGTCAGTTATTCTAAAATTTAAATTATGAATGGTGTCGGCACGAGAATTGCGTGGATTACCCCCATTGAGCTGGGTCGAGGGGCGTTCATACACAAAAATCAGGACCACAGAGTTCGCTCGAGCTTTTTGGTGATTGGCAGCAGCGAGAGGATCTTGATTTGTCTGGATGATCTTGGTACGGTTCTTCTTCTCAAGGAGGACATGCAAAAGATGCCCTTCTTTGAGAATCCGTCCTTAATTCTTAAAAATTAAAGAGATCATAGCATAAATAATTTCTAAACTTTGACTTAATATTTAATGCCGTCCCTATATTTTTAATTCGTTTTATGTGATCCATGAATTTTTAACTCAATGCAAAATGTCATTCATAAACTTTTGGTATATGTTTAATCCAATCCTTGGACTGTATACTATTTCCAAGCTTGAATTAATGAAATGACAATATTGAATATTTTCATATGGTCCAAAGTCTAAAAATTTTAAAACAAATTAAAAGTTTTGGGATGATATTACATTGAATTAAAATTTACGAATCTCACTAAAAAAATGGTTGTATCGTTTGTCCAAAATTATATGGTGAGCTCCTTTCTCAGAACAGCCTACTGTTGTTGAATGAATTGCTAGCAAGAGAATTCGCACCAGGCTTTGATGAAAAGCTGTTTAAACCCATGCAGGAAGAGTCCGTGCATGGTATGCAAGGCCTCAAAATTGTAGAAAAGAAAATGGTTTGAAATGTTGTGAATTGGGGAACCAAGGGTCGTTTTCTGCAAAAAAAAAAAAGATAACTTACATCATAAATATATTTGTGAAAAGAATAAATGAAAATAAAAATATTCGATAAGTTTATAGTGATTACTCCAATACGTGCTACACGTAAAAGTTTCATTGCTAAAAAATAAACTTAAATTGGTAAGTGAGATATTCATAAATATTTAAGGATGGATCATGCATAAAAAATTTCGAAAATTGTGACAAAAATAAATCGAGTTCTAAAACTTTCAAAAATGTAAATCAAATTTGTAAATTTATCAATTGATATAATTAAGTCATTTCGTTAATTCCGTCAACTTATCTAATGAAAAAATGACAATGTGACTTTTGTTATTAGTTTTTATCTCCTATGTGGCGGCGATCAATTTAGCTAATGATAGACGTTTATTCGTAAAAACCAAAACGACCTCCTTCTGACCCGGTATCCTAGTCGAAATAGGAAATTTATCAGCAGTTGAATTAAAGCTTATCATGGCAGATCAAAGGGCAAAGTCCTATAGATTAAATCCTAACAAAATTTCAGCATTATTAAATCATACCTTCGTTTAATGACACGTGGCATCGACTTACATTGACTTGTACCGAAAGATTCAAGCGGCCATTCCGCCGGAGGACACGACGCGCTGCCGGCGTCCCCTGAGCCTCAACGTCGACAGCGCTGGTGTCTCCACGGCCCAACGAAGGCTGGTGGTGCTCTGCAAAGGCCTTCTTCCAAACCTCACGAGTATTCGATCGCTCCGCCATCAACTCGTCGTTCTTCTGCTGCAACCGTTTCAAAACAAGCGGCAGTGCGCGCTGTGGATCCTCCTCAAGTGCTCCACCATCTCGGCTCCTCGGTAGTCGTACATCGTCTCGATGAACCTCAGCTCTGGGCGTGAAGCCACAGCCGTCGTGGCACCCGCCGCCAGATGTTTCGATGCGACATCGCCGATTGAGCGAGGCTGATCGTCACGTCCCGGTTGCACATGTCGTCCTCGCACTCGAACAGGACACGCTCGTGATCGTTCTTGACCGGCTGTCGGAAGGAACCCCTCGGCCTTTCTCGTTTTATCTCGCCAGTGTTCGGAACCGCGAGTTCGCCTTTCCCCAACCGCCAAACGCCTCGCGACCGGCGGAGCCACCGCGCCATCAATGGGAGCAGAACCTTCGGACTGAAGTTCCATAAATTCCGCCATCAAATCTTGATGGTTCGCAAAGAGATCGCGCAGCTTTCTCGAGAACCCACTCCTTGCCCTTCTCCTCACACAGAATGCAGGTCTCGCAGAACGCTGCGAACACATCTTAGCGGCGCGGGAACCGGATCTTCACCTTGCTGCTGAAATCCACGAGCCGACGGAGCCGACGCTTCCTGGCCATGGCCGGCAAGGCGGTGCGCTTTCTTCGAGGGATTGGCACGGGGCTGCTCATCTTCTTCTGCTTCTCAAGGGTTTCTCAGAAGTCAGAAGGGAAGGGAATTGAGGACGAAACCTTGTTCTTGTCGTCTTGTGGCGGGAACTGGGCGGTGCTCTTCAACTTAACTGCTGAGACTTTCCTATTTATAGGATTTCGTTGATGTTGACTAGTTTTAATTATTTTGGTCGGTATATGTGGGATTAAGCAAATAAGGTTTGAACAAGAAAAGCATTATTCCTTTTTAAGCTTTCCCTCCCTATCGCAAGAGAACAATACGAGCCTGATAGTTTAGAAAAAATAAAAATTCTTAGAGATATTTTCAATACGATTCCCATTAAACTAAAAGGAGGGAGAAAAAAGGAAGTGTCCGAGTAGAAAACGATCTCTACATATTAATAAAATGTTGGTTGCTCTCAAAACGTCCATATCAACAATTTCCAATAAGTATTCATCGGATGAATATTTTCAATAAGTATTCATCGGATGAATTTAAATGGCAAAACATAAAAAATATTTAATGTTAAATTGACATAATTTTGTATTTTTTGTGGTTTGTAGAGGTTATATGATATAGGTAATTTTCAAGTACAAAAACCTCGTCCTCTTCAATTTATGAGAAAAAGAATTCAATCTGAAAATAAAGAAAATAAAAAAGGAGCCAGGGCCCTCGCTGGTGGGTCGCTGCCGCCACCACCGTGCAATGCCGGAAAGGGGCCCGCGGAGGTCGTCGGAGTCTCGCCGGCGTCCGCGTCCGGCGACCGTCGCTAGCTTTGGCGAGGCTGACGCAGCTCAACATCTTTCCTCCTGCGTCCATTCCGAACACGTCCAAAGGTCGCCAATGGCGGTTCGTGGGAAGAAGCGGAAGTGCGGGGCGAAGAAGCCTCTCGTTCCTCCGAGCGCCGTCGCCGGGCCGAGTCATTCGTTCAGTTTCACGCGCCGGCTCTGCAAACGCGAGCGGCGGGGAGGAGGATTTGTGCGGACGGCGAGCTTCCCTGTCGACGTCCTGGAACGACTTCGACGTGAAGCTGGTCATGGCGTCTCGGGCCTGGAGCTGATCATGCTGGCAGGAAGTTGGTGAAACGAAGGAAGGGCAGACTATGGGTTCCACACAGATGGGTCGTTTCGTCAACTTGAGTGCGAAGAGCGTGGAGAAGCAATAAATAGTCAACTCTATAACAGTAGTAATTTCGTCCAGGGCTATAGCTCAGCTTTGCTCGCTTCTCTGCATTCTTGGCAACCTCTCTAATTCTGTAAGTCTTCTCGTCACACGTTTCAACCTGCTTTTCGTCCTGTTGCGACTTGAATTTTTATCTTTCGATCTCATGCATGTAAAACCCCAAGTAACTGTCCATAACTGTCAATGTTCCTTCCAAGGTTCTGAGGATTTCGAGATGGGGTGATTTTCTGGCGCTAGGTCTTCTTGGTAGGCGGCGGCAGTGGCAGTGATTTGAATTTTGATGCTTGTTAATTCGTTAATGTCATCTTTCTTGTTCATCTTGAGTTCGCGAATTTTGTGGGTTTGACTTCGAGCGTTGGGTTCTTGCGGTTGTTTGAACAGCTTCTGACGTGTTTGAAGTGCAGCGGCATTCTTGGTGAATTTGAAGGGTCATGAATATCTCTTGCCATATGGTACTTCGATAGGACAGGCGCTAGTCTCTGAAGAGGCGGGATCCGGCCGAGAGAAGGCGACCGGCTGATCATCACTCTCTCGGCGCTGGCAATGAAGTGGGTCGGTCTTGTGTCTACATGTCTTTCAAAGGAAAGACTGTGTTGGTACTGCTTTTTCTTGGTTTTCATGATTTTGGCTAATGACTACCCATTGTGATTTCAACAAGGTTTGGTAGTCTCCCTTGATCCTCAACCTAGTGACTGCATTTATTGATTGTTAAAGGTTCCCGAGGAAAGACTCTCTACATGGCATCCCATTTATGGACAAGTGTATTGCTTTAACAACTACAATGATCCCCCCCTCTCTCCTCACTCCCTTCTTTGCAGAATCCTACCTCCTGCTCGTGCTCAACGCTCACCCCACTCAACACTCGTCGCTCCGCCTCTCTTAGCTGACCTCGCTCGTCAGAACCCATAAGGTCGGTTCGATCCTCGCTCGCCTTTTCATGGGTAAAAAATGAAACAAAAAATTATCGGTTGGTCCTAGATTGACCTAGGGTGGACAAACCCATTGGGTCGATCCGTTCTCGAGTGCCTTTTAGATAATACAAAAAATGAATAAAGAAATTATCAGTTGGTCAGGTTGACCCTAGAACCGGACCCAGGAGCCACTAGTCGGTCCCAGTCCTCGGTCCCAAACTCAATAGGTGGTCCTCGTCCCAAGGAGGTGGGACCAGCAGCGTGCGGGTTGGTCTAGGGTTAGGGGTGGGCCGGACTATGCTCACCCCTAATAAGATGTCTAAAAGTTGAAATCGACTAAAAAAAAAAAGTTGAAGTCGGAACAAAATAACCAAGACATCACCATATCTTCTATTTCACACGATGGGGTGTGGCGTTCTCGAATGAAGTCAAGCAAGTAATATAGAAAAGAACATGCTGAGATTGGTCATGGAGAGAGATTTTAATCACCTATGTTACCCCATCACGTTTTTAGGATATGTTCTTAAGTCTATATGGCTGATATTAGTTTCAAATAGCGTACGAAGTATAGAATCTTGTAGGTAATTTATCGGGATAAATGAAGTAAATTTCAATTACAAAAATTAAACTTCCATGTCGAATTAATGGTTATATTGAGGCAAAAGCCTGAAAGAATGATATTTCCTTCTCCAATGACCAAGCCATATATCTATTTTGATAAACAAAGAATAACAAAGGGGTTTATTTTTAGAGTGACACCTGAGTCTTTATTTTCAAGGGTTGGTCATCCTCCTTGTAAATAATTATTTCTTGCACTTTTCTCTAATTCTGCTTTCAATTGGGATATGTACATTGATTTTCAATCCAACAAAAAAAAGATTTTAATGAGTTTTAGTGTTGCAAATTACTAATTATTTAAAATTTCAATTTTTGGTAACTCTTCCCTATTAAGTATTTTCTTGTAATATTTTTTTTTTCTTCAATATCCAGACAAAGTTGTTGATTACAAAATAAGCTGTAATAAGAAATTTCGTATTGGGTCATTGTGTTTTACATTGACGTAGAATATGAACTAAAATTTTATCTTTATTTTTAATTTTTTCAAAAGAAGATTACAATTTTTACCGAAAGGAAAAAATTTACATCAATGCAATAACGGGATGTTAATAGTTTGACGACGTTATGCTCCATGGGAGATCGATGTCTACTGTCTATTTCAAAATAGCAATATATTGATGCGAAATTGGTAGGCTAGAAAGATTACTCACACGAGAGACTCATGTAATTTCACTATGAACATGTTTGGTTTTGGCTTTTAAATCTAACAAAAGAGCAGGAAATTTCCCCTTGATCGAGATAATCGTTTTTAACCCCTCTAAAAAATTCTGAAAATTGAGATGCTACTTCAAGTGGAATGCTTGTAGTACGAGCACGAAGGATTTTCAGCTCAAGGTCAAGAATCCCATGCGCTGGGTTGCAAACCAAGAGCAAACTATTGGTGTGACACAACCCTCGCAAGAGGCATCGGAAAATCCTTCTTGTTCATGCCGAGTGAACATGTCGTGTTGCTTTCCGTGATCGATTTGATGAATTGACGTCAAATTTCCAGTTTGCAGCACAATTTAAGTAGCGAAAGAGAGGAAGAAAGATCAGCAATAACCATCATGGAAATAACATTATCATTCATCAAGATTCGGGTTTGATCTGAATCTTGATTAACTCCCCAAATGATATCTCGGACTCTATTATCACGCTTGATCGGCGTTTTCATGATGGTGACTAACGTTAAACAGCAGAAGCAGCAGAAGCGCTTTCGCCTTTGATCATCACTTATGCTGTCGAGCATATAGCAAAGCTGCTAAGTCTACACTGTGATACGTTCAAACACAATGCCGAGGGATATGGTTATCCTGGCCATATATGTATTCTTTGAGATATCGTCTTAACGGATTCATGAACATCAAGAGTACACATCTGGTATCAGGTGTTGATAAATTCTTTTTTCCTAAGATAGACCCTTAACCTATGCAGGACTTCTAGCCTGAAAACAATAAAATCCGCCTGCAGCGCGTTGAGCGCGTGAAAATATCTAGGGCATTCTTAAATTCAATGCCTGAAGGTGCAAGAAAATCGTGACTATTGATTGCAAAAGTGAAAAAATCTCTGGTATCAGATTCGGCAATCATTTGGAGCCGTTGACCACGGACCTTTCCGATGCTGCTCCAGATTTCCTTCTCTTAATATTACATGCTCCTTTGCTACCAAATCTGGCGGTTTCCAGAGGACACAGTGTCCGTTTCCCTATATAAAAATACCTGCAAAGCATCTTACTCAAAACTACTCTAGAAGTTTGAAGGTGAGTGCACTCTCTGCCTGGATTAGCATAATTTCGTGATGTAGACCGTATGCCATCTGTGGCCATTTCTTTCCTAATTGCAGCCCCCGATCAAGGACTTCACGCCAGTCGTTTTCGCCTTTTTGTTTCTGATGCGTGTATTGATTGAGAAACATTTGGTGTATGATCATGTTCCCAAGCTTATAACCATGCCCTCTCCCTCTTATCCTTTATTACAAACTGCTTAAAAGAATTGTTCGTCCCCCTCGATCTTTATATGCTGTTACGCTACCACGGCGATTCAACAGGTGCTTGCAAAGTGGGAAAAAGTCATGGGTGCAGAGCCAGATTCGCCTGAAAGAAAATGAGAGCTTAAGCAGTGAAGTTAACGACAGTTGCGTGGGCTGGTTCTCAGGAACCGCTTGACCGCGCTCGTGGTGGATGAAACGGGTGTGGGCCGGGTTATAATGAGCTTGCTGGAATCAGTTGGCGTAGAGACAGAGACGGCTGCGAGTGGGCAGGGAGGCACTCAGGTTCACCGGGGAGGATTACGACTTGATCCTCGTCAACAGATACATGAATAACATGGACGGTCTCGAGGTAAAAAACGAACGCGAGGGAATATGGTCCCAAAGTGAGACTGATTCCTGGGATAATGTGACTGTCCTAAGAACTTACTCTTTGACCTGAGAAAATCAGATATCAGCACCACGTAGCTAAACAAGAAGCTAAAGCCCTCCTCGTTCTTTGATATTTGCTTTTCTTTGGTCAGATAGCAGTTCTAGCATGATGGCATAGAATCTTGACTGGCAACGCCGTTTGAATATGCATTAGGAGCAGTTCTACCAAAAGCCTTTCAAAACTAAGAAAATTTAGCTTCACTGCCAATTTATTTCTCAACCTTTCGTGTTGGTCTTTTCATTTTCCGTTCACGTGCCGAGACATCTCACTGGGTTTCATATGTTCTTGCGCAGACCACACGGCGGTTGAGGAAGAGGCACGTGTGGAGCAAGATCATCGGCACGACGTCAGGGATAATTGAGATTGATAGGGCCGCAATGATACAAGCCGGAGCTGATGACTGCTTGGAGAAGCCACTGCGTCCAAATACTTTGGCCGATATCCTGGCTGAGATCGACCGCCGCTGAAGGGCGTCGACAAGTCCCCGGGACTCCCTTTTTTTTTTTCTTTTTTTTTTGGCTGTCCTGTTGTCTTGGGTTCTAGGTAATGAGCCTCAATAGGTAGCCTTTGTTTGCTCTGCAGCTTGTCCGGAGATGCTGCATCAGCGAGGCATCGATGCTCGTTTCCATGGACGTCGGCGGCAGCGTCAGTTTATTGAATAAAGGAGTCCCCTTTTGATATTTCTCTATCTCTCTTTCTAGTTTCTACTTCATATTTGCAGTCCGAAATTGCTGATTTCTGTTAACAGCCCTAGAAGTAAGAGCTTCCTACGAAAATATTCACATAAGAGTGCTCTTCAAAATGGAACAGAAATGCTGCAGTTTTGATGAATGAACGTGTTCGTTCAACAAAAGAGAAATGGTTGGTTTGTTCGGAGGACCCGTTAGAAGTCGGTCTCCCGCCGAAACTCGGCATGATCACATCAGTTTGATCTCATTTCAACGTGTTATCCTATGACCTTTTGGATATGGACTCAAGCTCACATATAACTTCTGAGTTTTGGTTCCAAACCATAAAGAAGTATAGAATCTTGAGTAATTTAATAATTTAATTTATCAGGATAAATGAAGTAAGAAACATCAATCACGAAAATTTAACTACCATGTCGAGAATTATATTGTTGGATTGAGGCGAAAGCCGGAAAAATGATAATTTCTTTTTGATGACAAGATCGTGTACCTATCTTGATAAATATATAATAACAAACTCTTCATTAAGGTTTTGCCCGCAACACATTAAACTTAATTCATAAGAGATTTGATTATCTTTTGCGAGAATTACTTTTTAACCCAACACCATGAGTTTTGACCAACAACAACCAAAAAAAAAAAACGCTAATTTCAATGAGTTTACTTTAATTTTGAACTTTTTTCCCTAACTTCTCAATTAAGTGCTGCATCATAATATTTTGATTATTTTCTCCAAATATCACAATAATGTTGTCGATTACATGTAAAATCTCACTATATCATATATATAACACGATAATAAGGAATTTTCTAATTGCTATTCTTTTTGTTTTTTGGTCGGTTTCTAATTGCTTTTCACTCCGTGCGTGAATTAAGAATTTCGCGTTTCAAATGATAGTCTGACTAAAAAAAAAAAAAACAAAAGTGACAGCCGTCGCGGCGCCCGGCCGCCAGATGTTTCCCGATGTGGGACATTGCCGATTGAGCAAGGCCGATCGTCACGTCCCGTTGCACATGTCATCCTCGCACTCGAACAGGACGCGCTCGTGATTGTTCTTGACCGGCTGTCGGAAGGTACCCCTCGGCCTTTCTCGTTTTATCTCGCCAGTGTTCAGAACCGCGAGTTCGTTCCCCAACCCGCCAAACGCCTCGCGACCGGCGGAGCCACCGGCGCCGTCAATGGGAGCGGAACCTTCAGACTGAAGTTCCACAAATTCCGCCATCAAATCTTGATGGTCCGCAAAAAGAGATCGCGCAGCTTCTCGAGAACCCACTCTCGCCCTTCTCCTCGCACAGAATGCAGGTCTCGCAGAATGCTGCGAACACATCTTGGCGGTGCGGGAACCGGATCTTCACCTTGTTGCTGAAATCCACGAGCCGACGGAGCCGACGCTTCCTGGCCATGGCCGGCAAGGCGGTGCGCTTTCTTCGAGGGATTGGCACGGGGCTGCTCATCTTCTTCTGCTTCTCAAGGGTTTCTCAGAAGTCAGAAGGGAAGGGAAGAGAACAATGGATGATATCAGGCAAGAACTGAGGACGAAACCTTGTTCTTGTCGTCTTGTGGCGGGAACTGGGCGGTGCTCTTCAACTTAACTGCTGAGACTTTCCTATTTATAGGATTTCGTTGATGTTGACTAGTTTTAATTATTTTTGGTCGGTATATGTGGATTAAGCAAATAAGGTTTGAACAAGAAAAGCATTATTCCTTTAAGCTTTCCTCCCTATCGCAAGAGAACAATACGAGCCTGGATAGTTTAGAAAAAATAAAAAATTCTGACGCAGCTCAACATGTTAGAATTTAAATATGCAATAAAATAATTTTACAATAGTTGAAGCACGCAGCTCAACATCTTTCCTCCTGCGTCCATTCCGAACACGTCCAAAGGTCGCCAATGGCGGTTCGAGTGGGAAGAAGCGGAAGTGCGGGGCGAAGAAGCCTCTCGTTCTCGAGCGTCGCCGGGCCGAGTCATTCGTTCAGTTTCACACGCGCCGGCTCTGCAAACGCGAGCGGCGGGGGAGGAGGATTTGTGCCGGACGGCGAGCTTCCCCCGTCGACGTCCTGGAACGACTCTCTCGACGTGAAGCTGGTCATGGCGTCTCGGGCCTGGAGCTGATCATGCTGGCAGGAAGTTGGTGAAACGAAGGAAGGGCAGACTGTGGGTTCCACACAGATGGGTCGTTTCGTCAACTTGAGTGCGAAGAGCGTGGAGAAGAAGTAATAAATAGTCAACTCTATAACAGTAGTAATTTCGTCCAGGGCTATAGCTCAGCTTTGCTCGCTTCTCTCTGCATTCTTGGCAACCTCTCTAATTCTGTAAGTCTTCTCGTCACACGTTTCAATCTGCTTTTCGTTCTGTTGCGACTTGAATTTTTATCTTTCGATCTGATGCATGTAAACCCCAAGTAACTGTCAATAACTGTCAATGTTCCTGCCAAGGTTCTGAGATTTCGAGATGGGGTGATTTCCTTGGAGCTAGGTCTTCTTGGTAGGCGGCGGCGGCGGCGGCGATTTGAATTTTGATGATTGTTATTTGTTAATGCCATATTTCTTGTTCATCTTAAGTTCGCGAATTTTGCGGGTTTTGACTTCGAGCGTTGTGTTCTTGCCAGTTGTTTGAGCAACTACCGACGTGTTTTATCTGCCTTCTCTGTATTATCATTGACTTACCTTTGGTGAGGAGGGCCACCTGTTCCATTATGCTGTTTCGTTTCCTGGTGTTCGCTCGTAATTTGCTTGAAGGAAGGATCTTTCTTCTTACAACTTGCCAAAGGGATTCGTCCTTGCCAGTTCGTCTCAAATCGATTCCTAGTTCGATCCATTGGGCTGATATCAAATTATCAGCACCAATGTTTGTAAAGTTTAGGATGGGCTTCTCACTAGCTCGCATTATTGCTGATTCATACTTCTACCCCTCCCTCTCATATTTAGCTTCCACAGTAAAGGTCTCTAGTCTTTATCAGTTGATGTTGACTGCTTGCAGCTTCCACTTGGATCATGCAGCTTCCTTACCATACTTTTTGGAAAAGGTTGGCAGCTACATTAGAGTAAAAACATACTTTTAATTATCAAATTTTACTCTGATACCGATAACCTGAATTGCTCTCATTTTTCCAGACTACATTTAAAGGACGCGTCTTCATGACTCATGCTACAAAGGCTATATACAAGCTACTTTTGTCAGATTATGTAAAAGTGAGCAAGGTCTCAGTTGAAGATATGCTTTTTGATGAACAGGATATATCCCGTTCAAAGGATAAGATTGAGGTTATTTCTTCATTTGTTGAGCCCATTCTTCATGTCACACAAATTTGCTTGCTAATGTCTGCCTAGGGGGGATGCTCCTTGGTGACCAACTTATTGAATTTTACTGATTCTAGAAGGGATGATATCACTGATGAAGAATCAGAATAATATTGGTTTTCATACTGTCATGGATGGATTGCTTGTGGATACCATTTACATGTCGAAGTATGTGCAAGCTTTAGCTGTACCTCCGGCTCCGGCGTAGTAGGATGCAATTGTTTTGTCTTTAAGTGAATTGCAGATTATCCATATGCTTAGAACCCATCGTTCCATGTTTTTTATGTTTCAACAAATCGATGTTTAGTTTTGAGCTGATATGAGTTTCGTCTCTTTTAAGATAAAGTTGCAACTCAAGCTGTCCCTGCCACTTTATGTACAATATAATTTAATAATTCCCAGTTGTGGCATTTGTATGAGAAGCTGGATAAACTAGTTATCTCAATACTTTCTGTCAATGCAGTTTGCTATATGTGTCGTACACTTATAGCATCCATTCTACGGGATATTGTCTTAGGATGATCACTCAATGGTGTCAAGTCTTTGAGACAATGGCGATTAACTTATCATGGATATGTTGGGTTGTGTTTTGTGTGAAAACAATGTCTACCAATGATATGTTAATTATTCAATGTAAATGAACTGGCAATGATCTTACTTTTGCTGTTCTTTGAAGTTCCTGGCGTGCATAATGTCTATACTATCGATCCCAATGCATGTAAGTCATGTTACCTATTTCTAATTGTAGGTAATTGATTTCCACCAAACAGTTGAAGTGAATGGTATTCGATTTTGGTGTTATACTGCTGGCCATGTTCTCGGTGCTGCAATGTTCATGGTCGATATCGCTGGTGTACGAGTCCTTTATACAGGTGATTATTCTCGTGAAGAAGATAGGCATCTCCGAGCTGCAGAGATTCCTCAGTTCTCACCTGATATCTGCATAATAGAGTCCACTTATGGAGTGCAGCTTCATCAACCTCGTCATATTCGGGAGAAACGCTTCACTGATGTCATCCATTCTACTGTTTCTCGGGGAGGTAGAGTCCTTATCCCTGCATATGCTCTTGGTCGTGCTCAAGAACTTCTGTAGATCCTTGACGAGTTCTGGTCCAACCGCCCTGAGCTCCATAATATTCCTATATATTATGCTTCCCCCCTTGCAAAGAAGTGTATGGCAGTTTATCAAACCTATATCAATTCCATGAATGAGAGGGTCCGTAGCCAATTTGCAACATCAAATCCTTTTGACTTCAAGCACATTTCACCACTAAAGAGTATTGAGAATTTTAATGATGTCGGTCCATCAGTTGTTATGGCTAGTCCCGGCGGGCTTCAAAGTGGGTTATCGCGTCAGCTATTTGACATGTGGTGCTCTGACAGGAAGAATGTTTGCGTTATTCCTGGGTATGTCGTGGAAGGGACTCTGGCAAAGACCATCATCAATGAACCAAAGGAAGTCACTCTGATGAGTGGTCTCACTGCTCATCTTAACATGCAAGTCCATTATATTTCCTTCTCTGCCCATGCTGATTTTGCTCAGACAAGTGCATTTTTGGACGAGGTAATGCCTCCAAACATTGTTCTTGTTCATGGAGAAGTACATGAGATGGGAAGGCTCAAACAGAAGCTCTTAACTCAGTTTGCTGATCGCAACACCAAAATCATCATGCCAAAAATTGTCAATCAGTCGAAATGTACTTCAATTCAGCGAAAATGGCAAAAACTATTGGGAAGCTGGCTGAGAAGACCCCAGAAGTGGGTGAGACTGTAGGTGGCCTCCTGGTAAAGAAAGGCTTCACTTATCAAATTATGGCATCTGAAGATGTTCACGTTTTCTCTCAGTTGTCCACATCAACTATGAATCAGAGGATCACGATTCCTTATACAGGTGCGTTTGGTGTAATAAGCCACCGACTGAAGCAGATATATGAAAGTGTGGAATCTTCAGTAGATGATGAATCTGGCATGCCCATGTTACGTGTACATGATCGAGTAACAGTGAAACACGAATCTGATAAACATATTTCAGTGCACTGGACATCAGATCCGATAAGCGACATGGTTTCAGATTCTGTTGTTGCTCTTATCTTGAACATAAGCCTTGAGATTCCAAAGGTCGTGGTTGAAACAGAGGCCATGAAAACAGAAGAAGAAAGTGAGAAAAGGGTGGAGAAGATCAGCCACGCACTTTTAGTTTCTCTCTTTGGGGATGTGAAGTTTTGTGAGAATGGGAAGCTAGTGATAAATGTGGATGGGAATGTAGCGCATCTGGACAAGCAGAGCGGGGATGTGGAGAGTGAAAATGAAGGCCTTAAGGAAAGGGTAAGGACTGCATTTCAGCAAATCCAGAGTGCTGTAAAACCAATACCCCGTCGGCTTCTTAGGTATCTTTCGCGTTTCATTTCAGGTCATTTTCTATCTATATTGTAGCATCAAGCTTGTGGTTTGTATATCCTCAACTCACAATCTAAGTTCAGCTCATGTTTTAAGCATCTAAAGTCAGATCTCAGCTCTCAGAAAAAGTTTCAACAGTTGCACTTGGATTATTTAGCTACTTGTACTTTTACGTATTTAATTTTGATGTCTGAAGGCTGGCAAGGTTCGATTGTCACCTTGCAGAAAAGACTTTGCCGTTTCTTTTCCCAGTGCAATTTTTCCAATTCATGCGACCAGGCTAGTGAAGACAGCCCGTGCTACATGAGAAGATGCATCCGTGCGGTAGTGCTGCAACTTTGTGATGTCTAGTTTTCATGTACCAAAGCGCAGACTTTGTCATGGTTACTCATGTGACGAGTTGGAATTGATGAGCGGTTGAGTAAACGGTTTGTGCTTGGATCGTGCTTATTAAAGACGTCAAGTGGGGCTATATGTTTCTTTTTAGCCCGAGTTCGGGTTTGTCTCGCTGATCTGTACCATTTTGATTACAATTCTCTCAATTAACCAGACAATGGAGTATTTGGAAAGTACAAGATCTCAAACAATGGAGTATCAATATACCCCTTTCCAAAGAGGATCCAAGTCTCATCACACTACCCCCATCTCGCCCCCTTCTGGTCTCTCTCTCTCTCCTTCGGAAGGAAAGTGATTGAAGTTAGAACCTTTATTTCATTTCTGATGGGGAAGGAACATTGTTCTAGGAGCAAATATACTTATCTTACATTAATACCCTTAAGGTTGCCATTCTTGTTCTTAAGATTTGATTACAAAAGTTTCATGAATCAGGCCTGTAAAAGATCATGACCAGCTTGTACCAATGTCAATGAGACAACACAATGATTAATTCGTAAGGCCTTTCTCCGGCCCACGTTCTCCACTAGTTTTCTTTTAAGTTCTTGGCACTAAACCCACACCTCTTACTGGGCTGATCAAGGGTAGCAGGGCGGGTTCGGGACTACTAGAAATCCAAACTCGACAGGTACCAAAATCGCAATCGATGTCGAACCCAAACGATAACTTTTTGAATTAAGTTCTAAAGACAACCCGACGGAGTACATGAGCAGGAACTAGTTCGATTGGAGATTAGATTTCACTAGTTACTTAGCCCGTACCTTGTGCAAGCATGTCTACTTGCATATTTCTAAATAGGCATTAAGCCAATAATATGTGATGTGGTGTAAGGGATAAGATGAGATTTGTTTAATGATTATATGCAGTTTTATGGAAGAATATTATGCTTTATGAAGGCGTAAGATTAATATTTGGCAAAAAAAGGCCGTTTCCTAAGTACACAGAACATGACTAGAAAAAAAAAAATGATTTCTAGCGGACGATGATGGAAGCTTCATTTGAAATTAAAAATACGGGTCTTCCAAGGTTGTCAGGATACAATCTGAGTTAGGATCGATGAAGGTGTCTAAACGGAGTGGATCGTACTTTAGGAAGCACACCACCTATGCAAAAATCTGAGATTGCCAACCTTCGGCGAGGACTAGGCAAGGGTCCGACACCGAATCTAGCAAAGGGAGCCCACCTACCATTGCCAAAGGCCAGTGAGAGCAGTCCTTGCCCTCGCGGGCTCATGGAAGTTGGTGACTACGAGGGAAATAAAGAAAAAGAAAAAAAAAAGAGAAGAAAGATTAATAAAAAAATTATAAAAAAAAAATAATTAAATTTAAAAAAGAAAGTCCATGCTGATGCTATAAGGTGGCCAACGTTCGAAGTTAGCTATTCCACTTCATTGCTTTCTGCATTCTTTGGCAAATATCTTGAACTTTCTGTAAGCCTCACTCTCGCTCTCTCTGCACTTCAATCTGCACTTTCCATGTTTTACTTCGAGTACTGTGTTCTTGCCTGTCGTTTGACCAGCTTCAGACATGTTTCTTTCTTCTTCTTCTCTTTTTCCTTCCACAGGGGCAGTGCGTTCTTGGTGAATTGACCTTTTGAAGGGCTCTGTGGCGAGCTTTTCTCGACGTACATGGCTTCGGTTGGGCAGGCGCCGTCTCTGAAGAGGCGTGATCCGCCGGCCGGGAGAGAAGGCGACTAGCTGATCCTCACTCCTCTCGGCTCTGGCAACGAAGTGGGTCGGTGTTGCGTGTACATGTCTTTCAAAGGGAAGACCGTGTTGGTACTGCTTCTTTTTCTTGGATTTTCGTTGGGTTTTTCCCGGGTTTCAGAGTTTTAGCAGAAATGGGTTGGTGCCTGTTGTGATGTTTTCGTGATTATTGTATGTGGGTGGCAGTTTGATTGTGGAATTCATCCTGCTTACTCTGGCATCGCCGCTCTTCCGTACTTCGATGAGATCGACCCTTCGACAATCGATGTCCTCCTAATTACTCAGTACGTGTTTTATCTACCTTCTCTGTATAATCATTGACTTGTGTTGGGATCGATCGGATCCCCGAAAACCGGATTCGGCACCTAAACCGAACCCCTAAATCATATGCGGAAGATAAGCCCGGGAATCTAACGTATCACCGATCAAAAGCACACCACGGATTCGAGCGTACCTTGTTGGCCACAGATTAGACACCGATGCCGTATTGAGGAAGAGATTTCAGTCCCGTTCGATCCGATGTCGAAGATTCGTCGTATAGTGAAGATGGCGTCGCTTCTTAGCTTTTGGAGAGAGAGAACTTGAAGAGAATGAACAATGTTCTTGCACAAAATGCCAAGAGGTGCGTTCCTCTCTCTCTCTATTTCCTTAAATAGGTTGCCCTTTCCACGGGCCTAATTCCCGTGGGCCGGGCCCTTAGGCCCATCGTGGCCGGGCCAGCTTAGGCCCATCAATAAATCCATCATCTCCCACTCGCACATGGTGGTTCAAAAACCAGCATGGGCGGATAGGCCCAACTTAGGCCCATCAACTGAAAATCCCTCTTTTCCTCTTTCAACATTCATACCGGTGAATAATCCGTGCGACCAGCATACTTTGAGAGCTCGTTGCTATACATCTGTTAGGAATATATAGCAGCTCATATTGGGCATCATTTTCCGAGTAAATTTAGTATGCGATCGATCAGTACCCTAGATCGATCGATCACATTTATATCTCTCTTAATCTCATTTAAACAATGATATATATATTGTATTCACAATTATGATTATCCCAAAGACAGTCATAATTGGTCGACCAGTGAACACAAAACCACAATGTGATTCTACAAATCCGATCTTCCTCTTTCCTTCAAACTCTCAATTTCATTTCAACTTGCTTTTCTAGAAATGTCCCATTAGATCGAATCAACTCATGACCATTGGCAACATTCTAAGATAGCAAACACTAAATAGAAATCTTGAGAATAAGTAAGAGTCATGAGGGCACTAAAAATTGAGGAACTCTTTTCCTCAAGAGTCTCACACGTCATAAAAGTTGAGATCAAACTTTTGTCACTCTTATAGGTCGTCTCATGCATACGTAGTATGAAATACGTATTACGGTATTAACTCCTTTCCCATGGAGCGTATGTCTACACAATCAATACCGTACAGATGATAGTTCGACATACCCAATGTCTAACTTGAGTTCACGTATTTACTCATTCACAAAATTCATCGAACTCACATCCGGCATCTTAGACAGATAAAGTAAAATGTGTGGGTTATTTTACTTTCGGACATCGTAAGCATTATGTCCTCATCTTAACACTCAGTTAAGGCGACATATTTATTTTAAGCTTTAGCTCTCGATTATCACCTAGATAATAAGCTTAAAAACAGTCTCATCTCTATCTATCACATAGTAAATAGAGGCGATTACCCGTGTGAGGGGGCTAATCTCTTATCTGTCCGACATACTTTCTCAACATAATATAATGCACTAAACATTAAGATGCATAAAGATCAAACAAAGACTCATAGGCATTAATAATAAAACAACATTAGTTCATACATGTGAACAACTTAGGGAAATTACAATCCAAGACATCGACTCTACGCAATCCTAGAGATTTCACATGACCACAAAACACATCTCTAGGTATTGGCTTTGTCATAGGATCTGCTACCATTCTATGCGTAGATATGTACTGCAAGTTCACATCCTTTCGTGCAACATTATATTTGACAAATTTATACTTGGTATCTATATGTTTGGTCTTGCCATGATATTTTGGATCTTTAGTGTACGCTATAGCTGCTTGGCTATCACAATTAACTAATAATTGATTTGCAGCTTTCTCAATAACACCTAAGTGATCCAAAAAATCTTTTAAGCCAAACTCATTCTTATATTACTGCTGATAATGCCACGAACTCATCTTCCATCGTGGACAAGGCTATAAACGTTTGTTTCTTACTGCTCCAACATATGGTGCCTTTATTCAATAAGGAAACAAACCTAGAGGTAGATGTCCTTTCGTCTAAACCTCCTCCCTAAACAGTTTCAGGATAGCCTTTGAGTTGCAGATCCTTTTCTTGATAACTCATCGTTTAATCAGCAGTTCCCTTTAGATACCACAGTATTCTCTTAACGGCTTTCCAATGTGCTGGACCTGGATTGGATTGGTATCTACTCACCATTCCAACTGCAAAAACATATGTTGGGTCTTGTACACATCATAGCGTACATCAAGCTCCCAACTGCACTAGCATAAGGAACATGTTTCATTTGTTCCTTCTCTTGTGGAGTCCTTGGACACAGTCTATGGCTCAATCATTCACCTTTTGCAATAGGAGTGTCTATGGGTTTACAATATTGCATACGAAATCGTTCAAGAACTTTATTTAAATATGTTTCTTGCGAAAGAGACAACGATCTCTTCGAACGATCTCTTGAAATCTTAACTCCAAGAATGTATGCAGCCTCACCCATATCCTTCATTTCAAAGTTGGAAGACAACCAACTCTTGACAAGTATGAACAAACTCCATATTGCTTCCGACAATCGCATATCATCAACATATAATGATATGATCACAAAATGATCCTTGGATCTTTTGATATATACACAATGATCCTCATCAATCATTGTAAAATCATATGCCATTATGGCATTATGAAAACGTATATACCATTGTCTCGATGATCGCTTAAGGCCGTATATCGACCTCAAAAGTCGACACACCTTTTCTTCTTGGCCTTTTACCATGAAACCAGTTGGTTGTTCCATGTATATTTCTTCCTCTAATTCTCCATTGAGGAAAGCAGTCTTTACATCCATCTGATGTAATTCAAGATCCAAACTAGATACTATTGCCAGAATAATGCGAATCGAGGTAAATCTTACTACAGGAGAAAACGTATCTTTATAATCAATCCCTTCCTGTTGATTTTACCCCTTCGCTACAAGGCGAGCCTTATGCCTTTCTATCGAGCCATCAGCCTTTCGCTTTACTTTGAGAACCCATTTGTTCCCAATAGCTCTGCGTCCTTTTGGAAGATCAACCAGTTCCCGAACTTGGTTTGATTTCATTGACTCCATTTCCTCTTCCATTGCATGAATCCATTTTTCTTTACTAGGGCAATTCAGAGCCTCGTTAATTTCTAGGCTCATCCTCATCTTGTGGAGCAATCATAAAAGTTTCCCCCTCAATGTCAAAAACGTCGACGGGGAATACTTTGGCGACTTGTTCGCCGTATGGGAGTTTGTGCTCTTTGCACATCATTCCCCATTATGCTCCCACTGGGATTAGATAATGATGTCGTCTCATCATGTGGTTGCAATTGAGAATGAGTCGAATTCAATTCATCACTTCTCATATTACTCCCACTTGGACGAACTCCACTAAGATCATTATCTTGATCCGAGGTTTCAAATAGGGTGTTGTCATCCCCTATTTCGCCCTTCTTAGGAAATTCATCCTCTAAGAATGTGACATCCCGTGATTCAAATTCAGTTATACTCCCACTTTCCTGCTCACCTATGAACACATACCCTTTTGAGTGTTCCGAGTATCTTATGAAAATACTCTTCTTTCCTCTGGGACCCAATTTCCCAAACTTGTGAGAGGAATCTAGTGTATAGGCAGCACAACCCCATGGCTTAAGAAAAACTTAAGTCTGGTTTTCTACCTATCCATAACTCATATGGAGTGGAAGTGACTGATTTGAAAGGCACACGGTTAAGTATATAGGCAGCAGATAACAGCGCATCACTCCAAAAGGTGATAGGCAAGTTAGCATGCGCCATCATGGACCTAACCATTTCTAGTAGGGTTCTGTTTCTTCTCTCTCGCAACACCATTTTGTTGAGGAGTATATGGAATAGACAATTGTCTTTCTATTCCTTTTTCATCACTTAATTTTCTGAACTCATCAGATAAATATTCTCGACCTCGATCGGATCTCAATGCTATTATTTTCTTGTCTAATTGATTCTCTACCAGGTTTATAAACCTTTTGAAACAACTTATTGCTTCAGATTTGTGAGAAATCAAATAGACATATCCGAATCGAGTATAATCATCTATAAAAGTGATGAAATAAACAGCCCCATGCCTTCCTTTCACATTCATTGGACCACGACATCATAATGGATTAATGCAGAGGAAATTCAGCTCTTTTACATTTTCCAAATGGTTTCCTTGTCGTTTTCCCTTCTAGGCAATGCTTACAGATGGGCAAATCGACTTTTTCAATATTGCCCAACAAGCCCTCTTTGGCTAGTCTGTTCATATGTTTGGCCAATATGACCAAGTCTAGCATGCCATACATTCACATCATTATCATATGTATTGTGAGACGTGAGAAGGGAATAACAAATATTTGCATTAACATAATCAATATCCAATACAATGAAACCATCCAGAAAATAACCATGACCATAGTAGTTTGTATCCAAATACAAATCTACACCTTTATTATGGAAGTTCATATTAAAACCTAATTTAACCAACACTAAAACAGACACTAAATTCCGACGAATCTCCGGAGCATACAACACATCATGAAGGAACAAAGTGCGTCCATCACGCATATTCAGTTGGCATGTGCCAATTCCTTTCACTTCAGCTCGGAGTTGTTTCCCACATAGATCCACTTAGTTCCGAGGTACTCATCGGAATTCCACGAAGGATCCTCTATCCTTCGCTACATGGTCTGTCGCTCCTGAATCCACAGTCCACAGAGGATTAAGATTCAATCAAGAATACAGAACTTGACACATATGCAAAGTTCCCAATTGTACCAAGGGTGTTTACCTTCTTTGGCTCGCGACAATCGCGGGCATAGTGACCCTTCTGGTCACAGTTGTAACATTTCACCCTTGAGATATTCTTCACATGAGGACGTTTTCCTCTCTTTTGTTGGTTAATTCTTGGTTTCTTGCAAGAAGGACTTGATCCCTTGCATTTCCACATATTGAACGAATCAATGCGCTTGCGCTTAGAGCATAAAGCCCCTTCTGAGCTTAAAGTAACACAGAAAATATCCGTTTCCTGCTCTAATGCCTTGAGGCGATGATCGCTAACTCAAGGTGGCGCACAAAGATCCTCTAGATCTTCCATAACATGGTCAAGAGCTTTTAGTGCTTTTTGCTTTTCCAGCACACATTGAATTTTCATTTGCCAAATTTCATAGTTGTCATCTTTGAGCTTTTCACCTTTGTTCAGCTTGACAACTATGCTCTTTGTGGCTGAAGCCATTGATCTGAACACATCAGACATATATGCACGAATTATTAATGCCTATCACTTATGCATCTATTTTGCATAAAACCCATCATATTAATTAATAATTTTAAGTAAGGTTTCAGAATCAAAAGGTCACTATGTTTCCAATCATCCTCCAAAAATCCTAACTTAAAACTATCACTAATATGATTGTCATATGCAAAATCAATTCTATGAAGTTACAAAAACTTCTATTACTACCCACATCTAACTACCCACAAAGAACCAGAATCACATAAAGCAACAGATAATTGACATACAATATAACAATTAGGCTTTCACATAATATGGCTAACATATAGGTTGCTACATCAACAACAATCAGGTAGATAACATTTACATAAGATGTCCACATAGCACACTCAACAAAAACAGCTAATACATCTTACAAATAACCTTCACACGAACTGGGAAAGATCCTATTTTGGTCAATTTCTTGACATTTTCCCTTGCAACAATGCAGTAATATTCGTTTACAAAATCTATCACAATTTTCTTATATGAAGCAGCACCGTTGACATCCCATATGCGATTCAACACATCTTGCCATTCGGTGGAAGAGTGTTAATGAAAAATCGCACCATCTCTCGATCGCGACATGGGATGACCATTCCATATGACCTGTTGAATCTTCCCGTTGACTTCAAGAACATGATCAATTAAGTCTCCTTTCTCCCATCGATAATCGAGTCAACTCAGCTATCAACTTAGAAAGCTTTGCCTTTTGTTTATCGGTAATCACGCGAATAGGCGTACGTAATTGAAGGGGAGGCATTGTTCCTGCAACAAATGCAGAACAATATTGGATTACATATAATCCATATAGACATAATTGAAAAAAGAAACAAATTCGTTTTTTTTTTTTTTTTCAACGGTCAACGGTCAACGTCCGGTCAACGGTCAACGGTCGTCGGTCACGGTCAACGGTCAACTGACTGGTCGTCGGACCGGTCGGACCGGTATCCCGGTCGGACCGGCCGGGCCGGTCAGACCGGCCGGGGGGACCGTCCGCACGTGCCGCGCGTGCGCGGGCTGACGTCACGCGACGTCGGCCCGGCACGTGCCGCACGCGTGCCCGGCCCGCGGGTCGGTCGCCGGAGAGTCGCCGGCCGGTGACCGCCCGGCCAACGGACGTCAGCTGCGACGTCGGCGATGACGTCACCCCGCGGTTACCGACCGTTGGGTGACGTCATGCCGACGTCGGCACGCGTCGGTCCGTGGACCGGCGCGTGCCGGTTCACCGGCCGGCGGCGCGCAGCGCCGGTTCGTCACCCGGCGCGTGTGCCGCACGCGGCCGGACGAACCAGCGCGCGCGTCGCGGGCGCGTCGCGCCCACGCGCAGCGGCTTCTGTCCTCGCGTGTGGGCGCGTGCGGTGTCCCCCGGCGGCGCACGACGTGTCGCCGGACTCGTCTCGACGTCTCCTTCGCCCCTGTGCAATCAGATTTTGGTTTCGACTTACGAAAGATCGAAAAATTAGTCGAACATTCTCGGGTGTCGGGATTCCTCGCCCCGATCTGTACGGCCGAAGATCAATTGCGAAAAAATCAATCAAGAAACTTCATGCAACATGATACAAGTCGGGAAAACGCTAACTCGGGCTCGATACCAATGTTGGGATCGATCGGATCCCGAAACCGGATTCGGCACCTAAACCGAACCCCTAAATCATATGCGGAAAATAAGCCCGGAATCTAACGTATCACCGATCAAAAGCACACCACGGATTCGAGCGTACCTTGTTGGCCACAGATTAGACACCGATGCCGTATTGAGGAAGAGATTTCAGTCCCGTTCGATCCGATGTCGAAGATTCGTCGTATAGTGAAGATGGCGTCGCTTCTTAGCTTTTGGAGAGAGAGAACTTGAAGAGAATGAACAATGTTCTTGCACAAAATGCCAAGAGGTGCGTTCCTCTCTCTCTCTATTTCCTTAAATAGGTTGCCCTTTCCACGGGCCTAATTCCCGTGGGCCGGGCCCTTAGGCCCATCGTGGCCGGGCCAGCTTAGGCCCATCAATAAATCCATCAACTTGCCTTTGGCGAGGAGCCACAAGTTGTAAGAACTTGTAAAGGTCTCCGGTTTTTTACGAGTCGGTGTTGACTGCTTGCAGCTTCCACTTGGATCATGCAGCTTCCTTACCATACTTTTTGGAAAAGGTTTGTGGTTATATTAGGGTGGAAAGGTATTTTGATTATTGAATCTTACTTTAGTTCCAATGACCCGACATTCTCTCATTTTTCCAGACCACATTTAAAGGTCGTGTCTTCATGACTCGTGCTACGAAGGCTCTATACAAGCTGCTTTGTCAGATTATGTAAAAGTGAGCAAGGTCTCAGTTGAAGATATGCTTTTTGATGAACAGGATATACTCTGTTCAATGGATAAGATTGAGGTATTTCCCTCATTTGTTGAGCTCATTCTTCATGCTACAAGAATTTGCTTGCTAAAGTCTGCCTTGGGGAATCCTGCATAGTGACCAACTCATTGAATTTTACTGATCCTAGAAGGGATGATGTCATTGACGAAGAAGCAGAATAATTCTTGCTCTGCATCCAGTCATGGATGGATTGCTTGTGTAGACCATTTACATGTCAGAAGCATGTGCAAGCTTTACCTATACCTCAGGCTCACTAGACTTCAATTGTTTTTTGTCTTTAGGTGCATTGCAGATTCTCCATATGCTTAGAATCTACCATTCCCCGAGTCTTACCTTACAAATAATCAAGTTCGGTATCAAGCTGAAATAGGTTTTGTCTCTTTTAAGATAAAGCACAGGATCCTTCTTTCGTTGCAGCTATAGCCATCTCTGCTCAGTTGTTTGAGAAGTTGGATAAACTAGCGATCTCAATGGATAAACTAGTTAACTCAGTACTTATGCGTCATACAGTGTGCTATATATGCCATATACTTATAGTGTCTATTCTAGAGGATTTTGTCCTAGGATGATCACTCGATGTTGTCTAGTCTATTGGACATGGCAAATTATTAATCATGGATATGTTGGGTTGTGTTTCATGTGAGAACAGGGTCTTCCAATGGAATGTTAATTATTCAATGTAAATGAACTGGCAATATTTTTAATTTTTGTGCTATTCTTTGAAGTTCCATCATGCATAACTTCTGAACCATTCATCCCAATGCATTTAAATCATGTTACCTACCTACTTGTACCTGTAGGTAATTGATTTCCACCAAACAGTTGAAGTGAATGGGATTCTGTTTTGGTGCTATACTGCTGGCCATGTTCTTGGTGCTGCAAAGTTCATGGTCGATATTGCTGGTGTACGAGTCCTTTACACAGGTGATTATTCCCGTGAAGAAGATAGGCATCTCCGAGCTGCAGAGATTCCTCAGTTCTCACCTGATATCTGCATAATTGAGTCCACTTATGGAGTGCAGCTTCATCAACCTCGTCATATTCGGGAGAAACGCTTCACTGATGTCATCCATTCTACTATTTCTCAAGGAGGTAGAGTCCTTATCCTTGCATTTGCTGTTGGTCAAACTCAAGAACTTCTGTTGATCCTTGATGAGTACTGGTCCAACCACCCTGAGCTTCATAATATTCCGATATATTATGCTTCCCCTCTTGCGAAGAAGTGTATGGCTGTTTATCAAACATATATCAATTCCATGAATGAAAGGATCCGAAGCCAATTTGCAACATCAAATCCTTTTGACTTCAAGCATATCTCGCCGCTAAAGAGTATTGAGAGTTTTAATGATGTCCGTCCATCTGTCGTTATGGCTAGTCCCAGTGGGCTTCAAAGTGGGTTATCGCGTCAACTATTTGACATGTGGTGCTCTGACAAGAAAAATGCTCATGTTATTCCTGGATATGTCGTGGAAGGGACACTGGCGAAGACCATCATCAATGAACCGAAGGATGTCACTCTGATGAATGGTCTCACTGCTCCTCTTAACATGCAAGTTCATTATATTTCCTTTGCTGCCCATGCTGATTTTGCTCAGACAAGCGCGTTTTTGGATGAGATAATGCCTCCAAACATTGTTCTTGTTCATGGAGAAGCAAATGAGATGGGAAGGCTTAAACAGAAGCTCATGACTCAGTTTGCTGATCGCAACAACAAAATCGTCATGCCAAAGAATTGTCAATCTGTTGAAATGTACTTCAATTCAGAGAAAATGGCAAAAACTATTGGGAGGCTGGCTGAGAAGACCCCAGAAGTGGGAGACCGTTAGTGGCCTTCTGGTAAAGAAAGGCTTCACTTATCAAATAATGGCACCTGAAGATCTTCACGTTTTCTCTCAGTTGTCCACACCAACTATTAATCAGAGGATCACGATTCCTTATACAGGTGCATTTGGCGTGATAAGCCACCGGCTGAAGCAGATATATGAAAGTGTGGAACCTTCGGTAGATGAGGAATCTGGCATCTCCATGCTACGTGTGCATGATCAAGTAACAGTGAAGCACGAATCTGATAAGCATGTTTCAGTGCACTGGACATCGGATCCTATAAGTGACATGGTCTCGGATTCTGTTGTCGCTCTTGTCTTGAACATAAGCCGTGAGATTCCGAAAGTTGTGGTTGAAACGGAGGCCACAAAAACTGAAGAAGAAAGTGAGAAAAGGGTAGAGAAGATCATTCATGCACTTCTAGTTTCTCTCTTTGGGGATGTGAAGTTTGGTGAGGATGGGAAGCTGGTGATAAATGTGGATGGGAATGTAGCACATCTGGACAAGCAGAGCGGGGATGTGGAGAGTGAAAATGAAGGCCTTAAGGAAAGAGTAAGTACTGCATTTCGGCGAATCCAGAGTGCTGTAAAACCAGTACCTCTGTCGTCTTCTTAGGTAGCTTTCGTGTTTCTTGTAGCTCCTTGTTTCCAGTCTTTTTCTAACTGTAGATTCTAGCATCAAGCTCGTGGTTTTATGGATATCCCCAACCCACAATCTAAGTCCAGCTCGAGTTTTAAGCATCTAAAGTTGGATCTCAGCCCTCAGAACAAGTTTCAACAGTTGCACTTGGATTACTTAGATTTTTGTACTTCTACAAATTTAATTTTGGAAGGCTGGCAAGGCTGGATTGTCACCTTGCGGATTAGACTTTGCCATTTCTTTTCCTCAATGCAATTTTGCCAATTCATGCAAGCAGCCTAGTGAAAGACAGCCTGTACTACATGATCGATCTCTTTCAACGGTTGTAAATGCTTTAGCAATCGATCTGTTTGTTGAACTGACGATTATGCCACCAGATCATGATCATCTTTTGATCATTTGCCAACACTGGACCGCGAAGTTTCATGAATTAGGCCTTTGAAGATCATGACCATCTTGTACTAATGCCAACGATACGACACAATGATTAATGGACAAGGCCTTTCTCTGACCTACGTTCTCCCAATAGTTTTCTTTTCAAGTTCTTACCACTAAACCCACACCTCTCACTGCACAAATCAATAGTAGCGGAGCGGGTTCGGGACTAGTTGAAATCCAAACTTGACGAGTACCGAATACACATCTGATGTCAAACCCAAAGAACAACTTGTTGAACGAAGTTCTAATGACATCCGAGTGAAGTACATGAGAACCTTAAACATATAGGAATCTGCATGATTGGAGATCAGATTTCACTAGTTACTTTAGTTGTGCTTTGCGCAAGCATGTCTATTTGCTTTTCTCTAAGTAGGCAATAAACCGATAATATGAGATGTGATGTAAGAAATAAGATGGGATTGATTTGATGATTATATATTGTCTTCCGGAAGAATATCAATATTTGGTGGAAGGACCGTTTCCTAAGTACCTAAGAAGTACTGACACTCTCTGAAAGCCTTCGTGTCGTGTCCGACACTTCGACACGCTCCGACACGTTCCAACATGCGGTCAACGAGTGTCGAGAAATCCGACATGTGGTTAACTCTTCTCGACACGCTCTAACACGAGAGTCTAAATTCCGACATGCGATTCTGACACGCATGAGGTCAATTTTAAAAAATTTCAATACTTAAGGGGTCAAAATATAAATATATGAAAAAAAATAATGAAAATAACAAAAATAAAGGGGAAAGAAGAAAATTCTCACTCTCAAGTTTCTCACTTATAAGTTTTGACATTCCCGTAAGTAACGAGAGAACGCCCATTTTCTCGCCGGTGTCGCTCTGCCGCCCTCACAGACTTAAAGTTGTGATTTTTTTTTTTTTTTTTGTTTCTTTCCGCCTTTTGCAGGCGTCGTCTGTGAGTTATCTCTTTTGGTCTATGTCATTAGCTTGTGAGTTATCTCTTACATTTTCCATGGTGAATTTAGTTATTTCATTTTCTTTTGGTCGTACTTCGAGAGTTCTTGTCCTAGATTTTCATTTTTCTCAAACCTTGTTCCAATCTATATCATAAACTCCGAACTTTGTCTAGAACTATAAGAAATCTCACTAATTTCTGACAAATTTACTCTTTTGTGTTTGCAATTTTTGAATTTCTTATTCAATCTCTGTCAAATTAAAACAATGAATAATATTAACAAATATTGAATTAATATTTTTAGTATAAATTAATTCTATAATATTTTTTTTTGCATTTATATATAAAAATATATATTTAATATATAATGTGTTGGAATTCTCTATTTTTTGAGAAATAACGTGTCGCGTGTCGCATGTCCGTGTCGGTGCTACATAGCTAAGTACATAGAACATGAATATAAAACAAAATGATTTTTAGCATACGATAATGAAAGCTATATTTGAAATAAGTTCATTAAAAAAGTATATTTTTTTTTTAAAATTTTATACAATGCAAATGCTCTATGATTTTAAATAAATTGTAATTTGATCATTTTTTACTTTAACATTACAAAGGAAGTTTGAGATTAAAAAAAAAAAAAAAATTTGTAATTTAAAGTAACAATAGTTATTTATATGTTTAATTTACTCATTATAACAAAAATAAATCTAGTAGATCTTGTTATGATTAGCTATAAGTTTAGTGAAATTCATAATTTCTCAAATCAAAAGAGTTAATTTGTTCACTATAATTTTTTAACACGCTATATTAGATTACTCAAATAAATCAAGTCTGCTTTAATGAGCAACAATATATTCCTATAACATGTAGCTACAAAGTGGAACTTATTGAATTAATGGCATGAACTATACTTAAATTATAGCAAAATGTAAATTTTGTACTTGGCCTTCAATGAATACATATTTTAATCACTTCTTACAAGTTTAAGCTCGATAATAGATAAAAATCTTGATATACTTAATCGATCAACCACTTGACCCAACCTATTCACGGTTTTAATGAGAATTACAAGTCTTTGCAGATTCGTGATATACTATGTCGCGGTTATGAGATACCATAATATAATTATAACATCATTTTCTGCTATAAATCTTGTTATAAGTTCATATCAAGCCAAAAACAAAGGCGGTCTCGGACTCGGCCAAGGTTGTTACTTGTTAGGATGCAATCCTACTAAGGATCGATGAAGGTGTCTAAGAGGATTGAATTGTAACGTCCTAAAAATTACACCAACAATTGCGAAAAAATCTTTGGATAGTCGTATGGAATTTATTAGGTATGAACAATGTATGTAGTTGAAACTTCAAAATAGCGTGAATTTAAAGTTATGCCATCTTTTTACTATATATACAAGGAAATTGACTTTTCAATTACCTAAGTATAAGTATATACTACATATTAGGATAAACTTATTTCAAGCTTGAAGTATGTAAAAGTATGATCAACGGAACCGGTAGGATTGTATCGATCCTATGTTCCCTTTTCTTGTTAGTTTTGGATCAAGACCATGTAAAGATCCTAGCAATTTAAGATCCTACTTAAGGTCCAGATCTTTTCTTAAGTTTTTAAACATAGGATCCTTTCGACCAAAAAAAAAAAAAAAAAAAAATGCTACTTATGCAATTTTATTACTTCACTTGGGAAGATATGGCTCGGTTTCTTTTTGCATGCATAACGGTGAGTACTAAAATGATTCTATTGATTGGTCATACAATATAGGCTCAAGTCGTACGTACAATTGTTTCCACTAATGTCCTATTGTGAAAAGTTTTTTCAGGCTAGGATGTGGGAATGGCAAGAGATTGCATTGCGAAGGTAAATTTTCATGGATTGCGAACATATTTCTACTCTTAAGGCCTATATCACTTGAGGTTTCATTACAGAGTCCTTGGCTACGAGTCGCGGGATAAAATTTGGCAGGCCTTATGCAAATTCCTATTGAAAAGTGGCTTCTAGCGCATTAAGGGTGATGGGGAACAGCCGTGTGCTTAATGCTTAGTGTGTAACAATCATTCTAAAAGCTTAAGTCTTGCTGGTCTATGAATGCATGGTTTTATGTTTAATTATTTTAATACTTCCTCTTGTGCTTAGCGTGGTCTTCTAGTCAAATTTTGAACTTATAGCTCTGATGTTATGTGAAATTTTGTGAGATTACTGACTGTTTCAAAAGTTTAAACTATTAGATGAAAGCGTGATTTTATAATTAATTATTCTAACACAATGCTTGTACTGGCGTTGGCAAGAGAATTTCGCCGATTGCTCGATCGAGCCGGGTTAAGGAGCGTTCATACACAAAATCAGGATCACAAAGTTCCCTTGAGCTGTTTGGTGATTCGATCCTGCCTAATAATCATCCTCCCAGGTTTCCTCCCTCTTGTACTTTTATTCAACGTGGCGTACCAGAAGCTCTTGAAACCTTGTTGCAGTGTGGCAGGAGCAGTGGAGCAGAGGACCTTGATTTGTCTGGATGATCTTGGTACTGTTCTTCTTCTCAAGGAGGACATGCAAAAGATGTTCATCTTTGAGAATCTGTCCTTAATTCTTTAAAATTAAAGAGATCATCACATAAATAGTTCATAAACTTTGACCTAATATTTAATATTGTCCCGAACTTTTAATTTGTTAAATGTGATCCTTAAATTTTTAACCCAATGTGTAATGTCATTCATAAACTTTTTGTATACGTTTAATTTAGTGTATACTGTTATTGAATTTGAATTAATGGAATGATAATATTAAATATTTTCATACATTCTAGAGACTAAAGAGTTTTGAATAAATTAAAAGTTTTGGGATGATATTGTATGTTGAGTTAAATTCAGGGATCTCACCCAAGGAATGGATGTATCATTTGTCCAAAATTATATGGCGAGCTTCTTTCTTAGAATAGCCTACTGCTATTGACCGAATTGCTAGCAAGAGAATTCACGCTGGTGCTTCAAAGAAAGTTGTTTAAACCCCTTGCAGGAAGAGTTGGTGCATGGCATGCAAGGCCTCAAAATTGTTGAAAAGAAAATGGTGTGAAATGTTGTGAATTGGGGAATCAAGGCTCATTTTTCGCCAAAAAAAAAAAAAAAAAAGATAACTTACATCATAATATATTTGTGAAAAGAATAAATGAAAATAAAAATATTCGATAAGTTGTAGTGATTACTTCAATACGTGCTACACATAAAAGTTTCATTGCTAAAAGATAAACTTAAATTGGTAAGTGAGATATTCATAAATATTTAAAGATGGATAATGCATTAAAATTTTTGAAAAATATGAAAAAAATAAAATTGAGTTCTAAAACTTTCAAAAATGTAAATCGAGTTTGTAAATTTATCAATTGATAGAATCAAGTCATTTCGTTAATTCCGTCAACTTATCTAATGAAAAATGACAATGTGACATTTTTTATTAGTTTTTCTCTCCTACGTGGCAGCGATCAATTTAGCTAATGCATGACGTTTACTTATAAAACCAAAACGACCAAACAACGACCCATATCCTAGTCGAAATAGGAAAGCATCAGCAGTTAAATTAAAGAGGACTGGGTTTTTGAACTTGGGAATTACCCTATTTAGAACTTTCTTTCCAAGCAACCAAACACGCACGGAGCAAAGCACATCCAGCTTATTACGCGTGGCAGATCAAACGGCAAAGTCCTATAGATTAAATCAATCCTAACAAAATTTCAGTATTATTAAATCATATTTTCGTCTAATGACTTAACATTAAGTTTTTGGAAATGGCGGTCTCACAAAATCTCTCACTCACACGTGGCATCGATTCACATTGACTTGTACTGAAAAGATTCACGCGGACATTCACTCTGCGCTTCCACTTAAGCTTCCACCGGAGGACACGACGCGCTGCCGGCGTCCCCCCGGAGCCTCCACTTAAGTCTTTGAAATATTGGCGATTGACCTATCATGGATATGTTGGGTTATGTTTCGTGCGAAAACAATGTCTTCCCATGGAATGTTAATTATTCAATGTAAATGAACTGGCAATGATCTTACTTTTGCTATTCTTCGAAGGTCCTTGCATGTATAATGTCTATACTATTGATCCCAATTCACATCAGTCATGTTACCTATTTCTAATTGTAGCTGATTGATTTCCACCAAACAGATGAAGTGAATGGTATTCAATTTTGGTGTTATACTGCTGGCCATTTTTTCCGGAAGAATATTAATATTTGGCAAAAAGACTATTTCCTAAGTACACAGAACATGAATAGAAAGAAAAAGATATGATTTTTAGCATACAATAACGAAAGCTATATTTGATATAAGTTTATTAAAAAAATAGACGATAGAATCATATAAAATGCAAATGCTCCGTGATTTTAATTTATTGTAATTTAATCATTTTTTACTTAAACATTAGATGGTAAGTTTGAGAGAAAATTAAAAAAAAAAAAAATAATATTAAAGTAACATGAATTATTCATTTGTTTGATTTACTCATAGTTCTATGAAAAATAAATTTAGCAGATCATATTATGATTAGTTATAAGTTTGGTGAAATTTATAATTTCTCAAATCAAGTTAATTTGTTCACTATAATTTTTTAACACGCTATATCAAATTACTCAAATAAAATCAAGTATGCTTTAATAAGCAACAATATATTCATATAACTTGTATCTGCAAAGTGGAACTTATTGAATCAATGGTATGAACTATACTTAAATTATAGCAAAATCTAAATTTTGTATTTGGCCTTCGATGAATACATAGTTTAATCCCTTCTTACAAGTTTAAGCTCAATACTAGATAAAAATCTTGATACACTTTTGTTTAATTGATTAGCCGCTTGACCCAGCCTATTCACTGTTGTAATGAAAAACACAAGTCTTTACAGATTCACGATATACTATGTCATAGTTATGAGATACCATAATGTATTTATAACATCATTATGTGCTGCAAATCTTGTTATAAGTTCATAACAAGCCAAAAACAAAGGAGGTCTCGGACTCAACCAAGGTTGTTACTTGTTAGGATGTAATCCTACTTAGGATTAATGAAGGTGTCTAAAAGGACTGAATTGTAACATCCTAAAAATTACACCAACAATGCGAAAAATCTTTGGATAGTCGTATGAAATTTATTAGGTATGAACAATGTGCATAGTTGAAACTTCAAAAATAGCTTGAATTTAAAATTATGCCATCTTTCAACTATATATACCGGAAATTGACTTTTCTATTACCTAAATATAAGTATATACTACGTATCAAGATAAACTTATTCCAAGGTTGAAGTATGTAAAAATATGATCGATGGGACTAGTAGGATCGTATCGATCCTACGTTCCCTTTTCTCGTTAGTTTTGGATTGAGACCATGTAAAGATCCTAGTAGTTTAAGATCCTACTTAAGATCCTACTTAAGTCTATAAACATAGGATCCTTCCGACCGAGGAAAAAAAAGGATAGGATCCTACTTATGCAATTCCATCTTCTTCACTTGGGAAGATTTGGCTTGGTTTCGTTTTGCACACATAACGGTGAGTACTAAAACGATCCTATCGATTGGTCATGTCATATAGGCCTAAGTCGTACATACAATTGCTTCCGTCGAAATCACATTGTGAAAACTTTCTTTTGGCTAGGATGATAGGAATGTCAAGAGGTGCATCGCAGGGGTAAATTTTCATGGATCGCGAACTAATTTTTACTCTTAAGGCCTATATTATTTGAGGTTTCATTACAGGGTCCTTGGCTACAGGTTGCGAGTGAAAATGGAGGAAGGCCTGATGCGATTTCCTATTGAAAAGTGGGTTGTAGCGCATTAGCAATGATGGGAGCCACCGTTTAACAATTATTCTAAAAGTTTAAGCCATGTTGTTCGATGAATGCGTGATCTTATGCTTAATTATTATAATACTCCCTCTCGCACTTAATGTGGTCTTTTACTCGAATTTTTAGAATTTATAAGTCTAACATCACGTGACTTTTTGTGAGATTACTGTCAGTTATTCTAAAAATTTAAATTATGAATGGTGTCAGCACGAGAATTGCGTGGATTACCCCCATTGAGCTGGGTCGAGGGGCGTTCATACACAAAATCAGGACCACAGAGTTCGCTCGAGCTTTTTGGTGATTGGCAGCAGCAGAGGATCTTGATTTGTCTGGATGATCTTGGTACGGTTCTTCTTCTCAAGGAGGACATGCAAAAGATGCCCTTCTTTGAGAATCCGTCCTTAATTCTTAAAAATTAAAGAGATCATAGCATAAATAATTTCTAAACTTTGACTTAATATTTAATGCCGTCCCTATATTTTTAATTCGTTTTATGTGATCCATGAATTTTTAACTCAATGCAAAATGTCATTCATAAACTTTTGGTATATGTTTAATCCAATCCTTGGACTGTATACTATTTCCAAGCTTGAATTAATGAAATGACAATATTGAATATTTTCATATGGTCCAAAGTCTAAAAAATTTTAAACAAATTAAAAGTTTTGGGATGATATTACACATTGAATTAAAATTTAGGAATCTCACTAAAAAAATGGTTGTATCGTTTGTCCAAAATTATATGGTGAGCTCCTTTCTCAGAACAGCCTACTGTTGTTGAATGAATTGCTAGCAAGAGAATTCGCACCAGTGCTTCAGTAAAGCTGTTTAAACCCATGCAGGAAGAGTCCGTGCATGGTATGCAAGGCCTCAAAATTGTAGAAAAGAAAATGGTTTGAAATGTTGTGAATTGGGGAACCAAGGGTCGTTTTCTGCAAAAAAAAAAAAAGATAACTTACATCATAAATATATTTGTGAAAAGAATAAATGAAAATAAAAATATTCGATAAGTTTATAGTGATTACTCCAATACGTGCTACACGTAAAAGTTTCATTGCTAAAAAATAAACTTAAATTGGTAAGTGAGATATTCATAAATATTTAAGGATGGATCATGCATAAAAAATTTCGAAAATTGTGACAAAAATAAATCGAGTTCTAAAACTTTCAAAAAATGTAAATCAAATTTGTAAATTTATCAATTGATATAATTAAGTCATTTCGTTAATTCCGTCAACTTATCTAATGAAAAATGACAATGTGACTTTTGTTATTAGTTTTTATCTCCTATGTGGCGGCGATCAATTTAGCTAATGATAGACGTTTATTCGTAAAACCAAAACGACCTCCTTCTGACCCGGTATCCTAGTCGAAATAGGAAATTTATCAGCAGTTGAATTAAAGCTTATCATGGCAGATCAAAGGGCAAAGTCCTATAGATTAAATCCTAACAAAATTTCAGCATTATTAAATCATACCTTCGTTTAATGACACGTGGCATCGACTTACATTGACTTGTACCGAAAAGATTCAAGCGGCCATTCCGCCGGAGGACACGACGCGCTGCCGGCGTCCCCCGGAGCCTCAACGTCGACAGCGCTGGTGTCTCCACGGCCCAACGAAGGCTGGTGGTGCTCTGCAAAGGCCTTCTTCCAAACCTCACGAGTATTCGATCGCTCCGCCATCAACTCGTCGTTCTTCTGCTGCAACCGTTTCAAAACAAGCGGCAGTGCGCGCTGTGGATCCTCCCTCAAGTGCTCCACCATCTCGGCTCCTCGGTAGTCGTACATCGTCTCGATGAACCTCAGCTCTCCGGGCGTGAAGCCACAGCCGTCGTGGCACCCGGCCGCCAGATGTTTCCCGATGCGGGACATCGCCGATTGAGCGAGGCTGATCGTCACGTCCTGGTTGCACATGTCGTCCTCGCACTCGAACAGGACACGCTCGTGATCGTTCTTGACCGGCTGTCGGAAGGAACCCCTCGGCCTTTCTCGTTTGATCTCGCCAGTGTTCGGAACCGCGAGTTCGTTCCCCAACCCGCCAAACGCCTCGCGACCGGCGGAGCCACCGGCGCCATCAATGGGAGCGAAACCTTCGGACTGAAGTTCCATAAATTCCGCCATCAAACCTTGATGGTTCGCAAAGAGATCGCGCAGCTTCTCGAGAACCCACTCCTTGCCCTTCTCCTCACACAGAATGCAGGTCTCGCAGAACGCTGCGAACACATCTTGGCGGCGCGGGAACCGGATCTTCACCTTGTTGCTGAAATCCACGAGCCGACGGAGCCGACGCTTCCTGGCCATGGCCGGCAAGGCGGTGCGCTTTCTTCGAGGGATTGGCACGGGGCTGCTCATCTTCTTCTGCTTCTCAAGGGTTTCTCAGAAGTCAGAAGGGAAGGGAATTGAGGACGAAACCTTGTTCTTGTCGTCTTGTGGCGGGAACTGGGCGGTGCTCTTCAACTTAACTGCTGAGACTTTCCTATTTATAGGATTTCGTTGATGTTGACTAGTTTTAATTATTTTTGGTCGGTATATGTGGGATTAAGCAAATAAGGTTTGAACAAGAAAAGCATTATTGATTAAGCAAATAGGATTTCTTGGTTTTCATGATTTTGGCTAATGACTACCCATTGTGATTTCAACAAGGTTTGGTAGTCTCCCTTTTGGATCCTCAACCTAGTGACTGCATTATTGATTGTTGTGCTGCTCCCGGAGGAAAGACTCTCTACATGGCATCCCATTTAAGTGGACAAGGTATTGCTTTGACCAACTACAAATAGATCCCCCCCCTCTCTCACTCCCTTCTTCCAGAATCCTCTTTTCATAATTCTACTGTTCTTGTCAGAACATAAATTCTGGAGACTTCAAGGAGTTTCCAGATTTTTCAGGCAGAAGATGATGTGACATTTCTTATAGAGTACTGATTTTATCATTGAAAAATGTTTGGGGAACTTACTTTGTGTGGTTCACAGGGATGATCTCTGCTATTGATGTGAACAGAGGGAGACTGAGAATCCTCCAAGAAACTGCAAAGGTGCACCAGGTTGAGAATCCTCCAAGAAACATTCGGCCTCCTGGTGAAACTTAACATAATCACATCGGTTTGATCTTTGCTCTTCACTCGTTTCGCTCGCACCTCTGCATTCGAATCCCATTGGACAACTCGATGAAAAAAATTCACCTTGCGACTCGGCACCAGCTAGATTCCCTTTCATCAATGATACCGAGGAAATCGTTCGATGTGCAGCACAGATCCGTTTCCTGATAGTTTGAAGATGCCGTCCCCTATGATTGGTCGAGGAACTGCGACATTTGGTATGATTTTGTTTTGTTCTGAATAAGATGTAGGGGTGAGCATCGGTCTAGAGTTAACCCTGGACCGGCCCAACCTTGCCGATCCTGGTCCGGTTATCAGAGAGATCGGATCGGTCCTTGGTCTTGGGATTTATGGATCAGTACTGTGTGGGCTGGTCCTCGATCCTAAGAGTTTAGAGTCGGCTCAACCCGGACTAACCTTGATTATATATATTATATATCTAATATATTATTTATAATTTTTTTATATAGAGAAAACCCTAAAATAAATGCCGTCAACAACATTAAATAGTTCCTTAGTATTGAGTTCAAGTAGTTTTACACTATTTTTTAATAACTTAGATTTTTTAGTGTCTTTTACGACGTCAAAAGCCATAATTTACAAAGGAGAAATATTTTTTTTATGAGAAGTCCTCATGGCGTTCAAAAAAGCATAAATAGCTCTTCACGACATCTTCCTCTAATACTCGTTCTCTTCTGTCTTATTTGTCCTCTTGGTCTTTAATTTGCCAAAATTGAAAGAAATAACTTCTCCACTCGCCACTTGACACTTGTCTCACTCGCTTTGGGTCACTCGTGCCGCTCGCCGCTCAATGCTCGCCTAGCTTGTTGCTCCCTGCTCGATGCTCAACGCTCACCCCACTCAACACTCGTCGCTCGCCTCTCTTAGCTGACCTCGCTCGTCACTGAACCCATAAGGTCAGTTCGATCCTCGCTCGCCTTTTCATGGAGTAAAAAAAATGAAACAAAAAATTATCGGTTGGTCCTAGATTGACCCTAGAATTGGACCAAACCCATTGGGTCGATCCAGTTCTCGATTGCCTTTTTAGATAATACAAAAAATGAATAAAGAAATTATCGATTGGTCCCGAGTTGACCCTAGAACCGGACCGAACCCACTAGGTCGGTCCAGTCCTCAGTCCCAAACTCAATAGGGTCGGTCCTCGATCCCAAGAATTAAGGACCAGCACTCGTGCGGGTTGGTCCTAGGGTTAGGGGTGGGCCGGACTATGCTCACCCCTAATAAGATGTCTAAAAGTTGAAGTCGACCGACCAAAAAAAAAAGTTGAAGTCGGAACAAAATAACCAAGACATCACCATATCTTCTATTTCAGCGCAATGGGGTGTGACGGTTCTCGAATGAAGTCAAGCAAGTAATATAGAAAAGAACATGCTGAGATTGGTCATGGAGAGAGATTTTAATTCACCTAGTTATCCCATCACGTTTTTTAGGATATGTTCTTAAGTCTATATATGGCTTCTGATATTAGTTTCAAATAACTGTACAGAAGTATAGAATCTTGGGTAATTTATCAGGATAAATGAAGTAAGAAATTTCAATTACAAAAATTAAACTTCCATGTCGAAAATTAATGGTTATATTGAGGCAAAAGCCTGAAAGAATGATATTTCCTTCTCCAATGACCAAGCCGTATATCTATTTTGATAAACAAAGAATAACAAGGGGTTTATTTTAGAGTGACACACGAGTCTTTATTTTACAAGGGGTTGGTCATCCTCCTTGTAAGTAATTATTTCTTGCACTTTTCTCTAATTCTGCTTTCAATTGGGATATGTACATTGATTTTCAATCAGCAAAAAAAAAAAAAGATTTTAATGAGTTTTAGTGTTGCAAATTACTAATTATTTAAAATTTCAATTTTTTTGGTAACTCTTCCTATTAAGTATTTTTCTTGTAATATTTTTTTTTTCTTCAATATCACAGTAAAGTTGTTGATTACAAAATAACTGTAATAAGAAATTTCGTATTGGGTCATTGTGTTTTACATTGACGTAGAATATGAACTAAGAATTTTATCTTTATTTTTAATTTTTTTTCAAAAGAAGATTACAATTTTACCGAAAGGAAAAAAATTTACATCCAATGCAATAACGGGATGTTAATAGTTTGACGACGTTATGCTCCATGGGAGATCGTGTCTACTGTCTATTTCAAAATAGCAATATATTGGTGCGAAATTGGTAGGCTAGAAAGATTACTCACCTGAGAGACTCATGTAATTTCACTATGAACATGTTTGGTTTTGGCTTTTAAATCTAACAAAAAGAGCAGGAAATTTCCCCCTTGATCGAGATAATCGTTTAACCTCTAAAAAATTCTGAAAATTGAGATGCTACTTCAAGTGGAATGCTTGTAGTACGAGCACGAAGGATTTTCAGCTCAAGGTCAAGAATCCCATGCGCTGGGTTGCAAACCAAGAGCAAACTATTGGTGTGACACAACCCTCGCAAGAGGCATCGGAAAATCCTTCTTGTTCATGCCGAGTGAACATGTCGTGTTGCTTTCCGTGATCGATTTGATGAATTGACGTCAAATTTCCAGTTTGCAGCACAATTTAAGTAGTGAAGAAGAGAGGAAGAAAGATCAGCAATAACCATCATGGAAATAACATTATCATTCATCAAGATTCGGGTTTGATCTGAATCTTGATTAACTCGCTCAAATGATATCTCGGACTCTATTATCACGCTTGATCGGCGTTTCATGACAGTGACTAACGTTAAACAGCAGAAGCAGCAGAAGCGCTTTCGCCTTTGATCATCACTTATGCTGTCGAGCATATAGCAAAACTGCTAAGTCTACGACTGTGATACGTTCAAACACACAATGCCGAGGATATGGTTATCCTGGCCATATATGTGTATTCTTTGAGATATCGTCTTAACGGATTCATGAACATCAAGTACACATCTGGTATCAGGTGTTGATAAATTCTTTTTTCCTAAGATAGACCCTTAACCTATGCAGGACTTCTAGCCTGAAAACAAGCTAAAATCCGCCTGCAGCGCGTTGAGCGCGTGAAAATATCTAGGGCATTCTTAAATTCTAATGCCTGAAGGTGCAAGAAAATCGTGACTATTGATTGCAAAAGTGAAAAAAATCTCTGGTATCAGATTCGGCAATCATTTGGAGCCGTTGACCACGGACCTTTCCGATGCTGCTCCAGATTTCCTTCTCTTAATATTACATGCTCCTTTGCTACCAAATCTGGCGGTTTCCAGAGGACACAGTGTCCGTTTCCCTATATAAAAATACCTGCACAAGCATCTTACTCAAAACTACTCTAGAAGTTTGAAGGTGAGTGCACTCTCTGCCTGGATTAGCATAATTTCGTGATGTAGACCGTATGCCATCTGTGGCCATTTCTTTCCTAATTGCAGCCCCCGATCAAGGACTTCACGCGAGTCGTTTCGCCTTTTTGTTTCTGATGCGTGTATTGATTGAGAAACATTTGGTGTATGATCATGTTCCCAAGCTTATAACCATGCCCTCTCCCTCTTATCCTTTATTACAAACTGCTTAAAAGAATTGTTCGTCCCCCTCGATCTTTATATGCTGTTCGCACTACGCGGCGATTCAACAGGTGCTTGCAAAGTGGGAAAAAGTCATGGGTGCAGAGCCAGATTCGCCTGAAAGAAATGAGAGCTTAAGCAGTGAAGTTAACGACAGGTTGCGTGGGCTGGTTCTCAGGAACCGCTTGACCGCGCTCGTGGTGGATGAAACGGGTGTGGGCCGGGTTATAATGCAGAGCTTGCTGGAATCAGTTGGCGTAGAGACAGAGACGGCTGCGAGTGGGCAGGAGGCACTCGAGTTCACCGGGGAGGATTACGACTTGATCCTCGTCAACAGATACATGAATAACATGGACGGTCTCGAGGTAAACGAACGCGAGGGAATATGGTCCTGCGAGACTGATTCCTGGGATAATGTGACTGTCCTAAGAACTTACTCTTGACCTGAGAAAATCAGATATCAGCACCACGTAGCTAAACAAGAAGCTAAAGCCCTCCTCGTTCTTTGATATTTGCTTTTCTTTGGTCAGATAGCAGTTCTAGCATGATGGCATAGAATCTTGACTGGCAACGCCGTTTCGAATATGCATTAGGAGCAGTTCTACCAAAAGCCTTTCAAAACTAAGAAAATTTAGCTTCACTGCCAATTTATTTCTCAACCTTTCGTGTTGGTCTTTTCATTTTTCCGTTCACGTGCCGAGACATCTCACTGGGTTTCATATGTTCTTGCGGCAGACCACACGGCGGTTGAGGAAGAGGCACGTGTGGAGCAAGATCATCGGCACGACGTCCGGGATAATTGAGATTGATAGGGCCGCAATGATACAAGCCGGAGCTGATGACTGCTTGGAGAAGCCACTGCGTCCAAATACTTTGGCCGATATCCTGGCTGAGATCGACCGCCGCTGAAGGGCGTCGACAAGTCCCCGGGACTCCCTTTTTTTTTTTCTTTTTTTTTTGGCTGTCCTGTTGTCTTGGGTTCTAGGTAATGAGCCTCAATAGGTAGCCTTTGTTTGCTCTGCAGCTTGTCCGGAGATGCTGCATCAGCGAGGCATCGATGCTCGTTTCCATGGACGTCGGCGGCAGCGTCAGTTTATTGAATAAAGGAGTCCCCTTTTGATATTTCTCTATCTCTCTCTTTCTAGTTTCTACTTCATATTTGCAGTCCGAAATTGCTGATTTCTGTTAACAGCCCTAGAAGTAAGAGCTTCCTACGAAAATATTCACATAAGAGTGCTCTTCAAAATGGAACAGAAATGCTGCAGTTTTGATGAATGAACGTGTTCGTTCAACAAAAGAGAAATGGTTGGTTTGTTCGGAGGACCCGTTAGAGAAGTCGGTCTCCCGCCGAAACTCGGCATGATCACATCGGTTTGATCTCATTTCAACGTGTTATCCTATGACCTTTTGGATATGGACTCAAGCTCACATATAACTTCTGAGTTTTGGTTCCAAACCATAAAGAAGTATAGAATCTTGAGTAATTTAATAATTTAATTTATCAGGATAAATGAAGTAAGAAACATCAATCACGAAAATTTAACTACCATGTCGAGAATTATATTGTTGGATTGAGGCGAAAGCCGGAAAATGATAATTTCTTTTTTGATGACAAGATCGTGTACCTATCTTGATAAATATATAATAACAAACTCTTCATTAAGGTTTTGCCCGCAACACATTAAACTTAATTCATAAGAGATTTGATTATCTTTTGCGAGAATTACTTTTTAACCCAACACCATGAGTTTTGACCAACAACAACCAAAAAAAAAAAAAACGCTAATTTCAATGAGTTTACTTTAATTTTGAACTTTTTTTCCCTAACTTCTCCAATTAAGTGCTGCATCATAATATTTTGATTATTTTCTCCAAATATCACAATAATGTTGTCGATTACATGTAAAATCTCACTATATCATATATATAACACGATAATAAGGAATTTTCTAATTGCTATTCTTTTTTTTTTTTGGTCGGTTTCTAATTGCTTTTCACTCCGTGCGTTAATTAAGAATTTCGCGTTTCAAATGATAGTCTGACTAAAAAAAAAAAAAAAAAAAAAAAAAAGTGACAGCCGTCGCGGCGCCCGGCCGCCAGATGTTTCCCGATGTGGGACATTGCCGATTGAGCAAGGCCGATCGTCACGTCCCCGTTGCACATGTCATCCTCGCACTCGAACAGGACGCGCTCGTGATTGTTCTTGACCGGCTGTCGGAAGGTACCCCTCGGCCTTTCTCGTTTTATCTCGCCAGTGTTCAGAACCGCGAGTTCGTTCCCCAACCCGCCAAACGCCTCGCGACCGGCGGAGCCACCGGCGCCGTCAATGGGAGCGGAACCTTCGGACTGAAGTTCCACAAATTCCGCCATCAAATCTTGATGGTCCGCAAAGAGATCGCGCAGCTTCTCGAGAACCCACTCCTCGCCCTTCTCCTCGCACAGAATGCAGGTCTCGCAGAATACTGCGAACACATCTTGGCGGTGCGGGAACCGGATCTTCACCTTGTTGCTGAAATCCACGAGCCGACGGAGCCGACGCTTCCTGGCCATGGCCGGCAAGGCGGTGCGCTTTCTTCGAGGGATTGGCACGGGGCTGCTCATCTTCTTCTGCTTCTCAAGGGTTTCTCAGAAGTCAGAAGGGAAGGGAAGAGAACAATGGATGATATCAGGCAAGAACTGAGGACGAAACCTTGTTCTTGTCGTCTTGTGGCGGGAACTGGGCGGTGCTCTTCAACTTAACTGCTGAGACTTTCCTATTTATAGGATTTCGTTGATGTTGACTAGTTTTAATTATTTTTGGTCGGTATATGTGGGATTAAGCAAATAAGGTTTGAACAAGAAAAGCATTATTCCTTTAAGCTTTCCTCCCTATCGCAAGAGAACAATACGAGCCTGGATAGTTTAGAAAAAAATAAAAATTCTTAGAGATATTTTCACACGATTCCCATTAAACTAAAAAGGAGGGAGAAAAAAAGGAAGTGTCCGAGTAGAAAACGATCTCCATATATTAATAAAATGTTGGTTGCTCTCAAAACGTCCATATCAACAATTTCCAATAAGTATTCATCGGATGAATATTTTCAATAAGTATTCATCGGATGAATTTAAATGGCAAAACATAAAAAATATTTAATGTTAAATTGACATAATTCTTGTATTTTTGTGGTTTGTAGAGGTTATATGATATAGGGTAATTTTCAAGTACAAAAACCTCGTCCTCTTCAATTTATGAGAAAAAGAATTCAATCTGAAAATAAAAAAAAAAAAAAAAGGAGCCAGGGGCCCTCGCTGGTGGGCCGCTGCCGCCGCCGCCGTGCAATGCCGGAAAGGGCCCGCGGAGGTCGTCGGAGTCTCGCCGGCGTCCGGCGTCCGGCGACCGTCGCTAGCTTTGGCGAGGCTGACGCAGCTCAACATCTTTCCTCCTGCGTCCATTCCGAACACGTCCAAAGGTCGCCAATGGCGGTTCGAGTGGGAAGAAGCGGAAGTGCGGGGCGAAGAAGCCTCTCGTTCTCGAGCGTCGCCGGGCCGAGTCATTCGTTCAGTTTCACACGCGCCGGCTCTGCAAACGCGAGCGGCGGGGGAGGAGGATTTGTGCCGGACGGCGAGCTTCCCCGTCGACGTCCTGGAACGACTCTCTCGACGTGAAGCTGGTCATGGCGTCTCGGGCCTGGAGCTGATCATGCTGGCAGGAAGTTGGTGAAACGAAGGAAGGGCAGACTGTGGGTTCCACACAGATGGGTCGTTTCGTCAACTTGAGTGCGAAGAGCGTGGAGAAGAAGTAATAAATAGTCAACTCTATAACAGTAGTAATTTCGTCCAGGGCTATAGCTCAGCTTTGCTCGCTTCTCTCTGCATTCTTGGCAACCTCTCTAATTCTGTAAGTCTTCTCGTCACACGTTTCAATCTGCTTTTCGTCCTGTTGCGACTTGAATTTTTATCTTTCGATCTGATGCATGTAAACCCCAAGTAACTGTCAATAACTGTCAATGTTCCTGCCAAGGTTCTGAGATTTCGAGATGGGGTGATTTCCTTGGAGCTAGGTCTTCTTGGTAGGCGGCGGCGGCGGCAGTGATTTGAATTTTGATGATTGTTATTTGTTAATGCCATCTTTCTTGTTCATCTTAAGTTCGCGAATTTTGCGGGTTTTGACTTCGAGCGTTGTGTTCTTGCCAGTTGTTTGAGCAACTACCGACGTGTTTTATCTGCCTTCTCTGTATTATCATTGACTTACCTTTGGTGAGGAGGGCCACCTGTTCCATTATGCTGTTTCGTTTCCTGGTGTTCGCTCGTAATTTGCTTGAAGGAAGGATCTTTCTTCTTACAACTTGCCAAAGGGATTCGTCCTTGCCACTTCGTCTCAAATCGATTCCTAGTTCGATCCATTGGGCTGATATCAAATTATCAGCACCAATGTTTGTAAAGGTCGCATTATTGCTGATTCATACTTCTACCCCTCCCTCTCATATTTAGCTTCCACAGTAAAGGTCTCTAGTCTTTATCAGTTGATGTTGACTGCTTGCAGCTTCCACTTGGATCATGCAGCTTCCTTACCATACTTTTTGGAAAAGGTTGGCAGCTACATTAGAGTAAAAACATACTTTTAATTATCAAATTTTACTCTGATACCGATAACCTGAATTGCTCTCATTTTTCCAGACTACATTTAAAGGACGCGTCTTCATGACTCATGCTACAAAGGCTATATACAAGCTACTTTTGTCAGATTATGTAAAAGTGAGCAAGGTCTCGTTGAAGATATGCTTTTTGATGAACAGGATATATCCCGTTCAAAGGATAAGATTGAGGTTATTTCTTCATTTGTTGAGCCCATTCTTCATGTCACACAAATTTGCTTGCTAATGTCTGCCTAGGGGGGATGCTCCTTGGTGACCAACTTATTGAATTTTACTGATTCTAGAAGGGATGATATCACTGATGAAGAATCAGAATAATATTGGTTTTCATACAGTCATGGATGGATTGCTTGTGGATACCATTTACATGTCGAAGTATGTGCAAGCTTTAGCTGTACCTCCGGCTCCGGCGTAGTAGGATGCAATTGTTTTGTCTTTAAGTGAATTGCAGATTATCCATATGCTTAGAACCCATCGTTCCATGTTTTTTATGTTTCAACAAATCGATGTTTAGTTTTGAGCTGATATGAGTTTCGTCTCTTTTAAGATAAAGTTGCAACTCAAGCTGTCCCTGCCACTTTATGTACAATATAATTTAATAATTCCCAGTTGTGGCATTTGTATGAGAAGCTGGATAAACTAGTTATCTCAATACTTTCTGTCAATGCAGTTTGCTATATGTGTCGTACACTTATAGCATCCATTCTACAGGATATTGTCTTAGGATGATCACTCAATGGTGTCAAGTCTTTGAGACAATGGCGATTAACTTATCATGGATATGTTGGGTTGTGTTTTGTGTGAAAACAATGTCTACCAATGATATGTTAATTATTCAATGTAAATGAACTGGCAATGATCTTACTTTTGCTGTTCTTTGAAGTTCCTGGCGTGCATAATGTCTATACTATCGATCCCAATGCATGTAAGTCATGTTACCTATTTCTAATTGTAGGTAATTGATTTCCACCAAACAGTTGAAGTGAATGGTATTCGATTTTGGTGTTATACTGCTGGCCATGTTCTCGGTGCTGCAATGTTCATGGTCGATATCGCTGGTGTACGAGTCCTTTATACAGGTGATTATTCTCGTGAAGAAGATAGGCATCTCCGAGCTGCAGAGATTCCTCAGTTCTCACCTGATATCGGCATAATCGAGTCCACTTATGGAGTGCAGCTTCATCAACCTCGTCATATTCGGGAGAAACGCTTCACTGATGTCATCCATTCTACTGTTTCTCGGGGAGGTAGAGTCCTTATCCCTGCATATGCTCTTGGTCGTGCTCAAGAACTTCTGTAGATCCTTGACGAGTTCTGGTCCAACCGCCCTGAGCTCCATAATATTCCTATATATTATGCTTCCCCTTGCAAAGAAGTGTATGGCAGTTTATCAAACCTATATCAATTCCATGAATGAGAGGGTCCGTAGCCAATTTGCAACATCAAATCCTTTTGACTTCAAGCACATTTCACCACTAAAGAGTATTGAGAATTTTAATGATGTCGGTCCATCAGTTGTTATGGCTAGTCCCGGCGGGCTTCAAAGTGGGTTATCGCGTCAGCTATTTGACATGTGGTGCTCTGACAGGAAGAATGCTTGCGTTATTCCTGGGTATGTCGTGGAAGGGACTCTGGCAAAGACCATCATCAATGAACCAAAGGAAGTCACTCTGATGAGTGGTCTCACTGCTCATCTTAACATGCAAGTCCATTATATTTCCTTCTCTGCCCATGCTGATTTTGCTCAGACAAGTGCATTTTTGGACGAGGTAATGCCTCCAAACATTGTTCTTGTTCATGGAGAAGTACATGAGATGGGAAGGCTCAAACAGAAGCTCTTAACTCAGTTTGCTGATCGCAACACCAAAATCATCATGCCAAAAATTGTCAATCAGTCGAAATGTACTTCAATTCAGCGAAAATGGCAAAAACTATTGGGAAGCTGGCTGAGAAGACCCCAGAAGTGGGTGAGACTGTAGGTGGCCTCCTGGTAAAGAAAGGCTTCACTTATCAAATTATGGCATCTGAAGATGTTCACGTTTTCTCTCAGTTGTCCACATCAACTATGAATCAGAGGATCACGATTCCTTATACAGGTGCGTTTGGTGTAATAAGCCACCGACTGAAGCAGATATATGAAAGTGTGGAATCTTCAGTAGATGATGAATCTGGCATGCCCATGTTACGTGTACATGATCGAGTAACAGTGAAACACGAATCTGATAAACATATTTCAGTGCACTGGACATCAGATCCGATAAGCGACATGGTTTCAGATTCTGTTGTTGCTCTTATCTTGAACATAAGCCTTGAGATTCCAAAGGTCGTGGTTGAAACAGAGGCCATGAAAACAGAAGAAGAAAGTGAGAAAAGGGTGGAGAAGATCAGCCACGCACTTTTAGTTTCTCTCTTTGGGGATGTGAAGTTTTGTGAGAATGGGAAGCTAGTGATAAATGTGGATGGGAATGTAGCGCATCTGGACAAGCAGAGCGGGGATGTGGAGAGTGAAAATGAAGGCCTTAAGGAAAGGGTAAGGACTGCATTTCAGCAAATCCAGAGTGCTGTAAAACCAATACCCCCGTCGGCTTCTTAGGTATCTTTCGCGTTTCATTTCAGGTCATTTTCTATCTATATTGTAGCATCAAGCTTGTGGTTTGTATATCCTCAACTCACAATCTAAGTTCAGCTCATGTTTTAAGCATCTAAAGTCAGATCTCAGCTCTCAGAAAAAGTTTCAACAGTTGCACTTGGATTATTTAGCTACTTGTACTTTTACGTATTTAATTTTGATGTCTGAAGGCTGGCAAGGTTCGATTGTCACCTTGCAGAAAAGACTTTGCCGTTTCTTTTCCCAGTGCAATTTTTCCAATTCATGCGACCAGGCTAGTGAAGACAGCCCGTGCTACATGAGAAGATGCATCCGTGCGGTAGTGCTGCAACTTTGTGATGTCTAGTTTTCATGTACCAAAGCGCAGACTTTGTCATGGTTACTCATGTGACGAGTTGGAATTGATGAGCGGTTGAGTAAACGGTTTGTGCTTGGATCGTGCTTATTAAAGACGTCAAGTGGGGCTATATGTTTCTTTTTAGCCCGAGTTCGGGTTTGTCTCGCTGATCTGTACCATTTTGATTACAATTCTCTCAATTAACCAGACAATGGAGTATTTGGAAAGTACAAGATCTCAAACAATGGAGTATCAATATACCCCTTTCCAAAGAGGATCCAAGTCTCATCACACTACCCCCATCTCGCCCCCTTCTGGTCTCTCTCTCTCTCTCCTTCGGAAGGAAAGTGATTGAAGTTAGAACCTTTATTTCATTTCTGATGGGGAAGGAACATTGTTCTAGGAGCAAATATACTTATCTTACATTAATACCCTTAAGGTTGCCATTCTTGTTCTTAAGATTTGATTACAAAAGTTTCATGAATCAGGCCTGTAAAAGATCATGACCAGCTTGTACCAATGTCAATGAGACAACACAATGATTAATTCGTAAGGCCTTTCTCCGGCCCACGTTCTCCACTAGTTTTCTTTTTAAGTTCTTGGCACTAAACCCACACCTCTTACTGGGCTGATCAAGGGTAGCAGGGCGGGTTCGGGACTACTAGAAATCCAAACTCGACAGGTACCAAAATCGCAATCGATGTCGAACCCAAACGATAACTTTTTGAATTAAGTTCTAAAGACAACCCGACGGAGTACATGAGCAGGAACTAGTTCGATTGGAGATTAGATTTCACTAGTTACTTAGCCCGTACCTTGTGCAAGCATGTCTACTTGCATATTTCTAAATAGGCATTAAGCCAATAATATGTGATGTGGTGTAAGGGATAAGATGAGATTTGTTTAATGATTATATGCAGTTTTATGGAAGAATATTATGCTTTATGAAGGCGTAAGATTAATATTTGGCAAAAAAGGCCGTTTCCTAAGTACACAGAACATGACTAGAAAAAAATGATTTCTAGCGGACGATGATGGAAGCTTCATTTGAAATTAAAAATACGGGTCTTCCAAGGTTGTCGGGATACAATCTGAGTTAGGATCGATGAAGGTGTCTAAACGGAGTGGATCGTACTTTAGGAAGCACACCACCTATGCAAAAATCTGAGATTGCCAACCTTCGGCGAGGACTAGGCAAGGGTCCGACACCGAATCTAGCAAAGGGAGCCCACCCAGTCATTGCCAAAGGCCAGTGAGAGCAGTCCTTGCCCTCGCGGGCTCATGGAAGTTGGTGACTACGAGGGAAATAAAGAAAAAGAAAAAAGAGAAGAAAGATTAATAAAAAAAATTATAAAAAAAAAATAATTAAATTTAAAAAAAGAAAGTCCATGCTGATGCTATAAGGTGGCCAACGTTCGAAGTTAGCTATTCCACTTCATTGCTTTCTGCATTCTTTGGCAAATATCTTGAACTTTCTGTAAGCCTCACTCTCGCTCTCTCGCACTTCAATCTGCACTTTCCATGTTTTACTTGAGTACTTGTGTTCTTGCCCGTCGTTTGACCAGCTTCAGACATGTTTCTTTCTTCTTCTTCTCTTTTTCCTTCCACAGGGCAGTGCGTTCTTGGTGAATTGACCTTTTGAAGGGCTCGTGGCGAGCTTTTCTCGACGTACATGGCTTCGGTTGGGCAGGCGCCGTCTCTGAAGAGGCGTGATCCGCCGGCCGGGAGAGAAGGCGACCAGCTGATCCTCACTCCTCTCGGCTCTGGCAACGAAGTGGGTCGGTGTTGCGTGTACATGTCTTTCAAAGGGAAGACCGTGTTGGTACCGCTTTGCTTTTTTCTTGGATTTTCGTTGGGTTTTCCCGGGTTTCAGAGTTTTAGCAGAAATGGGTTGGTGCCTGTTGTGATGTTTTCGTGATTATTGTATGTGGGTGGCAGTTTGATTGTGGAATTCATCCTGCTTACTCTGGCATCGCCGCTCTTCCGTACTTCGATGAGATCGACCCTTCGACAATCGATGTCCTCCTAATTACTCGCACGTGTTTTATCTACCTTCTCTGTATAATCATTGACTTGTGTTGGGATCGATCGGATCCCCGAAAACCGGATTCGGCACCTAAACCGAACCCCTAAATCATATGCGGAAGATAAGCCCGGGAATCTAACGTATCACCGATCAAAAGCACACCACGGATTCGAGCGTACCTTGTTGGCCACAGATTAGACACCGATGCCGTATTGAGGAAGAGATTTCAGTCCCGTTCGATCCGATGTCGAAGATTCGTCGTATAGTGAAGATGGCGTCGCTTCTTAGCTTTTGGAGAGAGAGAACTTGAAGAGAATGAACAATGTTCTTGCACAAAATGCCAAGAGGGCGTTCCTCTCTCTCTCTATTTCCTTAAATAGGTTGCCCTTTCCACGTGCCTAATTCCCGTGGGCCGGGCCCTTAGGCCCATCGTGGCCGGGCCAACTTAGGCCCATCAATAAATCCATCATCTCCCACTCGCACATGGTGGTTCAAAAACCAGCATGGGCGGATAGGCCCAACTTAGGCCCATCAACTGAAAAAATCCCTCTTTTCCTCTTTCAACATTCATACCGGTGAATAATCCGTGCGACCAAAGATACTTTGAGAGCTCGTTGCTATACATCTGTTAGGAATATATAGCAGCTCATATTGGGCATCATTTTCCGAGTAAATTTAGTATGCAGTACCCTAGATCGATCGATCACATTTATATCTCTCTTAATCTCATTTAAACAATGATATATATATATATATATATATATATATATATATATATATATATATATATATATATATTGTATTCACAATTATGATTATCCCAAAGACAGTCATAATTGGTCGACTTCGTGAACACAAAACCACAATGTGATTCTACAAATCCGATCTTCCTCTTTCCTTCAAACTCTCAATTTCAGTTCAACTTGCTTTTCTAGAAATGTCCCATTAGATCGAATCAACTCATGACCATTGGCAACATTCTAAGATAGCAAACACTAAATAGAAATCTTGAGAATAAGTAAGAGTCATGAGGGCACTAAAAATTGAGGAACTCTTTTCCTCAAGAGTCTCACACGTCATAAAAGTTGAGATCAAACTTTTGTCACTCTTATAGGTCGTCTCATGCATACGTAGTATGAAATACGTATTACGGTATTAACTCCTTTCCCATGGAGCGTATGTCTACACAATCAATACCGTACAGATGATAGTTCAGACATACCCAATGTCTAACTTGAGTTCACGTATTTACTCATTCACAAAATTCATCGAACTCACATCGGCATCTTAGACGGATAAAGTAAAATGTGTGGGTTATTTTACTTTCGGACATCGTAAGCATTATGTCCTCATCTTAACACTCAGTTAAGGCGACATATTTATTTTAAGCTTTAGCTCTCGATTATCACCTAGATAATAAGCTTAAAAACAGTCTCATCTCTATCTATCACATAGTAAATAGAGGCGATTACCCGTGTGAGGGGCTAATCTCTTATCTGTCCGACATACTTTCTCAACATAATATAATGCACTAAACATTAAGATGCATAAAGATCAAACAAAGACTCATAGGCATTAATAATAAAACAACATTAGTTCATACATGTGAACAACTTAGGGAAATTACAATCCAGTACATCAGACTCTACGCAATCCTAGAGATTTCACATGACCACAAAACACATCTCTAGGTATTGGCTTTGTCATAGGATCTGCTACCATTCTATGCGTAGATATGTACTGCAAGTTCACATCCTTTCGTGCAACATTATATTTGACAAATTTATACTTGGTATCTATATGTTTGGTCTTGCCATGATATTTTGGATCTTTAGTGTACGCTATAGCTTCTTAGGTATCTTTCGCGTTTCAGATCATTTTCTATCTATATTGTAGCATCAAGCTCGTGGTAACTCAACTCACAATCTAAGTTCAGCTCATGTTTTAAGCATCTAAAGTTGGATCTCAGCTCTCAGAAAAAGTTTCAACAGTTGCACTTGAATTATTTAGCTACTTGTACTTTTACGTATTTAATTTTGATGTCCGAAGGCTGGCAAGGCTCGATTGTCACCTTGCAGAAAAGACTTTGCCATTTCTTTCCCTAGTGCAATTTTTCCAATTCATGCGAGCGGGCTAGTGAAGACAGCCCGCGCTACATGAGAAGATGCACCCGTGCGGTAGTGTTGTAACTTTGTGATGTCTAGTTTTCATGTACCAAAACGCAGACTTTGTCATGGTTACTCATGTGACGAGTTGGAATTGATGAGTGGTTGAGTAAACAGTTTGTGCTTGGATCATGTTTATTTAAGATGTCAAGTGGGGCTATATGTTTCTTTTTAGCCCGAGTTCGGGTTTGTCTCGCTGATCTGTACCATTTTGATTACAATTCTCTCAATTAAACCAGACAATGTCGTATCAATATATCCCAAATCCTCGACAGGTTTGAAAGAATTTGGAAATTACAAGATCTCAAACAATGGAGTATCAATATACCCCTTTCCAGAGAGGATCCAAATCTCATCACACTACCCCCATCTCGCCCCCTTCTGGTCTCTCTCTCTCTCTCTCTTTCAGAAGAAAAGTGATTGAAGTTAGAACCTTGATCACATTTCTGATGGGGAAAGAACATTGTTTTAAGGAACAAATATACTTATCTTACATCAATACTCTTACTAGAAATCAGGTTGCCATTCTTGTTTTTAAGATTTGATCACAAAAGTGTCATGAATTAGGCCTGTAAAAGATCATGACCAACTCGTACCAATGTCAATGAGACAACACCATGATTAATTCGTAAGGCCTTTCTCCGGCCCACGTTCTCCACTAGTTTTCTTTAAAGTTCTTGGCACTAAACCCACACCTCTTACTGGGCTGATCAAGGGTAGCAGGGCGGGTTCGGGACTACTAGAAATCCAAACTCGACAGGTACCAAAATCGCAATCGATGTCGAACCCCAACGATAATTTTTTGAATTAAGTTCTAAAGACAACCCGACGGAGTACATGAGCAGGAACTAGTTCGATTGGAGATTAGATTTCACTAGTTACTTAGCCCGTACCTTGTGCAAGCATGTCTACTTGCATATTTCTAAATAGGCATTAAGCCAATAATATGTGATGTGGTGTAAGGGATAAGATGAGATTTGTTTAATGATTATATGCAGTTTTATGGAAGAATATTATGCTTTATGAAGGCGTAAGATTAATATTTGGCAAAAAAAGGCCGTTTCCTAAGTACACAGAACATGACTAGAAAAAAAAATGATTTCTAGCGGACGATGATGGAAGCTTCATTTGAAATTGAAAATACGGGTCTTCCAAGGTTGTCGGGATACAATCTGAGTTAGGATCGATGAAGGTGTCTAAACGGAGCGGATCGTACTTTAGGAAGCACACCACCTATGCAAAAATCCGAGAAGATCAGCCACGCACTTTTAGTTTCTCTCTTTGGGGATGTGAAGTTTTGTGAGAATGGGAAGCTGGTGATAAATGTGGATGGGAATGTAGCGCATCTGGACAAGCGGAGTGGGGACGTGGAGAGTGAAAATGAAGGCCTTAAGGAAAGGGTAAGTACTGCATTTCGGCGAATCCACAGTGCTGTAAAACCAGTACCTCTGTCGTCTTCTTAGGTAGCTTTTGTGTTTCTTGTAGCTCCTTGTTTCCAGTCTTTTTCTAACTGTAGATTCTAGCATCAAGCTCGTGGTTTTATGGATATCCCCAATCCACAATCTAAGTCCAGCTCGAGTTTTAAGCATCTAAAGTTGGATCTCAGCCATCGGAACAAGTTTCAACAGTTGCACTTGGATTACTTAGATTTTTGTACTTCTACCAATTTAATTTCGGAAGGCTGGCAAGGCTTGATTGTCACCTTGCGGATTAGACTTTGCCATTTCTTTTCCTCAATGCAATTTTGCCAATTCATGCAAGCAGGCTAGTGAAAGACAGCCTGTGCTAAATGATCGATCTCTTTCAACGGTTGTAAATGCTTTAGCAATCGATCTGTTTGTTGAACTGACAATTATGCCACCAGATCATGATCATCTTTTGATCATTTGCCAACACTGGACCGCGAAGTTTCATGAATTAGGCCTTTGAAGATCATGACCATCCTGTACTAATGCCAATGATACGACACAATGATTAATGGGCAAGGCCTTTCTCTGACCTACGTTCTCCCAATAGTTTTCTTTTCAAGTTCTTACCACTAAACCCACACCTCTCACTGCACAAATCAATAGTAGCGGGGCGGGTTCGGGATTAGTTGAAATCCAAACTTGACAAGTACCGAATACTCATCTGATGTCAAACCCAAAGAACAACTTTTTGGACGAAGTTCTAATGACATCCGAGTGAAGTACATGAGAACCTTAAACATATAGGAATCTGCATGATTGGAGATCAGATTTCACTAGTTACTTTAGTTGCGCTTTGCGCAAGCATGTCTATTTGCTTTTCTCTAAGGAGGCAATAAACCGATAATATGAGATGTGATGTAACAAATAAGATGGGATTGATTTGATGATTATATATTGTCTTCCGGAAGAATATCAATATTTGGTGGAAGGACTGTTTCCTAAGTACACAGAACATGAATAGAAAACAAAATGATTTTTAGCATACGATAATGAAAGCTATGTTTGAAATAAGTTCATTAAAAAAGTAGAATTTTTTTATAAATTGCAAATGCTCTATGATTTTAAATAAATTGTAATTTAATCATTTTTTACTTAAACATTACATAGGAAGTTTGAGATAAAAAAATCTTTTTTTTTTTTTGTAATATTAAAGTAACAAGAGTTATTTATATGTTTAATTTACTCATTATAACAAAAATAAATCTAGCAGATCTTGTTATGATTAGCTATAAGTTTAGTGAAATTCATAATTTCTCAAATCAAAAGAGTTAATTTGTTCACTATAATTTTTTAACACGCTATATTAGATTACTCAAATAAATCAAGTATGCTTTAATCAACAACAATATATTCATATAACATGTAGCTACAAAGTGGAACTTATTGAATTAATGGAATGAACTATACTTAAATTATAGCAAAATGTAAATTTTGTACTTGGCCTTCAATGAATACATATTTTAATCACTTCTTACAAGTTTAAGCTCAATAATAGATAAAAATCTTGATATACTTTCATTTAATCAATCAACCACTTGACCCAACCTATTCACGGTTTTAATGAGAAATACAAGTCTTTGCAGATTCGTGATATACCATGTCGCGGTTATGAGATACCATAATGTAATTATAACATCATTTTATGCTATAAATCTTGTTATAATTCATAACAAGCCAAAAACAAAGGCGGTCTCGGACTTGGCCAAGGTTGTTACTTGTTAGGATGCGATCCTACTAAGGATCGATGAAGGTGTCTAAGAGGATTGAATTGTGACATCCTAAAAATTACACCAACAATGCGAAAAAATCTTTGGATAGTCGTATGGAATTTATTAGGTATGAACAATGTATGTAGTTGAAACTTCAAAATAGCGTGAATTTAAAGTTATGCCATCTTTCTACTATATATACAAGGAAATTGACTTTTCTATTACCTAAGTATAAGTACATACTACATATTAGGATAAACTTATTTCGAGGTTGAAGTATGTAAAAGTATGATCAATGGAACCGGTAGGATTGTATCGATCCTATGTTCCCTTTTCTTGTTAGTTTTGGATCAAGACCATGTAAAGATCCTAGCAATTTAAGATCCTACTTAAGGTCCAGATCTTTTCTTAAGTTTTTAAACATAGGATCCTTTCGACCAGAAAGAAAAAAAAAATGCTACTTATGCAATTTTATTACTTCACTTGGGAAGATATGGCTCGGTTTCGTTTTGCACGCATAACGGTGAGTACTAAAATGATTCTATTGATTGGTCATGCCATATAGGCTCAAGTCGTACATACAATTGTTTCTGCTGATGTCCTATCGTGAAAAGTTTTTTCAGGCTAGGATGACGGAATGGCAAGAGATTGCATCGCGAAGGTAAATTTTCATGGATTGCAAACATATTTCTACTCTTAAGGCCTATATCACTTGAGGTTTCGTTATAGAGTCCTTGGCTACAAGTCGCGGGAAAAATGTGGCGGGCCTTATGCAAATTCCTATTGAAAAGTGGCTTCTAGCGCATTAGCGGTGATGGGGAACAGCCGTGTGCTCGATGTGATAATTATAAAAAAAAAGTCTTAAACCTATTGCATTGGTACCAATTCAGTCCATCCGGCCAATTTTGGCCGACCGACGCCGATGTGGACGTCGGCCGGTGACCGGATGCTGATGTGACAAATTTTATGATTTTTTTCAAATTTTTTATTAATTCTTTCTCTTTTTCTTTTCTTTTTTTCATCTTGGCGGTGGCCGCGAAGCCCTCGCCCGCCGGCGGCGAGGGTTGCGGCCCTCGCTCGGCCTCTCCCGGGCCGCCGGCGAGGCGGGTCGCCCGAATCTAGGCGAGGCAGCTTAGCCTAGATCTGGGCAAGGCCGCCTCGCCCGCGGCCCTGGGCCGTGACCCTCGGCGGGCGGGCGGGGCTTCGCGGCCCTCCCCAATGGCCAGTGAGCCTCACCAAAGGCCGGTAAGGCTCGCCGGCCACTACCAAGAAGAAGGCAGAAAAAAAAAAAAAAAAAAAAAAAAAAAAAAAAAAAGAAGAAAAGAAAAAAAGAAAAAATTAATAAAAATTAATAAAAAAATTCGAAAAAAATATATAAAAATTGCCACATCAGCATTCGGCCACCGGCCGGCATCCATGTCAACGTCGGCCGGCTAAAATTGGCCGGATGGACTAAATTTGTACCAATGCAAAATGTTTAAGACTGAATTAATCCAATTAAAAAGTTTAGGACTAAATTGGTATCAATGCAATATGTTTATGACTTTTTTGGTACTTTTCCTTGAGTTATTTCATTCGAATTCAGAATCTATAGCTCTAATACCATGTGAGATTTTATGAGATTATTAATTATTCTAAAAGTTTGAGTTATTAAACGAAGCCGTGGTTTATAATTAATTACTCTAACACAATGCTTGTACTGGCGTTGGCATGAGAATTGCACGGATACTCCATCGAGCTGGGTCGAGGGACGTTCATACACAAAATCAGGATCACAAAGTTCCCTTGAGCTATTTGGTGATTCGATCCGGCCAAATAATCATCCTCCCAGGTTTCCTCCCTCTTGTACTTTTTATTCAACGTGCCGTACCGAAGCTCCTGAAACCTTGTTGTGGTTTGGCAGGAGTAGAGGACCTTGATTTGTCTGGATGATCTTGGTACTGTTCTTCTTCTCAAGGAGGACATGCAAAAGATGTTCGTCTCTGAGAATCTGTCCTTAATTCTTTAAAATTAAAGAGATCATCACATAAATAGTTCATAAACTTTGACCTAACATTTAATATTGTTCTTGAACTTTTAATTTGTTAAATGTGATCCCTAAATTTTTAACCCAATGTGTAATGTCATCCTTAAACTTTTGGTATACGTTTAATTCGGTCATTGGATTATAGATTGTTCTCGAATTTGAATTAAATATTTTTATACGGTCTAGAGATTAAAGAGTTTTGAATAGATTAAAAGTTTTGGGATGGCATTGTACATTAAGTTAAAATTCAGGGACCTCACCGAAGGAATGGCCGTATCATTTGTCAAAAATTATATGTCGACCTTCTTTCTTACAACAACCTACTATTGTTGACTGAATTGCTAGCAAGAGAATTCGCGCTGGTATTTATTAAAAATAATTTATTTATGATAAATAAAAATAAATTATTTTTATTAAAATAAAATTATTTTTATTTGTCTTGAGTATTTTGCCAAATAATTTTTTTTATTCATTTTAAAATAAATTTATTCGTAAAATAAAATAAAATAAAATAAATAAAATAAATTTATTTTTAAGGATATTTTTATTTTAAAATAAAATGATATTCTTATTTTATTTTTTATGATTTATTTATTTATTTTTGTTAATAAATCATATTTATTTTTATTTTTATATTAAAGGTCGCCGGTCGTCCGCCGCCGCCATCCGAAAGGAAGAAATTTTGTGTCGTTATCAAACGAATTTCTATTTTTAAAGTAGAAATTTTGCGTCGTTATCAAACGGTTATTTTTTTGCTTAGAAACTCTTCTAGAAATAGAAATAGAAAAATCTATTTCTGTTCCAAAACTATTTCCAACAGAATGGTTGTCATGCGCGCCCTAAAGCACCAATAATGGTTTTCATGGGTCAAGACTAAGATATATGGGTCTTAAATGGGTTAGAGAGCTCACCCATTTAAGACCCATTTATTAACCCATTTATTTTCATTCAAATCCTCATCATCTCTCTCTTCTCTCTTTAACTTTACAAATTTTATTTTATTTACGAAAACCAAAATTATAATTATTTTTTTATTTTAATTTTCTTTTCTTTTTCTTTTTCTTTCCTTTTTTTTTTTTTTTTTTTTTCTTTCTTCTTCCTCCGGTCGTCGGCACGGCGATGGCCGACGACCGCCCGGGCGAGCCTCGAGGCTTGCCGATTCGGCGAGGGGCGAGCTCGAGCTCGCCCAACGCCGGCGAGGCTCGAGCTCGCTAAAATTGGCGATGCGGAGGCCTCACCGACGTTCGGTGAGGCTCGAGCCTCGCCCGATCCTCAAGCTTGCCATAATTCGAGTATGTTCTGAAAATAAATTAGAAAAATAATTAAAATTCGATTGTTTTTAAAATAAAATAATTAAAATTCGATTTGTAAAATAATTATTTTAAAAATTATAAAAATTGTCCATTAAATTTGTGTTGTATAAAACTATTTTTTTAAAAAAAAAAAAAAATATATATATATATATATATATATATATATAAGAAATAATTTTTTTGAAAAATTATAAAAAATTGAAAAATTATTGATTGGATTTGTATTGCTTGAAAGTTTTTTAGTAATATAATCTTTAAAAAAAAACATAAGAATAAGTTTTCTTAAATTTGGTTAAATATAAAAATATTTTATTAATATGGGTCGGGTCGGGTATGGGTCGAAAAATTTACATTAGACATAAATTGTTCATAAATGGGTTAATGGGTCAATTTAGGTCGACCCATTAATGACCCGATCCAAACCCGATCCGACCCACCCGTTTAACAGCTCTAGTTATCTGCGTATTAGTAAAGGTTTCGCTTATTGAAAAATTATATAAAAATTAAAATGAGAAATGTCTAAGAATAATGAAACTTTGTATCGGTCAAAATTCTCAACAACAAAAAAAAAAAAGAACAAAAGAATTATAAAGCTGATTGTGCTATTTTCGTATGTCTCTTAGGAGACTTATCAATTTATAGATATTAGCGGTACCTTGTTATGTGATCTCTAATTAGAGATACTTTTGTTTTGACTGTTAGCCAAATAGATTTGGTTTCCATGATAACTAACTAGGCTTGGTGAGTTGGCACGGGCACGTCCAGACTCAATGCGTGCATCTCTACAGCAATCCTCTGTTGGGTTTGCGGTATAAGAAAATCATGAGTGCATTTAATTATAAGACAAACAAGATCAATAATTATAAATCCAGATTCATCGAATAATTATAAAATAAAAGGCCTAAATAAATTATGGAAATTTCAACTCGATATTAAATTTTAGTAATATGATTAATTCAATCCTACACATAACTATTTATAAGTGTATCGATAGGAATTCGTTGATGTTGATTACTTTTAACTATTTTTGGTCGGTATATGTGGGATTAAGCAAATCAGGTTTGAACAAGAAAAGCATTATTCCTTGAGGCTTTCCTTCCTATCCCAAGAGAACAATAGGAGCCTGGACATTTTTTTGTTTAAAAAAAAAAAATCTTAGATATTTTCACACGGACTCCCATTAAATGAAAAAGGAAAAAAAAAGGGAAGTCTCCGAGTAGAAAACAAACTCCATATATTAATAAAACGCCGGTTGCTCTTAAAATGTTCACATCAACAATTTCCGATAAATATTGATTGGATGAATTTAATTGGCAAAACGCAAAAAATATTTGAGGTTAAATTGACATAATTATTGTATTTTTGTGGTCTGAAGAGGTTATATTATATAGGGTAATTCTCAAGTACGAAAACCTTGTCCTCTTTAATTTATGAGAAAAAGAATTCAATCTGAAAATAAATAATAAATAAATAAAGGAGCCACGGGCCCTCGCTGGTGGGCCTGGAGCTGATCATGCTGGGTAGGAAGTTGGGAAAACGAAGGAAGCGGAGACTGTGGGATCCACACAGACGGGTCGCTTCGTCACCTTGAGGGTGAAGGGGGTGGAGAAGAGGTAATAGATGGTCAATTCTATAACAGTAGTAATTTCGTCTCGGGCTTTAGCTCGGCTTTGCTCGCTTCTCTCTGCATTTTTGGCAATCTTTGTAATTCTGTAAGTCTTCTCGTCACACATTTCGATCTGCTTTTCGTCCTGTTACAACTCGAATTTTGATCTTTCGATCTGATGCATGTAAACCCCAAATAACTGTCAATAACTATCAATAACTATCAATAACTGTCAACTAAACCCCAAATAACTGTCAATAACTATCAATAACTGTCAACCTTGTGTTCCTGCCGAGGTTTTGAGATTTCGAGATGGGGGGTAATTTCCTTCGCGCTCGGTTTTCTTGGTAGGAGGTGGCGGCCGCAGGGATATGAATTTTGATGCTTTGTTATTTGTTAACGCCATCTTTCTTGTTCATCTAGAGTTCATAAATTTCCGGGTTTGACTTCGAGCGTTGTGTTCTTGCCTGTCGTTTGAGCAGCTTCGGACGTGTTTTTCCTTCTTTTCTTTTCTTTTTCCCCACAGGGCAGTACATTCTTGGTGAATTTGAAGGGCCCGCGCGAATATCTCTTGCCATATGGCTTCGATAGGACAGGCGCCGTCTCTGAAGAGGCGGGATCCGCCGGCCGGGAGAGAAGGCGACCAGCCGATCATGACTCCTCTCGGCGCTGGCAATGAAGTGGGTCGGTCCTGTGTGTACATGTCTTTCAAAGGAAAGACTGTGTTGGTACTGCTGCTTTTTTGGTTTTCATGAGTTCTTCCGGGTTTCTCTCGTGATCTGTTCGTAATTATTGTCTGTGGGTGACAGTTTGATTGTGGAATTCATCCCGCTTACTCTGGCATGGCTGCTCTTCCGTACTTCGATGAGATCGACGCTTCGACAATTGATGTCCTCCTAATTACTCAGTATGTATAATCTGCCTTACCTATTATCATTGACTTGCCTTTGGTGAGGAGGGCCACTCGTTTCATTATGTGCAGTTCCCTTTCCCAGTGTTTGCTCGTAATTTGCTTGAAGAAAGGTTCTTTCTTCTTACAACTTGCCAGAGGATTTCATCCTTGCCCCTTCGTCTCGGATCGTTTCCTAGTTTGATCCGTTAGGCTGGTGTCAAATTATCAGCACCAATGTCCATAAAGTTCAGGATGGGCTTCTCAGTTGCTTGCATTATATTGCTCATTTATACTTCCGCCCTTTCCTCTCATAGTTAGCTTCCACTTTAAAAGAAGTCTCTGGTCTTTACCAGTCAATGTTGACTGCTTGCAAGCTTCCACTTGGATCATGCAGCTTCCTTACCGTACTTTTTGGAAAAGTTTGCGGCTAAATTAGAGGGAAAGGGTACTTTAATTATTGAATCTTACTTTAATACCGATGACCCGCATGCTCTCATTTTTCCAGACTACATTTAAAGCTCGTGTCTTCATGACTCATGCTACGAAGGCTATATACAAGCTGCTTAAGTCAGATCACGTAAAAGTGAGCAAGGTCTCAGCTGAAGATATGCTTTTTGATGAACGGGATATATCCCGTTCGATGGATAAGATTGAGGTATTTCCTTCATTTATTGAGCCCATTCTTCATGCTAACCAATTTGCTTGCTAATGTTTGCCTTGGGGAATGCTCCTCAGTGATCGACTTGTTGAATTTTACTGATTATAGAAGGAATGATATCGTTGATGAAGAATCAGAATAATCTTGGTTTTCATACAGTCATGGATGGATTGCTTGTGGATACCACTTACTTGTAAGAAGTATGTGCAGGCTTTAGCTATACCTCCGGCTTAGTAGGATGCAATTTTTTTTTGTCCTTAGGTGCATTGCAGATTCTCCATATGTTTAGAACCCACCGTTCCCTGTATGTTACCTTTCAACGAATCAATGTTCATTGTCAAGGTGATACGAGTTTCATCTCTTTTAAGATAACGCAGAGGATCCTTCTTCCGTTGCAACTCAAGCTGTCCCTGCGGATTGAATGTACAAGATAGTTTATTTATCCCCAGTTGTGGCATCAGTATGAGAAGCTGGATAAACTAGTTATCTCAATACTTTTGTGCCATCCAGTTTGCTATATGTGTGGTATACTTATAGTATCTATTCTGCAGGATGTTATCTAAGGATGATCACTCACTGTTTTCGAGTCTTTTGAAATATTGGCGATTGACCTATCATAGATATGTTGGGTTGTGTTTCGTGCGAAAACAATGTCTTCCCATGGAATGTTAATTATTCAATGTAAATGAACTGGCAATTATCTTACTTTTGCTTTTCTTCGAAGTTCCTTCCATGTATAATGTCTATGCTATTGATCCCGATTCATGTCAGTCATGTTACCTATTTCTAATTGTAGCTGATTGATTTCCACCAAACATATGAAGTAAATGGTATTGGATTTTGGTGTTATACTGCTAGCCATTTTTTCTGGAAGAATCTTAATATTTGGCGAAAAGACTGTTTACTAAGTACACAGAACATGAATAGAAAAAAAAATGATTTTTAGCATACAATAACGAAAGCTATATTTGATATAAGTTTATTGAAAAAGTAGACGATAGAATCATATAAAATGCAAATGCTCCGTGATTTTAATTAATTGTAATTTAATCATTTTTTACTTAAACATTAGATGGTAAGTTTGAGAGAAATTTTTTTAAAAAAATTGTAATATTAAAGTAACATGAGTTATTCATTTGTTTGATTTACTCATAGTTATATGAAAAATAAATTTAGCAGATCGTATTATGATTAGTTATAAGTTTGGTGAAATTTATAATTTCTCAAATCAAGTTAGTTTGTTCACTGTAATTTTTTAACACGCTATATCAAATTACTCAAATAAAATCAAGTATGCTTTAACAAGCAACAATATATTCATATAACTTGTATCTGCAAAGTGGAACTTATTGAATCAATGTTATGAGCTATACTTAAATTATAGCAAATTCTAAATTTTGTATTTGGCCTTCGATGAATACATATTTTAATCCCTTCTTACAAGTTTATGCTCAATACTAGATAAAAATCTTGAAACACTTTTGTTTAATGGATTAGCCACTTGACCCAGCCTATTCACTGTTGTAATGAAAAACACAAGTCTTTACAGATTCGCGATGTACTATGTCATAGTTATGAGATACCATAATGTAGTTATAACATCATTATGTGCTGCAAATCTTGTTATAAGTTTGTAACGAGCCAAAAACAAAGGAGGTCTCGGACTAAGCTAAGGTTGTTACTTGTTAGGATGTGATCCTACTTAGGATTGATGAAGGTGTCTAAAAGGACTGAATTGTAACATCCTAAAAATTACACCAACAATAATGCGAAAAATCTTTGGATAGTCGTATGAAATTTATTAGGTATGAACAATGTGTGTAGTTGAAACTTCAAAATAGTGTGAATTTAAAGTTATGCCATCTTTCAACTATATATACCGGGAAATTGACTTTTCTATTACCTAAATATAAGTATATACTACATATCAAGATAAACTTATTTCAAGGTTGAAGTATGTAAAAATATGATCAATGGGACAGGTAGGATTGTATCTATCCGATGTTGCCTTTTCTTGTTAGTTTTGGATCGAGACCATGTAAAGATCCTAGCAATTTAAGATCCTACTTAAGATCCAGATCTTCTCTTCAAGTCTATAAACATGGGATCCTTCTGACCGAAAAAAAAAAAAAAAAAAAAAAAAAAAAAAAGAAAAGTTGAAGATTTGGCTTGGTTTCGTTTTGCACACATAACGGTGAGTACTAAAACGATCCTATTGATTGGTCATGTCATATATGCCTAAGTCGTACATACAATTGCTTCCGTCCATATCACATTGTGAAAAGTTTCTTTTGGCTAGGATGATAGGAATGGCAAGAGGTGCATCGCAGGGGTAAATTTTCATGGATAGCGAACCAATTTTTACTCTTAAGGCCTATATTATTTGAGGTTTCATTACAGGGTCCTTGGCTACAGGTTGCGAGTGAAAATGGAGGAAGGCCTGATGCGATTTCCTATTGAAAAGTGGGTTGTAGTGCATTAGCAATGATGGGGAGCGGCCGTTTAACAATTATTCTAAAAGCTTAAGTCTTGTTGTTCGATGAATGCATGATCTTATGCTTAATTATTATTATACACCCTCTCGCACTTAATGTGGTCTTTTACTCGAATTTAGAATTTATAGGTCTGACATCATATGACATTTTGTGAGATTACTATCAATTATTCTAAAAATTTAAATTATTAGATAATTGCGTGGATTACCCCATTGAGTTGGGTCGAGGGGCGTTCATACACAAAATCAGGACCACAAAGTTCGCTCGAGCTTTTTGGTGATTGGCAGCAGCAGAGGACCTTGATTTGTCTGGATGATCTTGGTACTATTCTTCTCAAGGAGGACATGCAAAAGATGCTCTTCTTTGAGAATCTGGTCCTTAATTCTTTAAAATTAAAGAGATCGTAGCACAAATAATTTCTAAACTTTGACTTAATATTTAATGCCGTCCCTATATTTTTAATTCGTTTGATGTGATCCATGAATTTTTAACTCAATGCAAAATGTCATCCATAAACTTTTGGTACATGTTTAATCCAATCCTTGGACTGTATACTATCTCTGAGCTTGAATTAATGAAATGACAATATTGAATATTTTCATATAGTCCAAAGACTAAAATTTTTTATACAAATTAAAAGTTTTGGGATGATATTACACATTGAATTAAAATTTAGGAATCTCACTAAAAAAAAATGGTTGTATCGTTTGTCCAAAATTATATGGCGAGCTCCTTTCTCAGAATAGCCTACTGTTGTTGACTGAATTGCTAGCAAGAGAATTCGCACCGGTGCTTCAGTAAAGCTGTTTAAACCCATGCAGGAAGAGTCAGTGCATGGTATGCTAGGCCTCAAAATTGTTGAAAAGAAAATGGTTTGAAATGTTGTGAATTGGGGAACCAAGGGTCGTTTTCTGCCAAAAAAAAAAAAAAAGATAACTTACATCATAAATATATTTGTGAAAAGAATAAATGAAAATAAAAATATTCGATAAGTTTATAGTGATTACTCCAATACGTGCTACATGTAAAAGTTTCATTGCTAAAAAATAAACTTAAATTGGTAAGTGAGATATTCATAAATATTTAAGGATGGATCATGCATAAAAAATTTCGAAAATTGTGACAAAAATAAGATCGAGTTCTAAAACTTTCAAAAATGTAAATCAAATTTGTAAATTTATCAATTGATACAATCAAGTCATTTCGTTAATTCTATCAACTTATCTAATGAAAAATGACAATGTGACATTTTTTATTAGTTTTTCTCTCCTGTGTGGCGGCGATCAATTTAGCTAATGCAAGACGTTTATTTGTAAAACCAAAACGACCTCCTTCTGACCCGGTATCCTAGTCGAAATAGGAAATTTGTCAGCAGTTGAATTAAAGCTTATCATGGCAGATCAAAGGGCAAAGTCCTATAGATTAAATCCTAACAAAATTTCAGCATTATTAAATCATACCTTCGTTTAATGACACGTGGCATCGATTCACATTGACTTGTACAGAATTAATTTCTGGCACTTCCACTTAAGCATCCGCCGGAGGACACGGCGCGCTGCCGGCGTCCCCCGGAGCCTCAACGTCGACAGCGCTGGTGTCTCCACGGCCCAACGAAGGCTGGTGGTGCTCTGCAAAGGCCTTCTTCCAGACCTCACAATTCTTCGATCGCTCCGCCATCAACTCGTCGTTCTTCTGCTGCAACCGGTTCAAAACAAGCGGCAGCGCGCGCTGTGGATCCTCCCTCAAGTGCTCCACCATCTCGGCCCCTCGGTAGTCGTACATCGTCTCGATGAACCTCAGCTGTCCGGGCATGAAGCCACAGCCGTCACGGCGCCTGGCCACCAGATGTTTCCCGATGCGGGACATCGCCGATTGAGCGATGCTGATCGTCACGTCCCAGTTGCACATGTCGTCCTCGCACTCGAACAGGATGCGCTCGTGATCGTTCTTGAGCGGCTGTCGGAAGGTACCCCTCGGCCTTTCTCGTTTTATCTCTTCAGAACCGTGAGTTCGTTCCCCAACCCGCCAAACGCCTCGCGACCGGCGGAGCCACCGGCGCCGTTAATGGGAGCGGAACCTTCGGATTGAAGTTCCACAAATTCCGCCATCAAATCTTGATGGTCCGCAAAGAGATCGCGCAGCTTCCCCAGAACCCACTCCTCGCCCTTCTCCTCGCACAGAATGCAAGTCTCGCAGAACGCTGCGAACACATCTTGGCGGCGCGGGAACCGGATCTTCACCTTGTTGCCGAAATCCACGAGCCGACGGAACCGACGCTTTCTGGCCATGGCCGGCAAGACGGTGCGCTTTCTTCGAGGGATCGGCACGGGGCTGCTCATCTTCTTCTGCTTCTCAAGGATTTCTCAGAAGGGAAGGGAACAATGGATGATATCAGGCAAGAACTAAGGACGAAACCTGGTTCTTGTGGTCTTGTGGCGGGAACTGGGCGGTGCTCTTCAACTTAACTGCGGAGACCTTTCCTATATAAGAACTCTGTCCAGCCTGGCAGTGAGAAAAATCTACCTCAAAATCTCCGCTTATGAAGTTTGCTCTAAAATTCAAATAAATATTTCAAGAATTAGGTTAAAATAATTTATAGCTTTGCATGTTCTCCGAGTATTAGTCAAGGTTTCGCTTATTGAAAAATTATATAAAAATTAAAATAAGAAATGTCTAAGAATAATGAAACTTCGCATCGGTTAAAATTCTAAAAAAAAAAAAAAAAAAAAAAAAAAACAAAAGAATTATAAAACTGACTATGCTATTTTCTTATGTCTCTTAGGAGACTTACCGATATTTAGTTATTAGTGGTCCCTTGTTATGTGATCTCTAATTAGAGACACTTTTGTTTTGACTTTGTTGGCGAAATAGATTCGGTTTCCATGATAAGTTGATAACTAACTAGGCTTCGTGAGCATCTCTACCGTTTGCAATCCTCTGTTAGGTTTGTAGTTTAAGAAAATCATGAGTCCATTTGACTGTAAGACAAACAAGATCAATAATTATAAATTCAGATTCATCGAATAATTATTAAAAGAAAAAGGCCTAAATAAATTGTACAAATTTCAATTCGATCCTAAATTTTATTAATCTGATTAATTCAATCCTACACATAACTATTTGTAAGTGTACTGATAGGAATTCGTTGATGTTGATTAAATTAATTATTTTTGGTCGGTATATGTGGGATTAAGTTATTTAAGAAAAGCATTATTCTTTGAGGCTTTCCTCCCTATCCCAAGAGAACAATACGAGCCTGGACAGTTTTTTTTTTAAAAAAAAAAAAAATCTTAGAGATATTTTCACACCACTCCCGTTAAACTAAAAAGGAAAAAAAAAGAAAGAAAAAGGTCTCCAAGTAAGAAACGAACTCCATATATTAATAAAATGATGGTTTCTCCCAAAACGTCTACATCAACAATTTCTGATAAATATTAATTAGATTAATTTAATTGGTAAAACGCAAAAAATATTTTATGTTAAATTGACATAATTCTTGTATTTTTGTGGTCGGATGAGGTTATATTATATTGGGTAATTCTCATATATGAAAATCTTTTCCTTTTTAATTTATGAGAAAAAGAATTCAATCTAAAAAAAAAAAAAGGAGCCACGGGCCCTAGCTGGTGTGCCGCTGCCGCCGCCACCGCGCAATCTCAGAAAGGGCCCGCGGAGGTCGCCGGAGCCTCGCCGGCGTCCGGCGACCGTCGCTAGCTTCGGCGAGGCTGACTCAGCTCAACATCTTTCCTCCTGCGTCCATTCCGAACCCGTCCAAAGGTCGCCAATGGCGGTCCGAGTGGGAAGAAGCGGAAGTGCGGGGCGAAGAAGCCTCTCGTTCTCGAGCGTCGCCGGGCCGAGTCATTCGTTCAGTTTCACACGCGCCGGCTCTGCAAACGCGAGCGGCGGGGGAGGAGGATTTGTGCCGGACGGCGAGCTTCCCCGTCGACGTCCTGGAACGACTCTCTCGACGTGAAGCTGGTCATGGCGTCTCGGGCCTGGAGCTGATCATGCTGGCAGGAAGTTGGTGAAACGAAGGAAGGGCAGACTGTGGGTTCCACACAGATGGGTCGTTTCGTCAACTTGAGTGCGAAGAGCGTGGAGAAGTAATAAATAGTCAACTCTATAACAGTAGTAATTTCGTCCAGGGCTATAGCTCAGCTTTGCTCGCTTCTCTCTGCATTCTTGGCAACCTCTCTAATTCTGTAAGTCTTCTCGTCACACGTTTCAACCTGCTTTTCGTCCTGTTGCGACTTGAATTTTTATCTTTCGATCTGATGCATGTAAACCCCAAGTAACTGTCCATAACTGTCAATGTTCCCGCCAAGGTTCTGAGATTTCGAGATGGGGTGATTTCCTTGGCGCTAGGTCTTCTTGGTAGGCGGCGGCAGCGGCAGTGATTTGAATTTTGATGCTTGTTATTCGTTAATGTCATCTTTCTTGTTCATCTTGAGTTCGCGAATTTTGTGGGTTTGACTTCGAGCGTTGGGTTCTTGCGGTTGTTTGAACAGCTTCTGACGTGTTTGAAGTGCAGTACATTCTTGGTGAATTTGAAGGGCCTGTGCGAATATCTCTTGCCATATGGCTTCGATAGGACAGGCGCTGTCTCTGAAGAGGCGGGATCCGCCGGCCAGGAGAGAAGGCGACCGGCTGATCATCACTCCTCTCGGCGCTGGCAATGAAGTGGGTCGGTCTTGTGTCTACATGTCTTTCAAAGGAAAGACTGTGTTGGTACTGCTTTTTCTTGGTTTTCATGATTTTGGCTAATGACTACCCATTGTGATTTCAACAAGGTTTGGTAGTCTCCCTTTTGGATCCTCAACCTAGTGACTGCATTATTGATTGTTGTGCTGCTCCCGGAGGAAAGACTCTCTACATGGCATCCCATTTAAGTGGACAAGGTATTGCTTTGACCAACTACAAATAGATCCCCCTTCTCTCTCACTCCCTTCTTCCAGAATCCTCTTTTCATAATTCTACTGTTCTTGTCATAACATAAATTCTGGAGACTTCAAGGAGTTTCCAGATTTTTCAGGCAGAAGATGATGTGACATTTCTTATAGAGTACTGATTTTATCATTGAAAATGTTTGGGGAACTTACCTTGTGTGGTTCACAGGGATGATCTCTGCTATTGATGTGAACAGAGGGAGATTGAGAATCCTCCAAGAAACTGCAAAGGTGCACCAGGTTGAGAATCCTCCAAGAAACATTCGGCCTCCTGGTGAAACTTAACATAATCACATCAGTTTGATCTTTGCTCTTCACTCGTTTCGCTCGCACCTCGCATTCGAATCCCATTGGACAACTCGATGAAAAAAATTCACCTTGCGACTCGGCACCAGCTAGATTCCCTTTCATCAATGATACCGAGGAAATCGTTCGATGTGCAGCACAGATCCGTTTCCTGATAGTTTGACGATGCCGTCCCCTATGATTGGTCGAGGAACTGCGACATTTGGTATGATTTTGTTTTGTTCTGAATAAGATGTAGGGGTGAGCATCGGTCTAGAGTTAACCCCTGGACCGGCCCAACCTTGCCGATCCTGGTCCGGTTATCAGAGAGATCGGATCGGTCCTTGGTCTTGGGATTTATGGATCAGTACTGTGTGGGCTGGTCCTCGATCCTAAGAGTTTAGAGTCGGCTCAACCCGGACTAACCTTGATTATATATATTATATATCTAATATATTATTTATAATTTTTTTATATAGAGAAAACCCTAAAATAAATGCCGTCAACAACATTAAATAGTTCCTTAGTATTGAGTTCAAGTAGTTTTACACTATTTTTTAATAACTTAGATTTTTTAGTGTCTTTTACGACGTCAAAAGCCATAATTTACAAAGGAGAAATATTTTTTTATGAGAAGTCCTCATGGCGTTCAAAAAAGCATAAATAACTCTTCACGACATCTTCCTCTAATACTCGTTCTCTTCTGTCTTATTTGTCCTCTTGGTCTTTAATTTGCCAAAATCGAAAGAAATAACTTCTCCACTCACCACTTGACACTTGTCTCACTCGCTTTGGGTCACTCGTGCCGCTCGCCGCTCGATGCTCGCCCGGCTTGTTGCTCCCCGCTCGATGCTCAACGCTCACCCCACTCAACACTCGTCACTCGCCTCTCTTAGGCGACCTCGCTCGTCACCGAACCCATAAGGCGATTCGATCCTCGCTCGCCTTTTCATGGAGTAAAAAAAATGAAACAAAAAATTATCGGTTGGTCCTAGATTGACCCTAGAATTGGACCAAACCCATTGGGTCGATCCAGTTCTCGATTGCCTTTTTAGATAATACAAAAATGAATAAAGAAATTATCGGTTGGTCCCGAGTTGACCTAGAACCGGACCGAACCCACTAGGTCGGTCCAGTCCTCGGGTCCCAAACTCAATAGGGTCGGTCCTCGATCCCAAGAATTAAGGACCAGCACTGTGCGGGTTAGTCCTAGGGTTAGGGGTGGGCCGGACTATGCTCACCCCTAATAAGATGTCTAAAAGTTGAAGTCGACCGACCAAAAAAAAAAGTTGAAGTCGGAACAAAATAACCAAGACATCACCATATCTTCTATTTCAGCGCGATGGGGTGTGACGGTTCTCGAATGAAGTCAAGCAAGTAATATAGAAAAGAACATGCTGAGATTGGTCATGGAGAGAGATTTTAATTCACCTAGTTATCCCATCACGTTTTTTAGGATATGTTCTTAAGTCTATATATGGCTTCTGATATTAGTTTCAAATAACTGTACAGAAGTATAGAATCTTGGGTAATTTATCGGGATAAATGAAGTAAGAAATTTCAATTACAAAAATTAAACTTCCATGTCGAAAATTAATGGTTATATTGAGGCAAAAGCCTGAAAGAATGATATTTCCTTCTCCAATGACCAAGCCGTATATCTATTTTGATAAACAAAGAATAACAAGGGGTTTATTTTAGAGTGACACACGAGTCTTTATTTTACAAGGGGTTGGTCATCCTCCTTGTAAGTAATTATTTCTTGCACTTTTCTCTAATTCTGCTTTCAATTGGGATATGTACATTGATTTTCAATCAGCAAAAAAAAAAAAAAAAGATTTTAATGAGTTTTAGTGTTGCAAATTACTAATTATTTAAAATTTCAATTTTTTTGGTAACTCTTCCTATTAAGTATTTTTCTTGTAATATTTTTTTTTCTTCAATATCACAGTAAAGTTGTTGATTACAAAATAACTGTAATAAGAAATTTCGTATTGGGTCATTGTGTTTTACATTGACGTAGAATATGAACTAAGAATTTTATCTTTATTTTTAATTTTTTTTCAAAAGAAGATTACAATTTTACCGAAAGGAAAAAATTTACATCCAATGCAATAACGGGATGTTAATAGTTTGACGACGTTATGCTCCATGGGAGATCAGTGTCTACTGTCTATTTCAAAATAGCAATATATTGGTGCGAAATTGGTAGGCTAGAAAGATTACTCACCTAAGAGACTCATGTAATTTCACTATGAACATGTTTGGTTTTGGCTTTTAAATCTAACAAAAAGAGCAGGAAATTTCCCCCTTGATCGAGATAATTGTGACATCCCGAATTTTCGACCCGTCTCGAATATTTGAAATGGGTATCTCGTCGACGCGCCGGTGGTCCTTTTTCTCTGAGCTGATCACTCATGAGTTAACCCATCTATTGAGTGAAGCCGTTAAGGGATATAACCGCGGTAAAATCCCTAAAAGCTACTAGATAGGTCGGATCGGACTAAATCGTGTTCGGTCGATTTTAACCATGAAGTTGAACTCAATTTCGGGAATCGAATTTTAAGCGTGTCGTAATTCTTATTTTTGGGACTTCGTCCTCATCGTCCGTCAATTTATTGACGAGTCCGAAATTTCGAGAAAGAAATTGTCGGAAGGGAAATCGGAGACCAAAAGAATTTAGAAAGGGAAAGAGAAAAGAATGGATTGTTTAAAATTCTTTTTTTTCTCTCTCTCCCTTTTCTCTTTTTCTTTTTCTTTTTCTCTCTCTCTCTCTCTCTCTCTCCTTTCTCCTCCCCATCCGTGCGACACCCCCCTTAGCTGGCCCCCTCTTCTTTTCTTCCTTCTTATCTCTTTCTTCTCTCTCTCCTCTCTCCTCTCTCCTCTCTTCTCTCTCCCCCCCCAAAATCCCCCGCACGTGAACGAAGCCCCTCCCATTTCCTCTTCTCCTTGCTTTGTCCGAACCAGCGAACCAGAGGAGGAAGCTCGCCGGCCAGCCACCGCGCCGCCGTCGCACCGCACCGCGCCGCCGTGCCGCGTCGTCGCCCGCACCGCGCGTCTGCCGCGCGCCCAGCACCCCCGCGCGCTCGGCCTTCGCCGTCCGCCCAACTCGGCCGCCGCCTCCAGCCGCCGCCCAGCCGCCGCCCTAGCTCCCCGGAGTTCCCCCTCACCTCCACCGACCCTCCCCTTGCCCCTTTGGCCTCCGGAATTCCTTCGGCCAGCCCTCCACAGCAAACCCGCGAGTGGGTTTCCAGCCCACTTAGGGCCCGCTTTTGGACCGCTTCCGGGCCCGGACCCGAGGCCCGCTTTGGGGTTTGTTGTTCCTCGCGCCGAGCCCGTCGATTTGGTACCGGTTGCGCGCGATTCCGGTGGGTAACCTCACTAACGCTTGCTTAGTGGGTTAATTATGCTTAATTGGTTGTTTAGTGTGTTTAATTAAGCTTGAGTGTTTTGATTAGGGTTGATTAGTTGATTTTGATGCAAATTAGTTAAATTAAATGCATATTTAGCAAGTAGACAATAGTCTACTATTTATTGAGGGTAATTTTAATTTTCCGACCCTTTATCGAGCTGATTTGATATTTCGGACTAAGTGGAATTTTTGGCGTTTAAATATTATTTTTCGGAATTAAATTAAATAATTATTTATTTTCCGAAAATTCAACTTGGATGGCCAAATGACCTAATATTATGTTGGTGATCGTGGTGCGCTTTATTTAATTACGCTTTATATTGTCTTTGAATTGAATTTATGGTAATTATATATTTAATGCTCGAAATTAATTATTTAATTATTTATTTCCCGAAAATTCAAGTGTGATGGCCAGCGACCGGAATATTACGCTGAGGACAGTGGTGAAGTCCGTTTATTTAATCGGACTGTATTTTGAGCTAAATTGAATTTCTATTATTTATTATTTAATTTTCGAAATTAATTATTTTTCGGAAATTAAGGCTGAGATGGCCGACGACCGGAATTTCGTGCTGATTGTCATGGTGCGGTCCGTTTATTTATTTGAGCTCTACGTTGTTTGGAATTAATTGAATTGTGATATTTTAGGGATTTACCCTAAATTGATTGGAATTGATTGAGATTGAATGGTTGTTTGGAAATTGGCCAAGTTTGTTTATTTAACGTTCTTATGCGTTATTGAGTTGTAAAGTATGTGGAATGGTGAGAATGAATCAGAAGTACCTTGGGGTTGGACTGATCAGACACGGTGTATTGACCTACGTGGTTCGGTGACTAAGGAAGTCACTGGCGAAAACGGCGCCTTAAAGAACGCACGTATCGGTCGAGTACTCACATTGTTATAGGCATGCATGGTTCGGTGATGGGGAAGATCACTGGCGAAAACGGCGCCTTAAAGAACACATGCACTTGTCTATTAAACATCGTTATAGGCATGTATGGTTCGGTGATTAAGGGTATCATTTTGGCGAAAACGGCGCCTTAAAGAGCACATACACTTGTCTATTGAACATTATGGTAGGCATGTGTGGTTCGGTGAGGTGAGATACCACTGGCAAAAACGACGCCTTAAAGAACGCACACAATTGTCTAGTGAGTACTTGGTTGTAGGCATGCGTGGTTCGGTGATGTGGGATATCACCGCGAAAAAACGGCGCCTTAAAGAACGCACGCAGTTGTCTAGTGGATTAATCACTTTGGCGAACTTGACGCCCGAGAGCACTGATGTGGCTCTGTGACCGAGTACAATATTGGAGGTTATATGGGATGGAATGAATGACCGAGAGATGGTCCGTTTGATCGATGATCCGATCTCGGGTGTGATTTAATGTGATTGACTATTGCTTGAGTCTGATGTGGTAAATTGATTGATTGAATGGGGTTGACCGTGAGTGATCTTGTTGGTGTGAAATCGACTAGGTCGATTTGATCGATGCTTCGATCAGTGATGTGATTACTTGGATGCCTATGTGAAATGTGGGAAGTTATATGGTGTGGAACTGATGACCTAGAATGGTCCGTCGACATGTAATCGACTAGTTCGATTGACGAGATTTGATTGATTGTTCGGCGTGAATTATGAAACGTTATATATAACCTTGAATTGCGGGTTGGATATGAGGCCAAGGTAAGTTCTCTAACTCGTGATGTGCTTAGGCAACCGAGTAGTGTATTGGCTCCTAATTGAGTCTTAGTGGGGTAGAACTCGGCGAGACGTAGTCTCATCCGGTTGTGGGATAATATTTCGGGACCCCGAGGAGGAGCGAGGAGGAGAAATCTGAGAAGGAAAATGATTTTTGAAAGAAGAAGATAGCATCGAGAGGGATCTTGAGTACGATCCAGATGGACTGAGATCCCATCTTCTTTTGTAAACTCTTTTGATGTGAATAGAACTAGAGTAAAGAGTTGTGAATAGTTGTGAAGTACTATGGTTTGTATTTTGCATAAAAGTTTGGTTATGAGTTTCAATATGAAAGTTATGGCCCTACTTTTCTATCCCATTGTTTTATTGTCTGGGGATTTTCTTTATACTTCCGCTTGCGCATATAAAATGAACAGGGTCGGCGATGCGTCCTGGGACGTCGCTATTAATTGACCAGGTGAGGGATGGGCACGTGTTCGAGGATCGGGGCGTGACATCCCGTTTAAGTGGTATCAGAGCGAAGTTCAAGATTGGAGTGATAAGGAGTGATGGTTCATGGGGTAGTAGTAGGATGGCCTTTAAATTCATGCTGTGCATGTCTGTGTTAGCTGAGTGCTAAAATTGTTTGTTGTGTGAATCGCTCATCTTCTAATCCACTGTGGATTCGGAAGCGGAGTGTCGAAAAGACGAACTATGAGCGAGTGGGAGTTGAGAACTTCTAGTAAGAGGACAAGGTGTCCTCGTGACTCGGGGTAGAGTATCGACAAAGGTCGGTACCCGAGGTGGTTGTGGCGAGTGTTGACTCGGCGGTTCGAGCGGAAGAGTACCACCGCAAGTTGGTACTAGTGTAGCAGCGTCGAATGATCCTAAGTTCAATAGGATCGTTCTGATGCAAGTGTTCCTTGGAATCTGAATGAGCCAGTAAGATCAGGATTAAGTTGTTGTTGTTGCTACATTTGCCGAGGTTCAACCTGGAAGGATGATCAGAGAATTGATTTCGATATCTGAGTCAAGATTCAGCGCAGACAGATTTGGAATTCAATCAGGATAAAGACTGATGATGAGGAAAGAGTATTTAATTCCACCCAGTGGGCAAGGTGAAATAGTCAGGTCAGCATTCAAGCAAATGGAACATGTTGTTCCATGGAAGATGGTATAGATCAGTCTCATGTATTCTGAGGACAAGAATTACGGTAAGTGTCGCCAGCACGGACAGTGATTTATGGGTTGTTTGCATAAGTAGATGAAATCTTGTCAAGGGTTATTGCCGTCACTGTCGATATGACAGGTTAGAAGAAGTGCGCCATAGAACGCACCGTGGAATTTGTGGGATAGGCCTCCGGTACAAGAAATAGTGCATGCTAGCACTTGACAGGAGGTAGAGGACTCACCAGGTAGATGTCAAAATTGTGGAAGGAAACATGGATGAATCCAGTGTCCGAGTATGGCTAGAACGTGCAGTGATTGTGATCAGCATGGCCATCGAATGAAGGACTGTTAGTGAAAGTCCAATGGAACATTGACACCGGTACCTTAGTTAGGACGCCACTAGAATGGCGAGAAGAACAAGAATAGAACTGACCCGGCACTAATCAGAGGAAGAATGTTTTGGGAAAATTCTATCGGAGTATCGTATCATAGTTTTGGTGAAGTTTGGGGAACTTCGGTTTATTGAAATAAGTGAAAGAAAGGGGAATTACCAGTAATAGTCATACTTGACTAGTTGCTGAGGTGTAACATTGACGCTACATGAGTAGAGTAGACTCATGGAGCATCCTGTGGTAACGAATCATGGTCATGGAGCAAATTCAACTTAGTCCAATAGCGCATGAAAGTGTCGAGTTTATTGGGAGTCGAAATGAATCTTTGATCTTGTCGATTGAAGGTAACCCACTTGTTAGGCAGAGATTGCCAAGATAACTTTATGATGGTCATAGTTAAGACATATTAGAGAATTGGAGGTGGAAGACATCTCAGTAGTCTAAGAACTTCTAAGATGTGTTGTCATAAGAACTGTCAGACAGTTGTCAGAGAAAGAGATAGAAAGTGCGATTGAGCTAGCACGAGAATAGAGCCACTCTTGAAGGCTTCTTGTCGGTTATTGTGGTCTGAACTAATAGAACCAACGATGCGGATGTGAAGATTGAGGAATGAGGAATTCATGCATATCAGTGCATCACTTTAGGAAACCTCAGTTTTGTGGAGAGAGAAAATGAAGATGGTTCATGGCAATCATGCATCAACCATGGTTAACTCAATTAGGTGACAATCAAGGACAAGTGTTTATTACTGAAGATCAAGGAATGGTGTGACTAGTTATAAAGAGTGTTGATGTTTTAAAGGTCAACTTGAGGGCAGGTTATCATCAGTTGAGAACTAGAAATGAGGTTATATTAAGACAACTGTTCGTACTTAATATGACCTTAGTGAGTATTGCAAGATTGTTTGGCCTGGTAAATGCTCCAGTTGTTGTAATGGATTGGACAACCTGAGTGTTCGAAGGATACCTAGATCAATTGTGATCGTGTCTTTCCATGATATTCTATGTAATAGAAAAATGCTAAGGAGCCCAAGAGATACCTGAGTATGGTGAAAGAATTTCCATGGACCTGATCTAGACCAAGTCAATTATCAGTGGATCAAGATCGACAATAGTATCAGAGATCAGAAGTCACTGAGGTGTTGAGTTGAGAGTCTTCAATAGTGCAGTGGCTGACTAAAGTATAGACTTTACTTGAAAATGTTTGAAATTCGGTTTTCAAATTTGAGGTAGGCTACCTTTTAAATTTTTTTATAGCCACCCTCAAAATTGAACCAAATATACGAGCAAGAACCAAGCGCTTCAGTTGATAGATTGGGATGATAAGAAGATCCTGCAAGAGGATACTGATAAAGAAGAGATTAACTTTCAAATTTCGAAAGAGGGAATACCGAAGTATTGTGAGTGCGGAACTTAAGGAGGAGGCCTTGTGAAGAATTCATTATAGCAGTTGCAGTATTCGACCTAATAGTACAAGTAGGTCAGGGATGACATCGGTTTGATTGATAAATTGACATAAGGATTGATATCACCAGACAGGTTGCAAGTGTTAGATGTGCCAATAAGGGAAATTCAAGAGTAATGCAAGCCGAGAGAACTTTTATAATAACTCAAGAGTCTCGGGTGAGAATAGAAGTACATCATGATGGAACGTATGACAGGATTACTCAAGAGTTAAGAGAGTAATGATTCCATTCGGGATAATGGTCAATAGATGGATGAAACTGACTCATTTCATTGATGTATGAAGGAATCTTGATTTGATCAGACACGAAGAAGTGTACATGAGTTAAATAGTTCGTCTTTGTGAAGTACCGGCGGCATATCTATATTGAATCTAGCATCGAGGTTCCCAGTTTCAGGAGAGCAGTCAAATAGTTCTTTTGAGGCAGAATAGAGCAGACTGTACAGAATTCCAGTTTGTTGAGTTGACATCCGAGAAAGAAAAATCACAGGCTCAGAGTCAGTTCAGCAGTTAGTCGTTGCAGTTGTCGTGAGCAGAATCAGATTATAGACCGCTTGGAGCCATCAGAAAGATGAGATATTGTGAACCAAGAAAGTCCCCTTGGTTAAAGTGGTCGGACAACGCCACGGATCAAGAAGCAACCGGGGAAAGTAAGACTTGATGAGACGACAATACCCCCACCTTTTGTCGGGATTGGATGAAGGTTTAAATTTCGAGGACGAAATTTTTATAAGAGGGGAAGAGTTGTGACATCCCGAATTTTCGGCCGTCTCGAATATTTGAAATGGGCATCTCGTCGACACGCCGGTGGTCCTTTTTCTCGAGCGATCACTCATGAGTTAACCCATCTATTGAGTGAAGCCGTTAAGGGATATAACCGCGGTAAAATCCCTAAAAGCTACTCGATAGGTCGGATCGGACTAAAATCGTGTTCGGTCGATTTTAACCATGAAGTTGAACTCAATTTCGGGAATCGAATTTTAAGCGTGTCATAATTCTTATTTTTAGGACTTCGTCTCATCGTCCGTCAATTTATTGACGAGTCCAAATTTCGAGAAAGAAATTGTCGGAAGGGAAATCGGAGACCAAAAGAATTTAGAAAGGGAAAGAGAAAAGAATGGATTGTTTAAAATTCTTTTTTTCTCTCTCCTTTTCTCTTTTTCTTTTCTCTTTTCTCTCTCTCTCTCTCTCTCTCTCTCTCTCTCTCCTTTCTCCTCCCCATCCGTGCGACACCCCCTTAGCTGGCCCCCTCTTCTTTTCTTCCTTCTTATCTCTTTCTTCTCTCTCTCCTCTCTCCTCTCTCCTCTCTTCTCTCCCCCCCAAAATCCCCGCACGTGAACGAAGCCCCTCCCATTTCCTCTTCTCCTTGCTTTGTCCGAACCGGCGAACCGAGAGGAGGAAGCTCGCCGGCCCGCCACCGCGCCGCCGTCCGCACCGCACCGCGCCGCCGTGCCGCGTCGTCGCCGCACCGCGCGTCCGCCGCGCGCCCAAAGACCCCGCGCGCTCGGCCTTCGCCGTCCGCCCAACTCGGCCGCCGCCTCCGCCCGCCGCCACCCGCCGCCCTAGCTCCCCGAGTTCCCCCTCACCTCCACCGACCCTCCCCTTGCCCCTTTGGCCTCCGGAATTCCTTCGGCCAGCCCTCCACAGAAAAACCGCGAGTGGGTTTCCGCCCACTTAGGGCCCGCTTTTGGACCGCTTAGGGCCCCTGACCCGAGGCCCGCTTTGGGGTTTGTTGTTCCTCGCGCCGAGCCCGTCGATTTGGTACCGGTTGCGCGCGATTCCGGTGGGTAACCTCACTAACGCTTGCTTAGTGGGTTAATTATGCTTAATTGGTTGTTTAGTGTGTTTAATTAAGCTTGAGTGTTTTGATTAGGGTTGATTAGTTGATTTTGATGCAAATTAGTTAAATTAAATGCATATTTAGCAAGTAGACATGGTCTACTATTTATTGAGGGTAGCCCGGAATTTTCCGACCCTTTATCGGGCTTCATTTGATATTTCGAGGCTAAGTGGAATTTTTGGCGTTTAAATATTATTTTTCGGAATTAAATTAAATAATTATTTATTTTCCGAAAATTCAACTTGGATGGCCAGCGACCGGAATATTATGTTGGTGATCGTGGTGCGGCCCGTTTATTTAATTGCGCTTTATATTGTCTTTGAATTGAATTTATGGTAATTATATATTTAATGCTCGAAATTAATTATTTAATTATTTATTTCCCGAAAATTCAAGTGTGATGGCCAGCGACCGGAATATTACGCTGAGGACAGTGGTGAAGTCCGTTTATTTAATCGGACTGTATTTTGAGCTAAATTGAATTTCTATTATTTATTATTTAATTTTCGAAATTAATTATTTTTCGGAAATTAAGGCTGAGATGGCCGACCGGAATTTCGTGCTGATTGTCGTGGTGCAGTCCGTTTATTTATTTGAGCTCTACGTTGTTTGGAATTAATTGAATTGTGATATTTTAGGGATTTACCCTAAATTGATTGGAATTGATTGAGATTGAATGGTTGTTTGGAAATTGGCCAAGTTTGTTTATTTAACGTTCTTATGCGTTATTGAGTTGTAAAGTATGTGGAATGGTGAGAATGAATCAGAAGTACCTTGGGGTTGGACTGATCAGACACGGTGTATTGACCTACGTGGTTCGGTGACTAACGAAGTCACTGGCGAAAACGGCGCCTTAAAGAACGCACGTATCGGTCGAGTACTCACATTGTTATAGGCATGCATGGTTCGGTGATGGGGAAGATCACTGGCGAAAACGGCGCCTTAAAGAACACATGCACTTGTCTATTAAACATCGTTATAGGCATGTATGGTTCGGTGATTAAGGGTATCACTGGCGAAAACGGCGCCTTAAAGAGCACATACACTTGTCTATTGAACATTATGGTAGGCATGTGTGGTTCGGTGAGGTGAGATACCACTGGCAAAAACGACGCCTTAAAGAACGCACACAATTGTCTAGTGAGTACTTGGTTGTAGGCATGCGTGGTTCGGTGATGTGGGATATCACCGGCGAAAACGGCGCCTTAAAGAACGCACGAGTTGTCTAGTGGATTAATCACTTTGGCGAACTTGACGCCCGAGAGCACTGATGTGGCTCTGTGACCGAGTACAATATTGGAGGTTATATGGGATGGAATGAATGACCGAGAGATGGTCCGTTTGATCGATGATCCGATCTGGGTGTGATTTAATGTGATTGACCATTACTTGAGTCTGATGTGGTAAATTGATTGATTGAATGGGATTGACCGTGAGTGATCTTGTTGGTGTGAAATCGACTAGGTCGATTTGATCGATGCTTCGATCTGTGATGTGATTACTTGGATGCCTATGTGTAATGTGGGAAGTTATATGGTGTGGAACTGATGACCTAGAATGGTCCGTCTGACATGTAATCGACTAGTTCGATTGACAGAGATTTGATTGATTGTTCGCTGTGAATTATGAAACGTTATATATAACCTTGAATTGCAGGTTGGATATGAGGCCAAGGTAAGTTCTCTAACTCGTGATGTGCTTAGGCAACCGAGTAGTGTATTGGCTCCCTAATTGAGTCTTAGTGGGGTAGAACTCGTTGAGACGTAGTCTCATCCCGGTTGTGGGATAATATTTCAGGACCCCGAGGAGGAGCTGAGGAGGAAAATGATTTTTGAAAGAAGAAGATAGCATCGAGAGGGATCTTGAGTATGATCCAGATGGACTGAGATCCCATCTTCTTTTGTAAACTCTTTTGATGTGAATAGAACTAGAGTAAAGAGTTGTGAATAGTTGTGAAGTACTATGGTTTGTATTTTGCATAAAAGTTTGGTTATGAGTTTCAATATGAAAGTTATGGCCCTACTTTTCTATCCCATTGTTTTATTGTCTGGGATTTTCTTTATACTTCGCTTGCGCATATAAAATGAACAGGGTCGGCGATGCGTCACGGACGTCGCTATTAATTGACCAGGTGAGGGATGGGCACGTGTTCGAGGATCGGGGCGTGACAATAATCGTTTAACCTCTAAAAAATTCTGAAAATTGAGATGCTACTTCAAGTGGAATGCTTGTAGTACGAGCACGAAGGATTTTCAGCTCAAGGTCAAGAATCCCATGCGCTGGGTTGCAAACCAAGAGCAAACTATTGGTGTGACACAACCCTCGCAAGAGGCATCGGAAAATCCTTCTTGTTCATGCCGAGTGAACATGTCGTGTTGCTTTCCGTGATCGATTTGATGAATTGACGTCAAATTTCCAGTTTGCAGCACAATTTAAGTAGCGAAGAAGAGAGGAAGAAAGATCAGCAATAACCATCATGGAAATAACATTATCATTCATCAAGATTCGGGTTTGATCTGAATCTTGATTAACTCGCTCAAATGATATCTCGGACTCTATTATCACGCTTGATCGGCGTTTCATGACAAGTGACTAACGTTAAACAGCGAAGCGCGAAGCGCTTTCGCCTTTGATCATCACTTATGCTGTTGAGCATATAGCAAAACTGCTAAGTCTACGACTGTGATACGTTCAAACACACAATGCCGAGGATATGGTTATCCTGGCCATATATGTGTATTCTTTGAGATATCGTCTTAACGGATTCATGAACATCAAGTACACATCTGGTATCAGGTGTTGATAAATTCTTTTTTCCTAAAATATCTAGGGCATTCTTAAATTCTAATGCCTGAAGGTGCAAGAAAATCGTGACTATTGATTGCAAAAGTGAAAAAAATCTCTGGTATCAGATTCGGCAATCATTTGGAGCCGTTGACCACGGACCTTTCCGATGCTGCTCCAGATTTCCTTCTCTTAATATTACATGCTCCTTTGCTACCAAATCTGGCGGTTTCCAGAGGACACAGTGTCCGTTTCCCTATATAAAAATACCTGCACAAGCATCTTACTCAAAACTACTCTAGAAGTTTGAAGGTGAGTGCACTCTCTGCCTGGATTAGCATAATTTCGTGATGTAGACCGTATGCCATCTGTGGCCATTTCTTTCCTAATTGCAGCCCCCGATCAAGGACTTCACGCGAGTCGTTTCGCCTTTTTGTTTCTGATGCGTGTATTGATTGAGAAACATTTGGTGTATGATCATGTTCCCAAGCTTATAACCATGCCCTCTCCCTCTTATCCTTTATTACAAACTGCTTAAAAGAATTGTTCGTCCCCCTCGATCTTTATATGCTGTTCGCACTACGCGGCGATTCAACAGGTGCTTGCAAAGTGGGAAAAAGTCATGGGTGCAGAGCCAGATTCGCCTGAAAGAAATGAGAGCTTAAGCAGTGAAGTTAACGACAGGTTGCGTGGGCTGGTTCTCAGGAACCGCTTGACCGCGCTCGTGGTGGATGAAACGGGTGTGGGCCGGGTTATAATGCAGAGCTTGCTGGAATCAGTTGGCGTAGAGACAGAGACGGCTGCGAGTGGGCAGGAGGCACTCGAGTTCACCGGGGAGGATTACGACTTGATCCTCGTCAACAGATACATGAATAACATGGACGGTCTCGAGGTAAACGAACGCGAGGGAATATGGTCCTGCGAGACTGATTCCTGGGATAATGTGACTGTCCTAAGAACTTACTCTTGACCTGAGAAAATCAGATATCAGCACCACGTAGCTAAACAAGAAGCTAAAGCCCTCCTCGTTCTTTGATATTTGCTTTTCTTTGGTCAGATAGCAGTTCTAGCATGATGGCATAGAATCTTGACTGGCAACGCCGTTTCGAATATGCATTAGGAGCAGTTCTACCAAAAGCCTTTCAAAACTAAGAAAATTTAGCTTCACTGCCAATTTATTTCTCAACCTTTCGTGTTGGTCTTTTCATTTTTCCGTTCACGTGCCGAGACATCTCACTGGGTTTCATATGTTCTTGCGGCAGACCACACGGCGGTTGAGGAAGAGGCACGTGTGGAGCAAGATCATCGGCACGACGTCCGGGATAATTGAGATTGATAGGGCCGCAATGATACAAGCCGGAGCTGATGACTGCTTGGAGAAGCCACTGCGTCCAAATACTTTGGCCGATATCCTGGCTGAGATCGACCGCCGCTGAAGGGCGTCGACAAGTCCCCGGGACTCCCTTTTTTTTTTTCTTTTTTTTTTGGCTGTCCTGTTGTCTTGGGTTCTAGGTAATGAGCCTCAATAGGTAGCCTTTGTTTGCTCTGCAGCTTGTCCGGAGATGCTGCATCAGCGAGGCATCGATGCTCGTTTCCATGGACGTCGGCGGCAGCGTCAGTTTATTGAATAAAGGAGTCCCCTTTTGATATTTCTCTATCTCTCTCTTTCTAGTTTCTACTTCATATTTGCAGTCCGAAATTGCTGATTTCTGTTAACAGCCCTAGAAGTAAGAGCTTCCTACGAAAATATTCACATAAGAGTGCTCTTCAAAATGGAACAGAAATGCTGCAGTTTTGATGAATGAACGTGTTCGTTCAACAAAAGAGAAATGGTTGGTTTGTTCGGAGGACCCGTTAGAGAAGTCGGTCTCCCGCCGAAACTCGGCATGATCACATCGGTTTGATCTCATTTCAACGTGTTATCCTATGACCTTTTGGATATGGACTCAAGCTCACATATAACTTCTGAGTTTTGGTTCCAAACCATAAAGAAGTATAGAATCTTGAGTAATTTAATAATTTAATTTATCAGGATAAATGAAGTAAGAAACATCAATCACGAAAATTTAACTACCATGTCGAGAATTATATTGTTGGATTGAGGCGAAAGCCGGAAAAATGATAATTTCTTTTTTGATGACAAGATCGTGTACCTATCTTGATAAATATATAATAACAAACTCTTCATTAAGGTTTTGCCCGCAACACATTAAACTTAATTCATAAGAGATTTGATTATCTTTTGCGAGAATTACTTTTTAACCCAACACCATGAGTTTTGACCAACAACAACCAAAAAAAAAACGCTAATTTCAATGAGTTTACTTTAATTTTGAACTTTTTTTCCCTAACTTCTCCAATTAAGTGCTGCATCATAATATTTTGATTATTTTCTCCAAATATCACAATAATGTTGTCGATTACATGTAAAATCTCACTATATCATATATATAACACGATAATAAGGAATTTTCTAATTGCTATTCTTTTTTTTTTTTTTTTTCGGTTTCTAATTGCTTTTCACTCCGTGCGTTAATTAAGAATTTCGCGTTTCAAATGATAGTCTGACTAAAAAAAAAAAAAAAAACAAAAGTGACAGCCGTCGCGGCGCCCGGCCGCCAGATGTTTCCCGATGTGGGACATTGCCGATTGAGCAAGGCCGATCGTCACGTCCCCGTTGCACATGTCATCCTCGCACTCGAACAGGACGCGCTCGTGATTGTTCTTGACCGGCTGTCGGAAGGTACCCCTCGGCCTTTCTCGTTTTATCTCGCCAGTGTTCAGAACCGCGAGTTCGTTCCCCAACTCGCCAAACGCCTCGCGACCGGCGGAGCCACCGGCGCCGTCAATGGGAGCGGAACCTTCGGACTGAAGTTCCACAAATTCCGCCATCAAATCTTGATGGTCCGCAAAGAGATCGCGCAGCTTCTCGAGAACCCACTCCTCGCCCTTCTCCTCGCACAGAATGCAGGTCTCGCAGAATGCTGCGAACACATCTTGGCGGTGCGGGAACCGGATCTTCACCTTGTTGCTGAAATCCACGAGCCGACGGAGCCGACGCTTCCTGGCCATGGCCGGCAAGGCGGTGCGCTTTCTTCGAGGGATTGGCACGGGGCTGCTCATCTTCTTCTGCTTCTCAAGGGTTTCTCAGAAGTCAGAAGGGAAGGGAAGAGAACAATGGATGATATCAGGCAAGAACTGAGTACGAAACCTTGTTCTTGTCGTCTTGTGGCGGGAACTGGGCGGTGCTCTTCAACTTAACTGCTGAGACTTTCCTATTTATAGGATTTCGTTGATGTTGACTAGTTTTAATTATTTTTGGTCGGTATATGTGGGATTAAGCAAATAAGGTTTGAACAAGAAAAGCATTATTCCTTTAAGCTTTCCTCCCTATCGCAAGAGAACAATACGAGCCTGGATAGTTTAGAAAAAAATAAAAAATTCTTAGAGATATTTTCACACGATTCCCATTAAACTAAAAAGGAGGGAGAAAAAAAGGAAGTGTCCGAGTAGAAAACGATCTCCATATATTAATAAAATGTTGGTTGCTCTCAAAACGTCCATATCAACAATTTCCAATAAGTATTCATCGGATGAATATTTTCAATAAGTATTCATCGGATGAATTTAAATGGCAAAACATAAAAAATATTTAATGTTAAATTGACATAATTCTTGTATTTTTGTGGTTTGTAGAGGTTATATGATATAGGGTAATTTTCAAGTACAAAAACCTCGTCCTCTTCAATTTATGAGAAAAAGAATTCAATCTGAAAATAAAAAAAAAAAAAAAAAAGGAGCCAGGGGCCCTCGCTGGTGGGCCGCTGCTGCCGCCGCCGTGCAATGCCGGAAAGGGCCCGCGGAGGTCGTCGGAGTCTCGCCGGCGTCCGGCGTCCGGCGACCGTCGCTAGCTTTGGCGAGGCTGACGCAGCTCAACATCTTTCCTCCTGCGTCCATTCCGAACACGTCCAAAGGTCGCCAATGGCGGTTCGAGTGGGAAGAAGCGGAAGTGCGGGGCGAAGAAGCCTCTCGTTCTCGAGCGTCGCCGGGCCGAGTCATTCGTTCAGTTTCACACGCGCCGGCTCTGCAAACGCGAGCGGCGGGGGAGGAGGATTTGTGCCGGACGGCGAGCTTCCCCGTCGACGTCCTGGAACGACTCTCTCGACGTGAAGCTGGTCATGGCGTCTCGGGCCTGGAGCTGATCATGCTGGCAGGAAGTTGGTGAAACGAAGGAAGGGCAGACTGTGGGTTCCACACAGATGGGTCGTTTCGTCAACTTGAGTGCGAAGAGCGTGGAGAAGAAGTAATAAATAGTCAACTCTATAACAGTAGTAATTTCGTCCAGGGCTATAGCTCAGCTTTGCTCGCTTCTCTCTGCATTCTTGGCAACCTCTCTAATTCTGTAAGTCTTCTCGTCACACGTTTCAATCTGCTTTTCGTCCTGTTGCGACTTGAATTTTTATCTTTCGATCTGATGCATGTAAACCCCAAGTAACTGTCAATAACTGTCAATGTTCCTGCCAAGGTTCTGAGATTTCGAGATGGGGTGATTTCCTTGGAGCTAGGTCTTCTTGGTAGGCGGCGGCGGCGGCGGCGGTGATTTGAATTTTGATGATTGTTATTTGTTAATGCCATATTTCTTGTTCATCTTAAGTTCGCGAATTTTGCGGGTTTTGACTTCGAGCGTTGTGTTCTTGCCAGTTGTTTGAGCAACTACCGACGTGTTTTATCTGCCTTCTCTGTATTATCATTGACTTACCTTTGGTGAGGAGGGCCACCTGTTCCATTATGCTGTTTCGTTTCCTGGTGTTCGCTCGTAATTTGCTTGAAGGAAGGATCTTTCTTCTTACAACTTGCCAAAGGGATTCGTCCTTGCCACTTCGTCTCAAATCGATTCCTAGTTCGATCCATTGGGCTGATATCAAATTATCAGCACCAATGTTTGTAAAGTTTAGGATGGGCTTCTCACTAGCTCGCATTATTGCTGATTCATACTTCTACCCCTCCCTCTCATATTTAGCTTCCACAGTAAAGGTCTCTAGTCTTTATCAGTTGATGTTGACTGCTTGCAGCTTCCACTTGGATCATGCAGCTTCCTTACCATACTTTTAGGAAAAGGTTGGCAGCTACATTAGAGTAAAAACATACTTTTAATTATCAAATTTTACTCGATACCGATAACCTGAATTGCTCTCATTTTTCCAGACTACATTTAAAGGACGCGTCTTCATGACTCATGCTACAAAGGCTATATACAAGCTACTTTTGTCAGATTATGTAAAAGTGAGCAAGGTCTCAGTTGAAGATATGCTTTTTGATGAACAGGATATATCCCGTTCAAAGGATAAGATTGAGGTTATTTCTTCATTTGTTGAGCCCATTCTTCATGTCACACAAATTTGCTTGCTAATGTCTACCTTGGGGGAATGCTTCTTGGTGACCAACTTATTGAATTTTACTGATTCTAGAAGGGACGATATCACTGATGAAGAATCAGAATAATCTTGGTTTTCATACAGTCATGGATGAATTGATTGTGGATACCATTTACATGTCAGAAGAATGTGCAAGCTTTAGCTCTACCTGTGGCTTAGTGGGATACAATTGTTTTGTCTTAGGTGAATTGCAGATTATCCATATGCTTGGAACCCATCGTTCCATGTTTTTTACATTTCAACGAATCAATGTTTAGTTTTGAGCTGATTTGAGTTTTGTCTCTTTTAAGATAAAGTTGCAACTCAAGCTGTCCCTGCTTTTTTTTATGTACGATATAATTTAATTATTCCCAGTTGTAGCATTTGTATGAGAAGCTGGATAAACTAGTTATCTCAATACTTTGTGTCATACGGTTTGCTATATGTGTCGTATACTCATATAGCATCTATTCTACAGGATATCGTCTTAGGATGATCATTCAATGTTGTCAAGTCTTGGAGACATTGGCGATTAACTTATCATGGATATGTTGGGTTGTGTTTCGTGCGAAAACAATGTCTTCCCATGGAATGTTAATTATTCAATGTAAATGAACTGGCGATGATCTTACTTTTGCTATTCTTCGAAGTTCCTTCCATGTACAATGTCTATACTATTGATCCCAATACATGTCAGTCATGTTACCTATTTCTAATTGTAGCTGATTGATTTCCACCAAACAGATGAAGTGAATGGTATTCGATTTTGGTGTTACACTTTGCTGGCCATTTTTTCTGGAAGAATATTAATATTTGGTGAAAAGACTGTTTCCTAAGTACACAGAACATGAATAGAAAAAGAATGATTTTTAGCATACGATAACGAAAGCTATATTTGATATAAGTTTATTAAAAATGTAGACGATAGAATTATATAAAATGCATATGCGCCGTGATTTTAAATAAATTGTAATTTAATCATTTTTTACTTAAACATTACATGGTAAATCTGAGATAAAATTAAAAAAAAAATTGTAATATTATAGTAACATGAGTTATTCATTTGTTTGATTTACTCATAGTTATATGAAAAATAAATTTAGCAGATCGTATTATGATTAGTTATAAGTTTGGTGAAATTCATAATTTCTCAAATCAAGTTAATTTGTTCACTGTAATTTTTTAACACGCTATATCAAATTACTCAAATAAAATCAAGTATGCTTTAATAAGCAACAATATATTCATATAACTTGTATCTGCAAAGTGGAACTTATTGAATCAATGGTATGAACTATACTTAAATTATAGCAAAATCTAAATTTTGTATTTGGCCTCCGATGAATACATATTTTAATCCCTTCTTACAAGTTTAAGCTCAATACTAGATAAAAATCTTGATACACTTTCGTTTAATTGATCACTGTTGTAATGAAAAACACAAGTCTTTGCAGATTCACAATATACTATGTCATAGTTATGAGATACCATAATGTAGTTATAACATCATTATGTGCTGTAAATCTTTTTATAAGTTTGTAACAAGCCAAAAACAAAGGAGGTCTTGGACTCAGCCAAGGTTGTTACTTGTTAGGATGTGATCCTACTTAGGATTGATGAAGGTGTCTAAAAGGACTGAATTGTAACATCCTAAAAATTACACCAACAATGTGAAAAATCTTTGGATAGTCGTATGAAATTTATTAGGTATGAACACTGTGCATAGTTGAAACTTCAAAAATAGCTTGAATTTAAAATTATGCCATCTTTCAACCATATATACCGGGAAATTGACTTTTCTATTACCTAAATATAAGTATATACTACATATCAAGATAAACTTATTTCAAGGTTGAAGTATGTAAAAATATGATCAATGGGACTAGTAGGATTGTATCGATCCTATGTTCCCTTTTCTCATTAGTTTTTGGATCAAGACCATGTAAAGATCCTAGCAATTTAAGATCCCACTTAAGGTCCAAATCGTCTCTTAAGTTTTTAAACGTAGGATCTGTGACATCCTGATTTTCCAATTCTGTTTTCAATTGAATAAGTCGGGCATTTCATCTTCGCGCCTATAGCTCTCTTCTCTGAGTTGGCCACTCACGAGATAACTAGTCTATCAGGTGAAGCCGTTAAGGAATTTTAAACGCAATAGACTTGAGAATTTGACCAGAAACGACGCTTGATCGTACTAATCTGCAAGGGTCATTACGGCACAGACCAATTAGAGGCCGGAGATAGGTCGATTCAACAGAACCATGTAATTCAGTGTGGGTGATTCCACCTAATTGCAAAATTCTGATCAATCGACACTAGACCGATTTCTCTGTAGTTTTGGTACCCTGTGTCCATATTTGAAACCTCGAGATTTACACGACAACCGAGAGTCGCCAATGTGTCGAAGATGCACTTTGTGGCTTGAAAATAATCAACCACATGTCAATTGCACTGAAAATTCCTAAAAACTACCTGGTAGATTAGGACGCGCTCATATCGCGCCAGATTGAAATTAACCGAGAAATTGAACTCGATTTCAGAAATTGAAAGTTCTGTCATGTCACAATTCATTTTAGGAACGTTGGCTCATCTTCTGAAGATTTGTCTACAAACCGAGTTTTTCGGCGAAAAATCAAGAATTGACGGAATTGGATCGGGAAAGATGGAAGACCATTCTTGAGCGTACTTTTGGCATCCAAGATGGATTCATGGGCATGGAAAAATGTGGATTCCAGTGTGGACACATGGCTGAATTTTTTAGACTTCAATTGAATTGAATTGAAGAGATTGGTTGAGGAATTGAATGCAATTTAATGAATTTGATGTACAAAGTTACAAAATTCGTACGCCATGGGGGGGAGAGACATTTTGCACCCATTGCCAAGCTTGTAGAGGAAGATTGGAGGAGAGAGAGTGGCTGAGGTCATGTGATGTCATGGTGGGGGGCAAAGCCAATGAGAAGATGGCAAGTGTTGAGCTCTAGAGAGCCCAAGGAGACCCCCCACTCTTCAGCAGCTTCTTCTCCCTTAATCCAAGGCTTTCTCCATTGTTGTTGAAGGAGAGAAGCTCAGCAAAAACCAGAGGAACCGAGCAGCATCAGCCCTCCACCGTTGCACACCCACCGGACCAGCCAAGCCTGTCGTTTTTCTCCTCTGTTTTCCCTGTGTTCCAGTTTCTGCTCCAGCTGACCCTTCGGTGAAAACATGAGTTGAAAGTGGTCTTCCCGGTCGAATCAGCCAACACTCCACCCACCATCACGAAGAGCACATCCAAACCGTTCAGGAAGACTTAACGGTACCCCGAAAGGAGCCCTGTAGCCTCCCGAAATTGGGCGCGAAGGAACGGCCCGCCGGACCGCCTGGACTCGCCTGGTTCCATCTGTTTCGCGTTTTCTTGCTGTTTCGCCCCATTCCGACCATTTCCTTGCCCATTCCATCCACCCACAAGATCCCCAAGACCCCCGGGAGCCACCGGTTGCCAACCACCCGCTCGCCGGAGCTCCGATTGGCCCGTTTCCTCGCCGTTCAGCCCTTCTTCTTCTCTGGTTCAGTCCTTGGAACAGAAACAGCAACCAGCAAGGTTTTGGAGACTTCGAGGCCCGTTTTAGGTGTCTTCCCGGCCTTGGTTGGTGTCGCCTCCTTGAGGTTTATCGCCCGCCTTGGCGTCGCCTTCGCCGTAGACTCGCCGGAACGTTAATCCGGTGAGTTTATCCTCTAATCCCTGCTTAGTAAGTTAATGATGCTTAAGGGTGTTTAGATTAGTCTAATTAGGCTTAGGTGGTTAGATTAGATTATTTTAATGTAAATTAGATTAGTTGCATGATTAGTTTAATGGATGTTTAATTAGGGCTAATTGTATTATTAAATTAGTGTAATATTGTTTAAGCCCTAATTAATTAATTATTTCGAATTTATAAATATTATTTTATTAAATTATATTATTATAATATAATATTTTATTATTTTATTTTCGGAATTAAATTTAATTATTTAATAATTTCGAAAATTTTGCCGAGATGGCCGGTTGTTAGAATTTCGTGGTCCGATCGCAAAGAATGTGGTCGGTTGTGCCAATTGTATGTTTAAATTGAGAAATTGAGTGATTGATGATTTTGGTTAATAATTCCAAAAGTGTGGAATTGAGTGATATTGATGAAGTTGTGGTATTTAACTTGAAAATACCCGGTGTTGGCTTTTAGCACCGTAATTGCTTTGTATGACTAGTTTGAATCGTTGGTTGTTATTGGATTGAATATCCAATTCTATGGTTTATTATTGAATGATCAGCTTTGGTGAGCAATTGTTCATATATTTATCAACTTGTGAGAGCAAAGATACTTTTGTATCAGCCTATGTGCTTCGATACGTCACCTTGTGAGAGCAGTATACCTTATCAGCTTGTGTGAGCTAAGATCGTTTTATCAGCTTGTGCGAGCACGATCTATATATCAGCTTGTGAGAGCAATGATCGTTTATCAGCTTGTGAGAGCAACGATCCATATATCACTTGTGCGAGCTATCATCTATATATCGGCTTGTGTGAGCTACCATCTATATATATATATATATATATATATATATATCGGCTTGTGCAAGCTACCATCTATATCACTTGTGAGAGCATTGCATCCATTTCAGCTTGTGTGAGCCGTGATTGTATTGATGGATGAATAGATGGTATGGTTTAATAGATGGTATGAATTGATAGATGTGTGGATCGTATGATATCAATTGGATTGATTGAATTGATAGACCGATGGGTGTGTCGGTAGTTTCAGCTTGTGCGAGCATTGTTTGAATATGAATTGTACTGACGTGCAGGAAGGGACTGAGGCGAGGTAAGTCCTCTGTCCTCTTTGTGTGGCTAGAACGCTCTGAGGCGTATTTTCTTCCTAATCGGGTCTTAGAAGGTGGGACTCGCTGAGACATTGTCTCATCCCGGTTGTGGGATATTATTTTCAGGTCTTTAGATGGCGGTCGTGGAGGACTCGAAGCCATGGACATTTGTGGAGGTAGAGATCGAAGAATCGGCGAACGTGTCTGACTAGTGGTCATAGGACAGTTCCCTTTTTGTTGAGCATGTCTATTTTGTAGACAATCAAGTGTTGTATATAAACCTATGTGTTTATAAGAAGGCTTGTTTGGTTGTGATTGATTGCCTGCTTTTCTATCCCAAGTTAAATGTTGTCAGGGGATTTGTTTCGCTTCCGCATGTGCAATAAAAATGAATGGGTCGGCGACATGTCCTGGGAAGTCGCATAATTTCTATCGACCGTAGAGGGATGTGCGCGCGCTCGGAGGATCGGGGCGTGACAGGATCCTTTCGACTGAAAAAAAAAAAAAAAAAAAAAAAAAAAAAAAAAAAAAAAAAAAAAAAAAAAAAAAAGGGGATAGGATCCTACTTATGCAATTCCATCTTCTTCACTTGGGAAGATATGACTTGGTTTCGTTTTGCACTCGTAACGATGAGTACTAAAGCAATTCTATTGATTGGTCATGTCATATAGGCTCAAGTGGTATATATAATTGCTTCCATCGATGTCATATCATGAAAGGTTTTTTTTTTGGGTAGGATGACAGGAATGGCAAGAGATGCATCGCGAAGGTAAATTTTCATTGATTGCGAACCAATTTTTACTCTTAAGGCCTATATTATTTGAGGTTTCATTACCGGGTCCTTGGCTATAGATTGTGAGTAAAAATGGGAGAAACCCTTATGCGATTTCCTATTGAAAAGTGGATGGTTGCACATTAACAGTGATGGGGAGCAGCCGTGTGCTCGATGCTCAGCACATAACAATAATTCCAAAAGCTTAAGTCTTGTTGTTCGATAAACATGTGGTTTTATGTTTAGTTACTATAATACTCCCTCTTGCATTCTAATATCATGTGAGATTTTATGAGATTACTGTCAACTGTTCTAAAAGTTTAAATTATTAGATAAATGCATTGCTTTATAATTAATTTCTCTAACACAATGCTTGTACTGGTGTCGGCACGAGAATTGCATGAATTACCCAATCGAGCCGGGTCAAGGGGCGTGCATACACAAAATCAGGACCACAAAGTTCCCTCGAGCTGTTTGGTGATTGGATCCTACCTAATAGTCATCTTCCCAAGTTTCCTCCTCTTGTACTTTTTATTCAACGCGCTGTACCAGAAGCTCCTGAAACCTTGTTGCGGTTTGGCAGGAACAGAGGACCTTGATTTGTCTGGATGATGTCAGTACTGTTCTTCTCCAAGGAGGAAATGCAAAAGATGCACATCTTTGAGATCAGTCCTTACTTCTTTAAAATTGAAGAGATTGTAGCACAAATAATTTCTAAACTTTGACTTAATATTTAATACCGCCCCTATATTTTTAATTCGTTTTATGTGATCCATGAATTTTTAACTCAATGCAAAATGTCATCCATAAACTTTTGATACATGTTTAATCCAATCCTTGGACTGTATACTATCTCCGAGCTTGAATTAATGAAATGACAATATTGAATATTTTCATATGGTCCAAAGACTAAAAAATTTTAAACAAATTAAAAGTTTTAGGATGATATTACACATTGAATTAAAATTTAGGAATCTCACTAAAAAAATGGTCGTATCATTTGTCCAAAATTATATGGGGAGCTCCTTTCTCAGAACAGCCTACTATTCTTGACTGAATTGCTAGAAAAAGAATTCGCACCGGTGCTTCAGTAAAGCTGTTTAAACCCATGCAAGAAGAGTCGGTGCATGGTATGCAAGGCCTCAAAATTGTTGAAAAGCAAATGGTTTGAAATGTTGTGAATTGGGGAACCAAGGGTCGTTTTCTGCCAAAAAAAAGAAGAAGATAACTTACATCATAAATATATTTGTGAAAAGAATAAATGAAAATGAAAATATTCGTTAAGTTTATAGTGATTACTCCAATACGTGCTACACGTAAAAGTTTCATTGCTAAAAAATAAACTTAAATTGGTAAGTGAGATATTCATAAATATTTAAGGATATATCATGCATAAAAAATTTCAGAAATTGTGACAAAAATAAGATCGAGTTCTAAAACTTTCAAAAAATGTAAATCAAATTTGTAAATTTATCAATTGATACAATCAAGTCATTTCGTTAATTCCGTCGACTTATCTAATGAAAAATGACAATGTGACATTTTTTATTAGTTTTTCTCTCCTATGTGGCGGCGATCAATTTAGCTAATGCAAGACCTTTATTTGTAAAACCAAAACAACCTCCTTCTGACTCGGTATCCTAGTCGAAATAGGAAATTTATCAGCAGTTGAATTAAAGCTTATCATGGCAGATCAAAGGGCAAAGTCCTATAGATTAAATCCTAACAAAATTTCAGCATTATTAAATCATACCTTCGTTTAATGACACGTGGCATCGACTTACATTGACTTGTACCGTAAAGATTCAAGCGGACATTCCGCCGGAGGACACGGCGCGCTGCCGGCGTCCCCCAGAGCCTCAACGTCGACAGCGCTGGTGTCTCCACGGCCCAACGAAGGCTGGTGGTGCTCTGCAAATGCCTTCTTCCAGACCTCACGATTCTTCGATCGCTCCGCCATCAACTCGTCGTTCTTCTGCTGCAACCGATTCAAAACAAGCGGCAGCGCGCGCTGTGGATCCTCCCTCAAGTGCTCCACCATCTCGGCTCCTCGGTAGTCGTACATCGTCTCGATGAACCTCAGCTCTCCAGGCGTCAAGGGACAGCCGTCGCGACGCCCGGCCGCCAGATGTTTCCCGATGCGGGACATCGCCGATTGAGCGAGGCCGATCGTCACGTCCCGGTTGCACATGTCGTCCTCGCACTCGAACAGGACGTGCTCGTGATCGTTCTTGAGTGGCTGTCGGAAGGTACCCCTCGGCCTTTCTCGTTTTATCTCGCCAGTGTTCAGAACCGCGAGTTCGTTCCCCAACCCGCCAAACGCCTCACGACCGGCGGAGCCACCGGCGCCGTCAATGGGAGCGGAACCTTCGGACTGAAGCTCCACAAATTCCGCCATCAAATCTTGATGGTCCGCAAAGAGATCGCGCAGCTGCCCGAGAACCCACTCCTCGCCCTTCTCCTCGCACAGAATGCAGGTGTCGCAGAACGCTGCGAACACATCTTGGCAGCGCGGGAACCGGATCTTCACCTTGTTGCCGAAATCCACGAGCCGACGGAGCCGACGCTTTCTGGCCATGGCCGGCAAGGCGGTGCGCTTTCTTCGAGGGATCGGCACGGGGCTGCTCATCTTCTTCTGCTTCTCAAGGGTTTCTCAGAAGGGAAGGGAACAATGGATGATATCAGGCAAGAACTGAGGACGAAAGCTTGGTTCTTGTGGTCTTGTGGCGGGAACTGGGCTGTCCTCTTCAACTTATAACTGCCGAGACCTTTCCTATATAAGAACTCTATCTAGCTTGGCAGTGAGAGAAAAATCTACCTCAAGATCTCCGCTTATGAATTTTGCTCCGAAATTCAAATAAATATTTCAAGAATTAGGTTAAGATAATCTATAGCTTTGCCTGTTGTTCTCCGCGTATTAGTCAAGGTTTCGCTTATTGAAAAATTATATAAAATTTAAAATGGGAAATGTCTAAGAATAATCAAACTTCGTATCGGTCAAAATTCTCAAAAAAAAAAAAAAAAAAAAGAACAAAAGAATTATAAAACTGACTATGCTATTTTCTTATGTCTCTTAGGAGACTTACCGATATTTACTTATTAGTGGTCCCTTGTTATGTGATCTCTAATTAGAGACACTTTTGTTTTGACTGTTGGTGAAATAGATTCGGTTTCCATGATAAGTTGATGACTAAATAGGCTTCATGAGCATCTCTACCGTTTGCAATCCTCTGTTAGGTTTGTAGTTTAAGAAAATCATGAGTCCATCTCGTAAGACAAACAAGATCAATAATTATAAATTCAGATTCATCGAATAATTATTAAAAAAAAAAAAAAAAAGCCTAAATAAATTGTACAAATTTCAATTCGATCCTAAATTTATTAATCTGATTAATTCAATCCTACACATAACTATTTGTAGTGTGCTGATAGGAATTCGTTGATGTTGATTAAATTAACTATTATTGGTCGGTATATGTGGGATTAAGTTATTTAAGAAAAGCATTATTCTTTGAGGCTTTCCTCCCTATCCCAAGAGAACAATACGAGCCTGGACAGTTTTTTTTTTTTTTTTTTTTTTAATTCTTAGAGATATTTTCACACGGCTCCCGTTAAACTAAAAAGGAAAAAAAGAAAAGAATTAGGTCTCCAAGTAAGAAACGAACTCCATATATTAATAAAATGATGGTTTCTCCCAAAACGTCTATTGGTAAAACGCAAAAAATATTTAATGTTAAATTGACATAATTCTTGTATTTTTGTGGTTTGTAGAGGTTATATGATATAGGGTAATTTTCAAGTACAAAAACCTCGTCCTCTTCAATTTATGAGAAAAAGAATTTAATCTGAAAATAAAATAAAATAAAAAAGGAGCCAGGGGCCCTCGCTGGTGGGCCGCTGCCGCCGCCGCCGTGCAATGCCGGAAAGGGCCCGCGGAGGTCGTCGGAGTCTCGCCGGCGTCCGGCGTCCGGCGACCGTCGCTAGCTTTGGCGAGGCTGACGCAGCTCAACATCTTTCCTCCTGCGTCCATTCCGAACACGTCCAAAGGTCGCCAATGGCGGTTCGAGTGGGAAGAAGCGGAAGTGCGGGGCGAAGAAGCCTCTCGTTCTCGAGCGTCGCCGGGCCGAGTCATTCGTTCAGTTTCACACGCGCCGGCTCTGCAAACGCGAGCGGCGGGGGAGGAGGATTTGTGCCGGACGGCGAGCTTCCCCGTCGACGTCCTGGAACGACTCTCTCGACGTGAAGCTGGTCATGGCGTCTCGGGCCTGGAGCTGATCATGCTGGCAGGAAGTTGGTGAAACGAAGGAAGGGCAGACTGTGGGTTCCACACAGATGGGTCGTTTCGTCAACTTGAGTGCGAAGAGCGTGGAGAAGTAATAAATAGTCAACTCTATAACAGTAGTAATTTCGTCCAGGGCTATAGCTCAGCTTTGCTCGCTTCTCTCTGCATTCTTGGCAACCTCTCTAATTCTGTAAGTCTTCTCGTCACACGTTTCAACCTGCTTTTCGTCCTGTTGCGACTTGAATTTTTATCTTTCGATCTGATGCATGTAAACCCCAAGTAACTGTCCATAACTGTCAATGTTCCCGCCAAGGTTCTGAGATTTCGAGATGGGGTGATTTCCTTGGCGCTAGGTCTTCTTGGTAGGCGGCGGCAGCGGCAGTGATTTGAATTTTGATGCTTGTTATTCGTTAATGTCATCTTTCTTGTTCATCTTGAGTTCGCGAATTTTGTGGGTTTGACTTCGAGCGTTGGGTTCTTCCGGTTGTTTGAACAGCTTCTGACGTGTTTGAAGTGCAGTACATTCTTGGTGAATTTGAAGGGCCTGTGCGAATATCTCTTGCCATATGGCTTTGATAGGACAGGCGCTGTCTCTGAAGAGGCGGGATCCGCCGGCCGGGAGAGAAGGCGACCGGCTGATCATCACTCCTCTCGGCGCTGGCAATGAAGTGGGTCGGTCTTGTGTCTACATGTGTTTCAAAGGAAAGACTGTGTTGGTACTGCTTTTTCTTGGTTTTCATGAGTTTTCCCCGTTTTAGAGTTTTAGCGAAAATGAGATGGTTTCTCTTGTGATCTCTTCGTAATTATTATGTGGGTGACAGTTTGATTGTGGAATTCATCCTGCTTACTCTGGCATGGCCGCTCTTCCGTACTTCGATGAGATCGACCCTTCGACAATTGATGTCCTCCTAATTACTCAGTACGTGTTTTATCTGCCTTCTCTGTATTATCATTGACTTACCTTTGGTGAGGAGGGCCACCTGTTCCATTATGCTGTTTCGTTTCCTGGTGTTCGCTCGTAATTTGCTTGAAGGAAGGATCTTTCTTCTTACAACTTGCCAAAGGGATTCGTCCTTGCCACTTCGTCTCAAATCGATTCCTAGTTCGATCCATTGGGCTGATATCAAATTATCAGCACCAATGTTTGTAAAGTTTAGGATGGGCTTCTCACTAGCTCGCATTATTGCTGATTCATACTTCTACCCCTCCCTCTCATATTTAGCTTCCACAGTAAAGGTCTCTAGTCTTTATCAGTTGATGTTGACTGCTTGCAGCTTCCACTTGGATCATGCAGCTTCCTTACCATACTTTTTGGAAAAGGTTGGCAGCTACATTAGAGTAAAAACATACTTTTAATTATCAAATTTTACTCGATACCGATAACCTGAATTGCTCTCATTTTTCCAGACTACATTTAAAGGACGCGTCTTCATGACTCATGCTACGAAGGCTATATACAAGCTACTTTTGTCAGATTATGTAAAAGTGAGCAAGGTCTCGATTGAAGATATGCTTTTTGATGAACCGGATATATCCCGTTCAATGGATAAGATTGAGGTTATTCCTTCATTTCTTGAGCCCATTCTTCATGTCACACAAATTTGCTTGCTAATGTCTGCCTTGGGGGAATGCTCCTTGGTGACCAACTTATTGAATTTTACTGATTCTAGAAGGGATGATATCACTGATGAAGAATCAGAATAATATTGGTTTTCATACTGTCATGGATGGATTGCTTGTGGATACCATTTACATGTCGAAAGTATGTGCAAGCTTTAGCTGTACCTCCGGCTCCGGCGTAGTAGGATGCAATTGTTTTGTCTTTAAGTGAATTGCAGATTATCCATATGCTTAGAACCCATCGTTCCATGTTTTTTATGTTTCAACAAATCGATGTTTAGTTTTGAGCTGATATGAGTTTCGTCTCTTTTAAGATAAAGTTGCAACTCAAGCTGTCCCTGCCGCTTTATGTACAATATAATTTAATAATTCCCAGTTGTGGCATTTGTATGAGAAGCTGGATAAACTAGTTATCTCAATACTTTCTGTCAATGCAGTTTGCTATATGTGTCATACACTTATAGCATCCATTCTACAGGATATTGTCTTAGGATGATCACTCAATGGTGTCAAGTCTTTGAGACAATGGCGATTAACTTATCATGGATATGTTGGGTTGTGTTTTGTGTGAAAACAATGTCTACCAATGATATGTTAATTATTCAATGTAAATGAACTGGCAATGATCTTACTTTTGCTGTTCTTTGAAGTTCCTGGCGTGCATAATGTCTATACTATCGATCCCAATGCATGTAAGTCATGTTACCTATTTCTAATTGTAGGTAATTGATTTCCACCAAACAGTTGAAGTGAATGGTATTCGATTTTGGTGTTATACTGCTGGCCATGTTCTCGGTGCTGCAATGTTCATGGTCGATATCGCTGGTGTACGAGTCCTTTATACAGGTGATTATTCTCGTGAAGAAGATAGGCATCTCCGAGCTGCAGAGATTCCTCAGTTCTCACCTGATATCTGCATAATCGAGTCCACTTATGGAGTGCAGCTTCATCAACCTCGTCATATTCGGGAGAAACGCTTCACTGATGTCATCCATTCTACTGTTTCTCGGGGAGGTAGAGTCCTTATCCCTGCATATGCTCTTGGTCGTGCTCAAGAACTTCTGTTGATCCTTGACGAGTTCTGGTCCAACCACCCTGAGCTCCATAATATTCCTATATATTATGCTTCCCCCCTTGCAAAGAAGTGTATGGCAGTTTATCAAACCTATATCAATTCCATGAATGAGAGGGTCCGTAGCCAATTTGCAACATCAAATCCTTTTGACTTCAAGCACATTTCACCACTAAAGAGTATTGAGAATTTTAATGATGTCGGTCCATCAGTTGTTATGGCTAGTCCCGGCGGGCTTCAAAGTGGGTTATCGCGTCAGCTATTTGACATGTGGTGCTCTGACAGGAAGAATGCTTGCGTTATTCCTGGGTATGTCGTGGAAGGGACTCTGGCAAAGACCATCATCAATGAACCAAAGGAAGTCACTCTGGTGAGTGGTCTCACTGCTCATCTTAACATGCAAGTCCATTATATTTCCTTCTCTGCCCATGCTGATTTTGCTCAGACAAGTGCATTTTTGGACGAGGTAATGCCTCCAAACATTGTTCTTGTTCATGGAGAAGTACATGAGATGGGAAGGCTCAAACAGAAGCTCTTAACTCAGTTTGCTGATCGCAACACCAAAATCATCATGCCAAAAAATTGTCAATCAGTCGAAATGTACTTCAATTCAGCGAAAATGGCAAAAACTATTGGGAAGCTGGCTGAGAAGACCCCAGAAGTGGGTGAGACTGTAGGTGGCCTCCTGGTAAAGAAAGGCTTCACTTATCAAATTATGGCATCTGAAGATGTTCACGTTTTCTCTCAGTTGTCCACATCAACTATGAATCAGAGGATCACGATTCCTTATACAGGTGCGTTTGGTGTAATAAGCCACCGACTGAAGCAGATATATGAAAGTGTGGAATCTTCAGTAGATGATGAATCTGGCATGCCCATGTTACGTGTACATGATCGAGTAACAGTGAAGCACGAATCTGATAAACATATTTCAGTGCACTGGACATCAGATCCGATAAGCGACATGGTTTCAGATTCTGTTGTTGCTCTTATCTTGAACATAAGCCTTGAGATTCCAAAGGTCGTGGTTGAAACAGAGGCCATGAAAACAGAAGAAGAAAGTGAGAAAAGGGTGGAGAAGATCAGCCACGCACTTTTAGTTTCTCTCTTTGGGGATGTGAAGTTTTGTGAGAATGGGAAGCTAGTGATAAATGTGGATGGGAATGTAGCGCATCTGGACAAGCAGAGCGGGGATGTGGAGAGTGAAAATGAAGGCCTTAAGGAAAGGGTAAGGACTGCATTTCAGCAAATCCAGAGTGCTGTAAAACCAATACCCCCGTCGGCTTCTTAGGTATCTTTCGCGTTTCAGATCATTTTCTATCTATATTGTAGCATCAAGCTCATGGTAACTCAACTCACAATCTAAGTTCAGCTTATGTTTTAAGCATCTAAAGTTGGATCTCAGCTCTCAGAAAAAGTTTCAACAGTTGCACTTGGATTATTTAGCTACTTGTACTTTTACGTATTTAATTTTGATGTCCGAAGGCTGGCAAGGCTCGATTGTCACCTTGCAGAAAAGACTTTGCCATTTCTTTCCCTAGTGCAATTTTTCCAATTCATGCGAGCGGGCTAGTGAAGACAGCCCGCGCTACATGAGAAGATGCACCCGTGCGGTAGTGTTGTAACTTTGTGATGTCTAGTTTTCATGTACCAAAACGCAGACTTTGTCATGGTTACTCATGTGACGAGTTGGAATTGATGAGTGGTTGAGTAAACAGTTTGTGCTTGGATTATGTTTATTTAAGATGTCAAGTGGGGCTATATGTTTCTTTATAGCCCAAGTTCGGGTTTGTCCCACTGATCTGTACCCTTTTGATTACAACTCTCAATTAAACCAGACAATGTTGTATCAATATATCCCAAATCCTCGGCAGGACTGAAAGGATTTGGAAATTACAAGATCTCAAACAATGGAGTATCAATATACCCCTTTCCAGAGAGGATCCAAATCTCATCACACTACCCCCATCTCGCCCCCTTCTGGTCTCTCTCTCTCTCTCTTTTTCAGAAGAAAAGTGATTGAAGTTAGAACCTTGATCACATTTCTGATGGGGAAAGAACATTGTTTTAAGGAACAAATATACTTATCTTACATCAATACTCTTACTAGAAATCAGGTTGCCATTCTTGTTTTTAAGATTTGATCACAAAAGTGTCATGAATTAGGCCTGTAAAAGATCATGACCAACTCGTACCAATGTCAATGAGACAACACCATGATTAATTCGTAAGGCCTTTCTCCGACCCACGTTCTCCACTAGTTTTCTTTCAAGTTCTTGGCACTAAACCCGCACCTCTTACTGCGCTGATCAAGGGTAGCGGGGTGGGTTCGGGACTACTAGAAATCCAAACTCGACAGGTACCGAATACACAATCGATGTTGAACCCAAAGGATAACTTTTTGAATGAAGTTCTAAAGACATATCGATGAAGTACATGAGTAGGAACTGGTGTGATTGGAGATTAGATTTCACTAGTTACTTAGCCTATGCTTTTTGCAAGCATGTCTACTTGCATATTTCTAAATAGACATTAAGCCAATAATATGTGATGTGGTGTAAGGGATGAGACGAGATTTGTTTGATGATTATGTGCAATTTTATGGAAGAATATCATGCTTTATGGAGGTGTAAGATTAATATTTGGCAAAAAGGCCGTTTCCTTAGTACACAGAACATGACTAGAAAAAAAATGATTTCTAGTGGACAATGACAGAAGCTTCGTTTGAAATGAAAAAAACGGGTCTTCCAAGGTCGTTGGGATGTGATCTGAGTTAGGATCGATGAAGGTGTCTAAATGGACTGGATCGTATTTTAAGAATTACACCACTTATGCAAAAATCCAGGATCCCCAACCTTTGGCGAGGACTAGACAAGGGTCTAACGCCAAATCTAGCAAGGGATAGCCTCACCCAGCCCTTGCCAAAGGCTAGTGAGGGCGGGCCTCACCTATGGCTTGGAAGGGCGTCCCAGCCCTTGCTCTCGCCGCCCATCTTGGAGGTTGGCGACTCCGAAGGAAATAAGGAAAAAAGAAAAAGGAAAAGAGAAGAAAGATTAATAAAAGAATTCGAAAACAAATTAAATTTAAAAAAAAAAAAAAAATATTCATGCCAGCACTACTCTATCACCTAGGGTGATCGAAATCCACATTAGTGATTTTTAGTCTAAATCAGTCGAATAATAAACTAAATTGATAATAATATAAAAAATTTTAGGATAAAATTGATCAAATCAAAATATAGCTAAATTGATAATAATATAAAAACGTTGACGACTCTTTTGATACTTTTCCCTCCGGAAGAGATGGCTTGGTTTCGTTTTTTGCATGCACAATGGCGAGCATTGAAATAATTCTATCAATTGGTCATGTCGTATTGGCCCAAGTAATACATACAGCTGCTTCCGTGCCTGATTTTAGTACTGTGGAAAGTTTTTTTCCTGGCTAGGACGGCGGGAATGGCGTAGGGTGCAATACTCAGGAGGGACTCCAGCATCACGAAGTTCAATTTTCGTTGCAAAGTCCTTCGGCCTGATGCAATGCCCTACTGAAAAGTGGATTCTAGTGCATTAGCAGCGATGGGAACGACCGCGTGCTTGACGCTCGGCGCGCGGTGGCATGTTTGGCTTCGCTTACATAGGCATCAGTCGCGAGAGCTGTGCGGATTGCCTGATCGGGTCGGGTCGGGTCGGGTCAGTCAAGGGGCGATCGTACACAAAATCAAGATCGCGAAAAGGTTCTCTCGAGCTGGTTTGGTGATTAGATTCTGCCTGATGATCATTCTACTTCCTCTTGAACTTAGTAATTCCTGAAAACCTTCTTGTGGCTTGGCTTGGCGATTTTCTTGGGCAGAAAAGAGAATGGGGGAGGAGACACAGAACATGGCCACTACTAGTAGATGTTATATTAGTTTTTTTTTTTTTTTTTTTTTATTTCTCTCAATTAATTTGGTTCAATTTTAGCAAGCCATCATTCTCATTTTGAAATGTTGTGAATTTGGGACGCCAGACTCATTTTCCGCCAAATAAGGATAACTTTCATTACAAATCTAATTATGAAAAGAACAAATGATAACAAAAATATTTGATAGGTTATAGCAATCGGTAATAATAACAACACTCTGATATGTGCTGCTTGTATAGATTTTGATGGCTCTCACGAAAATTTACATTGGTAAGGAAAATGTTTATTTAAAATATGAAGGGATAAACGCATCAAAAGTTGTAAAATGTTGTCATGAAAGTACAATTAATTTTATAAATTTTCAAAAATTGCAATCAAATCCTTAAATTTATTAACTTGGTGCAATCGAGCCATTCTGTTAAGTCCGTCAATTTGTCTAACAAAATATATTGAGGTGGTATTTTCATGTTAATTTCTCTTTCCTACATAGCTAAAGCATGATTTTGGCTCAAATCCTAGTTTTTTTTTTTTTTTTTTTTTCAAATTTTACTTAAATTAGATTTAAAAAATGAAATGATTAAAACTTATTAAAAAAAAAAAGAACCCAACCTAAAAAAAGAAGAGAGCCACTAGGGATTAGTGTGACTGCTGTTTGCTCTTTTGTTTTTCCCCTGTTTTTCTCTATCTTGCGTGCATAGCAGAAGGCGAGGCCTATTTTGTGCAAGGCACATGAAGCTTTTTTGTGTGAAGCTACTGATTTGAGGCCTTTCATGTTAAAGATAAAGGCTGCTATTGATGCTGCGGAAGACCGCAAATCAGCGTCGCCTGGCGTTCCACCGACGTTCGCGGAGCACGGGAGCCTCTGGCAAGCTCCTTTGCATAAGATAACATTCAACTTCTCATAAGATATGTTGAATAAGATATCTCTGATAAGCTCCTTTATATAAAATAACACTCAAAGTCTCGTGATAAAAGATCTATCTCAATTTCTAGGGTTGGTGACGGTCGATGCATATTGACAATACCCTGGCGACCCCTTGCCAGGCATATCTGGCGATGGGTTATGGTAGCGAGCTGCCGAAGACCCTGTGTTTTTTTTTTTTTTTGCCCCCTTAAGCTTGGTTTTTTTGGGTAAGTTTTAGCCTTTTTCATTGTCTTAATCCAATGTAAGCAAGATTTGGGGAAGAAAATAATAAAAATGCCACGCAGAAGACCGCATATGATTGAAAAAATGACGCATCATCATTTTGGCGACAGTTATTCCGACTTCCGATGCACTTATTCCAAGATGAGAATGACAATTTCAACAAAGCAGTTGAAGTAATGAAGCAGGAGTGGAATTCAGATGAAGTCACGATGATTGGTCATTCTCATTTACAACAGTAGAGGCGGGCGAGCAGGGCGTGGGTACATCTTAGGGCTTTAGCTCAACTGCTCCTTCCTTGCGCTCTGCATTCTTGGCAGAAATCTCTGAAATTTCTGTAAGCCTCTCTCTCTCTCTCTCTCTCTCTCTCTCTCTGCAATTCAGTCTGCATTTTCCATGTTTGATTTCGAGTACTAGGTTCTTGCCTGTCGTTTGACCAGCTTCAGACGTGTTTCTTTCTTTCTTCTTCTTCTTCTTCTCTTTTTCCCTCCACAGGGGCAGCGCGTTCTTGGTGAATTTGAACTTTTGAAGGGCTCTGTGGCGAGCTTTTCTCGCCGTACATGGCTTCGGTTGGGCAGGCGGCGTCTCTGAAGAGGCGGGATCCGCCGGCCGGGAGGGAAGGCGACCAGCTGATCATCACTCCTCTCGGCGCCGGCAACGAAGTGGGTCGGTCCTGCGTCTACATGTCTTTTAAAGGGAAGACCGTGATGGTACTGCTTCTTTTTTTCTTGGGTTTTCGTTGGGTTTTTCCCGGGTTTTAGAGGTTTAGCAGAAATGGGTTGGTTTCTCTTGTGATGTTTTCGTGATTATTGTACGTGGGTGGCAGTTTGATTGTGGAATTCATCCTGCTTACTCGGGCATGGCCGCTCTTCCGTACTTCGATGAGATCGACCCTTCGACAATCGATGTCCTCCTAATTACTCAGTACGTGTTTTATCTGCCTTCTCTGTATTATCATTGACTTGCCTTTGGCGAGGAGGGTCACAAGTTGTAAGAACTTGCCAAAGGAATTCATCCTTGCCCCTTTGTCTCGGATGGATTCTGAGTTCGACGCATTGGGCTGTTATTAAGTTATCAGCACCAATGTCTGTAGAGTTTAGGATGGGCTTCTCACATTATTGCTGATTTATAATTTCACCCCTCCCTATTTAGTTTCCACAGTAAAGGTCTTTTACGAGTTGGTGTTGACTGCTTGCAGCTTCCACTTGGATCATGCAGCTTCCTTACCATATTTTTGGAAAAGGTTTGTGGCTATATTAGGGTGGAAAGGTATTTTGATTATTGAATCTTACTTTAGTTCCGATGACCCGACATGCTCTCATTTTTCCAGACCACATTTAAAGGTCGTGTCTTCATGACTCATGCTACGAAGGCTATATACAAGCTGCTTTTGTCAGATTATGTAAAAGTGAGCAAGGTCTCAGTTGAAGATATGCTTTTTGATGAACAGGATATATTGCGTTCAATGGATAAGATTGAGGTATTTCTCTCATTTGTTGAGCTCATTCTTCTTGCTACAAGAATTTGCTTGCTAATGTCTGCCTTGGGGAATGCTGCATAGTGATCAACTCATTGAATTTTACTGGTCCTAGAAGGGATGATGTCATTGATGAAGAAGCAGAATAATTCTTGCTTTGCATCCAGTCATGGATGGATTGCTTGTGTAGACCATTTACATGTCAGAAGCATGTGCAAGCTTTAGCTATACCTCAGGTTCAGTAGACTTCAATTGTTTTTTGTCTTTAGGTGCATTGCAGATTCTCCATATGCTTAGAATCTACCATTCCCCGAGTCTTACCTTTCAAAGAATCAAGTTTGGTATCAAGCTGAAATAGGTTTCATCTCTTTTAAGATAAAGCACAGGATCCTTCTTTCATTGCAGCTATAGCCATCTCTGCTGCTTTTATGCCCGATATCATTTATTTATCCCCAGTTGTTTGAGAAGTTGGATAAACTAGCGATCTCAATGGATAAACTAGTTTAACTCAGTACTTATGTGTCATACAGTATGCTATATATGCTGTATACTTATAGTGTCTATTCTAGAGGATTTTTTCCTAGGATGATCACTCAATGTTGTCTAGTCTATTGGACATGGCAAATAATTAATCATGGATATGTTGGGTTGTGTTTCATGTGAGAACAGGGTCTTCCGATGGAATGTTAATTATTCAATGTAAATGAACCGGTGAAATTGTTAATTTTTGTGCTATTCTTTGAAGTTCCATGCATGCATAACTTCTAAACCATTCATCCCAATGCATTTAAATCATGTGACCTACCTACTTTTACCTGTAGGTAATTGATTTCCACCAAACAGTTGAAGTGAATGGGATTCGGTTTTGGTGCTATACTGCTGGCCATGTTCTCGGTGCTGCAATGTTCATGGTTGATATTGCTGGTGTACGAGTCCTTTATACAGGTGATTATTCCCGTGAAGAAGATAGGCATCTCCGAGCTGCAGAGATTCCTCAGTTCTCACCTGATATCTGCATAATCGAGTCCACTTATGGAGTGCAGCTTCATCAACCTCGTCATATTCGGGAGAAACGTTTCACTGATGTCATCCATTCTACTATTTCTCAAGGAGGTAGAGTCCTTATCCCTGCATTTGCTCTTGGTCGTGCTCAAGAACTTCTGTTGATCCTTGACGAGTACTGGTCCAACCACCCTGAGCTTCATAATATTCCTATATATTATGCTTCCCCTCTTGCGAAGAAGTGTATGGCTGTTTATCAAACATATATCAATTCCATGAATGAAAGGATCCGAAGCCAATTTGCAACATCAAATCCTTTTGACTTCAAGCATATCTCGCCGCTAAAGAGTATTGAGAGTTTTAATGATGTCGGTCCATCAGTCGTTATGGCTAGTCCCAGTGGGCTTCAAAGTGGGTTATCGCGTCAGCTATTTGACATGTGGTGCTCTGACAAGAAAAATGCTTGTGTTATTCCTGGATATGTCGTGGAAGGGACACCGGCGAAGACCATCATCAATGAACCGAAGGAAGTCACTCTGATGAATGGTCTCACTGCTCCTCTTAACATGCAAGTTCATTATATTTCCTTCTCTGCCCATGCTGATTTTGCTCAGACAAGTGCATTTTTGGATGAGGTAATGCCTCCGAACATTGTTCTTGTACATGGAGAAGCAAATGAGATGGGAAGGCTCAAACAAAAGCTGGTAACTCAGTTTGCTGATCGCAACAACAAAATTATGACACCAAAGAATTGTCAATCAGTTGAAATGTACTTCAATTCAGAGAAAATGGCAAAAACTATTGGGAGGCTGGCTGAGAAGACCCCAGAAGTGGGTGAGACTGTTAGTGGCCTTCTAGTAAAGAAAGGCTTCACTTATCAAATAATGGCACCTGAAGATCTTCATGTTTTCTCTCAGTTATCCACAGCAAATATTAATCAGAGGATCACAATTCCCTACACAGGTGCATTTGGTGTGATAAGCCACCGGCTCAAGCAGATATATGGAAGCGTGGAATCTTCAGTAGATGAGGAATCTGGCATTCCCATGTTACGTGTGCATGACGGAGTAACAGTGAAGCATGAATCTGATAAACATATTTCACTGCACTGGACATCAGATCCTATTAGTGACATGGTTTCAGATTCTGTTGTTGCTCTTGTCTTGAACATAAGCCGTGAGATTCCCAAGTTCGTGGTTGAAACAGAGGCTATGAAAACTGAAGAAGAAAGTGAGAAAAAGGCAGAGAAGGTCATTCATGCACTTCTAGTTTCTCTCTTTGGGGATGTGAAATTTGGTGAGAATGGGAAGCTGGTGATAAATGTTGATGGTAATGTAGCACATCTGGACAAGCAGAGTGGGGACGTGGAGAGTGAAGATGATGGCCTTCGGAAAGGGTGAGGACTGCATTTCAGCGAATCCAGAGTGCTGTAAAACCAATACCCCTGTCAGCTTCTTAGATAGCTTTGGTGTTTTCTGTAGCTATCTTTTTTCAGGTCATTTTCTAACTGTAGATTGTATCACCAACCTCATAGTACAGATATCCTCAACTCACAATCTAAGTTCAGCTCCAGTTTTAAGCATCTAATAGCGGATCTCAGCTCTCGGAACGTGTTTTGACAGTGGCACTTGGATTACTTAGTTTTTGTACTTTCACGTAATCTAGTTTGGTGTTTGAAGGCTGGCAAGGCTTGATTGGCACCTTGCGGAAAAGATTTACCAATTCTTTTCATAAAATATGATTTTTCTAGCTAATGTGAGCTGGCTTGTGAAGAACCAGACTGTCTGTAATGCCTTTAGAAGATGCATCCATGTGGTAATGCTGTAGCTTGGTGATGTCTATTTTTCGTTCACCTGGGACGGCCAAAACACGGACTTTGTCATTGTTGTTCATGTGACATGTTGATGGGGAATTGATGAGTGGTTGAGTGAAGAGTTTGTGCTTGGTTAAAATGTCAAGTTGGGCTACATATTTCTTTTTATCTGAGTTGTGGTTTGTCTCACTGATCTATGCCCTTTTGCTTACATTTCTCCCAGTTCCACCAAACAATAGTGAGAATTTCCCCCTTCAAAGAGGACACAAATCTCATCACCACATTTGCCATCTCTTCGCCTTCTAGGCTGTCTATTAGAAGGGTAGTGACTGAAGTTTGAACCTTGATTTTCATTTCTGAGGGGGCAAAAACATTGTTCAGGGGGAACACTATGATCATCTTACATTTATGTTCTCAACTAGAAATCGGGTTGTGATTGTTATTCTTAAGATATGACCACAAAGTATTATGAACTAGTCTTATTGAAATAATAATCAACTTGCACTAATGTCAATGATACAACACAATGATCAAAGGGTAATGGTTAAGGCTTTCTTCCCACCCATGTTCTCCAATAGTAATCATTGGTAGTGGCATGAGTTTGGGACCGCTTGAAATCCAAACTCGACAAGTACCGAAAGCGTGTTTGATGTCAAGTCCAAGGGATAGCTTTTTGAATGAAGATCCAAAGACATCGCAATGAAGTACACGAGAACCCTAAATACACATGAAATGGCACAATTGGAGATTAGATTTTACTAGTTAATTAACCTACGTAGCGGAGTAGAGTTGGGACTGCTTGAGATCCACACACTCGACAAATTCCAAAAGCATTTTGATATCAAGTCTAAGGGATAGCTTTTTGAATGAAGTTCTAAAGACATTCTAGCGAAGTACATGAGAAACTTAAACCCACATGAACTGGCACGATTGGAGATTAGATTTTACTAGTTAATTAACCTATGTTTTGCACAAGCATGTCTATTCACATACTTCTCAATAGTCAGTAAACCAAACTTATGAGATTTGAAGGCAAAGAGAAAAAGATGAGATTTATCTTATGATTATACATAAACACACATACATATGTATGGCTTACTAAAAGAATATCATTCTTTATAGAGGCTTAAAGATTAATATGTGATGAGAAATACGTTAAGTAATATCTCCTAAGCACACAGAACATGAATCGAATACAGTGATTGAAGCAACATTTGAAATAAGTCTATTTAAGAACTAGAAAATGAAATTAGATAAAGTACAAATGCTCTATGTTTTAAATAAGCTGTAATTTAATATTGTTTGACTTTAAACATTTTATTGTGCGTGGTAAGAAATAAATCAATTTTTTTAATATTAAAGAAACAAGAGTTATTTATTTGGTTTAATTTCCTCATATTTAAAAGAAATATTATATTAAATGGTGTTAAGAATTAGCTAATAATTTTGAAATTTGCAGATTTCTCGAACTAAGTGAATTTATTTGTCCACTGTAACTCTTTTTTATACAGTAAATCAAATTACTCGCATAAAGTGAATTATACTTTAATCAGAAATAATATATTCGTCAACAACATATATGTTTAAAGTGTAACTTATTCAATTAATCGTATAAGCTATACATAGATTATAGGGAGATACATTTTTTTTCTAGTTCACTCAGTCAACTTTTATATAACTAATTTGAATCACATAAGGTAAAATAAAGTAATATTTATCCACGTAATAAAATAAAAATATAATACATATGTAAATAGAAATGTTTAAACTGAACGAATTTTTTAACTAATTGAGATCTATTATATAATGAACATGCCACACTCGGTAAGGGCACGAGATTTTTACTTAAAATGGATTTCCTTTCGCAATCTTATTTCATTAAAATAAACTATATCATTTCAAGGTATATTTAAAAATCCTTTCTATTTATCTATTTAAGCACAATACAAGATAATAATTAGGAGACAAAAAATCATCAAGTTAGAAATTTATTGGTTGAACCTTGTTCTCACGTGATAATCATAGATGTAAAGCGAAGTGTCACGTGGCATACATAAAAATGAGCAGTTTCGGCTTTAACTATATGTGTTTATAATGTGTGTGTGTAGTTTTGATTAAATTGGCAAAGTGAACTTAGTCTAACATACAAAATTTTACATATTGGTCGAACCTTTGTCTCACGTAGTAATCATAGATGTAAAGTGAAGTGTCACGTGGCATACATAGAAATGAGCAGTTTTGGCTTTCATTATATGTGTTTATAATGTGTGTCTATATATATATATATATAACTTAATCTAATACACAAAAGTTTACATACATAACCCGAGGCCTTGTGAGAAAGATAATTACTTTTTGACCTTTTTCTTTCTTCTTGGAAGCCACTATCATCCTTGTCTGTATAGTATCTACCTGAATCTCACTCCATGTCGCCTCCTGTTAGTACAAGAGCAAACGGGGCAATCATGGTATACAAGGACGTATACATATTACTATACGCGTACAATTCTACAGTACATTCTCCATATGCATCTCATGTGAAATGGAACGTAGCATGCCCATGTAGCAGAGTTTCCATGTAGGAGCGGGGCATTGCATCGGCATATTCTAAGGCTGTACGAGGAAAGAGAGCTCAAGAAAGGAAAGCAGCTGCGGAGTTTCCAAACGTTTCACCCCGACCCAATCTTGAAGAAGCAGGAGAGAGAGAGAGAGAGAGAGAGAGAGAGAGAGAGAATTCAACCTCTTCGGGTAGGAGAAAGAATCCGGGGACGGCAAGAGAACAGCGAATAGCATCTCATCGTCACCCCCGTAGGAGAGAAGGAAAAAAGGGTTGTCTCCGATTTTCGTCATCTCTTTCGACATTGTACTTTTCTCGAGATCTTCGAAAATCCTCTGACCTTCATGGGTACGCCTTTCTCACTCTTCTTTGCAAGAATTTTGATTTCTTTTGCGTCTGTTTTCTCGTTTCTTTTAGTGATTTCTTGGTGGGAATCTGTCTCTGTATTCCTTCAATTCGCTTACAAGAGCAGCTTTGGCGATCCTATTGGGTTGGTTGGGTTTATTATGGGTTGCCTCTCTGTTATGTTATTAGCAACTGCTTTTTGTTTGTTCACTGGGTTCTGAATTTTCATTCTTGAGCTTGTGGGTGCCCATAAAGGTTTGGAGCTTTCTTTTTGTTTGTTCACTGGGTTCTGAATTTTCATTCTTGAACTTGTGGGTGCCCCATAAAGGTTTGAAGCTTTTCTTTTTGTTCTTAATCAAGTTGGTACGGTCTCTGATTCTGCATATTCGAGTCAATTATGGGATTAATCTTCTTTGTGGATGATAAAGGATGGGGCAGTAAATTCATAAGTATGGTTATCAAGGAATAAAGGGTCGTGTATTGATATTGAAGAGCCTCCGAGTGCTTTTTTGTCAAGATGGTGCTTAACGCATATTTGAATAGTGGGCATAGCAGTGAGAGTTTTTGATGCATTGCAACTTTTAAGCAAGATGGGAGAAGGAGGAAGAAAAGGAAGAATGTGAGGAATTGAGTGAGATCAAGGAGGAGGGGAATGAGGGACGAAACACAGACAGAATTGGAAAGCTTCGTGTATTCTTATACATGGAAAATCTTACCTACTGAAGATAGATTTATTCTTCGATTATGAAAATTATCTTTTGGCTAGGCAATCACAACTATCTGAACGCATAGATTAATAATAGTAAAGTTCTAATTAGCTTGTCAAGTCCTTTCTTAAGTTCCTTTATGACCTATGATGTTTGACGACTTGTGGTTTGGTATTCCTTGCTTGGTCTTCCTCAAGCTTCTTCTTAAGCTTCACTGGGCTTGCCTTCTCTTCAACTTCCCATCTAATACTTCCATTTTTTCAACACATATGAGCTCTTCAGATCTTGGTTTGTGAGATTAGTTCCCGTTCAGTGCGAAAATCCATCAGCGCTTGATCCGGCCAATTTACTGTTGTAATAAAACATACAGGTCTTTCCAGATTTGTGATGTATTATGTCACAGTTGTGAGATCCCATAATGTAACTATAGCATTGTTTATGCTGTAAAGGTCGTTTTAAGTTTGTAACAAGCCAAAAGTGATAGAAGACTGACGTTGAAGCTGCATAGAGTATGAGTTGGACATGTGCAGCGCTAGGAACAAATAGAATGGTTTGGGTAGGAGGTCTCTGACTTAGCCAAAGTTGTTAGGATTTAGGATTGAAGGTAACTATAAGTTGACATCCTAAAAATTTGGCAGCAAGGCAAAATCTTGGATTGTCTTATGGAATCTACTAGTTATGAACGTTGTGTGTCGTTAAATTCAAAAATAGTGTGAATTTAAAGTTTGTGCCATCTTTATTCTGGATGTACCAGGAAAATCAACTTTTTTAATACCTAAATATGAGGACATACTGAATATCACGATATACTTATTTCAAGGTCAAAGTATGAAAAAATTGGATCGATGGGACCCAAAGGATCGTATTGATCCTATGATTTTTTGGAGCTTAGGATCAGGACCATGTAAAAATCATTGCAAATTAAGATCCTACTTAAGATCCAGGGCATTTCTTAAATTTCGAATCGCAGGATCCTACTTATGCAATTCCATCTTCTTCATCTGGGAAGATATGCCTTGGTTTTGTTTTGCATGCGTTATGGCTAGTATTGAAATAGTTCTATTGATTGGTCATGTCATTTATAGCCCAGGTCATGCATACAATTGCTTCCATACACGATGTCGTATTGTGGAGATTTTTTGTTGGCTAGGATGGTGGGAATGGCGTAGGGTGCAATACTTTAGTTGTCCTAGTAGAGCTTTACTTTTGTAGAGGAATAGTTAGGAGGACTCCAGCACCTTGAAGATGTTTTTCGTGGATCTCGAACTTATTTCTACTCATAGGCCTAAATTAGTCAAGATTTTTTTATATAGTTCTTTGGCTGCTGGTTGTGAGGAAAAATGGGGAAGGCCCCGTTGCAATTTTTTATTGAAAAATGGCTTCTAGTGCACTAGCAGTGATGAGGAATGGTCGTGTGCTTGATGCTTGGCATGTAATGATGTGGTTTTCTTTTCTTGTAGGGTGCGATTTTGTAGTTGTCCCAGTAGAGCTTGGTAGTTATTTTTGTAGAGGAGTAGTCAGGAGGACTCCAGCATCATGAAGATGAATTTTGTGGATCTCAAACTAATTTCTACCCTAAGGCCTAAATTAGTCAAGATTGTGTTATAGAGTTCTTTGGCTACAGGTTGTGAGGAAAAATGGGGAAGGCCCGATGCAATTTTTGATCGAAAATTGTCTTCTAGCGCACTAGCAGTGACTGGGAACGGTAGTGTGCTTGATGCTTGGCATGTAATGACATGTGGCTTTGCTTTGCTCAGACTGGCATTGACATGAAAATTGTGCACATTGCCTGATGAGCTTGGGTAGAGGGGCATTCATACACAATCAGGAACACAAAGTTCCCTTGAGCTGTTTGGAGATTAAAATTCTGCCTAATAATCATCCTCTGATGTTTCCCTCTTGAACTTTCTATTCCAGACGCTATAACCTTCTTGTGGTTTGTCAGGACTAGAGGACCTATGGAAGGATCACGTGGGTGTTTGCATCCACAATGTGTAGTAGAATAGTGGGTGATAGTTAGCTTTGTATATATGCTGATTGTAGATGATTGTTTGGATGATGTTGGAGCTGTTATAGTCAATGTGAAGGATGTTCGTCTTTGAGAAGCAGTCCTTGATTCTTTAAAATTAAATGATCAGCTTCTAGTTTAGAACAATCTATGCTTTCTACTTTGGGTTAGTCTGTCAAAGTTTCATGGAGGATCAAGTTTCACAGAAACAGCAGGAGAAGAAGGAAACAATTATTAAAGTTGATCCTAAGGGGGCAACTTGATGGATTTCTAACTGCTGGTGACTGAATGGCTAGCAAGATCAGAAGTAATCATTCTGGTGCTTCAGAAACTGAATTCAATTTATGAAGTGCTTGGGCTCTCATTTGATAGGTGAAAATAGCTTGTGATTTTTGAGGATATAAATCCAGGAGGGGCTTCTAGTAAAGTTGTTTAAACCCTTGTAGGAAGTGTCGGTAGTCTGCAAGGCTTCAATTATTGTTGACATTCATATTTTACCCAAAGGTCTTTCTTACATGTAGAAAAGGAAAAGAAAACACAAGTAAACGAGAAAATTGGATTTTTTGCTATGCATTGGATTCTTGCATGTCATATTTAAGTATTGGTAGGATTATTGAGCATTTGAGCGTACAATTGACTCCAGGGATATTTTAGTCATTTCATCTAACGCATGAGGCATTAGTAGTGCTTTTTAGACTTAATCTCGAGTACTGCATTTGAGTGATTTTGCATAACCATCCGGGGTTTGGGACATATTTGGCGATTTCTGGGCGGAAGAGGGAATGGGTGGAGAGACAGAGCGTGGTCACTCGGTATTCTATTAGTTATTTTATTTCTCTTAATTAATTTGTTTCTCTTTAGCAAGTTGTTTTTATTCTGAAAAATTGTGAATTTGGGTCTAGAGACTCATTTCCCTCAAACAAGATAATTTACATTGTAGATAAATTTAGGAAAAAACTAATTGAAAAGAAATACCTTTTGTCCGCGACCAACATGGATGTGGTGCATGACTTGGTTCATTGGACCAACCTGTAGTGTGTTTTCCACTTTTGCTTAAGTCATGGTTCATTTTGTCTATAGATTATCATTTTTATGGGATATTTAGTCTCTGTTTTTATTTTAGATTCTTAGTAACTGTTAGGGTTGTCTATATATATCTAGCACTCTCTATAACCAGGGATTGGACATTCACCCCTCTAAACATTTTACATGGCGGCATCCCACCTTTCTTTCATGGCGGCATCCATGAACTCTTACCAATTCTCGTTTGCCAAACTCACAAAAGGCACACCCATGTCCAAGCAATTCGTCAGACCAGCATCACCCATTTTCCAATTTTTTTACCCTTTATCATCCCATGCACCTTCAATTCTAGTCCATTCACATCTTGTGAAAGTCACTACGCCTGTTTGCTTTTGTATGCCACATCACATCTTTGGGATTCATCATTGAGCTGTTGCTAGCATCCGGGAAGTCACAATTTATCATTTCACTGCATCAGGTCATGTCGAGTTGTTGTTGCTGTAGTGACAGAGTTGCTTCTGCTGTGATGGAGTTGCTGCTGCTGTTTTGAGTGCGTCTGCTTTAGCCTTGTAGCTGTGATGAGCCAATGTGCTGTTGCCCGGATCGTCAAGCCTGCATTACTGCTGCTAAATCGGCCTGAGAATCGCCTTCCACAACGCTCTCATTGACTCGCTCTAGCCCAGCTGTGGTCCGTTATAACGATTCAGAGCGTGCAGCTTTGTCCTATCAAAGGTATATATGCTGGTCTACTATTGGGAATTTTTTTATTTTAGCTTCAATTAGGTGAAGTAAGTGCCTTGAATGTCAATTTTGGTTTAAGCGAATAACTTAGATGCATGATTAGAGGCTCCGGAGTAGATCCATGCATATCATGAAATTGCTCTCAAGGATGGATGTTGTGAATTGTTGAAGATGTTGGAACATTGGGTTTGCTTATTCATTTAGACTTATTTCATGGCACAGGGTTAGTTAGGTTCATACATTCACATCATATTTTGTTTAAACTAAAAAATCATTTGTGGCACTAGTAAAATTCCTTCTTTACACATATAGATTCTTATAGTTTATTATAATTATCCATTAATTTCTGTCTTAGTGTGCATTTAAGACATTTAGGTTGCATATTAGTTTCCATGCCTCATTTACATGTCATGAAAATCGAATATAAAAATCATGTCTTTCATGTTAGTCATTTTAGATTGCACTTGCATTCAGGGTAAAATTGCATTTTTGCATCATAATTTGATTTTTTTTCCTACTGCACAGTACACTATGAAAAATTATTTTGCACAAGTCATAAAAAGTTTAAAAATTAAGCATTCTTCCCTTACCAAGATTACACATACAATATTTTAGATTACATTACATTAGATTTTATTTCTGTTTTTACCTCATCACGGGCAAGTAATTTATCTAGGATTTATTCTGGCATAGCATGTTACATTTACATATTTTCTTTCCCTTTGATGCTTTAGTCTACTTTAGGGTAGATACAATAAAATTTTTGAACTTCCCATTTATGCTCAAGGAGATCCTGTCCTCTCGGGTGTAATAATCAGGTTGCGTTCAATTGTTTTTCAATGCGGCTTGGGTTGGTTTATTTCTTTTTATCTTGTTTTACAATTGCCCAAGATGGTTTAGGTTGCAATTTTACTACTTTTTGTCGTATGCCATTATTAATTGGTTGCTATGTTTTCTTGATTGCATATTGCATTTAATTGCGTGATCTCGTAGCTGCATATTAGGAAATAAAATGATCGTATGAAGAGTTTCCTTTAAAAGAGAAAAGGTACCAAATATTCGGCGTTAGTGTAATCGAGTATAACCAAGCCCTTGAATTCGATTCTCTGGTTCGCAGAGGTAGAGTGATCTCTCGTGCTTTACTGGGCTCCTGGTGATTCTAAGGTAATAATAAATTAATAAGAAAAACCAAGTTGCAATTGGTAGGACTTGAGAGAGTTTGTGCAAAGCGTAAGTGCTGCCTCGCAAGAGGATTATTTGTGTCCATCTAGCAATCCGTTAGTTCTCATGGGGTTCACCTCGAGAGGGTCGCGACAATTATGAAAAGACTTTTTGAAAGTCAAGTGAGTAAGTGAGATTATTCTGAGTTTTGCAGGCAAATATCTTTTTGGTTACGAGTTGATGCTGAGAATTCTGGTATGGGACAAACGGTTCATTTTTGCAGCATGTGTTTAGTTCCAAGGGTAGTTTGGGATTGATCCCTTCTCCTCATGCCTTTCAGTGGTACCATTTGTATGTTCTACTTGAGTCGTTTATACTTGATGTTGAATACAGTTCTCATCTGCATTTACCTAGGACATGTAGAATTTGTTTGGGATATTCTTTTGAGAAACTTTGGCATCTAATTAGCCGCTTGATTCATGGTTCACAGAAATTAAAATTGTATTTGAGACTTGCTCATCAACTTAACAATAATATCGGTAGGTTATTCATTTTCGGTTTGGGTCATTTGGAGGATTCATTGATCTGCTCCTACATTCTTGCAATCAATATATATTAAGGTAGGCATGTCATCTGCAATTGTGCAGCCATAGTTATCATGAACCTTGTAAGTCTTGCTTGAGTGGCTTGTTTTTCTGTTTTTCTTTCAATGATTCCTTCGATTTATAATTGTCACTTTGAAGATGAGTTGAATTTAGTGGCAAGATTCCTTGCATTGTCATTGTTACTTTTATTTGTATTGATTGACTTATTGCTGGTTTTTTAAAGTAGGGCCTAAAGCATTGTGTTGTAAGTACTTTGATCTGTTTATTGATGTGTTAAATTGTCCTTTCACAGGGATCCTTAACATTACCAGATTTGTTATGTCGAATTCCAGACCACCTAGTACCAGAAATTTGACATACTCTGGAAAGCATGTTTTCCTGCCTCCAAAAAGCCCATTCCCCGGCCTTTCGCCTTCATATGTTGATTATATTCCTAACCCTCCAATTGGATCTAAACCAGTGCAAAGGCCTGGAGAGGGGTATACCCGCCACCAACGAACGTCATCTGAGAGTTTTCTCATGGAGGATCAACCCTCATGGCTTGATGATTTACTTGATGAACCTGAAACTCCTGTACGTAGGGGAGGCCATAGACGCTCATCAAGTGACTCTTTTGCATACATAGATGTAGCTAACTTTTCTGACCCAGACCATGCAGCTCATGATGAGCACAAGTACAGAAATGTGTTTTCAGTGCCCCATTGGGGAACTCAAGAAATGGATCATCAAAGAGGTGGTCAGCATGCATATTTTGTTGCTGAGCAAAACCATGTGAAGCAGAAGAATAGGGTGTGGGAGTCATCTCGCAATGTTGCAACTCCCCCTGGTGCCCCACCTGTGGCTGGAGGTGATGTTGCTACTCAAAATTCTGCGCCGATATGTGTATCCCAAGAAGTGGAGAAGTATCCCTCCATGGTAAATGGGAAACAAGACCAAGTTGAATCTGTAATTGATTTAAAGGCTTCATCTGAAAGGAAAGATGCTTCTCGTGCTAAGCCATCTTCAACTGAGACAGATACTAAACGTGCAAAGCAGTATGTGCTGTGTCCCTTTCTCATTAATGTGTACACATGGTTAGAGATGTTACATTGTGTGGGATATGCTACAGTTTTGTTTTATAAAGCCCAATTAAATGTTTTGGGACAGACAAGTGTCGGACTATCTGAAAGAGAATCCGGAGGGTGTATTGTTGTCATAGGGTTCAAGCAATTATACCACTAGATAGTATACATAAATAAACTTGGCAACATCTTTATGTGAAAGCGTAGTAAACAAGGAATGACTTATTGATTGCTAAAAATACTACAATTTTGCAGATGCATGCTGTGGCCAGGTAATCATAGGCCATAGAAATGACAATTACATAATAATTTCTATCCTCTTTGTCTGAGAAGTCTTTCATCCAGTGGAGTCAAATGGTTGTTTTCATTTTTCTAGCTCAAATTTCTCGTGTTATGAGTTGATATATATGTTAGAAATTTCATACTTGCAGCATGCACCTTTTTATTTTTTTCTGTTTTTGATAATTGGACATTGCAGTCTGTTCATATTTCATGTTTCATGCCCAAACTTGGAGCCATGAGATTATTCAAGACTAAGGATAACGATTCATTATAAAAGAAACTGGGGCCATTAGGATTTGATTATGGCCCTGACATGTGTAATTTTTTTGTAACATAATTAGACTTAGTAGAGAAAATGCGTTGAGCTTGGTAATGGACCCAAAGGGATCATTATTGGGTTTTGGTTGGTGAATTTTTATTTGGAATAATCTGCATATTATTTGAGACTTGTTAGTGTAATACAACTGATTTTTTGTTTGTGAACTTCGACCTGATAATTATGCAAATACTCAGAGTTTCAAAGCCCATGCTGTGATTGGTAAATCTTGTTTAGACTGCCTTACCAGCTGTATCTCAATTGGCATATCCTGGGAAATCTAGGCAGTTCCATGGGGTACTGTTTGAGGTTGACTTTGTCTTCAAATATCACTCGATGTCTGACCAGGTTTCTCAAGGCGCAAATGATAAGAAGAAATTGCTCAGATGTAGTAAAGAGAGTGGTAGTGTTTTTTTAGGTGACTTGAGTTGGGGTCTAACTGGCAACTTTCACAACCGCTGCAGGCAATTTGCACAGCGTTCACGGGTCCGGAAACTTCAGTACATAGCCGAGTTGGAAAGAAATGTGCAAGCTTTGCAGGCAAGAATGAAATGCTGATATATCTTATGATCTCATGACTAAACAGTGCTGAGAAGTTGCTCACATTCTATCTGTGATGAGTGTTATGTTTTAATCTTATGTGCTCCTGTATGCAGGTAGAAGGTTCTGAGTTTTCCGCAGAGGTTGAATTTCTCAACCAGCGACACCTTATCTTGAACTTGGAGAATAATGCCCTCAAACAACGGTTGGAAAGTTTAGCTCAAGAGAAGTTGATAAAATGCTGTAAGTTTCTCTCACTAAAGAAGACTGTGAACAACCCGAGCTTTTTGGTTGTTGAAAACTTTCTTTTTATGTGTTTTCTGTTACTTCTGCTACAAGAAAGCTTTTACTTTGAATTTGGAGGTGGCTTTTGAATTTTTATGACAACTCGAGTAAGCTTTTTGCTTGCATCAGTGTTTTGTGTTTATGTTGATTTGCTTGTTCTTATCAATTTGCATGTGTGAAGGAGTCTACCGTTCACTGTTTGCAACATATCGTATCAGAGAGTCTGGACTAGGGATACCGTGACAGCCTATGGCTTTATTTTGAAAGTGTTGTAAATGGATCACGAATAGTTGCCCATAGATTTGCATATAAAAACTGTTTGGAGGGTTAAATAATTTGGGTATGTGATTTGCACCATGTTATGGTGAGTTATCTGATTGTTTTAAATGCTTGTTTTTCTTTTTTTCCATTACGGTCTGAAGTGAACGTTCTATTTGGAATTTGTAGTTGAGCATGAGGTTTTAGAGCGGGAAATAGGAAGATTGAGGGCCACGTACCAGCAACAGCAGAATCAACAGCAGCAGCAGCAGCAGCAGCAACCATCTTCTGGGCTTCAACGCAGCAGCAGCCGTAGCACCAGCACCAGCAAAGGCCTTGATGCCCAGTTTGCAAACCTCTCGTTGAAACACAAGGATGCTACTTCCAGGCATGACACTACGAGAGGACCTCTTCGTACTTAGTTGCATGATGCAACACCTGTGGGCGATGGTGCCATCTTTTGTTGGAGCCTCTGTCCCTTGTCTCTGCTCGTTTGGCCATCTATATCTTCTCCGTCTCACCTTTCCTTTGTCATAATTGATATTTGGTGCACCTGGTTATCATTGCCGATAGTCCTGTTGCCGGCATGTGATATACCTGAGGTGGGTCTCGCCTTATAGTATGTTGCTGCTCACATCTTAGAATCTATTTGCCAAGTGGTTTCTAGCCATAGAGTTGTCCGACCACCTAATAATACTCTAGGCATTGGTAAAGTTTTTCGTTTTCTGTTTTTTCGGTTCTGCCTCTCCAGTGCTAGGCTGGGTATTACTTTGGAATGCTTTGCGAGAAGAAGATTACCATTTGGATGTGTTAATTGTTATTATTTGCTCAAACCAGTTCCGGCTCCATTGTACAAAAACTTATGGTGCAATATCGAGCATGTCCTTTGATGATTTCTTAGTGATTGTTGAGAGGAACCATTGGAACTTCATGTAAGCTCACGATCATGTCGTGGCCGATGAATGCTACGACGAGGCAAATAGTACATGCCCTTAACTCTTGCCACCATTGTCTTCAACGATCGATATCAATCGATGAATATGTCAAACATTCCCACCAGTTAACGTGCTACCAAGCATGGTAATTACTCCAATTTTCGTCTACCAAGTAGTCCTCAGAACTTCTCAACGTTTCTAAAGCTGTTTCTGAAAGAAATCTTTCAGACAAGACATCTTGGCGAGAAGCAAAGGGTCTATATAGCTTGGTATAGCAACATTTGATAGTATATTGAATATCCTTTCCTACTATGTTATCATAGCTAGGAAATTGTTTCAAGATAATAATAATGAGTACATCTTTTTCTATAAGTGAGCTTTGATCAAACTGCTTTCGATTAAAATACATCAAGCTTTGCTAAAAGCGATTATTGATGATATCAATGACTCACCTGACTCCGACTTATACAGTTGCTCCGAAACACATTGCTTCTGTTCCACAATTACTTGGCATGCGAAGTCCAACATGAGGAATGCTTTACTAGATCTATTTCCGAATCGCCAACAATACATACCAAATTCAGACATCCATTTCAAAAGCAATTCCTATTGTATGGTTCTAGCTTATCAGACATCTTTGTATGTTCATAAAAAATTGATCTGGAGTGACACATTCTTATACAGTGGAGTGGAGTACATAAGAAACAGGACAGAAGGGTTATCCAAATGCCCACATGATACTGGCTAAAATAGCATAAGGGAAGCAAAAGCACATATTCTACTTCATAGCCTCCGTGAGGAACAGGACTTGCCCTGAAGGCAAGAGGACTAGCAGAAGAAGGTACAAGTATTTTAACTGAACAGCCACACACAAACACAAAAGCACAAAGGGCATGCAAGCGCTTAGGCTTTATGTATAATAATGGATTTATCAAGACCATCACCACCAAAATCAAGAGGTTTTCAACAGTAGGATAGAATTGCAGTGCCATTTCGACACATAATTGACATCACTTCCGAGGAGCTTATTATAACGTCTAGTATCCTCGTACATGCCAGCATTTGATACCCCAGAAATTTGATGGTTGGCAATGATGTACAGAAAACTTGGCCAGCATTGACGTCCCAGAAACGAAAAGTGGTATATTGTCAGAAAGAACATGCCAATCTATACAACAAAGCCAAAGTTTTGGAGGTGATATGACATGAATCCCAGAGTCATGACCTGCAACACCATTGAAGGAGAAAGTGAGATGAATATTCTCATTCATGTTCCATGATCACCAAAATTGAATAGGCAGTTGTCACTACTAGGGCAACACATTTACTTAGCAAGAAATGTATTGAATTTGAGTCTGTATTGAGTATGACAACCAAGATTAGTATTTTTATTTCGACAATTTACAATAGAGTAATATGGTCTTTGGTACTCATAAGGGAGTATTAAGTATTTGAGAGAAAAAGGAGGCCATACCAGATATGGCATAAATGTGCATATCGGAAATTCAGGAGCTTGTAATTTGAATTCACGTCTGCCTGCGCCTTTTGGCATTGTCCTCATTGAAGAATTCCCAGTTTTTATGGTCAAGGGAACTAAAGTCATCAAGGTCCGCAATGGCAAGCAAGTACTGAGTAAGCTTCACAAGTTCTTGATCACTGTCTCTGCTTGAATGAGCCTTTCTGAATGGTTTGATAGTCAACCCGTTTTGAGGGTTCATAACAAAATTTCTTCGCAGGTCATCAAACATTATAGTGTTCTTCGCACTGTAATACTGACAAGTCAAGAGACTGTTGTAAGGACTCTTTACCAGAATCTGTATCCACCAACTTTCAAGATGATGTCTTATGTTTCTCATATGTAAGATACAAAATTAGGGGCATGCACAAAGTAAGTAACAATTATGATATTAAGAAAGAGAAAAACTTCTATGAATGTGAAAGTACAACACAACATAATGCCATAATACAAGGTCATGGCAGAGGCAGACTAATTGAATGCCAAAAGCTACCTGATTCATGGATAGATGCATGTGCCACAAAAGAGCACCTATATGAGACATGGCAGAGAGGTGATTGCACTAAGTTTCTAGGCTAAGAATTAGGTTTATTGCAACAATACTGCCACATTATTCCCATACGAACTGAACTGATACCTATGTCATAACAGTCTCAACCATGAAGAAAACCAATTGATTCCCAGGAGCATGACGAAGTGAAGCACTTACATTCAAGAGTCACTTGCATGTTAAGTTTAGAGTGAAAGAATCTCAAAACAGATCGGTTTATGCTACGAAATTGTTTTAGGCTATTATCAACAAATGTGTGCATAAAAGGTTCATAGAACAAATTCTATTGTGTATGTTATTCTCGAGATAAGCACATTTATGTTATATACATACATGTGTGCCTATATATGTACATCCACATTTGGTAAAAACAAAAAACTCCTGCTGAGGAGATGTATAAAGCAATTTCATCGGGTTACCAGACCACATGAAGAACATCTGTCATTTTATTATATAAAAGCTATACCTCTGGGAGTTGACCCCATATTACACCAAGTGGCTTGCAATCAAAGATTCCATGTGAATCTGATTGTACTGTGATCATTGCCATTCGGTCTAAGAGTGCTGTAATTTTGTAATTAGGATTGTCAAGTACCCCTAGCTGCCCCATCTTCAGCTCAACCCACTTCATGCTACAGAAAGAAAATAGACATATTAGAAACAGGGTATCCAACTGTTAGTTTCCTACTAAAATTTCGCTATTCCATCTCATGGTATTTCTGAAATGAATCTCTCATAGCACCTTTGGAGAAAACGCAATTCAATCACATAAGCCTAAAGACTAGGAAAAATGACAAAGGAACCCCCCAGAGGTGGAGCTTGGACAAATAACACATCCTACACCTCTATGATGAAAAAACAGTCCCCACAAAAGATGCTTAGTTATCTCTTCATTTTTTTAGTATCTAAACAAAATGCAGTCCGGTTGCGACAGAAAATGCTTGTAATGAGTGCAATTGATTGCAAATTAGGTCCATATGCAACAGAACACAATAAGTAGAGTGAAAGAACCTTTGCTAGGGAGTGAAAGGTATACTTTTGCTTTTAGAAGAGGAGGTAGAGATGCAATTAACAAAAGCAGAAGGGGTTTGCACAATTTACTCTAGATAATAAACCAGCAACACAGAAAAATAATCTTAAGACCTGGAAAGGAAATTCAAAATAGAGAAGTCTTTCATACTTTTACCATGAAACCAAGACCAAATAAAGAAACAAGATAATCCATACCTGGTTGCAGACCATATAATGATATCATACTCTGCGTAAGCAGCAGTGAGAAACTCATGAAGATCTGCATGTATGGATTTACAGTTAGCTAGATAGCAAAGAAAATAATTTGTAAATGTGTAAAATGCAGACTACTCACAGGGTCTCATCAATTGAAGAGGATTTTCTGCTGGGGACCGATGATCAAATAGAGTATAATCAATATCCAAAACAAGCAGTTTTTTTCCTTCACGACAAGGGTTTCGAAGTTCCATCTGCATGACAAATCAATTAATCAGCACACCAACAATGTGCCGCAGGAAGCTCCTCTTATGAGAGCAATTTGAATATCCACATTACACTTTTGGTAACAATAAGCTGGCTTGCCATTGAGTTTTAACCCTAAAATTCAAAATAGAACAGAATGGTTATAATTCTATAGGTGAGTTATCCTCTCTCCTTTTAAAATGGAGATCAGAGGCATTATACATCAGTCTTCACATATTAGTTCTCCTCAGAGAATAAACGATGAATTTCAATTAACCAACATCATTTCCTCTCAGACAACAATTTAGACAAAAAATGATCTGATGCTTATCCTAGTAGTGTCTCAAAAACCATGTCTTATGTCTCCTCAAGGAAACTGTTTGTTTTTCCATCTGGATAGATAACACAAGCTTATACACCAGCTAAGGAGTAAGTAGTTAGCTTAAACCACTTCTGCGAAAATGAAATGTTTATGCCTCCAACAAAAAAGCAAATGCATTGAACAGATTCTTTCAGAGATAAAGAAATCTACACTCCATCATATGCCTAAGGACAAATGACATTGACTCATAAAAGACAGGTCCTCTTAGATAGTTCAAATATCATGGTTAAAAGGGGGAAAACTGACCTTGTACTGATCTATCCGTCTTCTGAGCTTCCGCTTATTGACTTCTTTATCTTTGATGTCAATGACATCATCTTGTCCAAGCTCAAAATCATCGACTATTTCAGGAGAGTCCACTTCATCCACAAGAAGATCATCTTCAACAGTCCTGCAAACAGAAAGCAATAGCCATCCAGCAGAGAGTCAAATTAAAAAAAAAAAAAAAAAAATTAAATTTGCTACATAAAGGCCTGTCTATGTACTGTGAAACACGTCTTTTCTTTTTTCTTTAATCTAATGAAACAACGTGATATTTAAACTAACATTCCAAATATTCATCATCAAAGTTGTAGGGAGACTACCAAATCAAATTTGCTACGTATAGAGGCTGGTCATTGCTAGATGATGCTTGTCCATATACTGCGACAAGACAACACATTTTTTTTCCATATAATCTGACGAAACAGTATGCTAATCAACTAAAACTCCAAATTTTAATTAAACATAATCTCAGCTTATCATGCGACTGGCCCGGCATTATGATATATAGCAGAAGGAAGTTGGTAGTAGACAGGGCAGGCCAAATGCAGGCGCACATTAGGCAGTACAAATTGTGTCCATTGCTGAAGACATAAGAAGAGACCCTTCCCCAATCTGAGTTTCAGCTTGCGCCACTACTTCAGCATTCATTCAAATTATCATTACTTCATGGACAAAGCAGTCTAATTACTTTAAGTATGCAATTCATCTGACAGACACCACCAAACCGATCCTGACCCACAAAAGATTTCCTAAACTGGAAACAAAAGAAAAAGAAAAAGAAAAAGAAAAAAAACGAGGAAACCTAACAACCCATCATCTCATATGGCACCAAGATTCCAAATCCAAGAAAATTCACACAACAAGAATCCAGGACACACAAAGAACAACACGAAAAGTCCAAAGCTTTACACAGAGAGAGAGAGAGAGAGAGAGAGAGAGAGAGAGAGAGGAGAGGGAGAGAGAGAGAGAATAGGGACCCGATCATGGTCATCTTGAGGGAGGACTTGAGGGGGATCTGAGAGAGCAAGAGGGTGTCGTCGGCGAGCTTGGAGCCGACTTTCGGGTAGAGGAGCTTCTGGCGCTTGGGCAGCACGTTGGTGAGCTCGCATATCCTCAGCTTCAGCTCCCCCACCGTGTCGTCCCCGCAGACCCGGACCGTGTACTCCTTCCCGCTCCACTTCACCGTCAGCGTCAGCTCCTCCTCCGTCGCCGGCGACGCCACCGCCGCCGCTGCCGCTTCTGAAGAAGCAGAAGCAGAAGCAGAAGCAGAAGCAGAAGGCGACGCCATTCTCTCTCTCTCTCTCTCTCTCTCCATTGGGGCGTTCGTGGAGATGTCGAGACGGATTCGGGTCGGGCGCACGCGTTTGGGACCCGAAAGAGACGACCCGCCCGATAAGCCGATCCAACACGACCCGGGGTAAGATTAAGAAATGTGAATAATTCATATCCGTCTTGGCCCAATATTTGAAAGGGTTAATACCCTAAAAAACCCCAAACTGGTACACTTGTGACAAATTTACCCCAAACTATTTTTTTGACCACCAAAAACCCCAAACTGGTACATATGTGACGGATCTACCCTCCAGATTAGCTTAGTTCGATTTTTAGTTAATTTTGTCGACGTGGTTCTTGCGACGTGGCAATGACCATGTGGAAATTCATAAGTTTAATACCATTAAAACCCCCAAACTGGTATATTTATGACAAATTTACCCCAAATGGTATATTTATGACAAATTTACCCCAAACTAGTATATTTACGATAAATTTACCCTAAATTAATTTTTTTCGATCATAAAAAACCTAAATTGGTACACGTGCGGCACATTTACCCTCTTTCAATTTTCCTAAATTTGATCGAGTTGTGATGTCCAATCAATTTTATTTTATGGATTACTCTAACATTGCCTCCATATCATTAATACTTGATTTTTTTTTTTCTTTTATTGGAATCATTATTGGACATCACAACTCAGTCAAATTTGGGAAAATTGAAAGATGGTAAATGTGCTGCACGTGTACCAATTTAGGTTTTTATAATCGAAAAAATTAATTTAGAGTAAATTTGTCGTAAATATATCAACTTGGGGTAAATTTGTCATAAATATACCAGTTTGGGGTAAATTTGTCATACATATACCAGTTTGGGGTTTTTAATGGTATTAAACTTATGAATTTTCATATGGCTTGCCACGTCAGCAAAATTAACGGAAAAATCGAACGGAAGCTAACGGAGGGTAGATCTGTCACATATGTACCAGTTTGGGGTTTTTGTGGTCAAAAAATAGTTTGGGGTAAATTTGTCACAAGTGTACCAGGTTTGGGGTTTTTTTAAGGTATTAACCCTATTTGAAATAGCCTGAACTGAAATATTCAAGTAATCTAACTATCTGAACCCGACCCAATCTTCCAAAAGGAGAATTTTGGGCTTGAACTGATGGATTCCCGAAATCTGTTGTGAAATTTTACGAATTGAAATGACTTGTATGCATATATGATGCGTAATTGAATTTAATTGACTTGAAGCTTATCTAACTCTTCCATTTGCCACTAAAAAACTGATGTTGAAGTGTGATATAAACTTGTATTTGAATTATCCGAAACTCGAGAGTCTTAAAGACTTGTAATGACTTGAACGAAATTGCATAGAAAAATGGACAAAGAGAAACAAATTGGTGAGAAACGATTCCATTATGTCCTTGCCCTGCACCTGAAATTCTATCAATTGAAATTATCAAAGATACATAACACTAGACCAAAATTAATCGAACCGAAACCGATGTGGCCCATACATTTTCCACCTTTGGACCAAAATCCAAACTCAATTAGGCATTCCAAAATTGATATGTACAACTTGCAACATGAGATTTTGTTGGGAGACAAATTTTCGAAAATGAGTAAAAAAAGTTGCAATGCAATTATAGGTATTTGAGCAAACGGGTGAAAAATTCTTGTGTAAACTCATTTCTATAGACCCAAAGTAATTATAGCCATTAAATTCGTTCATAAAATTTAATGTGCGTTGTTCCCAAACGCACGAACACTATTGGTCTAAGGAATGCAAGAGGAGTAAGAACTGTGATTAGAATGCGATTCGTCCACCGATTCGTCCACCGATTCACTATTGGTGTAAGGAATGCTAGAGGAATTGGTCACATGTTCCAGATCTAGACCAAAGACGTCGACAGTTCATTTAAATATCGAAGAGCAAAGTTTAAAACATAAAATAGAATACAATAGCAACAATGATGCATGCAACAAATAGATTACTTTCTTTTAAAGATCGAAGTGATGACTGTTGTGTGAGCGATTTCAACATTGCCTGTGCGAATTGCTAGCATGTTGAGGTCACGCCATAGAGAGAGAGAGAGAGACGTGACGAGGTCTCATACACGATAGTGACACAACACAGGAGAAAGGAAAAAAAATGGGGAAAAGTTGGTCAACATTTACTACTATGGTGATGGCCTAGAAATGAAAAGTAATTTATCTTCCATATGAGATCACAAATTTGATTATAAATGGCTGATATGACGTTGTTTAGTTATGACACATCTCGTGTGGAGAGACTTCTTGACTGTTAGCGTCTTAAATGAAATTATAATGATAGATTCGTCAATCTTGGACTTTTGAGTCATAGGTGGTTCGGAATAGTTATAATTCGAACCGAGCATTTCATATCGCATCAAGTGAAATTGCTGGTCGGGAGAAGGAAAATCAATATGGATTCAAGAAGATGGAGGGCTCGAAAAGCGGACTGATTCTATGGCCTCATAAACAGGAAACAGGAACTCCAGATAGCTTCAGAAACTCATGGATGAATGAAGGCACGTATGGAAGGAGCACTTGATCTGGGAATGGTTCGATGAGGAACTAGTTAACCAGACTCTTGATGCACCGCTGAGCTCGACATCATCACTAGATACCAACGCTCTCAAGCAAACCTCAGTCACTCAAAAGATCCCACAGCAGCCTCCTCTTCTTCTTAGGCCATTTCAGAGAGAGAGTTGCTAAGTTAGGGTTTGTAGGTGAAGCACATTTCGGAAGATCCATGAACAATCGTGGCATCTCCCGGCAGTCGCGTTTACTCTGCTACCCGTCTAAACCCTAACCTCTCTCCCTTTCTGTAGCTGGCGAATCAAATTCATGAAGACGTTGTTAAGCCTGTCCTCTCCCCTTAAACGACCAATTGAGATGAGAGGTTACGCATGGAGCAGCCTCCTGCAACTGATCTTCTAAGCCCGAGGCCATCCCCTCCGAGCTTAACGACCTCGTTTTCGGATCATTTTCCCCTCCAACCTGCCGGCCGGACTCAAACTCGGACGTGTTCGAACGTTCGGCGGATGGAACACGTGTGGAGTGCGCGTGCAGAGTCGGTCCACGCCCATGCTTTTGGCCGTACCCGTCGACGCATAAAGCTTAATCAAACCAAAAATCGAAGACCGCGAGGCAAGAAGTCAATCGAACTATATTATAAATCCCATGATTTAGAAATCGACACGTTTTTTTTTTTTTTTTTTTTAATAACAAAAGGGAGTTCACTACTTAGAACTGCTGAATCTCGGGTTCGGTGTGACAAAATTGAATTTTCGAGTACATATGATTAAGAGAGAGTGACAAATTGCATTCCCATTGAACGAATTTCCTCAATTTAACCATAACCTCGTTACATGCTAACATTAATTGTCTCAAATTCAAAAATATAGTAAGTAAAATTTTAATTTTTAAGAAAAAAGGAATGACCACATGATATGGCTATTTTTGAGAATTGTTGAAACCGACCCTATAGGGTTCAATTCGTTAGTCCATGTTATTATTTGTTAATCATTTATTTCCCGTGAATTGCCCGTAATTGTACATATTTTTTTTATCGATACGTGATGATGAGGCAAAGAGAAATTCGGAATTAATATATATTTCAATGTTGAACAATGAAGAGTACATAAATAGAAATAGACTTTATTAATTGATTATCTAAGATACCGTATCATCAATTATGCATAATCAAAGGGAAAACATATGCACAATTTTGAGAGATGCAGAAAATGAAGAGAAAAATATAGGAGATTATTATACAAAAATATCCGAAAAGTTTTTTTGATTCTATTTTTTTTTTTTATCAATGGATATAGTGTAAAGAGTAAAGCCATGGAAAGTATTCTTATTTCCAAAATATCAAAATTTTGATGCCTAATACTCCATAGACCCGTTCGGACTCCATAGGAACAATAATCAATTTTAGCTAGAATGGTTTGTAGAGGAACCCTACCTTCTCTCATCCATTCGACACGTGCAATTTTTTTTCCGTTGAGGCGACCTGCAATTTATACTTGAATTCCTTTTGTATCTGCATGTTCGGTTAATTCAATAGCCTTTTTTATTGCTTTGCAAAATGAAACTATATTCTTTAACTGTCCGGCAAATATAGGAGATTATTATACAGAAATATCCCTAACATGGTTTATAGAGAATGTCAACTTGATTTTGGATTAAGGATTAGAAAAATGCTCAAGTGGATTGCCGAAGCAGTTCAATGTGGTGAAGATCAAATTGGTTGACTCTAACATGGCTGCTTGTGTGTTCTCATAACTGTTGTGCAAGCTACATGATAAGACTATCAATCTAGCTTATCTTGTGACGGCCCAGTGGCGGTGCGCGGGGAGAAGAGTCGGCGGTGTGTCCGCGCCTCGGTCCCCGAACGTGTGCAAGGAAGGGGTCCTCTCCCTCTTGTCCCACATTGCTTAGAGGGGGAGTCCCTGTGCTAGTTTATAATGGCTTGGGCTTTTTAATTGTGTAATGCGTTTTAAAGTCGTGATGACTTAGTGTCCAAAGCAGATAATATTACACAATGAGGCTCGGGTCGTTACAAGTGGTATTAGAGTCGACTCCCGACCACGTGTGGAGCCATAGTGAGGAAGCTCTCCTCCCAAGGAGGGGAGAGTGTGATGGCCCGAGAGGTGGTGCGCTCCCGACCACGAGTGGAGCCATAGTGAGGACGCTCTCCTCCCAAGGAGGGGAGAGTGTGATGGCCGGAGCGGTGGTGCGCGTCAGGTTGTTACAAGCGGTATCAGAGTCGACTCCCGATCGCGTGTGGGGCCATAGCGAGGACGCTGTCCTCCCAAGGAGGGGAGAGTGTGATGGCCCGAGCGGCGGTGCGCGGGGAGAAGGGTCGACGGTGCGTCCGTGCCTCGGTTCCCGGACATGCGCAAGGAAAGGGTCCTCTCCCTCTTGTCCCACATTGCTTAGGGGGAGTCATGGGTCAATTTATAATGGCTCGGGCCTCTTTAATTGTGTAATGTGTTTTAAAGCCGTGAGGACTTAGTGTCCAAAGCGGACAATATTACACAGTGAGGCTCGGGTCGTTACATATCTAAGTACAATGAGTCTATTGGTGTTTGTCTACGGCCAGAAACATGACCAATGCAGTTGGCATTATTATGAAACAAGTTCAATGGACTTCGTTCGAGAGGGATATTAGTAGTTGTTGAAAAACAAGATGACACAAAGTATGAGAATTGCACCACACCCATGTGCATCTCAGGATCGACTAGCATTGATATCAAAAGTAAGAAATATGCGGAAGTGAAAAATGTGGCATTTTGTATAATTTGAAGTGAACAATGAACCGACCAAAAAAAAAAAGGTGAACAATGAAGAGTATATAAATAAGCTTTACTGGATAATCAAACAGAGATATATGCAGAAATGATGAGAAATACGAAAAATTCAGGAATAAATCCTAATATTTTCCAATAGGAAAAAAGATCTTAGAAAATTGTCTCTTGATGATTTTACTCCTTTCTCAAAGTGAAAAGCAAACTCATCTCCAGTATGCACATTAGTAAATTTACCCTTGAATTTAGAGCACGCGCCGACAAGTTGGTCAAACGCTTGCCCCAACCATCGACTGTGCCAATGTAATCAATGAATACACGTGCTAATTTTTACGTCTTAGATATATTTCTCAGCTGTATTTGGAAACAAAAAAACAATATAAAAAGTAGACATATTCGTGCCATTCCTCCATGAATTCTTTGTTTGTTTTCTGTATTTGTTGGTACCACGTTCCACATATTGTATCCCCGCCGACCAAAATTGTCTTTTTATAATTTAAATTACGCACACGAGCCTAGGTATTATATAGTCATTGCTACTATTCATCTGACACCACCATACTGATCTTGACCCAGAAAAGATTTCCTAAACTCGAAGCAAAAGAAAAAAGAAAGGAGGAAAGCCAAGAACCCATCACCTCATACAGCGCCAGGATTCCAAATCCAAGAAATTTCAGACAACAAGAATCCAAGGCATACAGAGCACAACGCGAAAAGTCCAAAGCTTCACACAGAGTGAGTGAGTGAGAGAGAGAGAGAGAGAGAATAGCGACCCAATCATGGTCATCTTGAGGGAGGACTTGAGGGGGATCTGAGAGAGCAAGAGAGTGTCGTCGGCGAGCTTGGAGCCGACCTTCGGGTAGAGGAGCTTCTGGCGCTTGGGCAGCACGTTGGTGAGCTCGCATATCCGCAGCTTCAGCTCCCCCACCGTGTCGTCGCCGCAGACGCGGACCGTGTACAGTGTACTCCTTGCCGCTCCACTTCAGCGTCAGCTCTCAGCTCCGCCGCCGCCGCCGCCGCCGCTACTGAAGAAGAAAAAGAAGAAGGCGACGCCATTCTCTCTCTCTCTCTCTCTCTCTCTCTCTCAGTGTCTCCTTGGAGGAGGATGATCAGGGCGTTCATGGAGATGTCGAGGCGGATTCGGGTCGGGCGCACATGTCGGGAACCCGCAGGGGATGACCCGCCTAATAAACTGATCCAACACAACCCGAGGTAGATCATGAAAAGTTAATAATTGATATCCGGCTTGGCCCATATTTGAAACAGCCCGAACCCGAAGAATCCAAATAATCTAACTATCCGAACCTAACACAACTTCATATCGAAGAAAGGAGAATTTTGAATGGACCTAAACTTGATGTGGGTTGAACTGATGGGAACCCGATCGAAATTTTACCGATTGAAATGATTTGTATGCATATGACGTATAATTGAATTTAATCGACTTGAAACTGATTTAACTCTTCCATTTGCCACACAAAATTGATGTCAAAATGTGATATAAACTTGTATTTGAATTATACGAAACTCAAGAGAATCAAAGACTTGTAATGACTTGAATCAAACTGCATAGAAAAATGAACAAAGAGAAATAAATAGGTGCGAAATGATTCCATTCCATCCTACTTTGCACCTGAAATTCTATCAATTGAAATCACTTGTAAAGATACATAACACTAGACCAAAATTAATCGAATTGAAACTGATGTGACCCATACATTTTCCACCTCTGGACCAAAATCCAAACTCAATTAGGCGCATAGGTATTTGATCAAAGGGGTAAGCTCATTTCCATAGACTTGGTGCAATTATAGCCGTTATATTTTATGAAGGCACCACATAAGATTCACATGATATCAATGAGCATAATATATTTGATGTATTAGATTCGAGTCTTTTATTAGTTTACTTCTATCGAGCAATTAACACCCTCCAAATACATATTTTCCAGAGGGTTAAATATCATTTCACATTTTACCTATGAATTTTGAGATTTTGATGGGCTTATCCTTCAAATTTATCTGACAAATTTGAATTTGTCCCTACGTACTTGATGTATCAAGGTTCAAATTAAGCCACATAACCTATTTGACCCAAACGATAGTCTCCCCTCCCTCTAGACAACGCGTGGGACCACGACTACAGCCTTGAGCTATTTACAACCATAGCGGGAATTGTTTGCATGCTCCCGATCTAGACCAAAGATATTGATGGTCCATTTAAATATCGAAGAACAAAGTGTAAAACATAAAATGGAATGCAATAGAAACAATGACGCATGGAACAAATAGATTTTCTACTTTTTAAGATCGAAATGATGACTGTTGCGCGAGCGGTTTCAACACCGCCTATGCGAATTTCTAGCACATTAGAGGTCACGACATGGACAGAGAGAGAGAGAGAGACGTGGCCATTGAAGTGTCGTCTACTCTGGTGAGTAGGGGTAGCGTGTGATAAGGTCTTATGCACGAAAGCGACACAACAGAGGAGAAAGTAAAAAAAGGGGAAAATTTGGCAAATATTTACTGCTAAGGTGATGGCCTAACTATGAAAGGTAATTTATCTTACATGAGGTCACAATTTCAATTATAAATGACTCGTATAACGTTGTTTAACTGTGACACATCTCATGTGAAGAGACTTCTTGACTGCTAGCATCTTAAATGAAATTGTGATGACGGATTCGCCAATTTTGGATTTTCGAGTCGTGAGTGGTATGAAATAGTTATGACTCGAACTGAACATTTTATATAGCGTCTAGCGGAATTGCATGTCGGGACAAGGAAAATCGATAGGGCTCAAAAAGTGGACTGACTCTATGGCTTCATAAACAGGAAACAAGAACACCAGATAGCTTCAGAAACTCATGAATGAATGAAGGCACATGTGGAAGAAGCACAATGAGATTCTTGACGTACCGCTCAGCTCGACATCATCAGTAGATGCAACGCTCTCAAGCAAACCCCAGTTACTCAAAAGATCCCACAGCAGCTTCCTCTTCTTCTTAGGTCATTTCACAGAGAGAGAGAGAGAGAGAGAGAGAGTTGTTAAGTTAGGGTTTGTAGGTGAAGCATATTTCAGAAGATCCATGAACAATCGTGGCATCTCCGGGCAGTCGCGTTTACTCCACAACCGTCTAAACCCTAACCTCTCTCCCTTTCTGTAGCTGGTGAATCAAATTCATCAAGACATTGTTAAGCCTGTCCTCTCCCCTTAAACGACCTATTCAGAGAAGAGATTACGCATGGAGCAGCCTCCTGTAACTGATCTTTTAAGCCCAAAGGCCATCTCCTCCGAGCTGAACGACCTCGTTTTGGGATCACTTTCCCCTCCAACCCGCCGGCCGGACTCGAACTCGGACGTATTCGAACGTTCGGCAGATGGAAGATGTGTGGGGTGCGCGTGCAGAGTCGGTCCACACCCTTGCTTTTCGCCATACCCGTCGACGCATAAAGCTTAGTCAAATCAAAACAGGAAGACCACGAATCAATAAGTCAAATAATTCCGAAGCATCGAACTATATTTTAAGTCCCATGATTTAAGAATCGACACGTTTTGATTATTTATATATAACAAAGGGAGTTCACTACTTAGAACTACTATTTCTAGCCTTCGGTGTGACAAAATTGAATTCCGAGTACATGATTAAGACAGAGCGACAAATTGCATTCCCATTGAACGGATTTCCTCAATTTGACCAGAACCTTGTTGCATGCTAACATTGATTGTCTTAAATCCACAATATAGTTCGCAAAAAATTAATTTTTAAGAAAAGGGAATGAGCACATGATATGATTATTTTGAGAATTGTTGAAACCGACCACATGGGGTTCATTTCGCTAGTCCATGTTATTATTTGTTAATCATTTATATTGCGTGAATTGCCAATGATTTTACCCTTTTTTTTATTTTTTTTTATTTTTATAAATACGAGATATGTGGAATTTCTGTATATATCAATGTTGAATAATGAAAAGTACATATATATATATATATATATATATATATATATATATATATATATATATAAATAGGCTTTATTAGTTTATTATTTGAGATATCATATAAATTAAAGATATGCATAATTAAATAGAGATATATGTGCAATTATGAGAAATACAGATTTTTTTTTTAAATATTCTAATTATCTCTAAAGAGGAAAATATCTTAGAGAAATATCTCTAACATGGTGTATAGAAAATTTCAACATTAGTTTGGATAAAAGATTCAAAAAAATGCTTGAATGGATCGTCGAAGTGGCTTGATGCGGTGAAGAACGACATCAGTTGCTTCAACATAACTACTTGTGTATTTATTGTGCAAGCTACTCACTAGGATGTTGTTGATCTGGCTCATATGAGGGCAATAAGTCTAATGGTGTATGTGGACAAAAACATGGCTGGTGCGACTGGCGTTGTTATGAAATAAGCTCGATGGGCACTTCCTAATCGGGCTCCGTAGATTATGCTACAACAAAATAGGATGACATTGGCTATTGAAGATTGAGTAATATTGAGGTTTGATGTTGAGAGAGGGATATTAATAGTCACTGAAAAGGAAGATGACACAAATCATGAGAATTGCACCACACTCGAGTGCACCTTAGGATCGACTAGCCTATTTACCAAAATAAGAAATATGTCGAAGTGAGAAAAATGGTATTTTCTTGTATATTCCGATGTGAACAATGAAGAGTACATAAATAAGAGTTATTAGATGATTATTTAAGGTGATATATCAATCAAATATATGCGTAATTGAAGTAAGATATGCACAAATTTTAAGCAATATGGAGAATCAAGAGAAATATTCTATTATCTTTAAAAGAAGAGAGAAGAGAAATATCTCTAATATTAATGATTTTACACCTTCCTCAAAGTGGAAAGCAAGGTCATCTCCAATATCCACATTACTAAATTTGCCCTTTGATTTCGAGCACGCGCATACAAATTGGTCAACCTCCTGCCTCAACCATTGACCGTGCCAAAGAATTCGCTTCTCGTTATACTTGATTCAATTATTGCCTCCACGAATCCGCGTGCTAATTTACTCATTAGATTTATGTTTCTCATTCGCATTTAATAAAACAATAAAAAATAGATATATTCGTCATTTCTCCATGAATTGCCTGTTTGTTTTCTGTTTTGTTGGTGCCACGTTTCACATTTTGTATCCCCGCCGACCAAAATATCCCTTTTTAATTCATATGCGATTGGACTTATAAGGCACCTGTCGAGATATGAGAATCTTGCTGACGTATGCTATTGTCTATTCGTACTAAAACTTTGGTATAATATAGTCATTGCCACTATAATAATGATAGACAAAAACGTGCCCATCTCATATCTCGCTGATGTATACTATTGTTTATGCGTACTAAAACCTTGATATAACATAGTCATTGCCGCTATAATAATAAATAAAGACCCATGCCCATGACTTGATAAGGTAAAGGTACTTTATTATTCTGTATGGACCGTCGATTAAATAAATGGGAATTTGACACTCAAAGCATGTGTCTGGAATCTCATCATCAATGCGCAGTCACTTTCTCAGCAACTGCAATATGGGAGCTAATAATGCAAAAAAAAAGGAAAAGAAGAAGAAGAAAAGATTGAATGATTGAAAATAATAATTTTCAAAGCTAGCTCAATCTATATATATAAATCCCACTTATGGTCATCCTCTCAACTATCCCACACTGGCCCTTCAACGATACAAACCATACACAAGTCAATAGCTGCTCGATAGCAATTAGAAAATGCTTCCAGAAATCATGAGTCCCTTTGAGACCCATCAATGCGATCCTTTGAAATCCATCTGCGATCATCTTCTTCAGGATCATGATATAGTTGAGAATGCTCCAGTTTTTGCGCCAAGAAGCTTAAGCTTCAGCGACCTGTTGCTTGCGGAAAGTTGGAGCGAACTTCCTCTGAAAGTCGACGACTCGGATGACATGCTGGTGTACAGCGCTATGTGCGACGCGCTCAGTTCTGGGTGGTTGATGCCTTCGGCTTCGAATCAAGAACTTGATTTCCAAGCGACGGCAGTTGATTACAACAGCATTGGTTCAGCAGTGCAGAAGAGACCGGAGGAGATGGCGGAGCGTGAGATGAAAGCGCCGGTCATGGAGATGCATTACAGAGGAGTGAGGAGGCGGCCATGGGGAAAATATGCGGCAGAGATAAAAGACCCTAAGAAGAACGGTGCGAGGATTTGGCTCGGGACTTACGAGACGCCCGAGGATGCGGGATTGGCCTATGACCGGGCTGCTTTCAAGATGAGAGGATCAAAGGCCAAGCTCAACTTCCCTCACCTCATCAGCTCAGCCGAGTATGAGCCCGTCAGGGTCAGCCCCAAGCGTCGGTCCATGGAGCCTAGCTCACCTTCCAGCGATGACGGGTTGACTGGGATGAAGAGGAGAAAGAGGGAGGTCGATTTAGATGCTGAGGTGGGGTTTGGAGCTTCCATCCCTTTTCATATTTTGGAGATGGGCTTGCTAGGTGTGGACGAACAATTTTTATTTTGATTGTACGCACTGTCAAGACATTGTCTTAATAAATGCGAAAAAGATCTCCTAAACTTAAAACGAAAGAAAAAACGAGGAATGAAAAGTCTAAAGCTTCAGAGAATAACATGAAAAGTCTAAAGCTTCAATCCCCTTCCGTAAGTTGCAGTGAGTTGAGAGATGGAGACACGTAAAAGAATAAGCCAATTCATTTGAGACCCTGCAGATCCACTCTTTCTCCTATTTATTCAAAGATCAGCCATTTATCTTGTGTTTTCACATTGAGAATTCTTTGTAGATGAAGAAATGTCAAAGGGGCTTCTTACTTCCTAAACAGATACCCTAACATCCATATATTAACTATCGTTTATTAAGAATACACAAGAAAAACACTTGGAATTGTTGATTCATAGCCAGAGATGGCTTAGAGCCAATGGTTCATTTGGACTTTTCCTTTCTAATACTTTATCTATTTATTAAATTTGTTCCCACCTAACGGAAGGTTATTAGATCAAATGACAAGAACTTTATTCAGGAAAAGAAAGAGCCATCGATTTCTTGCAGGGTGTGATTTGTGTTTGTGTGTACATGTTCTCAAAGTGTAAATGGGTTTTTTCGGTTGATGCACGAATATGATTTTATGTAAAGGATAGTGGAGGTTGCCCCACAAGCCAAGAACATGTTCTCCTTTCCCAGAACAACCCCCCAGCTCCACGCTCATGCCATGATATAATTATCTCAAACCCTTGTTTTCGGCACCATCCTTTCGCTAATTAAACTCTCCCGGCCACCATCCGTTCTTCCCTTTCCTTGGTGATTTCGCTTACACTGTCTTGTCGCACTTGAACAGACGTGTGAATAGGCTGCGATCGCAGGTTCGGCTATGAAGCACTTGGGCTCCGTTCATCTGAAGATGGGAGTCACCGGCTACCACTTTGACATCCGTTATATACGCTTCGGCTTTGTCTTTCTCGGATTGAATTTGCATGATGTCTTGCTTATATCGATCGGTATGCCTCCATCAATCATCATCATGTAGATTACCATTGGTGAACTCATTGACTTAGCTCATCCACCGTCTCGTTGCCGCAAACTCGGCCTGTGTACTCCTTGCCGCGCCACTTCACCACTAGCGTCAACTCTTCCTCCATCAGCGATGCTACTGAGAAAGCAAAAGATGACGCCATTCTCTTCTCCCCCGATCCCTTGTGGAGATGGCAAGACGGATTTGGGTCGGATGCACACGTTCAAAACCAGCAAGAGACGACCCCTCGGAGAAACGTTAAAAATTCATATCTGGCTGGGCCCATATCTAAGATGACCCAAACTTGAAGAATCCGAATAATCTAACTATCCAAACATTTGAGCGGTGCGTACATGTTGTCTAGATGCGGCACACCTCATGTGGAGAGATTTCCTAATTACTAGTATCTTAACAAAGTTATGATGACCAGCTTGCTGACCTTAGGCTTTTGAGTCATGGGTGGTGCGGAGTAGTTATGACTCAAATCGAATATTTTGTAATAAGAAGATATTCGATATCTCATTTAGCGAAATTATAGGTTAGGACGAGAAAATCGATATGAATTCAAGAAGACAAGACTCAAAGGACTGATTTTACGGCCCTATAAACAGGAACCGAGGACAGATAGCTTCAGAACTAATGGATGAACGAAGGCACATGTGGAAGCAGCGCCTGATCAGCTCTACATCAGTCGACTCTTGTTGTGCCGCTGAGCTCTACATCATCAGTAGATATAATAGTCTCAAGCAAATCTCAGCCTTCTCTTCATCAGTTAGGGTGGTGAAGCATGTTTCGTCTTGGATTAGTTCTACATGTATCGTGAGCGGAAGATCGATGAATATTCATCATATGTCCACATAGTAACGTCTATGCGGCTGCCCATCTAAACCCTAACCTCTCCCTTTCTGTGATTAGCGAATCAAATTCCATGGAGACATTGTTAAGTCAGGAAAATTACTAAAAAAATCCCAAATCAATTATACTTATGTCAATTTAATATTAAACATTTTAATCTGATCAATTTTTTTGTCGGTAATTTAATTAGATCAATTTTTTTTTGGTCGGAATTTAGATCAATTGAGTTTCAAACTTTTTGACAATTTACCAATATAGTTTATCCATCCAATTTTGATTAAAATCGCTAATGCGGATGACAATCACCCGAAGTAGCACGCCAATGCTAACATGGACAAATTTTATAATTATCTTTATAATTTTTTATTATATTTCATAATATTTTTAATTTATTTATTCTCTATGTTATTTTTCTTCTTTTTGTTCCTTCTTCCTCACCCAGTTGTCGGGCCCCAATGATGGCTGACGAATGGCTACAGGCAATGATTGATAAGGGTTGCCCTCCCTGGACTTAGGTGAGGTTGCCCTCTGTGGGATCTTGTTCAAGGGCAGTAAGGTTGCCCTTCGACAGATCTCGGCAAGGTCGAACCTCCCTTGTAGCTAGTGAGGCCAACTTGCGCTGGCCTTTGTTGAGGGCAACTGTTGCTTGAAGTTGGCAAGGTTGCCCCTTGCTAGATCCTAGTAAGGTAGAGCCTTGCCCTTGCTAGCCTCTAGTGAGGGCGAGCATCAATCGAGGCAAACAAGGTCACCCCTCGCCAAAATTCAGCAAGGGTGGGCGACCCTTGCCGATCATCATTGAGGCCTGGCAAATGGTGAAGAAAGAATGAAAGAAAATAAAATAAATATATAAAAAAAAGTCAGAAAAATAATAAAAATTTACAAAAAAATTGTCAATGTTAAGCTTGATTATTCACGTCAGCAATTTCCGTCCAAAATTGATTAGATTGATTATATTGGTAAATTGTCAAAAAGTTTAGAACTAAATTAGCCAAATTGAAATATTTATAACTGAATTTATAAAAAACAATAAGTTAAAGATTTTTTTTTGGTAACTTTTCCATGTTAAGTCTGTCGGCCCACTCAACGACCTATAAAGAAAAGAGATAGACACATGGAGCCTGCAACTGATTTTTAAGCTCAAGGCCCTCTCACCCAAACTTGACAACCTCACCTTAGGACCGCATTCCCCTTCAACCCGCCGACCGGACACGGCGATGAACTCGTGTGCAGACGTAATCGAACGTTCAGCAGATGGAAGATCTGTGTAAAGTGCGCGTGCAGGGTCGGTCCAGACCCGTACTTTTAGGCGTTTCCGCCATACCCGTCGGCACAGAAAGCTTAGTCGACCCAAAACAGAATGTCGACGAGGCAAAAAGTCAAAACAGTTCCGAAGCAGCATCGAACATGGTTACGAAAGGGCGACAGATTGCATTCCCATTCAACGAATTTCCTCGATTTGACCATGACCTTGGTACATGCTAAGGCCCCATTACTTTTCTCAAATCCAAAATAGAGTCCGTAAATTTTTAGTTTTTAAGAAAAGGAAACGAGCACACGATATAATTTGTTGAAACCGACCATATATTGTTCAATTCATTAACCCATGTTATTATGTATTAATCATTTACTTTGTGTAAATTGTGTGTAATTTTACATTTTTCTTGTAGATGCGAGATACGCAGAATTTTGGTACATTTCGATGTTGAGCTATGAATAGCGAGGCTTTGTTAGTTGATCATTTGAGATAACATATCATCATTTAAGAATATGCGCAATCGAATGGAGATGTATGCACAATTTTGAGAGATATGGAAAATTAAAAGAATTATTCTAATTATCACTAAGAGGAGAATACCTCATAGAAATATCTTTGACATGATGTATAAAAAAAATTTCAATATGAGTTTGCGTAAAAGATCCGAAAAATGCTTGAGTGGATCGCTGGCTTGATGTGGTGAAGAGCGAATTAGTTAACATGGCTGCTTGTGTGTTAAATTGTTAATGGTAGTTGTTGTGCAAGCCAGATGCCAAGACACTGTTGATCTGGCTCATCAAGGGCAGTGAGTTCATTACTGTTCGTCTGGGGATAGAAACATGGTTATGAGACTAGCATTGTTATGAAACAAGCTCGATGGGCGCTTTATTAGATAATAGTGTTTTGTACATTACGCAACAATAGAATGGGGTGACATAGGTTAGCAATGTTGAGGATTGACATTGAGAGAGGTTATTGAAAAAGAAGATGACATGAAATTCGAGAATTGCACCACACCAAAGTGCATCTAAGGATTGAATAACATTGATACCAAAATAAGAGATATGCAGAAGTGAGAATTGCGGTACTTTTGTATATTTCAATGTGAACAATGAAGTACATTAATAAGCTTTATTACATGATTATTTAAGGTACCATAGTAATTAAGGATATGCACCATCAAAGATTAGATTTATATGGAACTTTTGAGAAATACGGTGAGTTCAGATAAATATTTTAATTATCTTTAATGGAGAAAAATATCCTTGAGAAATATCTCCGACATTGATGACTTTACTCCTTTCTTGAAACGAAAAGCAAACTTATCTTCGATATTCACATTAGTGAATTTGCCCTTTAAAGTAGAGCACACGCAGACAAATTGGTCTAACCTCCTGCCTCAACCATTGACCGTGCCAATGTATTCGCTCCTCGTGATGCTTATTCAATTATTATCTCCATGACTACACGTGCCAATTTGCATTTTGGATATATATATTTCTCATTCGCCTTTGAAAACACACTATATAAAAAGGCAAGAAAGAAAGAAAAAAGGAAAATAAAAGAGAAGAAAAATAAAAAATTGAAATTTTGTAAAAATTTTCCATGCCAACGTTGGCTATGCCCCATAGGATGGCCAACTTCTACGTTAGCAATTTCTAGCCAAACTTGGCTAGATGAACCGTGTCGACAAATTGTCACTAGATTTAGAACTTGAGATGAGCGGTTCCAGATCTGTATAGATTCTATCTAGATTTTGGAACTTATTCACTATAATAGGTTTCTTATTTTTTGAAACTTGGAACTTATCCTACATACTCTAGGATTTGGAATCTACCCTATCACATGTTTTAGGTCGATTTTAGGGTCTATCGGGTTTTATCTATCTTATTAATTGAACAATTACAATGAATTAAAACTTTTAATGACTATCGCTTGCTATTACGATTTACTGATCATAAAAACACATGAAAAATATAAACATTAATAAAGTAAGTTTGGGTAATAAAATGGAAGCTCAAATTAGTGCTTTTAGATTATCTATTCATCATCGAATGCTATGGAATATCGCAAGATCGTTTGAATACATGAACCAAGCAAAATTAAAACTTGTTCCAAGTTATAAGTTACAGGTTCTAGGTTCTAGGTTTCTCCAATTAAAAACTCATAACCTATTCATCGAAATAGGTTTATCATTTTTGGAATCTGAAACCTACCCTACATACTTTGGAACTTGGAATCTACAGGCCCCTATCAGTCTAGTTCTTAGATTCTAAGTTTTATCTTGGAACCTACCCCTATTTAGAACTCAATTAACATTGTTGAAAGATTTATCCATGAATACTCCTCGCATCTTCACAAAGTTACGTTTACTCCACTACCCATCCAAACCCTAACCTCTCCCTTTATGTGATTACCGAATCAAATCCATGAAGACATTGTTAAGCCTATCCTCTCCCTTTAACGACCTATTAAGAAAGGAAAATACACATGGAGCCAGCAAGGTTGCAACTAGGGGTGAGCAAAAAGAACTGCTCGGATGCTGAAATTGAAAGGAGGCAAATAAAAATGAAAAGCAAAGAAGAAAAAATCTCAAAATTCATCATCTGAAGCTTCATAGACTGACATGAAATTTCTAAACCACTACCCAAGCTCCCACTAAACTGTGCTCTGCAGTCGTAACTTCACGCCCATAACTACACCAAAAGCACGGGGAGAGTCCAGGAAGTGAAATCAGATGCCGAAATCAAAATCGCAGCCAGAATAGATTGCAACCAAATCCACCCAAAGAGCTAGAGGTATCAGAGGAAGAGGGTTGATCCGAAACCGATGTTTGAGCCTTTCCCGCGAACAATCAGGCTGAAGGAGAAGGAGGACGAGAATCAGCGAAGATACCTCAGAAGGGAACGAGGGGCGCAGGCATTCGCACATGAAGGTGGCGTTTTTGTACATGAAGTGCCGCAAGCTATGCTGCATGCACTAGTATCGCTACCTTGGCGATTTAACGAGAGAATATTGTTGATTTATATTGCGAATAAAGAACACTGGTTTAATCCGAATGTGGATATTAACATCCATCGAGGAGAGCCAGCAATAAGTAATATACTAATCAATTAGAGAATTACATAGTACAATCGCTTTCACGATAGTGTTTAGCCTCATGTAATTGTGCTCTAAAGTAAATCACGAGAATTAGACTCACTTCCCCACGATGAGAACGCCTCGATTTAAAAGTAAAATTTCCGAGCAAAAGTCCGTGTGGTTCTCTGGTCCTGCTAACGATCAGAACAAGAGTCCCTACTGAATTTATTTTTTATTCTTTGACTTTTGCTAGATTTTTTTATTCGAAAGGTCGACCACTTGGCAGAACCCTTTATGGCTGGCTTCCAATTGAAACCCCCACCGTCCGTCTCTTTTCCATTTCCTCTTGTGCAGCTAAAAACAAGACAAATAAACCCTTTTTTTCTTTATATGGCCCATCATCAACAGTGGCGTCACTTGTATGGCCTTCCGGAATAGTCGATCTCTTGATTGATCAATCTTGACTATTTACATATTTGGCACCACTCTAAAAAAAAATAGATCAAAGGAAATTAACAACCCTCATCTTTGTTGAACTGTAGTAGTAGGATTCCAATAAGTAATTAGTCCAAAATTAGAATTCTAGTCCACTTGAGAGGTGATTGGTTTTAGGAACTGACAATTGCCCATTAAGAATCAGGTCCGAAAAATTGAAATTGAAAATCGCTCATTAGTTCTATGGACTCATTTGGGAACCAAACTTTGGTTTAGTTCCCGGGTGGGTTTATGAAACCGGTTGAAATGTCCCCACATTTTGAAGAGTTATGAGACTTGAGAGTGAGTGATGAGGTTGGAGGCCAAAGGCAATTGAGTGTGAGAGCAATAGAGGAAGGGATGAGGTTGGAGGTCACTAAGAGCGAGAGTGAGAGGGATCGATGAAGCTGAAGGCCATCGAGAGGGAGGTGAGGCCGTGAGATGAGTGAGGCGAGAGACAAAGAAAACATAAATTTTTTTAAAAAATTGTATATATGTAGGGTAAGTCCAAGTAGATGGGAGAGTGATTTCGCACTTAGAATCGGGAATTTGACTGGTATTCATGAAAATCATCAATTTTGGGCTGGTTTCGGGCAATTCCAATTTCTTTTGCATAATCCTAGTCCACCTCATACAATTTGGGTTGGGTCTCATATATAGGTTCAAACTCATGATATAATTTATCAAATGTAATGACAAAGAAAAACATGCCATTGGTCAAATCTGGTCCAATTCTAGGCGTATTGGTCCGGTTCCGATTGTAGAAGTAGCGAACCGAACCCTTAAGTACGAACGAGATCACCCTTCAACCCGCCGGGCGATGAGCTTGAATACAGACGCAATCGAACGTTCAGCAGATGGAAGTTGTGTGGAGTGCGCGTGCAGAGTGGGTCCGCGCCCATCTTTCCGGCGTTTTCGCCATACCCGTCGGCGCATGAAGCTTAGTCAAACCAAAACAAAATGTCCAGGAGGCAAAAAGTCAAATAGTTCCGACACATCGACATGGTTGAGAAAGCGACAAATTGCGTTCCCATTGAACGATTTGACCATGACCTTGTGACATGCTTAGGTCCCATTACTTGTCTCAAATCCAAAATAGGGTACTTAAATTTTTAGTTTTTAAGAAAAGGGCATGAGCACACTACATGGTTATTTGGAGAATTGTTGAAACTGACCGCATGTCGTTCAGTTCGTTAATCCATTTATTATGTATTAATAATTTATTTTGCATGAATTGCCTGTAATTTTACCTTTTTATTATATAGATGTGAGATTTGCAGAAGAGAGAAAAGTGGAATTTCTATATATTTCGATACTGAACAATAGAGTTTGATTATCTTAGGTAACATATTGATTAATGATATAGATAATAAAGAGAGAGATATGCACAATTTTGAGAATTACAAAGAATCCAAACAAATCTTCCAATTATCGCTCAATAGAGAGAAATATCCTAGAGAAATATCTCTAATATTAATGATTTTACTCCTTTCTCTGAGTGAAAAGCAAACTCTATCTCCAATATCCACGTTAGTAAATCGGCCCTTTAATCTAGAACACACGCAGACAAAATGGTCAAACCTCCTGCCTCATCCATTGACCGTGCCAATGTATTCACTCCTCGTGATACTCATTCAATTATTTTATCCACGATTACACGTGCTAATCTACGTTATAGATAGATATTTCTCATTCGCATTTCAAGACACAATATATAAAAAATAGATATGGTCGTCATTCCTCCATGAATTCTTTGTTTGTTTTCTCTTTTGTTGGTGCCACGTTCCACATTTTGTCTCCCCACCGACCGAAATTGCCCCTTTTTTTATTCGTACGCGATTGGATTTATAAGGCACCTGTCGAGATATGAGAATCTTGCTGATGTGTATTATTGGTATAATATAGTCATTGCAACTATAATAATAAACAAAGAAACGTGCCCGTAACTTCAATTAATTTATAAAATTCGCATCGAGATAAGGAAAAAGCACATTATTACATAAAGACTGTCGGTTAAATAAATGTGAATTCAAACATTCAACACGTGTGTAGAATATCACCGCCAATGCATGGGCACCTTCTCAGCAAATGCAACATGGGAGCTAGTCATGTGAAAAATAGATTGAATGATTGAAAGTAATGATTGTTTAAGCTAGCTCAACCTATATATATATAAATCTCCCACTAATCCGATCTAGCCCTTCAATCATCAACGATACAAACTGTACACAGGTGAATAGCTGCCCGATCGCCATCAGAAAATGCTTCCAGAATTCATGAGTCCCTTTGAGACCCATCAATGCGATCTTTTGAAATCGATTTGTGATCATCTTTTTCACGATGATGATGATATTGTTGAGAAAGATGCAGTATTTAAGCCGAGGAGTTCGAGCTTCAGCGATCTTTTGCTGATGGAAAGTTGGAGCGAACTACCTCTGAGAGTCGACAACTCGGAGGACATGTTGGTGTATGGTGCTATGTGCGATGCACTCAGTTCCGGGTGGGTGATGCCTTCGGCTTCGAGTCAAGAACTTGATTTCGAAACGAGGACCGTCGATAACGCCGGCACTGGTCTGGAGGTGCAGACGAGACCGGAGATGGTGAAGCGCGAGATGAAAGCGCCAGTCAGGATGATGCATTACAGAGGAGTGAGGAGGCGGCCATGGGGAACATATGCAGCAGAGATAAGAGACCCCAAGAAGAACGGCGCGAGGATTTGGCTCGGGACTTACGAGCTGCCTGAGGATGCGGCGTTGGCCTATGACCGGGCCGCTTTCAAGATGAGAGGGTCGAAGGCTAAGCTCAACTTCCCTCATCTCATCGGCTCGGTCGAGTATGACCCCGTGAGGGTCAGCCCCAAGCATCGGTCCGCTGAGCGTAGCTCGCCGTCCAGCGATGACGGGTCGACTGGGACGAAGAGGAGAAAGAGAGGAGGTCGATTTAGATGCTGAGGTGGAGTTTGGAACTCCAATCCCTTTTCCCATTCTGGATCTGGGCTTGTTAGGTGTGGACGAACGATTTTTATTTTGATTGTACATACTGTCAAGACATTATTTTCTTCATCAATGTGAAACAAATATCGTCAACTTGAAACAAAAGAAAAGCCATGACATAACAATCTCGAACACTAGTTTTCGGCACCATCGTTTCACTGATTAATCTCTCGCGGCCGCCATCTGTTGCGGTGAGTTCAGAGATAGAGACACGTAAAAGAATAAGCCAATTCATTTGAGACCCTGCAGATCCACTCTTTTTCTATTCAAAGATCAGCCCTTTATCTTTGTGTTTTCACGTCGAGAATTCTTTGTAGATGAAGAGATGTCAAAGCGGCTTCTTACTTCCCAAACGGAACCCTAACATCCATATATTAATGCTTGTTTATTAAGAATACAAAAGAAAAACACTTAGAATTGTTGATTCATCGCCAAAGATGGCTTAGAGTTATCTAAAGGACTTTTCCTTTCTAATACTTCATCCGAGAGTTATTGGTATTTATTAAATTTGTTCCCATCTAATGGAAGGTTATTAGATCAAATGACAAGGACTTTATTCAGGAAAAGAGAAAACCATCGATTTCTTGCAGGGTGTGATTGTGTTTGTGTGTACATGTTCTCTAAGTGTAAATGGGTTTTTCGGTTGATGCACGAATATGATTTTATGTAAAGGATAGTGGAGGTTGCCCCACAAGCCAAGAACATGTTCTCCTTTCCCAGAACAACCCCCAGCTCCACGCTCATGCCATGAAGGTCTTCAAGTTGGCGAGTCTCTCTCAAAGACAGTCATGTGTATGATATAATTATCTCAAACCCTTCTTTTCGGCACCATCCGTTCTTCCCTTTCCTCGGTGATTTCGCTTACACTGTCTTGTCGCACTTGAACAGACGTGTGAATCGGCTGCGATTGTGGGTTCGGCTATGAAGCACTTGGACTCTGTTCATCTGAAGATGGGAGTCACCGACTACCACTTTGACATCCGTTATATACGCTTCGGCTTTGTCTTTCTCGGATTGAATTTGCATGATGTCTTGTTTATATCGATCGGAATGCCTCCATCAATCATCATCATGTAGATTACCGTTGGTGAACTCGTTGATTTAGCTCATCCACCCTCTCGTTGCCGCAAACTCGGCCTGTGTACTCCTTGCCGCTCCACTTCACCATTAGCGTCAACTCTTCCTCCGTCAGCGATGCTACTGAGAAAGCAAAAGACGACGCCATTCTCTTCTCTCTCTCCCCCTCCCTTGTGGAGATGGCAAGACGGATTTGGGTCGGATGCACACGTTCAAAACCAGCAAGAGACGACCCCTCGGAGAAACGTTAAACATTCATATCTGGCTGGGCCCATATCTAAAATGACCCAAACTTGAACAATCCGAATAATCTAACTATCCAAACATTTGAGCGGTGCGTCTAGATGTGGCACACCTCATGTGGGGAGATTTCCTAACTACTAATATCTTAACGAAATTATGATGACAAGCTTGCTGACCTTAGGCTTTTGAGTCACATGTGGTACGGAGTAGTTATGACTTAAATCGAATATTTTGTAATAAAAAGATATTCGATATCTCAGCGAAATTATAGGTTAGGACAAAAAAAATCAATATGAATTCGAGAAGACAAGACTCAAAGGACTGATTTTACGGCCCTATAAACAGGAACCGAGGACAGATAGCTTCAGAACTAATGGATGAACGAAGGCACATGTGGAAGCAGCGCCCGATCAGCTCTACATCAGTCGATTCTTGTTGTGCCGCTGAGCTCTACATCATCAGTAGATATAATAGTCTCAAGCAAATCTCAGCCTCCTCTTCATCTTATGCCATTTCAAAACTCAACCTAGCCCACACAAACATATATATGTGTGTGTGTATATATATATATATATATAGAGAGAGAGAGAGAGAGAGAGAGAGAGAGAGAGAGAGAGAGAGAGGTGTTAAGTTAGGGTGATGAAGCATGAATCGTCTTGGATTAATTCCACGTGTCGTGAGCGGAAGATCGATGAATACTCATTGTATGTCCACATAGTCACGTTTACACCGCTGCCCATCTAAATCCTAACCGCTCCCTTTCTGCGATTAGCGAATCAAATTCCATGGAGACATTGTTAAGTCAGGAAAATTACTAAAAAAAAATCCCAAATCAATTATACTTATGTCAATTTAATATTAAACATTTTAATTTGATCAAATTTTTTGTCGGTAATTTAATTAGATCAATTGAGTTTCAAATTTTTTGACAATTTACCAATATAGTTTATCCATCCAATTTTGATTAAAATCGCTGAAGCGAATGACAACCACCCGAAGTAGCATGCCAATGCTAACGTGGACAAATTTTGTAATTATCTTTATAATTTTTATTATATTTCATAATATTTTTAATTTATTTATTCTTTATGTTATTTTTCTTCTTTTTGTTCCTTCTTCCTCCCCCAGTTGTCGAGCCCCGGTGATGGCCGATGAATGGCTACAGGCAATGATTGATAAGGGTCACCCTCCCTGGCCTTAGGTGAGGTTGCCCTCCATGAGATCTTGTCCAAGGGCAATAAGGTTGCCCTTCGACGGATCTCGGCAAGGTCGAACCTCCCTTGCGGCTAGCGAGGCCAACCTCGCGCTGGCCTCTGTTGAGGGCAACTGTTGCTTGAAGTCAACAAGGTTGCCCCTTGCTAGATCCTAGTAAGGTAGAGCATTGCCCTTGCTAGCCTCTGGTGAGGGCGAGCGTCAGTCGAGGCAAACAAGGTCACCCCTCGCCAAAATTCAGCAAGGGTAGGCGACCCTTGCCGATCATCATTGAGGCCCGGCAAATGGTGAAGAAAGAATGAAAGAAATAAGAAAGAAAATAAAATAAATATATAAAAAGTCAGAAAAATAATAAAAATTTATAAAAAAATTGTCAATGTTAAGGTTGATTATTCACGTCAGCAATTTCCGTCCAAAATTGATTAGATTGATTATATTGGTAAATTGTCAAAAATTTTAGAACTAAATTAGCCAAATTAAAATATTTATGACTGAATTTATACAAAAACAATAAGTTTAAGATTTTTTTTTGGTAACTTTTCCATGTTAAGTCTGTCGGCCCACTCAACGACCTATAAAGAAAAGAGATAGACACATGGAGCCTGCAACTGATTTTTAAGCTCAAGGCCCTCTCACCCAAACTTGACAACCTCACCTTAGGACCGCGTTCCCCTTCAACCCGCCGACCGGACACGGCGATGAACTCGTGTGCAGACGTAATCGAACGTTCAGCAGATGGAAGATCTGTGTAAAGTGCGCGTGCAGGGTCGGTCCAGACCCGTACTTTTAGGCGTTTCCGCCATACCCGTCGGCACAGAAAGCTTAGTCGACCCAAAACAGAATGTCAACGAGGCAAAAAGTCAAAACAGTTCCGAAGCAGCATCGAACATGGTTACGAAAGGGCGACAGATTGCATTCCCATTCAACAAATTTCCTCGATTTGACCATGACCTTGGTACATGCTAAGGCCCCATTACTTTTCTCAAATCCAAAATAGAGTCCGTAAATTTTTAGTTTTTAAGAAAAGGAAACGAGCACACGATATAATTTGTTGAAACCGACCATATATTGTTCAATTCATTAACCCATGTTATTATGTATTAATCATTTACTTTGTGTAAATTGTGTGTAATTTTACATTTTTCTTGTAGATGCGAGATATGCAGAATTTCGGTACATTTCAATGTTGAGAAGGCTTTGTTAGTTGATCATTTGAGATAACATATCATCATTTAACGATATGTGCAATTGAATTGAGATGTATGTGCAATTTTGAGAAATATGAAAAATTAAAAGAATTATTCTAATTATCTCCAAGACACCGTTGATTTGGCTTGTCAAGAGCAGTGAGTTTGTTAGTGTTCGTCTGTAGATAGAAACATGGTTATGCGACTAGCATTGTTATGAAACAAGCTCGATGCGCACTTCCTTAGATAATAGTGTTTCGTAGATTATGCGACAATAGAACGGGGTGACGTTGGTTAGCAATGTTGAGGATTGACATTGAGAGAGGTTATTGAAAAGGAAGATGACATGAAATATGAGAATTGCACCACACCCAAGTGCACCTAAGGATTGAATAACATTGATACCAAAATAAGAGATATGCAGAAGTGAGAATTGCGGTACTTTTGTATATTTCAATGTGAACAATGAAGTACATTAATAAGCTTTATTACATGATTATTTAAGGTACCATAGTAATTAAGGATATGCACCATCAAAGATTAGATTTATATGGAACTTTTGAGAAATACGGTGAGTTCAGATAAATATTTTAATTATCTTTAATGGAGAAAAATATCCTTGAGAAATATCTCCGACATTGATGACTTTACTCCTTTCTTGAAACGAAAAGCAAACTTATCTTCGATATTCACATTAGTGAATTTGCCCTTTAAAGTAGAGCACACGCAGACAAATTGGTCTAACCTCCTGCCTCAACCATTGACCGTGCCAATGTATTCGCTCCTCGTGATGCTTATTCAATTATTATCTCCATGACTACACGTGCCAATTTGCATTTTGGAGAGATATATATATATTTCTCATTCGCCTTTGAAAACACACTATATAAAAAGGCAAGAAAGAAAGAAAAAAGGAAAATAAAAGAGAAGAAAAATAAAAAATTGAAATTTTGTAAAAATTTTCCATGCCAACGTTGGCTATGCCCCATAGGATGGCCAACTTCTACGTTAGCAATTTCTAGCCAAACTTGGCTAGATGAATCGTGTTGACAAATTGTCACTAGATTTAGAACTTGAGATGAGCGGTTCCAGATCTGTATAGATTCTATCTAGATTTTGGAACTTATTCACTATAATAGGTTTCTTATTTTTTGAAACTTGGAACTTATCCTACATACTCTAGGATTTGGAATCTACCCTATCACATGTTTTAGGGTCGATTTTAGGGTCTATCGGGTTTTATCTATCTTATTAATTGAACAATTACAATGAATTAAAACTTTTAATGACTATCGCTTGCTATTACGATTTACTGATCATAAAAACACATGAAAAATATAAACATTAATAAAGTAAGTCTCGGTAATAAAATGGAAGCTCAAATTAGTGCTTTTAGATTATCTATTCATCATCGAATGCTATGGAATATCGCAAGATTGTTTGAATACATGAACCAAGAAAAATTAAAACTTGTTCCAAGTTATAAGTTACAGTTCTAGGTTCTAGGTTTCTCCAATTAAAAACTCATAACCTATTCATCAAAATAGGTTTATCATTTTTGGAATCTGAAACCTACCCTACATACTTTGGAACTTGGAATCTACAGGTCCCTATCAGTCTAGTTCTTAGATTCTAAGTTTTATCTTCGAACCCACCCCTATTTAGAACTCAATTAGCATAGTTGAAAGATTTATCCATGAATACTCATCGCATCTTCATAAAGTTACGTTTACTCCACTATCCATCCAAACTCTAACCTCTCCCTTTACGTGATTACCGAATCAAAACCGTGAAGACATTGTTAAGCCTATCCTCTCCTTTTAACGACCTATTAAGAAAGGAAAATACACATGGAGCCAGCAAGGTTGCAACTAGGGGTGAGCAAAAGGAACCGCTCGGATGCTGAAATTGAAAGGAGGCAAATAAAAATGAAAAGCAAAGAAGAAAAAATCTCAAAATTCAACATCTGAAGCTTCATAGACTGACATGAAATTTCTAAACCACTACCCAAGCTCCCACTAAACTGTGCTCTGCAGTCGTAACTTCACGCCCATAACTACACCAAAAGCACGGGGAGAGTCCAGGAAGTGAAATCAGATGCCGAAATCAAAATCGCAGTCAGAATATATTGCAACCAAATCCATCCAAAGAGCTAGAGCTATCAGAGGAAGAGGGTTGATCCGATACCAAGGAGGACGAGAATCAGCGAAGATACCTCAGAAGGGAACGAGGGGCGCAGGCATTCGCACATGAAGGTGGCGTTTCTGTACATTAAGTGCCGCAAACTATGCTGCATGCACTAGTATCGCTACCTTGGCCATTTAACGAAAGAATATTGTTGATTTATATTGCGAATAAAGAACACTGGTTTAATCTGAATGTGGATATAACCATCCATGGAGGAGAGCCAGCAATAAGTAATTTATTAATCAATTAGAGAATTTACATAGTACAATCGCTCCCACGATAGTGTTTAGCCTCATGTAATTGTGCTCTAAAGTAAATCACGAGAATTAGACTCACTTCCCCACGATGAGAACGCCTCGATTTAAAAGTAAAATTTCCGAGCAAAAGTCCGTGTGGTTCTCTGGTCCTGTTAACGATCAGAACAAGAGTCCCTACTGAGTTTATTTTTTATTCTTTGACTTTTGCTAGATTTTTTTATTCGAAAGGTCGACCACTTGGCAGAGCCCTTTATGGCTGGCTTCCAATTGAAACCCCCCCACCGTCCGTCTCTTTCCCATTTCCTCTTGTGCAGCTAAAAACAAGACAAATAAACCCTTTTTTTTTTCTTTATATGGCCCATCATCAACAGTGGCGTCACTTGTATGGCCTTCCGGAATAGTCGATCTCTTGATTGATCAATCTTGACTATATTACATATTTGGCACCACTCTAAAAAAAATAGATCAGAGTAAATTAACAACTGTCATCTTTGTTGAACTCTAATAGTAGGATCCCATAAGTATTCAATCGAGAATTAGAATTCTAGTCCACTTTAGAGGCGATTGGTTTTAGGAACTGAGAATCGCTCGTTAAGGATTAGTTCCGAAAAATTGAAATTGAAAATCGCTCATTAGTTCTATGGACTCACCTGGGAACTAAACAAATAGTCCGGTTTAGTTCCCTGGTGGGTTTATGAAACCGGTTGAAATGTCCCCACATTTTGAAGAGTTATGAGACTTGAGAGTGAGTGATGAGGTTGGAGGCCAAAAGCAATTGAGTGTGAGAGTGATAGAGGAAGCGATGAGGCTAGAGGCCACCAAGAGCAAGAGTGAGAGGGATCAACGAAGCCGAAGGCCATCGGGAGGGAGGCAAGGTCGTGAGATGAGTGAGGCAAGAGACAAAAAAAAACATATATATTTTTATAAATTATATATATATATATATATATATATATATATATATATATACAGGTTAAGTCCGAGTAGATGGGAGAGTGATTTCGCACTTAGAATTGGGAATTGGACTGGTCTCCATGAAAATCATCAACTTTGGGCTAGTTTGGTTTGGTTTTAGGCAATTCCAATTTCTTTTGCATACCCCTAGTCCACCTCATACAATTTGGGTGGAATCTTATTTATAGGCTCAAACTCTTGATATAATTTATCGAATGTAATGACAAAGAAAAAAATGCCATTGATAAAATCCGGTCCGATTCTAGGCATATTGGTCTAGTTTTCGATTCCAAAAATAGGGAACCGAAACCTTAAGTACGAACCAGATCACCCCGCCGAGCGATGAGCATGAATACAGACGCAATCGAACGTTCAGCAGATGGAAGTTGTGTGGAGTGCGCGTGCAGAGTGGGTCCGCGCCCATACTTTCCGGCGTTTTCGCCATACCCGTCGGCGCATGAAGCTTAGTCAAACCAAAACAAAATGTCCAGGAGGCAAAAAGTCAAATAGTTCCGACACATCGACATGGTTGAGAAAGCGACAAATTGCGTTCCCATTGAACGATTTGACCATGACCTTGTGACATGCTTAGGTCCCATTACTTGTCTCAAATCCAAAATAGGGTTCTTAAATTTTTAGTTTTTAAGAAAAGGGCATGAGCACACTACATGGTTATTTGGAGAATTGTTGAAACTGACCGCATGTCGTTCAATTCGTTAATCCATTTATTATGTATTAATAATTTATTTTGCATGAATTGCCTGTAATTTTACCTTTTTATTATATAGATGTGAGATTTGCGGAAGAGAGAAAAGTGGAATTTCTATATATTTCGATACTGAACAATAGAGTTTGATTATCTCAGGTAACATATTGATTAATGATATAGATAATAAAGATTGAGATATGCACAATTTTGAGAATTACAAAGAATCCAAACAAATCTTCCAATTATCGCTCAATAGAGAGAAATATCCTAGAGAAATATCTCTATGATTTTACTCCTTTCTCTGAGTGAAAAGCAAACTCTATCTCCAATATCCACGTTAGTAAATCGGCCCTTCAATCTAGAACACACGCAGACAAAATGGTCAAACCTCCTGCCTCATCCATTGACCGTGCCAATGTATTCACTCCTCGTGATACTCATTCAATTATTTTATCCACGATTACACGTGCTAATCTACGTTATAGATAGATATTTCTCATTCGCATTTCAAGACACAATATATAAAAAATAGATATGGTCGTCATTACGTTCCACATTTTGTCTCCCCACCGACCGAAATTGCCCCTTTTTTTTATTCGTACGCGATTGGATTTATAAGGCACCTGTCGAGATATGAGAATCTTGCTGATGTGTATTATTGGTATAATATAGTCATTGCAACTATAATAATAAACAAAGAAACGTGCCCGTAACTTCAATTAATTTATAAAATTCGCATCGAGATAAGGAAAAAGCACGTTATTACATAAAGACTGTCGGTTAAATAAATGTGAATTCAAACATTCAACACGTGTGTAGAATATCACCGCCAATGCATGGGCACCTTCTCAGCAAATGCAACATGGGAGCTAGTCATGTGAAAAATAGATTGAATGATTGAAAGTAATGATTGTTTAAGCTAGCTCAACCTATATATATATATATAAATCTCCAACTAATCCGCTCTAGCCCTTCAATCATCAACGATACAAACTGTACACAGGTGAATAGCTGCCCGATCGCCATCAGAAAATGCTTCCAGAATTCATGAGTTCCTTTGAGACCCATCAATGCGATCTTTTGAAATCGATTTGTGATCATCTTTTTCACGATGATGATGATATTGTTGAGAAAGATGCAGTATTTGCGCCGAGGAGTTCGAGCTTCAGCGATCTTTTGCTGATGGAAAGTTGGAGCGAACTACCTCTGAGAGTCGACAACTCGGAGGACATGTTGGTGTATGGTGCTATGTGCGATGCACTCAGTTCCGGGTGGGTGATGCCTTCGGCTTCGAGTCAAGAACTTGATTTCGAAACGAGGACCGTCGATAACGCCGGCACTGGTCTGGAGGTGCAGACGAGACCGGAGATGGTGAAGCGCGAGATGAAAGCGCCAGTCAGGATGATGCATTACAGAGGAGTGAGGAGGCGGCCATGGGGAACATATGCAGCAGAGATAAGAGACCCCAAGAAGAACGGCGCGAGGATTTGGCTCGGGACTTACGAGCTGCCTGAGGATGCGGCGTTGGCCTATGACCGGGCCGCTTTCAAGATGAGAGGGTCGAAGGCCAAGCTCAACTTCCCTCACCTCATCGGCTCGGTCGAGTATGACCCCGTGAGGGTCAGCCCCAAGCATCGGTCCGCTGAGCGTAGCTCGCCGTCCAGCGATGACGGGTCGACTGGGACGAAGAGGAGAAAGAGAGGAGGTCGATTTAGATGCTGAGGTGGAGTTTGGAACTCCAATCCCTTTTCCCATTCTGGATCTGGGCTTGTTAGGTGTGGACGAACGATTTTTATTTTGATTGTACACACTGTCAAGACATTATTTTCTTCATCAATGTGAAACAAATATCGTCAACTTGAAACAAAAGAAAAGCCATGACATAACAATCTCGAACACTAGTTTTCGGCACCATCATTTCGCTGATTAATCTCTCGCGGCCGCCATCTGTTGCGGTGAGTTCAGAGATGGAGACACGTAAAAGAATAAGCCAATTCATTTGAGACCCTGCAGATCCACTCTTTTTCCTATTCAAAGATCAGCCCTTTATCTTTGTGTTTTCACGTCGAGAATTCTTTGTAGATGAAGAGATGTCAAAGCGGCTTCTTACTTCCCAAACGGAACCCTAACATCCATATATTAATGCTTGTTTATTAAGAATACAAAAGAAAAACACTTAGAATTGTTGATTCATCGCCAAAGATGGCTTAGAGTTATCTAAAGGACTTTTCCTTTCTAATACTTCATCCGAGAGTTATTGGTATTTATTAAATTTGTTCCCATCTAATGGAAGGTTATTAGATCAAATGACAAGGACTTTATTCAGGAAAAGAGAAAACCATCGATTTCTTGCAGGGTGTGATTGTGTTTGTGTGTACATGTTCTCTAAGTGTAAATGGGTTTTTTCGGTTGATGCACGAATATGATTTTATGTAAAGGATAGTGGAGGTTGCCCCACAAGCCAAGAACATGTTCTCCTTTCCCAGAACAACCCCCCAGCTCCACGCTCATGCCATGAAGGTCTTCAAGTTGGCGAGTCTCTCTCAAAGACAGTCATGTGTATGATATAATTATCTCAAACCCTTCTTTTCGGCACCATCCGTTCTTCCCTTTCCTCGGTGATTTCGCTTACACTGTCTTGTCGCACTTGAACAGACGCGTGAATCGGCTGCGATTGCGGGTTCGGCTATGAAGCACTTGGACTCTGTTCATCTGAAGATGGGAGTCACCGACTACCACTTTGACATCCGTTATATACGCTTCGGCTTTGTCTTTCTCGGACTGAATTTGCATGATGTCTTGTTTATATCGATCGGAATGCCTCCATCAATCATCATCATGTAGATTACCGTTGGTGAACTCGTTGATTTAGCTCATCCACCCTCTCATTGCCGCAAACTCGGCCTGTGTACTCCTTGCCGCGCCACTTCACCATTAGCGTCAGCTCTTCCTCCGTCACCAGCGATGCTACTGAGGAAGCACAAGATGACGCCAGGGGCGCCGGGAGGAGGACGATCGGGCATTTGTGGAGATGGCAAGACGGATTTGCGCGTCGGACGCACACGTTCAAAACCGGCAAGAGACGACCCCTCAGAGAAATGTTAAAAATTCATATCTGGCTGGGCCCATATCTAAAATGACCCGAACTCGAAGAATCCGAATAATCTAACTATCTGAACATTTGAGCGGTGCGTACACATTGTCTAGATGTGGTGCACCTCATGTGGAGAGACTTCCTAACTATTAGTATCTTAACGAAGTTATGATGACGAGCTCGCCAATCTTAGACTTTTGGGTCACGGGTGGTGCGGAGTAGTTATAACTCAAATCGAACATTTCGTAATAAGAAGATATTCAATATCTCATTTAGCAAAATTGTAGGTCAGGACGAGAAAATCGATATGAATTCGAGAAGACAAGACTCAAAGAAGCACTCATTTTACGGGTGGTGAAGTATGTCTCGTCTTGGATTAGTTCTACATGTATTGTGAGCGGAAGATCGATGAATACTCATCGTATGTCCACATAGTCATGTTTATGCGGCTGCCCATCTAAACCCTAACCTCTCCCTTTCTATGATTAGCGAATTAAATTCCATGGAGACATTGTTAAGTCAGGAAAATTACCAAAAAAGGGCCCGTTCGGTTCAACTTTGGGGAAATAGCTTTGCATTTCCCCAAGTATCTTTAGAAGAATGGGCATTTGGTGAAGGCAAAAGTGTTTGAGTACTCTTATTTTGGTGTATTTTGCAAAGTATCTTTGAGGTGAAAAGAAAAAGGAAAAAATAAAAGGAAAAAGGAGGAGGAGATGTTGAAGCAAAGGGGAACGATCAGAAGGCAACCGGAGCTGGTGGGGGAGGCGGCCGGTGGCTGTGGTGGGGGAGGCAACTGGTGACAGTGGTGGTGGGGAGGTAGCGCGTTGCGTGGGTCGCGGCCTCGGTGACGCTGCCTAGGTCACGTGACCCACGCACAGCCGTCTTGTGGGTCGCGTGGCCTCGGGCAACGCCGCCTGGGGTCGCGCGACCCAGTGCCGGCGGTGTGTGGGTCGCATGACCCCGGCGGCGTCGCCCGAGGCCGCGCGACCCACGGGACGGTTGTGCGTGGGTCGCACAACCTAGGCGGCATCGCCTAAGGCCGTGACCCACGCGACCGCCATCGCGTGACCCACGTGACGGCGGTGCGTGGGCGACCAGATTTGGTCGGCTGAGCTCTACCGGCTGAGTTTCACTCTTGAAGAAACAAGTCCAATGGGGAAGACGATGAACAGTAATTTTTTAGGGTAAAACAGAAAACGCAATTATCAGTGAGGGCAATATTGGAAAAAAAAATCATTAAACCACTCTTTAGCATTTCGAAAATGCTGAAAGCCCAAAGCAAATCCGAACCTGCTTTGGGCTTTCAGCATTCAAAATACTAGCATTTGGTCAAGGACACTTCCAAATGCTGAACCAAACGCCTAAAATTTTGTAATTATTTTTATACTTTTTGTTTTATTTAATTTCTTTTTCTTCTTTTTGTTCCTTCTTCCTCCCCCAGTTGCCGGGCCAGTGATGGCTGATAAATGGTTATAGGCAAGGATTGATAGGGGTCGCCCTCCCTGGCCTTAGGTGAGGTTGCCCTCAGGGGATATCATCCAAGGGCAGTAAGGTTGCCCTTTGTTAGATCTCGACAAGGTCGAACCTTGCTCATAGCTAGCGAGGCCGACTTGTGCCAGCCTCTATTGAGGGCAACCATCGCTTTAAGTTGGCAAGGTCGCTCCTTACTAGATCCCAAGTAAGGTTGAGCCTTGCCCTTGCTAGCCTTTGGTGAGGGCAAGCATCACTCAATTCAAACAAGGTCACCCCTCTCCAAAATTCAACGAGGGTGAGCGACCCAAGCCAGTCATCGTCGAGCTTGGCAATGGTGGAGAAAGAATGAAAGAAATAAGAACGAAAGAAAAAAAGAAACATATAAAAAAAGTCAGAAAAAACAAAAATTTACAAAAAAAATTGTCAATGTTAAATTGATTATTTATGTCAGTGATTTTTGTCCAAAATTGGTCGATTGATAACGTGGATAAATCGTCAAAAATGTTAGAACTCAATTAGTCAAATTGAAAAATTTATGACTGAATTGGTATGAATATAAAAAATTGAAATTTTTTTGGTTATTTTTTTATGTTAAGTCTGTCGGCCCACTTCAACGACCTATAAAGAAATGAGATGACACATGGAGCCTGCAACTGACTTTTGAGCTCAATGCCCTCTTATCCAAACTTAACAACCTCACCTTGGGACCGCGTTCCCCTTCAACCCGCCGACCGGACACGGCGATGAACTCGTGTGCAGACGTCATCGAACGTTCAGCAGATGGAAGATGTGTGTGGAGTTCGCGTGCAGAGTCGGTCCAAGCTCATACTTTGCGGCGTTTCCGCCATACCCGTCGGCACAGGAAGCTTAGTCGACCCAAAACAGAATGTCAACGAGGCAAAAAGTCAAAACAGTTCCGAAGCAGCATCGAACATGGTTACGGAAGAGAGACAAATTGCATTCCCATTCAACGAATTTCCTCGATTTGACTATGACCTTGGTACATGCTAAGGCCCCATTACTTTTCTCAAATTCAAAATAGAGTCCGTAAATTTTTAGTTTTTAAGAAAAGGGAACGAGCACATGATATGATTTGTTGAAACCGACCATATATTGTTCAATTCATTAACCCATGTTATTATGTATCAATCATTTATTTTGTGTAAATTGCATGTAATTTTACATTTTTCTTGTAGATGTGAGATATGCAGAATTTCGGTACATTTTGATGTTGAGCTATGGAGAGTGAGGCTTTGTTAGTTGATTATTTGAGATAACATATCATCATTTAAGGATATGAGCAATCAAATGAGATGTATGCACAAGTTTGAGAGAAATGAAAAATTAAAAGAATTATTCTAATTATCTCTAAGAGAAGAATATCCTATATAAATATCTCTGACACGATGAGAATATCTTATACATAACAAGGATGTGAGAGAGAGAGAGAGAGAGAGGTGTTAAGTTAGGGTTTGTAGGTGATGCATATTTCATCTTAGATTTGTTTCATTTATAATGTAACCGGAAGATCCATGAATACTCTTCGCATCTTCATAAAGTTACACTTACTCCACTACCCATCCAAACCCTTACCTCTCCCTTTATGAGTTTATTTTTTATTCTTTGACTTTTGCTAGATTTTTTGATTCGAAAGGTCAACCACTTGGCAGAGCCCTTTATGGCTGGCTTCCAATTGCAACCCCCCACCGTCCGTCTCTTTCCCATTTCCTCTTGTGCAGCTAAAAACAAGCCAAATAAACCCTGTTTTCTTCTTTCTATGGCCCATCATCAACAGTGGCGTCACTTGTATGGCCTTCCAGAATAGTCGATCTCTTGATTGATCAATCTTCACCATTTACATATTTGGCACCACTCTAAAAAAAATAGATCAGAGTAAATTAACAACTGTCATCTTTGTTGAACTCTAATAGTAGGATCCCATAAGTATTCAATCGAGAATTAGAATTCTAGTCCACTTTAGAGGCGATTGGTTTTAGGAACTGAGAATCGCTCGTTAAGGATTAGTTCCGAAAAATTGAAATTAAAAATCGCTCATTAGTTCTATGGACTCACCTGGGAACTAAACAAATAGTCCGGTTTAGTTCCCTAGTGGGTTTATGAAACCGGTTGAAATGTCCCCACATTTTGAAGAGTTATGAGACTTGAGAGTGAGTGATGAGGTTGGAGGCCAAAGGCAATTGAGTGTGAGAGTGATAGAGGAAGCGATGAGGCTGGAGGCCACCAAGAGTGAGAGTGAGAGGGATCGGTGAAGCCAAAGGCCATCAGGAGGGAGGCGAGGCCGTGAGATGAGTGAGGCGAGAGACAAAGAAAACATAAATTTTTTTAAAAATTATATATATACAGGTTAAGTCCGAGTAGATGGGAGAGTGATTTCGCACTTAGAATCGGGAATTGGATTGGTCTCCATGAAAATCATCAACTTTGGGCTAGTTTGGTTTGGTTTCAGGCAATTCCAATTTCTTTTGCATACCCCTAGTCCACCTCATACAATTTGGGTGGAGTATTATTTATAGGCTCAAACTCTTGATATAATTTATCGAATGTAATGACAAAGAAAAAAATGACATTGGTAAAATCCGGTCTGATTCTAGGCATATTGGTCCAGTTTTCGATTCCAAAAATAGGGAACCGAAACCTTAAGTACGAACCAGATCACCCTTCAACCCGCCGAGCGATGAGCATGAATACAGACGCAATCGAACGTTCAGCAGATGGAAGTTGTGTGGAGTGCGCGTGCAGAGTGGGTCCGCGCCCATACTTTCCGGCGTTTTCGCCATACCCGTCGGCGCATGAAGCTTAGTCAAACCAAAACAAAATGTCCAGGAGGCAAAAAGTCAAATAGTTCCGACACATCGACATGGTTGAGAAAGCGACAAATTGCGTTCCCATTGAACGATTTGACCATGACCTTGTGACATGCTTAGGTCCCATTACTTGTCTCAAATCCAAAATAGGGTTCTTAAATTTTTAGTTTTTAAGAAAAGGGCACGAGCACACTGGTTATTTTGAGAATTGTTGAAATTGACTGTATGTTGTTCAGTTCGTTGATCCATTTATTATGTATTAATAATTTATTTTGCATGAATAGCTTGTAATTTTACCCCCCCTTTATATATATATATAGATGTGAGATTTGCAGAAGAGAGAAAAGTGGAATTTCTATATACTTCGATATTGAACGATAGAGTTTGATTATCTTAGGTAACATATTGATTAATGATATAGATAATAAAGAGAGAGATATGCACAATTTTAAGAATTACAAAGAATCCAAACAAATCTTCCAATTATCTCTCAATAGAGACAAATATCCTAGAGAAATATATTGAATATTAATGATTTTACTCCTTTCTCTAAGTGAAAAGCAAGCTCTATCTCCAATATCCACTTTAGTAAATTGGCCCTTTAATCTAGAACACACGCAGACAAAATGGTCAAACCTCCTGCCTCATCCATTGACCGTGCCAATGTATTCACTCCTCGTGATACTCATTCAATTATTTTATCCACGATTACACATGCTAATCTACCTTGTAGATAGATATTTCTCATTCGCATTTAAAGACACAATATATAAAAAAATAGATACGGTGGTCATTCCTCCATGAATTCTTTGTTTGTTTGCTCTTTTGTTGGTGCCACGTTCCACATTTTGTCTCCCCACCGACCGAAATTGCCCCCTTTATTTATTCATACGCGATTGGATTTATAAGGCACCTGTCGAGATATGATAATCTTGCTGATGTGTATTATTGGTATAATATAGTCATTGCCACTATAATAATAAAGAAAGAAACGTGCCCATAACTTGAATAAATTTATAAAATTCACATCGAGATAAGGCAAAAGCACATTATTCCATAAGGACTGTCGGCTAAATAAATGTGAATTCAAACATTCAAAACGTGTGTAGAATATCACCGTCAATGCATGGGCACCTTCTCAGCAAATGCAACACGGGAGCTAATAATGTGAAAAATAGATTGGATGATTGAAAATAATGATTGTTTAAGCTAGCTCAACCTATATATATAAATCTTCCACTATGGCCATCCACTCAACTAATCTGCTCTAGCCCTTCAATCATCAACGATACAAACTGTACACAAGTGAATAGCTGCCCGATCGCCATCAGAAAATGCTTCCAGAATTCATGAGTCCCTTTGAGACCCATCAATGCGATCTTTTGAAATCGATTTGTGATCATCTTCTTCACGATGATGATGATGTTGTTGAGAATGCTAAAGTATTTGCGCCGAGGAGTTCGAGCTTCAGCGATCTTTTGCTGACGGAGAGTTGGAGCGAACTACCTCTGAGAGTCGACGATTCAGAGGATATGTTGGTGTATGGTGCTTTGTGCGATGCACTCAGTTCTGGGTGGGCGATGCCTTCGGCTTCGAATCAAGAACTTGATTTCGAAACGAGGACTGTCGATAACGCCGGCACTGGTCTGGAGGTACAGACGAGACCGGAGATGGCGAAGCGCGAGATGAAAGCGCCAGTTAGGATGATGCATTACAGAGGAGTGAGGAGGCGGCCATGGGGAAAATATGCAGCGGAGATAAGAGAACCCAAGAAGAACGGCGCGAGGATTTGGCTCGGGACTTACGAGCTGCCTGAGGACGCGGCGTTGGCCTATGACCGGGCCGCTTTCAAGATGAGAGGGTCGAAGGCCAAGCTCAACTTCCCTCACCTCATCGGCTCGGTCGAGTACGAGCCCGTGAGGGTCAGCCCCAAGCGTCGGTCCGCGGAGCCTAGCTCGCCGTCCAGCGATGACGGGTCGACTGCGACGAAGAGACGAAAAAGAGAGGTCCATTCAGATGCTGAGGTGGATTTTGGAACTCCAACCCCTTTTCCCATTCTGGATCTGGGCTTGTTAGGTGTGGACGAACGATTTTTATTTTGATTGTACGTAATGTCAAGACATTATTTTCTTCATCAATGTGAAAAAGATATCCTGAATTTGAAACGAAAGAAAAGCCATGACATAACAATCTCGAACACTAGTTTTCGGCACCATCGTTTCGCTGACTAATCTCTCCCGGCCGCCGTCCGTTTCTTCCCCTTCCTTGGTAATTTCGCTTGCACTGTCTCGTCATGCTTGAACAGACCGTGTGAACCAGTCATCCGACTCTGTGGATGTGGCGCGGTCGCGATGGGGTTCGGCTATGAAGCACTTGGGCTTCCGTTCATCTGAAGAAGGGAGTCACCGATCACCACTCTGACGTCCGTAATATACGCTTTGGCTTTGTCTTTCCCGGATTGAATTTGAATGCTGGGGTGCTTATATCGAACGGTATCCCTCCATCGATCGTCATCGTGTAGATTACTATCGGTGAACTCACTGATTCAGCTCATCCACCATCTCGTTGCCGCAAACTCGGACTGTGTATTCCTTGCTGTTCCACTTCACCATCAGCGTCAGCTCTTCCTCCGTCACCGGCGATGCCGCAGCTCCTGATGAAGAAGAAGGTGACTCCATTCTCTCTCTCTCTCTCTCCTTGGAGGAGAATGATCAGGCATACGTGGAGATGTCAAGACGGATTTGGGTCGGACGCACACGTTCAAAGCCCACAAGAGACGATCCATCCAATAAACCGATCCAACACAATCCGAGATAGATTAAGAAACCTTAAAAATTCATATTTGGTTTGGCTCAATCCCAAGAATCCAAATAATCTAATTGTTTGAACATCTAAACAGTGTTTACAATATTATTTAGCAGCGGCATACTATGGCATACTTCATGTGAAGAGACTTCTTAACTATTAGCATTTTAATGAAATTATAATGATGAGCTGACCAATCTTAAGCTTTTGGGTCATGGGTGGTGCGAAATAATTATAACTCAAACAGAAAATTCCATAACATAAAAAATATTATATATTGCATTAAGTGAAATAGCAGGTTGGTATGAGAAAACCATATGAATTTGAAAAGACTGGCTCAAAAAATGACTGATTTCACGGTCCCATAAACAGAAACAACGGACAGATGGCTTCAGAACTCATGGATGAACGAAGGCACATGTGGAAGGATCACCTGATCTGGGAACGGTTTGATGAGGAACGAGCCAATGAGATCCTTCTTGTACCGCTCATCTCTATATCATCACTAGACACAATAATCTCAAGTAAATCGGTAAAATTACAAAAGAACCTGTTTCGCTAATATTAGTTCGGTCCTAAATATTTTAATTGCATTAAGTTGTAAATATTTTAACAATTTGTCTATATATTCCATCAAACCAATTTTGACCGAAAAACAACTGACATAGATGCCATCTTATGTGGACAATATTTTCAATTTTCTAAATTTTTATTATTTTTCTTTTTTTCTTCCTGTCTTTCAACTATGGGGTTAGCAAGGGAAAATATTAAAATTTTGTAAAAATTGTTTATCCACACCGATTGTCTTAGCCGGTCATACCATGTAGGACATTTCCACCTTAATGATTTCTGACCAAACTTAGTCAAATGAATTATATTGACAAATCTTCAGCATATTTAGAATTCAATTGGCATAGTTGAAAAATTAGGATTTTTTTTAGCAATTTTCCCCAAGTAAACCTCAATTACTTAAGCTCCCACGCAGTGGCATGTCTAACCACTAACCTCTCCCTTTATGTGATCACTAATTCAAATTCATGAAGACATTACTAAGCATGTTCTCTCCCTTTAACATCCTATTCAAAAAGGAAAATAAACATGAAGCCTGCAAGGTTGCAATTAGGGGTGAGCAAAAGAAACTATTTGGACCGAATCAAACCGGCTAGTTCTGAATGGTTCATCGGAGTATTAATTTGGTTCCTAGTTCAAAAAATTATTGTTTTTCAGTCTAGTTCTTAGTTCCATGTGTGGAATTGCTCATCTAGACCACTGAGATTGGACCGATTTTTTTTTTTTGTTAATTTCTTAAAAGACTAAGAACTAATCCTAATCCGTCCTTCACTACACAAACCAAAGGTGCATAATGAATTAAACATGAAGACACGGGGGGACAAGCCCTCCCCTTTGGAATACGGTAAGCACAGTAAGCTTGATCATTGTGCAGATAACATTCAGCAAATCGCTGCAGATTCACCTGAAAGCAACCAAACGACCGAAAAAATCGACTTCAACATAACAAACGGGGAGCAGAATCAAGTTAGCAGAAATCATAGAACAATGCAAACGCCATCGCGTAACGACCATAGTACAAAAGTAGGCAAATACAAACGAAAAGGAAAGAAAAGAACTCAAAATTGATCATCTGAAGCTTCATAAACTGACATAAAGTTCTAAACCACTACCCAAGCTCCCACTAGACTGTGCTCTGCAATCGCAAATTCACGCCTATAGCTACACCGAAAGCACATGGAGAGTCCAGGAAGTGAAATCGGACGCTGAAATTAAAAAACGCAGCCGGAACGGATTGCAACCAAAGCCACCCCGAGTGCGAGAGGAATCAGAGCAAGAGGGTTGATCCGACACCGATGTTTAAGCCTTTCCCACAAACAATCAGGCTGAAGGAGGAGGAGGAGAATCAGTGAAGATACCTTGGAAGGGGACTAGACGCACAGGCGCTTGTACATGTAGATGGGGCATCTCGGTACATGAATTGCCCCAGGCTGTTTTGCATGCACAAGTATGGCTTCCATGGCAATTTAACGAGAGAACATTGTCAAGTTATAAGGCGGAAATGCTAATAGATTTTACAACTATCAATACCAAATCACCGCAGAAGTGAGTGAGATAAAATAAAAACCGTTAAAAATTTACTTGGTTCGATTTCAAGGTTGTTATCTAAATTCACGAAAAGAATTGGTAACAGATAATCTACTAATCAATTAAAGAATTATAGAGTAGAATTACTCGCATACTTAAGTGTTCCCAAACATAAACTTCACCAACAACCTAGAGAACTATGTCAGGACTTGAACATCCATGTCTCCACGATGAGAACGCCTCGATCAGAACGTAGACTTTCCAAGCGAAAGTCCGTGCGGTTCTCTGGTCCTACTAACAATCAAATTCAGAACGGGAGTCCCTACTGAGTTTTTTTCGATTCTTTGACTTTTGCAAACTTATTTGGGTCGGTCAAGCACTTGGCAGAGCCCTTTATGGGTGGCTTCCAAAAGAAACCCCCACCGTCCGTCCCTTTCTATTTCCTTCTGTGCGGCTGAAAACAAGACGAGTAAACCCTTTTTTCCTTCTTCATATGGCCTATCATCAACAGTGGCGTCACTTGTACGGCCTTCCAGAATAGTCGACCTCTTGGTGGATCAATCTTGGATATTTCCATGTTTGTCACCACCCCAAAGAAAAAAGATCAAAGTAACAACCCTTATCTTGATTGAACTCTTAACAATAGGATTCCAATAAGTAATTAGTCGAGAATTAGAATCCTAGTTTATCTTAGGGCGATTGGTTTTAGGAACTAAGAATCGCCCACTAAGGATTGATTCTGAAATCGAAAATTGCTCATTAGTTTTATGGACTCACTTGAAAACTAGACTGCTCGTTCGGTTTAATTCTTGGGTGTGTTTATGAAACTAGTTGAAGTGTCCCCACTTCTAAAGAGTCATGAGATTTGAGAGAGAGTGATGAGATCGGATCTCGAAGGCAATTGAGAGTGAGAGCAACAGATGGATCGACGAGGCTGGGGGCCACTAAGAGCAAGACGTAGAGAGGAATCGATAAGGGCAGATGCCATGAAGAGTGACAGTGAGAGAGGGAGGCGAGGCTACAAGATGAGTGAGGCGAGAGACGTAGAGAGTTGAAGAAAAAATAAAAATTTAGAAAAGTTATATATATGTATGTATATTCGGGTAGACGAGTGGGTGGTTTTGCACCATAATTTAACAAGTATAATGACAAAAAAGAATGCCATTGGTTCCATTGAACTATCGATGTGGGCCAATTCTTGAGACGTCGGTCCAATTCTCAATTCCATATATAGGGAACCTGACTACCTGGAAATCAATCAGCCTAGTTGCTGCAACTGATCTTTAAGCCCAAGGCCATCTCATCCAAGCTTTAACAACCTCGTTTTGGGACCACGTTTCCCCTCCATCCCTGCCGACCGGACTCGGTGGATGGAAGATGTGTTGAGTGCGCGTGTACTCTTTGGCATACTTTTCAGCGTTTTCACCATGCCTGTTGGCGTATAAAGCTTAGTCAAACCAAAACAGGATGGACCACTAGGCAAAGAGTCAAACAGTTCCGAAGCATCAAACATGATTAGGACACGCTGACAAACTGCATTCCCATTGAAGGAATTTCCTCAGTTTGACCTTTATCTTGTCACATGTTAAGACCCCATCACTTGTCTTAAATCCAAAATTGAGTATGTAAATTTTTCGTTTCTAAGGAAAAAAAAAACGAACACACGATATGGTTAGGACACGCTGACAAACTGCATTCCCATTGAAGGAATTTCCTCAGTTTGACCTTTATCTTGTCACATGTTAAGACCCCATCACTTGTCTTAAATCCAAAATCGAGTATGTAAATTTTTCGTTTCTAAGGAAAAAAAAAACGAACACACGATATGGTTAGGACACGCTGACAAACTGCATTCCCATTGAAGGAATTTCCTCAGTTTGACCTTTATCTTGTCACATGTTAAGACCCCATCACTTGTCTTAAATCCAAAATTGAGTATGTAAATTTTTCGTTTCTAAGGAAAAAAAAAAAACGAACACATGATATGGTTATTTTGAAAATTGTTGAAACCGACCATATGTTATCCAATTCGTTAATCCATTTTATTATGTATTAAAAATTTATTTCACGCGAATTGCTTGTAATTTATGTCGTGAGACATGCAGAAGAGAGAAAAGCAGAATTTTTGTATATTTCGACGTTGAACAACAAATAGTTTATGAATATAAATAGGTTTTATTAGTTGATTATCTAAGGTAATATATCAATCAAGGATATGCACAATTTAAAAAAGGGATGTGCACAATTTTTGAAAAACACAGAGAATCCAAAAAGATGTTCTAATTATCTCTAAGTAGAGGAAAATATTCTAGAGATATATATCTCTAAAATTAATCATCTTACTCCTTTCCCAAAGTGAAAAGCAAACTCAATCTTCAATATCCATATTAGTAAATTTGCCCTTTAATTTGGAGCACACGCATACAAATTGGTCAACCTCAAACCTCAACCCTCGACCGTGCCTATGTATTCACTCCTCGTGATGCTTATTCAATTATTGTCTCCACAAATACACGTCCCAAATTGTTAAAACACAAAATAAAAAAAGTAGATATATTCGTCATTCCTCCATCAATTCTTTGTTTGTTTCCTCTTTTGTTGGTGCCACGTTCCACATTTTGTATCCCGGCCGACCAAAATTGTCCTTTTTTTATTCATATGCGATTGGATTTATACGGCCTCTATCAAGATATGAGAATCTTTCTGATGCATTTTATATTCTATACGCACAAAAGCCTTGGTATAATATAGTCATTGTTACTATAATAATAGACAAAGAAACGTGCCCATAACTTGAATTTATATAAAAATTCGTATCGAGATAAGGCAAAAGCACATTATTCCATATGGACAGTCGGTTAAATAAATGTGAATTCAAACATTCAAGACGTGTAGAATCTCACCACCAATGCAGAGGCACCTTCTCAGCAAATGCAACATGAGAGATAATATGTAAAATATAATAAGTTGAATGATTGTTTAAGCTAGCTCAGCCTATATATATAAATCTCCCACTTTGGCCATCCTCTCAACTAATCCGCTCTAGCCCTTCAATCATCAACGACACAAACTGCACACAAGTGAATAGCTGCTCGATCGCCATCAGAGAATGCTTCCAGAATTCATGAGTCAGAATTGATATTTCCATTCGTGATACTAAAAAATCTAAATAGATCTTATTACGGAGCACGATCTCAGAACCCTTAGGCTCCGAACCCAATGACTAGACTCAAGGCACAAGGCATCGAGCCCACAAACCAAGGGTTGAATCCAAGCACTTGGACCTTAGAACTTGGAAGATGAAAGCCCAAGATTCACAAGGGCTAGACACAACACCAAGGACATGAAAGGGATATTTGTACATATCTAGGGACTTCCTCGGATTCGAGACATCTAATTAAGGTCGAAAGCCAACCCCAATGCCCACAAACTTGGGACCTCGAAGCTTGGACCTAGACTTGGGTGCTCAGTCGAACCTAAGACCTTGATGCGAACTTGGAACCTTGGTACTTGACCTAGGATACTAACTTCATTCCCATGTTAATCATTTTTATTATGCCTAGCTATAGTATTGTTGACAATAAAAAAATTTCCGTCCATTTTTAATTTCGAGCAATGTCAAACAGTAAAAATTGGGAAATATTTTTCTTGTCTTCTTTTGTTTTCTTTTTCGCTTTTCTGCCACATTATGTACGTTTCCATGCCACCAAAATTTTCTTTGTTTTCAAGCAATCAGTCACTGGATCCATCAGATCTAAGGACCACCATCGTCCTTACCCAATAAAAATACGACGAACGTGCCCCATGCTTTTTGGACAAGATTAAGAAATACATCACTTCGTGTCTCCTTATGATTAAAGAAGTCCATTTGAGCATTTGAAACATGTGCTGAGAAGGTCTTTGGTCATCACCAGATGCACCTTCTTGGAATCTACAGATTGTCTTGGGAGTAGGAGCTAAATACTTATGAATAAATTATCGAAATGACGATCACTACAACCCAAGCTCAACCTATATATATAGCTATTTGCGATTTCTACCTATCTGCCCATGAAAATGCTCTCGTTTTTTTCGAGTTTCCTCTACCCCATGGTAGTTTCTTCTACTTCCGAACCCTACTGGTTTTTCTTGCTGCATGCTCAAGCTTCGTCTTCTTGACTTCATCTGCCTTTCCTTTACACCCTTTGCTGTGTTCCTACGATGGACCCATCTTCACCCTTCCCCTTTTCCCTTTCATCGCCTGCATTTGCTAACCCTACATATATTCCGACGGCTTCCCCTTCCTTTATGTGGGTTACTTCTGGCACTTCTGTTCGCCACTTCGATTACGCTCTAACAATTGTATAGTCTTCTTCACTTGCGAGAGCTTTCGGTTTCTGGTGTATCTTCTTCTCAATTGCTGTAATTCTGCCTCATCCCGTCCCTTGCATGTTCAATTGTATAGTCTTCTTCACTTGCGAGAGCTTTCGGTTTCTCGTGTATCTTCTTCTCAATTGCTGTAATTCTGCCTCATCCCGTCCCTTGCATGTTTGGTTTTTTCTTCGTGGAGCATCCCCCTGTCCCGGCAATTGAGATGTCTTCTCTATGCTTTCGAGTCTTTGTTTTGTTGCTTGTCGTCGCTTAATGTCGGGATGGAATCCCCGCGCGGCTCTTCGGGGTCTACAAAATCTGCCCATGGGAATGATGCTCGTCTTGCGGCCCCGTGTCACGTAATGGGGAGGTTATGGTCAACTCAAACGATTGAAGTTTGTGAGGATTCTGCCCCAAAAGACAAAGTGGAGGAATGTAAATTGACCCTTGTGGGTAAGATTCTAACAAACCCATGACAGTTAATTTTATCGCTTTTCAAAATACCATGCGCCGTGCTTGGCGGACGATCAAGTAGACATCGCTCAAAGTGAAGAGGGGCTGTATGTGGTTAAATTTCGCTCCGAAGGGGAAAAACAGCGGGTTCTTGACAACGGCCCTTGGTTGTTCTCTCTGGTCAATTAGTTATTTTAAAGCCATGGCTCCCCAACACGCCTATGCATTGCTATGACTTCTCTATGTGTGCATTCTGGATACATGTAACTGGTCTACCTTTAGAATGGTGTACTGACGCTATGCTACACAAAGTTGTTCGTCGTATTGGTCGTGTCTTGGATATTAAGTTTGAACAAAAGGATGGTGTTCCTTTAAAGGAAGGTAGGGTCAGGGTCGAACTCAATCTGCAACAACCTCTCATACCAGGTCAGATTATTCAACTGGATGGGCGTACACTTTGGTTGGATTTCAGCTATGAGCGCTTATCTCATTACTGCTACTCTTGTGGGGTTATTGGGCACTATGCTACTCACTGGAAAACCTATCCTTTTGATATTGAGAAGATGGATGGAACAGATAATTTATATTTTGGAAATTGGCTACGAGCCGAAGTTCGGGAGCACAGTCCATTTTGGCGTACCTTTTATGATCATACTCTTTCAAGCGGGGAGGTTGAGGACATCATTCCTGAAACTCCTCTACCATCAACACAGCTGATCCCTGGTCCTCCTTCTCCTCCTCCTAATCTGACGGAAGTGTTGGATATCCCTGAAGAACGCCAACTGGTCACAACTGCAGCTCCCCTTCAATGGCAACCCCTTAAAACAGAGCATGTACCTTCACATTTGAAGAACCCTTCTCAAACCGAAACAGATCGACACAGTTCTTCAAAATCAAAGAAGCTGAAGCCAAATCATTTGCATCCTAAAGCTGGACCTATAAAGAAAGCAAAGCGATATGGACCTCATGACGTGCTTACACATTTCTGATGACATCGATGACGCTCACTTACAAGATACACCTATCTTTGAAGTGGACGAAGCTGAATGCAGGGCATTGGTGGCTGGCCCTAAACAGCCACCCGATCACAAATGAAACTCATTAGTTGGAACTGTCAGGGGTTGGGCAACCCCCTGACAGTCCGTGCTTTAACAGCCATGGTTGCCCGAGAAAAGCCGGATGCTCTTTTTTTGATGGAAACAAAAAATCAGAATATGCTACTTCAAAAGATCCAAAGGAGGTTGAGATTTTCTAAGCAGGTTATTGAAAATCCCATCGGCATGGCTGGTGGTTTAGCACTATTTTGGAATGAGGGGGTATCGATGACGATAGAATGGCAGACTTCATCTTTCATGCATCTACTATGTACGGATGCTACTAGCGGAGCTCTTATGCATCTAACTCCGTCTATATGCACCGACTAACTTCACTCTTCGTCGGGCATTATGGGATGAGATGAGACAACTTAGTCGATCTAATATGCTGCCTTGGGTCTGTCTTGGTGATTTTAATGAGGTAAGTTATCCCCTCGGAGAAAGCTGGCAAACGACCGTCGACCCTTACCGTATGACTACATTTCGAAATATGGTGAATGATTGTCTTTTAATGGATGTTGCCAAAGCAAAGGCCGTGCTTTTACATGGACTAATCAAAGAGATGGTGGTGAATGTGTAAAAGAAAGATTGGATCGGGTCATGTGTACTCGGCTTGGAGACTTACCTTTCCCGCAATGGAAGCTTTTGCCCCCGCCCGCTCTTGGCTCGATCACAGCCCCATCCTCTTAACTACCGAGCCCGAACCCGTCAAGCGCCCGAAGACTTTTCACTTTGAAGCTTTTTGGTTACAAGATCCGGGGTGCCGTTCTACGCTTGCTGCATCTTGGAAAGTTTCACAGCAACAAGGCAAAAACTTACCTCAGAAACTACATGCTGTCTCGGTGGCCCCGTCTCGCTGGAGTCGCTCTCAGTTTTCTCATGGCCAGCAGTGTATCAGCTCTCTCCAAGTCCAGCTTCAAGACCTGACAAATTTAAAAGATGGTCAGTCTCACCAATCTGAAATCATGACGATCAAGGAGCACATTCACCAAATATGGCAGCGCGAGGAACAATATTGGGCCATGCGTTCAAGACTTAATTGGCTTAGTTGGGGCGATAAAAATACCCGCTTTTTCCATGCCACTACTATACAAATAATGGGGCAAGATACAATCGCATTACTATGTTGCGAATGAGCATTCGCAGTGGGTACGTGATCCTACTTTGCTTAAGGACATCACTATCGGTTTTTTCCAATCAGATCACTCGGTGGGGAGGAGGGATTATCAACTGTTCTTGCACAATGTCCATCTACCGTAACTCCAGCAATGAATGCATTTAGTAAAGGACATTACCCCAGGAAGTGCATATGGCAGCTTTTCAAATGGGAGCTTCCAAAGCTCCGGGACCAGACGGTCTAAATGGACAATTTTACCAATCCCATTGGGATATTTTAAAGGATGATCTCTTCCTTTTTGTTAAAGAGTTCTTTCATACGGGAGTTTTGAGGTCAGAATTCAATCGCACACTCCTATCTTTGATCCCCAAGACTCCACATCCAGAAAGGTTAGATCAATACAGACCTATAAGTCTTTGTAATTTCGTATATAAGATTATATCAAAAGTTCTAGCGAATCGATTAAAGCCATTTCTGCCAACTCTTATTGCACAAGAACAATCTGCTTTCGTTACCGGCCGTCAGATCCAGGATAATATCCTTGTTGTGCAAGAAGTTCTACACCAGCTAAAAGTTCGGAAGAGAAAGAAGCATTTTCAGGCTATTCTAAAACTGGACATGCTCAAAGCTTATGACAGGGTTGAATGGGATTTCCTACAGGACTATCTTACTCAACTCGGTTTCCATGCAAAATGGGTATGTTGGGTTATGCAAAGTGTGTTACAACAGGTCTCACTCGGTGTGAAGTTTAACGGCGAACCTTTGCCATCTTTTCTTCCAACTCGGGGCTTGAGACAAGGCGATCCCCTATCGCCATATCTATTTATTCTGGTGGGAAATGTCTTATCTACTTTAATCCTTAATGCAGTTGACATGGGCACTCTTCGAGGTATTACTTTAAACAGGTGGTGTCCTACCCTTTCCCATCTCCTTTTCGCCGATGATGCTATTTTTTTCCTAGATGGTACACTACTTTGGAATGCCAAAACCTGGCCAACATCATACATCAATATTGTCTAGCTACGGGCCAAGAGGTAAACCGCAATAAATCTGGAATTTTCTTTAGCAAAGCTTGCCCCTACAGTCTTCAGGTAAATATGGCTAGTGAGCTGCGCGTCCCAATGCTGCAAAAAACTGGAAAGTATCTTGGTCTTCCGTCGGATTGGGGAAAATCCAAAAAGGATATGTTTGCTTGGCTCTTGGGTAGAGTGAACTCTAAACTTCAAGGTTGGAAGGAACAGCTACTCTCTAAAGGGGGAAAGGAAACTCTACTCAAAACAGTTATTCAAGCACTTCCGCAATATGCTATGTCTATATTTAAAATTCCCCTATCTCTATGTAAATCAATTGAACAGCATATAGCTAGGTTCTGGTGGCAGCAGAATGGCAGCAAATCGGGCATCCACTGGAAGAGTTGGGATACTCTAAAGCTAAGGAAGGATCATGGTGGAATGGGTTTCAGGGATCTTATCTCGTTCAACAAGGCTTTATTGGGCAAGCAAGCGTGGCGCTTACTTCTAGAACCCTCTTCTTTATGGGGTCAGATTTTTAAAGGTCTATATTTCCATTCTACTGATTTTCTAAAGGCAGCAAAAGGCTCTCGACCCTCATGGGGGTGGCAAAGTCTATTACTTGGTCGGGACTCTATTTCAGATAATCTCCATTGGTCGGTCGGAAACGGTACTAGGATCAACATTCGTGAGGATAGGTGGCTGTCTAGTGGTGTTATAGGAGGACCAGCTCCGAGAGGCGAAGTACAAACAGTGGCAGGTTTTATAGATCAAAATCAGAATAGCTGGAATGAATCTCTTCTTCGTCAAAGTTTTGATGATCTGACTGTCCGTGAAATACTCTCTACCCATTTAGACGATGTTCTCAGCGGTTCGGTCTTACTTTATCATCCACTTTTACAACAGCTAGAAACCAAATCATCCCCTTCGATCTTCCACATTCAGTGATCCTCAAAGCTTCAAATTTTCGCCAGAAACGAAAATGCTTCAAGAAATCGTCAGTCCCTCCGAGACCCATCAACACGATGCTTTGAGATCCATTTGGGAGCATCTTCTTGGAGATGACTTCGATGATGGAATCAATGCAACATTTTACGCACCGACTCCTGCGCACATGTACTCGAGAAGTTCGAGCTTCAGCGACCTTTTACCGGCAGAGAGTTGGAGCGAACCGCCCCTCGAAGTCGACTGCTCTGAGGACATGTTGGTGTACGGCGCTTTGCACGACGCGCTCCATTCCGGGTGGACGATGCCTTCGGCTTCGAATCAAGAACTGGATTTTGAAGTGTCCACCATTGGTTATAATAGCATTGGTCTGGCTTCAAATCAAGAACTTGATTTCGAAGTGATGACCATCGATTATAACAGCATTGGTGTGGCGATGGAGGAGAAACCGGAGGTGGTGGAGCATGAGGTACAAGCACCGGTCGAGAAGACAAGTTACAGAGGAGTGAGGAGGCGGCCGTGGGGAAAATACGCAGCGGAGATGAGGGACCCCAAGAAGAAAGGGGCAAGAATTTGGCTCGGTACTTATGAGACACCTCAGGACGCGGCATTCGCCTACGACCGCGCAGCTTTTAAGATGAGGGGATCCAAGGCCAAGCTCAACTTCCCTCACCTCATCGGCTCCTCCGACTACGAGCCCATCAGGGTCAGCACCAAGCGCCGGTCCGCTGAACCTAGCTCGCCATCCAGTGATGACGGGTCGACCAGGACGAAGAGGAGAAAGAGGGAGGTCGATTCAGATGCTGAGGCAGAGTTCGGAACTTCAATCCCTTTTCCCATTTTGGATACGGGGTTGTTAGGTGTGTGACGAACAATTTTTAATTTGATTGTACTCAAGACATTATTGTCTTCATCAATGAGAAGTCAATCAGGCAATTTCATGTTGTGCAAAGACTGTCAATTTGGCTTTTCCTACTCCATTTCCTTAGAGTTTTGTTCTACTTCTAGAACAGCCAATATAAAAGCGAGTAACAAAGTCAAAGAATTCTTAGTGTATTAACCTTATTTTCCAGGAAAGAGCAGGCTTTAAATTAAGTAAAGAGAAATTTACAGCGTCTATGTCTTGAGATAGAGTTCCCAGATTGTTTCAGCATCCTTCCTCTCCGAGCAAGCTTATCTGCACATCGGCTTCCTTACCTGTAAGCCTGCCTGGTTTTAGCCCTCTCGAGAGCTTTCAGTAGAGTCCTACGATCATTCAAAAGGGAATTGAAAACAAGAATTTTCAACAAATTTGATGGGAGTGTCGATACGGTTACCGAAGCATCCAACTTGTTGGATTTTGCGGAAACGTGTGTGCAAGTGTGTGTAAAATATGGCAAGGGAGCTGAGGAATGGAGGAAGGGATAAGTGAAAGCACGGAGAATGTATTTCTCAAGTGTGTGGTACAAAAGTTTAGGAGCTCTCTTAGTTTCTAGTTGATGTGTACATAGGCCGACAACTTAATGTCTATAGACTTCGTTCACCACCTTTTCTGCCGACTTTCAGTACGAAAAAACAATACGTATTTAACTTTTAGAATTTCAGCTCGCAGTTGCAAGCTGTTCTCTTGCATGTTACAGCTGGACGTTCCCTAGCTCCAGCTAGTTGCAGCTCCTGCTTGTTGCCGACTTCGACAATTGTTGCTACCACTTTTCCTTCTCCATTAAGTATACTTCATTCTCAAGCATGCGTGGGCTAGTGTGTTCTAGAGCTTTTCAAAAATGGATCACTTCTTAACACAATTCCGCCTCCAGATGATTGATGTGGAGTTCCTTAGCAAGTTTCGCTCCAATGGCCCAAAGTTCGGCCGCAGAACTAGCAGGGTGGTCAATGTGGCAATTAAAAACAGAAACCCAATTGCCATTTGCATCCGGGGACACCAGCGTTGCCATTAGTCGAGCCATCAAATTTAACTTGAACCAGTTTGAGGCCCGGCGAGTCCATTGCACGAAGACGGTTTCCCAAGCAGGATGGCGTTTCCTTTTCTGCAGAAACAGCATGGTGTCGCAACAACTCCCACAAGAAAAAGTTCCTTCAAGTCTTGAAACTTGGCTTTGTCACCAAAAGACTTTGTCATTGCGTCACGGCCAAAGCAACCAGAGAGCAAAGGGGAAAATGGCCTTCTCGGAATATCCAGGTATCAGTCCAGAATAAAGAATTCTTACCATCATTAGCAACATTCTAACTCTCCCTAAGAAGACCTCATCAGCACCTAGGAAAGTGATGATTCAGTACGCTTGGTTCGAAGTTGGTCTTTAATGAATCGGTACCGTGTTTTCTTCTTTGGAATCCCATGCCCTGATGATTCAGTACGTTTGCTTAAAGAAAAGCAAAAGGTTAAGCGACGAGTTAACAGCATAAATCACTCCAAACAATATTTCCCAATAAACAATAATTCTGGAGATATTTTTAGGCTTTTTCGTAATATAATGTGCCCGTCTGTGTGCCCACCCAAACCAAGTTGGCATGCGATGATTGGCTTGAATAGGCAGTGATATCGTGCTCCTGAAAGCATCTAAAGATTTTTAGTTTCGATGGGAAATTGCGAGCGCCCTTTGCTCTTGTAATTGCTTTTAAACTTTATGATGCAAAACTTTATGTTCTTGTATCGATTCAAATTAGCTTTTTATTGATCAATGATTGTAAAGTTATTGCCATGACAAAGTGGATCCAAACCTAACTCATTTGGCTGTTACGAATTTTAATGAGTGCTGGATACCTGGAGTATCAAAACTTGACACGGAGGGACACTTAAGTGTTAAAAGTTAGGAAAGTGACATTTAAGTGCCAAAATCGAAGCAAAATGAATCACCCGAGTGTCAACGGCGAGAAAATCTGGCCAAAATGCTAACGTGGCGATTTTTTGATAAAGTAAGTACAAAACAACATCGCTTTGCACATTGACGTGGCTAGATAATGCAAAAATGACATTGTTTTGGTGCTGACGTGGTAAAAAAATAATTAAATTAAATTTATTTAAAGTATTAAAAAAAAAAAAAAAAAATCAAGGGAGGCGACTGAGGGTTGAGCCCTTGCTGCTGCCACCTCCCCACCACTGTCAAGAAGGTAGGGGCCGACGACCCCGGCCGACCGGCGGCAAGGGCCCAAGAGCCCTCGCCTAGATCTGGGGTGAGGGTTGCAGCCCTCCCCCAGATCCAACGAAGTGACCCTCACTCGGTCGGGCCAAGGGCCACCGCCCGTTGGGGCTACCGACCCTCGTCGAATCTGGGCAAGGGCCGCGACCCTCGCCCCAGATCTGGGTGAGGGCTTGCGGGCCCTCGCTGCTAGTCAATCGGGGTCGTCGACCCTTGGCTAGGGCCTAGCGACCCCGGCCGACCCCCCCACCATTGTAGGCCCTTCCCGACAATGGTAGGTAGGCGGCGGTGGTGAGGGCTCAGCCCTCAACTGCCTTCTTCTTTAAAAAAAAAAATTATTTATTTAATTTGTTATAATTTAATTTAATTAATTTTTATATTAAAATTGAAATCCATGCCAAAACGACGTCGTTTTTACAATTCTTTGTTGAGTCAACTTTTTGGCGAGCCACGTAAACGAGAAAAATAATAAAAAAATTGCTACGTAAGATTTCCTACGAGGTTCGTCGGAAGTGACACTTAAGTATCCCTTCATGCCAAGTTTTGCCACTTAAGGTGTACGTCTTCCGAATTTTAATATTTATAAGTAGGAGTCATCGAATTCACACTAAAAAAAATTAAAAATTTAAAAAAAAAGGGTGCTAGTATCGTTCTCTCATTAGTGGACTCTTGGACCTAACTGAGTCCTTAAAAGGTCAAGGGAGAAGAAATAGGGGGAAGAATCCCCAAGAGGTGGGACTCCCTAATATCACCTCTCGTATTTCCACCTATCTAGGAAGAAAAAGACGGGATATAAATTTGGAGGCCTTCGGTGATGAAGGTAGATATTACATCAAAACTTTGATTCTAACTACCGCCGAATAGACATGTATAGTAACCTTCCGTACTCATGGTGAGAATGTGGAGCTTCAAAACTTTTATTAAGCTGGCTGTGCTTCGCACAAAGTCTTTCCACCGACTGCTAGTCCTAGTACCCCAATTGAAAGACTTTGTTTAATACATAGAAACAATGGGTGCTAGTAACATGCTCTCATTAGTGGACTCTACAAACATCATGGAAACAACAAAAGAATGTAAATGATAGCAAAAAAGGAAAAGCAACGAATTTTTTTGGTAATCAGAACAAAAAAGAATGTTAAATTGATGATACTTCGAGTTCTCTATACTATCTAGGGATTAAAAACACTACTTAAAATTAAGAAATTACTTGGGCCATTTATTTTACGAAAATTAGACATGATTGAAAATGACTTTTGATGAAGTAATTTTTGGAAAAAGGAAATAATTTTTGTTGGACCTTTTAAATGAGGTTGCACATGGCTAGAGACTACCCTAAGGATCATCCTAGGGATGGTGACCTTAGTAGGTATCTAAAGATTCTCCCTCAAAATCGAGACATCTAATTAAGGTTCAATGTCAACCCAAGGGCCCAAACTTCGAGCCTAACCTGTGACCTTGATGGCGAAGCTGAAATCATGGATGGGTACTTGACCTAGGATACTGACTCTCAGTGCCTACTCTTCAATGCAGGGGCAAAGACATCCCATGTCCAATCCTTTCTAGGATGGAAATCAAAGTTTGGAACTTGGCCTCAAGCTCATAGGTCCAACCCTCGGGGTTCCGAGCTTGGCCACTCAAGGCTTGAATCATAAGTCATAAGGTCTCATGTCTGAGTCTTAGCCCAACATTCCCAGGCCAAACTTTGAGGGTCTTGATTGTGACTTTAAAGTTTTATTTTGAGCACGAGGGTTCTAGGCCCACCCCGCAAGGTCCTGAACTAGAAGTTCAAGCTCCACACAATGGAGACAATCATGTTGATGAGGATGTCAAATTGAAATTCGAAATATTGAATTTCAATCTTTAAGAAGCATAAATCCTTTTTCCTAATTTACGCTTGGTTATATTTTTTGTAGATTCAAAAAAAAAAAAAAAAAAACAATTGCCGATGGATTCTTTTACTTTCAAGTGATGTCAAAAAGCCAAAACAAAAATATGGAGAATTAACTGGATTTTATGAGATAAACAAAGAAAAAAGTGACATTCCTTAAATGTCGTGTCACTACTATAGCCCTCAAAGCACTCAAGTCATCTCCTATACTTTGTAATTTGTCCATGATCAGCGCTTCTTGTTTTCTTTTTTCGTTTTTTCCGCTACATCCCGTACGTTTCCATGCCACCAAAATTTTCTTTCTTCTCAAGCGTCAGTCGTTGGATCCATGAAGCAGCCCTTCAGATCTAAAGAGCCACTGTCCTTTCCCCAATAAATAAAAAAAAGGAGCAGCGCCCCCCCTTGCTTTGGTTTTTCAATTCAGAAAGGACACGAATAAATCTTGTTGAGCGTGGACGAACAATTTTCATCTTATTTGTGCAAATTGCAAACACATTTAAAAGTCAATCCGCAATTCATCTTGCAGAAAGTATCAATTTGGTATTTTTATTTCATTTTCATAGAGTTTGTCAGAAAAAACCAAAGGCCTATTCGATCACTAACTCCATCGTAAAAAGACCCTTGTTTCGTACACATGAAGAGAGAAAAAAAGACCTTCATGTTGTATAAACCTCACTAATTACGTAATAATATTACTAATGATAGATCAATCAACAGCTTACTATTTAAGTAATAATATCACTAACGATAAATCATCAGCTCTTATGTTAGCATACTCGAGAGATGAAACATGTCGAGGGAAAATTTTCCCAAAAATCCTAAACCTACTGTACTTTTGCCAATTTAATTATAAACCTTTCAATTTTGCCATTTGAGTCCTAAACTTTTTCACCTTTTGCCAATTGAGTCCATTCAACCAATTTTGGCCAAAAATTGTTAACCTAGATGGCTAGTGCTAATATGGACATTTTTTAATAATCTTTTTATTTTATTTTTTTGGTTTTTTGAGGGCCAAGGAGAATGGCTGGCCAACCCTCATTGGCCTTGGGTGAGTGAGGTCGCGCCCCTCACATGGCTAGGAGAGGGGCGCGACTCGCCCAAGGCCGATAAGGGTCAGCTGGTGTCACTTGTAGTTGGCGCCGGTGAGGGTCGGTTGGCCACCTTTGCTTGCCCTAACTACCAAAAAAATAAAATAAAATAATTCATAAAATTTCAAAATATCATTATAAAAGTGCCACGTCGATCAATAATTTCCAGTCATAAGTGGTTGGATGAATTCAACTTGTAAAAGATAAAAAAAGTTTAGGACTCAATTGAAAAAATTGAAAAATTTAAGACTAAATTGGCAAAAGTGCAATAGGTTTAGGACTTTTTGGATAATTTTCCCTGCATTCCTATCGATTTTGGTACATGAAAATAGTCAACAATACTTGGATTAGTCCCCATAATGCCCAAAATAGGTGTGATGCCAACATGTACATCTTGGTCTTAGCGACACTATTTCCGGATGAAGCAAGAAAGTTGGCACACCAAAAAAATAATCATAAAGATGACGCATACAATAACTACAATTCTTGCTTTTTCATATATCGCATTCATTTTACCATGCATGGTTAATACCAATATTGGTACTACGTAAGTCACCATTACGAAAATTATAGTGACCCAGATGATGAACATAGTAAATTTTGTGCATATTCATCGCATTAATGACATGCCGCTAATAAGAATCAAAATTACGGTAAGCGACAATAGGAAACGAATAGTATTGCATGATACAAAAAAATCTATGCTTGTCACGATACTAGTAAACCATTATGGCAATACCCACGATGTAATGTTTTTTGGCCATGGAATCCTCTTGTCATACGCCTTCGAGAGGACTCATTGCTGCTTGAAAGGCCATGGTGGCAAGTAAGATTGTGATGACCATCATAGATTGCATACCTTTCCACCGGTCATTACTTTCTTGCCTCTCATTTGGTTGGTCATACACATTGACAGTATTCCCTCTCAGAGGCCACATCCTCCGCAAATGAAAATTATTTTTTTGTGAACTGCTAAAGAGGAATAGCCTTTCTCTATCAATTCACAAAAAAAGTAACTTTTATTCGTGGTGAACATGGCCAACTCTAGAGGGAATACCATCCAAGTGTCGGACAACCAAATGAGAGGGCAAGAAAACAAAGATCGGTAGAAGGTATGCAAAAATCTATTATGGTCGTCGCAATCTTACTTGCTACTATAGCCTTTCAAGGAGCAGTGAGTCCTCCTCGAGACGTATGGTAGGCAGACTCCGCGGCTGAAAAACATTACAGAGCGGGTAGAGTGATATTGGCTTACAGGTCTCCTGACAAGTATAGATTCTTTATATCATGCAATACAATATGTTTTATATCGTTACTTATTGTAATTTTTATTCTCATTAGCGGCATGTCCTTAACGTGATGGATATGCACAAAACTTACTATGTTAATCATCTAGGTCACTATAATTTTTGAGACAGCAACTTACGCAATACTAATATTGATATTGACCCCGCATGGTAAAATGAATGCGACGTACAAAAGAGTTGGAGTTGTAGTTATGATATGAGTTGCCTTCAAGATTATTCTTTTGATGTGCCATCTTTTTGTGTCGCTAAGACCAACATATACATGTTGGCATCACACCTATTTTTAGCATGCCCCCCTTGGCAATTCGCAATCATGACGTAGAATGTCCGACGGATGGGTACTAGACACATCTTAAGAATGGAGGAGATGATAAGGTAATGGTTAGGATAGGGTTCGACTAGTTTCTTGAATATACTGCAAATCCCAAGTTAGGTAAAATAAAAAAGTTGCACTGGTTCTTAAGCCTTCTTTGCCAGAGCCATCTCTCTCACCCACGTGCACGCACGTGTGATCGCAAGCGAGCTCTTTGGGTGGTGATAGTCAATTATCGAACCAGATCCCTCCCACGAATCAAACTCTATTGAATATCGATGACATATATACTTCACTCCCTTTTAGACTTGATTATAGGCCTACTGTCCCAACCCACTCAAGCTCTGTTAGTTTTTGTTAAATTTTACCGTGAAATTGCCGAGTTTGTTAATAGAGTTGACTAATGTACCAATTTTGGATTTTAATCTCTTTTTGTCACAATCGTACTAATTTTGCAATTTTTTGTGATACTAATTCAATTTAAAGGATGATATATTTGTCACAAATATATCGATTTTGGTTTTGGCAGTAAAAAAATTAGTTTGGGGAAAATTTATTACAATTGTATCGGTCTAGGGGTTTTTATGGTCATTTCGGGTAAATTTACTAATTATGTATTACTTCAAAATTTTTTGTGCTTAAAAAATTAATTTGTAATAAATGTATCACAATTGTATCAATTTGGTATAAATTCATTGGGTTTTTAATGATAAAAAAAATTTAGTTTATAGTAAATTTATTACAGACATACCAATTTGGGTGTTTTTCGGCGCAGATATGGGCTAGTTGACCCTCACCTACGCCCAAAAAAACACAAATTATGACGCCTTTGATAATTTATCAAGTGTAAATTTATTATTTATTAATTTTCGTTAAATTTTACCATCAAATTCCTGAGTTTGATGATAGATGAGGTTGATTAGTGTGTCAATTTGGATTTTACTCTCATTTGGTCACATTTGTACCAGTTTTATGATTTTTTATAGTATTAATTCAATTTAAAGGAGGGTATAATTGTCATAAATGTATTGATTTTGGTTTTGATTTTGGTGGTGAAAAATTAGTTTGAGGTAAATATATTACAATTGTACCACTCTTGGTTTTTTATGGTAAAAAATTAATTTGTGGTAAATTTATTATAGGTGTACTAATATAGGTGTTTTTCGGCACATGCATGGGCTGGCTGACCCTCGCCTATAACCTAAAAAATCCAAATTTTTAAACTTTTGATAAATTTATCTCAAGTTGATACACTCGTGATAAATTTACCCTCTGTTAGTTATCATTAAATTTTACCGTCAAATTGCTAAGTTTGATGACACTAAGGTTGCTAGTGTGTCAATTTGGATTTTACCCTCCCTTTATTATAATTGTATTAGTTTTGTGATTTTTTGTTTTTTAATCCAATTTAAAGGATGATATATTTATCACAAATGTTCTTGTTTTGGTTTTAGCGGTAAAAAACTAATTTTTAGTAAATTTGTTACAACTATATCAGTTTGGGGTTTTTTATGGTCATTTTGGATAAATTTATCAATGGTGTACCAGTTGGAGGATTTTGTAGTTTAAAAAATTAATTTGGAATAAATTTGTTAAAAGTGTATCAGTTTGGGGTTTTTTGTGATATTAACATTTTTTTTAGAGGGCAAGCAAAGTCGCACCTCTCGCTTGGAAAGGGGCGCGACTTGCCTTGGGTTGGCGACCTAGGGCCGGTGAGAGTCAGCCGATCCTCTCCTATGCCGAAAAACTCCAAAATAGTATACTTGTGACAAATTTATCTTAGACTAACTTTTTGACCATAAAAACCAAAATTGTTATACCTTTGATATATTTATCTCAAACTGGTACATTTGTGATAATATTATCCTCTATTAGTTTTCGTTAAATTTTACCGTCAAATTGTTGAATTTGCTGACATGTAAGAGTTGACTAGTGTACTAATTTGAAATTTTACTCTCATTTTGTCACAGTTTTACTAGTTTTGTGATTTTTTGTGGTATTCCAATTTAAAGGAAGGTATACTTATCACAAATATATCGGTTTTAGTTTTGGCAGTCAAAAAATTAATTTGGGTTAAATTTGTTATAACCGTACAAGTTTGGGGTTTTTTTTTTTTATGGTTATTTGGGGTAAATTTGTTACAAGTATATACTAGTATATGATTTTTTATGGTCATTTGAGGTAAATTTATCAATGGTGTATCAGTTTAGGGTTTTTTGTAGCTAAAAAATTTGTTTTGGGTATCATTTTGGATTTATCAACATGTGAGAGTTGATTAGTGTATCATTTTGGATTTTACACTCATTTTGTCATAGTTGAACTAGTTTTGTGTTTTTTTATTTTTTTGTATGAATATAATTTAAAGGTCGATATATTTGTTACAAATGTACCTGCTTTGATTTTGGCGGTTAAAAAATTAGTTTGAGATAAATTTATTACAACTATACAAGTTAGGGGTTTTACACGGTTATTTGAGGTAAGTTTATCAATGATGTATCAGTTTGGGTTTTTTGTATCGCCTTGGGCCAGTGAGGCCTAGTTGGCTCTTGCTTGTGCTGAAAAATCCTAAACTGGTACACTTACGACAAATTTATCTCAAACTAATTTTTTGACTACCAAAAATCTCAAGTTGTTGCACAATTAATAATTTTATCCCAAAAAAATTTTCTTGATTACAAAAACCTCAAATTTACTTTTTATTAGTTTTCGTTAAATTTTTTTGCCAAATTGCTGAGTTTATTGACATGTAAGAGTTGACTAGTGTATCAATTTGTGATTTTAGTGTATTAATTTGAGATTTTACTCTACTTTTGTTGCTGTACTAGTTTTTGTGTTTTTTTTTTTGTGATATTAACCTAATTTAAAAAAGGGTATATTTGTCACTAATACACAGATTTTGGTTTTGGCGATCGAAAAGTTAATTTGAGGTAAATTTGTTACTAGTGTACTAATTTAGTTTTTTTATGGTCATTTGGATTAAATTTATCAATAATGTACCAGTTTGGGTTTCCTATTATCACTACTAAAATTTTGATTCTCATCAGTAAAATGTCATTAATGCGGTAGATATGCACAAACCTTACTATGTTAATCATCTAGGTCACTATAATTTTGGCGATGGTGACTTACGCAGTACCAATATTGGTATTGACCCTGCATGGCAAAATGAATGTGACGTATGAAAGAGTTGGAATTGCAGTTTTGATATGAGTCGCCTTTATGATTATTCTTTTGGTCTGCCGACTTTTTTGCTTCATTCAGAAATTGTGTCGCTAAGACCACCATGTGCATGTTGGCATCACACCTATTTCTAGCATGCCCCATTTTCCAATTCATAGTCATGATGTAGAATGTCGGACAAATAGATACTAGATACATCCGACTCATGACTTCTTTATCTCGCATTGATTGTCGTGTTGATGTGTTTCACGATATTACTAGTTTTCACTATCTTCCTTTACCTCTTTGGATACCCCATATTGAAAGTCGTCAGGCTGATTGTGTCCAATCTTACAGTCACTACATCCACTGAGGCCAATTGGAAAGCTGCCCTCTTGGTGGAAAAAACCTAAAGATCTACAAGAGTTTGTTCTTCCATGAAGTCAAGTGCTTTGTCTACTAACATTGGTTCATATAGCAACACTTGGGATTGGCATCAACAGAGCCATTCGTGCTGTGGGCTACCTAAAGGTGAATATGACGAAAAGGCCTAAGGCGGCGGCGGTTTAGGATAGGATCGAGAGTGGAGGTTTGTGAGCATAGTGGCTGTCGAATTGGGTATGAAGATGCAAAGCATGTATGTGCTTGGGTCGTGGTGAAAGAAGTACTACGGCCGCATTAAAGCACATTGTGACAACTTGAGGGTAGCTTTTGCGAATTTAGAGGGGAGGAAAGCTTAGTCATCGGCGATAATCTTTTGTCCAATAATTTTTCATCACGCTCCTATATTGATGTTGACTAAATCCATCCATGACCCCAATCTTAGGTTTTCTTTTGATATTAAGGTTCATGAGCTCGCCTTGTACTATTTTTGGCCATAATGATCCTTTTTTTTTCTATATATAATGCAGTGAATATTCTAAAACAAAGTCCAATGTTATATGGAATTGTTATTTATGGAAGAAGAATATACGTTGCGTGAAGTGTATTACGCTTATTAAATAGAACATATGTCTAATGCGTGTCAATGGATTAAGATTTGGAATATTATTTAAATCGCTACTATTTTGCCCGATATATAACTCAATTAATTTTTTAAAGTAAAATTCAGTACTTGCGAATCTTGACAGATGAGATGGCCTGCAAGTTACAACCCAACCCCATTTTTATATATATTTAGTACTTGCAAATTCCATGTACCATCCAAAACTCATGTATCACTAATTATATGGAAAAGAAAACGAACATTATGGCCAATAAGAGTTCAAGGCGGGCTTGTAAATCTTACTATCAATAGCAGCTCTTAAGCGTGGGCTTGTGGATGGATTCAGTCAAAATTATTATAAAAGCACGGTGGAAGATTATTGGACGGAAGATTATAGCCGGTGACTAAATTATTGCTAAAAACTAAAGCTTCACTCCCCCATAGACTTTGCAAAAACAGCCTTCATGTCGTCACAATGAGCTTTAATGTGGGCATAGTCCTTCTTTCATAGCCCAAACACGTACTTGCCTCACATCCTCAGACCCACTCTGACAACCACCGTCCCTATGGACCTCCGCTCTTAATCCATGTCCTCCACCACTACCTCCTTGGGCCTCTCCATTGTCATCTTTACCTTTATAACAATCCCGTCAACCAATCATAGCACGAATGGCTCTAATGACGCCAATGCCATGGATTGCACTGTTTCCCATTGATAGTCAGTGAAGCATTCGACTTCACGAAAGTACAAGTTTTCATAAATCTTTGATTTCGCCACCAAGAGGGTGGCATTTCAATTGGTCCTGATGGATATGATGACTGTGATACTGAACACAGTCAGCCCCACGACTTTGAATATGGGTAATTAGGTCCATTGGGGAGGTAAAGGAAGATGGCGAAAATGAGTAACACTGTGAAATAGAATAATACGTCAATCAACGTGCAACAAAGAACCATGCGTAGTGTCTGGCATCCATTTGTTGGACATTTTGCATTGCGGCTATAGGTTGGAAGGGACGCATGTGACTGGGGCAGGTGGGCACAGTGAGGGAAATCAGATGCATGGCACCCGGCCAATATCCCTTCGGCAGAGAATGCGGAGTGAGGTAACTTGTGACTGCTGTTTCTGGGTCGGAATGTGGAGGAAGAGATGCCATGGAAAAGAGGAATAGGGCTTTCTAGGGTATTGGATTAAAGTGAGAAATGACTTTGACTGTATAAGAAACCAATGCCAAAAAATGCAAATCAAATATATAGAAAACGGACTTTGCTTGTGTAACAGTACTGTTACTTTCGTCGAGTGACAATAGAAGTTGAACTATTCGTTGTTTTCTTTTTTAATGACTAGCACCCAGATACTTACTTGTCATAGAAAATAATTACTTTTGCATGTGTGCAATATTTAAAGAAATAAACCCAACAACATTATTCAGAAAAATAAAGTTGTAGGATAATTAATTGCAAATTTTAGATGGTGAAATATTGGTTCTAAATAAAATAAAATAAAATTCAAGAGTCCATAACTAGAGAAAATTAAAATATGTAAATTATATACATATTTATATTAGACTTTTTTTCAATTTTTTTTTTTAGCTAAGGTACATAGGAAACCCAAGTGTAATTGTCGTGATAGTTTTTCCATCGGGGAAAAGGATAGGTTCAGATGTGATGTCGAGTTAGGACCAACAATCCCTATTCAACGCGAGTTCTCCTAAACTCTTATCTCGTGCAATCTTGAGATATTCAATTTCGATTAACCCAAAGAGAATTTTGTATTAGGAGTTGAGATCAACTAGAAACCAAGATAGGTATTGGAGTATACATCACTTTCCATATAACCAGAAATCTAGAGTTTGAAACTTGATTACACTAGTTAAGTAACTAGTGTCATTTCACTATCATAACTTGATTATTTGTTAACTAAGTATCACATGCGGTTTTTTTTTATTCAATTATGATTCTTATAATTTTATGTCCAATAGGTGTCCTATGCATTGTTTTTATATTTATTATGGTCCTAAATTGTAATCTAACCATTCAATTAAAACAGAAAAATCATAATAAAAAAACAATATAAAAGAATCACAATTGATTCACTCAAAAATAGTAGTGAAATGATATCTAACGAATGAAGTGCAGTAAAAGTAAAATGACTCGATAAGAATCGAACAAAGAATTTAACATAGCCCTATTATTATCATTATTATCAGGATGGTAACCCTCATGAGCTTAGTTCAAATTGAGTTCAATTTCTTTTCTAAAAAATTGACCTTCTAGAACTAAACTAGATCAAATGTGTCCACTAAAACCCTAAACCATGTGTACACTAACTAAATGAAATTAAGCTAATTTTAATACTAAAATCTAACTACCTCATCAGTGCCTATTTTTTTCTAACTGTTTTCTAATTTTCTTTATTTTATAATTTCTTTTATTATTTATTTATTATTTATTTCTATATATGGGCCACGGATACAAATTTGGGCTCTTATATCAAGCCCCCTCAATCTATTTAACCCATTTCCCCAAAATTCAAATTCAGCCCAAATATATTTTAATGAAGTTAAGCCCAAACTTTCCGACACTGTTCAAGCCCAAAATTCATTATTGAACCTTAATTGAGCCTATCTTGAAGGTCGACTGCTCCAAGAACACACTCTAATTCTGTTTTCCAATATAAAACCCATCCTCTTATTCTCCCCTTTTTCTTTTATTTATGGTTTTATCATGCAGTTGTTATTATTATTATTCATCGTTTTCGTATCATTACCGAGAAACCTTGATGACTCATTTTTCAATCTTAGACAATTAAAATTTCAACAGCAATTCATATCAGATTGGAAATCGCACAATTGATCATTGGCCACCACCAATCTCTGGAACATGATTATCAACCACCCCCATGTGTTGCTAGATAATCGCCACACTCGTTGGTCACCATCATCCACCCATCTCGATTTTCTATTAACTCAATGATATCTCATTCATAGAACTCGAAATGTACAGCTAATGTATATAGAGACATACCCGCGCAAACGAGATCGGAGCACAGAAATCGGACCGTAATGATCGAATCGTTTCCTCGGGACGCCCACCGCAGAACCACGACAGCAGGCAAACCATCCGGAAATAAAAGAAAAGAATATGTCACTTGCAGTTAACAGATAAAATCTCAGAAAATCGTATTTGATGACTCATGAAGCAACCGATGACTTACAAAACAACATCGGGCTGTCTTCGGATCGAACGAAAAATAGGCGTCATCTCGCTTATATTTCTCTGCGACATCTCCTCAGACGCAAGCAATATCGAGCGAGGGTTCTGGATGGAACGTTATAGTAATGTTTGGATCTGACACCATCTCATCAACGCGGATTTCAGGTCAAACCATGAACAAAAGCTTCAATATCAGTCAGATTTCCTGCGAACATTACCATGACGTTATTTTTTTTGCTGTTTTAGATCAAAGATTGAACCGAGATGAGGAGTGTTTTGATCTCACCTGCTCTTTTGCTCGCATCTTCATCTTCTTCGGACGCCAGCGAGAGCGAGAGAAAGCAAGAGTTAGCCAGAGAGAGAGAGAGAGAGAGAGAGAGAGAGAGAGAGATGAGCTCTTCCGTCTTTTAGGCGAATTCAAGGACTTTGGTTATTTGAACTTTGATGAGATGGATTTGTCTGTTGAGATTTCGTGGGTTTGAATGGGTCAAAGAAGGGAGAATCTCGAATATGGCAGCGCTAACCGCTGGCTGAAGACTAATAGGACTGACTTAACAACTCTATTTCTTCTTCTTCTTACTTTTTTTTTTTTCTAATGAATGCTTAATTGATCGACACAAATTTAGTTGCCAACGATAATTTATTGTGTAATAGTGTTGAGGCTAAGCATTGTGCAATTCGGGTATAAGTTACAGGGCTAGGAAACACTTGAGAGGTGGGAGGAGTCTTTAATCGTTGAACTCGAAACTTTTAGGCTGATTCAGAAATTTTTTATCCATGACCTTGTACTTAACTAAGTATCAAATACATTTCATAGTTGACTTAATAAGTGTCGGTTCAATTTGTGTAAATTGACTAATCGTCGAAAAATAAACTAATGAACCAAAACTCATCAACTTAACATTATTTTTATCTTAAAAATATCCCCAATTCAAAAAATCTTGGTTTTTTTTAGAAAAACTTAGTTTCACTTTGGTTGTTTGCTAAATAAATTTTCTTTAAAGAACAAAAGATAATTCAAAATTAGGAAATAAAACTAAGTGAAAGGTAAGCATGTGTGTTTCGAATTAAAGTTTTCGTTCTTTTATTGTAGTGTCTAAAATTTAGTGAATATTAAGTGAAGCTTATTCAAGGAATAAATTAAGTTGTCCTTGAAATTATCTTGATCTAATTTTGAATTGAATTGAAAAATAATGCATTAATCACATTATTAACCAGAAGTTATATTTCAAAATCTGGGTATCATTCATGTATTAATATATATTTCTTGTATTGACTTCATCACAAACTACACGGATAAACCAATATATTTAAAGTTACTTTATTTTTAGAGAATAAAACCCAAATTAGACTCATTATAACATATTTACCGTAATTTTTTTTTGTGTGATACAATAAATCCTAAACTTACACCTATGGGATACATTTATCCCGTCCTCAAGATTTCGCCAATGAACACCACTAAAATCCACGTTGACATTGTGCTCCTATGGCTTCATGACGTCTTTTTGGCTGAAAAATCAAATATGTCCTAGGGGCACAAGTTTGGAGTTTTTGATGTTACAAAATAAATTTGGGGTAGATGCGCTGCATTGGGCATAGTCCGAGGTGTTTTCTGTTTTTTTTTCTTATTTTTTTTTTTTTATGGTTTTTACAAATTAAAAATCAATGAGATGAATTCTAAGATATAAGTGTTTTGGAAGGATTATAGAAATTTATTTCAAAATATTTTATCTTGATCTTTATCAACATTATTGATCAAATACATTTAAAGATGATTTTCTTTATTTATTTTCAGATTTAAATTTAAATCTAAAAAGTGATAGATGTGTAAGCATGACAAGTCACTAAACTAATCATACTTGGTTGAATTTAGGCTACGTGCACATGACGCGCAAAGGAGCAGTTATGGCTTCGTTGACTCTTAAATTTTACTAGACAAATTAAGCAATAAATTATTGTAAAAAGTTAAAAAAGAAGAAGTAAATAGTGCTAAAAAGAACTCAAAAAAGAATAATGAATAATAAATAAATAAAGATATATAACGAATAACAAATAACAAAAGGCCAATTTTGGTCCAACTCGCGCAGTCGACATCCGCATGCTTGAGGATATGATTTTCTATGCACAAAAAACATAAGAATTGAGCAAAAATCCTCTTTCTGGTTCCCTCTCCTTTGCTGATCACCCCCGGCCACCACCTCCAACAGCCGCAACCTTATCATCGGTCGTCGCTCACACAACGGAGAGAGACCCATTGAGACATTCCAGAGAGTATCTTTTGAGTGACATCACCAAAAATTTCTTTCAGAGGATTGACATCCAAAAGAGTTCTTTCTTGTTTCTGATTCATCTTCGTGCCCAAGGTGACTCAGCCATTATCGGACTGCTGCTCTGGAGAAGCACCTGTTCTTCTCTGTCTTCTTTGTCATGAATATCCGAAGAGCTTGGATTCGTGTCCAAAGCCTTTGTTTGGGCGCCAATCACTGTTGACGAAATCTCACAGGTCACGGTTGCTAATTCGTTCACCATTCGTGACCTGTGATCACATCTGCGGATCAAATGGCTGAAAATCGTGAAATACTCAACTTGATTTTCAAAGTCTTTCACCGCCGATTGTTGCCACCGACGTGTTTGGGACCTCCTTTTGTCAGTACAACAGTCAATCGAGCTTGGCCAGGCGAGGTCCGAATCCTAAGCATAAGGTTTGGAGTCCGAGTCTTACCCCAAAGATCCCAAATTAGACTCCACGGATCTCGATTCTGGCCTCGAAGTCTTGGTTCGAGCACTATAGTGCTAGGTCCGCCCAGCAAAGTCCTAAGCTAGGTTCTAGGGCCCTACGTTCGTGCTCCGGACAATGGCGATAATCATGTTGGTGGGGAGGTCAAGTTGGGATTTTAAATATTGAAAATTTCAATCCTTAAGAAGCATAAATCCTTTAGGGTAATTTACGTCTTGTTATATTTTTTTGCAGATTCAGAAAGGAAAAAAAATTTCCGGTCCACCTTTTTACTTTCAAAAGATATCAAAAAGAAAATAAAAATGGAGAAACATTTTTCGATAACCGGATTATATGAGACAAACAAAGAAAACTGACGTTTCTTAAAATATCATGTCACTACTACAGTGCTTAAAGCACTCGAGTCATCTCCTATACTTCGTCTGTAATTTTTCTATGATAAGCCTTCTCGTTTTCTTCTTTCGTTTTTCCGCCACATCCTGTACGTTTCCATGCCACCAAAGTTTTCTTTCTTCTCAAGCGTCAGTCATTGGATCCATGAAGCAACACTTCAGATCTAAAGAGCGACTGTCCTTGCTGTGAAGATGAACAAGATGAAAGAATACTGAAGAAAGACTATCAGACTTTCTTCTCTTATGTATTTCCTCTGTATATTCAATACAAAAACAGAGCACATTTCAATGGCGTGCTCTTCCTCTCTTTCAACTATTCTGTTACATTGACTCAACTGAAAAGAAGAAGACGAAGTTTTCTTTTATAAGACTCAAGAGCCAAAAGAAAAAGAGCTTTCTCATCTATTCTGTTATTCAACCAAAAACTGAACTAATAACAAACTTCTCTTCTCCTTTTGAGCACATGACACGTGCTATTTACACCGACCTATTATGTGCACGGCTGATAACTCCTTTGGCTCTGACTTGTGCACTTTGTTTCTTCTGATCTTTTTCGACGACAGCAGTCTTTGCAATGCTTTCACTTTCTTCCTTTGTTAACTCCATAACCGTATCCATAGCAGCATCATCATTATACTCTTTCTGAGTTTGTGTTCTTCTCATGTTCTTAACATCCCCCCTCAAATGGGGAAGGGATAAAAATCTCATACCCAAATTGGTGCGAAAAGTAGAATGAGCAAAACGCGACAAAGATTTTGTAAAAATATCGGCAAGTTGAAGGTGACTGGGAACATAACGAATACTGAGTGATCCAGAGGAGACTTTCTCCCGAACAAAGTGAAAATCAACCTCGATATGTTTAAGGGATTGTAAGATTGGATTAGCTGTAAGGGAGATAGCATACTTATTATCACAAAATAAGAGAGTTGAGGATGTAAGAGATATACCAATATCTCGTAAGACAAAACTGATCCAAGTAAGATTAGCCGTTGTAGAGGCAAGAGCTCGATATTCAGCTTCGGTGGAAGATCGAGAGATAGTTGGTTGTTTCTTAGCTGACCACGAGAGAAGGTTCGAGCCAAGATACGTGCAATATCCAGTTGTGGATCGCCTGGTGTCAGGACACCCAGCCCAGTCAGCATCTGAGAAGCCATAGAGTGCTGTTGAGCTATTAGAATGGAGAAAAAGGGCAAGATGAGTGGTGCCTTTAACATATCTAAGTACTCGTTTTAGTCGATGAAGGTCTGCAACTGTTGGATGTTGCAGTTTCGACACAGGGTATTTGTTGCATAAGCAAGATCAGGACGGGTAATTGTCAAATATTGTAGACCACCCACGAGACTTCTATACTCAAGTGGATTAGAAAGCAGGGCAGTATCATCTGTCATAGCAACAGAGCGAAGTTGAAGAGGAGTTGATACAGGTTTACAATTGGTCATATGAGCTCTGGTCAGAAGATCAATGGCATACTTGGTTTGACAGAGAAATAAGTCATGAGATGTACGTTTGGCTTCAATGCTGATAAAGTAATGAAGATAACCCAGATCTTTCATGTGGAAATGAAGACTCAGTGACTTGATCATAGTAGTTAGTAGCTGAGCCGAGCTACCAGTCATCACTATATCATCAACATACAGCAGTAATAACACTGTGTCTGAACCAGTGTGAAGCACAAAAAGAGAAGGATCAGTGGTGCTACAGAAGAATCCATTCTCAAGAAGAAAGTTGCTAAATTTATCAAACCATGCTCGTGGTGCTTGGCGAAGACCATATAGTGACTTCTTGAGAAGACACACACAATGAGACTGTTGAGGATTGATAAAGCCAGGGGGCTGCTCCATGTGTACTATCTCATTTAATGTACCATGGAGGAAAGCATTTTTAACATGAAGCTAATGTATTGGCCAGTTCTTCATCATTGCAACAGAGAGAACTATCCGAATAGTGGCATGCTTAATAACAGGACTAAACGTTTCAATAAAATCAACCCCTGCTTCTTGGTGAAACCGTTTCGCAACTAAGTGAGCTTTTAATCGATCTAGACTACCATCAGGGGTTAATTTAGTTTTAAATACCCATTTACAGCCTATAACATTCATTTGTTTAGTTCTAGGAACTAATAGCCAGGTCTGATTTTCATGCCGGGCATCCATTTCATCCTGCATAGCTTTGGACCAGCCTTTATCAGCTAAGGCTGTTTTAACTGATCTTAGTTCCAAAGGTACTCTATAGTCAGCCAAATATGCATACTTGGGGTTCGGTTTGATGATGCCAGATTTCAATCGAGTTTGCATATGATGAACAGAGGAAGTACCTGAGGAAGTAGCTGTTAAGTGTGGTTGCTCTTGATCGATGTTAAGTTCAGCTGGTTCAACAACAGTAGACAGAGAACCGTGTTGCTCTGTGGCAACAGAGTCAGACTGTAGCTGTGGGAATGATGAAGTATGTTGCACACCTTTAGGCTGTGATGTATGAGTGGAATCAACTTCTAAAGGAGGTAACTGAAAATTTGTTGTATGGTTATTGGAGGGACTATCCACTGAAGTTGTGTTTGTGGAATCAAGAAGATTAACTTCGTCTGCCCATTGTTTATACAAAGTTGTGTACTGATCATAGTCAGATATTACTTTCTTTGTAAATGGAAAGAAGGTTTCATCAAATACCACATGTCGACTAATGTAGATACGACCATCAGTAGGAACAAGACACCGATACCCTTTATGTCGTTCACTATAGCCTAGAAATATACAGGTAAGAGATCTGGGATCGAACTTGTGTTTTGCATAAGATCGAAGATAGGGATAACAAGCACATCCAAATACCCTGAGATGTTCATAGCTTGGTTGCTGATTATGAAGTCTGTAATAGGGAGAGACCATATGTAACTTTGGTGTAGGAAGAATGTTCACAATATAGTTAGCTGTTATGAAAGCATCTACCCAGAACTTCAATGGAGCTCTAGAATGATACAACATGGCTAACCCCAATTCAACTATATGGCGATCTTTCCTTTCTGAGATTTCATTATGTTCTGGTGTATGAGGGCAGGACATACTCTGCTTTATACCACAATTCCGCAAGTGATTTTGAAATATGTTACTTGTGAACTCTCCTCCACCATCACAATGAAACATTTTGATTTGATGATCAAATTGCTTCTCGAATAGTTTCTGAAATATGATAAAGATATCATAAAACTCTGACTTCAGCTTCATTGGATAGATCTAGCTATAGCGAGAGAAATTGTCTACAAAGATGACATAGTATTGAAAGTTCTGAAAAGATCTAATTGGTGATGGACCCCAGATGTCACAGTGTATCTTTTCTAAGGGTATAGTAGATGTAGATTCAGATAAAGGAAAAGGTAAAGCTGTACTCTTTGCTATTTGACAACTACTACATATGGCTGCAGATTGTGCATTATAGGAAATCAAGTTTTGATTATGTAAATGCTTCACTGTTTTCAAGTTTGTGTGAGCTAGTCTCTGATGCCACACATCTACTGCTATCACTATGTGTCTTCGAGTAAAGAATGCTGCTGTAGTTTGTGGATCCACACAGTAAAGTCCCCTAATTTTCCTTCCGATCATCTCTGTTTTGTTGGTTTGGTTGTCCTTTATATAGACCCCAATTTTATCAAAAACAAATGAACAAGGATAGTCATCTGTCAGTTTTGAAACAGAGAGCAGATTCTTTTTTTTTTTTTTTTTTTATTTCAGGCACAATCAAGACATCATTTAAAGGTAATGTATTGTTTTCTGTATTCAACTAAGTATTACCAACATAAGCAATGGGTAAACACGAGCCATTTCCTATCATGACTGTATCAGTTCCAGTATACTTAGCAGAGTTGAGAAGAATACTAGAATCAGCACTGATATGTGTTGTTGCTCCATTATCAGGATACCACTCACTTCCTCTTGGATCCTCTAAATGTACTGCTGCCAAAGCTGTTGGAATCTCTTCAGCTTGATATGAATTATCGAATCGATACCAGCAACGAAGAGCATCATGTCTTGGTCGTTTACAAATTTGACATTCTAACCGAGTGTTTTCTATTATTTTCTCATCCTGCAAATGTTTCTGAGGCATTAACATTGAAGTTGGATAGGATTTGGTGTCTTGATACCTTTGAGAATAACTGGCATATGGTCGAAATCCCTGACCCAGACTCGAGTAATCAATCCTCTGCTTGAATTGTTGATCTACTCGATCCTGAGGCAAGTTGTTTGGTTTGTAATGTTGGTTTCTTCCTGAATAGCCATAATTACGACCTAAATTGTTCATTGCACGACCTCGACCAAAGTTACGTCCTCCTCTGTGTCGCGACCTCTTTTTTTTGATCGGGGCGGGCGCCTCGTGGAGGCTAATGGCTCGGCTGGATTAATTAAGCCCGGACTCTCCCAAGTCCACCAATTCATGACTTTCATAGTCTAAGTTTTTAACCTGTAAGTTAATTTTTAAAACGGAGTCGCCACTAATCAATTTGGGGTGGGTTGATTAGAAACCCATGCGAAATATTGGGAGAAATATTCGCTCTTGCGCAACCGAGAGAAATTAGGATCGGGGACTTGATTACACTAGTTAATCACTAATGTCCTTTCGGTACCTAACCTTGTTTAAACCCTGAGGTTTTTGGATGTTTTAGGGATTTTCCATGCATTATTTGGAAAAAGACATTTTTGGACATTTTTCCAATTTTTTTGGACATAAAAGGGATTTTTTGATTTTTGATATTTTTGGAAAAATACAAGTTTTTTTTTTGGCTTTTTCTGAATTTTTGGCATTTTTGGAAAATATGAAATATTTTTTATTTTTATTTTCGGAAAATAAAATTTTTTAAATATTTTTTGGAAAATAAAGTATTTTTTTTTATTTTTCTTGATTTTCTCGAAAATAAAATATTTTTATATTTTTAAATATTTTCTGTTTTTTTTTTGGAAATTAAAATATTTTTAATAATTTTCGAAAATAAAGTTTTTTTTTTTATTTTGATTTTGATTTTTTGGAAAATAAATTATTTATTTAATTAAAATATTATTTAAAAAAAATAAAAAAGCTGATTGCACACGGGCCCGTTTTTTTTTTTTTTTTGAACCTTTTTTTTTTTTAAACGGCACCGTTTTGGGGGGGAACCGGTGAAACCCTACCCGGTTCCCCCGACCCGGATCCCTCGCGACCCGGTTCCCTCGGAACCCTACCCGACCGGATCCGGGTCGCGATCCGACCTCCGCCACCCCCAAATCGTGAACCCTACCCGAATTTGCGGCACGGAGGGCAGGATCCGAGGCGTTGCGACGGCGACGGCGACTATGACGGCGATGGCAACGATGAAGGCAATGGCGGAGGACGGAACCAACACGGCCATTACATTCGCGGTGTGGGCTCGGCACGGCGGCTGCGGTCGAGGCAAGTAGTAGCGACGAGGCTCTCCTCACGGATCTTGAGACCCCTCCTCCCTCTCGACCTTGGCTACTCGCGGATCCAGGCTTTGCTCGTCTTTGGCCCCCGTTCCGAAATCTCTCAGAGGGGGGAACCCGAAGATCTGCAACCAAGATCGCTCGCTGCCTCTCTCTCTCTTTCTCTGCTGGTCTGTTACTCCGTGGTCCGCCTCTCCCTTTGTCGACGGTGGCCCCCCTCTATTTATAGGTGAGGGGGCGGTCGGCGAAGGTCGACCCGCCGGTTAGACAGCCGTCCCATCCGCCCTCTGCGCCTCCTCCGGTCACGTCCCGTCGACGTCTGCTCCTCCCTGCTCCGCGTACGCCATTGCTGCCCGTCCGCCCATCCATCGCCGCGCTCTCTACGCGTGTGTTGCAGAGGCGGATGGAGGAAGAAGATGACCGAAAGGGGCCGGGCCGGAGGATGATGGGCCGCAAGGGCCCACGCGGAGGGGGAGGCTATTGCTGCTGCTTTTTTGTTTGTTTTCTGTTTTTGTTGTTTATTTATTTATTATTCGAAAACTTAATTAATTAATCAAACCTAAATAAAATTAAGGCGTCAACACTCTGTTACTACCTCTTTGACCTCCAAAACTAGAATTCTGAAAACTATATTCTCTTTCAGAGTTCCCTTTCTGTTATGTTTCAGAATTTCTTTGTCCAAAATAGGCTAGATTAGGATTAAATTGACTCATCGAATATGTCTTTAGCCTTGTTTCAAATCGTTCAAGCTGTGCTATCACTTCATCATAATCTGGTTGGGGTTTCAGGCAGTAGATAGTAGTTCGAAAATTCTCATATTCAAAACCTAGTCCTTCAAGAACACCAAACATTTTGGTTATCTCATCTATAGGCTTTCCAATCGCATTTAGCTGATCACAGATAGACTTATTTATACTCTCTTAGGTAAACAGAAAGGACTCGATCTCGTTTCTGACATGCTTGTAGTTTTCCTCTAAGTTCAAACTCTCGAGCAACTGATTTTTGAGTAAAACGATTGAGAAGAGTTTGCCATACCTCGTAGGAAGTTTCTAAACCAATGATCAAGCTCAGAATATTTTCAGATACAGCTCCACTAATCCATGATGATACAAGCTGATCAGTCCTTGTCCAATCTGTGTAATCTGGATTTATGACTTCAGTTTCACAGTCTTCAGTTTCAGCTTGCAATATTCGAGGAGGTGAAGGAATTTCACCACTGATGAACCCAAAGAGTTCTTGACTTCGAAGAAATCTGTGAAATTGTGCTTGCCACAACATAAAATTGTCTTCAACAAGTTTGATTGTGACAAAATTGGAGATGTTAACATGTATTGGAAAGGGATACTTCTGCGTTCTTGCTGCCATTTCTGTGTTTGCAGAGGTTTGATGATGAAGAAAGACGATTCTGTGATTGAAAATCAGGATTACCTGTTGATCTTACAAGATGACGTTCTGTTAGTGTCACTCGCAATGTTCAGATCTTAACAGAGAAAAGATTAATCAAATGCAAAACACTTTGAACTTTCCAAATCAACAAGCGAGGATGATCATCAGCTACTTTGATTCACTGCGATCATTGAAGTTCAGAGACCACTTCGATCTTCTGCATCTTCAACATCTCCGATTTGATTTCACGAATGATTGAGTATTCATGAAAAACTATTCAACATGGATGATCGACTGTGCTCTGATACCATGTGAAGATGAACAAGATGAAAGAATACCGAAGAAAGACTATCAGACTTTCTTGTCTTTTGTATTTCCTTTGTATATTCAATACAAAAACAAGCACATTTCAATGGCGTGCTCTTCCTCTCTTTCAACTATTCTGTTACATTGACTCAACTGAAAAGAAATGCTAATACATTTTACAACTATCAATACCAAATCACCACAGAAGTGAGTGAGATAAAATAAAAACCGTTAAAAATTTACTTGGTTCGATTTCAAGGTTGTTATCTAAATTCACGAAAAGAATCGGTAAGAGATAATCTACTGTTGACGCCTTAATTTTATTTAGGTTTATTTTATTAATTAAGTTTTTATTTTATCCTTTTCGGATAAATAAGATAATAGCAAAAACAAAAACAAAAACAAAAACAAAAAAAGAAGAACAGCACAAGCAGCCCATCGGGCTCTCTCCCTCGCGTGGGCCCTCACGGCCCGGCCCGCGCGACCAAAAGCCCTTCCCCTTCCCTCTTCTCCTTCCTTCTTCCTCTCCATGCCTCTGTGCATCACGCGCGGCGGCCGGCGACGCGCGAAGGACGGCCTACGACCAAGGGGGTAGGCCGACGTCGGCCGGAAACTATAGATCACAGGCGCCATTAATGGTCGCCTTCAATGCCAGGCGCTTCGCTGGAAGGCTTGGATGGGACGCCGGTTCAGCCGAGGAAGACCGGTCGGCGGCCGAAGCTCTTCGTCAGCCGGATTCCCCTCGCCTATAAATAGGCCGCCGCAAGCTCCGTCGACGACCACGGCGAGCTCAGAAATCTCCCTTTTGAGAGACTTCAAGGGGAAATCAAAGAGCGAGTGCGTGAGGGATCGGGTCGCAAGCTCGGCCAACCTCCTTCCGAGAGACTTCAGAGGAGGCTGACAGCGAGCGAGCCCGAGGGAGAAAGAGAGGGTCGAGCTGGGTAGAGAGAGAGGGGGAATGCCCTTCGCCGCAACACTCGACCATCGACGCCATCCAACCGCTACTCGCCATCCACCGCAGCCCCGAAGTCTGCAAACCCAGATCGAAGAGGGGTTCGAGCGTTCTCCGTCGTCGTCGCCGTTCGTCTCTCAAGCCGCCGCGGACAGGTAACGTACCACTGTTGCCACCGTTGCCATCGCAGCCCCCCCAGTCGTCCGGTCCTCGGTACTGCACGCCGCCGCCATCGCCACCGTTGCCGTTGCGTCGATTCACCCCTCTTCCTCCTCGGTGCCGCGAATCGAGAACCCTAGGGTTCCCGATTTTTCGGGTCGCGACCGGGTCGTTGGGTCAGACTCGGGTCGGGGGAACCGGGTAGGGTTTCACTAGTTCCCCCCCAAAACGGTGCCGTTTCAATAAAGTAAAAAAAAAAAAAAAGATGAAAAAATCCGAGTCGTTGCGAGCCCGAATGCGATCGGCTTTTTATTTTGTTTTATTTTATTTTAAATAATATGTTTTAATAAATAAATATTAAGCAAATAATTTATTTTCCAAAAAAAATAAAAAAAAATTTATTTTCGAAAAACATTAAAAATATATTTTAATTTCCAGAAAAACCAGAAAATATTAAAAAATATAAAAAATATTTTATTTTCCAGAAAAATCAAGAAAAATAAAAAAAATATTTTATTTTCCGAAAAAATATTAAAAAATATTTTATTTTCCGAAAAAAAAAAAATCAAAAATATTTTATATTTTCAAAAAAAAAAAAAAAAAAAGCCAAAAATTCAGAAAAAGGCCAAAAAAACTTATATTTTCTAAAAATCCGAAAAAATCCAAAAATCCCTTTTATGTCCAAAAAAAATATAAAAATGACCCAAAAATGTTTTCCTCCTAAAAAATGCGTGGAAAATCCCTAAAACATCAAAAAACCTCAAGGGGTTTAAACAAGATTAGGTACCGAAAGGGCATTAGTGATTAACTAGTGTAATCAAGTCCCTGATCCTAATTTCTCTGGTTGCGCAGGAGCGAGTATTTCTCCCAATACTTTGCATGGGTTTCTAATCAACCCACCCAAAATTGATTAGTGGCGACTCTGTTTTAAAAATTAACTCACAGGTTAAATACTCAGACTATTAAAGTCGTGAATTGGTGGACTTGGAAGAGTCCGGGCATAACTAATTTCAGCCGAGCCATTAGCCTCCGCCAGGCGCCCGCCCCGATCGAGCGCCGAAAAAAAAGAGGTCGCGACATCTACTAATCAATTAAAGAATTATAGAGTAGAATTACTCACATACTTAAGTATTCCCACACATAAACTTCACCAACAACCTAGAGAACTATGTCAGGATTTGAACATCCATGTCTCCACGATGAGAACGCCTCGATCAGAACGTAAACTTTCCAAGCGAAAGTCCGTGCGGTTCTCTGGTCCTACTAACAATCAAATTCAGAACGGGAGTCCCTACTGAGTTTTTTTCGATTCTTTGACTTTTGCAAACTTATTTGGGTCGGTCAAGCACTTGGCAGAGCCCTTTATGGGTGGCTTCCAAAAGAAACCCCCACCGTCCGTCCCTTTCTATTTCCTTCTGTGCGGCTGAAAACAAGACAAGTAAACCCTTTTTTCCTTCTTCATATGGCCTATCATCAACAGTGGCGTCACTTGTACGGCCTTCCAGAATAGTCGACCTCTTGGTGGATCAATTTTGGATATTTACATATTTGTCACCACCCCAAAGAAAAAAGATCAAAGTAACAACCCTTATCTTGATTGAACTCTTAACAATAGGATTCCAATAAGTAATTAGTCGAGAATTAGAATCCTAGTTTATCTTAGGGCGATTGGTTTTAGGAACTAAGAATCGCCCACTAAGGATTGATTTTGAAATCGAAAATTGCTCATTAGTTTTATGGACTCACTTGAAAACTAGACTGCTAGTTCGGTTTAATTCTTGGGTGTGTTTATGAAACTAGTTGAAGTGTCCCCACTTCTAAAGAGTCATGAGATTTGAGAGAGAGTGATGAGATCGGATCTCAAAGGCAATCGAGAGTGAGAGCAACAGATGGATTGACGAGGCTGGGGGCCACTAAGAGCAAGAGGTAGAGAGGAATCGATAAGGGCATATGCCATGAAGAGTGACAGTGAGAGAGGGAGGCAAGGCTACAAGATGAGTGAGGCGAGAGACCTAGAGAGTTGAAGAAAAAATAAAAATTTAGAAAAGTTATATATATGTATGTATATTCGGGTAGACGAGTGGGTGGTTTTGCACCATAATTTAACAAGTATAATGACAAAAAAGAATGCCATTGATTCCATTGAACTATCGATGTGGGCCAATTCTTGAGACGTCGGTCCGATTCTCAATTCCATATATAGGGAACCTGACTAGCTGGAAATCAATCAGCCTAGTTGCTGCAACTGATCTTTAAGCCCAAGGCCATCTCATCCAAGCTTTAACAACCTCGTTTTGGGACCACGTTTCCCCTCCATCCCTGCCGACCGGACTCGGCGGATGGAAGATGTGTTGAGTGCGCGTGTACTCTTTGGCATACTTTTCAGCGTTTTCACCATGCCTGTTGGCGTATAAAGCTTAGTCAAACCAAAACAGGATGGACCACCAGGCAAAGAGTCAAACAGTTCCGAAGCATCGAACATGATTAGGACACGCTGACAAACTGCATTCCCATTGAAGGAATTTCCTCAGTTTGACCTTTATCTTGTCACATGTTAAGACCCCATCACTTGTCTTAAATCCAAAATCGAGTATGTAAATTTTTCGTTTCTAAGGAAAAAAAAACGAACACACGATATGGTTATTTTGAAAATTGTTGAAACCGACCATATGTTATCCAATTCATTAATCCATTTTATTATGTATTAAAAATTTCTTTCACGCGAATTGCTTGTAATTTATGTCGTGAGACATGCAGAAGAGAGAAAAGCAGAATTTCTGTATATTTTGACGTTGAACAACAAATAGTTTATGAATATAAATAGGTTTTATTAGTTGATTATCTAAGGTAATATATCGATCAAGGATATGCACAATTTAAAAAAGGGACGTGCACAATTTTTGAGAAACACAGAGAATCCAAAAAGATGTTCTAATTATCTCTAAGTAGAGGAAAATATTCTAGAGATATATATCTCTAAAATTAATCATCTTACTCCTTTCCCAAAGTGAAAAGCAAACTCAATCTCCATTATCCATATTAGTAAATTTGCCCTCTAATTTGGAGCACACGCATACAAATTGGTCAACGTCAAACCTCAACCCTCGACCGTGCCTATGTATTCACTCCTCGTGATGCTTATTCAATTATTGTCACCACGAATACACGTCCCAAATTGTTAAAACACAATATAAAAAAAAAGTAGATATATTCGTTATTCCTCCATCAATTCTTTGTTTGTTTCCTCTTTTGTTGGTGACACGTTCCACATTTAGTATCCCGGCCGACCAAAATTGTCCTTTTTTTATTCATACGCGATTGGGTTTATATGGCCCCTATCAAGATATGAGAATCTTTCTGATGCATTTTATATTCTATACGCACAAAAGCCTTGGTATAATATAGTCATTATTACTATAATAATAGACAAAGAAACGTGCCCATAACTTGAATTTATATAAAAATTCGTATCGAGATAAGGCAAAAGCACATTATTCCATATGGACCGTCGGTTAAATAAATGTGAATTCAAACATTCAAAACGTGCGTAGAATCTCACCACCAATGCACAGGCACCTTCTCAGCAAATGCAGCATCAGAGCTAATATGTAAAATATAATAAATTGAATGATTGTTTAAGCTAGCTCAACCTATATATATATAAATCTCCCACTATGGCCATCCTCTCAACTCATCCGCTCTAGCCCTTCAATCATCAACGATACAAACTGTACACAGGTGAATAGCTGCTCGATCGCCATCAGAAAATGCTTCCAGAATTCATGAGTCCCTTTGAGACCCATCAATGCGATCTTTTGAAATCGATTTGTGATCATCTTCTTCACGATGATGATGATGCTGTCGAGAATGCTACAGTATTTGCACCGAGGAGTTCGAGCTTCAGCGATCTTTTGCTGACGGAGAGTTGGAGTGAACTACCTCTGAGAGTCGACGACTCAGAGGATATGTTGGTGTACGGCGCTTTGTGCGATGCACTCAGTTCTGGGTGCGCGATGCCTTCGGCTTCGAATCAAGAACTTGATTTCGAAACGAGGACTGTTGATAACGACGGCATTGGTCTGGAGGTGCAGACGAGAGCGGAGATGGTGAAGCACGAGATGAAAGCGTCAGTCAGCACGGTGCATTACAGAGGAGTGAGGAGGCGGCCATGGGGAAAATATGCAGCAGAGATAAGAGACCCCAAGAAGAACGGTGCGAGGATTTGGCTCGGGACTTACGAGCTGCCTGAGGACGCGGCATTGGCCTATGACCAGGCCGCTTTCAAGATGAGAGGGTCAAAGGCCAAGCTCAACTTCCCTCACCTCATCGGCTCGGTCGAGTATGAGCCCGTGAGGGTCAGCCCCAAGCGTCGGTCCGCCGAGCCTAGCTCGCCGTCCAGCGATGACGGGTTGCCTGGGACGAAGAGGAGAAAGAGGGAGGTCGATTCAGATGCTGAGGTGGATTTTGGAACTCCAACCACTTTTCCCATTCTGGATCTGGGCTTGTTAGGTGTGGACGAACGATTTTTATTTTGATTGTACATACTGTCGAGACATTATTTTCTTCATCAATGAAAAGTCAATCAGGCGATTCTTACGTTGTGCAAAGACTGTCAATTTGGTTTTTCCTATTCCCATTTCCTTAAGAGTTTTGTCAGAAAAACCAAAACCGTTTCCCATTATAGATCTACCAATATAAAAGTGAGTAACAAAGGCGAAGAATTCTTAGCGTAAGTAACCTTAATTTCCGGGAAATAGCAGGCTTTGAATTAGACGTAAAGAGAAATTTACATGGTCAGTATTGAGATAAGAGTTCCCAGCTTTGTCGAGGTTCAAAAGAAACATAGCATCAGGAGGAAGTTCAAACGAAATCCAGAATTGTTCTTTCAGCATCCTTCCTCTCCAAGCAAGCTTTATCAGTCAAAAGAGAATAAAAAACAGATTATTCCATAAATTTGATGGGAGTGTCGATCCAGATTTTAGAGTATCTAACTCCACTTGCTGTGTCGTTTATACTCTCCATTGATAGGATGGAACAAGAGTCTCGTTGCCTTGATAGGATGGAACAAGAGTCTCGTTCCTCAGTAAGTGGGCAGGGGTTTGGGGCAGCCCTGGAGAGGGTCGCAGGAGTAGCATCTCGAGCCATCAGGAATGTTTTTATAGTTTGAATTCATATTTTATTGATAGTTTGGGCTTGAGCCTATGTCATTAGGTATGTATAATCTCTCTTATGTAATTGGGAAATGTAACAGAAATGTGCAATATGCTAAGTATAGAGAAATTATTTGCTGGATATAGGCTATAGCCCTAATTTAAGGGAGAATCGGGATAAAGTCTTGTGTCTTGACCGTTTCTCACTTTTACTCTTTATTATTTCCTTGTGATTGTGCGTCAAATCCTAACACCATATCAGGATAAGTGATGTGGAGGTCCTTAGCAAGTTTCAGACCATCTCCAATGGCCCAAAGTTTGGCCGCAGAACTAGTGGTATAGTCAATGTAGTGAGTGAAACCAGAAACCCAATTGGCAATTGCCATTTGCATCCCAAATTAAACCTCCCCAGCCTGCAATACCAGGGTTCTAATAGTCGAGCCATCGAATTTAGCTCGAGCAAGTTCTAGGCCAGGGGAGTCCATTGCACAGAGACGGCTTCCCTCGCAGGGTGGTGCTTCCTTTCTGCAGAAACACCATGGTGTTGCAGCAGCTCTTACAAGACAAAGTTCCTTTAAGTCATGAAACTTGGCTTTGTCATCAAAAGACTTTGCTACTGCGTCACGGCCGAAGTTACCATTGAGCAAAGGGGAAAATGACCTTCTCAGACTGTCCAGATATCATCAGTCCAGAATAGAGTAAGCTTATCATCGTTAGCAACATTCGTAAATCCCCCTAAGAAGACCTCATCAGCAGCAAGGAAGGTGATGGATGATTCAGTAGGTTTGCTTCAAAGTCGGTCTTTCATGAATCGGTACCATGTTTTCTTCTTTGGAATCGCATGCCTTGATGAATCAGTATGTTCGCTTAAAGAAAAGCAGGTGTAAGCGATGACTTAACAACATCAATTACTCTAAAAAAAGTTTCCCAATATACAACAAAAGAATGTAAATGACAGCACTAAAGGAAAAAGACAGAATATTTTTTATAATTAGAACAAAAATATATTAAATTGATGATAGTTTGAGTTCTTGATACTTTCTAGCAATTAGAAATACTATCCAGAATTTCAGAAATTACTTAGGGCCCATCTGTTTTGGGATTATTAGGCAAGACTCTAAAATATATTCTGAGGGAGTGATTCTTTGGAAGAATGAAATATTTTAGTTGGACTTTTTAAATGAGGTAAAACTGATATTTTCATTCTTGATATTAAAAAATCTAAATAGATTTGATTACAGAGCGCGATGTTAGAACCCTTAGACTCCGAACCCAATGGCTGGACTCAAGGCACAAGGCATCGAGCCCACAAACCAATGGTCGAATCCAAGCACTTGGACCTTAGAACTTGGAAGATGAAAGCCCAAGATTCACAAGGGCTAGACACAACACCGAGGACATGAAAGGGATATTTGTACGTATCTAGGGACTTCCTCGGACTCGAGACATCTAATTAAGGTCGAAAGCCAACCCCAATGCCCACAAACTTGGGACCTCGAAGCTTGGACCTAGACTTGGGTGCTCAGTCGAACCTAAGACCTTGATGCGAACTTGGAACCTTGGTACTTGACCTAGGATACTAACTTCATTCCCATGTTAATCATTTTTATTATGCCTAGCTATAGTATTGTTGACCATAAAAAAATTTCCGTCCATTTTTAATTTCGAGCAATGTCAAACAGTAAAAATTGGGAAATATTTTTCTTGTCTTCTTTTGTTTTCTTTTTCGCTTTTCTGCCACATTAGGTACGTTTCCATGTCACCAAAATTTTCCTTGTTTTCAAGCAATTAGTCACTGGATCCATCAGATCTAAGGACCATCATCGTCCTTACCCAATAAAAATACGACGAACGTGCCCCATGCTTTTTGGATAAGATTAAGAAATACATCACTTCGTGTCTCCTTATGATTAAAGAAGTCCATTTGAGCATTTGAAACATGTGCTGAGAAGGTCTTTGGTCATCACCAGATGCACCTTCTTGGAATCTACAGATTGTCTTGGGAGTAGGAGCTAAATACTTATAAATAAATTATCGAAATGACGATCACTACAACCCAAGCTCAACCTATATATATAGCTCCCATTTAGACGATGTTCTCAGCGGTTCGGTCTTACTTCAGAAACCAAATCATCCCCTTCGATCTTCCACATTCAGTGATCCACAAAGCTACAAATTTTCGCCAGAAACGAAAATGCTTCAAGAAATCGTCAGTCCCTCCGAGGCCCATCAACACGATGCTTTGAGATCCATTTGGGAGCATCTTCTTGGAGATGACTTCGATGATGGAATCAATGCAACATTTTACGCACCGACTCCTGCGCACATGTACTCGAGAAGTTCGGGGTTCAGCGACCTTTTACCGGCAGAGAGTTGGAGCGAACCGCCCCTCGAAGTCGACTGCTCTGAGGACATGTTGGTGTACGGCGCTTTGCACGACGCGCTCCATTCCGGGTGGACGATGCCTTCGGCTTCGAATCAAGAACTGGATTTTGAAGTGTCGACCATTGGTTATAACAGCATTGGTGTGGCGATGGAGGAGAAATTGGAGGTGGTGCAGCATGAGGTACAAGCACCGGTCGAGAAGACAAGTTACAGAGGAGTGAGGAGGCGGCCGTGGGGAAAATACGCAGCGGAGATGAGGGACCCCAAGAAGAAAGGGGCAAGAATTTGGCTCGGTACTTATGAGACACCTCAGGACGCGGCATTCGCCTATGACCTCGCAGCTTTTAAGATGAGGGGGTCCAAGGCCAAGCTCAACTTCCCTCACCTCATCGGCTCCTCCGACTACGAGCCCATCAGGGTCAGCACCAAGCGTCGGTCCCCTGTGCCTAGCTCGCCATCCAGTGACGACGGGTCGACCAGGACGAAGAGGAGAAAGAGGGAGGTCGATTCAGATGCTGAGGCAGAGTTCGGAACTTCAATCGCTTTTCCCATTTTGGATACGGGGTTGTTAGGTGTGTGACGAACAATTTTTAATTTGATTGTACTCAAGACATTATTGTCTTCATCAATGAGAAGTCAATCAGGCAATTTCATGTTGTGCAAAGACTGTCAATTTGGCTTTTCCTACTCCATTTCCTTAGAGTTTTGTTCTACTTCTAGAACAGCCAATATAAAAGTGAGTAACAAATTCAAAGAATTCTTAGTGTATTAACCTTATTTTCCAGGAAAGGGCAGGCTTTAAATTAAGTAAAGAGAAATTTACAGCGTCTGTCTTGAGATAGAGTTCCCAGGTTGTTTCAGCATCCTTCCTCTCCGAGCAAGCTTATCTGCACATCGGCTTCCTTACCTGTAAGCCTGCCTGGTTTTAGCCCTCTCGAGAGCTTTCAGTAGAGTCCTACGATCATTCAAAAGGGAATTGAAAACAAGAATTTTCAACAAATTTGATGGGAGTGTCGATACGGTTACCGAAGCATCCAACTTGTTGGATTTTGCGGAAACGTGTGTGCAAGTGTGTGTGAAATATGGCAAGGGAGCTGAGGAATGGAGGAAGGGATAAGTGAAAGCATGGAGAATGTATTTCTCAAGTGTGTGGTACAAAAGTTTAGGAGCTCTCTTTTAGTTTCTAGTTGATGTCTATAGACTTCGTTCACCGCCTTTTCTGCCGACTTTTAGGACAAAAAACAATACGTATTTAACTTTTAAAATTTCAGCTTGCAAGCTGTCCTCTTGCATGTTACAGCTGGACCTTCCCTAGCTCCAGCTTGTTGCAGCTCCTGCTTGTTGCCGATTTCGACAATTGTTGCTACCACTTTTCCTTCTCCATTAAGTATACTTCATTCTCAAGCATGCGTGGGCTAGTGTGTTCTAGAGCTTCTCAAAAATGCATCACTTCTTAACACAACTCCGCCTCCAGATGATTGATGTGGAGTTCCTTAGCAAGTTTCGGACCATCTCCAACGGCCCAAAGTTCGGCCACAGAACTAGCAGGGTGGTCAATGTGGCAATTAAAAACAGAAACCCGATTGCCATATGCATCCGGGAACACCAGCGTTGCCATTAGTCGAGCCATCAAATTTAACTTGAACCAGTTTGAGGCCGGGCGAGTCCATTGCACGAAGACGGTTTCCCACGCAGGGTGGCGTTTCCTTTTCTGCAGAAACAGCATGTTGTTGCAGCAGCTCCCACAAGACAAAGTTCCTTCAATTCTTGAAACTTGGCTTTGTCACCAAAAGACTTTGTTATTGCGTCACGGCCAAAGCGACCAGAGAGCAAAGGGGAAAATGGCCTCTCAGAATGTCCAGGTATCAGTCCAGAATAAAGAATTCTTACCATCATTAGCAACATTCTAACTCTCCCTAAGAAGACCTCATCAGCACCTAGGAAGGTGATGATTCAGTACGCTTGGTTCGAAGTTGGTCTTTAATGAATCGGTACCGTGTTTTCTTCTTTGGAATGACATGCCCTGATGATTCAGTGTGTTTGCTTAAAGAAAAGCAAAAGGTTAAGCGACGAGTTAACAGCATAAATCACTCCAAACAATATATCCCGATAAACACTAATTCTGGAGAGTTTTTTAGGCCTTTTCCTAATATAATGTGCCCGTCTGTGTGCCCGCCCAAACCAAGTTGGCATGCGATGATTGGCTTGAATAGGCAGTGATGTCGTGCTCCTGAAAGCATCTAAAGATTTTTAGTTTTGATGGGAAATTGCGAGCGCCCCTTGCTCTTGTAATTGCTTTTAAACTTTACGACGCAAAACTTATGTTCTTGTGTCGATTCAAATTAGCCTTTTATTGATCAATGATCGAAAAGTTATTGCCATAACAAAGTGGATCCAAACCTAACTCGTCTGGCTGTTACGAATTTTAATATTTATAAGTAGGAGTCATCGAACTTACACTTAAAAAATACATTAAAAAAAATGGGTGCTAATATTGTGCTCTCATTAGTGGACTATTGGACGTAACTAGGTCTTTAAAAGGTCAAGGGAGAAGAAATAGGGGAAAGAATCCCCAAGAGACGGGACTCCCTAATATCACCTTCCATATTTCCACCTATATGGGAAGAAAAAGATGGGATAGAAATTTGGAGGCTTCGGTGATGAAGGTAGATACTACCTTAGAACTTTGATTCAACTATCGTTGGATAGGCATGTATAGTAACCTTCCGTGCTCGGGATGAGAATGTGGAGCTTCAAAACTTTTATTAAGCTGGCTGTACTTCGCGCAAATTCTTTCAACTGTAGCATCCCAATTGAAAGACTTTGTTTAATACATAGAAACAATGGGTGCTAGTATTGTGCTCTCATTAGTGGACTCCACAGTCATCATGGAAACACCAAAAGAATGTAAATGATAGCAAAAAGGAAAAACAAAGAATTTTTTTTGGTAATTAAAACAAAAAGAATTTTAAATTGATGATAGTTTGAGTTCTCTATACTATCTAGGGATTAAAAACACTATTTAAAATTAAGAAATTACTTGGGCCATTTATTTTACGAAAATTAGACATGACTGAAAATGATTTTTGATGAAGTAATTTTTGGAAAAAGGAAATAATTTTTGTTGGACCTTTTCAATGAGGTAGCACATGGCTAGAGACTCCCTTAAGGATCATCCTAGGGATGGTGACCTTTGTAGGTATCTAAAGACTCTCCCTCAAACTCCAGACATCTAATTAAGGTCCAATGTCAACCCAAGGGCCCGAACTTGGAGCTTTGAGGCTAGGATCTAGACTTGGGCGCTCTTATGGGAACCTGTGACCTTGATGGCGAACCTGTAGACTTGGGCGCTTGTATGTGAACCTGTGACCTTGATGGTGAACTCGAAATCATGGATGGGTACTTGACCTAGGATACTGACTCTTAGTACCTATTCTTCAATGCAGGTGCAGGGACATCCCATGTCCAATCCTTTCTAGGATGGACATCAAAGTTTGGAACTTGACCTCAAGCTCATAGGTCCAGCTAGGGGTGAGCGGTTCCAGGTTCCTTACAGGTTCAGTCTGGAACCTGGAACCTACCATCGGATATAGGTTACTCATTTTTTGGAACCTGGAACTTACCCGTTGGAACCAAGAACCTGGAACTTACCTTGTTACAGGTTCCGGAGTCGATTCCAAGTTCCAACGGGTTTTTTTTTAGTTTAAAAAATGGAAATGAATGTAGCAATAATAAACAAACTTGTCATTCATCAAAGATAATATAACATGAACACAATCTATAATACTCATAAGTGTTTAATATTTTAAAATGTGAATTATTTCTCTTTTGCAAAGTCCAACAGTTCACTTCACAAAGTCCAACCTTACCTCAACAACAACCCTGTACCAAAATAAAGCCATATCCCTCATTGTTTTATAGCTTCCAACGACTTCAGCAACTTTAGTAACAAAGCTTTCAGGTGGAGCTGCATGAATATCTCTCAACAATGTTACTAGAGATCTGGTCCTTCCTGCTGTCCAATTCAATTTGACTTTCATCTAGAGTTCTTGGTCCAGAAACCTTGTCTTTTGCCTCATATAGCAAAAGATAGAGTTGAATGCAGAACCTACATCCCACAACTAGCAAATATAAAGCATAGCTAAACATTTTGTTCACCAAAGGCTGCCAGAATTTCAATAAAATTCGCGAATTTCACCGGATTACACTAGTAAGAATATCACAAAATTAACTTCATTCACAGAGAAGGGGAAGGAGGGGGAGAAAGATGTGCTAGGATAGGCTCGACATGCCATTTAAAGTGGGGAAAAGCCTTAGTGCTTCAGCCTACTAAAGTAGCAGTCGGCGAAAATCCCATTACGAGAACGTTCATTTCAACTTGCTGCGAAGAAAAAACAGAAATTTCTAAGTTTGCTTCACAACCACCACGCAAGACCTTCTCAAAGTACAATCTTGCACAAGAAGGCTGGGTATGCCAAACGAAAGACACAAACAACATTTCACAGAAGAGCTACCAATTGGGGGTGGGGACCACCATACCTGGCGAGAGCGGGCCACTTCCTCCCCTGCTGGTCATTTTCACCCTCCAAGCTCTTCTTCCCTCAATTATTCATCGAATTGTTCCTCTCCATATACCTAGTCTGACTCTGCATTCCTAGCAAATCTGCAGAGCACAAGAATCGACACTCCCATCAGCTTCCTCGATTCAAATCCACGGACAACCGAGCAACACACACACACACACCAATCCCAAAAGCCGATCTAAAAAATAATCCGCACTCACATGTGACGCGCGACCCGCGTTTGGACTGGGTGAACCACGACCCTTGCCCTCCACCCCCCACCACTCGAACGTGCAGCAGCAGCAGAAACAACCAGAAACCCCCAAATGTCATGTGCCGTCGCGACACTCTTAGATCTCAGCTCACCTCATTCGGGCGAGCGGCGATGGCGTCGAGCAGAGGTCATCGAGCGGTGGTGTCGAGGGCGAGTGGTAGTGGTGTCAAGGGCGAGCGACGGTGGCCTCGAGCAGAGGTCAGCGGACGTCGAGCAGAGGTCAGCAAGGCATAGGTCAGCAGTGGTGGCATCAAGGGCGAGCGGTGGCAGCGTCGAGCAGTGGCAGAGAACAGGCCGGTTCCGGTTTGGGGTTTTTTTGAGCCCTAACTGGACCGGTTCCAATTTCGATTCCGATTTTGGTTCACCAGCGGTTCCCATAAAAGGGGAATCGGGAATCGAAATCGATCCCTGTAAAACCGGGAACCGAACCAGAACCTCCGGTTTGGTTCTCCGGTTCCCGGTTCTACCCGGGAACCGCTCTCACCCCTAGGTCCAGCCCTCGGGGTTTCGAGCTTGGCCACTCGAGGTTTGAATTCTAAGTCATAAGGTTTTGTGTTTGAGTCTTAGCCTAACATTCCCAGGCCAAACTTTGAGGGTCTTGATTGTGATTAGAGGTGGCAAAATGGGTCTTAGATCATTTTGTGATTTTAGTGTACAATTTGGGATTTTTACTCTACTTTTGTTGTTCTTGTACTAGTTTTGTATTTTTTGTGATATTAACCTAATTTAAAAAATGGTATATTTGTCACTAATACATTGATTTTGGTTTTGGTGATCAAAAAGTTAATTTGAGGTAAATTTTTTTACTAGTGTACTAATTTAGTTTTTCTATGGTAATTTGGATTAAATTTACCAATAGTGTACTGGTTTGATTTTTTGTGGTTAAAAAATTAGTTTGTGATAAATTTGTTATAAGTATATTAGTTTTGGATTTTTCGTGATATTGACTATTTTTCTTTGAGTTTTTGGAGAGAGGGCAAGTGAAGTCGCAACTCTTGTTTAGCTAGACTTGGAGAGTGGCGTGACTCACATAGGGCTAGACCCTTGCCTGTGGCCAGTGAGGGTCACTAGGCTTTGCTTGTGGCCGGTGAGGGTCTACTGGCCACCCTCACCGACCTTAACTCCAAAACCATAGAAATTCAAAATATCATTAAAAAAAATGCCACGTTGGCATCGACTGTCTATTTTAGCAATTTCCAGTTAAAATTGACAATATGGACTCAATTAGCATGAGATAAAAATTGTTTAAGACTCAATTGATAAAATTGAAAGGTTTATGACTAAACTGGCAAAAGTGCAATAGATTTATGACTTTTTGTTGACACCTAAATTTGGCAACCCATTTAATCATTGATCACATTAAAAAAATTAGGGATCAACCGCGACCCCTAAGCAAAAGTATAAGTTAATTGCATGGATGTTAGGAACATTATCATAACAATGAGTCCACGTAAAGTTGCATTGCATGGATCTCGTGCGAAATTCGGAAGTGGACGTTCAATATTGCGGACAAGGAGCCCACTCACGTATGAACTTTTAAAATTGGCTTGGGCACAAAAAAAAATCCAAAGGGCTAACCAACATTTCTGTTGAGGAAGATAACGAAGAAAAATGAAATTTGGAGATATTAAATGTATATTCTCTTCACACATATCTAATGCAGTATATTTGGTTTGTCTTGAATAGATTTGAAGCAAAGAGGGCAATTGAATAATCCGGCAAAGTGCAAGAATTGTGGGAATCGTGAAATAAGATAATGATAAATTATGCTTCCCACAATTCAAGATAAATTCATGCCGATAGAATGTGAAAGAGAAGCAAGGCGGCGACAAAATATCCCCTACTCTTATTGATATTTCCAATTCGGTAACGCAAGGAAAATATTGAGGAAAACACAGGATACACATGCAAGAGGTAATGGAGGAAATGTGAATTTCAACGATTCTTTTTCTTATACAAATTTCCTCTTTTGCAATACAAGGTACGCACTATAAAAGGGGAGGCCACACATTGAATACAGGGCCACCAATTCAACACATGTTCTGCACATTAGGGAGGATCGCAGAGAACACACTAGAGAAAACACGTGAGAATAAGAGAGAGATAGAGTGCTCCACCAAGCTTGGTCGAGGTTCCCTTGCCATGTGAGTCCCGCCAGCCACATCGCCATGCTCTCATGCTCGCAACGCTGCCCCACACTGCGAGACCACCACCGGGACAAGCTGCTGCACTAGCATCCTCAGCTGCGTCGTGATCCCCTCTGATGAAGCATCCGCGAGCCACGAGTCCCAGCAGTTCAATCCTACAATTTGCTCCACCTTGACGCTCATCCAAGCAACATGTGGCTGTGGGTACATTAAAAATTTTATAAAGATGTGTGCTGATCAAAGAAGCAGAGAGCACATCTACACGTATGAAGAAAGGTTCCACCGCACATGAATTGACTCCGCTCTCGATGATCCCGAGTGTGATTTGCAAGCCAAGCCACATTGAGCAGGCATGGAGAGATACACGTGAGAGGGGAAGAGAGAGTTCCTTTGCTTCGCAACACTAAGCTGCCGCGCCCCACGTTTGTTTTTGCAATTATCAATGCCCGACCATCGTCGGCAATTTCAGGGAGAACACATTAAAAGAAACGTCCCTGCTGCACCGCAAGCCCTGGGTGATTCGCTGCTACCTTCTTGTGCGGTTGCCAAGCTTTCAGTGACGACCAGTTGCTGCTGGACCTACCACCGAGAGCTGCTCAGCCAAGACGACCAGCGAATCCAGCAAACCTTAAAGGAGTCTCGGCGCACTCCTGCATCTCCAACGTGTCTGTTCTAGACGATCCCAACAAGAAGCCGACACCTTTCCGAGAGCTATTCTTCAATTTCTAGCGATCCCACGATCACCTTTCAGTGCTTCCCATTGGGATTTGATTTAGTTTTTGCAGGTTTGTTGAAGATCTCTCTTACGGCCAGCAAGCTCTTTGTCTTTCGGTGAACATCAAAGCATCCATCCCGCACAGTGGCACCATCAAATGGTCGAGAGTTGGTAGAAGAGGAAAAGACAAAAGTCAAGCGGTGGATTGAAGATTAAAATAAAGAAGTCCAAGAACATTCCATCGCCAGTAGATAAGCTAAAGTTCTCGGATAGAATTCCAAAGTACTTGGTCTTGTGGAACATGTCCGACAATTACCGAGCAACCGTGCATGCTACTGATCGTCGGCCTTCCTCACCGTGATTACCGTGACCCATCATCCATCCGAATTTGGAGACATCACCCGCGTGACATCGTGAATTAGGTAAGACTCTCGATCAATTTGATTTTCATATATCTCGCTGCCTAATTCGTAATGTCGCAATCTTCTTTGAATGTTTGATCAATATTGCCATATCCAAAAGATCTCTTGATCCCTCACGAATTATGAAATTTTCCTAATTTCGCAACGTGCGTATGATTGACAGTCCGATTTCATGCTCGAAATACGACTCACAATCGCACGGAAAAATCGCCAATCCGATCTCACGCTCGAGATACGATTCGCGATTTTATTTGAAATTGGCCAATCCGATCTCATGCGCGAGATACGATTCGTCAATTTATTTCCAAAATGGACATGGATGATATATTGCCTGATTTGTTGCCATGTTGTTCTTGATGTCTTTATTTGATTGCTCTTGTAAAAGAAAAACCCAAAAAATATATATTTGAGTTAGATTAGGTTCATGTTAGAATATTACTTGTTTTAGGGTTATTTTGCATGTTTAGAATAGGAAATTTATTTATTTCAAATTCCTTAAATAAAAAAAAATGCATTCATTTAGGATGTTAGTTTTCTTTAATTTAAATTGCACATTTAATTATGTGTCAACTTTAATTCCGAATTTTAATATAAAAAAAAAAAATCATCATGCATATGTCATATAGAATTGCACGTCATTGCATGTTAGGATTACATGTTTATTAGTTATAGATTTAGATAATTTCTCATAGATAGATTGCATGCTTATTAAGAAAATAGAAATCGTGTGCATGTCATTTAGGATTAGATTAAATGAAATGCACGTCATTTAGTTTTTTTAGGCCCATTTAATTAGAAATTGCCTGTCAATAGAATTAGGTCATTTAGATTGCATTTAATTATTGCATCTCTTTATGATTTACTCTATTCATGTCATATAATTTAGATCATATTGCCATGTCATATAATTTAGGTCATGTTGCCATGTCATAATTAGATTATTAGCATGCATTGCATATAGATTAAGTTCCCATTAAATAAAGTGAAAACAAAAAAAGAAAAAAGAAAAAAGAAAATTGCGTGTTAATTAGAAATCATATCTAGGGTTGATGATGTGAATTTTGATCTAACAACGCAGATGCTTTCGTTGCTCGAGGTAAGTTTGCAATTTATTTATTATTTATCTGGGTGTTAAATTGGTGGATTGCGCACCCGCATGATCACTTAACATGTTAGGGAAATAGATTTAAAATCAATTCAAACTGCTTGCCAAACATTTTTTTAAGAATGGTACCGAAAGGGCATTAGAGAAATCTAGTGTAACCAAGTCCCCGTGCCCATAGTCTCTGGTTCGTAGGAGTAAAGTAAAACTCCCGTTGCTTTACTTGGGTTTCTAATCAACCCACCAAAAATAGATTAGTGGCGACTCCTAATTGAAAATCATTTGCATGTTAAGAACTCAAACCTAAGTCGCGAATTGGTATGGGCTTGGGAGAGCTCGAGTTAAGTCTAGGCTTAACAATCCATTAGCCAAACCCTAGGTGGTACACACCCGAAAAATTGGTCGCGACACTTTTTACACAATTTTCTTTACATGTCTATCGATGAAAATTTCGGTACATGAAAATAGTCAACATTACCTAGATTAGTCCCCATAATGCCCAAAAGGTGTAATGCTAACATGTGCATCTTGGTCTTAGCGACACAATTTTTGGACACATAAAAAAAATAATCATAAAGACCACCCATATGAAAACTGCAATTCCAACCTTTTCATAAGTCACATTCATTTTACCATGTGGGGTTAATACTAATATTGGAATTGCGTAGAGTCAACGCCACGAAAATTATAGCAATCCAGATGATTAATATTGTAAGTTTTGTGCATATCTGGCGCATTAACGACATGCCGCTAATGAGAATCAAAATTACGGTAAGCAACGATAGGAAACAAATGTTATTGCATGACACACAAAATGTATGCTCGTTATGATAATTGCAAACCATTATGGTTATGCTCGCATTATAATGTTTTTCGGCCATGAAATCCTCCTATTATATGCCTCTGAGAGGACTCATCACCACTTGAAAAGGGTAAGATTGCGACGACCATCATAGACTGCATACCTTTATGCCTATCTATGTTTTCTTGCCTCTACCCTTGGGGGGAGGGAACATGTTTAGGGGTATTGCCTAAATGACGGGCTTATGGCCCTTGATTAGGCACGGGCTCTTCCAAGCCCATACTCCGTGTGACATTGTGATACTTTTTAAGAATTTTGTACAAAAGGAGTCGCCACTAGCCTATTGGGGTTGGCTAGAAACCAAGTGAGGCATGGGAGTATACCTCACTTTCTACGCAACCAGAGAATCTAGGGTCGTGGATTTGATTACACTAATTGACCAATTAGTACCCTTTCGGTATCTAATCTTGTTCACTTTAACAAGATGATTTTTGGCAAGCAATTTGAATTGATTTTATACCTATCCATTAACATGTGAGGTGATCATGCGAGTGCGCAATCATTAAAGTAACAATCATAACTATCAAGATACTAATTGCAGTAAAACTAACACATACTACTAAGCAATTGCAAACATAGTTAAACAAGTAAATCAAACATGCAATATAATCAATATGCGAGTAATTAAAGGCCTAATTACACTATAAAAGCAAAACATGGCCAATCCTAATCAAACATTGAAAATCCAAAAAATGCAGGTTTTGATTAAGAATGGCCATGTTTTTCTTTTATAGTGTAATTAGGCCTTTAATTACTCGTATATGGATTATATTGCGTGTTTGATTTACTTATTTAACTATGTTTGCAATTGCTTAGTAGCATGTGTTAGTTTCACTACAATTAGGATCTTGATAGGTACGATTGTTACATTACTGATTGCACACTCGCATGATCACCTCACATGTTAGTGGATAGGTATAAAATCAATCCAAATTGCTTGCCAAAAATCATTTTGTTAAAGTGAACAAGATTAGGTATCGAAAGGGCATTAATTGGTAAATTAATGTAATCAAGTCCTCGACCCTAGATTCTCTAGTTGCGTAGAAAGTGAGGTACACTCCTATGCCTCACTTGGTTTCTAGCCAACCCTAATAAGCTGGTGGCGACTTATTTTGTGCAAAATTCCTAAAAAATATCTCCTAAAAAATGTCACGCGGGGTATGGGCTTAAGAGAGCCTATGCCTAATCAAGGGCCACAAGCCCGTCCTTTAGGCAATACCCCTAAACCTATACCCTCCCCCCGAGGGTAAGTCGTGACAATTTGGTTGTCCCACACGTGGACGGTATACCCCCAATTAGACATGGACACATCCTCCACAAATAAAAATTACTTCTTTGTGATCTGCTAAAGAGGAATAACCTTTCTCGATAACTTCACAAAAAAAGTAACTTTTATTTGTGGAGAATATGGCCACCTCTAGAGGGAATACCGTTCATATGTAAGACAACTAAATTAGAGGCAAGAAAACAAATGTTAGCGAAAAGGTATGCGGAAATCTATGATAATTGTTGGAATTGTATTTGCCACCATAGCCTTTCAAGGAGTAGTGAGTCCTCCCGGAGGAGTTTGGTAGGCGGACTCCATGTGGAAAAATATTACACACTAAGTATCGCCATAAAGGCTTACAACTATCTTAATGAGTATAAATTTTTTATCTCAAGCAATACTGTTTGTTTCCTATTGTCATTACTATAATTTTGATTCTCATTAGTGAAATGTTGTTAATGCGGCGGATATGCATAAAACTTACTATGTTAATCATCTAGGTCACTATAATTTTGGCGATGGTGACTTACGCAGTACCAATATTGGTATTGACCTCGCATGTCAAAATGAATGTGATGTACGAAAGAGTTGGAATTGCAGTTATGATATGAGTCGCCTTTATGATTATTCGTTTGGTGTGCCAAGAGGTTGGGACACCTAGAGTGCCAAAACTTGGCAAGAAGGGACACTTAAGTGCCAAAACTTCGGAAAGATACACTTAAGTGCCAGTTTCGGAGTAAAGTGGAACACTTAAGTGCCACTCCGGCCAAATTGCTGACGTGGCAATTTTCCGGCGAGTTGGGTGCAAAACGGCGTCGTTTTGCTTGATGATGTGGTGAGGAAATGCAAAAACGACGTTGTTTTGTTTCGATGTGTAAATAATTAATATAAAAATTAATTAAATTAAATTTAAACTTAATTTTATTTAAAATATTCTAAAAAAAAAAAAATAAAATTAAAAAACCTAAAAATAAAAAAAACTCATAATTAAAAAACCAAAAAATTAAAAAAATTATAATTAAAAAACCTAAAAAAAAAAAAAACTTATAGTTAAAAAACCTAAAAAAAAATTATAATTAAAAAACCTAAAAAAAAAAAAAACTTATAATTGAAAAACCAAAAAAACTTTAAAAATAAAAATAAAAACTTATAATTAAAAAACCTAAAAAAAAAAAAACTTAAAAAACCTAAAAATTAAAAACTTATAATTAAAAAACCTAAAAAATAAAAAAAAAACTTATAATTAAAAAACCTAAAAAATAAAAAAAAGGTGGGGAGCGGAAGGGGGCGGTTGAGGTCTAAGCCCTTGCTGCCGCTACCCCGCCGACACCCCCCTTTTTATATTTTAGGTTTTTTAATTTTAGGTTTTTAAATTATAAGTTTTTTATTTTTTAGGTTTTTAAATTATAATTTTTTTAAGGTTTTTTAATTTTAAGTTTTTTAATTTTAGAATATTTTAAATAAAATTAAGTTTAAATTAAATTTAATTAATTTTTATATTAATTATTTACACATTTTTTTTTTTTTTAGAATATTTTAGCTGGTAGTTTAATTTTTATTTTGCAAACGACATCGTGAGTTTTAGCCAAGTCGCTCTATGCCGAGCCACGTAGGCAAGAAAAATAATAAAATATTGCCACGTAGGATTTTCGGTAAGGTTCGTCGGATGTGGCACTTAAGTGTCCCACTTTTTAAAGAAAGTGGCACTTAGGTGTACATTTTTAAAGTTTTGGCACTTAAGTGTCCTCTCGTGCCAAATTTTGGTACTTGGGCTGTATTTCTGCCGGTCTGCCAACTTTTCTGCTTCATTTAGAAATTGTGTTGCTAAGACCACCATGTGCATGTTGGCATCACACCTATTTCTAGCATGCCCCCTTTTCCAATTCATAGTCATGATGTAGAATGTCGGACGAATAGATACTAGACACATCCAACTCATGACTTCTTTATCTCGCATTGATTGTCATGTTGATGTGTTTCACGATATTACTAGTTTTCACTATCTTCCTTTGCCTCTTTGGATATCCCATATTGAAAGTCGTCAGGCTGATTGTGTCCAATCTCACGGTCACTACATCCACTAAGGCCAATTGGAAAGCTTCCCTCTTGGTGGAAAAAACCTAAAGATCTACAAGAGTTTGTTCTTCCATGAAGTCGAGTGCTTCGTCTACTAACATCGGTTCATATAGCAACACTTGGGATTGGCATCAACGGAGCCATTTGTGCTGTGGGCTACCGGTAGGATTATGATAAAGGCGAATATGACGAAAAGGCCTGAGGGAGCGGTGGTTTAGGATAGGATTGAGAGTGGAGGTTTGTGAGCATAGTGGCTGTCGAATTGGGTATGAAGATGCAAAGCATGTACATGCTTGGGTCGTGGTGAAAGAAGTACTACGGCTGCATTAAAGCACATTGTGACAACTTGAGGGTCGCTTTTGCGAATTTAGAGGGGAGGAAAGCTTAGTCATCGGCGATAATATTTTGTCCAATAATTTTTCATCACGCTCCTATATTGATGTTGACTAAATCCATCCACAACCCCAATCTTAGGTGTTGCTATTGATACTAAGGTTCATGAGCTCGCCTTGTACTATTTTTGGTCATAATGATCCGTTTTTTTTCCATCTATAATTTAGTGTTTATGATTTTTTTTCACTTCTACTTTATTGTTAAATGATTGGTGTGGCATTTATAAAATGCAGTGAATATTCTAAAACAAAGTCCAATGTTATATGGAATTGTTATTTATGGAAGATGAATATACGTTGCATGAAGTGTATTACGCTTATTAAATAGAACATTTGTCTAATGCATGTCAATGGATTAAGATTTGGAATATTATTTAAATCGCTACTATTTTGCCCAATATATAACTCAATTAATTTTTTTAAGTAAAATTCAGTACTTGCGAATCTCGACAGATGAGATGGCTTGCAAGTTACAACCCAACCCCATTTTTATATATATTTAGTACTTGCAAATTTCATGTACCATTCAAAAAATAATGGATCACTACATTATATGGAAAAGAAAGCGAACATTATGGCCAATAAGAGTTCAAGGCGGGCTTGTAAATCTTACTATTAATAGCAGCTCTTAAGCATGGGTTTGTGGATGGATTTAGTCAAAATTGTTATAGAAGCACAATGGATGATTATAGCCGGTGACTAAATTATTGCTAAAAACTTAAGCTTCACTCCCAAGTAGACTTTGCAAAAACAACCTTCAGGTCGTCAAAATGAGCTTTAATGTGGGCATAGTCCTTCTTTCACAACCCAAACAAACATGTACGTGCCTCACATCCTCAGACCCACCCTGACAACCACTGTCCTTATGGACCTCCGCTCTTAATCCATGTCCTCCACCACCGCCTCCTTGGGCCTCTCCATTGTCATCTTTACCTTTATCATAGTCTTGTCAGCCAATCATAGCACGAATGGCTCTAATGACACCAATGCCATGGATTGCACTGTGTCCTGATGATAGTCGGTGAAGCATTCAACTTCACAAAAGTACAAGTTTTTGTAAATCTTTTATTTCACCACAAAGGGGGCGGCATTTCAATTGGTCCTGATGGATATGATGACTGTGATACTGAACACAGTCAGCCCCACGACTTTGAATATGGGTAATTAGGTCCATTGGGGAGGTAAAGGAAGATGGCGAAAATGAGTAACACTGTGAAATAGATTAATACGACAATCAATATGCAACAAAGAACCATGCGTAGTGTCTGGCATCCATTCGTTGGGCATTTTGCAATGCGGCTATACGCTGGAAGGGAGGCATGCGACTGGGGCAGGTGGGCACAGTGAGGGAAATCAGATGCGTGGCACCCGGCCAATATTCCTTCGGCAGAGAATGCGGAGTGAGGTAACTTGTGACTGCTGTTTTCGGGTTGGAATGCGGAGGAAGAGATGCCATGGAAAAGAGGAATAGGGCTTTCTAGGGTTTTGGATGAAAGTGAGAAATGGCTTTGACTGTATAAGAAACCAATGCCAAAATATGCAAATCAAATATATAGAAAACGGACTTTACTTGTGTAACAGTACTGTTACTTTCGCCAAGTGACAATAGAAGTTGAACCGTTCGTTTGATTTTTTTAATGACTAGCACCCATATACTTACTTGTCGTAGAAAATAATTACTTTTGCATGTGTGCAATATTTAAAGAAATAAACCCAACGACATTATTCAGAAAAATAAAGTTGTAGGATAATTAACTGCAAATTTTAGATGGTGAAATATTGGTTCTAAATAAATAAATAAATAAATTCAAGAGTCCATAACTAGAGAAAATTAAATATCCAATATGTAAATTATATACATATTTATATTATACTTTTTTTCAAAATTTTTCTTTTATTAGCTAAGGTACACAGGAAACCCAAGTGGAATTGTCGTGACACTTTTTCTGTCGGGGAAAAGGATAGGTTCAGAGGTGATGTTGAGTTAGGACCAACAATCCCTATTCAACACGAGTTCTCCCAAACTCTTATTTCGTGCAATCTTGAGATATTCAATTTCGATTAACCCAAAGAGAATTTTGTATTAGGAGTTGAGATCAACTAGAAAGCAAGATAGGTATTGGAGTATGCATCACTTTCTCTATAACCAGAAATCTAGAGTTTGAGACTTGATTACACTAGTTATCTAACTAGTGCCATTTGACTATCATAACTTGATTATTTGTTAACTAAGTATCACATGCGGCTTTTTATTCAATCATGACTCTTATAATTTATGTCCAATAGGTGTCTTATGCAATATTTTTAAATTTATGATGGTCCTAAATTGTAATCTAACCATTCAATTAAAACAGAAAAATCACAATAAAAAACAATATAAAAGAATCACAATCGATTCACTCAAAGATAGTAGTGAAAGGATAACAAACGAATGAAGTGCAGTAAAAAGACCCGATAAGAAGTGAGCAAAGAATTTAACATACCCCTATTATTGTCATTATCATCAGGATTGTAGCCCTCATGAGCTTAGTTCAAATTGAGTTCAATTTCATTTCTAAAAAATTTACCTTCTAAAACTAAACAGATCAAATGTGTCCACTAAAACCCTAAACCTTGTGTACACTAACTAAATGAAATTAAGCTAATTTTAATACTAAAATCCAACTACCTCATCAATGCCTATTTTTTTCTAACTGTTTTAGAATTTTCTTTATTTTATTATTTATTTCTATATATGGGCCACGGATACAAATTTGGGCTCTTATATCGAGCCCCCTCAATCTATTTAACCCATTTCCCCAAAATTCAAATTCAGCCCAAATATATTTTAATGAAGTTAAGCCCAAACTTTCCGACACTGTTCAAGCCCAAAATTCATTATTGAACCTTAATTTATGCCTATCTTGAAGGACGACTGCTCCAAGAACGCACTCTAATTCTGTTTTCCAATATAAAACTCATCCTCATATTCTCCCTTTTTATTTATTTATTTATTTATGGTTTTATCATTCAATTGTTATCATTATTATTCATCGTTTTCGTATCATTGCCGAGAAATCTTGATAACTCATTTTTCAATCTCAGACAATTAAAATTTCAACAACAATTCATATCGGACTGCAAATCGCACAATTTATCATTGGCCACCGCCAATCTCTGGAACATGATTATCAACCACCCCATGTGTTGCCAGATAATCACCACACTCGTCGGTCGCCGTCATCCAACCATCTCGATTTTCTATTAACTCAATGATATCTCATTCATGGAACTCGAAATGTACAGCTAATGTATATAGAGACATACCCGCGCAAACGAGATCGGAGCACAGAAATCGGACCGTAATGATCGAATCGTTTCCTCCGGACGCCCACCGCAGAACCACGACAGCAGCCAAACCATCCGGAAATAAAAGAAAAGAATATGTCACTTGCAGTTAACAGATAAAATCTCAGAAAATCGTATTTGATGACTCATGAAGCAACCGATGACTTAAAAACAACATCGGCCTGTCTTCGGATCGAACGAAAAATAGGCGTCATCTCGCTTATATTTCTCCGCGACATCTCCTCAGACGCAAGCAATATCGAGCGAGGGTTCTGGATGGAACGTTATAATAATGTTGGATCTGACACCATCTCATCAACGCGGATTTCAGGTCAAACCATGAACAAAAGCTTCAATATCAGTCAGATTTCCTGCGAACATTACCATGACGTTATTTTTTTACTGTTTTAGATCAAAGATTGAACCGAGATGAAGGAGGGTTTGGATCTCACCTGCGCTTTTGCTCGCATCTTCATCTTCTTCGGACGCCAGCGAGAGCGAGAGAAAGCGAGAGAAAGCGAGAGTTAGCCAGAGAGAGAGAGAGAGAGAGATGAGCTCTTCCGTTTTTGAGGTGAATTCAAGGACTTCGGTCATTTGAACTTTGATAAGATGGATTTCTCTTTAAAATTTCGTGGGTTTGTATGGGCCAAAGAAGGGAGAATCTCGGATATGGCAGCGCTAACCGTCGCCGGCTGAAGACTAATCAGACTGACTTAACAATTCTATTTCTTCTTCTTCTTACTTATTTTTTTAATGAATGCTTAACTGATCGACACAAATTTAGGTGCCAATGATAATTTTTTTCGCCATCTTCCTTTGCCTACTTATTAGGTCTGAATACCCCATATTGAAAGTCGTTGGGCTGACTGTGTCCAATCTCACAGTCAATACATCCACCAAGGCCAATTGAAACCTGCCCTCTTGGTGGAAAAACTAGAGAGTTACGAGAGCAACACTTGGCATTGGCATCAACGAAGCCATTCGTGCTATGGGCTGCTGGTAGGATTATGATAAAGGCGAATATGATGGAGAGGCCAAAGGAGGCAATCTTTTAGGACATGGATTTAGAGCGGAGGTTTGTGAGGATAGTGGCTATCGAATTGGGTATGAGGATGCAGATCATTTACGTGTTTGGGTCGTGGTGGAAGAAATACTATGGCTCATTAAAGCACACTGTGACAACTTGAGAGTTGTTTTGCAAAATTTAAAGGGGAGGAAAGCTTAGTCATCGGCGATAATCTTTTGTCCAATAGTTTTTTGTTGTACTTCTATATCGATGTTGATTGGATCCATCCACACCCCTATTCTTAGATGTTGCTATTGATGTCAAGGTTTATGAGATCGCCATGTACTATTTTTGCCCATAGAGATCCTTTTCTTTTCCATCTATAATTTAGTGTTTATGATTTTTTTTTTCACTTCTACTATATTGTTAAACGATTGTGTGGCATTTATAAAATGCAGTGAATATTCTAAGACAAAGTCCAATGTTATATGAAATTGTTATTTATGGAAGATGAGTCTATGTTGCGTGAAGTGCATTATGCTTACTAAAAAGAACATTTGTCTGATGTATATCAATGAATTAAGATTTAAAATATTATTTAAATTGCTAGTATTTTGCCCGATATATAACTTAATTAATTTTTTAAAATAAAATTTAGTACTTGTGAATCTCAACAGATGAGATAGCTTGCAAGTTACAACCCGCCCCATTTTGATATATATTTAGTACTTGTGAATTTCTTATATCATTCAAAATCATGGATCACTAAATTATATGGAAAATAAAAAGAACATTATGGCCAATAAGAGTTCAAGGCGGGCTCGTAAATCTTACTATCAATAGCAGCTCCTAATCTGGGTTTGTGGATGGATTTAGTCAAAATTGTTATAAGAGCACAATGGAAGATTATAGCTCAACAACTAAATTATTACTGGAAACTAAAGCTTCACTCCCTTGTAACTTTGCAAAAACAACCTTCATGTTGTCACAATGAGCTTCAATGCCATCATAGTCTTCTTTCACCGACCAAACACGTATGTGCCTCGCATCCTCAAACCCATCCTAACAACCACTATCCTTATGGACCTCCACTCATAATCCACCTCCGACACCACTGCCTCTTTAGCCTCTTTATTGTCATCTTTGCCTTTATCAAAGCCTGTTGGCCAACCGTAGCATGATTGGCTCTAATGCCAAGGATTGCACTGGATCCTGATGATAGTAGATGAAACACTCGACTTCAGGGAAGTACAGGTTTTCGTAAATCTCTGATTTCACCACCAAGAGGGCGGTATTTCAATTAGTCCTAATGGATGCAATGACTAATATTGAACATAGTCAGCCCCACGACTTTCAATATAGGGTAATTAGGTCCATTAGGGAGGTAAAGGAAGATGGTTGAAAACGAGTAACACTATGAACTAGGTTAATATGACAATCATTTTGCAACAAAGAATCCATGCATCGGATGCATCTGGCATCATTTGTCAGACATTTTGCATCACGGCCGCAGGTTCGAAGGGAGGCGTGCGACTAAGACGGGTGGGCACAATGAGGAAAGTCAGATGCATGACACCCGGTCAATGTCCCTTCGACGGAGAATGCGGAGTGAGGTAACTCATGACTGCTGTTTTCAGGTCAGAATGCGGAGGAGGAGATGCCATGGAAAAGAGGAATAAGGCTTTCTAGGATTTTGGATGAAAGTGAGAAATGACTTAAACCGTATAAGAACCATTGCCAGAATATGCAAATCAAATATATAGAAAATGGACTTTACTTTTGTAATAGTACTGTTACTTTCGTCGAGTAACAATAGAACTTTAATTGTTTATTTATTTATTTATTATTTTTTTTTTAGTGACTAGCACCTAGATACTTACTTCTTGTATTTGCGTGAGTGCAACATTTAAAGAAATAAACCCAACGACATTCTTCAGAAAAATAAAGTTGTGGGGTAATTAACTGCAAATTTTAGATGGTGAAATATAAGTTCTAAATAAAATAAATAAAATTTAAGAGTCCATAACTAGAGAAAATTACATATCCAATATGTAAATTATCTACATATTTATATTACACTTTTTTTCAAATTTTTTATATTAGGTAAGGTACATGGAAACTCAAGTGTAATTGATGCAAACACTTTCTCCACCAAGGAAAGGGATAGGTTTAGAGGTAATGTCAAGTTAGGATCAACAATCACTGTTCAGTGTGAGTTCTTCCAAACTCTTACCTCGCACAATGTTGAGATATTAAATTTTGATTAACCCAAATAAAATTTTATATTAGGAGTTGAGATCAACTAGAAACCAAGTTAGGTATTGGAGTACACATCACTTTCTGCATAACTAGAAATCTAGAGTTTGAGACTTGATTACACTTTTTACTAACTAGTGCCATTCCAAAACTTGATTATTTGTTAACTAAGTATCACATGCAGTTTTTTTTTTATTCAATCATGACTCTTAAAGTTTATGTCCAATAAGTGTCTTATGTAATGTTTTTATATTTATTATGATCCTAAAATGTAATCTTACCATTCAATTAAAACAGGAAAATCACAATAAAAAACAATATACAAGAATTACAATCGATTCACTCAAAGATAGTAGTGAAAGGATAGCCAACGAATGAAGTGCAATAAAAAAAAGCCCGATAAGAAATGGGCAAAGCCAGTCTTGTTATAAGAAATGGATTTCAAAGAATTTAAAACTAAACTCTTGTTATCAAACCCTTAACCATGCTTAGTTCAAATTTCTAGATTTCAAATTTCTTTTCTTAATCTAATTAACCCATTTCTAAAATTCAAATTCAGCTAAAATGAAGTTATATCAAATGTTCAAGCCCAAAATTCTTATTGAACTAAAACCTATCTTGAACCATGCTCCAAGACACTATTATTTATTTATTTTATTAATTTTTATTTATTTCTTTAGGTTTTATATGTTCTTGCTGTTATTATTATCCATCATTTTCGTATCATTACCGAGAAACCTTGAAGACTCGTTCTAAATTGTCAGACAATCAAAGTTCAACAACAATTCATATTGGACTGGAAATTGCATAATTCATCATTGGCCACAGCCAATCTCCAGAACATGACTATCAACCACCCCCATGTGTTGCTCGATAATCACTGGACTCTTTGGTCACCATCATCCACCCATCTCGATTTTCTATCAACTCAACAATATCTCATTCATAGAACTCGAAATGTACAGCTCGTGTATATAGAGACATACCGGCGGAAGTGCAATCGGAGCTCAGCATTCGGACCGTAATTATTGAATCGTTTCCTTGCCGACCCCACCGCAGAACCACCACAGCAGGCAAACCATCCGGAAATAAAAGAAAATAATATGTCACTTGCAGTTAACACATAAAATCTCAGAAAATCGTATCTGATGACTCATGAAGCAACCAATGACATATAAGATAACATCGGGCTGTCTTCGGATCGAACGAAAAATAGGCATCATCTCGCTCATATTTCTCTGCGACATCTCCTCAGACGTAAGCAATATCGAGCGAGCGTTTTGGATGGAACGTTATAGTAATGTTTGGATCTGACACCATCTCCTCAACGCGGATTTCAGGTCAATATCAGTCAGATTTCCTGCGAACATTACCATGACGTTATTTTTTTTTTTTATTGTTTTAGATCAAAGATTGAAACGAGATGAGGAGCGTTTGGATCTCACCTGCTCTTTTGCTCGCATCTTCATCTTCTTCGGACGCCAGCGAGAGCGAGAGAAAGCGAGAGTTAGCCACAGAGGGAGAGAGAGAGAGAGAGAGAGATGAGCTCTTCCGTTTTTGAGGCGAATTCAAGGACTTTGGTCATTTGAACTTTGATAAGATGGATTTATCTGTTGAGATTTCGTGGGTTTGAATGGGCCAAATAAGGGAGAATCCCGTTTTGAGGGGAATTCAAGGACTTTGGTCATTTGAACTTTGATAAGATGGATTTATCTGTTGAGATTTCGTGAGTTTGAATGGGCCAAAGAAGGGAGAATCTTGGATATGGCAGCACTAACCGCGCTGGCTGAAGACTAATCGGACTAACTTAACCCCTTTATTTTTTATTTTTAATTAATGCTTAACTGATCGACAATAATTTAGGTGTGGACAATAATTTATTGTGTGATAGTGTTGAGGCTAAACATTGTGCAATTTGGGTACAAGTTACAGGACTAGGAAACACTTGAGATGAGGGAGGAGTGTTTAATCTTTGAAGTTGAAACTTTTAGGCTGATTCAGGATTCTTTTATCCAAGACCTTGTACTTAAGTAAGTATCAAATGCATTTCATAGTTGACTTAATAAGTGTCGGTTCAATTTGTGTAATTGACTAATCGTCGAAAAATAAACTAATGAACCAAAACTCATCAACTTAACATTATTTTTATCTTAAAAATATCCCCAATTCAAAAATACGTGGTTTTTTAGAAACCTTAGTTTCACTTTGGTTGTTTGCTAAATAAATTTTCTTTAAAGTACAAAAGCTAATTTTTTTTTTTTTGGGTTGAAAACTACAAAAGCTAATTTAAAATTAGGAAATAAAACTAAGTGAAGGATAAGCATGTGTGTTTTGAATTAAAGTTTTCGTTCTTTTATTGTAGTGTCTAAAATTTAATGAATATTAAGTGAAGCTTATTCAAGGAATAAATTAAGTTATCCTTGAAATTATCTTGATCCAATTTTGAATTGAATTGAAAAATAATGCATTAATCACATTATTAACCAGAAGTTATATTTCAAAATCTGAGTATCATTCATGTATTAATATATATTTCTTGTTTTGACTTCATCACAAACTACATGGATAAACCTATATATTTAAAGTTACTTTATTTTTAGAGAATAAAACCCCAAATTATACTCATTATAACATATTTACCATAATTTTGTGTGTGTGATACAATAAATCCTAAACTTATACCTATGGGATACATTTACCCATTGTCAAGATTTAACAAATAAACACCACTTAAATCCGTGTTGACATTGCACTCATGTGGCTTCACGACGTTTTTTTGGCTGAAAAATCAAATATGTCCTAAGGGCACAAGTTTGGAGTTTTTGATGTTACAAAATAAATTTGGGGTAGATGTGCTACATTGGGCATAGTCGGAGGTGTTTTCTGTTTTTTTTTTCCTTATTTTTTTATGGTTTTTACAAATTTAAAATCAATGAGATGAATTCAAAGATATAAGTGTTTTGGAAGGATTATAGAAATTTATTTCAAAATATTTTATCTTGATCTTTATCACTATTATTGATCAAATACATTTAAAGATGATTTTCTTTATTTATTTTCAGATTTAAATTTAAATCTAAAAAGTGATAGATGTGTAAGCATGACAAGTCACTAAACTAATCATACTTGGTTGAATTTAGGCTACGTGCACATGACGAGCAAAGGAGCAGTTATGGCTTTGTTGACTCTTAAATTTTACTCGACAAATTAAGCAATCAATTATTATGAAAATTTTTAAAAAAGAAGAAGTAAATAGTGCTAAAAAGAACTCAAAAAAGAATAATGAATAATAAATAAATAAAGATATATAACGAATAACAAATAACAAAAGGCCAATTCAATTTTGGTCCAACTCGCGCAGTCGACATCCGCATGCTTGAGGATATGATTTTCTATGCACAAAAAACATAAGAATTGAGCAAAAATCCTCTTTCTGGTTCCCTCTCCTTTGCTGATCACCCCCGGCCACCACCTCCGACAGCGACAAACTTATCATCGGTTGTCGCTCACACAACGGAGAGAGTCCCATTGAGACATTCCAGAGAGTATTTTTTGAGTGACATCACCAAAAATTTGTTTCAGAGAATTGACATCCAAAAGAGTTCTTTCTTGTTTCTGATTCATCTTCGTGCCCAAGGTGACTCAGCCATCATCGGACTGCTGCTCCGGAGAAGCATCTGTTCTTCTCTGTCTTCTTTGTCATGAATATCTGAAGAGCTTGGATTCGTGTCTAAAGCCTTTGTTTGGGCGCCATTCACTGTTGACGAAGTCTCACAAGTTACGGTTGCTAATTCGTTCACCATTCGCGACCTGTGATCCCATCTTAGCCATTGCGGATCAAATGGCTGAAAATCGTGAAATACTCAACTTGATTTTCAAAGTCTTTCACCGCCGATTGTTGCCACCGACGTATTTGGGACCTCCTCTTGTCAGTTCAACAGTCAATCGAGCTTGGCCGGGCGAGGTCCGAATCCTAAGCATAAGGTTTGGAGTCCGAGTCTTACCCCAACGATCCCAAGTTAGACTCCAAGGATCTCGATTAAGACCTCGGAGTCTTGGTTCGAGCACTAGAGTGCTAGGTCCGCCCAGCAAAGTCCTAAGCTGGGTACTAGGGCCCTATGTTCATGCTCCGGATAATGACGATAATCATATTGGTGGGGAGGTCAAGTTGGGATTTTAACTATTGAAAATTTCAATCCTTAAGATGCATAAATCCTATATGGTAATTTACGTCTTGTTATATTTTTTGTAGATTCAGAAAGGAAAAAAATTTCCTGTCCATCTTTTTACTTTCAAAAGATATCAAAAAGAAAAAAAAAATGGAGAAACATTTTTGGATAACCGGATTATATGAGACAAACAAAGAAAAATGACGTTTCTTAAAATATCATGTCACTACTACAGTGCTTAAAGCACTCGAGTCATCTCCTATACTTCGTCTGTAATTTTTCCATGATCAGCGTTTCTCGTTTTCTTCTTTCGTTTTTCCGCCACATCCTGTACGTTTCCGTGTCACCAAAGTTTTCTTTCTTCTCAAGCGTCAGTCATTGAATCCATGAAGCAACACTTCAGATCTAAAGAGCGTGTCCTTGCCCCCGTTAAAAACAGGAGGAACGTGCTCCTTGCTTTGGCTTTTCAATTCAGAAAGGATAAGAATAAAGTATATCACTTTGTGTCTCTTCTGAATAAGGAAGTCTAATTGAGCATCTGAAACATGTGTTGAGAATCTCATTAGTCATCAGTCATATGTCATCGATGACTACATGGCACTTTCTCAGAAGCTCCATCCAAAATACAGCTCAACCTATATAAAGCTCTCTCTCTCTCATGGTCTTTTCAATTTCACTGCTTCAGAAACCAAATCATCCCTTCAATCTTCCACATTCAGTGATCTCAAAGCTGCAAATTCTGGCCCAAAGCGAAAATGCTTCAGGAAATCTTCAGTCCCTTTGAGACCGATCCATGCAATGCTTTGAAATCCATCTGTCAGCATCTTCTTGAGGAAGATGATGATGATGATGCTGTCAACGCAGCTTTTTCTACACAAACTCCAGCAAACATGTGCAGGAGGTGTTCAAGCTTCAGCAATCTTTTACTGATGGAGAGTTGGAGCGAGCTGCCCCTAAAAGTCGATGACTCGGAGGACATGGTGGTGTACAGCGCTTTACGCGATGCGCTCAATTCCGGGTGGACAGTGCCTCTGGCCTTGAGCCAAGAACTGGATTTCGAAGTGACGACAGAGGGGAAACAGGAGACGGTGGAGCGTGAGGTACAAGTGCCGGTCAAGAAGACGCATTATAGAGGAGTGAGGAGGCGGCCGTGGGGAAAATACGCAGCAGAAATGAGGGACCCCAAGAAGAACGGAGCAAGGATTTGGCTCGGCACTTATGAGACGCCCCAGGACGCAGCATTGGCCTATGACCGGGCAGCTTTTAAGATGAGGGGGTGCAAGGCCAAGCTCAACTTCCCTCATCTCATCGGCTCCACTGACTACGAGCCCATTAGGGTCAGCCTGAAACGTCGGTCCGCCGAGCCTAGCTCGCCGTCCACGTCTAGCGGTGAAAGCTTTCTGACAGGGACGAAGAGGATAAAGAGAGAGGCTAATGTAGACACTAAGGTGGATTTTGGAAGTCCAATCCCCTTTCCCACAAATCTAGATGTGGGCTTGTTGAGTGTGGATGAACAATTTTTGTTTTGATTGTGGAAACTACAATTTAGTGTTTGTATCCCATTCCATTAGGGTTTGTACACAGAAAAAGAGAAGGAAAAACTTCTTCGCTATAGATTAATCGACAATTACCCCTTTTTTATTGAAGTTCCAAACTCGGCTATGGTTTAAGCCAAAACAATGTCATTATAGACATTAATTCTCACTCAAGTTAAAATTAACAAACGTTCGAGAGAAAAAGTAATAAAAATCCCTATTAGTATTTTCCCTTGATTAAATTGGATTGAGTTAATAGAGAGATTTTTTTACCAAAAAAATAGAGATTTACTTGTACCAATCGTAAGTTTTAAAACTGAATTAGCATATTTCAAACGTTTAAGAACTCAACCATATTTTTGGATAATTTTTAAAATTTTTGGTACACTTATCCGTATATTTTTCAATAAACTAACCCTTACTGAAATTTAATAGCACATTAAAAAAAAAAAAATCTTTACATTTGAATACAGAATAATATAGCTCTACAGTTTTCTTTTTATCACATGTGCATGTGATTGGACCTGTACAGCAAGATACATCAGATCTAAAAACGTTAATTTATATACAAAAGCATGCGCACATTATTGTCCTTCCCCAATAAAATAAAAAGGAGCGCGCCCCATGCTTTGGTTTTTTAATTTAAAATGGATAATAAAAAATATTAATTCATGTCTTTCGTGATTAAAAAAGTCTTATTGAGCATTTGAAACATGCCCTTTCTCAGAAACTTGATCTAACATAAATGGGAGCTAAGAATTAAATCATTTATGTTGAAATCACCACTAGCCAAGCAGTCAAGCTCAACCTACCTATAGCTCCCACTTTGCTGGTCTTTTCAACTCTTCGCTTTTTCGAAACCAAAACATCCCTTCAATCTTCCAAAATCAGTGACCACAAAGCTACAATTCTAGCCAAAACGAGAATGCTTCAAGAGGGACTAATCAATCCGATGTTTTGAAATCCATTTGTGAGTATCTTCTTGAAGATGATGATGATAGTGTCAACGCAACATATTATGCAGCAACTCCTACAGACGCTACACAAGGAGTTTGAGCTTTGGCAATCTATTATTAATGGAGTGTTGGAACGAACTGCCCCTAAAAGTTGACGACTCGGAGGACAGATGGTGTGCGGAGCTTTGTGCAACGTGCTTAATTCCGGGTGGACAATGCCTTTGGCTTCAAATCAAGAACTTGATTTGGAAGTGACGACCGTTGACTATAACAGCATTGGTCAGGCTTCAAACCAAGAACTTGATTTCAAAGTGATGATCATTGATTATAACAGCATTGGCCCGGTAACACAGAAGAAACCAGAGACGGTGGAGCATGAGGTACAAGCACTAGTTGAGAGAACCCGTTACAAGGGAGTGATGAGACGACCATGGGGAAGTTACACGATGGAGATAAGGGACCGCAAGAAGAACGGGGTGAGGATTTGGCTTGGGACTTACAAGACGCCTGAGTGTTGACACCTAAATTTTGGCAATCCGATCATATATTTATTGCATAGAAAATTAGGGGTCAATTTTATCCCTAAAAGAATATATTAATTGCATAGCATATAGATTTAGGTGCATTTATTTTTTAATTTGCATTTTTTACATTTATTGGACCGGTGACGGATGGGTCCGAATTTGGGGATTTTTTTTTTCATTATCCTTAGTAAAGGCAAGCGTGCGGAAGAAATATTGCGAGCTCACCTTTAAAATATTCAGAATCCGGGAAAATTTTATTACGATCTCGAACTTTTGGCAATGTTCGATCAATTGTGAGTTGATATTTGGAAAAAAAGAATTTTTTGTTGATCTTGTGATTATTAATGTGCGGACAAAGACATCAAAAGGGCAAGAAGGATTAGCATTATTCATGGATAGGAAGGAATGTTAAATATATATATTCTCATTGAATATATGGATCCGCAGTGTATACAAAGGAAATATAAACCCTCACAAAAGAGGGAAGTTAGTACGTGGACTTCTTTCCTATATTCAAATTTCCCTTTTTGAAGTTTAGATTCGGACAGTATAAAAGCATAACGTTCGAGGAAAAAACGCGGGGGGAGGCTTGACAATTGATACACACGGCCCCAAAAGGAGAAAAAGAAAGAGCTTTGAGGGGGGTGGGCGAATCGCAAATCCAAAAACCCGAGAGACACACGTGCAAGTAAAAAAATTGAGAAACGAAAGAGAGTGTCAGAGGTTCGAAAAGAATTCGTCATCGTTCTTGAGCCTCGACTGTAAATCATTAAACAATCTGTAATGCGGAAACTCATACTAAACACAGTGATCTTTTGATCTTCATGATTCTCACAAATAGATGAAGACATACCTTTATCCATAGCGTTGCACTTGATGATCGTCGTAGAAAGTCCAGAAGAACACGAACCAAAAAAAGAAATCCGATTTATCTCCCTTAACCCACTATACTTGATGTATTCAATCGATGGATGAGAGAATACCAAATGCCTTTAGGTTATTGTCGTTAATTATGGGTGGAGAGAGGACTGAACTCTATTTGTACGTCCGTTGAAAATGTGCCTTCCATCAAAGCGATATACCCTTTCAATTTAGTCATACCTCTTCATTTTATTAGAGTCGTAACTCCTTGTAACCAATAATTAATTATTTTATAACATAACAATAATTATTAAACTATATAACATAAATCATATCATGTGGGCCACATTAATTCTTACATTCTCCCACTTGGCTCATATGATATTCCTTTCATAGTTTAATAAAGACTGTAATGTGCACAATAACATTATGCTATAAAATTTCATCAAATTGGCAATCACATAATAATCAAAATTAAGTATAGAAAACTAATGCGAGTCATAGCGGTTGTATGTCATTAATTGACATAGTCCCTTCTATGCACTATAACTATAGCACTTTACTTAACATGATCCATAAATGAGAATTATAGTAATAGTCCAACTATAATGTTTCCTTAGAAACTATCCTGTTTAACATTCATCTATTTCCATAATGTATACTAAATAGAAAACAGGAAATATCAGAAACACGTAAGTGAGCTCAAGGTGTCAAATACATAAACTTAATACAATCATAATACAAACACTAATGACGTTCAATAATGCCCATCCTTTCAACATGCTCATTAAATGTTTTGGGCGGCAGTCTTTTTGTTAAGGGATCTGCTATCATAAGTTTGGTGCTAATGTGCTCAATTGACACCATTTGTTTCTGAACTTCTTCTTTAACAGACAAGTATTTGATCTCCATATGCTTAGCACCCTTAGAATACTTGTCGTTCTTGGAGAAGAAAACTGCTGCAGAGTTATCACAATAAATTTTCAGCGGCTTGGCAATACTATCGACAACCACAAGCCCTGAAATAAAATTCCACAGCCATAATCCATGAATAGTGGCCTCAAAGCATGCCACAAATTCAGCTTCCATAGTAGATGCAGCAATAACTGAATGCTTTGCACTCTTCCATGAAATTGCCCATCCGGCCAAAAGAAACAAGTAACCAAATGTTGATTTTCTTGTATTGGCACAACCGGCTAAGTCTGAATCTGAATACCCAATCACCTCGAGATGATCGGATCTTTTATAAGTAAGCATATGATTCTTCGTTCCTTGCAGGTATCTAAGAACTTTCTTTGCAGCTTTCCAATGATCCATTCCAAGATTACTTTAATACCTGCCCAGCATTCCGACAGCAAAACTGATGTCTGGTCTGGTACAAGTTTGTGCATACATTAAACTCCCTACAACAGATGCATAAGGAATATTCTTCATTTGTTCTCGTTCCAATTCACCTTTTGGACATTGCATAAGGCTAAATTTATCACCTTTCTGAATTGGAACTATTCATTCTGAACATTTACTCATATTAAATCTCTCTAAAATTTTCTCAATGTAGGTTTTCTGAGACAATCCTAATAATCCTTGTGATCTATCACGGAATATTTCTATTCCTATCACATATGTTACCTCTCCCATATCCTTCATTTCAAAATTCTTAAAGAGAAACTTCTTGGTTTCATGTAACAAACCAAGATCATTAGCAGCAAGCAAAATATCATCAACATACAGAACTAGAAAAATAAACTTGCTCCCACTAATCTTCATATATATACACCGATCAACGGTGTTTTCCTTAAATCCAAATGAAGTTATGGTATTGTTAAACTTAAGATACCATTGTCGGGAAGCTTGTTTAAGTCCATATATTGATTTCTTTAATTTGCATACCTTGTGTTCCTTTCCTTTAATTGAAAAGCCTTCGGGTTGGTCCATGTAAACCTCTTCTTCTAAATTCCCATTAAGAAAGGCGGTTTTTACATCCATTTAGTGTAACTCCAAGTCATAATAAGCCACCAAAGCCATAATGATTCTAAGTGAGTCTTTCTTAGAGACTGGTGAAAATGTCTCTTTATAGTCAATGCATTCTTTTTGCGTAAAACCCTTTGCAACAAGTCTAGCTTTATGTCATTCAATATTGCCTTTTGAGTCGCGCTTGGTCTTAAAGACCCATTTACACCCGACCTTCTTACATCCTTTAGGCAATTCAACAATATCCCAAACTTGATTTTGATGCATGGATTTTAACTCTTCTTGCATTGCATTAAACCATTAATTAGAATCTTCACATTCCATGGCTTGGGAAAATGAATTTGGATCATTTCCAATTCCTAAGTCAATTTCTGACTCTTGTAGATAAACCATATAGTCATCAGAAATAGCCGACCTCTTTTCTCTTTGAGATCTTCTTAATGCTATTTCTTGTGACTCAGCTATTGGAGGTTCAATATTGACATCTTCATTATGGAGTGGTTGTTCATTAATTTGTTGTTCTTGATTATTGTTAGATTGTGCTATAATATCAGAACAACAACTTTAGAAGTTTCGGGTATAGGAACTTCTACCCTTACTTCTTGAATGCAAGCATCACGCATTCTTTCACTCCCACTAATGTCACCATTCTCAATGAACCTAGCATTTCCAGATTCAACAATTCTTGTACTATGATTAGGACAATAAAATTTATACCATTTGGATTTCTCTGCATAACCAATGAAATAACCACTGGTTGTTCTTGAATCCAATTTCCTTTCATATGGATTGTAAATTCTTACTTCTGCTTGACAACCCAAACATGCAGGTGTCGTAAACTAGGTTTCCTTCCCGTCCACAGTTCAAAGGGAGTCTTTGGAACTGCCTTACTAGGAACCCTGTTTAATAAATACATAGAAGTCTTTAAAGCATACATCCACAAAGACAAGGGTAAAATGAATGACTCATCATACTCCTAACCATTTCCATTAAAGTACGATTACGCCTTTCTCGCTACACCATTTTGTTGTGGTGTACCCGGCATTGTGTATTGAGCACATATGCCATGTCTTTCAAGGAATTTAGCAAATGGACCTGGACATTGTCCCGATTCATTATACTTTCCATAATATTCACCGCCTCTATCTGATCTTACTATTTTCACCTTTTTATCTAATTGCCTCTCAACCTCTTTAATATACACTTCAAGTGCATTTATTGATTGAGACTTATCATGCAATAGATAAATATAATCATAACGTGAAAATCATCAATAAAGGTAATGAAGTAACTTTCCTTACCAAAAGATGGAACATCGAATGGACCACATATGTCGCATGTATAATTTCAAGAAGTTTTGTGCTTCTTGTGGCACCTTTCTTAGTATGCTTTGTTTGTTTACCTTTAATACAATCAATACACACTCCAAGGTCAGTAAAATCCAAATTTGGAAGAATTTCATTCTTCACTAGTCTTTGCATTCTTTCTTTGGATATATGACCCAAACGTTTATGCCACAAGTAAGCAGAATTTTCATCCACCAAACTTCGTTTAGTGCCAACATTATGATGCAAGGTCATTAATGTCTCAATAAAAGTATTATTAAGTCTAAATTTGTAGAGACCATCACATAAAGTTCCAGTTCCAATAAGAGTATCACTCTTAAATAGACTGAAAGATTCAGAACCAAACTTACAATAAAATCCCACCACATCAAGTCTTGGCAAAGAAACTAAATTGCGAGAAAATGTAGGTACATAAAGGGTTCGAAACAAATCCAAATAATGCCCAGTATCTAAGATCAAACGATAAGTGCCAATGCCTTCAACTGGAGCTTTGTTTTTGTTCCCCGTAATCACATAACTTTCATTTGGCTTTATAGTTTGGATTGTAAGGAATCTCTGCATCGTATTTGACACATGAGTGGTGGCACCAGAATCAATCCACCAAGTATTATGAGGAACTTCAGTAAAGTTTGATTCAAAACATACTAAAGCACAATGCTTACCTTTCTTTTCGAACCAAGCTTTACATTTCAGACAATCTTTCTTCAAGTGTCCAATTTTGTTGCAAAAATGACACTTAATAAGATTGTGTTCCTTCTTATGGATTTGAGAAGCCTTTGAAGAGTCATTCAGGACGTGTAGTCCTTTCTTCTTGCTCCTTCCACCTTTCCTCTTGAAATTCTTTCGAACATCTTGATAACTTGAGAGATGAACAGAATGAGCCTTTTGATTCTTTATCCTTGTTTCCTCTTGAACTAGCATACTAGCCAATTCATTTACATTCCACTTATCCTTTATAGTGTTGTAATTCATTTGAAATGGCCCATATTGCTCATGAGGCAAGGAATTAAGTATAAACTGTACTAAAAAGTACTCATCCACATTCATCCCTAAAGTCCTTAACTTTGCTGCTAAATTTGTCATTTCAAGTATATGCTCATGCATGGTACGTGAACCATCATATTTCATGGTGGTCAGTGTACTCATCAATATACCAGCAAGTGACTTATCGCCAGCTTGAGAACGCTCTTTCACAAATTTCATAAATTCCTTAGCATTGTCAGTTTTGGGAAGAGAAGTCTTTAAATTGTTTGCAACTGTTATTCGCATGAACATTAAGCTCAGTCTGTTTGATCTTTCCCAAACTTTATAGAAAGACTTTTCATCATTGCTACTTTCATCAGTAATACCAGCTGGTTTCTCAGCTTGAAGTGCTAAATCAAGATCCAGGACACCTAAGTGAAACTGGACTTGTTTACTCCAATCAGGAAAATTTATCCCATTGAATAAGGGAACAGATGAGGCGTGCAAATGGAGTGAAACAGGTACAGATACTACAAACATATGCAAGAAAATACTCATACATTAATGCCTTGAGAATATCACCTAATCAGATTCAAACTAAACTACACATGTACATCATAGTTCTCCTTTGGGCGATCCTATGATATACAAATATATAAAAACCATAATGATGCTAATAACTTTTATTTGATAATTGTAAATATATCTTATTAAAATTTATTTGCTATCTTTGGATATACAAACAAAAGTAATAAGTCATATTAATTATCAACTATAACGCTCATGAATTATAGAAAATAATTAACCTTTGGGTTAATCCCTAAGTTCTTATAATAAATGAACTTCAATATACCCATAACATAAATAATGATATGCAATATATCAATTTCATAAATAGCATCAATTAATTATGGGTAATTGAATAAAATAATTTACAATATAAAAAATAAAAATTCAAAAGACTTCAAAGTTTGGTCACTTTGGTGACTAACAAACCTTTCATAATATGAATTTTTAATATTGTAAAATACAAATATTTACCAAATTGCACACAAGGACAAAACCATAATAAAAGCATAAGGGTAAAATCGTAAAATCATAATTCCATAAGGGCAGAATTATAAATTTATAATCCAGGGGCAAAATGGTAAATAAATAGTAATGGCAAAACTATAATTATAAATTAAATAAGGGCATAACTGTAAATAACCATCGAAAGAAGGGCAAAATAGTAATTAGGAGCTTCGGGAATGGCAAAATGGTAAAATTCACCGCGTGGGGACATCAGGCACGTGCCGAGCACGTGCCTTCGTCCTTGGCGGGCGCGTGCTCGGCACGCGCGCCCAGCCGCAGCAGCGTGTGCTCGGCACGCGTGCGTCTAGCGCGCAGCGCCCGCAACGCACGCGCCCGGCACGCGCGGCGCGTGCGCGCCGCGCCTGTCAAGCGCCGCGCGTGATCCCACGCGCCTGCGGTTGGCGTGCGCAAAACGGCGCGTGGGTTCACGCGCTAGCGACTGCAGCGCGCGCATGGACCCACGAGCCTTCTTCCCCGGCTCGACCAGAACCTTTTCTTCGCCATTTCCTTCTCTGTTTCCCTTGGATTCTACCATTTTCGACATTTTCTTTTATGAAAACATTCATTATTCGAATTTTCTTCAACATGATTAGCCGAAAACATTTCAACAACAATAAATACTACGAACAGGATCGTTTAACAAATCATCAAACATAAATCATAATATTTCTATAAATAGAAAAACATGAGATCATAAACCACGCTCTGATACCAACTGTAAATCATTAAACATCATAAATCTGTAATGCGGAAACTCATACTAAACGCAGTGATCTTTTGATCTTCATGATTCTCACAAATAGATGAAGACATACCTTTATCCATAGCGTTGCACTTGATGATCGTCGTAGAAAGTCCAGAAGTACACGAACCAAAAAAAGAAATCCGATATCTCTCCCTTAACCCACTATACTTGATGTATACAATCGATGGATGAGAGAATACCAAATGCCTTTAGGTTATTGTCGTTAATTATGGGTGGAGAGAGGACCGAACTCTATTTGTACGTCCGTTGAAAATGTGCCTTCCATCAAAGCGATATACCCTTTCAATTTAGTTGTACCTCTTCATTTTATTAGAGTCGTAACTCCTCGTAACCAATAATTAATTATTTTATAACATAACAATAATTATTAAACTATATAACATAAATCATATCATGTGGGCCACATTAATTCTTACATCGACATCCACGAGTGATCGCTCCTCGTCTTCTCCGCGTCAATTTTCTCCGGTGATTCTGAGTCTCCAGCTGATCAACCTACAAGTCGACGGCCTCCAGCAAGATCACGGACGCCAACTGAGGTCCCAGATCAGCGGCCATCCAACTTGTCCCAATGCTCCTCATGCCGGCTATTTAATTCTTTGTGTCGATGTATCCGAACCAGCCCAAAACAGATCCTGCCATAATTTTGTGAAAAGGAGAGGATCATGAGAAGACCTGATGCACATAGCGAGCTGTTGCTATTGTGATCCATCGAGTCGCAAGCTAAGCTTAGACGATCAGCCGCGCCATCTCGTGCTGCTAATCGTTCCATCCGAGTTTCTGTTTTCATAGGTCCACAAAGGTTCGTCCGAGTCCACCAAATCGCGAGTTTGACCGGAAGACCATCCTTGAGCCGCGAAGGCCAATCATACTTCCTGCGAGTTCGACCCATAACCACCGCTGCATCCAGCCCGTGGAGCCATCTTACAGCGTGGACTTTACATTGCGATGCACACTTACACTTGGGAGGATGCATTCAAAAGAAGGGTAATTCTTCATTAAAATATCATCTTGATACTCCACTAATATATTATCTCTTTCTCAGGATTCATGCAAAAGACATCCCATGCACAGATGTGTTCTTTGGATGGTACATCTATCGTCATCACTCCATCCACTTTTACCCGAGAGGCATTAGATACAAAGGACAGTGACATTGGTGATCTAAGAAGCCATATTAGTCCGCCAAACCACTAGCTGCCCCAACGTGTGTCGAGCCACTTCACTCACTGACAGTTCATACCCGACCCGAGGTGTCTTGTCTCCGTTCTGCAGGACCTTAATTGAGTTTTTGGCCGTGCATAGCCTTGCCCGCTAGCCTTATCGGCACGAGCACTGCTGCCGTTTACTGTCAGAGGAGTCGTGCTTCATGTCAACCTACATCGTTGTGCACACATAACGCTTGCCGCTGTTCGCCATCGAGAAACTGGTCACGATCCCGGCCCGATCGCACTTGGTCCAAATTTGGAAAGAATATCCTCAAATTAGGTAAGAAGCACATCTCTAGTACAATTGGATCTTTTATTGCCTAATATATGTCTATTTATATCTAGTGTTCATATCTATGAGTTTCAATTCGGATTTATTTCTTAATTCGCAACCGCATATAATCTTTGATTCCACCCATAAGGCCTTAGATGGAATTATTGATTCCGTGGGAATCTTTAAAATTGATATTTTGATCTTTAAGGCTTAAGATCAACTTATCAGTTTTATTTGCGAGATTACAAGTTGATTGGATATTATTTCCTTATTCTCATTGATTGGATGATATATGATCTTGAGTGATTTAGTGCTTACTTTAATTGTTCTATTTATCTCGAAAATACAAAAAAATTGTATTAGCATCCCACTTAGATTAGAATTGGTTGCATGATAGGTTAATTATTATTATTTTTTAAATGCATGTATTTAGAATAGATAACATTCCACTTTAGTTTTCACTTTTGTTAGATTTTTATTTTTAGTAAATTTAATTACGAATTTTCATAAGAAAAATACAAAAAATGATTTAGGATAAATTAGTTTCAATCTCTAGGATAGATTGCACTCTTTTAAGGAAAAAGAAAATAAAAAAAATCATGTGCACGTCATGTAGAATTAGGTTCATGAAATGCATGTCATTTAGTGATTATTGCTAGGTTCATTTAATCAGAAATTGCACGTCATTAGAATTAGATCATTTTGGTTAATTTAGATTGCATATTTAATTATTGCATGTTCATTAAAAAATCACAAAATCTTTTACTCATTCATATAGTTTAAGACATTTTGCCATGCCATATTATTTCATATTAGGTTAGAAGCATTGCATTACATTGCATATTGACTATATTCTCGTTAAAAAGTGAAAGCAAAATTGATTGATTACTTGTTAATTAGAAATCATATCTAGGATTGCTGATGTGAATTCTGATCTAACACTGCAGATGCTTTCGTTGCTTTGAGGTAAGTCATGCATTATTTAATTGCTTTCCTGAGTGTTAAATTGGTGGTTTGCGTACCCGTATGATCACCTCACATGTTAGGGAGATAAATTAAAATCAATTCAAATTGCTTGCCAAACATTTTTTTTAAATAAAGAATGGTACCGAAAGGGCATTAGAGAAATCTAGTGTAACCAAGTCCCCGTACCCATAGTCTCTGGTTCGTAGGAGTAAAGTAAATCTCTCATTACTTTACTTGGGTTTCTAATCGACCCACCAAAAAATAGATTAGTGGCGACTCCCAATTAAAAAATCAATTGTATGTTAAGAACTTGAATTTAAAGTCGCGAATTGGTATGGGCTTGGGAGAGCCCAAGTTAAGTCTAGACTTAACAATCCATTAGCCAAACCCTAGGTGGTTCATCCGAAAATTTGGTCGTGACACTGAGGATGCAGCATTGGCCTATAGTCGGGCTACTTTTAAGATGAGGGGGTCTAAGGCCAAAGCTCAACATCCCTTGCCTCGTTGGCTTAGCCAAGTACAAGCCTATCAAGGTCAGCTGAATGTTCGATCCACCGAGCCTAGCTCGCCATCCACGTCCAGTGATGATGAAGAGGAGAAAGAGAGGTGAATTTGGAAGTCCAATGCCCTTTCCCGCATTGGATATGGTCTTGTTGAGCGTGGACGAACAATTTTTATCTTGTTTGTGCAAATTGCAAACACATTTAAAAGTCAATCCGCAACTCATTTCGCAGAAATTATCAATTTGGTATTTTTAATCCATTTTCATAGAGTCTGTCACAAAAAACCAAAGGCCTATTCGATCACTAACTCCATCGTAAAAAGACCCTTGTTTCGTACACATGAAGAGAGTGAAAAAAAGACCTTCATGTTGTATAAACCTCACTAATTACGTAATAATATTACTAATAATAGATCAACCGACGGCTTACAATTTAGGTAATAATATTACTAACGATAGATCATTAGCTCTTATGTTAACATACTTGAGAGCATACTTGAGAGATGAAACATGTCTAGGGAGAATTTTCCCAAAAATTCTAAACCTATTGTACTTTTGCCAATTTAATTATAAACCTTTCAATTTTTCCATTTGAGTCTTAAACTTTTTCACATTCTACCAATTGAGTCCATTCAGTCAATTTTGGCCAGAAATTACTAACCTAGATGGCCAATGCTAATATAGACATTTTTTAATAATCTTTTAAAAGAATTTTCTTTGCTCTTTTTTTTTTTTTTTTTTCCTTTTTTGAGAGCCAAGGAGGGTGGCCGGCCAACCCTCATTGGCCTTGGGTGAGCGAGGTTGCGCCCCTCCCATGGCTAGGAGAGGGGCGTGACTCACCCAAGGCCGATAAAGGTCAGCTAGCCCTTGCTTGTGGTTGGCAAGGGTTGTCAGCCCTCGCCTATGGTCGACGAGGGTCAGCTAGCCACCTTCACTAGCCCTAACTCCAAAACCAAAAAGAAAAAAAAAATCCATAAAAATTCAAAATAGCATTATAAAAGTGCCACGTCGATCAATAATTTCCAGTCATAATTGTCTAGATGAATTCAACTGGTAAAAGGTAAACAAATTTTAGGACTCAATTAACAAAATTAAAAGATTTAAGACTAAATTGATAAAAGTGCAATAGGTTTAGGACTTTTTGGATAATTTTCCCTACATGCCTATCGATTTCGGTACATGAAAATAGTCAACAATACTTGGATTAGTCCCCATAATGCCCAAAATAGGTGTGATGCCAACATGTACATCTTGGTCTTAGCGACACTATTTCATTAATGGTCCGTTCGTTTCACGGAAAATGGATCATTTTCGAAAATGTTTTCCCAGAAGTCATTTTCCAGGAAAATGACAATGTTTTATGGTGTTTGGCTAAAACCTGAAAATGTTTCCGGTGTTTGGTAAGGAAAATATTTTCTAAGACTTCACCACTTACCAACTTATAAATCCATCAAATATGAACTTGCCTTTAAATCCAGGCAAACTTACTTCATATCTTTATTCTCTCATTGTCACCAAACGCTCATTTACTATAAAAATTTGTTCGTATGGATTTTAAAAAGAAGCAAAGCATGTACAACCCTCATGAGAATTTTCCAGTTGAGTGGCCTATTCTCCCCCTACATCTTTTGTGTTCTAATAAACAAAAGAAAAAAGAAGCAAAGCATGTAGAGCCCATTACTCGAGCAATATACAACTGCAGGGTAGAATAAATAAAGAAAATGATGAGCAAGAGTGCAAAGTGCGAGCTTGAGATCAATGAGCTCGAGGTTCGCCTAGCAACGGCCGACGACTAGACAAGAAAGAAGAAGATGGGAAACAAAGAAAAAAAAAAAAAAAAAAAAAGGAAATTAAAAATAATTTGAAAAAAAAGAAAAAGGAAATTAAAAATAATTCGAACAAAGAAAGAAAAGAAGAAAAAGAAAGGGGAGAAGGAAATGAGGATTTGTAGAAGTGTGAGATAAGAGAGATCAAGTGAGAAAAATGTTTTTCACTTTTCAAAAGTGGAAAACATTTTCCCTTAATTTAGAAGACTTTTTTTCTTTTCATGGAAAACATTTTTCCCAAGGAATTCATTTTCCGTGAAACGAACGCTGGAAAGTCTGAAAAAACATTTTCCTAGAAATTATTTTCCACAATATGAACAGAGCCCAAGTATTTTTAGGAAAAATGAAGTAATCTCAGTTGGACTTTTCCAATAAGGTAGAACTCTTTTTTTCTTTTCATTTGGATACTAGAAAACTTTAGACGGGCTTTTTGAACGATACACCCTATTTAAATGCACAATGACAACAGCCTTTAGACTCGGAACCAATGCTTGGATTTAGGATAATGCCTAGATTTGAGATACTAAGGGTTGGGCCTAGGACCGAAGGTTGGATCTAGAGCCCCTAATGCTAGACCTTGGAAGTTTACCCAAGGATTTACAAGGGTTTGAAACAACCCAACACCTAGATCCAGGGCTTGAGATTACCACCTAAACATGGCACCTAGGCACCTAGAGTTGAAACTAGGACCTTGATGCCAAAACTGCAACCTCAGAGACTTGATGGAGGACAGTGACCCCTTACAAAATCCATGTTCAAGGGGCTAGAATTCAATTCATAATCCTCATTGTCTCAAGTAGGGTGTGAAAGTCTAGAACTATCGAGGGTCATAGGTTTACACTCAAGTATTTGAAATCCATCGCCGGTAAGGGTGAGCATCGGTCCAAGGTCAACCCTAAACCGACTCTGGACTAATCCAACCCTATCGGCCTTGGTCCGGTTCCCAAGAAGACTAGGTCGATCCTTGGTCCTGGAATTCATGGACCAACACTGTGCGGGTCAGTCATCGATCCTGAGAATTCCGAGTCAATCCAACCCGAACCAATCCTAACTACATATATATAATTTTTTTATATAGAGAAAACCTTAAAATAAACGGCGTTAACAACATTAAACAGTTCTTTAGTGACGAGTTCAACTAATTTTACATTGTTCTTTAATAACTTAGATTTTTAATGTCTTTTACGGTGTCAATAGTCATAATTTACGAAGGAATAAAATGTATTTGTGAGGAGTCCTCACAGCGTCCAAAAAGGTACCTTATGTTATCATCCTCTAGTATTCGTTATCTTCTGTCTTATTTTTCCTCTTAGTCTTCAATTTTCCAAATTCGAAAGAAACGATTTCTCTACTCGCCACTCGGCACTCGCCTAACTCGCTTTGGGTCACTCATGCCGCTTACCGCTCGCTGCTCGATGCTCGCTTGGCTTGTTGCTCTCTGTTTGACATTTGATGCTCATTCTGTTTGACACTCACTCTACTTGACCTTCATCGCTTGTCTTTCTTAGCTAACCTCGCTTATCATCGAACCCATTAGGTTGGTACGATCCCCGGTTGCCCTTTTAAGGAGCACAAAAAATGAAATAAAAAATTATTGGTTGGTCATGAGTTGACCTTGAAATTGGACCAAACCCATTAGGTCAGTCCAGTCCTCAATCATTTTTTTAAGGAGTATAAAAAATGAAATAAAAAATTATCGATTGATCACGGGTTGATCCTAGAATCGGACCGAACCCATTGGGTCGGTCCAATCCTCAGTCCCAAGGTCAATAGGGTCGATCCTCGGTCCCAAAAATTAAGGACCAGTACTATGCGGATTGATCCTAGGGTTAAGAGGTGGACTGACCCAACCCGGACCATGATTACCCCTAATCACTAGGGTCAAATCCTGAGCCTAGGTTTTGAGTCTTGGCCCCGGGGTCAAGGTGTATGGCTTGTGGTCCTAGGTTTGATTCCGGAGTCCACGTGTTGAGGTCATGTATCCGGGCATCAAAGATTTGCGTGATTCAAACTCTTGAGGTCACGGTTTTGATCCAAGAGTCTTGGATCCAAGCACTAGGGTGCTAGGTCGCCTATCAAGGTTCGGGGAGTGGACGTAGAGGCCGAGGTTGAGGTTTCCCATTTAGGCGCTACGGTCTTTAGGTCACAAACTCTGACAATGAGACCCTTGTGGCGGCTGGAGAGAGGTCAAGGTAGAGTTTGAAAATTGAATTTCGTTTTTATAAAAGCGTAAATCATTTTTTTTCTAATTTATGGGTAGATAAAATTTTTGCTGATGGTGAATCTGTTTTTCCTTGACGCATCTTCAAACGATTCCATGGATGATACGGACCGAAAATTATTTTGAACGTCCGGATATACACGCAAAACAAATTAAAACGAAGTTTCTCGTAAAAAAATATCACGCCATCATTGTAAATTCTAGTAAAAAGTTATAATTGCATATAAGTACCTTTAGGTTACAATAAACTTCTCATAATATAGTTGTCGGTAATTTTTTTTTATTACAAATATCTCTTCAACACTCACAATTACCGAAATATACTAACGCAAAAAAAAAAAAAAAAAAAAAAAAAAAAAATAAAAAAAAAAAATCCTTATACTTGAACCTGCAACAATACAATCCTGCAAGTTTTTCTTATCACATTTATATGAGATTCGATTTAAAGGGAACAACCATCAGATCTAAAAACCTTAATTTAGATACAAAATGCATGCAAACATCGTTGTCCTTCCCCAATAAAATAAGGCGGAGAGTGACCCATGCTTGGTTTTCTTTTAATTCAAACGGATAATAAAAAAAATATCAATTTATTTCTTTCACGATAAAAAAAAAAAAGAGTCTAATTCAGCATTTGAAACGTGTTGAAATCTCATTAGTCTTCACCAAATGCACTTTCCCAGAAGCTCCATCCAAAATCATCTCTTCAATCTTCTGCCAATAAACCAGTCAAGCCCAACCTGTATATATAGCTCCTCTTTTATGGTCTTTCCAGCTCCACTCTTACTCCAGAAACCATCTCATCCCTTCGATCTTCCACATTCAGTGCTCCCAAAGCTTCAAACTCTAGCCAGAAACCAAAATGATTCAAGAAATTTTCAGTCCTTTTGAGACCGATCAATTCGATATTTTGAAATCCATTTGCGAGCATCTCCTTGGAGATGATGATGGTGGTGTCGACGCAACAATTTATGCACCAATTCATGCACCAATTCATGCTCCAACTAATGCCAGCATGTGCTCAAGGAGTTCAAGCTTCAGCAACCTTATACTGAAGGACAGTCGGAGTGAACTGCCCCTAAAAGTCGACGATTCGGAGGACACGTTGGTGTACGGTTCTCTGTGCGATGCGCTCAATTCTGGGTGGACCAGGCCTTCATCTTTGAATCAAGAACTTGATTTCGAAGTGACCACCGTTGATTTCAACAGCATTGGTCTGGTGACGAAGGAGAAACGGGAGATGGTGGAGTGCGAGGTACAACTGCCGGTCGAGAAGAAACACTATAGAGGGGTAAGGAGGCGGCCATGGGGAAAATACGCGGCGGAGACAAGGGACCCCAAGAAGAATGGGGCAAGGATTTGGCTCGGGACATATGAAACGCCCGAGGATGCGGCATTGGCCTATGACCGGGCCGCTTTTAAGATGAGGGGGTCCAAGGCCAAGCTCAACTTTCCTCATCTCATTGGCTTGGCCGAGTATGACCCTATCAGGGTCAGATCCAAGCGTCGGTCCACCGAGCCTAGCTCGCCGTCCATGTCCAGCGATGATAACTCAACGACAAGAACGAAGAGGAGAAAGAGAAAGGTCGACATGGATGCTGAGGTGGATTTCGGAAGTCCTATCCCCTCTCCCTTATTGGATATGGGTTTGTTGGGTGGGGATGAACGGTTGATATTGTGATTGTGCAAACTGCAAATATATTGTCTGATCAATGAAAAGTCAATCAGGCAATTCATCTTCTATAAACTATCAGTTTAGTGTTCAAGCTTGAGCGATCTTTCACCGACGGAGAAATCCAGCCTGCGGTGCGACATGCAATCAATGTTACTGCTGAAGAAATCCTAGTCATGAGGTATAGTTAGAGAAATGTAAAGAAAAGCTCAAGTCCCAGGCGATATGATCTTGATTATTCTCAAAAGCCCTAGCCGCATTCATAAAACCCTTTTCCATTCACTGTTTTCTGCTCTGGCTATTGTTGGGTCAAAGCTTGTACGTTCGTAATTGCTTCAAGACTTCAAATTACATATTCTTTATCAATTCAAACAAACTTGGCCTTAGTCAAGCATTGTTATCATAAAAAGAAAAGTCGATATAAACTGAGGTGTTGGCTCATGGTAGTTAACTTTCTTTATAAAGTGCTGTTTTGCACTCAAAGAAGACTTTCCATCAATTGCATTGGTTACATGGTCCAACATTATTAGCTAAAACTAACAAGAATGTGACAGAGCTGTTGGTTTCTAAATTTGTACAATATATATAAAATTGACCCGGAAAGAAAAGAGTGGAATTCCAAGAGTAGAGTCCTTCATTGCGGCCAGACAGAAAGTGCCAAGTGTAATAGTCTAGGGAGTTGACCAGTCAAAGAGTCAAGGGTCAAAACAAAGAAAGAAAGAAAGAAAACACGCGGCATCAGTTAAAAAGGACGACCGACAACTGCATTAAAGGAAGAAGGGCTTCGCCCATTGAACAGGAAAAGCGAGAAAATGAAGGCAAAAGGGAGAAAAGAGAAAAGGCTTGTGCATGTAGACGATTCGGACTTCCCAACATGCCGTATCAACGGCGAATTGTGGTGCTTGATAAATGTCCGAGCCAATTTTTCGTCTGTTCAGAATAATATTCGAAGTTAGGGCACAAATTCAAAGTTACCTCAATTTTGAGTTGTGAGGTTAGACTAAGGAGCTCTTGAGTTTTAGAATTATACGGAATTGGTAATTACGTGTGTTGTGGAGTTGTGGGGTTTGACGAAATTTGATTTCAAAATACAATTTGATTGAAACGAATTTATGAAGCTTTGTGTTTGAGTTATGCACAGTAGATAATACAATTAAGGCGATAGATGAATGTTTGCTATAAATAAGTTTCTTTGTTAGCGCATTAGTGTCGTTTTATTGACTAATAAGCATATTTTAGCTGAGCTGTTAGTTGGAATAGTGTATTCCTCAGTTTTTTATATGACTTTTCAATTTCTTATTAGAAATTTGAGTGTGTCGGCTCGAGTAACTACCATAAATTAGTTTTTGGCTTTTCCTAAGTAAGTGATACTATCTCTTTTTTTTTTTTAAGTTTGTACCATTCATATTCTAAAAGTAATATGGATTATGCAAAGTATGAATTACGAAATGGCATTATTGTTACATAAAAAGTCAGATCGGACATATAATAATTATCGGTTATTTATGAATGTTTTAGAAAAATGTGTTATGCAAGATAACGTGGAAGTTTATATATATGTATGTATGTATGTATGTATGTATGTATGTATGTATGTATAACTTTGCAAACTAGTTTATCAAAAAATTTCTAAATGATATGAGAAATGTTTTATTGAGGATATTTCTGGCGGATTAGCTATGTTGCGAAGATGTTATTTATTTGGTTTGTAAAATATATATTGGATTGGATTTCGGATAATAGAGGGTGATCATTTGATACTTAATATGACTGTGAACCCAGTGAAGGGTTTGTGGGTTGCATATCGATTTAGGATATATTTTTAGGCCGAATCACCGGTTTTGTAGGTGGAGACCTTGTCAAGAGTATATGTTATATGATGTTGTGTCGTCAATGGATGGACTACTGACGTGTGATTTGATAAAGCTTAATCAATGGACTTAACCATTGATATTTGAGTTATGATGGTAGGTTTAAATGAGTATTTTTGATTTGTACGAAGCTTTGTTGGAGTGAAACAACTCATATGTGATTCGATATATATTTTATACTTTGAGTTTGGATTACGAGTTTCTAGTATCGCTTCATATACATGCATAGTAGTTGCTTGATTTACTTAGAAGAGATGAACTATGGTTGCTCACTACTCTTGAACTATGGTATGATGAACTATGGTTGCTTACCCATCTCTAGCGGTCAATAGAGCGAGAGTGACATGAATTGGGATTTCCGGGAGTTGAAAATTATGTCTTTCGGATGGAAAAATGGCCGTATCATCCCATGCTTGTAGAGTTGGGGGTGTGACAAAAAGTGGGTCAAATTATTTATTTTGGAAATCATGTGCTTAAAATAATATCGAATTACCCATGAAATTTCTCCGAACTGCCAATATAATAAATTAAAAAATAATCCTTCGTGGAGTTAGTTTAATTCCTTTATTACCCTAGTCCAAGCAACAGATGTTCAACGAAGAACATGATTAGGTGATGATTATCCGCTTTGACATCAGCGCTTCCGAGGGGTGGAAAAAAGATATAAAAATCGACAAATTCGAATAAATCAGGAAAAATAATTAGTAGCGATTGACGGCGTTGCAGTCGGTGAGGACCTCGCCTTCGTCGCCGGTGAGCACCTGGACGTTGCCGAGCTTGGCCATGGAGACGCCGAACTGGTAGTTGAAGACGTCAGGCTGCGTGGCGAGCGCCGCCACAAGCGGCCCCGTCCGAGAGTCGGAGTAGAGGTACTCGTCGGTGGAGAGGAGGCCCTTCTTCCTCTGCAGGTTCTTGTAGTACGCGTTGTCGGAGGCTCTCGGCGTCGTCCTGTCGAGGTCCACGTACTCCGACGCCGGTGGACTTGTAGTTATAGAGCCGTGATTGGACGGGCTTCCAGGTGCTTCGCCCTATCGTGCGCGCGCCTACACCGGGATTGTAATAGTTTTTACGACTTTATTATGAAATGCAAAATTCAAGAAGAAAGAAAAAATAATGACAAAAATGTACCGCAAAATTTCATAAATTATTCCTTACATCGATTCAGAATTCACCCCTTAGACTAAAATTGCAATATAAATAATAAAAAATCAAATTTCATCTCACTTTCATCTGTGAGTAAATGGAACATAGTGGTTTAGATTTAATATATATTTTTTTATTTATTCATTGATTTTTGAAAATAAAAGAAATAAAAGAAGTTCACCTGAGAGAACAACCAAGTCAAGGACATTTTAATCCTTGGGATAGGAAGAGCTGGAGGAGCGACGTGATGTTCTTGTGGCCCATTGGCACCTTGTCGGCCTCCCCGGCGACCGAGACTCTCCCGTCCTTGCGTCCGTACGGCACATCCAGTATGGCCCGCCGGCTGACACGGTGGCATCCCTCGCGGCTGCAGTCAGGATGTCGGTGCACGATGCTGTCCTCGGGCGGCTCTTCTCGAGCAACGAAAAACAGCGCTGATGATGCGAGAACTTCCATGATTCGATGCGATCGAAACCGACGATCGTGTGAATGTCGACCAATCCACGAGAGATCGATCGATCGATATTCGATGCTGCAGATGGTGCCTGCCTCAGGGATTTTATATACGATCCCATGTTTCTTTTCAATTGAATTAGTTGGATAAGGTGTTCGGGAATCAAAGTACGTGACATTCACTCCAGGCTCGGTGCTGGTATGACATGCCGGCATGCAGAGTTTTTTTGGAGAAAATTTGTAGGTTTTTCTCTTCTATCTATTTATCAAATTAGTTTATTTATTTATCGATTTAATTATTGTGCGTAGAGGATTAAATAATTAAAATCAATATGAGAAGACGGGTGTCCCCAACCAAATTGACCAATGCCGTATTGGGGACCACTACTCAGGATGAAAGCTCGATCGATGGTTTTCTAGCAAAAAATGAATAAAAGAGAGAAAAAAGAAAAAAAAAGAACGAAAGAAATAATTCAATCGATGGTTATTTGGACATCTTTGAGACAGACTGACACAACAGAAAAAGCAAATTATGAACATAAGTCTATTTACTCCACGTTTGAATTTAATAAATCTAGTAAATTTTTTGCATTACCACGACAATATTTTGTCATCAATTTTTCCTAGATAACAATAAGAAAGACAACCCTTTTGCTACCCAACATTATCCAAAGTTGCTAATGAAATGCCTAACATATTGAGGTGGGGTTTTCAAATTTAGAGCCCCCTTCACCAAGTCTCTCCTCATCATCAACTATCTAATCCGTTCCTCGTGAAGGGGGAAAAAAGGCATTCTCACTGTCGTTTGGAAGCTGGAGATGTTCTCTTCATTATATAGAAGTAAACAGTCTATGAGAGTGACTACATGTGGCATCCTCATTAAGCAAAATAAATCATATACCAATATGTGGAGAAAAAAAAAGTCTTAAACTTATTATGTTTGTATTAATTTAGTCATAAATCTTTCAATTTAATTGATTTAATTGTAAACCTTTTGAAGTTTGGCCAATTTAGTTGTAAACCTTTTGAAGGGTTGCTAATTTAGTTCGAACATTTTCACATATTTGCAAATTTAGTCCTATACATTTTGATAATTTGTTAATTTAGTCATTTTGGCTAATCTTGATCAGAAATTACTAACAAAATGGTCTAATGATGCCAACTATCTCATGTGATATGGCTGACATTGACATGAACAATTTTTGCAAATTTTTTTAATTGCTAAATGTTGGAAGGAAATAGCAAAAATTGTTTATGTCAACGTAGATCGCAATGTTAATGATTCTCTGTTAAAATGATCCAGAATGACTAAATTGACAAATTGTTAAAATATTTACAGCTAAATTAACAAATTGTCAAATAGTTTAGAGCTAAAGTGGCACAGTCAAAAGGTCTAAGATTAACTTGGCAAGTTGTTAAAAGATATATGACTAAATTGACTTAATTGAAATGTTTATGATTTAATTGGCTGCAAAATAATAAGTTTAGGACTTTTTGAATTATTTTCCTTATGTAAGAGAGAGAAAATAACAAAGAAAAGCACGTAAGCATTTTTTTTCTAGCATAACTCAAGGGAATTAATAGAGGCACTTGATTGATAGAATTTTGCTAGTTCCAATATTTGAAAATTCGAAAACTTAATTGCAGTTTCATGATAAATTTTATGACTTCTAATTTATGCATTCCTTTTTCTTACTGATGGTTTTTTTTATGCTTACCAACACTTAAGAAACTAACAAGCACCAAAAAAAAATAAAAAAAAAAAAATTCATATATTTGAATTCAAACAATACAATTATGCAATTCTCTAGTTATCACATGCATATGTGATCGGATCTTTCTGGCATCCACACATCAGATCTAAAAACCTTAATTTATATATGAAAGCATCCACAAACGTCATTGTCCTTCCCAAACAAAATAAAACGGATCGTGCCTTACGTCTTGTCATGATTAAAGAAGACAAATTAAGCATTTGAAACGTGTAGAGAATTTCATCAGTCGTCACCAAAATGCAGTTCCTCATCAGCTCCATCCCTGATCATCCCTTCAATCTTCCACCGCTCAACCAGTCAAGCTCAACCAAATCATCCCTTCAATCTTCCACATTCAGTCATCTCAAAGCAATAGATTCTAGCCAGAAAACAAAATGCTTCAGGAAATCATCAGTCCCTTTGAGACCGATCGATTTGATGTTTTGAAATCCATTTGTGAGCATCTTTTTGAACATGACGATGATGGTGTCAACGCAACATTTTGGGCACCAACTCCTGCGAGCATATAATCAAGGAGTTCAACCTTCAGCAGTCTTTTCCCGATGGAGAGTTGGAGCGAATTGTCCCTCAAAATCAATGACTCAGAGGACAAGTTCGTGTACGGCTCTTTGCGTGATGCGCTCAATTCCGGGTGGACGACGCCTTCTGCTTCGAATCAATTACTTGATTTTGAAGTGACGACCGTTGACTACAATGGCATTGGTCTAATGACGGGGCAGAAACCAGAGACGGTAGAGCGTGAGGTACAAGTGGCGGTCGAGAAGACGCACTACAGAGGGGTGAGGAGGCGGCAATTGGGAAAATAAGCAGCAGAGATAAGGGACCCCAAGAAGAACGGAATAAGGATTTGGCTCGGGACGTACGAAATGCCTAGGGACACGGCATTGGCCTACGACCAGGCTGCTTTTAAGATGAGGGGGTCCGAGACTTGTCCCATAGTCGGTCAAAGTCGCGGATCTGCTTGCAAGCATGCAAAAGTTAACTTTGTAATCAAGACGACGTTTTGCGCATCTCGAAGACAAAGTCTAGAAGGTGAGAGACGTTGATCTTGCAAACGGAAGATTATTTCTCAATCATTTCCTTAAGTAAGTATAAATTCAAATTTGATTTTGAGAAATTCACATAAGAATTCATTAATTTGAAGGCCAAGCTCAACTTCCCTCGCCTCATCTCGGCTGGGTACCAACGGTACTTATTTTGATAATGCAAACTGCAAAGATATTGTCTTGATCAATGAACACTCAATCAGGCAATTTATCCTGATCCTTACTCTGTTTTTTCTGGTTGAAATTTTGATCCTAACTTAAGGAACAACAAAGATAGATAAGAGATGGAAAAGGAGTTAATTTCATAAACCCTTTTTTCATTCACTGGTCTCTCCTCTGGCTAGCGTTGGGTCAACATATATCACTAACCCACACAAGATGCGTCTATTTACAGAAGCAGTTTGCTGAAGAACTTGGAATTTCTCAACTTGTAAAGACCGGTTCCATGTTTCTCCTGCAGTTTCTGTGTGTGATGTAAACGTAATAATAGCCATAAGAATTTGCTTACCAGTTCATATGATGAACGTTCTATTTCCAAGCAAATAGTCTCTTCGTGTGCTCACAAAGCGAACTTCTAAAAAAGCGTAAAAGGACTGAACCAAATAAGGCAACGACGACTGCTTGATCGCGACAATTACCGTGCAAACGGCGGCAACCACCCACATCAGAGTGAACTCCAATGTCATCTCTTCTTCTCCTGGCTTCATTCTATTGCTCTCAATGCCTCGATGAGTCTTAATCATGCATTGATCAAAGGAAATAAGATCCCCATCAATGGTCGAGTTTTGTCAAGATACCAAAAGAAACACGGTGTAGGGTAGGGAATAAAGCCCATCATAATTGGCGGCAGATTAGACATGAAGCTTACATGGCTCATCGGCTACGGCTATGTCCAGACAGTCAGGATTTGATATACAAATTCGTTGCTCTCAAACAATCTAAGAGTTTAGAACACAATTCATCGGATGCTCAACTTGGATTCAATATCAGAGTAAAAGACCTTCAGTTGGATCTCGTGCATCCTTTTGGCATGGGGTGACTCACTCGAGCGGGCATAGATCTCATGTTTTGAGTGTAATAACCGGGGCCAATATTGTCCGCTTTAGATATTGACTACTCACGGTTTTAAAATGCGCACAGAGTCCTCGCTGTGGCCCCACACGCGATCAAGAGTCTGCTCGATACCATTTGTAACGACCTGGGCCCCGCTGTGTAATATTGTCCGCTTTGGACACCGAGTCTTCACGGTTTTAAAACGCGTCACATAGATTAAAGGGGCCAAAGCCTTTTATAAACAAGCCCAGAACTCTCTCCCTAGGCGATGTGGGATAAGAGAGGGACCCCTTCCTTGCGCACGTCCGGGAAGAGGCGCGGACGCACCGCCATCCCTCTTCCCTGCGCACCGCTGTTCAGACTGTCACATTGAGAGTACCTAAGAACTTCCTGATTCGACAACAATTTCTTTGGGAGCACCTCTTCTGCTTGTTAATTTGTAATTGCTTCAAAACATCAAATGACATATTCTTTATCAATTCAAACAAACTTGATCTTACTCAAGCATTGTTACCATAAAAATAAAATAAAATAAGTTGATATAAACCGAGGTGCTAATTCATCGTACTTAGCTTTCTTTATAAAGTACTGGTCAAAGAAAAATAAAGTAGCTGTAAAGAACACGACATTGTTGATGGTTTCCAAATTTGCAAAATATATGTAAAATTGACCCAGAACGTAAAGAGTGGAATTCCAAGAGTAGAGTCGTTCATAGCAGCCAGACAGAAAGTAAGCAAGTGGGTCAAATTATTTATCATGGAAAACATGTGCTTAAAATAATATCTAGTCACCCATGAAATTTCTCCTATCTGCTAAAATAGCAAATTACCAAATAATCCTCTGTGGAGCAGTTTAATGCCTTTATTCGCCTAGTCCAAGCGACAGATCGTCAAAAACCCAAAGGCCAAAGCTTAAGCAGTCCCCTGTTGACCTATTGAATGGAAGAATCAAATAACAATAAGTAAAACGACCCTTTTGCTTCACAACATTATCCAAAATTGCCATTCGGTGGTTTGATTTTGATAGCGATAGCATATATACGGTCGATCGATGTATAAAATGCCTCACTCAAATTATGACGCCAAATTGCAGAGATCGATATAGTGTAATAGTTGCGTATAATACTGTGAGAAGAGTATTTGCTAGTTAACTCGCGATATGTGAGGTTATTAAATATTATATGAATTCTCTGTAAGATTAATAGATCTATTAGAGATATATCTAAGAGATATTTTTCGTATCTCTTAAAATTGTGTATATATGTAGATATATCTTCTTTTGATTGTGCATATTCATATCTCCTTTCGATTGTTACAACCTTGATTGATCTTGTGACCTTAAATAGTCATTTGGTGAAGCCTTATGAATTCTTCTTTATAATACAAACACAGTAATATACATGTTTTTCCACATGTTTCTTATTTAGATCAACGTAAAAAGATAAAAGGAGATAACTAAAAGGAAATAGAAAGACATGACACCAAAAGATCTAACAAAGTCAATCTTTTTGAGAAAATTATTTAAAAAAGTCTTAAACCAATTATAGTTTGATCAATTTGGTCATAAACTTTTTAATTTGATGCATTTAGTACTAAATCTTTTGACGATCTTTATGTAATCTTTTTGGCCAATTTTGATCTCAAAATCATAAGCGTGTGATCTAGTTAGCGTCGGCCACGCCACATCATTAACTTTTTTCCTTGTTGGTTTAAGTAGTCATGTAACGATTTTAAGGATACACTTTCCAGCATGTCAATTTGGTTCATTCGTGTATTTGATTCTATACTATTTATGTATAAAACCCAAAGCCAAATCCGAGCCCCCTACTCTTCTTGGGCTATCTTATCTTCACCTAGAGGTGTTAAATGGGTTGTACAACCCATTTATGGACCCATTCATGGTTAAATGGGTCGTTAATAGGTCAAGCTTTATTTCATAAAGCACCCATAATGGGTTTTAATGGGTCAAGACTAAAATATATGAATTTTAAATGGGTCAGAGAGCTGACCCATTTATGACTCATTTATCAACCCATTAAAAATAAACCCATTTATTTTCGCTCAAAACCTCACCATATCTCTCTCTCTCTCTTTAACTTTACATTCTTTTTTATATAAAAATCGAAATTATAATTATTTTTTATTTTCTTTTTTCTTTCCTTTTTTTTTTTTTTTTTTTTTCTTTCTTCTTCTTCGCCGCCGGCACGGCGATGGGCGGCGACCGGCTAGGCGAGCCTCGAGCTCGCTAGATCTGGCGAGGCGGAGGCCTCGCTGACGCCCGGCGAGGCTTGAGCCTCGCCAGATTCGTTGAGGGGCGAGCTCAGGCTCGCTGGATTTGGCAAGGCGGAGGCCTCGCCGACCAGCCACAGGCGATACAAGATAGGCAGTTGGTGCCATAATTTACAGTGGATTTTGGTTCATCCAACTTCCTTGTTCTTGCAGTAAGAAATATAACATATGTGGGTCCAAATTATGAGTTTAACGATAGAGTAGTTTATTTAAGATTGCACTTTATCACGTACAAGTAACTATACGGGTGATATGTCCGACGAGCATGTGAGCTGACAAGTGGTGAACGTCTTAGCCAAAATAAACAATGATTCATAGAGACACGAATAAAATTATGAAAGTTGTGGAGGTGAGAAGCATAATGCATGTGACAATGAGCTGTTACGTTATTATTCTCATACCGTTAATCATTCCTTAATTTAATTCGTCAACTTGAACGAACACAACCAATAATTATTCGCGTATAGTACCTTAATTCATTCCCACAACATTATATTATCAGTATGCTAATGCCTGGGGTGAGATTCGCAAAATGCAAGATGCGTGTGGTGGGGAATTTAGAGCAAAATCTTTAATACTTTTTACTTTGAGAGTTAGCCACGTGTCACATGGTGATGAGCCGGAATACAAACAATGGCGTTTCTCTGGCCGTCATCGTGGCCGGTAGCCGGCCAAAGAAGAAGAACAAAAAGAAAAAAAGAAAAAGAAAATTAAAAATTATATTTAAAAATAAAAATAAAAATAATTAAAAATTTATGTTTTTTTAAATAAAAATAATTAAAATTGATTTTTAAAATAATTATTTTAAAAATTATAAAAATTGTCCAATGTATAAAACTATTTTATTTTTAAAATATATATATATATGTAAGAAATATTTTTTGAAAAATTATAAAAAATTGAAAAATTATTGATTGGATTTGTATTGGTAATATAATCTTTTAAAAAAACATAAGAATAATTTTTCTTAAATTTGGTTAAATATGAAAATATTTTATTAATATGGGTCGGGTCGGGTATGAGTCGAAAAATTTACATTAGATATAAATGAGTCATAAATGGGTTAATGGATCAATTTGGGTCGACCCATTAATGACCCGACCCACCCGTTTAACACCTCTATAGTCCACCATGTATTTGCCCCACGGCCTCCTCCTCACTTCCTCCATAGCACCTCTCTTCCGCCTTATTCGCGGGCCCCTTCTGCGCCATACCATTGATGACGTCATTATCAACCTGTACTACCGTCTCGAAACCAAGCTCTTGATAAAGGGACCCTCCTCAAGTATAGTGCGTCTCGCACTACACCATCCACAATCACTTAAAATATTATAAATTTACGTAATTCTATTCAAAATGTCTATATTTACTATATAGTGGAGCCAACATCAAATAATACAATGTAATTGAAGAATGCGAATTTCAATCATTTACCAGCTTAAATGTTCTACTCACCTAAATTAAGTCAAAATCCACGGAATTTATAAATAAACAATTCGATTTGAATGTCAAGTTGACGGCCCAAAATCCACGCATCCAAGCACATCCGCGCGGCCAAAGAAAGGGAGCTCCAGAGCTTCTCTACTTTCTAAACCCAAAAAGCAAAACTTTTCTTTTTACTCCTTTCTGGACACTTTTTGACCCCAAACTTAAAATAGATACTATAGGATTTGTGATCTCTTCTTTTTGTACGGTTAGAGGAGTCCACGTGGAGCACTTTGTCAAATTCCTCTTTTTGGGTCAAACCTTGAAGAATTATCTCCAAAAAGAAAAGAAAAAAAAAATAACGCCCAAGAAAATCCAAATTTAATATAGATAAATGGGCATATCGAACCAAAATCCTCTAAAATCTCATACGCGGCTCAAATTTAAGACACAATTTAACAAAATTAGAAAAGCTCGAGCTCTGAAGGTATATGTTATTGTCAATGTTGATGTCATATTCAAGAAGATGATAGTGAATGGAATCCAGAATGTCAAAATGAAAATGGGGGTCTTCTGAAAAATTAATGTCCGCAGGCATTTTCTTCCCCGTTCCTTGTGTGTTGTTTTCTTGAGCGCGTGTTTGGTTGCATAATTTCGGTGGGTGACCATGAGTGGACGGAGCGAGAGAAGTACATATAGGTTGAGGATGTGGATTATAGCAACCATGAAATGTACTTTTTCTTAATTTATTTCTTTTGGAGTTTTCAAGAAGCTTCACACTGGAACACATTTTTCAAATGTCGATATTCTAGTTATTTTATGTCATATTATCAGCTATAAATGAATGTATTCTAATTCTTAATTATCCGATGCAAAAATAAAAGAGAAGTGATGGGTGACGTTCCTTTATTTTGAACAACGACCATAAAGTACAGGCATGCGTTATTACATAAAAAGAGTATAATATCAAATATCAAGATCCTCGTATCTGGTCGGTTCCGTTAATGTGAGGAAAGTTTTGGTTAATATACAATCATGCAAAACATAAGGTGGAAAAGATATTTAGAATAAATACATATTTTGATAACGTAAATCTATACAATAATTTCTTTATACAATAACATTTTCCTATGAATCATAATTAAAAATCACAGTGAATTGTAACGATGTGACATTGAATGAGCAACAAAACCGTAATCAAAAGAAAATTTAAATATCTGAACCTTTACCATATTTTTCTAAATCTGTCGTACCTTTTCTATGGTCCTAGATTGAGAATTTTCCAAATAAAAAGTCTTGATTTATAATGACAATTTCTTGGATCATTGTGAAGCGATAAGACAGCATGCGAAGTCTAAGCTCTAATTGCAAATGCTGCTTTAAGCATACTTTCTACATGAAAGTTTACAGCCCTGCAACTCTAGTTTGGTCGATAAACTTGACTCACGAGGACTTTACATATGTCTAAGTATGAAATGAGTACAGAATGCAATCCACAAACTACATCTTTCAGATGCATGTTTTTGCATGTATGCATGAGTATCAATAAACGACGCAGGTCAAACGTTGCCACGCATCGCACACGAGGTTGACTTTGTGCCTGCGAGTCATGTCTTAGACTTAGGATTAGATGGAGATGAGCAAAGCCAAAAGAAGGTGTTCTTCGTGTGTCCTCGAACGAGGCTCCGACCATCTAGAAACACGTACAATTGGACTTCAGGCGTGTTGATGGAGTCAAATATGATCCATCATTACATGCCATTAGTTTAAAGCTTTGTCACATTATCATTTTCTGATTTAGTGAATGTACGTTGTTGGATTATCATAATTACTATCAAGTGACCATGGCTGCAAGCCCAGAAAGCTCCAGCTGCCATGGCCTCGAGCTCCAATTGCTCCACGAGCTTGATGGAACTCAAGCAGTCATGATCAAGCTTGACGAAGCTCAAATGGCCATGGTTGCAAGCTCGAAGAAGCTTCAATTGCCATGGCGCGAGCTATGAAATCTCGTTTGCTCTGCTCAAGCACAAGCCGAAGCCTAGACCAATCTGACTTCGACTCTCGTGACTGCAACTTTATCCACAACATAGGCAGCAGCAGCTCTTCATCACCTAGATGGGAAAATCATCCAAAAAAACTTTAGCCTATTGCATTTTTGCTAATTTAGTCTTAGATATTTTAATTTTGTCAATGAAAACCTAAACCATTTTCCTTGTTATCAATTAAGTCAATCCAATCAATTTTAGCTGTAAATTACTGACATGGTCAATCGACGCTGATGTGGCGCTTTTTAATAATATTTTAATAATGTTTACCATCACGCCCTCACTGCGCGAAAGTGAGGGCTCGCGAGGGCGGGCCCTTGCCTTGCCAAATCCGACAAGGGCATCGTGGCCCTCGCCCAAGCCTGGTGAGGTGGCGATCAACTAACCCTCTCTTGTGGTGGCCGGCCCTCAACTCTAGCTGGCAAAGGTCAGCTAGTAACCCTCATTGGCCCTAACCCAAAACCCAAATAAATAATCATAATAATAATAATAAAATATTAAAAAATGCCATGTAAGTGCTAGCCAGTCATATCAATAATTTCCGGCCAAAATCGGTTAAATAGACTCAATTGGTAAAAAGTGATCATGTTTAGGACTATATTAGCAAAATTGAAATATTTATGACTAAATTAGCAAAAGTGTATTAAGTTCAAGACTTTTTGGACAATTTTGCCTCCCCTAGATAGTCCCTAGCGAGGATGACTGACTAAGCTCCAATCTCCCTCTCCCAAACCTCTCATCCACAATTTGGCCAACGCCTTCACCAAGAAGAAGGGGGCGATGAAAAATGATAATTCAAGCAAAGTTGTGATTTGGGAAATCAACACTATTTTTTTAAGCATCGGTTCAAACTTGAGTTAAAGTTAATGGTCACATAGAAAAAAACAAATATAAAAACACCAACATTGCCATTTTTAATTAATCAAATCGGGCAGGGTTATGGGAGGGATTTCATTGCACAAATTTAGTAAGTCTTATGATTTGATTGTACATTTTTGAAAGTTTAAGTATTAGGTTGCACTTTTTTAATGATGTCATTTTAGGTAATGGTTCATAGTTAAGTTAAAGTTAACAATCAAGTAAAGAAAGAGAATAATAACAACAACCACATCAGGTTTCTTAATTAGCCAAATTGGGTAGAGCTAAGGGAAGGACTTCATTGTACCGATTTGACAAGTTTTAGGAATTTTGCATTTTTGCGGCGTAGGCCTCCTGGAGCGCTTACCAACTTTTATAAATTTAATAGCACAAAAAAATGTGATTGGATCTATACGGCACCCGCATCAGATCTACAAAAGCATGCGCCAATATCAGTGTCCTTCCCCAATAAATTAAAAGGGAGCGTTCCCCATGCTTTAGCTTTTTAATTCAGTACGGATAACAAAAACGTATCAATTTATGTCTCATATAATTAAAAAAAGTCTAATTGAGCATTGAAAACATGTGTTGATAATCTCATGCGTCATCACCAGATCCAGTTTCTCAGAAGCTCCATCCGAAATCTTTCTTAAGTCTTCCACCACCCAAGCGGTCAAGCTCAACCAATATATAGCTCCCACTTTAATGTTCTTTTCAGCTCTTCACTCTTATTTCAGAAACCAAATCATCCCTTCGATTTTCCACATTCAGTCATCCCAAACCTACAAATTCTAGCCAGAAACGAAAATGCTTCAGGAAATCTTCAGCCCATTTGAGACCGATCGGTTCGATGCTCTGAAATCCATTTGTGAGCATCTTTTTGAAGGCGATGATGATAGCGTCGACACAAAATTTTATGCACCAACTCCTGCAAACATGTACTCAAGGAGTTCAAGCTTCAGCAATCTGTTACTGATGGAGAGTTGGAACGAACTGCCCTTCAAAGTTGACAACCCAGAGGACATGTTGGTACACGGCGCTATGTGCGATGCGATCAATTCTGGGTGGACAATGCCTTCAACTACGAATCAAGAACTTGATTTTGAAGTGGCGACCATTGATTACAACAGCATTGGTCTGGCTTCAAATCAAGAACTTAATGTCGAAGTGACGACCATTGATTATAACAGCATTGGTTTGGTGACGGAGAAGAAACTAGAGATGGTGGAGCCGGAGGTACAAGTGCCAGTCGAGAAGACACATTATAAAGGAGTGAGGAGGCGGCCATGGGGAAAATATGCAGCGGAGATAAGGGACCCCAAAAAGAACGGGGCAAGGATTTGGCTCGGGACTTACGAGACACCCGAGGACGCGGCCTTGGCCTATGACCGGGCAGCTTTTAAGATGAGGGGGTCCAAGGCCAAGGTCAACTTCCCTCACCTCATCGGCGCGGCCGAGTACGAGCCTGTCAGGGTCAGCCGTAAGCGTTTTTCTGCCGAGCATAGCTCACCATCCACGCCCGGCGATGATGGTTTGGTGGCCAGGACGAAGCTGAGAAAGGGAGAGGTCAATGTGGATGATGAGGTGGATTTTCGAACTCCAATCCCCTTTCCCATATTGGATATTGGTTTTTGGAATGGGATGGAGAATTTGTACTTTGATCATGCAGACTCCAAAGACATGTTTTGATCAATGAGAAGTCAATCAGGCAATTTATGTTGTAGAAACTATCCATTTAGTGTTCCGATTTCATTTTCTTTGGAGTTCATCTTCGTCGTTCGTATATTAATTTTTACTTTTTCTTCTTGGATTTTTTCTGCCTCGATGATTTGTTTGCTTAAGCACAGCAAAGTTAAGCAACAAATTGACAAAATGAATTGTTCAAAACGGATTTCCTAATAAGCATTTGTAGGATTTAATCATGGGCCTAAGTCGGCACGGCCACGATGGGCCTAAGGGCCCGGCCCACGGGAATTAGGCCCGTGGAAAAGGGCACCTATAAAAGGGATGAGAAAGAGAATGAACGCACCTTTTCGCATTTAGTACGTTCAGATTTCTCTCCCAAGAATCTCTCTCTCTCTCGAAGGCCAAGAAGCGACGCCATTTCCACTTCACGGCGAATCTTCGACATCGGATCGAACGGGACTGAAATCTCTTCCTCAATACGGCATCGGTGTCTAATCTGTGGCCAACAAGGTACGCTCGAATCCGTGGTGTGCTTTTGATCGGTGATACGTTAGATTCCGGGCTTATCTTCCGCTATGATTTAGGGGTTCGGTTTTAGGTGCCGAATCCGGTTTTTCGGGGATCCGAAAGATCCCAACATTGGTATCGAGCCCGTGTTAGCGTTTTCCCGACTTGTATGATGTTTTATGATGCTGTATGATGTTTTATGATTGATGTTTTTGCAAATGGACTTCGGCCGTACGGATCGGGGCAAGGAATCCCGACACCCGAGAGTTGTTCGCATATATTTTCGATTTTTCGTAAGTCGAAACCAAAATCTGATTGCACAGGGGAGGAAGGCGACGTCGAGAGGAGTCCGGCGACACGTCGTGCGCCGCCGGGACACCGCACGCGCCCACACGCGCGGCCGAAGCCGCTGCGCGCGTGGGCGCGACGCGCCCAGACGCGCTGGTTCGTCCAGCGCGTGCGGCACACGCGCCGGTGACGAACCGGCGCCTGCGCGCCGCCGGCCGGCGAACCGGCACGCGCCGGTCCACGGACCGACGCGTGCTGACGTCACCCAACGGTCGGTAACCGCCGGGGTGACGTCATCGCCGACATCGGGCCGACGTCCGATGGCCGGGCGGTCACCGGCCGGCGACTCTACCGGCGACCGACCCGCGGACGGACGGCCGCACGCGTGCGGCGCACGTGCCGGGCCGACGTGCGTGACGTCGGCCCGCGCCGCGCGCGGCACGTGCGGACGGTCCGCCCGGCGGTCGACCCCGGCGGTCCGACCGGGCTCGGCCGGTCCGACCGGGCTACGGTCCGACGACCGCCGCTTGACCGTTGACCGTGGACCGACGACCGTTGACTTCCGTTGACCCGTTGACTCCGTTGACCGTTGACTTCGAAGGTTGACCGTTGACTTCCGTTGACCCAAAACTTGAAAAAAAAAAAAAAAAAAAAAAAAAAAGGAATTTGTTCCTTTTTTTCAATTATGTCTATGTGGATTATGTGTAATCCAATATTGTTCTGCATTTGTTGCGGAACAATGCCTCCCCTTCGATTACGTACGCCTATTCGCGTGATTACCGATAAACAAAAGGCAAAGCTTTCTAAGTTGATAGCCGAGTTGACCCGATTATCGATGGGAGAAAGGAGACTTAATTGATCATGTTCTTGAAGTCAACGGGAAGATTCAACAGGTCATATGGAATGGTCATCCCATGTCACAATCGAGAGATGGTGCGATTTTTCATTAACACTCTTCCACCGAATGGCAAGATGTGTTGAATCGCATATGGGATGTCAACGGAGCTGCTTCATATAAGAAAATTGTGATAGATTTTGTAAACGAATATTACTTTGCATTGTTGCAAGGGAAAAGGTCAAGAAATTGACCAAAATAGGATCTTTCCGTTCGTGTGAAGGTTATTTGTAAAATGTATTAGCTTTTTTTTTTATGAGTGTGCTTTGTGAACATCCTATGTACTGTTATCTACCTAATCATTGATTATTGTAGCAACCTATATGTTAGCCATATTATGTGAAAGCCTTATTGTTATATGGTATGTCAATTATCTATTACTTTCTGTAATTGCTTTGTTCTTTGTGGGAAGGTAGTGTGGGTAGTAATAGAAGTTTTTGTAGCTTCATAGAATTGATTTTGCATATGACAATCATATTAATGATAGTTTTAAGTTAGGATTTTTGGAGGATGATTGGAAACATAGTGACCTTTTGATTCTGAAACCTTACTTAAAATTATTAATTAATATGATGGGTTTGTGCAAAATAGATGCATAAATAATAGGCATTAATAACTCGTGCATATATGTCCGATGTGTTCGGATCAATGGCTTCAGCCACAAAGAGCATAGTTGCCGAGCTGAACAAAGGTGAAAAGCTCAATGGTGACAACTATGAAATCGGCAAATGAAAATCCAAGATGTACCGGAAGAGCAAGAAGCACTTGAGACTCTTGTCCTAACCATGGTAGAACCTCGAAGAAGGAACCACCGACAAAGATAAGAGAGACAAAGAAGCATTTGCTGCATGGAAAAGAAAGAACTCTCTTGCTCGCATCACGTTGCTGAGCAGCATGGAAAATGACGTCATGCGAGAGTTTAGGCGTTTTGAAAATGCCAAAGACATGTGGGAAGCGTTGGCGGCAAGATTTGGTCATACTTCGGTGACCGGACTAAGACACTCACTATTAGGTTTGACTCTTATAAGAAGCCTCATGGTCGACCATGAAGCAACATCTTAGAAAGATGTCAAACATGATTAATGAGCTTAAAGATGCTGGCCATGTCCCGACGGATGAGCAGCAAGTGCAAGCAAAGTGATTCGTTCCTTGCCTCGAGTTGGGAGCATATGAAGGTGCACCGACTCATAATGAGAATATCAAAACCTTTGAGGATGCATTGCGTCATCTTGAGCTGGAAGATGACCGCCTGTTGGCGGCTAAGCCGGAAGCCGAACTCTATCATGCTAGTTCTAGCTCAAATGGAGCTTCGGGCTCCAAGCGCAAGCGCCCTAACCGGTTTGATAAAGGGAAAGGCAAGGAAGCGGTCCTTCGGGGAAGAAACCCAAGTTTAACCAACATCAAAGAGGAAAGCGTCCTCGCATGAAAAAGCTAACAAGGGTGAAATGCTACAACCGTGGCAAGAAGGGTCACTATGCTCGCGATTGTCGTGAGCCAAAGAAGGTAACACCCTTGTATTTTTCAGAACTTTGCATATGTGTCAAGTTCTGTATTCATGACTGAATCTAATCCTCGTGGACTGTGGATTCGGGAGCAACAGACCATGTAGCGAAGGATAGAGGATCCTTCGTGGAATTTCGACGAATACCAACTGGAACTAAGTGGATCTATGTGGGAAACAACTCCGAGCTGAAGTGAAAGGAATTGGCACATGCCAACTGAATATGCGTGGTGGACGCACTTTGTTCCTTCATGATGTATTGTATACTCCGGAGATTCGTCGGAATTTAGTGTCTGTTTTAGTATTGGTTAAATTAGGTTTTAATTTGAACTTCTATGATAGAGGTGTGGATTTGTTTTTGAATACAAATTACTATGGTTGTGGATATTTTCTGGATGGTTTCATTGTATTAGATATTGATTATGTTAATACAAATGTTTGTTATTCCTTCTCACGTCTCCTAACACATATGATAAGGATGTGAATGTATGGCATGCTAGACTTGGTCACATTGGCCAACAACGTATGAATAGACTAGCCAAAGAGGGCTTGTTGGGCAACATTGAAAAAGTCGATTTGCCTATCTGTAAGCATTGCTAGAAGGGAAAACGACAAGGAAACCATTTGGAAAAGGTAAAAGAGCTGAGTTTCCTCTGCATTTAATCCATTCGATATCTGTGGTCCAATGAATGTGAGAGGAAGGCATGGGGCTGTTTATTTCATCACTTTTATAGATGATTATACTCGATTCGGATATGTCTATTTAATTTCTCACAAATCTGAAGCAATAAGTTGTTTCAAAAGGTTTATGAACCTGGTAGAGAATCAATTAGACAAGAAAATAAAAGCATTGAGATCCGATCGAGGTCGAGAATATTTATCGATGAGTTCAGAAAATTATGTGATGAAAAAGGAATAGAAAGACAGTTATCTATTCCATATACTCCTCAACAAAATGGTGTTGCGAGAGAAGAAAAACAGAACCCTACTAGAAATGGTTAGGTCCATGATGGCGCATGCTAACTTGCCTATCACCTTTTGGAGTGATGCGCTGTTATCTCTGCTGCCTATATACTTAACCGTGTGCCTTCCAAATCGCTTGCTTCCACTCCATATGAGTTATGGACAGGTAGAAAACCAGACTTAAGTTTTCTTAAGCCATGGGGTTGTGCTGCCTATACACTTGATTCCTCTCACAAGTTTGGGAAATTGGGTCCCGAGGAAAGAAGAGTATTTTCATAAGATACTCAGAACACTCAAAAGGGTATGTGTTCATAGGTGAGCAGGAAAGTGGGAGTATAACTGAATTTGAATCACGGGATGTCACATTCTTAGAGGATGAATTTCCTAAGAAGGGCGAAATAGGGAAGACAACACCTTATTTGAAACCTCGGATCAAGATAATGATCTTAGTGGAGTTCGTCAAGTGGGAGTAATATGAGAAGTGATGAATTGAATTCGACTCATTCTCAATTGCAACCACATGATGAGACGACATCATTATCTAATCCCAGTGGGAGCATAATGGGGAATGATGTGCAAAGAGCACAAACTCCCATACGGCGAACAAGTCGCCAAAGTATTCCCCGTCGACGTTTTGACATTGAAGGGGAAACTTTTATGGTTGCTCCACAAGATGAGGATGAGCCTAGAAATATTAATGAGGCTCTAAATTGCCCTAGTAAGGAAAAATGGATTCATGCAATGGAAGAGGAAATGGAGTCAATGAAATCAAACCAAGTCTGGGAACCGGTTGATCTTCCAAAAGGACGCAGAGCTATTGGGAACAAATGGGTTCTCAAAGTAAAGCGAAAGGCTGATGGCTCGATAGAAAGGCATAAGGCTCGCCTTGTAGCAAAGGGGTATAATCAACAGGAAGGGATTGATTATGAAGATACGTTTTCTCTTGTAGTTAGATTTACCTCGATTCGCATTATTCTGGCAATAGTATCTAGTTTGGATCTTGAATTACATCAAATGGATGTAAAGACTGCTTTCCTCAATGGAGAATTAGAGGAAGAAATATACATGGAACAACCAACTGGTTTCATGGTAAAAGGCCAAGAAGAAAAGGTGTGTCGACTTTTGAGGTCGATATACGGCCTTAAGCATCATCGAGACAATGGTATATACGTTTTCATAATGCCATAATGGCATATGATTTTACAATGATTGATGAGGATCATTGTGTATATATCAAAAGATCCAAGGATCATTTTGTGATCATATCATTATATGTTGATGATATACGATTGCCGGAAGCAATATGGAGTTTGTTCATACTTGTCAAGAGTTGGTTGTCTTCCAACTTTGAAATGAAGGATATGGGTGAGGCTGCATACATTCTTGGAGTTAAGATTTCAAGAGATCGTTTGAAGAGATCGTTGTCTCTTTCGCAAGAAACATATATAAATAAAGTTCTTGAACGATTTCGTATGCAAGATAGTAAACCCATAGACACTCCTATTGCGAAAGGTGAAGGATTGAGCCATAGATCAGTCCAAGGACTCCACAAGAAAATGAATAGATGAAACATGTTCCTTATGCTAGTGCAGTTGGGAGCTTGATGTACGCTATGATGTGTACAAGACCCGACATATGTTTTGCAGTTGGAATGGTGAGTAGATACCAATCCAATCCAGTCCAAGACATTGAAAGTCTGTAAAGAGAATACCGAGGTATCCGAAGGGAACCGCTGATTTCAAGTTGAATTATCAAGGAAAGGATCTCGCGACTTGAAGGCTATTCTCGATGCTGATTGGGGAGGAGATTTAGATTAAAGGAAATCTACCTCGGTTTTGCTTTCTTACTAACAATGGCGCCATATCATGGAGTAGTAAGAAGCAAACGTGTATAGCCTTATCCACGATGGAAGCTGAGTTCGTGGCATTATCGGCGCGGTACAAGAAGGAGTATGGCTTAAGAGATTTTTGGATCATTTAGGTATTGTTGAGAAAGCTACATATCCGTTATTGGTTAACTGTGATAGCCAAGCAGCTATAGCATACACTAAAGATCCAAAATATCATGGCAAGACCAAACATATAGATACCAAGTATAACTTTGTAAAAGATATGGTTGCACGAAAGGATGTGAACTTGCAGTACATATCTACGCATAGAATGGTAGCAGATCCTATGACAAAGCCAATACCTAGAGATGTGTTTTGTGGTCATGTGAAATCTCTAGGATTGCGTAGAGTCGATGTCTTGGATTGTATTTTCCCGAGTTGTTCACATGTATGAACTAGTGTTGTTTCATTATTAATGCCTATGAGTCTTTTGTTTGATCTTTATGCATCTTAATGCTTAGTGCATTATATTATGTTAAGAAAGTATGTCGGACAGATAAGAGATTAGCCCACTCACACGGGTAATCGCCTCTATTTACTATGTGATAGATAGAGATGAGACTGTTTTTAAGCTTATTATCTAGGTGATAATCGAGAGCTAAAGCTTAAAATAAATATGTCGCCTTAACTGAGTGTTAAGATGAGGACATAATACTTACGATGTCCGAAAGTAAAATAACCCACACATTTTACTTTATCTCGTCTAAGATGCCGATGTGAGTTCGATGAATTTTGTGAATAAGTAAATACGTGAACTCAAGTTAGACATTGGGTATGTTTGAACTATCATCTGTACGGTATTGATTGTGTAGACATACGCTCCATGGGAAAGGAGTTAATACCGTAATACGTATTTCATACTACGTATGCATGAGACGACCTATAAGAGTGACAAAAGTTTGATCTCAACTTTTATGACGTGTGAGACTCTTGAGGAAAAGAGTTCCTCAATTTTTAGTGCCCTCATGACTCTTACTTATTCTCAAGATTTCTATTTAGTGTTTGCTATCTTAGAATGTTGCCAATGGTCATGAGTTGATTCGATCTAATGGGACATTTCTAGAAAAGCAAGTTGAACTGAAATTGAGAGTTTGAAGGAAAGAGGAAGATCGGATTTGTAGAATCACATTGTGGTTTTGTATTCACAGTCGACCAATTATGACTATCTTTGGGATAATCATAATTGTGAATACAATATATATATCATTGTTTCAATGAGATTAAGAGAGATATAAATGTGATCGATCGATCTAGGGTACTGCATACTAAATTTACTCGGAAAATGATGCCCATTATGAGCTGCTATATATTCCTAACAGATGTATAGCAACGAGCTCTCAAAGTATGCTTTGTCGCACGGATTATTCACCGGTATGAATGTTGAAAGAGGAAAAGAGGGTTTTTCAGTTGATGGGCCTAAGTTGGGCCTATCCGCCCATGCTGGTTTTTTGAACCACCATGTGCGAGTGGGAGATGTAGGATTTAATCATGGGCCTAAGTCGGCCCGGCCACGATGGGCCTAAGGGCCCGGCCCACGGGAATTAGGCCCGTGGAAAAGGGCACCTATAAAAGGGATGAGAAAGAGAATGAACGCACCTTTTCGCATTTAGTACGTTCAGATTTCTCTCCCAAGAATCTCTCTCTCTCTCGAAGGCCAAGAAGCGACGCCATTTCCACTTCACGGCGAATCTTCGACATCGGATCGAACGGGACTGAAATCTCTTCCTCAATACGGCATCGGTGTCTAATCTGTGGCCAACAAGGTACGCTCGAATCCGTGGTGTGCTTTTGATCGGTGATACGTTAGATTCCAGGGCTTATCTTCCGCATATGATTTAGGGGTTCGGTTTAGGTGCCGAATCCGGTTTTTCGGGGATCCGACCGATCCCAACAGCATTGATTTTAGAAAGATTGTTAGGTATTTTGCTAGGACCATGTACCGAGTCACGCAAATCAGGATGGCATGCCGTGATTGATTTGAGTAGTTAATTACCTTGTGTTCCAGGAGAACCTAAGTACTTTTCCCAAGAAGAGCCTTTTACTGTTATAATTGCTTTAGGACAAAACTTTATGGGAAAGAATCCAAGAAATATCTTGTTCATAAAATTCTAAACGCAAGTGCATGTGTCAAACAAGTAATATAATAATGAGAAAAAGTATCATCCCACGGAGATCGATGATTAATAAATCAATTAAATACTAAAATAGACTAATTCTAAAATTTATCTAACATATCAAAATATAATTAAGAATAAATTAAAAATTAAATTTGTAGACTAAATGTAGTAAATCGATCAGATAAATATGTTAGAGCATCCGATTTCACCATAACCCTATATATGAATTTCAAATCGTTGTGAATACAAGAACGATATCAAATATGTGATAGCGGAATTTCCTAATCTATTTACTATTCAATCTCTAGGTATAGCAAACCTACTCAGCTTATTTATCCACTATATCTCTATGTGAATTAAAATAAACATAAGGACATTAAAAATTATGAATATTCTCGGCTTACAATGAGTCTTTTGGATCACATTATCACCGAAAGCTACACAAATAACATCCATCCACATTTAATTCGTGGTTATATATTATAATGAGCAATTACATATTATCACTTCTTAGTCTCAAACATGCACATCAGATCATTCAAGTGGAGGCTAGTCACTCAGAAGCATTAAGCACAATAATATATAACTCACATGAATGAAATCAATTGTAAAACATAAAAATCATGAAATTTACATCATCATGGTTAGGCTACATCATAACCCTAACAAAAGAAAATTAGAACATAGTAGAAGAAAAAAAAATATAGATGAAACCCAGCATCTTGAATCAAAGGACAAGAATTTTGTCACCACTTTTGTCTTCTCTTCAAAATACTTAAAAAACTCTCAGAAGAATGAAAAACGATCTAACAAAAATATAACTTCTCTCCCTCTCTTTATTCTCTTCTTCATAGGATATATCCAAGATCCTTATCTCCAAGCAATTGCGCACAAAATCAGGGAGTAAATAAGAGGATTTTGATTTGATATCTATCTCCCACTATTGCTTGATTTAAATTTCTCGGTTTTGCTATTTTTTTCCTTATCTTCTCCATATATCATTATTCTGCATAAATAAGGAAAATTCAAATAATCAGAAGAAAATCCAAATATTTTCTAATAGATAGTACATTAATTGTTACCTAAAATAGGTAAAATAACTCTATTTTTATAGAGTTATCATATTTGCATTCTATGTTCACATTAAGAATTTGGGAATTCCGAAATATTTTCTCGACTTTGAAATTGCATGATTAGATAAAGGAATCTACCTCAGTCAATGTAAATTTGTCTTCAGAGGAGGGTTGTCAGTATGCAAAGTGTGCAAATTAGTTGTCATTTTGATTGAGCTGAATGTTAAGTTAATGACAATTGGGTATGATGCGAGATTAGTACCTTTTAGCCGATGATCCATTGAGCTATAAAGACTTATTGGAAAACTCATTTATCTCATAATGATCAGATCTAACATATGTTACATAATGTGGATTCCCAATCAATTCATACATGATCCAAGCAATCCCATATGCATATAGTGTTGAAAGTCATGAAGTACTTGAAAAGATGACTAGGATTAGGAATACTTCTATCTTGGGATTATAATATTGACATGATGGCTTATAATGACATAGACTACTAGACTTGTCCTATGAGCAGGGGATCTATTAGTAGACTTTGTGTTGAGCTGGAAGAATTGTTGCTTTCATAGAAAATGAAGAAACAATCAACCATTTTATTGTGATAAGCTAAATGTGAATATCGAGTAATAGCTAAGACTATTAATAGATCTATTAGAGATATATCTAAGAGATATTCTCCATATCTCTTAAAATTGTGTATATATGTAGATATATCTTCTTTTGATTGTGCATATTCATATCTCCCTTTGATTGTCACAACCTTGATTGATCATGTGACCTTAAATAGTCATTTGGTGAAGCCTTATGAATTCTTCTTTATAATACAAACACAGTAATATACATGTTTTCACATGTTTCTTATTTAGCTCAACGTAAAAAGATAAAAGGAGATAACTAATAGGAAATAGAAAGACATGACACCAAAAGATCTACCAAAGTCAATTTTCGAGAAAATTATTCAAAAAGTCTTAAACCAATTATAGTTTAGTCAATTTGGTAATAAACTTTCCAATTTGATAAATTTAGTACTCAACATTTTGACAATCTTTCAATGAAATCTTTTTGGCCAATTTTGATTTCAGGATTACAAAATTGGTGATCTAATTAGTGTCGGCCATGCCACATCACTAACTTTTTTCTTTGTTGGTTTAAGTAGTCCCGTAACGATTTTAAGGATATACTTTCCGGCATGTCAGTTTGGTTCATTTGTGTATTTGATTCTATACTATTTATGTATAAAACCCAAAGCCAAATCCGAGCCCCCTACTCTTCTTGGGCTTATCTTATCTCCACCATGTATTTGCCCCACGGCCTCCTCCTCACTCCCTCCATAGCACCTCTCTTCCGCCTTATTCGCGGGCCCCTTCTGCGCCATACCATTGATGACGCCATTATCAACCTGTACTACCGTCTCGAAACCAAGCTGTTGATAAAGGGACCCACCTCAAGTATAGTGCGTCTCGCACTACACTATCCACAATCACTTGAAATATTATAAATTTACATAATTCGATTCAAAATGTCTATATTTATTATATAGTGAAGCCAACATCAAATAATACACTGTAATTGAAGAATAAGAGTTTCAATCATTTACAAGCTTACATGTTCTACTCACATAAATTAAGTCAAAATCCACAGAAATTCGATTTGAATGTCAAGTTGACGGCCCAAAATCCACGCGTCCAAGCACATCCGCACGGCCAAAGAAAGGGAACTCCGGAGCTTCTCTACTTTTATAACCCAAAAAGCAAAAATCTTCTTTTTTACTTTTATTTTCTTTCCTTTCTGGACACTTCTTGACCCTATACTTAAAATAGATACTATAGGATTTGTGATCTCTTCTTTTTGTACGGTTAAAGGAGTCCACGTGGAGCACTTTGTCAAATTCCTCTTTTTGGGTCAAACCTTGAAGAATTATCTCCAAAAAGAAAAAAAAAAAAAAACAACGCCGAAGAAAATCCAAATTTAATATAGATAAATGGGCATATCGAACCAAAATCCTCTAAAATCTCATACACGGCTCAAATTTAAGACACAATTTAACAAAATTAGAAAAGCTCGAGCTCTGACGGTATATGTTATTGTCAATGTTGATGTCATATTCAAGAAGATGATAGTGAATGGAATCCAGAATGTCAAAATGAAAATGGGGGTCTTCTGAAAAATTAATGTCCGCAGGCATTTTCTTCCCCGTTCCTTGTGTGTTGTTTTCTTGAGCGCGTGTTTGGTTGCATAATTTCGGTGGGTGACCATGAGTGGACGGAGCGAGAGAAGTACATATAGGTTGAGGATGTGGATTATAGCAACCATGAAATGTACTTTTTCTTAATTTATTTCTTTTGGAGTTTTCAAGAAGCTTCACACTGGAACACATTTTTCAAATGTCGATATTCTAGTTATTTTATATGTCATATTATCAGCTATAAATGAATGTATTCTAATTCTTAAATATCCGATGCAAAAATAAAAGAGAAGTGATGGGTGACGTTCCTTTATTTTGAACAACGACCATAAAGTACAGGCATGCGTTATTACATAAAAAGAGTATAATATCAAATATCAAGATCCTCGTATCTGGTCGGTGCCGTTAATGTGAGGAAATTTTTGGTTAATATACAATCATGCAGAACATAAGATGGAAAAGATATTTAGAATAAATACATATTTTGATAACGTAAATCTATACAATAATTTCTTTATACAATAACATTTTCATATGAATCATAACTAAAAATCACAGTGAATTGTAACGATGTGACATTGAATGAGCAACAAAACCGTAATCAAAAGAAAATTTAAATATCTGAACCTTTACCATATTTTTCTAAATCTGTCGTACCCTTTCTATGGTCCTAGATTGAGAATTTTCCAAATAAAAAGTCTTGATTTATAATGACAATTTCTTGGATCATTGTGAAGCGATAAGACAGCATGCGAAGTCTAAGCTCTAATTACAAATGCTGCTTTATGCATACTTTCTACATGAAAGTTTACAGCCCTGCAACTCTAGTTTGGTCCATAAACTTGACTCACGAGGACTTTACATATGTCTTAGTATGAAATGAGTACAGAATGCAATCCACAAACTACATCTTTCAGATGCATGTTTTTGCATGTATGCATGAGTATCAATAAACGACGCAGGTCAAACGTGGCCACGCATCGCACACGAGGTTGACTTTGTGCCTGAGATTCATGTCTTAGACTTAGGATTAGATGGAGATGAGCAAAGCCAAAAGAAGGTGTTCTTCGTGTGTCCTCGAACGAGGCTCCGACCATCTAGAAACACGTACAATTGGACTTCAGGCGTCTTGATGGAGTCAAATATGATCCATCATTACATGCCATTAGTTTAAAGCTTTGTCACATTATCATTTTCTGATTTAGTGAATGTACGTTGTTGGATTATCATAATTACTATCAAGTGACCATGGCTGCAAGCCCAGAAAGCTCCAGCGGCCTCGAGCTCCAAATCTCCATTGCTCCACGAGCTCGATAAAACTCAAGCAGTCATGATCAAGCTTGACGAAGCTCGAATGGCCATGGTTGCGAGCTTGAAGAAGCTTCAATTGCCATGGCGCGAGCTATGAAATCTCGTTTGCTCTGCTCAAGCACAAGCCGAAGCCTAGACCAAACTGACTTCGACTCTCGTGATTGCAACTTTATCCACAACATAGGCAGCAGCATCTCTTCATCACCTAGATGGGAAAATCATCCAAAAAAACTTAAGCCTATTGCATTTTTGCTAATTTAGTCTTAAATATTTTAATTTTGCCAATTCAAACCTAAACCATTTTACTTGTTATCAATTAAGTCAATCTAATCAATTTTAGCCGGAAATTACTGACATGGTCAATTAGCATTGATGTAATGCTTTTTAATAATATTTTAATAATTTTTATCATCACGCCCTCATTGCGTGAAAGTGAGGGCTCGCGAGGGTGGGCCCTTGCCTTGCCAAATCCGGCAAGGGCATCGTGGCCCTCGCCCAAGCCTGGTGAGGTGGCGATCAACTAGCCCTCTCTTGTGGCTGCTGGCCCTCAACTCTAGTTGGCGAAGGTCAACCAGTGACTCTCGCAGGCCCTAAACCAAAACCCAAAAAAAAAAAAAATAATGAAATTTTAAAATGCCATGTAAGTGCTAGCCAGTCATGTCAATAATTTCTGGCCAAAATTGGTCAAATAGACTCAATTGGTAAGAAGTGATAATATTTAGGACTAAATTACCAAAATTGAAATATTTATAACTAAATTAGCAAAAGTGTAATAAGTTCAAGACTTTTTGGACAATTTTGCCTCCCCCAGATAGTCCCTAGCGAGGATGACTGACTAAGCTCCAGTCTCCCTCTCCCACACCTCTCATCCACAATTTGGCCAATGCCTTCACCAAGAAGAAGGGAAGATGAAAAATGATAATTCAAGCAAAGTTGTGATTTGGGAAATTAACACTATTATTTTAGGCATCAGTTCAAACTTGAGTTAAAGTTAATGGTCACATAGAAAAAACAATTATAAAAACACCAACATTGGCATTTTTAATTAGTCAAATCGGGGAGAGTTATGGGAGGGATTTCATTGCACAAATTTAGTAAGTCTTATGATTTGATTGTACTTTTTTGAAAGTTTAAGAATTAGGCTGCACTTTTTTAATGACGTCATTTTAGGCAATGGTTCATACTTAAGTTAAAGTCAACAATCACATAGAAAAAGAGAATAATAACAACAGCCACATCAGGTTTCTTAATTAGCCAAATTGGGTAGAGTTAAGGGAAGGACTTCATTGTACCGATTCGACAAGTTTTAGGACTTTTGCATTTTTGCGGCTTAGGCCTTCTGGAGCGCGTACCAGACTTTTATAAATTTAGTAGCACAAAAAAATGTGATTGGATCTATACGGCACCCGCATCAGATCTACAAAAGCATGCGCCAATATCAGTGTCCTTCCCCAATAAATTAAAAGGGAGCGTTCCCCATGCTTTAGCTTTTTAATTCAGTACGGATAACAAAAACGTATCAATTTATGTCTCATATAATTAAAAAAAGTCTAATTGAGCATTGAAAACATGTGTTGATAATCTCATGCGTCATCACCGGATCCAGTTTCTCAGAAGCTCCATCCGAAATCTTTCTTAAGTCTTCCACCACCCAAGCGGTCAAGCTCAACCAATATATATAGCTCCCACTTTAATGTTCTTTTCAGCTCTTCACTCTTATTTCAGAAACCAAATCATCCCTTCGATTTTCCACATTCAGTCATCCCAAACCTACAAATTCTAGCCAGAAACGAAAATGCTTCAGGAAATCTTCAGCCCATTTGAGACCGATCGGTTCGATGCTCTGAAATCCATTTGTGAGCATCTTTTTGAAGGCGATGATGATAGCGTCGACACAAAATTTTATGCACCAACTCCTGCAAACATGTACTCAAGGAGTTCAAGCTTCAGCAATCTGTTACTGATGGATAGTTGGAGCGAACTGCCCTTAAAAGTTGACAACCCAGAGGACATGTTGGTACACGGCGCTATGTGCGACGCGATCGATTCTGGGTGGACAATGCCTTCAACTACGAATCAAGAATTTGATTTTGAAGTGGCGACCATTGATTACAGCAGCATTGGTCTGGCTTCGAATCAAGAACTTAATGTCGAAGTGATGACCGTTGATTATAACAGCATTGGTTCGGTGACGGAGAAGAAACTAGAGATGGTGGAGCCGGAGGTACAAGTGCCAGTCGAGAAGACACATTATAAAGGAGTGAGGAGGCGGCCATGGGGAAAATATGCGGCGGAGATAAGGGACCCCAAAAAGAACGGGGCAAGGATTTTGCTCGGGACTTACGAGACACCCGAGGACGCGGCCTTGGCCTATGACCGGGCAGCTTTTAAGATGAGGGGGTCCAAGGCCAAGGTCAACTTCCCTCACCTCATCGGAGCGGCCGAGTACGAGCCTGTCAGGGTTAGCCGCAAGCGTTTTTCTGCGGAGCATAGCTCACCATCCACGCCCGGCGATGATGGTTTGGTGACCAGGACGAAGAGGAGAAAGGGAGAGGTCAATGTGGATGCTGAGGTGGATTTTCGAACTCCAATCCCCTTTCCCATATTGGATATTGGTTTTTGGAGTGGGATGAACAATTTGTACTTTGATCATGCAGACTCCAAAGACATGTTTTGATCAATGAGAAGTCAATCGGGCAATTTATGTTGTAGAAACTATCCATTTAGTGTTCCGATTTCATTTCCTTTGGAGTTCATCTTCGTCATTCGTATATTAATTTTTACTTTTTCTTCTTGGATTTTTTCTGCCTCGATGATTTGTTTGCTTAAGCACAGCAAAGTTAAGCAACAAATTGACAATATGAATTGCTCAAAACGGATTTCCTAATAAGCATTGATTTTAGAAAGATTGTTAGGTATTTTGCTAGGACCGTGTACCGAGTCGCGCAAATCAGGATGGCATGCCGGGATTGATTTGAGTAGTTAATTACCTTGTGTTCCAGGAGAACCAAAGTACTTTTCCCAAGAAGAGCCTCTTACTGTTATAATTGCTTTAGGACAAAACTTTATGGGGAATAATTGAATTTGTGGTTAAAGAATCCAAGAAATATCTGTATTCTATGTTCACATTACGAATTTGGGAATTCCAAAATATTTTAGATTGCATGATTAGATAAAGAAATCTACCTCAATCAATGTAAATTTGTCTTTAGAGGAGGATTGTCAATATGCAAAGTGTGCAAATTAGTTGTCCTTTTGATCGAGCTGAATGTTAAGTTATTGACGATTGGGTATGATGGAGATTAGTACCTTTAGCCGAGGATCCATTGTGTTATTAAAGACTTATTGGAAAACTCATCTATCTCATAATGACCAGACCTAACATATGTTACACAATGTAGATTCCCAATCAATTCATACATGATTTAAGTAAATCCCATATGAATATAGTGTTGAAATTCATGAAATACTTGAAAAGATGACTAGGATTAGGAATATTTCTATCTTGGGATTATAATATTGACATGATGGCTTATTATGACATAGACTACTTGACTTGTCCTATGAGTAGGGGATCTATTACTAGACTTTGTGTTGATACGGGAGATCATTGCTTTCATATAAAATGAAGAAACAATCAACCATTTTATTGTGATATCGAGTAATAGCTAAGACTATTGATGAATTGGTATGTATGCAATGTCTAATTTATGATCTTGGCATATGGGTAAGAGGACCGATTATCTTGTTTTGTGACAATGATGTTGCTTTTAAACTTGCAGCAAATCCAACAATTCATAAAAGAAAATGTTATATACAGAAGTTGATTGTCATTTTATTAAAGACAAAATTCAGTAAAGAATAACCAAGGCAAGATATATGTTGGATGACTCGAGATGATGTTTTCTCCAACATCAAATTTTCTACAACCAAGGAAATGAAATCAATGATTCACCGCGTTCATATAGATAGACTGATCCGATCGTGCAAAGTTGTATCCATGCCCTGCATTTTTTTTTGTTTCTGAGAATAACAGATTTAATCAGAAATTCAGGAACAAAAACCATTCTAATCATGAATCACAATGCAAAACTTCAGATTTTCTTTTCATTTTTTTTTGGCTGGAGTGCAAGCGACAATATTTGGTGGCTGTATAATGAGATAGGAAAACCTCATTTCCTCGATCAAGGTAAATCCACCAACATTTGCTAGCAGATTCCTAACGGATGCACTCAGTACATCGAGTCACATGGTAGATAATGTCCCATCAACTACAATTGAATGTTGAACTTTTGAAAAAGTGTATTCAATTAACACTATTGATTATTCTATTCTTAAAATATTTAATTGTCCATGCTATATTCGAGTGAGTAATGATAAGCTTGATGGAAGGGCATATTCTTAGATTATGCATGAGGTTAATGGGGCTATAGGTTTTGGTGCTCGAAATCAAGTTCACCAAAGTAGTTGCATTTGACAAATCTCTAGTACTTCTAGATAGAAGTAATTATAGCAATGTTTCTATGGATTCCAATGGTGTTTAGCTCACTGTGGAGTTGTAACCAAAAACTTCTAAAATAGTGGATATTAGTTAACAAATCGACAAATAATGTTCTTGTAGGGAAGTAATGCCTTTAGATTTAATGGTTGCTATAACCACTGAGTTTGACAATGTGCATGTTCAATCTCCTGACATACATAGATGCAATGGTGGTTTTGCTTTATGTCTAGTCAAATAGATTGTCTCTAAGAATCCTTGTGTAGTAATTAAATGCGCAAGTGGAGTTGGTGCTCTGATGAGGTCCACAGTAATAGCAAGGTTCTAATGTGGCTTAGATTTGGAAGATATCTATGGCGAATGAACTCATTAGAGGCTGTGGGAGAGTAGTAGTAAAGTTGGAATGTTCAATGAAGCTATTGTAGGGTGTGTTTGTTTAACGAAAAACGTAATGTTTTTGGAAAATGTTTTCCGGGAAACCGTTTTCCAGGAAAACGGTTAGTTTTCTTTTGTTTGGTAATACGTAACAAAAAATATTTTATGGTGTTTGGATTGTATTTGAAAAAAGATTGAAGGTGTAGAAGAAGCCAACGAAGAGGAAGAGGAGGGAGCAAAGCTAACAAGAGCGCAGGAGGGGCTACGGTTGGAGGAGGAGGTGGTGACGAAAGGGAGGGGGCGAAGGAGAAGGAGAGGGGGAGGAGTTAGGGTTTACGTTCATAGGCAAAGAAAGAAAACAAGAAAACAAGAAAAAAAAAAAAAAAAAAAAGAAGAAAGAAAAGAAAAGATATAATAATAACAAATTCAAAAATTTTAATTAGAAATTCTTTTTAATAATAAATTTTCATTAAGCAAGGACCTTAAAATATTTTGGAAAACGTTTTCTAATTCTTTCAAATGGGAAATCGTTTTCCTGAATTTAAGCTTGGGATAAGTGTTCCGAAGTCCTAAAACTTGTAGCGAAAATGCATTTTAGTCCTAAAACTTGCAAAAAGTGCATTTAAGTCCTAAAACTTGTCAAATTGTTTCAAATGAGTCTTAAAATCGACGCCGTTAGCATTTTCCGTTAAAAATGCTGACGTGGCATTTTAAATAATATTTTATTTTCCATGTGTATTTTTAAATTATTTTTTATTCATTTAAAAAAAATAGATTTAAAAACTAAAAAAATAAATTTATTCTTATATTATTTTCAACAAAAACTAAAAAGAAAAGTTAAAAAATTCATTTTTAAAAATTGTAAAAAAAAAAAAAAAAAAAAAAAAAACCAACACGGCTCCTCTATCCCGCCGCCGCCGCACATCGCCGGAGGGGCCGAGCGACGGTCGCCGGCCCTAGGCGGGGCTGGCCGGGCCTTGCCGGCCTCGCCGGCCCCGGCGAGGGCCGGCAAGCTCCGCTAGCCCTAGGCGAGGCCTCGTCGGCCCTCGCTCGGGGCCGGCGAGGGCCGAGAGACCTCGCCCGGGGCGGGCGACGGTCGCCGGCCCCGTGAGGGCCAGCGATGACTCGCCCGGGGCGGGCGACGGCCGCCGGCCCCTCGCGAGGGCCGGCGAGCCCGGATCGAGGCACACTTGCTCGGCTCCGGCGCGGGTGCCTAGATCTAGGCCCGTCGACCCTCACGGGGGCCGGCGGCCGTCGCTCCCCACAGGGTCGATCGTCGCCGGCCCTCATGAGGGATCGGCAAGCGTTGCCCGCCCTCGGCGAGCCGCGCCGGCCTTGAGCGAGGGCCGACGAGGCCTTGCCCGGGGCGGGCGGAGCTCGCCGGCCCTCGCCGAGGGCGGTGAGGCCCGGCCACCCCGACCGGTGCCGGCGACCGTCGCCCGGCCCCTTCGGCGATGGGCGGCGGCAATGGGGGAGAGGAGCGGGAGAGGAGCCGTTTTTTTTTTTTTTTTTAATAAATATTTTAATTTTTGTAATTTTTTGGTGAAAATAAGATAAAATGAATAAATTTAATTTTTTTAGTTTTTAAATATATATATATTTTTAAAAATGAATAAAAATAATTAAAAAATCCACGTGGAAAATAAAAAAATATTTAAAATGCCACGTCAACATTTTTAACGGAAAAGGCTAACGGCGTTGATTTTAGGACTCGTTTGAAACAATTTGACAAGTTTTAGGACTTAAATGCACTTTTGTAAGTTTTAGGACTAAAATGCATTTTACAAGTTTTAGGACTTCTGGAACACTTATCCCAAACTTGCAAAAAGTGCATTTAAGTCCTAAAACTTGTCAAATTGTTTCAAATGAGTCCTAAAATCGACGCCGTTAGCATTTTCCGTTAAAAATGCGACGTGGCATTTTAAATAATATTTTATTTTCAGGTGTATTTTTTAAATTATTTTTTATTCATTTAAAAAATAGATTTAAAAACTAAAAAAATAAATTTATTCTTATATTATTTTCAACAAAAACGAAAAAGAAAAGTTAAAAAATTCATTTTTAAAAATTGTAAAAAAAAAAAAAAAAAAAAAAAAAAAAAAAAAACCAACACGGCTCCTCTCTCTCCCGCCGCCGCACATCGCCGGAGGGGGCCGAGCGACGGTCGCCGGCCCTAGGCGGGGCTGGCCGGGCCTCGCCGGCCCAAGGCGAGGGCCGGCAAGCTCCACTAGCCCCGGGCGAGGCTTGGTCGCCCTCGCTCGGGGCCGGCGAGGGCCGACGAGGCCTCGCCCGGGCGGGCGGCGGTCGCCGGCCCCGTGAGGGCCAGCGATGACTCGCCCGGGCGGGCGACGGCCGCCGGCCCCTCGCGAGGCCGGCGAGCCCAGGATCGAGGCACCCTTGCTCGGCTACGGCGCGGGTGCCTAGATCTAGGCCCGTCGACCCTCACGGGGGGCCGGCGGCCGTCGCTCCCCCTGGGTCAGTCGTCGCCGGCCCTCATGAGGGATCGGCAAGCGTTGCCCGCCCTCTGGCGAGCCGCGCCGGCCCCGAGCGAGGGCCGACGAGGCCTTGCCCAGGGCGGGCGGAGCTCGCCGGCACTCGCCGAAGGGCCGGTGAGGCCCGGCCACCCCAACCGGTGTCGGCTACCGTCGCCCGGCCACTCCGGCGATGGGCGGCGACAATGGGGGAGAGGAGCCGGAGAGTCGCCGTTTTTTTTTTTTTTTTTAATAAATATTTTAACTTTTTGTAATTTTTTGGTGAAAATAAGATAAAATGAATAAATTTAATTTTTTTAGTTTTTAAATATATATATTTTTAAAAATGAATAAAAATAATTAAAAAAATCCACGTGGAAAATAAAAAAATATTTAAAATGTCACGTCAGCATTTTTAACGGAAAAGGCTAACGGCGTTGATTTTAGGACTCGTTTGAAACAATTTGACAAGTTTTAGGACTTAAATGCACTTTTTGTAAGTTTTAGGACTAAAATGCATTTTCGTTACAAGTTTTAGGACTTCTGGAACACTTATCCCTTTAAGCTTTGGAAGGAAAAGATTTTCTGTTGACTAGAAAAATATTTTCCGTTGACTCATTTTCCTAAATGAACCAAATGTTGAAAAATGAGGAAAACGTTTTCCCGGAAATTGTTTTTCACAAAACAAACACACCCGTAATTTGACTTGAAGATTGAGCCAAGACAGAGATTATTCGGGGATAAGTATTCCGGAAGTCCTAAAACTTGTCACGAAAATACATTTCAGTTCTAAAACTTGTAAAAAGTGCAAATAAGTTCTAAAACTTGTCAAAATAGTTCAATTGAGTCCTAAAGCTAACACCGTTAGCATTTTCCGTTAAAAATGCTGACGTGGCATTTTAAATTATTTTTTATTTTCTAGCTGGCTTTTTAAATTATGTTTTATTTTCCGATTGATTTTTAAAATATTTTTTTATTCAATTTTTTAAAAATATATTTAAAAACTAAAATTTATTTTTTTTAAAAAAATATTAAAAAAAAGAAAAAGAAAAGGGCAAAGGAGGCGGCCGCCCATCGCCGGAGGGGCCGTCGACGATCGGGCCGGCCGCTCGACCAAGGCGAGGCCTCGCCGGCCTTGGGTGAGGGCCGCGACGATCGCTGGCCGCCGCTCGACCAAGGCGAGGCCTCACCGGCCCCGGGTGAGGGCCGGCGACTCTCGCCTAGTGTGGGCGAGCCCTCGCGACCCTCGCCTAGCATAGGCGAGGGCGCCCGGATCTGGGGCACGCCGGCCCTCGTTTGGGGGGCTGGTGACCGTCGCTAGCCCCGGCGAGGCCTCGGTGACCGTCGCCTGGGGCTGGCGAGGCTCGCCCAGATCTGGCCGGGCATAGAGATGCGGAAGTCACTGGGTTGCGGGCAGAGGTCGCCAACGAGGGGACTTGGAACAGCGGTGACTGGCGGCCCAGCAACTAGCTCAGATCTGTTGGCATCAAGCACAGGGAAGCACGAGAGCGGGCCACTCGCACGGCCCTCACACTCCGCAACAATGCCTAGATTTGGGCGAGCTCCGCCGACCCCAGCCAAGGGCCACTAAGGCCTCGCCTAGGGCTGGCGACGATCGCCAGGCCCCAATCGAGGGCCTGCGTGCCCAGATGTGGGCGCCCTTGCCCGCGCCAGGCAAGGGTCGCCGGCCCCTCCAGCGATGGGCGGCCGCGTCTTCTTCCCTTTTTTTTTTTTTTTTTTAAACAGTTTTTAAAAATTGAATTTTTGTTTTTAAATATAATTTTTAAAATTGAATAAAAAATTATTTTAAAAATCAGCTGGAAAATAAAAATTATTTAAAATACTACGTTAGCGCCACGTCAGCATTTTTCGTCAATAAAACCGACGGCGTCAATTTTAGGACTCAAATGAAACATTTTGACAAGTTTTAGGACTTATTTGAACTTTTTGCAAGTTTTAGGACTCAAATGTATTTTCGTGATATGTTTTAGGACTTTCGCAGCACTTATTCCATTATTCTAATATGTTTTGAATTTGAAGCATGAACAAAATCTAAGTCTAGATAAATCGTAAGGAAATCCAATCGATTAGAGGAAAGTTCAAAAGTTAGATTTTGGACTTGGATATCCGAATTGGAATACTAAAGGAAAAGGCCAAACTTTCGCACTTTTTTTTGTGGGACAAACTTTTGGACTTGATGTAGAGTGAAACTATTTAGTCGGTCAAGATAAAAAGGGAAAGTCCACGATTTGGGTTGACCAAAATTCCAACGGTCGGTGGATTTCTTTTTCTTTTCTCGTTAAAGTTGGCCACTGAATTTCTTTATTGGCTATTATATTGTTCTTAGTCTTTGGTTTTCGTGTTGTCATTTCTCGTTAAAGTTGGCCACTAAGGCGCGCATGACAATTATTCTGCTCAGTAAATAGTTTTAAACAGAAATAGATTTTTCTATTTCTATTTCTATTTCTATTTCTAGAAGAGTTTCTAAGCAAAAATAACCGTTTGATAACGACGCAAAATTTCTACTCTAAAAATAGAAATTCGTTTGATAACGACACAAAATTTCTTCATTTCGGACGGCGAATGACGACCGGACGACCTTTAATATAAAAAATAAAAATAAAAAATGATTTATTAACAAAAATAAATAAATAAATCATAAAAAATAAAATAAGAATATCATTTTATTTTAAAATAAAAAATATCCTTAAAAATTAATTAATTTTATTTATTCTTATTTCTTTTATTTTACGAATAAATTTATTTTAAAATGAATAAAAAAAAAAAAAAAAAAAAAAATTATTTGGCAAAATACTCAAGACAAATAAAAATAATTTATTTTTATTTATCATAAATAAATTATTTTTAATAAACTAAAAATAAAATGATAAATAAAAATAATTTATTTATTTTTAATCTATTTTAATAAATTTATTTTTATTTTTAAATGAATAAAATGAATATATTTATTTTTATTTTTAATAAAATGATATTTAATTAAATTTATTTTTAATAAATAAATTTATTTCGATTAAATTTATTTATTAAAAATAAAAATAATATTTATAATAAAAATAAAAAATAAAAATGAATAAATTATATTTTATAATTATTTTTATTTTTATGTATTCATTTTTAAGGATTTTTTAAATTTATTCATAAAAATAAAAATAAATATTATTTTATTTATTCGAATAAATTTCATTTTAAAATTAGGGTTGTGAGAAATAGAAATTGATTTCTGGGAGAAATCGAAATCTACTTCGATTTCTCATCCATTTCTATTTCTTGAATAGAAACCTATTTCAGAAATATAAAATTTGATAAGCGTTATCAAACAAGTTTCTGTTCCAGAAATTAGTCTGGAATAGAAAAATCATTTCTGGAACAGAAATTTTGGTTATCATGCACCCCTGAATTTCTTTCTTGGCTATTTATATTTTTCTTGGTCTTTGGTTTTCGTCTAGCCATTGAAGCGCCGTTTGAGTGCTTAATAGTGGGGAATCTTTATGAAAGCACTCTTGTACGATTTATCATATGTAATTGAGGTTAAGAAACATTAAAAGTATTTAATTAACTTGAGCATAATAATAATTTTCATAAATCGCTTGACTTATACTGAAATTCTTTGCTGCTCTTTCCGTAGATATAGGTCACACCGTTTAAATCACATAAACCTAATATTCAATCTATTTCTTTATTATGTATGTTTTATTGTTCGATCACTTTTGTGACGGGATGATTAGACATATCGAATTTTGAACAAATAAAAATCCTTTAAAGTTTTATACTCAGCTCAAACTTGAGACACAATTTAATAAACCCAACAAAGCTAGAGTTTTGACGGTACACGTCATCGTCAATGTAGATTTAATTTTCAAGAAGATGATGTTATTTATTTTTGTGTGATCCCATATTTTGGACCCGCATTTTCTCTTAAAGGTTGCGACTGTTCAACATGAAGAGTTTCCACGCTTCGTACCCTTTCGTGACAACCGCCCATTCGGTAATCGTCTTGATGGAAGACGATGTATAAATAGGAACGTACGTTCATTTCGACGGGTGATGACAAGGTCTAACACAAACTCTCTCATTCGAAATACACCATCAGTACGAGAGTGAATTGGGTTAGTAGTGCGAGTCCCCAATTTGTTGATTTCAGGTTTTCGGACGAACGTGACTACAAGAACAATGGCTGGAGGTTTGTCGATAATCGATCCACGGCTTCCGCATATGAATTATTTTGTCTAACATTTGGTATCAGAGCGAGTTTATGCCTCTGCCTTGTTTTTCTCGAATTTTTGGTATATTTTTCGGACTTTGAGAACATGAACAGTAACTTCGGTTTTTGAGGCCAAGGGAGAAACTCGCCGATTCCGGGCAAATTCCGGCGACCCACCCCTTGATTTCGGACCAGTACGGTCGCACCGCCGTAAGGGATATTAGCCATGAGTTATTTCGGCATATTGGTGTTCGCCGGAGGCTAATCGGGCGGCGGAACTCGCGGTGGTTGAAAATTTGCGTTTTTGAAGGTTTCGTTTGATTTGGGGGCTAATTTGTCCATCATTTTCGCCGAAATTTGAACCCATGTGGTCGTGCCGGCATGCTCTTCAAAACCCATTATTTATTTGTGTCTGGGATGGGCTGCCGGAGAAGAAACGGCCGGCGAAACCGCGGCGGAACGGCGAAAAGGACGAAGAAAATCGTTAAGGGCGCGAGGAAGAAGGCGCGTGGAGCCCACGCGCGCTGCGGTTGCGGCGCGTGGAGCCACGCGCCACGCGCTCCGACGCGTGCGGTAACCGTTGCGCGCGTGGGATCCACGCACGCGCAACCGCTAGCGCGTGGGGCCCACGCGCGCGGACAGCCCGCGGCAGTTGAAGGCGCGTGCGTTGCACGCGCCTGCGCGGTGAACCGTGCGCGTGCGCGGCACGCGCCCGCGCGGATTCCGGCGCGTGCGCGGCACGCGCCCGCGCGGATTCTGGCGCGTGCTCGGCACGCGCCGTGCGTTGGACGCGCACGTGCTCGGCACGCGCCTGTCGTCTCCCACCCGCGGCTCCTTTTATGATTTTGCCTCAAATTTTTTCGTGTTTTTGCAATTTTGCCCTCGGCCGATTTATTTATTTACTGTTCTGCCCTTGATGTATTTATTTATTATGTCATTTCATGCATTTTTATGAGTATTTTATGCATGAAATTAAATGTCCAATGATTCATATATTTAATTAATTAGAGAGTAGCCACAGCATCTTTAATTAATTAAATTATATATTAAGAGCTTCCGGATCATATTTAGAAATGGACGTTAATTGTAATTAATTATATTAATATGATGAATTTTATCCCACAGGAACTTTTATTGTATTAATATGATTAATTAGGTTGAGATATCATATTATTTTTCTTAATTTACCCACAGGGATTAAGAAAAGGTATATAATATGGTAGTTTCTTCATGATGTAATTATGAATCTATTTAAATTAAAAACTTAGCCCACAGGTAGTTTTTATGTTATGTGATTCATATTGTGACATGTTTACATTGGTAAAACATGATTTATGTATATTTGCCTCAAATTTTGTGACATAAGCATGATTATTTGATATGCAGTTTCGCAACCCGTGAATTTCTCTGAATTTAAGTTTGATGTTCCCATACTGAATGGTGAGAATTATAAAGTTTGGAAGGAGTCAGTTCTTCTTCAATTGGGATGGATGGACATTGACTATGCTATAAGGAAAGACGAACCACCTGCTCCTACTGATTCGAGCACTTCAGCGGAGATAGCTCTTTATAACCAATGGGAGCGGTCCAACTGCGTTTGTGCCATGTTTATAAGAGCTAAGATATCTCCTAGTATTCGTGGTTCGGTTGCTCAGCATAGCAATGCTAAGGCCTTATTGGAGGCCATTGATGCGCAATTTGAGAGTTACGAGAAGGCGCATGCCATGACCCTAATTATGAAGTTTTCATCATTGAAGCTCACTAGCATTAGAGGTGTGCGTGAGCACATCATGCAAATGAGGAACATAGCAGCTCAACTTAAGAACCTTGAGGTTGAGATATCTGATTCTTTTCTTGTATATTATATTCTGAACACTCTCCCACAACAGTATGCACCTTTCAAGATCTCTTACAACACACATAAGAATAAATGGTCAATTAATGAGCTCATGACCATGTGTGTTCAAGAGGAGGAAAGACTGATTATGGAATTGGGAGAAGGTGTTCATTTGGCAACACAAGGAAAGAATAGAGGCCATGGCAAGCATAAGGGAAAAGGTAAAATACCTCCCCAAGCTGACATTAAGAAAGAATCCAAATGTTTCTTCGTAAACGAAGGGGCATATGAAGAAGGATTGTGTCAAATTTAAGGCCTGGCTCGAGAAGAAAGGTAATCCAATCTCTTGTGTTTGTTATGAATCTAATATGACTGATGTAAGTCACAACACTTGGTGGATTGATTCTGGATCTACAATCCACATTTCAAATTCCTTACAGGGTTTTCAAAACCACAGGAAGCCAGTGGGAAGTGAACAAAGCATCTATTCAGGAAACAAGATGCATTCGCATGTGGAAGCTATTGGGACATATAGACTAGTTCTCAATAGTGGCTTTGTTTTGAATTTGGAAAAGACCTTTTATGTTCCTAGTTTTTCTAGAAATTTAATTTCAGTTTCAAGACTTGTACCTTTGGGATACTCTTTTAACTTTTCAGATTCAAACTTCTGTTTATCATTTAAATCTGGAATTGTTGGGAGTGGTACTTTGTCGATGGTCTTTTCGAATTAATTTACAAGACAATGCCTATTATGATGCGATGCATGTTCATGATAAAGCTGGTATGAAACGATGTGTTGTGAAAGAACATTCTTCTATGTTATGGCATCAGAGATTGGGACATATCTCCATAGAAAGAATTAAGAGATTAGTAAATGATGGAGTACTCGATACTTTAGATTTTACTGATTGTGATACTTGTGTGGACTGCATAAAGGGAAAGCGGACCAACAAGTCTAAGAAAGGTGCCAAGAGGAGTACGAAATATTAGAAATCATACATACAGATATTTGTAGTCCGAGATATGGACTCATGTGGTCAGAAATACTTCATCTCCTTCATAGATGATTACTCACGTTACATGTATCTCTATTTGATTCATAATAAGTATAAAGCATTAGATGCCTTTAAGGTATTTAAGGCGAAGTAGAGAAACAATGCGGTAAGCAAATTAAGATCGTGAGATCGGATAGAGGTGGAGAATTCTATGGTAGATACACCGAAGATGGACAAGCACCTGGTCCATTTGCAAGGTTTCTTCAAGAGCATGGGATAGTTGCCCAATATACTATGCCTGGTTCTCCGGACCAAAACGGCGTAGCGGAAAGAAGAAACCGGACTTTATTGGACATGGTGCGTAGTATGCTTAGCAGCTCCAAACTTCCTAAATCCTTGTGGACTGAAGCACTTAAGACGGCAGTGTACATATTAAACCGAGTTCCGACCAAGGCTGTCCCAAAGACACCTTTTGAGTTATTTAAAGGTTGGAAACCGAGTTTGCATCATGTGCGCGTTTGGGGATGCCCGTCTGAAGTGAGAGTTTACAATCCACAAGAAAAGAAGTTGGACCCAAGGACCATAAGTGGGTATTTCATTGGATATGCCGAAAGGTCTAAGGGATACGGGTTTTATTGTCCATCTCATACCACTAGGATTGTGGAATCAAGAAACGCTAAATTTCTTGAAAATGACTTGATTAGTGGGAGCGATCAATCGAAGGACCTTGATCCTAAGAAAGATCATACAGATACTCAACCTTCAACTTCAAGTTTAAGGTTGGTTATTGCTCATAATGCCCCTTCGCCCAGCCGGCTATTGAACAACCAATCGTTGAAGTTCCACAACCTCGATATTGATCTAATAGATCCAGCTTGTTCATCAATTACCGAAACCTGTTGAACAACTAGTTGAGCAACACTCTCCTCAAGAGAATGTTGATGCAACATTGAGAAGATCTACTAGAATAAAGAAATCGGCTATTCCTAGTGAATATATTGTGTATTTACAAGAGTCTGACTACAATATTGGAGCTGAGAATGATCCTGAAACGTTTTCACAAGCCATGGATAGTGATAAATCCAATTTGTGGTTGTTGACGCCTAAATTTCATTTTCTTAAATTAGGTTTTATTATCTTTTTTTTTCCTTTTTCGGATAATAAAAACAAAAAATAATAACAAAGCAAAAACAAACAAAACAGCAAAAAAAAAACAAAACAAAACAAAAATAAGAAAAGCAAAAGCCCAGCCCAACTCTCCCCTCTTTCTTCTCCCCCCGGCCCGGCCCCTTTCTCTCTTCTTCTTCCTCATTCCATCTCCTTCGCCGCTGCAACTCACACGAGCGAAGGACGGCCTACGGCCGAGGAGGGTAGGCCGACGTCGGCCGGAGAGGATAAGGTCTCGAGACGCCATTAATGCCGAGCGAGGCTTTGGAAAGCTCGATGGGACACCGGTTCAGCCAAGGGGAACCGGTGGGCAAGCCGGAAGCCGGCGGCCGAGGACTTCCGTCGACCGGATTTCCTTCGCCTATAAATAGGCTGTCGCAACCACCGTCGGAAGGGGGCGGCGAGCTCGGAGATCTTCCACCGAGAGACATCGGGAAAGATCGAAGGGCGAGCGCGAGGGAGAACTCGAGTCGCGAGCTCAGGCCATCCTCCACCGAGAGACTTCGGGAAGACGGGCGGCGAGCGACTTCGAGAAGGTCGATCTGGCCGGTGGAGGTTCGGATCTGGCCAGAGTGAGAGACAATCGAGGTCGAGGAAGGTCCGGCTGAGATCTGCGCCTCAGATCTGGAGTTCTTGCTGCTGTTGTTGCCGCCGGACGCCGTGCCGACGCCGCGACCAAGTCCCTACCTCGAAGGCTCGTTGTCGTCCCCCGCCTCGACGCCGTGTCGTACCTGCCAACGCCACGCCGGATCTGAGAGTTGAGGGACTGCCGCCGCTGCCTTGTCACCACCACCATCGCTGCCACCAGGTATCCGCCGCCTCCGGTCGCGTAGCCGTCGTAGCACCCCCCTCTCTCGAAACCCATCCATCTCCGGATCCCGACCTCAGCGAATCGAGGCCTTCGTCGCGTCTCCTACCGCCGTGCCACGAGCCCCGTCGTCGATCCGGTCGAATGGCCGGGCTGCGACGTCGCCACCGTCGGAGGCCGGGCTGCTGTCCGCTTGACCTCCTCCGTCCCTCATCAACCCCGCGTCGGGTCAAACCGGGTCGGGCGCGTTTCGCGAAACCGGGTAGGGTTTCGCGAAACCTAGGCGGCCCAAAACCGGGTCGAGTCGGGTCGGGCGCGGCTCATTCGGGTAGGGTTTCCTTGGGATGTCGGATCGGACCCGGGCCGGGTCGTTGGGTCGGACTCGGGTCGGGGAACCGGGTAGGGTTTCGCCCCCCCCCCCCAAAACGACGCCGTTTCGTTTTTTTTTTTTAAAAAAAATGTAAAAATGAAAAAATCCGAGTCGGGCCATAAATTTTGTTTTTAATAATATATTTTAATAAATAAATATTAAGCAAATAATTTATTTTCCAAAAAATCAAAAATCAAAAAAATATTTTAATTTCTATTAAAAAAAAACATAAAATATTAAAAAATATAAAAAATATTTTATTTTCGAGAAAAATCAAGAAAAAGCAAAAAAATACTTTATTTTCCAAAAATATTAAAAAATATATTTTATTTTCAAAAAAAAAAAAAAAAAATTCCATATTTTCCAAAAAAAATGCCAAAAATCCAAAAAAGCCAAAAAACTTGTATTTTTCCAAAAAAAAAATACGAAAAATCCAAAAAAAAATCCATTTTATGTCCAAAAAATAGAAGATGACCCCAAAAATATGTTTTTCCCAAAAATGCGTGGAAAATCCCTAAAACATCCAAAGAACCTCGGGGTTTAAACAAGGTTAGGTACCGAAAGGGCATTAGTGATTAACTAGTGTAATCAAGTCCCCGATCCTAATTTCTCTGGTTGCGCAGGGCGAATATTTCTCCCAATATTTCGCATGGGTTTCTAATCAACCCACCCCAAATTGATTAGTGGCGACTCCGTTTTAAAAATTAACTTACGGGTTAAAAACTTTGACCATTAAAGTCGTGAATTGGCGGACTTGGGAGAGTCCGGGCTTAATTAATCTAGCCGAGCCATTAGCCTCCTTAGGCGCCCGCCCCGATCGGGCGCCGAAAAAAGAGGTCGCGACAGCTTGGCGACTCCGCCGGGGACTCTACGAGGACTTAGGCCTTTTTATCTTGTTTAATTCCTTTACTGACTTAGGTTTTTTTTTATGCAGGTCAATAGCTTAGAAATTTATTTTAACTTTGCTTAAAATAGATTGTCTTGTGATTATGAATTGTGGTGCATGCTTTACTGTTTCAGCACTACACATGGCACACACAACCCGGCCGCCGGACTCCGGCCGCCATAGGATATTTAGGATGGTGTCAAGAAAGATACGACCTCGAACGCGAGACTGCGATGTAGAGGTTGCCTTTCTTTTCCCCGAATTTCTCTAGCCGAGGTTAGGAGGGTACATTGCTAACGCGAGACTGCGATGGGCGGATACCCTTCTAATTTCAACAAACCTTCTCAGTTAGAAATCGAGCTGCACGTCCCATGTGCATGTTTCTGTGTTTGCCATTTTCTTTAAAAGCAAAGTAATTTATTTACTTTTACTCAGTCTTTTTATTGGCTCATGGCATAGGATCAGGTCGTATAACTCCCTTTCTCATATGTGATGGGAAGAATCGATATCCAGTTCATTCCTACTCCCAAGAAAGAGCTCCTCAGATGGTGGAATCAGTTAGATCAGTTCGGCCAGGAGCATGTCAAAGCAATCATCGGTCATCTCCTTCCATTGCTCCAAATCAATATCCACTCTGGAGTCATGCAAGCACTACCACATTTCTGGTGCCCGGAAACATCTACCTTCGTGTTCGGCAATTTTGAACTGACTCCGACCCTGGAAGAATACAGTCTTGCCATGGGAATGCCCCTGGAGAGGGAGCTTGCCAAGCCACTGATCAACATTGACCCTGTGGTTAGTCTATCACGGTTTTTAAAAATCATTCGGTAAGAGAAATAGTTGAAGCCAACAACAATGCTTTCCCGCTATCATCTTTAATTGAATGTTTTGAAAGACAATCAATGAACCAAAAAAGCAAGATCTTCCTCTTAGCATTCTTTGGATTTATTATATTCCCTATAGGAAAAATGCCATAAATCCTTCAATGGCGGGGTGATAAATCAAATCACTTTTGGAGCAGGATACGTGAACATGGTTTTAGCCGAAACATTTTTATCCCTTAATCGTTTTAAGGAAAACAAAGGAAAAATCATGAGGGCCGCCCGGAAATTTTACAAATGTGGTTCTTTTCCCATATCAAAGGATTTGGGCACCTCATGCAAATATTTGAAATCAACAAATTCAAACATCCACTTCAAAAGTTTCAAAGCTTGGAAAAATACTCTCCCAGCGAGGAATATTCTCGATGGATTAGCTTATTAAAAAACCCTGTCCCCGAGACATTCCTATGGCGAACTAAATGGTTCATTGCAGGAGAGGCGCGTTTTGCGCTTGATCATTACGACCCCATCCCGCTGCTGGGCCTCTCCGGAGCTACCTCATATTATCCACATAGGGTGGCTCGTCAGTACAGGGTCCTCCAAGAAATTCCGCCGCCGCTCAAACCAGGATTATTCCGGATCCTTTTCACCCATACTAGCTATGACTACTCGGAGGAGATTCGTATAATCCAAGATGCGTGGAGTAGATGTCACACAGAAAAGATTGTTATACCCAGAAGATTGAAGGGGCAAGAAAAAGCTCATCATGCATCCACATTCTACATCCTCAACCACATAATTCCCGAGGAACTACGGCCAGTAATCCCCGATGTGGCTGATAAGCTTACTTTGCGAAGACGAATTGAATCTCTTGAAAAAAGTTTGGAAACAAGCAGGAAACGCATATCTAAGCTATCACGAAAAAGCAAGCGGCTTCACAAGACTGGAACTTCCCATCACATATGAAAATGGGCAGTTCGGTTTTAATATGAATATGTCTAAATGTGAATATGTTAGGGTCGTTCTATCTTTTATGCCCTGTTTAAAGAGCCCTTTCGGCATTGTATCTTTCCCCTGTTAATAAATAAAAATGACTCGACCCTTGCCATGGGCCAATGTTCCATTTGTTTACCTCGCTTATGTTCTTTCCATTTTGCGTAAATACGGTAATTACGACATAGCTGCATTTAAAAGCTAGAATGGCTGAAGAAAACGTACCAAGCCGTGTCGAGATCATGGAAAATGAAATGAAGCAGGTCTTCAATGTGCTCCAGCAACTCTCAAAGCAGATAGATTCCATTCAGGGCAAACTGGCTCCTGCCCCGACCTCAATCGAGGTACTGTTACCACAATCATCCATTCGAGGTGATCAAGGAAGAGATACTGATGATAACATGCCTGAATTGGAAGACGATCCGCACCAAACCGCGATTGAGAAAGCTAAGTCAGGCGGTTTGTCTAAAATCGAGCATGACAAACGCCTCGAAAAGCTTGAGGAAAGACTCAAAACAACCGCAAGGCCTCCGATCCTACTTTGACAGATCTCTCCATTTATTCCAAAGTCAAAATGCCAGAAAAATTCAAAATACCCGAGTTTGAGAAGTACGATGGCACGACTTGCCCAAGGGCCCATTTGCAAATGTACTTGGTTCGAATGACCCAATACGTTAATAATGCACCATTAATGATACAGTTGTTCCAATCAAGTCTAGTAGGCCCTGCCCTGAGGTGGTATATCACAAAAAATATAAACCTCCTCGAAGCATGGAGTGAAGTAACTGAGGCATTCCTCAAGCAGTATAAATTTATAATGGACATTACTCCTTCTCGTGAGGATCTAGAGCGCACGGAAAAGAAAAAGCTGGAATCTTTCAAAGAATATGCCATTAGATGGAGGAATCTGGCCGCCCAAATCAGTCCCCGAACCAACTGATTTCGAACTAAGAAAAATGTTCATCAAAACCCTCCCCTATGAATACCGCAACCGTATGGTAACTACGATCGCTGAATCATTCAATCAACTCATTCCAGTAGGAGAACAGATTGAGATAGGATTAAGGGATGGTTGGTTCACCGAGCCTCGCACCCATCGGCGAAGGCTCAACATGAAAAAGACAAAGAACTTCTGGTTGATGTTAATGCAACCTACACTACAAGCACCGGTCACCTCCCAACTGTTCAGACAAGCACAGGACAGCGACAGACCACCAATCGTCAACCGCCTCAGCACTACAACAATAGAAGACAGTTCACTCCGCTTCCCGGATCTCCATCACAAGTTCTGGCAATCCTCCGGAACAAGAATCTCCTCTCAACCGAACCAAAGCGACCCAACGCTGAAAGCTTCCCAGCTATGACCCGTCTAAAAAATGTGACTATCACACGGGAGAAGTAGGCCACTCAACTGACGAGTGTTTCACCCTTAAACATCGGATCCAGAACTTGCTGGATACTAAGGCATTCTCGTTCCAAACTACAAAACCAAATGTCCAAAGCAATCCACTCCCTGATCACGCTGACAGGGTAAATGCAATATTCAGTTCAGAGGCCGGTCAAATCAGAAATGTCAAAGTACCTACTGTTGACATCTATCGAGGACTGGTGGAAGCTGGGTATTATTCAAGCAATGAGACACCACCCTTTATAATAATGGAAGAAAGGGTATTAAGAATGATAGAGACCGGAATAATCGTATACTCTGGCCACGCCAACATAGTTTCTACCATATCGCAAGTCCTCATCAACTGGGAGGAAGAATTTGCCGCGTTAAAAGAGGAAAAGGAGGATTCCACCTCACCTGAGAGCATCTTTGAAAGGAAGGGAGCCATTGTTCAAGCAGAAACAGCAGAAACAACTATAGTCATCGAGATTTCCCAGCCTTACAAATACGAATACAACAATGCAGTACCATGGTCTTATGACCTTGATGTTGGTTTAGTCACGAGATCTGGATGAGCCTATGCTCAAACAAACACTCGCTGCTAAGCCCGTCACGACGAAGAAGCCAAGGAGTTTTTGGCTGTGGTTAAGGCCAGCGAATATAATGTGGTGGAACAGTTGCGAAAATCACCAGCACGAGATCTCTCTCGCTGGAATTGCTTCGAGACATCTCAAGCACCGAAATCCCTCATGAAAGTACTAAGTGAGGTACATGTCCCTGAAACGATTGAGCATGACAAACTCGAGGAATTTGTCAGTACCATCCTTTTAAAAGATCAAATGGCATTTTCTGATGAAGAAATTCCTGAGGAAGGTAGAGGACACACCAAGGGCCTCTACATATCAGTCAAGTGCAACGCATCTCACGTCGCTCGAGTGCTGATTGACAATGGATCTGCTCTTAACATATGTCCACTAGCGACACTGTCGCCTTAAAATAGAGAGATCATGGATCCAGGTACCCAAGACTTCCGTTCGAGCATTCGATGGAACAAAGAAGGAAACAGGGAGAAATCGAACTCGATGTTCAAATAGGCCCAACCGTATTCAAAATTTTATTCCAAGTGATGGATATCCCCACTTTGCATTCAATTTCCTCTTAGGGCGCCCATGGATCCACGTCGCAGAGCGGTACCTTCAAGCCTCCACCAAAGTGTGAAGTTCGTGGTTGGAGGAAAGCTGATTACGGTCCGAGGAGAAGAAGATCACCGCATCTACCACGAGACGGCCATCCCTTACGTTGAACCGAGTGACAAAAGCGAAGCCAGCTATCAATCGTTCGAGCTCGTGTCTACTATACATGAAACTCGAGGGACTTTGCCCCTCGTCCCCGAGGTATCAAGCGCTGCAATCATGGTAGGAAAAATCATGATTGGACACGGTTTCATTCCAGGACAAGGGCTTGGTAGGAAAGGCCAGGGCATCCGTCAGCCTATTGAAGCTCTGAGGAGACCTTATACTATCGGTTTAGGATATTCCCCGGATAGAAAAGCAAAGAAAAAAGTCAGCCTTGTATACCCCCGTCTCGAGGAAACTTTCCCAGGCCCAGCCAGGATGATGCATGCGGAAGGAGAAGTGAATACTTCAAAACAGTTCAACCCCGGAAGCGCGAAATTGCCCATGACCCAGAAAGACACAATTCGGCCCATACTTACGAAGGAAGAAGAGCCAGACGGCGTGACTACCATATTTGGAGACCTTTTTGTAGGTGCCATTGATGAGGAACAATTAGAAGAAACCGCGATAACTTCTCGTTCGCCCAACTTCAACGTCAAGTCGATGAGCTACACGAGACAGTACACCACTTGACGGAAAATTTCGCCCAAATTGCCCGTACATTCCTCTCTCGTCATAATGAGGAGTTGGCAGCCAAAATAAACGAAAAGACCTTACCGACACGAGCCGGCAAGGGGCTCGGCTACCCTGGGCCTCAAGAAACACGCGACCATATTCGCCTCTTCCTAAATCATTGGCCACTATCTTCCCCATCCTCCTAGAGCAAGGAATAATCTCTAAGGAACTGAGACGTCCTACTCCCGAATACTTCCTTGATTATGATCCATCCAAGTACTGTGACTATCATTCGGGGAATTAGGACACTCGCTAGATGACTGTACCATCCTAAAAGACAAGATTCAGGATCTTTTGGATGCTTTGGGGTATTTACTTTCCGCTCCTCATGGCTATGTTATGGCAAAGAAGATCTCCTCGTGGTACCTAGCACACGTACCATGTTCCCTGAGCATGCTAAAGAAGCGCATAGAGGAAAGGCGATCATGGACACTTTGGGCCAACCAAGTGGTAAATTCGACTACTATGTCAACTACTCAATCCCCCAAAGTTTCTATGACCATCATCAGAGCATCATCCCTGACGGATGGGGAGGCATGGATGATATGAAGTTCACAAAGCTGGGAGCACAAGGAGGCAAAACTGGTGACTGGTATGAAGACTTCTTCGTGGGCGCTATCAACGAAGGACCGTCAGGGGAAATGGGTGCAGGCCCGCTCAAGTAGAACCCTTTTTATTTCCCTCGCGTACTCCCCTATGTGGGAACTTGTACATATTTCTTAAGTCTGGCTTGGTTTGTTTCAAATATCAGTTCCACTTAAGGAACTAACTTTTGAAATCACTCTTCCAAAATGTAAATTCGCCTACTATTAAATAAAGTTAGAAACGTTTTGAAAGCATGAGGAGGCATTCTAAACCGGCCCGTTGATGATAGCCAGCTGCAAAATGAAAGAAGAAATCTGAGGCCCAGGTTTCCTCATGCTTCCTCATCTTAAAGAACAACTCATCCCCATTTTCAAAAGAAAGAAGCATACATACTGTTAAACTTATTTGTCCCATTAACCTGTCTACTCTATGATACAGGAATAATCTAGCAGCAGGCGAGGGTATGGGAACGGTCCAAACCAACACCATAAGTAACCATTCTGATAACTCAGATGAAGATTTTGATGATTCCGACGAAGTTCAACGGAATTGGGAGCGACATGAAGAAGCCAGGCCCCCTACTACTGAAGACACCGTCATTGTCAATTTAGGCAGCACGGGAGATCCGAGGGAGATAAAGATTGGCGCGAACCTTCCTAAAGAAGAAGCCGCAAGCTTAATCGCCCTCCTAAAGAGATATCAAGATGTATTCGCATGGTCATATGCCGATATGCCGGGCCTCGATCCAATGATTGTGGAACATAGCTTGCCAACTAACCCTGATGTAGCCCCCAAGAAGCAGCGGCTAAGGAGAACTAAACCAGAGTTATCAAAAAGATTGAAGAAGAAGTGATGAAGCTCCCGGAAGTAGGCTTCCTCGAAGTCTCGCAATACCCTAGTTGGGTAGCAAACATTGTACCAAGAAAGAAGAAAGACGGTCGAATCCGAGTTTGTGTTGACTACCGCGATTTGAACAAAGCAAGCCCAAAAGATGATTTCCCGTTACCTCATATAGACGTTCTTGTGGATAGTACAGCTGGATTTAAGCTTTTCTCTTTCATGGATGGATTCTCAGGGATACAACCAAATAAAGATGAAGGAAGAAGACAAGGAAAAAACGGCATTCATTACTCCATGGGGGACTTTTCATTATAAGGTTATGCCTTTCGGCCTGAAAAATGCTGGAGCAACTTACCAACGTGCCATGGTCACCCTTTTCCATGACATGATGCACAAAGAAATTGAAGTATATGTCGACGACATGATCGCCAAAACCAAACATGGAGAAGACCATGTGAAGACCTGGAGAAATTATTCGACCGACTCCGCGCCAGTTCAAGTTGCGCTTGAACCCAGCAAAATGTGTGTTCGGGGCAACTTCCACGGCAAATTACTTGGATTCATTGTGAGCTGTGAAGGGATAGAAGAAGACCCGTCAAAAACTAAGGCAATATTTGAGATGCCTCATCCTCGACCGTAAAGGAAGTCCGAGCCTCTTGGGAAGATTAAATTATATTGCGCGGTTCATTTCCCAACTTTCGAAACTGCAAAACCCTTCTTTAAACTTCTCGGGAAGGGTGCACAAATTAAATGGGATGATGATTGCCAACGGCATTCGAAAATCTAAAGCACGATGAAGCCCCCGATTCTAGTACCTCCGGTCCCGGGCACCCTTTAACCCTCTACCTTACCATCAACAAAGTGAATCCTTAGGCGCAATGCTCGCACAAGAAGGACCTCATGACGGGAAGGAGCGAGCCATCTACTATTTAAGTAAAAAGTTCACCATGTCGGAACAAAACTACTCCAAATCGAGAAAACATGCGCTGCATTGGTATGGGTGTTGCACAGACTCCGGCAATATACCTTGCACTACCAAACGTTCCTCGTAACTGAGAGTGACCCGATCAAGTATTTGCTCGGTCGCTCGGCCTTGGTAGGAAAATTGGCCAAATGGCAAATCCGATCTCGAATTCGACATCCAAGTTATGTCGCGAAAATCAGTTAAAGGTCGAGTGATTGCGGATATGTTAGCAGATTGCCCTAAGGAGGTACACGAGGATAATACACCCAGTACGACCGGATTTCAACAATAGAAGAAGACGCTTGGACTATGTTTTTCGATGGAGCTGTAAATTTGTCGGGTTACGCACCGGGCGGTTTTGATATCCCCTAATGGGCAACATTATCCCGTGGCTGCAAAATTGATTTTTCCATGCACCAACAATATAGCCGAATATGAAGCATGCATCCTCGGCTTACAAGCAGCTATTGAAATGGAAGTGACAAAACTAAAAGTATTCGGTGACTCCGCCTTAATCATCCTCCAAACTTGGGTGAATGGAAGACGAGAGATACCAAACTTGTGCCTTATCACAACTACTTGGAAAAATTGGTGGGAGAATTTCAAGACATCTCGTTTGAATACCTTCCTAGAATTCATAATCAGTTCGGCGATGCACTAGCAACGTTGTCATCTATGTTACAAGTAACGAAAGGGTTAGAAGTAGAACCTTTGAAGATCGAAGTTCTGACAAGACAGGCCCACTGCATGGCTATAACCAAAGAACCCGACGGAAAACCCTGGTATTACGATATCATGAAATACGTCCAGAAGCAAGAATTCCCTGAAGAAAGCACTCACTCTGATCGAAAATACCTAATGAAAATGGCCTCAAGGTTCTTCGTCAGCGGTGAAAATCTGTACAAAAGATCATATGATTCAGTCCTACTAAGGTGTGTTGATGCAACTGAAGCCACACGGATAATGTAGGAAATACATGAGGGAGTATGTGGCCCTCACATGAATGGACGCATGTTGGCCAAGAAAATAATGAGATTAGGTTATTATTGGCTCCCTTTGGAAGGCGATTGCGCACAACATGTGCGAAGCTCATCATCGTTGCCGATTCACGGGAACAAGATAAATGTCCCTCCAACCGAACTACATCAATTATCTGAACCGTGGCCATTTTCAATGTGGGGCATCGACGTAATTGGCCCAATCAATCCGAAGGCATCAAATGGGCATCGGTTTATTTTAGTTGCAATTGATTACTTCTCAAAATGGATCGAGGCCACATCCTATGCAAGCGTAACTGCGCGGAACGTTATGAAGTTCATCAGACGTGACATAATAGCCCGATATGGCGTGCCAGAAGCTATCATCACCGACAATGGGTCAAACCTGAACAACAAGTTGATTGATCAATTGTTCTCCGAATTCAAAATCCAACATCTGAACTCGTCCCCTTATCGTCCACAAATGAATGAAGCCGTGGAAGCCGCCAACAAGAACATCAAGAGAATCCTAGCCAAGACAGCTGAAAACTACCGCGACTGGCATGAAAGGTTACCCTTCGCACTAACAAAGCATATCGAACTTCGATTCGAACTTCCACCGGGGCAACCCCTTTTCCCTGGTTTACGGCATGGAAGCGGTTTTGCCCATAGAAATAGAAATCCCATCCCTGCGAATTTTATCCCAGGTAGGATTATCCGAGGAAGAGTGGACACAACAAAGGCTCGAGCAACTGAATATGATCGATGAAAAATGACAAAGCCCTCTGTCATGGTCGGTGTTATCAACGAAGGTAGCCCGATCGTTCAATCAGAAAGTGCGACCTAGGAACTTTGAGGTAAATGAGCTAGTCTTGAGAAAGACACTGCCAATCTTCCCGGAGCCCGGAGGCAAGTTTGCCCCAAATTACAAGGGTCCTTATGTGATAAAGAAGATACTCCCCGGAGGAGCCTTGATCCTGACTGAAATGGATGGGCGGGAATTCTCCAAGCCGGTTAATTCTGATGCTGTAAAAAAGTACTACCCTTGAAAGATGTTCATTGCCTGGCATTGTCAAGCATTTCTCTATCAAAATGAAAATGCCTATGCGCCTTTTATGAGTGATGTATTTACACCATCATAAAAATGTGTTTGGCTGATTCAACAAAGAAGAATGAATGGTAATCACTAGCATTTAAGGGAGTGTCGAGAATCAGGCAGCAAACTTGATGAAATAATCAATACTACCCAAACAAGCGCATAGGAGTGACCCATGTCAAATTCACCTAACTTGGTATAAAAGACGTGTCATCCAAGAGCCGGTTCAGTTAAATGAAAAGAGAAGCACCCCCTACGGACACCGTTAGCACCTCGTCGAGTGGTACCCAAAAGAAGCAAAATGGTCCAAAGTCGGGGTTCGAATCCCCGACATGACAGTTAGCCACTTAAAAAATAAAATTTTGCTTCTCTTGCACCCGCAAATTACAAGCGAGCAAATGACCTAACGGAGTAAAAAGAACAGGAACTTACATCCTCCTCGTACTTCGGGTCTATTCAAACATTTGTAAACCGAGGGTGAAGAGTAATGTTGTATCGCTTCCAAGTTAATCAACTCTTGAAAGAGCTTCTGACTAGCATGATCCATCTCGCCTGTTGCAGGATCACCTGATCGTCAAAGACGCAGAAAACAAATCAATGAGAGTCATGTCAGACCGTGATAAGCTCTCCCAAGCCAAATGGCGTCTCAAGTATCGCCAAAGCAAACGACGAAACCTTTCGGCCTCAAATCATGTGTGATAGTGGCCCTACTAATTAATCTATTTTCACATCTTCTCTTCTGCAGGGGCAAAAGCAGAAAGGCCGTCAAACCGATGATCAGATCCCCAATCTCAGCTGATCCTTCGTGTGTCATTTCCCTACTTAATTAGGATAATCCATTGACACCCCATTTGTGAATAACTCTTTTGATGTTCAAAATTCAACACATTTGTAAATACAATTTCATCAAGTAAACACCCCTAAAGTTGTCAATAGGGTCTCTTGAGTAAAAAATCATTCATTTGTTTTGAGAGTACAAACTCTCTCATACTTCAAAAAATGCTGCATACCTTTCTCCAAATGGATTTTTGCATGATGATTTTGTCTGTCTCACTGATCCCATTAAGGATTACTAGAATAGACAGCTAAGTGAAGAATACAAGATTAGTTGAGCATGCTGGATGAGGTGCGTCAGGATGATGACAGGCAAGCCATATCCTACACACAGTCCACCATCTATACACTTGTGAGATGAGTGTAGAAGATTCCATGATTGCAAGGTAAAGAGTTCTCTCGCGAATGGTACAATAACCAAAACAGTGAGAGACATTTCATTACTTACCCCTTTTGAGCCCCCATACACTTTGGTGAAGCTTCTCTCATCAAGAATCACCCCACATTGGAGCATGTCGAAGACAAAGCAAATCAGCATCACAAGGTGAGAAGAGGGATAGAAATTCTCTTGCTTGCACTTGCGTCAATCTTCGAGTGTCTTTATTGCATATGAACACTCGCATTAATTTAAGTGCCTTAGAATGACGAAGAGCAATTCATTTGTATACATTGTTGTACATCCCAAGTGAGTCTGTAATTTTACCCTCACTTTGAAACAAAGCAGAAGTTATTGCCATAGCCTAGAGCGCTGGCCGAAGATGAAGACTCAAAGTCTAAATAATGGTGCTTCGATTGAACTCGCCTAGATCAGTTCCTCAAGCAACAAAAAAATGAAAAGTTAGGGGCATAAAAAAGCAGTGTACCTGGTAAAAGCAAGGTCAATGCCCATAAATGAGGAACTGGAATAAAAGCAGGGGCATAAAAAAGCAAGTGTGTTTGGTAAAAGCAAGGCCAATGCCCCCAAAAAATACAGCCAAGAAAAAGTTGTGGTTGTAAAATCTCCATTTGATAATAGGAAGAAAGACTAGTGACGAATGCTAAGACAATCACCAACTCTCACCCTTCTACATGTGAGTCGAGTCTACGTTATATTCCCATTGTAAAAAGTCTCTTCAGACTAGGGGCACTTCAATTAACGTAAGATTTCATATGTGCATAAATATCGCTCGAAGAAGTACGAGCAAGATTACTCTATCTCTTTTCGCAGGGTTCCCGACTTGTGAACCCGGGGAGAATCGTGCAACATTTTCATCCATCGACTTCAACCTTGATGGTCCCCTTTGATGAGCTGCTAACCAAGTCTTCATCACAATTTCAACAAAGATCTCTCACATTGGTAAAGTTGTACCACTTGCGAGAATACTCGGACCCCGCGACATGATGACAAAGTGAGAAGTGTGATCCTTATAAATCCTGCATCAATGGTCAGGATACAACAGCCTTTCCATGAGAGTGAGTGAAAAGTCCTTTCAGACTGAAAGTCCCTCATCTGGCATGCTCAAGATATCTACATTCTAAATAAGGGTTGTCTTTCAAAATCTTCCCCAGTGGAATTCGGATGATACAAAACTGACGAAATTGTCATGCATAAATCACATTTTGAATTTATGAATTTATAGCATATACAATCATTGTGTACATGTCTACATATTGTGTAAACAATGAACATACTCTCAGTAGTTAGAAATATTCTCAAATAAGCATATCCCTATCTGTCTTAGAGTACCTACCCCTGTCCTGGTACTCTCTTCTTGTCACTCGACTTGTTCGAGTCATCTCCCGAGTTTGGGTGCTTGCAGCAGTTTGAGTATCCCCTTGTCTTTGAGTACTTACCATTTGCCGGGTACTCCCTCTTGTCGACACTCGACCTGTTCGAGTTGTCCCCAAAATATTAATATTTGCAACTGTCGAGAAATCCCCCTATTTTGAATGCATGCCGCTACCCAGGTGCTCCCTCTGTTGACACTCGATCTGTTCGAGTTGTCCTTAAAGTTTGGATACTCTTGACTGTCCAAGTATCCTCTTGTCTTTGAGTACCGACCACCATTCGAATACTCCCTTTCCGTGACACTCGACTTGTCCGAGTTGTCCTCCAAATTGTATCTTTGAATACTAGCAGCTACTCAAGTATTCCACCACGTTATGCGCCCGCAATCACCTGTAAGCCTTGTGCTACATTCAAATCCTCAACTACCTTGTGTTACATTCAAATTCCCCATTACCGGGGTGAGAGACCTTCATGAATATGCGAGGTGACGTCTTTGATATTCCCAATTTCCTTCAGAAGGTAAGAGACCTTCACGAATATGCGAGGTACGTCCTCGATATTCCCCATAACCAGGAGGTGAGAGACCTTCACGAATATCTCATCCTCGATATTCGTCCTCGATATTCCCAACTACCGGAAGGTGAGAGACCTTCACGAATATCCCGTGGTATGTCCTCGATATTCCCCATAACCAGGAGGTGAGAGACCTTCACGAATATGCAAGGCACGTCCTCGATATTCCCCAATTATCAATAGGTGAGAGACCTCCACGAATATGCGAGACCCATCCTCGATATCCCGTTTGCCAGGTATTTTAGAAATTCGTACTTGTGATCATCCGAGTATCTCTTCAATGCCCGCGAACGTGAGAGACCTTCGCGCATCCTTTAAAGTCCGTACTTGTTAACATCCAAGTACTCTTTTGACACTTGCAATCAATTAGGTATTTTCCAGTATCTAGTACTTGTGAGCATACAGGCACCCCTTCGATATCTGCGAACATCTAGGTGTTCTCCAAGAGTTTGTACTTGTGATCATCCAAGTACCCCTTCAACGCATCCGCAAAGGCCCAAATATCCTCCAAATTTGTACTTATGAATATCCAGGTACTCTTTCAATGCCTGTGAATGTCCAGGTATCCTCACAAACCGATGCCCTGAGAAAGGTCGGCGCATCCCCCGAGAAAGGTCGGGTACCAACCGGTGTCTTGGACAGAAGTCAGACACCCCAACAAATATGATGCCCTGAGAAAGGTCGGCGCATCCCCGAGAAAGGTCGGATACCAACCGGTGTCTTGGAAAGGTCGGCGCATCTCCCGTCGACACCCCAACAAATATGATGCCCCGAGAAAGGTCGGCGCATCTCCCGAGAAAGGTCGGGTCTTTGATGCCAACCGGTGTCTTTGACGGGTTCCAACGGAAGTCGACACCCCAACAAAATGATGCCCCGAGAAGGTGCGCATGCTCCCGAGAAAGGTCGGCGCATCTCCCGAGAAAGGTCGGGTACCAACCGGTGTCCTTGATACAAATCGAGGCACTCACAAATGAGATGCCCTGAGAAAGGTCGGTGCATCTCCCGTCAAGGCGACCGAAGAAAGGTTCGAGTCCTAGACAAATCATTGATTGTTTTAACAGGAGACCGAAGAATGGTTCGGGTCCTAGAGGAGCAATTTCCCGTCAAGGCGACTGAAGAAAGGTTCGAGTCCTAGACAAATCATTGATTGTTTTAACAGGCGGCAAGAATGGTTCGAGTCCTGGAGAAGCAATTTATCGTCAAGGCGACCGAAGAAAGGTTCGAGTCCTAGACAAATCATTGATTGTTTTAACAGCGACCGAAGAATGGTTCGAGTCCCGGAGAAGCAGTTTATCGTCAAGGCGACCGAAGAAAGGTTCGAGTCCTAGACAAATCATTGATTGTTTTAACAAAGGCGACCGAAGAATGGTTCGAGTCCTGGAGAAACAATTTATCGTCAAGGTGACCGAAGAAAGGTTCGAGTCCTAGACAAATCATTGATTGTTTTAACAACCGAAGAATGGTTCGAGTCCAGAAGAATGGTTCGAGTCCTGGAGAAATAGTTTATCGTCGGGTCCTAGATAAATCGTCGACCGAAGAATGGTTCGGGTCCTGAAAAGCAACCTCCTCATATCACCGGGTAAGACGACGCCTTGATACTTGCCAAACTCGGGGTTCACACCCTATCTCACTCACTTCCGGTAAGTAACTACAGGTATCTTCTTAGCTGTCTTAGTATATGTAATGTTATATTACTCTTTTTGCATAGGATAATAGGTCTCAAATAAAATATAATCTGCTACATACGCGGATAAAATTTAGTCATCAGTTTATCTTTGAATGTAACCTCTGCGAACTCACCTTCAAAGAGGGGCAGTCATTGACGCCTAAATTTCATTTTCTTAAATTAGGTTTTATTATCTTTTTTTTTTTCCTTTTTCGGATAATAAAAACAAAAAATAATAACAAAGCAAAAACAAACAAAACAGCAAAAAAAAAAAACAAAACAAAACAAAAATAAGAAAAGCAAAAGCCCAGCCCAACTCTCCCCTCTTTCTTCTCCCCCCGGCCCGGCCCCTTTCTCTCTTCTTCTTCCTCATTCCATCTCCTTCGCCGCTGCAACTCACACGAGCGAAGGACGGCCTACGGCTGAGGAGGGTAGGCCGACGTCGGCCGGAGAGGATAAGGTCTCAGACGCCATTAATGCCGAGCAGGCTTCGCTGGAAAGCTCGATGGGACACCGGTTCAGCCAAGGGGAACCGGTGGGCAAGCTGGAAGCCGGCGGCCGAGGACTTCCGTCGACCGGATTTCCTTCGCCTATAAATAGGCTGTCGCAACCACCGTCGGAAGGGCGGCGAGCTCGGAGATCTTCCACTGAGAGACATCGGGAAAGATCGAAGGGCGAGCGCAGGGGAGAACTCGAGTCGCGAGCTCAGCCCATCCTCCACCGAGAGACTTCGGGGAAGACGGGCGGCGAGCGACTTCGAGAAGGTCAGATCTGGCCGGTGGAGGTTCGGATCTGGCCAGAGTGAGAGAGAATCGAGGTCGAGGAAGGTCCGGCCGAGATCTGCGCCTCGGGATCTGGAGTTCTTGCTTCTTTGTTGCCGCCGGACGCCGTGCCGACGCCGCGACCAAGTCCCTACCTCGAAGGCTCGCCGTCCGTCCCCCGCCTCGACGCCGTGTCGTACCCGCCAACGCCACGCCGGATCGAGAGTTGAGGGACCGCCGCTGCCCCCGTCACCACCACCATCGCTGCCACCGGGTATCCGCCGCCTCCGGTCGCGTAGCCGTCGTAGCACCCCCTCTCTCGAAACCCATCCATCTCCGGATCCCGACCTCGCCGAATCGAGGCCTTCGTCGCGTCTCCTACCGCCGTGCCACGAGCCCCGTTGTCGATCCAGTCGAATGGCCGGCTGCGACGTCGCCACCGTCGGAGGCCGGGCTGCTGTCCGCTTGACCTCCTCCGTCCCTCATCAACCCCGCGTCGGGTCAAACCGGGTCGGGCGCGTTTCGCGAAACCGGGTAGGGTTTCGCGAAACCTAGGCGGCTGAAAACCGGGTCAGAGTTGGGTCGGGCGCGGCTCATTCGGGTAGGGTTTCCTTGGGATGTCGGATCGGACCCGGGCCGGGTCGTTGGGTCGGACTCGGGTCGGGGAACCGGGTAGGGTTTCGCCGGTTCCCCCTTTTTAAACGACGCCGTTTCGTTTTTTTTTTAAAAAAAAAAAATGTAAAAGATGAAAAATCCGAGTCGGGCCCGCAACGCTTTTTATTTTGTTTTTAATAATATATTTTAATAAATAAATATTAAGCAAATAATTTATTTTCCAAAAAATCAAAAATCAAAAAAATATTTTAATTTCTATAAAAAAAACATAAAATATTAAAAATATATAAAATATTTTATTTTCGAGAAAAATCAAGAAAAAGCAAAAATACTTTATTTTCCAAAAAAAATATTAAAAAATATATTTTATTTTCAAAAAATAAAAATAAAAAAATTCCATATTTTCCAAAAAATGCCAAAAATCCAAAAAAGCCAAAAAACTTGTATTTTTCCAAAAAAATACCAAAAATCCAAAAAAAAAAAAAAAAATCCATTTTATGTCCAAAAATAGAAGATGACCCCAAAAATATGTTTTTCCCAAAAATGCGTGGAAAATCCCTAAAACATCCAAAGAACCTCAGGGTTTAAACAAGGTTAGGTACCGAAAGGGCATTAGTGATTAACTAGTGTAATCAAGTCCCCGATCCTAATTTCTCTGGTTGCGCAGGGGCGAATATTTCTCCCAATATTTCGCATGGGTTTCTAATCAACCCACCCCAAATTGATTAGTGGCGACTCCATTTTAAAAATTAACTTACGGGTTAAAAACTTTGACCATTAAAGTCGTGAATTGGCGGACTTGGGAGAGTCCGGGCTTAATTAATCTAGCCGAGCCATTAGCCTCCTTAGGCGCCCGCCTCGATCGGGCGCCGAAAAAAAAGAGGTCGCGACAGTGGTACAATGCCATGAAGGAAGAGATGAGTTCTATGGCATCTAACGAAGTCTGGGATTTGGTTGAGTTACCTGATGGTGTGAAGGCCATTGGTTGTAAATGGGTCTTCAAAACTAAGAAGGATTCATTAGGTAACATTGAAAGATATAAAGCTAGACTCGTTGCCAAAGGATTCACTCAAAAGGAAGGAATCGATTACACAGAGACTTTTTCTCCCGTATCTAAGAAAGATTCTCTTCGTATTGTTTTGGCATTGGTTGCCCATTTTGATATGGAATTACATCGATGGATGTGAAAACGGCATTCCTCAATGGAGAACTAGAGGAGGAGGTTTACATGAAACAACCTGAAGGATTCCCCTCTAGTAAAGGTGAGCATTTGGTGTGCAAGCTTAAGAAATCTATATATGGCCTGAAACAAGCCTCCCGCCAATGGTACTTAAGGTTCCATGATGTCATTTCTTCATTCGGTTTTGTAGAAAATGTCATGGATCAATGTATATACCAGAAGGTCAGTGGGAGCAAAATTTGTTTCCTTGTGCTATATGTGGATGATATTTTACTTGCAACCAATGATAAAGGGTTGTTACATGAGGTGAAACAATTTCTCTCTAAGAGTTTTGATATGAAGGATATGGGTGAGGCATCTTATGTCATTGGCATTAAGATCCATAGAGATAGACCTCAAGGAATTTTAGGACTATCTCAAGAAACCTATATCAATAAGGTCCTAGAGAGATTCCGGATGAAAGATTGTTCACCAAGTATAGCACCCATTGTGAAGGGTGACAGGTTCAATTTGAACCAATGCCCGAAGAACGATTTAGAAAGGGAACAAATGTACAACATCCCATATGCTTCTTCTATTGGAAGTTTGATGTATGCTCAGGTTTGCACTCGACCTGACATCGCTTTTGCTGTGGGAATGTTGGGAAGATATCGAGTAATCCAGGTTTAGACCACTTTGGAGAGCTGCAAAGAAAGTCATGAGATACCTTCAAGGTACCAAAGACTACATGCTTATGTATAGACGGACTGACAAATTGGAAGTGGTCGGTTATTCGGATTCGGACTTCGGGCTGCGTTGATTCACGAAAATCAACATCTGGATACATTTTTATGTTAGCCGGGCGGAGCCGTGTCATGGAGAAGCGCCAAGCGTACTTTGACTTGCTACTTCTACTATGGAGGCTGAGTTCGTTTCTTGTTTTGAGGCTACCTCGCATGGTGTATGGTTGAAGAGTTTCATTGCTGGGCTTAGAATTGTTGATTCTATTTCTAGGCCATTAAGAATATATTGTGACAATTCAGCTGCAGTTTTTATGGCTAAAAATGCCAAAAGTGGCAAATCGAAGTAAGCATATCGACATTAAGTATTTGGTCATAAGGGAACGTGTTAAGGAGAATAAAGTGGTCATTGAACACATTAGCACTGAATTGATGATAGCCGATCCTTTAACTAAAGGCATGCCACCAATGAAGTATAAGGATTATGTAACTAGTATGGGAATAGGTCCCATCATGTGATTTGTCGTCGTATGAACGATTTTCGTTGTATGAAACTCTTATTCAGTTGTAATGTTGATTCTCAATTTTTGTGTACACATTTTGTTGTTTATGAGAATAACATTTATCCTTGGTTCTGGAATAAACATGGGGTTTATTCATTAAAATATGTTGTCACATATAGGCTGACATTAAAGAAATGAGATGCATTGTGATACATGGAAGATATTACTCACCCTTAGAGGACATGTCGCCATGATTCATGTGTTTTGTTTCTTTTCTTTAAGCATAAAGTTTTCGTGGAATTAGTTGGATAATCTGTATGATGAAAATGATGGGATCAAGTGGGAGAATGTTATTTATTTTTGTGTGATCCCATATTTTGGACCCGCATTTTCTCTTAAAGGTTGCGACTGTTCAACATGAAGAGTTTCACGCTTCGTACCCTTTCGTGACAACCGCCCATTCGGTAATCGTCTTGATGGAAGACGATGTATAAATAGGAACGTACGTTTATTTCGACGGGTGATGACAAGGTCTAACACAAACTCTCTCATTCAGAATACACCATCGACGAGAGTGAATTGGGTTAGTAGTGCGAGTCCCCAATTTGTTGATTTCGGTTTTCGGACGAATGTGACTACAAGAACAATGGCTGGAGGTTTGTCTATAATCGATCCTGGCTTCCGCATATGAATTATTTTTGTCTAACAGATGATACCTAATGGATTGGAGAATGGCAAAATGAAAATGGGGCTCTTCGGGAATATTAATGTCCGCAAGCATTTTCTCGCCCTTTTCTCGTCTGTTGCTTTCTTAAGAGAGTGTTTGGCTGTAGTTGCAGATTTTCAGCAGGTGACCATGAATGGACGAAGCAAGAGAAGTGTGAGATTTTGCCTAATTATTTTAAAAGCTTAAACTATAGCTCAATGCATGGTTTAATATTAAATATTCTAACACTGCCCTTCATTTGGGGAGGCAAATTTCTTACTTCTTTGAAAGAAGTATGTATAGGTTGAGGATGTGGAAAGCAACCATAAAATATAATTTTTATTAATTTCTTACTTCCTTTGGAGTTTCCAAGAAGCTTCAATTAAGATTGAGGCTGGAACACATTTTTCAAATGTTGATATTCTAGTTATTTAATATATCATATTGTCAGCTATTATTCGATGTTTCTTATTCGTAATTATCCCATTCAAAATTAAAAGAAAAGTGACGGGTCACGTTCCTTTGTTTCCATTTTATTGAAAAAGGATCATAAAGAACCGAATGCATGTATTCGTGCATTATTTTATAAAAAAAGTTTAATATCAGACGTCAAGATTCTCGCATCTGGTGGGTGCCATACGCTTCCACCCACTAATGCATAATGTAAGGAAAACTTTGGTTGATAAATAATCATGCAAAACATAAGGTGGATGGAATATTAGAAGAAATACAAATTTTGGTAATGCAGATTTATACAATAATTTCTTTATACAATAACTTCTCCCAATGAATTCTAACTAAAATCATGGTGAATTGTAATGATGTGACATAAAACAAGCAACAAACTTTAATAAAAAGAAAATTTAAATCTCTGAACCTTTATAATTTGATTTTCCTAAATCCGTCGTACCTTTTGTACAGTACTCGATTGAATTATGGCCAAATTAGAAGTCTTGATTAACCAGGAAATTTTTTTGGATCATTGTGACGTGATAAGATAGCTCTTATTGCAGACGCTAGTTTATGCAGGTAACTCATCCAAATAATTATCATTAAATTATAGGCAATATTAAAAAAAAAAAAATCAAGTGCGGTTGATATTGAAGAACTTGCTTGCCTATCTTCCACATGAAATTTTACAGCATTGCAACTCTAATTTCGTCAATAAACTTGATACGCACAGACTTTACATTAGTCTAAGTATGAAAAGAGTACAAAACATGGAATCCACAAACTAAAATTTTTCAGATGCATGTTCTTGTCGAACAACTTCGCAGGTCAAATGTTGCCACGCATCGCGCACGAGGTTGACTTTGTGCCTCCGAGACGTGTTTTAGACTTACGATTAGATGGAGAGGAGCAAAGCCAGGGGAAGGTGTTCTTCGTGTGTCCTTGAAGGAGGCTCAGGCTCTCTAGAAACACGTACAATTGGACTTCAAGCGTCTTCATGAAGTCAAATATGATCCATTACATGTCATTAGTTTAAAGCTTTGTGAAAATACATGTGTATGACTTCGTTTGGTATATAAGTTTTGCTTTACCTAGCTATCCATTTCTGTTACGATGGACGTCAGTCAGAGCCCCGCGAAACTAGCATTGCCATAACCAAATGACCGAGAAATGAATTTCCAGCGAGATTTCCCACCAAAAAAAAAAAAAAAAAAAAAAAAGCAAAAGCAAAATTATTAGATAATGAAAAATTATTGGAGGATTTATATCGTCACTTATCATGTTTCGATTAGTACTGATACGTCGAGTGAGATTCTTATAATTTCTTGACAAATTATGAGGATATATGTTGGATGACCCGAGACGATGCTTTCTCCGGAATCAAAATCTGTGCAACCGAATTGAAGTAAATGAAATGAATGATCCCATTGGGCAAAGTAGTAAACATCAAATTTCTTTCTTTCTTTTTTTTTTTGGCCACAGTGCAAATTACAATATTAGGTTGCCATATAATAACATAGGAAAATTTCATTTCCTTAATAAAGGTAAATCCACTTGCATTTGCTTTTGTGGAAATTATAACTAGTTTACCTTAAATTATTTTCTTCCCCGAACCAATTATCTTAATTCCAAACAAAGTTCGACGCTGATTGCGGTCAATCTTGTCATCTAATTCCTATACTAAAATACCAAGCCATTGCTTAAAACCTGATGTCATCCTCGAATTAGAACTCAGTATAAACTGAACCATTTATTTGATGTGGACCTAATAAACAAAATATTCATAACTGAAATGTTTCATTAAGGAAAAAATGGTCATTCGTGAAGTTAATTGCTTTTCTTCAACAACTAATGTGGACGATACTGCTAATTTTCAACGACACAAAGCATTTTCTCAACGGTTATTTTTGAATGACATGAGCATTTTCTTTGATTTAGTGAATGTACATTGTTAGATTATCATAATTACCATCAAGTGACCATGGCCATAATCTCAAAAAGCTCTAGCTGCTATAGTCTGTTAGGATTTGGCGCACCATCACAAATAAATCAAGAATGAAAGTAAGAAAAACAATTTTGAGACGTCCATGTCACCGTGTTGATAGGGAATATGAATCACACGCAAACATGACCATGAGCTCCAATCTCTCCATTGCTCCATGAGCTCGATGAAACCTGAGTGGTCGTGATTGAGCTCGATGGCCACAGTTGCGAGCCCTAAGAAGCGTCCAATTGCCATGGCCCGAGCTATCAAATCTCCTTTGCTCTGCTCAAGCACAAGCCGAAGTCTAGACCCACTTCGACTTCAACATTCGCGACTGCAACTTCATCCACAGGACAGGCCAGCAGCTCTTCATCCCCTGGATAGTGCCCAGCGAGGAAGGCCAGCTTAGATCGAGTCTCACCCTCCCGCGCCTCTCATCCACACTCTTGCCAAAGCCTACACCAAGAAGTGGGCGATGGAGAAAAGAATAAGAACACCAAGCAACGTTGTGATTTGGGAAATTAACGCCATCAGGCATTGGTTCATACTTGAGTTATAGTTAACAAGGGAAAAGTGTCTAAAAAGTTCTAAACTTTTTGCATTTATACCAATTTAGTCTTAAATCTTTTATTTGTGCCAATTTAATTATAAACATTTCCACTTTATGCTAATTCAGTACTTTCCAGCTAATTTGGGCCGGATTTTGCTGATTAGGTGCTAGTTGGCTGACATGGCACGATCGGCGCTGACGTGAACAATTTTTAATAATATTTTAATATATTTTTAAAAATTTGAATTTTATTATATTTTATTTTTCTTTATTTTTTTTTTTTCTTTCTCCTCCTCCTTCCTCTAGTCGGTTGTTAGACCTCAACAATTGGCCAAAGGCGACAGTCGACGAGATCGAGGTCCGCCTTGCTAGTCTCTAACAAGCCTTGCCAATCACTAGCGAGGCTCGAGCCCTCCCTAGAGGCCACGAGGGCTGCCTCACACTAGGTGGTGAGGCCACCCTCGCAGCCTAGGTGGCCTCGCCAGAGGCCAAGTGAGGCTTGACCCTTACTAGATCCAGCGAGGGCGAGCCTCACCCATGGTCTCTCTAGTGAGGGCTCAAGCCTCGCTAGTAGCCAGCAAGGCTCGCTAGAGGCTGACCTCGACCTTCGCAGATCGTCGCCTTTGGCCGGTCACCGGGGACCACTGGAGGAAGGAGAGGGAGAAAGAAAAAGAAAAATAAAAGGAAAAAGAAAAATAAAATAGAAGAAAAATATAATTAAAAATATTAAATTATTATTAAAAGTTGTCTACGTCGGACCGATCGTGCCATTTCAATTGACCAGCTCCTAGTCAGCAAAATTTAGTCAAAATTAACCAAAAAGGACTAAATTAGCACAAAGTGAAATGTTTAGAACTAAAATAGCACTAATAAAAGATTTAAGACTGAATTGACATAAATACAAAAGGTTTAAGATTTCTTGGGCACTTTTCCCTTGTTAACAATCATGTAGGAAAAAGAAAATAATAAAAACACCCACATCGGCATTTTCAATTAGCCAAATCGAGCGGAGTTAAGGGCGGGATTTCATTGCATCAATTTAACAAGTTTTATAATTTGATTACATTTTTTAAGTTTTAGAACTTGATTGCATGTTCTTAACATCATCGTTTTAAGCATTGGTTCATCCTCAAGTCAAAGTTAACAATCATGTTGGAAAAACAAAATAATAAAATCACTCATATCGGCATTTTTATTTAGCCAAATTGGACAGAATTAAGGGAGGGATTTCATTGCACCAATTTAACAAGTTTTAAAACTTGATCGCATGTTTTTAACAACATCATTTTAGGCATTCATTCATACTCGAGTTAAAGTTAATAGTTAAGTAGGAAAAAGAAAATAATAAAATCACCCACATTGGCATTTTTAATTAGCCAAATCGGGCATAGATAAGGAAGGGATTTCATTACATCAATTTAGCAAGTTTTAGAACTTGATTACATAATTAAAGTTTTAAAACTTGATTGCATGTTTTTAACAACATAGTTTTAGGCATTGGTTCATACTTGAGTTAAAGTTAATAGTCACGTAGGAAAAAGAAAAAAAATAAAAACACTGTCATAAGCAGTTTTATTTAGCCAAATCGAGTGGAGTTAAGGGAGGGACTTCATTGTGCCAATTCGACAAATTTCATTACTTGAATGCACTTTATGACTCAATTACATTTTCGCGACTCAGGCCCTTTTAAAGCACTTACTAACATTTATTAAAATTTACTAGCACCAAAAAAGAAAAAAACTGTATATTTGAATAGTGAAGACGTTATGCAATTTTCTTTTTAAGCACATGCACAATATGTGATTGGATCTATACGGCACCCGCGCATCAGATCTAAAAACAACAATTTAAATGCAAAAGCATGAACAAATATCATCGTCCATCCCCAATTAATTAAAAGGGAGCGCGCCCCATGCTTTAGTTTTTTAATTCAGTACGGATAAGAACAACACGTCAATTTATGTCTTTCATTATTTAAAAAAAAAGTCCAATTGAGCATTTGAAACATGTGTTGATGATTAGTCATCACCAAATCCAGTTTCTCGGAAGCTCCATCCGAAATCTTCCCTTAAATCTTCCACCACCCAAACGGTCAAGCTCAACCAATATATATAGCTCCCACTTTCATGTTCTTTTCAGCTCTTCACTCTTAATTCAGAAGCCAAATCATCCCTTCGATCTTCTAAATTCAGTCATCTCAAAGCTACAAATTCTAGCCAGAAACAAAAATGCTTCAGGAAATCTTCACTCCCTTTGAGACTGATCGATTCGATGCTTTGAAATCAATTTGTGAGCATCTTTTTGTAGGTGAGGATGACGGCGTTCACGCAACATCTTATGCACCAACTCCTGCAAGCATGTACTCAAGGAGTTCAAGCTTCAACAATCTGTTACTAATGGAGAGTTGGAGCGAATTGCCCCTCAAAGTCGACAACTCGGAGGACATGTTGGCATACAGCACTATGTGCAACGAGCTCAATTCCGGGTGGACGATGCCTTCAGCTCCGAATCAAGAACTTGATTTTGAAGTGACGACCATTGATTATAACAACATTGGTCTGGCTTCGAATCAAGAACTTGATTTCAAAGTGACGACCGTTGATTATAACAGCATTGGTTTGGTGAAGGAGAAGAAATTGGAGATGGTGGACCAGGAGGTACAAGTGCTGGTCGAGAAGACACATTATAAAGGAGTGAAGAGGCGACCGTGGGGAAAATACGCTGCGGAGATAAGGGACCCCAAGAAGAACGGGGCAAGGATTTGGCTTGGGACTTACGAGACACCCGAGGACGCGGCATTGGCCTATGACCGGGCAGCTTTTAAAATGAGGGGGTCCAAGGCCAAGCTCAACTTCCCTCACCTCATCGGGTCGGCTGAGTACGAGCCTGTTAGGGTTGGCCGCAAGCGTTTGTCTTCTGAGCCAAGCTCACCGTCCACGTGCAGTGATGACGGCTTGATGGCGAGGATGAAGAGGAGAAAGAGAGAGGTCAATGTGGATGCTGAGGTGGATTTTGGAACTCCAACCCCCTTTCCCGTATTGGATATGGGTTTTTGGAGTTGCGATGAACAATTCGTCCTGTAATCATGCCAACTGCAAAGACATTGTTTTGATCCATGAGGAGTCAATCAGGCATTTTATGTTGTAGAAACTATCAATTTAGTGTTTTGATTTCATTTCCTTTGGTGTTTGTCTGGAAAATCCGAAATCCTACCCTGTCCTCAGCTCCCTCTTAGATGAGTACTCGTTTCCTACATATGCGGAGTAAAAACACCTTCACGTGGTATGGAAAGTGACTAACAAAAGCGAAAAAGTTTGTATAATATGAAAAGCTATTAACCACAGTAGTTATAATTAGCATTTGGTTGCTTGTGAATCTTACTTGATCTATCAGCTACAGTTGTATCTAAAAACCATTACCATCGAAAGTTATAATTTGGTGTTTTTCTCAAATAAATTTATTTTAGTACGCATAATTATGTACTCCACTTGCATACGATTTTAGAGTAAAAAACTACGGTTGTATCAGACTCTGCTCGTTATAACGTCCATTTGGTAATTACTTCTTTATATTTTAAGTGTTGACTTCTACAGATTTGTGTGGTTCAGTCCAAATTCAATATCTACTACACGGAAAAGCTAGTATTAAATAGTTTGCTATGATAAGAGAATTAAAATTACAATTGCTTACGCGTTTGAGTGTTTTCGACACCTAAATTAAAAAGAAAAAAAGAAAAAAGGTTCACAGTGTTTATAAATAAACAATTTAATTTGGATGTAAAGCTCATAGGACAAAATTCATGTGCCCAACCACGTCCGCACGGCCAAAGAAAGAGAATTCCGAGCTCCTCTCCCTTTTTGTTCAGTGTCCATGCCTCTTTGGACGGAAAAGAACCTGAAAAGCAAAATCCATACGTAAAATGAAAGAATAAATATGACAGAATTTGTGATCCCTTCCTTTAATACGGTCAAAGGAGTCCAGGTGGAGCTTTTCTCGTCAGATTCCTCTTCCTCGGTCAAACCTTGGAGAATTATCTCCAACAAAAAATGACGCCCAAGAAAATTCAAATTGAATTCTTCTTGGGGTCGAAATTTCAAATTGAATTTGAATGTATTAAAATATATGTCAAGTTCGAATCCCTAAATAAAACCTAATCCGAAATGAATAGTAAGGAAATCCAATCGATCAAATAAAAGTTTGAAAGTTGGATATGAACTTCGAGATCTGAATTGGTATACTAAAGTAAAATGGACAAACTTTCTTATTTAGAGTAGGGCCTAATACCCTTGAAAAACCTCTAAATTTAGCTTTTGTCCCAATTTCACCTGTCCCATTCTATCCTAAGTTCTTTTTTTCTTTCGTTTATAAAAAACTTTCAACTTTAACTTATGTCCTAATTCTATCATAATTTTTTTGGTCCTATGAAAAACATGCAACTTTACACTTTGTCCCAATTTTACCTTTCAACCTGAGTTTTACCCTGAAATTTTTACAGTCTTATAAAAAACTACAAATTTTTACTTAAGTCACAAATTTGCCAACATTAACATTCAATCCAATTTTATTTTATTTTTGTGCTGAAGGAACCGCCTCAGCCGGTAGCCAAAGCGTCAACCCCCAGGTGCTAAGTAAGCGGGAGGACCCACCACCCTCGGTAGCACACTTAAGTCACCAAGTAACTCCACTAGAGCCTTTGCTTCGCAAAGGTTCATTGAAGCCTACCCAGTGGAGCCACCACGGCCGGTGGTAACGTTCAATCCAAAATTTATCTCTAATAACCAAGAGATAGAAAAATCCCAAGCACAAGTTGTTTGAATGCCCTGAGCATGAGCTCTCCAATCAAGAGAGATGGAACATTCCCAAGCATAAGAGAAAGATGAGTGCAAAATCCCTAATAGTGATTTGACGGAGGGCTAATGGAGAGCAGATTTGAGATTTAAATAAAAATTGATGATATTTTATGAGACAAAAAAATGCTTAAGGTAGAAGTGATAGTTGACCTAAGTTGTTTGTTATGATACAAAAGTGAGTTTAGAGTAGAATTAGGATTTGAACTAAAATTTGGAGTTCTTTATGAGACAAAAAAAAAAGTTCATTATTTAATTGAGACTTGACCTAAAGTTGAAATTTTTTTATGAGATAAAAGGTAAAATTGAGACAAGAACTAAAATTGGATATTTTTTAGGGTATTAAGCCTTTGGAGTAAAGTCAAATAATTTAGTTGGCCATACAATGTCTTTCATGGCAATATATATTGTTCTAGGTCTTTGGTTTTCGTGTGGTCGATGAAGCGCAGTATGAGTTCTTGATAGTGAGGTTTCTTTGTGGAAGTACACCAACAAGTTCAAGCATGGAAGCCTATAAAATTTCATAATAAGATTTATTTAATTCTTTTATGAGATTGAGATATTTTGTGGGCATTGTAGAGTTAAATATGTATGAGTAGGGTGTAATTAGGGATTATGAAATACTAATCTTATTTGAGTGGTTCGAATCTACTTATAATTTCTATTATATCACTTAATTTATTGTGGAAGTCTTTGTTGTTATCGCTATGGATGTAAATCACACCAATCAAATTACATAAATCTAGTGTTTGATTTATTTCCTTATTATGTTACTTTATTGTTTGACCACTTGTTTCCGCAATAGGATGATTCAGCATATCAAATTTTAAACAAATAAAAATCTTAAAATCTTTTAAAGTTTCATACACGGCTCAAACTTGAGACCCGGCTTAACGAAACTAGCGAAGCTTAAGCTCGGACGGTACACATCATCATCAATGCTGATATCATTTTCAAGAAGATGATAGCGAATGGACTCGACAATGTCGAAATGAAAATAGGGTTCATGGGAAATATTCATGTCCACGAGCATTTTCTTCCCCCTTTCCTCGTGTGTTGTTTTTTTTAAGAGAGTGTTTGTTTGCAGACTTTCGGTGGGTGACCGAGAATGGACGAAGCAAGAGAAGTACATAGAGGCTGAGGATGCGGATTGAAGCAAACATAAAATGTATTTTTTCTATTCTTTTGGAGTTTTCAAGAAGCGTCAATTAAGGGTTGAGGGTGGAAAACGCGTTTCAAGTGTTGATATTCTAGTTATTTAACATGTCATATTGTCAGCTATAAATAAATGTATTCTAATTCTTACTGTCCCATACGAAATTAGAAAAAAAGTGATGGGTCACGTTCCTTTATTATTATTATTTTTAAAATTTTATTGAACAAGGACCATAAAGTCTAGAATGCACGCTCAATTGCATTATTACATAAAAATAGTTTAATATCAGACATCAAGATTCTCGTATCTGGTGGGCGCCGTACGCTTCCAAACGCACTATGTAAGGAAAATTTTAGTTAATATATAATCATGCAAAACATAAGGGGGATAAAATATTAAAAGAAATACATATGTCAATAAAGTAGATCTGTACGATAATTTCTTTACACAATAACTTATCCCCATGAATTCTAAGTAAAATCAAGGTGAATTGTAATGATGTGACATAAAACGAGCAACAAAATTGTAATCAAAAGAAAATTCAAATCCCAGAACCTCTACAATATAATTTTTCTAGATCTGTCATACATTTTCTATGGTCATCGATTGAATTATGGCCAAACAAAAAGTCTTGATTAGTAAAGAAAAGTTTTTGGATCATTGAGAAGCGATAAGACAGCATGCGAAGTCTAAGCCCTAATAGCGAAAGCTGGTTTATGCAGGTAACCCATCCAAATAATTATCTTTATATTCTGGGTAAACAGAAAATTAAAATAAATTCAAGTAAAGTTCAGCCGATGTTGATGAACATGCTTGCGCTCTTTCTACTTGAAATTTTACAGCATTGCAACTCTAGTTTGGTCAATAAACTTGGCACACGGAGACTTTACATTTGTTAAAGGAGGAAATGAGTACAGCGTGGAATCCACAAAACGAAATTTTTCAGATGCGTGTTTTTTCATGCTTGCATGAGCATCGCACACGAGGTTGACTTTGTACCTTCGAGACGAGTTTTAGACTATAGGATTAGATGGAGAGGAGCAAAGTCAAAGGAAGGTGTTCTTTGTGTGTCCTTGAACGAGTTTCGGACCATCTAGAAACACGTACTCTCGGGTTTCAAGCGTCTTGATGGAGTCAAATATGATCCATTACATGCCATTTGTGTAAATCTTTGCGAAGATACATATGTATGACCTCGGTTGGTATGTAACTTTTGTTTTACGTAGCTCTATCCATTTCCTTACGATGGAAGTCGGACGTCCATGCAAAACTAGTGTGGCTATTACCAAACAACAAAGAAATGAATTTCTATCGTGATTAAAAAAAAATAAGAGTAGGTTAATGAAAATCCGGACTACTTGAGATGCCCTAATCACAATTTGAACGGTCATATTTTTAGCAACATCATCATTTTCAGTTAATCAAATGGGGCGAATTAAGGTAGATACTTCATTGCATTAATTAGGTAAGTTTTAAAACTCGATTGTATTTTTGAAAAGTTTTATGACTCAATTGCATCTTCGCGGCGTAAGACTATTGATACACTTATTCCATTCTTAAATGATTTTTTTTTTTTTAAATGTACCCACTTTACTAAAAGGGATATGATGCAAATAATCTAAGAACTTTGACCTAATATGTAATACGTTTTCATGAACTTTAAATTTGTTTATCGTGGTCCTAAAATTTAAACAAATGTGCAATGTGGTCCTCAAACTATTACTTTGTTCAATGTGATTCTTGGACTTTTGATACTTATTCAATTTAGTCTCTAGTTATATAAAAATATTCAATGTTATCCCTGAACTTGAATTAATGAAATGAGAATATTGAACATTTTCATATAGATTAGGGACTAAATTGAAAATATACTAAATATTCATGGATCACATTGAACAAATTAAAGGTGCAAGGATCACATTGACTATTGAGCCAAATTTCAGGATTCATTTGTATCATTATTGTTGGATGAAATCCCTTAAAGTATTTTGAAGTTGACAAAACAAGTTTATCAGTCTAGTCTGAAGACTTACAGATTCTGTTGACAAAGTTTGAAGGACAAAGTCGAAGATTAAAGTCGAAGAACAAAGTCGAAGATCAAAGTCGAAGATTAAAGTCTCGAAGGACAAAGTCGAAGGACAAAGTCTGAAGATTAAAGTCGAAGCTAGTAAGACTCAAGACTTATATTTCAAAGTCTACTCACATGGACAGTTTCCAGGACGACGTTTATTCTGATCTAATACGATCTTTATTCTAACAACTAGTGGATATCTTTCTCTTGGATTTAGCACTAAACGATCTAAGCTTTATATGGAATAAGTTTAGATTCCTTGATGACTTCGCAACTTATATTTGGAAGGATCTACTTATGGAAACCGAGATCCCGATTGTATGGGCGAGCGGGATTGATGGGCTATAAACACTTACCTTAAAGAGCTCGAGATCTCTCTAATTGATTCTGTCCAACGGGTTGATTGGAAGAACTTCTTTGGAAGGTGCCAACGGTATTGAAGGCATGAAGAAGTATATAAGAAGATGCTCTAGTTGTTGAAGAGTGCGGATAGAAGAATTCCAAAGTCTGAATCTCCTTTTCTATTTTGCGATATCATTCTTTGAGCGTTACTTGTAATCAAGAGAGATCATATTGTAGACCTTGAGGAAGTGTAGTAGAGTAATCTACACTTTGTGGACTCAAGAGTGTGAGACTGTAATCACTCTTATTGATTCTTAGTGAAATCCAGCCAAGAAGGGCTGTCCGTGCGGGAGAGTGGACGTAGGCTTGATCTAAGCCGAACCACTATAAATCTGGAGTCTTGATTCTCTATCCCTAATCCTTCTATTGTTAACTTTTTCATTTGCTGCAATCGTTGATTTTAAATTATCTGTATCTCATTTGTTTAGATTGTTAAAATCGCTTTAAACACCTATTCACCCCCTCTAGGTGCTAATTCTAGTCCTAACAATTGGTATCGAGCTTGTGTACTTGTTTATAAGAAGTGTCTTTACTTCTAAGTAAAAGATCTATGGCTAGTATGCTATCTACGGGGTTGGTTGAAGGTCAAAGCAATACCGAGACCTCCATACTTTGATGGAAAGGATTACATCATATGGAAAAATAAGATGAAGGCATTCCTAAGATCGAAAGATCCCTTGGAATGGGAAGTGGTTGATAAAGGAATCATTCCTGTTGCTGCATCAGACTCAGAGAGAGGAAAAGAACCTGTTGTTCCTACTCTTATGACTCAAGAAGAAATCACCAATAGACAGGCTCTCGACGCCAAAGCCATTTACTCTTTATATTGTGCTTTATCCCCTACTGAATATAATAGAATATCTTCTTGTGATACAGCAAAAGAAGTATGGGATAGGCTCCACATTACCTATGAAGGAACTGATCGTGTGAAAGAAACAAGGATCAACCTTCTCTTGGGACAATATGAAGTCTTTAAGATGAGATCAGGAGAATCAATTACTGACATGTTCAGTCGCTTTACTGAAAATTGTGAATGGTCTTGAATATCGGGGACATCCAATCTCGGGACATATGAAAGTCAACAAACTTCTTCGTGGACTCTCAAAAGACTGGAATTACATAAAAACCTCAATAAGAGAGACACAAAGAATTGCTCCACTTTCTGTAGATGAATTGGTTGGAACTCTTCAATCCTATGAAGTAGAACAGACCAACGAAGAAGAAGACTCAAAAGGTAAGAAATCTATTGCCTTAAAGTCTAATGACTATTCGATGTTCTGATTACGAAGAAGATCTAGATGATGAAGAACTAGCACTTATGATAAAGAGATTCGAAAGCTGAACGAAAAAGGAAGGAAATTCAATTGGAAGAAACAAAATTCTCAAAGGTTTCAAAATAGGTCAACGAGAGGAAGATGATACGAATAAAGAAGTGACTTGCTTTGAATGCAAGAAAAAGGGACACATCGAGACCTAAGCGTCCTCTGTTAAAGAAGAGAAAAGGAAAGACGGAGAAAAACGGGAAAGCACTCAAGGCAGAAACTTGGAGTGATACTTTGAATGTGAAGATAGTGACAATGATTATGCCAATATATGTTTAATGGCAAAATCGGACTCGGACTCGGACCACGATTCGAACACGAGACTCGACGGCGAACTCGAGGTAAGTAATCTGAAAATTCCTGTTAAAGTTTCTAAATACATTAATGAACTATGTCTTAGTCTGAAAACCTCTCTTAAGAGGATCTCCGAATTAAAAAGGGAAAATTCTACATTGAAACAACAGGATAAACTTATGAAAGAAAAGTTTGAAAAACTGGAAAAGATTTTGCTTTGTTGTGAAAGAAAACTCGAAAAGTATTTCAAATGAAAATAATCTTTTGAAAAATGACATCACTAACATATCAAAGAGATTTTCAAATGGTTCTCAAAAGCTGGATAAGATTCTTTCAATACAAAGACCGTATTTTGACAAGTTAGGTCTTGGTATGACCTCGAAACTATTCCACGATTGATTTTCCGAAGGTAAAAGAAAGAATTAAACAAAGACCAGCTAGAATTGTTTATAAGAATCATTTCCGAAAGTTTTTGTAAAACCTTTGTTGGTAGAAATGCTCTGAGATGTTCCAAGTGTAAAAGCTTAGAACACTTTGAGAAAGAATGTCCTTTGGTTTGGAGACCTGTTAAAAGGAGTTGGGCTAAGACTGTCTATTGTACTAACACTTCTGGACCCAAGTTGGTATGGGTACCAAAAAGAGCTTGATTTCTGTTAATTGCAGGTTACTATCAAAAAGAAGATAAAATGGTATCTTGATAGTGGATGCTCAAGACATATGACAGGAGACTCAAGCTGCTTCATAAAACTTATCCGAGATAGACGGAGGAAAAGTTTCCTTTGGTGGTAACAACAGAGGAAAGATTACTGGTCGAGGAACAGTGAAGATTGGAAGTTTGTCTATCAATAATGTTTCATTAGTTGAAGGATTAAATTACAACTTGCTTAGCATAAGTCAGTTGTGTGATTCTGTTTCAAGATCAACTTTCAGGAAGAAACGTGCTCGGAATCGGTAAAGACCTTACTCAATCTTTTACTGGTCGAAGACATGGAAATATCTATCTTACGGATGTGAATCAAGAAAGATCACAATGCTTAATATCGTACAAGATGAAGCAAATCTGTGGCACAAAAAGCTAGGCCATATCAACATGAAGCGAGATCAACAAGATCTCTACAAAGAAACTTGTTCGAGGACTGCCCATTCTGAATTATTCAAAGTCGATCTATGTACACCATGCGTCTTGGGTAAACAGGTTAGAAACTCTTACAAATCGATAAATAAAGTTTCCACTAACCATGTATTGCAGCTTTGCACATGGATTTGTTTGGACCTACCCGAACGAAAAGCATTGGTGGTAAAAGGTTCTGTCAGTAATAGTGGATGACTATTCACGATTTACCCGGTCTACTTTCTCACAAGTAAGTCGAGACTTTCTCTCTCTTTTCAAAATTTGCTAAAAAGTGTAGAATGAGAAAGGCCACACTATCACAAGCATTCGTACGACCATGGAGGTGAGTTTGAAAATCAAGACTTTGCTAATTTATGTGATGAATTTGGTTTTCAACACAAATTTTCTTCTCCATATACACCAGAACATAATGGGGTTGTGGAAAGGAAGAATAGATCTTTACAAGAAATGGCAAGAACTCTTTTAATTGGAAATCAAGTTTCTTTAAGGTTTTGGGCGGAAAATTGTTTCAACTTGCTTGCTATATTATAAACAGAGTGTTTCTAAGACCAATTCTCGAGAAAACTCCTTATGAAATTTTTAAAGGAAAGAAACCAATAGTTTCTTATTTTCAAATATTTGGTTGCAAATGTTTTATTCTAAAGAATGCAAATGATCGTGTTGGTAAGTTTGAAGAAAAATCAGATGAAGGATTCTTTCTTGGATACTCTACGACAAGCAAAGCCTTTAGAGTGTTCAACAAAAAGACTCGGACTGTGGAAGAATCAATGAATGTAATATTTCAAGACTCTCCACAAGTTCAGCGAGATATAGGCGAAGACTCGGAATCTGCTCCAGACACTTTGCTAGATCTAACTCCACCGAAGCGGTTGCTAAATCAAAATCGGTACAACAAGCTACGATGAAGAATCTACTCAAGAAGAAGATCAACAATCTATCGGACGAACAAAGAATCGGAAGCACAAGCCTAGCCATCCTGAAGAACTCATTATTGGAAACATTAATGAGGGAATTCGAACAAGATCCAAAAGACGAGAAGAGTCTAGTGCTTTGTTGCTCTTATTTCTGAAATAGAACCCAAAAATATCGAAGAAGCTTTAGCTGATGAAAGCTGGATTGAAGCGATGCAAGAAGAGCTCGAGACAATTCGGTATTAACGACGTATGGGAATTAACTCCCAAACCAAAAGGTAAATCGATTATTGGAGCTAAATGGGTTTTCAGAACAAAGTTGATGAAAAAGGCAAAGTAACGAGAAACAAAGCAAGACTCGTGGCTAAAGGATACACGCAAGAAGAAGGGATAGACTATGATGAGACTTACGCTCCAGTAGCGAGGTTAGAGGCAATCAGATTACTACTTGCCTTTGCTTGCTATAAGAATTTCAGGTTGTTTCAAATGGATGTTAAAAGTGCATTCCTGAATGGAGTCATTCAAGAAGAAGTCTATGTAGAACAACCTCCCGGTTTTGAAGATTCAAAGAAACCATACTACGTATTCGAGACCGAAGAAAGCTTTATATGGACTAAAACAAGCTCCTCGAGCTTGGTATGAAAGGCTAAGTAATTTCTTAATTCATAGTGGCTTTTCTAAAGGTAAGGTAGACACTACTTTGTTCATTAAAAAGGAAGGTAAAAGTTTTCTACTTGTTCAGATTTATGTTGATGACATCATATTTGGATCATCTAATGAGACTTTGTGCAAGAAATTTTCTAAGTCTATGAAGGATGAATTCGAGATGAGTATGATGGGTGAACTATCATTTTTCCTTGGTCTACAAGTCAAACAACTAAAGGAGGGAATATTCATTCATCAAGAGAAGTATGCAAAAGAACTTGTTAAAAAGTTCGGTCTGGAAAATTGCAAAAGACCGACATACCAATGTCAAGCTCTTTGAAGATAGACAAAGATGAAGCGAGGGAAGAAAATTGACCAAAAGTTATACGGGAGTATCATTGGCTCTCTTCTTTATCTTACGCATCCAGGACGACATATTATTTAGTGTTTGCATATGTGCTAGGTTTCAATCGACCCTAGAGAATCTCATTTAAGCGCTGTCAAACGTATTATTAAATATGTTGCTACTACTGCTAAGATCGGTCTTTGGTATCCCAAAGAAGGAGACTTTACACTTCTTGGCTATTCGGACGCAGATCTTGCAGGTTGTAGAGTTGAAAGAAAAAGCACTTCAGTACGTGTCAATTACTAGGAAACAAGACAAAGTATCCTGGTTTTCGAGGAAACAAAGTACGTGGCTCTTTCAACGGCGAAGCGAATACGTTGCTCTTGGAAGTTGCTGTTCTCAAATATTGTGGATAAAACAACAACTGCAAGACTTTGGCATTGAAGACTCTTGCACGAAAATTAGATGTGACAACACCGGTGCAATCAATCTTACAAAGAATCATATCCTACATTCAAGAGCAAAACATATTGAGATTCGACATCACTTTATAAGAGATCATGTTCGAACAAAGAAGTCTTGATACAATTCATAGACTCAAAGAATCAACTGGCACACATCTTCACAAAGCCACTTGATAAAAGCTTGTTTGAGTCTATTCGCTCAAGACTCAATATTTTATCTCTTGAAGAATGCTGAAGTTCAGACTCAGTAACTAAAGACTGACAGAGTATCAGACTCAAAGGTTAAAAGACTGAGAATACGAATCGACACGACTGTAAGTTCGTTTACTTAAACAGTCTTATTGATAAGGTAAGATTATCTGTCTATTTTAAGTCGGTTATCATTAAAAGAAGTGGTTATCATTTTATTAAGGCGGTTATTTTTCAAAAAGGAAAATTCAAGATTCTCAAAATATACGACGCTTGGTTTTCCCCGTACTGTCATACTTATACATCTCTTCTCCTTCGTTTTCACTTTACTCAAAAACCCTAGATCAAAAGTTTTCACTTTCTCTGCAATTTTCTCTCCAAAACTTCTCCGTTTCAAAGTTCCCAACTTTCTTGCGACACAAGTGAAAAAGTCTCTCCAAAGAAAAGCACAATGTCGTATCGGAGGAAGTCTTCCCGGAATAGCAAACAGGGGACCACAAGGATCCGGTGAGGGTCCTACGCATTTTGATCTCACCGAGGAAAGCGACATTCCTGCGAGCAAACTCCTCTTCAACCGGGCCCTCAAGATGAAGCGATTTATGAAGATATCAAACCGGTAAGAACTCTTAAACCCGCCTTTGTTTACAAACCGTACTCTGCGTTAAAGGAAGGTGGTTCTCGCTATGTCTTTTGTGGATGAGTTTCGAAAGAGAAGGGTTATAGAAACGAGACGCACTTTCTTACTTGTTATGGAAAGATGCGGGTTGTGCCCGAAGGAACGGCTGCAAGAGCATTTGCAAATTTCCCTAGTGACCCTAGGTTTAGTAGTATGAATCGGCTGAAGGGAAGGATGATGATGAAAAGATGTTCATACACTTTAAACCATGGATGGGTGTGGCTGCGAGCCTTAGAGGGAAGAAGGATGAATTGTTCCGCTCAGATGGACACAGAAAGAGATATGAAAAATTGCTGAAGCGTGGGGTGATGAACCCACGAACTGTGGATTTTGACTTTCTGGACTTGTTGAGTATAAATCTGCGAGAGAAATTTGAAAAGCTCCAACTCTATCAATTCTGCACAGACTGTGACACGGCACATTCTGAATTGACTGCTTATTTCTACTCAAATATCAGTTTCGTTGATGCAAACAGCTTTACTTTCAGCGTGAGGGACAAAGAGTATGTCATTGATAAGGACATAATGGCTGATGTGCTTGGTGTGGAAAGAGGGTTCTCCAACCAATCGGTGTGTGCATCGGCCATGCTACTCTTGATCTAGCAAAGGACGAGAATTGCGAAGGAAGACTCTCTTACTCGAATGAATGCAACAAATACTTTGCTGCATAAGATTGTAATCAACTGTCTAAGACCCAAATTGACATCCAAGACAGATGTATCAATTTCTGAAGCCAAGTTGATGTTTGCCATCAAGACTGGTGTGAACTTCTCTTTACCACATACCATCATCTTTCACATGTATAGATGCATGGTTAAGGACAAAGGAAAGCTTCCTTATGCTGGTCTCATTACTCGTCTCTTCAGACATCTACACATTCAACCTCCTCACATTCTCACAGTGAAGACCATTGATAAAATGGTCATCGGGCTAGGGATGATTACCAAGATGCGTTTGAAGGAGCTTAGCAAGAAGCTGGAAAAATTCAAGGAAAAGACTCCTGTCAAGTTCGGACCCGACTCATCGGCGCCAAAAGGAAAGGGAAAGAAGCTGTGGCTAGTTCTACCAAGAAGCGAAGGGCAATCATCCTGGAAGATGAAGATGATGAGGATGCAATTCCTATCTCTACTCTAATTTCTCAATTTGCTGCATCTATTCCAACTGTTCCAACATCAAGTTGCGAGAGAAAGAGAAGAAAGATGAAGAGAAGGAAGAGAAGAAAGAGAAAGAGAAAGAAAGAAAGAGAAAGAGAAAGAGGAAGAGAAGAAAGATGAAGAGAAGAAAGAGGAAAAGGAGAAAGACGAAGAAAGAGAGGAAGAGAAAGAAAGAAAAGAAGAGAAAGCAAAGATGAACCGAAAAGAACAGATTCTCCAGCGAGAAAAGGAGGATTTACAACACCCGTCACCGAGGAAACGCCTCGGAAAGAAGAATTCTTTTCTCCACCGAAGACATGGAGACGGGGGAGATAAAGAAAGCGAACACACACCTCTTCGGCTGACTTTCGGAGAAGAGGATGCTCAAACAGTGTTAGTCGATCACCTCCGATGCCGAGGATATTCATGCTGCACGGTTTCTGAAGGAGAGGCATCGTCTCCACACACCGAACCTCCCGCTAAAATTCATACTGGCTTGACTCCACCATCAGACCAAGCTGAAACAAGCACTCAGACTGAAAACTCTAGAAATTTTCAAAGGCTGCTTGAGCTCATCTTGGAACTTAAAGGTCAAATTTATGCCATGGGATATGAATTTCAGACCTTGCAGAATGAAAATCATGCAATGTTCATCACTTTGCATGATCAGATTAAAGATGTTCAGCGTCAGATTCAAGAAACTGCAAATGGCACTACTCTCACCCAAGTACAGGAAGATTTGAGGAAGCTGGAAGACACTGTGAAGTCTATGGGAGACTTTCAACTTGTTCGCATTCCTCGAGCTCCTTGATTTTTTTTATGCTGACAAAAAGGGGGAGAAGACCTTGCAGATGTTGATTTTTGATTTTCTCAACTCAAAACCCAAACCTTGCAGATGTTGATTTTTGATTTTCTCAACTCAAAACCCAAACCCATTCTTTTTCTTTTATTGCTTGCTATCTTGACTTTGACTTGAGTTCTTTAACGTTTGCAGTTTTTGGAAAGTATGCTCTCTATGGCAATACTTTAAGCTTCGTAAATTTGATAGTACTGTCTGTTTATGACTAATGAGGTTTCGGTGAATGCGGATCTATGTACGAGGAAAGTCTCGTGTATGCAGGATATCCGTGTACAGGATAACTTCTACTATCTTATTTAAATCTTTTATGATGCTTGCTTAAAAGTTGTATTGCGGGCGATAATATTCAAATCTGCGGGGAAAGTTTTGTCACCATCAAAAGGGGGAGATTGTTGGATGAAATCCCTTAAAGTATTTTGAAGTTGACAAAACAAGTTTATCAGTCTAGTCTGAAGACTTACAGATTCTGTTGACAAAGTCTGAAGATCAAAGTCTGAAGATTAAAGTTTGAAGAACAAAGTCTGAAGATCAAAGTCTGAAGATTAAAGTCTGAAGGACAAAGTCTGAAGATTAAAGTCTGAAGCTAGCAAGACTCAAGACTTATATTTCAAAGTCTACTCACATGGACAGTTTCCAGGACGGCGTTTATTCTGATCTAATACGATCTTTATTCTAACAACTAGTGGATATCTTTCTACTGGATTTAGCACTAAACGATCTAAGCTTTATATGGAATAAGTTTAGATTCCTTGACGACTTCGCAACTTATATTTGGAAGGATCTACTTATGGAAACCGAGATCCTGATTGTATGGGCGAGCAGGATTGATGGGCTATCAACACTTACCTTAAAGAGCTCGAGATCTCTCTAATTGATTCTGTCCAACGGGTTGATTGGAAGAACTTCTTTGGAAGGTGCCAACGGTATTGAAGGCATGAAGAAGTATAGAAGAGAGATGCTCTAGTTGTTGAAGAGTGCGGATAGAAGAATTCCAAAGTCTGAATCTCCTTTTCTATTTTGCGATATGATTCTTTGAGCGTTACTTGTAATCAAGAGAGAGATCATATTGTAGACCTTGAGGAAGTGTAGTAGAGTAATCTACACTGTGGACTCAAGAGTGTGAGACTGTAATCACTCTTATTGATTCTTAGTGAAATCCAGCCAAGAAGGGCTGTCCGTGCGGGAGAGTGGACGTAGGCTTGATCTAAGCCGAACCACTATAAATCTGGAGTCTTGATTCTCTATCCCTAATCCTTCTATTGTTAATGTTTTCATTTGCTGCAATCGTTGATTTTAAATTATCTGTATCATTTGTTTAGATTGTTAAAATCGCTTTAAACACCTATTCACCCCCCTCTAGGTGCTAATTCTAGTCCTAACAATTATCTCTTATAAAAACTTACTGACACCAAAAAAAAAAAAAAAAACCGAATATTTAAAGAGAGAATGATAAAATTCTGCAATTTTCTTTTGAATCACATGCACAATATGTGATTGTGATAACCATAATATAGATACAAAAGCATTCACCAATAACAATGTCCTTCCCCAATTAAATAAAACGGAGCGTGCCCCCTGCTTTGGCTTTTTAATTCATTACGGATCACAAAGAATATATCAAATTATGTCTTTCGTGATTCAAAAAGTCTAATTGAGCATTTGCAACATGTGTTGAGAATCTCATTAGTAATCACCAAATCCACTTTCTCAGAAGCTCCATCTGAAATCATCCCTTCGATCTTCAACCACTTAAACTGTCAAGCTCGACCTATATATATATCTCCCACTTTCAAGATCTTTTCAGCTTTTCACTCTTACTTCAGAAACCAAATCATCCCTTCAATCTTCCACATCAAGTGATCTCAAAGCTACAAATTCTAGCCAGAAACGAAAAATGCTGCAGGAAATTTTCAGTCACCTTGAGACAGATCAATTCGATGCTTTCAAATCCATATGTGAGCATCTCTTTGAAGATCATGATGACAGTGTCAACGCAACATTATATGCACCAACTCCTGCAAACACGTACTCAAGGAGCTCAAGCTTCAGCAATCTCTTACTGATGGAGAGTTGGAGCGAACTGCCCCTCGAAGTCAATGACTCGGAGTGCATGTTGGTATATGGTGCTATGTGCAACGCACTCAATTCTCAGTGGGCGATGCCTTTGGCTTCGAATCAAGAACTTGATTTTGAAGTGGCGACCACCATTGATTATGACGGCATTGGTCTGGCTTCGAATCAAGAACTTCATTTCGAAGTGATGACTGACGATTATAACAGCATTGGTTCAGCAATGGAGAAGAAACTAGAGATGGTGGAGCCGGAGGTACAAGTGTCATTCGAGAAGACACATTATAAAGGAGTGAGGAGGCGGCCGTGGAGAAAATACGCGGCAGAGATAAGGGATCCCAAGAAGAACGGGCAAGGATTTGGCTCAGGACTTACAAGACACCCGAGGATGCTGCATTGGCCTATGACCGAGCAGCTTTTAAGATAAGGGGGTCCAAGGCCAAGCTCAATTTCCCTCACCTCATCGGCACCGGTGATTACGAGCCTGTCAGGATCAGCCGCAAGCGTTTGTCTACTGAGCTTAGCTCACCATTCTCGTCCAGCGGCGACGGTTTGGTGACGAGGACGAAGAAGGGAAAGAGAGAGGTCAATGTGGATGCTGAGTTGGATTTTCAAACTCCAATCCCCTTTCCCATAATGGGTACTGGTTTTTGGAATGGGGATGAACAATTTGTACTTTAATTATGCAAACTGCAGATACATATGTTTTGATCAATGAGAAGTCAATTAGGGAATTTACGTTGTAGAAACTATCAATTTGATGATTTGATTTCATTTCCTCTGGAGTTTGTCCAGAAAAACCAAAAACGTACTCCATCCCCAACTCTATGGCCTATCCATTTGATATACAGAGATGGTAGGCTCTACGGATATGTTTCTTAGGTTAACATGTCAGTGCCCATATGCCCCATGTCTCCAATTGGTACAATATGTTTTTTCTTGTTTTGTGCCCATATGCCCCATGTCTCCAATTGGTACAATATGTTTTTTTTTTTGTCTTGTATCTGACAATACCCTCTCGATGTTTTACATCATGGTATCTCGAGATCCGGATGAAGATCCGTATGAAAACTTTGAGAGCTTGCTTAGGTCAAATTTCCTATTCTTGAAAGGAGGAGAAAAACACCTTCAAATCATAAGAAAGTGACTAGCAAAAGTAAAAGAGGAGTATAAAAACATCTCTGTATTAATTCAATATGAAAAGCTTTTAACCTCGGTAGTTACAATTAGCATTTGGCTCCTTGTGAATCTTACGTGATCTACCAGCTACGGTTGTATTCTGGAATCACCAAGAATGAAAATGTAATTTTGTGTTATTCTTATATAAGTTTGAGATTTTTAATACACAGTGTGGCGATAGAATAAAGATATCAAATTTGGTTCGTTGTAGCGTCTATATAGTCATTCTTTTAACATTAACAACATGAATCGCTCAAACCGAATTTCTCAATAAACAACACGATAGAACAATGTACAGCCATACGAATCGTGATGGCATGCCATGATTGGTTTGAGTAGGCATTACCTTTTGTTCCAAGAGAAGCTACAAAAATTTTCCCGATAAAACATCATTATCTTGTGTCAATTCAAACAAAATTTAAGGATTAATCAAGCGTGAAATATTTGTTCCAATTGAAAAGCGTATCGAACCCTAAGCTCTCGTGGTTACTTGCTATGACATTTTATAGGTGTGAGTGCTCGAACTCATTTCAAAAAGGGTAAAATGCCACGTCTTCATGTATCATGCTCATTATCGAGACATAATGGTAAGAAAAAAGAGAGTAGATGACAGTAAAAAAGAACAGAATAGAAGAATGCCACATTGATGTTAGTTTCTGATGTCTATATTTATCGAGGATAGATGTTATTTCGAATTTCACAATTTACTTGGTCCAATTTGTCTTGCACAAATTAGATATAATTTTTTTTTTAGGCAAGTGTTTTTCAGGAACAATGAAGCAATTTTGGCGAAGGACATTGGGTCCAAGTCCTAGCTTGTGGGCCGTGATCCAAACTCTTGAGGTCCTAATTTTGGTCCCAGAGTCTAGGATCCAACCGTTAGGGTGCTAGGTCCACCCCTCCAAGTTCATGGTGTGGACCTCGAGGTCGATGATTTGGGTGTTGGGGTCTTAGGTCCCGGGTTTGGATGATATGATACTCATGACAACAATGGGGAGATTAAATTAGAATTTGAAAATTAAGTTTTGACTTTTAAGAAGTGTAAATCATTTTTTTGATATGAAAGAATATATAAACTCTTTGTTGATTATAAAAATGATTTTTCTTGAATTTATTTCAAGCGGTTCCAAAGGATGATATGAAAAGTAATTATTTGTTGATGTCCAATTTCTCTCGTGATATAAACTAAAATGAAGTTCTTCTCATAAAGATGTCATGTGACAAGTATTGTAAATTATTCCAAAAAGGTAGCAGTTGCATAAAGTTGCCAATCATTCAACCAATAATTTTTTTAAAACTGACTAATCCTTATTGAAACTTATTAAAAAACATCTGTACATTACAGAACAATCCAATTCTGCAATTTTCTTTTCATCACATGCACCCCACACATCAGATCTAAACACCTAAGATTTAAACGCCAGAGGGTGCACCGACATATTATTGTCCTTCCCCAGTAAATAAAATGGAAACTGCCCATGCTCTGGCTTTTTAATTCAGAACGGATAATGAAAAAAATTAAAAAATACCAATTTATGTCTCTCGTGATTAAAAAAATTCTTAATGGAGTATATGAAACGTGTTGAGAATCTCATGAGTCATCGTCAAATGCACTTTCCGAGAAGCTCCATCCAAAATATATTGGACCTAAGCAGTTTGATTTGTCAAAATATCATATAATATAGTAATCAACACGCTTCAGCAGTCAAGCTCAACCTCTATATATAGCTCCCACTTTTTCATGGTCCTTTCAACGATTCCACCTGCTTCAGAAGCCAATCCATCCCTTCAATCTTTCTACAATCAGCTATCTCAAAGATACAAATTCTAGCCAGAAGCGGAAATGCTTCAAGAAATCATCAGTCCCTTTCTGGCCGATCAATTCGATGTTTTGAAATCCATCTGTGACCATCTTCTTGAAGATGACGATGATAGTTTCAGCGCAACATGTGCTGCACCATCTCCTGCAAACATGTACTCAAGGAGTTCAAGCTTCGGCAATCTATTGCTGACGGAGAGTTGGAGCGAACTACCCCCAAAAGTTGACGACTCGGAGGACATGTTGGTGTACGGTGCTCTGCGTGATGCGCTCAATTCCGCGTGGACCATCCCTTTGGCTTCGAATCAAGAACTTGGTTTCGAAGTGATGGCCATTGATGACAACAGCAATGGTCTGGCTTTGAATCAAGAACTTGATTTCGAAGTGACGGCCATTGATTATGACACCATTGATCCAGTCACGGAGAAGAAACCGGAGACGGTGGAGCATGGGGTTCAAGGGCCGGTGGAGAAGACACATTATAGAGGAGTGAGGAGGAGACCGTGGGAAAATATGCAGCGGAGATAAGGGACCCCAAGAAGAACGGGGCAAGAATTTGGCTCGGAACTTACAAGACGCCCCAGGATGCGGCATTGGCCTATGATCAAGCCGCTTTTAAGATGAGGGGGTCCAAGGCCAAGCTCAACTTCCCTCTCCTCATAGGTTCAGCCGAGTATGAGCCTGTCAGGGTCAACCCCAAGCGTCGATCTGCTGAGCTTAGGTCACCGTCCACATCCATTGATGACGGATTGACAAAGAGGACGAAGAAGAGAAAGAGGGAGATCAATGTTGATGCTGAGGTGGATTTTGGAAATCCAATCCCTTTTCCCATATTGGAAATGGGTATCCTGAGTGGAGACGAACAATTTTTATTTTGATTGTGCGAATTGCAAAAGACATTGTCTTGATCTTGTAGAATCTATCAGTTCAGTGTTTTTAGTTTCAGCGATCCTTTACTAGCAAAGAAATCTCGCCTGCATTCAATATGCAATCAACGTTACTGCTGACGAAATCCTAGTCACGAAGTATAGTCAGAGAATGTAGTCTCGATCCTAACTTGAGGAAGTTAATAATGCGGAAGACTCTTGAGATCATTCTCAAGCCCTAACCACATTCATAGACCTTTCTTTCCTTCACGGTTCTCAACTCTGGCTATTGTGGGGTCAGCATACATCCCTGCCCAATCAAGATGCATCAATTTTCAGAAGCATTTTGCTGCCGAACTGACAATTTCTGAACTTTAATGATCAGTTCCATGATTCTCCTGTGGTTTGTGTGTGTGATGTAAACACAATAGCTGTAAGATTCGCAAACCAATCTGATATGAGCGACATTCATTTTCTAAGTAGATAACCTCTTCATGTGCTTGTAAAGTAAACTTTGACGTAAAGGCCAAAACGACTCAAGCAAATGAAAGCGACCAAAAAGAAAAAAGGAAAAAATTAAAGAGTTTCTGGAAAACAGTTTAGTGGCAGAGATTATCGTGCAAACACTGGCAACCACCCACGTCGAAGTGATGTCCAATTTCATCCCTTGTCTTCCCCCGTTCATTCTCTTGCTCTCGGTGCCTCGACAAATCTCAATTATGCAATCGATCCATGGAAATGAGGTCTCCATCAATGGTTGAATTTTATGAAAATATCAAAAGAAACACCGTGCGGGATAGAGAGATTTTTCGGTAATTTCATGGTACAATGTTCCAATCCATGCACGCAGACCAAGTTGGCACGTGCTGATTCGCTCGAGTGGGCAACAATCTCGTGTTTTCGGGAGCACCTAAAGGTTCCTCCGGTCCGACCAAAGAATTCTTTGGGAGCACCTCTTCCGCTTGAAATTTGCAATTGCTTCGAGACACAAAAGTATTAATTTCTTCAACAATTCAAACGAACTCGTTGTTAATCAAGCATTGTTACTATAAAAAGAAAACTCAATCCAAACTCAGGCGATGGTCCCCCGCACCGTACTTTCTTTTAAAAGTATAGGTCAAAAAAGACTTCCATCTTTTTTGTTGGTTACACGTGATTGGTGGACAAGATTACTAGCTAAAAATAACAATAATGTGCCCCACGCGTTGGTTTCCAAATTTGGAAAGTACACATTAAATTGACCCAAAAAGAAAAAAAAAAAAAAAAGATGGGAATTCCAAGAGCTGAGTTGTTCATAGCAGCCAGACAGAAAGTAAGAAGCGGGTCAAATTATTTATCATGGAAACCATGTTTTTAATTCCTTTATTCACTTAGTCCAACCGACAGATAGTCAACGACGTTAGGGCCAATGCTTAAGCAGTACCCTGTTGACTCATTGAATGGAGAATCATATATAACAATAAGTACAACAACCCTTCTTTTTCACAATTTTTTTTTTTCGAAATTGCTATTTTTTTTTTGTTGGTTCTACTCTATTCATATTCTAACGCTTACTCTCAGACTTTTGCCTTACTTCCTTGCAGGACGTGGGAGTTCCTGAAACTACAGCGTCCCCATCCCAACCCCTCTGAGAAGGTGGGGATTCGAACCCCCCACTCCTCTTCCAAGTTGGAAGGGTGGCCACTGGAGCAAACCCAGTGGTTTCGAAATTGCTATTAAGTGGTTTGATTTGATAGTATCCATATAGTCAATGGATGAGTAAAACACATAATTTAAATTATGACAGTCAAATTTCAAAGAGCAATTTAGCATAACTGTCATGTATGATGTCGTAAAAAGAGTATCTATTAATTAACTAGCCATGTATAATGTTATCAAATGTTTATATAATTTTGATTGTAGTTTGCAAATGAAGCTCATATGTTTGATGAGTTGAGGGACGTTGTGCTTGGTCTTGGACCCCTGCATTTTAAAAGCAACCTGGTCGTAGGCCAATGCCACATCCTGAGGCGTCTCTTAGCGCGTTTCTTCCGCCTTCTTCGCCAGCCCCTCCTCCTCCGATACATCATCAATGATGCCATGATCAACTAGCACCATCGCTTTGAAACCAAGCTGTTGATAAAAAAGAACCCACCCTGAGTCGAGGGCATCTCGCAGCGCACCGTACACGATCATGTCCTCGGAGTCGTCAACCCTTAGCGGCAGTTCTTTACTCCAACTCTCCGTCAGCAATAGACCAGTGTTGTCATACGTAGATAAATGATGCAATGTCCAGCCGGATAAAAGATGCAACAGAAAGGAGATAAACGTCAATAGGACTTGTAAGTAGCTGATTTCGGCTTTCTGCTCCGGCTTCTGCCGGACCGTCCCGCAGGCAGGCGGAGAGAACAAGATTCCTGCCCTTGTTTTTTGTTTTCATTTTGTTTATATTAGGCTAGAGTGCATTTCAGGAAGGAAGCCTCTTCAGAAGAACCAATCCTAGAAACAAAAACATGGCAAATTGAGACACAGGTGAGTGAAAAACGTGTAGCAACCAAGAGAGGAAAAGAAAGAGCCTGGGCAATGCTCTATAACAAGAAGGATGAGCAAGAGATCCATCAGATCAACCAACTTGGGAAACAATCATACAGAAACCATTTGATGTTTCGCACTGCGACGGCATTCGAACAATGGAAATCTGACGCACGTGCAAAAATTGAAATCCAATCCGAACACTACCATTTTTATAGTGTGAAATTTACCAATCAACCTAAAACTTAATTGAGCTCGAAGACAATCGAGAGATGACCCATATTAGCCACATGTAGAGTACTATTACACTCGACAGCTCTAATGAAACAAGATCAATATTCGAGAAACAAACTTATATAGAAAAAAGGAAAACAAAATACAACCAATTCTACCCAGCTTGCATATAGCCGATGCCGAGAATATTTACAGGAGCTCATCCTACTGATGCTCAAACTAAACACCCTCATGGAGATCACGGATCAATTTAATCCTATTGACAACCTCCGCTTCTACAAACCTGCGTCCTGAAAAGTTTCTCTTCCATCGGCTAACTTGTGAGTCTCAAAACTGGCAAGAAGTCCCAAGCCATTGCCTCTGCCCTAAGGCAGTAGACTTCCTGTTGTCGAATGCTAGATGTAGGAGATCCTGGAATATCTCCAGGAACAAAAGCCATTCCTCCTCCCTCATGTCCGCGAGATTCACAAAGCTCGCACTTGCAGGAAGCTGCTTATTTGCACTTTTGTGCCCTGATGACGTGTTAGCCATGAAGCGGTTTTCCTGCATCATACCAGAATATTTGGGTTGCTTTGGACACTTTTTACCCAAGACGGTCTTTTTCAAGGGCAGGGGAAGTTTTGACACCGAGGGAATCCTCTCAAATGCCTCAACCTCGGCAACATCCTCCCTCGTCTTCTCTTCTTCATCTTCACTCTCTTCTTGCTCCTTGCTTCGCTTCTCCAGTCTAGACAGAGGATTCCTACCATTGCTACCTATTCCAAGATCGAAATCTGCTCTGTACATACAATCATCCATGGTCATCTTTGGCATGAAGCCTGACTCAGCACCATCCTCACAGTCAATATCAAATTGAAACTCATGATCTCCTTGGTCTGCATCACGAGATTGTAATGTTGTTGATGTCGAAGTCTCGATCTTCACAATTCATCCGTAAAGCAGAAGAGAAAATGTAGAGAAATAGGTGAGAGCTAGGCAAAATCAGCATCCTCCGCCATGCCCGCATGGTAATTCATTATGATTCATGATGAGAAGAAGCTCCAATCCAGAACTCGGCACTGTCAATGCTAAGACACGCAAGAGAGGCTCCCGCCATAAGCTCAGTCGCATTCAACTTGATAACTCATCGGTAGTGCTCGAACGACTGTTACCTTCGTTTGCCAAATTAGTTAATGTCGCAAACCCTTTTTTGCTGCAATGGCTTCTGATCTTGGTTGCTTTGCTACATTTACACTTCGTTATTCAGCTGGTTTCTCCTTATGCTTTCACAAAACAGCTCAATCTTCTCTCCTTTAATATAATATCCCATATGCAAACTGTGCAACCGGCGGCATGTTAACAGGACTGATTTCACACTACCAATGCCACTGGGTGTGAAATCAGTGGCATTGATCGACCCGGACCTGACCCGAATTAGTGCTTCAAGTATTATGCTTTTCGGGTCGGGTCAGAGCACACTGCCTTATGATTCGGGTCGGGTCGGGTAACATTAAAACCCGACCCGACCCGACCCATTGACAGTCCTAATAATCGCTCGATGTGGCAGACGCCAGCCAAGGATCAGCCAACCGGCACTTGGGGCTGATTCTAATGGGCTCGTACTCAGATAATCCGATGAGGTGAGGGAAGTTGAGCTTGGCCTTGGAGCCCTGCATTTCGTAGGCCATCGCTGCATCCTCACGCGTCTCGTAGGTCTCGAGCCAAATCTGGGCTCCACTCTTCTTGGCGTCTCTTATCTCTGCTGCACATTTACAGCCTCATCCTTACCTCTCTATAGCGCATTTCTTCCGCCTTCTTCGCCAGCCCCTTCTCCTCTTATTTATCATCGATGACGCAATGATCAACTGGCAACTTGCTTCGAAATCAAGCTGTTGATTGAAAGGGATCCGCCCCATGTCGAGTGCATCATGCAGCGCACCGTACACATTCATGCACTCAGAGTCGCCGACCCTTAGCGGGAGGTCTTCTCTCCAGCTCTCCGTAAGCAAAAGACCGGTGTAGCTCGAGCACGAACAGTACATGGTCGACAAGAAGATGATAGCGAATGGACTCGAGAACATTGAAATAAGAAAAGGGTTCTTCGGAATAAATTTACGAGAGCATTTTTTTCTTCCCCTTTCCTTTTGTAGGGCTTTTGTCTGGGGACTGTATTGTTGCAGACTTTCAGTTGGTGACCATGGATGGACGAAGCAAGAGATATATACTTTTCTTTAAATTAATGTATTTTAATTCCTAATCATCCGATGCAAAATTTGAGAAAAAAGGTCTGGGTCCCGTTCCTTTAATTTTTATTTTATTGAACAAGGACTATAATGAACAGAACGCTTGCATGCGTGTATAATCGAGGAAAACATAAGGTGGAAGAAATGTTACTAGAAATGCATAGGTTCATACTATAAATCCATCCAATAATTTCGTTATCAATAACGGGGACAATATCATAATGAAAAAATCTTTACGATATGATTCTTTAGATACTGTGCCTTACCCCTCTATGAAAGGAGAGCTCATAGAGGTTCTCTATAATGATTTGGGATTTTGGACCTTCAACTAATCATCCATTCAAGTCTATTCTTTGCCTTTACAAGTTGTGAGTCGGTTTGCACAACAATGGTATTTTTGAAATGATGGGGAATCAACACTTGTAGGATTCAAGAAACCGCGATCGTCCTTGCTAAGCATCTTGTCACCTACAAAGGAAAATAGTGGTATTAATCAAGCTATGTTCAGGCATGAGATACACCATTTTCTCCGAAAGTCAGGTGATCCTTTTGTCTCAATTCCTCTATATCTCCTCGTTTGCCGGTGGCTTGCCCCACTTTGTTGCCTGTCAGTGACGTGCATGAAGTTTTAAGAGCGAACACTTCTTAACACTCTTGGAGATGACATCGTGCCCGATCGATATAAGATTAGCCCCCACATTGACCCTGTCTACCTCTGGAAGTTTATTTCTCAAGAGCACATGTGGAGTGGAGGTGATTGGTCTCCGCCATGCTATTGGGTTTATGTAATCTACATTAAGTACAACATCATACGTTAGCATCTAATTAATAATGCGGAGTTAGAACAAATGGGACCTGTGTCTCGAAGGTATGAATATTTCAAGGCAGTCTTCCGACTCGGTTTGCACAAAAAATGGTTTCTCTTAGCATCTATAAAATTCAGGGCTTTATTCCTCCACTAGATCATCGGAATTTGTCTTGCCACCTCATGTGCATTCTGAAGTCACGAGTTTTTATTTTTTATATTTTTGAGATGTATTGAAAATTCTGACTTCCACAAATTTTGGAGGGATTGTGCAGAAGCCTAGTCTTCAAAGAGATTTGATCATAGGGCCAATTTGATGTGCTTTAACATGCCCTCAAAACATGAAAATTTATCATGAACTTGCAATTTATTGAAAGGAACGAGTTACATTATTGAAAACAAGAAATCGAAATCCGAGAAAGTAGGAAAGATTCCTATGTAGAGGAATATGTGGATAATTAAACATGCCCCTACTCTGGGCAATTCGAACTCATTCTATCATCCAAATCCTCATCAATGACAATGATAGTATGATTGGTTGCTCGGACATATTTATCACCTTCAGCTTTGCCGGTCGAATTAACATTAGTGGCCTTTACCCGGTTCATTGGGTTTGACCTTGGAGGAGGAGGTAGAGTCGCAAAGACCTTCTCCAGCTTATCCACGCGATCCGACAAACGTTGCAATAGATTGTCCAACTCGTTCATTTGACGTCGGAGGGGTGTCATCCCATCACTCTTTCCTTCGAGCGCCAACTTCTTGGTCATTTCTTCCAAGCAATCTGACAAGTATTGCTTGATCATGATTGGGAGACACGATGTAATATATAAGAATGACAAAGAAGATAGAACACATACAGGGATAGCGAGGGTAGAAAGATACAAAAACATGCACATGTACATGTGAGGTTTAACTCCTAAAAGCGGAAAATTCAATAATCAAAATAGTAACTAAATTACTCAGAAGATTAAAGAACCTGAAATGCATGAGCAAGCAGGAATGGATGTGTATTTGACACTCAACTGAGACAAGGATTCTGCAAATTTAGACTTAGAAAACAAACATGCGATGACAAATGCATTTATTACTGAAAATGTTGATGAATTTGACTAATGCATGAACTAAGCTATTTTGAGATAACTAAGATGTAATGTCGATTCATTCTTTGTTGTGTTTTCTTTTTAATGAGATGAACTCCCTAAATGCAATATGGACACGACTCAGATAATGCTGATTATATGCACTAATTTAACATGCATTGATGAAGGAACATAAATAGCCTAAATGTCATGCATGCTATGCTATAATGAATTAACTATACGCAATGACGGGATCAATTCCTAAAGCTAGCGAAATGATATGCCTATGATATAAATAGAATTAATCATGGACTAATCCTAGGATGAAAGTCATATGAAATGTTTTTTTTTGTATTATATTTATGGTTACGAAAGCAGCAAATTATATCCTAGGACCTATATGTGACTAAATAACTTTTATTAAAAAAATATCGACTTAGTGATGCTGACTCTTTTCGTGTTTTTGTTTTTATGATATGCATTACTTGATATATGACCAAATTAAGCCTAAGTCTACATGCAAACTATATAAAAGACAAGTAACATTTTTTTTTTTTTTTGCTTTCAACTAATAAAAACCATGAACTACCCTAAATCTACATGTACTCTAAGACTGAAATGCATTTCCCTATATAACAAATTATGAACGTTCCCTAAACTTTAAATATGCACGAGACAATGACATGCAATATCATGTATTGAAATACATGTTATGATTAGAATTAATTATATCATTGATTGGAGCTCCTTAGTGTCTCAACGCCCAAAAGGAAAGGATCGGATCAAATCATGATAGCATAAGCTTCAATTAACTAAAAACATGCGTTTAGAAACCATATACTAAAATGAATTTCGACAAACCCGGCTTACCTTGAGTAAGGATTAACCTAAGACAATCAAAGCAAGGTAAGATGCCGCGTCTTCTGGTGGGTACCAGCGAAATAGTGTGGCCCGCGAAGCTATGGCAGCGAGGATTGATGATGATGGTTGTTCACTGTACTGAAACAGTAGGGATGCGGGGATGCGAAAGGGGCTTGCCGGGCAATTAGCAGCTCTTGAACATAATGGCGAGGACGGATGTTTGCTAGAAACGCCGCAGACAATCACCAATGGCGCTAGATGACCACTGGTGCCGAGCTGGGAAACCTGAAAGCTTGCAAGGAGTTCTAGAAGACCTGCTGGGATCAATGGCTGTGGCTGGATTCGCTGGACTTCTCAGTCGAGCTGCTATGCGCGATAGTGAGACTCGTCAGCAATCCGATGTTGTGTCGGTCGCTGTGCCTGGAACTCACAGCCGAGCAAGGCGGAGGTGCGGTGGAGCTGACCTCGGCATTGACGAGATGAACAACCACGTCGGGGCAACGTGGCAGATTTGAGAGGAGGATATGGTGGCTTGGCTTACGGAGTGGTGGTGGGCGGCGGAGTGCGGACGAGAGCAACCGCGGATGAAGATTGCTCTTAAAATGATGATGCCCACGGACGTTAGATGCTGATCACAACTTTTTCATTCAAACCCCTTAACAACCAGGCGATGATATCGTATTTTTTTGAAAAGATTTCCTAACAACCCTGATGGAATTGTGGGGAAAGAGATCACATCCACTGACTTTTCATCTTCTTCATTTGTTAAAATTCAAAGTGTCAATCTCTAATTGCCTCGCTGTCTTCCCTTGATCACTCACCGAAATCCAAACCTTCATCCCACCTCCAAAAATCCTCTTCCGTTTAGCCAGCCCAGTATCAGATTCCCTCCGAATTGATCTCTTTCGCATTACCAAATTCCGCTGTTCCCTTTCGAAGCGTGGATATTCTCGATTTTCCGATCGCAACTGCGTTTCTTTCCTTTTGAATTATTGACCGAGATTAAGAGCAAGTGACGGCCAGATATCTATGGGATATGATCCTACGTATGCTTGTCCACGCATCAGTCCATGGTAGCACCGTAGGGAAGTCATGCGGTGACTTAAAGTTATAAAACAATAAAAAATAAAAAATAAAAAATAAAAACCAGTGCGAATATGAATAATGCAAGTGATATTTTTATTTTTTTAGGAGTTGGGTCCACTCCTAATTTTTTTATGCAATATAAATGACTAAATGGGTTGCCGACGGTTATGTGTCAACAATCTAACGATCTAATTGACACCTAGATTTTCCCTTTTGCTCAATCTTCTTACTAGATTAATATAATTTCTTGGGGTTAGCCGAAAACGAAGTAAGACCTGCATGATTTTATTTCGTTGAAAAATAGTCAGTGACACATGCGATTCTCAAGCTACATATTTTCAGATACATGTTTCTGTAATGCAGGCATAATTCTGGGAATAATGTCGCAGGTCAAATCTAGCCACACATCGCACACGAGGTTGACTCTCTACCTTGGAGACGTGTGTGAGACTAAGGATTAGATGGAGAGGACCAAAGCCAAAAGAAGGTGTTCTTTGTGTGTGTCCTTGAACGAGGTTCCGACCATCTAGAAACACAGACCATTGGACTTCAAGTGTCTTGATGCAGTCAAATAAGATCCATTACATGCCGTCGGTTTAAAGCTTTGTGAAAATAGATACTTATTGTTGGGGTTTATCTCATGTGAATTATGGAAGGGGCAGGTGATCAATTTATAAGTGTGAAAGAAAATCTCATCTCTTAAGTTAGCTTTTGGGGCGAAAGAGACCAAAGACCACCCAACACTCATATTAGAACCTAGGGACCCAATGGTCACTTGGAGAAGGCTATTATGGCCTCCGACCTAAGTCTGGTGTGTGAGGGGGTGATTGTTGGGGTCTATCCATGGAAGGGACAAGGTTATTACAGCCTTCGACCTAAGCCCAATGTGTGAGGGGGAAATTGTTGGATATAATTGTGAGGAAAATCTCAAATCTTGAACTAGCTTTTGGGGTGAGAGAGGCCCAAAACTCCCCAACATTTATGGCTTTGGTTGGTATGTGACTTTTGTTTTACCTAGCTATTCAAATGAAAGCCGAACCAACACACGATATGCTATCGTTGCTATTGCCAAACGATAGAAAATAATTTTTTATTGAAATTTCAAAAGAATGAGTCAGTTGATGAAAATTGTGACTTAATGACGTTCCTTAGTCGAAATGTAGAAGGTCTATCTTTGACCAAACTAGTGAGGTGGACTTTACCTTACGCATGCAAACTAACTCAAAATATTACCTTATTGTTATGCCCAAAAAAATAAAGGAAAATCATTAGATAGTGAGAAATCATCAAAGGATTTACACCATCACTTATCATGTCTCAATTGATACTTATGTATTGAACGAGATTCTTATTATTTCTTGAAGAATTATCAGGATATATATCAGATGACCTAAGACAATGTTTTCTCCAACATCAAATTTGGTGCAACCCAATTGAAGGAAACAAATCAAATATTCAACACATAACTTTAACCATGCCCTGCATGAACGTTTCTGAGAGTAAGTAGAGATTCAGGACAAAAACCAATCTAATCATGAATCACAATGCAAAATATAATTATTATTTTTTTCCACTTTTTGTGGCCAGGGTGCAAAATGCAATATTTTGGCTTACGACAACTACATAGGAAGAACTTCACTTCCTCAGTCAAGGTAAATCCAACCTCCATATGCATTTAAGGAAATTATAATTAATTTACCTTAAATTCTTTTCTTCCCTAGACTAATAACCTTGATCCCAAACAGTGGTTGACGCCGATTGTGTTCATTTAAAAAAAAAAAAAGTCGTGTCCTAAGTCCTACACTAAACTACCAAGCAATGGCTCATAACCTGATGCGGTCTTGGGATTAAGCAAGATCTGCGTCCGGCATTTTGATCCATAGTGTCTTGTGTAGTCCTCCGTGCTATTTGGTCGATCCGATCATGTTATTCACCGACAGAAGCACTGAGATCTTTTGTTCCTACATTTCCAACCAATGAATCACCCTTTTATCTTTTCATTGGTGGCAAAAGTTCAAAAAAGTCATAATTTTATTGCATTGCTACCAATTAAGTCCTAAACATTTTAATTGAACCAATTCAGTTCTAAACATTTTCATATTGGTACCAATTTAGTCTATCCAGCCAATTTTAACCAGTCGGCATTAACATGGATGCCGGCCGATGAGTGGATGCTGATGTGGATGCCGCCAGTGGTCGGACGTTGACGTAGCAATTTTTAAATATTTTTTTTTGAAATTATTTATTTATTTTTGTCTTCATTTTCTTTTTTCTTTGCTTTTTTTCCTTTTCTTGTCTCTCTTCTTCCTCCTTAGACTGTCCTCATGGTGGCCGGCAAGCCTCTAGTGGCCAGCGATGGCTTTGCGGCCCTCGCTTGGCCTCAACCAAGACTGCAAGCAAAGCGGCTTTGCCTAGATGTGGGTGAGGCCAACCTCACCCTAGCCTTGCCGTAGGCAAGAAGGCCTCGCCTACCATGGCCTTGCCAATCGCAAGCGAGGCCGTCTTCACTTGTGACATGGCCAACCTCACCCCAATCTAGAGGAAGCCGCCTAACCCATGGCCTTGAGCAAAGTCACCTTGCCCCTAGCCCTGGGCGAGGCCGAGCGAGGGCCACAACCCTTGTTGGCGGTTGGCAAGTCTCGTCGGCCACCGACGAGGATAGTTCAAGGAGGAAGAAGAGAGAGAGAAAAAAAGGAAAAAAGAAAAGAAAAAAGGAAAAAATTAATAAAAAAATTCAAAAAATTATTCAAACATTGTCATGTCATCATCTAGCTGATATACATGTCAGCGCCGACTGGCTAAAATTGGTCAGATTGACTGAATTGGTACTAATGTAAAAATGTTTAGAACTAAATTAGTCCAATTGAAAAAAATGATGACCGAATTCGTATTAATACAATAGGTTAGGACTTTTTGGTACTTTTCCCTTCATTGGTTGATTTGCTTTTATGTATCTTTGCGTGTATTAGTGAAAGCGGTGCCCAAAGTAGATTCGGAAAAAGGAAGCAAGACCAACCCTCTCATGCTGAGATTCAATGTGGTCTTTAAGCTTGGGCAAGTTTTTAACTTTTAGGCCAAGATTCACTCTAGTGAGTCTTGCACCACTAGGCCGAGAACCGGTCTGTCCAGAAACCAAACACCTCTAGTTTTAATTGAAACATTGACCGAAAATAAACATGCTGATGATCTACACTCCAACACATGAGTTGCGGATAAAAGAACATTGCTAGTGTAATTTGGATGTGTAGTCCCCGTTCAGGTTTTCAACGTGAAAGACTTATAAATGAAATGGTTCATTATGAAAAGGATGGTCATTCATGAGGTTAAATGCTTTTCTTGAGCAACTAATATATGCAATACGGCTAATTATCAACGACATAAAGCATAGTCTTTGTTGTAAAAGCAAGCGATCAAATAATAAAATGAACAAAGAAAGGAAATAAATCAAATACCAAAATCACGTGATTTGATCGTACTGGCCTACATTTACAAAGAAAATAGTAACGAATTATACTATAGATCAAGCGATATAATAAATATTATAATTACACTCAAACCACTCAAGCACTCTCAGTATTTATCAAAATCCAATTACACCCAATAACTCACACAGTATTTAGCTTCACAATTCTTTGTTGAATAATCTTTAACTCTCACGAATGAATCATACACAAATTCTTACCACAAGAATTTATATGAACTTTAATGCCTCACGATGAAGTCCTCTGCACGTCACCACCCACGGAACACCAAGCGCTCATGTATGCGGCACTTCAGTGAATGATACAATGTGCAATATATATATATATATATGAGCAGGAATCTTGTTCTCTCCGCCTGCCTGCGGGACGGTCCGGCAGAAGCCGGAGCAGAAGCTGAAATCAGCTACTTACAGGTCCTATTGACGTTTATCTCCTTTCTGTTGCATCTTTTATCCGGCTGGACATTGCATCATTTATCTACTTATGGCAACACTGGTCTATTGCTAACGGAGAGTTGGAGTAAAGAACTCCCGCTAAGGGTCGACAACTCCGAGGACATGATCGTGTACGGTGCGCTGCGAGATGCCCTCGACTCAGGGTGGGTCCCTTTTGATCAACAGCTTGGTTTCAAAGTGATGGTGCCAGTTGATCATGGCATCATTGATGATGTATTGGAGGAGGAGGGGCTGGCGAAGAAGGCGGAAGAAACGCGCTAAGAGACACCTCAGGATGCGGCATTGGCCTACGACCGGGCTGCTTTTAAAATGCAGGGGTTCAAGACCAAGCACAACGTCCCTCAACTCATCAGAGATATGAGCTTCATTTACAAACTACAATCAAAATTATATAAACATTTGATAACATTATACATGGCTAGTTAATTAATAGATACTCTTTTTACGACATCATACATGACGGTTATGCTAAACTGCTCTTTGAAATTTGGCTGTCATAGTTTAAATTACGCGTTTTACTCATCCATTGACTATATGGATACTATCAAATCAAACCACTTGATAGCAATTTTGAAAAAAAAAAAAAAAAAAATTGCGAAAAAGAAGGGTTGTTTAACTTAGGGGTGTGCATGGTCGGGCGGGCGGTTCCCGACCTAGAACCGGAACTGCCCGCTAAGGACCTGTTCCGAAAAATTGGAACCGGGATCCACCCATTTGTTGCATGGATCCACCCGGGAACCAGACCGGACCGGCATTCTGGTTCCCTGGTGGATCCATGGAACCGGTCTCACTTGATTGAAGATGAAGAGTCAATAAGAACCTTTTTTTTTTTTTTTTATTCCCTAAATCGGCAGAACAGGAACAACGGAAACGGCAGCAACATATATTTGAAAATTGATAAACTCATTACAAGAGGGGTGGGCAAGCTGCAAATTTCACAAAATAGTCGATGTTTCTGACAATGTGAACATGGAGTACATAGAGAACTTTCAGTGTGTCCCTCTACTACATATTTTGTTATTGCTGATGATTTCAAGTGGAAGTGGCCTTCCCATCCTTCTCGTAAATCCTAAGCTGCAGTGGGCAGATACATCCTTTGGTTACAGAGGACAATAATAATATCACTTTCTAGATCTCCTAAAGGTAAAACAATAAATAATAGATGATTGCTCAACATTAGTAAAAATTGAACTCAAACAATTATTGAAAATCTCACCACATATATTCCTCCCACTTCAACTTGTAAGAAAAGATTTACCAATACCAAAGAATACCTTAGCTCAATGGACTCCCTCATTGCTAGTGGGAAAGATTTAACTTGGAAACCTTAGTTTCATAGGAACCACATCAGGGAAAAATGGTAGTTAGAAACAAGACTGAAGCAACAAGAAAAGTGAAAGCTGAAGATGGCCTTTGGGCCTTGGGACCATTTAATCCTTATCATGGCTTGTTTTAGAGACACCATTCCAGATAAATTCTCTAAGTTGTTCATAATCCATCAAGACCATCTTCAACTTCGAGTGACTTGGAATCAGCAATCAAGTATTTCACAAGCATGGCAGCAGCAACCTAACTAAGAACTGCCCAGACGGCAGGCGGCACCAAGTCTCATGCGGTTCATGTCTCTCTCCTCACAAGTTCATATTTCCAATTCATTGAATGGAATGTTTCACCCTCAATGAGAAGATAGTGTCACCACTCAGTACAGAAAAAAAGGACAAGGAGTTGTTTATGTTAAGCAAGTCACAGAGCACGCAGTCGACACAAATGCACCGACACCGTGGAACCTCATATAATCTCCCACACACAAGCACTCACAGCAGAGTACTATTTAACTCGATCAACACCCCTTCTCATCAAGTACTTACTTTCGCACAAACTCCAGCATCAACAGCCTCTCTCCCCCTCCCCACATATTGCGTAACAGTCACGAATCGGAAGATGCCAATTTACCAAGTAATCACGGGTCCGTCACGCCAATCCGGCGATGCTGATTCCAATCATCAACAAGACGAATCTCGAACGAGGAGACGAAAGGAAAAAAAAAAAAAAACAAGGAAAGGCGTGAGATCAAGGGGACACTTATAGATTGGAGGCTGGAGCGCGCCGGTGCGAATCGCCAGACAGGGAGTGAGATCTGCCGGGCAGGAGCGCAATGCGGCGAAGCCAATCCCCCGCAGAGATCGCTGCAGCTCCGTCAACGGAATCGGAATGGCGATTGGGGGAAGAGAGAGACAGAGAGAGAGAGACGGAACCAAAGAGGCAACAGGACAGCTGCTATCGACTATCGAGGGTTTGTTGTTAATTAGTAATTTTATTTTATTTTAATATTAAAAATTAATCGGTCTGGTTCAGGTGGGCGGGTGGACGGATCTGCCCATGGAACTAGGAACCGGACCAGTACCCACCGATTCTCATAAATTGGAAACAAGAACCGGACCGATTCCCTCAAGAACCACCGGTTCTGGGCGGTTCCGGTCCGGTTCTGGGCGGTCCGGGCAAATCCTGGTTCTTTTGCTCACCCCTAGGTTTACTTATCGTGATATGATTCTCCATTCAATGAGTCAACAGGGTACTGCTTAAGCATTGGCCCTAACGTCGTTGACTATCTGTGCGGTTGGACCAAGTGTATAAAGGAATTAAAAACATGATTTCCATGATAAATAATTTGACCCGCTTCTTACTTTCTGTCTGGCTGCTATGAACAACTCACCAATCACGTGTAACCAACAAAAAAATGGAAGTCTTCTTTGACCTATACTTTTAAAAGAAAGTACGTGCGGTGGACCATCACCTGAGTTTGGATTGACTTTTCTTATTATAGTAACAATGCTTGATTAACAACGAGTTCCTTTGAATTGTTGAAGAAATTAATACTCTGCGTCTTGAAGCAATTGCAAATTTCAAGCGGAAGAGGTGCTCCCAAAGAATTCTTTGGTCGAACCGGAGGAACCTTTAGGTGCTTCCGAAAACACGAGATTGTTGCCCACTCGAGCGAATCAGCACGTGCCAACTTGGTCTGCGTGCATGGATTGGAACATTGTACCATGAAATTACCGAAAAATCTCTCTATCCCGCATGGTGTTTCTTTTGATATTTTCATAAAACTCAACCATTGATGGGGACCTCATTTCCATGGATCCATTGCATAATTGAGATTTGTCGAGGCACCGAGAGCAAGAGAAACTCTTCAATTTTTTCCTTTTTCTTTTTCGTCCCTTTCATTTGCTTGAGTTCTTTTGACATTTATGTCAAAGTTTACTTTACGAGCACATGAAGAAGTTATCTACTTAGAAAATGAATGTCGATCATATCAGATTGGTTTGTGAATCTTACAACTATTGTGTTTACATCACACACACAAACCACAGGAGAATCATGGAACTGATCATTAAAGTTCAGAAATTGTCAGTTCGGCAGCAAAATGCTTCTGAAAATTGATGCATCTTGATTGGGCAGTGATGTATGCTGACCCCACAATAGCCAGAGTTGAGAACCGTGAAGGAAAGAAAGGTCTATGAATGTGGTTAGGGCTTGAGAATGATCTCAAGAGTCTTCGGCATTATTAACTTCCTCAAGTTTTTTTTTTTTTTTGGTCAGTCATACGCTAATTCTACTCTAACACTCATTCTCAGACTTTTGCCCTGCCTCCGTGCAGGGCGTGGGAGTCGAAACCCACTCTTGAAATGAAATATTCCCCACCCCAAATTCCCCCTGAGAATGTGGGGATTTGAACCCCCAACCTCTCCCTTCCAAGATGGAAGGGTGGCCACTGGGGCGGACCCCAAGTGGTTAACTTCCTCAAGTTAGGATCAAGACTACATTCTCTGACTATACTTCGTGACTAGGATTTCGTCAGCAGTAACATTGATTGCATATTGAATGCAGGCGAGATTTCTCTGCTAGTAAAGGATTGCTGAAACTAAAAACACTGAACTGATAGATTCTACAAGATAAATTGCCTGATTGATTTTATATTGATCAAGACGATGTTTTTTGCAATTCGCACAATCAAAATAAAAATTGTTCATCTCCACTCAGGATGCCCATTTCCAAAATGGGAAAAGGGATTGGATTTCCAAAATCCACCTCAGCATCAACATTGATCTCTCTCTTTCTCTTCTTCGTCCACTTCGTCAATCCATCATCAATGGATGTGGACGGCGACCTAGGCTCAGCAGATCGACGCTTGGTGATCCTGACAGGCTTGTACTCGGCTGAACCTATGAGGTGAGGGAAGTTGAGCTTGGCCTTGGACCCCCTCATCTTAAAAGCGGCTCGGTCATAGGCCAATACCGCATCCTGGAGCGTCTTGTAAGTTCCGAGCCAAATCCTTGCCCCGTTCTTCTTGGGGTCCCTTATCTCCGCTGCATATTTTCCCCACGGTCTCCTCCTCACTCCTCTATAATGTGTCTTCTCAACCGGCCCTTGAACGGTTGAACCCCACGCTCCACCGTCTCCGGTTTCTTCTTCGTGACTGGATCAATAGTGTCATAATCAATGGCCGTCACTTCGAAATCTAGTTCTTGATTCAAAGCCAGACCATTGCTGTTGTCATCAATGGCCATCACTTCGAAACCAAGTTCTTGATTCGAAGCTAAAGGGATGGTCCACCCGAAATTGAGCGCATCAGGCAGAGCGCCGTAAACCAACATGTCCTCCGAGTCGTCGACTTTTAGGGGCAGTTCGCTCCACCTCTCAATCGGCAAAAGATTGCCGAAGCTGGAACTCCTTGAGTACATGTTTGCAGGAGTTGGTGCATCAAATGATGCGTTGAAACTATCATCATCATCTTCAAGAAGATGGTCACAGATGGATTTCAAAACATCGAATCGATCGGCATGAAAGGGACTGATGATTTCTTGAAGCATTTCCATATCTGGCTAGAATTTGTGTGTTCGATATGACTGATTCGTGGAAGATTGAAGGGATGGTTTGGCTTTGAAGCAGATGGAATCGTTGCAAGGACCATGAAAAAGTGGGAGCTATATATAGAGGTTGAGCTTGACTGCTGGAGCGTGTTGATTACTATATAATATAATAGATATGACAAATCAAACTGCTTAGATTCAACATATTTTGGATGGAGCTTCTGAGAATGTGCATTTGGCGATGACTCGTGAGATTCTCAACACATGTTTCAAGTGCTCCATTAAGACTTTTTATAATCAAAAGAGACATAAATTGGTATATATATATATGTTTTATTTTTATTATCCGTTCTGAATTAAAAAGCCAGAGCATGGGGCAGTTTCCGTTTTATTTATTGGGAAGGACAGTAAAATGTCGGTGCATCCTTTTGTGTTTAAATTTAGGATTTTAGATCTGATGTGCGGGTGCATGTGATAAAAAAAATGGCAGAATTGGATTTTTCTGCAATATAGAGATTTTTCCTAATAAGTTTGAATAAGTGTTAGTTTAAAAAAACTATCGGTTGAATGATTGGCAACTTTATTTCAATTAATTAGTTGGTGTAATCTACCAACACTCTTTATATGCAATTTGCCACCTTTTTGTTGGAGCTTACATTATTGGTGACATGACATCGGAGGAACTTCATTTTAGTTTATTTCACACGAAAAATTGGATATCAACAAATAATTATTTTTCATATCATCCGCCTGAAAAGATTCAAGAAAAACCATTTTTATGATAAAGAAAAATTATATGTACTCATAAATTTAAAATATAACATATGATTTTTAAAAGTCAAAATACTTCAAATTCCTAATTTAATCTTTCCACCATTGTTGTGATTATTCCCATCATCCAAACCAGACTTAAAACCCTAGCGCCCAAATTGGAGACTGAGACCTTCATCCACACCTTGAACCTGGTGGGGTGGGACCTGGTACCTTGGGGACCAAAATTAGGACCTCAAGAGTTTTCATAGTAACTATAGTGCCTCAACCGGGGGAACCGAGTCAACCCGTGGTTGAGGACATTGCCATAAGGCGTGTCAACTCAGCAGGGCATTTAACCCACACTCACTCACTCTAGGCGCGAGAGGCTACTATACCTGCCTACCCGGTAGTAGCCAGAACCGAAGTTCTGACGTGATGTCCACCTTTACCACCGTGAGACCCCTTAATTTCCTATCTATCTTTGTCTTCCTGATAGAGAGGGAATAAGAGGACAGTGCGGGGTCTCTTACCCTAGGGCGGTTCTCCCGCTTGTTTCCCCCGTGAGCCTTTTAAGGACCTGTTCAGGTCCACAATAAACTAACAATACACATGCATTGATTAAGAGAAAACGCTCATGCCATTGAAAATTAACTGGAGAGCAATGCTTCGTGTCATTGAAAATTAGCCGTATTGTACATATTAGTTGTAAATTACTTTCCCAAACTTTGACGATGTTGCACAATAGCACTGAATTTTGAGAGGTTACATATTATCCTCTCGAGCTTTGATTTTTGTTTTTGTCACTATTTTCTTTCCCTTGGCATAGCAAATTAATTGCTCCCTGAAAGGGGACTTACTTGTTTTTCTTGCCTAGAATAATCTCTATTACATGGTGAATGAAGTTAAGAAGATAGAAAGGATGTATGACTAATGAAGGTGACAATAATTCAGCTAAGTTTGTCAAGAACAATAAATAATCCATTCTCAAAGAACAATTAACGGTTATGTAAACTTGAAAAATTAGCTATTGCAACAAAAATCAAAGTTCAAGAGTTTTTTTTTTTTTTTTTTGGTCAAAATATAACGACTATTACTTAATCACGAAGGATTCTTACAAAACGCAGATGGAGAAAGATCTGCACATAAAATATTCCATAGAGGAAATGGGGGAGAACTCAACCAATTACGAGGAGAGATTGAACTCTATAGTTTCTTGCTATCCAATCCACCGCAAAGATTAGCTTGGCGTGGACAAAGGAATTACCGAGATATTGTTGCTTTGGTTTAACGCATTCCCGCAACGAAGCATTATTTCTTTTAAGTTCCGGGAGGTTTCGGCCCGGCCCATGACCATATCCACCACCCTTAAACAGTCGCTTTCAATCATCCACTTCCCTGTTCGGCTTCCAAAGACCCTCACGTGCGACAACTGGAGTTCCTGAATAAACAGAAGGCCGTGTAAAATCGACTCAGCTTCTCCTTCATTCGCCAAAGAAACCCTAGCCGTAGCTGCAAAGCCCTCGAGCACACTTCCAGACGAATCTCTTAGGATTCCAGCCACTGAGCAAAGAAATTGACCTGAACACCATGCCGCGTCGACATTAAGTTTCAGATCCTGCCCTTCCAGAGGCCACCACCATTCAGGTTTGTCTTGTTTGAGAGGGTTTCTGTTTTTGTTTGGCTTTCCTCTGCTAAACGAGATATGTTGTTCCTGTGCAGACCTCAGTAGATCTTTTGGTTTGGGGTCTGTTGTTCGAAAGATCCAATTATTTCTCGCCTTCCAGATGTTCCACAGAATCATTCCAGTGAGCTCGCGGTCAGGTGAGAGTGGGTCTTTTCTGAAAGCGTTGAGGATCCACTGATCTATGCGTTTAATACTGCTATTTGGTCTGATCTTGTCAAACATTGGTTCACCCCAAACCTTTTGTGTCCATTTACATAAGAAAAACAGGTGCTCTGTTGTTTCGATTCTAGAATGGCAGAACGGGCATAGTGGGTCTGAGATTATTTTCCTTTTATGCAGGTTCTCCCTTGTCGGTAAAGCGTCTTGACAAAGGCTCCAGAGGAAGGTTTGAATTTTGGGTGGCACGTCGAGATTCCATATTTGAGTCCATAAGGTACGTGGTGGTTGATATGAGCATGAAGGTCGCTTCTGATCTGCTCTGCTTTCCATTTCCAGTGCTCTGTTGTAGCCACTTTTAACATAATATTGCCCTGAACTGTTGCCTGTCCATATAAGTTCATCTGGCCTTGGTTGTTGGCTTAGGAGAATTGCTAAGATCTCGTTTGCAATAGTATCTTCATAGAGTTGATGGATTTCTGTTCTTTCCATACTCTAGATTCTCGTTTATCAATTCAGCTACTAACGTAGGCTCGTTTTGATTTGCTTGACCCCTATTACTCCTTGTGATAGCCATTTGTCTTCTCTTATACGAATAGAATTTCCATCCCCAATCGACCATTTGATATTGTTCTTTATTGTATCTCTCGCGAGCAATAAACTGTGCCAACCCCACGAAGGTCTATGACCCTTAGAAGCTGTCCAGACATCTCCAGTTGGGAAATCAATCCCTTTCAATACTCTGCTCCATAGGGCCGAAGGAGAGTTTGCTAATCTCCAGATTTGCTTGCCAAGCATCGCTCTATTGAAGGTAAGCAAATCTTTAAAACCAAGTCCACCGGTATCTTTCCGAGTTTTCAGGAGTTCCCAACTTTTCCAATGCATCCCTCTTTTTGCTTCACCATTTTGCCACCAAAATGACACAATTCGTTGTTCTATGGCTCTGCAGATAGATATGGGCAGCTTGAAAATGGACATTGCGTAAGTAGGTAAGGATTGCACAACACTTTTTTTTAGCACTTCCTTTCCTGCCTTCGTGAGTAATTTTTCTTTCCATCCTGCTAACTTTGAATTTACTCTGGATAGAATCCATGCAAACATCTCCTTCTTGGATTGACCCCACTCTGTAGGTATGCCCAAATATTTTCCAGTTTTCTGTAGTACAGGAACTCTCAATTTTGTAGCCAAATTGTTCTTTAATGTTGCTGGGCAATTACCACTAAAATAAACCTTTGACTTATTTAAATTGATGGCTTGACCCGTAGCATAACAATATTGGTTAAGAATTTGGGCTAGATTCTGGCACTCTGTAATGGTTCCATCCATAAAAAAGATAGAATCGTCGGCAAACATCAGATGTGACAGCTTAGGGCAGGATCCTTTTATTTGTATTCCTCTCGATTATATCATCTTCTACCGTTTTTCATCGCCAAGATAACACATTGGACATCGTAATGAAGAGATAGGGTGAGAGTGGATCACCTTGTCTCGAGTCCTCGCGAAGGATGGAAGAAAGAGGTAGGTTCTCCATTTATTTTCACACTGAAAGACACTGTTGTGATGCATTGCATAATTAAGGAGACCCATTTAGCATTAAAGCCCATGTGCAGCATACTATCTCGTACAAAATCCCATTCGATTCTGTCATATGCTTTATGCATATCTAACTTCAAGATGGCCTGATGTTTTTTCTTCCTTTTTGTTATGCGTAGTTGATGCAGCACTTCCTGTACTATGAAGATATTGTCCTGAATTTGCCTCCCCGGAACGAAAGCACTCTGCTCTGGTTCAATGATAAGTGGCAGCCACTTCTTTAGTCTGTTTGCTAATATTTTTTTTTTAGATGACTTTATAATCTGAAGTTACACGTACTAATTGGTCTCGTATTGACTGGTTTTTCACGATTTTGAACTTTGGGAATCAACACAATATGGGTCTGATTGAGCCTGGGATCTAGAGCACTCTTCTGGAAAAATTCCTGAACTAGTTGCGGCAGGTCAGTTTTTATAGTTTCCCGGGAGTTTTGGTAGAAGATACCATTAAAACCATCAGGGCCAGGTGCTTTGAAAGCTCCCAGTTGAAAAACAGCTTCTTTGATTTCCTCCAATAAAGGTTCTGCCACCAATTCTTCATTAATTTGCTCTGTAATTGGGGATGGGCATTGATTACAGCTTGGTAGTTTCTTGTGCCTGCTGTTCTATATAGATCCTCATAGAAAGACTGAATATGTTGCTTTGTAGAGTTCGGGGATCCCCGCACTTTTGACTATTATCTTCTAATTGCAACATTGTAATACGGTTTTTGCTGCCTTCTTTTGATTGTCATAGCATGAAAATATATGGTATTTTGATCTCCCCAATGTAGCCATTTGATGCATGATCTCATTCCCAACTGTGCCTCCCGTTTCTCAAGGTGTCTATTTGACTGATGATATTCTGCACTTCCTTCTTGCTTGTATGCTGAGCTGTTTGATTTGTAATTGCTATTAAAGCTTGATTCAGCTCTTTGATCTGTGTATAAGCATTAGCAAACCTCTCTTTAATCCACTTAGCAAGTACTTGTGATGTCCTCCCTAATTTCCCTGCAAATGAGGAAGAATGAGTTGTGTTTTCTACCCACACTTGTTGGATAGCTTTCTGATAATCTGCATGGTCAATCCAGTAAACTAGGATGCAGATGAAGGACTAGGGGGCTATGGTCAGATCCAATAGCCGGGAGAGCCTGGACTTCTGCTTCATGAAAGGTAACTCGCCACTCTAAAGTACAGAGCACTCGTCGAGTCGCTTAACCAACTCGACCCCTCCCTGTTATTTGCCCATGTGTATGCGCATCCATGGCTGTCTACATCCATTAGAGATAGGTCATGAAGCATATTTCTGAATGCTGCAATTCTACTATTGTCCGCTTCTTTTTTCCCTACTTTCTCCCATACATAAAGTATCTCATTAAAGTCTCCCATACATATCCATGGAATAGATGTTGGAGGTTTGAGATTACCCAAAGATTTGCCATAAGTTCATACGCTCCCCAAACTCAGTAGAAGCATGGAGGAAAGTGATCTCGCATAATTTGTTTACCGTCGTGGTCAATACACCGCACATCTATGAACTGTTTTGAACTTTCTTTCACCTTTAAATCAATTTCCTCTTGCCACATGATAGCCAATCCCCCCGCTATTCCTATTGGATTAACCGAGTAGAGATTCTGGAATTGAAGCTTTTTACAAATCTTTTCCACCATAGTTGCTTTATTCTTCGTCTCCATAAGAAATAGTAGTCTCGGGGCCTTTCGAGAGCTATTAAGGCTCTTAATTCTGGATTGTCGTGTTGCCCAGCCCCTGACAATTCCAACTCACGATTTTCATGGCTTCTGTAGTGGCTTATTAGGGCTAGCCACCAAAGCCCATTCGTGTCCATCTTGGATCAAATTCACTGGGGTTTCCAGAAGGTCTACTTCATCTATAAAGAGAGGGGATATTGCTGGTATGCATTTATGTTTTTTTGCCTTTTGTACTTTCGTAGTTTTCTTGCTACTTTTCCCAACTTTTAATAGCTATGGGTTTTGGGATTCAGGGCATAATATCTATTTTCCATGATCTCGATCTTCCACTAGAGTGGCTCCACTTGCTAGGTTAATCTCCTGATCTGTGCTGCTTTCTGATCGTTTTTTGATGCTTGCCACAATTTGCATGTCAGAGGCTACCCCTTGAGCAATGGAATTCATTCCACTTGGTTGGGAGGGTGTAGCAGGTACTGTCTCTTCAACTGTCAATTCCTCCTCCCTTTTCCCATAGAAAGCCTCCCAATAAGGGCTATGATCAATATTTTCTGCCTTCAACCAGGGTCCAAATAACCCTTTTTTGTTCATTGCCCAGGGTGAAGTAGCATAAGGAATCTCGAGGCAATCAGTTGCATAATGCCCAACTTTGCCACAGGAGTAGCAATAATATGGGAGACGCTCGTACTTGAACTCCACCCAAAGCCAATTATTTCCAATATCCAGAATAGCTCCCGCTTTCAAAGGTGAAGTCAAATCTATCTCAACTCTAACTCTACCTCCTCTGTTCTGAACATTATTTGTTGAGTCGAGTTGAACTTCAATTACTTTTCCCATCCTTTTCCCCGCATCAATGAACACTTTGTCTAGTCTCCAACCAGGTGGAACTCCTTCAATGCGCACCTGCATTCCGCCCTATTAAATTCATAGCAATGCTCGGGACTTCAGTGTAGGCACCGCTTCAGACGAGCAAATTAGTTGAGAATGACCAAGGTGAACTCCTCATAACTCTCTGTTTGTCCTCTTCTGATTGAAAAACAAAAGTGAAGTGCCCTGGTTCCTTCTGAGTACACTAAACCCCTTCAGTTTTCCAAGCTTTTTTCATAGTTGTGATGAAAGCAGGGTAATTCACATTTGGTCTGGAATACAATTTGTCGAAGAGAGTACGACGGCATTCCTCCCTTTTCTGTAGAGGTATTTCATCAGACACTTCGACTACATCTTCTTCAGACCACAGGTACCCTAGACTTTTGCATAATGCAGCCACTCGCATCTCATTTTCTTCTTTGCTTTCCATTTTCTCTAACTATCAATCGTTTATCTGGGTAGGACCAGATCTATCCTATCAACATCCCCAGGACATCCCAGCATGAGCGTTAAAACAGATCCCTATTCCGATGACAACCCAACTTCATCTTTATCCAGATTCCCACACCGATCTCGACAGCCCAATAACAACTCAAGAAAACTGAACGGGATCTACGCAAATCAAACTTAGAAGTGAAAGATCACTTCACCTATGTGACATCCTGAAATTCGAGTCCTCTGAAGGATGGATGAATGTGAATTTCGTCAATGCATTGTTGGTTGATCTCACTCGGAATTGATCACTCCCGAGATACCGACCTTGAGGGGAAGGGCTAATGAGGACAGAACTCGTACGACTAAAGGACTCGACCTGGGAAAACGACTTGACCATGAGACTTGCGTGAGGATGATCCTGTAAATAGGTAGGCCGATTTCAAAGACGATTGGGAGTCGATTTGCGGACAGAACATAATGGAACGACGGGTGATTCCGTTTGCCATTATCGAATCCGCGAACGACCCTATGTCGATCCTCAGTAATCGTGTACTTTGAAATAAGAATCTATCCTCCGTAATTTCATGCAGTCAAGGACATCGTCCATGAGTCGAGATGTCTTGAACATTGTTTGGCACGAGTCGGTTACGCGTAAATCCTCAGAGCCGCCTGTCAGTCTGAGTGGTAACCGAAATGGCATTGGGTGAAATTGACATGGCAAGAGAACTTAGGATTGGATTTCGAATTATCGGAAATGTCCGAGACAGACTTTGGATGAAGCTACTTCAGACGGTCGATAGAGCCAGTTAAGCCGAGCAATTGGAAAAAGGTATTTTCGGACCGAGGAAACAAGCCCATGAGGATGTGGGCCGGGCCAAATCAGTGTGGGCCTTAGGCCCAAGTTGGGACAGCCACCAAATGGACCTAAGTCAAGCAAATGAGCCATTGGGCCTAAACCAACTATTCATCTTCTAAGCCCATGGGTCAAGCCTTAACCATTTCAAAGCCCAATAAATTCCCAAGCCCACTCCTATTCATGGCCAAGCCCATTTCTTAGGCCCATCCACCAATTTCAGCCCAAGGTCATATTTGTAATTTGTGCGAGGTGAAATGACCAAAATGCCCCTAGAGCTTGTGGATAAGGGCAAAAGAGAAGAGAGAGAGAAGATGATGTCATGCATGGGGAATTGAAGTAGCCATTTAATGGCCTTAATGAGGAGTGCTTTCAGCCTTCACTTCACTCTCTCTCCCCCTCCTTCAGCCTCCAAGTCGACGGAGCTCTTTCTCCCTCGTTCTCCCTCTCTTCCGCTTTCGCTCCAGCTGACCCTTCGGTGAAGAATTGAGTCAAAAATGGTCTTCCCAGTTGAATTACAGAACGAACCACCTATCACCGTGACCGGGAGAGACAGACCGTTCCAACGAACCCAATTTCGTCCCGAACGGAGCCGCCGTCCGTCCTTACGGCCGTCACAAGCTGCCGGTCGCCGGCCTGTTTGGCCCGCCCCGCAGCCTTTGCTTTGAGTTTTCGGCCATTTTCTTCCATTCCAGCCGTTCCTCCGCCCATCCCAACCTCCAGCAAGACCACCATGACCTCCTGGTGCCGCCGGTTGTCAGCCACCCCCTTCGCCGGAGCTCCGCCAAGCCGTTCAACTTGTTTTCTTCTCCTAGCAGGCTGTTTTTCTAAGTTTCAGGTGAGAGTTCGAGCCGTGGTTGCTGTGTTGAGCTTAGGACCGCCTTGGATCGTCGTGGTAGAGGTCCCGGAGTGTCGCCTCCGTCGTTGCCGCCGCGTCGGTGCCTCCGGCCCGCTTAACAAGTGAGTTTAGCTCCTAATCCTTCGATTAGTGCCTAAACTTGCTTAGGGTTGGTTTAGTTAGATTTAATTATAGTTTAAGTGATTTAATTAAGTTGTATTAGTCCTAAGATAGGTGGTTATATTGATGGATCGATTAGTTTAGCTTAATCTTGTTTTATTTGCTTAATGTGATTAATTAAGTATGTTTATCTTAATTGATTGGGTTCCTTAATTTAATCATTGTTTTAATGATTTTTGAATATAATTTATTGTTTATTGAATTCTGGGAATTTACTGTTCACGCGACACTATTCACAAAATACTGTTCACGAGTACTGTTCACAAAGTACTATTCATGTGCACTGTTCATCCAGAATGCGAAAAGTGTCTAATTTCATGTGGGTTTAATCCTATGAAGTGAATGGATGTGTAAATGCATGGGCATCCGCATGAATTGATTGTTGAATGGTGTAATCGTGTGACGATTGTGAAATATAGGTATTTTAAGTGGAAAATACCGGCGTCGGTTTACAACGCCAAGATTGTGTTTATGGATTATTGGAATTAGTGGGATTTTCAAAAGTGAAAATATGGTATTTTGGCTAAGGCCAACCGTGTCCCCACACACGGCTATTTTATCGAGAAGGATAAAAGATGGAATGAATTGAATGGTCGGATAGTATACTATGTCAGCTTAGCGTGAGCAGTACACTTTATCAGCTTAAAGTGAGCATCATGGGTATACTATATCAGCCTACGGGCGATATGTCGCCTTTAGCGAGGGCAAGATAGTATACCGGTGTACTATATCAGCCTACGGGCGATATGTCGCCTTAGCGTGAGCAAAGACACTTTATCGCCTTAAAGTGAGCATCATGGGTATACTATATCAGCCTACGGGCGATATGTCACTAGCGAGAGCAAAGATATCGGGTGTACTATATCAGCCTACGGGCGATATGTCGCCTAGCGTGAGCAAAGACACTTTATCAGCTTAAAGTGAGCATCATGGGTATACTATATCAGCCTACGGGCGATATGTCAGCTTAGCGAGAGCAGTATACCGGTGTACTATATCAGCCTACGGGCGATATGTCAGCTTAGCGCGAGCAAGACACTTTATCGCCTTAGAATGAGCATCGTGGGTATACTATATCAGCCGGGCGATATGTCGCCTTAGCGAGAGCAAAGATATCGGTATACTATATCAGCCGGGGTGATATGTCGCCTTAGCGAGAGCAAAGATACCTTAACCTTGTCAGCTTAGTGTGAGCTATACTATCTATATATCAGCTTGAGTGAGCAGTCCTGGACCATGGTCGGACTTATAGATAGTATTGATTGTACCGACCGAGGAAAAGGTCGTGGTGACACGTAATCGACTGGGTCGATTGATCGATGAATCGATCTGAATTGATGAATTGATGTGTGAAATTGTTATATGCATTAATTATATGCATGAGTGAATCACATCATTTATGGTATGCACACATGAATCGATAATGTGCAGGGTGTGGCAATGGCTAGGTGAGATCGTTTATGATGCGACTCGTGTGTGATTGATGAACTGCATCATCTAATGGCCATGTGCATTGCGTGTATTGTGCTGAGTGATATCGTGCAGGGTATGGCATACCAGGTAAGATTGTATGCGAATCGACTGTTGGTTGTTGCTTGTGGTGGGGTAGTTCTGGATAGATACCCTGGGTTGAGTTGGTGTACTAACCGAGGCTTAGGGGTGTAACTCGCTGAGATTTATATCTCACTAGTTATTGAATAACCATTTTCAAGTCCCTTGTGTGAAGAACCCGGAGCTTGAAGCAGAAGGGTCAGGAGCATAGATGGCTCAGTAGTTCTTTATGACATAGACCTTCTGTATAAGCTTGAAGTGTTTATAAACGTGTATTTGATTTGAAATTGGTTGTTGTCAGGGGATTAGTGAATTCGCTTCCGCATGTGCAATAAAATGAAAAGGGTCGGCAACAAGTCCTGGGAACGTCGCAAAATTCTATCGACAACTGAGAGATGTGCGCGTGCTCGAGGTTCGGGGCGTGACAACCTGTATAACTGTCGATCATGATCGTCCCAACTGATGGAAACCAGAAACATCCGGAGAATCGCTGAGGAGTTTTCCATTTGTAAAACTTACATAACTTTTTTTTTTTTTTCCTTTTTGAATCAAACACAGGAGAAAGGTACTGTATTCTATAAGAAAACTAGAGATTTAGGGATTAGGGTTTAAGGAAAAAAGGGGGTGGACGCTACCATGATGGTAGAGAGGAAGCTCGCAAAAGTTAACTTTGTAACTTTTCGAAGTTCAGGATTTATTGTGCAACGGTATGAGAGTTTGGAACAGTGATTGGTAACGTTGTCAAATTTGAGAGCTATTGTGAAATAATGCCTAATTATCCTTGGTATTATGATTGTTTAGGCCCCCGGGAATGATTCCCCAGTAAAATGTCGGATTGCACCTGATTATCCTCGGGTATCATCAAGATGAAAAGTACAAAAATCCAAATGGGCTGGATCTGAAAACCTCTTAAACAATAAAGTTAGTGTTAGTTATCCATCAGAACACTTACCCTTAAAGTGCTCGTACATCGAACAGTTCAAATTTTAGATGAATTGACAATAATCTCTGGACTACAAAGTTTCTAGCTATAAAATAAATGAACTTTATCGAGTTCCAACGTATCTCGATTTCAGCTTTGTATCTTCTCTTGACCTGTCCATTAACAACAGTTGCAATCTTCCGTATGGAAAATGCTCATATCGTTGAAAATTAAAAGTAGAGACCGCAAACATGTCCCGAATTTGAGATCGAAATTAAATCAATTTTTTTTTAATTTAACAAACTAATAAAGAAATCCATGACCAATTTTCAGATATTAACTTTCCTAATGTGTGTTGATGTCTTCATCCATTGAGATTGAAAGGTGGATTTTGGTCAAATTGGATTTTCATATAATATTACATATATATTTGCATCTTGGACATTGGATTGTATCATTCACTGAAGTGCCGCATACATGAGCGCTTGGTGTTCCGTGGGTGGTGACATGCAAAGGACTTCATCGTGAGGCATTAAAGTTCAGATAAATTCTTGTGGTAAGAATTTGTGTATAATTCATTCATGAGATTTAAAGATTATTCAACAAAGAATTGTGAAGCTAAATACTGTGTGAGTTATTGGATGTAATTGGGTTTTGATAAATACTAAGAGTGCTTGAGTGTTTTGAGTGTAATTGTAATATTTATTATATCGCTTGATCTATAGTATAATCCGTTACTATTTTCTTTGTAAATGTAAGTCACTATGATCAAATCACGTGAATTTGGTATTTGATTTATTTCCTTTCTTTGTTCATTTTATTATTCGATCGCTTGCTTTTACAACAAAGACTATGCTTTATGTCGTTGATAATTAGCCGTATTGCATATATTAGTTGCTCAAGAAAAGCATTTAACCTCATGAATGACCATCCTTTTCATAATGAACCATTTCATTTATAAGTCTTTCACGTTGAAAACCTGAACGGGGACTACACATCCAAATTACACTAGCTACGTTCTTTTATCCGCAACTCACGTGTTGGAGTGTAGATCATCATCGTGTTTATTTTCGGTCAATGTTTCAATTTAAACTAGAGGTGTTTGGTTTCTGGACAGACCGGTTCTCGACCTAGTGGTGCAAGACTCACTAGAGTGAATCTTGGCCTAAAAGTTAAAAACTTGCCTAAGCTTAAAGACCACATTGAATCTCAGCATGAGAGGGTTGGTCTTGCTTCCTTTTTCCGAATCTACTTTGGGCACTGCTTTCACTAATACACGCAAAGATACGTAAAAGCAAATCAACCAATGAAGGGGAAAAGTACCAAAAAGTCCTAACCTATTGTATTAATACCAATTCGGTCATAATGTTTATTAATTGGACTAATTTAGTTCTAAACATTTTTATATTGATACAAATTCAGTCAATCTGACCAATTTTAGCCAGTCGGCGCTGACATGGATATCAGCTAGATGATGACATGACAATGTTTGAATAATTTTTTCAATTTTTTATTTATTTTTTGAATTTTTTTCCTTTTTTCTTTTTTTTTTTCCTTTTTTTCTCTCTTTCTTCCTCCTTTAACTATCCTCGTCGGTGGCCGACGAGACTTGCCAACCGCCAACAAGGGTTGTGGCCGTCGCTCGGCCTCGCTCAGGGCTAGGGGCGAGGTGACTTTGCTCGAGGCCGTGGGTTAGGCGGCTTCCTCCAAATTGGGGTGAGGTTGGCCATGTCATAGGTGAAGACGGCCTCGCTTGCAATTGGCAAGGCTATGGTAGGCGAGGCCTTCTTCGCCTATGGCAAGGCTAGGGTGAGGTTGGCCTCACCCAGATCTAGGCAAAGCCGCTTTGCTTGCAGTCTTGGTTGAGACCAAGCGAGGGCCGCAAAGCCCTCGCTGGCGACTGGAGGCTTGCCGGCCACCATGAGGACAGTCTAAGGAGGAAGAAGAGAGACAAGAAAAGGAAAAAAAAAAAAAAAGCAAAGAAAAAGAAAAAGAAGACAAAAATAAATAAATAATTTGAAAAAAAAATATTTAAAAATTGCTACGTCGACGTTCGACCACTAGCGGCATCCACATTAGCGTCCAATCATCGGCCGGCATCCACGTTAATGCCGACTGGTCAAAATTGGCTGGATAGACTAAATTGGTACCAATATGAAAATGTTTATAATTGAATTGGTTCAATTAAAAGGTTTAGGACTAAATTGGTACCAATGCAATAAAATTATGACTTTTTTGAACTTTTGCCACTAATGAAGAGATAAAAGGGTGATTCATTGGTTGGAAATGTAGGAACAAAAGATCTCAGTGCTTCTGTCGGTGAATAACATGATCGGATCGACCAAATAGCACGGAGGACTACACAAGACACTATGGATCAAAATGCCCGACACGAATCTTGTTTAATCCCAGGACCGCATCAGATGAGCAATTGCTTGGTAGTTTAGTGTAGGACTTAGGACACGACTTTTTATTTTTATTTTTAAATGAACACAATCAGCGTCAACCATTGTTTGGGATCAAGGTTATTAGTCTAGGGAAGAAAATAATTTAAGGTAAATTAATTATAATTTCCTTAAATGCATATGGAGGTTGGATTTACCTTGACTGAGGAAGTGAAGTTCTTCCTATGTAGTTGTCGTAAGCCAAAATATTGCATTTTGCACTCTGGCCACAAAAAGTGAAAAAAAAATAATAATCATGTTTTGCATTGGGATTCATGATTAGATTGGTTTTTGTCCTGAATCTCTACTTACCCTCAGAAACGTTCATGCGGGGCATGGTTAAAGTTATGTGTTGAATATTTGATTTGTTTCCTTCAATTGGGTTGCACCAAATTTGATGTTGGAGAAAACATCGTCTCATGTCATCTGATATATATCCTGATAATTCTTCAAGAAATTATAAGAATCTCGTTCAATACATAAGTATCAATTGAGACATGATAAGTGATGGTGTAAATCCTTTGATGATTTCTCACTATATAATGATTTTCCTTTTTATTTTTTGGGCATAATAATAAGGTGACATTTCGAGTCTGTTGGCCCGCGTCAGATAAAGTCCACCTCACTAGTTTGTTCAGAAAAAGACCTTCTACATTCCGACTAAGGAACCTCATGAAGTCACAATTTTCATCAATTGACTCATTCTTTTGAAATCTCAATAAAAAATTATTTTTTGTTGTTTGGCAATAGCAACGATAGCTTCTTGTGGAGGTCCGGCTTTCGTATGGATAGCTAGGAGTCACATACCAACCAAATTAAAGTTATAAATATCTATTTTCGCAAAGCTTTAAACCGATGGCATGTAATGGATCATATTGGACTCCATCAAGACACCTGATGTCCAATGGTCTGTGTTTCTGGATGGTCGGAACCTCGTTCAAGGACACACGCAAAGAACACCTTCCTTTGGCTTTGGTCCTCTCCATCTAATCCTTAGTCTCACACACGTCTCGAAAGTACAGAGTCAACCTCGTGTGCGATGCGTGGCTAGATTTGACCTGCGACATTATCCGAGAATCATGCCTGCATTACAAAAACATGTATCTGAAAAAAAGTAGCTTGAGAATCGCATGTGTCACTGACTATTTTTAAACGAAATGAATTCATGCGAGGTGTTACTTTGTTTTCGGCTAACCCCGAAAAATTATATCTATCTAGTAAAAAGATTGAACAAAAAGGAAAATCTAGGTGTCAATTAGATCCTTAGATTGTTAAGTAACTACTGGCAACCCATTCAGCCATTCATATTGCATAAAAAAAAATTAGGAGTAGACCCAACCCCTAAAAAAATAAAAATATCAATTGCATTATTCATATTCGCATTTTTTTTTTCTTTTTAACTTTAAGTCATCGCATGACTTCCCTGAGGGGCTACCATGGACTGATGCGTGAACAGCATACGTATAGGATCATATCCCATAGATGTCTGGCCGTCACTTGCTCTTAATCTTGGTCAACAATTCAAAAGGAAATAAAGGCTGTTGCGATCGGAAAATCGAGAATATCCACGCTTCGAAAGGGAACAGCGGAATTTGGTAATGCGAAAGAGATCAATTCGAGGGAATCTGATACTGGGCTGGCTAAACGGAAGAGGATTTTGGAGGTGGGATGAAGGTTTGGATTTCGGTGAGTGATCAAGGGAAGACAGCGAGGCAATTAGAGATTGACCCTTTGAATTTTAACAAATGAAGAAGATGAAAAGTCAGTGGATGTGATCTCTTTCCCCACAATTCCATCAGAATTGTTAGGAAATCTTTTCAAAAAAATACGATATCATCGCCTGGTTGTTAAGGGGTTTGAATGAAAAAGTTGTGATCAGCATCTAACGTCCTTGGACATCATCATTTTAAGAGCAATCTTCATCCGCGGTTGCTCCCGTCCGCACTCCGCCGCCCATCACCACTCCGTAAGCCAAGCCACCATATCCTCCTCTCAAATCTGCCACGTTGCCCCGACGTGGTTGTTCATCTCGTCAACGCCGACGTCAGCTCCACCGCACCTCCGCCTTGCTCGGCTGTGAGTTCCAGGCACAGCGATCGACACAACATCGGATTGCTGACGAGTCTCACTATACGCATAGCAGCTCGACTGAGAAGTCCAGCAAATCCAGCCACAGCCATTGATCCCAGCAGGTCTTCTAGAACTCCTTGCAAGCTTTCAGGTTTCCCAGCTCGGCACCAGTGGTCATCTAGCGCCATTGGTGATTGTCTGCGGCGTTTCTAGCAAACATCCGTCCTCGCCATTATGTTCAAGAGCTTCTAATTGCCCGGCAAGCCCCTTTCGCATCCCTGCATCCCTACTGTTTCAGTACAGTGAACAACCATCATCATCAATCCTCGCTGCCATAGCTTCGCGGGCCACACTATTTCGCTGGTACCCACCAGAAGACGCGGCATCTTACCTTGCTTTGATTGTCTTAGGTTAATCCTTACTCAAGGTAAGCCGGGTTTGTCGAAATTCATTTTAGTATATGGTTTCTAAACGCATGTTTTTAGTTAATTGAAGCTTATGCTATCATGATTTGATCCGATCCTTTCCTTTTGGGCGTTTAGACACTAAGGAGCTCCAATCAATGATGTAATTAATTCTAATCATAACATGTATTTCAATACATGATATTGCATGTCATTGTCTCGTGCATATTTAAAGTTTAGGGAACGTTCATAATTTGTTATATAGGGAAATGCATTTCAGTCTTAGAGTACATGTAGATTTAGGGTAGTTCATGGTTTTTATTAGTTGAAAGCAAAAGAGAAAAAAAAATGTTACTTGTCTTTCATATAGTTTGCATGTAGACTTAGGCTTAATTTGGTCATATATCAAGTAATGCATATCATAAAAACAAAAATATGAAAAGAGTCAGCATCACTAAGTCGATATTTTTTTAATAAAAGTTATTTAGTCACATATAGGTCCTAGGATATAATTTGCTGTTTTCGTAACCATAAATATAATGCAAAAAAAAAAAAAAAAACATTTCATATGACTTTCATTCTAGGATTAGTCCATGATTAATTCTATTTATATCATAGGCATATCATATCGCTAGCATTAGGAATTGATCCCGTCATTGCGTATAGTTAATTCATTATAGCATAGCATGCATGACATTTAGGCTATTTATGTTACTTCATCAATGCATGTTAAATTAGTGCATATAATCAGCATTATCTGAGTCGTCTCCATATTGCATTTAGGGAGTTCATCTCATTAAAAAGAAAACACAACAAAGAATGAATCGACATTACATCTTAGTTATCTCAAAATAGCTTAGGTCATGCATTAGTCAAATTCATCAACATTTTCAGTAATAAATGCATTTGTCATCGCATGTTTGTTTTCTAAGTCTAAATTTGCAGAATCCTTGTCTCAGTTGAGTGTCAAATACACATCCATTCCTGCTTGCTCATGCATTTCAGGTTCTTTAATCTTCTGAGTAATTTAGTTACTATTTTGATTATTGAATTTTCCGCCTTTAGGAGTTAAACCTCACATGTACATGTGCATGTTTTTGTATCTTTATACCCTCGCTATCCCTGTATGTGTTCTATCTTCTTTGTCATTCTTATATATTACATCGTGTCTCCCAATCATGATCAAGCAATACTTGTCAGATTGCTTGGAAGAAATGACCAAGAAGTTGGCGCTCGAAGGAAAGAGTGATGGGATGACACCCTCCGACGTCAAATGAACGAGTTGGACAATCTATTGCAACGTTTGTCGGATCGCGTGGATAAGCTGGAGAAGGTCTTTGCGACTCTACCTCCTCCTCCAAGGTCAAACCCAATGAACCGGGTAAAGGCCACTAATGTTAATTCGACCGGCAAAGCTGAAGGTGATAAATATGTCCGAGCAACCAATCATACTACCGTTGTCATTGATGAGGATTTGGATGATACAATGAGTTCGAATTGCCCAGGGTAGGGGCATGTTTAATTATCCACATATTCCTCTACATAGGAATCTTTCCTACTTTCTCGAATTTTGGTTTTCCGTTTTCAATAATGTAACTCTTTTTTTTTCAATAAATTGCAAGTTCATGAGAAATTTTCATGTTTTGAGGGCATGTGAAAGCACATCAAATTGGCCCTATGATCAAATCTCTTTGAAGACTAGGCTTCTGCACAATCCCTCAAAATTTGTGGAAGTCAGAATTTTCAATACATCTCAAAAATATAAAAAATAAAAACTCGTGACTTCATAATGCACATGAGGTGGCAAGACAAATTCTGATAATCTAGTGGAGGAATAAAGCCCTGAATTTTATAGATGCTAAGAGAAACCATTTTTTGTGCAAACCGAGTCGGAAGACTGCCTTGAAATATTCATACCTTCGAGACACAGGTCCCATTTGTTCTAACTCCGCATTATTAATTAGATGCTAACGTATGATGTTGTACTTAATGTAGATTACATAAACCCAATAGCATGGCGGAGACCAATCACCTCCACACGTGCCCTTGAGAAAGAAACTTACAAAGGTAGACAGGGTCAATGTGGGGGCTAATCTTATATCAATTGAGCACGATGTCATCTCCAAGAGTGTTCAGTAAGTGTTCGCTCTTAAAACTTCATGCATGCCACTAACAGGTGACAAGGTGGGGCAAGCCGCCGGCAAACGAGGAGATATGGAGGAACTGAGACAAAAGGATCACTCGACTATCGGAGAAAATGGTGTATCTCAATGAAAGCTGCAAGACATCGTCGGGATTTCTGTGGATAAGGCAATATCAGAGTCGTTGGCAACGGAAGTTGTGGCACGGTGTGAGAAACGGCTTTGAGGAGAGAACTTAAATCAGTGTTCAGTTTTTGTTGGAAGCACTTCAAGTAAAACCACGAGCTTTATTACAACAGATCAAATTCAAGTCACAAAAACCGCTGATGTTTCGCACTCCGATGGCATTCGAACAATGGAAATCTAACGCGTGCAACAATTGAAATCCAATCCCGACACTACCATTTTTATAGTGTGAAATTTACCAATCAACCTAAAACTTAATTGAGCTTGAAGACAATCGAGAGATGACCCCGTATTAGCCACATGCAGAGTACTATTACACTCGACAGCTCTAATGAAACAAGATCAATACTCGAGAAACAAACTTATATAGAAAAAAGGAAAACAAAATACAACCAATTCTACCCAGCTTGCATATAGCCGATGCCGAGAATATTTATAGGAGCTCATCCTACTGATGCTCAAACTAAACACCCTCATGGAGATCACGGATCAATTTAATCCTATTGACAACCTCCGCTTCTGCAAACCTACGTCCTGGAAAAGATTCTCTTCCATCGGCTAACTTGTGAGTCTCAAAACTGCAAGGAGTCCCAAGCCTCTGCCTTTGCCTTAAGGTAGCAGACTTCCTGTTGTCGAATGCTGGGTGCAGCAGCTCCTGGAATATCTCCAAGAACAAAAGCCATTCATCCTCCCTCATGTCTGCGAGATTCACAAAGCTCACACTTGCAGGAAGCTGCTCATTTGCACTTCTGTGCCTTGATGACGTGTTAGCTATGAAGCGGTTTTCCTGCATCATACCAGAAAATTTGGATTGCTTTGGACACTTTTTACCCAAGACGGTGTTTTTCAAGGGCATGGAAAGTTTTGACACTGAGGGAATCCTCTCAAATGCCTCGACCCCAATATCCTCCCTCTTCTTCTCTTCTTCATCTTCACTCTCTTCTTCATCCTCGCTTCCTTTCTCCAGTCTAGATAGAGGATTCCTGCCATTGCTACTTATTCCAAGATCGAAATGTGCTCTGTACATACAGTCATCCATGGTCATCTTTGGCATGAAGCCTGACTCAGCAGCATCCTCACGGTCAATATCAAATTGAAACTCATCATCTCCCAGGTCTGCCTTGGGGCAAAAAAGATCCTTATCAGCTATAAACCTTCTCGCCTCAATGCACACGACCTCCAGTTTACTTGGTTCTTCCTCACCGCTGTGAAATTCTCTGCTCATCATTTCACCAATTTCAGCAAGACAGAGGCCATATGCAGCAGCTCTCTTCAGGAAAATGGTGCAGAGGGTCAGCACGCGGAGACAAGCTTCTCGAATCATGGGAAGCTCCTTCCGCAGCATTTTCCAATCATCTCTATAGTCCAGCTTCTCTATATACTTCAATTCACCCTCAGAAAAAGGAATTGAAGCCTGGGGCCAATGAATCCACTCAAAGTATGGGTCCTCCAAAGTTTCTGGCAAGCAAAGGCCATGATCAATAGGAATCAGTTCCACTTGACCAAACCTTCCTATGCTGTCGAGTTTCCTTACTAAAAGGTTCCCGCATGCCTGTCCGTGTTAAAAATTCTAATGTCTAATATTCCAATTCGATGCACAACAGAAACAGGAAAGCATGAGGTGCCATGATCGCCGGCATCAAAATCATGAGGTATGAACTGCTGAAAAGATGCTATCTTGCTAACCACTTTCTTTTCATTTGGCTTGTCAGGATTCACTCCATCATTAATATTGAAGATAAAGTGAGTGATCTTTACCAAAGCAGTTGGAGGAACATTAGCAAAATGTTCAGAGTCTAGAAGATAAGCTGCAACCTCTCTGATCCCTGATTCTCCAACTCGCACGGATCTCTTCACGCGTGGTTGTCCTAGAGCTTTGCCAACAAAGCCTTTAGGATTATTGGGGGCGGATGGTTCTTCATCAGTTGGCTTTATAACAGCAACACGATCACCTCTGCTATTTCGGAAGTAGTATACACCTCCAAGACCACCGTGAACAGGAATTGGATCAACCCCCATGTCAATTGCCTTGACAACGTCCTTCACCAATTGCTTGATTCTATCAAATCGATTTGACCAGCCAAGTATTTCTATCGGACCACTCTCATCTCTTTGTTGGATATCCCTCCCGGTTGGAGAAAGACAAGGTGTTGATGAGCTCCTAGAAAGAAAATTCCGTGTAAGGAGAAGTGGGGAATTGTTTAGGACAGCACTGAGATCATTTTTCAGTACCTTGTCCCCAAAAGTCAAGGAGCACTGTTCTATAGGGAAATTAAGAGCGATCTGCAACCGCCTTTCAGAGTGTGGGCATTATCAGTGCGATCCAGCTCCACACCCAACACACAGCCCATTTCAGTCTGTACGAAAACCCGTCTCCTCCCAGTAGGTTGCTTCCCTCATTTCTGTTTGGCCTGCCGTACTCCCTGCTAAGAGAGCTCTTCAAAAAAGCCACAGCCATCTGAGTCTGGACAGGGCTGTCTAGCTCGCAAGACAAGAAATGGAGAGAGAGAGCTAGAGCTTTCGCAACCAGCAATAGGGGGAGCAGTTGAAGAGCAACTCCTCCCGAGCAACTAAAATGCATGAAGAGTGCACGGATATCAGAGAACAGAGTGTGCGAACATCTAGCTAGTAACAGTCACACATTAGTTACATACTAGTATCAGTTCATACTTCAAGAAAGGTAACTGCAACATTTCCATCACAAGTTCGTCAATGCAGCAAGCACCAAATTACACCGCAATAAACACGGCATAGCAAAAACGTACTAGCTAGTAACAGTCACACAGTAGTTACATACTAGTATCAGACCATGTAGTTACATACTGACTGTTTTTTTGACTTGAATTTGATCTGTTGTAATAAAGCTTGTGGTTTTACTTGAAGTGCTTCCAACAAAACTGAACACTGATTTAAGTTCTCTCCTCAAAGCCGTTTCTCACACCGTGCCACAACTTCCGTTGCCGACGACTCTGATATTGCCTTATCCACGACCACACCAGCTGTTCACTATTATATCCCGACGATGTCTTGGAGCTTTCATTGAGATCTCGCCAGGATCTAAGTCATCACCGTCAATTGGCGACGACCAGGTCTAGAGGTGGGGCTTTCAAGTCTTGGAACCGCTTCACCAAATCTCTCCTCATCATCGACTTGCCATAATATTCTTTTCGTCAGGAGGGAACTGATGCATTCTCACTGTCGTTTGGAAGTTAGAGATGTTCTCTTCATTAAATAGAAGAAGATAGTCCATGGTAGTGATTACATTACATGTGGGATACTTGTTTTAAAGAAAAAAGAAGAAGATAGAACAGTCTGCTTTCGCTGTAAAAAACAAAAATAGACAACCTGCTTAATTATTGTGTGCGAAAAGGTAAAATAAGGCTACATTGTGGAAGCTGGAATGGAATGATCATCAATCCACCTATAAGCATACAGAGACCCGTCCATCCACCGTCAATGTGCCTCCATCCAAAATCGGAAATGTTGCATTGAAATCCGGCTTGGCTTGGCTTGGCTTGGCTCGGCTCCTTCACTGATTTGAAGTCCTAAGCAAGCCATAATCGCTAGTGTCCAAAACCCGACCCGATCTGAAAACAACCCGAACACGAACAGAACACGAAACAAATTGAGTACATGTTTCGGGTCTTAATCTTGTTCGGGTAACGATTATAAAACAAGCAAACAAATATGTTTCGGGTCGTGTTAGGGTTGGAACATTGTTCGCCCCCGACACATTATTGACTCAGAACACGTTCTCTCACCCAAACACGTTCTCCTCCTCCTCTTTCTCGGAAGATCCTACGACGAACCCAAACACGTTCTCCTCCTCCCTCTCAGAAGACCCTGCGAGTCGCAGGCTATGGCCACCCTGCCTTCTCCCAACGACTGCGCCTTCCAGCGCCTCGACCACCCCCAAGCTCGCGCTCCAAAGCTCCCGGCATGCTGGCCAATGTCACCGTCTTCGAGTTTGTCCGTCACCACCACCACCGACAAGGTCACCCTCGCCGGGTACTGCCCCGTCTCCAGCGACCTCGAGCCCTGCTGCTGGGAGTTCCTACCCGCAGCCAGCTCCGACGCGCTGCAGTTCCGCGTGGTCTTCTGAGAGGAGGGAGGAGTAGGGGAAGCGACCCTGATTTTTGGTGTCCTGCTTTGTATAACAAGAGTGCGAATTGTGGAGATTCTCGTTCGGTGTCTTGGATTGAGGGGAAAAAGATATTATTTTGCTTTTGTATAGATGATGACTGTTGAGGATGATTCATATGAGCTTCTTGCTCTGTAACTAGATTGGGTAAGAAATTTGACTCCATGATGATGCACTCTCTGGACAATGAGCAATTTTCGTGAAATAAACATGAGTGATGCTGTGAATTGATATTGATGAAATAGCATTGATTCGATGTTTGCAGTTGTTCAATCCTCAGATAACAATCTGCTAGCGACACCCTCAAATTATACAACTTGGGAGAGAACATGCGCATGAACTTGTCTAATATATAAAGTTTGCAGTTACCTGTTTGACATTGTAGATGCAGAGTTTCTCTTGATTCTGCATCACGAGATTGTAATGTTGTTGATGTCGAAGTCTCGATCTTCACAATTCATCCGTAAACCAGAAGAGAAAATGTACAGAACGAGGTGAGAGCTAGGCAAAATCAGCATCCTCCGCAATGCCCGCATGGTAATTCATTATGATTCATGATGAGAAGAAGCTCCAATCCAGAACTCGGCACTGTCAATGCTAAGACACGCAAGAGAGGCTCCCGCCATAAGCTCAGTCGCATTCAACTTGATAACTCATCGGTAGTGCTCGAACGACTGTTACCTTCGTTTGCCAAATTAGTTAATGTCGCAAACCCTTTTTTGCTGCAATGGCTTCTGATCTTGGTTGCTTTGCTACATTTACACTTCGTTATTCAGCTGGTTTCTCCTTATGCTTTCACAAAACAGCTCAATCTTCTCTGAGAAGATGAACAGAATAGAAGAGAGATGAAGAACAAACCAGAAGCTTTTGAATTCAATTCTCTCTATCTCTCTCTCTGTATATTCAAGGTATGAAGGTATACAATTCAATCAGTTATCATAGCTTGCTTTCTGTTCTTCTATTTATACACATGACCTTTTATGAAGAAGAAGAAACAGAACTAACTAAAGAAGGGAAAAACTGATTAGAAAACAAAAGAGAATATTGTTTTTAATCTGTTAAGCAATCTAGAACCGAATAACAGTTTTTGTACAACTTAGCAAGGAGACTTCTCGTCGTGACTGATCTCGTGGGCCCCACCTTCATTCTTCTTCCTTTGTTGATTGTTGTTGCTGCGTTTTCTGTGCTCTGCTTGCTGTGCTCTGTTCTTAATATTCTCTCCATTAATATAATATCCCTTATGCAAACTGTGCAACCGGCGGCATGTTAACAGGACTGATTTCACACTACCAATGCCACTGGGTGAAATCAGTGGCATTGATCGACCCGGACCTGACCCGAATGATTGCTTCGGGTATTATGCTTTTCGGGTCGGGTTGGAACACACTGCCTTATGATTCGGGTGGGGTCGGCTAACATCAAGACCGACCTGACCCATTGACAGCCCTAATAATCGCTCGATGTGGCAGACGGCAGCCAAGGATCAGCCAACCGGCACTTGGGGCTGATTCTAATGGGCTCGTACTCAGATAATCCGATGAGGTGAGGGAAGTTGAGCTTGGCCTTGGAGCCCTGCATTTCGTAGGCCATTGCTGCATCCTCACGCGTCTCGTAGGTCTCGAGCCAAATCTGGGCTCCACTCTTCTTGGCGTCTCTTATCTCTGCTGCACATTTACAGCCTCATCCTTACCTCTCTATAGCGCATTTCTTCCGCCTTCTTCGCCAGCCCCTTCTCCTCTTATTTATCATCGATGACGCAATGATCAACTGGCAACTTGCTTCGAAATCAAGCTGTTGATTGAAAGGGATCCGCCCCATGTCGAGTGCATCATGCAGCGCACCGTACACATTCATGCACTCAGAGTCGCCGACCCTTAGCGGGAGGTCTTCTCTCCAGCTCTCCGTAAGCAAAAGACCGGTGTAGCTCGAGCACGAACAGTACATGGTCGACAAGAAGATGATAGCGAATGGACTCGAGAACATTGAAATAAGAAAAGGGTTCTTCGGAATAAATTTACGAGAGCATTTTTTCTTCCCTTTCCTTTTGTAGGGCTTTTGTCTGGGGACTGTATTATTGCAGACTTTCAGTTGGTGACCATGGATGGACGAAGCAAGAGATATATACTTTTTCTTTAAATTAATGTATTTTAATTCCTAATCATCCGATGCAAAATTTGAGAAAAAGGTCTGGGTCCCGTTCCTTTAATTTTTATTTTATTGAACAAGGACTATAATGAACAGAACGCTTGCATGCGTGTATAATCGAGGAAAACATAAGGTGGAAGAAATGTTACTAGAAATGCATAGGTTCATACTATAAATCCATCCAATAATTTCGTTATGCAATAACGGGGACAATATCATAATAAAAAAATCTTTACAATATGATTCTTTAGATACTGTGCCTTACCCCTCTATGAAAGGAGAGCTCATAGAGGTTCTCTATAATGATTTGGGATTTTGGACCTTCAACTAATCATCCATTCAAGTATATTCTTTGCCTTTACAAGTTGTGAGTCGGTTTGCACAACAATGGTATTTTTGAAATGATGGGGAATCAACACTTGTAGGATTCAAGAAACCGCGATCGTCCTTGCTAAGCATCTTGTCACCTACAAAGGAAAAGAGTGGTATTAATCAAGCTATGTTCAGGCATGAGATACACCATTTCTCCGAAAGTCAGGTGATCCTTTTGTCTCAATTCCTCTATATCTCCTCGTTTGCCGGTGGCTTGCCCCACGCGATCCGACAAACGTTGCAATAGATTGTCCGGTTCATTGGGTTTGACCTTGGAGGAGGAGGTAGAGTCGCAAAGACCTTCTCCAGCTTATCCACGCGATCCGACAAACGTTGCAATAGATTGTCCAACTCGTTCATTTGACGTCGGAGGGGTGTCATCCCATCACTCTTTCCTTCGAGCGCCAACTTCTTGGTCATTTCTTCCAAGCAATCTGACAAGTATTGCTTGATCATGATTGGGAGACACGATGTAATATATAAGAATGACAAAGAAGATAGAACACATACAGGGATAGCGAGGGTAGAAAGATACAAAAACATGCACATGTACATGTGAGGTTTAACTCCTAAAAGCGGAAAATTCAATAATCAAAATAGTAACTAAATTACTCAGAAGATTAAAGAACCTGAAATGCATGAGCAAGCAGGAATGGATGTGTATTTGACACTCAACTGAGACAAGGATTCTGCAAATTTAGACTTAGAAAACAAACATGCGATGACAAATGCATTTATTACTGAAAATGTTGATGAATTTGACTAATGCATGAACTAAGCTATTTTGAGATAACTAAGATGTAATGTCGATTCATTCTTTGTTGTGTTTTCTTTTTAATGAGATGAACTCCCTAAATGCAATATGGACACGACTCAGATAATGCTGATTATATGCACTAATTTAACATGCATTGATGAAGGAACATAAATAGCCTAAATGTCATGCATGCTATGCTATAATGAATTAACTATACGCAATGACGGGATCAATTCCTAAAGCTAGCGAAATGATATGCCTATGATATAAATAGAATTAATCATGGACTAATCCTAGGATGAAAGTCATATGAAATGTTTTTTTTTTTTGTATTATATTTATGGTTACGAAAGCAGCAAATTATATCCTAGGACCTATATGTGACTAAATAACTTTTATTAAAAAATATCGACTTAGTGATGCTGACTCTTTTCATGTTTTTGTTTTTATGATATGCATTACTTGATATATGACCAAATTAAGCCTAAGTCTACATGCAAACTATATAAAAGACAAGTAACATTTTTTTCTCTTTTGCTTTCAACTAATAAAACCATGAACTACCCTAAATCTACATGTACTCTAAGACTGAAATGCATTTCCCTATATAACAAATTATGAACGTTCCCTAAACTTTAAATATGCACGAGACAATGACATGCAATATCATGTATTGAAATACATGTTATGATTAGAATTAATTATATCATTGATTGGAGCTCCTTAGTGTCTCAACGCCCAAAAGGAAAGGATCGGATCAAATCATGATAGCATAAGCTTCAATTAACTAAAAACATGCGTTTAGAAACCATATACTAAAATGAATTTCGACAAACCCGGCTTACCTTGAGTAAGGATTAACCTAAGACAATCAAAGCAAGGTAAGATGCCGCGTCTTCTGGTGGGTACCAGCGAAATAGTGTGGCCCGCGAAGCTATGGCAGCGAGGATTGATGATGATGGTTGTTCACTGTACTGAAACAGTAGGGATGCGGGGATGCGAAAGGGGCTTGCCGGGCAATTAGCAGCTCTTGAACATAATGGCGAGGACGGATGTTTGCTAGAAACGCCGCCGACAATCACCAATGGCGCTAGATGACCACTGGTGCCGAGCTGGGAAACCTGAAAGCTTGCAAGGAGTTCTAGAAGACCTGCTGGGATCAATGGCTGTGGCTGGATTCGCTGGACTTCTCAGTCGAGCTGCTATGCGCGATAGTGAGACTCGTCAGCAATCCGATGTTGTGTCGGTCGCTGTGCCTGGAACTCACAGCCGAGCAAGGCGGAGGTGCGGTGGAGCTGACCTCGGCATTGACGAGATGAACAACCACGTCGGGGCAACGTGGCAGATTTGAGAGGAGGATATGGTGGCTTGGCTTACGGAGTGGTGGTGGGCGGCGGAGTGCGGACGAGAGCAACCGCGGATGAAGATTGCTCTTAAAATGATGATGCCCACGGACGTTAGATGCTGATCACAACTTTTTCATTCAAACCCCTTAACAACCAGGCGATGATATCGTATTTTTTTGAAAATATTTCCTAACAACCCTGATCTAATTGTGGGGAAAGAGATCACATCCACTGACTTTTCATCTTCTTCATTTGTTAAAATTCAAAGGGTCAATCTCTAATTGCCTCGCTGTCTTCCCTTGATCACTCACCGAAATCCAAACCTTCATCCCACCTCCAAAATCCTCTTCCGTTTAGCCAGCCCAGTATCAGATTCCCTCCGAATTGATCTCTTTCGCATTACCAAATTCCGCTGTTCCCTTTCGAAGCGTGGATATTCTCGATTTTCCGATCGCAACTGCGTTTCTTTCCTTTTGAATTATTGACCGAGATTAAGAGCAAGTGACGGCCAGATATCTATGGGATATGATCCTACGTATGCTTGTCCACGCATCAGTCCATGGTAGCACCGTAGGGAAGTCATGCGGTGACTTAAAGTTATAAAACAATAAAAAATAAAAAATAAAAACCAGTGCGAATATGAATAACGCGAGTGATATTTTTATTTTTTTAGGAGTTGGGTCCACTCCTAATTTTTTTATGCAATATAAATGACTAAATGGGTTGCCGACGGTTATGTGTCAACAATCTAACGATCTAATTGACACCTAGATTTTCCCTTTTGCTCAATCTTCTTACTAGATTAATATAATTTCTTGGGGTTAGCCGAAAACGAAGTAAGACCTGCATGATTTTATTTCGTTGAAAAATAGTTAGTGACACATGCGATTCTCAAGCTACATATTTTCAGATACATGTTTCTGTAATGCAGGCATAATTCTGGGAATAATGTCGCAGGTCAAATCTAGCCACACATTGCACACGAGGTTGACTCTACCTTGAGACGTGTGAGACTAAGGATTAGATGGAGAGGACCAAAGCCAAAAGAAGGTGTTCTTTGTGTGTGTCCTTGAACGAGGTTCCGACCATCTAGAAACACAGACCATTGGACTTCAAGTGTCTTGATGCAGTCAAATAAGATCCATTACATGCCGTCGGTTTAAAGCTTTGTGAAAATAGATACTTATTGTTGGGGTTTATCTCATGTGAATTATGGAAGGGGCAGGTGATCAATTTATAAGTGTGAAAGAAAATCTCATCTCTTAAGTTAGCTTTTGGGGCGAAAGAGACCAAAGACCACCCAACACTCATATTAGAACCTAGGGACCCAATGGTCACTTGGAGAAGGCTATTATGGCCTCCGACCTAAGTCTGGTATGTGAGGGGGTGATTGTTGGGGTTTATCCATGGAAGGGACAAGGTTATTACAGCCTTCGACCTAAGCCCGATGTGTGAGGGGGAAATTGTTGGATATAATTGTGAGGGAAAATCTCAAATCTTGAACTAGCTTTTGGGGTGAGAGAGGCCCAAAACTCCCCAACATTTATGGCTTTGGTTGGTATGTGACTTTTGTTTTACCTAGCTATTCAAATGAAAGCCGAACCAACACACGATATGCTATCGTTGCTATTGCCAAACGATAGATTGCAATTTCAAAAGAATGAGTCAGTTGATGAAAATTGTGACTTAATGACGTTCCTTAGTCGAAATGTAGAAGGTCTATCTTTGACCAAACTAGTGAGGTGGACTTTACCTTACGCATGCAAACTAACTCAAAATATTACCTTATTGTTATGCCCAAAAAAATAAAGGAAAATCATTAGATAGTGAGAAATCATCAAAGGATTTACACCATCACTTATCATGTCTCAATTGATACTTATGTATTGAATGAGATTCTTATTATTTCTTGAAGAATTATCAGGATATATATCAGATGACCTAAGACAATGTTTTCTCCAACATCAAATTTGGTGCAACCCAATTGAAGGAAACAAATCAAATATTCAACACATAACTTTAACCATGCCCTGCATGAACGTTTCTGAGAGTAAGTAGAGATTCAGGACAAAAAACCAATCTAATCATGAATCACAATGCAAAATATGATTATTATTTTTTTCCACTTTTTGTGGCCAGGGTGCAAAATGCAATATTTTGGCTTACGACAACTACATAGGAAGAACTTCACTTCCTCAGTCAAGGTAAATCCAACCTCCATATGCATTTAAGGAAATTATAATTAATTTACCTTAAATTATTTTCTTCCCTAGACTAATAACCTTGATCCCAAACAATGGTTGACGCCGATTGTGTTCATTTAAAAAAAAATAAAAAATCGTGTCCTAAGTCCTACACTAAACTACCAAGCAATGGCTCATAACCTGATGCGGTCCTGGGATTAAGCAAGATCCGCGTCCGGCATTTTGATCCATAGTGTCTTGTGTAGTCCTCCGTGCTATTTGGTCGATCCGATCATGTTATTCACCGACAGAAGCACTGAGATCTTCTGTTCCTACATTTCCAACCAATGAATCACCCTTTTATCTTTTCATTGGTGGCAAAAGTTCAAAAAAGTCATAATTTTATTGCATTGGTACCAATTAAGTCCTAAACATTTTAATTGAACCAATTCAGTTCTAAACATTTTCATATTGATACCAATTTAGTCTATCCAGCCAATTTTAACCAGTCGGCATTAACATGGATGCCGGCCGATGAGTGGACGCCGATGTGGATGCCGCCGTGGTCGGACGTTGATGTAGCAATTTTTAAATATTTTTTCAATTTATTTATTTATTTTTGTCTTCATTTTCTTTTTTCTTTGCTTTTTTTCCTTTTCTTGTCTCTCTTCTTCCTCCTTAGACTGTCCTCATGGTGGCCGGCAAGCCTCTAGTGGCCAGCGATGGCTTTGCGGCCCTCGCTTGGCCTCAACCAAGACTGCAAGCAAAGCGGCTTTGCCTAGATGTGGGTGAGGCCAACCTCACCCTAGCCTTGCCGTAGGCAAAGAAGGCCTCGCCTACCATGGCCTTGCCAATCGCAAGCGAGGCCGTCTTCACTTGTGACATGGCCAACCTCACCCCAATCTAGAGGAAGCCGCCTAACCCATGGCCTTGAGCAAAGTCACCTTGCCCCTAGCCCGGGGGAGGCCGAGCGAGGGCCACAACCCTTGTTGGCGTTATGTCTCGTCGGCCACCGACGAGGATAGTTCAAGGAGGAAGAAGAGAGAGAAAAAAAGGAAAAGAAAAGAAAAAAGGAAAAAATTAATAAAAATTCAAAAATTATTCAAACATTGTCATGTCATCATCTAGCCGATATCCATGTCGCGCCGATCGGCTAAAATTGGTCGATTGACTGAATTGGTACTAATGTAAAAATGTTTAGAACTAAATTAGTCCAATTGAAAAAAAATGATGACCGAATTCGTATTAATACAATAGGTTAGGACTTTTTGGTACTTTTCCCCTTCATTGGTTGATTTGCTTTTATGTATCTTTGCGTGTATTAGTGAAAGCGGTGCCCAAAGTAGATTCGGAAAAAGGAAGCAAGACCAACCCTCTCATGCTGAGATTCAATGTGGTCTTTAAGCTTGGGCAAGTTTTTAACTTTTAGGCCAAGATTCACTCTAGTGAGTCTTGCACCACTAGGCCGAGAATCGGTCTGTCCAGAAACCAAACACCTCTAGTTTTAATTGAAACATTGACCGAAAATAAACACGCTGATGATCTACACTCCAACACATGAGTTGCGGATAAAAGAACGTAGCTAGTGTAATTTGGATGTGTAGTCCCCGTTCAGGTTTTCAACGTGAAAGACTTATAAATGAAATGGTTCATTATGAAAAGGATGGTCATTCATGAGGTTAAATGCTTTTCTTGAGCAACTAATATATGCAATACGGCTAATTATCAACGACACAAAGCATAGTCTTTGTTGTAAAAGCAAGCGATCAAATAATAAAATGAACAAAGAAAGGAAATAAATCAAATACCAAAATCACGTGATTTGATCGTACTGACCTACATTTACAAAGAAAATAGTAACGAATTATACTATAGATCAAGCGATATAATAAATATTATAATTACACTCAAACCACTCAAGCACTCTCAGTATTTATCAAAATCCAATTACACCCAATAACTCACACAGTATTTAGCTTCACAATTCTTTGTTGAATAATCTTTATCTCTCACGAATGAATCATACACAAATTCTTACCACAAGAATTTATATGAACTTTAATGCCTCACGATGAAGTCCTCTGCACGTCACCACCCACGGAACACCAAGCGCTCATGTATGCGGCACTTCAGTGAATGATACAATCCAACGTGCAAGATGCAAATATATATGTAATATTATATGAAAATCCAATTTGACCAAAATCCACCTTTCAATCTCAATGGATGAAGACATCAACACACATTAGGAAAGTTAATATCTGAAAATAGGTCATGGATTTCTTTATTAGTTTGTTAAATTAAAAAAAAAAAAATTGATTTAATTTCGATCTCAAATCCAGCCACAGCCATTGATCCCAGCAGGTCTTCTAGAACTCCTTGCAAGCTTTCAGGTTTCCCAGCTCGGCACCAGTGGTCATCTAGCGCCATTGGTGATTGTCTGCGGCGTTTCTAGCAAACATCCGTCCTCGCCATTATGTTCAAGAGCTGCTAATTGCCCGGCAAGCCCCTTTCGCATCCCCGCATCCCTACTGTTTCAGTACAGTGAACAACCATCATCATCAATCCTCGCTGCCATAGCTTCGCGGGCCACACTATTTCGCTGGTACCCACCAGAAGACGCGGCATCTTACCTTGCTTTGATTGTCTTAGGTTGATCCTTACTCAAGGTAAGCCGGGTTTGTCGAAATTCATTTTAGTATATGGTTTCTAAACGCATGTTTTTAGTTAATTGAAGCTTATGCTATCATGATTTGATCCGAACCTTTCCTTTTGGGCGTTGAGACACTAAGGAGCTCCAATCAATGATATAATTAATTCTAATCATAACATGTATTTCAATACATGATATTGCATGTCATTGTCTCGTGCATATTTAAAGTTTAGGGAACGTTCATAATTTGTTATATAGGGAAATGCATTTCAGTCTTAGAGTACATGTAGATTTAGGGTAGTTCATGGTTTTTATTAGTTGAAAGCAAAAGAGAAAAAAAAATGTTACTTGTCTTTCATATAGTTTGCATGTAGACTTAGAATTAATTTGGTCATATATCAAGTAATGCATATCATAAAAATAAAAATATGAAAAGAGTCAGCATCACTAAGTCGATATTTTTTTAATAAAAGTTATTTAGTCACATATAGGTCCTAGGATATAATTTGCTGCTTTCGTAACCATAAATATAATACAAAAAAAAAAACATTTCATATGACTTTCATCCTAGGATTAGTGCATGATTAATTCTATTTATATCATAGGCATATCATATCGCTTGCTTTAGGAATTGATCCCGTCATTGCGTATCGTTAATTCATTATAGCATAGCATGCATGACATTTAGGCTATTTATGTTACTTCATCAATGCATGTTAAATTAGTGCATATAATCTGCACTATCTGAGTCGTGTCCATATTGCATTTAGGGAGTTCATCTCATTAAAAAGAAAACACAACAACGAATGAATCGACATTACATCTTAGTTATCTCAAAATAGCTTAGGTCATGCATTAGTCAAATTCATCAACATTTTCATTAATAAATGCATTTGTCATCGCATGTTTGTTTTCTAAGTCTAAATTTGCAGAATCCTTGTCTCAGTTGAGTGTCAAATACACATCCATTCCTGCTTGCTCATGCATTTCGGGTTCTTTAATCTTCTGAGTAATTTAGTTACTATTTTGATTATTGAATTTTCCGCTTTTAGGAGTTAAAGCTCACATGTACATGTGCATGTTTTTGTATCTTTCTACCCTCGCTATCCCTGTATGTGTTCCATCTTCTTTGTCATTCTTATATATTACATCGTGTCTCCCAATCATGATCAAGCAATACTTGTCAGATTGCTTGGAAGAAATGACCAAGAAGTTGGCGCTCGAAGGAAAGAGTGATGGGATGACACCCCTCCGACGTCAAATGAACGAGTTGGACAATCTATTGCAACGTTTGTCGGATCGCGTGGATAAGCTGGAGAAGGTCGTTGCGACTCTACCTCCTCCTCCAAGGTCAAACCCAATGAACCGGGTAAAGGCCACTAATGTTAATTCGACCGGCAAAGCTGAAGGTGATAAATATGTCCGAGCAACCAACCATACTACCGTTGTCATTGATGACGATTTGGATGATAGAATGAGTTCGAATTGCCCAGGGTAGGGGCATGTTTAATTATCCACATATTCCTCTACATAGGAATCTTTCCTACTTTCTCGAATTTCGGTTTCCCGTTTTCAATAATGTAACTCTTTTTTTTTCAATAAATTGCAAGTTCATGAGAAATTTTCATGTTTTGAGGGCATGTGAAAGCACATCAAATTGGCCCTATGATCAAATCTCTTTGAAGGCTAGGCTTCTGCACAATCCCTCCAAAATTTGTGGAAGTCAGAATTTTCAATACATCTCAAAAAATAAAAAATAAAAACTTGTGACTTCAGAATGCACATGAGGTGGCAAGACATATTCCGATGATCTAGTGGAGGAATAAAGCCCTGAATTTTATAGATGCTAAGAGAAACCATTTTTTGTGCAAACCAAGTCGGAAGACTGCCTTGAAATATTCATACCTTCGAGATACAGGTCCCATTTGTTCTAACTCCGCATTATTAATTAGATGCTAACGTATGATGTTGTACTTAATGTAGATTACATAAACCCAATAGCATGGCGGAGACCAATCACCTCCACACGTGCCCTTGAGAAAGAAACTTACAAAGGTAGACAGGGTCAATGTGAGGGCTAATCTTATATCAATTGGGCACGATGTCATCTCCAAGAGTGTTAAGAAGTGTTCGCTCTTAAAACTTCATGCACGCCACTAACAGGTGACAAGGTGCGGCAAGCCGCCGGCAAACGAGGAGATATAGAGGAACTGAGACAAAAAGATCACTCGATTATCGGAGAAAATGGTGTATCTCAATGAAAGCTCCAAGACATCGTCGGGATATAATAGTGAACAGCTGGTGTGGTGGCATTTCTGTGGATATGGCAATATCAGAGTCGTTGGCAACGGAAGTTGTGGCACGGTGTGAGAAACGGCCTTGAGGAGAGAGCTTAAATCAGTGTTCAGTTTTTGTTGGAAGCACTTCAAGTAAAACCACGAGCTTTATTACAACAGATCAAATTCAAGTCACAAAAACCGCTGATGTTTCGCACTCCGACGGCATTCGAACAATGGAAATCTAACGCGTGCAACAATTGAAATCCAATCCCGACACTACCACTTTTATAGTGTGAAATTTACCAATCAACCTAAAACTTAATTGAGCTTGAAGACAATCGAGAGATGACCCCGTATTAGCCACATGCAGAGTACTATTACACTCGACAGCTCTAATGAAACAAGATCAATACTCGAGAAACAAACTTATATAGAAAAAAGGAAAACAAAATACAACCAATTCTACCCAGCTTGCATATAGCCGATGCCGAGAATATTTATAGGAGCTCATCCTACTGATGCTCAAACTAAACACCCTCATGGAGATCACGGATCAATTTAATCCTATTGACAACCTCCGCTTCTGCAAACCTACGTCCTGGAAAAGATTCTCTTCCATCGGCTAACTTGTGAGTCTCAAAACTGCAAGGAGTCCCAAGCCTCTGCCTTTGCCTTAAGGTAGCAGACTTCCTGTTGTCGAATGCTGCAGCAGCTCCTGGAATATCTCCAAGAACAAAAGCCATTCATCCTCCCTCATGTCTGCGAGATTCACAAAGCTCACACTTGCAGGAAGCTGCTCATTTGCACTTCTGTGCCTTGATGACGTGTTAGCTATGAAGCGGTTTTCCTGCATCATACCAGAAAATTTGGATTGCTTTGGACACTTTTTACCCAAGACGGTGTTTTCAAGGGCATGGAAAGTTTTGACACTGAGGGAATCCTCTCAAATGCCTCGACCCCAATATCCTCCCTCTTCTTCTCTTCTTCATCTTCACTCTCTTCTTCATCCTCGCTTCCTTTCTCCAGTCTAGATAGAGGATTCCTGCCATTGCTACTTATTCCAAGATCGAAATGTGCTCTGTACATACAGTCATCCATGGTCATCTTTGGCATGAAGCCTGACTCAGCAGTATCCTCACGGTCAATATCAAATTGAAATTCATCATCTCCCAGGTCTGCCTTGGGGCAAAAAGATCCTTATCAGCTATAAACCTTCTCGCCTCAATGCACACGACCTCCAGTTTACTTGGTTCTTCCTCACCGCTGTGAAATTCTCTGCTCATCATTTCACCAATTTCAGCAAGACAGAGGCCATATGCAGCAGCTCTCTTCAGGAAAATGGTGCAGAGGGTCAGCACGCGGAGACAAGCTTCTCGAATCATGGGAAGCTCCTTCCGCAGCATTTTCCAATCATCTCTATAGTCCAGCTTCTCTATATACTTCAATTCACCCTCAGAAAAAGGAATTGAAGCCTGGGGCCAATGAATCCACTCAAAGTATGGGTCCTCCAAAGTTTCTGGCAAGCAAAGGCCATGATCAATAGGAATCAGTTCCACTTGACCAAACCTTCCTATGCTGTCGAGTTTCCTTACTAAAAGGTTCCCCGCATGCCTGTCCGTGTTAAAAATTCTAATGTCTAATATTCCAATTCGATGCACAACAGAAACAGGAAAGCATGAGGTGCCATGATCGCCGGCATCAAAATCATGAGGTATGAACTGCTGAAAAGATGCTATCTTGCTAACCACTTTCTTTTCATTTGGCTTGTCAGGATTCACTCCATCATTAATATTGAAGATAAAGTGAGTGATCTTTACCAAAGCAGTTGGAGGAACATTAGCAAAATGTTCAGAGTCTAGAAGATAAGCTGCAACCTCTCTGATCCCTGATTCTCCAACTCGCACGGATCTCTTCACACGTGGTTGTCCTAGAGCTTTGCCGACAAAGCCTTTAGGATTATTGGGGGCGGATGGTTCTTCATCAGTTGGCTTTATAACAGCAACACGATCACCTCTGCTATTTCGGAAGTAGTATACACCTCCAAGACCACCGTGAACAGGAATTGGATCAACCCCCATGTCAATTGCCTTGACAACGTCCTTCACCAATTGCTTGATTCTATCAAATCGATTTGACCAGCCAAGTATTTCTATCGGACCACTCTCATCTCTTTGTTGGATATCCCTCCCGGTTGGAGAAAGACAAGGTGTTGATGAGCTCCTAGAAAGAAAATTCCGTGTAAGGAGAAGTGGGGAATTGTTTAGGACAGCACTGAGATCATTTTTCAGTACCTTGTCCCCAAAAGTCAAGGAGCACTGTTCTATAGGGAAATTAAGAGCGATCTGCAACCGCCTTTTCAGAGTGTGGGCATTATCAGTGCGATCCAGCTCCACACCCAACACACAGCCCATTTCAGTCTGTACGAAAACCCGTCTCCTCCCAGTAGGTTGCTTCCCCTCATTTCTGTTTGGCCTGCCGTACTCCCTGCTAAGAGAGCTCTTCAAAAAAGCCACAGCCATCTGAGTCTGGACAGGGCTGTCTAGCTCAAAAGACAAGAAATGGAGAGAGAGAGCTAGAGCTTTCGCAACCAGCAATAGGGGGAGCAGTTGAAGAGCAACTCCCTCCCGAGCAACTAAAATGCATGAAGAGTGCACGGATATCAGAGAACAGAGCGTGCGAACATCTAGCTAGTAACAGTCACACATTAGTTACATACTAGTATCAGTTCATACTTCAAGAAAGGTAACTGCAACATTTCCATCACAAGTTCGTCAATGCAGCAAGCACCAAATTACACCGCAATAAACACGGCATAGCAAAAACGTACTAGCTAGTAACAGTCACACATTAGTTACATACTAGTATCAGATCATGTGGGAAGAGTAATTACTAATTAACTCAGTCATGTATAATGATACTGACTGTTTTTGTGACTTGAATTTGATCTGTTGTAATAAAGCTTGTGGTTTTACTTGAAGTGCTTCCAACAAAAACTGAACACTGATTTAAGTTCTCTCCTCAAAGCCGTTTCTCACACCGTGCCACAACTTCCGTTGCCGACGACTCTGATATTGCCTTATCCACGACCACACCAGCTGTTCACTATTATATCCCGACGATGTCTTGGAGCTTTCATTGAGATCTCGCCAGGATCTAAGTCATCACCGTCAATCGGCGACGACCAGGTCTAGAGGTGGGGCTTTCAAGTCTTGGGACCGCTTCACCAAATCTCTCCTCATCATCGACTTGCCATAATATTCTTTTCGTCAGGAGGGAACTGATGCATTCTCACTGTCGTTTGGAAGTTAGAGATGTTCTCTTCATTAAATAGAAGAAGATAGTCCATGGTAGTGATTACATGTGGGATATTTGTTTTAAAGAAAAAAGAAGAAGATAGAACAGTCTGCTTTCGCTGAAAAACAAAAATAGACAACCTGCTTAATTATTGTGTGCGAAATGGTAAAATAAGGCTACATTGTGGAAGCTGGAATGGAATGATCATCAATCCACCTATAAGCATACAGAGACCCGTCCATCCACCGTCAATGTGCCTCCATCCAAAATCGGAAATGTTGCATTGAAATCCGGCTTGGCTTGGCTTGGCTCGGCTTCTTCACTGATTTGAAGTCCTAAGCAAGCCATAATCGCTAGGGGAGTCCAAAAACCTGACCCGACCCGATCCGAAAACAATCCAAACACAAACCGAACACGAAACAAATTGACTACATGTTTCGGGTCTTACTCTTGTTCGGGTAACGATTATAAAACAAGCAAACAAATATGTTTCGGGTCGGGTTAGGGTTGGAACATTGTTCGCCCCTGACACATTATTGACTCAGAACACGTTCTCCTCCTCCTCTTTCTCAGAAGATCCTACGACGAACCCAAACACTTTCTCCTCCTCCCTCTCAAAAGACCCTGCGAGTCGCAGGCTACGGCCACCCTGCCTTCTCCCTGTTAAAGACAATGATTTGAAGAAGAAAGGATCTGCTGTGGAAATGCATAAAGGAAAAGAGAGTGGAAACAAAGCTCATCATTGACTGAAGAATTCTGCTGAAGAAGTCTGCTGATGCTATGCTTGTAGTAACGAGAAAGAGATACAAAAGATGGTGAAGCCAGAGTTCATGATCGACATGAACATAGAGATCGTTCGAAGACTAAAGACTTAAAGGATAAGCACGTGTCGAGTACATTAGAACGGTTAGTTTGTTAGATAAGGATTCAAGTTGTTAAGTCGGTTAAAAAACCTCTTCTTCTTCTTTAAGTCATATATAAACCGCAATTACTCTGTTCTTCAGATACAGAGAGAGAGAGAGAAAGAACAGAATAACATAAGATAGATAGAGAGAGAAAGAGATGGAATTAGATTGTATTACAGAAGAATGCTCTCAGTGAATACATGATTCAGTACTTCGATTCAAGCGGAAATAGAAGTTCTTTCTCTTCTGCATCGTGTATTCTATTCTTCATTCATTTACACGCTCTCTCGTACGCTGTTCTGTTGTTCTTCATCACTTCACATGGTATCAGAGCTTTCCTGAGAGTTCAAATTTCTTCTACTATACTGTTCGAAGTCGTTGATGGAGTTTGTGTGATTCATTCTGTATAAGTGATCTAGATGATAGCAAGAAGTTCATAGAACAGAGCATTTGATAGTAATCGAGAATGACAACAAGGAGGCAGAAATATCCCTTTTCGATTCATGTCAATATAGCTAATTTTGTTACAATAAAGTTAGCTGAAAACAATTTCCTTCTTTGGCAAGCGCAGTTTCACAGATTCTTGCGAAGTCAGGATCTGTTCGGGTTCATCAATGGCGAAACACCACCACCATCTCAAAGTATGTAGCTTGAGATTGAAGGTAGTGAAACAGAAGTGGTGAAGCCAGATCATACGGATTGGATGAAGACTGATCAGTTAATCTCATCCTGGATAAGTGGAGCAGTAACTGAGAACATTTTAAGCTTGATCATCGAGCTAGAGACTTCATATGAGGTATGGCGTACTCTCCTTAATCGCTTTACACAAAAATCTGTGGCTAAAGAGTTCGAACTAAGAGGAAAATTACAGGCTTGTCAGAAAAGAGATAGAACATTGAATGCTTATCTTCGAGAGTTCAAATCTATTTGTGATCAACTCAATGCTATTGGAAAACCTGTGGATGAAATAACCAAGATGTTTGGTGTTCTCGAAGGATTAGGTTCAAAGTATGAAAGTTTCAGAACAACAATGTATTGTTTAAAACCTCAGCCTGATTACGATGAAGTTATCTCTCAGCTCGAGAGATTTGAAACTAGACTACAAACTTACTCAGCAAATTAGTATAATCCTAGTCTGGCTTACTATGGTCAAAGAAAGTCTGCTGGAGTTATGCAAAACTTTAATTTCAGAAACCAAAGAGGAAACAATCGAGGAGGATATAGCTATGGCAGAGGTGCAATGAATGCCAGAGATCGAGGTAATGACTTTGCCGAGACAGAAGAAATCAATACCACGTAATGAATAATCGAATCCGAACCAGAAAATCGATTAACAAAGCTCCACATAACCGGTCTAACTATGGACAGGGGTTTAGACCATATGTAAATCCCGCACAAAAGTATCAAGTCACTAAGGCTTATCCACCACAAAGTGCAGCATCCGATCAGCATATGCGTAATGCAAAACTAGCAAATAATGTCCATTAGAATGCCAAATTTGTAAAAGGCCGGACATACAGCACTTCGATGTTGGTATCGTTTTGATAATTCATATCAAACAGATGAAATACCAACTGCTCTAGCAGCAATGCACATTGAAGACTCTCATGGCACCGAGTGGTATCCGAGATACAGGAGCTTCACTCATATCACTTTGCACTCGGTATGCTTCAATATCACGTCTTTATATAATGGAACAAATACTGTTATGATAGGAGATGGATCTAATCTATCAATATCTTGTGTTGGTAATGGCTTATTGCATACAAAAACTAGCTCATTACCTTTGAATGATGTATTGATAGTTCCTGCTATCAAGAAAAATCTCCTTTCTGTTTCAAAGTTAACAGACGATTATCCCTGTTCCTTTATTTTTGACAAACATGGGGTATATCTGAAGGACACCTGCAACAATTCAACAGTGAGGCTAGGAAGGAAAGTCAAGGGACTATATCAAGTCGACCCTAAAGTCACGTGCTTTCTTCACTCAAACTCAAAAAGAAGTAGGAGAAGATTTGTGGCATCGAGGCTTGCACATACAAGTCTAAAAATAGTGAAGTACTTGCAGTCGAACCTAATTCAATGTAATTCAAGAACTCAAAGCATATGTAGTAGTTGCCGATTGCTAAGAGTTCAGCTTTACCCTTTCCTATATCGACTATACATCTAATATTCCACTAGAAAAGATACACTCGTGATGTTTGGGGACCCTCACCAGCTCAATCTTTACAGAAATTTCGATACTATGTCATTTTTGTGGATAATTTCTCTAGATATAGTTGGTTATATCCAATGAAATATAAGTCAGATGTCTATGATATCTTTGTTCTGTTCCAAAAGCAAGTTGAGAATCAATTTGATCATAAGATCAAAGTCTTTCAGTGTGATGGAGGTGGAGAGTTCATTAACAACAGATTTCATAACCATTTACAACTGTTGGATGAAATCTCTTAAAGTATTTTGAAGTTGATAAAACATTTTTATCAGTCTAGTCTGAAGACTTACAGACTCTTTTGACAAAGTCTGAAGATCAAAGTCTGAAGCTAGCAAGACTCAAGACTTATATTTCAAAGTCTACTCACATGGACAGTTTCCAGGACGACATTTATTTTGATCTTATATGATCTTTATTCTAACGACTAGTGGATATTTTTCTATTGGATTCAGCACTAAACGATCTTAGTTTTATATGGAATATGTTTAGATTCTTTGACGACTTCGCAACTTATATTTGGAAGGATCTACTTATGGAAACCGAGATCCTGATTGTATGGGCGAGTAGGATTGATGGGCTATCAACACTTACCTTAAAGAGCTCGAGATCTCTCTAATTGATTCTGTCCAACGGGTTGATTGGAAGAACTTTTTGGAAGGTGCCAACGGTATTGAAGGCATGAAGAAGTATATAAGAGAGATGCTCTAGTTGTTGAAGGGTGCAGATAGAAGAATTCCAAAGTCTGAATCTCCTTTTATATTTTGCGATATCATCCTTTAAGCGTTACATGTAATCAAAAGAGAGATCATATTGTAGACCTTGAGGAAGTGTAGTAGAGTAATCTACACTGTGGACTCAAGAGCGTGAAACTGTAATCACTCTTATTGATTCTTAGTGAAATCTAGCCAGAAGGGCTGTCCATGCGAGAGAGTGGACGTAGGCTTGATCTAAGCCGAACCACTATAAATCTGGAGTCTTGATTTTCTATCCCTAATCCTTTATATTGTTAACTGTTTTCATTTGCTGCAATCGTTGATTTTAAATTATTTATATCTCATTCGGTTTGAATTGTTAAAATTGCTTTAAACACCTATTCACCCCCCTCTAGGTGCTAATTCTAGTTTTAACAATTGGTATCAGAGCTTGTGTACTTGTTTATAAGAAGTGTCTTTACTTCTAAGTAAAAGATCTATGGCTAGTATGCTGCCTACAGGGGTTGGTTGAAGGTCAAAGCAATACTGGACCTCCATACTTTGATGGAAAAGATTACAAAGATATGGAAAAATAAGATGAAGGCATTCCTAAGATCGAAAGATCCTTTGGAATGGGAAGTGGTTGATAAAGGAATCATTCCCTCGCTGCATCGGACTCGAGAGGAAAAGAACCCGCTGTTCCTACTCTTTTGACTCAAGAAGAAATCACCAAGAGATGGACTCTCGACGCCAAAGCTATTTACTCTTTATATTGTGCTTTATCCCCTACTGAATATAATAGAATATATTCTTGTGATACAGCAAAAGAAGTATGGGATAGGCTGCACATTACCTATGAAGGAACTGATCGTGTGAAAGAAACAAGGATCAACATTCTCTTGGGACAATATGAAGTCTTTAAGATGAGATCAGGGAGAATCAATTACTGACATGTTTAGTCGCTTTCTGAAATTGTGAATGGTCTTGAATATCGTGGGACATCCAATCTCGGGACATATGAAGGTCAACAAACTTCTTCGAGGACTCTCAAAAGACTGGAATTATATAAAAACCTCAATAAGAGAGACACAGAGGATTGCTCCACTTTCTGTAGATGAATTGGTTGGGACTCTTCAATCCTATGAAGTATAACAGACCAACGAAGAGGAAGACTCAAAAGGTAAGAAATCTATTACCTTAAAGTCTAATGACTATTCTGATGTTACAGACTCTGAAGAAGATCTAGATGATGAAGAACTGGTACTTATGATAAAGAGATTCGGAAAGTTGAACAGAAAAGGAAGGAAATTCAATTGGAAGAAACAAAATTCTCAAAGGTTTCAAAACAGGTCAACGAGAGGAAGATGATACGAATAAAGAAGTGACTTGCTTTGAATGCAAGAAAAAGGGTCACATCGACCTAACCGTCCTCTCGTTAAAGAAGAGAAAAGGGAAGACCGAGAAAAACGGAAGGCACTCAAAGCGAGACTTGGAGTGATACTTAATGTGAAGATAGTGACAATGATTATGCCAATATTTGTTTAATGGCAAAATTAGACTTAGACTCGTGACCTTGATTCTGATACGTAACTCGGGTGCTAACTCCAGGTTACTATCAAAAGAAGATAAAATGGTATCTTGATAGTGGCTGCTCAAGACATATGACAGAGACTCAAGCTGCTTCATAAAACTTATCCAGATAGACGAGGAAAAGTTTCCTTTGGTGGTAACAACAGAGGAAAGATTACTGGTCGAGGAACAAAGAAGATTGGAAGTTTGTCTATCAATAATGTTTCATTAGTTGAAGGATTAAATTATAACCTACTTAGCATAAGTCGCTTGTGTGATTCTGGTTTCAAGATCAACTTTCGAGGAAGAAACGTGCTCGAATCGTAAAGACCTTACTCAATCTTTTTACCGGTCGAAGACATGGAAATATCTATCTTCCGGATGTGAATCAAGAAAGATCACGAGTGCTTAATATCGTACAAGATGAAGCAAATCTATGGCACAAAAAGCTAGACCTTATCAACATGAAGCAAATCAACAAGATCTCTACAAAGAAACTTGTTCGAGGATTGCCTATTCTGAATTATTCAAAGTCTGATCTATGTACACAATGCGTACTGGGTAAACAGGTTAGAAACTCTTACAAATCAATAAATAGAGTTTCCACTAATCATGTATTGCAGCTTTTGCATATGGATTTGTTTGGACCTACCAGAACAAAAAGCATTGGTGGTAAAAGATTCTGTCTGGTAATAGTGGATGACTATTCACGATTTACTTGGGTCTACTTTCTTACAAGTAAGTCAGAGACTTTCTCCCTCTTTTCAAAATTTGCTAAAAATGTGCAGAATGAGAAAGGTCACACTATTACAAGCATTCGTACAGACCATGGAGGTGAGTTTGAAAATCAAGACTTTGCTAATTTATGTGATGAATTTGGTTTTCAACACAAATTCTCTTCTCCATATACACCATAACAAGAATGGGGTTGTGGAAAGGAAGAATAGATCTTTACAAGAAATGGCAAGAACACTTTTAATTGGAAATCAAGTTTCTTCAAGGTTTTGGGCGGGAAAGCTGTTTCAACCGCTTGCTATATTATAAACCGAGTGTTTTTAAGACCAATTCTTGAGAAAACTCCTTATGAAATTTTTAAAGGGAAGAAACCAATAGTTTCTTATTGTCAAATATTTGGTTGCAAATGTTTTATTCTAAAGAATGCAAATGATCGTGTTGGTAAGTTTGAAGAAAAATCAGATGAAGGATTCTTTCTTGGATACTCTACAACAAGCAAAGCTTTTAGAGTGTTCAACAAAAGACTCAGACTGTGGAAGAATCAATGAATGTCAAATTTCAAGACTCTCCACAAGTTCAGATACATGATGAAGATTCAGAATCTGCTCCAGGACATTGCTAGATCTAACTCCACTTTGAAGCATTACTATATCAAAATCAGTACAACAAGCTACCGATGAAGAACCTACTCAAGAAGAAGATCAACAATCTATCGACTGAACAAAACTAGAAGCACAAGTCTAGTCATCCTGAAGAACTCATTATTGGAAACATTAATGAGGGAATTCGAACAAGATTCAAAAGGCGAGAAGAGTCTAGTCCGTTGCTCTTATTTCTGAAATAGAACCCAAAAATATTGAAGAAGCTTTAGCTGATGAAAGCTGGATTGAAGCAATGCAAGAAGAGCTCAGACAATTCAGTATTAACGACGTATGGGAATTAACTCCCAAACCAAAAGGTAAATCAGTTATTGGAGCTAAATGGGTTTTCAGGAACAAAGTTGATGAAAAGGCAAAGTAACGAGAAACAAAGCAAGACTCGTAGCTAAAGGATACACGCAAGAAGAAGGGATAGACTATGATGAGACTTACGCCCCCAAGAGAGCAAGGTTAGAGGCACGATTACTACTTGCTTTTGCTTGCTATAAGAATTTTAGGTTGTTTCAAATGGATGTCAAAAGTGCATTCCTGAATGGATTTATTCAAGAAGAAGTCTATGTAGAACAACCTCCTGGTTTTGAAGATTCAAAGAAACCAGACTCTGTATTCAAACTGAAGAAAGCTTTATATGGACTGGAACAAGCTCCTCGAGCTTGGTATGAAAGGCTAAGTAATTTCTTAATTTATAGTGGCTTTTCTAAAGGAAAGGTAGACACTACTTTGTTCATTAAAAAGGAAGGTAAAAGCTTTCTACTTGTTCAGATTTATGTTGATGACATCATATTTGGATCATCTAATGAGACTTTGTGCAAGAAATTTTCTAAGTCTATGTAGGATGAATTCGAGATGAGCATGATGGGTGAACTATCCTTTTTCCTTGGTCTACAAGTCAAACAACTAAAGGAGGGAATATTCATTCATCAAGAGAAATATGCAAAAGAACTTGTTAAAAAGTTCGGTCTGGAAAATTGCAAAAGACTCGACATACCAATGTCAAGTTCCTTGAAGATAGACAAAGATTAAGTAGGGAAGAAAATTGACCAAAAGTTATACAGGGAGTATCATTGGCTCACTTCTTTATCTTACGCATCCAGACGACATATTATTTAGTGTTTGCATATGTGCTAGATTTCAATCAGACCCTAGAGAATCTCACTTAAATGCTGTTAAACGTATTATTAAATATGTTGCTACTATTGCTAAGATCGGTCTTTGGTATCCCAAAGAAGGAGACTTTACACTTCTTGGCTATTCAGATGCAGATCTTGCAGGTTGTAGAGTTGAAAGAAAAAGCACTTCAGGTACTTGTCAATTGCTTGGAAACAGGGCAATATCCTGGTTTTCGAGGAAACAAAGTACTGTGGCTGTTTCAACAGCTAAAGCAGAATACGTTGCTATTGGAAGTTGCTGTTCTCAAATATTGTGGATAAAACAACAATTGCAAGACTTTGGCATTGAAGACTCTTGCACAGAAATTAGATGTGACAACACTAGTGCAATCAATCTTACAAAGAATCCTATCCTACATTCAAGAGCAAAACATATTGAGATTCGACATCACTTTATAAGAGATCATGTTCGAACAAAGAAGTCTTGATACAATTCATAGACTCAAAGAATCAACCGCGTACATCTTCACAAAGCCACTTGAGAAAAGCTTGTTTGAGTCTATTCGCTCAAGACTCAATATATTATCTCTTGAAGAATGCTGAAGCTCAGACTTAGCAACTAAAGTCTGACAGAGTATCAGACTCAAAGGTTAAAAGACTAAGAATACGAATTGACATGACTGTAAGTTCATTTACTTAAACTGTCTTATTGATAAGGTAAGATTATCTGTCTATTTTAAGGCGGTTATTTTTAAAGAGAGTGGTTATCGTTTTATTAAGGTAGTTATTTTTTCAAAAGGAAAATTCAAGATTTTCAAAAGATACGACGCTTGGTTTATCCCCCCCGTACTATCCTTATTCACCTCTTCTCCTTCGTTTTCACTTTACTCAAAAACCCTAGATCAAAAGCTTTTCACCGCTCCGTATTTTTCTCTCCAAAACTTCTTCGTTTCAAAGTTCTCAACTTTCTTGCGACACAAGTGAGAAAGTCTCTCCAAAGAAAAGCACAATGTCGTATCGTAGGAAGTCATCCGGAATAGCAAACATGGGACCACGGAGATCCGGTGAGGGGCCTACGCACTTTGATCTCACCGAGGAAAGCGACATTCCTGCGAGCAAACTCCTCAACAATCTCAACAGCGGTCATCCCCAACTAGACCTCAAGAACAGGGCCCTCAAGATGCGAAACGATTTATGAAGATATCGAACCAAGTAAGAACTCTTAAGCCTCGCCTTTGTTTACAAGCTTTACTCCGCGTTAAAGGAAGGTGGTTCTGCTATGTCTTTCGTGGATGAGTTTCTGAAAGAGAAGGGTTATAGAAACGAGACGCACTTTCTTACTATTATGGAAAGGTCTGGAGTTATGCCTGAGGGAACGGCTGCAAGAGCATTTGCAAATTTCCCTAGTAACCCTAGGTTTAGTAGTATGAATCAGCCTAAGGGAAAGGATGATGATGAAAAGATGTTCATACACTTTAAACCATGGATGGGTGTGGCTGCAAGCCTTCGAGGGAAGAATGATGAATTGTTCCGCTCAAACGGACACAGGAAGAGGTATGAAAATTGCTGAAGCGTGGGGTGATGAACCCACGAACCGTGGATTTCGATTTTCTGGACTTGTTGAGCATAAATCAAGCGAGAAATTCGAAAAACTCCAACTTTATCGCCCGCACGTACATGGCACATTCTGAATTGACGGCTTATTTCTACTCCAATATCGCTTTCATTGATGCAAACAGCTTTACTTTCAGCGTGAGGGATAAAGAGTATGTCATTGATAATGACATTTTGGCTGATGTGCTTGGTGTGGAAAGAGGGGCTTTCCAACCAATCGGCGTGTCTGTAAGCCATGCTACTCTTGAACTAGCAAGGGACAGAATTGCAGAAGGAAGACTCTCTTACTCCAGAATGAATGCAACAAATACTTTGCTGCACAAGATTGTAATCAACTGTCTAAGACCCAAATCGACATCCAAGACTCTCTTCTCTTTGCCGCATACTATCATATTTCACATGTATAGATGCATGGTAAAGGACAAAGGAAAGCTTCCTTATGCTGCTCTCATTACTCGTCTCTTCGACACATCTAAACATTCAACCTCCTCATATTCTCACAAAGAAGACTATTGATAAAATGGTCATCGGGCCGAGGATGATTACCAAGATGCGTCCGAAAGAGCTTAGCAAGAAGTCGGAGCAATTCAAGGAAAAGACTCCTATCAAACTCGGACCGCACTCATCAGCGCCAAAAGGAAAGGGAAAGAACCTCGTGGTTAGTTATACCAAGAAGAGGAGGGCAAATCATCCCGGAAGATGAAGATGATGAGGATGCTATACCCATCTCTACTCTTATTTCTCAATTTGCTGCATCTATTCCAACTGCCCAGAACATCAAGTTGCAGAGAAAGAGAAAGAAAAGAGGAAGAGAAAGAGCAAGAGAAAGAATAAGAGAAGACCGAGGAAGAAAGAGAGGAAGAGGAAGAAGGAAAAGAAGAACCAAAAAGCAGATGAACCGAAAAGAACAGATTCTCCAAAGCGAAAAGGAGTATCTACAACAGCCTCGTCACTGAGGAAACTCCTCAGAAAGAAGAGTTCTTTTCTCCTCCAGAAGACATGGAAACAGGGGGAGATAAAGAAAGAGAACACACACCTCTTCGGCTGACTTTCAAAGAAGAGGATGCACAAACAGTGTTAGTCGATCACCTCCTAATGCTGAGGATATTCATGCCGCACGCTTTCTCGAAGGAGAGGCATCATCTCCACACACCGAACCTCCCGCCGACATTCATACCGGCTTGACTCCACCTTCAAACCGAGCTGAAACAAGCACTCGATCGACAACTCGGAGATTTTCAAAGGCTGCTTGAGATCATCTTGGAACTTAAAGGTCAAATTTATGCCATGGGATATGAATTTCAGACCTTGCGGAATGAAAATCATGCAATGTTCATCACTTTGCATGATCGGCTTAAAGATGTTCGGGCCGATTCGGATACCGCAAAGGGCACTACTCTCACCCAAGTACAGGAAGATTTGAGGAAGTTGGAAGACACGGTCAAGTCTATGGAAGACTTTCAACTTGTTCGCATTCCTCGAGCTTCTTGATTTTTTTTATGCTGACAAAAAGGGGGAGAAGACTTTGCAGATTTTTTATCCAAAACCAAAACCAAACCAAATCCTATCTTTTTATTGCTATCTTGACTTTGACTTGAGTTTTATTAAACGTGTTGTGTGCTCACTATGGCAATACTTTAAGCTTTGTAAATTAGATAGTACTGTCCTTTATGACTAATGAGGTTTCGGTGAATGCAGATCTCGTGTAAAGGAAAGTCTCGTGTACAAGATATCTCGTGTACAGGATAACTTCTACTATCTTATTTAATCTTTTATGATGCTTGCTTAAAAGTTGTATTGCAGGGCGATAATATTCAAATATGCAGGAAAGTTTTGTCACCATCAAAAAGGGGAGATTGTTGGATGAAATCTCTTAAAGTATTTTGAAGTTGACAAAACATTTTTATTAGTCTAGTCTGAAGACTTACAGACTCTTTTGACAAAGTCTGAAGATCAAAGTCCGAAGCTAGCAAGACTCAAGACTTATATTTCAAAGTCTACTCACATGGACAGTTTCCAGGACGACGTTTATTCTGATCTTATATGATCTTTATTCTAACGACTAGTGGATATTTTTCTACTGGATTCAGCGCTAAACGATCTTAGTTTTATATGGAATATGTTTAGATTCTTTGACGACTTCACAACTTATATTTGGAAGGATCTACTTATGGAAACCGAGATCCTGATTGTATGGGCGAGCAGGATTGATGGGCTATCAACACTTACCTTAAAGAGCTCGAGATCTCTCTAATTGATTCTGTCCAACGGGTTGATTGGAAGAACTTCTTTGGAAGGTGCCAACGGTATTGAAGGCATGAAGAAGTATATAAGAGAGATGCTCTAGTTGTTGAAGGGTGCGGATAGAAGAATTCCAAAGTCTGAATCTCCTTTTCTATTTTGCGATATCATCATTTGAGCGTTACATGTAATCAAAAGAGAGATCATATTGTAGACCTTGAGGAAGTGTAGTAGAGTAATCTACACTGTGGACTCAAGAGCGTGAGACTGTAATCACTCTTATTGATTCTTAGTGAAATCCAGCCAGAAGGGCTGTCCGTGCGAGAGAGTGAACGTAGGCTTGATCTAAGCCGAACCACTATAAATCTGGAGTCTTGATTTTCTATCCCTAATCCTTTATATTGTTAACTGTTTTCATTTGCTACAATCGTTGATTTTAAATTATTTATATCTCATTCGGTTTGAATTGTTAAAATTGCTTTAAACACCTATTCACCCCCCTCTAGGTGCTAATTCTAGTTCTAACAACAACAATGTGGAATTAAACAGAATATTTCCTGTCCTTACACACCTGAACAAAATGGCATCTCTGAAAGGAAACATCGACATGTGGTCGAGCTAGGAATGGCAATGTTGTATCATGCCAAGGTACCCTTAAAATACTGGGTTGATGCCTTTATGACAGCAAATCATATCATTAATCTGCTTCCTACATCAAAACTTCATATGCACTCACCTTACAAAGGTAAGTTGTACCAACAAAGAACCTAGCTACACTCATTTAAGGGTGTTTGGATCAGCTTGTTACCCTTGCCTCGAGACCATATGCTCAACATAAAGCTTGATCCAAGATCTCTTACATGCATATTTTTGGGGTACAGATGAAAGACATAAAGGATATCGATGTCTTCTACCTACTAATGGACAGATTTATGTCGGGCGTCATGTGATCTTTGATGAAACCACATTTCCTTTCACATCTCGCCTACCAGCTGAGTATTGTCAAGGTACAAACTTATATAAACAGTGGATACATGGAGTGACTTTTCTAGACTCTCTAGCTGCAACACATGCTCAGCCTAAATCTAATGAACATATGGGGCATCTGCAAGATACAAGAATGGTACAGCATATCTATCCTCATGTATCAGCTTCTACTGAAACATCACAAATCCATACTGAGGAACTAGTCTACTCTATGCCAGTATCTCCTCTATCACAAGAAATCAACACTGAACATAGCAGCTCCTCAGACAACACTCAAATCAATACTGAACATAACAGCTCCTCAGACACCACTCAAGGTATAATATCTGTTCATCCTATGCAAACCCATTAAAGTCCGGCATAGTCAAGACAAATCCTAAATATGCATGCTTAGCTGATTATAAAGTTCCTCTCGAACCAAAAACAGTCAAATCAGCTCTGACAGATAAAGGCTGGTACCAAGCAATGCAAGATGAAATGGATGCTTTATACACAAACCAGACATGGGAACTAGTACCTTATACTGATGATATGAATGTCATAGGCTGTAAGTGGGTGTTTAAAACCGAACTTACTGCAGATGGTCAGCTGGATCAGCTCAAAGCTAGACTAGTTGCTAAGGGCTTTCATCAAGAAGAAGGTATTGATTTCACAGAGACATTTAGCCCTGTCATTAAACATGCTACTATTCGAATTGTACTATCTCGTGGCAATGACAAAGCATTGGCCAATTCATCGCTTGATGTCAAGAATGCATTCCTACATGGCCATTTGAATGAAACGTGTATATGCAATGCCACCGGGTTTTATACATCCTCGAAGCCTCATCATGTATGCCTGCTTAAGAAATCCCTGTATGGTCTTCGCCAAGCACCACGAGCATGGTTCGATAAATTCAGTAACTTTCTACTTGAGAATGGATTCTCATGTAGCACTACTGATCCCTCATTGTTTGTCTTTCATCAAGGTCCAGACACCATACTGTTATTACTCTATGTAGATGATATTGTGCTTACTGGCAGCTCACCTTCCTTACTTTCTAACTTGATTCATCTAGTGAGCCTTCAATTCCATATGAAGGATCTCGGTCTCTTACATTACTTTCTGGGCATTGAGGTTAAACAAACCTCACATAATCTCTTTCTTTCTCAGACCAAATATGCTCTTGATCTACTTACACGAGCTAATATGAAAGATTGTAAACCTATTTCTACTCCTCTTTCCTTACGGCCAGTCATCTTGGCAACTGATGACACATTATTATAGAACCCTCTTGAATATCGAAGTCTTGTAGGTGGACTTCAGTATCTCACTATCACTCGTCCGATATTGCTTATGCCACTAATCTTCTCTCGTCGACAATGCAAGAGCCCACCTTAGGAGATTTTTCTAAACTCAAAAGGGTTCTTCGATATGTAAAAGGCACTTTTGATCTTGGTTTAACCATTCATGCTCATAGCTTCTTGACTTTATATGGTTTTGCTGATGCTGATTGGGCAGGGTGTAGTACTACAAGGCGATCCACCACTGGATTTTGTACATACCTTGGTTCCAACCTCATCTCTGGGTCAGCTAAACGACAATCTGGGTCTCGCTCATCCACAGAGGCTGAGTATCGAGCTTTAGCCTCAGCTACAGCTGATCTTACTTGGATTGGTTTTGTTCTTCGTGACATTGGCATCGCTTTATCTCGCTCCAACATCTCTTTTGTGACAACAAGTCAGCCATTGCTCTCTCACTTAACCCTTTCTACACACTCGCACCAAGCATATTGAAGTTGACTTTCATTTTGTTCGTGAAAAGGTTGCTTCGGATCATTAATTGTCTCTTATACTCCTAGCATTCGCCAACTTGCAGATATATATTTACCAAATCTTTACCTTGTTTCCTGCATTTTACTCTTCGCACCAAATTGGGCTTGGGATCTTTCACCCTTCCCAATTTGCGGGGGATGTTAAAGACAATGATTTGAAGAAGAAAGGATCTCCGCTGTGGAAATGCATAAAGGAAAAGAGAGTGGAAACAAAGCTCATCATTGACTGAAGAATTCTGCTGAAGAAGTCTGATGCTATGCTTGTAGTAACGAGAAAGAGATACGAGGAAGATGGTGAAGCCAGAGTTCATGATCGACATGAAGATAGAGATCGTTCGAAGACTAAAGACTTAAAGGATAAGCACGTGTCGAGTACATTAGGACGGTTAGTTTGTTAGATAAGGATTCAAGTTGTTAAGTCGGTTAAAAAACCTCTTCTTCTTCTTTAAGTCATATATAAACCGCAATTACTCTGTTCTTCAGATACAGAGAGAGAGAGAGAAAGAACGGAATAACAGAAGATAGATAGAGAGAGAAAGAGATGGAATTAGATTGTATTACGTAAGAATGCTCTCGGTGAATACATGATTCAAGATTTCGATTCAAGCGAAAACAGAAGTTCTTTCTCTTCTGCATCGTGTATTCTGTTCTTCATTCATTTACACGCTCTCTCGTACGCTGTTCTGTTGTTCTTTATCACTTCACACTCCCAACGACTGCGCCTTCTAGCGCCTCGACCACCCCAAGCTCACCCTCCAAAGCTCCCGGCATGCTGGCCAATGTCACCGTCTTCGAGTTTGTCCGGCGCCACCACTGCCGACAAGGTCACCCTCGCCGGGTACTGCCCCGTCTCCAGCGACCTCCGAGCCCCGCTGCTGGGAGTTCCTACCCGCAGCCAGCTCCGACGCGCTGCGTTCCGCGTGGTCTTCCCGAGGGGGAGGAGTAGGGGAAGCGACCCTGATTTTCGGTGTCCTGCTTTGTATAATAAGAGTGTGAATTGTGGAGATTCTCGTTCGGTGTCTTGGATTGAGGGGAAAAGGATATGATTTTGCTTTTTCTATAGATGATGACTGTTGAGGATGATTCATATGAGCTTCTTGCTCTGTAACTAGATTGGGTAAGAATTTGACTCCATGATGATGCACTCTCTGGACAATGAGCAATTTTCGTGAAATAAACATGAGTGATGCTGTGAATGGACGTTGATATTGATGAAATAGCATTGATTCGATGTTTGCAGTTGTTCAATCCTCAGATAACAATCTGCTAGCGACACCCTGAAATTATACAACTTGGGATAGAAAATGCGCATGAACTTGTCTAATATATAAAGTTTGCAGTTACCTGTTTGACATTGTAGATGCAGAGTTTCTCTTGATTCTGCATCACGAGATTGTAATGTTGTTGATGTCGAAGTCTCGATCTTCACAATTCATCCGTAAACCAGAAGAGAAAATGTAGAGAACGAGGTGAGAGCTAGGCAAAATCAGCATCCTCCGCCATGCCCGCATGGTAATTCGTTATGATTCATGATGAGAAGAAGCTCCAATCCAGAACTCGGCACTGTCAATGCTAAGACACGCAAGAGAGGCTCCCGCCATAAGCTCAGTCGCATTCAACTTGATAACTCATTGGTAGTGCTCGAACGACTGTTACCTTCGTTCGCCAAATTAGTTAATGTCGCAAACCCTTTTTTTGCTGCAATGGCTTCTGATCTTGGTTGCTTTGCTACATTTACACCTCGTTATTCAGCTGGTTTCTCCTTATGCTTTCACAAAACAGCTCAATCTTCTCTCCTTTAATATAATATCCCATATGCAAACTGTGCAACCGGCGGCATGTTAACAGGACTGATTTCACACTACCAATGCCACTGGGTGTGAAATCAGTGGCATTGGTCGACCCGGACCCGACGCAAATTAGTGCTCGGGTATTATGCTTTTCGGGTCGGGTCAGAGCACACTGCCTTATGATTCGGGTCGGGTCGGGTAACATTAAAACCCAACCCGACCTGACCCGACCCATTGACAGCCCTAATAATCGCTCGATGTGGCAAACGGCAACCAAGGGTCAGCCAACCGGCACTTGGGGCTGATTCTAATGGGCTCGTACTCAGCTAATCCGATGAGGTGAGGGAAGTTGAGCTTGGCCTTGGAGCCCTGCATTTCGTAGGCCATTGCTGCATCCTCACACCTCTCGTAGGTCCCGACCCAAATCTGGGCTCCACTCTTCTCGGGGTCTCTTATCTCTGCTGCATCTTACAGCCTCATCCTTACCTCTCTATAGCGCATTTCTTCCGCCTTCTTCGCAAGCCCCTTCTCCTCTTATATATCATCGATGACGCGATGATCAACTGGCACCTTGCTTTGAAATCAAGCTGTTGATTGAAAGGGATCCACCCCATGTCGAGTGCATCATGCAGCGCACCGTACACATTCATGCGATCACAGTCGCCGACCCTTAGCGGGAGGTCTTCTCTCCAGCTCTCCGTAAGCAAAAGACCGGTGTAGCTCGAGCACGAACAGTACGTGTGGTCGTCAAGAAGATGATAGCGAATGGACTCGAGAACATTGAAATGAGAAAAGGGTTCGTCGGAATCAATTTACGCGAGCATTTTTTTCTTCCCTTTTCCTTTTGTAGGGCTTTTGTCTGGGGACTGTATTGTTGCAGACTTTCAGTTGGTGACCATGGATGGACGAAGCAAGAGAAGTAAATATAGATTGAGGGTATGGATTAGGGCAAAAAATGATGTATACTTTTTCTTTAATTTATTACTTCTTTCGGAGTTTCCAAGAAACTTCAATTAGTGGCTAGACTGGAACAAGTGTTTTATATGTTTATTTTCTAGTCGCTTAGTATATATTTGTGGCAGTTGTAAATTAATGTATTTTAATTCCTAATTATCCGATGCAAAATTTGAGAAAAAAGGTCTGGGTCGCGTTCCTTTATTTTTTATTTTATTGAACGAGGACTATAATGAACAGAATTCGTGCATGCGTGTATAATCGAGGAAACCATAAGGTGGAAGAAATGTTACTAGAAATGCATAGGTTCGTGCTATAAAATCCATCCAATAATTTCGTTATGCAATAACGGGGTCAAGATCATAATAAAAAAACCTTTATGATATGATTCTTTAGATATTGCGCCTTACCCCTCTTTGAAAGGAGAGCTCATAGAGGTTCTCTATAATGATTTGGGATTTTGGACCTTCAACTAATCACCCATTCAAGTCTATTCTTTGCCCTTACAAGTTATGAGTCGGTTTGCACAATGATGATATTTTTGAAGTGATGGGGAATCAACACTTGTAGGATTCGGGGAACTGCGATCGTCCTTGCTAAGCATCTTGTCACCTACAAAGGAAAAGAGTGGTATTAATCAAGCTATGTTCAAGCACGAGATACACCATTTTCTCCGACAGTCGAGTGATCCTTTTGTCTCAATTCCTCTATATCTCCTTGTTTGCCGACAGCTTGCCCCACCTTGTCACCTGTTAGTGGCGTGCATGAAGTTTTAAGAGTGAACACTTCTTAACACTCTTGGAGATGACATCGTGCCCAATTGATATAAGATTAGCCCCCACATTGACCCTGTCTACCTCTGTATGTTTCTTTCTCAAGGGCACGTGTGGAGGTGATTGGTCTCCGCCATGCTATTGGGTTTATGTAATCTACATTAAGTACAACATCATATGTTAGCATCTAATGAATAATGCGGAGTTAGAACAGATGGGACCTGTATCTCAAAGGTATGAATATTTCAAGGGAGTCTTCCGACTCGGTTTGCACAGAAAATGGTTTCTTTGAGCATCTATAAAATTTAGGGCTTTATTCCTCCACTAGATCATCGGAATTTGTCTTGCCACCTCATGTGCATTTTGACGTCACAAGTTTTTATTTTTTTTATTTTTTGAGATGTATTAAAAATTTGACTTCCACAAATTTTGGAGGGATTGTGCAGTAAGCCTAGCCTTCAAAGAGATTTGATCATAGGGCCAATTTGATGTGCTTTCACATGCCCTCAAACATGAAAATTTCTCATGAACTTGCAATTTATTGAAAAAAAAGAGTTACATTATTGGAAATGAGAAATCGAAATCCAAGTAGGTAGGAAAGACTCCTATGTAGAGGAATATGCGGATAATTAAGCATGCCCCTACTCTGGGCAATTCGTACTCATTCTATCATCCAAATCCTCATCAATGACAATGATAGTATCATTGGTTGCTTGGACATTTTTATCACCTTCGGCTTTGCCTGTCGAATTAACATTAGTGGGCTTTACCCGGTTCATTGGGTTTGACCTTGGAGGAGTGAAGGAATTCATGTCGGCGGAAGACGACTTACTTGATTCCAATGCGCAAACAGCAAATAGTCCCGAATCGATCGTTGAATTGCGAGCCAATCACGAACAACAATGCTTCACGTTGGTCTGGATGCAATCACAAGGAAAACACCCGATTTCCACGGCGTAAATGCAAACCGTTCTTCAAATTGATGATTGAATCTTGCCTATCTTGAAGATGGAATTTCGAGAGAGTTTTTGGTGCGAATGAATTGACAACACGTCCAACGGTTGTGTTCGGGAGATTTTATACGTCTCCCTTCGTACCCCCTCCATTGGTGACCTTCCATCGTAACGTTTCAACTTGAAACGGTGCGTCCAATCGCACCCCATCACGTTCGGACCACTTGGAAGAACTACATCTCCCACTCGGACATGATGGGCCGATAGCGTTCTATCAAGAATATAAGGCAATGCATTCAACATTCATCAACTTTACAGAACAATTCATGCGGCAAGTAAGCCGTGCGACCCGTGAGTACACCTCGCACTTGGGAGCTCAAATTATGCACCTGTTAGGGATGACATAATGGCTACAACCCGAAAAGAAAAATAAACAACTGATGTCTCACAAAGTGCCCCGGACATATCTTGTTACATCAATTCAAGTATACCTATCCCTTAAAGGCTATACTTGATTATCCTCAAAACATCATGTATTTACAATTATATCCGCAACCACATAAGGCGATATAATTGGTCGACCAGTAAATACATGTGACAGATGTAAAACAACAATAGTCTTCCTTCGCACTCATGTCTCTCTTAATTTTAGAACAAATCGCTTTCCTAGACACGTCCCATAGGCCATATCTATTCATGACCGCCCGTAACATGCTAAAGTAGCAACACTGATCTTTCATTTCGAGAACATAGTCAGAAGTAACATAGGGCACGAATTGAGGTAAATTATAAATTACCTTAAGGGCTCACGCAATGAGTAAATAGGGATAATTTTACTCACCTTCCATTTTCGGTCGAACAATGCACATGTAGTATGAATTACATGCTATAGTGGATTTCTCTTTCTATAAGAGCGTATGTCATTTCTTAAATATATCCACTATAAGGATCTTAGCCTAAACATAGTCACGTGCCTCTCACGTACTCATGTTTAACTCGAGTGCTATATTAGCTCGCTCTCTATAGCGTCAAATTAAGTACTCGCATCCGGCATCTTACGAGGCATACATGATTGTGGGACTATCATGTTCGGTCTTAAATGAATCACAGACCTCATCTTGACTCCAGTCAAGGCGACATATTTTATGTACTAGACTTGCTCTTCAGCATTTATTTGTACATAACGTCTCATCTCTACGTGCTAACTATAGCACTTGAGGCGATTGCTCGTGTGAGTAAGCCAATCATTACCTGTGACATACTTTCCAATAATATATGTGTGCTTGTGCTAGTCTCATAATGAATTTGCACTTTTTGATAAAACATCAAGTCATTAATAAACAAACAAGTACAATACATATGTCCATAAATACATAAAACAATGATCTTCTACAATAACACATATCACATCCTACGCAAACCTAGTGACATCCCGTGGGTCAAAAATATGTCTCTAGGAATAGCCTTCGTAAATGGATCGGCAACCATTCTATTGGTTGAAATGTATTGTAGAATCACTTCTTTCTGCGCTATAATATCTCTGATGAAGTTATTCTTTATGTCAATGTGCTTCGTCCTTCCATGATACTTGGGATCTTTCACATAGGCAATGGCTGCTTGACTATCGCAATAAACTGTCACTTTGGTCTTGGAATCTCGGTGACGGTGGCCAAATTTTCAAAGAAACGTTTTAGCCATACTTTGCTTCTTGCACGGCGAGAACACGCAATAAATTCAGCCTCCATAGTTGACAAGGCTGTGCATGTTTGTTTCTTGCTATTCCAAGAAATTGCACATCCATTGAGCAAGAATGCATATCCGAGGAAGTCGATTTACGCTCATCCGAGGTCTCCACCCCAATAAGCATCCGAATAACCTAATAGGCGTAAATCATTCCCTTGGTAACAAAGTCGATAGTCCATAGTGCCCTTCAAGTATCTCGGGATCCTCTTTCTTGCTTTCCGAGTGTCTTTGGACCGGGACTTGATTGAAATCGGCTCACCAATCCCACGGCATAACATATGTCGGGTCGAGTACACATCATAGCATACATCAAACTTCCGATCGCACTAGCGTAAGGAACAGTTTCCATTATTTTAATTTCTTACGGTCTTAGGACACATCTCGGTACTTAGGCCTTCGCCTTGCATGACAGGGGTATCAATGGGATTACAATGCTGCATATTGAAACGTTCAAGAATCTTCATAATATAAGATTCTTGTGATAAAATAAGGAGTTTCCTTGATCGATCTCTTTCGATCTTAACTCCTAATATATAAGCAGCTTCTCCCATGTCCTTCATTTCAAAATTGGAGGACAACCATTCTTTTATGGTGATTACCATAACCTTGTCATTTCCAGCCAACGAATATCGTCCACATAAAGTGATAAAATCACAAATTTATCTTCAGACCGTTTGACATATACACGGTGATCCTCTTCGATCATCGTAAAACCATAAGTTGTTGTGGCTCGATGAAAACGAAGATACCACTGTCTAGATGATTGCTTAAGGCCATATATTGAGCGATGAAGTTTGCAAACTTTATGCTCTTGACCTTTAGTTATGAAACCTAATGGTTGTTTCATATAAATTTCCTCATCTAGTTCTCCATTGAGAAATGCCGTCTTTACATCCATTTGATGTAATTCAAGGTCCAAATGTGCAACGATGGCTAGAATAAGACGTATTGAGGCAAACCTTACAACTGGTGAAAAAGTTTCCTCGTAGTCTATACCCTCTTGTTGAGTATAACCTTTCGCCACAAGGCAGAGCCTTATACTTTTCAATGGATCCATCCGCCCTTTGCTTAATCTTAAAAACACATTTGTTTCCAATGGCCTTACGATTGGGTGGTAGATCAACCAAGTCCCAGGACATGATTTGTCCTCATTGACTCCATCTCGTCTTCCAAAGCTTTTCTCCATTCTTCCTTATCGAGAGGATGAGAGAGCCTCTTGAACAGTCTTAGGCTCGGCATCATCTTTATGAGCAATCATAAATGCTTCCCCTTCAATCTCAAAACGACGACGAGGAATACTTTTACGATCACTTTTACGCACCTGAATTTCTCTTGAATTCAATTCGTCGAACGATGCTACACTCCCACTAGGTCTTTCATGTTGAGGTAAATCTTCATTCCCTCCATAACATTAGTGGGTGTATTATTAGGATCTTCCATCTCATATAATTGGAAATCCTTATCAATCTCACCTCTATTAGGAAAATCGTTCTCCAAGAACGTGACATCTCGTGACTCCTTTTCGGTCACACTTCCATCGCTTGTTCACCTATGAACACATACCCTTTGGAGTGTTCGAATATCTTATAAAGATACATTTCTTCCCTCTAGGGCCTAATTTGCCATATTTATGGGAAGATTCATGAACATAAGCTGCACATCCCCATGGACGTAGACTACTTAAGTCTGGTTTTCTTCCAGTCCATAATTCATAAGGGGTGGAAGTGACCGATTTTGAGGGCACTCGGTTAAGTACATAGGCAGCAGTCAATAATGCATCTCCCCAAAAGGAGATAGGTAAATTTGCTTGCGCCATCATAGACCTAACCATTTCCAATAGGGTTCTATTCCTTCTCTCGGCTACCCCATTTTGTTGTGGAGTATAAGGAATAGTCAATTGTCTTACAATTCCCTTTTCATCACAAAGAGCTTTGAATTGCTCCGATAGATACTCACGTCCACGATCGGTTCTCAATGCCTTTATTGTTTTGTTCAACTGATTCTCTACCATCGTTATATATCGTCTAAAGCATTCTAATGCTTCGGACTTATGGGAGATCGAAAGACATAACCGAAACAGTGAAGTCATCTATGAAAGTAATGAAATATGAGGCTCCATGCCTCGCCCTCACATTCAAAGGACCACAAATATCGAATGTATGAGTTGCAATGGAAATTCAGCTCTAGTCCCTTTACCGAATGGTTTTCTAGTTGCTTTTCCCGCCAGACAATGTTCACATACGGGTAGATCAACATTAGTGAGTGACCCTAAAAGGCCTTCTCTAGCTAATCTTTGCATTCTCTGCAACCCAATGTGACCTAATCTAGCATGCCAAGTATTTGCATCAGTCCCAATGTTATCAGAAGACGCAATTAAAGAAAAACAACCATCAACATTAACATTGTACTGATCATAGTCAATGTTTAACACCATAAAACCATTCAATACATGACCTGAACCATAATACAATTTGTTCCATACAAAATATCAACATAATCACCATGGAAATTCAATACATAACCTAAGCTAAGAAGAACAACTACGAGACCAAGTTTCGTCGAATATCTCGGAGCATAAAGGACATCATGCGGGAATAGATTTCGACCACCACGCAAGATTAATTTGCATGTGCCGATACCCTTCACTTCAACTCTTGAGTTATTCCCAACATATATCCATCTTCTTCCAGACGGTATCCGACGATACTCCACAAATGCTTCTCGGTCTCTAGCTACATGGTCCGTTGCTCCTGAGTCTACAGTCCACATTGGATGAGATTCAGCAAGCATTACAGTACTAGAAACAAAAGCATTACTCATAGTAATGGAGTAATAGGGTACTTTTTTCGGCTCAGTGCATTCACGAGCAAAATGACCCAGCTTGCCACAATTGTGGCATTCCATCTTGACCTTGTCCTTCTTCCCACCACGCTTCTTGCGTCGGAAGGTCTTAGCCCTCTTGGGTCCCCGATCGCCATCTTCCCTTTGTTGTTGAACCGAAGGTTCCTCTTGCGCTTGAAGCCCGAAGCTTTGCGCGAACTTGTTTCAGCAACATAAGCATGGGTAGAGGATCTTGCAGCCTCTAGGCGCTCATCCTCTAATTCCAAATGACGCGCAATATCATCAAAAGTGACGATGTTCTCACTATGCGTCATATTGATCTTCATATGTTCCCAATTATCGGAAGAGACCTAATAACAGCCTGAACTTGCTGTTCATCGGTAAAGGGAGTGACTCTGCCGACTTCAGCTCACGGATCATGTTTGACATCTCACGAAGATGTTGCCTCATTGTTACATTTGGGCGCTTTCGGAAAGTGTCAAACTTGATGGTGAGTCTCCTCAGCTTAGTGGCAGATGTACCCCCAAACTTATCCTTCAAGGCAACCCACATATCTTGAGCTTTATCATAACTTTCAAACCCACACATGAGATCATCTTGCATACAGCTCAGCAACGTGATGCGAGCAATGCTATTCTTCTTTTTCCAAGCTTGATAAGCTTCTAGATCTCTCCTGTGTTGAGCTGAAGTTCCATGCTCAGGTTCATCCATGGTGTGGTTGAGGGTTTCCAAAACCTCTTGTTCCTCAAGGATGTACTGAACCTTTCGGTGCCAAATATCATAATTGTCACCGTTCAGCTTCTCACCCTTATTGAGGTCAGCCACAATGGTCTTGGATGCCGATGCCATAATCAATTTCTATAACACATTAACATAATAGACGCAGAATCAATACTAGCACATTTTTCAGAGTAACACACATATTTAATTTTCAGCAAAAACAAAATAAAATAATAATAATTCAACAAAAGACATAGAAACAAAAGTTCACTATGTTCCCAATCAATTTCTATGTACTATTGTTCAATTATCATTTATTATTTTAATTTGCACAAATTTTGAGTTCTAGGTGAGGATTCCTTCAAATTCTACCAACCTACGAACTCCCACTATGAAAAATAATTACATGACTTCATGTAATTTCTACATCTTTCCTTAACACAAAACCATAGCATGATAATAACCAACGTATAAACAACAATCATGCTTCAACTATAATTAAAAAAACAATTCAACACGTAATGGATTTCCTACCATTGTTCTAATTTTCTAGCAACTAGAAAATTCCAAGTATATTAAAACTACATACTTCATATCATTGAACTAAACTTTACACATCATATGTAACAACACTTGCACATAAGCTAGCTATTGTATTTCCTAAACTACAAGAAAATACAAGCTACAATGAGTAAACTATGCATTAAACCTCAAAAAAAAAAATTACGCGTACATAAGGTTCCCTACACATTTTCATAGATTTATAAAATCCAAAAAATAAAAATAATTATACCACAGTGTAGAGGACACCCATACGAACCCAACGCCACCAACCACGCTCCAATCGGAGACCGCACGCGCCCCCACGCGCCGCCTGAGTGTGCGGCGCGTGTGGCGCACGCGCCAGCGAGCCAAAAGGCTCTGGCTGGTCCGACCGTTGACCGGTCCGACCGTTGACCGGTCAACAGTCAACGGGTCGGGTCGACGGGTTGGGTCAACGTCCGGGTCGGGTCGCCGGCGGTGACGTCATCGATGACGTCATCCCGACGGTTAATGACCGTGGGATGACGTCATCCGTGGCGTCATCGGTGACGTCGGCCAGCGTCGGTTCGCCGACGCGAGCGTGACGTCAAACGCCGGTTCGGCGAACCGGCGTCAAGCGCGTGGTCCGCACGTGCACCTGCAAACCGTGCAGTTCGCGCGCGTGGGCCCCACGCGCCGGCGGTTGGCGCGCGCGTGGATCCCACGCGCGCAGCGGTGCGTGCGTGCGAAGGCGCGTGGCGCGTGGGTCACGCGCCTGCACCGCAGCACGCACGTGGATGCCACGCGCCTTCTTCCTCGCGCGACCGAAGCCATTTCTTCGTCATTTTCGCCGTTTTCAGCCACGATTCGCCGCCGTTTCTTCTCCGGTAGCCCATCCCCGACACAAATAATTAATGGGTTTTGAAGATAATGCCGGCACGATCACATGGGGTCAAATTTCGGCAAAAATGAAGTAGAAATGAGCCCCAAATCAGAGGCATAAACACGTTTTGATTCAATGAAAAAACAACAAGGCAGAAATCACGATCGGGCTCTGATACCAATGAAGGAATTCATGTCGGCGGAAGACGACTTACTTGATTCCAATGCGCAAACAGCAAATAGTCCCGAATCGATCGTTGAATTGCGAGCCAATCACAAACAACAATGCTTCACGTTGGTCTGGATGCAATCACAAGGAAAACACCCGATTTCCACGGTGTAAATGCAAACCGTTCTTCAAATTGATGATTGAATCTTGCCTATCTTGAAGATGGAATTTCGAGAGAGTTTTTGGTGCGAATGAATTGACAACACATCCAACGGTTGTGTTCGGGAGATTTTATACGTCTCCCTTCGTACCCCTCCATTGGTGACCTTCCATCGTAACGTTTCAACTTGAAACGGTGCGTCCAATCGCACCCCATCACGTTCGGACCACTTGGAAGAACTACAAGGAGGAGGTAGAGTCGCAAAGACCTTCTCCAGCTTATCCACGCGATCTGACAAGCGTTGCACTACGTTGTTCAACTCGTTCATTCGACGTCGGAGGGGTGTCATCCCGTCATTCTTTCCTTCGAGCGGCAACTTCTTGGTCATTTCTTCCACACAATCTGACAAGTATTGCTTGATCATGATTGGGAGACGATGTAATATATAAGAACGACAAAGAAGATAGAACACTTGCAGAGATAGCGAGGGTAGGAAGATACAAAAGCATGCGCATGTACATGTGAGGTTTAACTCCTAAAAGTGGAATATTGAATAATCAAAATAGTAACTAAATTACTCAGAAGATTAAAGAACCTGAAATGCATGAGCGAGCAGGAATGGATGTGTATTCAACACTCACTGAGACTGAGACAGGGATTCTGCAAATTTAGACTTAGAAAACAAACATGCCATGACAAACGCATTTATTAATGAAAATGTTGATGAATTTGACTAATGCATGACCTAAGCTATGTTGAGATAACTAAGATGTAATGTCGATTCATTCTTTGTTGTGTTTTCTTTTTAATGAGATGAACTCCCTAAATGCAATATGGACACAACTCAGATAATGCTATGATTATATGCACTAATCTAACATGCATCGATGAAGTAACATAAAGTCCTAAATGCCATGCTTGCTATGCTATAATGAATTAACTATATGCAGTGATACGGGATCAATTCCTAAAGCTAGCGATATGATATGCCAAGAATGCTATGACATAAGATAGAATTAATCATGGACTAATCCTAGGATGCAAGTTATATGAAATGCTTTTTCTTTGTATTATATTTATGTTAACGAAAACAGCAAATTATATCCTAGGACCCTACATGTGACATACTGACTTTTGCTCAACGAATATCAACTTAGTGATGCAATGCTGACCTTTTCATATTTTTCTTTTTACGATGTGCAATATGAATAATGCATGAAATGCAATGACTAATTATTCCAATATTCACCACATAATTATCAATAATGTGATTTTAATGTGATTTTTTAGATGACGTGAATTACGTGATATAAAACACAAGTAACATTTTTTTTTTAAACCTATTTTCGATTAGTAAAAACCATGAACTACCCTAAATCTACGGATACTCTTAACACTAAAATGCATTGCCCTAGATATGAACTTGCGCAAAACTCTGAATATGTACGAGACAATGACAAGCAATGTCGATGTATTGAAATACACGTTATGGTTAGAATTAATCACATCATTGATTGGAGTTCGATCTTAGTGCCTAAAGGTCCAAAAGGAAAGGATCGGATCAAATCGTGATAGCATATGCTTCTATTAACTAATAACATGCATTTTAAAAACCATATATTAAAATGAATTTAGACAAACCCAGCTTACCTAGAGCAAAGATTAACCTAAGACAATCGAAGCGAGGAAAGGTGCGACGCCTTCTGGTGGGTATTGGCAAGAGAGTGTAGCCGGTGAAGCTACGGCAGCGAGGATTGACGACCGTTGTTCAATGCCGGAGTTTGCGAAAGGGGCTTGCCGGGGGAACTAGCGACTCTTGAACGTAATGGCAAGGACGGATGTTAGCTAGAAACGCCACAGACAATCACCAATATCGCTAAATTACCACCGGTGCCGAGCTGCTTTGCCAGGAAACCTGAAAGCTTGCAAGGAGGTCTAGAAGACCTACTGGGATAACTGGCCGTGGCTGGATTCGCTGGACTTCTCGGCCAAGCTGCTGTGCGTGATAGTGAGGGTCGTCAGCGACCCGACATCATGTCAGTCACTGCGCCTGGAAGTCGCGGCTGAGCAAGGTGGAGGCGCGGCGGAGCTGACGTCGGCATTGATGAGATGAATGACCACGTCAGGGCAACGTCCCGGATGGAGAGTAGGATATGGTGGCTTGGCTTACGGAGTGGTGGTGGGCGGTGGAGTGCGGAGGAGAGCAACCGCAAATGAAGATTTGCTCTTGAAATGATGATACCCACGGACGTTAGATGCCGATCAAAACTTTTTCATTCAAACCTCTTTAACAACCGGGAGATGATATCGCATTTCTATGGAAAAATTTCCCAACAGCCCGGACGTCAATTGTGGGAAAAGAGATCACATCCGCTGATTTTTATCATCTTCCTTAGGGAAAAATTCAATGGCTCAATCTCTAATTGCCTTCTGAAAAAAAAATTAAATATATATCTATATATATTAATTGCCCCGTTGTCTTATCTTGATCAATCACCGAAATCCTAGTCTTCATCCCATCTTAAAAATCTCTTCTGTTTTGCCAGCCCATTATCAGATTCCCAACAAATTGATCTCTTTAGCGTTACCAAATTCCGCTGTTTCGATTAAATAGCGATGTCCCATGACGCATCACCGACTCATTCATTTTAATGCACATATGGAAGCAAGTAAATAATCCCCAGACAATAACACAATGGGATAGGAAAGTAGGACCACAAATTTATCAAACTCCTTATGGCATCCTCCTCTAGTATTCGTTCTCTTCTATCTTATTTGTCCTCTTAGTCTTCAATTTGCCAAAATGTCTCTGATTTGAAGATAGCATTTGTGAAGCTACAAAAAAATATTCCCCGATTCAGGCATTTTCTTAAGCAGTAGCTGCCATCCTCCCGAACCTTACAACAGGTTGAACTTGCAACTTGGAGAGCTGAAAATAGACAAATACAATATCATTTTGGCAGGAATTTTTGGCTAGCATCATGATTTTATGTGTAGCCTCGACCGTGATTGGAGCCCGTAGTGCATATGGAGATGACCTCAGTGTCTTCAATGTGTTGAATTATGGTGCCTCTCTAGCTATAAATATTCTCGCTTTGCTGATCGCGATTGCCTCTCTCTCCTTTTGAATTCTTGACCGAGATAAAGAGGTCGTGACGGCCAGCTATTTATGGGAGATGATCCTTCGTGCGCTTGTCCATGCATCAATCCACGGTAGCATCGAAGAGAAGTCACATGACGACTTAAGCAAAAAGAATACAAATGTGAATGATGCAAGCGATATTTTTATTATTTTTAGGAGTCGGGTTGACTCTCAATTTTCTTATGCAAACTAAATAACTAAATAGGTTACCAAAATTTAGATGGCAATAGTCTAACTACCTAATTGACACATAAATTTCCCTTTTACTCTATCTTCTAAAGAGATAAATATGATTTCTTGGAGCTAGCCAAAAATAAAGTAATGCCTCGTAGATTTCATTTCATTGAAAGGCAATCAATGACACGTTCCATTCACAAACTACATTTTGTCAGCCACATGTTTTTGTAATGCAAGCATGATTCTCAAATAATGTGGTAGGTCAAATGTAGCCACGCCTCACACACAAGGTTGATTGTGTAACCTTCAAAACGTGAGTGAGACTTGGAATTAGATGGAGAGGATTATTGACATTATTTATTTATGTTTTAAATTACATAGAAAATTAGGGAATGATTTTGACCCCTAGCAAAAATAACTTTCATTCAACTACAATGCATAACAAGTATCAATTAAAAATTTAATTTTTTAAAAATTATTTATAAAAAAAAAAAAAACGGAAGAGGGCCGGGCCTGGGCTGGCCCGCCCCCTCTTCCTTTTTCATCTTTCCCTCCTTCTTCCCCCCCGCAGCCAGCCCACCTATCCCTTTTGCCAGCCCGGCCCCCTTCTCTTCTTCTCCTTCTCTCGTCCCTGCTCGGCTTGGACGGTAGCTTGGCGACAAGGGTAGAAGGATGACGCAAAGAAGGACAGCGTACGTCAAAGGACAACGAGGAATGCCGCGCGCGACGCGGTTAGGATGGGCTGGCCAGCCACAGCTGGCGTCGGACACGGGGCTTAGAAGAGAGAGACAGAGAGACAGAGAGAGAGCCTTGAGTGAAAGGGAGGGAGAACTATAGTCCCGGCCAACTTCTACCCCTCCTCCACCTCAAAAAAGTGGTAAGACCCGGCTGCTCTTTTTTTTTTTCCTTATTTTTCCGATTTGGGTTGATTCCTCGAGAATCCCGGCTCAGAGGCGCATGAGGCGAACGGATGTGACCCCATCTATTGAGCTCGCCCACCATTCGCCGCGGCCAAGCCGGGTAGAGAGAACCACCAACGGCCCCTTGCCCTGCTTTGTGCCCTGGCTCGTCGGACCGGGCTTCGTCGTGGTACGATTTGTGAGAGTCCTGGCCCCATCTATGTCATGCTAAGCTTCATTTCGATCTCTCGCTTATCGATTGCTAAGGTGCTGCATGTTAAAATTTCTATTTCTCAGTTTCTCAATTTCTCTGTTCGGAACAGAGAAATTGGAGAAACCCGTTTGATAACACAAACTGATTTCTGTTTCAAATTGTTTTGGAGGAGAAATGAGAAGCTAGAAATTGTAGCTTCTCTATTTCGAAGTAGAAATAGAAACTATTTCTCCACTTCTTCCTTCCAGCCTCCTCTCCTCTCCTCATTATCGTGCTTTCCCCATTCCTTCTCCTCACGACGCCGTTTTATTTTAAAAAATTAAAATTTTAAAAAAAATTAAAAAAATTAAAAAAAAATTAAAAAAATTAAAAAAATTAAAAAAACCTAGAACCTAGTTTAAAACCTCCTTGTTTTATTGAGAAAATAAAATTTGGCTTCCAAACCCGACACTGCATTTATTTTCTATTTTCTTGCCTAACCACCCTTTTTGGAAATAATCTCGCGCAACTTTTTTTTTTCTCTAAAGCTTTCGGAAATAAATTCGTACGTGCTCCCGTACTCAAAATTAATCGATCAAACTTTGCACGCACCTAGTTTAAAACATCCTTGTTTTATTGAGAAAATAAAATTTTGCGTTCAAACCCTGACACCCCATTTATTTTCTATTTTCTTGCCTAACCACCCTTTTTGGAAATAATCTTGCGCAACTTTTTTTCTAAAGCTTTCGGAAATAAATTCGTACGTGCTCCCGTACGAAATAAATCCAAAGCTTTGAGAAAAAAAAGTTGCGCGAGATTATTTCCAAAAGGGTGGTTAGGCAAGAAAATAGAAAATAAATGCGGTGTCGGGTTTGGACGCCAAATTTTATTTTCTCAATAAAACAAGGAGGTTTTAAACTAGGTTCTAGGTTTTTTTTTTTAACTTTTAATTTTTTTTTTAAATTAAATTTTTTTTTTTTTAATAAAACGGCGTCGTTTTGTTTTCAGGCATCCATGTCAGCGCCGGTCCATCCACGTAGGACGGCCGGCGCTGGCTTTGTATCCACGTAGGCATTTTCCGAGCTAAATTTGCCGGAAGGACTAAATCGGCACCAAATAGAAAGGTTTAGGACTAAATCGGCACCAAAAAAGGTTTAGGACTTTTTTGGCACTTCTCCCTAAATTAAAGTGATTTACCAACTTTTATCAAATTAAATTACCATCACAAGCACCAAGAAGAGTGAAGTAAAAGGATGGGGACAACATGATTCATAGAAATAGAAATTTTTTTCTGTTATCAAACGGATTTCTGTTTCGAAATAGAAATTTTGAATCGTTATCAAACAGGTTTCTTTACTCAAAAACTTGGCTGGGAATAGAAATTGAGAAATTGATTTCTGACCAGAAATCAATTTCTGTTTCAGAAATTTTGTCATGCGCTACCTAAGCGTCTCGGCGCGGTTTGACTCCCAGTTAATTCAATAGTCTCCCTTCATTCGACGCCCGTCATGTGTTTGTGAAAATGCCCGAACCGAGTTATGTAGATTTTGCGTGATTTTGGTCTAGTTCTAATAGGCGTTTGTCGGTTATTTGACACGTTTGTGGACTTTCATTGTCATCTGTGGAGTCGTGCACTGTTTCTTTTGCGTGTCGTGTGTGCATCCGGGCGGACGGTCCTTTGATTAAGCCAAGGGCGGATACGAGCCGGCTCATAGCCATTCGTCTCTTCTGCTTTCGTGGGTTTTAGGAATCTGGGCTTAACTAGAATTTCTTAAGTTCGGGTCGATTTCAGCTATATTTGGACTGGTGATCTTCGGGCCTGATTTGCTTAGTCTGGCTTCAGGAAACTTGGGCTTGAATTGCTGTGCAGTGTGCTTAGTGCAATTAGAAGAGGTGGCCGGGCCGGGTATATTTGGTCTTGCGAAATAGGTTTATTCGGACCGAGCCTCGGGGCCGGTCCGATTTCTTGACCCAACCCAGTCTTATAGGGTCCGGGTCGGACCACCGGTCCGAATTCCTTTTTAACAATGTTAAACTCATAACATGAAATAATAAAAATGAAAAAGAAAATCATGAATTTTTTTTAAAAAAATAAATTAATAAAAATTATAAAGATATTTAAAAATATAAATATTTTATAAGATATTAAAGAAAATTCTTAAAAATGCAAAATGCATAAAAATACTAAAAAATAAAAAAAAAATTAATTTTTTTGGAAAATTCGAAAATTCATATAAAATTTAGAAAATTCCAAAAAAATTAGATTCCTTAAAAAGCTTTAAAATATTTTTTGGATGATCTCTTAAAAATTAAATTCCAAAATGTCCTTAGAGACAAATACCCTTGATTGCACACTTTCCATATGTTGATTATAGTTTCCCTTTAGCTTAATAGAGGTGGCATGCTCCTTATTTGAAAATGCTAGATTCTTTCTCTCCCAATGTAATTTATTTGATGTCACTTTAGTTACTGATTGTTATGTTAATGATTGCACGGTCACCTTAGTGGATAGATTTAAAATTAATCTAGATTGTCTAACAAAAGATCTTTTTGAAAAGAATAAGATTAGATACCAAAATGATATTAATTGTATACTTAGTGTAATCAAGTCCTCACACTTACATGCCTCACTTGATTTCCAAATTGATTTCATTAGGCTATTGGCGACTCTTCATTAGAAAATTTTTACGAACATATCAATGTTGCGTATCATGGGCTGTAGACCCGCCTTTTAGGTAATATTCCTAAATCTATTCTCTCTCCCGAGGGGTAGGTTGCAACTAGAACCAAAGACGAAAGAAGGTGTTTTTGGTGTGTCCTTGAACGAGGTTCCGACAATCTAGAAACATGTACTATTGGACTTCAAGTGTATTGATGGAGTCAAATATGATCCATTACATGCCATTAGTTTAAAGCTTTGTGGAAATAGACATGTATGACTTTGGTTGGTATGTGACTTTTGTTTTACCTAGCTATCCATATGGAAGCCGGACCTCCACACGAAGCTATCATTGCTATGGCCAAACATTAAAAATAATGAATTTCCGTCAAGATTTCAAAAGAATTAATTAGTTAGTGAAAATCATGACTTCATGAGGTGCCTTCGTCGGAATGAAGATGGTCTATCTCTAACAATACCAGTGAGCTGCATGCAATGACCCAAGATATCACCTATTTGTTATGTCCAAAAAATAAAAAGGAAAACACCATCACTTATCCTGTCTCAATCGATACTTATATATTAAATGAGATTCTTATAACTTATTGAAGCATCTAGCAAAATATAAATTGGATGATCCGAGACGATGTTTTCTCCAACATCAAAATTGCTGCAACCCAATTGAAGGAAATGAATCAATTATTCAACACATAACTTTAACCATGCCCTGCATGTACGTTTCTGAGGGTAAGTAGAGATTCAGGACAAAAAACGAGTCTAATCAAGAATCACAATGCAAAATGTGATTTTTTTTTTTACTTTTGGTGGCCAGAGTGCAAAATGCAATATTTTGGTTGACGTACAACTACATGGAAAACTTTATTTCCTCTATCAAGTTAAATCCAACGGCATATGCTTTTACGGAAATTACAACTTATTTACCTTAAATTCATTTCTTCCCCCAAATTAATTACCTTAAACCCAAACAAATTTTGACTTGGACTATGTTCTTTCCTCTAAAATTCGTATCCAAATTCCTACACTAAACTACCTAGTAATGGTTTATAACTTGATGCAATCCTAGGAGTAGACAACATTTGTGTGGGGTGTTTTAACCCGCTAAAGTAAGCAAGACCAACCCTTTCATGATGAGATGTAATTGTTAGGACTAGAATTAGCACCTAGAGGGGGATGAATAGGTGATTAAAGCAATTTTAAAATTTAATCCGAATGAAGAATTAAAAACAATCGCTGCAAATGAAAGTAATGAAAGATAAAAGGATTAGGGATAGAGAATCAAGACTCCAGATTTATAGTGGTTCGGCTTAGACCAAGCTTACGTCCACTCTCCCGCACGGACAGCCCTTCTGGCTGGATTTCACTAAGAATAAAAAAGAGTGATTACAGTCTCACGCTCTTGAGTCCACAATGTAGAAGCTCTACTACACTTCCTCAAGGTCTCACCACAATATGATCTCTCTTTTGATTACATATAACGCTCGAAGAATAAGATCGCAAAATAGAAAAAGGAGATTCAGACTTTGGAATTCTTCTATCCGGCACCCTTCAACAACTAGAGCATCTCTCTTATATACTTCTTCATGCCTTCAATACCGTTGGCACCTTCCAAAGAAGTTCTTCCAATCAACCCGTTGGACAGAATCAATTAGAGAGATCTCGAGCTCTTTAAGGTAAGTGTTGATAGCCCATCAATCATGCTCGCCCATACAATCAGGATCTTGGTTTCCATAAGTAGATCCTTCCAATTATAAGTTGCGAAATCTTTAGAGAATCTATTCATATTAGAATACGAAAGTAAGATCTTCTAGTGCTGAATCTAGTAGAAAGATATTCTCTAGCCGTTAGAGTAAAAACCATATAAGATCATAATAGAAGTTGGTCTGGAGACTATCCATGAGAGTAGACTTTGAAACATGAGTCTTGCTAGCTTCAGACTTTGATCTTCAGACTTTGCCAATAGAGTTTGTAAGTCTTCAGACTAGATTGAGGAAAATGTTTTGTCAACTTCAAAATACCTGAAGAGAATTTATCCAACAATCTCCCCATTTTTGATAGTGACAAAACTTTCCTACAGATTTGAATATTATTGCCCTGCAATACAACTTTTAAGCAAGCATTGATATCTCATAAAAGATTAGAATAAAAATAGTAGAAGTTATCCTGTACACAGATCTACATCCATAGAAACCTCATTAGTCATGTGCAGACATTATTATCTAATTTAATAGCTTAAAGTAATGCAATAATGAACACACATTCAAAAAACTTAAGATAAAGTCAAAATATCAATCACAATCATAACAAATCAAAAATGTTTAAAAATGAAGATTTGGTTTGGTTTGAGGATAGAGTCTTGAAATTGAAATGTGCTTGAAATGGTTTGCAAAGTCTTCTCCCCCTTTTTGTCGGCATTAAAAAATCAAGGAGCACGAGGAATGCGAACAAGTTGAAAGTCCTCCATAGACTTGACAGCTCCTTCTAGCTTCCTCAAATCTTCCCGTAGTTGGGTAAGAGCAAAGTGCCTTTTGCGGTATCCCGAATCGACGCCGAACCTCTTTAAGCCGATCATGCATGGTGATGAACATTGCATGATTTTCATTCTGCAGAGTCTGAAATTCATACCCCATAGCATAGATTTGGCCTTTGAGCTCCGAGATGATGTCAAGCAAACCTTCCAAAATCTCCTGAATTGTCGGGCCCGTGTGCTTGCGTCAACTCGGTCGATGGTGGAGTCAAGCCGCATGAATATCGGCGGGAGATCGGTATTTGGAGATGATGCCTCTCCTCAAGAAACTAAGCAGCATAAACATCTTCTGCATCGGGAGGTGATCGACTAACACCTGTTTGGGTATCTCCCTCGTAAAAGTCAGTAGAAGATGAGTACATTCTCTTTGGGTATCTCCCCCTGTTTCAATGTCTTCTGGAGGAGAAAAGTACTCTTCTTTCTGAGGAGTTTCCTCAGTGACAGGTTGTCGTTGATCCTCTTTTTCTGCTGGAGAATCTGTTTTTGCCGGTTCGTCCCCTTGTTCTTCTTTTTCCTCTTCCTCTTTCTCTTCTTATTTCTCTTCCTCTTTCTCTTCTTTGTCTTCTTCTTTCTCTTCTGCAAAATGTTGTTCTAGAACAGCTGAAACAGGTGCAGAAAATTGAGAGACAAGAGCAGAGATGGGTAAAGCATCCTCATCATCTTCATCTTCCAAGATGATTGCCCTTCTCTTCTTGATAGGACTAGTCACCGGTTCCTTTCCTTTTCTTTTGGCCGCAGAAGAGTCTGGTCTCGAACTTAATAGGAGTCTTCTCCTTGAACTTTTAGCTCCAGCTTCTTGCTAGTTCTTTCGACACATCTTTGTTATCATCCTCAGTCCGATGACCATTTTATCAATAGTCTTCACAGAGAATGTGAGGAGGCTGAATGTTCAAGTGTCTGAAAAGACGAGTGATGAGAGCAACATAAGGGAGTTTTCCCTTGTCCTTTGCCATGGACCTGTACATGTGAAACATGATAGTGTGTGGCAGAGAGAAATTAAGACCAATTTTGATTGCATGCATCAACTTAGCCTCTGAGATGGATACATATGTCTTTGATGTTGATTTCGGTCTAAGACAGTTGATCACTATCTTGTGAAGCAGAGTGTTTGTTGCATTCATCCTGGAGTAGGAGAGACGACCTTCAGCAATTCGGTCTCTCGCAAGTTCTAGAGTTGCATGACTTACAGACACATAAATTGATTGGAAAGCACCTCTTTCCACACCAATTACATCTGCTAGAGTGTCCGTATCAACAACATATTCTCTATCTCTCACACTGAATGAAAAGCTATTCGCATCAAGGAAACTGAGATTGGAATAAAAATATGCTGTTAATTCAGAATAAGCCACATCACATTCAGTACAGAACTTATGAAGTTGAAGTTTCTCAAACTTCTCTCTCAGATTGATGCTTAATAAATCCAGAAAATCAAAGTCCACCGTCCGTGGATTCATCACCCCACGCTTCAGCGGTTTCTCATACATCTTCATGTGTCCGTCTGATCGAAACAGTTCATCCTTCTTTCCTCGAAGGTTTGCAGCCACACCCATCCAAGGTTTAAAATGTATAAACATTTTCTCATCATCATCATTTCCCTCTGGTTGATTTACACTACTAAACCTAGGGTCACTGGGAAAGTTTGCAAAGGCTTTTGCTGCCGTTCCAGCAGGAACAATGCCTGATCTCTCCATTACAATGAGAAAATGTGTCTCATTTGTGTAACATTTTTCTTTCAGAAATTCATCAATGAAGGTCATTGCAGAACCTCCTTCCTTCAATGCAGAGTAAAGCCTATAAACAAAAGCAGGCTTGAGTGATCTTACAGGTTCAATATCTTCAAGAACTTCTTCTGCATCTTGAAGGCGACGATCATGAGGTCTAGTTGAGGAAGTACGCTGTTGAGATCGTTGAGGAGTCTGTTCTGTTGGAAAGTCAATTTCTTATGTGAGATCGAAGTGTGTAGGTCCCTCACCAGAGCCCTGTGGTCCCCTGTTCGCTATCCTTGAGGATTTCTTTTGGTAAGACATTGTCGCTTTCTTGGAGAAACTTTCACACTTGTGTCGCAAGAAAGTTAAAAGATTTGAGACGTAGAAATTTAGGAGAGAAGAATACAGAGGAGTGAAAAGCTTTTGAACTAGGGTTTCTGGGTAAAGTGAAAACGAAGGAGAAGGAATATATAAAAGATAACTGATATGGGGTAACTCAAGCGTCGCAATTTGGAAATATTTAGAATTTCATTTTTTTAAAAAAATAACTGCCTTAATAAATCGATAACCACCATTTTTTAAAATTTAACTGCCTTAATAAGCTCAATTAGAGATAAACAGACAATCTTACCTTTTCGAAATAACAGTTTAAGTAAATGAACTTACAGTCGTGTCGATTGGTATTTTCAGTCTACAACCTTTTGAGTCTGATACTCTGTCAGACTTTAGATTCTGAGTCTGAGCTTCAACATTCTTCAAGAGATAAAATATTGAGTCTTGAGCGAATAGACTCAAACAAGCTTTTCTCAAGTGGCTTTGTGAAGATGTCTGCCAGTTGATTCTTTGAGTCTATGAATTGTATCAAGACTTCTTTGTTCTGAACATGATCTCTTATAAAATGATGTCGAATCTCAATATGTTTTGCTCTTGAATGAAGGATAGGATTCTTTGTAAGATTGATTGCGCTGGTATTGTCACATTTTATCTCTCGTGCAAGAATCTTCAATGCCAAAGTCTTGTAGTTGTTGTTTTATCCACAAAAGTATTTGAGAACAGCAACTTCCAAGGGCTACGTATTTTACTTCAGTTTGTTGAAAGAGCCACGGTACTTTGTTTTCTTGAAAACCAAGATACTGCCCCCGTTTCCAAGCAATTGACAAGTACCTAAAGTGCTTTTTCTTTCAACTCTACAACCTGCAAGATCTGCGTCTCGAATAACCAAGAAGACTAAAGTCTCCTTCTTTGGGATACCATAGACCAATCTTAGCGTAGTAGCAACATATTTAATGATACGTTTAGCAGCACTTAGATGAGATTCCTTAGGATCGATTGAAACCTAGCGCATATGCAAACACTAAATAATATGTCGAGTCCGGATGCGAAGATAAAGAAGTGAACCAATGATACTCCCGTATAACTTTTGGTCGATTTTCTTCCATGCTTCATCTTTGTCTATCTTCAAGGAACTTGACATTGGTATGTCGGTCTTTTTGCAATTTTCCAGACCGAACTTTTTAACAAGTTCTTTTGCATATTTCTCTTGATGAATGAATATTCCTTCCTTTAGTTGTTTCACTTGTAGACCAAGGAAAAAGGATAGTTCACCCATCATGCTCATCTCGAATTCATCCCGCATAGACTTAGAAAATTTCTTGCACAAAGTCTCATTAGATGATCCGAATATAATGTCATCAACATAAATCTGAACAAGTAGAAAACTTTTACCTTCCTTTTTAATAAACAAAGTAGTGTCTACCTTTCCTTTAGAAAAGCCATTATGAATTAAAAATTACTTAGCCTTTCATACCAAGCTCGAGGAGCTTGTTTCAATCCATATAAAGCTTTCTTCGGTCCCGAACACCGAGTCCGGTTTCTTTGAGTCTTCAAATCCAGGAGGTTGTTCCACGTAGACTTCTTCTTGAATAAATCCATTCGGGAATGCGCTTTTGACATCCATTTGAAATAACCTGAAATTCTTATAACAAGCAAAAGCAAGTAGTAATCGATTGCTTCTAACCTTGCTACTTGGAGCATAGGTCTCATCGTAGTCTATCCCTTCTTCTTGCGTGTATCCTTTAGCCACGAGTCTTGCTTTGTTTCTCGTTACTTTTCCTTTTTCATCAACTTTGTTTCTGAAAACCCATTTAGCTCCAATAACTTATTTACCTTTTGGTTTAGGAGTCAATTCCCATACGTCGTTAATACTTGAATTGTCTCGAGCTCTTCTTGCATTGCTTCAATCCAGCTTTCATCAGCTAAAGCTTCTTCAATATTTTTGGGTTCTATTTCAAAATAAGAGCAACAACACTAGACTCTTCTCGCCTTTTGGATCTTGTTCGAATTCCCTCATTAATGTTTCCAATAATGAGTTCTTCAGGATGACTAGACTTGTGCTTCCGGTTACTAGTCGATCGATAGATTGTTGATCTTTTTCTTGAGTAGATTCTTCATCAGTAGCTTGTTGTACTGATTCTGAATTAGTAACTGCTTCAATGGAGGTAGATCTAGCAGTGTCTGGAATAGATTCTGAATCTTCAGTCTGAATTTGCTGAATTTGTGGAGAGTCTTGAAATTTGACATTCATTGATTCTTCCACAATCTGAGTCTTCTTGTTGAATACTCTAAAGGCTTTGCTTGTAGTTGAGTAACCAAGAAAGAATCCTTCATCGATTTCTCTTCAAACTTACCAACACGATCATTTGCATTCTTTAGAATAAAACATTTGCAACCAAATACTTGAAAATAAGAAACTATTGGTTTCTTTCCTTTAAAAATTTCATAAGGGGTTTTCTCAAGAATTGGCCTTAAAAACACTCGGTTTATAATATAGCAAGCAGTTGAGACAGCTTCAGCCCAAAACCTTGAAGAAATTTGATTTCCAATTAAAAGAGTTCTTGCCATTTCTTGTAAAGACCTATTCTTCCTTTCCACAACCCCATTATGTTCTGATGTATATGGAGAGGAGAATTTGTGCTGAAAATCAAATTCATCACAAAATTTAGTAAAGTCTTGATTTTCAAACTCACATCCATGGTCTGTACGAATGCTCGAGATAGTGTGACCTTTCTCATTCTGCACTTTCTTAGCAAACTTTGAAAAGAGAGAGAAAGTCTCTTACTTACTTGAAAGAAAGTAGACCCAAGTAAATCGTGAGTAATCATCCACAATTACTAGACATAACCTTTTTCCACCAATGCTTTGCGTTAGTAAGTCCAAACAAATCCATATGCGAAGCTGCAAGTACATGATTAGTGGAAACTTTATTTATTGATTTGTAGGTCCAAACAAATCCATATGCAATCCTCGAAGTTTCTTGGTAGAGTTTCTTGCCAAACAAATCCATATGCATGATTACATGATTAGTGGAAACTTTATTTATTGATTTGTAAGAGTTTCTAACATGTTTACCCAAAGTACGCATGGTGTACATAGATCGACTTTGAGTAATTGAGAATAGGCAATCCTCGAACAAGTTTCTTGGTAGAGATCTTGTTGATTTGCTTCATATTGGTATGGCCTAGCTTTTTGTGCCATAGATTAGCTTCATCTTGTACTGATATTAAGCATTGTGATCTTTCTTGATTCACATCCAGAAGATAGATATTTCCATGTCTTCGTCCAGTAAAAGATTGAGTAAAGTCTTTACTGATTCCAAAGCACGTTTCTTCCTGGAAGTTGATCTTGAAACCAGTATCACACAACTGACTTATGCTAAGCAAGTTGTAATTTAATCCTTCAACTAAGGAAACATTATTGATTGACAAACTTCCAATCTTTACTATTCCTCGACCGGTAATTCTTCCTTTGTTGTTACCACCAAAGGAAACTTTTCCTCCGTCTATCTGGACAAGTTTTATGAAGCAACTTGAGTCTCCTGTCATATGTCTTGAGCAGCCACTATCAAGATACCATTTAATCTTCCTTTTGATAGTAACCTGCAATTAACACGAATTCAAGCTCTCTTTGGTACCCATATCATCTTGGGTCCTAAAGTGTTAGAACAATAGACAGTCTTAGCCCAGCTCTTTTTAACAAGTCTCCAAACCAAAGGACATTCTTTCTCAAAATGTTCTAAGCTTTTACACTTGGAACATTTCAAAGCATTTCGCCAACAGGGTTTTACAAAAACTTTCTGGAAATGATTCTTATAAATAATTCTGGCTGGTCTCTGTTTGATTCTTTCCTTTACCTTTGGGAAATCAATTAGTGGAATAGTTTCAGAAGTCATACCAAGACCTAACTTATCAAAGTATGGTTTTGTATCGAAAGAATCTTATCCAACTTTTCAGAACCATTTGAAAATCTTTTTGATATGTTAGTAATATCATTTTTCAAAAGATTATTTTCATTTGAAATAAAGTCTGAGTTTTCTTTCACAACAACAAAGTCCTTTTCCAACTTTTCAAACTTTTCTTTCATAAGTTTATCATGTTGCTTCAATGTAGAATTTTCCCTTTTTAATTCGGAGATCCTCTTGAGAGAGGTTTTTAGACTAAGACAAAGTTCATCAATATATTTAGAAACCTTGACAGGAATTTTCAGGTTACTAACCTCGAGTTCACCGTCCGAGTCCGTGTCTCGAATCAAGGTCTCGAGTCCGAATCTGATTTTGCCATTAAACAGATATTGGCATAATCGTCATCACTTTCTTCACATTCGGTATCACTCCAAGTCTCTGCTTTGAGTGCCTTCCCCGTATTTCTCGGTCTTTCCTTTTCTCTTCTTTAACGAGGGACAGTTGGGTTTGATGTGTCCCTTTTTCTTGCATTCAAAGCAAGTCACTTCTTTGTTAGAATCATCTTCCTCTATTGATTTGTTTTGAAACCTTTGAGAGCTTTGTTTCTTCCAATTGAATTTCCTTCCTTTTCTATTCAACTTTCTGAATCTCTTTATCATGAGTGCTAGTTCTTCATCATCTAGATCTTCTTCAGAGTCTGTAGCATCATAATAGTCATTAGACTTTAAGGCAATAGATTTCTTACCTTTTGAATCTTCCTCTTCGTTGGTCTGTTCCACTTCATAAGATTGAAGAGTCCCAACCAGTTCGTCTACAGAGAGTGGAGCAATCCTCTGCGTCTCTCTTATTGAGGTTTTTATGTAATTCTAGTCTTTAGAGAGTCCTCGTAGGAGTTTGTTGACCTTCATATGTCCTGAGATTGGATGTCCCTGATATTCAAGACCATTCACAATTTCAGTAAAGCGACTAAACATGTCAATTATTGATTCTCCTGATCTCATCTTAAAGACTTCATATTGTCCCAAAAGAATATTGATCCTCGTTTCTTTCACACGATCAGTTCCTTCATAGGTAATGTGAAGCCTATCCCAGACTTCTTTTGCTGTATCACAAGAAGATATTCTGTTATACTCAGTAGGGGATAAAGCACAATATAAGGAGTAAATAGCTTTGGCGTCAAGAGTCTGTCTCTTGGTGATTTCTTCTTGAGTCAGTAGAGTGGGATCAGCAGTTTCTTTTCCTCTCTCTGATTCTAATGCAGCAATAGGAATGATTCATTTATCAACCACTTCCCATTCCAAAGGATCTTTCGATCTTAGGAATGCCTTCATCTTATTTTTCCATATGCTGTAGTCTTTTCCATCAAAGTATGGAGGTCCAGTATTGCTTTGACCTTCAACCAACCCTGTAGGCAACATACTAGTCATAGATCTTTTACTCAGAAGTAAAGACACTTCTTATGAACGAGTACACAAGCTCTTATACCAATTGTTAGGACTAGAATTAGCACCTAGAGGGGGTGAATAGGTGATTAAAGCAATTTTAACAATTTAATCCGAATGAAGAATTAAAAACAACAATCGCTGCAAATGAAAGTAATGAAAGATAAAAGGATTAGGGATAGAGAATCAAGACTCCAGATTTATAGTGGTTCGGCTTAGACCAAGCCTACGTCCACTCTCCCGCACGGACAGCCCTTCGGCTGGATTTCACTAAGAATCAAAAAGAGTGATTACGTCTCACGCTCTTGAGTCCACGGTGTAGAAGCTCTACTACACTTCCTCAAGGTCTCACCACAATATGATCTCTCTTTTGATTACATATAACGCTCGAAGAATAAGATCGCAAAATAGAAAAGGAGATTCAGACTTTGGAATTCTTCTATCCGGCACCCTTCAACAACTGGAGCATCTCTCTTATATACTTCTTCATGCCTTCAATACCGTTGGCACCTTCCAAAGAAGTTCTTCCAATCAACCCGTTGGACAGAATCAATTAGAGAGATCTCGAGCTCTTTAAGGTAAGTGTTGATAGCCCATCAATCATGCTCGCCCATACAATCAGGATCTTGGTTTCCATAAGTAGATCCTTCCAATTATAAGTTGCGAAATCTTTAGAGAATCTATTCATATTAGAATACGAAAGTAAGATCTTCTAGTGCTGAATCCAGTAGAAAGATATTCTCTAGCCGTTAGAGTAAAAACCATATAAGATCATAATAGAAGTTGGTCTCGGAGACTATAGAAGTAGACTTTGAAACATGAGTCTTGCTAGCTTCAGACTTTGATCTTTAGACTTTGCCAGTAGAGTCTGTAAGTCTTCAGACTAGATTGAGGAAAATGTTTTGTCAACTTCAAAATACCTTAAGAGAATTTATCCAACAGTAATGTGGTTTATAAGTTTGGGCAGGTTTTTATCTTTTAGGCCAAGATTTACTCTAGGAAGTCTGGCATCACTAGGTCGAGAATCGAACCATCCGGAAATCGATCACTCTTGGTTCAAATTGGAACCTTGACCAAAAACAAATGCATAGATGGTCTACACTCCAACAGGTGAGTTGCATATAAAAGAACATGCAGCTAGTGTAACTTGGATGAGTAGTCCCAGTTCGAGCTTCAAACACAAAATATTTATAAATGAAATATTTCATTATAAAAATGATGGTTATTCACAAGGTTCATTGCTTTTCTTCAGCAACTAATATGTACAATAGGGCTAATTTTCAACGGCATAAAGCATAGTCTCTACAGTTAATTTTCAACGACATAATTTTTCTATACGGAAGATTGCAACAATTGTTGATGGACAGCTCAAGAAAAGATAAGAAGCTGAAGTCAAAATACGTTCAAACTAAATAGATAATAGGGACATAATTGTCAACTCATCTAAAATTTGAACTGTTGAATGTAGAAGTGCTTTAATGGTAAGTATTCTGACAGATAACTACTGCTAACTTTATTGTTTAAGAGGTTTATAGATCCAACCCATTTGGATGTTTGTACTTTTCATCTTGATGATGATCCAAGGAGTATTATGTACAATCTGACATTTGTATAGATGAACCATTTCTAGTGGCCCAAACAATAAGGCAAGGATGAAAATAATGAATTTTGGATGCATAATCAAGTAAAATTCCTTGGGAGGGAGCTTGTCAAGGATGAAAATCCAAGTAAACCTTCTGAGCGTAGTAGGCTTTGGAATCATGAGAATATTGGACAAGTGTTGAATGAAGATAAGGTAAATTTTGAAGACAATAAAGTCTCTATATTTATTGATTGAAGTATTTCTAAATTTTGAAGATGAAATTTTTGTAAGGAAGTTAAAATGTAATATTTTGAGATTTTTCATTTGGTCAAAGAAAGGTGGTGGGACCCACTTTGTAGAAAAAAAAAAAAAAAAAAAGCCAAATAAAGAGAAAAGGTGTACTCAGCTTAAATTTAAAAAAAGGGAGAGGAGTGCATGTAGAGAGAGAGAGAGAGAGAGAAAGAAGGCATTCAGGAGAGAAGAAGAAAAAGAAAGAGGAGAGAGAGGATTTTGCGTGTTCTTGCCATGGATGCCTTACTAAGCCAACTCGACTACGTAGTGCAATGCTTGGTAAGCGCTTGTGCCCCTCGCTCTTCCAATCAAAGTAGTTTTGAACTTGGGACTTTAAAATTCGGAAATATTGGAGCTTTGTGTGGTGAAGTTCTATTTTTGAGTTGTTGAGCTACGTATTTTTATAGAAATGATAGTTTAAGGTATTGGGAAGCTTGAGGATTTTACGGATCTTGATTTGAGCTTACGGTTTGCCCGAAACGAAATTTTCAAGTTCGATGCACGTTTTGACAAGGTTCCGAACAGTAGCTTTGGGCTTGAATTTAAGCCAAAAAGGTGAGGTTTTGGGACTGTTGAGTTGGGGTTGTTGTGGTACATAAAGAGAGCCTTCTAAGGATTATAAGATGGCTCGAAACAGAATTTCATGGAGGAAGTTATGGCGCGACAAACTTTAGCGCACAGGTTGTGCCTAACGGACAACAATAGGTTGCCGCTAGAGGCAAGCTTTTTGTTGGCATTTAAGTATCATTTTATCAAAAAATATGCATAGAATAGTTGAGCTGTTCATTAAAATATTGTTTTACTCGGTCTTTTGATATTATTTTTCAATTAATTGTTAGGAACTTGAGTGCGTTTGCTCGAGTAAGCACTATAGTTGGTTTTTGGTTTTTCCCAGGTGAGTAGTACTATTTCTTCTTTGTATTTTAAACTCATATTTTGAAAAACATTATGGATTAAATATGCTATGAGTTGATATATAGCATCTTTTGTTAATCGAGCTATTACTACCATTTTGTTGTTTGAAATGGGAAATTATCCTTTGATTTCAATTTGAATGATTACCTGGAAATGATTTATAAAACCTTTATGAAAGAATCTTGAAAAGTTTGTGGTTTTTTGAATAACACTTTGATATTTATATATCAAATGCCTGAGTTGTGAGATTACTCTTATTCTAATGGTGGATTATTGAATATTTGTGATTGATAGTTGATGCTCAGTGTCTCTATGAATGTTGGAGGATGTGTGGGTATGTACATACTAGTCTAGAATATCCTTGTGGGCCGAGCCACCAGCTAATAATAAGTGAAACCTAACCAATGGGGGAATCTTGATCATATTGTTACGGGTGTTATGCGTGACCATAGCTAAACTTTTGAATATGAGTTGGTCAATTGAGTTGGTCAATGGAGTGGATCATTGAAATGTTATTTGAGTTTGGTTGATGAAATGGACCATCAATGTATGGTTTGATAAGATTAATCAATAGAATAAACCATTGACGCATGCTTTTATGAGATTGACCATGGACTGGACCATTGTTGTTTTGGATAGTTGTTTTATGAATATATTATGTTAAAGCGAGTTATGGTTGTATTTTAAATGTGCATAGTGACTTATCGATCAGCTTAAGAGAAATGTGCTACTCATTGAGCTATGGTTGCTCACCCCTTTATTTTTTTCTTTTCAATCTTTTCAGGTTCTTCAGCTAGCGAAAAGTAGTACGAGAGCAATAGTGACGAGAGGACTTTTGGGACCTTTGAGGCTACATTCTTTAGGTGAAAGGACGTCCGTGTGATTTCCCATTCATGATGGTTTTGTGGTGTGACAAATGCCCGCCGACATTGGATGCTGATCACAACTTTTTCATTTAAATCTCTTAACAACTAGGAGATGATATCACATTTTTATATGAAAAATCTCCTAACAGCCCAGATGTAATTGTGGCGAAAGAGATCACATATGCTGATTTTTATCTTCTTCCTTTGGAAAATTTCCAATAGCTCAATCTCTAATTGTCTCGTTGTCATCTCCTAATCGCTGACCGAAATCCAAGCCTTCATCCCATCTCCAAAATCCTCTTCCTTTTTGCCAGCCCATTATCAGATTCCCACCAAATTGATCTCTTTAGCATTACCAAATTCCGTTGTTTCCTTTCAAACTGGGGATATTCTCGATTTTCCGGTCGCAATTACCATTCTCACCTTTTGAATTATTGACCGAGATAAGGAGCACGTGAACGACCAGCTATTTATGGGAGATGATCATACGTACGCTTGTTGGTGCATCGGTCCATGGTAAAATCGTAGGGAAGTCATGAGATGACTTAAAAGAAAAAAAATGCAAACGTGAATAATACAGGTGATATTTTTTATTTTATTAGGGGTCAGGTTGACTTGTAATTTTTTTATGCAATATGAATAGCTAAATAAGTCAAAGAATTTAGGTGTCAATAATCCAACAACCTAATTGAAACCCAGATTTTCCCTTTTGCTCAATCTTCTTACTAGATAAATATAGTTTCTTGGGTTAGCCAAAAACAAAGTAACACCTCATAAATTTCATTACATTGAAAAGTAATCAATGACACATGCGATTTACAAACTACATTTTTCCAGATACATGTTTTTGCTTGCATGCATGATTGTCGAAGAATGTTGCGGGTCAAATGTTGCCACACGCATCACGCACGTGGTTGACTCATACTTTTGAAACTTGTTTTAGACTTAGGATTAGATGAAGAGGACCAAAGCTAAAGGAAGGTGTTTTTGGTGTGTCCTTGAACAAGGTCCGACCATCTAGAAACACAGACCATATGTATGACTTTGGTTGGTATGTGACTTTTGTTTTACCTAGCTATCCATATAGAAGCCGAACCTCCACATGAAGCTATTGCAATTGCTGCTATAGCCAAACGACAAAAAGTGAATTATCGTGGAGATTTCAGTAGAATGATTCAGTTATTGAAAATCGTGACATCATGAGGTTCCGTGGTCAGAGTGCGGATGGTCTATCTTTGACCATACTAATGAGGTGGACCTTATATGGTGCATGCAAACTGACCCAAGATATCACCTAACAATTACACCCCAAACATGAGAAAACAAATTATCATTAGATAATGAAAAATCGTCGAAGGATCTACACCATCGCTTATCATGTTTCAATTGATACTTATGTATTGAGCGAGATTTTTATAATTTCTTGAAGAATTATCAGGATCTATGTTGGATGACCCGAGACAATATTTTCTCCAACATCAAATTTGGTGCGACCTGATTGAAAGAAATGAATCAATTATTCAACACATAACTTTAACTATGCCCTGCATATAAGTTTTTGGGGGTAATTAGAGATTCAGGACATAAAACCAGTCTTATCCTGAATCACAATGCAAAACGTGATTTTCTTTACTTTTTGTGGCTAGAGTGAAAAATGCACTATTTTGATTGATGTACAACGGCATAGAAAACTTCATCTCCCCAATCAAGGTAAATCCAATGGCATATGCTTTTATGGAAATTGTATGTAATTTACCTTAAATTCATTTCTTCCCCAAAATAATTACCTTAAACCTAAACAAAATTTGACGCTGATTATGTTCATTCCATAAAATTCGTATCCTAATTCCTACACTAAATTCCATACCAGTGGTTTATAACCTTATGTGGTCCTAGGAATAGATAAGATTTGTGTTAGGTGTTTTAACCCTCGAAAACAAGCAAGACCAACCCTTTCATGCTGTGATGTTATGGGATTTTTAAGTTTGGGCGGGTTTTTATCTTTTAGGCCAAGATCCCTTTAGAAAGTTTGGCATCGCTAGGTCAAGAACCGCCCCCATCTGGAAATCAATCACCCTTAGTTCAAATTGAAACTTTGACCGAAAACAAACACGATGATGACTCCAACGATGAGCTGCGGATAAAAGAACACGCAGCTAGTGTAACTTGGATTTGTAGTCCCAGTTTGGGCTTCAAACACAAAACATTTATAAATGAAATGTTTCATTAAGAAAATGATGGTCATTCAAGAGGTTAATTGCTTTTCTTCAACAAGTAATATGTCCAATATGGCTAATTTTCAATGACATATATCTCTACAGTTACTATTCCACGACCTAAGCATTTTCCGTACGGAGGATAGAGACAAATGTTGACGGGTAGATCAAGTAAAAGATACGAAGCTGACGGGTAGATCAAGTAAAAGATACGAAGCTGAAACTGTGATATCCCGAAATTTGACCTTATATTGAAATATATTAAATGGTTATTTCATCGATACACTTATAGTTATTTTACCCTGAATTGATCACTTATAAGTTAACTAATCTATTAGGCGAGACCGTAAAGGGTTAAAACACGAAAGACCAGAAAATTTGATCAATAATAGATCGCTCAACCATAAAGATCAACAATGATCAATACTACACTATTATAAATCAATTAGCAAATGGACATAAATCAATGGCAAAAGAACACTTCAAGTGCCACAACTTGGCACAAAGGGACACTTAAGTGCCATAACTTACGAAAGGTACACTTAAGTGCCACATTTTAAGAAAAGTAGGACACCTAAGTGCTATCTCCGGCGAAGTTGGCCGGAAATCATACGTGGCATTAAAATATTAATATTTCTCGCCGATGTGTCTCGCCAGAGAGTTGAGTCAGCTCGAATTCACCCAAAACGACGTCGTTTCGAGTGTTGGCCAAAATAGAACTCTTAAATCAACCAAAACGACGTCGTTTTGGAATAATTTGAATTTTAATATAATATAAAAATTATTTAAATTAAATCTAAAATAAATTTATTTAAAACATTTAAAAAATAAATTTAAAAAATCTAAAAACTTTAAAAATTACAAAAATTTTAAAAATTTTAAAAAATTTATAAAGTTAAAAAAAAAATTTAAAAAGTTACAGAAAATTTTAAAAATTTACAAAAAATTTTAAAAAGTTACAAAAAATTTTAAAAAGTTACAAAAAATTTACAAAATTAACAAAAAGTTTCAGCCCTTAGCTGCCTCCTTTTAAAATTTTTTTTAAAAAATTTCGTAAGTTTTTTAATTTTTAAAATTTAATTTTAAAATTTTTTAAATAAAATTATTTTAAAATTTTAATTTAATTAATTTTTATATTACATTTTTTACCACATCAGCACCAAAACGACATCGTTTCGGGTGTTGGCCAGAATAGAGCCCTTAAATCGGCCAAAACGACGTTGTTTTGGCATAAGTTGAATTTTAATATAATATAAAAATTAATTTAATTTAATTTAAAACAAAATAATAATAATAATATAATTTATATTTATTTTTGAAAAAGGAGGAGGAGGAGGAGGAAGGTAGCCAACGGCTAAGGGCGAGCCCTCGCCGCCGTCGCTGGAAGGTGGGGGAGGGTCGGCCGGGGCCGCCTCCCTTTTGTCTAAAATTTTTTAAATTTTCTAAATTTTTTTGAAATGTTTTGAAATTTTTTGAAATTTTTGAAATTTTTCGAAAATTTATGAAAATTTATGAAAATTTTTGAAATTTTTGAAATTTTGAAAATTTTAAAATTTTTTAAAATTTTTTAATTTTTTTGAAATTTTTTAATTTTTTTGAAATTTTTATTTATTTATAAAAATTTTAATTTTTTAATTTTTTTAATATAAAATTTTTTTACAATTTTTTAAAATTTAAAATTTTTAGATATTTTAAATATTTTTTTTTTATTTTTAAAATGTTTTAAATAAATTTAGTTTTACATTTAAATTAAATTAATTTTTATATTAAATTTTTTACCACGTCAGCATCAAAACGACGCCGTTTTGTGCTCACTTCGCCGGAAAATTGACACGTCAGCGTTTTGGCCGGATTGGCACTCAAGTGATCCATTTTGCTCCGATTTTGGCACTTAAGTGTACCTTTCGTAAGTTATGGCACTTAAGTGTCCCTTTGTGCCAAGTTATGGCACTTGAAGTGTCCTTTTGCCTAAATCAATTCAACAGAAGTACGTAGTCAGTTTGCAGGTGATTCCACACGATTACAATATTCGCGTCAAACAACAATAAACCAATTTTCTATTGATATTATATTCAAAGTACATAATCGAACCCTCGTGATTACATGACAACCGAGGGTTGTTCGCGATTCGAAAAGGCACAAACATGGATCGAAAAGTATCAACCACAGGTTAACCGCACGAAAACCTCTAAAAGCTACCCAATAGTTTAGGTCGCATCAAAGTCACGTTCGATCGATTTTTAACTATGAAATTTAATTCGATTTCGGATATTGAACTTTCGAGGGTTTCAAGATAAAATTATTATATGTCGCCTCATCATCCGTCCAATAATCGGCAAGTCCAAAATTTTCAGAAAAGGAATTATCGGATGAAAATTTGGGGACCAGAAAAATAAATAAATAAATAGAAATTCCAATCCAATGCAAAATGATGATTTTAGGGCCAAGATTTTGAGTTTTAAAGGAAAATAGAAATAGAAAGATAAGGAGAGACAAGATTTTGAGTTCTTTTCCCCCTCTCTCTTTCCCTCCCCTCATGCCACCCTCTTGCCACACCCATCTTCCCTTCTTATTTTCTTTTTTCTCTCTTTCCTCTCTTTTGATTTCTCTTCCCCCACCTGCCTTCTCTCTTCTTTTCCCCCCCATGATTTCTCTTTTCTCTTCCCCACCTGCTGAAAACGCCACCCCCACTATCTCTCCTCCTCCTCTTTTCCTCCCCCCCACCCCCCAACCTCCTTCTCTCCTTCTGCCCACGCCCATTTCCCCTCACCCCATCACCATTCGCTCACCCCAACATCTTCATCAACCGCCCTCACCACCCATCTTCACCACCACCACTAGCACCACCACTTTGCCGCCGTTGGGCCGTCCATTCAATTGCCGCACGTCCACTCGAGCCACTGTCGCTGTCCTCGTCGCCTCAAGTGACCCCGCACTACCGAGTGTTAGAACTAGTATTAGCACCTAGAGGGGGGTGAATAGGTGTTTATCGCAATTTTAACAATTCAAATCAAATAAGATGTGAATAATTTAAAGTCAACGATTGCAGCAAATGAAAGCAAATAACAATATAAAGGATTAAGGATAGAGAATCAAGACTCCAGTTTATAGTGGTTCGGCTTAGATCAAGCCTACGTCCACTCTCCCGCACGGACAGCCCTTCAGGCTGGATTTCACTAAGAATCAATAAGAGTGATTACAATCTCACGCTCTTGAGTCCACAGTGTAGATTACTCTACTACACTTCCTCAAGATCTACAATATGATCTCTCTTTTGATTACATGTAATGCTCAAAGAATGATATCGCAAAGTAATAGAGGAGATTTCAGACTTTGGAATTCTTCTATCCGCACCCTTCAACAACTAGAGCATCTCTCTTATATACTTCTTCATGCCTTCATACCGTTGGCACCTTCCAAAGAAGTTCTTCCAATCAACCCGTTGGACAGAATCAATTAGAGAGATCTCGAGCTCTTTAAGGTAAGTGTTGATAGCCCATCAATCCCTTTCGCCCATACAATCGGGATCTCGGTTTCCATAAGTAGATCCTTCCAAATATAAGTTGCGAAGTCGTCAAAGAATCTAAACATATTCCATATAAAACTTAGATCGTTTAGTGCTGAATCCGGTAGAAAGATATCCATCGGACGTTAGAAGAAAGATCGTATAAGATCGGAATAAACGTCGTCCCGGAAACTCTGTCCTTGTGAGTAGACTTTAAAATATAAGTCTTGAGTCTTGCTAGCTTCGGACTTTAATCTTCAGACTTTGATCTTCAGACTTTGATCTTCAGACTTTGTCAATAGATTACGTAAGTCTTCGGACTTTGATCTTGAGACTTTGATCTTCGAGACTTTGTCAATAGATTCTGTAAGTCTTCAGACTAGACTGATAAACTTGTTTTGTCAACTTCAAAATACTTTAAGGGATTTCATCCAACACCGAGCACCCCATCTCCAAGGAGACCGTGGACTTTGAGTGCCGAGCCGCCACCTTCGCAATGCCGTTTGTGCCGCCATCGATGTCGTGAGACCCGAGTTCTCAATGTGTCACACCATTGTCGCCGTGAGCTCGCCGTCGCCGGAAATCCGTTCGTTAACGTCCTAATAGTGGATTAAAGTGTTAATTACATTTAGGGATAGATTAGTTTAATATTAATGGCGGTTAGTATTAGTTAATTTTAGTTTAGTCTTAATTATGATTAATGATGGTTTAGATTAAATTTAAGCGTGATTAGTTTAAGTAATTGTGATTAGATTAATTAATTGAGTTTTATTTTTAATTAATCGTAACTATTTTAGTTAATGTCGATTAATTTTTAATTAATTATAGTTAGGCTAATTAATCAATTTTATTTTAGTTAGTTGTAATTAGCCTAATTAATCGTGATTAGCTTCATTCATCACGATTAGTGTAATTTATGATGGATTAGGCGTTAATTAGAATTTTATGCCCTTTTTTTGGATGTGTTTGTGCATAATTCCAACTGTTTGTACGTGATGCTATATTATTGATTGCCGAATTGTAAATTTTATTTATTATTTTCAAAAAGGGTTTTATGGGCAAGAAAATAGATAATTTTGAGATGTCGGGTTTGGACGCCAAATTTTACATGCTAAATAAAATAATGGGGTTTTAAAATAAAAGTATGCAAAGTTTGACGTGTTGATTTCAAATACGTGATCATGTACAAATATTTTATTGGGATTTATAAATGTGAAAAATTGCCAAAGTTAATTATTTGAAAACAAACTCTTTTGTTCTCGGCTAATTAATGGTAATAAGAATTGGTTTGATTGTTGGTGTTCTTGAGTGGTCATTAAATCAAACCCGTCACCCAACGGGAGTTTGGGGACGATGTTCGATTTTTATCGGATGCCCGGCGGGTTCAGATGCCGAGTCGTGATTGAGGTAAAACCGATACTCTTTTATGGAATGCTGTCTACACGAGGGTTCTAGACGATGCCTTACTCGATAGGGCGGGACGATGTCCGATCATGCGGGAAAACCACCGACTCTTGTATTGGCCGTGGCTCGAGGGGTTGTAATAATTGGAACATGTGTGTTGACAATGCGCATGGAATTTTTAGAATGTGTTCTGATTATTATTTATGCATGTTGCACTATTATTGCCATGTGAGATGTGCTAATATACAAGATGTGCCAAGGCGAGGTGAGTTTGTTTGCGGTGCATGTTTAGGCTATTTTCGAGGCGAATTAGTTTCCTAATCGAGATTTAAGAAGTTGACTTGTTGAGATTCTTCTCACTCCGTTGTTGTTGAATCTTTTCAGATCCTTAGTATGGAGCATTGCCTCATATGTTTTGTGGCCCTTGGGATATGGATGTGGAGATGACCATGTATCCTATTTCGGGGACCAACCGGACCCACAAGCTGGTAGTCATGACCTTGTGGGTAGATAAAGGGTTGGCTTATTTAGTGCCTCACATTTACATTGCATGGTTTATTATTGAGGTGAATGGTGATCAGACCGGTTCACTTCAGGGTTTTGATATCGACATCCTTGATGGTGTCATTTCAAACCCAAAATCTGACTCAAACTATGAGCCCATGGAGGAGTTCCCTTCTGTCTACGAGCCTAACTCTCCGCCAGGACACTAGAGCCGGTGTTGGGAGTTAGTGAAGTTAAAGTTAACCCTGACCTTTCTACCCCTTTTTGCTCCTAGGTCAAGCAAGAGTTGCTTTTTGTTGTAGGCATATACATGTTAAATTCCTTGGATTAACAAGTTGATAAATAAATCGTCACTTTTGGAAATCGTCTATTGTGCTTTGCTATCCCCGTTATTGTTGATTGACTGGGTATTTATTTGAGTTGCTTCCGCATGCATTTAATTGAAAGATAAAAAAGAATGGGTTGGCAACGTGTCCTGAGACATCACAGAATTTTGGTCGACCGCTGTGGGATGTTCCCACGCTCGAACTTCAAAGCATGATAGAAACCAAAACACGTTCAAACTCAATATAGTTCATCTATCTTATATCAATGTAACTTAAGCTAAAAATTTATAGCCCGGAAATCATTACCAACTCATCTAAAAGTTGAACTATTCGATGTATGTGGGCTTTCATGTTAACTATTTTGATAGATAACTAGCCGTGACTTTAATATTGGAGAAATTCACAGATCCAACCCATTTGAAATTTTGTACTTTTCATCTTGATGATGACCCGATGCGTAAAAGGTACAATCCCGCATTTGAACAGGTGAATCAGTCCTAGAGGCCCGAACAATTATAATGCAAGTAATAATTAGGCATTATTTCACAATAGCTCCAAAATTTGAAATTGTTACAAGAACTCGGATACCGTTGCACGATAAATCCCGAACTCTGAAAAGTTACAGGTTAACTCTTGAACTTTCATTTTTGCGTAGTGGCTAATTTTTTCTAGTCTACATTACCTTTAAGCATTATTTGAGGATGAATGTTGACACCTAAATTTTGACGACCCAGTAATTTATTCAATGCATAGAAAATTAAGAATTAATTTTTAACCTCTAAAAAAATCAATAGCATAGCATATAATTTTAGGTGCATTTATTTACTATTATCGCATTTGCATTGGAATGGTGACGGATGGATTTGACTTGATCATTCAAAGCCCGTTATTTTATGATGACAAGAAATTAAAAGAATTGGCGATTTGATATTTTTGGTGATATGACAAAGGATTTTTTGTATATTCATGTAATCTATTCATATATCCTCGGAAAGGGCAAGTGTGACAAGGAGATATTACGAGCTCATCTTTGCAAGATTTGGAATTCGAGAAAATCTATTACAATCTTGAATCTTTGGCAATATGCGATAAAAATCCTAAAATAAAAATTAAGTGATTGCGTGTTAATTAGAAATCATATCTAAGGTTGTTGATGTGAATTCTGATCTAACATCGCAAATGCTTTCGTTGCTATGAGGTAAGTCCCATAATTTATTTTTGCTTTATTTGGGTGTTAAATTGGTGGTTTGTACATCCACATGATCACCTCACATGTTAGGGAAGTAAATTAAAGTCGATTCAAGCCACTTGCAAAAAAAAAAAAAATCGAAATAAAAGGGAAAGGTACCAAAAGGGCATTAGAAAAATCTAGCATAATTAAGTCCTCGAACTCATAATCTCTGGTTCGTATGAGTAAAGTAATTCTCCCGTTATTTTACTTAGATATCTAATCGACCTACCATGAACTGATTGGTGGCAACTCCTAGCTATCAATCTTTTGTATGCTAAATAATTGAACCAAGTCGTGAATTGGTTTAGGCTTGGGAGAGCTTAAGCTAAGTTTAAGACTTAGTAATCCATTAGCCAAATCCTAGGTGGTACAATCGAGGTTAGGTCGCAACAATGGATTAAATTATTTTTGTTGACAAACTTAGCTGAGTTATTGTTAACTTCATTAGCTATATATCCTTTCTAATTTCTTAACTTCATTCACCATGTAGTTGAGATTATTCTAGTCAAGAAAAATGAGCGAGTCCCTTTTTAGGGAATGCATAATTTGCTATGCAGAGGAAAAAAGAACGGTGACAACAACAAAACCCAAAGCTTAAGAGAGGATATTACGTAACTTCTCAGAAATGGGTGCTATTGGGCAACGTTATCATAGTTGGGGAAAGTAATTTAGGACTCATATGTACAATACGGCTAATTTCCAACGATGCAAAGCATTCCTCTACAGTTTGATTTTTATGGAAATGAGTGTTTTCTCTTATTCAGTGCATGTGTATTTTTAGATTATTATAATTGCTATGAAAATATTACCGACAGTCATTGTAATCCATGACTATGCTAAATCGATACATATACACCACACTAAAAATTTAAGAAACAAAGCAAGATTTCCAATTGAGAAGAGTAAGTTGACACAATAACTTTGCCGTGGGCATAATGTAATCAACTCTACTAACCACAACTAATGACAACACTAAACAATCCGATCCAAATTAACATTGCATTATTTATCGCAATAAATGCCATTGACAGTAGAATTTTATAGATTCTTACATTTTTTCTTTCCCATAGGGACTGACATAGAGGTTAATTAGGCTAGAGGGAAGGGGAGGCAACTCTTTAAGAAGGTCGCAATGTAGCAAATCCAGAGCCCGAAGACTTGATAGCCAACGGATTTCTGATGGAAGGCTCGATATACGAGTACCCCGAAGCCTCAGTTCTCTAAGACGAAGTAATTTCCAAATGCCACTCGGAATGACTCCCTCTAAATTTCTACACCAGGAGGCATGTACTTCTTCTAGGTCTATTAAATCTCCAATGAAACGAGGAAATTCCCTTAAGAAACAAGAATCCATTTTTAGCACTCTCAGATACCATAATTTTTTAGTTGATTTGGGCAATTTCGAAATACCTGTACCTGAAATATCCATCTCTACTAATGAGTTGGCCAATTTGCCAATCGACTCTGGAAGCTCTCCTAGCCCACAACAACTCCTCAAAGACAATCGTCGAAGTCCCTTCAAGTCTCCAATGGAACAGGGGAGTTCAATAATTTTTGCATCATCCAAGGCCAGCACTGAAAGAGCTTTATGTTTAAAACTGAACTAGGAACACGAACCAATGACATGCAGTTAGTGGCACTAAAAATTTGCAGCTGAACCAATTTGCCTATCGACTCAGGAAGTTGTCGTACGGAAGTGCCATTGATCAGGAGCTCTCTCAAAGCATTCATCCCACCCATTTCCACTGGCAACATGCTAAGTACGGTGCAGAACTTCAAATTCAGGGTAACCAGGAGCTTCAAATCATTAATTGAAGGATCTATATGAACCAATCGACAACATTGCTCAAGAATCAGTATCTCCAATTTTGGGCAACAAGAGAAGGTAGGGGTAACTAATAAGTCCGCACAACCTGTAAGATTCAAGACTTTCAAACTCTCCATTTGCAAAACGATGGAAAAAATTCAGATGCCATAGAACACCGAACGTACTTAAGGGAAAACACAAGCACATCAACAAATAATTTATAAAATACCTGTTTTCCTTTCCAACATTCCCAGGATTCTGTAACCTTACTCCACCAAAGATCAAGAATAACTAGGTTTTCTAAATGAATGGCGATTGCTTTAAAATCTCGAGGGCACCCTTGCCAGTGAAGCCACCGAACGTTCAATGAGGCATCTGCAAATTTTCTACCAACACTGGCGCGACCCAAGCAGAGAAACGTCCTGTTGGGTGGGATCTCAAAATCCGCCACTTCAGTGTTATCTTGGTCGGTTCCCTGCACGATGGACCACAAAAGTCAAGTAGAGAAACATGTGGAGGTCTTCAGACGATGAAACAATTACAATGGATTCCTAAACTCCCATGAGGCAAAGATAAAGGCTTCATCCATGAAACCTATTCAAAGAAAATCAAAAATCAAATTAAGACATAAATGCTACCCTTTTTCCCTGACATACCTTTTTCCCCTTGTTTGTGTCCTGGGCTATGGCAGGAATGTACAATCCAACACCTGTTACTGGATCATGGAAACCTTTGCAGATAATCTCCCTGGCGAGGCACCTTAGCAACCTGTGCATTCCTATTTTATTTTCTTCCATTTCTATTAGGGACATACAAACTGCTTCCGACAAACAGCGAGTTTTGGATGGTGGTCCGTGGCTCTTCTCAGGTCATCTCGTGAATTTTAAACCTTGGCTTCCTAATACACCGCTGCATTGCTATGTTTTTTCTACTTGCGCCTTTTGGGTACAAGTCTTTGGGTTGCCACTGGAATGGAGTTCTGCAAATTTAATTGAAAAGGCAGTTAGCAATTTAGGTAAAGTTCTTGAGATTCAAACTGAGAGCAAGGATGGCACTTCTTTGAGAGCAGGGCGAGCTCGGGTTGAACTTAAACTAAAGGATCCTTTGAAGACAGGCCAGCTTATAAGAATAAATGGTAAAGTATTGTGGCTGGATTTTAGGTACGAGCGATTGTCACACTTTTGCTACTCATGTGGGATACTTGGACACTATGCAACTTATTGCAAAACTATTCCTTTCACTGCTGAGAAAATGGATGGCAGAGACAAAATGGCGTATGGCCAATGGTTAAAAGCCGAAGTGAAAGAGCACAGCCCATACTGGAAAACATTTTATGCAGATCAATACTCTCCAGTTTCACAAGAAGAGGTTATACCTGAAACTCCTTTGCCCGCACCTCTTTTAGAACCAGTGAAGAGTCCAAGTAGTGCAATGGCCAGCACCTTACCCCAACCGGCGACTGACTCGACTCACATAAACCTATCTAGTGCTGTTCAGCAACAACTTCCTGCAGATCAATTAGCCCAAAAACTCACATCAATTGTGCCTGTTCTTGCTGTTACACCTATGCAACATATACATGATCTAGAAGTGGGCTCTTCCAACCCTAAGCGACAACAACATAGTAAGCTGTATAGTAAAGCCGGAACTCCGAAAAAGTTAAAGAGGTATTGCCCTTATGACTCACGACTACCTCAGCATGACACTTTTGACGAAACTCATCTGATGGACACTCCTATTATCGAATCTGATGAAGCTAGAAAATGGGCCCTGGTGGCTTGCCCTAAAAAGCCACCGCAGGACAAATGAAGTTTTTGAGTTGGAATTGTCAGGGGCTGGGCAACCCCCGACAGTTCAATCCCTTAAAGCCTTAGTGGCTAAGGAGAGGCCCGATGGTATCTTTTTGATGGAAACTAAAAATCAGCAGCCATTACTTCTACGTCTACAACAACAGCTCAAGTTTCCTCACTCTAGTCTTATCAATCCTATTGGTTTAGCTGGTGGCCTTGCTCTTTTTTGGAATAACCAGCTAGATATATCGTTGGCTAGTTCCTCATCTGACTATTTTGATGTTTTCTGTACTGACTTACCAACTGGGATTAGGATGCGACTTACCTGCCTCCATGCACCAGCCTCTTTGCAGCAACGCCTTCTTTTTTGGGCAACCTTACGGCTCATTAGTGCTTCCAACAATCTGCCATGGCTATGTATTGGCGACTTCAACGACATTCTCTATTATTGGGAAAAAGTTGGTAAGCATATGGCTAATCCGCAACGAATGCAATCTTTTCGGGATGTTTTGCATGATTGTTCCCTAATGGACGTTGAAAGTAAAGGATGTTATTTTACCTGGACGAATCATAGGGCTGGTGTGGATTTTGTTAAGGAAAGATTAGACAGGGCTGTCTGCAATTTGGACTGGCGTCTTACATACCCGGCGGCTGAAGTATTTGCTTTACCAGCTTTGGCATCAGATCATAGTCCCTTGCTTTTGACAACGGATGGCGTACAGCACCGGCGGACTAGGCCTTTTGTCTTTGAAGCCTTCTGGATTCAGGACTCGGAATGCCGTGATGTTATTACACGATCTTGGCGATCCACAACTACAACAACCTCCTCCTTTACTTCTAAACTAATGCTGGTTTCATCTGCCCTAGCTCAATGGAGTCGACGAAAATTCTCCAAGGGTCACCAACAGCTTGCAGTCTTATATCAACAGCTTCAGCACCAAGTGAATCAATCCCATCATTATGATCAACTATTGATCTCTTCTCTGAAACAGCAAATACAACAATTATGGCAACAAGAGGAGCAATATTGGGCCATGAGATCTCGCATAAAATGGCTGATGTGGGGGGATAAAAACACTCAATTCTTTCATGCAACTACTATTCAGAGGCGACAACGCAACAGGATTAGCATGCTGCAAGATGATAATCAGGTATGGATACGTGATCCTCCGGTTTTAAAGCAGATGACTACTGATTATTTCTCTAATCTCTATCAGACAATGGGACCTCGAGATTATGGACCTATCCTAAACCAGTGTCCTAGTATTATCACGGAGGAAATGAACTTATCTTTAATCGCGCCGGTCACTAAGGAGGAAGTCCGAGATGCTACTTTTCAGTTGGGCGCTACTAAAGCACCGGGTCCAGATGGCTTAAATGGCTTATTTTTCCAACACCACTGGGATGTCCTTCAGGATGACATCGTCTTTTTTGTACAACAGTTCTTTCTCTTCGGAGTGATGTCGCCTATTCTAAATCGGACTATCATATCTCTTATTCCTAAGGTCCCTCATCCTGAAAGGCTGGATCAATATCGCCCGATTAGCCTATGCAACTATGGCTATAAAATTATCTCGAAAGTGCTAGCAAATCGATTGAAACCATACTTGCCGGAACTCATATCCAGGGAACAAAATGCCTTTGTGAGTGGACGACAAATACAAGACAACATCTTAATAGTGCAAGAGGTGCTTCATCAAATAAATATCAGAAAATGCAAAAGGCAAGTTCGAGCTATTTTGAAAATGGACATGCAAAAAGCCTATGACCGGGTGGAGTGGGACTTCCTACAAGACTATCTTCTTAAGATTGGTTTTCATTCTACCTGGGTAAATTGGGTTATGCAGTGCATTACGACAGTCTCCTTTAGTGTCAAGTTTAATGGTGAACTGCTTCAATTTTTCAAACCATCACGAGGTATTCGCCAAGGTGATCCTCTTTCACCCTATCTATTCATCCTATTGGCCAATGTTTTATCTCATCTTATGACTCAAGCAATTACCATGGGGCTTCTTAAAGGCATTACATTGAATAGATGGTGCCCCACTTTATCTCACCTCTTTTTTGCGGATGATGCCATTTTCTTTTTGGATGGTAAATTACTTGAATGTCAGAATTTGGCTAACATCATCAATCAGTATTGCTATGCTACTGGCCAAGCAGTCAATCGAAATAAATCTGGCATTTTGTTTAGTAAGGATTGTCCCCTCACTCTTAAGGAAAATCTATCTCATGAACTCCGAATACCTGTATTAGACAAGGCTGGTAAATATCTTGGTATCCCTTCTGATTGGGGCACATCTAAGAGAGAAATGTTTGCTTGGCTAGTAGGGAAAGTGAATACCAAACTAGAAGGATGGAAAGAAAATTTAATCTCTAAGGGTGGAAAGGAAATTTTACTAAAGGCTGTTGTACAGGCACTTCCTCAATACGCCATGTCTATTTTCAAGATTCCCGTGTCTATATGTAAGTCCATAGAACAGAAAATTGCTAGGTTTTGGTGGCAAAGTGATGGCAAGAAATCGGGCATCCATTGGAAGAATTGGGACACGCTCAAAACAAGCAAACAGAATGGGGGTATTGGTTTTCGTGACTTGCTTGATTTCAATAACGCCATGCTTGGTAAGCAAGCTTGGCGTCTACTTCAAAATCCCAACTCTTTATGGAGCACTCTCTTTAAAGGCTTATATTTTCATGCTCGGGATTTTCTACATGCTGAACTAGGTTCAAGACCATCCTGGGGTTGGAGAAGTATCTTGCTTGGAAGGGATGCTATTGCACCTCACCTACTGTGGTCCGTTGGTAATGGCCACTCTATTAGCATTTGGGAAGATCGTTGGCTTCCGAATGGGGTTCTTGGAGGTCCTATTAATCGTGACGCTCCTACAAAGGTAGCGGACCTCATTAACTCAGATCATAGTACCTGGAACATCCCCCTTATCACTCAACATTTTCCTGCGTCTATAATTGCTGAGATTCTATCTATACAGCTGAGCCCTCCTTATAATACTGATTGTGTAATTTGGACCAAAACTCAGAATGGTATTTACACAGTCAAAAGTGCCTACCATACTATACGGCAATTCAAGAACAGTATTCCTCCGACTCAAGCATCATCATCATATACACCTCCTCCAATCCTGTGGAAAACTATCTGGAAAATCAAATTACCCCCTAAAATACGCCCTTTCCTTTGGTCTGTTTGTCAAAATGCTCTAGCTACTAAAGCTAATCTCTATCAGAGACACATTACAGCCCTCCCCACATGCCCTCTATGCAATCAAGATCAACCAGAAACAACAGAACATCTTCTGCTGTTATGTCCATGGACGAAAAATGTTTGGACACATCCCCAGATTAATATCTCCATTATACCAAGCTCCATTAGGCGAATGGATGAATGGCTCACAGATCAGATACAAAATCGAGGTCGCTTACCTTCTGTGGATCTTCTCGCTGCACTGCTATGGCAGATATGGAAAGCTCGTAATGCCTTCATCTTTCGGAATAAACGGCCAAATCCAGTGCTGGTCGTTCAGGAAGCCCTTGTTCAGGAGCGGATTTCTTCTATCTCATCCCCATCGCTGCAGGGTACCGCCCGAGCTCCATCCCAACAAGAGTTCCTGTGGCGACCTCCGGATCCTGCTGAAATTAAAATCAACATCGACGGGGCATATCAACAGACGACATCAAAGGGCGCTATGGCATGTATCCTCAGAGATCACACCGCAACTTTCCTTCATGGCTTTACCTGTGGTTACATAGCACACTCGGCTCTGCACAGCGAGATCCAGGCTTTACTCCGCACTCTTGACTATCTGCTCCAGCAAGGAAAACACCACCAGCGCCTTGTGCTTGAAACCGATTGCCTTACGGTGGTGGAAGCCCTTCAAAATCCAGCGTTGACGCCATGGCAGATGCGTCTGGTAATGGCAGAAGCGGCGGCTAAGCTTAGTCTCTTCGCAACCCTGCGAATTGTCCACTGCAGGCGTGAAGCCAATTGGGTGGCTCATTGGGCTGCACAGGCCCATTCTAATGGGAGCTTATCACCGAATTGGGCCTCCTCTCTTCCTTCATTTCTTTCAAATCTTATGTATGCGGATGCATTAGCTGCGGGATGCTGTACTCCTTTCCTTTACTGATATAATATTTCTTGTTTTCGACCAAAAAAAAAAAAAAAAAATACAATGAAGGACCTCGATTTCATCACGAGGACAATCATTACCATGCCACATATATGAGGCAATCTTACAATCCACATCTGGGAGAAAACATGCAATATCAAGATACATCTGCTTTTGCATTCGATCTAATGCTTCATAAACTATGCTCAGAATCTTGTGGCAATCTTCCTGATACTGTTGTACAAGATCTTTGAATTTATACCATTCTTCTAGTCCTTTACCATGCAAAAAAGAACCAAAAACTTTGATGTGTAGTGGAAGTCCCTCCGCAACCTTGACTATTTTGTTTGCAATTTCAACATATGGATTTTGTTTAAAACTCATTTCCATTGCATACTGCCAGAAAAGGTCGAAAGCTCGATTATCATCCATTGGATTGACATCATAAGTACCAGCCAACCCTCGATCAACAAAACCTTGAAGAATGCTTCTTTGTTTTGAGATGGCAATTATTCTACTTCCAGAACCAAACCAATCAAGCTTAGCTCCTACGAACTCCTTGAGAAGAGAACCCCTTTCCACATCGTCGAGAACAATAAGGACTTTCATATTCCTAAATATTTCTTTAAAAAATCGTACTCCTTTGAAAGCAGAAGTAACCTCATACTCTCTTTTCAAAATATCAAAGATCAACTTGGTTTGAAGATACTGAACACCACCAGGTTGCTGCGTTGTTTCTTCAATCTCCGCAAGAAAACTGCAAGCATCAAAGCGAATGGCTATTTGGTCATATACAATCTTGGCAAGAGTAGTCTTTCCAATGCCATCTCTACCATGGATTCCAACAATTCGTACGTCATTTACTTCCAGTTCCAATAATTCCATTATTTTCGACTCTTGACCGTCTGCAAGCTCCTATAAAGGTACTTAGGTTAAGGAGAATGTTAGTTAAAAGAGAAGTGAAGAAATATACAGAGGAACTGTAAGTTCCAGCTGATTACACCATTCTCTGAAACATGTGCTTTGAATGTGCCTGCCAATCAATCATGTGCCTTGCTAGTTGATATATCGTAAATAAAGTTTAGCTGATAGAGTAGATAGGTTGTAGATAACCTCCACTGAAGTTCCTCCAACACAATCATTCACTCCTTGCATCTCGTTTAAGCTAAAGATAAGACACTAAACGTGCTACCTCTACTATGAAAAAATCTAATAAGTAAATCCAGCTTATTAAGCATCAATAAGCCTAATCTGACTAACACACCCTGTTTCTTGTCCTTTGTAGTTGGAAAAGGAAGCACATAATGGTGACTACTAGCCTTATCAGGGACAATCTCCGAGTCGCTGCAGTGATAAATTCAGTAGGAGTTCACCTTGGATCTCATCTAGATGTTTAAGATCTATAATGACTAAAATTTAATGCCAGAAAGAGGAAGAAAGCACAAACATAGTTTGAACAATCCCATCTCACACTGCTTCCCCCGTTAAAATGTTGATCATATTTCTAGAGTTTTCTAGGATAGACATGTGCTAGAAAATCTAATCCTTGGGTGGCTGTGAAAGTGTCTGGATTCCACTAAAGCTTCTGTAGAAGAATCCATAAAGAATCTCAATGCAACATGGCAGAGAGATATTTGCCTTGTAAATCGGTTTACAAAGCTTTGGCGGACATCTGCAAAAATAGAAAGAACCGAAAAAATCTCTGCCTTGAGCAGTGATTTTCTAATGTTTAAGTCGATTGTAAGCCTATAAAAGGGCTGGCGTCATCCGAAACATATATTCTTAGGACCAAACGAGTAAGCTCTCCTCCTTCCTTTTACAATAACAATTAATTAATAAAAGCTTTTTTTCCCCTTGTTCCATTGTGCACCTTTGCGGTGAAAGTCCACTCTTGTACTCACATCTCTAGTTGTTTTTTTGCCACGTACCAACACACACGTACACACTTGGATATCAACAACAAAAATTAAGGTGGTATCATAGCCTCGTTTTGTTGGTATTGGGCATTTATCTTAACCGCCCTTTACAAAAATACTCACTTAAATCTCCGACACCAAAACTATGGCCAATTCTATCTCACCACCCATTCCTAGTTTCAACAAAAATAAGTATGACTGTTGGAGCATTAAAATGATTACTTTCCTAACGGCCTAAGATTTATGAGACATCATGGAGAAAATCGTTGATGTAATGGTCCAGTCATGACTGGCCGTTCTACATGGTATACAGCCTTAATCAAAAGGACTACATTAAAATTTTGTGCAAAAGTTTAAAATGACAAAATTGGAAAGTTTATGATTGAATTGATATTTGTACAATAAATTTATGACCAATTGGATATTTTTCCCTTTTAGAAGTGCTATTGAGACACTTCTTATGCAACCAAATGAGGATATATGCACATCAATGCTCAACAAATGCTTTGGGACAAGATCCATAAAAATTACAGGGGCTCTATTTATGGAGGATTGAGAGTCGAGAGACGTTACGAAACCTTAATTGTCTTTTTTTATCACTCACCTAATACTGCTGATTATACTTCAACACTCCACCTCTAAAAGTATGCAAACATGTCCAAATCTACTTAAATACATTTATTACCCCAATTTATTTAGCGTGTCTAGTTTAATTGTGTTATAAACAAGTCAAAAGACAACACGCTTCTTTCTTGTGTATAGACTGCTTGACCAATCCATGATACTAATTGAAACCAAGTTTACTCCGAACACACTCACCCTGGTAACATGCACGCGTTGTGGAAATGGGTCAACCTTAGCGGTTGCATAAGGCTGTGGTGATAGGAAAGGGTGACTTCATTGTTTTAGAAGGCAATTATGGGATTTTGGATACTGAGATGGAGTTGCTTTTCAAACAGTGCTTCTATGAGCAAAAAATGTGGTCATTGCCAGAAAATACAAAATAACATATAAAAATTTTCTAATAGTTTTTTGTAATTCAGTTTTGATGCATCAGTTCCCCGTAACAAATAAAAGGTAGGAGGTATTCTCGAATCACTAATATTGTGAACTTAACACCTCCTTTGGCATCAGTTTTGTGTAGTATAAAGAATACTGCAGCTTCATATTTTGTATGGTGGTCTAAAACAACAATCACTACACATCCAAGTATTCTACACACATCGACCATCAAATCGTTAATCCAAGATATGATCTTTGGTAAAATTTACAAATGATGGTTATGAATTGTAGCATTGCCCCTGAGTTCTTTGGGATTTTGCAAAGGAATTAGCAACGGAAAAATTTGAAGTATATGCAAGCTACTTCAGAGTTGACGATGACTTGCATTCTCTTGTAATGTCAGTTCCTGCATTTGCTTTATTTTTTCTATTATGTTCTAAGTTTTCAACAACTGTATAATCATGCAAATTATTTCGTGGTGATTAGACTTTTTATCTGTTTGATGTAAAACTCACTTAAGTTGAAACTAACTTCATCAACAGTTACAATCTTCAGGAGAGATTTCTCGAGAAGAGTGGAGAATAGGAGCAAAGAAATATACCGAGGTCCTGTAAGATAACATGTGATTATAACCAGTGGATAGATCTTCAGGCACATAATTGTGCTCTTCTATCAGCTTGCGCAAAATGTCTGTAACCATGGATGTGATAAGTTTCCCTTCACTGCCACGGCAGAAAAAATCTTAGTTCCAAAGCATTAACAGATGCAATCTAAGGACCTACCACCCCAACGCACTACACAATGAAACGACAATTTGGATATGCTGAAAGATCACTGATCCTTTACTGCAGAACAAGATTTACTTATACAAAGATATATTGAACACACTACATTGATGTTAAGGGTAAAATTGTCCAAAAAGTTCTATATCTATTGTACATTTATCAATTTAGTCTGAACATTTTCACTTTTTACCAATTGAGTCCATCCGGCTAATTTTAGCCAAATTTCGTTAACGTAGACGTTGGCCGTCCTACATGGCATGGCCAGCGCTGACTTGGACAAAATTTATTATTTTTTTTAAAATGTTTTTTATTTTTTTAATTTTTTTCTTGTCTTTCTTTTTTCCCTCTCTCTCTCTCTCTCTCTCTCTCTCTCCTCTCCATCGGTCACCCAGCCTCCGGCAAAAATTGAAAGGTCTTAAACATTTTCACTTTTTATCAATTGAGTCATAAACCTTTTCACTTAAATCTATCCAGCCAATTTTAGCTTAAATTCATTGACATGGACGTTGGCTAGTCAACACTAATGTAGATAAAATTTATTATTTTTTCAAAATTTTTAATTTTTTTAAAAATTAAAAAGTTTAGGACTGAATTGGTAAAGTGCAATAGGTTTATGACTTTTTAGACAATTTTCTCTGATGTTAAGTAATTGTATGAATGTCGGATAATGCCATAGCAGCAAGTATGTAGTTTGAACAATGGACTATATCGTCACAGTTCACCATTGGGTGTAAAGGTTGAATTACAAAATGACGCGAGTCTTGTGGATGAATAGAATGAAATGTTAAAGATAGTTCACTGAGCCAAACTGAGATATGTTGTGTAAACGGGGTCAATTCGAGATAAGGATTTGGCCTGAAAAAGAAATAAAAGGAAATTGAAAATTTTAACCACGTAAATTCCCACATCAATAATTTCCTCTTTTTTTTTCTCTATTTTAGTCCCCATGAAGCTTCAAAACAGGCTCAGTAACGATCATAAACCCAAGCAAGTGAACAAAACAATATAGAGTGCAGCAGAGTCGATCAATATTTGCATTTTCTGCTGGGAAAAGGTTGTTGAGTTTCCTTTTCTGATATTCTCAACACTACCTCGGTCGATTGAGAAAACACATCCAGAGAAACCTACTACGAGAGAAGAAGACAGATGTAATATACCTTTGATATGCGCTTCGTTCCCATCCAATGACATTACCAGTCTTTACAAGAGCATTCTGCCACCACGCGACTCGGTTAGGGCACCATCTCCGCCTGTGCATGTTCAGGACTTCTCCGTACATTGATGTCAACTGCACATCACACCGTTCCACATCATAGAAAACGGGCAAGATCTCTTTCTTCCCACGTGAACGAGACGTCTGTTCTACAATGAGTGCGAGTGCGTCAAGGCACCGAGGGCTATGAGCGTATTTCACGGAAAAGATAGGTATGTAGATCCTGGACCTATCGAAAAATGGCGGAAGCTCTTTGGTAGTACGTAGGGTTCCGCAATCTTTGAAAACGCGAATTCCGTAAGCTGTCAAGCAGCGGTAGAGGATACCAGCAAATCCAAAACTATCGTGTCCTCCGAAACTCAGGAACACATCACCCATTGATTCAGCCTCTACTTTTATCATATTTTGATTCCCCTTTGCTGGTTCAACTTGGACGATTCTTTGTTTTGTGCCAACGTGTTTAGCCGTACTTGATCCAACCCCTGAATCCATCATATCTTGCATCAGCCTCTCTAGTTCATCTTTGCTACTTTTCCCTTTACTTCAATCGAGCCTCACTGGTTCATCTTCACCTTTTTTCCGATTATCGCCAGCATATTCAGCCATACTTATTCAACCTCTTAACTTTATCGTATCTTGATTCAGCCTTGCTGGTTCATCTTCCGCCTCTTCTCTGTTTTCTGCCTGCGGATTCAGCCAGAGTTGATTTGGCCTTCACCTCAATCTCTCGTCGTCCAGTTTCCACTCTATCTGGGTTTTTAAAGAATAATCAAGTCAACCGGGCGGTCCTGGTTCGCCTTGCCAGTCTTTAAATCTTAGCTGTTAATTTAAGAGAAAGGAAGTTGCAAAAAGAAATAATTATCTACGAACATTCAAGAAAAATTACTCATTTTATTTCATTCTCAACTTACCGTTGTTGCAGAAATATTAAAATATACGATGATGATTACCCACTTACGAATTTTGGAGTGATATAAGAATTACTGATGTAAGTAACTAAGAGTACTGAAGAAGTAATTTACAGCAAAATCAAGTTGGTCACATTCCATCAAATGTTACAAGCGTTGAGAAATTCGAACTTACAAGACCCAGGAGCAAATCACTATACTGAAGATGATTACTAACTCGTCTGTACAAGGACTCAAAGAAAGATTATTAACATTGAGGAAGATTATCAAATAAAGTTACTGTCACTTACCACAATTTGCGGTATTTCACTCTTCTATTGGTCGATTTCTGAGCGCTACAACTTTCTATTTATGAACTATATAGTTAAGTTATAGATCATTAAGGTAAATTACCAATTGTATGTAAAGACGAGCTACAATGACTATTATGAAATTACAATCCATGAAGTCAAATTACTATATGAAGTTGTGACAAACACTACGATGATTTCAAGTACATTACGACAAATTTTTAGAAGAACTCTGGATCTATAGATCCTTTTTCTTTTTTTTAGGGGACCCTAGAAGCAGAAGCACCCCCAAACATTAGTATGTCGTCTCCAACCACATCCCAGAACTTTTTGTAAAATAGTGCTCGAAAGCCATTCAGCCTTGGTGATTTAATAGACCCCATTTGCTCGTTTTTGCTTATAAAACAAGCCGCGATAGACTATTATAAAAGCAAATAAGCCGCCATAGATTGTTATAAAAGCAAACTACCAAAGATTGACAATTTCATAATATTTATGAATTGGGCGACATGAGAATTAATAAAAACTTACCATTACCGAACAAAAAATATTTAAAATGATCAAAAGAAGTCTATGTTAGAGAAAAAATACGAAACTGGTAAGGAAACTTTAAAAGGAAATAAAACCCTAGAAGGGCGGGATGTCCAAGTGTAACCACTCGATGGATGCATAGTATGCCAATGCTATCATTCGCTCACTTGCTCCACGGAAAATATAACGTGTTTGGAAGATGTTTTTAGAAAATCATTCTCCAAGAAAATGATAATTTTTCTCTGTATTCGGCTGAAACTTGAAAATGAACTAGAAAATACTTTCTACCGTTCGATATAGAAAATTAAATTTGATTTTCCTCTGTAATTTAATAAATTTTTTTATTTTCTTTTTAAAGAAATTGAATTTTTATTTATTATTTTTATTTTTCTTTCCACTTTTTATTTTTATCTTTTTCTTTTGCTCCTCCTTCTTCTTTGGTCTGTCTGTGACAATGCTGGCGTAAGGTCAAGCCTGCCAATTAAGCAAATTGCCAACTTAAGCTCACCAATCTGGCGAGTGACAAGCCTGAGCTCGACCAAGGCCGGCAAGTGGCCTAGAAAGAAGGAAAAAAAAAAGAGAGAGAAAAAGGAGGAGGCTCGCAAGGGTGTGACATAAGAGAAAGTGAGCGATGTTTTCCTCTATTCAAAAAGCGGAAAACTTCTTCTAGTAAAAAATGTTTTTTTAGATCAATTCATTTTATGTAAAACGAATGTTAGAAAATTTAGAAAATACCTCCCAAAAGAAATAGAGTCAAGTCAAAAGTCATTGGCCTTCTTTCGTAAAGATGCTCTTGGTTTGTCCACTCATTGTACGACACATGATAATGTGGCCCACCTGTTTTAAAGTCTCGCTCCACTCTTAATGCTGCGCTCTCTCTCTCTCTCTCTTTCTCTCTTACTCTCTCTCCTTCCACTCTCTCTCCCCTCTCTCTTCACGCTAGATGCTGCGCTCTCTCTCCCGACTCTCGATTCTGCTCTCTCCATCCCTCCCGACTCCCAACTCTGCTCTCTCTCTCGTTCGACGAACCACACCGGAGCCTCCGCTCTGCTCTCTCTAATATTTTCTCTTAAAATTGCCAAAAGAATCCAACATATCTATGCAGGGAACTCCAATATTGACACCGACGAATAACAATTATCAATAAGAAAACTTGAGAAATACCTATCAAATGGCATGAGGAAAAGCCCTAGCGGAGGCGTCAAAGATGCAACATTATCCTAGCAAACGAAGGGAAGAGGAGAGATTGAGGGCAAGGAGGAGGAAGACAATGGAATTGGAACAGAAAAAGGGAAACTTTGGAGTGGGAAAAGAATAATCTGGCAGATCGATCTCAGAGATTGAAGGTAAAGGAGGGAAATTTCTGGGGAAATCAATCGAGGGGCGAAGCTATCTTATAAGGTTTCTTGGGCAAGGAACTGGAGATTCTGCAGAAAAAAAAATAAAAAAATCAACCCCAAAGAGAGGCAATGGGGAGGGGGGGGAGCGATCATGAACAGTGAAGAGAGAGGGAAAGCAGACTCTAAAATAGGAGGGGTTGTATTGATACGAGTCATAAGTGAGCGGACGTTGGCATGAATGACATGGCACTATAGTTATATGTAATATTTTCTTGCGAATATTACAATGAGGTGCGCGACACGTAAATTAATAAAAATATCACCGCGAAGATAAATTCTAGAAAATGACAATAAGAAGTCTATGTCAGAAATTGGATGAATTATTTATGAATTCATAAGATATCAATCATAAAAAAGAAAAGTAATTGAACAAAAATTACTACTACCCGAGAAATAATGTTTTAAAATGACCAAATGAAGCCTGCCTTAGATATTTGGTAAATTATTCTCTTCATTATTGCACTTTTGAAAACGAATATATTGCAACTTTATTTTAGGCAAGACACCTTATAAGATTGCCCTAAGGTACTTGAAGACTAAGCAAGCGAAGAACATGTCGACCTAGTGGTATCTTCCCTATTCAAGTCCTATCTGACTTGTCGAATCTTTTTACTTGGGTTGGGTTGAATTAGCTATGGAACTCATCTCACTGAGTTAGAAGTCCTAAAAACTTATTGAAACTACTTACATGCATCTTAAGCGGGGGTCAAGTTCCCTGCCGGAGTTGGCGGTGATTGCCACTGCCCAGGCACTCCTTTTTTGTTTTTTGCCCTTGTAATTTTTAATTTCAAAAACTATATTATCTGATCTCTTTTTAAAACTTCTCTTTTTAAATTTTCTTTTCCTCTTGTATTTGTATTTTCTTAGGGTGCTAACTAACCCTTATTTGGTTTGGTCGATTTCCGTCAATATTACACTCATCAAAATGAGATTACGAGAAATAACATGTTTATATACAAATGAGAGTTTTTATTGCACATCAATTGGTCTACTGCAAATGAAAAAATACTTATCTTTAGTATATGTTTTAGTGAACTTTACTTGGAGTAATGGTAATCTGATCGACAGTTTAAAAAATGGACGGTAAAGCTTGATTGTAATATATTCGAGTGATGTCTTTTCTATTGCTTATTGGAGTACCCTTACTCGAAGTCAAGATCCGTAGCTTTGGCTTGTAAGCTTCTTATACCGGAGCAGGTCTGTTAGCTTCTTCTCCTCCACGAGTGATCTCCCAGTTGTCCCCTGTCCTAAGAAAGATCGGTCTTTGAACCTTCTCTCGAGCTTCTCACTCATGGACGTCCGCAATGACCACTCGTCGCTTCCATCTACCAGATGGCCGAATGATAGCCGCCACCAAGTCTTTCTCAGTTTCCGAGGAGGAGATGTTCGGAGGGGCTTCATTGAATTTCTCTTCAACGGCCTCACTGATGCAGGGATCAGTGCATTTAAAGATGATCATGGGATCAAGATCGGAGAAGAGATCATGCCCAAGATCTTAGAAGTGATCAGGCGCACACAGATATGCATTCCTGTCTTCTCCAAAGATTTCGCTTCCAGTAAGAGTTGTCTGATGGAGGTGGCGGAAATGGTGGCGTGTGACAGGACAATCATGCCCATTTTCTATGACGTCAGCCCTGAAGTCGTCGGCAAACAGCAGGAGAATCATCAGCAGTCCTTCAGCAACCATGCAGCCAAGAGGGTGACGTCAACGACTCTAAACAACTGGAAGAGGGCTCTGCAGATTGTTTCAGGAAAACGAGGTTGGGAATTGGAGAAATTCCAGCACGGGTAAAACGAAATTTAGATTTCTATGCTTCTTATGACTTCTCCAACACTAGTGATCTACTATGAAATTAGATAAAGCGAAACGTCAATGCATCTTTTCTTTTGGCGGGTGTATTATATGACCGGTTGTCCCTTTTCACATCTTACCGTTTCCTTCTTTTCCCGTCTGGCAGGGAGCATGAACTTATAAACGAGGTTGTTTCCGAGGTCCGCCAGCTGTTGAAGGAGGATGATTTAGATGTGCCAGAAAATTTAGTAGGGATGGATCACTATGTGCGAGAGATGATGAAAAAACTCGGCGTTCTCTATGAAAATGACCAAGTGGTTGAACGGCAAATGCTGACGGGAAAACGTGTGGTTGAGATATCGGGCCTTCCAGGAATTGGTAAGTCGATTTTTGCCACGGTTGTCTACAACAAAATCCATCATCTCTTTGAGGGTAAGAGCTTCCTTAAAGATATCCATGTAGAGGTCGAGCAAAGGAGAATCCTTTCTCTCCAAGAAGATTTAATTAGTGATCTCCAAAGGAAAAGATGTACACTCAGATCTCCTGCTGAAGGTACCAAATTTATCCAGTACAAATTTACAAATCTGAGGGTTCTCATAATCCTAGACGATGTTAGTGATTTTAAACAAATCAATTCATTAGCTGGAGATCCAAGTTGGTTCGGTCCAGGAAGCAGGATCATTGTGATTTCTAAGAGACGCAATCTTGTTGATGAGTATAATTGGGCACCGATTGAAACTGCTGATCTAAGCATGCTTGGTCATGGAAGCCAGAGGATTGTCACCTCCAGCAGAAGCAGTCCTGTTAACATCTGGGATGACTCCCTCATTGAAAAATTCGAGCTAAAGCGAATTAATGATGTCCATGCTTTTCAAATGTTCTGTATGTATGCTCTTAAAGGAGGACCTCTTCGAGAGGAAATCTCCTCTGTGGCATGGGACATTAGTTTGGCTGCCGAAGGGCTTCCTTTCCTTATTAAGATTGTTGGTTCATCTTTATATGGAAAGCCCATAACGTTTTGGAAGGAGGCATTGGATCGATTGAAGCAAGAGACTTTCTCTAAGGAAGTCAAACGAGTTCTGAAGCCAAGATATGAAGCTTTAGAGTACAGTGCCCAACAGATTTTTCTTGATATAGCGTGTTTTTTTATGCGAAAAGACAAGACAATATCCTCTTACCTGTGGGAAGCTTGTAAATACCATCCTACTACACGGATTGCGGAGCTTCAAGACAAGTCTTTGGTAACAACCATAGACAATAATGAATTTTGGATGCATAATCAAGTAAAATTCCTCGGGAGGGAGCTTGTCAAGGACGAAAATCCAAGTAAACCTTCCGAGCGTAGTAGGCTTTGGAATCAGGAGGATATTGGACGAGTACTGAATGAAGATAAGGTAAATTTTGAAGACAAGAAAGTCTCTCTTCTAGTTTGAATTAGAGTACTTCTTTTGAATACTTTTCTATATCCAAAGACGATTGTGATGCGCTTCTATTTCACTTTGTCCGTTTACCATTTTTTCTTTGATTGGCAGGTCGCTACGGTAGAAGCCCTCATTGCCTCGTTCGACAACCCCCGTTTATTTGGTAAACGTAGATTTTTCCATAATTTCTCAAATCTTAGGTATCTTGAAATGAACTGCCCTATTCTTAAGGGACATAGGCAGACTGCAAGGAACTTCAGAGAGGATCTTTTCCTTCCATGGTTAAAGTGGCTTGAATGGCAAAGGTGCCTCAATATCTCCATTCTACTTGCTTTAGATCTATCCAACTTGGTCTATCTTAATCTGTCTGGGAGTTCCTCCACAAATTGGCGGTGTTGGAAGCAAATTATAAAGGTGTGATGACATACCTTTATAATTTTTGTCATCCTGTTTAAGAATAGCTTGAAGTAAACAAGGCGTTTACATTTGCTTGTTTTGCAGAAGGCCAAAAACTTGAAAGTTTTGATCCTAAAAGATTGTCGTTGGCTACCTAAATCTCCAGTTTCCCATGCTCCTGTAAACTTAGAGAGACTAAACCTGGAACGTTGTGCTATGTTACCTCCGCTTGTTATGAGGTCCTTTAGCATGCTAAGGAACTTAGTTTCTTTGGATATCAAGTCCTGCAGCTTCGTGAAAGAGATGCCAGAAGGTATATGTTACTTGGAAACTCTAAAAGAGCTTTATATCGATGGAACTGCCATAAGAGCCATCGATATCCCTGAGGGTTCGTATGGGAAGCTTGAAACTCTTAGTGCTTGCAACAATAAAATCTTGTCTCTACCCGATAGAATTGGCAACTTGAAATCTCTTTCGTACCTAGCTTTGGACGACACTGAACTCAGTGAGCTCCCATATTCCATCGGCTTTCTGGAGAATCTTCAGACACTATCTCTTAGAAATTGCAGGAGCCTGTGGAAACTGCCAGATTCCATCGGGAAACTCAAGGAGCTGCAACTCATGGATCTTTCGTACACGTTAGTCAATGAACTACCTTGGTCTGTCGAGGATTTGAGAAACTTGAAAGTATTAAAGATGGTTCACACTTTTCTTAGAGAATTTCCTGGAGGCATTAAGAATCTAGAGAGTTTAGAAGAGATAGATTTCTCAGACTGCAGAAATTTGACAGGGGAATGCAACATTATGGGATTATCATCTTTGCGGGCCTTACTTATACAAAATACTGATATTTCTGAGCTGATTGTGATGGATCATCTATACCCTAATCTCCAAAACCTCAAACGAGATGGCAAAGTTCACATCTCGACAATTGGAACTACAAAAGGAGCACAGCATGGGATCAACGGATGTGAGGCTACGACACTGCTCCAGGCAAACGGACACGCATTGGCATGCAGATGATGATCGGTAACCGAACCAAGGTGGCGGTCAGACAAAAGCAAGAAAGTTCCCGGGGGACGAGGTTTGGCTAAAGAGGAAGAGTTTGCGCCCGTGTCTCTTTAATTCTAATTTTTTAACTGATCGAGCATGTCAACTGATCTTCCTGCAATAAAGGCCATTACGCTCCCATATTCGCTTCTATTCTGAATTTCCAGTCTCCATTCTTTTTTCGTTTTCTTGGCCATCACGCTCACTCACTTTTTATTGTCTTTTATGCTTGTCAATTTCCCGCAACTTTGTGCGCACGTTCTAATGATTATGCATCGCATAAGCATTGCCACTAGATCCTGTTCTCCAATATGCCGAAGTCTACTATCGAATTGACGATTGTTTATGATTTTCCAATATCAGTAATTTGACCGTGAAAAGTTTGCTTGCCGAGTTGGAATTGTTCAGGTTAAGAATATGGTCAATAGTAGAGAATGAAATCTTGCTATTACTCGTTTCTTAGCAATTTTAAAACTAAAACAAAAATTTGATTATGCATTCGACCATCTAACAGAAATACTTCGAAGGTTTAATATGTTTATGGATGTTGTCGCACCTATATTACCACAAATTGGAAGTGATTGCTTTTTCAAATAAAATTGAAAATGATTATTGCTTGGTTCTCTTAATAATTGATTTAATTTAACTAGTATGAAAACTATATTTGTAATAATTTAACTATAGTCAACGTACACCGTGCCATTCAAAAGAATATCTCACATGAAAAATTGTGCTTACATGCACAATTGAAAAGAGAAAACTTTCTGGTTGTGACAAAGTATTGTGATCAATCTAACTAACAAAATATTAGTGTATTTTATTTTCAAGATTTATAACGCAATGTCCTTAATGACGCTTATAATCAATAAAAATATCTAGTATATGATTTATATGCTGACTTTTTAGACATTTTTAATATTTGTTAACAAGATTTTTTAGGATTATATCTTGTGATATTATGACTCACATATATGTATGATATATTATCGTCATCTAGGTATCGGATCCTCAAACATCAGCTGTTAAATCATGTCTCGAGCTTATGATGTGTACAACACCCATATCCGTTGGAAGATTTTAATTCCTTCAAACTCTGATGTTGCCGTATGAATAATAATCTTGGATTATAGTGGATATGTATAAGCCCAAGGTTCAGCACAAGATATTCGTTAGTTACTTCTTTTATCCAAGTTTGAATAATTGACCAAGAAGTGGACGTCTCTTCCTTGTTCATTATAAAAGTCAGCACAAGAAAGACAAAAAGAAAAGTGCAGCTCTTGTTTAAGCTGAACAGTGGACTCCAAGAAGGATTAACAACGAGCCGAACAGACGACACTTTCTTGGAAGCACGAAAGAGTTTGCTCTTTGGCCACGCCCAGGAAGCAAGACACGCAGAAATTAATTTGTGTTGTGAGTTTTACGTCCACTTGAGTTGTTTATTTATAAATATTGTGTGTTTGGACTTAATCTAAATATGTGAAACACTCAAGCTTTTGAGTGAATGTAATTTTGACTCTCCGATTATTAATAGAGTATTTGCTACTACTCTCCCCATGGAGTAGATACGATTACTTGTACCAAACTACGTAAATTTACAATGTCCTTTAGTGTTCCTAGTATATTTCTCTAATAATTTCACATTACTTAATTACAAGATGCTGTCAATTTCGACATTAATTTTACAACACTAGTTAGAAAAGAAATGTATTTTAAAAGAAAATTTTGATCAACTAAGGATCCATTTGTTTCACAAAAAATGAAAAAATGTGGAAAACATTTTCCTTAAAAAGATCACTTATATCGCTTGCAATAATTAGTTAATAAAAAATATCTTCATTATTGACACCAAATTATATTTAAACATTCTTGTGGACAACGAAAAGAAATTCTTTCATTCATTTTTATAAGCAATATAAGCAATTATTTTTAGAAATATTTTTTTGATTATTCCTTTTTCATAAAACAAACAAAACATAAGTATATCCAATACTTTCAAGCGTAAAATGGTATGAGTAAGTTACTAGATTAATGTGACCTAAGCATTTCCACGCTCAATTAGTGTAGCCTCATTTTTTTTTCGCTTTAGAGTGATATAAAATCGAATAAAAATAAAACAAAAACTGACTTTATTCGGAAGTGTAAATGTTCTTAGTAATTATTCATCCTTCACATATTTTACATCTATTTTAAAATTATGAAAACTTATGACTCTATTTATGTTATAATATCTCGTGCATGGCACAAGGGTTTTTGTTTCAGTTCTTTTAAAAAAAAAATCTTATATATAGCACCAAACAAGGAATCTTTGCCTGAGGAATCTCCGACTGTTCCTGCACCAGCCCTTGTTTGTTTTTCATTGCGCTTTGCTCGTGATTGTTTTTTTTTTTTTTTTTTTTTTTTTTTTTTTTTTTTTTGTCTTCTTTTTAGTACATCTGAAGAATTATTTTTTTAATGTACATCTGAAGAAGTAAAAAAGAAAATAAAAATGAATCAGTAAAGATAGCACTCTCCCGCTAAATCAGCTTGCAAAAGTGGGCAGAGACCCGTCCAAGGAACTTCCCAAACAAAAAAGGCAATCTCTCAGTGCACGTTCTAGCTTTAGCCAAAGAATCCTTGCAAAAATTGCTTTCGAAAAGCATGCTGACAAATGATGAAACAACTTTGGAAAGGACGTAGAATCTGATTAAGAATCAGCTAGAATCCTATTTTCTAGCACCTTATAAGATGATCTTTTGGGAGGCATCACACAAACTGATTGCTCTATATCGGCCTATGGGATTCTAATAATTGAATCATAGGAATAACAACCACGTGCATCTCTGCCAAATCTGACAGAATTCGTCTTGTTTGAAAAGCCACACGTTCCACGTTGACCATGTCATCTCCAACCACACCCCGGAATGTCAGGAAGAAAACTACGTTTGGGAGGCGTAGAAGACGAAGATGCTGACACTGGCACGTGCATGCACGAAAGGAAGATGACGCAGTGCGAGCCATGGGATTATGATAATTGAACCACTGGAGTAAGAACCACATGCATTTGCACCAAAAATTTGATGGACTTTGTCTTTTGTTTAAAAAACCGCACGTCCCATGTCAACCATGTCATCTTCAACCCCATCCCAATGAGTCGAAAAAAAAAAAAAAAAAAAAAACTACGTTTGCAAGGCACGAAAGGTGCTGACCTTTGCACGCACATGCACATGAGGAAGCAACGAAATGAGAGCCGCGAACTCTCCTCCCAAACATCTATCTTTCCCAAAGGGATTAATATTCTGAAAAACTCCAAATTAGTACACATGTGATAAATTTACCCAAAACTATTTTTTTAACCACAAAAAACCCCCAAACCGATATACCTTTAACAAATTTACCCTCTGTTAGTTTTCGTTAAATTTTATTTTCAAATAATTAAGTTAAATGACACATGACAATTGACCGGTATACCAATTCGAGATTTTACGCTCTATTTGTCACACTTTACAATTTTTTTGATTTTTTTGTGATATTAATTCAATTTAGCGAATGGTATATTTGTCACAAATTTACCAATTTTTGGTTTTTTGCGGTCGAATAAATTAGTTTGGAGTAAAATTGTCATAAATGTATCGGTTTAAGGTTTTTATGGTCAATTGGGGTAAATTTGTTACAGATATACCAGTTTGGGGTTTTTCATGGTCAAAAAAATAGTTTTGGGTAAATTTGTCACAATTATACCGGTTTGGGGTTTTTCGGGGTATTAACCCATTTCCCAAAGATGTTATTTGTCCCCCACCTCCTTAAGGTTCTCGCCAATCTCAAGAAAAACATGAATATAATTTTACGAGGCTCGCAGAACGAGAATTAATATAAAAAAACTCACCATCACCTAATAAAAATAATTAAAATGACCAAAAGAAGTCTTTGTAGGGTGGGTGAATTTGTATAGAAATTGATAAAATATTGGTCATACAAAAAGAAAATTAATTAAAAAGTTATTACTATCGAAGAAAAATGTTTATAAATGACCAGACGCGATGTGAGAGATTAGGTCAACCACTTAAAAAAAAAAAAAATCTTGCACTTCTGAAAGCCACCACTTTGTGGCATTATCATATGCTAGGCATCTTATAGGATTGTCCGAGTACTTAAAGATGGGACAAGCCAAGAACATGCGATCCCAATGGTAACTCCATGGTTCAAGTTTTCTCGGAGGTTTTGAATTGTGTTATTTAGGTTGGATTGGATTGGATTAGGCTAAGCTAGGTGAGGGACTCATCTAAGTTAGAAATATGAAAACTTATTCCGACTATTTATATGCTTGTGCACTCCATTTCGGCCCTTAAGTAAATTATATTGCAAAGTGATACGTTTTAGCTATATTATGCAAAATTCTTCTAATTAGAATTCAATTTATTTAAAGGCACATATTGTGATTAAAGGCCAGCTTGATGTGCAAATATATTTGGCTTACTAAATTGTCCAAAAATATAGCACTATATGGACATGGAGATCTTGATTCTAAGTCCATTATAATGGGATCTTTCCTAATGTTACCATAAGAAGATTGAGAAAATTGGTTAATGAGCATGAATTTGGCAATGAATCCATATAGATAATTTTGTCTATGAAATGATTACTATAGATTATAGTACGCCCTTGTATTGTTTTTCAAATTATAGTTCTTGGAGAGTGTCATAACCCAATCTTTCATTTTATTCGGAACCTAGAGGACTATATCTAGGTCCAAATTTTAGAACCACTTTCGAATAAGTTCTTTCTTGAAAGGGAAAAGGCCACCAAAAGTCCCAAACTTTGCTCACCGTGACGTATTTATCTTAATTTTTTTATGACATCAAAAATCCTAAATTCGTACCCGTGTAACACATTCACCCTAAACTTTTATCTGTGTGACACATTTATCCCAAGCTTCATTTCTGTGATACCAAAAGCACCAAACTTTTTGTGTGACATCAAATTTTTAGGGTAAATGTGTTATATGGATATAATTTTAGGATTTTTAGTGTCACAATAAGAAGTTTGAAGTAAATATGCTACAATGTACAAGTTTAGGTTAAATGTGCCGCATAGATATAAGAAAAAAATTTAGGTTAAATGTATCACACTATACAAGTTTGGAGTAAATGTGTCACATAAGTACAAGTTTGAGATTTTTAGTATCACATAAAAAAAAGCTTGGTATAAAAATATCCTAATAGGCAAAATTTGAGATTTTTTGTGGCTTTTACCCTCAGCATTCATAGACCTAGATGGACACGACGCCTAAGTCTGACCATCGATGATTGATGCATAATGCCAAGGCCAAGCCAATAGGCTTTGACCAGCATCGTTGACTTACATCATCCACCCTATTTGGGAGTGGCATGCACTTGCACAGGAGGAAGAAGGCGAAGTGAGAGCCACATGGTCTCCTCACCACCCTACTTGGCCGTCTACCTCTCCCCCCTCGGTGACAGACACGATATCCAAGTTTGACCACCAATGATGGATGCATAATTCAAAGCCCAAGCCAACAAGCCTTAACCGGCATCATTGACTTACTCCCTCCACCCTATTTGGGAGTGGCACACAAATGCATAGGAGGAAGAAAATGAAGTGAGAGCCACGTGTTCTTCTCACCACCCTCCCCAGCCGTCCCCTTTAAATAGACACGATGTCCAAGTTTGACCATTGATGATGGATGCATAATGCCAAGGCCAAGCCAACAAGGTTTGACCAACATCATTGACTTACTCCCTCCACCCTATTTGGGAGTGGCACGCACATGCATAAGAGGAAGAAGACGAAATAAGAGCCACATGATCTCCTCACTACCCTCCCTAGTCGCCCACCTCCTCCCCCCCCAAGATGGACATGATGTCTAAGTTTGACCATCAATTATGGATGCATAATGCCAAGGCTAGACCAATAGGTTTTGACCGGTATCATTGACTTACTCCCTCCACTCTATGTGGGAGCGGCACACACATGCACAGGGGAAAAGACGAAGTGAGAGCCACGTGGTCTCCTCACAACCCTCATTGGCTTGCACCATTGACTTGCACCATCCACCCTAATTGGGAGTGGCATGCACATGCATAGGAGGAAGAAGTCGAAGTGAGAGCCACATGGTCTCCTCACCACCCTCCCGGGCCGTCCGCCTCTCCCCCTCCCCCCCCCCGCGACAAACAAGATATTCAAGTTTGACCACCAATGATGGATGCATAATTCCAAGGCCAAGCCAACAAGCTTTAACCGGCATCATTGACTTACTCCATCCACCCTATGTGAGAGTGGCACACACATGCACAGGAGGAAGAAAATGAAGTGAGAGCCACGTATTCTCCTCGCCACCCTCCCCGGCCGTCCCCTTTAAATAAACCCGATGTCCAAGTTTGACCATTGATGATAGATGCATAATGCCAAGGCTAGATCAATAGGTTTTGACCGGCATCATTGACTTACTCCCTCCACTTTATGTGGGAGTGGCACATACATGCACAGGAAGAAGAAGGCGAAGTGAGAGCCACATGGTCTCCTCACCACCCTCCCGGGCCATCCGCGTCTCCCCCGGCCCCGCGACAAACACGATATTCAAGTTTGACCACCAATGATGGATGCATAATTCCAAGGCCAAGCCAACAAGCTTTAACCGGCATCATTGACTTACTCCATCCACCCTATGTGAGAGTGGCACACACATGCACAGGAGGAAGAAAATGAAGTGAGAGCCACGTGGTCTACTCATCACCCTCCCCGGCCAGTTGCCCCCTCCCTCTAGAGGAACATAATGTCCAAGTTTGACCATCAATGATAGATGCATAATGCCAAGGCCAAGCCAATAGGATTTGACAAGTATCATTAACTTACTCTCTCCAACCTGTTTGGGAGTGACACGCACATGCATAAGAGGAAGAAGACAAAGTGAGAGCCATGTAGTCTTCTCACCACCCTCCCCAATCGGCCCCCTCCTCAAATGGACAAGATGTCCAAGTCTAACCATCAATGACAAATGCATAATGCCAAGGCCAAACCAACACGCTTTGACCGGCATCATTGACTTATTCCCTCCACTCTATTTGGGAGTGGCACACACATCGATGATGGATGCATAATGCGGAAGCCAAGCCAATAGGCTTTGACAGCATCATTGACTTACTCCTTCCACCTAGTTTAGGAGTGGCACGCACATGCACAGGAGGAAGAAGACAAAGTGAGAGCCACGTGGTCTCCTCATCACCCTCCCCGGCCGGTTGCCCCCTCCCCTAAGGGGACACAATGTCCAAGTTTGACCATCGATGATAGATGCATAATGCCAAGACCAAGCCAATAGGATTTGACGAGTATCATTAACTTACTCTCTCCACCCTGTTTGGGAGTGACACGCACATGCATAAGAGGAAGAAGACAAAGTGAGAGCCACGTAGTTTTCTCACCACCCTCCCCAATCGGCCCCCTCCTCAAATGGACAAGATGTCCAAGTCTAACCATCAATGACAAATGCATAATGCCAAGGCCAAACCAACACGCTTTGACCGGCATCATTGACTTATTCCCTCCACTCTATTTGGGAGTGGCACACACATCGATGATGGATGCATAATGCGGAAGCCAAGCCAATAGGCTTTGACAGGCATCATTGACTTACTCCTTCCACCTAGTTTAGGAGTGGCACGCACATGCACAGGAGGAAGAAGACAAAGTGAGAGCCACATGGTCTCCTCATCACCCTCCCCGGCCGGTTGCCCCCTCCCCCTAAGGGGACACAATGTCCAAGTTTGACCATCGATGATAGATGCATAATGCCAAGACCAAGCCAATAGGATTTGACGAGTATCATTGACTTATTCTCTCCACTCTATTTGGGAGTGACGCGCACATGCATGGGAGGAATAAGACGAAGTGAGAGCCACGTGGTCTTCTCACCACCCTCCCCGGCCGGCCCCCTCCCCAAATGGACAAGATGTCCAAGTCTAACCATCAATAATGGATGCATAATGCCAAGGCCAAACCAATACACTTTGACCGGCATCATTGACTTACTCCCTCCACCCTATTTGGGAGTGGCACGCACATTGATGACGGATGCATAATGCGAAAGCCAAACCAATAGGCTTTGATAGGCATCATTGACTTACTCCTTCCACCCAGTTTAGGAGTGGCATGCACATGCACAAGAGGAAGAAGACGAAGTGAGAGCCACGTGGTCTCCTCATCACCCTCCTCGGCCGGCTGCCCCCTCCCCTTAGAGGGACATAATGTCCAAGTTTGACCATCGATGATGGATGTATAATGCCAAGACCAAGCCAATAGGATTTGACGAGTATTATTGATTTACTCTCTCCACCCTATTTGGGAGTGACGTGCACATGCATGGGAGGAAGAAGACGGAGTGAGAGCGACGTGGTCTTCTCACCACCCTCCCCAGCCGGCCCCTTCCCCAGATGGACAAGATGTCCAAGTCTAACCATCAATGATGGATGCATAATGCCAAGGCCAAACCAACACACTTTGACCGGCATCATTGACTTGCTCCCTCCATCCTATTTGAGAGTGGCGCGCACATGCACAGGAAGAAGAAGATGAAGTGAGAGCCACGTGGTCTCCTCACCACTCCCCGGCCACCTACCTCCCCCCTCCAGATGGACATGATAACTAAGTTTGACCATCAATGATGGATGAATAATACCAAGACAAAGTCAACAAGCTTTGATTGACATCATTGCCTTATACCCTCCACCTTGTTTGGGAGTGGCACGCACATGCACAGGAGGAAGAAGACTAAGTGAGATCCATGTGGTCTCCTCACCACCCTCCCCGGCTACCGCTCCCCCCCACCCCCCTTTTGCCAAATGGACATAATGTCTAAATTTGATCATCGATGATGGATGCATAATGCTAAGGCCAAGCCAATAGGTTTTAACCGGCATCGTTGACTTAGTCCCTCCACCCCGTTTGAGAGTGGTATGCACATGCACAAGAGGAAGAAAACGAAGTGAGAGCCACGGCGTCTCCTCACCACGCTTCCTGGCTGCCCCCTCCCCCAACCAAAAAAAAAACAACCTTACCTTTCCTCTTTCCCGAAGATGCTCTCTTGTCCCACTATTTCCCATATCTGATTGGTTCTAGCAAATAAAAAAATGATAAACATATTTTTATGACATGGGACACACGAATTAATAAAAATTTCACCATTACGGCAGATAAATTATTTGAAATGACCAGAAAAAGTCTACATCGGAAAATGGGATAAATTATTTGAAATGACTAGAAAAAGTCTACATCAAAAAAATGGGTGAATTGTTTTATGAATTGATTACAAAATGACCACTACCAGAGAAAAAAATGTTTAAAAATGACTAAAAAAGTCTGCCTCAAAGATTCGGTAAAATTATTCTCTTCATTATTGCACTTTTTGAAAGCCATTATTTTGCGGCATCATCTTAGGCAAGACGCCTTACGAGAGTGCCCCACACTCCCCGGAGATGAAATTGTTGGATGCAAATTATGTAATCACTTAATCACCATAACCAAAACAAGAACATGCATTATTGAGTAGAAGAATTAGCGCACCTGATTTGGAATCCATCGATCTTGAAGCGGAAGCGGAAACACAATGTTCCGTGCGCAAGTCCTTCTCCTCTATTGCCCTCCGTATCACTGGCTCAATGAGGCCGCCCTCCTCACGTTTAGCGTTAGGTAAACGCTCCTTAGGTGAGAATACGTGTGAGAATCAGGGTTAGAGGAGAGACTTAGCGCTATTTATAGAGTTTCCAGCAAGGCCCCCTCATTACGGGCCGGCTCAACTCGGCCCACACTAGCCAGCCCATATTAGACTAATTAAGAAACCTTCTATCTCACCTTAGACCAATCCCCGTAAAACGGTAAACGTTAAACGGTAAATTACAATATCAATTAATGTAGTCCACAATTAAGAAAACTCTTACATTCTCCCACTTGGACTATATTAAATTGAAATCGTACTTGTATGTGCGCACATTGGTCTAGAGATAATTCTTAATAGTCAATCCTATCCCATAAAGTCTCAAACACCGAATCATGACGGAATCGCATGTATACACACAGAGCCTTCCATGGTCACGAGTGTTCTCAACTCTATTGATATGGATCCAATATGGTAGTGTGTCAAATGGATAATATCTCTCATAGAGAGATCTCATTTGTCAGTCACTATTCTCTTACTTTAAGCGTCACAAAAACTTGTGCCACTAGAGAATGTCCATTCTCTTACCTTAAGCGTCACAAAAACTTGTGCCACTAGAGAATGCATTTATGGTTCCATGAACCCACATATGTCATGTCTTTATGGTTAACCTTTCTTTATATACAACAAGACATATGTACAAGGCTAATAATCGTATGCCCCTAGCTTTCACTCAAGGTTTAAGCAATACCTTGAGACTTTAACAATATATATATTTTCAACATAATAACAAACCATTCAAAAACATTTTATTGAATGCAGAAGTTGACATATATATATATATATATATATATATATATATATATCAAAATGTTACTAAATTGTAACAAAAAACATATATAAACATTATTCAAAGAAAAATAAAACAGCTCCCACTAAATAACAGCATCCTTAGATGCTCCTAAGCCCATGCTAATGACATATCACTCAAATATACATGGACGTAGGCCTTTAGTTAGTGGATCTGCAACCATATCATCTGTTAAAATATAATCTACTTTTAAATGCACTGACACAAGATACACCATTTAATTAGATTTTCTCAATATCTAAATAAGGACAATGTGATAGATTCAACCCATCACCCTTAACAACAGGAGCAATTCCTGGCTTGCAATAATGTATATTGAATATTTCCAATATACAATCAGCAAATGTCCTCCGAGAAAATCTAATATAATATGGCAAAAACAATTCTTACAAATCTTAGTACAAAATATATAAGATGCATCAAGGTCATTACTTGTAAACAAAATATCATGTACATAGAGTATGAGAAAATAAATTTCCTCCCACTGACCTTGCAATATATTGAATCACCTTGTTCTTAATTGAACAAAATAACAACACTATGAAACTTTAATAATTTTGCCTGGAAATTTGCTTAAGACCATGAATTAAGACTTTTCAGTCTACACACAAGTTTACTTAAATCTGCTGCAAAATTCTCCAGTTGCACTTATATAGATTTTGTATCTCTTTGATGTAACTCCATATAAAAAATAAACTATCAATGCCACGTTCACTCTGAAATAATTAGTAAAGAAATAATTATTTCTTCACTAACTATCCACCCCTCTTTCAGAGTAATATTATTATCCTTTTTATGGCATCTAATCACATACTTAATTAAGAGCAAGAAACGACATTTATATATGTTGCTAAAACAACCATGTAATGGATATTGTAATCATGCTCTCACAAATAGACTATATAGTCTGATGGTATAACTAATTGTCTTTCCCTAACAAATCTCCTTAATAAAGCTGCAACCATTTCATTCTGCACTTGAGAGGTTTAAGAAATTTCATTATAAACTATATCAAGAATAGTACCTTAAACCTCAACAAGTTTAGTCTATGGTACAGAGATTCCATAATTATATGTATAGATAAAGACAAAAAAATACAGAACCCCATCATACTATTATCTTTAATAGTTTGAGAGCAGCTATCCTCTACAATTACGTCGATCTTAAGAAATTTTAGAGTATGTGATTCCATAATTCTTGTATCTTCTTTAGGGTCATAAGATCAATACCCCTTTAACAATCTGGATAAGATACAAAATAATACCGAGTGGATCCGAATTACAATACACTTAAAATTGGATTAGATAATCTCACTTCTGCATGACACCCCTAAATTTAATATGATTCAAGTAATCTATGCACAATCTATAACTCAAAAGAAGTTTATAAAACAACTTTGATAAGAACACTTTTTGTATATGAAAAAGTTGCTTTCATAATATCAACCCATAGAAGACTGGATAAATTAGTTTTACTCATCATACTCATCATTATGTTCATCTGACAACCTTCAAGACTAATTTTAACCAATTTATTCTTTATCTCGGTCAATTTTACTTCCACAATAATCTATAGAAGTCTTTAGATAACCGTTAAGAGTAAATAGAAAAAAAATTTGGAAACAACTTTTTCATCCTTATATGAGATGTATATATCATTAGGACTTAAACACAATCTTTACAGATATGTCCTAATTTTAATATCAAATAAGACATAATTTCAAGCAACTAAGGCTTCCATCATATTATAGCAGTACAGTCCACATGCAAACCTCTTTTCAAGTGCTCCAGAATGGAACGCTTTATGGACAGTAAACAAATTTTATTGCATTATCAAGCAACAAATCATATGTCCACAACTTAAAATTTGAATCAGTAAAAACCTCAATAATAGTGGAATTATTAATTACAGAAAAGGTGACTGAAAAACAAGCAATGTATATAATTAGCATCATGTGAGCACTGTGTAACTTGACAAACAAGTACACTTCCAGAGAGTTACATGCATAATCATATAATCACCTTTGGGCAGAATACATGACATGCAATTGTACACTCCCTTCATGATAGCGGTTATGAGAATATATTCCAATCTTCGTGAATTCATCACCTTTGGGCAGACGAACCACTAGGATCAGTCACTCTTCCACCACATAATCATGTATCCCTCCATGAACTAATATATAATCACCCCTTTGGGAGTATGACTACACATTAGAGCAGGAGACATCCCAATCAATATATGAGACCGAAATTTCTCAAACCCAATCAAGCGTGCCACTTTGGCGGTCACTACTCGCCTGAATCCTTGAAATTCTCTCATACCAGGGATATAAATTTTACTCCTCACATACACCATATACATGTGATTTTAGCTTTAGTGATAGGGGCAAAGATATCACCAAAATCACATATTATGCTAATTACATTGCTTTGTTCATTAATAAAAATTAATCATACATATATATAAATAAATATATATATATATATATATATATATATATATATATATATATAACGAATATGAAAAAACAGATTCCAATGAGATCACCATTCACAGCAACACAAGAAAATTCTCATCACCTCAATACATAGCTCAAATAATATCCTATACTGATTGTATCTCATTAAGCCAGTTTCAATTCACAATAAAAAATTAATTTATTGTAAAATATTGATAAACAACACTCACAAATTTCATGTGATAACATACTAGTAACCCAAAGCACTTGTATTTCGAAAATCCCAGAAAAATACAAGAAAAATACGCAAAATACACTAAATTACACTAAAAATACGCGTATTTAGGGCTTTGTATGTATTTTTATATCCATAAAATCATCAAAAAATTAATATAAACATACTACGACGTAGGAAATCTTCATACGAATCAAATGCCACCAGCCACGCGCCAATCGGACACCGCACGCGCCCTCACGCGCCACCTATGTGCGCGGCGCGTGGAGCCCACGCGCGGGTCGTCAAAGAACAGCCAAACCGGTCCGACCGGTGGCGGTCCGACCGGTTCTCGGTCCGCCGGCCCGGTCCGACTTTGACCGGTTCGGTCAACGGTTGACCGGTTCGGTCAACGGTTGACCGGTCGGGTCGGGTCGCGGGTCGGGTCGGAGTCCGGTTCGGGTCGGTCGGTTCGGGTCGGGTCACCATCCGGTTCGGGTCGGTTGCGACGTCGGCATGACGTCGGCGGGTCGGAACCACGCATGACATCAGCATCGCTGACGTCAGCATGACGTCAGCAGCGCGAATCCGAATCCGAATCCGAGTCCGATTCCGGGTCCGGGTCGCTGACGTCGCATTGCGACGCGCGCCCCGCGTGCGCCGCACGCGCGTCCGCGCCCGCGCGTGGGCGCGCGTGAGGGCGCGTGAACGCGCGTGGGCGCGCGTCCTCGACGCCCGGCGGCGCGTGGCTACGCGTGGGGGCGCGTGGGGCCTCCCCCGGCGACGCGCCGCCCACCGTCTTGATCGTCTCGTCAAGCCCAGTAATAATATGTGATTTAATTTTACTTTTACAGTCTTTAAAAAATTCGAAAATCACAAATTAGGGCAAAATTCAATGCGTTCAAGTTCTCGGGTTATGGAGGCTCTGATACCACGTGTTGGATGCAAATTATGTAATCACTTAATCACCATAACCAGAACAAGAACATGCATTATTGAGTAGAAGAATTAGCGCACCTGATTTGGAATCCATCGATCTTGAAGCGGAAGCGGAAACACAATGTTCCGTGCGCAAGTCCTTCTCCTCTATTGCCCTCCGTATCACTGGTTCAATGAGGCCGCCCTCCTCACGTTTAACGTTAGGTAAACGCTCCTTAGGTGAGAATACGTGTGAGAATCAGGGTTAGAGGAGAGACTTAGCGCTATTTATAGAGTTTCCAGCAAGGCCCCCTCATTACGGGCCAGCTCAACTCGGCCCACACTAGCCAGCCCATATTAGACTAATTAAGAAACCTTCTATCTCACCTTAGACCAATCCCCGTAAAACGGTAAACGTTAAACGGTAAATTACAATATCAATTAATGTAGTCCACAATTAAGAAAACTCTTACAGAAATGGGCCAAGAACATGTTGACCTAGTGGTGTCTTCTCGGTTCAAGTCCTCTTAGCAGGTTTTAAATCATTTTACTTGGGTTGGGTTGGGTTGGGTTGGAATGGGCTGGGCTAGGTAACGGACTCATCTCATCTAACGAATAAACGATAATTTAAGCAAGAAGCACAAATACCGTGCACTCCGCATGGGGCTCTCAAGTAAACCATTACGTGAATGTTGTTGCACTTAAATAACCAAAAAGTGGCAATTTGCTTTTGCAAATAAACTTCAAAATAATCGTTACTTGTTTTCTCTCAAAAACTATATACATAATTATCTAATTATAGGTAGGTATGCCTTAGGTCAACGAAAAGTATTTCATGTACGAAAGTTTGAGTTTACACGCAAAATAGAGAAGGAATTTTCTGACAGTAATATTATGGTCCATTTAACTAACAAGAGTATAGTGTATTCAATTTTCAAAATTTTAAACGCATTTCCCTCAATGTGCTAGGCAAAAAACTTATCTTATCCAGTGAATCAACAGGATAATTTAAGCCATATATTTTTTCCAACTATTTACATGCTCGTACGCTTCGTGTATGGCTCTTAGTAAATTATGTTTTGAAGCGAAATATTTAAGTTAAATCATGCAAAATTCTTCTCATTAGCAGCGGATTCATGTTATTTAATACGTTGTGGTCAAAAGACAATTGGATGTTCAGATTTTTTAGTTGCAATAATTTTGAAAAACATTAGCGTTGCATGTACATGGAGATCTTGATTCTAAGTTCATTATAATGTGGCTTTTCCTTATATTACCAGAAGAAGATTAAGAAAATCAGTAAACTAGCACAAATTTGGCCATGAATAAGTACACTTAATTTGGTCTGTGAAATGGTTCCTACAAATAATAGTATGTTTTTGTATTTTTTCTTCAACTTATGGTTCTTGGAAGAGTACCACCACGCTAGCTTTCATTTGATCCAGACCTTGGTGGGCATTATATCTAGGTTCGAAACATAGAACCGGTGTCAGGAAAATTTCAGAGGAGCAAATAGCCTTTCTTTCGAAATGATAGCGCAAGTAATCCTTGCACTCTCGATACCAATTCCTCCCTTATTTTCATTAGATTAAGAATAATCAATTGGACCGTCTACAGAAACCATTTTTTTCATGGACGCAACCTCAGTTTGGCCGTTAGATGGGTTTCGTAACTAGGGATCTCTGCACTACCATTTGATTCAAAAATTTCTAAGGTGAATGCTGCTGAAGATTTGTTTGACACATGACTGCGGCTCATTGAGGAACCGCGAGTAATGGAGAATAAGGCCATTTGAGCTTCACAGTGGACCCAATGGCAGTATGCGCCAGGTCTAATTTTCATATCCTTGGCTCCTCATCAACCTAATCTTTCCTCTAAATACATATGTTGGTACAGATAGCTCGCTAGTCTTCATACTCGGTCTCTTCCGATGATGAACGCCCCGGACAAGATAGAACTACCAAAGCACTTTCTTCCAGCAGGATTAAAAAAAAAAACTCCATTCCGCCAAAAGTGGCACGTCGATAAATCCCATACATGAAAACAAACTCATATCAAGAGTTTGCAAAACGCAGAGCAGTGATCCAAACCCAATCATGATGAATATTCGATAACTCAAATAACCATATGCATAATCTACATAACACGGGCTATATTCAGACATTAGATGTCGCAAAAGAGAACTCTTTCCAACTCCCCATCACCATATTGCACGACAACCTCCCCCAGCCTGAGCAATTATCAGCAAATTACAGCAGCAACGACTTAAATTCGCAATTTTTCCACTTGCCACCTCACTCCCACTTACCCAGGAACTCAAGATTCATGCCCACCACAGGCCTACTTAACAAAAGTCAACGATTCAACAATTCCGCACGAGATTTACACTAGATTCCCACTTTGACTACGTAGACAGCACAAATCCCCAAATTCCCCTTCCAGGCAGCATAATTCAACCGAAAAAAATCACAAATTGGGCCTCAAAACACACGCAGATTGATCGAAAGAGAGTACCATTCCTTGACCCACTTGACGGCGGGGTCTTGGCCTTGAGGAGGGGGCGCCGGTCGAAGATGTTGAGGGTGTAATGGGACTCCATCTTCAGATTAGGCACGCTCCGTCGCTTCGCTGCACCTCCACATCCAAATCAAAGTCCAAATTGATTCAAGAATTAGGGTTTTAGCTCCAACATCCAAATCAAAATTCAATTTGATTCAGAAATTAGGGTTTCAGAAAACGAATTCGACCCGATTGAGGGGAGATAGAGAGAGGGGGCTGTGCGAAAGCTAAAGGAGACGATGGTTCGTATTGAGGGTTGGGCGTTCACTGGAAGAGCCGACCATAGACATAAAAATTGTGAATAGTAAATGCTTAAATATGCAATGGAGTTCTCGGCTTTTGAGTTAGCGGATAAGTGATACTTGAGGAAAATAGGAAATTTTCGAAAAATATATTTTGGAAAGTTATCTTCAAAAAATAATAACATTTTTCGATTTTAAACTAAGACCCGAAAATAAATTGGAAAATATTTTTTTATCGTTTTGTAAATTTTCCTAAATAGATATATATTATTCGAACAGGAAAAATGCCAAACATAAACATGTATGTTCTATATGGCACGATTAATAATGACGTGGATAACTTTTATAGTTTAAATGAAAATAATTTTTTTAGTTTTTATTTTCTTTCTTATTCTTTTTCTTTCTTCCTTCACCAGTTCCCAAAGCTGACCTTGCCCAAGGCCGACTATGATCGAGCCTTGCCTGTTCGCTAGGATTTGGCTAGGCTCGAGCCTTGCCAACCCTTTCCTATGGTTGGTTGCTAGCCGTCTCCAAGGCATGGCAATGCTAGAGGAAAAAAGAAAAGGAAAAAGAAAGGAAAGAAGTAAAAATAACATAAAAAATTATGGAATATAAAATTTACGTTAAAAATTCAATTTTTAAAAAGTTTGTAAAAAAATGTTATATTAACGCCGGTCATGCCACATAAAATGGCTGACATTCACGTCAGCCATTTCCAACCCTAACGTCCTAGGTACCGACATCCCTGACTCAGCCTCAATGGACTCAGGCACGAATGCCAATGTCTTAGGCACCCGGGTATTGAGGACCTAGCCCTGCTACTAAGGGCCTAAGAAGGGGCATTAGGGTTCTCATGCTAAATTGTAGAGATTCTGATCCAAAAATTGATACATAATCATATGTTGGAAATTGATTTTTCAATTTTTGAAAGAGGGAATCATTTTCCCCAATTAAAGCTATGGTAGGAAAATATTTTCCATTGCCTACCATTGACTCATTTTTCTAAGCAAATCGAACGCTAGATAATGAGAAAACAAATAAAGCCTATACCAACTAGAGGTGAGAATATCAAACCACTAGTAGGACTAGGAACCGCATGAACCAGATCAGACTGGCCGATTTGGTCCGATTCCCGAGCCATCAATCCAATTCTTAGTTCCTTAAAAATGGGAAATGGTCCTTTGGTTGTGATTCCTGGTTCATAAGTGGAGTTAGACCAGATTGGGAGCCGATCATCCATAATACCAACATTTTTTGACAGATTGCTTCAGTGTCACTTTGTTAAATATATGATTACTTAAATACCAATTCCAATTTGGGATTCCAAAAATTAAAAGTCATAATATTTTAACACTTTTTTCAGACTGATTTGGCTTCCTAAAAATATGACATAGCAAAATTCAAGGAGAAAACCCTAAAATCATGTCGCTACACATGAAAAACCCCTAATTTAACAAAATTTGTCCTCAAATCGTTCAATTTCCCCCTCTTCTCCAAACCCTAATTCAGACTAACAATCTTATGGCAAAATTAAGAGCTGAATCTTGCAATGAAGAAGGGAATAAGCACAAGCGACTCAAGTTCATATCAACAAAGCCAAGAAGAAAGTGAGTATCATTGCTAAATCACTCACCTTTTTCCATGTTGGGAGATTCCTTCATCTATCACCAAGCTCTATTTTTTTTTCCTCCAAGCACCAAGCCCTAATGTTTTTCCCGTGACAATTGAGTGAGTGAGGAAGAGAGGATGGAGCCGATTGATTGAGTCACTAAGAGAGAGAGAGAGAGAGAGACAACGCAAGCGAGCGAGAGTGCAAACAAGAAGTAAGAACAGCAACAAGAGAGAAATTCCGAGTGAACACAAAGAGGGATTTATTTATGGAAGAAGACATTCCTTTTGAGGGGTGCGACATTGTTTAGGTATAGAAAGGTCATTCATCGTCCAAGTCTGATTTTTTCCCCATAAAAAGCCACCTATGAATTAACAATTTTTTTTTTTTGCCAGAATTTGTCACCAAAAACACTTAAGTGATCATTTTTTCTTTTCAATTTGGCACTTAAAGTGATCCATTAAAAAATTTTGGAATTAAAATCAATATCGTACGAAAATTATGGTACTTCTAATGTCATTGTCTTTTTTTCTAACTATTTCATTCCTTTTTTATGGGTGATGATACTTTGATTTACATTAGTAATGGATTCAAATGAAATGATGGGGGATAGGAATAATATGGACATATCTGTAAATATGTGTTCAACTCCAAACTCGGCAACTCGCTTTATAGAATAGACAAATAAATAGGTATAAGATATCTAAACTTTCCAATTTTGCTAAAGCCCACTTTAGTACATTAATTATTCCATTCACATGAATTGGTGGCAAAGGTGACTGAAGGTTATTTTGAGCATGACATCCCTGATTTAACCAAAAAAAAAAAAAATTGTATCATATTGAAATCAAGTGGTTAACCACTTGATTGATGTAGCATTGAGCACAAAAATTCTAAAAAATAAAATAAAATAAAAAATTGTTGTTTCCTAGCCATAATAGCTATTAGCTCCGTGTAGAAAATCTTGGTGAGTTTAATGAAATGATTAAACTAATTCGTTGGTGAAATTGGGATCCAGTAAAGAAAGATGGTGCTCGTGGATGATGTCACTCCATCTTCCCTCCATCTCAACAGTATTTCGCCCTCTCAATTTGATTCACCTTTCCTTGACATTCATTCAAAGGGTCCACTCCTCAGGTGCTACGTTTGGCAAAACCTTTGGGGGGGAAATGACTCGTTTCGTTCCTGATTGGCTCAACATAACCGTTTGGTTAGTGACAAGACCATTGGACTCGTGATCCCGGTGCCTAGACTTAAGACACCAAGGTCGGGCATAGAACCCAAATTCGAGCCTAGGTCTCGAGTCTTGCCCTGCGTCTTAGCGCTTTTGAGCACCAAGTTTCACATCCTAGCTTGTGGGCTGTGATTCAAACTCTTGAGGTCCTAATTTTGGTCCCTAAGTCTTGGATCCGACCATTAGGGTGCTAGGTCCACCCCTCCAAGTTCAGGGTGTGGATCAAGGTCTCGATCTCCAATTTGGGCGTCAGGGTCTTAGGTCCTGGTTTATCAAAACTCAATTACACTCAAATCACTCAAGCATTCTCCGTATTTATCAAAACTCAATTACACCCAATAACTCACACAGTATTTAGCTTCACAATTCTTTGTTGAATAATCTTTAAATCTCACGAATGAATTATACACAAATTCTTACCACAATAATTTATCTGAACTTTAATGCCTCAAGATGAAGTCCTCTGCACGTCACCACCCACAGAACACCAAGCGCTCATGTATGCGGCACTTCAGTCAATGATACAATCCAATGTGCAAGATGCATATATATATATATATATATATATATATATATATATATATATATATATATGTAATATTATATGAAAATCCAATTTGACCAAAATCCACTTTTCAATCTCAATGGATGAAGACATCAACACACATTAGGAAAGTTGTCGCGACGTCTTTTTTACGGCGCCCGATCGGGGCGGGCGCCTAGCGGAGGCTAATGGCTCGGCTAAATTTATTAAGCCCGGACTCTCCCCAGTCCACCAATTCATGACTTTAATAATCTGAATTTTTAACATGTAAGTTAATTTTTAAAACGGAGTCGCCACTAATCAATTTGGGGTGAGTTGATTAGAAACCCATGCGAAGTATTGGGAGAAATACTCGCTCCTACGCAACCAGAGAAATTAGGATCGGGGACTTGATTACACTAGTTAATCACTAATGCCCTAATCTTGTTTAAACCCTGAGGCTTTTTGGATGTTTTAGGGATTTTCTATGCATTCTTGGGAGGAAAAAAACATTTTTGAGCCATTTTCTAATTTTTGGACATAAAAGGGAATTTTTGGATTTTTTGGTATTTTTGGAAAAATACAAGTCTTTTTGGCTTTTTCTGGATTTTTGGCATTTTTGGAAAATATGGAATGTTTTTATTTTTTTGACTTTTTTTCGAAAAATAAAATATTTTTAAATATTTTTTTGGTTTTTTGGAAATTAAAATATTTTATAATATTTTTTGGAAAATAAATTATTTATTTAATATTTATTTATAAAAAAACCAAAATGCGCACGGGCCCGATTTATTTTTTTTTTTTTAGTAAAAACGACTGCGTCGTTTTTGGGGGGGACCGGTGAAACCCTACCCGGTTCCCCCAACCCGGTCCGACCCAACGACCCGGGTCGCGACCCGGAAAAATCGGGAACCCTAGGGTTCCCGATTCACGGCGCGAGGAGGAGGAGGGGTGGATCGATGCGGCGACGGTGGCGACGACGGTGGTGACAGCGAGGGGGGGGATGGCGACGGCGGTGGCAGCAACTTGGCAACGGCGCGACGACGGTGCGGCGACGGCGAGAGGGCGCGACGCACCTTTCCCTTCAACTTCCCTCTTTCTCTCTCTACCCTCTCCTCCGGCGAGGCTTGGATCCGCGGCCGCGCGTCCTCGGACCCCTCTGAAGTCTCTCAGTGGGGAACCCGAAGTGTGCTGCTCTAGATCGGCCTCTCTCTCTCTCTTGATCGGTGCCCCCTTTGGCCTTGGTCAGGGGCCTATTTATAGGCCGAGGGGCGGCCGGCCGACGGAGCTTGGACCGTCGATCTCCACGACCCTCGCCGGCCGAACCGGCGTCCCATCCGACGCCAACCGCCTCTGTGCGTCCCCATCCGGTGCCAATCGCCTATGCTCCACGTGTGTCGCTGCCCGTCCGCCCATCTAGCATCGCGCTCTCTGCACGTGTGCTGTAGAGGCGGACGGAGGAAGAAGATGACCCAAAGGGGGCCGGGCTGGAGGAGGATGGGCCGTAGGGGCCCATGCGGAGGGGGGATGGGCTGCTTTTTGTTTTATTTTTGCTTTTGTTATGTTTTTTCTGTTTTTGTTTTGTTATCCGAAAAGATAAAAAATAAAAATAAAATAAAATAAAGCCTAATTAATTAAAATGAAAATTTAGGCGTCAACGGCTGCCCCTCTTTGAAGGTGAGCTCGCGAGAGTTGCATTCAAAGACAAACTGATGCCTAAATTTTATCTATGCATGCGTAGTAGATTATATTTTATTTGGGACATATTATTTTATGCAGAACAAGAGTAATATAACTTTATATATACTAAGACAGATAAGAAGATACCTGGAATTACTTACCGAGAGTGAGTGAGATAGGGTGTGAACCCCAAGTTTTGGCAAGTATCAAGGTGTCATATTACAGTGATATGAGAGGGTTGCTTCTCTAGGACCCGAACCATTCTTCGGTCGCTGTTAAAGCAATCAGTAGTTCGTCTTGGACTTGAACCTTTCTTCGGCCGCTTTGACGGGAAATTGCTTTTCTAAGACCCGAACCTTTCTTCGGTCGCCTGTCAGAGCAGTAAGTGGTTTGTCTTGGGTCCGAAATTTTCTTCAATTGTCGTGACAGGAGATGCGCCGACCTTTCTCAAAGCATCTATTTGTGGGTGCCTGATTTGTATCGAGGACACCATTTGGTACCCGACCTCTCTCGGGAGATGCGCCAACCTTTCTCATGGCATCTATTTTGTGGGGGTGTCTGACATATGTCGACGACACCAGTTGGAACCCGACCTTTTTTGGGAGGATGCACCGACCTTTCTTAGCGCATCTATGTTGTTATTTTCACCATCATATGGATGATGGTGAAAATAACAACATAGATGCGCATTGTTAACTTTCCTAATTGTAGCAGCACCCATGCACATTAACGCCTGCAATTGACACGTCGAATGATGTCAAAATCATACATCAAAAGAAAGCATATAACGTACATTTCATTCTTCATGAAGGCCCTAAGGTCAAACAAATTCAATTCCATGCTTAAATTTGCCTAAACATACCTCGGATCATTACAGGGCAGACAAACACATATTTAGATTTAAGTGGTTTGACCTAGCAAATCATGTCCAAAAATTCAAAAAATAAATAAATTACAAGACCTTCACAAGACAATGAGGAACAAGTTTCGTGGAGACAACTTCATCCAAAAATGATCACATAATTCATAGCAAAAAGAAAAAAGAAAAAGTTGAGGCGTACTGAAGACTACACCTAAAGAACACAGAATCTGCATAAATTGAGCATATTGTAACATGTTTTTCGAGGGTCAAATGTTGCTCAATTAGGGCGTGCATCTATCGATTCGAAGCTCATAGAGTCTATTTTCTATGTCTAAAAGAGTTCTAGCCAAGGCCTCATTTTGACCAAAACAGCAAACATGTTACAAACACACTAAATTGCAAATCTATACTCAAATCAATCATTCAACCAAGAACTTGCATTCAATCAATCATTCAATTTTAGCAACCATCGATTAAGCCAATCAATAACATATTTAAGCATCACTTGAAACCCTAAGTGTGGATCCTAGCCCCGACTGGCTAATCTGGTCTCGCTTTATTGGAATCGAGATTAGAGGTTACCTTTTTGCGTTTTTAATTGAACTTAAGCGCGATCGAACGAATCAAGCTCGCTAGAACACGATTGGAGGTTTAAGGAGTAGATCGAGCTACTTAGGGACTGGCTCGAGATCGATTGGACTGTTGGTCTACGAACTAAGGAAAACCGATCCAAAATGGACCGACCTTGAACACTAGTAAAAGGAGAGGCCACAAGAGATCTTCCAAAGGATCGATCTACCTATCCCCGACCACATAAGGTTGGGGATTTCCTAGATGGCCGACTAACGACAGTCCAAGATATCTAGGATTGTTGGCAATTGCCAACTTGCCTTGTGATAGAATCGGTCTCGCTTGAACCTGTTAGGACCTTAGGAGAGATCAAGCCACCAAAGTTGCTCCGGTGACTAATCTACTAGTTCTCAACCACCACCGGGTTGGAAACGGATCCAAGGAGGGATCGGTGGGATTTGCTCCACCAATCCCAGCCATCGGACCGGCGATCAAGTCGATGATCACGGAGGGATTCTCGATCAATCCAGCAGCCACCAGAGAAGGAGTTTGCCAGAGGACTGAGGAGAGTGAGATGGACCGCCGAGAGCTAGGCAGCATTCGGTGAGCCGCCAGTGAGCTTGGACAGGCAACTCGTTGGTTCGGCTAGAGAGAAAAGAGAAGGAATAGAGAGAGGGGGAAAGAGAAGAGAGAGAAGAGACTAGTTTAGGGAGAGCAATTTATGTAGAATGAAGCCCACCTTGCATTCTGGAAAGAAAATGGTATTTATACCATCCCAAAATCAATTGATCTCCACCGTCGGTTCGATTCAATGGTCAAATCCTAATCTAATGAGTGAAAAATGATTTTAAAAGTTTAATTATCATCTGGACATGTCGGGCAATCAATCGAATAGGTTGTTTTGCAAAAATCCAAGAAATGGACTAATTAGGGTCAAATTGCAAATTTGTGAAATTCGAAGGTCAATTTGCAAAAAAATGGGAAATTGAGGGTAAGAAGTGAAATTGGCATGGGGATGCCCGAAACCAACAGTCGAAAGTCTAGAACCGGCTGACAAAGGGCCAAACTGGCCTACATCGTCAATAGTTAGTCCAACCGGTCAGACCAGTTCACGCCGGTTTAATTGGTTCTTAATCGGTTCTTGATCGGTCTTGACCAGTTCTAGCTGGTTCACGCACTCGTGGCCCTTATGGGTTCAAAGTTTATGCAATTTGGTCCTTTGAAGAGAAAATTTGCACGATTTAAGGAGGAAATTGGCCAATTCAATTAAGGCAATTAACCTTCATAAATAAATCTGTGGACTTTCTATTGACTTATTGAGTGATTGTTATGAAAATAACGGACCAAAATCATGAGTACTTAAGATTAAGCTTAAAGGGCTAAATTAAGTAATTTTGCAATTCATTGGGTAAAATTGCAAATTAATTGAAATTGAGTCGAATTAATGTTACAATTGCCATGTCCAAATAATCACTCATGTGTAAGATCACATATTATATTGAAATTGACCCCGAATTGAAGTGTCCAAGGCTAGGTAAAAAATGAACATATCTCTAATATTAAAATTGGACTTAGATCTATGAAATTGAACCATAATCTTGAATGGATCAACTTGAATTTCTTCAATTAAGGCTCAATAGCTTGACTTTCTTACGCTCAAGAGAGTAAAATTCCTCAAATTGGAGAGTTCTAATGTGAATTTCTCAAAATTGACCTCAAATTTGGACTTATCTTAAGAAAATGAATGGAAAACAATCGTCCCTTCGTAAATCATAGAGAAACAATTTTGGTCCCCTAATTAGGGCTTAAAATGATAATTCGTCTTTCGATATGGTAATTCACGAAATCGAATAAAGTAATGGGTTTAAAATAGTTCCTAGACCAAATGTTGTAAAAAGAACTACACCTAATAGCTACTAAAATAAAAGTAATTTTATTTTTGGTCGATTTAGAACATAAAACCAAAAAATTCAAAAAACAAGGTTCTTAATCGAATTTTTGTGAGATTCAACACAAAAATCAAATTGACCCTAAAAGAAGTGTTTTTTGTGGATTTTGGTTTTTTTTTTGTTAAAGGTTTGACGAAAAGTTAACCTTTTAGTTGACTTTTTCTAAAGGTTAATTTTTTGATCAAATATTTAAATTTTTTAGAAATTGATTTGACAAAAGTGAAATTACAACTAAATTGCTTCTTTTTAGGTGAAAAGCCCACTTTTGCCCCGGGGTTGACTTTTGATCAAAGGGCTGATAAAAAAGTCAACTCGAAAGTCAACCATTTAACTTTTCGGATTTTTCTCGAAAAATGAATTAGGAATCGCTTAAAAACAATAATACGAAAGAAAAAAAAAATGAAAAATGACATTTTTGATTAAGAAACGGGTCTTTGCAATCGGAAACTCGAATCTCGATTTTTTTTTTTACCTTTTCAAGGTGTCGACTAAAAATTAGGTGTCAATAGTTGTCGAATCGTCATATGAAGTTATCTCAACCTATTCCCCAATGTCAGCTGTGTTAGAGAATGTTTCTGAGCCTTCCCCCAGTCCTGAATAACAATTGACTAGGGAATTACGATGTTCCAGGAGGCATACCCATCCACCTACATGGACCAATGATTATATATGTTCTGCCATGAGTACTCTAGGTACACAATATCTTGTCTCTTTGTATGTTTCATTTAGTCAACTATCACCAAAACATTAGGGGCAATCGGGTCCGGGGTATCGAGACCGAGGTGGTGAGGTTCTAGACACTGGATCCCGTACCCAATCCTATTATAATTGGTTTCCCTTTTTGGACCATGTATTCGATTCTGTTTGCATCGGACCCTATTTTGGAACCACCTGTTTTTTCGATCTAGTTCAAAAGTCGACCCTATTTCCATTGGAACTTGTTTTGCAACCATCCAATATCCTATACGACTTTGAATTTCACATTAATAAACGAGAAAACAGCGTAATCCTCTTAATTTGTATTGAAATATTAAGCACATGTAATCAACAAGTACATCAACTTTTTGACTAAACAAAACTAAAGATCCACAAAGTTAATTATCATAAACAAATATCATAAGGTAGAGCCAAAATCCTATGCGATGGACAGTGCAATCGTGAGTTAGCAATGGATGATGCGACCGTGAGTCGTCGAGGGAAGGAAGCAAGCAAGGAAGAGGAATGACGAAGGAGGAGCACCATGCAAGAGGAAAAACGCAATTCTAAGATTAGAAATCAAGGGAAAAGGATAGGGTTTCGGACTTTTGGGCCTACAAAATTGATTCCCAAACCGGTCCGGTTTATCCGATTCTTGGGTGGGTATTTGCTCAGAACCAGATCCCGACCCTATTTTTTGGGTCGGCTGATTCAATTCTTGGTTATACCCGGTCTGGTTGCACACCCTATGGGCTGCATTAGTCATACATCGGAAAAGTAAGAACCTTCTATGTTTCTCAAAGCAACACATGAACCTTGATGGCAACATCCAATGGAATCGGAACTCATTGCCTTAATGGAGAATCATACTTGGAATATCATTCCACTACCCCAACATTAGAAACCCATTGGCTGTAAATGAGTTTATAAAATCAAGTTCAAGGCAAATGCATTGATTAAGTGCTACAAGGCTCGTTGGTTGCTAAAGGTTTCGCTCACAAAGAAGGTTTTGATTATCATGAAACCTTCTCCCCAGTTTCCAAAGAAGTCATTGTTCGCTCCTTTCTATCCATTACAGTTATTCGTAATTGGCCACTGCATCAGATGGATGTTTACAATGCTTTCCTTGATGGCAACCTAGATGAAGAAATTTATATGGACATCCCTTAAGGATTATGTAGACAGGGGGAGACTCTGGTATGTCGTCTCCGTAAATCTTTGTATGGGCTACGATAGGCATCTTGGCCATGATATGCCAAGTTTATTGTTGCACTAACCAATACAAGTTTTCAGCATTCCAAGCATAATTATAACCTATTTGTATGGGCTATAGGGAATTCACCCCTTTAATTATTGATATATGATGATGATATTCTTGTCATGGGAAATAATGATTCCGATGTTGCGAAGTTCAAGGAGTTATTATATTCTACCTTTCACATCAAGGATCTAGGACCTCCCAAATAATTTTTTTGGCATTAAAATTGCTCAGTCATATAAGGGAATCGGCCTTGCTTAGAGAAAGTTTGTCTTAGAAATCATTTCAGAAGCAAGACTATCTGGTTGCAAACCAGCTATTGTACCAATTGAATAGGATGCCAAGTTGACAACTCATGAGTATGATCAGAATTCTCCCTCATCTATTAAAGATCCATTGCTGAAGGATCCATCGGAATATCAGCGACTTGTTGGAAAATTGATATATCTTACCATGACAAGACCTAATATATGTTAGGTAGTACAAATACTCAGTTAGTTCATGCACAATCCGAAATAGTCCCATATGAGCGCAACCCTAAAGGTTGTGAAATATTTGAAGGGATGTTCAAGACTTGGTATATTCGTATCTTATGACTACAACATGAAAATCACAGCTTAATATGATACAAACTATGCCACTTGTCCAATGACCAAAAGGTCCATTACCGGTTTATGCATTAAATTGGGAAATTCACTGATCTCATGAAAGATGAAGAAACAATCGACTACATCATTGTCATAAGTTGAATCAGAATATCGAGCCATGGTGAAAATTGCCTATAGAATAGTTTGGATACGAGGACTACTCTCAACTTTGGAGTACAAATCAATGGCCCAAGTGAATTATTTTGCCACAACGATGCTACACTCAAATTTGCAGCAAACCCAGTTTTTCATGAAAGAATGAAACACATAAAGGTTGATTGCCATTTTACTCGAGACAAGATTAAAGAAGGAATCCTCGTAACAAAAGGAATTGGAACTACCGAACAACTTGCGAATATCTTCACTAAGCCATTATGCGAAAGGCAACATTTGCACCAACTGAACAAGTTAAGTGCTCTCGACATATATAGACCACCTGTTTGAGGGAGAGTGTTGGAAATATGATTGAAGATCATGATCATGGTGTTGATCTTGATTACAGTTTGATTGAATTATCTAGTCCGTGACTGGTTTAGCAAATGGAAAGTGATGATATTTGTAAATATGAAATATTCTTTGTATATTATTTCCTACCTTTCCTTTTTTCTATTCTTTCACTATATATACATTTGTGTACTTGTATACAATTAAATAGATTAATACAAAGCATTCTACTTCCAAATTCCTTCTTTCATTTCTGTCAAGGCTCTCTTCATAAACTGACGTCTACTCTACATATTTTCTTTACTCATATAATTACTATTATGGGTAATAGTCAATTCATCACAAACTTTTCTTCTAGTGGGTGGGGGACCTAAAATGTCTATCTATGTCACAAGTGATTGTTATAGCTAAAAAGACACAACTGTTATAATTTATTCCTAGGATCGTTGCAGCAAATACATGCAGGAACCTATTGGGCAGTCTTGGGATTGGCAATCAGATTGGACCAACCGATCCGATCCGATCCTATGAAATCAATCACATATAATTACTATTCTAGGTAATAGTCAATTCATCACAAACTTTTCTTCTAGTGGGCGGGGGACCTAAAATGTCTATTTATGTCACAAGCGGTTGTTACAGCTAAAAAGACACTGTCACGAACTCTTTTTTTCCGTCCGTGGAAAAATAAGAAGGTTTAGGGGTATTTGCCTAAAGAGGCGGACCAACGGCCCTAGACTAGGCGCGGGCTCTCCCAAACCCATACCTCGCGCGACGTTGGATTTTGTTTTTTAGTTCTTAACAACCTATGTATTTCTAGGAGTCGCCACTAGCCTATTGGGGTCGGCTAGAAACCAATCAAGACACGGGAGTGTTGTCTCAATTCCTACGCAACCAGAGATTTCTAGGAACGGGAACTTGTTTACGCCAATGTTTCTATTAGCGCCCTTGCGGTACCACTAACTTGGAAGTTTGTTCATTTAAATGGCCACGCAATCTTGATTACCAATTATAATCCTTATAAAACCGTTAAGCGTCCATGCAAATGTTTTTGTAGTTTTTTTTTAATGTCTAGACTAATCCTAACATAATTTAGAAAAGAAATTTACACTCAAATTAATGAAAAGCGGTGCATAAATGAACATCTAAGAAATTGAAATAACTTGAAAATAAATGCGGAAAATGAAAACCCGATACAAGTTGGGCAAATAATATTACATGGCCTTGTTATCATGCCCCGGGACAAGACCCCCGTGAGCGAAATGAGAATTTAAATATGCATGAAATTACCCTAGATGCATGAAATTACTCTAAATAATTTTAATTTAAGCAAAAATAGATTATTTACAAAAATGGTTATAAAATACCAAAATATCATTAAATTAAGAAAATGACCTTTAAAAATTAGGAAAATTTCCTAGATGTCATTTTGTCCCTAATTTGATACTATCTAACATTTTTTGATATTTTTGAAATTTTCAGATTTTTTTCATTTTTTTATTTAAAATTAATTCCCTAAACCGATATATGCCGATTTACACTAATATGGGACTGTCCAGTACATGAATAATAAGAACCAAGCTCAAATCGATCGTTTGAAGATTGAAACTTGGTTTGCACATTTTGTCGAACACTTGGCGTGCAACAAATCATCCCAAATCAGCTTCGTCGGGCCATGTTTGTGGCCTTCAATCTCAACCCACAAGCAATCTCATACGGAAATAAAGTATCAAGATTATACTACCACATGCAAGGAGCAATATTAGACAAAAATCATAGCTTAAAACACAAAAGAACTAAGCTAAAAGCATCCTCAAATATGCGGGTTTGATCTGATTTCACAAATCTGGGTTTGAACCCAGGTCAAATAAACAGCTTGCATGCCCATGTTCAAGCCCCAATACTTATCACATGCAAGCTCTAAGGGAAACACTACTTGATCCGAGTGAAAGTAGGTAACATGAGCTTTCAAAAGCAACAAACATCACAGAGAATGACTAATCGAACATATCAAAAACGACCTCTCCAAGAAGCACACATGCAAAACTTTTGAAGAGATTCCAACACTTACAAAAATTTCCACCTCGAAAATCAGTCCTCCGGGCTACTTTTCCTTTTGATTTTCATGATCAAAACATACTCAAACTCGAAATAAAATACATCTAGGATGCTTACCTTGCTTCTTAGTTTCCCTTTCAAGTGGTTCTTCGCTCAAGAAACCAAGAAATTATCCTCGAGGGGCCCGTGGAAGTTGGCTTCTTCAACTGGAAAACAAAATCTGCAAAGAAAGAACTGATAACGAAGGTTTTCATTAACCTCCAAAATCAAGCTTTAGAACCTCTTTTGTTGGCCAAATTCAAACAATACCAAACTATATGTATTCTAGTTTGGCTTGTAAGTCATGGATTTCCTCATTTGTCTCTCAAATTTCTCAAAAACACTCGCTTTCTCTCACTCGTGACTAACCGGTCTCAACACTTAGAAAAAATTTAGACTTTCTTTGGCCAGCTAGGAGGGTAGTTTTTCGGGGGGCTTTAGGAGGCCTTCCCAATCTCCATTTGGGACGTACGACCTATGGTTGGAAAGATCTTTGAGTGAATTTTAACTCTCTAGTTGAAGGTTTTGGCTAATTATTGCCGCAGATGTGTGAAAATCTCACTTTTCTCTCTCTAGGTCCGTCTGGAATTTCTAGGTTTCCTTTTCTGGAGTTGCTTCTGAGGGCTTCTTTGGGGAACAATTCCGAGCTCTCTCCTCTCTCTCTCGTGACCTGAAAGAGCTTGCTTCCGTGATCTTATCCACTAAATTAGAGGAGTTTTGGTCGGTCTTTTGTTCACCTACCAAGCCTGTCAACAGGGCTACTTCAACAACTTTCTGACTTAGCCAAATTTCCACTCTTGCAACTGTTGAGTGTCCGGACTTTGCTGCGACTTTCCCGTGCTTTCAACAGCTTATCCCTGGCCAATTCTTGTCCACTTGCACTACTAATTTTGGCCTTCCATCATGTGCAAAGATCGAGCTGGTTGGGCAGGTGAGGAGGATATGGTGGGGCCACCAAGTTGCTTACTCAGCAACTCCGAAATCAGACCAACTTGTGGACTGAGATTTGTCAGCTGGTTTAGGTGCTTTAATCCATCAATTTGGCTGCAATTTTTGATCAATTAGCAAGCTCATGCATAGTAGTTTAAGATCTCGATCAGATTTCGCAATTTTGCCCACCCAATTTTGCAAGAAAGTCCCTCAAAGTTGGCAATTTTCTTATCCAAAAATACCAAATTCAATACAAACTTGGTCTTTTTGGCCCGATTTGATTGATTCGAGTTGGCCCAAGTTCAATTTCAACTTAATTGGTGACCAAGATGATGATTTAAGGGTTCGGGCAAAAATTTTCAAAATTTGCGAATTGGTCCCTCAACTTTTGGAAATTGCATTTTGGCCCCAATTTGAAATTTTAATTCCAATCTGACCTCCCGGGCTTGGCTAGTCACATTTAGATCATTGGCCCCAACTTTTTTTCTTTTTTTCTTTCTTTTTTTAATCTTTTTTTATGTATTTAATAATTTTTTTAAATTTTTTTTTGAAGGAAAAACATATTCCATTTAAAAAAACTATATTAAATGCCTAGATAATCTATATGCAAGAGTTTAACTTGAAATATTTTTGTGGAAAAACAAGTTTCCCATTTTTTGGAAATGATTTTGGGCAAAAATTTAGGTGTCAACAGACGCAACCGTTATAATTTATTCCTAGGATCGTTACAAAGAAATACATGCAGAACTCGTTGGGCCTTGGGACTGGAATTAGACTAGACCAACCGATCCGATCCGGTCCTATGGAATTTGTCACAATGCCACCTCCAAATTTCAGCATTTTGAAGATAAATACTTCCCCCAAAAAATATGGACTTTTTGTTATTTTAAGGTTTGTTGCTTTAAAAAAAAAAAAATTAAAAAAAATATTGTCGAAATTAGGAATTGGACTAAAAATCACCCATAAACTCGATCGACGCCCTTGGGAACCACTAGAACTAGCTCGTCCGATCCAATCTGATCTAGGCAATTCCCAGTTGGGTCGGTTCAATAGGCTCACCCTTAATACAAATGGGTAAGAGGATCATATTGAGAATCGATTTCCACCTCCAACCACAAAGGGGAAAAAATGGGTCAGGTCGAGTTGGTTCTCATATCATGGAAACATGTTCCTATGAGGTCTCACTCAATTTCCCTCCACTAATAAACGGATTAAAACAATAATAATAAAAATTAAGGGAGGCATGATTGGGTTCTAATCAACCTGATAAGATAAAATTCATCGAAGAGCATCTTGGCCATGATCAAGCTGGACCAAATTGGATGAGGGTTGAACACTATCAACAAATAAGAACAAGACACCTATCAGCTTTCTTTGTTAATTCACCATAAGATAGAGGACGGCCATACGAATCCAACGCCGTCAACCACGCGCCGATCCAACGCTCCACGCGCCCGCACGCGCCGTCTTAGTGCGCGGCGCGTGGAGTACAAGCGCGAGCCGCGTCCCGCGCGTGGGCGCGCGTGAGGGCGCATGGGCGCGTCTCCGACGCCCTAGCGGCGCGTGGCCGCGCGTGGGGGTGCGTGAGGCCTCTCCCGGCGACGCGCTGCCGACCGTCTTGCTCATCTCGTCGAGCCCAATCCGAATTTGTGATTTAATTTTATTTTTATTAACTTTGAAAATTCGAAAATCACAAATTAGAGCAAAATACAATGCGTTCAAGTTCTAGGGTTATGGAGGCTCTGATACCACGTGTTAGACGCCAATTGCGCAACCCCAAGATCTTCATAACCAGAACAAGAATATGCATAATTGAGTAGAAAGATTTAACGCACCTGTTTTGGAATCCATCGATCTTGAAGCGGAAGCGGAAACACAATGTTCCACGCGCAAGTCCTTCTCCTCTATTGCCCTCCGTATCACTGGCTCAATGAGGCGGCCCCCTCACGTTTAGCGTTAGGTAAACGCCCTTAGGTGAGGATACATGTGAGAATTAGGGTTAGAGGAGAGACTTAGCGCTATTTATAGAGTTTCCAGCTAGGCCCCTCATTACGGGCCGGGCTCAACTCGGCCCACACTAGCCAGCCCATATTAAACTAATTAAGAAACCTTCTATCTCACCTTAGACTAATCCCCGTAAAACGGTAAACGTTAAACGGTAAATTACAATATCAATTAATGTAGTTCACATTAGGAAAACTCTTACATTTTAAAATTTATATCCCTGGTATGAGAGAGTTTCAAGGATTCAATTGAGTAGTGACTGCCAAAGTGGCACGCTTGATTGGGTTTGAGAAATTTTGGTCTCGTATAATGATTGGGATGTCTCCTGCTCTAATGTGTAGTCATACTCCCAAAGGGGTGATTATATATTAGTTCATGGAGGGATACATGATTATGTGGTGGAGGAGTGACTGATTCTAGTGATTCATATGCCCAAAGGTGGTGAATTCACGAAAAATTGGAATATATTCTTATAACTGCTATCATGTGGGGAATTTGCAACTGCTTATCATGTATTCTGCCCAAATGTGATTATGTGATTTTGCATGTAACTCTCTGGATGTGTACTTGTATGTCAAGTTACACATTACTCACATGATGCTAATTATATACATTGCTTATTATTTTAGTCACTTTTTTCTGTAATTAATAATTCCACTATTATTGAGGTTTTTACTGCTTCAAATTTTAAGTTGTGGACATATGATTTATTGCTTGAGAATGCAATAAAATTTGCTTACTGTCCATAAAGCGTTCCATTCTGGAGCACTTGAAAAGAGGTTTGTCTGCGAACTGCACTGCTATAATATGATGGAAGCCTTAGTTGTTTGAAATTATGTCTTGTTTGATATTGAAATTAAGACATATCTGCAAAGATTGTATTTAAGTCCTAATGATATATACATCTCATATAAGGATGAAAAAGTTGTTTTCAAAATTTTTTCTATTTACTCTTAACGGTTATCTAAAGACTTCTATAGATTATTGTGGAAGTAAAATTGACCGAGATAAAGAATGTCCTTATCAAAGTTGTTTTATAAACTTCTTTTGAGTTATAGATTGGGCATAGATTACTTGAATCATATTAAATTTAGGAGTGTCATGCATAAGTGAGGTTATCTAATCCAACATTAAGTGTGTTGGAATTTAGATTCACTCGAAATTATTTTGTATCTTATCTAGATTGTTAAAAGGGGTATTAATTTTATGATCCTAAAGAAGATACAAGAATTATGGAATCATATATTCTAAAGTTTCTTAAAATCGACATAATTGTAGAGGATAGCTGCTCTCAGACTATTAAAGATAATAGTGTGATGTGGGTTACTGTGTTTTTGTCTTTATTTATACAGATAATATTTTTTACTCTGAAAGAGGGGTGGATAGTTAGTGAAGAAATAATTATTTATTTACTAATTCTTTCAGAGTGAACGTGGCATTGATAGTTTTATATGGAGTTACATCAAAGAGATATAAAATCTATATAAGTGCAACTGGAGAATTTTGCAGCAGATTCAAGTAAACTTGTGTGTAGATTGAAAAGTCTTAATTCATGGTCTTAAGCAAGTTTCCGACAATATTATTAAAGTTTCATAGTATTGTTATTTTGTTCAATTAAGAACAAAGTAATTCTATATATTGCAAGGTCAGTGGGAGGAAATTTATTTTTTCTCATACACTATGTAAATGATATTTTGTTTACAAGTAATGACCTTGAGGCATCTTTTATCCTTTATACTAAGGTTTGTAAGGATTGTTTTTGCCATATTATATTAGATTTTCTCGGAGGACATTTGCTGATTGTATATTGGAAATATTCAATATACATTATTGCAATCCAGGAATTGCTCCTGTTGTTAAGGGTGATGGATTGAATCTATCACATTGTCCTTATTTAGATATTGAGAAAATCTAATTAGATGGTGTACCTTGTGTTAGTGCTCGAATTTGCACTAGACTAAATATCGTCTTTGTGACGGGATTTCTAGGCAGACATCAATCAAATTCAGGACGCGATTATTGTGTTGCTGCCAAGAAGGTTTTAAGGTACTTAAAGAGGATAAAATATTATATGTTAATATGTGGATATGTTCGATTCTTACGAGTTAGTAGGGTATTTAGATATAAACTTTGCTAGCTGTTATGATGACATGAGATCAATAACAAAATACATATTTATGTTAATAGGAAGTGCAGTAAATAAAGTTATATATCATCTTCTACTATGTAAGTAGAGTTTGTAACTTTATGGATAGACCCATACGGTTGTATTGAGATAACAAATTTATAGTAGTATTTATTTACTACAAAGGTCTCAAGGGGTCTAAATATATGGTGGTCAAAATTTTTGACCAAAAGGAAACGGTACAGAAATGTGACGTTTTAATATAACATATTTCTACAAATGATATGGTGGTAAATCTACTAACTAAAGGCCTACGCTCTTGTGTGTTTAAACGACATGTCATTAGCATGGGCTTAGGAGCATCATGAGATGCTGTTGTTTAGTGTGAGCTATTTTGGCTTTACTTTGATAAATGTTTCATCTATGTTCGTTACATTTGTAACGGTTTGATATGTATCAACTTTTACATTCAATAAAGTATTTTTGAATGTATTGTGATTATGTTGAATACATATTGATAAAGTCTCAAGATATTATATAAACCTTGAGTGAAGGCTAGGGGCATCCGGTTATTAGCCTTGTCCATATGTCTTGTTATACATAAAGAATGGTTAACCATAAGGACAAGACATATGTGGGTTCATGGAATCATAAATGCATTCTCTAGTGGCACAAGTTTTTTGTGACGCTTAAGGTAAGAGAATAGACATTCTCTAGTGGCACAAGTTTTTGTGACGCTTAAGGTAAGAGAATGGTGACTGACAAATGAGATCTCTCTATGAGAGATATTATCCATTTGACACACTACCATATTGGATCCATATCAATAGAGTTGAGAACACTCGTGACCATGGAAGGCTCTGTGTGTATACATGCAGTTACCGCCATGATTCGGTGTTTGAGACTTTATGGGGATAGGATTGACTATTAAGAATTATCTCTAGACCAATGTGCGCACATATAGTACGATTTCAATTAATATAGTCCAAGTGGGAGAATGTAAGAGTTTTCCTAATGTGAATTACATTAATTGATATTGTAATTTACCGTTTAACATTTACCGTTTTACGGGGATTGGTCTAAGGTGAGATAGAAGGTTTCTTAATTAGTCTAATATGGGCTGGCTAGTGTGGGCCGAGTTGAGCCCGCCCGTAATGAGGGGGCCTAGTTGGAAACTCTATAAATAGCGCTAAGTCTCTCCTCTAACCCTAATTCTCACATGTATCCTCACCTAAGGGGCGTTTACCTAACGCTAAACGTGAGGGGGGCAGCCTCATTGAGCCTGTGATACGGAGGGCAATAGAGGAGAATGACTTGCGCGTGGAACATTGTGTTTCCGCTTCCGCTTCAAGATCGATGGATTCCAAAACAGGTGCGTTAAATCTTTCTACTCAATTATGCATATTCTTGTTCTGGTTATGGAGATCTTGGGGTTGCGCAATTGGCGTCCAACATTCTTGTCAATGGTCTCCTCTCCTCTTGGGCTTTGTCATCCCCGAAGCGCGAAGTCAACTCCCACCTGAGGAGGACGCGAAGCACAAGAGTTGTAGAGAGTGTTTGCGCTATGAAGCAGCCTTTGAGCGGAGATTTCTCACCGAAGTAGTTATCGTAGCAATTGAGATTCTTTTTCGAGACGGGGAGGATCCATTTGTCCATTGAACTCCATCAATCTTGAGTCCTCAATATTTTCTTTCGAGCCCATCATTTTAAAATCCGGCAAAGTTTGTAATTTGTTCATTTGTTAACAAATTTTAAAACCATAGACACTACAAATATATGCACCGCTCGCTCCAATTTTAAAGTTTTTTTTTCCATAAATTCCAAAGTTTAGAGTAGACTGTTGATGTTATAAGTTTTTAAAGTAATCAATAGAAATGTGATAAGTTGATGGAGGTAATCTTCCCATTGTGCCCAAAGAAGACCTTCATGTCATGTTTAGTCATTTGAATAGAAGTTGTAATAGGATATGCTTTTATCCTATCATGTGTTCAGTAGTTGTTTAGGACAGGACAAAGAGGGATATAACCTGGATAAAAAAAAGTTACGTTTGGTCTCTCGTGTTTATTTCCTACCACAAACAAAATAAAGTCAGATATATAGAGATATATAATCTAGACAAAATTATCTCATGGGGAGTGTGAGATAATGGTCGATAGAATATATTGACTTCATCGTATTAAAGTTATTTTTCTATTATAACAAAAAAATTTAAATAATAAAACTAAAATAATAAAAATATATAAAAGGAAAATTCAAAATAACAAAAAAAAATTATTATTATTTTTATTCCCATTTTTATTTGTATGTATGAATTTCTTTCTAGTCTATAATATATATATATATATATATATAGTGTGATATATCTCTAGTATTTATATTATTATACAAATTAGGAACAATAGTATAGTTTATTATTTGATGAATTTTTCATTAAGAAATGATGGAAGGAATGAAAAAATAGAAAAAGAAATGGAAAAATAATATAATAAAGGCTCGGACCTCGCCACGCCCGAGGTTGGCTCGTCCTAATCCGTGGTGGCCGACCGAAAAAGAAGGAAAAGAGAAAAAAAAAAAGAAAATTAAAAATTCTATATTTTATAAAAGAAAAACTAATGGAATCCGCTGTCCTTAATTTGGCTAAAACGCTCTCCGAAACATTGCGATTATTTTGGTGTGGTAGAATCAACCACATTAGGTTCGTATCTCCTCGCGTCGCATCTCTTCCGACCTTCTCTCAAAGCTTTCTCCTCCTTCTCTTCGATCGCGATGCCGGTGGGAAGCTCCGAGTGCATGTCCACTTCTCCTCCTCCTTCCTCCACGATCTGCCGCGCCTGCCCTTCGAATGAATTGGATCGGTCGGATGGAGATGATTCGTACTGTTCTGCTGTTGTTGAAGACGAGGAGTCGATGGAGGATAAACATGGTGCGGAGAATATCCCATCTGCGGGCAATTTAGAACCATGGCGCCCTGTTTCTCTCGCGGGGAGGTTCAAACGAAGAATCAACCCGTGGAGGAAGATGCGGGTGTTGGGAAAGGGTTCGTTCGGAGATGTCTTTGATGTCATCACTTAGTGAGATTCCCTCTTCCTCTCTTTGATTATCGTTTAATGTTTAATTTTTTGGGGGCGAAGTATGATCGGATGTTTTTCCCATGGCGTCTGGGTGCCGTTGGGACCAAATCATGTAATCTTTTTGGTTCACAGAGACACGCCAAACACGCTTAAGGGATTTGATCTTCATATTGGAGTTCTAGCTTGAGTGTTGTGGAACTTATTGAAACCTCGCTTCTTTATTTCCGCAGTGATGGATCCTACTTCGCTGTAAAGGAGATTTCTTTGTCAGATCATACCAATGATAGCTTACTGCAGCTTGAGCAGGTGATCGCTTGTGTCTTTCTGTATCTTTCTGTACTTGCACAACTATATACAACCATAGATCAGGTGTGTGTTCGATAATCTTTTTCTTTAGACTCTTTCTCTCTAGTGATACTCTGCTTTCTTTTTTCAGGACATTTCTCTTTTAAGTCAGTTGGAACATGAGAACATAGTTCAATATATCGGCACAGACAAGGTGCGGTTCCTTCTTGCTAAGTTGCTTTCTGCGGTGTCTTTCACTTTGGCATCGATTGTGATGTCACCGGCACTCGGCAAAAATATTTTGGGGTGTTATAGCAGCCATGAGATAGTGCTGTCATCATCATCACTGCATGTATTAGCTGCAATTATCCTGTTAATAAGATCACAGCAGGTGCGGCTTTTTAGGAGTGACCGCAACTCATGACGGAGATGGTCATTTTAAGGTCCCCTCCACCACAAGAAAAGTTTGTGATGAATTTACCTTTACCTGCAATAGTAATTATACGAGAAAGAAAATACATAGAGTAGATGTCAGTTTATGGAGCCATAACGAACTCAACAATGATTTCTAGTCCCTATGAAAATAATTTCCTCAGGGCCTTTTCTCGGAGCCTCTTGTCTTCGTACACCTGATTGCTGTGGGAAGGATGTCGTCTTGATCCAATGATGGTTAGGTATTATAAGAGGCCTGTACGTCCGGCATCATTAGGATGAGAAAAAGTTAAACGTCACCGATGTGTGTTTCATTTTATTTTCTATCTGGTATGGTTGTCTCTATCGTATCTTGTTATAATATCCCACCCATATAGTTTGTTTATGGTGTTTTGATGGGCCTTATATAATTGTAGCCCCTTTCACCCAAAAGCATAATCTTTTGGGTTCTGACATAATTTCGGAAGCAGGTAATGCTGCAATTTATTTCCATACATGACTTCCTTTTCCGCTATTCCATGTGCCCTTTTTTATCTGTTTGCACACAAGAGGGGCCCATTATAGTATTCCACATTGCTTGTTTATGTAGTTTCAATGTGCCTTATATACATTGTCTTGTTCCACCTAATAGCTTAGACTTTTGAGTTGGTTATCCTAACATATATGATTTTCACTCTCTTCCAGGATAATGAGAAGCTTTACGTATTCCTTGAGGTCATGATCAAAGGCTCAGTTGCAACACTTTATCGCGAATGTGCCTTGATAGAACCCCAAGTCTCTTCTTACACCAGGCAAATTTTAAATGGTTTAAAGTATCTTCATGACAAGAAAGTGATACACAGGTAGAAGAAAGATGCTTGACTTTGCATTAGTAGTTTTGACTAATTGATATAGTGATTCGCACTTATCATTTCTGATGTAAGGTTGATTTTGTTAAGGAATCATAACCAAACAAAGAGCACATTGAAATTTGTCTATCTTGTCCCATGCCATCCCATGGATCCTTTTGATGATACTTCTTTTACTTATCCAAATACTTTTTGTGAATTTCGGGAGCTGTCAAATCCTTAAACCAAAATATAATGTTATGAGAAGTAGATTTCTCATGATAATCAGGAAACAATGGAGTAGCATTACGAGCTTGTTCTGTAATATTTAGCATAGACAAGATTCTTTTACTATGTGAATGCTTCAAGGTGGAAACATAAATTCGCAGTACTGTTTACTGTGAGGGATGAAAACTTTTAACCTTCTAGATATCCTACTTGCATCTGTGCTGGTTTCTCATGCCTCCAGTTCCTTGATTCTGTAGGGATATCAGATGTGCTAACATACTGATTGATGGAGATGGAGCTGTGAAACTTGCAGACTTTGGATGGGCAAAGGTATGTCCCATCAGCGAAACATCTCTGTGCGCGCGCGAGCTCGCACGAGCAGCAAAGGCACATGCCCAAATACATACGCTACACAGAGCATGTGCAAGCGACAAAGATGCATGTACAAATACACACACATGCGCGCAAGACAAACACACCTATAGACTGCACAAACTAAAGCATGTGTTGTCCTTTACCTTTCCTAGATAACATATCAACTTTCTGTGTTTTTTCGTACAGGCCACCGAAATGAATGCTGCTAAATCCTTCAAAGGAACTCTTTTGTGGACGGCGCCTGAGGTTTGCAGCTAGTGCTGCCATTTTTTAACATTCTATCATTGGCTGTAGAAGGCATATATCATTTACATTTCCTTTTCATCCTCATTGGTTGTAACTGCAGGTCTTCAAAAGTGTAAACAACAGAAGCTATGGGTTGGCAGCTGATATTTGGAGCATTGGGTGCACTGTTTTAGAGATGTTAACATGGGGGGGTGAATATATTGGCTTTGAACTGGTATTTAATTAACCTTCTTTTTATGTTTTATATCCTTGAGATCCATGTTATGCCGGAGTTAGTAAATAAGTCGAGCACATGTTGTGATGAGTCCATTAGGCCGTCGTTCTGAGAAAACTAAATGAGTAAGGGCACTACATGGAAAAGAGAGAGGACAGTGAATTCAATGAAAATTATCAAGAGTATGGTCATGTTAAAGGATACGGATATTATTTAGGGCCGATGGTTGGGATTCTGGAGCAAATGGTTAGCTAACATGGTATGAAAACTGGGTTGATATTTGAATCTTGGTTTTCTCTTTTAACCAATTTGGCATTGTTGTCTAAAACTTTAAATTACTAATACAAGTGTACACTGAGTGGGCGGTGGCATGTGTTGAGATAATCGCATACTGTATATACGTAAATAGTATCTCATCTATGGATATTGGGTATACGTATGACCCTACCATTCAGTCTCAAGAACCTTTCCATCTGCTCCTTCACTGACACATGGTACTCTAGCAGCCAAGACAGATTCAAATCCCTCTATTGTTATCACCATCTCTGCTCCAGTACTGGGAGCAGCACAAACATTGATTGCTTCGTGTTGCCTTCTGTGTCCTTTCAACGTGTGGTTGTCCTCTGATCTGTCACTTGTCATCATCAACCTTGGGTGACTCCCTCATTGATTTCGAGTGTTGGTTATCCGCTTCTCTTCTCTGAATCAATCATTGACCTAGATCCTCTGCTTGGGTTAGTTATTTGGATATGGAAGGTATTTTCAATTTGGTTGGTAGACTTTTGAATATTATGACAATTTGGATGGTCTAGGTCAAGTCCAGTAAATTACCCACTGATGTTATTCCTTTTTAGGGCACAACACAAAAACACTCTTTTATTGATAGAATGACTGCTTCTGAAGTTGGGAGTGCTCTGGTCTTGCGAGTGAATTGTGAAGGTTGCACTGTCTAGTGCTTATCTATGAATTTTATTTATTATAAAGGAGAAAAAGGAATACCATCGTACTCAAAAGGCATAGTAAATCATGCAACTGATGCCCCGTTTCTTTTGCTTTTTGGTTAAATATCGGACACTTACGAATTTTGAGCAAAAAGCGATAGATGCTTTTGCTTTATTGGCAGTAGTTGGAAAGGATTCACGCATTGATCCCCTCGAACTGTTACATATCATCATGTCTCCCACTTCTGCAGTAACCATCATTCCAGAATGATTAATGCAGATGATTGCCAGAAGCATGATGCACTTAGATTTGTTTACATATCTTATTGATTTATCCAGCTGTCATATGTTAGTTCCCACTGGATTTGTGATTAACACTAGCGTCTGCTCCGTTTTCATTCTTATTGTGGCAGGAGCAAGAATTGGAGAAAATTCACAAGGGTGAACGTCCTTCACTTCCAAAATATATACCAAAAGATGCCCAAGACTTCATCAGTAGATGCTTGCAACTAAATCCGAAAAATCGGCCTTCTGCAGCACAGTTGCTAGACCATCCCTTTGTGATGAACCCACCTACTTTTGCTCGACTTCATATATCGTGAGGCTTTGGCATGCCATCCCTTTTGGGTTCATTACTGTGAAGGTCTTTTTGGGGCTAATGGGAAGATACCTTCGTCAACTTACGGCATTTGTACCGTTCAGTGCTTACTCCACTCCAAAAATTCATCACATTAACAGTCTACTCTAAACCTTTAAGTTTGTGTGAACAGTCCATGTATTTATGGTGTCTATGGTCTTTAAATTTGTTACCGAATGTACAAATTGCAAGCTCTGCTGGATTTGAAATGATGGATTAGAAGGAAAATATTGAGGAGTGAAGATTGATGGAGTTTGATGGACAAATGGATGCTTTCCACCTCGGATATCGTGCAACTTTTACACAATTTGGCCTAGCTTGATTGTGGCCAAGAGGATACTTGACGATATTTATCTTATCAGGTAAAGTGTTACATAATAATGTCATCCTCAATTTTATTATTTCTTTAATCCCTTTAATCGTGGGGTGAAATTGTACGCGATGTCATACGGACAGGTCCCTATGATTCGAGGATCAATTCGGCCCAATCCATTTTTTTTTTTCTTCTAGTTCTTTTTTTTTCTAGTTGGAGGTAGTTCTCAAGATTATCTTCCAATCAATTGGAGTCTTAATTGAGTCTTGGCTTTGTTTAAACGCATCTTACGAAAAAGAAACAAAAACAAGAAACACCAAAAACAAAAACAAGAAACACCAATATAGTTTGTTGAGGATCAATTTGACCCGATCCATTTTCTTTTCTTTCTAGTTGGTGGCGGCTTTTAACATGATTTTCCTATCCATTTGTGTCTTAATTAAGTCAGGATTTTGTTAACATGTATCCTTAAAAAAAGGCAACATAAATAAGAAACGCGAATATAAAATGCCAATTCGAGGCCAAACCGACCCGATCTTTTTTAAAATTATTATTATTTTTGTGTTCTCAACAAGTCTTAGACTCTTGGCCTCATTAAACAAATAAGGAAAAAAAAACAAGAAACACCAACGTGAAAGTGTCGCCCACAAAAATGACCACGGGAATTTTGATTGATTGGTATGAGATTATCAATTAAATAAGATTTGTTTAAGTTATTTCATTTTGTTTTGTCCAAGTTACTTTTCTTTTTATCCAAATTACTTCTCTTTTTGTCTAAGTCACTTCATTTTGTTTTGTCGAAGTTACTTCTTTTTTTGTCTAAGTTACTTCTCTTTTTGTCTAACTCATTTCATTTCGTTTTGTCCAAGTTTCTCGCTTTGCCTTTTAGCGAAATTACAAGCCCAGAAAAATATTCATTGGGCTAATCAAAATTAGGGTTTCATCTCCTACGTTGTTTCTCTTTTCTACCCTTCAAAATTGGGGTTCCACCTCGGATGATATCGTGCAACTTTTACGCAATTTGGCCTAGCTTGATTGTGGCCAAGCGGATACTTGACGATATTTGTCTTATCAGGTTGAGTGTTACATAATAATGCCATCCTCAATTTTATTATTTCTTTAATCCCTTTAATCGTGGAGTGAAATTGTACGCGACGTTGTACGGACAGGTTCCTATGACTCGAGGATCAATTCGGCCCAATCCATTTTCTTTTTCTTCTAGTTCTTTTATTTTTTTTTTTCTAGTTGGAGGTAGTTCTCAAGATTATCTTCCAATCCATTGGAGTCTTAATTGAGTCTCGGCTTTGTTTAAACGTATCCTTCAAAAAAGAAACAAAAACAAGAAACACCAATATGGGTTGTTGAGGATCAATTTGACCCGATCCATTTTCTTTTCTTTTTAGTTGGTGGCGGCTTTTAACGTGATTTTCCTATCCATTCGTGTCTTAATTAAGTCTGGATTTTGTTAACACGTATCCTTAAAAAAGGCAACATAAATAAGAAATTTGAATATAGAGTATCAATTCGAGGTCAAACTGACCCGATCTTTTTAAAATTATTATGATTTTTTTGTTCTCAACAAGTCTTAGACTCTTGGCCTCGTTAAACAAATAAGGAAAAAAACAAGAAGAAACACCAACGTGAAAGTGTCAAAAATGCCCACAAAAATATATCCTACTTTCATATGTGCTGGTTTCTCATGGCTGCGGTTCCTTGATTCTGCAGGGATATTAAATGTGCTAACATACTGGTTGGTCCAAATGGAATTGTGAAACTTTCAGACTTCGGATTGGCAAAGGCATGTCCCATCCGCGAAAGCAACATTCTCCGTGCTTGCGCGAGCAGCAAAGGCACATGCTCAAATACATGCACATGCACAAAGTGCGTGCGAGCAACAAAGATGCACGTACAAATGCATACGCGTGCGCGCATGACAAACACATGTGTAGACATGAATCGAGTGAAGCATGTGTTGTCCTTTACTTTTCTTAGATAATACGTCAACTTTCTGTGTTAATTTGTACAGGCCACCGAAAAGAATCCGGCTAACTCCTTCAAAGGAACTCTTTTGTGGATGGCGCCTGAGGTTTGCACCCTCTGCTGTAATTTTTTTAACATACTTATGATTGGCTGTAGAAGGCGCATCTTTACCATTTCTTTGTCATCCTCGTTGGTTGTAACAGCAGGTCTTCAAAAATGAAGAGGGCAGAAGCTATGGGTCGTCAGCCGATGTATGGAGCCTAGGGTGCACTGTTTTAGAGATGTCAACATGCAAGCCTCCATATTCTGAATATTCACTGGCAATACCATTGTAAATCCTCGCTACTTGGTCTTTTTTGTTTTCTGCTCAAGCTACTGCCTTACTACGTCTTCTTCTCACCTGACTGATCTCTCTGTGATTTGGGTAACACGATTCCCTCCAATTATGTACATGCCGTTTTGGACTTGAGACAAGCAGGGTGTCTTGCACCCATTTGGAAATGAATCCGTATATCGAACCAAACGTTGCAGTGTTGATTTATTGCAATATCTGACGGTGAGATGCTGGAAACAACGATTCTAGTGAGTTGACGTAATCACAAGGTGGGGGACGACGGCTACCAGCAGTGGGGTGATTTAATCACTAGGTGGGAGCGTGAGAGGTGTAATTAGGGTCAGGTTATGATTGAGTTGAGCCTTTTTCTTTTTGCGAAGTGTAATTATTTATTCAGTTTGGTATTTGCAAACTGAACGAGAATGAAATACGAAAGAGAGAAAGAGAGAGTATAAGGACTCAGGAAGCACCACTAGTTTCCCATGAACCTTCCCTACCGCATTGTAAAAATCAGAACTTGCTCCTTAGTCAACTAAACCTAATTATTGTAGGTACAAAATTTCATTGTAAAAATCAGAACTTGCTCCTGCATCAACTAAACCTAATTATTGTAGGTACAAAATTTTCATCATTCGATTCAAGCATCCATCTTGAAGCGACGTGCCGTTAATAAAACACTTGAATTTACAAATAATGGCCTGATATCAAACAAGCAACCACGAAGCAAAGGTGGTATTCGATTACAGATCCCGAGGGATATCCAATCTTCACAGATTGCTTATCTTTGTTTTTTTTTTTTCCTTTCTTTTTCACAGAAAAATACACAACATGGCATGCTATTTACAATCCCCAGATGAACAACCCATGCTTGACTTGAGCAGAATAGAGACACAAGAAAATCAGTTGCAGCTCTAGACCCTTCGCAAGGACTGTTGATCCTCGAGCAGCTCCAATTTGCCCATCGCTGCCAAAGAGAAGTGTCACTACTATCACACCGCCGAAACTTTGATGTTATTCCTAGATTCTTATAGATTCCTAGATTCTTTAAAATAAAAAGAAAAATTAGCCTAAGTCCACTAAGTGTTTTAACACAAGTCCCCGAGTCGCCGGAGCCTGTCGCGACCTAATTTTTTCGGCTCACCGCCTAAAACTAGGTTGATGGACTGCTAAGTTTTAAACTTAGCTCGGGCTCTCCCAAGCCCATACCAAATCGCGACTTGTCACGACCTAATTTTTTCGTGCTCACCGCCTAAAACTAGGTTGATGGACTGCTAAGTTTTAAACTTAGCTCTCCCAAGCCCATACAAAATCGCGACTTGAGTCTAAACTTTTTAAACATGCAAAATATTATCTAGGAGTCGCCACTAATCAGTTTACGGTAGGTCGATTAGACACCTAAGTAAAATAAATGGAGATTTATTTTACTCCTACGAACCAGAGACTAAGGCTACAGGGACTTGGTTACACTAGACTATCCTAGTGCCCTTTCGGTACCATTTCTTTTTAATTTTTAAAAAATGTTTTACGAAAACAGCTTGATTTGATTTTAATTCATTTTCCTAACGTGTGAGGCGATCATGCGAGTGTACAAACCACCAATTTAACACTCGAGAAAGCGAATAAAATAATGCGGGACTTACCTCAAAGCAACGAAAGCAATCTGCGATGTTAGGTCGAAATTCATATCAATAATCCTAGATATGATTTCTAATTAATAAGCAATCACTTAATTTTTTGTTTTCACTTTATTTAATGAAAGTCGTGCAATGCATGCTACTAATTTAACATGAAATGATATGACGTGGCAATATGACCTAAACTATATAACATGAATAAGCATGCAATCCATCTTAAAGCATGAAATGAATTTATTCTAATTTTTTGTATTTTCCATGAAATTCGAAATTAAAGAAATGCAACAATTAAATATGCAATTTAATCAAATGACTTAGTTCTAATGACGAGCAATGAACTTAGCAACAATCACTAGATGACGAAAATTTCATAAACCTAATCCTACATGTCTCGATTTACTAAACCTATATGCTCGGGTAGAATTTTGATTTTTTTTTTTAAAAAAATAATTAATTATTAAATAAATATTAAATCTAAACTATCAACAAAATAAAGCAAGAAATGATTAAAATAATCAAAAAAATAACCTATTATCTCACAAGTCAAATTAACGGTTATTCTAACCCTAATTATCACAACAAGAAGATCAAAACAATTACAAATCTGGTCCGAAGTCCTACGGACCAAATTAAATAATTATTGTGATTAATCAATTGAAATTCTACCAAAAGAAAGCCCAAAAATTAATATAATTAAAAAATTATCCGATGTCTCTCGGATCAAATCAATAATTTTAATAATTATGGACAAAATTCCTGCGGATAATGCCTACAAAAATTACAAATATTAACATCCCATATCGCAAATTAAATAACTAAACTAAAAAAAAAAAAAAAAACAGAATAAACATAAATAAAAATAACAAATAAAAAGAGTAAAATAAACTAAAATGTAAAGAAAGTAAAAAGTAAAAGTAAAAAATAAAAATCTACCTAGAGGGTAAACGACGGGGTGCCGCCGGGGCGGTGTTTGACCGGTCGTCGGAGCTCCGGCGGAGCGGCTGCAGGTGGACGGCGGTGGGCTCGAGCTTGGGGCAGCGGAGATTGGTGACGCAAAGGCACAGCGCGGTGTCGGGCGGGTTGTTGCGGGTGCTCGAACAAAGGGCAGAGGCGTGGTGGGTGCAGAGCAGGCCTCGGGCTTCGGAGACGCGGCGTCGGGGGCGCAGGCGCGGCCTCCGGTGAGCGGAGACGGGCCACGAAGGCGCGCGGATGCTGGGTTGAGGTGAGTAGCGCGGTGGCGCGGCGAGGTCAGGAGCGACGGGTTTCGGAGCTCCGACGTTGGGATGGGCAACAACAGGTCGTGGGTGCAGCCGTGGAGCTGCAAACGTCGGCTCGGTGCAACGATGGGTGAGCGGGGCACGGCAGGGGCCGGTGCAGGCGCGATGGGCAGCAGCGGAAACGGCGTGGGGCTTGGCGGAGAAAGAAACCCACGAAGAAGAAGCACAGTGCACGTCTTTTTGTTTTTGTTTTTCTTTTTTCTCTCTCACTTCACCTCACGTCTCCTCGCACGTATTCCCTACTGACTTTTGTACTTTTCTTCAGTAAAAAGGGGCAAACAGCCCTTTGACCTAACCCCTCTAAAAATGAACTCAAAAGAAACGAAGGAATTCCTTCCTCACTTTTTGCTGTCAATTTTTTCGAAAATCTCCCCCCTGGGTTACGAAAAATAAAGCTCTCTTTTATACTGATTCTGAACAGTTGCTTTGTATGACATATTTCAAACTTCCATCTTTTGTTGCATTAAATCAAGCGTGCAAATCGAAACGTGATTTCGTAATCAGCTCGATTTTACTTGATTCCTTCCATTTTACAAAAAACTTGCCCCTTATTCAATTGCTTCCGCATTTAACAAAATCTGAATACCCATCAGAATTTCAAATTTCTATGCATAATCAATCAAATCAATTGCCCCCATTTTCTTTCATTTTTTCCTTTTATTTGTTCAAAATGCAATTTTATTTTTCCAAAATTAGGTGTCAACAATAGGCTTTGACAGGCATCATTGACTTACTCCTTCCTCCTAGTTTAGGAGTGGCACGCACATGCACGGGAGGAAGAAGACAAAGTGAGAGCCACGTGGTCTCCTCATCACCCTCCCCGGCCGTTGCCCCCCCCCTAAGGGGACACAATGTCCAAGTTTGACCATCGATGATAGATGCATAATGCCAAGACCAAGCCAATAGGATTTGACGAGTATCATTGACTTACTCTCTCAATTCTATTTGGGAGTGATGCGCACATGCATGGGAGGAAGAAGACGAAGTGAGAGCCACGTGGTCTTCTCACCACCCTCCCCGGCCGGCCCCCTCCCCAAATGGACAAGATGTCCAAGTCTAACCATCAATGATGGATGCATAATGCCAAGGCCAAACCAATACGCTTTGACCGGCATCATTGACTTACTCCCTCCATCCTATTTGGGAGTGGCACGCACATCGATGACGGATGCATAATGCGAAAGCCAAGCCAATAGGCTTTGATATGCATCATTGACTTATTCCTTCCACCCAGTTTAGGAGTGACATGCACATGCACAGGAGGAAGAAGACGAAGTGAGAGCCACGTGGTCTCCTCATCACCCTCCTCGGCTAGTTGCCCCCTCCCCCTAGAGGGACATAATGTCCAAGTTTGACGATCGATGATGGATGTATAATGCCAAGACCAAGCCAATAGGATTTGACGAGTATCATTGATTTACTCTCTCCACCCTATTTGGGAGTGACACGCACATGCATGGGAGGAAGAAGACGGAGTGAGAGCGACGTGGTCTTCTCACCACCCTCCCCGGCCGGCCCCCTCCTCATATGGACAAGATGTCCAAGTCTAACCATCAATGATGGATCAATAATGCCAAGGCCAAACCAACACGCTTTGACCGGTATCATTGACTTACTCCCTCCATCCTATTTGAGAGTGGCGCGCACATGCATAGGAAGAAGAAGATGAAGTGAGAGCCACGTGGTCTCCTCACCACTCCCCGACCACCTACCTTCCCCCTCCAGATGGACATGATAACTAAGTTTGACCATCAATGATGGATGAATAATACCAAGACAAAGTCAACAAGCTTTGATTAACATCATTGACTTATTCCCTCCACCTTGTTTGGGAGTGGCATGCACATGCACAGGAGGAAGAAGACTAAGTGAGATCCATGTGGTCTCCTCACCACCCTCCCCGGCTACCGCCCCCCACCCCCTTTTGCCAAATGGACATAATGTCTAAGTTTTATCATCGATGATGGATGCATAATGCTAAGGCCAAGTCAATAGGTTTTAACCGGCATCGTTGACTTAGTCCCTCCACCCCGTTTGAGAGTGGTATGCACATGCACAAGAGGAAGAAAACGAAGTGAGAGCCACGGCGTCTCCTCACCACGCTTCGGATGCCCCCTCCCCCAACCAAAAAAAAAAAAAAAAAAAAACCACCTTACCTTTCCTCTTTCCCGAAAATGCTCTTGTCCCACTATTTTTTCCCATATCTCGATTGGTTCTAGCAAATAAAAAAAATGATAAACATATTTTTATGACATGGGACACATGAATTAATAAAAATTCCACCATTACGGAATATAAATTATTTGAAATGACCAGAAAAAGTCTACATCGAAAAATGGGATAAATTATTTGAAATGACTAGAAAAGTCCACATCGGAAAATGGGTGAATTGTTTTATGAATTGATTACAAAATGACCACTACCAGAGAAAAAATGTTTAAAAATGACTAAAAAAGTCTGCCTCAAAGATTCGGTAAAATTATTCTCTTCATTATTGCACTTTTGAAAGCCATTATTTTGCGGCATCATCCTAGGCAAGACGCCTTACGAGAGTGCCCCACACTCCCTGGAGATGAAATGGGCCAAGAACATGTTGACCTAGTGGTGTCTTCTCGGTTCAAGTCCTCTTAGCAGGTTTTAAATCATTTTACTTGGGTTGGGTTGGGTTGGGCTAGGCAACGGACTCATCTCATCTAACGAATAAACGATAATTTAAGCAAGAAGCACAAATAGCGTGCACTCCGCATGGGGCTCTCAAGTAAACCATTACATGAATGTTGTTGCACTTAAATAATCAAAAAGTGGCAATTTGCTTTTGCAAATAAACTTGAAAATATCGTTACTTGTTTTCTCTCAAAAACTATATATATAATTATCTAATTATAGGTAGGTATGCCTTGGGTCAACCAAAAATATTTCCAGTACAAAAGTTTGAGTTTACACGAAACATAGAAAATGAATTTTTTGACAAGTAGTATTATGGTCGATTTAAGAGTATAGTGTATTCTATTTTCAAAATTTTAAACGCATTTCCCTCACTTTGTGCTAGGCAAAGGACTTATCTTATCCAGCGAATCAACAGGATAATTTAAGCCATATACTTTTTCCAACTACTTACATGCCCGCACGATCCATGTGTGGCTCTTAGTAAATTATGTTTTGAAGTGAAATACATAAGTTAAATCATGCAAAATTCTTCTCATTAGCAGCGGATTCATGTTATTTAATACGTTGTGGTCCAAAGACAATTGGATGTTCAGATTTTTTAGTTAGCAATAATTTTGAAAAACATATGCGTTGCATGTACATGGAGATCTTGATTCTAAGTTCATTATAATGTGGCTTTTCCTTATATTACCAGAAGAAGATTAAGAAAATCAGTAAACTAGCACAAATTTGGCCATTAATAAGTACACTTTATTTTGTCCGTGAAATGCTTCCTGCCAATAATAGTATGTTTTTGTTTTTTTTTCTCAACTTATAGTTCTTGGAAGAGTACCACCACGCTAGCTTTCATTTGACCCCCGAACTTAGTGGGCATTATATCTAGGTTCAAAGCTTAGAACTGGTGTCAAGCAAATTTCAGAGGAGTAAATAGCCATTCTTTTTAGTTCTCAACGGTGCTGGCCGGGACGGGACATCGCACCCTTTATCTTTGAATCTTTCTGGTCCCAAGATCCACAATGTTGTCTCATTGTAGGGGAGGCTTGGCAAAATTGTAATGCCGGGGCTGAATCGCCACAAAATTAAAGAGGGTCGGTTATGCACTCGCCGGATGGAGTCAACGCAAGTTCTCTCGGACAAAAACAGAATATCCACATTACAATTCCAACTACAGCAGCTAACTAATCAATCTGCCCCTGGTTATGACACGGCTACAACGGCGGCTACTATCAAATGCGAACTTCAGCAACTATGGGAACAAGAGGAACACTATTGGGCGATGAGGTCCCGGCTTAATTGGCTACAATGTGGTGATCGGAATACGCGCTTCTTCCATGCCACTACCATCCAACGACGCCACAGAAATCGGATCGGCATGCGCTTGACAATAACAACCGTTGGGTGCGGATGGAGGACGACCTAAAGGCGATGACTCGGACCTTTTCGGGGACCTATATACAACAGTCGGTCCTCGTAACTATGACCCCATACTCGAGCAATGCTCGGCTATTGTTTCCGACCCTATGAACTCGCTCTTACAAACCTGATGTCACTCCCGAGGAAATCCGCATTGCAGCCTTTCAACTAGGCAGACAAAAGCCCCGGTCCGGATGGATTCAATGGTTCTGCTCTACCAAATACACACGGGATATCATCCAGATGAGATGGTCAAGTCAGTTAAGCTCTTTTTCCAATCCGCCTATCTGCCCATGGAACTAAACAAGACTGCCATCACTCTCATCCCTAAGATCCCTCTACCGGAGAGCCTTGATCACTTCCGTCCGATCAGCTTGTGCAATTATGCCTACAAGATCATCTCTAAAGTCCTTGCCAATCGACTTAAGCCTTTGCTCCCCCAACTAATTCCTATGGAACAGTCTGCATTTGTTTCTGGTCGACAAATTTAGGATAATATCCTTATTGTCCAGGAGGTCATCCATCAGCTGAAGACTAGGAAACGACGAAGACATTTCCCGGCAATTCTGAAATTAGACATGCGCAAGGCCTATGACAGGGTAGAGTGGGACTTTTTGCAGGACTATCTACTTAAGCTAAACTTCCATCCCAAGTGGGTCCTCTGGGTTATGCAATGCATCTCCTCGGTATCACTAAGCATCCGTTTCAATGGTGAACAGCTCCCATACTTTCAACCTTCTCGCGGTCTTCGTCAGGGTGATCCCTTGTCCCCTTACCTGTTTATCCTGCTGACAACGCTCCTCTCATCCCTTATCCACCAAGCCATTGCAATTGGGAATCTACGAGGCGTCAAGCTTACCAGGTCTTGCCCTACCATCTCTCACCTGTTCTTTGCCGATGATGCCATATTATTTCTTGATGGTATGACTCTAGAGTGTCCGAATCTAGCCAACCTACTGAACTTATATTGCCTCGCTACTGGTCAGGAAATTAACAGGAATAAGTCAGGGATTTTCTTTAGTACAAACTGCCCTATTAGTCTCCAGGAGAATATGGCTAGTACTTTAAGAGTCCCTTTGCTTCATAAATCTGGCAAATACCTCGGCATTCCCTCTGACTGGGGGCGATCTAAGAAAGACATGTTTTCCTGGTTGTTAGCTAGAGTCCATCGTAAGCTAGAGGGTTGGAAGGAGGGTCTGATCTCCAAAGGGGGTAAGGAAATCCTAATTAAGACGGTTGTGCAGTGTGCCATTCCCGCCTTGCCATGTCGGTATTTCAACTCCCTATCTCCATCTCGTAAGGCTATTGAAAAGCAGGTGGCCCGCTTCGGTGGCGTACGGATGCTCGAAAATCTGGGATTCAATTGGAAGCGCTGGGAGGTCCTCAAATTCCCAAAAGCTATGGGGGCATGGGTTTTCGAGATTTACTTGCCTTTAATAAGGCCATGCTTGGGAAACAAACCCGGCGTTTACTCCAACAACCTTCTTCTCTCGTGGGCCTCTCTTTTTAAAGCCCTATACTTCCCTCCACGGACTTTCTCCACGCCGACGTGGGTACCGACCCTCCCAGGGTTGGCAAAGCCTCGTTAGCGGGCGGGCAGCAATCCTACCTCACATCCAATGGTCTGTTGGTAACGGTCGATTCGAATTCGTCAAGACAAATGGTTACCCAGTGGGGTTATTGGAGGAGAGGCTGATTATGGCGAACCTACTTTAGTTGCTGATCTAATGGACCATAATACCAATACTTGGGACATTAATCATTCCCAAAGAATACTACAATGCTACCATCGTCCAGGAGATCTTGAAAATTCCACTTAGCCCACGCTTTGCCTCGGATCGCCTAGTTTGGTCTCCCACTACCCGAGGTGAGTACACTGTGAAAAGCGGCTACCTCTCTATCCAGAAACCACCCCCTCCACAAATCTACCAATCGGGCGTCCTCAACCTATCAAGCCCCATCAGTATTATGGAAAACTATCTGGCGACTTCAACTCGCCCCTAAGATCCGGATTTTCTTATGGTCTATATGCAACAACGCCCTACCTACAAAATACAACCTCTTCCGCCGCAAGATCAGCCCTGACCCGCTCTGTATAATCTGTCGGGATCGTCAACCTGAAACCATTGAACACCTACTACTGCTCTGCCCATGGACCAAACGTATCTTGGCACATCCTAGTATCAGTATCCACATCAATGCAGCCACACTCCATCGAATAGAAGACTGGTTAACAGACATGATCATTAAAAGGCACAACACACCTGACCTGGAGACCATTGCTGCTCTCTTTTGGCATATTTGGAAAGCGAGGAATCGGTACATTTTCTGCCGCACCCATCCGGACTCTTTTCTGGTTGTCGAAGCCGCTGTGGCTCAAGTGAAAACCGCACGCAACCTCCTGTGCCGATCTACCAGAACCACGGGTGACTCCCGAGCTTGGCAATTTCGGCAAGCCCTCGAACCGGGCATTCTCGCGGATCAACATAGACGGGGCTTACTGCCAGGACGCTACGGAAGGCTCCCTCGCTGTCATTTGCCGTGATCACTCCGGGCTCATGCTTGATGGCTTCACGAAGACCGCCCCTGCTTCCTCCGCCCTACAAATCGAAACGCAAGCCCTGATCAGCGCCCTAACCTACTTTCAGCAACAACACAGAACCGATACGCCACTTGAGATCGAATCCATTGCCTCCTCCTCCCGGTGCACCGGGCAATGGCGTGCTGGATCCTCCATGGGAAGCACGGTCGCTCATCGCCGAAGCTGCTGCCTTGCAACGCCCCTTTCGACATCTCTCCGTTAGGTTTTGCAGGCGCTCCTCCAACTGTGTAGCGGACTGGTCCGCGCGAGCCCACAACCGGAGCGGGCTCCCCAGTGACTGGGCCCATAGTCCCCCTCCCCCTCTTTTTGACCTTTTACTCTCGGATGCTATTTCCGCTGGCTGTAACCCTTGTTGTTATTAATACATAGTTCCCTTTCGTCCAAAAAAAAAAATAGCCATTCTTTTGAAATGATAGCGCAAGTAATCCTTGCACTCTCAATACCAATTCCTCCCTTATTTTCATTAGATTAAGAATAATCAATTGGACCGTCTACGTAAAACCAATTTTCTCATGGACACAACCTCGCTTGGCCGTTAGATGGGTTTCGTAACTAGGGATCTCTGCACAACCATTTGATTCAAAATTTTCTAAGGCGAATGCTGCCGAAGATTTGTTTGACACGATGCGGCTCATTGAGGAACCGCGAGTCATGGAGAATAAGGCCATTTGAGCTTCACGGTGGACCCAATGGCGGTATGCGCCAGGTCTAATCTTGATATCCTTGGCTCCTCATCAACCAAATCTTTCCTCTAAATACATATGTTGGTACAGATAGCTCGCTAGTCTTCATACTCGATCTCTTCCGATGATGAACGCCGGACAAGATAGAACGCCAAAGCACTTTCTTCCAAACGGGATTAAAAAAACTCCATTCCGCCAAAAGTGGCACGTCGATAAATCCCATGCATGAAAACAAACTCATATCAAGAGTTTGCAAAACGCAGAGCAAGATCCAAACCCAATCATGATGAATATTCGATAACTCAAATAACCATATGCGTAATCTACATAACAAGGGCTATATTCGGACATTAGATGTCGCAAAGAGAGCTCTTTCCAACTCCCCATCACCAGATTGCACGACAACCTCCCCCAGCCTGAGCAATTATCAGCAAATTACAGCAGCAACGACTTAAATTCGCAATTTTTCCACTTGCCACCTCACTCCTGTTAGAACTAGTATTAGCACCTAGAGGGGGGTGAATAGGTGTTTATCGCAATTTTAACAATCCAAATCAAATAAGATGTGAATAATGTAAAGTCAACGATTGCAGCAAATGAAAGCAAATAACAATATAAAGGATTAAGGATAGAGAATCAAGACTCCGTTTATAGTGGTTCGGCTTAGATCAAGCCTACGTCCACTCTCCCGCACGGACAGCCCTTCAGCCGGATTTCACTAAGAATCAATAAGAGTGATTACAATCTCACGCTCTTGAGTCCACAAAGTGTAGATTACTCTACTACACTTTCTCAAGATCTACAATATGATCTCTCTTGATTACATGTAATGATCAAAGAATGATATCGCAAAGTGATAGAGGAGATTTCAGACTTTGGAATTTTTCTATCCGCACCCTTCAACAACTAGAGCATCTCTCTTATATACTTCTTCATGCCTTCAGTACCGTTGGCACCTTCCAAAGAAGTTCTTCCAATCAACCCGTTGGACAGAATCAATTAGAGAGATCTCGAGCTCTTTAAGGTAAGTGTTGATAGCCCATTAATCCCGCTGCCCATACAATCGGGATCTCGGTTTCCATAAGTAGATCCTTCCAAATATAAGTTGCGAAGTCGTCAAGGAATCTAAACATATTCCATATAAAACTTAGATCGTTTAGTGCTGAATCCGAGAGAAAGATATCCATCGACGTTAGAAGACAGATCGTATAAGATCGTAATAAACGTCGTCCCGGAAACTGTCCTTGTGAGTAGACTTCAAAATATAAGTCTTGAGTCTTGCTAGCTTCAGACTTTGATCTTCGACTTTGATCTTCGACTTTGATCTTCGATGACGTTGTCAATAGATTCTCAGTAAGTCTTCGGACTTTGATCTTCGACTTTGATCTTCGGACTTTGTCAATAGATTCTGTAAGTCTTCGGACTAGACCGATAAACTTGTTTTGTCAACTTCAAAATACTTTAAGGGATTTCATCCAACAATCTCCCCCTTTTTGATGGTGACAAAACTTTCCCGCGCATTTGAATATTATCGCCCGCAATACAACTTTTAAGCAAGCATCATAAAAGATTTAAATAAGATAGTAGAAGTTATCCTCCATACGATATCCCGTACTCGGACTTTCCTTTGTACATAGATCTCGCATTCATCAAACCTCATTAGTCATAAATGTACAAAGTACTATCAAATTTACGAAGCTTAAAGTATTGCCATAGAGAACATACTTTCCAAAAACTGCAAGTTTAAGTCAAAGTCAAGATAGCAAGCAATAAAAGAAAAAGATTGGGTTTGGATATTAGGTTTGGATCAAAAATCATCAAAAATCTGCAAGGTCTTCTCCCCCTTTTTGTCAGCATTAAAAAAATCAAGGAGCTCGAGGAATGCAAACAAGTTGAAAGTCTTTCATAGACTTTACGGTGTCTTCCAAACTTCCTCAAATCTGCCTGTACTTGGGTGAGTGTAGTGCCCTTTGCGGTTTCTTGAATCTCGCGAACATCTTTAATCCGATCATGCAAAGTGATGAACATTGCATGATTTTCATTCTGCAAGGTCTGAAATTCATATCCCATGGCATAAATTTGACCTTTTAGATCCAAGATGATCTCAAGCACCTTCGAAAATCTCCGAGTTGTCGTTTGAGTGCTTGTTTCAGCTCGGTCTGACGGTGGAGTCAAGCCAGTAGGAATGTCATAAGGAGGTTCATTGTGTGGAGATGATGCCTCTCCTTCGAGGAAACTTTGCAGCATGAATATCCTCAGCATCGGGAGGTGATCGGCTAACACTGTTTGATCATCCTCTTCTCGAAAGTCAGCCGAAGAGGTGTGTGTTCGCTTTCTTTATCTCCCCGTCTCCATGTCTTCGGTGGAGAAAAGAATTCTTCTTTTGAGGCGATTCCTCGCCATTACGGGATGTTGTAAAATCCTCCTTTTCGCTGGAGAATTTGTTCTTTCGGGTTCATCTCGCTTTCTCTTCTTTTCTTTCTTCCTTTTCCTCTCCCTCTTCCTTTCTTTCTTCCTCTGTCTTCTCTTCCTCTTTCTTTTCTCTTTCTCTTCCTCTTTCTCTTCCTCTTTCTTCTCTTCCTCTCGCAACTTTATGTTCGAGAACAGTTGGAATAGATGCAGCAAATTGAGAAATTAGAGTAGAGATAGGAATCGAATCCTCATCATCTTCATCTTCCGGGATGATTGCCCTTCGCTTCTTGGTGGAACTAGCCACAGCTTCTTTCCCTTTCCTTTTAGCTGCCGATGAGTCCGGTCCGAGCTTGGCAGAGTCTTTTCCTTGAATTTTTCCAGCTTCTTGCTAAGCTCCTTCAAACGCATCTTGGTAATCATCCCCAAACCGATGACCATTTTATCAATGGTCTTCACTGTGAAAATGTGAGGAGGTTGAATGTGTAGATGTTTGAAGAGATGAGTGATAAGAGCAGATAAGGAAGCTTTCCTTTGTCCTTAACCATGCATCTATACATGTGAAAGATGATGGTATGTGGTAAAGAGAAGTTCACACCTATCTTGATGGCAAACATCAACTTCGCTTAAATTGAAACATCTGTCTTAGACGTCGATTTGGGTCTTAGACAGGTTGATTACAATTTTATGCAGCAAAGTATTTGTTGCATTCATTCTCGAATAAGACAGTCTTCCTTCGCAATTTTTGTCCTTTGCTAGCTCAAGAGTAGCGTAACTTACGAGACACACCGATTGGTTGGAAAGCTCTTCTTTCCACACCAAGCACATCAGCAGAATATCACAATCAATGACATACTCCTTATCTCTCACACTTTGAAGGTAAAAATGTTTGCATCTATGAAACCGATATTGGAGTAGAAATAGGCAGTCAATTCGAATGTGCCGTGTCACGGTCCGTGCGGGAATGATAGAGTTGGAGCTTTTCGAATTTCTCTCGCAGATTTATACTCAACAAATCCGAAAGTCAAAATCAACGGTTCTTGGGTTCATCACCCCACGCTTCAGCGGTTTTCATATTTCTTCCCGTGTCCGTCCGAGCGGAACAATTCATTCTTCTTCCCTCTTAGGCTCGCAGCCACACCCATCCATGGTTTAAAATGCATGAACATCTTTTCATCATCATCCTTGCCCTCAGGTGATTCATGCTACTAAACCTAGGGTCACTCGGGAAATTTGCAAACGCTCTTGCAGCCGTTCCCTCGAGCACAACTCCGCACCTTTCCATCACAAAAAGAAAGTGCGTCTCGTTTCTATACCCTTTCTCTTTCGGAAACTCATCCACAAAAGTCATAGCACCCTTCCTTTAATGCGAGTAGAGTTTATAAACA